>CM060908.1:402902032-412902032 GCA_030737815.1 Allium fistulosum | reverse complement strand
TCAATCAGCTATCTCCAGTGAGAACTACATCTTCGACAAACAACTAGATCATCAGAGATCACCCAGAATTCAAATTCTGGTCAAACTCAAACTGCTCGTACTATACCCCTCTAAAAATTGTGATTTCACCTTTAAAATTCATGTTTTAGGATAGGGTTTCAGATTATATGCCTGAATTGATGAATTAAGATATTTAAATTTTGACATATGATAAGCTTGAACTGTTCTTATGGTTTTCAGAGAAGTTCCAAACTTTATTTTAACTTAATAAAACTTTAAACTCTAATCTATGATAAACCAAACAAATTTTGTTTGAATTCTAAATCCTATCAGAGATTATATCAAGAGGAATTAAATTTTGATCATGACTTTAACTTCTAAAAGAAGAACAGATAAGAACAGGGTACAACAGTAAGCATGCATCTATACATCCATATACATACATAGAAATTCAATCATATACATCCATTCAATACTCATTTTATCCCAGAATTTCTCATGCAAACAAATACCCATATACTTAAATTTTTAGGAAGAATGTTTACTCACCTTTTTTAAAAGTAAACAGAGCCTCTTTGAAACCAATTTTTGAAAAAGCCTTTAAACTGAAATGCCCCTTTGATCTTTAAAATTTTTTAAACTTGAATGCTTGCTAGAAAACTTGCATGCAGAGGTGACTTGTTGAGATATTGCTTAGATCAGGTTTACTTGCTTCAAACAGATACCAGATTTGAAGAAAATTTGCAGGCTGAAACTTTGATTTTGGAAATGTATTACAGATCTTATTTTTGGTTTGAGGAGTTGATTACTAATTTGTTTTTGAGAAATTTTGTTTGAGAGTTTGAGTTACAGATTTAGTTTTTGAGAATTTTGAGAATAGAAAAGAAATGAAGAGGAGGAAGAATAGGTTTATAAAGGCTGAATTTGATTTGATAAAAATAAAAGAAAATAAATCAAAGAATTAAAATGACACTTGTAAAATCTCTCAACATTTGTCATCTTGAATTAATACTTACTTAACACATGTTATTAGGCTACTTAATGTGTTAACACATGTCATTTTAAGTAATTCTCATTTATTTAAAATGTTAATAAAAACCCTTTTCTTTATTTATTAAATACTTATCTATTTATAAATTACTTTTAAAGAAACAAAACTAATTATATTTAAAAATAAAAGTTTATACATATATTTTAAAATCCAAAACTATTTATAACCACACATTCAATTTCTTTAAAATCTATTTATCTATATATAAAACAATATATTAATAATATTATTGAAAATAACAAATTTATAAATTTTAAAATATTTTATAAAAGAGATTATAAATTACTACTATTACTAAATGAATTAACATATCATATATAAATTGTATTTTAAACTATTATATATATTCTTAAATTATATTTATTAAGCAATATTTAAAAAGAAAAGAAAATAATCCTTATTATTAATCTTATTTAAAACCATATAGTTATTTTGTTTAAATAACTTTGAAAAGCTTAATATTAAATAAATCATAATTTCCAACTATCAAAATGTATATTAGAAATTTAAAAAAAAGATTTTATTTATTTATTAAATTCCAAATCAAAGCTTGTCTATTTACAATATATACACCTATATATACATTATAAATAGAAATCATTCTATTGGTTTTTTAAAGGATAAAATTCACTAATTAAATATTTATTTAATTAGATTATTAAACCAATTCAAATTTTATTATCAAAGATTATCAAATCAATTTAATTATTTAAACAGATTATTAAATTGATATTGCCCAAAATTCTGGGATATCACATTCTTCCCCCCTTAAAATAATTTCGTCCCCGAAATTTAAAACAAAGGTAATTTAATAATTTATTTAAATCACAAGCATATATTATCATCCATATGCTAACAACCATACAACCAATTCACTCAATCAAACAATTTTAATTATCCAGACAAAATTCTGGATAGAATTTCCTAGAGTTTCCCAAATATAAATTCCGGGATACTCGCTCTACAGAATCCAACAATCAATACTACTAAGCTATAGAGCTCCTACTCATCTGGATCTACAAAACTAAACAGGATATCAGACTACAGACGAGTCTGACTCAACAACCAAACCTCCAGAACTGCTGGTTCCACAACCAAAGATAGATCAAACACGTACTCCCTTAGAGATACATGAAACACATTTAATTCCAGTTATCCAAACTGACAATTCAATCCAGTAGATCAAAGCACTTATCCAAAACAGAACACAGAAAAGATCCAATATTCCTCGGAGCTGACTTCCCAGACTTACCCAATCTTATAGCTCCCTTAATCAGAGAAAACTTCAACAGCAACGAAGTCTCCAACTTCGAATTCCAAATTCCTCCGTCTCTTATCCACAAAACTTTTCTGACTATCCTGGGCTTCCTACAAATCCTTCTTGATCAGCTCAACCTTCGCTGATGCTTCTAGAAACAAACTAGACCAAAAACAACCCATCAAAATGATCTCCTCAAGATCAACCAAAACCAAGAACAAACTCTACTCCTCAAACATCCGTAGATTCCAAACTTACTTCTCCTATCCAGAGATGCACTCCCAAACTACTTCCGCTGCACCACTCTGATCTGGAAAAGAATGAAAATGCTGATGAAGAACACAAGCACAGACTAGACAACACATCCCAGAAAATCTCAGATAACTCAAGAGAACACTCAGCAATCGCAAGTCACTTTTGCGATCAACCCATCCTAATTCCAAAGAAAACTGTTCTCTCTCTACCAAACAGAACAGCTTATGCTTATCTAGCCAATTCATCGAAGAAATGGATCCACTCTGCTGCTTCTGAACTTCACCTTCAGAAAAACTACTCAGCCAGAAAACTTCCTGCCAACACACAGAATACTCCGAGCTGCACTACTGCCACAGATGCCAAAGATTTCCTTATCAAAGCTCTTCGAGAAACTCGAAACCCAAACCAAACAAAAACAACATGCTGAACTCAGCCACAACACCAAAGCAAACACACTTCCTCAAACTTGCTCCAAAAGAAAACATCTTTGGAAACAATCTATAGTCACTGCATCTCATCACACAGCTACTTCTTCCAAAAGTTACCAAGATACCATCACTCGCTTCTGCTCAACCGACAGATCCAACTCTACTCATCCAACTTCAAAGATGGACTCTGAACCTTAACAAGTTTCCTTCAGAGATCGATGAAATCCTTACACCACTACAAAGCTTACTCGAGACGGTATTAGGTCTACAGTCTCGTCAGATACACTTCCAACCTCAAACATTCAAACTTTAACCATTGGTAGTCGTGTTACACACACCACTACCTTATCTACCTTTATGACTCATATTGGAAAACCTGTACGGGTAACCCAACAAATAGGTAGAATATATATATATAGTTATATAAAAATTACAAATACGCGCTCTCAAGATAGACACCACTCCAGAGCCTAGGTATTCACTCAACCTAATGCTCTGATACCAACTATGACGACCCGACTTTCATCGACCAGAAAGTCGTATCATCTTGAAGAAAGAAAGGGATAGAAAAGAGAAAAGAAGAGAAGAGAGAAAGAAACAACATCAGAATCTCAACAGTGGAACGAATAAATTATTTTAATAACATAAACTATTACATAGTATACAACACTTATCAGAGTTACACAGCTTATACATCACATACTAGACAGTTATAAACATCTGTCTAGACATTACAACTCAAATACATACAAGACACTATCACAGATCAACACGGCGGAACACTATATATATCTACAACGCTGAAGCCTCCTGCTCCATTGCTCCTCCAGAAAACTCGTCAAAGCTAAACCTGAATCCCTTGGCTACTCGTAAAAATTTGAGTACCCAAGAGTTTATAAAACAGAAATAAACACTTGGGTCAGACATGGGTCTGGTGTGAGTAACAGGTTAAACTTGCTTAACTTCGAAAACCTTTTGAAAACAAAAGGTATCACGTAAGACTTCCCACACATAAACATGGGTAAGTTTTTACCTTACGCTAACCAAAACTTTGATACGAAATCCAGTTATATTATAATAGGTCTAGGGTTTTCAAATAAGTATTCACATAGCCGAAATTGTTACATTCATTAAATTCCAGCATACATAGGTATACAATCAAGTCCGTTATCACTTATTGGAAATTGGATTCCATACAATGGCAGGGCTACCGGGGTACCGCCCATCACAGTACGGGGCCTAGATCACCGTACCGAGGATTACTCCCAATCCCCTGCAACACAAAGCCGGAACCATCCCTTACTGGATAATTCCGAATAAAATCACCCCACAGATGGCCGTCGCCAACTGCACCACTAAGCCGAAATAAAGGAACTCTCTAGACAGGGATGACCTTACTCTCAGTGGGTGCTACCCACGAAGCCTTGCTGCACCTCCCCTGTTTTAGCCATTCCCGGTTGATGAGGCTTGAGGTCACGATTACCTTTAATCAGAACACATCACTTAGAATGCTCATCGTCCACCTGACGATGTTTTGAAAGCATTCAATCCATACAAGTTCGTTCCGGGTTCGAACGAAACCGAAGGCATTATCTCGTTACACTCATTTTGGAATCACCCTCAGAGTTAACGACAATAACCCTTGCACTCTGAATCTTCATCTTCACTTGAGATTCATGACCTATCGTTAATTTGGATCGATGTGGTATTCGGATATCCAAATCTGGAAACCCGATCCCGGTCTCATCGAAATCCAAAACGTATCTTTTAAGGCCAAGTTGTTTTAAAGTTAAAACAATTCAATTCTTTATCTATATACACACAGATAGATAACTCAATAGATAATCTACATTATCATCACAAACAGATAATTCACATTATCATTACCATTCAACCAAACATCCATATCATAGATCAGCACATATCTCATCAGAGATATCAACAATGCAAAGCATTCAATATTATTCATCCATCTCTAAGTAATGATTTATACTATCTCTAATTAATTTAAAGTAAATTAAATTAATTACTTCATTCTATAAATCCTGCATACTTAATCATTAATTAAACCAATTAATTAATCATACTCTAAGTATCCAATTTAATCATTCCTGATTAATTATCCTTTAATTACTTTAAGTAATTAATCCTTAATTAATTTCACAAATTAATTATTTTAAACCATTACAGTAATTAATCTTTAATTACTTCATTAATTAATTAACCATACTTAATTACATTAATTCTTAATTAATTACAATTAATCAATTACTTTAATCACTTATTTTTTTAAATTAGTCTTAATTAATCAACCCTTAATTACATTATTAATTATATTAATTAATGATCCTTAATTACTCTTAAATAATTACTCCATTTAAATTAATTACATTTAATAATTAATCTTTAATTAGTCACATTTATTAATCGCCTTTGATTAATCTCATTTAGTAATTAACTACCCTTAGTTAGTTCATTACATAAATTAATTACTCCTTAATTAATTATCTTTAATTAATCCCTTGATTAATTATACAAAGTAATTAAACTCTAATTACTTCATTATCTTCATTCAATTACATCCAGTAATTACCTTAATTACTTTCCTAAGTAATTACACTTCATTAATTTCATTTAAGTAATTATACTTAACCAATTTCTTATTAACTAATTAATCTAATTGATTATCAAAATTAATCACATTAATTAATTATTTAATAATCCCTAATTAATGATCTCTCATTAATTAACAATTCTTTACTTACATTCCTTAAGTATTAAAACTTAAATCAACCATTATTAATCACAAATTAATTAATTCTTAATTACCAATTAATAAATCTCTAATTACTCAATTAATTTTTTTAATTAATCTTTAATCACTTGATTAATTAATTCCTAGTCATTTATTAAAAATCTATACTTATCTAAATAAATGATCCTTAATTCCAAATTAATTAACCCTTTATAATCTTAATTATTTAATTAATTAACACCAAATCATTAATTAATTAAATTATTAAATTATTCTTTAATCACCTTATTAATTTAATGAATCCTAAATCATTAAACTTTAATTAGTCTCTAAATTAAAGTATTAACCTTTATAACAACTTTAATTATTATTAACAAAAGTTTTGAAACATTTTTACTTTTAAAATCTTCCTTTTTATTCATTTCAAATTAAAGATTTAAATTTGAATTACAAATTTAACTTTAACCAAATTTAAATCAAATTTACAAAACTTTTTAAATCCAAATGTTAAAGAAACACTTAACATTTACAAAAGAAATTTAAGATTTTTAAACCAATTCATTTATTCAAACCTTTTTAATTTATTCTTTAAACATTTAAAGTTGTTTAAACATTATAATAAAAACTTATTTATTTCACAACTGGAATTCAAGTTTAAATTTGAATCCACACCTAAAGATTTGATTTTAAACTTTGTTTAAAATTTCTGTTTCAAATTTTAAATCAATTTTAAAATTTAAAAACAAACAGGCTTTAAAACCTGTAACCACTCAATTACCCGAGTTTATCAAAAATGCTTCGAGTCGAAACCCTCCACGCTTCGAGTCACTCACGCAAACTTCTCGAGTACCACTCCTCTGTTACAAACCCAAACTCACCAGTATCCAAATCATCACCGTGCACGTGCACGATGACGCCGCTCCACTTCGATCACCGCCGATGATCTCTCCAAGTCATCGATCACCTTCATACCCAAATACGATCATCAGATCAACCTACCAGACTCGAAATACTATTCGAGCTTCACATCCTAACCTGGAACACTGAACCTCTCCTCGACCCAAACCTGTCATCGCTTCGCATCCCCTCCTTCGACCACCGGAGCACCAGAACTTCTGACCACGTCTTCGTCAACGTTCCCGCTTCTATTCCCCCCAATCTGGTGGAACTCGATCCACCAGAGGTGCAGTGGTAATTAAAACTTCCGACCATTCAAAAACTAGGGCTACAGCCAAATCTGATCACCCACCGCCACTACAGTGACTTGAATATCTTGCTGGCATTTTTCCCGACCTCACCCATCAATCAGCTATCTCCAGTGAGAACCACGTCTTCGACAAACAACTAGATCATCAGAGATCACCCAGAATTCAAATTCTGGTCAAACTCAAACTGCTCGTACTATACCCCTCTAAAAATTGTGATTTCACCTTTAAAATTCATGTTTTAGGATAGGGTTTCAGATTATATGCCTGAATTGATGAATTAAGATATTTAAATTTTGACATATGATAAGCTTGAACTGTTCTTATGGTTTCCAGAGAAGTTCCAAACTTTATTTTAACTTAATAAAACTTTAAACTCTAATCTATGATAAACCAAACAAATTTTGTTTGAATTCTAAATCCTATCAGAGATTATATCAAGAGGAATTAAATTTTGATCATGACTTTAACTTCTAAAAGAAGAACAGATAAGAACAGGGTACAACAGTAAGCATGCATCTATACATCCATATACATACATAGAAATTCAATCATATACATCCATTCAATACTCATTTTATCCCAGAATTTCTCATGCAAACAAATACCCATATACTTAAATTTTTAGGAAGAATGTTACTCACCTTTTTTAAAAGTAAACAGAGCCTCTTTGAAACCAATTTTTGAAAAAGCCTTTAAACTGAAATGCCCCTTTGATCTTTAAAATTTTTTAAACTTGAATGCTTGCTAGAAAACTTGCATGCAGAGGTGACTTGTTGAGATATTGTTTAGATCAGGTTTACTTGCTTCAAACAGATACCAGATTTGAAGAAAATTTGCAGGCTGAAACTTTGATTTTGGAAATGTATTACAGATCTTATTTTTGGTTTGAGGAGTTGATTACTAATTTATTTTTGAGAAATTTTGTTTGAGAGTTTGAGTTACAGATTTAGTTTTTGAGAATTTTGAGAATAGAAAAGAAATGAAGAGGAGGAAGAATAGGTTTATAAAGGCTGAATTTGATTTGATAAAAATAAAAGAAAATAAATCAAAGAATTAAAATGACACTTGTAAAATCTCTCAACATTTGTCATCTTGAATTAATACTTACTTAACACATGTTATTAGGCTACTTAATGTGTTAACACATGTCATTTTAAGTAATTCTTATTTATTTAAAATGTTAATAAAAACCCTTTTCTTTATTTATTAAATACTTATCTATTTATAAATTACTTTTAAAGAAACAAAACTAATTATATTTAAAAATAAAAGTTTATACATATATTTTAAAATCCAAAACTATTTATAACCACACATTCAATTTCTTTAAAATCTATTTATCTATATATAAAACAATATATTAATAATATTATTGAAAATAACATATTTATCAATTTTAAAATATTTTATAAAAGAGATTATAAATTACTACTATTACTAAATGAATTAACATATCATATATAAATTGTATTTTAAACTATTATATATATTCTTAAATTATATTTATTAAGCAATATTTAAAAAGAAAATAAAATAATCCTTATTATTAATCTTATTTAAAACCATATAGTTATTTTGTTTAAATAGCTTTGAAAAGCTTAATATTAAATAAATCATAATTGCCAAACTATCAAAATGTATATTAGAAATTTAAAAACAAGATTTATTTATTTATTAAATTCCAAATCAATGCTTATCTATTTACAATATATACACCTATATATACATTATAAATAGAAATCATTCTATTGGTTTTTTAAAGGATAAAATTCACTAATTAAATATTTATTTAATTAGATTATTAAACCAATTCAAATTTTATTATCAAAGATTATCAAATCAATTTAATTATTTAAACAGATTATTAAATTGATATTGCCCAAAATTTCGAGATATCACAATTTGCGTCAACAACGTTGGCTCGATTTCCTTGCATCTTATGATCTTGATATTCTTTATACTCCCAGAAAGGGAAATCGTGTTGCCGATGCCCTTAGTCGTAAGAAACAAGCGGTTGTTTCCATGATGATATCCAAGTGGAATGATCTCAAGACTTTATCCACTTATGAGATTCGAGATCGTGAATCCGATTTATGTTCATCTCTTATTTTATGTAGCCTTGAGGCTCATCCTTCTCTTTTAGACCGCATTCTTAAAGCTCAAAAGCATGATCTCGAATTGGTTCATCTTAGCCAAAGTTGTAGGGTTAAAATTGATATTGAAGATTTGAAAGACTTTGATATTGATGCTCGTGGCGGTATTCGAAAATTTGGTAGACTTATTGTGCCAAATATTATTGGTCTTCGTAAAGATATATTAGAAGATTCTCATCGTTCTAAATTTACCATTCATCTTGGTAGTAGTAAAATGTACGCAGATATGAAGCGACTTTATTATTGGGATGGGATGAAATCTGATATTGCTAACTTTGTTAAGCGTTGCATGACTTGCCGACTCGTTAAGGCCGAGCATCAAAGGCCCGGTGGGTTATTGCAACCATTGGAAATTCCAATATGGAAGTGGGATCAAATTTCCATGGACTTTATTGACGGTCTTCCACATTCTCATTCGGGTCATGATAGCCTATGGGTAATAGTAGATAGACTTACAAAATCCGCCCATTTTATTCCCGTTCGGTCCAATCGGACCGTACCTATTTTGGCTAAACTCTTTGTCAAGGAAATTGTTAAATTGCATGGAGTTCCTACTTCTATTGTTAGCGATCATGATCCATTGTTTACTAGTGGATTCTGGAAAGGTATTCAAAAAGCTTTGGGAACGAAGCTTAATTTTAGCACCGCTTATCATCCCCAGTCCGATGGACAAACCGAGCGGGTGAATCAAACTCTTGAAGATCTTCTTCGTGTATGTGTTCTCGATTTTGGTGGAAGCTGGGAAGACCACATTTCTCTTGTTGAATTTTCCTATAATAATAGCTTCCAATCTAGTATTGGTATGGCACCTTTCAAGGCACTATACGAAAGGCCATGCTGATCTCCTTCGTGTTGGCTTGAAGCCGGTGAGAAGCTGGTTTTAGGTCCAGATTTTATTCGTGGTGCCACAGAAAAGATTGACCTTATTCGTCATAGGGTGAAAGAAGGTCAAAGTAGACAAAAATCCTATGTCGATAATCGAAGAAGGAAATTAGAATTTTCTGTGGGAGATTTTGTGTTCATTCGTGTTTCACCTATGAAGGGTGTTGTGCGTTTCAGTCGATCGGGAAAACTAGCACCTCGATATATTGGCCCATTTCCCATCACCGAACGCATTGGTTCCGTGGCTTATCGCCTTTTATTACCGGCTCAGTTTTCTGCTATACATGACGTATTCCACGTCTCTCAACTACGGAAATTCCTTTGAGAGTCCGATTCTGTTCTTGAGCCCGGTGTTTTGAAGAAATTGAAGTTTCGCCTAATTTTACTTATGAGCAACATCCTATTCGAATCATTGCTTCGGAGGTTAAACGCCT
Source organism: Allium fistulosum (assembly GCA_030737815.1). Classification (NCBI taxonomy): domain Eukaryota; kingdom Viridiplantae; phylum Streptophyta; class Magnoliopsida; order Asparagales; family Amaryllidaceae; genus Allium; species Allium fistulosum. The sequence continues at coordinate 412,891,608 of CM060908.1, read as the reverse complement.
TCGAAATAAAGATGCTCCTCTTGTGAAAGTTCAATGGTCCTCAAATCCTAAGGATTGCTCTTGGGAATCCAGAAAATTCATCGAGCGAACACATCCAGACTTGCTCTCTCGTGCTCCTTAAGGTGAACTTCTTATTTCAAATTTCTTCTTTTTGTGTTGATATGCTTTCATAGTTGTTACTTCTTATTTATTTATTAAAGATTGCGAGGACGCAATTTCTTTAAGGAGGGGAGTCTGTAACAACCCGCATATTTTACGATTGAATATTTAAATATTTTATTTAAATATAGAATCGTTAATCGGATTAAAGTCCGAAAACTTACTTTTTGTAAACAGTCGAATTGGGACTCGAGACCACCTCCATTGAGTACAAAATGGTGTTTACAACTTTTTTGAGTATAAACATCGATATGTTTGGAGTTGAGTAAAATTTTGATGTTTTCATTTAGGGTTTTGGGTTTGGGTTTCAGCCCATTAACTCAACATATCAACCCAACTCCACTTCACTCCTCTTCACTCCTTCATAATATTTCCTAACACTCAACTTTTAGAAAAATAGGGGGAGAGAAAAAGAATTAGAATTCCTAAGCCCAAATCTTCTTTGCACATACAAATTCTTGCTTCAAATTCAAAGAGAAGCTTTGGTAAGTATCTCCTTCTTCTTCTCCAACTCATTCTCTTTTTAATTTCAGAAATTTCCTAAACCTACCTTAGGAAATATTCTTCTTTTGAGCTTAGATTCAAGCTTCTAGAGTTGAAGTTGAAGAGTAGTTGATCTTCCTTTGCTTTCAAGCTTCTCCTTCATCGTTTTCGGGTTTAAATGTGAGTTTTTGAACTCACGTCTATTTCTATAGATATCGTTGTTGTTGGGCATGAATTCATAACACTTATTTATGTTCATTTGCTTTTGATTTGGATCGATTCGGTGAATTGTTCAATTTTTGGTTTTTGGAATCCAATTTTTGTAAAAATCCAATCTTTGATGTTTGAACACGTTAGTGGAGCATTTCAGAGGGCCATACAAGGCTGGGTTGTCGATTGGCGTAAATCCTCAGTCGTAGTTGCTCGTTCGTTCGCTTCCGTCCGTATTATCGAATTTGCCCCAGGGGGCTAGGCTGAATATGCTTCTGAAGCTGAACCAGTTCAGTCGACTGAACCAGGAGTTCAGTCGATTGAAGAAGAATATGAAAAATTCATAGAAGCAGGTTCAGTCGACTGAACCAGTGGGTCAGTCGACTGAACCAGGACCCAGGAAATTGCCTGGGTCTGTATCAGTCGACTGACCATCTGGGTCAGTCGACTGACCCTGGGGATACAAAATTCGTATCCCTGTGTCAGTCGACTGACCACCTGGTTCAATCGACTGACCTGATTATCTCAGCCTACTTGATTATTTTGCTTTGATTTCCAATGATTATCCGATTTGTTGTTATCATTTATTATCTACTCTGATGACTTCTTTTTCAGGATTTTTGTGGATATCCATTTTGATGGATTCGGTATCGATTTCTCTGGATTTGATTCATGTCTTCGTATGTGAATTTTTGATGGTTGATTGTTTCTACAATCATTTCTGTGGTTTGTCACTTTAAAATACAAAGGTTGTTATACTAGTAGTAAATATTCAAACTCTTTACAAAAATGATTTCAACACTATTTTTTTAATACAAAGCTCGTTTATAAAACCGTTTTCAAATCTATTAGTATATACAAATCTTTACCTCATTCGTACGAGAAAATCTAATTAAACGACTGAGCAAAACAAGTGGTATGAAATGCTTGCATTTACTTCGTCGGTTAATTTATGGACTTGTTCGATTGAAAATGTTGTGACAATTTTCGAGTGGAAATATATAATTTGTTCGTAAATATTTAAGTTAAGCTAGTGGTTATGGGACATGAAGCTAAACTCTTATATTTACCGGCTTAGTGTAATTCACACTTTTTATTGATCGATGATGATCATTTTGTGATTTAGACTAGCGATTTGCGATGTCTATTTATTTGTGTGGGGACTACAATCCCCGTTTGTGGAACTTCGGTTCAAATTTGGCGGGGTAGCGACCCGTGGTCTTCGGGCCGTTTGTGGAGCTTCGACCCAAAATTTATGGTTAGTGACCGTGGAATAGCGTTTCGTTTGTGATACACGTGTTGCTGAGTTTTCATGCTCCCATTTGTGATAGGTCTCCCCCTTTTGTGTTTTATGGATTTCTAATTGATGATTTCTAGAATTTGTGTTTCACCAACTTTTGCGATTGGCATTAATATGTTTGTCAATATTTGTAGTTTGGTGAATAAAATAAAGAATATGATATTCTTTTTGATGCTTTGAGATTTTTGAGATATTGTATAATTTTGTTGTTGTTTAAATCATATTTTTCCTGGTATGACATTATTGTTATCATACGTTCTTATTATATCTCTGCTTATATCTCATTTCTTTATCTAATATTTATAGCTAGACTGATTCGTCTATTATTTTCTTATTAAATAATACTCGGGTCAGATCGAGATGTTACAGGAGCTTCTGCTTGACTCCTTATCTGGGATCATCTTCTGACTTTTGTCTAACTACATTACATTTGTAGTTTTTGTTGTTATACATTCGAGATATAGACTCCATGATGTATACTTATTCTTTTGTCTAGCACTTGTATCTATTCTTTTGTGATATTGTGGATCTTGTTTGACCACTACTCTGATGTACACTCTTATGTGATATATTCATATCTGATTCCACCTTTGTGATATGAATGTCTGTGACTGATTTGTGTTATGTTTATTTCTATATTTGTTTCCGAAGGCCTCATAGCCACTGTGTGGTAGCTTCGAGTCTGTATTTGATATGTTGGATTTCATGTAAGTTATTTTATCTGACATATTGGTACTCGCCCAAAGCAATTACACAGATGGTCGCTCCTCAACCGCCTTATTCTTCGTGCTAGTCGACAGCATTACCTAGTAGTGTTCTTGGCTAGTGTGAGCATAGAGGTGGGGCATCACATGCTTCGTCCATGAACTATATGCTTGATTCTCTACAAGATGAATTGCACTCTGACTGTCTAAAAATAGCTCTACTGTCCGCTGCACCATTGAAAGATCACCCAACAACTGAAGTAAGTATAATTCTTCCTTTGTTGCTTCCACAATCGATATCAACTCTACTTTGGTAGTCGTTAAAGCTACGATAGATTGTAGCTTTGATCTCCATGAAATCGAGCCTATGATAAGTGTAAAAACATAGCCCGACACCGACTTCCTAGCATCCCTATCCCCAGCATAATCAGAATCACAGTATCTTCTAAGAGAGATGTCACCATCCACTCCACCATATAACAAGCCCACCGAAGAAGTGCCTCGAAGATATCTAATAATCCACTTCACCGCTTGCCGATGCTCTTTGTCTGAGTTAGACATATATCGACTCACAACACCCACTGCATGGGCCAAATCTGGTCATGTGCACACCATCGCATACATAACACTACTAATAGCACTACAATAAGGTATATCAGCCATATACCTTTTGTCTTCTTTCGATGAGGGAGATAAGTCTTTTGATAACTTAAAATGAGAGCCTAATGGAGTGCCAACCGGTTTAGCTTTCTCCATTCCAAATCGAGCAAGGACCTTCTCGATGTACTACGCCTGAGTGAGCCTTAACTCTCTACGCTTCCTATCCCTGTTTATCTCCATACCCAATATTCTTTGTGCCTTTCCCAAATTCTTTATGTCAAACTCTCTAATGAGCTCCGCTTTCAACTCCTTAATTCTGACCATACTCCGAGATGCAATCAGCACATCATCTACATATAACAACAAATAAATCCTATCACCATCACATCTTCTGAAATAAACACACTAGTCTTTGAAACTTCTGGAGTATCCCTGTGAAAGCATAAACTTATCAAAGCTCTTATACCATAGTCTAGGAGACTACTTCAGTCCATATAGAGATTTATTGAGTTTGCAAACATAATCTGGTTTGCTACTATCAATGAACCCTTCCGGCTGCTTTAAATAAATCTCCTCATCCAGATCACCATGCAAGAATGCAGTTTTGACAACTAGTTGCTCTAATTCCATATCATAATGAGCAACTAATGCCAATAAAAAACGAATAGAAGTATGTCTAACTACTGGAGCAAAGATATCATGATACTCTACCCCCTTCTTCTGAACATACCCTTTTGCGACTAATCTTGCCTTGTATCTGAGATTACCATTTTCACCGTCTTTCACTCTGTAGATCCACTTGCATCCAATAGCTCACTTGTCGGTGGGAAGAGGCACCAAATCCCAAGTATGATTTCTCTATAATGATTCAATCTCCTCCTCCATAGAAACTAATTAACCAGCTGGAACTGTTAACTGATGCGATAGCTTCTCTATAATCATAGGGCTCATCATGGACAACATTCAAAGCATATGTTGTCATATCATTGAAGTTAGTGTCTTCGATGCTTAATCCAACAAACTCATCAAGCCACTTAGGCTTTCTTCTTTGTCTGACAGGCGTAGATTCTGAATGAGCTCCACCTTGAGTCTGATCCTCTGTACCAACATCGGTATTACCCTCATTAACCACGATATCATCGAAAACACTATCTGAACGTCTATGGAAAGAATCAACAAATGACTTGCTTTGTGTGGTATTGTTCACATGTCCTCTCATTGTCATCCGATGAGGAAGGCTCCACCTTCAACATAGCCTTCTCATCAAAAGTCACATGCCTGCTCATAACGATCTTCTTGCTATTAGGACACCACAGCCTATATCCCTTCACTCCTCTCCTATAACCTAGAAAGATACACTTGCAAGCTCTAGGTTCCAGCTTCCCTTTGCTCTCATGCACATAAACTGGGCAACCAAACACTCTGAGAAATGAATAGCTAACAGGCTCTCCTTTCCATACTTCTTCAGGGGTCTTCATATCTATGGCAGTAGAAGGTGTGCGGTTGATGAGAAAAGCCGCCATAGATAAAGCTTTAGTCCAAAATCTCTTCTTCAATTTAGCAGTCAGTCTGAGACATCTTATTCTCTCCAATAATGTCAGATTCATCCTTTTTGCAACTCCATTAGACTAGGGGTCGCCTGGTGTAGTGTAATGCCTTTTAATGCCTTCAGACTCATAATAATCAATGAATTCCTATTATACAAATTCACCGCCATAATCTGAACGGAGATCTTTCAATTTCTTCCCTGACTGCTTCTCAACCATAGATTTCCACTTTCGAAACCTGGCAAAGGTTTCACTCTTTGACTGAAGAAAGTATTGTAACGACCCAGAATTTTAAATATTTGAAATGGGAATATTTAATTGATTTTAAATATTCGGGTGTTGGTTTTTAACTTGAATTTCAAATATAACTATTTATCGGGTAATTAAATTATTGAATTTAATAATTTGAAATTAGGTAAAATATTGAACCTGGGGTGTTATGCTTGTTAAAAATATTTTAAAGGATGGTAAAATTTATATTGATAATAATAAAGATAATAAAAGTTTTAAAATTGAATTTGGAGGTGTTCTGTTCAGTTTTAAAAATATATCGTTTAAATTGATATTTAAAAATATCCTTCCGAGGCACAGTCTCGGAATTCGACGAAACTAGTTACATTGGATCCGTAATAATGTATTATTATCGGATTTCATATTTCAGAGTGTTTGGAGTTATCGTGTGGTCGTACGGTTTATAAACGCACTGAAATTTATATCGAATTTAATATAATAACCGGGTCCAAAGAGCTATTTTCTACATACGATCGAATTAGGACTCGAAACCTTTTTCATTGCGTTCGAAATAGGGGTATAACATTATAAACGCCTAGCGGCATGCCTCGATAGGAGGCCAAGATTTTGAGTTGCGTAATTCGAGATGATTTAAATTTAAGTTTAGATATAACATATTGTTGACTAGTCAAATTTCCTTCAGTTGAAATTCTTTCCCATCAGAACTTTTTCGAAATCACTGTAGCTGGCTTCTTCAACCCTTCACATCCGTCTCTTCCTTTCATCAGCCATTAGCCACCCTAGTGTGCAGACCCAGTAGTGTACGCGTAGCCATCTTCTTCTGTTTTATATTCATATGCCTCCCTCAACTTTAAAATAATAAACAAAAGAAAGAAAAAAATAATAATGGCCAATCGAAAAATCACATCCTTCCTCTCCTTCATTTTCAATTCAAAATCGAGAAGCCAATTCAAAAAAAATGGCGACAGTTCTTGTCCCCAAACAAAATCATGTCTTCCCTCTTTCACGAAAATGGTTTCGAATAAATCATGGCGACCGAGCCTCCCTATTTGCGCGTGACAGTGGGAAATCGACCGGTGGAGAATTGTGTGTTCGAGCGCGGCGAGGTTTTAGGATCTCGAGGAGGAAGGTTGGTATTGTTGAGAGCGACAGCCGGAGGCTGTGCGTGCGGGATAGGGCAGCGACAGAAGGCTTGTCGAACTTTGGACGCGCTCGCCATTGAGCAGGGGGTTCGGCGGGCAGAGCGGTGACATTAGATGTTCACGGTGATGGAGGCGGTTTTGTCGAGGAGACGATGGCCGCGAGCGATGTCAGTAGTTGGCATGAGGGTGTCGCGTGCGATTTAGGCAGCAAGGTATAACGATTTTATCTTTAATAAAATTTAATATATATATAAATAAACAGCAGAGAAAAATTTAAAGAGCAGTTCTGTTTTTATTTAATATATATATATAAGTTAGAAAGGAATTTTATTTCATTAGGATTTAATTAATATATATATATATGTATATATATAGGAAAACAGTAAACACATATAGGGAAACATAAAGTTATTACAGATTTTGGAAAATATAAAATATGGGAGATTCATAAAAATAATAATAATAATTTATTTAGGTGATTAATTTGTTCAATTAACTTATTTAATTTATTTTAGTTACGAAAAGATTTTTAAAAGGGAAATTATTAGTTTAAATTAAAAAGTTAGTTAAGTAAATTTATTAAATAGTAATTGATTGTTCGATCAATTCAAATATTAATAAACCATATAGTGTTTATACAAGGTCAAAAATCGTGAAACCAGTCGGGATTGGAATGGACTGCAAATAAAATAAAGGTGAGATTTTCTCACTCATTGATTGCCTAGTTTAAAATTTAATGTTAAATTTAAATCATTGGATGTTGATTGATTTATCTGTTGGATGATATTATATATAGTGTATATATATTGGAGTGATTGATATTCCCGCATTATATAGTGGATGAGACCCTATGTGCCCCTTCATAATAGCAGATGACCCTTTATACTGCGATATCCCCCTCGAAGTGGGATTGGTATTTTATTTGTGAACTAACATCCGTGGATGCAGGTAAAAATAGGTTGGAGGGATCCAACTGGATTCCTCAAAAATATTTATTGTTTTCATATATATGTTGATATATGACAGGTTGGATAAATTGATATTGATTGTGTGAATTGAATTGTGAATGCTAAATAGCCTGGAAATTGAATTTGGTATTTTTAAATACCATAAGTAATAAATTTGAAGCAAATAAAAAGAAGATTTTGAATGAAAATGTTTGGAAATTGGGTTATTTTGTAAAGAAAATTAAGTGGGATGAGAAAATATATAATTTAACTTGGTTATATTTAACTATTGGTAAATTGGGCTAGAAAGAGATTTTAATTCTAATTATATTTAATAAGGACTTGAAAGATATTTGAAAATTGGAAGAGAATTGGAATTGATAATTAAAATAGATTAAAATGGAATTTATTAAGGGATAAATTATAGAATGGGATTATAAATAGAAATGTTTTTACAAATTAATGGAAAACTCAAAGGGGTTTATAAATTTATAAACGGGGTTTATAAATGAGATAGATTAATATTAGTGGATATGTGGAGAATATAAGTGATGGTGTGAACTTATATCGAGTTATGGAAATTGTTTTGAAAAGGAAATGGTGAACAGGTCCGATGAGGTATGAATCAAGAGGAATTTATGAATTGAATTGGTGGATATTGGATTTTCTAAAGATGGGCTTTTGTCGAGTAAAGTAAAAATTGTTTTTAAAGTGAATTTTTAAATCTACTATACTATATAACTTTTATAAAATATTTTTGAATTTAGAATATTCCGAAGTTAGTTTTATCTTAAGCCATATTTTGAAAATAAAACCATTATTCTTATTTTATAAGTATATATGTTTTTAAGTGTTTTAAAAGTCAATTAAATACCCACTTGAGATGAGAAGCGAAATTTATTAAATTGGATAAGATTTAGGAGAAAAATCTTATAGTGGGGTTATAGAAACTTAAATAAAATTTCCAAAGTATAAGATAGGAGTTTTCAAAAGGTGGAATAAAATTCACAAGGGAAGTAGAAGTGGAACTGGAATTTTTAAATAAATAAATGTCCTTGAAAATATTAAAGGAAAATAAATTAAGGAATTCTGGAGTTTATAGAATTCGGTGAAACAGGTTGGAATTTACAAATTAAGTTGTAAATGATTTTTGAGATAAAAAGAAATACTTTTCAAGTGTTGAATATAAAATGGGGTGGGAAAAATATTCTAAGTATTGGGCAAAGGTTAAGGATTTATTCCGTAAGAATAAGAAGGAATTTGAAAACTATTTTCAAGTGTTGAAATGTGAAAATAATATCTTCGGTAGATATTTTTGTGATAAATAATTTGGAGAATTATTTAAGGCTTGATTGTTGCTTGTGAATGTTAATTGATGGTTAAATAACCGACTATCAATATTGGCCAATGCGCTGATCGTTTCGAAGGGACCGGGATCGGATTTAATTATCCGAAAACCACTTCGATCCGGTTTGAACGTTAGCGAATGAAGACCGTGAAGATGATGAAGATGGTGGTTCGGTTTGTCCAGACCCAGGGCAACTTGTATGGATGAATGCTATCAGACCATCGTCATTGGAGGACGATGAGCATTCTAAGTGAATGTGTGCTAAAAAGGTAACGCATAGCTTCAAGCCTCATCAACCGGGAATGGATGAAATAGGGGAGGTGCAGCAAGGCTAAGTGGCTAGCAACCAATTAGGGTAAGGTCATCCTTGTCTAGATGTCCCTTTTTGATTTCGTCTTATGGCGGTTGTTGATCCCAACCGCAGGGTGATCTTATTCGGACTATCCGGTAAGGGGTAGCTCCGGTCTTGTGTTGCAGGGGATCGGGGGTGATCCTCGGTACTCTGATCGAGGCCAGGTACTGTGACGGGCGATACCCCAATAGCCCTGCCATTGTATGGAATCCAATCTCCAATAAGCGCCCGTACGGTTTTGATTGTGCCCAACTATTGCTGGAACGTGAGATGCAAGCATTTAAGCTAGATTCTATTTTACTTTCTATAGACACTATTATAATATCAGACGAATTTGATAAAAATGTTTTGGTTATCATAGGGTAAAAACCCAACATATTTATTTGTGGCGTGGTCTTACGAGATACCTTTGTTTCAAAGGATTTTCAAAAAATATAATAATCCAATTGAGTGTGCTTTTCTCACACTGGTTTTCCAGACTGACTCGGGTGTTGTTTTATTATGATGCTCGGGTCAGACCGAGTTGAATAGATTCAGGATAGGATGCTATAGAGCCCAGGAGACGAGCTGGATAACAGAGACGTATCTCCGTACTTCAATTATTATTTCCACTGTGTAAGGACATATAATAAGCTGTTCAAAGTGATGGATGATTGTTGTACTCTGATAATGGTATGTATGTATAACAGTACAGATTTCTTTGTATCTAAAGGCTGTTATTATAAATTATATTTTGTTCTGCTGTGACTGTGAGATTCTGATGTTGTTTCTATTTTCTTCTTCTACCTCTTTCTTCTTTTACCCCTAGTTATTCGCTCTTTCGTACACTTTAGGTTGAACGAGGAAGATTTATTATCAACTCAAGGGGTACGGAACAGCGGGTCGCTACAAGTATACCCATACTTTACGAGAGAAATCATCTATAAATGAAACGAAATACCTGGCTCCAGCTAAAGACTGACAAGGAGAGGGACCCCAGACATCTGTATGAACATACTCCAAGACAGCTTTTGCTTTATGCTATCCTATACCAAAAGAAATATTCGTTCGCTTTCCAAGAACACACTTTTCACAAAAACCAAGTTTTGAATGATGAACTCCATCAATCAATCCTCGTTTTCTCAACTCATCCATACTGCGCTCACCGATGTGACCCATCCATAAGTGCCATAATATGGAAGAATCTGAATCAACAGATGTAACAGAAGTTGATTCACCAACTACAGTAGTGCCCTTTAATAGATAAAGATTTTCTGCCCTCATACCTCTCATAACAATCATGGAACCCTTCGATATCTTCATTTTCTCTTATTCCACTACAATCTTCAAGTCAAGTCTACTCAATGCCCCAACAGAAATCAAGATCCTCCTCAAATCAGGTACATGTCTAACATTAGTGATCATATGAATAACACCGTCAAACATCATAATCATCACGCTACCAACACCAACCATACAACAAGAAGCATCATTATCCATCAGAACTTCTCCTCCATCAATTTCACGGTAAGTGGAAAAGCAGTTCCTATCAAGTGTCATATGATAGGATGCGCCAGAATCAATCAGCCATAAGTTGCTCTTCCAAGAAGAGCCAAAAGCTGTAAATACATCGGTGTCACTTTCTGTATTTGATTTCTCTGCTGTAGAAGCCGAGGCTTGCTTTGGATCTTTTCTTCTACCTTCAAGCTTGGGACATTGTGCTATGAAGTGCCCTGGTTTCTTACAATAATGAAAAGTCAACTTCTTAGGCCCCCTCGACCGAGACCGCGAAGAATTCTGTCATCCACCTTTCTTCGACCTGCTTTGGCATCTACCTCTCTGAACAAATAAGCCTTTGATATCACTATCCAAGCTATTGTTCGCCAATCTACCTCTTAATACTTCATTATGAAGACCAGCCTTTACATCAGATAGGCTAATTTTACTATAGCCATAAATCATGGAATTAACAAAAGCAGTATACTCCTTAGACAAGGAACATAAGAGGATCACAGCTTGAGCCTCATCAGTAATATCAACTTCTGTTGCCTTCAGGTTCATAATCAAAGTGGTCAAAGCATCTACATGCTCCATGAGATCGGCTCCAGGCTTCATCTTGAATGAATAGAGTTGTTGTTGAAGAATAATCCGATTAGTGAGTGACTTGTCTTGATATGCATCCGATAATGCATCCCATAGTTCCTTTGCCGTCTTCTTCTGAGAGAATTCTCTAAGAACTTCATTTGAAAGACTCAACTGAATTGTTGTGAGTGCTTCATCTTCCATCTTTTCCAAATCAGCTGCATCAATATCTTTCAATTTCTCAAGTGCATAAACAACCTTACAAGTCTTCTCCTTCTTTAATACAGCCTCCATCTTCATCTTTCAAGTACCAAAATCTTCCTTTTCGTCAAAACGTGTTACTCCATAATTAACCCCAGATCTACCAACAGACTTGCTAGAAGTAGCTAATAATATCCAAACAGGAACAATAACACTAGCCCCGATACCAAACTGTAGTGAAATTTATTTTAATTTGAGCTGAAGCGAATTATTTGATCATGATCTAGTGTTGTCTATTTAGATATCAATGGAACTTAAAAAAATCAATTATGCAATCTCACAGACACAATAGCATAAATAAGAGACACAGAAGATTTAACGTGGTTCGGATATGAATATCCTACGTCCACGGAGACCCAACAACTTCTTTTATTCAGAAAAAGAGTTCAAAAGAGAGAGAAGAATAATGGTGGATGCTCTCACACACTCATATACATATGAAGATGAAATCCCTTCATTTAAATAGACTTGATAATGAAGGGTTGCTTGGAGATTAAGAAAATCAATTTTCTGATTACCTAAATATCTTTCCAAATTGCATGATTTGATTTTAGTACAAATAGATGGCGTAATCTTGGTTTCCATATCTTTCCTTTAATTGATTGATTCTCCATGCCTAATCATTTATTTCTTCATATAAATGCACTGACTAATTAATTGATTGGCTAATTAATTAGTTTCCTTTCAAAATATCATCTCATATCTTTCCATATGCAAGTCAAATTAATTGATTGATTGAACCAATTTATCAATTTCTTTCCCCCTCAACAAATATTTGAATCATCCAAATTTAACAAAAGTAAGCATCCTTATTGTATAATAACTTTATAGAAATTCACATATTCGTTTTGTAAGTATTGATAAATGCATTAAATAAGGGAGTAACACAAGTTTTTAGTAGTCCTATTTTGTATGGAAACTTTATGATGATTGGATATTTTAGAGAATACAGGAAAAAAATTTCCTACCACGGAATTTATATAAAAGTCCCTCTATTAAAGGTTTTTAGAAAATCCGTTCTTGAAATTATAAGCATGATATCATCAAAATATGCTATTTTTAACTTATATTCATTAATCTTTACTTTGTTATATTTGGATTATTATCACTTTATCACGGTTATAAGATAAAAAAGATTGCTGACTTTTTCCATTAGTAATAATTGATTTATTCTTTTTGACTGTATATGATAAATATATACACTTGTAAAGATTTGCTTCCAAAATTATTCTCTTTTTTTTACAAATGCTCTATTTTCATCTTGAATTTTTTTCCCTTGTACTTAATAGTTTAGACACTTCATAGAGAAAATCTTACCACCAAAATCGTCATCGTCGTCTTCAAGTAATAAGAATGACAAGGAGACTTCTTTAAAGTTTAACATTATTAAAATGTAACTACTAATTTTGACATACATCTTATAAAAATGTCATCTAGAAACAACCGTTTCTTTTACACTTGGAAACATTATTTGGCAAGTTATAATCTTGCACAGTTCTTGGCAAAAGAGAGTGAATGTTTTGTGAAATATTAAAGTCGTGCCTTTGCTTAAGTTGATCTACATGACTATGCTTTTTATCATGTAGATGTACTAAGGGACCCCTTTTCGGAGGGATAGTAAACGTGTGCTAGTTTCACCTTTTTTGTTATATAAAGATGGGAGGAGCTCTTTGTTTCCAGGCACATTGAGGTTTCTAAACAATGAAAAAGGATCAGATTGCATACATAAAGTGTTATTTAGTGGTCTCTTTCTTTGTCTTATGAATAAACCAATGAGAGTGTTTTATCTTCATAGTAGTGCTGCTACTAGTATAGCTGTGCATCTGCCTAATAGTGCAGAAATACAAAGGAACCAACTCAAACAATTCAAATTTGTGCCCACTTACATGGTGATCCGCACTATACTTATTCTAAGCTATTACAAAACAAGAAACTAAACTAAACCCTCTGACATTTCCATCCCTTAAACTGAATGTATTGGTATTTGGTTTATAAAAACAAGTAATAATACAAAGAGCTACAGCAACAAACTACTAAGGCATCCTTCCCTCAAACTGGAGGAGATAGCATGCACACCCCAAGTGAATGTCTAAGTTTCACAAAGACGGAAAACTTTAGAGGTTTTTTGAGGATATCGGCAACTTGATCTTTGCTCCGAAAATGCTTCGGTTCAAGGATCCCTTACCGCACTAAATCTCAGAAGAAATGGTACTTCACATCAATGTTTTTGGTTCGACTATGAAGAACCGAATTCTTAGAAAGTTTGATCATGGAGCTTTTGTCCCAAAATATTAGAGTCGCACCAGGAGAAGAACAATGAAGTTCTTGAAAATTGTATCGCAACCATATAGCCTGACATGCACAATAGGCAGCAACAACATATTCAGCCTCAGTGGTGGATAAAGTAATAATGGACTGCTTCTTCAAAGACCAAGAGATAAAACCTGACCCTATTGGCAAAGCATGACCCGATGTACTTTTCTAATCATCAGAATCACCTGCATAATCACTATCTGTGAAGCTTATGAGAGCCGATGAAGCATCATTACCGTAAATTAGACCATACCCAAATGTCCCTTTCAAGTAACAAAAAAATCTTTTTACAGCTTGGAGGTGAAGTTCCGTAGGATGCTCCATATAACGACTAAGCAAATTAAACCCATACATTATGTCAAGTCGTGTGGTGGTTAAATACATCTATAAACCAATGATTTGTTTATAAAGAGTCGTTTTGATTGCTTGACCATCAGAGCCTTTGTTAAGCTTTAATCCAATATCAACTGGTGTTCCCACAGAGTTGCACTCTTGCATTTGAAACTTATCCAGCACTTCTCGAACAAATTTCCATTGAGAGAGTAAAATACCATCCGAAGACTGCAGAACTTCAAGCCCAAGAAAATAGTGTAGCATGCTAAGATCGGTCATATTGAACTAAGACATCATAGATTGTTTGAAGAAGTTGGAAACAATGGAATGATCACCTGTAAATATTAAACCATCCACGTACAAGCACACAATAAGTAGCTTACCTTCAGTGTTGAATTTTGATGAATAAAGTGGGTTCATATAGACATATCAAAAATCCAACATGAAGAAAATATGCTTCAATACGTTTGTATCACGCTCTTGGTGCTTGCTCCATCCCATAGAGTGCATCATGTAATTTATACATCTTGTGCTCATTTCTACTTTAACATATCCAAATGGTTGATCAACAAACACTTGCTCTTCTACCTCACCATGAAGGAAAGCTGACTGAACATCCTTTTGAAATATGAGCCAACCATTTTGGAAGCAAGCGCAAGTATGAATCGAATGACATCATTATTGTAACTGGGCTAATCAAAAGCGGGTTAAATAGGTAAATTTCAAAAAAGTTCATATTTTGGATCTATTGAGCCTATGATGTCTAAAAAGGATTTTAGATGCAACCTAAAATATTTTAGATAAAATATATATATTTGATTTAATTTTTTTCTTCATATTTTTAGCTTAAATAAATTTAATGTTTATATAAATTAGAGTATATCAAATATGCTCTTATATGTAATCGTATGTAACTATTACTTGTTTAATTTAATTTAGAGAATAAAACCTTTCGTTTCTCTCTCTCTCTTAACTTATTCAATTGATGGGGGGATTTGATTTTATTTAAGGAGAGAAACTTTTTATTTCTCTCCATTTAATTAAATTGATTTATTCATTTTTTAAATGAAGTAGATAACCAAATTTATACTTAGGATATATTGTGAGTATATCCAAATATACTCTAAATTATGTAAGTGCAACATCTCATACTATATACGTAGTTAATGCTTACGTGTTTGGGTGCCGGAATTTACACAACAACGGACACATTCACCATTTATGTACATATTAGTTGTTCAAAACATTATTTAAAATGTGTGTGCGTGTATGTTTAAATATATTTAATATATATATAAGAGTGTGTGTGTGCATGTACTTTAATAAATCCTTTAATTAGTCTAAATTAAGACAACTATTTTGAATTCAAGATTTATTTCCAAAACATGCAATGATTTGATTTAGTGAAACAATTTGAAAACAGATCTTAATTGATAAATCCAAATATAACCTATGTTCATATGTTAACAATTTAAAGTAAGCTAAAATGTAGCTATTTTATATTGAATAATAAAATAAAATTTATTAAACAAAATTAGAATGTTGATACATGTAGATTCTACATTAAAAACAAATCTCTTTTAATATTAAGATTTGTGTGTATATGTATATATATGTAAATATTATTTTAAACATTCATTGTAAAAATATTTTTCAAATTAATTTTAAGACAAATATATATACATACGTACATACATACACACACATAAATATACACATACATATATACATATACATACATACATACATACATACATATATATATATATATATATTTGTGTGTGTGTCTATATATATATGTGTGTGTGTGTGTTTTGAAATAGAAAATAAATTGTGAGACAATGAAATTTCCATTGACATTAAACTAAACAAATATACACACACACACACATAATAAATAATTAGTTGTTAGATTTGGATCTAAAACAACACTAACATTAACATAAAGAAAACAATAAGAATTAACAATCAAATCCATTTTTATTATTTTGAATTCCAATTCAAATCAACAAACTCACAAATTTCTCTGTACATATACAAATTAAAGGTGGACAAAAAATGCGTAGGCAAATTCATCAAAATAGTCAAATAACTAGATCTACAACATCATGATGAATATACATATAAAATAGAATAGATAATACCTAATAGGTGTAGCCCTTGAATACGCCTTGATTGACATATGCTTCTAGATTCAAATCTGAATCAGTCTCATAGGTTTGCAAAAGAAGGAGAACCACCTTTTATTTGACTGATTTAATTGGATGCTATTAAAATAATTTTTTTTCCCTTGAATTTTCGGCCATGAATGTTTGAAAATAAAGGTGGAGGCTAAGGTTTTTGAAAAAGAGTGATTAAGAGTGGCAAGTAAATGAAAGACAATATATTTATAGATGTAACATTCCTTAGCCTCCTCGCTTCATTTTCATGATCCAACCATTGGATTTTAAGCCTCCTTTTTCTTTGTATTGCCTATCGTGAATTAAGCTGGTTGGGCCATTAATTTGTTCAATAACACTTAGCAAATTATTACATTTGAATTAAATTTAAATGGTCATCAATATTGTATGTCGATTTGTAGATATACAACTTTTATAAACGCACCCAGTTAAATACTAATGGTACCCAAAAAAATACTGGTGGCATTCAATACATTAAATAAATAATTGTCCAATTATATTTCAAAAAAATATTAATTAATTAATAACTATTTATAAATCAATTAAATTATGTGGTATTTCAGATAATCTATTAATGCGGTTGTGTGACCCGTACGTGTAGATTCAATCAGCGACTAATATCGAACTATTCAAATATTAACGTTCGTTTGTCACCTTAGCTAGTGAAGTGATATTTTGGTCGAATTTATCGCTTACACATTTTCAGTGAAATTCAATTTTACTATTATAAGCATTACCCGATAGTAATGATTATTTACTCCAATAGTCTTCATCGATGCTATTACATTAGAACTTATGAAATTTGGTTTTCGTAACGACCGGTCTTTCGACCCTCAAAAGTCAACACTAATACGTTCACGGTATTCGCGTGTCGAGCATTACGTGGTGGAAAGACAGATTGTTGGGGTAAAAGAAAAGAAAAGACAAAACAGAATTTCATATCATGACAAGTAATATATAATATCAAAATGATCTTTACAAAAGAAAACTTTAATATACATACAACAATCAGAGTAAACTAAACTACCATCAACCTGGACAGGTATAACAACATGTCTTCACAAATGCTGATAGATAAAAAAAATAATCAATTTGAAAATAAAATAAGTGAATACATCTTGGAGGCATGCAACTCGTCTCTTGAAGCTCCAAAACATCCATAACTAAATCTAAAAAAAATAAACTCGGATCTGACCTGAGTATTATAAGAAAATAACACCCGAATCAGTTTGGTAAACCAATGTGAGAACTCAAAACATATGGATTTTTATATTTATAAATAAAGGTATTTCGTAAGACCACACCGCAAATAAACACGAATGAGTTTTTACCTTACGATGACCAAACCATTTTTATTAAAAAATCTTGTAATGTTATAATAATGTCTTGGGTTTAAAATAAATATATAAAATAGCCGGAATGGTTACATTAGTTACATTCAACATCATATTTAGTATACATTTAAGTCCATAAGGCATGTATTGGAAAATGGATTCCATCAATGACAGGACTACTGGGGTACCGCCCGTTACAGTACACTTCTAGATAAAATGTAATGAGACTACAAACATTGCACCTCTGTGAATCATGGACTGAGATACCCCTTTTGAGATAGTACTGAATATGATCATCACCTTGGCTACCTATTTGACAAATTGTTACCGTGGGCCTAGCATACATTACCTATAAAAATCAATCTAGATACAAGTGATGATTTATCCTAATGGTAGCGAACCACATAGCCCTGAAGCATATCTCATGTTTTATTCATTCCTAGGTGTGAGGCTCAAGACTACGTTTTACCTTTTTAGAAAATACCACTTAGAATGCTAACATTACCCATCAGGCAACAATGCAATGTCAGCATTCATCCATACAAGTTATTCATGATATGAACAAACCGAAGACACTACTTCTACATTCTTTTTGAAATCACCCTCGGGATTAGTAGCAAGTAGCCCTTTCACTTCAAAGAACTCCATCTTCAAATTCCATCATCTGCAAGATGACTCAAATTCGAATGCTTATGCCAGTTCAAAGTGATTTTCGGATAACTCATACTTATCCGATCATGGTCTCTCTGAACCAACAATCGATAGTTTCAAGGCTGATCAAAATTTGACAGCCGGTTATTTAACTATCAAATAAGCAAACAACCAAATCAGAGATTTAATTTCATATGGAAACTAATCATGATTAAGAACATAAGCAACTGCTAAGCTTCCTTAATTAATCTTTTTAATTATTGTATTAGAATACCTTTACAAAAGAAGTATTCACAAACCCTCTCTACTCTTTTTAATTCTTGAAAAATTATTCATATACTTATCTCAACATTATAAGTATATTCTCAAACCATTTCACTTTCAATACTTAGAAAACGTTTCCATATACTTATATCAATGGTATAAGAATATTTCAAATTTTAAAGGAGATTTCCCTTTTTCCAAAATCATGTTTAAATGGGTCAAAAGAAATATCATTTAAAACATTGTTTATTATAAACCCAACCCATTTTCCTTTTTGGTGTAAGTAAATGGATCATATGGAAATTAGACCAACTATACTTACCATCACTTTTCAATTTCAAACTTGAACTTGTTAGTACCTTAGGCATTGGTTTTGATGACAACAACCATATGACATTATATAAAATATAGATACTAATGATTTTATCAAGTTATATATAGTATATAGTGCAGGATATTAGATAGGTAATAATTAAGAAGACTATACAATATCAAATGAAGATTTAGAGGCTGATATAGAGATTCAAGAGTTAGAGATTGAAGACTCATGAGTTTTGAAGAACTCAAGATTTCCCAGATAATTTATAGAGTCATAGAATTTTTGTTAAAACCCTGATAGCACTTCTTTGATCTTTCTCTATTCTGTTTTTCAAATGTTTTGTAAATATTCTAAATTTTGAAAATGATTTTAAAAAAAGAATTCTTATTTTCAAAATGATCTCTCAAAATAACCTTCAAATTATTTTTAACTTTTGATTTTACAAGATTATTATATATTGAAAAATTAAGTTTTTAATTAATTTATATTTTAAATATACTTTGTTATAGTTTTGATTTTATGATTTTTAAATATTTATAAGTATATTATAATATTTATAACATTGATTTTAAATATATTCACTCATACTTCATATATATTATTTTATTTCTAAAGAAATTTAATAAATCCTTTTATATTCAAAAATATTTCAAAATAATTTGTTAAAGTTTTGTTAAGTTTTCATATGATTAAAATATGTATAAATTATGTTTAAATATGTCTACAAAGTATAAAAATATTTTACAATGTATAACATTTTCAAAACACTTTTTAAATAAGTTCTCAAAATGTAAATGGATATATCGACATACCTCACCCTATATATCGACATATGGACCGTAAATTTCAAAATTAAAATTTGAATTGAAGTGCCTTTTCGCCGTAACTCTTCGCGAATGAACATGGTTGTTATTTCTCTATAAATAAGGGTTGAAACCAATGAATTTTCTTTAACTACTTTCTCATATTTCTCTCCTCTTTCACTCTCTTGTTTTCTAAAATAAATTCTACTCAAATTCTTCTCAAATTCAATTAGAATCAATTCAAACTCCACTGATTTGATTCTCTATTGACTACTCTCTAATTTCTCTATCTCAAACAAGATCAAAGTGCTATTTAAGAGGTTATAGGATCATTTGTATTCAAGATCAATGATCTTTGTTTGTAAAACTCTATCAAATCGTACTTGTATATCAGTGGGTGTGATTGTAACCTATGTAAATCAATTGGGTATGCTTGGTAGTCCAGAAATTCAAGTGGGTGTGCTTATGCCCCATGTAAATCAAGTGAGTCAACCCAGAGCTCAGAAAGTATAGAGGGTGTGTCTCGTTTCCTTGAAATCGAGATTGTATTGACTTTGCTATTTGAAAAGAAATATGTACAAGGAATTATACAGGACTGGATGTAGGGTAACTCCGAACCAATATAAAATCCTGATGTGTTCTTTCCTTTTTACTTTTACTGCATTTATATTTATATGTGTTTGATTCTATGGTTGTTAATTGCATTGTTTAAGCTATAATCTTAAAAGAATTCAAAAGGATTCATAAAAATTAGAAAATACTATTCACCCCCCTCTAGTGTTAAATTAGCCTTAAGATCCATCTTCCACTAAACAACATTTTATATCAGAGCATTGGTTTTTAAAATTTAGTAAATTGAGTTTTGAAAAAGTTTTAATGGCAAGAGATATTGATAATATTTTTAACACCATTTCTGAAAAGCAATCTGACAAAATTAACATGACATTGTTTCATGAATTTGCATCCATTCATTATAAAAGTCACTTGATCTTTTGAAAGGGTATAATTTGTAGGAACATACATGTTACATGGCTTTTGATGAATAAACACCCGGTGATTAAACTCTACAAATTAAAAAGGACAAATAGATACTGAATAGTGGCTGCTCAAGGCATATGACTAGTAATCCGGAGATCATGAAAGATATCATTTACAAGGACGGTGAATCAGTCAATTTTGGAGTCAACTTTAAAGGATATGTGATTGGCATTGGCAATGTCGGTAATTCTAAAACTCCTACTATTTTCTAATGTTTTGTTAGTTAGGAATTCAAACATAATCTATTGAGTATTAGTCAATTGTGTGATATAGGCTTCAAAATTAAATTTGAAAACGATAAATGTCATATTGAAGATAATGAGTCAAACAATATCTTTGAAGGCATTAGGAAAAGAAACATTTACATATTAAGTATGAAGGTATCAAATGATAATTTGTGTCCTTTGGCTGAATCAAGTTGATGTGCACGTAAATGTGCATATTTTTACTTCCATATTTAATCTAATTTAATTAAATAAATGAGCATATTGGGTATATTAACATGTTTAAACCAAAGTTTAAATTATTTTTAAATCATCATCTATTCATCTTCATATAGGGGCAAAATGGTTATTTTTGTGCATATATTAATTTTGAGAATATTTATTTGCACATTTTATTTTTATTTGTAGGAAATTGGATGAAAAATATGAAGATGCTTCATGAAAATATGCATGCACAAGAGAAAACAAGCAAATGAAGATGGAAATAAATCAATTCATACATCATGGAGGACCCTGCCCACTCACTTATCTTAATCTACAATTAGGAGCTAATGCGCATGTTAGTGGAGCTTAAAGTTACATGCATACTTAATGAAGGATTAATTGGAAGCTAATGGTAACTTGGTGGCCACACTTCCGAGAGAGGTATTTTGGGTAGTCCTCAAAAATACGATTTGGGTTTCAAAATATGTATAAATACCTCTTATGTTTCATGTAATGAGCTCTTAGCATCCTCTTTAGTTACTTTAGTTTTAGGCTCAAAAATTAAAAATACTCTCTTTTCTTTTTAATGGCTTCTTAGCCTTCTTTCATGTAATTCTTATATGCAATTTTAATTCATGTTCTTTTCTTTTATGTTAGTAGCTTAGATTTATTTATGCAAGTAGATTAGTTCTCTTTTTATTTTAATTAGCTATCCTTTTGCTTTTGTTTTTATTCCATATTGCAATCTACATTTATTGACATGATAACTAATATGAGAAGCTAAACCTCTTTAATTTAGGGGTAATGAAGCTCTCTTAATCGTGTAGATTCAACATTTTGCTAATTTTTGATCTCTTTTTGTGCTTAATGGAAATGTTTGATGTGGTTAAACTTTGTTGTTTTTGTTTTGAATTTGATAGTCTATATTGTTGACACCAAATAAGCTATGCTTAAACAAACATAAACACAAATTACCTCTTCATCTACATATGATTTTGGTAATGAAGTGGATTTTAAAATCAAAATTTGATGGTCTATATTACTAATCAATAGTAAATAGATTATGCCTAGAATAGATTTTATTTTTAAGTCCATTAACATTTTCATGAGAGTTAACAAGTGGTTTAGTGGGTATGTTAAAGTTTGATAGTTTATGTTGGGCTAAATAATAGCACAAATAGGTAATACTTATGATAAACATATCAACTAAATTCACTAATGACCAAAAGAGATGTCATGATTTCAATTTGTTGATTTATGTGATCATGAGAAGGAAATTGCCTCTAAATTGCCTTTTACTCTCATATTTTTATCCACTTTTAGTTTTTGTTAATTTTTAGAAATTTTAAGCTTAACTCAACTTCAAATCTTGGTTTAATTTGATTGAGTATAAATTTTAAAATCAATACAATTCCCTACGGATCGATCCATACTCGTCACGTATTAAAATTGTACGCCGTGCACTTGCGGTTATTTTTAATTTAATTTTTTTGGGTATTTTCTAATTCGATGGAAAGTTAGTCGTTAAACAAGTTTTTGGCGTCATTGCTGGGGATTTAATTTGATTTTATTTCTATTTCTTGAATTATTTTTGTTTGATTTTCGTGTCTTCCTTTTGTGTGTTAATTTGCATGAAAAAAAAAATTGTTGTGTGTTTGTTGTGTGAATTTTGCTTTCATTTTGATTTATTTGCTTGTTGTTGTTCTTCTATTTGCATTTCTATTTTTTTTTAAATTTGTTGTGATTTTTTTTGGTTCATTGGTATTTTAGTTTGCACACTTTCGCTTTGCATTTGATATAAAAAAACAACAATCTTCTTTATAAAAAATGAACATTGCATTTCATTTCATCTTTAATTTTGTTTGCATTTCAATTACATTTCATTTCATTTACATTTGAATTTCTATACATTTTCAATTTCTATTTAAAAAATAAATTTACACTGTGCTTCACTGCTTATCAACCCTTCTTCACATACAAACCACCAACCCCCTTCTATGTGCATATCAGTGCACAAGCCTCCACTACAAACAACTCTGCGAACTCCATGTTGTTCCTCTACAAACCCCTTGCTTGCACATCTGCCTTGCTGCAAACACCTCATTTCTGCACTTCATACTCCTGCATCATCATATATCATTCCATCACCTACCTTTACCTCAGCCTACCTCCCCTGTACAAAACTGCCATCGGCTTGTACACTGCTCCATACCTATACTAACATCAAATACATACCTACATACAACTTCACCCTTCCACTTCCACTAGTTCACTGTAACCAACCATCCATTCTTCAACAGCAACTCATCAACAACCCACCCTCTGCTGCCACAACTTCTCAATCAATACTGCCATATCTCCACACATTTTACAACGGTGCCTTCACTTACCACCTCTGCTGCAAACTCTATCACCTCCCCTTCAAACTGCCGTTCTCCATTCTGCCTTATCACTGTCAACCAACTCCTTATCGCAAACATCTTCCACCATACACTTCCCCACATTCAATTAAGACATCAATACAACACTTCCAAAGGTCACATCATCCATACAACAGTCCATCCCCATTGCATACACTTCTATTCTGCCTTCAAATCAACCATCTATCACTCTGCCATCTTCCATACTGCCTCTAACATCACAAATTCCCTTCCAACATACAAGCCATAAATCCAGGCATACATCACCAAAACATACCACACTTACATACTTGCAATCACCCAGTCACATTCCTCAAACTTCACTATACTTGCATACTTGCATACATACAGTGTTGCATACATACAACAAGCTCCTTACATTCATTTGCCATTCATATCACTGCAGTTATACCAAAAACATATCAGTACACTCCCCCCACACTCTACACTCCCCTATACCAAAAACATACAGCAAGCTCAAACTCTTTCTGTCACCACATCACAGCAGCTACACCATCACCATATATCAAAACCACTAATTCATCTACCACTACATCAACATTTCCACTACATACAACACTAATCACTGCTCCAGTCACATCCCTGTGCATCAACATCTAACAACAACATACAAACCATCTACCACTAACTGTGCACTACTATACAAATACCTGTCACTACCCCTACAACCCTTACTTCCTTCTTCATACCCACCCACCACCAACCTCAGCAACTACTGCCACATTTCATCACATTCATCTCCAAACTGCACATCTCCCTATACCCCCAACTTCATTGACATCTACTTGTCTCAACACTTCACGCTGATAATAAATACACAACATGCTACAAAGCATACATACCAGTGCCAACACCATTCCAGCAACACCCGACCTGATCACTTCCTCACTTCCTCAATCACCACTTCTGCTCCTCATACCATCATCGAACCAACAGTAACCTCTGCCAATCACTTGAACCTCACCGCACCCAAATCGCCAATCCATGTGCACAACCTCCTCTGGCCATACTCCTCTCTGCAACCCAAAAATCAACCTCTGCTTCATCTTCCAAACCACTTCACAAATCGCCTTCAACTCAACTCGCGACTTCAACTCGTTCTTCTCCTTCAAACTAAAAACCAAAAATCAACCTCCTTCAACTCGTTCTTCACTGCAAATCACCACCTCGCAAATGGAAGCTTCAATCGCATGATTTAATTTGCAAAATCTTAATTGGAATTTGTGTATAGTAGAGTTTTGTTGAGAATTGAAAAAGAAGATTTTTTTTTCTTCGGGCATTGCTTTGGGTTTGAACGAAAAGAAAAGAAAAGAGAAGCTATGAATCTCTGTTTATCAATTTGGTTTGGGTAGTGGGCCGGGTTTTTATTGTTATTTGTTTTTATTTTTTGTTTTTGTTGTGTTTTAGTTTAGTTTAGTTTAGTTTGTATTAGTATTTTATTTAAATCATTTGTTTTGTTTGAGTTGAATCTTTTGTTTGAGTGTTAAGTATTTTGTTTTGCTTCCAAAATCAAGAACTAAAAAAAGTTGTTTTTAGTTTAATTTTTTTGGTTTTTGTTTTGTTTTAGTTTCTTCTTTGATATATAAAAAACTGTATATATCTTGTTTTTAATTTCAGGTTGTAGAAAATCAAAAAGGAGGAACTCCTTGCTAATATCTGCTTTGCTTGCTTATATAAAAAAATATTGCCGCTTTAAAATAAATTGCTAATAATTATGCACGCTCTGGCATCGTGCCCTTATCTCATGTTTTTATTTTCAATTTGCATTGTTGGTTGCTTGCATTTTAAAAAAAAATCGAAAACAAAAACAAATTCCATTGTAGTTGCATTGTTTAATTCACGTTTAATTTCTTTTTGCATTCATCTCATCTTATTTATTTTCTAAGGGCAACACTCAAATCCACATAAGGTGTGGGATTTCATCACCCCTTCCTTGGCCTACAAATTGCATTTCATCTTAGAATTTGCTAATAATAACGGTTATACATTTGGTTTAAGGGTGTCGCGAGCTCACCTAGGGGTTAATTGTATATTGACAAGTTGTATTATTTGAACAATTTATTTTCTTGGAGTCTAGGCTACGGTAGAGCAATAATCAGTTATAAATATTATGGTGATTCGTAAATATTATACTGATTGTTTCTTTGAAGGTACTTAAACCTTCGGTTGCATTGCTATGATGATTCGTGGTGCACCGATAAATCCTATATGTTACTTGGTTAAGAACTATTTGGTTGAATTAAGACAAAGTGTGATTATACAATTTTGGATTAGGAGCTATTAAGGACAGAAAATTATAATTAAGTCCTTTGCATTCATTTATTTGCATTAGTTCATGCATATTTAAAAAAAATCGAAAGGAAAAACTAAAAAAAACTGTAAATATTTCGTAACTTAGTTTTTAAATCCTTTGAAAATTTTCAATCAAAATCAAAAATCCAAAAAAAAAATTGGGTTTATTTTTTTAAGAAAAAATATAAAATCTTTTCAAAAACAAAAAAACATATAAAAAGAAAAGAAAAAAAATCAAATTTCCCTTTTGAAAAATAAATTCCTTTTGGTAAATATTTTTTCTTTATAAAAAAAAGCATTTTGAAAATGTCCGAATTTTCTTGCTCACATGAATTCTATAATAGTTGTGAAAATCATTATAATTCATATAATTTCACACCAAACCTTATGGATATTTTAATGACAACTATTGTACAAACAATTCAAATTTCAAACCACAAAATTTTCAAAATGATGACCAACCCTCAACTCTTGAAAATAGAATTGAAACGATTTCGTCTTTACTTGAACTCTCTACATAAAAAAATCAAATGATAAATAATTTGTGTAATTCATATTTGTGCAATAACTCAAGTCAAGGATTTCAAAATAATCAAAATTTGAATTCATTTCAAAATTCAAATAATTTTGAGTATAACTCATGCCAATACAATTTCAAACTCCAAAATAAATTTCAAAGTCAAAATGGAAATGTGAACCACTTTTTAAATATTTTGGCAATGAGAATAGTTTCGATTATGGTGCAATAGATAATTTTTGTTCTCAACAATTTCAAATTGAAAATTCTCCAATTAATAATTATAAATTTGATTTTGTTGAGAAAAATGAACGAAATTCTCAAAGATCGCATAGATTTGTTGTTTAAAACATATATGAAACAACGTGAGAAACAAAATCAAATCCCAACATGTGACGGGTCAAATAATAATCCATCTTTTACCAAAATTGACGATTTTTAACAACTTTTAAAATTGAAAATGACAATCTTAGTGAAGTTGTTGAAAATGCGGTAATTGAGTTGGATTTCAATTCTTTTGAGAGTGAGAAACTTGATTTAAAATTCGATCTTCCTTTTTTCGATTTTGAAAAATTGAATACAACAACTTTGGATTTTGAACATGATATATGCAATGAAGTTGTGAATAATTCAACAAAGGAAGACGAACTTTGTGAACACAAATTTTTTGGACTTTTCGAAGATGAGTCATTGAATTTTGAAGGGGTAGATTTAAATCACCATTTTGATTTTGAAATCAATAATTTTGAATAAGTTTTTCAATGATAAGCTTGACTTTCAATTTGGTGAAAATAAACTTGAACTTCAACCAATTGTTCTATCTACCCCAAAAATCATCAAAAATAAAACAACTCTCACGATTTTTAATAAAACAACATTCATTTTCTCAAATCAACATTCAACTTTGGATCTTTTATGGTTTGGTTTTCTGTGCTTAAGGTGTGTCTCTCATACTTGACGAGACAAATGAATTGGTCTTTGGAAGACCGTTTCATTTACTCTTTGACGATATATTTTCTAATGTCGTGTAAATAATAACCATTTCATTTTCATGTAAATATAGGTCATATTTTTATTTTTATTTTTCTCCTTTCACTTGGAATTGACTGTGGGGACACAGTCAAAATCAAGTGTGGGGGAGTCTTACCTTCATTTTTTAATTTTTCATGGTTTATTTTATGCAGTTTCTTTCCAAAACTCAAAAAAATTTAAAAAACAAAAAAATCTCAAAACAATTTTTTTTAGCATTTTGATTTACTTTAAAAAAACACTATTGGATAAATATATGGTTTTGGTTATTGAATTAAAATTTCTGAAAATTTATTTGTCTTAACAAAAATAAAATTAAAGTTTAATTACAAGAAACTCTGGTTTAACTAGCATATAGGAAGGTTCATGGGTGATAATTATGAAGTATATCCTAATGGAAAATCTTTGTTTAAAAAAGTGGTGGATTTAAAGAAAAGAATATAACATTTTTTATCTTCTAAGTTAAATGGTGCTAAGATGATTTTACAAAACTCACTCTTCAAAAAAAAACAAAAAAATATATAACAAAAAACAAACAAACAAACAGATATATATATATATATATATTTGTATATATGTATATATTTTATTAATACCTAGAGTCATGTGTATACATTTGTGTGTACACTCGCCATGCTCTGTACCTTTCTCACTTAAGCCCGAAAAGCAGTGCACGATCGGTATATCTGGCATCAGTTTATCTTAGTTAGGTGTATGTAACGATACGGATTTTTCACGCTTGAAAATCAACATCCATACTTTACATCGTATTCAAATGCCGTAGGTTCGACCGTTCAAATCCGAGTCGCCGGAGCTTATAACAACATTAAGTAAAAAACACAGCGGAATAAATGAATAATACATTGATATACAATATCTGATACAACAAAATGATACAATGAATATCAATATACATCAGAGATATGATATAACAAATAGCAGCGGAAAAGAAAACGATAACATCAGCAGCGGATAATCTCTATCTTCAAAGCAGCAAATCCAAATATAGCTCGAACTCCCAATAACGATACACCAAGATAAGCAAGTGCAGTCCGATCCAAAGACTGAACTAGCTCCAGTAAATCTACTAATCTGATTATCTGAAAAACCAAACTCTAGACTGCTCGTGTAGAAATTTTTTGAGCATCCAGAGTTTAGGAAAGAAACAATAAACTCCGGATCAGTCATGGGACTGGTGTGAGCAACAAAAACAGTTTATCTTTTAAAACAAATAGCAAGACAATTTTAAAGTCAATTCGCAATGCTTTTGGAAAATGAAACTACCATAAGACCTCCCGCCACACACACAATGCAAACGCAGAACTGGAGAAGATTTCTTCTTATGATAGTCAAAGATGCTTACTACGCAAAAGAAAACTCTTTTGATATTATTACTAGTGCATAGTGGAAAACATTTTGAAAGTAGAATATAAATCTTAGCCAGCATAGACATTCCGAACTATGCCTACTATAGCTACCATCTAAACAGTGGTGACCACCATAAGTAAATGGCAGGTTCTACAACTAATACCGTACAAGTTCGTATTGAAAGATGGATTTCCAACAAATGGTCAGGCTAAGGAACTTCCTATGCCACGAAAGAATGCCTCTGGAATGACGTCCCGAGAACCTAACCGGATCTCTGCCAACACAAGGCCGGGTTACCTCTGTAAAAATAGGTAACTACTGACACGCATATGCCATCCCCCGATCGTAACCGATCTTCCCGAGGATCCTCGATTTCCAACAACCACATAATAAGCAGTATCAACATAGGTTAAGTATCTGGGCTCCATACCATGATACCACTTCTATCCAGAAAGAATGACATACACTAAGGGGCGCTACTCCCTAGAACCTTGCTGCATCCTTCCTGTTTTAACCATTTCCGGGGTGTGAGGTCCGACGAAGTCTCGTCCACAAAGCTACGCTTTGTCACAAAGCCATGCTTCGGGTCAAACAAATGATCAAAGAAATGATCACAAATATATAAGATCAAACAAATGATCATATCGCAAATGATCAAACAATGATCATTACACAGCAACACTCAGCATGTCACATTACCAAATTGGGATATATCGCTGATAAATTTCAACTACATAACCTCTGAGCTCGTACGTCTCAGAGAAGGGTGTTAAGCTAAGAGAATAAATTCTCCGCCACCAACAGAAATGTATTTGAAAGAAATCGGCTTTATATCTCAAAGTGTAATGTCAGACACGTAACCATACAAGTCTGTTCCAGGTTCGAACAGAACCGAAGGCACTTCTTACGAAGCCCTTGCAAATCCGGGTATTCACAATCCCGATCGGACTTCCCATCACTTTAGGGGATCTCTATACCGGGAGCTACCCAGTGCAGAAACAATCGACGAGTTATCTTTTCGTTCTCGTGAATATCCGGTCTTCAACACCGATCTTCAAATGCTATTCATATACGACGTATCACTATTCGGAATGGGTTATATGACACAAAAGTCTTTTCCCGGCTAACCCGAATAGTGAGCGCAATATTCAAAAACAAAGGGATAATGGGATTTCAATTAAGTCACAATTTAAACCCAAACTTTCTTTTCAAATGGTTTAACAAATTACCATTTTAATCTTTTTAAACAAAAAGATTCAATTCACAAAATTCACTTAATTTCACAAAGATTCATTCACAGATTTTCCAAATCGATTTCCAATTCAGTTTAACTCGTTAAATCTTTAAATCAAAGATTTAACTCATAGCTTTCAAAACAATTCATTTCGAATGGTTTAAACAAATTATCATTTTAAAATCTGTTAAAAATAAACATTTAATTCATAGCTTTCAAAAAGAATTTATTCATAACTTGGAAAATCCATTATTCAATTCAAACTTGAAATTCCTTTAATTAAACTGGAATTTCATTTCTTATCTGAAAGCTTTTATCATTTGAAAACAAACAGTTTTCAATTTGGAAATCTGATTCATTTATACGAATTACAATCCTTGGGTTAGATTCAAATTCTCAAAATTTTACTTTTAAATGGTTTAGATTCATATAAACACATTTATATTATCCTTAATCCCTAGTTTCAAATCATAGAATTCAATTTCAAACTTGAATTCAAAATTAAATCTAATTATTTAAATTTTCAAACTCGATTAAGTTATTCAAAATAACTTTTATCTTTGAAATTCCATTTCAAAAGCTTTTCATTTTAAACCCAAATTTCCAATTTCAAAATCAATTGAAGTTAAAATTTCAATTTCAAAAACATCAATTTTAAATTATCCGTGACTTAACCGATTTCCACGTGAAATCCATATTTGTGTGTGTAAAGGTGTAGTCCAGGGGTTTCACACAACAGTGCAACATCATTCAATCATCACAGATTAGAATACAGAAATATAGTTGATAAGCGATATAAACTATAACGCTTATCTTTCACATACAGATCATAGATATATATCACAGATAATCAATTACAGATCACAACAAAAATCAGGATGTATCACAAAGCATCATATATCAGGGATATCAAACAATTCAAATCATCCAATAGAATCCAAATATCCATAAGTAAGGTAAGTTAATTGTCTGATTAATTCAAAATAGATTTATTACTTATGAATTACTAACCCAGGTTAATATCAATAATTTACAAATCATTTTGATAAATTATTCTTTAATCATTTATTAATTAACCATTAATAATAAATTAATTAACCTTTAATTTTTAAATAATTTACTTTTAATTATTTAATCCACCATTTAATTAATTATCTTTAATTAATAATTTAACCCTTAATTTATTATCATTTAATTAATTACCCTTAATTATAAATTAATTTAATCATTAATAAATAATCCCTTAATTAATAATGATTTCTTAATCATTTTAAATTAATTAACCTTTAATTAAAAATCCATCCTTCATTAGTTACCTTAAGTAATTATCATTTTGAATCAATAATGGTCCTTAAATTAAGACCTAAATTTATCTTTACTGATTACTTATTTCAAACACTTGCTTAATTCACATTCCAAAATCAATTTATAAATTAAATTTTAAAATCTTAAGCTACAAATTTAAAGCAAATCTTAGCTATCAAGGGATTTTAGACCAAATCCACTAAAGTTTCAAAATATTTATTTATTTAAAGTATTTAAATTTTTAAACTTCTTCCATTTCAAAAACTGGAATTTAAACACTTGAATTAGCCTCAGTTTAACATTGGTTTTAATTTAAAACCTAACAATTTAAAACTGTAAAAAACTGGGTTCTGTTTAAACTTGAAAACAAAATGACCCGAGTCCCCCCATATTTTACTTCGAGTAAAACATCACAAAACCTCGGGCAAAACAGAAATCTACTCGAGTAAATATCGAGTACCACCTCTACCATCACAAAGAAAAAAAAACCAGCCACCAGAAACATCCCACCATGCACGTGCACGCCTCCATTCGCCACCTCCGATCGACTACGACCATCCCCTCATATCAACGACCACCTCTACGTCCTATCCCAAGCCTCTGATCATCTCTCCAGTCTCGAGATCGAAATCGAGTTCGATCTCACAACCTGGAACGCAAACAGAATACACCACAACCATGGAAAACGTCGCCGTCCTCGCTGCCTCATCCACCGGAACACCGGAAGTTCTGGCCACCGCTTCGTCAAACACCCCACTACCAAAACCCAAAATCTCGAGACACTCGATCAAGCCCTGAGTTCGAACGAGACGAAAGATCACAATCATACAAAACTAGGTCACCAGACTTTAAACGCCTCTTGCCGCCACAACGTTGACCTGCCGACCATCACAACAATTTTCGCTAAACCCCTGATCACTCCTCCACCTCCAGACCAAACCACGACGTCTCCGGTCGACTCCATCGTCCACGGCAACCCAAAATGCTTAAAACAGTAAAACTAAAACTGCTCTTCAACCCAAGCTCTAAAAATATTAATTCTTGTCTTAAAAATCCTATTTTGGTACGTAGTTTCACCTGATATGACTGAATTCTTAAAGCAAGAATTTTGTTTTTACAAAAATTTAAAGTTGTACAGGCTTTCTTGGTTCTACAGAGACACATATCTGTTGGTTCAACTTATTTAAAATTTTAACATCTAGATTATAGTTAAACAAACAATTATTGTTTATATCTTACATTCAAATAATTGTTAGATCAAGAGAAAAGGGTTTATTCTCCTATCTACTTAAAAATATACAACAGATAACAGAGTATTAAGAAAACAGATACACACAGATTGCACAATCATACATATATACAAGATACATATCATCACAGAGAAAAACATGCCATATTAACTTAAGTTATAAATTTTAAAAAAAAATGTTACTCACAGGTAAATAAGAAGACTTACTCACCTGTCATACTTAGAACAGAGAAGATGGACAGAGAACTGAAATTGTTGAAATAAGCAGTGAGTTTGCAAGTTGAAGCCCTTTCTCTTGAATATCTGGTTTTCAATGAGGTTGTATGTTTTGTTTTTGTCTTAGATTGAAGTTTGTTTCCTCAGTTATTTTTTCTTAGTAGAAATGAACAAAATTGAAGTGAGGGTTGATATATATGAAGAGTTGTACAGGTAATTATATTGTTGTTTGTAAATACACTTGAGAGCAGAGACTTTGGAGGCTGAACATCTTGCTTTGTCTACTTTATATTGTTTTCTTTCTTTAGTTTATTAAACAGGATCTCGGCTGATATGTTGTGTTGTTGGCTTGCATTAATGTGTTGATGAGTATTATACTGTGTACTAAGGTGAAAGCATTAAATGCAAGCATGCTTCCTTGTCTTCAGCTGATAACCTTGCTTGGTGTACTAGAGATGTCTTGCATTAATTGTTCAAGTCCTCTTTACTCAGCTGGTATCCTTTTTTATTTGATATGCTATTGTACTCTATTGTTTTAATTATGTTTTGGTTGTACTTATATTTATTTGTTTGAACACTGTTACTTTGTTTTGTTTCTTATTTATGCATTTGTTTATTTAGCTAGCTTTGAATTTGGATGTAGTCTTATTGTTTTTGTATCAACTTCATTTGAATTGTTTATTAATCATGAGTTTAAGATATATGTATTTACTTTATAACGTAAATAAGTTTCTATTTTATTCTATATGTTGTTTACTTTATCTATCTATCTTACATATCTTCATTTCTAAACCATTTATATAAAGATTTAAATTCAACTCAAATGTACAAATATATATTATTTCAAATTTACTCACATATGCTAAAATACATATATATTCACATATATACAATATTTTAAATTTAAATGATATAATATATTTTAATTTGGACTCGAGGAAACTCGCTTTAATTCATAAATAAATTTACTATTTTTATTCAAAAATACCATAAATTATAAATTTAAATTAAATCAAAATCTGGGGTCGTTACAGTGTATGTATATAAAAATTCTTTTATTAATAATGCCTACAGTCGATAGGTATACACACTTGTGTGTTCACTCATCATGCTCTGTATTCCCCTCACATAAGTCCGAAAGGCAGTGCATGGGTGGTATATCTGGCCTCAGTTTTCTATGTTAGGCATATGTAAATATTGTTAATATTAATAAAATTTTCAAATAAAGAGAGAGTAAGCAATTGAAATCCAAGCACTATTTTCACTTATTTGATTTGATATGTTATTTAAAAGAAATGAAAATACCACATTGAAAAAAACTTTGATCATCAACTAAGGATCTATTTCATAGTTGTACTATGTTATCAAGCGAAACAACTAGCCAAACTAGAGTCTGTTTTTGATGATAACTTAATTTTTGTTGGAAATTTTGACACGTAAAAGGACTTAAAATTCTCGATAATGACCAAAACTGATATTTAACTTATTCATATCAATTTAAAAGTAAATTCTTTATTTGTAAATATTTTCAAAAGCTTGCATTCATTTGTTGTAAATAAATCTTGCATTTAGGAATTTTCACATTTCCCATTTGGATTTTGTGCGTAGTGAAACCCTAGCGAGACAACACTCGTCCTACTAGGGGCACCTAGAGGTTTAACGGCTTGTTGCATACGCTTATTGCAATCACGCTTTCGAAAACGGATTTATCTTAGTTTTAGTTTATTTGAGGATGAATATAAAGATAAGTGTGTGGGTATTTGATGTGCACGTAAATGTGCATATTTTTACTTCCATATTTAATCTAATTTAATTAAATAAATGAGCATATAGGGTATTTTAACATGTTTAAACCAAAGTTCAAATTATTTTCAAATCATCATCTATTCATCTTCATATAGGAGCAAAATGATCATTTTTGTTTATATATTAATTTTGAGAATATTTATTTGCACATTATATTTTTATTTGTTAGGAAATTGGATGAAAAATATGAAGAGGCTTCATGAAAATATGCATGCAAAAGAAAAGACAAGCAAATGAAGATGGAAATAAATCAATTCATGCATCATGGAGTACCCCACCTACCCACTTACCTTGATCTACAATTAGGAGCTAATGCACATGTTAGTGGAGCTTAAAGTTACATGCATACTTAATAAAGGATTTATTAGAAGCTAATAGTAACTTGGTGGCCACACTTCCTAGAGGGGTATTTTGGGTAGTCCCTAAAAATATGATTAGGGTTTTAAAACATGTATAAATACCCCTTATGTTTCATGTAATGAGCTCTTAGCCTCCTCTTTAGTTAGTTTAGTTTTATGCTAAAAAATAAAAAAAAACTCTCTTTTCTTTTTAATGGCTTATTAACCTTCTTTCATGTAATTTTCTTATATGTAATTTTAATTCATGTTATTTTAATTCTTGTTCTTTTCTTTTATGTTAGTAGCTTAGAATTATTTATGCAAGTAAATTGATTCTCTTTTCATTTTAATTAGCTCTCCTTTTGTTTTTGTCTTTGTTTTATGTTGCAATCTACATTTGTTGACATGATAACTAATATGAGAAGCTAAACCCCTTCAATTTAGGGGTAATGAAGCTCTCTTAATCATGTATATTCAACATTTCGCTAATTTTTTATCTCATTTTTTGCTTAATGGAAATGTTTGATATGATTAAACTTTGTTGTTTTAACTTTGAATTTGATAGCCTATGTTGTTGACACCAAATATGCTATGCTTAAACAAACACAAACACAAATTACCTCTTCATCCACATATGATCATGGTAATGAAGTGGATTTTACAATTAAAATTTGATGGTCTATATTAATAATCAATAGTAAATAGATCATGCTTAGAATAGATTTTATTTTCAAGTTCATTAACATTTTCATGAGAGTTAACAAGTGGTTTAGTGGGTATGTTAAAGTTTGATGGTTTATGTTAGGCTAACTAATAGCACAAATAGGCCATCTTATGATAAACATATCAACTAAATTCACTAATGACCAAAAGAGAGGTCATAATTTCATTTTGTTGATTTATGTGATCATGAGAAGGAAATTACCTCTAAATTTTCTTCTACTCTCATATTTTTATCCACTTTTAGTTTTTGTTAATTTTTAGAAATTTTTAGCTTAACGGAACTTCAAATCTTGGTTTAATTTGACTGAGTAGAAATTTTAAAATCAATACAATTCCCTACGGATCGACTCGTATTAAAATTGTACGTTGTGCGTTTGCGGTTATTTTTAATTTAATTTTTTCGGCTATTTTCTAATTCAATGGAAAGTTAGTCATTAAACACAAGTGATCCTTGGATTTAGCATAAAAGATTTGGTCATTTGAATTTCAAACACCTTTATAAAATTGTCAAAAATGATCTGGTTAGGGGTCTTCCTAAAATAAGTTTTGATGTTAATAATCTTTGTGATGCATGTAATTTAGGAAAACTTAGAAAAAGTTCTTTAAGTCAAAGGATATGATCATTGTCTCTCAACCCCTTGAACTTCTTCATTTAGATCTTTTTGATCCCTCGCAAATATAATCTATAAGTCATAATAGATATGTCTTTGTAATCGTAGATGATTTTTCTAGGTTTACATAGATAATTTTTCTAAAACTTTAAAGTGATGCTTTTGAAGTGTTTAAAACTTTAATAAAATAATTCAAAATCAACTATCTATTAAAATTAAAATTATTCGAAGTGATCACGGAGGAGAATTCGAAAATGAAAATTTTGAAAAATTTTGTAATAAGAAAGGAAATTACTCATAAATTTTCTTTTTCAAGAACACCTCAACAAAATGGAGTTAGTATAATGTAAAAATAGAACGATTCAAGAGTGCGCTAGAACTATGTTAAATGATAGTAATTTACCTACATATTTTTAGGTTGAAGCAGTTGCTACAACTTGTTATATTTTAAATAGAGTTTTGGTAAGACCTTTAAATAAGAAAATACTATACAAATTATTTTATAATAAAAAGCCTAAAGTATCGTATTTTAGAGTTTTTTGTAGTAAATGTTTTATATTGAATACTAAAGAAAATTTAGATAAATTTGATGCTAAATCAGATAGAGGAATTTTTATTGGATATTCAAATAGAAGTAAAGCTTATAAAGTTTTTAATACTAAAATAATACTATTGAAGTGAAATTACATGTTTCATTTGATTAAAATTTTAAAATTAATAATACAAGTATTGATGAAGAAGAAAATATTGATAATACAAATGAAATTACTAATAATGAAATTACTAATAATGAAATTACTAATAATGAAATTACTAATAATGAAATTATTAATAATGAAAACGATAAAATGCTGAAAATATATATCCAAATAAGAGAACCAAAATATTAAAGGATCATCCTATAGAAAACATTCTAGGAAATATAAATTCTACTGTTAAAACAAGAAATCAATTAAATGAAATGAGTAATATTGTTTTTATTTCAACTATTGAACCTAAATATCCAAGAAAGCATCAACAAATGGTTCATGGATTCTTGCTATGCAAGAAGAATTGAATCAATTCATAAGAAACGATGTTTACAAATTAGTCCCAAGACCTGAGGATAAATCTATAATAGGAACTAAATGGGTATATAGAAATAAAATGAATGAACAAGGAGAAGTTGTAAGAAATAAAGCTCGTTTAGTCGCTCAAGATTGTTGTCAGGAATAAGGTATTGATTTTGATGAAACCTTTGCACTCGTAGCTAGATTAGAAGCAATAAGAATCTTACACGCTGTAATGACCCAGAATTTTTGCAATATTGATTTGATAATCTTCTTATTTTAAATTGGCAAATTTATCTTTTTCAAAGCAAATAAAAATATGTTTTCTAATTATAATATATATATATATTGTGATTGGAAGTTATGTTTTGAATTCAATAAAATAATTTTCAAAAGCTATTAAAGTTAAATTCTATATTTTAAAAACTCTAAAGATAAATATTTATTTATTTAAATAGTATGATAGCTTAAATAAGTTTTAATAAAAGGTTTATATACTTTCTTTTAAAAAATTATGCAAGAAATAAACATGGTTTGTAAATATATATAAACATAAAACATAATTAATAAAAACATAAGGAAATATTTAAATAATAGATTAGGACATTTGTAGCATGTGTGTAACATGCAAAAATACAAGTGGCAATTGTTTCTTTTAATTTAATTTGAAATATAAACAAAATGTTAGAGAGGAGGCTGTATAGAGTTAAAAACTTTTCACATTTTCCTTTCTAAATCCTATCTTCTTTTCATTTTTCCAAAACTAAAACTAAAAAGAAAAATCAAACTTCTTTTAAATTTCAAACCTGCAGTTAAGCAATTCAACATCAAGGATTCAATTCAACTAAAGAAGATCTGTAGCAAAGTCAAGAATCAAATTCAAACTTTAACAAAGTAGATCAAGTTCCAGTTTCAAAGTCAGGTGTAGTATCAAATTTTCAAACTGGTTTTCTCTGTTCAAAATATTACAGGTGAGCAAACTAACTTTTAAAAAAACATAAACCTGTTTAAAACTTGATGCATGTGATTAATACTTGAAATAATGTGGTGGAAAATGTTTGCATGCATGTTTAAATAGGCTTGCATGTATATATGTATGATGTTATTTGTGTGCATGTCTGTGTACTAGTATGTATGCCTCTGTTCTAAATTTAACAGGCTTTACACAAGTTCAAAAATCAAAATCTCTTCCCTCATTCTCTTTTAAGTTAAGATGTATAAAGGAAATATGTTTGTATTAACTAAATCTTATTTTTAAAAATAATTATAAGTGTAATTAGTGAGTGTTTTTCTGGGAAGAAAGAAATTACAGTAAAAATGTAATATATCAGGAAAATCAACTATTTTAATTTCAAGTTTCATCTTTGTAATCTAATTCGATATTAAAAGTTATGATTTTTAATAAAAATATCAAGGTTTTTAAGTTAGTAAATTAAGAGAATTTGCGAGTTGAACGGAATCGAGATTTTGCTCGATTTCTGGCAATCGGTGGAAGATCATGGGTCGGGGTCTTTTCTGGAGGTAGCTGGTTGGTCGTAGACCATGGGAAAAAATGGTCGGAGTTCTTTTAGTTCACCGTGGTGGCGTATCGGCGTTGAAGTAGGGTTTTAGACCCAGGTTTGGTCGCTGTCAAATCCCAGGCTAATGCGTCGACGAGGATGCATCAGACTCGATCGGAGCAAGGGGAATAGGAGCGTGGGTCAACGGCGAAGCTCTGGACGTGGTGGCAAAGGTTCTGGTGACCGGAGGTGGCGAAACGTAGAGGTTCTTGGGTGTTCAGTATGTTCCAGGTGGTAGCCGATGTGCTCAAATTCGATTTTCGAGTTCGATTCAAGCTAAGGTGGTCGGAATCGAAGAGGGAGGTCGTGGTCGATTTGCCGGCGATGGCAGTGATGACCGGAGCATCGACGTTCATCTATGCATGTGCACGTGTGTTAGTGGGTATCGGGGTTTAGGAGTTGCTGAGTTTAGAAGGAGAGGAAGTGGATGAGAGTTTGGCTCGAGTGGTGGCTCAGGTATTTTGGGTTTTGGCTCTGAGTTTTCTATATTTCAAATGAAAGTAAATTTTATAAACAATTTATTAACCAAGTTTTAAAAATAAAAGAAAAGCATAAACAAGTTTAGAAGCAAAAGTAAAATTTGTAATAAGTTTTCAAAGCTAATTATTAAACAAATTTCAAAGTAAAGGTATATATCAAGTTTCAAACAAATTTCAAAATTTAGATTAAAGTCAAATGTGTTTAGGGTTTAAGTTGAGTTGATTTGAAAATTTTTATATATTAGGTTAATTAATCAAATTAATTCGTAAGTAGTTGGTTAAAGAAAATAAATGTTTTAAGCTTATAATTAATCAAAAGGTCTGAGGAGATTTTGTATAAATTAATTTCAAGCATTTAATTTAAATAAGATTTATATGATAATTAAGTAATTCATTAAGATAAATGGTTTATCTTAAATTAATTAAGGACTTAGGTAATTAAAGGATAATTAATTAATGTCAATAATTAATTATAATAAAATAAATGGTTTATTTTAAATTAATTAATTTAAAGGATAATTACTTAATGTAATTAAAGTATAATTAATTAATGTAATTAATTGAAGGATAATAAATGAATGTGATTAATTAAAGAATAATTAATTAAGATAAGTAATTAAAGGATGGTTAGTTAATTTCATAAATTAATTAGAGTAATAATAAATGGTTTGTAATTAATTAATGTTAATTAAGCAGGATTTAAAAGTAATTAGTTAAATTTACTTGGAGATTAAATTAAATTAATTAGGAATTGTACAATTAATTAACCTTGCTTATGGATGATTAAGTTATATTGAATGGCTTGAATTGTTGATATCTCTGATATGTGATGTTCTGTGATATGAAATGTTTTGGTTGAACTGTGAAAATGTGGATTATCTATCTGTGATGAAATTGCTGTGTGAATATGACATTTTGAAGTTAAAATTGAATTGTTTAAACTTTAACAACTTGGCCTTTAAGATGACGTTTGAATTTCGATGAGACCGGGATCGGATACCAGAATTGTTATCCGAAAACCACATCGATCCAAAATAAGCGATAGGTCGTGAAATCTCAAGTGAAGATCGAGAATGAAGATTCAGAGTGCAAGGGCTATTTGTCGTTAACTCTGAGGGTGATTCCAAATGAGTGTAACGGAGATAGTGCCTTCGGTTTCGTTCGAACTCGGAACGGACTTGTATGGATGAATGCTATCAGACCATCGTCATTGGAGGACGGTGAGCATTCCAAGATATGTGTTCTAAAAAGGTAATCGTAGCCTCTAGCCTCATCAACCGGGAATGGCTAAAATAGGGGAGGTGCACGCAAGGCTAAGTGGGTAGCACCCAAGTAGGATAAGCTTTTCCGCTGTCTAGAGGTCCCTTTTTATTCGGCTTAGTGGGCGGTTGGTCGCGCCAACTACGGGGTTGTCTTATTCAGACTATCCAGTAAGGGGTAGCTCCGGTCTTGTGTTGCAGGGGATTAGGGAGAATCCTCGGTAATCTGATCTAGACCAGGTACTGTGACGGGCGGTACCTCAGTAGCCCTGCCATTGTATGAAATCCAATCACCAATAAGTGCCCTCGAATTTGTTTGTATACCTATTTATGCTGGAATTTAATGAATGTAACAATTTCGGCTATGTGAATAACTTATTTGAAAACCCTAGACACTATTATAATATAACCGGATTTCCTATCAAATGTTTTGGTTATCGTAAGGGAAAAACTTGACCGTGTTTATGTGCGGTGAGTCTTACAAGATACCTTAGATTTTCAAACGATTTTCAAGTTAAAAAAACTTAAACCGTTTACTCACACCAGACCTATGTCTGACCCGGAGTTTATTTTCTGTTTTCTTAAACTCTTGTGTACTCAAATTTTTTATGAGTAGCCAAGTGTTTCAGGTAGCTTTGACGTTTAGGAGGAAGGCTTGGAGCAGGAGGCTTCTGCGTATCTAGCTATATATATTCCGCTGTGTAATTGAGATTGTATTAATAGTAGTCTGGGACAAGTTATTACAACTGTCCAGTTTGTTTGTGATTGTAGTCTGATATATTGTATGTAAATTGACATTTACAGTTTCTTGTATAAATGCTGTTATTTGATATTATATTTTTTCCGCTGCGATTGTGAGATTCTGTGCTTCTGTTTTTATGTTTCTTCTTCTACCTCTTTTTCTTCTTAACCCTAACAGTCTGGGATTTCCGGCACTTGATTACTCGGCACTCTATACAGTGAACGTATTAGTGTCGATTTTCGGGGTCGAAAATTCCGGGTCGTTACACTCACTTTTGTAAATCATAATAATATTAAATTATTTCAAATGGATGTTAAAATTGTTTTTTAAATGGTTTTATTAAAGAAGATGTTTATGTAGAACAAAACCCACTTTTTGAGGATAAGAAATTCCCTAATCACGTTTATAAATTAAAGAAAGCTTTATATGGTCTAAAGT
Organism: Allium fistulosum; assembly: GCA_030737815.1. Classification (NCBI taxonomy): domain Eukaryota; kingdom Viridiplantae; phylum Streptophyta; class Magnoliopsida; order Asparagales; family Amaryllidaceae; genus Allium; species Allium fistulosum. The sequence goes on along the minus strand of CM060908.1, from coordinate 412,849,924 downwards.
AGGCTCCTAAAGCTTGGTATGATAGGCTTAAATCGTATTTATTACAATGTAATTTTTAAATAGGCAAAGTTGATAATACTCTTTTTATTTAAAGAAATAACAATGATATTCAACTAATATATACATGTAGATGATATTATTTTTGGATCAACTAACAATGAATTAAACAAAGAATTTTTCAGCTGTAATGACTAAAGAAATTGAAATGAATCATATGGAAGAACTAAATTACTTTTTAGGATTACAAATAAAACAATTAAGTAATGGTATTTTTGTAAGTCAAGAAAAATATGCTAAAGATTTAGTTAAGAAATTTGGCACGTTAAATACCAGTGGTAAGCCAACTCCCATGGCAACAAATGAATAATTAAATAAGGAAGAAAATTCAAAAGATGTTAATTAAAAATAATATAGAGGAATGATTGGATCACTACTCTATATAAACGCTCGTAGACCTGATATAATGCATAGTGTATGTCTCTGTGCAAGATATCAATCTCAACCTAAGGAAACTCATCTAAAATATGTAAAACAAATATTAAGATACGTAAATAACACATTAGATTATGTACTCTTTTATCTAAAATAAGATTCCTTTGAATTCATTTCATATAGTGATGTTGATTCTGCTGGTTGCAAATCAGACCAAAAAAGTACAAGTGGAACTTGTGTCTTTTTAGGACACTCTCTAGTTTCCTCGTTTAGCATAAAGCAAAATTCTATATCTCTATCCACAACGAAAGAAGAATATATTTCAGCAGCATTAGCCTGTTCACAAGATATTTATATGTAAAAAATGTTAAAAGATTTTTGTTTAAACTTTACAAAATCACAAATATATTACGATAATACTAGTGCAATTAATTTGTCTAAAAATCCAACTCATCATGCTAGAACTAAACATATAGATATACGACATTACTTTCTAAGAGATGACGTAAATAAAGAAATAATCTCACTAGAATTTATAAATACTGAAAATCAAATAGCTGATATATTAACAAAACCATTAAACCAAACATCATTTACTAAGCTAAGAAGAGAGTTATGAATTTGTTCTCTATCAGAAATATAAAAATAATAACATATAAATCAGAAATTAAAAAGAAAAACTAATCATCAAATTTACATTAGATATGTTGACATAGATGGATTGGATATGTCGACATATACAATTAAATTCAGAATTCAAATTTCCTACCTAAATTCAAAATTCGAAGTAGAGTTATGTAACCACCAAATTTCACTTCTTCTTCATTATTCTATCTTTTCACTGTTCTATCTTCTGAATTAAAAATCCCATGGCCTCCTATAATTCTAAGCATCCAAGAGAGGAAAATTCATCCTTTTTCTTCCCATCTCCTACACAAGGGCCTCTCCAAAACATCACCATGGCCAAAGTGAATAAAAGAGAGGAAGAAATGAAGAGTGTTCTGCAAATGCACACTGAAAAACAAGTAGTTCAACTTAGAATCTCCAAGAAACAAGAATAACAAGGAAGAATCCTGCGAAATCTGCAAAAATATCTATTGGATAATCCAACAAATCCAATAGTGATTGAAGAGGATAATCCTAATCCCACAAATGCAGAAGAGGAAGAGGAAGAAGAAGAGGAAGAAAAGGAGGAAGAAGAAGAAGAACAAACGGACGAAGATGAAGTCCATTGTGTTGGAGAAGTCCGTTTCGATCGAGATGAAAATATCGTCGAACAAAAAGGAAATTTCAGCCTTCATTATCCCTTTTGCTCCATCCATAAGTCTCCCATAATCAAGAAGAAACCTTAGTACTTTGGATTATCACATTTTAGTATGATTTGTTAGGATTTGATTTTGGTTTGTTTTGTGTGATTTGAGTTTACTTTTAATTGGTGTGTATAGACTTATTGATTGGATTGGACTGACTTATGTGAATTAAATTAATTGCTTGAATTTGTGTTTGTGACACTTTAGTTTAAATATATGTATTGGATTGATGTGATTAATACAAATAGTTATCATTCTTATCACTCTTATATATTAATGTTGTTGCTTTTTTTCTAATTGCTTTTATATCTCATTATTATTGTGTATGTTATGCAGTACCTTAGTTAGGGGGAGTGCTTTAGTTATATTTTTGTTGATGACAAAGGGGGATAAGTATATAAAAGGGGTAGATTGTTAGTACCTTAGGCATTGGTTTTGATGACAACAACCATATAGCATTATACAAAATGTAGATACTAATGTTTTTATCAAGTTATATATAGTATATAGTGCAGGATATTAGACATGTATTAGTTAAGAAGACTGTACATTATCAAGTGAAGATTCAAGAGGCTGATATAGAGATTCAAGAATTAGAGATTAAAAACTGATGAGTACTGAAGAACTCAAGATTTCTCAGATAAGTTACAAAGTTATAGAATTTGTGTTAAAACCCTAATAGCCCATCTTTGATCTTTCTTTATTCTGCTTTGCAAATGTTTTTTAAATATTTAGAATAACCTTTAAATTATTATTAATGTTTGATTTTACAAGATTACTACATGTTGAAAAATTAAGTTTTTAATTAGTTTATATTTTAAATATACTTTTAATCTATTTACTTTATTATAGTTTTGATTTTATGATTTCTAAATATTTATAAGTATATTATAATATTTATAACATTGATTTTAAATTCTACTCGAATTCTTCTAAAATTCAATCAGAATCAAATTCAAACTCCACTGATTTGATTCTCTATTGACTACCCACTGATCTCTCTCACTCAAACAAATCAAAGTGCTATTCAAGAGGTTATAGGATCAGTTGTATTCAGGATCAACGATTTGTGTCTGTAAAACTCTATCAAATCATACATGTATATCGATGGGTGTGATTGTAGCCCGTGTAAATCAATTAGGTGTGCTTGGTGACTTTAAAATACAAGTGGGTGTGCTTATGGCCTGTGTAAATCAAGTCAATCTACCTAAAGCTCGAAAAGTCTGGAGGGTGTGTCTTGTTGTCTTAAAATCGAGATTGTATTGACTTTGCTACTTGAAAAGAAATCTGTATAAGGAATTGTACAGGACTGGATGTAGGGTAACTCCGAACTATATAAAATCCTATTGTGCTCATTCCATTTTACTTTTACTACATTTATGTTTATATGTGTTCGAATCTATGATTGTTAATTGCATTGTTTGAACTATTATCTTAAAATAATTCAAAAGGATTCATAAAAATTAGAAAAAATTATTCACCCTCCCCCACCACTAGTGTTAAATTAGCCTTAAGATCCATCTTTCGCTACACAACAGTACTATCCCTCGATTAGCAATATAGTCGGACAAGTCAGCGTACTATTCTTGCCTCAACGTACATTCTTAAACTCTCATAGATAGAGACGAGTTTCCTTACCTCGGAATTTCGTGTTAAGTATGAAAAGGATACTTTCCATACCACCATAAATTATAAAGATCATTTATAGAAATCAAATCTCCAATTCTTGTCACATTTTCGATGTTTCAACTTACTCTATCCCTCATCCAGAAATGAAGCCAGGTAAATCAGAGCGCCGCTTGCTCCTAGCCATGCCTTAGTTAAAACACTCTGATTTTAAATTTCATGAATAGAGTAAATCTAATCATCGGCTTTTAGTGTCAAGTATAAAACTACTAAATTTCCATAAGTCACCGATTTGTATACAGAAATAATACTTCATATACTTAACACCAATCCTCGATTTCAAACTTAAACTATCCTTTGGATAACAATGAAGCCGTTCAAGTTGAGGTATTATTACCTCTTAGATCTTGACTCGACATCATTCTTATCTTCCTGGATAGGTAGAAGTTTCCCTACCTCGAAGCTTAATGTCAAGTACAAGACTTCATAAATTTCGTATACTATTTATAATAACAAAGTATTATAAAACAACTTTCTTTCCACTTTTTCCAAAACCATTTACTATAACAAAAATGTTATATTCCATAATCTCTTTTCTTTTCTCGAAAACATTTATTGCAACTAGGATGTTGTAATCCATGCTTTCCTCTTCTTTAAGATTCCAATAAATCTCACTTGAAACTCTTTGTTTAAAACTAAGTTTGATTTGAAAAGTCAAGATTCCTCTTTTGATAAAAGTACCACTTGCTTTATTATATCAAATAATCATTTAAATCACTTATATAAATTTCAAACTTCCTTTAAAACACTTTAAACAAAGTATAAACTTCCATCCAAATCAAAACTTAAAAGCCATCACCTTTAAAAGAGAATTCGAAATTGAAAAGTAAAGGGATTTTCTTTATATGAACCGCTTGTTTTAATATCTTAAATTAAATTCTTTAAATCTCAAATCTTTTTTAAATATTTCTACTTTTCAAAAGTACATTTAAAATACTTAAAATTATAATTCAAAGCTCTTATACAAAACATTACTTGAGGATCTTTAAATAAAACCCAACCATGATCTGAAAAGATAAGATTTTTCCTTTATAAAATTTAAACCTCTTATTTAACTTAAAATATATTTAAAACTTCAAACTCATTTTTTAATTCTTATACAACTTTTAAAAAACACATTTGAAAAGAATTTAAAAAATCTCTAAAGTAGATAACTTCTTTTTACTTAATCAAAATCATAGATTTTCAAAATGCATCCATAGCGACTATCACTATATGGACCGTAACTTTTAAAACTTTGTTTTGTAAATTAATTAGCCTTTAAACCACATTTCTTTTTATATTTTATACTACCATAAGTATAGAAAACATTCTTACTTCAAAATATTATAAAAAGCTAAAGGTATATTAAAACCTTTTTAAAACAAGTCAAAACCAAACCCTTTTCCAAAAAGTATTACTACAAGATTTAGCGATCACTATGGTACTTAACAAGCTACCATTTATTTTCATTTTAAAGAAGTCAACTTTCCGACTCATTTCCAACTTACATTCAACATGGCAAATCTACCAAACCATGGCATACAAGCATTTCTTATAGACAAACAATAATGAAATGTAAAAGTAACGGTTGTGAGGAATCCTATTGGATCCCTCTACAAAATCAAATCTTTCAAACTATTCCTGTAGCAACCTATTCGCTATGAAACACTTCGACTTCTATTTCTTTGCTTTTGTTCCTTGCAAAAACAATCATTATTTATGTCATCCGCTTCCAAGTGGGAATCAAACCACTTCAATTCCTATATCTATATATATATATATACACAACACAAATAATGATAATTATTTTACACCGGGTCATTTTTATTTTAAAATAGATCAAAGTGAGTTATCTCACTTTTATTCTTGACCAAGCTCTAGAAAAAGGTTATGACTCCTTCCTTTACCTTACAATAACCAAAGCAACTCCCTTTCTTTGCTTTTGCTTGCGCCTAGCCCCTCCCTTTCTTCCTTTTTCTCATGTCTAACCCCCAAGCTCCCCAAACCCACATAGCCATGGAGGAATGTGAGGTGTTGTACTCTATTCCTTTGAGCTTCGACTTGCTAAGAGTTGTAATAATGTGGTAAGGATCATAATAGATTTTGATTTGATTTAGAGAAGATTTGAGTTTATTTTGTTTTGGATTTTATGAAGAGAAGAGAGTGAAGAGAGTTGTAACTTTAAGTTTGAAAATTAGCAAACAAATGAAGATATCATTGCATGTGCTTATGTAGACTTGCAAATGGATGACAAAAGACCTTAATACCTCTTTGCCAAATTACTTTCCACCCTTCAATACCCTTCCTCCTTCCATGACATAAAACATGCCTTAAATCAAGCCTTGCTTTCATGTCCTATCCGTCCTACACAACTATGCCTTAAAAAATGTCTTCTATGATTCATGCCTTGATTTGTGGCATGTTTTATGCCATGCGTCATGTACCTATGTCCCTTTAAGCACACTTAGGTTTTAATTAAATTTTGTTATGAAAAGAGATGATTTACATTGTTGTTAATGTGTATACATTCTCCTATTCAAGTTCCAAAATGTTTACACAATTTTTATTGATTAAAAAGTTGATTTTTAACAAAATGTTTTTTGGTCACATTTTCAATATAACTTCAAACTATTTACTTTTGTAAACAAAATTCAAAAATGAATTTCCTATCATTAGTTATCGATTAAAAGAGGATTATTTGATTATTAAAAATCATTAATTGAATATTTAAAATTAATTAAATATTCAAAAATCAAAGCGATAAAATTTTGGATCGTTACAGTTTTGGTCAAAATTCTAACATCATCCACATTCAACTTTCTAATTCCAAACACAAAATCCTTGATTCAATAATAACAATTTTTATTAACCATTCAGCTCTAGGCAGAGACTTAGATTTTGAGTTTACTACAGTTGACCGTGATGCTAACCACATATAACCGAGGAGATAAATTTTCTACTGAATAGTGTTTCACTTTTAATGCTTCAACTCAGGCCTAATGCAACGACCCAGAATTTTATCGTTTTGATTTTGAATATTTAATTAATTTTAAATATTTAAATAATTGATTTTAAAAGCTTAATAAATCCATCTAATTAATAAATAATAATGGTGAACTTGTTGTAGAAATTTATTTACAAAAATAATAAACGATGATAGTAAACTTTTATTTAAAAATTATTCTGGTTAAAAGTGTTTTATAATAATTCTTTTTAATTAATGTGTGAAATTATCATCCCGGGGCACCATCTTAGAGTTTGACGAAACTAGTGTCATCGAAACCAGAATAATAAGATGATGTACGTCGACGAGTTTTGTGACCGGACGTCCTTTGTGATCATGTGAGCTCAAAAAGTGCATCGATTTAATTTGAGAATTAAATATATAAATATATCACCTCCCCCATTCTTCCTCTTTTTCCCTTTTTCTTTCTTGTACATTTTATAGTAAACACAAACACAACTGCCATTTAAATTGAATAAAATCCATAGCTTTGCTCAACGAAAATCAACATCATTAGATCCGTTGAACTTGTATGGACGAGGGCTTCAAATCCATAGCCTCATAATTTGGTTCGGTGGTGTTTTGAGGTGTCCGACATGGAGGTAGCCAAACTAGGGTTTGGCTGTGTCGAGGATAGAGGTGAAATCGATGGTATGATTGGACTTGTGGCACGAAGGGGAGTTCTTTGGAGTTGGTCGAAGGTGCTTCGGTGCACTATGGCGACGTGCGACATTTGAGGCAGTAATGGGTGGAGCAGGTTGGAAAGTGGTATGGGAGGCTAGAGGTGAAGTGGTTGGGTATGTCGCAAGCTCGTGCGAAGTGGAGTTAGTAGCAACTGACCGTTCATCTATTTGTTGACAGGAGCCCTGGTAGAGGGTTTGCGTGCACAGTTTTGGTTTTGGGTGTGATATTGTGCATGTACAAGAGCAGGAGTTTGATTAGGGAAGAAATGTTTAATATGGTAATTAAATTTAATTAAGTAATTAAGTGAATTAATTAAAGTATTTAAATCTAATTTCTTATAAATTAATAACTTTTGCATACGTGGTCCAATCGAGACACCGTCTTCGCCATTACACTTGTTCGGGATTATTTACGTCTTGGTGAAGTGTTGGTTGGAATATTAGTGAGTTGACTCACCTTTGGATGAACACTATATGATATACATGTTGATATAAATTATGTTTTGTGTGCTTGAATGACTTCTTTGGTTGGTTTGGTTGAATTTCCACTTCGAAAAGCAAATGGCACGACAAATGAAATACAGGAAACTCGGGAAATTTTATAGAGGTATCCTAAAGGGTTCCCCACCACTGTTGATTTTAATTTCATTTATATACTTGTTGTATAAATTGTTGAATGCCAAAAGCTTAGTAGCTTGGCCATATTGGATATGACTTTGATATGTCGAAAAAGTTAAACTCTTTTAGTGTAGACCAATGATAGCACTGGTTAACTGCTCTGGTAGCTCTAGGCCTCATTATAGTATCTTGGAAATACTATCATTTGCTTCTTTTTGGTTTGAAAATGGTTTTGATTCATAGGATGATTTTAAATGTGACTTTTATAATTTTCTGTGACATTTTATTTAGAAATTGTTTTTTTACTTCTATATTTTACTCCAACCCTTTTGTTAGTCTCTTCTAATTTATATGGAAATGTTTTAAAGTACTTCAGGAAGTATTTATTTTCCATAAAAGTAATATAATAATGGATGTTTATTAACAAGAAAAAAGGGAGTTTATCTTTTATAATAAAGCGATTTTGTTTTTAAAGAAGATAAAAATATTTTGGAATAAATACTGTGAAATGCTTTATGTAAAATGTCATATAAAAGATAAATTTATAAATGGTATTTTATGAATAATGAATAGATTTATAAATGATATTTTATAAAAGTGAAATGATATCATTTTGATTAATTGAAAAAATAAATCATATTTGTGAATTTATAGTGATATATGAAATGATCGTTTTATGGAAAGTATTTAGTTTGATCTTGAACCCGAAGACTGGCGATTTATAAAAGAAGTTTTATAAATAAAAAGAAGATTTATAAAAGAAGTTATATAAAAAGAAAGGAGATTTATAAAGGAAGTTTTATAAATAGAAAGGAGATTTATAAAAGGAGTTTGTATAAAAGAGATTTATAGAAATTAATTTTATAAAAGGAAATGAGATTTGATTTCTATAAATGATCATTTTAAATTATAGTGGTATGGAAAGTAATCTTTTCATACTTAACATGGAATTCTGAGGTAGGGAAATTCGTCCCTATTTGTGAGAGTTTAAGAATGTACGTCGAGGTAAGGATATTACGCTAACTTGTCCGACTACATTATTAATCGAGGGATAGTACAAGTTTGAAATCGGAAAGTGGTGATAAGTATATTTAATCTAATTTCTATATGATCCATTTACTTAGATCAAAAAGGAAAGTAGTTTAGGTTTATAATAAAAAATGTTTTTATATGACATTTGTTTTGGCCATTTAAATATGATTTTGGGAAAGGGGGAACCTTCCTTAAGATTTGTGGATATACTTATACCATTGATATAAGTATACATAGACGTTTTCTAAATATTGAAGTGAAATGTTTTGTGGGTGTACTTATACAGTTTAGATAAGTATATTCATATTTTTCAAGTATAGAATATAGTAGAGAGGTTTTGTGAATATATCTTTTGAAAAAGGTATTTTATTCCAAATAATTGCAAGGAGATTTTAATTAATAAAAGAATTAATTGAAGAGGCTTAGTGGTTACTTATATGCTTAATCATGCATAGTTTTCACGTGAAATTAAATCTTTGGTTTAGTTGTTTGCTTAGTTAAATAACCGACTATCAAATCTTGGCCAGTTTTGAAACTAACGATTGTTGGTTCGAAGAGACCGGGATCGGCTAAGCATGAGTTATTCGAAAACCACTTTGAAATGGCTTAAGGTTTCGAATTGGATATATCATGAAGATGATCGAAGACGGAGTTCTTTAAAGTGCAAGGGCTACTTGCTACTAATCCTGAAGGTGATTCCAAAAAGGATGTAGTAGAAGTAGTGTCATCGGTTTGTTCATATCCTGAGCAATTTGCATGGATGAATGCTGGCATTGCAGTATTCCTTGGAGCATAGTGTTAGCATTCCAAGCGGGATTTGCTAAAAGGTAAAACGTAGCCTCAAACCTTACACCTGGAAATGACTAAAATAGGGAAGATGCGGCATGGTTATGTGGTTCGCTACTATTAATGTATGATCATCCCTTTTATTTAGATCGATATTTATGAATTTTCTATGCTATAGCCATAGATACGGTTTGTCAAGTTGGCAGCCGGGTGATGATCATATTCGGTACTATCCAGGAATGGGTAGGCCAGTCCTATGTTGGTAGAGGTGTAATGATTGCAGCCTCGATACATTTTATCTAGAGGTGTACTGTACGGAAGATAGTCCGTTACCTTGTCATTGTTGGAATCCATTTTCTAATACGTGCCTTATGGACTTAGTTGTATACCAAATATGCTGTTGAATGTAATTAATGTAACCATTCCGGCTATATTAACTATTTATTTTAAATCCTAGACAATATTATAATTCATAAGATTTTCTTACTAAATGGTTTGGTTATCGTAAGGTAAAAACCTGTCCGTATTTATGTGTAGCATGGTCTTACGAGATATCTTTATTTTTGAAGGGTTTTATAAATATAAAATCCATATAATTTAAGTTCCTTATGCTAGTTTACCTGACTGATTCGGGTATTATTTTCTTAAAATGCTTAGGTCAGTCCTGGGTATATTTCCAAATTTAGTTGGACGCTTTGGAGCTTCAGTAGACGAGCTGGATGCCTCCAAGACCTATTCACGTGTTTTATTTTCTGTTGCATTTCTTGTATTGTATTTATCAGCATTTGCGAGGACATGTTATTATAACAGTCCAGGTCGATGATAGTTTAGTTTACTCTGATTGTTTTTTTTTGAGATCATGGGAAACCTTAAGATCATGGTATTCATTGATACTCACTTAAGTAAACCACGCCGTCTGTCTACCCCGCTTTTATTTAGTCGTTGCACACGGATGCTTAACGTTGAAACTCCCACTGATGGTTTGGCGCTGGGATTCGAACCTGCCCGGACACAGTCCTTTGGTTCCCATCTCCCTTTACTCTGATTGTTGTATGTATATTAAAGTTTTCTTTTGTAAAGATCATTTGGATATTATATATTACCCGTCCTGATGTGATATTTTATTCTGTCTTTTCTTTTCTTTCTCCCGAACAACATGTCTTTCTAGCACTCGGATGCTCGACACATGAATACCATGGATGTATTAGTGTCGACTTTTGAGGGTCGAAAAGGCCAGTTGTTGCCGGTCAATGCACCTAACTATAATCATTCGATGGACGCTATGCCATGATTTAACTATAATCAAAGTAGTGTCCACATTAAAATTCTATGGTATTCTCAAGTCGAGAGAATTATGTAAAATCATCACTTCGAGATTGTCAGTATGACTTCAGTTATATTAATCAACTGTGAACTCTCGAGTGATTCATTCCATAGTTATCGAATAACTATCATTATCTAACTCCATGATGCCCCCAACAGCCACAAATAATACACTACCCAACATTTGCAGAGTGTTACATACTCTAGCCTCAATGGATGAATCGATATGCTTTCTAGAACCTCCTGACTATAAATATTTAAAACATGGATTTTTTTGATTTGGGCCAATTTTTCAAACTTATTGCGCAAATAAGCCAGTTTCATAACTAATTATAAAAATAGACCACTTTTGTCCAACTCAACGCTACATTGGCCAAAATTGTACAAGCAACATTTCAAATGCCGCTTGTATTTTTTATACTAAACCTAGTTAGTGACATTTTAAATGGTGACTGTTGTTTTTTGTTAGGGCGCTATTTAAAATTTCATCTTCTAGGTTTTAATATGTTTTGTTTTGTATGGGTAAGTAGACAACTTTTGAAAAGCTGCCTATGGGCGCTTTTTGAAATAACGTCCATATTCCTGAACCTATAAAAACAACATTCCTCCACTCTCTCTCTCTCTCTTCACTCTCACTTTACCAAACTTCCATCAAAAACCCAATACTCCCCCACTTTCCTTTTGTAGAATCTTTTTCCATTTGCATCAAAAATAATCGCTTGTGTTTGAATAGATTTAGTTTAAGAACAACAACATTTCCTTGCTTTGGATCAATCAAGTTTTAATTTTAAACCTTATTTTTTTATTAGGTATTTTTGGTAATTGTAAATGATAATTGTGTAATGTCGAATTCATTATTATTATAGAATGGATCCTAATTTTGTTCCAACTATTTGCTATTTTGATGGTGAGTTGAGTATTGACGAACAAATGTGTGGAAAGTATGTTGGTGGTTCTTATAAACTGGCCTAAGTTCGTAAAGGTTCCAACTTGGAACAATAGAAAGAATTGGTTTACAAAGCAACGAAGATAAAATAGTAGGAGTTTGATATTGATCTAGTTTGCAATTAGCCTACCGATTCCGAACCTAAAGCAATAAAAATTGTTGATGATGACAACATTGAATTAATGGTTTCTACCATATCTAAATCCATAGAGTAGTTTGTTGGAAATACTAGAAGGTTGCCAGTAGAACAACATGTACCACCATATGTAGTTAACTATGGTATTGAGGAGTATTCTAGAATGGTGGATACCATAAACACTGCTTAAGGAATTGTGTCTCCTAGGTATAGTAATCCACCTAACTATGGGTAAAAATAAATGTTTTTTGGATATCCGCCATTCATGAATTATCAACAAAGTGTACAGTTTAGCTCTCTGTATCCGACCTAGGATAGTTTTGCACATATGAGTCAAAGGTGACCCATATTTGCTAATCTTCTTATATTATATTATATTCAATGTACTAGAGTTGATATAAAAATAAAATTTTCATTTGTAGCTTTATTCCACCGCAACATACAATGCAAAATAGTGTTGATCCATCAAATAGTTGTATATCTTATCTAATGCAGCCCATACCTTCCGAATTATACCATATGAGCCAAAAGTTTGTTTTGTTTTGTAATGCTAATTAATTGACTTGCATTGTATAATTGTATTTAAAATGTCATATAATTGTATTGCAGCTTTCAGACACATGATATTGCTACACAATCGAACATTCAACCAACAACTAACTTAGAAGTTCCAAATGTATCTGATGACAATATGGATATAGATGTTGATGTAGAAGTACATGACGATCCTGCTCTTGATAGCATGATTATTGCAACTAGACCATATAATGATAGGACGTGGATCAATAACATGCAAGTCAACCACGAACCACTAAACTATGATTTGGAGTTGAAGACGATGCTCATGGAGATAGCGATGAATAGACATAGAGATACTTTTGGATGATGATCTATGTAATGCACAAATGATGGCTAGATCCATCATTTCAAATTTGCAATTCAAGGATGAATCAATCTCAACCTCTAATGTTAAAAATAGGTTCAAAATTGACATGGTATTGAGTGCAAAGCTAAGTTTCTACAACAATCAAGTGAATAGTCTATTCTACATGTAGTTTCTTTTAGGCCAATTAGGTCCCAAAAAATAAAGTAGATTGGAATTTGCAATGTTGATTCAAATTATTCATGGAGAATATATGCTATAGCTTCCATAAAAGTCTCCTTCAGGATAGTGGGTTATTAAAATATATCCAAGCGATCATTGTTGCGTTAACCCAATAGTTAACTCTAATCAAAAGCAGCAACATCTACTTTTTTGATTTTTAAGAACATGCCTCTTGTAAAAGCGGATTTGAACATAACAGCTGGAACGGTGCAGGTGTTAATGGAAGGACAACTATTTATTAAAATTGGTTATATGAAAGCGTGGAGAGCTTTGAGTAAGGAAATAGAACGAATTTATGGTGAATGAGTAGAATCCTATACCAATCTACGACAATATTTTTCTAAAATGGCTAGAACGAACCCTGATAGTGTTGGACATGTACAGAGTTTTTGATTAAGCTTATTGGGCCTTCTATTAACGGTTTTGTATATTGTTGGAATTTGCTTTGCATTGATGACACAGATTTATATGGAAAATACAAGGTACCTCACTCGTTGCAACTGTGGTAGATGCAAATGACTAGATTTACCTTTAACTTATGCAATTGTTGAGTCAGAATCATGTGATAGTTGGGGTTGGTTTTTTTTTGCATGCGAAGGTTCATTCATAGTATTAATGATCGACGTATTACTTTCATTTCTGGTGGAACGAAAGGAATACCAACAGTGTTGGAAAGCAACAGGGGATTACCTCATAAGCATAGATGTTATGCTAGATATCTGAAAGCAAAATTTCAAGCTGCAGGCTTTAGAGACAAACAACTGATGGGCTTCTTTTATGCTACAGCATGTGCTTCGGAGGAAGTTGAGTATATAAAAATCCGAGAAGAAATTAAAACCACAAATATTAGACCATACGACTGGACAGAGAAAAGTTTGGGTCGGAAAGAGGAAAATTAGGCATTGTGTAAGGATGATGGTGGTCGGTTCCATGTTATGACTATTAATGCTACAGAAAGTTTTAACGATACTTAGAGGTACATAATCGTTATATGTTAAAGCTTTTTGCCCATATCTTCTTTCGATTAGTGGATTATTTCTATTAAAGAAGAGAGGCTGCTAAAACTTTGACAACTCATTAAACTCCACAATATAGAGCAAAGATAGCCGAGAGAGAAAGCGAAGTAAGACGTTCAAGGCTAGTTGATTCAATCAAGTCGAATGGCAAGTAATTCACTACTTTAGCAATGAATTTGAAGTAACAATTGATGGTAACACTTGTTGTTGTACATGAAACATTCCATTACTACAACAGTTGCCTTGTGCACATGTTTTGGTTGCTTGTTCGACAATTGTAAATGGTGTGAATAGAGCTCATCGTGACTTTGCATCACCTTGGTATTTAGTTCAGAACTACTTAGCGGCGTACGCACCAGAATTTTATCTCGTTCGTGATAAGCGTTATTGAAGTGCACACGAAGGTCGGTTGGCTTTACCACCAACAGCTCGTAGATCACTAGGAAGGCCTCAGACTGCAAGAATTAAAGGAGTTAGGACCGTGCAATATACTGTAGAGGGGTTGTGAATAGGGTATTTAAAATAATTCATAGATAAATAGATAAATAAGGTGAAAGCGTAAATGCGAAAAGTAAATAGCACACAGATATACCCAGCTTTGGTCACTAATCATTAGTGTCTACTGATGCCCTCAAGATTACTATTAGAATTATATATTTGAATGCTTACAACTCTTGTAAACTCGCACTCTATACTGACATGAATATATTAATCTCATTCCTTGTAATTTTGCCTCGACTTTTTCCTTAAGTCGAGAATTTTCCAAACTATAAACCGTAGTTTAATTCTATTTAAAAGAAGAGGTTAAAATTTTTTTAAAAAATTATAAGAAACAAATGCGCTTAAAATAAATAAATTGGGCTGAATCACAAAAGGAAAATTTTCCCCTGTAATGCTACTTTAAACTTTCCACCGAGTATCCTCCTCCTTGTTCAAGACCGGATCTTTCCCTTTTTATGAATATCATCTTCACCAAAAATCAAATCATCCTTCTCGAGTTGCAGTCGCGTTACCCCCTTGCTTGATGCCGCTTCAGATTGATTTTGGTGTTGCCATCTTTGCGCATCTCTTTCTTTGGATCAACTCGCATCTATCTTGAAGTCGTCACCGATGTGTTTGTTTGTATAATGAGCCGCTGCCTAGATTGACTATGTAATGAGATCATGAAGTCATGTTTTATTCTCTGGTGCTCGTGAATCATAGTGGGAAGTCCAAGAATCTGCCCTTTTTGCATATAAGGTCTGAATCTTGTTATATTGTCGATGCCTTAAGTTTCCCGAGTTGAAGCCTGATAATTCGTTGTTCGATGAAAACCGCATAAGCTCTACTGCTTGCTTTTGAGATCTAAGAACTACATATGTTTTGTCGATGATGAAGATAGTTCTGCCTTGCCTACTGCCGTGGATATGTTTTGGTTTGTTGCTACTAGTTGTATGGCTGAGAAGATGTATTTCGCTTACTTATCACCTGATTAGTTATAACACGGTCCACTCTTACTAGTTGTATGGTTGAGAAGATGTGTATGATCTTTTGTGTGATACGCAGAAGCGCACAGATTGTAGAGAATAAGAAATGAGAGGAAGAAGAGAAAATTCAGAGTAAATAACTGATCAGGTTTACCAGTAGCAACAAACCAAAACATATCCACGCACGGATTGGCCGCGACTAGAGTATAACACGGTCCACTCTTATTGGACCCGCACC
Organism: Allium fistulosum; assembly: GCA_030737815.1. Lineage (NCBI taxonomy): Eukaryota > Viridiplantae > Streptophyta > Magnoliopsida > Asparagales > Amaryllidaceae > Allium > Allium fistulosum. Next base: position 412,834,161 of record CM060908.1, on the reverse strand, counting down.
CGACTCGGGACGGGCGGCTTGCGTGTGTTAGTTCATGGCCATATAGGTCCTCCCCCTCGCACAAAATTACCTGACCCTAAGGGCCAATATGAGTTTGAGGAAAGTAGTATATAAGCATGAACATTAACTTATTTTTGGTGATGTGGGATAATATCTCATTCACTATATAGGGCCTCTAACAAACTACTTTGTATCCAATTGTATTTTGTGCCTTTATGTGCTCTGGTGATGTTGTTCGGGTTACAGAAACTTTGAGTAGTTGAAGTGCATCGCTTGTGTTGATGAGTAGTTTCTTGTATCAGTTTGACTATGGCAGAAGTTATTGTATTGAACTGATGACGTCTGAGTGTGTCGATGTCAGTCTGAATCTAATTGCCAGAAAATGTCATGCACAAGTTAGATTGCTGTGCTGAATTAATATGTCAGGTGGTAGTGATGTGATGAGAGGTGTTGTTTTTGAGATGCAGTTGAAGTTGATGGTGGTACTGTATTATAGTTATGAGGCGTGTGCAGAGAAGATATAGTGAATGCTCTGGTTGAATTGGTTGGAAATTGGCGATGGTTGGACCTTAAGTGATGAAAGATATGTTGAGTTTTGTTAATGTGGTGATCGGATCTTTTTTTGATCCGATGATACTGAGAATTTCCTTTAATGTTGTTTCTTCTAAGCAGTATTATGATCTGATGCCATGAATGTAAGAAATGAGTGGGTTTAGATAGGCTTAAGAGAAATAGTGCTGGTATGGGAGAGATACTCAGAAAAACATGGGAATATGGGAGGAATATTAGGAGCTTTGACTCTACAAATATATTTTTCATTTGATATGCTTAGAGATACTCTTTTGGAGTATGAATTTGAAGTTGACAAGAAAATAGTCTTTTGTACATGTACAAAAGAATTGATTATATATTTGTTTTAAGGAACGTTTGACATACATCGCTAATAAGTTTACAAATACACAAAATATCCCTCCGTTTTAATTATAAGTTTCACGTCCCTATTTTTGAACGCGACAATTTTATTTCTAAAAATACCCTTTTGTCTTCTTCAAGCGGTCGCACAAGATTTCATCAACCATTGTTCTAAAAAAACCATAATCTCCTGAAATATCAATCGCCATTTATTCCAAAACAGTTGATCGAAGATGAAATCGAATCCACTTGAAAAGAAAATTGAAATTCAAAAGATGAAAGCAATAAAAACCACAAAATCAAACGTTATCAATTAAATTTCTTTGTAATATCGATCTTTATTCTATTACAATTGGTTTGATATGTTGTTAGGGTTTATCAACTACTCAGTAGAAATTTTCAATAATTACAGCCAAGTCCGTAAATATTTAAAATAATTGCAGACAAGTCTGCAATAATTTACAAGTTTAACTACTATAATCCATTTAACACACATACAATGTCTGCAGTTTATTATTCTCTTAAAATTATTTATATTCATCTTTCTTCCAATTATTCATAATAATTGCAGAGATGTATGCAACTATTATGAATAATTGCATGTATATCTGTAATTATCTTCAATAATTGCATGTATGTCTGCAAATATTCTGATTAATTGCATGCTCATCAGCAACTATTCATATAAAAGCATTTCAATCAAAAATAAGACATTTATAACTATAAATAACATAATAAAGAATTTTAGTTCAATTATGAAGATTAAATTCATCATTCTCTGCAATTATTCATAATATTTGCATAGTTATCAGACATTATTCTCAATAATTGCATTTATTTCTGCAATTATTCTGATTAATTACATTCCTATCAGCAATTATCCATGTAAAATCATTTCAATCCAAAAGTTCATCTTTCTCTGCAATATTCATAATAATTGCATAGTTATCAGTAATTATTCTCAATAATTGCATTTATTTCTGCAAATATTCAGAATAATTGCATTCTTATCAGCAATTATTCATGTAAAATTATTTTAATCCTAAATTCAACTTTCTTAATTACATTCTTATCAGCAATTATACATGTAAATTCATTTCGATCCAAAATTCATCTTTCTCTATAATTATTCATAATAATTGCTACAAATATTCAGAATAATTGCATTATTATCGACAACTATTCATGTAAAATCATTTCAATCCTAAATTCATCTTTCTTAATTACATTCTTAATAGCAATTATTCATGTAAAATCATTTCAATCCTAAATTCATCTTTCTCTGGTTATCAGCAATTATTCTCAATAATTGCATTTATTTCTACAAATATTCAGAATAATTGCATTATTATCAGCAACTATTCATGTAAAATCATTTCAATCCTAAATTCATATTTCTTAATTACATCCTTATTAGCAATTATTCATGTAAAATCATTTCAATCCTAAATTCATCTTTCTCTGCAATTATTCATAATAATTGCATAGTTATCAGCAACTATTCTAAATAATTGCATTTATTTCTAAAAATATTCAGAATAATTGCATTCTTATCCCCAATTATTCTTGTAAAATCATTTCAATCCTAAATTCATCTTTCTTAATTACATTCTTATCAGTAGTTATTCATGTAAAATTATTTCAATCCTAAATTCACCTTTTTCTACAATTATTCATAATAGTTGCATAGTTATCAGCAATTATTCTCAATAATTGCATTTATTTCTGCAAATATTCAGAATAATTGCATTCTTATCAGCAATTATTCATGTAAAATCATTTTAATCCAAAAAAGAAACTTGTTGCAATTATTCATAACTACAACTATTAAGAATCTCATATTTTGTAAAAAAGCTTGATTCGTCTTCAATTTAATTGCGGTTTTCCATTTAAATCGAAAAATAAACTTCGATTTTGTAGAGTCTTCAATTTAATTTCTTGATTCTCATATTTTGTAGAGTCAGCTCGGTTTTCAATTTGATCAGAAAAAATGAAGAAGAAGAATCAGAGCTCGATATTGAAGCGCAGGGGTAATTTTGGGAAAAAATAGGCGGAAAACAGAAACATGGACGTAGAAAGTATATTTTTTATGATAGGGATCCGCTTTGAATTAAGTTCTGTTTTAAAGATGTGTGCCTAATATTCACTTTGTTTTAACCACTTGCAATACGAAGACATCAATTTGTTGATCAATCTATATTTAATGTAACTGTTTGAAAATTTGGTTGAAACTGAGAAATCCTATTTTGGAAATAACCACCTGAAATTTTTTTATTTATTCTCTCGAAAAATATTTTATACTTGAAATTGCATATTATTCTCATTGATGATATTATATTTGTAACACACTTAATAATCAATATCAAGATACACACGCATATAAGTCATCAATAAATTTTTTGATATATTGTGTATAATATCCCCATCACGCTCGATGAACGATATTAAATGAAAAATTAATTGAAAACAGATTTGTACTTTATTGAAATTTGAATCTCTAGTGTTTGAAATATATAGATATTTCTTTTGCATAAATATAAGGAATCAATATTCATTATTGAAATTTGTCATCAACTATATTATATAAATACATAACATTAAATGAACACATTAAATATTATATATGTTTATTAATATCAAACAGAAAATAATTACAATATCTAACAGTATTTCTTTTTTTAATAATAGTAAACATATATTATTTTTACAAATAATAAAATGTGTTTGGTATGTGATGCATTGATTGAAAAATAATAGATAACAAGTTAATTGGAAACAAAATTATGCATTGATGATTTTTAAACTATAACACACTCTGAAAAAAATCTAATATAGGAATATATTTGTTATCATCAAACAAGATGTATACTCCACAATCTCCCCCTTTTGATGATAATATACAACAAGTTAAGATTTGACAAAGGTAAAGCGTGTTGAGTATGTATTTGATATCACAAAAATTCAAATTAGAGCACAATGTTTCAATATATAACATGCTCCTCTATTGGTATGTTTGAGAGAGTTAGGGGTATGCCCTAAAGACAATTATGTAATTTGTTACATATATCTAACTCGGTAACCAATCTTGTTCGAAGTAAAAGGTGTTTTCTTTCTATTATATACTTGATATAATGTATTATATGATTTAATTAAAAGTAAATTTAATAGAAAATCCATAAATTATATGTTTGTAATAATAGTTACAAAATGTTATAATCATGAGTAATTTATCGCAATGAAAATAAATATACCATTTTATGCATTCCTATTCAAGTAGTATCGAGACTGGATATCGACATATCCGTTGAGACTAGAGTACATAACGCTCTTCAAATGTTGGACAGTTTATTACTCATGACTGTCGAGGGCGTCAAGGGGTTACGTATTGATAGTTATTGGATAACTATGAATGACTCACTCGATAGTTTTCTATTGGTTAATATAATTAGGATCAGGTAGAAAATATCGATATGACTAATTTACACAGTTTCCTAGACTTGAGAATACTATTGATCTTCAATGTTGAAGCTTTGTTTTGATTATAGTTAAAATATGGCACAACGTCCATCGAACGACTATAATTGGGTCGAGAAGAAGCATTGGAAGTGAAACACTATTCAAGAAAGAATTTTTCTTCTCGATTATATGAGGTTTGTATCACGTCAACTAAAGTCAACTCAAAGTCAAAGTCTCTGGTCAAAGCATTTCAGTTAATAACAATTGTTGTTATTGAACTAAGGACTTTGTGTTTGGGCTATAAAGTCGAATATGGATGATATTGGAATTTTGATCATTACTGTAACGACCCACCTTTTTGGATGATTTAAGTCGACAATAAACCACACATGTCTAACTCAAACCATTCAAAAGGGAGGATTGTCAAACGAGTTGAATAAGAAAATAAGAAAAAAGAAGGAAAGCAAAAACATAGAATCTTGCAGCGGAATAACAAAATATAATAATCAAATAAACAATTCATGAAGCTGTTTTATGATATACATTTGATTACACAAGTTTTACAACATAATCAGAGTACAATCAACAAACATACCAAAATAATGCAGCGGAATAATAATAGTAAAACGGTCTAGAAAACTCCATCATCTTCAAGGAATAATGTCTTCATCACTGAAATACTCAGGCTGACTTGAGCGTAATGAAAAGACAAAACACTCCAGTCGGAACTAAAAGTTCTAATGTAAGTTAAATCAATAACAAGTAAATATGAGCGTAAGAGCTAACTGGATGCCAAGCCTAATCGGGTACGCATTGATGTAAAAGCCAACCGGATGCCAAGCCTAATCGGGTACATATGAAACCAATCTATACCCGAGATATATTGTTTAACTGAGCATACGTATGGTTGCAAAAGCTAATAGGATGCCAATCCTAATCGGGTACATATGCAACCAATCTATCATTTGTATTTTTAAATTAGTGCATTACAATGTATCAAATTGAATGGAATGTACCGAATGATAGTTAAAAATATCGTTTGTATTTTTAAAGTGCATTACAATATATTGAATGTGCTGGATGATAAGTAAAAATATCATTTTTATTTTTAAAGTGCATTAGAACGTATTGAATGTGGCAAATGATAGTTAAAATAGTTTAACGTAGCATCTTAATTATAAAGTTCACTATCATGTTTAAAATATTCAAAATGATATTTTAATATAGCATTTTAGTTACCAAGTCCATTAGCATGTTTATAACATGCAAAACTATAGTTTAATGTAACATTTTAATTATGAAGTCCACTATCATGTTTATGATATGAAAAAAATAGTTTAGTATAGCATTTTAATTACAAAGTCCACTAGCATGTTTAGAATATTCAAAATGATAGTTTAACATAGCATTTTATTTATGAAGTACACTAGCATTTTAGCAATAAAGTAGCATTTTGTTTATGATATCTGCAATGTTCAAAATAAAGTAAGTCAGTAACTCAATAAACAAGTAAATAAGAAACCGATGCATCATGTTTTATGCATATTTTATCATCTTGTGAAACACATGAGAAATATTATCTAATCAAAATCATATATTGTGCAAATTCTAAAATGGAAACTTACTCCAACTCCTTGAAATTTAGGAACATTCAATTATGCTATTACAAATGCTAAAACTAAAACAACAGAATATTACATTCAATTATGCATTACATGTAGAGAATTATAATGATAAGTTCAAATAGCATTCTTTTTCTCAGTTTATTTCAACACAGGTAATTGTCATCATTACCTTCAGCACCACCAACAACCTTCGCCTTCACTCCACCGCCGCTCATCTGAACTCGGCCATCGAAGTTGTCGACGAAGTTACAGTCGTCGCCCAAGTCACTGGACGCCTTCAAAGCTGTCGCCACAACCTACATTCCACCGCCTTCACCTGAATGAGCTTGACCTTCACCTGTGCCACCGTAACTTGTGCTTGCACCGCCATCGCCTGTTTTTTTGATGCCACCGCTTGTTATTGTGATTTGAGAACGAGATTGAAGACGTCGGCACGATTTAATTTTTTTGTAATGATTTTCCTTCAGCCCAAATTATAAATTCCTCGTCCTTCAGACGTAAAAACAATAGTCGCTTCCTTCATTCCAAAAAACCAGCTATGTTTTTCCTTGAGCCTATTTTCCTGTATATACATATATATATATATATATATATATTGTAACATTTTATTTATAAAAAAACCGTCACACATATTTGGACAATATATTTGTATATTGGGTAAGCTAACGTGTCCGTTGCGACGTAAATCCTAACATCTATACACGGGCATGTTATACCTTACACGGACTGATATGTTACACATGCATACACTTATATATGTGTATATGCTACACGTATATATTTAATATAACATAACTAAATAAAACAAGATCATGTTATAAATTTAAATAAAATAAAGGAATTTACTTAAATAAAATTTTGAAATGTTCTAAATAAATTAGACTTCACAGTAAAGATCTAATATGGTAAAAATTTGAAATTCTCCCATAACTTCCGCTATGGGCTAGGCCAGTTCCAATAGTTTTAAGACCTTTGACAAAGTTTGAAAGGGATTGGATATCATTTGCTATTGGTTTGAGAAAATAAAGAGGAGAAAGAGTATGAAGAAGCTTACTTTTTTATTTATAATTTTGTGAATCAATTTTATCAGCCTTAATGTGTATCAATAGATGTTAACAAGAGGTAAACATGACCTCTAAACCTCCTATAACTGGTCATAAAGCAACCCTATGCATGCTTTTCCCATGTGCATACTTTACACATCATTACTTTATCCTTAAGGCTTCCTAAAATACACCTCTCCATACATATCTCCAAATACCTTCTAGAAGAATCTTTTAGCTATGAACACTAAAATATTTTTAGTTGCTAATTAATGGCACATTAATATATTAGGTAAGCATAGTAAGTTTGTACAACTTCTATCTAGTGAAAATCCGTTTATCGATAAAACAATTTTCGGTCACATTATCGATATTTCTTCGAACTATTTATTTTTGTAAACATTTTCGAAAACAAGTTTACCATCATTAGTTATTAATTGAAAGGGGTTAACAGGTTATAAAATCACCTTAATCACATTAAATCCAACGTTCAAATATTTTAATAATTCTGATATTTAAATACGAAGTGTCCGAAATTATGGATCGTCACACTATCTCTGTGAATTCTTACATAATTCAAAGATCGATTTAACTCAATCTAGAAGGATCGTTTATCATTCAAGGTACAACATTTGGCTACATCCTAAGATACTATTCTGATTTGATTTATTTATATGTTTCTCTTATTCATATGTATTAGTCTCTCTATGCCTCATCTTATTTATTTAATTGTTCATCTTGCAATATACAATCCAGATCCCCTTTGGTTTGCTCTAATTAATTATATATTCATTATTTAATTTAAATTTGAATTCTCATTTTCTTGTTCTTACCAAAAATGTTGAACCAAAAAATGGCTCAACACCGCAGTATCAATTAGATCCGAATTAAACCAAGGTAAAAGTGAAGAAAATAAAAAAAATAAGATCAAACATGAATTTTTATAGTGGTTTGGCAAATACTCTAGCCTACGTCCAGCTAATTATTTTTTTGTTGATGTTTCTCTCTGAAGTAGAATGTTTACAATCAAATTCGACCATAATCTATTAGATTTTGGTTTTTCTGAAGTTTCTAAGGGAGAAAGGGAGAAAGATTCAAAAAACCCATCTATACTGCTTTAATTCTCCTATTTATAGTTGAAATCATCCACCATAGTGGTTAGATCACGAAATATCATGTAAGAGTTTGGATCGAGAAAGGAGAAAAGAAGAATGATTTAATTTGGAACACTCAAATCATATTATCCCAAGCATAATTATGATCGGTATCGATCAAATTCACTTAGTACCTAAACATTCTCCATCAAATGCATCTTCTTCAACTTCCACAAGTACGACCACACTTCAAGAATCATAATGTCGTCGATCACAATTTTGATCGCTACCGATCAAAATTGACTTTTCATTTTTGACTTTAAATTTCTTTTATGGCTTCATATCATTATTCTAAGCATGCTCTAAGTTCTTAATTCATTTTGTTTTTGTCTCAATGCCCAAATTCACATAGAAGTTGCTTGATTTAAACATTGGATAGTGCCAACCAAATCATGTCGGTACCAACTAAATTATGGTCGGTACCAACGAAATCATGCATTTCCAAATTTAGCCAAATCTTTAGTTTCTTCAATCTCGACATCCTCCAAGCTTCTTGACTCATTCATTCATCATTTTGTAGTCCAATTCATTCATTTAAGTCTGTTCCTAGATTGTGGAAATTATATCGGTAATAGTTCCATATCTTAGTTCACGTATGTTAATCATGGTTGATATACTTTATATCCTCTATCTCATTTGATTTTTTGTTGTTATTCTTTGTATAATTTAGACCCGAATGTTTTTACCCAAATTTACATGTGCCTAAGTTGTCTAATTCCCTTTTTGTTTTGGAAACTATCAAAACAACTAATTTCTGATTAAAGAACTATTTTATAATATTACAACATTTGTATACACAAATATAAATAAATTATATATTTTAATTACTTAAACTTTCCTTGAAAATCGATTTCTTATGTTATAAGGTTGATGTTTTGAATATAATTATTCTAAATATTGTTTACATAATAATAGAAGTTTTCAATGTAGAATTCATAAGTGGGCTTTTGTGTAAAATCCTACATTTTTCATTTCCTTTATAAATTTAATGTTTTGTGTAAAATTCCAAACCTTTTGTTTTCTTTCTAAATTTAAATTTAATTTAAATTGTTTAATTTTAATTCAAATAGATATATATATACATATAATAAATTACAATCTATACATATATAAGTTGTTTTAAATTTAAAACATTACTTGCAATTATTTATATACAGAAATTATATGTGTATGTTACTTTAAATCAAATTCATAAAATGGCTTTTGTGTAAAACTATAAAATTTAATCTCAAACTCTTCCCTAATTGAAATTAAATTCATTATTATTAAATTTAGATTTCAAAACATTTAGAATAGTCAAATTTAATATATATATATATATATATATATATATATATAATTTTAAATCAGAACCTTGGGCAACAAAGACATATGTAAAGGGAAACTGTGTCCATGCAATGTAAATTCCAACGCCTTCATATGATCACATTAACCATGTACACTTCTTATCTATAACACATGCACTTTACACAAACAGGTGTATTTGATATGATTATAAACTAAAACCTAATATTAATAATAATGATAATAATAATAATTGGAAAATAAAAATAAAATAAAGATCTTATTTTAGAATATATTAGAATGGATCTCATAACCCTTTAAATTTAATAGGCTTAACAGATCTAAAATAGGTAAAAATTATGAAATCTACATATTTCATCCGCTTTTGACTGGTCTGGTTCCTTCACAGACGACCCAAGACAACCACCATTCAACTCATCTCACTTAGATGAGCTCATTAGTACCAAAAACCTCTAGTTTGATGAAACTCCCTCCTCGTCTAACATATCCTTCTTTGCCATTGACTACCTATATCCGCCACCATGCTTTACTTCAAATGACGAGAATGTATCTATTTGCTTTGTCTTGAAAATTTAAGTTCATAGGTATAGAACTTCAGCCGCTTCGATAATCAATCTCCACACATTCGTCTTCACCACCGGACATCGGAACTACCTCCTATCGATCATCAGTGGCCGCCATTTCATTGGCGGCCAACCCAATCATAATCAACATTGGATTTTTCATCACCCTTTATGCTCAATTTCTACTCTGGTCATGGTCGGTTTGCATGGCTGGTGATGAGCTCCTCCACCACCATCTTCCCTCCGTCGTTTTCTAAACGAATGATACTAGAAGGTAGTTTGTGTCATTCTCTATAGCTGTTCTTTTGATGCTATTTTAAATACTCATTATGTGGAAGGTATAGGAGATGGAAGATAATCAGAGCTGGGTACATTTTTATATGAAAAGATATACACACATGATACATACGTACTATTTTTTTTATCTAGAAAGAAGGAGTTAAAGAATGGTTATAACCATTTTATAATCTTTCATGGTTAAAGAGATTTCTCTTGGGTAGAAATGATCAAAAGAAGGAAGACTATGCATATTTGTAATGGTGTTCTTTTTTGCATGTAGTCTTTTAAACGGACATTTTGCCCAAAAATCCACAATTTTCCAGATATCAAGAGCTTTGCCAAATGTCACAAGCAACGATAATTGTCTTCTTTGATTCCATGCATAAGAACACGTGTATTTTAAAAGTGTATGAGAGAGACAATCATATATATATATAGGCATAAATATAGAAAAGTTTACATATACTAGTTCGATGTACACTGCGTCCGTTTTTGTGTTTTCATTTGTTAATACAAAATTATGTGTTTGTTTATCTAAATGTTATGATACTATTAATTACCATGCATACTTTTTGGTGATTCAATGTTTTGTCATACGTGTTGTGGACCTCAAAGGGAAAATATTCACATTTATTAAATAAAAATAAGGTTAAAATCCGATAAATTGAGTTAAATAGTTTGTTATACCCTTAACTCTATCATAGAGCACTCATTTCAATTTTTATTACATATTCATTTTTACAAAACTCCAATTTATTCATCCTAATTCATGTTTATTTCCCATTTATTTTCACCATAAATGTTATCCTAGAGTCTTTATTTTATTAAGGAAATTTCTATATTCATATAGAAAAAGAAAATTACCAATATTTGGACTAAACATTCTTAGACCCTACATGCCTTCGTCCCATTTATGTGTATGTGTGTTTTTTTTCTTAACGTTTGCATTAAATGCTTAGATAAAAATAGGGTTTTCGCTTCAGTTTTAATTAGACTATGAAAACATTGGTCTATGACCATACAAAATTAACCGACCGTGCATTTTATCAGAACAACTAAAATGTATCGTTGGTCAAAATGCATTAGATCAATAGAGTATTTAACCAGGTAATCAAACCCCGTTGAACAACGTTTACAAACTCGTAAACAAGAATCTTACTGGATATTAATTTTAATGTTTTACTGATAATAATTTTAATCCGTATCTTACTAGATCCTGCTACCTCCGATAAAATGACCAATCTAGCTAATATCAAGAGAGAACGAATCTAGAATCATAGAAGTAGTAAGAATATTACTATTTAGGAAGTAAGATAAAGCAAAAGCAGGATTTTGAAATATCATCTACTTCGGATCGTCGATTTCTTAACGGTATCTCTAAACATTTACAGGAATAAAACTCCCAAATAAACAAATTAACAAAATAAAAAACAAAAGTAAATTTTACCTATTAGGTGTAAACCAAGACAGCTTGTCATTAGCTATAGCCTCCACATCATCACTCACAGTAATCGCCATTGATTTGGAATCCGAAATTGATTTTGAATCCAAAGCTATAACAACTTTCTCCGCTTGTTTCGGCTGCGTATCAAAATCTTCACTCATAAACCTAAAAACCCATAATAATTGAATCTTTCGAATGGATCAAAAAAACAATTTGTTAGAAGCGAAGGACGAATTAAGTTGAGAATGAGAAAGCTTGCCTTGGTTTCTCCTGTTCCTTTGCAATCACATTTGTTTGGTGGTTGAATATTAAATTATTATTTTAATTTCATCAAAAGCCAATTGAGTGTCCTCTAAAATTGAAAAATAAATCTCAATTTCAAAAACTAACAGTACAAACCATATTTGTTCATAACTTAATCATAGACACGAAAAAAATACAACTTGATAATGATAAAATTAGGGTTTTGGGATGTACCGAGTGTAGGAGACGGAAAGTGACTTTCAAAAGAAGTGGAGGTTGAGCTTCTTAGTTAGTGCTGTCGATAATTTCTTTCTTGATGCCATTATTAGATTTAGATTTCTTCTTTCCTTTAATAATTTATTTTCAATTACTAAAGAACAATAATTTACGTGCTCCATTATCACAAAACGTGGGCTAATGGAGTCACAAATATGCCAACTGTTTACGTGCTCCATTATTAATTTCTTCTCGCTAAATGGAAGGGCAGTTTGATAACATGAGGAAGTAAAATTTGGTTTGGGCTGGGTGATTTCATAACTACAAAACGTGGCATTATTCAAATGACAAAGTTGCCCTTAACATTTAAATATTACAATAAAAGTGCTATAGGGTTATTTTAGGCATTACGAAAAAGGCTTCACTTTGATCGCATTGACCAAGTATTTTCTTTATATATATATATATATATATATATATATATATATAAGCATAAATATAGGAAAGTTTACGTATTAGTTTGATGTACATTGCGTTCGTTTTTTGTGCTTTCATTTGTTAATACAAAATTATGTGTTTGTTTATCTAAATGTTATGAAACTATTACCATGCATATTTTTTTTAATGATTCAATGTTTTGTCATACTCGTTGTGGATCTCAAACGGAAAATATTCACATTTTATTAAGTAAAAATAAGGTTAAAATCTGATAAATTGTGGTGAATAGTTTGTTACACCCTTAACTTTATCATAGTGCACTCATTTCAATTTTATTACATATTCATTTTTACATAACTTCAATTTATTGAGTCTTTATTTTATTAAGGAAATCTTTATATTCGTACAGAAAATTACCAATATTTGGACTAAACATTCTTAGACCCTACATGCCTTTGCCTCATATATATGTGTGTATTTTTCTTAATGTTTGCATTAAATGGTCGGATAACAATAGGATTTTTGTTTTAGTTTTATTTAGACTACGAAAACAGTAGTCTATGGCCATACAAAATTAACCGACCATGCATTAAATCAGAACAATTAAAATGCATCGTTGGTCAAAATGCATTAGATAAATGAGTGTATATAACCAGGTGATTAAACCCCGTTGAACAACGTTTACAAACTCGTAAACAAAAATATCTATAATTATGGAAAAGAGCATACCATTAATTCAATATATCATACGTCGTTAGGAAGACTATTAACAAGTTAATATAACATAAATGTTGGTCTTAAATTATTTGAATTATTTCAGGAAAAACTAAAAAGAAAAACAGTTTAAAAGTATAGTAATTAAAAAATGAAAAATCCAAAAATTTCAAGATATATATATCAATTATTTCAAAAATACATAATTAAAAAGTATTTTTTTTAGAAAAATCAATTTTATGAAGAAAAAAAAATCGTCCATCTATGGAAAATTCATTTTATAAATAATTTAAAATTTTGAAAAACATAACAATTGTTGTACTAAATACCGTGAGCGCGGCCTGTAGTATTGGGCTTGGCGTGCAGAAAGAAAATAGATAAAAGTTAATATTGTATTCATTAATTTTAAGACTGGAGTAAATATAATTTGAAGTAGAGAATCACGTTATCAAAACACGGAAGATAAAGTGATAAACAAAGGAATCCCTCTAAAAGTTTCAAACTCCCGCTAAAATTTCAGAAATAATTCAAGCAATCTCGCTATAAATTCACCTCACTCGACAGCCATAACCACATCTATTCTCATTCAAATACCTCAACACGCAAAACCCTAACCCTAATTTCCCATTCCTTATTTCGAGATGAAGGCATCTCAATCCAAGGCGACTAAAGCCGCAAGCAAGTTATCTACGAAGAAGAAGATTGATAAGAAAGCCAAGGATCCTAACAAGCCTAAAAGGCCTCCAAGTGCTTTCTTCGTTTTCATGGACGAATTCAGAAAGCAGTTCAAGCAGGACAACCCTGATAACAAACTCGTCTCCGTTGTAGGGAAAGCCGGTGGAGAAAAGTGGAGGTCCATGTCTGATGGTGATAAGGCTCCTTACGTTGCTAAGGCTGAGAAATTTAAGGCCGAATATGTGAAGAAGATGAATGCATACGAGAAAGGGGAGCTCAACAAAGTTGAAGAGGAATTTGAGAAGTCCAACTCTGAGGTGAATGATGGAGAATCTGAGGAAGGAGATGAGGATTAAATCTAGGCTGGTATCAATATATTATAGGTCATTATTAGTTTTGCTGCCTTATTTTTTCTTTTCTTCAAGTCCTCTTCTGTAAGGAACAGCTAGTGGTTTCTAAAAGCTTTACAGAAAGTATGTTACAGATATTTATGTATATGGATGAAATTCCGTGCTAATTATTCATATATACTGTATTTCAGGAATATGTGTTATTGATCTTACAACTTGCGTTTCAACCTGCAAAATAAAAAAAAAAGGAATCTCCATTCGTTAGGGCTCGATCTTCTCATTATTTGTATTATCCAACAAAGAAATTTGATTCCCTTAGCACAGTATCGTAGTCATGCTCTAACGTGAATTTTGATTAGCTATCTTATGAGATAATATCAAACTCTTCTTTATGATTTGGTCAATAACAATTGCGCACAACCTTAAAAGCCAGCTCAACAACCTTATTTAATGCCATGTTTTGAGCAATATTGGATAACCAGTTGCGCTCAGCGACATTACTAGTGTGTTAGACAACTCCTTATCTATTACTTTGAACGAGCGTCTCAAATTGCATACTCTAAGAGGCGCCTACTCCAGGAAGTTTTGCCCACGCCGAGCTTACGTACTATAGAGAAGGCGTAGGGAAATCAGTGATGCAAATCCAGCCTTCCTCTAGCAGTGTTAATTAAACAATTTAATTAATTATAAATATAACATATATTTATTTAAATTTAAAACAACTTTTAATTTTACATTATATAACTCTTTATTTATTTAGATTGAAACAATTTTAAATTTATAATTTTCAAGACGCTTATTTGAGTTAACTTAAGACTTAGAACACTTTTGAGCCTTTCACAATGGCATATCCTTGAAACGGACCACTTTGATGAGTCAAGTGCAGACCAAGAAATCGGGAAGTTTAACGTTCATAGATTATTCCTTAATTAGAGTAACTTTCTCCTTATATAGTTTTAAAACATTTTCATTAGACATCCATCTAATTGGTTTTCCAAAAGAAGTGCTACACGTGTTGGTTAATTATTCTTATAAGTACAATACAGGCTCTGATACCATTGTTGGATCAGGTGCACTGACAGTAGGAGTAAAAGGGTGAATTTCAAAATAAAAAAATCATTTACTAATTTGCACAAGATCGTATTTTGTGTTTATATGAATAATAAATTTTGTACTAAATTTTTTCTTATATGTTGTTATCAAAGGGTTTGAGAAGTAATTTAAATAATTTAGTTTTGTTAAAAATATTTATTTAATTGCTATTAATAATAATATTTTGTTATCAATTTAATTTACATTTAATTTATGAATTTAATTTTAATTGATTTGATGTTTTAAAATTATTATAATACGTTAATATTCATAGTACAAAGGCCATAAGTATATTAAAAGATATAATCTAACCTAGGGGTAATATTGGGACATGTGTACCATTAACCATCGTGACCAGCGATTAACAAATGTATAGGTGATGTTATATGTCAATAATATGTCAAAGAGAATATACATATACATTAAATAATCAAGTTTATACTTATACTAATACAAATCAATTTTTTTGAACATTTATATAAATATATAAAAAAATATTATAATATTATTTAAAATATAATTTATTATATTATACAAATATATTGATTTATAATTATATATGAATATTTATATTTAAGCGTATTTATTAATTAATATTTGGGTTTACACACACATATACACTATAAGAGAAACCGGCTATTCCAACGGCTCCAAGCCGTTGGCGGCCGTTGGGAGCCGTTGGAAAAGCCGTTGGAATAGCGTTCATGCTTTCCAACGGAAGCAACGTGGCTATTTCAACGGCTCCCAACGGCATTTAGTCGATGGACGCTGTTGGAAGCCGTTGGCATAAAATGACCAAAGAGCCGTTGGTAGCCGTTGCTAATCTGGGTGAAATTTTTTTTATAACAGCAAGTCATTCACCTTCCAGTTACACACAATCAATATATATCAATTTCCATTCCATTTCCAGTCCATTTCACATATATATCACATATCCAACACATTATACCACAAACAATATAAACAACCAAAAATCAACATCAAACATTACATTTTCAAACCAAACTCCAAGTCAATATGTACATAAACAACAAAACCCTCACCAACACCAACTCCAACTCCATATTCAAGTCAATATATACAATGCAAACACTTAAACCTCACCACCTCAAAGTCAATACATACACAATAACCATCAAACACAATCCTCACCACTTCAAAGTCAATATATACAATAACCAACCACAAAGACAATAATCGTCATACCTCTCAAGTATCATCATCACCTCCGGACGCACCAGACGATGAAGGGAAGGAACCATGCCTCTGCGCGTACTCCGCTAAGCGTTGATTCAGCTGCTCCATTTGTATAGCGCGAAGACGGTCCTGCCATTGCAGCTGCTCAACCATGGCTCTAAGCTCTTTTATTTCAGCTTTGTCACACGCCTTTTGAGCTGCTCGAACCTGCAAATAGAATGTGAGATGTTCACATTTGTATTATAAGCATTTTCTTAAGCAATGCATATTTTAAAATATAGAAACGTAAATGACGTGATCTTAAGCAATGCATATACCACAAGGAAATGCATATTTTTAATACAATCTATAGGTGTTAAAAGTATTCTTATATATTTTTTTTGGTTCATCCATTTTCATCACATATCTTTGTATATTTTTCCTTTTTTACTTATCTAATATTTATAAATCACATATATGCTAGATTTAACTCAAGTAGAAATCATCATATGTATAGTGTATCTATAGGTTAATTTATTAAATATAATATTGCAATGTTTATAAGATTACCGCTTGGTTTCCATAGCCATAGCGCCTATTCCGCTGCGTCGAATCCATAATAACGTCGAAAATATTATCTTGCTCCTCTACCGTCAACTCATCGCGATCCGATTCTAAAAGCAGCTTTGCCCATGCCTCCTGAAACTTTGCCTAAAATAAAAAACAATTACAGGTTAAAATTAGTAGAATAGGATTTAAACATATCGATATTAATAAAATAAGATTTAAAATATGCATACATATGCAGCCGTCGCCTTATCATCATCATCCCACTGATATGTAATATTGCCAGCATTGTCTGCTTGTCTTGATGTGTGGATGCGGGTAAATACCTCCATCATAGACACGGGACGTCCAAGCGATCTTTCCTGCAATAAATAATTTATATATTTTATTTTTTCATAGCTAATTACTGAACTGATTAATATACAAAATGTAATAACGGTTTAGATTCGTAATTGATAAATTTACCAAGTCCTCACGGTGATGCCGAAAAGACTTGGATCCGCCACGATGCGTTACGGGATTCCTACTTCTATTGGCAGAGTTCCTCTTCGACTCCATCTGCAATTTAAATTGAATATTATATTTATACTAATTGCGAAATAATTAACTATATATTTGGTAGATTTACCTTGAACTCGTCGGTCTCCCACCAACTCATCCAAGAATCCCATACGGAAGCGCCCATCCAGTTCGGTTTCTTCCCCGATTTTTTAAGAGCTGACATTACCTCCCTATAATTTTTGGCGACCTTCGAATTCCAGTGGCGCTGAACCATGGCGACATCGGGCTCCGCCAAGTCCACTTGCCCCTGTACAAAGAGAAAATATTACTAATTGTTCATTTATACTTATTCATATAGTAAAGTGGTATAAACTCACCAGAAAATCCTGCCAGATGGCCTCCCTGACATGGTCAGGGATCTTACTCCACTTAGGCCAACAATCTGTCATCCTGCTCATATATGATTGCTTGGAAATGCCAAGCACAACCCCTGAGGGCTCCAAATCAAATCCCCAGTGTTAAATATAAAACAAAGCTTTAGACAAGTATATATATGTATGAACAAATTTATATTGTTATCATTTTAATTTTAATACTTACGCTCCATCAGACTTCGGCTGCAAATATACAAGTGGTCGAGCCGGAGGCTCACCACTACTCTCGTCGGCCGAGCGAGAAGAGCTACAACGTCTGGAGCCTGACATAATACCTGTTGAAAGTTTCATTTTTAATTATAGACATAGATAAAATGCTGATGATATGTGGTGCATGTAATGATGATGATGATATATATGTGATGTGTGTGCGTGAATAATTGTAAAAATTACCGGATATTACTCAGTCCTCATCGTTTTCTGATTCAGACTCGATCTCGTGTTCTATATCGTTTTCCTCTATACTCTCAAATGCTTCGACTAATACATTTGTCTCATCATTTAATTGTCCAAAATCAGTTTGATCGTCTGTAATTGTGATTTCAACATTTTCTTCGATATCTGCTTGATAGGCTTGTTCTTCTAGAATATTCTTTCCATCGAATGTAAATCTCGCCTTGGTTTTAAAAACCGCAGACCAATCCTCTTTATCTCTTTTTAGAGACGAATAAGGGGCGTAATAAACTTGTAGGGCTTGTTTGGCTAGTACAAAAGGATCGTACTGCTGATAACGGGAGGTATGTTTTATTTCTATAAGATTATAATTTGGATGCACGTTAATACCCGAACCTGGAACATTGCTGAACCAGTTGCATCTAAACAAAAAAACTTCCTCTGCGGGTCTTATAAAATATGTCAATTGCAAAATCTGGGTTAACACGCCATAAAAATCATGTATATGATTATTAGGATCATCACTGCCTTTAACAAATACACCGGTATTGTTTGTTAATTTTTCAGCACTATATTCTTTGGTGTTGAATTTATATCCATTAACGAAAAAGATTGGATACGTTTTAACTGTCCTTTTCAGTCCCAACGCCAAATGTTTTAATCCTTCATCGACCACATTATTTGTAGGATCACAAACGTAGTTCGAAAACCAAGTAGCGAAATTTTTGCTTAAATCGCCATTTGGATTTTGTGATTCATAAACACTGCAAACAAAAACATAATATATTGCTTTATTATTAATTTACACATGCAGTATTAAATTAAATTTATCAAAACTTGTAATCTAATAATTACCTAATAAATGGTGCAACTTCTGGATAATTAAAAAGAATATATATGTGTGCTACATGGTAATCTCTATCATCTAACCATACTTCTACACATTTTCCAGCATGTCGACCATGTTGTTTAAAAATAGATAACATTGCTTCAGAAGTAGAATCTTGTTCAACGGCCTCATCATTACGCGCAACACTTTGAAATGATAAATTCACATGATCATTGAAATAATGAGAGAAAAAGAACGATGCTCTTCTTCGATATATGATTTGCAAATTGAACCTTCAACTCGAGCTTTTTGTCTCACTTTTATCTTTAAATGATTTAAGTACCTATTAAAAAATATTTCATATCAATATTGATTTTTATTTATAGTTAAATTAACATTTACATACTCAGTATTAACAACATACCTCTCGAATGGATACATCCATCCATATTGCACAGGACCTCGAAGACGTGCTTCAAATGGAAGATGAATAGGTAAATGCTCCATTACATTGAACAAACCTGGAGGAAATATTTTCTCCAGTTTGCAGAGTAGTATAGGGATTTCTACCTCAAGTTTACGAAGACGGTCAACTTTTAACGTAGTTGAACAAAGCTCCTTATAAAATAAACTAAGTTCTGTTATAACCTTCCAAACTTTTACAGGCAACAATTCTTTGAAAGCGACGGGTAACAAATTTTGCATCATTACATGACAATCATGGCTTTTCATCCCACTCAGTCTTCTGTTCTTATAGTCGACACATCTACGAAGAGTAGATGAAATTCCATCAGGAAATCGTAATCCATCCACCCATTTTAATAGTACTTTAACTTGGTTGTTATCTAATTCATAACATGCTTTGGGTTTTTTAGTGTCATTTGGCTTCATATGAAGCTCAAGACGATTACATATTTCTTCTATATCACGTCTTGATTTCAAATCGTCCTTAGTCTTCCCCTTAACATTCAAAAGTGTATTAAACACATTATCAAATACGTTTTTCTCGTTATGCATCACGTCAATGTTATGACGGATTAAGAGATTTTTCCAATAAGGAAACTCCCAGAATATACTCTATTTGCACCAATTATGAAATGTCGATTTACCTTGGATTTCAGTTTGCTGCCTGGTTTCATGTATCTTTGGATAATCTTTTACAAGTTCATATATATCTTCACTTGACCAAATCGTTGGTGGTTGTAAAGTCTCATGTCGATTAGCTATGAAGTTTTTTTGTCTCTTCTAAAAGTATGATTAATATGGAGAAAACGTCGATGACAATCAAAACCATGAAATTTTCTTCCCATGCCGTAAAGAAAATGCTCGTGTTTCTTCCATACAGTAAGGACAAACAAAACGACCGACCATACTCCAACCCGAAAGCATTGCATATGCAGGAAAATAGCTAATAGTCCATAACAAAGAAGCGAACATCCGAAATTTTTTTTTTGATATGTCGTATGTTTCAACTCCTTCATACCACAATGTTTTCAACTCTTCGATTAGCGGTTGTAAGTAAACATCGATACCCTATGTCGGATCTTCAGGGCCAGGGATGACAATTGTGAGAAACATATATGGAGTTTTCATACACATCCACAGGGGTAGATTGTAAGGTGTAATGATTATAGGCCAAGATGAATATTTAGAACCAAACTGAGAAAACAGTGAAAATCCATCAGTACCCAAACCTAGTCTAACGTTACAGCTCTCCGTTGCGAAATCGGGATATTTCTTATCAAAATACTTCCATGCTTCTCCATTAGATGGGTGTGTTAACGTACCTTCTTCAGGTGTTCTCACACTGTGCCATCTCATATGATGCGCTGTTACAGATGATGCATATAACCTTTGAAGTCTAGGAGTGATAGGTAAATAATGCATACGCTTGTATGGAACTTCTTTTCCCTTTTTTTTCCTTGGTTTGTATCTTTCTTGATTACATATTTTACAATTCCGAAGAGTGACATCATCTTTCCAAAACAACATGCAACCATTTAGACATGTATCAATATTTTGATACAGCAAACTGAAAGATGACATTAGTTTTTTCACTTCATAATAATTTTCGCACATTAAATTATCTGATGGCATATGGCATTTAGCAGCTTGTACAACAGCCGTAAATCTGGCTTTTGTGAAGTTGTACTTTGATTTCATCGCAATGTACTCTGCAGTTGCCGATAATTGAGTGCCGTTAGTACATCCATTCCAAAGAGGTTTCTTAGCAGCATCCAATAAATCATATATTTTTTTCGCTCCAACATTTGATTCCTCTTCGACGTTAACATCGTCGTTATTAATTTCAATAGTAGGGAACATTGATCGTGCTGCATCTTCAACCATATGTTCTATGAGATTCGTCATACTAACTTCATCACTAATGACCTCTATTGACTGTTCTTCGTTACGTGTTATAATTTCTCCATGACGATCCCACACCGAATAATTGGTTACGAAACCATATTGGCGCAAATGAATCCTAACCATATTCGGTACTAAATGCTTCAACAATTTGCACCTACTACATTGACAACGAATTTCTACGTCGTTTCCAATATTACTTAAAGCAAATTCGACAAACACATTTACCCCGTTAAGAAAATGTTTACTTATTGAGCCTCCCATTTCTCTTCTTTGATACATCCAGCTCCGATCAATAAAATAATTGACCATTTTTCCTACTGTAAAACCTATGATCAATAGTAAAAGAATTATTAATCAAATTCGATAAACACATTTTAGATTTTACTGTTTTTTATAATCCATTTTCGTTTATATACAAAGTTATATTTCTTGCTGTTTTGTTTACATTTTTGTACCTTTTATGATGGTCGCTTATCATACTTCCCATTACAAACACAATAGTAATTACATTTCTTAAATCATATCATTATAAACGATTTCCCAAAATTTCGGTAACACTTCCCCCGTGTTCCTTGTATCATACACATATGCATGTACACAAGGAACGAAAAGGAAATGCCGTTGAAATTTTGTGAACCGTTTATAACGATATGATTTACGAAATGTAATTACTTTATAGTGTTTGTAACTTGTCCAATACATGGACAAATCCAACAAATATTGTATCAGATGAATATGAATATTCGTTTTGCAATAAAAACGAATATCCATACAACGATCATATACAACACTTGTCAGACGGGGCCAAAAATTCACTAAGAGATTTAAATTTTGTTTATATGTTACCGTTTTAATATATAAAATTAAGCATATTATGCATTATTTTATTTATATTCTACTACTTTATTAAATATATAGTAAATTATATGATTTTTACTATTTTGCAAAATATATAATTCATGTGTGTATATATATACTAAATTATATACTTATCTAATGCTAATATATTTTGTAAAAGATATAATTCATGTTTGTAAAATATTCGACTAATTCATGTTTGCCTAATATTTTACAAAACATACACAAAATAATTTAAATCAATCCTAACTAATCTAACGCTAACTCAAATGCACATTTACACTAAATTATCAACATATGTATATATGTGCATAATATATATACACAAACAATTTGGACATTTGGATGGTAATAATTGTAATTAGCACTTAGTTTGGTATAATAAACAATCGATAGGCCATTAGATACAACTATAACAACAAATTAAACACAAAATTAGCAAAATTTAAAATTTTAGGGTTTTAGATAAAACCTGATTATGGAGTGGAATTGGATGGAGAGAGGCCGCTGGTGTTGATTGATGGCGTCGAAGTGGCTGCCGGTTGCGTGGGACGCTGGGAGCAAGAAAAGAGGAGGAGTGAAGGAAGAGGGTAGAGGATTTGGGGTTTTTTGGTGGAGGGAGGAGAATGAATGTTACTCTCGGCCTGCTCCAGGTTTACATGAATATTTCCAACGGCTTCCAACGGCCGCAAACGACATTTTTACAATGGTTACCAACGGCTACCAACGGCTTGTTAAAAAATAACGAGCCGTTGGTAACCGTTGGAAATTCCCGTTGGCGGCCGTTGGAACCCTGTCATGGCTATATACTGTAGTTCTAGTAGTGATATAACATATTTAATAATTTTGTAATTCAAATCTAAATATGTTTGACCTTTTCAAAATAAATATCTAATAAATAAAATTTAAATTTATTTATAAAGGTTAGCCAACAGTAAATGAAAGAAATTTTATTATCTTAAAATTTCAGTTGGATATTATATTTTCAAATTTTCAAAATTGAAACTTATTTAACTTTTAAACAATAAATATAAAAATGTTTTTTAACTAAGATCCATAAACACCAATTTTTTTAATCAAAAATTTCATACGAAAACCAAAATAGAAAATTAATTTTTTAATTAAAAATGAAAAAATAATTTAGTTACATAAAGGTATAAAATGTTTAATTAATATATATGTATGTATATATAAGTTTTTGATCTAAGAAACAATTGAATTTTTTTAGTACTAAAAGAAATTTATTATATAATCAGTCTCCTTGAGATCTTATCAGTTGTTGAACATCTTAATTGTTGGTTGTTCTCCCTTCGAACACTTTCTTCTCCTTGGCTACAGGTTGCAATGCATCTTGGCTTCACTAATGCCAGTTGGAGGCTAGGAATTCCGATGGTTGAGTATGAGAGAAAAGAATAGAGGATACATGTATTCTCTTCATCATTGGTGTATCACTTAAATATCTGGAGTTTGGTTTAAGATCAAAAATTATACTACTATCCATATTTAATTGCGCAGACTAATCTAACGTCTTTGGTTTAATCCGATAAGTTTATCAATTAACCGATTTACTCTGGCCAGAGGTTTTGACTTTTAAATTGACTACAAATTACAATGATACTAATCTTCTACAACGAAGGAGATGAATCCTCCCTTAGGTAATGTTTCACTCCATGTAATTCAACGTATGCCTAATCATGGTCGTAACAATGTCGCCATGCCAAGTGTTTAACCATAATCAAACTATAGTCCGGTCACTGAAGATCGAGCCGAAGATTACTGTACGTTGTTATAGTGAGAACTTCTATTTTGACTTAGTTTTATTAACTTATAGAAGACTCTCATCAAGTTGTTCATTGATTTTTCCAAACAAGGACAAGTATGTAACCCATTGGTGCCCCCAATGGTCTTGAGTAAACTAGCGTCTATTGAATAGAGAGCGTTACGTATACTAATCTCAATAGATGCATCAACATTATTTTCTCAATACATCTTCACTTGGAACATTTAAGGAGTTAGTGTTTATATATATATATGTGTGTGTGTGTGTCTATGCGTGTACAAATGTATGTATATCGATTCAATACTCATAGTACGACGCATTCGTAACTTAAATCAATAAACCACACTCCAATGAATTTTGTACTCATATATGTTTAGTGTAATTAATTAACTGTTTATATAACTATATAACAACAAATATAATGGAAAATAAAACCAAAAACACACTTTGTTTCGAACATGATTATTTACAAGTTAAGTTTATATAATTATTTATATAATTGCCCTTAGGGCACAATCTTAACTCTATCAATAATGATAATTCAACCACCAATGAATTACCTTTCATTATTTACAAGAACCTAGTTTCATATACTGGAAAAGAGTTTTTCAACCATGACATTGCAGTTAAGAAATTGAAGCAATCATTTTTTTATTTTGATGATTTAAAGGCACCGGGTCTTGGTGGTTTCAATTCTAAGTTCTACAAGAGGCATTAGAAAAAACTTGCAACATTAATACATCAAGCAATGAAAACTGTATTTAATAGTGGAAAGATCATTAGAGAGGTAAATCACTTGTCCCAAAAAGCAACTCACTAGACAACATATCTGATTTTAGACCAATCTCATGTTGCAAATTTTTATACGAGATTTTGTCCAATGTTTTATGCAGCAAAATCAAAATTCTATTACAAGTCTCATATTTCAAAATTAATTTGCATATATTCTTGGAAGGAACATAGAAGAGTGTACTTTAGTGGCAAATAACAGCAAAGAAACTGTAGTACTCAATGAAACGGGATCCGCATTAAGATAGATCTTAGCAAATCATATTATTCAACTAACATAAAATTCTGAAGGAATTTGGTCGGGTTGTAGTGTGAAAAATGGGTGAATTTAAAAACAATATCATTTTAGATTTTATTAGACCTACGAAGTCTAAATTACTTTAGATCCAATCTGAATAATTCTAAATAAAATCTTTATTTTATTTAGTTTGTTTATACAAAATATTTGATTTATAAAATATATACAATGTATATGTGTACTTGATTTACATTGTAACAAACACATTTATCCCTCTATATACATATTTATTATCCATAATTAATTTATTATTTATATACATATATACATTTCTTGTATATAAAAAACATTATATATATATATGTATATATATATATTAATATTAATTTTATTTGTTTAAAAATGTTGACCAATTCAAAAGATTTAAATTTTATTTGCAGGTGAGTCTGTATTTATAGGGGAAACCGTCGTGTTGGGCCAGAAATCCACCTAGGGTAGAGTCTAGACATTGGCCCGAAGTCACATGCCAAATTGCATAATCTTCCGAGTTAACCAAACATGCCAGTACCGACTTAAACATGTTGGTGCCGACATGTTCCCTTAGTATGAATTACTTTGAACTTTTTGCATCTTTTCCTCTTACTTCTTTTTGTGGCATCCTATGTTGTTTCCATCGATGGTTGGTTGATTTTGGTAATTGATCCTTCATCACTTGATTTATTGTGCCGTTCCAACTCCTAACTCTTCAATTCTTGAAATAGGTCGTCATAAACTCTTAGGAATCACTTGGATACATATGGAAGAGGCATATAATAACTCGTGTGAAATTGGAGTGGAGGGATATGAAGCAAAAACATATCGTTATAAACAAGTCATCCAAAACAAGTCGTTATAAAACATGTCGGTGTCGACATGTTTCCTTAGTGTATTTTTGGTTGAAACTTTTCTAAGATATTTTCTTGATTCATTTAAGTGTACTTACCAATTTTCAAGTCATTTTTTCTTCGTCTTGCTTGGGGTCATCCAAAGGTTGGAGTGCTTGGAGTCCGACCTGAGAGTTTTATGTGTCAAACCCGACTTATACTTGGTTGGAGTCTGACCTGAGAGTTTAGTGTGTCCAACCAGAGTTTTGCTCAGTAAAGATTGCTTGGAGTCTGGGCTGAGAATTTTGTGAGTCGGACCCAAGAAAAAACAACTCGGTACCAGAATTAAACATATCGGTACCAAGTTATATACTTGGTGACGATTGCTTCGAGTCTGACCTGAGTGTTTTGTGTGTCAGACCGAGTTATACTTAGTGACGATTTCTTGGAGTCTGACCTGAGAATTTTGTGAGTCGGACCTGAGAAAAAACAACTCGGTGCTGAGTTGTTTTTCAACTGAGGTTTTTCTTTATTTTCCTAGGTTTAGCTTAGGTCTGATTTAGGTCTGACCCTAAGCGCAAAGTTGAAAAATTCAAGTCAACTTTTTCACTCATTTTTTGATAATTCTCTTTTCTTGCCTTTTTACGATGTTTCCAAAGTCCTTGAATCATCTTTGTCTTCGTTTTGATGTTCTAACTCCCGATTGAAATCGGCTTGGTCAAAAACTTGGTTAACACTTGCCCACAGAGTATGCTTTCATTGAAAACTAAGTGTGCTCTAGATCGAGACATGTCCTAAACTACTATCCTGTGAATTCCAGTTGATTGTTTGGATGTCGTCTCAAGATATTGCTTTTACTTGGTTGATTGTTCGTTAACCATTCGTTTTAGTTACAATAGGAATTTCATTCCTTTGTATTGATGACATAATCTGCACTCTGCAGATTACGCTGCGCTTTAGGCTAGTATAGAAACTCTTCGCGATGATTTTGGGATGATGGGTATTTCGAAGGGAGATGGATGAATCTTGGATTGTACTCGACCGGTGGTGAAGTTGAGTTTTGCCTCGGTCGAATGCATGCCGTTCCAAAGTCAAGTCCTGTCCTCCGACTTCAACTGTCTCTTTTCAAGAATCTGGTTAAGTCTCTATCGTCGTTTGAATTCCATAGCGATGATTTATTACAAAATCGAACGTAGTGGATGATTCCATTGTATCCCTTTTTCCGTTTCTATACTTCTACCGATCTTGAGAAGAAAAGCTCTCTGTATTGTTTCGGACAGCGGCTCCATTATCGATTTTTCATCGATAGTGGGTTATCTTAAAACACGACGCGACTCGTTTTTCTAGCAAGAGCGAGCAATCTATACAGGATGGTCCATTCATGACTTTTGAGATACTATACTTACTTTGCGTAGATAACATACTGCACTTTCCCCCGTCAACACTCATAATCCGACTGGTCAACATACATCGACTTCCCTTAAATTCGGGCATTGGTCATGTGGGAATATTATTCAAATCAAAACATACCTGACAGTGTTGAATGCCATGTTTTATTGTTTAGATTGACTTTCCGATCATCTCGTCTTTAGTCTGGCGAAGGAACTTCCACTCTTCCAGAAGCTGGATCCTTCGCAGCTTAGGCTTTTCCTTTTATTCCTGTCATACTAAGATGATTGATTACGGCTAAATTGCAAGGTACAGTTACTCTTGTAGAGCTATTGTTAAATCCGCCTCCACCTTTAAACGAGTTCATGGCCTTAAGAGTCTTGGACAAAGAGGGATGAGACAGCAGGGATTCCCCGAAGCTTGTTGGCCTGTTAGTCTTCTTTTCAGTTGTGCTTACGCGAGAGTGGCCTCCGCTGTCTCTTAACTTTGTGTAAATTATCAAAATCCTAGTGAGTTCTTTGGTTATATTCATTTATTTGACCCTGCATACAGTTCCCAAAGTGCTCTGCTTGGCGAGATAGGGACGTCGTTTAACCAACCTCGTATCCATTCTTGCTTGTGTTTGGTCGTGTTCCTTTCGACCAACTATCATTGCAAATTGTCAAAGCTCTACCTTGCTCCCTATCGCTGGGGAACATTGTCCGTAATATTTACTCCGTAATTATATGTTTCTGTTGTGAATTAAATCCTATTGATGGGGTTCTTCTGTCGCAAGTTCGGGCCTTAGTGTGAGTTGAACATGCGGGGCAAATTAGCTGCTGCCCCTTGTCTAAGTGAGCTTCCCCAATCTCAGTCTTGGATTGGAAAAAAGTTCAATAGTACTTGTTTTCAATTTTTCATGACTATCTTCACCTATCCTCGACCGATCGTTTCCTGCTTGGTTGCCAATGCTATTTTAAAGTTTGGTCAGGTATAATTTCAATCTCTAAAAACTAACACACGAATTATTCGATTCTGATCATCCTTCCTTGAAGTTGCTTATTTCCAGGGAATAATAAATTCCTAAAGGCTGGTGATTACATCTTCTTGACGATGCCAATCTCTAGGCAACGATGGATTCCCATAGGTTGTGGCTAAAATTCCAGTCGTGCATCAGTTTCTATCTCCGAAAACTGCCACATAAATGACTCAATTCTAAGTCTTCTAGTATCGAGTGGTTCCTTTTGGTTCACTGCTTCTGGTTGTCTAATTGTCTTTCTTCACCGTGATCATGGCAAGCGGTTCTGCTTCGCTATCGGTCGTTGATTACAAGGATGACATATTTTGTTCTTTTCCTCGCCACCGAGTGCACATCCACAATGTTGACTCCCCTTTCTTTGCAGTTTTTAGAATCTAGTCTATGCACTAGTCTCTGTCTCCACAGATTGGTGGTTTTATTGCTCGATTCCAAGCTTTGCCTTTTCTCGCTGCTGCATCTCCTGTTTTCCTATGTAACATATTTATTTACCGCAACTTTGTACATGTAAATAATACTTTTGCAGTCATTTTGGCATATTTTATTATGTAGCTCCATTCAAAACTGTGATGTAGCTTGGTTTAGCCAATTCTATGGCTGTTCCTGTTTAGGCTTGGTTGAGTTTATTCCGACCAACTGTAGGTGTATATGCCTCAATCCATAAGGTTGATCACTCTGAATACTAAGTTCATACATTTTCGAGAGACCAGGTTTCCTGAGCAATACGTTTGGATGCCCCTGGCCTGATTTGCACAATAGTTCCTATCTCCAGGAACTAGTGACTTTGCTAGTTGATTCCAGGCTATGTGTTTTTAATGCTGTCAGTTCCTTAACTGTGATCGAATTCTTTCAACTTGACGTCATCCGCTAATGTCATTCTGGATGTATGTATCAAAAATATGTGTCGTCATCATCTTTTGTCATAGTAAGTTTTTCTAAACCCACTATTGAAATCCTCATCATGCATCAGTTTCTATCTCCGGAAATTTGCACATGAATCACTCGGCTTTGTGGATTTTTCCTTAATGCTGTGAATCTTCGGGCAATGTCAAATTCCTGAACGTAAAGACCTTCATTTCCCTAGGTGGCAATTTATTACATAATGCTCTATTTTGCAAAATAGAGCTATTATCTAACCAACTCCGCGGTTATTCGTGTTTGGACTTGGCGAGGTTCCCTTCGACCAAGTATTTGTGCACTAATCCCTATTCGTGGAACTAACTATTCCGAGCGCCTGTATTCGGGCATTTGTGAGAGATGTAAGGTGTGGGGCAAATGATTCAATTTCCCCCAGTTTGGCTCTTAATCCTACTCTAGGATTGAGGAAGTCCAATGATTTAATTTCCGACTATCCATGATTTTCCCCGCTTGTCCTTGTTGAATATGCAAGTATATGATTTTTGTTTGATGATAATAAACATATATATATATATATATTCATTTAAATGTATTTATTAATGTACTATTTTATTTTTCACATAATTAAATAAATATTTGCAGAATAAAATAAATGACATAGAATTTAGATTCAAACAGATATTTTATTCAAACAAATATTTTATTACAATTTTGAATAGTACAAAGTTGTGCTCTCAATATATATATACAATTTCAATTACAATACAATTTCAATTACATTATAATTATCATTTACATATATATCTCACTACATTTCACTCATTCACTAGTATTAATCTTCAACTCTATTCCAGGTTGAATCCAGCATCTGAGCGATCTGCAAAATAAACACTAAAGCAGTAAAACTGAAAAAGAAATAATTTTGCAGTGTAAACGAAAATTAAACGTGTATGTTTGAAAAAATTATATGCCTCGGTTATTTGGGTTGTTCATCATCATTTAAATTTGAATTCATCATACACGAACAACTTGTGACATGCATAGTGTATCATTGAACATGCCACAAGGCCGTGCACACCGATATACACTTGATAAGATTACAAGGACAGGCGAGCACAAGGTCAACCCCAATTAAAAGTCGAGTTCAACTCAAGTGTGATACAAATAAAATCACAACATAAACACAAGGTCAAACCCGAGCTATAAGCTGGATTCAATACAGATGCAATCCAAATGTACAAGTCCAATAAAATGGTCAAAACCAGACTTCAATGATTATGTACAAAATGTATACAAAGACTCCAAGCCTGCAAGCATTTCAGACTCGAGTAAATTACAACCAATGGCAAATAGACCAGATACAAGAAAACAATTTTAAACTCAACACATGGCTAGACAGTCCAACCAGACTCGAGTACTCATGAAGGCATGAAGGCTACAACCCACAGCTCATATGCAACTCAGACTTGAAGTGACAAGAATGAAGCAACTAGATCTGGCAACCAAACAGAAACAAAGACTGTAAATACCAAAGTGAATCCACTAGACTACATAAAGTCTAACAATGACCAATGGAACCGGACTCAAGGAAATGTACAAAGAGGTGAATACAACACAAACCATATGCAAGCAAGGTCACAATCCAGACCATTCAAACAAGTGCACAGTGCATATATAAGCTCGAATGAGCAAGTGCACCAGGACAGTAGCTGTACACATAAGACTACTCAATGGTTCAAATCACAAACAACTAGAGACAATATCAAACCAAAACTACAACCGTACATGATTACCATAGCATGAATGTCCAAGTAGTTGACAGTGATGACACAAATGCATAACTGGAAACATGAATATAGACTTCAAGTCTAACAGGCAGTGGCAACAACAACCATGAAGTATACAAGTGCACATAAACAACTCAATACAGTGAATAATGCATATTGAAGCATACAGAAGTTCAAATTATCACAAATCAAGCCGCAGTTCAATCAACACAACAAGATGTCGTGAGTGTCAAAGTGACAACAGAAATTGATCAATCCGAGACAAGTCAATGCTAACATGAAGTGCAACAAACTCAAGTCTGCAACATATAACTGATTATATACATGCGTGAACATATATATACATGTGCAAGAATACTTATATAACTAGTTGCAGTAATCATGTAACGACCCGATATTTTGGACCATTCGCATCCATTATAAGTGTATAGGTAGACACTCATGCCGGAGTTGAATTGCTCAAAATACCGCGTTGTTAATTTAAATTTGGCAAAACTGAACATATACAGTAAATAAATAATCACAGAACACAGACACAGAGTAATAAGTGCAGCGGAAATAAAAGAGATAGTAGTTCATGAAGCTACTATATGAATATATAAAATACATCAGAGTTTACAACAGAAGAGTAATACGATACATCAGAGTTAAACCAGATACAACGGAAGAGTAACACGATACATCAGATACAAATCAGAATGCATCACTGGAATCATCGAATACTGAAAGCAGAATAGATGGCTGGATCTTCAATCAAAGCTCCAACTTCAAAGGTGAGTCTCGAATACTGGTACACTCAGTCTGACCCGAGCGTAGAGCAAAATACAAAACACTCGAGTCAGGATTAACATTCTTATATTAATAAATCCAACTCAAGTGAAATAGCAATTGAAATACAAATAACTCAAAGGATGTTTGGAATAACCATCCTTTAAGGATCCGTTAAACTATCTATAGGTAGTAATGTACGCTAAGTAGATAATGTCTATCAGTAATATGTAAAGATATCAAAATAGTGTTAAGTCATGGCCCATTCCACCCTTAACACATTTTTATTCCCAAAAGCATATACAAGACCGTAGTTTCCCCAAAACCGGAAGTCACCAGAGGGCAATCCATATACTAAAGGTACACATCAAAATCGTAGTGGTCGCGTATAAATGGAATACAAGTATGACAAGGCACATGAGGCAATACCCAAGGTAGTGATACTACTGTTTGCCTGATCCGGACTGGTGAGAACGCAACGCCGCAGCGCCCACAACACCGTGAAACAACACTCCCAAAATCAAGGGTGCACCAATCGACAACAAGTATAAGTAGTTCGAAGAAGTGTGTCCACTTGAGGTAGCTAATCCTCCATTGGCCCGGCACGGCTCCTGTTTTAGTCATTTCCAATTTGACACAAGTGTCAAGGCTATCCATTATCGTTCTCTTTCTTCAGTCATCACGTACATCATCCAACCACTTCATTCTGGATCATCACTCCGCGTATAGTTATTAAAGTGGTTTTCGGTTTAGATAGAGAGTATATCCATAACCGAATTCCAGTCTCTTTAATAACTTCCGTAATTATTTCACCGATTGGTCGTTTATTTATTTCAAAACCAAATCAATTTCAATTTCAATTTCAATTCGTAAATCAACATTTCATTTGTCTTTCAAACCATTTCCATAAATTTACGTTTCAAAACTTCCAAATTACCATTTCAAAAGCTTATAATTCAATTTCAATTTCTATTTAAAGCAATTCAAATATTGATTCAAATTCGTATATAAGTTTCATTCCGAAATCATTTAAATTAATTTAACATTCAAATCAATTTAAATCCATTTATCAATTTCATTC
Source organism: Allium fistulosum (assembly GCA_030737815.1). Lineage (NCBI taxonomy): Eukaryota > Viridiplantae > Streptophyta > Magnoliopsida > Asparagales > Amaryllidaceae > Allium > Allium fistulosum. The sequence continues at coordinate 412,800,956 of CM060908.1, read as the reverse complement.
AATGTTCGTTAAGTAAATTTTCATTTAAAACAATTTCTGTTTAATTTCCAATTCATTAAATCCATTATTTAAATTCAACTTCGTTATATCAAAACTTTCAAATTGAGTTAAATTAAATTCATCAAATCAAATTCTTTAAATTTCAAGTCTTACATTAATTTCAATAAATCACATTTTATTTCTTGTTAAAGAAATTCAATATTCACTTATTTACTTACTTAAATAATTTTCCAAAACTTAATTAATAAAGAAACTCAATTTGAATTATTCAAGAAGTTCAATTCCACTTATTAAAGAATCCAATTCAATTTAATCATTAAATAATTCAATCTTATTTAATTATTAGATAATTCAAAACTTAATTATTAAATAATTTCAAAGTTTAATAATTTCAAACTTAATTATTAAATCATTTCAAACTTTAATAATTTCAAACTTAATTATAATTTCAAACTTAATTCAATCATTTCTCAAATTAAACAACATTTCATCAATTACATTGTAAATATTTGTTTCAGATTATTAAATATTAACATTTTCTTTTCATTAAAATTCAAATTTCAACTTCATTTCAAAACCATATTATTTATTCAAAATAAATCTTCGTTTTATTTTTAAATCAAATTATTGACCAATCGGGTTTTATTTAATTCTCTATATCCAAGGTCAAAGTTCAATTTGGGTATTTATCATTTCAACCCGATTCCAATTCAATTCAAAATCAAAGCATAACAAAGGGAACTTGCAGTGTGATAACTGGGATGGTGTCAAAGTAAATAAACAAGCAATAACAACAATCAATAACAACAAACAAATAATCAATTCAAATAATCCCGAAATAACAGTATTAATTCGCATTGTTATTTGTACGAATTAATATAATTATTTCTAGAATCTACACTATCATTTCATGTAGATTAAAGATTATTACATTACGGTTTTTACTTGTCATTCAATTTCAATTTTTACACTACAACAAATAATCCAATATACGTCGATGGTTCAAAGTGTAATTATCGCTATTCTATATGTCAATTAATTTAACAATAAAAAGGGGTCATATTCCACTAATCAATTTAACATATAAATCAGTTTAAATTTTTTAACTATCTTATATCCATTTCAATTTTGCATACTATTTATCATTTATCACTAACAATTTAACGTCCAATATAAACATCAACAATCAATCAATTATCAGCCAAACTGTATTATCATCACATCAATAATTTATAGATAATGGTGTCAGATGTCACAGGTGAACTGATACAGGCAATAGCATATATAACAGTGTAATTAACTAACAGCAGCATATTTCAATTGTCGTTTCAATTGAAATCAAATTTAATAAATAAAAGAACGTTAATCGTGAGTGAGTGCTCACCTTGCGAGGTTAGAGAGAATAGACAATGAGAGTGGTTACAACCAAAGAACGAATTCCAAAACGCAGCACGATTGAACTTGAATTTTGCCGACAAAGCTGATAAAAGGGAATCGACGAAATAAATCTGACTGGATTGATGAAGATAATTGATATAAGTGTACTTATATATAGCTATATATATAATCATATTTTAAACTCAAGCGTATGCTAAAATAAGATATACATATATATATATATATATATATATTTTAAAAATAACCTTAATATCAAAATAAAATGTATATATACAAAATCAATATATAGGTACCCTAAAATCAACAATTTGCAGATTATAAATATAAGTACGTAGGAATTAGACAAAAATCACAAATTATATATTCATGCGGCAAAACATACTAGATTTATAAACCACGTATGCATATACATTATTTTATTTTCAAACAGTGAAACTTAGTAACAACTAGTTTATATACATATATAAATATATATAACGAATCCATCAATCAGGTATGATACCGACTTATATAATTTTAATGTAACAACCAATATATATATCTATACGTGCAACGAATATAACTCTTCTTTCCCTTTCAAATAACAGTATATTTAACATAGTTTAAAATTTTCCAGATACACTTAAAATCTTATAAACGGTATATAACTATAAAACAAACATCGCATAAAATCAAAGTTTAAATCAAATAGCAATGTCTGTAATAGAGAAGCCGGCAAAATCCGATTCTCTGTTCAAAACTTTTATACATATAACTTATATATAAACTCATTTTTATACAAAAGAAGGTTGAAATAGTAACCGTATTTATGCATGAGCCTATACGTAAACATATGTATACTACTAACAAATATAATATAAAGTATAAATACCTTTAGATTGAACTAAAACATCAGACTTTTGTAACTTTGCAAAACACTTATCTAAATCAGCTGTGACCAATATACATGTATACTTACTGTATAACAAAAAAAATAAAAAAATAAAAATAAATAAATAAATAAATCAACTTATACTATATTCTTCATATAACAACAAAGCATATAATAGAATCTATATAAACTATCATATATATATATAAATATAAATGTATATGCACGCGCAGACCATGGACAATTATGTACACTATATTTTTAAACAAACAGACATATATTATACGGTGTCAAATATGAATACGCATAATTATATTTCAAACCAATATACGGTATACATTAACTTGTACTGTAAAATTTATTATATAGCTTAATTAAACTAATATATATATTAACATTTATAAACCAGAAACCAGTTATACCAATATATACACTAACAACATATTTACTAACCTTACATGCATTTTGAGTTGTACGGCTACTTGATGGGAGGAGAAAGGTTTGCAGTCGAGTGGGTGATAGGGACGAGCAGCTGACGTGGTGGCCATGAGGCTAGGGGTAGAAGATTGGTTCGACTATGGCTATTAGGAGGGTGGCGTTCAGTGTTTGATGGGAACAGGCAGCTGAGCTTTGGTTGGGTCGCACGCAAGAAGGTGGTGGGCTGCGCGAGTGGGAGGATCTGAGCGGAGGCTGATGGAGATGAGGCTCGGGGGGGGGGAAGATGTGATACGGTGGCAGGTCTAAGGTGGGATGGAGGCGGAGGGGTTCTGGAGGGCAGTGGGCCGGAGATGGATGCGGTTATGGGCGAGAAAAAGGAGGCGAGGCGGTGTTAGAGGAAGGGTCGTCCGGTGGTGGATCTGGTTGAGTGGAAGGCGGTGCTCGGTCAGGGCGGAGATAGGAAGAGGGTGGTGGGCGGTAGGGAAATAAAGAGGAGCGGACTAGAAATGACAAAGTTTATTTTTTTCTTTCACATGAATACGAACAGAGCAAAATAGAATGAATGAAGGTAAATGAACCAAAATGTAAATCAACCAATAGGAATAGCAATGGTCAAAAGCTGGAAATATTAATTGGTGATGGCTTTTGATTCTACAGTGGAGAATGAACGGTCAGAGTTGAAAATATTGAATTCAGATGTCTATTGATCTTCATGTGAATAACGAGGAGTCAAGGAACCAAAGTTAGGATTTTGATACCGGCACGATAAAACGTTCTGCAGTTTTTGACGTGTACCAAATTTCAAAATGCTCATATGAATACGCTATTGAGGTCAGCATAACGAGATGATCAAAACGGCATACGGATATCAGTGGTTCGATTGTATTATAAAAATTCGAATTTTTAAATAGCGGAAAATGCAAGAAAACGCTGAAAAATAAGATCGACGGAGCCAAAGATGTCCGAATTTGGAAAAACGACAAACTGACATCTTGCTTAGAAGATGGTTTAGAATTTTTCTATGTAAAAATATTTAGGTTTCGGAAACATTTTATTTTCATTGCTTTTTAACTGATTAAATTGAAGTGAATCTACGCGCGAAATAAACTTTCACATTTTCGGACGAAAATTTACCAGTTGCTATGTTTAACTAGACGTATTCCAAATATTAAATTTTTATTTCAAAATTTTATCGTTTAAAATTTCACAAAATTTCAACTAATTACGATATTAAAACAGTTAAAATTCACGGGTCGTTACAAATCAAGTCACGGTTCAAACCAAAAAATACTACAAAGCATTTAACAGTTATATCAAAGTCAAGTTAAATGCCAAAGTCATGGAACAGCAGGGTACAAGTTCGAACAAAGCAAAAATTAAGAAACCGATGTCAATAGCAAATTTCAAACCCAAGACAACATAATCAAACTTCAAATGCCTGAAATTCAAAGCCGTGATGACTAAGGAATCGAGCAAGTTCAAAATCGAAGCCGTGAGAATCAAGAAACAAAATATACAAAATTGAACTAGTCTAAAGAAATCACAGTCATTCAAACATAATCAAGTGGCCGAAGAAAATCAGACAAACGAGATTATAGGGGATCGAACCCTATTTAACCCATTCATCATCGGCGTAGAAAAATCATCGAGTTCAAGTAAGCTAATCAGAAAAGCAAAGAGAATAAATCACATACCAAATTCATACCGAACTCGACGATTTTCAAGGAGCCATGAGCAAATTAGAGAAAGGTACGATCGACAAAGAAAGCAACGTGATAAATCATTCATTCCATCGAGTAACTGAAGTCGGCCTCTTTGAAATTCAAAAGCCCTAATTTCAGAATGAACGAGCAACGAAATTGAAGCAGCCATTATCAGTAAAGAAAGCCGGCCGAATTATAGAAAGAAAAGGGGGATTTAATTTTTATCACTTTTTTATTGGGCCGGCTAGATTATTTGGGCTTCATATTTTAAAAATTAGGGTTTTTATTGTTTTAAAATTTTTTTAATTTGTTTTTTTGTTTTTAAACTATTGTAAAGTCTAGTCGTGTGACTAGGGGATGAACTGTGGTGGTGTAGTTCGAGAATTCGCAACTCAGTGGCTGAGTTGTGGCAGGGTTTTGAGCGTAGAGTTAGGTTAGTCTATAGTGGGTGTTGCGAGTTTACGTATGTAAGCATCTGACTACTTAATTTCTAGTAGAAACCTTGGGGGCAACACGTAGGCAGGGTTTTGCTGAAGCTGGGTAAATCTGTGTGTTCTATTTTCTACTTTTATTATTCTGCTATTATCTGTGCTGCTGTTATTCGACTATTATCTGTGCTGAAATTATTGTATATATTTCCGCATTAAATTTTTATAATTATTAGTATCACCCTATTCGCCCTCCATTAGGGTGAAATCGATCCTACAGTCCTTAGCCGTGCATGCCTTGCTTGATTGCTAACATCGTCATGGAAGTCCTATTCATTTGTCAGTTCCTATCTCTGAGAACTGGCGACTTAGCTACTTGGTTCTAAGCAACATTTTCTCAAGGCTGCCTATCTCTGGGCTGCATCAAAATTATTTTGAGGTTGAATACTGGAAATTTGATTACGCAACGGCTTCCATCTCTAGAAACTAGCACGCACAATTCAATCCTGGGGATTTCTTTCCGGCATTGCCTTGTCTCTGGGCAACGGCTGATTCCTATAATAAAGGGTCGAACCATTTGATTAGACTATGAAAGGTCATGTCTTCCTATTATCGCCTATCTTTGGGCAACAGTAGTTTTTTGAAGGGTAGAAACTCAGTTGAACACCAACTTCTATCTCCGGAGGCTAGTGCATGAATGGTTTACTACTATGAGTGTTTCTCGTCGACCCTGCAGTTTGAAGTTTTCCTGGTGTTGCCGAAGCAACAATAGTACCTAGAAAGTAAAAAAATTCCTGGCATTGCTGGAGCAACTCTTGTACTTATGAAATGGGAGAGTTTCTCGGCTTTGCTAGGGAAATATCGATACTTAGAAGGTTAGGATCAAATTTACCCATCGATCTGGCAGTTTTGAGCCTTCCTACATTGCCGAAGCAACGCCGGTTCTAGGGATCGAGATATCTGTCGATCCAACAGTTTGATTCGATTTTCTAGTCGACTTGGTGATGTTGTATACCGGTTGGGTACTAGTTTCAGTCTTTGAAAACTAGCACTTTGATGATTAGATCGTAAGAGTGTTCCCTTAGTGCTGTCAGTCTCCGGGCAGTGTTAATGTTCTGTAAGTTGGGATCGAATCGTTCATCTGATCCTATTGAGTTGGGTAGATTCCATTCGATCCAATGTGGCTGCTTTTTCGACATTGCCTAACTCTAGGCTACGCCACATTCCAGAAGAATGAGATTCTCGAGCGTTTCTGTTACTTATCTTTGTTTATAACCGTCAAGTTCTCCCTTTGGTGATGTAGAGTCATTTCTTAACGAATTCCATGGTTATTTTTATTCGTGTAGGTTTCAATCTTTAGGAATTGATGGTTTAGTTGCTCGATTCCGAGCGTTCCCTCATTGCCGTTGTTTGTCTTTGGAAAATGGTTGGTTTTCCACAAGCAGGAATCAAAGCACCTGATCGATCTTTGCATGGTTGATTATTCCAACCACGGCTAAATTCCATGTGGTGGTGGATCTATGATAGTTAGGGGTTATCCTTCCCGACGCCGCTAGTCTCCGAGCGGCATCTCCTGAAAGACAAGTTATTTCCTCTAGACTTTGCCCGTCTTCGGGAGAACTCAGTCAAGTTCCTACTTCCATCTTCGAAAATTGATGCGTTGATGATTTGATTCTGGAAATGCCTTCCATTGTCGCCTATCTCTGGGCAATGGTATGCTCCTGCCAATCTCCGGGTAGCAACGATTTCCTAGAAATTGGTTTCTCTTTCTGACATTGTCGGGGTAACACCTGTTTCGAAAAAGTAAGGGATTGATATGGCCGTCGATCCACTGGTTTAGATCTTCCCGATGTTGCCAGTCTTGGGACAAAGCCGGTTCTCAAAAGGTTGGGGATCGATACAATCCATCGATCCGGTGGTTTAGACCTTCCCGACGTTGCCAGTCATAGGACAACGCCAATTCTCAAAAGGTTGGGGATCGATATGACCCATCGATCTGGCTATTAGACCTTCCCGACGTTTCTAATCTTAGGACAACGTTGGTTCTCAAAAGGTCGAGAATCGATACGACACGTCAATCCGGAAGATTAAACCTTCTTGACATTGCTAGTATTAGAACAATGTCGGTTCTTAGAAGGTTGGGGATCGATATGACCCGTTAATTCGGAGGTTTAGACCTTTACGATGTTGCCAATTTTAGGAAAACATTGGTTCTCAGAAGTTTGAGGACCGATACGACCAATCGATCCGGCGGTTTAGGCATTCCCGACGTTGCCAGTCTTAGGACAAAGCCAGTTCTCAAAAGGCAGGGATCAATTTGTCGTTGTCCGGCAGTTTTGAGTCCATAATCCCTATTCGGAGAATAAGGAGTATTTCCTTGAACGTGCAGCTTATTTTTCGATGCACAGAAATATTAATTACTATAATGATGTTCCATCAGTTCAAGAAGCATCATGCGGCTTACTATGTGGGGCACAGAAGTTGCTTGTAAGAACGTGGTTCCATCGGTTCAAGAAGCGTCATACGGCTTACTATGTGGCGCACGGAAGTTGCTTGCAAGAACGCGGTTCCATTGGTTTAAGAAGCATCATGCGACTTACTATGTGGTGCACGGAATTTGCTTGCAAGAACGCGGTTCCATCAGTTCAAGAAGCATCTTGCGGCTTACTATGTGGCGCACGGAAGTTGCTTGCAAATACGTGGTTACATCGGTTCAAGAAACGTCATCCGGCTTACTATGTGGCTCACGGAAGTTGCTTGCAAGAATATGGTTCCATCGGTTAAAGAAGCATATTTTATTAATGAGTGAAAGAAATGTAATGACCCGTAAATTTAACTAGTTTTAATAACGTTATTAATTGAAATTTTGCGAGATTTTAAAACGATAAAAATTTTGAAATATAAATTTGATATTTGGAATGCGTCTAGTTAAACATAGCAACTGGTGAATTTTCGTCCGAAAATATGAAAGTTTATTTTGCGCGTAAATTTACTTCAATTTAATCAGTTAGTAATCGATGAAAATAAAACGTTTTCGAAATCTAAATATTTTTATATAGAAAAATTCTAAATCATCTTCTGAGAAAGACGTCATTTTTCGTTTTTCCAAATTCGGACATCTTTAGCTCCGTCGATCTTATTTCTCTGCGTTTTTCTAGCACTTTCCGCTAATAGAAAATTCGAATTTTTGTAATTCAATCGTACCACTGATATCCATATATCGTTTTGGTCGTCGCGTCGTACTAATCTTTGCGGTATATTCACTTCCGTGCTTCGGTGTCTGGTACGCGGCGGAACCCGCGTAACAGATAATCGTATCGATTACAAAATTTCAATATTTATTTTAATGCATCCATTCAATTATCCCTAGCATGGTCTAATGGTTGGTTACTGCTTTACGTATTTTTCTGAATCCAAATCTTGTGACCTTTGCTATTCAAAATGTGTCAAAGTAGGTTAGCATTCATTTATTGCTTCTGTTACACCATCTTGAAAATTTAAAGTTAATAAAATCAAACGTTACTTTTAACTTGTCTCATTTCCCAGATGCTTTGCCACCTCCATCTTTGTTGTCCCTGTAACTTATATTCTCTTCATCTTCCTGTATTCATCATTTTAATAAAGAAAATTTATATGGCACTGTACTCTTCATTCTTAATACAATACAAACTCCTCCTATAGTTATTTTCTTCTTCCTCGACCTCCAAGCTGCGTACCGACCAAGCTCCCCGCATGCTCACGCGCTGGCCATAGCCTACGCCTCCCCTCGTTCCCAACATCGCCGGCCGATCCACCTTGGCCTGAGAACCGACCATAATCCACCACAGCACACGTCACCTCCTCTCCACGTGCAACCGATGCCGCTTTCTCCAACCCAAAGCCGCAATCTCCAAACCCGACTTACACCTCACCGAGCCACCTGAAATCATCACGTACGCTTCCAACGCCTTCCTCTTTAGCCGATCTACCACCCACCGTGAACCGCTCCTCCACCTGTGAGCATCAGCAAGTCCTTCACCCTCTGCCAAGACCCGATCTCTTCGCCGCCTACCACAACTCTGACCGTTGCAACCCGCCACCTTCCCTTCCCAGAGAGCATGCAACCCTAGCATGCATGTGTAACTCTGACAGCTTCCATTTTTCGAAGAAAAAAACAAATCGGCATCACCTTCGTTCGCTTACTGTTGCCTGAAACCGTGCATCTATATTCTCTTGAATCAGGTCCACTCTTTTCCCCCTATGCCTTGATATGTGAATATATAATCAGTTGTGTACTTTGTTTATAAGTTGCTAAGATAATATATTGTGTTGAGCTGTTGCCTGTTACAGGATAATATATGTGTGTTATATGCATATGCAAGCTATATATGGCGATTTTTTTTTAAATTTTTTTTTATGTTTCACATGTTGTTCTGTATATATATTATATAAGTATTTTGCGGTTATGTTTAAGAATATTTGAGTTGTGTAATATTTACCAAGTCATACACCTATATATTTTATTTTATATATAATGTTGGTTATCTGTATAAAGTATATGCAAGTAGGCAGATTTTGATGGATATATGTTTATTTGAAAACTTTATATATATTGAGTTATACTTGATTCAAATTTTATTTTATATAGGGCTTTGACTTTTGAACATATGTATTTGTTTCATATGTAAATATTTCTCATAGCAGTTGCAGTATTGAGTTTTATATATAGGTTATATATATATATATTTGAATATAAAGGTTAGTTTGTACGCATATGTTTATATTGCCTGTTTCGATCTTCTTTGTATAATAATAGATATGATAAATTTATATAATAAAAGTCTATTTGTATATAGTATTCTGTTGTGTTCTGTTTAGTACAGTCTGTTATTGAGTATTTTACATCGGTTTTATAAGTGTTTAGCAGACGTATATTATAAAGTAACATATATTTTAACTGTTGATGTTTTCGGTTTTATACTTCAAAGTTTAGCTGAATATGTATGATTAAAGTATTAACATTTTGTGGATATATATGTACCGGTTATAAGTATAGGCTATATTCCGTTGGATATTAAAAGTATTTATAGTTAATAAAAGATTTTGTTTGCTTTTGTTTTAGCGCTATATATATATATAAAGGAATAAAAATGTATATGTTGATTTTATATATATTCGTCTTAATTTAAAACTATGATTTTTGAAAACCATATATATATATGTTTAATTTAATATTAGTTTGAATTTAAATTATGATTTATATATATACTGTTGCATGTAAGTTCTCTTATACCAATTATATCCATCGATCGAATTCTGATTTGATTTCGTCTATTTCCATTATCAGCTCTCCCCGTCAAATTCTTACCCATCTAGCTTTGTTTGGAATTCGTGCTTGGATATTTCAGTGTCTGTATCAGTGTGCGTATCTGTGTCATCGCCTATTCTCTCTAGCCTCGAAAGGTGAGTAATCACTCACGATTAATGTTCTTTTATTTATTAAATTTGATTTCAATTGAAACGACAATTGAAATATATTGTTGTTAGTTGTTTACGCTGCTATATATGTTATTAACTGTATCAGTTCACCTGTGACATCTGACACCCTTAACTGTTACTTATATGATGATAATCAAGTTTGGTTGATAGATGATTGATTGTTTGATATTGATATTGGACGTTAAAATTGTTAATGTAGGAAGTGATAAAAATATGAAATTGAATTTGACGTAGGATTGTTAGCGACTTGAAATTGATATATATGTTGAATTTAATTAGACAAATCTGTATAATATGACCCCTTTAAATGTTTAATTATTTGACACGTAGAAAAATAGTTAATTACCCTTGAACCATTTGAATTTATGTTGGAATAATTGATGTCAAGTGTAGAATTGCATAGAATAATTAGTGAAATAATCTTTAATCTACATGAAATGATAGTGTAGATTCTAGAAATAATTATATTAACTCGCACAAACAACAATGTGAATTAATACGGTTATTTCGGGATTATTTAAATTGATTATTGGATTGTTATTGATTGTTGTTTATTTACTTTGACACCATCCCAGTTATCACACTGCAAGTTCCCTTTGTTATGCTTTAATTTTTGAATTGAAATGGAATCGGGTTGAAATGATAAATCCCCAAATTGAACTTTGATTTAGGTTAGAGAATTAAATAAGAACCCGATTGGTCAATAATTTGATTTGAAAATAAAATAAACATTTTATTGGAATAAATAACAAGGTTTTGAAATGAAGTTAGAATTTGAATTTTTTTGAAAGGAAAATGTTAATATTTAATATCTGAATCAAAATATTAACATAGTAGTTGATGAAAGAACGTTGTTTTAAAATTTATTTATTTAATAATTAAATTTGGAATTATTAATAATTAAGTTTTGAAATTAGATAATAATTAAGTTTTGAAATTATTTGATAACTAAATAAGATTTAATTATTTAATAATTAAATTAAATTGAATTCTTTATTAAGTGAAATTGAACTTCTTGAAAGTGAGACTAAGTTCTTTATTAATTGAGTTTTGAAATTTGTAACTAAGTAAATAAATAAGTGATTGAATTTCTTTAACAAGAAATAAAATGTGTTTTATCGAAATATAATGTAAGACTTGTAATGAAAGAATTTGATTTGATGAATTTAATTTAATGCAATTTGTAAGTTTTGATATAATGGAGTTGAACTTAAATAATTGATTTGATGAATTGAAATTTCGAATAGAGATTATTTTGAAGGATAAATAACTTAACGAATATTGAGTGAAATCGATTAATGAATTTAAATTGATTTGAATGTTAAATTAAATTTATTTAAATGATTTCGGAATGAAACTTATATACGAACTTGAATCAATATTTGAATTGTTTTAAATAAAATCTAAATTGAATTATAAGATTTTGAAATGGTAATTGGGAAGTTTGAAACGTAAATTATGGAAATTGTTTTAGAAAGATAAATGAAATGTTGATTTACAAATTCTAATTGAAATTGTAATTGATTTAGTTTTGAAATTTATCAAACGACTGAAGAAAGAGAACGACAATGGATAGCCTTGACACTTGTGTCGAATTGGAAATGACTAAAACAGGAGCCGTGCCGGACCAAATGGGGGCTAGCTACCTCGAGCGAACACACTTCTTAGAAAACTACTCATTACTTGTTGTCGATTGGTGCACCCTTGATTTGGGAGTGTTGTTTCGCGGTGTTGCGATCGCTGTGGCGATGCGTTCTCACCAGTCCGGATCAGACAAACGGTAGTTTCACTACATTGGGTATTGCCTCATGTGCCTTGTCATACTTGGATCCCTATATATGCGACCACTACGAATTAGTTTTGTGTTATACCTATGGAGTACTCCCTGATATCCCACTAGTTTACGGTGGAGTTTACAGTGCTGTATAGACTTTAACGCTTATATAAAATGTGTTAAGGGGGATAATGGTAACGCCTTAACACTATTTTGATATTTTATATTACTGATAGGCATTATCTACTTATCGTACACTACTACATAGTAGATAGTTTAACGGATCCTTAAAGGATGGTTATTCCAAACATCCTTTGAGTTACTTGTATTTCAATTGCTATTTCACTTGAGTTGGATTTATTGATATAAGAATGTTAACCCTGACTCGAGTGTTTTGTGTTTTGCTTTACGCTCGGGTCAGACTGAGTGTACTAGTATTCGAGACTCACCTTTGGAGTTGGAGCTTCGCTTGGAGATCCATCTATCTATCCAGCTTTCAGATATCCAGTTGATTCCAGTGATTGTTTTCTTATTCTTGTATTTGACTATTGTATTCGAGACATCTGTTGTACCTTATTTAACTCTGATATGTATATAGTAGCTTCATGAACTACTATCTTTTATTTCCGCTGCAATTATTACTCTATGTCTGTGATCTGTGATTATTTATTTACTGTATATGTTCAGTTTTGCCAAATTTAAATTAACAATTCGATATTTTGAATTATTCAAATCCGACATGTGCGGATGCGAATAGTGCAAAATAGTGGGTCGTTACAAGAAATGACAAGTCCTGCCAATTTACAATACCTCCAATGTCCCTGAGAGGCTTATTTGTAAATGGAAATTAGATACGGATGAATGAAACAGTATTCTCTTAGGTTGGTGCTTCATTTCTAGGTGACCTACTAGCTTGAAGATTAAATTCCCACCGGTCTTTCATTAGCTTACCTAGGCCCATCTCTGTTGGGTCAAGGCAGTTTTCCTTGAGCAGGTAGACCTTGTAGTGTTGCAGTTTCTCTGCCATTCTACAGTTTCCTAACATACTGCTGGAGCTTGTTTCCTTTATCATCTCCTTGGTCAAAATTTTCAGATGTCGGCTTTCATTACTGTTATGCCCATAGGTTACGTGGAAGCGACAGTACTTCCCAGAACATTTATCTTGCTCTGTCGCCTCCCTTCGTCGAGGTTTCTTTGAGAAATTATTGGTAGTAAAATGGAATTGGATACTATCCAAAGATAAAACTTGTTACATATGATGAAATGAAATGACTACCCAAAACGAACACATCGCATTAGAGTGTTTAATAAGTATTCTCACACATTGAAGAGAAACTATAAATTTCTTATCAATGTCGAAAATATATAATCCTCGGTTGTTTAATTAAACCAATAAGAGTATTGACTCTATGATATTGTATGATGCACAAATCCGAAAGAATTTCAAGTGCATTATCAAAATATAATTCTGGTAGTTGTACCCGAAAGGGATATGATCCATCGCCCACGAATGTGCCTTCGAGAGCAAGACTAATGCAATTGAAATATAATGAGCAACGTTGATAAGAATAACATCGCAAATTTCAATTGTTGAAATTAGCGTAATAGATTCGATATTCAATGTGCTCAAGTTAATTCAGATTCACTCGCAAAATTTTCACTTGGTATGACTTTATGTTTTGATTCGTATGTATTGAATTTTTTTATAAATAATGATTTAGAGTAAGCTATTTACACATAATAACCAAAATGTCTTGAAGTCAGTGGAAGTGATATTGAGTTTGTGAATCTTTGGATATGATCAAAGAAATGATAGAAAGTATAAGTTTATAACAATCAAAATTGAATAAATATTTTGATAGAAATATCAAATAGTTTGATTATCAATTAAAATGCAGAAGAAGCGTGTGTTCATAAGAAAGAACGTTAAAAGATACATAGATATTTCTAAACCATAAGTAAATAATACAGTACTGATTGTTAATGATGTACTTGTGTTAAAATCAGCTTTAGTTGTTTTAATACTCGACATTGGATTTATAAATGATGTCTTTTATAGTAAGTATAACAGTATTGGGAATGTTCCAAATGATATGCAAGGACACCTTATTAAAATGTTTAATATGGAACATGTAAGATCGATTCCTTATGCATTGGCAATATGAATTATCACATTGTTATGTTGTCTATAATATCGTGCTTTTTTTATGTATATGATACATGAAGCAAATATCAAATCCAAATTGATATCACTAAATGGTTGTTTGAAGTGTTCTTGTGTATTTATGAAATACTAGAGAATTATTTACACAAAAATAAACTCCTTATGAAGGAGTGTTCAGAGTCAAATTCATAAGTGATATTGAGTATAATATGTTAATAATAAATTCGGGTTAAGAATCTTTAAGTAGAAAATGTTCCAAGGTTCAAATATCAAATTGATTACCTATTACTTTCTAGGGATATGCCATTTATATTTGTACTTTCTAAAGCCACGTTATTGGTAGACTTATATCACAAAATCAGTGATTACTGTTAACAGTGGAAGTAGGCATATTTCTATCATAGATGTATTTATGAATGTTGATAACCACGTAGATGGGCAAACTTCCATCATGCATATCATCGATCCAACTAACATATTTATATAGACATAGTTTATTAAATTATAAAATAATAATATAATAATAAAGGATCGTTCAACATCTTTAATTGGTAAAATGGATCATATATGATTTTCCTAAAAAATATAATTTCGACTTGATTATTTGTTTCTCATAACAACTAATATTATTTAAGGGTTAATTAATGAAACTATTAAGGGCTTACAATTGGAAAATAAGTCAAAAAACATTTCTTTGACTAAAAATTTAGCTAACCTTGGAGTTATGGTTGAGAATGGCTATTAGCGAAGGTTACTCGCTCACAACTTGATTTAAGAATGTAAAACGAGGAAGTAAAATTCATGGTAAATAAATAAACACAATATTTAGAGTGGTTCGAATCAAAGTTGATCTATGTCCACTATGAGGAATTTCTTATTACTTTGCTTCTCTTACAATATCTTAGATCACAATATATAATAACAGGAAAATAAGTGCTTTAGACATTGAGATGTTCAAGTCTTGTTCAAATGCACATCTTGGTATATTTATAGCTGTTGGAATGCGTGATGAACAATTGAGATGATGCACTTTTGGTCCGGAATTTGCTCCAGGTCGTAGATGGAGTTGTTCAGTTGAGATGTGTTCCAGGTAGGTTGTTACTTAGTTTATATGGCTCGAATGTTTGTCAGTTGGAAGTATGAACATGAGCATGCTTTGGTTAGGGACAAGAGGCATGGGATCAAGGAGTGATTGTGTAGATGAACTTTGCTATGGTAGCAGCAAAGGGAAAGGAGTGGGTATCATAATGCTGCTTTTCTCGAACGTAAAAAGTCTTATGTGTCGGTCTATCAAGGGAAACAGTGCATGTGAAGCTTCTTTATGTTGGTGCGACCTAGTGCCTATGGCCAAAGCTGGCCATGTTAAGACAAGAAAGCTTCAAATGGTCTAGGTCGTTGAGGTGGAAGACAAGCGGGGGACCCTTTTAAGAAAGAATGATGACACTATCTAGGTTGATTGAAGTATGGATGAGACATATTGCCTAGGCCGCTCGCTTTTGGATAGCCATTCACATGTCGTCCACAATTTATCCTGATTTGTTGACGACGTCAAGGGTTTTGTATAGCTCCACATGTACTAGTGTCAAGTGAGTTGTTTTTTGGAATAGAGGTTGTTGTTTGAGCAAGCAAGCTATCTGAACCATGCAGGACGAGATGATGATAGTTGGAGCTACATGGGCCAAGATGTTGGCCCAGATGTTAGCTGTCGAAATCGTGCAGGCCAAGGTTCCATATTACTTGCGAGAAAATTGAGCAACATTTTGCCCCCGAGTTCGTGCTTACGAGCAGGGATGAACTTGCCATTCATGCATTTAATGCCCTCGATACATGTTTTTGTATGATTGGAGATGGTGGTTACTTTTTCAAGATGCCACATAAATGATTCAGTGGTTGAATTGGCAAATTAATTGATGAAACCTAGACGGTCTAGATCATCTCCAGCCTATTGTATTTAGTAGATCGGTACCAATCCCTATATAATTTCTTCTCCTCTTCGTTTTCACTATTTACCAAGTCACTGCAAATTTTTGCCATTAAGGAGAACATTTAACCTTTAAGCGTTTTCATCTTCAACCAGCAACCTCAAGTTTTAATTTTAACCAGCAAGTATCCCTTCTTTTGCTCCAACCTTTTATACCTTGCTCTTGCTTTGATGCTACGTTGAATTTGTTTTGCAATTGAATGTTGAGTTGATTAGAAATGTGATGTTTTTTTTGTTGTAATGCCTTCTTTCCATTGTTCCTTTTGCTTTATTTATCTGAATATCACCGTTGTCCTAATGAACTTTCATCGACCACGGCGTTGACGATCATCGTTGTGAAATTAACACCTGAAAAACAAACATACAAGTGCCAATATTATCGAATTACCCCTCGTTGGAGTAGGAAGACAGGTTATCGGGCCTTAGCCCACAACGAACTGGCAGCAGATGCGGGCCACATGCCCACTTAAATTAGGGTTTTGGATTAAAATGGGTTTGAGTAGCTTACCCCTGAGCATAAGCAATCTCCAAGTCAGTTAGGGTGGTTCGGTAATAAGATTGCTTGTCAATTGCAGATGTCTGGAGCTGATAGATTTAGGGGTATGCCATATGGGAAAATATGTAATTTGTTACATATTTCTTACTCGGTAATCAATCTTGTTCGATATTAAAGGTGTTTTCTTTCTATTATATACTTGATATAACGTGATATATTAATTAATTAATTAATTTAATTAAAATTATATTTAATGGAAATCCATAAATGATATGTTTTGTGATAGTGGTTATAATGTGTTGTAATCATGAGTGATTTATCATAATAAAATAAATATATCGTTTTATATTTCTAGTCAAGTTGCATCGAGACCAGATATCAATACATCCGTGAAGACTAGAGTACGTAATACTTTCCAAATATTGGGTAGTGTATTACAGATGACTGCTGGGAGCACCAAGGGGTTGCATACTGATAGTTATTGGATAACCATTGAATGACTCACTCGATGGTTTTTATTGGTTAATATAACTGAGGTCAAACAGAAAATATCGACGCAACTAATTTACACAATTCTCTTGACTTTAGAATACTAATGATCTTCAATATGAAATCTCTACTTTTATTATAGTTAAATCATGGCACGAAGTCTAGCGAATGACTATAACTGGGTCGAGTGGAAGTATTGAAAGTGAAACACTATCAAAGAGAGGATTCGTCTCCTCGGTTATATGGCGTTAGTATCACGGTCAACTGAATTCAACTCAAAGTCAAATTCTCTAATCAAAGTAGTTCTATTAATAATAATAATAATTAAACCATGAACTTTGTGTTTGGACTAAAGAGTTGAATATGGAGGATATTGGAATTTTGATCATTATCAAATTCCATAAGTCAAAGCAATATAGTTTTGACGAAGAGAATTGGTGTAAATAATTATTTCTAGCAGTTAACTCTTATAATAAGTAAGATTAGATTTTACCAAAGGATGTATAAGCAATAAATTCAACCAAAATGTCATACTACTAGCTAAGGTGACATGTGAACATTAATATTTGAATTGTTCAATATTAATCACTGACTGAATTTACACCTTTGAGTTGAACAACCGAAATGATGAATTTTCCGAATCAACCACATGATTTAGTTAATTTTTAACTACTGAATATTAATTGAATTAATTAATATTTATGAAATGTTAATTATAAAATTTCATTTAATTTATTAGATGCCATCAGTATTTAGTAAAGTGCGTATATAAAAGTTAAAAACACATGTATCGATATACAATACCAGTTAAATGTTTAAATTTGATTTAAATAAGATAAATACTGAAATGGGCTTTAAATAAATTAAACTAATTAGTATATATGAAGTATTAATTGTTAAATGTTTCTTATTTGATTTGTTTGATTTCCATTGGTATTTAATAATGTGTGTATATAAAAAGCTATAAACGCATGTAACGGTATATGATATCGATAAGAAATTTAAATTAGATTTAATTGGAGAAAATACTAATTGGATTTTGGAATTTTTTTGGACCCAAAGCCCAAAACGATGGTCGAAATGATGTAAAGAAGGGGATGGATTTTTGAATTTGAAATGAGAGGGCAATCTTTATTAAAGGAGAGAAAAAGATCATATATTCATTACACATTTATTTCCTCCTTTAATTAGATCTTGCTCTGTCATATTTCTTTTCTCTCTCTTCAGAAACTCGAGGGCTGAAATTCCAAGGTTTCTAGAGCTTCAGAATTCCAAAATTTAGTCAAGAAAAATTAAAAAGAAACATGTGGTTATCTCCTGACTGCTGCAATTAAGATTTATCTATCAGATCTAGGATTTGTTATATCATTCAAGATGTTTTGCCTGGCTTAGTCTTAATGTAATTCTATATATATATATATTCATATATCTTTTAATTTTGTTTACATCCCTTTAATCCTCTATCTCTCCCTTCTGTTCGTATGCGTGAATTTGGATATTGAGTTGAATATCTCGGTTCCCCCTTTTGAATCAACTGTATATTTTTATCACGTTGATTTAAATTAAAAAAACCTTTGTTATGTTCTCTTCTATTTGTTTGTTATGAGCAATAATAATTTCATATATATTTGATCTGTATATTTATTTACCTGGTTTGTTTAACCTCGATCTAAACCTTCTTATCAAGAGTTTGTATATGCCTATGCCATTTGATTGCATTATTATTATATAAAATAAAATTTGTTGGGTAAAAATCCCAATACCTAAACAGCGTTCACATTGACTATCTACACATTTCATATGTTGCACTTGCACTTTACATATGGATGCATTCCATGTGCTCATCCTAATATATAATCAATTAAAATTAAAGTAAAATAAATTTTTAAACAATTGTAATAAAATATTTTTTTAAAAGAATTTAGAAAAGTTCTAAATAAATTTAGACTACATAGGCCCAATAAAGACCCAATAGGAATTTTTTTTTGAAATTTACCCAGTTGTCCCGCTTCCTACTGACCTGTTTCCTTCAGGAGTAGCATTTGCTAGTGGAAGAATTTTTAAAATGGGCTTGTCCAAGATCTGGAAGGACTGGGTCGATTTAGCAAGCTCCCTCGCCCACCACTTTGGATATTTGGGGATAAGGCCCTCTATCCCTCGACTGCCAGCATGGCCAATCAACTCCCAGGAGGTATTTCACTTATTCGCTTGTGTTCATGCAGAGCCCTGTGATGCTTCCCCTCCATCCTTTCTTTCTATCACTACAACAAAAAAGAGCTTTCGCAGCGTTTTAAAAGTGCTGCCATAATCATTAGCAGCGTTTCGTAGAACGTTGTATAATACCATGCTGCAATATAGTCAGAAAATTCCGTAGCGTTATTGAAATGTTGCTAAATAAATGGCTATCGAAGCTTTTAAAAAATAAATTAATTTTGCAGCGCTAATTAAATGCTGCAAATTAATTTAGCAACGTTTTGGGAACGCAGTCTAACAATATTACTTAGGACAATAATACAGCAGCAGTTTTGAAACACTGCAAAAATAAATTATGCAACTTTTTTGAAACACTACGGTATATTTAAGTTTTTGCTACATTTTACAACTATTGCAGCAGGCTCAATTTATAAAACACTAATAGATATAATTTGATACTATAAATGGTTACAAAGATTAAACATAATCAAATACATAATCAGAGCTACATCAATTTCATAAACCATAAAATTTAGTCATATACAACATTTCATGAACAATGTTTTAAATACAAATGTTAACGACATAAAATCTTACAAAAAGAGCTTGCTAAAAGAGAAAATATAAATCATGGAAAGTCCAAGCTTATCTTCTTCAAAAGTCCAATATGCCTAAAAGAACAAACAAAATGCAATTAGAGATTAGCGGTAGAAGAGAACAAATATTCCCATATAACTAGACTATTTGCGTTAATAGTGCGCAGCTTAATGTTACATGCTAGGAAAAACTGGGAAGTACCTTGGCAGCTTTAGTATTATAAAAAGCAACATTGATTACCCAGGCAGCTACTATGGGAAATAATTGAGAGCTTATTGTACATTCTGGCCCACTAGTTCTTCCGAAGGCCAACTAACATAATGGCATTCTAAAATGGAAAAAATGCATTAATGGATGATATCAACTTTCTTTAAGCCGGTACATTTCCCTCCAACTTTTATCATTAACTAAATTTTTTTAATAGTCATGAACGTATGGAATGGCTAGGAAAATTTAGATGTACAGTGAATTAGCGCAAAACAAAATTTTGCCGAAGCTACGGGATATTTAGTTCCCAAATAGAAAATGCTTTTGTGTGTATGTATGCTCAACAAAAAGGCATATCCGGTGACTATATTGAATTCTTGTAGCTACAAAACAATAAATATAATATGATGCCAACTTGTAAAACATCCTACTGACCAAGGCCATTAATCTTATGATATTCTGGCACACAAAAATTATGATATTCATGTGTCTCGGTATTTGTGTGCTTGAATACATTAAAATATGGTTTAATCTTATAATTCATAGTCATAATCTTGATCATCATTGTCATTCTCTTTTTTGTTAATAAAGCCTTTCTTCTCTTGCCTTGTCTTCCACTTATTTACTCTATCTTTCCATTATAAGTTGCTCTTCGTTTCCCTCTCGCCTTCCAATTCTTTACCCACAACTGTACAACACTAATACATGAATGCAAATGTATATGGAAGCAAATTATATCTCATATCAATTTGATAAAACCTACCACTTCCCGTAAAGGATGAGAATGCAGCCCCATTGGTCAGCTTCCATTATTGTATATATTCCCCGTATTCCTATAATAAATTATAATTTTTAACCAATGATGATGATGAAATAAAGGAAATATAAAATCAAGCTGATATGATCAAAGTTTACCGATTTGCTGTCAGCTTGTGATTTATCTACCATTACTGTCTTCATCTTAATTTGAAATTCTTCCAAATCACCTACGTCCTCGTCATCTCCCTCTACTCTGGGACATCCTAATCAATTTGATTTCTTCATTTCAGTCTCATAATTTTGGGTCTACTCTACTCGGCAATTATATAAAGGATTTTGGTTCTAAAATTTTTAGTTAGACAACATGTTAAAAGTGAATTGTGATAATTTTTAGGGATTTTTCCTAAGTGATTTACTATGGAAATTAATTTAATTAAGTTGAAGGACTTAAATGTCTTAATTGTTTTGTTAAAGGAAAGGGCTTCTTTGTTAATTATTTTTAATTAATTCTGGATGAATTCGGCAGTCTTCCACAAAAGATTTTGGTAAAGTTTATGGCAACCAATTATATTTTTACAAATAGGAAAGTTAGTTGAAAAACATTTACTTAAAAAGGCAACAAAACAGTTTTGTATAGATTTACTGCTTCACCACTTTCGTTTGCCACCTTTCGACCCTATACTTCTACCTCTAACCAAGTCGAAACCACTACACATGTTATCAATGATTTGGTACGTAGTGGATTGGAGAAAGACGGAAGGTATAGAGTCGAAACCATGCCTTCGAAAGGGTCGAGGCCATTTTAAATAGCTTTCGAAGGTCTTTGTTTGGCTTTCAAAAGTGATGACGCTTGCCTTGCTTTTAATGGATGCTTTCGAAAGGGGTGAATTACTTTTATATAGCTTTCGAAGGGGTTGCCGCCTTTTTGTTTTAAAGGGCAGCTTTCGAACAAGTTGCTGCATATTATGTTTTAAAATGGAGCTTTCGAAAGGGCAGTTTTGAACCTAGTCGAAACCTTGCTGCCGTCTTCATAACTTTCGAATAGGTTGAAAGTTTTCAGTGAGTTCGAAAGGCAAGCTTTTGTTTTGTAAATATAACAAGCCACTTCCAATGCTTCCGAAAGTGCTCCAGTAGTCATTTAAACAAAAGGTTTTGAAGGCAATGGCTTCAAAAGGTGTTTCGAAGCTATCCTTCCAATTGTTTTACTTAAAAGATTAAAGCTTTCGAAAGGATGGTTCTGAAGCCACCTGTTTTCCCCAAACTCTTTTATTTGAAAAATAATGGTTTAGAAAGGGGTACTTTTGCTTATGTTCAATTTAACCCAAAAGATTAAACCCAATGGTTTCGAAAGAGGTACTTTCAAATGGTTTCGTAGCAATGCTTCTATAAGTTGGAAAGATATGCTTTAATAATTTCGAAAGGAAGGTTTTGATGCTTTCGTAAGAGATATATTAAGTGTTTCGAAAGGCATATGTTTAAGTGTTTCGAAAAGAAGATTTGAATGCTTTCGAAAGATATATTCTAATGGTTTCGAAAGCCTTAGTTTTCAAAAAAAGAACCCAATCTCATTTTTAAAGGAAAACCCATGTCAATATAAAAGAGCTTTGAAATGGTTATTAATTTTGGAGTCTTTGAAGAAGCTTTCCTTGATAAAAATAACAGGTTAAAGGTATTAACCATGTTTCACGTGGAAATGATTTCAAGGATATTAAACCATAAATGTTGGTATTATTATGTTATTGTTTGTGCTTCTTCTATAAACATATTCACTATATAATGGACCCATAACTGTATTTTGGGGAGTAAGGGCAGAATAACTAGCTAAGTTGACCCAATAGTGAATATAAATTGAGTTAACTCCTGAATGAGTAGAGTTGATCCAGGAGGTCAGGTAGAGGAGAACATAGGATGCCCAAAGACTGATCAAGAAGTTGTCAGTTTAGACAGGTTCATAGTAAACCCATGAAATCTATGTTCGGAGGAAGTTATTGGCAGGGGCCAATAGGTTCATAGTGACCCCATGAAAACTATATCCAGATAAAGTTATTGACAAAGATCAATAGGTTCATAGTCAACCCATGAAAACTATGATATAAGAAAAGTTATTGGAGATACCAATAGGTTCAGAGAGGCCCCATGAAATACTGAAGTTATTGGCAGGGGCCAATAGGTTCTTAGTGATCCCATAAAAATTATGAAACCAAACAGATATTCCATAAGCTTTGAACATGTTATTAGTCAGCCCATGAAAACTAATAGGTTAATAGTGACCCTAGAAACTATAACTGAGACAGATAGTTAAATGAATGGAAATGGGAAACTCAGGATATTTTGCTTGTTTGCATATCATCATGATATTTTAAATCGCTATGTTTTTAACCATTATGGATGCATGAGCACAGTATATGGTTATTATAAATTTTTTGGCAAGATACTCATGAGGGGAAACCATTTCCGCTAAGCGGCGTGGTCTCACTAGATATCTAAATGGCTCGATATGGTAGATTATTATTCATACCAGGCTTTATTTTTGACTCGAGTTTATGTTTTCATCTTAAACTCTCGGGTGCTCAATTAATTTTGAGTAGTTTGAGAGCTGAAGTTTTCAGGTTCTCCTTTAGACAAATAAGCTTCTGGAGACGTGCAGGAGGCAAGCTAGCTATTATGAGTTCTTTTCTATTTGATTTCGCTGTGTTTTGGTTGTAAAGGCAAAGTTGTTTAATTTCCTATGTTTAGACTATAATCTTCTAAAGGGGCATCTTTGTATGTTGCTCTTGGCGTATTTTGTAATAATTATATTTTCTCTGAATGTGGTTCTCGAATTTGGGATTATGTAATGAATTTGAAATATGATTGAAATGGAATGAGAAATTTGTTTAATGGTTTTAATTTTTTTTTCAAATCCATGTGTTTTTGTTATATTAATGTATCTAACATTACTGCATTTGGTCACTAAGAATTAATTTCTATGGATCACTGCAGCATCCATAGCCATTAGTTTTGGGCCTCCAAGTAGGGGATGTTACAGAGGTAGGGGGAGCAGTTTGATGATGGTAGTTTAACTTGTTGCCTTATTTTTGTTTCATTTTATTTTTCACTAACTCTCATTTTAATTTATTTATGTGGTCTCTCTTGACTATGCAAATTTGGTTGGCTCGCCACAGCAAGAGATGCTTCTCAAGATCCCTCTTTCATAGTCTCGCGAGGCCGCCGACGCTCATCAATAGCTGCTTATGACTTCCCAACAACTCAATCAGGAGAGACTACCCCTCATGGCCACATCACCCACTGATCAATGTTCCCCCACAGCTTCATCTCGATCCCATTTATGTGTTTTCTTAGGGATAGCTGCTAGGCAAGACTCGGTTCGTTTCAAGAGGAGGTGGACCAATGGGGAGCCAGGGAACTTTGAAGGGGGCCTTCTTTTAGCTTTTCATGAGAGGCTTAGATTTTGGGTCGGCTATTGGAGACCGACGAGATCGAGGTGATTCGATCAACCTGCCTCTTGGTGGTGAGAGTAAGGATGAGACACGCTTGCTTAGGCTTCTTTATGCATTGGTAGGTACTGCCTTAGAGGTTCTGGCTCATATGGGTCATCCCAACTGTTTCTGGATTGGTCTACTAAGTCACCGTTGGAAGCCAAAGTTAGGGAGGCTTTTCTAGTGAGATTGCTGACTTAGTTCTTTCTTTTCTTCCTTAATTCCTTATCCATTTTAGTTTCAAACTAGGCTTCATGCTCTCTTTGTTTAAAACAATGTGCCATCGTATAAAAAGGGAGCCATGGACAAGGCCATCGTCCATCACTTCGTGGAGGAGAAGTTGCTAGAGTCCAACAGGGGGATTGCTGCTATAGAGGCGACTAGGGATGTTGCTGCTAATGGGAATGCCGATAAGGGAATTAAGAGGAAGTGGTCGGAGAGGAAATTGGCTTGGATGAGGGAAGAGCTGGAGGCTAGGAATTTGGAGGTGGCTGATTTGAAGGAGGCCTATCAATACTGTGTTTCTTAGGAGGCTCTTACAACCGAGAAGGCCATAGATGGCAGAGCAGTGGAATGAATTGCTGGTGATTATGTTAAAGAGGATCTTCGAGGCCATTATCACCTTTCGTTGGTCATGGACTTCTTTTCACAGGTGTGATATGATGATGTGCAATGAGAGGTGGCAGAAGAGATAACAACTGAGGGCCTGGCTCCCTCATCTATCTTATCCCTGGAATAGATTGCTTCCTTGATAGGTGCCCTAGTGGTCTGCCCGTTGATGTCACCCCAGAAGTGGACAGGGGAATGATATATGATGACAACATCCAAGTCATAGGATTCTTATTACCTCCTTGAGTACTAGGGGAGCTATGGACTTTTTTCGTTTTTCTTCACCATCTATAATAGTTAGTATATCGAGGGAAGTCCCAACTTTTGTAAGTACCAATGCTTTAATTTATTTGCCACTTTTCTACTAATATTTCATACATGTCATTCTACCATGTTTATTTTTATTTATGATCATTTTGTTTTTATGTCAGATGGCTTAGGAAACACCCGACTTTGCTAAGGAAACACATAGACTTAGGCATTTATGCATCATATGGTGAATAAGCAAATGAAAGAAAACAAAGAACAAATTACCAAATAACAGGCTTATCTTTTTATGGAGGCAAGATGTCCCTCGCTAGTAGTTTTAGGCGGGTATGAGTTGAGGATGAGGCATCCTCTGGTAGTTTCCATGCACTCATGTTGGGTTGCCTCTTTGTATTTTTAGTTTGCTAAGAGGAGTCCGGCTTTGTCATGACAAGGCCATCCAAGTTGCTTGAGGCAGCCGATACTATGGATATCGAATTCAGGGTTACAATATATGTAACCGTACCCATCTTAGAACCAGTGCCCCGCCTCACTAAGGGGTTGGACAACATCACGACCAAAAGAATCGGGAGCATGATATGGGTGATCACATAATTTGTTCATTAATACCTCCAGAATGGAAGGGAGCATTGATTTGCTACGCATCCTCACAGAGCACACCATGATGTTCATAGTTTCCCCTGATGTGGGTAGAGGCCTTGAACGCTTGTACACCCTTGGGATGGCCAGTTAACTGCTAGTAGCTTGCCTCTGATGCGGGAAGAGGCATTGCATGCTTGAAACCCACTCGAGGTGGCTAGTTTAAACTCATAGCTTCCCTTATATGCTGGCAGAGGTGTTGTGCACTTGTACACCTACTCGAGATGAATAGTTGAATGCTAGTAGCTTCTTTTGATGCAAGTAGAGGCATTACGTGCTTGTACACTAACTCTAGATGGCTAGTTGAATGCTAATAGCTTCCTCCCGATGTGGGCAAAAGCGTTGCAGCTCATACACCCACTTGGGATGGCTAGTTGAAAGCTAGTAAATTCCTCATGTTGCATAAAAAGGTATTGTGTGCTCGTACACCCAATCAGGATGGCTAGTTGAATGCTAGCAGCTTCCCCCAATGCGGGTAGAGGCGTTGCACTCTCATACACCCACTCGGGATGGCTAACCTACTCGAGATGACTAGTTGAATGCTAGTAGCTTCCATTGATGTAGGCAGAGGCGTTTCACGCTCGTACACTAACTCGGCATGGCTAGTTGAGTTGTTTCTTGTATGATTGTCGAGTGTTACAAGGATGAAGTGCCATGTTTATACATACATACTAGGGTTTTTACAAAAATTTGACCACCTTACAAACTGTCATACATAGTTTACCATGCCTTTTACTTTCAACTTACAAAATCTTGATGTTGATGGCACCTAGGTTGTTGTCGTCTACCCATTATGGCTGGGCATATAGGTTAGCTTAGGCTTCCTTTTTCATGATCTGCTGCCTCACATACTACACTAGAACACCCTCATGGATCAATCATTCAATTTCATCCTTAAGATTATGATGCTCATTACTGGAGTGGCCATTGAACTAGTGGAATTCACAGTACACCCAGATCGGGAGGGAGCACGCAGTTGAATTGGCACACTCTCTCGCATAGCAAGATAGATGGTCACTAAATCATGGTTCAAAGTGGTGTAGTTTGTGTACTTAGGTTTGAAGCGTCGGCAATCCTCAGAGTGCTTCTTGCTAATTTCTTATCGGTCATCCTTTTGGTAGTTTTTATCTTCCCTTGGGCTAGTTTTGTTGTTTTACCTGCCCTTCTCACCTTTGTCAGATGTTATCCCGCCTTTTGGCAAGACCAAGATATCAAGGAACTAACTAGAGAATATGGACTATGCATCCTCGACATCAAGTGACCACTGGATATCCCCAGATATCGGTGAATTTTACCCGAGTCCGGATCGGGCTACAATTGGTAAAGACATGACGAGCAGAGTCATACAACCCGATGTTCCAAGTGTCGAGTCAATCCGAGTTCGTACACTCGAAATATCATTGATACAAGTTGGAGGAAATGGCCCTAAGTTCGACTCCATCAAGGTTGACTCCATCCGCTTCGTATCCATCAGAACAGAGCTTATGTTTGAATCCATCAGGTGGCCAGGCTTCGTATCCATGAGGCAATCCTTATTCAACTCCATCGAATTTCCTTTGCTTCGAATCCATAAAGAGAAAGAGCCTCGAGTCCACGGAGCCTAGCCCTGCTTCGAATCCATGAGAAGTACCTCAGCTTCGACTCCATCGAGCGCGCCCTCAGTTCGAATCCAGCAAGGTAGAAGACCTTCGAATCCATACATTTAAGGGTGCTTCGACTCCATTGCCTTCGAATCCCCAAGATAAGACAACTCCGGATCGATCCACGGTAGCGCATCTTGATCGATTCGAACAAGTACCGATTCCATCGATTCGAAGGAAGCAAACCTTCGAATCCAACATCTCGAGCCCACTAAGTAAACGCGGCTAAAAACAAGGATTCGACCCAGTCAACTCAGAGCAAAAGTCGGATCGATACGAAGAAGGCGCGCCACGTCATCACGAAGACACGTTGAACCAGCGACTCAACCCGATCGATTCGAATGAATCGAATCGAAGGGATCGATTCGAAGAAACTGGCTTGAAGGGAATCGATTCGAAGATACATTTCTTCCGAGTACCTGACCTTGAATCGATCGTAACTCGAGATCCACAAGTCCAAATGCTATGAAATTTTCACAGAAGCTTAAGCACATGATGAAGAATGTCCACACCAAATTTCAGCTCGATTGGACTCTTTCTTGATCGATTCGAACCAAGGGTCGAATTGATCCCAAAGTGAGCCCGGATCTCCAGATTTCGGCCATGTGGGCCCCCTCACATGCCAGAAGTGGTCTCCTCGAATTTTAGGTGAAATATCAGCCTCCTACACCTATAAATAGAGCCCCTGGTCATTCAGAAAAGGGGTCGGACAATTTAAGTATTAAAGAGCGTCCAGATTCTGCTAGATTTACTCCAGATCACCACCGCTGCTTTAGATTGAGACTTAGCATATAAATTCAGTTGTACGACATTATAAGAAATTGTAATCTTCAAGTATCGAGCAATAAAATCATCAAACTTCACACTCGACGTAGGCAAAACGCCGAACCACTCTAAATCGCTTGTCTTTGCTATTTTCTTTCTGTTATTTTGGAGTTTTTGTTAGATAATCCACAGTTTTAATTTTCTTTCTTCACTTTTATCTCTTCAAAAACTTCCGAAGAGTGTTGTGCCCATTTTTGGTACAAACACTTTGGTGCTTTCACTGAGAACAACCAGCTTTTTCTCCTGCTTCTTGGATCTACCATCGATACCGGATTGCATAAATCCAAGAGGAAGATCCACATCTCCCATCCAAAATCCTTCCATTCTATTCAGATTTGCATAAAGTCTAGTAAAGGAATTCGTCATTCAAAATGGTTAGTACTAGAACCACTTCTACAGCTGCTGGTCAAGAAGGTAGGGATGGATAGAATCCTACCCAATAGCAGCCATCCAACCAAGACAATACTGCTCATTCAGATCCGTCTGGACCAGTCACCAGACAGGAGTTCCATATGTTGCTTCAAGAACTAACTCAAAGTCGGCAACAATTGGCCGAACAATTGCATGCTAATATTGAATTAACAAACCAACTGAACCGCCAAGGCCGCAGAAGGGCCAGAAGGGATGATATCTCCCGATCATCTACTGAAAGTTCCGCCTCATCGGACTATTATCACAGATCTACCCGTCCTCGATTAGACGGAAGTCATGCAAAAATGGCCGGATATCAACCCGCCTTGACTGTTGGACAGTTGAGGGCAGGACCGTCAACCAGCTTTCAGGCCGGGCCCTCAACACGAGGAGGCCCTACTACACAGCATACCATGGACAATCATGCCATAGCTGCCACAATAGAAACAAGGGTTGATACCTGAAATCTTTCAGAGCCAAATAATCAGCAGCGTGGGCGTACTCCTGAACCATACGTCCCGGAAGACGCTGAGCCAAGGAGGCGAAATTTGGACCGTCGACAGCACCCGATCCGAACTCGCGCTGTGGAACCCGACCACACCTTAGCTCAGCAGGCTCAAAATGTAGCGATGCCCGACATTTCTACTATGATACGTCAGATGATCCGCGAAAGCCAAGGTCTTACCAACGACGATTGGGGGATTTCTCGAAGTCATACTCCTTTCACGGACGAGATACTGTACGCTGAACCTCCTCGGCGATTCAGAATGCCAACTCTCCCTATGTACGAAGGAAATTCTGACCCCAATCAACACATTTTGAAATATGAATGGTCAATGAGCGCCGCAAGGGCCGATGATGTAGTAAAGTGTCGAAGTTTCCCCATCTCTCTGGGAGGAATTGCAATGATGTGGTTTACAAGATTGCCACCTAGATCTATCTCTTCATTTGATCAATTGGCTAAGAAATTTGTTGAACAATTTCACATGCATGTCGCTAGACCCAAAGATGTTAATACCCTATCCAATGTTACCCAAGCTCGTGGGGAAACACTAAGGCGTTACTTGGAGAGATTCCATGCGGCATGTGTGGAGATTAGTAATCCCAACGATAACTCAATTTTAATGGCGTTGACAAAAGGAATCGATCCCGATTCTGATTTTGGAACTGGTTAGCTGGAAAACCACCCGCATCGTTGGACCGTTTCTACTCCGAAGCCGCTCAATTCTTACGGCAAGAGGACGCGAAACAGTCTAGGAAGAAGGACGATGCGAAGCCCGAAAGTGAAGGAATACAAAGTAATGTAGCAATTAAACAGTCCGGTGATGGTTCCAGAAAAGTTCAGTTAAATATACAGAACAAGCAAACTCAGCCAAGAGGTAACAATGGTCAGGATAAGAAAAGAGACCAGAATCGAGGCCCACAACGTATGACTCCAATGTTTGATAATTACACGCCATTGAATACATCGTTGGAAAACATGTATCTGCAAACTTGCAACACTGTGCAATATAAGAAGCCTGCTCCGAAGCAATCATCGGAGAGGCAGATTCAAACAGGGAAGTTTTGTAGATTTCACGAAAGTTACGGCCACAATACCAATGAGTGTCGACATTTGCAAGACCTCATCGAAAATTTAATCAGGGAGAGAAAGTTAGACCAGTTTGTGCGGGCACCGCAGTCTGAGGGAGCGGGCCCCTCAAATCAAAATCATGCACAGAATCCAGAAAAACAGGAAGAACCAGGTCGTGTCGACGGAAGGTTAGTTATAAATACCATAAGTGGTGGACCCCATCCAGCAGACAGAAGCTGGAGGGAAATGGAGTCGTATGCTAGCTTTATCAGGCATGCGAGCTTCGAATGCTGCAGTAATTATGAGGATGGAACTCCGGCTAAGCAACAAAAGACAATGTCTGATGATATCATATTTAGAAGCAGAGATGCTGACAAAATCGAAGCCCCAACAATCGACCCACTGGTCATATCTTCCCAGGTTGGTCCTGCTTGGATGAAGAGGATCCTGGTTGACAGTGGGAGTTCTGTAAACATTTTGTTCAAACGGGCTTATGACCTAATGAAGATGGAAGCAAAGGACTTAAAACCTTGCCAATCTCGGGTTCACGGCTTCAATGGAAGTGCTACAATACCCACTGGAATAGTGGAGCTGCCAGTGGAGCTGGAAATTGGAGAGCGCCGGAGAGTCCGACTGTTGCAATTTGTCGTTCTAGACATCGCTTCACTGTATAACGCATTCTTGGGCCGACCTGCCCTTGCTGAATTCAGGGCGGCCATTGCCCCATGGTGTTTGACTTTAAAATTCCCAACTGACCATGGGATTGGAGTCATTCAAGGAGATCAGGCAGCGGGAAGAGCCTGTTATGTTACTGAACTGCGTGAGGCGCAGAGAAAGGAGAAAGGAAAGGGCGTAGAGGAATCTCTCTGCGTCCGTTTTACTGATGATTGACAACTAGCGCCTGGGCCTCGGCCCGGGCACCCCTACCAATTCCTTAAATATCTTGACCCTAGAGACAACGAAGATAAAGACGAATCTAAAGGGAATCAAGCCTCCCCAGCCGAACTGACTGTGGACGTCCCGGTCAGTGAGGATGACGGCTCAAAAGTACTAAAAGTTGGATCTCAACTGGGAAAACAGATACAACAGGAATTGGTTGAGTTTCTCCAGGCGAATCTCGACATTTTCGCCTGGACACACTCTGATATGTGCGGAATCTCGCCGGAAATCGCAAGTCATTCCTTGAACATTGATCCACGACATGTTCCGGTCAAACAAAAAAGGCGTGGTATGGATCCAGAGAGATCTGCCGCCCTTAAAGAGGAAGTTGACAAGTTACAATCGAATGGTTTCATCCGAGATGCTTTATACCCAGATTGGGTATCAAATCCAGTGTTGGTTCGAAAACCGAACGGGAAATGGAGAACTTGCGTCGACTACTCCGACTTAAATAAAGCTTGTCCAAAAGATAGTTTTCCACTTCCTCGAATTGACCAGCTCGTAGATTCAACGGCTGGCTATGAATTGTTATCTTTTATGGATGCGTATTCTGGTTATAATCAAATACCTATGCATTTACCCGATCAAGAACATACCAGTTTCATGACTGATTTGGGACTCTACTGCTACAGAGTCATGCCTTTTGGTTTAAAGAATGCCGGAGCGACATACCAACGCTTGGTCAATCGGATGTTCGCCGACCAGATCGGGAAGACCATGGAAGTTTATGTCGATGACATGTAAGTGAAGTCCCGATTTTCCACAGATCACGTCAGGGATTTAAATTCAATGTTCTGCATTCTTCAAGAATATGGGATGAAACTCAATCCATTAAAATGTCACTTCGGTGTTGCCTCCGGAAAGTTCCTCGGGTTCATCGTTAATGCTCGTGGGATAGAGGCGAATCTCGAAAAGATCTGGGCAATAAGAAACTTACAAACTCCAAGAACCATAAAGCAAGTCCAGAGCCTCAACGGGAAGGTAGCAGCGCTAAGCAGTTTCATTTCAAAATCCACTGATAAATGCATTCCTTTCTTCGATCTGATTCGGAAGGGAAAGCGAAATTTTGAATTGACCATGGAGTGTGAAGGCGCATTCCGATCGCTGGTTCAGCATCTCTCCACGCCACTGATCCTGTCAAAGCCGGTTGACCACGAACAATTATACCTTTATCTGGCAGTATCGGAGCATGCGATCAGTGCTGCTCTAGTCCGAGAAGAAGACCGAGTGCAGAAACCGGTCTATTATGTTAGTAAACGATTGACAGGAGCTAAAAGAAATTATCCAAAATTGGAAAAATTGGCTTATTGCCTGGTCATTACCTTAAGAAAACTTCGCCCTTATTTCCAAGCTCATCCACTTACTGTGTATACCGACCAGCTGTTACGACAGGTCCTCACGCGGCCTGAGACATCTGGTAGGTTACTCAAGTGGAATATTGAACTGAGTCAATTTGACATCACTTATGCTCCATGGAGAGCCATTCAAGGGCAAGTCCTAGCCGATTTCATAGCTGAATTTACTATTCCAGACGACTTGCCCGAAACCAGTGAATCTCCCGAATACATCTGGAAGTTGTATACAGATGGTGCCTCTAACGATCAGTGTTCGGGTGCTGGTGTTGTACTTGAAAACCCCGAAGGCCGATCCATCTGTTATGCTTTGAAATTTGATTTTCACGCAACCAACAATGAAGCTGAATATGAAGCCCTATTGACCGGATTAAAGCTTGCCAGAGATTTGAGAATTATCACTGTAGAAATTTATTGTGATTCACAGTTGGTTGTGTGTCAGGTACGGGGAGAGTATCAAGCAAGAGACCGAAGATTGGCTGCTTACTTGGCTCGAGTTCAGGAAACACTAGATCAGTTTGATTATTATGCCATTTACTATATACCACGATATCGCAATCAAAAAGCCGATTCATTGGCTAAGTTAGCCAGTACAGGTGAAGCACAGCAAATGGGACTCGTCCCCATTGAAACTTTGTCTTCCCCAAGCATCGATCGAATAGAAATGAATTTTGTGTTTGAAACCGCTCCCAGTGGAGAATCGTGGATGACTCCGTATAGAAATTACATTGAGAATGGAATATTGCCTGAGCATAGAAATGAAAAAAGGCAAATTCTACGAAAAGCTTCACGGTTCGTCATTCAGGATGGAATCATGTATAGAAAAGGTTATTCTGTTCCTCTCCTCCGGTGTATCGCACACGACGAAATCAAACGAGTATTACATGATGTGCACGAAGGAGAATGTGGCGATCACACCGATGGGTAGGCTCTCGCTAAGAAAATCCTCCGATATGTATACTACTGGCCAACAGTAAACCGAGATGCAGCGAACTATGCCAGAAAATGCGATAGGTGCCAGAAACACGCTCGAATTCCAAGAGCCCCACCTACCGAGATAACTCAAATGGTCAGTCCCTGACCGTTCACTATGTGGGGCATCGATATCATCGGAGCTCTACCTCTGGAAAAAGGTGGCGCGAAGTACGCCATCGTCGCAGTTGATTACTTTACAAAATGGGCCGAAGCCGAAGCTCTCGCAACGATCACGACAAAGAAAGTGATAAACTTTGTAGTTCACAATATCATCTGTTGATTTGGACTCCCGCATACCATCATCACCGATAACGGAGCCCAATTCGAAAGTTCAGAATTCAAGAATTTCTGTCAACGGTTTCATATCCATAAAAAATTCTCGGCAGTTGCACATCCGCAGGCAAACGGTCAGGTCGAAGCCGTCAACAAAGTTATAAAATCCATTCTAAAGAAACGACTGGAAAAGGCCGGGGGCATATGGGTTGATGAACTTCCCATGGCATTATGGGCTTATCGAATAACTCACAAGACCGCAACCGGACACACCCCGTTCTCCTTATCTTATGGCTCGGAGGCCGTTATTCCAGTCGAGACAGAAGTATTTTCCCACTGCGTAACTTATTATGATCCGAAAACAAATGCTATATTACTCGCTGAATCTTTGGATCCGTTGGATGAGAAACGGGAAGAGGCTGATTTGAGAACGGCCGCATATCGAAGTCGAGTCACCCGATTGTACAATGCCAAAGTTCGACCCCGAACCTTTGAACTCGGCGATCTTGTCCTCAAGAGAATCTATCCGGTTCCATCACACATGAAACCAAATTGGGAAGGACCATACGTAATTACACAAAGACTCGGAGATGGCACATTCAAACTATCGACTGTGGACGGTCTTGTTTTGCCAAGGGCCTGGAACAGCGAGAGTCTCCGTCGCTACTACATATGACAGGCTTTATTTATTATTTAGCAATTTACTTTTGCATTTTGAAATTAGAACTTGTAATAAGGCAACTGACTTTGCCACACTTTCTTATTTCAGCAATAAAACGCAACCTCTTCGAGCCAGAGCTGTGATTTACTTAAAATACTTCATATGACCATCACTATGCACGGAGAGCTAAGTCTCATCATACGATGGGATTTATCCAAACAGAGAGTGACCATGCTGCAACCAATCACTCGCTAAATGAAACCCAAGCTCGGGGGCAAGCCATCACATCAGGCCAGAAAAGGGTTGATACACGACAACCCTCCACTTAACTCCGTACTCCCAGTGCGCGAGGCGGAGTATAAACATTAATAAAACCCCAGAGTACTCCGAGAGCGCGAGCTGGGTACAAACATCAACAAACTCCAAACTCCAAGAGCGTGAGCTGGAGTATAAACATTAACTAACTCCGTACTCCCAGAGTACGAGGTGGAGTATAAACATTTACTTAACTCCGTACTCCCAGAGTGCGAGGCGGACTATAAACATTTACTTAACTCCGTACTCCCAGAGTGCGAGGCGGAGTATAAACATTCCTTAACTCCGTACTCCCAGAGTGCGAGACGGAGTATAAACATTCCTTAACTCCGTACTCCCAGAGTGCGAGATGGAGTATAAACATTCCTTAACTCCGTACTCCCAGAGTGCGAGACGGAGTATAAACATTCCTCAACTCCGTACTCCCAGAGTGCGAGACGGAGTATAAACATTCCTCAACTCTGTACTCCCAGAGTGCGAGACGGAGTATAAACATTTCCTAACTCCATACTCCCAGAGAGCGAGGCGGAGTATAAACATTAATCAACTCCGTACTCCCAGAGTGCGAGACAGAGTATAAACATACCTCAACTCCGTACTCCCAGAGCGCGAGACGGAGTATAAACATTTACTTAACTCCGTACTCCCAGAGTGCGAGACGGAGTATAAACATCTACTTAACTCCACACTTCTAGAATGTGAGACGGAGTATAAACATACATCAACTCCGTGCTTATCCCCAATACTGGGGGTAGAACCAAAACACATATCGAGTCGAAGAAGGGAATGTTTCGTTTGTATTTAGTTCTTGAAATCTGGAGTCGTTTCGAAGACGCAGGAAGACAAAGATAAAAAGTAGAAAAAGAGAAAATTGAATAGGACCCCGGTATTTATAGCAACTCAGTGGCGATTCGCCTCCCGGTATGCGTGACCGGCTTCAACAGGTAAAAACATCGAATCGATTCGAAGCGGCGAGTTCGAATCCATAAGCCAGAGCATTAGAATCGACTAAGACTCCCGCATGCTTTGATGCTAAGCCACGCTTCGAATCCATTTCCCTCGAGTCCATCAAAACGATTCGAAGCACAGATGTTAGAAGGACAGGAGAACATTCAACTCCATCGTTTCGAAAAGCTCATCAACCCATATCGTTACAAAGCCTATTGATGCGAACGGTAACTGCGTATCCATCAATTATCGTCGATTCGAGTCGGGATCCACCGTCATATCGAGCGAGTGGAGCACTTCGAATCCGTTACCAAAGAGTTCTATCAATTCGAAGGGCACATTCGACTCCATCCACTACATATCGATACGAAAAAGTGTTTCGTATCCGCTGAATTCCAAATTCACCAATACGGTGTCAGTCCTTCGGACTTTTATATTGATTCAGGAGAGGATCAATACGAAGAAGCTTCCTAAAGAACAACTGACGGACATCGACACAACTCAAATTACACATCGATTCAGGAGAGGATCGATACAAAATACAATGTAAGAAGACAAACCGCTAATCACTGCTGAATGACAGTCAGCTACAGCAATGCAGAACACCGCTTTCGACAGAACATATGATAATTGGTCAGCGTGAACCTGCAGCTTTTCAAAGCACGTCATGTTTACACAAGACGTACTTTGGGGGGAAAATGTTATCCCGCCTTTTGGCAAGACCGAGATATCAAGGAACTAACTAGAGAATATGGACTATGCATCCTCGACATCAAGTGACCACTAGATATCCCCAGATATCGGTGAATTTTACCCGAGTCCGGATCGGGCTACAATTGGTAAAGACACGACGAGCAGAGTCATACAACCCGATGTTCCAAGTGTCGAGTCAATCCGAGTTCGTACACTCGAAATATCATTGATACAAGTTAGAGGAAATGGCCCTAAGTTCGACTCCATCAAGGTTAACTCCATCCACTTCG
This sequence comes from Allium fistulosum, assembly GCA_030737815.1. Lineage (NCBI taxonomy): Eukaryota > Viridiplantae > Streptophyta > Magnoliopsida > Asparagales > Amaryllidaceae > Allium > Allium fistulosum. The sequence continues at coordinate 412,764,091 of CM060908.1, read as the reverse complement.
TATCCATCAGAACAGAGCTTATGTTCGAATCCATCAGGTGGCCAGGCTTCGTATCCATGAGACAATCCTTATTCGACTCCATTGAATTTCCTTTGCTTCCAATCCATAGAGAGAAAGAGCCTCGAGTCCACGGAGCCTAGCCCTGCTTCGAATCCGTGAGAAGTACCTCAGCTTCGACTCCATCGAGCGCGCCCTCAGTTCGAATCCAGCAAGGTAGAAGACCTTCGAATCCATACATTTAAGGGTGCTTCGACTCCATTGCCTTCGAATCCCCATGATAAGACAACTCCGAATCGATTCATGGTAGCGCATCTTGATCGATTCGAACAAGTACCAGTTCCATCGATTCGAAGGAAGCAAACCTTTGAATTCAACATCTCGAGCCCACCAGGTAAACACGGCTAAAAACAAGGATTCGACCCAGTCAACTCGGAGCAAAAGTCGGATCGATACGAAGAAGGCGTGTGTAACGACCACGACTTTCTCTCCATAGAAAGTCGTATCGCTAATAAGAAAGAAAGGGATAGAAAAGAGAAAAGAAGAGAAAGAAAGAATAACAACACATCAGAATCTCACAGCGGAACGAAACAAAATATATTATATCACATAAATATTACATAGTATCATATACAACACTTATCAGAGTTACACAGATTACACATCATATACTAGACAGTTATAATCATCTATCTAGTTATTACATCTCAATCCAATATAGAGATCAATACAAAATCAACACAGCGGAAACTACTATCTATCTACAACGCCGAAGCCTCCTGCTCCATTGCTCCTCCACAATTCGTCAAGGCTAACCTGAATCCCTTGGCTACTCGTAAAAATTTGAGTACCCAAGAGTTTATAAAACAGAAATAAACAACTTGGGTCAGACATGGGTCTGGTGTGAGTAACAGGTTAAACTTGTTTAACTTCAAAACCTTTTGAAAGAAAAAGTATCACGTAAGACTCCCCACAAATAAACATGGGTAAGTTTTTACCTTACGCTAACCAAAACATTTGATAGGAAATTCGATTGTATTATAATAGGGTCTAGGGTTTTCAAATAAATATGAAATAGCTGAAATTGTTACATTATTAAATTCCAGCATACTAGCCAACAAAGTGGGTTATACAATCAAGTCCGTTATCACTTATTGGAAATTGGATTCCATACAATGGAAGGGCTACCGGGGTACCGCCCATCACAGTACGTGGCCTAGATCACCGTACCGAGGATCACTCCCAATCCCCTGCAATACAAGGTCGAAACATCCCTTACTGGATAATTCCCGCACAAGATACCTCACGGTTGGGATCAGCAACCGCACCACTAAGTCGAAAATAGAAAGGGACATCTAGACAGAGGTAACCTTGTCCTACTTGGGTGCTACCCACTAACCTTGCTGCACCTCCCCTGTTTTAGCCATTCCCGGTTTGTGAGGCTTGAGGTCACGATTACCTTTAAAAAGAACACATCTATCTTAGAATGCTCATCGTCCACCTGACGATGTGCTGAAAGCATTCAATCCATACAAGTTCGTTCCGGGTTCGAACGAAACTGAAGGCATTATCTCGTTACACTCGTTTTGGAATCACCCTCAGAGTTAACGACAATAACCCTTGCACTCTGAATCTTCATCTTCACTTGATTCACGACCTATCGTTAATTTGGATCGATGTGGTATTCGGGTCTCCAGACCTGGAAATCCGGTATACGGAAACCCGATCCCGGTCTCATCGAAATCCAAAACGTATCTTTTAAGGGCCAAGTTGTTTTAAGGTTAAAACAATTCAATTCTTATCTATATACACACAGACAGATAACTCAATAGATAATCTATATTATCATCCAAACAGATAATTCATATTATCATTTCAATTCAACCAAACATCTATATCATAGATCAGCACATCTCTTATCAGAGATATTAACAATGCAAAGCATTCAATATCATTCATCCATCCTTAAGTAATGATTTATATTATCTCTAATTAATTTAAAGTGAATTAAATTAATTACTTTATTTTATAAATCCTGCTTACTTAATTATTAATTAAACCAATTAATTAATCATACTTTAAGTATCATCTTAATTAATCATTTCTGATTAATAATCTTTTAATTACTTTAAGTAATTTATCCTTAATTAATTTCACAAATTAATTATCTTAACCCATTCAGTAATTAATTTTTAATTATTAATTAATTAACTGTACTTAATTACATTAATCCTTAATTAATTATAATTAATTAATTACTTTAATCACTTATTATTTATTAATTAATCTTAATTAATCAATCCTTAATTATATCATTAATTATATTAATTAATGATCCTTAATTACTCTTAATTAATTATCTTATTTAAATTAATTACATCTAATAATTAATTAATCACATTTATTAATCTCCTTTGATTAATCTCATTTAGTAATTAACTACTCTTAATTACTTTTCCATAAATTAATTACTCATTAATTAATTATCTTTTAATTAATCCCTTGATTAATTATTCAAAGTAATTAAACTCAAATTACTTTCATTATCTCCATTTAATTACATCCAGTAATTACCTTTAATTACTCTTTTCCTAAGTAAGTATACTTCACTAATTACATTTAAGTAATTACCTAACAAATCACCAAGTGATTTTCTTAAATTAATTAATTAATTCATTTAAACTATCAAATTTATTTGATTAATTACCTTAAGTAATTAATTACTTTAATTACTTCCATTAAATAAATTAAACTTAACCAATTTATAAATGATTATTATTAATTACTTAATCTAATTGATTATCAAAATTAATCATATTAACTAAGTATTTAATAATCTTTAATTAATGATTTCTCATTAATATTAACAATTCTTTAATTACTTTCTTTAAGTAATTAAACTTAATCAACTATTATTAATTATAACTAAATAAATTCTTAATTATCAATTGATTAATTTCTAATTACCAAATTAATTTCTTAATCAATCTTTAATCATTTGATTAATTTCTAATCATTTATTAATATCTATACTTATTTAAATAAATGATTCTTAATCCCAAATTAATTAATTTACTTATCATCCTAATTATTTAATTTATCAAATCATTAATTAATTAAATTATCAAATCATTCTTTAATTACCTTATTTATTTAATGATTCCTATATCATTAAACCTCTAAATTAAAGTATTAACATTTTAATTATCATTTACAAAAGGTTTTGAAATCCTTTACTTTAAATCTTCCTTTTTCTCTTATTTCAAATTAAAGATTTAAATTAAATTTCAAATTCAACTTTAACCAAATTTAAATCAAATTTTACAAACTCTTTTAAAATATACTTTAAAACATTTAAATTTGTTTAAGCATTATAATTTATAAAATTATTTTATCTCAACTAGGATACAAATTAAATTGAATCCATACTTTAAAATTTTTGATTTAAACTTTGCTTTAAATCCTGCTTAACCCTTTAAACTTCAATTTAAAGTTTAAACCCTGCCAGCCTTTTTAAACTGAACCCAATAGCCTACCCGAGCCCAACATCCAAAATACCCGAGAAAACATCAAAATACCCGAGTACTTCTTCAAGTTTTTCCCTCTATGTTATTTTCTAAAAACTGTTAAACCCCACGCGAGTCTCCCCTAACATCGTTGAGTCAAACTCACAAATCCTCGAGCCATTCACGCAATTCCTTCGAGTACCCCTCTCTCCTTCAAACCCAACTTACCAGTATCCACATAATCACCGTGCACGTGCACGGTGACGCCGCTCCACTTCGATCACCGGAGATGATCTCCCCAAGTCATCGATCATCCTCACACCTAAATACGATCATCAGATCAACCTACCAGACTTGAAATCAAATTCGAGCTTCACATCCCAACCCTGGAACAAAAAGTCTCGAACATCCATAAAGCCTGGAAACGCCTTGAATCCAACTTCTGACCACCAGAGCGCCTGATCTTCTAGCCTTACCTTCGTCAACGTTCCTGCTTCCAATCTCCAGAGTATGGTGGAACTCGGTCCACCAGAGACAACTTGACGACAATTATTTCGACCACAACAAAAACTAGGTCTACAGAAAATCTCGATCAATTCCTATTTCCACGGTCATTTATAATTCCTACTGTTATTTTTCCGATCAACACTGATAGCTCCTCTTCCCCTAGAATGAACTACGATCCTCCAAACCAATGCGATCAACAGAAATTACCCAAAAAGTAAAAACTGTTCATCCTCGAACTGCTCAATAATCCCATTACTAAAAATTATGATTTTAGATTTAAAAATCATGTTTATGGATGATGTTTTAGATCCTAAGCCTGAATCATTGAATTATGACGTTGAATTTTCACTATTTCAAAATTTGATCAGTTGTTTGTAATTTCCAGAGATAAACAAAGTTATTTTAACTTAGATAAAATTTTAAAATCTACTCTATGATCAAACAACAAGTTTTGTTTTAAGACTTAAATCCTAACACAGATTAGATAATGGGATAATGGTTTTTATTTGAATTCTTAGCTCTGAAACTAAGAATCATTAAGTCACTGATAAAACAGTCAAGTACACATCCATACATTCACATATATACACAAAAATGCACTAACATAGATACATACAAACATACCAATTCCAGATATGAACATGCAACAGTTTTTATATATTTAAATTTAAAAAATGATGTTACTCACTTGATAAATAAGAGGGGATAGGTTTTTATATGTAAACAGACAGGCTCACACACATATTCCTACCAATTCATATAAATTCAAATTAGAACTTCAATTCCAGCCAATATCACCACATGCAAACATATATCATATCCTTAAGTAATGAAAATGTAAGTTACTCACCATTTGAGGACAGAGAAACTTTCCAGGTTCTAATTTGAAAAGCTTTAAAATCTTTTAACTTGAATTGCCTTTTTGCTCCTTCGATTTAAAACTTGAGTTGCCCTTTTGAAAACTTGAATTCTAGCTTTAGTTTGAAATTTTCTCAGTTGCATGCAGACTATACTCTTGATTTCCAGATTATAGAAAATATGCAGGCTTTCAGATTTGAAGAGAAAACAGGCTTTGCCTTTTGATTTTTTTTTTTTTGGAATAATGGATTACAGGTTTACACTTGCAGGCTTTGTTTTGAGATTGAAGAAATGCAATACAGGTCTTGGTTTGAGAATAGGCTGATTTACTGATTTGTTTGGAGAATTTTGTTTTGGAAATAAATTACAGAGTTGAAGAAATGTTGATTATTGTTTGAGGAGTTGATTACAGATTCTCTTTGGAGAGGTTACATGTTTTGTTATGATTTTGGGAAGTTGATTATCAGATTTGTTTTGAGAGATTTGTTTTAAATTTTCAGGCTGAAAGTTTATCTCTTTGAATTCAAGAAGATAAAAAAATAAAATGAAGGGAGAGGTATGCATATATAAGTTAATTTGTAGTTTCTTAAAAATAAAAGAAAACAAAATTTTAAAAACTTGACATTTGTCACTTAGAGTGGTTAATTAGTTTACATTTGTTTAAACAAGCTTTTATAGATTTACACATGTCATTTAAGTAACACTTATTTACTTAAATGTAAATAAAAGCTTTTCTTTATTTATTAAATACAATTACTTATCTATTTATATATATTACTTATAAAGAAACAAAACTAATTATTATAAATAAAAGTTTACATATACTTTGAGATCCAAACTATTTGAATATTACCTCTTTTTGAATTCAAAAATTAAATCTAAATCCAAATTCAAATTATATTTAAAATCCAATTTAAAGTCAATTTAAAAGAACACATTCAAATTCTTTAAAATCTTATTTTACATAAAACTCTATTTTATAAAAACAATATACTATTAATATTGTTTGGAAATAACTCATTTATCAATTTTAAATAATTTATAAAGAGATTATAAATTACTACTATTATTAAATGAATTAACATATCATATGTAAATTGTATTTTAAACTTATACATATATATTCACTTTTAAATCATATTTAATAAGAAAATAAAATAATCCTTATTATAAATCTTATTTAAAACTATATAGATATTTTGTTTAAATAGCTTTGAAAAGCAAATATTAAATAAATCAAAATCTCAAAATTATCAATATATATATTAGAAATTTAAAACAAGATTTCATTTATTTATTAACTTTCAAATCAAAGGCAATCTATTTACAATATATATATACTCATATATATATTATAGATAGAAATCATTTTATTAACTTATAAAAGATAAAATTTACTAATTAAATATTTATTTAATTAGATTATTAACCAATTCAAATTTTTATTATCAAATATTATCAAATCAATTTAATTATTTAAACAGATTATTAAATTGATATTGCCCCAAATTTCCGGGATATTACAGCGTGCCACGTCATCACGAAGACACGTTGAACCAGCGACTCAACCCGATCGATTCAAATGAATCGAATCGAAGCGATCGATTCGAAGAAACTGGCTTGAAGGGAATCGATTCGAAGATACATTTCAGCCGAGTACCTGACCTTGAATCGATCATAACTCGAGATCCACAAGTCCAAATGCTATGAAATTTTCACAGAAGCTTAAGCACACGATGAAGAATGTCCACACCAAATTTCAGCTCGATTGGACTCTTTCTTGATCGATTCGAACCAAGGGTTGGATCGATCCCAAAGTGGGCCCGGATCTCCAGATTTCGGCCATGTGGGCCCCCTCACGTGCCAGAAGTGGTCTCCCCGAATTTTAGGCGAAATATCAGCCTCCTACACCTATAAATAGAGCCCCTGGTCATTCAGAAAAGGGTTCAGACAATTTAAGTATTAAAGAGCGCCCAGATTCTGCTAGATTTACTCTAGATCACCACCGTTGCTTTAGATTGAGACTTAGCATATAAATTCAGTTGTACGACATTATAAGAAATTGTAATCTTCAAGTATCGAGCAATAAAATCATCAAACTTCATAGTGGACGTAGGCAAAACGCCGAACCACTCTAAATCGCTTGTCTTTGCAATTTTCTTTCTGTTATTTTGGAGTTTTTGTTAGATAATCCACAGTTTTAATTTTCTTTTTTCACTTTTATCTCTTCAAAAACTTCCGAAGAGTGTTGTGCCCATTTTTGGTACAAACATCAGAGACGTTGGCCTCTTCCACTCTCATGATCCCGTCCCCTCTCTGTAGGAAGTCAATTAAGGAAGGGGCTAGCTTCTTATAATTCTTTCTATATTCAAGATCGATACCTCACCTCCGAATTAGGGTGACTACTAGGTTGTTCTTGTCTGCCCCTTCGCCTAGGTAGACCCTTTATTAAAGCGATTTACATATGAGCAGAGCGACTCATTCGAGCCTTATCTGATGTTTCCTAGCTCAATTCGCCGTCATGATTTTTTCTTTTGTTTCGATGACGAGTTTCGTAGTCTGCGCTCAACTAGGCTTATGAAAGTATGTTGTAGTTCTGAAGTTGGAGGAACCAATGAGAAGACGGTCCAGTCAGGGTGGAAGGGAATAGAAGCATTTGATGTTGCCGGAGAGCTAGCCGGCACAAGTTATGTTGTTAAAAACATAATGTGGTCAGACGGGTCTACGATTCATCATACGTCGCAATGGGACAGCATACCTTCAGTGGATGATGGTGTTCAAGATTTCTTCTGAGAAAGAATCACTGTTTTCATCATCTGGCAGACCCTCGTCGACGTTCCTAGCTTATATCCTATGCCTTTGTTGGCATAAAGCTGTTGTTTCTTCTCGTAGGCTAGTTTCTACATGACACGGGTGGTGCTGGCACCTAACTAGGGAAGGACTCTCTTAGTGTCCGCCTAGCAAGGTTGTTCAGCAATAATGGAAAGGTGAGGGGGACAATGATGGCGGGCTGGTGCAAGGGATCTGTTTCTACTAATAGGTGAAATGGACTGGTGGGGTAGCCACTCCGAGGATCTAATCTTGGGCATCTGCCTCTAGGATCTGAATGGACCGATGGTGACCTTTGTTTGAGGTTTTTAACTTGCCCATCGCCGCTTAGATTGTCAAAACGTAAGTCTCATGCTCTATCCGTTGTCCGAAGACGATCAAATATGGACAATCTTTTAGTAGATGGAGAGCGACAACCTACCAAGGCCTCTCGATACATAACCGATTTAGAGTCTGAGTCGTTGTGGTCATATCCTTGCTCTTGTTTAGTATGTATGTCTCTGTTATGAAAAAGGCTCCTCTTGTGGGAGTTTCCAGTACGACCCCCTCATGGGCATCATGAATTATGTTGTACGTGCTGGGAATGGAAGGCTGGATAAGGGTTCAGTCATTCGCTAGTGGGTTTACCAGGCCAAAGTTTATAGTTGTTTGGACGTCCACCCTAGCCTTGAGGTCGTTCACATCATAAGAAAGCTCCCTTATTCTGGACAAGAAATTTATCATACGAAGTCACACGTCATTACTCAGCCTTTGGAACGAGGCAGACATCGGTGTCTGCCTAGCAAGGTTGTTCACATCATATAGTTATTACTCTCTAGTGGCATGGGTACTGGGTAGGGGGTCACAAATCGATTTACTTAGGTAATGGATTTAGACTTTAAGTTGACTATCAATTATGGTGATACTAACCTTCTACAACAAAGGAATAAATCCTCTCTTAAGTAATGTTTCACTTCAAGTACTTCGATGTGTACCCAACTATGGTCGAAGCATGATCGTTATGTCATATAATTGACCATATGAAAAGTATAGTTTAGATACGTGAGATGAACAATACTCTCAAGTTCAAAGACTATTGCATGTCAATACATGATTTTTTTCTATTTTGACTTAGTTGTATTTGCCTATAGAAGACTCTTGTTAAGCCATTCTATGATTTTTCCAAATAATCGCACATACGTGATTCCTTGGTATCCCCAACAATAATGATTGCTTCACTATCCACCATACAGAGAGCATTACGTAGACTAGTCTCAACGGATGTATCAATATCATTTTCTCAATACATCTTGAGTAGATGTAACATCGGCCCTTTTAGACCTCTGAATGTGTATACTAATACATCCACGATATTCATGTATCCACATTCAGAGGTCGAAAAGGACGGTCGTTACACCATGACCAACTTAAGGATAAATATAAATATTCAATTCAAAACTATTGGTTACAAGCATATTCACAGCCATAATTAATTAAATATTTCTCTTAAGGATTTTCCACATGTATATATTCAATGTATTCAAATCATTACTTATATCACAATACATACAACAAAAAACAAAACCTAAAGCATACTTTATTTCGAACAAAACAAGAGTTAATTTATATAACAAGTTACATAATTTTCCCTAAGGCACACCCTTAGCTTTATCACAAACGCATTGTAAACGGATCACGAACGAATGAGATGTATTTATAAAATCAAGGGCTTATTACTAAATTAAAATTCAAGGTTTAACATAATTTTTTACCATACTCACATTGCAAGCGAAGGCAATAACTTCCAAGGGCTTTTCGAACCTTTTCCTTTTCTTTTCCCTACTTATTTCCTGGACAAAACTCCACACTCTGTTTGAGATCCTTGCATCACAAACTTTGGCCATGTTCAGCCTCACTACCTACGTCATTGTGCTCAACATAGAAAAACATGCCAGCCTATGTATACCTCATCCAGTTCACGGCTCTTTTGACCAACTCCTTCTCCTCCTCAACGACAGATTCTCCTCACCACAGCTATTGCCCTAGACCACTAGACGATGCGGGATAACCACCATTCAACTCATCTCACTTCGAAGAGCTTATCGGTACCAAAACCTCCAGTTTGATGAAACATCTCTCGGTTTAACATCTCCTTCCTTTTCGTAGACTACCTATATCTGCCACCACGCTTCACTTCAAACGATGAGAATCACTACAAAAAGACATTGAATTAAAGACTGAAAATATCAGTTTGTACTCAAATGATTCAGTCTCTAAATAAAATTTAATGACTGAATGAAGACAGAAATTTCGGTCATTGATTCTCTAGTCCCAAAAAATATTTGAAATTGAAATTTCTATCTTAAAACATACAGACTGAAAGTTGGTCTCCGGTATTTTTTAAAACTGATATTTAGTAACCGAAATATGGTTACTAATCAGTCTTTAACTATAAATATAGTTAAATGTATATTACCACTTAGTATATACACGTACGTATGAATATGTATATGTTTATATGTGTAACTATGTATATGTGTTTATATTTTATTTATAAAGTGATTTTGCATTATTCTAGTCCTTCCCGTTGCTATAAAATCTAGGCCAAAGGCACACTTTTTTGTTAGAAATAAAAGAATACGAGAACATATATACAAATCACAAATATTATCATTATTAATTTGTCACTACTTTGGATCCTTTGGTCTATTAGTTTGACAACCACTCTTTAGATCCATTAGTAATCAAAAATAAAAGATATGAAACAAAATGAAGAATATAAGGCAATTCATAACCACTCTTCTATAATAAGTACGAAGAATAAAGCTAATATGACTGACCCAAACTTCTTGAAAGTTTCTATACATTATCATAAATATTGCAAAATTAGAAAATTTTCTAACAATGATGTAGTAAGGATGTAGCAATACCTTGCAAATTTGCATGATTTCACGTAATGTCAACTTGATTACATGAGGACAAATAATAGAACTTCATACGGAGGTGGATAAACATGATGTAGGCTGAATTGTGCACAAGGATTTTTTGAAAGATGCATAGTTTAGGTTGAATCCTTGCATTTAATAACCAGTGGAAAGCAAAACCATATTTGGTGGCATTTCTAAAAAGGATTTGGTAGGACGTGCAGGTAGACAGGGAAGATGATGAGGATGTACAATGAGTATACATTCCCTGCTTAAATTTGTAGAGGAAATAAAAAGAGACCTAGGAGCTAGAGGAGATAAGGAGTAAGAAGATAGAAGGTTATGGTTCAATTATGTAGAAAAAAAAGGGAATGAGTTGCATTTAAATGGGGAAGGTGGACAAGTTTAGTGCGTTAATGGCCCTAAAATCAAGGAAGCTGATGTTATTATTATGATACATTTTTTCAATATGGGATATAATACCTCTCACATGGATCACAAACTTTAGCCATTGGATTCAAGTAGATAAAAAAAGTTCAACTATTAGATATTTTGATTTTTTAAGCATGGTTAGAGACGGATTTAAAGACTGAATTTCAGATACTAAACAATATCAAATTATACAGATTGCTTAAAAAATGATTTTCAGTCTCAGATAAGAAAATTTCAAAACTGATTGTTGTAGTCATTAACCAGTCTTTGATTAGAAACTGAAATTTTTTTGTCTTTGATTTTCAGTCTTCAAATGAAAGTATTTTGGTAGTGAATGGCACTATTTGTTTTGTCTTGAAAATTCAAGTTCATATGTACAGAACTTCATACATTCTAGCAATCAATCTCCAAAACCTTATCTTTACCATCTGACATCAAAACCATCTCCTAGCCATCACTACTGTCTGCCATTCCACTAGCAACCATCCCAATTGTACTCAACATCAAATTTTGCTTTACTCTATATGCTCAATTTCTACTCTAGTCATGGTCAGTTTTGGCCAGTTGGCATGGTCGATGATGAGCTTCATCACCACCATCTTTCCCTTCATCGTTCTCCAAAGCGAATGATACCGGAAGGTAGTTAATCATTATGTTGAAAGGTATAAGAGATGGACGTTAATTAGAGTTAGGTGTATTTTTTAACGAAAAGATGTACATGCATACGTTCATATACACATACATACGTATAATTATTTTTCTTATCTAGAAAGTAGGAGGTAAATAAGTGTTATAATCTTTTTATATTCTTGCATGGTAAAAGAATTTCTTTCTGGTGTTAGATGATCAAAATGAAGGAAGGCTATGCATATTTTTAATAATATTATATCTTATAGTTTAGTCCCTTAATAAAATATTTTGCATAAAAATGCCCATTTTGGTAAATGTTAAAAGCTTTACCAAATGTCACAAACAAAGATAACTACCTTCTTTGATTCCTTGCGTAAGAATACGTGTATTTTAAATGTGTATGATACAAACGATGATGAATACATATTTATGTAAACACAAATATGTGCAAGTTTATGAATTGGTTCGGTGTATGTTACGTTTGCTTTTCATGCTTTCGTTTGTTAATACAAATTACGTATTTGTTTATCTCAGTGTTGTGAAACTTTTTCTATACAAACTTTTTGATTTAATATTTTGTCAAATGCGTCGTAGATGCAAAAGGGAAAATCTCTACATTCCACTAAACAAAAATTGGGTTAAAATCCGATAAACCATGGTATACTATATTTGGATTGTTACACCCTTAACTCTATCATAGTGCGCGTTCATTTCAATTTTATTACATATTCAAGTTTACATAACTATAATTTAATCAACCATAACTCATATTCATTGCCCATTTGTATTCACCATAAATGGTATCTTAGAGTCTTTATTAGATTAAGGAAATCTCTAAAATCATATAGAAAATAACCAATAATTGGGTTGAATATTCTTACATCCCGCGTGTCACACATACACATGTAGACACACACGTGCGTGTGTGTATGTATGTATGTATGTTTGTGTGCTTTCTTGAATGTTTGTATTAAATGCTATAGTAAAATCTCTAAAAACTCACTTTGTAAATAATTCAAAATTTAAAAAACTTAAATAACAATAGTAGTAATATAAATACTATTTTGAGCAACCCTCTAGAATTGGATTTGAAATGGGGAAAGAAATAGAAAAAATTGCCGTAGTTTTCGTTAATTTCACACAGTAGTAAATAGAATTTGAAGTAGAGAATCACATTATCAAAACATTGAAGAAAAAACAAAGGAATCCCTCTAAAAGTTTCAAACTCCCGCTAAAATTTCAGAAATAATTCAAGCAATCTCGCTGTAAATTCACCTCACTCGACAGCCATAACCACATCTATTCTCATTCAAATACCTCAACACGCAAAACCCTAACCCTAATTTCCCATTCCTTATTTCGAGATGAAGGGATCTCAATCCAAGGCGACTAAAGCCGCAAGCAAGTTATCTACGAAGAAGAAGATTGATAAGAAAGCCAAGGATCCTAACAAGCCTAAAAGGCCTCCAAGTGCTTTCTTCGTTTTCATGGACGAATTCAGAAAGCAGTTCAAGCAGGACAACCCTGATAACAAACTCGTCTCCGTTGTTGGGAAAGCCGGTGGAGAAAAGTGGAGGTCCATGTCTGATGGTGATAAGGCTCCTTACGTTGCTAAGGCTGAGAAATTTAAGGCCGAATACGTGAAGAAGATGAATGCATACGAGAAAGGAGAGCTCAGCAAAGATGAAGAGGAATTTGAGAAGTCCAACTCTGAGGTGAATGATGGAGAATCTGAGGAAGGAGATGAGGATTAAATCTATGCTGGTATCAACATATTACATGGCATTAGTTTTACAGATTTAAATTTTCTTTTCTTTAAGTCCTCTTATGTAAGGAACAACTAGTGGTTTCTAAAAGCTTTAGAGCATCTCCAACAGAGCGAGAATTCTCAAATCCGCACCCAAAATCGTCCCCAACAGAGTGCGAGAATGTGTGATAGTGCAGATTTGGGGGCCTTCGGGCTGAGAATGCCCAATGCGTTGAGGCGCTTGTTGAACAGGCGCCTGTTGCCAGGCGCCTGTTGAACAGGCGCCTGATGTTCAGGTGCCTGTTCAACAGGCGCCTGGCAACAGGCGCTTGTTGCTAGTAGGCGCCTGTTAAACAGGCGCCTGGACATCAGGCGCCTGTTCAACAGGCGCCCGCCCTCATTTCTGTTGTAGAAATGAGGGCTCCAACATTTTGGAGTGCAGAAATTCTCAAATCCGCACTCCAAACTGTTGGAGATGCTCTTATAGAAAGTATGTTGCCAATATTTATGTATATGGATGAAATTCCGTGCTCATTATTCATATATACTGTATTTCAGGAATATGTGTTACTGATCTTAGAACTTGCATCTCAACTTTCAAAAGAAAAAAAAAAGGAATCACCATTTTCGTTAGGGCTCGATCTTCTCATTATTAGTATTATCAAACAAAGAAATTTGATTACCTTAACACAGTAGCGTAGTCATGCTCTAACGTGAATTTGATTAGCTATCTTATGAGGGAATATCAAACTCTTCTTTATGATTTGGCCAATAACAATTGCGCACAACCTTAAAAGCCAGCTCAACAACCTTATTTAAATGCCATGTTTTGAGCAATATTGGATAACCAGTTGCGCTCAGCGACATTACTAGTGTGTTAGACAATTCCTTATCTATTACTTTGAACGAGTGTCTCAAGTTGCATACTCATTACCTAAGCGGCGTCTACTCCAGAAAGTTTTGCCCACGCTGTGTTGACGTGCTATAGAGAAGGCGTAGGGAAATCAGTGATGCAAAACCAGCCTTCCTCTAGCAGTGTTAATTAAACAATTTAATTAATTATAAATATAACATATATATTTATTTAAATTTAAAACAATTTTAATTTTATATTTTATAACTCTATTTATTTAGATTGAAACGATTTTAAATTTATAATTTTCAAGACGCTTATTTGAGTTAGCTTAAGACTTAGAACACTTTTGAGCTTTCCACAATGGCATACCCTTGAAACAGACCACTTTGATGAGCCAAGTGCAGACCAAGAGATCGGGAAGTTTAACATTCATAGATTATTCCTTAATTAGGGGAACTTTCTCCTTATATATTAAAGCATTTTCATTAGACATCCATCTAATTGATTTTCCAAAAGAAGTGCTACACATGTTGGTTAATTATTCATATAAGTACAATACAGGCTCTGATACCATTGTTGGATACGGTGCACTGACAGTAGGAGTAAAAGGGTGAATTTCAATATAAAAACTAATTTGCACAAAATTGTATTTTGTGTTTATATGAATAATAAATTTTGTACTAAATCTTTTCCTATATGTTGTTAATCAAAGGGTTTGGGAAGTAATTTAAATAATTTAGTTTTGTTAAAAATATTTATTTAATTGCTATTAATAATAATATTTTGTTATCAATTTAATTTACATTTAATTTATGAATTTAATTTTAATTGATTTGATGTTTTAAAATTATTATACACTACACCAAAATAGTGATTTTGCAACATTTTATATTTGTTAATTTCTAACACTTATAAATGTTACAGTCTACTGACAATAAATAAGTGTTAGGATACCTGGAAAAGTGTTCGGAAATATAAATAATATTTTTTTTATAAACTTTCCAACACATCAGTTATAATTTACAACACAAAAAAATGTTAGAACAGTTGGTAAATTTGTAAATAACTCACTAAAAATTGGACCCTTCTGTAATCTTGTATATTTTGCATTTTCTAACGCTTTCCTCTTCCATCACCACTATCGGCCGCATAATTTTTAATTAGATTAGGGTTCCTCTTTGCACATTCCATCCTCATTTTCTAACGCTTTACATTCCCATTCCATCACTAGCGTCGACATATCAAAACTTTGGCCATTCGCGCATCCTCCAAGCTACCAGCGGCTTAATTTCAGACTTGGTTTCCCCTGCGCGTCATCTCCAGGCGACATCGATCGACCAGAGGCTCTCGCGACTTCAGGCTTAACCGACCAGACCAGACATCGACGTCATCTCTCCAGGCGACTTTGGCAATCTTAGGTTCGATTTTGATTTTTTATATTGGTTATGTTCATAGTAAAGACCTAGAGATGTGTTATGTTCAATGTGTTATATATTGGTTAGGTTCAATGTTTAGGCATAATTTTTAATTGATTTTTTATATTGGTTAGGTTCTAGTTTCTCTCTAACTTTCTCATGGTTACATTGAATTGGATATGATATAGTTGAGTGCAATTATTTTTTGTTTACAGGATCAACATTTTCTTTTAGGATTTAAGAAGACAGAAAATGATATATTTTTTATAATTAAATTGAAATTTGGTTAGTTGAATTATTGAATAGGAAATTGATACTGTGATATATTATTTGAATTGAATGTTGATATTATAATATCAAATTGAAATGAATTTAATTGAAATAAACTTAAAGATCTATTTGTTGGACTTGGAATAAATATTTGAATTTAACTTTTTATTAAAAAAACATGGGAATGAAATTTAAATGAAAATAAGAAAGAATTTCCATTGTCTGGAAATTAGATATGGATTTTATATTGATTTAGATCTAAAATGAATTGAATTGAATGTTGGTTGATATATTTGTATTGTTGAATGGTTGCTATGAATGTACTGTGATGATTTTAATTTACTATCCCATGTCATTCCAATCAATTGATGATTACGATCCCCTATTGACAGTGTATTACACTCTTTCATCACTGACTGAGTATAGATGTTATGTTGATTACCTGTATTATTAAATAGTAGAATTCAAACACCATTGACATCTAGTATTGAAAAAAAATTGAAACTGAAATTTTACTGTTTTGGCCTTAGAATAGAAAATATAAATTAAACGTTGTTTTTTTCTTATTTAAAATATTTTCACAAATGAATGTTTTTAATTCTAAATTTTTGATGCGCATTTGAAAAACTGGAGAGCGAGAACTCAAGATGCCCATTTGAAAAAAGCTAAGTGGCATATGCCAATGGTCGTATTTTGTTTTTTGAAAAATCCAAGCTAAACATAAAA
Organism: Allium fistulosum; assembly: GCA_030737815.1. Lineage (NCBI taxonomy): Eukaryota > Viridiplantae > Streptophyta > Magnoliopsida > Asparagales > Amaryllidaceae > Allium > Allium fistulosum. The sequence continues at coordinate 412,747,415 of CM060908.1, read as the reverse complement.
ATATGTCAATAACTAATTTTATAAACTAAGTAAATTAAGCAGATGAAAGAATTAGTTTTATAAATTAAAGAGCAAAAAGCCAGAAAAAACTACTAGTAGTACTACTGAATTCATGAATGCACAACCGTAACCATATAGAATTGGGAACCCACTAACATGAAAAACTAACATCACTTTATTTATGCCAAGTAGAAGTCTGTTTACTAAACAGAAGAAAATACCTAAACTCGCCTCAAGATATATTCCTAACTACAGTAAGACACCTCATTGTAGGATAGTTATCTAGTTATGTAATTTGCAGAACAAAGGAAAGATGAGAGCGATACAAAGTAAAACCAGTTGAAACCAGACTTGCAGGAACCTAAAATGAAAAGTAAAGAAAAGAAAAGGTAATCAAAGCAAGGTGCTTTCACTGAGAATAAGGCTCGAAGCTTCAGCTTCATCCGCTTAACAAGTTTTCCTGACAGCATCGTTCGCCACTTGGAAAACATGCCTCCCAAACAGAGAAAAGATGTTAACAAAGGAAAAAACATCGCATCCAGCAGTCTTCCTGATCCAGCTGCCGCGAATCAAGTAAATCGTCCTCCTCCAGCAACGGTAACAAATGAAGGACAGGCTAACCCAACCACTCCTGCCACAGAACAGCCTGCAGCAATTACTAGGGCAGATTTGGACAGAGTTGTTGTTGAAGTAACTAACCGCTTCACGTCCCAGCAGGAAGCCTTGGTGGACCATCTCATGTCACGCTTGAGGGACGCTGAAGAATCCAACCGCAACACTGAATCATGGGGCGAGTCCCAGTCTGGAGGATCTCAGAGACAGCAAAGATCTTCCCTCTTCGAAGGAGCTAACGGCAGAAGTAGCCGTGGTAGGAGCCGAGACCGAGCACAGCCCGAAGTTAGGCCTGAGGAAACGTTTGGTACCGAATCCAACAGGGAAGGTACCGGACGAAGGTCAACTGTAGCTGAGCCTGTCATGCTGCCTAACCACAGAAACACCAGTGAACGGGGCCGAGCTAGAGTTCAGCCCGAAGTTGAACCCGAGGAAGTGCTTAGATCAGAACCCAACAGAGGGAGATCAAGGCTAGGGCCAACTGTAGCTGACCCAAGCATGCTCCCAGAAGATCAAAGGCAGCCACTGGAAAATATGAGGAATGATAGACGATACCATCCCTACAGGTTGTCTGGACGGAATTAATCCCACAGAACAGAACCAAACTCATTTCTATCTGCTCCAAGTTCTGATGAAAGGATGGCACGCTTATTCAGAGAGTGTGTCCAACGGGAGCAAAGAGATCGAGGGATAGGCGCTAGGGTAACCAGCCCTTTCGCCCGCAATATCGAAATCGCTATCACCCCCCGAGAATGGAAGATGCCAACAATGGAACCCTACAAAGGAACCTCCGATCCCGTTGTACACTTACAGAGGTACACACAGCATATGCTCATGAGTGGAGCAACAGAGGGAGTACTGTGCAAATGCTTTCCGCTCTTCCTAGCAGATCTTGCTACCTCCTGGTTCTGTCATCTACCCCAAGGATCCATCAGCTCATGGGAGATGTTGAAAGAAAAATTCATCAGTCAGTTCCGCATTCATGTGGAGCAACCTAAGGACGCTTATTCCTTATCCAGCGTCAAACAGAAACCTGGAGAAAAGCTGCAGCAATACCTAACCAGATTCAACGCCGCAGCAGCCGCAGTTCAAGATGCCGATGAGAAGCTTATCCTAATGGCCCTCTGCAGTGGGGTGCATCCGGACACTAAATTTGCTAGAAGATTGACAAAAGAAAAACCAGCTACTTTACCCGATTTCTTCCATGAAGCCGGGAAATACATGAGGCTTGAGGATGCTGCCATTGAGGGGCAGTCAGGACAGCAAAGTAAGACGACCCATGGCAACGCCCCTGCTGTGGCGAGGGACGTTCGAAGAAATGACTCCAGAGACAATGCTGGGGGCAAGAAGGTAGAAAAACGCCTATATCGGCCAGGACCAAGATTCGACTCTTACACCCCTTTGAACGAGACCGTCGAAAATATCTTCCTTGCCACCCAAGGCGAAGTTAGATACAAACGCCCACCATACAAGAAGGAATCAGATAACGCACAGAAGTCTGGAAAATTCTACCGCTTCCACGAATCTCACGGACATGATACCAACGAATGCCATCATCTCCGAGATCTGATTGAGGAACACATCAGAAGGAAGAAACTGGAACGCTATGTAAAAAGTCAAGACAGGACTCCAGCTCCTGCCAATGAAAACCCAAGGCTACCCTCACCAGGGACCGACAGAGGAAACCACAACGCTAGCAGCTCTAGTCAAGAGAAGATAGTGGTCCATACCATCTCAGGAGGTCCGCACATCGCAGACAGAAGTTGGAGAGAGATGGAAAGATATGGGAAGTCGCTTAGAGACAATAGAGACTGTGTCAATACGGTTATAGAAGAGCGCCACCCAAAGCGGAAAGAAAGTGATGACATCACGTTCAGTAAACGCGACCTAGAAGGAAGACAGTACCCTCACATGGATCCTATGGTTATCTCTGCCCGACTCGGTCCCGCCGAAGTTTACCGAATCCTGGTAGACACTGGAAGCTCTGTAAATATCCTGTTCAAACACGCATTCGACAAAATGAAGCTATCAATAAAGGATGTGTTTCCCTGCGATAAACCACTACACGGTTTCACTGGAGATGCGAAGATGCCCCTCGGGCAGCTGGACCTCTTTGTTGAGATCCCATTCCATCAAAGTTCTGACCGATCAACCACTGAGGCAGGTACTCCATCGTCCCGACACTTCCGGGCGACTACTTAAATGGTGTATTGAGCTGAGTCAATATGATATCACCTATCACCCTCGCACCGCCATCAAGGGACAAGCCATGGCTGATTTCATTGCAGAATTCACTACCAACGAGGATAAGGAGCAACTGGAAATAACAGAAGATATCAAGTGGAATCTCTTTGTGGACGGTGCATCTAACGAACAAGGCTCGGGGGCAGGTGTGGTAATAATCACTCCCAGGGGAAATAAACTGCACTATGCTATAAGGTTGGAGTTCGCTGCCACCAACAACGATGCAGAATATGAAGCAGTAATAGCCGGATTAGAAATTGCTATCGAGATCGGAGCCAATTCTTTGTGTCTTCACAGCGATTCTCAGCTTATTGTTAATCAAATACTAGGGGAATTCCAAGCTCGAGAAGAACGACTCATAGCATATCTAAAGAAGACCAAGTTACTTCTCAGCCGATTGGACCACTACTTAGTCAAACACATCCCTCGGGAAGAGAACCAAGAGGCCGACGAATTGGCAAAGCAAGCAAGTATGGGAGACGTCGCCATGTTCGGGGCAGTAACTGTCTCAAAGCAAACGATCCCAAGTTTTGAGCAAATGAATCTGATAGCTGCAACCGAAGAAGCAACTTGGATGACTCCCATCCGAGACTACCTACAAAATGGCACACTACCCGACGGGCGTAACGAAGTCAAGAAAATCTTGAGGAAAGCGTCCCGCTACACAATACAAGGAGACATCCTCTATCGGCGCGGGTTCTCTAACCCATTGTTAAGGTGTGTCGCTGGAAGGGAAGCCAAGGAAATCTTATCCAACATTCATCAAGGAAGCTGCGGAGATCACACCGGAGGGCAAACGTTAGCAAAAAAGATACTCCGATACGGATATTTCTGGCCCACCTTAAGCAAGGACGCCTTAGATTTCGTCAAGAAGTGTGACAGATGCCAAAAATTTGCTAAGATCCCTCGGCTACCAACAACCGAGATTACTCAGATGACCAGCCCTTGGCCCTTTGCAGTATGGGGAATTGACTTAATCGGTGAACTGCCAATGGGTCGAGGCGGCGCCAAATATGCTATAGTAACAGTCGACTATTTCACCAAATGGGTGGAAGCAGAACCTCTAAATAAAGTATCTTCAGCGAAAGTTATCAACTTCTTAATCAAAAATGTTCTGTGCAGGTACGGAGTCCCACTAAAAATCATATCAGACAATGGACTTCAGTTTGACAGCGAGGAATTCGCCAACTGGTGCCAAGAACACGGAATTCACAAAAGCTTCTCATCCGTAGCATATCCCCAAGCAAACGGACAAGTCGAAGCAGTCAACAAAATTCTGAAAACTCTGATCAAAAAGAAGCTCGAAAAGTCAAAGGGCGCTTGGGTGGATGAACTCCCTACGGCACTATGGGCCTACCGCACATCTTTCAGAACATCAACAGGGCACACTCCTTTCTCTTTGGCATACGGATCGGAGGCTATGCTCCCAGTTGAAACCATTGTGCCTTCCCACCGTAGGATCCACTATAACCCAGAAGAGAACGAAGAGCTCCTCAACATGTCTTTGGATCTAGTCGAGGAGAGAAGGAATGATGCAGTCCTAAAAACAGCAGCCCACAAGCAAAGGTGGCAGCATAATACAACTCCAAAGTCAAGCATCGTACCTTACGAGAAGGGGATCTTGTCCTCAAGCGAATCTTCCCTCACCCCGGAGCACTAGACCCAATCTGGGATGGACCATATGTAATTCATAAAGATCTCCACAACGGAGCCTATATTTTGTCAACAGTGGACGGAGAGGTGTTCCAGAGGGCATGGAACATCCAACACCTCCGTCGATACTTTTCTTAACTTGTATTGCCCATATGAAGTGAATTAACAAAGAGAATCAGTGGACGTAGGCATTTTTTCGTGCCGAACCACTTTAAAAAAGCCTTGTCTCTTTTTTAACTTGTTCCTTTGTATCTTGGCTGCTTGTTAACTTTATCCTTTTCTGTTGAACAAAATCCTGAGCATATAGCATTCCTATTCAAAGCACTCCACAATGCAACTTCACGTGGACAAGACCCAACAGGTACTATGCGAATCTATGCCCTCGCCAATGAGACACTTTTGCTCCAGCATCCCTCTGCTGCGGGTTAACTCATTGCTCGCGACGGCCCTTAAAGCCAACTGTAATGAGCCGATTATAAGCCACCGAGAAGGCCGACTATAGCCGAGGCAGCTCATTACGGCGTTAGGCTCGCCGGCAACTGTGAACCGATTATAAGCCCCAACATAAGGTGTGGCCAGCCAGGGGCAGTTCACAGTTGACGATCGGCACCCACGCTAGCCGGCCACAGTAAGTCGAATAATACCCATGAGTACGGGCCATAATGGCCCGGGTAGTTACTGTGCGCGATCTCGGCTCCGGTGTGTCTTAAGTGCGGCTGTGGTAAAAAAGAATTAACTCCCCGCGGAGGCGTAAGATGGGTGACAAATGTCTCCAAGACCCACAGCTAGGGAAAGTGACTACAAAACCCGTTTGCCACGAACTTAAGCACATCGAAGGCCTTCCGTGACTGGAAGTTTTACTATTTCACATATTTCAATTTTACTTAAAAAACTTTCCTCCTATCCTCTATAACAAACCATAAAGTACAGGATGCAGGGTAAGGGATACCCGCCAATGGATGCAGAGATTCACAATCAGATGGCAGGGCATTCAACCGCTTTCCATGCTTGGTCATACAAGATATTCGAAGCTGCCATTTACAAACAGAACATGAAAGGCGGTATTTTCTTCCTTTATGTGCAGATGCATGACTGTAATTTAATTTTTTCACACCGCACACTAACATTGCAAGTCATGAGATTATGATTTAAAACCAGAATCTGACATCAAACACAATTTAATTACGAGAATATACACAGCTATATTTCTCACACGACATGTCAAAACAGCAACAAACATTCAAGAAACGACAAAATCAACTTAAGTTAAAAAATTACACGTAAAGAATAATGTTGATTATTACAAGTAGCAAGAATTACAACTTAGAAGTTACTCTACTGTCTTAAGACTAACAGATACAACAATGCCAAACCTACAAAAAGGAATTTTCCAGGTCTAATCAGGGAGCCGGTTGCGTCAAAGTCTTGTCCTTGCCCTTTTGCCCGCCTGCCCGGTCATAAAAAGGATTCATTAGTGATAAGTAACCAAGTTAACGGAAAGACTAGAAAGGAAGACTTACCAGCACCTGCTTCTTGACCATCCTGGTCGTCATCCTCTACCTGCACACCTGCCTCTTCAGCAGCAAGCAGCCGCATACCCTCCTTTACCGCCGCTTTCTCCTCCTTGGTGAACTGGGCAGTGACCACATCCATACCGAAGACCATTCCACCCTCTTTATCTGCATCAGCCTTAGCCTCCTCCAAAGCCCGAAGATAGATCTTGGCCATGACCCTGGGATAATCATCCATCCAAGAGAGATTGCCCTGCTTCCAAGTTCGGAAATACATGTCCTGGAGCATGTCATCCATCATTCCCTCATTCTCCTCAAACTCCCTCACCCGGGCATCGGAAGCCGACAACCTTTCGACGGCAGCATCTCTCTCCAATCTGTATCTCGAGCAATCAGCCTGAAGGGACCTCCGCATCACCTCCATCTCTTCCCTCAACTTAGCTTGAGCAAGCTCTGCAGCCTCAAGTTTCTCGGACAATTCCTCCACCTGCTCGAGATCCGCTCTCCGAACCTCATCCACCGTGGCAATGGCCATGTCAATCCGCTCTTTGCAAGCAGCTTCCATTTTCCGCAGTTCGGCCCGACTGGCCTCTTCCATGGTTTTCCTTAGTCGCCCAGTAGCAGCCTCATGCTGAGAAATCTGGATAGCCTGATCCGCAAGCTGTTTGGCCTGATCCGAAACCACCAATCGAAGTCGGATATTGGCGCTCCCAATCTCCTCTCCGGCCTTAACCAGCCGAGCATGATGCCCCATCAGCTTCTTGGTCTCCTCTGCCACCCGATCAATATTAGCCTTGGCCTCGTCTCCCATAGTGACTATACGAGTAGTGAGTAGATCGAGATCTAAGGCCTTGGCTTCGTCAAGTACTTGTACCATGGGGTTACGGGGGAGAAGATGTTCACCAGTGACTTCGTCGAAAGTAATATCATGAGAGCTGGGATCCAGATCAGGATGACCCGCAAATGGATTACGGGCCAAGTCGGGACGGTCGATATGAATAACAGAAGGGTTTCCGGACGGGTGCGGAGAAGGTGCAAACTCGCTACCCTCCTCAGTAATGTCATGAATAGGCTGAGCCGGAGGCTGAGGACCGGGCGAAGTTTCGGATAAAGGATGACTCCTCTTCCTCTGTTGAATACCCTCTTCGATGACCCCAAGAAGAGGACGGTATCCGACTACATCCCCGGAGCGTTGGGTTGAGGGCTTCGGCTTAGCAGAAATTTTGGAAAGTTTATATTGCTCAAGCCTGTGTCGAAGGTCTGAAGCTTTGGACGTCTTGCCTGCTCCTAATATAAAGAACAAATGTCACAATCTTACATCACTATACGATTCGAGAAACGCGGTAAATTACAAGTTAAAAAAGGAAAAGAAACACAGCTATGGTTGTACAAACCCTGGGGAGGAGTGGGATACTGCAATAAGTCCTGGATTTCAGTCCAGGACGGGAGCGGATCATAAAATATTCCTAAGTCCCTATCATTTATGAAGCATGCAGGAGTCAAGAGTTCACCTTGAGTCGTCAGAGCCACCTTGGCCGGAATGGTCGGAGAAGACTCGCTTGCACCAGTCCCGGCTTTGTCCGCCTTCCCGGTCTTCTCTACCAAAGCCGGATCATCATCCAACCCCTCAAAAGCTTGGCGGAAAGCATCATCCGTCCACTCTTGCATTTCGCCTACTTGCCCAGAAGACAGAGCCCTGGAACCATCACCACCCTGTCCATCGCCACCATCATCACCAAGATGCTCAACGTCACTTCCGCCCTCAGCCTCACCTCTTTCTTCCTCCGCATCTATCTCCCCCTGAGTAAGTGGACAATTGCTGGGAGAAGGACCGTCCGACCTCTTAAGTTTCTTACCTCCGACGGCTGGAGGTTTCGTGAATGGTTTTCTCTTTCCACCCTCTGCCGCAACGCCTCCCTTAACCTGAGCAGCCGCCCTCTCTTCCGCCGTTTCCCTCAACTTAACTACAGACTGCTGCGGAAGGATCAAGTTATATTCCAGAAGAATCGCATTTCTAATCAAGAAGGCAGATGATCTGTATTTCCCAAGAATGGCTTCTATCTCAGCCGCCGTCTGAACCAGGCGGTCAGTCTCCACAACCGGAAATCCACCTGTCGCTAGCAAAAATGAGAAAGTATGAGAAGAAGCATCGCAATCGGAATAAAAATTATAAGTAAAAGCATCAACTTACATCCAGAGGTAAAGCGCCGGATGGAGACGGAGTCGTCCCTAACAAAGAACCACTCTTTCTTGAACATGCTGAATTTAGAGTACAGGTCCAGGACCGGCTTGAAGGTCACAGCGGACTCCAAGCTAATATATGGGGACCCCTTCTTATAGCCCCTTAAATTATACAAGTAACGGATCTCCCGGTTGGAGGGAGCGCGACCATACTTCCTCCGAAAAATAACGAAAAGGCTCACCAGTATGGCATAAGAGTTGGGCTGAAGCTGGAATGGGGCCACCTTCAGATACGTGAGGAAGCTGACTACCCAAGCATTGAGAGGCGGGATAGCACCACACATGCAATGGTACCTACTATAAGCAAAGTATCCTTCGGGAGGACTGTATGGCATGACTCCTGGGCTCGGCAGCAGCATGAGGGCTCTATCGATCCCAAAGGAACGAGATATAACATCGAGTTGCTCCTCTTTGAGAGAGCTAGGAAAGCAGTCAGGCGGGGAATCCAGCAGCTCTTGGGGACCATATCCATCCACTAATGACCTCGGGGCGGGCCCATGACGCTCCGATCCTGATTGAGCTGGGGGCACGGCCGAGGACTCTCCTTCACCCCCGGATCTCCTCTTATCTGATTGAGTTTCAACTTTGCGTGACATTTTATCTGCAAACATGGGAAAAGTATATCGTTAGAATATACAAGCAGCATAATCTGGAATTTCGCTTAAAAATTCGAAGTATGAAAGTCAATGTTTCATTCGGTCGTACAAATCAATAGTCCATTCGGTCGTATCACTCAATAGTTTCATTCGGTCGTATAACTCAATAGTCCATTCGGTCGTATCGCTCAAAAGTTTCATTCGGTGGCACAAGTCAATGGTTCATTCGGTCGTTCAAATCAATGGTTCATTCGGTCGTATAACTCAACAGTTCATTCGGCAGAAAAAATAGTACCTGGTTCGGCTAAATCACTTGGTCCGGCTAGAATGCTTAATAACTTGGTTCGGCTAAATCACTTGATAGGAAAAGCGATGGCCTAAGCCCCCTATTTATAAGGGAAGAATGAATGACCGGACCAGCCGGTTCGACTTAGGTACCGAATACGGTCACTCGAGACAAAACAAAGCACAACGTATGCCGTCATACGCCCCGCTTTGGGGGGCAAATGTTGGGTACGTTTCGACCCTATTCCAGACTGCCGAACCAACCCTCATTCTAGACTGCCGAACCAACCTCCACTCGAGACTGCCGAACCAAACCTCCACTCGAGACTACCGAACCAAACCTCCACTCGAGACTGCCGAACCAAACCTCCACTCGAGACTGCCGAACCAAACCTCCACTCGAGACTACCGAACCAAACCTCCTCTCGAGACTGCCGAACCAAACCTCCACTCGAGACTGCCGAACCAAACCTCCACTCGAGACTACCGAACCAAACCTCCTCTCGAGACTGCCGAACCAACCTCCTCTCGAGACTGCCGAACCAACCTCCTCACGAGACTGCCGAACCGACCCTCATTCCAGACTGCCGAACCAACCTCCTTCAGACCATGCCGAACCAACCTCCTACCACCGGATCAAACGCTGCCGGACCAAGACGTGCCAGGCCAGATCACGTCAGCCCAAGCCCACCAGCAGCTATATACATCCAAGACCCCTACTCCCAACCTCACTCTATAAATAGAGGGGCAGGGGTACAACAATGGACACAAGTTTGAGAGCTCAAGCACGGAGAGAACTTTCAAACAACTTTCTTTTACTTGTATCAAAGCTTTGTACTTGTAATCAACAGAAGAGAAGAGAAATAACATATAAAGTGGACGTAGGCACATTCTGGCTGAACCACTATAAATCTGCGTGTCTTTTTACAATTTAGCCCCTGCTTTTCATATATTTGCATAAATCTCCAAAATCACTAAAAACCACATAAGATCTACTAAATTATACGACTTTGAGGTGTTTGTCCATTTTTTGTGCAAACACAAGGCTAAGGGAAACACTTTGAACTTAATCTATATTCATTGATGCCAACTCTGTGTGAGAAATGCGGATTATGGATCTTAAGGCTAGAATTAACACTAGGGGGGGTGAATAGTGTTTTAAGGAATTACTAATTCTTTTTGAGTTTATATTAATTTGAACACAAATGTATGCAATATTCAGACACAGATATTATCACAGAATCAAACACAGATGCAAATATAAAGTAAAAAAAATAAAGGAAAGAACACACCAGATTTTATACTGGTTCGGAGTTACTCTACATCTAGTCCCGCAACACAAGTACAGATTTCCTTTCAAAATCAATTCTTACAATTACACCCTCGATTTCAAGACCACGAGGTACACCACTCCAAATTCACAATCCTCTGGGTAGAGATACTTGATTTTACGGGCAACAAGTTCACCCAATTGATTTCCTAGGCTACAATCACACCTTCTCTCACTTGATTGATTTTCCAGGCTACAATCACACCTTTTCTCGCTCGATTGATTACAAAGAAGCCTATAACTCTGAATAGCACTGGATCTTGTTAAGATAGTGATAGAGAATCAAACCAGAGATGATCTAGTTAGATTCAATGGAGGTTTCGGCAGAGTAATAGTAAAAATGTATATAAAGAAATGTGGAAGAAGAAGAGAAGTGAAATCAGAAAATTATGAATATAAATTCGTTTAAAACATCCCCTATTTATAGTAGAACAACGGCCATGTCTATTCGGGAAAGGATATGATGAATAGACACTTCTTTTGAAATTCAAACTTTTGAAATAAACTGTCATCCTGTCGACATGGGTACCTAGGGGTTGTCGACATGCCTAATGTATTTTTGATAATTTGTTTTTCTTTTGAAAGTAACTTCTATCCTATATTAAAATTATTTTAAACTTTATAGATATACAATAGTTAAAATACATAAATAAGTATAGAGAATAATATTTTGGTATATATAAAATTTTACTATAATTTCATATTTAAATCTTAAATATAAATATTAAAAGTTAAGTACATTATAATTAAAGATAGTTTAAAACCAAGGATAATTTTGATATTGAAAATAAAGATTATTTTGAGGCTAAAAGTATTTAAAACCAGGATAGATGTTTTTGATTTAAAAAGGAAGATTTTGAAATCATTTTGAAAACAAGATATAATTTTGTAAAACATTTGAATAAAAGTTAGTGGATACAAAACGATGTTCCACAAGATTTTTCGTAGGTTCCATCCTACTTAGGGTTCCATCCCTTTAACAGGCTCGAAGTGGATTCCATTCCACGAATAAAATGGATTTTAAGATGTCAGTGATTTTCTAGGAGTTTTAACATAATTCTAGACTCGATACTTGTCTTGTACTATTGAAATCTTGAACTCTTGATATCTTGATACTCATGAGTCTTGAATCTTGATGTCTTCAATCTTGAGTCTCTATACTGTACAGTCTTCATTTTCAGTACCTGCATGTTTATATCCTACATATACATATATATATCTAAACTATAATGTTAGTATTTATATTTTATAACAAGTCCTAAGGTTGTTGTCATCAAAACCATTCTTTTCAAGGACTAACAATCTCCCCCTTTTTGATGATGACAAACTTTGTTTATAAAATATTACTTCTATCCTAATAATTCCCCCTTAACTATGCCTAACTATCCTATTTTATACTTCTCCCCCTTTGTCATCAACAAAAACAAACTAACTCCAAACTATATAACTCCCCTTTAATCTTGTACTAAAGTACCTGCATTAAAATATACAATGGAGTATATAATAGATAAATTAAGATATAATTATACTTATAGACATGATAACTAATCAAAGATCATATAAATATCAATGTATATTTATACAGATTATGTTTTGCACACCAATTATCAATCTATACCAAATCAAATCAATCCAAGCAATCAAATCAAATCAAATAAAACAATCAAATCAAACATTACGAGGAACTTCCACCCATCCTTCTTCTCCAAATATTGGATCTGCTTTAATGGCATCCCAATTTTCATTGTCATTGGTGAGAGAGATCGAAGGATGTGCTTCATTATCATCTTTGTGCAGGGAGGAAATCATCCATCGAATTACATCAAAATGTTTTTCTTGTTCCTTGATCATCTGCATTTGACTTAACTCTAAGTGTCGTTGGTTACGGAGAATGAAAGAAAGAATGTTCTTGAAAGAATTAAGGGTTTCTTCAAGATTCTCAGTCAAATTATGAATTGGATTGGCCATTTTTGAATTTGTGAGAAGAAATATAGATAGAGTAGATAAGAAATGATTTTGAGTGATGAATTCTGGAAGAAATATGTATTTATGGATGTAGGAATTCGTTTGAAATGAATAGACACAAGGTAGTTATTCAAATTTCAAATTTAAAATGAGAAGTCATTTCTGACCAGTACTTGTCGACATGGTGTGTGGGGGGTTGTCGACAGGGGTCAGTTCATTTTGATGACTCATTTTGATTTTGTGAATAATTGTATATATGTATATATTTATATAACATACTAACATTTATTCTGGAGATAAGATAAGCTAGATAACAGAAAAGTAATTCAATTTCATTTCATAATAGAATGATACAATGATTAAACATTAAGAACTACACGAACATTTAAATCAAATCATACTAAAACATGATATGAAAAGGTAGAGCTAGTTAGATGATGACGAATATGAAGATAATCCAAGTTTCTTGCTAACTTTGGAGAAAAACTTGTTCATCTTGGATGACATTTTATCCAGTTTCTTACTAACTGACCGTTTAAGAATCCGTTGATTTTCAACAATAGTCTTTTGATTTTTGAGTAAGGTTTTGTTGGTTGGATTAGAGGGATAATCAATACTTTCCAAGGATGTTTCACCTTCTTCTTCTTCTTCTTCTATTTCCATTTCATCCCCCTACTTCTTCTTCTTCCTCCTCTTCCATCTTTTCATGAGCCAAACGCTCTTCCTTTCGACAAGAGTCTCATATGGTTGAAAAACATATGGAATTTTCATAAGAGAAATGTTTGAGTGATTAAAAACTTTTCTTGAAACAAATTCTTCTCCTTTGAAATCTACTCCAAAATAATTAAAATTCCGAGTGAGATAGATTCCATGATATAAAGTATTTTCACCCATTTCAAGATTTTTGGGACGAAGTTCATCCAAAATAACTTGTGCCCAATTAATATCATAATTTCCAAAAATAGCAAAAAGTGTTTTGCAAACTTTTGAAATTGGATTGTTAAAACTTCCCGATCTTGGGGTCAAAGTATGTTGTAAAAGAAGATTAACAATTCTTGCTTTTGGTCGAAAATTACGATTTTTGAATTCAAAGTTTTCATCTCCTTCAAAAATGTGATGAAATGTCTCACGATCATTTTCATCGATTTTAAAACTAGAAAGATCCATTCTCGTGCTTTTGCAATTGAGAATGGTACCCAAAATATCACAATTTAAAATGATTCTAGTGCTTTTGACACTACTCCAAATTTCATCATCATTCCATTATAAAATCCACGGTTGAGATTTGCATAGAAAATTTTAACAAGATTTGGATAACAAACAAAATCATTTTGTGAAGCATCAACAAGACTAAGAATTTGGTTGTTTGCAAAATGTGAATCGATTTCATAAGAAGAGAAATCTTGAAATATAGCAAACTTTCCAGGATGGACTTTTCCATAGTTAGCATAGTTGATATATGCTTTTATAGCCTCCGGATCATTGAAGAGTTGTTCTTTTATGTTTCTGGAAAGTCTCATTGTGGAGGGGTTGCTTGAAGAAGCCATTAGAGTAGAGAGTAGAGAACTTGAAATTTTTAAATAAGAGTTTGAATTTGAAAATGAAAGTGAAAAGTTGTGATATGAGATAGTAAATAAATAGATTCTCAAAGGACAGATTCTCTGGTCAAAAGATGACTTTTCAGAGTCTTGAATGAAGTGAAAAAATGGAGGGATATTCAAACATTTGAATTCAAATTTGAATTTCAAATTTCTGTACCCTTGTCGACAACGTGGGGGGGACCATGTCGACAAGTGTCTCTGAATTTTCATGATTTATTTCATTTAAGTATTCTAATATATATATATATATATATTATTTTTAATGACTATATATCTGAAATTATAGTATATTGCATAAAATATTATGATACTATTTTTTTAAATAAAAATAATAAAATAATAATAAATATAATAAAAATTTAAAATTCAAACAACACACCAATTCAAAATCAATCAATCATTCAATCCTAAGCATGCAATTTCAACTAATGTATTGTAAATGTGTACCTTTTTCTGAGTCCGTTTTTTCTGAATTCATCGGAGTCGTGAACTGCCGTGAAACACATATTTGAATTATCTGTCTTCTGATCATCATCGCTCGAGGATGAGTCTGAGTCATCTAGAGTGGCGGTAAATGCAAGTTTTCGTTTCTTTGCGGAATCATTGTTTATAGGAAGATTTTGCTTATCTGGATGCGGACAGTCTCTTTTGATATGGCCTGGTTCATCACAGTTGAAACATTTGATATAGTTTGGCACTACATTCTGATTACCAGAGTTCTTATAGTTGTTTCTCTTGAGATTATTCATCTTTCTGTATTTCAGGAATTTCCGAAAGTTCTTGGTCATAAAAGCTATCTCTTTATCATTATCGCTGTTTGAGTCTGATCCATCGAATGCATTGAATGCAATTGGTTTCTTTTCAGATGCTTTGCTTTCTCTTCTCCCAATCATTTGAACTTCAAACGAAATTGGATTTCCAATTAATTCTTCTATCTTTAAGGTACTGATGTCATTTGCCTCTTCGATCGCAAGTGTCTTTTGATCCCATTCTGGAGTAAGAGAATTTAAGATTTTTCTGACTTGATCTTCTTCCGAAAATACCTTTCCCAAGGATATTAGAAAATGCACAATATCCTGAAATCTACTATACATATCTGGAATAGACTCATTAGGATTCATTTTAAATAATTGAAACTGATTTGTGAGCATGGAAATTTTGGTCTGTTTAACTTTGCTTGTTCCTTCGTGAGTAACTTGCAAAGTTTTCCAGATTTCATATGCAGACTTACAAACTGACATTCTATTAAATTCATTCCTATCAAGTGAACAAAACAGAATATTCATAGCTTTAGAGTTATTTTGTGCGACTGTCTTTTGCTCAGCAGTCCGTTGTGGAAAATCAGTTGTGGGTTCAAAATATTCAGTCTGTGTGATATTCCAAGTGTCTAGTCCTACTGATTGTAAATATATTTTCATCCTACATGCCCAATATGCATAGTTACTGCCATTAAAAAGTGGTGGTCTGACAGTAGACTGACCTTCTACAAATGAACTAGTGTTGGTAGCCATTTTGAAAATTTTCAAAATTCAGATTATGAAACTTTGAAAACCTGGCTCTGATACCAAATGTGAGAAATGCGGATTATGGATCTTAAGTCTAGAATTAACACTAGAGGGGGGGTGAATAGTGTTTTAAGGAATTACTAATTCTTTTTGAGTTTATATTAATTTGAACACAAATGTATGCAATATTCAGACACAGATATTATCACAGAATCAAACACAAATGCAAATATAAAGTAAAAACAATAAAGGAAAGAACACACCAGATTTTATACTGGTTCGGAGTTACCCTACATCCAGTCCCGCAACACAAGTACGGATTTCCTTTCAAAATCAATTCTTACAATTACACCCTCGATTTCAAGACCACGAGGTACACCACTCCAAATTCACAATCCTATGGGTAGAGATACTTGATTTTACGGGCAACAAGTTCACCCAATTGATTTCCTAGGCTACAATCACACCTTCTCTCACTTGATTGATTTTCCAGGCTACAATCACACCTTTTCTCGCTCGATTGATTACAAAGAAGCCTATAACTCTGAATAGTACTGGGATCTTGTTGAGATAGTGATAGAGAATCAAACCAGAGATGATCTAGTTAGATTCAATGGAGATTTCGGCAGAGTAATAGTAAAAATGTATATAAAGAAATGTGGAAGAAGAGAAGTGAAATCAGAAACTTATGAATATAAATTCGTTTAAAACATCCCCTATTTATAGTAGAACAACAGCCATGTCTATTCGGGAAAGGATATGACGAATAGACACTTCTTTTGAAATTCAAACTTTTGAAATAAACTGTCATCATGTCGACATGGGTACCTAGGGTTGTCGACATGCCTAAGGTATTTTTGATAATTTGTTTTTCTTTTGAAAATAATTTCTATCTTATATTAAAACTATTTTAAACTTTATAGATATACAATAGTTAAAATACATAAATAAGTATAGAGAATAATATTTTGGTATATATAAAATTTTGCTATAATTTCATATTTAAATCTTAAATATAAATATTAAAAGTTAAGTACATTATAATTAAAGATAGTTTAAAACCAAGGATAATTTTGATACTGAAAATAAAGATTATTTTGAGGATAAAAGTATTTAAAACCAGGATAGATGTTTTTGATTTAAAAAGGAAGATTTTGAAATCATTTTGAAAACAAGATATAATTTTGTAAAACATTTGAATAAAAGTTAGTGGATACAAAACGATGTTCCACTAGATTTTTCGTAGGTTCCATCCTACTTAGGGTTCCATCCCTTTAACAGGCTTGAAGTGGATTCCATTCCACGAATAAAATTGATTTTAAGATGTCAGTGCTTTTCTAGGAGTTTTAACATAATTCTAGACTCGATACTTGTCTTGTACTATTGAAATCTTGAACTCTTGATATCTTGATACTCATGAGTCTTGAATCTTGATGTCTTCAATCTTGAGTCTCTATACTTTACAGTCTTCATTCTCAGTACCTGCATGTTTATATCCTGCATATACATATATATATATCTAAACTATAATGTTAGTATTTATATTTTATAACATGTCCTAAGGTTGTTGTCATCAAAACCATTCTTTTCAAGGACTAACACTCTGGTCATTCTAGTCCATCATAATTAGTAAAGTGAGAAAAGCAAATTAAATTTTTCGAATGCATATGTGGAACGATTTTGGACTTTCCAGGTACTCGTTGACAGCCCCTAGCTATGTGCATCTATGTCCATCGGCTACTTTGTACTTTATAGGATAACGAATGAAGATTGAGAAAATGATATAGTGTGCACTAAGGTCAAATATTATGATCACATTTATACTTTTATATTGGAAATTCATTTTACTATTTACGTTTATAAGTTTTTGTAGTTATTTGGGTAATTAAGTATCTTAACGTTTATCCTTAGAAGTTAAAACGTAGATCATCGACCTTTTTGCTTTTATACCTTTTATTGAAGTGGAGCGTTTTTATTAGCACCTTTTTTAATCAATAAATAAGCTACGAATTCATCTTGGATGGATGGTTAGATTGTATGAAGTTAGCTAACTTGGCAGTTATTTATTGTATCCACATACTATATTTTTGATATGCAAAATGGTTTTGCAAAATCAATCCACTGCTATCATATTTAGCAATAATCAATATGATCGAGTAATAGGACTACTAAAATTTGGATTCAGTACCAATATACAGATCAAATCACCTGGTTCTTTTCCGTGCTTCAAACCACCTAGACTTTCATAAACAAAACTGAAATGTTAAAGATAAAGTTCCAACTGATTATTTTTGTAACATCAAATTTTATGTCATAGAACACATAATGTATGTGCGAAGGCTGTCATTCTTCCACTAAGGTGTTGATTTTTCTACTATTTGTGTCTTAAATCTACCTTATGATTTGCTCAGTTATAATGAGCACCGCGTCCACCTTTCTTGTAAAGGTTCCTAAATTCTCCAATTATATTGTGTATGTTCATTGTACTCATTTGTAACGACGAACAATTTTTAGGCCTATGTAACTATTAGTTGCTCTTTCTTTTGCTATAGGCAATGATAATTAAATCAATGATGGAGAGTATTTTTAAGGTAAACTGAACAATAGTATTTCAGTGGAAAAACGTGTTTTAGTAGTATTGATTTATATTTTTCTGAAGTACAGTGAAGTAAAACTTGAAGTTAATTTATTATAATGCAAGTCAAAACCAATAGTATGCTTTAGTGCTTTAAACTAAACAATAGTATTTTTCTGAAGTCTAGTCGAGTCACCATTTACAGTGTTTGTAAATTATAGTAGAAGACAAGAAAAACTTTTATTAGAAGTGAGTTTTCTCCTTTTATCAGAAACCTATGTGATAAGATAGTATCAAGCTTAATCAGAACATAGACAGACAACTTTGCTAATTTTGGAAAATGTATATTCATAAAGGTTTTTGCGTTTTGTTCGTTGTCCAGATTTAATCTAGTTAAAGCATCATCCTCTTTTGATGCATTAGCTTCCTTTTATATTCTTTCTACTATTCCCAGTTATGGTATAGACATTTTGTAAGATAACAAACAGTTTGAACTCTATACGTGCTCCTCAAAATCAGTCATTATTGTATGATTAATTGTGGACCGGTATATATGCTTTTGGTCCATGGTCAGTAGCCTATCATGGGCAATAATTGGATCTAATAATGCACTGATACCTTAGATTATATTTTAGACCTGATTATAGTTGAGTAAACCAATCTATACTTAACCTGAAAATACATGAATAGTTGAATTGGAAGTGCACTACTGTTTTATATTTTTATACAATGAAATCTAAGTCTCAATTAATAGTAATTTTGATGTTTGAATTCTCATTTGACATATTGAATGTAGGCACTTGTGGAGGAAGAGGAAGAATAACAGAAGTTGGAATATAGCGATAACGAGGAAGCAAACACATATGACCTTGACAATAATCCTATCTCTAAAGTTTTTGGCTCCGATAGAAAGAAAAACTATTGCCGTGCAATTAGCTCCACTTCCTCTGCAAAACAAGTAAAGTTGATGCAAGCTTCAAAAGCAATTGTCGACAAGAATAAAAAGGAAGATTTTCGTCAATGGTCATCGGAATTACAAAACCAAGTGGCATATCAAGTTGCAAGTCAAGTGGCGAATCAAGTGTCGAGCCAAATCTATGAAGCTCTTAAATCATTTGCTTCATCTTTTCTGATTATGGTACCGGGGTTACAACATAACCTTAATGGTGGTAATGTGATGCCTATGATGGAAACCGCTTCTAACTTGGATAAATCTCCTTCGAATATTGGAGTTTCTAGTTCGCTTATTCCGTCAAATGATATTGGATCATCTACAAGAGGTAAACAATTTGTAATGCTACTATCACAAGATATGAAGAAGAATGTATTAAAAGCTTATATTGGAACACAAACTATATGCCATTTCAGAGAGATAGTTCCAAATGTTGAGAAAGTTGATTGGCTAACGGAAGTTTTAGAACCGAAAGCACCGATTTACGATGGTCCTCAAAATGGGAATTACAAGCTTTGTGAAATTTCAGATGGGGCTTTGTGATATGGCCCGTGTTTCATCTTCGAAATATCTAAAATTCTATTTATCATCAGCTCATATTATATTGGATATTTAAAATATGATATGAAACTGCATTTTTGTAATTTGGATATGATATTGTGGTATTTTGAAATTGGAAAGTTTGTAGCTCATATTATAGTATTATCTAAATATGATTTTGTTGCATTTGAGATATGGAAGCATTTTAGACTTCATATTGAATTGATATGATGAATTATATATGTGATATGGACACCATCATTTATGAGATATTATATTCATTTGTTTTAAGAATTTAATATTAATTGTGAATAAAATAGGGTAAAAACATAATTTCAATTAGTAACGCATATAAGTGTTACCAATATTTTGGAAACAATGCTTATCTACGTTACAAACCTAAATGATAAGCAAAACAATTTATGTGTAACAACACATATATGTGTTACTAAATAATCATTTTCCAACACTTATAAGCGTTACCATATATTTCTGTACCAACACTTATAACTGTTACCGTATATTTTTGTACCAACACTTATAAGCGTTACCATATATTTAGGTACTAACACTTATAAGTGTTAGTAATACGTATGTTCGTAACACTTATAAGTGTTACAAATTTGACTACTTCATTCCTCACAGTCCATTAGTAACACTTTAAAAGTGTTACTGAAATTATTTGTAACACTTGTAAATGTTAGGATTTGCCTGTTTTGGTGTAGTGATAATACGTTAATATTCATAGTACAAACGCCATAAGTATATTAAAAGGTATAATCTAACCTAGGGGTAATATGGGGACATGTGTACAATTAACCATCGTGACCTGCGATTAACAAATGTATAGGTGATGTTATATGTCAATAATAATGTAAAAGAGAATATACATATACATTAAATAATCAAGTTTATACTTATTCTAATACAAATCAATTTTTTTGAACATTTATATAAATATATAAAAATATGTTATAAAATTATTTAAAATATAATTTATTATATTATACAAATATAATTTATCATTATATTTGAATATTTGTATTTAAGCATATTTATTAATTAATATTCGGATTTACACACACACACATATAACATATTTAATAACTTTGTAATTCAAATCTAAATATTTTGACCTTTTCAAAATAAATATCTAATAAATAAATTTTAAATTTATTTATAAAGATTAGCCACCAGTAAATGAAAGAAATTTTATTATCTTAAAATTTCAGTTGGATATTATATTTTCAAATTTTCAAAATCGAAACTTATTTAACTTTTAAACAATAAATATAAAAACGTTTTTTAACTAAGATCCATAAGCACCAATTTTTTAATCAAAAATTCCATACGAAAACCAAAACAATAAATTAATTTTTTAATTAAAAATGAAAAACTAATTTAGTTACATAAAGGTATAAAATGTTTAATTAATATATATGTATGTATATATAAGTTTTGGATCTAAAAACGATTGAATTTTTTAGTACTAAAAGTAATTTATTATATAATCAGTACCTTTCTCCTTGAGATCTTATCAGTTGTTGAACATCTTAATTGTTGGTTGTTCTCCCTTCGAACACTTTCTTCTCGTTGGCTACAGGTTGCAATGCCTTCATCTTGGCTTCACTAATGCCAGTTGGAGGCTAGGAATTCCGATGGTTGAGTGTGAGAGAAAAAAATAGAGGCTACACGTATTCTCTTCATCATTAGTGTATCACTTAAATTTCTGGAGTTTGGTTTAAGATCAAAAATTATACTACTATCCATATTTAATTGCGCAAAATAATCTAAAGTCTTTGGTTTCATCCGTTAACGTTTATCAATTAACCGATTTACTCTGGCTAGAGGTTTTGACTTTTAAATTGACTACAAATTACAGTGATACTAATCTTCTACAACGAAGGAGATGAATCCTCCCTTGGGTAGTGTTTCACTCCATGTAATTCAACGTATGCCTAATTATGGTCGTAACAATGTCGCCATGCCAAGTGTTTAACCATAATCAAACTATAGCCCGGTCACTAAAGATCAAGCCGAAGATTACTATACGTTGTTATAGTGAGAACTTCTATTTTGACTTAGTTTTATTAACTTATAGAAGACTCTCATCAAGTTGTTCACTGATTTTTCCAAACAAGGACAAGTATGTAACCCATTGGTGCCCTCAATGGTCTTGACTAAACTAGCATCCATTGAATAGAGAGCGTTACGTACACTAATCTCAATAGATGCATCAACATTCTTTTCTCAATACATCTTGACTTGGAACATTTAAAAAGTTAGTGTTTATATATATGTGTGTGTGTTTGTGCGTGTGTGCGTGTGTGCATGTACATATGTATGTATATCGATTCAATACTTATTGCTACGACACATTCGTAACTTAAATCAATAAACCACACTCCAATGAATTTTCTACTCACATATGTTTAGTGTAATTAATTAATTGTTTATATAACTATATAACAACAAATATAATGGAAAATAAAACCAAAAACACACTTTGTTTCGAACATGATTATTTGCAAGTAAGTTTATATAATTATTTATATAATTGCCCTCAGGGCACAATCTTAACTCTATCAATAATGACAATTCAACCACCAATGAATTACCTTTCATTATTTACAAGAATCTAGTTTCATATACTGGAAAAGAGTTTTTCAACCATGACGTTGCAGTAAAGAAATTGAAGCAATCATTTTTTTTATTCTGATGATTTAAAGGCACCGGGTCTTGGTGGTTTCAATTATAAGTTCTACAAGAGGCATTAGAAAAAACTTGCAACATTAATACATCAAGCAATGAAAACTGTATTTAATAGTGGAAAGATCATTAGAGAGGTAAATCACTTGTCCCAAAAAGCAACTCACTAGACAACATATCTGATTTTAGATCAATCTCATGTTGCAAATTTTTATTCGAGATTTTGTCCAATGTTTTATGCAGCAAAATCAAAATTCTGTTACAAATCTCATATTTCAAAATTAATTTGCATATATTCTTGGAAGGAACATAGAAGAGGGTACTTTATTGGCAAATGAACAGCAAAGAAACTATAGTACTCAATGAAACGGGATCTGCATTAAGATAGATATTAGCAAATCATATTATTCAACTAACATAAAATTCTGAAGGAATTTGGTCGGGTTGTAGCGTGAAAAATGGGTGAATTTAAAAACAATATCATTTTAGATTTTATTAGGCCTATGAAGTCTAAATTATTTTAGATCCAATCCAAATAATTCTAAATAAAATATTTATTTTATTTAGTTTGTTTATACAAAATATTTGATTTGATTTATAAAATATATACAATGTATATGTGTATTTGATTTACACTATAACAAACACATTTATCCTTATATACATATTTATTATCCATAATTAATTTATTATTTATATACATATATACATTTGTTGTATATAAAAAGCATTATATATATATTAATACTAATTTTTTTTTAAATGTTGACCAATTCAAAAGACTTAAATTTTATTTGCAGGTAGGTTTGTATTTATAGGGGAAACCGTCATGTTGGGCCAGAAATCCACCTAGGGCAGAGTCTAGACATTGGCCCGAAGTCACATGCCAAATTGCAGAATCTTCCGAGTTAACCAAACATGCTAGTACCGACTTAAACATGTCGGTACCGACATGTTCCCTTAGTTTGAATTACTTCGAACTTTTTGCATCTTTCCTCTTACTTCTTTTTGTGGCATCCTATGTTGTTTCCATAGATGGTTGGTTGATTTTGGTAATTGATCCTTCATCACTTGATTTATTGTGCCGTTCCAACTCCTAACTCTTCAGGTCTTGAAATAGGTTATCATAAACTCTTAGGAATCACTTGGATACATATGGAAGAGGCATATAATAACTTGTGTGAAGTTGGAGTGGAGGGATGTGAAGGAAAAACATGTCATTATAAACAAGTCGTCCAAAACAAGTCATTATAAAACATGTCGGTGTCGACATCTTTCCTTAGTGTATTTTTGGTTGAAACTTTTCTAAGCTATTTTCTTGATTCATTTAAGTGTGTTTGCCAATTTTCAAGTCATTTTATCTTCATCTTGCTTGGGGTCATCCAAAGGTTGGAGTGCTTGGAGTCTGACCTGAGAGTTTTATGTGTCAAACCTGACTTATACTTGGTTGGAGTCTGACATGAGAGTTTAGTGTGTCCAACCAGAGTTTTGCTCAGTAAAGATTGCTTGGAGTCTGGGCTGAGAGTTTTGTGAGTCAGACCCAAGAAAAAACAACTCGGTACCAAAATTAAACATATCGGTACCAAGTTATATACTTGGTGACGATTGCTTCGAGTCTGACTTGAGTGTTTTGTGTGTCAGACCCGAGTTATAGTTAGTGATAATTTCTTGGAGTCTGACTTGAGAATTTTGTGAGTCGGACCTAAGAAAAAACAACTCAGTGCTGAGTTGTTTTTCAACCGTGGTTTTTCCTTATTTTCCTAGGTTTGGCTTAGGTTTGATTTAGGTCTGACCCTAAGCGCCAAGTTGAATAATTTAAGTCAACTTTTTCGCTCATTTTTTGATAATTCTCTTTTCTTACCTTTTTACGATGTTTCCAAAGTCCTTGAGTCATTTTGTCTTCGTTTTGACGTTCTAACTCCCGGTTGAAATCGACTTGGTCAAAAACCTAGTTAACACTTGCCCACAGTGATGCTTTCATTGAAAACAAAGTGTGCTCTAGATCGAGACAAGTCCTAAACTGCTATCCTGTGAATTCCGTTTGATTGTTTGGATGTCGTTTCGAGATATTGCTTTTACTTGGTTGATTGTTCGTTAACCATTCGTTTTAGTTACAGTAGAAATTTCATTCCTTTGCATTGGTGACATAATCTGCACTCTAGAGATTACGTTGCGCTTTAGGCTAGTATAGAAACTCTTCGCGATGATTTTGGGATGATGGCTATTTCGAAGGGAGATGGATGAATCTTGGATTGTACTTGGCCGGTGGTGAAGTTGAGTTTTGCCTCGGTCAAATGTATGCCGTTCCAATGTCAAGTCCCGTCCTCTGACTTCAACTGTCTCTTTTCGATAATCTGGTTAAGTCTCTATCGCCGTTTGAATTCCAGAGCGATGATTTATTCCAAAATCGAACGTAGTGGATGATTCCATTGTATCGCTTTTTCTATTTTTATACTTCTACCGATCTTGAGAAGAAAAGCTCTCCGCATTGTTTCAGACAGCGGCTCCATTATCGATTTTTCATCGAAGTGGGTAATCTTAAAATACGACGCGACTTGTTTTTCTAGCAATAGCGAGCAATCTATACAGGATGGTCCATTCATGACTTTCGAGATACTATACTTACTTTGCGTAGATAACATACCGCACTTTCCCCCGTCAACACTCATAATCCAACTGGTCAACATACATCGACTTCCCTTAGATTTTGGGCATTGGTCATGCGGGAATATTATTCAAATCAAAACATACGTGACAGTGTTGAATGCCAAGTTTTATTGTCTAGAATGACTTGCTGATCATCTCGTCTTTAGTCTAGCGAAGGAACTTCCACTCTTCCAGAAGCTGGATCCTTCGCAGCTTAGGCTTTGCCTTTTATTCCTGTCATACTAAGACGATTGATTACGGCTAAATTGCAAGGCATAGTTGCTCTTATACAGCTATTGTTAAATCCGCCTCCTCCTTTAAACGATTTCATGGCCTTAAGAGTCTTGGACAAAGAGGGAGGAGAAATCAGGGATTCCCTGAAGCTTATTGGCCTGTTAGTCTTCTTTTCAGTTGTGCTTACGCGAGAGCGGCCTCCGCTGTCTCACAACTTTGTGTAGATGATCAAAATCCTGGTGAGTTCTTTGGTTATATTCTTTTATTCGGCCCGGCATATAGTTGCCAAAGTGCTCCGATTGGCAAGATAGGGATGTCATTTAACCAACCCCGTATCCATTCCTGCTTGTGTTTGGTTGTGTTCCTTTCGACCAACTATCATTGCAAATTGTCCAAGCTCTACCTTGCTCCCTATCACTGGGCAAAATTGTCCGTAATATTTACTCCTTCATCATATGTTTCTGTTGTGAACTAAATCCTATTGATGGGGTTCTTCTGTCGTAAGTTCGGGCCTTAATGTGAGTTGAACATCGGGGCATATTAGCTGCTGCCCTTTGTCTAAGTGAGCTTCCCCAATCTCAGTCTTGGATTGGAAAAAAATTCAATAGTACTTTTTTCAATTTTCCACGACTATCTTCACCTATCCTCGACCGATCGTGTCCTACTTGGTTGCCAACGCTATTTTAAAGTTTGGCCAGGTATAATTTCAATCTCTAAAAACTAACACACGAATTATTCGATTCTGATCATCCTTCCTTGAATTTGCCTATTTCCAGGGAATAATAAATTCGTGAAGGCTGGTGATTACATCATCTTGACGATGCCAATCTCCAGGCAACGGTGGATTCCCATAGGTTGTGGCTAAAATTCCAGTCGTGCATTAGTTTCTATCTCTGGAAGCTGCCACATAAATGACTCAATTCTAAGCCTTTTAGTATCGAGAGGTTCCTTTTGGTATCGTGAACTTTTGGTTCACTGCTTCTGCTTGTCTAATTGTCTTTCTTCACCATGATCATGGCATGTTGTTCCGCTTCGCTATCGGTCGTTGGTTACAAGGATAACATATTTTGTTCTTTTCCTCGCCACCGAGTGCACATCGACAATGTTGACTCCCCTTTCTTTACGGTTTTTAGAATCTAGTCTACTCACTAGTCTCTGTCTCCACGGATTGGTGGTTTTATTGCTCGATTCCAAGCTTTGCCTTTTCTCGCTGCTGCACCTCCTGTTTTCCTATGTAACATATTTATTTACCGCAACTTTGTACATGTAAATAATACTTTTGCAGTCGTTTTGGCATATTTTATTACGTAGCTCCATTCAAAACTGTGATGTAGCTTGGTTTAGCCAATTCCATGGCTGTTCCTGTTTGGTCGATTTCATTCCGACCAACTGTAGGTGTATATACCCCGGTCCATAAGGTTGATCACTCTGAATACTAAGTTCATACATTTTCGAGAGACCATGTTTCCTAAGAAATATGTTTGAATGCCACCAGCTTGATTTGAACAATAGTTCCTATCTCTAGGAACTAGTGACTTTGCTATTTGATTCCAGGATCTGTGTTTTTAATGTTGTCGGTTCCTTGACTGCAATCGAATTCTTTCAAGTTGACGTCATCCGCCAGTGTCATTCTGGATGTGTGTATCAAAAATATGCGTAATCATCATCTTTTGTCATAGTAAATTCTTCTAAGCCCACTATTGAAATCCTGATCATGCATCGGTTTCTATCTTCGGAAACTTGCACATGAATCACTCGACTTTGTGGATTTTCCTTAATGCTGTGAATCTTCGGGAAATGTCAAATTCCTGAATGTAAAGACCTTCATTTCCCTAGGTGGCAATTTATTGCAAAATTCTCTATTTTGCAAAATAGATATATTAGCTAACCAACTCCGCGGTTATTCGTGTTTGGACTTGGCGAGGTTCCCTTCGACCAAGTATTTGTGCACTAATCCCTGTTCCCAGAACTAGCTATTTCAAACGCTTGTATTCGGGCATTTGTGAGAGATGGAAAGGTGTGGGGCAAATGATTCAATTTCCCCTAGTTTGGCTCTTAATCCTACTCTAGGATTGAGGAAGTCCGATGATTTAATTTTCGACTTTCCATGATTTTCCCCGCTTGCCCTTAGCCGTGCATGCCTTGCTTGATTGCTAACATCATAACGGAAGTCCTATTCATTTGTCAGTTCCTATCTCCGAGAACTGGCGACTTAGCTACTTGGTTCTAAGCAACATTTTCTCAAGGCTTCCTATCTCTCGGCTACATTAAAATTCTTTTGAGGTTGAATACTGGAAATTTGGTTACGCAATAGCTTCCATCTCTATAAACTAGTAGCGCGATTCGATCCTGGGGATTTCCCTTAGGCATTGCCTTATCTCTGGGCAACGGCTGATTCCTATAATAAAGGGTCGAACCATTTGATTGGACTATGAAAGGTCACGTCTTCCTATTATCGCCTATCTATGGGCAACAGTAGTTTTCCAAGGACAAGGGTAGAAACTCAGTTAAACACCAACTTCTATCTCCGGAGGCTAGAGCATCAATTGTTTACTACTACGAGTGTTTCTCGTCGACCCTGCAGTTTGAAGTTTTACTGGTGTTGCTGAAGCAACAATAGTACCTAGAAAGTAAAAAGTTTCCTGGCATTGCCGGAGCAACTCTTGTACTTATGAAATGGGAGAGTTTCTCGGCTTTGCTGGGGAAATACCGATACTTAGAAGGTTAGGATCAAATTTACCAATCGATCTGGCAGTTTTGAGCCTTCCTACATTGCCGAAGCAACGCCGGTTCTAGGGATCGATATTTTTGTTGACCCAACTGTTTGATTCGATTTTTTGGTCGACTTGGCGGTGTTGTATACCGGTTGGGTACTGGTTTTAGTCTTCGAAAACTAGCACTTTGATGGTTGGATCGTAAGAGTGTTTCCTTAGTGCTGTCAGTCTCCAGGCAGTGTTAATGTTCTGTAAGTTAGGATCGAATCGTTCGTCTGATCCTACTGAGTTCGGTAGATTCCATTCGATCCAATGTGGCTGCTTTCTCGACATTGCCTAACTCTGGGCTACGCTACATTCCAAAAGAATGAGACTCTCGGGCATTTCTGTTACTTATCTTTGTTTATAACCGTCAAGTGCTCCCTTTGGCGATGCAGGGTCGTTTCTTAACGAATTCCATGGTTATTCTTATTCGTGTAGGTTTCAATCTTTGGAATTGATGGTTTAGTTGCTCGATTCCGAGCGTTCCCTCATTGTCGTTGTTTTCTTTGGAAAACGGTTGGTTTTCCACAAGCAGGAATCAAAGTACCTAATTGCTCTTTGCATGGCTGATCATTCCAAGCACGGCTAAATTCCATGCCGTGGTGGATCTATGGTAGTTAGGGATTATCCTTCCTGACGCCGCTAGTCTTCGAGCAGCATCTCCTAAAAGACAAGTTATTTCCTCTAGACTTTACCGGTCTTCGGGAGAACTCAGTCAAGCACCTGCTTCTGTCTTTGAAAACTGTTGTGTCGATGATTTGATTCTGGAAATGCCTTCCATTGTCGCCTATCTCTAGGCAATGGTATGCTCCTGCCAATCTCCGAATAGCAGCGATTTCCTAGAAATTGGTTTCTCTTTCTAACATTGTCGGGGTATCGCCGGTTTTGAAAAAGTAAGGGATCGATATGGCCGTCGATCCATTGGTTTATACCTTCCCGACGTTGCCAGTCTTGGGACAAAGCCGGTTCTCAAAAGGTTGGGGATCGATATGATCCATCGATCCATGGTTTAGACCTTCCCGACGTTGCCAATCTTGGGACAACGCCAGTTCTCAAAAGGTTGGGGATCGATATGACCCATCGATCTGGCTTTTAGACCTTCTCGACGTTTCCAATCTTGGGACAACACTGGTTCTCAAAAGGTCGAGAATTGATAAGACTCGTCAATCCGGAAGATTAAACCTTTTTGACATTGCTAGTCTTGGAACAATGTCGGTTCTTAGAAGATTGGGGATCGATATGACCCGTCGATTTGGAGGTTTAGACCTTTACGATGTTGCCGGTCTTAGGAAAACATTGCTTCCCATAAGTTTGAGGACCGATACGACCAATCGATCCGGCGGTTTAGGCATTCCCGACGTTGCCAGTCTTAGGACAATGCCAGTTCTCAAAAGGCAGGGATCGATTTGTCCG
Source organism: Allium fistulosum (assembly GCA_030737815.1). NCBI lineage: Eukaryota > Viridiplantae > Streptophyta > Magnoliopsida > Asparagales > Amaryllidaceae > Allium > Allium fistulosum. Next base: position 412,718,047 of record CM060908.1, on the reverse strand, counting down.
TTGTCCGGTAGTTTTGAGTCCATACTCCCTATTCGGAGACTGAGGAGTATTTCCTTGAGCGTGTAGCTTATTGTGCGATGCATGGAAATATTAATTACTAGAATGATGTTCCATCAGTTCAACAAGCATCATGCGGCTTACTATGTGGGGCACAGAAGTTGCTTGTAAGAACATGGTTCCATCGGTTCAAGAAGCGTCATAAGGCTTACTATGTGGCGCACGGAAGTTGCTTGCAAGAACGCGGTTCCATTGGTTTAAGAAGCATTATGCGACTTACTATGTGGTGCACGGAATTTGCTTGCAAGAACGCGGTTCCATCGGTTCAAGAAGCGTCATGCGGCTTACTATGTGGCACATGGAAGTTTCTTGCAAAAACGTGGTTCCATCGGTTCAAGAAGCGTCATGCGGCTTACTATGTGGCGCATGGAAGTTGCTTGCAAAAATGCGGTTCCATCGGTTCAAGAAGCATCATCCAGCTTATTATATGGCTTACGGAAGTTGCTTGCAAGAATACGGTTCCATCGGTTCAAGAAGCGTATTTTATTAATGAGTGGAAGAAATGACAAATCCTGCTAATTTACAATGCCTCCAGTGTCCCTGAGAGGCTTATTTGCAAAAGGAAATTAGATAAGGATGAATTAAATAGTATTGTCTTAGGTTGCTGCTTCATTTCTAGGTGACCGACTAGCTTGAAGATTAAATTCCCACCGGTCTTTCATTAGCTTGCCTAGGCCCATCTCTGCTGGGTCAAGGCAGTTTTCGTTGAGCAGGTAGACCCTGAAGTATTGCAGTTTCTCTGCCATTCTATAGTTTCCTAACATACTGCTGGAGCTTGTTTTCCTTTATCAGCTCCTCGGTCAAAATTTTCAAATGTCGGCTTTCATTACTGTTATGCCCATAGGTTACGTGGAAGCGACAGTACTTCCGAGAACATTTATCTTGCTCTGTCGCCTCCCTTCGTGGAGGTTTCTTTGAGAAATTATTGGTAGTAAAATGGAATTGGATACTATCCAAAGATAAAACTTGTTACTTACAATGAAATGAATATAACTAACCTAAACGAACACATTGCATTAGAGTGTTTAATAAGTATTCTCGCACATTGAAGAGAAACTATAAATTTCTAATCAATGTCGAAAATATATAATCCTCGGTTGTTTAATTAAACCAATAAGAGTATTAACTCTATGATATGGTATGATGCGAAAATCCAAAAGAATTTCAAGTGCATTATCAAAATATAATTCTGGTAGTTATACCCGAAAGGGATATGATCCATCGCCCGCGAATGTGCCTTCGAGAGCAAGACTAATGCAATTGAAATATAATGAGCAACGTTGATAAGAATAACATCGCAATTTTCAATTGTTGAAATTAGCGTAATAGATTCGATATTCAATGTGCTCAAGTTAATTCAGATTCACTCACAAAATTTTCGCTTGGTATGACTTTATGTTTTGATACGTATGTATTGAAAAAAAATTCTAAATAATGATTTAGAGTAAGCTATTTACACATAATAACCAAAATGTCATGAAGTCAGTGGAAGTGATATTGAGTTTGTGAGTCTTTAGATATGATCCAAGAAACGATAGAAAGTATGATTTTATAACAGTCAAAATTGAATAAATATTTTGATAGAAATATCAAATAGTTTGATTATCAATTAAAATGCAGAAGAAGCGTGTGCTCATAAGAAAGAACGTTAAAAGATACATAGATATTTCTAAACCATAAGTAAACAATACATTACTGATTGTTAATGATGTACTTGTGTTAAAATCAGCTTTAGTTGTTTTAATACTCGACATTGGATTTATAAATGATGCCTTTTATAGTAAGTATAACAGTATTGGGAATGTCCCAAATGATATGCAAGGACACCTTATTAAAATGTTTAATATGGAACATGTAAGATTGATTCCTTATGCATTGGCAATAGGAATTATCATATTGTTATGTTGTCTATAATATCATGATTTTTTTATGTACATGATACATGAAGAAAATATCAAATCCAAATTGATATCACTAAATGGTTGTTTGAAGTGTACTTATGTATTTATGAAATACTAGAGAATTATTTACAAAAAAATAAACTCCTTATGAAGGAGTGTTCAGAGTCAAATTCATAAGTGATATTGAGTATAATATGTTAATAATAAATTCGAGTTAAGAATCTTTAAGTAGAAAATGTTCGAATGTTCAAATATCAAATTGATTTCCCATTACTTTCTAGGAATAAGCCATTTATATTTGTACTTTTTAAAGCCACGTCATTGGTAGACTTATATCACAAAATCAGCGATTACTGGTAGCCGTGGAAGTAGGCATATTTCTATCATATATGTATTTGTGAATGTTGATAACCACGTAGATGGGAAAACTTCCATTACGCATATCATTGATCCAACTAACATATTTATATAGACATAGTTTATTAAATTATAAAATAATAATATAATAATAAAGGATCGTTCGACATCTTTAATTGGTAAAATGGATCATATATGATTTCCCTAAAAAATATAATTTCGACCTGATTATTTGTTTCTCACAACAACTAATATTATTTAAAGGATAATTAATGAAACTATTAAGGGCTTACAATTGGAAAATAAGTCAAAAAACATTTCTTTGACTAAAAATTTAGCCAACCTTGGAGTTATGGTTGAGAATGGCTATTAGCGAAGGTTACTCGCTCACAACTTGATTTAAGAATGTAAAACAAGGAAGTAAAATGCTTGGTAAATAAATAAACACAATATTTAGAGTGGTTCGATCAAAGTTGACCTATGTCCACTATGAGGAATTTCTTATTACTTTGCTTCTCTTACAATATCTTAGATTACAATATATAATAACAGGAAAATAAGTGCTTTAGACATTGAGATGTTCAAGTCTTGTTCAAATGCACATCTTGATATATTTTAGCTATTGGAATGCGTGATGAACAATTGAGATGATGCAGTTTTGGTCCGGAATTTGCTCCAGGTCGTAGATGGAGTTGTTCAGTTGAGATGTGTTCTAGGTAGGTTGTTACTTGGTTTATATGGCTCAGATGTTTGTCAGCTGGAAGTCTGAACATGAGCATGCTTTGGTTAGGGACAAGCGGCATGGGATCAAGGAGTGATTATGTAGATGCACTTTGCTAGGGTAGCAGCAAAGGACAAGGAGTGGGTATCACAATGCTGCTTTTTTTGAACGTACAAAATCTTATGTGTCGGTCTATTTAGGGAAATAGTACATGCGAAGCTTCTTTATGTTGGTGCGGCCTAGTGCCTATGGCCAAAGCTGGCCACGTTAAGACAAGAAAGCTTCAAATGGTCTGGTCGTTGAGGTGGAAGACAAGCGGGGGACCTTTTTTAAGAAAGAATGATGACACTATCTAGGTTGATTGAAGTATGGATGAGACATATTGCCTAGGCCGCTCGCTTTTGGATAGCCATTCACATGTCAGGCCACTATTTATCCTGATTTGTTGATGACGTCAAGGGTTTTGTATAGCTCCATATGTACTAGTGTCAAGCGAGTCATTTTTTGCAATAGAGGCTGTTGTTTGAGCAATCAGGCTATCTGAACCATGCAGGATAAGATGATGATAGCCGGAGCTACATAGGCCAAGATGTTGGCCCAGATGTTAGTTGTCAAAATCGTGCAGGCCAAGGTTCCATATTACTTGCAAGAAAATTGAGCAACATTTTGCCCCCAAGTTCGTGCTTACGAGCAGGGATGAACTTGCCATGCATGCATTTAATGCCGTCGGTACAAGTTTTTGTATGATTGGAGATGGTGGTTACTTTTTCAAGATGCCACAGAAATGATTCAGTGGTTGAATTGGCAAATTAATTGATGAAACCTAGATGGTCTAGATCATCTCCAGCCTATTGTATTTAGTAGATCAGTACCGATCCCTATATAATTTCTTCTCCTCTTCCTTTTCACCCTTTACCAAGTCACTGCAAATTTTTGCCATTAAGGAGAACATTTAACCTTTAAGCGTTTTCATCTTCAACCAGCAACCTCAAGTTTTAATTTTAACCAGCAAGTATCCCTTCTTTCGCTCCAACATTTTATACCTTGCTCTTGCTTTGATGCTACGTTGAATTTTGTTTTGCAATTGAATGTTAAGCTGATTAGAAATGTGATTTTTTTTGTTGTAATGCCTTCTTTTCATTGTTCCTTTTGCTTTATTGATCTAAATATCACCGTTGTCCTGATGAACTTTCACTGACCACGGTGTTGATGATCATCGTTGTGAAATTAACACCTGAAAAACAAACATACAAGTGTCAATATTATCGAATTACCCCTCATTGGAGTAGGAAGACAAGTTATCGGGCCTTAGCCCACAACGAACTGGCAGCAGATGTGGGCCATATGGCGCACTTAAATTAGGGTTTGGGTTAAAATGGGTTTGAGTAGCTTACCCCTAAGCATAAGCAATCTCCAAGTAAGTTAGGGTGGTTCGGTAATAAGATTGCTTGTCAATTGCAGATGTCTGGAGCTAATAGAGTTAGGGGTATGCCCAATGGGTAATTATGTAATTTTTTTACATATTTCTAACTCGATAATCAATCTTGTTCGATATTAAAGGTGTTTTCTTTCTATTATATACTTGATATAACATGATATATTAATTAATTAATTTAATTAGAAGTATATTTAATGGAAATCCATAAATGATATGTTTTGTGATTGTAGTTATAATGTGTTGTAATCTTGAGTGATTTATCATAATAAAATAAATATATCATTTTATATTTCTAGTCAAGACGCATCGAGACCGGATATTAATACATTCGTTAAGACTAGAGTACGTAATACTTTCCAAATATTGGGTAGTGTATTACTGATGACTGCTGGGACACCAAGGGGTTACATACTGATAGTTATTGGATAACCATTGAATGACTCACTCGATGGTTTTTTATTGGTTAATATAACTGAGGTCAAACAGAAAATATCGATGCAACTAATTTACACAATTCTCTTGACTTTAGAATACTAATGATCTTCAATATGAAATCTCTACTTTTATTATAGTTAAATCATGGCACGAAGTCCATCGAATGACTATAGTTAGGTCGAGTGGAAGTATTGAAAGTGAAACACTATCAAAGAGAGGATTCGTCTCCTCGGTTATAAGGCGTTAGTATCACGGTCCAAAGCAAAATTTTACCGAAGCTATGGAATATTTAGTTCCCAAATAGAAAATTCTTTTGTGTGTATGTATGCTCAACAACAAGGCATATCTGGTGACTATATTGAATTCTTGTAGCTACGAAATAATAAATATAATATGATGCCAACTTGTAAAACATCCTACTGACCAAGATCATTATTCTTATGATATTCTGGCACACAAAAATTATGATATTCATGTGTCTCAGTATTTGTGTGCTTGAATACATTAAAATATGGATTAATCTTACAGTTCATAGTCATAATCTTGATCATCATTGTCATTCTCTTCTTTGTTGATGAAACCTTTCTTCTCTTGCCTTGTCTTCCATTTATTTACTCTATCTTTCCATTCTAAGTTGCACTCTGTTTCCCTATCGCCTTCCAATTCTTTACCCACAACTATACAACACTAATTGTAACGACCCGCCATTTTTGACCATTCGCATCCATTATAAGTGTAGAGGTAGACACTCATGCCGGAGTTGAATTGCTCAAAATACCGCATTGTTAATTTAAATTTGGCAAAACTGAACATATACAGTAAATAAATATAATCACAGATCACAGACACAGAGTAATAGTTGCAGCGGAAATAAAAGATATAGTAGTTCATGAAGCTACTATATAAATGTATAAGTTACATCAGAGTTAAAACAGATACAACGGTAGAGTAATACGATACATCAGATACAAATCAGAATACATCACTGGAATCATCGAATACTGAAAGCAGAATAGATGGCTGGATCTTCAAGCAAGCTCCAACTTCAAAGGTGAGTCTCGAATACTGGATCACTCAGTCTGACCCGAGCGTAAAGCAAAAACACAAGACACTCGAGTCAGGATTAACATTCTTATATTAATAAATCCAACTCAAGTGAAATAGCAATTGAAATACAAGTAACTCAAAGGATGTTGGAATAACCATCCTTTAAGGATCCGTTAAACTATCTACTATGTAGTAGTGTACGATAAGTAGATAATGTCTATCAGTAATAATAAGATATCAAAATAGTGTTAAGTCATGGCCCATTCCACCCTTAACACATTTTTATTCCCAAAAGCATATACAAGACCGTAGTTTCCCCAAAACCGGAAGTCACCAGAGGGCAATCCATATACTAAAGGTACAAATCAAAATCGTAGTGGTCGCGCATAAATGGAATACAAGTATAACAAGGCACATAAGGCAATACCCAAGGTAGTGATACTACCGTTCGCCTGATCCGGACTGGTGAGAACGCAACGCCGCAGCGCCTGCAATACCGTGAAACAACACTCCCAAAATCAAGGGTGCACCAATCGACAACAAGTAATAAGTAGTTCGAAGAAGTGTGTCCACTTGAGGTAGCTAATCCTCCATTGGCCCGGCACAGCTCCTGTTTTAGTCATTTCCAATTTGACACAAGTGTCAAGGCTATCCATCATCGTTCTCTTTCTTCAGTCATCACGTACATCATTCCAACCACTTCATTCTGTATCATCACTCCGCATATAGTTATTAAAGTGGTTTCCGGTTTAGATAGAGAGTATATCCATAACCGATTCCGGTCTCTTTAATAACTTCCGTAATTATTACACCGATTGGTCGTTTATATATTTCAAAACCAAATCAATTTCAAATTCAAATTTCAATTCATAAACCAACATTTCATTTGTCTTTCTAAGCCAATTTCCAAAATTTACGTTTCAAACTTTCAAATTACCATTTCAAAATCTTATAATTCAATTTCAATTTTTATTTAAACAATTCAAATATTGATTCAAGTTCGTAAATAAGTTTCATTTCGAAAATCATTTAAATCAATTTAATTTAACATTCAAATCAATTTAAATTCATTTATCGATTTCATTTAATATTCGTAAAGTAAATTTATCATTCAAACAACTTCTATTAAATTTCCAAATTATTAAATCAATTTCTTAAGTTCAACTTCATTAAATCAAAACTTACAAATTGAATTAAATTAAATTCGTCAAATCAAATTCTTTAACTTTCAAGTCTTACATTAATTCCAAAAATATCACATTTTATTTCTTGTTAAAGAAATCCAATTTCACTTATTTACTTTCTTAAATAATTTTCCAAAAACTTAATTAATCAAGAAAACTCAATTTCAATTATTTACGAAGTAAAAATTCCACTTATTCAAAAAGTTCAATTTCACTTATTAAAGAATTCAATTCAATTTAATCATTAAATAATTCAATCTTATTTAATTATTAAATAATTCAAAACTTAATTATTAACAATTTTTCAAAGTTTAATAATTTCAAAGTTAAATAATTTCAAACTTAATTATTAAATCATTTCAAAGTTTAATAATTTCAAACTTAATTATAATTTCAACTTAATTATAATTTCAACTTAATTATTAAATCATTTCAAAGCTTAATAATTTCAAACTTAATTATAATTTCAAACTTAATTCAATCATTTCTCAAATGAAACAACATTCTTTCATCAATTACATTGTTAATAATTTGTTTCAGATTATTATATATTAACATTTTCTTTTCATAAAAATTCCGATTTCAACTTCATTTCAAAACAATATTATTTATTCAAATAAAATCTTTATTTTATTTTTAAATCAAATTATTGACCAATCGGGTTTTATTTAATTCTCTATATCCAAGGTCAAAGTTCAATTTTGGGTATTTATCATTTCAACCCGATTCCAATTAAATTCAAAAATCAAAGCATAGCAAAAGGGAACTTGCAGTGTGATAACTGGGATGGTGTCAAAGTAAATAAACAAGCAATAACAACAAACAATAACAATCCAATAATCAATTCAAATAATCCCGAAATAACCGTATTAATTCGCATTGATATTTGTACGAATTAATATAATTATTTCTAGAATCTACACTATCATTTCATGTAGATTAAAGATTATTACATTACGGTTTCACTTGTCATCTATTTACAATTTCATACATCATCAATTTAACAACATACATTCAGTGGTTCAATATGTAATTAAACAAATCCTACGTGTCAATAAATTCAACAGTTAAAGGGATCATATTATACAAATGTCAGTTAATCAAATTTAACAATTAATTATCCTATATCAAGTTCAATTTCATACTATTTATCATTTTAACATTAACAATTTCACGTCCAATATAAACATCAACAATCAATCAATTATCAGCCAAACTGTATTATCATCGCATAAATAATTACAGATAATGGTGTCAGGTGTCACAGGTGAACTGATACAGGTAATAACATATATAACAGTGTAATTAACTAACAGCAGCATATTTCAATTGTCGTTTCAATTGAAATCAAATTTAATAAATAAAAGAACGTTAATCGTGAGTGAGTGCTCACCTTTCGAGGCTAGAGATGAACGGAAATGGGAGCGAATTGAGGATCCAACACGAATTCCAAACAACGTTAGACAGACACGATTCAGTGAAGCAAACAGGCACGACGGACAAACTGATAATTGGGGAAATCGATGAGAACAAAGCAATAATTGATGTGATAAAATGGAAACAAAAATATACATTAAATTTTACTCAAAATCAATATAAAATTTGAAACATATATAAAACCGTATGTATTTTAAATCCAATAAATAATTTTTTTTATTTTTTTTTATTTTTTTTTACAAGACAGCATGTAACACATATATAGAGATAACATACTATATGTACCACCACCAAACCTATACACTAGTGTATGCATATGCAGACAACGTACATAACAGCAAGGGGAAAGAAAAAAAAATAACCTGAACAACAATACTAATATATCAAACTATTATAAGGCTGTTTTATTATTATTTTATAAAAAAATACGGTTTAATATCACAAACACTCCGCTTTTAAAAATCCAAATATAACACATACATTCACAGTCAAAGGTTTTATTCCGAAGTCATCATTTTTCCTCTCAAAATAATACAATAACATGAGATATAATATATTATATTTACTGTACTTGACACTATCTTTTGAAACTTATATATATAATACTTACTCTGTAAATAGAATATATGCAAAACACATGAATCTAGACTTACATAACTATATGACCTCTTTTATAATATAATATTCTGTAAATGTATATTCTGTAAATAGAATATGTGCAAAACACATGTATATTCCATTTACATAACTATAATTTTCACAATTTAACTTTTAATTCGATTTTAAAAGCTTACAAACATCATTCTAACTCCAATATGATTTAATATAACTTTATAAATCATTTTTAATCACATTAAACCCAATTCCCAATTATTTACGCAATTTCAAATATTAAATTATCGATTTAATTAACCAATTAAATCACTATATTCGAATTTTAATTTATTCGACTTACAAATTTTACTCGTCAATATTTAAAATCAATTAAATATACGAATTTCAAATGACAGAAATTCTGGGTCATTAAAATTAATGTGACAGATCAGATTATATAGCCTGCTTGTTATTCTTTTAGTTACAAACTTCTATATCATAAACAGAACATATATCACTAATATTTATTTTGCTTATTTGTTTGAGTGAGGTGATATTTTATTTTGGAACATATATGTAGTTATTTTAATTTTAATTTTGGAACATATATCGCTTTGCTAAATAAGGAGAGGAATTTCAGATAAAATAAAATGCATACCTCCAGCAACCATAAAAATAATCAAAATACATACCATCTTATGCCGAATTTGGGAAAAAATTTTTGGACCAGCAGTGTGTGTGTCTGTATACGATTTCCGACTTGCACAATTTGTAACGGCCTTGTACTACAAAAACATGAAATAAAGATGTTTATCTGCCTGATTTGAATGAATAAAAACGGAAAAAAGTTCTGTGATAAAACTTAAAATTATACCTGAATTTTTTCATCTCCCCAATACATCATGAGTACTCTGAAATCCGCAAGTGGAATTTCGTCCAGCCTATTTTCAAGCCTCTCTTCATCAGTTTCATAAGCCGTATAATGTGCCTTTTTTATACGACTCTTGTACCTCCTCCAAGAGTCACGAATTGACTTCAAAACCCAATATTCACATTCATCTGGAATAATATACCGTTGCTTAAATAAAAATCAAACATTAAAAAGAATAGTCATGCTACTTTTGTGACAAGTTTCATATATTTAAGTAAAATTCAGCTAAGTTTGCAAATTACCTTGACATATTTCCACAGCGTGCCTTTCAAACTTGAAGGAATATCAAACCAAGACTTGTAAGTAAGTGGAACACTCCTCTTCAGTGTTCCTAAAAAAGCACTCAGTTCAGACATTACTTGGTCATCGTCTGAAATAGGTTGGCCCCGATGATTCATTTGGATTTGAACTCTTTTGTCATATGACCTTGAATGAACTTTATCCATCTTTGTTTTTCCCCTGAACCTTCTGGGAGCTCCCACTACTATTACAAAGTACATACAATAGTAATGAGAAGGCTAGACATAACATAAATGAAAACTTATACTATTAAAATCAGAACTCAATTAGATAATACCTTCAGCTTCTTCTACTTCATCTTCTTCGTTTTCAATATTTGTCGAGACATTTCCGACAACAGCCTTCTTCCTTGCACTTCCACTTCCACTACTGTTATTCTTTTGGCGTTCTCACATAGCAAAATAAGCAGCCATTGTTCCTATTCCTTCATTGTGTGGTAACTCAACGCTACATGGTGGATCAACAGTTTGTGTAGGAACTGGATTTTCCCCTGCCTTCGGAGTTGCATTCTTATCAGTTGTAGATTCAACAATGGCCCGTGAACGAGTTATTGGTCCAGACTGAGGCTTTGTAATCGTAACCTTTTTGGTTCTCTAAAATATATGAAATTAGTTCGAGTCATATTCTATTATAAACTTCGGATTTTGATTTTACCAACTAATACTTAATTAACTCTTAGGTCATGGTGCTTGTCAATCAAAGTATATTTATACTGCAGCAATCAAACAACTTAGTCAACAAGCAAAGAGTACTGTAAATATAACCCAACCCAAATAAAACTAACAAATAGCTTTTGAAAGCAAAGGAATAAATATGCAAACTAAGAAAGGCCAAATGAAAAATGGTGGCGATAAAAGATGCTAATAGCAACTTAAATAATAGAAGTTGAATCGTCAAAAATTCAATGGAACTTCTATAAAATACTTACTTCTGAAATCATACATCCTTGCAATCTTTATCTATAAAATTATACTTACACTCCCAGAACCATGCTTATACCTTTCATACCATCTTTATTCAAAACCTACATATTTAGAGTTATAATTCATAGGAAATTATGTAAACCGATTTTGGGAATTGAACATATTCGGGATTTTAAATCTTCAAAACTTATACCTTCGAAAATAATTATATACTTGAAACTTTGGAATCACATTCACAAATATACAGAATTATTATACACTCAAAACCACATACTTCGAACATTAAAAAAACCTTATATATCAGAAAATTGATGTATACAGGATCAAGTTTTGTAATAAGTTTTTCTAAAAGCAGTGTGTGAAATGCACAGAATACATGCATAAAACGGGTATGTATCTCATCATTCATATATACCTCAACTCGTATAATACTGAAATCCATATGTCCATATTGAAACCCATACACATCTAAAATTTATTTGAGTTGAAACTGCATATGTCTAAAATTCACTACATATAAATTTATGTATACTTGAAGATTCAGACATTTCAAAGTTATATGCATATATCCAAAACTTAATATACTTTAGAACTTTTAAAACCGTGCCTGTTTGAAACTAATCACATTTTTCAAAACTAAGATTTGCCCAAAATTTTGTGGAATAAAGATAGATATCAAATTCATACATATTGAAACCTGTCCTTATCATATCCAAGATCTTTACATTCGAAAGCGACAAATATGCAAACACTTGATGTACAATATGTTTAAAATTGATTTATCAAAACACTACTTCATATATTTAGAAATAGGACACATTTATGTATCAGGCAACATAGCTTTGTAAGTAAGGCACATTTTATGTCCGAAGTTGGAAACTAGGGATTGTTATGTATAAAGAATATATCTGTCTAGATATATTTGAAATCAAATTCTTTCGAAATTTAATTCCTTTGAAACCATTTATAATTTTTAAATTTGGTTTACATGATTTCAGACTTTGAAACATTATGTCTAAGGTTTGAAATTAAAAAATGTTATGGTTAAGATCTTAATTATTTAAAAACCAATTTTTTTTAAAAGTTTGCAGATCTTTTCAGAGAATTAGAGTCTCATACCTTGAGTTTCATGACTGGGCGGATAAATGTTGATTTACAAATTGGACCAGGCCCGTGCTTTGGTGGTTGTAAGTTGGAAGCATGGTCAGCTGTTCTCTTCGCTAGTTATTGCGGAAGCAATCCTTTCTATCAATTTACATAACCAGACTCTTAGGACTTGCGGCATCAGAGCCTTAACACTTGCATCCCCAAGACATGCGCAAGCAATCATTTGAACCCAAAAACTACTTCATCACTGTTGGAAGGAAAATCCCTTTCGCCACTATATCTTTAGAAAATAACCTTTACACCACCAAGTCTTGCGGAAGTAATCCTAGCGAACAATTGCGGAAGCATTTTCCCTTTGTCGCTGTTGACGGAAGCTACGTATTTGAACAACTGTGGCACTAAATTCCCTTTCGTCAATGTTGATGGAAGCTTTAAATAATTGCAGTAGCAAATTTTTCAACGGAAGTACTTCATTAAACACTGAAGAAAGGAACCTCTGCGGAAGCAATTAACACTTGCGGCACCCAATTTGTCAACGCTTGTGGAAGTACTTCGTTAAACACTGGCGAAAGGAACCTCTTTTGAACACTGATGAAAGGAACCTCTGCAGCAGATTAAATCAAAGCCCTAACTGAAATTCGAAACCCAAACGAACCCCAATTGAAGACCTAATTGAAACACCGAAGCCCTAATTGAACTTGAACTCAAACTTTCCCTAATCGAACCCCAATTAAGCTTGTAAACTTAGAACTTTTAGCCCTAATTGAAATCGCAGAGTGTTTGAGTGTTTGAGAGGTTGAGCGGCGGAGTACGTATTTTGTTAAGTGTTTGAGTGAAACCCTTCAATATTTTGTTAACTTTTGCCGCTTTGTTTTTGCTTACCGCGTTAAAAATTATTTCGGCCCGCTTTTTTTCCAGCCCGCACTCATTTTTTATAATATTTTTATAAGTCAATAGCTACTGCAACATAGTATTGATATCTATGCTAACATCCTGAAGCTAATGTTGTAATAGACAAAAATCAGCATAGCTATCGTTACATTGTAGCTAGCAACATCTTGTATTTTCGTTGCAATAGACCATCTATGGCGTAGTGTGTTCCGAGGATCCCTATTTTTCATTTCTTCTGCACTTATACTCTTTCTGATTTATAAACCCTAATTTCTAAATCGAATTGGGGATTTCACTTCATTGTAACACTTAAGCCTCTGTATTCAAAAAGTCATTAATAAAGTGGATACTTTGCCTATTTAAGCATTTAAATATCAAATTAATACTTAAATATCATGTTATATCTTGGATTAATTCATATACGGCTTTCGAAAAAGATATCCCTATCATTACTGCTTTTGACACCATCGATAGGGCTTGTGTCGAAGTCCTTGATTCAAATTCGTACCTTTACTAGGTGTTAATCGTTTCAAAACCCTTCCATTTATCCCTTTCGAAGGGGTACCCTCCAACATTATAGCTTCTTTGATTTAGGTATTTCCATCCAACATTCATCCTAGTAATTTCTACCATTTCAAAAACCTTTGAAGGGATTTTTATCGAGTCAATTTCTATTCTTAAACATGTTTGGGATGTTGACAAGTTTTCTTGTTAACATTTTTGACGCTAGAAGGAGGGCTTGAACCTCCAATCTATTATCATTCCCTACACTGGTAATTTGCATAAGCGCCTTTCGTTATTTAAAGATGGTAAGAGTCGGAAGCAATAACGACAACCTAAGTATAGAAATTGCATCACAAGCAACTTTAGAAGACGATATTGTCCCTAGCTTCAATCAAGAAAGCATGGAAGTCATCCAACCTTCAACTTTAACAAAACTCCAAACGATAAGACCAAGATTAGAGATCTACTACCATCAACAATATCACACGAGAACGTCATGAGAAAACTTTCTCACAAAAGGCTTCAAATGCAATAGGGATTATAGAAGAAAGAAATAATGAAACTCAAGACAACATGTTAAACATGCAATGTTCACAATCACAAGCTAAAGAAAGCAGTGAAGCGGAGGCAAGCCAATGAAATAAAAACCAAGAAATTAAAGCTAAGAAGTCCCTTGAGCAATCAAATAGTTTAATCCAAAGAAACAATAGAAATTACCACGATGACAAAACCGACCAAAAAGACATCCTACACCAAGTGATAATGGATACGTGTAAAGAAGAAGGAATTCCTAACCTAGAGAAATATGTTATCCCGCAAAAGACTCCTTTTTGGAAGAAATAACGGCAGTTAGCATTCCTCCTCCATTCAAATTCCCCCGCCAAAGTATGATGGAATCACCAATCCAAAGGATCACTTAGTAGCTTTTGGAGTACGAACGGATCTCTGTAAAGCTTCTGGGGCAATTCATTGCAAACTTTTCCTGTAACTTATCAAGGAGCGGCTATCAAATGGTACAAGAATTACCAAGCGAAATCCATCTGTTCTTGGGAACAATTCTATTATGAATTCGTGATACATTATGTATATAAAGATCCAACTATGGATTTTAGTTTGTTAGTTACTATCAAGCAGAAGCCAGGAGAGCTACTTGACGAATACTTGAAAGATTCAGTAAGGAAGCATTGAAAGTAAGGAATACAACTGATAGAGGAAAGCTTATGGCAATTCGATCAGGATTGATCAACCAAACCTTTTTCTAGTAAGACCTTATGCGAAGATCTACAATACTTCTATTTCCAAGCTGAAAGATTTATCCGTTTTGATGAAATGTACCATGACAAGAATATATTACAACAAGCATAGAAGAAGGAAGATTTAGTTCCGAATACTACAACAAAAAGTCAAAGGATGGTGAAAGGCTTTGGAAAAGAATTCCAGAGCCAATTATGTAGCCTTAGATCAACCATTTTCTCACATATTCGTTGTAGCAAGAGAGGATGGAGTTTCCCAACTACTCATAAAATGCGAAGCCAACCAGAGTCCAGAAAAAGGGAAAGTTATTGTGACTTCCATAAAGTAAGTGGATATAATCCCTAAGATTGTCGTGTCTTAACAAGAATAATTCATAATATGATCATATCGGGAACCTTGAAGGAATTCATCAAAGAAGCTTGAAGAAACTTCTTGTTCAAGCAAGGATAGTTCAAACACTTGAAGCTTATCTTTCCATATAAAAGGAAAGCAGCTTAGCAACTTCAGATTCAGACTCCTATCAAGCCATAAAGTCTTATAACATTTTTCCAACTATAAATTTTCTTTCCTCATAATTCTGTACTTAAAATAGATCATGTATTAATATAAAATTCGAGTGTCTTTACATGTTAAAAAACAAAACCAGTTTACTGCATCCAAAAGACTCTGAAAGAATGACAGACTCCCTGTTGTTTCTTGAAAAAGACAACTCAAATGCCTAAAGCAAAATGACCCTATACATCAATGCTTGAATCAATGCAATATAAAGACTTTCTCTCATGAAACCTCAGATTGCCATCAATCCTTCGTCAACTTTTGAGGAAAGGCTTACAAATAGACCACTTCCTTTTACCGAGCATACTTGCCAAGGTGCAATTATATATATAAAGGTGAAAACAATATACACCAACTCCATTTTTGACAAATCATTTTATTACCGAAAGAAATTTTCCAAACATATCTTTAAAGAAAGACTATTTTCAGTCACATTTTCAATCACCCCATAAATTACGGAAGACAAGTATCTATTTACTTCAAGAACTTATTTATGCAATCTTCCAAAGATATTATATAGCATTAGTATATGCTCAAAATGGATTTTGACTACTCATGTTCTGACATAAACATCTTCAGAGCTTTCTAAAATTATCAACAAGAAAAAGCATGTTCATATTTTCTCAAGAAAAGCTTTTAAGCAGTGAAAGGTTTATTGAGAAAAAACTATAAACGAGAACCTATTCTCAGTTAAAAGACTATTGGTTCAAGAATCATGACCTCCTTGTTTTTTATTTCAGATTCACGTTTCCACTATGAGAAAACCTATTTTTGGACTTTACCAAAGGCACCTCCTTTAGGGAGAGTTAAAACCTCGTGAAAAGCCCTTACCAAAGGCACCTCCCGAGAGGAAGGGTTAAATCCTCTTAAACCCTTACCAAAGACATCTCCTTGAGGGAGGGCTAAAACCTCTAAAAAAGGCCTTGCCAAAGGCACCTCATAGAGGGAGGGTCAAAACCTCTAACAAGCCTTCTCTGGAAGCACCTTCTAGAGGGAGGGATAAAACCTCTAACGTCCAGTTCACCTCTTGGAGGAAGTGTCAGGTCTAACACCCACTAGCAACCTTTTAGAGGAAGGTCAATCTAACATACACTATAACACTTAGAATTAGAGGAACCTTAGAGGGGGCACCTAACAGACAAAGAAGGACAAAGATGTCTGCAACACAAAACAAAAGTCAAGACCCAAGGGAACAAAGAATCAAAGGAATAAAGCTATCCACCATCTAAAACAAAGATGAAGCCTGAAAAAGGGGTACAGACAAAAGGAAAAAGGATGAAGATGTCCTACATTATAGACATGAATGGATAAGATATCCATGATCATAATAAAAAATGACAAAGTATCAGCTAGCAATCTTCAATACATCCGATGCCTGAAAAGTGGCTCCCTCAGCAAAGAATTAAGAAATATGCATCCTAAAAGGAAACACGAGGCAAATAAATGGATAAAATAGATCCGCAATTTGAAATGGAAAACAAAGATCTATAGAAAAACTAAAGGAACGGAGCAGATAACAAATTTTGATAAAATTGACTTCATTCGAAGAATAGATTAAGTAAACCACTTTTAAATCCTTAGAAATAAGGTGATCCTTTAGGATAAGAGGTCTATATGTTATATATATTAATAAGTTATTTGGACCATTGCACTGCTGAACGGCTAAGCAGTAGGACAGAACTTGCACAACCGAACGACCAACTAGTCGAACGGAGCTTGCACTGCTAAATGGCCAGCCAACTGAACGGAACTACCTATTGAACGGTTTAATTGTTGAAAAGTTAAATAGATAAATGGAACTATCTGCTGAACATTTGACTGGTCTTATGGAACCACTACTTCGAATGGCTGACTTGTATTATGGAACTACTATTCCAAATGATTGCATGTCTTTATGGAACTATTCGACTCCAATATAACAATAATACTATTAACTTACAAGCACTTTAGGTGATACCTATCTAGATAGGATACTTTCTTTTGAATTATGGGAATCCCCGTTGTTATTCAAGGCTTGAGTTTCATATAAATATCTGGCATAGCATTTTAGGTAGAACTTTAGAATTAGGGCCAGATAGGATTAAGGATCTTTTGCTTAAGTCTTCTCAGGTTTACCATTACTAGACAATTTTTCGACCTTGTGCTTATAATAAAATTTTAAAGTAATCTATTTACCAGATGAGATCTTAACAAATTTCAGACTAAATCCCTAACTTTGTGAATTTTCGATTGCCTTGTTTCTTTTCATAATGATTTCTTATTGAATTTCTAAATTCTTAATTTTCTTATTGAGTTTATGATGATTTACAGATTTCATATTCTCGGTTCTATGAATTCTCAATTTCCTTATTGGATTTTCATGATGATTTCTTATTGAATTCTTGGTTTTATGAATTCTCAATTTCCCTATTAGATTTTCGTGATGATTTCTTATTGAATTTTTGGTTTTATGAATTCTCAGTTTCCTTATTGGATTTTTGTGATTATTTTCGGACTTCTTGTTGAATTTCTGGTTTTATGAATTCTAAAGTTCTTGTTGATTTTCGTAATAATTTCTCAATATTCCATTGGATTTGTGGTCTTTTTTATGAAATTCATTTGCTTCATACAATTATCAAACTGGAACTCTGAATAGGGGTTCTTGTTCTCTGTGGCTTTCTGATCCTTTAATTATCAGATGGTATTCAGATGGTAGTTCTCTAATCTTCTTATTACAGGATAACATTCCGGATTAATGTTGGATCATTCACTAATTCATTGCTGAATCAACAATTGATTCATTAAAAGTTACTGACATGTCATCATAGTAGAATTAGGGGTCTTTTAATTTGAGTTTACTTGGATTATTTATTGTTAGGTAGCTTTCTGACTTTGTACTAATATTAGATAAAATTTTGAGCAGTTTGTTTGTCAGATAAGTTCCTGACAAGTTTCTAATTGAATTCCTGATTTCATGAATTCTCGGTTTCTTTTTGTGATGATTTATTATTGAATTTCTTATTTTACGAATTCTTGATTTTTTTTGATTTCCTTACTGAATTTTCATGATGATCTGTGGACTTCGCATTGAATTTCTGGATTTGTGAGTTTTCTGGATAAGTCGTGAGATTTTGTATTGAAATGTAGGTTTTTCTGGAAATTCAATGTTTCCACACTATTATTAGATAGAAATTCTAAACAAGAGTCTCTTGGTACCAGACAGACTTCTATTCTTTTTGTTAGAAGATGATGGTAAAAGGGAATAAGAACTCCCCGATCTTCGTATCATTAGAAAATGTTCAAAATTAGTACCAAACTATCTACTAATTTTTTATTGAATGAATGAAAATTACTAACATGCGGTGTAGGATTGGAGACAAAACTATAGCAAAGAGCAAGATCAAACCACCTAAAGCCCGAAATTAATTCTCGATGGCCAAAGAAAACTTAACCCAAGAAAAAAGGTGTTGGAGTGTATGATAGCTTTCTTGAAAGGTACTTTCACAAAAACCAACATCTACCGATCAGGTGATATTATTCCACATTTATATCATCAATGGTAGAAAGGGTTTGATCATGTTTTTTTCTGGATGCTCTATCTAGTGATATTATCGGATAATCTCTTGAATTTCAATTTTCAAATTTAGCGTTATCCATCAAAATCCCACAACAAGGTTATAATCCTTATAGAAATTATTATCTGTTTTACATGAAAACCAAGAAAAAAATTCCATTGAGGTTTGAAAAGTCTAAAAGAAATTCTTAGATTTTGGTCCTAAAGAACAAAAACTTCTTTCATACAAGGATGGAAAAATGTTATCCATAAAAACCTTCTCTAGGTTAAAAGTATGAAAAAAGGAGCTATAATGCGTGATTTGGAAGCATTGATTTGGAAGCATTCATACATATTGAGACGGATTCCACAAGTATCAAAGAAGGTTCTGTAAGCATCAAAAAGCGTTCCGTAAGCATCAAAGAAGCTATCGTAAGGGTTTAGGGAGCTTTTGAAAGTGCTGAAGTGGAACCTTTGAAGACATCAAGAGGAAGTAAGGCTTTTGATAGGGTTGAAAAGGCTTTCTAGGCATTAGAGAAGATGCTTTCATCATGATCGAAGGAGCTTTTGCAAATATCAAAGTGGACGTCTTTGCATAGGTCAAATGGAATACTTCCACTTACATTGTTACCTTTCGAAGAAGTTGAATCTCTGCCTTCCACAAAGGTGGAAGCCTTGACTTCCGAAGGGGTTGAAGGATCACCTTCTACAATCATCAAGCTACCAAGAAAAACTATCATATCGTAAGGCAAGTATCACCCCTTCCTCATCAATTGAACCCTTTCCCGGGCATCAAATGGTTTCACATATGTTATGTAAAGCTTCTGCAAGAGTCAAAGGGTTTCACATGTATAAATGTGGCTTCTGCAAACATCACAAGGCAGGCTTCTGCAATAGTCAAAGCATGATACCTTCCACAAGAGACAAATACTTAAATGAAAGCTACCTTCCACAAGTATTGAAAGAGTCTAATCAACCATAGGAGTTAACAAAGAATGCCTTCCGCAACCGACCAAGTAGGTGCTTCCGAAGTAGTTGATCCTTTCGCGGTGGTTACATCATCATTTACCATTCCATCCTCAATGAATGCTTCCGCAACCATCAGAATAACAGCTTTCGAAAGCATCATCACCTTTCACAAGTATTGTTTATATACCTTCCGCACATGTTGGGACACCTTTTCGTGCTTATCCAAGACATCTACAATAACATAAGTATTGCTTCCATACCTTCAGATGGAGTCGAAGGCTTTCAGATCTTATACGAAAGCAACATTAGAGAGGTACTTTGGAGTCAACAATGGCGGATGGTCATAAATGCATCCTTTCGACTGAGTCAAAAGGACGGATATGAAGGGGTCCAGCCTGCACCTATAAATAAGACCTTAGGGGTGTTGTTTTGAGGGTCTGATTTTTCATTCTTTCGCTCTTAAGCTATTTCTGATTAGTAAACCCTAATTTCTAAGTCGAATTGGGGATTTTACTTCATTATAACACTTAAGCCTCTGTATTCATAAAGTCATTAATAAAGTGAATATTTATCCTATTCAATCATTTAGATATCAAATTAATACTTAAATATCGTGTTATATCTTGGATTAATTCGTATATGGATTTCAAAGAAGGTCTTCCTATCATTACTGCTTTCGACACCATCGACAAATCTTGTGTCGAAGTCCTTGATTCAAATTCGTACCTTTGCAAGGTGCTGAGCGTTTCGAAACCCTTCCATTTATCCCTTTCGAAGGGGTACCCCCCAATATTAATAACTTCTTTGATATTGGTATCGCCATCCAACATTCTTCCTAGTAATTTCGTCTGTTTCGAAAACCTTCGAAGGGATTCTTATCGAGCCAATTTCTATTCTCAAACACGTTTGGGTGTTGATAGGTTTTCTTGTTAAGAGGTATAATCTAACCCAAGGCTAATCTGGGGACATGTATACAATTAACCATCGTGATCTACGATTAATAAATGTATAGATGATGTTATATGTCAATAATAACGTCGAAGGGAATATACATATACAATAGATAATCAAGTTTATACCTATACTAATACGTATCTATTTTTTTGACAAATTTTATTTAATTAACATTTCTATAATTATATAAAAATATATTATAATATTATTTAAAATATAACTCATTATATTTTACAAATATATTGATTTATAATTATATATGAATATTTATATTTAAGAATATTTATTAATTAATATTCGGACTTACACATACATAGATATATATATATATACACACACGCATATATGTGTGTGTGTATATATGTATACGTATATATATAACACATTTAATAATGTTGTAATCAAATCTAAATATGTTTAACCTTTTCAAAATAATTATCTAATATATAAATTTTAAATTTATTGATAGAGGTTAGCTACTAGTAAATGGACAAAATTTATTAACTTAAAATTTCGATCGGACATCGTATTTGAAAATTTAAAATTGTTATATTTTAGACTTATCTCACTTTTAAACAAATAATATTCAGATTTTTTTTAAAGTAAGATCCATAAGCATCAATTTTTTTATCGAAAATTTAAAACGAAAACCAAAATAGAAAATTAAGTTTTTAATTAAAAATAAAAAGCTAATTCAGTTACATAAAGGTATAAAATGTTTAAATAATATGTATGTATATATAAGTTTTTGGATCTAAAAAATGATTAAAATACTAAAAGTAATTTATTATATAATTAGTAACTTTCTCCTTGAGATCTTACCAACAATTGAGCACCTTATTTATTAGTTGTTCTCCCCTCAAACACTTTGTTCTCCTTGGCTACAGGTTGCACTACTTTCAACTTGCCTTCATCATGGGATTTCAGTATCTGACTAGATCCCCGGTTGTATCTGGATGTGTTTGTTGTAGATCGGGTTGCTTTGGACGCACAATCGCAGTTTGGTTTCTCATTATACAATTGTAGTTGGTAATCCAAACTAGTTCTTCGATCAAGTCGTGAAGGCGTTTGCACTCGTTCGCTTCATGTCCATCCAGCTCATGGAAGATGAAGTACTTTCCATAACTTTTCTCTCGGTCAGTAGGTTCTCGCTTAGCCAGCTTCTGGTAGAGGATGTGCCCCTCGTTTCCAGAAGATTCTCTCTGGGGTCACTATCAACTTAGCATAAGAAGAGAACTTTGATCCTCTTCTTATCCATTTCGATTCTCCACCACCATTATCAACTTTCCGTTTCCCTCTACCATCCAAAAGATGTCTCAGACCACCAACTGCATTTCGCCCCTGTCCCAATGGGGGATCTCGACGTAACTCTGGCACATACTTCTTTGGTCTTTGATCATTTGTACTCGGATTCACGTTCCTAGCTCCATCATCATTAATTCCTGACATTTCGACAGACATTCTGACATTGCCCCCAAGTAGCAATTGTTCTGTTCGTGGGGGCATTGTTCCAACTTGCTCCTCTCGAACACCAGATGCTCCAATATTGTTTCCTGGCACTTGGTTCTGAATTCCTGCAAGGCAATTCCCTGAAGTCCCATCCTTTGGAAGAACCCTTCTAGCATCTCCTGCTGCCTAGCCATGAACTCTTCTAGCATCTCCTGCTGTCTAGCCATTATCTCATCTTGCGTTTCCTTCGTTATCCTCTCCATCTCTTCTCTGGTCACATAGTAGGATTGATGAGAAATTGAGGATACCTCCTGCCTGTCCCCAGGCTCCGGTTGACTTCCTTCAACCTTAGATCCGGTGTTAGGCTTCTTCATATTCTCAAAATCCTAGATTCAAGCTTCAAGTCTTCACATCTTATTCTAGTTTCTCAGTGAAAGCACCAAAATATTACCCAAAAATTGGATCAACACCTAGAATCAAGATGAAAGCACCAGTTAAGATTAAATCAACAGAAAAAACAATAAAGAACACATAGTTTTTATAGTGGTTTGGCTTAACCTTCAACCTAAGTCCACTTTAATCTTTTATTAGTCGTTCTCTCTCTAGATTACAACTTGCTATATCAGATCTGACCGCAATCCAGTGGATCTTAGATTTACAATGAAGTTTCTAGAGTGTTTGAGAGTCACTAGTACTAAGAATTTGCTGATCTAAGTCCTAGAATAACAAATAGTTGTTTCCTAAGTGACTTTACTGGAGGAAAGGTTAGGAGTGGAGAAGTAGAAGCCTCTAATGGCAAAGAATTCAATCACCATTTTGGTTGCTCCATGACTTGTATTTATAGGAGAAACAGTCGTGTTGGGCCAAAAATCCACTTGAGGTAGAGTTCAAATATCGGCCGAAGTAGTGTACAAAGTTGCAAAATCTTCCTTATTAACCATAGAGGTTGGTGCCGACCTCTCAAGCCGGGGTTGACTTCTCATCATAGTTCGAATCACTCTGAACCTTCTTGCATCCTTCTTCTTACTTCATTTTAAGGTGTCTTATGCTATTTCCATTGACTGTTAGTCGTTCAAAACAAATCGTCATCTACTTATCTCCAAAATAGTCCGTTATCAGCCTTTTTATCTAAAAGGACGGTAATGAATTTTTCTTTAGCTCTAAATGACTTGTACTTTTTACAGCACTCTTCAAATTCCCTATGGAGGTGTCCAAAGAAGTTGCAACATCTATGGAGTTAACATGAGAGGTCGGTGCCTACATGAGAGGTCCGTACCGAGATGGATGATAAGCTATACCAAGATGCAGCTCGGTACCAAACGCCTCTTGTAAGCTCTTCCAAAACCCACTAGTGAACAACGGGTCTCGATCGCTCACAATGCTCTTTGGCACACCATGAAATCATACAATTCATCTCAATACAACTCGGCCAGTTTGGTTGCCATTCTATTAGACTTGATGGGTATATATATGTGCTATTGGTCAATCGATCGACTATGGCCTAGATGCTGTCGTACCCTGTTCGAGTCCTTGGCAGTCCATCAATGAAATCTATCGATATCTGCTCCTACTTCCATTCGAGAACTTCAAGTGGTTGTAATAGGCCACTTTATTTCTTTTGCTCTGCCTTCACTAACTGGCAGTACATATGATTCGAGATGAATGTCCTAACGTCCTTCCTCATTCCTTCCTAATAGTAGGTCTGCCTTATATCATGGTACATCTTATTACCACCGGGATGTATTGTCAATCTCCAACGGTGGCTCTTGCTCAGCACCTCATCCCGCAACCCATCGACATCAAGGAAAAATAATCTCCCATCCTTACGGAGCCAACCTTCTTGGTCGAGTCTATATTGCTTCATATTCTTAGACTGTACTCTCCTTTTATTTTCTCCATGATCTCAGTCAATCTAGCATCTCACTTCTGACTGGCACCGATCCTCTCAATTAAAATAGGCCTGATTGTCAAACTTGCCAACATCTCTAGTTCTAACTCGCAATAAGCTTTAAAGTCATAACCATCGATATACTCTAGCCATTTCCACTCTAGGAACATCGCCCCAAACTAGCATGCCTTCTACTTAATGCATCAGCGACACCATTCCCCTTACCGAGCATTTAGGAAATGCTAAAGTTATAGGAGGTTAAGAATTCCAACCATCGCTTTCATCAAAGGTTGAGATCCTTCTGGGAGAAAAAGGTACTTCAAGAATTTGTGGTCTGTGAATAGCTCGAACCTTTCCCCTAATAAGCAATGCCTTCAAATATTCAAAGCAAACAGTATCGCCGCCAACTCCAAATCATGGGTTGGATACTTTCTCTCGTGTGGCTTCAGCTATCGACTAGTGTAGGCGACAAATTTTCCCTTCTGCAACAATACTGCACCTAATCTAGTACCATAGGCGTTTGTGTGTACTGTCTGCTCCTCATTCCCGCTCGGAATGGTCAATACAGGTGTGCTCGTCAACCTCTTCTTCAGACTCACAAATTCTTGCTCGCATCTTGCATCCTAAGTAAAAGTATGATTTTTCTTTGTCGAATTGGTTAAGGGTGTGGCTATCTTTGATAAGTGCTTGATAAAGCGTCTATAATATCCCACCAATCCTAAGAAGCTGCTCTCATTAGTAGCATTCTTTGGTTGGCTCCAATCCTGAACCGCTGCCACCTTGGCAGGGTCTATTATGATACCCTGCTCGGAGATGACATGTCCCAAGAGCCTCACATCCCTTCTCCAGAAGTGACATTTTGAAAACTCTTCTTTCAAATTGTGCTTGCGCAACACTTCTAGTATAATCCTCATGCGCGCCTTGTATTTCTCCTCTATCCTGGAATAGATCGTAACATCATCCATGAACACAAGTACGAACTTGTTCAGTTGATTCCTGAAGAAACGGTTCATGAGATCAATAAAGTATGCCGAAGTATTGGTTAGCCCAAACGGCATAACCAACAACTCATAGAAACTAGACAGCGTAGGAAACGTGATGTTCGGCACACTCTTCTTCGCTACTCTCAACTGGTGAAATCCCATCGCCAAATCCAATTGGGAGAACACCTTCGGTCGTTGGAGCAGTTCTTCTTAATCACCTTATTCAGCTCACGATAACCCATACACAATCTTAGAGAGCAATCTGCCTTAGTAGCGAATACTACGGGTGAACCCCATTCAGATATGCTCCTATGAATGAACCCTCTTTTCAACAGGTCATTCGCCTGTAATTCTAACTCCTACTTTCTAAAGGCCATACGCCTTAAAGGCATAACTATAGGTCTGGCATCATTTTTCAAGTCTCTACGGAACTCAGTCTCCTTATACAACGTAATATAGTCACAACCTCAAATACATCCAGATACTCTCTAATAATAGGCACCGATGACTACTCATCTCGCGGAATCTCAAGCGAATATAGAAAGCTGATCACAACCTCATCCTTTGGTAAGTAGCAAATCACTCCTGTCTGCCCTTCCGCAGCTTCAATTGTCACCAACATCTTCTTGTAATCCACTACCACTGCATGCTTCCTTAGCCGGTCCATTTCCAAGATAATCCTAAATCCAATGAAATTTAGAACAAAACAATCACAAACAAAAGAGCATCCATAACTTGATAAGACCAAACCACAACAAATCATACACAGGCTAGTGGAGCCTCCAACTGGGTTTGCCACAATCAACGGTCGCTCAACTATTTTGGATTTTAATCATAGTCTATCTACTAAATCACTAAACATAAGGAATGCGAAGCCCTGTATCGAATAAAACACATATATGAACATCATAAAGGGAAAGCATACCTTGAATGACAACATCCTTCCCCTTCTCTTTCACCGAAGGAGCACTCGATGAAGTCAGGACAAAGTCTAAAGCATATGCCTTCACAACCTGTTTCTGCTGCAGTGGTTCTGAACAATTCTTCAGTATAGACTCAAGCTTTTCACAGTTATAACACTTGTAACATCCCATATCTAGAGGCCAAAAACTAAGTGCTATGGATGTTGCAATCATCCATAATATTAACTTCTGGTGATGAAATACGGTTATACTAATGGTGTCCATAATATCAAAAGCACTTGAATATGAACAAAATCATTGATTTCCAAAAACAATAATTTTAGTGATTACATTTGAAACAAATCATATCCAAGTTACAAAATCCCCAAAACATATTCCCAGGCAATGATCAATTATAAATTTACCACAATATGCCAAGAGCGACATATGATGATGCCCCCTTGGATGATCAAAGTAATATAGTCATAACTGACTTAATACATAGCGGAAACAAAATAAAAGAACTGAAGTTCTTAATTAGCTATCCGTCAGCCACCTGCTCGTCTCCGGATGCTTTATTCGTCAGAACTCCGAGACCTGAAAACCTAAACCCTCAGCCTACTCAAATCAATTTTGAGCACCCGAGAGTTTAAGGGGAAACAAAACTTCGAGTTAGACATAAAGCCTGGTATAAATAATTCTGTTACATCTCTGTTTAATGATATTGAGTGAGACCATGCCGCTTAGCGGAACGGGTTTCCCCTCACTAATATCCTTTTTCAAAACATATATTTTGCAAATCCTTTCCTGCAGCCAAACTGGTTAATCAACTGATTATATAATAATAACATAGCAAGATCCATTATGCTAAAAGAAGGAAATAAATTGACTACCTGTCCAAAATCTAGGCTAACCGCCCTCAACTGGACTAACTGTCCAAAATCTGGGCAAACCGCCCTCAACTGGACTAACTATCCTAAAACCGATTATACCAAAATAGCATTATCCTTTATGCTAAATAATTGACTATCTGTCCATAAAACAGGTAAAAGGTGGACTAACTATCCATGAGAAGTAGCAAGGTCTGTTATGCTAACAGGTAAACTAATTGTTCATAAACTAGGCTAACTTCCCTTAACTGGACTAACTGTCCTCTGGGCTGACTGCCCTCAAAGTGGACTAGCTGTCCGAATTAGAATGTGCTAACTGCTTAAAATTTTCTAAGGATTAACTACCCCTCAAAATTTTCTTAGCATTAACTACCCTTTGAAATTTTCTTAGGGTTAAATACCCTTTAAATTTTCCTTGAAAACCTTTTTCAAAATGATTAATCCGTCAAATCATACATATACAAGAAAACTATATCTTTAGCTTTACTCTAAGCTATTTTGCCATGTTATATACTTTACCTAAAATAATATTGATGATGTTCAATAAGGATTATCTATCCTTTTAAAATAAGTTAAAGTCCTTTATAACTTAAAAACACTTAGGCTACTCTGCCTATTTATCATGTTCGAAACCTTTGTTTAAAACTTTTAAACAACCCTTTCGAAACCATTGAAGGTAACTCCTTCGAAACCCTTGAAAGTATCTCTTTCAAAACCAATAAAAGCCCTTCTTTTAAAAGCTTTAAAATATAAGACATCCTCCTTTAAAACTTTTTAAACCTTGCCTTTCAAAAACATAGGAAAAACCTTCCTTTTCAACCTTGTCGAAACCCTGGGGAACCACCCCTTTCGAAACCATTCATAAAACCTTTCGAAAGCATCAAAACTAAACTCTTTCGAAAACACTTGGGTTCAAATTAAAACACGTGGATACCTTTCAATACTATTCGAAGTTATCTACTTTGAAACCCTTTAAAACGTTTCGACCAAAACATTTGGATTATGCCTTCAAGTAGAGCAAAAGGATCAGATAAACAATAGAGTTGAAAGCATCTGTTTCAAAACCATTTGAAAGTAACTCTTTCAAAACCATTTCTTAAATAAATAAGTGATGGTGTCGAAACCATCCATTTGAAAGCAATGGAGAGGAGGCGATTTTAGAAAACAAAACAACCCCTTCGAAACCATCTGGATCGAAAGGTAGGAAGCGACAGCTATAAGCTTCGACAATATCGAAAGCAATCATTTAAAACAACAATTGAAACGATCATTTTTAAACCATTTGACTTAATCGAAAGCATTTAGGTCGAAAGCAACTGAGTCGAAAGCAAGCATGCGTTTTTTTCCTTTAAACCAAAACAATGCTTCACCTCTTTCGGAACCCCATGGTTTCGACCCTATACCTTTCGCCCTCTTCCAATTCACTATGTACCAGTTGCCTGATACCATATGCATTGGTTTCGACTGTGTTGGAAGGGGAGGGATGGAGGCGAAACCTGGTGCCGAAGGAGACGAAATGGTAAAAAGCCTGTTTATTTGTACTTTAAAATTGCCTTTTTGTACCTAACCTGCCTTGGTCTAAGTTTGACTGGTTGCCAGATTTTTCTTTTCAAAATTGCTGCCATCTTTCCATTTTTGGAAATTAAAACATTTTAGAAACAGCCCCTTCTCCTCTATAATTATATAAAACATTTAAGTCACATACCTTAAATAATTTTATATAACCATAAAACACCTTGGAAAAATATGGAAAAATTCCAAAAAATCACTTTATATATGTTTTCCAAAATATAAAATTTTCAAACCCAAATAGTTAATTATTTACCCGTAAATAATTTTATAATCCAAAATACCATTTTTTACTGAAAATTCATAATAAATCCAAGAAAATTCAGAAAAATATGAAAATTGAAACACATCTCTAAAATATCATTTTAGATTTTCTTTAAAATTGCAAGGCAATTGGATGTCATTTAATAGGGTTTTCATCTCAAAACATGTCATAAAATCTATATGAACATACATAAATCATCAAGAAGTATATATAATCATTTTATCATTCAAAAACATGGCAAATCAATGCAAAATATTCGAATTTAATCTTAAAACCAAAACCAATAAAAATTAAAGATGTAAACATTATTCACCTTAGCTTTAGAGATTAAAGGAGCTTGAGATTTGAATGGATTTGATTTGAATTAGCTTTTCCTTTAGCTTTTCTTAATTTCTTCTTCCCCTTTCCTTGCTAATGGTGGGCGGCCTATTTTATAAATGTTTTGAAATGAGAATGAACGTGTAACATTGTACATGGCCTAAGGAATAGATATAGGAATGGCCTCTTTCCCATATTACCCCTCGTCTAATTCATTTAAAACCCTTCTTTAATTTATTTATTTTAAATGGCATGACTACCTTAATTAAAATCAAATCTCAGTTCCCTAATCAACACATTATTTTATTTGGTTTAACTAAATATCCTAAATAATGTTACCAAAAATATGGGGTGTTACAGACTCCCCTCCTTAAAGAATTTGTCCTCGGAATTACTATAAGGCAAAAAAATCAAACAAGAAAGTAAATCATACAATCAAACAAGTCCGGATAAGTATCTCTAATCCTGCTCTCAACCTCCCAAGGACAGTCTCTATCATCGTCACTCCCCTGGACTTTGACTAATCTGACCATCTTGGTTCTAAGCCTTTTCTTATCTCTTGCAACAATGCAAACTGGCTTCCTCACTATGGTCAAGTCCGATTCTACCACTAAATCATCTAGCGCTGTCGTTGGAATAGCAGTTTTCGGATATCTAACACACTTTTTGAAATGAGAAACATGAAAAATATCATGGACACCTACCAAACTGCTCAGTAACTCAACTTTATATTCGAGTTTTCCGATCCTCTCAAGAATAGGAAAAAGTCCAACGAACCTAGAAGATAACTTCCCCAACTTCCCAAATCTAATCACACCCTTCATCGGTGACACTTTGATGAAAACCTAGTCCCCAACATAGAATTCTAATTCTTTCCATCTCTTATTTACATAAATATTTTGCCTAGACTGAGCCTCTTTCATTCTAGCCCGAATGACCTCAATATTTTTTGCAGCCTCTCTAACCAGATCTAGACCAAGAATCAACCTATCCATGGTCTCCATCAAACATACGGGAGATTTGCATGGCCTTCCATACAAAGCTTTAAATGGTGACATCCCAATACTAGTCTGATAACTGTTGTTACACGAAAACTCGACTAGATGCAGATGGTCCTCCCATGATCCATCGAAATCTAGAACACAAGCTCTTAAAAAATCTTCCAGGATTTTTTTAACTCTTTCCGTTTGCTGTCTGTGCATGGTAAGCGGTACTCATCTTGAGCTTGGTTCCCAAAATGTAACACCCTATATTTTATAACATTATTTAGGATATTTAATTAGTTAAATTAAATAAAATAATATGAAGATTAATAGGTTGAGATTTGATTTAACTAAGGGTAGCCATGCCATGTTAAATGGAAATCAAAACAAAACAACATGAATTAATGTTTTAGGAAATAGGTAAGGGTAAAATGAGAAATAGGAGAGACTTATACCCTAAACCCTTAGGAAATGAATCACACAATTATTTTCATTCTATCAAACTAAAATACATCAAGGCCGGCCACCATTTTCATTCTCAAGAGAAGATAAAGCTAGGATTCAAAGGAAAGAAGTTAATCAACATATTCAACATCAAATCTCACATCTTTAAATCTCAATGCTAAGGTGAGTGATTACTACATCTCATTTTCTTATGGTTTTCAGTTTTAAGTTAGATCCAAAATGATTTCATAAGTTTACCATGTTTTAGATAATTAAAGGTATATATATGTTTGTTGACGAATTATACATGTTCATATAAGTTGTTATGATATGTTTGATATGAAAATCCTATTAAATGGCATCCAAATGCCTTAAATTTATATATAGGTCAGAAATAATATTTTAGAGAGGTATTTCAATTTTCATAATTTTCTGAATTATTGTGGATTTTATATTAATTTTCTAGTGAGGAAATTGAATTATTGGGTTATAAATTATTTTTGGCTAAAATAATTATTCTTTGGGTTTGAAATTTTTATATGTTGGAAAACATATTAAAATAGTTTTTTTGGAATTTTTCCAGATTTTACCTAATTGTTTTGATGAATATATAAAATTATTTAAGGTATGAGACTTAAATGTTTTATATATTTAATTAAGGAGAATGGGCATTTTATAAAATAAAATCATTGTTTATTTCTAAAATTATCGGCAACACTTTTCTGAAAAGTATTCAATAACCAGTAAGAATTTGACAAACAAAGGCAGGTTAGTTGAAAAGTTTTCTCTTTTAAGTTAAAAACAAGAAAATCACTCTTTTAGCATGATCAGCCACTTTCGACATTAAGCGGTCCAACCCAGACCTTTCAACATCATTGCTTTAAAATCCAATGCATATGGTATCAAGCAACTTGGTATGTAACATATTGGACAAGGTCGAAGGGGCACTTGGTCGAAACCTTAGGTTCTGAAGAGGTTGGGGTATGTTTGTTTTATAAGCCAAAAGTAGTGCCTGCTTTGCTTTCGAAAAGAAGCTTTCGACTTGGTCGCTTTCGACCAAGTCAAATATTTAAATTAAAGGTTTAAGCTTTTGAAGGGGTAGCAACCCCTAGCTCCTACTTTTCAACCTTTCAAAGTCATTGGCTTTCGACAAGGTCGAAAGATTAACTTGTCTTTTAAAAATTAGCCACTTCTTCCATCCTTTCGAAGGGATGGTTTCGACACCATTGCTTCTTGTTTAGGACAAGTTTCGAGAGGAAGGTTTCAACTTAGATGTTTTTCCCTCTTGATTCTAATTGAAGTATAATCCAAGGTTTCAAAAGAGGCTTTTTAAAGTATTAAAAAGGCTAGAGCCTATTGTTTTAAAAGATATGTTTTAAAGCTTTCGAAGGGGTCGGAAGCGAAGCTTTCAAAGGGGTCGAAAGCCAAGCTTTCGAAGGGGTCGAAAGGTTTTAAAAGAGGTTTTCCCACATGTTTGAAATTGAACCCAAAGAGCTTTCGAAAGGTTTATGTTTTAAAGGTTTAATGCTTTCGGAAGATACTATTTTCTGAATGGTTTCATAGTGGTCGAAAGCAAAGCTTTTGAAGGGGTCTAAAGCAAAGCTTTGATGGAGTCGAAATGTAGGTTTTGAAGGAGTCGAAAGGTCCTATTTTCTGATGGTTTCGAAAGGGTTGAAATGGAAGGTTTTTCCAAGGTTTTCTAAGGTAATTTTTTAAAGTCTTTTAAGATAGGATGTCTAAGGTTTTAATGCTTTTGAAAGGAAGGTTTTCAATGGTTTCGAAAGGGTTTGAAGTATGGTCTCGAAAGGAAAGGTTTTGGCCTTTCGGCCTAGATAAATAATGGGTTTTACTTGGTTTCGAAAGAGATGCTTTCAAAAGTTTAGAAACAGGTACTTTCAATGGACTCGAAAGGGGTTCTTTCAAATAATTTAATGTTTTCATCAACTAAAGTTTGAGTAAAGAATATATATATAAGACGGTAAGCTGATTTTGAGTAAAGCATAAAGATTATATATATTCCTTGTATAAGTTTGATTTAAAGTATTTAAATCATTTTAAAAGATTTTCAAGGAAAATTATGGGAAGGAATCCCTAAGTAAAATGACTCAGATATTAGAATACCAGATGGGACTAGTATAGGGTCACGTCCTATACATTAGTTATTGGCCCCAGCTAATTGTTGTTCAAAATTCCAATGTGTAGGGCTTGGTGAAAGGTAGACTAAAATTATGATTACACACCGAAAGGAATATATGTTTGTATACAGATAGGTTATTGGTGAGCCCGAAAAACCATTAGGATTAGGAAGACCTGGGAGATGATTAAGTTAGGGACATACCGTTTAGAAGAGAAGTATTTAACAAATAGTTAAGGACAGACCATCTAAAAGAGGAGTGTCTAACATATGTTAGATTATTTTTTCGTATATTGTCTGGTAGGTCCGAGTCAGCCAAATGTTAAAAGTTAGCCAAACAAAACTTATGTGTTTGAACAGAGAGTTCATTTATTACCTGATATTTATGTATGTTTACATAATGATGCTTTACACTATTAACGAGTTTTGGTTGCAGGAAAAGATTTTGTAAAGATATGTTTTAAAAGGGTGTTAGTGAGGGGAAACCCATTCCGCTAAGCGGCGTGGTCTCACTTAATATATTAAACCGGGATGTATAGTATTATTCACACCAGGCTTTATGTATGACTCGAAGTTTATGTCTTCTCCTTAAACTCTCGGGTGCTCAAAATTGATTTGAGTATGCTGAGAGGTTAAGGTATTTTTCAGGTTTCAGTTGGATGACGAATAAGGCTACCGGAGGCATGCTGGAGGCAAACAGATAGCTAATTAGGAG
Source organism: Allium fistulosum (assembly GCA_030737815.1). Taxonomy (NCBI): domain Eukaryota; kingdom Viridiplantae; phylum Streptophyta; class Magnoliopsida; order Asparagales; family Amaryllidaceae; genus Allium; species Allium fistulosum. Next base: position 412,684,416 of record CM060908.1, on the reverse strand, counting down.
TTGCAGTTTTATGTTTTATTGTATTTCCGCTGTGTTTTTATTAGGTCTATTATGATTATATGACTCTGATCATCCAAGGGGGTATCTTCATATACCGCTCTTGGCATATTTTGTAATAAGTGTATTTTATCTGTGTCGGGGAACGTATTGGGGTTATGTATTGAGAATATGAACATCTGCTTGAAATTTAATGATGAAAAAGTTATTTTGAAATCTTTGTATTGTTTCATATTCAAGTGCTTCTAATATTATAGATACCGTTAACATAGCTGTATTTAGCCGTCGAAAGCTAATGTTATAGATGACTGCAACATCTATAGCGCTTAGTTTTGGACCTCTAGATAGGGGATGTTACATCATGGTATTAGAGCATGGTTTATGAAATAATTTAACTAAAAACGGTTTTTGAAAACATAATCCTTAGTAATTAGAGTTAAGATTGGGGTATGGAATAGCGTTATAGTAACATACTTGTATTTGTTATATGTAAGTATATGCTATATCTCTAGACTCCTATCTTAGTTAGGCTATTCATATGTATCTCAGAAGCTTGAATACATAAATGGAAGGAAGAAGAGGCAGAGTTAATCTTGGAGGCGAGAGCACCACCACCAATGGAAATGCCCGACCAAATGCTAGAAGAGGTCCAGGTCAGGCTCAAGCTGAAATGTTGGTGCTATTGTTCCCTAAGTGGATATGGAAGCCATGTATCAGTTTTTCATAAACATGATGCAAGCTGGAATTGCAGCTAGAGTTGTCGGAGGGAATGCTGCTGAAGGAGGAGTTAAGGAAGCTCCGATAGTCAACCACCATGTGAATCCGAGCAGAGACTATATTAGGCTTGGAGGGAAGCCATTCATTGGAACTAAGGATGCGATTGAAGTGGAAAACCAGCTGTTGCATTGTGAGAGGATCTTTGCTGACTTAGGATTAAATGATGAGCAGAAAAGGAGACTAGCTTCAAGACAGCTTCAGGGAGCTACTCTGTTTTGGTGGAATACTGTTGCAGCTGGTGTTGATGAGGAAACCATGACTTGGGTGGAGTTTAAGATAAGGTTTCAAGAAAGGTTTATGTCAGTGATGGCACACTCGTTGTTGGTTAGGAAGTTTGCTAAATTGGAGAAAGGAGAGATGTCTGTTCTAGAGTATGCTAGAAGATTCAAAGAGTTAGCACGACACAGATATGCCATGGTTGATACGGTGATAAAGAGAAATGAGAAGTTTATAAGAGGTTTGAAGTCGGAGTTGGCAAGAGCTACCTTACCACATATAAGAGATCCATGTGATGTAGTGGTAGAGATGGCGCTGAGGTAGAAAGAGGCATTAGCTTGTTTGGAGAAGAATAAAGAGAAGGATATTCAGAGTGGATAAGGCCAGAAAAGAAAGTTTTTCCATAAGAAGAATGCTCAGAAGGGAGGAGCATAGAAGAAGGGAAAATCTGAGTTGGTTTGTTATAGATGTGATAAGAAAGGACACCATGCTCATGAGTGTCATATCGAAAAAGGAAAAGGGAAAGGAAAGGAGGTGGTATGCTTTCGAAATGGTCATTAAGTAGTGGCTTTCACTTGCTATGAATCTTTCTTCTCCTTTGAATTCCTTGGATACTGGAGGCGGAACCTTTCGGCCCTTCGTAAGGTTTTAGGTTAGTGAACTTCAACGGTTGCATCCGTTCGGAAGTTCCGGAAGGTTTAATCGGCTCTCTTCTTTTCCTTGCTTGTCCAGGGATCATTAGTCTTACCCGGAAGGTTAATTTTTAGTGTAACATTTGCCTTCCCCAATTGAAATGGATGCTCTTGACTTTCCAAGTCATCTTTGCCAAAAGCTTCAAAATTCTATACCTCTTGATCTTCCCACGTCGATCCAGAATGTCCACCAAAGTCTAATCCGACGGTTAAGAATTTGGACGACTTTCATCTATATAATATGCTTCTTCTCTTTCTTCCACACTTACCTGAAATCAAGATTACCACAAACAAGTAAAGAAATTTCCAAAAAATTTCCAGATCTCAACTCACTACAGTAAGGTACTCTTTGAATTTACTTTATAAATTTTAGTTTCATCTTCTCCTTACTAGTTTCTAATCAGATTTTCAATTTCCCGAATTCGAAGTTGAATTGGGTTTTTCCTAGAAATTCCTCTTTCTCTTAAATCGGTTTTTGGATAAACTTTATCCATGGTTTTGGATCCCAGATCGGCGGTGTTTGCCGTGGGAAAACCCTCTTTTTGTAGAGTTTAAATTTTATGCCCAAAACATCCAAATCAACCTTCGGTTTTCCAAGGTTGATATTTGTCTATTAACAAAATTATGTTATACTTCAGAATTGAATTAATTCAATTTCAGATGAGGGTAATTTTGCTAACAGGTTCGTCTTCCTTGTCTCCCGAGAAAAATTTGAAATGGAATTTATTATCGGGTACGGACTTTCTTAAACCCGATATGGTAATCTGGGCCCTACTAGCACATAATTGGGTGATGCGAAATGACTTCCTTACCCCTTCGAAAGAGTTTGAGGTGGCATAAATTTGGTTTACCTCTCTTGTACCTTTCGACGACGTCGGAAGGTATTTTTGGCATCACCTTACCATTGCGGCCGAAGGTTAAGTAAAATCATGTTTAAACCTTCTGACCAAGGGCTTTCGAGATCAAAGGGCTTAAACTTTTCGTCCATACGCCCCCGATAAGGTTAAGATCCTTTAATTCTCAAAGTCGTATCCTAACACCTTTGACCACACCTTTCTATAATATTAGTGATCATTTTCCTATTTAGGAAACTTTAGATTTTCAAATTTACTTGCAACGAAAGGTCTTGTCATTTAGTTTTAGGTTATGCTCGCAATGGGCCCAGGCTTCCATAAGACCTTTAGCATTGTCGAAAGGTAGCAACCAAGCAAACATCTCACTTTTTCCTTTCGACCTTGTCAACGGCTTTAAGAAAGCTACATTTCCACTTACTCCTAAATATTGTTATTTCATAATGATAAAAATTAAACTCATTATTCCCTCCGACACTGTCGAAAGTTTGCCCTATTATCCTTTCGACGTCATCAAAAGCTGTTGTCCTATTCCTTTCGACTTCGCCGAATGCCTCAACCGTAACCTTTCGACATTGCCGAAAGCTTAAACTAGCTTTGTTTATATTTTCATATTTAATATATCTGAAAAAATTTGTCTACTTTTATTCTCTTAATAGACATCTAAATTTATAATTGGTTAAAAGTTTTTAATTAGAACGTTTCTACCCGGTAGAACAATGAGCTCCCCAAAAGTTGAAGCTGTTGCTAAGCACTCCCACATCGAAACCGAGAGTGACGTTGATGTCATCTTGAAAGAGATTGGCATCACTGAGATTGAAGTCATTCCTCCTAGCTCCACTGACACTAATGACAACCCTCCAGCGGGGTACTTTGCATTTACTACCATCCAGATAAGGCATGGCGGTTTCCTCCCATTTCCTGCATTTTTGCACTCCTACTTGTCTTACATTGGAGTTGCTCTGATACAGCTTTTGCCTAACTTGTATACCTATATCCTATCTCTTGAAATACTAGCATTGGAATCTGGACTTCCGTCGCTTGGTCCTAAAATTTTAACTTCTTTAACCAAATTGGCAAGGTCAAGTAAGTCCAATAAGCAAATTTACAGGGTGAACGTGTACAAGAAACTGATATTGGACAGTATTAACAAGTTTAAGAATTGGGAAAATCAATTCTTTTTTGTTAAGTGCTTTTCTGATGTCCACGGGGCCTTTGCTTCTCCTTGTAAGTTCATTCCAATATCGTATTTTGCTTTCCCCTATGTTTCTTTCTAACTATCCTCCAATCTTTTCCAGGTGATCCTTCTAAAGCACTTAGTGATGCCGATCAAAAAATTATCAACTCATTAATTGCAGCTCCAGAACATCTTAGGAGCAGGTTTTCGCATTTGACCCTTCCAAATTTAAGGAAGCATTCTTTATTGCCAACCGACCAAAAGATTCTTAGTACTCTGCCTACCATCATGCTCACCGCCCAGGATAGCCATTTCTATTCTCCGACAATGCTGATCACTTTACTTCATTGTCGCCAAATGGTTCTGACGCTTCAGGTATCTCATCAATTTGGTGTTCTCTTTCCACAAAATTCCTAAATTTACTTTATCTGATTCATATTTTCTGGTAATCGTTATAGCTCCTCCCAAGGTTGTGGTGCCTTTAAGGGAAGTTGCTCCTCCTTCCTCATCTACAGATGTCTTACAAGTTATGGAGCTTTTTACTAACTCCAGGATATCCTTGAAAAGAAGGCAAGCAGTGCCTCCTAAAGAGGCCCCTCCATCCAAAATGACAAAGATCATCAACCTTGATGAGGGAGAAGAAGATGCTTCTCCAAAGAAAGCTTCAGTAAATTTAGTTGTTGATGCCTTAGAAAATAATATGGAGCTAATTCCTCCTTCTCCTGCTTCCATTCCGCCCATCTCAATTTCTAATTCACCAGCTACATTGGCACATATGCGGGTTGCACTTTTTGGGACTCCTACTAAGTATCACACTCTTCCAAGATCGTCATCTTCTACTTCTTTGCCAACAAATTTTGGCGATCTTGTTAAGTCTATTCTTCAGTTAGAACCCTTCACTTCCTCTTCTCCACCATCTTTTAATCCAGACTTGGCGGAAACTCATCGCTCTCTCGTGGAGCGGCAGCTTTTGTTAAGTTTCTACATAACCAACTTTAATATCACTGGGTCTTTCTAATTACTAACTTGTATTTCTTTTCTTGTTGCAGATTTCCAGGAACTGGGTTTCCTTTAACGAGTATGTCTCCAAACTTTCCTTTGGATCCTTCGGGCCTCAGGAGGAAATTAATGAGTTAAAAAGCCAAATATCTTCACTACGGCCGCTCGAAATGACCTTTCCTCTGAGTTCGAACGAGTTCAGGCTTCTCTTTCCAGGGTTGAATCTGACCTTGAAGCAGAGAGACAAGCTCATCAACTTACCTCTGAACGGGTTCAAGCTTCTCTTTCCAAGGTTGAAGCTGACCTTGAAGCGGAGAGGCAGGCTCATCGACATACCTATGATGAGAAATTTACCTGGGAGCTTGATTTAAAAGACGCGGAGGATGAGAAGGCTCGTTTAATTTCCAAGAATACATTGCTGGAAGATAAACTAAAAAGGTTTTGAGTTTCGCTTAGACTTGCTGTTCAAACTCTCACCAACTTCCAAAAGCATGTTTCTATTTTTGTCGATTCTGCCCTGGTGCCCATGATGATGAACTACTATGCAGAGGCCTTCTTGATTTCTTATATTGATAATCGTGATAATTGTCCTGACCTCGATTTTCCTTCACTCCACCCGACTATAGCCAAAAGAGTCATGGAAGGTTAACTTTAAGGAAGCTCTCTCTTTTGACATCCCATCGTTTGATGTAGAGTCTAACTCTACGGAGGAGGATGACCAAAATAAAGATCCCAATGAGAAAGAGGATGATGATTATACGAGCTGGGATGCTAATGATGATGATTATGACAATGATAACCCCCTTGGAGGTAAGAGCCATGACGGTGAAAAGGGAGGTCACCCCGGTACTCAAGAGGATGACAGTGGTCCAATCAAATCCCTTGAAAAGAAGCTATCACCAAAAAAAGATATACCTCCATCGTCACCTGGATCAAATTCTCCTCTGTAAGAGGAAATTGCTCCAGTCCATTCCGAGGATCCTTTAGGGAAAGAGAAAGTTCCTCAAGTTTCTATCCCAGTTTCTCAGGTATGGGCTTCTCTGTTTAAATGTTTGAACTTAGTAGATAATAGTTAGTAATACACGATTTATTTTAGATAAAGAAGGAGCCAAAATTCCCCTATATACAAAACTTGAGAAAAAATAAGCAGAATTAACAAGCTTTGTAAGGAATTAGACAAATTAATAATGGAGCATAATGCCTTGTCTGAAAAATATCACAGTCTCAACAGGAGTACTTCTGCACTTGCGTCTTTTAAATTTTAGAGAGCGGATCCTTTATTAAAGAAAGTGCGTCTCCGCTATGACGCTTATTGAAGGAAAATAAATAGTTAATAACCTTGTTCTAGATGGTGATCGAGGAAAGAGACATCTTGGTTAACTTCTTGTATAAAGTATATTGCAGACATTCAATCATAGATTTCTCATACTTAGGTTAATTCAGCGGGAGTCTACTTAGACATTTTTACAAAAGATATTTAGACAAATTTGGATCTGACCTGCATCCTGGGGCATGTTGGAACTTACTGCGGGTCAAATCGATTCCCCAATACCTTCCTGCTGAAAAGCTTAAGTATTACAAGGACAAATTCATTTTTTAATTTTTCCCTAAGTCTATTTTTTATGAACCTGATGAATAATTGTAAATGTATAACAAGTAACTATTTTATAAACACCTGTCTTTTGTAATGTTGTCTATGTTCAGCCTTCTTCTTTATTGTTTTATTTCAGAATGTCAATTCTTTAGGTCATCTTGTCCCAAGAGACATCTTAAGTCAATATGTTAACCTAAGAAGGTTTTATTCTGAAAAAGCGTCACTTCTAAAGACTTCGAAGTTAGCAAGACATTGCTTCCTTCGAGACCTACAAAAATTATAATTGGAATTCCCTCGTCTTTGCTTTGATTTTCTTCTCTAAGAGAAAGAAACTTTTTTAAAGGAAATTAGAACATTCCAATCAAAGTTGATTTGCGGTTGTGATAGTCCCCCAGCTGGAAAGTGGGATTACAGCAAGTATCCTCCGGTTCTTACTCCAGAAGGAATTACTATTCCATTTGACTCGACAGTTACACTTTTTGTTAATACTCTAAGCAAAGTTATGAATATAGTCTCTCAACTTTAAATATAAATGAATCGATCGTTGTACTCTTTATCTTTTTATCTATATAGGTTGTAATTCGATGTTATAATAATAAAGTTACCTCTTGTTGTACTCTAATTCTATTTTATTTTTCCATTTTTAAATAGGAACCTCAGTCGTCTAGAACCACTCCTACTCAAAGCTTGGTATCCCGAGTCGATATTATAAGGGAAAGATTATTGGCAGAGAGTGGAGCAACTGTAGCTCAAAACGAGGCGCGATTAGAGTGCTTTAGTGGTAACGTGTGGGCTGTACAATGGTACAAAAGATATCTTACCTAGAAAATTATCGTCAAAAATAACAAAGAACACATCGATCATCTCGAAGCTGAAATTAAAAAGAAAGACGAGGTGATTATTTTGCTTAAGCGCCAGGTAAAGTCGAATCCCACAATTGACTTTGATGAGGAAATGTCTGTGCTTATCCAGCGAATAAATGACCTGGAGATAAAATTAAAGGATAGTCAGGCAGAGTGTGCCTCTCTAGAATTTATCTTGGGTGATAAAATTCCGAAGATTAAACTTCTAGTTCCTCAAGCATCTTCCTCAACTGCGAAGACTACTAGATCAAAGCGACTTGCAACTCAGAATTTTCCCACCATGACCAATCCTCTCCCGGGCTTAGACGAGAATATGGTGGGGAGCTGGTGTCGGAGAATGATATTTGAGATTAATCAGTATTTTAATGAGCAACAAAAATTCAAGTATTCCAAGATTATCAATGACCATGCCACCAAGAATCAAAAACTGGAATACGACATTTATTTGCTCGATAAGCAGGTCGTAGAGTTGGAAAGGGAAAACAGTACACTTAAAGTAACGAATAGGGCCTTTAATCGTGCCCTAAAAACTAACATTGAAGAAATTGACAATGAAAACACAATTAGAGAAAAAGAGAAGAAACTTAAGAAAGTCCTTCATGCTGCAATTAATCATGTTGCCAATCCTTCGGTGGCAAAGTTCCTCAATAGAGCATCCCAAGGTTTATAGTTAGTGTATTTAGGTCATGCAAGTTTGTCTCCTATATAATTATGTTATTTGCTAACAACTTTGTAAATTACGATAATCTTGTAAATATCACCTCATATGTGATCCTTTGTAGCGTAACCTTTTGATGCACCTTTGATTTGTCCATTTGGCGACTCTTATTCTTGTCGAGTCTTTTGTCCTCCCTTGCTATTCCATTTTTCTAGTTTAGGAGCCAATGTTTGAGACTTTGGAGTAGTAACTTTCTCGCTCATCATTTTAATATTTCTCGGCCCAGATTCAGGCATTTGAAATGAATAGTAATTTGATGTCCTTGTACCCATATTAGGGTTTAAATAGGTAGCAATCTTTGATACCCATATTCAGGTATGATAAATTAGCGTTTGCTAATAATTTGAAACCCAGATTTGGGCCCTTGATAGATGACGCTTAGAAGTAAGAATTTCGAAATCTAGGTTCAAGTATTAGACTTTAGAATACGAGGATTCTAAGGTCCGAAATATTCTTTTTAGTAATGAACAATCTGTTGATCCAGTATTAATAGGAGATCAAAAGGCCACTTATTAGGCCATAAGTATCAGAGAACCAGAAAACCAATTCAGAAAAAGAAGACTAACGGACCAATCTGGCAATAAGTAGTAAAATATTGAAGTATCATTTTCTGTAATAGAAGAACAGAATACCACTCTGATAAATGTTGATGAGAAGAAGTCAGTGACTTTTCTCTAATTTCCTTGTTGATTGAGCCATCCTTAGGCCTTGACGATGTTTCGCATGCTTTTTCTTTCTCGGGCCCGAATTTTCTTCGTCTATTTGTTATTTGTTTTGGCCTATTTCAAACGGGGACTCTTTTTCCCAATTTTATGCTTATTTAAGAAGAGCCCATTTCAGGCTGTTTTTCATTTTAGACATTACTGACCTTTTGGTGGTTGCTATTTTAAGCGATGCCGATTTCTAGCAGTGCCTATTTCAGGCAAGGACTTTACTTAGTCCGCCGGACATTTCATCTGAGTTTCCGGTGCGCTCGGCTAGCTTATTCTGAAGCAGGGCTCGAGGACTTATCCGGCCTCCCTCCAGGAGGCGCCTTAACCTGGCCATAGCGTGACACTGTTAAGGGCTTGTTCGGTACCTTAGCCATGCCATAGCGTGGCGGGACCAAGGGATTACCCATCCTCCCTCCAGGAGGTGCCTTATCCTGGCCATAGCATGACGCAGATAAGGGCTTGTGCTGCTTTAACATGGACATTTCTGATTTTGACACGGATAAAGACTTACGCCTTCCCTCCAGGAGGTGCCTTGACCTGGCCATCTTTGCACGACTAAGGGCTTTCTACCATTATTGGTAGCTTACCATTTTAGGTAGTCCAAATTTTAAGGAGAATTTTCTCTCCCGATGATATATAATTTTCTTATTTTGAGAATAGTGTTTTTATTCCTCGGTCCGTTCAATCCTTTATAAACTGCTTGAGTTTTTCTTGTTCTAGGAAGTGCAGTACTATTGATTTAGTTCATGCCCTTTTATCGGGAAAAAGTTGCAATGTAATCTTTAAGTTTCTTTTCACATTCTGACTTCTTTATATAAGAAGGCTATCAACTCAACTTCTTTCTTGGTTTGGATGTAGGCATTTTCGGTCGCGGTAGTAGGATCATATTCTTTGAGAAGTCTTGACTTTTGAGCCATTTTTAATCGACATCTAATCTTCTTTTTGGCATGGTTCATGTACTTCTTCCTGGGACACAAGTTTCCTTCTCATGATTAGTTGATTCTCTTCCTAGGAGTTTACCCCTTACTCTTAAGATTTCAGCTAGAAATTTCTTAGTAGTCATTATAGTCCCATCTGGCGATTCATCTACTACCCTTAATCCTTTAGTTGTGAACTTTTCTATGCGTCCATGGCTTTTCCTTGAATGGTGGGCTTCATTTATAATCTTATTCCATTTGTGTACAAAAGTGTCATAATCCTTTATCATTTCCTCTTCAAAGGATGTTCCATGAAAATACATCTGTATGATCCCTCTCATTTGTCAAAATAGATCCTCTTTCTTTGGACTTTCCTTTTCTTGAGCAAAGGTTGGAATCGGTTCTGAACGGACCTGATTGATATTCCATTTCCACGAGTCATAAGGTATATCCCATCTTTTCCTCTTAATGACTTGTAGAGCTCGAAAGCAAAGGGTTTGGCTATAATTCATTCGATAATCAGGACCTACATCCAGAGGAACCGTTGATCCTTGAAACGATCTTTTACTGCAAAAATCTTTCTCATGCTTCGATCATTGAATGCATACCTTATCTTTTAATCGTATTCAAATGGATTGTAAGTCTTATATTCAAAATAAGCCCTTTTTTGTTCAAAAAGAGGAGTTGGTGAGTCTTAAGAGAGTACTTGAGTAAAATATTCGATGAGTAATTCAATAAGTCGGAGGTTCAGGCCCTCCTTCTAGCGTCAAAAATGTTAACCAAATTTGTGGTCAACACCCCAAAAGATATTTCAGTAGAAGTTGGAAAGTTAGTTTAGATAAAGGGCGAGATATCCTTAAGGTTTACTTTTGCGCTTAGCTCCAATAATTTCTGATTTTTGATTTGGACCTTTCAGCATAGTTGGTAGGTCTGGTCTTCTAAGTAGAGAACTTTTTACCTCGGTAGATCTTGTAAAATATCTTGTGATGTTTTCCTTTGTGGTATTAATGATTTTTCATTGAATGTATCCCTTTAAGGTTGATCTTTAATGTTTCCGAAAGGTTTTTATGACTAATTTCTTTAGCAGGAAGTAAGACAATAAATTCCTGGGTGGTGTATAGGAGCCCTTGGTCTTCCCGAAAGGTTTGATCACTTATATGAAGCCGATTTCAACTTTATTGGAAGGTCTATGAATGTTCACTATTGAGTTGAGCCTAATATCTTTGGACATAAATACTTCTGAAAGGTTAGATTGCCCAGATGGAGATTGCGGAAGGTTTTGGTGTTGTTAAAGTACAAGAAGCTACCAATTTAGTTGAAGGATTTAGTTCGTAAGGCCAACGACTTCGAAAGGTTACTGCTCAAGTTAACCAGGGTCGGTTGTTGTCTGTACCAGAAAGTTATGGTGGAAAGTTGATGACTCTTGAAGATCAAAGTTACAACTTGATCCATTAAGTCTTTAACCTGGTCGGTAAGAACCTTCCGGTGGAATTAATCCTGAAAATATGAGTTAATCTAACGAGGATTCAAGCAAAACGATAAGTAATTTAGCAGAACATAATACTTCCCTTTCTATTCAAGATCAGCTCTTTACAAATCCCCAAATTGATTTTAGTTAGGGTTACAACACATTTCTTTTGGTGTTACAAGAATGAGGTGAAAGAAAAATCGACCTCCAAAACCGAAGCCTTTGGGTCCTATTTATAGACGCAGGTGGCCCTCCTTTCAGCTTTATGCCTTCGGCCGAGCCGGAAGGTCACCCTTTATGTACATTGCAAATGTTTCGAGCTGGTCGAAAGGTTTTGTGGTTCCTTGGGTATTGTTGAAGGGCCTGTTTCCCTTTACGCCTTTATAAACCTCTCGATGTAGTCGAAGGGTTTTCCTTACATATGCTGTCGTGAACCTTTCGGTCTTGTCGGAAGGTTGCTTCTTTGCTCGGTGCTGACTCATGATCACTGTCTTCTTCATAAACATTTAAACATTGTCGAAAGGTGTCTTGTATATTTCTTAACCTGTTCGGAAGTCTTGGTATGCTTTCAAAAAGGTCATTAAGTAGTGGCTTTCACTTGCTTTGACTCTTTCTTCTCCTTTGAATTCCTTGAATACCGGAGGTAGAACCTTTCAACCCTTCGTAAGGTTTTAGGTTAGTGAACTTCAACGGTTGCATCCCTTTGGAAGTTCCGGTAGTCTGCGCTCTTCTTTTCCTTGTTTGTCTAGGGATCTTTAGTCTTAGCCGGGAGGTTAATTTTTAGTGTAACAAATATCAAGTGCTTTAGTTGTGATCAAACTGACCATTATAAGAACCATTGTAAAGAGCCTGCAAGAGATGGAAGACGGCAAGTTTATGCATTTGAGACCGCAACTTCAGGGCCAATTGTGCAGGAGAGAGGAAGGCTGTACTAGGTGGCTCGCTACAGATTCACAGTATGTCTCTTAGCATTCTATTTGATACTGGTGTATCACATTCTTTTATTTCTCGATGTTTGGTAGATAAGCTTAACCTCGAACCCTTATATTTAGTTACTTCCTTAAAGGTCGCAAATCCGATAGGAGGTTATGCGACACTTGGGATGAGGTGTGACCATTTAGAGTTTGACTTGCTAGGTCATACTTTTGGTTGCTGTTTGCATGTATTTGACTTTTTGGGGTTTGGGATTATCTTTCGGATGGATTGGTTAAGTATGTATGATGCTAGGATATTTTGCCATGACAGGAAAATATCATTTGGTCACCCGGATTGTAGTGATCGGATAGTTTATACCATAGAGAACCCTAGTTGCAAAGTGAATGCTTTATTGGGTATCATGGAGTTGGAGGATGAGTTGCATCGAGTTTTTGTGGTTAGAGAATTTGCTGATGCGTTTGAGTCGATAGTTGGACAGCCACCGAAACGAGCCATTGAGTTTCGGATTTATTTAGTGCTTGGAGCAGAACCGGTGAGTAGACCGTCAAGCAGAATGACACCTATAGAGATGAAAGAGTTGAAGATGTAGTTGGTGGATTTGGAAGGCAAGAGTTTTATTCGACCAAGCAGTTCGCCTTGGGGAGCTGCCATAGTGTTTTCTAAGAAATCGGATGGATCGTTGAGGCTATGTATCGATTATCGTAAGTTGAATGAGTAGACGATAGAGAACCGATATCCATTACCGAGAATTGAATGTTTCGTTCGATCAGTTAAGTGAAGCCAAGGTATTCTCTCAGTTGGATTTAGAAATGAGTTTTCATCAGCTTAGAGTGGCAGATGATAGTATTCCTTTGACGACGTTTAGGATGAGATATGGATCGTACGAATGGTTAGTTATGCCGTCCGGACTAACTAATGCGCCAGCATTCTTTGTGGATTTGATGAATAGAATTTTCCGGGAGCACTTGGATAGATTTGTATTGGTCTTCATAGATGATATTCTGATATACTCTAAGGATGAGAAGGAGCATGAAGTTTATCTTAGAGTTGTTCTTGAGGCGCTAAGGGAGCATCAGTTGAAGGCTAAGTTTTTGAAGTGCACTTTTTGTAAGAAGGAAGTGAAATTCCTTGGTCATGTAGTCTCAGAGAAAGGGTTGTCTATAGATCCGACTAAGATTAAGGCGGTGAATAATTGGAAGAGACATGAGACGGTAACCGAGATAAAGAACTTTCTTGGATTAGCTGGATATTATCAAAGTTTATAAAGGATTTTTCGCGGATAGCTGCACCGATGACTAAGTTTACGCGCAAAGATGTAAAGTTTGTATGGACTGATAAGTGTGAGGAAGCATTCCAGAGCTTGAAACACTTATTGGCCCATGCACCGGTGTTGGTGGTTCCGGAAGGGAAAAAGGATTTAATTGTTTATACTGATGCGTGTGGAACTAGATTGGGAGCTGCGTTGATGCAAAGAGGTAAAGAAATTGCTTATGCTTCTAGACAGCTCAAACCGCATGAAGTTAGGTATCCAACATATGACTTGGAGTTAGCTGCTGTTATATTTGCTTTGAAGGTGTGGAGGCATTATCTTTTGGGAGAGTGATTCTAGCTTTATACATATCATAAGTTGTTGAAATACTTATTCTCTCAGAAGGAGCTGAACATGAGACAGCAGAGATGGTTGGAGTTTATTGCTGCTTATGATTTTGGAATTGAGTACACACCCGAAAACAGAAATAAGTTAGTGGATGCACTTAGTAGGAAATATCAGAATGCAGTATTGGAAATGATTGCAGAGTGGAAAGATTTGGAAGCATTGTCAACCTGTAGAATGCAGTATAGATCCGAGACAGGTTCTAGTGCAGGAAGTGCTGTATTGTCCTGTTTAGAAGTTTGACCGGTAATGATAGAGAAGATAACTTCGAAACAGGAGGAGGATCCAGTTTTGGCTGAACGGTTCAGAAAGTGAAGGGAAGGAACAAAGAGCGACGACTTAAAGGATTTCAGTCTTGACCAGTACGGATGTTGAGGAAGAAAGGGAGGTTGTGTGTTCCGAATGTAGGTGACATGAGGAAAGAAGTTTTGGATAAATGCCATCATTCGAAGTTCACTATTCATCCAAGAGGAACGAAGATGTATTAGGATATGAAGAGAAGTTTCTTCTGGGAAGGTATGAAATGGGACATTGGTTTATATGTTAAGCAGTGCTTGAATTGCCAGCATGCAAAGGCTGAACACCAGAAGCTAAGTGTATTGCTTCAACCGTTGGATGGTCCGATGTGGAAATGGGAATCTATCTCTATGGATATAATTGATGGGTTGCCAAGATTTAGTAGAGGAAATAAAAGCATACGGGTCATAGTTGATTGATTGACTAAGAGTGCCAATTTCATTCTGGTGAAGTCAACTAGGACGGCACCTATTTTGGAAAAGTTATTTATGAAGAATGTGGTTCGAATGCATGGAACTCCTAGTAGTATTGTCACTGATAGAGATTCTTTGTTTACTAGTGAGTTATAGAAGAGCCTGCACGAAGCTTTAGGAACCAAGCTTAACATGAGTACCACTTACCATCCACAGACTGATGGGCAAGCGGAAAGAGTTAACAAAGCCTTGGAGGATTTGTTAAGAGCTTGTGTATTGGATTTCGGCGGATCATAGGAAGACCATCTTCATTTAGTCGAGTTCTCGCATAACAATAATTATCAGACTAGTATTGGGATGGCACTGCTCGAAGCTTTGTATGGAAGGCCATGCAAATCTCCTGTATGTTGGTTGGAGACCGGAGATAGATTAATTCTTGGTCCATACTTGGTAAAAGAAGCCATCGAGAAGATTGAGTTGATCCGAGCTAGGTTGAAGGAAGCTCAGTCTAGGTAGAAAAGTTATGTAGATAGAAGAAGGAAAGACTTGGAATTCCCATTGGAGATTATGTGCTTTTTAAGGTTTCACCAATGAAGAGTGTGATTAGATTTGGAAAGTCAAGAAAGTTGGCACCCAGATACGTTGGACCATTTCGTATTGTTGAGAGGATCAGGAAACTCGCTTATATAGTAGAGTTACCGAATAGTTTGGCAGGAGTCCATGATGTTTTCCATATTTCTCATCTTAGAAAATGTGTTAGAGACCCGGAGACTACTATAACACCAACAGTGTTACAGGATTTAGTAGTATAGTCAGATTTGACTATTGTTAGGAAGCCGATTCAGATAGTCGAGAGAGATGAGAAGAAGTTGAGGAACAAGACAGTCATATTAGTAAAGGTCCAATGGAGTGACGATGCTAGAGACTGTACTTAGGAGACTGAGAGCAGGATCAGAGACGCTTATCCTGATTTATTTGATGGTATGATGTACCATTGATTGTTTTGTTGTGTACCCTATCGTAATTTCGAGGACGAAATTCTTTAAGGAGAGGAATCTGTAACACCCCATATTTTTATAACATTATTTAGGATATTTAATTAGTCAAATAAAATAAAATAATGTGAAGATTAATAGGTTGAGATTTGATTTAACTAAGGGTAGCCGTGCCATGTTAAATGGAAATAAAAATGAAACAACATGAATTAATGTGTTAGCAAATAGGTAAGGGTAAAATGGAAAATAGAAGAGACTTATACCCTAAACCCTTAGGAAATGAAACACACGTTCATTTTCATTCTATCAAACTAAAATACATCAAGGCTGACCATCATTTTCATTCTTAAGAGAAGATAAAGCTAGGATTCAAGGAAAAAAGTTAATCAACATATTCAACATCAAATCTCACATCTTTTAATCTCAAAGCTAAGGTGAATGATTACTGCATCCCATTTTCTTATGGTTTTCGAATGTAAGTTAGATCCGAAATGATTTTGCAATTTTTTAGATGATTAAAGTTATATATATATATATATATGTTTGTTGATGAATTATACATGTTCATATAAGTTTTTATGATATGTTTGATATGACAACCCTATTAAATGACATCGAAATGCCTTGAAAATTTAAATATAGGTCAGAAATGATATTTTAGGGATGGGTTTCAGTTTTCATAATTTTCTGAATTAATGTGGATTTTATATCAATTTTCTAGTAAGGAAATTGATTTATTGGATTATAAATTATTTATGGCTAAAATAATAATTATTTGGGTTTGAAATTTTTATATGTTGGAAAACATATTAAAATAGATTTTCTGGAATTTTTCCAGATTTTTTCTAAGTGTTTTGATGAAGATATAAAATTATTTAAGGTATGCGACTTAAATGTTTTATATATTTAATTAAGGAGAATGGGCATTTTATAAAATAAAATCATTGTTTATTTCTGAAATTATTGGCAGCACTTTTCTGAAAAGTATTTAGCAACCAGTAAAAATTTGACAAACAAAGGCAGGTTAGTTAAAAAGTTTTCTCTGTTAAGTTAAAAACAAGAAAATCACTCTTTTAGTATGTTCAGCCACTTTCGGCATTAAGGGTTTCGACCCAGATCTTTCGACATCAATGCTTTGACACCAATGCGTATGGTATCAAGCAACTTGGTACGTAACATATTGGACAAGGTCGAAGGGGCACGTGGTCGAAACCTTAGGTTTTGAAGAGGTTGGGGTATGTTTGTTTTATAAGCCAAAAGTAGCGCCTGCTTTGCTTTCGAAAAGAAGCTTTCGACTTGGTTGCTTTCGACCGAGTCAAATATTTAAAATAAAGGTTTAATGCTTTCGAAGGGGTCGAAACTCCTAGCTACCGCTTTTCTACCTTTCAAAGTCATTGGCTTTTGACAAGGTCGAAAGGTTAACTTGTCTTTTAAAAGTCAGCCGCTTCTCCCATGCTTTTGAAGGGATGGTTTTGACACCATTGCTTCTTGTTTAGGAAAAGGTTTCGAAAGGAAGGTTTTGACTTAGATGTTTTACCCTCTTTATTCTAATTGAAGTATAACCCAAGGTTTCGAAAGAGGTGTTTTAAAGTATTAAAAAGGCTAGAGCCTGTTGTTTTAAAGCTTTCGAAGGGGTCGAAAGCAATGCTTTCGAAGGGATCGGAAGCAAAGCTTTCGAAGGGGTCGAAAGCCAAGCTTCCAAAGGAGTCGAAAGGTTTTAAAAGAGGTTTTTCCACATGTTTTAAATTGAACCCAAAGTGCTTTCGAAAGGTTCATGTTTTAAAGGTTTAATGCTTTCGAAAGGTACTATTTTATGAATGTTTTCGAAGGGATCGAAAGCAAAGCTTTCGAAGGGGTTGAAAGCAAAGCTTTTGATGGAGTTGAAAGGTTGGTTTCGAAGGCGTCGAAAGGTCCTATTTTCTGATAGTTTCGAAAGGGTTGAAATGGAAGGTTTTTCCAAGGTTTTCTAAGGTAATGTTTTAAAGTGTTTTAAGATAGGATATTTTAGGTTTTAATGCTTTCGAAAGGAAGGTTTTCAAAGTGTTTGATGTACGGCTTCGAATGGAAAGGTTTTGGCCTTTTGGCCTAGATAAATAAAGTGTTTTACTTGGTTTCGGAAGAGATGCTTTCAAAAGTTTAGAAAGGGTTACTTTCAATGGAATCGAATGGGGTACTTTCAAATAATTAAATGTTTTCATCAACTAAAGTTTGAGCAAAGAATATATATATATATATATATATATATATAACATGGCAAGGTGACTTTTAGTAAAGCATAGAGATTATATATTTTTCTTATATAAGTTTGATTTAAAGGATTAAAATCATTTTAAAGAGATTTTCAAGGAAAATTATGGGAAGGAATCCTTAAGTAAAATGCCTCAGATATTAGAATACTAGATGAGACTGGTAAAGGGTCGTGCCCTATACATTAGCTATTGGCCCCAGCTAATTATTGTTCGAAATTCCAATGTGTAGGGCTTGGTCACAGGTAGACTAAAATTATGATTACACACCGAAAGGAATATATGTTTGTATATAGATAGGTTATCGGTGAGCCTGAAAAACCATTAGGATCAGAAAGACCTGGGAGATGATTAAGTTAGGGACAGATCGTCCAAAAGGGAAATATTTAACAGATAGTTAAAAATAGATCGTCCAAAAGAGGAGTGTCTAACATATGTTAGATTAATTTTGTGTATATTGTTTGGTAGGCCCGAGTCAGCCAAAGGTTAAAAGTTAGCCAAACAAAACTTATGTGTTTGAACAGATAGTTCATTTATTACCTGATATTTATGTTTGTTTACATAATGATGCTTTATAGTATTTAACCAGTTTTGGTTGCAGGAAAAGGTTTTGCAAAGATATGTTTTAAAAGGATGTTAGTGAGGGGAAACCCGTTCCGCTAAGCGGCGTGGTCTCACATAACATATTAAACCAGTTTGTATAGTGTTATTCACATCAGGCTTTATGTCTGAGTCGAAGTTTATGTTTCCCCTTAAACTCTCGGGTGCTTAAAATTGATTTGTGTAGGCTGGGGGATTAAGGTCTTTTCTGGTTTTAGTAGGATGATGAATAAGGCTACCGAAGGCATGCAGGAGGCAAACAGATAGCTAATTAGGAGTTGCAGTTTTAAGTTTTGTTGTATTTCTGCTATGTTTGTATTAAATCTATTATGACTATATGACTCTGATCATCCAAGAGGGTATCTACATATACCACTCTTGGCGTATTTTGTAATAAGTATATTTTATCTGTGCCTGGGAACATATTGGGGTTATGTATTGAGAATATGGAACATCTGTTTGAAATATAATAAAGAAAAAGTTGTTTTGAAATATATGTTTTGTTTCATATTCAAGTGCTTCTGATATTATAGATACCATTAACAAAGCCGTATTTAGTCGTCGGAAGCTAATACTATAGATGACTACAGCATTTGTTGTAGTTACTTTTGGGACTCTAGATATGGGATGTTACACAAAACTTCCTACAAACTCTTCCAAAACTCACTAGTGAACAAAGGATCTCTGTACTAACTATACTGCTAGGATCTCCATGCAGCCTAACTACATTCTTCATGAGAAATCTCGCTAAAACAGGTGTCGTCCAGGTTGACCTAACTGGAATGAAAAAGGCACTCTTGGTTAATCTTTCCACTATGATCCACATACTTTCATTACCCCTGTTCGACCTTGGCAACCCGTCAATGAAGTCCATAAAAATAGAATCCTACTTCCACACTGAAATGTCTAACGGTGAAGCAAACCACTTGGCTTCTGGTGTTCGGCCTTTGCCTGTTGGCAATTCAAGCACTGCTTTACACACAAGCTAATATCCCGCTTCATACCTTCCCAGAAGAAATTCCTCTTCATATCCTGATACATCTTTATATCTCTGGGATGTATAGTGAACTTCGAATGATGGCATTCCTCCGAGACTTCCTTTCTTATGTTTCCTATACTCGGAACACATAATCTTCCTTTCATTCTCAACCACCCATTCTGGTCAAGGCTGAAAATTTTCAAGTCATCGCTTTTGGTTCCTTCCTTTAGCTTCCTGATCCATTCAACTAACACTGGATCCTCCATCTGCTTTGAAGCAATCCGTTCAACCAACACTGGTCGAACTTCCAAACAAGACAATACAACTGTATCCCCACTAGACCCAGCCTCGGATCTCCGCTACACTCTGCAATCTTCCAGCGCTTCTAAATGTTTCCACTCAGCAATCATCGCTGATACAACATTCTAATGTTTCCTGCTAAGTGCATCTGCAACCTTTTTGCCTTTCCCTAGTGTGTACTCAATCCCAAAATCATAAGCGGCTATAAACTCTGACCACCTCTGCTGTCTCATGTTCAGCTCCTTCTGAGAGAACAAATACTTCAGCGACTTATGATTTGTATATAACTCAAACCTTTCTCCCAAAAGGTAATGTCTCCACACCTTCAAAGAAAAAATCACTGTAGCCAATTCCAAATCATGTGTCGGATATCTGATCTCATGTGGTCTAAGCTGTGTAGAAGCATAGACAATCACTTTACCTCTCTGCATTAGCATAGCCCCTAATCCAGTTCCACATGCATCGGTATAAACCACCAAATCCTAATTCCCCTCTGGAACAACCAATACAGGTGCACGGGTCAATAAGTCTTTCAAACTCTGGAATGCTTCCTCATACTTATCGGTCCACACAAATTTCAGGTCCTTCCTTGTTAGCTTGGTCATTGGTGCTGTTATCCGCGAGAAATCCTTAATGAATCTCCGATAATAACCAGCCAACCCAAGGAAACTCATTATCTCGGTCACTGTCTCGGGTCACTTCCAACTGTTCGCTGCCTGGATCTTAGTCAGATCCACCGACAACCCTTCTTATGAGACTACATGACCCAGAAACTTCACTTCCTTCTTCTAGAAGTGAAACTTTGAAAAATTTGCTTTCAACTGATGCTACCTCACCGTCTCAAGCACCACTCTAAGGTTGACTTCATGCTCTCTTTCATATTTAGAGCAAATCAAGATATCATCTATGAAAACCAATACGAACCTATCCAAGTGATCTTGGAAAATCCGGTTCATCAAATCCACAAAGAAATTTGGCGCATTCTTCAATCCAAAAGGTATAACTAACCATTCATACAACCCATATCTGGTCCTGAATGCCATCAAAGGTATACTATCCTCTGCTACCCTGAGGTGGTGGAAAACTGTAGCCAAATCCAATTGGGAAAACACCTTTGCTCCACTCAACTGTTCAAACAAATCGTCAATCCCGAGCAATGGATATCGACTCTTTATCATCGTCTCATTCAACTTACGATAATCAGTACATAGCTTCAACGATCCGTCTGGCTTCTTAGCAAACACTACTGCTGCACCCCAAGGCGAACTACTTGGACTGATGAAACTCTTTCCCTCTAAATCCACCAACTTCACCTTCAACTCCCTCATCTCTAAAAGGGTCATGCTGCTTGGCGGCCTACTCACTGGTTCTCCTCCTAGAACTAAATATATCCAAAACTCAATGGCTCGCTTCAGCGGCAATCCAACGACAGACTCAAAATCATATGCGAATTCTGTAACCATGAAAACTCGGCTCAACTCATCATATGAATCCAAAGCACCCAATAGTGCATACACTGCACTGCTAGAACCTTCTATGGTATAAATAATTTGGTTGCTACAATCAGGGTGTCTAAGAGATATCTTCCTATCCTGGCAAAATATCCTAGCATCGTACTCACTTAACCAATCCATCCGTAAGATGTTCCTGAACCCCAAAAAATCAAGCACATGCAAACTGCAAACAAAAGTACGACCTAACAGGTCAAACTTTAACTGGTCACATCTCAACCCAAGAGTTGCATACCCACATATAAGATTCGCAACCTGTGAGGAAGTAACTAAATGTGTGGGTTTAGGGTTAAGCTTATCTATCAAACCTCTAGATATAAAAGAATGCGATGCACCAGTATCAAGTAAAACGCAAACAGTCATACCATGAATCTGAATCGTACTCCCAAAACTGCCTTTCCCTTCTCCTGGGTTGTTGGCTCAGAAGCAGGAGGCTCCAATGCATACACCTTGCCCTTACCATCTCTAATGGGCTCCTTGCACTGGTTCTTGTAGTGTCCTATCTGATCACAAATGTAGCACCTGGCATTCTTCCCCTTAGCCACATCATTTTCCTTCCTAGCACGATACTCGTTAGAAAAGTGCCACTTCGTGTCGCACTTATAACAGACAATCTCAGACGTCCCTTTCTTAGCTGCTCCACCCTTCTGAGCACCTTTCTTGGGAAAGAAATTCCTCTTTTGGCCCTTCCCAACCTGGACCTCCATAGCCTTGCTCTTCTCTAGAGACTCAAGAACCTCCTCCTTCCTCATGGCCATCTCTACAACAATGTCATAAGGATCCTTAATATGAGATAATGTAGCACTAGCCAACTCAGGCATCAATCCCATGATGGACTTCTCATTTCGCTTCAACACTCTATCCACTGAAGCTTACCCATACCGGGCCAACTCTTCAAACTTCCTAGCATACTCTGCAACTGACATCTCACTCAGATCTAACTCAGCAAACTGCCTGATCAGAGCTTATTGTGCCATAACAGACATGAACCTATCCTGGAATCTCCTCTTGAAATCCTCCCAGGTCATTGTCTCCTTATTAACCATCATAGTCACACTGTTCCACCAAAACAATGTAGCTTCCTAAAGCTGTCTAGATGCCAACCTCCTCTTCTACTCATCATTGAGGCCCAAATCTACAAAAATCCTTTCGCAGCGCAACAGCCAGTTCTCCACCTCAATGGCATCCTTCGTTCCCATAAATGGCTTCCCTCCAAGCTTAACATAATCTCCGCTCATCTTAGCAAAATGGTTAACTACCGGAACTTCTAGAACCCTGCTCCTGCAGCATTTCCTCCTAACACTTCGGCTGTAACTCCTGCCTGCATCATATTCTTAAAAAACTGATACATGGATTCCATTCCGACATGCGGGACATCAGCACCAACATTCTCTGCTTGTGCCTGACCTTGATTTCTCCTGGCATTAGATCTGGCATTCCCTTCGGTGCTTTCCCTTCATGGGTTAACTCTGCTTCTTCTACCATCCATATCTGTATTCAAATCTCATGAGATACAGAAGATAACCTAAGCAAAGATAGGAGACTAGAGATAAAGCGCATACTTATATATAGCAAATACAAGTACGTTACTAGAGCATTATCCCAAACCCCAATCTTACTCTAACCTTTGGATTTTGTTTTCAAAACCATTTTTAGTTAAATTTTTCCATAAACCTATGCTCTGATACCAAGTTGCAACATCCCGTATCTGAAGGCCAAAAGCTAAGCGCTACGGATGCTGCAGTAATCCATAGTATTAACTTCTGGTGATGAAATACGGTAGTGCTAATGGTGTCCATAATATTAGAGGCACTTGAATATGAAAAAAATCACAGATTTCAAAAAACTATAATTATAGTGTATACATTTCAAACAAATCATATCCAAGTTAAAAAAATCCCTAAAACGTATTTCCAGGCTATGATTAATTATAAACTTACAATAATACGCCAAGAGCAACATATGACGATGCCCCTGGATGATCAAAGCAATATAGTCATAACCGACTTAATTCACAGCGGAAATAAAAAAAGAACTGAAATTCCTAATTAGTTATCCGTCAGCCACCTGCTCGTCCCCGGATGCTTTATTCGTCAAAACTGTAAGACCTGAAAACTTAAACCCTCAGCCTACTCAAATCAATTTTGAGCACCCGAGAGTTTAAGGGAAAAAAAACTTCGAGTCATACATAAAGCCTGGTATGAATAATTCTGTTACATCTCTGTTTACTGATACTGAGTGAGACCACGCCGCTTAGTGGAATGAGTTTCCCCTCACTAATACCCTTTTTCAAAACATATATTTTGCAAATCCTTTCCTGCAACCAAACTGATTAATCAACTGATTATAATAATAATATAGCAAGATCCATTATGCTAAAAACAGGAAATAAATGCACTAACTGTCTGAAATCTAGGCTAACTGCCCTCAACTGGACTAATTATCTTAAAACTGATTATACCAAAATAGCAATATCCTTTGTGCTAAATAATGGATTATCTGTCCATAAAACATGTAAAAAGTGGGCTAACTATCCTTAAGAAGTAGCAAGGTCTGTTATGCTAACAAATGAACTAACTGTTCATAAACTGGGCTAACTGCCCTTAACTGGGCTAACTGTCCTCTGGGCTGACTGCCCTCAAAGTGGACTAACTGTCCGAATTTGGATGTGCTAACTGCCTGGAATTTTCTTAGGATTAACTACCCTTCAAAATTTTCCTTGAAAACCTTATTCAAAATGATTTAGTCCGTCAAATCATACATATACAAGGAAACTATATCTTTAGCTTTACTCTAAGCTATTTTTCCATATTATATATACTTTACCCAAAATAATTTTGATGATGTTCAATAAGGATTATCTATCCTTTTAAAATAAGTTAAAGTCCTTTATAACTTAAAAACACTTAGGCTATTCTGCTTATTTATCATGTTCAAAACCTTTGTTTAAAACCTTTAAACAACCCTTTCGAAACAATTGAAGGTAAATCCTTCGAAACCCGGGAAAGTAACTCTTTCGAAACCAATAAAAGCCCTTCCTTTGAAAGCTTTAAAATATAAGACATCCTCCTTTAAAACCTTTTAAACTTTGCCTTTCGAAAATATAGGAAAAACCTTCCTTTTCAACCTTGTCGAAACCCTGGGGAACCACTCCTTTCGAAACCATTCATAAAACCTTTAGAAAGCATCAAAACTAAACTTTTTCAAAAACACTTCGGTTCAATTTAAAACATGTGGATACCTTTCGAAACTATTCGAAGGTATCTACTTTGAAACCCTTTAAAACGTTTCGACCAAAACATTTGGGTTATGCCTTCAAGTAGAGCAAAAGGATCAGAAAAAAATAGAGCCAAAAGCATCTGTTTCAAAACCATTTGAAGGTAGCTCTTTCGAAACCATTTCTTAAACAAAGAAGTGATGGTGTCGAAACCATCCCTTCAAAAGCAGTAGAGAGGAGGCGTATTTTAGAAAACAAAACAATCCCTTCGAAACTATCTGGATCGAAAGGTAGGAAGCGGCAGTTATAGGGTTCGACACTGTCGAAAGCAATCATTTAAAACAAAAGCGCAACCCAATAAAAATCATCATTTTTAAAATTTTAAACCATTTGACTTAATTGAAAGCATTTTGGTCGAAAGCAAGCAGACGTTATTTCCTTAAAACCAAAACAATGCTTCACCTCTTTCGGAATCCCATGGTTTCAACCCTATACCTTTCGCCCTCTTCCAATTCACTACATACCAATTGCCTAATACCATGTGCATTGGTTTTGACTGTGTCGGAAGGGGAGGGATGGAGGCGGAACCTGGTGTCGAAGGAGATGAAACAGTAAAAAGCCTGTTTATTAATACTTTAAAATTGTCCTTTTGTACCTAACCTGCATTGTTTGTCTAAATATGATTGGTCGCAAGATTTTTCTTTTCAAAATTGCCGCCATCTTTTCATTTTCAAAAATTTAAACATTTTAGAAATAGCCCCTTCTCCTCTATAATTATATAAAACATTTAGGTCCCATAACTTAAATAATTTTATATAACCATTTAAATACCTTGGAAAAATCTGGAAAAATTCCAAAAAGTCACTTTATATATGTTTTCCAACATATAAAATTTTCATACCCAAATAATTAATTATTTACCCATATATAATTCTATAATCCAAAATACCAATTTCTTTACTAGAAAATTCATAATAAATCCACGAAAATTCAGAAAAATCTGAAAATTGAAACCCATCTCTAAAATATCATTTTAGTTCTTCTTTAAAATCCGCAAGGCAATTGGACGTCATTTAATAGGGTTTTCATCTTAAAACATGTCGTAAAATCTATATAAACATATATAAATCATCAACAAGTATATACAATCATTCTATCATTCAAAAAAAGGCAAATCAATGCAAAATATTCGGATTTAATCTTAAAACCGAAACCAATAAAAATTAAAGATGTAAACTTTATTCACCTTAGCTTTAGAGATTAAAGGAGCTTGAGATTTGAATGGATTTGATTTGAATTAGCTTTTCCTTTAGCTTTTCTTAATTTCTTCTTCCCCTTCCTTGTTATGGTGGCCGACCTCTTTTATAAAAAAATTGAAATGAGAATGAACGTGTAAAATTATACATGCCCTAAGGAATAGATATAGGAATGACCTCTTTCCCATATTACCCATCCTCTAATTCATTTATAACCCTTCTTTAATTTATTTATTTTAAATGGCATGGCTGCCTTAATTAAAATCAAATCTCAATTCCCTAATCAACACATTATTTTATTTGGTTGAACTAACTAAATATCCTAAATAATGTTACCCAAAATCTGGGGTGTTACAACACTTCTTCTTCCCATTGATTTTGCAATCTCTGATCAAGTGACCCTTATCTCCACAACCATAGCAAATAGGATCTCATTTAACCTTCTTCTAGGCATCCTTTCCCTAAGATTGTTTCTTCTTTCCAAACCACTTCTTCTTGCCTCCAACGCTTTGTTGCGGTTTCAACTCTTCCTTAACGACAACAGTTGATTTAGACGTAGAGTATGAACTCTCCTGGCGAAGAGCTTTTTCGACGAGTCTCTCAAAAGGCTCATCGATATGGCTTATTAGCTTCTCTCATAAATTGTTGTTCAAACCCATAATAAACTTATCATTCTTCCTCAATGGAGTGTCGATAAAAGACATCCCATACTTCGACAAAGCGTCGAGGTTAACAATGTATTCAGAAACTGACATATCTTCCTGCTTTAAATTAGCGAACCTTCTGAATAGCACCGACTTCTGAGCAGCTGCAATGAACTTCTTGTGACGACCCACAATTATGTGTCCTTTGAGTCGATAATAAACCATACATGTCTGACCCAAATTGCACGAAAACATGGACTATCAAGGGGTAATAAGAAAAATAAGACAGAACAAAATCTCACACGAATGGAATAACATTTAATATTGAACAATAATCTTTACAGTGGAAAATTTTAAAATACGTATATCAGAGTCTAACCTACTTTAGCTTGGACAGTTATAAACAAATGTCCTTACAATTGCTGACAAACATCAAACAAAAACAAATAGACAGCAGCGGATAATAGAATACGTTTATACGTAGATGAATATCTCCAGCTCTCCTCTAGAAACTCCAACCGTCTTCGACTAAACCTGAATCTACTCGAATCTGACCCGAGTATTGAAAATACTCGGATCAAGCATGATAAACCAGTGTGAGAAAAACTCAGTAATAAATGACAGTGTCATATATCAGCCTTGGAAATAAAATCCTTTGAAAAGAAAGAGTATCTCGAAAGACCACACCCATACATAAACACAGACGGGTTTTTACCTTATGATAACTAAAACATTTTTATATCAAAACATTTGATATTATTTTTAATGGAATATCTTTGAAAACATTTGCAAATAAACTTATTAATCTTAGCCGAAATGGTTACCCATGTAGCATTTCGGGGCTATTCATTACGCCAATACAAAAAAACCCGTAGGTTCTTATTGGAGAATGGATTTTCTAGAAAATAACCAGGTGAAAGGACTACCTTTCGATGGGTACGCCTCTAGATAGATGTCTCGAGGAACCATCAAAAATCTCCTCTACCAACACAAGACCGACCTACATCTATAACTAGATAGTACCGAATAGGTCATCCCCCGGTCGTTAACGACCTTTATCCGAGCATGCCCTAGCATACAAACCACATTAATTTACATCCCGAACGTCATAGTGGGAAGAAATATATCTAGAAGGGGATGATCATACCATAATTGGGAATGACCCACTTAGCTTTTGATGCAGCAGCGGATAACAAAAATGTATGAATCGGTGAAAGTAGCAATCGGTGGATTGAAAATACCAAACGCCCAAATTCGTTGATCTCAAAGATGCCGAATTCTAGCTATCTTCGTCACGTTGATCGCGCACGATGCCGTGAAGGAAGATCTACAATTCTTCAGACGTTGATCAAGCGCACTTGATATCGTGAATTGGCTTCAACGATCGTTGATTCGAGCGCACTCGAATGCCGAAAGTGGAGATAGGAGATCACACTCAACTACCAATTTAGAAAGAGGCACAAAGCTCTCAAACAAAAGTTTATTCAAAATCAACTATCGTTACAAATGACACCACTCGCCTATTTATAGGCTTACAACTCAACACTACTTAGCCTGACAACACATAGGTCGTGAACGACCTAACACCCTGCGACCTAAAAACAAACGACCTACGACCTAATAGACGCGACTTAAAAAGGAAACAAACAAATACAATACAACATATACGAGTTACAAACACAAGTTACAACACATAAGCGACTCAACAAATTACACATAACGACACATCAACACAGCGACCTAAGTATCTTCACGCGACCTAGGGCTTGAGCGACCTAACTCTGGTAGGCTTCAGCGATGTACTTCCTTCATGCGACTTAAGAACATAACGGCTTAGAGCAGAATGCGGCAGCGACCTAAGAAAGAGTGACATATCTTCTTGCGACCTAAAGCATAACATCTCTAGCGACTTAAGGTCTCGCGACCTATTCTTGAGCGACCTAAGAATGCACGGCAACAGGACGTCTTCATGATATAAGGAATCAGCGGCATATCTTCTGAAGCGACCCAACTCAATCTCGCGACCTAACCATGGAGCGACCTTAAAATATAGCTAGGTAATGTTAGGTCGCCACCTTCTAGGTCGTAACACACTGTTTCGTAGCGACCTAAGATCAGGTGGCTTCTTGCTAGGTCGTTGGCGACCTAAGAATAAGAGCTTCCTCGACCTAAGAGCTTTATCTTCAAGCGACTTAAGAACTTCAGGCAACCTTTGTGAGGTCGTTCGCGACCTAAGTCAAGTGGCATAATGGAGCGACCTATCTTGTTAGCTCGTTCATTGTTAGGTCATTGGTTTTCGTTTGAGCGACCTAACTCTTTGCGTGACCTAAGAATTAACTTGTTAGGTCGTTGGGTTTCGTTTGAGCGACCTAACTCTTCACGACTTATGGTAGGTCATTCGCGACCTAAAGAAAGCGGCATGTGCGAGCGACTTAAGGTTTGCTGCATCAGATAACATAACTCGTTAGGTCTCAAGCGACCTAAAACACTTAGTTTCACACGACCAAGACTTAACTCGTTAAGTCGTATCACATTAGGTCGAATCCCAGTAGGTCGTAGCTCGCTTGCAAGTATCACTTGTGGCCATAACTCGCATGCCTGGCTTGTTAGGTCGCTTGCGCGACTTAACAACTTGTTAGGTCATTGCCGACCTAAATCAAAGGAAAGTCGGGCTGCATCATCCTCCCCTGGTTGACAGAAATTCGTCCTTGAATTTACAGTTTCTTTGTGTTCGACATTCTCGTCCTCGTGAAACAGAATCAAGTCTTTGATATTGTCAACATTAGCAATAGGAAGATGATCCGGTAAACTCAACTTATAATCATTCTCACAAATTTCCTTCACAATTTCCAAACGACCCATTCCTCCGGCATCTAGCTTGTTGTACGTACCAACAAGAAATCGTTCAACCATCAAGTAGATAAATTCGTTGCCACTTTACGTCTTCATTAAATCCAATACAGAGTCCGTACTTACGTCCACCCATGATTTAGTATGTATAGGTAATGACATACATAATCCTGACTTCGTCGCGGTCTCTTTTGAAATTTGATAATTCTAATTCTTCTGAACAAACCTTTCAACCCCTTTCCTTATTGACGGCCCAAAATAAAACGTTGTAACCAACTGCATGGTATGATCACGGCCCACGTGTCTTTCTACACGTACATCTTTGATAACTTTTATTTGCCAACTGCGATCAGGAGTATACCACTGTCTTCCTTCAAATAGAAACCCAATAACCAGTCTTCTCAACTCTACCTGCTCTGTCGGACCCATATGATTACGTGGCATATGCGGTACAATAGCACCTGACACTTGATTAACATGATGTTGTACGTCCCTCAGTGGCAGTAATTCCTTGGACAACTCTGCAGAAGCTACATCTTCACATTCATTCACCATTGGCTTATCCTCTTCGAGAATTTCAACACTTTTACTGGTTTCATTTTCATTCAACAGGAATACTTCTGTACTATCCTCCACTTCTTTAACAAACTCTCTTGTAGATTGTAGACTAGTCGAATCCACCTCCTTCATCAACAATTTACCCTCTTCATCTCCTGACTTACTTTCTTCACCCTCATCCAACTTTGCTAATTGTGAATTTTCAACCTCATGTTCACTAGATTTCGTTGGTTGAAACTCATCAACTTCATCTTTATCAAACTTTGATGATTGACAACAATCGACTTCATCTTCCACATCAACAAATTCCTTTAAAGACAACAAATTCTTTAGCTCCTCGATTTCCTCCAATCTGTTTTCACTCTGTTGACGCTTCTTAGGAACCAAAATGATTTGTGTATCCTCGAACATAAAACTATAGCTGTTTGTGCGACCATCATGTTGCACAGCTCTATCGTATTGCCATGGTCTTCCCAACAATAGATGGCATACATCCATGTCAACCACATCGCACCAAATTTCATCTTTGTATTTCTTCCCAATGGAAAAATTAACACAAGCTCTTCGATTAACCTTCACTTCCCCTCCTTTCCTCAACCAATCTAATTTGTAGGGATTTGGATGTTTCTCTGTTTTCAATGACAACTTCTTTACAGCTTCTGAAGAAATGATATTATCACAGCTTCCTGCATCGATGACAAATTTACAAACCTTCCCCAGAATAGTGCATGTTGACTGGAAAATATTGCTCCTCAACCAGCTAGAATCATCTTCTTGCTTTGGCGTTAAACAAGATCTTCTCATCAACAAACTACAACCCTCATCTCCTGTCAATAATTCTTCTTCTTCAACTGGTAGTGAATTGACACACTCTACTTCTGCATCTTCATGTTCAATCTCCACAATCATTGCTTGCTTCTTGGGCTTTGTACATTCATTGCTTTTATGGCCCAACTCTTGACAATTAAAGCATTTGAGGCTACTATTGACCTTAGCTTTGTCGGCTTCATTCACATTCGGTTTATTGACGACTTTGGAAACATCCGCACTGTTACTAACATCCTTGTTCTGATTGTTGGAATTCGTAAACATACCACCACCTCTCCTACCTTGCTTCTCCCAAGCTAAAGCTTTTTGATGTGCTTCGGCAACATATCTGGGATCAAACATATTCACCATATCTTGAATCTGCATTCTCAACCCTCCAACAAATCTAGCTGTCAACTGCTCCTCCGTCTCCATGATATCATTCCTCACAATCAATTGATAAAATTCATCCGCATAATCATTAAATGACTTTGTTCCCTGTCTCAGATTCTGCAAACGTTGATACATAAGAGACTGATAATTGTACGGAAAGAGTGTAGCTTTCATTAACTTCTTCATCTTCTCCCATGACTCAATCTTTGACTTTCCCATCCTCTCCCGTGTTAGTTTAGTTTGCTGCCACCATGCCATAGCTCTTCCTTTCAGTCGAGTAGCAACCAACTTCACTCTTCGATGCTCGGGTACTTCTTTGAAGTCAATTTTTTTTTCCACATTAGACAACCAATCCAAAAATTCTTCCACTACCATTCCACCCTTGAATTCTGGAATTTCAGTTTTCATCCCCGACTCCCATCGGCGATCATCTTCAACATCCTGATATGCATTTCGTACTTGGTCTCGATCTCGATAATGAGCACTACGTCTATCACCATCTTCATCAAAAACAGATGTACTTCGATAACGATCTCGACCACCCACATCTCTATGATCATGCATATCCCTTCTACTTTGTCTGTCATCATCACGGTATGGCTCATGTTCAAACTCACATGGAGTTCTTCTCTCTTCATCTCTATACTTATGATGTTCTCTTCTCAATGAAACTGAAGATTCTCTTCTTTCTCGGTAAGATTGCGGCGACACCCTCCTCGCTTCCATAACCGATGGCGAAACTCTGTTTCCTCCATGGTTCGAGATTGGCGACCTTCTCCTTTGTCCTTGATTCAAATCATTCATCAGTTTTTCTAACTTCCCAATGCCTTCATCAAACTTATCATTGATGCGTTGTTCCATTTGCTCGGCTTCTTCTCTTCTATACAACGCTTCAACATTCTGATGGTGATTAGCTCTTCTCGGTGGCATTGTTAAAACTTCACAACTATAACTTTCGGCCTTGATTCTCAAATTGATGCACGGCTTCAACTTCTAACTCTCGGCCTTAACTTCAAAAAGAATTGGCTCCAAGACTCGGCTTAGCTATGATTGGCTAAGTCTAGCTCTGATACCAAATGATGCAGCAGTGGATAACAAAAATGTATGAATCGGTGAAAGTAGCAATCGGTGGATTGAAAATACCAAACGCCCAAATTCGTTGATCTCAAAGATGCCGAATTCTAGCTACCTTCGTCACGTTGATCGCACACGATGCCGTGAAGGAAGATCTACAATTCTTCAGACGTTGATCAAGCGCACTTGATACCGTGAATTGGCTTCAACGATCATTGATTCGAGCGCACTCGAATGCCGAAAGTGGAGATAGGAGATCACACTCAACTACCAATTTAGAAAGAGGCACAAAGCTCTCAAACAAAAGTTTATTCAAAATCAACTATCGTTACAAATGACACCGCTCGCCTATTTATAGGCTTATAACTCAACACTACTCAACCTGACAACACATAGGTCGTGAACGACCTAACACCCTGCGACCTAAAAACAGATGACCTATGACCTAACAGACGCGACTTAAAAAGGAAACAAACAAATACAATACAACATATACGAGTTACAAACACAAGTTACAACACATAAGCGACTCAACAAATTACACATAACAACACATCAACACAGCGACCTAAGTATCTTCACACGACCTAGGGCTTGAGCGACCTAACTCTGGTAAGCTTCAGCGATGTACTTCCTTCATGCGACTTAAGAACATAACGGCTTAGAGCAGAATGCGGCAGCGACCTAAGAAAGAGTGACATATCTTCTTGCGACCTAAAGCATAACATCTCTAGCGACTTAAGGTCTCGCGACCTATTCTTGAGCGACCTAAGAATGCACGGCAACAGGACGTCTTCATGATATAAGGAATCAGCGGCATGTCTTCTGAAGCGACCCAACTCAATCTCGCGACCTAACCATGGAGCGACCTTAAAATATAGCTTGGTAATGTTAGGTCGCCACCTTCTAGGTTGTAACACACTATTTCGTAGCGACCTAAGATCAGGTGGCTTCTTGCTAGGTCTTTGGCGACCTAAGAATAAGAGCTTCCTCGACCTAAGAGCTTTATCTTCAAGCGACTTAAGAACTTCAGGCAACCTTCGTGAGGTCGTTCGCGACCTAAGGACGGAAGGTCGTTCGCGACCTAAGTCAAGTGGCATATTGGAGCGACCTATCTTGTTAGCTCGTTCATTGTTAGGTTGTTGGTTTTCGTTTGAGCGACCTAACTCTTCGCGCGACCTAAGAATTAACTTGTTAGGTCGTTGGGTTTCGTTTGAGCGACCTAACTCCTCACGACTTATGGTAGGTCGTTCGCGACCTAAAGAAAGCGGCATGTGCGAGCGACTTAAGGTTTGTTGCATCAGATAACATAACTCGTTAGGTCTCAAGCGACCTAAAACACTTAGTTTCACACGACCAAGACTTAACTCGTTAAGTCGTATCACATTAGGTCGAATCCCAGTAGGTCGTAGCTCGCAGGTATCACTTGTGGCCATAACTCGCATGCCTGGCTCGTTAGGTCGCTTGCACGACTTAACAACTTGTTAGGTCGTTGCCGACCTAAAGCAAAGGAAAGTCGGGCTGCATCAGCTTTGCTGCATCTAACCCTGTTACGGTCATTTCCGGTTGATGAGGCTCGAGGCAATGATTACCTTTTCACATAGCACATCTTCTTTCACTTTGAATGCCACATTGCCATTCCACATTCACACGACTGATTTCTACAAACGTATAACTTCCTAAGCTCGTAAGTCTCTGGAAAGGGTGTTAAGCTAAGAGAAGGTGTCTTCTCCGCCAACAACTGATATACATTATATTGAGTTCACTCGATGTGGTTTAGAATGCAAGGTCAGACATTTTTCCATACAAGTTCGTTCTGGGACTGAAAGAAACCAAAGGCACTTTCCTCGGCCATTACTAGGTGAGAAGCCCTTGTGATCTTAAGATTTTTCATAACAAAGAGACCACTGCTACAATAAGTGAGTCGAGAGTTTATCCCTAATTAATCAACAAGTAGTCCTTCATTATCATTCGTCTTAATATCTCCATCTTCAAACAGCTTCATCCTTCGAATACGTAGATTGGTTCGAAGTGGTTTTCGGATAGGAATCACCCCAATCCGACCCCGGGTCCTTCGAAATCCAATTATCGATAAAAGTGAATATGAATATACATGATCATTAAGTCTCTTTTCACTTTATTTCTTTTCGGATGATTTCAAAATCTCTTCTTTTTGTCTTAGATTAATTCTAAGTTAATTCATTCTTTTTTTTGAATAATATTTTAAATTCCTTACTTAACACTTTATCTAAATTCCTTAACTTTTAGGCGGGTCAAAAACAATGTTATTTAAGACATTGTTTACTATAAAGCCTAAATCAATCTTAGCAGACATTATTGAGTAAACAGGATCATAGAAATCATTCTAATTTTACTCAACATCAATTTTTGTATTCAACAAGTGCTATGGACGGAATAACGGTGAAATCACCTTTTAAATTCCTCGAATAGGACAAGTTCCATCCTCAGAATTTAATACCAAGTATAATAAGATTATCTCTATGCAATCCAAGTTGTAGTTTATTCATTTTGGAGATTAATCCTTTTATACTTAAATTGCTTAACGGTTGGAAAATAGTAATTCTCTTTTATTTTGGAAAACTTAGTATAATCATTTTATAGCATCCGAGCTTTCCTTTTTATCGGTTCCACCCCTCGCCTAAAAAGAGAAAACATAGGCCAAAAAAGTTCAGGGCACTAGTTGCTCCATTCCTAACCTTAGTTAAACACCTTGTTTTATCTTCCCAGATCTCACAAGTGGGACAAATGTACTAGTCGTTTCCGCATACTCAGTTATTAGCTTTTATTTTGGAATTGGTCATAAAGATTCCAAATTATCCTTTAAACGATTAATTTTCCTTTTAAAAACATTCATAATTGATTCTAGGAAGAATCGTTAAGTTTCAACCTTCTTTTCTAAAAAGTCGTAGAAACGGCAGTAGAAAAGTGCTACGGAAAGTGCTTAATAAGCTTATTTGATTTAAACAACTTTTTAATATTTGAAAATTCATATTTTCCACTTCAAATCTCTTCTAAACTATTTAAATAGATTTATTAAATTTATTCAATATTTTTTCCATAATTAAAAACGTTCATTTAAATAGATTTTACGTTTTGGTCAATGAATTGCATTAGCGAGATTTTTTTAGAAAATTGATTTGGACATAATTCAAAATCTACAAGATGAAATCTTGATTTTCCTTCTTTGTTTGGAAGATATGGATATAATAGTCCGCAGTTTTCTTATCTCGAAGAATTTTGATCTTTCCACTTTATTCACCCATTTGAACCTTTCGACGCGAAATCGCGAACTACCGTTGCGTGACGCGCCTAGTTTCAACTTATTTTTCAATACTTGAAATAATATATTCAAATTGAACTTTATTACTTATAAAATTATTACCAATCATTTTAAATCAATATTGTTACGTTTTGAAGTATTTAAAGTGTATTTTTACTATTTCCATATTATAATATTATTTTATTCCTATTATTTTAATATTTAATTTTAAAATCCAATTTCAGTTAAATTTCAATTTTAACTTCATTAAACTCAATTAAAACTTCAATTTCAAATTTGGTTTTCAAATCCATCTTTAATTTCAACCCAAATTCCAATTAAAATTTCAATTTCAAAATCAATTTCAATTCACTTTCGATTTCAACTTCGATTTCCAAGCCAATTTCACTTTTAAATTCAAATTCTATTTTATCTTAATTTTAATTTCAATTTCACTTAAAAAGAGACTTATTTTTCCAAAGTATCTCATATCATCAAAATTGGGTCTATTTAACAAAGGGGTTACTTAATCAGTAATGATAGTAATGGATGTCCATATTAACATAACAATCATATAACCAATCATATGACATTAATATACGCAATAATGGGTATAATACGATAAGTGTCGTAACATTAAAATGGATCATCCAACATATTCAAACAATCAATCAAACGTCCATATCATCAAATGGCGATTATTTAACATAATAATTAAACTTGATAATTAATATAATCTAAAAAGCGGTGAGAATTTCTCACCTTCATATCCACTCCGTCAATCTTTTTGCAAACTAGCGTGCTTCACGAACTAATGCACTTTTTCCCGAACGTCTCGAATTTCCGATTTCCTTTCCTTTTCTTTTCTTTTCTCTTTTTCTCTTTTTCTTTTTCTTTTCTTTTTTTATTATTGGCGTGGGTATATGGAGGCAATGGAAGAGAGGAAGAAGTGGATTAAGAAGTTGTTTAAAAAGAGGTTAGAGAGTAACAAGTGGATTGGTGCTTAAGCACTCTACTATTTTTAACCCTCCTACCTCTCTTAAAGAGAAAAGCCATTAAAATAGCTTAAAGGAAGAAGAAGAGAATAATGTGTGTGAGAATGGAAAAGGTATGCATGGCTATTTATAGAAAAAAGTTTAGAATAAAATATTATTACGTAAAATGGCCAAAATACCCTTTACTTACTTTTTAAGCAACCTTATTTTTTCAACACTTAACATCACATTTCAAATTATGCTCTATGTCCCTTTCACTTAAAGAGTAAGAAAAGTAAAGTAATAATTATGTTTGGTTTGATTTGACATGTTTTGGAATTTTATGCTTACTTTTTCTTAATGAAATTCTAGAATTTTTCAAGTATGTTTAGTAAAAGTAAACTTGATTAGTAAATTAATTAATACTTATACTATTTGAATATATGTTCACATATAAGAAAATAAAGGTGCGACAATGTTGCGACAACTTTTAATCGATAAAACGTTGATTTTCGACAAAATATTTTACGGTCACATTTTGACGTTTTCGTTAAACTATTTATTTATGTAAACTAAATTTAAAAATAAATTTGTATATTGCTATTTAAAAATATAAACACTCAAAATTAATTAAAATAATTTATTTAACCATTAAAACTTATTTTTCTGAAATCAGCATTTTGTCACTTTTGTCGATATAGGCAAATGTTACTATTTTTGTATTTACATGATAATCTAAAGTGTGCATAGTTTGTAAAGATGTAACATGCATGTTATAAAGTGCATATGTTCATACAACGTTGTTATTGACAAATTTACAGTCAAAATTTGACGTTTTTGCTAAACTATATATTTAAGTAAACCAAACTTAAAAATGGATTTTCTATTATGTTAAATGAATTAAAACAAGTTTATCTAGGTTAAAATCTCATATCGTTAGGGTTAATATTAAAATCTGAATTTTTACAGTGTATGTAAAACTTGACAAAATGCGACAAAATTTTGATATTTTTGCAAAACGATTATAAACATATTATTAAATCCTTTAATATACTTCTATTAACTTTATTAAGTGATTTAATAAGATTTAACTTTTCAATAAATATTTAAACCTATTTATTTAAGTATTTACTTATTTTTAACAAAACTTTACTTTTGTTGATTTGTTCTAAAATCCAAATTTATACTTTATAATTATTAACTATAAGAATAAATAATTTCTCCATTATTATTTATTATATATGACTTATTTATTTAAGTTTTTAAACCCTTTTAAATTTAATATAAAAAAATCTCTCATTTTCGAAGTAGCGAAATTACAGGTCGTTACATTCTCCCCTACTTAAAAGCATTTCATCCTCGAAATGAAAGTTAGATAAAGGAATCTATCTCATACTCGTATTCTCAAACATTCTGCCTTATTTATACCGACAATAGAAAAAAATGCATATATAAAAAGAAGGTTGATACCATAACATACTGAAACAAATGATACCAATCATACATACAAAGATTCCCCACACTAACCTGAGTACTTGTCACGTACTTAAGGTTATATATACATACATCAAGTCAGACTTCTATCCTACCCATCCTATCGCGTACTGCACACTTAAGATAATAAATACAACAACCAAACAAGACTATACATCCAAAAACAACCACACTGATACTCTATCAACATAAATAAATACATCCACATAACTCATCTCCTGACCTGAGCATGTACTATACCCAAGGTCTATATAGATACATACCAAAACATCAATCCAACGACTCCAACCCCTATATCTTAGTGTCTACTATTTAAGACAACTATCCAACCACTATGTAGACAGACCCAAAACATCATAATATATGTGATATTCGATTCGATCTATTATTCGAATCCACAACTTTACTTCCGAACTAGTATCGATCCCTCGATTTTATAGTGAGGACTTTGATCAGGTTTATTGATTACAAACCATTGTTTTCCTTGAATAGCTCTCAATTATGATAAAAAAACTCGAGTACATAATCACAAACTCTCATCAATGTTACCATCAAGAATCGAGTGATAAATCCTTTCTCAAATTGGTGTAAACACCTCGGAGTTCTGTACTCAAATCTTAGATCAAAAATTTTGTATGCCGAAATGATTTACGTATAACTTATGTACTTATTCACATTCATTTTTACCTAATACATTTCTTTAAAATTTCTATTAATCCAAGTTTATTTCATAACTATTTACTTCCTACTCAATCCATTATTCTTAAGCATACAAATATGACTTAAACTTGTATAATATACCTTTACTTCCTAAGAGTATATATACATAACCCCAAACTTCAAACTATTATTAATTCAATTAGGGTGTTTAACAATTGTGGAGTTTTACTATTATCTCAAATTAATAAGTTATAAAACTTAATCCTTAGTTTTATTTATCTAAGGTCTTAATTTAGCTAATATTATTTATCTTATCCATATCTTTACTATTAATAATGAGAATTCCATGAATAGAATTCAACCGTGTCTTTTTGAATTTCCAAAAATAACATCTATATCTTCATAAAGCAATGTAGGTGATGTAGGCAAAATCGACTGTCGACTTATTTTCTTATGTCAATTCCACCACTCTGGACTTTGATTTTGGGAACTCCTGAGCCCACGAAGTAAAATGCAGATCCATCACTTTTGCAACTGTTATGGCAATAATGTCGTTGCTTCAAACGATTATGGATTTTAGGCCTTGGCGATTTTGGGATTTAGTCCTTTTAGCCCTCAGAGTTTCAAAGTTTATTACTTTGGGCATTTTTAGATTCTGGTATATATTTATAAATACATGCGCGCATACACATAGATATATAAATCGGTAAGACCACTCGATTTTTATGATGATTCAGGTGTTCCACTATATCTTTTGTGTGATTGTATAAACTGGCTTCTTGCTAATTGATACGTGTGCATTTTTGTTATTGTTTTTGCAATATTCCAGGTTGTTATTTATTACAGGTTACAATCACAACCTTCGTTTGGTTTTATACTTGAGAGGGTGTATGGATCATTGTAGCAAAATAATGTATTGGTGTATTCAACCAATGTCAAATTCAACATGATTCCACATGAAATTTCATAATTTGGCTTCTAAATTTTGATTAGAAAAGATGCATATGACTGCTGCATTTTGGGATAAACTATGTTGAGTTTATGTATTTTGTTTATTGAATTCGATTCTATATGTTTGGGATATTAACCGATTGTGGTGTTTATGGTTTATATTTTTTTACATCTCATTTTACGTAACGACCTGGAATTTTCAACCATTCGCGTCCATACATGTCGGATTTGAATTGCTCAAAATATCAGA
Organism: Allium fistulosum; assembly: GCA_030737815.1. Taxonomy (NCBI): domain Eukaryota; kingdom Viridiplantae; phylum Streptophyta; class Magnoliopsida; order Asparagales; family Amaryllidaceae; genus Allium; species Allium fistulosum. The sequence continues at coordinate 412,645,095 of CM060908.1, read as the reverse complement.
TTGTTAATTTAAATTTGGGAAAACTCAGCATATACGGTAAACAAAATAATCACATATCACAGACACAGAGTAATATAAAAATAATGTAGCGGAAGCAAAAGAATAGTAGTTCATGAAGCTAATATATATATATAACAGAGTTAACAAGATACAACAAAAGTCACGAGTACATAGATGTCTCAATACAATAATCAAATACAAGATCTGAATGCACCACTGGAATCGACTGAACAACTGAAAGCAGGATAGATAATTAGCTGGGTCTCCAAGCGAAACACCAACTCCAAAAGTGAGTCCCAAATGTTGTATCACTCAGTCTGACCCGAGCATAAAGCAAAACACAAAACACTCGAGTCAGAATTAACATTCTTATATCAATAAATCCAACTCAAGTGAAATATCAACTGAAATACAAGTAACTTAAAGGATGTTTGGGATAACCATCCTCTAAGGATCCGTTAAACTATCTACCATGTAGTAATATACGCTATTATAATAATGTCTATAATAAAATAAACTTACTTTTAAATAGCGTTAAGGAGTGACCCAATATTCCCCTTAACACGTAATAGTCCCAGTATTAGCATACTCCCAGATGGGGGCTACCCTCAATACTCCACAAGCTACGAGAGAAATCCAAACTCGTAGTAAAGCTCGATATGGTAGGTGACATGGCACAACAAGGCAATGCTAGGGTAGATATACCAATTACGCATCCGGGCTGGTGGAAAGGCATAGCAGCCACTACCGCCCACCTCAGAACACACTCCCAATCAAAATCGAAGGGTGGCCACCAAATCAATCACAAAGTAATAGAAATGTATCGAAGAAATGTGTCCGATCAGAGGTGCTACCTCATTGGCCCGAGAATCGCTCCTGTTTTAGCCACCTTTTGCCAACTCACGGGAGTTGGGTCCACGTATATACCTTTAGGATCGTCGCCACCATCCTACTTCATTCTGGAATCTCCACCGCGTACACAGTTGTTAAAGTGGTTTTCGGTATCGATAGAGAGTATGTCCATATCTGATCCCGGTCTCTTTAACAACCAATCGTTATTATAACACCGTGGTCATTTCAAAATAGTTTAATACTTCAAAACCAAAATATCATTTCCATTTTAAAACCATACCAAAACGATATCATTTCACTTCAATATATCATTTCTAAAATCATATCACTTTCCAAAGTTATAACACTTTTGAAATCATAAGTCTTTTAAAATCACAACACTTTGGAAGTCAAAACCTTGAAATTCATAACACTTGAAATCATAACATTTTGGAATCCATAACACTTTCCTCTTAAACAGTTTAGATATTAAAATTTATGTATAAAGTATAATAGTTTATAAAATAAAGATAGTTTATATAAAATAGTTATAAGTTAAAATAGTTTATAATAAAATAATTTATATTGAAAATGATTTATATAAAATAGTTTATATTAGAATAATTTATAAAGTAAAAATATAAATAGTTTAAATATAGTTAAAAAATAGTTTCCTCAAATTCACAAATTGATTCAAATCAACTCGACTTCCTAATTCAACTTAATTCAAATCTCAATTCATAATTTCAACTCAATTCAATTTCTCAATAAATCATTTCAAATTATATCGATTTCAAATACAGATTTGAACCACAAAATAAACCATTTAATTTCAATATATTTCAAAGTTTAAATATTCCATATTTCCAAAACTAAATTCGATAATTATCTATATATAAAATTTACTTTACTATTATTTAGTTTTGAAATATTTACTTAATCATTTTAATAACATCTAAATACAAATTCAATTTACAAATTTAAGTAAACAGAATATCCCATTTAAATTTATATAAATTTAAAATATTAACTTAAGTCACTTTTAATCAAATTCAAGTTATAAACATATCTTTACAATTTCAAATTTAATAAATTTCAACCCAAACTTATTTAAGTATGATTCTTAAATAAATATAGATTTTCAAATCAATTTCAAATTATCTTTTCAACCTGAATCATTTCGAACTCTATATTTGAAAATATAAATTTAAATAAATACTTAAACATATTATATATCAATTTTATTAAATCAACTTTAATAAATCTTTAAAATCAATATTTATTAAAACTATACAATTCTTTTCAAAACCATAGAAATCATTTTCAAAATATTTATATATAGACCAACGGTGTCTGTATATAATTTTCTATACTATGGTTAAGTGATACAGATATTTATCATTTCAATCCGCAATTTAAATATATATACGGGTATATATCATTTCAACCCGCAATCCCAAATTCAATTCAAATGAAAATCGCTTGGGTTTATCATTTCAACCCACAATGATTTTCTCCTACTCTACAGATCGTTCGGGTATGTATCATTTCAATCCATAGTGAATTCTATACTAACAGGGAACTTGCAGAGTGATAACAGATATGATAATAATATAAAAATAGTAACTGGCATATATCATCAGTATAAATAACAGATAATGGCGTCAGATGTCACAGGTGAACAGATACAGATAATGACATATATATAGCAATGAAAATAACTAACAGCAGCATATTTTAATTGATGTTTCAATTGAAATCAAATTTAATAAATATAAGAACGTTAATCGTGAGTGATTGCTCACCTTTCGAGGCTACAGAGAACATGAGATGACACGGATACGCATAGAGGAACGGACAATGAAATTAAGTTACGAATCCAAGCACGATTTTCAAAACAAGCTTGATTGGCACGAATCGACGAACAAAGATGATAAATCAGAATTAATGAAAATGAATCAGAACCACCCGGATATAACTAAAACAATATATATATTTTAAATAAATATTAAATTTAAACACCTATACAATAAAATCTCTATATATGCTTATCCAAAATCCAGACTCATATATACTTATAGAAATAGACTAATATGAAATCATATACTAACTTACATACTAACTACAGGAACAATAAGGTATAATAATGTGTGTAAATCATATGAAATTTAGGATCAAAGTAATAATAATATATGTAACTTATATAAATTCATATCAAAACAAGTTGCAAATCTGTTACACCATATATACTTATCATATGTATATACAAACATGATACATCCCATCTTTATAGACTTACAGCACCCCTTTTGCTTATAAACAATATTTATAAACGTAAATATGATATATAATACTGTAACCATATACATACGTGCTGCAAAACATAGTTGATGCTTCTTCTAAAATATAAAATATATATATTATAAACAGAGGTATATACAACCTCAAACAGTAAACAAAACATAATATATATAGGCTTTTATTAAATAATATACACAATATAAAGTAAACAACTCGTACAAATAAAAACAAACAAACGAACTGACATTACATCACTGCTATGATATATAATAATACTATAGCAACCGACACTAAAATAATATGATATGTATCACAGCAAAATATTCAATATATATATATATATATACCGTAACTGTTTCAACTTTATAAACTAATATAGAATAAAACCTCATACAATGATTTATATTAACATATTATATAAAATAGATTGCTAACAAAATATAGATCTGATATGAATATATATATATATGTAATAGTTATATACATAGTTTAAACACTTACATTTTGAGCAATAGGGGAAAGATGGCGAAACCGAGGGGAGAGGGACAGGCAAGTTCGGTCGGACGAGCAAGGTCGCGATGGCGAACTGGAGGGGAGGAGGCGTCACGGTGGGGCAGCGGGTGGTTGTTTGGTCGGTGGGTGATTGGCTGCTCAGGTTGACTAAGCACGGAGGTGCGGAGATGAAGGAGAGCAGGCTGAAAGTGGAGTTTGGAAGTAGATGCCTTGATGGAAGGTAACATGCGTGAAAGAGAGGCACTCAAACAACAGAGATGGAAAGAAAGAGCAAAGGCAGAGAGGGAACGAACATAAAGAAGTGAACCGGAAATATAAATGAGAAAAACAAAATAAATTGAAAAGGTGGAAATGGCAAGGGTCAGGTAAGTTAAATTTTGGGAATTGAAAAGGTTAGAGGCTATTAGTATTCTGATAGACAAAAGAAAAGACACAAGAAAGTCAAAACTCAAAATATGGAACCGGTACAACCGATCGATTTACTGATTCTATCGTGTTTCGAACTCCGAAACACACGAATGAATATACCGTAGAGATCAACACGACGAAACGATCAAAACAATATACAGATATCATTGGTACGAACATCTAGTCAAAAGTCGATATCGATACCGAAAATGTTGCAAATTTGCCAGAAATAAGATAAACGGAGCATTAGCAGTCCAAATTTGAAGAAACGAAATATGACGTCTCACTCAGAAGATGGTTTACAAATTTTCTATAGAAAAATATTCAGATTTGGAAAACATTTTATTATCATCAGTTTTTAACTGATTGGAATTGATATAGAATTACACAGGAAAATAAACTTCCATATTATAAGATGAAAATTTACCAGTTGCTATGTTTAATTAGAGGTATTCCAAATATCAAATTTATATTTCAAAATTTTATTGTTTAAAATTTCACAAAATTCCAATTAATTAAATGAATAAAACCACCAAAATTTACGGGTCGTTACACTCTCCCCCACTCAAAACTTTTCATCCCCGAAAAGGAACGAGGTAGGAGGATAGAAACAACCAGAAAGAAAATAGATTAAAATACAAAAAAAAAATTAAACCATATAAATTTCAATTTAAATTAATTTATATTCAACAATTTGGTTTAATCCATTTGACTTCACTTAAGTTAAATCAATCTATCTATTTCTAAATTCATTATCTTATTATCTAGTCATCCTCAATTAACAATTTCTAAATCATCAATTTGTATAATCATTTATTATACTCATATTTCATTCAATAAATTTAATTCTTTTATTCCAAATTATTATTAACTTTATTCCACTTAATATATTTTATTACATATATTTAAACCATATAAATTAATTTAAACCATATAAATTTCAATTTAAATTAATTTATATTCAATAATTGATTTTAAATTCAAGGTATTTCCATAAGTTGATCTAACTTCAATTTATTGATTCCTTCAAAACAAATGTATTTGTTTCATCTATTATTCAATTAACTTATTATTCTATTTATCTCTATTAACATCTTTATAATAAAATTGAAGTGTATAACATTTATTATAAACACTCAAATTTATATTTTATATTATCCAATTACATATCCAACTTCTGAATAATTTAGGTAAGTTATATTGAAATGCAATTGAGTATTATACAAGCAACACTTTCCAAATTCAATTATTCAAGTTTAAATATTAATTCAAAATTTTGGTTTCATTTATAATTGAAAACATCCTTTAACATAATTTTAAGAATTAAATTTCCGTTTAATTTCAAAACCCTTTAGAGATAATTATGTATATACTATATATATTATATCAAATTAAATTTAAAATAATATACCCATATATATATATATATATAAATCAAGTCATACTTAAGAAATTCAAATTAAAATATTTTTCCAAAACAAAACCGTAGCAAAGCTACATAATGGTCTCTCCACTTCGAAACTCGAAAATGAATGTCGATGATGCAGCCACCATCACCGAAATTATTTTCCAACGAAAAAAGAGAAGAGTACTGATTTAAACATTTAAACATCTTTGAAAACGGTTTCTATTCGAAAATACCTTCAATAATATATATTTTAAAAAAATTAAAACCAAAACTTGAAATTAGTGGAAATTAAATTCTCAAATTCCTGATTTTTAAATTCATTTCAAATTTCAAATTTATAAACCATGTTTATAAATTCATTATAGAAAACAATAAATGATAATCAAATATTATCATTTCAAACAACCAATTTAATTAACTTATTAAATTCCAGAAAATTTTACTTATATATATTTATAATATATTCATTCAAATTTATTTCATTTACCAAATTTGAAAATAATATTGTGTCAGTTTGCTCTGTTCAAGTGTTTTGGAAATCCTGTCGATAGCGTTGATCAGACGAATCGATCGAAAATCCAAATCAACATCAACAACTCAAACAACACAATATATAAAACATTTTAAATATTAATTACAAATACACTCCCTCACTTGATAATTCAAGAATGGATTTCAAAGCAAAGATGGGATTCAAAGTAGAGGAACTCTAATCAAATAGAATTCAACTAAAAGATAGACTCGATAGGGAGATAAGGTGATTGAATTTCAAATTGGAAGGTGGATAAATTTATATAAATCGCGGGTAACCTTGACCGGGTCAACCATGACTTCAAGAATACGATCAATGCGGAATTAGGAATCAAATCGACATCAGATCATAAGAGATAGAATTCGGGTATAGAAAAAGACAGCAGCATCTAAACCGAGGATACAGAAACCTCCGGTGAATCAATGCCTGTTGTAAAGGAGTTTCACCCCTTTACAAATCATTCAAAGATTATTAAAAGGAAATACTGTATGTTATTACGAAGAATAAGGCTGGATAGGAGCGACCATCCGTAGTTAGGCCTTACACTAGTATTGGTTATCTCGATAGGAGTGGTATTTTTTTTTTTCCATCTCTTTGTTTATCTACTCCCATCGACCTATCCAATTCCAGTATAAAACGAACTACGATGATTCGTAGTAGTTTAGGACAATATATATAATAATAACACAGATAAGATAAACACAGAACAAGGATAATATAAAATCTCATATATATAATTGAAGTCAGTTACAATACATGTGATACAAGTACAACTGTCGACGCTGGAAGTTACATATACAAGTACATTATTATAAATAACATACATGAATACATATCATCCTATACTATGACATCGCCTACTCCAAAAGATATGAAGAGACTTCATAGCTCAAGCAGCAACCCAAAGCAAGATATCAACAGCCTGTAATAACTCGGTCTGACCCGAGTATTAATTCAAAGGAAAATAATACACGGATCAGTCTAATTCAAACTCAGTTATTATGGCATGGAAGTAATAACAATTAAATATCAAATAGACAACAATCACAATAAATCTCGCATATCCAATCCTTTAATAAGAAAATCGGATAATGGTAAATATAACACGTAATGGCATTAAACAGCGAATCAGCAAATCCAAATCATCAACAAGGATAAAAAAAGGGTTAACAATGAAGATAATTTACAAAACAATAGAATTGCCTAAACAGCAATTAACAACAAGTGGCCAAAGCAAAACCCACCACTGAACAACATAATCAACAAAATCTAATTATCGATACGATAATTAGAAACACATAATCTAATTATCTAGTAGATAATTAGATAGAAGCAAAATAATCAAATTAAACCAATTCGAAATACAATTTCAAAATATTGAACTGGACATACGAAACAATTCAAGCAAATGAAATATCAATTAAAACGTCAATTCTGTGTGGCTGCAGTACACACTCATGTGTACTGCCTCGCCACAACAGTGATGAAATACACAAAAGCTCAATGAATCAAAAGCGATGATACCAACTCAAATCAAAATGAACCAGATGGAACTGCAACATCATGAGCAAAGCATCCACCCAGTAACCATCAAATGAACAAAGTGTACATGAATGCACAATGAAAGTTCACAAACGAGCACAAGGTCAATGAATCAGAAGCAAATGACACCAACTCGAGATCAAGTTCAAGTTATACAAGAAACTTGAACTCAACTGCAACAGAAACAAACAGGGTTCAACATGACTCAAAGTACAAGTCGATACAAACATACATGTGTGGTCAGTGAAACCCAAAGCTAACAGGAACTACAAAATGCAGCAAACAAAAGTATAGCCTCAATAATGAAGAGAAAGTGAAGATTCAAAAATCAATGCCACTGCCTCAATAGTTATTGTGCAATAGGTCTGGGAAACAAATACATGAAAGTGCACTAGCAAACAATCTCCACAGAAATACAAAGAAACAAGACTCAACATATATATGAATGGTCAGGCAATATGCATATAACCATCAGGTTAGAGCATGCAAGCACAGCCTCAAACCAGAACATCAAAATATAGGCCTCAACATCAAAGACGGAGAAACCAGAATGAAAGGAGTATTACTGCAACATGCACCCGATACAAGGCAAGAGCAACCTGAATCAGAAGCATGTGCACCAAAAACCATCAATGAACAAGACTACAAGATGAACCAGACCATGCAGCAAGCATTCATGAAACAAAAATGCCAACTGACTCGAATATCACAAAACACAGCAAACAAAAATGGATGCAACAGATGTATGGTGCAATGCACAACATACGTAAGGTTCAAGTATATCAACAATGCACAATGTATTCGAGTTCGAAGCAAAACAGATGTCAGGTAAACATCAAAATGCAGTTCTCAATACACAACAGTGGTTCAACAATGCACAAGCAAGGCTGAGGCATAGTGGAGCAGCTACATCAGTGCTACAGTGAAAACAAATATACAGAGTGTCAACAGTCAGTGGTCTGTGACAATATCAGGTGAAGCCATTAAATGGCCGGAAACAGCAAGAAAAAGTCGAACAAGACCAATGCTTATTCTTTCCGTCTCAAAATCCAGTGTACAGTTCGAACAATATCACCAGCCCTTTAAGAAATCAATGTCAAGGCTGAAGTCATAAAAAAATGGAAATAGCATTAAAACAAAAATCAAATGGCCGAGAATACTCAAATGACGAATTCAATCAAATGGATACGAACCAAAATTCAAGGGCATCGAATTATATATAAGCAGTAGATTGAATTAGATGTGAGTGAATATCACTCACCATGTTTCGAAGAGCACAGATCCAATTCGCAGCCGAAATCCCCCTTTTCCAATCCAAACGAACAAAGATCGAGGTCGGAATCGAAGCCGTGGCGGCCACAAAGTTGATCGAACCCTAGTAGCCATTATCTCTTTCGTTTGATTAGTTTAGGGCTTACAAAAAAATGAATAAAGGAGGAACGGTTATCGGCCTTTGTTAATTATCACAGCACCAACAAAAAACATGGGCCAAGATTATTTAAAAGCCCGCATAAACCTTAACCATTTTTAAAAGAATTTCAACCCGATTAAAAACTCCCAACAACAATCAACTAGCAGAATTAATCGCCTAATGACGATAATTAACCGGTGCAAAACCCCGGGTTGTTACAGATTGGCGAGACCACCGATTTTGTTATAGAGATTATTCGAAGTGGAGTTATGGGATACTCCAGAATCAAGAAGACACGAATAGGGGAGACAAGAGTGGACTTTGGAACCGAAGTGAACGTTCCAAAATTCAAAGGAAACCGAGTGAAAGAAGAAGGAATTCAAGCTCGAACGAAAGTGATTCTGTAATTGAATTTTACTCTATATGCTGAGTTTTGCCTAAAACCATAGCTCTGATACCACATGTAACGACCTGAAATTTTCAACCATTCGCATCCATACATGTCGGATTTGAAATATTTACTTAATCATTTCAATAACATCTAAATACAACTTCAATTTACAAATTTAAGTAAACAGAATATCCCATTTAAATTTATATAAATTTGAAATATTCACTTAATTCACTTTTAATCAAATTCAAGTTATAAACATATCTTTACAATTTCAAATTTAATAAATTTCAACCCAAACTTATTTAAGTATGATTCTTAAATAAATATAGATTTTCAAATCAACTTCAAATTATCTTTTCAACCTGAATCATTTCGAACTCTATATTTTAAAATATAAATTTAAATAAATACTTAAACATATTATATATCAACTTTATTAAATCAACTTTAATAAATATTTAAAATCAATATTTATTAAAACTATACAATTCTTTTCAAAACCATAGAAATCATTTTTAAAATATTTATATATAGACCAACGGTGTCTGTATATAATTTTCTATCCTATGGTCAAGTGATACGGATATTTATCATTTCAATCCGCAATTTAAATATATACGGGTATATATCATTTCAACCCGCAATCCCAAATTCAATTCAAATGAAAATCGCTTGGGTTTATCATTTCAACCCATAACGATTTTCTCCTACTCTGCAGATCGTTCGGGTATGTATCATTTCAACCCATACTGAATTCTATACTAATAGGGAACTTGCAGAGTGATTACAGATATGATAATAATTTAACAACAGTAACAGGCATATATCATCAGTATAAATAACAGATAATGGTGTCAGATGTCATAGGTGAACAGATATAGATAATGGCATATGTATATAACAATGAAAATAACTAACAGCAGCATATTTCAATTGACGTTTCAATTGAAATCAAATTTAATAAATATAAGAACGTTAATCGTGAGTGATTGCTCACCTTTAGAGGCTAGAGAGAACAGGAGATGACACAGATACGCATAGAGGAACGGACACTGAAATTAAGTTATGAATCCAAGCACAATTTTCAAAACAAGCTTGATTGGCACGAATCGACGAACAAAGCCGATAAATCAGAATTAATGAAAACGAATCAGAACCACCCGGATATAACTAAAACAATATATATATTTTAAATAAATATTAAATTTAAACACCTATACAATAAATCTCTATATATGCTTATCCAAAATCCAGACTCATATATACTTATAGAAATAGACTAATATAAAATCATATACTAACTTACATACTAACTACAGGAACAATAAGGTATAATAATGTGTGTAAATCATATGAAATTTAGGATCAAAGTAATAATAATATATGTAACTTATATAAATTCATATCAAAACAAGTTGCAAATCTGTTACACCATATATACTTATCACATGTATATACAAACAAGACACATCCCATCTTTATAGACTTACAGCACCCCCTTTGCTTATAAACAATATTTATAAACGTAAATATGATATATAATACTATAACCATATACATACGTGCTGCAAAACATAGTTGATGCTTCTTCTAAAATATAAAATATATATATTATAAAAAGAGGTATATACGACCTCAGACAGTAAACAAAACACAATATATATATAGGCTTTTATAAAATAATATACACAATATAAAGTAAACAACTCGTACAAATAAAAAAAACAAACGAACTGACATTACATCACTGCTATGATATATAATAACACTATAGAAACAGACACTAAAATAATATGATATGTATCACAGCAAAATATTCAATATATATAGATATATACCGTAACTGTTTCAACTTTATAAACTAATATAGATAAAACCTCATACAATGATTTATATTAACATATTATATAAAATAGATTGCTAACAAAATATAGATCTGATATGAATATATATATATGAAATAGTTATATAAATAGTTTAAACACTTACATTTTGAGCAACAGGGGAAAGGTGGCGAAACTGAGGAGAGAGGGACAGGCAAGTTCGGTCGGACAAGCAAGGTCGTGATGGCGAACTGGAGGGGAGGAGGCGTCATGGTGGGGCAGCAGGTGGTTGTTTGGTCGGTGGGTGATTGGCTGCTCAGGTTGACTAAGCATGGAGGTGCGGAGATGAAGGAGAGCAGGCCGAAAGTGGAGTTTGGAAGTAGATGCCTTGATGGAAGGTGACATGCGTGAAAGAGAGGCACTCAAACAACAGAGATGGAAAGAAAGAGCAAAGGCAGAGAAGGAACGAACAGAAAGAAGTGAATCGGAAATATAAATGAGAAAAACAAAATAAATTGAAAAGGTGGAAATGGCAAGGATCAGGTAAATTAAATTCTGGGAATTGAAAAGGTTAGAGGCTATTAGTATTCTGATAGACAAACGAAAAGACACAAGAAAGTCAAAACTCAAAATATGGAACCGGTACAACCGATCGATTTACTGATTCTATCGTGTTCCAAACTCCGAAACACACGAATGAATATACCGTAGAGATCAGCACGAGGAGACACTCAAAACGGTATACAGATATCAGTGGTACGGACATCAAGTCAAAAGTCGATATCGGTACCGAAAATGTTGCAAATTTGCCAGAAATAAGAAAAACGGAGCATTAACAGTCCAAATTTGAAGAAACGAAATATGACATCTCACTTAGAAGATGGTTTACAAATTTTCTATAGAAAAATATTCAGATTTGGAAAACGTTTTATTATCATCAGTTTTTAACTGATTGGAATTGAAATAGAATTACACAAGAAAATAAACTTCCATATTATCAGATGAAAATTTACCAGTTGCTATGTTTAATTAGATGTATTCCAAATATCAAATTTATATTTCAAAATTTTATTGTTTAAAATTTCACAAAATTCCAATTAATTAAATGAATAAAACCACTAAAATTTACGGGTCGTTACATTTTATGGGTAAATTGCTCAAATATAAACATATGCGGTTATTACACGTTTTAAAGTGTACCTGAAATGAAAAATACTTTATGCTTTACATTTGCTAAAATTAATCATTTGCCCGGTCTCTATTGTAAGCATTTTTTACTGTTGAATTTTTATCGTGTACTAATACAAATTACCACCATATCACCAAACATTTCTATACTCCAATTTTAAGCTAGATTATTCGATGAATCCATGTGCGAAGCACGAGTTCACACTAGTATTAATAAGACAACTTTACTAAGTGTACATCTTTTTCTTACTAATCCTATGATTATCTACTTAACTATTTACCTATCCATTTTCTAAATCAAATTTCTAAATCTTAAATCCATCAAATACCTTATAGTCAAATTGTGAAACTTAATTCACATGGTATTTGTTATTAACCTTTTTCATCCATCTATCAACCTACTAACCATATTATTCAAAACTTCCTCCTTTTTTTTAACTTTTTCTAATCTATCCACTTCCAATCTTACTTCATTTTGAATTACAAATGTTACCCTAAATTTATCACTAATTCAAAGTTTTATATTAGGATATTATTTCTTATATCTCTTATTCCTAAATTTCACTTTGATTCTAACCTAATCAAAGTGTCTAAATTTCAAATTATCTTATCTCCTTTATAAGTTATAGAACTTACCCTTTTATATTATATTTACCGAAAGTCTCAATTTAGGCTTTTTTCTATATTGTTGATAAGAATTTTTCTAAGTGTGCATTTTCTTTTTACTTTCTATAATTACAACTTCTAGCTTCAATATTATCATCAAATATCGTATAGTCAAATCGTGAATTTTTCTTCACAAGATATTTGTACATAGCTTTTAAATCCATCAATTTTGATGATCATTAAATCATTATTTCTTAATAACCAATTATCTAAGGGTATATGATTAAAGTTCTAAATTCTACCTTTCAACTAATTGATTCTATATAGAATATCTTATAGTCAAATCGTGCAATTCTAATCACAAGATATTCATATCTTAGTTTTACTATGCTAAATTACAAATAATCCTTAATTTCTAACCAAAAAATATTAATATCCCTTTAATATTTAAAATACAAACCCAAGGTAAAATCATTTCATTTACCAACTTTTAAAACAAAGCCATTTTTATAATATTAACAAATATGCACTCATATATAATACTCTCAACTCATTCTAGGGTGTTACTAACCCTATCTCTAATGAGTTACTCATCCTAGGATATTACTAATCCTATCTCTGATGAGACTTACCCCTATCAGGCTTCGGTGTTCGCTCAACTAAAAGCTCTGACACCAAATGTGAAGACCCACAATTCCGTACCCTTTGAGCCGACAATAAACCACACATGTCTGACCCAAATTGCACAAAAACATGGATTATCAAGGGTAATAAGAAAACTAAGACAGAATAGAATCTCACACGAATGGAATAACATATAATGTTGAACAATAACTTTTACAACAGAAAATTAAAAAATACTATATCAGAGTCTAACCTAATTCAGCTCTGACAGTTATAAACATATGTCCTTACAATTGCTGACAAACATCAAACAAAAACAAACAGACAGCAGCAAATAATAGAATATATCCTTACGTAGATGAATATCTCCAGCTCTCCTTTGGAAACTCCAACTGTCTTCGACTAAACCTGAAACTACTCGGATCTGACCCGAGTATTGAAAATACCCAGATCAGGCTTGATAAACCAGCATGAGAAAAACTCAATAATAAATGACAGTGTCATATATCAGCCATGGAAATAAAATCCTTTGAAAAGAAAGAGTATCTCATAAGACCACGCCCACACATAAACACGAACGGGTTTTTTACCTTATGATAACTCAAAAAAATTTATATCTAAACATTTGATATAATTTTTAATGACATATCTTTGAAAACATTTGCAAATAAACTTATTAATCTTAGCTGAAATGGTTACCCATATAACATCTCGGGTCTATTCATATGCCAATACAAAAAACCGTAGGTTCTTATTGGAGAATGGATTTTCTTACAAGTGACCAAGTGAAGGGACTATCTTCCAATGTGTACACCTCTAGATGAATGTCCTGAGGAACTATCACAAAGCTCCTCTACCAACATAAGACCGGCTTACCATTATAACTAGACAGTACATAATATGTCATCCCCCGGTTGTTACTGACCTTTATCCGAGCGCACCCTAGCATACAAACCACATTAATTTACATCCCAAACATCATAGAGGAAAGAAATATATCTAGAAGGGGATGATCATACCCTAATTAGGAATGAGCCACTTAGCCTTGCTGCATCTAACCATGTTTCGGTCATTTCCGGTTGATGAGGCTCGAGGCAACGATTACCTTTTCACATAGCACACCTTCTTTCACTTTGAATGCCACATTGCCATTCCACATTCACACGACTGATTTCTACAAACGTATAACTTCCTAAGCTCGTAAGTCTCGGGAAAGGGTGTTAAGCTAAGAGAAGGAGCCTTCTCTGCCACAAAACTGATATACATTATATAGAGATCACTCGATGTGGTTTAGAATGCAAGGTCAGACATTCTTCCATACAAGTTCATTTTGGGACTGAACGAAACCAAAGGCATTTTCCTCGGCCATTCCTAGGCGAGAAGCGCTTGTGATCTTGAAATTTTTCATAACAAAGAGACCACTGCTACAATAAGTGAATCGAGAGTTTATCCCTAATTAATCAACAAGTAGTCCTTCGTTATTATTCGTCTCAATATCTCTATCATCAAACAGCTTCATCCTTCGAATACGTAGATTGGTTCGAAGTGGTTTTCGGATAGGAATCACCCAAATCCGACCATGGTTCCTTCAAAATCCAATTATCGATAAAAAGTGAATATGAGTGTACAGGATCATTGAATCTCTTTCACTTTAGTTCTTTTCGGATGATTTCAAAATCTCTTCATTTTGTCTTAGATTAATTCTAAGTTAATTCAATCTTTTTTCTTTGGATAATATTTTAAGTTCCTTACTTAACACTCTATCCAAACTCCTTAACTTTTAGGCGGGTCAAAAACAATGTTATTTAAGACATCCTTTACTGTAAACCCTAAATCAATCTTAGCAGACATTATTGAGTAAACAGGATCATAAAAATCATTTTAATTTTACTCAACATCAATTTCCGTATTCAACAAGTGCAATAGGCGGAATAACGGTGAAATCACCTTTTAAATTCCACGAATATGACAAGTTCTCTCCTCGGAATTTAATACCAAGTATAAGAAGATTATCTCTATGCAATCCAAGTTGTGGTTTATTCATTTTGGAGATTAATCCTTTTATACTTAAATTACTTAACTGTGGGAAAATAGTAATTCTCTTTTATTTTGGAAAACTTAGTATAATCCTTTTAGAGCATCCGGGCTTTCCTTTCGATCTGTTCCACCCCTCACCGAAAAAAGAAAACCCAGGCCAGATAAGTTCAGGGCACTGGTTGCTCCATTCCTAACCTTAGTTAAACACCTTGTTTTATCTTCTCAGATCTCACAAGCGGGACAAATGTACTAGTCATTTCCGCATACTCAGTTATTAGCTTTTATTTTGGATTTGGTCATAAAGATTCCAATTATCTTTTAAATGCTTAATTTTTCTTTTAAAAACATTCATAATTGATTCTAGGAAGAATCGTTAGGTTTCAACCTTCTTTTTTAAAAAGTCGTAGAAACGGCAGCAGAAAAGTGCTGCGGAAAGTGCTTAATAAGCTTATTTGATTTAAACAACGTTTTAATATTTGAAAATTCATATTTTCCACTTCAAATCTCTTTTAAACTATTTAAATAGATTTATTAAGTTTATTCCATATTTTTTTCATAATTAAAAACGTTCATTTAAACATGTTTTACGTTATGGTCACTTAACTACATTAGCGAGGTTTTTTTATAAAATTGATTTGGACATAATTCATAATCTACAAGACGAAAGTGAATCAATCCTCGGGTGTAGCAATAGTGATGGCATTCCACCAGTTCATAACCTCCCTTGAAGCTATTTAGAGGCCACCTTCCTCTTCATGGCATCATCAATCTCTATATCACTAAAGATACGTTCGTAGGTGTCCAACCAATCCTGCACTTCAAAAGCAGACTCCATTCTAAGAAATGAATTGTCTCCCAAAGTAGAGCAATCTTTGCATAGGCTGGCAATGTCAGCCCTCAGTGCTTGCACTTGAGCACCACCACCATCAACAACAATGGGAGCGTCCGCTTTGGCATTTTGAAGCATGTTCGCCATCATTGCATTGACATAGCTTGCGAGTTATGATTTGCAGCCCCCGGACTCGCTCCTTGCTCAACTCCAAAGACGGAGTTCCTAACAGTATTTATTATTTGCCGGCTCATTCTCGGTCTATAACAAGAATGATCAGTCTCTCAAAAAAAACTATGTCAATGGTACTTGTGTGTGCATGCGACTTATACTATATATATATATAGTATATAGTTTTGAAAATTAATATATATAACAAGAATACACTCTCTCATATATGTATACACTCTTAACCCAGTGTAGGGTGATGACACCTTCCTTATCTCTAGTGGACCATAGTATCAACCGATGTTAATCGGGTAACCTGGCTCTAATACCAAATATGACGACCGTGCGCCCTACACCACTGGCACCATATATACATAAGATAGTGGGTTATTATCGTATTGGTCGATGTAGGACAATCATCAAGGCTTAAAATGAAAAAAAAGCATCACAAAATCTATAGTATATCTCACAACGCATGTAATAAAATATAATATCATAGATATAGAATGGAAGACACAGTAATAACCAAGTGATCCAAATATCAGAGTGCATATATAAAAAGTCATACATCATGAAAGGAGTTACATTGATTAAATTCCAACATACTAGCCACAAACGTGGGTTCTACAATCAAAATGGCAGGCACTTATTGGAGAATGGATTTCCATACAAATAACAGGGTAAAGGGACTACCTTTCGGTAATACATCAATGTACCGAGGCCCAACTGATGGTCTTCTACCAACAAAAGACTGGCCTACCTCTTCCTAGATAGTACCGAATATGTCATCACCCCGATCGTTACCGACCTATCCGAGCGCGCTCTAGCATACACCACATTAATTTAAACCCGAACGTCATAGAGGGTAGAAATATGTCTAAAAGGGGATGATCATACCCTAATGGTTGCGAACCACATAGCCTTGCCGCATCTACCCTATTTCAGTCATTTTTGGGTGTGAGGCCTGAGGTCATGATTACCTTTCACATAGCAGATCATCTTTCCTCTTTGAATTTCACATTGTCGTTCCATAATCACACAACTGATTTCCTTAAACATACAACTCCTGAGCTCGTACATCTCAGGAAAGGGTGTTAAGCTAAGAGAAGCTGTCTTCTTCACCACCAAACAGATAATACATTCATAGAGATCACTTATGTAACTAGAAATGCAACGTCAGACATTCGTCCATACAAGCTCGTTCTGGGACTGAACGAAACCGAAGGCACTCTTCTACCACATCTTGTCGGGAGTTATCCAAAGGATTACCAGCGAGAAGTCCTTGTAACTCGAAGAGTTTCATAATGGAGCAGTACTGCCATCATAAATATATGATATGCTAAATTTCCACCCCGAGGTACTAGTGGCAAGTAGCCCTACATTATGAATATCTTCATCTTCAAAGATCTTATCTTCAACATGTTTTACTTCGAAACGTAAATTGGTTCGAAGTGGTTTTTGGATAGAAATTACCTAGATCCGACCCAGATTCCTTCAAACGAACCATTGATAAAAGAATGTTATGTGAATAGGGAATCATTCTTTAATTGATTAAGTTCTTTTTATCAAAATCTCTTTTGGGAGATATATATTTCTAAAACATTCTTTTCGGTATATACAGAATTACTAAACCTCTCTTATCAAATCCTTTGATTACTTAAAACCTTTTTAAACTTGGAATAATTCAAAATCATTTCATTTTCACTTAGGAAAATGTTTCCAAATCATTTAATTTAAATCTTAAGAAAGATTTCTTAATTCAAAACTTGAAATTCTGATTGAGGTAAACCATGTTGTTTAGGATGTTAATCCAAAATCAGTAAATATCAAGTAAGCAAAATCTATAGAAATCATCTAATTCTACTCAATATCGATCCCCGTATTCAACAAATTCGCATGGATGGAATTATGGTAAAATCACCTTTTAAATTCCACGAATAGTATGAGTTCCCACTTCGAGCTTTAACACTGAGTATAAGAAGATTATCCCTATAAAATCCAAGCTGTTTAAATCTGAAAAATATCATTCTTTATTCCTTGGAAAATTTTGATCAGAATAAATTTGAAAATTTTAATACGAATAAATCAAATTTACTATCCCCTCCATCGGGCCAGTCCGGATAGCCAGGGAGAGCAGGAAATTGGTTTTCTAAACCCAAGCCTACACACTATCACTCTGACACCCATAAGACGATCGAGTTATTTGATCGACTCTAAATCATTTAACATTTAATCATTCCATAAATCCTTCAAAATCATCTTTAGAAAAATTTATTAATCATTTAAAAACATTTATAAAATATTTCGAAAAGAACGGCTGCGTTTCAAACTATATTTCAAAAGTTATAGAAAAGTGCGTGGAAAGTGCTGTGGAAAGTGCTTTTTAAGCTATATTGATGAAAACCACTTTTTATCATTTGGAAATTCATTTTTATAACTAAAGTAACTTTTAAAACAAGATTTTTATAATTTATTTCATATTTTTAAACAATTTTAAAATATCATTTTTAAACAAATCCTTTTATGGATTTCAAACTGCAAAACCACGATTTTTCGAAAACTTGTTTACTCATATTTCCAAATCTACTTATCGGAATCTCGATTTTCTTTCATTTTTTAAAAATTATGGATATATTAGTTCGGAAAATTCTTATCTTGAAGAATTCCAAGCTATATGTGATGACCCGCCTTTCTCGACCCTCGAAAATCGACACAAATACGCCATCGTATATGCCGACAATCGAACGCCGGAAAAGACAGATTGTGGAGAAATAAGAAGAAGATAGAAGAAGAAACACTAAACAATATCAAAATATCACAGTCGCAGTGGAATAAAATATAATAGTCAATAACAGATCTTTACACAAAATGAAGACTATATCTGTTCATATATAATACATCATCAGAGTATATCACAACAACGTCAAATACATGCCTGACAATATCAAACAAATACAGCAGTGGATATAAACAAAAACGAAGAATACGTCTCGACTTCGGCTCCTCACCTGCTCCATAGCAACCTATCCTGTAAATACACTCGGTCTGACCCGAGCATTATAATAAAATAACACCCGAGTCAGTCTGGAATACCAGCGTGAGATAAATACATCCAAACTGATTATTAAAGTTTCAAAAATCCTTTGAAAAATAAAAGCATCTCGTAAGACCATGCCACAAATAAACATGTCGGGTTTTTCCCTTACGATAGCCAAAACATTTTTATATTAAAATCTTCTGATATTATAATAGTGTCTATATACAAATACATATCAAAATAGCTAAAATTGTAACGACCCGTAAATTTCAACCGTTTTAATAACGTAATTAGTTGAAATTTTGTGAAATTTTAAACGATAAAATTTTGAAATAAAAATTTATTATTTGGAATACGTCTAGTTAAACATAGCAACTGGTAAATTTTCGTCCGAAAATACGAAAGTTTATTTCGCACGTAAATTCACTTCAATTTAATCAGTTAAAAAGCGATGAAAATAAAATGTTTCCGAAACCTAAATATTTGTACATAGAAAAATTCTAAACCATCTTCTGAGCAAAATGTCAGTTGGTCGTTTTTCCAAATTCGGACATCTTTGGCTCCGTCGATCTTATTTTTCAGCGTTTTTCTTGCATTTTCCGCCAGTAGAAAAATTCGAATTTTTATAATTCAATCGTACCACTGATATCTTTATACCGTTTTGATCGCCTTGTCGTGCCAATCTCAACAGTGTATTTATTTGTGTGTTTCGGTGTCCGGTACGCGGCGAAACCGCGATACGGTTAGCCGTACCGGTACCCAAATTTCAACCTGTTGGGTTGTTTCTCCTTTCATCTATCCAACTGTTGAAAACAAATAGCCAATTGCATTACTAATTCCCTGAATTCTCGTGCTTGACATTTGCCCTTCTCACTGTTAAATAATTGATGGTTCGTTCTACCTTCCTACTGTTTCCTAGAAAATTAATATAGCCTATAGTTGCATACTTATTCCAGAAACCTGTTTATTTCTCTAGGCCTCCTCGTCTGTCCATTCATTTGAATTGAAAAAAATTAGTATCTATGCTTTATCTTTCTCGAGCAACACATTTTTGCTCAGAACTCATCTAACCTCAAAATGAGAAACTTGTCCCCTTCATTTTCACATGCTATCCCCTGGCAACCAACGCCTCAACAACCCGATCGCCTTCTCGAGCATGGCAGCCCAGGCCAGCGAACATCACCGTCAGCCCCAGCCCAGTGCTCTCCTCCGAACCCGCCTACCCTCTCCACCTTTCGCCTCACCAATGCCACGTCAGCCTTGCCTTGAACCCTTGCCTCCGCCAAAGACCATTCCCTTGGCTGCCGAGCCTCCTCCTTCAACCTCATGTCCTCCAACCCTCTGCCGTGTCCTTCACCTCGAGCAACCAACGGCCACAATCATCCCCTACGCCTTCCAGCTCCATTATCACCCACCACCTACCTCTGACCAACCAACTAAACGCCACGCAACACAGTCCCCACACCCCATCACTTCGGCCTGCATATACTTCCCTCATCTTTCCTCTACCGTGCGTTTACCAAGCTTGGCCAAGTTGATAGCAACCTTCGCCTACCATCTCGGCCTTAGCTGAACCTCCTTTGTCCACTTCCTTTCCATCTCCTGACCGCCGCAGTTCCCTCCCAAAGCAGCAATGCATCTCAACCTTTCCTTTTCATCACCCTGTGCCACATTCCTTTATATATATGAAGGTTTCTGTAAGTATATATATTAAAGAAAGTTTGTTTTTATGTATTATATATGTGATATAACAGTTTATATTATGGTATCTGCTCGAATAAAAAAAAACTGGTAGTATTATATGTACATGTCAGTTATATGTTTTAAAGTTATGTATGTTATCTGTATGTACATATTTATTTTATAAAAGTTTTCATTTACTTTAGATATATATGTGTACGTTAATGATAACTGTAATTATATGATAAGGTCTAGGTATAATAAAGGCTGTAATATAATTGTTCATGAAAGTTTTTACTGTAAGTTTATATATTGTTATATGCGTTGTATATGGGTTATAAACTACTTTTATGTGCTAATATACACATCTACCAGTTGAACATGTCTGGTAGAAGACTACTTGGGCTCATCTATTTTCGTTTATATATGTAAGTATATATTATGTTATATCAGTTATATTATTTTTATAATGAATATTTAAATATATTCGTTTGTTTGTTTAATTATTTTCTTTTGAATATATACCGTCATATAAGGTTATATATATGTACTTTTACAGTCTATCAAATTTCGTTTGTATATATATATATTGTAAGTTGATATATTCTTTATTTTATATGTTATACTTGTTTGTATATATATATATATATATATAAGTTGGTAGGTATGGAGTGCGTGCCAGTTGTATATATATAACTGAGCTGTTGGGTTTGTTGCATTTGTCGATAATAGTTTTGTATGCATTTAAGGTTTGTTTATATGTAAAGCTATATAAGTTCTGTAAAAATATATATTCAACTTTTAGTTTGGGATATTGTTTCATCTTATATATATATATATTTGCTTATATATGATATGATGTTGTATAAAAGAGTCGATATAAATTATGTGACACTTGGTTGTTATATATGGTGTATGTAAGTTGTAAATATATTTAAATGTTGGTTTTTATAATAAATTTGGATCTTAAAGTGTAATATGTTAGTATATATATAAGTTTAAAAATATTGATTTTTGAATAATAATAATAATAACAGTTATATATATTTATATATAAGTCGCTTATTCCGATTTTCTTCATCGACCCTGTTCTGATTGGATTTTGTCTATTCTTATTATCAGCTTTATTTGTGCCGATTTCTCTTTGCTTCGGTTCGTCATTCAAATTTTCAACGTCTGTATCAGTGTGCGTATCTATGTCATCTTCTGTACTCTCTAGCCTCGAAAGGTGAGCAATCACTCACGATTAATGTTCTTTTATTTATTAAATCTGATTTCAATTGAAACGACAATTGAAATATACTGCTGTTATATATGCTATTACCTGTATCAGTTCACCTGTGACATTTGACACCATTATCTGTTAATTATTTATGCGATAATAATACAGTTTGGTTGATAATTGATTGATTGTTGATGTTTATATTGGACGTTAAGTTGTTAATGTTAAAATGATAAATAGTATGCAATTGAACTTGATATAGAATAGTTAAATGTTAAATTTGATTAACTGACATTTGTATAATATGACCCCTTTTAAACTGTTAAATTTATTGACACGTAGGATTTGTTTAATTACACTTTGAACCACTGAATGTATGTTGTTAAATTGATGGTGTATGAAATTGTAAATAGATGACAAGTGAAGAACCGTAATGTAATAATCTTTAATCTACATGAAATGATAGTGTAGATTCTAGAAATAATTATATTAATTCGCACAAACAACAATGCGAATTAATACGATTATTTCGGGATTATTTGAATTGATTATTGGATTGATATTGGTTGTGTTATTGCTTGTTTATTTACTTTGACACCATCCCAGTTATCACACTGCAAGTTCCCTTTGCTATGCTATGATTTTGAATTGAATTGGAATCGGGTTGAAATGATAAATACCCAAAATTGAATTTTTGACCTAGGATAGAAAATTAAATAAAACCCGATTGGTCAATAATTTGATTTAAAATAAAACGAAGATTTTATTTGAATAAATAATATGGTTTTGAAATGAAATTGAAATTTGAATTTTAATGAAAGGAAAATGTTAAAATTTAATAATCTGAAACAAAATATTAGCAATGTAATTGATGAAAGAATGTGTTTAATTTGAGAAATGTTTGAAATTATTAAACTTTGAAATGATTTAATAATTAAGTTTGAAATTATAATTAAGTTGAAATTATTAAACTGTGAGATTATTTAATAATTAAGTTTGAATTATTTAATACTTAAATAAGATTAAATTATTTAATGATTAAATTGAATTGAAATTCTTTAATAAGAAAAATTGAACTTTTGAATAAGTGAATTTTACTTCGTAAATAATTGAAATTGAGTTTCTTTATAAATTAAGTTTTGGGAAAATTATTTAAGTAAATAAATAAGTGAGATTGAATTTCTTTAACAAGAAATGAAAATGTGATATTTTTGGAATTAATGTAAGACTTGTAATTGAAAGAATTGATTTGACGAATTGAATTTAATTCAAAATTGTAAGTTTTGATTTAATGAAGTTGAACTTAAGAAATTGATTTAATGATTTGGAAATTTAATAAAAATTGTTTTGAATGATAAAGTAACTTAACGAATATTGAATGAAATCGATAAATGAGTTTAAGTTGATTTGAATGTTAAATTAAATTAATTTAAATGATTTCGGAATGAAACTTATATACGAACTTGAGTCAATATTTGAATTGTTTTAAATAGAAATTGAAATTGAATTATAAGATTTTGAAATGATAATTTGGAAGTTTTTGAAACGTAAATATTGGAAATTGATTTAGAAAGACAAATGAAATGTTGGTTTACGAATTGAAATTGAAATTGAATTTGATTTGGTTTTTTTGAAATACATAAACGACCAATCGGTGAAATAATTACGGAAGTTATTAAAGAGACCGGAATTCGGTTATGGATATACTCTCTATCTAAACCGAAAACCACTTTAATAACTATACGCGGAGTGATGATCCAGAATGAAGTGGTTGGAATGATGTACGTGTTGACTGAAGAAAGAGAACGATGATGGATAGCCTTGACACTTGTGTCAAGTTGGAAATGACTAAAACAGGAGCTGTGCCGGGCCAATGGAGGATTAGCTACCTCAAGTGGACACACTTCTTCGAACTACTTATACTTGTTGTCGATTGGTGCACCCTTGATTTTGGGAGTGTTGTTTCACGGTGTTGCGGGCGCTGCGGCGTTGCGTTCTCACCAGTCCGGATCAGGCGAACGGTAGTATCACTACCTTGGGTATTGCCTCATGTGCCTTGTCATACTTGTATTCCATTTATACGCGACCACTACGATTTTGATTTGTACCTTTAGTATATGGATTGCCCTCTGGTGACTTCCGGTTTTGGGGAAACTACGGTCTTGTATATGCTTTTGGGAATAAAAATGTGTTAAGGGTGGAATGGGCCATGACTTAACGCTATTTTGATATCTTATTATTACTGATAGACATTATCTACTTAGCGTACATTACTACCTAGTAGATAGTTTGACGGATCCTTAAAGGATGGTTATTCCAAACATCCTTTGAGTTACTTGTATTTCAATTGCTATTTCACTTGAGTTGGATTTATTGATATAAGAATGTTAATCCTGACTCGAGTGTTTTGTGTTTTTGCTTTACGCTCGGGTCAGACTGAGTGTACCAGTATTCGAGACTCACCTTTGGAGTTGGAGCTTTGCTTGAAGATCCAGCCATCTATTCTGCTTTCAGTATTCGATGATTCCAGTGATGTATTCTGATTTGTATCTGATGTATCGTATTATTCTTCTGTTGTAAACTCTGATGTATTATATATATATATATATTCATATAGTAGCTTCATGAACTACTATCTCTTTTAATTCCGCTGCACTTATTACTCTGTGTCTGTGATCTGTGATTATTTATTTACTGTATATGCTCAGTTTTGCCAAATTTAAATTAACAACGCGGTATTTTGAGCAATTCAACTCCGGCATGAGTGTCTACCTATACACTTATAATGGACGCGAATGGTCCAAAATTTCGGGTCGTTACAGTTGGTATCAGAGCTTTGGTAGCTCTAGGCAAAACTTAACATATAGGGTAAATGTATTTACAGAATCACTCTCATTCGAGTTTCAGTCTCTTCCTTTCGACTCGATTTCTTTGAATTTTGGAACGTTTGCCTCGGTTCCGAAATTCATTCGTGTCCTTCACTATTCGTCTTCTTTCGATTCTGGAGCACCCCATAACTCCATTTTGAATGATATCTATAATAGATCGGCGGTCTCGCCAATCTTCGAATGATTCGTAAAGGAGCAAAACTCCTTTACAATAGGCATTGATTTACCGGAGATTTCTGTATCCTCGGTTTACGATGCTATCTATTCTCTGCTATAACTGAATTCTATCTCTTGAGATCGAGTGTTGATTTACCTCGGAATTCAGCATCGATCTTATTCTTGAAGTTACGGACGACCCAGTTAAGGTTGCCCGTGAATTAAATAAACTCATCCATCTCCTGATTGGGGTAATCGAATTATCTTATCTTCTGTTTCAAACTTATTTTTGAATCAAAATTCTCTTTGATTTGAGTCCATCAAATTTGAATCTCTGTCTTTGCTTTGAAATCTATTCTTATATAGTCGAGCGAGGAAGTGTATTTGTAAATTAATATCGTTTTCAAATTTGGTAAACAAAATAGTTTTGGATGATTACATTACATATAAATATAATTTTTATGAAATTAAATTGTTAATGAATCTGTTGTCAAAATGATAATATCTGATTTTCATTTATTGTTTGGAAAACCATTGATTATTCTAATATGATAAATAAATGAAATTATAGAACATGGTTTAAAATTTTAATTTGGAATTCAAATGAATCTAATTCAGAAATTTGAGAATTTATTAGTTTCCGGTGATTTCGAACTTTGGTTTTAAAATTTTAAAGTATATATTATTGATAGTATTTTTGAATAGAAACCGTTTTCAAAGAATTTAAATATTGAAATCAGTACTCTTCTCTTTGTCACTGGAAAATAATTTCGGTGATGGCGGCCGCATCATCGACGTTCATTTTCGAGTTTCGAAGTGGAGATACTATTCTGCAGCTTTGCTACGGTTTTGTTTTGAAAAATATTTTGATTTGAATTTCTTCAGTATAATTTGATTTATATATATATAGGTATCTTATTTTAAAATTTTAAATTTAATTTGATATAAATATATTATATATATCTCCAAATTGTTTAAAGTTAATCAGAAATCTAATTCTTAAATTTTGTTAAAGGATGATTTTAATTATAAATAAAACCAAAATTTGGAATAAATATTTAAACTTGAAAAATTGAATTTGGAAATTTTTATTTGTATATTGTTCAACTGCATTCTAATACAACTCACCCAAAATCATTCAGAAGTTGAATATGTAATTGGATAATATATAAGATAAATTGAATTTATAAATAAAATTTGAGTGTATATAATAAATGTTATACACTGAATTTTGATTATAAAGATGTTAATAGAGTTAGATAAGATAATAAGTAAATTCAGCTAATAATGAAATAAAATTTGTTTTGGAAGAATTAATAAATTTGTTTTGAAAAAAAAATTAATAAATTGAAATTTGATCAACATATGAAAATACCTTGAATTTAAAAGAAATTAATAGATGTAAATTAATTTAAATCGAAACTTTTATGTTTTAAATTAATTTATATGGATTAAATATATGTGAGTAGAGATATTAAGTAGAATAAATTTAACAGTAATTTGGAATAAAGAAGAATTTAAATTTTTTGAAGAAAATATGATTATAACAAAGGATTATTCAAATTTATGGTTTTAAAAATTGTAAATTGAGGATAATTGGATAATAAGATAATGAACTTAGAAATAATGAGATTGATTTAGTGAAATCAAATGGATTAAATAAATTATTGAATATCAATTAATTTAAATTTGAATTTATATGGTTTAAATTAATTGTTAGTTTGTATTTCAAATCTGTTTTTCTTTCTGGTTGTTTTTATTCTCCTACCTCGTTCCTTTTCGGGGACGAAAAGTTTTGAGTGGGGGAGTGTGTAACGACCCGTAAATTTCAACCGTTTTAATAACGTAATTAGTTGAAATTTTGTGAAATTTAAAACGATAAAATTTTGAAATAAAAATTTATTATTTGGAATACGTCTAGTTAAACATACCAACTGGTAAATTTTCGTCCGAAAATACGAAAGTTATTTCGCACGTAAATTCACTTCAATTTAATCAGTTAAAAAGCGATGAAAATAAAATGTTTCCGAAACCTAAATATTTTTATATAGAAAAATTCTAAACCATCTTCTGAGCAAAATGTCAGTTGGTCGTTTTTCCAAATTCGGACATCTTTGGCTCCGTCGATCTTATTTTTCAGCGTTTTTCTTGCATTTTCCGCCAGTAGAAAAATTCGAATTTTTATAATTCAATCATACCACTAATATCTTTATACCGTTTTGATCGCCTTGTCGTGCCGATCTCAACAGTGTATTTATTTATGTGTTTCGGTGTCCGGTACGCGGCGAAACCACGATACGGTTAGCCGTACTAGTACCCAAATTTCAACATGTTGGGTTGTTTCTCCTTTCATCTATCCAACTGTTGAAAACAAACATCCAATTGCATTAATAATTCCCTGAATTCTCGTGCTTGACATTTGCCCTTCCCACTGTTAAATAATTGATGGTTCGTTCTACCTTCCTACTGTTTCCTAGAAAATTAATATAGCCAATAGTTGCATACTTATTCCAGAAACCTGTTCATTTCTCTAGGCCTTCTCGCCTGTCCATTCATTTGAAGAGAAAAAAATTAGTATCTATGCTTTATCTTTCTCGAGCAACACATTTTTGCTCAGAACTCATCTAACCTCAAAATGAGAAACTTGTCCCCTTCATTTTCACATGCTATCCCCTGGCAACCAACGCCTCAACAACCCGATCGCCTTGTCGAGCATGGCAGCCCACGCCAGCGAACATCACCGTCAGCCCCAGCCCAGTGCTCTCCTCCGAACCCGCCTACCCTCTCCACCTTTCGCCTCACCAATGCCACGTCAGCCTTGCCTTGAACCCTTGCCTCCGCCAAAGACCATTCCCTTGGCTGCCGAGCCTCCTCCTTCAACCTCATGTCCTCCAACCCTCTGCCGTGTCCTTCACCTCGAGCAACCAACGGCCACAGCCATCCCCTACGCCTTCCAGCTCCATTATCACCCACCACCTACCTCTGACCAACCAACTAAATGCCACGCAACAGTCCCCACACCCCATCACTTCGGCCTGCATATACTTCCCTCATCTTTCCTCTACCGTGCGTTTACCAAGCTTGGCCAAGTTGACAGCAACCTTCGCCTACCATCTCGGCCTTAGCCAAACCTCCTTTGTCCACTTCCTTTCCATCTCCTGACCGCCGTAGTTCCCTCCCAAAGCAGCAATGCATCTCAACCTTTCCTTTTCATCACCCTGTGCCACATTCCTTTATATATATGAAGGTTTCTGTAAGTATATATATTAAAGAAAGTTTGTTTTTATGTATTATATATGTGATATAACAGTTTATATTATGGTATCTGCTCGAATAAAAAAAACTAGTAGTATTATATGTACATGTCAGTTATATGTTTTAACAGTTTATATTGTGATATAACAGTTTATATTATGGTATCTGCTCGAATTCCAAATTGATTAATTTGCATCACATTCATAATTCACTTCAATATGGTTAACATATGATTTTCTTACATTAATTTACTTCAATCCAATTCCCAATTGATTCACAATCAAATTTTATTTACAATTTGATTCATTTGCATTTCCTTAATGATCCACTTGCATTTTATACAAATCCAATTAATCCAAAACCAACTTTATTTGCTTCTTTAAATCAATTCGCTTTCGTTTACAACAAAACGACCAATTCTTATGCATGTTTGTTGTTATTCAAACCAATAACACTTTCTTAGGCTTTTAACCAATTTAAGCTAATTCCAACTTAGATTTATATTAAGATTATTCCTTTCTGGATCATTCACAACCCAACATTCTTATTTCCATTACATTATTAATATAAACCCCTTCAGTTGCATTTCAATTCATTATCCAAACAAGTTTCATTCAAAAATCATTTCATAAAGCTCAACAACAATCATTTTCCAATTTGCTTAAGTTGTTTCAATTTCACAATATTTCCATTTCTTCTTGTATCAATTTTTATTTCCATTTTAATTGGATTCTCTTTCAATCAAATTTCAATCCTTTTACAAATTTTAATTCAATTTGTTTACTTACTCTATCCAATTTTAATTTTAATTCACCTTCCCAATTCATTTCTGAATTTTATTACTAACATAACCATTTTCAATTATCCTATATCCAAACTGAATTTATTTTGCAATTTGGTCCATAACCATTTTAACCCAACTTCCTTTCATTCGACAATATTCACATCTTAATTAATTCATTTACCGTATGTGTCGAATTTCATTTAATATAGCTTACGCTAAATTCATCTTCAACAACTCCTTGAATTCAGTGGAAATTTAATCCATACAATATCATTTCAACTTAATTTAAATTTTCTCTCAATTTAATTCTTTTCCAATTTTAATTCAAATTCGACTAAATTTATTTAGCCAACTAAGATTCATATCATTTCCTTACTAATTTAAATAAGAATTTAGATCTCATTCAATATTATTTATAACACAACTGAATTTTTGATTTCAATTTAATCCAAATTCAACTAAATTTTATTCCTTCATTCAATTTTAATTTTAATTTCCAATATATAAGTCCAGAACTTATTTACTAACTTAAGTCCATTCATACTTTATATTTTTCTTCACCTTACTTTAATTTACATTTCATTTCGGATATAGATTTTTCAATTTTCTATAAAATATCAACCATTTATTTTGGTTTACAATTCCATTTCACATTCATAAGTTCCCCAACTTATTTATACCAAAGCCCATATTACTCATTTGAGTCAACTTCATCTCATAACCAAATTCTAGATTATATGCATCACCTAATAGCTTAAAGATATAGATTTCATTACACAATTATAATCCACTATTATAATCATTTTACATTCCAACTTTATCCAAATTAGTTCAATTTTATTTAAATTTATTCAATTTAAATTCCCAACTTTATTTAACTTATCTTAAGTTAAATTCAAATATATTTCATTCAATTTCATTCACTCAATTTAAATTTTATATACCAGGATATAATTGTATTTCCCTTTCTTACTAATATCAACTTCAGTTCTTATTTAAATCAACATCATTTTATAAGTTATATAGTTGCTTCATTTCAACTGTCACATTTTAATTGGAATTTCCAGAATTTCAATTACCCGGTTTTGTTTCAAAACCATTTTGAAATAATAAACAACTCATACCCACTTGGTGTACCAAATCAAATCTAGATGCCAAGACAACTTGATTTTATCAAACCAAATTCCCTTTTTGAAATTGTTAAAACAACTTGCATATCAACAAACCCAAACAAATATCATATCCAATCATTACGGAAGCAATCCATCATTTAAGAAACTCGAAAATGAATTCTGATGATGTGGCCAGCATCATCAGGATTATTTTCCAGCGACTGAAGTGAGTTCAGTGCTTCCTTACTTCCACAAATTCCACTCAAAACAATTTCCATTCCAAAAATATTTCCAAAATATACCCCATCACTACATATAAGAGTTTTGGAAAGTATTTCACAATTTTCCAATATTTTAAATACCCAAACCGTTATTTAAATTCATTTAAAATACTTTCCAAAACCTCCGGGATTTAAATTCTGGTTTAACTCAAATTGTAGTTATATCCCTTTAATAATCTATACCTATGGAATTCTATTTGGTGATAAACCATTTTAATATTTTAAATTCTTATTTGCTTATATATATCATTTCAAATTTTAGATCAAATTTTAGATTCTTATTTGATTATTGTATTAACATCCAAACATCCAAATATATATAATTATTTAGAAAACCATTTCTTTTATATCAAAATATAATTTTGGGTAAAATTATTTCATTTACCCACTTTAAAATCAATACTATGTCGGTTTATCTTGTTTAAGAGTTTAGAAACCCCTATCGATACAGTTGTACTTCCTGTACCGACCAGTATTCATAAACACTCAACCGATAAGTCAACACAGTATAAAAGCAAATTTTATATTAAATAACAAGTACGCTCTCATAGCTATTATTACTCTCAAACTCATTATAGAGTACTATTGACTTTATTTCTAATGAGAAATTTCCCCACCAAAGCCTAGGTTATTGCCAACCTAAGCTCAGATACCAACTGTGATGACCCGCCTTTCTCGACCCTCGAAAATCGACACAAATACGCCATCGTATAATATGCCGACAATCGAACGCCGGAAAAGACTGATTGTGGAGAAATAAGAAGAAGATAGAAGAAGAAACACTAAACAATATCAGAATCTCACAGTCGCAGCGGAATAAAATATAATAGTCAATAACAGATCTTTACACAAAATGAAGACTATATCTGTTCATATATAATACATCGTCAGAGTATATCACAACAACGTCAAATACATGCCTGACAATATCAAACAAATACAGCAGCGGATATAAACAAATACGAAGAATACGTCTCGACTTCAGCTCCTCACCTGCTCCATAGCAACCTATCCTGTAAATATATTCGGTCTGACCCGAGCATTATAATAAAATAACACCCGAGTCAGTCTGGAATACCAGTGTGAGATAAATACATCCAAACTGGTTATTAAAGTTTCAAAAATCCTTTGAAAAACAAAAGAATCTCGTAAGACCACGCCACAAATAAACATGTCGGGTTTTTCCCTTACGATAGCCAAAACATTTTTATATTAAAATCTTTTGATATTATAATAGTGTCTATATACAAATACATATCAAAATAGCTGAAATTGTTACATGATTAAATTCCAGCTATAGCCACAAAGTGGGTAATACAAACAAAACTCGTACAAAGCACGTAGGGAGAATGGATTTCCAACGAATGACTAGGCACTGGGGTACCACCTGTCACAGTACGTGGCCTAGATCACAGTACCGAGGAGTACGCCCGCTCCCCTGCAGCACAAGGCCGGAATCATCCCTTACTGGATAATTCCAAATAAGATCACCCCACGGTTGGGATCAGCAACCGCACCACTAAGCCGAAATAAAAAGGGACATCTAGACAGGGATGACCTTACTCTCAAGTGGGGGCTACCCACGAAGCCTTGCTGCATAACCCCTGATTTTCAGTCATTCCCAGTTGATGAGGCTTGAGGCTAAACGTTACCTTTATAGAACACATCCCTTAGAATGCCCATCATCCACCTGACGATGTTCCAAAAGCATTCGTCCATACAAGTCCGTCCCGGGTCCGAACGGAACCGAAGGCACTACTCCTACTACATCCATTTTGGAAATATCCTTAGGATTAGTAGCGACTAGCCCTTGCACTTCACTGCACCATCTTCGATATCAACTCGTTCCCACACGAAACGTACAAAATCGAATCGAAGTGGTTTTCGAGAAATTAATCTCGATCCCGGTCTCTTTGAAACGATCAACGCATTTGTCCAATATTGATAGTCGGTGATTTAACTATCAATTCACATTTACAAACAACCATCACACAATAAATAATTTCCACGTTATTTATTTACCTCCAATATCTTTACAAGATATATTTCTATTTTCAAAATCCATTTGAAACAATTTCCCAAAGTTCTTCCTTTACAAGGTAAATTCTTTACCATTTATTCCCATTGGAAATAATCAAGTTCAAAACAATTTAGATTTAAACAGTTAAAACATTTTATTCTGAAATATACTTTAAAATATGTAAATTTACTACTAGTTATTTACTCAAAAATATATTTTCAAATATGTAAAATAAAACTAGTTATAAAGATATAAACTTGATTTTAAATAAAGGTTTAGTTAAACTAAATTTAAAAGTAGAGGTTTAAAGGGATTAATACTAATTTCAAATAACTTAAATCAAAACTAGCCTTTAAATAACTCCATTTTTAAAAATAAATTTCTAATGTTTTTGTAAATAATTACTATTGCAAATTTATTAATTAGTTATTTCAAAACAATAATTTCAAAACACTCTTTTAATCAAGTTTAAACTTTAACTTATACTTAAATAAAATCTGTTAAAACAAGAACTTGGTTTCCCAGGGAAAACACACTTCCATTCAAACATCCCAAAGAACTTTCTTATAAATCCAGCCCGATCTATTACAACCCAAATTTATGTTTAAATAACATAAATCTCCTTTCCATGCTAAAAAATAAACTCCTTTTGAATTTTAAACACATTTTCCATTCTTGGAAATTCACTTTCAAAGTATAGGTTTAAACTATTTTTAAATAAAACTTTTGGGAATTTATTAAATGAAAATAATACTTACGCATTACTTAAATAAAATCCCAATGGTGTAAAATTGTATTTCAAAATATTTTTATATACATTTAAACTGCTAGTTTATATTTGGAAAGCTACATTAGAAACATAATTTAATCTCCAGGAAAACATCATCAATAACTCCATCGTTATTTAAAACAATTTATAACTTCTATAGAATTTATCTCCAGAAATCTATAATTTCACATTTATCAACTGATAAATTTCCTCTTCGTTTATAATTCCAAATTTACCAATTTCCAATCTTCATCCAAACAAGATTTCAATTTTTATTCCTTTAAATTCTTTATTTTAACAATTCATTTTATTTCTTTAAATCCCAATTTAATCCATTTATAATTAAATTCTGGAGTTATAATTTATCCATCAATATCACAGTACAATTTAATTCCAAATTTATCTATCATAATATATAAATAGAATGCATCATCAATCATCAAATAATTACTATATTGCGAGGAATCCAGTTGGATCCCTCCAACCTGTTTTCCCTGCATCCATAGATATTAGCACATCAAATATATAAATATCATTTCATACTGATAACAACATTTATATTCAACCAATCACACAGATATTTAAATATTAACTATTTAAATTGGATAGCATCCAGATGTGAGTGAGATTTACTCACCTTGAATTTTTGACGAGCGTTCAAATTTAAATTAAATCGAACGGTGTTCGATTTAACCTAAATTTTTACTTTCTTAGAACAATTCCAGAATTGCTCCACTGCTTATTACTCGTTGCTGCGATTCCAACGTCACCAGTTTCGTTGAAATCTGACATCGAATGAGTTAGATACAGATTTTTGAAGTTGAACTATAGTTTTTAAATAAATTTCCTTTTTAAAACAATACCAGACTCATCATAGCCGTTGATTGCAAAACCTAGATCTAGGCCGCAACTCCTTCTCTTCCTCACGCGATCCCTACCAGTAAAAATCGAGTCCATAGGCCGCTACTAGGGATTCAAATCGCATCCACTAAACTCGCCTATACGACGATCCATCGCCTCCATTCCGAAACTCCACATGACGCGCACCCCTGGCCAGAAAATGAGCAAGCTCGGTCAACCCACTGCCTAGAAAATTGTGCACGAATGGAGACCATAATGGCCTTGATTCTGGCCACCACGACCACTCATCTACGATCTCGACCATACAGATCTATCGAGCTCGAGACGCTCTATGACTTTCATGTTGAACTCGAAGCGTGAAAGGACAAGGATCGAGAGGATTTGAGGGACGAAAACGTGATGATTTCGGCCATTGAAATAATATAGAACGGTGGCTCGTAAATAGAGATTAGGGTTTGGCTGATATGTGTGTGAATATATACGTATAACATATTATTTTAACATTAAATTCAATTTTAACGTGCATTTACAAACGAACTCCAAATCTGACGTGCCGCCTGGCGTTTATAAGGTTTTACCCGCCTTCCGAACACAATGGAACATGTTTCGGAGGCTAATTCGATCATATGTGAGAGTTACAAAAATAAACGGTCAATTCTAAATTAAATCGGTTAAAACGATTTCGATGCGTTTTGAGCTGCCACGGTCAAATGACAACTCCGATTGCTACGAAAATTGAAATCCTATAATAACTAACTATTACGGATCCAATGGAACTGGTTTCGCCGAATTCCAAGACTGTGCCCTGGAAGGCTATTTTAACTCGTCAATTAATTCGAGCGATTTATGAAATTGTCGAAATCACTTACAGTTTCAGTTTTAAAATTTTACTAACTTAATTATAAATCATATAGAGTTTATAATGACATTAAAAATCATTTTGACTCGTTCCGAACAAAAATCTGATTATTTACTATTATTATATATTTAAATTCCATTATTAAATTAATATAAAATTCCAATTTCTATTTATTAACTTTTAATTACATTTGAAAGTCCAACATTATTATTTAAATCCAAATAGACGTGAGATAAATTTTAGAAACCATTTTTATCACTATTTCCATCCAGATTTCAAAATTATCCCGAATTCAAATATTAATTTATTATTATTCCAATCTAATTGAATTACCCTTTTTTTTGAAATTATAACTTATTATATTGATTGAACTCGATACTTTTGATTTCAAAATCAATTAAAAATCCACATTGAATCATTTAAAATGAATTAAATGTTCAAAATTAAATGCCCAAAATTCCGGGTTGTTACACTATATTCCATTCTTTACACTCTTTTGACTTTTATGGTACGAAATCGCGAACTACCATTACGCGACGTGCCTGTTTTTGACTAAATTTTCTATTCTCACTCAAACTTCACCAAAACCCTTTTGAATGTTTGTATAACATTTCAAATTCATTTTTAAAACCTTTTTAAAGAGGTTTAACATTCCATATACACCAATTTAACGACGTGTATTTATGTGACCTGCATATATATTCAACACTCGTATGAAACAACCAAACTTGATGATCAAAGCATATTAAACATTCATTGTAAACATCATATCATCATCCAAGAATATAATACTATAGTTTTGGAGTTCTCACCTTCATTTTCTCTTCGAGCTAATATAAAATTAGCTATAGCTCCACTACCATCGCACCGGAGCTTATGGAATCGAGTCCAAAACCTTAGCAAGGCATGGCCCAAGCTAGAAAAGGTGGAAGAGTTCAGCCATAGTGGCGATGGTAGATGGCCGTGAGTTTGCAAAAGGAAAAGGAGTGGGTTTAGCTTGGTTTTGAGATGTATGTATATATGTAGTTCATATGTTTATAATATTTGCACTATTTTGGCATAACTTTCTTACTATTTTTTATGTGAAGAGAAGCCATTGAGAGGCCATTAGAGCTTGGAAAGAAGAGGAAAAAGAATATGGAAAGTAGTGTGAAAAAATGAATGAATGTATGCGTGTATTTATAGCCAATATTTATAAAATATCCCACATCACTTCACCTTCCTTCCATCACCCATGTGCACCACTTCACCTCCATCATTTCACACGTTGGTAACCCCCCTCCAAGTGTTGTGATGATGGTTTGTCCTTGTGTTGATTTATACTTGCTTAAAGATGAAGTTTGCTTAGATATTTTTTGCATATATGTATGTAAGTATGTTGTATGTATATATATGTTATATATATCATCATTCTCATCATGTATCCACCACTCTACCTCCCTCCTACACCTCCTAGGATGGCCCAAGGTCATTTCATGCATAGACAAGGCCATATGCCATGTATTTGGTTGACTTATGTATTCTTAAATGAGAAGAAAATGGAATATCTTATGTGTGTGTCTGTGTTATATGTATACTTATATGTATATGTATATATGTGTACATATATGAGTGTTCATGTGTGCATGTGACATGTATATGCATGTACATGTATGTGCATAAGAGAATAAACAACGTTTAGATGACTTCGAATAACTTCCGTTCGTTAAACCGTTGAAAACCGATTATCTGTTATATTTTCACTTATATTTTAATGTACATATATTTGTAAATAAAATGTAAAAATAAATTTCATATCATTATAAATGAATTAAAATGATCATATTTGAATTATAAAACCATATAAATTTATATTAAAAATTATTTACAATAATTGCTATTATACCGATAAAGCGATATCGATTTTCAAATCAAATACACATCTTTACAAAACTATTATAAATGATTTATTATCACTTTATAACTATTCAAAATGAATTATCATTATTCAATCATTATATTTCAACTTAATTTAATAAATCAATTATCATATTTAAGGGCATTACTAACAATGTCATAAATACATTTAATTTTCAAAAATACAATAAATTATTTTATTTCACATTCGTGTTTAATTATAAAAATAAGTGTATGTATCTAGCTCTGTACGCGAAGTTTTACAATTATAGAGCTGGTTATCGATAAAACAGTTTTCGGCCATTTTATCGGTTTAAATTTCGAGGAAAATATTTTTGTAAATATCAATTCAAAATAAAATTACTGTTACTTATTATCACTCAAAACAATACTATTTGTATCATCAACCTTTTATTTGAATAAATTTAAAAATAAATATAATTTATCAAAGTGATAAATTTGTAGGTCGTTACAGGCTTCCCCCTTAAAAGAATTTCGTCTCTGAAATTACCCAAAACAAAAACCCAAAGGTTTTGCCTAAAATATTTATATTTTTAAAATTACATTCATACGATGTATATAGATCCTCCGTACGGAATATTTGATTCAATCTTCTATTCAAATTCACAACTTTATTTCCAAACTAGCATTGATCTCCCGATCCTTTAGTGCAGACTCTGACCAGGTTTTCTGATCGGA
The DNA here is from genome assembly GCA_030737815.1 of Allium fistulosum. NCBI lineage: Eukaryota > Viridiplantae > Streptophyta > Magnoliopsida > Asparagales > Amaryllidaceae > Allium > Allium fistulosum. The sequence continues at coordinate 412,606,961 of CM060908.1, read as the reverse complement.
ACTTTAATTTTCCTTGCATAGCTCTCAACTATGATAGAAAACTCAAGCATCTAACCACAAACCATCATCAATTTCAACGTCAAGAATCGAGCGATAAATTCATTTTCGGACCATTGTAAACACCTCAAAGTTCTGCACTCGAACCTTAGCTTAAGTCGTGCGACGAAATAATCCATATACTTCATATGTATAAATTAACCTTTCCAAAATTCTTATGAAAATACTTCATAAAACTTCCATCTTTTATTCAAACTTTTATAAAGATACTTCTTTATACATAACCATTTTACATTTTTATTTCCAAATTTTTCTACTTAAAAACACATATCTTTTCAAAAGATAAATATCTATAATACATTTCTAAACGTATCTTAATGATTTCTGAAAAACTCATTTTCAAAATAATTCATTAAATTGACAAATTACCATAAACTTCTTTTAACCAATATCAAATGTGAAAACTTTCCTTATTAGTTAAACTAACTTTATTAACTAATACTCATTTATCAATTAAAACTTCCTTTATACATATTTATTTCTTTACTTTTACAGTTTCAATATATAAAAGTATTCATATAATTATTCAATTTTTTTAAGTATATTCATAATTTACTTAACAATTTTTACTTACTTTAAAATATAATCAAAGAGATTGAAACAATTACTACCAAAACATTGTTATAATAAACTTCTCTATTTATAACATGTTAGTTACAATATTTTCTATCTTTTTATAAAAGATTCCAATTGTAACGACCTGTAATTTTTCCACTTTGAAAATGGGATATTTAAATATTTTAAATATTCAAATGTATAATTTTCAAACTTAAACAATCATGTTTTATATGATAAATAAGAATGGTAAACTTATTTTTTTGATATTGAATAAAGATTTTGGATTTCCATTGTAAATTTGACAAAAGTCGGATTCCGATAAAGTAGGATAAATATTCGAGAAATTTGTTTAAAGGATAAATAATTCCTTTTAAATATATATATAATCGATATCAAACTCATTTGTTAATGATAGTAATCTAATTTATAATGGTTTGATAAATATATAAAACTTGTTTTATAAAAGTTGACAAATTTCGTCGCATATCGATAAATCGATGTCGTATTTTTATAAATAGATTTGGATATTTTTTAATATTATTTTATAAGTCAAATATGCTTGTTTTAATTATTTAAAGATAATAACAAATCAATTTTGAAGTTTGGTTTACATGAATAAATAGTTTAACAAAAATGTCAAAATGTGACCGGAAAACGTTTTGTCGAAAATCAATGTTTTGTTCAAAATAAGTTGCCGCAACGTTATCACACCTTTGTTAACATGTTTGAAACATATAAATGTACATATTTTAATGCTAATCAAGTTTACTTTTACTAAATAAGATTAGAAAACTTCTAGAAGTCATTAAAAAAAGTAAGTAAGTTTAAGAAAAGTCAAAAGTAAACATCAAATCCAAATCACATCAAAATCCAACAAAATAATTACTTTTCTTTACTTAATCTTTAAGTGACTAAGACATAAAGTAAGGATGTAAAAGATTATGTTAAGTATTGAAAAAGTGGAGATTACTTTAGGATGAAGTAAGGTTAGTTTGGTAATTTGGTAAGAGGTTATTTTGGTAAATTTACCACTTCTTTCTTTTTCTATAAATACCCACCTCCTTCTTCACTTTCATTCACATTTCTTCTTCTTCTTTTCTCAAACTTCTTCATTTCTTCCTCTTCTCTTTAATGGCTTCCACGCCATAGGAAAAAAATTAGAAAGAAATAATGTTAAAATATATACAAAATATTCAAAAGAAATCAATGTTCATTCTCTTCAAATCAAACTCCTCTTTTCTCCATATTTTACATATTCTTCTCTCGGCCATAACTTCTTGAAAACGAACCAAAATGCAAAATTATTTTTTCAAATCATGTATTTTTCCAGTGGCTACAACTTTTATGTTGACCACTTTGTCTCATTCTGAACTTAACTATGTCAAAAATCCACTTCTTTCCAGTGCATTCTCTGGCCCAGTTTTTAACACAGAAAATAGCCCTTTATTTTAATCATAACTTGATCATAACGGAACTAAATTAAGTAATTCATTTTTTCAAACCAAATGAAATTTCAGTGGCTACAACTTTCATGTTTATCACTTATTCCAGTTTTGAGGTTTGCTATACCTGAAACTCAATTCTTTGAAGTGTATTTTCGGGCTTCATTTTTGTCAATCCGAAAATACCTCTTCATCATTCTATCCTATCTCCCTCAAAACAACTTGGATTCGAATGATAATTTTATTTAAATTCAAGAGAAAATAATTTTCAACAACTTTTTAGTTAAAAACTTTTCTAAATTTTGAGATATAAATGGCCTAAAATTAGATACAAGGTAACCTATTTTTCGGATCAAAATCTTGGGAATTCAAGTTCAAAGCTCTACTGCTTCTTCTCTATACTTTCGGCCAAGCTATTGGAAGGGAGAGGATGTTGTTTTCTAGTGTTTAATGGAGTAGGAAGTAGTTAGTGAAGTGTTGGTTGATTAGAATGTTGGTAGGAAGTTTATCTCTTTGGTTTATGGTGAGAAACTCTATTTAACATCTATATTTATATATACATATTTGATGATGTGTTATGATTGCTATGGATGCTTATATATGCTTTGATCATCAAGCATTGATTTTTTTATATGATTGTTAAATTGTTTTACCAGGTCACTTTAATACACGTCGATAAGCAAAGGAAATCACATTCCTTTTGAAAATGAAATGGTGTATATGGAATTCTTAAACTTTTTGGAAATACTTTGAAAATGAGTTAGAAATATTTTATAAACATTTAAATATGTTTAAATAAATAAAGAAAGAAAATCAAGGTTTCACCTTGTGTATTTTAAATATGTCCAAAACAATTTTCCAGAATAATCGCGCTTTTGTAGCAAAGTGACCAAAGTTTAAAATTGATATTTTAAATATTTCAAAAATATGAAATAAATTCTAAAAATCCTTTAAAATGTTTTAAAAGAGATTTAAGTTGAAAAGATGGATTTCTAAATGATATAAAAGTCGTTTTGAAGAATATTACTTTTAAAACACCATTTGCAACAATTTTCGCAACGCTTTTCGCAGCAGTTTTAATAACTTTTGAAATGTAGTTTTAAACTTAACAATTCTTTCCCAAATCTTTCGTGAATGATTTTAAAAGAATATTTGAGTAATTTAAAGATGATTTAGAAGTTTTAATAAGAGTTTGAATAAATGGTTAAGAGGAATTGTTTATAACACTTAAACAATAATTGAAGAATATCGAATATAATAACAAGTTGAGTATGCGAAAACGACTAGTACATTTATCCTGCCTGTGAGAGCTAAATGGTAAAAAAGGGTGTGTAACTAAGGTTAGGAATGGAGCAACCAGTGCCCTGAACTTACCTGGCCTTTGCTTTATCTTTTAGATGAGAGGTGGAACAGATCGAAAGGAAAGACTGGATGCTCTAAATGATCATATTTAAAGTTTTTTCTAAGATAAAAGAAAAGTTCTTCATGATGTAGGATTACTTGTCACTAGTCCCTGGAGGTGAAATTTACCATATTTAAGGTGGCAGTAGTGCTCTGTTATGAAAATCTTCGATTTGCAAGAATATGATTTGAAGTTAAGAAAGAAATCTATGATTAAGATTTAATGAATGATTTGGAAAGGTTTTCCTAAGTAAACGAGAAAATGATTTGGAATTATTCTAGGATTTTAAGAGAGGTTTAAATAAATCAAATGATTTGATAAATGAGGCTTAATGATTCCATATACTCATTGAAAGGAAAATGGAATAAATTGAAAAGAATATATCTAAGAAAGATATTTTATAAAAGATGAAGTAATTGATTGATGATTGATATCCACTTATGAACTTAACCTCTTTTTATCGATAATTGGATTTCGAAGGAACCGGGGTCGGATTTGGTTGACTCCTATCCAAAAACCACTTCGAACCAGTTTACATGTTTGAAGAATGAAGATGTTTGAAGATGGAGATATTGAGACGAATAATAACGAAGGGCTACTTGTTGATTAATTGGGGATAAACTCCCGACTCACTTTATTGTAGCGGTGGTCTCTTTATTATGAATAATCTTAGAACCACAAGGACTTCTCACATAGTAATGGCCGAGGAAAGTGCCTTTGGTTTGTTCTGTTCCTGGACAATTTGTATGGACGAATGTCTGACATTGCATTTCTAAGATCATAACGTTGACTTTTACAAACGTACATCTGCTTGATGGCAGAGAAGGCAACTTCTCTTAGCTTAACACCCTTCTTTGAGACGTACGAGCTAAGAGGTTGTATGTTCGTGAAAGTCAATAGTGTTATCAAAGGAATGGCAATGTGGCATTAAAAGTGAAGAAGGTGTGCTATGTGAAAGGTAATCGTTTACCTCAGGCCTTATCACCCGGAAATGACAAAAACAGGGTAGAGCAGCAAGGCTAAGTGGGTCACTCCCAATTAGGAGATGTCATCATCCTTCTAGATTTACTCTATACATGTCTAAGTATGTGGTGAATGTATGAATCGGATACCCGTTAAAAGGTTGGTACTGACCGGGGTGATGATATATTCGGTACTATCCAGCGTGAGGAGTAGGCCAGTCTTGTGTTGGTTTAGGCGTTCAGTATCTGGACCCTAGATGCATCCCTCTAGAGGTGTACTGTAGGAAGGTAGTCCCTTACCTTGTCATTTGTATGGAATCCATTCTCCAATAAGTGCCTTCGGACTTGATTGTAGAACCTGGTATGCTGGAATTTAATAATGTAACAATTTCAGCTAAGATTAATAAGTTTATTTGCAAATGTTTTCAAAGAATGTCATTAGAAATAATATCAAATGTTTTGATATAAAAGTGTTTTAGTTATCATAAGGTAAAAACCCGTCCGTTTTTATGTGTTGGCATGGTCTTATGAGATACTCTTTCTTTTCAAAGGATTTTATTCCAAGGCTGATATATGACACTGTCATTTATAGTTTGAGTTTCTCAAACTGGTTTATCAAGCCTGATCCGGGTATTTTCAATACTCGGGTCAGATCCGAGTAGTTTCAGGTTTAGTGAAGACGATTGGAGTTTCCAGAGGAGAGCTGGAGATATTCATCTATGTATGGAGGTATTCTATTATCTGCTTTGCGCAGTTTTTTGTTGTTTGTCAGCAATTGTAAGGACATATGTTTATAACTGTCCAAGCTGAATTTAGGTTAGACTCAAATATATGTAGTTCAAAAGTTTTCCGCTGTAAAGATATTTTTTCAATGTTATATATTATTATATTCATGTGATATTCTGCTATGTCTTTATTTTCTTTTTCACCCTTTAAAGATCCGTTTATTCGTGCAATTTGAGTTGGACTTGTGTGGTTTATTGTCGGCTCAAAGGGTACGGAAATTCAGGCCTTTACATTTAGTATCTGAGCTGAAGGTTAAGCGAGAACCTTGGCTTTGGTGGGGTAAAGACTCATCAGAGATAGGGTTAGTAATATCCTAGGATAAGTGACTCATTAGAGATAGGATTAGTAACACCCTAGAATAAGTTGAGAGTATTATATATGAGCGCGTATTTGATGATGTTATATATAAAGGTTTTGTTTTGAAAAATTGGTAAATGAAATAATTTTACTTAGGATTATATTTTGATTACAAAGTATATATTTTGAAAAGTTGTATAGTTAAAAATCAGGATTAGTGAAATTTAAATATGAACATCTTGTGATTAGAATTTCACGGTTTGACTATAAGATGTTTCATAAAGATAATCGATAAGTAAGAAATCCGATAAGGTAATTAAGATCTTTAATACTTATTCCAAAATAATAAATTAAGAAATAATAATGTTAAGTTACTATCATAAATTGATCAATTGTTTGATTTAAAAGTTTAAGTACAAATACCTTATGAATTAAGTTTCACGATTTGACTATAAGATGTTTGATAATAAGATTTATTTAAGAAATAAACATATAAGATAAAAATGTATTTAAATAATATAAAATGATTATGTAAAAGGTAAATGTAAAAGGAATGAGAATTTAAATTCAAGTAATTTAAAAGAATTATGTAATCTAAATGAAGTTAATTAATATAAAAGAATTTATAAAATAGGTTTTATAAACAAAAGTAATCTCTAAAGGATTTTGAAAAGGGTATTATTTCAAATGAAAAGAGATATTTTATGATAACTAGTTCGAATGGCTCGAAAATAAACTAAAAATGGGCAAGTGATGTGTTCGAATGGTAAACACTTCTCTTAAGTATTACTCTTCTTGTTAAGAGGATATATGATACTATTGGTAGTACCCAGTTCCTTGGTATTGTTTTAGAGTTACTCGATCTATATAATTTTCTCAAGTTATAGAGATAAGGTGAATCATTAATTGATAAATTGATCAGTAATATTCATAAAAGTGTTTAAACCAAAGATAAATTTGAAATCACTAATTGATAAGATAAAATGGGATTCTCGACGATTTTGGACAGTCGAAAATTTCTGAATCACACCAAACTCAAAGATAAGAAATTTATGAAAACTTTTGGTAAAAGATAAACAATTGTGAAATATTTTGAGTAAATGATATTGGATAAATATAATTTATAAATGTGATTATAAATAAAAAGGATCTAAAAGTGGAGAAATTTATAATAGCATTAAATCAGAAATAAATTTTGTAATTATGAATTTGAAATGATGGCAACCTACAACAAATTTTAAATCTGTAATTCACCCGGATATAAAACCAATCGGGAATTTGGGCTGTGCATATATACTATTAGGATGTAAAAGGGTATTATACAAAAATAGATTTAAGTCATTAACTATTTATACACTTAAGTAAAATAACAACTCTTTCCTGGAAAATGTTTTATTAATGAATTCTAGCATTAATTAAGGATTTAGATTTAAGTTTTTAAAAGTGATGGATTTACATAGTTGTGTTCATAAGATATAATAAACTTAAGTAATAGTTTTACGAAATGATTCATAAACAATATCAGTATTAAAGAAAATATACTAATAAAAAACGAATGTGAAAAATAAAGAATGTGAATAAAGAGAATTTGGTATAACTGAGAAAAACCAATAAGAATAGATACGTAATTTATACGTAAATCATTTCATTACACAAATTTTGATCTAATATCCGAGTACGGAACTTTGAGGTGTTTACACCAATTAGAAAAAGGATTTATCACTTGATTTCTTAACGGCAAGCATTGATGATGTTCTGTGGTTAGTTACTCGAGTTTTCTATCACAGTTAAGAGCTATGCAAGGAAAGCAAGTGTATCTAATCTAGAAGCTTGATTAGAGTCCGCACTAGAGGATCGATGGATCGATACTAGTTCGGAAATAAAGTTGTGAATTCGAATAGAAGATCAAATAAGATATTTTATACAGATGATTTGGGTACATCTTATGGTTTAAATTTGTGAAATAATGATTTAGGTAAAAAAATTATGGGTTTAGGTTCAGGGTAATTTCGGGGACGAAATTCTTTTAAGTAGGGGAGAATGTAACGACCCGTAATTTTTCCACTTTGAAAATGGGATATTTAATTATTTTAAATATTCAAATGTAGAATTTTCAAACTTAAACAATCATGTTTTATATGATAAATAAGAATGGTAAAATTATTTTTTGATATTGAATAAAGATTTTGGATTTCCATTGTAAAATTGACAAAAGTCAGATTCCGATAAAGTAGGATAAATATTCGAGAAATTTGTTTAAAGGATAAATAATTCCTTTTAAATATATATATAATCGATATCAAACTCATTTGTTAATGATAGTAATCTAATTTATAATGGTTTGATAAATATATAAAACTTGTTTTATAAAAGTTGACAAGTTTCGTCGCATATCGATAAATCGATGTCATATTTTTATAAATAGATTTGGATATTGTTTTATATTATTTTATAAGTCAAATATGCTTGTTTCAATTAATTAAAGATAATAACAAATCAATTTTGAAGTTTGGTTTACATGAATAAATAGTTTAACAAAAATATCAAAATGTGACCGGAAAACGTTTTGTCGAAAATCAACGTTTTGTTCAAAATAAGTTGCCGCAACGTTATCGCACCTTTGTTAACATGTTTGAAACATATAAATGTACAAATTTTAATGCTAATCAAGTTTACTTTTACTAATTAAGATTAGAAAACTTCTAGAAGTCATTAAGAAAAGTAAGTTTAAGAAAAGTCAAAATTAAACATCAAATCCAAATCACATCAAAATCCAACAAAATAATTACTTTTCTTTACTTAATCTTTAAGTGACTAAGACATAAAGTAAGGATGTGAAAGATGATGTTAAGTATTGAAAAAGTGGAGATTACTTTAGGTTGAAGTAAGGTTAGTTTGGTAATTTGGTAAGAGGTTATTTTGATAAATTTACCAATTCTTTCTTTTTCTATAAATAACCACCTCCTTCTTCACTTTCATAGACATTTCTTCTTCTTCTTTTCTCAAGCCTTTTCATCTTCTTTCTCTTCTCTTTAATGGCTTCCAAGCCATAGGAAAAAAATTAGAAAGAAATAATGTTAAAATATTTACAAAATATTCAAAAGAAATCAACGTTCATTCTCTTCAAATCAAACTCCTCTTTTCTCCATATTTTACATATTCTTCTCTCGGCCATAACTTCTTGAAAACGAACCAAAATGCAAAAAAAAAAAATTCAAATCATGTATTTTTCCAGTGGCTACAACTTTTATGTTGACCGATTTGTCTCATTCTAAACTTAACTATGTCAAAAATCCACTTATTTCCAGTGCATTCTCTGGCCCAGTTTTTAACACAGAAAGTAGCCCATTTTTTTAATCATAACTTGATCATAACCGATCTAAATTAAGTAATTATTTTTTTCAAACCAAATAAAATTTTAGTGGCTACAACTTTCATGTTTATCACTTATTCCAGTTTTGAGGTTTGCCATACCTGAAACTCCATTCTTTGAAGTGTATTTTCGGGCTTCATTTTTGTCAATCCGACAATACCTCTTCTTCATTCTATCACTCCTCAAAACAACTTGGATTCAAATTATACTTTTATTTAAATTCAAGAGAAAATAATTTTCAACATCTTTTTAGTTAAAAACTTTTCTAAATTTTGAGATATAGATGGCCTAAAATTAGATACAAGATAACCTGTTTTTCGGATCAAAATCTTGGGAATTCAAGTTCAAAGCTCTACCGCTTCTTCTCTATACTTTCGACCAACCTCCATCTCAAGCCTCAGCCAAGCTATTGGAAGGGAGAGGATGTTGTTTTCTAGTGTTTAATGGAGTAGGAAGTAGTTAGTGAAGTGTTGGTTGATTAGAATGTTGGTAGGAAGTTTATCGCTTTGGTTTATGGTGAGAAACTCTATTTAACATCTATATATATATATATACACTCTCACACACACATGTTTGATGATGTGTTATGATTGCTATGGATACTTATATATGCTTTGATCATCAAGTATTGATTGTTTGATATGATTGTTAAATTGTTTTACCAGGTCACTTTAATACACGTCGATAAGCACAAAGGAAATCACTTTCCTTTTGAAAATGAAATGGTGTATATGGAATTCTTAAACTTTTTGGAAATAGTTTTAAAATAAGTTAGAAATATTTTATAAACATTTAAATATGTTTAAATAAATAAATAAAGAAAATCAAGGTTTCACCTTGTGTATTTTAAATATGTCCAAAACAATTTTCCAAAAAAATCGCGCTTTTGTAGCAAAGTGACCAAAGCTTAAAATTGATATTTTAAATGTTTCAAAAATATGAAATAAATTCTAAAAATCCTTTAAAATGTTTTAAATAAGATTTAAGTTGAAAAGATGGATTTCTAAATGATATAAAAGTCGTTTTGAAGAATATAACTTTTAAAACACTATTTGCAACACTTTTCGCAACGCTTTTCGCAACAGTTTTAATAACTTTTGAAATGTAGTTTTAAACTTAACAATTCTTTCCTAAATATTTCGTGAATGATTTTAAAAGAATAATTGAGTAATTTAAAGATGATTTAGAAGTTTTAATAAGAGTTTGAATAAATGGTTAAGAGGAATTGTTTATAACTATTAAACAATAATTGAAGAATATTGAATATAATAACAAGTTGAGTATGCAGAAACGACTAGTACATTTGTCCCGCCTATGAGAGCTAAACGGTAAAACAGAGTGTGTAACTAAGGTTAGGAATGGAGCAACCAGTGCCCTGAACTTACCTGGCCTTTGCTTTATCTTTTATACGAGGGGTGGAACAGATTGAAAGGAATGCCCGGATGCTCTAAAAGATCATATTTAAAGTTTTTTCCAAGATTAAAGAAAAGATCTTCATGATGTAGGATTACTTGTCACTAGCCCTTGGAGGTGAAATTTACCATATTTAAGGTGGCAGTAGTGCTCCATTATGAAAATCTTCGATTTGCAAGAATATGATTTGAAGTTAGGAAAGAAATCTGTGATTAAGATTTAACGAATGATTTGGAAAGGTTTTCCTAAGTAAAAGAAAAAATGATTTGGAATTATTTTAGGATTTTAAGAAAGGTTTAAATAAATCAAATGATTTGGTAAATGAGGCTTAATGATTCCATATACTTAATGAAAGGAAAATGGAATAAATTGAAAAGAATATATCAAAGAAAGATATTTTATAAAGGATGAAGTAATTGATTGATGATTGATATCCACTTATGAACTTAACATATTTTTATCAATAATTGGATTTCAAAGGAACCGGGGTCAGATTTGGTTGACTCCTATCCGAAAACACTTCGAACCAGTTTACGTGTTCGAAGAATGAAGATGTTCAATGACGGAGATATTGAGATGAATAATAATGAGGGGCTACTTGTTGATTAATTGGGGATAAACTCCTGATTCACTATATTGTAGCGGTGGTCTCTTTTTTATGAAAAAATCTCAAAACCACAAGGACTTCTCGCCTAGTAAGGGCCGAGGAAAGTGCCTTCGGTTTGTCCTGTTCCTGGACAACTTGTATGGACGAATGTCTGACATTGCATTTCTAAGATCATAACGTTGACTTTTACAAACATACATCTGCTTGGTGGCGGAGAAGGCAGCTTCTCTTAGCTTAACACCCTTCTCTGAGACGTATGAGCTCAGAGGTTGTATGTTCGTGAAAGTCAATAGTGTTATCAAAGGAATGGCAATGTGGCATTACAAGTGAAGAAGATGTGCTATGTGAAAAGTAATCGTTTACCTTAGGCTTTATCATCCGGAAATGAAAAAAACAGGGTAGAAGCAGCAAGGCTAAGTGGGTCACTTCCAATTAGGAGATGTCATCATCCTTCTCGATTTACTCTACACATTTCTAAGCATGTGCTGAACGTATGAATCGGGTACCCATTAAAAAGGTCGGTAACGACCACGGTGATGACATATTCGGTACTATCCAACGTAAGGGGTACGCCGGTCTTGTGTTGGTTTAGGCGTTTAGTATATGGACCCTAGGTTCATCCCTATAGAGGTGTACTGTCGAAAGGCAGTCCCTTACCTTGTCATTTGTATGGAATCCATTCTCCAATAAGTGCCTTCGAACTTGATTGTAGAACCTAGTATGCTGGAATTTAATAATGTAACAATTTCGGCTAAGATTAATAAGTTTATTTGCAAATGTTTTCGAAGAATGTCATTAGAAATAATATCAAATGTTTTGATATACAAGTGTTTTAGTTATCATAAAGTAAAAACCTGTCCATGTTTATGTGTGGGCGTGGTCTTATGAGATACTCTTTCTTTTCAAAGGATTTTATTCCAAGGCTGATATATGACACTGTCATTTATGTTTTGAGTTTCTCACGCTGGTTTATCAAGCCTGATCCGGGTATTTTCAATACTCGGGTCAGATCCGAGTAGTTTCTGGTTTAGTAAAGATGGTTGGAGTTTCCAGAGGAGAGCTGGAGATATTCATCTATGTATGGACGTATTCTATTATCCGCTTTGCGCAGTTGTTGTTGTTTGTTCTTTGTCGGCGATTGTAAGGACAGATGTTTATAACTGTCCATTCTGAATTTAGGTTAGACTTTGATATATGTATTTCAAAAGTTTTACACTGTAAAGATATTTGTTCAATGTTATATATTATTCCATTCGTGTGATGTTCTGTTATGTCTTTATTTTCTTTTTTACCCCTTAAAGATCCGTTTATTCGTGCTATTTGAGTTGGACATGTGTGGTTTATTGTCGGCTCAAAGGGTATGGAAATTCGGGCCTTTACACCAGTACTTGTTATTATCTTTAAAATCCCATTATTAAAGATCTAAATATACCCATAGATTTCTTGTAAAGTGTCATTCAAGGTTTTAAAAACAAATGTTATTAAAACATCATTTACTACAAACCCAAAACCATTCATTAGTAACTTTAAATATTTATTTTAAAGATTAAAGCTACCCATGCTTATTGATTAAGATAATACACTTTGGCAAAACTTGACAACCGTTAATTTGTCAGTTAATGATACACATTACCCATTTTAACTTTAGAAAATCATACTGATCAAGTAACTCAAAAATAATACCAAAGAACTGGGTACTACCAATAGTATCGCATATTTCCTTAACAAGAAGGGGAAAACTTAAAAGAGGCGTTTACCATCCGAATACATCCCTTGCCCATTTTTAGTTACTTTTGAACCACTCAGATCAATTAATAATAAGATTGTTTTTCATCTTCAAAATCCTATTTTAGAAATAATACCATTATTATTCCTTTTCCATAAATCATTTGAAATTCTGTTCGAAAATACCGAAATTTAAATTCTCAAAAATTTCTTCATAAAGCATGTTTTATAGATCCAGTTTATAAAATCACTTATATGGAACATATTTATCTTAAATAAATTCCTTCAATCTTAAACCAAGATTATTATTTACCGAATACCCTATAGTCAAATTGTGAAACTAAATTCACAAGGTGGTCATACTTAAACTTTTAAATTAAACAACTAATCAATTAATGATAATAACTGAGTATTATCATTTTATTAACCAAATAACTATATTAAAATATATTCTTTACATAATTCTTGATAAAATTATTTCATTTACAAATTTTCAAAACCAAAATCATTTTTATATAATATTAAATGAGTATTATCAAACTCATTTCAGGGTGTTACTAACCCTATCTTTAATGAGTTACTCATCCTAGGGTATTACTAACCCTATCTCTGATGAGTCGTTTACCCCTATCAGTCTCAGGTGTTCGCTCAACCTAAGCTCTGATACCACGATGTGAGGACCCATTTCTTTGACTGTTGAAAATCGACACTAATACATCCTCGGTACTCACGTGCTGCAAATCAAAGTGTTGGAGAAGCAGATTCTCAAGGGTAAGAAAGAAAAAAAAGATAGAACGGGATCTCACATATATTATTTCAACAAATAATCTTTACAGCGGAAATTTAAATACATTTATCAAAGTTTAAAAACAAACAATTATATGTATATTTGTCCTTACAATTTACGGAATACTATAATACAAGAGTGTGGTGGAAATAGACAACAATCTTCAAACAAATCTTCTAACTCCATGCTTCGAGCTCCATCCAGCTCTCTACTAAACTAAACCTGACTTCTAGGCTGCCCGGGTAAAATTAGGGCACCCAAAGTTTAAGGAAAGGGAAAAATAAACTTCGGGTCAGTCATGGGACTGGTGTGAGAACTCAAAATATGCGTTTTGAAAACAAAAAGGTATCTCATAAGACCATGCCGCACATAAAAACGGAACGGGTTTTTACCTTATGATAGCCAAATCAATATTACGCAAAAATAAAGGATATTATTTTTAATGACATTTCTTTAAAAACATTTGCAAGTAAACTTATTAACCTTAGTCGAAATTGTTGCATTGATTAAATTCCAACATACTAGTCACAAACATGGGTCCTACAAACAAAATGGCAGGCACTTATTGGAGAATGGATTTCCATACAAATGACCGGGTAAAGGGACTACCTTCCGGTAATACATCTCTAGATGAATGTACTGAGGCACAACTGATGGTCTTCTACCAATAAAAGACTGGCTTACCTCTTCCTAGACAGTATGGAATATGTCATCATCCCGGTCATTACCGATCTATTCGAGCATGCTCTAGCATACAGCACATTAATTTAAAGTCGAACGTCATAGCGGGTAGAAATATATCTAAAAGGGGATGATCATACCATAATGGTTGCGAACCACATAGCCTTGCCGCATCTACCCTATTTCGGTCATTCTCGGGTGTGAGGCCTGAGGTCATGATTACCTTTCACATAGCAGATCATCTTTCCTCTTTGAATTCCACATTTTTGTTCCATAATCACACAACTGATTTCTATAAACATATAACTCCTGAGCTCGTACATCTCAAGAAAGGGTGTTAAGCTAAGAGAAGTTGCCTTCTCTGCCACCAGCAGATAATACATTCATAGAGATCGCTTATGTAACTAGAAATGCAACGCCAGACATTCGTCCATACAAGTTCGTTCTGGGACTGAATGAAACCAAAGGCACTCTTCTACCATATCCAGTCGGGAGTTATCCCTAGGATTAGCAGCAAGAAGTCCTTGTAACTCGAGAGTTTCATAATGGGGTAGTACTGCCATCATAAATATATGATACGCTAAATTTCCACCCTGAGGTACTAGTGGCAAGTAGCTCTACATCATGAATATCTTCATCTTCAAAGATCTTATCTTCAACATGTTTTACTTCGAAACATAAATTGGTTCGAAGTGGTTTTCGGATAGGAATTACCCAGATCCGACCTAGATTCCTTCAAACCTACCATCAATAAAAAGATGTTATGTGAATAGGGAATCATTCTAATTGTTTAAGCTCTTTTTATAATAATCTCTTTTGGGAGATATATATTTCTAAAACATTCTTTTCGGTATATACGAAATTACTAAACCTCTCTTATCAAATATTTTGATTACTTAAAACCTTTTTAAACTTGGAATAATTTAAAATCATTTCATTTTTCACTTAGGAAAATATTTCCAAATCATTTCATTTAAATCTTAACAAAGATTTCTTAATTTAAAACTCGAAATTTTGATTGAGTTAAAACTATGTTATGTAGGATGTTAATCCAAAAACCAGTAAATATTAAGTAAGCAGAATCTACAGAAATCATCTAATTCTACTCCATATCAATCCCTATTCAACAAATACTATGGGCGGAGTAACAGTGAAATCACCTTTTAAAGACCACGATAATACGAGTTCCCTCTTCGAGCTTTAACACTAAGTATATGTTTACGCCTAAATTGGTCACAAACACCCGATAGTTGTTGAAAGCACCAGTACGCGATCACAATTCGCAGATAACGAATATGTAGAGGAATAAAAAATGAAGAACACTCAGAAAATTGAAAAGTATAGCAGTAAACAACACAATTTATAGTGGTTTGGCGATCTTGCCTACGTCCACTTTGAAGGTTATGATTTTATTGATTCACTTGATAACTTCAATCTGTTACAGCATATTACAATTGATGATAGCTCTGAAATTCGAATACAACAGTGATCATAAGATGTAGAATTGAATCCGGCAGAGTCTGGACGTTGAATCGCCAAAAGATCCCTTTTCTACAGGCTTCAGGGGGCTATTTATAGGCGTAGGAGGCTGAGATTGCACTCAAACATCGGGAGACTTCTTCTGGCACGTGAGTGGGCCCATGCGACCGGTCCCACCAAGTTTCGACTCGATCTGTGATCGGTACGAATTGATTTCATATCCATCAAGAATTAGTCCAATCGAGCTGAAACTTGGCAGGAACATTCTTTACCTTGTGCGCAAGCTTCTGTGAAAATTTCGTAGCATTTGGATCGGTGGATCTCGAGATATGATCGATACGAGTTGAGATTTCTCGGATGGCTGTTTGGTTCGACTCCATAGCTTCGAATCGATCCCCTCGTATCAACGGTTGCATGTGTTTCTGAGATGATGTGGCGCGGGTATTTCGAACCGATCCACCTTTTGCTCCAGTTTGACCGTGTCGCATCCATGGATCTCGCCTCGTTTCCATCGATGGCCGTTGCGTCAAACCAGATCCATTTGACTCGATGGACACGAACGAGCCATTGGGCATGGATTCGAACAAGAGCATCTAATGGATACGAAGCGAGGTCATCCGAGGGATACGAAAAGCAATTGCCTGATGGATACGAACAAGTCTTTACACCTGGATTCGAACACGGCTCCCTGATGGAGACGAAGAGTGGTTGCCCGATGGATACGAAGTAGACACTGGATGATTGTTGTGAGGCACGTCATCTGCTGATGGATACGAACCCGATCGATGCGAACTCGATGGGTTCGAACATTGCCAATTTGATCGATACGAAATCATGGGAACTGACCGATGCGAAGCGGATGATGGACACGGGCTGGATGGATACGAACTGAGGTCCACTGATGGATACGAAAACGAGCCAGTTTCTTCCAATTTGAATCGATCATAACCCAAGCATACGAGCTCGGATCGACTTGAAATTTGGAATGCAGGCTTCCATGGCCATGTTAGTCACATCATATCAATTGTAGCTTGATCCGGACTCGGACAAAATTCATCGATATCCATGGTGAAACAGTGTATAACGAACTTTTACGACGAACTGTCTTTAGTTTTCCAGTCAACTTTTTGGTGTCACGGCCTTGCCAAAAGGCGGGATAACAGTATAAAAGTATTATCCCCATAAAATCCAAGTTATTTAAATCTGGAAAATATCATTCTTTATTCTTTGGAAAATACTTCTTTGAATAAATCAAATTTATTATCCCCTCTGTCAGGCCAGTCTGGATAGCCAAGTAGAGTAGGAAACTGGTTTTCCAAGCGCAAGCCTAGACACTATCTCTTTAACACCCATAAGGCGGTCAAGTTATTTGATCGACTCTAAATCATTTAACATTTAATCATTCCATAAATCCATCAAAATAATATTTAGAAAAACTTATTAATCATTCAAAAACGTTTATAAAAGATTTGGAAAAGAACAGTTGCATTTAAAAGTATATTTCAAAAGTTGTAGAAAAGTGCCGCGGAAAAGTGTTGCGAAAAGTGCTTTTTAAGCTATATTGATCAAATGATTTTTTATCATTTGGAAGTTCATTTTTATAACTCTAATCACATTTAAAACATTTTAAAAGAATTTTATAATTAATTTCATATTATTAAACAATTTTAAAATATCATTTTTATAGAAATCCTTTTATGGATTTCGAACTGCAAAACCGCGATTTTTCCAAAACTGGTTTTACTCATGTTTCAAAATCTACTATGGGAAATTTTGATTTTTTTTTCTTTGTTTGAAAACTATGGATATAATAGTTTGGAAAATTCTTATCTCGAAGAATTCCGAGCTATATTCCATTCTTTATCTTCGTTTGAATTTCATGGCGCGAAATCGCGAACTACCGTTACGCGACGCGCCTTTTTTTGATTAAGTTTTCCATTATCATTCAAACTTCACCAAAACTCTTTTAAATGTTTATAAAACATTTCAAACTCATTTTTAAAACCTTTTTAAAGAGATTTAACATTCTCTGTACACCAATTCATTAAATAAAGGAAAGTGATTTCCATTGTGCTTATCAACATGTATTTCCATGACTTGCGTATATATTCAACGGTCATATGAAACAACCAAACTTGATGATCAAAGCATATCAAACATTTATTGCAAATATCATATCATCATCCAAGAATATAATACTATAGTTTAGAAGTTCTTACCTTTCTTTTCCCTTCGAGCTAAAATAAAATTGGCTATAGCTCCGCTACCATCACACTGGAGCTTATGGAATTGAGTCCAAGACCTTAGGAAGGCACGACCCAAGCTAGAAAAGGTGGAAGAGTTCGAACGTGGTGTTGATGGTGGATGACGATGAGTTTGCAAGAGGAAGAGGAGTGGATTTAGCTTGGTTTTGAGATGTATGTATATGTATTTCATAAGTTTATAATATTTGCACTATTTTGGCAAAACTTTCTTACTACTTTTTTTATATGAAGTGAAGCCATTAGAGAGGCCATTAGAGTTTGAAAAGAATAGGAAGAAGAAGATGGAAAGTTGTGTGAAAATATGAATGAATGTATGCATAAATTTATAGCCAAAATTTACAAAATATCCTACATCACTTCACCTTCCTTCCATCACCCGTGTGCACCACTTCACCTCCGTCATTTTACATGTTAGTAACCCCCGTCCATGTGTTGTGATGATGATTTGTTCTTGAGTTGACTTATACTTGCTTAAAGATGAAGTTTGGTTAGATATTTGTTGCATATATGTACGTAAGTATGTTGTATGTGTATATATATGTTATATATATTATATATATCATCATTCTCATCATGTAGCCACCACCCTACCTCACTTCTACACTTACTAGGATGGCCAAAGGTCACTTCATGCATAGATAAGGCCATGTGCCATGTACTTGGTTGACTTATGTATGCTTAAATGAGAAGAAAATGGAATATCTTATATATATATATATATGTGTGTGTGTGTGTGTGTGTGTGTGTTATATGTGTACTTATATGTATATGTATATATGTGTACATATATGATTGTTCATGTGTGCATGTGAAATGTATATGCATGTACATGTATGTGCACAAGAGAATAAACAACGTTTCGATGACTTCGAACAACTTCCGTTCGTTAAACTGTTGAAAACCGGGAAACCAATTACCGGTCACATTTTCACTTATATTTAACGTACATATATTTGTAAACAAAATTTAAAAATAAATTTCTTATCATTGTTAATAAATTAAAATGATCGTATTTGAATTATAAAACCATCTAAATATTTGTATTAAAAATTATTTACAATAATGGCTATTATACCGATAAAGCGATATCGATTTTTCCTTATATTTTCAAATTAAATATATATATCTTTATAAAATTATAAATGATTTATTATCATTTTATAACTATTCCAAATGAATTATCATTGTTCAAAATTATTATTTGAATAATTAAAATAATTATTTAGTCATTAAATCTCAATTTAATTTAATAAATCAATTATCATATTTAAGGGCATTACTAAAAATGTCATAAATACATTTAATTTTCAGAAATACAATAAATTATTTTATTTCACATTCTTGTTCAATTATAAAAATAAGTGTATGTATTTAGCTCTGTGTGCGATGTTTTACAATTATAGAGCTGGTTATCGATCAGTTTTCGGCCATTTTATCGATTTAAATTCCGAGGAAAATATTTTTGCAAGTATCTATTCAAAATAAGATTACTATAACTTATTTTCACTCAAAATAATATTATCTGTATCATCAATCTTTTATTTGAATAAATCTAAAAATAAATATAATTTATCAAAGTGATAAATTTGCGGGCCGTTACAAAATATCCACATTTCATTAAATAAATATAAGGTTGAAATTCCATAAATTGTGGTAAATAGTTACTTACACCCTTAACTCTATCATATTGAACATTCATTTAGATTTGGACCAATTTCGAAACATGCCTCTCAAAGAAGCGTATTTAATAAATAGTCTTGGTTACAAACTTATTATGAAAGTAGGCCTGTTTCTGGTTCAGGCATCTTATACATGCGCATTCGGTAAATAGGCATGTATATTTGTGTACATGTGCATGTACAAAACGCATAGGTTAAGATTTTTTTAATACGAAAACCTACTTGCGCATTCTCCAAATGCGTAAGTAGGCTTCAGGGTTAAAGAAAACAGTAGCCTGTTTCCTTCTCTCTTTCACTTCTTTATCAAATCTAACCTAAATTCCCAACTTGAATTTCCTAATTCCAAATTGTTCTTTCATCCAAACATCAAACTTACCTTTGTTTCCAAACTCTAAGTAAATGTAAGGATCTTCTATCTCTTCTCAAATAAGAGGCGAAACCCTAAATTTGAACTTTAATTAGCAATTTTAATTATATTATTTTTAGTGTTATTATAGATGTATTCTAATGATTAAAAATTTTGATATTATAATTTTTATTCTAATATAGATTAGTGTACATATGTATTGGAGTTTTGTGTAATAATCGATTGGAATAAATTCTGGTGAGTAGAGCTAGAACCAAGAACAATTGATGGAACTGTTCTTTATCGCCAAGATAAGTATAGAAGTCAAAACCAATTACTCATGGAGGTATATTATTCCATAACTTTTAATTCATTATCCAAAAATATTAAAAATCAATATAACACCCCACGTTTTTATGTTAATTAATTAAAATTAATTAATTAATAAATAGTAAATGGTGAAAAATATAATTTTTACAAAAGTCAGAATATGGCTATGAAACTTGCACTATTGTGTTCATGGCGATTTTCTGATCAACTTTCATATATAAAATTTTCCAATCGGAGTTCAAACAGAAAACTATTAGCGTTTGAAATTTTAGCATTGAAAATAATTATATATGTAAATATGGTAATAAAATCAATTAAGACTAATTATATGTTAATAATTGTTAACATTTAGGTAGGAATTGATAAGAATCTGTTGACAGAGGAAACTAATCAACGTAATCAACAATATCAAACAACAAATCAATCAAATGTTAAGAATGCTCGAAATTGACCTATATAGGTCGACCCTGAATAAGCCTAGGTCGACAATGAGAGGTGGACCATAGGGGCAAGGTGGTCGACCCGTGTTGGTTTTGAGGCAGCATGTAAATCTTTTTAAATGTTCTAGATTTAAAATAGTTGCATCCGACGATTAGCACTGATTTGAGCCTCTATAAATTAGGACCTAGGGCTTCACTTCCAACTCATTATTTTTCTAATGAGCGTGAAAGCTCTGCCATTTTTCCTTTCTCCTCTAAAATTTATAAATACATAGAATATCTAGATTGCACAGATACACTTTGGAGAAGAATAGAAAGGATAGAGCATAGGAAATAGGTTCAAGTCAAGTTATTACATCGAAAGTAAACTTTAGATCTGGTTCTAATTAATAAATTAAATTTCTTTTCTCTAATCCAAATTCTAATAGATCTATACAAATGTTATTTGTAGATCTGAATAGGGAGTCAAAAGTGGAAAATACAGATAACATGGTTTAGATCTGGATTAGATCTAGAAATTTGGGAGCTCTAGTAAAAGGTGAGTACGAATATTATATATTTTTATATAATATTAGATTATATCGTTGCAACCCTATTCCTATATGCCTACGAATTGAATTTAAGTTGTCAATAAATTCATAAATGTGAAAAGATGAAGATGTGAAACTTGCCTATGTAAGTGTGTAATGATTAGTTTTAATTCTGCAATTTGCGTAATGATTAGTTTTATTTATGTAATTACGTAATGATTAGATTTAATTACTATATCTACAATAATTGAAATGAATAAAATCATAATGATGTGTAATGATTAGGAAATTGTTTTATTTGACGGACATGAATTAAGTTAAATAAACATTATTTTGTTATTCAGGATTTTTGTGATATTTTAATACGTTGGAACTTGGATTGTTGCAAGTAAATTTTTGCATATTATCAAGTTCAAAATAAAAAAAAGCATGACGTTTGGAATAACAAGGAATACACATGTGAAAATAAAAGGGAAGAGATGTATAAAACAAGGAAAAATCTCGATGATTTTATACTGTCTATTTCAAGAAAAATAAAAAGGCAATTTCTTATAATTACAAACAGTGCATAAACAACTCCTATTTTGATAAGGTATGGAAATTTACTGCGTTAGCATATATTAAATAGAAGTTTAGTTCCAATATATTAAAATGTTGTAATTCCTAAAAAGTTAAACATTAAGTCAGGAATAAAGTACGAAAACCAATTAAAATGAAAAAAATGCTCTGGGGAATAGGCAAGAAAAATAATAGAAAATGAAATAAGAATAGAAATGTCGGTTGGAATCAATAAGCAATAAGGGCAATGATATTAAGAAATCAAAAATGAAGTAGTAAATGAATTTGAAGAAGGAAATGATGAATGCGCAGCAGAGTGAAGACCCAAGGTCAAACATAAAAGATGTTTGGGCAATAAATAAACTGTAAGAATAATAAATATACATGAATATGAAATATGTACGTGTGTGCGTGCATATATATATATATATATATATATATATATATATAGACACGGATATACCTTTATGACGGGTGTGGATAGTTATAATTTGATACATAAATTATAGAAAGAAATGACACTAAGAGTAGGTTGAAGTGCGAAAGCATATTCAACCATATGACCTGCTGAGAGTACGCTTGCATATAGATGATGGGATATCCTCAAGTTATGTTAATGCTTGAAACAGAACTTTCGTATTTGTAGGCACCAGGCGGAACTTTTTCGGATGGTGAGACTGTATAAGCACTGTAGAGTAGTTTGCTTCAGATTTGTTTAGAGGAGGGTATTGCCCTGATTGCACTAGGCAATTTAAATGGATTATGGGCGGGATCAGACTTATGCAACCGGGCGTGCAGGTTTGGCGTGCATGATTACCAAAGCAAGGGGTAGGATTTGCATATTTAGAGAGCTTGTCATCGGTCCCTTGTGGTCAACAGGAAGGACAGGGTTACAGGTAACTGATCTCTTTCGACTACCGGGATTTATTTAGTTGGGTTATACACTACCACAGTTGTCTGTTAGTTTGTTTGATAGGGTAAGGCTAGTTAACCCATAGAGAGATTCCTTCAAAACACGGATGTGGTGGAGGTACATGGGGTCTAGAATCCACGATACATGAAGCAGACAAAGGTAAAAATCCTTGAAGAATACAGGACCTAATGGAGTATAGGCCATCGGTGAGCACTGTAGGATTTCCTTAAGTGACACGATGATCATGATGCAGTGAGGAAATGGAACACTATGAGGTGTTGAGTGATAGATACTGGTGGGGATAGTATTTAGGTCCACTATTGGACGATGGGATATATATTTATAAATCTACAGGAGGTAGATGGGAACGGTTCGTATGCAGCGATTGAGTCGTAGCGACTATGATAAAATATAACATAATAAGAAATGGTGAACAATCGGCATAAGCTAGTATTATATATAAGATGTATAATTTACCATTCACTAGAACGTTGTTCTAACCCCCTTCTCATTACAACCCATAGGATTTAGAAGGGCAGGTACTTGTATTGATTTGGAGCAGATGTATGGCTGAGGCACTTGACATTTGAGATGTCATTTCTTGGTATATAATTATATTGATATATCGTATTTACTTATTTCCACCGTGAGTCATTACATTAGGGCTCTGATATATTTTCCTATTTTGCAAGATACTAAACTAACGGTCCGTACTTTGGTGTACTTGAGTTTTTTATTTAGCAAATATTCAGGCTCATTGGGGTGCGGGTTGTTACAATTAAATTAAAGTAATTTAGTTCTATATTTGAATTTAATTGAATAGGCAGCTCCCACAATTTCTACTATTGATCATTCAAGCAAGCTTGAACTCATAAATTGTAAAGATCATCGACTTCAAGATACTTAAGAACAACCCATTTTTGGAATATTATACACCCCGTAAAATTTAACAAAAAAAATTAATAATTGGAATAAGGCTAAAGTGAAAATTCTATAAATGTTAGGATTTAGTTATGGGAGTTGCACTATTATGTCCATGGCATTTTTCTGATGAATTTTCATATACAATATGCCGAAAACGGAGTCCGTATGAAGAAGTTACAGATGTTTCAAGTTTTCAAATTTAAAATAATTTAAAATGGATTTAATATTTAAAGTTTGAATTTAGAGGAAATTTCAAAAGTTTGAAATTTGAATTTGAATGCATCGTTAAGCTAGAAGGGAATGCTTAAATTAACGGAGAACTAATTGAAATTAATTGGGAAATAAATCAAAAATCAACGTAGCTAACAAATCGACCCGAAATAGATGCACCGGTTGACCACCTTCATTAGGATGATACTACTAGGGGTCGACCACCCGGGAGGGGTCGATCGCTTGGTATGGTTGGGAACCAAAATGGCATGGCCTGAATGACTCGACCTCATTCGTTTTCAATCTAACGGTTCTTATTTCTTGTCAACCCAATAAATAGACATGTAGACTATCCTCTCTTCCACACAAATTCTGTAACTACGTAAAGGATCTGTCAAAATCTATTCTCCTAGGGTTTCAAGAAATAATAAACTACAGTAAGTAATTTTAACTCTAATCTCTATTTCAATTTTATTCTCAATCTATCTTCCCCCTTTCTTTTGATTTTTTGAAAATTAATGTTTGAGTATACAATCTTTGTTGTATGATAAAAGGGGAGGTTTCATCAAGATCTGATCCTTAATCAAAAGGGGGTTTCTATAAGTGGAATCTTAATTCTCATCATTCTAGTTTTGAGTTGTATTAATTTGGATCTGAAAATGCCTTGAGGAAATTCTATAAACGCAAGCCCTAAAATCATAAAACCCCAGAATTTCCCTTAGATAAATATCAACCTTTTGTATGTTGGAATTATAATTATTTGATGTTATTGTAATAGGATTGAATTGTTGATTTGAATTGGATAATCTATGATATATTCAACTTATTCCTTTTTTGTTCTAAATGTTAGTGTTAAATGATTCAAATCAGAATGGTATGTAAATTATAACTTGTACTGTTTGTAATTTGCACCGCCTATTTCTAACACTTAAACTTATTACAGGAATCTTTCTCACTTGAAAATAATGTATAAGAAGGTTGAATTTAACAAAGTTGATTTAATTTGTTAGATCGGTTTATTTAAACAGAAAATGATTCTAGTACATTAACAAATGATAAGTTTGGAAATTTCTTTGTTATACAAGTCTATTTTATTTGGCTTCGGGTAATAGCTATTCTTGTTGGAGTTGTAAATTTGTATAAGATCGATGTTTCATAAATTTCTTGTAAACGAAGTATTATCGTAATTGGAGTGTAATGTTTAGACCTTTGTTTCTATACGTACGCAAATATGTAATATTAACATATTAAGTATTAGTGATAGTAATGTAATGATTACGACGTATTAACGTATTGATTTACATTAATAGCATAATTAATAGCATTAATTTCATAGGAAAGGAGTTAGGTGAATTATAGAAATTGATCCATAATTAAAGGCGTAATAAAGGGTTACCGTATATGGTCTTAATTACTAATTGTGTAGGACTGTGTATATATACATTTAGTGTGTGTGTGTGTGATATGACTAAGTTATAGGGATGCAAGGTCGGTCTAAGGTTAGATAGAAGCATGTCCAGTTAAATCTTGCTATCAGCATTGTAACTTTGGAGGCTAATATGGGACATCACCCATAATAAATAACCTCGGTGAACGAGAGGTTAGTCCCAGTTCTGTAGGTAAACCTACCTAGTCAATCTATTACCAATAGCTACAAATAGTCGGACTAATGTGAGACGTCACGGTAGGTTATGGGTCATAATTACGCTATTGATACGATAGGAGAATCTATAACAGGGGTCTGCTTTGGGTTACTGGTATTAAGTGGTTATCGTAGGGTCCGCCTTTTTCCTTACAGGAAGTAGTAAGTGACCTAGTGAGATTTTATATGGTGTTAACCATGTAGGGATCCGCCTTAAGATAGGTCTTAAATGATGGGGACATGCCTATTTATAGGGATTAAATGGTCAGAGTCTACCTAAATTCCATTAAAAAGGTATTAAGTGGCTTAGGTACTCTCTTTTACATCATTACTGCTAGTTGCGCTAGAATTTTGTTGTTGGACTGGAATTAGCCTTTGGGCTTACAGTTGGCATGTGCAAATATTGTAATGTTAGTACGAGAGACATACACTTTTCAGGATAATACTACCTAGATTACTATTATGGTAAAACTTGATATTTCTTTCACTAGATTTTGTTGTTCTGACTCCCTTCATTTCAACAAACAGGTTAGGGGCGTAGAGTATTGCTGAAGTAGCAAAAGGTGGCGAGGCTGATTGATGTGGCAGTATCCATCCGCTATTATTTGTTTATGTTATTATGTACCCTGACTTTGAAACTATGTTGTTGCTATTTCCATTGTTAATTGTGACATATGTATTGAGGTGATTATGTTGGGATACTTTGAGATTTTATGACAGTGTCTTTGTGATGAAATGGCTTTTATTTATAGGTACATGTTTAATATTATATTTTATCCATTCGGCTATGAGATTCTGAAAGTCAATAGATAGCTCTGTGTATTATGTATTATTTTTAATTTTCACCAACCAACAACCAACCTTGAAATGGTTCTAAGTTCTGATGGGTCTTTTCTAGGTCGGGATTTAGGTCTGTTTTGGAGCGGGTTGTTACAAATATATTTCA
This sequence comes from Allium fistulosum, assembly GCA_030737815.1. NCBI lineage: Eukaryota > Viridiplantae > Streptophyta > Magnoliopsida > Asparagales > Amaryllidaceae > Allium > Allium fistulosum. The sequence continues at coordinate 412,580,610 of CM060908.1, read as the reverse complement.
AATCGAGTATCTTATACTAGACCATCATCATATTACCGCACTGTGTGATAGGTGGAGACCGAAGATGAATACATTTCATTTTAGATTTGGGGAAATGACTATAACTTTATTTGACGTGGAGAAACTAATTGGTCTTAATGCTAGCTGTTTTCCAGTCTATTTTGATGACTCCAAAACTAAATACATTCAGTTATGTCATGACTTATTAGGTGTAGTTCCTCCTCCAGATGAAATTAGATCAGAATGTGAGGTTACCAGAAGTTAGTTTATACAGGAATCCAAAGATTCACTTCCCGTAGAAGCAACATATATTTGGATAGAGCAACGAACCCATATTGTAATCTTGTACTATTTAAACTCTCGACTTTTTGCGGATAATTGGAAAAGACGATATAATTTTAGATATTTGCCACTTTTAAGGAATTTTCAAAAATGTGACCATTATTCTTGGGATACTGCGGTGCTTTCCTATTTATATAGAGAATTGTAAGATGATGGATTGCAGAAATCCTAATCATTAGGTGATTGTAGTCGTTATTGCAGGTATGTCACATTCTTAGGCTTTTTTCTAATTTTTTTCTATTGCTTGATATTGTGTTAAAAATGTTCAATAAAAATTTGCAGTTATGATCATGGACATACTTGGTGATCGGGTGACCAAACGTATCAATCTCACCTAATTTGGACCCTTTCCTTCCCTATGGTTGTAGGTAAATGTAATTCATTCTTCGAAGAAAGTACATTACTATGATTATCATAACGTCTCTTGTAGGAAAGTGCAATTCATTCTTTAAAATGTCTCTTGTAGATGGAATACTGCAAAACATAAGGGAGAGACTCCTAAAAATGTTGAACTTTATTATAATGAACTAGACTTACTACCATCTGAAAGTGTGACTTAAATCTATATGCCTTAAATCTTGGAACTACGGGTATTTATTTGATCATTATAGAGGCTGGTTGTGTAATACTTGGTTGATATGTTTTTTGTATTTTGAAAATTATTGTCCAGATCGAGCAATGAGACAATTTAGATATCTCTCTCAACATATTCCCGATCCAGTTGTTCAAATTATTGAAACTCCTAGAGAATTAGGAGAGTTGATAAATGAAAATTTACACTTATGGAATACAAGACTTGAAAATAAGGTTGTTGAGCGAAATTCTATGATTTCCTTGTTGAATATGAGTATTGGTATTGGAAAATAACTCGTTATTTTGTATTAAAACAATCTTCAAGACGCCTAGTTGCTTATATTTCTCAAGCACTATTAGAGCATGATGTGGTTAGCAGGAGTTATAGCGCTATGGAGATGGTGGATGATATTAAACTCAATCATTTTGTGCCCAATAATGTGAAAATGAAATATTTCAGACTCAAAAATTTACTCAACATAATTTTTTGTAGAAAAAATGTTACATTGACCTTCTGCACATCATGTTCAAGAACCTCTTTCTATATACCATGTTCAAGAACCTCATGTTTCGCATTTGGAAGCTAATGTCGAACTACCGTTCATGAATGAACCACAATGGCCACAGTAGGAAGGTGATGTAGAACCTTCTGTCATGCATGGATGGCCAAAGTAGAAGCTATAACCCAAACTTTCGGATATACAGAAGGCTCAACCTTTCAACACATGAGGAATTGTATATGGACCGTCTCAAGGTGAAGATCAACCACCACGCCATACTCAAGAACAACCTGAACCATCTCAACCATTAATTTCTCAAAATTTATTAACTTATGAAAGGAAGAGAAGGAAGAAAAGAAACATAAAACATTAGAAGTTCGAAGGCTTAAGGATGAATAGATTGACTAGGAAGTATGTTTTGGTTTAGGCTTGAATTTATGTTTGGAATGTATGGAACTATGAATTTGCTTATGATGAAACTATTATTTTTCTTATGTATTGAACTATGAACGTATGGAACTATGAATGTACGTTGATTGACTAGAAAATTTAATGTCCTTGCGTATATATATATGTATGAATGTATGGATTGGTATTTTAAAATTTCGGTTTGTTTTGATGTGTATGCAAAACAAACAGCTCTCTGTTTGAATGCGCACGAATAGTTTTATTCATGTGCACTTTTGGAATGCACATGCAAAATTTTGATTAGAAGATGTAACTTCATGATCTTCAATTGATTAAAAGATGAAGTTGTTGCAAATTTGATCTAATATTTAGAGTTTGGAGATGAAAAGATACGTAAATTTGATGTTTGATTGGAAGAGGGGTTTGGAATTAGGGGTTTGAAGTGGGGTTTTTTTGTTAGAACTGTAGAGGTTGTAAAATGGAGGAAGAAAGATGCTTATTTTATGTTTTGATGCCTGAAACCAATTTGCACATGAGGGAATTAGGCAAAAGGACAAACTTTAAAAAAAAATTAGGCTGAAGGACACAAAGTTTCATTTTTGGGCTGAAGGACAAACTTTGAAAGAAAATTAGGATGAAGGAAAATGCTAAATATAGTTAGCATTTTGTACAGTGCAAACATTGTACAAAATGCTAATTATAACTAGCATTATATCCAGTTTTACATTGTACAAAATGCTAGTTGTATTAGCATTGTCCTTCAGCCTAATTACTTTCAAAGTTTGTCCTTCAGCCTAAAAATAAAACTTGTTGTCCTTCAGCCAAAAATTTTATGAAAATTTGTCCTTGTGTCTATTTTCCACTTTGCGCATTTACAGAATGCGCAAATAGGTTTCATATTTTAAAAAAATATTGTAACATGTGCATTCTGTAATTGCGCATGTACATAAATACAAATGCGCATTTACAGAATGCGCATGTATATCTTATCTGAAAAAAAGTCAGACATATTTTCATAACTAGTTTCTAACCAAGCCTATTTTTGAAATAAAATTTTTTCATAGCCCTATTTCAAAATTTTGCCCTTTCGATTTTATTACATATTCATTTTTAATAACTCCAATTTAATTAGCCATAACCCATGTTTATTGCCCATTTATTCACCACAAATGCTAACCTAGAGCACTTATTTTAATAAGGAAATATCTATAACATTACAGAAAATTACTAATAACTGACCTGAATATTCTTACACCAATATACATATATGTGTGTACGTGCGCATGCACATGTGTTCCTTAATGTTTGCATTAAATGTTTGGATAAAAATAGGGTTTCCGTTTTAGTTTAGAGTAGGAAGACATTGTTCTATGGAGACTAACAGCATTGTCACAATGGTCAAGCGTTTCAACTTTGATGCGAGAGGTTACAGGTTCGAAACTTGCGTAGTGTGATTCGAACATATATTAGCATATAGTATGTTGTATATTACCTAAGACTTGTAGTAGTAATATGCGCTATAATCCAAGTACGCAATTTTAAAAAAAAACATTGATCTATGGTCCTATAGAATTAGCCGATGGTGCATTTTATCAGAACAACTAAAATGCAACATCGGTCAAAATGTGTTAAAATTATTGAGTGTATTTAACCAAGTGGTTAAACCCCGTTGAACATCATTCGCAAATTCATAAACAAAAGTATCTATAATTAGAAAACAAGTATACCATTAATCCAAGTTAATCCAATATATCATATGTGGGTAAGAAGACTATAACAGTATGACAACATAAATGTTGGCCTTAAATTATTTGAATTATTTATATAAAATAACTACAAAGAAAAAAGCTTAAAAGTATAGATAATTTAAAAACGAAAAATACAAATTTTCAGTATATATGTAAAATATTTCAAAAATAAATAAATTAAAAAGTTTTTTAAAAAAGAAAAATCAATTTATGCACAAATTTCGACTATCAGTTAAAAATTAACTTTATAAACAATTCAAAAATTTTAAAAACTTATCTAACAATTGTACTAGATATTGTGAGCACGACCTTTAGGTACCATTTTTTTTGTTGAACTGGGCAGACAATGTTGGCGTCCACGTCCGATGCATCCGATGCGTCAAAAGTGGGCCCTACAAGTTTTCCCAGTTCAACTTAACCGTTGAAGGGAAGCCGTCCACGTCCGAGGCGAATCGGATGCGGACGGCTCCCATAAAACGACCATATTTTCCTATGTCAGCGGGGGCGTTGCCCTCGCACCCCCACCTAGGGGGTTGCCACCCCCCTGGACCCCCCTTTCGTAGTGGCAATAAATTTAAACTGCTGGACAATCCCGAGCAGTTCAACTTAACAATCCTTTGCATGACCTACTGGACAACCCCGAGTAGCTTAGGAAGGCTATTATTTATCTTGTTAGGAAGTTGAGAAGGAGAATGTAGTTTGTTTGATTTGTATTTTATTTTCTGCATTTTTATTAGGTACTTTTATTTCTGCATTTGTAATGTGAATTATGAAGTATGAATTTTTTCTATCTACATTTGTATTCTGTATTTAAAAATAATTAACGTAAATAAAATAATAACTTAAACAAACAATAAAATAATAACTTTGCCCCGTTCGCGTTGCTCCTTTCATAAAAAGAACGCATTCCCCTTTCGCGAACTTGCCCCTTCTCCAGCCCCTTTCGTTTGCCTCTTCCATTTGCCCCTTTCGGTTAAAAAAAGAACGGACCCTTGGTATTGGGCTTGATGTACAAAAAAAAGATAAAAATTAAATATAGTATTCCGTTAATTTTATGTATAGAATCACGTTGTCAAAATACCAAGGAAAAACAAAGTAATCCCACTAAAAATTTCAAACTCCCGCTAAAATTTTAGATATAATTCAAACAATCTCGCTAAAATTTCCTATTCCTTGTTTCGAGATGAAGGGATCTCAATCCATGGCGACTAAAGCTGAAAGCAAATTGTCTATGAAGAAGAAGATTAATAAAATAGCCAAGGATCCCAATAAGCCTAAAAGGCCTCCAAGTGCGTTCTTCATTTTCATGGATGAATTCAGAAAGTAGTTCAACTAGGACAACCCTGATAACAAACTCGTCTCTATTGTTGGGAAAGCTTGTGGAGAAAAGAGGAGGTCCATGTCCAATGCTGATAAGGCTCCTTATGCTGCCAAGGCTGAGAAATTTAAGGATGAATGTGTGAAGAAGATGAATGCATACGAGAAAGGGGAGCTTAACAAAGATGAAGAGGAATTTGAGAAGTCCAAGTCCGAAGTGAATGATGGGGAATCTGAGGAAGAAGACGAAGTTTCAATCTAGGCTGGTATTAGTATATTAAAGGTCATTATTAGGGCATCTCCAGTGGCTTAAGGGCTGGAATGTCCAGTGGCCAGGCGCCCATTTAATGGGCGCCGGGTATCATTAGAGGGGTGGGTTTGAGTGCCCATTTATTGGGTTCCCGTTTATTGGGCGCCCAAGCCTAATTCAGTTTTCTGAATCGAAAACTGAATATTCAGCTTAATATTCAAGGCCGAATTCACGACTGGGGAAGCATTCCTTAATATTCAATGCTGAATTCGAACCACTGGAGATGCTCCTAGTTTTGCTACCTTATTTTTTCTTTTCTTCAAGTCCTCTTATGTAAGGAACAACAAATGGTTTCTAAAAGCTATACTGAAAGTATGTTGCAGATATTTATATGGTTGAAATTCCATGCTCATTATTCGTATATACTGTATTTCAGGAATATGTTTTACTGATCTTAGAATTTGCCTCTCTACTTTCAAAAGAAAAAGAAAATAAAAAGGAATCTCCATTTTCATTAGGGCTCAATCTTCTCATTATTAGTACAGTCCAACAAAGAAATTTTATTCCCTTAACACAGTAGTGTAGTCATGCTCTAACGTGAATTTAATTAGCTATCTTATGAGGCAATATCAAACTCTTCTTTATGGCTTGATCAATAACAATTGTGCACAACCTTAAAAGCCAGCTCAACAACCTTATTTGAAAGCCATGTTTTGAGCAATATTGGATAACAGTTGCACTCAACAACATTACTAGTGTGTTAGACAGCTCCTCTTCTCTATTACTTTGAACGAGTGTCTCAAATTGCCTACTCATTACCTACGCTGCGCCTACTCCATGACATTTTTCCCACGTTGCGCATACGCGGTGTAGGGAAATCAGTGATGCAAAACCAGCCTTCCTCTAGCCGTGTTAATTAATTATAATTGTAAATATATATTTATTTAATTTAAAACAAGTTTAAAGTTTACATTTTATAACTCTTTATTTATTTAAGCTAAAACAAGTTTAAATTTATAATTTTCAAAAACCATTATTTGAATTAACTTAAGGCTTATAACACTTCTGAGCCTTCCCTAAGAGCATATCTTTGGAACATACCATTTTGAAAAGTCAAGTACAAACCAAGAGATCTAGAGGTTAAACATTCATAGATCATTCCTTAATTAGAGTAAATTTCTCCTTATATAGTTTAAAAACATTTTCACTAGACATTCATCTAATTGGTTTTCCAAAGAAGGGCTACACGCATTGGTTACTTATTCATATAAATACAATATAGGCTCTGATACCATTGTTGGATCAGGTGCACTGACAGTAGGAATAAAAGGGTGAATTTCAATATAAAAAAGTCATTTACTAATTTGCAAAAGATCGTATTTTGTGTTTAAACAAATAATAAATTTTGTACTAAATCTTTTTTTGTGTTTTGTTAATCAAATGGTTTAAGAAATATTTAAAATAATTTAGTTTTGTTAAGAATATTTATTTATTTGTTATTAGTAACAATATTTTATTACAATTTAATTTACATTTAATTTGTAAATATAATTTTAATTTGATTTGACGTTTTAATATTATTATAGTACGTCAATATTCATAATACAAATGCCTTAAGTATATTAAAAGATATAATCTAACCTATGGGTAATATGGGGACATGTGTACGATTAACCATCATGGCTTGTGATTAATAAATATATAGGTGATGTTATATGTCAATAATAATGTCAAAGGGAATATACATATACATTAAGTAATCAAGTTTATGCTTATACTAATACAAATCAATTTTTTTTTGACAATTTTATTTAATTAACATTTATATAAATATATTATAATATTATTTAAAATATAATTTATTATATTATACAAATATATTGATTTATTATTATATATGAATATTTATTTTTAAGCATATTTATTTATTAATATTCGGATCTACACACACATCTAACATATTTAATAATTTTGTATTTAAATCTGAATATGTTTGACCTTTTCAAAATAAATATCTAATATATAAATTTTAAATTTATTTATAAAGATTAGCCACAATAAATGAAAGAAATTTTATTATCTTAAAATTTCAGTTGGATATAAATTTTCAAAATTTAAACTTATTTAACTTTTAAACAATAAATATAAAAACGTTTTTAAACTAAGATCCATAAGCACCAATTTTTTTATCAAAAATTTCATATGAAAACCAAAATAGAAAATTAACTTTTTAATTAAAAACGAAAAACTAATTTAGTTACATAAAGGTACAAATTTTTAAATTAATACGTATGTATGTATGTATGTATGTATAAGTTTTGGATCTAAAAAATAATTAAATTTTTATAATACTAAAAGTAATTATTATATAATCAGTACCTTTCTCCTTGAGATCTTACCAGTAGTTGAATACCTTAATTGTTGGTTGTTCTCCCTTCGAACACTTTCTTCTCCAAGGCTACAGGTTGCAATGCCTTTATCTTGGCTTCACTAATGCCAGTTGGAGGCTATGAATTCCGATGGTTGAGTATGAGAGAAAAGAATAGAGGCTACACCTATTCTTTTCAACATTATTGTATCACTTAGATATCTAGTTTTGGTTAAAGATCAAATATTATACCAATATCTGTATTTAATTGCGTAGACTAACCTAAAGTCTTTGGTTTAATTCGATAACATTTATCGATTTAACCGATTTACTCTGGCAAGAGGTTTTGACTTTTATGTTGACTACAGATTATAGTGATACTAATCTTCTACAATGAAGGAGATGAATCATCTATGGGTAGTGTTTCACTCCATGTAATTCAACGTAAGCCTAATTATGGTCGTAACAATGTCGTCGTGCCAAGTGTTTAACCACAATCAAACTATAGTCCGGTCACTAAAGATCGATCCGAAGATTACTTTACGTTGGTACAGCGAGAACTTCTATTTTGACTTAGTTTTATTAACTTATAGAAGACTCTCATCGAGTTGTTCAGTGATTTTTCCAAACAAGGACAAGTATATAACCCATTGGTGCCCCCAATGGTCTTAAGTAAACTAGAATCCATTAAATATAGAGCGTTATGTACACTAATCTCAATAGATTATCAACATTCTTTTCTCAGTACATCTTGACTTGGAACATTTAAGGAGTTAGTGTGCGTGTGTGTGCGTGCGTGCGTGCATGCATGTACGTGTGTATGTATATCGAGTCAATACTCATTGTTATGAACACATTCGTGGCTTAAATCAATAAACCACTTCTCCAAAGAATTTTCTACTCATGTATGTTTAATGTAATTAATTCACTGTTTAATAACTATGTAACAACAAATATAATGGAAAATTAAACCAAAAGCACACTTTATTTCGAACAAGATTATTTACAAGTTAAGTTTATATAATTATTTACATAATTGCCATTAGGGCACAATCTTAACTCTATCAATAATGACAATTCAACAACTAATGAATTCCCTTTCATTATTTACAAGAACTTAGTCTCATATACTGGAAAAGAGTTTCTCAATCATGACATTGCAATAAAGAAATTAAAGAAAACATTTTTTATTCTGATGATTTAAAGGCACCCGGTCTTGGTGGTTTCAATTCTAAGTTCTACGTGAGGCAATAGAAAAAACTTGCAACATTAATACATCAAGCAATGAAAATTGTATTTAGTGGAAAGATCATTAGAGAGATAAATCATTTGTCCCAAAAAGTAATTCACCAGACAACATATCTGATTTCAGACCAATCTCATGTTGTAAATTTTCATACGAGATTTTCTCTAATGTTTTATGTAGCAAAATCAAAATTATAAATCTCATGTTTCAAAATCCATTTGCATGTATTCTTGGAAGGAACATAGAGACTGTATTTTATTGGCAAATGAATAGGAAAGAAACTTTAATACTCAAAAAAACGGGATCTGCATTAAGATAGATCTTAGCAAATCATATTATTGAACTAACATAGAATTTTGAAGGAACTTGGTCGGGTTATAGCGTGAAAAATGGGTGAATTTCAAAAAAATAAATCATTTTAGATTTTATTATGCCTATGAAGTCTAAATTATTTTAGATCCATCTAAATAATTTTTAAATAAAACTATTATTTTATTTAGTTTGTTTATACAAAATACTTGATTCGATTATATAATTTATACAATGTATATGTGTATCAATTGCACATATACGTGTGTAGTGCACATGCAACATATAAAAGTGTACATGGATTACTATGTCTGTATATAAATGCTGAGATTTACACTATAACAAACACATTTATCCCTCTATATTCATATTTATTGTCCATAATTTATTTATTATTTATATACATTTGTTGTATATAAAAAGCATTATATATATTAATACTAATTTTATTTTTTTTAAAATGTTGACCAATTCAAAAGATTTAAATTAATATCTAAAATACCTTATGATAGTTTTCACTATAAGGAAAAAGGCATTTTCCGACAGTAGAAAACCGTCGGCGGCCGTCGGAGGCCATCAGAAGCCGTCGGAAATGCCGTAGGAAAATAAGGCGTCGGCGTGCAGTGTTTCCGACGGCTTCCGACACATCTCGTCGTTCGTATTTCCGACGGCTTCCGACGTATTCCGACGGATTCCGACACTTGTCGGAAGCCGTCGGAAACCGTTGGAAAAAATGATCTGAAAGCCGTCGGAAGCCGTTGGAAATCTGCTGCATTTTTTTAATATTTCTGATGCAATATAGCCTTCCATCCACATTTCCCATACAAACACTATTCTGCAGAATCCAATATATAATATTCCAACCAAATATCAAAAACCAAACTATACACAATTCACCAAACAAAAAAAATATAAAATTAAGTAAAAACACATAATCATCACCCAACATCCACATAATTATACAACAAAACAGCTAAGTGTATCATAACATAGTACATAAATCAACAACTACCTCCACCATCTACCAAATCATACAAAACAGAAAAAAAAACATACCGACCAAAGCAATCAATCAATCTCCTCCATAACCAGAGCCAGTAGAGGAAGGGAAGCGACCACCATACTGCTGCATGTACTCGGCGATACGCTGGTCTAGCAACTGTGTGGTCTCTATGGCCTGCCGACGATTCTGCTCCTCAAGCTGTGCCACTCTAGCCGCAAATCTTCGATCTCTGCTAGATCGATCTGAGCTCTAGTCTGCCTACCCCGTCTTTGACTGCTGGCCAGTAATAAATATTTAATTTAGCTGTGTATTCTCTGTAAGTGTATGTGCAGGTATGTGAATGATTAGCAGTGTGATAATGTTATTTAATTTAGTTTATGCATGTTTATGTAAGTGTATGTGAATGATTAGCAGTGTGATAATGTTATTTAATTTAGTTTATGCATGTATAATGTATACATTTGAAAATATGTTCTTTTGGCCGTTTTTAAATTATGAGTCAACCATTTATTAACAAAAATAATAGTACGTTACATTACGAGATATCACTGCTTTTGATCTCTTTAACAGTAAATGTGACAAATTTATGCATGTGTACAGCATATATCAGGCAAACTAAATTAAATAACATGTCTTTTTCGTTGTTATTTTTTTGAAATGACATTCAAGTAACGAATTAATATATTTTGGTAATGCGTAATGCTTTCATAACGAAGTGACTCAAAACCAATGTACTAAATTTGAAAACTTTTATGATACCCAATATATTATTTACTTACCACTTGATTGCCAAATCCGTATCGTCTGTTATGCTCCGATGGATCCATAACTGACTCAAAAATAGCATCCTCCTCATCCGTCGTCAGCTGATCTCGACCCGTATTAGCAAGGAGTTTCTGGCACTACTCCATAAACTTTTCCTGCATTAACAAATTAATATCATCATATCTTATTTCATTATATTTTAACAAGTAGAACAATTACTAATACTGCATAAAATGAAATATGCTTACATGGCTCTTGCTGGATTTATCGTCATGCCATGTATACGAAACTGTCCCATCCGGATTTACATGCTCGGCAGCATGCGTACGAGTAAACACGTCCATATAGCCCATGGGACCATGCGCCTCGGCTTCCTGAAATTGATTTTTACATACAATTGTTGTACATTTAAAATTATATAGCACAAACTATTTACAATTTGCATTCAGTAAATTTACCAACTCCTTCCGATACTGCTGAAATGACTTCGACCCTCCGCGATGAGTGACGGGATTTTTATTTTTGTTTGCAGAGTTTCTTTCCGACTCTACCTATACATTCAAAATTTGATACATTATTTATCGATCATGTATTTTTTGATATTTACTACCAGTCAAATAATTAAAAAAAATTAGTATACTTACCTTCGCCTCGTCAGTTTCCCAATATCCCAACCATGCTTGCCATAAGCTCTCCTCCATCCAACGTGGTTTTTAAATATGATATAGATAAGTACGTACGTATATAAAAAAAATAAGATGCTGAATAAAATTTAATTCTTACCCCTCTGCTCTAGGTACTAAAGAAACTACAAGATGCTGTGATGCTTGCGATGGACCACTGCCATCGCCTCCTGAAGATCGGGAAGAGCTCCTACCTCTAGATGACATTACGATAAACCTGTGACATATATACACATCATTTCAAAAGAGAATAATAACATGATAATGAAATATATTTCATATGTAAATGACATCAACGGTATAAATTGCTAAATTAATGACTGAAATGGAAATAGAAATGGAAGTGTGTTATACCTGATTCATAATGGGTCTCATGTTCCGACGATAAGCAGATTACATTGCATTTTTAATAAAAATTTCTACATAAATGACAAATGGAAATGAAATAAAACATGTAAACAATGGTAAACGTACATATTTGGTTTCATAGTTACATCAATTTCATAATACATCAAGAATTCAACATAGTTACATCAATTGCAAAAAAATCAAATTCGGATTTTTATCAATCATCATCGTCTTCTGATTCAGATTCGGTCTCGTTTTCTATGATATTTTCCTCTGCACTGTCAAACGCATCTACCAAAACATTTTATTCATCGATCAAAGGACCAAAATCTGTATGATCGTCTATAATTATTATTTCGTTATTTTCCTCAAGATCTGCCTGATAAGCTTGTTCGTTTGGAATATTCTTTCCATCGAATGTAAATCTGGCCTTTTTTAAAAAAAACTACAGACCAATCTGCTTTATCTCTTTTTAGAGACGGATAAGGAGCATAATAAACTTGCAATGCTTATTTGGCTAGTACAAAAGGATCGTACTTTAACCTGATTATTATCTAATTCGTAACATGCTTTGGGTTTTTTTACTATCATTTGGTTTCATATGAAGCTCAGGACGTTTGCATAATTCTTCTATATCGCATCTTGATTTCAAATCATCCTTCGTCTTCCCTTTCACATTCAATATTGTGTTAAAAACATTATCAAATACATTATTCTCATTGTGCATCACGTCTATTTTATGACGAAGCAAAAGATGTTTCCAATACGACAACTCGCAAAAAATATTTTGTTTGCACCAGTTATGAACAATCGATTTGCCTTCAATTTCTGTTTGCACTCCAGTTTCATATATCTTTGGATAGTCCCTAACAAGTTCATATATGTCTTCGCTTGACCATATCGTCGGTGGTTGTCTGGTTTCTACTCTATTAGCTAAAAAGTTTTTCTTGTCTCCTCTGAAGGGATGATTTACATGGAGAAAATATCGATGACAGTCAAACCATGAAATTTTCTTACCATGAGGTAAAGAAAACGCTCGTGTTTCATCCATTTAATATGGACATGCTAGACGACCGATAGTACTCCATCCTGAAAGCATTGCATAGGCAGGAAAGTCACTTATAGTCCACAACAAAGAAGCAAACATACGAAAAATTTTCTTCTTGGACACATCGTATGTTTCTACTCCTTCGTTCCGTAGTATTTTTAACTCCTCAATCAACGGTTGTAAATATACATCGATTCCTTATGTCGGATCTTCGAGGCCAGGAACGACAACAGTAAGAAACATATATTGCGGTTTCATACACATCCATGGAGGTAAATTATACGGTGTGACGATAATGGGCCAGGATGAATATTTAGAACCAAATTGAGAAAATGGTGAAAAACAATATGTACATAATCCTAATCTAACATTTCGACTCTCCGCTGCAAAATTTGGATAAGTTTTATCGAAATGCTTCAATGCTTCTCCATCGGCCGATTGTGTCAATGTATCCTCTTCCTCCATTCTCACACTATGCCATCTCATATTAGATGCAGTTACAGAAGATGCATATAATCTTTGAAGCCTTGGAGTGATGGGTAAGTAATGCATACGCTTATACAGAACTTCCTTCCCCTTCTTTTTTCCTGGTTTGTATCTCTCCTGGTTACAAATTTTACAATTTCTGAGGTTTGCGTCTTCTTTCTAAAACAACATGCAACCTTTTAAACATGTATCTATTTTCTGATAAGGTAAACCAAAAGCCGACATAAGTTTTTTAACTTCATAGTGATTTTCACACATTTGATTATCGGACAGCATATGTCTTTTTGCAGCTTGTACAACAGCCGTAAACCCAGCTTTAGTGATGTTGTATTTTGACTTCAACGAAATGTATTCTGCGATTACTGACAGCGGAGTGCCACTTTTACAACCATCCCAAATAGGGTTCTTAGCAACATCTAGTAAATCATAAATTTTTTTGGCTTCAATATTTGTTTCTTTAACATTTCCATCATCGTCGTCAACTTCAACCATAGGAAACATTGATCGTGCAGCATCTTCGACCATATTTTCTATACGGGTCGTCGTAACTACTTCGTTAACGACACTTTCAGACTCTACAGAAGTATTTGCTACAACTTCTCAATGCTGATCCCAAACATAATACTCAGGTACGAAACAGTTTTGGCACAAATGAACTTTCACAATATCTGGTAACAAATACTTCAAATGTCTACACCTACTACACGGACAACGAATTTCTGGATTGTTTCCGTTATTACTTAAAGCGAATTCAACAAATACGTTTATCCCATTATAAAAATCTTCTTTTATTGAGCCTCTCTGTCCTTTTCTTTGGTACATCCATCTCCTCCGATCAACAAAATAATCAATCATTTTTCCTATTTGAGAAAATGAGTCACAAGTTCAAAATTTAATATTTATTTTCAAGAATACAAATTCGAAAAAGATTATTTTCATGGTCGTATAATATTTGAATTTAAAGAACTATTTCATAAATTAAAAAATATTTTCAAATATGACACATTTTATTTTTTAACGTATCGATACAAAATTTTGTACAAAAAGATATTTTTTTTCCATGGTCAGGCATCCTACTTCCCATTACAAACACAATAAGCATTTACATTTCGTATATTACTTCGTCTCAAACGATTCAACAAAATTTCGGCAGCATTTCCCTTTTCTCTTTGCATTGTACACAAATCCGTGTACGTAGGAAACAAAAAAGAAAAGTTAGGCCGAAATTTTATGAACCGTTTAAGACGAAGTAGTATACAAAATGTAAATGCTTACTGTGTTCATAACTTGTCCAATATAGGGACAAATCCAACAAATATTGTACCAGATGAATATAAATGGTCGTTTTTTGAAAAAAACGACTATTTATATAACGATCATGTACAACACTCGTCAGACGGGGCCAAAAACTCTCTAAGGGACATTAGTTAATTAAATGTCCCGCGTATTTTATTAATACATTTCAAAAAATTATTAATATACCACATTTGTTCCGCATATTTTATCGAATAAGGCTGCTTTAATATTATTATGATTTTCCAATACAATCAAATTCTTTAGACTCGTGCATTCATTATCATTATACAAGTCAAGATGTTATACAACTCATGTCTTATTCCAATTAACATAATAAAATGGTATAAACAACACATATACAATGGTTTACATATACACACAATCATAAATTATACACTCTTTAAAACTTCATGATAACATATGAAATTGGTATACCATGGGATGCTATAAACTGTTACTACGCTATTGAAAACAATTGCAATTACTAATTAATCCTAATTTATCAACTATGCAAATCTAGATTTAGGGTAAAAATTAGATTTTTGGCGAAAGTAAGATATTATACCTGAGATTGAGAGCAATAGAGTTTGATTAGGCAGCCGTGGAGGATCCGGAAGCTCGAAATTAGAGATTGGAAGCTTGGAGAAGGGAATTGGGGGGTTTTTTGCTAAAAATTTTTGTTTTGAGAATGAAGAAGAAGAAGGCTCGGCTGAGCCCTGTAATTCGTGAATTTTCGACGGCTTCCGACGGCCGCCGACGGCCAGTCGAATGCCGTCGGAAAAGAGCCGTCGGAAGCCGTCGCTCCTTGCTGTCGGAATAAAAGCCTTCTCTAGTAGTGTTTAAATTTAAAACTAGATATAGATATAAGAGAAAAAATCTATTTCAAATTTTAAAATCAAAATTTCACATTTTGATTTGTTTATATATATATGTGATTTTTTAATAAACATTTAAAATATTTTATATTTAATTTTAAAATATATTATTTACTATTAATTATTAAATATAAATTACATATGTTTAAAAATTAAGTCTTTTTAGCCAAACTATTTTATTTAAAATTGCTTTTTATTCATTATACAAATCCATATAGATTTGTATAATTTTTTTTATTATACAAATTAGTATGGATTTCTATAAGCCTTTTTATTATACAATTCCATACAAATTTGTATAATTTTTATTTTAAGATATTAATCCACATGGATTAATATCAAATTATTTTATTATTATTTTAAACAAGGGAACGGCTATTGGGACAAAAACTAAAACACAAAACTAGGCACAATACATATTAGTCATTGGATGCTTTTGTCTTTACATGGAAGGTGGAATTCAAGGGGGATCTAATGATCATGTTGATGCCAAAAATGGATAAACATCCAAGAGTGAGTTGAAGGGTACCTGTGAGACTTAGATCTAGCAAATATAATGAAAATAATAGAAATAAGTAATGGAGAGATAAGTTTTTATAGTGGTTCGACAATCTCTGGCCTACGTCCACTTTATAGTTTTGTTGATTGTTGATTTTATAGAGTTTGTCTAAGATTATAAGAGAATTTAAGAGAGAATAAGTCACTCGTACAAGGGTTAGATAGATTCTAAGTCCTAGAATTTCCTAGAGTAGCTGTCTTGGTGACTACTGTGTGGAGGAAGAAGATGAAGAAGAGGCAGAGCTTCCATATAGTGATAACATAAATAAGATCCCTTTCTGGTTGCAGATAGGTTTGTATTTATAGGGAATACCGTCATGTTGGGTTAGAAATCCACGTAGGGCAGAGTCTAGACATTGGCTCGAAGTCACGTGCCAAATTGCAGAATCTCCTGAGTTAACCAAACATGTCGGTACCGACTTAAACATGTCGGTGTCGACATATTCCCTTAGTTCGAATAACTTCGAACATTCTTGCATCTTTCATGTTACTTCTTTTTGTGGCAGCCCATGTTGTTTCCATCGATGGTTGATTGATTTTGGAGATTGATCCTTCATCACTTGATTTATTGTGTCGTTCCAACTCCTTACTCTTCAATTCTTGAAATAGGTCATCATAAACTCTTAGGAATCACTTGGATACATATGGAAGAGGTGGATAATAACTTGTGTGAAGTTGGAGTAGAGGGATATAAAGTAAAAACATGTCGTCATAAACAAGTCGTCCAAAACAAGTCGTTATAAAACATGTCGGTACCGACATGTTTCCTTAGTGTATTATTGGTTGAAAATGTTTCGAGCTATTTTCTTGATTCATCTAAGTGTGCTTGCCAATTTTCAAGCCATTTTATCTTTGTCTTACTTGGCGTCATCCAAAGGTTGGAGTGCTTGGAGTCTAACCTGAGAGTTTTGTGTGTCAAACCCGACTTATACTTGCTTGGAGTCTGACCTGAGAGTTTTCTATGTCTAACCGGAATTCTTCTCAATAAATATTTCTTGGAGTCCGGGCTGAGAGTTTTGTGAGTCGGACCTAAGAAAAACAACTCGGTACCGAGTTAAACATATCGGTACCGAGCTATATACTCGGTGAAGATTGCTTCGAGTCTGACCTGAGTGTTTTGTGTGTCAGACCTTAGTGACGATTTCTTGGATCCAACTGGAGAATTTTGCGAGTCGGACCTAAGAAGAAACAACTCGGTACCGAGTTGTTTTACAACTCAGGTTTTTCTTTATTTTTCCTAGGTTCAGCTCAAGTCTGACTTAAGTCTGACCCCAAGTGCCAAGTTGAATCTCAAGTCAACTTTTTTTTGCTCATTTTTTGGTAGTTCTCTTTTCTTGCCTTCTTACGATGTTTTCAATGTCCTTGAACCATTTTGTCTTCGTTTTGATGTTCTAACTCCCGGTTGAAATCGGCTTGGTCAAAAACCTAGTTAACACTTGCCCCTCAGAGTTTTCTTTCGTTGAAAACAAAGTATGCTCTAGATCGAGACAAATCCTGGACTGCTATCCTGCGAATTACAATTGTCCATTTGGATGTCGTCTCGAGATGTTGCTTTTACTTGGTTGATTGTTCGTTAACCATTCATTTTAGTTACAGTTGAAATTTCATTCCTTTGTGTTGGCGATGCAATTTGCACTCTATAGATTATGTTGCACTTTAGGTTGGTATAGAAACTCTTCACGATGATTTTGTTATGATGGCTATTTCAAAGGGAGATGAATGAATCTTGGATTGTACTTGGCCGGTGGTGAAGTTGAGTTTTGCTTCGGTCAAATGCGTGCCTTTACAAAGTAAACTCCTGTTCTCTGACTTCAACTATCTCTTTTCGAGAATCCGGTTAAGTCGCTATCGGCATTTGAATTCCAGTGCAATGATTTATTCCAAAATAGGACATAGTGGATGATTCCATTGTATCGCCTTTTTCGTTTCTATACTTCTAGCGATTTGTAACATCCCGTATCTAGAGGCCAGACGCTATATGCTAAAATGCTGCATTCATCTATATTATTAACTTCTGGTGACAAAATATGTTAATGCTAATGGTATAGATAATATCAGAAGCACTTGAATATGAACAAAATCACAGATTTCCAAGACAACATCTTTACTGATTATATTTCAAAACAGTAATTCATATCCAAGTTACATAATCACATAACCGTTTCCCAGGTAATCAAATATAATTATATAATAATACGCCAAGAGCGACATATGACGATTCCCACTTGGTTGATCTGGTAAAGGTCCAATCTGGGCTAACTGCCCACAAATTGTACCAACTGTCCGTAATCTGGACTAACCGTCCTCAAACTGGACTAACTGTCCCTTTTGCTGACTCAGGCCTACCATATAAAATATCAAATGGTCTAAACATCCATCATACAAAACTTCTGGACGGTCTGTCCTTAACTTACTTCTCCAAGGGTCAACTGATTCTAATGGTTTTGTGGCTTGACAATAACCTACCTCTATACATAAATATTCCGTTCCGTGTGTACCCACTATTTTAGTCTTACTTGTGACTAAGCCCTACACACTGGAATTTCGGACTAAAGCAGCTAGGCGCTAATAGCTAATGGGCATAGAGCACGACCCTACACAAGTCCTATCTGGCCTTCTAATCTGAAGCATTTTCTTAGGGTTAACTACCCTTTAAATTTTCCTTGAAAAACCTTTTCAAAATAATTTAACCTCTAAACCATACATATACAAGGAAAATACATTTTTTAGCTTTACTTTAAGCTATTTTTTCATGATATATATATATATTTACACACACTTTACTAAAAATAATGTTGATGAGATTTAATGAGGATTACATAACCTCTCAAAATAAATTAAAGTCCTTTTTAACTAGAAAATACTTAGGCTATACTGCCTAGTTGATGCATTCGAAAACTTTGTTTAAAACCTTTAAACAACCCCTTCGAAACCCTTGAAAGGATCACCATTGAAAGTACCCCTTTCGAAACCATTGAAAGTACCTTTTTCGAAACCACTATAAGCCTCTCCTTTAAAAGCTTTAAAACATTAGACATCCTTCTTTATAACCTTTAAAATATTCCCTTCTGAAAACATTGGAAAAACCTTTCCTTTTAACCCTTTCGAAACCTTGGGGAACCACCCCTTTGAAACTATTCATTAAAATCTTTCGAAAGCAACAAAACTCAATCCTTTCGAAAGCACTTGGGTTCAATTTAAAACATGTGGAAGCACCTTTCGAAGCCATAAAAACTTATCTCTTTCGAAACCATTTGGGTTATACTTCAATCGGAGAAAAATGGTCACTAAATCATTTAAGTTGAAAGCATCTATTTTGAGACCATTTCCTAAGTACAAAAGTGATGGTGTCGAGACCATTGAGTGGTGGCCAAATTTTAGAAAACAAAACAATCCCTTCGAAACCATCTGTGCCGAAAGGAAGAAAGTGGCAGTTAAAGGGTTCGAATTAGTCGAAAGCAGTTATTTAAACCAAAAGCGCAACCCAATCGGAATCATATCTTTAAACTATTTGACTTGGTCGAAAGCCAACCTAGTCGAAAGCTACTCAGTCGAAAACAAGTAGGCGCATTTTCGTTTAAAATCAAAGTAATGCTCCAACCCCTTCGGAACCATTGATTTCGACCCTTTACCTTTCGCCTGCATCTAATTCACTACGTACCAGTTCCCTGATACCATGCGCATTGGTTTTGATGGAGTCGGAAGAGAAGGTAAGGAGGCGGAACTTGGTACCGAAAGCATCGCAACAGTGAAAAACATGTTTATTTGTCCTTTTAAACTATTTCTTTTGTACCTAACCAGCCTCTTTTGTCGAATTGTGATTGGTTGCCAGTTTCTCTTTTTCAAAAATTTTGCCGACTTTCCAGAAATAGAATTTGAATTATTTACAAAAAGCCCCTTCTCCTTCCTTAATTATATAAAACATTTAAGTCTCATACCTTAAATAATTTTATATAACCACTAAAACAGTTTGGAAAATTCTACAAAAATTCATGAAAATCACTTTTTATATGTTATCTAACATATATAAATTTCATACCCAAACCATTAATTACTTAACCGTAAATAATCTATAACCCAAAATAACATTTTCTTCACTGGAAAATTTATACAAAATCCACAAAAATTCAAAAAAATTTGAAAATTGAAATCCATATCAAAAACATCATTTCCGATCTTCATAAAAATTTGCAAGGCATTTGGATGTTATTTAATAGGGTTTTCAGCTTAAAACCTATCATAAAATCAATATGAATATGCATAAATCATCAATAAGTATATATAATCATTCCATCATTCAAAACATGGCAAATCTATGCAAAATATTTCAGATTTCATCCTAAAACCGTAAACAAAACAAATATTATATGTAAACATTATTCACCTTAGCTTTAGAGATTAAGGAGCTTAAGATATGAATGGATTTGATTTGAATTAGCTTCTTCCTTAGCTTTTCTCAATCTTCTTCCCCTTTCTCTTGTTAATGGTGGTTGGCCTCTTAGTTTAAAAACTTTTTAAATGAAATAAACGTGTATGAGATACACAGCCAAATTTTAAGGGATATAGGAATGGCCTCTTTCCAATTTTACCTTTCCTCTATCTCAGTTTAACTTTTCTTAATTCATTGGTTAAATAGCACGGCTACACCTTAATAAAAATCAAATATCAATCCCCTAATCAACACATTATTTTATTTTATTTGGCTAATTAAATATCATAGATAATGTTACCAAAAATATGGGGTGTTACCGACTCCCCTCCTTAAAGAATTTCGTCCTCAAAATTGTGATAAGGTACACAACAAATAAAACAAGAAGGTAAAACATACCATCAAACAAGTCAGGATAAGTATCTCTAATCCTGCTCTCAACCTCCCAAGTACAGTCCCTATCATCGTCACTCCACTGGACTTTGACTAATCTGACCATCTTGGTTCTAAGCCTCTTCTCATCTCTCGCAACAATGCGAACTGGCTTTCTCACTATAGTCAAATTCGGTTCTACTACTGAGTCCTCTAGCGCAGTCAGTGCAATAGTAGTCTCCGGGTCTCTAACACACTTTTTGAGATGAGAAACATGGAAAACATTGTGGACTCTTGCCAAACTCCTCGGTAACTCAACTCTATACGCGAGTTTCTCGATCCTCTCAACGATAGAAAAAGGTCCAACGAATCTCAGTGCCAACTTTCCTGATTTCCCAAATCTAATCACACCCTTCATCGGTAACACCTTGATGAAAACCTAATCTCCAACTAAAAACTCTAAATCTTTCCTTCTTCTATCTGCATAACTTTTCTACCTAGACCGAGCCTCCTTCTTTCTAACCGAATCACCTCAATTTTTTCTGCAGCTTCTCTAACCAAATCTGGACCAAGAACCAACCTATCCCCAGTCTCCAACCAACAAACATGAGATTTGCATGGCCTTCCATACAAAGCTTCAAACGGTGCCATCCCAATACTAGTCAGATAACTTTTGTTATACGAAAACTTGACTAAATGCAGATGGTCTTCCATGATCCCCCGAAATCTAGAACACAAGTTCTTAACAAATCTTCCAAGAGTTTGTTAACTCTTTCCGTTTGACCATCTGTCTACGGATGGTAAGCGGTACTTATCTTGAGCTTGGTTCCCAAAACTTCCTGTAGACTCTTCCAGAAATCGCTACTGAATAAGGAATCTCTATCACTAACTATACTACTAGGAATTCCATGCAGTCTAACCACATTCTTCATAAACAACTTTGCTAAAATAGGTGTCATTCTGGTTGACTTAACTGGAACGAAATGGGCACTCTTGGTCAATTTGTCCACTATGACCCATATACTTTCATTTCCTCGGTTCGACCTTGGCAACCCGTCAATAAAATCCATAGAAATATAATTCCACTTCCATACTGGAATATCTAATGGCTGAAGCAATCCACTTGGCTTCTAGTATTCAGCCTTTGCCTGTTGGAAATTTAAGCACTGCTTTACACATAAGCCAATATCTTGCTTCATATCTTCCCAGAAGAAACTCCTTTTCATTTCCTGATACAATTTAGTTCCTCCTGGATAAATAGAGAAATTCGAACGATGGCATTCCTCTAAGACTTCTTTCCTTATGTTTCCTACACTCGGAACACATAATCTTTCTTTCTTTCTTTCTCAACCACCCGTTCTAGTCAAGACTGAAGTCCTTTAAGTCACCGCTCTCGGTTCCATCTCTTAACTTCCTGATCCGTTCAGCTAACATTGGATCCTCCTCATATTTAGAAGCAACCCTTTTGATCATCACTGG
This sequence comes from Allium fistulosum, assembly GCA_030737815.1. Lineage (NCBI taxonomy): Eukaryota > Viridiplantae > Streptophyta > Magnoliopsida > Asparagales > Amaryllidaceae > Allium > Allium fistulosum. The sequence continues at coordinate 412,558,207 of CM060908.1, read as the reverse complement.
TCGAACTTACAAACAAGATAATACTACGGTATCTCCGCTAGACCCAGCCTCGGATCTCCACTGCACTCTATAATCTACCAATGCTTCCAAATCTTTCCACTCTGCAATCATCACTAACACTGCATTCCAATGTTTCCTGCTAAGTGCATCTGCAACTTTGTTGCCTTTCTTTAGTGTGTACTCAATCCCAAAATCTTAAGTGGGTATAAACTTTAACCATCTTTGTTGTCTCATGTTCAACTCTTTCTGAGAGAACAAATACTTCAGCGACTTATGATCTGTATATAACTCAAACCTCTCTCCCAAAAGGTAATTTCTCCACACCATCAATGCAAAAATCACTGCAGCCAATTCCAAATCATGCATCGGATATCTGACCTCATGCGGTCTAAGCTGTCTAGAAGCATAGGCAATCACTTTACTTCCCTGCATCAACACAACTCCTAATCCTGTTCCACATGCATTGATATAAACCACCAAATCCCGATTCCCTTTCGGAACAACCAACACAGATGCATGAGTCAATAAGTGTTTCAAACTCTGAAATGCTTCCTCACACTTATCGATCCATAAAAACTTCACATCCTTTCTCGTTAGCTTGGTCATCGGTGCTGCTATCTACGAGAAATCCTTAATGAACCTCCGATAATAACCGGCTAATCTAAGGAAACTCTTTATCTCGGTCACTGTCTCGGGTCTCTTCCAACTATGCACTACTTCAATCTTAGTCGGATCTACTGACAACCCTCTCTCTGAGACTGAATGACCAAGAAACTTCACTTCCTTCTTCCAGAAGTGACACTTCAAAAACTTCACCTTCAGCTGATGTTGCCTGAGCGTCTCAAGCACTGCTCTAAGATGAACTTCATGCTCTCTTTCATCCTCAGAGTATATCAAGATATCATCTATGAAAACCAATACGAACCTATCCAAGTGCTCTCGAAAAACTCGGTTCATCAAATCCACAAAGAAAGCTGTCGCATTAGTCAGTCCGAACGGCATAACTAACCATTCGTATGACCCATATTTGGTCCCAAAAGTCGTCAAAGGTGTACTAACCTTTGCTACTAACCTTTGCTACTATGAGCTGATGGAAACCTATTGCCAAATTCAACTGGGAAAATACCTTGACTCCACTCAATTGGTCGAACAAATCGTCAATCCTGGGCAACAGATATCGATTCTTTATCGTCCTCTCATTCAACTTACGATAATCAAGTACATAGCCTCAACGATCCATTCGGTTTCTTAGCAAACACTGTGGCTGCTTCCCAAGGTGAACTACTCGGCCTGATAAAGCTCTTGTCTTCAAAATCCACCAATTGCACCTTTAGCTCTCTCATCTCTGTAGGGATCGAACTGCTTGGCGGCCCACTCGCTGGTTCTGCTCCTGGAACCAAATCTATCTGAAACTCAATGGCTCGTTTCGGTGGAAATCCAACTACAGGCTCAAAAACATCTGTGAATTCTCCAACCATGAAAACTCGATTCAGCACATCTTCCAACTCCATAATACAAAGATAAATATTGTTACATTCACGGTATAAACCAACTACAGGCTCAAAAGCATTCATCGCACCGCTAGAACCTTCTATGGTATAAACAATCCTGTTGCTACATTCACGGTGTCTAAGTGATATTTATCTATCCTGGCAAAATATCCTAGCATCGTACTCACTTAACCAATCCATACCAAGAATAATTCCGAACCCCACAAAATCAAACACATGCAAACTGCAAACAAAAGTATGACCTAACAAGTCAAACACTAACTGGTCACACCTCAACCCTGTTAGTCCTTGAGATGATGGTTTTGATGACAACAACCTTAGAATAGATTATAAAATATAAATAGTAACATTACAAGTTTAGATATATATGTATTTGCAGGATCTAACCATGCAGGTATCAAGAATGAAGACTGTACAGTATAGAGATTCAAGATACAGAGATAGAAGACTCATGAGTATCAAGAATATCAAGAGTTCAAGGTTAAGTCTGTTTTATTAAGAATATTTGTTAAAACTCGTAGAAAAGCACTGGCATCTTAATATCCAATTTATTCATGGAATGGAATCCACTTCGAGCCCGTTAAATGGATGGAACCCTAAGTAGGATGGAACCTACGAAAATCTAGTGGGACATTGTTTTGTATCCACTAATTTTAATTCAAATGATTTTACAAAATTACTTGTTTTCCAAATGATTTCAAAACTTTCCTTTTAAAATATTCAAAACTCTCTATCCTGATTTTAAATAATTTTAGCCTCAAAACATCTTTAATTTCAAAGTCAAAATACTCCTGTTTTTAAATGTCTTTTCAAATAATATATTTAACTTTTAATATTTATACTTAGATTTAAATATAAAATTATAGTTAAAATTATGTATTTATTGTTCTTTATATTTACTTATGAATTTCAACTATATTCAAGTATATTTATAAAATTTTAATAGTTTTTATATAAGATAAATATTGTTTTTATAGAAATTCAAATTATCATTTTTGGCTGAGGGATGTCGACATGCCCCTAGGTAGTATGTCGACATAGTGACAGTTGAAGTTCAAATTCAAATTTCAAAAGAAGTGTATATTCGCCATAACTCTTCATGAATGGTCATGGCTGTTGGTTTTCTATAAATAGGGGTCAGTTTCAACGAATTTTTAATCATATTTTTCTAATTTTCACTCCTCTTCATCTTCCACATTTCTTATTACAAAATCATACCATTACTCTGCCGAAATCAACATCGAATCATACTCGATTACTTCTAGTTTGATTCTACATCACTATCTCTACAAGGTTCTCAGTGCTATTCAAAGTTATAGACTTCTTTGTAATATATTAGCGAGAAAAGGTGTGATTGTAGCCTTTGAAATCAATCAAGCGAGAAGAGGTGTGATTGTAGCCTTGGAAATCAATTGGGTGAACTTGTTGCCGCGGAAATCAAGTATCTCTACCCAGAGGATTGGTATTCTGGAGGGTGTACCTCGTAGCCTTGAAATCGAGGGTTGTAATTGTTGAATTGCTTTTGAAAGGAAATCCATACTTAGTTGTACGGGACTAGATGTAGGGTAACTCCGAACCAGTATAAAATCCGATGTGTTCTTTCCTTTACTGCTTTTACTTTATATTTGCATCTGTGTTTGATTCTGTGTTCATATCTGTGTCTAATTATTGTATACATTGTTAATAAAGTTAGATAAACTCAAAAAGATTAACAAATTTCTTAAAACACTATTCACCCCTCCTCTAGTGTTAGTTCTAGCCTTAAGATCCTTAATCCGTATTTCTCACATTTGGTATCGGAGCTTTGTTTTCAAAAGTTTCATTATCTGAATTTTGAAAAATTTCAAAATGGCTACTAACACTAGTACTGCTATTACCACCAACACTAGTTCATTTGTAGAAGGTCAGTCTACTGCCAGACCACCACTTTGTAATGGCAGTAACTATGCATATTGGGCATGTAGGATGAAAATATATTTACAATCTGTAGGATTAGATACTTGGAATATCACACAAACTGAATATTCTGAACCCACAACTAACTTTGCACAGTGGACCACTGAGCAAAAGAATGTTGCACAAAATAACTCTAAGGCAACGAATATTATGTTTTGTTCACTTGAAAGAAATGAATTTAATAGAGTGTCAGTTTGTAAGTCTGCATATGAAATCTGGAAAACTTTGCAAGTAACTCACGAAGGAACAAGCAAAGTTAAACAGACCAAAATTTCCATACTCACAAATCAGTTTCAGTTATTTAAAATGAATACTAATGAGTCTATTTCAGATATGTATAGTCGATTTCAAGATATTGTGCATTCTTTAATATCTTTGGGAAAGGAATTTTCGGAAGAAGATCAAGTCAGAAAAATTTTAAATTCTCTCACTCCAGAATGGGATCAAAAGACACTTGCAATTGAAGAGGCAAATGGCATCGGTACTTTAAAGATAGAAGAATTGATTGGAAATCAAATGTCGTTTGAAGTTCAAATGATCGGGAGAAGAGAAAGCAAAGCATCTGAAAAGAAATCAATGGCATTCAATGCATTGACCGATGGATCAGACTCAAACAGTGACAATGATGAAGAGATAGCATTTATGACCAAAGATTTTAGGAAATTTCTGAAGTACAGAAAATTGAATAGTTCCAAGAGAAATAACTTTAAGAATTCCGGTAATCAGACTACAGTACCAAACTTTATCAAATGCTTCAATTGTGATGAACCAGGTCATATAAAAAAGAACTATCTGTATCCAGAAAGGTCGAATCCTCCTATGAACAAGAACCAGCAAAGAAACGGAAGCATGCATTTACTGCTACTCTAGATGACTCAGACTTGTCCTCAAGTGATGATGATCAGAAGACGGATAACTCGAATTTGTGTTTCACTGCAGTTCACGACTCCGACGAGTTCAAAGAAACGGACTCAGAAAAAGGTACACGTTTACAATATAATTGGTTGAAATTGCTTGCATAGAATTAATTGTTTGATTGTTTGATTGATTGATTTTAAATTGATATGTTGTTTGAATTTAAAAAAAAATTCTATTTTTACTATTATTTTACTATTATTTTTATTATTTTTGACACATTCTGAAATATATTATAAGTAAAATAATATTTCAGAAATATAGACATTAATAATAATATTTATATATATGTATATTAGATATCTTACGAAAATCATATCATGAAAATTCACAAGCACATGTCGACATGGCCCCTACCACGATGTCGACATGCCTACCTGAATTTGAATTTAAAATTTTGAATTCAAATGTTTGAATTTCCCTCCACCTTTTCACTTCATTTATTTCTCTGAAAAGATACCTTTTGACCAGAGAATATGTCCTTTGAAAGTCTATTTATCCACTATCTTTTATCATATCTTTTCACTTTCATTTTCAAATTCAAACTCTCTCTTCATATCTTCAAGCACTCTACTCTTTACTCTAATGGCTTTTTCAAGTAACCCCTCAACCAAGAGAATTTCTAGAAAAATCAAAGAGCAATTATTCAATGATCCGGAGGCAATTAAAGCATACATCAATTATGCTAATTATGCCAAAGTCCATCCCGGAAAATTTGCTATTTTTCAAGATTTTTCTTCTTATGAAATTGATTCTCTTTTTGCAAACAATGGTGTTTTAAGTCTTATTGACTCTTCTTAAAACGATTTTGTTTGCTATCCTAATCTTGTCAAAATCTTTTATGCTAATCTAAACCGTGCTTTTTATAATGGAAATGAGAATGAGATTTGGAGTAGTGTCAAAGGGACTCAAATTGTTTTGAATTGTGATCTCTTGGGTACCATTCTTAATTGCAAAAGCACGGGAATGGATCTTTCTAGTTTTCAAATCGATGAACATGATCGTGAGACATTTCATCATATTTTGAAGGAGATGAAAACTTTGAATTTAAGAATCGAAACTTTTATCCTAAAGCAAGGATTGTCAATCTTCTTTTACAACATACTTTGACCCCAAGATCGGGTAATTTTAACAATCCTACTTCAAAAGTGTGCAAAGCACTTTTTGGTATTTTCGAAAATTATGATATGAATTGGGCGCAAGTTATTTTGGATGAACTTCGTCCTAAAAATTTTGAAATGGGAGAAAACACTTTATATCATGGAATTTACCTTACTCGGATTTTTAACTATTTTGGAGTGGATTTCAAAGGTGAAGAATTTGTCTCTAGAAAAGTTTTTAATATCTCAAACATTTCTCTCATGAAAATCCCATATGTTTTTCAACCTTATGAGACTCTTACCGAAAAGGAAGAGCGTTTGGCTCATGAAGAAATGGAAGAGGAAGAAGAAGAAGAAAGGGATGAAATGGAAATAGAAGAAGAAGAAGGTGAGACATCCTTAGAAAGTATTGAATTCCAATCCATCCAACAAAACCCTTCTCAAAAACCAAAAGATAATTGTGGAAAATCAACGGATTTTAAAACGATCCGTTAGTAAGAAGTTGGATAACATGTCTTTGAAGATGAACAAGTTCTTTTCAAAAGTTAGCAAGAAACTTGGATTATCTTCATCATCCTCATCTTCTAACTAGTTTTATCTTTTAATATCTTATTGTATTTGTCTTAGTTTGTTTCGAATGTTCGTGTAGTTCCTTATGTTTAATCATTGTATCATCCAATTATGCAATGTAATTGAATTTCCTTCCTATCATCTAGCTTATTTTATATCTAGAATAAATGTTAGTATATTATAGAAATATATATACATCATTATTCACAAAATAAAATTATCATCAATTTTCACTGAAGTATGTCGACATACCTCCCTTGACCATGTCGACATGTACTGGCCAGAAGTGACTATTGATTTTGAATTTGAAATTTGAATAACTACCAAATGTTTATTCATTTCAAACGAATTTCTACACCTATATATACCTTTGTCTTCCAGAAATCTTCACTGAAATTTATTTCTCATTATCTATATCCTTCATTTCTTTCTCTAATTCAATTATGGCTAATCCTATACATAATCTATCTGAAAATCTTGAAGAAGCACTCAATTCGTTCAAGAATATTATTTCTATCATCCTCCGTAATCAGCGTCACTTAGAATTAAGTCAAATGCAGATGATCAAGGAACAAGAGAGACACTTCGATGCAATTCGATGGATGATCTCCCTGCACAAGGATGATAACGAAGCACATCCTCCCGTTTCTCTATCTGTTGATAATGAAAATTGGGATGCTATCAAACAAGACCCTATCTTTGGAGAAGAAGGATGGGTTGATGTTCCTCGTAACGTTTAATTTTCTTTCTTTGATTGATTTGTTTGAATTAATTTGTTTGATTTGATTTGGTTTGATTTGATACTTTGTGTGGATTGATTTCATTTGGTTTGAAGTTTGCTGTGTGAAACATGTATATATATACATTAAAATGAATATAGTCTTTAGTTAAATTATTATGCTCATAAGTATCATTATTTCTTAATCTATATATTATATATTCCGTTGAATAGTTTATCAATGCAGGTACTAAAGTCCAAGAGTAAGGGGGAGTAAATTTTTGTTGATGACAAAGGGGGAGAAGTATAAAATAGGGTAGTTAGGCATAGATTAAGGGGAAGTTGTTAGTTTTAGGGGGAGTTATTAGGATAGAAGTGATATTTTATAAACAAAGGTTGTCATCATCAAAAAGGGGGAGATTGTTAGTCCTTGAGATGATGGTTTTGATGACAACAACCTTAGAATAGATTATAAAATATAAATACTAACATTACAAGTTTAGATATATATGTATTTGCAGGATCTAACCATTGAGGTATCAAGAATAAAGACTGTACAATATAGAGATTCAAGATACAGAGATAGAAGACTCATGAGTATCAAGATTATCAAGAGTTCAAGGTTAAGTCTGTTTTATTAGGAATATTTGTTAAAACTCGTAGAAAAGCACTGGCATCTTAATATCCAATTTATTCGTGGAATGGAATCCACTTCGAGCCCGTTAAAGGGATGGAACCCTAAGTAGGATGGAACCTACGAAAATCTAGTGGGACATTGTTTTGTATCCACTAATTTTAATTCAAATGATTTTACAAAATTATCTTGTTTTTAAAATGATTTCAAAACTTTCCTTTTAAAAGATTCAAAACTCTCTATCCTGATTTTAAATAATTTTAGCCTCAAAACATCTTTAATTTCAAAGTCAAAATACTCCTGTTTTTAAATGTCTTTTCAAATAATATATTTAACTTTTAATATTTATACTTAGATTTAAATATAAAATTATAGTTAAAATTATGTATTTATTGTTCTTTATATTTACTTATGAATTTCAACTATATTCATGTATATTTATAAAGTTTTAAATAGTTTTTATATAAGATAAATATTGTTTTTATAGAAATTCAAATTATCATTTTTGGCTGAGGGATGTCGACATGCCCCTAGGTAGTATGTCGACATAGTGACAGTTGAAGTTCAAATTCAAATTTCAAAAGAAGTGTCTATTCGCCATAACTCTTCATGAATGGTCATGGCTGTTGGTTTTCTATAAATAGGGGTTAGTTTCAACGAATGTTTAATCATATTTTTCTGATTTTCACTCCTCTTCATCTTCCACATTTCTTACTACAAAATCATACCATTACTCTGCCGAAATCAACATCGAATCATACTCGATTACTTCTAGTTTGGTTCTACATCACTATCTCTACAAGGTTCTCAGTGCTATTCAGAGTTATAGAGTTCTTTGTAATATATTAGCGAGAAAAGGTGTGATTGTAGCCTTTGAAATCAATCAAGCGAGAAAAGGTGTGATTGTAGCCTTGGAAATCAATTGGGTGAACTTGTTGCCGCGGAAATCAAGTATCTCTACCCAGAGGATTGGTATTCTGGAGGGTGTACCTTGTAGCCTTGAAATTGAGGGTTGTAATTGTTGAATTGCTTTTGAAAGGAAATCCGTACTTAGTTGTACGGGACTGGATGTAGGGTAACTCCGAACCAGTATAAAATCCGGTGTGTTCTTTCCTTTACTGCTTTTACTTTATATTTGCATCTGTGTTCATATCTGTGTCTAATTAGTGTATACATTGTTAATAAAGTTAGATAAACTCAAAAAGATTAACAAATTTCTTAAAACACTATTCACCCCCCCCTTCTAGTGTTAATTCTAGCCTTAAGATCCTTAATCCGCATTTCTCACAAAGCCTAGAGTTGCATACCATCCTATTGGATTCGCAACCCTTAAGGAAGTAACTAAATATGTGGGTTCTAGGTTAAGCTTATCTATCACACATCTAGGTATAAAAGAATGTGATACACCAGTATCAAATAGAACGCTAACAGACATACCATGGATCTGAAGCGTACCTCCCAAAACCGCCTTTCCCTTCTCTTGCGCTATTGGCTTCAAAGTAGCAGGCTCCAATGCATACATCTTGCCCTTTCCATCCTTAGCGGGCTCCTTGCACTGGTTCCTATAGTGGCCTATCTAGTTGCAGTTGAAGCACTTGACATTCTTCTTCCCAGCCACTTCCTTGGCCTTTCCAGCACAACACTCATTAGCAAAATGCACCTACTTGTCACACTTGAAGCAAATAATCTCAGACTTTTCTTTCTTTGCTGCTCCACCCTTCTGAGCACCTTTCTTAGGAAAGAACTTCCTCTCTGACCCTGCCCAACCTAGACCTCCTTAGCCATTCTCTTCTCTATAGAATCAAGTATCTCCTCATGTCTTAAGGCCATCTCCATTACAATATCAGAAGGATCTCTAATATGAGACAAGGTAGCCCTGGCTAACTCAGGCTTCAACTCCCTGATGAACTTCTCATTCCTCTTCATCATTGTATCCACTGAAGCATACCCATATTTGGCCAACTCTTCGAATCTTTTGGCATACTCCAAAATAGACATCTCTCCCTACTCTAACTCAACAAACTTTCTAATCATAGCAGACTGTGCCATCACAGCCATGAACCTTTCTTGGAACCTCCTCTTGAAATCTGCCCATGTCATGGTTTCCTCATCCACTGCCATAGTCATACTATTCCTCTAAAACAGAGCAGCTCCTTGAAGCTGTCTCGAAGCAGGCCGCCTCTTCTGCTCATCATTGAGCCCTAAGTCTACAAAGATGCTCTCACAATGCAACAACCAATTCTCCACTTTAATGGCATCCTCCATTCTAATAAATGGTTTTCCTATAAGCTTAGTGTAATCTCCACTCAGCCTAGCATAATGGTTAACTACCAGAACTTCTGAAACTCCTGCTCCTGCAGCATTTCTTCCTAACACTCCAGCTGCAACTCCCGCTTGCATCATATTCATGAAAAACTGATACATAGCTTCCATTCCAACTTGCGAGACTCCAGCACCCACATTCTCTGCTTGTGCCTGACCTTTGGTTCTCCTAGCATTAGGTCTGGCATTCCAATCGGTGCCTTCCCCTTCTGGATTAACTCTTCCTTTTCTACCATCCATATCTGTATTCAAATCTCATGAGGTATAGAAGAAAGATCTAACAAAGATAGGAGACTAAATAAAGCCTATACTTATATATAGCAAATACAAGCACATTACTATAGCGTTATCCCATACCCCCGTCTTACTCTAATTCCTTAGGATTATGTTTTAAAACCATTTTTAGCTAAAAAAAATTCATAAACCTATGTTATGATACAAAGTTGTAACATCCCGTATCTGGAGGCCAAAAGCTAAGCGCTATAGATGCTGCAATCATCTATAGTATTAACTTGTGGTGACAAAATACGGTAATGCTAATGGTATCCATAATATCAGAAGTAGTCGAATATGAATAAAATCATAGATTTCCAAAACAACATCTTTACTGATTACATTTCAAAACAATAATTCATATCCAGGTTACATAATCCCATAACCATTTCCCAGCTAAAGATCAAATATAATTATATAATAATATGCCAAGAGCGACATATGATGCCCCTTTGGTTGATCAGAGAAATATAGCCATATTTGTCTTAATACACATAGCTGAAAATAAACAGAATAATCTGTAACTCCTAACTAGCTATCTGTCAGCCACCTACTCATCTCTGGAAGCTTTATTCGCACAAATAACAAAACCTGAAAACCTCAACCATCGGCCTACTCGAATCAATTTTGAGCACTCGAGAGTTTAAGGGAAAACCAAAACTTCGAGTCGGACATAAAGCCTGGTGTAAATAATACTGTTACATCTCGGTTTACTAATATTGAGTGAGACCACGCCATTTAGCGGGATGGGTTCCAACTCACTAATATCCTTTTCAAAACATGTATTTTGCAAATCCTTTCTTGTAACAAAACTGGTTAATCAAACTGATAATAATAATAATAATAACAATATCCATTGTGCTAAAAAAAGGTAATAAATAGACAATCTGTCCGAAATCTGAGCTGACTGCCCTCAAACTAGACTAACTGTCTGTAGTCTGGACTAACTGTCCTCAGTCCGGACTAACTGTCCCTTTGGTTGACTCGAGCCTACCATATAAAATATCAAATGGTCTAAACATCCATTAGAAAAAACTTCTGGATGACTTATCCTTAACTTACTTCTCCAAGGGTCAGCTGATCCAAATGGTTTTGTGGCTTACCAATAACCTACCTCTGTACATAAATATTCTGTTCTATGTGTACCCACCATTTTAGTCTTAACTGTGACTAAGCCATACATACTGGAATTATGGAATAAATTAGCTAGGGGCTAATAGCTAATGAGCATAGGGCGCGACCCTCCACAAGTCCTATCTGGTCTTCTAATCTGAGTCATTTTCTTAGGGTTAACTACCCTTTAAAATTTCCTTGAAAAGCCTTTTCAAAATGATTTAACCCTTTAAATCATACATATACAAGGAAAATGCATTTCTTAGCTTTACTATAAGCTATTTTTCCAAGATACACACACGCACACACACACATACACACTTTACTTAAAATAATGTTGATGAGATTTAATGAGGATTACCTATCCTCTCATAATAAGTTAAATTTCATTTTAACTTGAGAATACTTAGATTATACTACCTAGTTAATGCATTCAAAAACTTTGTTTAAAACCTCTAAACAACCCCTTCGAAACCCCTGAAAATACCCCTTTTAACACCATTGAAAGTACCCATTTCGAAACCATTGAACGCACCCTTTTTAAAAGCTTAAAAACATTAGACATCCTTCTTTAAAACCATTAAATATTGCCATCCAAAAACATAGGAAAAACCTTTCCTTTCAACCCTTTCGAAACCCTGGGGAACCACCCCTTCGAAACCATTCATTAAAACTCTTCGAAAGCATCAAAACTCAACTCGTTCGAAAGCATTTGGGTTCAATTTAAAACATGTGGAAACACCTTTCGAAACCATAATAACTTATCTCTTTCGAAACCATTTGGATTATACTTCAATCAGAGAAAAAAGATCATTAAATCATTTAAGTTGAAAGTATCTGTCTCGAAATCATTTCCTAAGTACAGAAGTGATGGTGTCGAAACCAATGGAGAGGTGGCCAAATTTTAGAAAACAAAACAACCCCTTTGATACCATTTGTATCGAAAAGAAGAAAGCGGCAGCTAAAGGGTTTTGACTTAGTCGAAAGCATTTATTTAAACTAAAAGCGCAACCCAATCGAAATCATATCTTTAAACCATTTGACTTGGTCGAAAGCTACACAGTCGAAAGCAAACAGGCGCATTTTCCTTTAAAATCAAAGTAATGCTTCAACCCCTTCGAAACCCTTGATTTTGACCCTTTACCTTTTGCCTGCATCCAATTCACTACGTACTAGTTCCATGATACCATGTGCATTGGTTTCGATGGAGTCAGAAGCGAAGGTAAGGAGGTGGAACCTGGTACCGAAAGCATCAAAACGGTGAAAAACATGTTTATTTGTCATTTTAAACTATTTCTTTTGTACCAAACCTGCCTTGTTTTTCCAATTCTGATTGGTTGCCAGTTCCTCTTTTCCAAAAATACTGCCGACTTTCCAGAAATAGAATTTGAATTTATTTACAAAAAGCCCCTTCTCCTTCCTTAATTATATAAAACATTTAAGTCCCATGCCTTAAATAATTTCATATAACCACTAAAACACTTAGTAAAATTCTACAAAAATTTCTGAAAATCACTTTTTATATGTTTACTACCATTTATAAATTTTAGACCTAAACCATTAATTATTTAACGTAAATAATCTATAACCCAAAATAACATTTTCTTCACTAGAAAATTTATATGAAATCCACAAAAATTCTGAAAATTGAAACCCATCTCTAAAATATCATTTCTAATCTTTATAAATATTCGTAAGGCATTTGGATGTCATTTAATAGGGTTTTGACCTTAAAACATATCATAAAATCAATATGAATATGCATGTATAATCATTCCATCATTCATATGTTGAGACTTGGTTTTGATTCATGACACGAAGCTATCACTACGACATACAGATTTGACGACCGCTATGACAAAAAGAAACAAAGAGACAAGGCTTTAAAAACTAGTGCATCAACTATGGTATTTTGTTTGTTTTTAAGTCTTAGGTCAATATTGTTGAAATCTCTCCTCGATTACGTCTACATTAGCTTATATATTTAATCATAATATTTATTAAATATTCTATACATATATAAGCATACATTTAAATTATAAAAGTGTTTTAAAGTTATAGAAATTAATATATCTATGTAAATTGTGCAAACTGCACAAAATTAACCAGGTCAGTCGACTGACCTTCTGAACCAGTCGACTGACACTGGGATTTTTGTGAAGCATGCATAGTTACATATGTATACGAGTTTAAATTTAAATATTATCTTGAATATTCAGTCGACTGACTCAGAGGCTTAGTGACTGAATTTCTATAACAGCCACTTTTCGAAAAGACACGACTTTTTTGTGAAGAGTTGCGAACCTCTAACGAAAAGATTCGGACGCAACAGTTCGATCAAAACTCTTCACCAACAGTCGCTGCTTTCTAATCTTTATAAATACATACTTCAACTTTATTTCAAATCACTGAATCATAATCTAATTCTCTTATCTTTGCTCTTCTATCTATTTGCAATACACTTTCAAATATTCTGCATTAAAGCAATACTAGACCTTTCTATTCTTCATATACTTCAAATATATATATTTATACTCAAGGAGAAGATTATAGGAAGGGTGTACTACAAGTGAAAAATTCATGTTATTAAGAACACACAAAGGCAAAATTATTTTTGTATTTGTTGAAGTCATGTTCTGCTGCTCAGGAGTGTGAAGACCTCTTCAGCAGCTAAGGCGAAATCCTGTTCTACTGCTTAGGTCCCTGTTCGGCTGCTCAGGGGTTGTATAGACCTGTTCCTCCGGGTTAAGTGAGGGTTGTTGTTTTAGTGAAATTCCAGAAGGAGTCTGGGACTGGACGTAGGACGGTGCTCCGAACCAGTATAAAAATCTCTGGTGTCATTTTACTATACTACTTTTATATTCCGCACTATTTACAGTATTACTATCATCGCTATACTCTGTATTATAATATATCCATATTACACGATCCATAGCACACTTTCATCAAAAACATGGAAAATCTATGCAAAATATTTCGGATTTCATCTTAAAACCAAAAACAAACAAATATGAGCTGCAAATATTATTCACCTTAGCTTTAGAGATTAAGAAGCTTGAGATTTGAATGGATTTGATTTGAATTAGCGTCTTCCTTAGCTTTTCTCAATCTTCTTCCCCATTCTCTTATTAATGGTGGCCATCCTCTTAGTTTAAAATTTTCTCAAATGAAAGAAACATGTATGAGATATAGGGCCATGTTTTATGGGATATAGGAATGGCCTTTTTCCTATTTTACCCCTCCTCTATTTCATTTTAACTTTTCTTAATTCATTAGTTAAATGGCACGGCTAGACCTTAATAAAAATGAAATCTAAATCCCCTAATCAACGCATTATTTTATTTAATTTTCTTAATTTTATATCCTAAATAATGTTACCAAAAATATGGGGTGTTACACAATCCTGAAAAGAAAAGCTCTCCGCATTGTTCTGGACATCGGCTTCTTTATCTATTTTTCATCAATAATGGGTAAGTCCTAAAAATATAATCTTAAAGTATGACACGACTCATTTTTCTAGCAAGAGAAACCAATCTATACAGGATGGTATGTTCACGACGTTCGATATACTATACTTACTTTGCATAGATAACATACTACACTTGCCCTTGTAAATGCTTATAATCCGACTGGTTAATGTACATCGACTTCCCTTGGATTTTCGGCTTGGTCAATGCAGGAATGTTATTCAAAATAAAACATACATGACAGTGTTGAACGTCAAGTTTTATTATTTAGAATGAATTTTCAATCGTCTCATCTTTAGTCTAGCGAAGGAACTTCTACTCCTCCAGAAAATGGATCCTTCGCAGCTTAGGCTTTGCCTTTTATTCCTATCATACCGGGATTATTGATTACGGTTAAATTGCAAGGCATCGTTGCTCTTGCAGAGCTTTTGTTAAATCCGCCTCCTTCTTTAAACGAGTTCATGGCCTTAAGAGTCTTGGATAAAGAGGGAGAAGCAAGCAGGGATAGCCCGAAGCTTGTTGGCCCGTCGGTCTTCTTTTCAGTTGTGCTTACACAAGAGCGGCCTCTGTTATCTCGCAACTTTGTGTAGATAATCAAAATCCCAGCGGTTTCTATAGTTATATTCTTTTATTCAGCCCTTCATACAGTTGCCAAAGTGCTCTGCTTGGCGAGATAGGGACATCGTCTAACCAACTTCGTATCCATTCCTGGTAGTGTTTGGTCGTGTTCCTTTCGACCAACTATCATTGCAAATTTTCCAAGCTCTACCTTACTCCCTATTGCTGGGGAACATTGTCTATAATATTTACTCCTTAGTCATATGTTTCTGTTATGAACTAAATCCTATTGATGGGGTTCTTCTGCCGCAAGTTCGGGCATTAGTGTGAGTTGAACATGCGGGGAAAATTATCTGCCGCCCCTTATCTAACTGAGCTTCCCCAATCTTAGTCTTCGATCAGAAAAAAGTTTAATAGTACTTGTTTTCAATTTTTCACGACTATCTTCACCTATCCTCCACCGAGCGTGTCCTGCTTGGTTGGCAACGCTATTGTTGAAGTTCGGTCAGGCATACTTTCAATCTCCGAAAACTAACACACGAATTATTTGATACCAATCATCCTTCCTTGAAGTTGCCTATTTCCACGGAATAATAAAATTCCTGAAGGCTGGTAATTACATCTTCTTGACGATGCCGATCTCTAGGAAATGGTGGATTTCCATAGGTTGTGGCTAAAATTCCAATCATGCATCAGTTTCTATCTCTGGAAATTGCCACATCAATGACTCAATTCTAAGCCTTTTAGTACTGAGAGGTTCCATTTGATATCATGAGCTTTCACTGCTTTCACTTGTCTGGTTGTCATTTCTCACTATGATCATAGCAAGCGGTTTCGCTTCGCTATCGGTCGTTGATTACAAGGATAGCGTATTTTGTTCTTTTCCTCACCACCATGTGCACATCGATAATGTTGACTCCTCTTTCTTTATCGTTTTCAGATATATTCTGCGCACTAGTCTCTATCTCCATGGATTGGTGGTTTAATTACTCGGTTCCAATCATTGCCTTTTCTTGCTGCTGCACATCCTATGTTCCTATGTAACATATTTTTTTATCGCAACTGTGTGCATGTAAATAATAATCCTGCAGTTATTTTGGCATATTTTATTACATAGCTCCATTCAAAACTGTGATGTAGCTTGGTTTAGTCAATTTTATGGTTGTTCCTGTTTAGGCTTGGTCGAGTTTATTCCAACCAAGTGTAGGTGTATATGTCCCAGTCCATAAGGTTGATCGGTCTAAATATTAAGTTCTTACGTTTTCGAGAGACAGCAATACGTTTGGCTGCCCCTAGCCTGATTTGTACGGTAGTTCCTATCTCTGGGAACTAGTGACTTTGCTATTTGATTCCAGACTCTGTGTTTTTAATGTTGTCAGTTCCTTGAGTGTGATCGAATTCTTTCGAATTGACGTCATCCGCTAATGTCATTCTGGATGTATGTATCAAAAAGAAGCATCATAATCATCTTTTGTTATAGTAAATTCTTCTAAGCCCACTATTAAGATCCTGGTCATGCATCATTTTCTATCTCCGGAAACTTGCACATGAATCATTCAACTTTGTGGATTTTTCCCTAATACCACAATGCCGAATTCTTGAACTTTAAGACCTTCATTTCCTAGGTGGCAATTTGTTGCAGATTTCTCTATTTTGCAAAATAGAGCTGTTATCTAACCAACTGTGTGGTTATTTGTGTTTGGACTTCGCGAGGTTCCCTACGACTAAGTATTTGTTCACCAATCCTTATTTGCGGGATTAGCTATTACGAATGCCTGTATTCGGGCATTTGTGAGAGATGGAAAGGTGTGGGGAAAATGATTCAATTGCCCCTAATTTGGCTCTTAATCCTACTCTGGGATTGAGAAGTCCGATGATTTAATTTCCAAGTGTAACGACCCGTAAATTTCAGTGGTTTTATTTATTTAATTAATTGAATTTTGTGAAATTTTAAACGATAAAATTTCGAAATATAAATTTTATATTTGGAATGCGTCTAATTAAAGATAGCAACTGGTAAATTTTCGTCCGAAAATATGAAAATTTATTTCGCGCGTAAATTTACTTCAATTTAATCAGTTAAATTTGATGATAATAAAATGTTTTCCAAAACCTAAATATTTTTACATAGAAAATTTGTAAATCATCTTCTGAGTGAGACATCATCTTTTGTTTCGTCAAATTTGGACTTCTGTTGCTCCGTTTATCTTATTTCTGGCAAAATTGCAGCATTTTGGGTACCGATACCGACTTTTGATCGGATGATCGTAACACAGATATCTATATACCGTTTTAATCATATAATCGTGTTGATCTCTGCGGTATATGCAATTCTATGTTTTGAAGTCCGATACATTGTGAAACCCCTGTAAATGGTTAAATGTATCGGTATCACTTTTTCAACCTTTTCATTTTTTTTTGTGCCTTCAAATTTCAAACTGATGGAATAGAATAGCCACTGGCATTCATTTTAACATTTATTACTTTCTACAATTCAGCTGTCTGCCATTTCAAATTTCTAAATGTATAGAATTATTTACCTTTTTTTTCGTTCATCCTTTTAACAGTTCAAATTTTATCTACGTTACATACAAGTGTACAACTCTCCAGGCTTGACTAAATCTCTCCCACTATTCATCCTTCCTTTTTTCTCTCATTTCTCCATTTCGAGATCTGTTCCTCTTCTTCTTTTTTTGTTTTGCTCGAGAAAGAAATAAATATATAACTTTTCATCTACCTGCAACTTATTTTCGTCCTCATCCATTTGCCTTAGACATCTCGCCACTGCTCCTCCCTAATGGCCATTTCCTTCGTGCCTACATCCCTGACCCACGTTCCTCCACCTCGACATGCCAGTCCACCACCACGAGAACCACCACCGCCTCCGTGACAGCCCACCACCTACCCCAAGCCCCACTGGCCGAACCAACCTCGCCCTCATGCCTATGAGCAACGCACCCTTCCTCCTCGTGAAGAGCACAATCACCTCGGCCTGCTTGACAACCCAAGATCGAACTCACACCTCTCCTTCGGCAGCCATGGCCACGCGCGCAACTACCTCTCCTCTCCGCTACCCTGAACACCAGAGTAACCCGGACCTCGCAGCCGCCTTTCACCTACCCTCCGCGTCCACTTGCTGCCAAGAAATCATCCCACATCTGCACCTCCGCTTCCATGCTACTTGAGCCTTCTTTTAAAGCATTGTTTGTACGTTATATGGGTAAGTATTTATATATATTTGTGAAAACTTCTTTATGCGAATGCTGCTAGTTGATGTTACATGCTTTGGGATAAACTGCAAGTATATGCATACATATGGGTTTAAGATTTGTTTTGGTATTGGGCTTTAAGTATTGATGTTCAAACAAAATGTGTATACAGTTAAACGTTGAAAAAAAAACACAGTAGTATATGTATATAGATTTTCGAATTTTAAGTTTGCATAGATTTTGATTTTTTTTGAACTGTTGAATTTTACATATATATGATAAATTTTGTTGTCTGTCGGTATAAAGGTTAGTTTATAATTGGTTAACTTATATATGATTAAAGAAATATAGAATGGTTAGCTGGGTACGGTCAGTTTGTATTATATATATGTTAGTGATATTTGTATGTTAGTATATAGAAAATTGGCGTCAGTTATATATGTTAATTCATGTGTCAGTCTACATGATTTAAATTATGATAGTTTAGGTAAGTATAACTATATATTTTTACATAAGTTGTAAATTAATTTATATAAGATTTGTAGAAACTGTTTGTTGATGTATATAGGTTTTACTAGTTATAAGGATAGACTATTGTTTATATATATAGTAAGGAGTATACGCACGTTAGCATATAAATGTTTTTTAGTTGTAGTTCACACTTTTGTTATATAAGCTTGTACTGTATGCCTATTATATTTATAATATTATAATAATATATACATGAGTATATGACCTCTTTGTTCTATATACTCGTGATTTACAGTTATATATATATATGGAAACTGGGGGATCTAAGGGTATGTGTATTCCAAAATTTATAAGCGAGTTATATGTTAGAGGTAAAAAAAATGTTAGAAGTGTATGAGTTTATATATCTATGTGTTTTAATCTGAAATAATGAATTTGAAAAATATATATATTTTTTTATGTATTTAAGGATTTAGGATATGATTATATATATATATATATATTTATATATAGGTTTGCTTATATCAATTATCTTCATCGATCCGATTCTGATTTGGTTTCGTCAATTCCTATTTGTCAGCTTCGTTCGTCGAATCTTGTCCTTCTTGCGTTGCTTTGCAATTCGTAACCTGTTGTGTTGTCTATCTTCTCTCAAGCCTCGAAAGGTGAGCAATCACTCACGATTAACGTTCTTATATTTATTAAATTTGATTTCAATTGAAACGTCAATTGAAATATGCTGCTGATAGTTATTCACATTGTTATATATATGTCATTATCTGTATTTGTTCACCTGTGACATCTGGCACCATTATCTGTTATTTATACTGATATTATATGCCTGTTACTGTTGTTATATTATTATCATATCTGTTATCACTCTGCAAGTTCCCTGTTAGTATAGAATCACTATGGGTTGAAATGATACATACCCGAACGATCTGTAGAATAGGAGAAAATCGTTATGGGTTGAAATGATAAACCCAAGCGATTTTCATTGAATTGAATTTGGGATTTCGGGTTGAAAAGATATATACCCGAATATGTTTTAAATTGCGGATTGAAATGATAAATATCCGTATCACTTGACCATAGGATAGAAAATTATATACAGGCACCGTTGGTATATATATAAACGTTTTGGAAATGATTTCTATGGTTTTGAAAAGAAATATATGGTTTTGATAAATATTGATTTTTAAGATTTATCAAAG
The DNA here is from genome assembly GCA_030737815.1 of Allium fistulosum. Classification (NCBI taxonomy): domain Eukaryota; kingdom Viridiplantae; phylum Streptophyta; class Magnoliopsida; order Asparagales; family Amaryllidaceae; genus Allium; species Allium fistulosum. The sequence continues at coordinate 412,538,176 of CM060908.1, read as the reverse complement.
TTGATTAAATAAAGTTGATAAATAATATGTTTAAGTATTTATTTAATATCTATATCTTCGAATATAGAATTTATAATTGATTGAAATTATATTTATTTAAGAATTATACTAAAATAAGTTGATTTGAAATGTATTGAATTTGAAAAATTTAAGAAGTGATTTACAACTGGAAATCTGAGAGGTGACTTAAATGGATATTTCAAACGTATAAATATTTGAATGGGATATTTTGTTTATTTAAATTGTAAATTGAAATTGAATTTAATTGTTATGGAATTGATTAAGTTAATATTTCAAAACTAAATAATTGTAAAGGGAATCTGATATGTATATATATTTATCGAATTTAGTTTTGAAATGTTGAATATTTAAAGCTTTGAAATATATAAAAAATTGAAATGGCCTATTTTATGGTTCAGATATGTATTTGAAATCAATAATTTGAAATGGTTTATTTAGAAGCTGAATCGAGTTGAAACTAATGATTTGAGATTTTGATTAAATTAAATTTTTGGAATTCGAGTTAATTTGAATCGATTTGTGAAATATAAGGAAACTAATTTATTTTATAACGAAATTTTATTATCTAAACTGTTTAAAAGGAAAGTGTTATGATTTCCAAAATACTGTGATTTCCAGACTATGATTTCGAAGCATTATAATTTTGGAAAGTAATATGATTTTGAAAATGGATGTATTTGAAGTGAAATGATATCGTATTAAATTGGGTTTTGAAATGATAATGATATATTTTGGCTTTGAAGTATAAACTATTTTTAAATGACCACGGTGTTATAATAACGATTGGTTGGCAAAGAGACCGGGATCGGATATGGACATACTCTCTGTCGATACCGAAAACCACTTTGAAAACCGTGTACGCGGTGGAGATTCCAGAATGAAGTAGGATGGTGGCGACGTTCTTAAGGTATGTTACATGGACCCAACTCCCGTGAGTTGGCATAAGGTGGCTAAAACAGGAGCGATCTCGGACCAGTGAGGTAGCACCTCTTCTCGGACGCATTTCTTCGATATTATACTCTTACTTGTGATTTGACTAGATGGCCATCCTCCGATTTGGGAATGTTGTTCGAGGTGGAACGGTAGTGGCTGCTATGCGTATCCATCAGTCCGTGTGCGTAATTGGTATATCTACCCTGGCATTGCCTAGTTGTGCCGTGTCACCTACCATATCGAGCTTTACTACGATTATGATTTTAAGATCCGACCGCGTTAAGGTTCTCCATCCCCTTAACGCTATTTTCCGATATGATTATACTTTACTTATTTAGACACTACTGTATATAGCGTATATTACTACATAGTAAATAGTTTAACGGACCCTTAGAGGATGGTTATCCCAAACATCCTTTAAGTTACTTGTATTTTGTTGATATTTCACTTGAGTTGGATTTATTTATATAAGAATGTTAATCCTGACTCGAGTGTTTTGTGTTTTGCTTTACGCTCGGGTCAGACTGAGTGATACAGCATTTGAGACTCACCTTTGGAGTTGGAGCTTCGCTTGGAGATCTAGCAATCTATCGATCCTGCTTTCAGTTATTCTGTTGATTCCAGTGATGTATTCAGATCTTGTATTTGATTATTGTATTGAGACATCTATGGTATTCGAGACTTCTGTTGTATCTTGTTTAACTCTGTTATATATATATAGTAGCTTCATGAACTACTATCCTTTGTTTCCGCTGCAATATTGTTATATTACTCTGTGTCTGTGATCTGTAATTATTTTATTTACTGTATATGTTGAGTTTTGCCAAATTTTATTTACAACGCGGTATTTTGAGCAATTCAACTCCGGCATGAGTGTCTACCTATACACTTATAATGGATGCGAATGGTCCAAAATACCGGGTCGTTACACCAACTTTTCGTGATTTTCCCCGCTTGTCCTTAGCCGTGCATGCCTTGCATAACTGTTAATGTCGTCATGGAAGTCTTATTCATCAGACAGTTCCCATCTCCGAGGACTGGCGACTTAGCTACTTGGTTCTAAGCAACATTTTCTCAAGGTTTCCTATCTCTGGGCCGCATCAAAATTCTTTTCAGGTTGAATAATGGAAATTTTGTTGCGCACCAGCTTCCATTTTTGGAAACTAGCACGAGAGAGATTCGACCCTAGGGATTTCCATTTGGCGTTGCCTTATCTTTGGGCACTGGTTGATTCCTATAATAAAGGGACGAACCATTCGATTGGATGTGAAAGGTCTTGTCTTCCTACTTTCGCCTATCTTCGGGCAATAATAGTTTTTTTAGGACAAGGGTATAAACTCAGTTGAACACCAACTTCTATCTCTAGAGGCTAGTGCTTGAATGGTTTACTACTACGAGTGTTTCTTGGTGACCCTGCAGTTTGAAGTTTTCCTGGTGTTGCTGAGGCAACAGTAGTACCTAAAAAGTAAAAAGTTTCCCAGCATTGCCGGAGCAACTCTTGTACTTAGGAAATGGGATAGTTTCTAGGCATTGGTGGGGAAATATCGATACTTAGAAGGTTAGGATCAATTTTCCTCATCGATCTGGCAGTTTTGAGCCTTCTCAAAATTGCTGAAGCAATGCAAATTCTTAGAAGTTAGGGATCGATTTTTCCATCGATCCAACGATTTGAGTCATTTTTTTGGTCGAGTTGGTAGTGTTGTATACAAATTGGGTACTAGTTTTAGCCTTCGAAACTAGTACTTTGACGATTGGATCATAAGAGTCTTTCCTTAGTGCTACCAGTCTCTAGGTAGTATTAATGTTCTGTAAGTTGGGATCGAATCATTCGTTCAATCCTATTGAGTAGGGTAAATTCCATTTGATCCAATGTGGCTGCTTTCTCGACATTGCCTAACTCCAGGCTATGCCATATTCTGGAAGAATGAGAGTCTCGGGTGTTTCTATTACTTATCTTTGTTTATAACCGTCAAGTGCTCCCTTTGGTTATGCAGGGTCATTACTTAACGAATTCCATGGTTATTCTTATTCGTGTAGGTTTCAATCTTTGGGAATTGGTGGTTTGGTTGCTCGATTCCGAGCGGTCTCTCATTGTCGTTGTTTGTCTCTGGAAAACGGTTGGTTTACCAGAAGCAGGAGTCAAAGTACATGATCGATCTCTACGTGGTTGATCATTCCAAGCACGGCTAAATTCCAGGCCATGGTGGAATTATGATAGTCGGAGATTATCCTTCCTAACAACTAGTCTATAAGTGGCATCAGATTCCTGAAAGACAATTATTTCCTCTAGACGTTGCCGGTCTTCAGGCTACAGTGGATTATTGCAAGTTAGAGTTTGAGAACTCATTCGAGCACCTGCTTTCGTCTTCAAAAAATAATGCGTTGATGATTTGATTCTGGAAATGCCTTCCATCGTCGCCTATCTTTAGGACATGGTGTGCTCCTACAAGTCTCCAGGTAGTAACAATTTCCTAGAAATTGGTTTCTCTTTCTGACATTGCCAGGGTAATGCTGGTTCCGAAAAAGTTAGTGATCGATGTGGCCGTCGATCCGCTGGTTTAGACCTTCCCACCATCACCTGTCTTAGGACAATACATGTTCTCAAAATGTTGGGGATCGATACAATCCGTCGATCCGGTGGTTTAGACCTTCCCGACATTGCCGGTCTTGGGACAACATTGGTTCTCAAAAGGTTGAGGATCGATATGACCCATCGATCCGGCGTTTAGACCTTTTCAGTGTTTCCAAACTTAGGACAACGCTGGTTCTCAAAAGTTTAAGGATCGATACAACCCCTTGATCCGGCAGATTAGACCTTCCTAACATTTCCAGTCTTGGAACAATGTCGGTTCTTAGAAGGTTGGGGATCGATATGACCCGTCGATCCGGCAGTTTAAACCTTCCGATGTTGCAAGTCTTGGGAAAACATTGGTTCTCAAAAGTTTGGGGATCGATACAACCAGTCGATCTGGCAATTTAGACATTCTGGACGTTGCCAGTATGAGGATAATGTCGGTTCTCAAAAGGCAGGGATCGATTTGTCCGTCGATCCGGCGGTTTTGAGTCTATACTCCCTATCCGTAGACTAAGGAGTATTTCCTCAAACGTGCAGCTTATTGTGAGGTGCACGCAAATATTACTTACTAGAATGCAGTTCCATCAGTTCAAGAAGCATCATGCGGCTTACTATGTGGCGCACAGAAATTACTTGTAAGAACATGGTTCCATCGGTTCAAGAAACATCATATGGCTTGCTATGTGGCGCATAGAAGTTGCTTTCAAGAACGCGGTTCCATTGGTTTAAGAAGCATAATGTGACTTACTATGTGGTGCATGGAATTTTCTTGCAAGAACGCGGTTCCATCAGTTTAAGAAGCGTCATGCGGCTTACTATGTGGCACATGGAAGTTGCTTGCAAGAACGCGGCTCCATCGGTTCAAGAAGAGTCATGTGGTTTACTATGTGGCTCATGAAAGTTTCTTAGAAGGATGCGATCCCATCAATTCATTTTATTAATGAGTAGAAGAAATGACAAGTCCTGCCAATTTACAATGCCTCTAGTGTCCATGGGAGGCTTATTTGCGAAAGGAAGTTAGATAAGGATAAATGAAACCGTATTGTCTTAGGTTGCTGCTTCATTTCTAGGTGACCAGCTAGCTTGAAGGTTAAATTCCCACTAGTTTTTCATTAGCTCACCTAGGCCCTTCTCTGCTAGGTCAAGGTAGTTTCCCTTGAGCAGGTAGACCCTAAAGTCTTACAGTTTCTCTGCCATTCTATAGTTTCCTAACGTACTACTGGGGCTTGTTTTCCCCTATCAGCTCCTCAATCAAAATTTTCAGATGTCGGCATTCATTAGTGTTATGCCCATAGTCTGGAAGCGACAGTACTTCCCAGAACATTTATCTTGCTCTGTCTCCTTCCACTTGGTGGCTTTTTATATTGCTCAGTTCATTGAGTGGAAAGAAATATATTCTTCAATGCGTCATTCGGATGCGTTTAATCTTCTAATCTGAAGTTCTTTTGGACATTTCGCATTCGCGCCATGCCTATTACCAGAGTTTAGAATTCTTTTCTTCTAATTACCAGAGTTTCCAACATTTATTGTAATGTTGCTCTAGATTACTTCCTTCGATTATTCATTACCGACATTTCCTTCAGCCAGTTCCGCTTCTTTCAAACGCATGAACTAATTCGTATTTCGATGGAATTCCTCTATGGTGTGGGTTGTTTCATTTTAACCCATCTACCTAAAATTTGTATCTAGATGAATTGTCTGAACCAAAGTCATAAACACCATATCTTCCTTTGGATTGCTTACTCAGCAACAACGATGCTAAAGCGGTTCAAGAACCCTTTTAGATGTTCCTGGGGTCCTGGTGACAAGCCATATAGCGACGTTGCATCCTTCGGTCGCGTAATGTGAAACTTGAACTATTCCAGAAACTTCTTCGCCAACTCATCGAACTTCGATATGGATTTTGGCTCAAGCTTCGTGAATAACATCGCAGAAACTCCTTCAATAAATATGGGAAAACATCTGCATCAGACAACATCTATGGATGTGCTCCATCCATGTGCCACTCATACTTAAATAAATGTTGCTTTTGGTTAGTGGTCCCATCGTAAGATGGCATTTTCAGCACAACAAACTTCTTAGGGTATTTTTCCCTTAAGATTTCCTTAGTAAAGGGAGTTCGACTTGGTGCAGAACTCCGATTTTCATTCTTTATGCCCCTACTTTCCTCCATTAACCTTCAGACCATGTCAATGATGTACTCCTCGCTGGCACGGTAATCTGTAGGTCGACTGTCAGGGTCTACACCTAGTGTTTGACTTCACAAACGATCTCGGTTTGCCGACTGAAGCCTAGGTTCTCCATTCTCCTAGAGAACCACTCCAGCAAAGTTCCATTGCCACGCGGTTGGCCTTCCTATGGCAGTTTGAACTCCATTTCTAGAGTTTTTTCCATTAACACTAGCATTTAACTCTAAATCATCACCATCGAGCTGTATGTCATCTTAAGAGTCAGAAACAATCATCACCTCATCTTCTTGAGGAGTGTTCACCCTTAGATTTAAGTCGGTACCGAGATGTTTTGACTTGCAACTGAATTGTTTCTTAGTGGGAAGAACCTCCTACTTCCTCCTATAGCATTCCCATTAACTCCGGTAGTTACTTCCTTTTTCTTCTACTTTCCATCTCTCCCGTTTAAGCTAGAAACTAAAGATTTCTCTTGTTCTATTGCAGGAGAAACTTCACTTCTAACTCTTGATGTCGTTGGAGGTTTCAGGGTTAGCAGTGCACCCACCTTATCTTTGAAATCTTTTTGACTATCGGTAAATGGTTAAGTTCATTGATCGTCTTATTAAGCTCTCCTCTAGTAACAACTTCTTATTGAGTATGGGATTCTGGTATTTCATTTCCATTATTAACTTCAGCTTGGTGGATGTTTGCTTCACCACCATCAACTATTGCTTTTACAGAATTTTTGGATGTATACTTTCCTTTCCCAGGAGCCAGTGAAATAGCAAATCTCCAAATTCTTTAAGTGAACCTTTTGAATCTAACTTCCAGATCTATCCAATCCAAAGTGGAAAGCTAGACCTAAGCCTATATACAACATTCTCAGTCTACACACTATAATATTGACATCACAAATGGATCAACACCCAAGATTAAGTTGTAGGGAATCTGTGAGACTTAGTTCTATCAGAAAATAATGAAAATAACAGAAATAAGTAAAGGAGACATAAGTTTTTATAGTGGTTTGGCAACCTCTAGGCCATGTCCAATTTATGGTTTTATTGATTGTAAATTTATAGAATTTGTTTGAGATTACAAGGGAATTGAAGAGAGAATATGTCACTAGTACAGGAGTTAGGAAGATTCTAAGTCCTAGAATTCCCTAGCGTAGCTGCCTTGGTGATTATTTTGTAGAGGAAGAAGTTGAAGAAGAGGCAGAACTTCTACGTAGTGATAGCAGAAATCAGACCCCTTTCTAGCTGCAAGTAGGTTTGTATTTACAGGGAAAACCGTTGTATTGGGAAGAAATCCACATGGAGCAGAGTCTAGACATTGGTCCGAGTTATGTGCCAAATTACAGAATCTTTCAAATTAACCAAACATGCCGGTACCGACTTAAACATGTTGGTGCTTTATAAGTTTATTTTTGGTTGAAACTTTCCCGAGCTATTTCCTTGCTTCAGAAATGTGCTTTCCAATTTTCAAGTCATTTCATCTTCATCTTGCTTGGGGTCGTCCAAAGTTTGAAGTGCTTAGTGTTTGACATAAGAGTCTCTGACCCGAGTTTTGCCCGGTAACGATTGCTTAGAGTCTGGCCTTAGAGTTTTGTGAGTCGGGCCCTAAAAAAACAACTTGGTACCTAGTTAAACATGTTGGTACTGAGTTATATCCTCAATGACGATTGCTTCGAGCCTTGTGTTTTGTGTGTCAGACCCAAGTTATACTTATTGACAATTTCTTGGAGTCTGAACTAAGAGTTTTGTTAGTCAGACCCGAGAAAAATGACTCGGTACTGAGTTGTTTTCAGCTTAGATTTTCCTCATTTTCCTAGGTTCAGCTCAGGTCCGACTCAGGTATGACCCAAGGGCCAAGTTGAAAAAATCTAGTCAACTTTTCCACTCATTTTTTATATTTCTCTTTTCTTGCCTTTTTATGATGTTTCCAAAATCCTTGAATCATTTTGTCTTCATTCTGATGTTCTAACTTCCAGTTGAAATCGGCTTGGTCAAAAACCTATTAATAGGTCAAGATCTCATGTGTTTTAGTTTGTGTCTATATTTTGTGTCCAATTAGAATTTCTCTTTAAACAAACACAATAATTTTGAAAAGGTTTAAAATATTTCTAACTTATTATTTATATTTTGTAATTAAATATGTGCGTGTGTACATTCAAACACACACACACACATATATATTTGAATACATATTTATAGATTAATTTATATTATATATGTATATAGACTAGTTACAAAATTCATTAGTATAATAATTGTTTAAAAATTATTTTCAATTTTTTTAATAAATTGGCCGAAAGTATATATATGTATTTGTGACGACGCTTTTTTTTACCATTTAAAAATATAAAATTAATTTAATTGTTAAATAAATATTTTGTTAGAAATGAACATTTTGAATGAAAATAAAACAATGTTTGAAAGGAAGATAAAATAATGTTTCAATGAAAATAAAATTAACGTTTCCTTTTTGGATAATTTTATGAAAGAAGGAAATTAACTTGTAAGAAAAATGTTTACAGCCGTTAAATGACTGTGATAGGCGATGAGAAAATAATTTTAACGCCAACTGGAACTTTAATAAATTGAAGTCGTATAATTGGAACGTATTTAACAAGTTTAAATTTGGAAGAAATTAATTAGTTTCAAATTTTGAAGATATATTTAGTTTTAATTTAATTAGAAATCGATCGAATATATATTACTTATGTAAACAATTCAATTGATTTAAATGTAATTAATAATATAAATTGATTATTAATATAACGATTTGTTTTAATGATAGATTTTGAAACTTGAAAATATCATATGTGTCCATAACTATATGTGGAAAATATTTGAATTTAATTGTTGTAATCTTTATAGAACAATTAAAAGATTAACTTTTATATACAACTGAATTAGGTCCCGTTACTAGTCCTATTGTGCCAGAATAGGGTTATTTGGCCAGAAACGTGAGGGAGCTCGTCTCGTTTGGAGTCCATGATTTTGCGGAGAATAATATTTAACAAATCTCTATTTAACATCTCGTTCGCTTCCATTTTAATGCCATTAGCGCAGCGGAAAAAATAAACAGTCGAAACAAACCCTTCAATCCAACATCCCACGTTCGTCGGCGCCGCCTGAGACATTTTCAGTGAAGTGCCCAACATGAAAGTTGTTCATCATGGTGAGAAGAGTGTTATGTACAGGTAGATCATCGTGGATCAGACCGGATCATCGTTGATCTGGTGTTGAACATCAAATATTTGACCACATTTTCTGGCGTCGTCGTTGATCTTTGGGTGATGGTGTCAAAATGAAACACATAGAGGACGACTAGGCCTATCTACGGCTAAAGTTTCATGGTAAATGAAGTGCTATAGTAGCGACAAATCAAAGATGAACTTTAGGTGTTTTATGGGTTCGATTGGAGCTTGGCTGAGGCATTTGGGGGCGGCATGAAGTCAGATGAGGCTAGGTAGGAGTCGGAGCAGTGGTTAGGCGAAGTGGCAAGGCTGCACAAGCGATGGGTGAGGCGATGGCGTGGATTAATCGAGCGTGCCTGGGTTTAGAATGATGAGATTAGGGTAAGCGGGATTAACGGGTTAGTTAAGGTAATTAGAGTTTAATTAAATGTTTAATAAATTTATTTAAATTAAAATGTTTATCAATTAATAACTTTTGCGTACGAGGTCGGATTTGGACGCCGTCTTTTGCATTGTATTCGTATTGACAAGATCTTCGCTGTGAAGTTGGTTTCGTGTTGGTTCGTTTCAATTGGTTTTTTGGGTTTGTTTGAAAAGGTGAGTGATTCAACCCACTCACGCAATATTAAAAATCTTACTACAAGTAAAACTGATTCTTGAGTGATAAATTTTATTGTTTGCTGTTGGGAATTGAATTGACTGAAATTGAATTGAAAAAATTTATAATGACATGTTATTGATACTGAAATTGAATATCACTGCTAGCTAAACACCACACATTTAATAACTAATGACTGTTGTGATATATGGTTGAATTGGTTGATTTAAATGTTAATTGCATGGATGCTTATGGATCATGTTGTGATAGATGATATTTTGATTGGATGTATGTAGTTTATTGATTTCGATATATCCTTATTATCACCATAATTATTATGATTTGCCATATTGATCATTTGGATGACCCACATATGCCTTAAAGGTTTTTCAACAATGAAAAATAAAGGATCTTATATAAGGTAACTTATATAAGTATGAATTATTAAAATATAGTTTAATTAATGTAGGGATTAATGATGTTCATTTGTTAACCCTCATTAATTAGTTTAGCCAATCTCGGCCAGTTTATGAGCATTGTTATCCTTTATTAGATTGATTAGCCTTGCTCAGTCAGTTTACGAGCATTGTTATCATTTATTGATTAGATTAGTCATGCTCGACCAGTTTATGAGCATTGCTATCATTTGTAGATCAATTAGTTGTGCTTAGCCAGTTTATGAGCATTTAGTATTGTTTATTGATCATTGACTTTTGCTTAGCCAGTTTATGAGCACTTAGTATTGTTTATTATTTGTTGAATTATGCTCGATTAGTTTATGAGCAATTTACCTTTTACTACATAAGGTGGGTAGAGAGTAAACTATGGGTGCATTGAAATGAACACCTTGTAAATTGAGTTTCACAGTTTGATTATAAGGCGTTCGATGATAGTGTTGGGTTAGAAGTTTATTCTAATAAAAAAAGTAGTTTAGTATAAATTTTATAACTATGGTCTATAAAAATATGGCTTATAAATAAATTGAGAAGGTTTAAACTGATATTTTGAGAACTTAAATCCTGGTGTCTTTGAAAATGGTTTTCAAGATTTTGGATTAAATAATAGTAGTATTATTTGAAAGCATTTGTGAATGCTAACATTTTGTAAAGAGTTTTAATTTTTTTTAAGTTTGAGGTTACCCTCGGAATAAATGAATCGATTCGGGAACAAGTATTTTTACGTTATCTAGTTCGGGTGGGGCAAGAGATATGTTCAGTTTCTCATCAGTATTACCTTTTTAGTTGGGGAATATATATTACGACTTGGTAGGACCATTTTTTTGGTATTATCTTCATGTTACTCGATCTATTCGTATATTTTCTTGATTTTAAAGCGAATATTTTGGAATTTGGTTTATAAATTGAGATCATAATACTTAGTAATATTATAAAGTATTTGATACCGCTTTAAAAGAGATTTTGATTTAATCCCGAAAGTATGATTTGATACACAAAGGTATATGTATGTATTATTATTTCAATTGATTTGAAATTAAACTAAGAATTTGGTTCTAAAGTTATCTTTATAGAAGTTTGAGATAAAATACAAAGTAGTTTAATAAAGAGTAGTTTTTGGTAATGCGGATTTTGATATGAACTTTCCGCATAGAAAAGATTTAAAAGTACACTGTATAGGGAGCCCAAGTGGTAGTGGCATACCAAATAATTAAGAAACCTTTTGTTATGTTTGTCTATTAATAATGTGTATCTAATAAATAAGTGAAACTTTGATAAGTTATTTTATTGACGCATGTATCCTATGCATTAGGACAGCGTGGTACATTCATCTTGTTATTATTGAATATGCGACTATATGATTTTTGTTTGATGATAATAAACATATATATATATTCATTTAAATGTATTTGTTAATGTACTATTTTATTTTCACAGATTAAATAAATATTTGCTGAATAAAATAAATAACACAGAATTTAAAGTCAAACAGATATTTTATTCAAACAAATATTTATTACAATTTTGAATAGTACAAATTCAAGCTCTCACTATATATATACAATTTTCAATTACAATACAAATTTGACTACATCACAATTCTCATCTACAAATGCACCTCACTACATCACTCATTCACTCGTATTTATCTTCAACTCCAGTCCAGATTGAATCCAGCATTTGAGCTATCTGCAAAAATATACACTGACGCAGTAAAATTGAAAATAAAATATTTTTGCAGTATAAAATAAAATGAGATTTTGAAAATATTATTTGCCTCGGTTATTTGGGTTGTTCATCATCATTTAATTTTGAATTCATTATACACGAACAGGTTGTGACATACACAGTGTATCACTGTATATGCCACAAGGCCGTGCACACCAATGTACACTTGATACAATTACAGGGACAGGTGAGCACAGGTCATACCCAAATGAAAAGTCGTGTTCAACTCAAGTGAAATGAATAAAGTCACGACACGAACACAAGGTCAAACCCGAGCTGCAAGCTGGATTCAACACAGGTGTAATCTAAACTTTGGGTCAAGATACATACAACACAGTGTCGACCAAAAAGGTTCAGTGCTATACACTTAAAGACATATATATCAGTGTACATATATAAGCACTGAAACAAAGAAGCAAACCAGACCAGTTCAGGTAGTGCAATAGGTCAGGGAAGCAAACAAATGACATCATATAAACCAGAGAGACCAGCCATGACCAGAGAGAAGCCAAAGCAAATGAATGAAGTGAAACAAAACACAAGCCAGTGAAACGGCATAAACAAGCCTGGCATGCAAATAAAACATGTAGTGATATACAGTGATGTATGAAACAAGTCAAAGAACCAAGCTACAGATTGAAGCACACTGGAATTCACAAAGCAAACCAAGATGAACTCAAATCCATACAACAGCTCAAAGTTCCAAATGCAACGAGATGACAAACCAATATACAGTGCAAAAAAATGTACAAAGGCAGGACCAGGCTACACAATGAAAACAATGCAAACTTCAAGCCTGGTAACATGGAATCAAAGTGAAGAGTCAAGTAAAATATACACATGAAGTTCAATAGAAAGGTGTGCGTACACATTGATACCAAAATATAATGTGAACTAGCTACAAACAACATGATATGCAGATATACTTATATAATTAGTTGCAGTAATCAAGTCATGGTTCAAACCAGAAAATACTACAAAGCCTTTAATAGTTATAAAAAATCAAGTTGAAGCCGTGAATGAACAAGTCAGTGCCAAAGTCAAAGATTATCACTGTCAACAAGCACAAAGAGAAATTCACGGAACCAAAATCATGTGCCAGAGAATCGAAGCCGTAATGACCAACGAAATCGAACAGTTAAAAATCAACACCGTGGTGGCCAAGAAAGTCGAAATCAAAGCCGTGAGAATAAAGCAACAAAAATATAGGAATTGAACAAGTCAGTGCAAATCATCAACATTCAAGTTGAATCGAACAGCAAGCCAAAAATTATCAAACGGAGTCAATGAATTTATACGAACGGAAATATAGGAATTCGTATCCTAAATAAGCAATTAACATCATTGGCATTTTCTTCATTCGAGTTCAAGCAACAACTAAAACGAACAATCATTCAACTCGAATCAAAGTCGAGAAAAGTATAAATCGAAAAAGGACTAAACGTACCAATTCAATTCAAAGCATCACTCAATTTCGACTTCGCAGCGGCAAGCTAACTCTGACAGAGGAAAGTATTCGAAGCATCTTCAACAAATTGAAGCGGCGCCTCAAAGCCCTAATTTCAGAGCAAAGAGGAACGAACGAGCAGCCATTGAAGTATAAGGAGTCGGCCGATAGAATAAAAAGAAAAGAGGGATGATTTTATCACTTAACTATTTTTGGGCCGGTTATTTTATATTTAGGCTTAATTTTTAAATTAGGGTTTTGGGTTGTTTTTTTTTTAATTTGTTTTTAAATTTAAATTCTTCTTTTAAACCATTGTAATTTCTAGTCGTGTGACTAGGGGACAAACTACGTGGCGTAGTTTGAGAATTCGCAACTCAGTGGCAGAGTTGTGGCAGGGTTTTGAGCGTAGAATTAGGATTAGTCGATAGCGGGTGTCGCGAGTTTACATGTGTAAGCGTCTGACTATCTAATTTCTAGTAGAAACCTTGGGGGCAACACGTAGGTAGGGTTTTGCCGAAGCTGGGTAAATCTGTGTGTTCTATTTTCTGTTTTTATTCTGCTATTATCTGTGCTGCTATTATTCTGTGATCTGTATTGAAATTATTTTATATAAACTTCCGCAATAATTTTTATAATTGATAGTATCACCCAATTCACCCCCCTCTAGGGTAAAATTGATCCTACAAGTGGTACCAAAGCTAGGAACAAAAGACATTTTTGTTTTAAAAAATCTGATTTTTCAAAAACCAATTTTTGTTTTAAAAATTTAAATTTTTAAAATGGCTTCTTTTAATAATGCTTTTGTTGAGGGTCAGTCCATAGTTAGACCACCAAGCTTCAATGGTGAATATGCTTACTGGAAAAATAGGATGGAAATTTTTCTAAAAACCATTGACGCTTGGGATATTGTTGAGATAGGGTATAAAGCACCAACTATAATTGTAAATAATCAGGAAATAAATAAACCGAAGGACCAATGGACAGAGCTAGAAAATAAATTACAAAATGCTAACGCTAAAGCTATGAATTCTATTATCTGTTCATTATATCAATTTGAATTTAATCGTGTCTCACATTGTTCAACTGCGTAGGAAATATGGCACACACTCGAAGTAACTCACGAAGGAACGTCTCAAGTCAAAGAATCTTGCCTTGCCATGCTAAGCAGCGAATATGAGAACTTCACAATGGCAAAGGAAGAAAATGTCAAAGAGATGTACGGACGACTTTCCAATATCGTATACAAATCAAAGGGTCTTGGAAAATCATACACAGAACTGGAGATAGTCCGAAAAATCCTCAGAATCCTTCCACGAAGTTTTGAAGCCAAAGTGACTGCCATTCAAGAATCAAAAGATTTGAAACAAATGAAAGTTGAAGAACTCATCGGAAACCTCACCACTTACGAGCTAGAGATGAAATTCAAGGAAGAGCATGAAGGAGGAGACACTCGAAAGAAATCAATAGCTATTAAAGGGACAACTGAAAGTGAAGATGATGATGGTGAAGCAGAACTAACACTATTAATAAGAAGATTCAAAAAGTGGAATCGCAAATATGGCAATCCGGCCAAAAATCATCAAGTAAGGAGCAGAATAAACAAAGCACTAGACAACCCGGAAGAGCAGAAAGTCATTTGTCACAAGTGCAATAAACCAGGTCATATCAAGCCAAATTGTCCCCAAAATCGACTCAGCCAAGGAAAGAAACTGAAAAGGAGAAGTTTTGCAACTACTTGGGATGAAAGCGATGAAGATGGAAGTGATAGCACTGGCAGTGAGAGTGAAAAAGCAAATTTGTGTCTTCATGGTGAAATAAGTGACAGTGATGATGACGAGCCAAGCGAGGTATCAAAACTTACTTATTCGGAATTACTTATATATTTTCACGAGGTAAATGGGTGCTCTGAACGTCTTAGGGAGAAATATGCTAAAATTGAATCACAAAGAGATAGTTTGATAGAAGTAAATGAACAGCTTGAACAATTAGTTAAAAGTGGAAATTAGCCACAAGGGCCTCTTTAGCAAGTGGAATTAGTTTCTAGGACACACAACTGAAATAATTACTTTCAAGGACAAAACATAAAATAATTAGTTTCTAGGGCCTAAAAACCTATGAAATTATGTCGTTGAAAATAATTGGACTGCTAACTTTGTCCTTAAAAGTAATTATTCTGATGATTTTGGCCTTGAAAGTAATTTCGTTGAATGTGTCTAGAAACTAATTGGACTGCAAAGTTTGTCCTTCTAGTGAAATGCCCCTAGTTAAAAACTATCAAAACAAGTGCCCTAAGTGTGACAAGTGTCCATTGTTTGAAGAAGAAATTAAAAAAATCAGAAATTAATATAAAATCACTTGAAAATGAAATTCTGACTTTAAAAGAGAGTGAAAACACAAGGGGAGAAAATTCTATTAAAAGTTGCACTCAATTATTAAATGAAAATGAATCTCTCAAAACACAATTCCAACAATTGACTACAAATTTGGAAAACTTTTCCAAAAGCAAAAAATCATTAAATATGCTATTAGGAAAACAAACAGTTAATATTGATAGACAAGGACTTGGGTATATTCACCCTGAACGTATTAATGGAAAATTTAATCAAGTAAATTATAAGTGCACAATTTGTGGAAAAACTGGACACAATCAAAATATTTGTTGGTATAGACCCAAAAATGTGAATACAATTCCAATTTGGGTTCCAAAAGGCACAGATATAAAATCCCTCAAAGTTAACCAAATCTGGGTGCCGAAAGGAACATATACAAATAGTTTTGGGTTTGCACAAAATTATTTTTCAAAATGTTTTGCCACTAACAACCATGGACCTATAAAAACAAATAGGTCACAAAATCCTTTTATCGTGTAGGTGTGGTGGGAGGCTAAGGAACATCAACTGTGTTACTTGGATTCTGGCTGTTCTAGGAACACAACGGGTGACAAATCATAGTTCCTTAGCCTAGTACGAAGATGACAGAATCACAATGGACAACAACGAAAAATTTATCAACAAAGGTAAAATAGGTAACGGTATATTTAAACAATTATATTAAATGTGATAATCTGCACCATAATCTGAATTAAATCAGCCAGTAATGTGATAATGAAATGAATGTTGATAATGATTCTGACTTTTTCAAAATTGTTGGCCAATTATATTCCTATGTCAAGAACACTTTAAAAATCTCTTGAGTTTTTGAACTATTTCATATAGATTAATGATGGTGTTCTATTGGTTGATGATACATTTGGCTGACTCTATTTTCACGGTTTTTTGTTTACTGGCACGGCTTCAATTTAAAATCCAAAAGAATTTCATTCAAAAGTTGTAAAAAGGATTTTAAGGAATTTGTTGCAACTTCATGATCTGGTTTATAACTAATGATAATCTTGAGTGAAAGAAAATTCAGATGTAGATTACACTGGTAATCTAGTTGATAGAAAAATTACTAGTGGAACGTGATTTATGTTGAGACATTCAGTAGCTGCATCGAATTTCAAAGAAAATATCTGCATATTTTTCATTTCAAATATTTTTCAAATAGCAGACAATTTTCTTATAAAACCCCTTCTAGAAAATCATTTTTGTTGACCTTGTTTCAGATTAGTCATTTTGAAAATTTTGATAATTATCTTTGAATTGGATTTTAAATCACTACATTAACTAATCTGACCCCCTACTAATTATTGAAAAGGTAAATAGTGAGTGAAAAAGTGATGAGTATTGATATTAATCATATATTATAACTTGAGATGGTATAATTAGTAAATTTCTTTAGAAATTTAAACCAGAGTTATGAAAACTTTTGTTTGGTAAAAATTCCATGACCATTTCTATTTCTGTCATATTTCTATCAACCATCACTCATCAAAATCCAATACAGAATGTCAATATGTGCTAGTTTAAACAGGAATCATTTGTTTTCCATTTTATTATTTTTTTTAATAAAAACATCCAAAGTATTCACTCTCATTTAAAAGTCCTCACGGTTATGCATGGGTCAATTACTTGGATTTTTGATTATGTGCTTCCATACTCATTTAAAAGTCCTCACGGTTATGCATGTATGGAACGCATATCAAAATTGATTAATTAAATAGACAAGTTGATTCTATTCCCATTTAAAAGTCCTCACAGTTATGCGTGGTTAGAAGATACTTGAATTCATTTATTTTATTTTAAATTTTGGAATACTACTAATCTCATTTAAAAGTCCTAACGGTTATGCATGGTTAGTAGATATTCAAATTCTTGATATAAATACACCACAAATAGACACAACTATATGGTTTTATATGATGACATTATCCATATCATTCTAAAGTGGAATATGCATCAAACAGAGTATTTATGATTTTTGTTTGATTTTTTATTGAAATTTAATATTTATACTCGATTGAGTATTAATGTTGTATTAATATCTATCACTTTATCTCTATTTTTCTAACACTATTATTATTTTGCTGATAACAAAAGGGGGAGAAAAAAGTTAAGATTTTGGCAAATAAATGTCAAATATTTTCTATTTTCATCTAGGCTCATTTGCATATTTTTTACATGCATATATGAAGGGGGAGCTTGTGTAGAGAGGGAGCATTCAAATAGGGGGAGCAAATTGAATGATCAAATACATTTAACAAATTCAAAATCTTAAATATATGTTTGTTATCATCAAAAGGGGGAGATTATTGAATATGCGACTATATGATTTTTGTTTGATGATAATAAACATATATATATTCATTTAAATGTATTTGTTAATGTACTATTTTATTTTCACAGATTAAATAAATATTTGCTGAATAAAATAAATAACACAGAATTTAAAGTCAAACAGATATTTTATTCAAACAAATATTTATTACAATTTTGAATAGTACAAATTCAAGCTCTCACTATATATATATACACACACACACACATAATTTTCAATTACAATACAAATTTGACTACATCACAATTCTCATCTACAAATGCACCTCACTACATCACTCATTCACTCGTATTTATCTTCAACTCCAGTCCAGATTGAATCCAGCATCTGAGCTATCTGCAAAAATATACACTGACACAGTAAAATTGAAAATAAAATATTTTTGCAGTATAAAATAAAATGAGATTTTGAAAATATTATTTGCCTTAGTTATTTGGGTTGTTCGTCATCATTTAATTTTGAATTCATCATACACGAACAGCTTGTGACATACACAGTGTATCACTGTATATGCCACTAGGCCGTGCACACCAATGTACACTTGATACAATTACAGGGACAGGTGAGCACATGTCAAACCCAAATGAAAAGTCGGGTTCAACTCGTGAAATAAATAAAGTCACGACACGAACACAAGGTCAAACCCGAGCTGCAAGCTGGATTCAACACAGGTGCAATCTAAACTTTGGGTCAAGATACACACAACACAGTGTTGACCAAAAAGGTTCAGTGCTATACACTTGAAGACATATATATCAGTGTACATATATAAGCACTGAAACAAAGAAGCAAACCAGACCAGTTCAGGTAGTGCAACAGGTCAGGGAAGCAAACAAATGACATCATATAAACCAGAGAGACCAGCCATGACCAGAGAGAAGCCAAAGCAAATGAATGAAGTGAAACAAAACACAAGCCAGTGAAACAACATAAACAAGCCTGTCATGCAAATACAACATGTAATGATATACAATGATGTATGAACAAGTCAAAGAACCAAGCTACAGATTGAAGCACACTGGAATTCACAATACAAACTAGGATGAACTCAAATCCATACAACAGCTCAAAGTTCCAAATGCAACGAGATGACAAACCAATATACAGTGCAAAAAAATGTACAAAGGCAGGACCGGGCTACATAATGAAAACAATGCAAACTTCAAGCCTGGCAACATGGAATCAAAATGAAGACTCAAGTAAAATATACACATGAAGTTCAACAGAAAGGTGTGCGTACACATTGATACCAAAATACAATGTGAACTAGCTACAAACAACATGATATGCAGATATACTTATATAATTAGTTGTAGTAATCAAGTCACGGTTCAAACCAGAAAATACTACAAAGCCTTTAATAGTTATAACAAAATCAAGTCGAAGCCGTGAATGAACAAGTCGGTGCCGAAGTCAAAGATTATCACTGTCAACAAGCACAAAGAGAAATTTACGGAACCAAAATCAAGTGCCAGAGAATCGAAGCAATAATGACCAACGAAATTGAACGGTTAAAAATAAACACCGTGGTGGCCAAGCAAGTCGAAATCAAAGCCATGAGAATAAAGCAACGAAAATATAGGAATTGAACAAGTCAGTGCAAATCATCAACATTCAAGTTGAATCGAACGGCAAGCCAAAAATTATCAAACGAAGTCAATGAATTTATACGAACGGAAATATAGGAATTCGTATCCTAAATAAGCAATTAACATCATTGGAATTTTCTTCATTCGAGTTAAAGCAACAACTAAAACGAACAATCATTCAACTCGAATCAAAGTCGAGAAAAGTATAAATCGAAAAAGGACTAAACGTACCAATTCAATTCAAAGCAACCCTCAATCTCGACTTCGCAGCGGCAAGCTAACTCTGACAAAGGAAAGTATTCGAAGCATCTTCAAAAAATTGAAGCGGCGCCTCAAAGCCCTAATTTCAGAGCAAAGAGGAACGAACGAGCAGCCATTGAAGTATAAGGAGTCGGCCGATAGAATAAAAAGAAAAGAGGGATGATTTTATCACTTAACTATTTTTGGGCCGGTTATTTTATATTTAGGCTTAATTTTTAAATTAGGGTTTTGAGTTGTTTTTTTTTAATTTGTTTTTGAATTCAAATTCTTCTTTTAAACCATTGTAATTTCTAGTCGTGTGACTAGGGGACAAACTACGTGGCGTAGTTTGAGAATTCGCAACTCAGTGGCAGAGTTGTGGCAGGGTTTTGAGCGTAGAATTAGGATTAGTCGATAGCGGGTGTCGCGAGTTTACATGTATAAGCGTCTGACTATCTAATTTCTAGTAGAAACCTTGGGGGCAGCACGTAGGTAGGGTTTTGCCAAAGCTGGGTAAATCTGTGTGTTCTATTTTATGTTTTTATTCTACTATTATCTGTGCTGCTATTATTCTGTGATCTGTATTGAAATTATTTTATATAAACTTCCGCAATAATTTTTATAATTGATAGTATCACCCTATTCACCCCCCTCTAGGGAAAAATTGATCCTACAAGTGGTATCAAAGCTAGGAACAAAGACATTTTTGTTTTAAAAAATCTGATTTTTCAAAAACCAATTTTTGTTTTAAAAATTTAAAATTTTAAAATGGCTTCTTTTAATAATGCTTTTGCTGAGGGTCAGTCCATAGTTAGACCACCAATCTTCAATGGTGAATATGCTTACTGGAAAAATAGGATGGAAATTTTTCTGAAAACCATTGACGCTTGGGATATTGTTGAGACAGGGTATAAAGTACCAACTATAATTGTAAATAATCAGGAAATAAATAAACCGAAGGACCAATGGACAGAGCTAGAAAATAAATTACAAAATGCTAACGCTAAAGCTATGAATTCTATTATCTGTTCATTATATCAATTTGAATTTAATCGTGTCTCACATTGTTCAACTGCGCAGGAAATATGGCACACACTCGAAGTAACTCACGAAGGAACGTCTCAAGTCAAAGAATCTTGCCTTGCCATGCTAAGCAGCGAATATGAGAACTTCACAATGGCGAAGGAAGAAAATGTCAAAGAGATGTACGGACGACTTTCCAATATCGTATACAAATCAAAGGCTCTTGGAAAATCATACACAGAATTGGAGATAGTCCGAAAAATCCTCAGAATCCTTCCACGAAGTTTTGAAGCCAAAGTGACTGCCATACAAGAATCAAAAGATTTGAAACAAATGAAA
Source organism: Allium fistulosum (assembly GCA_030737815.1). Lineage (NCBI taxonomy): Eukaryota > Viridiplantae > Streptophyta > Magnoliopsida > Asparagales > Amaryllidaceae > Allium > Allium fistulosum. Next base: position 412,517,142 of record CM060908.1, on the reverse strand, counting down.
GTTGAAGAACTCATCGGAAACCTCACCACTTACGAGCTAGAGATGAAATTCAAGGAAGAGCGTGAAGGAGGAGACACTCGAAAGAAATCAATAGCTCTTAAAGGGACAACTGAAAGTGAAGATGATGATGATGATGATGATGGTGAAGCAGAACTAACACTATTAATAAGAAGATTCAAAAAGTGGAATCGCAAATATGGCAATCTGGCCAAAAATCATCAAGTAAGGAGCAGAATAAACAAAGCACTAGACAACCCGGAAGAGTAGAAAGTCATTTGTCACAAGTGCAATAAACCAGGTCATATCAAGCCAAATTGTCCCCAAAATCGACTCAGCCAAGGAAAGAAACTGAAAAGGAGAAGTTTTGCAACTACTTAGGATGAAAGCGATGAAGATGGAAGTGATAGCACTGGCAGTGAGAGTGAAAAAGCAAATTTGTGTCTTCATGGTGAAATAACTGACATTGATAATGACGAGCCAAGTAAGGTATCAAAACTTACTCATTCGGAATTACTTATATATTTTCACGAGTTAAATGGGTGCTCTGAACGTCTTAGGGAGAAATATGCTAAAATTGAATCACAAAGAGATAGTTTGATAGAAGTAAATGAACAGCTTGAACAATTAGTTAAAAACAATCAAAACAAGTGCCCTAAGTGTGACAAGTGTCCATTGTTTGAAGAAGAAATTAAAAAAAATCAGAAATTAATATAAAATCACTTGAAAATGAAATTCTGACTTTAAAAGAGAGTGAAAACACTAGGAGAGAAAATTCTATTAAAAGGTGCACTCAATTATTAAAAGAAAATGAATCTCTCAAAACACAATTCCAACAATTGACTACAACTTTGGAAAAAATTTCCAAAAGCGAAAAATCATTAAATATGCTATTAGGAAAACAAACAGTTAATATTGATAGACAAGGACTTGGGTATATTCACCCTGAACGTATTAATGGAAAATTTAATCAAGTAAATTCTAAGTGCACAATTTGTGGAAAAACTGGACACAATCAAAATATTTGTTGGTATAGACCCAAAAATGTGAATACAATTCCAATTTGGGTTCCAAAAGGCACAGATATAAAATCCCTCAAAGTTAAACAAATCTGGGTGCCGAAAGGAACATATATAAATAGTTTTGGGTTTGCACAAAATTATTTTTCAAAATGTTTTGCCACTAACAACCATGGACCTATAAAAACAAATAGGTCACAAAAACCTTTTATCGTGTAGGTGTGGTGGCAGGCTAAGGAACATCAACTGTGTTACTTGGATTCTGGCTGTTCTAGGAACACAACGGGTGACAAATCATAGTTCCTTAGCCTAGTACGAAGATGATAGAATCACAATGGACAACAACGAAAAATTTATCAGCAAAGGTAAAATAGGTAACGGTATATTTAAACAATTATATTAAATGTGATAATCTGAACCATAATCTGAATTAAATCAGCCAGTAATGTGATAATGAAATGAATGTTGATAATGATTCTGACTTTTTCAAAATTGTTGGCCAATTATATTCCTATGTCAAGAACACTTTAAAAATCTCTTGAGTTTTTGAACTATTTCATATAGATTAATGATGGTGTTCTATTGGTTGATGATACATTTGGCTGACTCTATTTTCACGGTTTTTGTTTATTGGCACGGCTTCAATTTAAAATCCAAAAGAATTTCATTCAAAAGTTGTAAAAAGGATTTTAAGGAATTTGTTGCAACTTCATGATCTGGTTTATAACTAATGATAATCTTTAGTGAAAGAAAATTCAGATGTAGATTACACTGGTAATCTAGTTGATAGAAAAATTACTAGTGGAACGTGATTTATGTTGAGACATTCAGTAGCTGCATCGAATTTCAAAGAAAATATCTGCATATTTTTCATTTCAAATATTTTTCAAATAGCAGACAATTTTCTTATAAAACCCCTTCTAGAAAATCATTTTTGTTGACCTTGTTTCAGATTAGTCATTTTGAAAATTTTGATAATTATCTTTGAATTGGATTTTAAATCACTACATTAACTAATCTGACCCCCTACTAATTATTGAAAAGGTAAATAGTGAGTGAAAAAGTGATGAGTGTTGATATTAATCATATATTATAACTTGAGACGGTATAATTAGTAAATTTCTTTAGAAATTTAAACCAGAGTTATGAAAACTTTTGTTTGGTAAAAATTCCATGACCATTTCTATTTCTATCATATTTCTATCAACCATCACTCATCAAAATCCAATATAGAATGTCAATATGTGGTAGTTTAAACAGGAATCATTTGTTTTCCATTTTATTATTTTTTTAATAAAAACATCCAAAGTATTCACTCTCATTTAAAAGTCCTCACGGTTATGCATGGGTCAATTACTTGGATTTTTGATTATGTGCTTCCATGCTCATTTAAAAGTCCTCACGGTTATGCATGTATGGAACGCATATCAAAATTGATTAATTAAATAGACAAGTTGATTCTATTCCCATTTAAAAGTCCTCACAGTTATGCATGGTTGAAGATACTTGAATTCATTTATTTTATTTTAAATTTTGGAATACTACTAATCTCATTTAAAAGTCCTAACGGTTATGCAAGGTTAGTAGATATTCAAATTCTTGATATAAATACACCACAAATAGACACAACTATATGGTTTTATATGATGACATTATCCATATCATTCTAAAGTGGAATATGAGTCAAACAGAGTATTTATGATTTTTGTTTGATTTTTTATTGAAATTTAATATTTATACTCGATTGAGTATTAATGTTGTATTAATATCTATCACTTTATCTCTATTTTTCTAACACTATTATTCTTTTGCTGATAACAAAAGGGGGAGAGAAAAGTTAAGATTTTGGCAAATAAATGTCAAATATTTTCTATTTGCATCTAGGCTCATTTGCATATTTTTTACATGCATATATGAAGGGGGAGCTTGTGTAGAGAGGGAGCATTCAAATAGGGGGAGCAAATTGAATGATCAAATACATTTAACAAATTCGAAATCTTAAATATATGTTTGTTATCATAAAAAGGGGGAGATTGTTGAATATGCGACTATATGATTTTTGTTTGATGATAATAAACATATATATATTCATTTAAATGTATTTGTTAATGTACTATTTTATTTTCACAGATTAAATAAATATTTGCTGAATAAAATAAATAACACAGAATTTAAAGTCAAACAGATATTTTATTCAAACAAATATTTATTATAATTTTGAATAGTACAAATTCAAGCTCTCAATATATATATATATATACACACACACACACACAATTTTCAATTACAATACAAATTTGACTACATCACAATTCTCATCTACAAATGCACCTCACTACATCACTCATTCACTCGTATTTATCTTCAACTCCAGTCCAGATTGAATCCAGCAGCTGAGCTATCTGCAAAAATATACACTGACGCAGTAAAATTGACACAACTATATGGTTTTATATTCAAATTCAAATTCCTGATATAAATACACCACAAATAGACACAACTATATGGTTTTATATGATGACATTATCCATATCATTCTAAAGTGGAATATGCATCAAATAGAGTATTTATGATTTTTGTTTGATTTTTTATTGAAATTTAATATTTATACTCAATTGAGTATTAATGTGGTATTAATATCTATCACTTTATCTCTGTTTTTCTAACACTATTATTCTTTTGCTGATAACAAAAGGGGGAGAGAAAAGTTAAGATTTTGGCAAATAAATGTCAAATATTTTCTATTTGTATCTAGGCTCATTTGCATATTTTTTACATGCATATATGAAGGGGGAGCTTGTGTAGAGAGGGAGCATTCAAATAGGGGGAGCAAATTGAATGATCAAATACATTTAACAAATTCAAAACCTTAAATATATGTTTGTTATCGTTAAAAGGGGGAGATTGTTGAATATATATACACACACACACACACAATTTTCAATTACAATACAAATTTGACTACATCACAATTCTCATCTACAAATGCACCTCACTACATCACTCATTCACTCGTATTTATCTTCAACTCCAGTCCAGATTGAATCCAGCATCTGAGCTATCTGCAAAAATATACACTGACGTAGTAAAATTGAAAATAAAATATTTTTGCAGTATAAAATAAAATGAGATTTTGAAAATATTATTTGCCTTAGTTATTTGGGTTGTTCGTCATCATTTAATTTTGAATGCATCATACACGAACAGCTTGTGACATACACAGTGTATCACTGTATATGCCACAAGGCCGTGCACACCAATGTACACTTGATACAATTACAGGGACAGGTGAGCACATGTCAAACCCAAATGAAAAGCCGGGTTCAACTCGTGAAATAAATAAAGTCACGACACGAACACAAGGTCAAACCCGAGCTGCAAGCTGGATTCAACACAGGTGCAATCTAAACTTTGGGTCAAGATACATACAACACAGTGTTGACCAAAAAGGTTCAATGCTATACACTTGAAGACATATATATCAGTGTACATATATAAGCACTGAAACAAAGAAGCAAACCAGACCAGTTCAGGTAGTGCAACAGGTCAGGGAAGCAAACAAATGACATCATATAAACCAGAGAGACCAGCCATGACCAGAGAGAAGCCAAAGCAAATGAATGAAGTGAAACAAAACACAAGCCAGTGAAACAACAAAAACAAGCTTGGCATGCAAATACAACATGTAGTGATATACAATGATGTATGAACAAGTCAAAGAACCAAGCTACAGATTGAAGCACACTGGAATTCACAATACAAACCAGGATGAACTCAAATCCATACAACAGCTCAAAGTTCCAAATGCAACGAGATGACAAACCAATATACAGTGCAAAAAATGTACAAAGGCAGGACCGGGCTACACAATGAAAACAATGCAAACTTCAAGCCTGGCAACATGGAATCAAAGTGAAGACTCAAGTAAAATATACACATGAAGTTCAACAGAAAGGTGTGCGTACACATTGATACCAAAATACAATGTGAACTAGCTACAAACAACATGATATGCAGATATACTTATATAATTAGTTGCAGTAATCAAGTCACGGTTCAAACCAGAAAATACTACAAAGCCTTTAATAGTTATAACAAAATCAAGTCGAAGCCGTGAATGAACAAGTCGGTGCCAAAGTCAAAGATTATCACTGTCAACAAGCACAAAGAGAAATTCACGGAACCAAAATCAAGTGCCAGAGAATCGAAGCCGTAATGACCAACAAAATTGAACAGTTAAAAATCAACACCGCGGTGGCCAAGCAAGTCGAAATCAAAGCCGTGAGAATAAAGCAACGAAAATATAAGAATTGAACAAGTCAGTGCAAATCATCAACATTCAAGTTGAATAGAACGGCAAGCCAAAAATTATCAGACGAAGTCAATGAATTTATACGAACTGAAATATAGGAATTCGTATCCTATATAAGCAATTAACATCATCGGCATTTTCTTCATTCGAGTTCAAGCAACAACTAAAACGAACAATCATTCAATTCGAATCAAAGTCGAGAAAAGTATAAATCAAAAAAGGACTAAACGTACCAATTCAATTCAAAGCATCACTCAATCTCGACTTCGCAGCAGCAAGCTAACTCTGACAGAGGAAAGTATTCGAAGCATCTTCAACAAATTGTAGCGGCGCCTCAAAGCCCTAATTTCAGAGCTAAGAGGAACGAACGAGCAGCCATTGAAGTACAAAGAGTCGGCCGATAGAATAAAAAGAAAATAGGGATGATTTTATCACTTAACTATTTTTTGGCCGGTTATTTTATATTTAGGATTAATTTTTAAATTAGGGTTTTGAGTTGTTTTTTATTTTAATTTGTTTTTAAATTTAAATTCTTCTTTTAAACCATTGTAATTTCTAGTTGTGTGACTAGGGGACAAACTACGTGGCGTAGTTTGAGAATTCACAACTAAGTGGCTGAGTTGTGGCAGGGTTTTGAGCGTAGAGTTAGGATTAGTCGATAACGGGTGTCGCAAGTTTACGTGTGTAACCGTCTGACTATCTAATTTCTAGTAGAAACCTTGGGGGCAGCACGTAGGCAGGGTTTTGCCGAAGCTGGGTAAATCCGTGTGTTCTATTTTCTGTTTTTATTCTGCTATTATCTGTGCTGCTATTATTCTGTGATTTGTGTTGAAATTATTTTATATAAACTTCCGCAATAATTTTTATAATTGATAGTATCACCCTATTCACCCCCCTCTAGGGTGAAATTGATCCTACCGTTATGATATGTTCGGCTTGTGGTTTTCATTTGTTAGAACAAAATGGATTTTTCGATGATTTTTAACAGTCGAAAACATCCGAATCATTATAGAACTTAAAGCTTTGTGTTTGAGAATATAAAGATAAGTTTATATAACTCTTGAATGGAGAATGTGGTAAGTTAAAACAAGTTTTAAAATTATTTGAGCATTCACGTTAAGCAAACATTCATTGTTAGTGGGCCAACTAATAATGTCTTTACCTTAGGAGTGTCTAAAAAAGTACACTTTAGGTGTAAGCTTGGATACCAATGTTTTTCTCTTCCTAACTAATTGCCTAATTGAACAGTTAAAGAAGTCGAAAAGGTTGACTCTGTAATAAGATGCAGATTTATTTTGGGCCTTCATCTGAATTCTAGAAAGTAAAATGAATTTGATGTCTTGTATATCCTCTTAGGATATAGTAGAGTATTATACAAGCAATAATTTGAAGCAAGTTTTTATAAAATGTTTTATAACTTGAGGTTATGTCTTTATAAAATGTTTATAAACTTGAGTTATGTTTAATGAAAGGTTCATAAATGATTTTAGTATTGAATAAAATATACTACTAGTGTAAAGGAAACTGATTAAAACAAAATTGGTTTAGTTAAAAGAACTAATAGGATAATATACATAAGTTGTAAAAAGATTATTTTATTCGCATGTTCTTAATCTAGGATTTGAGTATTCTAAGTAGTTTACACAGGTCCGAACAAGGGTTTTTCACTCAATTCTCAATGGTGAACGTTTGAAATGAATTCTTGATATGATCTCAAGGTTTTCTATCATAGTATATGGCTATGTAAGGGAAACATAAGTTTCTAATCAGGGAACCAGATCGGAGTATGCACTAGAGAGTTCAAGTGATCTATACCAGTTGGAAGTGAAATTTATGTGACCGGGCAAATGATCAGATTGGATACTACATACGGATGATCCATGCACATTGTACGGGCTTAAGTATATGTATACCATGTTTTGTTGGCTTATGTAGAATTCAAGGAATGATTCTTTGATTTTTTTTCATAAGGCAACATGAAGGATCTTCTAAGTAATAAGCTAAAGCTGTTCAGCGTAAGGTACACTTAGTATATTATTTATCATCCTTATTCGATGAGAAGGGTTGTAAACCTGAGTAAAGCTTAAGCTTTTTTTGCTAGTGATTTTAAATACTGTTAACTATTGATGTGTGCTTGTTTCTTCTGTTAATTGGTCGTGTTGGAATTTTAAGGATGAAATGTTTTAAGTGGGAGAGAATGTAATGACCCAGAATTTCGAACACGTCGCATTAATATATCTGAATTATTTAAATATTTGAATCTTGGATTAAATATACTTAAATTGACTTTATAACCTTGTTAACCTCCGTTTAATTAATAATTGATAACAGTAAACTTGCTTTTGAAAATGTTTACAAAAATAAATAATTCGAATAAATATCGGTAATGCGATCGAAAATCGGTTTATCGATAAACAGCTTTTTACTCAGTAATAGTAGTTCGAACTTGTTGTACTTTACTAATATGTTAAAGATAATTATTTAGAAACCAAAAATATTTTTCACTAATTATAATTAGTGTGGTAGGATGATGTAAGCAATGATGTCATAGGTAGACATTTATAGAGAGGGGTATTTTGAGAAGCCTTAGAGGAAAGTAATGATGTGTAAAGGTGAGCTCGAGGGGAAGGGGAGAGGTGTTGGTTGATGGGCATTGTGTTTGGCCAAGAAGGTTATGAGGTGGATATAACCTCTTGTTAAAATCTATTTAACATGCTTCACGTGTTCAAGAATTTCCTTGATAGTTTATTTACATAGGAAACATAATGTTTTCATTTCATTCTCTCTTCTCTTTAACATTGTCAAATCAAATCAAATCAAGTCCAAACTTCACCAAAACTTTGGCTAGAGGCCTAAGACAACATAAGAAACAAGAATATCAAGTTGACAATTGAAAAAATGGAGCAAAAACCCCTACTCCAAGTTGGGCCATGGACAATACTTACAAGAAGGAGGAGGCCAAGTGCATTTTGGAGCAAAAGTTGGAAGCTTTGGATGTTGGGAGTGGTAGGAAGTATTCACGTATTTGGGAAGGCTTGTGGTTATGTTAGCTTGGCTATGGGGTGAGTTTACTTAACATTTGACTGTATGTGTTGTGATATATTTGTTAGCTTAAATATAAAGTTAAAGTGAACTAATATATTTGTTGTGTAGTTGTATGATTAAACAATATTACATATCTTAAATGTATTGAAGCATTTTTTCATATTGTACACGGTTGTTACATATTTATTTCATATTATACATGGTCATTACACATCAATGAAATGCTATAATTAGTATGATGTTTTAATTCTTTGTATATTATGATTTTTTTTTTCTAGGTTAACCACTTAGTAGAAGACAATTGAACTTGAAGCATCAATGGGTAAAAAAGAGAGATCAAGAAAAGGTAAAAACTAGTTCAATAGAGATTGCATATTCTGCGTTTATTCAAAATTTTGCACTAAAATAAACACAAAATAATATATAAATTAGCAATTATATTACATAAATTATCAATTGTTTATGGATTAGTTATTAAAACCTAAAAGTAGTATACAATGGATATTTTTATAACATTGATTGATGAGGCTTGGTAGCCAGTAATGAGTCTATTAAATATTTTACACTAATCTAACCAGTTTCACATATCATTTGTTTAAAAACCACATTACACAATTAATATTTCAATTTGCATATAATTACAAGTTGTTGGATTTTGCATTTATAACCATTTGAGTTTGCTTATTTTTCCTATCCACTTTATCTAAAATTTGTTCATTTTGTTCAAATTTATCAAAGTATTTTGTGGTTTTCCCATTTTGAGTATCAACTTATTCTACCATGACACTCATGTGTGTATAATCTGGACTATTAATAATCTAGACTTGTTCTACTGTGACATTCATATGTGTATAATATGGACTATTAATAATCTGAATTTGTTCTATGGTGACTTTTCTATATGACAATGAAAATTTGTTTTTTTTTCAAATATTCATAGTCATGTTGCGGTTGTAGCAAAGGCCTTAATAATAGTCTGGTTGATTGAATGACAAACAACTATGATGTAGAATAAAGAAATGAGCAACGACTAGTGGTAAAAGTTAAAGACTTGAACACTCCATTTAGTATTTCTTTTGAAATATATTAATTGTCGGTAACCAGATTACTGAAACTCTGTTTATTGTATTGATCAATTAAAAGTATTATTAAATTTTAGATTAAAAAAATTGACATGGAGAGAACCTAATGGTGCATATTTATTAAACAAAAAAGCTACCATGTCGAAAATTTGTTTGTCAAAAACTAAGGCTTTCACCTTAACCTTATAAGTTTATTACTCCATTTGATATCAGCTATTGTATTTATTGGCATACATCCCATACTCTTTGTTCCTGTAGCAACTTCTTTTAGTAAATTATTATTCAATAATGAAGATACGTAGTAAAAATTTATCAACTAGTTATAAGCTTCTAACGTGTTGCAATATCATTCATCAACTATTACTAGATTTTTAACATGTTAATAATACACCACTAGTTAATAATATTACTTATTTATATACTTTGTAGTCCATAAGTTAAAATTGTTATAATTAAGTGGAAATTCCTATTGCATGGAGAAATATGTTTATTTTTGTGAGTGGATGGGTGTCCCATTGGTAAAAAACAAATTTTTAACTCACTCAATATGTTGATGTGCTTTTAAATTAAAGGTTTTTACACAATATACATCATTAGGTCCACCGACCAAGTAACAATACCAGCAATCTAAATGTAGCATTCCTACATATTCATATTATAGTTGTTCTATTCATTCCATGGGGAAAATTTGCACCTCAAACCTTGAAAATTAACGTGATAATATTTGTACTAGAATTAGTGTTTTATACGTATGCATAAATTGTTTTTATTTATGAATCAATGTCAATTGAATTAGTAGTAGGTATGAATACTGCATGCACTCTATGCTTGGTTAGGTGTGAGTACTTACCTAGGTATTATCCCACATATTCCTATGAAATGTAAGAATAAGAAAAGGTGCAACTCATTTTGGAACTAAGTTCATTAAATCTTATACAAATTATCCTTATTTCATGAATCATAAAGATAGCCATATGTGACATTCATTGAACAACATACTTGTTTTATTATTTTCTATCAATTGGAAATGTGAACTAATATTCTTTTTAAATATTTTTCTTTACTACTATTGAAGGTTTAACATGTTCTATGCATTATATCTATCATCTATGTGCAAAGCGTGGTTTGCAAGAGTATTGTGAATTTTGGTTTCCTATTTGTATATGAATTAGCATTTATCTATATCATGTGCAATTTAATAATTTGTTATTATAATTTAATTAAGAAACACAAGTTAAATCTTGAGTAGTCTATTTATCAATAGTTATTTTATTTTATTATTATCATCGTACTACATTATAGTATCTCAAAGTTATCCAATATTAATGTTATAGGTTTCCAAATAAATTCAGAGCTCAAAGGAAGCAACTAAGAAACATAAATTAAACTTGGGTAGTCAAATTATCAATAGTTATTTGATTTTATTATTATCGTCGTACTGCACTATAGTATCTCAAATTTATCCAATATTAGCCACACTTATAGCTTTCTGTACACTGAAGAGAGGACCAATGGTGTAAAATTAATGAAACGAGATGCTGAAGTTAAAGTTGAAGCCACTCATACTCTTCGAAATTTAAATAGTAATGTTGGAATATATCCCTGCAAGCATGCTAAAATTCATCCACCGCCTATCATTCTCGGCCCTGATTCAACCCCATCTTCGTATTTTATCCTACAAACTCAAACTCAACTGATCACTTTGATCCTATAAAGTCATATTTTTCCCATGATGATTATCGAGTAGGGCCAGTCAAAAAAATAGGAAAGACGATGATGAAAGCATTTTCTTTGATATTGAATGAGAAGGCCGAAGTAGATTTCAATAAACTAGGTCAACCAATTGATTCCAATTCCAAATGCTTGTTGTGACGACCCAAATTTTAACGTGTGTTAATTGGTAGCTAGCTGAATTAAATCATTGAAAATTCTGATTTTATAAATCGAACAAATAAAATTCTGATAATTAAAATATCGAGACATACATAAATTGGTTTAAAAACTATATTTGATGTTGGATTATGAATCTCTAGATATGGCAAATCCCATAGATAATAAATAAATAATAAACTCATCATTTAAATTAGAATAAAACACCCATAAATATACATAGAAACATACAAAATTATAAATATTTGAGTTAGAGATTGAAATAGAAATGTATACAAGATAAATTATATAGTTTGTTAAATAGAGATAAATTAACTAAAAATATAACAACACATTAACATAGAAATTTATTTATATTGAAAAGCACTTAGACAAAGCATAAGATAGTAACATACATTCAACTAAGTAATATGACTAAAACCAAAAGTATATATGTACATAGGATATAAAACATACCCAGGCAAATAAATGTTTCATGTAACCTGTATGGTTTAGAAATGCAGGCAAGAACATAAACAAAGTATAAAAGAAAATATCTTAGTACACAAACAATTAATGCAACTGTACATATGATAACAATACACAAATAAATGTATATACACATATGTTATATAAATTAGTAAATAAGTATAGAGATATATGCTAGATAAAATAGTGGGTAGACAAATATATATGTGTAAAGATAATGACACAAGCAAAATATACATGGGAAGATGCAAATACAGATGTAAATTCATATGAAGATATATATGTAAACATTTTTGGAAACAAGCATTTAATACACCTTGCAACTCTAGCATACAAAATTTCAATTCAGGCCAAAATATTTCAAATCACGTACAAGAAGAAGTCAAATCAGTTTAAGAAATCTTTGACCAAAGGGAAAAAAAATATATAAAATGGAAAGAAGCTTACTCTAGAATGCAGTAGTATACACTGATATATGTACCTCCACTATCATCATTTTCTTGATTCGAAAACTAGTAAATAAAACTAAATATTCTGCCATCTCAAAACTGGAAATAAATCAGAGCACTCAAGTAAACAATGAAGATCAAAGTAAAACCCAAGCTTTAGGCAAAGCAACACTCTGGTTTCAGAGGAAAAGAAGATGAGTAAATTTTTGATCTTAAATCAGTTTAAAATCTGAGACTTGAACCTGATACACGAATGAAATTTTGCAAATAAATGGTTTGAAATGATGGGTATGTATGTTTAGATGTAAATGGATGTGTAAACATATTTGTGATATGGCTGATGATCATCTCTGTTTATTTTACAGTGCCCATATATCAAATAAACAGTTCATAACTTCATTTGTATTTGATTATAAGCTAGGATCTGAGAATAGAAAATGTTTCAAAGTTTATATAGTTAATTTTAAAAGTAGTTTTAAATTAATATATGATGTATTTAAAAAAAAGAAATTTTTTTGAAATCTACAGGTCTGATCATACTATAGGCTAAAAACAAGTGTTCAAAATTCTTGAATTAATCTTATAACATGATTCTAGATTGCTAATGATGAATTTAGAAACTAGAATCATAATTTTTAGCTTGGTAACCTCTGAGTTAATCGAAATTGAAGAATTTTTGGGTTTTCACCAATATTTGGCGATCAATGGTGATTCAAGGGTAGGGGTTGTTGTCGAAGATGACATAAGGGAGGTGGATCACTGGAAAAATAGTTCGAGATTTTTCTGTTCACCGGAGCAACCTGGCGACAATGATTTAGGGTTTTGAACCCTGTTTGAGTTGATGTCGTTTCCGAAGTAAATAAGGCCTCGCAAAGCGAGTCGAACTCGACCAGAGGTGGGGGAAAAGGTAGAGGGTTGTCAGTCGAAGCTTTCGGCGTTAGGATGTGGTTCTCGATGGCTTGTGGTGGTGGAACGAGGGGCGAGAAGGCGGTGGTTTTGGTTCAGGTGATATTCGATTTTTGCTCAATTTCGATTTCGTGATAGTTTTCGAGATTTTGATGGTCGGACTGTTAGAGTTGTTCGTCGGCAACTTGGCGATATGGTCGAGGGTGATCGCCATAGCTCCGGCGCTATGTGCACGTGTACGTGGTGTCAGTGTGTATCTGGGTTGTGGTTTTGTATTCGAGTAAGAGCCGGGGAAGATAAGGAATGGCTCGAAGTTGGCTCGGGGGTTTTTGGGTTCAGACCTGGGTATTTTGATAAGAATGATTAACCTGTTTTCAAGTAAATATTAACCAAGTTTAAAATAAAAGTTCCAAAGTAAATTATTAAACGAGTTTCAAAAGCAAAGGTATTAATCAAGTTATCAAACAAGTTTCAAAGAATTTAAATTTTAAAGTTAAAAGTTTTTAAGATTAATTGTTCGATTTGAAATAATTATATATTAGGTTAGTTAATTAAATTAATTCCTAAGTGTTTTTGAATGAAATTTAAAAATGATGTTTAGTAAGTGATTAAGATAAATGTATCAAACTTTGGTCAATCAAAAGGTCTCAAGTGATTTCGTATGTTAACAACAAATTAATCTCAAACCTTTAATTTAAAAAAGATTTAAATGATAATTAAGTAATTAATTAAGATAAATGGTTTATCTTTTAATTAATTAAGGATTTGGGTAATTAAAGGTTAATTAATTAATAATTAAAGAATAATTAATTAATAATTAAAGAGTAATTAATTAAGTTTATTAATTAATAATTAAAGAGTAATTAATCTATGTGATAATAAAAGGTTAATTACTTAATGTAATTAAAGAATAATTAATCAAGGGGGATTAATTAAGATGGATGATTAAAGAATGATTGATTAATTGGATTCTAATTAATTAATGTTAAGTGAGCAGGATTAAGGTAATCCAAGTAATTAAAGATGCCGATTAATTTAATTGGAGATTAATTAAATTAATTAGGAATTATATATAATAAATCTTGCTTATGGATGATTTAATGATATTGGATGACTTGGATTGTGAGCATCTCTAATATTGAGTTATGATGTATGGTGATATGATGGATTGAACAGTAATAATGGGAGTATCAATTGATAATTAATTTTTCTATGTGACTATGATACCTTGTTGATTTGTATCCACTTAAACTGGAATTAGAAATGACATTGAAATCGAAGAGACCGGGGTCGGGTAATTAGTAAATACCCGAAACCACTTCGATTAGTAATTAAATTCCTTATAAAGTGATATGTAAAATTAAACAGGCTGGAATGGGATAAAGTAACATGGAAATTTAACCTAAGAACTAAGGTGTGTGATAAATGATTGACTATAATAAAGTAAGAACTCGTAATAGGTACGTGTTCCCTGGTATCTACATATGTTGTAGCTTGGTATTTCAAATTATATGGATTTACTCACGCTGGCTTCCAGCCTGACCCGGGTGTTACCTTGGTATAATGCTCGGGTCAGACCGAGTATTACAGATTTTCAGGTAAGGACGTTCTGGAGCTCAGAGACGAGCTGGATGGCAGGAACGTATGGAGTGTATTCTGCTGTGATATATTGTAGTTTGTCTGGGACATGTTGATTGTATCTGTCCAGTGTTTGTGTATATGTTGTAACTCTGATATATTAAAGTGTAATTTGACAAGTACAAATTTCATTTGTATAACTGTTATTATTTGATATTATATTTTGATCCGCTGCGAATGTGAGATTCTATGTCTTGTTTTCTGTTTTCTTCTTCTACCTCTTTTCTTCTTTTCATAACTATCTGGAATTTTCGGGATCGAAAATTCCGGGTCGTTACACTTGTCATGTTATTTTGGTACTTTAGTAAGGGGGATGGTACCTATGACCATTACCGTGTGGAAAAAACTCGTCCTACACTTAAAGGATGATTTATGGACATGTATTCAGGTATTATTTATTTTATTATGGCAGTATATTATGTTGTGTATTATACCATGGCAACATACCCTTATGTTAATTTGCCTTAGGGTTAAATGTTATACCAATGATTATGTGATACCAATTATAATATAATATAACCTGCAGGTATAATGCATAAATGAACTTTTTATACACAAATATGTTAAGTCATCATAGGACAATGGAGAAGGAGAATTAAAAAAGACAAAGTCATCATAAAACAGCTTAGGGAAGTCATCGTGTGATGGCAATCATAGGCCTTTGTGATATTAAGATAGAGCTTTCATGGAACAACTTAAAGAAGCTTTCACGTGATGTCTTTAAACACAAATAAACTGAAGCCATCATGGTATATTAACGAAAACATCAAAGTCATCGTGAAGTTTTCCACACTGTCATCGTATACAATCATGAGGAGGGAAGTCGAAGCCATCGTGGGGAATCTTATAAACTCATTACAAAGCTATTGTAGCAATTGTGATACAGTTCTTAAAGTGATCGTGAGATATAGCCACAAAGCCATCATGGGAAGTTCAATAGGGTCGTCGCACACTTTGTTCAAATAATAGAACAAAGCTATTCCAGGAAGATCGGAAGAGCTATCATGGGCAACACCCTAATTATGGATTGTGGTTATCGTAAGGAGTTTGATGTAGACATCACATCTTATCTTCAACTGACGAATTGAATCTTTCGCGGGAAGTTCAATAAAGTTATCATGTATAATCTGGAAAACATATGCTATCGTAATGAAACACCTGAAGTGAATGTGAAACAAGGCCACTAAGCTATCGTGAGGTGTTCTATGAAGCCTTTGCATACCATCCTTCAAGTAATAAATCAGGCTATCGTGAGAAGTTTCATCATGCCATCGCATGCAATCTATCAATGACAGATCAAAGCCATCGTGGGAAGTTTGATGATGCCCTCTTAATTGATAGATTGAAGCTTTTATGAGATGATCCAGAGGATAGCCGTATATTATTCTAAATGATCGTGAAGGGTTCCAGATCATTACTTGTTGTTTTGAAGCAACAAATTGAAGCCATCGTGAAGCGTTCTTATAAGTGCCATGGCACAGAGTTAGAAGCTATCGTGGAGTATTCCAAACGGATGTGCCATATGTCATTTTGACTATATGCCATGTGGATTGATTATGACCGTCTATTTCTAATGGAGTGTCATGTGTTGAAAATCCACGAGCTTAAGTTTTCGATAAATTGGTGGGTACCTTCTAAGAAAAAGGGGTCAAAATTTTCAAGTTCTCCTTTTCCACCACTTTCACGATATTTTCCACTTTGTAAAGAAAGCTTTGAATTGGGGATCCATGGTCGTTATAGAAAATGGTAATTAATAAATTTGCAATAAAGGACTCTTACTTAACACAGTTGTATTAACATCTCATTGGATATTTAGCGTGGACTTTGTTATATTGAAAAAATTTCATGTTGAATACAACAAAGTATGCCATCGTGAATTCCATTATGACTATAGCCCTAGATCCTCTCCACATGTCTTGATTCTAAAACCAAGTCCAACTTTCATCCTAACATTTTTGGTGCTTTCATTGAGAGTTCAACTCAAGGTTCACTCTCATTCACACTTTCTTCAAAAACAAACCAACTTCATTTGGATTTTCAACTATACCAAGTAGGTCCTAATAAGAGTCTTCCGAACCACATCTAAAACTCTTAGCCTACTAACCAAGCAATCGAAAATTTAGTGAAGAACAAGAATTGAACTTGATGAATTTATTCCTTCAAAACCTAGAAGAAAATAGAAGAGTTGCTCGAGACATTCCAACTAAATTGAGTCTAAATCTATTTTACATAGGAAGAGACCAAATCTATGCCATGGTCAATAGATTATGGTTAGAAAAATCAAATCTAAACTATAAGAATAATGTGAAATTTGGAAAAGACCCGTTCGCATAGGTTAGGCAAAGCATTTAGTCACAAGCACGAGGAACCATTTTTGAAAATGAACTGAATCATGATTTTGAGAAGTTTACCCAAAATGGAGAGAGTGGTCTACTTGGCCTCTAAAAAGGAGATCTTTGGTAAAAAGCCAGAAACTGGAAATAAATTTAGGTACCCAGAATAGCTAGAAAATTTATAGAGATGAACAAGGAAATACTATAGCAGAAGGACCAAAAGAAAAAACCATCACTCCCTTCTTATCCCTCAAAAGGAAGTATATTTTCGAACCAAGGGAATGTTAAATTATTGGATCTCCAACAATGCCATAAGAAGGAAGGATAGATGTAAAGGAGGATCATACTACCACTATCATAAAGCTAATGGCCACCACACTAATGATTGTCGAGCTTTATTTGGGATCATTGAGTATTATGTATGGAAAGGAGAACTACATGAGTTTACTGAACCTCAAGTTCGAGGAATTAGAGAAAAAAACAAGAAAATCCATGTGTAAAATACAACGGTAGTTAGAAATTCAATTTTCAAAACCAAGAGAGACATCAATAAATCTTCTAAAAGCCTTTGGTCTCACCACCAGGCTTGGCCAAAGCATCCATCTAAGGTAGATAGTCGAAAAGCCTTCAGTACTACCTTCGGTCCCACCTTCGGACCTGACCGAAGCACCCATCCAAAGAGTGAAGGTCAATTAAGCCTTTGGTCCTATCATCAGGCCTGGCCAAAGAACCCATCCTAGAGAGAAAATCAAAATGCCTTCAGTCCTGCCTTCGGGCCTGGATGAAGCACCCATCCAGAAAGTGATGGTTAATTAAGCCTTTGGTCCCACCATCGGGCCTGTCCAAAGCAACCATCTAAGGAAGATAGTCAAAAAGCCTTTTGTACTACCTTTGGGCTTGGCATAAGCACCCATCCAAAGAGTGATGGTTAATTAAGCCTTTAGTCCCGTCATGGAGATGGTTGAAAAGCCTTCAATCCTACCTCGGGCCTGACCGAAGTACTTATCCAAAGAGTGTGTTCAATTAAGCCTTTGGTCTTGTCATCGGACCTAACCAAAGCACCCTTCGAAGGGAGATAGTTGAAAAGCCTTTAGTCCCACGTCAGGCCTGGTCGAAGCATCCATCTAAAGAGTGATAGTCAATTAAGCCTTTAGTCCTACCATTGGGCTGGCCAAGTCACATACCCATTAGAAGTGAACGGGAAAACATGATTACACAAAAAATCCTTGCACTCCGCTTATAGAATTCAACATTCAACTACTCACGATCAGTCTAAAGCAATCAAAAATCAAGGAAATAATGACAATAAACTAAAGGAAATATCTCAAAACAATATAACATCGAAGTCATGTGCGTAAAAGGGAGTTTATTCTACTTATCAACATACTTATACTATATAATCTCATACAAGAGTTATACATAATACAATTTACGAAAACGTGACAAAACTACTTTGACATAGAAAGTCGCTTTCATAACCAGTGTATTTTTCCTTGAAATTTATGGTCCCGAAAGATGAGGGACTGGGTGACGTTGATAGATGAGATCATTCCCTTTTTCTTCTACGTCTAAAGTATAGAGATGTTGTTCACTAGACGAACCCACTTCTTTGTACAAAATTGCAGACCTCTCAATTTCTTTCCATGTTTTGGAACATCCATATCAGAAAAAAATGATGAAATTATTAGTAACTAGAAACAACCGCCTCCTTAATATGCTATCTCTTTCTACGCCAAAAAATGTAAAATCAATCTTTAAGTCAAAGGAAATTGTAACTTCGATTAAGTAATCAATAAGATAATCAAGTTAGAAAGCCCAAGTGGAATAAAATTGCATTAATCCCAATTGTCCTTCTAGTTCTTTTACCTCATTTGTAAGCGTTTCAAGCACATAAGGAGGATCAACCATGTGTTGTAAAGCAACTAGGGATACTTCTTTAGATTTCTCACTTTGCAAAGAAAGAGGTTAAGAAAATCAGTGTAGTCAATTTGAACTAATAAGGCCTCTTCATAAGTTTTATTTATGCCCTTAAGCTGAGAAATTCTATGATTCATCTCACTGATGTTGTCTTCAAGAACCTTAATCTTCATCGTTAACTCATTCTTTTAGAGCTCTATTGCCTAAATCTTTAGTCTTTGTAATGAAAATGTCTTGACAAATCACTAGTTCTACTAATCTTTAACTTTTTGAACACACTCTAGCCTGAAGGCTCTACTTAGCCTTGCTAGTTCCTCTGATTTATCTACTTGAGAAGAATCGGACACACCATGGCTATGTATTTAATTCCCTTGAGATGAAGAAGAAAGGAGTGGTGATTTCCTTTTTAAATAGTCAAATAGAGTAGGGGTAGGCAGCCTTCTTCACCTTTAGTCAATTTCAATTCGTAAGATTCACTTTCATTCTTATATTTCATCACTTTAACCTCCAAGTTGAAAATATGTTGATTTAAATGAGCAATCTTCACATCAAATTCCAACTACCATTGGGAATTAGTACATCAACCAAGCTTTTTAGTCACCATAGTAATTTCAACATTTTTTGTGAAACTTTCTTCTCAAGATCCGTTACTATTCACTGAGTTTATTATAGAATAGATTTCATCATAATGTATTTCTCATATCACTTGTTTGCTTCGTCGTTGTTTATCTTTATAGAACTAGATATTGAACGAGAGGATCGTTCTTTCAGTGTTTCTCCAATTTAACTTGAATATTCTCAAGGCATCGATTAAACTTAGGAGTGACAATTAATAAAGGCAATCCTTCTTCCTAGTTCAGAAAGTAAAAAATAACAATATTTCAATAAAGACGAAAGAAATAAGCATAAAGTTTCAATTATACAACCATTTATTCCTCATAAGAGATATTACATCCAAAGCAAATAACAACAATATAAGTTATAATATAATTAGTTTTTGGAATTAGAAAGGACATCCCGAATCTTTTGAAAAGAGAAAGGAAAAATAGAAAACATTGCACTGAAAAGAGCATCAGTGCCAGGAGTATATTGACTAAAGGAAACCCATGACAGTCTCATTCTTTAGTAGGGTGGCTATGTCCATTACACAATAACTTAGCATAGTTAGTCTGGATTTCATGGAAAAAATTGGTCCTTATGGCTACCCAAGAAAATGAAATCTAGGTTTGAAAATCGGATGTACATTTGCTGAAGGCCACGAAGGAAGTAGTATTTTGATAGGCGAGATTTGTTGGGAATTTTTCTCTAAAAGTCCTTTTTAACCTAACCAATTTACTTAAATTATCTCTTGACATGGGAGATGATGAATAAATAGGAATATATTTAGAAGCTTGCATATTGATAATGAATATATTAAAACACAAAGTCCACAAAATCATTACAAATTCAGCTTAATAGTAAAAGATACTTAGTTTACAACATCATAGAGGCTTACAAAGAATAGTTTTTCTATACTTCTCCATAACAAATCTATCCCAATAAAATTTACCTTATCAAAAGGAAGGGAATCGACGGTTAAAGACACGGTAAGAACCTTGGGCAAGTTCCAATGCTACATAGGATAAGGACAGATCCATGTAAATCCAAATATCTCCTGCAAAGGCATCTAATCAGTCCTCCACAACCGTCACCCAAAAAAAAGTCGATCATGGGAAATCGAGCACATACAAGATAAATGCACTCCATAAGTCTAGCCATGTCCTCAATCAGCATCCAAAAGAGCGTGGTCAATTCTTCGTTTTCCCTGAAAAAATTATCCTACTGAGCGTGTGATTTCCAAAGGAGAGGCGAACCTTCTTATTCTTGAAATCCTCAAGAAACTTGAGATGTTTTAAAATTCTCATATATATTTCTCATTTGATTTATTCAAATCTTTCCATGTCTTTCTCCTTCTCGGTTAAGTCTTAAAATTTTCTTTTTCTAATCTAGAATAATCTCTATGTAATTCTATTCATTTTACTACACAGATAGTTAAATCACGTTAACAATCTTCAGCTATGCAGGTAAAAAATAATAACAAGTAAGATGAGAAAATTACCTATGGAGGAGTAACGGTGGCACTAGATCTGAAGGATCGAATAGAGGGAGCATTATATGGAGTTTGAGCTTCAAAAGGAAGTTGAGCCTTAGAAGGAGTTTGACCCATCTCACCAAATTTATGAGGCGTTGACTTAGAAGGAGAGTATCTAGGAGATGAGGATTTATCAGCGCCTTTAGTAGTCTCTGAAGGAGGGAAGTCGGACGTATGACCTGAACTTTGAGGGGCTTTGAACCCACCTTGATCTGGGTCACCATTATCATCTCCTCTTGGAAAATCCTTTCCATAAGGACCACCAGTACTATCGTTATCATCTTAGTCGTCGTCACTATCTTTAGTTTCTTTCTCGGCTCCTTCGTCCTTATGTCCCTCATCATCATCATCCACTAATATATCATCAAAAGCCAAGGACATAGCTAGATCAGTAGTGTCTCCTCCCATAACCTTAGAGTACTAGGACTACGTCTTAGTAAAATGTCAAATCTCTTCTTATAATCCACCCATGATTTATCAAATGAAGTAAAAGCTATGTCCGAGCATCAATTGACGTTGTTTTTTTAGGTAGTAAACAGAACCGTCTCAGCATATTGCTCCTTCTATCGAGAAAGGGAGTTGCTCGAAAAAAGGAAACCCTAAATTTCATGGCATGAAGGGATTATTTAAGTCTACCAGTAGCAAGACTCTTTTCATCCAAATCATTCTCTAAAATGGGAACCTTGCAGAGGATGTCTTAAGAGCAGACTTTTCTAGTTAAGATTGGGAAAGTTTTTCCTCTAAAAATTTCACTTTTTCCTTTAGTTCTCAAAACTTGTCAAGTTTCTCCTCTAAGAGCTTTGTCCTCTCCTCTAACTTCATGGATTTTTCCTTTTCTAGTACCACGAAGTTGTGGTTGCTGTTTTCTCAAAAGAAAGCGACTCGTTGTCAGTTTGAAGGTTACAAAGCTGGGTTTATAAAATATATATTTTTCTTAGATAAAAGGGAGTTTAGTTCCTACAGCTTGGCCACATCATGGGAAGAAAATGTGCATGGCTGCTAAAAATCAAACAAGTGTCGACCAATTTGAAAAAGAGTATAATATGAAATCAGAAGCTAAATAATAACCAAACTCAACATTTATACCAAGGCAAGAGAACTTTACCTGAATAAGGTTCTATAAATGGTTTTCCAAAGAGTTTGCAGAAAAAGAAGTAGTAGTGTCAGAAGAGTTTGGGGAAGCAGATATAAAAGAACATAGGACCTTCGTGAACAATTCCATAAAGTTGGTAGAACAAGAAGATCCCGACCCAAGAAGAAAGGAAGGAATGACTTCAAGATGAGTATCAAGCCCTAAACTTCATTGTAAAGAAGCCATAGATTCTTAAGGAGAAAGACCAAAAACATTGGCAACATAATCGTGTAACGGGGGAGTAGTCACTATAGCAATGGTACTAGAAGAATGAGTGGGAAGTGGGGGAGCAGCAAGTCCAACTACTTTTGGCCTTTTAGAAGGAACCTCAGATGGGACAAAGGCAACCTCATAACTTTTACTTTTCCATATCTTCCCCGGAATCCATATAGTATCCTCATTGGTAGAAACAACAAATGGTGAAGTTGTTTTTGAAGCCATCACTTTCCTGTCTCCTTGGATGAGGCAGGTAATTCGGAAATATCTTTATTGGGTGATAAGGCATTTATGCTTATAAGATGCACTTTGGAAGGATTTATTCACAAAGGGAATGCATTAGAGAAGTTTATTTCCCTACACCAAATGGAGAAAGGAGAACAAGAAACAAAACCTGGAGAGTATCTAGGACTTTCATTCATTAAGTGTTGTACTAGAGTAGTTGCGAAAAATGTGTCCAGCTTATCGACAACGAGGGCTGGCGGATAATTCCTTTTCTTTTCCATTATGGAGGGTTCACCCGAGACTCAATGAGTTAGCAAAATTAGACAGTACTTCCTTGGTTTCTCTTCAATAAGAAGCCTCAACCGGCTTATCAAGGCTGTTGTAGCATCCCCACAAAGTTAGAGATCTTAGCCAAAACTCGAGAATAGACGTTCTTTGATTTAGCAACTAGCATTCATCATAAAAAATGTAAGCTGATAAAAACTTATGTAAGCTTTAAGTGAATGAAAAAAAATCTATCAAGAATGCACATCGAGGATCGAGAACCTTCCAATGAAATCTACATAATAATATCTCATGAAGAAGAACCGGCGACTCCAATATTGAGGCATGTTAATAAAGTTAGTTACTAATCCACTGCTGACATAACTGAGATAATAGATAGAACCCTTAGGCTGATTCTTTATCTTTTGAAGATTAAATAGGGAGCAAAGGATAGAGGGAGTTAGCTCTTCATACTTGAGTTCTTTGAATAGGATAAACAAAGAATAGATGTAACTGTAGGAGTTACGATTTAATTGAATAGGAGTGATCTTCAAGAAGGATGGGACATTATGGATAGTAGAGTTGAAGGGCAGATAACATGAATGATAGATGCAAAGGGGAGCAAAAGTAAAGAACCCTTCAAGAGGAGTGTTGATTCGATCATTTGGGCCTAGAACTCTCGTTTCAATACTTGAAATACCAAAAATGCAGAGGGCAGAGTCGATATCTTCTTGCTTTGTGAAGTAGGATTAATGAGAAGTGTGAACCTTTTGCTTGGAAGAGCCCACAAGCTCGACGTACATAGGGTACTTAGGTGATTTCGATGCTCCTTTAGAAGCCAGTTTCTTGTCTCCAACCATGTTTTCTACAAAAGAATGATTTTAGTTTTTAAATAAACCTCCAACAGCAATAGGAAGAAACCTTCCTAAGTTAAAATAAAGAATAAAACTACTAATTAACAAATTTGTAGTAAACAATTAAACACAATAAACCATGTATACATAAACCAAGGCAATTTCCATATGATAAGGAATATAAGTCCTAAACTACACACATACACCCAAATATACACGCATACGCACATATACATACATATATATAGTGTGTAACATCCCTCTACTTGAAGGCCCAAAACAAACGGCTACGGATGCTGCAGCCATCCATAGTTATTAATCTTCAGCGACCAAATACGGCGGTGCTAGATACATTGATACACAGATCACAAGAATATGAAAAAAAAATTAACAATTCAAAAATATATTTCCACATTCAAATCATAACATTTCATGTTCATTACATAATACCAAAAAGTTAACCACGTTCAGCAAAATATAATTATTACATATATGCCAAGAGCGACATATGAAGATGCCCCCTTGGTTGATCAGAGTATATAGTAAGGCTATTAAATCTGCCTTTACATCCAAATACACAGCGGAAAAGAAAACTCTAAATAACTATCTACCTCCTGCACGCCTCCAGAAGCTTTATTCGTCTAAGAAAACCCGAAAACGCTAAACCTTAAACTACTCAAAATCAATTGAGTACCAGAGAGTTTAAGGGAAAAACAAAAACTTCGAGTCAGACATAAAGCCTGGTATGAATAATAGTCTATTATCTCAAACCAAATAAATATCTAGTGAGACCACGCCGCTTAGCGGAATGGGTTCTCTACTCACTAGTATCCTAAAACCTTTATAAAACCATATACTATGCTCATGCATCCACAATAGTTAAAAACATTGTATTTCAAAACACTATGATGATATGCAAAACAAGCAAATCAAATCTAGATTACCCATCTCCATCCATTCTGACTATCTGTCTTAATTATAGTTTCTATGATTACTATTAACCTAATGGTTTTCATGCGCTAACTAATAACCGATTAAACATTTAAGTACTCCCTGTCCAATTACAGAGTTTTCCTGGGCTTACTATGAACCTTCCCATCTGACATTTTCATTTACACAGTTTTCATGGGCTAACTATGAACCTGTGTATCTAACATTTTCATGGGCTAACTATGAACCTATCTATCTGACATTCTCTTTTATACATAGTTTTCATGGGCTAACTATGAACCTATTCGCTCCTGCCAATATCATACAGTTTTCATGGGCTTACTGGAAACCTATTGCCCCCTGCTAATATCTTTCCTTTATATTTTAGCATCCTATATTCTGGTCTTCCTGACCTCCTGGATGCAATTCTAATTATTCAAGAGTTTATTAAATTTATATTCACAACTGGGTTGACCTAACTGGTTCTCCTACCCTTTTTCCCCAAAATACAGTTAAGGATCCATTATAAAATGAATATATTCATATTAGAAGCAACAATATAATAACATACCAATACCAGTCTTATGGGTTTAATTTATCAAAGATGGATCCTTCTCAAACCATTATAAAAACTCCTTTAATATAGCCATGGTTTTTCTTTAAAAATATAATTTCGGTCATAAAACCTTTCGATGCCATCGAAACCTAGCTTTCGACTTCATAGGGTAGCCTCCTTCGAAAGCTCTTAAAAACATTAAGCTCCTGCCTTATAATACTTCAAATTCTACCTTTCTAAAATATAAAACTTGGTCAAAATAAAACCATTTTACAACCCCTCCGAAAGTATCTCCTTCGAAGGCAAAGAAAACCAAGCAAACATTTTCTAATGCAAAGAGAATAAACCCCTTCGAAAATATAAAACTTTGTTTTAGCCATAACTTTTTATAGGTGTAGAATTAAGGTCTCTAACCTATTCCATCGTGTTCAAATGATGGATTCCCTTTCCGTAGATTGGTCACAATAGAAAAATGGGCTTATAGTTAGAAAGTTATGCCTACTTGAAGTTTACAAACAAAGCTGGAGAAAACTGCTACAAAAGAGCTTCCGCAACGTTTACAACTGTTGTCGAAAGGTAGCTTTAAACAAGGTTGGAAGGTACTTTCGACAAGGTCCAAAGGTTTATCAAAAATGCTGCAGAAAGGTATAGAAATGTCGCCGAAGTAACTATGACGAAGGGTTGCTTCCGACAAGGTCGGAAGGTTCATAAAAATGCGGCAGAAAGGTGCGGAAAAGCTACGGAAGGTTCTAAAGCGGAAGGTTTTAAGGTGGAAAGTTTAGTGGTAGAGTCGTAAATAACTCGAAAACTGCCACATTTATTCTTTGTCATCCTATTGATTAATAACATATTTTAACAACCCTTTGTCAAATTTCTATTGGTTAAAGACATATCTTTGCAGAAAATCTACTTTAGATCAGAATTATTATTTTAGAAATTATTTTCAAAATAATTAATTATATTAATATTTTAATATAATTATTAAGCCTTTTTAGCTTAGAAAATTCATAATAAATCGAAATGACTTAGGAAAAATCTCAAATATTCAACAAAAATCTGAAATAACATTTTCTTCATCATATAAAAATTTCGGGGCAAAATTCATTATTTTATTATTTTTAATAATTAAAACCCAAAATAAATGCCTTTTTCACCTTAGGAAATTCATAAAATATTCCTATTGACTCCAAAAATTGTGATATTAAAATCCATCTCCAAAATTACGTTTTACACAATGTATCCAAAAATCAAGTCGTTTGGAGGTCGTTTACTTAGGTTTTACTTTAAAACCCATCATTTTAATTCCATAAAAATCCTAATAAATCACTATAAATCATTATTCTATCCAAACAATGATTATTATATCCAAACTTGATCAGCACAACAAAATAATTCAGTTATTATCTATAACCGAACCAAAACAAGTAAAAATGAGATCATTTACACTATTTTTCACCTTGATTAGTTAATTGGAGAATGAGATAATTTCCTAGCTTTAATTCCTTAGCTTTATCTTCAATTTACTATTATCCCATGAGCTTTTAATGGTTGGCCAAAATATAGGTGAGGATTTATGAATGAGGAAGTAAAAGTTGATTAAGGTGGAGGAAGAGATTTATACTAAGAAATGTTGCCTCATTTCCTAGTTTACCCCTTAGCAAATTCCTCCTTCTTAATTTAGTTAAGTCTTATTTTAGTTCATTCGTTAAGACATGTACATTAGATTTATTAATCTCATCTCCCCAATTATTCACATTATTCTATTTAATTTATCCAATTAAATATTCTAAATAATGTTAAACAAAAATTAGGGGTGTTACATAGTTGTTAAGACTTACTAACTTTCCAAAAAAACTTCTATAGATTTCTTGTTATATATAAGGTATGTTAGTTATGTAAGTATGTTTTTTGCCCAAGTAAAATATTCTTAAATTAATTCCTTTGTAGAAGCTATTCCCACATCATTTATGTAATTATTATATGAATTGTACAATCACGGCTCAAGCTAATTAGCATAACCAATGTGTGAATATATAATACGTCATTTAGTTCTAGAGTAATAAACTGCCACAAATAAAGTCAAACCAAAAAAATAATAACCAGTTACATATTCTCATGCCATCATATTATAAATTAATGATAAAAAATTTAAATGCAAAAAATGACTAATAATTAAGTGGTCATGTAACAATGTAAGGGTAAACATTGATTAACAAGTGATTAGTCATTGCGTTGGCCCTCGTGGAAAAAGTCAAAATAAAACTTTCTCACTAGAATTTAGGGATAACCATCGTAAGAAAAACTAAAGGAAAGACTTTCACATGTCAAATCAAAGGGATTTAGTTTTCATGCTACAGAAAGAAAAATCCTTGTAACCATCGTGAATTAAAATTAACGAGCTTTCGTGAATCAATTTGGAAAAATATAAGGCTTTCATGGTTAAAACCTACATAGTCCTCACATTTAAACACTCTACGAAAAATTTGAGCACGACCATTTTGAGTAAACTAAAAAACAAGGTTTTCGTATACTAATTTTGAATGTTATCCTTATGAGTAAAGGGTAATAAGGTTTCAACTATCAAAGCAAAAAAATATTTTCACACAAAGGCTAAGCTTTCGCGCATTAAGTCCTCATGTAGGATCTAGTCACATAACAATAAAAGGGGCCCAGTAATAAGCGGGCACATAAACAGTTAAACCCAAAACCCATAAATAGAAAGGTGGCCATCTTAATAAACAAACCTGAATCAATGTAATAAGCATGGAAGAAAGCACAAAGAAATTATCAAAATTGAGAACAAAAGGAGGGGTAAGTAAGCAGCTAGTTCAGTCAGATCTATATAAGGTTGAGATCAACAAGATCGAATCAAAATTGTAATAATAAGACAAACAATAAGCAAATTAATCGGAAAGTTATGTACCAGATGGAAATCTCAAAGATGAGGGTTTAATTTTGGGAATATAATGAGAACGGAAAATTTTCAAAAGCAAGTAAAGAAGAAAAAGAAGGAGGGAGCTATTTCTAGGAAGGAAAGAGAAAGTAAGGTAACCATAGGATTAAAAGAAAGAGCATCAATGGCTAGGATGAACAGTTTTGAGAATATGAAACGTTATTTATACTAAAGTATAAAGCATTACTATAATAGAAAGGGGCAATTGTTATACCCAAATATGTTAAGTCATCGCGGGATAATAAAGAATGAGAATTACAAAAGATAAAGTCATTATGAAACAATTTGGGGAAGCCATCGTGTGATGACAAACAAAGGCCTTTGTGATATTAAGATAAAAGCTTTTGTGGAGCAACTTACAAGATCTTTCATGTGATGTCTTCGAACACAAAAAAACTGAAGCCATATGATATATTAATGAAAACATCAAAGTCATTGTGAAATTTTCCATACTGTCATCATATAGAAACGTGAGGAGGGATGTCAGAACCATCATGGGGAATCTTATGAAGCCATTGCAAGGTTATTATAGCAATTATGTATAATTTTTAAAGTGGTCGTGAGACAAAGCCACAAAACCACTGTGGGAAGTTCAACAGGGCCATCGTGCACTTTGTTCAAATAATGGACCAAAGCTATTTTGGGAAGATCAAAAGAGCTATCATGGACAGTGCTATAAGTGTGGATCATGGTTGTCATGAGGAGTTTGATGTAGACATTGCATGTTATCTTCAAATGATGAATTGAATCTATCGCGGAAAGTTTAATAAAGTCATCAAGCAAATCTGGCAAACATACGCTACCACGAGTAAACACCTAAAGTTGTTGTAAAGTAGGGAATATAAGCCATCATAAGGAGTGTTATGAAGCCTTTGCATAACATTCTCTAAGTGATAAATCAAGCAAATATGAGAAGTTTCATCATTCCATAGCATGCAATCTATCGATGATAGATCAAAGCCACTATGGGATGTTCAATGATGCTATAGCAATTGATGGATTAAAGCTTTTGTGAGAAGTTCCAAAGAACAACTATAGGTTATTGCGAATGACTTTGGGCTAATTTAAGCCGTCGTAAAAAGTTCCAGATTACACTTGTTGTTTTGAAGCAATAAATTGAAGCCATCATGAAGCACTCTTACAAATGCCATCGTGTATAGTTAGAAGCTATTGTGGGGTATTCTAAATGAGTGTGCCCCATGTCATTTCCACAATGTGGCATGTGGATTGATTATAACTATCTACTTCTAATGGAGAACCACGTGTCGGAAATTCAACAGCCCAAGTTTTCTATAAATAGAGGAGTACTCCCCTCTTAAAAAATGGAGTTGAATTTCTCAAGTTCTCCTTCTCCACCACTTTCACAATTATTTCCACTTTGTAAAGAAAGCTTTGAATTTTGGATCCATGGTTGTTAGAGAAAATTGTAATTGACAAATTTGCAATAAAGGATTCTTTCTTAACACAATTTGTATTAACATCTCATTGGAAATTTGGCATAGATTTTATTGTGTCGAAAGAATTTCATGTTGAATATATCGAAGTATGCCATCATGGATTCCATTATGACTATAGCCTTAGTTCATCTCCACTTAATTCGAAATTTACTTGAAATGAAAATTATGCACTTGTTTCATTCGCATTTTATTATTGGTGATGCATTAAAATATGTGAAAAGGAACATAATAGTGGGGGTTGTTTGCGCCAAAATTGGTCACAAACCCCAAGTGTTGTGAAAGCACCAGTGTATGAATATAAATCAACAAATATTCAAACACAAATCTCAGATCTAAGCAAACAGAGTATCACAATTCAAAAATAATGAACAAAAACACGAGATTTATAGTGGTTCGGCTATCTCCGGCCTACGTCCACTCCAAAGTTTTATCTTTTATTGATTATTCTTGCTAATTACAGTTGATTACAGCGATTATAATGAAGAAATTCAATTGTAACAGCGATGATGAAGTGCAGAATTGAATCCGGTAGAGTCTGGGCGCTTTTGAATCCGATCCCCTTTTCTGAATGACTTAGGGGTATATTTATAGGTGTAGGAGGCTGATATTTCGCCTAAATTCCGGGAGACTGCTTCTGGCACGTGAGGGGGCCCACATGCACGGCTTCAGGAAATCTGGGTCCACGTCGGGATCGATTCGAAGCTTCGTTCGAATCGATCAGGAATTCATCCAATCGAGACGAAATTTGGTACGGACATTCTTCAACATGTATGTAAGCTCCTGTAAAAATTTCATTGCATTTGGACTTGTAAATCTCAAGATATGATCGATTCAAAATTGCATTTCCGTTAGCCACGCTCTGTTCGAATCGATGAATTCGAATCCATCGCTTTGAATCGATCCAAGCACGTGCTAGCAGATTGATGTGGCGTGCGTTCTTCGTGTCGATCCTTTTTTCATGCCGCTTTTACCGTTTTCTTCGTATCGATCAGTTTGAATACGATCGATACGAACATTGCCCCTGAATCCTTCAAATCCATGCACACTCACCCATCCTTCGTATTGATCTTTTACATCCAATTCGAATCCATAACTTCATGTTAGTTTGATCGTTTCCTTCGTATTGATCGATACAAATACGATCGATACGTACTTTGCTCCTCAATTCTTCGTATCCCCAACTTCGCATCCACGACTTCGCATCCACGAAGCCGTCTCCCAATGTGTTCTTCTCGTATGCCTTCGATCTTCTTCGAGTCGATCTGTATGTGAGTCCTTCGTATCGATTCTAGCAACGATCGATACGAACTGCATCGCCATTCCTCGCCTTCCTATCGATACGAACTGTATCGATACGAAGCCTGTAGCCTGAATCCATCCTGATCGATACGAAACGTATCGATTCGAACAAACCTCTGCATGCTTTCCTACCAATCTGGGTGTGTCACCATCGGGTCGAAATCCACCTAGCCTTCCTATCCAATCGATACAAATTCATCGAGTCGAACCAAAACCTGATTGATGCGAACTTTACTGAACCGAACCCATGCTGATCGATACGAATGGTATCGATTCGAAGTCCTTACTTTCCGATCGATACGAACGGTATCGATTCGAACCACCATATGACGATCGATGCGAAATGCATCGATACGAACCGTGCCTTGTGCACTTCAATTCATCCATATCTTATGCATACGACCTCCGATTGACCTGAAAATCGAAACGTAGTTCCTCCTAGCCTTGATCATCTTTCCCAATTGATTTCGTCTTGACCAGAGCTTGGCCAAATTTTGACAACATCCATTGCAGCCTTGTTTCCAATTGAACTCCAATCCTGATATCCATCCTTCCTTGTCAATTTGTTTGATATTCCGGCTTTGACCAAAAAGCGGGATAATAGGGGTAATTTGGTAAATTAGTGTGAGCTATATGTGACCTAAACCGATTTAGTGGTTTGATTATATTTTATAAAGTAAGATGGAAGTTGTGGTTTGGTAAGAAACCACAA
The DNA here is from genome assembly GCA_030737815.1 of Allium fistulosum. Lineage (NCBI taxonomy): Eukaryota > Viridiplantae > Streptophyta > Magnoliopsida > Asparagales > Amaryllidaceae > Allium > Allium fistulosum. The sequence continues at coordinate 412,485,357 of CM060908.1, read as the reverse complement.
CTTGTCTGCAATGCAATATGTCGATAGTTGTACTAGATACTTTGTTAGATTTTAGTAGTGTAACGATCCAAAATTTTACCACTTAAAAAAAGGTTATTTAAATATATTTGAAATACTAAATAAATGGATCTTAATTACCAAATAAACCTATTTTAATTATTTACTAATGATGATAAAATAGTTTTCAAAATTTGTTTACTAAAATAGTTAGTTCAAATAAAAATAGAAAATGTGGCCGAGAATCGTTTTTCGAATGCATATACATGTATACATACATGAATACTTAATAATATACATATACATTCATGATATGGCTATTTATGCACATTTATATGTATATATATTTATATATATAATATAACCTAGGTTAGTACTCAAACATAAGCTAAACACCTTAGGTTAGTACATAAAGCCATAAAGGAGGGGGAGGACGCGTGGAGAGAGGATGGTGGAGTGGTATGGTGTTACATGACATGTTTATATTATTAATATAAAAATATTTAGGTATTTACCTCTTCACATTGCCTATATATGCCACAATACATATTCATTCTCTTGATTTATGTCTCCATTCCATATTCATCTTCATCCTCTTCTTATCTTCATAATTTCCATGGCTACTAATTCCATGTTAAAAGTTCGAAAAAATAGCCTTCTTTCACTTTTAAACTTGCCACATTCCCTCACATACTCTTCTCTACCAAAAACAAGCTCACATCCACCTAACCCATGCATGGTTGAGCCTTTACCAGCCCAGGATAAGCCCAATTTTCCTCTTGGTCGAGCCTTGTTGCATCCTACAAGCCCACACTAGGTCATGTCTTAGAGCTAAGGCGGTTTGCTAGTGTTGTAGCCAAGTTCGATGGAAGTTAGGCTTAGTCTCGGTTCACATTGGTGAGTAAAGTTAGCACTTTTAAAACCAAATTTATTTTATAAATATGTATATTTATTGGTAAATTTGATGTTTGCTTGTGTAACATTGAATTTTGGTTGGTTATACTTGAATATACTTGGAAATGGATGTGATTTGGTTGTATGTGAAAGTGCTTAGTAGTTGAAATATAGTTAATTATGAAAGTTGATTAATCATATTTGATTGCAAGTTGGATCTTGTTGTATGTGTGTCATAAACATGTATATGTGATGTTTTAGTGTACCTTGTAATGATATTGGGTTTATGTTGTTTATAACATGAAAAGTCAGTGCCTTGCTAACTAAAGTCGACCATTTGAAATCCTTTTCCAAAAGTTTTGAAATTGGTTTTATAAGTTGAATTTTACAAAGTTTTAATCTTTGTTTTGTTTTAAAAAGCCTACTTTTATGTTTTAAAAGTGGTAAGAGTTAAAAATTAAAGTTTCGATAGTTAGAAAAAGGAATAAAAATCAAGTTTGGAAATTATAATCGTATAGCGATAGTCGCTATATGCGTAGTTAGCAAAAACCAAACTATTCCCAAATTTGAAACTTGTTTCCACCAAGAAACATTTTGAAAGGTGTTTTCTAACTTTGTTATAAGTTTGAAAGTGTAAATATAAGTTTTGAAGTTAATTTTCTTAAAAACTAAGTTTTGAAATTACGGGTCGTATAGTGATAGTCGCTATGCGCGCAGCTCGAAAATAGTTAGCTATTTTTCAATCTAAACTTGTTTAGCATCAAATATTTTTAGAAATGGGTTTCTAACTTTAATTAAGTGATTAGGAGATAATTATTTATTTAATAATTTGTTTATTTATTTATTAATAAGGGTAATTTGTGTTTAATCACTCATTAACAAAGGTTGTTTATACTTAAGTGTGTATCAAGTAAGTTAATCATGATTTGTTAATTGATTAAAGTAGGTTCTTATTTAATTAAGTAATTAGGGATTAATTTAATATTCCTTAATTACTAATTAAGTTAATTATTGATTTATTATTATTTTAAAAGAGGATTTATTAATAAGTCTTTGATTAAAGTTTATTTATGTTTTAATGAGGGTTTTGATTAAAGTTTAATTACTTTAATAAAAGTTTAATTACTTTAATAAGAGTTTAATTATTTGCATAAAAGATTAATCACTTTTCATAGGGGTATAACTATTTTAAAATCACTTGGAATTTAAATGATAAGTTTTGTTTTAAACTGTTCTTCCTTACAAATTGGTTCTAAAGAAACGATTTCATTGTCATTTATCCTTAAGTAACCCATTATGACTAGAAAAATGACATCAATTAGCAGAACAAAACACCTTTTTGCTATTTCAAATACTTAGAAATTTACCCATATAATGGATTGATTGATTGTGATTGAATGATCCCTTACTTACTGCTTGCTCATGCAAATGCCCATGATAACTTAATGAGTGAAACCAAATTAAAAGGATCATTGTGGTCATTAAGCGTCTATTTCGTTTTATAAAGTAAATATCCCATCTTCTTTTGATAATGGTTTCGAAGTTATTCCATTTTAGGCAAAATATCTAAAGAATGATTTGGCAATGGTTTGATTAAAGATATGTTAAATAATGGATTTGTTTATCAAAGGTAACATATTTGATTTAAGTTTTAAACAAGATTTTAGAAATAATTTTAAACATTCATAAAGGAGTTTATAAATAAACTTGAAGGTTTATAAAGTGCTTTTGTAAATGAATTTGGGTTTAAGCAAGAGGATTTCAAAAATAAAGAAGATTTATAAAAGGAGGTGTGGAAGTAAATTATAAAAAGAATTTGAGATTTGGGTTTCTAAAAACTGACCTTTTAAGAATGGTTGTATGGAACCTACATTCTACAATTAACACTGCAGGAATAGTCTTTAGAGTTATCCTTATCTTCAATTTAAATAATGTTTTAAAAATCCTTTTTAATATGATTTGGAAATAAGAAATCTTCACAAACTTTTTGTGAATATACCTGTGTTAGTAAGATAAATATATGAATGTTTTGAGAAACATTTAGAAAGAGATTTAATAAATGCAAGTTTTGTTTTGAGTCTTAGTGGTTGCTTTGGGTAATGAAATCTCTGAATTTGTTGTTGTTGTGCTTTTGATAGTTAAATAACCAATTATCAGACTTTGGCCAATTTTGACTTAGGAAGTATAATTCCAAATTCGAGTTCCTCGGTGAGGACTCGAATACTTACTTTAACCGGGAATGAGTCGACCGGAAATTATCGGTCGTTGGTTCAGGGAGATCATATATATTATCCAAAAACCACTTTGAACCAACATATGTTCTTGAGTGGAAGACATCTTGATAATTATTAAAGATGGAGATCTTGAAGTGGAAGGGCTACTTGCTACTAATCCTGAGGGTGATTCCAAAATGGATATAGTAGAAGTAGTGGCTACAGTTTCGTTCAGCCCCTGAACGAACTTGTATGGATGAATGCTTGCATTGCATTTCTACCTAGAGGGCAGTATTAGCATTCCTAGAAAGATTGCTAAAATGTTAAGCGTGTAGCCTCTCAAGCCTCACACCCCAATAATGGCTAACATAGAGAAGATGAAGTAGGGCTATATGGGCCGCATCCATGAAGGTATGATCATTCCTAATCTGCAGTCGGTATCTCTATGCATGCTTCGGGGCCGGTTTCAGTTGTTGATCTGAACCAAGGGTGATCGTATTCGGTACTACCCGAGTTAGTGCGTAGGTCGGTTCTGTGTTGGCAGGGGTCGAAAGGTTTTCGATCCCACTGTACATTTTTCTAGAGGTGTACAGAATTTTGAAAGACAGTCCTTTACCTTGCCATTAGTTGGGAATCCATTTCTCCAATGCGAGCTTATAGTTTTTGATTTTATAAATATTATTACTGTTATGCACACGCATCACAACTACTTGAATATGAAGTATCTTAAACCTTAAAAATTATGATAGTATCAAGAGCTTTGATATAAGAGTGTTTTCATTATCGTAAGGTAAAAACCCGTCGTGTTTATGTGTGCTGTGGTCCTAAGAGATACCCTTACTTGAAGGATTTATGTAACATTAAATATACGCTTTACTCACACCAGACCCATGTCTGACCCGGAGTTTCTTTTTTCCTAGACTCTTGGATGCTCAAATTTGAATGGGCAGCCAAGTAGTCCAGGTCTTTCGCAGATTCATTTTGGAGGAGCTTGGAGTAGATGGATTCATTGATAGCTATTTATTTCCTTATTTCTACTGTATTATATGTATATTGTATATGTAGGTAGGGACAGGATGTTGTAGCTATCTAGGTAGAATTTGACTCTGATGTACTTTTTTGAAATGACTTGTAAATAATGTGTTAAATAATATATATTGTTCCATCGCGTTATGAGATTCTGTATTTTTTAGTTTTCTTCTGTCCTATCTTTCTTTCTTTCACCCCTAATGACCTTTCTGTCGGATGACTAAATGATCGGCATATGAATACCAAGCATGTATTAAGTGTCATCTTTGGTAGTAAGAAAGGCGGATCGTTACATTTGGTATCAGAGCTTAGGTTGAGCGAACTCCTAGGATTTTGTGGGGAAAACTCATTAAGAGATAGGGTAATGGAATGCCTTATTATGAGTTTGAGTGTATTACATATATGAGCGTGTATTTTTTAATGCATAAATTTTTTTTATACAGTGTTGGATTTTCTATTGGGTGGCATATGAATTCTGGTTGGCGCTCCTGATCAGTGTTGTCGATAGGGATTCCTAAACACCTAAATAAGGCCAATCGACACAATATGGTTTTAAAATTGGTAAATGGAATAATTTTACCTGGGATTTTATTTCTTATATAAAGGAAATTTTTGAAATTTGTATAGTGTTAGTGCGAGTGTTGGTTGGAGGAATTAGGATGTTTTATTTAATATCGGTTGTAAGTAATACCTTTCCCAGACTAGTCTTTCCTGGAAGAGTATTCTAAGGATATATTTTATTACCAGGTGATAAGAAATGAACACTGGTAAGAGGATTAGATCATTTGAGGAAATAACACATGAATAGCCCTGTATCGACTTTTCATCCTTATGCAAAGATTTTTCTAATTTAGGAAGAAAGCCATTTAAGGGCACGGAATTAGTTATCGAGTCCTGGATTGGCTTCATTCTTGTGAAAAGATTTTTAAGGGATTGAATATCTCGAATAAGTAGAAACGCTTCTTAGCATCTTGGTAGTTACAAGATGGAGCGGCAACATGGTGGGATTCTGTTACATCTAGTGTTCCGGAGGAAGATTTTTCTTTGACCCGATTTGAGGAGGTGTTTGAAATTCGATTCACATCCTTAGTAGGGAGAACCCATCTATATAGAGAATTCTTAGATTTGAAGCAAGGAGATGGGTCTGAGAATGAAACTAAGTTCAACGAGTTGTCACGTTTTGGACCGAAACTCATTAATACTTCCCTCAAGAAGAATGAGATGTTCGTAAAGGGAATGGGAGAAGAGTTCTAAGAGATAATGACTACAGACCTAAAAGGATCTTTCGTAGACGTAGTGGATATGGCTCTGCATTTTGAAGCCCTCAAGGAGAAGAGTTAGGTGTGCCAAGTATTAGCGATAGCAGACCAAACAAAAGGAAGTTCAAACCACAAGGGAAAACGAAGTGGAAAGAAAAAGTCAAAAGGAGAATATCAAGATAACAAGTCCAAGAATTGCAACTGCAATGTTTGTAAGCAAAAGGGCCATTTTGAAGTTCTACAAGGATTCTAGAGCACATAATCAACAAACAGAGCCTACTTCTTCAATGGTCCAAAAGATGCCTTGCTTTAGTTGTTGCCAACTTGGACATATGGAAAGGTATTGTCTGCTAGTGCAAAAGGAGGAAAAGCCAAGGTTTTCACTATTAAGGATAAACCATCAAAATTAGCAGAGGTGAAAGGGGATGGAGTATTGAAAGGTTTGTTAATTTTAAATGGCACTTTTGTCCATGTCCTGTTTGATACCGGAGCGTCCCATAGCTTTAATTCTGAAGAATTGGTTGATAGGTTTAAACTTACCCCAAAATTAGTAGAGACCCCTATTTGTATACCCACCCCAATATGGGGTACGACTAATCTATGCATGGTTTGTGAAAATGTACGTGTTACATACCTAGCCCACCGTTTTTCATGTAACATGTTCATCCTAGATTCTAAGGGGTTCGACATTTTATTTGGTATGGATTTTCTAGCAAGGAATAGAGCTATCTTAGATTGTGATAGAAGAACGCTGTCCTTGAAAACCAAATTAGGGTAGTTTATTAAAGTATCTTGTGAAGAGCCCAAGACAAGAATGGAAAGTTTCTTATATACCCTTGAATCATCATAGGAAAATTCAGAGTCAACTTTGGTTGTTAGAGATTTCCTAGACGTTTTCAAAGAACTAAATAGACTCCCCCCAGTCTATGAAATGGAGTTCAATATAAATGTATTCTCTGAATGGAAACCTTCCTACAGCCTAAGCATAAGATGGCTCCAAGGGAAAGAAGTGAGTTAATGAGTCAGATTGAGGAATTATTGAGTAAGGGTCTGATCAAGCCAAGTGACTTGGATGGGAAAGCAAATGTGTGTTTTATGGCGAAGTCAGATGGTTCGCCAAGGATTTGTGTGAACTACCGTGAATTGAACAAGAAAATGTATAAGAACAGATTTCCCTTACCCGGGATAAAGGAGGGGTACAAATTACTAAAGGATGCTAAATTATTTTCGTAAATGGATTTAGACATGGGACTTCACCAACTAAGGATATCGGAATATGATGCATTTATTACAGCTTTTAGAGGGTCGGATAATTTCTTTAAGTGGTTGGTTATACCTTATGGGCTAGCCAACGCACCTTCCCATTTTGTGTATGTCATGGGACGAGTTTTTAAAGATACACATCATAAGTTTGTGTGAGTCTCAACTGATGGTATCCTTATTTATTCCAAAAATGAGGGGGATCACAAGCATCACTTGGAGGTTATGTTGGAATTATTGAAGAAATACGATTTAAAGGCTAAATTCTCTAAGTTTCATTTTTGGAAATCTGAAGTAAGACTCCTAGGATATGTAGTGTTAGAAGATAGTATAAGAAGGGCTTGTCTAGAGTCATGAATTTGTTGTTATATGTGTATATTGTATGGTGTACGCATTGTTTTGCTAGAAATGCTTAATATATGTCCACTGTATGAATTTCATATCATATAATATATGACTTTTTGGGATTAATGTGGGTTTACCATTGGTAGCAAATTTCAGGACAATTTCTTTTAAGGGGGGAAGAGTGTAACGACCCAGAATTTTATCACTTCAAATAAGGCTATTTAAATATATTTTGAATACTAAATAAATGGATTTTAATTGGCAAATAAACCTATTTTAATTATTTAATAATGATGGCAAAACTATTTCCAAATTTGTTTACTAATATAGTTAGTTCAAATAAAAATAGAAAATGTAACCGAGAATCTTTTTTTGAATTTTTGAATTTTCGGCACCGAAAAGTTATTGGAAAACGTTGTGCACATTTGTTTTAAACATGCACACACTTATAAACTAGGGTTTGATCAAATTTGCAAATAATATACATGCTTATACATGTATACATACATGAATTCTTAATTATATACATATACATTCATGATGTGACTATTTATGCATATTTACATACATACATATATATATATATAACCTAGGTTAGTACACAAAGTTATGGAGGAAGGAGGACGCGTGGAGAGGGGATAGTGGAGAGGTATGGTGTTACATGATATGTTTATATTATTAATACAAAAATAATTAGTTCCTTACCTCTTCTTCATCGCTATATATACCACCATACATGTTCATTCTTTTACTTTACATCTCCATTCCATATTTATCTCCATCCTCCACATGTCTTCATAATTTCATGGCTCTTAATTGTATGTTAAAAGTTTGAAAAATAATAGCCTTTCTCTACTTCTAAACTCACTACATTTCCTCATGTACTCTTCTCTACCAAAAACAAGCCCACATACACCTAACCCATACATGGCTGAGCCTTTACCACCGTAGGCGGAGCCTAATTTTCTTCTTGGCCGATCCATATTGCACCCTTCAAGCTCATACTAGGTCATGTCTTGGAGTTAAGGCGGTTTGCTAGTGTTGTTGCCAAGTTCGGTGGAATAGGCTTAGTTTTGGTTCACTTTGGTGAGTAAAGTTAGCACTATAAAACCAAATTTATTTACTTAATAAATATGTATATTGATTGGTGAATTTGATGTTTGGTTGTGTAACATTGAAGTTTGTTTTGGTTATACTTGAATATACATGGAAATGGATGTGATTTGGTTGTATATGAATGTGCTTAGTAATCAGAATATAGTTGATTATGAAAGTTGATTAATCATATCTGATTACAAGTTGGATCTTGTTGTATATGTAGCATTAACATGTATATGTGATGTGGTTGTGTAGTTTGTGATGATATTGGGTTATGTTGTTTATAACATAAAAAGTTAGTGCCTTGCTAACTAAAGGCGACCATTTAAATCCTTTTCCGAATGTTTTGAAATTGGTTTTATAAGTTGAATTTTACAAAGTTTTAATCTTTGTTTTGTTTTCAAAAGTCTACTTGTATGTTTTAAAAGTGATAAGAGTTAAAAAGTTAAGTTTTAATAGTTAGAAAAAGGAAAAAAAATCAAAATTTGAAATTATGGTCGTATAGCGATAGTCGCTATACGCGCAGTTCGCAAAAACCAAACTATTTCCAAATCCGAAACATATTTCCATGAAGAAACTATTTGAAAGGTGGTTTCTAAATTTGTTATAAGTTTTAAAGTGTAAAAATAGAGTTTTGAAGTTAATTTTCTCAAAACCAAGTTTTGAAATTACGGGTCTTATAGTGGTTGTCGCTATACGTGCAGTTCGAAAATAGTTAACTATTTTTCAATCTAAACTTGATTTAACTTAAAATATTTTTAGAAATGGGTTTCTAACTTTAATTAAGTTATTAGGAGATAATTAATTAATTAATTAGTTAATTAATTATTTAATGATTAATTAATTAATTTATTAACGGGTAATTTGTGTTTAATCAGTAATTAACAAAGGTTTGATTGAAGTTTAGTTATGTTTTAATGAGGGTTTAATTAAAGTTTAATTACTTTAATAAAAGTTTAGTTACTTTAACAAGAGTTTAATTATTTGAAAAAATGTTTAATCACTTTTAATGCGGTTTAATTATTTTAAAATCACTTTGAATTTAAATGATCAGTATTACTTTAAACTGTTTTTCCTTCCAAATTGGCTTTAAAGCAAGAATTTTATTGTCGCTTACCCTTAAGTAAACCCTTATGACTAGAAAACCAAATGAAATCTATTAGCAGAACAAAACACCATTTTGCTATTTCAAATATCTGGACATTTACCCGTACAATGGATTGATCGATTGTGATTGAATGATTCTTTACTTATTGCTTGCCCATGTGAATACCCATGATAAGTTAATAAGTAAAACCAAATTAAAAGGATCATTGTGGTCATTAAGCCTCCATTTGATTTTATAAAGTAAATATTCCATCTTCTTTAGATAATGGTTTTAAAGTTATTCCATTTTGAGAAAAATATTCAAAGAATGATTTGGCAATGGTTTGATTAAACATATTTTAAGTAATGGATTTGTTTATCAAGGGTAACATATTTGATTTAAGTTTTAGACAAATGGTTTAGAAATAATTTCAGTATTTATAAAGGAGTTTATAAATAAACTTAAAGGTTTATAAAGTGATTTTGTAAATGGATTTGGGTTTAAGCAAGAGGATTTTATAAATAAAGAAGATTTATAAAAGGAAGCATGGAAGTAAATTATAAAAAGAACTTGAGGTTTGGGTTTCTCGAAACTGATCTTTTAAGAATGGTGGTATGGAACCTCCGTTCCATAATTAACACCAAAAAAATAGTGTTTAGAGTTATCCTTATCTCCAATTTAAATAACGTTGTAAAAATCCTTTTAACTTGATTTGGAAATAAAAAATCTTCACAAATGTTTTATGAATATACTTATGTAAGTAAGAGAAGTATATGAACGTTTCTATAAATGCTTAGAAAGAGATTTAATAAATGTAAGTTTTGTTTTATTAATGGTTGCTTTAGTTAATGAAATCTTCGAATTTGTTGTTGTTTGTTTAACAACGAATTTTCTTTCGAGTTATAAAATTGTCAAAAATTTTATAATAAAATTACCGCAAGCGCACGGCGTACAATTTTAGTATGTGGCGAGTACGGGTCAATCCGCGGGGATTTTTTTAAGATTTTAAAATTTTCTAATCAATCAAATTAGACCAAAGTAGAGAGAAGATTATTAACTACAAATTGTAAACAAAATGAAGCTAAAATTAAAAATGAAATTGAGATTAAAAACTATGAGATTAGAGAACAATTTAGAGGAAAATCCACTCTCATATTTTTGTAAATCAGCAAACAAATAATCTATGATCTATATTTTCGATATTAAGTGAAATAATTGTTGCATTTATCATAAGTATGGTTTATTTATGTTATTAATTAACATAACTTAAACCATCAAACTATAATACAACAAATAAACCACTTATCAATTCTTATGAAAATGAAGCCCAAGCAAAAGCTATTTTAAGTACGATCTATTTACTATTGTAATTGGTAATATAGATCGTTAAATTTTGTTTTTTACTTTCATTTCAAAATCAAAAATCAATTAGCAAATGATGTTGTAAATTGTGTTTATGTTGAATAAGAATAGCTCATTTGCAAATGCAACATAAGCTATCAAACCCAGTTGTACAAATTTACATCAAAATCTACTTTCATGAAGCACAAATAAAAGAGACCATAAATCATAGAAATGTTGAATTTACATAATATTTGAGAGCTTCATTACCCGTAAATTGGAGGGGTTTAGCTACTCATTTGTGTTATCAAATCAACACATGTAAGTTTTAGCATTGGAAAGCGAAGAGAAGTAGAAACTAATTAAAAGAAAGGAGATTAATTACTTGCATGAAATAACATTAAACTAATCGCATAAATGTAAATCTAAGCTATGAACATAAAATGAAAGAGAGCATAGAAATAAACATGAACATAAAAGTAAATAAAAGCTTGTAGAAAAGAAAAGAGAAAGAGTCTAGGAAGCCATTTTAATTTATGAAACTTTGAGCTTACAACATGCATTCTAATTTTCTAAGTAATTAAAAGAGTAAGAAGATATTTACATGTACATAAGTGGGCTATTTATACATGCATAAAACCCTAATTCACTTTTTATAGTGTTTCCCAAAATGCCCTTTAGGAAGTGTGGCCACCAAGTAACCATTAGTCTCTAATTAATCCATCATCAAATATGCATGAAGCTTGAACCTCCACTTAGTTGTCCATTAGCTCTTAATTGTAGATTTAGGTAAGTGGGTATGTGGGGTCCTCCATGATCATGAGCTTGAATTATTTCCCTCTTCATTCCTTTGTATTCTCTTGTGCATGCATATATCTTCATGAAAACCTCTTCCATTTGAATACAAATTCCTAAAAAAATCATAAAAATTGTCCAAGTAAAAATTCACAAATTAACGCATGCACAAAAATGACCATTTTCCCCCTGTATAAAGATGAATATATGATGAGTTGAAAATAATTGAATTTTGGTTTAAACATATTAAAATACCCAAATATGAAATTTATTTAAATAAAAATAGATAAAATATGGATGTAAATATATGCACATTTACGTGCACATCAAGTACCCCCACACTTATCTTTTTATTCGTCCTCGAATAAAGGAAAACTAAGATAAATCCGTTTTCGTAGGGGGCATAATTGCATTGAGCGTATGCAACAAGCCGTTAAACCTCTGGGTGTCCCCAATAGGTTGAGTGTTGTCTCGTGAGGATTTTCAGCGGATACTACCCACAAAATCAAAATGAAAAGTGAAAACATTTACAAAATGCAAGATTTATTTACAAAGACATGAATGCAAGTTTTTCGAAAATATTTACAAATAAAGAATTTAATTTTTAAATCGACACGAGTGAGTTAGATATAAGTTTTGATCATCATCATGAAATTTTAGTCATTTATTCATCATAAACTTCAAACAAAAGCTCAGTTCACAGTACATTCGACTCTAGCTTAACCCTTGTTTTGGTTGAAAACAAAGTGTAATTATGAAATGAATTCTTTAATTGATTATCCGAGTTTGCAAAGTAGTATCTTCATTTCTTTTTGTATAGAAAGTCAAATCCATAAAGTTAAGATGATGTTTGGGTTTCAATTGCTTACTCTCTCTTTATTTGAAAGAAAAATTACACACCTAGCTCAGGTAAACCGAGGCCAGATATACCACCCATGCACTGCCTTCCAGGCTTATGTGAAGGGAATACAGAGCATGACGAGTGCACACACTTACGTGCATACACCTATCGACCGTAGGTAGTTTTTATTAAGTTTTATTTTATTTACACACCTAGTTCAGGTAAACTGAGACCAGATATACCACTCATGCACTGCCTTTCGGGCTTACGTGAGGGGAATACATAGCATGGCGAGTGCACACACTTACGTGCATACACCTATCGACCGTAGGATGTTTTTATTAGTATTCTTCTTCTTCTTTCTTTATCTTTTCTTTTTTTTCTTCTTCTTTTTTTTGAAAGAGAGAGAGTTTTGCAAAATCAACTTGGCACCACCTAACTTTAGAGATTAAAAATGTTATCGCAAATACTTTAAATCAACCATTCATTTAAACAAGGACTTCAATTTAGAATAACTTTCATAACCATCACCTACGAATCGTCCTATATACTAGTTACACCAAAGTTTCTTGTAATTTAAACTTTACTTTTAATTATTCATTAAGACAAATACCTTTCCAAAAATTTCAATTTAATGACCAAAACTGAAAGCTTACTCCGTCGTGCCTATTCATAAGTAAATTAAAATGCTAAAAAGAAAACGTTTTTGAGATTTAGAATTTTTGAGATTTTTTTTGGGAAATTTTGAGTTTAAAGAAAAAATGAAAATTCCAAAATTCTATGAATTTTTAAAAAAAATGAAGATGAGACTCCCTCCACACTTAATTTTAACTGTATCCACACAGTCAATGCACGGTATAATGAGTGTAACGGGGAAAAATATGTACATATTTACAAAAGAGGATTAACATTCTTACTAGATGTAGCTTGGCTCATGAAGAATCATGAGCTCCTCCTCTTGATCACTTGGCAGTTCCAAGAAAGGTTTCAAACGATGACCATTGACTTTCAAAATCGATCCATCCCTAGGGTTTTGTATTTCTATGACACCCTGTGAAAATAGTTCGTACCACAAATGGCCCGGTCCATCTCGATTTTAGTTTCCCAAGGAATAAATGAAGTCTAGAGTCATATAAAAAAACTTTCTGGTTTAGTGAAAACGTTTTTCTTAGGATTGACTTGTCATGAAAAACTTTTGTTCTTTCTTTGTAAATTTTTTCGTTTTCATACGCATCGTTCCTAAGTTCTTCTAGTTCACTGAGTTGCAATTTTCTGTTTTCACCAGCTTATTCGAGATCAAAATTTAAGTTCTTTATTGCCCACAACGCTGTGTTCGATTTCAACAGGTAAATGGCAAGCTTTTCCATAAATTAAACGAAATGGGGACATCCCAAGCTTAGTTTTAAAAGTGGTACCGTAAGCCCAAAGCACGTCGGTTAATTCCTGAACCAATCTTTTCGACTTTTTTAACAGTTTTCTCCAAGATTTGTTTTATTTGACAATTTGAAACTTCAACTTGGCCACAAGTTTGAGGATGATATAGAGTGGATAACTTGTGGGTTATCGAGTATTTCTTCGTTGAAGTTTCAAAAGAACGATCGCAAAAATGGGTGCCGTTATCATTGATTATTGTGCGAGGTGTGCTGAACCTTGAAAAGATGTTTTCTTTGAGAAATTTCACATCAATTCTATGGTCGTTGGTTTTACAAGGAATGGGTTCGACCCACTTGGAGACATAATCAATAGCAAGAAGTATGTACAAATTTCCAAAAGAACTGGGAAAAGGTCCCATAAAGTCGATACCCCAAACATCAATGATTTCGATCATAAGAATGGGGTTTAGGGGCATCATATTTAGTCGAGAAATTTTTCCAAGCATTTGGCATCGATCATAAATTTTGCAAAATTCAAATGAGTCTTTGAAAAGAGAAGGCCAATAGAAACCACACTGAAGTACCTTTTTCGCAGTTTTTTGAGGACCGAAATGTCCATCGCACGGTTGATCGTGGAAAAATGAAAGAACACTCTTTATTTCATTATCCGGGATGCAACGTCGAATGATTTGGTCGGGACAATATTTGAACAAGTATGGATCGTCCCAATAGAAATATTTCACTTGGGACATGAATTTGCATTTGTCCGGCTTGGACCAAGATGACGGAGTTTCTTTAGTGACTAAGTAGTTCACTATATCAGTGTACCATGGATCGATAGAGACTGAAAGAAGTTGTTCATCGGGAAAGGTTTCATTTATCGGTAAAGGTGATGGTGCGTTGGGAAGACGAGACAAATGATCGGCTATGACATTATCAGATCCTTTTTTGTCTTTGATTGTAAGGTCAAATTCTTAAAGTAAAAGGATCCAACAAATCAAACGAGACTTAGCATCTTTTTTGGCAAAAAGGTATCGAAGAGCAGTTTGGTCAGTGTAGACCAGGATGTGTGAACCTATCAAGTAAGGTCGAAACTTTTCGAGTGCAAAAATGACAGATAGAAGCTCTTTTTCGATTGTTGTATAGTTGACTTGAGCATAGTACAAAGTCATACTCGCGTACTAAATGACATGAAGGATTTTATTGATGCGTTGTCCGAAGACAACACCAACCGTAAAGTTAGAAGCGTCACACGTTATTTCAAATGGGAGATCCCAATTGGGTGCGCAAATGATTGGAGCAAAAATGAGTTCGTTTTTAAGATGTTCAAAAGAAGAGACACAATCAGAATTGAAATTGAAAGGAACGTCTTTTCCTAGAAGAATAGTCAAAGGACGAGCGATTTTGCTAAAGTCTTTCACAAAGCGTCAGTAAAAGCTAGCGTGTCCTAGAAATGATCGAATGTCCTTAACAGATCTGGGAATGGGTAGGTTTGCAATTACGTCAACTTTCGCCTTATTCACCTCAATGCTTTTATTTTAGATGATATGTCCAAGGACTATGCCTTGTTTGACCATAAAGTGGCATTTTTCCTAATTCAAAGTCAAATGTTTTTCTTTACATCGATTTAGAACCAACTTGAGATGATGTAAACAATCGGAAAAAGAATCACCAAAGATAGAGAAATCGTCCATAAAGACTTCTAAAAAGCGTTCAATCATGTCGGAAAAGATGCCAACCATGCGTCGTTGGAAAGTAGCAGAAGCATTACAAAGTCCGAATGGCATACGTCAATAAGAAAAGGTACCGAATGGACACATGAAAGTTGTTTTCTCTTGATCTTCAGGAGCAATTGGAATTTGGTTATAGCCGTAGTAACCATCAAGGAAGCAGTAGAATTCATGGCCGGCTAAACGTTCGAGCATTTGGTCAATGAAAGGAAGAGGGAAGTGAGCTTTACGTGTTGCGGCATTTAGTTTTCGATAGTCAATGCAAACACGCCAACCAGTTTGAGTACGAGTAGGAATGAGTCCGTTAGCGTCGTTTGTTATAACGGTAAGTCCGGACTTTTTAGGCACGACATGAATTGGGCTAACCCATGGGCTGTCGGAGATGGGATATATGATACCGTTATCAAGGAGCTTAAGAATTTCTTCACGAACCGCATCTTTCATATTTGGGTTAAGCCTCCGTTGCACATCACGAGTGGGTTTGGCTTCATCAATTAAGTGAATGCAATGTTGAACAATAGCAGGGCTAATTCCCTTAATATTGATAATGGACCACCCAATTGCTTCTCTGTTTTTCGAAATAATAGAAAGTAAGGAAGTTTCTTGATCGAGAGAGAGTCGTAGAAATTATGATGGGAAACGTTGCGTTATCACCTAAGTATGCGTACTTAAGGTGATCGGGAAGTGGTTTGAGGTCCATTTTCGGGAGTTTCTCGATCAAAGAATTGGGTTGAGATTCAGACTCAACTGGAAGCGATTCAAAGGGAAGAGTGTATTCAATCTCGTTGGGGATTTCGTGAAACAATTTTTCATACTCAGCTTTGCATTCGTCGTTAAGGTCAAGTGCCTTGTTTTCAAAGTTTTCGTGAATGGCACTAACTTCCAATGTTTGGTCACGAGTTTCATTCGATTGGCTTTCAAGATTGAAAATATTAAGATCCAAAGTCATGTTTCCAAAAGAAATTTTCATCGAACCGTTGCGACAATTGATTAAGGCATTTGAAATGGCTAAGAATGGTCGGCCTAAAATCAATGGAATTTTACTCGCAGGGTTTGTCACGGGTTGTGTTTCGAGAATGATAAAATCAACGGGGAATATGAATTGCCCTACTCTAATGAGCACGCCCTCAATTTCTCCTACGGGCTTCTTAATGGAACGATCGGCGAATTGAAGCATGACCTTTGTGGGTTTGAGTTCATGTAAGCCTAATTGTTCGTACACAGAGTATGGAACCAAATTGACACTCGCGCCTAAGTCTATCAAGCATTTGTTAATCATCTTATCTCTAATTGTACACGAAATCGTAGGGCAGCTAGGATCTTTGTATTTAACGGGCATGGATTGGGATAAGACTTCACTCAAACTGGCAGCTAAGAAGACATTTTTGGGCATTTGAGTGTGTCGCTTTTAGGTACACAAGTCCTTAAGAAATTTCGCGTACGTGGGGACTTGCTGAACGATGTCAAGAAGCGGAATGTTAACTTTCACTTGTTTAAAAATTTCCCACATCTTTTCCATTTGGTCCGAGTGTTTCTTGGGCCGAAGACGATGTGGAAATGGAACACGATACTCGATAGGTGGGTCTACTGGAGTAGAAGAAGAATTTTGATTGGCATTTGATTCAACGTTTGGCTCCATGTTCTATTCTGATTTATTTGTTGTTTTAGAAGTGTCGAGAGAGGTTTTTGGTAAATCATTTGGATTAACGACTTGATTATCGATTTGTTTACCGTAACGTAGAGCTGTGATAGCATTCAATTGGATGATGTTGCTATCTTGAACAACATGGGCTTGATTTGAATTTGTGTTTTGATTTCTGGGATTAGGAATGGGTTGGCTTGGGAAGGTGCCTTGTTCGCGTTCACTTAAAGACGTGGCTAATTGACTCATTTGCATTTCAAGTTTTGCAATCGATTGGTTTGTGTTTTGCATATATGAGGTCAACAAATTTTGCAAATTGCTGTTTGATTGAAGGTTTTGAGTAATTGCTTTAGCCAACGTTTCAAGAGTTTTCTCCAGTGAACTTAAACATTTATCGTCTTGGGGAGGGTGAGCAGAATTTGGTTGAAAATTTGATTGTTGCAATTGATTATGGGACGGACCCGTAAAGTTTGGTTGAAAATGATTAGGCTGAAAGGGAGGATTCGAAGCATTGTTCGGGAATGCTTGAAATTGGGACGAACCGTATTCGTGTTGGGATTGTTTTGGTTCTAAGCAAAATTCGGATGATTTCTCCAACCAGGAATGTATGTTGGAGAAAACGGGTCGTTTTTCCCTTATTGAAAGCATTGATTTGTTCGACAAAATTAGGGCACTGATCAGCTATATGATTAGGATCGTTACATTTACAACACATGGGTTGGGAAGCTTGATTCATTTGGTTCGATGAGAAAACATTATCGAATTTATTAATCATTGCGTTGATTTTAGCTTCCAATGCCAAAGAAGATCCTATCGAGTGTGCGCTCGATCGTGAGTAAATTGATTTTTCGTTCGAACATTCCCATTGGGACGATTTTTCGGTTAGGTTTTCAAGTAATTGCCAAGCATCATCCTGATGTTGGGCAAGAAAGTTTCCTTGGCACATTGATTCGAGCATGGTTCGTGAGCTTTTTTCGAGTCCATCGTATAAGATTTGGCAAATCGTCCATTTTTCGAAGTTATGGTGTGGACTTTTATCAAAAGCATTTTGAATCTTTCAAAATATTTTCTAAATGGTTCTCCCCTAAATTGATGAAAATTGACGATTTCGTTTCAGATTTTACTCATTTTTTCCAAGGGGTAGAACTTTTTTAAGAAAGCTTTTACGAATTCTTCCCAAGTTTTAATCGAGTTAGACGGTAAGCTGTACAACCATTTTTCAGCGTAATCCATAAGAGCGAATGGGATTATCGAAGTTTGATTCCATCATTGGAAAGTTGTTAGAGTTTCATGGTAGCACAAACTTGTTCGAATTTAGTCAAGAAAATGTATGGGTCATCGTGTTCAAAATTGCCAAATTTTGGAAGCGTGGCAATATGGTTCGAGTGAATTTCGAAATGGTTACCCGTAGGGGCGGGTAACATGATGCAAGATGGAATAGATACTCTATCGGGAAAGATTCTATCCATAAGAGTTTGAGGGGCGTTCTTGTTCGCCATTTCGGGAGGATCCTCTGTTCGAGTTAAACGATTAGTTGTTGAGTCGCGAGTCCAACGATTTGTTGTTGTGTCACGTGTCCAAGCACTCATGCACAAGTGAAAGTCGAGAAGAGAAAGAAGTTAGAACTGAGTTTAGAGAATGAAACAAGATTTGGAAAGTGAAGTGAAAAATTATTTTTGTTTAGTTTTTTTTTTAAAAGAGAAAAATATTTACCAAGTGAAATTTAATTCAAAAGAGAAGTTTGATTTTTGTTTTTTTGGCTTTTCAAACTTTTTTATATGTTTTTTTTTGTAATTTTTCTTTTGAATTTTCAAATATTTACCCAAAAGGAATTTTTTTGTTTTTGAAAAGATTTATATTTTTTTTTGATTGAAAATTTTCGAAGGAAAGTATTTAAAAGGATTTTTTTCTCTTTTTTTTGGATAAAGAAAAAAACAGGTTAAGAAAAATTTACAATTTTTCCGGATTTTTTATTTTTTATTTTTTTTTAAATATGCATGAACTAATGCAACTAAATGAATGCGAAGGACTTAATTATAGTTTTCAGTCCTTAGTAGGTCCTAACCCAAAATTGTATAATCACACTTTGTCTTAAATCAACAAAAATATTTCTTAGCTAGGTAGTGGGCAGGGTTATCGGTGCACCACGAATCACCGTAGCAACGCAACCGAAGGTTTAAATACCTTCAGAGGAACAACCACTATAATATTTACGAATCACCGTAATATTTATAAATGGTTATTACTCTACCATAGCTTAGACACCAAGAAATAAACTTGTTCAAAGAAGACAATTGTCAAATACAACTAAGCCCTAGGTGAGCTACGACACCCTTAAGTCGAATGTCTAACCTTTATTATTAGTCAAATTCTATGATGAAATGCGATTTGTGGGGTAAGGAAAGGGTGATGAAATCCCCCACTTTATGTGAATTGGGGTGTTGCCCTTAGAAAATAAAACAAGATGAGATGAATGCAAAGCAAAAATTAAACATGAATTTACAATGCAACTAAAATGAAGTTTGTTTTTTTATTTTTGGATTTTGAAAAGGTTTTTTTTGTAAAAGCATATGCAAACAACTAAAAATGCAAATAAAACTAGAGATGAAAGCACGATACCAGAGCGTACAGATTATTAGCAATTTTTTTAGCAAGCAAAGCAAATCAGTTATTTTTTGCATGCTAATCTTCCTTTTGAATTTCAGCTTTTGCAACCTAAAAAATAAAAATAAGATATACACAATTGTTTTTTATATATCAAAGGAAAACCAAACAAAAAAGGTGAAAACAAAACAAAACAAATTGAATTTTTTTTAAAGTTAAGATGAACTAAAAAGGATTAAAGAAAACAATTCAAATTAATTTTTTTTTGTAAGAGAGACTAAAACAATTTGTTATTATTTTTTTAAACAAACTAATAGTAAACAATTAAACAAAAGTAAACAAACTAAACAAAAAAAAATTCACTCAATCTCAACAACATGGCCCGATTTAAAATCAACTGCACACTTTAAAATCAGCTTAATAAAAGATAGTGAAACTTGCAGCTATTCCCAAAACCACAGCTAATCCCAAAATCTGAAAATCAAAAATCGATAATACACACCAACAAATCAATTTGAATTGGGGCGAATCGGGTGTCGGGTTGTAGTCGCGTTCGTGGTTATGTGGCGGCGAGGCAAAAGAGAGGCTGGTTGTTGTGGGACGGTTGGCGTTCGAAGGTGATGATTGGTTGGATTTGGATGATCGTGATTACGTGATCGAAGTGATGGAGTTGCGAGTTGATGTTCGGTGAGTAGGGGTGAATTGCAGAGGCTAGTTGCTATGGGACTGTTGGCGTTCGAAGGTGATGATTGGTTTGATTTGGATGATCGCGATTGGGTGGTCGAAGAGATGGAGTTGCAAGTTGGTGGGCGGTGAGTGGGGGTGAATTGCAGCAGTGATCCGATTGAATGTGGTGTTGTTGGCCTTGCAGTTTGCTCGATTTGGTCTGGCGTTTGATTGCGGTTGAAGTATGTAGTTTAAAGTGATGACGTGCTATCGAGCTAGAGGGGTATGGTCGATGAGATGGCCAGAGGTGAAAGCGGGGGTATTCGGGAGATGTTTGCTAATTTGAACAGCTGCGTTAAAAGCAGTGGTTGTGATGGTGAAGGGATACTACTGACCGATTGAAGCTACTGACAGGTTGTGGTTGCAGTTTGGTCATTGAGTTGCAATGTTATGGTTGTATGGGGATAGGCAATGGTATGGTGATGACACACTGTTGTATTTGATGGAGCGGTGTAGTGTTGCAGTAAGGGTGGGCAGGGTTTGTGAGGAGCAAGGAATGATGGTAAGCAAGCAATTTGTTTGTTGATAGAAATGATGGATGATGTTGGTGGTGGCAGTGTATATGTGAAATGAGGAAATATTGTCGTTGGTCAGGTGAAGTTGCTATGGCAAATGTATGTTGGTGAAGTATGGTTTGAAAATGTTTTGATGGAAGTGGAGGTAGCTGAAAGAAGGCAGTGATGGATTTGAAGGCAAGTGGTATGTGTTGCTCTGTGCGTATGCACAATGAATGGAGGAACATGGCAGCCACAAAGAGATTGGGGATGTTAAGTGTTAGGCAGAGTTGTAAGCAAGGGGATTAGGGATGGTCACAAGAGACGTTGGCGATAAGGTTGTATAGGCTGGTGGCTGTCGATGGATGTTGTTGTAGTGGTCTTGGAATGTTAGTCTCGGGTTGTTGTAGCAGAGCCTGTTACTAACAGTAGTGGTCTTGGAATGTTAGTTGATGTTTGTTGGTTGATGTTTGAGGAGTTGGAGTTGGGGGGCGAAGGGTGAGCAGTGGTTTTGTTGAAGGGTGAGTAGTGAGTAAATGACAGTGGCAAATAGGGAGTGGTGTAGTCTTGGGAAGTGGAAGTTTTGAAGTATGTATGTGATGGAGAGGGTAGTAGCAGTGAAATAAAACATGGGGAGTGGCTACCGTGGGGTTTGTTTCAGGCAGATGGAGTAAAGTGGTATGGCAGAGGAATTGTTATGGCAGAGGAAGCTTGTATGTTGATGACTGGAAGTGTCAGGGGTCGCTATGGCTGAACTGTGATGTATTTGTGGATGGAGATGGGGGACTAGTGGGTTGGTCAATGTAGTATGTGAGCGGTGTGTGCATAGTTTGTTGCACAGTCAGGAGCAGAAGTTGTAAGTAGTGGGTATGGAAGAAGCGTGGACGGAGTCTGGTTTAAGGGGTTGAGTACAGCAGCAGTTTTTGTGATGAAAGTGAGTGGAATGATTGTTGAAAGTGGAATGACTATTGACAGTAAGTATTGTTGTTGAGAGTGGAATGAACTGATGGTGTTCGTTTTGATGAACTTGATGATTTTAGCAGTGGAAAATGCACAGAACTATGAAGGAAGAAGAGTTGGTGTAATTAAAAATTGAAATTGTAAACTAAAAATTGTAAATGAAAAAATGAAAAAAAAAATTCTTTTTAAATGGAATTGTGTAATTTTTTTTAAAAAATAGCAATGCAAACGTAAAACAAATAGAAAAACAAGCAAACAACAAATGAAAACAAAAATCAAACAAACATACAATATTTTTTTTTCTTTTTTTTTAAATGCAAACACACACAAAACAAAAATACACAAAAATCAAACAAAAGTAATCCGAAGAAAAGAAAATAAAAATCAAAACAATTTCCCGGCAACGGCGACAAAAACTAGTTTAACGATGAATTTTCTATCGAGTTAGAAAATCGTTGAAAAACTTATAATAAAATTACCGCAAGCGCACGACGTACAATTTTAGTACGTGGCGAGTACAGGTCGATCCGCAGGGAATTTTTTAAGATTATAAAATTTTTTAATCAATCAAATTAGACCAAAGTGGAGAGAAGATTATTAACTACAAATTGTAAACAAGATGAAGCTAAAATTAAAATGAAATTGAGATTAAAAACTATGAGATTAGAGAACAATTTAGAGGCAAATCCACTCTCATGTTTTTGTAAATCAACAAACTAATAATCTATGATCTCTATTTTTGATATTAAGTGAATAATAGTTGCATTTATCATAAGTATGTTTTATTTATGTTATTAATTAACATAACTTTAACCATCAAACTATAATACAACAAATAAACCACTTATCAATTCTCATGAAAATGAAGCCAAAGCAAAAGCTATTTTAAGTACGATCTTACTACTTTAACTCCTTAATCCAAATTGCCGTTAGCTCCAAATCCTTGGTTTTGCACTCCAGCAGCTCCTACTGCTCAGTGTCCAACCTGCCTGAGGAAATTTTGCATCATCTCCTCTTATCTCTTTATCATATATTCCTGCATAACATTCACTATTATTTCCATCTCCTCCCTAGTGATGTAGGCGGAGGTTGATTAGCTCCAGCTCCTGAGGATTCCTCCTGACTTCCTCTATGGTGACTCCTTTCTACTAGCGCTCTCTTTGAAGATTGCCTAACCATTATCCCAAATCCAAGCTCCAATTTTTTTCTAAATCAGCGGATGTAAGTATTCTCAGTAAAGGACCAACATGGTGGCAGACAAAAATTGCCACCAACACCCAAGTATTGTGAAAGCACCACCAATCCAATAATAATACCAATCTGAGAATAATATAAGTTCATAGATCACAGATGTAGAAATTTAAATGAACACGTGGATTTTACACTGATTCGAAAAACTGTGGCCAACGTCTACTCCAATAATCTTATTATTTATACTGTAAGATTACAAGTACAGTTGTTCTTGCCTTAGAAAATTAATGGAGGAAGGGAAGAGAGTGAAGAAGAAGAGCCAGAAAAAAGATCCATGAATGAATGATAAGCCTGCTATATTTATATGAGAAGACGCGTAAATATCTCGCTTAAAATTCGAATCTGGAATCTCCAAGTCAAGACCACGACATTTATTTAATAGAGGAAGGGACCCACACCTTGCGGTTATTGCTCCGTCTCTCTGGTCAGGATAACAACCATGACCTTTTTTGTTCATTGCATTAACGTGCATTTAAGTGTATTAAGATTCATTTATTATAGCGGCCCATGGCCATATCAGAGCATGCCTAAGGACCGACCTCGATCCTGTATATGTGTAAGTGACTTAGCAATTTTACTATAGAGTTTATTATTTTAGTTCCACTACACCATAAACGATATTTTGATACGGCTAAAAGCCGTATCTAATAAGATTAGATACGACTTTTAGCCGTATCAAAATATGCCGAGCTTAATATTTTGATACGGCTGTTAGCCGTATCTAATGAGCCAATTAGATACGGCCTTAGGTCGTATCTAATTGGCTCATTAGATATGGCTAACAGCCGTATCTACTATATCAATTAGATACGGCCATTAGCCATATCTAATTGACACAGTAGATACGGCCAGAAGCCGTATCTAATTGACAAATAGGCAGCGTCTAATGAACCAATTAGATACGGCTAAAAGCCGTATCTAATTAGTCAATTAGATATAGATATATAATCAATATCCAACCAACCAATAAACTAACACGCCAAATAAATTCAACCAGCCAATAAAAATTGCCCTTGTAACTAACTTCTACTACTCACATAGAATTATCAAACACAGTAAAATAATAATGGTGAAAATAATCAAAAAGGTTGATGAAACAAGGACACAAAGAAAAGCATATAGCAACATGCCCATCGAAGATAAATCTCATTCATAACGCTTAAATTTACACAAAAGTTGCAAGTCTGCAATGCCTTTAAGTTCTTTAGCATTAACATATAGCATAAGAAACCGTCAGTTCGTTTTTCTATACAAGTTAAAATAGAAAAGTAGCGGTTCTTGGGTAGTAAACAAGCACTACTCCAATCATATATAAAAACCAGCTCAGATAATTAGCTTAGTCACTTGCTCCTCTCATTGTAAATAAAGGTAGGGTACAAACGTGGGAAGCAACATTGTTTGCTGCTTCTTCTTGTCTTCTCTTTCTTGTTACTTTTATTGGGGGTCGCCTCAGTACTCCTCCAGCCCAAAACATCTACACAAGCATTACAAAATATTAGTACAAATATATACAATTTATCAACCAAACGGACAAGCATCAAGTTCTAGCACATGAAAGCTTCAAATGTTCATCAGATGAAGGTAAATTTAGTACATAATACCATACTGGAAAGATATTAAATCTACTTTAGCTACGAATAAGTGAACTACAAGGCATGCAATTAAAAGCTTATATGATTTAGTTAAAAAAAGTATACACTGTGCAATCCTACATTTTTCCATTGTCAAACGAAATCATAGGGGCATTCTATCTCATGTACTTTAGTATAAAAACTATGATGCATCGTTCCAATTTTATTGGATTGTCCCAGAAGGGTCAATTGCTATCATGCTATGATGCATCATTTATGACGAAAATCTGAGCACTGTAAATTCAAATATTATTACAGAAAGTAGTATACAAGTCCATGGTAGCTACCTAAACTGTTAAATATCATTTCTCAACAAATCCAACATGATAGAAGACAACTAAGTCCAAAAATTTTTTTCCTAATAGAACAAGTTAATCAACAACATACATTTTTCTAGCACAAGATATTAAAGGATTGTATTTTTTTATCCAATACTGAGAATTATTTAATTTCAAGAGCATCCCATCCTTTATTATTTATGTGAACGTTAAACAAGCTTGAGAACCGTTGTTTTGACATCCAAGGTTAGTTAATATAATAATGAAAAACACTAGTAAACAGGTATTGGGTCTGAACTGAGCATTCTGTGGTTTTGGCTTCTAAATTCTCGGTGAGGGTTTGAACTGAGTATTCTGAGGTTATAATGTCCTACTGTAGAATTTGGGACATGTATGAAAATATTCCAATTCAGATACTTACAATTTAGATAAACTCTAACATAAAACTCTTTATGATCGAATGTTGAATGTTAAACGATTTGTAGAACTAAATAACAAGCCATTTCAAGGATCTCCAGGACCATCACCTGTGCCAGAGCCAGCAGCTATGATAACACCACGGAAGCATCGAAGCTATTTGAATTAATATAGTATTTCAGTACTTGATATGATAAATTGCACTATTATGTATTTATTTTTATTTTTATTTAATTCAGCGTGCTACATGTGTTTACTTTTGAAATATTTATGAAAAGTTGGAACAAGTTGATAGCTCAAAGATGAAAATTTATTGTTCTACTCAGCCTTTTATATAGACGGTACATGAAGACATAACTGAAAACATAAAACCAGAAAAAAAGCCAGCACTACCTAAACTATTACTTAATTGTCTGTTCTAAAGACAACAAATAAAAAATCCGGACAAATAAACAAGGTATTTTAATGCCTCTAATATTCTCCTTTAAACTGAATGTTTGAACCGTCGATTGCCAACTTATTAAGGGTAATATTCAATGTTGAATTGAGCATTTTGTTAGTATGTACGCTGACATATAATATATGCTGTAAGTATGTTCATTTTTCTGGGAGTAAGAGCCGATCATCAGCTTGCCTAACTGGTCATTCATTCCAAAGAAAACCGAACAAGAGGAGGATTATGCCCGTTCCAAAATTCCATCTACATACAGTTTTTTCTGCTCCAGGTGATAAAGACTATGCTTCGTATCTGGAAAAACTTCAACGAAAAGTTTACAGTGGGGACTCAAGTCTAGTTATACTTTAAACGCTGATGCTGAAGGAACAACATCCTAAAGTTCGAATCCCATATATCCTGTCAGTTTGCACCAACACATTTTACTTTTCCACTACATAAACAGCCTGAAGTTTCTACTTCAATATTCCAAATTTTGAGGATAGTGCTAACTTTATCGCTTTTGATGGCTTCAAGTACAATCTAACCATCAACCAGTGGCTTATAAAGCAATCACTTTTATGAGTATCTTTGCAATGCTGTATTTCTAACAGGCATGTTTGTGTTTGTATTTGCATTACAATTGATGGAGAGTGGTAGACAATCATTATTGACAACATTGATTAATGGTCGATGGAGCCGCAGCATTTCTCGTGGCTTTCAACAAAAAATGACAATATTTTCGTACATGTCGTGTATTAATCATTGTTTGACTCCAAAACGTTCTTAAAAGACTAATAATAGACATTTGATTAGTTTTACATTGTTTTGTTGATTAATGGTTATTTTAAACAAACAAAAAGCCAAGGGGAAGAATAACTAAATGTTCACACCAACTTATCACGAATAATTCTACAGCATTCACACCTAAAGTTTTTGGTGGTTTTGCCTTATTGGTTACTTTTAACCATACTCAAAATCCCAAAAGTCCAATTTATATTAACTAATATAAACAAAACACTGAAATTTTATGTAAAATACATGAGTTATCAAAAATGTCTACCTTCAATAATTGCTCAATTAACGCACTTAAACGATTAATCAATAGTTCATACTTACGGTTTAAATTCCGCTTAGCAATTTTTACAACCTTAACCATCACAAGCAGAAACAACGCCAAGCAGAAACAAGAAAAAGTTTTAACAAATTGTATACCATTTTTTGTTTATTTAATGGTAATGGTAATTGTTAAGCAAGTACCGTATGGTGATTAATATGGTAGTTTCCTATGAACTAACGTTATTCAACTCGCTAGATGTTTTTAATTTTATAATTCATTTATCTAAAAAGATGTTTATGGTATATTAACAACTTAAAATATATTAATCTGAATTGGAAGTAAATTCAAATCAATTTAATGGGACTTGAAATATCGACCACATAAACAGAAAATATACCTGCTCCATCATCTAGAGATATCGAATAAGACACTTCGGATGGCACACATATCCACCCACTCTAACATCAGCAAAGGTCTCTGCAAATTGATGATTCATTTTGCTGGTTCTCTCATCTGGTAGCAGTATACCGTCCAACACAATTTTGTCATGTGTGGATGGTACAGATTTCCCATGGATGTTGGACAATGTAAAATCTCGGCATATAGTACCTGTTGCAATAAAAGGGAATATTTATTATTATTTAAGTTTTCTACTTATTATGTCATAAATGTTTAAATGTTAAAAATACATGTTCCTGTTACTTCTAAATCAGAGTTGAGGATTTCACATATTTTATTGTTCGTAACATTGGTCAAATCCTGGAACTGCGAAGCAATGAATTCAGGAGCATTGACTTGTGTGGCGCGTCCTCCATTAGAAGAATTGACCGGTGCACGAATTCCCTGTTCAATATTTCCCACCATGTTGATCAAAACCTCCATTTGCCCAGACAAATTTCCCACTGTACCCTCCAAACTTCCCACCCTCATTTTCAACTCATCCTGCTCGCCATGAACATGTCGGAGTCGTTTCTGTGCAATGGCACAAGCCTTAACTTTAGTCTTTGGTATAACGGTCCCAACACCGCGGCTCCTACCCCTTGCATCCTAACCAAGCACTTGTGATAAGATGTCTTCATCCACTGTCAATTTTTCTTCATCACTATCAGTGATCTTTTCCTTCGCTTTCGCAATTTGATCCTGTAATATGGTAATACTTACATGAATATGGAATTTTAAAGAATATGCAAGTTAATATTTGTTTAACTTACAAAGTATGAAGAAGTGGCATCTGATATGCTACCATCTTTTTTCCTGTGTGTCTTCTCCCATACTTGACGACGACTGATATTTGTTGATGGACTAGCAACGATCTGCAATACAAGTTGATGCAACGACATGAATATCCAATCACGATGTGTAAATCATTTGAATGAAAATGAATATAAATTATCATTTCTTGTTCTATTTTAGCGTGACTTTTACGTCCTGCATGATGAGCATAACTGAGCAATGCTCTGTTCTTTTTGCCTACCTCCCTTCTTTCGCTCGCTTCAGGCGTTGCTTCATTTTTTACGAACTCTGCCCAATCTTCTTGAGCAACTGTAGGTGGGCAATTTTTCAACCGTTCTTCGTCATTGTTAAAAGTGTCATAATAAACTACTCTCAAGTTTTTCTTGTATCTCCTCCTCGGCCATTCTCTTTAAAAACATTTCCTTTGAAAGCGGATCGAGCTCATAAATTTTCTGCAAAAATATATTAAATTATGTGTTGTGCAAAGAGTTGAAACCATAAGGCTATTGAATGAAATAGTTGTTGTCAAACAGATAAGGATACTTACCACCAATTCATTCCAAACGTTGTCCTTGTATATTCCAGGTACTTTATTCCAACTTATATATGATATCGGCACATGAGCTCTTACTAGTTTACCGAGCATAGTAGCGATTTTTCCAGCGTTATCTGAGACCGGAATACCAAGTAAGTTTTGATCAACTTTCTTCGCCTCTGAACATGACGAATGTGAAGATGGAGGATTTTCTGACATAGTTTCCTGCAAAATTATTAAGTGACAACACCTGGAATTTCATTGGAATGTATAAAATATTCAAAACCATACATACACATAATCGTGCAATTAAAAATATACAGACACACAATCATGTGATGTACGAATACTAATAAGTTAACATATGGATTTGGTAAGGTCTTCTAATTTTTCATTGTCTTCAAAAGCTGATTGATAGACGGTAGGGAACTCAATGTCATCCACATTTGTAGTCAACCGTTTTGGTGTATGCAAGACCACAACCCATCCGTTATTTTTTATATCTTTTGAGTAGAAAACTTGACTCGCTTCTGATGCAAGAATAAATGGCTCGTCATTCACGTTATTTTTGTTCTTCAATTTCCCTAAATTTACCATGATGAGGTTTGAAATGGGATCTATTTTGCAACCATTGACCTTATCCTCGACTTTTACCCAATCACAATAAAAACTGTTTGTTTGAATTCAGTGTAATCCAACTCAAGTATCTGTTGAATGACTCCGTAATACGTTGTTTCTGCTTCCTTATAATTTTTATCCTTGCCACTCGCTCTAAATTTTGTAATTTCTCTCATGCATACACCGCTATTTTGTGTTACCATACGGTCTTCGTACTTTTTCATGGAAAATGAAAATCCATTCACTTGGTACTTCATATAACTATGCGTTATGAACTTCGGCCCGTGCACTAACCGCCACAGAGTTGGATCAACATCGATGGTCTTTAACAGCTACATAAATTTTAATAAGTAAAAAAACATGGTCACAAAGGTGTATTGCACACTTATAAACACATTAAATACTTAAGACGAAGTTAAACCTCATTACGTAACCATAGATTAAAACTTTGAACTACTTCCACGGTGGTAGCCCTGCCTCTAGGTTGAAATCTAGTACTTTTCACATAGGAGTTATACCTCCTACGAAAAACACATATCAAAATGTATATATAAATTGAATTAAAAAAGTTAAAATTCCAAACAATTTCGTGAACTTACTTCTTCCATTCATCCAATCCATCGTACTTATTAAGGACCCATCTACGCACCTGTTCAAACTGCACTTGGGTTAACGTTATGTCTTTACCATTATCCAGAGGTATCTCACCAGCAAACTCATCGTCCTCGTCTAAAAACGCTTCGCGGGTATGTTTATGATTGCCATCACCTCCGTTTGGCATATATTCCATGCAGTAAAGACTAGCTTCTTGTACGATATATCCTTCTGCAATACACCCTTCAATGTATCTTTTGTTGCGCACATATCCTTTATATGTTTTCATCAACCTATAAATGTGATCAATTATATACTGTAGATGGTAGCTATTTATATGAAATAATGATGTGCATAACTGAAATTAGAAATTTATCGTCCAAATGGATACATCCATCTATATCTGACAGGGCCACAAATCAACGCTTCATCTGCTAAATGAACCATAAGGTGGACACTGATATCAAAAAATGCAGGTGGAAATTTTTTTTCAAAAACACACATTGCTTCTACTAAGCTAGCCTTTGCTTTTAAAAGATGTTCCCTATTGATCACCTTTGAACACAAAATGTTAAAGATTAAACTAATACGATGAACAACATTTCGTAGATCCTTATTTTGTGGATAAGAATGTTGAAGCAATACCGGAAGCAAATGCTGCATTATGACATGGTAATCATGTGACTTCATATTTCTTAGTTCAGGAGGATTGATGCTCACATTGTTGTGAAAGTTAGAAGAAAATTTGTTAGGCACTTTCAGATTTTTCAAAATGGTGCAAAACCTTATCTTTTCTTCTTTGCTCAAAGCGAAAGTTGTCTTTGGTATGATTGTTTTATTTGTTTCAGGATCTTCCATCACCCACAACTTTTGTTTTATACCCATGATTTTCAAATCCTTGCGTGCATTGATGCCATCTTTTGACTTATCTTTATGGTCCAAAATGGTGCTGATGAGATGCTCCATGACATTCTTCTCTGTATGCATAACATCAATATTATGTCGGACCAAATTTTCTTTCCAATATGGTAAATCAAAAAAGATAGACCTCCTATACCATCCAGAAGTATTGTCAACATCTTCATTGGTTGACTTTTTCCGTTTTCGACCAATTTATTCTTTTTGTTTACCAACTTTCATTTTGATATTCGCTACTTTCTTTTCAACTTGAAAACCAATCAATGGCCATTTAGGACGACGAAGTTCTTGTTCGTTGTTGAAATTTGTCTTATCGTATCGAAACTTGTGTTCGTTAGGAAGAAACATTCGATGTCCCATGTAACACATCTTCTTACTTTCAGGAAGATAATAAGAACAAGTGTTTTCCCCACAAACAGGACATGCAATGTAACCGTGAGTTGTACATCCCGATAAAGTCCCAAAAGCAGGGTGATCATGGATTGCCCACAGCACCCTAGCTCTCATTGTGAACTCAGATTTATTTAACGAGTCAAATGTAACTACTCCTTCCCATAACTGCTTTAACTCATCTATCAATGGCTGTAAATAAACATCAATATCCTTTCCTGGTTGTTTTGGCCCAGAAATCAACAATGTTAACATTGAGAACTCCCTTTTCATGCACATAGACGGAGGAAGATTATATGGTACTACAATTACTGGCAAACAACTGTAAGGGTTAGAGAGAGAAACATGTGGACAGAAACCATCTGTTGCTATTCCAAGTGTGACATTTCGTGGCTCGGCAGCAAAAGTTTGATCAAATGAATCTGCGACTTTCCATTGAGAAGTGTCACATGGATGACGCATTACGGTTGGATCAGACTTGGCACGACCATGCCAGGTCATTGCATTTGCCATCCATGGTACAGTATACAGTCTCTTCAATCTAGAAATTAAAGGAAAATGTCTTAATGTCTTTCGAGGTACTTTGGTGCATTTTCTCTCTTCGTTTAATGATGTCATATATCTTGGTTCATTGCAATTTGTACAAGAAACTTTGTTCGCATCATCTTTCCAGTACAATATGCAATCATTGATGCATGCATCATAAGTTTTGTAATTCATCCCAACTTTCTTAATGATCTTCTTCATGTCGGAGTACTTTGTCGGCAGCGTGTTACCTTCGGGGAGTAACTCCTTTATTAGTTCGAGAAGTGCAGTCATACCATTATCTGAAAAGTTGTATTGGGTCTTCAAGCTATTCAGTTTCACAATGGCATACAGCTTCGTAATCCCTTTTGAACATGAAGGATACAGTAGCTCTTTTACGCTACCAAAAAGCGATTTATACTTCTTACTTTCATTGGCCTGCCAATTTGGATAATCAGTAGACTGCTCTCCAACATTAGCATGATCAGGCAACGAATTTGTAGGTTGAAAATGATGAAATCTATCTGCATCATTGACCAGATCTTCCATCCTAATATGTTCAGACTCAGCAGTAGTTCTGCCATGACTGACTGGTTGCTGTTTTTCCATCTCCGCCTTTTTTTCCCCATGAAAATACCACGCTGTATATGATTGGATAATACCCCATCTAAGCAAATGAAAATGAATGTCATCTAATTTGATCGTCTTCATATTTTTGCACCGGGTGCAAGGGCATAAATACAATCCTTTCTTACCACCGTTTTCTTCAACAAAACTAATGAACTTCTGCACCCCGTCTATATAGTATGTAGATCTTAGATCTGATTCATTTATCCATTGTTTGTTTATGCTGAAAGACATACTGCCCTCCTATATCATATTTAACAGAACATGAGACTTGCCCTTCAATGGGTCCTCGTTCCAACTACTCGAAAAGAATATTTTTGAAATTATATTGAGAAATTTGTTGTAAGATTAATTCTACATATTTAACTTTACTAAATTATTTACGTTGTTTGTCTTCTTCTTATCTTACATTAATGGATGATATGAGAAGATATTACTTTGTATGAAAACTACGATTTTTGGCATGCCCAACTCATTATTATTCGACATTTACTCGTCATAATTTAATATTTTTTGCAGGTTTGATATACGAATAATCAACATTATCTTTATAAAAAATTCACTATATTCTGGTACATCTAAACAAACAAAAATCATCACGCAATATATTATGTATTATAAATATTTTGTGATGGTGATTAATTTTAAAGTATTTATATCTAGTGAGCTAGAAACCTCGAAATGTGGTGATTTTTGCATAGATGATGCCAGTGATACCTAGATCGCACCTACAAAAAATCGTTGAATTCTGATAATGGTCTAAATCAAGAAATCAATTGGCACAAAATCGAGGATGCAAAGGGAATGGAGTAAAAACCAAGGCCAAAGATTCAAGTTTAACTGTTATGAAAAAATCTAGCAAATTTCAAGCATGTCTAAGACAAATGATAATGGTGGTAACCAAATCCTCCGGATATCCTTAACCATTTTCTTTCGAACAAAAAGTTTACATCTATAGGTTAATTGAACTACCCTTGTACGATACCAAGGGTACTTTTTCTGGGTCTAATTCTAAAACCTAATTGGTCTGACAATCTTGTACTTGCAGAATTCCCAGAACAGTCCATAAAAGTTTATGCTACATGCAGTAAAAGTTTACAATCTTTTACCTGCCTTATGGCCTCTTACTGCTACGAGCCTGCTGCTAGTTCAGAAACCTAATAGTCATATAGAGTTCTTCTGCCTTTGAAGTTTGACTCGTTTGACTCTTCGATTAAAATTTATCTACCTACCTAAGCATTTTAGTTGTTATTTTACCCACTGCACACAGCACAAGTACCACCTATAACCACGAATATGATAGCCTATACAATGGTCGATTACACTGTAATGCTAATTTTAGGAAAAGACCTTAAGTCCTCAAAATAACAGTTAACAAGGTCCCGTAATAGCCAGTGGGTATTGTCGTTGTGGACAGCGTTGAGAATGCTTCTAGAAACCAGGGATTTACAAATATGCAATGACAAATACGCAGAGAATTAGCTATAATAGATAAAGAACTATACAGTAAGCAGAACAATAATGTTTAGTTTACTCAAATAATAGATATCAAAATCAAGATAAACTCCAGAAAAGTCATCACAGGAATCACAGATACAAGAAAACAAACAAAAAACATGCAAGAGAAAAAATTCAACTACATTTTTCAAGCAGCAAGTACTTTTTATTTCAATGGCATTTTCTTATAGATCAAACCAAGTAAGAATATTCATGTGTAACTGTAAAAGAATGTACCTAATAAAAAGATGAATCAAAATAGAACAGTAAGTATGGTTATGTCCAGGTATGTTACTACAAATGACAATTACATGAAACACCCAGCTGCTAAAACCAAAATCAGTGTGAATGCTCCTGCTAAATGAATTTTAAGGAGCAACACGGAAAGTAAATGACTATTATAACTTGGAACGTTAAAGGTATGAGTAACATAAAAGAACACAAAATATACTCTTACTTCTAATGAGATATAAACCAATTATGGTAGGTTTTCTGAAAAATAAATTAAATGACAGGAATTTATTTCATTTTATGAATAAATTACCTCAACAATGGACTACTATTACTAACAATACTGCAGATTATAGAGGAAGAATTTTACTTATTTGGGATCAAAGAATATGGACAATAATGAAAATTTCAGAATCTAAACAACACTTGGCTGGGGAAGCCACTAATGCACGAGGTTGTAACTTTTTTTTAACTGCAAGTCATGCAACTAACCAACAAGTTGAAAGGGAAACTTTATGGCACCAAAAATTTTTAGAATCACAAACTGTTAACGCGACATGACTACTAATGGGTGATTTTAGTAATCGTTATTTCCTACCGACAAGCAAGGAGTACTCCCTATTCCTTTCCCTCAAATTAGAAGTTTTAACAAATCAATCGGGTTTATTGGAAATTAAAGCCTTGGGTTTCAATTATACGTAGGGGTATTGCTAATAACATTAACAAAATTAAAATTTTAGTTAATGATCTGCTGGTGCAAAAGTTTGTTTTTATAAAAGCTTTAGTTCTGCCTAGCTACTCTTGTGACCATAATCCTCTTCTTATACATCTAATTCAAACATTTTCAAAGGTGAAACTATTTAGATATGATAATTCATGGTCGTCCATAGACGGATATGAAGAATGTGCACAAAATGGGTTAAATATACAAGTCTAAGGTGATCCTAAATATATTTTTCTGTACAAATTGAAAGAGTGCAAAAGGAATTTAAAGTAGTGAAATAAGAAAGACCAAAGGAAGTTCTCACCTCAAAGATGTAGAAGAGGTGTAACGACCCGATATTTTGGACCATTCGCATCCATTATAAGTGTATAAGTAGACACTCATGCCAGAGTTGAATTGCTCAAAATACCGCGTTGTTAATTTAAATTTTTTTTTGCAAAACTCAGCATATGCAGTAAATAAATCAATCACAGAATCACAGACACAGAGTAATACAATAATACGCAGCGGAATAGATAAAATAGTAGTTCATGAAGCTACTATATAAACATCAGAGTTAGAAATAAAATACAACAGAATATCTCAAATATAATGAAGTCTTCAGTACGAATAGATGACTTCTCTGAACAAATCAACTAGGAGAGCTGAAAGCTGAGGCGATAGTTGGATCTCCAAAGGAAGCTCCAAACTCCAAGGATGAGTCTCAAATGCTGTATCACTCGGTCTGACCCGAGCGTAAAGCAACACAAAACACTCGAGTCAGGATTAACATTCTTATATCAATAAATCCAACTCAAGTGAAATATCAACTGAAATACAAGTAACTTAAAGGATGTTTGGGATAACCATCCTCTAAGGATCTTCAGAACTATCTACAAGGTGGAAATATACACTATAACACCGTGGTCATTTCAATTAAATTTATACTTCAAAACCCAAAAATCATTTCATTTCAAATATAACTATTTTCCAAGATAGTATATATATTAATTAATTTATAAGGTAAAGCATTTACAATTTCCTCAAGTCTCACAAATCGATTCAAATCAACTCAAATTTCAAATTCCAATTATATTCAATCTAAATTTTTCCATTTAGTTCAATTCAGTTCCTAAATAACAAATTCAATTTATATTGATTCAAATACAGATCTGAATCACAAAATAAACCATTTAAATTCCAATATTTCAAAGCTTTAATATTCAACGATTTCAAAGTTAAATTTAACAGTTTCATATAGCTCTTGATTTAACTTCATTATTATTTAATCAGGGGATATTCACTTAATAAATTCAATATCATTTAACTAGCCTTAAATTACATTTTACTAAATATTTCCTTAAACTTTATTTAAACAAGAAATATTCATTATCAAACTCAAGTTATAAATCATATCTTACATCTCAATTTCAATAAGTTTCAAATCGGTTTAATTAAATAAAATTCTTTATTGAATACAATTTCAACTAAATTTAAGTTATCTTTCTAACCTTAACTTATTCAAATTATTACCAAAATCTATTTTGAAATATATTTTAAATACTCAACATATTATATGTATTTAAATCAATCATTCCCATTTATATATAATAATTTAAGTCTCAACATTTATTAAAACCATATATTCCTTTCCAAAACCATAAAATTCATTTTAAAATATTTATATATATAGACCAACGGTGTCTGTATATATATATATATATTTATCATATGGTTAAGTGATACGGATATTTATCATTTCAATCCGAAATTTAAATATATACGGGTAGATATCATTTCGACCCGTAATCCCAATTTCAATTCGAATGAAAAACGCTTGGGTTTATCATTTCAACCCATAACGAAATTCTCCTATTCTAAAGTCCGTTCGGGTATGTATCATTTCAACCCATAGTGAATTCTATACTAACAGGGAACTTGCAGAGTGATAACAGATACTAATGAAATATAACAACAGGCATACATCATCAGTATAAATAACAGATACGGGTGTTGATGTCACAGGTGAACAGATACAAATAATAGTAATAACAGGCATATAATGCTAGATACTGGTGTCAGATGTCACAGGTGAACAGATACAAATAATAGTAATAACAGGCATATAATGCTAGATACTGGTGTCAGATGTCACAAGTGAACAATTATAGATAATAGCATATATAACAATTTAAATAACTACAATAGCATATTTCAATTGTCGTTTCAATTGAAATCAAATTTAATAAATACAAGAATATTAATCGTGAGTGATTGCTCACCTTTCGAGGCCAGAGAAGAGCGAGAATGAGAGAAGTTACGAATCCAGGCACGAATTCCCAAGTGAAACATGATGGATACGAACCTGACGATCAAAGCTGATAAATGGAGTCGATGGAAAATAAATCGAATCAATTTTTTATATAAAGGGAAATATATACTATTGTTATTATTAAATATATTTGTTTAAGATGAATATTAAATATTCCAAAAATCATTATTCTTAAAACTCAAATATTTAAAAATCAAAGATATATGTGTTATACTAAAGACCCATACTTATATATTTCTTCAAAAATTAATA
The DNA here is from genome assembly GCA_030737815.1 of Allium fistulosum. NCBI lineage: Eukaryota > Viridiplantae > Streptophyta > Magnoliopsida > Asparagales > Amaryllidaceae > Allium > Allium fistulosum. Next base: position 412,448,144 of record CM060908.1, on the reverse strand, counting down.
TAAACAAATATAAACTTAACTGTATATATAACAACACTATAATAAAATATATATATAGTACCTTGTAAGATAATATACTATGAACTGTAAACATATACATATTCGAATGGAAGAATAAATGTACAAAAATATGATTCGAAATCTATACTTTAGTAACCTATATACTAATATCTAGACAAAAGTATATATACATCTACTATGCGAAATACTATGGAACATATGCATACGACCTTGGATATTATTATTATTATAACATATACAACAGATCCTACGGCAAAGAATATTTATATTCAATAAAATACTGGCATGCATTAATAACCTTTATGTACTTACATATAAAACAATATAGGTACAGCCTACATACAACACCTAAAATTATACATGCAGACACTGCATAAACAACAATAGATATGCCTTTATATAAAATAAACGTACACATTTAGTACAGCTTGCCTACATAAATATAGGTTACATCCAACCCTGCCTAGCCTAGTATATACAACATTTCATATACAACTTATATAAGCTTTCTACAAAAACAGAATTAAACTCATGTACGAATTATAATATAGCATATATATACAAACTAACATAATCACTCTTATAGAAAACCCATAAATATAATAACAGACAGTGCTTATAACCTTTATAACTCTAAATGTATATGTGACTAAGGTGTAAAAATATATTAACTAGTATATAAAAAAAAATGCAGGCCTCAGAACACAAAGAAAAGCTCTCACCAAAACGAGCAGATCTTGTGGAGATCTAAGGTCGCAAGGTGAGGATCGAAGAAGGGACAGGCGGAAGGTGTGCGTCGGTGATGATGGGGAGGAGCGAGCGGAGGTTGCGGGGAAGGGAGGCTTCGGCCAGAGGTGAAGGGCACGACAAGAAGATAGGAGAGGGGACAGGCGGAAGTGGTGAAGGCGAAGTCGGTGGTGGAAAAGGAGGCGGAGGCGTTTGCAAACAGCGAGTAGCATGAAGGAGATAGCCTGGCCGATCGCTTGAGCGAGTGGAGAGAAGCTCGGGTTTGCTGTGGCCGATGGAAGGCAAGGTGGCTGAGATGTTGAGGTGGATGAGGCGAAGAGTGGGACTGCAGGTGAATCTCAGCGGTGAGCGATGGAGGTCGGAAGGTTGGACAAGGGGAGAGTGCTTCGGCTTGCTGGGGAAGTGGTGATGATGGCCGAAATATGTGAAGGGGAAGGAGGAAAATGAGAAGGTGGGAAGTGGTGGCTTCAGGAAATAAAGAAAGTTTGATTTCATAATATGGTATTCCTTTGAAAAGGAGATCTAAGATTTAACAGAGAAAGAAGTGAACCGGCTACAGCTGTTATGCAAATATGTATATAATAAAAAGGAATAAATGCAATATCAACGTTAGCTTTGATTCAGTAGAAAAGTTATAGCAAATTATTAAGGTTTGGGCTGCCGTTTAAAATTTGAAACCGAGGGAAAATCAAAAGGTCACGATTTGTGATACCGTTACAATGAACAGTTCTATATCGCTTCTGTCGCGCACCGGACCTCAAAATACAAAATAAATATACCGTTGAGATCAGCACGACGAGACGATCGAACCGGTACACAGATATCAGTGGTACGATAATCCGATCAAAAGTCGATAGTCGGTACCGAAAATGCTGCTATTTTGCCAGAATTAAGATAAACGGAGCAGTAGAAGTCCAAATTTGGAAAAACGAATTTCGCAGTCTGATTCAGAATGATCTGAATAAATTTTCTCCTGTTGACATATTTTGGTTTCGGAAAACTTTTAAATTCACTGTTATTAACCGGTTTGATTTGAAATAAAATTTCACAGAAAAATAAACTTCAATATTATCAGATGAAAATTTACCAGTTGCTATATTAAAATAGACGTATTCCAAATAATAAATTTTTATTTTCCAATTTTATTGTTTAAAATTTCACAAAATTTCAATTAATTTAACAAATATAGTCACTAAAAGTTTAGGGTCGTTACACTCTCCCCCACTCAAAACTTTTCGTCCCCGAAAAGGAAGGAGGTAGAAGAATAGAAACAACCAGACAGAAAAGATAGATTGAAAGTCAAGATTAAACAATTAATTTAAACTATATAAATTTTACTTAAAATTTGAAAACTTCATTTGCAATTCAATTATCTTATATAATTTAATACTTTCCATTTGTAAAATTTCTTTCTTCCTTTATAAATACCATTTATATGTTTAAATAACAACTTTATAATTATGTGAAAACTATTTGAAAACAATTATTTACGTTATTACTTATATTTACAAAGAAGCTATTTGAAAACATTAAATCCATAATTTATAAATTTATTAATTTATCTCAAGATACTTTTCAACATTATTAATAATCAATAATCATTTACTTTAAATCTGTTTTATGTAATTATTAACCTCAAAAATATTTATAACACTAAAATTCCTTTTAAACCATGTAGTCTATAATTAAACAATATTTTAAAGAATATAGTCAACAAGGAAAAAAAAAGAGGATTTGGAAAACAGAATATAGGTGAATAAATAAAGCTGAGCAGATAAGGTAGATTCAAAAGAATAGAATCGGGCACGAATAATTAATTTAAACCATTAGAATTTCACTTCAAATATTGATACAAAATTTCCTTGTTAGAAATACTTTTATAATAAAATACATTTATAATAAAATACTTTTATAACTCGATGTTTCAATAAGTTTATCCTTGTTCTTGTAGACTCTGGTAGTGCGTTGATCAGGCGCAAAACTAGAATTCTCCAAGTACTTAGTAGACCTGTTTCAACACCCAGTGAAAATACTGGAAAAACTTTTAAAAACAGATATGGAAAGTACAATCCAATCAAAAACACAAACAAAACCTTTGTCCAACCATGGTTCGCAGATACACAATGGTTACGCCTGGATCCCCCAGGAAACAATCCATATCCGTAAGCTTTCTCAGCCCTGCGAGTTACGCCATGATGACTAGTAGAATGCAGGATACACAATGGTTACGCCTGGATCCCCCAGGAAACAATCCGTACCCCCAGGCAAGACTCAGCCAAGCATTTGCGCTACTATTCGCGACCTACACAGATTGCAGGATACACAATGGTTACGCCTGGATCCCCCAGGAAACAATCCATACCCCTAGGCAAGACTCAGCCAGGCAGTTGCGCTATGCAGTCACGAGAGAACAATAAGACCATGGGTAACGCCATGGAATTCGAAGGACACTCGAGTATCATATCCGGAAAACCGAAATCAGAGAGAATAATATCGATAGAATGAATCCAAGATGTGGCCACAAATCGGATATCAAGCAGAAGGCACTTTCCATATCTTTACTTCGAAAATATGTATCATATAGTACCTTTTCAAATCACTTTCAAATATCATACTTATATAAAATCCATTATATATAAGATTTAATTTTCAAATCAAATACTTTTCCAAAATCAAAAGTATATCAAATCATACTTATATAGACTTCAATTATATAAGATTTCACTTTCAAATTGAGTACCTTTTCAAATCTATAGTTTTCGAATCAATTTCATACTCATACAAATCAATTTTATATAAGTTCGACAACTCTCAAATCAAGTGTTTAGTAACATAAGGTTCTCAAATTTTAAATTTGTTTCAATATCAGTTCAATTTCAAAATCATATACAATTTCACCAAATTATTTCTTCTCAAATTAAATATCTTCAGTTCCAAAGTTTCCAAAATAATAAATTTAGAAAATAAATCCAAATTTCTAAATCAATATCATTTAAGTCAACCAATTCATTTCCGAAATCAATGGTTTTCAAAATCAATCTTATATTTACATAAGGTCCATCTTATATCAGGATCAAATTTTACAAAATAAATTTCAATGTATGAAGAGCCATATGGGATTGAATATCTTTGCTTTTATGGGTTATATATCTTTGTAATTTAAATTGGAAATTTTCTTTTAGTAAGCAAAGATATTCTAACTCGACAGCTTTCAATTTCAGCGTCAAAATATATCAATGATATTAGAATATAAGATGTACATACGTCATCATTTTGCAGAATCACATTTGATCGCTCGCTCGATCACAGAAGTTTGCTTTCGAACTAGTATTGTCCATTCGACTTCCCTAATGCGGACTTCGATATGGTTTCTCGACTAAAAGCCATCAGTCTCCTTGCATAGCCATATACTATGATAGAGAATTCTAGAATCGAGCCCAAAATCCATATCAAATATTCGCCATCAAGAATCGAATGAAAAATCCTAACAAGAAATGGTGTAATCCACCTCGAACTTGTGTACTCAAACTTGGATCAAATTAATTATGCGAATAAAAAAACATATGTACAACTTATATATTCATTCCAACTTGTTAAATATATAGTTTCATAAAGATGTTACTAAGTTAAAACATTTAAACTAAATTTTATTCAAAATATATTGAAGACCAAATTCTTTTCAAAACATTTCAAATCTAAATTTCATATTAGAAAAATTTAAAATTTGCCTTATTCATATACTTAACAAAACAGTTTCAACTTATTTAAATCATATTACTTCATACTTAAACATTCAAAACAAATTTATATACTTTATCAAATAATTCATACTTTCAAAAAAATTTAGCTTTGAAAAGTTAACCTTGATTTGGAAGTGCTCGAACCTTCGAAATAGTTGAAGAAATCATTTTCAAATTCAAGAGTTGGAAATCAACCAATCAGTAAATCAATTTCAAAAGATAGGTTTCAAATCCGAAACTAAAGGACTGAACACCGGCTTACTTCAAATCATTTCAAATATATATACATATATCTTTCGAATATCAAATATTACTTTGGAATTTGAAATCAAAATGGTTTCACAACATCACTTGCATAGCAAAGCTACTGAAGTGGCCTATCCCTCACTCAGAAACTCGAAAATCAATGTCGATGATGCGTGCACTCATCACCGAAATTATTTTCCAGCGACATAAGTGAGTTCTGGACTTCTATTTTCTCAAACTTCTTTTAAAATTTCTTCGAAATCATTCGAAACTCATTAAAATCATTTGAAACATTTGTTATTCGGAAAATACTTTTAACTCATATTATTATTCTATATTTCAAAATCTTAAAACCAATTTCAACACACCGGAGTTCAATTCTCGAATTTCAAATTTTAAATCCTTCAGTTATAAATCATTTTTAGATAAATCAAATTTCTTATATAAATTTTTTCAAAATTACAAATCCTTTCGAAACCTCAAATTCTCATTTTAGAAAAAGTATATAATCTTTATCGAAAACATTTCACTTTTATATGTAGAATATAATCATACATATCAAAATAATAATTCGGTTTAGAAAACAATTTCTAAAATATAAACAAACCCGATTTTCAAAGGACGATTCACGAACGGATTTCAAAACAAAGATAGAGATTCAAATTAGAGGGACTCTTGTCAAATAGAATTGTGATTTGAAGATAAGCTCGAACGAAGATGAGATAATTAAATTTCAAAATAGAATATGAATATACTTATATAAATCGCAGACGACCTTAACCGGGTCAACCGTGACTTCAGGAACAAGATCGATGCAGAATTCTAAGAAAAATCAACATTCGATCGCAAGAGATAGCGGCATCTAAACCAAAGATATATAAATCTCCGGTGAATCAATGCCAAATGTAAAGGAGTTCCACCCCTTTACAAATCATTCAAAGATTGGCGGGATCGCCTATTCTTATAGAGATCATTCAAAGTGGAGTTATGGGATACTCCAGAATCAAAAGAATACCAATAGAGAGGGACAAGAATGAATTTTGAAACCGTGGGGAACGTTCCAAAGTTCAAAGGAAATCGAGTAAAAAGAAAGAGATTAAACTCGAACGAAAGTGATTCTGTAAATAAATTTACAATATATGCTAAATTTCGCCTAGAGCCAAAGCTCGGATACCAACTGTAACGACCCGATATTTTGGACCATTCGCATCCATTATAAGTGTATAGGTAGACACTCATGCCGGAGTTGAATTGCTCAAAATACCGCGTTGTTAATTTAAATTTTTTTTGCAAAACTCAGCATATGCAGTAAATAAATCAATCACAGAATCACAGACACAGAGTAATACAATAATACGCAGCGGAATAGATAAAATAGTAGTTCATGAAGCTACTATATAAACATCTGAGTTAGAAATAAAATACAACAGAATATCTCAAATATAATGAAGTCTTCAGTACGAATAGATGACTTCTCTGAACAAATCAACTAGGAGAGCTGAAAGCTGAGGCGATAGTTGGATCTCCAAAGGAAGCTCCAAACTCCAAGGATGAGTCTCAAATGCTGTATCACTCGGTCTGACCCGAGCGTAAAGCAACACAAAACACTCGAGTCAGGATTAACATTCTTATATCAATAAATCCAACTCAAGTGAAATATCAACTGAAATACAAGTAACTTAAAGGATGTTTGGGATAACCATCCTCTAAGGATCTTCAGAACTATCTACAAGGTGGAAATATACACTATAACACCGTGGTCATTTCAATTAAATTTATACTTCAAAACCCAAAAATCATTTCATTTCAAATATAACTATTTTCCAAGATAGTATATATATTAATTAATTTATAAGGTAAAGCATTTACAATTTCCTCAAGTCTCACAAATCGATTCAAATCAACTCAAATTTCAAATTCCAATTATATTCAATCTAAATTTTTCCATTTAGTTCAATTCAGTTCCTAAATAACAAATTCAATTTATATTGATTCAAATACAGATCTGAATCACAAAATAAACCATTTAAATTCCAATATTTCAAAGCTTTAATATTCAACGATTTCAAAGTTAAATTTAACAGTTTCATATAGCTCTTGATTTAACTTCATTATTATTTAATCAGGGGATATTCACTTAATAAATTCAATATCATTTAACTAGCCTTAAATTACATTTTACTAAATATTTCCTTAAACTTTATTTAAACAAGAAATATTCATTATCAAACTCAAGTTATAAATCATATCTTACATCTCAATTTCAATAAGTTTCAAATCGGTTTAATTAAATAAAATTCTTTATTGAATACAATTTCAACTAAATTTAAGTTATCTTTCTAACCTTAACTTATTCAAATTATTACCAAAATCTATTTTGAAATATATTTTAAATACTCAACATATTATATGTATTTAAATCAATCATTCCCATTTATATATAATAATTTAAGGCTCAACATTTATTAAAACCATATATTCCTTTCCAAAACCATAGAATTCATTTTAAAATATTTATATATATAGACCAACGGTGTCTGTATATATATATATTTATCATATGGTTAAGTGATACGGATATTTATCATTTCAATCCGAAATTTAAATATATACGGGTAGATATCATTTCGACCCGTAATCCCAATTTCAATTCGAATGAAAATCGCTTGGGTTTATCATTTCAACCCATAACGAAATTCTCCTATTCTAAAGTCCGTTCGGGTATGTATCATTTCAACCCATAGTGAATTCTATACTAACAGGGAACTTGCAGAGTGATAACAGATACTAATGAAATATAACAACAGGCATACATCATCAGTATAAATAACAGATACGGGTGTCGATGTCACAGGTGAATAGATACAAATAATAGTAATAACAGGCATATAATGCTAGATACTAGTGTCAGATGTCACAGGTGAACAGATATAAATAATAGTAATAACATGCATATAATGCTAGATACTGGTGTCAGATGTCATAGGTGAACAATTATAGATAATAGCATATATAACAATTTAAATAACTACAACAACATATTTCAATTGTCGTTTCAATTGAAATCAAATTTAATAAATACAAGAATATTAATCGTGAGTGATTGCTCACCTTTCGAGGCCAGAGAAGAGCGAGAATGAGAGAAGTTACGAATCCAGGCACGAATTCCCAAGTGAAACAAGATGGATACGAATCTAACGATCAAAGCTGATAAATGGAGTCGATGGAAAATAAATCGAATCAGTTTTTTATATAAAGGGAAATATATACTATTGTTATTATTAAATATATTTGTTTAAGATGAATATTAAATATTCCAAAAATCATTATTCTTAAAACTCAAATATTTAAAAATCAAAGATATATGTGTTATACTAAAGACCCATACTTATATATTTCTTCAAAAATTAATATAAACAAATATAAACTTAACTGTATATATAACAACACTATAATAAAATATATATATATAGTACCTTGTAAGATAATATACTATGAACTGTAAACATATACATATTCGAATGGAAGAATAAATGTACAAAAATATGATTCGAAATCTATACTTTAGTAACCTATATACTAATATCTAGACAAAAGTATATATACATCTACTATGCGAAATACTATGGAACATATGCATACGACCTTGGATATTATTATTATTATAACATATACAACAGATCCTACGGCAAAGAATATTTATATTCAATAAAATACTGGCATGCATTAATAACCTTTGTGTACTTACATATAAAACAATATAGGTACAGCCTACATACAACACCTAAAATTATACATGCAGACACTGCATAAACAACAATAGATATGCCTTTATATAAAATAAACGTACACATTTAGTACAGCTTGCCTACATAAATATAGGTTACATCCAACCCTGCCTAGCCTAGTATATACAACATTTCATATACAACTTATATAAGCTTTCTACAAAAACAGAATTAAACTCATGTACGAATTATAATATAGCATATATATACAAACTAACATAATCACTCTTATAGAAAACCCACAAATATAATAACAGACAGTGCTTATAACCTTTATAACTCTAAATGTATATGTGACTAAGGTGTAAAAATATATTAACTAGTATATAAAAAAAAATGCAGGCCTCAGAACACAAAGAAAAGCTCTCACCAAAACGAGCAGATCTTGTGGAGATCTAAGGTCGCAAGGTGAGGATCGAAGAAGGGACAGGCGGAAGGTGTGCGTCGGTGATGATGGGGAGGAGCGAGCGGAGGTTGCGGGGAAGGGAGGCTTCGGCCAGAGGTGAAGGGCACGGCAAGAAGATAGGAGAGGGGACAGGCGGAAGTGGTGAAGGCGAAGTCGGTGGTGGAAAAGGAGGCGGAGGCGTTTGCAAACAGCGAGTAGCATGAAGGAGATAGCCTGGCCGATCGCTTGAGCGAGTGGAGAGAAGCTCGGGTTTGCTGTGGCCGATGGAAGGCAAGGTGGCTGAGATGTTGAGGTGGATGAGGCGAAGAGTGGGACTGCAGGTGAATCTCAGCGGTGAGCGATGGAGGTCGGAAGGTTGGACAAGGGGAGAGTGCTTCGGCTTGCTGGGGAAGTGGTGATGATGGCCGAAATATGTGAAGGGGAAGGAGGAAAATGAGAAGGTGGGAAGTGGTGGCTTCAGGAAATAAAGAAAGTTTGATTTCATAATATGGTATTCCTTTGAAAAGGAGATCTAAGATTTAACAGAGAAAGAAGTGAACTGGCTACAGCTGTTATGCAAATATGTATATAATAAAAAGGAATAAATGCAATATCAACGTTAGCTTTGATTTAGTAGAAAAGTTTTAGCAAATTATTAAGGTTTGGGCTGCCGTTTCAAATTTGAAACCGAGGGAAAATCAAAAGGTCACGATTTGTGGTACCGTTACAACGAACAGTTCTATATCGCTTCTGTCGCGCACCGGACCTCAAAATACAAAATAAATATATCGTTGAGATCAGCACGACGAGACGATCGAACCGGTACACAGATATCAGTAGTACGATAATCCGATCAAAAGTCGATAGTCGGTACCGAAAATGCTGCTATTTTGCCAGAATTAAGATAAACGGAGCAGTAGAAGTCCAAATTTGGAAAAACGAATTTCGCAGTCTGATTCAGAATGATCTGAATAAATTTTCTCCTGTTGACATATTTTGGTTTCGAAAAACTTTTAAATTCACTGTTATTAACCGGTTTGATTTGAAATAAAATTTCATAGGAAAATAAACTTCAATATTATCAGATGACAATTTACCAGTTGCTATATTAAAATAGACGTATTCCAAATAATAAATTTTTATTTTCAAATTTTATTGTTTAAAATTTCACAAAATTTCAATTAATTTAACAAATAAAGTCACTAAAAGTTTAGGGTCGTTACACTCTCCCCCACTCAAAACTTTTCGTCCCCGAAAAGGAAGGAGGTAGAAGAATAGAAACAACCAGACAGAAAAGATAGATTGAAAGTCAAGATTAAACAATTAATTTAAACTATATAAATTTTACTTAAAATTTGAAAACTTCATTTGCAATTCAATTATCTTATATAATTTAATACTTTCCATTTGTAAAATTTCTTTCTTCACCATTTATATGTTTAAATAACAACTTTATAATTATGTGAAAACTATTTGAAAACAATTATTTACGTTATTACTTATATTTACAAAGAAGCTATTTGAAAACATTAAATCCATAATTTATAAATTTATTAATTTATCTCAAGATACTTTTCAACATTATTAATAATCAATAATCATTTACTTTAAATCTGTTTTATTAAATTATTAACCTCAAAAATATTTATAACACTAAAATTCCTATTAAACCATGTAGTTTATAATTAAACAATATTTTAAAGAATATAGTCAACAAGGAAAAAAAGAGGATTTGGAAAACAGAATATAGGTGAATAAATAAAGCTGAGCAGATAAGGTAGATTCAAAAGAATAGAATCGGGCACGAATAATTAATTTAAACCATTAGAATTTCACTTCAAATATTGATACAAAATTTCCTTGTTAGAAATACTTTTATAATAAAATACATTTATAATAAAATACTTTTATAACTCGATGTTTCAACAAGTTTATCCTTGTTCTTGTAGACTCTGGTAGTGCGTTGATCAGGCGCAAAACTAGAATTCTCCAAGTACTTAGTAGACCTGTTTCAACACCCAGTGAAAATACTGGAAAAACTTTTAAAAACAGATATGGAAAGTACAATCCAATCAAAAACACAAACAAAACCTTTGTCCAACCATGGTTCGCAGATACACAATGGTTACGCCTGGATCCCCCAGGAAACAATCCATATCCGTAAGCTTTCTCAGCCCTGCGAGTTACGCCATGATGACTAGTAGAATGCAGGATAGACAATGGTTACGCCTGGATCCCCCAAGAAACAATCCGTACCCCCAGGCAAGACTCAGCCAAGCATTTGCGCTACTATTCGCGACCTACACAGATTGCAGGATACACAATGGTTACGCCTGGATCCCCCAAGAAACAATCTGTACCCCTAGGCAAGACTCAGCCAGGCAGTTGCGCTATGCAGTCACGAGAGAACAATAAGACCATGGGTAACGCCATGGAATTCGAAGGACACTCGAGTATCATATCCGGAAAACCAAAATCAGAGAGAATAATATCGATAGAATGAATCCAAGATGTGGCCACAAATCGGATATCAAGGAGAAGGCACTTTCCATATCTTTACTTCGAAAATATGTATCATATAGTACCTTTTCAAATCACTTTCAAATATCATACTTATATAAAATCCATTATATATAAGATTTAATTTTCAAATCAAATACTTTTCCAAAATCAAAAGTATATCAAATCATACTTATACAGACTTCAATTATATAAGATTTCACTTTCAAATTGAGTACTTTTTCAAATCTATAGTTTTTGAATCAATTTCATACTCATACAAATCAATTTTATATAAGTTCGACAACTCTCAAATCAAGTGTTTAGTAACATAAGGTTCTCAAATTTTAAATTTGTTTCAATATCAGTTCAATTTCAAAATCATATACAATTTCACCAAATTATTTCTTCTCAAATTAAATATCTTCAGTTCCGATGTTTCCAAAATAATAAATTTAGAAAATAAATCCAAATTTCTAAATCAATATCATTTAAGTCAACCAATTCATTTCCGAAATCAATGGTTTTCAAAATCAATCTTATATTTACATAAGGTCCATCTTATATCAGGATCAAATTTTACAAAATAAATTTCAATGTATGAAGAGCCATATGGGATTGAATATCTTTGCTTTTATGGGTTATATATGTTTGTAATTTAAATTGGAAATTTTCTTTTAGTAAGCAAAGATATTCTAACTCGACAGCTTTCAATTTCAGCGTCAAAATATATCAATGATATTAGAATATAAGATGTACATACGTCATCATTTTGCAGAATCACATTTGATCGCTCGCTCGATCATAGAAGTTTGCTTTCGAACTAGTATTGTCCATTCGACTTCCCTAATGCAGACTTCGATATGGTTTCTCGACTAGAAGCCATCAGTCTCCTTGCATAGCCATATACTATGATAGAGAATTCTAGAATCGAGCCCAAAATCCATATCAAATATTCGCCATCAAGAATCGAATGAAAAATCCTAACACGAAATGGTGTAATCCACCTCGAACTTGTGTACTCAAACTTGGATCAAATTAATTATGCGAATAAAACAACATACGTACAACTTATATATTCATTCCAACTTGTTAAATATATAGTTTCATAAAGATGTTACTAAGTTAAAACATTTAAACTAAATTTTATTCAAAATATATTGAAGACCAAATTCTTTTCAAAACATTTCAAATCTAAATTTCATATTAGAAAAATTTAAAATTTGCCTTATTCATATACTTAACAAAACAGTTTCAACTTATTTAAATCATATTACTTCATACTTAAACATTCAAAACAAATTTATATACTTTATCAAATAATTCATACTTTCAAAAAAAATTAGCTTTGAAAAGTTAACCTTGATTTGGAAGTGCTCGAACCTTCGAAATAGTTGAAGAAATCATTTTCAAATTCAAGAGTTGGAAATCAACCAATCAGTAAATCAATTTCAAAAGATAGGTTTCAAATCCGAAACTAAAGGACTGAACACCGGCTTACTTCAAATCATTTCAAATATATATACATATATCTTTCGAATATCAAATATTACTTTGGAATTTGAAATCAAAATGGTTTCACAAAATCACTTGCATAGCAAAGCTACTGAAGTGGCCTATCCCTCACTCAGAAACTCGAAAATCAATGTCGATAATGCGTGCACTCATCACCGAAATTATTTTCCAGCGACATAAGTGAGTTCTGGACTTCTATTTTCTCAAACTTCTTTTAAAATTTCTTCGAAATCATTCGAAACTCATTAAAATCATTTGAAACATTTGTTATTCGGAAAATACTTTTAACTCATATTATTATTCTATATTTCAAAATCTTAAAACCAATTTCAACACACCGGAGTTCAATTCTCGAATTTCAAATTTTAAATCCTTCAGTTATAAATCATTTTTAGATAAATCAAATTTCTTATATAAATTTTTTCAAAATTACAAATCCTTTCGAAACCTCAAATTCTCATTTTAGAAAAAGTATATAATCTTTATCGAAAACATTTCACTTTTATATGTAGAATATAATCATACATATCAAAATAATAATTTCGGTTTAGAAAACAATTTCTAAAATATAAACAAACCCGATTTTCAAAGGACGATTCACGAACGGATTTCAAAACAAAGATAGAGATTCAAATTAGAGGGACTTTTGTCAAATAGAATTGTGATTTGAAGATAAGCTCGAACGAAGATGAGATAATTAAATTTCAAAATAGAATATGAATATACTTATATAAATCGCGGACGACCTTAACCGGGTCAACCGTGACTTCAGGAACAAGATCGATGTAGAATTCCAAGAAAAATCAACATTCGATCGCAAGAGATAGCGGCATCTAAACCAAAGATATATATATCTCCGGTGAATCAATGCCAAATGTAAAGGAGTTCCACCCCTTTACAAATCATTCAAAGATTGGCGGGATCGCCTATTCTTATAGAGATCATTCAAAGTGGAGTTATGGGATACTCCAGAATCAAAAGAATACCAATAGAGAGGGACAAGAATGAATTTTGAAACCGTGGGGAACGTTCCAAAGTTCAAAGGAAATCGAGTCAAAAGGAAGAGATTAAACTCGAACGAAAGTGATTCTGTAAATAAATTTACAATATATGCTAAGTTTCGCCTAGAGCCAAAGCTCGGATACCAACTGTAACGACCCGATATTTTGGACCATTCGCATCCATTATAAGTGTATAGGTAGACACTCATGCCGGAGTTGAATTGCTCAAAATACCGCGTTGTTAATTTAATTTTTTTTTTGCAAAACTCAGCATATGCAGTAAATAAATCAATCACAGAATCACAGACATAGAGTAATACAATAATACGCAGCGGAATAGATAAAATAGTAGTTCATGAAGCTACTATATAAACATCAGAGTTAGAAATAAAATACAACAGAATATCTCAAATATAATGAAGTCTTCAGTACGAATAGATGACTTCTCTGAACAAATCAACTAGGAGAGCTGAAAGCTGAGGCGATAGTTGGATCTCCAAAGGAAGCTCCAAACTCCAAGGATGAGTCTCAAATGCTGTATCACTCGGTCTGACCCGAGCGTAAAGCAACACAAAACACTCGAGTCAGGATTAACATTCTTATATCAATAAATCCAACTCAAGTGAAATATCAACTGAAATACAAGTAACTTAAAGGATGTTTGGGATAACCATCCTCTAAGGATCTTCAGAACTATCTACAAGGTGGAAATATACACTATAACACCGTGGTCATTTCAATTAAATTTATACTTCAAAACCCAAAAATCATTTCATTTCAAATATAACTATTTTCCAAGATAGTATATATATTAATTAATTTATAAGGTAAAGCATTTACATTTTCCTCAAGTCTCACAAATCGATTCAAATCAACTCAAATTTCAAATTCCAATTATATTCAATCTAAATTTTTCCATTTAGTTCAATTCAGTTCCTAAATAACAAATTCAATTTATATTGATTCAAATACAGATCTGAATCACAAAATAAACCATTTAAATTCCAATATTTCAAAGCTTTAATATTCAACGATTTCAAAGTTAAATTTAACAGTTTCATATAGCTCTTGATTTAACTTCATTATTATTTAATCAGGGGATATTCACTTAATAAATTCAATATCATTTAACTAGCCTTAAATTACATTTTACTAAATATTTCCTTAAACTTTATTTAAACAAGAAATATTCATTATCAAACTCAAGTTATAAATCATATCTTACATCTCAATTTCAATAAGTTTCAAATCGGTTTAATTAAATAAAATTCTTTATTGAATATAATTTCAACTAAATTTAAGTTATCTTTCTAACCTTAACTTATTCAAATTATTACCAAAATCTATTTTGAAATATATTTTAAATACTCAACATATTATATGTATTTAAATCAATCATTCCCATTTATATATAATAATTTAAGGCTCAACATTTATTAAAACCATATATTCCTTTCCAAAACCATAGAATTCATTTTAAAATATTTATATATATAGACCAACGGTGTCTTTATATATATATTTATCATATGGTTAAGTGATACGGATATTTATCATTTCAATCCAAAATTTAAATATATACGGGTAGATATCATTTCGACCCGTAATCCCAATTTCAATTCGAATGAAAATCGCTTGGGTTTATCATTTCAACCCATAACGATTCTCCTATTCTAAAGTCCGTTCGGGTATGTATCATTTCAACCCATAGTGAATTCTATACTAACAGGGAACTTGCAGAGTGATAACAGATACTAATGAAATATAACAACAGGCATACATCATCAGTATAAATAACAGATACGGGTGTCGATGTCACAGGTGAACAGATACAAATAATAGTAATAACAGGCATATAATGCTAGATACTGGTGTCAGATGTCACAGGTGAACAGATACAAATAATAGTAATAACAGGCATATAATGCTTGATACTGGTGTCAGATGTCACAGGTGAACAATTATAGATAATAGCATATATAGCAATTTAAATAACTACAACAGCATATTTCAATTGTCGTTTCAATTGAAATCAAATTTAATAAATACAAGAATATTAATCGTGAGTGATTGCTCACCTTTCGAGGCCAGAGAAGAGCGAGAATGAGAGAAGTTACGAATCCAGGCACGAATTCCCAAGTGAAACAAGATGGATACGAATCTGACGATCAAAGCTGATAAATGGAGTCGATGGAAAATAAATCGAATCAGTTTTTTATATAAAGGGAAATATATACTATTGTTATTATTAAATATATTTGTTTAAGATGAATATTAAATATTCCAAAAATCATTATTCTTAAAACTCAAATATTTAAAAATCAAAGATATATGTGTTATACTAAAGACCCATACTTATATATTTCTTCAAAAATTAATATAAACAAATATAAACTTAACTGTATATATAACAACACTATAATAATATATATATATATAGTACCTTGTAAGATAATATACTATGAACTGTAAACATATACATATTCGAATGGAAGAATAAATGTACAAAAATATGATTCGAAATCTATACTTTAGTAACCTATATACTAATATCTAGACAAAAGTATATATACATCTACTATGCAAAATACTATGGAACATATGCATACGACCTTGGATATTATTATTATTATAACATATACAACAGATCCTACGGCAAAGAATATTTATATTCAATAAAATACTGGCATGCATTAATAACCTTTGTGTACTTACATATAAAACAATATAGGTACAGCCTACTTACAACATCTAAAATTATACATGCAGACACTGCATAAACAACAATAGATATGCCTTTATATAAAATAAACGTACACATTTAGTACAGCTTGCCTACATAAATATAGGTTACATCCAACCCTGCCTAGCCTAGTATATACAACATTTCATATACAACTTATATAAGATTTCTACAAAAACAGAATTAAACTCATGTACGAATTATAATATAGCATATATATACAAACTAACATAATCACTCTTATAGAAAACCCACAAATATAATAACAGACAGTGCTTATAACCTTTATAACTCTAAATGTATATGTGACTAAGGTGTAAAAATATATTAACTAGTATATAAAAAAAAATGCAGGCCTCAGAACACAAAGAAAAGCTCTCACCAAAACGAGAAGATCTTGTGGAGATCTAAGGTCGCAAGGTGAGGATCGAAGAAGGGACAGGCGGAAGGTATGCGTCGGTGATGATGGGGAGGAGCGAGCGGAGGTTGCGGGGAAGGGAGGCTTCGGCCAGAGGTGAAGGGCACGGCAAGAAGATAGGAGAGGGGACAGGCGGAAGTGGTGAAGGCGAAGTCGGTGGTGGAAAAGGAGGCGGAGGCGTTTGCAAACAGCGAGTAGCATGAAGGAGATAGCCTGGCCGATCGCTTGAGCGAGTGGAGAGAAGCTCGGGTTTGCTGTGGCCGATGGAAGGCAAGGTGGCTGAGATGTTGAGGTGGATGAGGCGAAGAGTGGGACTGCAGGTGAATCTCAGCGGTGAGCGATGGAGGTCGGAAGGTTGGACAAGGGGAGAGTGCTTCGGCTTGCTGGGGAAGTGGTGATGATGGCCGAAATATGTGAAGGGGAAGGAGGAAAATGAGAAGGTGGGAAGTGGTGGCTTCAGGAAATAAAGAAAGTTTGATTTCATAATATGGTATTCCTTTGAAAAGGAGATCTAAGATTTAACAGAGAAAGAAGTGAACCGGCTACAGCTGTTATGCAAATATGTATAAAATAAAAAGGAATAAATGCAATATCAACGTTAGCTTTGATTCAGTAGAAAAGTTATAGCAAATTATTAAGGTTTGGGCTGCCGTTTCAAATTTGAAACCGAGGGAAAATCAAAAGGTCACGATTTGTGGTACCGTTACAACGAACAGTTCTATATCGCTTCTGTCGCGCACCGGACCTCAAAATACAAAATAAATATACCGTTGAGATCAGCACGACGAGACGATCGAACCGGTACACAGATATCAGTGGTACGATAATCCGATCAAAAGTCGATAGTCGGTACCGAAAATGCTGTTATTTTGCCAGAATTAAGATAAACGGAGCAGTAGAAGTCCAAATTTGGAAAAACGAATTTCGCAGTCTGATTCAGAATGATCTGAATAAATTTTCTCCTGTTGACATATTTTGGTTTCGGAAAACTTTTAAATTCACTGTTATTAACCGGTTTGATTTGAAATAAAATTTCACAGAAAAATAAACTTCAATATTATCAGATGAAAATTTACCAGTTGCTATATTAAAATAGACGTATTCCAAATAATAAATTTTTATTTTCAAATTTTATTGTTTAAAATTTCACAAAATTTCAATTAATTTAACAAATAAAGTCACTAAAAGTTTAGGGTCGTTACAAGAGGAGTATAATTTTCTGTCCAAGCTTGTAGATCAAGATCCTACAAACACAGATTTATATGACTTAATGCTACATGCTAGACATAAATTTCAAATGCAAAAAAGACAAAATTTTAGGGTTATAAACAAAAGGCAAAGGTGCTATGGCTACAACAAGGGAACACTAATTCCAAGTTTTCCATGAAAAAATGTCGCAGAGGACATATCATAATAATATTCAAGCACCAAACTGTTTCCAAAAAATTTGCCATTACAACGGCGCTATTTTGTAGCACCGGAGTAATGTCTATGCATTACCCCTCTCCTGATACTTGGCTTGCGCCATTAACAGTATTTTTATCCCAATTTGATCTTCAGGTTTCAACCTGTTTATATAAACTGTATAGTGGTTTACTCTAGACAGCGAGTCCAAACTTGATTCAATTGATCACTTTAACAATAGAACAACGTCAATAATATAAGCCAAGAGATAATAGTCATCCCGAAGAAAAGAAAGCACAATATAAAACATATTATCCTACTATCCAAAATACTTTACAATATCCTTTAAACTAAATTATCCATAAATAAATATATCAAACCATTTTGAAATATGAAAAAGTACATAAATGTTTGAGAATAAATACATCAGACTAGTGTATATATATTTCCCCCTTTATAAATATTAATCCAAATTACTGCACTAATCATGTGGTTTACCTAAAATTCCACAGAGCTTACAAGGAAAACCTTTGTTCTCTATGACTTTAAAAAAAGTCAAGCCAATCCCAATAAAAGTTTTTCTTTCCTACAAGCAAACTAAATGATAATCTTGCACAAGCATATTGATTTCAATATGCATGAGTAAATTAGTACATATTTCATCTTCTAAGTAAACACAAACAATCATTGATAAGTTGAATTGAGACATTTAGATAAATTACTATATCCAATCAAAACAAAGGTTAGACTTTGATGATCTTAATATGGATAAAGATTCAAAGACAGACGAAAACTTGAGATGCAAATTACAGTAAAGAATTACAACACACCTTCACTTGCGTTGCATTAAAAGGAATGCGAGGTCCAGTCAATACATTTGGGCCTCTGATGCATGAATGCGTTTTACAAGAATTCATGGACTAGAAGTTAGTATATGTATGTACAAAAACTCAATAACAAGTCGGGCAAATGATTAATAAGATATAAATTCTTCATTTTCACAAATGAATTTTACAAAGTCTACTTCAGTACGTATGGATAAGTTTATGCATGTACTTTTCATCAAAAAATAAAAAAAATGCAAACAATCCATAACAAGCTGAAATACCAACCTATAGAGTAATATATCTCTGATCCTTAAATAAAAATAATGTTGTTCATTACTGACAATGGAGTTTATGTTGATAAGTGGGCTTGGAGTAGGCGGGTCTGGTGGCTCGGTTGCGCGTCGGAGGTTGAGTGGTGTTGGACGGTTTTTGCATGGTGGCTGAAGGTGAGGCTGCGATCGATCGCTCTGGCGATTTAACCCTAAATAAGCAAGGGAAAAAAAATGAAAGGTGGAAATGAAAAAAAAAGGAGGGAGGGTGTGCGTTTTGGGGCAAATTTTCCCACGAAAAGAGGCACAGATTTTGATACGGCTATAAGCCGTATCAAATGTTAATACGGCTTACAGCCGTATTAAATAATATAGATATGGCTTTAAGCCGTATTAAAATTTGATATGGCTTATAGCCGTATCAAATGTGCCGCCTCAAAATCCTGTCTGTGGTGTAGTGTTCATACCATCCTGATCAAGAGATGGCGAGATGTGCCCTTAAGCCAGACTCACTCCAATTTGTGGTGGATAATGGCTGCTTTTGTTCCATCACTACTTTCCGATTCCTTCCAAAGCCAACCAAAGTCATGCCCCCGGTTCCTTGGGGAGCGATGCTGATCCCTATGAAGGGATCGGTGCCGATCCATCTTCCTTAGTGGGGGTTTGCCCCTCGGTCGCTCCAATTCATGTCCAACCCTTCTAGTTCCACTCCAAGTCCTAGATTCCAATAACCAGCCGTTCCAACATCCATTGCAGCCTGCCCCCTGACTCCACGAGGGTATCCCGAATTATAGTCTTTCAAACGATCATCTAAATTTTGATTCGCACCAAACTCCACATGATTGATGCAGACCCACCAAAATCCTGACAGACTAGACCCGGGGGCATGCCCCCAACCCTTATGGATCGATGCCGACCCCTCTGGTGGGATCGGCACCAACCCCTCCCTGTTGGCCTGGGACTGCCCTCGGTTGCATCACTCCGTTCTCCTGCCTATTTTCACCATTTCCATGATACCGGTTCTGATTTCCCACAGCTCCTGCTGCTCTAGCTCCTTAATCCAAATTGCTAGTAGCTCTAAATCCTTGGTTTTGCACTCCAGCAGCTCCTACTGCTCCATCCTATCTAACATGCTTGAGGAAATTCTGCATCGTCTCCTCTTGCCTCTTTATCATATGTTCCTGCGTAGCATTCATCATTGTTTCTATCTCCTTCCTAGTGATGTAGATGGAGATCTAATTAGCTCCAGCTCCCGAGGATACCTCTTGAATTCCTCCATGGCGACTCCTTTCTACTAGCGCTCTCTTTGAAGATTGCCTGACAATTGTTCCAAATCCAAGCTTCAAATTTTTTCAAAATCAGTGGGTGCAAGTATTCTCGATGAAAGCACCAAAATGTTGGTGACAAAAATGGTCACCAACACCCAAGTAATGTGAAAGCACCACCAACACAATAACAATAACATCAGAGAATAATATAACTTCACGTATCACATATTCAGTGTAGAAAAGTAAACGAGCACGTAGATTTTCTAGTGGTTTGGCAGACTCTAGCCTACGTCCACTCCAATATTCTTATTATTTATATTGTAAGGTTACAAATACAGTTGTTCTTGCCTTAGAAAATTAATGAAAGAAAGAAAGGGACTAAATAAGAAGAGGTAGAAAAAAGATCCCTGAATGAATGCCAAGCATGTTGTATTTATAGGAGAAGACATGCAAATATCTCACTAAAAATTTGTATCTAGAATCCCTATGCCAAGACGATCCGATCCAAAAAATTTAGGCCGATCGCTCACCCCTAAGAGGGGTCGAAGCAGACCCCTCTTCCACGCACTATGGGGCCTAACGATCCCTTGTGTGGGTACCCCTACTCCTCCACTTTATGTTTCCAAAGTGGTTTCCCAAGTTGATGCGTCATTTGTTGAGTTATTGAGCGATCATCATTGAGTTGAGTTGCGATGCCAATCCGAGTGATCATAGCCATATTAATCCGATTGATCACTTGCCTAGGTGAAATGCCAACTCCATACTTAGCCAATTCCAATGTGTCATCCGTCCGAATCCACTGAACATTGTCCACAACCTTGTTTATAACCAATCATCGAGCCTGATAATCATCTCTTCGAGCATCCTACCTAGATGATCACGAAATCCATTTGGCCAAATCATTTGATATACTACTTGGCCAAAAGGTGGTATAACTGGTGCAAATCCCACACCAAGAAAAATGGAGATCCACTAAATTCTATTGTTTGTTGATTGCATTGTAAGGATTTATACTAAACTTTTGTATGACATTATTTTTTTAGTTGCTTAATATTGGATATATTTAATATTTAAATATGAAAAATTGGATAATTGGGGTTTTTATATTTTTATTTTTATTTTTCCACAAAACATAACATCGATTAAAATAAATGGATAATAACTTAAACATGATTTTTCATTACTAAATTTTGATCTACTTATTCATGATTGTAATTAATTATAGGGTATTCTTAATATAGTATTTCTTTGATTTCTTAATATTGGATCATTTTCAATTTGCAGGTTAAGATAAAAGAGCACGGTAGTAACATTTAGAGCTCTTAGGGAGCAACATTGTTAAGTGAGATGGAGTGTCGAAGGTTTTTGGCAATGAACGCCGAGGAAGAGCGAGAGGACTAGGTTTAATTTGACCATAGTTTTTTATAGTTGCCGTTACTTTTATTTTTTTAATAGCTGAGAAAAAGTTCGGTAATGAAACAAAATTTAAATATATTTTGGCAACTCAAATCACTACTAATTTTGAATTTGACAAAATTATGTTTTCGCCTTTCAATTTTGAATTGTCCAATCACTCAAGATTACATTATTCAATCTCTACCCATCATGATACACATTCCCTTCTTGATCCCACATTAGACTGTTTATATGGTGCATTATTGCTGAGCTGAAAGCATGCTAAATTACACATTTTTACTTTAAAAGAAATTTTAGTGGTTGTGAATTAAGTGGGTGCGTATTATTTCTAATTTTTACTTTCAAGTAAATTTATAGTCACTTAAGCAGTCCATGTTTTCCCTTCTTCCATGAATTTTGGCGGTAACAATGTCATGTGAGACTTTAGCTTTACTTTTGATGGATTTTCAATTTAAACCATTTTTCCCCTAAATATTAGCTAATACGAAAACTTTTAATCTAATTTAGAATTATAACAAATCAACAACAATAATAATTTGAAGCTTGATGTGATTTGAGACTAGTGTTTATTCAGGTCATGTATTGCCAACACTATTGTAACTTGCAAGAATTGCCTAGTTTCTTAGATACCATAATATCTTATTTGATAATGATATTAGCAATCAACAATAATATTGTTCATGTAATGTTGTTATTGCAATACACATATTTTGATTCAAGCTATTATACATATTCAGGACATAATATAGTAATAAAGTGTACTGATATCAATACCCATAACACATAATTTTCAGACCACTATTTATATCACACAGACTAATAGTTAGTTTAAGTATCCACATTTATGCTTTTTAGCAATAACTGATGGATGGATTACATGGCTTTGTTTGTGCAAATTTCTTCGGAACTACAATATGGGAACAATTGAATATTTTCAAGCTAAGCAGTACATGTTCAATAATAGACTACATTACAAAAAGTGTACTCGATGGTTTGGAAAATGAAAATTTTAAAAACGGTTTAAACCTTTTACTTTCTTTCAGACTTCTTTGTTTTAATGACAATATTCACACCTAAACATGTCATTGTTTACTAGATTAGAAGTAACATAGAATAACTACTTGCCTTTGCTGGTTATATTACTAGCCATGATATGTGGGATTGCTAATGATGTAGCCAGAATCACTACTATAATGAATTATGCCTTGTATGCCATACTATTTTGTTCCCGGTCAAAATATGAATGTAGCGGTGCATGTATTATATCGTATTAGTTAATCATGTGGCATCCTGGCAACGAAATTTGAACAAAATATTGATAAAAAAACATACAAGCAATTTTACTCTCTCATTAGTAATTTACTATAATAGTAGACTGCAAATGCATATACTTACATCTATTTCAACTATGAACTTTAATGGGAAAAAATATGCTAAAAGAATGACTTCAGAAGTTTCAACATATCAGTTTCAATTTATTTCATGTCAGATTTAGCATAATTCAGCATGTTAGTTTCTATTAAGTTAGTCTTAGTTTCAACTCAGCATATCGGTTTGAACTTTGAACATTTGCTTACTTCAGCTCAGTCTATGAGGCTTAGCATAATTCAGATCAACAAGTCTCAATTTCAACTCCAACAATTCAATTCAAGATCAGTGTAGTTTAGTTACATGCTCACCACTTCAATGTAGCACATCTATATGTTTTACAAAATTTAACTTTGTACTTTTGTCGTCTAAAAAGTTCAATCTTTCTATATTTTGTTTCAGTGGTTTCTCTTGTTCTTTCTCTTCCTATATATAGAAATTAGAGATATATATGGATTCATTGACTAAGGCAAGCTGATAGGAATAAACTGTTGTTTGTTTGCTTGTAGTCACACTGTGATAGTAATAATATGCAAATTCAAGATAAGCCAAATTGTTAGATTTGTTACATGATTCCATAAGAAGAGGAAGATGAAGCCAGCCCTAACCTTGCACCATAGAAGAGCCGCATGAAGAAGGAGATGCCGCTCCGAATCTCGAGCGGTGGAAGCTCATTTGGGAGATGCCTGGAAGATGATTTGGAGAAAGGAGGAAGTTTGAAGCGGTGTAATGGTGAATAAAGTGGAGCGACATTAATTTTCATTCGAAGGAAGGAATGCCGAACAAGATTTTTCATTTGGTGATTTTCCGAATGAAATATTCCGTTCGGTGATTTAGGATGCCGCTCCAGAATTTTGGTTCGTGAGGAATGCCGAACCAAATTACTTGCTCGGTGTTGATACCGAGTCAGATGAGTGTTTTGCCGAACCAAATTGTGTCAGACCAGATGCATGCTGAACCAAACCCCAGAGCTGCTATATAGCAGCTACCTCTCCTCATATCGTCACTCTATAAATAGTGGAGCTTCTGAACAACAAAGGCAGCCAAAATTGAGAGCTAATTTCAGCCAATTTCAGAGCCATCCTAGAGAGCTGAAACTCTGCAGAACTTTGTCTGTATTGTTAATTCTTCTTATGTATAGCCTCCAAAAGTGAATCAATCTTGTAACTCTAATCTTTCAGTGATTAATAAAAATTTCCTCTCCCCAAGTGGACGTACACTGCCTCGCGGTAGTGGAACCACTATAAATACTGGTGTTATTTATTTTTCTACATTACATAGATCTATGACTATCTGTTTTGGTGTCTATCTCTGTTTTTTCATCTCACTACAATCACGATCCAGTTATATTCCGCTGTGTTGGGTTTTTATTCTCTTAGACTGATCATCTAAAGGGATTTTCTCCAATAGTCTGGTATTAGAGTAGTAAGGTTAATTGAGGAGTGTTAGACGCTATGGCAGGAGATGAAGCGACTCCAATTTTTACAAGGCCCTATACTAGAGGGGTGTATATCTCGTCAGGATCACAGTTGGAAATTGAGAAATGGAATGAGGATAAAGACTTCGAGAAGTGCTAATAGAGGATGAAGGCTATTCTAATGAGGAATGAAGTCCATCTAGTAGTGTTTGCCCCTGAGGAGTTGACGGCTGACATCTCGATCGCAGAAAGGAAGGAGATGGAGAAATGGGTGTTTACTACTTTACAGCTAACTATGGGAGACAATGTCATTTCAGAGATTAGCAGTGAGACCACTGCTAGGGGCATTTCGACCAAGTTAGAGAATCTCTACTTGAAGAAATCTCAGACTAATCGTCTGATTTTGCTGAAGACATTTTTCACCATGCGGATGAGAGATGGTACTTCAATTAAGGAACATCTTAATTTCTTTGATGATCTCGTGATGAAGATGAAGACTGATGACTTGAATATGGATGAGGAGAAAATGGCAATGACTCTTTTGTGTTCTCTTCCAAAGCGATACACAGGTTTCGCTAACAGCCTTATCTTCGCTAGAGACACATTGACAGTGGAAGATGTGAAGTCGGGCCTTCTATCTGAGGGATTGAGAGATCAGATGAAGGAGATAAGTGAAGGAACTAGAGGTGGTAGTCACGGCCTGTTTGTTGAAAAAGGTAGAGAAGATAAGAAGAATTGGCACTCTAGAGGGCGTTCCAAGTCCAGGAAGCCCGATAATTGCAAGAGAGGAAAGTCTAAGGATGGGAAGTGCTTTATCTGCAAGAAACATGGTCATTGGAAAAGGGATTGTACGGATATGAAGAAGAAGGAAGAAGACGGATCTTCACCATTTGCGGTGGAGAAGTCTATATCTGATGACGTGTTGTCTACAGTAGTATCGGATGTCTCAGACCATTGGGTGCTGGACTCGGGGGCGTCTTTCCATATGATGCCTAATAAGTATGACTTTAGTTCTTTCGTTAGACAAGAGGGAAGCTCTATTCTTATGGGTAATGATGCTAGCGGTAGAGCAATGGGTGAAGGTACAATGAGGATTAGGATGTTTGACGGAGTGATACGCACTTTGACAGGTGTCTGGTATATTCCAGGTCTTCGGAAGTCCTTAATTTCTTTGAGACAATTGGCATCTTTGGAGTGCAAGGTAACTATCGAGAAGGATAATTTGAAGGTTTCGAGAGGTGCACTAGTTATTATGAAAGAAATGTGTTCCGAAAGCTATATTTGTTAAAAGGAACCACAGTTCTTGGAGAGTCGTGTGTTGGAGTATACAGTTCTCGTGCCTTAGATACCACAAGGCTTTGGCATCACAGGTTAGGTCATATTTTAGAGAAGGGCTTAGAATTACTTCAGAGATCGAAGATGCAAAAAAGAAAGCTTCGACAAGATGGACTTTTGCCAGGAGTGTGTGTTAGGCAAGCAAACTAAAGTTTCTTTTGGAGCTGGACTCCATAGATCGAGGCGAGTACTTGAGTACGTGCATACAGATGTTTGGGGACTGGTTGCTACTCTTCTCTTGGAGGAGCAAAGTATTTTATCTCCTTCATTGATGATTTTTCTCGCAAAGTATGGGTGTATGTGATGAAGGCCAAATCAGAAAGTTTTGAGAAGTTTAAAGACTGGAAAGCGCTTGTTGAGAACCAATCTGGTTTTAGGTTGAAGGTCTGAGATCTGATAATGGCAGTGAATTTGTCTATAGGGAGTTCCTCGACTTTTGTAGACAATATGGCATTCAGAGAAATTTCACTACACCCGGCGATCCGTAATCCAATGGGGTTGCAGAAAGGATGAACGTGACCCTACTGGAAAAGACTCATTGCTTGAGATTGATGGCGGGCTTGTCTAGAGGCTTTTGGGCTGATGCATTATCAACTGCGGCACATATCATAAATCAAATTCCGTGCTCAGCCATAGATGGGAAGATTCCAGAGGAAAAGTGGAGAGGTAAAGCAGTGTATCTTGGTTACTTCCAAATTTTTGGTTGTCCTTTGTACGTTCACCATACACGGGATGACAAGTTGGAGGCTAGATCATACAAGGGCATACTAATGGGATACACCGACGGTATCAAAGGGTATCGAATTTGGAACCCTGTTGATTAGAAGATTGTTCATTCCAAACATGTTACTTTTGATGAGTCTGCTATGTTCAATCCAAAGGAGAAGCTGCTTACCACATCAGAAGATTCTGATAGGCCTAATGAGATGGAAGAAGTTCCCGTGTTCCATCCAAATAGTAGAGTTATTGTTGATGTTGTCGAGGAAAACGCGGTTGATGAAACATCACAGGATAGTCCACAGGTACCTTCTAGTATTGCTGGTGATGTGCATGAATCTGGACGAAGTTTAACTCAAGGTGGAGTTGAAAGGAGTTTAGGCGAAGCAGTACCTACCTGGGTCAGTCGTAGGACTATTAGGCTGCCCGAAAGGTATGGTGATTGCAAACCTTAGCCTTAGTGATTAGTTTGACCATGCCTTACATGTGGTTCATGAGTAGCCACTTGACCTTGATGAAGCTTTGAAGTCATGTGACAGTTCGAAGTGGATGTGCACTATGGAAGAGGAGTTTGAGTCGTTGAAGAAAAACAAGACTTGGGATTTGGTACTACCTCTTCAAGGAAGCCGAGTCATAGGTTGCAAGTGGGTGTTTAAGGTAAAGGATGATGGGAGATACAAGGCTAGACTAGTTGCTAAAGGGTTTTCACAAAGAAAGGGATTGGAGTATGGTGAGATATTCTCTCCACTAGTGAGGCATACGTCCATCCGCATTTTGCTCGCTATCGCCGTAGCTCATGACTTGGAGCTAGAGCAACTGGACATGAAAATCGCTTTCTTGCATGGAGACTTGGATGGGACCATCTACATGAACCAGCCAGAAGGATTTGTTGTAGATTGGAAAGAAAATTGGGTTTGCAAAATGAAGAAGTCTTTGTATAGACTTAAGCAGTCGCCTAGATAATGGTACAAGAGGTTTGATTCTTTTATGCTTTCACTTGGTTTTGATCGTAGCATCAAAGATGCTTGTGTGTACTTCAAGCATGTAAAGAATGGTAGATGGGTGTACCTACTATTGTACGTGGATGATATGTTGATTGCTTCTAAGGATAAGGCTAAAATCGATAGTTTAAAGCGAAAGCTAAAAGCGGAATTCGAAATGAAAGACCTTGGAGAAGCAAAAAAATTTTGGGTATGGAAATCCAAAGGGATAGAAAGCTAGGACTTTTGGGCCTCACACAAAAGGAGTACATTCGAAAGGTGCTTGCTCGATTTAGCATGGAAGGGGCAAAGGCAATCAGCACACCCATGCCTTTGCACATACAGCTTTCTAGTAAAGTCTCTCCGATCTCGGAAAAGGACAAGGCTTATATGATGAAGGTCCCATATGCAAGTGCAGTTGGTAGCTTGATGTATGCCATGGTCTGCACTAGGCCCGACATTGCACAGGCGGTTGGATTGGTGAGTAGATTCATGGCAAATCCAGAAAAGATGCATTGAGAAGCAGTAAAGTGTATCTTCAAATACCTTAGAGGAACTCCAAACCATGGACTTGTCTTTGGCGGTAGAGATAGAGATTTTAGCTTGGTTGGATTTTGCGATTCCGACTATGCCGGTGATAGATATCGAAGAAAGTCAACCTCCGGATATGTGTTCACTGTTGGTGGGACAACGATCAGTTGGAGAGCGAGGTTGTAGACGATTGTGGCTTTGTCTACTACAGAGGCAGAGCTCATAGCTATGGTTGAAGCAGCTAAGGAGGCGCTTTATTTGAAGCATTTGTTGTGTGACTTGGGCTTCGAATATAAAGAAGTGAATGTGTACTGTGACAATCATAGTGCAATTCAATTTGCTGAAAATCTGGCGTTCAGCTCAAGGACGAAGCATATTGAGGTGAGAGAGTCGTTTCTTGTCTCGATGAGTGAAGAGAAGCTAGTTCGTCTTCAAAAGTTCACATAAAGAAGAATGCAGTATACATGTTTACCAAGTCATTGCCTGTTGCTAAGTTCGAGCATTGCTTGGATTTGATTCGCTTGATGAAGTGCTATGTGCCACGGAGTGGCACGGGGGGAGAGTTGAGATGGTTCATGGAGACGTTTGTTTTCATGGTGGAGATTGATAATTTCTACAAGGACTGGGTACTTCAAACACTGTGTTGACGGGCGGTGGCATTGTCGTAGTTCGTTGACAGAGTGTAATGGGTGATGGCATTGCTTAAGCTCATTGGGTAAGTGTCCATTGCTTGGAGCATGAAGGTGTAGATG
The DNA here is from genome assembly GCA_030737815.1 of Allium fistulosum. Classification (NCBI taxonomy): domain Eukaryota; kingdom Viridiplantae; phylum Streptophyta; class Magnoliopsida; order Asparagales; family Amaryllidaceae; genus Allium; species Allium fistulosum. Next base: position 412,418,757 of record CM060908.1, on the reverse strand, counting down.
GAGATGGAAGGCTCATATGGAATTCGGTATCAAGGTGGAGGTTTTTAGATTTGCTACCTGATTCCATGAGAAGAGGAAGATGAAGCCAGCCCTAACCTTGCACCATAGAAGAGTCGCGTAAAGAAGAAGATGCTGCTCCAAATCTCGAGCAATGGAAGCTCGTTCGAGAGATGCCTGGAAGCTGATTTGGAGAAAGGGGGAAGTTAGAAGCGATGTAATGGTGAATAAAGTGGAGCGACAATCATTTTCATTCGAAGAAAGGAATGCCGAACCAGATTTTTCGTCCGGTGATTTGCCGAATGAAATATTTCGTTCGGTGATTTAGGATGCCACTCCAGAATTTTGGTTTGTGAGGAATGCCAAACCAAATTACTCGCTCGGTGTTGATGCCTATTCGCGTCGGCCAAATTCTATCAAATTAGAAAATTAGCCGATCGAATTTAAATTAAAATTAACCGCAAGTGCACGACGTACAAAAATTAGTACGTAGCGAGTACGGGTCGATCCGTAGGTATTGTTAGATTTTAAATTTCTGTTCAATCAAATTAAACCAAAGTTGAGAGTGATTAGCTAAAAATGTGAGAAAATGACAAAAAGAAAGTGATAAAAATATGAGAGTAGAAAGACGATTTAGAGATAATTTCCACTTTCTAGATCATATAAATCAACACAACATGAAATTATGATCTCTCTTTTTTTGGTCATTAGTGAGTTTAATTGATGTGCTTATCATAAGTATGGCCTATTTGTGCTATTAATTAGCTCAACATAAGCCATCAAACTATAACACACCCCTTAAACCACTTACAAACTCATATGAAAAATGACAATAAAATTGAAAATAAAATCTATTTTAAGTATGGCCTATTAACTATGAATTAGAAATATAAACCATCAAATTTTGATTTCAACATTCACTTCATTACCATCATCATATGTAGATGAAGAGGTAATTATTGTTTGTGATTGTTTAAGCATAGCCTATTTGGTGTCAACAATATAGGCTATCAAATTCAAAGCAAAAAAACAAGTTAAACCACTTCAAGCATTGTCATTAAGCACAAAAAGAGAGCATAGATTACCAAACTATGTTGAATCTATATAATTAAAGAGCTTCATTAATCCTAAATTGAAGGGGTTTAGCCTCTCATATTTGTTATCATATCAACAAATATAGATTGCAACATAGAACAAAAACAAGAAGAAAAAGAAAGCTAAATGAAATAAAAGCTAATTAAAAATAAATAAAACTATTCTACTTGCATGAATAAATGAAACTACACTACTAGCATGAAAGAAAATAAACAAAAGAAGAAAAAAGCATGTATTTAAAATTGCATAAAAGAAGAATTACATAAAAGAAATGGCTAAGTAGCCGTGAAAAGAAAGAAAAGAGAGATTTTATTTTGATCTAAACTAAACTAACTAAGAGAGCCTAAAAGAGGAGACTAATTGCATGAACATAAGGGGTATTTATACAAGTTAGAAACCCTAATTCACTTTTTTGGGAACTACCCAAACTACCCTCTTAGGAAGTGTGGTGGCCAAGTAATCATTAGCATAAGATAATCCTTTATTTAAATGTACATGAAGATTTAATGGTCATTAACATGTGTATTAGCTTCTAATTTGTACATGAAGGTAGGTAGGTAGGTGGGGTCCTTCATGATCCATGACTTTGAATTATTTTCATCTTCATTCCTTTGTATCTTCTATGTGCATGCATATATTTTCATGAAACCACTTATATTTGAGTTCAAATTCCTACAAAAATAATATAAAAATTTCCAATTAAATTTTCACAAATTAATATTTGCACAAAAATGACCACTTTTCCCTTATATGAAGATGAATATATGACGATTTGAAAATATTTTTGAATTTTGGTTTAAACAAGTTAAAATACCCAATATGATCATTTATTTAATTTAATTAGATTAAATATGGTGGTAAAAATATGCACATTTACGTGCACATCAAATACCCCCACACTGATCTTTTTATTTGTCCTCGAATAAAGAAAAAAAACTAAGATAAATCCGTTTTCGTAGGGAGCACGATTGCATTGAGTGTATGCAACAAGCCGTTAAACCTCTGGATGTCCCCAGTAGGACGAGTGTTGTCTCGTGAGGGTTTTAAGCAGATACTAACCACAAAATCCGAATGCAAAGTGAAAATATTTACAAAATGCAAGATTTATTTACAAAGAGATGAATGCAAGTTTTTGAAAATATATACAAATGGAAGGTTTACTTTTAAATCGACACAAATAAGTTAAATATAGGTTTTGGTCGTTACCTTGAAAATTTAAGTCATTTACTCGTCAAAATTTCCAACAAAAATCAAGTTATCGTAGCAAATAGACTATAGTTTAACTCGTTGTTTTGGTTGATAACACAGTGTAATTATGAAATGGATCCTTAGTTGATTATCAAAGTGTTTCAAAGTGGTATTTTCATTTCTTTTCAATAACAAGTCAAATCAAACAAGTTAAAATAGTGCTTGGATTTCATTTGCTTACTCTCTCTTTTTTTTGAAATTTTATTTATATTTAAAATATTTACATATGCCTTACTCAGAAAACTGAGGCCAGATATATTACCCATGCACTGCCTTTCGGGCTTATGTGAAGGGAATACAAAGCGTGGCGAGTGAACACACGAGTGTGAACACCTATCGACTGTAGGCATTATTAATTAAAGAATTTTTATATACATATACCTAACTCAGATAAACTGAGGCCAGATATACCGATCATGCACTGCCTTTCGGGCTTATGTGAGAAGGGTACAGAGCATGGCGAGTGTATACATAAGTGCGTACACCTATCGACCGTAGGTGTTAATAAATATATACATATATACAAGAAATATAAATTTTTTGTTCTTTTTTTGAAGAGAGAGTTTTGCAAAATCATCTTAGCACCATTTAACTTAGAAGACAGAAAATGTTATATCCTTTTATTTGAATTCACCACTTTTTAAAACAAAGATCTTCAATTAGGATATTTCATAATTAACACGTATGAATCTTCCTATATACTAGTTAAACCATCGTTATTTGTAATCAAACTTTATTTTATTTTGTTGAGACAAATAAATTTTTAAAAATTCCAATTTAATAAACCAAAACCATATATTTATCCTACAGTGTTTCTTTAAAAATAAATCAAAATGCTAAAAGAAAATTTGTTTTTGGATTTTCTTTTTTTCTGTTTTATTTTTTATTTTTTGAGTTTTGGAAAGAAAATGCAAAAATAAACAACGAAAATTAAAAAAAATGAAGATGAGCTTCCCACCACACTTGATTTTGACTATGTCCCCATAGTCAAACCAAGTGAAAGGAACGTTTATTATTATTTACATGAAAATGAAATGTATTTACACGGCATCAGAAAGTATATCGTTAAAAAGTAAATGAAACAGTCTTTCAAAGACTGATTCATTTGTCTTGTCAAGTATGCGAGACACAGCTTAAGCTCGGAAAACCAAACCGTAAATGATTTCAAAGTTGAATGTTGATTTGGGAAAACGAATGTCGTTTTACTAAAAATTATATGAGTTGTTTTATTTTCGATGATTTTTGGGGTAGATATAACGATTGATCGAAGTTCACGTTTATTTTCACCAAATTGAGATTCAAACACATCATTGACAAATTTTTCGAAATTATCGATTTCAAAATCAAAATGGTGTTTTAAATCTTCCCCTTCAGAATTCGACAACTCGTTTTCAAAAGGTCCAAAGAAATCGTGTTCGTTAAATTCGTCTTTCTTTGTTGGATTATCAACAGCTTCATTGCGTATATCGTTTTCAAAATCCAAAGTTGTTGTATTCAAATTTCCGAAATCGGAAAAAGAAAGATTGAATTTTAAATCAATTTTCACACCCTCAAAAGAATTAAAATCCAACTCAATTACCGTGTTTTCAACAACTTCGTTAAGATCATCATTTTCAATTTCAAAAGTTGTTGTTTGAAAATCGTCAAATTGGGTAAAAGATGGATTATCACTCGACTCTTCACACGTTGGGATTTGATTTTATTATTCACATAATTTTTTATATGTTTCAATCAACAGATTTGTGTGATCATCGTAAATTTCGTTCATTTGTTCAACAAAATCCAATTTATAATTATTAACTTGAGGATTTTCGATTTGGACTTGTTGAAAACAAGAATCGTCAATTTTAATAGATGGTGGATTATTATTTGATTCTTCATAAGTTGGGAATTGATTTTGTTTCTGACAAATTTTTTTGTAGGTTTCACGCAACAAATCCTCGTAATCTTTTTCCGTTTGCTCAACTAAATCAAATTCATGATTATTAAATTGAGAATTTTCAATTTGAATTTGTTGAGAACAAAAATTTTCACTCGCATCGTAGTCGGGATTATTCCCATTGCTAAAAGTATTTGAAAAGTTGTTCACATTTTCATTTTGATTTTGAAATTCACTTTGGAGTTCGAAATTGAATTGGCATGGGTTATACTCGAAATCGTTTGAATTTTGAAGTGAATTCAAATCTTGATTATTTTGAAAATTTTGACTTGAGTTATAGCACAAATCGTTCATCCTTTGATTTAGTGTTACGAGTTCAAGTAAAGACGAAATGTTATTTTCAAGAGTTGAGGGTTGTTCATCATTTTGAAAATTTTGTTGTTCGAAATTCGAATTATTTACACAATAGTTGTTGTTAAAATATCCATAAGAATTTGGTGTGAAATTATATGGATTATATTGATGTTCACAACTATCATAAAATTCATGTGAATATGGAAATTCAGACATTTTCAAGAATGTATTTTTTTGGATTTTTATAAATGAAAAATATGTACCAAAAGGAATTTATTTTTCAAAAGGGAAAATTGATTTTTGTTTTGTTTTTGGATTTTCAATTTCTTTTTTTTTGGAAAGATTTTAAATTTTAATTTGCATTTTTTTTCTTAAAAAACTAACTTAAAATTATTATTTTTCTTGGATTTTTGATTTTGATTAAAAAAAATCCAAAAGAAAAAACTATGTTAAGAAATATTTACAATTTTTTTCTGCTTGAATTTTGAAATTTTTTTGTTTTTTTAAAAATATGCATGAACTAATGCAACTAAATGAATGCAAGGGTTTAATCACAAATTTTTTTTTATCCTAAGTAGCTCCTAACCCAAAATTATATAATCACACTTTGTCTTAATCCAACAAGATAGTTCTCAGCCAGGTAACGGGCAGGATTTATCGGTGCACCACGAATCAACGTAACAATGCAGCCGAAGGTTTAAGTACCTTCAAAGAAACAACCACTATAATATTTACGAATCATCGTAATATTTATAAATGGTTATTGCTCTGCCGTAGCCTAGAAACCAAGAAAGTAAATTGTCGAAAAAGGACAAATTGTCAATATACAATTAAGTGTGTTATTATTAATCAAATTCTAAGATGAAATGCAAAGTAGGAATTAAATGTGTATTAATAATGCAACTATGATGAAATTTTTGTTTTTGAAAATTTTTTTATGCAACCAAACAACAATGCATGACAAATAAAAACAATATATAGGGATTAAAAATAGCAGAATTTTTTATAAGTAAGCAAGTAGTTAGTTTTTTGGCAAGCTAAGCGAAGCATGCATATGATTCTTTCTTATCTGCTTCTGCAACCTAAAAATAAAAACAAGATATATATACAGTTTTTTTATTATTATGAAAGAAGTAATTGAAACAAAGGAAGATCAAAACAATTGAAATCAAAAGAACTAAAACAAAACCAAAGATATTTTTTTTTCTTTTTCTTTGAACAAAAAGAATATTATGAAGGAAAACTTAAACCAAAGGAAAAACAAAACTAAGAACAAAGGAAACTAGACAACTTTAAAAAAACTAAAAAGAAACTCAATACATACAGAAAATCTAAAAGCCTGTTTATCTTTTTTTTCTTTTTTTTGGCTCGGCCAAATCCCTTAATACACACAGTAAACAAAAGAAAGACACATGGCAACGCAAATCAAATTTTTCGAACAAACTCAAATTCTCAAACTCGATCGAACGCGTTTTTCGTTCAATTCTTTCAATTTCCCAAATTCTCAAAATCAGTATCACAAATTCGTTCAATTTCAAATTGTCAAAATACAAATCTCAGTATCTCGAAATCAAACTCAAAAGCGACCGCGGGTTGATGATTTTTTTTCGTTTTGAGGTGGGGATTTTCGCGAGGCAATTTGGTGATTGGGTGAATTAGAGGGATTGTCGCGGTGGTTGAAGTCAGGTTGCAATGGTGGGAGGAAGTGGCGATTGCAGCAGCGGTTTGAGTTGATTTTTGTTCTAGTGGGTAGGTTGCGTGAGGATGTTTGTGCGCCGTGAATGGTTCTGGGTGATTCGTACGCGGTTTGTACGCCATGAATGGTTTAGGTATGGGTGATTGAAATGAGAGACTGGTATTTGCTAATTGTTATAGGTGAAGAGGTTATTGGGTGATGAAGTACGGTCTCTGTTTGGTTAGTTGAGGCAGTATATTGATGAAAGGCGGTGGAGTTTGATGTTGTAGGCTGGTGTTTGTTTGTACTGGTGTTTGTGGAAGAGGAATGATCGTAATTTGAGGAGTTTTGTTGACAGTCTGTAATTGCGGTTGAGATGGTCTGGGCAGTAGCAATGTGTATGCATAGATGACAGTGAGGAGGGATGTTATATATGGCAGTTGTGATGAGTTAGGGGGATGAGGGCAAGGATGGTGTTGTTTTGGAGGTCAGGGATGGAGAGGGTGGTTGTATTGGCTGCAATGAGTGCAGTTATGTTGCGGGTTGATGCAGTTATGTGCTGCAATGTGGCTGTTGTATTATGAATGCAGCTTTGTGGTAGAATGAAAGGTGGTCGGAGAAGGTTGTATGAAAATGCTTTGTGGTAGAATGTGAATGAAGATGTATGTGGTGGGTTGAAATGGTGCACTGATATGTGAGTGGATATGAAATGATGGCCATGGTGTTGACAGTAGCTTGTGTTGACAGTAGGTTGTTCAGTGGTGGTTCCGTGAAACTGTAGTAAGTTGGATGTTGAACAGAGCAATGTGCAGAGTGCATTGGAAATATGCACAGTTTGTTTTCTTTATTTGTAATTGTGTAAAAAAAAGAAAAGAAAATGAAAGATGTAAATGTAAAAATGAAAATGCAAATGTGAATGAATAAAATATAATTTTTTAGAAATTGTGTTGTTGTTTTCTTTTTAAAAAATAATAAGAAAATATGAAAATGCAATGCAAATAAAAAACAAGAAACAAGCACACAAATAAATTCACACAACAAACATACACATAACAATTTTTTTTTAAATAAAAACACACAAAACAAAAACACGATAAAATCAAATAAAAATAATCCGAAGAATAGAAAATCAAAATCAAAGCAATACCCCAGCAACGGCGCTAAAACCTTGTTCGCGTCGGCCAAATTATATCGAATTAGAAAATTAGCCGATCGAATTTAAATTTAAATTAACCACAAGCACACGGCGTACAAAAATTAGTACGTAGCGAGTACGGGCCGATCCGTAGGGAATTGTTAGATTTTAAATTTCTATTCAATCAAATTAAACCATAGTTGAGAGTGAGTAGCTAAAAATGTGAGAAAATGACAAAAAGAAAGTGATAAAAATATGAGAGTAGAAAGACAATTTAGAGATAATTTCCACTCTCTAGATCATATAAATCAACACAACATGAAATTATGGTCTCTCTATTTTTTTGGTCGTTAGTGAGTTTAATTGATGTGCTTATCATAAGTATGGCCTATTTGTGCTATTAATTAGCTCAACATAAGCCATCAAACTATAACACACCCCTTAAATCACTTACAAACTCATATGAAAAATGACAACAAAGTTGAAAATAAAATCTATTTTAAGTACGACCTATTAACTATGAATTAGAAATATATACCATCAAATTTTGATTTCAACATTCACTTCATTACCATCATAATATGTAGATGAAGAGGTAATTATTGTTTGTGATTGTTTAAGCATGGCCTATTTGGTGTCAACAATATAGGCTATCAAATTCAAAGTAAAAACAACAAGTTAAACCACTTCAAGCATTGTCATTAAGCACAAAAGGAGAGCATAGATTACCAAACTATGCTGAAACTATATAATTAGAGAGCTTCATTACCCCTAAATTGAAGGGGTTTAGCCTCTCATATTTGTTATCATATCGAAAAATACATATTGCAACATAGAACAAAAACAAGAAGAAAAGGAAAGCTAAATGAAATAAAAGCTAATTAAAAAGAAATAAAACTATTCTACTTGCATGAATAAATGAAACTACATTACTAGCATGAAAGGAAATAAACAAAAGAAGAAAAGAGCGTGTATTTAAAATTGCATAAAAGAAGAATTGCATAAAAGAAATGGCTAAGTAGCCATGAGAAAGAAAAGAGAGATTTTATTTTGATCTAAACTAAACTAACTAAGAGAGCCTAAAAGAGGAGACTAATTACATGAACATAAGGGGTATTTATACAAGTTAGAAACTCTAATTCACTTTTTTGGGAACTACCCAAACTACCCTCTTAAGAAGTGTGGTGGCCAAGTAATCATTAGCATAAGATAATCCTTCATTTAAATGTGCATGAAGATTTAATGGCCATTAACATGTGTATTAGCTTCTAATTTGTACATGAAGGTAGGTGGGTAGGTGGGGTCCTCCATGATCCATGACTTTGAATTATTTCCATCTTTATTCCTTTGTATCTTCTATGTGCGTGCATATATCTTCATGAAAACAACTTTTATTTGAGTTCAAATTCCTACAAAAATAATATAGAAATTTCCAATAAAATTTTCTCAAATTTATATATGCACAAAAATGACCATTTTGCCCTTATATGAGGATGAATATATGATGATTTGAAAATAATTTTGAATTTTGGTTTAAACAGGTTAAATTACCCAATATGATCATTTATTTAATTTAATTAGATTAAATATGGTGGTAAAAATATGCACATTTACATGCACATCAATGCCGAACCAGATGAGTGTTTTACCAAACCAACTTGTGCCGGGATGCATGCCGAACCAAACCCCAGAGCTGCTATATAACAGCTACCTCTTCTTATATCTTCACTCTATAAATAGTGGAGCTTTTGAACAACAATGGCAGCCAAAATTGAGAGCTAATTTCATCCAATTTCAGAGCTATCCTAGAGAGATGAAACTCTACAGAATTTTGTCTGTATTGTTAATTCTTCTTATGTATAGCCTCCAAAAGTGAATCAATCTTGTAACTCTAATCTTTCAGTGATTAATAAAAATCTCCTCTCCCCAAGTGGACGTACACTGCCTCGCGGTAGTGGAACCACTATAAATACTGGTGTTATTTATTTTTCTGCATTGCATACATCCACGACTGTCTATTCTGGTGTCTATCTCTGTTTGTTTCGTCTCACTACAATCACGATCCAGTTGTTTTCCGCTGCGTTTGGTTTTTATTCTCTTAGACTGATCATCTGAAGGGATTTTCGCCAACACAAATCAGAAAACCCTTGATCATAATGCTTTGGTAAGAAGAAACTTCAAACTATTGAGTTGACAAAAGAACGTAGTCGTAGAAGGGACGATAGCAAGCACTGATCCTAATACTTCGATGCACTTTGAAAAACTAGAACCAAATGCTTGGAAGGTCTGGGTCAATATGGCAGTGAATTCTGAAGCTTATTATAGAGGCCAAATTCATAGATGTGTACTATTAAAGAGGCTATTGGAATAACTGTCGCTTGACACAAGGACTTCATTTCCTTAGACTGGTAAATATGTGCATTTTGGCTTTATGAGTTATATGTTATGCTCCATTTTGAAACTGGATGTTGTACTATATTTTGAAACCACTTTGGGTATGTACTTTGGAATTGTTTGGGTATGTGTTGAACTACGTTAGAACTTTATGAGTATAAATCTTTGTGGGTATGTGTTGTACTATGCTAGAACTTTATGAATGTAAATCAATTTGGCCTTTTGCAATGTGTGATTTTAGTTGTCTTATGATAATATTTGTCTTAGTTATTAAATAGTGTTACAGGCGCATTATAATAAATGATATGCAATCCAAAGTTTTTGATTTAATTTTGCATATCTTTTGCAACGGTCAAAAACAGTTGGAAAAGATCACATGACAACTGTTTTTAACCGTTGTAGTAGAGAACATATTACAATTGTTTTTTCCTGTTGTATAATAGTAAACTACAACTGTTTTTAAAGTTATAATATCAAGCTTTTGAAACAAATGTTGCAGATTTACAACTGGTATTTATAGTTGTAAAAGGTCCTATTGCAACAGCTAAAAAATATTGCAATAAAGATGTCGCAATTGTTTCCGACGGTCGAAAACAATTGTAAAATGCACTTACTATATTCAAATTCGCATATTGCGTCTGTAGCCTAACCATTGTTATATGTCTATCACAACTGACATTGTTAGCCGTGAAATGTTTATTTTGTTATAGTGAACTCTGGACTTCTAAATTTGAAATCTTAAATATAACTTCAGCCTAAAAAACCATCTTAAATCTATATGTTTGGTATGTTTCAGGCAATTTAGAAGACTACCAATGAAGCAGACAGCTGCCCATTAAAGAGAAGAGAAAATTATATAAATAACGAAGGTTGGGAAATGCTTGGTATTATACAATAGCCAATTCATATACGTTAAATTAAAAAAATCACTTGGGCAATCCATATTTGTGTCAACATAATTTTTTTTAGAAAAAAGTTACACTTGCGCCAATTTGAATTGTCCAAAACCAGACCTACTTTTGTAGTAAGTTTTGATCGAGGCCTAATGTAGAAATTAGTTTTTTTTCTAAAGGCTAAAATAAAAAATTGTTCTATCCATAGCATATAGTTATATATTACCATAGGATCCTTTCGGCCATCTCATATATAGAACTTGATGGCTTGGGGTGAGTCAAAAAAAACTCCAAGAATTATCACTTAAAAATAAATATAGCTTTGAAGATCAAGTCCATACTACTATCCAGTCGTCAACCCTATATATTGTATGAACAGTGCTATGTATTATCTGCATATGATACAAAATATAATTGCAAGTTTTGTCCTGATAATTCCTTATAATACTAAATAAATATATGTAATAGTGGATCTACTATAACCAAACAGACTTATTATATATGCACGATGATTGAATAATTATCTACATCCATGGTTACACTTACATAGAGTATGAAATATAAAAAGTCACAATAGATTAATAACTACCTCCTAAAACGCCTCCAAACTGACACGTTCAGTAAGTTATTGCTACAAACAAACTACTAATTAGATCACATAGTACAGATAATAAACTACCAATAGTAAGGATCAATCATCAATACAATTAAGATTCATAGATACTACAATGCAGAATGATTGGTTATGTAATAAATAAAGTATACTGTCCTAATACTAATAAACTTTATCTAAGGAAACAGTAACATAGTTTCTCAAAGACTCAAACAATATAGCAATCATTATTAGTCATAACTGGTTTCAAGGAATAATTTAATTTACACATACATAATTCCATACCTGAACATAAAATAAAATCATTCAAAAGAGTTACTGGTTACAGACAATCATACTACAGTAGAGTGCTAGTACAATCCATTCGCGTTCAACTAACTGTTAACGTATGCTTCTCTTCTTCTCATTATTTTACTATTAATAATTTTGTTCATATATTTCTCTTATAATTTATTATTTTATTTTGGATGTTCAGAATATAAATATTTTGGGATACTCTGTAAATATATACTAATAATTTAATGACGAAATATGATGTTATTCTATTTTCGAGGGGAAAACAAGCACGTATGCTCTTAGTTCTATTTTGTTATATTAATTTAAACTTTGAATTACCTATTTTTTTGCAAAGTACTAACATACTTTTCATTACAAATTTATTATTGACGAAATTTGCTTTGAACTGCTTATTTTTGTTATATGATGTTATTTACAAAATACATAAAAAATTACATTAAGTTGAATTAGTCAAAATTTGCTAATTAATCTTGGTTTTGTTTTAAATGCATACACCATAATGCACCGTTTGGTACTACTTAAATAGTCTTATTTTTAATTTATACACATAAAGTTCATTTTATCCTTTTCCACTAATTGCTGTGATGGGTGTTATTCTAATTTGAGCATTAATTAAAATATTGTTAACTGCTAATATTATTTAATGCCATTGGCTTGGTATATGTAATTGCTATTTAATATCATTGATTTAGTTTAATTTTTATAACGATTTCAATTTTATCATGACGGTAAAATCATATTCTTTAATAATACTGAGATTATTTATAACATTATTCAAATATTTCTTATAAACTATTAAGTCATAAATGTGCAGCCGAACTCTTTATCGATTACAATTTAGTTACTGAAAATATAAGCAGTTTAAATCTTACGAAAGTGTCAACATTAATCTTTTTTATTAGCTAATGTGATGGTATACAGCTTGAACATTAATTAAGCATTTGTTAAATATTAAATCTTTGGTTTTTGTGAGAATTATTCAGTGTCATTGATCTGGTTTTTTGTTTTTATGGTTGTTCCTTAGATGTTCTATTTGTATGGCCATCTCAATTCAAAACAATAGAAAACATCTTTTGAATATAGGATATTACCTAACTCTATAGTATAATGGTGGTACCTGTTGTATGCCTTCAGTTGCTTCACCGAATGGACTTTAGGTACATATTAAAACATTGAGATTTCAATGTGTTACATAAATATGATATACGTATTATAAGTTTTGATCACCCATGTTTTATTTTCCAGTTTCTTAATAATTCTAAAGCTTTTATACCTTATTTTCCTAGTTGGTTTCCATTGACTATAATAACTTCAGCTGTTCATTTTCTTTTTTTGATATTTTATTTTAGCAATTTAAGCTAGGAAGGAGTACAGATTTAACTTCCAGATAACCAAGAGTTAATGTATTCTTATTAGGAAGCGAAATTGGGTTTGATTGGTTTTTTAAGAGGCGCTTGAAGGTTTTTGCGCTGCTTATTAAATGAAATAGATACTAGGAATGATATCAAGTGAAACACTTGCTATGAATGAATTCAGCCTATGTTAAAAAAATAAAGTTTAAATTTAGAAAATAGAATTTGAGAAGAAAACCCCAAAAATTAGAAACTGAAACAAAGAGACATGTAGATAATGACAAAAATATAGCAGAGACAGGCTATTAGACTCCAAATGGAAGTTTGCTGAATTTTCATGATTACATGAGCAATGTTATATTTCCCTAATCACATGAAAGTTAGTTGATGGCAGAACAAATGCCAGTAGCCGCTGATGCTTTAACTGTAGAACGTTTACCGAGAAACATACAAATCCACATGCAAAACATTCTTTTAGTATTTTATAAGTAAATTAATATATCAGACAAAAGTAACAATGTTGAGTATAGTAGAAGAAGTTTAAAATCGAAATACGTAATAACTAAAAGAAGGAATATTGTTACTCATCGGTCAATGTTGCAGCTTTTGCCAGAATGTTTATAGTTGGGTATGTTCAAAGATAAAAATATTATGTTATTGGACTAACATTAAAAAATGATCCACTACTTCAAAAGGTTCATGAAAAGGTGCGTGGTTGAACAAATATTCAATTTTTCCTGGAATAAAACCAAATTATTGGCAAACTTAAGCTAACATATTAACAATTTAATGATTGTTGCCTGCAAAATGTTATTATCTCCAAAGGCGTGCACGTTTGAATCGGATGCAAATAAATGAATTAGCCATATCATTATTATTGCAATAAGGTATATTTAAAATATATGAATCAAAATCCAAACAAAATATGTTCAATACAACAAGACTTCAATTTAAAATATAAAAGATATAAAATTATAAGGATAGGATACCAATCAAATCACTATGTTGGCCAAAAAAGTTTGCTTTTTCGAGTGAAACAAGATTTGCACTGTAGCGAATAAGTTGTCCTGGACCAATAACTCATATGTTGCGGCTCTGAATATAATTTCCATGCTGGGTGTGTAAATTGTACAAGTACAACATATTTCGTACTCCAGCATATGATTTACTAAGAATAAGACACTCTCTATTCTTGGAGAATCATGGGAAAATCCCGTCCAAGTGGAAGAAGGGAACAACCTTATATATCATATTCCAAGACTCTTCCACACCAAACTTATATATTTATGTTTAGTTTTTAGCTTTTGGTCAGTTCTTAGTTTTGGGAAAAAATTCAACTTAAGCCCACAAATACATGTGAAACAACCCATGGTGTTTGATAGGAAACCTTAATCTTGATCAACAGATTTGAATGAAGAAAATTTTATAAATGTATATCCTTATAGAAAAGTAAAGCTAATTTGCTTACCTACAAATGTTAATTGCTTGAAGGAAATGTAAACTCTTTCTACTATGGTTGCAACTAATGGTACAAACATATTTTTACATGTGGAAGTTACTTACATATTTCAGCACTGAATTTTATTACCTAATAGTTTTCAGTACTTGATATTAATTTTTCGATGTTAGATTATTTAGGCAAGTGAAAAAATGTTCACTGCCAAGGAGAGATGCAACAACTCGAGGAAGAAGTAAAGAACGGTAGGCTAGAGACTATGGAAGCGTTTAAACATGTTCATGAATTAAGAAATTAAAAAAAGGTGTATGCTCTTATTAGTACAACAAGTGCAAAGGAAGCAGCTGTCATATTTCTTCCTTCAAAATTAATGTCTTTGATCTTGACTTTGTAGTTTATGGCATATTTTGTGGTGATAATCATAACTGCAGTTGGCATGAGGTGTTCGAGTTCGTTAGAACTCAAACTGTCAATGTAGCTTAATCTACACCTATAATGTGCTTTGTTTCATCAGCCAGTTAAAACAAAGGCAAGTTGCCTTGCCTTCTATTACTAATTTTTTCACGACTTTCTCTTTTTTCCCTCAGGTTATAGTGTTTAGATAAAATATTGAAAATCTTAATAGCACAATATGGATGGACTTGATTTGGAAGATGCAGTGAGGGATATATCTGCATCAATTGGTTCACCGAAGGTACTCATCTACTGTTTCATCTTTAATTACACTTTAGATCTCATCTTGACATACACATTTCCCTCTCAAACTTCAGGACTAAGAAGTGATGTTGCTAAGTTATTTTGATCTTTATTCGTAAATAATTCAAAAGCAAGTAACACACACCATTGTTGAGAGTAGGTTTTTAATTTTCATAACCAATTTTACCTGGTTGTTGATACAATTGGTGAGCAAACAAAGAAAACAAAAGAGATGCAAGTCAGGATAAACGCGCTTTTGTGCTACATGAATTTGCAGTTGAAAATACATGTATTACATGTTACCGATTACATGTTACTGATTTCATACATGTATTTTTTTTGAAATGGTACTTTATATACAACATGTCACTGGAACAACATATCATATGTTAATAAACGTTCGAATCACGCTACGCAAGTTTCGAACTTGTGAGCTCTCGCACCAAAGCCGAATCACTTAACCACTTGGATAATGGTGCTTGTCTTCATACACGTATTTTATAATGGGTACATTAGGTAGAGATTCATTGCAGTTGAAAATAAATGAATATATAATATTTATACCGATGCCATATTAGATTATATAATATTTATACCGATGCCATAATGAATATATAGTATTTATACCAATGCCACATTGAAAGTCCCAAGAAAAGTTATTGGGTGCATGAAGCCTGCCTATATGACCAAATGAGGTCTAACGTAAAATCCTCACTAGAATATTAGAATGCAATGAAATGAAACACTCCAGTTCAACACTCCAGTTCAATATTAGAATATTAAAAGGAAGAAGCACTCATCTTCTATTATTTATCCAACTGTAGAGATCTGCTAATTAAAGCTGATGTATCTTTGGTAATGCATAGTATTGTCATTGTTAGTCACAAACAAATCTACAGACTAGTTAAGATGAGGATGCAGAAATCAAAACAACTAATATTTGGAAAAAGTGTTCTTATGCTTGGAGCAGAATTGAGCATAGATATGCAGGCATCTTTCAAGAATAAACGATTATAATTTGGGTGAATTTACTTGCAATAATTGATGCTCCCTGCGTTACTATTGATATGAAGTATAAATGGAATGAGGGTTTGAGGTCTGTTGTGTTTAATATGGTGTTTAGGAAGTGTCGAGAGTTTTAGTCAGGTCATGGGCTGGGTGAATAGCTTACTAATGGGCCAAAGGGCTTTCTCTCATATTTTATTTTGTATATAGTTTTTTCTTTGAATTTTCTTTGTAAAAACTGATTTACTAAAGCAATAAAGCAACCAGAATCAAAACTAAGCCAAACTGACCAAAATAAAATGATTTGGTTTGTTTGTTTGGTTTAACCAAAAATTTCTCACCCCTAATTAATAGTTTATTTGAAGGCTATGTTATGTTTTTGGTACTTCTTCCATACAATATATTAGTTATGATATGAACTTAGTGGATATCCAACGGAGGCGCCATACCACAACATTTGACAAATTGACATTTTTCTTGTCCCTTCTTGAATGTTTGATAAGAAATCGATGTAAACCTAAATTGTTATGGAGAACATCATGTAATCAAAAATTGATATGAATAATTTGATTAGTTTAGTAGACTGTTCTCATTGTTTTACTTCTTCTGGTAAATGCGAGCTCATTTCCTCTGTTCCCATTTTACATGTTTTATGTGCCTAATACGTATCAACCTTTGATTTTTCCACGGCACCTTCTATTTTTATATGTAGGTATCTATTAATCAAATAATCACGATGAATGATTGAGATTTAATAGGGCATATGGGGATACACAAATCGGATACCAGGGGAGTTGAGCGGGTTAAATGCTTAAGAAACTTTGTTTAATGTTGTTTCCTTTGCACTTGTCAAATCAAATGCACATAGTTTATAAAAACTAAGTTTAAGCTCAGTTTTATAAACTGAACAGTTTTTATTAACTGTGTTTATTTTTTGATGGTTACTTTTTCCTTTTTATTATGTTTTTTTTATAAATTGAGCATTGTTTTTTAATATGCAGGCTTTAATAGAAGTAGTAAAAGAAAGGCAAAAATCAAAAGCCACTTTTGATGCATCTCAAAATGGTCATCACACACTATCTGAGCTAGTTGATGAAGGGTTTGTAATTTGGTTGGAGTGTTGCATTCATTATTTGCAAGTTTTTAAATATTTTGTAGTAGTAAAGTTTGAAGTTGATTGTATATTGAAACTATCATACAATGAACTTTGTAGAGTTTGATATGAAATATGTATATGTACGATTGATGTTTGTTTCAAAATTTGGTGATACATGGTTTTGAAATCTGGTTATATGTTTGTTGTCACTATAAATTTGAATTTGGTACGATGATATGTGATAGTAAGGTAAGATGTTGAATCGAATATGGTTTAGATAAACTAAATTTGTAACACTTACAACCGTTATAGAACAAAATAGTTGTAATGGCGGTGTGTTTATAATTGTTTAAAATATAGACATTACTACATATAAATTTTAGTCATTCCTAATGGCTAAGATAAAATATAGATGTTGAATCAAATATGGTCATTTATCAATTGTTATAACCATGGGCAACTGGTACATTTATTAATGGATATTATTGTTGAAATTTTTTAAATTTTTGCAATAGTTTTTCCAACGGTTATAATCATTGGTAATGAAGAATTTTCCAACGGTTATAACCGTTGACAAATTACTCGTTTCTAATGACTATAACCACAAGGAAAATTGTTACAAAATATGTCATACACCTTCTCTTTACGGTTGTAACCATTGGGAAAGAACAATTCTGTTGTTGTGGAGTTTATGTTTTGACATTTAGGATCAATTTCAGGTCATCAACAAAGTTGTGATGAAATTAGCATTAAGTATTTCCCTGTTTGTGACACCCCGCCCCGGACCCACGTTAACAAAGAGTATTACTGGGTAATACCGTCTGCTAATGCGGAGAATAGGGCTGGTTAGGAGCGACCATCTATAGTCTTGTCTTAAATATCTATTGAATACGTCGATTAGCGCTCTATATTTTTTTCCTTTCTCAAGTGGATCGACATATCCAATAAATGCTTAATACAAAACTACAGGTGGCTATAGGATCTATCAGAACAAAATACAACAACTCAAATGCATAACACATCACAGAACAACAAACAGATATATATACATATATACTGATACATCCCAATATAATACAAACAATACATCATAAGTGGTATGACGACCACAATATACACATAAGTCAAAATATTACACATATCAGAGTAGCGACAAAAAGACTACAACAAAGAGGGCTAGTAAATAGGTCCATGCGGAAGCAGAATTGGCTAAGTCCATAACTGTACCTAACCTGAAACACCTCGGTCTGACCCGAGTATAAAATACACGGGTCAGTCTAGCTAAACAAATCAGTTTATAAGGATAAGGGATAATATGAGCACAAGGCAAGGTGATAAACTGCTCAAAAGAGTAGATACAACTCAACACATATGGTTACTTCAAGTGAAATAGTCAAGTAAGGATAGTTACTTCACGTGGTATAAGGTATCACAAAGCATGAGCACAATCTCAAAAGAGATGAAACTCTAAAACAAATCTCCAATAAAAGTGCACCTCATATCATCGGCGTTTCTCAAAACATCAAATATGGTTTAGGGGGTAAATCCTAAACCCGCCATATTGGCAAACCCAAAAACATACTCAAAGAGATCCCATCTCAAAACACGCCACAAGGCAATCAAATATAACTCTCCAACATAGGAAAATATAATCTCAAATAAACGCCAAAAGGCAAATCTCAAATAATGCCAGTGTAGGAAACTCAAATCTCAAAAATAGAACTCCTAAGAGTTCAAATTTCCAAAAGGTAATCGCCACAAATATATATCGAATGGTTCAAAGGACCAATTTCGAAAAAGGGCGATACACTAGGGAAAATAGTCAAAGAAATCATCTCAAAGATATAGCACGTGCTTATGGCCAAAGCCCGCCAAGTACCGTTCTCCCAAAATAAGGCGCCACGTCTCTTAGACAAACGTCCCGAAGGACAAATAAATACGTCTCTTAGACAAACATCCCAAAGGACAACATCCCGAAGGACAAATATGTCGCAATGACAAACATCTCTTAGACAAACATCCCAAAGGAGAAATGACCTGAAGGTCCAGTACTGGCAAATACGTCTCTTAGACAAATGTGTCACAAACTCTCGGATAGAAACCCGAGCAGTGTTAACATGTGTTCCATACCACACGTTCGCACTAAACGGTTTACTAACCACTAGTAAATTTCACACTCAAAGCAGTAAAAAGTTTACCTCATCTCATCGGTAAACTAGACCCGAAGGTCAAAACCATCAAACGGACAAGTCGGGAATTAACTGATAAGATAAACGCACGTGTCCCATACCACGTGTTTTACCAAACCATTTAATTCTCCTTCTTATTCGCTTGAATAGTGCAAAATGTGTATTATATATATAAAATAATTTACTTGAAAAAACAAGCTTTTAAAACCATCTTCCAAAAACGATTATTGAAAACAATATTCGAAATTCCCTTATTATAAAGAATAAATAGATTTTATAACTAGAAAATACTTTGAAAATATCATTTAATAATTATTTAAGATGCCCATTTATTTTAAGATTATTTCAAAGTCGTTTGGAAAAACCCGTGCTCGAAATCAAAGAAATCACTCAAAACTGTCATTCAAATTCAATTCAAATTTGAATTTCAAATTCACCAAAACTGGGCAAGCCTATTGATAAGCATTATAGCCCTCAACACAATTTAGAGATATCACAAAAACATGAAGTGAAAGTCAAAAGTCGGACGGAAAAAGAACATAAAAATGCATGGGCAAAATAACACCCAGGTTTGAAATCTTCCTTGGGTTCAACTTTCGGATATGAAACAAGTGGCCAAACGACCTCTAATTGAACTAAAAAGGGTTCGCAACGTAGTAAAAAACTTCAGATTTCAAACAAAAAAAGAGTCGAAGAATTTCGGCTAGAAATGAAAAAGTTAAGCTGTTTCAAACATGGACTCAAGCCATGTTTGCAACAGTTCAAAAAACAAGTGCCAAGACCTGAAAACCATCTTGGGTCCAAGTTACAGGCCTGAAACAAAGGACCAAACTACCTCATATTGAGCTTAAAATTTCTAAGCAAATACTAAAAAACTTTATCTTTCAAACATAAAAAGAATAAATGAATTCCGACTGGAAATGAAAAAGTTACACTGTCTCAAACATGGACTCAGACCATGTTTGCAATAGTTCAAAAAACAAATGTACAAGCCTGAAAACCATCTCGGGTTCAACTTTCAGGCATGAAACAGAGGACCAAACGAGCACATATTGAGTTGAAAATTAGTGTTCATATAGTAGAAAACTTTATCTTTCAAATAAAAAAAGAATCGATGAATTCCAGGAAGAAATGGAAGAGTTATGCTGTCACAAACATGGACTCAGGCCATGTTTGCGCAACTCAAAAACAGAATATGCCCAGGCAAAAATCTGGGTTTTTGGTCGATTTTGCAGAAAAGTTTTGAACACTCAAATGACAATATTTTTCAACCAAATTTTACAGAGACAAAGATCAGCATGTAATCTATCATCTGAAAGAAGTCCAACAGCATTTCTTTGCCGGATTCTATAGATACAAGCCTCCAAAGGAGCAGTACAGAGCAATTTGAACAAAAAGAAAACAAGTTTATAAATTTATCTACCGAAGCAAATGTATTCACAGTTTATAAATTTTGAAGCATTTTTTTTTGCTAGATTTTGTGAGTTAATCAACTCACCTTGCTATTGCAATGCAAAACTTTTTATGCAAAAAGTTTGAAGCTTTGAGGAGAGAAGAGCTTCCAATAACCTGTAGAACTCAAAAACAGTATGCAAAAAGGAAAAACACAGTAAATTAGAAAACCTACTTCTAAAATTAGAAATTTGATGAATTAAAGGGTTTCGAGATTGATTACCTTTTAATCTTACTCTAATTTGCAAAGATTTCAGTTTTCATTGAAGAAATTGAGTTTAAAGCCTAGGTTTGGAGAAAATGGAGTTGAGTTTTACTGTATTGCTATTTCCAAAAAGAGGAAGAAGGAAGAGTAAAATGAACGTACTGTCATCTTTTTCTCACCTTCTCAAACCAGATTAAGTGCTAATGGGCTTAATGGACCCATTAAACAAAAGAAAGTATGATGGCCTAAATTAATTACTTAACATAAAATCGAATGCATTCATATATTCACTAATTTACAAAACAATGTCATTTTCCTTTCAATTTTCAACCAAACAAAATTTGTAAATTTACATACACATGAAATAAATTATTTTACACTATAAAAAGAATTAATTTTTATGTTTAAAACATTATTATTATTAAAATCCTTTGTTTCAATAATATTACACAATTTTCACCTAATAAACGTAAAAGTCTAGGTTTTTACCTTCAAAAATTCAACAGAAATTATTTTCTTACTTAGAAAATATTACAAACCAGCATAAACTTAAATTTACAATTAAAACACATTTTTAACCCAATTTCCACCTTTTTATTTAAATAAACCTTCTTTAAAAATCTCATACTTCTTTTAAAAATTATTAAAAGAAGTAATTGACAATAACTAACATAATTATTGCATTTTCTCCAAATAAAACCCATTTTCCAATCATTATTAACCCAAATAAATTAAATAAAGTTCAAAAGTTTATTTTTCTCATTTTATTTTCAAAATTCATTATTTATTCCAAATAAACAATTAAAATTTTCGATTTTATTTTAATTTACAATATTAAATTATAGCTACCGTTATAATTTAATATTAACAAGTAATCTCCAAAACCAGGGTTGTTAAAAACTCCCCCCTTAACAAATTGCGTCCTCGCAATTTCTAGAGAAGAGTTTGTATTCAACATAATTATTTCATCAATCAAAGGGAGATAGATAAGCTCGAGTTTAAAATTTCTCACCCTCAACACAAGATGATAGAAAACCAAGATAAGATTGCTCAATTAATTCTATGGTTTCCCAAGTGGAATTATTGGGATTTGCAGACCATTGAAATTCTACGAGCAATACATCCCTATTTCAAAAGTGTTTCACCTTAGAAGCAAAACACGAATAGGATGTTACGCAACAGATAAATCGGGTGAGATTGATTCCTAAGAAGCTTCACGAACAGAGTTGGGATTTAGCCACAAATTTATCTCGAACTCCAAGCCATAAGATGATAATCGATACGACTTTCCGTATAATACTACAAAGGGAGTCGTACCGATAGTAGATTGACAACTATTATGGAAAGAAAACCCAATAAGAGGTAGATGGTTTTCCCCCAATACCACCAGACTCATACGACTGCATAAATGCAAGTCGTAAAATAATTGCACAAAGGCAAGTTAAGACGTCAGGAATAGATTTTAAACTGATCTCTCTTACTAACCAAATATTCTTAAAGTTTTCCAACTTATTATCTTCAAGATTTAAAATTTTCAATTTTCAACACTTGAAAATTTCTATGCTTTTTACTTAGATTCTTAAATTTAAATTCATTACTCTTCATTAGAGTAAATAAAGTTTAAGTTGTTTATTCTCTAATTCTTCCATAGGTATTCTCTAGTTTGCAACATATATTATTTTTTCAATTTGTTTCTCAAATTTTCCGAGTGTTAGAAATTTCCAAAAAAATCGGCGGAGTCTCCTTTGTATGGAGGTCTGTATACAATATTACAAAAATGATTTATATAATATACATCGACCATTAGGTCGAAAACACAATATATACCATTATTTAACTCTTAAAATTAATCTGAAAACATACCATTCCTTTTAGCATTTTAAAGCGAGTTTGCACAATCTTATATATAATCTTTTTGCTCAAAATATAGTCCAACTATCCTCTTTTCACCTGTACTTAACTCAAATAGATTATAATAGTTCATGTTCATAAATAAGAAGTACTACATTTAATTATTAAGGGGAAATAGATCAATTTCATTTCAGACCTGTTGTAAAGAAGACATATTTTGACCCAGAAAACAACCAAATCTGAAATTTTTTATAATATGAAAGTTATTCTACTAACTCTAGGCTATCCAACAATATAAAGATCATCAAAATCGGATTTACGGTTTGAAAGTTATGTTAAATTTACTTTCAGCTTAAATTTTAGAGAATTTTGTAATAGGACAGAATTGCCTATCCACTTTTAAACCCATTTTAGACTCAGTAAAAAATAAAATAATTTAAAGTGGTAAAAAGAAACTTTATAGCTTACTGAATGCTCTTTAATTTGCAAAAAGAATGAACTCATTTAGAGTTACAAATCTCAAGTTATCGCTGTTTTAGTACAGCACTTTTCCAACAAAATTTCAACTTTTAAATCAATTAAAAATTTGAAATTTACCCAAACCATTTTAATCTCAAACTAAATTTTCAAACAAGCTTTTTGCTAAATCATTTATTAAATGATTTTCTTTTTCCCCAGAAAGTTAAGACATAAAAAATTATGATCAACTTATGTAATCATAAAAAAACAATTCATTAAGTGGAAATATTTTCATTACTTTCCAAAATCTAGCTTTAAAAACAATTAACTATGAAAACTCATTTTGGAAGAGATAACTAATCTCTTTCATTATCAAGAAATGATTATTGATTCTCCACCAAAATAAATTTTTGGGATATATATAAAGTTTAAAATTATTCTCACAATTTAAAATGATTATACTACATGAATTGTTCATTTATCAAAACAATCCAAATTCACATTTCTACTTGCCACAAAAATTAAATTTCCATCTAATTATCAGCATAAAACTAATTAAAGTTGATACTTAATTCAAACTTGTTTTCAAAAGAATTTTTCAATTTCAAACCCATAAGTTTTAATACCATTTTAAGTTTAAAACAAAAACTAGCTCACAAATTTATACTAAATGTTCTAAACTAACACTTCTTTATTTTCTCTTAAGATAGAGTTTTATATCTATCCTCTATTATTACTCAAATAAATAAGTGTCAAAACAAATTTTATAGTCATCGTTAATAACTTGTACTAAACTATTCAATTAATATTTTATTTTTTCAAACCAAAGTATTCTTTTACCTTAAATACATCATTTTATTAATCAAAGCATCAAATGATATTTTCTTCTAATTAAGACATTCCCTTAATTAGAATTATTCACTTTACTTACCCAAATTACCATATTCAATTTCTCAAATTTCAAATAATATAAGGGTATTGCCTCGCCATTAATTTATAGTGAATGACCCCATCGATTGGCTGCAGAGTTGATCAAATGATCAAAACTGCCTCGCCACTCATCCAACACTCACTATGGTTCAATGGCTTCATTAAACATTTCAAATAAAATTAATACTCCACCATATTAATTATTTCCAAACTTTACTTATTAAAACTTAATTTACCGAGTCTGACTGTCTCATCACAGCGTTTAGGAAATTCCTATCGATAACGTTGGTCAAACACATCGACCAGAATTCTTAAAGCACTAGACGGACAACCCAACACAAAAATTCATTTTCTTTAAAAAGAAATACCTCATATATAATACTCAAAATATTCTTTGTTTTTCCCAAAAAAAAATCCAATTTCTCTTAGAAACATATCTTCAATTTTTTGAAAAATTTGAAAACACAATTTATTACTTATTCTCAAAATCAAGGAACACAAATAGAGCTCATCGAGATATTCCCAGAATACTCGATCCTTAAGATTGATGGAATAGACTGGAGTGTTCATTATTCCGAATGGTATAACGAACCACTCACAAGACTCATAACGAGTGTGGAATGCGGTAAGTCTAACGTTATCCTCCGCGACTCATAGCTCATGAAAAATTGGTGTAGGGTCAAGCTGAAGAATGACCCTAGCACCACACAATAGATTAAAAAGAGAGAAATGAGATATAAAAGCAAGGGTAAATATCTTCTCAAATGAGGAGAAGTAACATTAACAACAAATCATTACTTCGAGTGAAGTAATACCACAAAGTATATCAACAATTGAGTATCCAAAGAGGATATCTCAAAAAGGGTAAGAATGGCAATATCAAATAAATTCAATGAATCACCTTGTTCCCTTATTGGACACCCTCATGGAAGGATGACCTAAAGGCTAAGAATAGGAAAAAAGGCCAATACAATACTCGATTGTCCTACTGGGTGCCATACTCGAACGGACTCACAAAAATCAACAGAGTCACAATGACTGGAATTCGATATATATCATCAACATCTCGAAACTCAAGAGTGAATACAAAGACTTCGAAATCATCGTTAACATTCTGAAGGACAAGAAGCAACAACTCAGCCGAATAAGGATACCAAATATAGGATTCTTTGAATCACAG
Source organism: Allium fistulosum (assembly GCA_030737815.1). Classification (NCBI taxonomy): domain Eukaryota; kingdom Viridiplantae; phylum Streptophyta; class Magnoliopsida; order Asparagales; family Amaryllidaceae; genus Allium; species Allium fistulosum. The sequence goes on along the minus strand of CM060908.1, from coordinate 412,393,306 downwards.
AAAGTGGCTTGATAATAGGCAAACCATTTCATCTCAAACACTCCAAATTCCAGATATAAAATGGCGTGCTAATTCGCACGAAAAGATAAGCCATAAGCAACAATCCCAAATTCTCATACATCATGTCAAATATTGTGAATCAACTCAATAGGACTCGCAATCCTCATAAAAGAACAAGATAAGAACATACAAAAGCATCAACGAACTCCTCCGATAAGGATGGGTGTCATGCACCCGTATTGAAGAGGACTTGAATAAAACAATCACGATTAGGATTACTCCTAAGATAAGATGTAACGACTGCGATTTTATTACCGTCGTAATAAATGTTTTTAAAATCGGTAACGACCGTAATTTTTAAATTACTGTCGGAGCGAATATTTTAAATAGAAAAAAAATGATGATGCAATTCAAATTACAAAGTCGGTTGAATTGCGTTACGTTTTATTCTCTTCACCTAGCTGTCATCTAAATTCAATTTGTAAGAAGTGTTCACATTTTTCATAAAGCAAGTGTTAACAGTTGCACTGCTGGCAGCAAAAGCAAAACCAGTGGAGAAAGAAAAGTGTGAACACTTTAATTATATTTTTATCAACAAAATGCAAATGTCAGTAGCTATCTTGTATTGCCGTGAACATATTTTAAATATACCTTTGCATTAAATGCCATATGTACCTGAAAGATGGCCATCACCCAAATTCATTGACTTATGCCATTCGAAAGAAAGAGAATAACATTTTCTCTGCAAACTTTTGGTCTCAGCAAGCAAAACTCTGAGAAGTCATTAATGGCTGCAGCTCTAAGATTTGAATCCTCTGCTCTAGCTATATTCGAGGCAAATTAAAGTGAGTATAACTCACATCTCTAATCCTTATTTGTGCCCAGTTAACTGTTTTTGGCTTCCACTTGTTCTTTCAAATGTTTGACTTTAGAATAGGGTGGTTAAACATTTACTCATGTTCATTGTTCTTTTCACTGTTATTCTGGTGATTTCGAAACAATACTTCAGTGCTTTCATTCATCCTCTGGCTTTAGATTGAGCACTTTTTAGCACTAGTTCATTTATGCTACAGATTTAGCTTTCTACTTCTGTTAGCTAGGTTCTCACTTGGTTTTAGATTGCATAAGTCTTATGTTTGTTTCCATTAGTTTTTACAACCTGATGCATCAGTTCTGGTGAAATTGCATTAATTGCTTCAGCCATGCCACTTCGTACATCAGCCTCGGCTCTTTAGTCACGGCTAAACTCTGACATGAGGCACTTGTTATTTTGGAACCGTTGCCTTATGAACTACATGTGCACTTCTTTAGCCTAATCTAGTTCAGTATATAAATACACTGCATGTGTGAGTAAGTAATTTGCAGTATTGAAGTGTTCTTCTCCCTTAGCTGCATGCGTGAGTAAGAAATTTGCACACATGAAATGTTTTCTCCCTTAGCAGCATGCGTGAGTTAGAATGGTGTTCAAACATTAATTTTTGGTTCAATATATTTTCTTTGCTTGTGTGGGTATCATTCAAAGTAAATAGATTGCCAGTAGCTTCAGAGCATAAGCGTGTACCCTTGCATGTACAAAATTTCATGTGCAATAATGTAGGCTGTTATATTCAGGTCTATTTGCATTTAGTATTACTTGCATGGGAATAATTTGGTGAGGCACGTTCACTTTCTCACCTTTACACGTGTACTGTAATGTTGAAGATGTAGTGTATTTAGGATGTGTTGTGAATCTTCACTATATTTGTGAGCGTGAGTTCAATATATTTTTGAACGTATTAATGCCATTTATCAACGTTTTCCACTCTACTTTTATACACGTGAGTTAAATTTATTCACGTGAATCCGGTGTTATTTTAATGGAAAAATTGGTTACCGTTATTTTTATAACGAATCTTACACCGGTATTATATTTGGATGCTAATTTATTTTGATGAGGTTTTGACATATATAAATTACTGTCATTTTGACTTCAGTAATCGTCAATTTTAAAGTGGATTTTTAAGCGGTTATCCCGCAACGTTGATTTGATACACGTTTTTACTGTGTTTTGTGATACGCAATTTCCTCATCGAAATTGCCATAGTTGTTGCTGTTTTGTTCACGTGTTTTAAAAATCGTTTTAAAATAAAATTGTTTTCAAAATTTTACAGTTTGCGCTTTCAAAAGAATGAGAAAGCGATTTAAACGATTCAGCAAAATTGAGGACTATGAACCCTTGCTTTTACTGATTCGCTTAATTCCGGACTTGTCCATTTGAGAACGTAAAAATGTATCTTTATAAAATACACAATTTTGCACTTTCAAGGAAACGATGAAGAGATTTAAACGATTTAGCAAAAGTGTGGAGTATGGAACCACACTTTTACTATTTCGGTTAAATCTGGACTCGTTAATTGAAATATTTGTTGTTTGATGATTTTGATGATTTTGTGCGCCTTCGAGCCACTATGTTGGACCTTCGGGTCATATGTTGGACCTTCGGGTCAAATACCAGTACTAGACCTTCGGGTCATATGTTGGACCTTCGGGTCATATGTTGGGCGCCAAAAATTATGTTGACAGTACTTGGTAGGCTTCGGCCATATGTTGATGCACGTGCGGCGTAGCTAAAACTCGCCATTTGTTGGGATCGATCCACTTTTATGTTGATTTTCTAGTTGTCTGTTTTGATTTCTAGATTTTGGTGAATTGTTGTTTTGAATTCAATTGTGAATTTGAAAGTTGATTTTGATGGAGTTTGATGTGATTTCTTCATTTAACTATGTTGATTTCTTATGTTGAATAGCCTCATTCGAGACTATTATTATTTTGCTTTGATGTTATTCATGATACATTCACTTCTAAGAATAAAATTAGACTGATCCGTTTATTATTTTCTTTTAAATAATACTCGGGTCAGACCGAGTTATTTCAGGATAGACGCTATCTCTGATTCAGTAGCAGCTTCAGCTTTTGGGATCTCACATCATCTTTTATCTAGCCTTCGAGGAGTTCTTTTGGTTATTTGACTCTCATCTTATGTATGTTGATGTATATGTTTATGTACATTTGGTTCATGTGAACCATCGACTGTTGTAGCATGTATTCCAGACTTGTCTTCCGCTATATATCTGATATTTCTGTTCTGATGTGATTATACTATCAGTGTTGTTGTTATTATGAGTTGTTCTGAATTTTTCTTTAGCCACTGTAGTTTCGTTTTAGATTTGGATTGAAAATATATCTTTGGGAGTAATTTACACAACTCCTATCGATGTAATCAATACTCGTCTAAGGCATAACTTACGGATGGTCGCTTCTCACAAGCCTTATTCTTCGCAATAATAGACGTTATTCCTTATAATAACCTTTGTTATTGTGAGCATAGAGGTGGGGCGTCACAGCTTGGTATCAGAGCTGGAATTCAGAATAAATTGTAATAAACACAGAACAGAAAAATAAAAATAAAAATGGAACATGTGTTACAACAATTCGGGAATTTTATTCGTGCCTTTCTAATCTATTCTTTCCACTTAAAATGTGGAGTACGTCTAGGAATAAATTTTATATTCCGTAGTATTCCATTTGTTAAACTTCTTATCAATTGTGTATTGTTTTAACTAATCTTTTCCTTCTCTTGTCTTTCAGCCTATGGCTGGAAGAGGTAGAGGGAAGCATTCTTCTGCAGGCCCGTCTAGTGGTTCTCATCCGGATGGTGTCTATATGTCAGCTGATCAGTTTATGGAGCTATTTCGAGGTACTCAGCCTCCTATTGCTACTCCCGCAGATCCTAATCACAAGTCTGCCTTCGCCCGCATGTGTAGTGACTATTCCCACCTTGGAGGTCAGCCTTTCAAGGGATCGGAAAGTGTTATGGAAGTTCAGACTTGGTTGCGCACTTGTGAGCGCATATTTTCTCGGATGGATCTTTCGGATCATCATCGCGTTCTCGTGGCATCTAGTATGTTGCAAGAGCGTGCACTTGATTGGTATGAGCTCTTTATTTCGGAAGTTGATGAGTCTGCTCTCTCTTGGATTCAGTTTAAGGAACGTTTCGAACTTAAGTTCGTTCCTGAATCAGAAAAGGCTAATCTCGCTCGTAGTTTCCTTGAGTTGAAGCAAGGAAAGTCCTCTGTTTCTGATTATGTTGCATCTTTTGAGGCTTTATCCAAATATGGAGTTGAGTTCATTAATACTCCGCGTAAGAAGAATCTTCGTTTTGTTGATGGTTTGAAGAAGTATCTGAAGAAAGTTCTTTTGCTTCAGCTTAAGCTCTCTTTTGAGGAGCTTGTTGATTCGGCTCTTTGTCTTGAAGCTGTTGAAAAGGAACGTGATAGTGGTGATGATGTTGAGGTTTCTAAAAACCCCAACAAGAAGAGGTTTCCATTTCGTAAGCCAAATTCTAATCAGAAGAAGAAGAAGCAGGTTGCCTCTAGTTCTCAGCCTAGTAGTGCACCTTCTGTTCAGAAGGCGTGCTATAATTGTGGTTCGTTGGATCATCTTCTTCGCAATTGTACTAAGCCTCGCATTTGTCGTTATTGCAAGAAAGAAGGTCATTGGGTTTTTGATTGTCCTATTGCTCCTAAGGGTTTCAAACCGGGGAAGCTTAATGTTGCTAAAGCTTCTGGTGATTCTTCTCAGCCCAAAGGTATTACTCCTTCTGTTTTGGAAGGTTTCCTTTTATTTCATGGCCGTTCTATTAGAGTTCTTTTCGATACGGGTGCATCGCATTCATTCGTGTCGAAGGAGCTTGTTGATATTATTCATTTGGATGTTGTTACTCTTTGCGACCCTTTGAGGATCGTAAATCCTATTGGTGGATCTGCTACTCTTGGTTTGTTGTGTGTTGATGTTGAGATTATTCTTTGTGGTTTCTCCTTTCATGCGAATCTGCATGTTATGGATCATCTTGATTTTGATATGATATTGGGTATGGATTGGCTCGTCCGTTATGAAGTTCAAATCTTATGTCCCGAAAGAACTTTGTATCTTAAACATCCCGATGCTAGCGAGCGATTATCTATTATATTTCGAAGCATGGATCATACTTCGAATGCGTTCATTTCTTCCCTTGAATCTGAGGATGACCTAGATAATATTCCAGTTGTTTGTGATTTTTCAGATGTTTTCGAGCCTATTTCTAGATTGCCGCCAAAAAGGGCAATTGAGTTCCGTATAGATCTTATCTCCGGTGCACATCCTGTCAGTCGTCCTCCCACGAGGATGTCTGCTAAGGAAAATGAGGAACTCAAGCAACAATTATCTGAGTTGGAAGCCAAACATTTTATCCGTTCTAGCTCGTCTCCTTGGGGCGCCGCCGCTGTCTTCGTTAAGAAGCCAGATGGTACTCTTAGGCTATGTATTGATTATCGCAAGCTTAACGAGCTTACTATCAAAAATAGGTATCCATTGCCTAGGATCGATGACATGTTCGATCAATTAAGTGGCGCCAAGATCTTCTCCCAAATCGATCTTGCTACCGGTTTTCATCAGTTACGAGTGGCGGAAGATAGCATTCCTCTCACTGCATTCCGTACTCGTTATGGTTCTTACGAATGGCTTGTTATGCCGTTCGGTTTGACGAACGCTCCAGCGTATTTTGTAGATCTTATGAATCGGATATTCCGGGAATATCTCGATAAGTTCGTCTTGGTTTTCATTGATGATATTCTTATTTATTCCAAATCTGAAGCCGATCATATTCAGCATTTGGAGATTGTTTTGAGCACTCTTCGTCAGCATCAGCTTTATGCCAAATTCTCCAAGTGTCATTTCTGGGAGAATAAGGTGAAATTTCTCGGTCACATTGTTTCTTCCGATGGTATCTCTGTCGATCCTGCCAAGATCGAATCTATTCAGGATTGGAAGAGGCCCGAGTCCGTTACTGAGATCCGTAGTTTCCTTGGATTGGCGGGTTATTATCACCGATTTATTAAGGACTTTTCTCGTATTGCTTTACCGCTTACCACTCTTACGAGAAAAGCTGTTCCTTTTATTTGGTCGGATAAATGTGAGAATTCTTTCTTGAAGTTAAAAGATCTCCTTACTCATGCTCCTATCTTAGTGGTTCCCGAAGGGAATCATGATCTTGTTGTTTATACCGATGCCAGTGGTTTTGGGCTCGGTGCTGTTCTTATGCAAAAGGATAGAGTAGTTGCCTATGCTTCTAGACAACTAAAGCCTAACGAGATTCGTTATGCTACCCATGATTTGGAGTTAGCCGCCATAGTCTTTGCTCTAAAGATTTGGCGACATTATTTATTGGGTGAGCGTTTTATTCTCTTCACTGATCACAAATCTCTGAAGTATTTATTTACTCAGAAAGAGCTTAATATGAGGCAACAACGTTGGCTCGAATTTCTTGCTTCATATGATTTCGATATTCAGTATACCCCTGGTAAGGGTAATCGAGTTGCTGATGCGCTTAGCCGCAAGCAGCAAGTTGTTGTTTCCATGATGCTAGCAGAGTGGAATATTTTGGAAGCTTTATCTCTTTGTGATATTAGAGACCGTCCTTCAGTTTTTGATTCTCCCGTGCTTTTATTTAGCATGGAAGCTCGTCCTAATTTGTTAGATCGCATTGCCGAAGCCCAGAAGCAAGATCCAGATCTTGCTTATCTTTTTCAGAGTTGTAAATAGGAATCCCGCAGTGGCGATCTAAAGGATTTCGATATTGATATTCATGGTTGTATTCGGAAGAAGGGTAGATTGATTATGCCTGATATTTCTAATCTTAGAAATGACATTCTTGAGGACTGTCATCGTTCTAAGTATACTATCCATCCGGGTAGTAGTAAGATGTATGCTGATATGAAACGCTTATACTATTGGGAAGGTATGAAGCGTGAAGTTGCAAGTTATGTAAGTCGTTGCATGACTTGTCAACTGGTTAAAGCAGAACACCAACGTCCCAGTGGTCTTTTGCAGCCTCTTGAGATTCCATTATGGAAATGGGATCAGATTTCCATGGACTTCATTGATGGTCTACCTCGTTCGAGGTCGGGCCATACTAGTATTTGGGTGATTGTTGACCGATTGACTAAATCAGCCCATTTTATTCCTATCAAGTCCAATCGGACTGCTCCTTTGTTGGCTAAGCTGTTTATTAAAGAAGTCGTTCGACTTCATGGTGTGCCTAGTTCTATTGTTAGTGACAGAGATCCGCTTTTCACTAGTGGGTTCTGGCAGAGTCTTCAGAAAGCTTTGGGCACTAAGCTCAATCTCAGTACAGCTTATCATCCACAGTCTGATGGTCAGACTGAAAGGGTGAATCAAGTTTTGGAAGATCTCCTTCGAGCTTGTATTTTAGATTTTGGTGGTAGTTGGGAAGACCACTTTTCTCTTGTTGAATTTTCTTACAACAACAGTTTTCAATCCAGTATCGGTATGGCTCCTTTCGAGGCTCTTTATGGAAGGCCGTGTCGATCACCATCTTGTTGGTTGGAATCGGGGGAAAAGTTAGTTCTCGGCCCCGATTATATTCGTGATTCTTCTGAGAGGATTGATATTATCAGACAGAGAATGAAGGAGGCTCAGAATAGGCAGAAATCTTATGCCGATCATCGTAGGAAGCCTTTGGAATTTTCTATTGGCGATCTCGTATTTATTCGTGTTTCCCTGATGAAGGGTGTGGTGCGTTTTAGTCACTCCGGAAAATTGGCTCCTCGATATGTTGGACCGTTTCCTATTATGGAACGCATTGGCCCAGTTGCTTATCGTGTATCGCTACCTGCTCAGTTTTCGGGAATACATGACGTATTTCATGTGTCTCAACTTCGTCGATGCCTTCAAGATTCAGATTCTATTATTGATCCTCCTATGTTGCAAGATCTTGAGATCTCACCCGACTTGTCTATTGTGCAAAATCCTATTCGTGTGCTAACTACGGAGGTGAAACGCCTTCGGAACAAAGAAGTTCCACTCGTGAAGATTCAATGGTCCGCAAACCCCAAAGATTGCACTTGGGAAACCAGAGAATTCATTGAGCGTTCTTATCCCGGTTTTCTCTCCTCTTCGGGTGGAGGTGAGCATTCGTATCTATCTTTCCTTTTTAATCTTTGATTTGATAAATTATTGTGTTATTGACTACTTCTAGTATGAAAATTGCGGGGACGCAATTTTTATAAGGAGGGGAGTCTGTAACGACTGCGATTTTATTACCGTCGTAATAAATGTTTTTAAAATCGGTAACGACCGTAATTTTTAAATTACTGTCGGAGCGAATATTTTAAATAGAAAAAAAATGATGATGCAATTCAAATTACAAAGTCGGTTGAATTGCGTTACGTTTTATTCTCTTCACCTAGCTATCATCTAAATTCAATTTGTAAGAAGTGTTCACATTTTTCATAAAGCAAGTGTTAACAGTTGCACTGCTGGCAGCAAAAGCAAAACCAGTGGAGAAAGAAAAGTGTGAACACTTTAATTATATTTTTATCAACAAAATGCAAATGTCAGTAGCTATCTTGTATTGCCGTGAACATATTTTAAATATACCTTTGCATTAAATGCCATATGTACCTGAAAGATGGCCATCACCCAAATTCATTGACTTATGCCATTCGAAAGAAAGAGAATAACATTTTCTCTGCAAACTTTTGGTCTCAGCAAGCAAAACTCTGAGAAGTCATTAATGGCTGCAGCTCTAAGATTTGAATCCTCTGCTCTAGCTATATTCGAGGCAAATTAAAGTGAGTATAACTCACATCTCTAATCCTTATTTGTGCCCAGTTAACTGTTTTTGGCTTCCACTTGTTCTTTCAAATGTTTGACTTTACAATAGGGTAGTTAAACATTTACTCATGTTCATTGTTCTTTTCACTGTTTTTCTGGTGATTTCGAAACAATACTTCAGTGCTTTCATTCATCCTCTGGCTTTAGATTGAGCACTTTTTAGCACTAGTTCATTTATGCTACAGATTTAGCTTTCTACTTCTGTTAGGTTCTCACTTGGTTTTAGATTGCATAAGTTTTATGTTTGTTTCCATTAGTTTTTACAACCTGATGCATCAGTTCTGGTGAAATTGCATTAATTGCTTCAGCCATGCCACTTCGTACATCAGCCTTGGCTCTTTAGTCACGGCTAAACTCTGACATGAGGCACTTGTTATTTTGGAACCGTTGCCTTATGAACTACATGTGCACTTCTTTAGCCTAATCTAGTTCAGTATATAAAGACACTGCATGTGTGAGTAAGTAATTTGCAGTATTGAAGTGTTCTTCTCCCTTAGCTGCATGCGTGAGTAAGAAATTTGCACACATGAAATGTTTTCTCCCTTAGCAGCATGCGTGAGTTAGAATGGTGTTCAAACATTAATTTTTGGTTCAATATATTTTCTTTGCTTGTGTGGGTATCATTCAAAGTAAATAGATTGCCAGTAGCTTCAGAGCATAAGCGTGTACCCTTGCATGTACAAAATTTCATGTGCAATAATGTAGGCTGTTATATTCAGGTCTATTTGCATTTAGTATTACTTGCATGGGAATAATTTGGTGAGGCACGTTCACTTTCTCACCCTTACACGTGTACTGTAATGTTGAAGATGTAGTGTATTTAGGATGTGTTGTGAATCTTCACTATATTTGTGAGCGTGAGTTCAATATATTTTTGAACGTATTAATGCCATTTATCAACGTTTTCCACTCTACTTTTATACACGTGAGTTAAATTTATTCACGTGAATCCGGTGTTATTTTAATGGAAAAATTGGTTACCGTTATTTTTATAACGAATCTTACACCGGTATTATATTTGGATGCTAATTTATTTTGATGAGGTTTTGACGTATATAAATTACTGTCATTTTGACTTCAGTAATCGTCAATTTTAAAGTGGATTTTTAAGCGGTTATCCCGCAACGTTGATTTGATACACGTTTTTACTGTGTTTTGTGATACGCAATTTCCTCATCGAAATTGCCATAGTTGTTGCTGTTTTGTTCACGTGTTTTAAAAATCGTTTTAAAATAAAATTGTTTTCAAAATTTTACAGTTTGCGCTTTCAAAAGAATGAGAAAGCGATTTAAACGATTCAGCAAAATTGAGGACTATGAACCCTTGCTTTTACTGATTCGCTTAATTCCGGACTTGTCCATTTGAGAACGTAAAAATGTATTTTTATAAAATACACAATTTTGCACTTTCAAGGAAACGATGAAGAGATTTAAACGATTTAGCAAAAGTGCGGAGTATGGAACCACACTTTTACTATTTCGGTTAAATTCGGACTCGTTAATTGAAATATTTGTTGTTTGATGATTTTGATGATTTTGTGCGCCTTCGAGCCACTATGTTGGACCTTCGGGTCATATGTTGGACCTTCGGGTCAAATACCAGTACTAGACCTTCGGGTCATATGTTGGACCTTCGGGTCATATGTTGGGCGCCAAAAATTATGTTGACAGTACTTGGTAGGCTTCGGCCATATGTTGATGCACGTGCGGCGTAGCTAAAACTCGCCATTTGTTGGGATCGATCCACTTTTATGTTGATTTTCTAGTTGTCTGTTTTGATTTCTAGATTTTGGTGAATTGTTGTTTTGAATTAATTGTGAATTTGAAAGTTGATTTTGATGGAGTTTGATGTGATTTCTTCATTTAACTATGTTGATTTCTTATGTTGAATAGCCTCATTCGAGACTATTATTATTTTGCTTTGATGTTATTCATGATACATTCACTTCTAAGAATAAAATTAGACTGATCCGTTTATTATTTTCTTTTAAATAATACTCGGGTCAGACCGAGTTATTTCAGGATAGACGCTATCTCTGATTCAGTAGCAGCTTCAGCTTTTGGGATCTCACATCATCTTTTATCTAGCCTTCGAGGAGTTCTTTTGGTTATTTGACTCTCATCTTATGTATGTTGATGTATATGTTTATGTACATTTGGTTCATGTGAACCATCGACTGTTGTAGCATGTATTCCAGACTTGTCTTCCGCTATATATCTGATATTTCTGTTCTGATGTGATTATACTATCAGTGTTGTTGTTATTATGAGTTGTTCTGAATTTTTCTTTAGCCACTGTAGTTTCGTTTTAGATTTGGATTGAAAATATATCTTTGGGAGTAATTTACACAACTCCTATCGATGTAATCAATACTCGTCTAAGGCATAACTTACGGATGATCGCTTCTCACAAGCCTTATTCTTCGCAATAATAGACGTTATTCCTTATAATAACCTTTGTTATTATGAGCATAGAGGTGGGGCGTCACATAAGATGTAATCAATTTAATTATGGAATACTATGGAATAACATATATTCCTAGACATATCCCAAACTTCTATCTCAAAGGACACGATAAGATAAAGGACATGATGATTAAGGGATTTGTAACACTTGTACTATACTTGGATATATCGTAATATATGCTTATGTTTGGTGTTTATCCTATTTTTGTTTTGAAATCAGCTCTGATACCAAGCATTGACACCCCATCCTGAGACCCACATTAACAAAGAGTATTACTGGGTAATACCATCTGCTAATGCGGAGAATAGGGCTGGTTAGGAGTGACCATCTATAGACTTGTCTTAAATATCTATCGAATACGTCGATTAGTGCTCTATATATATTTTTCCTTTCTCAAGTGGATCGACATATCCAATAAATGCTTTATACAAAACTACAGGTGGTTATAGGATCTATCAGAACAAAATGCAATAACTCAAATGCATAACACATCACAGAACAACAAACAGATATATATACATATATACAGATACATCCCAATACAATACAAACAATACATCATAAGTGGTATGACGACCACAATATACACACGAGTCAAAATATTATACATATCAGAGTAGCGACAAAAAGACTACAACAAAGAGGGCTAGTAAATAGGTCCATGCAAAAGCAGAATTGGCTAAGTCCATAAGAGTACCTAACCTGAAACACCTCGGTCTGACCCGAGTATAAAATACACGGGTCAGTCTAGCTAAACAAATCAGTTTATAAGGATAAGGGATAATGTGAGCACAAGGCAAGGTGATAAACTGCTCAAAAGAGTAGATACAATTCAACACATATGGTTACTTCAAGTGAAATAGTCAAGTAAGGATAGTTACTTCATGTGGTAAAAGGTATCACAAAGCATGAGCACAATCTCAAAAGAGATGAAACTCTAAAACAAATCTCCAATAAAAGTGCGCCTCATATCATCGGCGTTTCTCAAAACATCAAATATGGTTTAGGGGGTAAATCCCAAACCTGCCATATTAGCAAACCCAAAAACATACTCAAAGAGATCCCATCTCAAAACACGCCACAAGGCAATCAAATATAACTCTCCAACATAGGAGAATATAATCTCAAATAAACGGCAAAAGGCAAATCTCAAATAACGCCAGTGTAGGCAACTCAAATCTCAAAAAAATAGAACTCCCAAGAATTCAAATTTGCGAAAGGTAATCGCCACAAATATATATCGAATGGTTCAAATAACTAATTCCGAAAAGGGGCGAAACACTAGGGAAAATAGTCAACGAAATCATCTCAAAGATATAGCACGTGCTTATGGCCGAAGCCCGCCAAGTACCGTTCTCCCAAAATAAGGCGCCACGTCTCTTAGACAAACGTCTCGAAGGACAAATAAATACGTCTCTTAGACAAACATCCCGAAGGACAAATACATCGCAATGACAAACGTCTCTTAGACAAACATCCCAAAGGACAAATGACCCGAAGGTCCAGTATTGGCAAATACGTCTCTTAGACAAATGTGTCACAAACTCTCGGATAGGAACCCGAGCAGTGTTAACATGTGTCCCATACCACACGTTTGCAATAAACGGTTTACTATCCGTTAGTAAATTTTACACTCTAAGCAGTAAAAAGTTTACCTCATCTCATCGATAAACTCGACCCGAAGGTCAAAACGATCAAACTGACAAGTCGGGAATTAACCGATAAGATAAACGCATGTGTCACATACCACGTGTTTTACCAAACCATTTAATTCTCCTTCTCATTCGCTTGAATAGTGCAAAAATGTGTATTATATATATATAATAATTTACTTGAGAAAACAAGCTTTTAAAACCATCTTCCAAAAATGATTGTTGAAAATAATATTTGAAATTCCTTTATTATAGAGAATAAATAGATTTTATAACTAGAAAATACTTTGAAAATATCATTTAATAATTATTTAAGATGCCCAATTATTTTAAAATTATTTCAAAGCCGTTTGGAAAAATCTATGCTCGAAATCAAAGAAATCACTCAAAACCGTCATTCAAATTCATTTCAAATTTGAATTTCAAATTCATCAAAACTAGGCAAGCCTATTGATAGGCATTATAGCCCTCAAAACAATTCGGAGATATCACAACAAAAATGAAGTAAAAGTTAAAATTCGGACGGAAAAAGAACATAAAAATGCGTAGGCAAAATAGCAGGTGCGAAATCTTCTCTGGAATCAACTTTCGGATATGAAACAGGTGGCCAAACGACCTTTGATTGAACTACAAATTGGTTGGAACAGAGTAAAAAACTTCAGCTTTCAAACAAAAAAAGAGTCGATGAATTCCGACTGGAAATGTAAAAGTTACGCTGTCTCAAACATGCACTCAGGCCATGTTTGCAACAGTTCATAAAACAAAAATGTGCCCAGACCTGAAAACAATCTTGGGTCCAAATTACAGGCCTGAAACAGAGGACCAAACGACCTCATATTGAGCTGAAAATTGGTAAGCATATACTACAAAACTTCATCTTTCAAACAAAAAAGAATCAATTAATTCTGAATGTAAATGAAAAAGTTACACTGTCTCAAACATGGACTCAGGCTATGTTTGCAACAGTTCAAAAAACATGTACAAGCCTGAAAACCATCTCGGGTTCAAATTTCAGGCATGAAACGGAGGACCAAACGAGGACAGATTGAGCTGAAAATTGGTGTTCATATAGTAGAAAACTTTATCTTTCAAATAAAAAAAGAATCAATGAATTCCAGTAAGAAATGAAAGAGTTATGCTGTCTCAAACATGTACTCAGGCCATGTTTGCGCAACTCAAAAAACAGAATATGCCCAGGCAAAAATCTGGGTTTTTGGTCGATTTTGCAGCAAAGTTTTGACCACTCAAATTACAATATTTTTCAACCAAATTTTGCAGAGACAAAGACCAGCATGTAATCTATCATCTGAAAGAAGTCCGGCAGCATTTCGTTGCCGGATTCTATAGATACAAGCCTCCAAAGAAGTAGTACAGAACAGTTTTGAACAAAAAGAAAACAAGTTTATAAATTTATCTACCGAAGAAAATATATTCACAGTTTTTGCATTTTGAAGCATTGTTTTTGCTAGATTTTGTGAGTTAATCAACTCACCTTGCTATTGCAATGCAAAACTTGAATTTATGCAAAACGTTTGAAGCTTTGAGGAGAGGAGCTTCCAATAACCTGTAGAACTCAAAAAAGTACATGCGAAAAGGAAAAACACGTTAAATTAGAAAACCTACTTCTAAAATTAGGAATTTTATGAATTGAAGGGTTTGGAGATTGATAACCTTTTAATTTTACTCTAATTTACAAAAGATTTCAGTTTGCATTGAAGAAATTGAGTTTAAAGCCTAGGGTTGGAGAAAATGGAGTTGGGTTTAACTATATTTCTATTTCCAGAAAGAGAAAGAAGGAAGAGTAAAATGAATGTGCTGTCATCTTTTCCTCACCTTCTCAAATCAGATTAAGTGCTAATGGGCTAAATGGACCCATTAAACAAAAGAAAGTATGATGGCCTAAATTAATTACTTAACATAAAGCCAAATGCATTCATATATACACTAATTTACAAAACAAAGTAATTTTCCTTCCAATTTTCAACCAAACAAAATTTGTAAATTTACATACACATGAAATAAATTATTTTACACTATAAAAAGGATTAATTTGTATGTTTAAAACATTATTATTATTATTAAAATCCTTTGTTTCAATAATAATACACAATTTTCACCTAATAAACGTAAAAGTCTAGGTTTTTAACTTCAAAAATTCAACAACAATTATTTTCTTACTTAGAAAATATTACAAACCAGCTTAAACTTAAATTTACAATTAAAACACATTTTTTACCCAATTTCCTCCTTTTTATTTATATAAACCATCTTTAAAAATCTCATACTTCTTTTAAAAATTATTAAAAGAAGTAATTGCGAATAATTAACACAATTACTGCATTTTCTCCAAATAAAACCCATTTTCCAATCATTATTGACCCAAATAAATTAAATAAAGTTCCAAACTTTATTTTTCTCATTTTATTTTTAGAATTCATTGTTTATTCCAAATAAACAATTAAAATTTCCAATTTTATTTTAATTTACAATATTAAATTATAACTACCGTTGTAATTTAATATTAACATGTAATCTTCAAAACCAGGGTTGTTACACTGTTGGAGAGCGCAAACACTATAAAATGATTATGACATCCTGGAACGTAAGAGGCTTAGGCATGGCCTTAAAATGCCAAAGAGTAAAAAATATAATTAATACTATAAACTTGACATTGTATTGTTGTAAGAGACTAAACTTTCCAGTCCCGATGATAAGATTTTTTTCATTGTTTAGGAGGATATATTTTGGATAATTTGAGTTATGTAGAAGCAAGAGGTAGTGTAGAGGAACCCCCAAGGTAGTGCAGTGGTTAGGACCTGTGACGCTTACCTTAAAGGTCGAGGGTTCAATCCCCACCAACTACATATCATTGTGAATTACCTGACGTATGTGTTATAGGAATTAGAAGTAACACAGCTTGTTATCACTTCCTGTTATAATACCGACCTTCAGATCTTCTCAGATCCTTCGGCTATTAATCACTTGAGTTATGTGACGCAGACTGCCAGCCTGGCTGGGCCTAGCCCATTTATCAAAAACTGATATAAATAAGTTGCCGTGTAATTCCATTGTATTGCAGCATTAATAATACATTTGTTCAATTCAGTTGTATACAAAGATTTAATACAAGTTAGTAATAATAAAGTTCTCTTATTACAAAATCTTTGTACTTTCTCAATCTTTAATATGGTATCAGAGCAGCAGTCAAACGACTGATCATCAGATTCCGCCTCATGATCATCATCGAGCCATCCAGAAAGAAAGATTCATAATCTTAACTTTCGGTTGCTCTCAGTTCTTTTATGAAGCATCTCATCATTTGATTCTTTTACCTTTTCTCTATTTCCAATTGAAACCTTAATCAAGTTCCTCATATCTGATCTGATCAATCCCTCTGTTCAAGATCCACTTGATCTTATCAATCTCTCTGATTCAAGATCTACTTTCTTGAATCAACATCTGGCTGCAAGATAAACGTCTGCCTCGCCAGTTTCGTTTCATTTCATCATGACTGAAGAAAGTGCAACTGTTGCCACATCAGAATTCAGAACCAACAAGGCTGCCATCTTTTCTGAAATAATAAAATTGAAAAGTCAGACCTCAGTACAACTTGATGAAAGCAATTATATCATGTGGAAATATCAAACTGAAACAGCAATAAAGGGACATGGATTAGAAGAATATGTCAATGGTACTATAGCCATTCCACCCAAGATGATAACTGACAATCAGGAAAAAGCTATCCCCAATCAAGATTTCATATTTTATCAGAGACAAGATAATCTTCTTGCAACATGGCTAATGTCCTCTATTAGTACAAGTATCTTATCTCATATTGTTGGATGCAAAACTTCACAAGAAATCTGGGAAGCCATTGAACAATTCTTTAATTCTCAATCTTCTGCAAGAATTATACACTACAAGAGACAACTGCAGAACTTAAGAAAGAATGATATGTCAATAAGGGAATATCTAACAAAGGCCAAGAATTACTGTGATCTTCTCAGTACAGCAGGATACAAAGTATCTGAAACAGAACAGATCCTCACAATCTTGAGTGGTTTAGATGAGGACTATGAATCTATAGTGGCTGTCATCTCGGCTAAAAAGAAACTACCTAACATTCAATATGTACATGCAACCCTTCTAGCACATGAAGGGAGAATTGATCAAAAGAAAACTCAAAACTCTGACTACTCTATCAATTATGCCTCTGTCAATCAAAAGAAAAATCAAGACACCTCTCAAAACTCAAACAGAAATCAATCTGGAAATTTCAGAGGAGGAAATCAGAATAACAGAGGTAGAGGAAGGGGCAGATGGAACAATTCTAATAGACCTAAGTGTCAGATTTGTGAAAGGATGGGACACACAGCATCGAAATGCTACTTCAGATTTTATCAAAACTACTCTCTCAACAACAATAACAACAACAGTCAGAGATCAATCAACCCAACTGTTAACCTGGCACATGCAGAAGTGAATACCAGCGATCAAAACCCTGCACAACAGTCAAAGAATGAAGATGCAACATATGAAGAATGGTACCCAGATTCAGGAGCCACAAATCATATCACCAACAGTTTGGAAAATCTGAACTTAGGAAACAAAGAATACAAAGGTACACAATCTATTCTTTTAGGTAATGGTAAATCTATAAGAATTACACACACTGGGAATGCTAAAATCTTTGGCAAAAGAGAATTACACTTAAATAATTTACTTAGAGTTCCTCAAATAAAGAAGAATCTCATAAGTGTTTCTCAATTTGCCAAAGATAATCAAGTATACTTTGAATTTTATCCAAAACTCTGTTTAGTTAGAGATGCATCAACTAGAGAAATTTTACTGCAGGGTAATGTGCAAAATGGTCTATACTCATTCAATCTGAGGCAGCACAATAGGGTATCCAATTCTGAAAAATGGTGCAACAATGTTGAAAATAATATCAAAAATAACAAAATCTTTGATCTTTGGCATTGTAAATTGGGTCATCCCAGTATTAATACTGTAAAATCTGTATTAAAGAGTAATAAAATTCCCTTTGATAATGTATCTCTACCCTATATATGCTCTGCATGTCAAATAGGGAAGAATCACAAATTACCCTTTATTAATTCATCAACTAAATATACCAAACCTTTAGAAATGGTTGCTGCAGACTTATGGGGTCCTGCCCCAATAAATTCAGACTTTGGTTTCAAATATTATATATCTTTTGTTGACTCCTTTTCAAGACATACTTGGATATATTTTTTAAAAACCAAAACAGAAACACATAGAGCAGTCATTCAGTTTATTACTCAAGTAGAAAGGCAACTAAATCTTCAACTTAAAATCATTCAAACTGATGGAGGAGCAGAATTCAAACCATTGAAAAATTATTTCTTAGAAAAAGGAATAATACATAGAACTACCTGCCCCTATACTTCTGAGCAAAATGGGTTAGTAGAGAGGAAACATAGGCATATAGTTGATACTGGTATCACTCTACTGGCACATGCTTCTATGCCACTCAAGTTCTGGCCAGATGCATTCAACTCAGCTGTTCATCTAATCAACAGAATGCCAACAAAGGTACTACAAAATAAAACTCCTTTAGAATTACTATTTAATATTGTACCAGATTACAATAGCCTAAAAACATATGGTTGCTTATGCTTTCCCTATATGAGACCATATAATTCTCATAAATTGAGTAACAGATCTACATCTTGTACCTTTATTGGTTATTCTTCTAATCAAAAAGGTTACAAATGCTTAACTAGTAATGGAAAAATTATAATATCTCGACATGTTGGATTTAATGAATCTATTTTTCCATTTGCTAGTACAGAAATCAAAACAACTGAAAAAGTGTATAACACAAAAAATGTTATACCTGAAATACCCATCCTCTCTAGCAATAAAATAGATAAAACTGCTCATCAGAATCAGCTTGAACCTCAACTCACAGTATCAGGTGAAGGATCAGGTCAAGATTCAAGTGGTCCCAATAATGACTGGAACAACAGTAATGAGCCTAGCACAGAAACTATTCTTGCTCCAGAAAATCAAAACAATGACACTCCTCATCAAGATGATCTTAATGAAGAGAAAACAGGTCATCACATGATAACCAGATCAAAGCATGGAATATACAAACCCAAAGCATATCATGTCATCAGCAACTCATCTGAGCCTGTTTGCTTCAATGAAGCCATACAGGACGAGAAATGGAAAGCTGCAATGAATGATGAGTATAATGCCCTCATCAAAAATAAAACCTGGACCCTTGTTCCTGCACCAAAGAATAAAAATATTATTGGATGCAAATGGACATACAAGATCAAGAGAAACTCTGATGGCAACATTGACAAATATAAAGCCAGACTTGTGGCCAAGGGGTACTCACAACAATATGGGATAGACTTCTGTGAAACCTTCTCACCAGTCATAAAACCCACTACTATAAGAGTTATTCTGACCATTGCTCTTCACAATAAATGGCAAATAAAACAACTAGACGTCAATAATGCCTTCCTAAATGGTGAACTTCATGAAGAAGTTTATATGCAACAACCATCAGGATACATTCAGAGTAACAAGAAGAACTGGGTATGCAAACTTGACAAAGCCATTTATGGGCTCAAACAAGCTCCACGTGTCTGGTATGAAAAGCTTAAACCTACTCTTATTAATCTCAACTATCATCCTACTAAGTCTGACAACTCTTTATATGTCAAAAATTATAACAATATCAGTGTATTCATACTTGTTTATGTGGATGATATCATAATTACAGGAAACTGCATTGAAGAAATCAGGTATGTTACTAATTACTTGAACAACAAATTTTCTCTGAAAGACTTAGGAGACTTAAAATATTTCCTAGGCATTGAAGTCATAAGAAAATCAGAATATGAACTTATTCTGTGTCAAAGAAAATACATATCTGAGGTTCTAAACAGAGCCAAAATGAGTGCTGCAAAGCCCATGCCTACCCCAATGTCAAGTAATCTACATTTATCTAAAAACAAAGGAGAAACCTTTGACAATGAAAAACTTTACAGAAGTATCGTAGGGGCTTTGCAGTATATCACTATTACCAGACCTGAACTATCATTTTCTGTAAATAAGGTTTGCCAATTTATGCAGAAACCACTAGATCCTCACTGGAAAGCAGTTAAGCATATTCTGAGGTACTTAAAAGGATCTATCAATCAAGGTCTAAAGTTAAGAGCATGTAAAGACTTATCTATCAAAGGGTTTGCTGACGCCGATTGGGCTTCAGATTCAGATGATAGAAGATCTACTTCTGGTTACTGCATCTACCTTGGAAGCAATCCAGTATCATGGAGTTCCAAAAAGCAACCGACTGTGTCTCGCTCTAGCACCGAAGCTGAATACCGTAGTGTGGCAAGCACTACAGCTGAAATCACTTGGCTCAGATCTCTTCTCAAGGAAATCAAAATTGCCTCATCTAATCAACCAGTAATTTGGTGCGACAACTCAGGAGCAGTGTCTATCTCAGCAAATCCAGTCCTTCACTCTCGAACGAAACACATCGAAATCGACTTGTATTTCGTTCGAGAAAAGGTTATCAAAAAGGAACTCGCTGTTAATCACATTCCAGCAAGCCATCAGATCGCTGATATTATGACAAAAGCTCTCTCAAAACATAACTTTGAGAGATTCAAAGCTAATTTAATGATTGAAGATGCTGGAAGCAGATTAGAGACGAAGAAGAAAGAAAATGAAACCCTAGATCGAAATGAGGGAGGCAATTAGAAGTAACACAGCTTGTTATCACTTCCTGTTATAATACCGACCTTCAGATCTTCTCAGATCCTTCGGCTATTAATCACTTGAGTTATGTGACGCAGACTGCCAGCCTGGCTGGGCCTAGCCCATTTATCAAAAACTGATATAAATAAGTTGCCGTGTAATTCCATTGTATTGCAGCATTAATAATACATTTGTTCAATTCAGTTGTATACAAAGATTTAATACAAGTTAGTAATAATAAAGTTCTCTTATTACAAAATCTTTGTACTTTCTCAATCTTTAATAGTAGGTTCGGTGCATACTTCCTTAGAGTTTAAAAGCAAAACTTGGTTCTCTAAATCTTCAAAAAAAAATATTCTTGGGGTAATGGCAGAGAGAATCCTACTTTAATTAAACTGGATAGATTCTTAATAAACCCAGAATTTGAAGACATACATCCGTTTTCTTTTTAGAAAGGACATGCTACTATTGTTTCAGACCATTTTCCTATAATTTTTGATTTAGGTGATAATATAAAAGGAAATTTATATTCGGATTTGAGAAAGTGTTGTGTTTGGAGGATGGTTTTGAGGAGATGATTAAATATAAGTGGGTAGAATTTCAGAGGAAGGGTGAGGCGGCAAGTATTATTAGCAGAAAGTTGAAAAATCTTATAAATTATTTGAAAAACTGGAACAGGGATATATCAAAATCAACAAGGAGAAGTTGGAAAATAGCATACTTGAGCTGAACATTATTGCAGAGCAAAGAAATTTAAGTGATGAGGAGAGTTGCTGTCTATTAGCTTTGGAGAAAGAACCGCTGAAAGTGATAGATCAAGAAGAAATATATTGAAGGCAAAGATCAATAACTCAATGGTCAAGAGAAGGTGATAAGAATATAGGATGTTTTCATAGAATAGCTAATGGTAGGAGGAGGTCTAACAAAATTTGCAATGTGATGAATGGAGAAGAGGAAATTAATAAGCAAGAGGATCCAAATAAAGCCTTCATGGATTATTATAAAATTTTATTTGGAAGTTGTAGTAAGAATAAAGTGGAAATAGATGGAAGCTTTTATATATCCTAATATGCTATCTTATCCAGTTTAAATGTGAAATTTACTGAAGACGAAATATGAAATGCTTTGAATGAATTACCTAACAATAAGGCTCTAAGACCTGATGGTTTTTCAGTTTCTTTCTAAATAAAATATCGGAGTTCGTTGAAAGGTTATATAATGAAAATGTTTGAGGAGTTGAATCAAATATGTTGAATTTTGAAAAGTTTAACTATGCAAATGTGGTGTTGATACCCAAAAAAGAAGGAAGCTTGAAATTGGCTGACTTTTGAACCATTAGTTTATTAAATATTACATACAAGTTGATAACTAAAGTACTTGCAAATAAACTAAAGGACAAGATGGAAAGTTTAGTGGACAAAGATCATACTGCTTTTATAAAGGTAAGATATATTCCTAAAGGTGCTGGTTTAGTTCAAGAGGTTATCTCATATTGCAACAAAAACTCGGTGCCATATGCTATTCTAAAATTAGATTTCGCCAAGGCTTTTGATACTATTGATTGGATTTTTATTATTGATCTTCTTAGAGCCATAGGATTTAGTGAGAAATTGATTAACGGGATTGCAAATATTTTATCAACTAGCAAAGCAAATATATTTGTTAATGATATTGTTGGGAATACAATTAGTTCTAAAAGAGGATTGAAATTATCTCCATTGCTCTTTGATTTAGTTGCATATGTATTCACACAAATCTTAAGAGTTAGTAGCAGTAATAGCACCTTGAAAAGTTTTGGAAAGGTGTTTATTATGGGAGGAATAAATTCTTTGCACTATGTAGATGATACCATTATTTTTAGCGATCATAACTATAAATGCATAACTGCTCTGAAATTCATTCTCCATGCTTTTAAAAGTTTGTTTGGTTCCCAAATAAACTTTCATAAAAGCTCTGTATTGCTGATCGGGACAAAAGCTGAAGTTGACAAAGAGATAGCGGTAATGCTTAATTGTAAAGTAGGAGTATTTCCATTGAATTATTTGTGACTTTGCATTAGACCGGGCAAACTACTTAAAGAAGACTGGCTTCCAATGATAAAAAAAAAAAGTGGATACTATACTGGCCAGGTGGAAAGGCAATTCACTTCGAAAGCTGGGAGGTTAGTTTTGGTCAATGATGTGCTATCATCTTTACCTTTATACTGGTTATCTTTGTATAAATGTCTTATATAGGTTATAAATAAAATTGATGAAATAAGGAGAAATTTCATTTGGACTAGAAAGAAGGTGCTAGTGCATTGAGCTGCTTGATAGCATGGAAATTTCTCTTTGCATGCTGATTATTATCATTGTTCAAAATCTTGGAGACACGTTATGAGTAATGTGTAAAGATTCAAAACTGGAGTTAATACCGAGGTGAATAATGGTAGAAAATGTGCTTTTTTGTTAGACAGTTGGTTTTTATCAGTTCCTTTTGCTGTGGAGTTTGGGCTTCTATTCGAAATAACAAGTGATAAAAGAAATTTAGTTGAGAATATGTATAACAGGCAACGGTAGGTTTTGAGTGGAGGCTTTCTTTCAACAGAATTATAGAAGGAGAAGCTCTTAATCAGTTGTTGATGCTTTTAGAATTGCCGAAGAACATTGAGTTAAACTGCTAGGAGGATCAAGTATGAAAAAAGCTTCAAAGTTCAGAGCTGTTATCAATTTTTCAACTTTTCTGGTGGAATGTTTGATGGGTTCTCCAAAACGTTGTGCACAAAAAAGATGCCTATGAAAGTTAAGATACGTATGTGTATATTCATGCAATGGAAAATTAAACACTATGAACATGTTGAGAAATAAAAATAATATAGCCATTTGTTCTATGAATGTGATGTGGCATTTTACATTTGGCCTAAATGCTTAGTTGATTTAAACATTTATTTGGCGTGGAGCGATTACATTAAAGATCAATTCAGATTTTGGATCTATAAATATAATAGAATCTCTAATAAAGAAATGTTTAATATATATATACAGGAAATTATTGTCAAGGACAAAATTTCTCAGCGTTTTTGTCTCAAGGACGTGCCTTCAATATTTTATCCTGAAGGACAACTTTTTTTAGGTATCAGTTTTTAGTCATTGATAGCAGTTTTTAGGTATTAGTTTGTAGTTATCGGTAGCAGTTTTTAGGTATCAGTTTTTAGCTTGGTAGCAGTTTTGTTGTCCTTATGAATAATTTTGAAAAATGTTTGTCCTTATGAATAATTTTTAGAACAATGTTTGTCCTTGTGGTAAAAATATTGAGGTTGTGTCCTTGAGGCAAAAAATATACAAATCTTTGTCCTTTAAATTAATTCCCCCTATACAGGAAATTCTTTTTAACTTTTCATATTGCTGCACTATAATAGAACTTTAATTTAATAGCAGTGGTTCTCAGCGTTCCGGCACTCAATGCTGTTAAATTTATTCTAAAGGAAAAAAATACTTCTGTAAATGCTGAGATATGTTGAAATGTTTAGCACCTCATTACATCTTCTGCTATGCATGCACTTCATTTGATGTAGAAGAGGTAAGACCACTAAACGAAGCTTTTTTTGGTGTCGGCGTCATGATTGGATATTCCTACATGCCTCCTAGTGCACATATATTTTCATGGCTACATTTATTGTAACAAAATGAATCTTTTATTGTTACATACTACCAATCTTATATATATGCTCATCTCTTTTAGATTATCTTACGATGCGGAACTAATTATAATACAGTCCACGCACCCATTCTAATACAATGCGAGCCACACCTAACAGATCTCCACCTTGATGATCATTTTCTTAATTCAACTTGAAGTTATACAGAGTCCTAAAACACGTGGATAAGGTCGCTAACACCTCCAACAGTTTAGATTAGGTTGCTACCCCCTCCAGCAGTTGGGCCAAGCTGTTTCACAAAGAGTTCTATTTTTCACAGTTGGAGCATACCGCGTTCTAACTTATAACTCCACCTTAATGAGAATCCCAAGCTCAAATCACATATTGAAGCAAACTTAGATCAACGCTACATCATATTAGTCCCATCGGACCATCGGCTCTAATACCAAGTTGAAATTTTCGGCACCCCCTCGCATCTTCTGTTATGCACGTACTTCGTTTTGTGTAAAAGAGGTAATACCACTGAACGAAACTCTTTTTGGTGCCGACATCATGATTGGATATCCCTACATCACCCTAGAGCACAAATATTTTCATGGCAATATTTATTGTAACAAAAGAAATCTCTTGTTGTTACATGCTATTAATCTCATATATATGCTCATCTGCTTTAGATTATCTTGCGATGTGAGACTAATCTTAATCCAATCTACGCACCCACTCTAATACAATGCAAGTCATACCTAAAAAGATATACTTAGGGTTGAATCATAAATTTTAAGACGGTCAATTTCATTCTAGCCACCTCTTCTTTATACTCCTATACTTCCTCCCCAAAAAATTTAGGCTCCGTTTGGTTGTTCATTTTTTGTAACGACCCGTATTTTTACGGATCGAAACATCGTAAAACAGTTATCATTTGGTCGCATTGTTGATGAGTCATCTAGAGCTTAAGTCGTTTGGAAGTTAAGTCGTGTGTGGCTTAGGTCGACTGGAGATGAGTCGTGTGGTGGCTTAGGTCATAGGGTGTTGGAGCGACCTAAGGTAGTGGACGACCTAAGGGTTAGCGACTTAACAGGGTTGACGACCTAAGGGGAGTTGGCATTCTTAGGAATTGAGCGACTTAAGGAGTGGACGACTTATGGGGTGGACGACTTAAGAGAGTTAAGGACCTAGCAGTTAGGTCGTATAGTGGTTTAGGTCGTGTGTTAGTTTGGAGCAACCTATAGGATGTTAGCGACCTAAGAGGGTTAGCGAGTTAGCGACCTAAGAGTTAGACGACTTAAGGAGTTAGGTCGTATCATGGCTAAGATAGTTAGGTCGCGTCTCAGTTAAGTCGTAGGTCGTGACTCTGTTGAGTTGTTAGGTCGCGAGGAAGTGTGTCTGCGCTAGGTCGCTGGGTTTTGGCCTGAGTGTTAGATCGTGAGCGACCTAGGAGTTGTTAAGTCGCGAGCGACTTAGGAGTTAAGCTGTTAAGTCGTTAGGTCGCATAAGCGCACAGGTGTTAGGTCGTTGGATCTGTTAGGTCGTGCGCAGTGATAGGTCGTAGGTCGTATAAGCGCTTAGGTGTTAAGTCGTTAGGTCGCTAAGCGCTTAAGTGTTAGGTCTTAAGCTGGTATTGTTGAGTCGTGGGCTTTTTAGGTCGTGGGGGTTTTAGGTCGTAAGTCGTGGACGACCTAACTCCGAGCGACCTAAGGGGAAATCAGCCTATAAATAGGAGGGTTTTTCTCACTTTTTGGGATCCGGATTTTGAAGCGACGAAGTGCTGCCATTTTGAGAGCTCGACTTCTACACTTCTTCACTTCTTTTCTCCACTCTAATCTAGTGATTCCTTCCATCCATATCGAAGATCAAATCGAAGATCGAAGAGCTTAGATTGAAGATCTTCATCCATCGAAGAGAGATTTCATCGTTTGAAGCGGATTTGTGATAGATCGAGCTAGATCCTTCGCTGTCAAGATCTGAAGCGTGTTGATTTGGGGTTGTTTAGGTGATTTGGTGAGTGGTGATTATCTCTCACACGGATCCAAAGGAGTATATCGGATCGTTGGCTTGATTTGGTGTTAAAGTAGTGATTTCCATGCACTTTTGTAAACCTAAGTATAGATCCATATAGATTCATTGTTCATGATGATTTGACAACCATTTTACTACATGTTAACCTATGCAAGTTCATTCATCAAGATTATAGAGATATTGATCATGTTTCATGCTTGTTAGACTTTTGACTCTTTAATTACGAAATTGCCATTATTGTTATAATTGTTCATTTAGCTTATATTTGAATGCTTGATTACTTGGATTAATGTTTGACTTGATTGATTGCTATAAACTAGATGATTGATGATTTGATTTAGACAAGTTGGTCGAAGATGATTCGAAAGCTAAGGGAAAGGCTCTTGAATTGGGAAAGCTGCTTGTGGCATATGTAGCGAATGACGAAGCTCATATGGATAGATTTGATGATGATGTTGAGATGAAGCTTTGCTATGATGATGATGAGGCGAAGCATGATATGAGATAGCCTTGGTCTAATCCAGACGGGATCATTCCAAGCATGTTGATAACTCGGTGAAATGTTCGAGTTTGAGGATAATGGTTTGCTCGAGAGGCGCTTGAGCTAGTATGGAAATAGTCGTCGAGGAGGATGACTAGAAGGCTGAGATCTCATCGTTGTTGAAGTTTCTAGCATTCTCAAAGCAAGAGTACGTTGGGCAGATTCGATAGTCCCTGAAGGCTACTGATTGGGTAGTTAAGTACTCTGGGCAGATTCGATAGTCCTAGGCACGGGTCACGATGACGTGCAGAGTTATGTCTAGAACCGGGGTTTCCATTAGCCCTTGACGGACGGATGAAAGAATGATCCGGTCATTCAATTAACGATGATATCGAAGCAATGATAACAGTGATAGCCAGAGTCATGGATGTTTGGTTGTATCGTCATTCGGACTCAAGAGCGGTGTTTTTTGGGTGCTTATCTGATCTTGGTTTAGGCCTTGGGGTTTTGTACTTGGAAAACATCGCCCTTGACTCGAGTGATAATTGCTTTACTTTAAATTGTATGCTTTGCTATGATTGCTTCTACTTAGTGTGTGTCTGGGGGCTATCACTGTAGAAAGAGGTGGAGTGGGAGGGTTGTATTCCTATTCCTTTTTCCTTTATGCTATTTTGGTATGTTGATTAGTTAATTTACCGCTCACTAAGACTGTTGTCTGACTCAAGGCTTTATGTTTTTAACTCTTATTGCCTTGGGCTGTTCGTCCATTTTGGGACGGGCAGACTAGGTAGCAGGTGACAGGTGCTGTTCTTGCTTTCCACGATGCCGATGTCGAAGACGAGCTGGAGGGTTGCATATTATCTTCTTACTATATGTACTGGATGTTCCGCTGTTTGTATATTCTCTGAGTGTTATGTAGTGAGGCTTGATGTATTGACTATTCAGATGTTTGTATTCAACTATTATGAAGTTTTATTGATGAGATTCTATTCTGTGAAGCTTCACTATGTATATGTTCTATTATATTTTGTCCATGCGCTATGAGTAATACGATAGATTCTGTTGTTTTAATTTACCTTGGCAATCGTCCATGGTCGCTTGGCACATATTACAGCGCACTATCTCTAGGTTCGGTGCAGGGGTCATGGGCGGTCGTCACATTTGGTACCAGAGCTTTGGTTAATCGATTTTACCCAACGCTCGCCGACGTAAATACGTATGAGAGACGTAATTGTATTTTGATGGATGATTACTATATATAATATAGTAGCTTAGTAGAGTTTGAGTCCTTTATGCAGTTGTTTCTCTAGGTGTGCTAACCATTCCTTTTTATATATATTGAGAATGAGTCGAAGAGGGAGACCAGCTGCTAGGGAAGGCCGTGCTACTGAGGGGGCTGCTGATTATGCTGCTATGTTCGAAGCTATGATGACTTCGATCATGAGAAGGATGCCAGCTCCGGGGCCATCGGTGGATGTTGGAGTTCAAGTTCAAACTCCAAAACCGGTGGACTTTGCTAAGCTGTGTAAGGACTATACTGCTCTTGGAGGAAAGGTTTTCTTGGGAACGGAACCAACCATTGAGGTCCAGAGGTGGATAGATGCTTGTAGAAGGATCTTTGGTGATTTGGGAATCGAGGATGCAACTAAGAGGAAGCTTGCATCAAGACAGCTTCAAGGAAGAGCTTCTGATTGGTGGAACTCTATCACCATTAACACTCCGGAGGAAGAGATTACTTAGGAGCAATTCCAAGTCAGATTTGAAGCTAAGTTCATTTCTACAGCTCAGAAGTCTGTTCTATTCAAGAAGTTTGTGGAGCTCAAGCAGGGAGGAAGACCAGTTCTTGAGTATGTTTCGGAGTTTGAAGCTTTGTCCAAGTATGCCCGGTCGTATATTGAATCTGCATATCAGAAGAATGAGAAGTTTGTGACAGGCTTGGACAGTTATCTTGGGAGACAGTTGGTGGATCATTTGGATGATTCATTTGAGAAGCTTGTGGAGAAAGCTCTCAGGCATGAGAGTCTGTTTCCTAAGGAAGGATCTGTTGTTGCTGTGACCAGGGGAGAGTCTAAACCACAGCAGGGTGGAAGCAAGAAAAGGAAGCGGCAGCAGCAAAAGGGTAAGGATGGTCAGAAGAAGCCGAAAGGCGAGGTGACTTGCTTCAATTGTCAGCAGAAGGGCCATTTCTTCAGGGATTGCAAGAATCCGAAGGTGCCGATGAAGTGTCACAACTGTGACAAGCCGGGGCATATCAGGAAGAATTGTCCAGAACCGAGGAAGGACAAGCAGATTGTGCAAGCTTATGCTTTAGGAGCTGTTCCATCGTCTTCGGAAGCTCCTACAGTTGAAGAGAAGGGAAAGAGTGTAGTGGTTCAAGGTACTCTTTTCCTATGTGGAGTTCCAGTAAGAGTGTTATTTGATACTGGGGCGTCGCATTCGTTTGTTTGTAACGAACTTGTAGGCCGGTTAGGTTTGGAACCGGATATTGTTGATAGGCTATTGGTTGTGACTAATCCAGTTGGGGGTTCGTCTTGTTTGTGTATGTTATGCCGTGGTCTGGTTGTGTCGAGTCATGGTTGCCCTTTTGTTTGTGATTGTTTTGTTCTGAACTTTGCGGGGTTCGGAATTATTTTGGGTATGGACTGGCTTAGGAAGTATGCGGCAAAGGTTGATTGTGAGAGGTTGGAGGTGACAGTCGAGAATGTGGAGGGGCGAAAGATTGTGGTACGATGTAAGCATGAAGAAGGCGTCTTCATGAGCTTCATATATTCGCTAGTTGTTCCACGGGATGGACTGTCATCTGTGCCAATCGCTAATGGATTTGAGGATGTCTTTGACGAGGTCAAAGGGTTACCGCCACATAGAGAGATCGAGTTTCGTATAGATCTAGTTGAAGGAGCCAGACCTGTTGTGATGCCTCTTAGGCGGATGGCGCCTAGGGAACAGCAAGAGTTGAAGGTGCAGGTTGATGACCTTTTGCAGAAAGGATTCATTCGGCGTAGTGTGTCCGAATGGGGTGCACCAGTTGTGTTCGCAACCAAAGCAGATGAATCGTTGAGGTTGTGTGTGGATTATCGTGAGCTGAATAAAGTGACTAAGAAGAACAAGTATCCATTGCCGAGAATAGATGACTTGTTTGATCAGCTTCACGAAGCTAAGGTGTTTTCTCAGATGGATTTGGCAACGGGATTTCACCAGTTAAGAGTGGCTAAGGATAGTGTGCCGAAGACTGCTTTTAGGACACCATCCGGTTTCTTTGAGTGGCTGGTAATGCCGTTTGGATTGACTAACACGCCAGCATATTTTGTGGATCTTATTAATAGAGTGTTCAGAGATCAGTTGAGCAAGTTCGTGCTAGTGTTCGTGGATGATATTCTGATTTATTCCAGAACTGAAGAAGAGCACAAGACGCACTTGCGTATTGTTTTGGAAATCTTACGGAAACATCAGCTGAAGGCTAAGTTTTCGAAGTGCCACTTCTGGAAGAGTGAAGTGAGGTTCTTAGGCCATGTTATCTCTGGAAATGGAATAGCGGTTGATCCCGCTAAGGTGGCAGCAATCCAGGATTGGGGTAGACCTAAGAATGCATCTGATGTGAGAAGTTTTCTTGGATTAGCAGGATATTATCGACGGTTTATCAAAGACTTCTCTAAGGTGGCTGCACCGTTAACAGGATTGACGAAAAAGAACCAAGTGTTCAGATGGGAAGATAAGTGTGAGCAAGCTTTCGGAATCCTGAAAGAGCGACTAACTAGTGCTCTTGTTTTGACTATTCCAAGTGGGAATGATGAGATGGTGGTTTACACCGATGCATGTGGTACTGGACTTGGAGCAGTGCTAATGTAGAGGGATAAAGTTATTGCATATGCAAGTCGACAACTGAAGCCGCATGAAAGGAATTACCCGACTCATGATTTGGAGTTGGCGGCGATTGTTTTTGCTCTGAAGATGTGGAGACATTATCTATTGGGAGTTCGATTCGAGTTGTTTACAGATCATAAGTCATTGAAGTATCTTTTCTCCCAAAAGGATTTGAATCTTCGGCAGCAACGTTGGCTAGAGTTTTTGGCATCATATGATTTTGGTATAGCTTATACTATGGGAAAAGGTAACGCAGTGGTAGATGCGTTAAGTCGAAGACATGCAGGATTGGGAGCCATGTTTTCAGAATGGAAGAGTCTCGAGTATTTAGCTGGATTTTACTTCAGGCCCAGATGGGAATTGGAACCTGAGATGTTGGCAAACTTATCGATAAGACCCACTCTTGTGGAAAGGATTGGCGAGAGCCAAAAGCGAGACGATAAGCTTGTCAAGATTATCCGTGATTTGGAATCTGGATTGGACCCAGAAGAGGATAAAGGATTCGAGGTCGATCGAGAGGGTTGGCTTCGAAAGCAAGGAAGACTAGTTGTTCCCGATATAGATGAATTGAGAAGTGAAGTTCTGAAGGAAAGTCATCACTCGAAGCTGACAATTCATCCAGGAGGAAATAAGATGTATCGGGATATGAAGAGAACCTACTACTGGGAAGGTATGAAGAAGGATGTTGGAAATTTTATTTCCAAGTGCATGAACTGCCAGTTGGTGAAAGCTGAGCAGAAGAAGCCCAGTGGATTGCTTCAGCCATTAGAGGTTCCTACATGGAAGTGGGAACAAGTGTCGATGGATTTTATTGATGGACTACCTAGAACCAGAACGGGAAATAAAGGAATTTGGGTCATCGTAGATCGTCTGACTAAAAGTGCAAGATTCATTCATGTTCGATCGACTAGGACCACATCAAAGTTGGCTGAGTTGTATGTTAAGTGGATAGTTCGATTCCATGGTATTCCGAAGAGTATAGTGAGCGATCGAGATCCATTGTTCACTAGTGGATTTTGGAAGAGCTTCCAAGAAGTTTTGGGAACCGAGTTGTGTTTGAGTACAGCTTATCACCCTCAAACAGATGGTCAGACCGAGAGAGTCGACCGAGTTTTGGAAGATCTCCTCAGAGCTTGTGTTTTAGATTTCGGAGGATCATGGGAAGATCACCTTCATTTGGTGGAATTTGCATATAACAACAGTTACCAGTCAAGCATTGGTATGGCACCGTATGAGGCATTGTATGGAAGACCGTGTAACACTCCGACATGTTGGTTAGAGACCGGAGAAAAGTTGATACTTGGGCCAGAGATGATTCGACAGACTTCGGATTGCATAGAGATCATTCGGCAACGAATGAAGGCAGCCCAAGACCGACAGAAGAGTTATGTAGATAAGCGTCGTAAGGATTTGGAATTTGACGTAGGCGATATGGTTTTTGTGAAGATTTTTCCATTGAAGAATGTTATTCGATTCGGGGAGAAAGGGAAGTTGACTCCGAGATTTGTTGGACCATTCCCGATCATCGAGCGAATTGGAAAGCTCGCCTACAGATTGGAATTACCAGAGAAGATGTCGAGTGTGCACAATGTTTTTCATGTATCCTATCTACGGAAGTATGTGCACGACTCGAATACAGTGGTTTCTGCTGATAGCTGTGAAGATTTCGAAGTTGATCCAGTCGATAAGAGACCTCGTAAGCCGCTTCGTGTTGTGGGAACCGACACGAAACAGCTTAGGAGGAAGGTAGTTAAGTTGCTCAAGATACAATGGAGTGATGATGATAACGACTGTACGTGGGAGGTGGAAGAGAGGATGAAAGCAGCTCATCCTAAACTCTTCAAGGTATGGCCCTAAGGTGTCGTGTCATCTCACGATATTGTAACTTGTTCTAGTTTTAGAATTCTGCATGCTAAGCTAGAATTGGATGCATGGTTTGTTGATTGCTATGGATGGTAGGCGTGCAGAATAGTCTTTGATTGCTCCTGTTTGTTTGGAATTTCGGGGGCGAAATTCCTAAGGGGAGAGAATGTAACGACCCATATTTTTACGGATCGAAACATCGTAAAACAGTTATCATTTGGTCGCATTGTTGATGAGTCATCTAGAGCTTAAGTCGTTTGGAAGTTAAGTCGTGTGTGGCTTAGGTCGACTGGAGATGAGTCGTGTGGTGGCTTAGGTCATAGGGTGTTGGAGCGACCTAAGGTAGTGGACGACCTAAGGGTTAGCGACTTAAC
Source organism: Allium fistulosum (assembly GCA_030737815.1). Taxonomy (NCBI): domain Eukaryota; kingdom Viridiplantae; phylum Streptophyta; class Magnoliopsida; order Asparagales; family Amaryllidaceae; genus Allium; species Allium fistulosum. The sequence goes on along the minus strand of CM060908.1, from coordinate 412,360,477 downwards.
AGGGTTGACGACCTAAGGGGAGTTGGCATTCTTAGGAATTGAGCGACTTAAGGAGTGGACGACTTATGGGGTGGACGACTTAAGAGAGTTAAGGACCTAGCAGTTAGGTCGTATAGTGGTTTAGGTCGTGTGTTAGTTTGGAGCAACCTATAGGATGTTAGCGACCTAAGAGGGTTAGCGAGTTAGCGACCTAAGAGGGTTAGCGAGTTAGCGACCTAAGAGTTAGATGACTTAAGGAGTTAGGTCGTATCATGGCTAAGATAGTTAGGCCGCGTCTCAGTTAAGTTGTAGGTCGTGACTCTGTTGAGTTGTTAGGTCGCGAGGAAGTGTGTTTGCGCTAGGTCGTTGGGTTTTGGCTGAGTGTTAGGTCGTGAGCGACCTAGGAGTTGTTAAGTCGCGAGCGACTTAGGAGTTATGCTGTTAAGTCGTTAGGTCGCATAAGCGCACAGGTGTTAGGTCGTTGGATCTGTTAGGTCGTGCGCAGTGATAGGTCGTAGGTCGTAGAAGCGCTTGGGTGTTAAGTCGTTAGGTCGCTAAGCGCTTAAGTGTTAGGTCTTAGGCTGGTATTGTTGAGTCGTGGGCTTTTTAGGTCGTGGGGGTTTTAGGTCATAAGTCGTGGACGACCTAACTCCGAGCGACCTAAGGGGAAATCAGCCTATAAATAGGAGGGTTTTTCTTACTTTTTGGGATCCGGATTTTGAAGCGACGAAGTGCTGCCATTTTGAGAGCTCGACTTCTACACTTCTTCACTTCTTTTCTCCACTCTAATCTAGTGATTCCTTCCATCCATATCGAAGATCAAATCGAAGATCGAAGAGCTTAGATTGAAGATCTTCATCCATCGAAGAGAGATTTCATCGTTTGAAGCGGATTTGTGATATATCGAGCTAGATCCTTCGCTGTCAAGATCTGAAGCGTGTTGATTTGGGGTTGTTTAGGTGATTTGATGAGTGGTGATTATCTCTCACACGGATCCAAAGGAGTATATCGGATCGTTGGCTTGATTTGGTGTTAAAGTAGTGATTTCCATGCACTTTTGTAAACCTAAGTATAGATCCATATAGATTCATTGTTCATGATGATTTGACAACCATTTTACTACATGTTAACCTATGCAAGTTCATTCATCAAGATTATAGAGATATTGATCATGTTTCATGCTTGTTAGACTTTTGACTCTTTAATTACGAAATTGCCATTATTGTTATAATTGTCCATTTAGCTTATATTTGAATGCTTGATTACTTGGATTAATGTTTGACTTGATTGATTGCTATGAACTAGATGATTGATGATTTGATTTAGACAAGTTGGTCGAAGATGATTCGAAAGCTAAGGGAAAGGCTCTTGAATTGGGAAAGCTGCTTGTGGCATATGTAGCGAATGACGAAGCTCATATGGATAGATTTGATGATGATGTTGAGATGAAGCTTTGCTATGATGATGGTGAGGCAAAGCATGATATGAGATAGCCTTGGTCTAATCCAGACGGGATCATTCCAAGCATGTTGATAACTCGGTGAAATGTTCGAGTTTGAGGATAATGGTTTGCTCGAGAGGCGCTTGAGCTAGTATGGAAATAGTCGTCGAGGAGGATGACTAGAAGGCTGAGATCTCATCGTTGTTGAACGTTCTAGCATGCTCAAAGCAAGAGTACGTTGGGCAGATTCGATAGTCCCTGAAGGCTACTGATTGGGTAGTCAAGTACTCTGGGCAGATTCGATAGTCCTAGGCACGGGTCACGATGACGTGCAGAGTTATGTCTAGAACCGGGGTTTCCATTAGCCCTTGACGGACGGATGAAAGAATGATCCGGTCATTCAATTAACGATGATATCGAAGCAATGATAACAGTGATAGCCAGAGTCATGGATGTTTGGTTGTATCGTCATTCGGACTCAAGAGCGGTGTTTTCTGGGTGCTTATCTGATCTTGGTTTAGGCCTTGGGGTTTTGTACTTGGAAAACATCGCCCTTGACTCGAGTGATAATTGTTGTACTTTAAATTGTATGCTTTGCTATGATTGCTTCTACTTAGTGTGTGTCTGGGGGCTATCACTGTAGAAAGAGGTGGAGTGGGAGGGTTGTATTCCTATTCCTTTTTCCTTTATGCTCTTTTGGTATGTTGATTAGTTAATTTACCGCTCACTAAGACTGTTGTCTGACTCAAGGCTTTATGTTTTTAACTCTTATTGCCTTGGGCTGTTCGTCCATTTTGGGACGGGCAGACTAGGTAGCAGGTGACAGGTGCTGTTCTTGCTTTCCACGATGCTGATGCCGAAGACGAGCTGGAGGGTTGCATATTATCTTCTTACTATATGTACTGGATGTTCCGCTGTTTGTATATTCTCTAAGTGTTATGTAGTGAGGCTTGATGTATTGACTATTCAGATGTTTGTATTCAACTATTATGAAGTTTTATTGATGAGATTCTATTCTGTGAAGCTTCACTATGTATATGTTCTATTATATTTTGTCCATGCGTTGTGAGTAATACGATAGATTCTGTTGTTTTAATTTACCTTGGCAATCGTCCATGGTTGCCTGGCACACATTACAGCGCACTATCTCTAGGTTCGGTGCAGGGGTCATGGACGGTCGTCACATTTATAGTTTTGTGTTTTCGTCCAAAAAACATGCATACGCCGCATGTATTTTTTGAAAATAACCGATATAAAAAATGATGCTAACTTATACAATAGAAAACAAATTTATTTTGTTTTTCGTATTTTAAGAAACAACAAAAGAAAGAAAAATAATCCATCCGCTCAGTCGTCCCTTCATCCCTTCCGTCGTCTGTCCATCGTTGTCGTAATGTGCTAAAATTTTTAATTTTCTTCTGTTATCTTCATATTTTATTATGGACATTCAAAATGGAAAACAGAAAATCAGAAAACCCTAGACACAAAGATTCTCTCTCGTCTCTACTTTCTAGTATCCAACTTGTCCTTCGAGCATAGGAGCGAAACTGTCACTGTTATCACCGTCAATCGTCATGCCATCACTTTGGTACGAGCATCAACTCCTTACTGCTCGACTTTTGAAGTAATGAGAAAATTTCATTTGGCGTTAACAAAGGATTATTCTTTTATCATTTTTTAATTAAAACTAAATATCCCATTTTTAGCATAATCATTTATGTAATGACCTAGTATTTCCTAAATTGCAAAGGTATTATTCCACTTTTTTATTTAGTATATATGATTGCGGTAGATAATAAATTAAATGGTGGTATGGCTTCTATTCATTATATGTTCTGATAGGTACTTATAGTTTAAATTTTCTACTATAATGTACAGTCCTTCAAAAATCATGTACAATCACTAAGTTTAGATAAAACTTATGATATGTATCTTGAAGCTCTTCAACTGTAGAAGTGGAGAAAGGGAGAGCAAAAGGAGAAGATGAACAATGCTTTTCAACTTGATCAATCGAGTTATGATAAGATGATAACTAAAGCCTACAATATAAACAAATTACTCCTATGCTTTTTGAAAAATTCACATGTAATTGTCGCTTTAACCGATGTTGGACGACGTCGAGGTAATAGTGAACTATAGGTATCTATATTTATAGTTTTTTTATCTGCATTTTTTGAAAGCATTTGTGTCATGGAGATTGAATAATGAGATTAAGAAAATAAAATCCTACGAAATGAACAAATTGTTTCAATATGGTAGAAGCTTGATATACTTACTAAAGTGTGTTTTATTTTCTATTTTCTATTCAAGAAGCATCGACAAAAGTTGCTTTAATACGAACCAATTTTAAAAAATAGTTGAAAAGTATTTGTATTCACCTATGGGGTCGTGGAAACAAAAATTACTTTGATAATGCATGAACTAAAACCTACTCCATTTTTTTATTTGGGACTGACTTTATGTTTTCAACCTTTTTCTAAACAATGAATTTTCAAATCCATGTAATCTTTTTATTGGAATGTTTAATATTGTATCTTTATTTTATTTTTGTGTATGTGATTTTGAACTATCAAAACAATGCCTACGAAAAACCAATTTGAATGAACAATCTTTTTCAGTGAGGCAAATTTATTTGGAGAAGGAGGTTTCAGTTTTGTTCAAAGGATGTATTGATGATGGATGGTAATATTAGTAAAAGTTTTAAATTTAGATATTGAAGATGTATCAAAATGTTCTACAAAAAATATCGAAATTAAAGGTAAGATAGTTAGATATAGGAATCTCATCAAAATAATAAGTGGATGTTCTAAAATTGAATTTCTTAAGTTTATGCCGAAAGGAAGTCTTGTTTTTAGTTTGTGCGCAACTAAATCCTAACATTTATTACTATTGATCATATTTAGTGTTTCTTCCACCCCCTGTAGCTAATAGATCCTCCCATGCTTGGATCCATGGTTTTGTAAGTTCTGTCATATTTTCATTCCCTTATACCTCAAAAAAAATTTGAATTACCTAGAGAACCAAGCTTTGCTTGTAAACTCTAGGGAAGTATGTGTCTGCCAAACACATTCTTCGGGTACTTGTTACAAGGTTGTCAGTTTCGGGGCACGAACTCGTGACCTTCAATCTCGCAGTCCAGACTATCAACCAACTGCGCCAACCCTGTTGGCTATACCTCAAATTTTTCCCAAACCATGAAAGCTTTTATTATATATCTAAAGTTATGTGTTTGTATCCTCTCCTTTATAGTACCATATATCGCAGGTTAAAAATTCATGTAAACTTTGCCTTAATGTAAACCGTGAAGGGTGCAATCTTTATAAGAGATGACAAGTCATTTGATGTAGTGGAGAAAAAAGAAATAAAGGGGCTGAGATTAGAAATCAACTTCAATATTGCAGGTTGTGAACTGAAGCTTAAACACTACTATTATGTGGTGTATATCTGCACCATGATAAATTTTATCTGACTAGCTTTATGTATGTAATACGTATGCCTGTCATCTTGTCTATTAATTAGCATGAATAAATGGTTAGGTATTGAACCAGGAAAGTAGCAATGTGAAAGCCTTGCAAGCTTAATACTGCGGAGACTGACATGAAGAAATCCCTTGAGATCAATCTACAGAATAAGTGTGTAGTATTTTACCTCCTTTTAAACTTGCAGCGTACATGACATTAAATGTCTATTTATCGTATTTATATATTCCATTCAATTTGGTGATGTGAATTTGGAATATTAAGCATTCAAAGAAGAAATGGAATATATTGCAGTGCAACTTTTTAGGGCTTTTTATGAATGGTTTATGTTCACAGTAAGTAATATCTGGTTGGATTGGTCAAACGTGTTAGTTAATTCAAAGTAAACATATTGTACCTATGTGGAATATCTTGTAACAAATCATATAAGATTAAACTAGTTAGGATAATAAAACGGCATATACTTATAAGATACTTTATTATCCTAGATTCAAACTGCATTTCGGTAAAGGTCCAGTGTGGACATAACTAAAAATATTTAAAATACACTTAATATAAACATGTGTGCACATACTGAGAAAGACGAACTTCCTCGATGGTGGTATGTTCACAACTTAAGTTCTAGGCTGGATCCAAATTTATTTCTCAATATACAGTAGAGAATCTTAACTACTAGCCCTAGATAACCCAGCCCTGCACAAAAATTACAGCTAAACAGAATATTCAGTGATGCAATATAAATTTCCCAATAAATTATTTCCCTACCGATACGATGGAACAATTTGTTGTTGCTTCAATGATACGAATTTGTATTTCTGAACATTTTGAATTATTATGGAAAGTTGAGATGAAAAGTTGGATTTAAGATTGTAAATGTGATTTTTTGTATAATATAATTTTGATCATTATATTATGGTATTTTATTTTATTTTCAATTATTGGTATAAAATATAACTTTTTTTATTATACTATATTATATTATTTTAATTTATTCTTAATTAAATAAGTAATCTAATACTTAATTATATATAATTCAATAAATAATTAGTTAATTTCTATAGAAAATTAAATAATGATTTATATTATTTACTGATTAACTTATGAATTTAAATATATAATTTATAATAAAATTTAATTAAGTAAATATATAAAATTTTGATTCAAAAATAATAAAACAAACTAAAAATGCAAGCTTGCATGAGAAGTAAGCTCGGATGGGAACTGAATACATTAAGAAAGCTATAGATGCATCTTTTATATATCAAATCTTTTTTTCAAGTTTGATTTTTTTGGACATTCAATTGTTCATGTGTGTTAAGCACAGAATGCATGAATATATGCCAATAAATCACATATGGGCATGGCGCTTCAGACAAACCTGTTTGGTCAGTGTCTAATTTTTCTTATGTGCAAACCGGATTTTATCCTTTCCTTTTTTCAGTTTTCACTACTTTTCTCCCCTATTTTCATTAATTAAATTAAATAAAGTGGAAATTAGGAAGACATCCCTATCATACTTTCATATTGTAAAGCGGGTCCCTGTCAAAATTTCATTGTAAATCCGGTCCCTATTTTCTAGAAATAAAGAAAAATTATTGCTGAAATGTCAGCAACTTTTATAAATAAGTGCTGATATTTCAGTAAATTTCCCTGTCAAATTTTCATTGTAAATCCGGTCCCTATTTTCTAGAAACAAAGAAAAATTATTGCTGAAATGTCAGCAACTTTTATAAATAAGTGCTGATATTTCAGCAACTTTCATATCAGTGTACAGAAAAGTTGCGGAAATGTCAGCAACTTTTATGAAAAGTTGCATCATGCTCTGCAATAATCGTAAATAAAAAACAGGGACCTAATTTACACTGAAATTTAGTGAATGACTTTTCGTGTATTTTGAACCTTAATAAGGACCTGTGCCAAAAGTACCCTTAAATAAATTCTTTGTTTTTAATCCAAATTAAAAGTTGTAGTTTCAAAGTTTAAATCTGACCTGCAAAAACTTAATCGGACATAAATCTAAATCAAGCGTGAACTTATTAATTTCCAGCATTCGGTCAGATCCATAAAGAACAATGAAAAAAACTTACATTAAATTAGACATAAACTTACGTCCAATATAAAACATGTAGAACACACTATATTTGTCTGGTCAATATGCCCACCTACGAATGGCTCTTAGTATATGATGGCTGTGTCAAATGGACACAATTTTCCTTTAGACTCGTATGCTTTATGCTATTAGGTGGAGTTCAATGTCAGGTTGCATTTGTTTTCAATTGGAAGTTTCATTGTTGAATATTCACAAATTTAAGTGTTTCTTTAAAAAAATTACTGAAATAATTGTTTAGAGCAAGAATTTAATACATATGAAGGGTTCGTTTATAATTAGAGCTTTATATTTATGGAGTTTTTTATAACTTAATAATTTTATTAATAGTAAGAAAACAAAGAAAATGTTCACAAAACTAATAACAAACAAAACAGGCTTGATATAGTGACGGTCACTAGCGACGGCTAGTGACGGCTAAAAAAGGCGGCCGTCACTAGCCGTCGCTGACCGTCACTAATCGCGGGTTATACAGGTTTGGTCGAGAGCAACTTCTTCACTTATTTTCCCCCAAATCTTTTGCTGCCACCTCCAACCCCCGCCCCCAACCACCTCCTACCGACGCCAACCGCCTCCAGAAGCCGTCGCCGCCCTCCGATGCTGCTCCATCCCCTCCTTCTTCTTCGATTTCTCAATTTCTAGGTATAATCTCTAAACCTAAATTTCTGAAAATAATTTGATTATGTGTTTGAATTTGTTAGAATAATTGATGGTAGATGATGGTAATAGTTTATTAGTCGATTTGGGGATAAAATTAAAACCCTTATTTAGAAAATTAATTGATTATGGATTTGAAATTGATGATTATTATGTATTAGTTGATGATAATTGTATATTAGTTGATTTAGGGAAGTTAATAAGTGGTTTGATTATTTAATTTGCAAATAAAAATTAGGGTTGATTTAAAACTCAAAATTAGTTTGTAATCGTTGATTAATATATGCTTATTGATAAGTGTACAATGTTTGATAAGTGTGTGTTAATTATATGTTTTAGTAGTTAGTATAAAATAGTAATTTAAAATTTTAGTTTACAAAATAGTTAAGTTAACATTTTAAATTGTTAATTGAATGTTGAAATAAATTTTCAAATTTATTAAATAAAATGTTTAAATAATTGAATGAATTGTCAAATTTTGAAAAGATAATAACAACAACAAATATTCTAGTGAAATGGATTTTGTAAAAAAATTAAGCAATGATTAATATAACAACAACAAATAATTCTAATGAATTGATTTTGTAAAAAAATTAAGAAATGAATATAACAACAAATATTCCGCTAAAATCAATTTTGTAAAAAATATTAAGAAATGAATATAAGAATAGTTGAATGAATTATAAAATACGTTTTAAATTTTCAGATTTAATTAATAAATATTTAAACAGTTGAATGAATTGTAAAATGTGTTTCAATTTTTTTAATCCCTTAGAGAGTTTTTGACCCCGTCTGACAAATGTTGTATATGATCGTTATATGGATATTCGTTTTTTAACAGAACGGACATCTATATTCATCTGATACAATATTTGTCGGATTTGTCCCTGTATTGGACAGGTTACAAATATAATAAAGTAATTACATTTTATAAATCATTTCATTTTAAACGGTTTACAAAATTTCGACAGCACTTCCTTCTCGTTCCCTATGTATACGCATTTGTGTACGATACAAGGAACAGAAGGGAAGTGCTGCCGAAATTTTGTTGAATCGTTTAATCTAAAATGATTTATAAAATGTAATTACTTTATTATGTTTGTAACCGGAAGTAGGATGACCGACCATCAAAGTAAAAACCAATGAACTAAAAAATAAATAAATAAATAAAGTGCTTATTTGAATTTTCTACGATCGTGAAGTGTTTACAATGATGAAGTGTTGAAAATTATTCCTACAGTTCAATTGTTTACTTGAACTTTCTAACATATATTTTCAAATCAGGAAAAATGTTCGATTATTTCCTCGACCGTAGTTGGATGTATGAAGTTAGAACTGGTAGGAAAGGTTCAATAAAGGAACATTTCTATAACGGTGTACACGAATTTATTAGATTTGCTAAATCTAATAATCAAAATAACGAAGAAATTCATTTCCCGTGTAGTAAGTGCCAACATTTGAAGCATTGGAAACCAGATATAGTTGAAGTATATTTGTATAAATATGGTTTTGTGCCAAATTATTATTTCTACGATCGTCATGGAGAACTTGTTGAACCTACACCTAATCCTGTACTGTTAGAGGACGATAATATTATGACGAATCCAATAGAAAATATGGTAGAAGATGCAGCACGATCAATGTTTCATACCATTCAAGCTGATGATGAAGACGTAAATGCCGAAGAAGAACCAACTGTGGGGGCTAAAAGAATATAAGATTTATTGGATTTTGCTAAGAAGCCATTGTGGGACGGTTGTAAAAGCGGAACCGAACTATCAGTAACCGCCGAATACATCACTATGAAATCAAAATTCAACCCTACAGAAGCTGGATTTACAGCAGTTGTACAAGCTGCAAAACGACACAAGCCACCCGATAATCTGATGTGCGATGGTCATTATAAAGTGAAAAAACTGATGTCCGCTTTCGGTTTGCCGTACGAAAAGATAGATACATATGTGAAAAGTTGCATGTTGTATTGGAAAGATGATGTTGACCTTAGAAAATGCAGAATATGTAACGAGGAAAGATACAAACCAAGAAAGAAGAAAGGAAAAGAAGTTCCGTACAATAGAATGCATTATTTACCCATCACTTCCAGACTTCAAAGGTTATATGCATCTTCTGCTACGGCATGTCATATGCGATGGCACAGTGTGAAAACATCGAAAGAAGAAACTTTGATACATCCATCTGATGGAGAAGCACGGAAACATTTTGATAAGACTTATCCCGCATTTGTTGCAGAAAGCCGTAATGTCAGACTCAGTTTATGGACGGATGGATTTCCACCATTCGCTCAGTTTTGTAGTAAATATTCATCCTGGCCAATTATCGTTACTTCATATAATTTACCTCCATAGATGTGTATGAAGACACCATATATGTTTTTCATTATTATCATCCTTGGCCCTCATGATCCAACACAAGGAATCGATGTTTATTTGCAACCATTGATCGAAGAGTTGAAAAAGCTGTGGAATGAAGGAGTACGACATTTCAAGAATTTTTTTCCATATGTTCGCTTCTTTATTATGGACTATTTATGATTTTCCTGCATATGGGATGCTTTCTGGTTGGAGTATGGTCGGTCATCCAGCATGCCCTTATTGTATGGAAGAAACACGAGCATTTTCTTTACGGCATGGAAAGAAAGTTTCGTGGTTTGATTGTCATCGGTGTTTTCTCCATCCCAATCATACTTTTAGAAGAGATAGAAAAAAATTTATAGCTAACAGAGAAGATAATATGCAACCACCAAAGATTTGGTCAAGCGAAAAATTATATGAAATTATAAAGGACTATCCAAAGATACATGAAACTGGAGTGCAGATTGAAATTCTAGGAAAATCGGACATTCATAATTGGTACAAACAAAGTATATTTTGGGAGTTATCATATTGGAAAGATCTCTTACTCCGACATAATATTGACATGATGCACAACGAAAAGAATGTGTTTGATAATGTTTTTAATATAATTTTGAATGTAAAGGGAAAAACTAAGGACGATTTGAATTCAAGACTTGATATAGCAAACTATTGTAAACTCCCCGAACTTCATATGAAGCCCAATGACAATAAAATCCAAAGCATGCTATGAGCTAGACAACAAGCAAGTAAAACTCGTGCTAAAGTGGGTGGAAGAACTAAGATTTCCCAATGGGATTTCTTCTAATCTTCGTAGAAGTGTTGACTTTAAAAACAGTAAATTGAGTGGGATGAAAAGTCACGATTGTCATATCATGATGGAATATTTACTACCCATGGCTTTCAAAGAACAGTTGCCTGTAAAAGCATGGAGTGTTATAACAGAATTAAGTATGTTTTATAAACAACTTTGTTCGACGACATTAAAAGTAAATCGTATACGTAAACTTGAAGTAGAAATCCTCATACTGCTCTGCAAACAGGAGAAAATATTTCCGCCAGGTTTCTTTAATGTAATGGAGCATTTACCTATTCATCTTCCATCCGAAGCACTTCTTCAAGGTCCTGTGAAATATGGATGGATGTATCCATTTTAGAGGTAATATTGAATATCTAAAATATTTATGTCAGTTTAAAATTCAGATTTCTATATCTAAATATAAAATAAATTTATTTTGTAATAGGCACTTGAATCATCTGAAGAAAAAAGCTAGACAAAAAGCACGAGTTGAGGGTTCGATTTGCAAATCATACCTTGAAGAAGAAGCTTCATTCTTTTTCTCTCATTACTTCGGTGATGATGGGAACTTATCGTTTGTAAGCGTTCTTCGTAATGATGAAGTCATTGAACAAGATTCTTCTCAAACAATGTTATCTATTTTTAGACAACATGGTCGACCTGTTGGAAAATGTGAGGAAATATGGTTAGATGATAGAGATTACTATGTAGCAAACACATATGTTCTTCTAAATTGTGCTGAAGTTGTACCATTTGTTAGGTAATAATAAATTCGTATATAATTCACTTATACGTACATATTAATTATAACTCATATTACATATTTGCAGTATCTACGAATCACAACATCCATCTGGCGATCTCAGTAAAGAATTTGCTAAATGGTTTTCAAACTACGTTTATGATCCAAGAACTGTGTCATTGATGAAGGTTTATGACATCTTGCGATCGGACCAAAAAGAAATGTGAAGACTTATCCAATATTCTTCGTCAATGGATTTAAGCTCAACACAAAAGATTACGGGGCTGAAAAATTAACATATAACAGCGGTATATTTATCAAAGGCAGTGATGATCCAGATGAGCATATAAAAGATTTTTATGGCATCTTAACATAGGTCCTAGAGTTGACATATTATGTAGAACCTGCAGAAAAAGTTTTTTTATTCAAATGCAATTGGTTCAATAATGTTCCTAGTTCTGGAATCAACGTGCACAAAGATTATAAGCTTATTAAAATATAGCATACATCACATTACTATAAGTACGATCCTTTCGTATTAGCCAAGCAAGCATTACAAGTTTATTTTGCTCCGTATCCATCTTTAAAACGAGATAAAGCGGATTGGTCAGCTGTTTTTAAAACAAAGCCAAGATTTACGTTTGACGGAAATAATATTCCAAATGAAGCAGCGTATCAAGCGGATCTTGAACCAAATACAGAAATAATAATAACCGATGACATTGATTTAGGGCCGTTGAATGATGAATCGAATGTTTTATTAGATGCATTTGAAAGTACCAAAGAAAACGAGATATAGTATGAGACTGGGTCAGAATCAGAAAACGACGAAGACTGAAAACTCTGAATATTTGCATCGCTTATTGTATAATGTATTATTCTTAGCTGCATATTATTCTGAGCTATGTATTAATAATGATGACCATGTTCTAAGCTATGTACTATTCTATTTCGAAATTTCTATATATGTATTCATGAGATCTTGTCCCATTTATTATGATTTAGTGGAAGTTTTCTATGATGATTACTGAAACATGCTTTGTACTAATAAATTTATGTCTTTTCATTCTGTGATATTATTTATCTGTGGTAGATATGTCTGGCAGGAGATGTAGCCAGAGATCCAAGCCTTCTCCATCTCTCGGTGCGGGTGCTAGTGGCACTGCATTGGATCACGCCTACTGGCGGAGGTAGTTCCGAAGAGCGTCGGGTAAGTATCAAAAATATTTGAAGTATATTTTTTAAAATTTATTAAATATCTACATCAAAATCTACACAGAGGCTTTGAGGTGGAGCCTTCGAATTTCATCCTATAGGTTTCCAGGAAGGCTTTCATGAGTAGGATGTCCAGTTGTTGGCCTCATTGGGACGATAACCCACCACATATCAAGAATACTATTTTGGCCGATGTACTTGTAAGCATAAGTTTGAATTTCAGTTGAAAATTAATATAATTTACAAAATTCAAACTAATTCCAATATGCAGGCAGCCGTGCATGTGGACCTTGAGGATATGGACATTTTCACCAATCACTGGAATAAAAGGATGAGAAAAAATTACAGGGACATTGTGACGACCGCCCATGACCCCTGCACCGAATCTAGAGAAAGTGCGCTGTAAAGTGTGCCAGGTGACCATGGACGATTGTCAAGGTAAGATTAAAACAACAGAATCTATCGTATTACTCACAGCGCATGGACAAAATACAATAGAACATATGTATAGTGAAGCTTTACAGAACAAAATGACATCATATAAAACTCCATAATAGTTGAATACAAGCATCCACATAGTCAATACATCCAGCCTCACTACATATCTCTCAGAGAATACAAAACAGCGGAATATCCAGTACATATAATAAGAAGATAATATGCAACCCTCCAGCTCGTCTTCGATATCAGCATCGTGAGAAGAGAACAGCACCTGTCACCTGCTACCTAGTCTGCCCGTCCCAAAATGGACGAACAGCCCAAGGCAATAAGAATTAAAACATAAAGCCTTGAGTCAGACAACAGTCTTAGTGAGCAGTAAATTAACTAACAACATACCAAAAGAGCATAAAGGAAAAGGAATAGGAATACAACCCTCCCACTCCAACCTCATTCTACAGTGATAGCCCCCAGACACACACTAAGCAGAAGCAAACATAGCAGAGCATACAATTTAAAGTAAAGCTACTATCACTCGAGTCAAGGGCGATGTTTTCCAAGTACCAAGGCCTAAATCAGATAAGCACCCAGAAAATACCGCTCTTGAGTCCGAATGACGATACAACCAAACATCCATGACTCTGGCTATCACTGTTATCATTGCTTCGATATCACCGTTAATTGAATGACCGGCACATTCTTTCAGCCGTCCGTCAAGGGCTAATGGAAACCCCGGTTCTAGACATAACTCCCGCACGTCGTCGCAGCCCGTGCCTAGGACTATCGAATCTGCCCAGAGTACTCGACCATCAACAGTTGGTCGTTGGGACTATCGAATCTGCCCAAACGTACTCTTGCTTAGAGCATGCTAGAACCTTCAACAACGATGCTATCCAAGCCTCCTAGTCATCCTCCTCGACGACTATCCTCATATCCATTCATTATCTTCAACTCGAATCATATCACCGAGTTATCAACATGCTTGGAATGATCCCGTCTGGATTAGACCAAGTCTTCATCATATGATTGCCTCGCTTCATTACATCCTCGCAAAGCCTCATCTCATCATCACATCATCAAATCTATGCATAAGAGCTTCATCATCCCGCTACATATGCTACGAGCAGCTTTTCCAATTCAAGAGCCTTTCCCTTAGCTTTTGAATCGTCTTCGGTCTAAATCTAATCATCAATCATCTAGTTCATAACAATCAATCAAATCAAACATCAATCCAAACAATCAAGCATTCAAAAATGATCTAAGTAGACAATTATAACAATAATGGCATTTTCGTAATTAAAGAGTTGAAAGTCCAATAAGCATGAAAACATGGATTATATCTCTATAAACTTGATGAATGAACTTGCATAGGTTAACATATGATAAAATGGATGCGACATCATCATGAACAATGGATCTATATGGATCTACACATAGGATGAAGAAAATGCATGGAAATCTCTATTTTAACACCAAATCGAGCCAACAATCCGATATACTCCTTTGGATCCGTGTGAGAGATAATCACCACTCACCAAATCACCTAAACAATCCAAAAGATAACAACTCCAGATCTGGACAGCGAAGAACTAAGCTAGATCCGACAAGATCTCACTTCAAACGAAGAAATCTCTCTTGAAAAGATGAAGATCTTCAATCTAAGCTCTTGAATCTTCAATCTTGATCTTCGATTTGGATGGATGGAAGCACTAGATTAGAGTGGAGAAAAGAAGTGAAGAAGTGTAGAAGTCGAGCTCTCAAAATGGCAGCACTTCGTCGCTTCAAAATCCGGATCCCAAAAAGTGAGAACAACCCCTCCTATTTATAGCTGAAAACTGCCCTTAAGTCGTAACTCGGCTATCTCCTTAAGTCGGTGCCGACTTAACACCATGCCGACCTAGTGCCTTGCCGACCTAGTGCCTTGCCGACCTAAAAACTCATCTGCCTATGACTCGCAACAAAACAGTTGTCTCCTAAGTCGGTTACGACTTATGGCATGCGCCTACGACTTAACGACTTAACTGCCTCGCCGACCTACGACTTAACAATATGACCGACCCAACGAAGCAGACTCATCATACTGCCGCAAAACCCAAGTCCTAAGTCGGTTGACGACTCAACAACAAAGCGCAACTGCGACTTAACACATAGGCACGACTTAACTTAGGTCGTTGCCGACTTAAGTGCCTTGCCGACTTAAGACATACGAAGGAATACAACTACGACTTAACTCGTAACTGGGTTACGACTTAACACAAGAGACGTCCTGCCGACTCACAACTCAACACACGTTGCCGACTCAACTACCTACCGACTCAATTACCCTGCCGACCTAACACTTAACACCCAAACACTTAGGTCGCTCACAACATGTCCTTAGGTCGTTGCCGACCTAACTCTACTCCAGAGTACTTAGGCTGCCTACTATTCTTCCTTAGGTCGCCCTAACCTCTTAAGTCGGTCAACCCCACTTCCTTAACTCGGCAACGACTTAACAAATAATTTGTCAGATATGCTAACTACTAAGTCGTCCAGGTCTTAAGTCGACCACTATCTTAACTCGTCAGCCGACTTAACACTTAACTCACCACTATCCTTAAGTCGGTTAATACTATAAGTCGGTCACTTCCTTAGGTTGTTATCCCTTAACTCGGCGAGTTCCTTGAGTCGGCAACTCGACCCAGACTAGTTGCTTAACTCGTCCAAACTCCTAAGTCGGCTACGACTTAGGACTTAAGCAAAATTCTGCCAAAACCAGAAATGACCTAACAACAATACAATCAAAGGTCAATCATTTTAGAATGTTTTGATCCGTAAAAATACGGGTCGTTACATTCTCTCCCCCTTAGGAATTTCGCCCCCGAAATTCCAAACAAACAAGGCAATCATAGCTATTCTGTACGCCTATCATCCATAACAATCAATAGACCATGCATCCAATTCTAGCTTAGCGTACAGAATTCTAAGACTTAGAACAAGTTACAATTTCGTTAGATGACACGACACCTTAGGGCCATACCTTGAAGAGTTCAGGATGAGCTGCCTTCATCCTCTCTTCCACCTCCCACGTACAGTCGTTATCATTGTCACTCCATTGTATCTTGAGCAACTTAACTATCTTCCTCCTAAGCTGTTTCGTGTCGGTTTCAACAACACGAAGCGGCTTACGAGGTCTTCTATCGACTGGATCAACTTCTAAGTCTTCACAGCTATCAGCAGAAACCACCGTACTCGAGTCGTGCACATACTTCCGTAGATATGATACATGAAAAACATTGTGCACACCCGACATTTTCTCCGGTAACTCCAATCTGTAGGCGAGCTTTCCAATTCGCTCGATGATCGGGAATGGTCCAACAAATCTCGGAGTCAATTTTCCTTTCTTCCCGAATCGGATAACATTCTTCAGTGGAAAAATCTTCACAAAAACCATTTCACCTACGTCGAACTCCAAATCCTTACGACGTTTATCAGCATAACTCTTCTGACGATCTTGGGCTGCCTTCATTCGTTGCCGAATGATCTCTATGCAATCCGAAGTTTGCCGAATCATCTCTGGCCCAAGCATCAACTTCTCTCCTGTTTCCAACCAACATGTCGGAGAGTTACACGGTCTTCCATACAACGCTTCATACGGTGCCATACCAATGCTTGACTGGTAACTGTTGTTGTAGGCAAACTCCACCAAATGAAGGTGATCTTCCCATGATCCTCCGAAATCCAAAACACAAGCTCTGAGGAGATCTTCCAAAACTCGGTTGACTCTCTCAGTCTGACCATCTGTTTGGGGATGATAAGCTGTACTCAAACACAACTCGGTTCCCAAGACTTCCTGGAAGCTCTTCCAAAATCCACTAGTGAACAATGGATCTCGATCGCTCACTATACTCTTCGGAATACCATGGAATCGAACTATCCACTTAACATACAACTCAGCCAACTTTGATACAGTCCTAGTCAATCGAACTGGAATGAATCTTGCACTCTTGGTCAAACGATCCACAATGACCCAAATCCCTTCATTTCCCGTTCTGGTTCTAGGCAATCCATCGATAAAATCCATCGACACTTGTTCCCACTTCCATGTAGGAACTTCTAATGGCTGAAGCAATCCACTTGGCTTTTTCTGTTCGGCTTTTACCAACTGGCAATTCATACATTTGGAAATAAAATTTCCAACATCCTTCTTCATGCCTTCCCAGTAGTAGGTTCTCTTCATATCCCGATACATCTTGTTTCCACCTGGATGAATTGTCAACTTCGAGTGATGACTTTCCTTCAGAACCTCACTCCTCAATTCATCTATATCGGGAACAACTAGTCGTCCTTGCTTCTGAAGCCAACCCTCTCGATCGACCTCGAATCCTTTATCTTTTTCTAGATCCAACCCAGATTCCAATTCACGGATAATCTTGACAAGCTTACCATCTCGCTTTTGGCTCTCACCAATCCTTTCCACAAGAGTGGGTCTTATTGATAAGTTTGCCAACATCTCAGGTTCCAATTCGCATCTAGGCCTGAAGTCAAACTCAGCTAAATACTCGAGACTCTTCCATTCTGAAAACATGGCTCCCAATCCTGCATGTCTTCGACTTAACGCATCTGCCACTGCGTTACCTTTTCCCGGAGTATAAGCTATACCAAAATCATATGATGCCAAAAACTCTAGCCAACGTTGCTGCCGAAGATTCAAATCCTTTTGGGAGAAAAGATACTTCAACGACTTATGATCCGTAAACAACTCGAATCGAACTCCCAACAGATAATGCCTCCACATCTTCAGAGCAAATACAATCGCCGCTAATTCCAAATCATGAGTCGGTTAATTCCTTTCATGCGGCTTCAGTTGTCGACTGGCATACGCAACAACTTTATTCTCCTGCATCAGCACTGCTCCAAGTCCAGTACCACATGTGTCTGTATAAACCACCATCTCATCATTCCCACTAGGAATAGTCAAAACAGGAGCACTCGTCAATCTCTCTTTCAGGATTCCGAAAGCTTGCTCACACTTAGCATCCCAACTGAACACTTGGTTCTTCTTCGTCAATCCTGTTAACGGTGCAGCTATCTTGGAGAAGTCTTTGATAAACCGTCGATAATATCCTGCTAATCCAAGAAAACTTCTCACATCGGATGCATTCTTAGGTCTAACCCAATCCTGGATTGCTGCCACCTTAGCGGGATCAACCGCTATTCCATTTCCAGAGATCACATGACCTAAGAACCTCACTTCACTCTTCCAGAAGTGACACTTCGAAAACTTAGCCTTCAGCTGATGTTTCCGCAAGATTTCCAAAACAATACGCAAGTGCGTCTTGTGCTCTTCTTCCGTTCTGGAATAAATCAGAATATCATCCACGAACACAAGTACGAACTTGTTCAACTGATCTCTGAACACTCTATTCATAAGATCCACAAAATATGCTGGCGCGTTAGTCAATCCAAACGGCATTACCAGCCACTCAAAGAACCCGGATGGTGTCCTAAAAGCAGTCTTCGGCACACTATCCTTAGCTACTCTCAACTGGTGAAATCCCGTTGCCAAATCCATCTGAGAAAACACCTTAGCTTCGTGAAGCTGATCAAACAAGTCATCTATTCTCGGCAATGGATACTTGTTCTTCTTAGTCACCTTATTCAGCTCACGATAATCCACACACAATCTCAACGACCCATCTGCCTTGGTTGCAAACACAACTGGTGCACCCCACTCGGACACACTACGCCGAATGAATCCTTTCTGCAAAAGATCATCAACTTGCACCCTCAACTCCTGCTGTTCCCTAGGCGCCATCCGCCTAAGAGGCATCACAACAGGTCTGGCTCCTTCAACTAGATCTATACGAAACTCGATCTCTCTATGCGGCGGCAACCCTTTGACTTCGTCAAAGACATCCTCGAATCTATTTGCGATCGGCACTAAAGACAGTCCATCCCGTGGAACAACTAGCGAATACATGAAGCTCATGAAGACGCCTTCCTCATGCTTACATCGTATCACAATCTTTCGCCCTTCCACATTCTCGACTGTCACCTCCAGCCTCTCACAATCAACCTTAGCCGCATACTTCCTAAGCCAGTCCATACCCAAGATAATTCCGAACCCCGCAAAGTTCAGAACAAAACAATCACAAACAAAAGAGCAACCATGACTCGATACAACTAGACCACGGCATAACATACACAAACAAGACGAACCCCCAACTGGATTAGTCACAACCAATGGCCTATCAACAATATCCGGTGCCAAACCTAACCGGCCTACGAGTTCATTACAAACAAACGAATGCGACGCTCCAGTATCAAACAAAACTCTAACCGGAACACCACATAGGAAAAGAGTACCTTGAACAACCACACTCTTTCCCTTCTCTTCAGCAGTAGGAGCTTTTGAAGACGACGGAACAGCTCCTAAAGCATAGGCTTGCACAATCTGCCTGTCCTTCCTTGGTTCTGGACAATTCTTCCTGAAATGTCCCGGCTTGTCACAGTTGTGACACTTCATCGGTGCCTTCGGATTCTTACAATCCTTAGAGAAATGGCCCTTCTGCTGACAATTGTAGCAAGTCACCTCGCCTTTCGGCTTCTTCTGGCCATCCTTACCCTTCTGCTGCTGCTGCTTCCTCTTCTGGTTTCCACCCTGCTGTGGTTTAGATTCCCCCTTGGTCACAGCAACAACAGATCCTTCCTTAGGAAACAGACTCTCATGCCTAAGAGCTTTCTCCACAAGCTTCTCAAATGAATCGTCCAAATGATCCACCAACTGTCTCCCAAGATAACTATCCAAGCCGGTCACAAACTTCTCATTCTTCTGATAAGCAGATTCAATATACGACCGGGCATACTTGGACAAAGCTTCGAACTCAGAAACATACTCAAGAACTGATCTTCCACCTTGCTTGAGCTCCACAAACCTCTTGAACAGAACAGACTTCTGGGCTGTAGAAATGAACTTAGCTTCAAATCTGACTTGGAATTGCTCCCAAGTAATCTCTTCTTCCGGAGTAGTGATGGTAATAGAGTTCCACCAATCAGAAGCTCTCCCTTGAAGCTGCCTTGATGCCAACTTCCTCTTAGTTGCATCATCAATTCCCAAATCACCAAAGATCCTTTTACAAGCATCTATCCACCTCTGGACCTCAATAGTTAATTCTGTTCCCAAGAAAACCTTCCCTCCAAGAGCAGTATAATCCTTGCACAACTTAGCAAAATCCACTGGTTTCGGAGTTTGGACTTGAATTCCAACATCAACTGCTGCCCCCGGAACTGGTATCCTTCTCATGATCGAAGTCATCATAGCTTCGAACATGGCTGCATAATCAGCAGTCTCTTCAGTAGCACGGCCTCCCCTAGCAGCTGGTCTCCCTCTTCGACTCATTCTCAATATCTATAAAAAGGAATGATTAGAACATCTAGAGAAACAACTGCATAAAGGACTCAAACCCTACTAAGCTACTATATTATATATAGTATTCATCCATCAAAATACAATTACGTCTCTCATACGTAGTTACTTCAGTGAGCGTTGGGTAAAATCGATTAACCAATGCTCTGATACCAAATGTGACGACCGCCCATGACCCCTGCACCGAATCTAGAGAAAGTGTGCTGTAAAGTGTGCCAGGTGACCATGGACGATTGTCAAGGTAAGATTAAAACAACAGAATCTATCGTATTACTCACAGCGCATGGACAAAATACAATAGAACATATGTATAGTGAAGCTTTACAGAACAAAATGACATCATATAAAACTCCATAATAGTTGAATACAAGCATCCACATAGTCAATACATCCAGCCTCACTACATATCTCTCAGAGAATACAAAACAGCGGAATATCCAGTACATATAATAAGAAGATAATATGCAACCCTCCAGCTCATCTTCGATATCAGCATCGTGAGAAGAGAACAGCACCTGTCACCTGCTACCTAGTCTGCCCGTCCCAAAATGGACGAACAGCCCAAGGCAATAAGAATTAAAACATAAAGCCTTGAGTCAGACAACAGTCTTAGTGAGCAGTAAATTAACTAACAACATACCAAAAGAGCATAAAGGAAAAGGAATAGGAATACAACCCTCCCACTCCAACCTCATTCTACAGTGATAGCCCCCAGACACACACTAAGCAGAAGCAAACATAGCAGAGCATACAATTTAAAGTAAAGCTACTATCACTCGAGTCAAGGGCGATGTTTTCCAAGTACCAAGGCCTAAATCAGATAAGCACCCAGAAAATACCGCTCTTGAGTCCGAATGACGATACAACCAAACATCCATGACTCTGGCTATCACTATTATCATTGCTTCGATATCACCGTTAATTGAATGACCGGCACATTCTTTCAGCCGTCCGTCAAGGGCTAATGGAAACCCCGGTTCTAGACATAACTCCCGCACGTCGTCGCAGCCCGTGCCTAGGACTATCGAATCTGCCCAGAGTACTCGACCATCAACAGTTGGTCGTTGGGACTATCGAATCTGCCCAAACGTACTCTTGCTTAGAGCATGCTAGAACCTTCAACAACGATGCTATCCAAGCCTCATAGTCATCCTCCTCGACGACTATCCTCATATCCATTCATTATCTTCAACTCGAATCATATCACCGAGTTATCAACATGCTTGGAATGATCCCGTCTGGATTAGACCAAGTCTTCATCATATGATTGCCTCGCTTCATTACATCCTCGCAAAGCCTCATCTCATCATCACATCATCAAATCTATGCATAAGAGCTTCATCATCCCGCTACATATGCTACGAGCAGCTTTTCCAATTCAAGAGCCTTTCCCTTAGCTTTTGAATCGTCTTCGGTCTAAATCTAATCATCAATCATCTAGTTCATAACAATCAATCAAATCAAACATCAATCCAAACAATCAAGCATTCAAAAATGATCTAAGTAGACAATTATAACAATAATGGCATTTTCGTAATTAAAGAGTTGAAAGTCCAATAAGCATGAAAACATGGATTATATCTCTATAAACTTGATGAATGAACTTGCATAGGTTAACATATGATAAAATGGATGCGACATCATCATGAATAATGGATCTATATGGATCTACACATAGGATGAAGAAAATGCATGGAAATCTCTATTTTAACACCAAATCGAGCCAACAATCCGATATACTCCTTTGGATCCGTGTGAGAGATAATCACCACTCACCAAATCACCTAAACAATCCAAAAGATAACAACTCCAGATCTGGACAGCGAAGAACTAAGCTAGATCCGACAAGATCTCACTTCAAACGAAGAAATCTCTCTTGAAAAGATGAAGATCTTCAATCTAAGCTCTTGAATCTTCAATCTTGATCTTCGATTTGGATGGATGGAAGCACTAGATTAGAGTGGAGAAAAGAAGTGAAGAAGTGTAGAAGTCGAGCTCTCAAAATGGCAGCACTTCGTCGCTTCAAAATCCGGATCCCAAAAAGTGAGAACAACCCCTCCTATTTATAGCTGAAAACTGCCCTTAAGTCGTAACTCGGCTATCTCCTTAAGTCGGTGCCGACTTAACACCATGCCGACCTAGTGCCTTGCCGACCTAGTGCCTTGCCGACCTAAAAACTCATCTGCCTATGACTCGCAACAAAACAGTTGTCTCCTAAGTCGGTTACGACTTATGGCATGCGCCTACGACTTAACGACTTAACTGCCTCGCCGACCTACGACTTAACAATATGACCGACCCAACGAAGCAGACTCATCATACTGCCGCAAAACCCAAGTCCTAAGTCGGTTGACGACTCAACAACAAAGCGCAACTGCGACTTAACACATAGGCACGACTTAACTTAGGTCGTTGCCGACTTAAGTGCCTTGCCGACTTAAGACATACGAAGGAATACAACTACGACTTAACTCGTAACTGGGTTACGACTTAACACAAGAGACGTCCTGCCGACTCACAACTCAACACACGTTGCCGACTCAACTACCTACCGACTCAATTACCCTGCCGACCTAACACTTAACAACCAAACACTTAGGTCGCTCACAACATGTCCTTAGGTCGTTGCCGACCTAACTCTACTCCAGAGTACTTAGGCTGCCTACTATTCTTCCTTAGGTCGCCCTAACCTCTTAAGTCGGTCAACCCCACTTCCTTAACTCGGCAACGACTTAACAAATAATTTGTCAGATATGCTAACTACTAAGTCGTCCAGGTCTTAAGTCGACCACTATCTTAACTCGTCAGCCGACTTAACACTTAACTCACCACTATTCTTAAGTCGGTTAATACTATAAGTCGGTCACTTCCTTAGGTTGTTATCCCTTAACTCGGCGAGTTCCTTGAGTCGGCAACTCGACCCAGACTAGTTGCTTAACTCGTCCAAACTCCTAAGTCGGCTACGACTTAGGACTTAAGCAAAATTCTGCCAAAACCAGAAATGACCTAACAACAATACAATCAAAGGTCAATCATTTTAGAATGTTTTGATCCGTAAAAATACGGGTCGTTACAGACATACTGTCTAGGCCAAAAATGCAAATAAATAACCCAACTGGATGGGTGTAGATGTGTGGGCTGAGTATCTCCGGCTTTGGGACACTCCAGAAGTGAAAGTAAGTTTTATACTTTTGCATTGTTGTTAAAAAAAATTAAATTTCGTATGTTAGTTGCAGTAATTTAGTTAATCGTGTATCTAAATTTGTAGAAATTATCTACCCAGAATCGTGCTAATAAGAATAAAAATCCTGTTTTGCACCGTGGCGGCTCCAAATCCTTCCAGGAACACAGGAGAGAGTTGGTAAATTTATAACTTGTGTTTATAAAATCTAAAATGTTGTTTAATCATATTTGTAACATTGTTTATTCATATGTACATATTTTCAAGCGGCGAGATACAATCGCGAGCCTACTATGGCAGAGGTGTTCACGGCGACGCATGTCGTTGAACAGACAGATGAGGAAGGTAACGTTTTGTACGAGTGGACGGACGATAAATCGAGATCCGTAATGGTAAACATGCTTATCCTTAATGACAATGTTTCATATTCCTTTATTTCACATTTCATAAACTTTAAATTGAATATTTATCATGTAAAATAATTGTTCGTAATCGCAGGAGAGGTATGAATCAGAGCGGGCTTAGGTAGCGCAGTCCACAAACCGTGCTAATGGGATGCCATTATTGATCCGCCTTCCCGAAATAGGCGGTACAGTTATGGAAATCAAGAGGTAAATTTCTTCATTTACCAATATATAAATTTACACATGCAAATGAATTTAAACTTAAGTGAACAAATTATAAATTAAATAAGGAAGCTGAATAATCGAAATAAATAAACTGCAACCAATGTACAACAGTTAATTATAAATATTAGTCGCATAATTAGTCAACTATTTTTTTAATACTGTTTATAATGTTCATATATTATAACTAATTATCAACTATTTCACAGGCGTTAATATCCCAGAGGGCTTATAGGAGATCCCAAGTCGAGGAAGAGCACATTTGCTCAAATGAAGAAACAGCTGGAGGAGATAAATGACCGGAGGAAGAGCACATTTGCGCAACAGCTGGACAAGCATATTGCAGCCTACTTGGCACAACATGGGAGGAGCCTGTAGAGGACAGCTCGAGCGATGACGATGAGTAGGTATACCTGTGTTTCTACCGGATTTTCATAATCTTGTTTTCCAATCAAGTGACATTTGTGTATATATATGATACATGTTGGTTGGTTGCTGTGTTTGATGGGTTAGTGGACATTTGTGTATATATGTGATTGATGGATAGTATTTGGTTGTATGGTTACATTGTTTGATAGATTTGGGTGGTTTCGTTTGAGTGGTATGATATATCTATATGGTGGTGATAAAATTTCTATGTAAATTTATATGTTGTGTTATATATATGATTATTTGAGATATGTATGAGATTATATGATGGATGAAGTGATATTGGTTGTGAAATTGAATGTATATGTGTTGGAAAGTGATTTGAATTTGGTTGTATGGTTGGATTGATTGAAAGGCAGAATTAAGGCTGAAAATTTATCCTAGGTTAGCGACGGCTAAATTACTTAGGTTAGCGACGGCTAATGACGGCTAAGTGGTTTCAGATTAGTGACGGCTAGCGACGGCTTGTGGTGGCTTTTTTGTGATAACTAATTTTCCATACGTCCAACTTGGCTCGCCAACCGTCGCTATTTTGATGACGGAGCCATCGCTAAAGCCGTCGCTTTACTGCGTGGTTGTGACCTAAATAGCGACGGCCTGTGATGCCTTTTTGCCGCCGCTAAAGCCGCCTTGTTTTGTAGTAGCACCATGTAGTTAAGTATATATAAATCAATGGGAGAATTGACTGTATCTTTTGAGGAGAACATGGAACAAAATAGTCATGGAGATTGCTCATAATTTACACAATAGTGTATTTTTCTAGTCAAAAATGGATTGTCCAGAAACCCCCATGCATAATTTTCATATTTTGGTTGCACTGGTAAGCATACCAACTTAAAAATACCATAGCTCAAATACAATGGTACCAAGTGTTCTGTTGTTTTCTTTGTTGTAGTTGCCAAATACGTTCTGTATTAAAAAAATATCACGGCCTCCATTTTTTTAACAACCAGTTGACTCGCTATTTTATTGAATGAAGCAAGAAAAACGTTCCTGCACATAGCAAAACATTTGGTTATAAATTTAACTATAAATACCAAATTCTCTAATATTTCCCAATTTTGATCTGCAATATAGTATTCATCGATTTTATGTAAACTTTAGGAAGGTGACTCATTTTAAATTTTTTCTTTTTTTAAAAAAATTTTTATTACTCAGTTTTAAAAAATTAAACATATTTTTTTCTTCTTTCCCTTGTCATGGCAAAAAAAATGAACTCCAATTTTTACGTTTTATATCACTACAATTAACGAAGAAAATCGAAACAACAAAAAGTTACAAAAATCAAAGCTCTAGAAGGTCAACTAGAAATGAAAATCATAAAAGGAAGAAGCACTCATCTTCTATTATTTATCTCTAGTAAAGCATAGTATTGTCATTGTTAGTCACAAACAAGTCTACAGATTAGTTAAGATGAGGATGCAGAAATCAAAACAACAAATATTTGGAAAATGTGTTCTTATACTTGGATCAGAACTGAGCATAGACATGCAAGCATCTTTCAAGAATAGAACGATTATAACTTGGGTGAATTTGCTTGCAATAATTGATGTCTCTGCGTTGCCATTGGTATGAAGTATAAATGGAATGAGGGTTTGAGGTCTGTTGTATTTAATATGGTGTTTAGGAAGTGTCGAGAGTCTAAGTCGGGTCGTGGGCTGGGTGAATAGCTTACTAATGGGCTGAAGGGCTTCCACTCACATTTTATTTTGTATTTAGTTTTTTCTTTGAATTTTCTTTGTGAAAACTGATTTACTAAAGCAGTATAGCAACGAGAATCAAATTCAAAAAAAATTAATAAAGAAAATTAAGTTAGTGTTAATTGTCTCAGCTCTCACAAAAGGTTACATGAATACTCTATTAATTGTTCATATTATATCACACTTCTAAACCGTTTGTATACTTACACATAGCATACAGCAATTTACTAGTAGGTAGATAATAATTATTCCTGTAACAATCTATCTTTCTTACTCCTAAACACGACATTTAATACATCATAGGTATTCGTATGTCGATCATTTAATTGTCCAAAAGACATGTCATTAGGGGTCTAAGAAAGAAAAGTCAGAACAGAATCTCACATCATCATGAGAAATATATAATATACACAAGTCTTTACACAAAGAAATCATCTTTATTATTCACAACATCAAAGTACACTAACCTATTATCAACTTGGATAGTTATAACAATCTATCCTTACAATTACGGATAAATACAAGCAGAAATCAAAGCAACAAAAACAACGGAAGAATATAAGATACGTGAATACCTTTTGGAGAATCCAACTCATTTCCAGAAAGCTCTAAATGATCCAGCTAAATCTGGAAAATATGCTTGGGCTGACCCGAGCATTATAAGAAAATAAAGCGCGGATCAATCTGGTAAACCAGCGTGAGAAAGCTCCATTAAATCAATCATATTGATTTCCACATTTGAAAACCCTTTTAAAATAAAAGGTATTTCATAAGACCGCGCCACACATAAACACATACCGTTTTTTACCTTAGCTAACCAAAACATTTTATATTATAAAATCCAGTGATATTATAACAATGTCTATGGGTTTTAAAATACAAATAATCAAGTAGCTGTGATGTGTGTACATCACAACAATAATAGGTACACGATCGAAAACCAAAGGCACTTATTGGAGAATGGATTCTAACAAATGGAAAGGTAAGGGACTATCTTCTGTATAGTACACCTCTAGATAAATATACCAAAAGATCGAAAGCCTTTCAACCTCAGCATGACAAGACCGGCCTACCACTTACTAGACAGTACCTAACATGTCATCGTCATGTCTGCTTCCAACTTCTATAGAGAGCTCTCACTCACAACCAACCATAATATAATGATCTAGAATGTGATGACACACTCTAATGGGAGCGATCCACATAGCCTTGCGGCATACCCTATTTTAGCCATTCCCGGGTTGTGAGGCTTGAGAGGCCACACTCTTACCATTTCCTAATAGTAATTCCTTTTTGGAATGCAAACACTGTCCAGGAAGAAATGCAATGCCAGCATTCATCCATAAAAGTTCGTTCCGAGTCTGAACAAAACCGAATGAACTACCTCCACTACATCCAGTTTGGAATCACCCTTAGGATTAGTAGAAAGTAGCTCTTGCACTTCAAAGAACACCGTCTTAAAACATCTTCAAGATGACTCCCATTCGAAATGCTCATGTTGGTTCGAAATGGTTTTCAGATGACATATCTGATCACGGTCTCTCTGAACCAACAACCGATAATTTTTGATTGACTCAATCCCGGTTCTTTTAGAAGTAAGTAGACTATACCAGAGTCCTAAAGAGATCTCTAATATATCCATTAAAGCTAGAGACCTGAGTAAGTTCTCCTTGTGAAACTCAAACCGTATGAACATGTGAAGCTCTTATTTACTTTCTAAGTCAAAATTGGCTAAGAATTTGATAATTGGCTATTTAACTATCAAATACACAATTGGACAACAATAAGATATTTAATTTTTCCATAGAAACCACTAAGCCTCAAAATAAATCTTTCATTTATTTAAATCTATTTTTCAAAATATTTATTAAAAATAGTCATATACTTATCCTACCAGTATAACATTAAAGATTTCTTATTTCAAAATCATATCAAAAGAGTTAAAAAAAATGTTGTTTAAAAAACGAAGATAAGGATAAACCCAAACACTATTCCTTTGGTGTTAAGCATGGAACAAATGTCCACACTATCAAAATTAAGAAGGTCGACAAGCACCATTGTCCCAGTTGTTAAGTGATTCGACTTTGGTGTGAGAGGTCACAAGTTCGAAATTTTCATAGCATGATTCAAACATATATTGACAAGTGATTTGTGATATGTTGTCCCAGTGACATGTTGTATCTAAGTACCATTTCAAAAAAAATAAGAAGGTAAATTTGGGGAAATCTAATTTTAATTTCTTTTATAAATTTCTTCAATAAATTCCTTTTAATAAACCTCTTTCATTTATGAACATCTCCTTTACTAAAATTACAAATCCATTTATAAAATAAATCTCCAAGTTTATTTATAAATTTTTTTTATAAATATCCAAAACCATTTATAATGTCCAAAATCATTTATAAAACTTCTTTCCAAATTTCAAGATTTCTTTTCAATTTATAAAATCCTTTATAAACTTTCCTTATTTGTAATAAAAATTCTTTAATAAACTTTAATCAATAAATTTTTTTTGATAAAGAATCAATTATTTAAAACCTTTAAATAAACAAGTACTATTATTTAAACCTTCTTCATTTTAATTATCTTTTAACCCCATTAACAAAATAATGATTTTAAACAATCATTTAAAAATATTAAATTGCTTTAAAATACCTTTAATAAAATAATTGCTTAATTTGCTTTAAAATATCATATTTATAATGGTAATAAACCTTACGCATCGTAAATAAAAAAACAACTTTTCTTTAAAACCTTTTAAATAATATAATAATTAACTTAAAACCATTATTAAAAACATACTTAAAACGATTGACTTTACCAATTCAGAAGGAGACTTAGTAACCACAATGATTCTCATTTAATTCAGTTTAACTTTCCAAGTTATAACATAGGTATTTACATAACAAGTAGATACGAAAATAGAATTAACAAATAACAATCAACAACATATAGGTAAATGTCCAAGTTAACATAATAGTAGAACTAAATTTTATTTTGCTTAAAAAAATGTCAACATAATCTATTCGATGAATTATAGCAGAACGGTGATTTATTCTGCCAAACATATGTCAAATACAATTTAATTAGCAGAATAGTATTTTATTATATTAAACAGATGTTCTTGAGTTTCATAATCATTTGAGGTTGCTTAAAGGTAATTGACAAAGAAAGACCTTGGAATTAAAAAAACATCCTTTAAAAGACAAGTCATCTTTAGAAATAGTGGTTTAAAACTTTAGAACTTTTATTTAATAATTAAATAATGGTTAAACTCTTTATTAAATAAAAATTAAACCATTAATTAATAATTAAATAGTAATTTACCTTTAAATAAATAATTAAATAATAATTAGTCTTTAAATAAATAATTAAACCATGATTAATCTTTAATTAAGAATTAAATAATAATTTTAACCTTCATTTAATAATTTAATTATACTTAATCCTTAAACAAATAATAAATTAAACCTTCATTAAATCTTAATTAAGTCTTAATTAAATCTTAACTTAATTAGTACAACAATAACTACTAAGCCACTATTCCCAAACAAGTTGAGATCAGTCAAAGATGGCACCCAAAACTAAACGACAAAGTCAATTTAAAAACCATGATAATAACAATAAAATAAAGTAAATTAATTAATTAAATTAATAATAATACTAATAAATAGAATAAAAATAAAGATATATAAAGAAATTAAAAAAACCATGTTAATAATAATAATAAGAAAAATAATAATACTAACAATGGTACTAATAGTAATAGGGACCGAAGAACAAACACTACATCTTAGGCTCCCATCCGACACCAGCTTATGGTTCTGGTACATGGATTACTAGCTACCACGTGCTCCTGTCCGACACCAGCTCTTCGGAAATGTTACAATCTAAATTCCTTTTTTACTACTTCCTTCTATGTCAAGCTTGGTCGACCTCTACCTCTCTTTGAGCATTCGATGCGGCCTATAATTCCAACATGCACAGGTGACTCGGAAGGCCTCCGTTGGAGATGTCCAAACCGTCTTAAGCAGTGTTGGACTAGCTTCTCTTCAATTGGTGCTACTCCAAGTTTGTCATGTATATCATCATTTCTAATTTGGTCTCGTCTTGTATGACCATAGCTCTATCGCAGCATACGCATCTCTGCTACACTTATCTTCTGCACATGTTGTCTTCTAGTAGGCCAACATTCTACACACTACAAGAAAAATGGTCTTTCGCAGCGTTTTAAAAACGCTGTCAAATCCTTTCGCAGCGTTATGAAGAACGCTCTCTAACGACAAGCTGTAATAGAGTCAAGACATATCACAGCGTTTCTAAAACGCTGCAAAATTAGCAACATATTACAGCGTTTTAATGATGGCTGTAGTATGTCCTTACCCATTGTTTCTTCTTCCTTTAGACAACATTTTAAAAAAGCTGCAATACTTTTTTACAGCGTTTTGAAAAGCTTGTAAATGAGCATTTAGCACCATAAAGCAAACGCTGCATATGGGTGGATGTTTCACAGCGTTTTCCCTTTGCCTGACATCTGCAGCGTTTTTCCTTTTTTACAGCGTTTTTAAAACGCTGTTAAATATGAAAAATACCATGCACAAAAGTTTATATTTACAATCATCCCACCAGCTATAAAATTTTATATCTGATAATATCAGTTAATTAAAAACACAATAAATAAATATAATCTTCGCATGTTATATTAAACATAATAAAGTTGCACTAACTCCATACTCAAAATAAATGATAATCGTATATTTCATACATAATGTTGTAAGCAAATATGATAGTAACATTGTTTTACATAAATAACATATTAAATTAAGCAAAATATGAGTTGTGAGAGTCCAAGCTAATCCTCTTCAACAATTCAACCTCCACTAGCTAAGTCAGTCGACAAATTACATAAGCATGCTCACTTTGAAACTGCGAAGATGTAAGAAAAAACATGTTAATAGGTAATTCTTGCAAGAAAAAACATTTAAAAAACACGTTAATAAACTCGTAACTAAGAGTGAAAATGTTTAAGTCACCTGTGTATCTTTCTTCGTGCGTACAATAGAGGTAACAAAAGCCTTTTTATAAACCAGTATACTTGAAAGAAGCATTGATACCAATGCCTTCGCTAAATTAACAATTGAATTGGCCAGCTAACAATTTCTTTCATAATCTGACCACCTTGGCTTACTATACTGCTTCTAGAGTTAGGTAATCAATAAAATATAAAATAGAATATAATTTTAAAAAATATAATATAAAATACAATTATAAATCTCTCCTTCGTTGTAATAGGAAAACCGAGTAAAATTAATTTACTTTCCTAGAGACCACAAAAGGATTGGACAACAAAGAAATGCTTCACCATGGACTACGATTGGCATGACATAGAATCCTATGTTGAGTTGCTGCTAGTAAAATTGATTGATTCATGAATTTAGGATACATTTTTCTTTGATACATGATTAGAGGAGGGTACTTCTATATTGGTCTCGAATAGTCGTTGAGTTGTCAAATGATTATTCTTACCCTAAAGTGGGAGGATTATTAATGTAACAAGTTATCGTGGACTCGATGAATGTTAAATAATACTTCATAATGATGGCACAACCAATTTCAGTAACTGTAATGATAAACAAATATACCTATATTTCTAACACTACAAGTCTGCAACAAACTGGCATTAGCCAAAGAAAGAAGTAAAACTTGGCATGGTTTGGGTAAAACAATTTTCTGTATGTTACTGTGGCCACGCCTAATTCCAAATGGTATGCGGTAATAGTGAAGTGAGCAGATGAAAACATTATTGAAAGTCGGTCTCGAAATGTGATTCTTGGATGACACTTTCTAACAGAAGTGAAGCGGTCGATGATTTTCAATTTACAGAGAAGAGGACCTTAATAATTAAGTCTTCAAGGTATGTCCAAAGAAACACTAACTTTCTCTGATTGAAAGAGAGTGATACGCTGAAGCTGAATTTCTCGCAGTTAGGGAAATTTTGACCATGAAAGTTCTCGTGAAATTCTTGAAAAACTTTAGAAATTTTCTATGATGTATTCTAGCCCAGTCAGCAGTTGTAGTCAGTGAAAACGAATAGAAAATCTCATTAACAAAATAAAAGGCAAAGCTTTTGTTGTAGAATTCAGATGATGAAGAGCCTAAAATAATAGATGAGTCTCTTGAAGAGTTCAAGGTTCTAACCCTGGGCAATGAACCAAATCAACGGGTATGATAATGAATATAGTTCTCAGCATATAGCTACTATCAGCATCGATGAGTTCAATACCACCAACAAACTATTTGTTTTAAATTTTTTTTCCCAACGAGAAAATGGCACATCTATCTATACAAATTAATAAAATATGTACATATTACTATTAACGGACAGTCATTGGCTGTTGCTAATATAAAATATATAAATTTGAATAAAGGTTGCGGTGTCATAACAATAATAATGAAATCACCTTTGGAGAAGATGTAGTCCCCCAAGCCATAGCAGCGATTGCCTGCAGATCAAAATGAGTAAACAAAAGAAAAAAGAACAGAATTAAAGTTAGTTCCTACTACACAAAGCACAAAAATACCTGTGCTCCTCCGGCTTTTAATATGTGAGTAACACCAGCTTTTTTGCACAGTACAGTACTTCCTGCAGTAAACATTTTTTGGTACATATTGTTATTACTGCTAGTGCTGAATATTCCTATGTTATAAAAAAATACCTTGCATATACTTCCATCGCTGCTTGGAGGAGTAGCAAGAACAACTGTTTTGCACCCAGCAATTTGGGCAGGCTACAGTAAGAATACAATGTATCTTAGCATTTTGGATTTGTTAAAAAAGAAAAGGAAGAAAAAGGTATGATTAATAACTTAAAATCATATTCTTTGGCCCTGAATCGGGGTGTTCAAGAGGATTAACTAGAAATACAAGCCACAGAGAGCATCAAAGCAGTTGATGGTAAAACAGCAGTTCCTCCTGGTACGTATAAACCAACAGCAGAAATTCCCCTTGCTATTCTTTTGCATCTAACACCCTATAAATTTGTACTTTCCGGATTTAAAAGATGATTAAAAGGAATGTGCTGCTAATGAAAATGGTGCAAAACAAATTAAACAATGCTACTTAAAATTACCCTCATGTTCTCAATATTATTTTCAGGAACCTTTTGAGCGAAATGAAAAGCATATATATATTCATATGAAACATCAAATGCTTCCTTCACAGCTGGATCTAACTGCAATCATGTAACATGAGGTGGTATTTATATATTATAGCAATAATATCTAAGACGACATGTTACATATTTAACATGAAATTGTTATATGTTTATTTTGGTAAGAACAAAAAATATGTAACATGAGGTGGTATTATTTTGGTAATAATATGTCATGCAAAGAACAAAATATTGGTTTAACTCCAATTATGCAATAATTCTATCATGGCAAAAACAAAAAATAAACAGTAGCTCTACCATGTCTGATTTACCCCTGTCAAGGCGGTAACTCTTTACACTTTACCACGCTTATCCTTCCTACGTTTAATTAAGTAAGTAACATCTAAGGAACCATTCCTCAATTTAATCATGCGACAGATTATTGATAATCACAATGTTTAAGTTGTAGTTTTTAGTTTTACCCTGAAAGAAATGCCTTTGCTAATTTATGGCGCTTTGACTCCTTTACAAAATCAAAGAAAATAATATAATGTTCTCTTGTACCAGCTTGTAATATATGCAACAACCAAGTTCAATTTTCTTAATCTCGTCATCTATGCTACATAGTGTCGTTATATTTACACTACCATGGAATAAAATTATGAAGCAAGTCACAACATTGGAATATCAAGAAAACTAATACAATAATATAGTAGACATAACAGCAACAAGGGATGTACACTCATCAAATATGGTATTTAGAATAATATAAGTACTTAATTCCTATATATATTGTTTAAATACTATCAGAAAACTGGGAATATTGTTATTTTTGTACATCATTAATACACGGCATAATTAACACACACACACACATATGAACTCAACATACCTCAGGCTCTGGAAGATCAGACACAGCCTCAACCACCTTACTTAATACAACTTTATCAAATTTCAAAGTATATCTGTAATTTAATAGCCATATAGTCAATAAACCAATGTATTAGAAAACTTGAAGTTACCAGAATTAAAACAATAATAATTAAATAGGACTCCATGTATAAGGACCAACTCTACAACAGCAGCATCTCCTCTATTTTGCACATCATCAACGATAGGTTGCACCTGTTGTTAGTTGAATCATAAAAATTACAGCAAATTACTTCAATTGTGAATATTGACTTTTTTAACGAAAAATTTATTAAAACTGACCACATTGAAAATTGAAGTGAAATCGATTCGAGGTCGAGCTTTCAAGCCATCAATTTCAGCGCTTTTCAGCTCAGATAACTTGTAAGATTTCATTGCACACTTAATTTTCAACTTTTGAATCGTAGAACCTACAGTGAGCAATCAAATTCACATGAAAAAAAACTAAAAAATTCACCTTTTAAACTTCAATCATACGAAATAAGCAAATAACATTATACCTGTAGAAAATTTAGGGCTGCCAAAAATTGGGTATTTCCGAGAACCAGTTATGAAGATTTGGTTAGTCAGCGATGGATTTGAGATGCAGAGCGATGTCAAGCCAGCGATGTCAAGGCCGAGCGGATTTGAGATTTGCAGAGATGGAGCAGATTTGAGATTTGCAGAGATGGAGCGTATTTGAGATGAAGGGTTGGAGCGGATTTGAGATGAAGTGTTATTTGGTTGGAAGCGAAAAGAATAAAAATGAGGCCGCGAAAAGAGTCATCTCCCCGCCAAAACATACGTGGTTACGCAGCGTTTTCTTTTTTATATTTAATTATATATGAAAGTAAATTTGAACAATCGCAGCTTTTTGAATTAAATGCTGTTACATGGAGCTGCAAAAAACCACTTTTCTTGTAGTGACACCATACAACATCGCAGGCCTAATTGCCATTCTATAGAATTTTCATTTAAGCTTTTGTGAGTCTTTCCTATCATAGAGAATACCAGATGTTAGTCGCTATTTCATCCATCTCGCTCGAATTCTAAAACTAACATCTTCATCAATCTCACGATCATATTGTAACATTGATCCTAAATATCAAAAGAATTCCTTCTTGGACACTACTTGTCCAGTTAGAGTGACATCTCCATACTCTGACCTGATACTGCTGAACTTGCACTTCATATACTCTGTTTTAGTTCCACTAAGTCTAAAACTCTTTGATTCTAAAGTTTGCCTCCACAACTCAGTTTTCTATCAATCCCTATCCTATTTTCATCAACTAGCACAACATCATCAGCAAAGAGTATACACGAAGGAATCTCATCTTGTATACCCTTAGCAACCTCATCATCAGTAGGGCAAAATGTAGGGGCTCAAAGTTGACACTTGATGTAATCCTGTGTTAATGGGACAATCACTGGTTTCCCCATCACATGCTCCGACATTACTTACAACATCATCGTACATATCCTCGATAAGGGTAATATACTTTGTTGGGACTCTATTTTTTTTTCCAAGCCCACCACATAACTTTTCTCGTTACTCTGTCATGAGCTTTCTCCATATCGATAAATACCATGTGTAGATCCCTATTTTTCTCCTTAAATCTCTCCATAAGTTTTCATGTCAAGAAAATCGCCTCTGGGGTCGACCTCCTGGACATGAAACCAAATTGGTTTTTTGAAACACTTGTCATCATTCTTAATCGATGTTCGATGAACTCTCTCCCAAAGCTTCATTGTATGACCTATAAGCTTAATTTCTCTATAGTTTGTGTAACTTTGAATATCTCCTTTATTCTTGAATATTGAAACTAATATGCTTCTCCTCCACTCATCTGGTATCTTGTTTGATTTGAATATATTATTGAACAACTTAATCAGCCAAGCTATCACTGTATCTCCAAGGCATCTCCATACCTCAATGGGTATGTCATCAAGCCCCAACGCCTTGCCTACTTTCATCTGTTTTAGCATCTCTTTTACCTCGAACTCTTGAATTCTATGAACAAAATGTATACTGGTGTCATCCAAAGAGTTGTCCAGCTCGATCGTAGTGATATCACCTTCTTCATTGAATAGCTTGTAGAAATATTCTCTCCATCTATTTTTTATCTCATCACCCATTACCGAAAGTATATTATTCTCACCCTTGATGTATTTAACTTGGTTGAAGTATCTCGTCTTTCTCTCGTGAAGCTTAGATATCCTATAGACCCTTTTTCCACCCTTCTTCGTACTTAGCTTTTGATATATATATCTTCATACGCCCGACCCCTTACTTCACTCATCGCTCTCTTTGCATTCTTCTTTGCCATTTTGTTCTCGCTCCTGTGATTATGAAAGTATTTGAAGCATTCCTTATTCTCTTTGATAGCCTTTTGCACATCACTTTTCTACCATCACGAATCACTGGGTTCACGTTTATTTCCTTTTGTTACCCCAAACACTAGCTACTTTCTGAATGTGCATTGTCAATTCATCCCACATGTCACTTGCTTCTCCTTCCATATTCCATACCCCTTCTCCCATCACTCTATCCTTAAACACACGTGAGGTGTCTCCTTTGAACTTCCACAACTTTGTCCAACTAATCTTGGCTCCTTTATCCAGTTGAACACGTATTTGAAGACGAAACTTAGATATTAAAAGCTAACGTTGTGAGACGACGCCTTCTCCTGGTATGACTTTGCAATCTACAAAAGCCCATTTATCATCTCTTTTAGTAAGGACAAAGTCAATCTGGCTAGAGTGTTGGCCACTACTGAAAATAACTAAATGCGGCTATCTCTTTTTAAAGAAGGTATTAGCTATCATAAGTTAATAAGCAATAGTAAAATTCAATAATTTCTTCTCCTTCTTGGTTCCTATCGCCATATCCAAAACCATCATGCACTATCTCAAAACCCCAGTGGTTGCACCAACACGGTCATTGAAATCTCCTGTTATAAAATGTTTCTTGCTACTAGGCACATCTCTAACCATGACATTTAGCTCTTCCCAAAAATTCCTCTTACTGGCTTCACTTAGGCCTACTTGTGGGGCATACGCACTTATGATGTT
Organism: Allium fistulosum; assembly: GCA_030737815.1. Taxonomy (NCBI): domain Eukaryota; kingdom Viridiplantae; phylum Streptophyta; class Magnoliopsida; order Asparagales; family Amaryllidaceae; genus Allium; species Allium fistulosum. The sequence goes on along the minus strand of CM060908.1, from coordinate 412,322,773 downwards.
CAGAACCGTATAACCAACTACTAGCTTGATCCTATCCCCTTGTCTCCTAATGTCGATCACTTTGTTTCTAAGGTTCTTGTCAATTAAGATTCCTACCCCGTTCTTGTTCCGTTCTTTTTTCATGTACCATAACTTGAGGCCTTGTTCTTCACTTCATTTGCCTACTGGCCCATTCATTTGGTCTGCTGAACGCATAAGATATTTACACATCTTATAGTCATAGTATCAACTATCTCTCTTAACTTTTCTGTTGAGGACCCTAAGTTCCAACTACCTAACCAAATCCTACTTTCATCGACTAGCTTCCTTGCCTCTTACACACACCGATTAAACTGCGAATACACTTTCTTATTTATCACTACATCGGGACGTCGATGTAGCGTACCACTCTGGGAGTGACGATCCAACCCTTGCATATTTATCACCAAACCCGAGCCTCGATATGGCACGCCGCTAAAGGAGTGGCGACCCAGCCCTTGCTTATTTATCACCATACCCAGGGCTCGGTATGGCTTGTCGCTAAGAGGGTTACGCCCTAACAAAATATAATAAGGATCCATTTCCATAAGAGAGGCTATGGTTTTTATGTTGGCTTGCCAAGCTTATCACATCCCTCTTCATTTATCCTAGCTTTAAACATGCTGCATAGGAAACTACATAAGCGAAGTTCTTAACTTAATTAGTAATTAATTAGATATTTAAACTCTTTCTTAAATAATGATTAAATAATAATTAACCTTCAATTATTAATTTAAAAATAATATTTCTTCCTTAAATAAATTATTTAAATAATAATTAATATTAAATTAATTAACTAATTATAATTAACTAACACTTAAGTACTAATCACCATTGTTAACTAGTGATTAAGTACTAATTATCTTGCTTAGTTAAATAAATAAGTAAATAAATAAATACTTTAGATAAATTATGGTTTAAAACACTTTCCAAAAAGACATATGAGTGAAAACACTTTTTAATTTACAAAAAGAGTTCATTTTCACGAACTACACCCATTATGACTATCGCTATACACCCATAATTTCAAAATTTGAAATGTTGTTCTCTAAGTCTTTCTTTAAAATTTAATTCCTAGAAAAACTTTACTACTCTTTAAAACATAAAGTTATGTTCTTGGAAAACTAACTAAGGTTTAAACTTGAAATATTTTGAAATTTAAACCAAAGATCTTAGTTTATTTACACAAGGGATTCTACGTCACTTAAACTAGTAGATGTGCTAACTTTCTTAGCATACAACACATAGCATAACACAACATCATCTCGACATATATACATGCCATCTTTAACAGAACCAAGCATAGATTATAACTTGTAAACTAACTTGACTTATTAACTTCCATTTTCAAACTATATGTCATCTCATATAATCATACATATACACATACAATCAACATCAATTGAATCCAAACAAGCAACATACTTTTGCAACCAATATAATCTATGATTATCATCAATCTTAAAGTTCAAAACTTTAAGTAAAAATGATAGCTTTTCTCACCTAAAAGCTACCAAAACACTCCGATACTTCACTAACTTTTGAACTGAATCTAGATCCATGCTTTGCTCTTTGACAAAGGAACTCAACAACCAGGCAAGCCCATCCGCTCACTCTCTAGTGAGGGAACTTACTTTTTGTACAAACCCATCCACCCGCTCTCCAATAAGGGAGCTTTCATCCTGCATTTCGGTCCTGTCTCTTCGGACGGAACTTAAAGCGATCTATATCGTACAAGTCTATCTGCTTGCTCTTCGACGAGTGGACTTGCATCCTGCACTCCGATCCGATCTTAAAGCGATCAATATTAGTCATCACATTCAATATGGATTTTTCAAAATTCATACATTCAAATCAAAGCGAACAAGTAGAAAGCCTAATTATCCATCCTAGACATCCGACTCAGAGCGTACCTAGGGACCAATCTAGGTCATGTACAAATGTAAGCGGTCCGAGGTCATTATTATCCTAAATAGCCATTCCAGACATATGACTTAAAGCGTGCCTCGTGACTAATCTAGGCCTCGTACACGTATAAGCGGTTTGAGGTTATTTTCATTCTAATTGTACAAAGCAAGAAAAAGTATAGCAAAGGAATCGAACCTGACTCATGACCTCTCGATCATGAGATTTCGAGTCTTGGACCAGATCCCTGGTTGTTCCTTGATGCATTCGCTGCAAATGGTGGTTGCTCTGGTCATACCATTGCAGTTCGGTTCCTCACATATTATTGAAGTTGGTTGCTCTGAACCAGTTCTTCTATCAGAGCATAAAAGTGTTGGTACTTGTTCGTTTCATGTCCATCAAGCTCATGAAAGATGAAAAACTTTCTACATCTTTTCTCTCGATCAGTAGGTTCTCTTCTAGTAGGCTTCCGATAGGGGATTTGCCTGTCTAGATATATCCACTTTGGGGTCTCAGTTAGATCAATGTAGGAAGAGAATTTCGGCTCTCTCCTTTGTCGTTTTAGTTCTCCAAAGTCATAATCATCTCTTCTTTTTTCTTCGTCCTTTCCATTTCCTGCTCTAGACAATCTTCTGTTATCCACATCATTAATTTTAGCATTTTCAGATTCGGCGTCCTCCTGACGCAAATATCTCTCAACTTCGTCGTAGAATTCTGCGAGGTCCATCGGTGAATCTCTTTCCAGTACAACTTTAAAGTCGGTCTTGCTCGCGACTTCAGATACTGCCACTGAACAACTTCGCCTGTGGCTGCTGGTGCATTAAATCTTGTGTAACAACCCGTAAATTTTCGATAATTAAAATAGTTAATTTAATAAGATTTCATGGCTTAATGTTGGAAGAATTAAAATTTTGAAATTTATTTATGATAATAATAACGAGAATGAATTGCAACAATATTTATCTAAGTTAATTATTAATGAATTGAATGAAATTCCCATAAATTGAAATGACTTAAATATTATAACTTGGTTATAAGGGAATATAAGAAAAACAAATATAAATATTGGGTTAACTAATGAAATAAGATGTAGTCATCGGTAATGGAATCAAATTGGTATTGTATAGGTAATTGTGACACTTGTTTGTAAATAATAAACTTATAAGTGTGATTTAAAGTAAATGGTGATAATTATTATAGGTTACTTGTTTATTTGTCAGTCGAATCGAATTTAGAAACCAATTGTAAATGAAATGAAATTTTATATATTAACTGGGTTTACAATCAATAACTGAAGTTGAATAACTGATGTTGGATGCACTAGATGTGAATAAGGTAACTGACTAATAACGGAAATTTATTTAAAAATCCAATATTGAAATATAAATGCTACTTATTGAATGAGTTTACGATTAATAGTTGGACCAAATAATAATGTTGAATTTAATGGATGTAAATAAAGTAATTGATTGATAACGAGAATTCATTTAAAATGTAATATTGGAATTTGTTGAATATTGAACAATTAAATTGTTTAAATTTAATATTGGAAATTAATTGAATAATTGAATAAAATTTAATAACGGGAATTGAATAATTGTATAACGGAAATTATTGTTCCATAATTTGAATTCGTTTTAAAGTAAAATTTTATAAGTTCATTTTCAATTATTTTAGGATAATGAATTTCGGATAATCAAAATTGTTTAAAAATTTAAATTTGCAAATATTTGAATAATTGAGTTTTGAATACAATATGATTGAAAATGATATCGAAGATTGATATAAAATTTTATTTGAACAACAATGAATTTGTTAACATTTAAAATTTGAATTTTAAGAAATTCTGTAAATTTTAAAAAGTCGTCGATTTAATCGACGAGTAAAAATAGCCTTCCGAGGCACAGTCTCGGAATTCGATGAAACCAGTTCCATTGGATCCGTAATAGCTTATTATTATCGAATTTCAAATTTCGGAGCAATCGGAGTTGCCATTTGACCGTGGCAGCTGAAAACGCTTAGAAATTCATTTAATCGGTTTAATTTAAAATCGATCGTTTATTTCTATAACTCGCACAGACGATCAAATTGGCTTCCGAAACACGTTCCATTGTGTTCGGAAGGCGGGTAAAACCTTACGGACGCCTGTCGGCACGTCTAATTTGGAGTTCGTTCGAAAATCTTGTTAAATTTGTAAATAATATTAAATAATATATATACGTGTGTATATACGCGTTCTCTACCATAACCCTAGTCGTTCATCTCGTGGCCGCCAGAGACAAATTTCAATGGCCGAAAAACAACTCTTTTCCCCCTCGTTTTTCTTCAAATCCGTCAGCTAATTTCAAAAACTCTCAACTAGCAAATCGAAGATCGTGGTGAGGTCGAGACATCCAACGGTTGAGATGGGTTTTGGCGTGGTGGATGGAGTGCGAGCTGCCTCCGTTCTTGGTCAGTTCGAACGCGTTTTCAAGCAACTAGGGGGTACCGAGTTTGGCCTTATCGCCGGCGATGACAGGGTTCGTGATGGCCTTCGATTTGAAGACCCCTGATCGCTTCCTCGTGGCCTGAGGAAGAAGTGACGATCGGAATGTGGTGGGGTGTTTGGGTTCTATCGGTTGGTGTTAGCCTGGGAAGAAGATCACGGGAAGAAGAGTGTGTGCGGCCAGAATCTTTTGCTTTGTAATCAACGGCCCTGATCGATTGTTGGTTAATTTAAATTATATAAGTTTGTTAATCATTTATCTTAAATTCGTTCAATCTTTAAAACTGGATATCTTCATCGTACGTTATCAGAATCGGACGAAACTGGCGACGTTGGAATCGCAGAGACGAGAGCTTCGCTGTAGTGCAGATCCGGGACAGTTTCGAACTCGTTAAAATTTTTGGTTAAATCGAACGCGCTCGATTTAATTTGAAATTTGAACGATTGGCAACGTAAACTCAAGGTGAGTGTTTTATAACGCTCACAACGTACTAGAATATTCTGATGCTAGTTAAATTTAATATTGTGAAGTGATATGATTTTTTATTAGTCGTTGTTGATAAAATTTAACTGTCATCTAAATTGTCATCGAATTTAATGTTAGAAATTGAAATCGACAGTCAAATTAGAATTGAAATTTAATCGCAATTCAATTACTGAACATTTATAACTATGAAATTTCCGTGATTTATATTGTCTGTTTGGATGATTGGTTGCGATGGATGCTATTGACTGATGTTTGAAATGTTTGGATGTTTATTTGGTTATCGATATCCTGTCATCACCCTTTTTATAAATTACAGCTGTAGATTGATTCATTTTGAATAAAATTGAGAAATAGGTTGAAATGATATATACCTATGACACTATAATTCGAATTGAAATGATATATATTTATTCCTGAAATTTAATTGAAATAACTGATCACTTGGCCATAGGGTAGAAATTATATACGGGCACCGGATTGGTTAAATTAAATAATTTTTAAAATCTATGATTTGGAATTATTTTTAAATGGTCTGATTTAAAGGAATTCAAAAATCAAATTTTATAGAAATTGAATTCATCGCGAATTTGATGTTGAGATGTCGAAATAAATTTTTGTTAAACAAATTGGTTAATAATTGAAGTTAAGACTTTGAAATTAAAATTGTGATATGATTGAATTTTCGTAAATTGATTTGATTTTAAAGGATTCAATTTTTATTCGGACTTTGAATATTATTAAGTAAAAGTGTGATAAAGACAACATTTTGAAATTTGAGGAAATTGGATTTTTGATAGAATTGAATTAATTTGAAATCGAAATTGATTGAACTGAAATTGAGATTTGAATCGACTGAATGGAATTTGAATTTGATTCAGAATTGGTAAGTTGGAAATTAAAATGGTTGACTTTGAAGCTATTTCAAATTTGGTTTCTGAAGTTATTCTGCTATATAAACTATTTTAAATACTTAAACTATTTTATATTAAACTATTTTAACCTATACTAATTATATTAAGTTATTTTAACTTATTTAAACATATTAACTTATTTTAATCTATTTTTAAATCTACTTAACCTAATTTAATTTATTTAAAGTAATTTACCTATTTTAATTTATTTTAATCATATTTAATCTATTTTAAGCTATTTAACCTATTTAATTATATTAAATCTATTTTAAATCTATTTAACTATATTAAATCAATTTAAAACTATTTTGAAATCTATCTTTAATATTTAGAATATTTTAACTATTTTCCAATTATTTAAGCTACTTTAAACTATTCAAAACTAATTTTCCAAAATTCCAACTGGTCAATAAGGTGAAAGGTTTATATTTAAATCTTGGATTTAAATACGAATTGGGCTAAATGAAGTTACAACCTAAATTGGAATTTGAAACGATTTTTGAAATTGAAATGAGATATTGAGGCGAAAATGATTTTTCGAAATGGAATCGTATATTTTGAGTAGATACGATGATTTTGAAATGGATTTGATTTTTGAAGCGAACTTGATATTTTGATATCAATTATGAATTGATTTTGAAAATGTAAAAGAACCATCCGGTGTGTAATAAGCGTTTGGTTGTTAAAGAGACCGGGATCGGATATGGGCATACTCTCTGTCGATACCGAAAACCACTTTAACAACTGTGTACGTGGTGGAGATTCCAGAAATGAAGTAGGATGGTTTGGCGACGATTCTATACGGTATGACGTGACCCTGACTCCCGTGAGTCAGCTTAGATGTGACTAAAATCAGGAGCTATACCGGGCTAATGTGAGGTCATTCCTCTTATCGGGCATATTTCTTCGATACCATTATATTGTTTTGTGATTCGATTTGGTGGCCACCCCTCGATTGTTTGGGAGTGTGTCCGAGGTGGGCGGTAGTAGCTGCTATGCGTCACCACCAGTCCGGGAGTGCAATTGGTATATCTACCCTGGCATTTCCTCGTGTGCCGTGTTCACATGCCCTAGCGTGCCTTCTACGATTTTGTTTTGTACCATACCTATGGAGTGCCCTCTGCGTAAACCTCTCGGAGGAGCGTACGGTACTGTATAGACTATGGAAATATATATAAAATGTGTTAAGGGGGATATGGGTAACGCCTTAACGCTATTTTAATACTTTTACTTTACTGTAGACATATTATAATAGCGTATTGTACTACATAGTAGATAGTTTAACGGATCCTTAAGAGATGGAAAATCCCGTAACATCTCTTGAGTTATTGCACGCACGTCGACACTGGATAAGAGATGTCAAACCCCGTAAACATCTCTGACGCCGTTACACTCATATTTATTTACGACCGATTTAACTTGCATAAGGATGTTTTAGTCCTGACTCGAGTGTTTTGTCTTTTCATTACGCTCGGGTCAGTCCTGAGTTTTTCAGCTTATTGAAGATCTATTCTGGAGGACGAAGACGAAGATTTGGTATACTATTACTATTATTATCCTTGCATCATGTGGTCTGCTGCACTATTTTATTTGTTCTGTTGTATATGTATAACTCTGATAAATGTTGTATAAATGATAATCAAAAGTATATTAGACAGCTTCATGAACTGTTTATTTGATTATTATATTTTATCTTTCCGCTGCGAGATTATGTGGTTGTTTCTTGTTCCTTTTCTCTTCCTTTCTTATTTACCCCATTAACAATCCTCCCTTTTGAATGGTTTGGAATCGGCATGTGTGTTTACTTGTCGATTTAAATTGTCCAAAAAGGTGGGTCGTTACATCTTGTCAAATAGCTTCTCAAGGTCTCTTCGGGACTTTGTTTTCATGCCTGATACCGTTATAACATTTCTCGGTCCCGAGATATGAACTCTGAATTGTCTTAAGAATCTATTCACTAAATCGGACCACATGCTTATGGACCTATTTTCTAACTGTTTGAACCACATCGCCGCCAAGTCCGTTAAGTATGATGGGAAGCACCACCACATTACTTCCTCAGAAGCACCCAATACCTCCATAAGTCGGATGTATCTCATTAGATGAACTGTTAGATCCAACTTTCCATCATACATCTTTAGCATCGGAAGCTTGAATTTGGGAGGATTCCTCACAATCCAAATATGAGAAGTGAATGGATTCATGTTTACATCCTCTAAGCTCTGATCTATGGGTTCACCTCTAACTATTCTTCGTACCAACTCAGCAATTTGGTTTTCACTATCCAACGAAGGTCTTCATCCAAAATCGATATTATGTCCCCTACTTTTGTAGGGAAATTCCAGCGCATACTCCTCTGGCTGCACATTAGCGTTCTGACCTGCTCCTCTGGCTTCATTCGGTCCTCTGTTCAAACAGAAAAGTTCTGGCACATATCCATTTGGTCTTTGATCATTCGTATTCTGATTCACATTTCTATCTCCAACATTATCTATTTTTGGCATTCACCAGCCATTCCGATACTGCCCCTGAGTATAGTTCTCTTAGTATCAAGTATATTTGGGTCGGTATTGAGTTGTTCTATTTGTAAGGGCATCACTCCAATTTGCTACACTCCAACTCCAGATATTCATGTGTTAGCTCCTTCCCCTTATTTCTAAATTCCAGCAACTCTAGCTATTCTTTATTGTTCAATCCTTTTGAAAAATCCTTCAAACATTTCAAGTTGTCAAGTCATTAAACCATCTTTCATCTCCTTCATCATTTTCTCCATCTCTTCTCTGGTCACGAAGATGGATTGATGAGAATTTAAGGACACCTCCCGCCTACTCCCATGCTCCGGTTGGCTTCCTTCAACCTTAAATCTAGTGTCAGACCTCTTTACCATTTTCAAATCTCAAATTCAAGCTTCAAGTCTTCAAGTTTAGTTCTTTTCCTCTTAGTGAAAACACCAAAATGTTAACCTAAAAAATAGATCAATACTCAGAAGTTAGATAAAAGCACCAATTCAAGTAAAGTCAAGAGAAAAGCAATAAAGAAGATACGGTTTTTATAGTGGTTCGACGTAATCTTCGACTTATGAACAGTTCAATCTTTTTATTAATTGTTCTCTCTCTGGATTACAACTAATTATATCAGATCTGACCATAACATTTTGGGTATCGAATTTACAATGATGTTTCTAAAGAGTTTGAGAGGTAGTGGATAAGAGTGAAGAAGAGAGAGAAAACTCCAATGGCAGAGAGATCAAATCCTAGAGTAGAATACTGGAGGAGATGGAGCCGATAGATCTCTCTTTGATTGCAGTTAGGCGTGTATTTATAGGAGAAACAGTTGTGTTGAGTCAGAAGTCCACTTGGAGCAGAGTATAAACATCAGCCCAAAGTTACGCTCCAAGATGTAGAGTTTTCTGATTTAACCAAAGATGTCGGTGCCGACATATTTCCTTAGTTCGAATCACTTCAAACTTTCTTGCATCATTCTTCTTACTTCAATTTGTTGCGTTCCATGCTGTTTTCATCGATTGTTGTTTGATTTTTATGATCATTCCTTCATCACTTGGTTTATTTTTCCGTTTTAGCTGTTAACTCTTCAACTATTAAAATAGGTCATCAAAAGCCATTTGAAAATCACTTGGACATATATAGAAAAGACAGATAATAACTCGTGTGAAGTGGAGTGGAGGAGTTAGGCTTAGAACAAGTCAACCAAAACAAGTCTTCGCCGACTTGTTTCCATAGTTTATTTTTGGTTGAAATTTTTTCGAGCTATTTCCTTTCTTCATTTAAGCATGTTTGCCAATTTTCAAGTCGTTTCGTATTGGTTTTGATTTTCTAAGTCTTGAAACCTCCTTTGACTCAAAAGCCGGTTAACAATAGTAAAAAAAAGTTGCAAAAGATCACATGACAACTGTTTTTAATTATTGTAGTATAAAACATATTACAATTGTTTTTGTCCATTACACTATAGTTTACTATAACTGTTTTTAAAATTGTAATATCAAGCTTTTGAAATAAACGTTGCAGGTTAACAATTGGTATTTACAGTTGTAAAATATCCTATTGCAATGGCAAAAAATCGTTGTAATAAGCATGTCGCAACTGTTTCCAATGGTCGAAAACAGTTGTAAAATGTACTCACTATATTACAGCTTTGTATATTATGACTGTAGTCTGACCGTTGTTATATGCCAACCACAACTGACACTTTCAGTTGTGAAATGAGTATTTTGTTGTAGTGAACTCTAAAACTTCAAAATCATCACCCCTAAATATAGCTCTAGCAGAAAACCATATTAAATCTATATGTTTGGTTTGCGTTAGGCAATTTAAAAGACTAACAACGAATTTGGGCGGGGCATTTGAGCGACATTTAAATTGTGATTTTTAATTTAATTGATTTATTGTTTATTAGTTAATTATTTGTTTTTTTAATAAATAACATGTTTCAATAATTTTCAAAAATAAATAAATAAATTTAAAAATTAGACATTGCTAGGATTCAATTCAAACCAACTCCATAATGTACAACATTTTGATATGATCGTAACGCAAAAAATCTTCGTCCCACATGGACCTCATTTGCAAAGTTAATAATTTTAGAAGTTTATAAAAATTTAAATTAAATTAATATTAATTAACATCGAACGGGCCATTAAATGCATCAAAATTTTCCATTCGGCCAACAGGTCATTTCTAAGTCGGGGCCTCCGGACGCGTCTGTATTTTCTGAAGGAAAGATCGCGAAGGACGCCATAATGAAGGTTGCGACATGCTTGGTATTATACAATCTATATACGTTGGAAGATGTCAGTGGAACCGAATTTGTAAACATCCTCTACCTCGTTGATTTTAAACTTATCAAAGAATAAATATGCCAGTTGACTATATATACAGGCATAGAAATTTCAAGGTAAAGAAGATACATAGTAATATCCAGAACATAATGTTATTACCTGAGGATCCTTTTGGCCACCTCATTTATAGAACTTAATGGGCTATGAGTTAAAGAAATCTTCAAGAATCATCAACTAAAAATTAATATAGCTTTGAAAATCAAGTCCTTGCTGCTATCCAGCCTTCAACCCTATATATTGTATAAGCAGTGCTTTATATAAATGAATGTGGTATGATGTTGAAGTTTATTTTAGGTTTGCTGATCCCATAAAAACTTGAATACTGCAAGTTAGCCTACATTTTTACCAGTAGGAGACCACATATGCATGGAGATTGTACAAGCCTGGACACAGCTACTTTAAATTCAGGTCATATTATACATCAAATGAGTAAGGTCCTATTCAGCTCTTCTTTCATTTCGTTATGGATGTTTCCATGACACCATAATACTAACATAGTGTCAATATTAGTCATCTAACAAATATAGTGTCATAATACTAATAAACCTCATCTAATGAAACAGTAACATAGTTTCCCAAACCATATAGCAATCATTATTAACCATAACTGGTTTCAAGATACAATTTAATTTACACATTCATAATTTCATACTTGAACATAAAATAAAAACATTCAAAAGGTTACTTACAGATTATCATACTAGATTTAACTTGCCTACAAGAAAACAAATAATTACAACTGGAGAAACACTAGAACTTCAAACAAGTGGGATCAACATTAATCTTAGAGTTGCCTCTTCATAATACCAAATTTGCGAGGTCCTGTGCAACATCTGACATGGGTTCTCTAAATTTAGGTTGCTGCTGAACACAACGACGTGCAATATCGGCAAAACTCGACAGTGATTCCATAGCAACCTCTCCTTTCAAAGCAGGATCCACAATACTCAACAAACTATCAATGTCATATAGGCGCTTTAGCTTAGAGCTCGCCCACCTCACTAAATGTCCCTCCTCTTCAGGCCTCCAACTTTCATATGGCTTCCGCCCAGTAAGCAATTCTAACATTACCACACCAAAACTATACACATCGCTTTTATCGGTGCATGACCCACCATTGCTAACTTCTGGAGCCTCACTGCCAATTTCTTCATGCACCTGCAATATAATTAACTCATGTTGTCATTTCTTGAAAAACATAAAGATACACTAAGGTCTTATGTTCTATTTATAATGAAACTTAAACTCGGATTTTCAGAGAAATGCAATGAGCGAAAGCAAAGATAAATGTGAAGAAAGAGTTTTGCCAAGAAGCTTTACCTGATTGTTGTAGATTGATGTTGTAAGTGAAGCAAGGCCGCATTCCGAAACACGTGCATACATGAACTCATCAACAAGTATTTTTGAGGAGTTAAAAGTTTTGTAAGTAACAGGAGGATGACAGCATTCATGAAGGTATTCCAATGCTCTAGCGGCACCAAGAGCAATCTTAACACGAGCATTCCATGAAAGATTCTTTTTGAATTCTACTTCACCATGAAGTATGTCATGAAGAGTTGTTTCGCTAAAGTAGTTGTAGACAAGTACTCTTTGGTCATACTCCATGCAGTAACCCACTAGTTTCATTATGTAGGGGCTACGAAGCTCGGAGATTACTGATATGAAACTAAGAAAATCGCCCGCTTCTATTTTTAAGCTTGCATTGTCAAGATTCACTACTGTCAGCAGTTTTCCATCAGGAAGCTCCCCCAGATAGGTCTTGCTTACACTGTCCTTCCAAATCAGATTTTCTTTTGTGAAACCTTTTGTATATTGCTGGAGTAATGCAACTGAAAACGATGTAACTTTCGTTGTGTAAGACTCTAACTTTGGGAATTCAAAAGGACGGTGTAGTCTGATCCTGCAGCCTTTGGTTATATCTATGGCATGTTCCATTTGTTCTTCTGCTGTATCATCTTCCGGAACTGTTTTCAAATTCAACAAATGTTTAACAAAAAATACATGAAAAAGCTGCAAATGTAGGAATGTCAATGACTGATTTAAACTTAAAGAAGTCTTATGCAACATATTAATGATAGGTTTAAAGAAGTTCTGGTGGGAAACTATAACCTTCTTTTTATTCATACATTCTAAGAGCCGATGACAGAGATGTAAACCCTATCCTTGTTAATCTCCTTGCAACTTATATATTCCAAGTACAGGTTCGAATTAACTGAAAAAACTGTAAAGACAGTTGTTACACAAAGACTGATCCCTGAATATATAATCTACTTCTAAACTAAAAAACATTTATTAAGTGTCCGTCTAAACTGAAAAATATTTATTGCTACTTCTATATTAAGTAACTAAAAAACAGTTATTGTAGACAGAGCAACAAGTCTGTGTTACACAAAGAATTCCCTGAATTCTATACAACAGGGAATTCCCTATTTTATATACTTCACATTTAGCAAATCAACACCGAAATTCATTGTGATTTTACATAAAATCTGAGATCATAATGGTAAAAAAAGGGATAAATAAGGTTTACACAAAATTCTTAATTTTTATTATTGTAAAATATTAAAATGATGTTACTATGAAGTGTTATTGTTACACAATGAATTTTCCTTTTTAATGTACCTTGTACACACAAATAGAAAATATAAAAACGAGGAGAAAAAAGAAAAGAAAGGAGAGATGATAAAGTTATGTTCTTACCACTGCATTTGATGATTGTAGTAGGTAAGTTTGACTTTGCACTCTTTATACAATTCAGCTTATCACATTGCATTATCGGTGGATCTTCCTTAGTCAGTTCCTTCACCTTTAAAATAAAAAAAGTAAGGGTAAGCACTACAACAATAAATGAGGCAATAGTAATAACTGCATAAGCAATAACTTTCCAAACAGACTTCCCTTCTTTTCCCCCTGAAAGATTAATAACTTCGAACTGACTACTAACAGAAGGAGCAGGGGCATCAGATACAAGAATAGGAGGAGGCAAAGGTGAAGGCGATGTTGACGGAAGAACACTACTATTACTGTGAACAAACGAGTTTCCATCTTTCTGAAATTTTGGAATTGTACGCAGCTTAGGAGGAATCCAACCAGAGAACAGATTATTTTCAATGTTCAAGTCAACAAGGGGAAGATGGGATAATACATCAAGAGCTCCAGACAAATGATTGTTTTGCATATTCCTGAAAATTGGCAAGTGAAAACTAAGATAATAAAGGTATCTACAATATTAAACTCAATGAAGAAAAAATGCCAACATGAAGATATACAACTCACAATGTAGTAAGTGAAGACAAGTTGCCCATGGACGGCGGCAATCGACCAATCAAATTATTGGAGGAAACATCCCTATAAGAACAAAGGTACAGTTCAGAATAAATGTACGTAATAACATATAAAAAATAAAAATTTGCTTACAAAATAAATGAAAACTTACAAACTGACTAAGGCAGTGAGAGACTGGAAAACATCAGGCAACTCTCCTTCTAAAAGATTGTCATTAACTGTCATATTGGTTAAGCGCGTCAACTTTGATAAAGATTTCGGGATGGTGCCTGTAAGAGTGTTTGATGAAAGGAAGAACTCTCTTATTGTGGAAGGTAGATTTGCTGGTATTTCTCCTCCAATATGGTTATTGCTCAAATCAAGCGTTATAAGCGATGGAAAACTGCCAAGCGAATCACTCAAATGCCCTCCTAAATCATCATCAACAAGGATTATTCTGGTTATGGTATTAAAGGAGCATTCAACGCCATGCCATGATTCTAAGCAGGGATCGCCATAAAGTCTCCATCGAGGAAGAGGAGGGGAGCCCAAATCGCGATACAGACCATTAACAGCGGAAACATCTCGTAGGTCAGTGAACCCATGAGAAGATGGCATGGAAATCAGAATCATGCCCAAAATACAAAACGAAATCACGCTCACCTTTGAGAAATTCATACAATTTTGTGTGCTAGGGTTTCTTAATTAGCGTTGATCGAATGAAAAAATGATGGGGTTAGGGCGTATATTTATACGCGTAACAGGGAAATAATTGGCGGGATTAGGAAATAATTGGCGGGATTAGGCCATAAACAATCCACTTATCAAATACAAATAAACTCTCATCCGTCAATCTAAATTTGATCCAACGTCTTAGAAGCTTCCACTTCATCAATCTTCGCCATGTTTCACAGCCCATTCCCCGTAAACACACGTCACCAAATCTATGAAATTAAATCCCAATCAAATTTTCACAAAAAATAATTTTTGAATCCCTGATTTTTACAGTCCTCGTTTCCCCTTGTTGTTGTCCTTCAGTCGAGCTCCTCGTCCCATTCCTTCTCCATTATTGAACTTCCTCGTATGGCCCGATACCCAGGCGGTCTAAAATTGAATTGCAAGTATCATCCTTTTCGCCTTCGAAGTTACAGAGCTGGCAAGTAAAGTTCAAGCATTTGCAAAAGCAGAAGTGAATATAACCGCAAAAAAGGTACAATACAGCACATTTGATACTTACATGTTTTAGATAAACTATTAAATTTAATATTGGTTAACTAATATTACTGTATGTGATAATACAAATCAGTGAGATGATGTAGTGGCGAAAAAGTTGCTAATAGTGTCTAGTGAATGTGCAGTATTAAACAGCAAAGATAAATAAACTATGCTTGGTTTATCTATATTTTAAACTCTACCACTTTGAAGAAAAATTAGATATTAGTGGTTGACAATGAAAAGCTAAGTTAAATTTAAAATTTTGACACAATAATCTAATACATAGTTGGGTCAGTTATGAACTACAGAATTATTGCTTGGTTCTTTATTGTGGTTACAATGTCCACTAAGCCTATAATCCACATGTGATCCCTTAACATGAATATTTACATATACAATTTCGCTTAAATCTTCCTTGCCTACTAATGAATTCATCCAAAAATATACGTTGAAGGTTTAGAGCGTATTCCCAGGAAGATTAGGATAGCATGCTCACTGATTTATTTTCTATAAGCAAAATCTAGGCACTCATACACTTATAATTAATGTTTTGATTTAGTATTTTCCTGCTGTTCTCAAATCTATACTCCATGATCTTATAATTAATGTTTTGATTTAACGATGCAATTCATATCAACTTGATGCAGCGCAATCTACCAACTCATTTGCTATAAGTCGCTCGCGACCTAGCGAGGCAACCAATCAACCTATGCAGCGGGTTAACCAATCAACCTATGCAACAGTTGATGCCTTAAGTCGTTCACGACCTAGTGAAAATCGCTCGCGAGTTAACGGGTTAAGCTCTAAAACATTCAAGCAACCCAGCGAGTTAAGAGAGAAGGGAGATGCAACTTGCAACGACCTAACGAGTTAAGTCTTAACTCGCGTGAAGGGTTAGGTCGCTTCGGATATATGCCGCTGATGTTAAGTCGCAAGGGTGTTGAGTCGCGTATTGTTGTAAGGTCGTGTGGGTTGTATTCTTAAGTCGCTATGTCGTTTATTGTTGTAAATCGTAATGTAATTGAGTCGCTGTGTTGTAACTTTGCTAAGTCGTGATTGTTAGGTCGTTAATGACTTATGTTAGGTTGCATACTTGTTAAGTCGTTACTGGCGTAGGTCGTGAGTCGTGAGTCATTCATGTTAAGCCGTGTATGTGTGAGTTGTGGACCCTATAAATAGGGGTATTGTGTCATTGTAAAAGGTTGTTGATTTTGAAATAAAATTTGTTTGTGTGCTTTGTGCCACCATTGAAATTGGTAGTTGAGTGTGATCTCCTATCTCCATCTTCGGATATTCGAGTGCGCTCGAATCAACGGGCTTGAAGCCAATTCATGGAATCTCGTGTGTGAGATCAACATAGAAGAATCATAGATCTTTTAATACGGTATCGTACGCGATCAACGTGTTAGGGATAGCTAGAATCCGGTATCTTCTGAGATCAACGGATTTGGGCGTTCGACATCATCATTCCATCGATTTTATATTGTTTCATTGAATCGTTTATCGATTTGTTCGACACGAATACTTCAATTCGTCGTCAACTGTTATATCCGTTGCGTCAGTTTAGTATCAAAGCCTGACTTAGCCAATCATAGCTAAGCCGAGTCTTTGGAGCCAAGGAGAAGTGTTTGAAGAGTAGAGCCGTGTGTTGGAAGTTTAGACCGAGCCAATCAAAGCAAAGCCGAACTGGTTAGAGGGATCATGCCTCCAAGAAGAGCTAATCGTCATCAAAACGTTACAGATGTGTATAGAAGAAAAGATGCTGAACAAATGGAGCAACGAATTAGTAATAAATTCAATGAAAAGCTTGATGAAGGTATTGGGAAGTTGGAGAAATTGATGATCAACATGAATCAAAGTCAAAGGAGAAGGTCACCAGTCTCGAACCATGGAGGAAACATGGTTTCGCCATCGGTTTCGGAAGCGAGAAGGGTGTCACCACAATCTTACCGAGATAGAAGAGAATCATCAGTTTCAATGATGAGAGATCACCATGGGTATCGAGAAGAAAAAAGGACTCAACGTGAGTTTGAGTATGAACCACACCGTGATAATGAAAGACATGGTAGGAGGGATAATCGTGATCGTAGAGATATCGATGGTCAGGATCGATATCGCCGTACATCTGATTTTGAAGAGTATGATGATAGATGTAGTGTTCATTCTCGAGATCGAGACCAAGTGCGAGATCGAAATAGAGATTCGGCAGATGATCATCGATGGGAGTCGGGAATGAAAATGGAGATTCCAGAATTCAAAGGAAGAATGGTTGCGGAAGAATTTTTGGACTGGTTATCTAATGTTGAAAAAATTTTTGAATTTAAGGAAGTTCCCGAGCATCGTAAAGTTAAGTTGATTGCTACTCGTTTGAAAGGAAGAGCTATGGCGTGGTGGCAACAAACTAAACTTACACGGGAAAGAATGGGAAAGTTAAAAATTGAGTCATGGGAGAAGATGAAGAAATTAATGAAGGCTACTTTCTTACCTTATAATTATCAGTCTTTTATGTATCAGCGTTTATAGAATCTGAGACAAGGGACCAAGTCGGTTAATGATTATGCAGATGAGTTTTATCAACTTATTGCCAGAAATAATATCATGGAAACAGAGGAGCAGTTGACAGCTAGATTTGTTGGAGGATTGAGAATGCAAATTCAGAATATGGTGAATATGTTTGACCCTAGATCCGTTGCAGAAGCACACCAGAAGGCTTTAGCTTGGGAGAAGCAAGGCAAAAGAGGAGGTGGTGTGTTTACAAATTCCAACAATCAAGTGAAAGGGGTTAGTAGCAATACCAACGTTTCCAAGGCTGTTGGTAAACCGGTTGTCAATGAAGTTGCTAAGACCAAGGTCAATAGTAGTATCAAATGCTTTAATTATCAAGAGTTTGGTCACAAGAGCAATGAATGTCTAAAGCCTAAGAAGCGAATGATGGTTGCTGAGGTTGAGGATGAGGATGTAGAAGCAGAATGTTCTAATTCACTACCGATTGAGGAAGAATTGTTGTCGGGAGATGATGGATATTCATTGATGATGAGGAGAAATTGCTTGACACCAAAGCAGGAGGAGGAGACTAGCTGGTTGAGGAGTAACATATTTCAGTCAACATGCACTATTTTGGGAAGGGTTTGCAAGTTTGTTATTGATGCAGGAAGTTGTGACAATATTATCTCTACTGAGGCTGTGAAGAAGTTGGAATTGAAGACAGAGAAGCATCCCAAACCTTACAAATTGTCTTGGTTGAGAAAAGGTGGGGAGGTAAAGGTTAGTCGAAGAGCTTGTGTGAATTTTTCCATTGGACAGAAGTATAAAGATGAAATTTGGTGTGATGTTGTGGACATGGATGTGTGTCATTTGTTGTTGGGCAGACCATGGCAATTTGATAGGGCCGTGCAACATGATGGAAGAACTAACTGCTACAGTTTCATGTTCAATGGCACTAAAAACACTTTAGTTCCTAAAAAGCAACAACAGAAGGAAGGCAAGTTGGAGGAGATTGAAGAACTGAAGACTTTGCTATCTTTGAAGGAGTTTGTTAAAGAAGTAGAAGATGAGCCGGAAGTATTTTTGTTGATTGGACGTGAAAGTAATGAAGTGGTTGAAATTCCTGAAGAAGTAAAGCCAGTACTGGAAGAATTTGAAGATGTATTTTCTGAAGAGTTGCCAAAGGAGTTACCACCGTTGAGGGACATACAACACCAAATTGATCTTGTTCCAGGAGCTGTGTTACCACATAGACCATATTACAGAATGAGTCCAAAGGAGCACGAGGAGTTGAGAAGGCAGGTGGAAGAGTTGCTTGAACAAGGGCGAGTACAGGAAAGTTTAAGTCCTTGTGCAGTTCCAGCCTTGTTTGTGCCGAAAAAGGATGGAACGTGGAGGATGTGTACCGATAGTCGGGCACTGAACAAGATTACTGTGAGGTATAGATTTCCAATGCCTAGATTAGATGATTTGTTAGATCAGTTGAATGGAGCTACTATATTTTCAAAGATTGATCTGAAGAGTGGGTACCATCAAATTCGAATTCGACCAGGGGATGAATGGAAAACAGCGTTCAAGACACGGGAGGGGTTGTACAAATGGCTGGTTATGCCGTTTGGTCTTTCGAATGCACCTAGTACATTTATGCGGGTGATGAATCAGATCTTTAGACCATTTATTGGGAAGTTCGTGGTGGTGTATTTTGATGATATACTGATATACAGTGGAAGCACAGAAGAACACTTGCATCATCTGAGAGAAGTGTTGATGATACTACGACAGGAACAATTTTATGCGGCAACGAAGAAATGCGTGTTCATGACGCAAAGTGTTTTATTTCTGGGATATATCGTATCCAAGGATGGGATACAGGTGGATCAAAGTAAAATTGAAGCAATCAGAAATTGGCCATAGGCCCATAACTCAAGACTATAACTGAAGTCAGAAGTTTTCACGAGTTAGCATCATTCTACCGAAGGTTTATTCCACATTTCAGTAGCGTGATGACACCTGTTACTGATTGCATGAAGGGTAAGCAGTTTGCATGGTCGACGGAAGCAGGATTTGCTTTTGAGCGAATCAAGGAACTGTTGACGTCAGCACCAATTCTAGTTTTACCGGATTTCCAGTTGCTATTTGAATTACATACTGATGCATCTAAAGTTGGAATTGGAGGAGTATTGAGCCAGAGGGGCCGTCCAATTGCTTATTTCAGTGAGAAGCTTTCGGGAGCAAAGATGGGATATAATACTTATGATGTGAAGTTCTATGCTATTGTTCAAGCTATAAAGCATTGGAGACACTATTTGTTCCATAAAGAATTTGTTCTGTATATTGACCATGAAGCTCTGAAACATTTGCATGAACAGGACAAGATTGCAGCCAGGCATGCTTCGTGGATCGCATACTTGCAACAATTTACATTTGTGGTGAAGCATAAGTCGGGAATTACAAACCGTGTGGCAGATGCATTGAGTCGAAGGAATCATTTGTTGACTACAATGAAGGTTGAAGTGACGGGGTTTGATGTGTTGCCAGAATTGTTTATTGATGATCCTTACTTTGCCAAGGTGATAGATGAAGTCGAAAAAGGAAGGACAGATGAGTACGTGTTAGTGGATGGTTTTCTATTTAAAGGGAATCGATTATGTATACCAGAGTGCAGCTTGCGAATGAAGATTGTGAAGGAGTTGCATGAGGAAGGTCATGTGGGTAGAGATCATACTTTGCAGTTGATTTTTGAATCATATTTTTGGTCATCTATGAGGAAAGAAGTTGAAAGATTTGTGCAGAGATGTCATATATGTCAAGTTTCCAAAGGGACAGCTACGAATGCAGGGTTATATATGCCATTGCCCGTGCCGACTAGACCATGGGTTGATATTAGCATGGATTTTGTTTTGGGTTTGCCAAGAACTCAGCGGGGGAATGATTCAATATATGTTGTCGTGGACAGGTTTTCAAAAATGGCACATTTCATAGCTTGTAAAAAGACAACGGATGCTGTCCATGTTGCTCAGTTGTTCTTTAAAGAAGTGTATCGACTACATGGGCTACCTGAATCCATTGTTTCTGACCGGGATACACGATTTCTAAGTCATTTTTGGTTGAGTCTGTGGAAGATGGTTGGAACGAAGCTGAATTTTAGTAGCGCCTATCATCCGCAAACAGATGGGCAAACGGAAGTGGTGAATAGATCGTTGGGAAACTTGTTAAGATGTCTTGTAAAAGATAATTTGAAGAGCTGGGATATGAAATTATGTCAGGCAGAGTTTGCATATAATCACGCTGTTAATCGAAGTACTGGATTCAGTCCGTTTCAAGTTGTATATTCAGCAATTCCAAAGGGACCGTTGGATTTGATGACAGTACCATCTCAGAAAGGAGTTGTTAAACGAGCTTGTGATTTCGTGAACGAGTTGCAGGAATGTCACAGAACTGTTCATGAACGATTGCGTGCATCAAATGATAAGTATAAACAGCTGGCAGATAAGAAGCGAAGAAGTATAGACTTTAAAGAAGGTGATTTTGTTTACGCGATATTAACAAAAGATCGCTTTCCAGTTGGAACCTACAACAAGTTGAAAGCTCGAAAATTTGGTCCAGTGGAAATTTTGAAGAAGATTAATGATAATGCGTATCGGTTTAGATTGCCGGATCATATTCACACTGTAGATGTTTTCAACGTTAAACATTTGATTCCGTATCATGGGCATCAGCTTGTCGAGGAAGAGGAAGGAGCAAATTCGATGTCGAATTCTTGTCAACCGGGGGAGGATGATGCAGCGCAATCTACCAACTCATTTGCTATAAGTCGCTCGCGACCTAGCGAGGCAACCAATCAACCTATGCAGCGGGTTAACCAATCAACCTATGCAATAGTTGATGCCTTAAGTTGTTCACGACCTAGTGAAAGTCGCTCGCGAGTTAACGGGTTAAGCTCTAAAACATTCAAGCAACCCAGCGAGTTAAGAGAGAAGGGAGATGCAACTTGCAACGACCTAACGAGTTAAGTCTTAACTCGCGTGAAGGGTTAGGTCGCTTTGGATATATGCCGCTGATGTTAAGTCGTAAGGGTGTTGAGTCGCGTATTGTTGTAAGGTCGTGTGGGTTGTATTCTTAAGTCGCTATGTCGTTTATTGTTGTAAATCGTAATGTAATTGAGTCGCTGTGTTGTAACTTTGCTAAGTCGTGATTGTTAGGTCGTTAACGACTTATGTTAGGTCGCATACTTGTTAAGTCGTTACTAGCGTAGGTCGTGAGTCGTGAGTCATTCATGTTAAGCCGTGTATGTGTGAGTCTTGAACCCTATAAATAGGGGTATTGTGTCATTGTAAAAGGTTGTTGATTTTGAAATAAAATTTGTTTGTGTGCTTTGTGCCACCATTGAAATTGGTAGTTGAGTGTGATCTCCTATCTCCATTTTCGGATATTCGAGTGCGCTCGAATCAACGGACTTGAAGCCGATTCACGGAATCTCGTGCGCGATCAACGTGTTAGGGATTGCTAGAATCTGGTATCTTCCGAGATCAACGGATTTGGGCATTCGGCATCATCAATCCATCAATTTTATATTGTTTCATCGAATCGTTTATCGATTTGTTCGACACGAATACTTCAATTCATCGTCAACTGTTATATCTGCTGCGTCACAACTGAATTTAGTATACTACACACATCCCTAATTTTATATATATTGTAGCTGTGGCTATACATATGACATACTTTCGTTAATGTATATTTAATCATAGCCAACTTCACATGCATGATGGCATCACCCAAACAAAAATTCTATTCAATGAGACAATTATTTATAATTATGGTAATACCAGTAACTACTAAAAGAATGAATAATCAAATTTGACTACTTTAGCAAAACTTTACTATGCCATATTTATGTAATTGAAATTGTGTAGAAAGTGTAGAATGATTTAGCATTTGTAAACATGATGATCAAATTAGCTTATGATACTAAGTTTTAAATGATAAGTTTACTCTAAATGATAATTTTTATTAACTTACCATTTATTCATATGGTCAATTGCACTTTCTTCGCATTCTTTATGGGTAAGCTTATGAATAATTCATAATTGAATTATCTATTAAGTAATACAATAGTGTATTACTATATCACGAGTTTATGGATGAACTATGTTTATTTTGTTGTGTTCAACTATGTTATTAAAAGATGGATGGTAATGTATGACTTTGCATCACTTTTTAACATTACTGAGAAACAAGGAATATAATAAAAAAAATAAGGAAAAAAGAGGAGAATAATTGGTTTCCCTTCAGCAAAATAAAATTAATGACTCTCTATTCCTAGGCCTTTTCTTTTGTAATATGGAAGATATGAGTTGTTCATCTTAATGACTAAATTATTCTAAAATCTATTCTGAATCATACTTCTAAAAAATCATTTGTCTTCATATTTACACTAGAAAATTAATTCTCTAAAATTAATTTAATAACAGATCTGTATAAATTTTCAACTAATATGGTATGTATATATGTACTTATTTTAGAGCTAAATATTGTCTCGTTTTGAGGCAAACAGATTTTCATACAATTTTCATCTAAGCTCTAACCATGATATGCTCGGATGTTGTTTGCGGTGATAAACAGGAAAGACAAGTCCTTATCGAAATGGTGTTATATAGAGAACTGGAAAAATAAACCTATATATTTAATTTTTACAAAACTATTGGATATAATTGCATCTATGCGATATAATTAAAAAAATATGTGACATGTAGTTTTAATTGCATCTTACTGATGCAGTTTAAAACATCAACGGTTTTTAAGCTTTTCAATGACTTTGGAGGAAATTTTTAAAAAATTTAAGTTAATTCTAAGAGATGGGATAAAAAAATTGATTTATATGTTTGTATGCTGAAAATCAATCATTGATATGCTATTTATGTAAAAAATATTTGATTTTTTCCAAATAAAAGTTTCAATGCTTAATGCATAATTTCTATCATCAAAAATATCGTGAGTTTGTTGATAAAAATGGTTCGTCAATCTAATATTTGTTCAAAAAATTATCGCACTTTGGAATAATATTATATTTAAAATTAAGTTTGAAATATTTATAGGAGCGTGACAATAGTGACTGTTAATGAAGGAAATGGATGGAAAAAGACTTGATCTACAAATAAATATGTAGGAATGATGTTTTGTATATGATAATTAATAATAGGGACCTCCAATATATTCTATATATTTGGTTGATATTTAAAGCGGATGCATTTATAAACTGCCCAAAACATTTACCCATGCATATATGTTTATCAGGTTGAACAGATTATAGTTTGCCGGGTATTGAAATAATGCTTGGCTTCCCTCTAATTTAGTAGCAGTCGAGATTTATGTGTTTGATTAAAGGTTATATGCTCTTGGCATATGTAATTTGTGTTTCCAAAATTTTACTTCAAGGAATTTTTCTCTCCATCTCATCCAAAAAAGCAAAAGGTAAAAAATAAAAGAGAGAAGTTAATTTTGGCAATCTTGGCACAGATTCGGTACCAAAAATAAAAAAAACAAATCATTTCAACTCTCTCATTATTGAACTTTCTTCCTTACCTTTATTTTATAGTTAAGCACAATATAAAGTTTGTAGTTTGTCCTTCTATTTTTTAGAAGGACCATTGTTACTTATTTTTTCATGACTTCATATAGGATACTGAATTTCATTTTAATAAATATGGCAATATTTTTCCTATCTATTGATACCTTACTATACTCACAGTACATTTAGTTGAACTATTTACTTTTTTTGCTTACTCTATAGGACCTTGGAAATTGTTTATAATTTTTCCATTCTAAAATAATGAATATTTTCCTTAGTACACTAAAATTTTACTAATATATGTTTCATAGTGAATAATAATTACCGGTTGATTCTTTTTTTATTATCTTTGGTAACCAGAGAATGATACACATTTTTGAATCTAAAGTTCCAATATTGTATTCCTAAAGAATTTCTTTTAGCTCTTTTTGTTGTTGTAAAATCTTCATTAATACTGTATTAATATACAGAGTTGACTTCCTGTATATGCTACTTACTTTTAGTTTTTATATTATGTAACAGGTTGTTATGCTTAAGCATCCTTTTTTTTATATTGTGGAATAATAGATTGTTATGTACAAAACTCCTTTTTTAATATTGTGTAATGGGATCATCATTAAAATATATTTAAAAAAAGAAGCTCGTTACTTAGTACTAACCCTGTGAATAAATAATCATTACAATAGAAATTTCACAATTTGAAACTTTATTCTGTACGTTTTGGAAGTTCTGAATATAGTATAGACGTAGAAAATACAATCCAGATAACATGATTCTTGAACTTGATTATCCGATGGCCAAAACTATAATGGGCTAGGTCCACTTAGGATAAAGTTTTACGTTAAGATAGGCCAAACTCGATAAATTTATCTTCTCTAAGAAGGAAAAAAAGAACCCCATCAACTTGGTGAAAAGTATATATATATAGGCCCCTCCATGTTTTTGTAATATATTTTCCTTATACTAATTGGGTTCCTCCAGCAATTTCTTCATGATTTTTTATTATCATCTCATTGTTTTTTTTTTTTGCTGTGTGTACAACTTTTACTGATTGAAATTCCTGAAGCGAGGGGATACACTTATGTGGATATTTGCAAATATATCTAGAGAAATTAACAAACCATGAAGCTATAATAAAGAGTTTATACGATGTGCATTTATACACTGCTACATAAGCATGCTGTGGCCTTGAATGAAGTGGTTAGTTTGGTGTGAGTCCGTGACAACTGTTAGGTTAGGATGGCTGTTAATAAAGCTGGAATGATTTCAATTTATCTTGGATTTACTTTTTAATGATAACTACATTAAATTGTCCTTTTTCACGTTACAGAGCCAATGCGGACCTAATATAATTGGCCCCATGAAAAAATTCTACAAGGAAATTCAACTAACTACTTTCTTAAAGAAGTTAGTAGTCCTCCAATCAGTGCTCACAAAGGCTAACATACATTGCAGTAATTAGAAGTAACACATCTTGTTATCACTTCCTGTTATAATACCAACCTTCAGATCTTCTCAGATCCTTCGGCTATTAATCACTTGAGCTATGTGACGCAGACTGCCAGCCTGGCTGGGCCTAGCCCATTTATCAAAAACTGATATAAATAAGTTGCCGTGTAATTCCATTGTATTAAGTATCAATAATACATTTGTTCAATTCAGTTGTATACAAAGATTAAATACAAGTTAGTAATAATAAAGTTCTCTTATTACAAAATCTTTGTACTTTCTCAATCTTTAATATGGTATCAGAGCAGCAGTCAAACGACTGATCATCAGATTCCGCCTCATGATCATCATCGAGCCATCCAGAAAGAAAGATTCATAAATCTTAACTTTCGGTTGCTCTCAGTTCTTTTATGAAGCATCTCATCATTTGATTCTTTTACCTTTTCTCTATTTCCAATTGAAACCTTAATCAAGTTCCTCATATCTGATCTGATCAATCCCTCTGTTCAAGATCTACTTGATCTTATCAATCTCTCTGATTCAAGATCTACTTTCTTGAATCAACATCTGGCTGCAAGATAAACGTCTGCCTCGCCAGTTTCGTTTCATTTCATCATGACTGAAGAAAGTGCAACTGTTGCCACATCAGAATTCAGAACCAACAAGGCTGCCATCTTTTCTGAAATAATAAAATTGAAAAGTCAGACCTCAGTACAACTTGATGAAAGCAATTATATCATGTGGAAATATCAAACTGAAACAGCAATAAAGGGACATGGATTAGAAGAATATGTCAATGGTACAATAGCCATTCCACCCAAGATGATAACTGACAATCAGGAAAAAGCTATCCCCAATCAAGATTTCATATTTTATCAGAGACAAGATAATCTTCTTGCAACATGGCTAATGTCCTCTATTAGCACAAGTATCTTATCTCATATTGTTGGATGCAAAACTTCACAAGAAATCTGAGAAGCCATTGAACAATTCTTTAATTCACAATCTTCTGCAAGAATTATACACTACAAGAGACAACTGCAGAACTTAAGAAAGAATGATATGTCAATAAGGGAATATCTAACAAAGGCCAAGAATTACTGTGATCTTCTCAGTACAGCAGGATACAAAGTATCTGAAACAGAACAGATCCTCACAATCTTGAGTGGTTTAGATGAGGACTATGAATCTATAGTGGCTGTCATCTCGGCTAAAAAGAAACTACCTAACATTCAATATGTACATGCAACCCTTCTAGCACATGAGGTGAGAATTGATCAAAAGAAAAATCAAAACTCTGATTACTCTATCAATTATGCCTCTGTCAATAAAAAGAAAAATCAAGACACCTCTCAAAAATCAAACAGAAATCAATCTGGAAATTTCAGAGGAGGAAATCAGAATAACAGAGGTAGAGGAAGGGGCAGATGGAACAACTCTAATAGACCTAAGTGTCAGATTTGTGAAAGGATGGGACACACAGCATCGAAATGCTACTTCAGATTTGATCAAAACTACTCTCTCAACAACAATAACAACAACAGTCAGAGATCAATCAACCCAACTGTTAACCTGGCACATACAGAAGTGGATACCAGCAATCAAAACCCTGCACAACAGTCAAAGAATGAAGATGCAACATATGAAGAATGGTACCCAGATTCAGGAGCCACAAATCATATCACCAACAGTTTGGAAAATCTGAACTTAGGAAACAAAAAATACAAAGGTACACAATCTATTCTTTTAGGTAATGGCAAATCTATAAGAATTACACATACTGGGAATGCTAAAATCTTTGGCAAAAGAGAATTACACTTAAATAATTTACTTAGAGTTCCTCAAATAAAGAAGAATCTCATAAGTGTTTCTCAATTTGCCAAAGATAATCAAGTATACTTTGAATTTTATCCAAAACTCTGTTTAGTTAGAGATGCATCAACTAGAGAAATTTTACTGCAGGGTAATGTGCAAAATGGTCTATACTCATTCAATCTGAGGCAGCACAATAGGGTATCCAATTCTGAAAAATGGTGCAACAATGTTGAAAATAATATCAAAAATAACAAAATCTTTGATCTTTGGCATTGTAAATTGGGTCATCCCAGTATTAATACTGTAAAATCTGTATTAATGAGTAATAAAATTCCCTTTGATAATGTATCTCTACCCTATATATGCTCTGCATGTCAAATAGGGAAGAATCACAAATTACCCTTTATTAATTCATCAACTAAATATACCAAACCTTTAGAAATGGTTGCTGCAGACTTATGGGGTCCTGCCCCAATAAATTCAGACTTTGGTTTCAAATATTATATATCTTTTGTTGACTCCTTTTCAAGACACACTTGGATATATTTTTTAAAAACCAAAACAGAAACACATAGAGTTGTCATTCAGTTTATTACTCAAGTAGAAAGGCAACTAAATCTTCAACTTAAAATCATTCAAACTGATGGAGGAGCAGAATTCAAACCATTGAAAAATTATTTCTTAGAAAAAGGAATAATACATAGAACTACCTGCCCCTATACTTCTGAGCAAAATGGGTTAGTAGAGAGGAAACATAGGCATATAGTTGATACTGGTATCACTCTACTGGCACATGCTTCTATGCCACTCAAGTTCTGGCCAGATGCATTCAACTCAGCTGTTCATCTAATCAACAGAATGCCAACAAAGGTACTACAAAATAAAACTCCTTTAGAATTACTATTTAATATTGTACCAGATTACAATAGCCTAAAAACATATGGTTGCTTATGCTTTCCCTATATGAGACCATATAATTCTCATAAATTGAGTAACAGATCTACATCTTGTACCTTTATTGGTTATTCTTCTAATCAAAAAGGTTACAAATGCTTAACTAGTAATGGAAAAATTATAATATCTAGACATGTTGGATTTAATGAATCTATTTTTCCATTTGCTAGTACAGAAATCAAAACAACTGAAAAAGTGTATAACACAAAAAATGTTATACCTGAAATACCCATCCTCTCTAGCAATAAAATAGATAAAACTGCTCATCAGAATCAGCTTGAACCTCAACTCACAGTATCAGGTGAAGGATCAGGTCAAGATTCAAGTAGTCCCAATAATGACTGGAACAACAGTAATGAGCCTAGCACAGAAACTATTCTTGCTCCAGAAAATCAAAACAATGACACTCCTCATCAAGATGATCTTAATGAAGAGAAAACAGGTCATCACATGATAACCAGATCAAAGCATGGAATATACAAACCCAAAGCATATCATGTCATCAGCAACTCATCTGAGCCTGTTTGCTTCAATGAAGCCATACAGGACGAGAAATGGAAAGCTGCAATGAATGATGAGTATAATGCCCTCATCAAAAATAAAACCTGGACCCTTGTTCCTGCACCAAAGAATAAAAATATTATTGGATGCAGATGGACATACAAGATCAAGAGAAACTCTGATGGCAACATTGACAAATATAAAGCCAGACTTGTGGCCAAGGGGTACTCACAACAATATGGGATAGACTTCTGTGAAACCTTTTCACCAGTCATAAAACCCACTACTATAAGAGTTATTCTGACCATTGCTCTTCACAATAAATGGCAAATAAAACAACTAGACGTCAATAATGCCTTCCTAAATGGTGAACTTCATGAAGAAGTTTATATGCAACAACCATCAGGATACATTCAGAGTAACAAGAAGAACTGGGTATGCAAACTTGACAAAGCCATTTATGGGCTCAAACAAGCTCCACGTGTCTGGTATGAAAAGCTTAAATCTACTCTTATTAATCTCAACTATCATCCTACTAAGTCTGACAACTCTTTGTATGTCAAAAATTATAACAATATCAGTGTATTCATACTTGTTTATGTGGATGATATCATAATTACAGGAAACTGCATTGAAGAAATCAGGTATGTTACTAATTACTTGAACAACAAATTTTCTCTGAAAGACTTAGGAGACTTAAAATATTTCCTAGGCATTGAAGTCATAAGAAAATCAGAACATGAACTTATTCTGTGTCAAAGAAAATACATATCTGAGGTTCTAAACAGAGCCAAAATGAGTGCTGCAAAGCCCATGCCTACCCCAATGTCAAGTAATCTACATTTATCTAAAAACAAAGGAGAAACCTTTGACAATGAAAAACTGTACAGAAGTATCGTAGGGGCTTTGCAGTATATCACTATTACCAGACCTGAACTATCATTTTCTGTAAATAAGGTTTGCCAATTTATGCAGAAACCACTAGATACTCACTGGAAAGCAGTTAAGCATATTCTGAGGTACTTAAAAGGATCTATCAATCAAGGTCTAAAGTTAAGAGCATGTAAAGACTTATCTATCAAAGGGTTTGCTGACGCCGATTGGGCTTCAGATTCAGATGATAGAAGATCTACTTCTGGCTACTGCATCTACCTTGGAAGCAATCCAGTATCATGGAGTTCCAAAAAGCAACCGACTGTGTCTCGCTCTAGCACCGAAGCTGAATACCGTAGTGTGGCAAGCACTACAGCTGAAATCACTTGGCTCAGATCTCTTCTCAAGGAAATCAAAATTGCCTCATCTAATCAACCAGTAATTTGGTGCGACAACTCAAGAGCAGTGTCTATCTCAGCAAATCCAGTCCTTCACTCTCGAACGAAACACATCGAAATCGACTTGTATTTCGTTCGAGAAAAGGTTATCAAAAAGGAACTCGCTGTTAATCACATTCCAGCAAGCCATCAGATCGCTGATATTATGACAAAAGCTCTCTCAAAACATAACTTTGAGAGATTCAAAGCTAAGTTAATGATTGAAGATGCTGGAAGCAGATTAGAGACGAAGAAGAAAGAAAATGAAACCCTAGATCGAAATGAGGGAGGCAATTAGAAGTAACACATCTTGTTATCACTTCCTGTTATAATACCAACCTTCAGATCTTCTCAGATCCTTCGGCTATTAATCACTTGAGCTATGTGACGCAGACTGCCAGCCTGGCTGGGCCTAGCCCATTTATCAAAAACTGATATAAATAAGTTGCCGTGTAATTCCATTGTATTAAGTATCAATAATACATTTGTTCAATTCAGTTGTATACAAAGATTAAATACAAGTTAGTAATAATAAAGTTCTCTTATTACAAAATCTTTGTACTTTCTCAATCTTTAATAGCAGTCAGTGTGTTTGTTACTGGCACTTTCCGTGCCACATAACATAATATCAAGCATATTGTTTGACATAAAACAGTGATCAATACGTAAATGTATTTTGGTTTTTACTTTTCTATGTTTCCAATTGATTGTTTTTTATTTTATTAACTATAGAAAGTATATTTGAAGCGAGTATTAATACACACAGTAAAGCTGAGTATAATAACTGCTGAATTGCGGATTTAGCTAGAGCGGAGATTTTCAAGTTAAGTGCACGATGCTTTTTAGCATAAAACCTCTTAATTTAAAACAACCGAACCTTATATCCATGAGGCATGTAATAACATAAATTATAAAAGAATGAAATTAACATCCGTGCCATCGGCACGGGCTCTGTACTAGTATCATAACAAACTTAAACTACAAAAAACCTGACACTTCTTTAATACGATGTTCTTGACTAGGAATATGATTCTTGAATAGCACTTCCATATTAACTAAATATTTTGGGACAAGTAGAAACAATGAAGTAGAATTATAATAATTTATGGGCGTTCAGCTGTCAAAAAAAACTGTGCAATTGCAATTGAAGAAATGTTAATAATCATATTTATAAACAGTAAGATCCTTTATTTTTTAATGCTAGATTAAGTATGATATTGGAAACCAGCATTAATGTTGTACCATGTTATCCTCGTACCTTCATGAGTTTCCACTTTCAAAAATCTTGCTTTCTGTTGTCATTTCTTTCGCAAATGCTAGAAAAGATTTGTTCACGTCTGATTTAAATGGCCTTTTTCAATAGAAAAGTGCTAAAGATGCCACTGTCCTGAATTTGTTATGGATGTCTACTATGTTATTACTTGTTTGTATGATAACCATGTAAATATTCAATTGCTTTGTTTTGAATTATAGAATTCAAAAAATAGGAACAGAGTACCAAATTCATCTAGGAAGAACCACTTGTCCCTTTCATGATGTTTTGATACTTATAAGTTCAGTAATAACTAATAGAGCAAACTCAATATTCAAATCTTTTTTGGACTCATTTTCATGTAGTAAGTTGTGTGCGTTATGTTTTGACATTTATTAAAAGACAATGCAGATCATAATGAATCTGTGTGCTTACTTTATTGGGTTGCATATAATCACAAAAACAAATTATTCATTTTGATTGATATGCAATTCTAATGAAAATCATTACTGTTCCAGGCAAAATGGCTAGACTAAAGCAGGTTAAAAATGAGGCTAATATTAAAATGCATGGAAGCTGAATTCTAGATCAAAATTGCTGCAGTAAGTTAGTTTCTCTTTTACCATTAATATTTTAAGAGTTGAAACTTCCAATAGATAATAATTAAGCTTACCACTTCCAGTTTAATTGTATCCTTTATACCTAATCTTATACTACTAGGATTTGTTATTAATAATTTGTTTGAAGGCTGTGTTGTGTTTTTGGTACTTCTGCCATACAATGCATTAGTTATGATATGAATTTAGTGGATATCCAACGGAGGCGTCATACCACAACATTTGACAAATTGACATTTTTACTTGTCCCTTCTGGAATGTTTGACAAGAAATCGATGTAAACAGAAATTGTTACGGAGAACATCATGTAATCAAAAATTGATGCATAATTTGATAATTTTAGTAGACTGTTCTCTTTGTTTTACTTCTTTTGATTTTTCCACCAGCACCTTCCGTTTTAATATGGTAGATACCTATTGATCAGATAATCACGATGAATGACAGATTTAATGGGGCACTGGAGACACAGATTCATTATGATTTGCATTGTCTTTTAATAAATGTCTATGGCTGGTTAAATGCTTTAACAAACTTTGTTTAATGCTGTTTCCTTTGCACTTGTCAAATTAAATGCACTCAGTTTATAAAAACTGAACGCTTTTAGAAACCGAGCGTTGCTCCTGTTTTTATGAACTGGGTTTAATTTTTTGATGGTTAATTTTTTCCTTTTATTTCCGTTTTGTTTTATAAATTGAGGATTGTTTTTGAATATGCAGGCTTTAATAGAAGTTGTAAAAGAGGCAAAAATCAAAAGCCATCTTTTGATGCACTTCGAAATGGTCAGTATACACTATCTGAGCTAGTTGATGGAGGTTTTGTAATTTGGTTGGAGTGTCGAATGCGTTATTTGTAAGCTTCTAGATATTTTGTATTAGTAAAGTTTGAAGTTGTATGTATATTGAAGCTGTCATACAATGAACTTTGTAGAGTTTGATATGAAATATGTATATGTAAGTTTGGTGTTTGTTTCGAAGTTTGGTGATATGTTAGTTTTGAAATCTGGTTTTATGTTTGCTGTTGCTATAAATTTGAATTTGGTATGACGAAGTGTGAGAGTACTGTTGGATGCTGAATCAAATATGGTTAAGATAAACTGAGTTTGCAACACTTACAGCCGTTATAGAACAAAATGGTTGTAACGACAGTGTGTAGATTATACTAATGGTTATAACCGTTGGCAATAGTACGTTTATTAAAGGATATTATCGTTGAATTTTTTTAAATTGCTATAGTTTTTTAAACGTTTATAACCGTTGAAAATGAAGAATTTTTCAATGGTTATAACTATTGGCAAATTACCTTCTAACGATTATAACTGTAAGAAAAATTATTATAAAATATGCCACACCTTTTCTTCAGGGTTATTAATGTTGGGAAAGAACAATTCTGTTGTTCTGGAGTTTTTGTTTGGATGTTTGGGATTAATTTTAGGTCATTAGCAAATGCTGGTGATGAAATTGGCATTAAGTATTTCCCTGTTGAGCTACCAAAAACAGAAGCTGAAGAAAAAAGGATTAAGGTAGATTGGAAATGGAGAAAAATAAAAAGAACTAGTTTTGTATATGTTAATTAAATTTGTAAGTTTATTTGATTTCTAGCTGACAAGCTACTTATATAAGTTACGTAATCTTTTTTGTTTATACAATTCAAGCCAAAATATGGGTTGATAGCCTCTATTCTGTATAAAACAAATAAAATCTCTCATGTATTATTTGATCTTTTGCTCCATATAAAATTTGATTTCAAATGTAGCTATATTTATCATTCAAATTTCTAGACAACTAAATGTACTTCAGCCTATTTGACTGTGTATTACTTACCTCTATTTTTATTAAAAAACCGTATGAATGAATTTTCATGATTTTGTAAATACCATTTTATGTTATTACTTTTTCTAACTTTTCATTCACATTATTGCTATAGAACATTGGCATCGCAATGACATCACTGAAATTTAGCAATGTCGTTGCAACGCTATTTTATGAAATAAACATGCGTCGTTAAATTTTAGCAACGCCAATTTTGTGACGTCTTAGCGATGTCAACAATTTAGAGATTTTCATTTTCTATTCGACGCTTCTGGTGTTGCTATGACGTCACTAAAATATCTGGTGATGCCAAATGCGCGAAAGATCCGCAGATTTGTAGTAGTGATATACAGTAATTTGAATAGTGTAACTTGTTATAGTTTGACAAACCTTGGAATTACACATTTGTAGGAATCTTTGGTCGTTGAGCATAGACTAAAGATGTTAAGGGTGTCTAGAGCGATATACTAAAACACCAATTAAGGAAATAAGACAAGTTTTAGGGTGGTTCAATCAGAATATCTACGTCCATTATTGTAACAACCTAGTTTGGGGCTAAACCATAAAGTTTCAATTGAATATATTTTGATGAATAATTTGAGGACAATTAAGGTAAAATTATTGATTTTGGAGTTTTAGTGAAATTATGGGAAGATAATTATTTTGAAGTTAGTAAAATGTTTTATATTGAATTAAAGGATGAATATTTTACAAATGAAGTTAAAAATAATTTTTTGGAATTAATTTGAAGTAAAGATTTTATAATACAAATTCGTGAATATTTAAGGAAAACAAGAAAGTAATAAATAAATTATCAAATATTAATTTAAAATTCATAATACAAAGATGTGTCTTATGGTTTATTAATGATTTAAAATTTATATATGCAAAAAAATAAATAAACAAGTGAATATAGATAAGTTTCAAGTGAATAAATTTTTGAATTAAATACGTTTCCTTGATTTAAAAAAATAGAAAATAAGCTTCGAAAATTAATTTATGTTAAATATTATATAGGAAAATATTTGTATGAGTTTAGAAAAAATTTGAATGTGATAAATTGTATAAAACACATTTTTAAGTGTTAGTAATCATTTCATATGAAATAAAATTTACTTTTAGGCTAAAATGAGCTTTTTGGGTATATGAACAAGCCCTAAATTCTTTTCTTTCATTTTCACCGGTAAAAGGGACGTTTTGTTATCCATTTCATTTCTCTTAACACATCTCCAAAACTTTATGAAACCTACTAGTGGTAACCTCAATCCCTCTTTGAATTAAAACTCATGTTTTTAAATCAATTTCAAAAGAAAATTATTAAGTGCTCCTAACTCCTCCTAATCCAATATCATCTTATTATTGCTCTAAATTTTGAATTTTAACGTAGAATTAGCTTCAGCTCAGTAAGCTTTTTAGGTGAATTTGATGCTTTGGAGTAAGGATTAGTAAGGAATCTAGCTTCAATATCCTAATTGTGAGTATAACTAGCTTTATTTTGTTATGCATGCTAGATTCAATAAGCTATGTTGAAGTTATGGCTTTGTTAAAGTTGAATTAAATATTAATTTAATTCCAAGTGCGAAAAATTGAATTGAAAATTTTATGAAATCATCTTCATGAAGTTTAAACCCACATAACGCTTTAGATAAAATTTCAAATTTCATTTTCCATATGCGATAGTCTTGTTGAATGTCTTATAAATGTTGAAGTAGATGCAAAAGCAGGTTATAGGTCACAAGAATCTGACCAAATAACTACCAGATCGGTTGGTTTCTTCCTAAGTCAATTGGCTATGGAGACAGTGCAAATGGTCGATTGGTCATACCTCGACAGGGCGATCGGTTGTACCCTGCCTGGGGCAATATACTCCAAATAGTAAGGGTATATGCTTGTTGATTTTGAATAGTTTTAAGTAAATGATTATATTTTACACAAAATTCTATTTTTAAATAAAATGTCTTATCCATATAAATTTTATAAATATGTTTTTGCAATATATATATATATATATATATATAAGTTTTTATATGAAAAGGAAATAGCATATTTTTTTGTCAGAATATGATATAGGTTGTGAATAATATTATTATGGAATTTTTTCATGGGGTTTAGTTCGGTTTTAACTCTGGATTATTAAATGAATAATTAAAGGAACTTTCATATTAATATCCCTTATTTTCCAAATTAAAGTGGCTTGAAGTAGAAAAGAGAATGCAAAGTTAGTTTTAGAATTATATTTATAAGCCTGTTTGTGGTTAAGAACACTATTACTATGTAATGATGAAGATGAATTGCATGGATATATCCCTTTATGTATTCTATTTTATGACTATGCAACATCTTGCTCTTATTAATACTAGTTCTCATTGTCCAATATGTTTTGCTACAAGATTATGATGTTATATGGACATGGTTGTCGAAGTGATGCTTGATAGAGTTACAGGTATGCTCTAGGGTTGTTACATATATCTAACTAGATAACACATCTTCTTCATATTAAAAGTGCTTGATTTCTATAATATACTTTTTCTATATTGTAATATAATTAATTAAGTAATTAATTTAAAGTATATTAAATAGAAAATCCTTAAATGACATGTTATATGATAGTAATTACGATGTGTTGTAATCATGAGAGTTTTACCACATTGAAATATAACATATTGTTTTAAATATTCTTAGTCTAGATGTTTCGAGAAAGGATATCGATTCATCCATTGAGACTAGAGTACGCAACACTCTCCAAATGTTAGGCAGTGTATCACTCATGGCTGCTGGGGGACACCGAGGGGTTACATACTGATAGTTATTGGATAAATATGAAATGACTCGCTCGAGAATTTTCATTGGTTAATATAACTAGGGTCAAACATGAAACCTCAAAGTGGCAAAGTTACATAATTCCTTCGACGTGAGAATACTATGGAAATTCAATGTGGACACTCCATTTTGATTTTAATTAAATCATAGCATGACGATCCCTCGAGTGATTATAGTTAGGTTTGAGTTGAAACATTAGAAGTGAAAAACTATTCAATAGAAAATTTGTCTCATTAGTAATAAAGTTGAATATGGAGGATGCTGGAGTTTTGAACAAAACCAAATTACGTAAGTCCTAAAGTGATATAGTTTTGACGAAGAGAATTAGTATAAATAGTCGTTGCTGACAAGTACTTCTTATAATAATAAAATTAGATTTTTACCAAAAGAAGTGTAAGCGATAAAATCAGCTCAAATGTCACACCACTGGCTAAGGTGACATGTGAAATTTTAATATTCGAATTGTTCGATATAATCGCTAAATGAATTTATACCTTTGAGTCGCACAACTGTAATGATGAATACTCCGAAAAACCACATGATTTAATTAGTTTATAATCATTTAAAATTAATTTAATTACTTAATATTTATGTAATATTAATTATTATATTATATTTTATTTGATGTTTGAATGCCATTAGTATTTAACGAAAAAACGTATATATAAAAGTTATGTATGCACGTATCGATATACAATGTCGATAGAATATTTAAATTTGATTTAAACACTTAATTACTAAATGTTTTTGGAAGTTTTGAAGGCCCGCATAGCTTCTAACTTGGTCGGTCATACATGATAAGGGGATGGGATTCGATTGAGATTTAATTTTGAATTAAAGAGGGAAAGTTTTAAGGAAGGAAATGGAAAAGTTTCAATTATTCCTTTAAAACAAACTCCTTTCATTCATTCATTGATTCTCTTGATAATTCTTTTTCTCCTGCTCTCATCCTGTCTCTCCTTATGGTCGAATATTCCATGGCTTCATGGCAGAAAAAAATTCCCATAACAAATTAGACAAAAAAAAACAAAAGTGGTGCTTCATGTTGTTGCAATTTATGGAGGTGATTTAATCAGATCTAGGGCTTCTTTTTCATTTAAGGTGTGATTTTTGGCAGCATCATAAGCAGGCCCGGCCCTTTACCAAAGCGATAGAAGCATCCGCTTAGGGCCACAAAATTCACATGATAGAGGACCCCAAAAAAAACCTGAATCGTGAATCGCGATTCACGAATGTGACGAACCGGCGACCCACGTCGACTATGATTGGACTCCATCTATGCGGCGAGAGAGTCTCTCCATCTTCTCCAGGCAGCAGGCTCCATCTCGGTAGGCACAACCGCACAGTCAGCAGGCTCCATCTCCTCGGCAACTAGGGCACAACACAAACTGACAAATAACGCACAAATTCTAAAATTCAGTTGAAGGTACTAATACTAGTTAATTTGGATTTTCATTTTCGTATGTTTTAAAATTTTAATTGTTGGGTTAGTTTAGTTATTGTACTCTAATTTACTAATTCAGTTTCAGTAAGATAGTAATTTGTTGAGTTAGTTTAGACTTGTTACTGGCTTATTGAAATGGACCAAAAGGTACTTAATTTTAGTTTGGCCATTGCTAATTGGCATATTTTAAAAGGATGCAGCAATCAAATTAGGCAGTCATGTTTAGATTGAAGATCCTGATGTGGCTTAGATTGATAGAGAAGCACTGGAAATCAGTGGTGATCAAATTAAACTCAAATGTTCAAATTGAATGATTGTACTGGAAGTTAGTTGATGAATGAAATATATGCGAGTCTTAATTTGTATAAACTTCCATATCTCATATTTTAATATATTTTACTTAGATTATAATTGATTAGCCTTTTGTGTGACTTAGTAGACATATACTAGAAATATATTAATTGCTATCAACCATGTTCAAAGATTGCCGCACCTATATGACATCCATATAATGCAACAATATAAAGGAGCAGCTATTGAGGTGTCAGTTCGTCATCCATTTTCTATTTTGCCGATGCTGCCTGTAAGTATATGTTTTCAACTGCGGTTATTACAACTGCATGATATGGCCAATTTACTAGTAATTTTGCAAGTCAAAAGCTAGAAAAATGTTCATAAGCGATTAATTAATTTTGCTGCATAACTTAAATTATTGTTACGAATAAAATTATTTCTTTTTGATTATCTTCTCATTATTTATAAACAATATAAATTATTTTGATGATTTAATTAACGATGATAGCGTTAGTTTTTGTATAAGGGCCTTTGCTTTGTAATTAGCTTTAGGTACCAAAACTCCTAGGACCGGCCCTGATCATAAGATAATTATCCGATCTCCTTTTAATATATGTTAATTATTGTTATTATAGTTTAAACCCCATAGCTTATAAAGTGAATTTATATATGTCTATGTTGTCTAATTTTTGGCTTGCTATTATTTTATAAATTAAAAGTTGAATGAAAAATGAAAAGGGTTTTCAATTTTAAAACCATTTTTAACTTGTTGAGATAATTTTGTTACATACTTTTCATACAAATATAAATGAAATACATGCATAAACTTTTTGGTATTATTTTATGCAGTTGAATGTAAGTTTCGTGTGTGTGTGTGTGTATACATGTTGTGTTGAATATCAAATACTTTTCATAGTTATAAACATATGTTTGCATATATATTATTTTAATTCAAAATTAAAAAAGGGAAGGACTTTTGTGCAAAATCATAGATCTAATGTTGATTTCTTTCCTAACCTAGAACTAAACTTCAAATTGTTAATTTTAAATTCTAAGATATATAAGATTACAAGTTTTATAATTGTATATGAAATTTTGGTTCTAAACATAGTTAGTTATTATTTATATATGTGTGTATGTATGTATATTATCATTTTGATTCAAAATATATATAAAATTTACTTTGTTTCGCCTATAAAAAATATATAAAATTTCAAATGTTAACCTTAAATTGTAAAACATATAAGGTTACAAGTCATATGTGTGTGTGTATGTTTGTTGTGTTATTTTGAATCTAAATATAGTTTGTTATTATTTATATATGTTGTGTGTGTATGTGTGTGTGTGTAATTATACATTATTTCAACAAATTTAAAAGAGAATACGGTGTAAAATTACAGATCTAATATTGAACTCCTTCTTAAGTCAAAACTAAATTTCAAATAGTCAAAGTCAATTTTGTTGTATATGTGTATGTGTGTGTCTATACACACATATAACTGTTATTTTATATAATTATAAAAAACCATGGACAATTAAGGCATATAAAAAGGGCAAATGTGTTTGTTGTGGTGCAAATCCCAACACTTATAAACATACACATTAACCATGTACATTGTTGATATATTTCACTTACACTATACATATATGAGTGTATTTGATAAGCTCGCTATAATATACATTTAATTTAATTTAAATTAAAACTTCTTTTTCAACAAATTAAGTAAAATAAGATTTTTATTTAAAACTTTATTAGATTGGATCTGATAAATCCCTTAGATTTCATAAACCTTGTAGATCCAAAATAATTTTATTTTTGAAATCTATCTATTTCACACTCTTTCGACTGGCCTAGGGTGTTCAATGGTATCAAAGCCCAATGGTCTGTACGATCTAAATTAGCAATATTAGAGCTATCATATTAATGCCTACCCATTTAGTATGATACATAGAAAATTTGTGTCTAAGGTTGGATTTGGATAATTAGGTATTCTGCCCTACCTAGCTACTGGTATGGCCCGAAGGATGATGTAAATCCCAACAGTTATCCCCAATATAAAGGCCCAAATTATTTTGGGTATTGGGCTAATTTGAAAATTAAACACTTATTTTAAATTTAAAAGTTAAATTTAAAATATAAAAACAACTTTTATAAAGGTTATCAAACTAAAAATTTGAACTTTTCAAAATTGTTTTGAAAATATATAATTGAATGCAAATTGTAATATAGTAATTAATTAATTTTGATTAATTAAATTATTAATTGATTATTTGATTATTACAGTTGAGAATTATCTTTAAATTTTTTAAGATATAAAACATTTAAAATTTCAACATTAATTAAACTTATTTAATTAAAATTGCTTGATTAAATAAAGAAATGTTGTTAAATAAATTAACTAAAGGTTAATTAATAAGTTATATGCATATATTGATGTGTATACAATTAACTATAAATCTTATAGTTGATAAATTTTATCTTAAATTTTTAGGG
Organism: Allium fistulosum; assembly: GCA_030737815.1. Lineage (NCBI taxonomy): Eukaryota > Viridiplantae > Streptophyta > Magnoliopsida > Asparagales > Amaryllidaceae > Allium > Allium fistulosum. The sequence continues at coordinate 412,281,820 of CM060908.1, read as the reverse complement.
TTAATAAAATAATTTTTTTAAATTTAATTAAAAATTAATTAATTAATTGACTAAGTAAATTAAATAGATTGAATAATATTTAACCGAATAATTAAATAATATTTAATTATTAAATACATTTATTCTTACATAAGTTAATTGATTGTAATAATTATAATCAAAATTAAAACTTGTATAACTATAATTGTATAACATTAGAAATGTGGAACTGAAGTAAACCCAATTCAAATTTTAGGAATAAGCACATGTGTAATGTACATATAACGTAATTTCAAATATGTCAGACACTTGAATGATGATGGTATTTCTAAAGAAATGCATTATTCCCTAAATCGACATCGCTCAATATATATGTATTAAAGATTATGAATCATTGATATATAGTGTTTTCCTCTACTATTTATATATTAATAGATTACTTGCATACGAGGTAAGATACATGCATGTATTTTTTAAGCAAACTCAAGGTATGTGCATTATACTTAGGCCTTCGCAAAATGATGAGTATGAGTGAATAATTTCTTTCAATTTGCTGAGCAAACTAAAGGTTTCAAGGTTGAGATTGGGACAAGGACCACAGGTTAGGAGTTGTATATGATACAACCGATAAAGTGTTAGCCATTGTTTGTAGGCCTATGATTTGTTTAGCAAACTCAAGTTTAGAATCCTAAGGCAAGCAAGTCCTAACATCCACTAGAGGAATCGAAATATTTCTATTATTACTCTTAGGGTTTGAGAAACACAAAAATGTAGCAAGAATATTATTAGAAAAATGGAATGATAATACATAATCTTTTTGATATTGTTAGAATATATGTTATACAACTTGAAATAATCTACTTCAATAAATTTATGCAACTAATTAATTGATAAAATGTTTATCAATTAAAATATACAAATGAACTGAATCAAGATTGACAAAGGAAATATAAATATATACAATTACTAATAAAAAAATTTCAGCGTGTTGTCACTTCAAGACCCATGCAAGAGCCAAATAATACTACTACTAAATATATTCATACCTTTGTCACTTAAGAGTTTATCTCTTTAAGACTGTATATTGTCTTTTATGAGTTTTGAACTCTTAAGCAATACAAGAATATGGAATGATCCATATTTGATCATATATAAATGTTATATGGTGAATAGTCATGATTCTTAATGTATGAAACTTCGATGAAATTAGTTTATTCAAAATAAGCAAGTAAACCATAGTGCAAGATTGTGTATTCAATACAATAGCTTATAGTAAGGATCTTGTGGTGTTAGATGTAGCACTAAACTAAGAGGTACAAGATGTACCTAGGAATCCAATCATTAAAATGTCAACTCGATCAGTTTGCACAAAGTACAACTTATCTAATACCTTAAACGTTAAGGGTAGTTAAATGCATTTTTGTAAAAAGTTCATTATGATCTTGTAGTAAGGGTTTCCTTTTGAATGGCTCGGCCATTTGGAAAGTCAAAAGGAAAGCAGATGTACAAGAGTGGATATAATTTAAGGCACAGTTGGGCTCAAAAGAGTGAATGGTCACTTCTGCTTCATGAAGAGACATCAAAACGAGAATTGTGTAAAATAATAAAAAAATACTTAATATGGAATGAGAAATGTGATTTATATAATGTATTATCATATATAATGTTTTTCTATAAAAGTCATTTCTTTGAGTTCAAGATAATTGATTTAAAACCTACGACTCTAAACTAGTTACAATGTATGAAATAAAATTCTATAATAAGTGGTTGAGTGGAGCTTTGTATTTCGTAAGCTATTATAGTAATAGCGGAAATATTTGGAGCATACCATATAACACTTCTTAATGGACACATCGAGTTACGAAAATTGTCTTTGTAAATATACGAAATATCATTTATGAAATAATAGCTATTTTCAATATTAACTAATAATAGATATAGTTTTATTTTAATATGAATACTATGAATATTCGTTATAAAATAAATTTATATTAAGGGTATTTATAATAAGCATTAGAAAATATAGAATTATCGAATTGTTTTATAATTATTTTGAAATTATCGAGTAAACCACAGTTTTGAGAAATAATTCTTTAATCATATGATTATACTTCATATGGTGCTGGAAAATTGTATCTCAAATGGTTAAAGATAAAGCACCCATTTAGTGGGAGCGACCTAAGAGTTGGTGAACTCTTCGGATTGATACGTATAAATGTATGCAATCGTTGGTCTAATGATACTGAAACGGTTTCTCACTTCGCTAAATTCTTCATGAATTACCGCAAACATGAACATGTGTATTTGATACACAAGTAGTATCTTTATGATAAGTTCATAGAATATAAATGGAAGTAAACAACATGTCATGCAAAATAAAATAAATGATTCGATTTGATCTAATAGATGAGTGTACTGGAAAGGAGTTCCAAATGTACCCAAAATCAACAAGATTAAATCTCAAAAGTCATTCCTCCTTATGATACATAATGATGTACGATAAGAAGTAATCAGATTTTATTGGAAAAAGTACAATTGATGATGAGTAAAGTTGAGTTAACTTCTTTCTATAAGGACGTGTACTTAAGAGTATGTACATAAGGTCAAATTTAATTTCATCTAAAACAAAGTCTACAAATCATACAAGACAATATTTGATGAAACAACCCTTACATAACCCATGTCAAGGAACTAACCTATCGTGTGAGCTGGGAGACTGCACATAATACATGTTCATGATGGATCTTGCAAGGACCATCCCAAATGGATTTGGGATAGATCAATATTGATTAACCAATTTATGTTGTGAGCATAATTCGTAAACTTGAAAACTAAATCACTTTATACATACATTTAGGCAATTCTTAAAATGTTTATGAATACTTATTCCATTGCACCAAGAAGCAATTGTTTCTTCAAGGAAAACCAATTTCATGACGAAGGAATTTCTTTTAAAAATTACTGGTAGTAAAATGGATTTATATACGATCCAAAGATAAAACTGATTACAAAGGGTAAAATGAAATTAACTAAGCCTTAACAGACATAACTAATTACAGTGTCTATTAAGAACTCTCACATTTTAAGAACCAACTATGATTTTCTTATCGATGTCGAGAAATGAATTTCCATAGTTGTTAACTAGCCATTAAGATACCATATGGCATGATGCACAAATCGAGAATGGATTCCAAGTATATTATCAAAATATGATTTTAATCGTTGTACCAAAAGGGATATTGAACCATCAACACAAAAGAGTATTCGAAGAAGACCAATGCAGTTGGAATATGGTAACCTGTGTTAATAGAATAACATCGTAAATTGTAAATGTTGAAATGAATGTAACAGATTGGTCATTAAACGTACTTAATTTAATGTGGATTTAACTCGCAAAATTATCTTTCGATATGATTTTGATTTTTTATATACGTACGTTGAAACAAAAATTCTAAATAATGATTTAGAATATGCTTTCTATGCTTAATATCCAAAGTGTTTGGACCGATTTTGAGTTTGTGGGTTAATGGATATGGTCAAAGAATTGATACGAAAGTACTGTTCAATAAGCATCAAAGTTGAGCAAGTAGTTTGACATGGAAATTAAATAGTTTGAGTTTCATACAAAATGTAGAGGAAGCCTGTGTTTGTAAGAAAGTATTATAAAGTACTAAAATATTTCAAAACTATAAGTAACAAACTTATGATTGTTAATGATGTACCTATATCAAAATCATTATAATTTGGTTGTTCAGTTCTCTATATTGGATTTGAAATTGGCATATAAAAGAATGTTAGGATTATCCCAAAGCGATTTACACAGACATCATATTAAAATGTTTGGTATGGAACATGTAAGATGGATTTCTTATGCATTGACAATAGGAATTATCATGCATGTTGTATTGGTTATATACTTTAAGTTGGAAGTGTTCCAAACAATATGTAGTGGATGGTTGTATCAAAGGCGGCAATATAAGAAGTGTTAATAAATGCATAAATTTATAATTGAGCTAGAGGTGATTTCAAATATTGAGAATCCCATGACATTGTTATATGGTAACAATTTTGTGATACAGTTCATAAAAGTATCTAAAGCTCATGAGAAGTCGAAAACCATAGTCCGAGGGGTTCCACATGATAAAGATGTTTATTAGCATCGAAGTGTGTTAATTGACTGAGTGGATAATTAAAACACAATAGCATATCGGTCCACTATGGGACTAACCCGGTTAGTTTAAAAAAAACCGACCAAAGGAGTTAGAATAAGATTCCATAACCGACCCTAAGTGCAAGTGTGAGATTGATAGAGTTAAGGGTATGCTTTAGGGGCAATAATGTAATTTTTTTACATATATCTACCTCAATTACCAATCTTGTTCATATTAAAGATGTTTGATTACTACGACATACTTTGTTATATTGTGGTATGATTAATTAACTAACTAATTATTGAATAGGATATTCTTAAATGGTATGTTATGCGATAGTAATTACAAATGTGTTGTAACTTGTAATCATGAGATTTTTATCACATTGAAAAATAACATATTGTTTTAAATATTCCTAGTTAATATGTTTCGAGAAAGGACATCGATTCATCCATTGCGACTATAGTACGTAACACTCTCCAAATATTGGGCAGTATATAACTCACAGCTAAAGGGCACTAAGATGTTACATATTGATGGTTATTCGATAACTACGGAATGACTCATTCAAGAGTTTTCTATTTGTTAATATAACAAAGGTCAAACATGGAGTCTCGAAGTGATGATGTTATACAGTTCTTTCAACTTTAGAACACTATGGAACTTAAATGTGGACACTTCATTTTGATTATAGTTAAATCATGGCATAGCAGCCCATCAAGTAACTATAATTAGTCTGATTTGAAGCATTGGAAGTGAAACACTATTCAATAAAGAATCTGTCTCATTAGTTATAAGGAGTTAGTATCACAGTCAACTATAGTCAACCGAAGTCAAAGTCTCTGGTCATAGCAGTATGGTTAATAATAATTGATATTATTGTGCAAAGGATTCTGTGTTTGGACTAATCAAATTAAATATGGTTGATATTGGAATTTTGACCAAACCAAATTCCATAAGACCTAAAATGATATAGTTTTGACAAAGATAATTGGTGTAAATAATTGTTGTAAAACGACATCGCTTATAATAGTAAAATTGGATTTGTATCAAAAGATGTGTAAGCGATAAATTCAGCTAAAATATCACACCATTAGCTAAGGTGACTTGTGAATGTTAATATTCAAATTGTTTGATATTAATCGATGACTGAATTTATACCTTTGAGTCACACAACCAAATAATGAATACTTCAAAAAACTGCATGATTTAATTAATTTACATTCATTGTAAATTAATTAAATTAATTAATATTTATGAAATATTAATTGTTATGCTTTATTTGATTTTGATGTTTGAATGCCATTAGCATTTAATGAAAAGCATATATATATATATGTATAAATTATTTATGCGCGTATCGATATACGATGTCGATAAAATATTTAAATTTGATTTAAAGCAATTAATTGCTAAATGGCTTTGGAAATACTAAGGGCCCACACTGCCCCTATCTTGGCTTGCCATATGTAATAACGGGAGGGGATTTGATAAAGATTTAATGAGGAATTAAAGAAGGAAGGTTTTAAGGAAGCAATAAATTATTCCTTTAAAACAAAACTCCTTTCACTCATTCTTGATTCTCCTAACAATTCATTTTCTCTTGCTCTACTCCTCCCTCTCCTTACGGCTGAATATTCCATAGTTTTATGGAAGAAAAACATTCGTAAAACAATAATATAAGTACAAAAATGGTGCTTCAAATTGTTACAATTTCTGTAGGCGATTCAATCAGATATAGAAGTTGTAACGACCCGCCTTTTCGACCATCGAAAGTCGACACCGGATACTACCACTGTGTTCAAATGTCGAAATCCAATCGACAAAAGGGCAGATTGTTATGATAAATAAAAAGAAATGAACAGAGAACATGGAAATAAAATCTCAGCGGAATCGACAGTATGTAATATAATAAGGACAGTAAAACCGTCACTCCAAAATACAAAGTACATCAGAGTTAAAACAAACCTTATGTAGCAACCCACCATTTCGTATCCTTTGAGTGGACAATAAACCACTCTTGTCCAACCCAAATTGTAAGAAAAGGGTGAATAACTAGGGGTGAAGAAGAAAAAGATGGAAGAAAATATAAACAACAACATAGAATCTCACAATCACAACGGAACAATATATAATAGATAATAACATATCTTTATACAAAAAGAACTATAACTGTTATTATACATACCATCATCGGAGTACACAATCAACAAATCAATACTGGACAGTTATAATAACTTGCCCGCACAAATGCTGAATATACAGCCTACACACACAGCGGAACATAATCAAGTACGTGAAATATGTCTCTGTCATCCAGCTCGTCTCCTGAGCTCCATAGCATCCTACCTGAATCTGTAATACTCGGCCTGACCCGAGCATTATAATGAAATAACAGCCGAGTCAGTCTGGAAAACCAGCGTGAGAAAACACACTCAATTTGAATAATTAAAGTTATCAAAATCCTTTGAAAAACAAAGGTATCTCGTAAGACCACGCCACACATAAACATGTCGGGTTTTTACCTTACGATAACCAAAACACTTTTATAGAAAATCCTGTGATATTATAATAGTGTCTAAGTACAAATACTTATCAAAATAGCCGAAATGTTTACATTAATTAAATTCCAGCATACTAGGCTCTACAATCAAAACCATAAAAGGCACGTATTGGAGAATGGATTCCATACAATGACTGGGCTACCGAGGTACCGCCCGTCATAGTACACCTCAAGAAAAATGTACCGAGGACCTCATCGGGATCCCCTGCCACACAAGACCCGCTTACCCCTAGCCTGGATATAATACCGAATATGTTATCACCCCGGGTGTTCCCACCTTTAAAATCGAGCGCTCACTTTTTCCATGCACAACCATATCCATAATTTATATATATTTCCGAGGGTATATAGAAAGGCGATAACATACCCTAATTGGGTACGACCCACTTAGCCTTGCTGCATCTCCCCTGTATTAGTCATTCCCGGTTTATGAGGCTTGAGGCTAACGTTTACCTTTTAGAATAGCATTTATTCTTGGAATGCTAACACTGTCTTCCAAGCAATGATGCAATGATATCATTCATCCATACAAGTTGTCCTGGGTCTAGACAAACCGAATCACCGTCTTCACTATCTTCATGATATCCATTCATAACGTCCAAACCGGATCGAAGTGGTTTTCGGATAATTAAATTTGATCCTGGTCTCTTCGAAACGATCAACGAGATTGGCCAATACTTGATAGTCGGTTATTTAACTATCAAAATAACATCCATAAGCAGTCACTAGGCCCATATTATAATTTTCCAAAATTTATTTTCAAAATATCTTTATAAGAAATATATTCAAATCCCTTCCAAATTTTCAATATTTGAGACAACTCAAATACTTATATCCATATCAGGATATTTCAAACCATCTCTTATTTCAACACTTAGAAAAATATTTAAAATTATATTTTTCTAAACCCCTTACTTCTCAACACTTAAGGAAGTTCCATTTATTTCTCTTTTCTCAAAATCCTTCACAATTTATATAGTAAATTCCTTAACTCGTTTATAACAAATTCTATAAGTTCCGGGGTCCCTTAATTAATTTCCTTTAATATTTCCAATGTAAAAACACTTGTCTATAATTCCCAATATCCATTTCTAACTTCTTTTATGAATCCTAATTCATTTTTCGAAGTTCACTTTAATTTAAATACTTCGGAAATTTTCCTTACATTTCCCCAAATTCCATATTGAGAATTTCTCTTATAAATCCCATCTACCAAATAAAGCCATTTCCAAATCTTAAGAAGATTTACAAGTAAATTTAAATCCTTACAAAACTCTATATATATAAAATAAGTATTTAAAGAATAATAAATTATTTTTAAAACATGTTAAAGTAATTATTTAAAACATCGAAACTCTTTTTGTAAACATCAATAACTCATTTTTAGATAAACAAACCAATTTTCAAAGCTGATTTTAAAAATTAGAATTTATCAAAACAAATATTAAGTATTTGAAAAATTCACTTTCGATGTATTTCAATTCTACTAGTTTAAAATTACATAGTTTGATAAATAAAACTTCCCTTTTATAACAACTTAATTTCTTAGTAATAAAATATATTTTTAAAATATCAATAACCAATTAATTTATAGATTCCTCTCGATTCACAACCCATCGATTTCATTCCGATTCTCCTAACCATCCTCGCTTTTCAAAAAAATAGAATTCACTATTTTTCCCAAAAATCTATTTTTAATATCTCGATATAAATTCACCCTGTGAAATTATATTCCAATTTATCAACTGATATCATTTTCCCTTTTTTATAAACATCGTTTATAAATTTATAACTCCTTTGAGTTTCACTTGTTTATAAAACTACTCTCATTTATTAAATCTCATTTTATAAATCCATTTCCTAATAAATCCCATATATTTCACAAATCTATTTTAAAATATCGATTTCAAACTCTTTCTCATATTTTCCAGAAATATCATTTAAAAATCCTCTATATAAATTATTTTAAAATCTCTATTTAAAATATTTTTACGAATAGTTAAATACAACCCAAAATAAATTATTGTTTTTATCCAAATTAATTTCTTTAAAAGTAATCCAAATTTCGATATAAATATTTTTATATTCAAAATCTCTTTTTAAATTACTTCAAATTTCAAAAATAATATTTATCGTACTTAAAATACCAAAATTAAGGCCAGTGCTACTATAGCATCCTATAATTCAAATCACAACAATAATCTATAGCAGATTATTCTAACACATCATATATTATTATATATGAAATTAAAAATCAACGTTTTTGAGGAATCTAGTTGGATCCCTCCAACCTGTTTCCTTGCATCCACAGATGTTAGATAATATAAAATACCAATCCCGCTTCGAGGTGGGATATCGCGGTAATATAGGATCTTCCGCTATTATGCGGGGCGCATAGGGTTTCATCCACTCCAATGGGTGGGAAATATATCCAACTACTAATATATATACTGCTATATATATATAACATCCAGCTGATAATAATAATTATCAATTCATCAAATCAATAAATAATTAAATTTCAACCATTTAAATTAAAACAGTAATCCAAGACGAGTGAGATTTTACTCACATTTATTTTTGGATTTGCTGATCGTTTCAATTTTAATTCTATTGCGTAAATTCCACAGCTACGAATCCACACGACTGATTCCATGATTTTTGGACCTCGAATGCATAAATTATACGATATATGAGACTTCAATTTTTATTTAAATATCACTAACTTTTAAATTAAAGATTAATTTATGTTAATTTCAAATTAACAAAACCAATTTAATATAATTTACTAACCTTAACAGTACCTCACCATCTCCATCCTCTCTTTTTCCCAGGTTATCGCGTGTACAAACCCACATACACGACATGGACTTCGAATCCACATCGCCCCCCATTTCCACAGCCGTACTGTCGATGCCACTGATATTCCCTCACCTCGCGCCTGCAGCCTATTGACCAATGCCTTAGCTTGAAGATCGCTAGCTTTGATATCCATGTTAGCCCCCTTATTTCCATTATCAGAAACATCAGTGCCCTAGTCTAATGCCAACAACGACCCAGCCTCCCCCACCTAAAGCTCGTGGGTGCCTACCAATGCCTCTGCTTTCCTCATCAGATGCGCAGATAGGAGTTTCCTCCGTCTTATCGTGCACAGTCAACTTCGACATCTCACCGAGTTGTGTGCCACCATCCTAGGGCAGGACGCCTACCCTCGACATCGACATGCATAACTGCCCCCTTTCCTTTTCTCGTTCGCGACATTGTTTTGAAATGAATTTCGAATTCCCTTTTCAACTCGGCCTGGCTTCGAACAGACGAGCGTGTGGTCCCCCATTCCACTGCCTGCTCTGACTCCTCAACATCACTTCAGGCGCTCGCCATTCTTCCCAAAATCGCGACCCTTGCTCACGCTCGTGCTTGCACGCGATAGCTTCCTCATCGTGATTCGTTCAATCGCACGATGTATTATATTTTTATTTTTTTTAATTTCGATTTCTCGAATTGATTTCGATTTGAAAACGAAGGAGAAGGAAATACGTAATTTTGAAATGGGTGAGAGCGACGAAAATCAGGTAAAGGGTGGCCCACGTACGTTTTAGGGTGGCTTGCACAGGATAGATCTGCTGATATGAAAAGTTAGAGTAGGTAAAAGTTAGATCAACAATATATATATATATATATATATATAATTAAATTTCAAAATATCATGCTTAGTAACTTAAAATCCCGAGCCCCTATTGAGGCATGCCGCTTGGCATTCCTAATGTTATAACCCTATTCCGAACGCAATGGAACATGTTTGGGGCCTACTTCGATCGTATGCGAAAGATAGCTTTTTAAATCGACGATTTGTAATTAAATTAACCCTGTGCATTTTCAGCTTGTACGACCAAACGGTAACTCCAAAAGCTACGAAATTTGAAATTCGATAATAGTACACTATTACAGATCTAATGGAACTGGTTTCATCAAATTCCAAGGCTATACCCCAGATCGCTATTTTAACGTGTCGATTAAATCGACGATTTCAAAAATTTCCGATATCACTTGAAATTTCAGTTTTAAAAATTTATTAACTCAATTATGATTCCAATAGAATTTATATCAACATTAGAAATTGTTTCGATTCAAATCCAACTCAGATTTCAATTAGCCACCATTTTCGTATTACGATAAATCACTATTTTTAAATAAATTCATTCAATAATTTTAACCAAAATCTTCCTATTCAGAAATCAATTTCTATTCCAAATCCAATATTTAAAATTATTTAAATATTCAAAATTAAATGTCGGAAAATATGGATTGTTACATTCCTTCCCCCTTAAAAATATTTGTCCCCGAAATTGCTGAGTAGGCAAAAATGCAACAAACCCATATTAATTTTCAAAAACCTACTTAGTGAAAATTCGATATTTCACTTTTTTAATCTTTTAGTTTCAACGCAAAACAATTAGTTTTCCATTTCTAAACCAAACCCCTTTCCTTCAAATACAATTCAAAATCAATTTTTGGTTGACAAAAACTTTCCAAAAATTTTTCTAACACCCTAAATTTTTGAATATTTTTGGCAGAGTCTCCCTTCTACGGAGAGCCTTTTGCAGTATGACAAAAATGATAAAAATATAAACATCGACCCACACGGTCGGAAGCACAATATATATATATATATATATATATATATCAATATTTATTTCATCGCTGTATTTAATCTGGAAACGTATCTTTATTTAGCGTTTTTAAGCGAGCGAGCTTACTTTATATGAAATTTTGCAACCCAAATCTAGTCCAATAGCCTCCTTGTACCTATACTTACTTAGATTAAACATGTAAGTTCCAAAAACATGAAATTTAATAACATTTCATTTATTTAACTAGCGCAAACACAAAGATTCCATAACCAAACAAATTATAGCATGAATTTATCAATAATCACAAGGTTCCAACATTCGATTATTTATTTCAATCAATTTATATATCATTTATTCGATTTCTAATAATCCACAAGCAATTTATTCTTATTTAATACATATTTTCACACATTATATTCATATCCATTTCAGATTGATTCTATATCAATTTATTCATTTTTCATTATTTCACACAATTTTTTTTATTCCATTTTATATTAACAACATTCAATACCACACTAATTCATTTGTGAACCAAAATAATTACTTAAGTTGGTAACCAATTACTTCAATACAATTTACACTTAATTTTACTTCAAACCTAAGTTCTTACTCCATTCTGAGTTGATTCGACTATATTTCAAAATATATTTTATTCACTTACATTTAAGTCGAATTCCATTTATAACTCAATTCCTATTTTCAACATTCAATTCACTAATTAATCCTACTAATTAATTTGCTTCCAATTTACTTGACTAAGTTAAGTTTTCATTTCCAAAAATCCTTTTTTTGCTGAACTTAAGTTGAGTTCTATTTTATGATTCAATTCACCTTCATTTCATTAAAATTCAAATCCAATTTAGTTTAACTATTTCATCTCATCTTTACTTGAGTTTTAGCATAAAAATTTCATGCAAGCACTTCTGATCTTTATTATTTACAACTTAAGTCCATATTTCGATTTTTATTAGCTAATATTTTAAACACACTTCTTTCCCACTATGCTTAAGTCGAATTCTTTTTATACTTGAATTCACATTCACTCTATCACAAATCAAATCTGATTCCATTTCAATATTCAATTAACTAATATATTTATTTAATTAGTTCCCATCCATTTATAATTCAAAATCTGATTTTTATTTTAGAAATCACTTCAATTGGTTTGACTTGAGTTTAACCCCTTTTTTTATAATTCAAATTTTGATTTCCATCTCATCACTAAAATATTAAACCATTTCATTTTGGCTTTTACGTTCCACTATTTCAATTGTATAACTTATTATTTACCCTCTCATAACCAGCAATCACTAAAGTTAACTCGATTGAGTTAATCCCATTTAAAATTTATAACTTATAGTTATAAAATCATTTTACAACTCAAATTTTTGTATTTACTTCAATTTGATTTTATTTCAAATCGAATCCAATTTTTATTTAACTTAGCTTAAGTTAAATTCCAATTCATAAAATTCATTTTAACTTACTTAAGTTAAAATTCAATTCCAATTCCAACTCAATTTAATATAACTTACCTTAAGTTAAATTTTTAATCCACATAGTTCTCCTATACTAACTCGATTTATTTAACTCTACCCAAGTTAAATTTTATTTCGTATAGAAATTCACATTTCCCCAGTTATAAATCCAAAAACTTATTTTTCTTCTGGATTCACAAACCATATAGCTGAGAATTTCAGAATTCAAACACCCGGTTTCAATTTAAATCATTTTGTAATCAAATATATATCTCTTTTGGTTTAACAAACCAATTCCTTGGAATTTCAAAATCAACTTGATTTTATCCAAAACAATTCCCTTAGAATTTCCAATATAGCACCTATTTACCAAAATAAAAATCTCCATATAAAATCACTATGGTAGCAAATCCGTCACTTAGAAACTCGAAAATGAATACTGATGATGTAGTCGTTATCACGAGAATTATTTTCCAACGAATGTAGTGAGTTCAGTGCTTTTATCACTTCCAAAAATTCATTTTTAAAACATTTTCTATTCAAAAAAATTCACAATAATATTACCATTATTTATTTCAAAAATGTTTCCAAAATAACACTAATTTCATTTCAATAACACTTCTGAAAATTATTGACCAATGCCTTAGCTTGAAGATCGCTTGCTCTGAAATCCACGTTAGCCCCCTATTTGCATTATCAGAAACATCAGTGCCCTAGTCTAATGCCAACATTGACCCAGCCTCCCCCACCTAAAGCTCGTGGGTGCCTACCAATGCCTCCGCTTTCCTCACCAGATGCGTAGATAGGAGTTTCCTCCGTCTTGTCATGCACGGCCAACTTCGACGTCTCACCGAATCGTGTGCCACCATCCTAGGGCAGGATGCCTACCCTCGATGTTGACGCGCATAACCGCCCCCTTTCCTTTTCTCGTTCGTGACATTTTTTTGAAATGAATTTCGAATTCCCTTTTCAACTCGGCCTGGCTTCGAACTGACGAGCGCGCGATCCCCCAATCCACTGATTGCGCCACCTCCTCAACATCACTTGAGGCGCTCGCCATTCTTCCCCGACCCTTGCTCACACTCACGCTTGCGCATGATAACTTCCCCATCGTGATTCGTTCGATCGCGTGATGTATTATATATATATATATAATTTTGATTTCTCGAATTGATTTCGGTTTGAAAGCGAAGGAGGAGGAAATACGTGATTTTAAAATGGGTGAGAGCGGCGAAAATCAGGTATAGGGTGGCCCACGTATGTTTTAGGGTGGCTTGCACAGGATAGGTCTGCTGATATGAAAAGTTAGGGTAGGTAAAAGTCGGATCAATAATATATATATATATATATAATTAAATTTCAAAATATCATGCTTAGTAACTTAAAATCCTGAGCCCCTATTGAGGCATGCCGCCTGGCGTTCCTAATGTTATAACCCTATTCCAAACGCAATGGAACAAGTTCCGGGGCCTACTTCGATCGTATGCAAAAGATAGCTTTTTAAATCGACTATTTTTAATTAAATTAATCATGTTCGTTTCCAGCTTGTACGACCAAACGCTATGAAATTTGAAATCTGATAATAATACACTATTACAGATCCAATGGAATTGGTTTCGTCAAATTCCGAGACTGTACCCCAGATCGCTATTTAATGCGTCGATTAAATCGACGATTTCAAAAATTTACGATATCACTTCAAATTTCAGTTTAAAAAATTTATTAACTCAATTATTATTCCAATAGAATTTATATCAACATTAGAAATTGTTTCGATTCAAATCCAACTCAGATTTCAATTAGCCACCATTTTCATATTACGATAAATCGCTATTTTTAAATTTAAATTCATTCTATAATTTTAACCAAAGTCTTCCTATTCAGAAATCAATTTCTGTTCCAAATCCAATATTTAAAATCATTTAAATATTCAAAATTAAATGTTGGAAAATCCGGGTCGTTACAACTTATCAGCTTGACAGTTACAAAATCCATATGTATGGTGTGAGTAATTATGTGTGTTCAAAATATAATAAAATGGATTTAAATTTAATGCAATGTATGCTTGCTTGTTAATTATTTTGGATGCCTTTGGGTTTTTGATCGATAAAGTAATAAGTGATTATACATGTTTGAATGTTTAAAAATAATCATGAGATATGTTTTGAAAAAAAGAAAGCTTTTGTTATCAAAACGTAAGGATGTTTATTTATAAAAATATTGTAAATAAAAATTATATTTTGTTGATAAAATTTTAATAGAAAATTGTATAAATACCGTGTGTTTATGTGTCTGCATGTGTGTATGAAAATTTGAAGATACTTTGAAGTATAAGACGGTGAAAGATGTTTATAAAGAAAGTGATTTTAAGCTATTTTCAATTAAAGAATAATATTTTGGATTATATTGTGCTGACCTATCCGTCGAGTGCTTTACAAATTCCGATCGATACTAATACATACGTATCGATAAGGATTTCAAAACACTAGAACGAGGCACTTCAACATAATATGGAATTATATAAATAGTATTTTGATATGAAAAAGGGTATAATGTTTTGAGAAGAGAAAATTTATTTTTTGAAGTAACAATTACTTTGTGCAAGAGAGTTTTGAATATCAATATAAGAGTGGTGTTTATTGAAGTTTTTGTGAGTATGTGATTTTGAGCATGAATTTTGTGATTTGTTTTAAATTAGTAGGTATGAGCTAATTATTTTTATTTACCAAGTTTGAATGGTATTCATATAAGTTTGAAAATGTTGGGTGTTAAAGGATTGTTGAGGTCTTTAATATGGTTGTGTTAATATATTCTCTTTTGCGATCAACATTGTTGCCTATTGGTGAAGCGCGTAACTAAGACCCATGGCAAGCAATGTTATTATATATAAACTAGTTGATTTTTGTAAGTCTACTTATGTAGTGATGTGTGTGTGTGTAACGACCCAAAAATTTGGTTATTGGATTTTGAATATTTAATTAAAATAAATGCAATAATTGGATTTTAATAATTTAATAACTTGAATTCAAATATATATATTATTTAAAATCTTTGAATTGGAGAATTTAATATTTGAATAGTGAATTAAAATCTGGATTTTTAATTGGATATTTATTGAATGGGCTTAATATCTTATTTAACTCATTTTATTAAATGAATAATAACAGTAAATTCATTTTGTTAATTTATTTGCAGTAGTAACGGTTCAAATAAATAATTAGAAAATAAATTTATTATTTTTACGACTTTGATTTTTATGACGTATTTTTAGTTTAATTTATTTGATTTTTCCATAATTTTTAATTTGAGAACTATTGAAATTATTCGTTTGACGATTTTTGGCAAACGACAGTGTTTTTACGATTTTACATAATCAGAAAACCAATGTATAATATTTTTGTTTTGAGGTCACGTTGCTGTTCTGAGCGTGACCGTATTTTTTTGTCGTTCAGAGCCCATACGTGAATGAAAATCTGTGCGACGGGATGCCGGAAAATTGAAATTATATATAAGTTAACACTTTATACAACTTAGTGCATAGCTTCCTTATCTCATTTCCTTTCATACTGTTACATTGCAAGTGAAACATAAATATAGATCTAATCCATTTCAAAAGTTCAAACAAATAAAATAAATATTATATAATTAGGAAGACTTAATCTTTGTGTTAGTTAGGTGGAGATCTACATTTCTATACCATTATGGTCGGGTGCGATCAAAGGAGGGGGTGTTCGATAGTTTTTAGATGATCTGGGGTTTGATCTTGGTGCGTGTTCGGGCGATGATGGGGGATGTAGGGATCGTCGATGGACTTGTCAAGTGGAGCCGCACCTTTTAGAGGCGTCAGTGGAAGGGATGATCACCCGAGAAGGTTTGCATTTGTGTATGGATATGTAGCATTTGGGAGGTCATGGTTTTAAGGCAAGTGGTTGGGTGGAAATCGAAGGTGGCCAAAAGATGGATCTCGCATAGGGGATGAGTCCGGCAAAGACTGATTGATGGATGATGGCTCGTGTAGGGAGAAATGGTGGTGGAGGTGCACGGTCATGTCGGGTTCATGCACGATGGGGTAGCAGGTGGGAAGATTAAGATAGAGGAAGAAGGGGTTTGATTTGAGTAAAGGTAATTAATTAAAAAATATATTTGTAATTAATGAATTTAATTGCAATTTAAAAATCAAAATCTTATACATGGAATAACTTTTGTATACAAGGTCCAATCGAGATGAAACTTTTTATGTTGTGCTCGTAATGACATAAGCTTCAAAATGGAACTAGTTTGGATGAATTTGGAGCTATTGAAGATTTAGGATAAAATCGGACATTGTTAGTTCAAACCGGAATGCTTTGGCACCAACTGGAATTTGGGCGAGTCTATTTCACATTTTTGGTCTATCAGTATATTATATAGTGGATAAAATTTACTGTTTGTATTTGGTTGAAATTATTGGCTGTTTGGTTATATATTCCTTTTACAATCAATTATTATTTAAAATTGAAATGTAGGAATTTTATCGAGAAATCTTGATTTCTCAATATTGTTACTTTTAAATTTCTAGTCATATTCCTGTTGATTCTATTTTAGTTATACCTCTATTATATAAATGGTTAATTTTCGAATCTTGATTGTTTAGCACTACTACTTATGACATTGTTATATATTTAAAACTTAACCCCTGTGGTGATAGAAATCAATAAAAAATATTAGTTAAGTGCTTGGTGGTTATTGGCCTCAATTTAGTACTTTGAAATACTATTAATTGTCGTTGGGCTTAAAAATGATTTTGATTCAGGATATGATTTTAAATTTGACTTTTTGGTTCTGGAACATTTTTGTTTAAAATGGGTTTTGAACCTTCTCTATTCACTCCAACCTTTAGTTGTCTTTTTTATTATATTTAGAAATGGTTTATAATTATTTTAGTAATATTTAATAATGTTTAAAGTTGTTTAATTATTATTTTATAATATTCTAAAGTTGTTTAATTATTATTTAATAATGTTTAAAAGTTGTTTGTTTGTATTTAATATTGCTTAAAGGTTATTTATCAATATTTTAATATTGTTAAAAGTTATTTATTTAAATAATTAATATTGTTTGAAGATAATAATAATTATTATTTATTAATAATGTTTTGGAATAAATAATAATTATTTATTAATAATGTTTTGGAAGTTAATAATTATTTATTATAATAATGTTTGAGAATTATTTATTATTGTTTATTTAATAATGTTTCAAATTATTAATTATTTTATTTATATGTTTTGAAGTTCGTAATTCTTATTTATTTATATTGTTTGTTATTAATAATTATTATGATATAATTAGGTTTTGAAGTAAATAATAATTATTTATTTATGATGTTTACAATTATTTAATTTGTTTAATTTATTGCATTTATAAATAATAAATTGATTTATAAAAGGAATTCCATTTAATAAAAGGGTTTATAAATAAAAGTGGAGTTTTGATTTATAAAGGATATTATAAAGGCTGTATAAAGGATTTTTATGAAGGATTTTTATAAGGGATTTTAGAAGAGATTTCTTGTCAAGACCCAAAAATCGACCTTCGAAAATCGGCACCCGTACTTCACTTGTACTCAAAATGCCATAGATTCAAATGCCGAATCTGGTTCTTGGGAGCTTATAACACAGTTAAGTAAATAACACAGCGGAAGAAAAAGAATAATACATTGATATACAATATCTGATACAATAGAGTGATACAATGAATATCAATATACATCAGAGATATGATACAACAAATAGCAGCGGAAAAGAAAACGATAACATCAGCAGCGGATAATCTCCATCTTCAAAGCACCAATCCAGATAATAACGATGAACAAAGATAAGAAAGTGCAGTCCATATCCAAAGACTGAACTAGCTCCAGAAAAATCTACAAATCTGAATATCTGAAAGACCCAACTCTAGACTGCTCGTGTAGAAAAATTTTGAGCATCCAGAGTTTAGGAAAGAAACAATAAACTCCGGATCAGTCATGGGACTGGTGTGAGCAACAAAAACAGTTTATCTTTAAAACAAATAGCAGAAAATTTTAAAGTCAATTCGCAATGCTTTTGGAAAATGAAACTACCATAAGACCTCCCACCACACACACAATGCAAACGCAGAATTGGAGGAGATTTCTTCTTATGATAGTCAAAGATGCTTACTACGCAAAATCAAATCATTTTTGATATTATTATTAGTGCATAGTGTAGAAAACATTTTGAAAATAGAATATCAATCTTAGCCAACATACGACCAGTATCGTATGCCTACTATAGCTACCATGTTCAATAGCAGGTTACCGCCACATTCCATGGCAGGTAATACAACTAAAACCGTACAAGTCACGTATTGTTTCTTTGGATTTCCAACAAATGGTCAGGCTAAGGAACTTCCTATGCCACGAAGAAACGCCTCTGGAATGACGTTCCGAGAACCTAACCGGATCTCTGCCAACACAAGGCCGGGTTACCTCTGCAAAAATAGGTAACTACTGACACGCGTATGTCATCCCCCGATCGTCACCGATCTTCCCGAGGATCCTCGATTCGCAACAAACCACATAATAATAATGCAGCAACCACATAGGTTAAGTATCTGGGCTCCATACCATGATACCACCTCTATCCAGAAGGAATGACATACACTAAGGGGCGCTACTCCCTAGAACCTTGCCGCATCCTTCCTGTTTTGACCATTTCCGGGGTGTGAGGTCCGACGAAGTCTCGTCCACAAAGCTACGCTTTGTCACAAAGCCATGCTTCGGGTCAAACAAATGATCAACCTATGATCACAAAGATATAAGATCAAACAAATGATCAACCTATGATCACAAAGATATAAGATCAAACAAATGATCATATCACAAATGATCAAACACTGATCATCACACAGCAACACTCAGCATGTCACATTACCATATTGGGATATATCGCTGATAAATTTCAACTACATAACCTCTGAGCTCATATGTCTCAGAGAAGGGTGTTAAGCTAAGAGAATAAATTCTCCGCCACCAAACAGAAATGTATTTGAAAGAAATCGGCTTTATATCTCAAAGTGTAATGTCAGACATGTAACCATACAAGTCTGTTCCGGGATCGAACAGAACCGAAGGCACTTCTCACGAAGCCCTTGCAATTCCGGATAACTTTCAATCACGTCCGGACTTCCCGTCACAAAAAGAGTGATATAAATCTCTATACCAGCGCGACTCAGTGCAGAGACATTCGACAGGTTGTCCTTTCATTTTCGAAAAATATCCGGTCTTCAACACCGGTCTTCAAAATTAACCATCAATTAATCACATTGACAAATTATTCTTTAAGTAATTAACTAAGTAACCTTAAATTAATTACTCTTTCATTACCTCATTAATTATCAAAACCTTAATTAGATTTAAGATAAAATCATTTCCTTTATTAGATACCAATCACGTATTTAGTTTAAAACATTTAATTAGGACAGTGTTTTAAAACTTGGTTATAATTCAAAAACTGTTTTCACACTTAACTTCACATCCCGAGCCAAATGACAAAATTCCCGAGCTACAACCCAGTTTCCCCGAGACCTTCCTCGTATAAAATCTCAAAACCCTCGAGCCATTTCTTTTTGAAACTGGTTACGTTTAAAAATTTTAAACTTGTTATAATCACTCTCGAACGACTCCGACAACGAACCCGAGCCAAATCTTCATTTCCCCAAGCTCTCCCTGTATGAAACCCATCTTCTTCTTCTTCCCCAAAAATGTTCGAACCCAGATACGTATCTCTTACGCGTGCACGTGTGCACATGTACGCCTACTCCGACCGACTACGATCATCTCTGCGACCATCCTTCAGTCGCCTACTACCCCCTATCAACTCGAGCATCCATCATCACGAATTCGCCAGAGAAACAAAAACGAGCTTCAAGCTCAAACTGGAACATTCGAACCCAAACGAACCCATTCCTGTCAAAGTCTCGTATCCACGATCCCGACCATGAGAACCCACGAAGCTCCGGTCATCGGCGCGACTACTCCCCAGCTTCCACTTCCCAAACTTCCGCGCCACTCGATCCATTGGTGGTGACGAACGAATCAAATATGTGATCCTTTTAAAACTAGGTTTAAAATTTTAATTTGGTCGCCGCTATCGCCACGTTGAACTGGAGCACATCCCACCATTTTTCCTCGAATCTCCGTACGTCCCTCCACGCCTCCACGAAACCTCGAGAGCCCCGCGATCACCGATCACCAGAAAATGGTAAAAACCCATTTCCAGTTCAACTTCGAACTGCACTTAACCCCTTCCACTAAAAATTTTAATTTTCGTTTTAAAAATCATGTTTTGGTTATCGTATTCGAATTATAATCCGGGAATTTAAAAATAACATGTTTGAAATCTGGCTTAAATAAGAAATCTCTTTTATCATTTTGATTTCCAGATAAGTTACCAAATATTTTGACTCAAATAAATTATTAAACTCTTGTTTATACTAAAACAAACAGTTGACGCTTTAAATCCTAAGTTCAAAAATAACTAGATCAAAAGATAGGGATTGGTTTTGCAAATTTGAGTCTTGAAAAATAAAGAACAGACATATCATAATAACAGACATGCACACATCATATTCAACTGTCCACAGATATGAACTCATAAATATACTCTCAACAACATTATTTCTAGAGATGATCAGGCAACCAAATCATGCTTAAGTCTTAAGGAGAAAAGTGTTACTCACCTTTGCCAATATTTGAAAACAGAGAAGAACAGAGTTTTTCCTTTGAATCAGACTTGAGAAATTTGCAAGTGAAATCTCTAATCTCTGATTAGTTTTGAATTTGAAAACTGGAAACTGTTTTGCTTTGAAGTTTGTTTGTTTACAAGGTGATACTATCTCAGTTTTGAAATGAACGAAATTTGAAAATGAAGAAGGTGATGTGTATAAGAAAAAAAAATGCACAGGGTATTATATTTTTCTGGTTTGTATAAAATAAGATCATAGATCCTTTCCCTTTGGAGGCTGAAATCGTGTGTTCATGTACTAGAAAAGATGTTTGCCTTGCTAGCATTAAA
Source organism: Allium fistulosum (assembly GCA_030737815.1). Lineage (NCBI taxonomy): Eukaryota > Viridiplantae > Streptophyta > Magnoliopsida > Asparagales > Amaryllidaceae > Allium > Allium fistulosum. The sequence goes on along the minus strand of CM060908.1, from coordinate 412,259,938 downwards.
TGACCTTGCCTATATTGTACACTTACATACCTATTTATTATTGTTTACTTGTTTTCTTTCTTTTACAAGCCTGTATAATATCTATACACTTGTTGTCTTCGGCTGGAAAGATCTTGCTATTGTGTTGAGATGAAGTTATTAAATGTATATGCTTTCCTCTAAGTTATAGCCTATCCTATTTGTATGTACTTGTTTTCATTTGACCAAGATATTTTTTTAAATCTTTGTTTATTATGAAGAATTTTTAGTTCGGTTGAGAAGATAGGGGTTAGTACAAATGTTTCTTCTTTAGTGTACATGAATCATTTCATTTGATTTTTATATTTTCTCTGTACTTTATGATTTCTACTTTTGCAAGCCTACTGATGTATATACTTTTGTTTCTTTAGTCTTGTTTTATATTTTGTAATTTATCCTTTGTTTTGTTTTGTTTTTACTTGCATCATTTTAAAGTTTAAACTTTGTTGTTAAATTTTTGTCATGTGTTGTTTATTCCTTTTTGTTTTATTGTCTTATTTTTATTCCTCTTTTATTTTAACTTTTGTTCAAGTTGTATTTGTTATTTTATTACTTTACAATGTAATTGAATTTCTAATTTATTCTATTTCAAACATTTTACTTTAATATTATCATCATCATTTATTTTACAATTTAAACTCAAATAGAATATATATCAATATATTTATTATTTTCAAATTCACTCATATACGATCGGGGAAACTCGCTTCCATTTTATCGATTTATTTTACTAATTTTATCCAAAAATTTATTTAATTACTCAATTTAATTCAAAAATTCATTTAATTATTAATTTAAATAAATTTAAATTTCGGGGTCGTTACAAACTTCCCCCCTTAAAAGAATTTCGTCCTCGAAATTCGCAGGCACGAATATAACACAGAGATAGACAGCTGCGATCTCCTTATAACTCCTCAAACTTACGATATGAATTCCAAACTCAAGTCGGAATATCTCAGAATACATACCAATTTGTCCCTCTTCGGACTTCGGTATTCAAAAGAAATTACAATAGAATTTCAAATTCGGTTTTAAACGATATCGTTTTAATTGATTCAATTCAATTTTAGCCCTATATTCTATTAATCAATTTAACTCAATTTAAAATTTCCAATTTCAAATTCATTAAGGTTTAAATCAAAAACTGATAAGAAACCGATGAAGATACGAAGTAAAATCTTCTACAACGATTCGTAGGGCCATCACCACACCAAAACTTCTACTTGTAGCTGATATGAAGAAATGAAAAGAATTTGGAAACGAATCAAAGAAAATCGATAGAGAAAGATTGTTTCCACTGTTGCAGGGTATTGACCATTTATAGTCGTATTCCCTGTCCCCTATCTCGTCCTCTTCTTGCACTCATATCTACTATCAGTGGATAGCAAGAGAATTTACTGAGACGTTCAGACGGATATCTTAAGGATTACTCATTCTAGAGTTTACTTCACTCTATCTCTAATGAGCTACTTAACGTGTTATACTCCTGAGCTAAAGTTCAACCTTAGCTCTGATACCACTTGTCAAGACCCAAAAATCGACCTGCGAAAATCGGCACCCGTACTTCACTTGTACTCAAAATGCCGTAGATTCAAATGCCGAATCTGGTTCTTGGGAGCTTATAACACAGTTAAGTAAATAACACAGCGGAAGAAAAAGAATAATACATTGATATACAATATCTGATACAATAGAGTGATACAATGAATATCAATATACATCAGAGATATGATACAACAAATAGCAGTGGAAAAGAAAACGATAACATCAGCAGCGGATAATCTCCATCTTCAAAGCACCAATCCAGATAATAACGATGAACAAAGATAAGAAAGTGCAGTCCATATCCAAAGACTGAACTAGCTCCAGAAAAATCTACAAATCTGAATATCTGAAAGACCCAACTCTAGACTGCTCGTGTAGAAAAATTTTGAGCATCCAGAGTTTAGGAAAGAAACAATAAACTCCGGATCAGTCATGGGACTGGTGTGAGAAACAAAAACAGTTTATCTTTAAAACAAATAGCAGAAAATTTTAAAGTCAATTTGCAATGCTTTTGGAAAATGAAACTACCATAAGACCTCCCACCACACACACAATGCAAACGCAGAATTGGAGGAGATTTCTTCTTATGATAGTCAAAGATGCTTACTACGCAAAATCAAATCATTTTTGATATTATTATTAGTGCATAGTGTAGAAAACATTTCGAAAATAGAATATCAATCTTAGCCAACATACGACCAGTATCGTATGCCTACTATAGCTACCATGTTCAATAGCAGGTTACCGCCACATTCCATGGCAGGTAATACAACTAAAACCGTACAAGTCACGTATTGTTTCTTTGGATTTCCAACAAATGGTCAGGCTAAGGAACTTCCTATGCCACGAAGAAACGCCTCTGGAATGACGTTCCGAGAACCTAACCGGATCTCTGCCAACACAAGGCCGGGTTACCTCTGCAAAAATAGGTAACTACTAACACGCGTATGTCATCCCCCGATCGTCACCGATCTTCCCGAGGATCCTCGATTCGCAACAAACCACATAATAATAATGCAGCAACCACATAGGTTAAGTATCTGGGCTCCATACCATGATACCACCTCTATCCAGAAGGAATGACATACACTAAGGGGCGCTACTCCCTAGAACCTTGCCGCATCCTTCCTGTTTTGACCATTTCCGGGGTGTGAGGTCCGACGAAGTCTCGTCCACAAAGCTACGCTTTGTCACAAAGCCATGCTTCGGGTCAAACAAATGATCAACCTATGATCACAAAAATATAAGATCAAACAAATGATCATATCACAAATGATCAAACACTGATCATCACACAGCAACACTCAGCATGTCACATTACCAAATTGGGATATATCGTTGATAAATTTCAACTACATAACCTCTGAGCTCATATGTCTCAGAGAAGGGTGTTAAGCTAAGAGAATAAATTCTCCGCCACCAAACAGAAATGTATTTGAAAGAAATCGGCTTTATATCTCAAAGTGTAATGTCAGACATGTAACCATACAAGTCTGTTCCGGGATCGAACAGAACCGAAGGCACTTCTCACGAAGCCCTTGCAATTCCGGATAACTTTCAATCACGTCCGGACTTCCCGTCATAAAAAGAGTGATATAAATCTCTATACCGGCGCGACTCAGTGCAGAGACATTCGACGGGTTGTCCTTTCATTTTCGAAAAATATCCGGTCTTCAACACCGGTCTTCAAATGCTATCCATATACGACGTATCACTATTCGGAATGGGTTATATGACCCAATTGTCTTTTCCCGGCTAACCCGAATAGTGAGCGCAATATTCAAAAACAAATGGATAATGGGATTTCAATTAAATCACAATTTTAAACCCGCTTTCTTTTCAAATGGTTTAACAAATTACCATTTTAATCTTTTTAAACAAAAAGATTCAATTCATAAAGTTCACTTAATTTCACAAAGATTCATTCATAGATTTTCCAAATCAATTTCCCTTTCAATTTGATTAATTCGTTAAATCTTTAAATCAAAGATTTAACTCATAGCTTTCAAAACAATTTCATTTCGAATGGTTTAAACAAAACATCACTTTTAAATCTGTTAAAAAAATAAACAGATTTAATACATAGCTTTCAAAAACAATTCATTCATAACTTGGAAAAAACATTTTTTCAATTTAATCTTGAAATTCCTTTACCTAAATTGGAATTTCTTTTCTTATCTAAAAGCTTTTATCATTTGAAAACAACAGTTTTCAATTTGGAAGTCTGATTCATTCATACGAGTTGAAATCCTTGGTTTAAATTCAAATTCCTAAATTAATACTTTAAAAATGGTTTAATTCATACAAACACATTTATATCATCTTTTATCCCTAGTTTCCAAATCATAGATTTAATTTCAAACTTGAATTCAAATTTAAATCTAATTATTTAAATTTTCAAAAACTCGGTTAAGTTATTCAAAATAACTTTTATCTTTGAAATTCCATTTCAAAAGCTTTTCACTTTAAACCCAAATTTCCGATTTCAAGATCAATTGAAATTAAAATTTCAATTTCAAAAATATTAACTTTAAATTATCTGTGACTTAATCGATTTCCACGTGAAATCCATATTTGTGTGTGTAAAAGTGTAGTCCAGGGGTTTCACACACAATAGTGCAACATCATATAATCATCACAGATCAGAATATAGAAATATAGTTTGATAAGCGATATAAACTATAACGCTCATCTTCATTCACGGATCATAGATATATATATCACAGATAAGTAAATTATAGATCACAACATAAATCAGGATGTATCACAAAGCATCATATATCAGGGATATCAAACAATTCAACCATTCAATAAAATCCAAACATTTGTAGGTATGATCAATTTAATTATCTGATTAATTTAAACAAATTAAATTCTTATGAATTACAAATCCTGGTTAATCAACATCGATAAATTACAAATTATTTAACCTTTAATTATAATTCATCAACCTTTAATTATTAAATTATTAACCTTTAATTATTTAATTCACCATTTAATTAATTATCTTTAATTAATAAATTACCCTTAATTAATTTATTACCACTTAATTAATAAAATTTCAATAAGTGATCATTCCTAACCATTTACATTAATTAATCTTTGATTAAATATTTTTCAAATTAATTGCTTTAATTTATTAACCATATGAATTATCCTTTCACAAATCATTTGATAAATTAATCAACTTAAATCATTTAGTAATTATCTTTTTAAATCACTTACCTAAATAAATTAACCATCAATTAATCACATTGACAAATTATTCTTTAAGTAATTAACTAAGTAACCTTAAATTAATTACTCTTTCATTACCTCATTAATTATCAAAACCTTAATTAGATTTAATATAAAATCATTTCCTTTATTAGATACCAATCACGTATTTAGTTTAAAACATTTAATTAGGACAGTGTTTTAAAACTTGGTTATAATTCAAAAACTGTTTTCACACTTAACTTCACATCCCGAGCCAAATGACAAAATTCCCGAGCTACAACCCAGTTTCCCCGAGACCTTCCTCGTATAAAATCTCAAAACCCTCGAGCCATTTCTTTTTGAAACTGGTTACGTTTAAAAATTTTAAACTTGTTATAATCACTCTCGAACGACTCCGACAACGAACCCGAGCCAAATCTTCATTTCCCCAAGCTCTCCCTGTACGAAACCCATCTTCTTCTTCTTCCCCAAAAATGTTCGAACCCAGATACGTATCTCTTACGCGTGCACGTGTGCACATGTACGCCTACTCCGACCGACTACGATCATCTCTACGACCATCCTTCAGTCGCCTACTACCCCCTATCAACTCGAGCATCCATCATCACGAATTCGCCAGAGAAACAAAAACGAGCTTCAAGCTCAAACTGGAACATTCGAACCCAAACGAACCCATTCCTGTCAACGTCTCGTATCCACGATCCCGACCATGAGAACCCACGAAGCTCCGGTCATCGACGCGACTACTCCCCAGCTTCCACTTCCCAAACTTCCGCGCCACTCGATCCATTGGTGGTGACGAACGAATCAAATATGTGATCCTTTTAAAACTAGGTTTAAAATTTTAATTTGGTCGCCGCTATCGCCACGTTGAACTGGAGCACATCCCACCATTTTTCCTCGAATCTCCGTACGTCCCTCCACGCCTCCACGAAACCTCGAGAGCCCCGCGATCACCGATCACCAGAAAATGGTAAAAACCCATTTCCAGTTCAACTTCGAACTGCACTTAACCCCTTCCACTAAAAATTTTAATTTTCGTTTTAAAAATCATGTTTTGGTTATCGTATTCGAATTATAATCCGGGAATTTAAAAATAACATGTTTGAAATTTGACTTAAATAAGAAATCTCTTTTATCATTTTGATTTCCAGATAAGTTACCAAATATTTTGACTCAAATAAATTATTAAACTCTTGTTTATACTAAAACAAACAGTTGACGCTTTAAATCCTAAGTTCAAAAATAACTAGATCAAAAGATAGGGATTGGTTTTGCAAATTTGAGTCTTGAAAAATAAAGAACAGACATATCATAATAACAGACATGCACACATCATATTCAACTGTCCACAGATATGAACTCATAAATATACTCTCAACAACATTATTTCTAGAGATGATCAGGCAACCAAATCATGCTTAAGTCTTAAGGAGAAAAGTGTTACTCACCTTTGCCAATATTTGAAAACAGAGAAGAACAGAGTTTTTCCTTTGAATCAGACTTGAGAAATTTGCAAGTGAAATCTCTAATCTCTGATTAGTTTTGAATTTGAAAACTGGAAACTGTTTTTCTTTGAAGTTTGTTTGTTTACAAGGTGATACTATCTCAGTTTTGAAATGAACGAAATTTGAAAATGAAGAAGGTGATGTGTATAAGAAAAAAAATGCACAGGGTATTATATTTTTCTGGTTTGTATAAAATAAGATCATAGATCCTTTCCCTTTGGAGGCTGAAATCGTGTGTTCTTGTACTAGAAAAGATGTTTGCCTTGCTAGCATTAAATGACCTTGCCTATATTGTACACTTACATACCTATTTATTATTGTTTACTTGTTTTCTTTCTTTTACAAGCCTGTATAATATCTATACACTTGTTGTCTTCGGCTGGAAAGATCTTGCTATTGTGTTGAGATGAAGTTATTAAATGTATATGCTTTCCTCTAAGTTATAGCCTATCCTATTTGTATGTACTTGTTTTCATTTGACCAAGATATTTTTTTAAATCTTTGTTTATTATGAAGAATTTTTAGTTCGGCTGAGAAGATAGGGGTTAGTACAAATGTTTCTTCTTTAGTGTACATGAATCATTTCATTTGATTTTTATATTTTCTCTGTACTTTATGATTTCTACTTTTGCAAGCCTACTGATGTATATACTTTTGTTTCTTTAGTCTTGTTTTATATTTTGTAATTTATCCTTTGTTTTGTTTTGTTTTTACTTGCATCATTTTAAAGTTGAAACTTTGTTGTTAAATTTTTGTCATGTGTTGTTTATTCCTTTTTGTTTTATTGTCTTATTTTTATTCCTCTTTTATTTTAACTTTTGTTCAAGTTGTATTTGTTATTTTATTACTTTACAATGTAATTGAATTTCTAATTTATTCTATTTCAAACATTTTACTTTAATATTATCATCATCATTTATTTTACAATTTAAACTCAAATAGAATATATATCAATATATTTATTATTTTCAAATTCACTCATATACGATCGGGGAAACTCGCTTCCATTTTATCGATTTATTTTACTAATTTTATCCAAAAATTTATTTAATTACTCAATTTAATTCAAAAATTCATTTAATTATTAATTTAAATAAATTTAAATTTTGGGGTCGTTACATTTCTCTAAAAGGCTTTTTATAAAGGAGTTTATAAGAGAATAGAGTTTTATAAATGACAAAGAGTTTGGGAGATTTATAAATGGTTTTAAAGATGTATGAAAGGAGTTTTATAAATGGTATTATAGATTTATAAAAGAATTTTATAAATGTTTTAAGAAATTTGTAAAAAAAGATTAATAAAAGGTTTTGAGATTTATAAAAGGAATTTATAAATGATTTTTGAGTTGTATAAAAGGGAATTGATAAAATAAGATGAGATTTGATTTCCATAAATGATCTTTTAATAATTATGGCGGTGTGGAACATCTTTCCATGCTAACACCAATAGGAAATCTTTCTCGATGTTTTGTGAATATACTCATATCGTTGAGATAAGTATATAGATATTTTTACAAGTATTGAAAGGAGTATAAATGGTTTGTGAATATATCTTCATAAAAGTATTTCGATACAAGCATTTACAAAGTGATTTTAATTAACCAAAAGATTATTTAAGAGGTTAGTGGTTGCTTGTGTGCTTAATCAATGTTGGTTTTCATTATGGAATTAAATCCTTGACGTTGATTGTTGTTTATTTGATAGTTAAATAACCGACTATCAAATCTGGCCGGTTTTAAATTATCGTTGTCGGTTCAGAGAGACGGGACCAGACATTTAATCCAAAAACCACTTCGAACTGGCATAAGCATTCGAATTTGAACATCTTAAAGATGATTAATGATGGAGCTTTTGAAGTGTAAGGGCTACTTGCTACTAATCTTGAGGGTGATTCCAAAAATGGATGTAGTGGAGGTAGTACCTTCGGTTTCATATAGACCCAAAATGAACTTGTACGGATGGAAGCTGGCATTGCATTTTTTCTTAGAAGGTAGTGTTAAGCATTCCATGTGAAATTGCTATCTAAAAGGTAAAACGTAGCCTTTAGCCTTATCAACCGGTAAATGAGTAAAGGATAGACGTGCCACAGGGCTATGTGGGTCGCTCCCATTAGGGTATGATCATTCCTTATCTAGAGTCAATATTCTTGTATGCTTCGGGTCCCATTATGGTTGTTGATCAACCAAAGGGGTGACTATATTCGGTGCTATCCAGTAAGGGGTAGGGCCGGCTTGAGTTGCAGAGGTGCAACGTGTTATAGCCTCTCGTACATTTTATCTAGAGGTGTACGGATTCGGTGGGTAGACCCTTATCGTTTCATAGTTGGAAACCATTCTCCAATACAAGCCTTTAGATTTGATTGTATACCTATTATGCTGGAATTTAACAATGTAACAATTTCGGCTATGGTTAATTTGTATTTGTATCTTAGACAGTATTATAATATCACTGGATTTTCTATAGAAACTGTTTTGGTTATCGTAAGGTAAAATCCCATCCGTGCTTATGTGCAGCGTGGTCTTGCAAGATACCTTTATTTTCAAAAGATTTTCATAACATTAAAATCCAATTGATGTGTGTTTCTTACGCTGGTTTACCAGACTGATCCGAGTGTTATTTTATTATAATGCTCGAGTAAGACCAAGCATATTTACAGATCTAGTTTGGATGCTTGGGAGCTTCAGGAGATGTGATGGAGGCCCTGAGACGTATTCACGTATATTTTATTTTCCGCTACATTGGTTGTCTATATTTAATAGAATTTTTGAGGACATGTTGTTATAACTGTCCAGGCTGATGATTAGTGATTAGTGTACTCTAATTTGATGGTATGTATATTACAATTTTTCTTGGTAAAGATCTATTGTATATTATATATTATTCGTCATGATGTGAGATTCTGTTCTGTCTTTTATTTCCTTCACCTTAACTATTTGTCTTTCCGGCACTTGGATGCTCGGCACATGAATATCAGGGATATATTAGTGTCGACTTCTGAGGGTCGAAAAGGCAGGTCGTTACACATGGTATCAGAGCTTAGGTTGAGTGAACACCTAAGCTTTGGTGGGATAAATTCATTTGAGATAGGGTAAGTGAGACCTTAGGATGAGTTTGTGTGTATATATATAAGCACATATTCGTTTTTGCTATAAAAATGTTTTATATTATGTTGATTTATCGGTTGAGTGTTTATAAATTTTGATTGGTACAGAAGGAACAACTATATCTATAAGGGTTTCTAAACACTTTAAGAAGGTCAATCGACACAATACTGTTTTAAAAATTTGGTAAATGAAATAATTTTACCTAGGAATATGTTTCATATATGAAAGAATAATTTTCAAGAAAATTATATAGTTATTAATGTTGTGTTTGTTTGTTAGGAAATGATAATATTTAATTATTTTCATTTATTGTTTGATTAGTCATGCTCACCTAGTGAGGAGCATTGGCTATTATTTTGTGATTGAGTAGTTATGCCTGACTAGTTTATGGGCATTGACTATTATGGTTGATTAGGAGTAGTTTTATCTTCCACTGCATGCATTGGGTAGATTAGTAATTATGGAACACATTAAAAATGAATACTTTGTGAATTCAGTTTCATAATTTGATTGTAAGGTGTTCGATGATAATGTTGGGTTAAAATTTAACATTAATAAAAGTTGTTTGTTATAATTTAAATAAAGATACACATTTGTGAAATGGTTTTATATAAGGAAGTGAAAATTTTATATAACTATGATCTATAAATTTGTAAATAAAAGGATTTAAAGCCGAGAATTTGAGAACTAAAATCCCAGCATTTTGGAAATTGTTTTTCAAAGTTTTTGGAAAAATGTAATAATGGAATTATTTGGAAGTATACATAAATAGAAAATTTTAAAGAGAATTTTCAAAAAGATGTAGAAAGCATTGAACACTTACTTTAGTCGCTGAAAAATAATTTTGCTGATGACTGCAGTATCATTAGTATTCATTTTCGAGTTTTGAAGTGACAGATTGCTACCAAGGAAGTCTGTTTTGGTAAAACAAATTTTGTTTAACAGTTCTAAAGGTATGATTTGATATATATATATATATATAAGAGATATGTATATTATTAGTCAAAATGACGTGAAATAAAAAACCCGATGTTTGGTCCTTGAACTTTCAATTATGTGATCTTATATAATTTTGTATTATATCCATTTGGATAGTTTGGTTTTACATTTTGTTTTGAGATGTTTTGATTGGAAATTTTCATTTGTTAAAATGAAATGTTATAAAAATTGAAGCTAAGTGTTTTAGGAAATATAAGAAGATAAGTTCTTGTAACTTATATAATTTGAGGAGATGGTAATTTTAAAAACAAGTTTAAAGTTATTGAATATTTTGGTTAAGTAAAACAATTTTGAACATTGTATATATGCTCTTAGGAAGTAGAAGAGTATTTTGCAAATATGAGCTTGAGTTTTAGAATATTAATAGACTTAAGTAATGTTTCTTAAGTAAAATAATGATTCCTTAAAAGGTAATTATAATCTTGGGAGATGTTTTATTAATGAAGATGGGTCTTTATAAAGTGTTTGTAGGCTTAAAGTAATATGTTATGAAATGACTCAAAAAATGAATTCTAGTATTAATTAAAAATATGGACTTAAGTTAAAGTGGATAATAAACATAAGTGTGCTTTATAAAATGTTTACAATAAACTTAAGTATGGAAGAGATTTAAGATGAAGTTGTGGCTTTTGAAATGTGTATAAACTTGAGTTTTAAAGTGATTGATTTACATAATTGGTGTTCTAAGATGTTTGTGAACTTAAGTAAGGGTTTTATGAAATACTCATAAACAATTTTCGAGTTAAAGGGAATATACTAAGAAATAATAAATGTGAATTAAAAATAATTGGTATAGTCAAGAAAAGTAAATTTGGAAATTAGGATATGAGATGAAATTTAACTTAAGTAAAGTTAAATAAAGTGATTTGTGAAATGGGTTGTAAATGAATTTTAGTATTAAAGGAAATACTACTGGAAAATTGAACATGATTTAAAATTGAATGTAAATAAAAAGAATTTGGTATAATTTAGGAACCAATGGAATAAATACATAAGTTGTACATAGATCATTTTATTCGCATAACAGTTTTATCTAGATTTGAGTACACGATTTCGAGGTGATTACACCGATCCGAGTTAGGGTTTTTCACTTAATTCTCAACAGCGAACACTTGATATGGATTTTTGATTTGATTCTGGAGTTCTTTATCATAATTGATGGCTATGTAAGGAGAACGTAGGTTTCTAATCAAGGAACCGTATCAGAATTCGCACTAGAGTGGTCGAGTGAAGGATACTAGTTTGGAAGTGAAATTGTTTGATTGGGCGAACGATTAGATTTGATATTTCATATGGATGGTATAAGTACATCGTATAATATTTATTCAATTGTACGCTTTTGTCATTATAAATGCAAAAATTTATGACTATGAGTTATATGTTTTGGATATTAATTGTAAGTAAGATGCAGGTTCAGGGAAACAAGGCCAGCTAGATGCTTTTGGTTTCATTAGTAGGGTTATACGCGCAATCGTATTTTTATTTTGTCATTCAAAGCTCACACGCGATCAAAAATCTATGCGACGGGATGTCGAAAAATTGAAATTATGTATAAGTTAACACTTTATACAACCCAGTACATAGCTTGCTTATCTTATTTCCTCATATTGTTACACTGCAAAATGAAAAAAAATTAGATCTAATCCTTTTCAAAATTTCAAACAAATATTTAGAAAGACTTGATCTTTGTGTTAGTTAGGTGGAGATCTACATTTTTATACCATTATGGTCGGGTGCGATCAAAGGAAGGGGTGATCGATAGTTTTTATATGATCTAGGCTTTAGTTTTAGGGCAGATTCATGCGACGATGGGGGATGTAGGGATCGTCGATGGACTTGTCAGGTGGAGCCGCACAATTTGGAGGCGTCAGTGGAAGGGCGATACCCTGAGGTGGTTTGCCTTCGTGATGGCTATGTAGCATTCATGAGGTATGGTTTTAAGGCAAGTGGTCGGGTGGAAATCGAAGGTGACCGGAAGGTGGAGCTCACGTAGGGGATGAGTTCAGCGAAGATGGATAGTGGCTTATGAAGGGAGGAATGGTGGTGGAGGTGCACGGTCATGTCGGGTTCGTGCACGATAGGGTAGCAAGGGGAAGATAAAGATTAAGGAAGAAGGGGTTTGATTTGAGTAAGGGTAATTAATTAATTTTTTTTAATAATTAGTGAATTTAATTGCAATTTAAATATCAAAATCTTATAAATGGAATAAATTTTGCATATAAGGTCCAATCGAGATGAAACATTTTGCGTTGTGCTCATAATGACGTAAGCTTCGTAATGGAACTGGTTTGGGTGAATTTAGAGCTATTGGAAATTTGGGCTAAAATCAGACGTTGGTCGAGTTTAGTTCAAACCGGTACGCTTCGGCGTCAACTGGAATTTCGATTTGTATAACTCACATTTTTGGTCAATCACTATACTATATAGTGTATAAAATTTACTATTTGTGTTAGTTGAAATTATTGGTTGTTTGGTTAAATATTCGCTTTTACAAGCGATTGTTATTTAAAGTTGAAATGCAGGAATTTTATTGAGAAATCTTGATTTCTCAATATTGTTACTTTTAAATTCCCAATTATATTCCTATTGATTCTATTTCAGTTATAACTCTATTATATAAATGGTTAATTTCCGAATCTTGATTGTTTAGCACTATTAGTTATGACATTGTTATATGTTCAAAACTTAACTCCTATTGTGCTAAAATCAATAACAATATTGGTTAAGTACTTGGTGGCTATTGGCCTTAATTAGTATTTTGAAATACTATTAATTATCGTTGGGCTTAAAGTGATTTTGATTCAGAGAATTATTTTAAATCTGACCTTTGGGTTTTCTGGAACATTTTGTTTAAAATGGGTTTTAAAACTTCTCTATTCACTCCAACCTTTAGTTGTCTTTTTTAATTTATTTAAAAATGGTTTATAGTTGTTTTAGTACTATTTAATAATGTTTAAAGTTGTTTAATTATTATTTTATAATATTTTAAAGTTGTTTAATTATTGTTTAATAAGGTCTAAAAGTTGTTTATTTATATTTAATATTGTTAAAAGGTTATTTAACAATATTTTAATATTGTTAAAAGTTATTTATTTAAATAATAAATATTGTTTGAAGATAATAATAATTATTTATTAATAATGTTTTGGAATTTAATAATTATTTATTGTAATAATGTTTGAGAATTATTTATTATTGTTTATTTAATAATGTTTTAAATTATTAATCATTTTATTTATATGTTTTGAAGTTGATAATTATTATTTATTTATACTATTTGTTATTAATAATTATTATGATATTTCATTTTTTCATGTCTTTTCTCTCCCTTCTGACCGTACCTTACCATCCCTCTCTTCTCACCATACCTTACCCTCCTGTTTACCTCCCTCCACTGTCACTTTTGTACCCACCACTGCTACCACTAGTGCTACCAGTCACCTCTCCTTACCAACCGTACCACCTAATCCTCCTCCGCCACCTGGCCAACCTACTGTCATTCTTCCTACTTCTCCACCCTCTTGCTCCATCCCACAACCCACCACCTGGTCCTCTCTCTTTAAATCTCTTCCACACAATGCAGGGAAATACAAACCTATCAACTTCGACCTTAACTATGTTGACTCTCCTCTTTCTCTCCCTGACATAGTCAAACAAGCTGGCACACAGTTCTGGGAAAACACCTTATAGGATTCTTCTTTGATGGCGACTTATCTTACTATGCTATCATTCAACATGTTAAACGAGTTTGGAAGCTCAATGGTACAGTCACTGTCAAATCTGATGCACAATATTTCTTTTTTGAGTTTAGTGATGATGAAGATAGAGATAAAGTTCTTAAATCTGATCCTCTATTATAAGAGGGAAAATGTTTATTGTCACTGTTTGGCAACCATCCCATTTCAATATGCGATCAACTATTAAATCTGTTCCTATTTGGGTACATTTTTATAATATACCCTTAATCACATGGTTGCTGGTTGGTGTTAACTGGCTTGCCTGTCATCTTGGCAAGTTAATATGCATGAATGAGGCTACCGAGAAAATGAGTAGATTTGAACATGCTAAATGGCTCATTGAAATCAAACCTGATAGGGAGCTACTTGATTATTTGAAGATTGGAGAAAAAGATGATTATGTGAATGTTAAAGTCATATATGACTGGAAACCTCAGATTTGCACTGTATGCAAATGTTTTGCCACACCACAATGGATTGTGGTGATGCAATGGCAAAAAATGAAAGAGAAAAATAGAATAGAAGCAACATAAGTGAAGTTGAAAAAATGAACAACAACATTGTTCTAGAAGTTAAAATAAAAACCAAAACCAGTGGCAAACAAAGAAAGGCAAAACAAAACATCAGAGATACAAAAACAAGGCAATCTGGAATGTTATGAAGGACAATGCTTCAGGTGATAATGCTTTCAACCAAACTACTGCTTTAATACTTGGACCACACCCATGCTAATTAAATGATCAAGTTAATGAACCCGACAGTGTGTTACTTGCACACAAAGAAGCTCATGTGCATGGAAACACTAATTCTCTGGAAACAAGCAATGAGACATTTGCATGTACTCCTGATATAACATGCACACTTCATACCACTAACCAAACACAATATATTTCACTCCAATCATCGAAAACTGTCCTCAGCCGGATGAATTCTTTTCCAACCAATCATTTTAAACCACACTTGAACCCCTTCCAACCTTTAACATCTGTAGCTGCTACCATTTCCCAACATTTTGATACTCATGTTCCTCCACCTGCTCAAATCGCCATCTCCCCACCTTCTCCTATCACCTCTGAACCAATCAATCCTCTCCTCACAAATAACACTTCCCCTTATCTTGACCTACAATTTCCTGAACATGTTACTACTGCTCTGACTCATTTTAACATTAAACCAAACCCTCCAACTACCACCACTGACTCTTCTTACATAAATCCTGATATAGTAAATCCCACATCTCAACTGGAAAACACTTCTACTACTAATACTGAACAAATTCCCGAAGCAAGTAAAAAGAAGAAGATCAAGAAGAGAAAAAAACAGATTACTTGGATGATTCAGACTTTGATTATGGTAATGACATTAACATTAGCTCCCATTTTAAAGAAAGTGAGAACACTGCAGACCATGCAAGCAACATCAATACCAGAGAAACAAGGCTCAGTGCATCTGGTAAACAAAAGAAAAATTTTTGTTAATCATGATAAACAAGATTGCATGATGGAATGTTAGAGGTGCACACTTGAAAAGCAAGCAAAGTGAGATTAAAAACCTCATTCTCAATAACTCTCTTGAAATGATTACTATCCTTGAAACAAAATTAAATAAAGAGTAATCTATCAAAGCTACTTCCTTCATTGCCGCTACATGGAAAAGTGTGGATAATCTCCACTTCTCACCATATGGTAGAATTCTTATTCTCTTCAATCCTTTAGTCTTTACCGCCTCTCTCCTTTCTACTTCCTCCCAATATATTCACCTTCACTGTCTTCACATTCAGTCCAATACATCCTTTCATCTTACCTTTGTATATGCCTTTAACCATAAAAATTACAGACAGTCTCTTCATGATGTACTACCATATTTCTCCTCAACCAATATCCCTTGGTTGTGTTTAGGGGATTTTAACTGTATGTATGGTGCAAACCATAAACATGGGGGTAACTCCTTATCCCTGAATGACATCTCCCACCTTAATCAAACCTTACAACTCTCTTCCTTATTTGAAACTCCTTTTTTGGATCCCACTTCACATGGAACAACAAATGCAAAACTGGTAAAAGAACATTTTGCAAAATCGATCATTCCTTCCATAACATTACAACAATACACCTCTGGCCTAACCTAGTAACAAACATTCCTCCCTCTGACATTTCTGACCACTCCCCTCTCATTCTCACCTGGAGTGAGAAAAAACATGAAAAATATCCTCCTTTTACATTTTTTAATACATGGACTGATAACCCTGAATTTATTGGCATTGTTTTGCAGGGATGGGAAATTCCTGTTTTTGGTAATCTAATGTATAGGCTTCAAGCAAGACTAAAGAATACTAAGCATGCAATCTAAACATGGGCTAAGAATACTTATGGACATGGAAATAAAAGAAATGATCAAATTAGAACCAAACTTGAATGTGTTTAAAAGGATATGCTTTCTAATCCTGATGATGTCAGTTTCTCTCTACTTGAGCACACAATCTGTGATGAATTAAACAAAGCTATTATTGAAGAAAATAACATGATCACACAGAAACTTGGAATGGATTTTTATCTTCTTGGTGACCAAAATATTTCCTTCTTCCATAACTCTTTGAAAATCAAATATGCAAAGAGCAAAGTTCATGTCATTACTGACATGCATGGTAACATACACACTGAACAACATCAAATAAAAAACTCCTTTCTACAGTACTTTTCAAATAGATTGATTTGGAAGTTAGTGATAGATTAGTTTGTTGGTTTAGAAAAGAGAATACATTTCCATAGTTTAATATTGTAAGAACATCTATAAACGTAATTGCAAGAATAAAAACAAGAAAAATGGAATTAGTGCAAAATAGAGACATTACTGTATTTTGCATTACCCAATAATTAGAGAAACAATAAAATAAATATCTTGTAGTTACGGGTTATTATTTATAGCATTATTTAGTATTAAAATATGAAAATGAATTTTTAGCACAGTTTTTATAACCAACCAAATAGAATAAAACTACTTCCTAGAATAAAAGAGGATAATGTGAAGCATTAAAGAAATTAAAGAAGAGGAAATAATCAAGTTAAATATTTGACAAGACTAGAAATAATAAATAGAAAATGTGACTAGATCTGCATTTACTGCACAGATAGTAGAACAAAAAGTAAGGCAGTTATTATGATAAGTAATTTGTGACAGTTGGACGTAGTCCCAAGCTAAGACTGTCATAAAATATAAGAGAACTAAAGAGAATTTAGTATCATAATAAAAGAAGATAGACTAGAATAAAAAAGAGACACTTGCAATTACATTTGTAACATGTAGGTTATAAAAGAAAGAAAAGAATATTAAAGTAACAATTGCAAGTATAATTGTAACACAAAGGTTATAATTAAAAAGAAAGTAATAGAAGAGGCTTATTTTATCAAACTTAGATCTTGGATTAAGTTAATAAGCAAAATAATAGAAGTGGCTCGTACCAGCAGCATTTCCTTTCAGGTCTAGGACTGATGGTCTCACACATAGGTGGGGCTGGGCTTGCTGATTAGGGTAAATAAGTAGCCAACAGAATAAGAAAATTAAAATAAACGCAAAGTAAAGATTAGACGTAGGGTCTAATAAAGTGGTAAGGTGCGTTTGGAATAGCCCAAAGAGAATCTGTATAAAGAGCCTAACGAAGCAGTTCATCTTAGATTTTTAGTACAGAAAGTGCACGTCCAACTTAGTTAGTTTGGGCTAGAAGGAAGTACGAGACTTCAACGGGATGTGAGGATACTCTAGGATGGCCCTATGGGGTAGGCCTAACGAAGCTTCACCCCCGAAGGCAGGTTTGTAGATGTTCCATTAAGAGAGTATGCCTTGACTGCTTTTGCATTGCAGGCCTAACGAAACAGACCTTTGTAGGTAGTCAGAAGGTTGATGATGGAGTAGGATATTCATACGACACCATACTCCTAGTTACGAGTAGGTTTTAGTGGGTAGGACCCAAAAGGATAGTCGCATGCAGAGATCAAGCCATCATCAATCAGAGTGAGTTCGGGAAAGACTAGAGTTAAACCAATAGGCCAATGATTCTTTCACTATCGAGATATTGGATGAGGGGTGCAGTCAATTGGATGTTTAGATTGTTTGCAGTAGGGCACAACCACTTAGCTCTTGAGAGGTCTTTCGATTAGTTGAGGGGGAGCTGCGTGGGGCCATAGCCACGATGAGAAAAGAGACAGACCAAGTAGAATATCTGTATTATAGGCCTAACAAAGCAGACCTTTACAGATATAGAAAATCCTCGACTGAGTTCCATACAAGGTAGACCTTGTTGGCAGAATTCAGGGAGTAGACAGAACAATTACGTATAGTCCTCAAGGTATGCACTGGGTGGTACATTGTGGATGTCCGAGCACTAGTATAAGCTAGTGCGGACGCAATTTTACGTTTTCATAGTAGACGACGGAACAACTATATTGTAGGCCTCACGAAGCTGTCCTTTACAGATGTAGTTATAGAACGCTCTAGGAGCAAGACGATGGAGTCCTTTTCGAGGAGGATACAGAAGGTACTATGAGTAGTACCTAGGACCGATGCGGTCTTTCGGCATGTAGCTACATATATATTAGTTATTAGGTTATAATCTACTAGGGAGTAGATGGGTGCGATTCATGCATAGAGGCGAGAGTATTATAAACCTAGCAAACCTAATATAACAGAAAATGGAAATAAAACGGTATATGTAGAATTAAGCTTAGAAGTGTATAATTTGTCCATTCACTAGAACTTTAGTTCTGACCCCCTCCATATAACATGCCACGGGTTAGGTAGATGGCAGAGATTTTCCAGCTTTGAGACACTTGTTTAAAAAGTTTTATTATCTTGGTGAATATTTACTTCCTATTATATTTTAGTTAGTTCCGCTGTGAGATGTTTATTTGAGCTCTGATATATTTGTCTTTGCCTATTTGCAGGATACCAGATACCCTACTCGGGCTTCAGTGGGCTTGGATTTTAGCATTTTTGTGAAAAATCAGGAACCACTGGAATTCGGGTTGTTACATTTGGTATCAGAGCTTAGGTTAGTAGAACCTAAGTAAACTAGGAAATATGAGTGAATGTATTTGTCTTTTTGAATAAAAAATAAATATATTTTGTACTAAAATCCAAATAGTCCCCAATTATAGATTTTAACATATGGAAAGTTTTTAGAAGTATATTTGTGCATAGTTTGCTAGTTGGGTTTGGGATGACCCAAGGATGTTGGGCCCTATGTTATTGTCGATTTATAGTGTACAATAAGCTATGTTTTGAGAGAAGATTGATATCCATATGTTATAGGAAGTGGGAAAGTTCCCTAGGGAGAGTAGGGAGTGTATTTTTATTTTGGAAGGAATAAGAGATTTTAGTAAGAAATTGAGATTTCCAAGGTTTAGGAAGGGTATTCCTAAGGTAGTAAGAAGAAAATCCACTTTATGTTTAGCCCAATAAAATGAAACTTTTGGAATTGAAAAGTTGAAAAATATAATTGTTAATATGTTTGAGGAAGTAAATATTGGGTTTTTGAAAAAACAAAGTGGTATGAAATTTAAATTGGTTTTTATATGATGTAAATTTTGTTAAAAGTGAAATTCTTTTTGAAGAATTATAGAGCATGTATAGCTCGCTAGTTTCTTTATAGGTAAACAAAGATTTTAAATATAAAAACCTAGAGTGTGTTAAGTATCGAAAACGTAGGTTACCACATTTATTGTTGTAATATATGTTTTCATGAAAAATAAAGGAAGCATAGACTATGACACTATTGTTATAGTAGGTGACTCCCAAAGGAAATGTTTTTACATAGCATATGGGATTTATTAATAATTATTTTAATTGAATCCATATACTTTTATTTTTGGGTTGTAGTAACGGTGTTTTACGCAACATTTGTTTTGACCCAAATAAAAATGTGTTTTGAAGATAATATCTAAGTATAGAAATAAAGTGGTTTGTAAGTACACTTATTATTTAAATAAGTATATGGAAATGTTTTCTAGTTATGAAAATATTAAAACAGTTTTGAAAATGAGTTCTTTTGAAAAAAAGATGTAAGTTAAATATTAGGAAATTATTAAATTTCGTAGGAAATGTCTATCGTAAGTGAATATAGATTGAACATACTTTAATCTATTGGAATGAAATGAATAATGATAAAATTTTCTATGAAACCAAATCACAAATAAAGATGTTTTGTGCAAGTTATAAGGAATAAGTGAAAGAGATGTACAAGGTATGAAAAGCAACATATTTTGTATAGCCTATTTCGATAAAATATAAAATAAGTTCTTTGTAAGTTCACATAAACATGAAATCCTCTTTTAAAGGATTTATAGAAGGTTTTAGTGTTAATAGTTTCTCATAAGAGAAAGTAGTTCTAATACATTAAGGTATAAAACTATTAGGAGTAATAAGAAGTGCAATAATTAGAGACAGTGTTAGTTAGGAGGGATATTATAGAGAGCCTTAGTAGAAAAGCTAAGCGATGGAAATAATATTTTTCCATTGATTATGCGCATTGGTTGCTTGCCTTTGTAGAAAGTCCCTATTTGTAGTAAGTTAGAAACTCCTCAAGGTTTGGTAATTGGAAGAGTAAGAAAGTTAAGAGATTTTTGATAAAATAATTGTTCTTATCTACTCTAGATTTTGTAAATTTGAAAATCTATGAAAGGAAGATGTTTTGAAAACATATGGGGACATTTTTGGAAGTCAAGAAAAAAAAATGTTTCAAGGACAAGCAAGGCATGTTTTAAAGAAAAATGGTTTGGTGAAAAAGTAAATAAGTTTTTGGAAGAGAAAAAGTTAGTAAACGATTAAATTTAAAAATCCAATTTTTTTTTATGGAAAGCTGTAAAAGTCTTTAAAAGGAAAAGAGGAATGAATTTTGAACTTAGAATTTGTAAGTTTTCCCCTTTAGGTTTGGGGAATAATTTAAATTCAAAGAGCTGTAAAGATGCAAGTCTAGAAAGATAAAATGTTATGTAACCAAGTACCTTTGAATTTAATAGAAACTTCAAAGTAACACTTTTAAAGGCAAGAATTTTGGGATTTGATGTTTCAAAAATTTAGAAGCTTTAATTTTTGAAATGAAATATTAAATACCAAACCAAACTTTTAAATATGGAGTAGATAGGAATCATTTTCTATGTGTGACGGGAAAAGAATAAGGCTACGTAGGAGATAATAGTGATTACTTTTAGTAGTAATAATAAAAGTTCTCGTAAAGTGTATAGGACACTAGTGAGAACCTAGGAATGTTGCTTCATGTGTGTAGACTATAAAAGAATAGTGAAGTGATATTAGTAAGATAGTAAGACACACGTGGTTAGGATAGGTAGACCATAGTTGGGGGAAAATGAAAGGCAAAGAGAAAATTTCCCCAAGCTTAGTTGCCTTTTTAGATAGAGACTGCATAGATTGAAATCCTTATCCATTGTAGTAAATGAGACTTGGTTATTCCTTTTTGAGTATGGAATGGAAGAGATGAATAGATCTTATTCATCGTGAGAAATACAACGTAAGTTAGTAATGAGAATAGGTGGCAGGAGGAGCATATGAGTTACTTGGATTCCTAGAGTAGGACTTTTCTGTGTCAGAGTGGACGTGGTCCTAGGCCTCTTAGCCCTAGATGATAGCTATGTTTAGCTGCTATATTAAAAGAAAAGTAAAAGCAAATAAAAGCAACTAAAAGAAAAATAGTAAAATTTAAAGAAAGCGATAGAAACGTCAACAGAAAAATTTAAAGAGAAATTTTTTCTTATGTGAACTGTGCTTGGGAAAGCAAATAGAGATTTTTATGGAATAGTGGCATAAGTTCCAAGTACGGAGAAAGAGGTGCGCAAAAGTAAAACGGAGAAATGTGATGTTTTTCCATTTTCTACCTTCTTTCTGACATAAGAAATCGAGTTTGGAAAATTAGATTTTTCTGAAATTCAAATATTAAAAGTTGTTTGGTAAGATTTGAATATAAAATTCGTTGCACTACGCCCCTATTCAGTAGGAGTGTGGGAAAATTAGATGAAAAACGTTTTGAGTTTTCAAAAGATTGCATTCATATAGAAATTGCAAGTATATTTAGAGTGTGCATCATGTTTTAAAATAAATTTTTAAAGAAGAAAAGCATTCATATAGGAGGTACCGCTTAGAAATTCATGTACATGCATATATTTTATGATGATACTTTGCACAAGGACACGGATGGTCAAAAAATTGGATGTACACAAAATAGATGTGATTAATGCGAGCAATTACATAATTTTACCCTTGTCGAATTTCGAGGATAATTTCCTAAAGGGTGGGAGAATGTAACACCCCGCATTTTTAGATAATTAAATAATCAAATAACGATAAATAATGAAAATAAGCATTTTTGGAATTGTTAGAATATGGCCTCGAAACTTATACCATTGTGTTCGTGGCGATTTTCTGATCAATTTCCATATATAACTCGTCGAAATCCGAGTTAATATGAAGATGTTACGAGAAGAACAAGAAATCAGAAATATATAATTAGTTAAACGAAAAAAAAATAACAAATAGAAGGACCCCACGAGTCGACCATCAGGTCGACTAGTAGAGCACCAGGGTCGACCCTAAGGTCGACCAATAAAGAACACAGGTCGACCCGCGTTTGCCCTGGACATTAAATCGTCAAGGGACGTGCCGAGCTTTTCTAATTTGATTTTTCATGTGATCTGAGGCATTGTATTCTGGATCCAACGATTCACAGCGAGCCTATGACGTGGTTGCACCAGATTCATTCCAAAAATCCGACGGTTTGAGATCCCCAAACTCCCTTATAAATAGAACCCTAGGCCTAGCTATTTTCTCACAATCATATTTTCTCCCAATTGGGTTCATTGCGTGAGGCTGAACCCTAAATAGAAAATATTTCTAGGGAGAAGATCTTCTTAATTAAAATATTAGACGCTTTAGACGGGGATCCAGGAAAGCCATGAAGCAAATCTAAGGACGATATGTGAGTGGATTTAAATTATATATCTTTTACGTTTATGAGATATTATTGTTAGATTCCCGTTAAATATTTTAATTCAGCATTTGCACTAATTTTAGTAATTAGTTCTACTATATAGTTATGAAATTGTAAAATTTTATAAAAGAAGTGTACTTATATTTAAATATTATTTATATGGAAAAGAAAGTAAGGAATCAAATTAAATATAAGTAATATTAGGTTTAAAAGTTGTAGAGAAAGGCATAAGCCTAAAAGTGAGGAATTTACAGTAAATTATGCTAAAACGGGAGAAATGAATTAAAAAGGGGAAAAACTAAATAACTTGATTTGGAAGTTAGTGATTGATTAGTTGGTTGATTTAGAAAAGGGAATACATTTCCATAGTTTAATATTGTAAGAACATCGATAAACGTAATTGCAAGAATAAAAGCAAGAAAAATGAAATTAGTGCAAAATAGAGACATTACTCTATTTTTCATTACCCAATAATTAAAGAAATAATAAAAGAAATATCTTGCAGTTACGGGTTATTGTTTATAGCATTATTTAGTATTAAAATATGAAAATGGATTTTTAGCACAGTTTTTGTAACCAATCAAATAGAATAGAACTACTTCCTAGAATAAAAGAGAATAACGTGAAGTGTTAAAGAAATTAAAGAAGAGGAAATAATCAAGTTAAATATTCGACAAGACTAGAAATAATAAACAGAAGATGTGACTAGATCTGTATTTACTGCGCAGATAGTAGAACAAAAAGTAAGGCAGTTATTATGATAAGTAATTTTTGATAGTTGGACGTAGTCCTAAGCTAAGTCTGTCATAAAATATAAGAGAACAAAAGAAAATTTAGTATCATAATAAAAGAAGACAGACTAGAATAGAAAAGAGACACTTGCAATTACATTTGTAACATGTAGGTTATAAAAGAAAGAAAATAATATAAACGTAACAATTGCAAGTAAAATTGTAACACGAAGGTTATAATTAAAAAGAAAGAAATAGAAGAGGCTTATTTTATCAAACTTAGATCTTGGATTAAGTTAATAAGCAAAATAATAGAAGTGGCCCGTACCGGCAGCATTCCCTTTCAGGTCTAAGACTGATGGTCTCACACATAGGTGGGGCTGGGCTTGCTGATTAGGGTAAATAAGTAGCCTACAGAATAAGAAAAGTAAACTAAATGCAAAGTAAAGACTAGACGTAGGGACTAATAAAATGGTAAGCTGCGTTTGGAATAGCTCAAAAAGAATCTGGATAAAGAGCCTAACGAAGCAGTTCATCGTAGATTTTTAGTATAGAAAGAGCACGTCTAACTTAGTTGGTTTGGGCTAGAAGGAAGTACGAGACTTCAACGAGATGTGAGGATACTCTAGGATGGCCCTCCAGGGTAGGCCTAACAAAGCTGCACCCCTGGAGGCAGGTCTGTAGGTTTTCTATCAAGAGAGTATGCCTTGACTGCTTTTGCATTGCAGGCCTAACAAAGCGAACCTTTGTAGGCAATCAAAAGGTTGATGATGGAGTAGGATATTCATATGACACCATACTCCTGGTTACGAGTAGGTTTTAGTGGGCAGGACCCAAAAGGATAGTCGCATGCGGAGATCAAGCCATCATCAATCAGAGAGAGTTCGGGAAAGACTAGAGTTAAACCAACATGCCAATGATTCTTTCACTATCGAGACATTGGATGAGGGGCGCGGCCAATTGAATGTTTAGATTATTTGCAGTAGGGCACATCCACTTAGCTCTTGAGAGGTCTTTCAATTAGTCGAGAGGGGCTGCGTGAGGCCATAGCCACGATGAGAAAAGAGACATACCAAGTAGAATATTTTTATTGTAGGCCTAACGAAGCGGATCTTTACAGATATAGAAAATCCCCGACTGAGTTCCGTATAAGGTAGACCTTGTTGGCGGAATTCAGGGAGTAGGCAGAACGATTACATATAGTCCTCAAGGTACGCACTGGGTGGTACATTGTGGATGTCCGAGCACTAGTATAAGCTAGTGCGGACGCAATTTTACGTTTTCATAGTAGACGACGGAACAACTATATTGTAGGCCTCACGAAGCTGTCCTTTACAGATGTAGTTATAGAACGCTCTAGGAGCAAGACGATGGAGTCCTTTTCGAGGAGGATACAGAAGGTACTATGAGTAGTACCTAGGACCGATGCGGTCTTTCGGCATGTAGCTACATATATATTAGTTATTAGGTTTTAATCTACTAGGGAGTAGATGGGTGCGATTCACGCATAGAGGCAAGAGTATTATAAACCTAGTAAACCTAATATAACAGAAAATGTAAATAAAATGGTATATGTAGAATTAAGCTTAAAAGTGTATAATTTATCCATTCACCGGAACTTTAATTCTTACCCCCTCCTCATAACATCCCACAAGTTAGGTAGATGGCAGAGACTTTCCAGCTTTGAGACACTTGTTTAAAAAGCGTTATTATCTTGGTGAGTATTTACTTACTATTATATTTTAGTCAGTTCCGCTGTGAGATGTTTATTTGAGCTCTGGTATATTTGTCTTTGCCTATTTGCAGGATAACAGTTACCTAACACGGGCTTCAGTGGGCTTGGATTTTACATTTTTGCGAAATATCCAGACCCACTGGAATTCGGGTTGTTACAGGACCACCCCGCTTAAACTCCAAAAAAATTATTATTATGGTATAATACGGTTTTGAAGTAAATAATAATTATTTATTTATGATGTTTAAAATTAATTAATTTGTTTAATTTATTGTATTTATAAATAATAAATTAATTTATAAAAGGAATTCCATTTAATAAAAGAGTTTATAAATAAAAGTGGAGTTTGGATTTACAAAGGATTTTATAATAAATGCTTTATAAAGGATTATTTTGAAGGATTTTTATAAGGGATTTTAGAAGAGATTTCTATAAAGTGGTTTTTATAATGTAGTTTGTAAAAGAATAATGTTTTTATAAATAACAAAGAGTTTTGGAGATTTATAAATGGTTTTAAAGATGTATGAAAGGAGTTTTGTAAATGGTATTATAGATTTATAAAAGAGTTTTATAAATATTTTTAGAAATTTGTAAAAAAGATTTATAAAGGGTTTATAGATTTATAAAATGAATTTATAAATGATTTTTGAGTCGTATAAAAGAGTATATAAAAGAAGATGAGATTTGATTTCCAATGATCTTTTAGTAATTGTGGAGTGTGGAACATCTTTCCATACTAACACCAACATGAAATCTTTCTCAGTGTTTTGTGAATATACTCATATCGTTGAGATAAGTATATTGATATTTTTACAAGTATTGAAAGGAGTATAAATGGTTTGTGAATATATCTTTGTAAATCTATTTTGATTCAAGTATTTACAAAGCGATTTTAATTAATGAAAGGATTAATTAAAGAGGTTAGTGGTTTGTTTATGTGCTTAATCAATGTTGGTTTTCCTTATAGAATTAAATCCCTGATGTGATTGTTTTTCACTTGATAGTTTAGTAACCGACTATCAAATCTGGCTAGTTTTAAATTATCGTTGTCGGTTCGAAGAGACCGGGACCAGATATATTATCTAAAAACCACTTCGAACTGACATAAGCATTCGAATTGAAACATCTTGAAGATGATTGAAGACAGAGCTTTTGAATTGCAAGGGCTACCTACTACTTACCTTGAGGGTGATTCCAAAAATGGATGTAGTGGAGGTAGTGCCTTTGGTTTCGTTTAGACCCAAAACGAACTTGTATGGATGAATGCTGGCATTGCATTTTTGCTTGGAGGGTAGTGTTAGCATTCCAAGTGAAATTGCTATCTAAAATGTAAAATATAGCCTATAGCCTCATCAACTGGTAAATGAATAAAGGAGGGATGTGTCGCAGGGCTATGTGGGTCGCTCACATTAGGGTATGATCATTCCTTGTATAGAGTCGATATTCTTTTATGCTTAGAGCCCATTATGGTTGTTGATCAACCAAAGGGATGATCATATTCGGCGTTATCCAATAATGGGTAAGGTCAGTCTTGAGTAGTAAGGTGCAAAGTGTTGTAGCCTCCCGTACATTTTATCTAGAGGTGTACGGATTAAGTGGGTGGACCCTTACCCTTTCATAGTTGGAATCCATTCTCCAATACAAGCCTTCAGATTTGATTATATACCTATTATGCTGGTATTCAGTAATGTAACAATTTCGGCTATGTTTAATATTTATTTGCACCCTAGATATTATTATAATATCACTGGATTTTCTATAGAAAATGTTTTGGTTACCGTAAAGTAAAAATCATCTGTGTTTATGTGTAGTGTGGTCTTACGAGATACCTTTATTTTCAAAAGATTTCTATGATATTAAAATCCAATTGAGGTGTGTTTCTCATGCTGGTTTACCAGACTGATCTTGGTGTTATTTTGTTATAATGCTCGAGTAAGATTGAACATATTTACAGATCTAGGTTGGATGCTTAGGAGCTTCAGGAGATGTGATGGAGGCCCCGAGACGTAGTCACGTATATCTTATTTTCCATGGCATCGGTTATCTCTATTTAACAACATTTGTGAAGACAGGTTGTTATAACCGTCTAGGCTAATGATTAGTGGTTAGTGTACTCTGATTTGATCGTATGTATATTACAGTTTTTCTTGGTGAAGGGTTATTGCGTATTATATATTACTCGTCACGATGTGAGATTTTGTTCAGTCTTCTATTTCTTTCACCACAACAATTTGTCTTTCCGTCACTTGGATGCTCGACACATGAATACCGTAGATGTATTAGTGTTGATTTCTGAGGGTCAAAATGGCAGGTCGTTACAGTGTGTGTATATATCTATGTGTTATTAATTATGTGTTACATACTCTATAGTCATGTAAAGATATGAATGGGTGGCATGTACATGCTTAAAAATATGTATTGGTATATAAATACATGTATGATTTTTAAATTTAAAGTAATTTAAAAAATGCATATGTTTTTCAAATATATGATGAAAAATACAACTATCCCTATTTTGAATAAAGAAGTAGATTAAAGTAAGGTAATTAATAAATGATAATACTAGTTGAAATAGAATATATGCATTTTGAAAATTTTGTTTTTTTAAAAGAGATATTTATATAAATAACATATTTTTGAAAATGTGGTTTTAAAGGAAAAAATGATTGTTAAAATTGAAAAAAAATAAAATTTTATTTGAAGAGATAGTGTGTGTGTGTTTGTATACTTATAAATAAAATGTTTATAAGGTTTTGGAGAATGAAATGTATTAAAGAAATGCTAATTATTTTGAAAGAAAACCTATTGTTTGAGAATAACCTTAAAAAAATGAATTGCATCAAAATCAATTGAAGGTGGATTGTATTTTATAAATTAAATTATTGAATTGTGTTTCAAAACTATTACTGAGAAAAAATGGTTTTGGGTATATATTAAGTGAGTAATTAATATGCATATATTTTGAAAAATTACTATTTTTGTATTTTGGGTATATAATATTGATAATGTGTTGCACTTAAAAAGGAAGGAATTGTATATATAGTAAAATGATGATATGATTTATCAGTTGTAAAGTGATAATAAAGTTTCAAACTTTATTTTTGAATGATGTATGAAATAACTAAATGAGTGAAACTTTGAAAGAAAATTATTTTGAGAAGTGTGAAAAGAATATTCTAAATATTAAAAAGTTTGTAATAATATGTATATCCTGAATACGAATAATAGTATTTCATAAATGATAATTGAAGTGTTTATTCTTTCTTATTCAAGGTAAATTTAAAATTTTACAAAAGAATTTGGAATTAATCGTTTTAAAGTGTGTATATTAACTTAAATACTTCCTTTAAATTGATTTAGAAATTTTATGTTATGGAACTATTGATTTATTTTGAAAATTAAAAAGAATTTTAAAAAGGATGTGCTATATTTAATTCATACCTCGGTAAAGGTTTTTTTAATTATATTGATGTATAAATTTTATAACTAATAGGTAATGTGCTTTGGAAATTAAAATGAGTTATATTCAGAAAAATTATCTGAAGAGGAGTTTAAGTATATGAAATATTTCACTTTTAAGTAAATCAAAAACCCGTTTTTAGTTTTAAAAGCATAACTTTTTAAAGGTAATTAGATATTGGGGATTCCCCATTTTTTGGAAAATAGATTTAAAAATGAACAACTTTATGAAGGATGTCTTTTTCAAAATTTGAGGTTTTCAGGGATAAAATTTGATTTAAAGTGAGTTAAAATTTTGGACTAAATTTAAAATTTTGTCATTTAATAGGGCCCTAGTAAAACTGCCATAACCTTTGATTCTATGATCAAATTACAGTGGTTTTTCATTCATTAGTAAGGTATTTTCATAAAGAACAACTTGTTTGTTTTATCACTTTCCAAAATTTTAAAGTTTTTTTATGATAAAATCTGTTTCTGTAGAAGCTAAAGCTTTGTCCTATGCTTTAAATTCTAAGTTGAAACAATAAATTATTTTGGTTATAACTTTCAAAACTCTTATACATTTTCGATGGTTTTGTAATTATTGGAAATTTGTGTTATGCAAAATTTTGAGGTTTACTATGTGAAAATTGAGATTTATACTAGGGGACACCTTCTAAAAATATTATTTTCAGAATTTGTAGACTTGAGTTACATGAATATATTATTGAAGTCCTTTATATTTTTATATTTCTGTAAGTTATTTAGAGAATCTATTGATCATTTTATAACTTTACTTTCGAGAGTAAGAATAGTTTAGTTTTAGCCTTTGGAATCCAAATAGAAAAATAACTTAACTATGAATGATGAGGTAATATAATGCTTCATAATTTTATATATGATATATGATTTGTTTGAGAAAACATAGGCACTTAAGTACTTTTTATGGTTGATGCTAGATGCATACTAGATGGTGCTCGCATAAAAGCTAGTAAGTTACTTTAAAATGCTTAATAAGGTATGTTTTATGTTAATATGGTTTATATATTGTGTATTATTTGGCCATGAGATGAAGTTATATATATATGTTATTACCGATCATGTTTAGATCAGTGTATATATTTTATTATGCTATTTTTATCGGGGGTTCTACGCACAAAGGAGATTCTACTAGAATTTTCAAAAATTTCGATACTATTTTTAAAAATTTAATATATTATTTTGAAAATGTAGAAAATATTTAATCGAATTTTTATAAATAATGATGTATCTTTTTCTTTGAATGTGCAATGGTGTGAGATTTTTTATAAATAATATGTATATGAATGATGGAAAGTTTACTTTATTATGTATTTTATATGGATTGAGCATTCAGGTAAGTACTTACGAGTGTTTTGAATTGGTGTGATGTTTGGATTTGATTGAACGGCTGATATGTGCCCTTGCAAGTGCATATAGATTAGTATGATGATGTAGAGTTTGTGTGTCCATGTGTATATCTTTGAAGTTATATTGGTTAAATAATATTCGTTATAGAGTTCCTTCTTGTATATATGCAATTTAGTTTAAGGGGGGAGTTTGTAACGACCCAGGGCCAAACCTTAAAATTTCATTTAAATTTATCTTGAAGAATAATTTGCGGATAACTAAAGTCAAAATTATTGGTTTTTGAAGCTTAAGTGATATTATGGAAAGAAACCTATTTAAAATTAGTAAAATGTTTTATGTGAAATGCAAGGAAGAATATTTCACAAAAAGTTAAAAATAGTATTTTAAAATTTATTTGAGGTTAAGATTTTGTAAATACAAATTTGTGAATATTTTATGGAAAATAAGAAAGTAATAAATAAATTAACGAATATTGGTTTAAAATCCATATTATCAGATAAAGATGTGTTTTTTGTTTTATTAACGACTTAGAAAGGATTCTATATATAATAAAAATAAACAAGTGAATATAAATAAAGTGAATAAATTATGAATTTAAAATGATTTCTTGGTTTAAGAAAATAGAAAGCAAGCTTTGAAAATTCATTCAAGTTAATAATATGTGGGGAAGGTATTTATAGAGTTTGGAAAAATTTTGTATGTGATAAATTGTAATAAAGCACATTTTAAAGGGTTAGAAATCATTTCATATGAATTAAATTTACTTTTAAGGCTAAAATTAGCCTTTTGGGTATGAGAATTGATCCAAAACCCTTTTCTTTCATTTTAGGCAGCAGAGGAGACATTTCTTCCCTAGTTCATTCTCTTAACACATCTCTAAAACGTTATAAAACCTAATAATGGCAACCTCTGTTAGCTAGATTTTTCATCACATACAAACACCTCGAAGACCCAGAGGAAAATTCTGATTAATCTGTTCACTAAATATTTTGATGGGCTAGTTATCTAAGACCTTATATGAGTGCTAGAAAGTTAGGTTGAATTTCTATTAAGTTGATACAGAGAGGAATAGGTATTAGAGTGAGCCGAAACCCGAAACTTAATAGTGTAAACAAAGTCATTTACCGAGAGGATTATATATTAGAGTGAGCTGAAACATAATGCAGTAAACAAAGCTGAAAGAAAAAATAGTGAAAGTAAAGACACTGGGAGTTATAGTGGTTGGGGCTAAAGTCCTACGTCCACTATCCTTTCCTTCTTTAGAGTTCTACTATATAGCTGAGACACTATAACAATGATGATTAGCCAAGTCCGCTTTAATGAGTTTTGATATGAGTTCTAACATATGAAAGTTAGATTTTTCTTAGTATTTGAATTATGCAGGTGCCAAAAAGAAGGTGCGTGATTATTAGGATCAACACCCATTTATAGACATCTTATTGCATTGCTATTGGTGGAGAATTTTCCTTTTGGATTGTTGATGTAGCTTGCTTATAGGGCTAAGATTGGATCATGTGTTGACATTTGGGTTGCTTGCCAATTTACGTGGATGTCTCACCTTGCATTTCATATATAGTGTAGGGAAGTGGCAATCCATGTGCATTGTATATATTATTGGCTATCTGAGCCATTGATCATGATAGTTTTGTAGAAATCCTTCGGCTTTGGAGCATTATCTTGGGGTTAGCTTTCAGTTGATGCCTCTTTGAGGGCCAAATCTTTTGGCTTTTGGTTACTTGAATGACAGTTCCTCTAAATATTTTTTATACTTAGGTATACTAATTTATTCTCCGGCTTATTGTGTTAACGATTGTTATGCTAAAGTATATACACTATATCAATTGATGTTTAATTTCTATGGGAGGAATCACATATAGCATAGTTGATATGGTTTAAGAAAGTAATATTACTGAGTAAAAAATAAGGTATAATACATGTCCCCCAAAGTTCATTCTATATGACGAGTACATAGTGGAATTTGGTTTTTGTAAGAAAGGTTATACCATACTTTTGTACTTAGTTATTTCAC
Organism: Allium fistulosum; assembly: GCA_030737815.1. Taxonomy (NCBI): domain Eukaryota; kingdom Viridiplantae; phylum Streptophyta; class Magnoliopsida; order Asparagales; family Amaryllidaceae; genus Allium; species Allium fistulosum. Next base: position 412,227,495 of record CM060908.1, on the reverse strand, counting down.
TCTTTCTTTGGTCTATATCCCATAAATATCAAACTTGATCAATATTTGATGATTTTATTATGTAGAGAGGATTTTGTGGCCGAAGACTAGGTATAGTAAGTACTGTAGGGAGAAGCTAGCTGCATGTCGAAGGTTATGTATAGTAAGTTGCTACAAAGGAAAAGTAGTTGTATGCCAAAGGCTATTTCTATTAGAGTGCCGCAAAGGCTAAAGTAATTGTATGCTAATGGCTATGTATAGTAGGTGCTACAAAGGTGATAATATTATGTGCCGAAGGCTATGTATAATAGGGTGCCATAAAGGAAAAAGTAATAGTATGTCGAAGGCTATGTATAGTAGGGTGCCCAAAAGTTGAAAGTAACTGTATGCCGAAGGCGATGTATAGTAGGGTGCTGCAAAGGTAAAAGTAATTGTATGCCGAAGGCTATGTATAGTAGGGTGTCACAAAAGCGAAAGTAATTGTATGCCGAAGACTATGTATAGTAGGATGCCACAAAAGCGAAAGTAATTGTATGCTGAAGGATACGTATAGAGAGGGTGTCACAAAGGTGAAAGTAATTGTATGTCGAAGGCTATGTATAGTAGGCTACTGTAAAGGCAAAAGTAATTGTATGCCGAAGGCTATGTATAGTGGTTTCCACAAAGACAAAAGTAATTGTATGTCATATTATAACAACCCGAAGATTTTTGACCCCGAAAATCAACACTAATACGTCCACCGTATAGAATGTCGAACAATGGAGTGCCGAAAATCCCAGACTGTTTAAGAAGAAAATAAGATAGAATAAGAAACAAAACAACAGCACAGAATCTCACAATCGCAACGGAACAAAATATAATATATAATAGCAGCATTTTATACAAAGAAAAACTGTAACTGTCAATATACATACAAGATATCAGAGTACAACAAATCTGGATAGTTATAATAACTTGTCCCTAAACACTGACCATACGGTCTATAATACACAGCGGAATATAATCAATACATCTATGTTCCCCAGCTCGTCTCCTGAGCTCCAAGCGTCCAAACCTCAAATTCTGTACTACTCGGTCTGACCTGAGCATTACAATAAAGTAACACTCGAGTCAGGCTGGAAACCAGCGTGAGTAAACCAATTTAATTTGAAATACCGGAGTTATCAAAATCTATGGAAGCCAAGGTAACTCGTATAACCTGACGAGTTTTTATTAGATACCAAAACAGTTCTGTAGAAAATCCATCGACTTTATAATAATGTCCAAGTACATTTACTTATTTCACCTAGTTGAATTTGTTAAATTAATCCAATTCCAGTATATTAACTCTATGATCAACCCGTAAAGGTTCGTAATGATTCTCAAATCGAAGTGATTCCGGATAACCAGATATCCGACCCCGGTCTCTCCGAGTTCAAGTAATAAATTTTAAAAGGGTAAATTGTTTTAAAATAAACAATTTATATTTAGGGTGACCAAATTCAAATATGTGGATTTATTACCGATTCTTATTTCAAATACTTTATATCATTACTTTAATCTCATTATTTTAATTTGTCTAACCATTTGTTGGCACAGACAAGAATAATTTGGAAACAAATATCCAATAGAATTAAGCAAATATATAGATCGTTAACCTAATTAACAATCTATAATCGATATCCAAACGATTTACTCATCAGGGTTTTAATTCACTTTGATTAATCGTATTCATTTATATTAAAAACCAAATTAATTACAATTTAAAGGATTTATAAACAATTTATTTTTGGTTATTTAAAATCAAGAAACCCAATTAATAGCCAAGTCCTAATTTTATTAACTTAAGATTTAATGAATTAAGAATCTAATTAATTAATTACCTAAATTATTTTAAATTAATTAAATTTAACTTTCCACAAAATAATTCTTAAACTTAAAATATAGAAAGTAAAACTTAGTGCCCGGATATAAGTTCAAGTTTGCTTTCCTTTAATTTCTTCTTTTTTTAAACATTGGCCCATTGGCCCAAACCCGATAACACAGGCTTCCCCTCCTTTCTCCTCTCTTCTCTTTTATTCTGCCAATCCTATTTCTTCCTACTACTACACTTGCACGAACTACAGCCTGCACATGCACACCCCAATGAAAATTCGCCAACCACCGCCGACCTCACCTCCAAGTCGCCCTCGACCTCCTTGAACCACCGGCCACCAGTTTCTCCACGGCAACCCTCAACTTTGAAAAATCGAAAGCTAGACCATTTCCAGTAAACGAACCGGCCACTTCCCTTACCCTTCACCGCCGTCACTGACCACCGGAAGCCAGTCTGTTATGCCAGAAGCCTCGTCTTGCTCCCCTCTACCTTATCCCCTACACCGCAGCCTCACGTCCCCACCACGACGCTGCCATTTCTAGAAAAACAATCTCGACCAAAACTCAAGCCTAAACTCTACTTCCCCTCTGACCTAACGCCACGCCGATCAGCAAAATCCACCACTATTTTTCCCGAGATCCTATACCTCCCAGCTTCCTCTGACCACAACCCCGACGCCTACCAACCCTAAGATCGTCAGAAATTGACCAACGACCCCAAATTGATCATCCCTCTCTACCTCGTCAATTACGCAACTAAAAATCATGATAATGCCAACAAAATTCATTTCTTCCCATGCCGATCCCATTTATGTCAGTGAAAACATAACTATTTGTCAGTGTTTTTACCTGATATTATTCTATGAAATCATTTTTAAAATTAAATATACTCGAATGCAAACACAAACCCTTCAAACATCATAACCTAAAACTATCTAGAGGAAGAGATATAGATTTTTGAAGGTTAAACTTGACAGTAAAGAAATAGAACAGAGTTAAGATTTGTGTACAGGCTTTCATATTCATCCATATACATGCATAAATACATTCATTTCTATGCAAACAATATAACAATTACTATTATTTTAATTTATCTTTAAACATACTCATAGATTTATAAGAAAGATTTGGGTTTGAAAATGTTTACTCAGAGATTATCATCTTGGAGACAGAGAAATGTTTTTTGGAAAAGGAACCGCTAGCTTTGTTTTGATCTCCTGAACTTTAGTTGTTTTGATTTCTAAGTGGCAGTTTGTATTATTTTACTTTAGTTTGTTCGAATCAGAAAATGAAACAAGTAGAGGTATATATATATGGAGAGAGGAAGTAGGCTGCAGCTCTTTGTATACAGTAAGTCATAAATTCTATTACTTTTCTTTTCTTTTGTCTCAATGGTTGATTAGATATTATGTGAGATGATTTGATTTATTATGAGAGATTTGATATTATATGACTCGATTTAATGTTTTGTGTGTTTGAAATGATATGTATTCATGATGTCGTCCCCTTTTGTGTTTACAGACATTTTAATATGAACTGATATATGTGTATATATATCCTTTTGAATGTATATATATATATATGCATAGTTATGTAATTTATCCTATTTTACTTGCATCATCACTATTTAATATATATATATATACTTTTGCTAGTATTTGTCATCATATATTTTCTCATGTTATAAATATGGTTTGTCACACTCTCACATACAATATATCTTCCTATATGTATACATTTTTATATAGATATTTATATTCCCATATGCATTGTTTTTATAACATGTATACATACTCTCTATTCACATTTATTTACTTACATATACATACATTTTTACTTATACATATTTCCATATACATTGCTTTTGTATATTTTGTCATTATATATCTATTCACATTTATACAACTTTCCTATATTTTACTTCATATAGGCATATATACCTATATATATACATATTTTTAAACCTCACAAACTTGTATATATTTATATATACAAATATATGAATATTTTATCTTAAGTTTTAAATGGTGGAGTATATATATACGTTTAATTAATTTTTTTATTTATAAGATTCATCATATCCAGAGATTTTTATTTAAAAATTGAATATAGTTTTTAATCAATTTAAAGATATTGATATGTTAATTATCAGAAATTTAATCTATCCAACCTGTAAAAATCAATATCCAAATAATTAAAATCAATTAATTTCCCAATAACAACGTCAGAAAAATCCGGGTCGTTACACATATGTTATGTATGGTAGGGTACCACAAAGGCGAAAGTAATTATATATCGAAGGCTATGTATATAGGGTGGCACAACGGTTAAAGTAATTGTATGCTAAAGGCTATGTACAATAGGGTGCCATAAAGGCGAAAGTAATTGTATGTCGAAGGCTGTGTATAGTATTGTTCCGCAATGGCTAAAGTAATTGTATCTCGATGGTATGTATAGTAGGGTGGTGCAAAGGCTAAAGTAATTGTATGCCGAAGGCTATGTATAGTAGGTGCCGCAAAGGCAAAAGTAATTGCATCTTGAAGGCTGTGTATGGTAGGGTGCCATAAAGGTGAAAGTAATTATATGCCAAAGGCTATGTATAGTGGGAGCCATAAAGGCAAAAGTAATTTCGAAAATCTAACTTCATAGTGAGGGTTTTCGAAAATGAATTTGGAAATCTTTGCCTTATCGTCTCGCGAGGACTTGAAGGTTTGTGCCTTATGAGTTAGAGAATATAACCTTATCGTACTATAAGGATTTGGAAATCTAACATTATTGTCTAATAAGGATTTGATGTCGAAGGCATAGTTGATTGAAGGCTGTAATGGCCAAGTAGATTAATTATCGTAAGACATTGTAGATAACGTACCATATGGCATAGTTAATTGATTGCCATAAGGCTTATTTGATTGAAGGATGTAAAATTCATATATATTGATTACCTTAAGATGTTGTTGATAACGTATTGTAAGGCGTAGTTAACTAAAAGCCATAAGGCTTAGCCGATTAAAGTCCGATAGGCTATGTTAGAAGAATCTCGCCATGCTAAATTGGTTTGTTATCATAAGACATTGTAAATAACATGTCGGGAGGCACCGTTAATTCGGTGATGAGAGGCTATGTTGGATTATGACCCGAAGATGAATGCTTTAGGGTAAAGTGATGGGCCTGCTATGCATTTATTTTGCCACCACATGCAATGTTTGATTGGGACTTCTGAAAAAAGTGTATTCTCTTTTATCGTGCAGTGATGATTTGGTTTCCGATGTTGCAACTTTTGAGGATGTTATTTTTAAATTGCCACTTTGATCGTATTGTTAAGATTTTCTTAACCCTTATTTTATTGGATTGGATGGTAAGGTATATAATACATTTTCTCTTCTTCTTTTATTTACTTTGCTGAATTCCTTTGCTACTACCATTAAAGCTTTTCAGAGGATTTTAAAATTTCTCGTTTCTTCAACCAAATTTGTATGTCCTTTTAATCTTTTCATTTTTTATTTCAGTCACGAAAATATCTCATGCTTGTATTGAATCTCTATTTGACTCTCGCAATTGTTTCTTATTATTTTTGGGGTATTCTTGCCATAAAATAGTAAGTAGGTTTATTTAGTAATATAGAACCCATTGCCTTGATGGTTCATAACTTTTATCGCATTGACAACCAATTAATAGTAGTGGTTAAGGTATTGATTTGTTATTACTCACCTCCCTGGATATTGAATTGATCACTAGATGATGTTTGAACCCATAACGGAACGATTGGTTTTCCTTGGTTAATGCACTTACTAGTTGTAAAAAATAGATTTTAATCTTGAACTTGTGATAGGAATTCGACCCATGATTGTTGTAGTGTCTTTGCTTGTTTATTCAGGTTTACACTCAAGTTTCCTTGGTTTTATTTCTCATTGTAAGGTTCGGATTTTGGTTTTGCATTTGTTTGATTTGTATAAAATTGTAAATTCATTTGGTCTTCTTAGATTGAAAGATGACCTCCATTTTTGATACACAAACATATTACTTCTTGACTTTGACATTCCAAAAGTGGAATCTAGATGTCCGAGTCCTCATGATTTTTTGGCATACTCCCTTAGAAGGGTACTTCCCATTAGCTATTGAATATTTTTTGAATGGGATATCTTTGCCTCTTTCCCCATTCTTTGTTAATCAGCTCAAATTCTATAATCTTAACCCATATCAACTTTCTTTGATCTTATATAACACTCTCTCGACGTTTAGAATCATGTATTGGCAGAAGGGATATACATAGTTATCTACGATTAACATAAATTTCTTCTTTGACTTAAAAGTTTTGAAATCAATCAATCCCTTGTATTATTTACAGTATAAAAGAGACAACGTTAGTTAATATTGTTAGTAAAATAGTCATGAAAAGATGGTTCTTCGTCAAGGCTAGCAATCCTTGGGTCATCACCACCTTTCTAGAAGCTAGTAATTTAAACTTATGTTTGAATAACTAATCTTGTCAATTAAGATTCTAATTCCAATTCTATATTCATTTATTATTAGGGTGATCGAAAGAAAACATAAAATTGAAGAATTCATGTCCCGTTTTACTAATGTCTTGGACCTTTCCGAGAATCAATGGCAATGTCACCGTGTGTTAATGGAAGATGTAACACCCTATATTTTGAAGGGCCCATAATATGGGAAATTAAATTAAATTAAATTAGTAATAAGAAATTATTAAAAGGTAAAGAAAATAGTTTAATTGTAAGAATTGCTTAACTAAGATTTAACTAATCATGTACAAAACACTTTAAAAGGTTAATTGAATAGACCAAGGGTAATTAGAGCAATTAAGGCTGACCTTGTTAATGAAAATAAATAAGTTAAAAAAATTTGAATGGGAAGGATTTTGTTAAAGTGGGATGCATTAGTGGGATTAGGCCACATGAGATATTAGCTCAAGCCAAAATCACTAGCCCATTTCCTTTGGCCCTAACCCCTAATTTCATTCCACTTCACTTTGTTTCATTTACAAAAATAACCTAAAGCTCCAAGTGAAGGCCGACCACCACCATTTAATAGAAGAGAAAAGGAAATCAAAATTTGAAGATCAAGATTTCAACTTTAAGGAAAAAGGAAGACTAAACAAGGTTATTCTTAAAATAAGTGAGAAATTTTTTCCCTCAAACCTTCCTAGCCCGTTTAGGTTTGGATATTGATTGTAAATGAATGTTTTGATGATGATTAATATGTTTGGAAGCCTTAAACATTGTTTTGATTTTTGTTTGAAATTTAAATGAAATAAATAATTTCATGTTTTAGGATAAAATATGAATTAACCATAGTTAAATGATTTGAAATTGAGATATGATGTTTATTGATGAAATAAAGATGAGTTTTATAATTTCATAATTTCTGGATTTAATTTGAAATTTATAAGAATTTTCTAAGTTGAGAAAATAGTTAATTATGGGTAAATCAATTATTAAAAATAATGAAATTTACTATTTTGACTAGAAATTTTGGGATAAGCTAAAATACGATGAATTTGTTTTTTGATGATTTTTTGGATTTTTCCCATCAGTTTTCAATTTCCTATGAATTAATTGGCTAAGAAAAAAAGTAATTAATTAATTATAACTAATTAACAAATGGAAGATGTAGCTGGCCCATTTTTGAAAAGCAAACTGCAAAGAAGAAGATTAGCCTATGAGAACTTGACAATAAATGGGATTTGGTGTACAGTGTTTACTTAATAAAGAAAGGAAACAGTCTTCAATTTAATTAAAAGATTGCCATTTTGAACTTTTTAAAGCTTGTAAGTATCAACACATGAAGGTTTTAATGGGAACGACCATGTTAGCTTAGGTAGCTATCAACTCACGATGGCTTTAGGGAAATCATGACATGATGGCTCTTCGAGCTTAACCCTCGAAATACACAATGGTTATTTGAAGTCAACTTACGCAAGCTTAAGGAATATGTCTATCAATGATGGCCTTGGGAAAGTTAATGTGTGATGGCTATAGAGGAGATAGCATGCGATGGCTGGGAAAGTTAACATGCGAAGAATTAGGGGAGTTAACATGCGATGGCTGAGGGGAAGTTTAATGTGCAATAGCTTGGGAAGCTATCAACCCACGAAGGCTCTTGAGAAGCTAACACACGAAATCTAAGGAAAGAAAATAAACTAGCGATGGCCTAGGGAGAATCAACCTGTGATGGATATGGGATAACCAATACATGATGGTCAGGCTCAACATTCGAAAGCTATGAGATAGCTAGTATGTGATAACCATTATCAACTCATGAAAGCTTAGAAATCTATATTTTTCTAAGTAAAATAAGAAATGCTTAGGGAAATTTGGAAGACATTTCTAAGTGTTAATGAACTATTTCATAGGGATGAAATAAAGTACGGATTTTATAAGCTAAGTTTGTGTTAACTTATTTTTGAAATAAAACAAAGATTGGAGAAGCTAATAAATGATAGTGTATCATTTAAATTGAAAGATAAAGATGTTTATCTAAAGAAAGTATAGGGTCCACTATAAACGAATAAAAGAAAGGGGCTGAATTATGATCATAAAGATATACCGGCTCATGGAGTTATTGGATGGCGGGGTGCCTTGGCTATTAGTCTACAGTCCAATAGTATATGACTGGGCACTACAATAGGGTTCAATCCTAAAAGATTTATAAACTCTAAATAGGAGTTATGGCTAGGTGTTAAAACATCAGGGTGATGTTATAACTAAAATAAATAAATTGGCAATGTGAATGACACCGGTTTGGGGACTAAAATTAGTTATTGACGCTTAGTAAGGACGCTTAATTACTAGAATGTATTTAAGGTACTTGCAATCAACCTCTTAGGAGAGTTAGGGTGGCTCCCGTTCATAGAATGGGTGGCCATTTCATTAGGTGACATTGTTCGAGAAAAGATAAACTTGGTGATAGACAGGCCTAAGGAGGTAATCGCTAAATAAATTATTGATTACTTAACGATGAAAGCCTAAAACAAGAGATTAGGTGCAAATGGATGACGAATGATTGTATGACATGGTTCATAACTGGATGATAGTATAGGGTATATTAATTTGAATTGATATATGATTGGTTCATAACTGGATGATAAGTGTAGGGTAACACTTCTTGTTCGAATATATGCACTTGGTTACTTTTTATGTAATTATTTACATATATGATTTATATTGCTATGATGATGAAGTGAGGGGAAAACATGTTCTGCGTTAGTGGCATGGTCTTACTATAAATGATTAGGGTAAAGATTTTACTCATACCAGGCTTTATGTCTGCCTCTTGCTTTTATTATTTCCTGCAAAATCACAAATACTCATTCCAGTAGGCTAAGTTTATGGATTAGACAGGTATCTATTGGAAAGACAAATAAGGATTTCAAAGACGAAGCAGGCGGCTTATCTAGATAATAAAAATGTTTTAAAATTTCCTTAGTGTAAAACCAGAAGTTATAACTGGTTATGTGTCGTATTGGCATTTTTGTATGTTGGACATGACACTAAGAGTAGTTACTATGGAATTTACCTTGCATGGAAACGAAGTGGCTTAAAAAGGATGTAATGAATTATGCAAATCAAACTGATGTAATGAGTATGTTATTTAGCTGCTCCTTTTATTTATGTTGTGCAAAATAATATTGAACTCACTTTGTCATTGGAAAATGATTCTAGTGATGACTGCATCATTATTGTAATGACCTAGAATTTCACTACTTTGATTTGCGAATATTTAATTAATTTTAAATATTCAAATAATAGGTTTTATAATGAAAATTAAACTCTTTTAAATAATAATTAATGATGGTGAAAATCATTTTCAAATTTTGTTTACAAAAATATTTAGTTCGATGAAAAACAGAAAATGTGAATGAAAACCGTTTTTTGAATTTTCGACGTTTCATCGTATGAAAGTTGTTTGAAATGCTGTGAGCCTTGTATATATTTGAAACAACAAAATTAGTTAGTATATACTGGTATATACATAGGTATATATATGTGACGACCCGGAATTTTGAACATTTGAAATTGGAATATTTAATTGATTTTAAATATTTGAAAGTTAATTTTTAACTTGAATTTCAAATGTAACCAGTTATTGGATAATTAAATTATTGAATTTAATAATTGGAAGTCGGGTAAAATATTGAATCTTCAGTTCCAAGCTTGTTTAAAATATTTTAAAGGCTTAGAAAATTCATATTAATGATACTGAAGATAATAGAACTTTTAAAATTGAATTTAAAAGTGGCTTGTTCGGTTTTAAAAAAATATATTGTTTAAATTGAATTTAAAAATAGCCTTCCAAAGCGCAGTCTTGGAATTTGACGAAACCAGTTCCATTGGATCCGTAATATTGTATTATTATCGAATTTCAAATTTCGTAGTGATTGGAGTTGTTGTGTGAGCGTACGATATATAAACGCGTTGAAATTTATATCGAATTCAATATAATAACTGGGTCCAAAAAAGCTATCTTCTCCATACGATCGAATTAGGACTCGAAACCTTTTCCATTGCGTTCGAAATAGGGGTATAACATTATAAACGCCTAGTGGCGCGCCTCGATAGGAGGTCAAGATTTTGGGTTGCGTTTATCAAAACGATTTGAATTTAAATTAAATAATATATATATATATATATTCATATACCAGTCAACCTTCAGTTGATATTATGTCACACCATAACTTTTTCCCTTTCATTTCGAAAACACTGTAGCTCTGCAAAATTCTCCCGCAAGGCACCTTCCTCTTTAAAACATCAGCCGAAAGCATTTCTACAAAAATACGAACTAAAGCAGTGTCTTCCTCTCCAGCTTAAAAAGCGAGATCCACTCTAAATAAACAATAATTCATCTCATTCAGAGGCAAAAATATCATCGAACAGAAAATGGAAGTAATGTCGACTACTTCTCTTTTCTTTTTTGTTCTGACTGCAAACCCTCCTTTTCGAGATTCCACTCCCAAAAAAAATAATATATAAAACCCAATTCAAACTCAAATCCAATATGAATTCAAATCGAATTCGAAGCAACCCTTTTCCCCTCTGATACGAATTCGATTCGAGTTCGTATAAAAGAAAAATTAAACTATATGATGGAAATCGAATCGCGTGCATTGCAGTGAGGATCTCGACTTCAATGGGGGGTGTTTTGGTCGAATTGAGGGCAGATGAATTCGTTGTCAAATGGAAGGCCATGGAGGGCAGCGGCGGGGCGAGCAATGTGAAGTTCGAGACGAGTCACGATCGAAGACTTAGGTTTCGACGGTGTCGTGAAAAGCCGAAGGACGGGGGAGTCGCGTGCTCGAAATGGATGGAGTCTTGATGCTCAAAGTGGAAGATCGTAGCTTGGTGGCGACTGTAGTCGCATTTGTGGGATGCTGTGCAGTGAGGTATAATGGATATCTTTAATTTAATTTTATAAAAATATAAGTATACAGGAAATTTTATATATATATATACTTTAATTTTGCTGAGGATATAAAATGGATTTTTAGTTTCAATTTAAATTTAGTATATATATACAAATATATATGTAGGTAAACAGAAAATTCATTTTACAGTAAGGAAATTGCTATTTTGTTATATATAGAAAATGAATTTATAGATATAACTATATCTAGAGAAAGATATATATATATATATACATGCATGCTTTAGTCTACTGTTTAATTTAGAAATATTTAGGAGATAAATTTGTTTAATTAACTTATCTAAATTTTCTTTTGGTTACTAAGAAATTATTTAAAAGGAAATTAGTTTAAAATTTATTTTTTAATATAAAATAAAATCATTGGTTAATTAAATTTATTAAATGGTAATTAACTGGTTTACTGTTTCAAATATTAATAAAAATCATATAATGCTGTACAAGGTCTAAAAATGTGAAGGAATCAAGTCGAGATCAAAGTGGATTGCAAAAAAAAGAGCAAAGGTGAGTTAATCTCACTCATCTGGGTTTTATTTAAAATTTAAATGGTTAAATTTAAATATTTGGTTGAATGATTGAATTGATTGGATGTGGTATATTATATAGTAGTATATAGTATATATTGGAGTGATTGATTTCCTACATTATATAGCAGATGAGACCCTATGCGCCGCATAATAGCGGATGATATTATATAAACCCATATACCGCGATATTCCATCTCGAAGTGGAATTGGTATTGTGCTAACATTTGTGGATGCAGGGAAACAGGTTGGAGGGATCCAACTGGATTCCTCAAAATTTATTTAGATTGTTTAATATTCTCTGTATGATTATTGATATACTGTGATGAATTATATTGATAATTGGAAATGTTGGATGCTACAGGTTGATTGAATATATTTGGGTATACTGAGTTACCAAAAATATAAAAATGGATTTTTGAAAGAAAATAAAGGAGTGGATTTTTAAGTAAAATAATTATAGAGCATCCGAATAAATTTAGGAATAAATTGGAAAAGATAAAGGTGATTTTAAATCTTAATTAATGAATTCTAAGTAGGAAAAGGGGATTTTGAATAAACAGAGAGAAAATGAATTTTAAACTTAAAGTGATATTATTTAAGGGAATAAATAATTTATTTTAAAAATTCAAGGTTTGAATTTATTTAAAGGGATAAAGAAGGATTTTAGAAAAACCTGAAATTGATATTTTTAATTTAAAGATTTTAAATCATAATAAAGAAAGAAAAGCTGAAGTTAATGGATTTTGAGATAAATGGAGTAAGTAAAGGAATTTATTTCAAAGTAAAGTAAGTTGGAAATCAATTTGAAAATTGATTTAAGCGTTTGGAAATTGGAATTTTAAAGGAAGATGAGGCTAAGAAATTTATAAACTGGGTTTATAAAAGTGAAGTAATATATCAGTGGATATTTGGAAGGATAAATTCAATGTGGGAATTTATAAATGGAATGGGAAAATTTGATTAAAAATAAATAATGATTTATTTTTAAAGATGTGAAAAAGAAGTATATTTCCCTGGATAGCCAAGTACGTTTTCAAAGCAAATTCTTAAGTGTAAGTTAAAGTTTCAAAGTTGTTTTAAAAGTATGTTTTGGAAAATCTATTATTTTTAAATGTTTAAATGTTAAAGTAAGTATTTTTCAAATTTATTTTACTTGTAATTATTTAAAGGTTAATTGGTATTATGTTTGAAAAAGATAAAAATATTGTTTTATATTTTATAAAGTAGTTTTATTTTAAATATTCTTAAAGTGTATATTTTTTTAAAATAAAGTATTAAAGTAGTTTTAAATCTAAATGTTTAAAAGTATATTCTATAATTAAGTGTTTTAAATGATTTTAAAGTCTAAGTATTTTTACTTGGTGATTTCTGTGGAGATAGAAAATATTAGGAAATTTATTCCATGAGAACAGGACGGTTTGAAACTGTTTCCAAAGGGTTGAAAAGTGGAAATATATCTTGCAAAGATATTTTGAGATTAATAAATAATTTGGGAAATTATTTATGTTTGTTGGATGTTTTGTGGATGTTAATTGATAGTTAAATCACCGACTATCAATATTGGCCAATGCGCTGATCGTTTCGAAGAGACCGGGATCGAGATTAATTTCTCAAAAACCACTTCGATTCAGTTTGTACGTTTTCGTGGAGAAAACGAGTTCAGAGTCGAAGATGGAGCAGTGAAGTGCAAGGGCTAGTCGCTACTAATCCTGAGGATGATTCCAAAATGGATGTAGTAGGAATAGTGCCTTCGGTTCCGTTTGACCTCGGAACGGACTTGTATGGATGAATGCTTTTGGAACATCGTCAGGTGGACGGTGGGCATTCTAAAAGATGTGTTCTATAAAGGTAACGCTTAGCCTCGAGCCTCATCAACTGGGAATGACTGAAAATCAGGGGTTATGCAGCAAGGCTATGTAGGTAGCACCCATTAGGGTGAGGTCATCCCTTTCTAGATGTCCCTTTTTATTTCGACTTAGTGGGCGGTTGCTGATCCCAACCGCGGGGTGATCTTATTCGGAATTACCCAGTAAGGGATGGTTCCGGCCTTGTGTTGCAGGGGATTGGGCGTGGTCCTCGGTACGCTGATCTAGACCAGGTACTGTGACAGGTGGTACCCCAGTGCCTAGTCATTAGTTGGAAATCCATTCTCCCTACGTGCCTATTACGGTTTTTGTTTGTAGAACCCACTTTGTGGCTAGTATGCTGGAATTTAATCATGTAACAATTTTAGCTATTTGAATAAGTATTTGTATATAGACACTACTATAATATCAGAGGATTTTGATAAAAAGTGTTTTGGCTATCGTATAGTAAAAACCCGACATGTTTATTTGTGGCGTGGTCTTACGAGATGCTTTTGATTTCAAAGGGTTTGGAAAACTTTAATAATCCAATTGAGTGTGTTTTCTCATGCTGGTTTTCCAGACTGACTTGGGTGTTATTTTATTATAATGCTCGGGTCAGACCGAGTATTACAGATACAGGATAGGATGCTGTGGAGCTCAGGAGACGAGCTGGATGTCGATATGTACTTACGTACTTGTTTTAAATATTCCGCTGTGTTGATCAGATGTGTATTCAGTTTTGTAAGGACAAGTTGTGATAGCTGTCCGGTGGTGTGTATTTGGTTATTGTACTCTGATGATGTAATGTATAAACAGATACATTTCTCTTTGTGTAAAGATCAGTTAATATCTATTATATTTGATTCTGCTGCGATGGTTAGATTCTATTGATGTTGTTTTCTACTTTCTTCTTCTACCTCTTTCTTCTTTAACCCTAATGGTTCGTATTTCCGTTCACTTTGAGTCGATATGTTGGAGAATAGTGTCGATTCAAGGGGTATGGAACTGCGGGTCGCAACAATATACTTAAGTATATACATGTATATACTAAAAGATGCCTTAAGAGACATGATTTGACACTTTGGCGACTCGAATACAAATATGTTTAAACTTGTTCTCTTTGACATGATCAGGAGGGACAAGGTGGAGGCTAAAATGGCATGTGTGGTGGAGTGTTGAGGTGGCAAAACAATATGGAGGATAGAAGTACAAGGGTAGTTTAATAATTTACCTTTTCTATTGCTTACGAATAGCCTTCCACTTCTTCAAATTTTCCTCCTTTTCTCCTATCATATTTTCCTCATCTCCGAATCAAATGGAGATTTTCTTTTTTAAACCGTGTAAAATTTTAGTGGCTACAACTTTTATTTGTATGACTTCTTCCAATTTTGAGCTTAGCTATGTCCAAATTTCATTTCTTTCAGACCTATTTTTCGACCCATATTTTCAAGTCTGAAAATACCTCTTCTTCTTTTGACCATATCTCCTTCAAAAAAAATCCAAATTTAGTGATTATTTTTTAAATGATAGAGAAAATAATTTTCAAGAACTTTTCTTCTGAACACTTTTCAAAATTCCCAGAGTAACATGGCCAAAAATTAAAGAAAATATGACTCATTTTTGAGTTGATTTTATGGTTTTCCAAGCTTTGCAAGTTCTAAAGTATTTCAAGTTTTCAAAAGAGTTTTGCAAAATTTTGGTGAGTAAACTTCTAACTTTTTGTAGAACGATTCAACCTTTATTATGTTCCCTATTTGGTTGTAAAATATATTGTTTAGATGGTTGAATTATCATGTGGTTTGGATGTACATATGTAGCTAGTTTATGGTTTAGGTTAGATTTGTGAATCGAAGGTTAAAGTGATGTTTTTAATTATAAAGTTATGATCCTTGTCTTATGATTGTAGGTGATATGGAAAGTTAGTAAGTGAAGTTAGTAAATGGAAAAGTTAGTGAGCAAGGTTAGCACTTGAAAGGTGTTCGTGTTTGACATAGCGATCCTTTGAGTTTTATAAATTTGATTACTTACTTTGTTTTAAATAAAAAGTTTTCTAAAGTTTATAACATTTTGTTTTGCTTACAAAACTTTATATTAAGTTTGTAAATTAAGTTAAAGTTAAAAAGTAATGTTTTAAAAGACTATTTGAGATATTAATCAAGTTTGGAAGTTATGGTATCCATAACAATAGTCGTTATGAATGAAGTTTCGATAAAAGATCGTTTTTTTTGAAAATTCAGTTTCATACTTTGAAAATTATTTTGAAAAGGTTTTATAAACTTAATAAAAATATTTCAGAAAGTTAATAAAGTTTTAATAATTAATTATTAATTAAGCTTGGTAATTTATAATTAATTAAGTATTAACAAGGTTCATTAATTTTAATTAAATAAAGATTAGTACTAGTTAATTATCCTTTAAAAGTAAAATTAATTTTTATTTAATTATGATTTAAGTATATGATTTATTTTTAATTAATTATTAATCAAATATAAGATCATTTATTTATTTATTTATTAATTTTTTAATCAAGTGTTTAATTAAAAATTAATTAAGGTTTTAACTTAAATAATTATTTATTAAAGGTTTGATTTATTATTTAAGTTTTAATTAAAATATTATTTAATTAATTAATTAAGATTAATTAATATATAATTATTAATAAAGGTTTTTAATTATTATTTAATAATTAATAAAGGATTAATTAAGGGTTTAAATTATAAATAAATTATTTATTAAAGGTTTAATTATTTATTAATTTATAATTAAATTAATTTCAATTTAATAAAGATTAATTATGATTTAATAAGAGTTTAACTTGTAGTTAATCATTTTATGGAGTTTTAAGTTTTTAATCCTTGTTTTTCAAGAATCAAATTGTTTTAAAGGTACTTCTTTTTTCAAAGATGATTTTGAACACAAGGGATTCAAATGTCGATATCATTAAGTAGACAAACAATTGTGAAAGATTTATGTAAATGGTTTGATTGTGTGGACATCTATTAGCAGAATAAATCCTCGTTCTGCTATAATGTAATTGTTTATTGTGTGGACATGTATTAGCAAAATAAATCCTCGTTTTACTATAATGGAATTGTTTATTATTGGCCATGTGTTAGCAGAATAAATCTCTATTCTGTTAAAAGTTGATTGTTTGATTATTTGGACATTTGATAGTAGATTAAATCCCTGTTCTGCTATAATGTAATTGTTGTTTGTGTGGACATGTGTTTTAGCAGAATAAATTCCCGTTCTTCTACAAACTGATTGAATTATTTGGACATCTCTTTAATAGGACAAATCACCATCCTGCTATTATGCTATTTGGACATGTATATGCTGGTGTTTATATTGACATGTTATTCTTTGTTTTGGATATGAATTGAATTTACATACCTATTGACCTATGTAAATAACTGTTAAGTGAATTGAAATTCAAATTGAAATTGAATGGTAACTTAAGTTAGTACCATTGGAATTGCTAGGCCTCTTTTGAATTTATAAAGTTGGTTTTTGAGTTAACTTAAGTTCTTTAACCAAATTGGGTTTTAAAGTTCATAAATGATTTTCAAGTTATACTATTGTTTAATAAAGGTATTTATAAGTCATAACTTGTTTATAAATGGAGTTTTTACTAAATAAAAGGGTTTTCCTAAAGTGTTCCACAAATGATATTTTATAAATGATATTTTTATAAAAGGATTTGTTAAAGGAGTTATATTTTTGGAAGAGGTTTGAACTTGAAAAATAAGTTGAGTTTTAAATGATTTTAGAAAAGAGATTTATAATTTGTTTAGTGATTTGAAAAGGGAAGTTTTATAAATGGTTTGAGATTTATAAAAGAGTATTTTTCTAAATTAAAATTTAGAATTTATAAAGAAGCTTTATAAATAGATTTGGATATATTTATGAAATAAAGAGATTTTGGAAAGAAATGGTTTATTTTCATGGCGTAATTCGAGGGACAGAGATTGCATATAGTAAACTCTAGGATAGAGACGTAACCATTGCGTAAACTGCAATCCATGATTGATATTGAATGGTACTTTCCATATCTATTTTTAAAAATTTTCAAGTAATTTTGAAAGGAATGGTTTGTGAATATACTTATTTCGGTGAGATAAGTATATGAATAATTTGATAAGTATTCCAAAAAGAGATTCTAATTAATGGGAATTTGATTAAATAGGGCTTAGTGGTTTCCATGGGAAATGTGATCTCTGTTTGATTATTTGATAGTTAAATAACCGATTATCAAATTTTGACCTAAATATGTAATCCTTGTTAATTTTGGTGGTAGGGAAGCAATTCCCTACTCAACACCGAAGATTTTAACTTTGGGAATATCTAGGAGAAACACGGGAATTATATGGTATAGTTATCGTCGGTGGTGCTATATTGTAAGTATAAACTCGTTTGTTCTTCTAGAACAAATGATAAGGAGATCCATCCTCTTAAACGGTTAGGGGGTGATCCCCGCTCTTATGTATTGTCTGATTATTTCCTAAAGAACTGGTATTGAGTATTCCAGAAATCGACGATTGGTTTTTGGGGCGCCCGGTAAGCAGGGGAGTGTACTCATAAGAGATGACTCGTACCATAACCACTTCAACAACCACATATGGTTCTATAAAGGAGTTTTGTGGTATATTGAAATGTTGGGATCCATGTGTGGTTCTAAAACCCGTTGGGGTATGGGAATCCATGTGTGATTCTAAGATCAATTTGAGATATGAGAATCCATGTGTGATTCCAAGACCCGTTATGGTATTGGAATCCATGTGGGATTCCATGATGTGAGCTTGAATGTCGGACGTAGCCTCACCAGTGGTAATGACTAAAATTAAAGATAGAAGGCATGGCCAGTAGGGTTGATAAACCTATAGGGTGAAGTTGACTCCACCTAGACGTTATCTAAATTTTTTATGCATGCATGAGGCGATGCACTCGGTCTTAGCGAGACCAACTATGTTTTTCCTATAGTACATCACTAGGGATGTATGCTGCTTCGGAAGGATATCTTTGATCCTTGTGCTGGAGGACCGTTTCACAAAGTACCGAGAGCACCTCCGTGGAATCCTACACAATTAGCGAATGCAGTTTTGAAAGTCTATATGAGTGGATCGTATAGGATATATATATATATATATATATATGAAAGTATAAACAGCTAACTATATAATATAAATTGATAAATGATAGTAGCAAAGTAAATGAAAATAATCACACCAGGATTTTATACTGGTTCGGACCTCCCGTCCTACGTCCAGTCCCGAAGCTCCTCTTCGGAATTTCCTTTCAACTAACCCTCACTTGACCCGGAGGAACAAGTTTACAATAGCAGAGTTTCTTTGTCAAGAATGTGTTCTATAACACGGATGTTGACTATTGAGTTCAAATGCTTCCAATATATATATCTATCTAAAGAATATTTGAATGATGAGTTCTGTATATATGGAAGAGTTAAATACAGGTAGTTGATTGCTTAGAGATCAGGAATAAATCAGAGTATAAGAGATAAGAGCGTAAGTGAGTAAGATGAATCTTTCTCTTGAATTTTTGATGCTATTTATAGTAGTGAAGAGTTTCTATGTGTAGTTTCCTCTATTAACAATCGTTGTATAGTTGCTCCTGTTGGTGATGAAGAGTTGCAGTGAAGAGGAGCGGATGTGTCTTTTCGGATGTGACAGTTGGAGTTTGAAAATACACAGTCGAGCCTATAATCAGACGTCTGGAAAGTGACCTCGGACGTATGGCCTTCATATATTTTTTGTGTCTGGTAGCATTTCAGACGTCTGTGTTTATAAACCAGACGTCTGGTCTTTATTTCTGTTTTATGTCTGGATGTATTTCAGACGTCTGAGTTCAGGATCAGACGTCTGGTTTCTTCTGAGTTTGTGAACCAAAGAACTTAACCAGACGTCTGGTCAGTGCACTCAGACGTCTGGATTAGTGCATGTTGCTTTTCTTGTGCCTGTATCATTTCTTTTCCGATTCTCTCGACTTGTAGCCTCTTGATACTTCTTTTGAGTCTTGTTCTTGTCTCTTTGGTGATGTTACTATATCAACTTCCTGTATATGTACATTTGTTTTCCATTGCATAGTTGTGATCATCGAAACCAAGGAATTGATTTCCTAACAATCTCCCCCTTTTTGATGGTGACAACTATTCAATGTACTTATATATATATTCTAAATCTCCCCCTGAATATGTGCTTAGTTTTGTTTTAAGTTTATTTCTATATTTCTCCCCCTTTGACATTATCAAAAAGAATATATAAAAGTTCAAGCCAAAAAGGAATTCGCATTAATAATACGAAGGAGTTACATTCATAGATTTGAACAGAAAGACAACAAAACCTAAATTCTAGAGTTGCTTAGGAGAAGCTTGTTTTGGATCATCTTCCTTTGGTTCTATTTTGTCAGAAGTGGTAGCCTTTGAAGGAGATGTCAAAGCTTCTTTGGAAGGTTCATCGTCAAATAGTTTGGAATTTTTTGCAGGAGGAGAAGGCACAAGAGTTGTCCAATCTTCTGAGGGTGGAGATGGACCACGTACTTTTTGAAGTACCTCCTTGAGAACTGATAAAATAGTCAAAAGAGATTCTTCGACTGTGGCTAGTCTTGTAGCAAAAGACATCTCGAAGCTGTCGATTCGTTTTGCTAGAATTTTTTGATTCTGAGACAAGATTTGTTGATTTCGAAGCGTTAGATCGCGAATGCTTTCATTTTGATTTGTTTCCGTTCGAGTTTCCAAAATGTCATCTTGTCCCGGATAGTCAAATGAAGCAGGAGGTGGGGGAGTGTTTTCCCGATTTTGTTCTTCTTCTTGGGATGGACCAATATGGGTTTGAGGAGGAGGCTCAACCCTTCTAGATTGTTAATGGTGAGTCCAATCGTCGAATGACATGAATTCCGGTGGAATTTCGGGTAAGTGCATCAAGGAGAAGAATTTGGTGGAGGCATACTTAGGTGAAATCTCTTCGAAGGTTGATAGATAAGACTGAATATTGTTTGCACGAAGAAGTTTCATAATATAAGTAGGGTAAATGATCGATGGCCGCGATCGATTCCAAAATTGCTTGAGTTCATCGAATATGAATTTGGCCTAATTAACTCGAGTTCCACTATAAAGGGCATAGAGAGCTTTGTGTTCCAATTCGATGATTTGTTCATGACTACCCATGCGTGGAACAATTATATTTATTATCATTCTTGTCAAGAGTCGAGCTTTTGGACGTAAGTGTTTTGAAGCAAATTTCGGCATTTCGTCCTCCCATATTTGATGAGTGATATTATTCCTGGGCTTAAAGCGCATATCCGGGATGTTGTGTAGATCCTCGCCGGTGTCAAATCATCCCAAAGTTCTTCCTATTATTCCCGGAGTTAAACGAATAGTATTTCCATAAACGCTTGACCATAGCCAGTTGTCCTCGTTTTCGGTATTCCAAACTGCAGTGCTATCTAGATTGGCGTAGAATAAGAATATAGCCAGTTAATCTATTTGAACATCATTGGATGTAAAAGAAATTAAAGTTTCCAATCCAACATTCTCACAAAGTTCATCGAGATCATACATAGGAAACTTAAGTAGATTATAGAAAGGTCCTATATGAAGTTTTTTCTTTTGAATATCTTGATACCTTTTAATCGAATGAGGTGCCTTGTGCATCCATCGTTCGATTTGGTCATCTGAACACACCTGAGGGTTTGACGATGACGTTGGTTGATCTTGTTTGCGTTTTGGAGCTTTGATGTTCTTTGTGCGAGGAGGCATTGTGATTTCGGTTTGAAATAATGTGGAATTTGAAGTTGAATTGCAAATCGGCAGAGAGGAATTTTGAGTTTGAAAAGTGAAAAATGACGTTATTTTGGGGTTATAATAAAGGTCGATTGAATTCCAGACGTCTGGAATTGAAAGCAGACGTCTGGTTTGCCCTAAAAATTATACAGAAGATTCAAACAGACGTTTGTTTCTTATGTGTTAGACGTCTGGTTTGACACATTTTGAAAAATTTAGAGGCAGAGAGATTTATCAGACGTCTGGAATTAAACACAGATGTCTGTTTTGTTTTAAATGTGAAACAGAAAACTAAGTCAGACGTCTGGATATTATTTCAGACGTCTGAAATATTCTGAATGTAGTTTGGAGAGGGAAGATCTTCATTCCAGACGTCCGAGGGGTATATCAGACGTCTGACATATGCACATTGCTTAAAACTGTGACATATATCAGTGGATCAGACGTCTGAAGACCATAGTCAGACGTCTGAAAGGAGCAGTTTTGCTAAAAATAGTCTAAAATGGATGGTTAAATTTATTTATCAAATGTTGATAATAGAGATCTTTATTATTGAAAAATATAATAACATATAAATACATACAATAATTAATTTGATTTATTTATTTAGAAAGCGACGGAGTTTTAGGATTTCCGGAGTCGTTATCCTTCCATGGTCTAAGTGGAGACCATATATTCCTACGTTCGTGGGTCCGTGGGGAGCCAGAATATCGTCTTGGGGAAGGATCTGAAGGAGTGCGATACGAAGAAGATGGATCTAATGAACTACAAGGTTTTGGTAGTGGTTCATGTACATATTTCTTTCGCGACGAGCAAAACTTCATCGCCACTTGTTCTAGAAAACTTAGCCTTCGTGCCGTAACTTTCTATTCGAAATAAAGTTCTCGTTGAAGATCCATCTGTTGTTTTTGGTAATGATGAATTTCATCAATTTTCTCCTTTGTATTAGGAGAAATAAACAAGGATCTTCTAGTTTTCTTATTCTCTGGAGTAAAACCCGTATGATAGGAGGACCACCTATTTGTTGGTTCTTGCTTTTGTGTAGGTGTCAGAAGGCGTTATGGTGTGTCTACTGAGTTGTCCGTCGATGGTGTGGAGACGGAGATAGATATATAGGAACTCCCAGAAGACATTGTTTTTCAAAATTTTAAGAATTTGATATTTTGTATATAGTTGTGATGTAAATATGTGTATATATATATGATGAAAACGTTATTTATAGAACAACTAATTTTCTAAAATTTTAATGGTTCAGAAATTCATCAATTTGTGGTAATGAAGAGGTGAACTAAATTTAGTCTTTATTTCAATTTATTTAAGATCTTGAAGTGAACAAATTCCCAAACTTCGTCTGAGTTTAATGAAAGTTTGTTCGGTTAATGGTTTTGTAAATATGTCAGCTACTTGATTTTCGGTACTTACGTATTCTAAAGAAATAGTTCCTTTTTCAACATTGTCTCGCAAAAAATGATGTCGTATATCTATATGTTTGGTTCATGAGTGATTAACAGGATTTTTTGATAAATTTATAGCGCTTGTGTTATCACAATATATTGGAGATTTTTTGATAATTTTACCAAAGTCCATTAGTGTTTGTTGCATGTATATTACTTGCGCACATGCTAGAGCTGCGGAGATGTATTCGGCTTCACAAGTAGATAAAGAAACACAATTTTGCTTTTTGCTAAACCATGAAACTAAAGATTGTCCGATAAAATGACATGTTCCACTAGTACTCTTACGGTCTGTTCTACAACCACCAAAATCCGCATCGCTATATGAGACAAGTTCAAAAGATGATCCTTTAGGATAAAACAAACCATAATCTGTAGTAC
Organism: Allium fistulosum; assembly: GCA_030737815.1. NCBI lineage: Eukaryota > Viridiplantae > Streptophyta > Magnoliopsida > Asparagales > Amaryllidaceae > Allium > Allium fistulosum. The sequence goes on along the minus strand of CM060908.1, from coordinate 412,204,220 downwards.
TAGATAAATAACGTAAAATGCGCTTAACAGCTCGTAGATGTGATTCTTTTGGTTTTGCTTGAAATCGAGCACAAAGACATACACTCATCATAATATCCGGTCGACTTGCTGTTAAATATAGTAAAGAACCAATCATGTTTCGATATAACTTTTCATCAAAATCTTTCCCGTTTTCATCTTTTTCTAAGTGAATAGTGGTACTCATTGGTGTTGGTTTGCTTGAAGTTTTATCCACTTTAAATCGATGTAATAAATCGTTATAATATTTTTGTTGGTGAATAAAAATTCCATTTTCGAGTTGTTTTATTTGTAATCCTAAGAAGAAATTTAATTCTCCCATGTGTGACATTTCTTATTCTTTTTTCATAATATTTGAAAAATTATTACATAGATTTTCGTTGGTTGAACCAAAGATGATATCATCAACATAAATTTGTACAACCAAAATATCATTATTTTCTCTTTTAATAAATAAAGTTGTATCTATTTTTCCTATATGAAAACTGGATGTTATTAGGTGATTTTTAAGGCGTTCGTACCATGCACGAGGTGCCTGTTTTAATCCATATAGTGCTTTATGTAATTTAAAAACATGATCGGGATATTTTTCATGAACAAAAAGTGGTGGTTGTTCGACGTATACATTTTCTTTAATAAAACCAATCAAAAAGGCACATTTGACATCCATTTGAAATAGTTTGAAATTGTTATGAGTTGCAAAGGAGAGTAAAGTACGAATGGCTTCTAATCTTGCTACCGGAGCAAAAGTTTCATCGTAATCTATGCCTTCTTCTTGATTGTATCCCTGAGCAACTAATCGTGCTTTATTTCTAACAATATTTCCATTTTCGTCCGCCTTGTTTTTAAATACCCATTTTGTTCCTATTACCGATTGATCTTTAGGTCTTGGTACTAATTCCTATACGTTATTACGTTCAAATTGATGTAATTCTTCTTGCATAGCTATTATCCAAAAATTATCATTTGAGGCTTCTTTATAATTCTTTGGTTCAAAGTCTGATACAAACGCTATATGACTTATTTGATTGAGTTAACTTCTAGTAACTCTTGAATTAAGATCTCCAATAATATTATCTATTGGATGATTCTTAAGAATTCTAGGAGATGATACAAGAGTGTTATTTTGTATATTAGCTTCATTATTAATAGAATTTATTGAATTTGTTAGTGGAATAGTTTCTTCTTCATCATTAGTATGATGTTTGAAAGGATTTTCGTCAAATGAGACATGTAAGCTCTCTTCTATAGTATTATTCCTTTTATTAAAAATTCTATATGCCTTGCTGCGATCCGAATACCCAACAAAGATACCCTCATCGGCTTTTGGATCAAATTTTCCTAATTTATCTTTTGTATTTAATATAAAACATTTTGAGCCAAAAGTTTTAAAGTATGACACTTTAGGTTTTTTACCAAAAAATATTTCAAAACAAGTTTGTTTAGTCATTGGGCGAATAGTTACTCGATTTAATACATAACAAGATGTAGCAATAGCTTCAGCCCAAAAGTGTTTTGGTAATCCACTACTATTTAATAATGTTCGTGCGCATTCTTGTAATGTACGATTTTTTCTTTCTACGACACCATTTTATTGGGGTGTACGAGGAAAAGAAAAATTATGAGTTATTCCTTTTTTATTGCAAAAATTTGAAAAAAGAACATTTTCGAATTCTCCTCCGTGATCACTTCTAATATTTTTAATTTTCAAATTCATTTGAGTTTTAATTTGTTTCGCAAATATTTTCAACATACCAAAAGTATCACTTTTATGTTTTAGAAATAAAGTCCATGTATATCTCGAAAAATCATCGACTATTACAAAAACATATTTGTTGTGATTAATAGATCTTATTTGTGTTGGACCAAATAAATCTAAATGTAATAATTCTAATGGTTGTTTTGTAGAAATATTATTTTTAGATTTAAACGAGCTTTTCTTTAATTTACCAATTTGACAATCGTCACATAAATTTTCTACTTTGTAACTTATTTTAGGTAACCCTCTTACTAACTCATATTTAGCTAACTTATTAATATTTTTAAAATTAATATGACAAAATCATTTATGCCATAACCATGGATCATCATGTTTGGCGGTTAAGCATAAGTTTGAATTTTTATTAATATTCATGTTTAATACATAAATATTTTTGTTTATAAAACCTTCAAAAATGAATTGTTTGTTATTATCTAAAATATTACATCTATCTTTTTCAAAATTTATTTGAAAACCTTTATCCCATAATTGACTAATGCTTAACAAGTTGTGTTTTAAATTTTCTACTAATAAAACATTTGTAATAATGGGAGAGTTAGATATACTAGAGTTGATGACTTCTCCAATGCCTATGACAAATCCCTTTGAATTATCTCCAAATGTTACCGTTCCACCATCAATGTATGTTATATTTGATAACATTTTTGAATTTCCGGTCATATGTTTGGAGCAACCGCTATCTAGTATCCATTTCTCCTTATTTTTTATTTTGGGTACCTGCAAGATAAAAAATGTTTTAATTGGTACCCATATATTTTATTAGGGTCCTAATTGTTAGAAGAAGGTAGCCACACCCAAGATGGTTTGTGAAAATGTGTACGCTTGTGCACACTAATTATGGATCGTGTAATATGGACTAACAATATATGCGGAATGTTATTTACAATTGCTATACAAGTAAATATTCAATAAACTAACTATATAGCAATTCACAGATATATAATAGTAAATGCAGTAAACTGTAAAAATCACACCAGGGATTTTTATACTGGTTCGAACCTCCCGTCCTACGTCCAGTCCCAGACTTCTATCTTGATTTTCACTACCAACTACCTCGCTTCACCCGGAGGAACAGGTTTACAACACCCGAACAGCCGAACGGGATTTCGTGCCTCTTACAACACCGAGGACTTCAACAAAAACAAATACAATTGCCGTTGACAACTTGTGCTCTTGATAACACGGATTTGTCACTTGTAATACACCCTTCCTATAATCTTATCCTCAAAATATGTGAATGATGTTTGTGAAGATTGAAGGAAGTATATTACTTATTGAATCAAAAGATATGAAATAATTTCAATGATTCAATAAGCAATTGAAATGTTTGAGAGATTTTAGAATGCAAGAGTATTTAGAAAGTAAGATCAAAAATTAGAGCAAGAATTCTTATCTGTTGAATCAATGATTTAGACGTGTTTATATAGAGAATAAATGGTTGTAACTCTTTGTGAAGAGTAGCCATTAATAGATATGATCATTGATGAAAGGTAAGAGATGCAACCATTGGAGAAAGAAGTGTCTTTTGGGAAAGGTTGCTCTCTGTTTAAAAAACGGTCGACAGGTCGAAAATGGCCAGTAGACAGGATTTCAAATATATAGACGTTATGTGCATGTGTGTACGTTCATTGTGCATTTTACACAGAAACGGTCGACCGCCTGGTTTATTACCGGTCGACCGGTCCCTGTAAAATTGCACAATGAATGTGCAATGCCATTCAAACGTATATATATTGATTATATTGAGGTGCATGATTATTTGAGGATAGATTTTAACAAGTTTAACACTATTACAACATCAAATAATCAACCTATATCTAGAGTACCATATGTAGCTCTTTTGTGCCTCTTTATAGCCATGATGTCTTCGTTTTGTCGATCGCCTTTATTTCTTTGTCAGAAATCAAAACTTCATAGAATCTGTGACTCAACATTCTCCCCCTTTTTGATTAATGACAACATATATCTGAAGTTCTGAATCTCCCCCTGAATATGTGATCTCCCCCTGAGATTTTGTCTGTATTCTTTATATATATATATATATATTCCGCAATTGCTCACATCGCCTTTGCCGATGATATAGCCTTTTGAATTATCTCCAAAAGTGACGGAGCCACCATCTGAGTATGTAATATTTGTCAATAAGCTCTTGTCTCCAGTCATATGCTTCGAGCAACCACTGTCCAATATCCACTTTCCTCTTTTCTTTAGTGGGACCTGCAAAAATATAATTAAAACCATGGTACCCACTTTTATGGGGTCCTAAGAGTTAGATCTTAGGAATCCAAACCCATACGGGTCCGGTATCCCCTTTATATACATAATTAGAATTATAATGCACAGTATTCATGAATTGCTGAATGTCTTTGTTCCTAATCAAATTGTTATTTGTTTTAGGAACCCATATTTTGATAGTCTTTGTATTTTTCTTTTGAAATTTCACAACTGGCTTTGGTTTGGAATATAATAAACTAAGATTTTTCTTAACTTCAACTTTCTTCTTTCTTTTATTATCAAGATGTTTCTTGATTTCTTGTTTCTTATATCCCAAACCTTGTTTATTTGATGCAGATTGTGAATTTTCAATGATTTTTGTCAAATTTTCTCGACCTTTGTTAAAGTTAGAAACATTTTGAGTAATGTCATCAAACTTTGTTTGTAAACTAGCTTTTTCTAGGTCTAGAATTTTGACTTTTGCCTTAAGCTCATGATTTTCAATAGTGAGAGCATTATTTTTCTCTTTTTGAGCTTCTATTTCTTGACTCAAAAGAGATAGTTGAGAGTCAACATTAGATGATGATTCTTGAATTTTTTCAAGTTCTTCTTCTAATATTTTCTTCTCATCTTTTAACATATCTCGTTCAAACTCTGCTCTACTTAAATCTGCTTTGACTACTTTTAATTGACGTTTTATGTCTTTATATTTGACTATCAATTCAGCATTAATATCAAGTAATTCATCAAATGTAGGAATTTGTACCTCATCTTCTGTTGCCATAAAACAAACATTAGCTTGTTTATTCTCCGAATCACTTTCACTTTCTGATGAAGATGAGTCTGAATCATCCCATGTTACTGAGAAGGCTCGTTTCTTTGACTTGTCCTTCTTATATTTGAATTTGTCATTTTCTGACTTCTTCTTTTGTTCTGGACAATCCTTCTGCATGTGCCCCTTTTTGTGGCAGTTGAAACATTCTATAGCGGATGAAGATGGTTTATTTGATCCAGGTTTCCTTTTGTTGTAACGACTGGCTTTTCGATATTTTAGGAATTTTTTGAATCCTTTTGCAATGAATGCCAGATCTTCATCTTCAGAATCTGATTCATTTTCATCTTTCTCAGCATGAAATGCTACATTTTTCTTTTCTTCTTTCTGTTCTTTTCTAGCCTGCAAATTTGCTTCATAGGACATTAGATTTCCTATCAATTCATCTGGCTTCATGACGGAAAGGTCATTAGCTTCTTCAATTGCTAATACTTTTCCTTCCCATTCACTAGTCAGAGAATGTAGGACTATTGAAACAACATCAAAATCTGAATATTTTTGCCCTAATCCGATAAGTGCATGATGAATAGTTTGAAACCTTTAATACATATCATTGATTGTCTCATTCGGTTTCATTTTGAAATTTTGAAACTGACTTTTCAGCATAGCTATTTTGGCTTGTTTTACCTTGTTAGTACCTTCATGAGTGGTTTTCAGCGTTTGCCAAATTTGATATGCAGTAGTGCAGATACTAACACGGTTATATTCATTTTGGTCTAATGCACAAAACAACATATTTATTGCCTTTGCATTTACGGCTGCTGCCGTTTTCTCAACCGCTGTCCATTCTGAATATTAAGTTGTTGGATTCACTATTTCTTTTTGGGTAGCATTCCAAGCATCATAGCTATTTGATTGCATAAAAAATGACATACATGTTGTCCAATAGCTATAGTTGAGACCATTAAAGAATGGAGGTCTTTGTGTTGATTGACCTTCCGTGTAAGTGTTAGTGCTTGCGTTATTTGCCATATTACAAGAATATATCAAATAACGGTGTTACGGTTATATGATGACCGTGCTCCGATACCAAATGAAAATGTGTACGCTTGTGCACACTAATTATGGATCGTGTAATATGGACTAACAATATATGCGGAATGTTATTTACAATTGCTATACAAGTAAATATTCAATAAACTAACTATATAGCAATTCACAGATATAGAATAGTAAATGCAGTAAACTGTAAAAATCACACCAGGGATTTTTATACTGGTTCGGACCTCCTGTCCTACGTCCAGTCCCAGACTTCTATCTGGATTTTCACTACCAACTACCTCGCTTCACCCGGAGGAACAGGTTTACAACACCCGAACAGCCGAACGGGATTTCGTGCCACTTACAACACCGAGAACTTCAACAAAAACAAATACAATTGCCATTGACAACTTGTGCTCTTGATAACACGGATTTGTCACTTGTAGTACACCCTTCCTATAATCTTATCCTCAAAATATGTGAATGATGTTTGTGAAGATTGAAGGAATTATATTACTTATTGAATCAAAAGATATGAAATAATTTCAATGATTCAATAAGCAATTGAAATGTTTGAGAGCTTTTAGAATGCAAGAGTATTTAGAAAGTAAGATCAGAAATTAGAGCAAGAATTCTTATCTGTTGAATCAATGATTTAGACGTGTTTATATAGAGAATAAATGGTTGTAACTCTTTGTGAAGAGTAGCCATTAATAGATATGATCATTGATGAAAGGTAAGAGATGCAACCATTGGAGAAAGAAGTGTCTTTTGGGAAAGGTTGCTCTCTGTTTAAAAAACGGTCGACAGGTCAAAAATGGCCGGTAGACAGGATTTCAAATATATAGACGTTATGTGCATGTGTGTACGTTCATTGTGCATTTTACACAGAAACGGTCGACCGCCTGGTTTATTACCGGTCGACCGGTCCCTGTAAAATTGCACAATGAATGTGCAATGCCATTCAAACGTATATATATTGATTATATTGAGGTGCATGATTATTTGAGGATAGATTTTAACAAGTTTAACACTATTACAACATCAAATAATCAACCTATAATCTAGAGTACCATATGTAGCTCTTTTGTGCCTCTTTATAGCCATGATGTCTTCATTTTGTCGATCGCCTTTATTTCTTTGTCAGAAATCAAAACTTCATAGAATCTGTGACTCAACAGTTTGGTACCTTTATAAATATAATTTTTATTATAGACTACATTCTCTAAGTAATTACTAATATGCTTTTGTCTAATCAAATTATTATTATTTTTAGGAACCCAAATTTTCATATTTTTGGTATTCAATTTTTGTTTAGATAAACTTCTAGTTTTTATATAACTAATATTTTTAGCACTATTTTCTTTTTGTTTAGAACATTTTTTAAATCCTATTCCATTTCTATTACCTGATGGTTTTGATGTTTTGATAAGATTTTCCAAATCTTGTTTTCCTTGGTTGAATTTTGACACATTATTGGTAATTTTATCTAATTTTTCTTTTAATTCTCTATTTTCTGTTTTCAATAATTTAATACTATTTTTAAAATCAACATTTGTTTTAAGCAAATTTTCTTTTTCTAGAGTAATGTTCTCACTTTCTATCACATTATTTCTTAATTTTTCTTGAGATATTTCAAGTTCTTCTTCTAAAATAACTTTTTCATCTTTCAACATTCCTACTTCAAGTTCTAATCTATTTATTTTTACTATATATTCTTTGTTCAATTTTTTAATTTGTCTAAATTTATCATCTAATTCCATGCTAAGTTCAAATAATTCTTCATAGCTAAGTTCCGGACATACCTCATCATTTTGTGCCATAAAACATACATTAGCTTGTTCTCCGTCACTATGGCTATCACTTTCTGAAGATGAAGAATCGGTGTCATCCCATGTTACTTTGAAGGCTTTCTTCTTTTTGATTTTTTCAAATTTATCTTCTTTTTATCATTGTTAAGTTTTGGGCAATCCTTTTTCATGTGTCTGTATTGATCACATTCATAACACTTAATTTGAGATAGATTTGTTGAGTTGGTCTTTCCTTCTTTTTGAAACTTGGTCATCTTTCTAAATTTCTTGAATCTATTATAGTTTTTGGCAATAAATACTATCTCATCTTCATCTAAATCTGAGTCATCATTCTTTATTGATGGAAATGCTATGTTCTTCTTCTCCGAATTTAATTCTTTACATGCCTGCAAATTAGCTTCATAGGACATCAAATTTCCTATCAACTCTTCAACTTTGAGAGTAGAGAGATCATTAGCTTCTTCAATAGCTAATACCTTTCTTTCCCAATCAGATGTTAAAGAGTTGAGTATTCGAGAAACTAAATCAAAATCAGTAAACTTAACTCCTAATGCCATAAGATCATGTTGAATAGTTTGAAATCTAGAATACATGTCTACTATAGTTTCATTTTGTTTCATTTTAAATGAAGAAAATTGGTTTTGCAAAATTGAAATTTTAGTTTGTTTGACCTTTGTTGTACCTTCATGTGTAATTTGTAAGGTACGCCAAATATCAAATGCAGTTGTACATAACATGACATGTGAAAATTCATTTTTGTCTAGTGAGAAAAACAAAACATTCATGGCTTTAGCATTATTTGATGCTGAGATCTTTTGTACATCGCTCCATGTGTTCATAGCAGTAGTTGGAGCTTCATATTTATCTTGAGTGGCTGACCAAATTTCTAAACCATTAGCTTCCATAAAAATTATCATACGTGTTGACCAATATGAATAATTAGAGCCATTAAAAAGTGGGGGTCGTGCTATGGATTGTCCTTCTTGAAAAATACTTGCCATATTAGAATGATTAAAAAACGTGTTATTGTTCTTTTAAACAAACCTTGCTCTGATACCAATTGAAAGTCTATATGAGTGGATCGTATAGGATATATATATATATATATGCAAGTATAAACAGCTAACTATATAATATAACTTGATAAATGATAGTAGCAAAGTAAATGAAAATAATCACACCAGGATTTTATACTGGTTCGGACCTCCCGTCCTACGTCCAGTCCCGAAGCTCCTCTTCGGAATTTCCTTTCAACTAACCCTCACTTGACCCGGAGGAACAGGTTTACAATAGCAGAGTTTCTTTGTCAAGAATGTGTTCTATAACACGGATGTTGACTATTGAGTACAAATGCTTCCAATATATATATCTATCTAGAGAATATTTGAATGAGGAGTTCTGTATATATGGAAGAGTTAAATACAGGTAGTTGATTGCTTAGAGATCAGGAATAAATCAGAGTATAAGAGATAAGAGCGTAAGTGAGTAAGGTGAATCTTTCTCTTGAATTCCTGATGCTATTTATAGTAGTGAAGAGTTTCTATGTGTAGTTTCCTCTATTAACAATCGTTGTATAGTTGCTCCTGTTGGTGATGAAGGGTTGCAGTGAAGAGGAGCGGATGTGTCTTTTCAGATGTGACAGTTGGAGTTTGAAAATACACAGTCGAGCCTATAATCAGACGTCTGGAAAGTGACCTCGGACGTCTGGCCTTCATATATTTTTTGTATCTGGTAGCATTTCAGACGTCTGTGTTTATAAACCAGACATCTGGTCTTTATTTCTGTTTTATGTCTGGATGTATTTCAGACGTCTGAGTTCAGGATCAGACGTCTGGTTTCTTCTGAGTTTGTGAACCAAAGAACTTAACCAGACGTCTGGTCAGTGCACTCAGACGTCTGGATTAGTGCATGTTGCTTTTCTTGTGCCTGCATTTCTTTTCCGATTCTCTCGACTTGTAGCCTCTTGATACTTCTTTTGAGTCTTGTTCTTGTCTCTTTGGTGATGTTACTATATCAACTTCCTGTATATGTACATTTGTTTTCCATTGCATAGTTGTGATCATCGAAACCAAGGAATTGATTTCCTAACAAGATTTTCTGTATTTTATTATATACCTATTATTGTTGTGATGTACACTCACGAGCATCACAGCTACTTGATTATTATTATTTTCACCCTTATATATTATTATAATATCACTGGATTTTTTGACATAAATGTTTTAGTTATCGTAAGGTAAAAACCCGTCTGTATTTATGTGCGGCGTGAGGGTTTTAAACATAATAATTCAGTTGTTTGAGTTTGCTCACAACAGACCTATGTCTGACTCGGAGTTTTACCAAAAAATCTTGGATGCTCAAATTTTTATGGGTAGCCAAGTAGTTCAAGTTTTCCCTAGATGCATTTTGGAGGAGCTTGGAGCAAGAGGCTTCATCGATAGCTAGTTATTACCTTATTGCTGCGTATTATACGTATCTTGTATCAGTTAGGTAGGGACATGCTGTTATAACTGTCCAAGGGTTGAATTGTATTAATATGACTCCGATGTCTCATTTTTTCAAATGACTTTGTCAAGTATTATGTTGATTAATATATGTTATTCCGTTGCGTTGTGAGATTCTGTGATTGATTTTGTTTCTTCTATCTTCTTCTTTCACCCCTAACGATCGGTTTTTTCGGCACTTGAATGCTCGGAACACAATACAGTGAACGTAATAGTGTTGATTTTCGAGGGTCGAAAACCTCGACCGTTACATTTAGTATCAGAGCTCAAGGTTAAGTGAGAACCTTGGCCCTGGTGGGGTAAACTCATTTGAGATCGGGTAAGTGAGACCCTAGAATGAGTATGAGTTTATTATATATAAAAGCGCGTATTTGCTAGTGAATACAAAATGTTTTATATTTTGTTGATTTATTTGTTGAGTGGTTTATGAATTCTCTTCGAGAGTGGGATGCCACGGTATTGATAGGAGTTCCTAAACACTTGAACAAGGCAAACTGATACATTATTGTTTTGAAATTGGGTAAATTAAATAATTTTACCTAGAAATATATTTTGTATATAAAGAATAATTTCAAAAATATTATAGTATTTTGAGGTATTGTTGTTAGGAGATAATAATATTCTATTATTATCATTTAGGGTTTATTTAGTCATGCTCATCCAGTTGAATATCGACTATTGTTAATGTGCATAGGTAGCTTTCCTTTTTAGGATTTTGGTTAGGTAAGTAGAAATAAGGATAACATTAAAATGAATACTTTGTGAATTAAGTTTCACAATTTGACTATAAGGCGTTCGATTAATAATGTGGGGTTAAATTTGATTTAATAAAATATGTTATTAAAAGCTAGGATATTTGAAATAAATATTTGGAAAATATTTTATAAAAGTTGATTTATAAATATGGATTTATAGGAGTGTGTCCTGGATTAAAAAGAATTTAAGTTGAAAACTTGAGAACTTATATCACGGGGCTTTTGGAAAATGTTTCAAGGTTTTGAAAGATAATAATAGTATCATTTGAAAGCAATTTTGGTTCAAGAATAAAATTTTAGGAGTGAAAATGTTAAGTAAGAATTTTCTTTGGATTGGTTAGGGGGAATGAGTCTTGATTATTTTGTGATGATCTGAATTATCTTTTAACTGATGATCGGATGTTTACCTAGGTGAACGTTGTGGTGCACTTAGTAAATTATTCTCTTTATCATTGTACAATCAAAATAAGTTCAAATCCTGAATGAACCCAAAGCGAGTCGGTGATAAATGTTTTGTTGGAAATATGAGAAGTATTGTTTCAAAAATGGGATTTTAAAATAAAAGTAATATTCTTAATCTGACTAGTTCGAGTGGCTCGAAAATAACTTAAACTTGGGGAAGAGATGTGTTCGAATGGTAAACACATCTCTTAAGTATTACCCTTTATAGTAAGAAGTGTATGATACTATTTGGTAGTATCCAGTTCCTTAGTATCATTTTGGAGTTACTCGGGCTATATATATATATATATATATATATTCTATGATTAAAATATATTGTTTCAATTCAAAAAAGTTTTGAAATAAGACCGGGTATTTGGATCTTGAGTTTTCTTAGAGAAATAACTGCAAAATGGAATAGTTGAATCAAATAGGGGTATATACTCTTAGGATGTAGTGGAGTAGTATCTAAGTGAACCTAAGTTTAGTTTTATGAAATGTTTCATAAATAATTTAGTGGAAATAGAATTGGTATTAAGGGGAACCAATTAAAGAAGAGTGTAGGTTGGACGTAGGTCATTTCTCGTTTCCATATAATTGATCTAAGATTCGAGTACATGGCTTTGAGGTGTTTCACGCCATTCCAGATAAGGATCTATTACTTGATTTTTGAGGGCGAGCACTTGATGAGGTTTTTTGGTACGGGACCAGTGCTTTCTATCATTATTACAGCTATGTAAGGAGAATAGAGGTTCCAAATCAAGGAGCCTGATCGGAGTCCGCACTAGAAAATCGGGTGAGAAATACTAGTTCGGAGTAAAAGTTATGTATTCGAATAGAGAATGAATCATAATTTGTATATGAATGATCTATGTACATCATACGAACTGATGTATAGTGCTAAGTGTTTTCTGGGTTAGGTTGAGGTGTAATTTCGGGGACGATATTCTTTTAAAGGGGAAGAATGTAACGACCCGGAGTTTCACTACTTTGATTTGCGAATATTTAATTAATTTTAAATATTTAAATAATAAGTTTTATAATGAAAATAAAAATCTTTTAGATAATAATTAATGATGGTAAACTCATTTTCAAATTTTGTTTACAAAAATATTTAATTTGATGAAAAACAGAAAATGTGACCGGAAACCGATTTTTGAATTTTTGATGTTTCATCGTATAAAAGTTGTTTGAAATGTTGTGAGCCTTGTATATATTTGAAACAATTTTTAAATGATTAATAATGTAAATTAGTTAGTATATATTGGTATATACATAGGTATATATACTTAAGTATATACACGTATATACTAAAAGATGCCTTAAGAGACATGATTTGACTTTTGGCGACTCGAGTATAAAAATGTTTAAACATGTTTTCTTTGACATGATGAGGGGGAAAAAGGTGAAGGCTGAAATGGCATGTGTGGTGGAAGGTGTTGAGGTGGCAAAAAAATGTGGAGGGTAGAAGTAAAAGGGTAGTTTAGCAATTTACCTTTTCTATTGCTTATAAATAGCCTTCCACTTCTTCAAATTTCCACCTTTTTCCTCCTATCATATTTTCCTCATATCCAAACCAAAAGAAGATTTTATTTTTTTTCATGCCGTGTAAAATTTCAGTGGCTACAACTTTTATTTGTATGACTTCTTCAAATTTTGAGCTTAGCTATGTCCATATCTCATTTCTTTCAAACCCATTTTCGGACCCATATTTTCAAGTCCGAAAACACCTCTTCTTCTTTTGACCATATCTCCCTCAAAACAAATCCAAATTGAGTGATTATTTTTTTAAATGATAGAGAAAAGAATTTTCAAGAACTTTTATTTTGACCACTTTCTAAATTCCCCGAGTAACATGGCCAAAAATCAAAGAAAAGATAACCCATTTTTGAGTTGATTTTGTGGTTTTTCAAGCTTTGCAAGTTCTAAAGTATTTCAAGTTTTCAAAAGAGTTTTGCAAAATTTTGGTGAGTAAACTTCTAACATTTTGTGGAAAGGTTCAAGCTTTATTATGTTTTCTATTTGGTTGTAGAATATATTGTTTGGTGGTTGAATTATCATATGGTTTGGATGTACATATGTTGCTAGTTTATGGTTTAGTGTAGATTTGTGAATCGAATGTTAAAGTGATGTTTTTTAATTATAAAGTTATGATCTTTGTCTTATGATTAGAAGTGATATGGAAAGTTAGTAAGTAAAGTTAGTAAATGGAAAAGTTAGTGAGCAAGGTTAGCACTTGAAAGATGTTTAAATTTGATTACTTACTTTGTTATAAGTAAGAAGTTTTCTTAAGTTTTTAACCTTTTGTTTTGCTTATAAAACTTTATATTAAATTCATAAAATAAGTTAAAGTTAAAAAGTAATGTTTTAAAAGACTATTTGAAATGTTAATCAAGTTTGGAAGTTATGGTATCCATAGCAATAGTCGCTATGAATGCAGTTTCGATAAAAGTTTATTTTTTTGAAAATTCAGTTTCATACTTTAAAAATTATTTTGGAAAGGTTTTATAAACTTAATAAAAATGTTTTAGAAATTTAATTAAGTTTTAATAAATAATTATTAATTAATTAAGCTTGGTAATTAATAATTAATTAAGTATTAAATAAGGTTCATTAATCTTAATTAAATAAAGATTAGTACTAGTTAATTTTCCTTTAAAAGTAAGATTAATTTTTAATTAATTATGAGTTAAGTATGTGATTTATTTTTAATTAATTATTAATCAAATATAAGGTCAATTATTTATTTATTTAATTAATCAGTGTTTTAACTTAAATAATTATTTATTAAAGGTTTGATTTATTATTTAAGTTTTAATTAAAAGATTATTCAATTAATTAATTAAGATTAATTAATAGATAATTATTCATAAAGGTTTTAAATTATTATTTAATATTAATAAAGGATTAATTAAGGTTTAATTTATAAATAAATTATTCATTAAAGGTTTAATTATTTATTAATTTATAATTAAATTAAGTTTAATTTAATAAAGATTAATTATGATTTAATAAGAGTTTAACTTGTAATTAATCATTTTATGGAGTTCTAAGTTTATAACCCTTGTTTTTCTAGAATCAAATTATTTAAAAGGTACTTCTTTTTTCAAAGATAGTTTTGAACACAAGGATTCAAATGTCGATATCATTAAGTAGACAAACAATTGCGAAAGAGTTATGTAAATGGTTTGATTGTGTGGACATGTGTTAGGAGAATAAATACCTATTCTACTATAATGTAATTGTTTATTATGTGGACATGTGTTAGCCGAATAAATCCCCGTTCTGCAAAAGTTGATTATTCGATTGTTTGGACATCTGATAGCAGAATAAATCACATTCTGCTATAATATACTTGTTTTTTATGTGGACATGTGTTTTAGAAAAATAAATTCCCATTTTGCTATAAACTGATTGAATTGTTTGGACATCTCTTTAGTAGGACAAATCACCATCCTGCTATTTTGTTATGTGGACATGTATATAACGGTGTTTATATTGACATGTTATTCCCTGTTTTGGATATGAATTGAATTTACATACTTGTTGACCTATGTAAATAACTGTTAATTGAATTGAAATTCAAATTGAAATTGAAATTTAATGCTAACTTAAGTTAGTACCATTGGGATTGCTAAGCCTCTTTTGAATTTATAAATTGGGTTTTTGAGTTAACTTATGTTCTTTAACCAAATTGGGTTTTAAAGTTTATAAATGATTTTCAAGTTATACTATTGTTTAATAATGGTATTTATAAGTAATAACTTGTTTATAAAAGGATTTTTTACAAAATAAAAGGGTTTTCCTAAAGTGTTTCACAAATGATATTTTATAAATGATATTATATAAAAGGATTTGTTAAAGAATTTATTTTTTTGGAAGAGGTTTGAACTTGGAAAATAAGTTGGGTTTTTAATGATTTTAGAAAAGAGGTTTACAAGTGGTTTAGTGATTTGAAAAGAGAAGTCTTATAAATAGTTTGAGATTTATAAAAGAGTATTTTTCTAAATTAAAATTCAGAATTTATAAAGAAGCTTTATAAATAGATTTGGAGATATTTATGAAATAAAGAGATATTGGAAAGAAATGGTTGAATTTCAATGCATAATTCGAGGGGCAGAGATTGCCTACAGTTTACTATGTTTTCTCTGAGATAGGGACATAATCATTGCGTAGACCGCGATCCATGATTGATATTGAATGGTACTTTCCATATCTATTTTTAAAAGTTTTCAAGTACTTTTGAAAGGAATGCTTTGTGAATATACTTATTTCGGTGAGATAAATTTATGAATAATTTGATAAATATTTCAGAAAGAGATTCTAATTAATAGGAATTTGATTAAATGAGGCTTAGTGGTTTCCATGGGAAATGTGAACTCTGTATGATTATTTGATAATTGAATAACCAACTATTAAATTTTGGCCTAAATATGTAATCCTTCTTAATTTTGGTGGTAGGGAAGAAATTCCTTACTTAACACTGAAGGATTTTAACTCTGGGAATATCTAGGAGAAACACGAGAATTATATGGTATAGTTACCTTTGGTGGTGCTATACTATACATATAAACTTGTTTTTTCTTCTAGGACAAATGATAAGGAGATCCGTCCACTTAAACGGTTAGGGGGTGATCTCTGCTCTTATGTATTGTCTGATTATTTCTTAAAGAACCGGTATTGAGCATTTCGAAAATCGACGATTGGTTTTTGGGGCGCCCGATAAGCAAGGGAGTGTTCTCGTAAGACTCGTACCGTAACCTCTCTAACAACCATATACGGCTCTATAAAGGAGTTCTGTGATATATTGAGATGTTGGAATCCATATATGGTTCCAAAACCCATTGGGGTATGGGAATCCATGTGTGATTCCAAGGTCTATTTGAGATATGGGATTCCATGTGTGATTCCAAGACCCGTTGGGGTATTGGAATCCATATGGGATTCCATGATCTGTTTTGATGGCAATGTGTAAGCAGAATGCCGAACGTAGCCTCACCAGCGGTAATGACTAAAACCAGAGATAGGAGGCATGGCCAGTAGGGTTGGCAAACCCATAGGGTGAAGTCGACTCCACCTAGACGTTATCTACAGTTGTTATGCATGCATGGGGCGTTGCACCCGTCTTAGCGATACCAGCTATGTTTTTCCTATGGTACATCTCTAGGGATATATGCTGCTTCGAAAGGATATCTCTGATCCTTGTGCAGGAGGACCGTTTCTAAAAGTACCAAGAGCACCTCCTTGAAATCTTACACAATTAACGAATGCACTTTATCGGTTTTTGATCATATACCTATTATTGTTGTGATGTACACTCACGAGCATCACGGCTACTTGATTATTATTATTTTCACCCTTAGACATTATTATAATATCACTGGATTTTTTGATATAAATGTTTTGGTTATCGTAAGGTAAAAACCCATCAGTATTTATGTGCAGTGTGGTCTTACGAGATACCTTTGATTTTAAAAAGGTTTTAAACATAATAATTCAGTTGTTTGAGTTTACTCACACCAGACCCATGTCTGACCCAGATTTTATTTTCTTTTCCTAAAACTCTTGGGTGCTTAAATTTTTATGGGCAGCCAAGTAGTTTAGGTTTTCCTTGGATGCATCTTGGAGGAGTTTGGAGTAGTAGGCTTCATCGATAGCTAGTTATTATCTTGTTTCCAGTATTATATGTATCTTCTATCAGTTATGTAGGGACATGCTATTATAACTGTCCAACGGTAGAAATGTATTAATATGACTCTGATGTATTATTTTTGAAATGACAATGTAAAGTATTATGTTGATTGATATATGTTATTCTGTTGCGTTGTGAGATTCTATGATTGATTTTGTTTCTTCTATCTTTTATCTTCTTCTTTCACCCTTAACGATCGGTTTTTCCAGCACTTGAATGCTTGTCACACAATATAGTGGACATATTAGTGTCGATTTTCGTGGGTTGAAAACTCTAGTCGTTACAATCATCGACATCTATTTTCGAGTCTTAGAATGAGGGATGTTACAACATCATATCAGAACTTAGGTTTGGGGTACACCTATATAACGACTTGATTTTTCGTCCCTCGAATGTTGACACTAATACATCCATGGTATTCATCTACTAAGCGTCCAAGTGCCAAAAGGACAAAAAGTTAGGGTAAAATAAAAGGGAAAAAGAAATAGAACAAGAAAGAAGAGAATATAAGATTAGAATCTCACTAGTAGAATGGTAATATATAATATCAAAGGAATAGTACAAAGGGTTACTCCAATACAGAAATCTCGGAGTTACAAAATCTAAATACCATCATCAACTTGGACAGTTATAACAACCTGTCCTCTCAAATGCTGATATGTAAAATATAGTTATGCAGTGGATATAAGAATGCTACGATAGGTGAAACATCCAGCTCATCTTCTCAAGCTCCAATGAACATCAACGAAAACCTGCATTTCTCAAACACTCGAAAGAGCACATGGGAAATTTTGGAAAAACAAAGACCAAGCATCAGACAAAAGTCTGGTATGAGAAACTCAAGAAATATGCAATCAACATATAACAGTACTTTCGAGACTGCATGGAATTCCATTACGGTTTACCCCTCAAAAGAACCACCATATAATAGATACATAAGGTGATATAATAGATAATGTCTAGGGTGTAGAATATAAATATTATAACATAGCTGGAATAGTTACATTTTTTACATTCAATAATATATTAGAGGGTATAATCAAAACCGATAAAGAACGTTTGCATAATGGATTTTCCACAGAGATCTTTTTGAAGAAGTCAAATCCGAACTCCATATACAAGGATCAAAAGTTACCTTCCGAGCGTCGTATATCTCTTGATAAAATATACCATAAGGAAAACACAAAGGCCCACGCCCGAACATAAACATGAACCATGTGGTACCAAATACCATCAACTCCCACGCACAACATCGATAAACATACTCTAGTTATGGAGTTGATAATATCCTATCGTAGGTTAGTAAAACCACAGATTGTGCAGCCTACTCTGTCTTTAGCCATTTCCGATGTTGAGGTCACGTGTGTCATCTTTCACACAAGTCTTCATTACTCGAACAGAACACGAATCCCCAATTGGATTCTCACATCTCGAACAGATCTCAAAACCACACATGGATTCCCATATCTCAATAGGTCTCGGAATCACATATGGATTCCCATATTCTGAATAGATCATGAACAACTACATGTGTTTGAGCATCTTAAATAGATCTCGAATCTCCACATAGATCCCTATATCTCAAATAGATCCACTTTCGAGAGATAGAACATGTATCTTAGCCTTGAAGTGGTTTTCAGTAAGTAAAACACTTACCGATCCCGGTCTCTCCAAGACTGAATCGATGAATTTGGTCATTCAGTGGTAATGAGCGTGATCGCATATGGAAACCAAGTTTCGAATAGTTATCACGTTTTCGATACTTTCCTCTCACACTATCCCACGATCATTAGTGAAGCCAGTAGGTTAGAGCTCAATTACTCATATTTCTACATGAACATTAGTCTTAATTCCCATAGATAGACAAGCCTACTTCATCGGCTTTCATTGCTAAGTATACGACAAAATGTTTTCTATAAACGAGTAAACATACAAAGCACAATCAAGCCATCTAAAGCATGATTAAGTCACATAAGCGACTCATAATCCCATTTTTGTTTAATTAATCTTTTATTAATTAAAACCCCTTTTATTAGTAAAAATTCTTTTATCTAATAAAAAATCATATATAAATTTCTACATTTTCAATACTTCAAAAGGTATTTATATACTTATCTCAAATGGTATAAATATATTCACAAATCTTCAACAAGATTTCTTACTCATAGACCTTTACTTTTCCTATAATTCAAAAAGTTTCCATACTTATAATTTTCTTCAAATATCCATTTTAATGATCTAAGTACTTCCATGAATCCATTCAAAAGGTTTAAGACTAATGTTACTTAAACATTATCACTACAAACCTAAAACCATTTCACTTATGCTTATCTTTAAAACATTCTTTCAAAGATCTATTTACATTCATAAGTATAATCAAACAGGAATATTATTAACACATTATCACAACAAAGCCAAAACCATTTCACTTACTTGTAATATATTTAAAGCATTCTTTTTTAAAGATCTAAGTTTAATAATAAGTTGAGTTTGATAGTCGACTAATCGATAATCTAGTTAAAACACTTGCTTGTACAAATCAATGTTCGTATACTTAACTCGTTTTTGACACTTCCGACTTAACTATTCCTCATTCAAGAGGGAATCTGTTAGGTTAGAGCTCTATTGCTCTGTCCTTACATGACATTAATCTTTAACTCTCATAAATAGATAAGCCTACTTCGTCGGCTTTTAGCGTTAAACAAAGCTAATTACCTTTTTAAACAAGTAAGCAAACAACAAGATTAACATGTTTCCAACATTTCAACTTATACCGTTCCTTATTCAAGAGTGAAGCCAGGAAAGATAGAGCACTGGTTGCATCAAAGCCTTACCTAGACACTTCATTCTTGAATCTCATAAATAGTTAAGTTTACTTATCGGCTTTAAGTGTTAAGCCTAGTCAATCACCTTTGTCAAAACTTATATATATATAATAATACCTTATAAATACTTGTAAATAGATTTTAAATATCTATGTAAAATATTACTTGAAAATAACTAATTTAGAAGCTTGATTTAAAACATGTTTTACATTTTGCAGCACTTTACTTTCAAAATTCGTAAATAATCATTAAAACTATATTTAAACTTCTATTCTTTTTTTCGTACTCAAATACTGTAACGACCCGATGTTTTCAACCATTCGCATCCATTATAAGTGTATAGGTAGACACTCATGCCGGAGTTGAATTGCTCAAAATACCACGCTGTAATTAAAATTTGGCAAATCTCACAATATACAGTAAATAAATATAATCACAGATCACAGACATAGAGTAAAATAATGAAGCGGAAGTAAAAGAAATAGTAGTTCATGAAGCTACTATATAAATATGTCAGAGTTACATAAGATATACCAAAAGAAATAGAGAACAACTGAAGTCTCAATAAAATAACCAAGTACAAGCTGAGTAGGACAACGGAACTGAAGTAGATAGGACAAGACAAGCAGATAATCTCCAGCGATTCAAATCTCCAAGAGAGTGGAAATCCAAATCTGTGAATAACTCAGGCTGACCCGAGCGTAAAGCAAAACACAAAACACTCGAGTCAGGATAATATACACTTATATAATGTAAACCAACTCAAGTGAACTGTAATAAAGGTACAAGTAACTCAAAGAATGCTTGGGATCGCCCATTCTTTAAGGATCCGTTAAACTATTTACTATGTAGTAATATACGCTATATACAGTAGTGTCTAATTAGTAAAGTATAATCATATAGAAAATAGCGTTAAGGGGATGGAGAACCTTAACGTGGTCGGATCTTAAAATCATAATCGTAGTAAAGCTCGATATGGTAGGTGACACGGCACAACTAGGCAATGCCAGGGTAGATATACCAATTACGCATCCGGACTAGTGGTGACGCATAGCAGCCACTACCGCCCACCTCGAACAACACTCCCAAATCAAGGGTGGCCACCAAATCAATCACAAGTAATAGAATGGTATCGAAGAAGTGTGTCCGATAAGAGGTGCTACCTCCTTGGTCCGTCAATCGCTCCTGTTTTAGCCACCTTATGCCAACTCACGGGAGTTGGGTCCACGTATATACCTTAGGATCGTCGCCACCATCCTACTTCATTCTGGAAACTCCACCGCGTACACGGTTGTCAAAGTGGTTTTCGGTATCGACAGAGAGTATGTCCATATCCGATCCCGGTCTCTTTAACAACCAATCGTTATTATAACCCGTGGTTGTAACTTTTAAAACAATACTTTACTTCAAAATAAAATATCATTTCAGAACCATATATTTATCAAAATAAAGATTAAATCAATTCCAAACCATTTCCTTATATTTAAAATATCATATCATTTCAAAACTTCATTTCAAATCATTTCAATATATCAAAATATCATATCTTTCCAAAACTTCATTTCAAATCATTTTAATATAATAAAAT
Organism: Allium fistulosum; assembly: GCA_030737815.1. NCBI lineage: Eukaryota > Viridiplantae > Streptophyta > Magnoliopsida > Asparagales > Amaryllidaceae > Allium > Allium fistulosum. The sequence continues at coordinate 412,182,779 of CM060908.1, read as the reverse complement.
ATCCTATCAGTTCAAATCCAAATATTCAACTTTAAATACCTTTTATATTCAAAGATATCGTTCATTTATTGTCATTTCAAATCATCTTTAAATAGTTTATATTTCAATCAAAATAATTCATTTAACCCTTTTAAAAGTGTAATTATTATACTTTCAAATCAAGTATTCAATTTCCAAACCATTCTGAGTTCGTTTACTAAGTCAAAAACCCTAATTATTAAAATTTCAGCATTTCATAGCATTTAAAAACAACTGCTATAAGTTATGTTTGAAAACATTTTTAATTCAGCAAAGACAGCACTTAAAACTGCTGTTAAAACTCAGTTTTAGTTGAATTATAGTTCAAAAACAGAAAAGACAGCATTTCAGAAGTGCTGCGGTAGTTCAGATTTCAAAACAAGAGTTAAATTTGGTTTCAGCAAAGACTGCAGACCATTATAGCATTTCCAAAGAATGCTATAATAGGCCTGAGTTCCATATTAGCCTATAAGTTTAATTACAGTAACTACAGCATTTCAGAAATGCTGTAATAGCTCTTTTTACACAATTTTAGTTCAAAACAGAATCTATAGCATTTCTGAATGCTATTAAAAGTAGATTTCAGGTGTTAGTGTATTTCCAGCAATTAAATAACTTCAATTTAAAACACATAAACAATTTAAAAATCATATTTTAACATTTAAAATGTTCATTTACATATCGTTTAACATATATCTTTTCATAATAAATTTCTTATAACAAAATCCAATTTTCAACAATTTACTTAATAAATTTAAGTGTAAAAGTTTCCAATTCTTCACATTTCAACAAATAACTTAACACTTCAAATTTAAATTACCATTTCACAAATTTAACTAAATTTCTAATTTTATTTAATTAACTTAAACCTTTAATAAAAACCAAATTTCACATTTCCAAGTCAAGTTATATTTTAAAAGATCACTTCTAAACATTCATTTATTTAACCACTTAAACTCATAGAAAAATCAATAATACTTTAATAAATTGCTTAAATTCAAATTTAATCAAATTATCATATTTACCATTTCCCAATATAATTAAATTTTCATTTTTATTCATATAACTTAAATATCATTTTTAACCAAAATTCCAAATTCCAAACTTAAGTTATATTTCAAAAATCCAGTTAAACCATTCATTAATTACATTTTTAATACATAGAAAAATCATAATTTCTTTATTTCAAAACATTTCAAAATCTATTTAAATCAAATTTCATAAATTTATAATTTTTAAAATACTTAAAAATATCCAAAACACTTTATAAAATAACCACGGGCCTGTATATAATTTTCTAACCTAGGTCAAGTGATACGGATATGTATCATTTCAATCCGCAGTTAAAAAAAAGAAAAATCCGGGTTCTACCATTTCAAACCCGCAATCCCAAGTTAAAATAAATTAAATAAAAATCGTTCAGGCCTATCATTTCAGCCCATAACGATTTTTCCCTATTCTAAAGTCCGTTCGGGTATGTATCATTTCAACCCATAGTGATACTAGTCTACAGGGAACTTGCAATGGTGATAACAGATATAAATAACAGAATAACATTAAATAACAGTAACATATGATATAACAGGTGTAATAATAGGTGTGAACATCATATGATAATAATATAGGCATATATAACATGATAATATATTTCTACAGATTCACAGGGTGTCAATTTACTAGTTATATAGGTACATATTGTCTGGTGAGAATAACTCACCTGTTTGTGCTGGAGATATCAAAACAAATGACACAATGGAACAAAAGCACGATGACAAGACTACGGACTTGAGTGGAGAGCAAGATCCAAAGCTACAACTCTTGTATTACAACCCAAAACATACATCAAAACAAACACAATTTCAACGCACTTGAAATGGAATAACTTTTAAACGAAAAGAGATTTGAATGTCAAATATTTTGCCTTGCTTCCTCTATTTTTTTTGCATGGTCAAGGGTTGGTTTTGGCTCTGGTTTGAACAGGGAATGGCTTAGGTATGGGCATAAGAATGCATGGCCAAAGTGGTGAAGCATGGAGAAGAAGTTGCAAAGCATGAAGGTGAAGGGGCTTATGCAACATAGCATGGTTTTGGTTCACCAAAAGGGCTTGGCCATAGGAGTTTGGGCTTGGCCATTCAAGTCCAGATCTGGACAGAGGTTGGAGTGGTGTGTAAGGGTCTGGTCAGAGATGGTGGTGGTGGCCAAAGGTGGTGGTCGTGGTGTATAATGAAGGGGAGGAGGTGATAAGGTGATGGCTTGCATAGTTAAGGGTTTTCAAGGCATGTTGCATAGTTTTTATAGAGTTGTTCATCATGGAGTGGTGTGGCCTGGTCAAATCAGAGGGGTAGGTGGGTGATGGTGACAAGGAGGATGTAGTGGAGGTGGTGGCCATGGCAAGCAAGTGGTGGCCGAGCAAACAAGCTAGAGAATCAAGGCAAAACCATAGGAAAACAATGGAAAAAGAAGAGAAAAAGAAGAAAAAGAAGGAGAGGTCATTACCTATTTTTGGATGAAGCCATGAGAAATGAGGAGCTGATTTGTTTTCACGTGAAAAGATGAGAAACAAAAAGTGGCGGCTACACTAGGGTTTTAGATGGCTAGGGCAAAATTTGAGGAGTTAAAGAAAATGAAGGGTTTGGACAAAAAAGGGCTTAAGTTTCAAAGTGTTTTACAACCTTTCATATTTCTTTTCTTTTTAATCTTTATATAAACAAAAATATTCAGAAAAATACTTTACAAACCGAAATCAATTATAAATATGAGAAAACAAATAATAAATTTTGGAAAAATATAAAAAGAATGAAGAAAATTACTTAAAAATACCAAACAGTGTTCAAAAATTATAAATAATCACTGTCAGTCTTGAAAAACTATACACTTCATTATAAAAATATTATGAAGTGAAAATTTGAATTAAAAATAATTTATTTATCATTTTCAAAATAAAATAGATAATTAAATTGGAGAAAATAGAAAAAGGATTAAAGAAAATGTTGAAAATTTACAAACAGGGCATGGAAATTTGCAAGAAAAATACTACTAACTTTGGAAAAATTCTTACCTTACCTTAAAAATATTTAAAAGCCAAAATATATTTTATATAACATAAATATCAAAATTAGAATAAAATATATCAAATAAATAAAATGTCATTTATATAGTTTTAAAATAAAGAATATTGCTGAATAACCCAATATACACACAATATTGAAAACAGTATAACATTTGCAATTTAAATCCGTTTTCAACGAAACGAAAAGCAGTATTCAAGTTATTAAATCTAATTTTATAATAAAAGATAAAATTCATAAATTTCAAACTTTTAAATTTTTAAGTTAAAAGTCGAAGTTTGACTATTTGACCAAAATTCACATTTTCTGGAAATATTAAATTTAGTCATATTTGGAATTCTAATCCACATACAAAATCAAAGTTTTTATATTTACAATAACAAAATTTATTCTTTTCATAAATAAAGCTTTTAAATCTGGAAAAATCAATTTGTAAGAACTTCCATAAAAACATTTTATCAAGAAAATAATTTAGAAACCATTTAAATTATGAAAAACTAGTCAAAATGTCGCATTTTAAATATTTAAAACAATAAGCAACTTACTATGATATTTATAAATGCTGTAAAAGTCCTTGTTAAAACAACATTGAAAAGCACAATCTTTGCGACTAGTTTTAACCACTTAAATAAATGATTTAAGACTTGAAATTTTTATAGTAAGCACTAATCTTTCATGGAATAACATCCCTAAGAATATCTTTCCATTTATTTATAAATATTCCCGAAAACAAGGGATTCCGAAGTGCATGTATAACAACTATACTCGTTTCAAACACTTTCAAACTTTCTTCAATTTAACATACAAGTTAAAAAACCATTTAAACATCAAGTCAAGGCCATGCCACATGTTTAAGAGGATAATAAAAGTGATGTTAGTCATTTGCTTTCAAAAGCAAGAGGGGTCCAAAGTTTATGATTGTACTTAGTTAATGTCACTTTAACTTTATAATTCAAACGCAACATACACAAACACACACACACACACACAATATATACAAATAAGATAGTGAGATAACTCACTTAGATCCATTAAAAACCCAAGCATAAAGCTATTAGAACTAAAGAACCACCTCTTCTATCAACACAAGACTAAAGGTCCAACCTTTAGCACTTCCAAACCAAAGCCACAACTCCTCCTCCTCCCATGCTCACGTCCCTCCATGGATCCCTCTTTTCCTCTCACCTTCTCCCACTTATCACTTGCTAATCATGATTCCCATGATGTATTAGGCCTAAAGCCAAAGTTTAAAAGAGATTGGAGATGATTTGATGAACTTTTGAAAAGTTAGAGAGTAATAAGCGGATTAGTGCTTAAGCACTTCCACCATTTTCAACCCTCCTACTTCATCTCAAGTTTTGTGATTTATTAAGTGAACTCCTCCCCTATCGTTATAGGCTTAGGAATGAGAGGTTAAATGACCAAAACCCATCAAAATATCATAACATTAATTAAAAACATCACTTCTCCTTTATCATTTATTTAACTTTTAAGACTTTCCATGCTTATCTCATTTCCTAAATATCTTCCCTTACCTCATGCATGACATCATCCATAAAGTTTATTTCCATAAATGAAAAAATATTTATATTTCATTTTCTTTAATTCCTAAGCAAATAAGTGTATGTAAAAAAGTCTAAACAAATTCTAACGGTAAAAAGCTATTTATCGATAAAACGATTTTCGGTCACATTATCGATAATTTTTCAAAGTATTTTATTTTTGTAAAAAATTTTCCAAAATAATTTTACCATCATTAGTTATGATTTTAAAGAGGATTAAAAATATTATTAAATCATTTTAATAATATTTAATCCAAGATTCAAATATTTAAATAATTTAGATATTTGTATACGAAGTGTTCGAAATCCTGGATCATTACATTCTCCTCCACTTAGAATATTTCGTCCTCGAAATTTCAACACGAGAAACAAAAGAAATAATCGCAAAGGAATACTTAATGGTATTCAAAATCACTTAGCAAACAAAACTCATGGTTTGCTCAAGTTCAAAATCCTTTCATCGCACAAGGATGATAAACAATTTCCTAAGCGTACCTTACACTTAACAGCCTTGGGTTATTATTTAGTCGATAATTCTGCTACCTCATAACAAATCAAAGAGTAATCACCTAAACTCCCCATAATCCAATAAACTTAGCGTGCAAATGTACTAAAGCCCGTACGATGTACATGGATCATCCGTATGCAATATCAAATCTGATCACTTGCTCAATCACATAAATTTCACTTCCCAACTAGTATAGATCACTTGACCTGTAACATCCCCATTTGGAAGTCCAAAACTAACTGCTACGGATGCTGCAGTCATCCATAGTTATCAATTCTCGATGACCAAATGCATTAATGTTAGATACATTAATATACCAGAAACATATGGATATGAAAAAAAAATTAAACTCAATTTTTAAAACAAATTTCTCATTCCACTTCAAATAACATTTCAAATTCATTACACAATTCCAATTCATAAACCATGTTCAGAGAAATATAATTATTACAAAATACACTAAGAGCAATATATAAAGATGCCCCCTTGGTAGATCAGAGTCTAAATATTGGCACTAAACAACTTTTCCATTACATCCAAAACACAGTGGAATCAAAGAAAGAACTCCTAATAGCTAGCTTGCCTCCTGCACGTCTCCGGAAGCTTATTCGTCTAAAGGAGAACCTGAAAACCTTAACTCTCAAACTACTCAAAATCAACTGATCACCCGAGAGTTTAAGAGGAAACATAAACTTCGAGTCAGACAAAAATTCTGGTATGAATAATAACCTTCCATCTCGAACAATATAGATATCTAGTGAGACCACGCCGCTTAACGGAACGGGTTTTCCCCTCAGTAGTATCTTAACCCAATTTACATTAACCATATATTGTGCACCTGCATCCACAATGGTTAAGACATAACATAATAAAATGTATCATGATGATATGAAAACATGCAATATGATATGGATATCTCATCCCTGTTTATCTGAATATCTGTCTCATGTTATAGTTTCTAAGGTTACTATTAACCTATTAGCTTTCATGGGCGAACTAATAACATGTTCCAAACTTACGGACTATCTATCCGGTTTCATAGTTTTCATGGGATCACTAAGAACCTATTGGTTTCTATCAATAACATCATCTAATCATAGTTTTCATGGGGTCACTATGAACCTATTGGGTTATCCAATAACATCTCTTATGTCATGGTATTTATGGGATCACTATGAACCTATTGATCTCCTTCAATAACTTATTCCGGACATAGTTTTCATAGGATCACTAAGAACCTATTGGCTCCTGCCAATAACAATTTCCATACATAGTTTTCATGGGCTTACTAAGAACCTGTCTCAACCAATAATCCTTTGATCAGTCTTTGGGCATCTTATATTCTAGTCTGTCTGACCTCCTGGATACAATTCTTCTCACATAGGAGTTAAATTCAATATATATATATATATATATATATATTCACTACGAGGTCAACCTAGCATGTTATTCTTCCCTTACCCAAGATGTAGTTATGGGTTATAAATGAAGTGAATATAGTTACATAAGTATTAATGATAACTGATCAAATAACATAACAGTATAAACATCCATGGTTAAATTCCTTGTAATGATCTTTCTAATGAAATATGGTTAATACCCTTAACCCACTATCTTTATCAAGGAAAACTTCCTTTAGAAACAAAGTTAAATGCCATTTCCAAATTCTTTCATATTGCCATGTATTTACTTTAAAAATGAGATTGGGTTCTTAAATTTGAAAACTAAGGCTTTCGATCATATCCTTTGTATCATTACGTAAAACCTTAGATGTTCTCTTTCGAGACCATCCAACATATCTTTCGAAAGAATTGAAACTTTCCTTTCGAAACACTTAAAGATATACCTTTCGAAACACTTAAAACATAACTTTCGAAGGTATTTAGTTCAAGTAGAATTTATGGAAGCATAGCTTCGAAACCATTTGAAAGTATCCCTTTAGAAATCATTGGGTTTAACATTAAATATAACTACTGGGTCAAAGAGAACTAAAGCGAAAGCTTTGCTTTCGAAAGCATTAATCTTAAGAAAAGAATCGGGGAAGAAGATAGCTTCGAAACCATCCTTTCGAAACCATTACCTCCGAAACCATTTATAAAAGCGAATACAAGGACCCTTTTGAAAGCATTGGGATGGCGGCTTCAATGTTAATAAAACGAAAGCCTTCCTTTCGAACTCATTGTTATAAGGCTATAAAGGATAGCGGCCTTTAACCAATTCAAAAGGTATGAATGCGGCAGCTAGGTATCAAATAGGTTCAAAATGCGGCAACTCTTTCGAAAGCTTCTTTAAAAACAAAGGCAAGTGAGATTGATTCGAAAGCTAATAAAAATGACTTCAACTCCTTCAAAAGCACGCCTTCGACACAATCCCTTCCGCCTTTCTCTAATATACTATGTAGCAATAGCTCGATACCATATGCGTTGGTTTCGAATGGGTGCGAAAGGTCATTAGTGGAGGTATGGTGATGGAAGCTAGCAAATGGACGTGGCGGAGTTGTAATTCGAAACAAAACTGATTTATTGCCTTTCAAAGAAATTCATTTTTACCTAACTTTCCCAATTTTTCAAAATATGATTGGTTTCCCATTCTTTATCAAAATTCATTTCTAAAAGGGCCGCTGAATTCAAAATTTTCAATTAAAAACATTTTAACAAATAAGCCCTCCTCTTTAACAAAACATGTAAAACATTTAAGTCCCTTAACTTAAATAATTTTATAGCCATAGTAAAATACGTAGGAAAATTTCTCAAAAATCAATATAATTCACTTTTAATACGTTTTCTAACATATATATATTTCAGACCCAAATACAATACTTAATTGCCTTAATTAAATAATTTAGACCCAAAATTATATATTTCTTACATTTAAAATTCATAATAAATTATCCATAACTTGGAGTATTATAAGAATTTAAATCCATCTCCAAAATAATTTTTTACATAACATATTCAAATATCAAGGCATTCGAAAATCAATTTTGCATGATTTTAACCTTAAAATCGAATTATATGATCCCTTAAAATCCTTGTTTAAATAATAACATGGCATTTAAATCAAAGCATACCATCGATCATCCAACCAAACAGTTTTAAGCCTTAAACCCGAAATTAAACGTTCAATAAGACTTATATGAGATGGTTTAGATCATTATTCACCTTGTTTGATAATGAACTTGAGATTTGTTCTTACTTTAATCTTCCTAGCTTGAATCTTAGCCTCTAATACATTTTTGAGCTCCTCTTCTCCTAGAGTTATGGTTTCCTTTCTTTTCCTTTGCTTATGTTTTTTGATTTATGAAAATGTGAATGAGAATGAGGTAACGGGTTTAAGGGTTATGGGGTTCGGCTATTCCCATACCACCCTTGCCTTATTCTCTTAGGAATTTAACTTATAAACCAATTTTATAAATCCATTTAGTTAAAGCACGACCCTAGTTAGATCTCAAGTCTCAATTCCCTTACACTCTAATCTCTACATTATTCTATTTAATTAATCTATTTAAATCTCCTGAATAATGCTATTTAAAATGAGGGGTGTTACATGACCTCTCTAGCACGGACTCCGATCGGGTTCCTTGATTAGAAACCTTTATTCTCCTTACATAGTCTTATACTATGATAGGAAACTTTGGGATCTTATCAAGAATCTGTACCAAGTGTTCCCTGTCAAGAATCTAGTGAAAAATCCTTGTTCAGACCATTGTAAATCACCTTGAAATTATGTACTTGAATACTTGATCAGATCGGTCATACGAATAAAACGATCTACATACAACTTACGCATTTATCCGATTGGTTTCTTAACTATACCAATATCTTTTATAACGTTCTTTTATCCTAATAGTATGTCATTCAGTACTAAAATCATTTATGAAACATTTCATAACACATAACTTCAATTTTATAAACCTTTGTAACTTAAGTTCATATGTATAATACTCCATGACATTCAAAGAGTATATACAAAACATCAAATTCATTTTACTTAACAAGTATGTTCAACAAATTAAACTTCTTTTAACTTACTACCTTCTCAATTCAACTGTTATATAAAATCATCTTTATATTTTCACAAAACACTTAGCTTTAAGTTCTATTCGATTCGGAAGTTTCCAACTGTCCAAAATTGTCGAAAAATCCATTTCATTTTAATAAATGAAATCTACCAAACAACATATCTTAACATGATATACATACCATACAATTCTAATGCATAGGCTACATGTGTCCATAAAATATTTTAACGAATTTCAATAATATATTAACAACATTTTACCCAAAAAGGGAAATACCTGAAAAGTTCCAACATTTATTCCAAGCGATGCCACTACCACTCGGGCACCTTACATGGTATACATATAAAACTTTTCTATATTAAAATGTTCATATCAAATTTTTTTAGAGAAAAACATTAGAACTAAACATCCAGGTTTTATTTCAAATCATTTTGAAATAATAATATATACATATATCTTTTGTATATCATGCTATACTTTCGAAATTAAATCAAAATCTATTTTACTAAAATAACCTAGTAGCATCCCCCACTTAGAAACCTGAAAATGAACACTGATGATGTTGAAGTCATCACCAGAATTATTTTCAAGCGGTAGGAGTGAGTTCAGTACATCGAGTCCATGCCTTTTGGACTTAACCAAAATCATTTCCAAAATGATATCACATACTTCATAAATATTAGTTAGTATTATGATCTCAATTTCATAAACCAATTTCCCAAATATATACTTTCAAATAATACTACTGTTATTTTCTTTAAAATCTTGAAAAACATTTTCAATGACACTGGGATTTAAGTTCTCAAAATATCATTTAAATACTTCTTATTTATAAATCATGTTTTATAAACTATACTTATATAAAATTAATTTCTTATATAAATTCTTTTCACATATGTTTATTTACTAAAATAACATATCTTTCTCAGATTAAAATAAACATCTTTCACTAAGTCCACCTTTTAGAAAAGTTAACTTTTGATCCAACATTGCTACCGAACGCCTTATAGTCAAACCATGAAACTAAATTCACAAAGCGTCCATTTCAATGTTCCCACAATTTATTATCCACCCTACCCATGCAGTTGAATGTAAAACTACTCACAAACTGGTTGAGCATAAATCAAAAATCAATAAATGAAAGTTAATGCCCATAAACTTGCTGAGCATAACTAAACTAATTAACGAGGGATAATAGATAAACATCATTAACCCCTACAGTAATTAAACTATCCTTTGACAATTCACTTATATAAGTTACCTTATATAAGATCTTTAATTTACGTTGTTATAATTACCTTTAAGGTATACGTTTATAACAAACACAAATACGCTCTTATATGTATAATACACTCAACTCATGCTAGGGCATTACATTAACCTATCCCTTAATGAGGTATACCCACCAAAGCTAAGGTTCTCGCTTAACCAATAGCTCTGATACCAGTTATAAAGAACCGATTTTTCGACCCTCGAATGTCAACACCAGTACATCCACGGTATTCGTCTCCCGAGCATCCAAGTGCTGAAAAGACGAAAATTTAGGAAAAAGAAAAAGAAAAACAAATAGAACAAGAAAGAATAGAACACAATATCAAAATCTCACTAGTGGAATGGTAATATATAATACCATAGGAACAATACAATGGGTTACTCCGATACAGAAATCTCGGAGTTACAAAACCTAAGTACCATCATCAACCTGGATAGTTATAATAACTTGTCCTTACAAATGCTGATATGTATAATAGTAATGCAGTGGAAATAAGAATGCTACAATAGGTGAAACATCCAGCTCGTCTTTTCGAGCTCCAATGAACATCAACAAAAACCTGCCTTTCTCAAACTACTTGAAAGTGCACGCGAGGAAATTAGGAAAATCAAAAACCAAGTGTCAGACATAAGTCTAGTATGAGAAACTCAAGAAATATGTGATCAACATATAATAGTACTTTCAATACCACATGGAATGCCGTAACGGTTATCCTCTCAAAAGAACCACCATCTAATAGGTACTTAAAGTGATATAATAGATAATGTCTAGGGTGTAGAATATAAGTATTATAATATAGCTGGAATGGTTAGATTTTTTACATTCAATAGCATATTTGAGGGTACAATCAAAAACGATAAGGAATGTTAGCATAATGGATTTTTCATGAAGATCTCTTTGAAGAAGTCAAATCTGAACTCTATGCATAAGGATCAGAAGTTACCTTCCGAGTGTCGTATACCTCTAGATATACCATAAGGAAAACATGAAGGCCCACGCCCGAACATAAACATGAACCACGTGGTACCAAATACCATTAACTCCCGCGTGCAACATCAATAAGCGTACTCTAGATCTGGAGCTGACAATATCCCGTCGTGGGTTAGCAAAACCCCAGATTGTGCAGCTTACTATGTCTTTAACCATTTCTGATGTCGAGGTCACATTCGACATCAATTAGATTTTCACATCTTGTACAGATCTCGAAACCACACATGGATTCCCATATCTCAATAGATCTCAGAGTCACACATTCCTGGATATTTCCACATCCTGAATAGATCATAAACAACTGCATGTGTTCGAGCATCTTAAATAGATCTCGAAAATCCACATAGATCTTTGTATCTCGAACAGATCCACTTCCAAGAGATCGAACACGTATCTCAGCCTTGTAGTGGTTTTCGGTAAGTAAAACACTTACTGATCCTGGTCTCTTCAAGACTGAATCGATGAACTTGGTCATTCAAAGATAATGGGAGCGATCGCATATGGAAACCAAGTCTCGTATACTTATCATGTTTTCGATATTTTCCTTTCACAGTGTCCCTCAATCAAGAGTGAAGCCGGTAGGTTAGAACTTTATTGCTTGTATTCATACACGAACATCAGTCTTAATTCCCACAGATAGACAAGCCTACTTCATCGGCTTTAGTGCTACGTATACAACTTAATGTTTTCCAAAAATGAGTAAACATATAAAGCACAATCAAGTCATACAAAGCATGATTAAGTCACATAAGTGACTTCTAATCCCCTTTTTGTTTAATTAATCTTTTATTAATTAAAATCTCTTTTATTAGTAAAACTTTTTTATCTAATAAAACATCATATATGAATTTCTAGTTTTCATTTGTATTTTTTCAATACTACAAAAAGTATTCATATACTTATCTCAAACGGAATAAGTGCATTCACTAATCATTAACAAGATTTCTCTTTACTTTTCCTATACTTCAAAAAGATTCCTTACTTATAATTTCCTTCAAATATCCATTTTAAGGATCTATGTATTTTCACAAATCCATTCGAAAGGTTTAAGACTAATGTAACTTAAACATTGTCACTACAAACCCAGAACCATTTCACTTATGCTTATCTTTAAAACAGTCTTTATAAGATCTATTTACATTCATAAGTATAATAAAAAGGGTTAAAGATGAATGTTATTAACACATTGCCATAAAAAACCGAAAACCCTTTCACTTACTTGTATTATCTTTAAAGCAATCTTTTTTAAAGATCTAAGTTTAATAATAAGTTAAGTTCGATGGTCGCCTTGTCGATTATCAAGTTAAAACAGTTACTTATACAAATCATTCATATACTTAACTCATTTTTGACATTCTCGACTTAACTATTCCTCGTTCAAGAGGGAAACCGGTAGGTTAGAGCTCTATTGCTTCGTCCCTACTCGACAACAATCTTTATCTCTTAGAAATAGATAAGCCTACTTCTTCGACTTTTAGCATTAAGCAAAGTTAATTACCTTTTTAAATAAGTAAGTAAACAACAAGATTAACACGTTTTCGAAATTTTAACTTATGTCGTTCCTCATTCAAGAGTGAAGCCAGGTAAATTAGAGCACTGGTTGCATCATAGTCTTGCCTAGACACTTCATTCTTGAATCTCACAAATAGATAAGTTTACTCGTCGGCTTTTAGTGTTAAGCCTGGTCAATCACCTTTTTCAAAACTTATATATATATATAATTATACCTTAGAAATACTTTTAAATAGTTTTAAATATTTATGTAAAATATTACTTAAAAATAACTAATTTGAAGTTTGATTTAAAACATGTTTTTCATTTTGCAGCACTTTACTTTCAAAATTTGTAAATAGTCATTAAACTATATTTAAACTCCTATTCTTTTTTTCATACTCTAATACATTTTCTAAGAACTTCCATAAAAACATTTTATAAAGAAAAGAATTAAGAAACCATTTAAATTATGAAAAACTTGTCAAAACATCGCATTATAAACACTTAAAACAATAGGCAACTTACTACAGTATCTATAAATGCTGTTAACATCCTTATTAAAACAACATTGAAAAACACAATCTTTGGGACTAGTTTTAACCATTTAAACAAATGATTTAAAACTTGAAATTTTTATAGTAAGTACTACCTTTAGGGTACTTAAAAACCATGGAAATAAATCCCTAAGAATATCTTCCTATTTATTTATAAAAATTCTCGAAAACAAGAGATTTCGAAGTGCACTTATAACGACTATTCTCTTTTCAAACAATTTCGAACTTTCTTTGATTTAACAAACAAGTAAAACAACCATTTAAACATCAAGTTAAGCCTACGCCACATGTTTCAGAGGGTAATAGAAGTGACATTATATGATATAAAGTTGTCATTTTCTTTCAAAAGTAAGAGGAGCCCAAAGTTTATAACTTTACTTAGTTAATGTTACTTTAACTTTATAATTCGAACACAACATATATATACACTATATTTATAAAAAAGATAGTGAGATAACTCACTTAGAGCCATGACAAACCCAAGCACAAAGCTATAAGAACCAAAGAACCACCATCTTTTATCAACACAATCCTAAAGGTCCAACTTTAGCACTTCCAAACCAAAGCCACAACTCCTCCTCCTCCTCCCATGCTCACGTTCCTCCATGGATCTCCCTCTTCCTATCCCTTCTCCTACTTCTCACTTGGTAATCATTCTTCCCATGATGTCTTAGGCCTAAAGCCAAAGTTTAAAAGAGACTGGAGATGATTTGATTAACTTTTGAAAAAGTTAGAGAGTAATAAGTGGATTAGTGCGTAAGCACTTCCACTATTTTCAACCCTCCTACTTCATCTCAATGTTTATGATTTATTAAGTGAACCCCTCTCCACTATATATAAGCTTAGGAATGAGATGTTAAATGACCAAGAAACCCTCAAAATATCCTAACACTAATTACAAAACATCACTTCTCCTTTATCATTTACTTAACTTTTAAGACTTTCCATTTAAGCTCATTTCCTAAATATCTTCCCTTACCTAATTCATGACATCATCTATAAAGTTTATTTCTATAATGAAAAAATATTTTTATTTGATTTTATTTAATTCCTAAGCAAACAAGTATATGTACACTACGCCATAGATGGCCTATTGCAACGAAATTACAAGGTGTTGCTAGCTACAATGTAACGATAGCTATGCTGATTTTTGTCTATTGCAACATTCACTTCAATGTGTTAGCATAGATATCAGCAAAATGTTGCAGTAGTAGCTATAAATATATTCAAATTAATAAAATTAATAAAATTTTACACCTCAGCGATCCACACCATCATTTAAAACAAAATCTCAACCATCAATCCACACCTTAGCAATTTCCATTTCCCGCTTTACTTTTCTTTCTCGTTCCTCTTTGTGTGAAAATTAGGGCACGACATTTTTCTTTCTCGTTCCACTCTGTGAAAACTAGGGCACGCGATTCCAGTTGCTTTGATGCTCTGATTGATCGAATCTAGTGTGAGAAACGTTTCTGGTAGCTTGCTCCTTCGTTCTCCTTGATTGATTGCTCGAATTGCTTTGACTTCGTCGTCCGGTGCGATGTGATATTATTTGGTATGTTTTCTGCCTTTTGGTTTACTTGATTATTCTCGATTTTGGTTACACTCGCACGCTTTTGCCAATGATGAATTGGGATTTATTTATAGGCTTTATTTCCTATAATCTCGAGTTTAATCTTTCTGTTGGACTTTGAGAAATCTAGTATGTTGGATTGCGATGATGTATTGGTATGTTGGATTTTGGTTCACTGGCTTGATTTTGCTTTGCCGATGATGAATTGCGATGTGATATTATTTGGTATGTTGGATTTTGGTTCACTGGCTTGTTTTTGATTTCTGATCTGAGCTTGTTAGCTCCTTTCTGCTGCATTTGTTAAACCAGAACTTGAACCTTTGTTAAACCAGAACTTGAACCTTTGTTAAACTTGTTCACATACCTTTGTACCTTGCTGCATTTGTTAAACCAGAACTTGAAGTATTTGTATTCTGCTGTCCTCTAGAAAACTGCTTCACTTGAAAACTTCTGCATTTTTGAAAATCAGAACTTTGAAAGTGATCTTTGGTTTTCTAAAACTGTTGACTAATCTGAACATTGAGTTTTGATTTCCACAATATATACAAACATATGTGTGTTGAGCTTTGTTGGTTTTTCTTGGTCTGGACTGAACTGGTACCATGCTAACCTTGTTCTTTAACATGAACTGATGCTCCAAGTCCTCTGTATATCATATTACTGCCTATGTTTCTCTTGTACATCCCTGATGCATTCACTGTTTTTGCTTGATGGGCTGCCTATGTGTACTGCTGTGTTTCTTGCACTGGCTTGTCTACATTTTTCTGAACCTGGTTCTTGTTTGTTTTGTTGGTTGCTTGGCCCTGAGTTGAATCCAGTCGATGACTCGGGTTTGACCTTGTGCCGTGTCCTTGTATCCATGTGTTGCATTCATGTTTGGCTTATGCACTTATGAAAAGAAACAACCCAAATACCTGAGGCAAATATTATAACAAAAATATTTTCATTTTCTGTTTGAGTTAAATATTATTTTCCAGATTACTGCTTTTGAATTATATGTGACAGGTATTGAAGACTGGATAGTTGGATACAAGCTTGAAGACAGAGTCAAATCAAATGTGCATGAGTGTATGAATGCATGAGCTTGAAGACAGGTTTCAAAGAAGGCTCGATCTTCCAAAATCGGATGAATCGGGCGGTGCCCACCGGGACTGCGGTGCCCCGGACCCCCGCCGGCGCTGCGCCCGGACCCGCTTCTCGGCTCGCCTTCGGCTCGGCACTCGGCTCGTCATATATTTGTTAGTGTCGGTGTCTGTATAAATTGAAACTGCATATGTAATGAGTGAACTGAGTGATGTAGTGAGGAATATCTGTATATGTGAATATCAGTGTTATATATCATTGAATTGTAAAATAGTGGAGTCAGGAATTTATACTATTTTAAATGTTGAAATAAAATATTAAATAAATTACTGTTTGAATATCAAATTCTGTGCAATAGCATTTTATTAAATAAATATTTATTTCTATTAAAAAATCAAATATGCTCTACATTGTGGGTCCCACAAATTCAGAAAGTTAATATCTATAGCAACATTTTGGAATGTTGGTACAGACACCTATGGATGTTGCTATAGACCCAAATAAGGTTCTATTGCAACAATATTTCTTATGTTGCCTTAGATAGTCAAAATGTTGCCATTGAGGTCTGCGGCAACGCGGCAAAATGCATCACTGAGAAAGTGTTGCCCTTGCCCTTTTTTAGCATATAGCAACATTTTTTGGCACTTCCTGCATCACTTCTTTGGTGTTGCAGTATGCAATCTATGGCGTAGTGGTAGAAAAAATCTGAACAACTTTTGAGGGTTAAAATGCTTTTTATCGATGAAATGATTTTCGGTCACATTATCGATATTTTTTCAAAGTATTTATTTTTATAAACAGTTTTTTAAAATAAGTTTACCATAATTACTTAGTATTTAAAAGGGGGTTAGCTTATTAAATCATTTTAATACCATTTAATCCAAGATTCAAATATTTAAATGATTTAGATATTTAAATACGAAGTGTCCGAAATTCTGGGTCATTACAACCTAAGTAAAATAAAGCTTAATAAAATCTTATTAGTAGAAAAAGAACACCTTGAGGAGGGTATATGCTATATATAATGTACTTGTATTTTGATATAGATATATATTGGTGAATATATTTACCCCTCTACAATTACTCTCACTCCTTTTACTTCCGTTTCTTACGAACCCTTGCCTGTGCAGAAGGCAAGAATGGACCTATGTTACCAACATTTTACCATAGGAAGTGCGAGGGAAAATCCTAGTAGAGGAAGACGCAAAGTAATGACCAAGAAGGGGAGGCAGACTCGGAAGTTAATACTAAAGCCGGTACTCAAGTGCTTGCCCCGACTAAAGGAGGAATGGATGTGAATTCTATGTTCTTTCGATTTATGAGGGAGATGATGAGACACCATCTAGTTGGAGGTGTTGAGCCGAGACAAGAAGTAGTAAGAGAAGAAGACTTTCTGAGATGAACAGTGATTTTCAAAGCCATGGAGGAAAGGAGTTCAAAGGGAAGTAGTCTACCTTGGAGGTGTTGAATTGGTTGATAGTGTATGAACATATTTTCATAGACTTGGGATATAACAATGCTCATAAGAGGAGATTACTTCCCATCATCTCCAAGAGGATGCATAAGATTGGTGGAAGGATGTAATTGCTGAGGTCCCAAGGAAAGAGATAATCTGGGGGAAGTTTAAGGAGCGATTTAAGGATCAGTTTATCCTAAAATCTCATAAGAGAGCTTTATGCAGAGAGTTACTTGACTTGAAGCAAAGAGAAATGACATTGGTAGAGTACATCCACTATATTAATGCTTTATAAAAGTATCGAAGGGAGCATATTAATACTCCGCTGAAGAAGAATGAGAAGTTCATTGAAGGTTTGAGGAAGGGGCTGAATCACAAGGTGGTGGCTCATCTATTAGCTCCATCTGATATGGTGGTGGAAATGGCAAGGAGGTTTGGTCGCTTGTTTCAGGAAGAGAAGAAAGCTAATTTTAGCTTCATAGATGGGCAGAAGAAAAGATTCAATCCGTATCGGAAGGACGGAAAGAATCAGAATGGAGGAAAGACTTCTGGAGGAGGGACTCGGAAGTCGAATATAGTTGATGTCACTTGTTTTAACTGTGGTTAAAAGGGGCACTACTCTACTAAGTGTACCCAACCGAGGAACAAGGACATTGCTAAGTCCTCTATTTGTAATAGGTCTGGCCATAAGAAGAGGGATTACTCATAAGCGAAGCAGGAAATGGTTTATGCTTTGGAAGGACCTTCGTCTGGATCAAATGCTGAAGATAAAGGGAAGGTTGTGCTTGGAGATATGATTTTGATTTCCAGTATATCAGTTAAATTTCTATCTGATACAGTGCTACCCACTCTTTCATTTTGAAAGATTTGGTTGATATGCTAAAATTAAACACTACCCATTTGATTACATCCTTATGTATGGCTAATCCGATTGGCAGGTATGCCACTTTGGATTAAGGTGCACTAACCTTTAGTTTGACTTGTGTGGACATTTGTTTATTTGCGACCCATATGTGTTTGACTTCGTAGGGTATAAGATGATTTTAGGTATGGAGTGGTCAGTGGGTAATGATGCTAGGATTTATTATGCCAATAGGATTATCATCGTATGGAAACCAATGAGAGGAAAAAGAATTATGATAGCAGTGGAAATAATGAAGGATAAGTTGGACTCGATGCTATATTCCATGAATGATGAAGAAGATGAGATTAGTAGAGTATGTGTAGTCTAAGAATTTACATATATTTTCATAACCAAGAACGACAATCGAATTTCAGATAGATTTGATGTTAGGGGCACAGCCTTTTAGTTGGCCACCTAGCATAATGTTGCCCAAGGAGATGGAGGAATTAAAGAAGCAACCAGTAGAACTTGAGGATAAAAGTTTTATTAGGCCGAGTAGTTCACCATAAGGAGTTTCCAGGATATTCATAAAGAAGTCGGATGGATCTTTACGAATTGATGATGGATCTTTATGGACATGCCTTGATTATCAAAAGTTCAATGAGTTGACAGTGAAGAATCGTTTGCGTAGGATAGATGTCTTGTTTGATCAGTTGAGTAAAGCTTGAGTGTTCTCGCAACTAGACTTGGCAACAGGTTTCCATCAACCGAGAGTAGCGGAAGATAGTATTTTATTGACCGAATTCCAAACAAGGTATGGTTCATTTGAGTGGTTAGTGATGTCGTTTGGACTGACCAACGCTCTAGCGTTCTTTGTAGACCTTATGAACCGAATCTTTCACGATCGGTTGGATATATTTATGTTGGTCTTCATTGATGTTATCTTAGTGTATTCTAAGGATGAAGGAGACTACGAAGTCCATCATAGATTGATATTAGAGACATTGAGACAACACAAGTTGAAGGCGAAGTTTGCGAAATGCCACTTTAGAAATGAGAGGTGAAGTTTCTTGGGCATGTTGTTTCAAAATATGGATTAGTTGTGGATCCATTGAAGATAGAGACTACAAATGGTTAGAAGAGACCAGAGACGGTCACAGAGATGAGAAGCTTCTTGGGATTGGTTGGCTGCTATCGTAGATTCATTAATGATTTCTCATGTATAACAACACCCTTGACTAAGTTGACCAGGAAGAACGAGAAGTTTGTATGAATAGATTAGTGCAAAGATCATTCCAGGAATTAAAGAAGTTATTGACAAAAGCTCCTATGTTGATTGTGTCTAAAGGGAACCAGGATCTGGTAGTGTATGCTGATGCTTGTGGAATAGGTTTGAGGGTGGTACTGATGAAAAGAGAGGAGTGATAACTTATGCATCGAGGCAGTTGAGACTGCATGAAGTTAGATATCTGACTCATGATATGGAGTTGGCAACGGTAGTTTTTGCATTGAAGATTTAGTGACATTATCTTTTTGGAGAGCGGTTCAAGTTGTATACAGATCACAAATCCCTTAAGTATATATTCTCTTAAAAGAAGTTGAATATGAGACAGAAGAGATGGTTGGAATTCTTGGCAGCATACGATTTTGGGATAGAATATACATCAGGAAAGGGAACAAGGCTGCAGATGCTTTGAATAGGAAGCATAGAATGGACTGTTAGCCATGATTGAAGAATGGAAAACGTTAAAGACATTAGCCTCTTGCGAAGTGCATTATAGGCAGAATGTTGGATCAAGTGGAGATCCAAGCGTGTTAGCCAGTTTGGAGGTACATCCAACACTTGTGGATAAAAATTTTGCAACGCAAAGAGAGGAACTACTAATTGTTGAAGAATTAAACAAGTAGAGATGGGGACAGATGTTACGGATATGGAAAAATTCAAGATAGACTTAAAGGGATGGCTTAGAAAGAAAGGAAGACTGTGCATTTCAGATGTAGGGGATCTTTGGAAGGGAGTCTTGAAGGAAATCATCGGTTAAAGATTACCATTCATCCCGGAGGCACGGATCTATATCGTGATATGAAGAGAGTTTTATTTTGGTAAAGGATGAAGAGAGTTATAGGAGAATGTGTGAAGAAGAGCTTCACATGTCGACAAGTGAAGGCTGAACATCATAAGCTGAGTGGTTTACTTCAACCTTTGGAAGTACCGACTTGGAAGTGGGATTCAATACATATGGATTTATTGATAAGTTTCCCAAGTCAAGGATGGGAAATGATAAGATTTGGGTGATAGTCGATAGATTGACTAAGAGTGCCCACTTTATCTCAACGAAGTTGACAGGAACGCCGGCTAGCTTAGCAAAGCTGTACATGAAGAATGTAGTGAGACTACATGGGATACCGAGTAGTATCGTAAGCGATGGAGACCTATTGTTTACCAGTGAGATTTGGAGAATTTTGCATAGTGCAATAGGTATATAATTAAACTTGAGTACGACTTACCATCCACAAACTGATGGTCAAACTGAGAGGGTGAACCGTGTGTTTGAAGACTTGTTGAGAGTATGTGTCTTGGATTTTTTAGGATCTAGGGATAATCATTTACATCTGGTAGAGTTTACCTACGATAATAATTACCAGTCGAGTATCGAGATGGCATCTTTTGAGTCGCTGTATGGTAGACCGGGTAAGTCACCGGTATGTTTGTTGGACATAGGAGATAGACTTGTATTAGGGCCCGATCTGGTAAGAGATGCTACTAAGAGGGTATAATTGATTCCTGCCAGGATGAAGGCAGCACAATCAAGGCAGAAGAGTTATGTTGACAAGCCAAGGAAAGAGCTTGAGTTCACAGTAGAAGATCATGTGTTCATGAAGGTTTCTCTAATGTGAGGAGTCATGTGCTTTGGGAAGGCGGGGAAGTTGGCCTTTAGATATGTATGACAATTTCTAATAATCGAGCATATTGGTAAAACTCTACTATTAATTCGAGTTACCAAGTAGTTTAGTCGGTGTGCATAATGTTTTTCACATATCGCATTTGATAAAATGTGTTCACGACCCAAGTTCGGTAGTGGAACCGAAGGCAATAGAGGATTTTCTTGTAGCGCAAGATATGACATATGTGGGATGGTTGAAAGGGGTGGTGGGTCATGATAGAAGGAGTTAAGAAACAAAGTTATTAGACTTGTTCGAATCCAGTGGAGTGACGACACGAAGATTGTACCCTAAAGGTAGAGGATAGGATCAAGTATATCTATCCCGAGTTGTTTTAGTCATTCATGTATATATGCTGCAACGACTCATCTTTTCGACCCCTAAATG
This sequence comes from Allium fistulosum, assembly GCA_030737815.1. Classification (NCBI taxonomy): domain Eukaryota; kingdom Viridiplantae; phylum Streptophyta; class Magnoliopsida; order Asparagales; family Amaryllidaceae; genus Allium; species Allium fistulosum. Next base: position 412,161,005 of record CM060908.1, on the reverse strand, counting down.
TCGATACTAATACATCCATGGTATTCATATGCCGAGCACCTAAGTGCCGGATAGAAGAATTGTTAGGGTAAAGTAAAAAGAAAAAGAAATAGAAAAAGGAAGAAGGAACACAATATTAGAATCTCACAACGGAACAATCATATATAATATCAAAAGACAGTACAAACTGTCTTCCTAAGATACAAAGTATTTTAGAGTTACAATAATCAGCCAGGACAATTATAACAATATGTCCTCATACATGCTGATGATACACAAAAAGTAATGCAGCGGAAATAAATACTACGACAAGTAGGACTCCAACTCTTCTCTAAAAGCTGCAAGGCATCCATAGCTAAATCTGGAAACATACATGGGGCTGATCCGAGCATTATAAGAAAATAACACCCGGATCAGTCTGGTAAACCAGCGTGAGAAACACAGATCAAATAGAAGCTTTTGACGCTATAAAACCTTTCAAAATAAAGGTATCTCGTAAGACCATGCTGCCAATAAACATGGATGGGTTTTTACGTTACGATAACCAAACTGTTTATAGATAATCAAGTGATATTATAATAATGTCTAAGGTTCAAAATTAATATTAATCATAGCCAAATTGGTTACATTGATTACATTTCAACATAATAGGAGTACAACCAAAATCGATATGGAAAATTCGCATAATGGATTTTCTATGGAGATTTCTTGGGGGAAGCCGAATCCAAACTCCATCCACAAGGATCAGAAAACACCTTCCGAGCGTCCTATATCTTTAGATAAAATATACTATAAGGTAAACATAAGAGGCCCAACGTCCGAACATAAACATGAACAACGTGAACCAAATATCACTAACTTCCACCGGCCAACAATCGATAGGTATCTCTAGAAATGGAGTTGATAACATCCTGACATGGGTCGCTAAACCCCAGGTCGTGCATCCTACTCTATCTTTAGCCATTTCCGATATCGAGGTTACGTTCAGTATCTTTCACACAAGTCTTCATCACTTCAGCAGAATATGAATCCCCAAATGGATTCCATCATCTCGAACAGATCGTAAATTCCCAAATGAATTCCCATATCTCGAATAGATCACGAACCACTACATGGATTCAAGCATCTGGAACAGATCTTGAACCACCACATAGGTTCCCCTGCTTAAGTCTTCTTACTAATGCTAATGTTGTCCTCTCTCTTAGAATACTCCTCAAGATAGACAGTCCCATACGATAGCATCGTTTGAAATATTAACGCAGACCTCTCCCATAGACTTAACCTTAGGATAGACAGTACAACTCTATAACATTGCACTTCACAATAACTTCCAGAATATAGATCACGTATATGGTTTTTAAGTGGTATTCGATAAGTAGAACACTTACCGATCTCGGTCTCTTCAAAACCAATCGATGAATTTTTCGATTAACTTAATCCTGTTTCCCTCAGAAGTAAGTGAAAGCTAGAGACATTTCATACAAATACTCCTCCCTAGGGATTCTTATTTGTATGAAATCGCAAAGCCTTTTGATAACATCTTAAGTCATATTTAGTCAATTTCGATAGTTGACTAATTGACTGTCTAGTACAAGATAGATGTTTCTAAATGGAAACCAAGTTTCGTTTACTTTCCATAAACGAATTAACACACAAAACACTATCATCATCCAAAACACAATCAAGCCACACAAAGTAAGATTAAGTTATTTAAGCAACTCCTAATCCCTTCCATTTAATTAATCCTTTTATTAATTAAAACTCCTTTATTAGTAAACTTCATTTATCTAATAAACTTCTACTTTTTCTATCTTTTTCCAAAAGATTCCATTACTTATTATTTCCATCAAAATATCCATTTTAAGGTTCTAAGTACTTTCACAAATCCATTCAAAAGGTTTAAGACGAATGTTACTTAAACATTGTCACTACAAACCCAAAACCATTTCACTTTTTCTTATCTTTAAATCATTCTTTAAAGATCTATTTACATCCCTAAGTATAACTGAAAAGGGTTAAAGATGAATGCGATTAACACATTATCACAACAAACCATAGTGATTTTCCTACTTGTTACTATCTTTACAAACATTTGTTTTGAAGATATAAGTTCATATTCAGTCAAGTTCAGTATGGACTAGTTAACTATCAAGTTCTAAAGACGATTTTTTATACAAATCGTGATTCGTACGCTTAACTTGTTTCAGACATTCCAACTTAACTATTACTCGTCCAAGAGTGAAACTAGGTAAGTTTGGGTACTGGTTGCTCCAAGCCTTGCCCAAATACTTCAGTCTTGAATCTCACAAATAGATAAATCTACCTCATCGACTTTTAGTTTTAATTATAGTATTAATGATTTCCATAAACAATAAGAAATCAACACAAATAACACGTTTTCAACATTTTCCACTTACCTATTCCTCGGCTAAGAGGGAAACCGGTAGGTTAAAGCTCTATTGCTCCGTCCCTACTTGACATCAATCTTAACTCTAAAAAATAGATAAGATTACTTCATCAGCTTATTAGTGTTAAGCATAGTTAATTACTTTTCTAATAAGTAATTAAACAATTTAACCATTTGGCCATTAAGAAATTACAAACCCTTTTCTAAACCTTTTTTTATAATCTAAAACAAGATATTTATATAAGACATTTTCCAAGATATTCATATAAGGTATTTCCAAGATATTTATATAAGATACTTATACTTCAAAATACTTATAATATATTTTAAAACACTCCTTTAAAATACCACTTGAAAATAACAAGTTTGAAAAATCATTAGAAACTTGAAAATGTCATATTTAACAAAATATCTCTCCTTTGAAAATTCACAACTAATTCTTATAAATTCATAAATATCTCAAAACATGTTTAAAATACTATAAAATAGTTACTAACCACTTGTAAAAAGAACGAAACAAAATACTTAAATCTAAATATCCTTTCAAAGCTTTTAAGTCCAAAAATCAAGTCTAAATGGGACAATTTTGCACTAGTGATGTTTTGGCTATTTTCGAGATGTTACTAAAACTTTTTACTATTTGATCTTTTAATACCAACAAACATACATATAAAAATATAAAAATATGGTGAGAAACCCCTAAGGATCTCTCTACAAAGTTCCATAACAATTGCCAAAACAAGACAATTCCAAACTGCTTCTATAGCGACTATCGCTATATATAAGTGCACTTCTAAATCCAAGTCAAAACTAAACCAAAGTCCATCTATAACCTTTTTGTTTTGTTAAAGGTCTATTCACATGTCATATAAGTCCATTCAAGTTTATTCCAAGTTTTTTCATGTCCATGTAGATGGATCACATCTGTTGCCTAGTTTTAAAGTAAGAATTTCAAACCAAAGTTTTAACATAAGTTAACAACAATTCAAACAAATTTAACACAACATATATGTGTTATATTTTTCATCCAACGTGAGGTGTTAACTCACCTTTAATCCAACTATACCAAGGTCCAAGAAACAAAGCCTAACCCCACTTGCAACCACCTCCTTCCTTCCTTTTTCCCTTGCTCATTTGCCTCCATCATCCACATAATGCTCACGGCCATCTCATGTTTGGGGATTTTGGCTTCACTTTTCCACTTCTAGCATGGTATAAGGTTTTATAATATTATATTAAGCCTTGTAGAAAAGTTTGATGTGATTTGGAGTTGATTTGCAACTATTTTATTTTAGAACATAAGAGAGGAAGAAGATGAAGATCCCATTAGAAAAGTTTGGTTTTTCTTAGGAATTTTTGTGATATTTCCTAAGGGTATGCCCTCTCTTATATAGGCTTAGGAATGTGATGGGAAAAGGCCAAAAACCCCTCAAAACCTTACTAGCATTAAATACTTCTATCATGACTACTTTATGTCACATAAGCTTAAGGGTTAAACGTTTCCATATTTGCTTACTTTCCTTTTTGGCTCATTTTAAAATATCTTATCCTCTCTTACATCATGCATGACATCACCCATTTAGTTAGCCATAAACATGAAAATATTTTTAGTTGCTAATTATCTCCTTAATGATTAATTAGACATGCACAAAAAGTTTGAACAACTTTCGTCGAGAAAAAAGCTGTTTAAAAAGGGGTTTTCAATCACATTATCGATATTTTCCAAAGAATGTATTTTAGTAAACATTTTTTCAAAACAAGTTTCTTATCATTAGTCATGATTTAAAAAGGGGTTAAAGAGCTAATTAAATCATTTTAATAACATTTAATCCAAGATTCAAATATTTAAATAATTCATACATTTAAATATGAACTGTTCGAAATTCCGGGTCGTTACAATAGCAGGGTGCATTGTTTGTCTATTGTATGGACTTTTAGGGTACTTGTATATTCATATACAATATAGTTGTGTATTAGTAGTTGTACGGATACCTTTGGTTTGATGATCGATAGTTTATATTAGTAGGGTATTAGTGAAATCTTTGTACTTGTGTGTATTTATATGATGGTGACTTTAAACTTTTAGGGAGTTAATATAAATTTATTTTTCCTTATCAAAATTTCAGGATGAAATTTTTATAAGGAGGGGAGACTATAACATCCCATATTTTGGAGGATCTATAATGTGAGAAATTAAATTAAATTAATAATAAGAAGTTATTAAAAGGTAAAGTAAATAGTTTAATTGCAGGAATTGCCTAAGTGAGATTTAATTAATTAAGTGTGGGACACTTTAAAAGATTGATTGAATGGACCAAGAATGATTAAAGCAATTAAGGTTGGCCTTGTTAATGAAAATAAATAAGTCAAAATTTTTTGAATGGGAAGGATTTTGTTAAAGGGAGATGCATTAGTGAGATTAGGCCACATGGGATATTAGCCCAAGCCGAAATCACTAGCCCGTTTCCTTTGGCCCTAACCGCTCATTTCATTCCACTTTATTTCATTTCATTTACAAAACCAAAAAATTCCTAAAGTTCTAAGTCAAGGTCGGCCACCATTTAATAGAAGAGAAGAGGAAAATATAAATTTAAAGATTAAGCCTTCAACTTTAAGGAAAAAAGAAGATTAAACAAAGTTTTTCTTAACAAAGGTGAGTAAAATTTTCCCGATAACCTTTTAACCCGTTTGGGTTCAGATTTTGGCTGTAAATGAATGTTTTAATGATGATTAATATGTTTGGAAGCCTTAAATATTGTTTTGATTTTGGTTTTAAATTTAAATGATGTAAATTAGTTCATGTTTTAGGGTAAAACATGAATTAATCATAGTTAAATGATTTGAAATTGAGATATAATGTTTATAATGATAAAATAAAGACTAGTTTATAATTTCACTATTTTTGAAATTAATTCAGAATTTAAACGAATTTTTTAAAGTTGAGAAAATAGTTAATTTTGGGTAAATTAATTACTAAAAATAATAAAATTAATTATTTCAACCTGAAATTTTGAGACAAGGTAAAATACGATGAATTTGATTTTTGGTGAATTTTGGATTTTTCCTATCAATTTTCAATTTTATATGGTTAATTGGCTAAAAAAAGAAGTAATTAATTAATTGCACTTAACTAACAAATGGAAGATGTAGTTAGCCCATTTCTGAAAAGCAAACTGTAAAGAAGAAGATTAGCCAATGAGAACTTAACAACAAATGAGATTTGGTGTAAAGTGTTTACTTAATAAAGTAAGAAAACAGTTTTCAATTTCAATCACAAGATTGTCGCTTTCAACTTTCTAAAGCTAGTAAATATCAACACACGAATGTTTTAATGGAAACTACCCACGATAGCTTGGGTAGCTATCAACTCACAATTACTTTGGGGAAGCATGACAGGATGGCTCTTTGAGCTTAACCCTCGAAAGCTATCAATACATGATGGCTATTTGAAGTCAACTTGCGCTAGCTTAAGGAATCTATCTACCCACAATGGCCTTGGGAAGTTAATGTGCGATGGCTATAGAGGAGATAACATGCGATGGCTTTGGAAAGTTAACAAGCGAAGACTTAGGGGAGTTAACATGCGATGGATCAGGGAAAAGTTAACGTGCGATAGCTTGGGAAGTTATCAACCTGCGAAGGCTCTTGTGAAGCTAACACACAATAGTTAAGGAAAAAATAAACTAGCAATGGCCTAGGGAGAATCAACCCGCGATGGCTATGGGATAGCCAGTACATGATGACCGGGCTCAATGTTTGAAAGTTATTGGATGCTAGTACGCAATAACTAATATCAACTCCCGAAAGCTTGGGAAGCTAATTAAAATAAGAAATTCTAAGGGCAATTTGGAAGATAGTTTCTAAGTGTTAATGAACTATTTCACAGGGATGAAATAAAGTAAGGATTTTATAAGTTAAATTTGTTAACTTATTTCTAAAATAAAAGAAAGATTGGAGAAGCTAATAAATGATAGGGTATCATTTAAATTGAAAGATAAAGATGTTTATCTAAAGAATGTAGGGTCCGCTATAAATGAATGAAAGAAAGGGGTTAAACTATAATCGTAAAGATATACCGGCTCATGGAGTTATTGGATGGCAGGGTGCCTTGGCTGTTAGTCTAAATCCAATGGTATATGGCTGGGTGCCATGATAGGGTTTAATCCTGAAAGAATTATAAATTATAAAGGGGAGTTATGGCAGGGTGTCAAAACATTAGGGTGATGTTATAACTAAAATGTATTGACAGCATGAACGATGGCGGTTCAGGGACTAAGATGGGTCATTGACGCTTAGTAAGGATGCCTACTAGAATGTAACAAGATGCTTGCATTTAACCTTTTAGGAGAGTTAGGGTAGCTTCCATTGGTGGAATGAGTGGCCATTCCATTTGATGGCGTTGTTCAAAAAATATATAAAATTAGTGATAGACAGGCCTAAGGAGGTAATCACTAAATAAGTTAATGATAACTTAGTGATGAAAGTCTAAAACAAGAGATTGAGTGATGTTTCAATGGATAACGAATGATTGTATGGCATGGTTCATAACTGGATGTTAAGTATATATAACGACCCAGAATTTGACCACTTTAAAATATACTATTTAAAGTGATTTCAAATATGAATTAAGTAAGGTTATATCATTCAAACAATATTAGATAGGATTTGGAAAGAGAAGTATACACAAAAATAGTAACATTTGCCTATATCGACAAAAGTGACAAAATACTGATTTTCGAAAAGTAAGTTTCAATGGTTAAATAAATTATTTTAATTAATTTATGAGTATTTATATTTTTAAATAGCATTATACAAATTTATTTTTAAATTTGGTTTACATAAATAAATAGTTTAACCAAAACATCAAAATGTGACCGTAAAACATTTTGTCGAAAATCAACGTTTTGTCGATTAAAAGTTATCGCAACGTTGTCGCACCTTTATTTTCTTATATAGGAACATATATTCAAATAGTATAAGTATTAATTAATTCACCAATCAAGTTTACTTTTACTAAACATACTTAGAAAATTCTAGAATATAATTAAGAAAAAGTAAGCACAAAAAGACAAAAATGTCATTTCAAAGCAAAAAAGTAAAACATCAAATCAAAGAAACATAATTATTACTTTCTTTACTTAATACTTAAGTGAAAATGACATAAAGTAATGATTTGAAATGTGATGTTAAGTGTTGAAAAAAAATAAGATTACTTTATAAGTAAGTAATGTTATTTTGGTCATTTTACAAAATATTATTTTAATCCAAAAAAATTTCTATAAATAAAACCACCATTCTTCCACTTTCTTTACACATTTCTACCTTATTCTTTTTCCTCCTTGAAGCTATCTATAATGGCTTCTTCTTCTTCCATTTCCTTACTAACTTTTTCAAAACCATATCAAATCAACTCCAAACACCACCAAAATTTGTCAAAGATCTTAGAATACCATTAGAACATGGTTTAGCATCTAAGAAGTAAAGAAATGATGGAGGAAGAGATAGAATAGGGCATGGTCGAACCTATCAAGAAGTGGGAGTAAGTTCGTGAAGCTTCGGAGCAAGAAAAAGAGAAGGAAGTGCCGCCAATTTCATTCCAAGGAGCTTGGAGCAAATTCAAGGTGTTGCGGAAGCTCTGCCAGATTTTCGGGAGTTTGGAAGAAGAGGTCGATATCATAAAGCAAAAGAAATGGAGTAGAAGTTGATTAGTTGAAGTAGTTAGTGAAGTGTTGTTAGTAAGAATGTTGGTAGGAAGTTAATCAATTTAGTTAAAGGTGAGTACTCATATTTACTAATAAATCCATAAATTATTTCAAGTATAATGATTTAAAAGTTTAGTATATGTTGGATGATTTAATGGATGATAACTTGGTTGATATTATGGTTGATTATATGTTTGTGATATGGATCATAACTTTGTTTGATAAATGATAAGAGAAATGATTAGTAATTAACCATAGTTAATTAAATGAGAATTAAATCCATATAAATGTGTGTATGGAAGTTATTTAGCCTCTTAAATATTTTAAATGAGTTAAAATAGTTTAAATATGGTTTAAAACAAATTTAAAGTATTTCGGACAAGTTCCGAAGCAATTCACAAAATTGGTCAAAATCGAGCTCGTCGCGTAGCGGCAGTTCGTAAATTTCGACCCGTAACTTCAAATTAGCATAGAGGATGATTTATAAGACGGATTTCTTCGAAATAAAAATTATTTGGTCCACAATGATAATAGTTTTCCAATGAAGAAAGAAAATCAAGATTTCATCAAGTAGATTTTGAAATATGTCCAAAACAATTTTTTGAAAACATTGCGGTTTTGCAGTTCGGAATCCAAAACGGGATTTCTTTTTAAATGATATTTTTAAATGATTAAAAATATGAAATAAATTTGATAAATCTATTAAAATGGTTTAAAAGAGGTTTGGATTGGAAAATATGAATTATCGAATGTTTAAAAGTTGATTTAATCAAATAAGCTTATATAGCACTTTTCGCAAAACTTTTATGCTGCGAATTGTATAACTTTTTGGATATGAGTTTAAATGTAACGATTTTTCCTGAAATCAATTGTGAATGTTTTTAAAAGGAAAACTAAGTGTTTAAAAGATAATTTGAAATCTTATAATCAATTCCAAAATAAAGCTAATAACCGAGTATGCGGAAACGACTTGTAACGACCCGTAAATTTTAACTGTTTTAATAACGTAATTAGTTGAAATTTTGTGAAATTTTAAATGATAAAATTTTGAAATAAAAGTTTGATATTTGGAATGCGTCTAATTAATCATAGCAACTGCTAAATTTTCATAAGATATTTGGAAGTTTATTTTCTAGTGTAATTTTATTCCAATTTATATCAGTTAAAATTGATGATAATAAAATGTTTTCCAAACCTGAATATTTTTACATAGAAAAATTCTAATCCATCTTTTGACTAAGATGTCATTTTTCGTTTTTCCAAATTCGGACTTCTTTAGCTCCGTCAATCTTATTTTTCTGCGTTTTTGCTGCATTTTTCGCTAGTAGAAAATTCAAATTTTTATAATTAAATCGTACCACTGATACCTGCATGCCGTTTTGATCGTTTCGTCGTGCTGATCTCCGCAGTATATTCTTTTGTGTATTTCGACATCCGGTGGATGACAAAATCTGTAAAACGTTGGACCGTATCGGCACTCGTTTTAAAAACCTTTTAAGTTCCATCTATCCCTTTATCTACCTACCTGTCCAGTACCATACAGCTGTTTGCATTTATATTTCTTAAATTCTCGTGCTTGACTATTGGGTATTCACCTGTACCAATATTTTAAACTGGTTCATTTATTCTCTACTCTTCCTTTTGAGAAAAGCAATAATGAACAAGTATTGTTCATTCTTTTTTCTCTAGCCTGCACGGTTTCTACCTTTCCAATGCATGGCCTCACTTCCATTTGTCTCCTCATACATCTTCCTCACATCCGGACATTTTTCAGAGCATCCTCTTCCCCATCACGTTCGCGCTTCCACCCTCCTCCAGTGACCGTCGCCGTAGCTATGCCGACCTAGCACCTGAATGCGGCTACCTGCTAGCCGATCTACTCTGGCCACACACGCAACCAAGATCCAACCCGAGACCACCTCGCCTCGCACCCTAGTAACAGCAGCCGCCTTCACTCTCCGCTCAGCCTCCCGTGCCACCACCTGAGCCTCCACCAGCCGTACACCCAGCCACCACGTTTGCCTAGCAACTTCACCAAACTTCCCATCAAAACCCCTCCACCTAGCATCGGCCTCCGCCCCTTCTACTTTCGCATGCCGCCACATCATGCTCCATCGACAGCACGCATCCACACCACGCCCAGCCTTAAGCCGAGCTCCTCCCTACTCCGACCTCCCTTGATCTGAGACCACCACAATAGCACTCGTCCCCGCCTTTGTTTGCAGCCACCATCGGCCAGCCATGCACTTTCTTTTGCCTTGACGTGTTCTCTTCGTGCTTAGTCTTCTTCTCTGGCTATAAAGTAGGTATCATATTATATATTATTTTAGTGACTTGTAGTTTTGCTATTTGAAATTTTTATATATTAATAATACATACGTTAGTTCAAATATCCATATTGCAGTTGTATACATTTATATAGATATTAAAAGCTGTGTATATAGGGATATATGTATCACATAGGTATTAAGTGTTCTTTTGTTCTATTGTTATATTAAGCTGCCTGGTTTTTGGTATATAGATTGTAAAAGTGAAGTTTGGCTGATTTGTATATAGATATATGTTATAAGTAATATATATATATATATGTTGGAATCTATGTTAAAAACTTTCGAAAGCTGTCAATACTTTCATATGTATATACTTGGATTTTTGTAAGTGTAGTCTATATGATATATGTCTTCTTCTTTTTTAGTAGCATGTATGTCTGGGTTTATTATGAGTATGGATAAAGTCTGCATTTATATGTTTAAATATATTTGGTCTGCATATACACATTCGATATATACGCATTTCATACTGTTTTATAAACAATGGGTAGGTACTGTGTGTCTGCATATATGTTATGTATAATAGTATTTTATATTGTATGCGTACATTATTTTATTTATAGCTTGTCAGTTTTGTAAAATTTACAAACAGTTTTCTGTCGAGTTTCGATATATGAGTGTAGGTCAGCTTGCATGTATATTAAGTTGGATAAGTTTTGAAGTATAAAATATGTTGGTTAATTTTATACCAGTCATTTTGTTTTAAAAGCTGTATTATATAGGAGCTATATATATTTGTATATAAACTCATATATGATATGTGTACAGTATACAAGTTTAATAGAGTAAGTTATATGTATTAAAATTTAAGCAAGATTTTATAAAATTGTTTCAAATACAAATGCTAAAGACATAACAAGGATGTAAGTATTTTGTATTTTTAATAATAGATATATGTATATCTATTTAACTTAATATATTTTGGATTTGGAATATGACTTTATATACATTTATATATGGTTATATGTACATAAGCTCACTTATACCATTTATGAACATTGATCCAGTTCTGATTTGAATTCGTCTCTTCCTAGTTTTCAGCTTGTTCGTCGAGCCCGTGTCCATCATACTTTGCTTTGTAATTCGTGCCTGGATTTCGTAACTCCATCCATTGTCTTCACTCTAACCTTGAAAGGTGAGAAATCACTCGCGATTAATGTTCTTACATTTATTAAATTTGATTTCAATTGAAACGACAACGGAAATATGCTGATGTTAGTTATTTACACTGTGATATATATGCTATTACCTGTATCAGTTCACCTATGACATCTGACACCATTATCTGCCAATTGAAATATACTGATGTTAGTTATTTACACTGTTATATACGAGTACATATATATGCACGCCCAGGTGGGCCTGCATTTAACCACAATGTGCATGCATTTTTATTTGTACCTGTGGAAGTAGATTTGATAGTAGCATCCCCACATTTGAAACGCCGCCTAGGCAGAAACCGCTATTTTTTTTGTTCTGACGGCAATAACTTATTCATACTAACTCGGAATCAGGCAAAACTTCGACCGATGAATTCTATCTAAATTACAGACAATATGGTATACTCGGATACTTCATCTTGTGAATGCACACTGTAGTTCTCCAAGGGGACTGACAGTGTACTTAGAAAATAACATGGCACAACATCCTCATATTTGAACTCCGCCTAGTGCAGAAGCCGCTATTTTTTTTATTCAGACTGCTATATTTTCTTCATACTAACTTGGAATCCGGCGAGACTTCGACAGATTAACTCCCACCTAAATTACGGAAAATATGGAACACTCGGATGCTTCATCTTATGAATGCACACTGTAGTTCTTCATGGGGACTGACAGTTGTACTTAGAAAATAACAGGCTAACACAACCCGATATTTCAACTCCGCCTAGTGCAGAAGCCACTATTTTTTTTCTTCAGACTGCAATAACTTCTTCATACTAACTCGGAATCAGGCGATACTTCGACCGATGAACTCCCACCTAAATTACGGACAATACGGTATAGTTGGATACTTCATCTTGTGAACGCACACTGTAGTACTCTATGGTGACTGACAGTTGTACTTAGAAAATAACATGCTATATCCCCACTTCAACGCTCACTGTAGTTCTCCATGGTGACTAATAGTTGTACTTAGAAAATAACAGACTACATCCTCATATTTGAACTTTGCCTAGGAAAAAGCCGCTATTTTTTTGTTCAGACTGCAATAACTTCTTCATACTAACTCGGAATCAGACCAAACTTCGACCGATGAACTCCTACCTAAATTACGAACAATATAGTACACTCAGATACTTCATCTTGTGAACGCACACTGTAGTTCTTCATGGGGACTGACAGTTTACTTAGAAAATAACATGCTACCACATCCCCATATTTGAACTCCGCATAGTGTAGAAGCCGCTATTTTTTTTGTTCAGTCTGCAATAACTTTTTCATACTAATTCGGAACCCAGCGAGACTTTGACCGATTAACTCCCACCTAAATTACGGACAATATGGAACACTCGTATACTTCATCTTGTGAACGCACACTGTAGTTCTCCATGGGGACTGACAGTTGTACTTAGAAAATAAGAGGCTACCACATCCCCATATTTGAACTCTGCCTAGTGCAGAAGCCGCTATTTTTTTTTGTTCAGACTGCAATAACTTCTTCATACTAATTTGGAATCCGGCGAGACTTCGACCGATTAACTCCCACCTAAATTACGGACAATATGGAACACTCGGATACTTCATCCTGTGAACGAACATTGTAGTTCTCCATGGGGGCTGACAGTTGTACTTAGAAAATAACAGGCTACCACATCCCCGTATTTGAACTCCGGCTAGTGTAGAAGCCGCTATTTTTTTTATTCAGACTGCTATATTTTCTTCATACTAACTCGGAATCCGGCGAGACTTCGACAGATTAACTCTCACCTAAATTACAGACAATATGAAACACTCGGATACTTCATCTTTTGAACGCACACTGTAGTGCTCCATGGAAACTGACAGTTGTACTTAGAAAATAAGACGCTACCACATTCCAATATTTGAACTCCGTCTAGTGCAGAAGCCGCTATTTTTTTTGTTCAAACTGCAATAATTTCTTCATACTAATTCAGAATCTGGTGAGACTTCGACCAATTAACTCCCACCTAAATTACGGACAATATGGAACACTCGGATACTTCATCTTATAAACGCAAACTGTAGTTCTTCATGGGCACTAACAGTTGTACTTACAAAAAAACAGGATACCACATCCCCAAATTTGAACTCCGCCTAGTGCAGAAGCCGCTATTTTTTTTGTTCAGACTGTAATATTTTCTTCATACTAACTCGGAATCCGGCGAGACTTCGACCGATTAACTCCCACCTAAATTATGGATAATATGAAACACTCGGATACTTCATCTTGAGAACGTACACTATAGTTCTCCATGGGGACTGACAGTTGTACTTAGAAAATAACAGGCTACCACATCCCCATATTTGAACTCCGCCTAGTGCAGAAGCCGCTATTTTTTTTGATCAAACTACAATAACTTCTTCATACTAATTCAGAATCCGGTGAGACTTCGACCAATTAACTCCCACCTAAATTACGGACAATATGGAACACTCGGATACTTCATCTTGTGAACGCACACTGTAGTTCTCCATGGGCACTGACAGTTGTACTTAGAAAATAACATGATACCACATCCCCATATTTGAACTCCGCCTAGTGCAGAAGCCGCTATTTTTTTTTGTTCAGACTGCAATATTTTCTTCATACTAACTCGGAATCCGGCGAGACTTCGACCGATTAACTCCCACCTAAATTACGGACAATATGAAACACTCAAATACTTCATCTTGTGAACGTACACTGTAGTTCTCCATGGGGACCGACAGTTGTACTTAGAAAATAACAGGCTATATTCCCATATTTGAATACTATTTCTCTATAAGATGTAAAAGGGTATATTTGGAATTTCAAAAAAACACCGAGTAAATCTATTCAATGAATTCTCTTTATTAGTAGTAAAGATAGAGTGAACGATTTCCATTATTATAATGAGGGGTATTTCTGGTATTTCAAAAAGACACGGTTGAATTCCTATTCAAGGAATTCTCATTATTAGTAGTAAAGATATGCTATTACCTGTATCAGTTCACATATGACATCTGACACCATTATCTGTTATTTATATTGATGATGTATGCCTATTATATTATTATCATATCTGTTATCACGCTGCAAGTTCCCTGTTAGTATAGAATCACTATGGGTTGAAATGATACATACTCGAACGGACTTTAGAATAGGAGAAAATCGTTATGGGTTGAAATGATAAACCCAAGCGATTTTCAAATTGAATTGAATTTGGAATTACGGGTTGAAATGATATATATATATACCCGTATATATTTAAATTACGGATTGAAATGATAAATATCCGTATCACTTGACCATAGGGTAGAAAATCATATACAGACACCGTTGGTCTATATATAAATAATTTGAAATGATTTCTATGGTTTTGAAAAGAAATATATGATTTTAATAAATATTGATTTTAAAGATTTATTAAAGTTAATTTGAATCAATATAAAAATATGTTTGAGTATTTATGTAAAATTTATATTTTCAAATATAGAGTTTATAATGTTTCAGGTTGAAAGATAAATTTGAAATTGATCTGGAATTCTGAATTATTTAAGAATTATACTTAAATAAGTTTGATTTGAAATCTATTAAATTTGAAATTTTAAGATATGTTTTATAACTTGAACTTGATTAAAAAGTGGCTTAAATGAATATTTCAAACTTATATGAATTTAAATGGGATATTTTATTTATATAAATTTGTAAATTGAAGTTGTATTTAGATGTATTGAAATGATTAAAGAAATATCTCAAAAACTAAATGGAATTATCAAATTTAGTTTTTGAAATGTGGAATATTTAAAGCTTTGAAATATATTGAAATTTAATGGTTTATTTTGTGTTTCAAATCTGTATTTGAAATCGTTATAATTCGAAATGATTTATTGAGAATTGAATTGAGTCGAAATTTATGAATTGAGATTGAATTAAGTTGAATTTGGAAGTGGGGTTAATTTGAATCGATTTGTGAATTTGTGCAAGCTATTTTATTTTATAAAGTATTTTTAAACTATATCTATAACTATTTATATTTTACTTTATAAATTATTTTAATATAAACTATTTTATACAAAATCATTTTCAATATTTTTTTTTTATTATAAACTATTTTAACTTATAACTATTTTATATAAACTATTTTTATTTTATAAACTATTTTATTATATACACTAATTTTAATATCTAAACTGTTTAAGAGGGAAGTGTTATGAATTCCAAAATGTTATGATTTCAAACTATAGTTTCAAAGTGTTATGAATTTCAAGGTTTTGATTTCCAAAGTGTTTTGATTTTTAAAGACTTACGATTTCGAAAGCGATATAATTTTGGAAGTGATATGTTTTGGGAATGGATTTATTTGAAGTGAAATTGATATCGTATGGATATGGTTTTGAAACGGCAATGATATTTTGGTTTTGAAATATAAACTATTTTGAGAGTTTATTAAATGACCAATCGGTGTAATAATTACGTAGTTATTGAAGAGTCCGGGATCGGTTAGGGACATACTCTCTGTCCAAACCGAAAATCACTTTAATAACTATTATACGCGGAGTGTGATCCAGAATGAAGTGGTTGGAATGATGATGTTGCTGGATTTGAAGAAAGTGAACGATAATGGATAGCCTTGACACTTGTGTCAAATTGGAAATGACTTAAACAGGAGCCGTGTCGGGCCAGTGAGGTTAACTACCTCTAGCGGACACACTTCTTCGTAAACTACTCATTACTTGTTTTTGATTGGTGTGCACCCTTGATTTGGGAGTGTTGTTTCGCGGTGTTGCGATCGTTGCGGCGATGCGTTCTCACCAGTCCGGATCAGGCAAACGGTAGTTTCACTACCTTGGGTATTGCCTCATGTGCCTTGTCATACTCATATCCCTATACGCGACAACTACGATTTGTTTTGTGTTATACCTATGGAGTACTCCCTGATAGCCTACTAGTTTATGGTGGAGTTTACAGTGCTGTATAGACTATGATGCTTATATAAAATGTGTTAAGGGGGATAATGGTAACGCCTTAACGCTATTTTGATACTTTATATTACTGATAGGCATTATCTACTTAGCGTACACTACTACATAGTAGATAGTTTAACGGATCCTTAGATGATGGTTATCCCAAACATCCTTTGAGTTACTTGTATTTCAGTCGTTATTTCACTTGAGTTGGATTTATTGATATAAGAATGTTAATCCTGACTCGAGTGTTTTGTGTTTTCTTTACGCTCGGGTCAGACTGAGTGTACCAGTATTCGAGACTCACCTTTGGAGTTGGAGCTTCGCTTGGAGATCCAGCTATCTATCCAGCTTTCAGTTATTCAGTTGTTTCCAGTGATGTATTCAGATCTTGTATTTGACTATTGTATTGAGATATCTATTGTATTCGAGACTTCTATTGTAACTTGTTTAACTTTGTTATATATATATAGTAGCTTCATGAACTGCTATTCTTTTGTTTCTGCTACATTGTTGTTATATATATTACTCTGTGTCTGTGATCTGTGATTATATCTATTTACTGTATATGCTGAGTTTTGCCAAATTTTAATTACAATCTATTATTTTGAATTATTCAAGTCTGACATGTGTGGATTATTGTCGATTTGAATGGTCCAAAATAGTGGGTCGTTATACGACTAGTACATTTGTCCTACCTGTGAGATCTGGGAAGATAAAACAAGGTGTTTAACTAAGGTTAGGGATGGAGCAACCAGTGCCCCGAACTTACCTGGCCTATGTTTTCTTTTTTAGGCGAGGGGTGGAATAGATTGAAAGGAAAGCCCGGATGCTCTAAAGAGATCATATTTAAGTTTTTCCAAAATAAAAGAAAAGAAACAGATTCTTTGAATGTTATTTAACCACTTAACATTTTTTATCGATGATTAGCACGAAGGAACCGAGATCGGATTTGGGTGATTCCTATCCGAAAAATCGGGATCGGATTTGGGTGATTCCTATCCGAAAACCCCTTCAAACTAATTTTCGAAATAAAACATATTGAAGACAAAGATCGTTGAAGACAAAGATATTCATGATGTAGGATTACTTGCCATTAGTCCCGGAGGTGAAATTTACCATATCTAAGATGGCGGTAGTGCTATGTTATGAAAATCTTCGATTTGCAAGAATATGATTTGAAGTTAAGAAAGAAATCTTTGATTAAGATTTAATAAATGATTTGGGAATATTTTCCCTAAGTTAAAAGTTATAACTTGAATATAAGAAATCTTTGATTAAGATTTAAAGAATGATTTGGAAAGTTTTTCCTTAGTAAAAGAGAAAATGATTTGGAAAGTTTTTCCTTAGTAAAAGAGAAAATGATTTGGAATTATTCCATGATTTAAAAGAGGTTTAAATAAATCAAATGATTTGATAAATGAGGCTTAATGATTCCATATACTCTAAAAAAGAAAATAGAATAAATTGAAGAGAATATATCTATGAAAGATATTTGATTTAAATAAAAGATGAAGTGATTGATTGATGATTGATATCCACATATGAACTTAAAATCTTTTATCGATAATTGGATTTCGAAGGAACCGGGGTCGGATTTGGGTGATTCCTATCCGAAAACCACTTCGAACCAATGTATACGTTCAAAAGTGAAGACATGTTGAAGATGATGATTATTGAAGACCGTGGATCTTTATAGCATGAGGACTGCTTGTTGACTTGCTCTGGGTAGCTCCCGAGTTATATATATTGGTGGTCTCCTCGTTGTGGAGATTTTTCGGATTGCAAGGACTACTCGCTACTAGTGGTAGTAGGAGAGTGCCTTCAGTTTGTCCTGTTCCTGGACAACTTGTATGGATGTTTATCTGACATTGCATTTCTAAAGATTACGTACATTGGTTTTTACAAACGTACATCAGTGGTGGCGGAGAAGGCAACTTCTCTTAGCTTAACACCCTCCTTGAGACGTACGAGCTCAAGGGTTGTTTTTTTGTGGAAGGCAATTAGTAGTCAACGGAAATGGCAAATGTGGCATTCATAGATGTGATATATGCTATGTGAAAAGGTAATCGTTGCCTTAAGCCTCATCAAACCGGAAATGACCGAAACAGGATTAGATGCAGCAAGGCTAAGTGGGTCATTCCCAAGTAGGGTATGATCATCCCCTTCTAGATATATTTCTTTCCGCTATGACGTTCGGGATGTAAATTAATGTGGTGTATGGAAAACGAGCGCTCGGTTAAAGGTCGGTAACGACCGGGGGATGACATACTCAGTACTACCTAGTTAAAGAGGTAGGCTGGTCTTATGTTGGTAGAGGGCAGATGTTCTATGCCCCAGGACATCCATCTAGAGGTGTACCCATTCGGAAGGTAGATCCTTCACCTGGTCATTTATATGGAAATCAATTCTCCAATAAGAACCTACGGTTTTGTTTGTATTGGTGTAATGAATAGCCTCGAAATGTTATATGGGTAACCATTTCGGATAAGATTAATAATTTATTTGCAAATGTTTTCAAAGAGATGTCATTAAAAATAATATCAAATGTTTTGATATAAAATTGTTTTAGTTATCATAAGGTAAAAACCCGTCCGTGTTTATGTGTGGGCGTGGTCTTATGAGATATTCTTTCTTTTCAAAGGATTTTATTCAAAGGCTGATATATGACACTGTCATTTATTATTGAGTTTTTCTCACGCTGGTTTATCAAGCCTGATCCGAGTATTTTCAATACTCGGGTCAGATCCGATTAGTTTCAGGTTATGTCGAAGACAGTTGGAGTTTCAAGAGGAGAGCTGGAGATCTTCATCATCGTATGGACATATTCTATTATTCGCTGTACTTAGTCTGTTTTAGTTTGATGTTTGTCAGCAATTGTAAGGACAGATGTTTATAACTGTCCAAGCTGAATTTAGGTTAGACTCTGATATATGTATTTGAAAGTTTTCCGCTGTAAAGATAATTGTTCAATATTATATGTTATTCCATTCGTGTGAGATTCTGTTCTATTCTTTATTTTCTTTCTACCCTTAATGATCCGCTTATTCGTGCAATTTGAGTTGGACATATGTGGTTTATTGTCGATTCAAAGGGTAGGGAAAAACGGGTCATTACAGTATAGGGTATACTTTTTTTGAGAGAAATGAGTGATCCTCTATTAGAAGAGGAGAGCACTCCTGTGTTTTTTGTACACTAAAAAAATGAGCTGTCAACATGCCTGACATGTAGCAATACCCACCCTGTACAATGTGAAAAATAAATAAAAGGAAACTCAATCCAAGATAGCTAAGGTTTATAATAAAATAATACAACACTATAATCCACTAAATAAGATGAATGATCATATCCTCAAAAACCAGCAGAATCCATCTGATCCAACAAGCATATCTAAAGCTGCAAAAAAGACTATACCAAAAGTGCAAAACCAATACATATATATATGTATACACACACATACAAACATAAATATATATATATATGCAAAATAGAAATATACCAGTCTAATAAAAATTAGAACAAGCAATATTATGATTAAAACCGAGTAAGAAACAATAAAGGGTATAACACAATTCAATTACATAAATACAAAAACAATTAACCAGAATTCTATCCTAATAATAGTGAAGTATCAAATATGTCCTTAGTAAAGGTGTCCAAAGAAGCTAAATCTGGTTAATTACTGTTTTTTCTACTATTGAGAATAAGTATCATAAGTTTTGAGATGAACGTTATATTCAAAATTGCAACATTTTAAAGTCAAACTAATTTGTTAAATATAATATAATATCGAATTCATTGGCATACATGTCAATTAAAAAGGTATTAAAGTGCTATTGTTGTTTCTATTTTTAAATACTACAATTTTCTTAACTAAATTAATATGAGATTTAATTTTTTATGTTATTCATTGAAACTAATATTATTGTCTTTATTATAACTAGTCTTTAAAATCCAATTAACATAAAACATAGCAATTATATATATTAAATTGTTTGTTGGAATATTTATATTATTAAAAACCCTTTAATTCCTTTCAAACCATAAATACCAACATGCTATAGTAAAAATAGTACCAACTACGAATCTATGAAAACCATTATAATGAAACCTATGCGTATTCCAAAATAATTTATAATTGATATCATTATTAATTATATTAAAGTAAAAAATATTAAGATAATTTATAAGAATATAATTAGTGATACGACACTCAAAATATAAATGCAAAATATTATCCATCACAAAATAACCATTTATTATCAATAACTATAATTTTCTTTTTTAATAGTTCTATAGTATTTAATTTTCAATATATAATTAACCATATATGTAACTTAGCTTTGGATGGAGTATTACCTTTCCAAATATATCTAAATATATTCTATTTTTTACTCAAAAAATTAAGAAATTTATAAAAAGAGCGCGCTATATAGATTTAATTATTATCCCAACACCATATTTTAATGTCATTTTTATTATCAATGTTGTATGATTAGCCCAAAGTAAGGTAAACTTCGATAATGTATTTTTAGCTAAAGTACAGTTAAAACTAAATTCCCACGGAAAATTTAAATTTGGTCTATATATTTATGAAATCAACACATTTTTAAAATTACAAATTTCACAAAGTTCATTAGATTCTACTTTAAGGGGAATTACCGATATCCAACTATCATACCAAAATGAGGTATTATTCCCCGAACATACCACATTATTAATTCTTAATTTTTGAACATTGTATGTAACGACCTGCCTTTTCGACCCTCAAAATATCAACACTAATACATCCACGGTACTTACGAGCCGAGCATCCAAGTCCCGAAAAGACATATTATTAGGGTGAAAGAAAAGAAAAGATGGAATAACTCTGTCCCTTCTAGGAATTCTTTCTTCAACTCCTTGCCTCCTTTAAGACAATCTTCTCACCCCTGGGTGGTTTTAGGTGATTTCAACTCTTGCTTTGACCTAACTGACAAATGTGGTGGTAATCCTCTTAGTCCTAGAGACATAACTCCATTCAATCTAGCTGTTGTTGAGTCCCACTTAATTCTGGTTAATAAGTCAGGAGCTAAGTACTCTTGGAACAATAGAAGTCGTAGTGGAGTACGTACTTTCACGACAATTGATCATGCTTTCAGCAACATCCAAGCCCTCACCCGTTGGCCTTCCTTGTCTGTCTTCCTTCCTCATCCCATAATGTCTGATCATTCTCCTTTGATTTTAACGTTGGGTCACCATTTACGAAAGGATAAGAGAAGTTTCAAATTTTTTAATGCTTGGCTAAAGCGTGACCACTTTCTTACCTTAGTTTCTAATGTTAACTCTGAATTTTATTGCTTTGGTAACCCCATGTATAAGTTTTGCAGGAAATTAAAAAGAATCAAACAGGAGATCAAATTGTGGGCTTCAATCACATTTGGTTCTGGTAGTTTGCTTTCAACAACTCTTAAGGAACAATTGAAGAATCAATAGGATTATATGATGGAGCATCCCCTTGATGTGCTTGCTGTTGCTGTTGAAGGCAAATTATACAGTGATGTGAACAATGCTCTTAGCTTGGAAGCTAATATGAAGAGGCAGCGATTGCATAATAAATGGATTGTTGAAGGAGATAAGAATACTAAGTATTTCCATGATTCATTAAAGGTCAAGCATGCTGGAGAAAATATTTTTAGTATATATGATGATCAGGGTACCCTTTTTTCTACTGCTGATTCTGTTGATCAGGCCTTTGTAGATTACTTCTCTTCTCTGCTTGGAAATTCAAATGGATTCTCTTCTGATCTAGAACAAATCTCAACTCTTGCTCTGCCCTGCATTTCAAGTCATGAAGCTCAAACTCTTATTAGGCCTGTTACTGATGCAGAAATAAAAGCAACTCTTTTTGCTATGAATAAGCAATCATCTGGAGGCCCTGACGGCCTTAATGTGACCTTCTTTACAGCAACGTGGAGTGTTCTTGGCCATGAATTCTATCAGGCAATCCACAATTTCTTCTCTAAATGCAAGTTACTCGGGGAAGTTAATTGTACTAATATTGCGCTAATCCCTAAAGTCTCTCCTCCAACATGTGTCTCCTCCTTCAGGCCAATCTCTTGTTGTAATGTAATATATAAATGTATCTCTAAAATTATTGCTTCTCGTATGGTTAGTGTAATGCCTACCATTGTCTCCATGAATCAAGCTGCCTTCATACCTTCCAAAAATATACTTGATAATGTGCTTCTATCTCAAGAGTTGCTAAAGGGTTATAGTAGAGCCAAAGTGACTCCTTCTACTGCTATTAAAATTGATATTTCTAAGGCTTATGATTCTATTCATTGGGCTTCAATTGTTAGGATTATGGAAGTTATGGGGTTTCCTAAAATATTTGTGTCTTGGATATATGTATGCATTTCCACTCCAACCTTCTCAGTTGTTTTAAATGGCAGACCTGTAGGATATTTCAGAAGTAGTAAAGGCATTCGACAAGGTGATCCTATATCATCTTACTTATTTTTGTTGGTTATGGAGGTGTTTACTGTTAGTATTAAATCTAGATACACTCAGAAGATAATTAAGTACCATCCTAAGTGCTCTTCACTTCAAATTAATTCTATAATGTTTGTTGATGATGTTATATTGTTTAATAAGCCTGAATTTCCCTCTTTGACTGGTATAATGGAGGCTCTACAGTCCTTCTATTGTATGACAGGCCTATCAATTAATAAAGTAAAATCTTCCATGTTAATTGCTGGAGTTAGTGGTACTCAGGCAGCAGCTCTTTACCAACACATCGGTTTCTCTTGCATGGATAATGATATGAGGTATCTAGGACTTCCCTTAATCTCTAAAAGAATTACAAATGCTGACTGTATTCCATTATACAATAAAATTTCATCTGTTATGAATGCTTGGTCTAATAGACAATTGACTCAAAGTGGAAGACTTGTCCTAATTAAAACTTTTGTTTTTTCCTCTTTAATCTACTGGGCACGTACCTTAATCCTTCCAACTAAGCTGTTGCAACTAGTTAGGTCTGCAATGAATAGTTATTTTTGGTCAGGCAGTATTCACAATAGGAAGCTAATGCCTTGCTCATTTGCAAAATTTGAAACTCCCCTGAGTCTGGGTGGGCTTGGTGTTATTAATGCTAGGAAGTGGAACTATGCAGCAATAAGTACACATTTTGATGACCTCATCAACAAGAGAAGTAGCTTATGGGTTAAGTGGATATGGCAGCATTGCATAAAGACTAAATACTTTTGGTGTATGGATATACCACAAAACAGCAGCTGGATCTGGAGAAATATCCTTAAGTTAAGAGAGATATATCTCCCAATGGTACAATATCATCTTGCTGCCAACACTGTTGTAAGCTTCTGGCATGAACCATGGTCTTGGAAAGGAATAATTTTATCAAAGGTGTGTGATTATCATCAGAT
This sequence comes from Allium fistulosum, assembly GCA_030737815.1. Classification (NCBI taxonomy): domain Eukaryota; kingdom Viridiplantae; phylum Streptophyta; class Magnoliopsida; order Asparagales; family Amaryllidaceae; genus Allium; species Allium fistulosum. Next base: position 412,137,050 of record CM060908.1, on the reverse strand, counting down.
ACAGCAATCTGGAATACATTATGATGCAAAAGCAAATGATTATGTGTATGCAGGGAAATTGCAACTGCCATCTAGTAGTAATCAACATCTCAGGCAGTTGTGGAGTGAAATTCAAGTCAACTACTGCTATGCTCATTATCTGGATTCTGTCACATGGAATATGAAGCCTCATATTGTTAAGGGTGTGTACAATTTTGTTATTGATTATGCTCCTCTGCCTGCCTCCAGGTGGACTTCTATAATCTGGTCCAATGACTCTGTGCCTTCTGACAACTTGATGTTGTGGAAATTCATAAATCATTCTCTTCTCACCAGAAGTAATTTGATCAAATTTGGTCTGGCTTGCTCCCCTTTATGTCTTTTTTGTGAGTTGCATGAGGAGACTACTGAACACTTGTTCTTTGACTGCCCTGCTCTTAAAACCTTGTTGAACAAAATTAGTGGCATTACTGGTTATAATCTTTCAAGTGGTAGTTCTAGCATGGTGTGGAGTATTATTTACAAAGCAACTAGATGGAGAAATGATAGGCCTAGAGTTTTAGCAGTATGTTTGAAAATATACCTGAGGGTTATATGGAAGGAAAGGAATGCAATTGTTTTTGAAAATCAAAGGAAGAAGATTGATATTCTATGACATGAAGTTAAGTTTGGCACCCTCAAGCAATTGAGGAATGGCAACAGAGTTTATCCCGACAATATTATGCTTCGTTGGGTTTGATACTTGTTGCTTTGTCAATTGTTTTTATTTTTATTTTCTTTGCTCTCTTTCTTTTTGCTTTGAATTGTACTCTTTTATTTTGTTGCAATAAAAATGGTAGGGGTCTAGTCAACCTCGCTGGCTTTGCCAAAAAAAAATATGGAATAGAATCTCACAATGTAATGAATAACATATAATATACTCATGATCTTTGCAAAAGAAAACTGTAATATACATACATCAAGTTGAGTAAACTAACATATCATCAGCCTGGACAGTTATAACAACATGTTCTCATAAATGCTGATAAATACAAAATAAGAAATGCAACAGAAATAAAGATATGTGAATACGTCTTGGAGGCATCCACCCCATATCTTGAAGCTCCAAATCATCCATAACTAAATATGGAAATATGCTTGGGATGACTTGAGCATTACAAGAAAATTACGCCCGTATCAGTCTGGTAAACCAGTATGAGAAACATAAATCATATGGATTTCTTTCTATGTTAATATGTAAGTTATAAAACTTTTCAAAAATAAAGATATCTCGTAAGACCACACTGCACATAAACACGGATGAGTTTTTACCTTACATTAACCAAAACATTTTATTAGAAAATCCAGATATATTATAATATTGTCTAAGGTTTAAAATAAGTATATAACATAACTGAAATACTTGCATCTCACATTCCAACATATTTGTTATACAACTAAGTGCATAAGGCACATATTGGAGAATGGATTCAAACAATGACAAGGTAAGGGACTACCTTCCATATAGTACACCTCTTGATAAAATGTACCGAGGCTGCAAATCTTGCACCTCTACGAATAAAGAAACAACCTACCCCTTCCTGAATAGTACCGAATATGATCACCACCCCAGCTACTGACTTGATAAACCATTTTCGTGGCCATAAACATACATAATCCATAAATTTTGATCTAGATACAAGTGATGATCATACCCTAATGGAAGCGACCCACATAGCTCTGCTATATCTACCTTGTTTAGTCATTTTCAGGTGTGAGGCTTGAGTTTACGTTTTACCTTTTAGCAAATCCCACATGGAATTCTAACACTGCTCTCCAACCAACAATGCAATACCAGCATTCGTCCATAAAAGTTGTTCTGAGACTGAACAAACCGAAGGAACTGCTTCTACTACATTCATTTAGTAATCATCCTCAGGATTAGTAGAAAGTAGCCCTTGAACTACAAAGAACTCAGTCTTCGAGTTCCATCCTTTTTAGAATGTCTTCTATTTGAACGCTTATGATAGTTCGAAGTGGTATTCGAATAACATATCTGATCCAGGTCTCTCCGAACCGACAATCGATATTTTCAAAACTAGCCAAGATTTGATAGTCGGTTATTTAACTATCAAATAAGCAAACAATCCAATCAAAGATTAAATCGAACATGATTAAGCATACAAGCAGTCACTAAGCCTCTTTAATTAATCCTTTCGTTAATTAAAATCTCTTTATAAATACTTGTATCAAACTACCTTTACAAAGATATATATATGTATACTATTCATTCACTGTTCATTTATACTCTTTCAATGCTTGGAAAACTATCCATATACTTATCTTTTCGGTATAAGTATATTTACAAACCACTACGTTTTCAATACTTAGAAAATGTAACCATATACTTATCTTAATGGTATAGTATATTCACAAAACACTACACTTTCAATACTTAGAAAATGTAACTGTATACTTATCTCAATGGTATAAGTATATTCACAAAATCTTAAGAAAGATGTCACTTCCAAAACCATACTTATTTGGATTAAAACAAATGTCATTTAAAACATAGATAACAATAAACCCAAAACTTTTGGTGTAAGTAAATAGATTATATGGAAATTAAACCAAGTATACTTGCCTCCACTTTCCAATTTCAAACTTGTACTATCCCTCGATTAATAAGGTAGTTGGCCAAGTTAGCGTACTATCCTTATCTCGACAGACACTCTTAATTCCAAGATATGGAAAGAATACTTTTCATACCACCATAACTTGAAATGATCATTTATAGAAATCAAATCTCATTCCTTTTATAAAACTCCTTTTTATAAATATCTTTCATATTTATAAAACTCCTTTCATAAATCTCCAAATTTATTTCTAAATATCCTTTTATCTCCAAATTTATTTATAAAACTCCTTTTATAAATCTTCTGATTTTAAGTCTCATATACTTATCACAAATCTTTAGTTTCAAGATAGGATTAAATACTTTCCATAAAACGGTCATTCCATATATCACTATAAATTCGCAAATGTGATTTATTATTCCAATTTATCAAAAATGAATTCATTTCCCTTTTGTAAAATATCATTCATAAATCTATTTTTTATTTATGAAATACCATTTGTAAATCTATCTTTTTATACCACATTTTATATAAAGCATTTCACAAATATTTATTCCAAAATATTTCTATCTTCTTCAAAAACAAAATCGTTTTATTATAAAAGATAAACCCCCTTTTCATTATAATAAACATCCATTATTATTTTAATTTTTTTATAAGATAAACGCGTCCTTAAATACTTTTAGAACATTTCCATATGAATTAGAAGCGACTAACAAAAAGGTTGGAGTAAAATAGAGAAGTTCAAAAACCATTTCTAAGTAAAATGCCATAGAAAATCTCAAAAATCACATTTAAAATCATTCTTCAAACCAAAACTAATTTCAAATCAAAATGTAACAACCCGTGATTGTGGTTACCAAATAATAAATTAAAATTGGGATTTTAATGATTTTTTTATGTGACTAATTTGTTTAAAAGTTAGTTATTTTGAATAAATTAATATTTTGGGCCTAAGTGTAAAATGGAGAATTTAATGGAAATTAATTAGGGTAAATGGAAATTTATAATATTGCAAAATTTTATATCTATAAAATAGTGAAATATTTGAATTGGGAATTTAATTTACAATTAAATTGCAAAACGGTGATTTTGGGCAATTTTGACTAAAATGTGTTTTGGAATAAATAGGGGTTAAATTGTAAGTTGGAAAATATTGTGATGTAAAATTTTATAACTATAGCTAAATTATTTTGGTAACATATTTTAAAATTTTATGGGTAAATAATGTGTAGTTTGTACTTAGAGAAATTAGCTAACTTGAGATATGGAACATATTCCAAGTCCTAATGGGTATTAGGCCCACTAACCCACTTCCATTAGCCTATAAACCATCTTTTACCCATTTGTTTCAGCCAACATCTCATTCCATAACCCCTTAAACCCTAGAGCAAAACACTAAATAACGGCCTCCAAACCTAGAGCAAAGCTTCATTAATCTTCATCAAAGTCAAAGGGGTTTTAATCTAATCATTTGAAGGTAATAGCAATCACAAAACCCACCTCTAATCCATTTCTTTAATTTATGAAATTATTTTGTAATCCTCTTTTTTTGTGCATTTAGATTGTAAAACTCTTTGATCTTCTTTTCATTGCTTGGGAAAGAGGTAATATATGCTAGCTGAAATTATAATTAGTTTATTATTGTTAGTAAATTAGGTATATCTCATTCATCTTAAATCGGAATTAAGATTTTCTTGATGTTCTGGAAAGCTTATTCTGTAGGCTATAACTTTTATGTTTTGATATTTGCCTAATTTTGTGGTTTGAATGGTCGAAATCATGTTTGTTTGTCACTGACCTGACAACAAACTATAGGGTTGATAAAATAAAAACCTGAAATTGATTTTCTTATCCAAGTTACTCGTTTCTTATCCAAATCTAATAATTTTGGATGTTCTGGAAAGCTTAGATTTAGGGCTAAAACTTTCATGTTTTGAGTTTCATGAAATTTCGAAGTTAATTTGATCAAAACTTTGCATTCTTACTACTGCCCCGAGAGCACATTAACAGTGATATATAATTTAGATCTGAGAATTGTTTTAGTCATAAAATTTTCATCCCCGATCGGAATTTGACGATCTTGGTCATTCCGAAAAGCTTAGAAACCAAGCTACAACTTTTATTTTATTCATCTTGTCAGAATTGGAAGTTTACTATGCCAAAATTGTGGTTTTTCATTTCTGGTCTGTTAGTGCATAGCTACAGGCCTTAGTGTCTTTGCTCCCGTTGTTTTCAGCGTAGAACCCCGACTTTGCGACGCCATACCGGGCTCTTCCTTTGTCGGATTTCGTTGTTTTTGGTCTCGTTAAAAAGATGAGGTCGAGATCTTCAACCATGCAAAGTTTGGTTTAGATCTGGGTGCATTAGATACTTTGTTTCTATTGCCGAAGTAGCACCCAGAAACTGTTTTACAATAGTGATCATTTTCAGTTATCGTTGAACCAACTTTGAAACATTGTCATTTCTTCGTTTCAAGTCGGAAACGAACGATTCTTGTTGCATATCAAAGTAGGAGTACTTTACTACGCTCCTGCAAATTTTCATCAAGATCTGAGTTCATGTGACCCTTCGACCATGTCGTCGAAGTGGGACCTTTGCACTGTTTTGATACAGTAGAGTTTTGTGATTTTTGTCCGACTTTGAGACGACGCCGTTTCTTCGTTTCAAGTCAGAATTGAGTAATTCTTTTTGCGTTCTGAAGAAGGAATGTCGGACTATGTTCCTACCAATTTTCATGCCATTCGGATTCAGTTTGCTGGTCCGAATAATTTTCCGAACTTGGGTTCGCGTCAATTTTGGACTATTTTCCAACACTTAGAATATTTTTAGTGATTTTCTGGTTTTATCGATTTCTTTGAGATTTGTCTCTAGATTTCATACACGGGCCTTATAAAAAGGTTTTAAAAGGATTTTTCACTCCGAAATGGCTTTCGAAATTATTATATAATATTATTTTTAATTATTAAATTAATTACTCCAAAATAGGAGAGTTTTCAAAGGCCGTTTTAAAGTGATTTCAAACCAATTATAAATCCGTTTTCCGTAATTATTTTCTATAATAAAATCCCACACTCACACTTTAGCACTTCGAGCGAAGTGGAAAGGTGCTTAAACGGTTGGGAAAAACTCCGGCCTATGAAACCGTGTGTATTTCCTTTCCGGTTAATCCCAGACCTATTCGATTGATCGTTTTGGCCTTTCGGCCTAGTTTACCGATGACATGAGGTGAACTTTTTACTGCTTTGAGTGTGGAAGCTTACTATTGGTTAGTAAATTATTTAGTGCGAACGTGGGGTATGAGACTCATGTTAACACTTTACGGGTTCCTTGCTAAAAGTTCGTGACACATTCCTTTTATTACCTTTGGGATAGTGTCTTCGGACTGTCTCCCTTAGAGGTATCGTTTTGGCATCTCTACTTAGATGGCCGTTATACATCTCTACTTAGATGTATCGTTTTTGGCATTTCTACATAGATGGCCGTTATACATCTCTACATAGATGTATCGTGTTTGGCATCTCTACTTAGATGGCCTGTTATACATCTCTACTTAGATGTATCGTTTTTGACATCTCTACTTAGATGTTTATGTTTTGGCATTTGTGCTTACGTTATGCCGATGATATGAGGCTTATTATACACCTCTACTTAGATGTTTTGTTTTGACATTTGTGACTATGTTATGCCGATGATATGAGGCTTATTATACATCTCTACTTAGATGTTTTGTTTTGATATTTGTGACTATGTTATGCCAATGATACAAGGCTTGCTATACATCTCTACTTAGATGTTTATTTCTTCTCTATGTGAGAGTTTGTGGTCTATAGTACTATGTTATATATCGCCTCATTATCTATCATGTTTATCTCAGTTTATTAACTGATTGTTTGGCTAGCCTGACCCGAGTGTTTTTCGCTCGGGTCAGACCGAGTTGTTTCAGGTTAGGTCTCTGGACTTAGCTTTCTGTGCTTCCGCTTGGACATTATCTGCTATGCTGATAGATAACTCTTTATATTTGTCCACTATTTTGATACTCTGATTATTCAGTCTCTCATGTACATATCTTTGACTCACATGTGTGAGCGGTGGCTTTGTACCCACCTTTTTGATATTTGGATCTGTATTGACGATATATTGTACCTATGTTCTGTGACTGTTATGTGATTGTTCTGTGATGATGATGTTATCATTTAGTATTATGTTTGTTCTGAACCTATTTTCCTTAGCCATTGTAATTTCGTTATAAATATCTATTGGATATGTCGAACCACTTGAAAAAAAAATAAAGCGATACCACATTTCGACGTATTCAGTAGATAGTTATAGCTTGATTACATATGGTCGCTTCCATTATACTCTATTCTCCGTTCCAGCAAACGGTATTACTCCGTAATACTCTTTGTTAGAATGAGTCTCGGAGTGGGGCGTTACACAAAACTAATTTCAAATTAAAAAATAATTAATTGTATTTCCAAAATACTATAATGAGGCTTAGAGCTACCAACTTAACAAGTGCTTCCATAGATCTATAACAAAAAGAGTTCAACTTTTCAACATATCAAAGTCATATCCAATAAGGCCAAGCTACCAAACTTTGACATTCAATAATTTATACAATAAGTATACAAATGAAATTAAAATCAACAGTGGTGAGGAATCTAGATTCCTCTACAAGATCCCCTATATTACCTATGTTTCATTTAGTATGCCATCCACTTTCTAAACCAGGAAATCAACCAAATCAACCAAAAAAAATTCAAGCACGTAAATAATAATTTATAACAACACATATATTACATAATGTTCATCCAAAGGTGACTTAACTCACCAAAATTCTAGTGATGCTTGCACGTTCCTGCTTGATCTAAAATAGCTCAAAATTCTACATGCTCCAAACTTGACGAAATCAGCTCCAATGCGTATACAACCCTTTTATGAGCACAACAAAAAAGACCACGTCTCGATTGGACGTTGTATGCATAAGATATGAATTTTATAATATTTGAGATTACTTCAAATTAATGAATTTACTAATTAATCCACAAATTACCATCCAAATCCTTCTCCCCAGTCAACTAATCCCCACCTGCACACACACGGCCATGTACACCCATATCACATGCACGACATCCACTAATTCTCCCTCTCCAGTCCACAAATTGACAATCTAACTTCACCACCATGCTCCTCATCACACAAGCTCCGCATCCCACCCCACCAAGTCAAGCTAGATCAACCAAAGGACATCGCGACCTGTAACTTCATCATGCGGCCGTACAATATCATGATCCACCCTGGATGACCACACCCCCATACTACCACTATCTACTTGCCTCCTTGAGGGAAACACCATGCCACCTTCAACTCGGCCAACCGCTGCCCCATGCTCCTTCAATTTGCAACCCTAATTTTGTCCATGACCATCGATCTCGACAAACGACAGCCGCACCCACTTCCAGCTACACCAAATCGAAGATCTCTCTTCCCCAAGTGCAATAGATCAAATGCCAGCCTCCGAAGTGACTTATAGCTCCAAGATTAATTCAAGATTGGGTGGCAGCTATATTTCCTTTTACAGTAGAGGAAAAATAAAAATAGAAGAAGGAAAGCGAGAGAGAGAATGGAGAGATAGGGTTATTTATAATATTTTAAATATTATTATTTAATTCTCTAATTAAAACATTACACGTTTCGAGCTCGTACGATCACACAGCATGTCCAATCGCAACGAAACTCGTCGGCGTACATTACCTCATTATTCTGATTCTTATGGCACTAGTTTCATCAAAATCTAAGACGGTGCCCTATAATGATAATTTCATGCGTTCCGAGATCGTTTATCGAACAAAACGATTTCCAGTCTCATTACCGATATTTATTCGAACTAAATATTTTTATAAATAGTTTTCTATATCAATTTCATCATTATTAGTTATTAATTAAAAGGAGTTATTAAGCTTTTAAAATCAATTATTTAAATATTTAAAATTAATTAAGTATTTGCAATCAAAACTATAAAATTCCAGGTCGTTACATTGTAATTTTTTATTATTGATTTTCAAAAAATGAGAGATATTATTTGCATTATTAATAGAAATATGTTGTATATTATAAGTACCAATATACCATTGATTAGGTATTATTCCTTTCCAAATTAAATTCTCATTATTTTCTGTAAATTTTCATATCCATTTTCCTAATAAAGAAGTGTTTAAATTATGTAAATTTATAACACCTAAACCTCCCTTATCTTTTGATTTACATACTATTTCTCAATTATCTAAACATTTTGAACTATTATTAGGATTACCACCACTCTATAAAATATCCCACCTAATTTTATCTATTTTATCAATTACCCACTGGAAAGCGATAAAAACGACATCCAATAAATGAGTAATGTTGATAAGGACTATCCTACCCGCCCTTGATAAAAATCTACCATTCCATTTAGTTAATCTTTTGTTAATTTTGTCTATTATTATTAACCAGTCGTCATGCTTGAGTTTAGTTGGTCTTATTAAAAATCTAAAATATTCTATAGGAAATTTCATGGTTTACAGTTTATTGTACAAGCGACTTGATTTTCTATCTTATTTATATCATTTGAAACTAACACAGAACTCTTATCAAAGTTAATCTTTAGTCTAGAGAGCAATTCAAAACTATATAATATAAACTTAATTTCTAAATATGTCTAGGTGAGTATGATGTAAAGAGCATGGTATCATCCGCAAACTGTAGAATGGAAATGCCATTACTTGTAATTTCATTTCCCACATTATATCAAATCTCATTACTAGTGGCCAGTTTGATAATTATAGCAAAAACATGTACCAGTAAATTATACAAAAGAGGTAACAATAGATCACCTTTCCTAAGTCCATTTTTTGATTGAATTTTGTTTTCTAGTATACCATTAACCATAATACTTGAATTTCTAGTTTTAAGTAAAGATATAATCTAGCTCCACCGATCTAATACTAAAACCTCGAGCCAATAATAAATCCTTAAGAAAATCCCAATCAAATAAATCAAAAGCTTTTGCAAAATCAAGTTTTAAAATTGCACAAATGATATTATTTTTACAACAGTGATTAATAAATTCTTGAATTACTGCTGCCCAATCTGTAATATTGCTACCTTTGATAAATGCAGTTTGATTAATATTAGTTAATTCATTCATTTTAGTGTTTAACCTATTAGATAAAACTTTAAAATGGTTCTGAAAGAACAACTTAATAGTGAAATAGGTTTGAAATCTTTTAACTTGTTTGTACCCATTTTCTCATGTAATAAGATTACATTAGCAAAATTAAACCTACCTAATTGTAATGAAGAATCATAAAATTCGTTAAAAATAATCAAATCATATATTAAAATGCTCCAAAACATTTCATAAATAATACTGGAAACCCATTAGGGCCAGGTGATTTATCATTTGGCATATCTTTTATAGCCCTTGAAATTTCCTCTTCCATAAATGAAAAATCAAGTCCGTCTCAATCAATACTAGCATCATTAGGATATAATTCATCCTAGTTAGCTCTAATCCTATGCTTATTTTTAGTTCCAAAAATTTATTTACAATAGTTAGTAAATGCCTAATTTAATTCTTTTTTTATCAAAGTTCTCAACATTATTAATTAAAATATAATTGATAGTATTAGTATGTTTTCTACCATTTGCTACTTTATGAAAAAAATTAGTATCTGTATCACCCTCATCCATCCATTGAACCCTATATCTTTATTTCTACATTACCTCTTCCTATGTTAGAATTTTATTTTATTCGTCTTTTAAATTTGAAGCATATTTTTTTCTGAAATATTCAAATTCCTAAGTTATTTAATTTTATTCAACTTTAGAATCCCATTTAGTAATTTATCTTTTTTAATTCTACAATTACCAGAACATCTTTATTCCATTTCTTAAGAAAAAAATTCTTAGATCTTTGATTTTTTTCAAATATTTCAGCAATATTTCCCCAAAATTTATAATTATATTTACTCGGAGAAAACCATTTATTTGCAAATAATTCTAAAATGTTATTTTCTAACAACCACATTTTTTCCAAATCTAGATATTTTATTTCTTTTATTTTAGTTATTACAAGATAAAATAATTGAACAATGATCCGAATAAATACTCAGAAGGCTAACCACCTTACAAACATGATATTTATCTTCCACTTCATTGCAAATAAAAAAATCTAAAAGATCCACCAATGGGTCATCTCTTTTATTCAACCAAGTGTATCGTTTGTTGTTTAATTATAGTTCAATTAAATTACTATCAATAATGAATTGATCAAATTCTTCCATAGTGGAAAAATCTACTTCTCTAGGAGTTCGTTCTCCTAGAAATCTAATGACATTGAAATCCCTACCCATCAGCTAAGGGCATAGAGTGAGTGATCTAAACTCCAAATACTCACTCCAAAGAACCATACGATCTAATTTAAAGTTCGGTTTGTAAACATTAGAAACATTTAGAAATGAGTCATCACCTAGATAAGAAAAAAATTAAATGTATCGAATGAGATTTAACAATAGATTGTAAAAGTTTGACATAGTTTTTTTTCCAACCTACCATTAATCCTCTAGAGCTACCCCTAGTGGGAAATGAACCAAATGACTAATATAAAGACCCCTAACTCCTATGAAGTCTATAATCGGGGTGTTCTATTTTTGTTTCTTTCAATAAAGCAATGTCAATGTTACAATCAGGGTGTTCTTAGTTTAAATTGATATATAACATGGTTCATAACTGGATGATAAGTGTAGGGTGCACTTCTTGTTTGAATATATGCACATGGTTTCTCTTTATGTAATGTTGTTTACATATTTGATGTATATTACTACAATGATGAAGTAAGGGGAAAACCCGTGTAACAACCCGCATATTTTACGATTGAATATTTAAATATTTTATTTAAATATAGAATCATTAATCAGATTGATGTCCGAAAAGCTACTTTTTGCAAACAGTCGAATTAGGACTCGAGACCACTTCCATTGAGTTCAAAATGCTGTTTGCGACCTTTTTGAGTATAAACTTCGATATGTTTGGAGTTAGTGGAATTTTGACATTTTTCACTTAGGGCTTTGGGTTTGGGTTCAGCCCATTTGCCCAATTCTGGTTTTATCAACCCAACTCCACTCCAACTCTTCATTACTTCATTTCTATTTCTTAATTCATTCAAGCTTCATCAACAATGGTGGGAGAGATTGGAAATTAGAAACTCCAAGCCCTAGTTCATTTGCAAATCCTTCTTCTAGCTCCAAATTCAAAGAGAAACTATTGGTAAGCATCCTCTTCATCTTCTCCAACTCATTCTCCTTTCAATTTCAGAAATTTCCTAAACCTAACTTAGGAAATGTTACTCTTTTAAGCTTAGATTCAAGCTTGTTGAGTTGGAATTGGAGAGTGATTGTTCTTGCCATTGCTCTATAGCTTCTTCTTCATTTGTTTTGGGTTTAAAGGTGAGATTTTTATCTCACATCTATGTTCATAATTATCTTTGGTTGTTAGGTATGAATTCCTAACACTTCTTCATGTGCATTTGCTCTTGATTTGGATTGGTTTTGTGAATATTTCAATTTTTGGTTTTTGAAGTCAAATTTGTGTGTAAATCCTTTTATGGATGTTTGATCATGGTTTGGTAATGCATCGAAGAGCTTATTGGGCTGGGTTGCCGATTGGCGTGAACCCCTAGCGCCCATCGCTCGACCGTTCGCCAATTGTTTGGGATTTTGCCCCTTGGGGGCTAGGCTGAGAATACTGGAATTTCCAGTATCGGTCAACCGACCACCCTGGTCAGTTGACCGAGCCTGGAAACAGAAAGTTTTCAGGCATGATTCGGTCGACCGACCACCCTGCCTCAGTCGACCGAGCCTAGAAACAGAAAGTTTCCAGGCATGATTCGGTCGACCGACCACCCTGGCTCAGTCGTCCGAGCCTGGAAACAGAGTTTCCAGGCATGATTCAGTCGACTGACCACCCTGGTCCAGTCGACCGAATCTGCTGTCTTTGCCTATTTTTGCCTAATTTGCTTGAGAATCCAACTTTTATCGATTCGTGACTATCCGATTTATTGTTATCATTTATTATTAACTTTGATGACTTCTTTTTTGGGATTTTTGAGAATGTCCATTTTTATGGAATTGTTATCGATTTAATTGGATTTGATTCACGTCTTCGAATGTGAATTTTATTGATTGATTGTCTCTACAATCATTTCTACGACTTGTCACTTTAAAAATACAAAGGTTTCTATACTAGTAGTAAATATTCAAACTCTTTTACAAAGATGATTTCAACTCTATTTTTAATACAAAGTTCGTTTATAAAACCGTTTTCTAATTTATTAGTATATACAAACCTTTACCTCATTCGTATGAGAAAATCTAATTAAATGGCTTAGCAAAACAAGTGGTATGAAACGCTTGCGTTTACTTCGTCGGTTAACTTATGGACTTGTTCGATTAAAACTCTTGTGACAATTTTCGAGTGGAGATTTACAATTTGTTCGTAAATATTTAAGTTAAACTAGTGGTTATGGAACATGAAGCTAAACTCATATATTTACTAGCTTAGTGTAATTGACACTTCTTGATGATCGATGATGATCATTTTATGGTTTAGACTAGCAATGTGCGATGTCTCTTTGTCCACATGGAGGATTGTACTTCATTTTATTGAGCTTCGTCTCATTTCTCGCATGGGTCGTACCTATTTAGGTGCGTCGATGTTTGTTTACTTTGTGGAGCAATCGGCTCAATAAGTCGGTACATGGGGCGTATCTTTCTAGGTGCGTCGATGTTCGGTCTATGGAATCGCGTTCCACTTGGGATTGGACATCCTCTTATTTTTATGATTTCTGGATTTCTAATTATTGATTTCTGAAATTTATGTTTCACCACCTTTTTCAGTCGGCATTGAAATGTATGTCGTTATTTTGGCTTGGTGAATTAAATTAAGAATATGACATTCTTTTTAATCTTTGAGAAGATTCTTGTGATATTGATTAATCTCTGGATTAATTTTCGATTAGATACTTATCACAGTATGGCTTTATGGTTATCATACGTTTTTGTCATATCTCTTATTCTATATCACTTTATCTGGTATTTATAGCTAGACTGTTCCGTTTATTATTTTCTTCTTAAAAAATACTCGGGTCAGACTGAGATTTTACAGGTGCTTCCTCATGACTTCTTATCTGGGACTATCATCTGACTTTTGGCTAACTACTTTAGCATTGTAGTTTTTGGTTGTATACATTTGATATATTGACTCATTGATGTATACATATTCTGTTGTCTAGCACTTGTATCTTTTCTTTTGTGATATTGTGGATCTTGTTTGACCACTACTCTGATGAACACTTTTATGTGTTATATTCATATCTGTTTCCGCCTTTGTGATATGAACTGTCTGTGACTGATTTGTGTTATGTTTATTTCTATATTTGTTTCCGAAGTATATATACATAGCCACCGTGTAGTAGCTTTGAGTTTGTATCGGTATGTCGAATTTCCCCTTGAGATGAAAAGTTATATTTTTATCTGGCATATCGAAACTCGCACAAAGCAATAACATGGATGGTCGCTCCTCAACAGCCTTATTCTCCACGCTAGTCGACGACATTACCACATAGTGTCCTTGTCTAGCGTGGGTATAGAGGTGGGGCGTCACGGCATGGTATCAGAGCCAAACTTTGGAACAATGTAGAATAATTTTGCAAGGATCATGTCCTAAGTCTTTCTTAGGAGTCGTGCTTTAGGAATTTATTCGAGTCAATTGGACCCGTTCTATCCTATTTTCTTTTATGATTCCTTGTTTTATCAATCATGATTGTTTGATATTCATTCTAAGAATAACCTTTTCTTCTTCTTTTCTTTTTTTCTTAAAGAAAAGAAATGTTTAGACCTGGCCGTCCCAGCGTCGGTCAATCAAGTGCTACTCCCCAGGATGGAGTATTCATGTCGGCCCAACAACTTTTGGATCTTGTAAAGAATCGAAGGTTTATCTGTGCTTTGGGTGAGAACCCCGAAAAGATTTTACCTTTGAAACTTGAAGTTCCTTTCAATCAGCTTGTGGATATCACTCTTCGACATGAAGAGGTTGGTAAAGGAAGTGTTTGTGATATTGGGACTTCCAAGAAGAGGCATATTAAGTTCAAGAGCCTTAATCCCAATAAGAGAGTGAAGCAAACTACTTTTGTAGCAAAGACTCCAATCCCTAATCGTGGAGGATGCTACAATTGTAATTCTAAGGAACACTATGCGAATATGTGTCCGAAACCCCATTCTTGTTGCTATTGCAAAAAACTGGGTCATCTTTTATCTGCATGTCCCAAACTTTTGAACAAGGACATGAGAAAGCTAAATATTGTGCAAGCCCCTAGCAACTCTTCTCTTAGTCAAGGTATTTTCTATCCTTGATGATATTTAATTTGTGATTATCTTATTCGAGTTCTATTTGATATGGGTTTCATCTCATTATTTTTATTTCAAAAGAACTTGTGATTCTTTTTCTTTAAACATTTCTGGGCTTGATGACTTCTTTGAGGATTGCGAATCCGGATTGGTGGATCCGCAACACTCAATTTGCCTTTTATTGATGTCGAAATTATTTTATGTGATTTTTCTTTCTGAGCCAATTTTTACTTATGCTTCGGAATTGACTTTTGTAAGGATTGGCTTAATTATTATGAAGCCATATCCTTTGTCCCGTGTGGACTATTCATCTTCGACATTTTCAATATGTTAAGCAGACTTCTGTTTTTCCCTTGTGATTTTGATTCCAATTTGATGGCATCATTTTATTCTTTAAGCTCACATGGTGAGGAAAGTGATGTTTCTCTCATTCATGTAGTTTGAGAATTTTTCGGTATTTTTGAGTTTGTCTTAGGATTATCTCCTAAGCAATCTTTTGGGAGGTGTTAGGGTCTTTTTAGTTCGACCTTGCCACCGATTTTATTTGCTACGAGTTGCGGAAGTTAGCATCCCACTTACCGCATTCCAAACTCGTTAAGATTCTTATGAGTGACTAATCATGTCATTCAGTTTGTCCAGCTTATTTCATCCATTTTATGAATCGAGTATTCTGCGAATATCTCGATGAGACCATTCATGTATTTATTGATTTTTGATGAAAACAACAATTTATAATTTTGCAAATCTTTTTCATAAGATTTATTTATAAGTACAATTTGATTTTTCTCTTAAACAAGCAAAGAATATTCTTAAAGGTTTTTAAGAAAACATGTTTATCATATAGAAGATGATTTTGTGATTGTATTTCCCATTGAGTGCTTTAAGAATTCTGGTCGATGCGCTTGATCAACGTTATCGATAGGAATCTCCTAAACGCTTTAATGAGACAATCAGACACCTTGAATTGACTTATAAAATAAAAAAATTTCTGAAAAGATTATTACATAAAGATAATTGTAATTTTGAAAGTTTTAGCTTTTCGGGAAAGAAGATTATTTAAAAGGAATTCTTTCTTTTCAATACTCCTATTCTTGTGATTCCCGAAGGGAACCAAGACTTTATTGCTTATACCGATGCTAGTTGTATTGGTTTGGATGCCGTTCTCTTGCAAAAGAAAACGTGCTATCACTTTTGCTTCTAAATCATTAAAGCCTATCGAGACTAGATATGCCACTCATGATCTAGTGCTCGCGGCTATTGTTTTCACTTTTAGAGTTTGGCATCATTGTTTTGGGGGAGAAATTCGTTCTCCACTCCGATCATAGATCTTTGAAATGTTTATTTTCTCATAAGGAACTTAAAGTTGGTTCGAGTTCCTTACATCTTATGATCTTGATATTCTTTATACTCTCGAAAGGGGAAATCGTGTTGCCAATATCCTTGTTGCAAGCAACAAGTGGTTATTTCTTTGATGATGTCCGAAAGGAATAATCATTTTACCAAGTTCATTGGACGTTTTGATGTACTTCGTTTTAGTGAGCTTCGTCTCATTTCTTTTATGGACTAGCGTCCGATGTTCTTTTATGGCCTTCGGTTCATTGGACGTATCGTTTGTACTGCGTCGGTGTTCCGAATTATATGGCCTTCGGTTCATTGGACGTATCGTTTGTACTGCATCGGTGTTCCGAATTATTTGAGCTTCAGTTCATTTGACGTATCGTTTGTACTACGTCGGTGTTCCGAATTATTTGAGATTCGGTTCATTGGACGAATCTTTTGTACTGCGTCGATGTTTCGAATTATTTGAGCTTCGGTTCATTGGACGTATCGTTTGTACTGCGTCGGTGTTCCGAATTATTTGAGCTTTGGTTCATCTAGTGTACCGTTATTGTACTACGCCATTGTTCCAAATTATTCGAGTTTCTAGTTTCTTGGGCGTACCGCTTTTGTGCTACGCCGTTGCACCGGCTCAATTTTCTGCTATTCTTGACGTTTTCCACATCTTTTAATTATGGAAATGATTTTAGGTTTCCGATTTTTATTCTTGAGCCTGGTGTTATAGTAGGGATTGAAGTTTCACCAGATTTGACTTATGAGCAACATTCTATTCATATCATTACTTCGGAGGTTGAACGCCTTCGAAATAAAGATGTACTTTTTGTGAAAGTTCAATGGTCCTCAAATCCTAAGGATTTCCCTTGGGAATTTTGAGAATTCATCGAGCAAACACATCCAGACTTACTCTTTCATGCTCTTTATGGTGAACTTCTTATTTCAAACTTTCTTTTGTGGTGATATGATTTTATGGTTGTTACTTTTTATTTTCCTCTTAATTATTGCGAGGACGCAATTTCGTTAAGGAGGGGAGTCTGTAACAACCCGCATATTTGACGATTGAATATTTAAATATTTTATTTAAATATAGAATCGTTAATCAGATTAATGTCCGAAAAGCTACTTTTTGCAAACAGTCGAATTAGGACTCGAGACCACTTCCATTGAGTTCAAAATGCCCTTTGCGACCTTTTTGAGTATAAACTTCGATATGTTTGGAGTTAGTGAAATTTTGACATTTTTCACTTAGGGCTTTGGGTTTGTGTTCAGCCCATTTGCCCAATTCTGGTTTTATCAACCCAACTCCACTCCAACTCTTCATTACTTCATTTCTATTTCCTATACATTCAAGCTTCATTAACAATGGTGGGAGAGATTGGAAATTAGAAACTCCAAGCCCTAGTTCATTTGCAAATCCTTCTTCTAGCTCCAAATTTAAAGAGAAACTATTGGTAAGCATCCTCTTCATCTTCTCCAACTCATTCTCCTTTCAATTTCAGAAATTTCCTAAACCTAACTTAGGAAATGTTACTCTTTTAAGCTTAGATTCAAGCTTGTTGTGTTGGAATTGGAGTGTGATTGTTCTTGCCATTGCTCTATAGCTTCTTCTTCATTTGTTTTGGGTTTAAAGGTGAGATTTTTGTCTCACATCTATGTTCATAATTATCTTTGGTTGTTAGGTATGAATTCCTAACACTTCTTCATGTGCATTTGCTCTTGATTTGGATTGGTTTTGTGAATATTTCAATTTTTGGTTTTTGAAGTCAAATTTGTGTGTAAATCCTTTTATGGATGTTTGATCATGGTTTGGTAATGCATCGAAGAGCTTATTAGGCTGGGTTGCCGATTAGCGTAAACCCCTAGCGCCCATCGCTCGACCGTTCGCCAATTGTTTGGGATTTTGCCCCTTGGGGGCTAGGCTGAGAATACTAGAATTTCCAGTATCGGTCGACCGACCACCCTGGTCAGTCGACCGAGCCTGGAAACAGAAAGTTTCCAGGCATGATTCGGTCAACCGACCACCCTGGCTCAGTCGACCGAGCCTGGAAACAGAATGTTTCCATGCATTAGCCTGGAAACAGAAAGTTTCCAGGCATGATTCGGTCGACCGACCACCCTGGCTCAGTCGACCGAGCCTAGAAACAGAAAGTTTTCAAGCATGATTCAGTCGACTGACCACCCTAGTCCAGTCGACCGAATATGCTGTCTTTGCCTATTTTTGCCTAATTTGCTTGAGAATCCAACTTTTATCGATTCGTGACTATCCGATTTATTGTTATCATTTAATATTAACTTTGATGACTTCTTTTTCGGGATTTTTGAGAATGTCCATTTTTATGGAATTGGTATCGATTTAATTGGATTTGATTCACCTCTTCGAATGTGAATTTTAATGATTGATTGTCTCTACAATCATTTCTACGACTTGTCACTTTAAAAATACAAAGGTTTCTATACTAGTAGTAAATATTCAAACTCTTTTACAAAGATGATTTCAACTCTATTTTTAATACAAAGTTCGTTTATAAAACCGTTTTCTAATCTATTAGTATATACAAACCTTTACCTCATTCGTATGAGAAAATCTAATTAAACGGCTTAGCAAAACAAGTGGTATGAAACGCTTGCGTTTACTTCATCGGTTAACTTATGGACTTGTTCGATTGAAACTCTTGTGACAATTTTCGAGTGGAGATTTACAATTTGTTCGTAAATATTTAAGTTAAGCTAGTGGTTATGGGACATGAATCTAAACTCATATATTTACTAGCTTAGTGTAATTGACACATCTTGATGATCGATGATGATCATTTTATGGTTTAGACTAGCAATGTGCGATGTCTCTTTGTCCACATAAAGGACTGTACTTCATTTTATTGAGATTCGTCTCATTTCTCGCATGGGTCGTACCTATTTAGGTGCGTCGATGTTTGTTTACTTCGTGGAGCAATCGGCTCAATAAGTCGGTGCATGGGGCGTATCTTTCTAGGTGCGTCGATGTTCGATCTATGGAATCGTGTTCCGCTTGGGATTGGCCATCCTCTTATTTTTGTGATTTCTGGATTTCTAATTATTGATTTCTTGAATTTATGTTTCACCACCTTTTTCAGTCGGCATTGAAATGTATGTCGTTATTTGTGGCTTGGTGAATTAAATTAAGAATATGACATTCTTTTTAATCTTTGAGAAGATTCTTGTGATATTGATTAATCTCTGGATTGATTTTCGATTAGATACTTATCACAGTATGGCTTTATGGTTATCATACGTTTTTGTCATATCTCTTATTCTATATCACTTTATCTGATATTTATAGCTAGATTGTTCCATTTATTATTTTCTTCTTAAATAATACTCGGGTCAGACTGAGATTTTACAGGTGCTTCTCATGACTTCTTATCTGGGACTATCATCTGACTTTTGGCTAACTACTTTATCATTGTAGTTTTTGGTTGTATACATTCGATATATTGACTCATTGATGTATACATATTCTGTTGTCTAGCACTTGTATCTTTTCTTTTGTGATATTGTGGATCTTGTTTGACCACTACTCTGATGAACACTTTTATGTGTTATATTCATATATGTTTTCGCCTTTGTGATATGAACTGTCTATGACT
This sequence comes from Allium fistulosum, assembly GCA_030737815.1. Classification (NCBI taxonomy): domain Eukaryota; kingdom Viridiplantae; phylum Streptophyta; class Magnoliopsida; order Asparagales; family Amaryllidaceae; genus Allium; species Allium fistulosum. Next base: position 412,117,049 of record CM060908.1, on the reverse strand, counting down.
GATTTGTGTTATGTTTATTTCTATATTTGTTTCCGAAGTATATATACATAGCCACCGTGTAGTAGCTTTGAGTTTGTATCGGTATGTCGGATTTCCCCTTGAGATGAAAAGTTATATTTTTATCTGGCATATCGGAACTCGCACAAAGCAATTACATGGATGGTCGCTCCTCAACAGCCTTATTCTCCATGCTAGTCAACGTCATTACCACGTAGTGTCCTTGTCTAGCGTGGGTATAGAGGTGGGGCGTCACAACCCGTTTCGCATTAACAACCTGGTCTCACTATGGATGATTAGGGTAAAGATTTTATTTATATCGGACTTATGTTTGATCCAAGTTTTTATTATTTTCCATACACTCATACTCATGTGAGTAGGTTGAGTTGTGGATTAGACATGTATCTATTGGAACGGCGAATAAAGATTTCAAAGACAAAGTAGGCGACTCATTTAGAGAATAATTTTTTAAAAAAAGTTCTGTTGTGGCCAGAAGCTATAATTGATTATATGTCATGTTAGCATCTTCATATGTCGAACATGACACTACTCTTATTTACTATTGTATTTACCCTTGCGTGGGAACGAAATGGGTTAAAGAGGTGTAATAAGTTATATAATTCAAATTGATGTAATGAAAAAGTTATTTAGGTGCTATTTTACTTATATTGTGCAAAATAATACTAAACTCAATTTGTTGCTAGAAAATAATTTCGGTGATGGCTGTAGTATTATCCACATCAATTTTTGAGTTTTGGAGTAAGGGTGTTACAAAAGATAACCTGAAAGCCCATGACTGGATTCCTCCTAATGTCATGTTTAAGGGGTACTCACAATCAAGGGCCAAAGCTTCCCCAAAATTTTTGGTAAGTGAAAGTTCAAAGGAGGGAAAGTTCTCATAACCCTATCATGCAAATTCCTCTGAAACAACACTAGGACAGGGCATTTGTAATGATTATAACCGTTATAAATTAAAATTATAACGAATATACCCTTTGTTACAATGTGCATGGTAAATTTTTGTCACGAAAATTGTAACTGTTTTCAACATTTCAAACTTAAAATTTTGTAATGGTTATAACTGTTATAAAATACAAAACCATAACGGTAATAACCATTACAAAATTTTATTTAATAACAGTTACAAAATGCCCAACTGTGATGCAACATGTCAAATTCTCAACGGTAATAAGTGTGAGAAAGTACAAATTTAACAATGAAAATAACTTTTACCAGTGGTGCCCTGTATTATTATTTTTATGATTACTAATATTGGTAAACAATAGGATATAACAATAAAAAAATTATAGATGAAGTAATGATATATAAGTACAAATGTAAACTAATGGTAGTTTTGTTAAAGAAGATAACAATAAAATGTAAACACATAGATGAATGATAGGATTAATTCAATATGCATCATTTTTCATTTGAACACTTCATTCTTTACTATTACATATCAGGTAAATTCTTGAAGAAAAAACTAATTGAGAATCAAGTGAAACTTGTGAGATCATGTAACGTACTACTTGATCAAGGCCAAAGACCATAATCGAAATTATTCAACTCCATAGTTCACGCTCATAAAATCATCAAACTCATTCAAGTATATTGAGGCAATGGTTTTGAAATTTTAAAATACGCTGTCAAATATTCCTAATTCGGAATTAAAACTCATTTTAAATATGTACTGTATACTAAAATATAACTAAGTCTATAAAAAAATTCAACTAAATGCAATTGACTAGCTGTAAATTAAATTTTGATTATATCTCTAATGATTTTATATGAATTGATGAAAATCAAAATAAAATTAGGCATTTAAGTGTTCAAATTAGTATAAAGAGACTTTGTATGAGAGTTAAGAATGTAGTTGCGTGATTAATTGCTTCATTGCAGCTTCCGTTTCATGTTTGAAATTTTTATCTCACTACTGGATAGCACCCATTGCTTGTATTGAGAACATAAAAAAATTTGTTCCTCCTAGAACTCATGTAGTTTCTATATGACATCATCAATTAGCATAACATTTAACATTGGAATGAGTTTGTATTCAATCTTTGTTAATGTTTCTACAGCAGGATGCATTAACTATTGAACCATGTCTATTGTACTTTAAGAGTTTTAGTTATTTTATTTATATTTTATATAAACTAAGCATTCCTTTAATAGTCCCATTGTAACAGCCCAAAAATTTTAACGAAATTTTCTTTAAAAATAAACTTTTGAATATTGATTTGAATTAAAAGTGTGATAATTTATGTGAAACAGGAAATTTAAACTTTGCAATTCGTTACGTTTATTTATATCCATTCTTTAATTTATTTTAAACAATCAAATTTATTTATTATGGTAATAGCTATTTAATTGTTGGTTTAGAATGATACGTTATTTTATTAAAGAAAACCGTTAGCATTTGTTTCAATTTTTAATTGATAAAAGAAATAACGGTTGTACGTTACTTTGGACGTTACACTTTACGTTCGTCGTTCCTTGTCCGTTTGACCTTTTCTTGCGTTAACAATGCTATTTCAGCTGTATGTTTCAGTTTGAAAATTTCAATAGAATCTTGCATTGAATTGTGTGCGTGAGAATCATTCCATTCCCCTTTTATCTTCCTTACGTTTCGTTCAAACTTAATAACATTTATTGCCTTAACTTTTGCCACCGTTAAAAAACTTTTGCCTCCTCTCTACAAATTATAGACAGCTGTTTCATTTTCCTTCGTTAGCAAAATTTTTCATACTGCAAATTGAGAATTTTCGCCTCCATCATATTCGCATGAGCATTCCTCTAGAAGGTAAGGACAGCACCTTCTTTCTTTTACATTTTTGTATTTTGTATTTCTTTTGTTGGTGTCCCCTGTGTTTGCTGTTCCGTGTTTTGGCCATCACCTATCCCATTCACCATATATTTCCAGACCCAACCCCATGCCGTCGCCAACGCCAGAAACCACCACCACTTCTCACCATCACGTCAGCCCTTCACCGAAACCCCAGACCATCACCACCCACCACGAGACCAGCCAACCACCCAGGCGACCCACTGGCCATGCCGACACCACGACAACCACCAGACTGTGACGAGAACCGCCACATCACCCCGCTTTGCCAGCCACCGTACCCAGTCGCACCGGACCCGAGCACAACACCAGCCGAGAACCCACCACGTCACCAACCCCACGACCAACCCCTTCGCCTGACCCATTTGCCTCCATGCCAACACCACGGCAACCCCAGGCCGAGAACCACATAACACCCATACGCGTGCCTCTATTCACCACCAGCCTACCCCACTGATCCTTGAACTCATGCGAGACCACTCGAACCAAGGCAGACCGAGCACCTGTTGTTGAAAAAAAAAATATGAGCAGACCCTATTTTCGCACCTAGCATATTTTTAGTATTATGTATATTTGCCTTTGAGCCTCTGTTTGAAAAAGGAAATGATAAAATGTTGCTTTTGCCATGTGTTTTGGTATCCTACTTTTAGTTTGTTTCCACTAACCTTGTTTTGAAAGGAGAAATATTTTTGTTAGTCTCCGTGTATTTGGAACTGTAGTCTTTTGCCTCTGCCTTGTATTTGAATTGAAAAAAAAAACTGTTTTGTTCCTTTAAATTTTTGGTAACTTAGTTATATTTGCAACCTGGCTTTGTTTAGTTGAGAAAAAAAAAATTTAAAGTGAACAAACTTGTTTTGTCACTTTTTGTAATTTGGTATTGAATATAGGTATTCATTTGAGCTTCTGTTGAGAAAATGTGTTTTGTTACGCTGAAAATTTAAAGTTATAATCTATATTTTAAAAGTGGTCAAGCTATTGCTTTCGATTTCAACTTGTTCCTTTTCGTTTGATTGCTTCATTTGAAAATTTTTCGTGCAATCTTCGATTTGATTATTTATGGTGCTTTTTGTTTTGAATCTAGTTGGCGCATCCGCTAACGACTGATCGTGCTATCCGCGTGCTTCCAATAGACATCGTATTTCTTTTTCTGAATCTCCAGCTTCGTAGAGGTGAGTAAATCTCACACGAATATCCATACTTATATGATTGTGAAACGACCGCAACTGAATGTGTAGAAATAAATAAATAAATAAATGATGTTATAATTACCTGTGATTTATTTATAGTTGATGTTAATTGTTAAAACTGCATATCGTATCATATGTTATATTCTGTTCTTATTTTACTGTTATTCTATTCTGTTAAATCACACTGCAAGTTCCCTGTAGAATAGAATCAATATGGGTTGAAATGATACATACCCGAACGGACTTTAGAATAAGGGAAGGTCATTATGGGCTGAAATGATAGGCCTGAACGATTTTCAATAAATTTTTATTCACTTGGGATTGCGGGTTTGAAATGATAAAACCCGGATTTTACTTTGTAAATTACGGATTGAAATGATATAGTATCCGTATCACTTGACTTAGGCTAGAAAATAGTATACAGACCCGTGGTTATTTTTCTGTATTTTCTGGATACTTTTAAATAATTTAAGTATTGTAATAATATTAAATTGATTTAAATAGAATTTTTAAGTGATTTATTTAGAATAGAAATGATTTTTTCTATGTGATAAAAATAAATAAATGGAAAATATTGATTTTTAAATGGAACTTAAATTTGAAAGTTTGACAAAGAAAGATGGAAATAGAAGTTAATTAAATTGAAATGAAAATTTAGTTTTAAATTGGTGGAAAATGGAGTTTGAGTTAAAATGTTGAAATGAATTGTTTAAATGAAGGTAGAATTCACACACTTGAATTTTATAAGCGAACTTGTAAGTTTTGGTTTTAATGTGTAAAATTTTCCTTTAAATAAATCAGTTAAAGGATTTAAATGAACATTTTAATGTATGATTTTATAAGTTCTGAACTAGGTAGAGTCTGCAGCACTTGTTAAGTGCTGTGGTTATATAAGTGAACCAAAAGACTAAAATGAACTAAGGCTATGATAGTACTTGGTAAGTGCTGTTGTAGCAGAAACTAAAATTGAACCTGAACTAATAAAAGGGCTACTGTAGCACTTGTTAAGGATTGCAGTAGACTGAAATATGATTTTTGTTGTAAAACTGAACTGTTATAGCAGTTTATAAATGTTGTTTTGCTGAATAAAAATGTTTTCAAATATAACCTATAGCAGTTGTTTTTAAATGCTGTGAAATGCTGAAATTTTAAAAATTAGGGTTTTGACTTAGTAAACGAACTCAGAATGGTTTGAAAACTTTGGAAATTGAATACTTGATTTGAAAATATAATTACACCTTTAAAAGGTTTAAATGAATTATTTGATTGGAATATAAACTATTTAAAAGGTGACTTGAAATGAATAAATGAAGTATACCTTTAAATTTAAAAAGGTATTTAAAGTTGAATATTTAGATTTGAACTCAAATGATATTTGGAATATTAAAATGATTTGAAATGAAGTTTTGAAATGATATGATATTTTAAAAATATGGAAATGGTTTGGAATTGATTTAATCTTTATTCTGATAAAGATTTGGATTTGAAATGATATTCTATTTTGAAGTATAAACTGTTTTTAAACTTATAACCACGGGTTATAATAACGTTGGGTTGTTAAAGAGACCGGGATCGGATATGGACATACTCTCTGTCTTACCGAAAACCACTTTGGCAACTGTGTACGCGGTGGAGATTCCAGAATGAAGTAGGATGGTGGCGACGTTCTTAAGGTATGTTACGTGGACCCAACTCCCGTGAGTTGGCATAAGGTGGCTAAAACAGGAGCGATCTCGGACCAGTGAGGTAGCACCTCTTCTCGGACACATTTCTTCGATATTATACTCTTATTTGTGATTTGACTAGATGACCATCCTCCGATTTGGGAATGTTGTTCGAGGTGGAACGGTAGTGGCTGCTATGCATATCCATCAGTCCGTGTGCGTAATTGGTATATCTACCCTGGCATTGCCTAGTTGTGCCGTGTCACCTACCATATCGAGCTTTACTACGATTATGATTTTAAGATCCGACCGCGTTAAGGTTCTCCATCCCCTTAACGCTATTTTCCGATATGATTATACTTTACTTATTTAGACACTATTATAATAGCGAATATTACTACATAGTAGATAGTTTAACGGATCCTTAGAGGATGGGCGGTCCCAAGCATCTTCTAAGTTACTTGTATCTTTACTACTGTTCACTTGAGTTGGTTTACATTGTATAAGTATAAATATCCTGACTCGAGTGTTTATGTTTTATTTTACGCTCGGGTCAGCCTGAGTATCAGTTGGACTTCATCTTCACGGAGCTAGGACTATTGGAGATCATCCTTATCCAGCTACTATCTGGTTTTATCTGTTCAGTCTGTTGTTCTATTTAAGCTCTTGTATTAGTAGACTTCTATGTCTTGAGACTTCTGTTGTACTCTATTCCTCCTGTTGTATCTTATGTAACTTTGTTATATTTATATAGTAGCTTCATGAACTACTATCTCTTTTACTTCCGCTGCATTATTTTACTCTGTGTCTGTGATCTGTGCTTATATTTATTTACTGTATATTCTGAGATTTGCCAAATTTTAATTACAACGTGGTATTTTGAGCAATTCAACTCCGGCATGAGTTTCTACCTATACACTTATAATGGATGCGAATGGTTGAAAATATCGGGTCGTTACAGTTGGTATCAGAGCTTTGGCTTTGAGGCAAAACTTAGAATGTATGGTAAATTTATTTACAGAATCACTGTCGCTCGAGTTTTAATCTCTTCCTTTTGATTCGATTTTCTTTGAATTTTGGAACGTTTCCTGCGGTTCCAAAATTCATTCTTGTCCCTCACTATTCATCTTCTTTTGATTTTGGGCTATCACATAACTCCACTTCGAATGGTCTTTATAGTGAATTGGCGGTCTCACCAATATTCTAATTTTCTTGTAAAAGGGTGAAAATCCTTTACAGTCAGCATCGATTCACCAGAGATTTTATCTATCCTTGGTTTAGATTCTAATATCTTTTATTATTCCAAACTCTATCTCTTTAGATCGAACGTAGATTTATCCTACAAAAATCCACATCGATCTTATTCTTTAAGTCACGGTTGACCCGGTTAAGGTTGTCCGCGATTTACCTAAGCTTACCCATCTCTCTACTCTGTTTAACCATCTTGTCTTTTGTTTCTAAACTATCTCCAAACATTTTAAATTGTACTAGTAAAGCTATGTTTTGTTTTATATATTGTGTTGTTTGAGTTGTTGATGATGATTTGGGTTTCCGATCGATTCGTCTGATCAACGCTATCGATAGGATTTCTAAAACACTTTGACAGAACAAACTGACACAATATTATTTTAAAATTGTTAATGAAATAAATTTTGATATAGGTAAATTTATGGAACTTAATAAATTGATTTAAATTGATAATTTGAAGTGATAATACTTTATTTATCATTTGTTGTTCTACAAATGAATTTATAAATAGTTGTTTATAAATTTATTTGGGAACTGAAATTAAAACAAGAAATTTAAAGAATTTAATTTCCGATGGTTTCAAACCTTGTGTTTAAAATTTTAAAAAGGATATAATTTAAAGTATTTTTGAATAAAAAAAATTTTTGTCTCTAAAGGATTTTTAAGTTTAAAAATTTAGTGCTCTTCTCTTTGTCGCTGGAAAATAATTTCGGTGATGACTGCAGCATCATCGACGTTCATTTTCGAGTTTTGAACTGAAGAGACCGTTCTGTAGTCTTACTACAGCTTTGTTTTGAAAGATTTAATTTATTTGAATTTCTAAATATGATTTGATTTATAATATATATAGATATATGATTTAAATTGATTTGACATACTATGTACATATATTTATTTATCTCTAACTGGTTTGAAGGAAACCGGAAAATTAATTCTTAAATTTCATCTTAAAGAATAATTTCAGTTATAAAAAAAATTAAATTTTTTGAATAAATGATTCAAACTTGAGATAATTGAATCGGAAAGTTTTATTTGTATAACACACAATTTCATTCCAATATAACTTACCTAAATTACACAGAAGTTGAATATGAGATTGGATAATATACAATATAAAAAGGATTTTTTTTAAAATAAAATTTGAGTGGTTATAATACATGTTATACACTTAAATTTTAGTTATAAAAGATTAACAAGAGGTAAATAGTGAAAAAGGAATTTAAAGAGATTTTATTTAAATAACTTAATAATCAAATTTGATTTAATATGGAACCTTAAGTCTAACCTAGGAATTTTAACAATGGTTATTTCCTGAAATGAATATATTGTATAATAAATAATGTATCTTTGAATAGATAAAATAAAATACATTGGAATTAGACATTTTGTAATAAAGTTATTTAATTTGAATTCATAGTTTAAGTGATGTCTAAATGAAAAAAATGTGTAAAGAAATTGTGATTGTTATATTTGCTATGATAAAAATTTTATTTATGAAATTGATATGTCTTGAAGAATGAATAATTATGATAGTTAAAATGTATTTTAACATCACTAAATTGGATAATTGAGAATTTGGTTTTTCAAATAGAAATTTAAGTGTAACTTATTGAAGGAATATCTATTTATGAAATTGGCATTTTAAATGAGTGTTAGGTTATTTGTTAAATGAAGAGATAAGTAAAATAGTGAGCTTTTGACTTAATAAACGAAGTATAGTTTAATTTGGATATTCCATTCATAAAAGTTTGTTTTAATAAGTCATAAGTTAAATGATATCCAAATGAATATTCTAGAATAAAACTGATTTGAAATATTAATATATCTACTGTAGCATTTTATAAGTGCTGCTGTTTTGAAAATACAATGTTTTGGAAGTTTTATAATTGAATGAACTTAGAAATGCTACAACTTTAAAATGAATATTATTTGACCTTGAATTAAAATGGTTTAAATGAAGATTATTTTAAAAGGTGTTATGATTTTCTAAGTATTATGTTTTTTTTTAGAATAACATTTCCAATGTGTTATGATTTTAGTAGTATGATTTCCAAATGATAAACACCTCTAAATTGTTATGATTTCAAAGTATTATGATTTCAAAGCATTACGGTTTCAAACTATTATCTTATTTTGTTTTTCAAACCATCTTTTGGTTGTCCTTATTTTCCCTCATCTTGCTACAGACTGGTATAAGCATCTTTCTATAATCTTTCTGTTTAGAAATCTTTCTGTAATCTTTGATAATCTTTGTTACTCATCTGGATCTGAACACTGTTTTTCCATTCATAGACCGTCGGTCAAGTGAAAGGGGTGATTCAGACTCTAGAGGATCTTTTTCGTGTTTGTGTTCTTGATTTGATCACCTCCATTTTGTTAAACTTACCTATAACAATAGTTATCAAGTATAATTCCAATCTTCTTATCATCTTGTCTTAATTCTATTCACTATATCTTTTATGTGCTTTCCCGTACCTCATTCCTTTTCGGGGACGAAAAGTTTTAAGTGGGGGAGAGTGTAACAGCCCAAAAATTTTAAAGAAATTTTCTTTAAAAATAAACTTTTGAATATTGATTTGAATTAAAAGTGTGATAATTTATGTGAAACGGGAAATTTAAACTTTGCAATTCGTTACGTTTATTTATATCCATTCTTTAATTTATTTTAAACAATCAAATTTATTTATTATGGTAATAGCTATTTAATTGTTGGTTTAGAATGATACGTTATTTTATTAAAGAAAACCGTTAGCATTTGTTTCAATTTTTAATTGATAAAAGAAATAACGGTTGTACGTTACTTTGGACGTTACACTTTACGTTCGTCGTTCCTTGTCCGTTAGACCTTTTCTTGCGTTAACAATGCTATTTCAGCTGTATGTTTCAGTTTGAAAATTTCAATAGAATCTTGCATTGAATTGTGCGCGTGAGAATCATTCCATTCCTCTTTTATCTTCCTTACGTTTCGTTCAAACTTAATAACATTTATTGCCTTAACTTTTGCCACCGTTAAAAAACTTTTGCCTCCTCTCTACAAATTATAGACAGCTGTTTCATTTTCCTTCGTTAGCAAAATTTTTCATACTGCAAATTGAGAATTTTCGCCTCCATCATATTCGCGTGAGCATTCCTCTAGAAGGTAAGGACAGCACCTTCTTTCTTTTACATTTTTGTATTTTGTATTTCTTTTGTTGGTGTCCCCTGTGTTTGCTGTTCCGTGTTTTGGCCATCACCTATCCCATTCACCATATATTTCCAGACCCAACCCCATGCCGTCGCCAACGCCAGAAACCACCACCACTTCTCACCATCACGTCAGCCCTTCACCGAAACCCCAGACCATCACCACCCACCACGAGACCAGCCAACCACCCAGGCGACCCACTGGCCATGCCGACACCACGACAACCACCAGACTGTGACGAGAACAGCCACATCACCCCGCTTTGCCAGCCACCGTACCCAGTCGCACCGGACCCGAGCACAACACCAGCCGAGAACCCACCACGTCACCAACCCCACGACCAACCCCTTCGCCTGACCCATTTGCCTCCATGCCAACACCACGGCAACCCCAGGCCGAGAACCACATAACACCCATACGCGTGCCTCTATTCACCACCAGCCTACCCCACTGATCCTTGAACTCATGCGAGACCACTCGAACCAAGGCAGACCGAGCACCTGTTGTTAAAAAAAAATATGAGCAGACCCTATTTTCGCACCTAGCATATTTTTAGTATTATGTATATTTGCCTTTGAGCCTCTGTTTGAAAAAGGAAATGATAAAATGTTGCTTTTGCCATGTGTTTTGGTATCCTACTTTTAGTTTGTTTCCACTAACCTTGTTTTGAAAGGAGAAATATTTTTGTTAGTCTCTGTGTATTTGGAACTGTAGTCTTTTGCCTCTGCCTTGTATTTGAATTGAAAAAAAAAAACTATTTTGTTCCTTTAAATTTTTGGTAACTTAGTTATATTTGCAACCTGGCTTTGTTTAGTTGAGAAAAAAAAATTTAAAGTGAACAAACTTGTTTTGTCACTTTTTGTATTTTGGTATTGAATATAGGTATTCATCTGAGCTTCTGTTGAGAAAATGTGTTTTGTTACGCTGAAAATTTAAAGTTATAATCTATATTTTAAAAGTGGTCAAGCTATTGCTTTCGATTTCAACTTGTTCCTTTTCGTCTGATTGCTTCATTTGAAAAATTTTCGTGCAACCTTCGATTTGATTATTTATGGTGCTTTTTGTTTTGAATCTAGTTGGCGCATCCGCTAACGACTGATCGTGCTATCCGCGTGCTTCCAATAGACATCGTATTTCTTTTTCCGAATCTCCAGCTTCGTAGAGGTGAGTAAATCTCACACGAATATCCATACTTATATGATTGTGAAACGACCGCAACTGAATGTGTAGAAATAAATAAATAAATAAATGATGTTATAATTACCTGTGATTTATTTATAGTTGATGTTAATTGTTAAAACTGCATATCGTATCATCTGTTATATTCTGTTCTTATTTTACTGTTATTCTATTCTGTTAAATCACACTGCAAGTTCCCTGTAGAATAGAATCACTATGGGTTGAAATGATACATACCCGAACGGACTTTAGAATAACGGAAGGTCGTTATGGGCTGAAATGATAGGCCTGAACGATTTTCAATAAAATTTTATTTACTTGGGATTGCGGGTTTGAAATGATAAAACCCGGATTTTACTTTGTAAATTACGGATTGAAATGATATAGTATCCGTATCACTTGACTTAGGCTAGCAAATAGTATACAGACCCGTGGTTATTTTTCTGTATTTTCTAGATACTTTTAAATAATTTAAGTATTGTAATAATATTAAATTGATTTAAATAGAATTTTTAAGTGATTTATTTAGAATAGAAATGATTTTTTCTATGTGATAAAAATAAATAAATGGAAAATATTGATTTTTAAATGGAACTTAAATTTGAAAGTTTGACAAAGAAAGATGGAAATTGAAGTTAATTAAATTGAAATGAAAATTTAGTTTTAAATTGGTGGAAAATGGAGTTTGAGGTAAAATGTTGAAATGAATTGTTTAAATGAAGGTGGAATTCGCACACTTGAATTTTATAAGCGAACTTGTAAGTTTTGGTTTTAATGTGTAAAATTTTCCTTTAAATAAATCAGTTAAAGGATTTAAATGAACATTTTAATGTATGATTTTATAAGTTCTGAACTAGGTAGAATCTGCAGCACTTGTTAAGTGCTGTGGTTATATAAGTGAACCAAAAGACTAAAATGAACTAAGGCTATGATAGTACTTGGTAAGTGCTGTTGTAGCAGAAACTAAAATTGAACCTGAACTAATAAAAGGGCTACTGTAGCACTTGTTAAGGACTGCAGTAGACTGAAATATGATTTTTGTTGTAAAACTGAACTGTTATAGCAGTTTATAAATGTTGTTTTGCTGAATAAAAATGTTTTCAAATATAACCTATAGCAGTTGTTTTTAAATGCTGTGAAATGCTGAAATTTTAAAAATTAGGGTTTTGACTTAGTAAACGAACTCAGAATGGTTTGAAAACTTTGGAAATTGAATACTTGATTTGAAAATATAATTACACCTTTAAAAGGTTTAAATGAATTATTTGATTGGAATATAAACTATTTAAAAGGTGACTTGAAATGAATAAATGAAGTATACCTTTAAATTTAAAAAGGTATTTAAAGTTGAATATTTAGATTTGAACTCAAATGATATTTGGAATATTAAAATGATTTGAAATGAAGTTTTGAAATGATATGATATTTTAAAAATATGGAAATGGTTTGGAATTGATTTAATCTTTATTCTGATAAAGATTTGGATTTGAAATGATATTCTATTTTGAAGTATAAACTGTTTTTAAACTTATAACCACGGGTTTTAATAACGTTGGGTTGTTAAAGAGACCGGGATCGGATATGGACATACTCTCTGTCTTACCGAAAACCACTTTGGCAACTGTGTACGCGGTGGAGATTCCAGAATGAAGTAGGATGGTGGCGACGTTCTTAAGGTATGTTACGTGGACCCAACTCCCGTGAGTTGGCATAAGGTGGCTAAAACAGGAGCGATCTCGGACCAGTGAGGTAGCACCTCTTCTCGGACACATTTCTTCGATATTATACTCTTATTTGTGATTTGACTAGATGACCATCCTCCGATTTGGGAATGTTGTTCGAGGTGGAACGGTAGTGGCTGCTATGCGTATCCATCAGTCCGTGTGCGTAATTGGTATATCTACCCTGGCATTGCCTAGTTGTGCCGTGTCACCTACCATATCGAGCTTTACTACGATTATGATTTTAAGATCCGACCGCGTTAAGGTTCTCCATCCCCTTAACGCTATTTTCCGATATGATTATACTTTACTTATTTAGACACTATTATAATAGCGAATATTACTACATAGTAGATAGTTTAACGGATCCTTAGAGGATGGGCGGTCCCAAGCATCTTCTAAGTTACTTGTATCTTTACTACAGTTCACTTGAGTTGGTTTACATTGTATAAGTATAAATATCCTGACTCGAGTGTTTATGTTTTATTTTACGCTCGGGTCAGCCTGAGTATCAGTTGGACTTCATCTTCACGGAGCTAGGACTACTGGAGATCATCCTTATCCAGCTACTATCTGGTTTTATCTGTTCAGTCTGTTGTTCTATTTAAGCTCTTGTATTAGTAGACTTCTATGTCTTGAGACTTCTGTTGTACTCTATTCCTCCTGTTGTATCTTATGTAACTTTGTTATATTTATATAGTAGCTTCATGAACTACTATCTCTTTTACTTCCGCTGCATTATTTTACTCTGTGTCTGTGATCTGTGCTTATATTTATTTACTGTATATTCTGAGATTTGCCAAATTTTAATTACAACGCGGTATTTTGAGCAATTCAACTCCGGCATGAGTGTCTACCTATACACTTATAATGGATGCGAATGGTTGAAAATATCGGGTCGTTACACCCATCTAAAGTTTATATACAATTTTTATTATTAGTTTAAGATGAATAAACTTATTATAAATAAACAAAACATGGTCATGTTTCTTTTCAAGAAACAAAATATGATTTGGCTTCTGAATGAAGATTAATTTAAAGTCAAACTAAAACGGATAACATGAGAAAAGTATGGAGTAAAAATATGATTAAAGGTATTTTATAGTAAGCATTATTTTTTTGCTTTAAAAAAAGACATATGCTTAGTTTAGGGGCATTTCACTAGAAGGACAAACTTTGCAGTCAAATTAGTTTCTAGGACACACATCCATATAAATTAATTTCAAGGCCAAAGTCAGCAGAATAATTACTTTTAAGGACAAAGTCAGCGGTCCAATTACTTTCAAGGACATAATTTCATAGGTTTTTAGGCCTTAGAAACTAATTATTTTGCATTTTGTCCTTAAAAGTAATTATTTCAGTTATGTGTCCTAGAAACTTATTGCACTAGCTAAAGAGGCCCTTGTGGCTAATTTCCACTTTAGATAATTCAACAACACACTTGTACAAGCAGTGTTTACTAAAGCTTTTATCACTGAAATACACTACCAGATAAAAAAAATTCTCATTAAAATAACTTCTCACATGCTTCAATAATTAACTTCAAATATATAAAATAATGAAATCAATATATGCGGTTGAAGGTGCATAAATAACTCATTGATGTGCTTCCCTATGACACTAGTAGAGTTACTTTATCCTTGACATTAGATATGAAGTAGTTGAGCAAATAGTCATTTTCACTTGTACCCATAAAAAATAGATATGTAACAACCTGCCCTTTCGACCCTCAAATGTCGAAACTAATACATTTACTGTATTCGTGTGTCGAGCATCATAGTGCGAATTGACGAATTGTTAGGGTAAAATAAAATGAAAAATAAATAGACAAGAAATAAGAGAACACAACATCAGAACCTCACTAGTGGAACGGTAATATATAATATCAAAGGAATAGTACAAAGGGGTTACTCCGATACACAAATTTCAAAGTTACAAAACCTAAATACTATCAACAGCGTGGACCATTATAACAACCTGTCCTCACAAATGCTGATACATCAAATAGTAATGCAGCAGAAATAAGAATACTACAGTAGGTGAAACATCCATCTCGCCTTCTGAAGCTCTAATGAACATCGAAAACTTGCCTTTCTTAGACTACTCGAAAGAGCTCGTGGGGAATTTAGGGAAAATAAAAATGAAGCATTAGACATAAGTGTGCTATGAGAAACTCAAGAAATATGTAGCTAGCATATAACAGTACTTTTGAGACTGCATGGAATGCTATAATGGACATCCCCTCAAAAGAACCACCATCTAATAAGTACACAGCGTGATATAACAGATAATCTAAGGTGTAGAATATAAATATATAACATAGCCGGAACGGTTGCATTCATTACATTTAATAGCATATTTAAGGTACAATCAAAACCGATAAGGAACGTTCGCATAATGGATTTTCCATGGAGATCTCTTCGGGGAAGCCAAATCCAAACTCTATGCACAAGGATCAGAAAACACCTTCCGAGCACCGTATATCTCTAGATAAAATATACCATAAGGTAAACACAAAGGTCCACGACCGAATATAAACATAAATATAAACAACATGGTACCAATTACCATCAACTCCCGCGTGCGACATTTATAAGCATACTTTAGATATGGAGTTGATAATACTTTATCATGGGATTGCAAAACCCTAGATTATGCATCCTACTCTGTCTTTAGCCATTTTCGATGTCGAGGTCACGTTCGACATCTTTCACATGAGTCTTCATCACTCGAATAAAACACGAATCCCAAATTGGATTCCCACATCTCGAACAGATCTCAAAATCATATATGGATTTGAGCATCTCGAACAGATCCACTTCCAAGAGATAGAATACATATCTCAACCTTGAAGTGATTTCCGATAAGTAAAACACTTATTGACCTCGATCTCTTCAAGACTGAATCGACGAATTTGGTCATTCAATACTAATTGAGAACGATCGCATATGGAAACCAAATCTCGTATACTTATCATGTTTCTGATATTTTCATCTCACACTATCCCTTGATCAAAAGTAAAGCTGGTAGGATATAGCTCTATTTCTCATATCCCTACACGAACATAAATCTTAATTCCCACAGATAGACAAGCTTACTTCATCGGCTTTTAGTTCTAAGTATACGACTAAATGTTTTCCATAAATGAGCAAACATACAAAGCATGATCAAGTCACACAAAGCATGATTAAGTCACATAAGCAACTTCTAATCCCATTTCTATTTAATTAATACTTTTATTAATTAAAACCTCTTTTATTAGTAAAACTTCTTTTACTAATAAAACATCATTTATCAATTTTCATTATTCATTTGTACTCTTTTTAATACTTCAAAAAGTATTCATATACTTATCTCAAATGGTATAAGTATGTTCACAAATCATTAACAAGATTTCTTACTTTAAACCTTTGCTTTTTCTATACTTTAAAAGGTATTCATATACTTATCTCAAATGGTATAAGTATATTCATAAATCATTAACAAGATTTCTAACTATAAACCTTTACTTTTTCTATCTTTTTCCAAAAGATCCCATACTTAATAATTTCCTTTAAAATATTTATTTTAAGTATCTAAGTACTTTCACAAATCTATTCAAAAGGTTTAAGACTAATGTTACATTAACATTGTCACTACAAACCTAAAACCATTTCACTTATGCTTATATTTAAAACATCTTTTAAAGATCTAGGTAAATTCATAAGTATAATTAAAAGGGTTAAAGAAGAATATAATTAACATATTTTCACAACAAATCCAAAACCATTCCACACTTGTATTATCTTTAAAACATTCTTTTTAAAGATCTAAGTTAATAATAGGTTAAGTTCGATGGTCGACTAATCGTTTATCTAGTTAAAACAATTGTTTATACAAATCAATGTTCGTATACTTAACTCATTTTTGAAATTTCAACTTAACTATTCCTCGTTCAAGAGTGAAGCCAAGTAAGTTAGAGCATTGGTTTCATCAAAGCCTTACCTAAACACTTCATTCTTGAATCTTACAAATAGACAAGCATACTCGTTGGGTTTTATTGTTAAATATAGTATTAATGGTTTTTATAAACAAGTAACAAACAACATGATTAATCCATTTTCGACATTCCTAACTTAATTACTCCTTGTTCAAGTGGGAAGCTCGGTAGGTTAGAACTCTATAGCTCTGTCCTACTCGATAACAATCTTAACCCCCAGAAATAGATAAGCCTACTTCGTCGGCTTTTAGCGTTAAGCAAAGTTAATTACCTTTTAAAAAAGTAAGTAAACAACAAGATTAAAACATTTCTGACATTCCAACTTATTCCTCATTTAAGAGGGAAGCTCGGTAGGTTAGAGCTCTATTGCTCCATCCCTACTCGACACCAATCTTAACTCGTAGAAATAGAGAAGTCTACCTTGTTGGCTTTTAGTTTTAAGCCTAATCAATTACCTTTTCCAAACTTATATATACCTTTAAAATACTTGTAAATAGGTTTTAAATATCTATGTAAAATATTACTTGAAAATAACTAATTTATAATTTGATGAAAAATAAACAAAACATATTTTACATTTTGCAGCACTTTACTTTTAAAATTCGTAAATAATCATTAAAACCATATTTAAACTTCTAATTTTTTTTCATACTCAAATACATTTTATTAGAACTTCCATAAAAATATTTTATAAAGAAAAGAATTTAGAAATCATTTAAGTTAAGAAAAACAAGTCAAAACATCACATTTTAAAAACTTTAAACCATAAGCGACTAACTACATTATTTATAAATGTTGTTAAATGTCCTTATTAAAACAACATTGAAAAGAACTATCTTTGCGACTAGTTTTAACTATTTAAACAAATGATTTAAGAATTAAAAATTTTATAATAAGTATACCATTTGGGTAATTAAAAATAATAAAAGAAACCTCTAATAATATCTTCCCACTTATTCATAAAAATTCACTAACACAAGGGATTCAGAAGTGCACTTATAACGATTATTCTCGCTTCAAACACTTTCAAGCTTACTTCACTTTAACACACAAGTTAAATAACTATTTGAGCATCAAGTCAAGGTCATCCCACATGTTTAAGAGGGTAATAGAAGTGATGTTATACAATATAAAGTTATCGTTTGCTTTTAAAAGCAAGAGGTGCGTAAAGTTTATAACTTTACTTAGTTAATTTTACTTTAGCTTTATACATTGCACACAACATATATATGTACAATATATACTTATAAGATAGTGAGATAACTCACTTAGATCCATGCCGAACCCAAGCACAAATCCACAAGAACAAAGAACCACCTCCTTCCATCACCACAAGCCTAAAGATCCAACCTTTAGCACTTCTAAACCAAAGCAGTAACACCTCCTCCTTCTAAGCTCAAGGCCCCTCCAACATCCCCCTCTTCCTCTCACCTTCTTCCACTTTTTTTACTTGCTAATAATGATTTCCATGATATTTTCCAAAGTTTAAAAGATATTGTAGATGATTTGGTTAAGACTTGAAAACGTTAGAGAATAATTAGTGGATTAGTGCTTAAGCATTTCAACCATTTTTAATTCTCATACTTCATTTCAAGCTTACTGAATTAGTGATTTATTCCTAAGGGTATGTCCCTCCTTACATAGGTTTGTGCAAGAGGTTATTAACACCTTCTACCTTTCATGGAAGGTCATAAAGGAGCCTTCTTTCACATGCATCTTTACACCTCTCTTCTTTTACTTAAAAGTTAAGTCTTACCATAAAAGCTCATTTCCTAAATATCACTGATGACATCACCCATGACATCATCCAAAAAGTTTATAAAAAAAAATTATTTTCGTAAATGGTAAAAAAAATTATTTCATTTTATTAATTTCTTAAGCAAATAAGTGTATGTAAAATAAATCTGAACAACTACTGATGGTTAAAAAACCATTTATTGATAAAACGATTTTTAGTCACATTATCGATATTTTTTCAAAGTGTTTATTTTTGTAAACATTTTTCTAAAACAAGTTTATCATCATTACTTATGGTTTAAAAGAGGGTTAAAAAGATTTTTAGATCATTTTAATAACATTCAATCCAAGATTCAAATATTTAAATAATTCAGATATTTAAATACGAAGTGTCCGAAATTTCGAGTTGGTACAAGATATTTATAATTGTGGTCCTTAAACTTCCTTTTCCTTCCACTTTTTTCCAAACCAAACCCTCAATTCAAGCAGATTTGCTATCTCAAAGTGCTTTATTTGTTGGTTGATGTTGATCTCTTTAACCAACAATAGTGTTTGTGTCAAAGATTTACATGTATACATAGCATTTATAAATGTGAAGTTGCCTTTATCAAATTAAAAGCAATAATTGGCAATATGTGATGGCGGACGTGAGCAATGTATTATTATTAGTTTATGTTAATAGTTCATGCATTATTGGTGTATGTTATCCAATCAAAGCATATATTTTTTATATGCATGATTAATAGAAAAGTTTTCTCATCAACGGATTACACTAATAGGTTTGGAATGGTGCGTGTGAAGAAAAAATGCAAATCTACTAGGCTTTAGTAACTTGCTCTCCTCAACGAATAAAATTATATCTTCTCCACTTCTAAACTTAGTGGTTGCCGCATAGTGCATATTGATTACTTGTACGATACTTTGCATATTATTTTCCAAAATTATAGTCTAGAAAAATTGGGTTATCCATGCTATATTTATAGTAATAAGTTCATGCTTATTCAATTGATTTTAGGTTTATCTTAATGATGACACCATGGGAAAAAAATAGCTCATACTTCAATCATCTATGGTTAAGAAAAGCAAAAGGTGGATACGAGTTATAGAACCCACCATAATGGTTGGACATTGGTCTGGCTTTGACTGATTATCTCGATTGGTTAAGAGTATGTTGTCCAAAAGCATTAGGGACATATAATCTTGGTGACTAAAAGGCTGAATAAATGTAGGTGGATGAGTATCTACACTAGTATATCATCGAGTTGTGTCTTCTCATATCTAGAAGAAGAAAATAATTTTTCCTATTGATTTGAACAAGTGAAAGCAAGGTTGGATCTACATTCAAATATTTGTCCATATGGTATAACCATAATACCTCTTCTACAGACAAAACAATATAAATGATTTAGTAAATGAATTATAGCTTTGTGTATTCCATGCCCTCCTTTTGAGTAAGCATCTTACATGAATATGGTATTAACATAATGGTGTAGCCTTTTCTATATTTCTATTGTATATTCTACTAGTAAATAAACATATTTTTTAGATTTTTTTCTTTAGTTTGTATTAATACCGAAATTCAAGCATTATTTAATAATCAAAGTATATGTTTGGCTTAAAATCTTGAACGGCTATGACAAAGAAGTAATTGAATTACATTATTTTTTTATTTTAGGAGTAAATAACAAGCATGATTACAAGAAACTTATCATAATTAACTGTATTAAATCATAGATGAACATCTTACCCATTTTAATTATCCTTCATGTTGGCTATAGTAACAAAACCTACAAAAGTAGACAATACAGGTAATTCCGCAGAGTTCGTAAATGACTAAATAAAATATAATTATTAGCGCCCGAATAAAAGGTATTATAACTAAATTCTTAAGAGTAGCAACGAAAATGCATAGCACTAATTATATTACACAATAAAAGTTAACACAAAGGGGAGAAAGTTACCATTGACACATTATTTCACAATATATGGTCATAAATTTCATGATACCAGCTTGAGCGAGACCCTGATGGAATTAATATAAGGTAAAAAAACTATTTAATACTAGTATAAAATGCACGTACGTGCATTTAATAGTTGGAGATATTTAATTTTTATTTAAAAAAAAAGATAATGGACGAATGTATGCTGTAATTGCAAAACCTTTGGTAGTCACAACATTTTTATTTCAAGCAATTTTGTTGATGGTTTTGATGGCAAATTGATAGCAAAATTCCATTGACGGATGATGAAAAAGGGGATGGTGGTTGATTGCAAACCTATGGTGAGATTCCTTTGATGGACGAGGGTATTTTTGGAATTTCGAAAAGACGCCGTTGAAATCTATTCATTGAATTCTCTTTATTAATAGTAGAGATTGTAGGGGAAGTTTGTATTGATGATCTTTTTATTTATTACTACATGAAATTAGTTAGTTAAATCAGTTATGTGTGCAATATTTATTTGCTTTAAAAAATTTAATAAAGGAAAAATAAATGAGTACTGAGTTGTTTAAGAAGTATATGTAACATCGGAAAATTATGTAAAATTCAGTTCTGGAAAATTATCGTAGACCAAAAACGAATCTTGAATTAGCTCTTATCCTTAACACTAGAAGATTTTTGTAAATACATCTATTTTCCTATCAATTGCACTTGGTGTTTGAGGAAAAGCAACATAAACCACACAATCCTTCATGTAATGCTTTTACAAAATTATACACACAAATTTAGTTCTACAAATTTATACGCAAATATTAGTTTAGGATAATTTCTTAGTGTATTGTTTAAGATAACTTGTTATATTACAAAATTATCCATGAACTCAATTTTAAAAAATTAGTGTATGGTTTAAGATAACCTCCACTTAGTGTTTTTCGCTCCCTTGAATCATACATAAATATTTCAGAAGATCTAATTAAGTATTGATATCATCGTATCTATATTCTAAGACATCTATTTCCTCTAACCAATTGTTAACAAACACACTGTTAGTATGAAGTGGAGTAGAAAAATAGGATAAAACACATAATAACTTAAAACAAAACACATAATAACTATAAATAGAACACAAATTCAAATTGCTTGCACCTTATGCAAATTAATTAAATCAATTGAAAAAACAGATTCAGAGGTATTTAAACAAAACATAAACTTATATCATTTTGGTACTAAATTTAAAAAGAATGAATTAACTAAAAAAACTAAAGCAAAACCTAATATTTTGAACTGAAACTATTTTAATTGGAATGTAAAATTGCATTTGAAAATAAAATATACCTAAAATTTCGCTTGTGGAAACCCTAGGTATAGAGAAACGAAAGTGAAATGGAAGAGGGATAACATCAAATGTGTTAGAAAGAAGTGCTATAAATATAAAATGTCAAAATACAAATCACTCAATGACACTTTCACTTATGTACCAAATTCCCTAATGCTTATAAATGTTACAGACCATTCCCAACGGAATTTTTTACTGGATATTTGTCACGATTATAAATGTTATTAGTTGAAGAAAAAATGTGCCGTAAAAGGGATGATTTTGTATAGTGAAAGAGATGCCGAGGGTAGACCTCAGGCCGTGTCTTTTTTTATAGTTTTCTATTTTGGGGACTATTTTTATCCTTGTCGTTTGTCGCTTAGCGATTGTTATTAATTTATCTTCCTTACTATGTTGTAGGTATGGATACTTCGAGCAAATCAAAAGCCAAGCCTCCTCATGCTCAATAAGAAGAACCCTATAGCCGGGAAGCCGTTCGAACCAAAACTAGCTTCTAAGGAGTTTACTGATATCACTGGGAAACGAAAGATAGATGTGATAGAGGATGAACCATCCTTATCCCCTAGACTCTTCTCAATCGCCGAGCCTTGCTCTTAATGCTCTAGACTTCCCCTCATCTACTCTCAAATACCGTTGAATATTCAAGGTAGCAAAGAAGCTTTTGAAAGTCGTATCTCTCCGGTCGTTGCTAAGGCCATGGTTGAAATGCAAGATTCTTTATATGGTTTTGAAAAAAATATGGAATATAGTCTTCTTAAGAGCATTAAGGTATAAGAAATTTCCTTTACTAATCTTTAATATTAGTTTTAGCAATTTATTAGTTTGTTTGCTTTATAAACCGTGGTTGAAATATCTGTTTATAGCCGTAGATATGAGAAATTTAAAGAGACCATTCAAGAAGCTGAAACTGCTAAAGAATGTTAGAGAAATATTTCCTATATTTTGATGATGATAGCTTCATGAAAGTGTATATGGATCGATAATATTGTTAAACTACGACTAGCAAGTGCGGAATTATAAATAATAGTAAATAGCAGTAATAAAAATGACACCAGGGATTTTTATACTGGTTCGAACTTCTCGTTCTACGTCCAGTCCCAGACTCCTTCTGGAATTTCTCTAACAACCCTCACTTAACCCGGAGGAACAGATATTACACCGCCTGAGCAACCGAACAGGACTTTTCCGCCTAAGCAACCGAATAGGACTTCAAATACAATTTGGTAAATTGTTTCTTGACTTGTGTGTTCTTTGAATAACACGAATATAGTCAATGTAGTGCACCCTTCCTATAATCTTCTTGATATGATGATTTGAATGTGCAAAGATAGGAAGTAGAGAATTGAAAATCACTTGATATTATAACAATATAAGATCAGAATAGATAGAAAGAATTGGGTTATTGAAATAGTGAATTTTCATCTCTATTTATAGTATTTAATAGACTTAATTTAATAGTTGTGACTATTAGAAGAAGTGCAACTCTTGGTGAAGAAGACAACTCTTCAGATTTTGATATTTCATGAAGAGATGCTTCAGTTCGTCAAGTTCAGATGTCTGAGATAAAAGTGATAGATGTCTGAATAAATTTTGAAATTCAAAAAATAAAAGAAAGACAAAAACAGTCAATTTAGACGTCTGTCTTTTAATTCAGACGTCTGTCTAGGATGACAGACGTCTGTTATTAAATTGACAGACGTCTATTTCATATAGAAATAGAGGCACTAAAACATAGAGTTCAGACGTCTGTTATATTACTTTTAGACGTTTGATATTGATGTCAGACATCTGAATTAATATACAGACGTCTAATTCTGTACTGTTTTGTTCCTTCCTTTATTTTTGCACTTTTGAACTTGAGATAATATATAATTTTGAAAATACCTTTTTATATCTTTTAAATAATAAAAGATATTTATTTTAAAACATGATTTTCAAAAGTATATTTGTGTGTGTGTTTCATCACCATATCAGAGATTGTACATAGATATCTAAAAAGATTTTTGAGAACTTTAATCTTGTTGATGATATGATAATAGCTTCTTTTGTAGATTCCTGCAAGAATATTTGACATTATAGTATATAGATTGAAATATATAGTTGTCGCATTAAAATCGAAGAAGGCAGGTTCCAACATTCTCCCCCTTTTTGATGATGACAACTATATAATTCAACGATTAGTATAACCATACCTTTTGCTCCCCTGTCAATATGACCATATTATATAGCAGAAATGTTATTATTTCTCCCCCTTTGTCATTAACAAAAAGAATTGTTGGGGGTGTTTCGATAAAAAGAAGTAACAAAGCTGTGAATAACACAATAATTAAGAAATGTAAACAAACCAAGCATGATAATAACAAATCAATGTTTAAGACACAGCATTTGTTTACCCAACACAGTTGACTAAGAAAGACAGATAAAATTATACAATCAACTTAGTAGTTTTAAACATAACAAAAAAAAATTTATGAAAGAAAATTTGTTTGAACCAAAAGACAAACCAAAAGAAAACCATCTTCATTCACCATTCTCCCTAAGTTGGAGAAGAAGGAGGAGAAGATCCATGAGACTTTTTCCATAATTGACGAAGAATTGTCTTGATATTTTTCAATTCTTGTGCATTCTCTTCGACTTTGGCATCTAAATCATCGAATCTAGAATTGATGGAAGAAAAGCCTTGTGCTATTTGTTGAGAAATTTTCTTTTGATTTTTAGAGATAGTGATGTCGAATTTGAGTTTTTCACTTTTAGTATAAGTGCGTGAAGAACCAGAAATTAGTTCAATCTCGTAAGATTCCAGGATTGAACTTTGGATAAAAGCTTGCTCAAAAGCTTCGTCTTCTCCTTCATCATCTTCCCTTTCATCTTCATCATCCCTTTCTTGTTCAGTATCTCCTTCATCTCCATCATGTCCGGAACTGCCTACTTTTTTTCCCTTTTCTTTTTGTAAGGCTAGTTGTTCCGCTTTGTAATCATTATATGTTGGAAATGTCGGAGGAGATTCCGGTAATCCCATCAAACTGAAGAAGCGAATGTTGGATACTTTGATCTTTTCAAATTCAATTGACGGACGTTGAATGGACAAGTCAGATAGAATTCGAGTAATATAAGGAGCATAGACAATTGAACGCTTCTTGGAGTCGTGATAAGTACGAAATGCATCATAAAAGTATTGAGCCCAATTGATTTGAGTATTTGATAAAATTGTTTGAAGCGCCTTATCTTCATCATCGTAAATGACCTCATGGCTTCCTTGTCGGGGAAAAATTGTTTTTATTAGCATTCTAAGCAATAGTCGAGGTCGAGGACGAAGATGATTTGATCTATCTGTGGACTTTTCAGGTTCAAAAAGATAATATTCTATTTGTTTAAGTTCCTCTCCTTCTAACTTAAAGTCATCTAAGTCAACCCCATCCGAGCTACATTTCAAAACTCGTCCAATGTCAGAAGGAGTTATTTGAAGAATGTTTCCAAATACGCTTGTCCAAAGCGTTCCTTTATCTCGATGAAGTCTAATTTTTGGATTGTTAACATTTGCAAGAAATAATAAGACACTAAGTCTACAAATGTTGACTTGATTATCTTTGAAATCAATAAGACTTATAATCTGAGATCTATCAGTATAGAGCCTAAGTTTGTACGTAGGAAAATGATCAAGATCATGAAAAATACCATGAAATGATGGTAGAGAAGATAGATGCTTGTAACGAGCCATACTTCGGGGTTCGTGGTATAACCAAGCTGCAATTTGATCTTCCGAAGGGAGAATATGAGGAGGTTGTTGAGAAGAATCTCCTTTTTGTTTCTTTGATTTGGGCGCCATTTATTTAATTTGAAGAAAGCTAGGGTTTTGAGTTTGAGAGAAAATAGACGTGAAGAAGAAAATAAACCGTCGGTATGATTTATATAGTTTTCTTCTTAACAGGGTTTCAGACGTCTAAAAAATATACAGACGTCTGAGGTTCTGTAGATTAGAATCAAATACGAGAAGATTAGACGTCTAAAAATTTAAAACAGACGGCTAAGAGGTATGACAGACGTCTAAAAAAAATTGACAGACGGCTCAGAAGGTTTAAAATGAAACAGAGAGTAAAAAACATTTTGAACTAAATTCAGACGTCTGAAAATTTTATGTTTAGACGTCTATATTGAATAACAGACGTCTGTTATTTTTAAACAGACGGCTAATTGTAAGCAGAAAATTTATACTTTGATTTAGACGTCTGTGATAAATGATTCAGACGTCTGTGTGGCTGAAATCAGTAAAAGTAGTTGTTTTTACAGATGTCTGTTGAAAAAATGTAGATGTCTGTATGTCTGATGATGAATATTTTTGCTTAGGCTTTAGAAAAATATATTTGATTATTTATTTATTTTGATAAGAACAAAGCAAATATGAATAACCAAATCAAAATACAGTCATATATATATTATCTACTTAGGAGTCTTTGGAGTTTTTGGAGACTTCGGAGACTTCCCTTTGGATGATTCGTGTTGATTTTGTTCATCAGACTGTTTAATGGGAGACCATTGAGGTTGACGATCCCATGAATTTGGGGATACATGAGGACGTTGAGGTGAGTGAATATGTGCATTCGTGTTGATAGGAGATGAACCACATATTTTTGCAGCACACCGTTCAAGAAAACTGAGTCGTCTTCCATGACTCTTTTGCTCAAAATACATTTCTCGCTGAAGATTAAGTGTTTCCCTCTGATAGTGATGTAAGTCATCTATCTTTTCCTTAGTAGTTGGAGATGGAAATAGATTTCTTCACGTTCGTTTATTTTCCGGCGTATACCCCGTATGATGACTTTGTGGTGGACATATCGGAATATAAGCTGGAGTTGGAGTCGGAAGTTCGGAAGACCCAGAACTAGGTGTTTCAAAATTAATTGATGAATATTCAGATGAATAGGAAGGCTCATCTGAGGATGAACCAGCCATGGTATATATGAATAATGCAAAGTTAAAAAGCATATTTGAATTTTTGCTTTCACCTTAAAAAATAAAATAGATAAGCTGAATGACAATTTTCTTCGGAAAGAAGAAATTTATAGACAACTAAAGGCTAAAAAATAAATGGTTAAGATTAAAAGAAGAAAAAATTAATTTTAACCAGAAACAAAATGTGAGGATAGAAATAAGTTAAATAAAAACAGAATTGAGTTGAAGTAAACTTCATAAATTTTTGAGAGAGATAATTCCAAGTTCTCGTCTCAATTTTACAAAAGTGTTTTCATTTAATGGTTTGGTAAAAATATCTGCTAATTGATTTTTCGAAGATACGAAATCTAGATTGATTATATCTTTTTCAATATTATCACGAAGAAAATGATGACGAATATCAATATGTTTTGTTCGTGAATGATTTACTGGATTTTTAGATAAATTAATAGCACTAGAGTTATCACAGAAGATTGTAGATTTAGATAAGTTAAAACCAAAGTCTTGAAGAGTTTGTTGCATATAAATTACTTGAGCACATGCCAAAGCTGCAGATATATATTCTGCTTCACAAGTAGAAAGTGATACGCAATTTTGTTTCTTACTAAACCAAGATACTAGAGACCGTCCAATGAAGTGACAAGTCCCACTTGTACTTTTTCTATCCGTCCGACTTCCTCCAAAATCAGCATCACTATATGACACTAATTCAAAAGGACATCCTTTCGGATAAAATAGTCCAAAATCTTTGGTTTTGTTGAGATAACGTAAAATACGTTTCACTGCTCTAATATGTGATTCTTTAGGATCGGCTTGAAATCGTGCACACAAACAAACGCTCATCATTATATCGGGTCTACTAGCGGTTAAATATAATAATGATCCAATCATACTTCGATATAATTTTTGGTCTACACTCTTGCCATTTTCATCTTTTTCAAGATGTATGGTTGTACTCATAGGAGTTGGTTTAGCAGAAGTATTTTCCATACCAAAGCGTTTGATTAAATTATTACAATATTTTTCTTGATTTATAAAAATGCCATTATTAACTTGTTTAATTTGAAGTCCAAGAAAATATGTTAATTCTCCCATGTGAGACATTTCAAATTCATTTGTCATTATTTTAGAAAATTCTTGACATAATTTATCATTAGTTGATCCAAAAATAATATCATCTACATAAATTTGAACAATTAAAATATCATGTTTCTTTTTCTTAATAAAAAGAGTTTGATCAACATTTCCTATTTCAAAACCAGAGTCGATTAAATAACTTTTTAAACGATCATACCAAGCACGAGGTGCTTGCTTTAAACCGTATAAAGCCTTTTTAAGTTTATAAACATGGTCTGGAAATTGTTCGTGTATAAACAAGGGAGGTTGTTCAACATAAACATTTTCTTTAATAAATCCATTTAAAAATGCACTTTTAACATCCATTTGATATAATTTAAAATCATGAAAGCAAGCATAGGCTAATAGAATTCGTATTGCTTCTAATCTTGCGACAGGAGCAAACGTTTCTTCATAGTCAATTCCTTCTTCCTGATTATATCCTTGTGCAACTAATCTAGCTTTATTTCTAGTGATATTACCGTTTTCATCAGCTTTATTTTTAAAAACCCATTTAGTGCCAATAACTGATTGATCATTTGGTCGTGGAACTAAATCCCAAACGTTATTTCTTTCGAATTGGTTTAGTTCTTCTTGCATCGCAATAATCCAATAATCATCAGTTGAGGCTTCCTTAATATTTTTAGGTTCTATATTAGAAAGAAAAGCTATATGACCCATTTGATTTAGTTGATTTCTTGTTTTAACTCTTTCATCAATTTCTCCTATTATATTTTGAATAGGATGATCTTTTAAAATTTTTGGAGGAGTTTTTAATTCAGTTTCAATTTGATTTAAAGAAGAGGTATTGTCAGGCACAATGTTGTCAGAAGTAGTGTTTGAATTTATTACAATGTCTTCATCATCATTTATTTTAATTTTGAAATTTTCATCAAATGATACATGAAGTGTTTCTTCAGTAGATTTGGTTCTTATATTATAGATTCTATATGCTTTGCTTCGTTCTGAATATCCGATGAATATACATTCATCCGATTTTGGATCAAATTTTCCTAATTGATCTTTCGTATTTAAGGCAAAACATTTAGAACCAAAAACTTTAAAGTAAGATATGTTAGGTTTTCTACCTATGAAGAGTTCATATGGAGTATGTTTAGTTAAAGGTCGAATAGAGACACGATTTAGGACATAACAAGCAGTAGCAACGGCTTCTGCCCAAAATTGTTTTGGAAGAGTGGTTCCATTCAATAAAGTCCTAGCACATTCTTGAAGTGTTCTATTTTTACGTTCAACAACTCCATTTTGTTGAGGCGTTCTTGGAAATGAAAAGTTATGAAATATTCCTTTCTTATTACAAAACTTCTCAAACATTTCATTTTCAAATTCACCTCCATGATCACTTCTAATATTTTTAATTTTTAGATTTTTAATATTTTGAATACGTTTAGCAAAGATTTTGAAATTTTCAAATGTATCATTTTTGTTTTTCATAAATAAAGTCCAAGTATATCTAGAGAAGTCATCAACTATTACAAAAACATATCTATTGTGATTAATAGATTGAGTCTGAGTTGGTCCAAATAAGTCTAGATGTAACAACTCAAGAGGTTGTAATGTTGAGATGATCTTCTTAGATTTAAAAGAGGATTTAGTTAGCTTTCCTAGTTGACAAGCATCACAAATGCTATTTACCTTAAAATTCATTTTAGGTAATCCTTTTACTAAATTGTTTTTGGATAATTTATTAATAGCTTTGAAATTTATATGACAAAATCTTTTATGCCATAGCCAAGGATCATTTTCTTTGACTAATAAGCACATATTTGTATTATGATTTATTTTCTTATTCAAAATATAAATATTACGATCTCTTACTCCTTCGAAAATAATATTTTTGTTATGATAAAAAATATTACATTTATTTTCAGAAAATACTATGTTAAAACCTTTATCACATAATTGACTAATACTTAGTAAGTTATGTTTTAAATTTTTAACTAATAAGACATTTGTAATAAGAGGTAAATTAGATGTACCGTCATTGCTCACATCGCCTTTGCCGATGATGTAACCTTTGGAATTATCTCCAAAAGTGACAGATCCTCCATCCGAGTAGATAATGTTAGTTAACATATTTTTGTCGCCTGTCATGTGTTTTGAGCAACCACTGTCTAGAATCCATTTTCCTCTTTTCTTAATTGGTACCTGCAAAAAATATTGAAATTCTATTGGTACCCAATTTCTCTGTTAGGGTCCTAAGGGTTAAATCTTAGGAAGCCAAACCCAGTTGGGTTTAGAGTTCCCTTTAAAAATAAAATTTTCATTCTTATGTACAGACATAATGAAAGATTTAATGTAATTTTTCTTAATCAAATTATTATTAGTTTTTGGAACCCAAATCATAATTGATTTTGGATGAATAACTTTTGAAGGAGCTTTTTGAATAGATATAGATTCCTTTTTCTTAAAATTAGTATATAAAGAATCATTATTTTTAGAATACTTTTGTACTGGTTTTTTATATCCTAACCCCTTTTTATTTGAACAGGTTTGAGAATTCTCAATTATTTTAGAGAGACTTTCTCTTCCACTGTTAAATTTAGAAACGTTTTTAGAAATATTTTCCAGTTTTGTTTTAAGATGTGATACTTCTATATCAAGTGTTTTAATATTAGAGTTTAAATCAGAATTCTCTTTTGCTAATTTAACATTCTCATATTTCTGTCTTTCTATTTCACTACTTAAATTAGTGAATTGAGATGTCATATTAACATAAGATTCTTGAGATTTTACTAACTCTTCCTCTAATATTTTCTTTTCATCTTTTAACATGTTAGTTTCTATTTCAGTTCTATTTAATTTTCCTAAAGCATCTTTATATTTACTCTTTAGGATTCTAAGTTTATCTAACAATTCAGAGTTTATTTCTATTAAATCGTCAAAAGTTAGATCACTTACATCATCATTTGTTGCCATAAAACAAACGTTGGCTTGTTCTGAATCACTGTCATTATCACTGTCTGACGAAGAAGATTCTGTATCATCCCATGTAACTGAGAAGGCTTGTTTCTTTTTATATTTGTCCTTTTTGAGATTATTTTCTTTCTTCCGATCAGGACAATCTTTCTTTATGTGGCCCTTCTTGTGACATTCGTAGCATTCAAGAGATGAGCTTGATGGCTTATTGAAACCCTTGTTATTTCCAAATTTATTTCCCTTTTTGAATTTTAAAAACTTCTTGAAATTCTTAGCTAAAAATGCCATATCGTCTTCTGATTCAGAGTCTTCTTTTTTTGCTTGAAAGGCGATAGTTTTCTTGTCCTGTGCTTGTGCTCGTCTTGCCTGTAAATTTACTTCATAGGACATTAGATTTCCTATTAACTCTTCTATTTTTATGGTTGAAATATCATTAGCTTCCTCGATAGCTAAGACTTTTCGTTCCCATTCATCAGTTAAAGAGTTAAGGATTTTTGACACAACATCAGATTCAGTAAAAGTAACTTCTAAAGCTAAAAGTGAGTGATAAATATCCTAGAATCTAGAGTACATTTCACTAATACTTTCTCCTTGTTTCATCCTAAAGTTTTGAAATTGGTTTTTAAGCATAGAAATCTTGCTTTGTTTTACTTTATTTGTTCCTTCGTGTGTAACCTTAAGTGTATTCCAAATTTCAAATCCAGTTTTACAAATACTGACTCGATTGAATTCATTTTTGTCTAATGCGCAAAATAACATATTCATTGCTTTTGCGTTTGCAGTAGCATCTAGTTTTTGTGTATTAGACCATGTAGCATACCCTATAGTAGGAATATGATATTCAGTTTGAATGATATTCCAAGTTTCAAATCCACTTGCTTGCATAAAAATTCTCATTCTAGTTGACCAATAACTATAATTTAATCCGTTAAATAACGGTGGTCGAGTAGTGGCTTGTCCCTCAGTAAAACTGTTGCTAGTGTTATTGTCCATATTATAAAAGCAATATCAGATAACTATGTTATAGTTATGTGATGACCTTGCTCTGATACCAAATGAAAGTGTATATGGATCGATAATATTGTTAAACTACGACTAGCAAGTGCGGAATTATAAATAATAGTAAATAGCAGTAATAAAAATGACACCAGGGATTTTTATACTGGTTCGAACTTCTCGTTCTACGTCCAGTCCCAGACTCCTTCTGGAATTTCTCTAACAACCCTCACTTAACCCAGAGGAACATGTATTACACCGCCTGAGCAACCGAACAGGACTTTTCCGCCTAAGCAACCGAATAGGACTTCAAATACAATTTGGTAAATTGTTTCTTGACTTGTGTGTTCTTTGAATAACACGAATATAGTCAATGTAGTACACCCTTCCTATAATCTTCTTGATATAATGATTTGAATGTGCAAAGATAGGAAGTAGAGAATTGAAAATCACTTGATATTGTAACAATATAAGATCAGAATAGATAGAAAGAATTGGGTTATTGAAATAGTGAATTTTCATCTCTATTTATAGTATTGAATAGACTTAATTTAATAGTTGTGACTATTAGAAGAAGTGCAACTCTTGGTGAAGAAGACAACTCTTCAGATTTTGATATTTCATGAAGAGATGCTTCAGTTCGTCAAGTTCAGATGTCTGAGATAAAAGTGACAGATGTCTGAATAAATTTTGAAATTCAAAAAATAAAAGAAAGACAAAAACAGTCAATTTAGACGTCTGTCTTTTAATTCAGACGTCTGTCTAGGATGACAGACGTCTGTTATTAAATTGACAGACGTCTATTTCATATAGAAATAGAGGCACTAAAACATAGAGTTCAGACGTCTGTTATATTACTTTTAGACGTCTGATATTGATGTCAGACGTCTGAATTAATATACAAACGTCTAATTCTGTACTGTTTTGT
Organism: Allium fistulosum; assembly: GCA_030737815.1. Lineage (NCBI taxonomy): Eukaryota > Viridiplantae > Streptophyta > Magnoliopsida > Asparagales > Amaryllidaceae > Allium > Allium fistulosum. The sequence goes on along the minus strand of CM060908.1, from coordinate 412,084,108 downwards.
TCCTTCCTTTATTTTTGCACTTTTGAACTTGAGATAATATATAATTTTGAAAATACCTTTTTATATCTTTTAAATAATAAAAGATATTTATTTTAAAACATGATTTTCAAAAGTATATTTGTGTGTGTGTGTGTTTCATCACCATATCAGAGATTGTACATAGATATCTAAAAAGATTTTTGAGAACTTTAATCTTGTTGATGATATGATAATAGCTTCTTTTGTAGATTCCTGCAAGAATATTTGACATTATAGTATATAGATTGAAATATATAGTTGTCGCATTAAAATCGAAGAAGGCAGGTTCCAACACTTCATACATCATTTATAGCTAAAAAACGGAAAATACTATATCAACAAAGCTTTATATTAAAGTGGAAAACGCTTAGCAACCTTATCGAAGTATCGATAAAAGAAGATTTCCTTGTAGACAGTAACATAGTGAGTCCATATTCATATATATAGCATGTTAAAACTCTAAAGAATCTCTTCATCGCTTTCAGGGTTTTAAAGTTACTAAAATGATTATTACTAATTTTTAAAAAATTGTTTAATATTTTTTAAAGCCTTTTTTAAAGCTTTAGATTTTTGGAAAAAATGTATACACTGGTGGACCAGTGGGGCCTGCTGGTGCACCGGTGGACACGGGTTTGGCAAAAATCTAAAGCCGTAAGAAACTTTTCAAATATCGCATCTCTTCAAATGTCATGATCTCTCTCTCTCTCTTCGAATTTCATGGTGATGGTCACTTCTTTTCAAAAAATATTTTCAATGTCTATATATATGTATGTTGTTAAAGAAATCACAACTTGGTTTCTATTCTTACTCTTCGATTTTCCAGAAGCTCTTGATTTTTAAAGTGATCAAAATCAGCACCCTTTCATTTCAAAAATTAGTTCTATGATTACCGTCTATCCTAAAACTCTTGTTCATTCAATTCTAAAAGATTCTTGTGAGTTACAGGACCCCTATACTCAAATCGAAAAATCAATATATTAAGATACAAGTGTTGTCAAAGATTGTTTCATTCTTGGATTTGTGAAAAGACCAATTTAGTAGCTCAGGCACTTGTAAACCGGTTCCTTTGGGTGAAGTGAGGATGTTAGATAGTGAAAAGGCAGAATAAAGATTTTAGGACTGGACGTAGGACGGTGCTCCAAGCCAATATAAAAATCCTAGAATGCTAGTTTATTTTTACTTTACTTCTGCTAGTTAATTTAATTTATATATATATTCAACTAACTTTCCATATATACGATCCACTAGATTTTCATTTCTTATTAGAGTAGGATTATTCATAAATCATAGCATAGTTTATTAAATATTATTTTATACGGAACATTTAAGCACTTTTGTTAAAGGCCGGTCCACTGCTCAACCCCTACTATTCACTGGAAATGATTATAATTTTTGGCTAACTAGAATGAAGATTTTAGATGGAAGCAAATAGGGAAATTTGGGATGCCGCACAAAATCAATATGTAGCTCTGACTACTACATCCAATACGTAGGGTCCTAAACAAGAGACTGCTGCTACGAATAATTAAAAATCTATGGTTATATTATTTTGTTCTTTAGATAAATTTGAATTTACTATATTATAATTTGCAAAACTGCATATGACATTTGGCACATACTACAAGTCACACAGCAAGGCACAAATAAAATTAAACAATCTAAAATTTTAATGTTAAAAAGTCAGTTTCAAAAATTTTAGAATGAAAGAAATTATATCGGATATGTACTCTCATCTTCAAGATATTACTCATGCACTTATTGGATTAGCAGAGACCATATCTGAATTTTATCTCGTGACGAAAAATTTAAACCCAATAACCAATGATTAGGAAAGAAAAGTTTTAGCTATCAAAGAGGCTAACGATCTTTCACAACTCAAGGTTGAGGATTTAGTTGGTAATTTAATGTCATATAAAGTGAATTTGTAGACAAGAAAAATTCAGAATCAAGAAAAGAAAACAATTACATTCCAAGTTGAAGAGGATTCCAAGCTTGATGAGGATGAAATGACCTTCATAGAAAAGAATTACAAATAGTTTAAGAAGCAAGTGAAAAGAAGCAACAACTATGGAAATAACAATTTTTCACTTAAATGCTTCATATGCAACAAGTTTGGTCATGTTGTTAGGGTTGTTCGATTCAGCATAATAGGTAAAAGGAGTTTAAAGGAAAAAACAAATATGAAAAATACAATAGGAAAAGGAAGTCAGCTTTTTAAGCCACATGGGACGATTCAGATTCCTCATCTTCTTTCGAAAGTGATAGTGATGGCGAGCAAGCCAATGCCTGCTTCATGACTACCAAGAATGAGGTACAATCAGATTTAACATATGATGAACTTTTGAAGTTTTGCTAGAACCAGATAAAAAAATTAGAAAGCTTAGAAAACTTCATAAAGGCACTATAAAAGATTTAAGCAGGGAAGAAATAGAAATAACAAAGTTAAAAATAAGAAGACCATTTTAGAAGAAGTAACCGATGATTAGAAATCATCTTCAAAAAAATCCAACTCTGAAAATGGAACAAAAATACGTTTTCAATCAAAGTTAAATTTATCTAAACAATGTGATTATTTAAAATATTTAAGCAAAGACTTGAAGTTTTCAGTTGACAATTTAAATTCTAAAATTGATTATTTAGAAAAAATAAATGATGATTTAGAAAATAAAAATATTGAGTTACTTAGTAAAAAAATCAAGATTTAGAAAATTCAGAAAGTTCATTTGAGAATTTGAAAAATCAAATTTTTGTATTTAAGGAAGAACTTAAGGCATATAGAGATGAGAATGTCAAATTGTCTAAATAAAATTGTGAATTAACTACAAATATAGAAAGTTTAAATCTGAAAATTTGGAATCTAAAGAAATATTAGAAAAGCTGACAACTAATGTTTCAAAATTTAATAAAGGTCAAGAAAATTTTCAAATTTGATAAAATTTCAAGACCATCACATAATAAAAATGGTTTAGGCTTAAAGAAGAATGAACCAAGAATACTCCAAAGAAGTATAGTTCTTTATCGTCATCGAAATATTCCATTATCGAGCTAATTAATCACCTGAGCAATCCTCCAACATCACTAATCCATTACCTCCACCAAAATTAAAAACCCTAATCTTTATCGTTGAACAGATTGCTATCGCCGCCTCCCCTATCTAAGATAGTAAAAGTACACATATCTTTCTTCCTTTTTTAAGTTTGGAATTGCAATCTGGAATTGATTTTTGAACAATCAATGTGATGATATTTTTCTTATTTCCTTTTTCGTTTAATTTGAATCAGTGATAATGCTACATTTTAGTGCAGTTTGATAATTTGATCACCCACCTTTTAGTCTATAAGCGGTAGGTTTAAGTAGATGATTACATCCATTCAAGTAGATGATTACTCCTTTTGCATACTGATATCGGTGGTCATTAATATGATTATGTTTTCATAGTTTAGTGATAAATGAATCATATGCTGATATCTTTGATAAATTGGGTCTCCAATATTAATAAATGGTCAATCCAAATCGCTTTGAGCTATAAGGTTGCTCTAAAGCTATATTAAAGCATTAACCACAACTTTCTGCTATTATTTTGATATTAATGTAGAGTGTGTACAAAGAAAAAAATAAGTAATGTCTCTAATATAAATTATTGTGTTTATTTATGCTAATGTGGGTACCCAATATTAACTTATTTCTTCTTGATTTCTTTGGTAAATTACCTATCCATTTGGCTTTATTTTATTTTGAAATCATTATATTTTATTTAGTTGTGTGCTTGGAGCTTAGGTTCAATGTTACCAGTGGAAGGTACAACAGGTGCTTATATTCATATAGATTTTATTGCAAGTGCTCTTACAACCAATGCCTAAATGCATAGCCTTAATTGGCACCTTGACTTTGAATTGGAATTTTAGCAATGAAATTACTCATTTGGGTTTCGTTACTGGACTTACTGAAGATGAAGAGAGTTGTAGATTCGTGGTATGTTCCAAGTTATTGAATGGATTATGTTACATTGGCTGCTACTTACATTTGTTAGTACCCTTGAGTTTAAGTTATTTGCAATTTTATTTTGCAAAATTGTAAGCTTTAAAATGGTTACTTTCACGGGTATATTAAAAATAAAATTACAAATGCATGCTCATCTCCTTTTGTTGAACTCTTAATTAAATCTGTAATTATATACAAGCATATGATAAGTGACAGAGCTAAAAAATGTTCTACTTTTATTATCATATCATCATTTCTTTGATTAAGACATCCGCATCAGTTTTGGTATAATTAGTCATGTTTAATCTTTTCAGCAGTTTTTAAAACTTGAAGTTGAATTGGTGCAAGTAATATTTTTGGGTAAGTTCATTAACTCTCTGCCTGTTCAAAGTCAAAAGGCCATCTTGAGCCAACTTAACAAATTCAAACTCAAGAAGAATATTAGTAGTATATTTAACATATCTGTCATATATAAAGCATTCGTTGGCTTGATTTGTGGTAGGCAGAGCAATTTAATTTGAAATCGAAAGACTTCAAGGCCTATGGGTATTTACTATGGACTTCTTTCATAGTCACTCATACGTCATTACTAGGAAGAACCAAAAAAGGAAAATTATCAACAAATTCAATTAAAAAATCTACTTGGATTTACTTGCACAATAGGATGAAACTTTGGTATGCAAGCAGATCAATACAAGGAAATGCTATAGTTTTTTGTTAGCATTTCAGCTCATACGAATGACTAATTTCAAGAGGAAGATTATATCATTTATATATTTTATTTAATATATTTCATCTGGATCAATTTTTTCTTTGCTTTAGCTCTATCGTGATCAACAAGCAGCAGGTTTCCAACAGCGATGCTAATCAGGTTTGTACTTAGCTCTTTTATGCTAATCTTACAATATATACTATCTTTGCTTTATCGAGTTTTTGCAATCATGCGTAGAATAATCTAGATATAGTGTAAACCCCTATTAAATAATAAAACATAAAGGCTAAGAGTTGGCAGTTTTTCAAACCACCCCCGTCTATAGGGGTTGATAGTTGCATATGATTTACTAAATCTATTTGTATTTCTTAACTTAATTTTGTTTTCTACCAATTTTGGCTTCATAGTGTAGCTCATAATTTTTTTAACTTAAGAAATGAAATTAATTACATTATTAAGTTTTATATGCAGCAAGTTCTAGGTTTTATCTTTTCTAAAGAAGGATTTCAAATTATTCAAGTCTGATACTTCACGTATGAACACTATAATTTAACTCAGGTAAAAGCAATATACAAATCATAATGGTAATTGATTTGCAAATGATTTGTTAACTTCGATTTTATGGATAATACAAGGCCAAAAATGATCAAAGAGGAGAAAGAACATTTTTGAAAAATGTTCGATTATAGCACATGTACGTGTGTGTGTGCGCTATAGGTACGTATGTAATGTATACACAATTGAATAACTTATGATAAGAATCTCCCGGGCTTACCTGTTTAGTTGGCATGAGAAAATTATGTCATGCCTAAAAATAAGATGTTTAAAGTTCGAGTTCCAAAAAAAAATTAATTTTAAAGAAACATATAGAAAAATTTATGATAGATATTCATAATAATATTAATTATTCTTTCAAAGGTTACACCAAAACCTCCTAGGTATTGTTACCTAAAACTTAACTCTATAGTCCTAATGTTGGATGTATGTGCCAATAAATTTATTTATTCTTTGCAGGTATCCACTCATAATAGTAAAAAGAAAAGATGGATTCTCGATAGCGGATATTCCAACCATATGACACAAAACTCTACCATGCAAACAAATATCAAATCTACAGATAGAGGCACTATTTCTTTCATTGATAATTCTAAAGGATATATCATCGGCATAGGGGACGTCACCAATAATGATAACCCAAATTCACCTCTAGTTACAAATATTTATTTAGTTTAAAATTTTGAAACATAACTTATTAAGTTTTAGTCTATTAGGTTTTAGTGATACAATATTTGCATATTAAAGAAGATCTGAAAGATATTGTTGATTTTGGTGATATGATATTTCCAATTAAAGAAGACTAGGAAGAAATTTGAGAAAACGACTCAAATATATTGCTTCTTTTATTGCATTAAAGAGGGCAATAAATTATCTACATGAGAAGGAGAATTATCCAGAAGATTGGAGTAATCAAACAATTCCCTAATCAGTAATTAAAGAAAGAATCTTCTCGGGTGCATGTTAATTGGATAAAATTAAAAAATCAAATGGATAAAAATTTCCCATATGAATAGAAGAATTGACTAGACGTTGATTTATAACCAAAAATCAATTACTTCAATCCTAAGTAATAATCTCTATATAAAGATAGTCATTTTATAGAGATTAGTACCATATAAAGATTAGTATCACCCTCTCAAGTTGTATTTTTTATTCTTCTTCTTAGCCTCCATTATCAATCTTGTAAAAATTTCATTTCTTAGAAAGTAATAAAATTTTCTCTCCCTAAAGTGGGTTTACACTATCTCGCAACAGTGAAACCACTATTAATCCATGTGTGAACTCTCATCTGCTTTATCTGATTTGATGTTTACATTCTCTTGTTGTTGTTTATTTTATCATACTATAACACAATCCTTTTGCATTCACATTTATTTGGGTTGATTTACATTCATTTGTGTAAATTTACCCCCAATAGTCTAGAATCAGAGCCAATGGATGATGCAAGAGTGACCGAAGTATGACTCCTTAAGGCTTGAGCAAAGAAAAATGACTCGTCAAGGTGGAAACATGATTAATAAGTCTAATCCCACTACTAAAAGAGGACTCATGGATACGTAGCCCTCCTCTACTACGTTAAGGAATTAATATCTCCAAGATGACTTGAGTGGAGTTACTCATCTTAAGGTGGATGTATGGTAAAAGCAAATAACTGGAGAAAAGAAGTGGAAGCAGTCTAACCGCACAACTTCTTCAGTATGCTTGCTAAGAAGGTTTGAGGAAATGCTCGTCAAGGTGGAGAATTTTTAGGTATGGCTCACATTGTGGATGCGTGGGTTGGATAGATAAGTCCAAAATTGCAAGAAATATGACACATAATGTGCTATAAATATGAGATTGGTGGCACGTAACAATGGGGATTTCTTTTATTACAAACAAGTGTTGCCAAGACATGTATGTACTTGTTGGGAGGCGATGAAGGGATGTTCAACCGAGATGCCGACACATTGGAAGCTTCATTATGTGGCACTGTCACAAATAATGAAACACATATACATGGGGACATAATGGAGTGTCGAAACTCAACATGGTATCAGATCTTTGAATGTTGTTGTTGAAGCCTAGGGCTAGAAGGTAATCGATAAAATGGCAGGATTTGGAGATAGAAGTGAAGTTAGACCCACCCAGGAGTATGCACCCTACACTAGGGGTTCATATGTTGCCTCTGGTTTGTAGTTAGCTATAGAGAAGTGGAATGAACATAATGATTTTTTGAAGTGGTAGTGGAAGATGAAGGCGATGTTAAGAAGAAACCGTGTTCATCAGGTTGTGTTTGACGTAGAATAGTTGCCCACGGGTATCTCAGAATTGGAAAGGAAGGAGATGGAAGAATGAGCCTTTACCACCCACCAATAATCCATGGATGAGAACATCATCCTAGAGATTAGTAGTGAAACTACCGTTAGAGGCTTATGGAAGAAATTGGAGGATCTTTAAATGAAGAAGTCGCTCACGCATAGGCTAATTTTGTTGAAGACTTTCTTTCGCTTACGAGATGTGAGAAGATACATCGTTGAAAGCACATCTTAATTTCTTTGATGACTTGATGATGAAGATGAAAACTGTTGATTTGAGTGCGGACAAAGAGCAAAAGGCTACGGTGGTATTGTGCTCTCTTCTAGAGCGATACAGAATATTCACTAACAGCTTGATTTATGGCAGAAGCATGCTGACATTAGAAGATGTAAATACAGGACTCCTGAGTGAAGAGATGAGGGATCAAATGAAGCTTACGAGCGAAAGTAGAGAACCTAGTAGTAGTCAATGGTTGTTCTTAGAAAGAGAAAGAAAGGAGAAGAAGGACAATAATTTTAGAAGGCATTCCAAGTCGAGGAAGCCTGGAAGTTGTTGGAGAGGCAAGTCTAGAGACAACATGTGTCATCATTATATGAAGCATGGCCATTGGAGGAAAATTGTCCATATTTGAGGAAGAGAAATAAAGCGGATGTTCTTCATCTATTGCGGTGGAGAAGGTTGTTTCTGATGATGTGTTGACTGCATCTATTTTCGATTTATCATACCATTGGGTGCTAGATTCAGAGGAAACTTTATACATGATGCCTAGGAAGCAGCATTTCTATTCTTATGAAGGTAAGTAAGGAAGTACTATGTTGATGGGGAATGATGTTATTTTCAAGTAATTAGGAGAAGGATCGATGTGTATACGCATGCATAATGGTGTGGTGCACACTATCACTAGAGTCCGCTGTGTTCAAGATTTAATGAAATCTCTTCTATCTTTGGGCAGCTAACATCTTTGGGTTGCAGGATTGCGATAGGGTTGGACAACTTGAAGGTGACACGTGTTGCTCTTGTATTGATGAAAGGAGTGATGGTCCAGAATCTTTATCTATTGAAAGAATATATAGTTCTTGGAGAGTCGTGTGTTGGAGTTGATAGTTCATGAGCTTTGGATGCCATCAGAATTTTGCATCTCAGTTTGGGTCAAGTTTTGGAGAAGTTCTTGGAGTTGCATCGTAGTAGGAAGATGATCAAGGGTGAAAGCTTTAACCGTTTGGGATTCTACCAGGAATGTGTACTGGGGAAGCAAACAAATGTTTCTTTTGGTTTTGGTAGACATGAGTCAAAAGTAGTACTAGAGTATGTCCATACAGATGTTTGGGGACTAGTAGCTATAGCTTCAATTATAGGAGCTGAGTATTTTTTTCTCTTTTGTCGATGACTACTCTTGGAAGGTTTGGGTATTCGTAAGCTAAGTTAGTGTCGTTTGAGAAGTTCAAAAATTGGAAGGCACTGGTAGAGAACAAAATCAAAAGGAAGTTGAAGGTGCTAAGATCCAACAATGGAGGTGAATTTATTTCTAAGGAGTTCACATATTTTTGTAAGCAGCATGGAATTTAGAGAGACTTCACTACATCCGAAGATCCGCAATCAAACAGAGTCGATGAAAAGATAAATAGGACTCTACTAGAGAAAGCTCATAGTTTGAGATTGATGGTGGATTTATCTAGAGGGTTCTGGGCTGAAGCTTTATCGACTGCAGCATATATTATAAATTGAATTCCGTGCTCAGTTGTTGATGGAAAGATTCCAGAGGAAAGGTACATCTATACATATCAGTTATTTTCTTATATTTGGTAGATCTATGTATCTTCAACATACAGGAAATGACAAGTTGGAGGCTAGAGCTAGCAAGACATATTTTTGGGCTATACAAAAGGCATCAAAGGATACCACATCTGGATCCCCATTGATAGGAAGATAGTGCACTCGAGATATGTCACATTCGATGAGTCAACTTTGTTCAAGCCGAAGGAGAATCCACCTAGTCAAGTAGATTCAGAAGATGAAAAGCCTAAGGAGATGGAAACTATTCCCGTGTATCAGCCTAGTAGTAGAGTTAGATCTGCAAAAGAAGGCAGAGTAATTGCAGTCATTGACACATCAAACAAAGGTCCACAAAATTCCTCTAGCAATGATGGTGATGTCGTAAAACTAGAGATGATTCAACTTAAGATGGAGTTGACAGAACCTTAGATGAAGTTACACCTATTCGGGTTAACTCTAGAGTTAGAAGGCCACCAAATAGATATGGAGGCTAGAACTAAGCAAATCTTAGCCTTAATGATCGGTTTAATTATGCACTGCATATGGTGCAAGATGAGCCTTTCGACCTTGAAGAAGCTATGAGTTCGAGTGCCAGCTCAAAATGGATGCATGCAATGGAGGAGATGGATTCATTGAAGAAGAATCAGACTTCAAAATTGGCACCACCCGCTCAAGGAAGCCGAGCCATATGATGCAAGTGGATATATAAGCTGAAGGATTATAGGAGATACAAGGCTAGACTTGTTCCAAAGTTCTAGCATTGCTCAAACTTGATTCTCTTGCTGAAGTGCTAGGTGCCATTTGATGGAACATGGGGAGAGTGAGTTGATAGATGGAAATGTTTGTGAAGATTAATAGGTCCTACATAGAGAGGGTACTTTCAACACTATGTTAGCGGGCAGTGGCCTTGCCAGAGTTCATTGACAAAGTGCAATGGGTGATGACCATGTCGAAGCTCAATGGAGAAGTATCCATAGTGTCTTGTCCAAGAGTTGCTTAGAGTAAGAGGATGTGGGTAGAGTTGATAGACTTGAATGGAAATATAGTATCAAGCTGGAGATTATTAGAATTTGGTGGTACAATATTTCCATATTAAAGAAGATTTGGAAGTTGATTTCGGTGATATGATATTTCCAATTAAAGAAGACTAGGAAGATATTTGAGATAGATAAATTCTATTTCAACACAGGTAATTACTTAGTAGCCCCCCTAAAATAAATAAAATTTTAAAGACTAAAATACCCTTAGAAACCTGCATACTTTTTTCCTTCTCAATTCCATTATCTTCAACATTAGTTTCTTGTTGTCTAAACTACTGCTTCTTCAAAACTCTAGTTTCTAAATCAGTGAAGAAAAAATTCAATTTTTTACTACAAGTTATTTTTTGGGTTTACAAAACTTTTTTAATTGTAGTTCTGAAGAAAATATGAATTGAGTTTCTAAATCAGTGAAGAAAAACTTCAATTTTTCACTACTAAGTTATTTTTTGGGTTTACAGACTTTACTAAGAAAAATTCAATTTTTCACTATTATGTTTCTAAATCAGTGAAGAAAAAATTCTAACCCTAGTTTCGAAATCAGTGAAGAAAAAATTCAATTTTCACGTTTTGCGTGATGGGAAGGGTAGTTCTGGAAATGGTAGAGGGCTACTAAGTTATTTTTTGGGTGTACAGACTTTTTTAATTTTTGGGAGGCTACTAAGTAAATACTCAAATTGAAATAGAATTTGCCTTTGAGATAATAACTCAAATATATTGCATCTTTTATTGCATTAAAGAGGCAATAAATCATCCACATAAGAAGGTGAATTATTTGGAAGATTGAAGTAATCAAACAATTCCCTATTCAACTGATTAAAAAAGGAATCTTATTAGGTCGTACCAATTGAAGGAAACTGAAAAATCAAACGAATAAACATTTTCCGTATGAATAGGAGAATTGATGAGGTATTGATTTATAACCATAAATCAAGTACTTCAACCCAAAGTAATAATCTATATATTAAGATGGTCATTCTAGAGATTAGTATCATCCTCTCAAGTTGTATTTCTTATTTTTCTTCTTAGCTTCAATTATCAATCTTGTAAAAATTTCTTTTCTTAGAAAGTAATAAAATCTCCTCTTCCAAAGTGGATGTATACTATCTTGCGATAGTGAAAGCACGATAAATCCATGTTTGAACTCTCTATCTGATTTCTATCATTTGCTGTTTAGATTCTCTTATTGCTACTTGTTTTATCGCACTATAACACGATCTTATTGCTTTTGCATTTTTTCGGGTTGATTTACCATCATTTATGTAAATTTACTCTAACATAGTCAATTATGTAACAAAGGTTTTTAAATATATTTTGGAAAAAGTAATTGTCATATTTTTGATCAAAATTAAATCTAATTTTCAAAGGTTTCAGAAAATATAATATTTACATTTTAAATATTAAAGTTAATTATGACATTAACACGTGTCTTGTGGCAAACTCTAATGACCCATGTCTTTATTACAAACGTTTCTGTCATATTAACTTTAAATTATTAAATAAAATATCAAAACACAAAATTGTACGAGGTCTTTCGAAAATTAATTTTAAAGTTAATAATTTTCTATGATGCTTGTCATAAAGGAAAATTATGAAAATCCTATTTTAATATATAAACGAAATTTCAACTAAGCAGCCATTATAATTACTTCATTTAGATTTGTTTGGCCTCACTCAAGTTAAGTCAATAAATCATAATAGATATGTTTCTGTAATAGTAAATGACATTTCAATATATACATGGACTTTGTATTTAAGGCATAAAAGTGATACTTTTAAAATGTTTAATTTTTTTTTTAAAAATTCAAAATTTAAAAGATTTAAAGGTTAAAAATATTAGAAGTGATCACGTAGAATTCAAAAATCATAACTTTGTGAATTTTTATCCTAAAAATGGATTAATCATAAATTTTCATTTCCCAAAACACCACAACAAAATGGTGTTGTGGAAAGAAAATGTTGGACTTTACAAGTATGCGCTAGAACATAACTAAATAGCACTTCTTTACTTTAGAATTTGTAAGCCGAACCAATTGTTTCTGCATGTTATGTTCTAAATCACGTTTCAATAAGACCTCAACAAATTGTGCTCCTTATTAACTTTTTAATCAAAGAAAATGAAAGATATCATATTTTAGAGTTTTTGGTGCAAAATATTCTATATTAATACAAAAGATAATTTAGGAAAATTGGATTCTAAATATGATGAAGGTATTTTTATTGGTTATTTAGAAAGGAGTAAATCATATAGAATTTGCTATAAAAGAACTACTGTTATCGAAGAAACTTTACACTTTTCCATTGATGAAAATTTTGCTATTTCTAAAGAAGATGTTGAAATATCTAATATAAACCAATTAACACACATAACTCAAAATATTGAGCAAAATAAAGTTAATGAAAATTCTCAGGATATTAATGAATCTTTAGAACAAAACTTAACAAAGGATCCACCTTGTATTTTAAAAAATCACTCTACTAAAAATGTTTCAAGAGATGCAAGTACAAAAGTTTTAACAAGAAGAAACTAAATGAAATGATTCACCTAGCATTTATTTCAAATATAGAACGTAAAAAATTATAAAGAAACCGAAAAAATGAATACTAGGTTTTATCAATGCAAGAAGAGTTAAATCAATTAGAAAGAAATAATGTATGAGAGATAGTTCCCAGAACTAATAATCAAACTGCAATAGGAATTAAGTGGGTTTATAAAAATAGAAGTGATGAAAATGGAGAAATAATAAGAAACAAAGCTAGATTGATTGCATAAGGGTATAATAAGGAGGAGGGAATGAACTATGACGAAACTTTTTCTCATGTTGCAAGATTTGAAGTAATTAGAATATTACTAGCTTTTGTTTGTCACCATAACATTAAATTATATCAAATGGATGTAAAAAGTGCATTTTAAATGGTTTTATTAAAGAAACTATATATGTAGAAAAACTCCCTTTATTTAAACATGAAAATATCCTAACCATGTTTTAAAACTTAAAAAAGCTCTTATGGTTTAAAACAAGCACCATGTGCTTTGTATGAAAGACTTTAAAATTATTTACTAGATTCTGGTTTTAAAATTGACAGAGTAGACTCAACTCTTTTTATAAAACATATAATGATGATTTATTAGTTATCCAAATTTACGTTTACGACATTATTTTTGGATCGACTAATGAAAAGTTTTGCATGGATTTTACAAATAAAACGAGAAAAGAATTTGAAATTTCCGATATGAGTGAATTAAATTATTTTATCGATTTAATAATTAAACAATTACAAAATGGAATTTTTATTTCATAAGAAAAATATTGTGGGGACTTAATTAATAGATTTGGAGTGGAAAATATGAGTAGCAAACCAACTCCAACAAGTTCAACAGTTCACTTAGATAAAGATGAAAATTGTAAAGATGTTGATCAAAAACTATTTAGAAGTATGATTGGATCTTTACTATCTATACTATACTATTAATACTGAGTAGAGCTTCCTTAGCTCTAAAGCCCCTCCCATTTCTCATCAGCTCCTTACACGTGTATTCCTAAACTCAATCGTTCCAACTTATAATTTTTAATTCCTTCTCATTCCTGTTCTCATCTAACCCTAATTTTAATTTTCAAATTCATTTTAAAGAGGAGAATGATGTTGTCCCCTAGTCGACGGTTGCAATTTTGTCTTCAATGGCTATTCTTCACTTCAACGTCGATGGCTACCACTCTTTCCCCACCGTCCATTAGTATGTTCCTAAGGCATGCAAAGGTAGTCACATTTAGGTAATCTCCTCAACCATTTTCCCCTTTTTCTTTATATAGTTTATATTCAGCTGTTATTTGTTGGTTTGTCAATTATTGATTTAACTTTTTTGGCGGAGAAGGTTCATCGTTATCTTGCTCTTCCGACTGAGAATTTTGTTGCAATTAGGTTAATGTATCGTGTTTGGTATAATCTTGATAGCATATGGTCTTGAGGTTTAAGATAATGGAAATCTGATGGTAGCAAATAACAATTGTTTCAGTGACATGAATGTGTGCGTATTATAGTAGTGCTTCAGGATTTCCACTTTGACTATACTTCCCTATTCCTAAAAAGAACAACATGGTTTACGTGATGAATTATGTAAGAATGATGCTTAAATCAATGTTTAAAAGATTTCAAGAAATTCATGATAAGTAGATGCTAAATGAATTTTCACTATTATTTAAACAGGTTCTACTGCTATAGCACAGTTTTTAAAAATACTTACTTCCTAAGTTAACTCTAAAAAATAATAACCTATGTTTTAGTATGTATTCAATTTTTCCTATGATTACTTTGCTTTGTTCTTTATGGCTACTAATCCATTACAGATTTATAGGATTCTTTTTCCTTGATAATATCTATAATTTCTATCATCGTTTCATATATGAATGATAAAGAGTGATGGTATTATGGATATGTTTAAATGGTGTTGTTGGAATGATACATATGAATCATGAAGTTGAGAAAAGAATAGATATGTGTTGATGATATTTATTTTAGTTAACATGGTCATCCATACTATTTATTTTAGTTCTCCTTTCAATTATCGAATGCGACTATCATCGGCTAACACTTCAAAAAATACTCAATATTAGCATATTAAATAGTTAGTACTTCAGGAAAAAGAATTTCTCTAAATTCTGAGAACACACGTAGGATCACTATAATGAAATATGATAAAATATAAAAAATGCAAAAAAAATTATAGCCTTTATTTTACCTTTTACAACATTTATTTTATCATTATAATAAAAGCTGCAAAATTATCAAATTGCACTTGGGCTAATTTAGCAATCATTTTTTACAAATTAGGTTTTATCCATGTCGTTTATTTTATTATTTACATTCTTTATTTTGAAACATTTTTTGTATACTATTTTCGATAATTGTCGATTTAGTGAACTGATTCTGTATATACTTTATGCAGACTCCTATGTCCTCACATAGGTTTCAAAATAAACTGTTTGGTTTATGTAAAAAGAAATAGCTATTTTTATGCAAAATAACAGCGCTAATGAAAATCAATGGAAAATTTGATTGATATCCATGGAAATCATGTCAGCCTTAGTGATCTCGTAGTTTGTTAATAAGTCCAAAAGTATAAAGTAATATACATATAACGATCTGCCTTTCTTACTCCTAATATGACACTTAATACATCCATGTATTCATGTGCCAATCATCTTGGTGTCTGAAAGAAAAGCCATTGAGGTAAAAAGATAAGAAAAGATAAGAAAAAACACAGAATCTCACAGCGCAAGGCAATCATATATAATAGAACAAAAGATAGTACATATGATCACTTCCAAAATGAAACATCAGAGTCATAACGGTACTAATTTCAGCCAGAGATGGTTATAACTTCCTGCCCTCATAATGCAGATACAAAATACACATACATAGTGGAACTAAAATAGATAACTAGATATGGTCAAAGCCACCTGCTCCATGCTCCTCCAAAATGCATCCGTAGGAACCTGGACTACTTGGCTACTCATACAAATTTGAGTACACAAGAGCTTTAAGGAAAGAAAGAAAAATTTCGATTCAGACATGGGTCTGATGTGAGTAAACTCCCAACAACTGAATTTTGATACTTATAAACCTTTTTAGAAAAATAAAAGTGTCTCGTAAGACCACGCTGCACATAAATACGGACAATTTTTACCTTACAATAACCAAAACCTTTTTATAAGGAATCTTTTGATATTATAATATCTAGGGTTTAAATTAAATATCGAATCATAGCCAAAATGGTTACATTAATTACATTCCAGCAAATTAGGTATACAACTAAGACCGTAAAGGCGCTTATTGGAGAATGGGTTCCATCAACGACAAGGCTACTAGGGTACCACCTGTCACAGTACTCCTTTAGATAAAATATATCGAGGGCCTCACATAAACCCCCTGCATGGCAAGACCAGCCTACCCATTACTGGATAGAATCGAATACATCACCACCTCGGTTGTGATCAACAATCATACCTAAGTCACTAGCATACACAATCTGAAAATATCGATCTAGATCAGGTGATGACCATACCCTAATGGATGCAACCCACATAGCATTGTGGCATATGCCATTTTATACTCATTACCAATTGTAAGGCTTGAGGATACATTTTATATTTTTATATAGCAATCCCACTTGGAATGCTAACACTGCCCTCTAAGCAACAATGCAATGCCTTTGTTCATATAAGTTGTTTAGGATATGAACAAACCGAAGGCACTACTTCTACTACATCCATTTTGGAATCACCCTCATGATTAGTAGCAAGTAGCCCATGCACTTTAAAGATCTTCATCTCTGATTCCATCATCTTAGAGATGTTTCCAATTCGAATGCTTACGTTGGTTCGAAGTGGTTTCCGGATAACTCATGATATTCCAATCCCGATTCTCCAAACCGACATTCGATAATGTTAAACTAGTCAAGTTATCGATTGTAGACAAATCCTCTATTTCGGATTGGTATAGACTTACATATGAAAAATAAGACATCCTATATTTATCCCCACCTTTCGATTTCAAACAGTATTATCCCTTGATTAACAATGAAGTCGGACAAGTCAAACAATTATCCTTGCCTCGATATTCATTGTTACCTCTTGGGATAGAGACGAGTTTCCTTTCCTCGGAATTTGGTGTTATGTATACAATGAAGAATCTTTCATATACTTAATTAATTATGACCCATTTATCAAAATTAACTCTCTTGTACTTATCACGCTTCTGACATTTTGACTTCTCTATTCCTTGCATAGAAAATTTGGTTCTAGATCTCACAGATAGAGGAAAGTTTACTCATCGGCTTTTAGTGCTAAATACAAGATGACTTAATTTCCATAAAATGTGTCAACGTTTCAACACTACTTATCATATTTGTTTGGCTACTTGATGACATGACGAGGAAATCCCTTATATTTAAAACATACTTCAAAAGATAGTTGCTTTTAAACAAAACTAACCTTTGAAAATAAAGTAATTTAAAATTAAAAACTTCTATTTAATTAATTAATAATAAATTTTAAACTTTTATTTAACTAATAATTAAACCTTTTATTTGAATAATAATTAAACCTTTTATTTCAATAATAATTAAATAATACTGAAACCTTTTATATAAATAATAATTTTTTAAAATACTTTTAATGTTTTAAAATTCCTTTTTAATACTTATACTATATATTTTAAAAGACTTTTCAAGAATATCTAAAGTAGAAAATCTTTTTAGTTTACGTAAAAGTTATCGATTTGCAAACTGTATTAATATCGACTATCGACATATGGACCATAACCTTTAAACTTGTTTTATAGATAAAAAAAGCTTTTAAATCCTTTCCTTCCATATAATCACTTTTCAACTTTGTATATTGGTTTGAAAACAAAACGTAAAGTTTGGAAAATCTTTTAAAACATACTTTGAAAACACTGAAGTATGCTAGTTTTAAAGCACAAGGGATCTCGATGTCGGAACATAAACCAATTCAAGTGTTAACTTTCCATTCAACATACAATTATTTATATACATAAGCACACATATATATAAATTTAGATGACATCAATAAAACAAGGAAAGATCATTACTTGTAAATAAATACTTAAGTACTTTGACTACATTTCAAGTCATCACAAATCATCACATATGTCATTCGCTTCATGCAGGAACCAAACCAAACAACATTATTCCAAACTTATAACATAAGCAATCAGTTAACTAATATTATCATCCAAATATTAAAGTTCAAATTTTCGGTTTCAAAAGTGAGATTTACTCACCAAAATCAACACGAATACAAATCAAAGCTATTACAATTTTTCATAACACCCGGATCTAACTTTTCTTTTCAAAAACTTGATTTTAAGGCCCTAAGGAAGCTAAATGGGCTTGATCTAGGTGTATATGGACTCGGCCATAGTTGCGGAAGGTTCTGCCTTGAATTAAAAATAGATTTTTGGACTTTTTTTGAAGGTAGGTGAAGAAGAGAGGAAGGGAAGTATTTTTAACCAAGTTTTAAGGATTAAAAAGCGAAAAAGAGGATATTTTTATTTTGAAATTTTTTAGAGAAGACATGGAAAGGGAAATGGAAGCTTGGAAAAGAAGAGGTAAGAGTTTTGAGAATAAATGAAAGTGAAATAAAATGAGAATTGAAGAAGAAGAATTGTTTTTATATAAAATGAAATATAGAAATTACAAAAATGCCATTGATTATTACCATGTACAATACCCTCTATATCAAGATGCCACCTCACCCTCTTCCTTCCTTATTGCACATGCAACCAACACCCTCCTCATCTCTTCACCATCACTTCACCACTTTACATGACTTGATGTTACCTTTTATACCATTTTCTTTTTTTAAAACAAACTTAAAAGAAAAGTCAACATTCACTTTATTACTTTAAGTAAATATTCTAAACTTATTAACTCTAGTCACTTCCTTAACCAAAACATATGTTATTTATACACACACACACACACACACACTCTATTATATACAACATGTTCCGATAACTTTAGATGATCAAAATTCAAAAATGATTTTCGATCACATTTTCGATTTTTTTTCGAACTAATTGTTTTTGTAAACCAATTTTAAAAAAAACTTCACCATCATTAGTTATTACTTAAAAGAGGTTTATTTGAGTTATAAAATCCATTAATTAAATTTTCAAAAAATATGTCAAATATTCATATATAAAGTGATTAAAGTACGGATCGTTGCATCATCTTCCCTTAAAAGAATTTCATCTCGAAGTTTGCACACAAAAAATAACTCAAAATAACTCTAAAGGGCATATATTATATATGATAAAACACATACAAAAGATACATATTAATCAACTACACCATAAATGGTGAGTACACAATCCATACAAAACAAGCAAACTACTATTATATCATCAACTCGGGATAAGCTTCTCTCATGCAATCTTCAGTCTCCCAAGTGTAGTCTCTGGAATCTTTGCTTCACTGAACTTTAACCAATCTCATGACTTTATTACGCAATTATTTCACATCTCTATCAATAATGTGAACTGGATGCTTATCACAGTCAAATTTTGTTCCACTTCCAAATCCACTTGAATAGATGGCTCAACAACAAGTGATTGATCATGCACATACTTCCTCAAATGTTATACATAGAAAACATTATGAACTCCGGATAATATTTTTGGCAACCCAACTCTATAGGCAAGCGGCCCAATCCTTTCCATAATCTGGAAAGGTCCAACATATCTAGACGTCAACTTCCCTACCCTTCCAAATCATACAACTCCTCTAATTGGGTAAATCTTCACAAACACTGTTACATTATAATTTCTACAAAGTATAAATCACAAATACTAGAAAGAAAAAAATTGGCTTATAATTTCTACAAAATATAAATCACAAATGCTCGAAAGAAAAAATATTTGGCTTATAATTCTGAGATCCATCATTAAGTTTCCAACGAAAGCTTAAGCACCAAACTCAGTATTCGAGAAAAGGTAATACAAGAGCATGAACCAAAGCGTCAACCGAGACTGAGATCATTATCCAACCAAGACAAGAAGCTTCGCTGAGAGCAATAGCTGCCTGAACCAAAGGCATTTCAGCAAATGTCAAACATTAACGGCTCAGATAGCCCAGACCGAGACCAATCGTCAAGATAAATAAAAGATGTCTAAGAAGCTATATATAAGAGCACCACATCAGTAATTTGCGTCAAAATACATTCAACCAGATGATGAAAAGTGTTTGAATCAAAGTCGCTTATAACAAGCCAGGTCATCAATCCAAGTAAAAGCCCCTACATCAACATAAGAACCTTAATTTTGCTATAAATAGAGGACCACATGCTACTAAAATAGAGGTTGGTGGAAGATTTCCTGACATTTTACAATCATTCAATATTCCTTACCCATTTTAAAAAAGCTTCAATCTAAAGATTATTAATGCAGAATTGGTCATTGATGTATTTGTACACCAAATTGAGCAATAAAGCCAGAAGTAGAATCTTCAAAGGGATGTAGGGATCTCGGTCCCGAACCACTATAAATCTTATGTCTCTTTTACCTATTGGCACCTATTTTCTGCATAGTTTCGGCATTCATTTAATTTACCTACATCCTCTTGGAACTAGCTTTCAAAAACTTTGAGGTGTTAGTCAGATAAAAAAATCTACCTAACATTCTTGACGCTAGAAGGAGGGCCATCCGAAACTTTGTTCTCTTCTAATCCAACAAACTCTTACCTTTCACTTAAGCATGAGGTCAAAGTCATCCTCTCGAAAGACACCTCGCTCCCCTACCCAGGATGAAGGAGTTGAAAAACTGCATGTGAACGAAGAGAATCAAGTGGACCAACTAAATCAAATTGTCGATGAGGAAACCGCTGCCCAGACCATACCAAAAGCAAGTTTCGACAAATGATGTTGAAGTTTGTTCTTGACACGGCACAATGCTTAGATTACTATCAGAACAAAGTTAAGAGCACCTTTGTCGAATTGGAGAAAAAGGTTTCAGCTATGCTTGAGGAAGACGAGAACCCTCTGACTTTCGACCGAAATCCCAAAAAGTTACCATTGACTAATGAGGCCTTAGAAGCTAGATTCATGGAAGCAGCTAAGAAATCCGAGATGGCAATGACGACAAGAATTGGACCTTCCGGGAGGCCATTGACTCTAAGTCCCAAAAGGATAAACTTCGAAGGAAGGCAACAAAATAGGCCATAGACTCAAAATGCTGAAGCTGAAACTCTATGACTCAGTGGGGATCATGCAATAGAAGCCTTGTAAATGAAATTATTAGAACAGGTACAGAAGTTACAAGAGGACCAATCTAGTATTGACGTCGAGATGAAGCTCCAAAAGGTTCGACCTTTTTCCTGGGAAATCATAAAAGCTCATATGCCTCCGGGTTTCAGGATCCCGACACTACTACAAAACAGGTCATTTGCATCGCCTCATTTGAATCGGTTGAAGTAAAAACCGATGCAAATAGAACTATTTGCATCGGTTCTGTCTTAATAACCGATGCAATTGGTATGTAGAAAGCAATAGGTAATAAAAAATCAAATTTGCATCAGTTGTCACCAACAGCCGATCCAAATACGTCGATGCAAACAGTTGTAGTTGCATCGGTTTTAAAGTCAACCGATGCAACTAAATTGATTTGCACCCCCTTCGTTACGCACTTTCAATTCCCGCCATACCAATTTTTTATGCCGCCTCTTATTTTTCCATTCGTTTCCAGTATTTCGCCTGCCTCCAAGAAAAAAACACCCTAGACCTTAACCAAATCCATGATTTAATCAACCAAATTCCTCTCCCATTTTCTCCTTCACCTTCTTCTCCTCTCACTCATCTTGATTATTACATTTCACTGAGAATTGTAAAAACCCGGTAACTACCTTTTCTTTTAATTTTTTTTAAATCGAAATCAATGTAAATCAAGTGGCGAATTTGGGTCGTGTTCGATGCTCGCTTGCTGTGAGATTCGCGAGTTCAGGTGTTTGAGAGTAGTGTTTCTGGTTTTGTTCGTGATTGTTGAACGGCGATGGGGAGTAGGGATGGCCGCGGTGATTTCAGAGGAGGATGGTGGGATGTAATGAGTTGATGGAGATTTGGTCATGGAATTGCGGTGGCGATTAGTTCAGTTTATGCGTTTTAACAGCTAGTCAAAATCTGAATTTTAGCCAGCAACTCAAATTAAATCATTACATGTAGGTGAGTGGATATAGGAATATTAAATTAATAAAACTGCAAGTCTTCTCATATTTTGATCCGAGGTAAGTTACTATCGATTGTTGTCTTCTAATCAAGTTCCTTTATTATATGTTCAAATTATTTGTTTGTGAATATTGTTGTTCATATCTAACGAAAAGTACAATGAATTTTGGCTTTTGCATGTGATCTGTTTTTTATGGTCATGATAAGTAAGTGTTTGATATGGATTTTATGATTAACCATTCTTCAATTAAAGCTTTGTTATAGCTAGTGAATTATCTCCATGATCTCTAACATGTGAGATAAAATGTATTGTTTCTATAACTATTTAATTCTGGATCATGTTTTTACATACTGTTCAGCATGATATTTTGATTCATTAAGGTTTGGAATTACTTTTCAATTATATCATCGTTTATCCAATGCATCTGACTTTTGCGTAAGCAGAGTGTATATAGTGTAATTCTAAGATAAGAGTATATATAGTGATTAATTTTAGAATCCTAAGTGAAGACTGAGATGAGGACTCATTATCCAGTTTCATTGAAGACAAGTTTAGAACAAATTCGAAATTTTGTATGCCATTATGGTGCATCTTCCCCAGTTTTGCTTTTACATAACTGTGCTATGTTTGGAAAGTGAATAAGGATGGCTGCCTATGATCTAGGTTTATACGTTTACCCACTGTTATTTATATACCACGCAATGTATTCCTATTTTCAAAAACTGCTATATTTGTCCATGCTTTTAAAATACTATTTGTCTTGTATTTGAGTTGATCTGAAAATTTGTAGGGAGAAGTTATGTTCAAGTTGGATGTTGGTGTGCTATGAAAATTGATTATGCTAATGGTTTAGTTGAATTCTCTTAGTCATTTGAGCATCTCTTTGTAATGCAGTGGCCCCAGTTTGCATTTGTTTCAAAAAATAAGCCTGATTATTGAATCTTGATTAACATATATACTTTTAGGATACCTCAATAGAACTCTTCCATCATAAGTTTACATAGTTGTTTATAATCTAATGTGCTGCCTTTTAGTCTGACAATTGTTTCTTGATCCTCATTTATCTCTTCATAAAGAAATTTGTATTTTTTTTCACTTAAAGACCGACGAAAATTAACCAGAGTTTTATTTTCCTTTACCAGGAAAATAATTGGCAGAATACAATGAGGAGCTGTTTGAAGTAACTATGGCAATAAAGTTCGTATTGACAGTTTCAACACTAAGTGCATAGTCACTTCGTTATTTATGTCCTTTTTTGGCGATTGACTGTAGATAATCACTTTCTCTCTTTAGATCTCAGGCAAGTAACTTCAATAATTCTGCATAAACCATCGCACATTTCGATCATCTGTAACAATATAATACGATATAATTAATTGATTTGTCCTTTATATGTATAGATAGATAAATTGGTGCCAAGGAAAATGGCTCTCATATTGCTGCATGACACAATTGAAGCAACGATTTACGAGGCCGATTCACTTAATGTTCGGACCTCAAGAAACGCCCCTAAATTTCTCAGAAAGGTACTTCTCTTTTCTTTTTAATGATCTTTTTAATTCATGTTACAGTCATACAATCTACTTTTTAAACAGCAATCAGCAATTTTCGGTTGATATGTGAAAAACACCTAATGGGAGTTTTAGATGCAACGTTTCATAAATTAACTAATTTAGTTTGCTTGTGAGGGAAGGCTAAAATCATAGTTTATCCAGAAGTTAAACATTTTAGTTCACGCACTGATGCTGCCCAAAGGAGATAGGGGAACACATGCATTCATTGTTTACTTTACTGTCTATTTGATTAGTTGTTATGAAGAAGAGTAAA
Organism: Allium fistulosum; assembly: GCA_030737815.1. NCBI lineage: Eukaryota > Viridiplantae > Streptophyta > Magnoliopsida > Asparagales > Amaryllidaceae > Allium > Allium fistulosum. The sequence continues at coordinate 412,060,168 of CM060908.1, read as the reverse complement.
ATAAAACATAGTAACAGTTGTTACTTGTATCCATGAAAATTATGTGTAGTTTACCATTATAGACATTCTACTACAATCAGCAATGTGAACTTGAAAGATACTGCAGATGATGGAACTGAATGCAGTATAGAGACATCCGAATATGAGGTCAAAGAGATAATCCACCTAGAACCAGAGAAATTTGATATCAATGAAGTAGAATTTGATCGGACAAGCAAACTACATTCAAACAATAATATTTCTAACTGGATCCAGTTAGATATGAAAGAACAAAATAATTCCCGAACAGTTCCTGCTGAGGTTACAAACAGTTACTGCAATCAGTGTATATTTTGAGGGTTGATTTTGCAAATATCATCTCACTCCGTTCGGGGATTGCAGTGACTACAGTCGACAGCGGGAGACGAGCACCGGAAATGCTGAACATGGTTTGCAGTTCCTTTTTCAGTTATTTTAAACTTCTGGATAACTGTTTAATTTCGATTTGTTGTTTACAAGTGTGTGATGATGCAGGAACCAAATGTGAATATGATAATCACTGACTATTCCATGCCTGAAATGACCGGTTATGAATTGCTAAAGGAGAACAAGGTATATTTTTATTTTTACTTTTTTTTCAATTATTTTTATGATTATAATAATGGATATAGTTTAACATAGTTTAACTCATATTCTTTGTTAAGCAGGGTTCTTCGTGGCCCAAGGAAACTCCTGTCGTGATTATGTCGTCCGAGAATATTTCTGTTAATATCAACAGGTAACAACGTGATAAATATAGATGATATAAGTTGTACAATTATTTGAGTAGTATTGCAGTCTAGCTTAATTTTTGAAATGTTAGATGCTTGGAAGAAGGCGCTGATGATTTTCTGTTGAAGCCAGTTCGAATGACTTGCTTTAGCGAGCTATACAATATTGATGCTGATGACTTTAGGCACCCTCTTGAAAACAGGTACTTAATTCTTTACTTTTTTTTCTGAATTTTTTTTCAATTAATTTGGAATATGCATTGATTTTTCATTTTCATCATGCTTCATTGTACAGAACACGCTACTTTTGAGTGCTATTCCAGGGCTGAATGAACTCGGCAAGGCTTTATTAGGTGAGTGATGGTTAACTCATTTCATTTTTGTTATATTGTTTGATCATGTATCTTGAAAGTTCATTAGATTAGTATCAAATTTTCTTTGATAGTATATATCACCATAATATGTAGATGCATAGTTCAGTCGGTTGGTTCTTTTATAATACTTACCAAATGTATCAGGCATTTATCATGCTATGGTTATTTCTAGCAAAATAGTACAAGACAATAAACAAGATGTGTTTGCAGGGCCTATTGCTGAACAAGTCATGCTACTTGAAAATATTGGATCATCATATATTTTTGTTTTTACTCTTTGAAGTAATTTAGACAAGTTAGAAAATGCAACTAAATAAAAGCACTTTAAAACAATAATGTAAACCAATTATATGTATGTGCAAGAATGTACTAAAAGTAGATAAGAACTTATTTGAAAGCTCATGAATAACTGAACGGGCCTAATTCAATGCATGTAATTGCTATGTAAGCTTGCATTTTAGTTTTGCTCATCGATGTATGTATGCCAGCTCATTCCTTTTATATCGCAGAATCAGAACTAATTAATCTCAACATACTGTATCTTTATGTTCCCAGTTTGTCCTTTAAAAATGTTATGTTGCATCTTAAAGCCTTTTTAGCACTCATTTTTATGTTGCAGCTAGTTTATGCAAAACTGGTTAAATTCAGTATTCTTTTGCTGCATAAGGTTAAAATAATAGATACCAAAATTTTGTCCATTTATTGTCGAATCTTACCTGACGTTATATGTTATATGGCTCATGCAGATCCATTCTACTGCTAGTACCTTGGATAAGAACAATTTGATCAAATATGTGCAGGTGGTTCCCAAAAGTATGGGTTGTGGAATGTTGGTCGTGGCTGCTGCTGCTGTCGTAGCAATGGAGTATATGCTGTGGAGGTGGTTATGTGTTAGTTCGGTTGTTGAAGGATTCGATTGGTTGTTTTGCTGTGGAGGTCAGGTGCTCCATTTTTCTTTTGTTTTTTTGTTAATGTTGGTGGTATGTGAATGTTTTGGTGATAAGGCCCAGTGGCACTTGACTGTGGGGAGTTGTGAAGGTGTGACAACAGCTGATGTGGTTGTGTGTAGATGATGGCTGCTATTTTGGTTTGGTTGAATAATGAGATGTTCAATGATCAGTGCAGGGTGGTCTGAATGCAGTGGTTGATGTTGGTTTGTATTGTATGGGAGGAGTGATATTCATTGTCTATTTGAATGATTGTGATATGTTATTCAGTTTTTATTTGCCATCAAATTTAATTTTGAATGATTGTGATATTGCATGCAATAATTGTTTGTTATAATCAATAATATGTATATATATAAATTGTCTATTTGAGTACTGTAATAATGATTTCTGAGAATAGCTTTTTTGCATCAGGTATAAATAGCTGATGCAATAGAGGGATTAGTTTGCATCGGTTGTTATAAAAAACCGATGCAACAAAGAAGCCTTTGTTGCATCGGTTTTCTTTACAACCGATGCAACATGAGGGCTGTGTCCAGGCAACCAACCGTATTTTGCATCAGTTGTTAGTAACAACCGATGCAAAAAGGACCATTTTGCATCGGTTTCAGAACTGATGCAAAAGTGTTAAGCCTGTTGCATCGGTTGCATATGCATCGGTTGTTGAACTGATGCAAAAGGGGGGTAAACAACCGATGCAAATGGCCTGTTTTGTAGTAGTGCGAAACTTTCTTATGATGGAACATTCGATCCTAAAGAACACATTGCATTATATGAAATATAAGTGCAAGCAATCCGGGCTTCAGATGAGATCAAATGCAGATTCTTGCCTATGACCTTCAATGGACCCGCCTTGAAATTGTAACAAAACTATACACCAAATTCTATTAGCTCTTGGAAATAACTAACCACAAAATTCTTGACACAAATATTTGCTTCAATAGATACTAGAACAGAACTAAGTTTACTTATCGACTTTAGGAAAGAGAGAGAAGAATCTGTAAAGGATTATTGCAAAAGATTTAATGACATAGCAGCACGATGCAAGGGCATGATAGATGAAACCAAGTTAGTTGATATCACATCAAGATTATGGAGGAGTACACCATTCTAGGATGATCTATTGAGGCAAGAGTGCAAATCTCTGAACGAGTTCCTTTTTTAATTTCGAGGAGAAATTCAAATTGAGGAGTCAAATGGAACTGCTAGAAAGAACCCCGAATGGAGTGGTGACAATAAGAAGTTCGCTTTGGCTAAAATATTTAAGAAGGAACTTCAAGTGATGGAAGAATATCCCCTAAATCATTCATATGCTCAAATCTATGCCATGACTCAGGATCGAATCTCATACCCTCTAAGAAGAAGGAAGGAGTCAGAAAGTGATTGAGGAGGAAAATATTGTAGCTACCATCGATGGAATGGACATAGTACTGAAGAGTGTTGGTTTTTAAAGTCCTTCATCAATAGGCTTATCAGAGAAGGACAGTTAAATGAGTTTCTAAAGAATGATAACAATCAGGGAGCCACCACTCCAATAGGAAATGAAAGTGCACAACCTCAGGCACAGGCTCCGAGCTCAGCCCCTTGGAACTTTTTTGGCATCATTTTGGGAGGACCCCACATTGCTGGGGCAAACAATGGTAGTTGGAAAAGTTACACCAATGAAGCCAAAAGCGGATATGTCTAAGTGTATGAGATGAAGAGAGTTAAGAAAAATAGAAGGTTGGGTCAAAAATTGCATTTGGCGACTCCGATAAGCGAGGTGTTTGCCACTCTCGCAATAACCCATTTGTAATTATGGCTCAAATTAGACTCTCGGAAGTTGCAAAGATAATGGTTGACATCGAAGCTACTATTAACATAACCTTTAAGCACGCTTTCGATAAGATGGGGCTACCGAGAGTAAACTCAAATCCAGTCAAGCTGCAATATATGGATTCAATGATGAAGGAACCATGACTCTCAGAGAGTGTAATCTAATAGTACAAATTGGAAGTGACCATCACTATATGATCTTCGAAACCACCTTTGTTATCATAAAAATCCCCTTGATGTACAATGCTTTCTTTGGAAGACCAGCTCTCGATACTATGGATGGGTATGTGTGTACTAAGCATTTACTTTTAAAGTTTCCTATTGAGATAGGAGACGGGTAAGGGGATATCAGTGGATCTCAAGGCAACTGTATTATGCAAGCCTGAACATAATCGATAAAGGGAAAATTTTATCTTATGAGAACAATTTCAAAATTAACCAACCTACTCCCCTCGAAGTTAAGGAAACAGTTAATGCTATGAGTTCTAAATTCATGGAAAGCTGTAGGAAAACCTTAAATATTTTCCCATGTTGAGAAGATTTCATGGTTGGGGAATTAATATACATATCAAGTTATCTAAGAAACATAATGAGATAGAATAGAGGAAGAGTAGTAAGTCTGCTGGGAAAAAAGGAAGATCGTTCATGCTGTATAGAAAATTCTGAGAGAAGATGAAACTGAGCTTGATCTCGTTCCGAGATAGCATCAGCAATAGAAACTCTAAAAGAAGTGTGTCTTAATGAAAATGATAAGTCTAAGACAGTTAAGATAAGAACTTATTTTCATCCATTTATCCGAGAAGAGCTAATTTCCTTTCTCAAGCATAACCAAGATGTATTTGCCTGGAGTAATGATGATATGGTATAAATCGTCCCCTCGGTCATTTGCCATTGCTTAAACATAGATTCGAATTTTACTCTCATAAGGCAAAAAATGAGACCTTTAAACAAGGTCCGATATATGACCCTACAAGAAGAAATCAAAAGATTGCTAAAGAATAACTTCATCCGAGATGTTTATTATCCGAAGTGGATATCTAATCTAGTGTTAGTAAAGAAACCAAATAGGAAGTGGAGGACTTGTATTGACTTCACTGATTTAAATAAAGCTTGCCCAAAGGATTGCTTTCCTCTGCCAAGAATCAATCAGTTAGTAGATGCTACCATTGGGCACCAATTGCTTTCGTTTATGGATGTTTATTCTAGATATAATCGAATTCCAATGTTCAAGCCTGATGAGGAACATACGAGCTTCGTCATCAACATGTGTTTGTTTTGTTACAAGGTAATACCTTTCGGTCTTAAGAATGCAGGGCCAACATATCAAAGGTTAGTCAACCGAGTGTTCACCAATCAAATAAGTTGGAATATGGAACTATATGTTGATGACATGTTGGTTAAATCTAAGCAGTCGGAGAGTCGTGTTTTGGAACTAGCCGAGCCATTCGAGGCTCTTCGGAAATATCAGATGAAGTTGAACCCTCAGAGGTATACCTTCGGAATACAATCTGGGAAATTCTCGGGTTTTATAGTAAGTAAGTGCAGAGGGATAAAGATGAACCCTGATTAGATAAAAACATGAAGGCTCCAACTTGTGGAAAGGAGTCAATGAGTTTGAATGGGAAGATTGCTGCTTTAAATAGGTTCATAAGCTGATCAATCGACAAATGTGTTCCCTTCTTCAACCTCTTAAAGAAGCATGTTAATTTAAAATGGACAGATGACTGCCAAAATGCATTCGAAGACCTGCAAAAGCACCTAATTTCTCCCTCAGTATTGCCAAAATGCATTCGATGAAGAAACTATGTTCCTCTATTTGGTCGCCTCGGATTAGGCCATAAGTTCAACCTTAGTGAGAGATGATAATAGGATCCAGAGACCTATATATTATGTAAGTAAAAGGCTAGATCCAGCCGGGAAGCACTACCTAGTAATTGAAAAGCTCGCTTATAGCTTGGTGTTCATAGTAAGAAAGCTTTGGTCGTATTTCCAGACCCATCCTATTAAAGTCCTCATTGATCAACTGCTTTGACAAGTTTTAAGCAAACCTAAAACTACTAGAAGGTTAATTAAGTAGGCTATAGAACTTAGCCAATACAAGTTATTATATGAACCTAGGATGACAATCAAGGGTCAAGCACTAGCTGACTTCGTTACAGAATACACTAGTTTCGAAGCCAAAGCCAAAAAAGAAGAAAACGAGACCAAACAACTCCGTTGGCAACTTTATGTTGACGAAGCCTCAAATGAACAAGGGATAGGCACTGGCTATATTTTGGTGACCTCGGACAACCACCAAATTTATTACTTAATCACGCCGCCAAGTATGAATCCTTGATTGCTGCATTAAGGATGGCTATTTCCATTAAGATTCGAAGATCTGAATATATAGTGATTCCCAGATAGTAATCAAAAAATATTTAGTCACTACCAGGCCCGAGATCTGAGGTTAGCTCACTATGTTAAATAACGCGAGGCAGCTACTTGAAGCTTTCAGGAATTATCATATAGCAAACATTCCCAAGGGCCGAAATGCTAGATACAATGCCATAGAAAAATATGAAAGCTCGAAGGATGTAAGAGGGTTCAATTTCATCCCAGTGGAGATTCTGGAGAAAGCTAGCATACAGATACCAGAGAAAGTATTAGTTATAACACGAGCTCAGGCTGCCCAAAGTAAATCTACAACACTAGTAATAATTGAAGAAAATTGGATGTCACCATATATCCGACATTTAACTGAGGAAATTCTACCTTTGGATCCTGCCGAAGCAAGGATTAAATATAATGCCCCAAAGTTCAACACTATAGATGGAGTACTTTATAGGATGGGATTCTCAACTCCATACTCTTGACGTGTAACAATCTCGGAAGGTCAACGATTATTGAGAGAAGCCCACGATAGGATTTGTGGAGATCACTATGGAGGCCAAAAGCTAACAAAGAAAATACTCAGGCAAGGCTTTTACTGGTTGACACTAAACCAAGATGCATTAGACTATGCAAGAAAATACAACAAGTGCCAATTTTATGCAAAAGTGGTGAGAAGTCCTCCCAACGTGCTCACCCCAATGATGAGCCCATGGCCCTTTGATATCTGGGGCATTGATCTTTTTGGTCCCCTTTCGACTGTTAAAGTAGGATCAAGGTATGCCATAGTGGCAATTAATTACTTTTCAAAATGGGTCGAACCTGAACCCTTGACTACCATAACCTCCCATCAAGATAAAGTTTTTTGTTGAAAAATATAGTATCCAAATTTGGTGTTCTTCATAAGATTATTATGGATAGTGGCACTCAGTTTGAAAGCCGAGAGTTTGTAGAATATTTCCACAGATCACGGTATTATTAAGAGTTTTTCTTCGGTAGCCCATCCACAAGAAAAAGATTAAACAAGTCCAAAGGCAACTTGATGGATGAATTGCCTTTCCTTCTGTGGACCTATAGGACAAGCTTCAAGACCTCGGTAGGACATACTCTCTTCTCTCTAGTTTATGGTTCTGAAGCCATGATCCCATTTGAGTTAGATATTGTCTCTTATCGAAGGTATTATTATAATAAGCAGTAGAATGTAGACCTCCGAGAGAAGTCATTAGATTTGTTACTCGATCTCCGGGACCAAGCCGCTTTGGGAACAACAGAGTATATTTGAAAGATGGTCTGATACTACAACCAGAGGGTTCAACCTAGAAAATTTGATAAAGGAGACCTTGTCCTCCGAAAGATCATGCCAAACACCAAGGATCCGACAGATGGACCTCTCGGCCCAAACTGGGAAGGACCCTTAATAATTTATGACGTTATCCCTCTGAGAACATATAGATTAAAATGGCCAGACAACAATATAATACCTTGGACTTGGAATGCCAAGCAACTGAAACATTATCACAACACAAGGTATGTCATAGGAAACTACGGTCTTTCAATTTTTTTAATAATTTCAAACATTGCATCAAACGTTTAGTCGTGATTATTGTCGTGATCAAGTAATATCACGCAACTTCCAAACATTGCATCAAACATTTTAGTCGTGGTTATTACCGTGATCAAGTAATATCACGCAACTTTCAAAAAGTGCATCAAAACATTTTAAGCATGATACTACTCCGACCAAATAGCATCATGCAAGTTTCAAAGCCATACTTTCGCCCCTAAGTAAGTAAATGAATTTGTCTCATGACAATTACTTAGTTTCACCAAGCAAATGATTTCACCTCATGGCAATTGCTTAGTTTCATCAAGCAAATGATCTTGCCTCACAGCAATTGCTTAGTTTCACCAAGTAAATGATTTCATCCTAGAGCAGTTAATTAGTTTCATCATTAGGCAAAGTATTAAAGATTAGAAAATTGGGTAGATTCCCAATGTAGTGAGCCATGGTCAAGTAGTACCATGCATTGGGTAGATTCCCAAAATGATTAAGAAGTTGGGTAGATTTCCAAGAAGATTAGAAAATTAGGTAGATTCCTAATGTAGTGAGATATGGTCAAGTAGTACCATGCACTGGGCAGATTCCTAAGAAAACTAAGAAGTTGGGTAGATTCTCAAGAAGATTAGAAAATTAGGTAGATTCCCAATGTAGTGAGCCATGGCCAAGTAGTACCATGCATTGGGTAGATTCCCAAGAAAATTAAGAAGTTGGATAGATTCTCAAGAAGATTAGAAAATTGGGTAGATTCCCAATATAGTGAGCCATGGTCGAGAAAAATCATGCAATGGATATATCCCCAATAACAGTTAGCCACGACCGATAATGTTGTGCAAAGAGTGAGTCACCCGAAGTCGACCGTGCCAAACGCACCTAGTGACCCACAACCAAAGTGTTGTGCAAAAAGAAAGTATATATGGATCGAGTGATATGAATAATTATCTAAGTTATAAACTTGTGCGGAATATAAATATAATATTAAAGCAATAAAGTAAACAACACTAGAGATTTTTATACTGGTTCGAACTCCCATTCTACATCCACTCCCAGACTCCTTCTGGAATTAATAGCAATGTCCTCACTTAACCTGGAGGAATAGGTATTACAATCGTCTGAGCAACTGAACTGGATTTCGTGCCTGAAATACTCCTAACAGGACTTTGTCTACAAAGTAAGTAGAATTGTTTGTGACTTCTTGTGCTCCTGTATAACATGGATTAGCCAATAAGTACAACCTTCTATAATCTTATTCTTTGTGGTATAATGTGTGCTCATGAAGAAAGGAAGTAATTTAATCACAAGAAACTATTCTTGAATGAATGTGTGATCAAAAACTTAAAGCAATATAGTGAATTGAATGCTCGAGAGTAAATCAAGATTGAGATAGAAAGAATTGTAAAATCATTTATTTGAATCTTTGAAATGGATTGCTTTATATAGATGATTAGTAGTTGCAACTATTAAAGGAATGATTGCAACCATTAACCAAAAGGAATAACTCTTCATGGAGAAGAGCATCTCTTTAGATAATTTGAAAAATATGGTTGTTGTGATCATTCAGTCGACTGAAGGAAATAGACTAGTCAACTGTATAGGAGTATAAATAGACGTTTCAATAAACAAAAAATAAGTTTTTCAAAATAAACAGTTTCAATCGACTAAAATTGTTGATTCTATCGATTGAAAGTATATTTAATCGACTGTTCTGACTTTTCAATCGTCTGAAACCGTTGACAATTTATTTGTTTATTCGTATGGGTCATTCGACTGACATGGATGTTTCAATCGATTGACTAATGCATATTTTGACTTATCTGATTAATTTGTGATCGTGTTTTTGTATATACCACTAGAAGAGATTTTAATAATTTATATAACACTAGACTAAGACCCTGTGACCGATACTACATAATTTTGCCATCATGGTCTTCTTTTTGTCGATCTTTTCTTGTACAAGTGGTTGGCATATAAGATATAATGATGTATAGTTGTTACTATTAAAATACCCAAAATAAGAAGTTCTAACACAAAAGAGTGAGCCATGGCCGAATAATGTCATGCAAATAGTGAGCCATGATAAAAAATACCATGCATGGTGTTGTATATTGAGCCACGTTCTTATAATAATGTGCAAGGTATAGGCATTATACAACCACTGGTAGTTTTCAAAACCAATACCTATGTATATCCAAGTCTAGATGACTGGAGCATAGTATCGAAGTATTTTCGCCTCTAGGCACTCATTTCAAGTTATTTTTAAAATCCTCTAGACGAAGTTAGATTTTAAATTGTTTTCAAAATCCTCTATACGAGGCTAGATTTCAAGTTTTTTCCAAAATCCTCTAGACGGGATTAAAATTCAAGTTATTTTCAAAATCCTCTACACGAGGTTAGATTTCAAATCGTTTCCAAAATCCTCAAAACGATGTTATATTTAAAGTTATTTCAAAATCCTCTAGATGATGTTAGATTTCAAGTTAATTTCAAAGTCCTCTATACGAGCTTGGATTTCAAATCGTTTCCCAAATCCTCTATATGAGGTTAGATTTCAAGTTATTTTCAAAATCCTCTAAACAAGGTTATATTTTAAATTGTTTTCAAAATCCTATAGACGAGGTTAGACTCAAGTCATTTCCAAAATCCTTTAGATGAGGTTAGATTTCAAATCGTTTCCAAAATCATCTAAATAAGGTTAAATTTCAAATCGTTTCCAAAATCCTCTAGACAAGTTGTCTTGGTAAAACGATGCTTCCAAAAGTTTGTGGAATACTACTTTACTCGAAAGCTCAGGATCAACTTCATGATGGAAACGGAACAAACAAGCCAAGTATTAAACACAATACAACACTGTTATTTCCAAAATCCACCTTATATAATCATATGAGGCGAACTTTGGTGGGCATGTGTTATAACATAATTTCTACAATGTATAAATCACAAATACTCGAAAAAAATCTTTGCCGTATAATTCTGAGACCCGTTATTTGCTTTTCAACGAGAGCTTAAGCAGCGGACTAAGTATCCGAGAGCAGGTAATATAAGAGCATGAACAAAAGCATCAACTGAGACTACGATCATTATCTAGCCAAGAGAAGAAGCTTCGCTGATAGCAGCAGCTGCCTAAACCAAAGGCGTTTCAGAAAGTGCCAAATATTAACAGCTCTGATAGCCCAAACCGAGATCAACAGTCAGGATAAACAAAAGATGTCCAAGAAGCTATTTATAAGAGCACCCTACCAGTAATCCGCATCAAAATACATTCAACCTGATGATGACAAGAGTTTGAATCAAAGCCGCTTATAACAAGCCAGGTCATCAATCCAAGTAAAAGCCCCTGCACAAATGGAAGAACCTTAATTTTGCTATAAATAGAGGACCACATGCTACTAAGAAAGGGGCTGGTGGAAGATTTCCTGACATTCCATAATCATTCAATATTCCTTACTCCTTTTAAAAATCTTCAATCAAAAAATCATTAATGGTGGAATTGGTCATAGGTGTATTTGTACACCAAATTATGGAATAAAGCCAGAAGGAAAACCTTCAAAGTGGACAAAAGGATTCGGTCCCGAAACACTATAAATCTTGTGTCTATTTTACCTTTCGGCACTTATTTTCTGCATAGTTTTGGTATTCATTTAATTTACCTACATTCTTTCGGAACTAGCTACCAAAAACTTTAGGGTGTTAGTTAGGCGAAAATTTTGCTTAACAAACATAATGTCTCCGACTGAAAATTCCAAATCCCTTCACCTTTGATCGGCATAGCTTTCTATCGATCTTGAGCTTCCTTCATCCTTCTTTTGATCACAACAACCTTCTCCATAGCTTTCCGAATCATATTAGGTCCAAGCACTATCCAGTCTTCATTTCCACCCAACACGATGGTGATTTACATGGCCATCCATAAAGAGCTTCATAGGGTGTCACGTCGATGCTTTCTTGATAACTGTAGCTGTATAAGAATTCCACTAAGTGCAATTAATTTTCCCACAATCCACCAAAGTCCAAGAGATATGCTCTCAAAAGATCATCCAAGATTCGGTTAACTCTTTACGTTTATGCATCCACTTAAGGATGGTATGATGTGTTCAAACTTAGCTTTGTTCCTAAAGCTACTGGTAACGCTTCCCAAAATTGACTAGTAAAGATTGGACCCTGATCACTTACAATGCTAACTGAAACCCCTTCTAGTCGGACGATCTCCCTCATATAAATCTCTGCCAAAGTTCCTGTAGTCCTTGTCAACTTTACTAGAATAAAACGAGGGCTCTTGGTTAGCCTATCCACAATGACCTAAACACCTTCATTACCTCCTTGATCTGGGTGTAACATCCCCCTACTTGGAGGTCCAAAACTAACAGCTACGGATGCTGCAGTCATCCATAGTTATTAATCCTCGGTGACCAAACACGGCAATGTTAGGTACATTGATACATAGAAATACATGAATATGGAAAATTTTAAAATAGTAAACAAAGTCCACATTCCATTTCAAAATATTTCAAATTCATTACATAATCCTAGAGCGCAGACCACATTCAGACAAAATATACTTGTTACAAAATACGCCAAGAGCGACATATGAAGATGCCCTCTTGGATGATCAAAGTATATAATAAGGTAATAAAACAAGTTTGCCTTTACAACCAAACACAGCGGAAATAAAAGAACTCTAAGTAGCTAACATGTCTCCTGCACGTCACCGAAAACTTTTTCCGTCTAAAAGAACACCTGAAAACCCTAAGCCTCAAACAACTCAAAATCAATTAAGTACCCAAGAGTTTAAGGGAAAAACAAAAAATTCGAGTTAGACATAAATCCTGGTATGAATAATAATCTACCATCTCAAATCATTTAGAAATCTAGTGAGACCACGTCGCTTAGCGGAATGGATTTTCCCCTCACTAGTATCTTAAAACCTTTATAAAACCATATACTGTGCTCTTGCATCCAAAATAGTTAAAACAATTCAAAACAATATAATATGATGATATGCAAAACAAGTGAATCAATTTTGGATTACTCATCCCCATTCATTTTGACTATCTGCCACAGTTATAGTTTCTAAGGTCACTATTAATCTAATAGTTTTCATGGGCTGACTATTAACCGGTAAAGTGATTATGGACTCCCTGTCCAGTTACATAGTTTTCATGGGATCACTAAGAATCTATTGGTAACTCAAATATCTTTGCTCTTATCCTAGTTTTCATGGGCAGACTAGGAACCTATTGACTAACTGTCAATATCTTAATCCGGATATAGTTTTCATGGGCTAACTATAAACCTATCGACCCCTGTTAATATCAAATCATAGTTTTCATGGGCTGACTATGAACCTATTGTTCCCTGTCAATATCTTTTCCTTTACACAGTTTTCATGGGCATATTGTGAACCTATTGGCCCCTACCAATATCTTTAATTAAGATTTTAACATTTCTTAAGTTATATTCACTACTGGGTCAACCTAACTGGTTATTCTGCCCTTTCCCTAAGTACCGTTATGGGTTAATTACAATGTGAATGAGTATATGAAGAAGCAATCATAACAACAAAATAATACTCTCAAATTCTTTATTTATGCCAGGGTTTTTCCTTTAAAACGAGAATGGGTTGTTTGTTTTGAAACTTTAAACATCACTTTTGAAACCACTGGATGACCTCCATTGAAAGCACAGAAAACCTCTTTTCATAACTCTAAGTATATACCTTTCGAAGCTCTATAAATCAATTCTTTCGAAACGAAATCATACCTTTCGAATGTGTCAAAACATTGCTAAATAATCTTTAGAAATATAGCTTCGAAACCAATGAAAGTACCCCTTTTGAAAACATTGGGTTTTACTCTTTAAAAACATCTTTTGGTCAAAGTGGTTACACACCAAAGTATCTCTTTCAAAACCTTTGATAAAATATTTTTAGGGGGAAAATTGATATTGTCGGAACCATCTATTCGAAAGCCCAAAACCGTGGAGTAAAACTATGAAGGAAAGCATCAAAACCCGCTTTCGACACCATTACCTTCGAAAACCCCAAACCCCTTCGAAAGCATTTAGGAAGTGACTTAGCTTAAGTTTAAAAAAAATAGAACCCTTTGAAAGCATTAATGGCTACAATACATCCGAATGGTAAAAGAATAGCGGTTGGGTTTCGACCAGGTCGAAACCCTCTTTTCTGATTAAATGCTGAAATCATGCTTATTTTTAGTAATTGCTTAACTAACCTGCCTATATGTAATCTTTTAATTGGTTGCCTTAGAACTTTTCAAATACTTACAAAATAACTGCCGTGTTTATTAGATCTAAATCAAAGGAAAAATTAACGTTTAAGCCCTTCCATGAAACAAAACCAATATTGCAAACAAGTCATTCTTTTTAAAATAATTTATTTTCTATAGCAAATTAATTAGGAAAAATCCTCAAAAATCACAGAAATTCATTTTCATCATGTTATCAAACATATTAAAATATCAGACCCAATTTCTTCCTAAAATAATCAAAATAAATTTTAAACCCAAACATATCATATTTTCCTTAAGAAATTCATAATGAATTTTCCATAGCTTAGAAAATTATGAAAATTGAACCCCATCTCTAAAATCATGTTTTACCTAACATATAATTTTTCCATGGCATTCTAAATTCAATAACAATCAGTTCTGCCCTAAAACCGTGCAAATTCATATGTAAATGAATTCGTTTAAATCAAGCATATAATAATTCAAGCATATCATCATCCAAAAACATCATAAAAATGAATTTAATCTTAAGTCCGAAAACATATGATTATAAAAACAAAATAGAGATGGAATGAATTATTATTCACCTTAAATATGATAAGAGCTTTGGAGATTTGATTTGAAATTGATCCCTAGCTTTAATTCCTTAACTTGATTGAATTTCTCTTCCTCTTCTTCCTTGTTAATGGCCGACTCTTCATAGGTTAAATTTGCGTTTTTGATTTTTTGAGAAACTGATCGTGAATGGGAAAATAAAAGTGTATGGTCGTGAATAATAAGGTGCGTCTATATTTACTAATATGCCCATGTTTTAATTAATAATTTAAAAGCCATTTTAGGCCCATTTAAGGTAAGTTAAGCACGACCTTCTTATAGTTTTATTCAAATCTCAATCCCCTTATCATCATTATTCTATTTAATTTATCTAATTAAATCTCTTGAATAATGTTACCAAAAATTAGGGGTGTTACAGGCTCCCCCCTTAAAGAATATCATCCTCGAAATTCAGTAAGTACTAAATACTAAACATTGCAATCATCTGTAACAACTCCTAACATCCATACTAGCCTATCTGACTAGCAACTATCTATAAAAATATGATATGGACATGCCCTTATAGTAGATCAGGATAAGTATCTCTAATCCTGTTTTCTGTCTCCCAAGTACATTCCTTCTCGTTGTCGCTCCACTGAACTTTCACCAAACTGACTATCTTATTCCTCAATCTTTTCTCATCTCTCGCTACAACCCGGACTGGTTTTCTAACAAAAGTCAAATTAGGCTATACTATCAATTCATCCAACCCTGTTGGAGGAATAGTAGTCTTTGGATCATGGAGATACTTGCAAAGATGAGACACATGAAATACATTGTGGACACCTGCCATACTGCTCGGTAACTCTACTCTATATCTAAGCTTCTCGATCCTCTCTATAATCTGGAATGGACTAACATATCTCGGTGCTAGTTTCCCTGATTTTCCAAATCGCACCACACTGTAACAACCCGGATTTTGGACCATTCGCATCCATTATAAGTGTATAGGTAGACACTCATGCCGGAGTTGAATTGCTCAAAATACCGCGTTGTTAACTTAAATTTGGCAAAACTGAACATATACAGTAAATAAATAATCACAGATCACAGACACAAAGTAATAAGTGCAGCGGAAATAAAAGAGATAGTAGTTCATGAAGCTACTATATAAATATATAAGTTACATCAGAGTTAAACCAGATACAACGGAAGAGTAATATGATACATCAGATACAAAGCAGAATACATCACTGGAATCATCGAATATCTGAAAGCTGGATAGATAGCTGGATCTCCAAGCGAAGCTCCAACTCCAAAGGTGAGTCTCGAAAGCTGAACCACTCAGTCTGACCCGAGCGTAAAGCAAAAACACAAGACACTCGAGTCAGGATTAACATTCTTATATTAATAAATCCAACTCAAGTGAAATAGCAATTGAAATACAAGTAACTCAAAGGATGTTTGGAATAACCATCCTTTAAGGATCCGTTAAACTATCTACTATGTAGTAATATACGCTAAGTAGATAATGTCTATCAGTAATATAAAAAGATATCAAAATAGCGTTAAGTCATGGCCCATTCCACCCTTAACACATTTTTATTCCCACAAGCATATACAAGACCGTAGTTTCCCCAAAACCGGAAGTCACCAGAGGGCAATCCATATACTCAAGGTACAAAACAAATTCGTAGTGGTCGCGCATAAATGGAATACAAGTATGACAAGGCACATGAGGCAATACCCAAGGTAGTGATACTACCGTTCGCCTGATCCGGACTGGTGAGAACGCAACGCCGCAGCGCCCGCAACACCGTGAAACAACACTCCCAAAATCAAGGGTGCACCAATCGACAACAAGTATAAGTAGTTCGAAGAAGTGTGTCCACTTGAGGTATCAATCCTCCATTGGCCCGGCACAGCTCCTGTTTTAGTCATTTCCAATTTGACACAAGTGTCAAGGCTATCCATTATCGTTCACTTTCTTCAGTCATCACATACATCATTCCAACCACTTCATTCTGGATCATCACTCCGCGCATAGTTATTAAAGTGGTTTTCGGTTTAGATAGAGAGTATATCCATAACCGAATTCCGGTCTCTTTAATAACTTTCGTAATTATTACACCGATTGGTCGTTTGTTTATTTCAAAACCAAATCAATTTCAATTTCAATTAGAATTTGTAAACCAACATTTCATTTCTCTTTCGAAATCAATTTCCAAAATTTTCGTTTCAAAACTTCCAAATTACCATTTCAAAATCTTATAATTCAATTTCCATTTTTATTTAAAACAAATCAAATATTCATTTAGATTCGTATATAAGTTTCATTCCGAAATCATTTAAATTAATTAAATTTAACATCCAAATCAATTTAATTTCTTTGATCGATTTTATTCAGTATTCATTAAGTGAATTTGTCATTCAAAACAATTTCTATTTAATTTCCAATTCATTAAATCAATTACTTAAGTTTAACTTCATTACATCAAAACTTACAATTTGAATTAAATTAAATTCATCAAATCAAATTCTTTAAATTTCAAGTCTTGCATTAATTTCAATAAATCACATTTTTATTTCTTGATAAAGAAATTCAATTTCACTTATTTACTTACTTAAATGATTTTCCAAACTTAATTAATAAAGAAACTCAATTTCAATTATTACGAAGTAAAATTCACTTATTCAAAATTCAATTTAATTTAATCATCAAATAATTCAATCTTATTTAATTATTAAATAATTCAAAACTTAATTATTAAATAATTTTAAAGTTTAATAATTTCAAACTTAATTATAATTTCAAACTTAATTATTAAATCATTTCAAACTTAATTCAATCATTTCTCTAATTAAACAACATTCTTTCATCAATTACATTGTTAATATTTTGTTTCAGATTATTACATATTAACATTTTCCTTTCATTAAAATTCAAATTTCAACTTCATTTCAAACCCATATTATTTATTCAAATAAAATCTTCGTTTTATTTTTAAATCAAATTATTGACCAATCGGGTTTTATTTAATTTCCTATCCTAGGTAAAAATTCAATTTGGGTATTTATCATTTCAACCCGATTCCAATTCAATTCAAAATCAAAACATAACAAAGGGAACTTGCAGTGTGATAACTGGGATGGTGTCAAAGTAAATAAACAAGCAATAACAACAATCAATATCAATCCAATAATCAATTTAAATAATCCCGAAATAACCGTATTAATTCGCATTGTTATTTGTACGAATTAATATAATTATTTCTAGAATCTACACTATCATTTCATGTAGATTAAAGATTATTACATTACGGTTTTCACTTGTCATTCAATTTACAATTTCATACATCATCAATTTACAACATGCATTCAGTGGTTCAGAATGTAATTAAACAAATCCTACGTGTCAATAAATTCAACAGTTAAAGGGGTCATATTATACAAATGTCAGTTAATCAAATTTAACATTTAATTATCCTAAATCAAGTTCAATTTCATATTGTTTATCATTTTAACATTAACAATTTAACGTCCAATATAAATATCAACAATCAATCAATTATCAGCCAAACTGTATTATCATCGCATAAATAACTAACAGATAATGGTGTCAGATGTCACAGGTGAACTGGTATAGGTAATAGCATATATAACAGTGTAATTAACTAACAGCAGCATATTTCAATTGTCGTTTCAATTGAAATCAGATTTAATAAATAAAAGAACGTTAATCGTGAGTGAGTGCTCACCTTTCGAGGATAGAGAAGATAGACAACACACAGGCTACGATTTGAAATTGCGAAATTGAACAATGCAAATGACGATTTCCAAAGCAAATCAAGATTTGCACGAATCGACGATCAAGGCTGATAAATAGGAATCGATAAAACAGATTAGAACTGAGTCGATGGAGATAATTGGTATAATGAATTAGATACATATTTACAAAATCAAGGTCTGCAAAAGAAAAATCAGTTTGTTTGAAAATATTTGTTTACAAAAATCAATGTATATATTTTTAAATAAACAGCGAAAGCAACTAGTAAAAGAAAACTGTATGTGAACAAATATAACAACACGACCACACTTATATATATAACGCGTGCCTATAAATATTTTGTTTAAAACAAATAAAACTGTCACTAGATATATATACAAATTGTGAGGTATAAACAAAGGAAACAAGGTAGCTCCTAAGGCTGGTTTTAACAATAAAAGCTATCACAAGACAACAAAACAAAACCCAAATACTATATACGCATGCAGAACTACTATAAAATATATATACTCTTTACGAAACTGTTATATAACTTGTACAATCTTATGAACCCAAAATATACATATGTATGAGCGCTGTTATATATATACACTTAAAATATTAACGAGACTTGCTATACACATCCTAAAATAATATATTACTAAATGTTATGTATATAATATCCATACACTTTGAAACAGGTTCGTGCAAATATATAAATCCTACAACAGAACAATAAAACTAACAAGTATATAAACCTATACATACGAATATAGTACAAGACAGGGAGATAGGTGAAACAACAACTTGTATTTGTAAGATGTGTACAGCTCTTATGGTTATACTATTATTGAAGTACTCTTATAATATGTACAGCTGTACTACCATCTTATACATATACAATAAAGATATTTTTGAAACTTTAACATTTGTATTGTCTAACAGTATTAAACCATATTATATATTTATAAAATAACAAAATTTAAACCACATATTACTGCATAAAAAGACTGACATACAAAACTTAGCAAGTAATATACTCAACCCAAATTTTCACTTATTAAGTAATATATAGATGGTATACGATCACATATAAACAGCAGCTCACTCATATATACTATATTTTCAAAAACTACAATACTGTAACAGCATGAATATAGAATATTAAGAAGGTACCATATAAAGGAGCTAGCATGTAATGGTGACAAAGGAACAATGCTCAGCCAGAGAAGAGTTTGAAGCTTCGGCTTCAGCTTGGGTTTTGGTGAAGCCGAGTGGCTGGAAGTGAAGGTGTAGCGATGGCGTTCGGGTTTGAGATTGCGTGAGGGGAGGCCTATGGACGAAGAGAAGACAGCGAGCAAACTACTGATAGGTCTGCGGTGATTGTTGGTCGAGGGAAGATACACGCGGCAGTGGTTCACCATGCGCGGGTTCGAGGGAATGGACCACGGCCAGAGATGACGTGGGTGGAGGATGAAGGAGGTTGGACAGAGCAAAGGTGATGGCCATGTTCGGCCAGATCTGGACGGAGGGAACACAACGGGTCGAGATGTGGGGAGGTGCGCTTGGCAGGGAGGTGCAAGCGGAGGTTGCGGGGAAGAGGCGTTGGATGCTGGGGCGCACGTGAGGGGTTTAGGCTGGTGGTTGCTCAAGGCGGGGTCTGTCTGATGGAGGCAGCACGCTCAGGACCAGGGGTGGAGGCCAGAGGTGCTCGGGTGGGCTGCGCTTGCGGAGGCAGAGAGTTGGTGGGCTGCTAGAGGGAGGCGGAGGTCACGGCACAAGCCGAGAGGCAGATCGGCATTGGAGAGGTTTGGTTGCGTGACTGGGAAGGATGGCAGATGGAGCTGCTTCGGTTGGTGGAGGCTCAGGCGATGGTCTCGGTTGCACACGTGGAGATCTGGTGGTTTCGGTCGTCGTGGGGTTGCGGGTTGGACGTGGGTAGGAAGGTGGGTCGCTTGGCCGAGCTATAAGGTGGTCGAGTGGATGCCTTGGTGGTTCTGACGATGGATTCAAGGCGTGGTGACGGGGTAGATGTCGTGGAGGGAGAGGAACTTGGATCTTGAGTGGGTAAGTGCGGAGATGCTGAAGCCAACGTAAAGGAAGGACGAGCAAAAATAAAGTAGGGAAGAGGGGAGAAAGCACTCGAATAAATTATTTGTCAAATAAATTAGCAAACGGAAAGAATTCAAGAGAATGAGTGGTCATCAATAATTATCAACAGTCGGGAACAGTAATAGCCACCCACGAATCCAGGTAAACATTTATCGGGAAGGACCATCATATTTTGAAACCTTGAGAATATAAAAAGTTAGAGTTTGAATTCAAGGCAACAATTAAGAGCTGATGACCGTTGGATTTAAATGGTGGAATATTGAATGTTAACAAGGACCAAAGACATTGAAACGTTACCGATACGGTAGGCGTTACGTAAAGTGCAACGTACACCGGAACTCCGAATTTGACAATCGAATATACCGTAGAGATCGGCACGACGAGACGATCAAAACGGTATATAGAAATCAGTGGTACGATCATCCGATAAAAATCGATATCGGTACCAGAATGCTGCATTTTGCAGAAAATAAGAACGACGGAGCCAAAGATGTCCGAATTTCGAAAAACGACAAACTGACATCTTGCTCAGAAGATGGTTTAGAATTTTTCTATGTAAAAATATTTAGGTTTCGAAAACATTTTATTTTCAACGCTTTTTAACTGATTGAATTGAAGTGAATTTACGCGCGAAATAAACTTTCAAATTTTCGGACGAAAATTTACCAGTTGCTATGTTTAATTAGACGTATTCCAAATATTAAATTTTTATTTCAAAATTTTATCGTTTAAAATTTCACAAAATTTCAACTAATTACGTTATTAAAACAGTTGAAATTTACGGGTCGTTACATTCTCCCCCACTCAAAACTTTTCGTCCCCGAAAAGGAACGAGGTAGGAGAATAGAAACAACCAGAAAGAAAACAGATTTGAAATACAAATAACAATTCATTTAAACCATATAAATTCAAATTTAAATTAATTGATATTCAATAATTGATTGAATCCATTTGATTTCACTAAAATCAATCTCAACTATTTCTAAATTCATTATTTTACTATCCAATTATCCTAAATTTACAATTTCTAAAACCATAAATTTGAATAATCTTTTATTATAATCATATTTCATTTTCAACGGATTAAATTCTTTAATTCCAAATTATTGTTAAATTTTTTCTACTTAATATATCTACTCACATATATTTAACCCATATAAATTAATTTAAAACATAAAAGTTTGATTTAAATTAATTTACATCTATTAGTTTCTTTTAAATTCAAGGTATTTTCATATGTTGATCAAATTTCAATTTATTAATTCTTTCAAAACAAATTTATTTCATTATTAACTGAGTTTTACTTATTATCACATCTAACCCTATTAACATCTTTATAATCAAAATTCAGTGTATAATATTTATTATAAACACTCAAATTTTCTTTATAAATTCAATTTATCTTATATATTATCCAATTACATATTCAACTTCTGAATGATTTAGGTAAGTTGTATTAGAATGCAGTTGAACAATATACAAATAAAATTTTCCCAATTCAATTATTCTAGTTTAAATATTTATCCAAAATTTTGGTTTTGTTTATAATTAAAATCATCCTTTAACAAAATTTAAGAATTAGATTTCCGATTAACTTTAAACAATTTAGAGATATATATAATATATTTATATCGAATCAAATTAAATTTTAAAATAAGCTACCTATATATATATATAACTCAAATTATATTGAAGAAATTCAAATCAAATATTTTTCAAAACGAAACCGTAGCAAGGCTACAGAATAGTATCTCCACTTCGAAACTCGAAAATGAATGTCGATGATGCGGCCGCCATCACCGAGATTATTTTCCAGCGACAAAGAGAAGAGCACTGATTTCAATATTTTAAAAGTTCTTTGAAACGATTTCTATTCGAAAATACTTCCAATAATATATGCTTTAAAATTATAAAATCAAAGTTCGAAATCACCGGAAACTAAATTCTCAAATTTCTAAATTAAATTCATTTCAAATTCCAAATCAATTTATAAACCGTATTTATAAATTTATTTAGAATAATAAATGATAATCAAATATTATCATTTCAAACAAACAATTTAATTAACCTATTAAATTCCAGAAAATTTTACTTATATTTTCACAATATAATCAAACAAAGTTATTTCAATTTCCAAATTTGAAAATAATATTGTGTCAGTTTGCTCTGTTCAAGTGTTTTGAAAATCCTATCGATAGCGTTGATCAGACGAATCGATCGGAAACCCAAATCAACATCAACAATTCAAACAACACAATGTATATTAAACATTTTAAAATATTAATTTACGAATACACTTCCTCGCTCGACGATACAAGAATGGATTTTCAAAACAAGGATAGAGATTCAATTTGATGGACTTAAATCAAAGAGAATTTTAATTCGATAATAAGTTCGAAACAGAAGATAAGATAATTTAATTTCCAAAATCGGGAGATGGAGGAGTTTATTTAATTCACGGGCAACCTTAACCGGATCGTCCGTAACTTCAAGAATAAGATCGATGCTGAATTCCGAGGTAAATCAACACTCGATCTCAAGAGATGGAATTCAGGTATAGCAGGGAATAGATAGCATCGTAAACCGAGGATACAGAAATCTCCGGTAAATCAATGCCTATTATAAAGGAGTTTTGCTCCTTTACGAATCATTCGAAGTTTGGCGAGACCGCCGATTCACTATAAGGGTCATTCGAAGTGGAGTTATGTGATGCTCCAGAATTGAAAGGAGATGAATAGTGAGGGACACGAATGAAATTTGGAACCGTAGGGAACGTTCCAAAATTCAAAGAAATCGAGTCAAAAGGAAGAGATTGAAACTCGAATGCGAGTGATACTGTAAATACATTTACCCTATATGTTAAGTTTTGCCTAGAGCTACCAAAGCTCTGATACCAACTGTAACGACCCGGATTTTGGATCATTCGCATCCATTATAAGTGTATAGGTAGACACTCATGCCGGAGTTGAATTGCTCAAAATACCGCGTTGTTAACTTAAATTTGGCAAAACTGAACATATACAGTAAATAAATAATCACAGATCACAGACACAGAGTAATAAGTGCAGCGGAAATAAAAGAGATAGTAGTTCATGAAGCTACTATATAAATATATAAGTTACATCAGAGTTAAACCATATACAACGGAAGAGTAATATGATACATCAGATACAAAGCAGAATACATCACTGGAATCATCGAATATCTGAAAGCTGGATAGATAGCTGGATCTCCAAGCGAAGCTCCAACTCCAAAGGTGAGTCTCGAAAGCTGAACCACTCAGTCTGACCCGAGCGTAAAGCAAAAACACAAGACACTCGAGTCAGGATTAACATTCTTATATTAATAAATCCAACTCAAGTGAAATAGCAATTGAAATACAAGTAACTCAAAGGATGTTTGGAATAACCATCCTTTAAGGATCCGTTAAACTATCTACTATGTAGTAATATACGCTAAGTAGATAATGTCTATCAGTAATATAAAAAGATATCAAAATAGCGTTAAGTCATGGCCCATTCCACCCTTAACACATTTTTATTCCCACAAGCATATACAAGACCGTAGTTTCCCCAAAACCGGAAGTCACCAGAGGGCAATCCATATACTCAAGGTACAAAACAAATTCGTAGTGGTCGCGCATAAATGGAATACAAGTATGACAAGGCACATGAGGCAATACCCAAGGTAGTGATACTACCGTTCGCCTGATCCGGACTGGTGAGAACGCAACGCCGCAGCGCCCGCAACACCGTGAAACAACACTCCCAAAATCAAGGGTGCACCAATCGACAACAAGTATAAGTAGTTCGAAGAAGTGTGTCCACTTGAGGTATCAATCCTCCATTGGCCCGGCACAGCTCCTGTTTTAGTCATTTCCAATTTGACACAAGTGTCAAGGCTATCCATTATCGTTCACTTTCTTCAGTCATCACGTACATCATTCCAACCACTTCATTTTGGATCATCACTCCGCGCATAGTTATTAAAGTGGTTTTCGGTTTAGATAGAGAGTATATCCATAACCGAATTCCGGTCTCTTTAATAACTTTCGTAATTATTACACCGATTGGTCGTTTGTTTATTTCAAAACCAAATCAATTTCAATTTCAATTAGAATTTGTAAACCAACATTTCATTTCTCTTTCGAAATCAATTTCCAAAATTTTCGTTTCAAAACTTCCAAATTACCATTTCAAAATCTTATAATTCAATTTCCATTTTTATTTAAAACAAATCAAATATTCATTTAGATTCGTATATAAGTTTCATTCCGAAATCATTTAAATTAATTAAATTTAACATCCAAATCAATTTAATTTCTTTGATCGATTTTATTCAGTATTCATTAAGTGAATTTGTCATTCAAAACAATTTCTATTTAATTTCCAATTCATTAAATCAATTACTTAAGTTTAACTTCATTACATCAAAACTTACAATTTGAATTAAATTAAATTCATCAAATCAAATTCTTTAAATTTCAAGTCTTGCATTAATTTCAATAAATCACATTTTTATTTCTTGATAAAGAAATTCAATTTCACTTATTTACTTACTTAAATGATTTTCCAAACTTAATTAATAAAGAAACTCAATTTCAATTATTACGAAGTAAAATTCACTTATTCAAAATTCAATTTAATTTAATCATCAAATAATTCAATCTTATTTAATTATTAAATAATTCAAAACTTAATTATTAAATAATTTTAAAGTTTAATAATTTCAAACTTAATTATAATTTCAAACTTAATTATTAAATCATTTCAAACTTAATTCAATCATTTCTCTAATTAAACAACATTCTTTCATCAATTACATTGTTAATATTTTGTTTCAGATTATTACATATTAACATTTTCCTTTCATTAAAATTCAAATTTCAACTTCATTTCAAACCCATATTATTTATTCAAATAAAATCTTCGTTTTATTTTTAAATCAAATTATTGACCAATCGGGTTTTATTTAATTTCCTATCCTAGGTAAAAATTCAATTTGGGTATTTATCATTTCAACCCGATTCCAATTCAATTCAAAATCAAAACATAACAAAGGGAACTTGCAGTGTGATAACTGGGATGGTGTCAAAGTAAATAAACAAGCAATAACAACAATCAATATCAATCCAATAATCAATTTAAATAATCCCGAAATAACCGTATTAATTCGCATTGTTATTTGTACGAATTAATATAATTATTTCTAGAATCTACACTATCATTTCATGTAGATTAAAGATTATTACATTACGGTTTTCACTTGTCATTCAATTTACAATTTCATACATCATCAATTTACAACATGCATTCAGTGGTTCAGAATGTAATTAAACAAATCCTACGTGTCAATAAATTCAACAGTTAAAGGGGTCATATTATACAAATGTCAGTTAATCAAATTTAACATTTAATTATCCTAAATCAAGTTCAATTTCATATTGTTTATCATTTTAACATTAACAATTTAACGTCCAATATAAATATCAACAATCAATCAATTATCAGCCAAACTGTATTATCATCGCATAAATAACTAACAGATAATGGTGTCAGATGTCACAGGTGAACTGGTATAGGTAATAGCATATATAACAGTTTAATTAACTAACAGCAGCATATTTCAATTGTCGTTTCAATTGAAATCAGATTTAATAAATAAAAGAACGTTAATCGTGAGTGAGTGCTCACCTTTCGAGGATAGAGAAGATAGACAACACACAGGCTACGATTTGAAATTGCGAAATTGAACAATGCAAATGACGATTTCCAAAGCAAATCAAGATTTGCACGAATCGACGATCAAGGCTGATAAATAGGAATCGATAAAACAGATTAGAACTGAGTCGATGGAGATAATTGGTATAATGAATTAGATACATATTTACAAAATCAAGGTCTGCAAAAGAAAAATCAGTTTGTTTGAAAATATTTGTTTACAAAAATCAATGTATATATTTTTAAATAAACAGCGAAAGCAACTAGTAAAAGAAAACTGTATGTGAACAAATATAACAACACGACCACACTTATATATATAACGCGTGCCTATAAATATTTTGTTTAAAACAAATAAAACTGTCACTAGATATATATACAAATTGTGAGGTATAAACAAAGGAAACAAGGTAGCTCCTAAGGCTGGTTTTAACAATAAAAGCTATCACAAGACAACAAAACAAAACCCAAATACTATATACGCATGCAGAACTACTATAAAATATATATACTCTTTACGAAACTGTTATATAACTTGTACAATCTTATGAACCCAAAATATACATATGTATGAGCGCTGTTATATATATACACTTAAAATATTAACGAGACTTGCTATACACATCCTAAAATAATATATTACTAAATGTTATGTATATAATATCCATACACTTTGAAACAGGTTCGTGCAAATATATAAATCCTACAACAGAACAATAAAACTAACAAGTATATAAACCTATACATACGAATATAGTACAAGACAGGGAGACAGGTGAAACAACAACTTGTATTTGTAAGATGTGTACAGCTCTTATGGTTATACTATTATTGAAGTACTCTTATAATATGTACAGCTGTACTACCATCTTATACATATACAATAAAGATATTTTTGAAACTTTAACATTTGTATTGTCTAACAGTATTAAACCATATTATATATTTATAAAATAACAAAATTTAAACCACATATTACTGCATAAAAAGACTGACATACAAAACTTAGCAAGTAATATACTCAACCCAATTTTTCACTTATTAAGTAATATATAGATGGTATACGATCACATATAAACAGCAGCTCACTCATATATACTATATTTTCAAAAACTACAATACTGTAACAGCATGAATATAGAATATTAAGAAGGTACCATATAAAGGAGCTAGCATGTAATGGTGACAAAGGAACAATGCTCAGCCAGAGAAGAGTTTGAAGCTTCGGCTTCAGCTTGGGTTTTGGTGAAGCCGAGTGGCTGGAAGTGAAGGTGTAGCGATGGCGTTCGGGTTTGAGATTGCGTGAGGGGAGGCCTATGGACGAAGAGAAGACAGCGAGCAAACTACTGATAGGTCTGCGGTGATTGTTGGTCGAGGGAAGATACACGCGGCAGTGGTTCACCATGCGCGGGTTCGAGGGAATGGACCACGGCCAGAGATGACGTGGGTGGAGGATGAAGGAGGTTGGACAGAGCAAAGGTGATGGCCATGTTCGGCCAGATCTGGACGGAGGGAACACAACGGGCCGAGATGTGGGGAGGTGCGCTTGGCAGGGAGGTGCAAGCGGAGGTTGCGGGGAAGAGGCGTTGGATGCTGGGGCGCACGTGAGGGGTTTAGGCTGGTGGTTGCTCAAGGCGGGGTCTGTCTGATGGAGGCAGCACGCTCAGGACCAGGGGTGGAGGCCAGAGGTGCTCGGGTGGGCTGCGCTTGCGGAGGCAGAGAGTTGGTGGGCTGCTAGAGGGAGGCGGAGGTCACGGCACAAGCCGAGAGGCAGATCGGCATTGGAGAGGTTTGGTTGCGTGACTGGGAAGGATGGCAGATGGAGCTGCTTCGGTTGGTGGAGGCTCAGGCGATGGTCTCGGTTGCATACGTGGAGATCTGGTGGTTTCGGTCGTCGTGGGGTTGCGGGTTGGACGTGGGTAGGAAGGTGGGTCGCTTGGCCGAGCTATAAGGTGGTCGAGTGGATGCCTTGGTGGTTCTGACGATGGATTCAAGGCGTGGTGACGGGGTAGATGTCGTGGAGGGAGAGGAACTTGGATCTTGAGTGGGTAAGTGCGGAGATGCTGAAGCCAACGTAAAGGAAGGACGAGCAAAAATAAAGTAGGGAAGAGGGGAGAAAGCACTCGAATAAATTATTTGTCAAATAAATTAGCAAACGGAAAGAATTCAAGAGAATGAGTGGTCATCAATAATTATCAACAGTCGGGAACAGTAATAGCCACCCACGAATCCAGGTAAACATTTATCGGGAAGGACCATCATATTTTGAAACCTTGAGAATATAAAAAGTTAGAGTTTGAATTCAAGGCAACAATTAAGAGCTGATGACCGTTGGATTTAAATGGTGGAATATTGAATGTTAACAAGGACCAAAGACATTGAAACGTTACCGATACGGTAGGCGTTACGCAAAGTGCAACGTACACCGGAACTCCGAATTTGACAATCGAATATACCGTAGAGATCGGCACGACGAGACGATCAAAACGGTATATAGAAATCAGTGGTACGATCATCCGATAAAAATCGATATCGGTACCAGAATGCTGCATTTTGCAGAAAATAAGAACGACGGAGCCAAAGATGTCCGAATTTGGAAAAACGACAAACTGACATCTTGCTCAGAAGATGGTTAGAATTTTTCTATGTAAAAATATTTAGGTTTCGAAAACATTTTATTTTCAACGCTTTTTAACTGATTGAATTGAAGTGAATTTACGCGCGAAATAAACTTTCAAATTTTCGGACGAAAATTTACCAGTTGCTATGTTTAATTAGACGTATTCCAAATATTAAATTTTTATTTCAAAATTTTATCGTTTAAAATTTCACAAAATTTCAACTAATTACGTTATTAAAACAGTTGAAATTTACGGGTCGTTACACACACCCTTTATCGGGGATACTTTAATAAAAACCTTATCTCCAACTGAGAATTCTAAGTCTTTACACCACTTATCTGCGTAACTCTTCTGTTTGGGTTGAGCTTCCTTCATCCTTTCTCGAATTAACTCAATCTTCTCTGACGCCTCCCTAACCAAATCTGGACCTAAGACTAATCTGTCTCCAGTCTCCAACCAACATGCTGGTGATATGTATGGCCTTTCATATAAAGCTTCAAAAGACGCCATTCCTATACTAGTTTGGTAACTATTATTATAGGAAAACTCAACCAAATGAGGGTGATTTTTCCAAGATCTACCAAATTCTAATACAAAAGCTCTCAATAGATCCTCGAGTACCTTGTTGACTCTCTCCATCTGCCTTTCTATCTGAGGGTGATATGCAGTACTCATATTAAGCTTGGTACCCAATACTTCCTATAGACTCTTCCAGAAGTCACTAGTGAACAAGGCATCTCTGTCACTGACTATACTACTAGGAACTCCATGTGGTCTAACTATGTTCTTTATGAACAACTTAGCTAAAATAGGTGCCATCCTGGTTGATTTTACTGGAATGAAATGGGCACTCTTGGTCAATCTGTCCACCATGACCCATATACTTTCATTTCCCCTATTTGACCTTGGCAGCCCGTTTATAAAATCCATGGATATCGAATCCCATTTCAAGACTGGAATCCCTAAATGTTGAAGCAACCCACTCGGCTTTTGATGTTCAGCTTTCATTTGTTGATAGTTTTCACACTGCCTAACCCACAAGCCAACATCCCTTTTCATACCTTCCCAATAGAAGCTCCTCTTCATATCCTGATACATCATGGTTTCTCCAGGATGAATTGTAAATTTGGACCGATGACATTTTCCTAGAACTTCCTTCCTCAAGTCCTCCACATTCGAAACACACAACCGTCCTTTTTTCTCAACCATTCTCTTTGGTCAAAACTAAAGTCTTTTAAATCATCGATCTCATTTCCACCCTCAAGCCATCTAATCCTCTCGGCTAATACTGGAACCTCTTTCTGCTTAGAAGCAATCCTCTCATTCAGCACTGGTCGAACTTCTAAACAGGACAACATGGCGGTACTCTGACTGGAGCTAGCAGTCGACCTTAACTGCACATCACAACTAGCTAAGGCTTCTAAATCCTTCCATTCCGCCAATATAGCTAACACTACATATTGATGTCTTCTGCTAAGAGCATCCGCTACCTTATAACTTTTCCCAGGTGTATACTCTATACCAAAATCATAAGCAGCCACAAACTCCGGTCACATCTACTGTCTTATATTCAACTCCTTCTGAGAGAATAAATACCTTAAAGACTTGTGATCGGTATAAAGCTAAAACCTATCCTTTAAGAGATAATGTCTCCAAATCTTCAATGTGAAAATGACCACAACCAACTCCAAATCACGAGTAGGATATTTCACTTCATGCGGTCTAAGCTGTCATGAAGCGTACGCAATTACTTTACCTTTCTGCATCAACACTGCTCCTAATCCAGTTCTGCATGCATTAGTATACACCACCAATCCTTGATTCCTATCTAGAATTACTAACACTAGTACATTGGTCAACGAATGCTTTAATTAAGGAATGCTTCCTCACATTTTTCAAACCAGACGAACTTCACATCCTTCCTGGTTAACTTAGTCAAAGGTGCTGCTATCCGTGAGAAATCCTTGATGAATCTCGGGTAGCAGCCAGCAAGTCCAA
Source organism: Allium fistulosum (assembly GCA_030737815.1). NCBI lineage: Eukaryota > Viridiplantae > Streptophyta > Magnoliopsida > Asparagales > Amaryllidaceae > Allium > Allium fistulosum. The sequence continues at coordinate 412,029,362 of CM060908.1, read as the reverse complement.
GAAAACTTCTGATCTCAGTCACCGTTTCTGGTCTTTTCCAATTATTCACAGACTGACAAGCCTTTCTCTGAAACCACGTGACCAAGAAACTTAACCTCTTTCTTCCAAAAATGACACTTGGCAAACTTCGCCTTCAGCTGATTCTGTCTCAGCGTCTTAAGCACCAATCTAAGATAAACCTCATGTTCCCTCTCGTCTTTAGAGTGTATTAAAATGTCATCTATAAATACCAATACAAACCTATCCAAGTACTCTTAGAAAACTCAATTCATTAAATCCACTAAGAAAGAAGGTGCATTCGTTAATGCAAATGGCCTCACTAACCACTCATATGAACCATACCTAGTCCGTAACGCTGTCAAAGGAATATTGTCCTCTGTTACCTTAATTGGTGGAAACTTGTCGCCAAATCCAACTGGGAGAATACTCTAGCTCCACCCCACTGATCAAACAGATCATCTATTCTTGGCAAAGGATACTTATTCCTTATCGTCCTTTCATTCAACTTACGATAGTCGATACACATCCTCAATAACCCATCTAGTTTCTTTACGAACACTGCGGCCGCTCCCCAGGTGAACTCCTTGGCCTGATAAAATTCCTTCTTTCAAGATCCACTAGCTGCACCTTCAATTCCTTCATCTCCATAGGTGTCATCCTGCTAGGTGGTCTACTAATAGGTTCAGCTCTGGGCACAAGATCTATACAAAACTCAACTGCTCGTTTCGATGGTAGTCCAATGACTGGCTCAAAGACATCCGCAAACTCTCTTGCTACTCGAACCTGACTTAACTCATCTGCTATCTCCATAGCACTAAGTACTAACACTTCGGTCAGAATTCTCCACTGAGAGTATTATTCGGTTATGGCTATCAGGATGTCTCAGTGATATCTTCCTATCCTGGCAAAATATTCTTCCCTCATACCTACCTAACCGATCCATGCCCAAAATGATCCCGAAATCTACGAAATCAATAACATAAAGACTGCATGCAAACTTATGACCTAACAAATCAAGTTCTAACCGGTCACATCTCAACCCTAGAGTTGCACACCCTCCTATTGGATTCGCAACCCTTAAGGAAGTACAGGTGGGTTCTAAGCATAATCTATCAACCAAACACTGAGATATAAATGAATGTGATGCATCAGTATCAAAAAGTACTTTAACTAGTATACTCTGAATCAAAAATGTAACTTCCATCACAGTTTTCCATTATCAACTGCAGTAGGCATAGCTGGTCCAATAGCAAAAACCTTCCCTTTGTCCTCCCTAACTGGCTTTGGACATTGATTCTTGTAATGCCTAACTTGATCACAGTTGAAGCACTTCATATTCTTCTTATTTGCAACCTTCTTCCTATTACCTGATCGGCACTCATTCGCATAATGACCCTTCTTGTCACACTTAAAGCAAACCAACTCAGCCTTCACCTTCTTGACAGTATCTCCCTTTTAGGCTCCCTTCTTTTTAAAGAACTTTCTCTTCTTCCCCTAAGAACCCTAAATTTCCACTGGGTTCTCTCTAGCACAACTAGTAAGCATCTCCTCATGGAGAATGGCCATTTCCATAACTAAATTACTAGGATCGCAAAGATGTGGTAGGGTCGCCCTAGCAATCTCGGGCCTCAGTCCCCTAAAAACTTCTCGTTCCTTCTGATGATGGTGTCTATAGTATTATGTCCATAACGGGATAACTCCTCAAACTTAGTGGCATACTCAATGACTGACATCTCTTCCTGCTCCAGATCCATAAACTTCCTTATCAGCTCTGACTTAGCAAACTCAGACACAAAATTTTGCTCAAATCTTCTTCTAAACTCAGCCCAAGTCAACTGTTCTTTTGGAACTCTAGCAGTAACACTATTCCACCAGTGAAGCGCTGACCCTTGCAACTGTTTAGAGGCCAACATTCTCTTTTGCGCATCATGTAAACCCAAATCAGCAAATATATGCTAACAATGCAACAACCAATTCTCAACTTCAATAGCATCTTCCGTCCCCATGAATGGCTTTCCACCAAGACTAGTGTAGTCCCTGCTCAGCCTAGAATAATTACTCCCAATTGGAGCTACAGGATTAGCTCCTCCAACATTTCCAACAATTCCCGCAGCAGCTTCTGCTTGCATCATATTCACGAAGAACTGATACATCGCTCCCATATCTACTGGTGGATTTCCAGCACCCACATTGGCATCAGCATTTTGGTTATTAGCATTAGCTCGTCAACCCGGGTTCCTCCTAGTGGTGGGTCGAGCATTTCCATTAGTTATGGTGCTTCCTCCATCGAGATTTACTCTTTCGTTTCCTGCTTCCATATCTCCTTTCTCATAAATATGCATATGAGCCTTAGTAAGATGCAAAAGAACGGTCTAAGAGAGCGGGGAATACATACTTATAAATATAACTATATATCAAATACAAGTACGTTACTATAGCGTTAACCCAAACCCCAATCATGTTGTCTGATTCATTGGATTATGTTTGAAAAATATTTTAGGTTTAAATTTCTTTTAAAGTTACTTAAACCTATGCTCTGATACCAACTTGTAACATCCCCCTACTTGGAGGCCCAAAACTAACGGCTACTGATGCTGCGGTCATCCATAGTTATTAATCCCCGGTGACCAAATATGGCAATGTTAGATACATTGATACACAGAAACACATGAATATGGAAAAAAAATTAAATAGCAAACAAAGTCCACATTCCATTTCAAAATATTTCAAATTCATTACATAATCCCATAGCGCAGACCACGTTCAGACAAAATACACTTTACAAAATACGCCAAGAGCGACATATGAAGATGCCCCTTTGGATGATCAGAGTATATAATAAGGTAATAAAATAAGTTTTCCTTTACAACCAAACACAACAAAAATAAAATAACTCTAAGTAGCTAACATGCCTCCTACATGTCACCGGAAACTTTATTCATCTAAAAGAACACCTGAAAACCATAAACCTCAAGCTATTCAAAATCAATTGAGTATCCGAGAGATTATGGGGAGAACAAAAACTTCAAGTTAGACATAAAGCCTGGTATGAATAATAATCTACCATCTCAAATCATTTAGATATCTAGTGAGACCACGCCGCTTAGCAGAACGGGGTTTCCCCTCACTGGTATCTTAAAAACTTTATAAAACCATATATTGTGCTCCTGCATTCACAATGGTTAAAACAATTCAAAACGGTATAATATGATTGTAGGAAATGCGGATTATGGATCTTAAGGCTGGATTAACACTAGAGGGGGTGAATAGTGTTTAATGGATTTTATGGAATTTTTGAAATCTTTTGAAATTAAACACAGACAAATGCAATTCACAACCACAGAGACAATCATATAATCAGATACATATGAAAATAGTAAATAAAAACAGTAAAAGAAAGAACACATCAGAATTTTATACTAGTTCGGAGTTACCCTACATCCAGTCCCACATAATTTCTTGTGCAGGTTTCTTTTCAAATATAGTGTTGATATTACAACCTCGATTTCAAGGCTACGAGATACACCCTCCTGTCTTCGAGTCCAGGGCAAACTCTCTTGATTTAACCAGGCTACAAGATCACCTAATTGATTTACGGGCTACAATCACACCCAATTGATTTACGGGCCACAATCACACTGTTTCCAATCACACTTTGATAGAGAGAGACTCAATACACTTCGATCTTTTGATCTTTGATTACAAATGATCCTATAAATTTAAATAGCACTGAGATCTTTGAGAGAGAGTGGTAGAGAATCAAACTAGAGATGATCGAGTTTGATTCACTCAGGATTTCGGCAGAGTTTTGTTAAAATATAAGTGAATATTTGAGTGGAGAAGGAGTGAAGAAATGAAGAAAAACTAACTTAAAATTCGTTGAAACAACTGGTAATTATAGAAGAACAACAGTCATGTCCATTCGTGAAAGGATATGACGAATAGACACTTCATTTGAAAATTTGAAAATTGAATTTCTACGGCTACCATGTCGACATGGGGGGATGAGGTATGTTGACATGCCTATGTATATTTTGAAAATTGATTTTGTTTTTAAAATGATTTCTATTCTAAAACTTGTCAAAACAATTTCTAAACTTTGTAAACCATTTTGAATATAGTTTAAACTTATAAAAGAGATTTAAAAAATAATCTTAAAAATATATAATCAATAATATAAAAGTAATATTAAAAACTAAGTATAGAATATATTTTTGAGATTTAAAGGCTATAATATTAAAACCAGGAGATAGTTTAAAAACAAGAGATGATTTTGAAATCAAAGTATAAAAAATAATAAAAATAGTTTAAGGCTAAAATATTTAAACTGAGAGAGATGACTTTAAAAAGTTTTTGGAAAAATATTTAAAATAAATCATTTTGAAAATTTTGTGGATTCCATTCCACTAGAGAAGGTCATGGGTTCCATCCCACTAATGAGGTTGTGGGTTTCATCCCACTATTAAAGCAAGAAGGTGGATTCCATTCCACAATTAAAATCTGAATAAAGATTTTAGATTTTAATCCTATTATGAAGTTTTGACATAAATCTAAACACTATTACTTATCTTCATGTCTTGAACCCTTGAACACTTGAAATCTTGAACTCTTGATACTCATGAGTCTTTAGTCTTGGTTTCTTCAATCTTGAATTCATCAGTCTTGAATCTCTATGCTCGGCCTTGAATCTATACACTTAGTTGAACCTTTATATTGTACAGTCTTCATTCTTCAGTACCTGCATATATATCCTGCATATACATATATATCTAGACAAGAATATTAGTATTTATATTTTATAACAAGTCCTAAGGTTGTTGTCATCAAAACCATCATCTCGGGAACTAACAATCTCCCCCTTTTTGATGATGACACCCTTTGTTTATAAAATCTACTCCACAAAACTCTGATTCTATTCTAACTCCCCCTTATTCCAACAACTCCCCATTAATACACTAACTCCCCCTTAATCTAAGCCTATCTAACCTATTTTATAGTTCTCCCCCTTTGTCATTAACAAAAATTAATCCTAAACTACATAACTCCCCCTAAATCTTATACTATAGCACTATATAGGATAATAATATAGTATAATAGAATATAAATGAGACGGATAATAATATGAGTAAAATATAGTAAGGTAAATGTGAGAGATATGAAAATTTCAAACATAATCAATCAATATATTTATCAAACCACACCATTTCAATCATATATTACATACCATGTTCAAATCAATTTAAACATTTCAAATCAAGTCAAATCAAACCAAACAATTCAAACCACATCAAACCAAATCAAATCAAAGTAAATCAAACCATACAAGTCAAATCAAACATTTCTTGGAAATTCAACTCATCATTCTTCATCGAAGATAGGATCTGACTTTATAGCATCCCATTCTTCATTATCCTTCTTCAAAGTTCCTTCTGAATTTTCTTCGAGTTCTTCTTTGTTGAGGGCTGAAATCATCCATCGAATGGCATCGAAATGCCTTTTTTGTTCCTTTATCATCTCCGTTTGGCTTAATTCTAAGTGACGTTGATTGCGAAGGATAAAAGTAAGCATGTTCTTGAAGGAATTGAGAGTTTCTTCAAGATTCTCACTTAGATTATGAATACGAGAGGCCATTATTTGATAAAATATGAAGAAATTTAATATAAAATAAGGAGAATTTAAAATATGCATTTTTCTGGAAGAAACAGGTATTTATAGGGTTAGAAAGTCGTTTGAAATGAATAAACACAAGGTAGTTATGTCAATTTCAATTTCAAAATCAAAAACACTTTCTGGTCGTTACATGTCGACATGGAGGGTGGGAGATGTCGACATGCCCCTGTTGATTTTAGCAATTTGCTTTGTTTCTTTATATTATGCACAAGTCTATATATATATAAACTTATATAATATAAAAACAGGCATTCCAGAGATATTTTAAAGCTAATGAACAGAAATAAACGATTTTCATTGATAAATTTTAGTCAACATCACATAAACAATACATAACATTAACTAATCGAAAGATACAAACTAATACAACATGAAATGAAAACTAGAATTCAAAAGAGGATGATGATAATCCAAGTTTGCGACTCACTTTCCCAAAGAACTTGTTCATTTTGGTGGAAATTTTGTCCAACTTTTTACTAATGGATCTTTTGAGAATCCGTTGGTTTTCCACTATTATCTTTTGGTTTTTGAGAAGTGTCTTGTTGGATGGATTGTTAGGAGTGATAGGGTATTCAATACTTCCCAATGATGTCCCTTCTTTTTCCTCTCCTTCTTCTTCAATCTCCATCTCCTCCCCTTCTTCCTCCTCTTCTTCTTCTTCCATTTCTTCATGAGCCAACCTTTCATCTTTTTTGGTAAGTGTTTCATATGGTTGAAACACAAGTGGGATTTTCATAAGAGAAATATTTGCATGGTTAAACACTTTTTGAGAAACAAACTCCTCTTTCTTATAATCAACTCCAAAATAGTTAAAAATCCGAGTAAGATAAATTCCATGATATAAAGTGTTTTCTCCTAAAGTAAAATTTGTAGGACGAAGTTCATCCAAAATTACTTATGCCCAATTAATGTCATAGTGCCCATAAATAGCAAAAAGAGCCTTACAAACTTTTAAGGTCGGGTGATTGAAATTTTCTGATCTTGGATTTATGGTATGTTGCAAAAGAAGGTTTACAATTCTTGCTTTAGGACGGAAATTTTGATTTATAAATTCAAAGTTATCATCTCCTTCAAAAACGTGATGAAATGTCTCATGATCATGTTCATCAATTTGAAAATCCAAAAGATTCATTCCCGTATATTTACAACCCAAAATATTTCCCAAAATCTCACTATTTAAAACAATTTGTGTTCCTTTAACACTACTCCAAACTTCCCCTTCATTACCATCATAAAAACCACGATTCAAATTAGCATAAAATATTTTAACAAGATTTGGATAACAAACAAAATCATTTTGAGAATCATCAATTAAGCTAAGAATATGATTCTCTTCAAAAAGAACATTGATTTCATAAGAAGAAAAATCATTAAAGATAGCAAATTTTCCCGCATGGACTTTTCCAAAGTTTGCATAGCTTATGTAAGCTTTGATAGCTTCTGGGTCATTGTAGAGGAATTCTTTGATGGCCTTGGACAGCCTTATGGTGGAGGGAGTGCTTGAGGAAGCCATTTTTGAAGAGAGTAGAGAGCTTGAGAGTTTGAAAGAGAGTTTGAATTTTGAAATGAAGTGAAACGATAGGATAAAGTTAAGGAGATAAATAGATATTCAGTAGTCATGTTCTCTGGTCAAGAGACGCCTTTTAAGAGATTTGGAGTTGGTGAAAAGGTGGAGGGAAATTCAAAGTTTTGAATTCAAATTTGAATTTCAAATTTCTGGGGGGGATGTCGACATAAGGGGTAGGGCCATGTCGACATGGGTCCTATAATACATGTGACTAATTTTTTCTAATTTGTTTAATATATATATATATATATATATATATCCTATAATCTAATTTATATTTTATCTGAAATAATATAAATATAATAACACTTTGATATTAATATTTTAATATTAAAAATATTATTAAAATTATATTATTTTGAAAATCAAAATTTTAAATTCAAACAGCAAGCACTTTCAAAACATGCAAACAATCAAACCTTCAAACATTCAAGCAAACAATTTCAACTAATATAATTTAAATGCGTACCTATTTTTAGATTCATATTCTCAAGATCATCAGATTCATGAATAGCTGTAAAGCACATATATGAATTTTCCGCCTTCTGATCTTCATCACTGGAGGATGAGTCTGAATTGTCTAGTGTAGAAGTATGCGCTCTCTTCCTTTTCTTTGACGAATCATTACGTGGAGGAAATTTTTTATTATCCGGACGCGAACAATCTCTTTTTAAGTGGCCCGCCTCATCACAATTGTAGCATCTGACGTTGTTGAGAGTCTCATTATTATTTCCAGAATTCTTGTGATTATTTCTCGTGTAGTTGTTCATCTTTCTGTATTTCAGAAACTTTCTAAAATTTCTTGTCATCAAGGCTATTTCTTCATCGTCGTCACTGTTTGAGTCTGAACCATCTATTATTGCATTAAACGCTATTGACTTCTTTTCTAAGGCCTTGCTTTCTCTTCTCCCTTGCATTTGTACTTCAAATGACATCAAATTCCCATTTAATTCTTCAATTTTCAGTGTACTGATATCATTAGCCTCTTCAATTGCTAGTGTCTTCTAATCCCATTTCGGAGTGAGTGAATTCAGAATTTTTCTAACTTGATCTTCTTCAGAGAAGTTCTTTCCTAATGCAATTAGTGAGTGCACAATATCTTGAAATCGACTGTACATGTCTGAAATGGACTCATTTGGATTCATCTTAAATAATTGAAACTGATTGGTCAAGATGGATATTTTGGTCTATTTAACTTTGCTTGTTCCTTCATGAGTAACTTGCAAAGTTTTCCATATTTCATATGCAGACTTACAGACAGACACTCTATTAAACTTATTCCTATCAAGTGAACAGAATAGAATATTCATGGCTTTGGAATTGTTTTGTGCAATAGTCTTTTGCTCAACGGTCCACTGTGCAAAATTTGTTGTGGGTTCAATGTACTCAGTTTGTGTGATATTTTAAGTGTCTAATCCTATTGATTGTAAATAGATTTTCATCTTACATGCCCAATATGCATAGTTACTGCCATTAAAAAGTGGTGGTCTAGCAGTAGACTGACCCTCTACAAATGAACTAGTGATAGTGTTAACATTACCAGTGTTGGCAGCCATTTGAAAACTTTTCAAAAAATTAGATTATGAAAACTTTGAAAACCAATGCTCTGATACCAAATGTTGGAAATGCGGATTACGGATCTTAAGGCTGGATTAACACTAGAAGGGGGTGAATAGTGTTTAATGGATTTTATGGAATTTTTGAAATCTTTTGAAACTAAACATAGACAGATGCAATTCACAAACACAGAGATAATCATAGAATCAGACACAGATGCAAATAGTAAATAAAAGCAGTAAAGGAAAGAACACACCAGAATTTTATATTGGTTCGGAGTTACCCTACATCCAGTCCTACACAATTTCTTATTCAGATTTCTTTTCAAATATAATGTCAATATTACAACCTCGATTTCAAGGCTATGAGATACACCCTCCTGTCTTCGAGTCTAGGGTAAACTCTCTTGATTTAACCAGGCTACAAGATCACCTAATTGATTTACGGGCTACAATCACACCTAATTGATTTACGGGCCACAATCACACCGTTTCCAATCACACTTTGATAGAGAGAGACTCGATAAACATCGATCTTTCGACCTTTGATTACAAATGATCCTATAACTCTGAATAACACTGAGATCTTTGAGAGAGAATGGTAGAGAATCAAACTAGAGATGATCGAGTTTGATTCACTTAGGATTTCAACAGAGTTTTGTTAAAATATAAGAGAATATTTGAGTGGAGAAGAAGGAGTGAAGAAATGAAGAAAAACTAACTTAAAATTCATTGAAAACAACTGGTATTTATAGAAGAACAACAGTCATGTTCATTCGTGAAAGGATATGATGAATAGACACTTCATTTGAAAATTTGAAATTTGAATTTCTACGGCTACCATGTCGACATGGGGATGGGGTATGTCTACATGCCTATGTATATTTTGAAAATTGATTTTGTTTTTAAAATGATTTCTATTCTAAAACTTGTCAAAACAATTTTTAAACTTTGTAAACCATTTTGAATATAGTTTAAACTTATAAAAGAGATTTAGAAAATAATCTTTAAAATATAATCTATAATATAAAAGTAATATTAAAAACTAAGTATATAATATATTTTTGAGATTTAAAGACTATAATATTAAAACCAGGAGATAGTTTATAAACAAGAGATGGTTTTGAAATAAAAATAGTTTAAAGCTAAAATATTTAAACTAAGAGAGATGACTTTAAAAAAATTTGGAAAAATATTTAAAATAAATCATTTTAAAATTTTCGTAGATTCCATTCCCCTAGAGAAGGTCGTGGATTTCATCCCACTAAAGAGGTCATGGGTTCCATCCTACTATTAAAGCGAGAAGGTGGATTCCATTCCACAATTAAAATCCGAATAAAGATTTTAGTGATATTATGAACTTTTAACATAAATCTAGACACTATTACTTATCTTGATGTCTTGAACCCTTGAACTCTTGATACTCATTAGTCTTCAGTCTTGGTTTCTTCAATCTTGAATTCATCAGTCTTGAATCTCTATAATCGGTCTTGAATCTTTATACTCAGTCTTGAATCTTTATATTGTACAGTCTTCATTCTTCAGTACCTGCATATATATCCTGCATATACATATATATCTTGACAAGAATATTATTATTTATATTTTATAACAAGTCCTAAGGTTGTTGTCATCAAAACCATCATCTCAGGAACTAACAATGATGATATGTAAAACAAGTGAATTAATTCTGGATTACCCATCCCCATTCATTTTGACTATCTGTCACGGTTATAGTTTATAAGGTCACTATTAACCTAATAGTTTTCATGGCCTGACTATTAATCGGTAAAGTGATTATGGACTCCCTGTCTAGTTACATAGTTTTCATGGGATACTAAGAATCTATTGGTAAATCCAATATCTTTGCTCTTATCCTAGTTTTCATGGGCTGACTAGGAACCTATTGACTAACTGTCAATATCTTAATCCGGATATAGTTTTCATGGGCTAACTATAAACCTATCGGCCCCTGCCAATATCAAATCATAGTTTTCATGGGCTGACTATGAACCTATTGTTCCCTGCCCATATCTTTCCCTTTACACATTTTTCATGGGCTTATTGTGAACCTATTGGCTCCTGCCAATATCTTTAATTAAGATTTTAACATTTCTTAAGTTATATTCACTACTGGATCAACCTAGTAGGTTATTCTGCCCTTTTCCTAAGTACCATTATGGGTTAATTACAATGTGAATGAGTATATAAAGAAGCAATCATAACAACAAAATAATACTCTTAAAATCTTTATTTATGCTAGGGTTTTTCCTTTAAAACAAGAATGGGTTATTTGTTTTGAAACCTTAAACGTCACTTTTCGAAACCACTGGATGACCTCCATCGAAAGCATAGAAAACCTCTTTTCATAACTCTAAGTATATACCTTTCGAAGCTCTATAAATCAATTTTTTCAAAACCAAATCATACCTTTCGAATGTGTCAAAACATTGCTAAATAATCTTTAGAAATATAACTTCAAAACTAATGAAAGTACTCCTTTCGAAAACATTGGGTTTTACTCTTTAAAAACATCTTTTGGTCAAAGTGCTTACACACCAAAGTATCTCTTTTGAAACCTTTAATAAAATATTTTTGGGGGAAAAATTGATAGTGTCGAAACCATATATGCGAAAGCTCAAAACCTTGGAGTAAAACTATAAAGGAAAGCATCAAAACCCCCTTTCGACACCATTGCCTTCGAAAACCCCAAACCTCTTCGAAAGCATTTAGGAAGTGACTTAGCTTAAGTTTAAAACAAAGAGAACCCTTTGAAGGCATTGATGGCTGCAATACATCCAAAAGGTAAAAAGAATAGTGGTTGGGTTTCGACTAGGTCGGAACCACCTCTTTCGAAAGCATTATATAAAGACAAAGGAACCCATTCGAAAGCTCCTACTTAAAACATGATACAGAAACCTACTTAGAAGACTATTTAGAAAAACCCTTTTCGAAAACATGGGTTTCGACTACGTCAAAATCTTTAGGTAAAATAAAGCAGGAACATAACATTTGAAAACAGAACTAAGGTTTCAACCTCATCGGAAGTATTGCTTTCGACACACTAGCATCCGCCTTTCCTCCAATCCACTACGTACCATCTAAGTAATACCTTGTGTATTAGTTTCGACTATGTGGGTTTCGGCTGTGTTGGTTTCGTCTGAGTTGGAGTGGAAGCATTGGAGTCGAAAGGTACTACTAAAGGAGGAGGAACCCTCTTTTCTGATTAAAGGCTGAAATCATGCTCATTTTTAGTAATTACTTTAACTAACCTGCCTATGTGTAATCTTTTAATTAGTTGCCTTAAAACTTCTCAAATACTTAAAAAATAACTACCACATTTATCAGATCTAAATCAACTAAAAAATTAACGTTTAAGCCCTTTCATTAAGCAAAACCAATATTGCAAATAAGTCCTTCTTTTTAAAATAATTTATTTTCCATAGAAAATTATTTAGGAAAAATCCCCAAAAATCACAGAAATTCATTTTCGTCATGTTATCAAACATATTAAAATTTCAGACCCAATTTCTTCCTGAAATAATCGAAATAAATTTTAAACCTAAATATATCATATTTTCCTTTAGAAATTCATAATGAATTTTCCATAGCTTAGAAAATTATGAAAATTGAAACCCCTCTCTAAAATCATGTTTTACCTAATATATAATTTTTCCATGGCATTCTAAATCCAACAACAATCGATTTTGCCCTAAAACCATGCAAATTCATATGTAAATGAATTGGTTTTAATTAAGCATATAATAATTCAAGCATATCATCATCCAAAATATTCTAAAAATGAATTTAATCATAAGTCTGAAAACATATGATTATAAAAGCAAAATAGAGATGGAATAAATTATTATTCACCTTAAATATGATAAGAGCTTTGAGATTTGATTTGAAATTGATCCCCTAGCTTTAATTCCTTAGCTTGATTGAATTTCTCTTCCTCTTCTTCCTTTTTAATGGTCGGCTCTTCTTAGGTTAAATTTGCATTTTTGAGTTTTTGAGAAAATGAACGTGAATGGGCAAATAAAAGTGTATAGCGATCAATAATAAGGTGCGGCTATATTTGCCAATATGCCCATGTTTTAATTAATAATTTTAAAAGCCATTTTAAGCCCAAATAAGGTAAATTAAGCACGGCCTTCTTATAGTTTTATTCAAATCTCAATCCCTTTTTTAGCATTATTCTATTTAATTTATAAACTAAATCTCTTAAATAATGTTATAAAAAATTAGGAATGTTACACTTTGTAAACCATCAATAAAATCCATTGATATTTTCTCCCAATTCCAATTTGGGATCTCAAGTAGTTGGAGTAGCCTAGCAGTCCTTTGATGATCGCCCTTGATTTGCTGGCAATTCGCACATCGGTTGACACGAATAGAAACATCTCTCTTTATTCCCTTCTAGCAGAATACCCGCTTCATATCCCAATGCATCTTCGAAACATCAGGATGGATACTTAAATTGGATGATGACATTCTGTTAAAACTGAAAGTGTACGTGCAGTACTAAGGATCGTATAATATGGTATATAAATGCGGAAACTGATAATAGCAGTAAAATAAAAATTAAAGTAAGCACACCAGGAATTTTTATACTGGTTTGAACTTCCCGTTCTACGTCCAGACCCAGAATACCCTCTGGATTTTGACTAAACCCCTCACTTAACCCGGAGGAATAGGTATCCAACACCTGAGCAGCCGAACAGGAATTTTTCCGCCTCAACAGCCGAAGAGGACTTCAACTTAATACAAATAACTTGTTGACGAATGTGTTCTGAATAACACTGATTGTCTTTTGATAGTACAGCTTTCCTATAATCAAATCCTCAAGAGTATATATATGTGTGAAGATTTAGAAGGAAGATAATCACGTAGAATCGAAGTATATGAATTAATTCAAGGATTCTAGTGATATTAAATGAGAATGAATGCTTTTTTATTTGCAGAGAATAATAGAGAATAGATTTCAGAATTATAAACAAGAATTGGTTGTTGTAGAAATGAATTGAACATGTTTATATAGTTATAGAATAGTTACAATCTTTCATGAAGAGTTTCAATCAAAAGTTGTGTCCGTATCTCTTGGATTAAAGGAGATTCCTCTTCACGAACGATCGCAACTCTTCAGAAAACTAGCCGTTATTCTCAGGTCGGTTGACCGAGAAAACTGGTCGGTCAGCTGAGTTTCAAAAACGTACACAGAACAGTGCATATCTGTGCACTGACACAAAGTCGGTCGACCGAAGATCCTGGTCGGTCAGCCGACCTGCTGTCAAGTGCACAGTGCACACTTTTGCATGTATAAATGAATATATATCAATTTGTGTGTGTATGTGACTACTTGAGGAATGATTTTAACAATATTCTAAGACTCACTACAATAAAATATCCATACTAATCTCTGGATTTTAGTCTTGTCTCCTTTGTAGTGCACAATATACGTTTATTCTCTTTTTGTCGCCTTCGTATAGTATTCTCTTTGTAATTCGTCGTATGAACTCTGAAGCCTGTGTCATGAATCAAAACTCATGAATCAACATTCTCCCCCTTTTTGATTATGACAATACTTATGTGACGAAGTAGTATATAATATATATTATAATTCTCCCCCTGAATATATGACGACTTTTCTGCAAAAATTTGTTAGCTTTCATATATTTCTCCCCTTTATCATCGACAAAAAGGAATACTTATTAGATGTAATATGAAAAAATAATATGGAACATGTAACACAAGTAAGAAAACATCGAGTTTAAATATTACATACTCAAACCAAATAGGAATATTAATGATGTTTACTTACTACACAACATCTAAAAATAGACATATTGTTCATAAAAAACAGAATACTTGAAATTATGAAATAGCAAGTTGTAAAACAATATGATCACTCCTCACCATCATCGGAATCCCAAAATTCTGGACGAATATTTTCTTTCGGAGGAGCATGTTCCTTACCACGTCTTTGAGCGTTTGAAGTGTGAGTTCCCGATGTACCGGAACTTGTATTCTCCGAAGTGGACCAAGAGAAGTTTGGCACCGGCCTTTTTCCGAGAGCAAGGTGAGAGGCACCGGCTTCGGAAGTGCATGATAAGGCATCCCATAGATTGACGAAGAAGCCCTTAATTTTCTTGAACCGACCGTCAATTTTTCGTAACTGGGCATCTAAGGCAAGTTGATTTTGAGCCAAAATATCAATGGCCGCTTCCGTACTAATTTCGGGAGTTGGTCTTTGAATTGAGGATTGGCGAGTTAGATGTTCCGTAGCATGAGTAGATGGTTGAGGTGTCGAATAGCTACGGCGTAGTTGTTCTCTCGGAGTAGCACGCCATTGGTCAAATCTTATAAATCTAGGTGGAGCATCAGACAATTTCATTAGTTTTATGGTCCTTGAATCAAAAGAACGGACTTTGGAGGTTTCGGATTTCGGAGCATGTATGACGAAGCTATTGATTAATCTCATTTTGTATTCTCCATAATAAATATGAAGCATCCTTCCTTGATTAAATGAGAGAAATTCGTCCATAAGAAGTTGTGCCCAATTAACTCGTACATTCCCACATATAGCATACAATGCCTTAAAATTTTCGGGATATACTAGATGATATGAACCGCCTCTAGGAACAATAGATTTCATCATGAAACAATGAAAAAGTCGAGCTTTAGGTCGAAGTGATGATGTTTGTCTAAAATCTGTAGCATCATCTTCAAAAAATAAATGGCTTATCCGGTCACGACTTGATATATTACAATCTACATCGCGTAATGAAATTCCACCCGGTCGAGCATTCAAAATGTGGTTAATTCGATCAATGGAAAGGAAAATTGAAGTGCCACAAACCGATGTCCAAACACAATTGTCAGTGTTTCTCGGCGGATTGACAAGGTTAAGGTTTGCTAGAAATAACTTGACCATAATATAATTGATTTTCAAATTATTTTTCCTATGGTCAAGGAATGTATCAAGTCCACTCTCAGTAGCGGCATTTTCAATACCGTAGGGAGCGAAATCAGGGTAACTTACAAATGATTCCTCAAAGATCTTGGCATCTTGAAGTTGTATCCATCTTTGAAGTGCTACATCATTGACAAGCCATGAGGTGATTTGAGTATCTATTGGAGTTGATGAAGAAGCATCGGTAGTTTTAGTTTTCTTTCTAGGAGCCATTGAATTTGAGGAAAAAAATTTAAATTTGATAAAATTTCAATGGAGTTTGGGGTAAAAATCTGAAATTGGGAAAGTGAAAATGAAGAGGTAGGTGAAAAAGTGAATAGGTGGGTTAAAAAATTTAAAGAGATAGCACCAGTTTTATTTCGTTCGGTCGATCGAAATGTCTGGTCGGCCGACCGACTCTGTAAACTGAACATAGGAAACTTTCGGGAAGGATTCGGTTGACCGACTCAGTTTTTTTGGTCGACCGACCCTGTTGTTTTGCCCAGTTTTGCTGTTTCTGTTAAACAATTGTATAAAGAGAAATTTTATTATTTTTGCTTGATATTAATACAACTTATAGAAAATCAGCAACATATTAATATATATTAAAAAAATGCTTAGCCACTAGTTGTTAATATCGACGTTCCCAAAAATTTAGAGATGGAACATTCTCTATAGGTGACCACGTAGGAGCTACTGGAGATTGAGAAGGATTTGAGGAGGTTGAGGGTCTAGATGTGGGTTGAACAATGTCTTACTTTTTCGACGAACAAATTTTTATGGCCATCCGTTCTAGAAAGCTCAAACGTCTTGCCGTAACTTTTTGTTCATAGTATAACTCCTTTTATAGATCCATTTGTTGCTGTTGATAGTGGTGTATCTCATCTATTTTCTGTTTAGTTGAAGGAGATATGACCATAGCATTCTTTCCTTTCTTCTTTTTCAGTGTATAACCGGTATGAGTGTTCTCCCATGGTTTCCAGCCATGTCGGGGGTCTTTATCCGGGGAAGGAGAGAAGTTAAGGACACGATTAGGTAAGGGAAAAATAGGATAGAGTCCGTTTTCAGGAATACGATCGGAATCATCGTCCGGAGATGTATACGATAAATGAGAGTTTTAAGAATTGTAAGAATCATTGTTGGATTACATTTTCAAATAATTTTGAATATAAACTTTTCTTAGTATTTGTTTGAAAACTGAACACAGTTTATATAAGTATTTGTTTACTTAAAAACAAGTGGTTAAGAATTAGTATTTAATTCTCATCACAGGTAATTAATAGCAAAACAATTTGTAAAAATAGTTTTATGAAAATACAATTTAAACTAAAAAGGAGATTGAGACAAGAAACAACTGTAGCTCAAGTGGCTATAATACACCATTTATCAAGCAAGTAAGAGGTCATGGGTTCAAATCTCACTTTGGTCAGAAAAAAAACATTGTTTTAAACATTTTGCATATTTTTAGTTATAACTCTTTTAGAGACATTATTCCTAAATCTCGTCTAAGTTTGATAAAACTATTTTCATTTAATGGTTTAGTAAAAATGTCAACAATCTGATTTTCAGTATTAATAAACTCTAAATTTATCAATCCTTTTTCCAAACAATCATGAAGAAAATGATGACGAATATCTGTATGTTTTATTCGTGGGTGATTGACAGGATTTTTAGAAAGATTTATTGCACTAGTATTATCGTAATAAATTATAGACTTTTCAAGATGACAATTAAAATCCTGAAGTGTTTGTTGCATGTAAATGACTTGTGCACATGCCAAAGCAGCAGATATATATTCTGCTTCACATGTCGATAAAGAAACGCAGTTTTGTTTCTTACTGAACCAAGAGACTAAGGAACGTCCAATGAAGTGACATGTTCCGCTAGTACTTTTCTATCCGTCCGACTTCCTCCAAAATCAGCATCGCTATAGGAAACTAATTTGAAAGGACATTCTTTTGGATAAAATAGTCCGAAATCTTTGGTTTTAGTTAGATAACGAATAATGCGTTTAACTGCTCGCATATGTGATTCTTTGGGATTTGCTTGAAATCTAGCACATAAACAAACACACATCATTATATCAGGTCGACTAGCTGTTAAATATAATAACGATCCAATCATACTACGATATAGTTTTTGATCAACACTTTTGCCCTCCTCGTCTCTATCGAGATGAATCGTTGTGCTCATAGGAGTTGGTTTGGCAGAAGTGTTTTCCAGACCAAATCGTTTAATTAAATTATAACAATATTTTTCTTGAATAATAAAAATTCCATTTTCAATTTGTTTAATTTGTAATCCAAGAAAATATGATAATTCTTCCATATGAGACATTTCAAATTCATTTGTCATTATAGTTGAAAATTGCTGACATAACTTTTCATTTGTCGATCCAAAGATAATATCATCAACATAAATTTGAATTATCAAAATATCTTTCTTAGTTTTCTTAATAAAAAGAGTTTGATCTACTTTACCAATTTCAAAACCAAATTCTAATAAATAGCTTTTAAGACGATCATACCAAGCACGTGGTGCTTGTTTTAAACCGTATAAAGCCTTTTTGAGTTTGTAAACATGATCCGGAAATTTTTCATGATAAAAGAGAGGTGGTTGTTCAACAAAAAACATTTTCTTTTATGTAACCATTTAAAATGCACTTTTAACATCCATTTGATAAAGTTTAAAATTATGAAAACATGCAAACGCCAATAAAATTCGTATTGCTTCAAGTCGGGCGACTGGAGCAAACGTTTCTTCGTAGTCAATTCCCTCTTCTTGATTATATCCTTGTGCAACTAATCTAGCTTTATTCCTAGTTATATTTCCTAGTTCATCTGCTTTATTTTTGAAGACCCATTTAGTACCAATGACTGATTGATCACTTGGTCTAGGAACAAGTTCCCAAACTTCGTTTCGTTCGAATTGATTTAGTTCTTCTTGCATGGCAAGAATCCAGTAGTCATCAGTTGAGGCTTCTTTTATATTCTTAGGTTCTATGTTAGAGAGCAAAGCTACATGACCAACTTGATTTAAATGATGTCTGGTTTTAACGTTCGTATTTACTTCTCCAATTATATTTTGTACAGGATGATCCCGTAAAATTCTAGGTGGAGATTTTATTATATTAGGAGTAATGTTTGTATTTTCGGTAATTTCATGAATATTATCAAAAATTTCACTAGTATTACTGTTTTTATTCTGAATAGTTTCATCATCAGAATCGATAGAAATATTTGGATTTATATTTTTAAAATTTTCGTCAAATGAAACATGTAAACTTTCTTCAATAATTTGAGTTCTTTTATTAAAAATTTGATAAGCTTTACTTCGTTTCGAATATCCTACGAATATTCCTTCATCGGATTTTGGATCGAATTTGCCTAGCTGATCTTTAGTATTCAAAATAAAACATTTAGAACCAAAAACTTTAAGATATGAAATATTTGGTTTTCTTCCATTTAGAAGTTCATATGGAGTATTCTTAGTTAACGATCGAATGGAAACACGATTCAATACATAACAAGAAGTAGCTACAGCTTCTGCCCAAAAATGTTTTGATAGAGTGGTTTCATTTAATAAAGTTCTTGCACATTCTTGTAACGTTCTATTTTTTCTTTCTACGACGCCATTTTGTTGTGATGTTCTAGGAAATGAAAAATTATGGTTAATACCTTTCTTGTTACAAAATTGTTCAAAAACTTCATTTTCAAATTCTCCTCCATGATCACTTTTGATATTTTTAATTTTCAAACTTTTAATATTTTGTATCTCTTTTAACAAAAACTTTAAAATGATCGAAAGTATCACTTTTATTTTTCAAAAAAGAAAATCCAAGTGTATCTAGAAAAATCATCTACGATAACAAACACATATCTATTATGATTAATAGACTGAACTTGAGTTGGACCAAAAAGATCCATGTGTAAAAGTTCAAGTGGTTAATCTGTAGATATTACCTTTTTAGATTTAAAAGAAGATTTTGTTAATTATCCTAATTTACATGCATCATAAAATATATTAGTTTTGAATTTTATATTGGGTAATCCTTTAACTAATTTGTTTTTAGCTAATTTGTTGATGGTGTTAAAATTAACATGACAAAATCTTTTGTGCCAAAGACAAGAATCGTTTTCTTTAGCTACTAAACACAAATTTGAATCATTATTAACATTCATATTTAAGATATAAATGATTTTATCTCTTATTCCTTCGAAAATAGTGTTATGATTTTTATCGAAAATATTACATTTATTTTCTGAAAAAGTTATATTAAAACCTTTATCGCATAGCTGACTAATACTTAATAAATTGTGTTTTAAATTTTTAACTAATAAAACATCAGTAATGAGAGGTAAATTAGAGGTACCGTTGCTACTGACATCGCCTTTGCCGATGATATATCCTTTTGAGTTATCTCCAAAGGTGACTGCTCCTCCATTTGAGTATATAATGTTTGACAATATTTCTTTTTTCCAGTCATGTGTTTTGAGCAACCGCTATCTAAAATCCATTTTCCACTCTTCTTATGAGGTACCTGCAAAAAGTTTATAAAAAGTTGGTACCCATTCTTTTTAGGGTCCTAAGAGTTAGATCTTAGGAAGCCAAACCCATACGGGTTCAGAATTCCCTTTATAAACATAATTTTTGTTATTATGAACAGTTTCCATAAACATTTTGATATGTTTATTCCTTATCAGAATATTATTTGATTTTGGAATCCATATCTTGATGGTATTAGTGTTTGGATAAACTGTTTTCTTAATATCCTTTTTAATATTATTATTAATCCTACTTTTAACAAAATTATTCTATTTCTTAAATCCTATTCCAGATTTATTGTTAGTGGATTGAGAATTTTCAAGTATTCTAGAAAGATTCTCTCTTCCTTTATTGAAATTAGATACATTTTTAGAGATATCATCAAATTTTACTTTAAGACTAGATTTTTCTAATTCTAAATCCTTAATTTTTGAGTTTAAACTATTATTTTCCAAAAATAAAACATCATTTTTATTTTTCTGAATTTCTAGTTCTTCAGATATTGAAGAAATTTGAGAAGATAAGTTAGAATTCAATTGTTGAGAAATTTCAAGTTCTTCTTCTAATATTTCTTCTCATCTTTCAGCATATCTACTTCTAAGATAGTCCTATCTAACTTTCTTTGCAACTCCTTATTTTTCTTTTTAAGTTGCTTTGCTAAGTCTACTAATTCAGAATTAATTTCAATTAAATCTTCAAAAGTAAGATCACTTACATCGTCTGACAAAGCCATGAAGCATACATTTGCTTGTTCATTTTCATTATCACTTTCGCTCTCTGATGAGGATGATGAGTCAGTGTCGTCCCAAGTGACTGAAAAAGCTCTTCGTTTGATTTTGTCCTTCTTGAAATTGCTCTTTTTACGTTCTGGACAATCCTTCTTCATGTGACCTTTCTTGTGACATTCATAACATTCCATTGCTGAAGATGATGGTTTGCTGCTATTGGAATTGTTGTTGGAATTATTTTTGTTTCCCTTGAATTTATTTCTATTGAATTTCAAAAACTTTTTGAAATTTTTAGCAATCATTGCCATATCTTCATTATCTGAGTCGGACTCATCTTTTTCTGCTTGGAATGTCACATTTTTCTTTTCTTGTGCTCCATTTCTTTTTGCTTGCAAATTTACTTCGTAAGACATTAAATTACCTATCAATTCTTTTGGTTTTAATGTTGATAAATCAGTTGCTTCTTCAATAGCTAGCACTTTTCTTTCCCATTCGTCCGTTAAAGAATTTAAAATTTTTGTAACAACATCAAAATCAGTAAACTTTTGTTCTAGTGATAGTAAAGCATGATAAATATCCTGGAATCTAGAGTACATGTCATTTATAGATTCATTTGGCCTCATTTTGAAATTTTCAAATTGATTTTTCAACATAGAGATTTTGCTTAATTTAACTTTGTTCGTTCCTTCATGTGTTACCTTAAGTGTTCTCCAAATTTCATAACCAGAAGTGCACATGCTAACTCTATTGAATTCATTTCTATCTAATGCACAAAATAAAATATTCATAGCCTTTGCATTTGATGTAGCATCTAGTTTTTGTGTGTTACTCCAAGTTGAGTATTCTCCAGTAGGAGTTGTGTACTCTCTTTGTATAACATTCCTGATATCGAATCCACTAGATTGCATATAGATTCTCATTCTAGTTGACCAATAATTATAATTTATACCATTAAAAAGTGGAGGTCGTGAAGTTGATTGACCCTCTGTGAAACTATTATTAGTGTTAGTGCCAACATCGTTAGTTTGTGTCATTGCCATATTACTAGAAATAGATATCAAATAACTTTGTGACGGTTATAGGATAACCTTGCTCTGATACCAAATGAAAGTGTACGTGTAGTACTAAGGATCGTATAATATGGTATATAAATGTGAAAACTGATAATAGCAGTAAAATAAAAATTAAAGTAAGCACACCAGGAATTTTTATACTGGTTCGAACTTCCCGTTCTACGTCCAGTCCTAGAATACCCTCTGAATTTTGACTAAACCCCTCACTTAACCCGAAGGAATAGGTATCCAACACCTGAGCTGCCGAACAGGAATTTTCCCGCCTCAACAGCTAAAGAGGACTTCAACTTAATACAAATAACTTGTTGACGAATGTGTTCTGAATAACACTGATTGTCTTTTGATAGTACAGCTTTCCTATAATCAAATCCTCAAGAGTATATATGTGTGTGAAGATTTAGAAGGAAGATAATCACGTAGAATCGAAGTATATGAATTAATTCAAGGATTCTAGTGATATTGAATGAGAATGAATGCTTTTTATTTGCAGAGAATAACAGAGAATAGATTTCAGAATTATAAACAAGAATTGGTTGTTGTAGAAGTGGATTGAACATGTTTATATAGTTGTATAATAGTTACAATCTTTCATGAAGAGTTTCAATCAAAAGTTGTGTCCGTATCTCTTGGATTGAAAGAGATTCCTCTTCACGAACGATCGCAACTCTTCAGAAAACTAGCCGTTATTCTCAGGTCGGTTGACCGAGAAAACTGGCCGGTCAGCTGAGTTTCAAAAACGTACACAGAACAGTGCATATCTGTGCACTGACACAGAGTCGGTCGACCGAAGATCCTGGTCGGTCAGCCGACCTGCTGTCAAGTGCACAGTGCACACTTTTGCATGTATAAATGAATATATATCAATTTGTGTGTGTGTGTGACTACTTGAGGAATGATTTTAACAATATTCTAAGACTCACTACAATAAAATATCCATACTAATCTCTGGATTGTAGTCTTGTCTCCTTTGTAGTGCACAATATACGTTTATTCTCTTTTTGTCGCCTTCGTATAGTATTCTCTTTGTAATTCGTCGTATGAACTCTGAAGCCTGTGTCATGAATCAAAACTCATGAATCAACAAAAACTTCCTGCCTAAGACCATCACATTAGAAACACATATCCTTCCATTCATCCACAATATACCTGATGGTACATATTAAATGTTGAACAATGCCCTTCCTCTACATCCTTGATGATCTCCATAAAGTGACTATCTTCCCCTTATTTTCTCAGAATCCTCTCTAGAAGAGTCGGAGTAACTTCCAAAGAGCACAAAATGCATTCCCACTCAGAGCATCCACTACCACATCTGCCTTTCCAGGTGTGTATAAAATATCCAAGTCACATATTGCCAGAAATTCCAACCAATGCTGTTGTCTCATATTCAAATCTTTCTAAATGAAAAGATACTTCAAGGACTTGTGATCTGTGAAGAGCTCGAACTTTTCACCTAACAAATACAACAACTAACAATTCCAAATCATGCGTTGCATAATTCCACTCATGAGGCTTCAGCTGCCTATTAGCATAAGCAATGACTCTACCATGTTGCATCAAAAGTGCACCTAATCTTATATCATAGGCATTTGTATATACAGTCAATCCTCCACCTCTATTCGGAATAGCTAGAACTGGAGCGCTGGTCAACCTCTTCTTTAACTCAACGAATGCTTTGTAACACCCCTATATTTGATAACATTATTCAAGACATTTAATTAAAAAAATTAAATAAAATAATGTAAAATGGTAAGGAGATTGAGATTTGGTAATGAGAATGGGTTGTGCCTTAATGAATGAATAATAAGGATGATAAAAACATAAGTAAGAAGGAGGAAATTATGAGAAGGGTAAAATGGGAAAATGGTGTGTTTCCTAAACATACACCCTTGCATTTTCTCCCCCCTCATTTCATTTTACATTAACACAAACAAAAGAAAAGGAGCCGATCATATCTATAAGCATTCAAGAGAAGATACAGCCAGGAATCAAGTAGAAAGCTTAGGGGAAACTAATCTAATACAAATCTCAACCTATCCGTTCAAAGTCAATAATAGTTATGCATCTCATTTTTATGTTTTATTTTCGATTTTAAGAGTGAATCTGATTCTTTGCTAATATTATGTCATGTTTTAGAGATTTGATTGATTATATGTTTATTAGTGATTTTATAGAATCTAGTTATTAAATTTAGTGATATGTTTGAGTTAGAAAACCTATCATATGATACCCAAATTACTTGAAATTTTTAGATAATGTTGGAAACGTTATTTTAGAAATGGATTTTTAATTTCATAATTTTCCAAGCAAGTGCGAATTTATTATGAATTTTCCAAGTTGAGGAAATGTGTTATTTCGGGTTTAAGTTATTATATATAATTAAATGAAGTTTTTGACCTCAAAAATTTTATATCATGAAGAATATAGTTAAATAAATTTATTATGATTTTTGGGTACTTTTCCCAAGTCTTTATGATTTAATATGATTTATTTAAGCTAGAAAGACTTAATTAATTATTAATATAAATTATAGGGTTGCTAATTACTTTGGAAATGATAAAAATCTGCCCTTTTGCGGTTTTTTGAAAAGATTTTGGTAAAGAAGTTGTTGTCCAATAATATTTTGACAAATAGTTGGGTTGGTAGAAAAGAAATTGCTTTTATAAGTAAATTTGTTGTTTTCATGTTAACTATGAAAGAGCCATGCCACCAGCGTCGTCATCGCCCCTATCACTTCACCATCAACCTATGGCGATGTGTATGATATCAATTAACGTTGGTATTGAGCGAATTGGCTAGGATTGAATATACTCGAAGTCGTATTCACCAACAATGACCTTGACGCATAATTTTAAATGCCATGTTTTATATAAGAGGGGCATGTTGCCACTTTTCTTAAATGATGTCGTCGACCCCAATATGTCCGAAGAGCCAATGTTTTCGAAGTGAGTACTCTGGTTATATGATGCTGCCTATTTATGACATCGACCCTATAGGCATAATGCCGCTATTTATGACTTCGGCGATATATGATGTCGCTTTTATTTCTTCGACTTTATTCTTTTTTTCGGAGAGGGCAATGATGCCACTCCTAATAACTTTGGCACTAGTGAGGCCGCTATTTTATATAAGGCAATGATGCCGATAGTAATGATTTCGACCCTATTTTTTTAAAGGCTTTAAAGTACATAAATGCTCTTCGACTTCGACATTATGAGAAGTGCGAAGTGGATGTTTTCGGCCTTATGGCCTAGTGTTTTAAAAGTTAAAGGTTTTGACTTATTTTGAAGAAGAGCGAAGACCCTCTTCGGCTATATACCTTATCGCTTTTATCAATATAAAGGTTTTATATTGTTTTGGCCTTATGTTTTGAGAGGCGAAGACCTCAAAGGACTTCAATCTTCTTCGATATGACTTACAAAGTATATATCATGGCATAATTATTCTAAGATAAAATGAAGGGCTATTATTTTCCTTGTTATAAATATGATTTCAAGGGTGATATCATTTGTAAAGATAAGCGTTTTCAAGGAATTATAAAGAATATTTTAGCATACAAATTTTACTAAAGAGATTACTGTTTTTACCACCTTTGGGTAAATTGTGGTATAATAAAGTGACTTAGAGATTAGAAAATCATATGGGACTGGTGTAGGGTTGTGACATATACTTTAGCTAGTAACGCCTAGCTAATATAAGTCCAAAGTTCCAGTGTGTAGGGCTTTGTCATGGGTAAAACTAAAGTAGGTATACACATAGAAAGTAATACATAAAGATGAGATAGGTTATTGGTGAGCCCACAAAACCATTAGGATCAATTGACCCTAGGAATAATAAGTTTCGGACAGACCATCTAGTTGTCTTCTAAAAGTAGGTTAGATAATTTGATATATTTGGTAGGCCTGAGTCAGCGATAGGTTTATAGTCAGCTTTAAAAAACTATGATGTTCAGATGGATAGTCCATTGATATAAACAAACTGTTCACGATCACCCATATTGCATGCATGCATATTATTGTTTATATTGTTTATCTTAACAAGTTTGGTTGCACGATTTTGATTTGTAAAAGATATATTTTAAAAGGACACTAATGAGGGGAAAACCATTTTCGCTCAGCGGTGTGGTCTTACTAGATATCAATTAACCGAGATGGCACATTATTATTCACATCAGGCTTTACGTATAACTCAAATTTTATATTTTTCCCCTTAAACTCTTGGGGGCTCAAAAATTAATTTGAGTATAAGGGTTTACAGGTTTGATAGGTTTGGCAAATAAAGCTTGCAAAGACTTGTAGGATGCAGAAGCTTGCTATATAGGAGCCTATCTATATTTTATATCCGCTGTGTTATGTTAGTTATTTTATGAATGTATTGACAGTAGACGTATCTATCTACTTAATAACTCTGATCATTCAAGGGGACATCTTCATATGACGCTCTTGGCGTAATTTGTAATAATTATATCTTATCTAAACCTGGACAATGTTTTAGGATTGTGTAACGAATATGAAATGCATATTTGAAATGTAATGAGAAAAGTTGTTTTTGAAATTGTGTTTAAATTATTTCATATTATTGTGCTTCTGATATTATGGATACCATTAACACGATCACATTTATCACCGAAGTTAATACTATAGATACTACAACATCTGTAGCATTTGGTTTCGGATCTCAAAATGGGGGATGTTACAACTTGATATCGGAGTCACAACATCAAATATGGGGATAGTATAGATTGTCACTTCCAAAATGAAATATCAAAGTCATAACAGGTACTAACTTCAGCCACTTATTGTTATAACTACCTGCCCACACAATGCTAATATAAAATATACATACACGGTGGAAATAAAATAGATAACATCGAAGCCACCTGCTCCATGTTCCTCCAAAATGCATCTATAAGAACCTAGACTACTTGGCTACTCATACAAATTTGAGTACCTAAGAGTTTTAGGGAAAGAAATAAAAACTCCGGGTCAAACATGGGTCTGGTGTGAGTAAACTCCAAACAACTGAATTTTTATACTTATAAACCTTTTTTTTAAAATAAATGTGTCTCTTAAGACCATGTTGCACATAAACACGGATGAGTTTTTACCTTACAATAACCAAAACCTTTTTATAAGAAATCTTTTGATATTGTAATAATGTCTTGGGTTTAAATTAAATATTGAATCATAGCCGAAATGGTTACATTAATTACATTCCAACATATTAGGTATACAGCCAAGTCCTTAAAGGCACTTATTGGAGAATGGATTCCATTAATGACACCGCTACTGGGGTACCTTTATCATAATGTACCTTTATATAAAATGTATGGAGGGCCTAACATGGACCCCCTACATGGAAAGACCAACCTACCTCTTACTGGATGGTACCGAATATGTCACCACCTTGGTTGTGGTCAACAACCGTATCCGGCTCACTAGCATACATAATCTAAAGTTATCAATCTAAATCGAGTGATGACCATACCCTAATGGGTGTGACCCATAACGCTTTGTGGCATATTCCCTGTTTAGTCATTCCTGGTTGTAAGGCTTGAGGCTATGTTTTACATTTTTATACAGCAATCTCACTTGAAATGTTAACACTACCCTCCAAGCAATAATGCAATGCTAGCATTCGTTCATACAAGTTGTTTAGGATATGAACAAACCGAAGGCACTACTTCTACTACGTCCTTTTTGGAATCACCCTTAGGATTAGTAGCATCTACCCCTTGCACTTTAAAGGTCTTCGTCTTTAATTCCATCATCTTCCTGATGTTTCCAATTCGAACGCTAACTTTGGTTCGAAGTGGTTTTCAGATAACTCATGCTTATCTGATCCCGCTCTCTTCGAACCAACATTCGAAAATTTTAAACTGGTCAGGTTATCACTAGTGGACAAATCCACTATCTGGGTGAGTATAGATTTGCATATGAAAAATAAGACATCCTATACTTATCCTCACTTTCTGATTTCAAATAGTATTATCCCTTTATTAAAAATGAAGTCGGACAAGTTAGAAAACCATCCTTGCCTCGACATTCATTCTTACTTCTCGAGATAGAGATAAGTTTCCATACCTTGGAATTTGGTGTTAAGTATACAATGAAGTATCTTCCATACACTTAATTAATCATGCTCTATTTGTCGAAATTAACTCTCTCGTATTTATCATGTTTTTAATATTACGACTTTTCTATTACTCCCTAGAAAATTTGGTTCTATATCTCACAGATAGAGAAAAGTCTACTCATCGAGTTTTAGTGCTAAATACAAGATGACTTATTTTCCATAAATGCGCTAATGTTTTAATACTACTTACCATATTTGTTTAGCTACTTAATGGCACATACAAGGAAATCCCTTGTATTTAAACATTCTTCAAAAGATAGTTGCTTTTAAACATAACCGACCTTTGGAAATGAAGTGATTTAAAATTAAAAACTTTTATTTAATTAATTAATAATAAATTTAAACCTTTTATTCAAATAATAATTAGATAATAATTAAACCTTTCATTTAAATAATAATTTTTGAAAATATTTTTAATAATTTAAAATTCCTTTTTAATACTTATAATATTTTTAAAATACTTTTCAAAAATATCTAAAGTAGAAACTCTTTTTAGTTTACACAAAAGTTATCGATTTACAAACTATATCCATAATGACTATCGCTATATGGACATAATCTTTTAACTTGATTTATAAACCAAAATACATTCTAAATCCTTTCCTTCCATATTTAAATCACTTTGTAACTTTGTATAGAGGTTTGAAAATATAAAGTAAAGTTCAGAAAACCTTTTAAAACATATTTTGAAAACATGGAAGTATGCTAGTTTTAAAGCACATGGGATCTCGATGTCGAAACATAAATCAATTCAAGTGTTAACTTTCCATTCAACATACAATCATCTATATACATAAGCGTGCACACACCCAGATATAAATATATATATATATGACATCCATAAAACAAGAAAAGATCATCACTTGTAAATAAATACTTAAGTATTTCGACTACATTTCAAGTCATCACAAATCATCGCATATGTCATCCGCTTCACGCGGGAACCAAACCAAACAACATTACTACAAACTTGTAAAATAAGCAATCAGTTAACTAATATTATCATCCAAATAATAAAGTTAAAATTTTTGGTTTTAAATGTGATATTTACTCAACAAAATCAACATGAATACAAATCAAAGCTACTACAACTTTGCTTCAACACCCGGATCTAACTTTTCTTTTCAAAAACTTGACTTTTAAGGTCCTAAGGAAGTTAAAAGGGCTCGGCCTAGGTGTATATGGGTTCGGCCATGGTTGAGGAAGGTGTGGCTTTGATTTAAAAATTGATTCTTGGACTTTGTTTTGAAAGTAGGTGAAGTAGAGAGGAAGGGAAGTATTTTTAACCAAGTTTCAAGGAATAAAAAGTGAAAAGAGGAAATTTATATTTTGAAATTTTTTAGAGCAGACATGGAAACGGAAACGGAAGCTTGGAGAAGAAGAGGTAAGATTTTGGAAAATGAATGAAAGTGAAGTAAAATGAGAATTGAAAAGGAAGAATTGTTTATATATAAATGAAATATAGAAATTACAAAAATGCCTTTGATTATTACCATGTACAGTTCCCTCCATATCAAGATGTCACCTCACCCTCTCTCTTCCTTATTCCATGCACAACCTCCACCCTCCCTATCTCTTGACCATTACTTCACCACTTTACATGACTTGTTGCTACCTTTTATACCATTTTCTTTTTTTAAAAGAAAAGTCAGCGTTCATTTTAGTACTTTAAGTAAATATTTTAAACGTATTCTCTCATAGTTTTCTTAACCAAAGAATATATTATTTATATATATATATATGTGTGTGTATTTATACTTTAGTGTATACAACATGTTCCGATAACCTTTAGACAATGAAAAGTCAAAAATCCAAAAAACGATTTTCGGTCACATTTTCGATTTTTCTCCCAATTAATTATTTTTGTAAACCAAAATTTTTAAAACAACTTCACAATCATTAGTTATTACTTAAAAGAGGTTTATTTGAGTTATAAAATCCATTAATTAATTATTTAAAAATATATCAAATATTCATATTTAAAGTGATTAAATTACGGGTCATTACATTCTCCCCCTTTAAAAGAATTTCGTCTTGAAATTTACACACAAAAGGATAACTCAAAAGGGCATATATTATATATATGATGAAACATATACAAAAGATACATGCTAAGCAACTACGCCATAAATGATGAGTATACAATCCACACACAACAAGCAAACAACTATTCTATCATAACTCAGGATAAGCTTCTCTCATGCAATCTTCAGTCTCCCAAGTGGAGTCTCTGTAATCTTCACTCCACCGAACTTTAACCAATCTCACGACTTTATTATGCAATTGTTTCACATCTCTATCAATAAAGTGAACTGGATGCCTTATCACGGTCAAACTTTGTTCCACTTCCAAATCCTATTGAATAGATGGCTCAATAATAAGTAATGGATCATGCACATACTTCCTCAAATGTGACACAAGGAAAACAATATAAACTCCAAATAATATTTCCAGCAACTCAAATCTATAGGCAAATAGCCCAATCCTTTTTAACAAATTTAACATATCTAGGTGCCAACATCCCTGCCCTTCCAAATCGTACAACTCCTCTAATCAGGGAAATCTTCACAAACACAAAGTCTCCAACTGAAAATTCCAAATTCCTTCACCTTTGATCGGCATAGAGGTCCAAGAACTATCTGATCCTCGATTTTCACCCAATACGATGGTGGATTACGTGGCCGTTCATAATGAGGTTCATAGGGTGCCATGCTAATGCTTGCTTGATAACTGTTTTTGTATAATAATTCCACTAAATGCAGATGATCTTTCCACGATCCTCCAAAGTCCAAGATACATGCTCCCAAAAGAACTTCCAAGATTCGGTTGACTTTTTATGTTTTCCCATCCGTTCAAGGATGGTATACTGAGCTTAAACTTAGCTTTGTTCCTAAAGCTACTTGTAACGCTTCCCAACACTAACTAGTAATGATTGGATCCCAATCACTTACAATGCTAACCGAAACTCCATGTCGTCGGACGATCTCCTTCATATAAATCTTTGCCAAAGTTATTGCAGTCCTCAACGGCTTTACAGGAATAAAATAGGCGCTCTTGGTTAGCCAATCCACAATGACCCAAATACCTTCATTACCTTTCCTTGATCTGGGTAAACCATTAATAAAATCCATTGATATTTGCTATGGTTCTCAAGTGGTTGGAGTAGCCCAACAGTCCTTTGATAATTGCCCTTGATTTGCTAGAAATTCGCACATCGACTGACATGGCTAGAAATATCCCTTTTCATTCCCTTTCATGAGAATGAACGCTTCATATCCCGTTGCATCTTC
Source organism: Allium fistulosum (assembly GCA_030737815.1). Taxonomy (NCBI): domain Eukaryota; kingdom Viridiplantae; phylum Streptophyta; class Magnoliopsida; order Asparagales; family Amaryllidaceae; genus Allium; species Allium fistulosum. Next base: position 411,997,846 of record CM060908.1, on the reverse strand, counting down.
GAAACACCAGGATGGATACTTAACTTGGATCGACGACGTTCTGTTAAAACTTCCTGCCTAGGACCATCAATATTAGGAATACATATCCTTTCATTCATCCCAATATACCCCGATGGCCCATCTCAAAGCTCGAACAATGCCCTTCCTCTACATCCTTGATGATCTCCATAAAGTGACCGTCTTCCCTTTGTTTTCTAGCAATCCTCTTCAAAAGAGTTGGAGTAACTCTCAAAAGAGCACAAACTGCATTCCTATTCAGAGCATCTACTACCACATTTGCCTCTCCCGATGATAAAATATCCAAGTCGTATACCGCTATAAATTCCAAACAACGTTGATGCCTCGTATTTAAATCTTTCTGCGTGAAATGATACTTCAAGGACTTGTAATCCGTGAGAGCTCGAACTTTTCACCTAACAGATAATGCCTCCACGTCTTCAATTCGAACAGAACAGCTAACAATTCCTAATCATGTGTTGCATAATTCCACTTATGAGGCTTCAGTTGCCAACTAGCATAAGCAATAAATCTACTTTGCTGCATTAAAAGTACGTCCAATCCTACACCACAGGCATCTATATATACAGTGCATCCTCCATCTCCATCTAGAATAACTAGAACTGGAGCACTAGTCAACCTCTACTTTAACTCAACGAACGCTTCCTCACATTTCGAAGTCCAAATAAACTTCTCATCCATCTTCATCAACTTGGTCAGGCGCAGGGCAATCTTAGCGAAGCCTTGGATGAACCTTCTGTAATCTCCGACTAAGGCTAAGAAGCTTCAAACATCCGTTGGAGTCTGCGGTGTCTCCCAGTCTCAAATAGTCGCTACCTTTCCTGGACCGAAATGCCATCCCCCGACATGACATATCCGAGGAACCTTACTTCTGATTGTCAACAATGACACTTAGAAAATTTAGCTTTTAAAACGTATTTCCACAGTGTTTCTAGCATCACTTCCAAATGGTGTTTATGTTCTTCCTCAGTCTTAGTGTAAATAAGAATATCATCTATAATGACCAACACAAATTTATTAAACATATCTCTAAAAACTCGATTCATAAGATCCATAAAATAAGTGGGTGCATTGGTTAGCCCAAAAGGCATAACCAACCACTTGAAGAAACAATTCTATCCTCTAAATGCTTTTAAGTGAATAATATTTTTCACTGCCCTTAATTAGTGAAATTCTATAGCAAGGTCCATTTAGGAAAATACTCGAGCACCATGAAGTTGGTCCAACATGTCGACTACATAGGGTAAGGGATACATATTTCGAATTGTCTACTTGTTTAGCTCCCGATAATCCACACAAAGTCTTAAAGAACCATCAGACTTTGTAATAAAAACTACAGTTGCTCCCCAACTTGGGCGACTTGGACTAATCAGTCCACTTTTCAATAAATCGTCTATATGATTCCTTAACTCCTTCTTCTATCTCAGAGCAATTTTACGTTAAGTTTAATAACAGGTTTCCTACCGGGAATTAAGTCAATACGGAACTCAATCATCTGATGTGGAGGTAGACTATTAACTTCTTCAAAAACATCAAAATAAACCTTAACAATTCCTATCGACCCTAACTCTTTTTGGGATGAATCAAGGGAATACAAGAAACTACTCATACGTTTGTCTGGATCATCACATGATACTTTAACATGATTCTCTCTCTCTTATTTTTCAATAATACCATCATTTCAACACAAACAAGAACAAATTTATTCCCTGACAGCTAATCCTTATTGAGTATAACATCAAACCCATTAAAATCTAGAACAAACAAGTCACATGAAAATTGGCGGGTGAGGTAAGTAATCTGCACATTCTCCCAAATCATGCACAAATCAGTTGAACCTTTGATGGGATTACACATACAAATAGGGGTTTCTACAATTCTTGGGGAAATTTACAATCTACTTACCGATTCTAGACAAACGAAACTATGGAGGCCCTGGTATCAAGCAATACTCGAACAAAAATGCCACTGACAATTAAAGTACCTTCAAGAACTCCTTTCCCTTTCACATCCGTAGAGGTTGATGGCTCATCATTGATGGCATAAACTTTGACTTGTTGACCCTTCTTTAGTAATGCACAATCCTTCGCCATTTGCCCTAGTTGTTGAAAGTTGTAGCAAAGTGTCTTCTGAACTATTGGAGAGATAGGTCCCGCCTGCTGCTTTGAAGCTTCGGAATTCTTATAGAATTTTGCTAGATGGCCCTTTTTCTTACATTGAAAACATTCAACGTCCTTGAACTTGTTCCCTTAATCACCTCCTGACTTTCCTTTTCAGTGCTTCTTCCATTGTAGGTTGAACTTCCTCTTGTTCAGGTAATATCCTTGAACTTGTTCCCTTAATCACCTCCCGACTTTCCTTTCCAGTGCTTCTTCCATTGTAGGTTGAACTTCCTCTTGTTCGGGTTGTTGTTATTATTGCTTTGTGCTACTGTCATCTTCATCTTCTTGAGAACTTCATACCTCAAAGCCATATGTACTAAATCTACAAAAGATCCCTTTAGATGGGCATTCATCTTCTTTTGAAATCCATCCCTCATCCCAATCACAGACATATCATTTTTCTTAAGAGGGTTATCAATTAATTCCCTCGCGATAACTCATTAAACTTGGTTTCATATTCAGATATTGACAAATCTCCCTGCTTAAGGTCTAAGAAAATCCTATACATACGGGTCTTCCCCGTAATGGACATGAATTGGTCTTTAAACACCTTCTTAAATCTAGTCCATGAAAAATCATCCTTTTGAACATCCGCCGTAACAGAGTCACACCATACTATCGCCTCCATCTTGCAACTGGAAAGATACTAAGAAACGCTTATGCTCATCAGAAATATCCAGTCCCTTGAAAATCTTCTTGCAAGAATGAAGCCAAGTTTGGACTTTGATAATGGATTCTGTGTCCTTAACTGGCTTTCCTCCTATATTAGTATAGTCTTTGCACAGAGCTGCAAAGTTCACGCGGGGCTGCACTAGTGCTGCCTTTTCAACTACTCTAACTTCCAATATTCGGAGCTCGACCACTGGTGGTCATAGTGCTACTAGCTTTCCCACTCTGTCTTTCCATATTCCTCATTCTTACAAGCTGGATATAGTAAGATGGCTTTAGAATTCTTGGACGAGGTAATTCTAAGGAAAAAAGTTACTAAATCAAACATATCAAAGCTGATCGAAATAATTCAGATATATATCCCAATAAAAATTACAAGCACGCGCTCTCATAGCCTAAACTCATTTTGGGGTATCAATAACCTTATCTCTAATGAGTTGACCCCAACCAAGGCCTAGATGTTCGCTTAACCTAAGCTCTGATACCACGTGTAACGATCTACCTTTTTAACTCCTAAGATGACACTTAACACATCCACGATATTCATATGCAAATCATCTAGGTGTTCGAAATACAAGCCATTGGGGTTAAAAGAAAAGAAAAGATAAGAAAAAAACAAAGAATCTCATAGAACGAACAAATCATATATAATAGAATATAAGATAGTACATATGGTCACTTCCAAAATTAAACATCAGAGTCACAATAGATACTAACTTCAACCATGCTTGCCTTCACAATGTTGATACAAAAAATACATAAACATCGGAAATAAAATAGATAACTAGATAACGTCGAAGCCACCTTATCCATGCTCCTCCAAAATGCATCCGTAAGAACATGGACTACATGTCTACTCATATAAATTTGAGTACCCAAGAGTTTTAGGGAAAGAAAGAAAACTGCCAGGTCAAACATGGGTCTGGTGTGAGTAAACTTCAAACAACAAAAATTTAATTCGTATAAACCCTTTTAAAAAAATAAAGGTGTCTCGTAAGACCACGCCGCACATAAACACTGATGGATTTTTACCTTACAATAACCAAAACCTTTTTATAAGAAATCTTGTAATATTATAATAATGTCTAGGGTTTAAATTAAATATCGAATCATAGTCAAAATGGATACATTAATTACGTTCCAACATATTAGGTATACAACTAAGTCCGTAAAGGCACTTATTAGAGAATGGATTCCATCAATGAAAAGACTACTGAGGTACCGCCCGTTATATTACACCTCTAGATAAAATGTACCGAGGTCCTCACATGGACCCCCTACATGGAAAGACTGGCCTACCCCTTACTGAATAGTACCGAATATGTCACTACCCCAGTTGTGATCATCAATCGTACCCAGGTCACTAGAATACATAATCTGAAAATATCGATCTAAATCGAGCGATGACCAAACCCTAATGGGTGCGACCCATATAGCCTTGTGGCATATCCCCTATTTTAGTAATTCCTGGTTGTGGGGCTTGAGGCTATGTTTTAACTTTTTATATAGCAATCCCACTTGGAATGCTAACACTACCTTCTAAACAACAATGCAGTGTCAGCATTCATCTATATAAGCTGTTGCGGATATGAACACACCGAAGGCACTACTTCTACTGCATCCTTTTTGGAATCACTCTCAGAATTAGTAGCAAGTAGCCCTTGCACTACAAAGATCTTCATCATCGATTCCATCATCTTTCAGATGTTTCCAATTCGAACGCTTACGTTGGTTCAAAGTGGATTTTGGATAACTCATGCTTATCCGATCCCGATCTCTCCGAACCAACATTCAACAATTTTAAATTGGTCAAGTTATCGATAATGGACAATCCCACTATCTAGGGTGAGTATAGTTTTTCATATGAAAAATAAGACATCCTATACTTATTCCCACTTTTCGATTTCAAACAATACTATCCCTCGATTTACAATGAAGTTGGATAAGTTAGAAAACTATCCTTGTCTCGACATTCATTCTTACTTCTCGGGATAGAGACGAGTTTCCATACCTTGGAATTTGGTGTTAATTATATAATGAATTATCTTTCATATACTTAATTAATCATGACCCATTTATTGAAATTAACTCTCTCATATTTATCACGTTTCCGACATTTCGACTTCTCTATCCCTCCCCTAGAAAATCTGGTTCTAGATCTCACAAATACAGGAAATTCTAATCATCGGCTTTATGTGCTAAATACAAGATGACTTACTTTCCATAAAATGTGTCAATGTTTTAACACACCTTACCATATTTATTTGGCTACTTAATGGCACAGACAAAGAAATCCCTTGTATTTAAAACATTTTTCAAAGATAGTTGCTTTTAAACAAACCGACCTTTGGAATTAAAGTGATCTAAAATTAAAAACTTTTATTTAATTAATTAATAATAAAATTTAAAATTTTATTTAAATAATAATTAAACCTTTTATTTAAATAATAATTATATAATATTTAAACCTTTTATTTAAATAATAATTAAACCTTTTATTTAAATAACAATTAAATAATAATTTTGAAAATATTTTTAATATTTTAAAATGCCTTTTTAATACTTATAATATATTTTAAAAGGCTTTTCAAAAATATCTACAGTAGAAACTCATTTTAGTTTGCACAAAAGTTATCGAATTACGAATTGCATCCATGGCGATTATCGCTATATAGACCATAACCTTTAAACTTGTTTTATAAACCAAAATAGGTTTTAAATCCTTTCCTTCCATATTTAAATCACTTTACAACTTTGTATAGTGGTTTGAAAATAAAAGGTTAAGTTCCAAAACCTTTTAAAATATATTTTGAAAACACGGAAGTAAGCTAGTTTTAAAGCATATGGGATCTCGATGTTTAAACATTAACCAATTCAAGTGTTAACTTTCCATTCAACATGCAATCATCCATATACATAAGAACATACACACACACATATATATAAATGTAAATGACATCCATAAAACAAGAAAAGATCATCACTTGTAAATAATTACTTAAGTACTTTGACTACATTTCAAGTCATGGCAAATCACCACATATGTCATCCGCTTCATGCGGGAACCAAACCAAACAACATTATTCCAAAATTATAACATAAGCAATCAATTAACTAATTATTATCATCCAAATATTAAAGTTAAAATGTTTGGTTTTAAAAGTGAGATTTACTCACCAAAATCAACAGCACTACAAATCAAAAACTACTACAACTTTGCACCAACGCCCGGATCTAACATTTTTTTTCAAAAACTTGATATTTAAGGCCCTAAGGAAGCTAAATGAGTGCAGCCTAGGTATACATGGGCTCGTCCATTGTAGAGGAAGGTGCGGCCTTGATTTATAGATTCTTGGACTTTGTTTTGAAGGTAGGTGAAGTAGAGAGGAAGGAAAGTATTTTTAACCAAGTTTTAAGGATTAAAAAGTGAAAAGGAGGAGATTTTTATTTTGAATTTTTTTAGAGAAGACGTGGAAAGGGAAATGGAAGCTTGGAAAAGAAGGGGTAAAAGTTTTGAAAATGAATGAAAGTGAATTAAAATGAGAATTGAAAAGGAAGAATTGTTCTTATATAAAATGAAATATAGAAATTACAAAAATGCCCTTGATTATTACTATGTATAATACCCTCCATATAAAAATGCCACCTCACCCTCTCCCTTCCTTATTCCACATGCAATCTCCACCCTTCCCATCTCTTCACCATAACTTCACCACTTAAATGACTTGATGTTACCATTTATACCTTTTTTTATTTTTAAAAGAAAAGTCAACATTCACTTTATTACTTTAAGTAAATATTTTAAACTTAAACTCTAACCACTTCCTTAACCAAAGCATATGTAATTTATATGTATATATGTGTGTGTGTGTGTGTACATATACCCTAGTGTTTACAACATGTTTCGATAACTTTTAGATGAAGAAAATTCGAAAATCCGAAAAACGATTTTCGGTCACATTTTTTATTTTTCTCCGAACTAATTATTTTTGTAAACCAAATTTTTAAAACAACTTCACATCATTAGTTATTACTTAATAGAAGATTATTTGATATATAAAATCCATTAATTAATTATTTAATAATATATCAAATATTCATATTTAAAGTGATTAAATTACGGGTCGTTGCAATATATATATATATATTTCAATTCAATAATATGAAATGGTTTACGTCTTGCTTATTTTTGAACTTAATTGTATGCTATATTAATTCAACTTTAGTTTAAAGCAATGTTACTTTTTCATAATTCAAGTCTTGATAATTCTATAGATCTTTATAATTTTATGGACCTTTTTAGAATGCAACCTTCTTCCAAACACTAAGATTAAAAGATCTGAATCCCCTAAGCATGAGCCAGGTAATTAGAGGACTACATCGCTGATATATGCGATGGCCCACATTTCAAAAGGTTTAAATCGACAATAATTCACACATGTCCGACTTAAACAATCCGGAACATAGATAATCAATGGGGTTAATTAAGAAAAAGAAAAGAAGAAACAAACACAAAATCTCGCAGCAGAATGACAAAATATAATAATCAAATAAACAGTTCATGAAGTTGTTTATATTATACATTTGATTATAATTTATACAACATTTATCTGAGTTATATATACAACAGGGATAAATAAAACAATGCAGCAGACAACATGATGCAGGAATACTAATAGTAATAATATACCAAATCTTCCTCTTCGTCCTCCAGAATAAATCATCAATAAGCTGAAAACTCAGGGCTGACCCGAGCGTAATGAAAAGACAAAACACTCGAGTCTGGACTAAAATATCCTTATGTAAGTCAAATCGATAACACGTATAACATGAGTGTAATAGCATCAGAGATGTTTACGGGATTTCACATCTTCTATCCAGTGTATAACGTGCGTCCAATAACTCAAGAGATGTTATGGGATTTTCCATCTCTTAAGGATCCGTCAAAGTATTTATATGTAGTAAAATACGCTATATATATAATGTCTAATCGGTAAAATAAATATTAAAATAGCATTAAGGCTTTACATCGATCCCCTTTAATGTGTTTTTAAGCATTGTCATACAGTTTGCATATAAAACACTAGTAAACCGTCGATGGATAGGGATGCACCATGATACGACAACACTAAACCAAAATCGTAGGGGTCTCGTATAAGGATAAAAGTATGACAAGGAACGTGAGGCAATGCCCAAGGTAGGATACTACTAGTTTACCCTTCCCGGGTAGTGGTAACGCATCATAGCCATGACCGCCCACTGCGTCCAACACTCCCAAAATTCGAGGGTGCGCACCAATCAATCACAACGTAAATGGTAGTAATACGAAGAAGTGCGTCCGCTAGACATAGCTAGCCTCATTGGCCCGTACGGCTCCTGTTTTAGTCATTTCAAATTGACATAAGTGTCAGGCCAATCCATCATCATTCTCTTTCTTCAAATCCAGCAAATGACGCCAAATCCAACCACTTCGATCTGAAGTCTCCTCCGCGTACACATTTGTTAAAGTGGTTCCAATATTGACAGAGAGTATGCCAATAAGAGGTCCCGGTCTCTTTAACAACCAAATGTCGTTTTACACACCGGTTGGTACTTTTACATTTCAAAATCGATTCATACTTGATATCAAAATATCATATTCGCTTCAAAATCCAATTCATTTCGAAATCATCATATTTACTCAAAATATACTATTTCAATTTAAAATCATGTTTGTCTTAATATCTCGGTTTTAGTTCCAAAATTTTTTTGAATTTCAATTTGGGTTATAACTTCAAATTAACCCAATTCGTATTTAAATCCATGATTTAAATATAAACCTTCCAGCCTTTGACCGGCTGGAATTTTAGAAAAATAGTTTGAAATTTAAATTGTTTAAAATAGTTTAAATAATTAAAATAGTTTGATATAAAATGATTTAAGTATTTAAAATGTTTTATAAGGTAAAATAGTTTGGAAATCAAAATAATTTGAATATTTAAAAGATAGATTTTAAGTAGTTTATATTAAAATAATTTATTTGAAAATAGTTTCAAAGTCAAACTGATTCAATTTCACATCTTCCAATTCAAATCAGTTCAATTTATTTCCATTTATATTGATTCAATTTGAATTAACTTCGATTCCAGTTTTAAATCCAAATCAATTTCAATTTCGATTCCAAATTAATTAAATTTCGATCTCAATTCCAATTTGAATTAATTGCAATTTAATTCTCAATTTTAAACCATTTTGATTTATATAAATTCGAGTTCGATTTTCAAAAAAATCAATTAAAATCACTGAATTCAAATTAAACTTCAATCTTCGAATTATGATTCAAAACATAAAACAAATTCCATTCTTGACTCCAAACCTATATATCTAATTAAATTACCTTCACTTAGCAATAATTCAAAGTTTGAATGAAATTTCAAATCGTTTTAAAACAAATCAAATTTTGAAATTCAAATCATACTTCGATTATAACTTCAAAATCTCAACTTCGATTATTTAAATAATTTCGATTACCAAATTAAAATTTTAACATTTCGAGCTCAAGTTCGAAAATAATTCGATTTCCATAAATTAGATTTTTACTTCTTTAAATCAAATCATTTAAATAATTACAAATCAAAAATTTTAAAATCATTTAATTTAACCAATCCGGTGTCCGTATATAATTTTCTATCCTATGGCCAAGTGAATCGGTTATTTCAATTTAATTCAGGGATGGATATCTATCATTTCAATCCAAAATAAATGTCATAGGTATATATCATTTCAATCTATTTCTTAATTTATTTGAAATAATTCAATTTACATTTTTATATACTGTAAATAATTTACCAAGTAATAACAGGATATATATAAAAATAAATCAATATCCAATCATTCAAATATCAATCAATTGGCATCCATCACAATCAATCATTTAAACAGTCAAAATAATTCACAACAATTTCATAGTTATTAATATCGGGTATTTTACTGGCAATTAAATTCCAATTTCAAATTAAATGTCAACTCAAATTTTATCAATTAATTCAGATGTCCATTTAAATGTCAATTAAATTTATCAAACAAAATCAATAAATTCAATTCACTTCACGATATAGATTTTACCAACATAAAAATATATTAGTCAAACGTGAATGTATAAAACACTCACCTTTAGTTTTCAGTTTTAAATCGAATCGAACGACGTTCGATTTAATCTAAAATTTTAGTTAGCTCCAATCAACTTCAAATCAGTCCCCGAACGTAGTACTCGTCGCCACGATTCCGTCGCCGTTTGTTTCGTCCAATTCTGACAACGTATGAAAAAGATATACACTTATAAAGATTTCATAATTTATAATATAATTAATTTACATTTTCCTTTTTCATTTTCAAACCTACGCAAATCTAGCCGTTGGTTACAAGATGATGCAATTAGGGCTACATCCATCTTCTTCCTTCCATCACGTACAGGAGCAATTCGAACCCATCACCGCCTCCCACATACGAACGCCACGACTACCACAGGCGATTGGAGCTCGATCGGAGACCATCACGACGACGCCACGAACGCCGTGCACCCATGCCTGAAGCCATGCGAAGTTCGACCTCCCCAGCTCCTCGAAAATTACAAACAAACGGCAGCCCTAAGTGGCATGATTTTGGTCTCCATGTCGAACCGCAGGTGATCTCCACCGTTCACATCGTAGAGCTCGCTGCCTTCTACGACTTCCATGTTGTAGTCTCGGCCTGATATTGCTTGGATGAGGATATCGGAGGGGATGAAGGTTGGAATGTTTTGGCCATTGGAAAGATGATGGAGGCGCTAGGGTTTACTGTGAGGATATACGCGTACATATATGTATAGCTACAATATTTTAATATTATTTCGACCATTCACGTGAAATTTGGACGAACTCCAATCGAGGCATGCCGGTGTTTATAATGTTTTACCCCTATTCCAAACACAATGAAATATGTTTCGAGACCTAATTCGATCGTATGTGGAAAATAACTTTTCAAATCGAATTAAAATATTAAATTTTCAATATTAATTTCAACGCGTTTCTATCCCGTACGACCAAACGGTAACTCCAAACGCTATGAAATTTGAAATCCTATAATAGTTCACTGTTATGGATCCGATGAAACTAGTTTCGTCGAAATCCGAGTCAGTGGCCAAAATGGCTATTTTTACTAGTCAATTAAAATATAAAATTTCCAAATTTTAAATTAATCGTTTAAATTCAATTTTCAAGTGTTGACAATCTTCATTCATATTTAAATAACACCTAAATCAACTTTTGAAATTATTTTCATTCATATTTAATTTAGGATTCAGTTATTCAAATAATTTTCAAAATTTAAACTTAAACAATTTAATTGTCGAATATTCACCAAATTTCAATATTATATTTCAAATTAATTTTAGTTATCAATCAATTACTTTATTTACATCTAATGAATTCAACATTTATTATTCAATTCAACTATTGATTGTAAACACATTCAATACATAGCATTTCCTTTCAATACTTGTTATTACTTAAATCTTCGAAATTTGTTTATTTCAAAATCTTGTTCAAGTTCATATTCAATAACTATATTAACAAATCATTAAAAAAAATTATTTTTAACCATTTTTATTCATTAATTACACTAAATTTAGCAATTAAAAATAGTTAAAAATACGGGTCGTTACAATATAAAAGAAAATTTTGCTGAATTTGGGGTAGCTGTATTAATAACACTACACTATAATGATAAAATATTATAAATACGACATGGACTCAACGGTATGTGTATAAAAGACACTAGAACTTCCTTATAGTTCAAATTGTATGACTAACCCCTTAGTGGGTTTAAATAATAATTATATTTTTTCCAAATTCTCTACTATAACCTTTTCTCTAATCTTTTATAATAATTTAATTTAGATATACATAATTAGAGAATCATGTTTACGGGAAAATATTGGTTCAATGACCATGTCATTGCTTTCATATTCAATATTAAAAGAGCCCAGACTTAGTATATGAATGATAATTTCACGATCTTTCCTTTAGTCATGTTTTATTAGTTCAGTTTTTTAGATTCAGCAGCTGAAAGATGCATTTGACTTTTTTGTGTTTGTGAATTTATAAGTGCACATGAACGATTTCTATAATCAAGCAAGAACATGCAAAGTTAATCTATAGGGACAAGCCATAATATATAATATTGCACTTGAGTGACAACTTGCCCACAACAAAAATATTAATTCTTTATCCATGTAAAATTATCAGCCCCACAACTTATGATTTGTTGCCAGATACTACTAAATAATCAAAGGTTTCCTTATTCGCTGATGTTTACATTCTACTTTGAAGTCAGAAAGCATGGTACGTTAATTTAATCAATATTATTTGGGTTATTATTTCATCATATTTTCAACTTATATATTGCCCTAACGGGATCAGGGGAGATTAAACATGGTTGTTGGTATGTGTAGAGGTTTTAAATGTTAAGAAACAAATGCATATGGTCCAAGCATGATATTTTTTCACCTGAAGGATATGCAGAATATACATACGTATTGTTTGAGATGCTTATTTAGCTTCAATTGAATTACTCAGCAACATGAGGAAGTAGATCAATTATTGTGCAAAACAAGTTAAGGGATGCATGCATTAAATTTAATCAGGTGGTTGTTCACAAAAACCACTGAATGTAACATAATGTAATTAGTAGCTAAAATTTGGTAGTGAATATATTCACAAAAAGAAAAAAGGAAAAAAAATAGATTGATGAAAGATTTTGTATCCGTTAGATAAATAATTTCTAAAGTATACTTATTTAGCACATAAGCTTCACATAACTAAAATCTTACATCTCCATTGCTGTATTCTTCGTATAAAAGTAGTGTTGTTTTTTTTTAAAAGCTGAAAGTCTCTTTGGTGTCAGTATATGGATTCGCATCACCATTTATTAAAAGACACTAAAATTATTATGAAATTTTGGATAAAGTACCACGATTAATTTTATCCTTTTTAAATGCCAATTTGCTTCATGTTATTTCTTCACTTCTCACTTATCAAGTCAATATTACTCCAGTATTAAGATATAACAAATATAAACTTATTTATTTACTTTTTGTAAACACACATCTACTATGATACCATGATATTTACTTCCCTTACATGTTAACAAATACTTAAACTCAAGGACGGAGCCAGGATTATATGTTGAACTGGGCTACTAAAAAGGGTTATTATAACAGAATAAGCATCAATACAAATTAACCAAAATGCTAGTGATAAAAGACTGTTATAATAGAATAAGCATAAATATAATTAACCAACTGTTCATTTATATTTTGTTTTTGTTTATCTATTTTATGTTTTCGATTGAGATGTAAGACAGTTTGGAATAATGAAGAATAAACTTAAAAATGATGAATAAATAACTTTTTCTATCCAGCAAAGTCCAATATATACATGAGGTGAGATTTTGTTCTAATGGCTTGCATATACGTAATATAGTACATACTTTAACAATCCAAGACGGGCTGTAGCCCAGGTACAACAACAAGTAGATCCGTCTTTGCTTAAACTCAACATGCCCTCATTTTATGATGATCTAAGATTAGAAAGAGTGAAAGTTGTCTTATCTCATACTTTATCAATGATTCAATATAACTAGCATGTATCAGTATTAGAAGAGATATATGTAGTGCATATGACACATGGCTAAATGGGAAGATCATTATCTCAAAAGTTCGACAACATAAATAAAATTATGAACGTATACACAAAATTATAAATTTATACCATAACCGTAATCTTAATTCTTTCTATAGTAATATGCATAGTGCATATTGTTATACTTCATTTTTTCTAAATAAAAATTTAAATTGTTCAACTGTTGTAATTGCTTGTTATCTTCAACATTATTCTGCTTAAGAAAACTTATCTCAAGAAACATTAAAGGTATATACATTGTACATAGTTACACGTTGTCTTTTTACATATGCACAATACGAAAATTTTCCCTGCACTACACATTTACTGACCACCAGCTGCTATGTTAAATAGGTAAACAATAATTAAATTTAAACTATAGTAGCATAACAAGTAAATACAAAGGAGAAATTGAATTTTTTTATACAAATTATTAATATTATTCATACGTGCAAACTTGAACGTCAGATAATAGCAAGTATCACTATAAAAAAGGAAAGATCTAAACTTTATAATATAATGACAAAAAAATCTAAAATCAAGGAATAATTTTAGGTGTATAACTCAATTTGTCACTATATTCTTTGCATTGATATGTTATGTTAAATTAAAATATTTTACATCCCAAGTGCTCAAGACATATTAAATAAAGGCTTGATTTAAAAAAAATAGACATTTAATGATGTACATGACTCAAAGAGATATAATTGGTCTGCTTTGCGTTTACATTTGAGTACCTTCCACCTTGCACTAAATTCCTTCATTCATGTGGATTGTTTTCATTGAGCTTGACAGATTGATAAATCTATGATGTTGCATGACTACAATAAGGTTTATATTTTTTAGTTATTATTAAAAAAATACAATGCTTAAATCCATTTGCTAAGTAGTGAATCGAATAAAAGCTATGTTTAATTATTGTCATAATAATATTTCTACAGAAATAAAGCAAAGACACAATGATAATTGCAAAAAGATATTTTTAGTTTTATCTTTTCAATTATCATGCAAAATTGGTTAATATAGTTTCATATACAGTTGTGATTATACAAGCTAATTGATTTACTACATATTGTCTCATATTATTATCTATTACTGTTTATGAAATGAAAAGTCTATTTCCCATTTTGAAAAGGTATGGCAAATTCAAACTATGAGGAGGGATGAGTGGTGCTTGGAATATCAACGGTTATTAGAGAGCTATTCATTTGTTTTTAGCGATGTATTCTTCTCTACAAAATACACACACACAAAATATAGAACTAATTGCATTTAAGTAACAACATCTTCCCTTTCTTCAAATCCACATTTTGAAATTAAACTAATTTTCTTATGTTGTGTGAGCATGATTTTTCATCAAAAACACATTTTTTTTAAAGTTAACTTATCTTTGTTACGTTATGTATATTTTACAACACTGTTCTTATAATTACTAACCAATAATATACATTATTCTATGTTTTAACATTGATTTGAATGTTTTTTTCATATACATCATCTAATTTTATAGTATATAGATTTCTAATTGTATATTTCTAATTATCATGACATTGAAACGCATTTAAATTGATCCATTAATTTTTTCTAGTAGCTCGATATTCAATGGTTATCACTATATTCAAACAACTTTATGACCTTATTTCAATATAAACAAGAATGATGCAAGATTGTTTAAAATATAAGAGAAAACATGTATTTTTTTTAGAAACTCCACGATACAGAGAACCTTCGGGAGGGACAGTGTTTCGACCAACTCCAAGGGGAATTAAGTTGTGCATGTCCGCTTCAACTCATGGCAACTGCAACCCACAGAGTATTATTTATTGTGAGCAGTGTGTGCAAGGTAGAGCTTGTACCTAGGTCTGTTATCAGACCTAGGCACCCCTTTTCCATTGTGCCACACTTGCGAACGAAAACATGTATAACTCCAAATAGGCAAATACTGACAAATGTAGTATAGACCGAAGGCTTAGTTATTTTAATCAAGCTTTATATGCACTCCACTATATTTCATGTCACAGGTTTGCATGGTGCAACCTAAATCAGTAATGAATATTCAGACCGTGCAAAAAATTGATTATTACATGGGGATGAATTTGTGCATTTCTTCTACATATTGGCACTTTTGGAATGATAGTTTTGGTGATCAGAATTTTTTCTTAAGCAGGAATTTTTTTCCTAAACAATGTGTTATACTTAATGGTTATTTAGTTGTTATTCTCCCTTTGTTTGTATTATTGTAAGCATACTCTTAATTTTAAGGGTGTTTAAGTTTGTATGCTACACACACTTGCTCGGTATTTTACTTTATGTCACAACATTAGAATTAATATATTTTTACTAAAGTATATGATAACATTAATTTAAGGTTTTCTAGCTCTATTTTAGTATGTTTTGATGCTAGGAATGTTAAGGTTATAAAGTAGTTAGATGGTTTCCTAGACCACAATGGAGATGGATTTTTTTTTAAATAACTGAAAAATATTACAAGGCCCCATTTTCAAGGCGATCGTATGAAACATAAAATGGATGCATCTTAGGTTTTGCTAGAATTCAATTGTATTCACTAGATCTTGAAGCTATAAGCTTAAGATGTTAATAATTTGAACATTTTCAAACTTTTTTCAAATGAAAATTTTATCTATGTTTTGATATTGCTTGATTTCTTAATAATTTTACATGTGCGCTTCTATCATTAGATAGGGTGTAGTGTACCATGTACATAACATGAACAAAATATAAATTCATGATAATCAATATTCACTGATGGGGTTTCAGAAGAGACCTAAAATGATGCTGACTGTGCATGCAGTTGGCAACCGTGACCATTGCAACTACAGTGGGACGTTTCTATAAAATTATGTTGATGGGCTCTATTACTATATTGATCTCCTTTATAACATTGATATTAACGTGCCTTATAACTCTTGAAATATCTATACCAGAGGCGTAACTTGGATAAAGGAACATCCTAAAATTTAATGAGAAGCCTATTAAATTTGTATATTGTATTAAACATTTATGATGTGATCCCACAAAATTTGAGAAAACAAACACTTGATGAATAGATAATAATAACACTTTTTGTATTGTCGTTATATTTAAGAAAAATTTGATTAATGTTTGGAAATCTATAGAGAAAGATATTTCCGAATAACTTTAGCTTTATATACTTGGTAAAGGAACTCTTGAAGGTAATAGGTAAACCATATGGTTCATAATTTTATTTCTCCTTTTACAAGGCTATAATTAATGTAAGGTTTGTATGATCATATTTAAATAACTTATATTCCATAGCGAAGATGAATCTGTGGTCTAATATATAATTTACATTCGTAGGACCTAAATTTAACTCTTTTGGAGGACTCAAATTTAGCGCATTTCATAAGAAAATTCATCATTGTAGTTATAATCTGTCATCTAATAGAGAAAGATTTACCATGGAGGGTTGTTTTTGATAGTATTTAGTATAGTCATTTCAGTGCAAAAATTCATCACTGTAATTTATGTAAATTTTTTTACTTACCAATTCTCCACTGGTATGCATTTTTCGTTATCATGCTCAAATTATATTTACTTCTTAGAGAAAGGGCTATGTTCATAACTTATTAACATTAAAATAATATATAAAAAATTAAATGATAACTGCAAAAAATATAGCTATAATTCGTGTGTGTAGTAAGGTTCGCAGAAGTATTTAACAGTTAGTTGTCCAGATATAATTATAAGTGTGTGTCTATGTGCTAGAGTTCAAGCTAATCCAAAGGAATCACACATATCTACTGTTAAAAGAATTTTAAATATTCAATCCAAACTAAAGATTATGGTCTTTTCTATCCAAAATGATGTTCATTTGAATTAGTATCATACAGTGATGCATAGTGTTGATTTTGGTGGATGTCAAACAGATAGAAAAAGCATTAGTGGCACCTGTCACTTTATAGGACAATCTTTAGTTTTATGATTTAGTAAAAAAACTTTGTATCTTTATCTACTGTGAAGCATAATATATTTTATCTACTTTAGCATACGTTCAAATAATTTATATGCAGCAAACTCTTAAAGATTTTAGAGTAAATTTACGAAAATTACATATATATTATGCTAAAACAGGTGTGATAAATTGACCAAAATGTCCAATTAATCGTTCAAGAACAAAACATATTGTTATAAGACATCACTTTTTACGAGATCGGTTTCAAAGAGAAAATATTACTTTAGAATCTGTAAACATTGAAAACCAAATGAAGATATTTTCACTAAACCATTAAATGAAAATACTTATATAAAATTACGAAGAGAACTTGGAATTTGTTCGCTAATAGATTTAATCTAATTATAAAAGAATTTAATGAATTTGTAATAAAATTAATTAAATGTTTTATACGATAAATGTTTATAGTAAAATAAAAATTCATACTACAATAAAATTATCAATTATATTAAATTTATTTTATTGAATTTATATTATCATTTATATGATAATGAAAATTATATTCATTTTGTTTACAAATAATAAATTTTAATAGGGTTTTATAATAATTTATATTATTTTTGATAAAATTCAAATAATAAATTTGGCGTTAGTTATTTAATTAGTTAGTTAGTATAATTAGGCTCTGAAAATGGAATTTGACCATGAAACTTACACTGTTGCATTTTTGGTGAAATTCTAAGCAACTTTCATATTTAGAGTTTTAAGATCGGAGTCCAAACGAAGAAGTTACAGACGAAAAATAAACTCAAAACAAAAATAATTAACGTTTCTATATTGATTACCCTGACCTACAGGCCGGTCCATCATTAGGGAGGTCGACCTGTAACGACCTAGAATTTCTATCGTTTGAAATTCAGATATTTAATTAATTTTAAATATTAGCAAGTGAAATTTGTAAGTCGAATAAATTTAATTTCGAATATAGAGATTTAATTGGATAATTAAATCGACAATTTTATATTTGAAATTGCGTAAATAATTGAAATCCGAATTAAATGTGTATAAAAATGATTTATAAAGTTATATTAAATCATATTGGAGTTAGAATGATGTTTGTAAACTTTTAAAATTGAATTAAAAGTTAATTTGTGATAATTGATTATTTTAATATTTAATTAACGACTAAAAATAGTCATTTTTCAAACAATCTCGGATTTCGACGAAACTAGTTTCATCGGATCCATAATGTTAAATTATTGTAAGGTTTCAAATTTCGTGTCAATCGGACGTACGGTTTGTCCGGGGCAAGCCAAAACGCATAGAAATCGTTTTAATCAATTTAATTTAAATTTGATCGTTTATTTCCGTAACTCGCACATATGATCGAATTAGCTCCCGAAACACGTTCCATTGTATTCGAAATGCGGGTAAAACCCTAGAAACATCAGCCGACACGCTTCGTTTGGAGTTCGGAAAATTTTAAGATGAATAGTGTTTTGCAATTTTCTATAAAAGGCCACCTTTTTCTTCATTTTACACAAACCCTAAATGAAGCTAGGGCAGGCCGTCACTTATTATCAATGGTCGAAATCTTAGATTCATTCCTCTTCAATAACTCTCGATCCAGTTACAATCAAGGAAAATGTTCGACAGTAAACTTGTAGAGCATCGCGTGATCTACAAATCTAACGGCTACGATCGTTTATAGTCGAGCAGATCGATGGCAATCCTCGCTCAAAGGCGAAATGTTCACGCACGTGTTACAAGAGGAATAAGGGGCCGAGCTTCACATGGTTGGTGGCATGGGTGGAGTTGGCTTTGGGGCACGTGGCGGTGGTCTTCGATCGACCTGAAAACGATGGATGGTAGTGCGGCAATTGGGGTTAGGGGCGGCCGATATAGGTTCACATGATCGAATACTGGGAAGTTTTCGTGAGGGAGGGAAGAAAAGGAGCAACGGCCAGATTCTCAATTTTGAAAACGAACGGCTGTGGATGATAAAGGTTTAAGAAATTAAAATAAAAGTTGTAGCACATATATATTTAAATCGTACAATCTTTGAAAAATCATATCTTTTTGATACGAGGTCGAAAATTGACGAAACGAATTGCGTCGGGTTCGTTTTGACGAGCACTGCACAATGGAACTGGATCGGAGTTGATTGGAGCTTGTGATAATTTTGAGTAAAATTAAACGTGCGTTTAATTTTATTTGAAATAAAATACTGCAACCGATATTGGAAGCAAGGTGAGAACTTCTCACTCAATCGAATTTGTTTCGATTTAAATTTTAAATAGTTAGATTTAAAATTGCTTGATTGTGTTGATTGTGTGTTTGGATAATGATTGATGATTGGTTGAATTGAAATAGACCCTATACGCCGCATATTAAGCGAAGGTTATTATATTAAAAACATATACCGCGATATTCCACCTCTAAGTGGAATTGGTATTATATATGTATTTGGAGTTGATTTCCCGCATTATATAGCGGATGAGACCCTATTGCGCCGCATAATAGCGGATAATATTTATAGATCCCATATACCGCGATATTCCACCTCGAAGTGGAATTGGTATTGTGCTAACATCTGTGGATGCAGAGAAACAGGTTGGAGGGATCCAACTGGATTCCTCAAACATTTGAATTTGTTTCATATGTTGTGTGTTGATTATTTATAATCTCTGTGTGATTATCTTTGTGATTTAAATTATTGAATGCTATAATTTAGCCGAATATATTTGTGGTTTCGTTGGATACCAGGAATAAATAAAATTGGATTTTCGAAATTCAAGTTGAAAATTTATCGAAAAATTTATTTTTAAGAATTGGATAAATTTAAAAGGAGTTTTAAAAAGATAAAAGTCTTATTTTTGAACTATATTGAATTAAATTTCAAATTTTGGGAAAAAGGGCTAAATAAATGGATTTCGGAAAATATTATTTATAAGCTGAAGAATTTATTTAAAAGTTGGATTTTTAAATAGATTTGAAGAGATAAAGAAATTTATTTAAAAAGGAAATGATTTTGTAAATTCATTGGGAATTTATAAGGAGAAATTTATCTGACTTTAAATTAATCAGATAATTAAATTAATCCTACTTATGGATGTTTGGATTATATTGGATGTTGAATTGTTTGATATCTCTGATATGTCATGCTTTGTGATATATCCTGATTTGTGTTGTGATTTGTAATTTGTTTATCTGTGATATATATATATGTGTGTGTGTGATCTGTGAATGAAAGATAAGCGTTATAGTTTATACCGCTTATCAATTATATTGTTATATTTGATCTGTGATGGTTGAATGTTGTTGCACTATTGTGTTAAACCCTTCGACTACACAATACACACACAAATGTGGATTTCACGTGGAAATCAGTTAAGTCACAGATTTTTAACAATTCTAAAGATTGAATTTTTGAATCCAAAATAGTTTTGGAATTGGAATTGAAAGTTTTTGAAAATGAGATTAAAAAAAATAAGAGTTATTTTAAACAACTTAATAAAAATTGGAATTTAAATCATTTGATTTAAATTTTGAATTCAATACTTGAAATTGAATTCAATAATTTGGGAATTTTGGTTTAAAAGATTATGCAAGTTTTAAAAGGTGTTTATATGGGTTTTAACCATTTAAAAATATGGTTTTGGAAATTTAAATTTATAATCCAAGTTTTATACTTGGATGGCTTTAACCTGTGTAATTGTAACCAGTTTTCCCAAAACGAAAACTATCTGTTTTCAAATAATAATAGCTTTCATAAAGTGAAAAGATTTCCAATTTGTATCGAAACATTTCAAGTTGAAATGAAATTGTGAATAGTTTGGAAAAACTATGAATTAACCTTTGTGAAGATGATTAAGCTTTATTTTGAAATCAAAGAAGATTTTAAAAGGTGTATCTTTTATATTATAAAAGACTTGAATTGTGAATAGTTTTGAAAGTTATAAGTTAAATCTTGATTTAAAGATTTAATGGGTCAATCCAATTGATTTGGAAATATGTGAATGAATCTTTGTGAAACTGGGTAAACTTTGTGAAGTAAATCTTTTTGTTTAAAGATTTAAAATGGTAATTTGTTTAAACCATTTAAAGGAAAGGATTTGGGTAATAAGTTGTGACTTAATTGAAATCCCTATATCCATATATTTTAAAATATTGTGCTCACTATTCGATTTAGCCGGGAAAGGGCCTTTGTGTCATATAACCCATTCCGAATAAGTGATACGACGATATGGATCGCATTGAAGACCGGTGGTGAAGACCGGGTATTTATGAAAACGATAGGATGACCTATCGATTGTCTCCGCACCGTTAGCTACGGTATAGAGATTTCCTTTGTGATGGGAAGTTCGACCGGGATTGTGAATACCCGAATTGCATTGGCTTCTTTGGAAGTGCCTTCGATTCTGTTCGAACCCGGAACAGACTTGTATGGTTACATGTCTGACATTACATTTTGAGATATAAATCTGATTTCTTTCAAATACATTTCTGTTGGTGGTGGAGAATTTATTCTTTCAGCTTAACACCCTTCTCTGAGACGTACGAGCTCAGAGGTTATGTAGTTGAAGGTTATCGGTGATATACTCCCAATTTGGTAATGTGGCATGCTGAGTGTTGCTGTGTGATGATTATTTATTGATCATTTGTTGATCAAAGCGTGGCTTTGTGAAAAAGCGTAGCTTTGTGGACATACATGGATTAGTGGGACTGGTAAAAATGGAATAGATATAAAAGGTTACTAATTTGAAATTAGTAATCATACATAAATGTCTTGGGAAATGTTGGTTATGATTTTATGGACAGATTGATATTTATGAGTATAAAACGGGGATTTATGGGTAGATAAATATTTAAGGTAAATCTTATTGCCTTAAATAAAAAGGGAACTAGTAAGCTAAGTCTAATGTCTACCTAGGATAATATAAATAAAGGCTTAGGATGGTTAATTGGACTTAGTGGGTTAATGATGCGAGGTTGGTAGATTCACTCGATGGAAGACTTCCCTTCACTTTGAGGCTACCAACAGTCGGATGTACTCGCTACTGATGTGAGATATCACTAATCCAACGACCCATGATGACGTGAGAGATTGGGCTTGCTTTCTTAATCGAAAAGTATTAAATGGTCCAAATTTGGAATTAGGAGCATTGAGGGATATCTCCATAGGGGTTCGCTTCTGGTTTGAGGTCTTAAGTGGCTAAAGGATTCATCTCTCTCCTAAATGGAAGTATTAAGTAATTTAGTGAGATTCCAAATAAATAAATAAAGAAGGATCTCTCTAAAAAGGGTTTACTTCAGTGTTGAGGTCTTAAGTGGTTGAAGGGTATGCCTCCCTACCGAAAGAAGTAACCTAATGAGATGCCATATTTATAATTAAAGAGTGAGAGTGGATATCTCGGTAAGGGTTCGCTTTAGGTTTGGGGTCTTAAATGACTAAAGTCCTCCTCTTTCCTACAAAAGAAGTATTAAGTAACCCAATGAGATTTTCAAGCAATGACAGCTAGATAGTACCATTAAGGAGCACGCTTCTGGATGTAGGTCTTAAATAACAGGGTCTACCTATTTTTCACTGGAAAGTATTAAGTGGCTTAGGTATAGTCTCTTACATTGTTGAAGCTAAAATAATAATAGTACCACTTAGGAGCATGCCTTAGGGATAGGTCTTAAATGATGGGGTCTGCCTTAGTTAAGGTCATAAATGACCAAAGTCTGCCTATTTTCTAATAAAAAGATATTAAGTGGCATGTGAACCGTTTATTACATGATTATGATTTTATCGGTGATTGATGCGGTAATAGTTGGACATTAAATGTCAGAGGCCTTAAATAGTGGTTAAAGATCTTGTAGCTAGGACCCACTGACCATTGACAACATTGTTAGGAAACCACCTTGGGAATAGGTCTTAAATGACGGGGTTTACCTCAATTAAGGTCGTAAATGATAGAGTCTGTCTATTCTCTTTTAAAAGTGTTATAGAAGCCCTCTTCTTATTTAGAATTACTAAGTGGCTAATGACTTTAGAAGTATTGGGTGATTGATATGACTTCATTAGTACTTCGTACCATGGGAAGGGGTAAGTATGTAACCGTGTGTGCAATGCAAGGTTAGATTAGAATTGCTAACTTAAATGGACATAACAATTAAATGGAAGCCTATCGGTATATGTTTATGTTATGGACAGTTCATATTTTTCCTATCACCGGAACGTTGTTCTAACCCCCTCCTCATTCAACCCTCAGGATAGAATTTAGAGGAATGGGTCACTAGAGCTGGATGTGCTTTGTTGTTGGAGAGTCTTCTTTCTCTCATGCTCTATGCTGATGTGACAATCTGCTATCCAAGGAATACCATTAATTCCTAGGTAGTAGTCATATCAGTATTCTTATCCTATTATTGTTTCCACTATGAGTTTAGATTTCTATCAATCTTTGGTAATGCTCACGCTTATTTGCAAGTACCAAATCCAATGATCTGTGCTTTGATGGACTTGAGTTTCAATTTTTGTCAAAATTTAGGCCCATTAAGGTATGGGTTGTTACAAATTTCTTAAAGCCACGAAGATCCCTACTACATTTGATGAGATTCATGTTGAGACTCCAGTTTACTAGTCCATACAGCTTGATGTTCCTTCCTCTTCATAGCATCTAGCTTCTCCACAGCTGCCCACTTTCTCTAGAGAAGACCATATTGTATCTTTGCTTGAGAGACAAAAGCGGATTTTCTGTTAGTTATGCATGAGCATAAGGAGTGGAAATAGGAGCTTGGTTTTATTAGATCTCTGCTAATTCAATTGCATGGCTCTTTATGTACCAGCGAGAGTGGTGTTAGGACTAGTAGTGAGGGTAGTGCCTTCCAACCTCCTCTTATTTCAGATGAGAAGCCTTTCTCCCAACTATCAGTATATGACATTCAGGTAGGAGCTGAGGGGAGTGATGCACCCAGGCCATCTTTTTAGCATCCTACTGGTATTACTCGAATAGTGCAACGGCACGAGGACCTAGGCCAATGGCTGAACTTAGTCATGAGTCTTGATCTTCTATTCATCCTCCAACACTAGGCCAACATCATACCACATTTACATAGTCTGATTCCAATACACCCCCTCATTACAGATCCCCCTATTAATGATGAGAGTTTCGACCGATGATAATCTCCAGAGCTGGTATCTTTGTTTAATTGTTTTTCATTTGTATTTTATTTTTAGCATATTAGACATTTGATTAGCATTTTGTTTGTGAATCAACATTTGTACTATGACATCTATGATATTGTTATGCACTATGACTTCTACAACATTGGGTTATTTTTCATTATGAAATTTCATGATTAGATTTTGTATTCTTTGATATGCATTCTAGAGTTTTGTGATCTATTTTTCTCCTTTGTGTGATGAAAAAGGGGGAGAAAGAAATATAAACACACGCATATGATATACATATGCACACATTTAGGGGGAGCATTGAAAAATATCCATATGCATACATTCAAGAGGGAGTATTGCATTCATCTCCACATAAAATATTATTATTTACATGAATATAAAGAGTTGTCATCATAAAAAAGGGAGAGAATGTAAGAGCAAGATTTCCTGAATTTGATGACGAGAACTTCATACATCATTTATGGCTATAAAACAGAAGATGCGACATCAACAGAGCTTTATGTTAATGTGGAGAACGCTTGGCAATCTTAACGAAGTATAAGAGAAAGAAGGTTTCCTTGAAGTCCTTAACGTAGTAAGCATGCAGTCATAGTAATAGCATGTTAAAACTCACAAGAATATCACCGTAACTTTTCAAGGCTTTAAAGTTGCTAAAAATGATTTTTAATGATTTTTCAAATTTTTTTATTAATTTTAAATTCTTTTATAAAGCTTAAGATTTTTGGAAAAAAAATGTGTACATCGGTGGATCTGTAGGGCCAACCGGTGCACCGGTGGACACAGGTGTGCTAAAAATATGAAGCCATGAGAAACTTTTCTAACATCATATTTCTTCAAAATATCGTTATCTCTCTCTGGATTTCATGGCAATGGTCACTTCTCTTCAGCAAATCTTTTTAACGTCTATGTGTTTTTGAAGAAATAACAACTTGCTTTCTATCCGTACTCTCTAATTTTCAAAAAGCTCCTGGTTTCTAAAGTGATCAAAATAAGTGCCTTGTCAATTCAACATTTCTCTAATCACAATCTATCCTAAATCTCTTGTTCATTCAATTTTAATAGATTTTTATGAGTTATAGGACCCTTGTACTTAAGTCGACAAATTAGTATATTAAGATACAGTGTTATCAAAGATTGTATCCTTTTTATGTTTATGAAAGGAAAAATTAGTTAGGTGTAGTGACAAATCCAAAGCATGGGTCGGGTGGGCAGTTGCCCAACTCAAGATTCCCGTAAAAAACCAAGAAAAAAAACAGAAAATAAAATATGCGGTTGAGATATCTTGGTCGACATTCATCCTCTCACCGTCTCGCAAGCCACATCCTTAAAAGTCCATGTCGTTAATGTCGATGTTCTTCCATTCAATCTTCATACTCGATTTGACTAATTAAATCAAAACCCTAATTCGAGGTTTCAATTTAGTAGCCTGCAATTTCAAATCAGTCTCCACTCCACTCTCCAGACCCAATTTGAGGAGTAACATCAAAATATCCTATTGTTTTGAGGTATTGCAGGTATTTATCCTTTTAATAATGTCAATTATTGCCTCTATATGTTATTTTAATCCGTCGATTTGTTGACTACTTAATTTGTTTGATCAAATTATACAATGATTGTCTCTTTAAAAAGCATCCTGATCATTGGATTATCCCTGAATTAACTACTACTCCTTGTTGATGTTGGAATTGTATCTTCTAGTTAAAAATATGTTGGTATCCCCAGTTTCCTAATAAAAAAATAATCTAAATTGTTTAATGCAATTTACTTCATTTATTGACTACTTTGTTTTTAAATTTGAATATGGACTAAGAAAATGTTTAACGAAGTGAATTGTTTAAGGCACCACTTCAGAATAAGATGCGTGATGATCTACTTGGAAATCACATGATAATATACATTGAAAATTGAGATTGCTAAAAGTCTTGATGTTGAAGCAATTATAGATGAATTTGACTTCCGTGAAGTTCGTAGAGCATGACTTAAATAGAATATTTAGTAGCTTATGTATTTTTGTGTGTGTAAGTGTATCAAAATTATCAATATTATGCAACTAGTCAAACTTTATTATTTTAACGTGTCTCAAAATTTACTATCCTAAAGCACTTCGGTTGAATCCTAATTTTTCTGGCATAAATTTGACTATTTATACAATTTTTTCCCAATGCAAACAAAAATCCTGGTTTCGTCACTGGTTAGGTGTATACCCTAGGGCGAATTATGTAAGTTGTTACATATATTAAATTGATAACCAATCTTGTTCGAAATAAAAGGTGTTTTCTTTCAATTATATACTTGGTGTAATGTGTAATTTAATTAAAAGTATATTTAATAGAACGTCCATAAATGGTATGTTTTATGATAGTAGTTACAAATTGTTGTAACCGTGAGTATTTTATCATCGTGAAATCAAATATATAATTTTAAATGTTCCTAGTCAAGAGGCATAAAGACTGGATATCGATATATCTTTGAGACTATAGTAGGTAACACTCTCCAAATGTTGGACAGTGTATTACTCATGACTGCTAGAGGCACCTAGGAATTATGTACTAATAGTTATTGGATAACTATGGTATGACTCACTCGATAATTTTGTATTAGTTAATACAACTAAGGTCAAACATAAAATATCAATGTGACTGATTTAAACAATTCTCTCGACTTGTGAATATCGTGGATCTTCAATATGAAAGCTCTACTTTGATTATAGTCAAATCATGGCACAACGTCCATCGAATGACTATAGAAAGGTCGAGTGGAAGTATTGAAAGTGAAACACTATTCAAGAGAGGATTTGTCTTCTTAATTATATGGGGTTAGTATCACGGTCAACTCAAGTCAACTCAATGTCAAACTCTCTGGCTAGAGTAGTACAATTAATAATAATTTTTATTGAACTATAGAGTTGAATGTGGATGATATTGAAATTTTGACCATCACCAAGTCCCGTAAGTCCAAATTGATATGGTTTATGAAGAGAATTGGTTTAAATAAAAGTCACAACTGGGTAATGCTTAGTAAAGTAAAATTAGATTTTACTGAAACCAAGTAAGTGACAAATTTGGCCAAAATATCACAACACCTGCTAAGTGATGTGTGAACGTTAACACTCGAATAGTTCGATGTTAATTGCTGACTAAATTTATACCAGACGAGTCACACAACCGAAATGATGAATTCTCTTTGGACCAAACGATTTAATTGATTTATAATTGTTATAAGTTAATTAAATTAATTAATATTTATGAAATATTAATTATAAAACTTTGATTATAAATTTAGGAACAAATATTATTAAATATATTTATAATAGTTATAAATATATCGATCGATATACGATATCGATAAACGATTAAATTATATTAAATAATATTTTCTACGGGCTTAAATGGGATCTTGGCTCATGATAATGGATGACTATTTTGGCTGAAATAAGGGCTAAAGGGGGCTCAAAATAGTAAGCTTTGTGGGGTATTGGATGGCTCAGACTGAGAGAGAACTGGTATGAGATGAGATCCACTATTCTCTCTCTTCCATCCACTGTTTAAACACCTCTAACCCGAATTGAAAAGATCATTTGCTGCCATTCCTACCTTCTACTGTTGGCTAACTTTAATCCATAAGAGCTCCATTATATCAAGCTCAAATCAATACATGTTTATATATATGATGTTGATTACTGTTCTGTGATGTGCTTTACATTCAGTTATTGTATTTTGTTCTGATAGATCCGTTAGCCACCTATAGTTTTGGATTAAGCATTTACTGGGTATGTCGATCCACTTGAGTTGAAAAAAAATTATATTGCATTTATCGACGTATTCAATAGATGTTTAAGACAAAATTATAGATGCTCGCCCTTAACCAGCCCTATTCTCTACTTTAGTAGACAGAATTACTTGTTAATTCTCTTTGCTAAGGTGGGTCTCGGGGTGGGGCGTCACAGTTTGGTAAGATCGTTAACAATTGGATAGTCAAATGTCAACATTTTAAGGATTAGCAGCCTGCCGAATCGAAAAGCTTATAAGAGGAGAGAGTTCATCATTACAAGCTGTGATACAAGGCATTGGTTCTCAGGTATATTATTCATTGTATTATAGCATATAATTTCTTATTAATATTTCATTTTATATATATATATATATATGTATGTATGTATATATGTATATATATGTATGTATGTATATTATTATATTGTTAGTTAGATGAGATTTTTATATGTATTGTTGTTGTCACAATCCAGATTGGTTTTATATATTTATGTATTCACTTTTAAAAAACAATTTTTTATATATATGTCTGATATGTACAGTCGAATTTTTAAATAAAATAATAATATTATTTTATTACTATATATACACATACATCTTTCTTTTTTTTACAGGCAAAACATAGTATTATTATTTTGCACAGGCAAGTGGGTTTTATAGTGGTCATACCACTTTACAAATAAAATATAGGTTTGAAGCTAAGACGACTCAGCAACTAATGAAACGACACAACTAGCTTCAGTACTGGAGTCAGGAGACATACCTAAACTACTAACAAAAATCCTGACTCACTTGTATAACAGAGATGCAAAGCACTGTGACCCAAAAATTTTCATTTGCACACAGATAACTATAACCTTACAAACAACCTTACAAAAACTGAAAAACGTAGAAAAAATCAATCCAATCAAGCACGCGAAAGACTAGTCTAACATCAAAAGTAGTAGTGCTAACACCATGAAGCACCAAACAATGTCCATTTAGAAGAAAGCAGGACGTAAACCAAGCAGGCCGAATGATCTTGCAAGTTAGCACCCAGAAATTTCAATCAACATAAAAATTATCGAAAATCATCAAACTAGAAGAGCAAAGAAAATGACTTGAGTGAAACCAATAGAGACACCAACCAAAAGCACAGTAAGAGCCATAAACAAGCAAAAAATAGAAACCTGCATCCTCTAAGAATAGTCGACATGGAGATAAATGTTGATGAGGGTGTGAAGATGTAGGT
The DNA here is from genome assembly GCA_030737815.1 of Allium fistulosum. Taxonomy (NCBI): domain Eukaryota; kingdom Viridiplantae; phylum Streptophyta; class Magnoliopsida; order Asparagales; family Amaryllidaceae; genus Allium; species Allium fistulosum. The sequence continues at coordinate 411,968,185 of CM060908.1, read as the reverse complement.
TAATGAAAAAGCAGGCTCACTAAACATCGGGACAAGCACTTCAATTGAAGAACAAATATGAAAAAAACTATCATCCTCCAGATTCCAAATAGCTAAACAAACAGGTTCCAAAACAATACCTATGCTTTCCCGAAGGATGAAACATTTTAACATTGAAGCAAACCATTCTAATGCAACTGCATTATTGCCATTTTGAAACATAATAAGATACTAACAACCAACATGTCATGAATAACATTTCGCAATAGACATAAGATCCATAGTCAGTTGACACCATGTTGCCTCCAAGAACTAAAAGCAGTGCAAAACAATGCAAAAGCAGGCTATATACATATTTCTTTTAATCATATATATATATATATGTGTGTGTGTGTGTCTATATCTATATCTATATCTATATATATAGTTCATATTTAATTATAATATCATTCTACGGTAATAATTGACCCTATAATTTTATACATATATATTTACAATAATAATAATATTCTACAACTACAAAATATATTTTATAATATTTAAGATTATTTAACATTAAAATCAATATAGTATTTAAATAAATCATATAAAATAAAATATGTTTCGAAAATTACTTTTAAATATTATAAAATTATTTATCATAAGAAAAGCTCTTGGGCAGAAATGAAAATTAAAAAAATCAATTTTGTTATTTTTAAAAATTATTACAATTAACGGCCAAAAAATAATTAATTAACACAAAATATATTTTGATCGAAAATATTATGGAAAAAAATTTAAACTTTAAAATATCAAAAATGAATTTTTGAAAATTTAAAATTTGAATAAAATATTTCATAAATATTTTTTATTAATATTTATCTATTTTCAAGTAAGAAATCAATTAATATATATATATTAAATTATAAAAAATTAATAATAAAATTTTATAGTATTGTACTTACGATCTTAAATTACAAAAAAATCATTTTATTAATATATATTATATTATAAATATGTTTATGTATAGATATATATATATATATAAAATAAAAAAATTGTGTCATTATAGATATACATACATATTTGGTCCATAATTTATAATAAAATATTATGTATATATATTATTACATATTATAATAATATGTGTGTGTGTATTGATATAGATAAATATAAATATATATCTTCAATAATTTCATATAAATAAAATTATTAAACAAAATTAATATATACTTATATATATATATGTATGTATTTAATATTATATAAGTAACAAGTTAAATACATACAACACATAATACATATAGGATGAGCTAATGTATCGCTTGTGATATAAATCTCAACATCTGTATATATGCATGTTATACCTTGCACGGCTATCATGTTACACGTAAACACACATACATATATGTATATGATACATGTGTATATTTATATGTAGTAATATATAAATTAAATAAAACTACATAATTTATAAATTTAAATAAAATAAGAGATTTTATTTAAATAAAATTTTGAAATGTTCTAAATAAATTAGACTTCATAGGCCCAATAAAAATCCAATTGGTTAAAAATATTTGAAATTCACTCATAACTTGCGATGTGGGCTAGCCTAGTTCTAATAATCGTATCAGAACCTAATAGCATATGCGGTCTAAATTAATCATGTTAGGGTTAACTAATTAAGCATACAGTCCAAAGTTTGCCCCTAATAGAAGAGGTCCAACTTGTATTGGGCTTTGGTATAATTTCAAAATTGTTTGAAAACAAAAAAAATAAAATTTTAAATTTAAAGGTTAAATTTAAAATAAAATATAAATATATTATAAAAGTTTTAATATAATAAAGTTTTCAAAATTTATGAAAATAATTCATATTAATTTTGAAAATTTTAAAATTTATTGATACAACTAATAAAATAAATTTATTAAACAAGTTAACTAGTAAATGAATACATTTATTACATATTATAATATATGTTATGTTATTTTAAATTGTTTAAAATAACATAATTATACAAGTATGTATATGAATTAAATTTCGAAATTAATAAAATTTAATTAGAATAGTTTGACTAAATTAATTAATTAAAAGTTAATTGATTAAATAATATACACTTGTATATAATATATTTACATATTATAAAAGTTATAGTGTATAATAATTAATGAATATAAATGTTATATTAATATGTAATTAATTAAAATGTTAATTAATTAAAATTAATTATATTAGATTTAATTAATATAACATTATACATAAGAATATTATATAAGTAATATGAAATATAAAAGTTATATAATAATAAAACTTACATAATATGAATGTATAAATTAAAGGTGGAATATTAATAACCCTAAATAGACTTAAGGAATAAATACATACGTAAATATATATATATATACTATGATTTCAGAAGTGTCTGACACTTGAATCACGAGAGTAATTCGTAAGAATTATATTATTCCATAAGTCGATAACACTTAATTTTAAATATTAAAGATTACAAATCTTCAATATAATACTATCCTTTACCATATATATATATATATTAATAAATTACTTACATACTCCTTATTTATTGAGCAGACTCAAGCTTGAGATGTTATGTGTAGCATCATTAATATATTAAATAGATGAGGTAAGATAACTATATGTATTTGTTAAGCAGACTCAAGTTACATATACTAAACTTAGGCCATTGAGATATGGTAGGTAAGTACGAGTGAATAATTTCATTTCAATTTGTTGAGCAGACTCTAGATTGGAGCGGAATTAGGACAAGGTACTAAAGGGTTAGGAGTTGCATATGATATAATAGATAAGGAGTTATCCATCATCCGTGGAGCTATGACTTGTTGAGCAGACTCAAGGCCAGAATTCCAAGACGAATGAGTCCTAACACCTACTGGTGAAATCGAAAGACTTCAATATTTCGACTTGGGGTTTGGCGAAACATAAAAGACCAGTAGGAGCCTTATTAGAAAATTGAAATGATAATATTTAATCTTTCTAAAGTACGATTAACTATGGGTGAAATTGAGTCAACTTCTTTCTATAAGCTCATGTACTTAAGAGTAGTATACAAAAAAAATAAAAGATAAGGGTTTATAAGAAACTCAACATATCCTAGACCAAGGAGTTGGCACGTTATGCGACTCGAAAGTCTAAACGCAATAGTTGTTAGTAAGGGATCTTATAAGAAAGTCCCCAAAAGGGTTTTGGGAAGACTGTCATTGGATGACTATTTATGATTTTAAACATAAATTTATAGACTAAAACAAAATTAGCTTTATATATAAGGAAATTCATAAAATGTTTATGAATACCTATTCCATTGCACTAAGAAACAATTATTATTTCAAGAAATGCCAACTTTACAGTGAAGATATTTCAGTAAGAAATTATTGGTAGTAAAGTGGAATTGGATACGATCCAAAGATAAAAATGATTACATGAAATGAAATGAAATTAATTAACCTAAACGAACACATCGCATTAGAGTGTCTAATAAGTATTCCCAACCGTTGAAGAGAAACTATGAGTTTCTTATCAATGTCGAACTATATAATTCCTGGTTGTTTAATTAAACAATTAAGAGTGTTGACACTATGATATGGTATGGTGCGCAAATCCAAAATAAATTCCAAATACACTATCAAAATATGATTTTGATAGTTGTATCAGAAAGGATATGATCTTTTGGCCCTAAATATGTCTTAAGGAGAAATACAAATGCTGTTGGAATATAGTGAGCTACATTGATAAGAATAATTCCATAAATTTCAATTGTTGAAATTATCGTAACAAATTCACCATTCGATGTGCTCAAGTAAGTTAGGGTGCTACTCACAAAATTATCACTTAGTATGACTCTATGTTTTGGTACGTATGTGTTGAAATATAAATTTCTAAATAATGATTTGGAATAAACTGTTTACATATAATAACCAAAATGTCTCAAAGTCAGTGGGAGCAATATTAAGTTTGTGAGTTTTTGGATATGATGCAAGAACAGATATGTAAGTGTCGTCCGATGAGCATCAAAATTGAATAAACATTTTGATAAGAATATCAAATAGTTCGATTGTCAATCAAATGCAGAGGAAGCATGTGCTCAAAGGAAACAAAGTTAAAAAGGTACATATATATTTCTAAACTATTAGTAAACAACACACCGCTGATTTTTAACAATGTACTTGTGTTAAAATCAGCCTTAGTTATTTTAATATACGGTGTTGGATTTGTGAATGATGTCTTTTATAGTAAGTATAAAAGATAATGGAAATCTCCCAAATCGATATGCAAGGATACCTTACTAATATGTTTAATACAGAACAAGTAAGATGGATTCCTTATGCATTGGCAATAGGTATTATCATACATGTTATGTTGTCGACAATATCATGATTTGTTAATGTATTTGATACAGGAAGCAAATATCAAATCCAAATTGATATCACTAGATTGTTATTTGAAGCTTTTTCGCATATATATGAAATATAGAGAATTGTTTATAGAAATAATGAACTTCTTATCAAGGAGTGTATGGACTCAAACTTTCGTAAGTGATATTGAGTATAATATGTCAATAATAAATTTAAGTTAATAATCTTAAGTTGGAAATGTTTTAAATGAAATACTGTGGCTGATTCAATGAAAAGGCTAAGTACATCGCCTTAAATAGCACCATAATAAAATAAATGTATATAAATATAAATACATAATTTTATAACTAAGCCAAGGGTGATCCCAAATGTTGAGAATCCCATAACATTATCCATGATAACAAAGTCATAATATAGTCGAGGGGCAATTATGTAATTTGTTACATATATCTAACTCGATAACCAATCTTGTTCGAAATAAATGATGTTTTCTTTTTATTATATACTTGATATAATGTATTATATTAACTAATTAATTTAATTAAAAGTATATGAATATAAAATCCATAAATGGTATGTTTTGTGATAGTAGTTTCAAAGTGTTGTAACCATGAGTAATTTATCACAGAGAAAACAAATATACCATTTTAAATGTTCCTAGTCAAGATGCATCGAGATTGGATATCGATATATCCGTTGAGACTATAGTACATAGCGCTTTCCAAATGTTGGGCAGTGTATTACTCATGGCTGCAAGGGGCACCTAGGGATTACGTACTGATAGTTATTAGATAAATATGGAATGACTCACTCAATAGTTTTCTATTGGTTAATGTAACTAAGGTCAAATAGAAAATATTGATGTGACTTATTTACATAGTTCTCACGACTTGAGAATACTAAGGATCTTCAATATGAAAGCTCCATTTTGCTTAAAGTCATATCATGGCACAATGTCCATCGAGTGACTATAGTTGGGTCGAGTGGAAGTATTTGAAGTGAACACTATTCAAGAGAGGATTCATCTTCTCAGTTATACGGGGTTAGTATCACGGTCAACTTAAGTCAACTCAAAGTCAAAGTCTCTGGCTAGATCAGTTCGGTTAATAGCGGTTGTTATTATTGATCCAAGGACTTTATTTTTGGACTATAGAGTTAAATGTGGATGATATTGGAATTTTGACCATTATGAAATTCCATAAGTCCAAAGTGAAAAAGTTTTGATGAAGAGAATTGGTGTAAATAAAAGCCACAACCAGGTAATACTTAGTAAAGTGAAATTATATTTACTGAAACCAAGTAAACGATAGATTTGGCAAAAATGTCACACCACGTGCTAAGTGATGTGTGAACGTTAACATTCGAGTAGTTTGATGATAATCGCTGACCAAATTTACACCTGATGAGTTATACAACCGAAATGATGAATTCTCTTTTGACCAATCAATTTAATTATTTTATTTGTTATAAATTAATTAAATTAATTAATATTTATGAAATATTAATTATAAAATTTTCGTTACGATTTGAGGAATAAATATTATCAAATATATTTATAATAGTTATAAATATATCGATCGATATACGATATCGATAAGCAATCAAATTAGATTTAATTAATAATATACTATGGGCTTAAATGTGATCTTGGCCCATGATGATCGGTGACTACTTTGGATGAAATAGGGGCTAAAGGGAGCGGCTTAAAAAGGTTAGGGTTATGGGGTTTTGTATAGCTCAGATTGAGAGAGAATTGGTGTAACAGCCCGCACCTCACTTAACTTCGGAGTTCTGATGGGATCCGGTGCTTTAGTGCTGGTATGATCGAACCCAAGGTTGTTACAATTGGTATGAGATGAGATCCACTATTCTCTCTCTTCCATCCACTTTTTAAACACCTCTAACTCTAATTGAAAAGATCTTTTGCTGCCATTCCTCCTTCTATTGTTGGATAACTTCAATCCCTAAGAGCCCCATTATATCAAGCTCAAATTAATTCAAGAGGTCAACGGTTTAAGGATTAGCAGTCTACCAAATCGAAAAGCTTATAAGCGAAGAGAGTTCATCGTTAAAAGGTATGCTACAAGGCATTGGTTCTCGGGTATATTATTCATTGTATTATAGTATATAATTTTGGCTTAATATTTCATTATATATATATACTATTATTATATTATTAGTTAGGCAAGGTTTTTATAAGTATTGTTGTTGTCACAAGTTAGATTGGTTATATGTACGTATTCACTTAAAAAAGCAATTTTTTATTATATATATGTCAAATATTTACAGCCAAATTATAATAATATTATCATTTTATGTATATACATATATCTTTTAATTATATATATATGGTTCACGTTTAATTATAATATCATTCTATGGTAATAATTGATCCTACAATATTATAAGTGTATGCTTATAATAATAATAATTGCGACAACTCCAAAATATTTTTTATAATTATATATTAATATTATTTAAATCAATATACTATCTAAATAAATCATATAAAATAAAATATGTTTCAAATATTACCTTCTAAATTTTATAAAATTATTTTACCATAAGTAAAGCCGTTGGAAAGAAAATGTAAATGAAAAAAAATTAATTTTTCTATTTTTAAAATTTACTACAACTAACGACAAAAAAACTATTAATTAATCTAAAATATATTTTAATCAAAAAAAATTATGGAATTTTTTTTTAAAATTTAAAATATCATAAAAGATTTTCTGGAAATTTAAAATTTGAATAAAAATTACATAAATATTTTTATTAATATTTTTTCTATTTTCGAGTTAAAAATCAATTATATATTTTTTAAATAATAAAAATTAATAATAAAATTTTATAGGCCGTACTTATGATCTGAAATTATAAAAAAATTATTTATTTTATTATAAACATGTTTATGTATGTATATATATATTATGAAATAAAAAATTATTATTTTTTCATTAAAGATATACATTTATATTTGGTTCATAATTTATAAAAAATATTATGTGTATATATATATATATTATTTTAATACATATTTTAATAATATGCATATATATATATATATATTAATAGGGGCATTTCACTAAAAGGACAAACTTTGCAGTCCAATTAGTTTCTAGGACACACATCCATAGAAATTAATTTCAAGGCCAAAGTCAGCAAAATAATTACTTTTAAGGACAAAGTCAGCAGTCCAATTACTTTTAAGGACATAATTTCATAGGTTTTTAGGCCTTAGAAACTAAATATTTTGCATTTTGTCCTTAAAAGTAATTATTTTAGTTGTGTGTCCTAGAAACTAATTGCACTTGCTAAAGAGGCCCTTGTGGCTAATTTCCACATATTAATATATATATATATTAATATATATATATAATTATAAATTTATATATATTCATATAGATAAACGTAAACATATATTTTAAGTAATTTCATGTACATAAAATTATTTAAACAAAATTAACATATACGTGTATATATATAATTAATATTTATTTAAGTAACAAGTTTAAATACAAACATATATTTGGACAGCATACAATACATATCAGATGAGCTAACAAATCCATTGTGAGGTAAATCCCAACATATATACACGGACATGTTATTCCTTGCATGGGCTACCATGTTACACACGCGCACACATAAATATATGTAAATGATGCATATGTGTACATTGATATGAATTATATAAAATTAAATCAAACCATATAATTTATAAATTTAAATGAAATAAGATTTTTTTAAAATAAAATCTAGAAATGTTCTAGATAAATTAGATTTCATAGGCCCAACAAAGATCCAATGGGATAAAAAAATTTAAAATTCATCCATAACTTCCGCTACGGGCTGGCCTCGTTCCAGCATCCTCTGGGTAAAGTAAGGGTGTTAGATAGTGAAAAAAGAGAATATGGATTCTGAGACTGGACGTAGGATAGTGCTTCGAACCAGTATAAAAATCTGATGTGGTAGTTTGTTTTTACTTTACTTTTGCTAGTTAGTCTAATACACACACACACATATATATACACATATATATATACATATATATATATATATATTCAGTTAACTTAGCCATATACACGATTCACTAGATTTTCAAATAAGAAGCCACTAGCTTTTGGCAACAATGCGAAAATTTAGAGAAGAAAGCTGAAAGAGCAGAGAAAGCAGCGAAGGACATTGAGGCTAAGGAGACTCTGCTGATAAATGAAGTGTCCAAGCTTGGGGCCGATTAAAAAATTTGAAAGAGGATCTGTCTAAGAAGAATGCTGAGTTGGCAGAGGCTCAGTCTTTTGACCTCGGGAAACGCTAAAGTGGTGGCGGATAAGAAGGCCTTTGAAGTGCTATTTGATGCCTATGTAGAAAGCCATGACAAAGGCTTCACCTTCTCTTTTGATTTTCTAGGAGACAATGCTTTGACAATTAAGGTAGCCTTTGGTCATTAGTATGTGGAGTTCAAGGTCAAGAAAGACAAAGTTGTTCATGTCTCCACCCCTGTTCCTCCTGAGGTAGAACAAGACGCTTCTTCTCTTGCTAATGTCACTTCAATTTTTTGATAGTAATTATTCTTTCATGTACGACGACACTTTATTGTTTTTATAAGATGGCTTATACACTTTTATCTTTACTAGTAACATTTTGTTTTTGTTATGCTTTCTTTAATGCTTTATTTTTACTTAGATTAAGTTAGCGTATGTGAGTTCGAGTTTTATTTCTCATTACAAGGTTTCATGGAACTTAAGAAAGACTAAGAACTATCAGTTATTAGAAACCATTAGTACTCTTAAAATTCATCTTCATGCAAGTAGATTACGTAAAAAAAATTGACTATTCCTCTTGAAGATGTGAAAGAATAGCATGACACGTCTTGTGCAAAAAATTTAAAGCCCCTGAGGCATAAGGGATTTTGATTAACTAGCCGTATCTTAAATTTGACAAACCGACTTAGGTTCTCCATCCAAGTCTAGGATGATTTTTTCCACAAATTCTCAAAATCAACGAAGTAGCATCTGGATGATAATATTCTGAAACAAAAGAGACATGGATTTCTCCATAAATTTTATGATTCAAAGCTGAAAGTAGCCTCAAAGTCTATCCCCGTGTTCAAAAGTATGACTATCTCTTCTTTGGCTATCACCAAAGGGGAATTAGTTGAAAGTGATTCTATTTTGAAGTACAGTCCTCAACATGATTTGGGGGTTACCTCTAGGTTGGAGCTTGGGAGTTCTTCCCCCTCGGAACTTTCAGTGCCAAAGGCTAAATTAGGAAAGAACATTTCTTCTTGCAACAGGCTAGACCTTTGGAAACTCTTGTTGAAGCCAGTTATTTGGAAAGTAGTAAATCTTGTATTTATCTTTCCCATTTATTATTTGTAACCTTTAGCAAGGAAATAAAATTTATTTTTTTCTTCACTTCGTGTTTTGATTTTATGGTGTATTCAATTATTTCAAGAGTTGTTGTGGCCAAATTGTTTAATCCATGAGCAATCTTATGATGTTATTCAAAAAGCTTATGATTATAAGTTTCTAAGATGCAAGTAGTCAACGTAGAACTTAGTACATTGAATGGTCGAGTGGATTTCTTTGGATTTCTTAAGGGATTAAGGCATTAAAGCTGAAGATAGAATAAAGATAGAAAACTAGAAAGAAGCCTTAAGTCTGTTCTAGAAGCGCTTCCTCTTACTGATTAATCCACAAAGAAGTCATTGTCGGATCTATTTGATTCAGTATTTGATCTTAGGCAACAGTTGCATAAAGCTAACGTAGAGCTCTTTATGATTAAGATCAAGGAGATTGAGTAAAGAGAGTCTTTAAGCAGTTAAGTGGCTGCTCCCTCTTTTAGAAGAAGGGGAAGAGGTCAAGGTTAAGGTAGGGGTTCTTTCAAACTCCATCGTTCCTATACAACTATAGTTGTTAAGCAAGGTCGCAGTTCTATTCAAGAGTTAATCCAAGCTAAATGGAGTCCACCTTCGCCTCTCATAATAAAACCAAGTCAAATTATGATTAAAATCATGGATGGAAAGGTTGTATCTTTTAAAGATTACATGGCTAAATGTTTTGAGAATGCAGACAATTGTATAAAGAGCATTATGAAGGATTTCGATTGAGGCCACTGCTCAAGCCAAAGATCAAATAAACCAAAAGCTTGATCTTTATTTTAGACTTGAGGGTTACTATAAGTATGTGCTCGAGTCATTAGTGGCTTATAAGATCCCTTTGGGCCTTTCTATTATTTTAGATGAGGATGAGCTTGATCGCATTATGAGAATAATGCATGACACAAGTTTGCGCATTACTTCCGCTCCATCCCCTTATTCTATCATGTCGGGTCCTCAAAGGGTGAACTTTGAGAGACTATCATTAAAGACCTTAGGAGGCCTAGTTCTATGATGTTCTCCTTTGGATGTACAAAAGGAAGTAGAAGGTCAAGGAAAGGCCGTGGTAGAAGAGTAGAATTTAGTATGCTTTCGATTGTAAACATATAAACACATAGGTATGTTGTAGCACTTTAATTTGTAATATTAGGCTTCTTTCTTTTTCTTATATGTGATGCTTTTTGGATTATATTAATATCATTTGATCATTTCAATATTAGCATGTTGAATATATGTGTAACAACCCAGAATTTTATCACTTTGATTTGTGAATATTTGATTTATTTTAAATATCCAATTAATGGATTTTAAAACTCAAATAAACCCCTCTTTTAATTTATAACTAATGATAGAAAATTCATTTTTGAATTTTGTTTACATAAATAGATAGTTCGATGGAAAACTGAAAAGGTGAACGAAACATGCTTTTTGGATTTTCAGCTTTTTATCAAACAACAAGTTATTATAAGTGTAATATCTTTGATTATGTTCTAAACAACTTTTAAAATTTTTAAAACACTTTTATTTTGAAATAATATAATAAGTAATTAAATGTAAAAGTTTATCTAAAATTCAAAAAAGGAAAGTGGTGACATGAAATGATACCTTAAATATAAAAAGCAACTTAGGTACATGAAAACACCTTATTATCCAATATATTTACAAATGCTTGTCCTTTTGGTGGCTTGTAAAGTGATTTGAGTGTTGAAAATAATTATGCAAGGGTATTTGGGGTTTTTACCTTCTTTGCATTATTTTGTTTTTAATCTTATTCTTATATTCTCATTTTTTCACTTTATATTTCAGTCCATCTTCATTTTTCCTTCTCATCTCCATTTTCCATCTTTTCTTCTTTTTAAATTCGTAAAATAAAAATCATGTCTTTTTGAAACTCTAATTTTGTTGCGTTGTTCAAGATCAAAAATTTAAGAGCTTATGGGATTTGGATTGGCATTTGTAAGTAAATCATGTGCAAAAGTGAGTTATTCAAAAATCCTTGCTTAATAATTTTGTGAAATAATATTCTAAAATTCTATTTTTGTTATCTTGTGAATGGTATTAGATATTTATGTCTTAAGTAATAGGTATTTAAAAATCATACCTTTAGTTGAACTTGCATTGAAATGAAGAAGTAGCTTACAATAAACAAAGAAAAACATTTGCTGCTCTTTGTATATTTGAAACCCAAAGCTCATTCACACATTCAAAAATCAACAACTCACAAACCACTTAGAATTTGCACTTGCTATCAACTAGAAAGTTGTTGGTTTTGATATATAGTTATTTTTAAAATTGGTTGTCTAATTTTTCACCGAATATATTTCGAGAAAATTGTAAATAACAGTATGTGGGTTTATTTTGTTGGTTTTTCGTCGATCATGAATTGACCAACGGCCTTTATATTCATGTTCGTATCTGCGAATACTAATTATTAGAGCAAGTTTCATGATTTTAAAGTCTCGGATTGTGTCGAGGTTGTTAGTTGATCAATTTTGGATTAAAAATTGATTTTCGATGAACCACTGATCGTGATGAGCATCGGAGGGTAGCGTGATGATGGTTAGATGGAGGTGTAGCTTTTTAGCATTGGAGGCAAGAGCTCCGACAGTCGGAGGAGGTAGGAATGGGTTGACCTGAGGTTTTGGCCTCTGTCCTGTTTTCTTTGGTTGGTTTTGAGTCGTAGGCGGCCAAGGGGACATCGAGTGGCTTATGTGTAGCTCAGGGGTGCATGCGGGGATGGTGGTTCTGATGGTAGCAGCGACAGGGTAAGGCACGGTAGGAGGTGATAAGGGTAGGTGGAATTGGGTCACGTCCTGGGTGTTTGCTGTTCGAGCTTGCTTCGACCAATGGGTTGAATCTCGATCAGAGTGGAGTTGGGCAGTGGTGATGAGTTGGAGGTGATGTGCTCGGTCAGGTGTGCGTGTGGATGGGGTTGGCTTGATGATCGGCTTCGGTGTTGGTGTGTGCGCATGCATGCCTACACACGTGCATGCATATGTTTTGTTCTAGGGTTTCATAATATGGAAGTGTTTCAGAGTAAGGGTTGTTTGCCTGGGTAAAGAAGTATGGTTGGGCCTGATGGGCCGAGTGTAGGTTTGTGGTTTAATATAGATTAGGCTTAAGTTAAATTTAGTTTTTAATTAAATTAAGACTTAAATTTAATTTAATTAAACCTTAAACTTTTTAAATTCATAACTCACTTGTCCGGAATCTGTTTGACACAAGGTTTCTGGCATTGAGTTTGTATTAACTTATAAAGCATACTCATAGAATCATTTGACCTATATGTTGTAGTGTAATTTATTTATAAATTAATATCGGTTATGTATAATTACGTTGTTTAGTAATTATAACTTTCCCCTAATATTCTTTTAGCTGAATAAAACACCGTTCTGCTATGGTTAAACTGAATAGATTATTTTAGACATTTGTTTAGCAGAATAAACCATCATTCTACTATTATGTTAAATTGGATATCTATTTATATGCCAATTGACTTATATTAGTTCGTTATCCATCGATTGATAATTCTAGATTTCATTTACATATCTGTGTTTATGTAAATGCCAGTGTTATGACCTGAATGTCGAACTAAAATACAGTGGTAGCCTATTTAAGTACCATTGAGATTTGTTAAGCCTCTTTCCAAGTGGGACAAGTTATGGATTTGAAATTAATTTAAAGTTTTTATAATAATTTAAAGTTAATTATTAATTTAATTAATAATGGTAGAAGTTAATTGTAAATTTAATTAATACCGTTTAAAGTAAATTTAATAGGAAATGGTACTTGTAAATTTAAATTAATCACGTTTCAAGTTAATTTTTATTTAAATTAAACATGTTAAGCTAATTATCATTTAATTAATGATTGTCTTAAGTTAATTAATCTTATAATTAATAATGTTTATAAGTTAGTTAATTATTTAAATAAAGGTATTTAAAGTAAGTTAATTGTTTTATTGACAAGGTTGAGATTAATTAATTGTTTTGATAAATGGTATTTTAAGTTGATTAATTATTAATAACGATGTTTAAAGTTAATTAATCATTTTATAAATTATATTTAAAGTTAATTAATTGCATTTAAAGTTAATTAATAAATTTAAAAATGGTGTTTAAGTTAATTTAATTAATTCAAGAATGTGCTTTATATAATTTTAACAATATTGTTTATAAAAGTGTTTAAAGCTTATAAGTTTGTTTTATAAATTGGTTTTACTTAATAAAAGAGAATTCAGTAAAATAGTTTCTAATATGGAAAGAGATTTTGGAATTTGGGAAAAGGTGAGTTTATAAAACCTTGTTTAAATGAATTATATATGGAGCTTATGAATTCAAAGTATTATTCCCATATATGAAAGTTAATCTCTTGAATTAATAACTAATCCTTCTTAATTATGGTTGTATGGAAATGCTCTTTCCATACTTAATACCGAAGGATAAGTGGTTTTGGGTTTATGGTAAACAATGTTTTAAATAACATTTTTTTGACCCATTTAGTGTCACTTTGAAATTGAAAATCTTGGCAAGTTTTTAACTTTGGAAATATCTAGAAGAACATGGGAATTATAGAGTAAGTTATCTTAGATGATATACTCGTATAAACTCGTTGTATTCATCTGTAGAAAATGATAAGGAGATCCATCCACTTAAACGGTTATAAGGTGATTCCTGCTCTTATGCAAAGTTGGTTTATTTCTAAAAGAATCGAAGTTGAGTTAAAATTGTCAAATGTTGGTTCGAAGAAGCCGGGATCGGATAAGTATGAATTATCCAAAAACCACTTCGAACCAACTCAAACGTTCGAATTGAAGACATCTTGAAGATGATGGAATCAAAGATGTAGATCTTTGAAGTGCAAGGGCCACTTGCTACTAATCCTGAGGGTGATTCCAAAATGGATGCAGTAGAAGTAGTGCCTTTGGTTTATTCATATCCTTAACAACTTGTATGGATGAATGCTTGCATTGCATTATCGTCTAGATGATAGTGTTAGCATTCCAAGTGGGATTGCTATATAAAAAGGTAAAACATAACCTCAAGCCTCATCAACCAGGAATGACTAAATAGGGGATATGCGGCAGGGCTGTGTGGGTTGCACCCATTAGGGCATTGTCATCACCCTTCTAGATATATATATATACATATATATATATATATGAATTTGGTTTTGCATGAGAGCTCTTAGGAAAAGGTTGCACAGCAACTAGAGTGAAGAAATATTCGGTACTATCCAGCAAGGGATAGGCTGGTCTTGTATTGGCAAGGGGTCCATATGAGGCCTTTGATACATTAGTCTAGAGGTGTATTATGGTAGGCGGTACCCTTGTGCCTTATCATTGATGGAATCCATTCTCCAATAAGCACCGTACGGACTTAGTTGTGCCCAACTTTGTTGGAACGTGAGATGCAAGCATTCCAGCTATATTCATAATTTACTTTAAACCCCTAGACATTATTATAATATTACTGAATTTTCTATAGATATGTTTTGGTTATCATAAGGTAAAAACCGATCTGTGTTTATGTGCGGTATGGTCTTATGAGATACCTTTATTTCGAAAAGTTTTATAAAAAATTAAGAATCCATTTGATTGTGTTCTCACATTGGTTTTACCAGACTGATCTGGATGTTATTTTTCTTATAATGCTCAGATCGCCCCGAGCAATTTTCCAGATTTAGCTGGACACCTTGGAGCTCAAGGAGATAAGCTGATTGCCTTTAAGACATACTCCCGTATTTTCTTTTACCTTCTGCTATTTGTTTCTTGTCTATATTTATCATCGATTATAAGGACATGTTGTTATAACTGTTTAAGGGCTGATGATAGGATAATCATACTCTGATTGATGTATGAATATAAAAGTTTTCTTTTTTGTAAAGATCAATGATATATTATAGATTACTCATCATGTTGTGAGATTCTGTTCTGTCTTTTCTTTTTTTTACCCTAATGATCTGTCTTTCTGACACTTAGATGTTCGAGACATGAATACCGGGAATGTATAGTGTCGACTTCCGAGGATCGAAAAGGCGGGTTGTTACAAAATGTATATTTGTATATCACATGATATTGAGGAACTCTTGTCCACTTGATATTGTATTATTTCTAATAATTTTGCTTTCGAATTTGATTGTAATAGTTAGGGGAACTTTGTTCTAAGGTTTCCTTAGTTAGTTCAATCATGAATTCATGGGTCTTGCATCATTGTTTTATAGTAACTTAGTTCGAAGCCGTTATATCCGATACTTTAAGGTCTAAACGAGACCACTACATTATCTTGGGTGCTCTATGCCCCACGATTGTTCGGTGTTTATGATAAAATAACATGGTGAGAGTTATAAACCGTAATTAACGATTAATTTAACTAACTAATTAATTAATTAAGGAGCCAAGTTATGCTTAATAAGAAGAAGAAAGTGTAATGAATTAATGAAAAAGAGAATGAGGGCCCAAGCCTAAATTATTTAAACACGGTTCTTTTTCATACATTCATTCCATTCTACTAACAAAATAAAAATAAAAGAGTACATTAATAGTGAGAGCCTAAAGAGAGCAAATAAGGAGAAGATAAGGAAACACAAGATAAAGAGGGAGTAAGAAGGCTAAAGTAAGATATTTCAAAAATCTAAGTGCGTAATACTAAACCTATTTTACCGTTTCCAACTGTTTGGTTTCGGTACGATTTTGTATACTTTTATTTGATGGAGTTTCATACGGATTTTCATTTATAAGGAAAAAATTTAATGATGTTTTAGGGAAAAACATATGAACATGGGATGTTTAGATCTATTTCCCTACATTAAAGATTTCGATATGCTATGAAAATTTAATATGATGTTCTAATCATGAATTTAAAAATAGGTTTTTAGTTTGAAAGGTTTTCAATGTCAAAATAATTTATTATGAATTTTTAAAGAAGAAAACCTAGTAGATAAATGGGGAAAATATCTATAAAATAAAAATAAAGGATAAAGTATATTAGAATGGTTATCCATGAATTTTCTAGAATTTTAATAAAGGTTTCTATAAAGAAAATAAGCTAATATAGTAAGGGAACTACGTTGGGAAAAGGGGACTGAGGAGGGGAAAGTTGTGATTTGTAAGTATACGGTGAAATAAGTGTAAGATAAACAAGGAACCAGATCCATGTCAAAAGCTGAAAAGAAAAAAATAAAGGACACTATCAATAACATAAAGTGGGATCGTGACGTATCAGATGACGTCACGTGTAAATGTGGTAATAGATGTGCTAGACTTTGTTTGGTACGGAGCTGAGGTGACAATGTAACATTTTACAAGATAACTGAGCATACGGGGACATGGTAGTGATTTGCCAAGGGAATCCAAGGACTATCAGGGGAAAGTAGATCTATGTCGCAATATGTAGAGGACATACTGCGCCTCAAAATGTAAATTTGGAAGAAGCTAAACTACACCGTAATATTTATAAGACATAATGCACCGCAAAATTGTAAAGATTGGAAGAGACTAAACTGGGCCGCAATATTAGTATGTCATACTACGTCGCAATTTGGAAGCATACACTTAATAAGTCAAGAGTGTACTATGCACATAGGTTGGGGTAGGGTGGTACAACTCTAAGGCAAGGTGTGAAGAAAACCTGATAAAAGACGATTAGGTAGGGCTTGGGAAGTCCAGGTTTAGTATGGAGGAGGAACTCCTGTGCTAAAGTAAGGTCTTGAAAGAGCTATTGACACTAAGTAGGGACGCTCACTCGAGTGCACACCTAGGGAAGGTAAGGACAGGCTTCCAACTTCCAAGTAAACCATTGGTGGCTATTTCATAGTAGTTTCAAGTTAAATGAACAATAAGTATGGACTATGGGTAGCTGTTTCATAATAGTCCAGAAGTGAATAATAAACATGGACTAGGGGTGGTTGTTTCATAGTGGTCCAAAGCTTAACTAAAGAATACTACTAGGGGATGAGTCTATGCAGTTTAAATTTAATGAATGAATTTAAAAGAATAATGCAGGGGCCTGGATCTACGCGGTGTTAAATTTAATGAATGAACCTAAAGGAATACTAGAAGAGGCTGATTCTAGGCAGTATTAGACTAGAGACTGATCTAAAATAAAAAAATTGCATAAGAGTACTTGAGGTACAGTAGTCGATATGAACCGCACAAGGAAGCATATTGGACAGTAGAAAAAGGAAACTATGTAAACTATGATTTTTTCATTCTAATGTTATGGATAGTGAGGGAGGAGCCTATTCCATGTTATACGGCGTGGCCTCACTATATATATATATGTGTGTGTGTGTGTGTGTGTGTGTGTGTGTGTATGTATGTATAATGTTCTGTTATGTTTTAGGTAAAGTATTATTCGCACCAAACTTTATGTCTGATCCCTGTTTTTATTATTATTTTCTCCATAAACTCATGGGTGCTCATTTGAGTAGGTTGAGTTTATGGGCTCAGGTATGTTTATTTTAGGCGCTACAGTACTCATATCGAAGATGGAGCAAGAGGATTTATTAGCTAGTAAATAGCGTAGTACCTGTTATGAGTTCATACGATGTAGTACTATGTTATTTTCTATTGTTGTTTGACCCTTGCATGGGTACACTTTTGGGTCAATCGGTTAAACTATATATGTAATATATTTTTGAAATTTACTACATGAAATGAATATGTTTAGTTGCTCTATTTTCTTAAATTGTTTATGAATATACAGAACTCACTTATGTTGCTTGAAAATAATTCTGGCGATTATTACAGCACCATCATTGTTCATTTTTGGGTTTCAGAGTGAGGTTATTATAGTTGGTATCAGAGCGTAGGTTAGGGATATTTAGGTAAAACAGAGTTAGAAATAGAGAATAACTTAGGGAGGGCATATAACATACTTGTATTTTGCTAAATACACACCCCCCTCCACACACTCTTCTATTATTGTTTCGCTCTCTTTCTCTTTATTTCTGATGAAGACTTGCTTAACAGAGGAAGCAAGACGGATTTCAGACATGGGCGAGTTATGATAGGAGGGCAAGAGCAAGGAGGGATGTTGAAAATACACAGACCAATGGAGAGAATAGAGGGAAGTTCCCAAAGCAGTAGGGGATGAAACTACATAGCTCTTAGATGTTGCTGACATGGATATGAATGCTTTATTTAGGGAGTTTATGTTTCACATGATGAGAGACCAGAGGCAGTTGGGCCTAGACCTACAACGGTGAGAGTGGATTTCTCAAGGGTGAACAAAAATTACAGAAACTTGAGTGGAAAGATGTTTATGGGGAAGGAGCCTGCAGTTGAAGTGCCGAATTGGCTTAGAGTTTGTGAGCACATATTTAGGGACTTTAGGCTAAATGATGCATAGAGGAGGAGGCTAGTATCAAGGTAGTTGCATGAGAACATGTTGGATTGGTGGGAGATAGTAATTGCTGAGCCACAAAGAAGCAAATTACTTGGGAGCAATTTAAGGAAAGGTTTGAGGCTCGGTTCATATTAGAGTCTCAATAGACTGTGCTGCTATGGAAGATCGTTTATCTGAAATAGGGTGACCTTACAATGAAGGGGTACGTCCAAATTTTTAACTCTTTGACTAAGTATGGCAGGGAGATCATTAATACTCCAATGAAGAAAAATAAGAATTTCATCAGGGGTTTGAAGCAGGGTCTTGGTCATAAGGTGATGGCCCATTTAGCGTATCCTTTTGAGTTCATAGTTGTCAGGGCTAGAAGGTATGATGGGATGTACCAGGAGTGGATA
The DNA here is from genome assembly GCA_030737815.1 of Allium fistulosum. NCBI lineage: Eukaryota > Viridiplantae > Streptophyta > Magnoliopsida > Asparagales > Amaryllidaceae > Allium > Allium fistulosum. The sequence continues at coordinate 411,948,717 of CM060908.1, read as the reverse complement.
AGAGTTGAGACGAGGCCCAAAGCAGAGTAGAAAAGAAGTTTACCACCATACACCAAAGCCAAGAAGGGGTGCCAAAGGGAAAAGGTGGAGAGGTTGCTACTGTGGAAGTGGTCTGATATAACTACGGATAGGAGGGACACTATACAACAAAGTGTCTGGCTCCAAAGAATCTTGGAAGAGTGAAGTGCTTTAAGTGTGATAAGATGGGACATCTAAAGAAGGACTTCCCAGAGCTTAAAGCACATTTATACTTTGGAGGGACCAAGGGAAGGACATCTATCGAGGAAAAAGGCAAAGGGAAATTTTTGGAAGATACGACTTTGATTGTTGGTTTTCAGTTAGAGTACTATTTGATACTGGTGCCATACACTTATTCATAGCTAGAGACTTAGTTGATAGACTGGGGTTAGGGATTACCTATTTAGTCACTTCCATAAGTGTAGTAAATCCGATATGGGGATATGTCACTCTTGGATTAAGATGCACTATCTTAGAAATTGGGCTAGGTGAGTGTATGTTTTTGTGCGATCCCAACGTATTTGATTTCATAGGCTTTGGAGTTATTTTAGGGATGGATTTGTTAGAGCATTACTACGCTAGGATATTTGCATCAAAAGGATAATAACATCGATTCACCTAGATCTAAATGAAAGGATATTTGTAGCTTCGGAGGGTCTAGAACTAGGCGCAAAGGTTTTTTGTTTGCTTTATCTTCGAAGAAGGAAGAACTAGGCGCAGTGCAAGTGGTACTGGAGTTTGTTGATGTGTTTGAACAGGTTTTGGGGTTGCCACCCTCTAGGGTAGTAGAGTTTTGTATAAAGCCGTTACTAGGAACCTAACCATTCAGTCGACCCATAAGTAGAATGCCTCCAAAGGATACGAAGGAAATAAAGAAGTAGTTGGTAGATTTTAAAGGAAAGAGCCTTGTAAGGCCAAGTAGCTCACCTTAGGGAGCGGCTGCAATATTTGTGAAGAAGCCTGATGGGTCTTTAAGACTGTACATAGACTATCATGCTGAATGAAAGAACAGTGAAGAATAGATATCCTTTGTCGAGGATTATGACTAATTTGATTAGTTGAGTGGAGCTAGGGTGTTTTCCCATTTAGACTTGGCTTTAGGATTTCATCAATTGAGAGTTGCGGAAGAAAGCGTTCCTTTAATTGCGTTTAGAATGAGGTACGGTTCATATGAATGGCTAGTAATATCGTTTGGACTAACCACTGCACCGGCATTCTTTGCTGATTTAATGAATAGAAATTTTTGAGACCAACTAGATAGATATGTGTTGTGTTCATAGGTGACATCCTATTATACTTGCAGGATCAGGTAGAGCATGCAGTTCACTTGAGGATTGTGTTGGAAGCATTGACACAACACAAGTTGAAAGTGAAATTTTCCAAGTTTCATTTTTGTAGAAAGGAAGTGAAGTTCTTGGATCATGTGAGCTCCGGAGAAAGGTCAGCATAGATATTATGAAGGTTAACGCAATAAATGGGTAGAAGAGATCTAAGATAGTAACCAAAAAACAAGGTTTCTTATGATTAGCTGCCTTTTACCGAAGATTCATTAAGGGCTTCTCTCATATAGCTGCACCAATGACGAGATTGACCCAGAAGAGTAAGTTCTCTTGGATGCATGAGTGTGAGACATCATTCCAGGAAATGGAGATTCGATTGACTAATGCACCTGTGTTAGTAATACCTGAAGGGAATAATGGTAAGATTGTGTATTTGGGATCCAGATTAGAAGTAGTATTAATGAAAAAGGGAAAGTGATTGCATATGCATCGAGGTAACTACGACCCTACGAAGTTCGATATCCAACTCATGATTTAGAGCTAGCAGCCATTGTCTTCGTATTGAAGGTCTGGAGACATTATCTTTTGGAGAAAGATCTAAGTTGTTTACTAACCACAAATCCTTGAGATATTTGTTCTCTCAGAAAGAGCTGAACAAGAGGCAGCAGAGGTGGTTAGAGTTTTTGGCATCTTATTACTTCGGGGTAGAGTACACCCCAGAGAGGGGGGAATAGGGTAGTTGATGCCCTTACCTGAAAACAACAGAATTATGTTTTGGCTACGATAGAAGAGTAAAATGTCTGGGGAATGTTGTCTGCTTGCAATGTACAGTTTTAGTTTAGTGCAGGTTCGAGCAGTACTTCCGGGATGTTATCATGCTAAGGAGTCAGCCTGCGATGGTAGATAGGATTGTTGAACTGATATGATTTGCGCCGACATAATAAGAAGCTTATACTCAGGAACTCAGGCAGTAGAGCTGAAGGGGTTCAGCATCGACAGAGAAGGAAGACTGCGGAAGAATGGAAGGTTGTATGTTCCAAGTATTGAAGGACTGCAGAAGAAAGTATAGGACGAATGTCGTTATTCAAAGTTCACCATTCACCTTGGAGGTACTAAGATGTATTGAGATATGAAGAGAATTTTCTTCCTAGAAGGGATGAAGAAAGATGTGGGAGAGTATATGAGAAGATGTCTTACATGCCAGCAAGTGAAGGCAGAGCATTAAAAGCCTAATGGGTCGGTGCAGCCTTTGGAGATTTCAGTTTGGAAATGGAATTTGGTATCTATGGATTTCGTGGATGGGTTTCAAAGTCAAGGGTAGAGAATGAAAGCATATGGGTCATAGTTGATAGACTGACTAAGTGTACCTATTTCATTTCAGTGAAGGCCATGAGAACTATATTGAGGTTAGCAGAGATATATATGAAAGTAGTAGTGAGATTGCTCGGGGTGCCTAGCACTATCTCTAGTTGTTAACCCAAAAAATGGATCAACGCTATGGATTTAGTATGAAAGCACCAGCCTAGTTTATCAAGGCATATAGAATGAAGACAAGAAAAAATAACTTGCAAATAATGTAAATAGACAAGAGATTTTTAGAGTAGTTCGTTTGTTAACAAAGCCTACGTCCACTTTATAACTTTTTCCATTGATTGATTGCAATTACAAGATGAATAAGATTACAATATGCTTGGATCTTGTGAGTTAGATCAAGTCACCAGTGTTAGAATTCACTGGAGAATCACAGTGAATTCCTTTGTTGACTGTTATGTGGGAGAAGAAGAGTGAAGAATATATTCATTGGAGTTTCAGCAGCCAGTCCGGAAGATCATGTTTATGTTGTAGGTAGGACTATATTTCTAGGGGTTGGAGAGCACTTAGGCCAAAGCCGCTTCATCATAGACTCACATTTAAAGGTATGCAGGCGCTCACAAAATTCCAGAATGAGCCGACCTATTCTGATGGATCACTAGCGATCCATGCCACTAGCGATCCATATGGCATGGATCGCTAACGATCCATGGGGTTCGAGTATTTCTGGCTCGTTCCCTTTGGATCTTATTTCCTGTCTTGTGTAGATGCTCTCCATGTAATTTCTTGATTAGATACTTTACTTCGATGATGGTTCACACACTGGTTGCATCGAACTACTGATGGAATCGGACGAATGCTCACTTCTCGATCTAACTAACTAACTTGGAATTCCATCAAACTTAGCAAACATTCCTAGAATACTTTTAGATCATGGTGCAAGAGGATTGGAGGATCTAGAGCGATCCTTATGGATCGCTAGCGATCCATCATCTTAGCATATTTTTGTCTTCTTTTTCTTTATCCTTTCTTGGTTGATTCTTCTAGGCCTCTTGGTTGGTTCTTGAGTTGCTCTGACTCGACGCAGATGTTCTAACTTCCTTTGAATTCCGTTGGGTCGAAAAACCGGATAACATTTGCCCCCAGTGTATGCTTTCGTTGGAAACAAGGCATGCTCTGGAAGTTACTGCTTTTGAGTTCCCGCTTGGTGAGGTTCAAGTGATCATGTTGAGGCTATTATGTGAATTTGTTTCGGGTTATTCAGTCGGTTGTTAGATTCTGATGGGAATCATCATAACTTATAACAATTTCAATCCCACAACTTTCAAGAGGCTTGCAAAAGATACTTAGATCGTGCTTGGTGAATTGGGAAAAATTTGGTCGCAATTGCATGGATCGCTAGCGATATATAGACTTAGTGCATTTTTCTTTCTACAGTGTTCTACTGAAACTATTTGAGCCAACCTATTTTCTTTCATATCTTCATTCAGTGAGTCGAGCCATTCTTCCTGTGACCTAACCTAAATCCAACCCAAACCCTAATTCCGTTCACGCCATTGTCATTGTCGGCAATCCACTATCGAAGCCTTCTACTTCCGATTTCGCCTTGCCTTACCGCTGCCTTAGGCCAGCCATTAGCACCCGAAACATTGCCGATTTGGATCGCCATCGACCTACCTACCTGTGATTTCTACTGACTTAAACTTTGACTATTCTTGCCCTTCGATTTTTGATTTGAGGGGGGTGGTTTGAAATTTGGCATTCGTTTAGCAACTTAGTGATGAGGTTGGATTAGTGGTGATCATTATGGAGAATTCGAGTTGATTGCAATTTTCTGGAAGAAGATAGTAAATCGAGTCTGGAGTTCTTCACGGAACGAAGCTCGGGCTTCCGCCCTGGTACTTAACCTGTTTTGCTATCTTCCTCCACAAAATCATAATTGACTTGCATTGAGTTACATCGTTGATCCGACATGACGCCTCGCGAATTAATTTTGGTTTTTTTCGGGGATGATAACAGCTTAGGGTTGCATCTCGTGTGTAGCTTATGTTGTTGTTGCCTTCTGAGGAGTTTGGATTGGTCCTGTTGTTGCACATTCGGTGTACCTAGAATGGGAATAGTTTCCCACATCACTTCGGACAGCAAATCCATTATCGATCGTTGATCGATAACAGGTAAGTGTAGGAAAATAACTTTCATTAATGATACGAGAAGCTCTTTTTTTTCTTTACTGCGAGTGAACTATCTACACAGGATAGAGCGTTCATAGTGTTCAGGACACCGAGCCTATCTTACATAGATAACACACAGCACTTGCCCCAATCTACATTTGAAACCTAATGTATCGACATAAGTCGATCCTTTTTTGGAGTTCAAGTGTCATAGGGGGACTTTTAGTTAATGATAGACTTACTAGACCGCGTTAGATGCAAGTTCTATTGTATAGAATGAAGCACCCGTCCTCTCTCCATAAGTCCAGTGGAGGAAGTCCAGCACTTTCAGAAGCTGTCATCATCCATTGCGCCTAATCCTTCAGTTCCACGAGCTGAATACGGTCAACTGGTTCTGGTTGGTCCGGTTATGGACCGGACACCTTCTAACTTCAGAGTTTTACTTAATCCCCTTGAGAGAGCTTCCTCTATAATCTCCGACAAAGTCTTACATAATTTTTGCTTACAACACGGCATTCCGGACAATGATGTGCACCTTCCGTCGAAGAACGAGTTTGCATATATGCCGCCTTTGAGGTATACTGCTTACCACTGGTATATGTGCTTAAATGGAGCAGTGCTCTCCTTTAATAACTTCTTGAAAGAAACTCTTTTAAACTTGGGAATTTCTCCATTCCAAATTTATCCTAATGGGTACGCAATCTTGACTTGCCTTCACGTCCTATTTATGTAGACATTTAATCGTGCCCCGAGTTTCGATGAGTTGAGATATTTTCTCTCATTCAAGAGGAGAGACGAGTGCCCATCCCTTGTCGTCATCGAGGACCAAAGAAACCGCAAGATCATGCTGCAGCTTCAAAGCAATATGTCTCAATTCAAGACCTAATATTTCTTTGTTAGGTATCCCGAAGGATTTAACCGCCTTTGCACGACAAGGGGTAAGTTCTCTCTTTTATTTATTGAGTTTTGATACGTCGCTATGGGATTCTGATAGATCAAATACTTCTTGCAGTTATTCCGAGGCTGAATAAAGATGCATCACTCGATTCGATTTTCCATACTCTTAAGGCTATAGATGCCAAGGAGAGATTAGTCAAATTTTTGCTTACAAACGAGAATTTGCTTCGGTTTGGGATGTTGCATCCTAGGAGATCCGTCGTGGCCGTCGAAGTCCCGTCTCCTTTCAGTTTTAGAATATAAACATGTTTCACTTCTTCATCACACATCCCCGAAGAGGGCGATCTCCTAGAAAGAGAAGGTCCGTCTGGCGAGTCAACCAACTCATGAAGGAAGGGGTATCACTACTGAAACCAGCTGCCAGGCCAGAATGCCCCCGATTTCGGAGGAAGGGGAAGGATTCAAGCAGTGTGAGTGCAAGGCTGCAGTAGCAATAGAGAAGGAGAAGGGTGAAGTCGAGGGCAGCAGTAGTTATGATTCCTCCAATAGTGATGATGAATTTGATGCAGGCTCTGGCGATGGAGGCTTCGAATCGTGCGACGAGACTCCGGGAATGAGTCCCATTCTCCCGGATTAACCTCCCCTAGAGATTTGTGATAAAGATGCTCCCCTAACAGCCGAACGACTTCAGGGTTCCCTGGTTAAAGAAACCAGTATGGAATTTGGGAATTTGAGCAACATTTACGTGGATATCGATGAACTCATGGGGGGTGATTTCGAATTCGAGGGAACTTCTCCTCGCCATGGTCATATTATGTCCAGAGTCAGCCTGGTTTCTACCATGGTGGCTTCCTGATCCAGTTTGTGACGTCCTTTTAGGTCGCTTAAGACACGTTACACATTTCACTAGGGTCACATTCACATACACATGCATTATTTAGGTCTATTTCCCATTGCAAAAACTCTTTATTTATTCTTCATATCATGTACCATGAGTGGCCGTGGACTTTTTTAACAATTCATTGATTCGCAACGTTGGTCAAGACGATCTTCAAGCCGCCACCAGCCCCATGAAACCAAGGAAAAGTAGAGAAGGCAGAAAGACCTAGAAGCTGAAGCACATCGCCGGGACGACTGAGAATTGAGTAAAGTTCATAAGAGTGGTTATGAGAAGAGGAAGACCCCTAACGACCGAGAAGAGCCATCCAAGAAGCCGAAGGTTGATCGCGGTTCTCATCCCTCTGAGCAGAAGCTTTTGCCCCAGCCCTAATTTTTGATGGAATTGAAGTTCCGGTTTCTTCTGTTCAAGTTTCATTTTCATCTTAAGCTCCATCGATTCATGTGTTGCCTGCTTCTGACTCTTCATGTCCTCGTAGGAGGCTGGCTTACATTCTTCTATCCAGTCCCCCTAGACTCGAAGCTGCACTCCCCGGGTGGTTTCTAAAGGGAGTTAAGTTTGATCGCAACCTTCGCCCAATTTGCAAAGATTCCTACATGCCCTACCTTTAGGCAATTCAAAGTTATTTAGATCAAGCTAAGGGATGGGAAAAGTTATGCAAGCAGCTAGCCGACATGAACCGCAATAGTTATAAATAGATCTTGTTATTCCGCCTTTTGGCAAGGCCGTGACACCAAGAACTTGACTAGAGATTGAAAACAATTCGTCTCGAAGATCGGTTATCTACAAGTCCACTATGGATATAGGAAAATTTGGTCCGAGTCCAGATGTAACAACCCAAAATTTAACCCATAATAATTAATTTGTTAATTAGTTAAATAATAAAATATCTTTGTGAAATTATCAGAATTGAGCCATGGGAGTTGTACCATTGTGTCCGTGGTAATTTTCTAGTCAATTTCCATATATACAACGTCAGAATACGAGTTAATATGAGCAAAGAACGAAATAGTCAAAGAAACAAAAAAAATACAGGTCGACCGGCCGGTCGACCTGGGCAAGGGGGCGGTCGACCCACCTTGCCTTTTGGCAAGCGAACGAATGTTCGTTTATTCGAACGATTCAGCAACGGTTGAACACGTATTTTGCATCGTTTGAACTGATCCGGTCCTTCCATTCATGCATCTGATGGTCCATGTTCAGCCTATGACGCAGTTGCATCCTATTCAATCCTCAAATCCAACGGTTTGAGATCCACTTTTACCCTTGTAAATAGAACCTTAGGCTTAACACTTTTTCTCATTCTAAGATTTTCTCCAATTGGGTTCACCTATTCAGGAAGGACCCTAAGTGGAATAATTTTCCAAGGAGGAAATAGTTTTAAATAAAAATATTTAACAACCCCAAGTGGATCCGTGAAGGCCTAAAGGGAAGAGCTAAGGACCAGAGGTAAGTGATCGTAATTATTTTAAATTTCTTTAAGTAATTTAAAATAATAGGGTTTCCAATAGCTGTTGTTTTACTACGATTTTTGGAGTAACCTTTTTAGTAATTTATTTACAGTTTTTAGAATTATTTTTAGCTATTCTTTTCAGTTAATTTTAGTTTATTTCTGTTAATTATAGCTTTTCCATTTATTTACAGTTTATTTACAATATTTTAATTTATTTACTGTTATTTATGCGTTATTTACATCTTTTTCCTACGCTTTGGGTTTTCTTCTATTTTCAGTTTTCTTTTATTTCTCCTTCTTCTTCGCGTATGGATTATGGATTAAACGTGAATATGGATTAAAATTATAAGCATACTGAAATAACGGAAGATAAGATGTAAATTGTAAAGACTTTAATAAAGATGGAATTATGACTAAAATTGAGCCTAACTATGATATTAATATTAGAATTTGACTAATTAAAGATAATTTGTCTAGTTATAACTTAGAATTATAACTAAAAAGAGTATAAGAAGAAAAGAAGCTTATTCTCACACTTAAACCTTGGATTAAGTAATAAGCATGATTATAACATAGGTTATAATAAGAAATAGAACAGAATAAGGCTTATTTTAAGACTTAGGATAAATTAATAAGCACAGATAGTAAGAACTAGAGTAAAGGCTTATTTAAATAATTTATATAAGTTAATAAGCAAAGAATTAAAGTAGGACCTGTACCAAATAGCATTCCCCTATTATTTTCCATGGGTATAGTGTTTCATATAAACCTGAATTGAAACGAAGGGCACGCTTATGCTAGTAATGGTAGTAATTGGTCAATATAGAGATGTTCAAATCACGGGGGATTTGGACAAGGGCGCTATTAGATATTGTTTGGATGATGGGCTAGTACAGGCAGCATTCCCCTATATTTTCTATGGACACGGTGTTTCACATAATCCTGAAGTGAGACGAGGGGCACGCTTATGCCGAGTCGAGGTAATAATAAGACCTAATAGGTGGAGCAACAGGTAGCATGGGCATGGTAGCAGTTATGCGTGCGACTTCCATTTCGGTGCTCAGTAATCGCTATGAGTTCCAAGCGCTTAATATATATGTCTTTTGTAGACACCATTACCTTCTGTGTAGGGAGCTATGTATCGTCTAGTCCAGAGTGGGTGCTTTGTGTATCTTTCATAGTTACCATTGGCTATTGTGTAGGGAGTTATATAGCGTCTAGTCCACAGTAAGGTCTATGGAGTAGTAGGTCGATCAAAGGGTAGAATTAGGATTTCATCCTAATTATAGGATTAGGAATTCAGCCTAATTAAGAAGCTACCAAAGACAAGTGCAAACAATCAAAGTTGACATATCTTATCAATTGTAATAGTTTAATCATATTTTCTAGTTTATCTCTTTCCTATTTCCTTTGTTTCCTTTTTGTATATACTAGAACTATTGAAGAGTCTATTACTTTTACTTTGCTTAAAGATTCTAGTAGTTACTATAATTCACCAGAGTTTTAGTCTGACCCACTCCTCTATTTTCCCATTTCCCCCCCTCCATAGGCAATCAAGGGAGAGAGCAGTAGGCTGCAGTTGCTTGGAGGTTTCTTGGAGAAGATTCTGCTACGTATTTCCCTACTTTTATTTCCGTTTTTCTTTCTTTGTATTGGCACTTGAGAGGGATATTTACACTCTGATTTTTGTTGAGACTACGAGTTTTTATTTCATAAGACATATTGGGTTTTGAGACATGTATGTTGTATTTGGTATTTGACTTATTTGGTTTATGAAGCACTTATGAAATTATTGTTTTGAATAAGTTATTATTTTAGTTTCCACTGTTTTTACCTATTTTTGCCTTGTGAATCTTAGTCTCTACTAGTTTCAGTTATACCTACAACGCATCACACCTTTTAATGTGTCATTTTGGGTATATTAAGGGGTGTGGGGTGTTTTACTTGGTATCAGAGCCTAAGGTTACAGGATTCTTAAAATTTTACTTTAAAAATTATTTTCTGAAATAACTTGTTTTAAAAAGTACTTTTCAGAAAAGAACTCTTAGAAATATTTTTAAGAATAAAAGTGTTTTTATAAAAATCCCCTCATAAGTCCAGTTCAATCTCCCTTTGACTCTTTCCTAAACTATCTCTTTCTTTTCGTAGAATGGATGATGCCTCGAACCTTCCCGAGGGCATTCCAGTACCAGCCTGGTTTCGTAGGCACTTACAAGCCACGACTCCAGAGGTGCACGGGCCAGCACCCGATCCTGCACCAGCGGGTGGGAACTCCATCAACCCACCTACCGCCATCAATTTCTCTAAGCTTTGTAAGGATTTTGCGAGTTTGGGTGGAAAGACTTTTTCTAGCAAGGAGACTTTTGTGGAGGCGAAAGCTTGGCTTAGGGACACTGAGAGGATATTTGGCTTTTAGGATTGGAGGACCAGCAGCGTGTTCAGCTAGTATCTTGGTAGCTGAAAGAGGAGGCTTTGTATTGGTGGGAGGTCATTGAGTTAGAAGAAAGAGAGGTGACTTGGAATGGATTTCGAGAGCGGTTTGATAGGAAGTTTTTTTCTCAAGCAGAGGAGAGTGTTCAGTTAGAGTGGTTTATTAATTTGAAGCAAGGAAGTTTGTTGCTGAAGGAGTACATCAATCAATTTAATGAATTGTCTCGGTTCGGAGTGGAGTTGGTGAATATGCCGTACAAGAAAGCTATGAAGTTTGGGAAGGGATTGAATCAGCCCCTTTAGGGATTGTTGTTGACTCACGTACCGATGGGAGCTACTTATGAGTCTTTGTTAGAGATGGCACTTATGTCTGATGCAATCAAGGAAGGAGAGTCTAAGGAAGTTGTTAAGTTGGAAGGTCCAAAGAAGAAATGGTGGAGGAACAAAAAAGAGAAGAAAAAAGGCGATGGCCCTCAGAAGCAGATTAAGAAAGGATTGAGGTGCAATGGCTGTGGAATTATGGGACATATCACCAAGGATTGCAAAAGGGAAAAGGTGAAGGGAAAGTGCTTCAATTGTGGGCAGCCCGGTCATATGAGTAGGAGTTATCCCCAGAGAGCTGGTTAGGGAGCAAGTGCACCAGTCGCACAGATTTAGGCGTTAGATGAGGCACCTTCTAGTAGCTTTCCAAATAGAGGTAGGAAAGTCATAGTTGAAGGTTTGATTTATATATCAGATTTTCCCACTCGGACTTTATTCGATTCTGGAGCATCACACTCTTTAATTTCTAGTTCTCTTGTGGATTGTTTGCACATAGACATTTCTTTAGTGGTAGACCCCATTGTTGTTTCAAACCCCATAGGTGGATCGGCATACTTTTCTATAGTTTGTAGGGGTTTGAAAGTTTATATCCTAGGCGTAGAATTTGACTGCGACGCCTATGTTTGGGATTTTCAGGGTATGGGATGATCTTGGGTATGGATTGGCTATCCACATATGGAGCTATTTTAGACTACAAGAGGAGAGTCGTTAGATTAGAGACTTACAGTGGTATGACTCTCAAGGTATCTTATGACCCGCAAGGGTCAGTCATGTTGAGCTTTCTCTATTCCCTCGATTCATCTTCAGCAGAGTTTGATTCGGTTCAATCGTTAGAGATTTTCCCAACGTCTTTAAGGAAGTTAGAGACTGCCCCTTAAGAGAGAAATTGACTTCAGAATTTATTTAACCGAGAATGCTAAGCCAGTGGTGTTACCTGTGAGGCACATGGCACCTAGGGAGGGGAAAGAATTGAGCAAACAAGTCGGTGAGCTTTTGGATAGGGGTTTTATAAGAAGGAGCATATCGAAATGGGGAGCACCAGTCATCTTTGCTACTAAGGCGGATATTCTCTTCGACTTTGCATTGATTATAGAGAATTAAATAAGCTCACCAAGAAGAACCGATATCCACTCCTTAGGATTGATGATCTTTTTGACCAGTTAGTTGGCTCTTTGGTTTTCTCTCAGCTTGATTTAGCCATGGGATTCCACCAGCTTAGGGTCGCCGATGACAGCATAGATAAGACGACGTTTAGGACTCCATACGGACTTTATGAGTGGTTGGTTATGCCTTTTGGGCTAACCAATGCCCCAGCCTACTTTGTTGACCTGATGAGCCATGTCTTTAGAGAAGTCCTAAGTAAATACGTAGTGGTATTCGTGGATGACATCTTGGTATTTTCCAAGAATATGGAGGAGCATACTGTTCATTTAGAGGAAGTTCTTCGCACACTTCGTAGTATTCATTTGAGAGCTAAGTTTTCGAGGTGTCACTTTTGGAGAGAGGAGGTACATTTTTTGGGGCATGTGGTCTCAAAGGAAGGTTTGGTTGTTGATCCCGCTAAGGTGATAGTTGTACAAGATTGGAAGGCCCCCAAGAACGTCACTAAAGTGAGGAGCTTCCTAGGATTGGGTGGCCACTATAAAAAGTTCATTAGAGACTTTGCCAAGATTTTGGCACTACTCATGTGCATTACTAAGAAGAATAAAGCTTTCGTGTGGGACGTGGATTGTGAGGATTCCTTCACAAAGCTTACAAGAGCCCTTACTAGTGCACCAGTGTTAGTATTACTCGATGGAGCTAAGCCTTTTACCGTATACACTAATGCATGTGGGACGGGCTTAGGAGCGGTGTTGATGCAAGAAGGGAGGGTGGTATGTTATGGTAGTAGGCAGTTGAGGACGCATGAGAAGAACTACCATACCCATGATTTGGAGTTGGCTGCCATAGTTTTTGCACTCAAGTCTTAGAGGCACTATTTACTTAGAGAGAGGTTCGAGCTTTTCACCGACCACAAGTCATTGAAGTGCATATTCTCGTAGAGGACTTGAACTTGAGGCGACAGAGATGGATGGAGTTTTTAGCCTCGTACGATTTTGAGATTGCTTATACCCCTGGCAAGGGTAATGTAGTTGTAGATGCATTGAGTAGGAAGAAAGCAACCCTCAGTCCTTTGTTCATAGAGTGGAGGAGCTTGGAGTTTATTTCTACTTTTGATTTTAAGCCCTCTATGGACATTGCTCCCGAATTGTTAGCGGCATTAGAGGTGAGGCCTACCCTTATGGATCAGATTGGCTCGAGGTAGCAAGAGTATTCAAAGCTTGTGGATGTGATGGATAGGATTAGCCGAGGAGAGGTCTCTAGACATCTCCAGCGTTATTCCATTGATAGAAAAGGGTGGCTTAGGAGAGATGGGAGGCTTTGTGTTCCACGCGCTAGAGATTTATTGAGAGCGGTTTTGGAGGAAGCCCACCATTCCCGTATGACTATTCATCTGGGTGGTGACAAAATGTATCGGGATATGAAGAGGATGTTCTATTGGAATGGCATGAAGAAGGACGTGGCAGAGTTCGTAGCTAAGTGTCTAATATGCCAAAGGGTAAAGGCAGAGCAGCAGAAGCCCAGTGGACTACTTCATCCCTTAGATGTGCCAGAGTGGAAGTGGGGCAACATTTCTATGGATTTTATAGATGGTTTGCCCCGTTCTAGGAAGGGGAATACTAGCATTTGGGTGATTGTTTATCGGTTGACCAAGAGTGCCCACTTCATCCCAGTAAAGAGCAAGCGTACAGTGTCATATTTGGCATCCCTTTATGTTCGAGAGATAGTCCGACTTCACGGAGTCCGTTCTAGTATAGTGAGTGATAGAGATCCCATTTTCACTAGTGAGTTTTGGAGGAGCTTACAGGAGGCGCTAGGGATGCAACTTAGATTGAGTACGGCCTATCACCCTCAGACGGATGGCCAAATTGAGAGAGTGAATAGAGTGCTTGAGGATTTGCTACAGATGTGCATTTTAGACTTTGGAGGAACTTGGAAGGAGCATCTTCCATTGGTTGAGTTTGCGTATAATAACAGTTACCAAGCGAGCATAGGAATGGCACCATTTGAGGCTTTATATGGGAGACCTTGCAAGTCCCCTTCATGTTGGGTGGAGTCTACGGAGAAGTTGCTACTTGGGCCTGACATGGTGAGGGAGACATCAGAGAGAGTGGATTTAATTCGACGGAGAATGAAGGCAGCCCAAGATAGGTAGAAGTCTTATGCGGATAAATGGAGGAGAGACATTGAGTTTGAGGTTAGAGACTTAGTTTTTATAAAAGTATCCCCGCTTAGGAAGGTGGTAAGGTTCGGATCGAAGGGAAAGTTAGCCCCTGGATTTGTTGGACCATTTCCTATCATAGAGAGATTTGGGAAGATGGCTTACCAAGTGAAGTTACCAGATAGGCTCGCAGGAGTGCACGACATTTTCCATGTTTCGCACTTGCGAAAGTGCTTACATGACTCGGCGGAGGTTGTAGAGCCTAGTCAGTTGGAGGAGGTGGAGGTAGAAAGGGAAGCATCTGTTTGGCGTATCCCCACGAAGATTATTTGAAGAGACATCAAGTGACTAAGGAATAAGGAGGTTCCTTTAGTAAAGGTGCAACGGGGAGATGATGTTGCAGACGCTACTTGGGAAGCAGCAGAGAGGATTCGTACTTCCTATCCTCATCTTTTCAATAGTAAGTTTTTACAATTTCCTATTTCCATCTTTAGTTTTGAATAGGTTCTTTCCTTTATTATCGTTTGGGAGGGTAGAACTTAGGATTTAACCTATGGATGGTAGGATTTGATGTAAACATGTTATTAGTACATGTTATGAATGATGTATGCTAGTGGTTGCAAGCGTTTCTAATGGATGCTAATGATGCGTATAAGTACACTAGGCACTATTGTTCTTTAGGGATCGGCCAAACTAGGATACTAGAGCATATGCATATGGATGTGTGCGCATTTTATTCTATTTTTCATGGTTACTATAAATGGATGATTATCACATGATTGTTGCATTTGGATGATGTTTGTAACATGCGTATAGAATTATCAATTATCATTAGGAAATTTTCGCATTCATTTGGATACATGGCACGGACATGATTGCATAAAAGGAGGTCAACTGAATTAGTGGACCGCCTAATCTTTTGCATTAGTTAGGGGCATTTACACTTACTAATTGCTTAAGTATCATAAATTGCATTAGAAAAACCTAAGGACAATGGATGAATGGTTGATGATTGAGTAGTTGGTTGTAGAATTGGATGAAAACATTTAGTACATTCTTTTATCCTTAGAGATTTCAGGGACGAAATCCCTTAAGGAGGGGAGAATGTAACAACCCAAAATTTAACCCGTAATAATTAATTTGTTAATTAATTAAATAATAAAATAACTTTGTGAAATTATCAGAATTGAGCCACGGGAGTTGCACCATTGTGTCCGTGGTAATTTTTTGGTCAATTTCCATATATAGAACGTTAGAATCCAAGTTAATATGAGCAAAGAACGAAATAATCAAAGAAATGAAAGAAAAAAAATACAGGCCGATCGGCCGGTCGACCTAGGCAAGGGAGCGGTCGACCGCCCAGTCGACCCACCTTGCCTTTTGGCAAGCGAACGAACGTTCGTTCGTTCGAACGATTCAACAATGGTTGAACACGTATTTTGCATCGTTTAAACTGATCTGGTACTTCCATTCATGCATCTTATGGCCCCTATTCAGCCTATAACGGGGTCGCATCCTATTCAATTCCCAAATCCAACGGTCTAAGATCCACTTCTACCCCTATAAATAGAACCATAGGCCTAACATTTTTTATCATTCTAAGATTTTCTCCAATTGGGTTCACCTATTCAGGAAGGACCCTAAGTGGGATAATTTTCCAAGGAGGAAATTGTTTTAATATTTATCAACCCCAAGTGGATCCGTGAAGGCCTAAAGGAATGAGCTAAGGACCAGAGGTGAGTGATCGTAATTATTTTAAATTTCATTAAGTAATTTAAAATAATAGGGTTTCCAATAGTTGTAGTTTTACTACAATTTTTGGAGTAACCTTTTTAGTAATTTATTTATAGTTTTTAGAATTATTTTCAGCTATTCTTTTCAGTTAATTTTGGTTAATTTCTGTTAATTATAGCATTTCCATTTATTTACAGTTTATTTACAGTATTTTAATTTATTTACTGTTATTTATGCGTTATTTACATCTTTTTCCTACGCTTTGGATTTTCTTCTTTTTTCGGTTTTCTTTTATTTCTCCTTCTTCTTCGCGTATCGATTAGAATAGATTAAACATGAATATGGATTAAAATTATAAGAATACTGAAATAACGGAAGATAAGATGTAAATTGTAAAAACTGTAATAAAGATGGAATTATGACAGAAATTGAGCCTAACTATGATATTAATATTAGAATTTGACTAGTTAAAGATAATTGGCCTAGTTATAACTTAGAATTATAACTAAAAAGAGTATAAGAAGAAAAGAAGCTTATTATCACACTTAGACATTGGGTTAAGTAATAAGCATTATTATAACGTAGGTTATAGTAAGAAATAGGACAGAATAAGGCTTATTTTAGGACTTAGGATAAATTAATAAGCACAGATAGTAAGAACTAGAGTAAAGACTTATTTAAATAATTTATCTAAGTTAATAAGCAAAGAATTAAAGTAGGACCTGTACCAAATCGCATATCCCTATTATTTTCTATGGGTACGGTGTTTCACATAAACCTAAAGTGAGACGAGGGGCACGCTTATGCTAGTAATGGTAGTAATTGGTCAATATAGAGATGTTCAAATCACGGGGGACTTGGAAAAGGGCGCTATTAGATATTGTTTGGATGACGGGCCAGTACTGGCAGCATTCCCATATATTTTCTATGGACATGGTGTTTCACATAACCCTGAAGTGAGACGAGGGGCAAGCTTATGATGAGTCGAGGTAATAATACGACCCAATAGGTGGAGCAACAGGTAGCATGGGCATGGTGGTAGTTACGCGTGCGACTTCCATTTCGGTGCTCAGTAATCGCTATGAGTTCCAAGCGCTTAGTATGTATGTTATTTGTAGACACCATTGCCTTATGTGTAGGGAGCTATGTATCGTCTAGTCCATAGTGGGTGCTTTGTGTATCTTTCGTAGTTACCATTGGCTGTTGTGTAGGGAGTTATATAGCGTCTAGTCCGCAGTAAGGTCTATGGAGTAGTAGGCCGATCAAAGGGTAGAATTAGGATTTCAACCTAATTATAGGATTAGGAATTCAGCCTAATCAAGCAGCTACCAAAGACAAGTGCAAACAATCAAAGTTGACCTATCTTATCAATTGTAATAGTTTAATCGTATTTTCCAGTTTATCTCTTTCCTATTCCTTTGTTTCCTTTTTGTATATATTAGAACTATTGAAGAGTCTATTACTTTTACTTTGCTTAAAGGTTCTAGTAGTTACTATCATTCACCAGACTTTTAGTCTGACCCACTCCTCTATTTTCCCCTTTTCCCCTATAGGCAATCAAGGGAGAGAGTAGTAGATTGCAGTTGCTCAGAGGTTTCTTGGAGAAGATTCTGCTATGTATTTCCCTACTTTTATTTCCGTTTTTCTTTCTTTGTATTGGCACTTGAGAGGGATATTTATACTCTGATTTTTGTTGAGACTACGAGTTTTTATTTCATGAGACATATTGGGTTTTGAGACATGTATGTTGTATTTTGTATTTGAATTATTTGGTTTATGAAGCACTTATGAAGTTTTTGTTTTGAATAAATTATTATTTTAGTTTCCACTGTTTTTACCTATTTTTGTCTTATGAATCTTAGTCTCTGCTTGTTTCAGTTATACCTACAACACACCACACCTTTTAATGTGTCATTTTGGGTATTTTAAGGGGTGTGGGGTGTTTCACCGGATAAGGCTACAATTAACATGGTGTGACAAACAAAGATATGAGAGGCAACATTCCAAATTTCAGGTCAATCGGAGTTCGTATGCTCAAGTTATGGATCGATCAAGTTTCATGAGAAGCATGTTTGCTTCATATCCATCACCTTCGTATATGTTACCTTCGTATCCATCATCTCCACAGTCCATCCTCTTCGTATCCATCAAGCAATAGCATCAATTAGAGTTTATCTGCCCAACCACTGCCTATTTCGTATCGATCCTACTAATACCCATTTCGTATCGATCAACCATGCATCGATACGAAACCAACATCCAGGAATCGATACGAAGATTAGGGTCAATCATCGATACAAAGACAAGGATATAGTATCAATATGAAGAGCAGTGCACAAAATCAATATGAAGGAGGTAGTCAGACCAAAGGAAACAGTCTTCAGGCGTGAAATATGGATCTCCACAAAATGCTCAGTCCACGTCATCGATGCGAAAATGGTCGATATGCATGGATCGATACGCAACCCCCAGCCAAACTGCAAATCCAACCTTGGATCGTTCATAACTCAAAAACCACAAGTCCAAATGCCTCCAAATTTACAGAAGCTTGCATATCACCTGAAGACACACCATGATCGATCGCAACTCAAATGGAGCCAATCTTGATTGATACGAAATGCATTTGGATCAATCCTGATCGATTCCAAATGGCCCCAGATCGATCTGGTAGGCCCACCTACATGTGAGAAGAGGTATTCCGAGCTTTGAGGGAGATATTTTGAGATCTACACCTATAAATAGCACCCCTATGCCTACAGAAAAAGGACTTTGGATGCTTCTACGTCGTTACTCTGTTGCAACTCCATTATAACTTGAGAGCTAGTGATTTGTACTATTGTAATCAGTTGCCAATCATCAATAAACAGAAAAACGATTCAAAGTGGTCGTAGGCTACAATGCTGAACCACTATAATTTCTTATCTTATTCTATTTCTGCATGCTTTTATTGGTGTGATTTTTAGATTAGCCTCTTTTTCCATTTACTTTTTTCACTTTAATCTCTTCAATCACATCCGATGAGTGTTGTGCCCAATTTTGGTACAAACACTTTGGTGCTTTCATTGAGAGAACTCTGTTGTTCTCTGATTCAGTGGATATACTACCATTGTTGGATTGCTAAAATCTAAGGAGGATATTCAGATCTATCTTATTGTGGTTCCCTCTATTCTACTCAGATTACTCCAGATCTAGGAAAGAGATACATCAATCATGGTGTGTACTACCAGAACTTCTTTAAATGCTGCAGATCCAAAGGGAAGGGATAAGCAAAATCCCACGCAGCTGACCACAGCAAGCCAGACATCAGTTGGAGCTCCAGATCCATAAGGTCCTATGACTAAAGAGGAGTTCCAAATCCTCATGCAAGAGCTTACTCAGAGCCGTCAGGAGCTCACTAAACAGATCTGTGCCAACACAGAGCTCGCAAACCAGCTGAACGAGGAAAGGCGAAGGAGATCTAGAAGGGATCATGTCTCTCATTCCACGACCGAAGGCTCGGCTTTATTTAACTTCAATCACAGATCTACATTCCGTTGGCTGGATGGAAACTATGCAGAAGCCTCCGGGCATCAGCATGCTGTGAATCTCGGACAAGCCAGGGTTGGTCCTTCTACAGGGCATGAAGCTGGACCCTCTTCCCGAGGAAGAGCACTTCCTTATCACACCATTCATGACCACGCAGCTGCTGCCACTATAGATCTGGAAGCTGAGATCCAGAACCAACCAGATCTAGCTCATCGCCAACATGTTCATGCTCAGGATCCTCACTTCCCTGAAGATCGGGAGCCAAGGAGGCATGGAGCAGACCGTAGACAGCGACCGGACCGTCCCCACAACATGGAACCCGACCATGCCTTGGCCCCGAACATCCAAATGCCTGACATTCCAACCATGATACGCCAGATGATCAGTGAAAGTCAAGGCCTCACAAACGATGATTGGGGAATCTCTCGAAGTCACACTCCATTCACCAATGATATTCTTTATGCAGAGCCACCCCGATGATTCAGGATGCCGACTCTACCGGTATATGAAGGAAATTCGAATCCTAACCAGCATATCTTGAAATATGAATGGCTCATGAACGCCGCTCGAGCTAACGATGCGGTTAAATGTAGAAGTTTTCCTATCTCTTTGGGAGGCATTGCAACTATGTGGTTCAATCGATTACCACCCAGATCCATCTCATGCTTTGATCAATTGGCTACTAAGTTTGTTGAGTAGTTCTGTATGCATGCTACTAGCCCAAAGGATGTCAACACCTTATCCAGTGTTACTCAAGCTCTAGGAGAGACTCTTTGAAGTTATCTGGAAAGGTTCCATGCTGCTTGTGCATAGGTCAGCAACCCCAATGATAATTCTATTTTGATGGCATTGACTAAAGGGATCGATCTCGATTTCGAGTTTGGTGATTGGTTGGCTGGGAAACTCCCCGCTTCGTTGGATCATTTCTATGCTAAGGTAGCCCAGTTTTTTAGGATAGAAGACGTTAGACGATCTAGGAAGCAGGACGATGCGGGGCCCAGTGGTGAAGGCATTCAGAGCAATGTTGTAGTAAAACAGATCGGTGAGAATTCCGGTAAAGACCAATTGAACATACAGAACAAGCAAGGTTAATAGAAGGGCAATGGAGGTCAGGGGAAGAAGAGAGACCCAAATCGCAGACCGAGACCCAGAGCTCCCATGTTCGACCGATATACTCCCCTAAACACATTGTTGGAAAATGTTTACCTTTAGACTTGTAATACCGGACAGTATAAGAAGCTAGCTCTGAAACCATCATCTGAGAAACAAATTCAAACCGGGAAATTCTTTAGATTCCATAATTGTTACGGCTATAATACTAATGAGTGCCGTCATTTACAAGACATCACTGAGAAGTTGATTAGAGAAAGGAAGTTAGAGCAGTTTGTTCGGGATCTGTAGGATGGAGGTGCAGGCCCATCTAACCCGAATCAAGGTCAAGACCAAGCTAGGCCCGAAGAACCCGCGCGTACTGGCGGGAGGTTGGTAATAAACACTGTGAGTGGTGGTCCTCATTCGGTTGATCGGAGCTGGAAGGAAATGGAGTCATATTCCAGTTCGATTAGGCATGTAGACTTTGAATGCTGTAATAATGTTGATGATGGGGCCCCGGAAAAACAACAGAGGACGATGACAGAAGACATCGTTTTCAGGAACCGAGATGCTGACAGATTCGAAGCCCCAACTATTGATCCGTTGTTTATTTCAACCCAAATAGGTCCTGCTTGGATGAAGAGGATCTTGATTTACAACGGAAGCTCTGTGAACATTCTTTTTGAGCGCTCTTATGACCAAATGAGGATGGATGCGAAAGACTTGAAACCATGTCAATCATGTATTCATGGTTTTAACGGAAGCACAACTACACCCACTGGGATGGTGGAATTGCCCGTTGAGTTAGGTATTGGAGATCGCCGAAGAGTCTGAATGTTGCAGTTCGTTGTGTTAGACATTCATTCCCCCTACAAAGCTTCTTGGGCCAACCGACCATCGTGGAATTCAGGACAGCGATTACCCCATGGTGTTTGACTCTGAAGTTCCCTACCGATAATGGGGTAAGAGTAGTACATGGTGATCAGGCGGCTGGACGCGCCTGTTATGTTGCTGAGCTACGGGATGCGCAGCGCAAGGAGAAAGGCAAGGGCGTAGAGGAATCTCTTTGCATTTGTTTTTCATAAAATTGACAGCTAACACCTGGGCCTCGGCCCGGGCACCACAACCAGTTCCTTAAGGACCTCGATCCCAGAGACAATAATGATGAGGAGGAAGCCAAAGACTATCAGGCTTCCCCGGCGGAGTTGATGATCGATGTTCCAATCCATGACGATGACTATTCCAGAATGGTAAAGGTCGGATCTCAACTCAGCCACCAGATGAGACAGGAATTGGTTGATTTTCTCCAGGCAAACCTTGATGTATTTGCCTGGACTCATTCAGATATGTGTGGGATCTCGCCGGACATCACGAGCCATGCATTAAATATTGACCCGCGACACGTCCCGGTTAAACCAAAAAGGCACAGTATGGATCCAGAGAGATATGCCACCCTGAAGGAAGAAGTAAATAAACTTAAGTCGAATGGGTTTATTCGTGATGCTTTATACCTGGAGTGGGTATCTAATCTGATGCTTGTTAAATAGTCAAACGGGAAATGGCGAACATGTGTGGACTACTTAGATTTGAATAAAGCCTGCCCTAAAGACAGTTTCCCTCTTCCCAGAATTGATCAACTGGTGGATTCGACAGTCGGACACGAGCTCTTATCTTTCATGGACGCGTATTCTGGCTACAATCAAATATCGATGCATCTACCTGACCAAGAACATATTAGCTTCATCACTGGTTTGGGACTCTATTGTTACAAGGTGATGTCGTTCGGACTCAAGAACGCTGGAGCAACTTATCAGAGGCTCGTGAATCGAATGTTGCTAACCAAATCGGAAAGACCATGGAGGTGTATGTGGATGAAATGCTCGTGAAGTCGCGACTATCCATCAACCATGTTAATGATTTGGAAACAATGTTTAACATACTCCGACAATACAGAATGAAGCTCAATCCGTTGGAGTGCCATTTCAGAGTTGCATCAGGAAAATTCCTTGGATTCATCGTCAATGCCAAAGGAATTGAAGCCAACCCTGAGAAAATTTGGGCAGTTCGGAATCTTGAAACTCCCAGAACCATAAAGCAAGTGCAAAACCTCAACGGGAAGGTGGCAGCCTTAAGCAGATTTATTTACAGATCCACAGAAAAGTGCATTCCTTTCTTCGATCTGATTAGAAAAGGAAAATGGAATTTCGAATGGACAGAGGAGTGCGAAGGCGCATTCCAGGCACTAGTTCAACATCTAGCAACACCTCTTATTTTGTTGAAGCCAATTGATCACGAGAGATTATATTTCTATTTGGTGGTTTCGGCAAATACAACTAGTGCTGCTTTGATTCGAGAAGAGAATCGGATCCAACGACCAGTCTATTATATCAGTAAAAGGCTAACAAAGGCAGAAATAAACTACCCGAAGGTGAAAAAACTGGCTTTTTGTCTCATCGTGGCCTCGATAAAGCTCCATCCGTATTTCCAGGCTCATCCGATCACTATTTACACCAACTAACCGTTACGACATGTCCTTACGCGACCTGGGACGTCTGGTAGATTACTTAAGTGGAATATCGAGCTAAGTCAATTTGATATCACTTATATGCTGAGGCGAGCTATTCAAGGACAAGTTCTGGAAGACTTCATAGCTGAATTCACCATACCAGAGCATTTTCCCGAAGCTAACGAATCTCCTAAGCATACATGGAAGCTATACACTGATGGTGCTTCAAACGACCATTGCTCAGGCGCTGGGGTGGTACTCGAAACCCCAGAAGGTCGATCCATATGCTATGCTTTAAAGTTTGACTTCTGCGCAACTAACAACGAAGCCGAGTACGAACCTTTGCTTGCTGGACTAAAACTTGCCAGAGACTTGGGAGTTATTGCTGTGGAGATTTATTGTGATTCGCAATTGGTCGTATGTCAGGTTTGAGGAGAATACCAAGCCAGAGACCGGAGATTGGCTACCTACCTTACTTGGGTTCAAGAAGTGTTGAATTAGTTCGACTATTATGTTATTCATTGTATACCCCGAGAGCACAATCAGAAAGCCAATTCTTTAGCAAAACTGGCCAGCACTGGCGAAGCATGACAGATGGGATTCGTCCCCATCGAGACACTTACCACTCCGAGTATCGATCAAATAAAGACAGACTGGGTGTAGGAGGCAACGCCTGGGAAGGAGTCGTGGATGACTCCATTCAAAAACTATCTTGAGCATGGAGCTTTACCCGAGCGCAGAAATGAGAAAAGATAGGTTCTTCGGAAATCTTCATGATTTGTTATCCAAGATGGAGTCCTGTACAGGAGGGGATATTCTGTTCCTTTACTCTGGTGTATCGCCCACGATGAGATCAAACGAGTGTTACATGATGTGCACGAGGGAGAGTGTGGCAACCACACTAAAGGGCAAGCCCTTGCGAAAAAGATACTCAGATATGGATACTACTGGCCAACCGTGAATCGAGATGCATCAGATTATGCCAAGAAATGTGATAGCAGAAACATGCCAGAATTCAAAGAGCCCCGCCTACAGAAATTACTCAGATGGTCAGTCCATGGTCGTTCTCCACATGGGGCATTGATATAATAGGGTCTCTACCCTTGGCCAAGGGTGGTGCAAGGTACGCCATCGTTGCAATTGACTACTTTGCTAAATGGGTGAAAGTTGAGCCCCTTGCCACTATCACGATGAAGAAAGTAATCAATTTTGTTGTGTGCAATATCATTTGTTGCTTTGGCCTCCCATACACCATTGTAACTGATAATAGGACCCAATTCGATAGTGTCGAGTTCAAAGGTTTCTGTCAACGCTACCGCATCCAGAAGAAGTTCTCAACAGTAGCTCACCCTCGAGCAAATGGAAAAGTTGAAGCTTTCAACAAAGCTATCAAGTCCATTCTGAAGAAATGACTGGAGAAGGCTGGAGGCAAGTGGGTCGACGAACTTCCCATGGTTTTATGGGCATATCGAACTACCCATAAGTCTGTAACCGGCCATACTCTGTTTGTACTTTCCTATGGCTCCGAAGCTGTTATTCCAGATGAACTAGAAGTACCTTCTCACTGTGTGACCTATTACGATCCAAAGACGAATTCCATCCTACTTGCAAAATCTCTAGATTTACTAGATGAGAAGCGCGAAGAGGCTGACTAGAGGGCAGCCGCACACCGCAGTCCGGATTGGGCTACAATTAACATGGTATGACAAACAAAGCTATGAGAGGCAACATTCCAAATTTTAGGTCAATCGAAGTTCGTATGCTCAAGTTATGGATCAATCAAGTTTTATAAGAAGCATGTTTGCTTCATATTCATCACCTTCGTATCCGTTACCTTCGTATCCATCAACTCCACTATCCATCCCCTTCGTATCCATCAAGCAATAACATCAATCAGAGTTTATCTTCCCAACCACTGCCTATTTCGTATCGATCCTACTAATACCCATTTCGTATCGATCAACTAAGCATCGATATGAAACCAACATCCAAGCATCGATATGAAGATTAGGGCCAATCATCGATACGAAGACAAGGATATAGTATCGATGTGAAGAGCAGTGCATAGGATCGATAAGGAGGTAGTCAGACCAAAGGAAACAGTCCTCAGGAGTGAAATATGGATCTCCACAAAATGCTCAGTCAACGTCATCGATGCGAAAATGATCGATACGCATGGATCGATACGCAACCATCAGCCAAACTGCAAATCCAACCTTGGATCGATCATAACTCAAAAACCACAAGTCCAAATGCCTCCAATTTTTCATAGAAGCTTGCATGTCACCTGAAGACCCACTATGATTGATCGCAGCTCAAATGGAGCCAATCTTGATCGATACAAAATGCACTTGGATTGATCTTGATCGATCCCAAATGACCCCAGATCGATCTGGTGGGCCCACCCATGTGTGAGAAGAGGTATTCCGAGCTTTGAGGAAGATATATTGAGATCTACACCTATATATAACACCCCTCGCCTACAGAAAAAGACTTTGGATGCTTCTATGTCGTTACTCTGCTGCAACTCCATTATAACTTGAGCGCTAGTGATTTGTACTATTGTAATCAGTTGTCAATCATCAATAAATAGCAAAAATATTCAAAGTGGACGTAGGCTACAACACCGAACCACTATAATTTCTTGTCCTTTTCTATTTCTACATGCTTTTATTGGTGTTCCTATTAGATTAGCCTCATTTTCCATTTACTTTCTTCACTTTAATCTCTTCAATCACATCCGAAGAGTGTTGTGCCCAATTTTGGTACAAACAGATCCTCTCCTTTGAATTCAGAGAAAGACGATTATGAGAGGGCGTTAGCGGAATGTTATGCCAGAATTGGGCGACTAATACAAGAGAGGGATGCCGCACTCCAAGAGAGTAAGAACAGCGCCAGCTTGCTGAAGGGGCTGAAAGAGGCCCATGCAAAAATAGAGATTGTATTTCGAGACGAAATGAAGAAGGATCACGGGGACAAAGTGCAGCTGAAAGAGGAGCTCGAAGCCTATGACCTAATTGTCGAAACTTAGAAGAAAACTGTCGCTGATCATGACAAAGTTGTTAAAGTATATAACAAGACAATTGCTGAATACGTGGTAATTGTGGAATCCCGTTATAAGACTATCTCCGATCAAGCTCAAGCGATTACTTCGCTCTAGGAAAGGGTCGTGCAGCTTAGCGCCGAGAAGACCCAGGTTGAAGTTGAGAAGGCGGCTATAACAGCGGATTACTTGGAGTTATAGGATGCTTTTGAAAAGAAGATGGAGAAGATGGATGACACCATCCTAAATTTCTATGTTAACTCCTTGCTGCATCAGGGGAGCCTTAGCTATTTAGGCCCAAAATTCCTGCTACTCTTGTCATGGTTTAGGAAGAAGTTCTGACCCATTTTCGAGAGAACGGGGATGTATATACCGAGCATGAGTTGGAGGATGCCTATCTCAATAAGGAATCAAAGAAAGCTTTAATAGAGGATCGAGAGGTCCTTGCGAATCGAGAGGAAACAGGAAGCTACCAAAGGTGCTATGACTGCAACTTCCAAAACATGGTCGGAGCCTTTCATTTCTAGGCCGGGCGAATCATCAAAACAGCCTTGCAATCAATTAGCAAGTTCTATTGGTGCTCCTATGTCGTCTGCTCCTTTGGCAGCTGTCTCTGAAACTTCGGGTGGCCCCGAAACTTCTTCGAAAATTATGCAACCATCAAAAGAAGGAGAAGGCGGGGAATATAAGATTGAAATTCACGGTCATTCCTCTTATGTAGGTAATCTTCTTGTTTTCCCCGAGTTTGAGATTTTTTAGCTCATGCCACAAGAACAAGACGAACTTAATGCTTTCATCTTTGATCCCATAGGTCCATCTTCTTTACCTACTGACTTGGCGATTTCTTCGATGTCTGGGCTTGTTGCTATTTCGATCACCTCGACACTTGTTTCTATAGCCGCTCTGATTGTTACACCTGTGTCAAGCTTGCAGCCAAGGCCGGAATCAGAGAAGATTGCTGCATTGCGTGGTCTGGACGATTCTTCTGTATCTTTGGAGGGTGATTTCACAGCACCTAAAGCTCGAGAGCAGGAGGACCGGACTAGCCAGCTACATAAATCTGAACAGCAAAGGGTGGTCGTTAAGAAGCAAAAGGTTGAGGAGATAAAATCTTCGAGGAGCTCCCTCAAATCCCGTAAGCGCAAGGCTAAGGGGGAGTCTTCCGAGAAGGTCGGTGAGCAAGGAAGAGATGTCAGCGCTGAGAAGATAGTTGATATTACAGGTAGTGACACTACCCCTGGTCGAGATTCTGAAAGGAAGCATAAACTTCCAACTAAAGGTGGGAAGGGGAGCAGTGGAAAGAGGCATTGACAGGCTCGGGTAACAGTGGAGCCAGCTTTGGGACAAAATTGTTTTGTTGATACGTGTTTTGTTCAAGTGCAGAGTCTGCACTTACTGCTTTGATTGTTGTAGCATCTGTATTTTTCTTTTTGTTGGTCGATATTGTGTGGATACGGCCCCTACATTTTTGACCTTATATAGAAAATGCTATAAGTAATACAATGCTGACATTTTGACTGTAACTTTATCTGTCTACTTATCTGCATTTCATGCACTTGTGCTAATTTTATTTACTGCTATTTTATTTTATCTAGTCCTATAATTACCATCAAAATTCTTTGTTTGGAGTAACAAAACTGTGAAGTACTTGGTTTTTTGTTTTTGAGTATTTTTGTGCGCATGCCACCCAGTTCACGGGGCTGCTTACTTTAGACACTTGACAAATAACCGGTTGATATGAGTGACTTTTTAGATGTCTGTAATCGGACCTGTTTTGTAGTTTCTATCTTTGGGAACTTGTGGTTTGAACGCCTTAATTTCAGAGATATTGACGGTCAACAATCGAAATTCTCTGCTGATTCATACCCACTGCTCCTGGTAGTGGGAGTGGATTGATTCTTGTTATTCCTGCAATAGGCGAGTTTCCCGGTATTACTGGGACAATACCGGTACTTAAGAGTGTGCGCGGCTTATGAAATGCATGGATTTTGGGAGTGTACGAGGCTTATGTGATGCACGGCTTTTGGGATCGATATAACTCATTGATCGGGAATGGTTTGGAATTTCTTGATGCTACCAATCTTCGGGCAACGTAAGGAGTTCATGTTTCGGGAGCGTGATTCCACAGCTTAAAAGGTAATGCACGACTAATGGTGGTGCGCGACTTTTAAGGTTGTGCATGCTTGGATGCGATTCCATAATCCAAGATGCATTGCGCGGCTTACGAAATGCGTGGCTTTTATTTGGGCCTTCCTGGCATTGCCGGAGCAATACCAGTTCCTAAAAGGTGAGGATCGGGTTCCACCGATCCAACGGTTTGAGTCAATTTTCTTCCACCGACCCGGCAGGTAAATAGGGCGTACTTGAGCGTGGTTCCACTATTTCAAGCAGCGGTCGGATGATTTTGAGTCGATTTGACCCCGTCGACTGGGCATGTTACTTTTGTGAACACGGTTTGTTTGGTTCAGAATGCAAAGAAATTTTTATTAATGAAAGTTGGTCAAGCTTTGCCTATTTACAATGCCTTCGGTATCCCGAGATGGCTTATTTGTGATAGAGTTATGGGTATGCCCTAGGGGCAATTATGTAATTTGTTACATATATCTAACTCGTTGACCAATCTTGTTCGAAATAAAGGTGTTTTCTGTCTATTATATACTTGATATAATGTGGTTATATTAATTAATCAATTTAATTAATAGTATATTTAATAGAAAATCCATAAATGGTATGTTCTATGATAGTAGTTACAAAGTGTTGTAACTGTGATAATTTATCACAATGAAACAAATATACCATTTTAAATGTTCTTAGTCAAGATGCATCGAGAACAGATATCGATGTATCCATTGAGACTAGAGTACGTAACGCTCTCCAAATGTTGGGCAATGTATTACTCATGACTGTCGGGGGCACCTAGAGGTTACATACTGATAGTTATTGGATAATTTTGGAATGACTCACTCGATAGTTTTTTGTTGGTTAATATAACTAAGGTCAAATAGAAAATATCGATGTGATTAATTTACACAGTTCTTTTGACTTGAGAATACTGTAGATCTTCAATGTGGAAGCTCCGCTTTAATTATAGTCAAATTATGGCACGACGTCCATCAAGTGACTATAGTTGGGTCGAGTGGAAGTATTGGAAGTAAAAAACTATTCAAGAGAGGATTTGTCTCCTTAGTTATATGGGGTTAGTATCACTGTCAACTTAAGTCAACACAAAGTCAAAATCTCTGGCCAGAGTAGTTCGATTAATAATAATTGTTATTATTGAACCAAGGTCTTTGTGTTTGGATTATAGAGTTGAATATGGATGATATTGGAATTTTGACCATAACCAAAATTAAACAAATCTCAAACTACTATTTGTAAATTTAAATAAAATACATGATTTTATTTAAATCAATTTAGAAATGTTCTAAATAAATTTACACTGCAAGAAAACTCATTATCAGCTGCACTAATTAGTTGCGTTTCAAAGCAAGTGCTACTACTAATGTTTTATAAGAAAAAAATAAACATATAATCGCTGCCAAATACTCCCGCCTAAAATTTTGGTGAAACTTTTTCACTGGCCGCTCATATCTCTATTTCTTCCCTAAACAAAAACATTTCAAACTCATCCAAAAAACCTAAATTAGATTTCAACCGCCAGTCATCGCTCCATGCTTCCCTACCTAACCCTAGAATCACAACCTGACTACAGCATGTCATACACTACATAAGCCACACGCTCATAGAATAACATCGCTACAAACCCTAAAAGCACCACCGCACGTTTTGAATCAGCCTTCAACTCCTTGTTGTCGCTCCGCAGTGAAAAGGCATAATCAGTCATGTCCGACCCGTATCCCTTAGAAGAAAATTCCAGGAACCCATAGCAGACGAGTACTGATTTGGCTGATGTTGGAGTCACCCCTATTGTAATTGATCCATGCTAATATCAACTAGATTATGAGTACGTTCTTCTTCTCATTGTCTTTTAGTATGTAATTGATCGATGCTCTTTGCCCTGTGTTCATTGAAATGTAAGTCCCTTATGGATAGCATTTCACAATGTGCCAGAGGTAGCTATGATGTAGAATGGGAGAAGAATAGATTTTAGTACGAGTGCAAAGTTTAAAAATAGCTTTTCTCTCCAATATTCCATCTATGGTTTATAATTTAGTTAGGCATAAAATACTAAGCTCAATTAGTACTTGTGCAAAGTTTAGAAACAATTAGGCATTTGCAGTAATGAAACCATTTGAAAGGTTATTTATGTTATTAGTTTAAGTTAATTATGTACTTTGGTTTATCAATTCATAGGATATAATTTTAGAAAACATGAGTTTCTCTTTTCTGAAACCGTAACTGATATTAATTTGTATTTATCTATGAACTTTGAGGTACTTTTTATAGTTTACCCTGTTATATTGACTGAAATTTATGGCAGAAAACATTGGTTTGGACAAAACTCTTATATTGATTGAAATTAAATTATTAGAGATGGCACTAAAAAATTGTTTGGTATAGTTCTTTATTTTTATATTTGTGTCAATTTATGTGATGGTTTGTGTGATTCATCTGTTGTGTGCATGGGAAAGTGTTGTACCTACATATGTATTTGTATGTGTGCATATACATGTTTTAGACAATTTATTGATATGTGATTCTATAATCAACGCAACCAAAAGTGTTCCCGCCAATGATTCACTAAATTTTCGTGGAAATTTTATTTTAGCCGCTCATGCTCCTTTCCTTTGATACTTTAAACATTTCTATTAATCTCCTCCTCCTAACATTTCTTTCAAAAAGAAAATCTTAAATTGATTTATTTTTCCAACTAAACAAAAACCTAATCCTTTGATACCTAAACCTAAACTTGACGATGATGTAGTTGACCGCGAGCTTGGCAGTGGCGATTAGGGGGCTTCGCGGCTTGAACGTGCGCTTGGCAGTGGTGATTTAGGGGACCGTGGGTAAAACAGATTATTCCAAAAAATTAAGATCATAAGAAATGGAGGACGGTAGGAATTGTAGCAAAGGAAGCAGCCGTAAGAGAAGTGGTGAAGCTTCTTCCTCTTCCCGAACTCTTATGTTCCATCTCCTCCATCAAATCCAACTATCTCTCTTCTAAGCAGGCATGTTTTCTTTATTTCTTCTTCTTTTGGAATTTTCTGTAAATTTCTTTAGTCTTGTTCATATTTGCAATTACTTCTCTAGTAGAAGTATGAAAATTATCTCATAGTCTCAAGTCAAATTGAAAAGGGAAAGAATATTGTTTAGAATGCTTAAGAGTTTCAGATATAATTTTTATTTTTTGTATTTGTTTTTCTACACAATGATTTGCAGGCTAATGATGCACAACTTGGCACAATGGTAGCTGAACAGGTATAGTATTTCTCTCTTGGTCATCAACAACATGAACTTTTGTCTACCAACTCATTAAATTTACATCATGCCTCTGCCACACTGGTTTCTCCCTTTTTCCTATGGTTATGATTATTGGTTAATGCTCTAAATACTTAATTTTCTAAGATATTGGTGGTATGATGTCTATTTCAGTTGAAGCAGCCGCAGCGCATGATTCTTTTAGTGATGCAAGAGAGCTAATCCACACATATAAGGTTCCTCAATTTGTGCCATCTTGTTATATTACAATCTCATTTTTTTCTTTGATATATGCCATGATAGCGAGTATGATGTTAAGCTTTTATGCCTTCTGTAAATTTCAGAAATTGACAGCGCTTGATGATAAAAGGCAGGTTTGCATTAGCAGCTAAATCATCACACAAAGAAGTGGTTGGCAGGCTAAGGTTATTACAATAGCACTTACATTCAGTGTTTCATACTTTAGCTATGTATGATAAAAATTTAAGAGTACCTGTGATAAATCATGATAATTTAAGTAAACTTATCCCCTGTTCCAGTATATTATGTTGGGACTTATCATTTTTTTTCCTAGAGTAAATTGTGCTTGTTATTACCACTTCTTAAGTGTATAGTTGAATACCATATAAGAGTCAAATCCAAAGTTTTTTCAGGCTTTGTCATTGTAAAATTTTTATGTAGGCGATACAAATAACAGTCCAATATTGAACTGATATGATTTCAAATCAATTTAAAGAGCTTGAAAATGACATAATAAGTTTATTGCAATCTTCCATAATTTCTTCTAATCTCTGTTAAATGTAAACTCATTTTATCCATTTATTAAACCATCTATATACTGTTGTGATTTGGTTTACTTGTTAGTAAATTGAAGGTGTCTAGTTTGCAGGTAAGCATATATACTATCTTGTGGATATTGTAAATACTGTAGTTATTACTAAATTAAGAAAGGTTTATGAATTGAAATTTTTCCATAAAAGGGAAATTTATGCACTGTCCCTAAATAATCTTGGTGATTGATCACACAATATGACAAACCAAAATCGAAAAATAACCTTTTTGGAAACTTTAATGATCAATTATATAGTTACATAGGCTTATCTATTGTATATCATATCCCACTCATAAACCTTTGATATTAAGTAATTAAGTAATGAAAATCAATACCCATGTTGCTTATTTTGGTTGCTTGTTTTGTAGTGCAAACTATATATAATTGTAATCATTTCTGTTTGCAAAATCAGCTAATGAATAGTACTGCACTGAACAGTGAATGTGATAATGACTTGATAGGTTGAGATATAGGTGAGTGATGCACAGGAGGGATGGCCACACATGTTGAGGAAGCTGCACTTGAGAGAGAAAGAGCGTATTTTTTTCTACCGCAAAAATGACAAACATGCACTAGAGACATGCTGATCAAGAGGTGTAGTTGAAGTCGCCTGGGTTTAAAGAGTCCAGCAAGAACATTGAACGAAGGCTGAAACGGCGATGAAGAGTGTTGTAAACTGAGGCAACTAATGAAGTGAGCAATAATGCAGTGAAGTTTGGCTAGCATGAAAGGACGGAACTGCAATGCAAACAACAAGAGCATAAACACTGAGAGGGAGCTGAAGCTTAAAACCCAGTTAGACACTGATGCATACATTTTGATCTTCTAAAGATTCTAAATTCAACAGGTTAGTGACTTAATAATTAATTTACATTTTAAGTTGTTCACTGCAAATGTACTATTTGGAATACAAGTGATGTCGTATTATACTGCAACCTCGTCGGAATTCTACTGCATTACTTCTATGTTGCTTGCTAACTTTTGTTTAATTTGTATTATCATGATCAAAAATTGGTCAATACCACTTTTATAAGGTATTGGACATGATTAAACAATACGGAGACTTAGAGAGAATATTGTTTGACATTAGTTCTATTTGTTGATACAATAAAGTGCTTTAGCAGTTGCATATGGGTTGTTTTGAAATTTAGTATGCCAGGAAAAGAAAGAGATGGCTTCACACTATTGTTAACCAGGTTAATAAAAATAACTAAGCTTAAGCTAACTAAATTTTATAAACAATAATAATATAACTAATTCAACAAAGTTTTATAAATAATGATGATGATGATGAATTAACTAAGGTTATAAAACTTAACTAAGTTTATCATAATTAACTAAGTTTATAATAATAATATAATTAAGCTAACTGAGTTTTTTTAATAATAATAATAAATTAACTAAGTTTATAATAATAATAATAATATAATTAAGTTAATCGAGTTTTAATTATAATAATAATAACCATAATAATAATAATAATAAATTAACTATGTTAACCAAGTTAATAAAAAACAACTAAGTTATGTTAAAATTTAACAAGTTTTATAAAATTAGTTAAGTTTAAGCTAACTAAATTTTATAAATAATAATATAACTAATTTAACAAAGTTTTATAAATTATAACAATGATTATGATGATGACATGAATTAACTATGTTTATAAAAATTAACTAAGTTTATAATAATAATAATATAATTAAATTAACCGAGTTTTAGTAATAATAATAATAAATTAACTAAGTTAACCAAGTTAATAAAAATTAACTAAGTTTTGGTAAAATTAACTAAGTTTAAGTTAACTAAATTTTATAAATAATAATAATATAACTAATTTAACAAAGATTTATAAATAACGACGATGATGATAAATTAACTTAGTTTATAAAATTTAACTAAGTTTATAATAATAATAATAATAATAATAATATAATTAAGTTAACCGAGTTTGAATAAAGTAATAATAAACTAAGTTAACCAAGTTAATAAAAATTAACTAGGCTTGTTAAAATTGAACAAGTTTTATAAAATTAACTAAGTTTAAGTTAACTAAATTTTATAAATAATAATATAACTAATTTAACAACATTTATATATAATTGTAAGATTGGACTTTATTTATTTTATTTCGTTTATAGCTTTGATTATTTATATAACATTATTTATAAAATATGATATACTCGTACAATGTTGTAGATGTTTGATATTAGATTTGAAGTCCTACGAATTAACATAATTGTTTGACTATATGTTGTGCTTTCACTTGTGCAGGCATTGGATTTCCGAAGAGAGCAAGGTTGGACTTTTATGGTGCTAGCTTTCACTTGTGCATGCAATAAAGAATTATGGGTAATCAAGCGTTTTATTAGCACTAGTCTGGTATAACATTTTATTAGTACTAGGTGTGTAAATTAGTATACGAATGGTTATTGTATGTGAGTTTGGTCATTTTATCAAAAAACTATTGTATTAGAATGGTTATGGATATCTTATTCGATTATATGATTAATATGTTTTTTTATTATTTGAATA
This sequence comes from Allium fistulosum, assembly GCA_030737815.1. Classification (NCBI taxonomy): domain Eukaryota; kingdom Viridiplantae; phylum Streptophyta; class Magnoliopsida; order Asparagales; family Amaryllidaceae; genus Allium; species Allium fistulosum. The sequence continues at coordinate 411,914,033 of CM060908.1, read as the reverse complement.
TGATGATTATAAGAGTGATCTTTGATTGATATAGTAGAAACAAAATAGACCATCAACAGGAAATAATAGCATGAAAAAATGGTGCAAAATGATCAACAACTTTTAGCAGCGTTTCAAAAACGCTACAGAAACACATATAGTGGCGTTGAGTAAACGCAATTGTAAAGTAGGGGTAAAGTTGGAAACTCAATTTGTAGCGCAAAAAACCTTTTGGTGGCTTTTTAAAATGCTACAAAAAGATTTATGGTGGCATTTGAGAAACGCTACAATAAAAGGATTTATAGTGGCGTTGAAATAAATGCAACTAAAAATCATGGATTTTTAGTTGTGGGGTTTATCACGGCGTTTATCAGAACGCTACCATAAGTTTTGGTAGCGTTTTTTATGCGCCACCAAAAATAAAATTTCTTGTAGTGTTAGACTTCATAGGCCTATTCAAGATCCAAAATGGCTAACTTTTTTGAAATTCACCCATTTCTTCCGCTGCGGGCTGGCCCAATTCCTTCAATGGTATCAAAGCCCAATAGTCCATGCGGTTTAAATTAGTCATGTTAGGGCTAACTAATTAAGCTTGTGCACCTAGTACGATGTCTAGAAAAATGATGTCTAGGATTGAAATTGGGTAATCAAGTACTCTGTCCTACTTGGTTACCTACCTGGCCTAAAAGGTGTTGTGAGCCCAAAGGTTGTCCCTAATAGAAAAGGCCCAATTTGAATTGGGCCTTGGGCTAATTTTCAAAATAGTTTTGAAAATTAAGACATGATTTTAAATTTAAAAGTTAAATTTAAAATAAAAACAAATTTATTATAAAAGGTTATAATATAACATAAAGTTCATTATTTGAAACTATGTAAATATTAATTTTGAAATTTAAAATTATTAATAAGATTAATAATATAACTTAATTAAATAAGTTAATTAATTAATATTTATACACATGTATTATATATGTTGATATATGGTATGTTATTTTAAAGTGTTTAAGGTAACATAAGCATACATGTATGTATATAAGATAAAATTTTGAAATTTATATATAATTTAATTAAAATTATTTAATTAATAAATTAATTAAAGGTTAATTAATTAAATAAAAATACACATATATAAGATATAAGTGTTACACTATAAAGGTTATAGTAGATATGTCCAATATAAAAATTGTATCAGAATACTAATATAAAATAAATTAAAGAGTTATTTAAGTAAAATTAATTAAATAAGATTTAATTAATGAAATATTATACATAAGACTATCATATAAGTAATATGAAATATAAAATTTATTTAACAACAAAACTTAAATGATATGAATGTATAAACTAAAAGTGGAACATTAAAGAAACCCAAATAGACTTAAGGAATAAATACATACGTAAATGTATGTATACTGTGATTTCTGATGTGTATGACACTTGAATCACGAGGGTATTTCACAAGAAATACATTATTCCATAAGTGATATCACTCAATATAATATATTAAAGATTATGAATCTTCAATATAATGTTGTCCTCTACCATATATATATATATATATATTAATATATTACTTGCATACTCCTTAGTTGTTGAGCAAACTCAAGCTGGGGATGTTATGTGTAGTATTATTAATATATTGAACAGATGAGGTAAGATAACTATATGTATTTGTTGAGCAAACTCAAGGTACATATACTATACTTAGGCCATCACGATATGGTAGGTACGAGTGAATAATCTCTTTCGATTTGTTGAGCAAACTCAAGGTCGAAATGAGATTAGGACAAGGAAAAATGGATTAGGAGTTGTATATGATACAACCGATAAGGAGTTATCCATCGTTTGTGGGACTATGATTTGTTGAGCAAACTCAAGGTCAGAATACCAAGATAGACGAGTCCTAACACCCACAAGTGAAGTCAAAAGACTTCTGTGTTTCATTTTAGGGTTTGGAGAAACATAAAAAACTAGTGGGAGCCTTATTATAGAAATGAAATAGTAACATTTAACCTTTCTAATATTGTAAGAATATATGTGAAATAATGTTATAATTATCTACAATGATAAATTTGTGCATTTAATATGATTGATAAAATGTTTATCAATTAGCATATACAAACGAGCTGAATTGAAAATTGACAAATGGAGATATAATGCCCACTATTAAATTCTTATTGCATGTTAACGATTCAACACCCATGCAAATGCCTAATTTTACAACTACTGAATACATTCGTGGTTTGGCCACTTATGCATTTATTTGGTCAAGACCATATATTGCGTTCTATGAGTTTTGAACTTTAAAAGAAATATAAGACTATGGATATTTGATCCATATACAATTGCATATAAATGTTATACTGTGAATGGTCAAAGTTTGTAGTGTACAATATTTCGATGAAATTAGTTCATCCGAAAAACCAAATAAACCTTAGTGCAGGATCGAGTATTCAATCCGATTGATTACAAAAAGGATCATATTGTGTTAATGTAACACAAGACCAAAAACTACAAGATAGAAATAAGAACCCAATCATTGAAATGTCATTTTGATCGGTTTATGTAAAGTGCAACATATTTGATGTCCTTAAATGTTAAGGATAATCAAATAAAGAGTTTTTTATGATATTGTAGTAAGGTTTCTTTTGAATAGTTTGACCATTTGAAAGGAAAACAAATGTATAAGAATAGATGTAATTTAAGGTACATTTGGGAAGAAGAGAATGGATAGTCGCTTATGCTTCATAGAGAAACATTAAATACGAGAATCATAATAATAATTGATACTTAAGATTGGAATAAGAAATACGATTTTTATTCCAAAATGTATTTTCATATAGAAAATTGTTTTCTATGAGATTTATTTCTTTGAGCTTAAGATATTTGATCAACGAACTCTCCACTGTAAATAGTTGCAGTGTATGAAATAAACAAATTGTATTAAGTGAATGATGGACCTCCGAATTTAGTACGCTATTATAGTAATGGTGGAAACAGTGGGAGCTTCCATATAGCACTTATTAATTGCATCATAGTATGAAAATTGTTTTCGTAAAACTTACCATACATTATTTATGAAATAATTATTATTTTTCGGCATCGACTAAAAAAAATAGACATAACTATATTTCGATATGAGTATTATGAATATTCTTTGTGAAATAAAACTAAAATGTGGTAAAAAAATATTTATCACAAAAGTGATGCATTGGAAAATACAAAAGTATCTAATATTATTTACAGTTGTTTTGGAATTATAGACTAAGCCATAGTTTTGAGAAATAATTTTATTGTATGATTTTGAATCATGTGATACTTGTTAATTATATCTCAAATAATAAGGGACTATGCACCCATTTAGCGGGAGTATCATAAGAGTTGATGAACTCTTTGGATTGATACATATAGATCTATACAATCGTAATTATATAAATATCAAAATGGTTCCATGTACTTCGTCATATTGACCGATAAGTTATCGTCGACATGGACATGTCTATTTGATACACATGTAGTATGTCTATGGTAAACTTATAGAATATGAAATAGAAGTAAATAAAATAACATGCAATAGAAATGATTCGATTTAATCGAATGAGTGAGCATATCGAAAAAAGTTCCGAATGTACCTAAAAATGAATGAAGATTCAATCTCAAAAGTCATTCCTCCATGTGATTCATAATGATGCACTGATGAGGGGTAATCGAACTTTGTTGGACAATGTACAATTAATTGTGAGTGAACTTGAGTTAGTTTCTTTCTATAAGGTCATGTACTTAAGAGTGGTACACAAGGTTAATATTATTTCATCTAAATAACAGTTAACAAAATCACACAAGATAAGGGTTTACAAGAAACTCCAACATATCCAAGTCCAAGGAGTGGCAGGTTGTGTAAATCGAAAGATTGCACGTAATAATTGTTCATGAAGGATCTTGTATGAATCTGCCCAAAAGGATTTTGCGAAATACTGTCATTGGATGACATATTTATGTTTTGAACATGAGTTTTGTAAACTAAAACTAAATCGGTTTTATAAGTAAAGACATAAAACGTTTATGAATACCTATTCTATTGCACTGAGAACAATTGTTGTTTCAAGATATACCAACTTCATTATGAAGAATTTTTTTTGAGGAATTATTGGTAGTAAAATGGAATTGGATACGTTCCATGGATAGAACTGATTATAAGATGAAATGAAATTAACTAACCTAAATGAACACATAGCATTAGAATGTCTAATAAGTATTCTCGCACATCGAAGAGAAACTATGAGTTTCTTTTTAGTGTCGAAAATATATAATCCTAGATTGTTTAATTAAACCATTGAGAGTGTTGACTCTATATGGTATGATGCGCAAATCCGAAAGAATTCCAAGTACGCTATCAAAACATAGATTTTGGTGGTCATAACTGAAGGGATATGATCCATCGACCTCGATTGTGCCTTCATGAGTAAGACTAATGCAGTTGGAATTAAATGAGCAATGTTGATAAAAATAATATCACAAATTTCAATTATTGAAATTAGCATAATAGATTCGATATTCAACATGTTCAAGTCAATTCGGATTTACTCACAAATTATCGGCTGATAAGTCCTGGTGTTTTGGTACATATGTATTGAAACAGAAAATTCTAAATAACGATTTAGAGTAAGTTGTTTACGCATATTAAACAAAAATGTCTCTAAGTCATTGGGAGCGATATTGAGTTTGTGAGTCTTTGGATATGATCCAAGAAATGATATGAAAGTATCATTTTATAAGCATCAATATTGAATAAGTATTTGATAAAAATATCAAATAGTTTGATTATTAATCAAAATGCAGAGGAAGCGTGTGTTCATAAAAAAGAACGTTAAGAGGTACATTGATATTTCTAAACTATAAGTAAACAACACGTTGTTGATTTTAACGATGTACTAGTGTCAAATCAGCCTTAGTTGTTTTAATACTCAACTTTGGATTAATAAATGATGTCTTTTATAGTAAGTATAAAAGATGTTGGGAATGTTCCAAATGATATGCAAGGACACCTTATTAAAATGTTTAATACGGAATATGTAAGATTGATTCCTTGGAATTGCCAATAGGAATTATCATGCATGTTATGGTGTCTACGATATCATGATTTGTTTATGTATTTGATACATGAAGCAAATATCAAATCCAAATTGATATCACTAAATGGTTGTTTGAAGTATTCTCATATATTTATGAAATACTAGAGAATTGTTTACAGAAACATAAATTCCCTATGAAGGAATGTTCAGACTCAAACTTTCACAAGTAATATTGAGTATAATATGTCAATAACAAATTTTTAAGATGGAAATGTTCCAAATAAAAGACCATGGTTGATTCAATAAAAAAGACTAGGTACATTGCCTTGAATAGCGGCGCAATCAAAACAATGTATATAAATTATATAAGTGCACAAATTTATAACTAAACCGATTCCAAATGTTGAGAATCTCATGACAGACTTATATGATAACAATGTCGTAATATAGTTCGTAATAGAACTTAGAGCTCACTAGAGGTCGAGAGACATACTCCGAATTGTTCCACATGATAAAGCAGTTTATCACCGTTGGAGAGAGTTGATTGACAAAGTAGATAATTAAAACATAATAGCATACCCGTTCACAAAGGGACTGACCTAATTGGTTTTGTGAAAACCGATTGGAGAAGTTGGAATAAGATTCCATAATTGACCCCAAGTGCAAGTGGGAGATTGATAGAGTTAGTGTTATGCCATAGGGGAAATTATGTAATTTGTTACATATATCTAACTCGTTGACCAATCTTGTTCGAAATAAAGGTGTTTTCTTTCTATTATGTACTTGATATAATGTGGTTATATTAATTAATCAATTTAATTAAAAGTATATTTAATAGAAAATCCATAAATGGTATGTTTTGTGATAGTAGTTACAAAGTGCTGTAACTGTGATAATTTATCACAATGAAACAAATATACCACTTTAAATGTTCCTAGTCAAGATGCATTGAGACTAAATATCGATGTATCCGTTGAGACTAGAGTACGTAACACTCTCCAAATGTTGGGCAACGTATTACTCTTGACTACTGGGGGCACCTAGTGGTTATGTACTGATAGTTATTGGATAACTGTGGAATGACTTACTCGATAGTTTTCTGATGGTTAATATAACTAAGGTCAAATAGAAAATATCGATGTGATTAATTTAGACTGTTCTTTTGACTTGAGAATACTATAGATCTTCAATGTAGAAGCTCTGCTTTAATTATAGTCAAATTATGGCACGACGTCCATCAAGTGACTATAGTTGGGTCGAGTGAAAGTATTGGAAGTGAAGCACTATTCAAGAGAGGATCCGTCTCCTCGGTTATATGGGGTTAGTATCATGGTCAACTTAAGTCAACACAAAGTCAAAATCTCTGGCTAGAGTAGTTCGGTTAATAATAATTGTTATTATTGAACCAAGGTCTTCGTGTTTGGATTATAGAGTTGAATATGGATGATAATGGAATTTTGACCATAACCAAAATTAAACAAATCTTAAACTACTATTTGTAAATTTAAATAAAATACATGATTTTATTTAAATTTAATTTAGAAAAGTTCTAAATAAATTTAGACTTCATAGGCCCATTCAAGATCCAAAATGGCTAAATTTTTTTAATTCACCAATTTGTTCCACTGCGGGCTGGCCTAGTTCCTTCAATTTTCTGGAAATAGGAAATACATAAAATAATCTTAGATAAGGTAACGACGCAGTGAATCGCTGTTCCATGCTCGGGGAATATTGATTCCATCAACGGTTGTCAGCTTGAATGCGCCATCCCCTAGCTTTTGACTAATCACATAGGATCCTTCCAAGTTTGGGCCGAGTGCTCCAGGCACAGGGTAGACCCACTTAAGGACAAGGTCTCCCACTTTGAAGGTGCGATTATGAACTTTTGAGTTGAATTACCATGCGACCCTTTTTTGGTGAGCTGCGGTTCTTAATTCGACTTCTTCCCTCTTCTCATCGACCATATCGAGTAACTCGAGTAGTAGTTCTTTGTTCTGCCTTTGATTGAAGTTTCGCCTCCGATGAGAAGGGACTTCTAGCTTAACTGGGATCATTGCTTCTGAACCATATGCTAGGACGAACGGAGAGTACCCAGTTGCAGACTTGTGTGTTGTCCTGTAAGCCTATAGTGCGAGTGGAAGTTCATCGACCCAATAGCCTTTTGCTTTTGTTAGCTGTTTTCTGATGGTGGACTTGATGATTTTATTTCCTACTTCCACTTTCCCGTTTTCTATGGGTGCATGACGGCGGAAAAGCTTTTCTCGATTTGGAAGTGTTTGCAAAAGCTTTTGAACTCGGCACTTTCGAATTGAGTCTCGTTGTCCGTGATAATTTTTTTGGTACCCCAAACCTGCAAATGATATTTTTAGTAACAAAGTTAATGACTTTCTTTGTGATAATAGTGGTCAGTGCTTCCGCTTCAGCCCATTTGGTGAAATAGTCAACAACTATAATAGAATACCCCCTTTAGCCATTGGTAATGCACCAATCAAATCGATTCCCTAGATTGCGAACGGACATAGGTTGACCATCTGTGTTAGCTGCGCCAAGGGGGTCCTTTTGAACTTGTTGAATCTTTGGCATTGATCGCAATGTCTAGCGTAATCTGCTGCATTGTCATTCACTGTTGGCCAAAAGTACCCATACCGGAGCACCTTCTTTGCAAGGGTTTGCCCCCCGGTATGATCTTCGCAATCACCTTCATGAACTTCTTATAGGATCCTTTGAGCTTCGGCATCGGTCATACATCTGAGCAATGGGGTAGAGAATCCCCTTCGGTAGAGTATCTCATCCTATATTACAAATTGCGGTGCCTTCTGGAGAAGCTTTTTTCGTTGGTTTCTGTTTATGGGGAGAGCTCCTGTGAGCAAGTAGTCTTTAATCGGCATCATCCATGCCTATGGTTCCTTGGTTGTCTCAAAAATCCAATCGATGTCCATTTCACTTATGCTCAGAGATCAGGGTTTCAACTGGACCAGCCCCAATGACTGGGCCTCTTTGGAGCTGGCCAGTTTGGCCAGACAATCGGCCTTCGTGTTCTACTCTCTTGGGATATGAGTTATAGTGTAGTGCTCGATGTCATTTAGCAGTTCATGTACTTTAGATAGATACGGGGCGAGGTTCTCCCCCCGAGCCTGGTATTCGCCTTTTACCTGACAGATGACTAGTTGAGGGTAGTTGTAGATGCATATGGATTTTTTCTTGAGTTCCCTCACAATCTTTAACCCAGCTATCAATACTTCATATTCTGCCTCATTATTTGTTGCTGGGAATTCCAAGCGCAAGGCATAACAAATTGAACATCCTTCAGGAGTCTCGAGCACTACCCCTGCTCCCGAGTAAGAGTTTTTAGACGCACCAACGATGAACAGCTTCCAACATGTCTCCATTTCTAGAGTTATTCCTTCCTAGTTATCTCATATTGTAAATTCGACAATGAAATCTGTCAGCACCTGCTTGTTGATTGACTTTCTAGGATAGTATGTGATTTCGTACCGACCCAGTTCGATGTTCCATTTGATAAGCCATCCAAAGGTCTCGGGGAGGTATAATATTTGCTTCAAGGGTTGATCTGTCAGCACTCTGATAGGGTGTGCTTGGAAGTACGGTCGTAATTTTCTGGATGCAATCAAGAGGTAATATGCTAATTTCTCCAATTTTGGATAGTTCTTTTCTGCTCCGATGAACCGTTTACTGATGTAGTATACTGGTCACTAGATCTTAGCATCTTCTCGTACGAGCGTGGCACTCAATGCATGTGACGAGATTGCTAGATAGATGTATAAATCTTCTTCGTCTATTGGCTTGACAAGATTGGCGGGGTTTCCATATCTCGCAGCAGCTCTTCGAACGCAGTTGACAAGCTTGATTCCATTCGAAGTCTTTCTTTCCCTTCTTTAGCGCATCAAAGAACGGTATGCATTTGTCAGTTGTTTTTAAGATGAACCGGCTCGGTGCTGCAATCTTTCAATTTAGGCTTTGTAGCTTCTTCCTGTTTCTTGGGGCCTCAACTTCCCACAAAGTGGTTATTTGCTTGGGATTTACTTCAATACCTCTGGCGCTTACGTTAAATCCCAAGAACTTTTCTGAGGCTGCCCTGAAATGACACTTTAGGGGATTGAGCTTTATTCTATATTTTCAGCGTATGTTGAACATTTCAGCAAGGTTGTCCAAGTGATTTGCAGCTATGCGTGATTTACCTAACATGTCATCTACATAAACTTTCATTGTCTTCCCAATCTGATGCTTAAACATGGTGTTTACCAGTCGTTGATAAGTTGCCCTAACATTCTTTAAGCCAAACAGCATTACTTCGTAGCAATACAGTCCCAGGTCAGTAATGAAACTGGTATTTTCTTGGTTCGGTTCATGCATCATGATCTGGTTGTACCTCAAGTACATATCCATAAGTGATAGCAGTTCATGTCTAGCTGTCCCGTCCACAAGCTGATCGATTCTGGGTAGAAGGAAGCTGTCATTTGGGCAGGCTTTATTCAGATCCAAGTAGTCGATACAAGTTTGCCATCTCCCATTGGACTTCTTGACCAAGACGGGGTTAGATACCCATTCATGGTAAGTTGCATAACAGATATAGCCATTCGCCATCAACTTGTCCAGTTCTTCACTTAGTGCTTTGGACCGCTCGGGCCCTAAGCTCCGACTTTTCTACTTCATGGGCGTACACTTAGGATCAATGTTAAGTGCATGTCAGGATATCTCTGGCCACACTCCGCACATATCGGAATGCATCCAAGCGAACACATCCAATTAGCACAAAGAAATTTGATAAGTTCTAGTCGCATCCTGTTTTAGAGATGCGATCCAATTTTGAGGACCCACGTTGAGTCATCCATGTCGACTAGGACAGACACCATCAATTCTATTGATGCTGCCCATTCCTCCTCTATACTCTTCTTTCTAGGGTCCAAATCCTTATTGAATCGGCTATGGTCCCCAAGCTAGGGCGGCTATGTAGTTGGTATTCGGACAGTTCATGAATGTGGAGAGTTCTCCCCACATTCTTCACCTTTTCCTTCCTTTTAGATTCGCGTAGCTCCACGATATAACATTCCTTAGCGGCACTTTGATCTCCCTTGACCTTCCTGACTCCATTATCCATTAGAAGTTTCATAGTTAGATACCATTGAGCTAAAGCAATTCAAAAGTCTGTCAAGGCGGGTTGCCCCAAGAAGGCATTGTTGGTGAACATCTCGTTTACGATCACAAAGGTATGGAGGAGGGTAACCCTTTGATCGCCTTCTCCGAGTTTTATGGGTAAGTCAATCGTTCCGATAGGTTGTTTGGGTTCACCGGTGAATCCTTGAATCTTTGTTTGGCAGGTGAATACGTCTTTCATGCTGATCTTCATCTAATCAAAGGTGCATTTGAAAAGGATATTCATAGAACTACCGCCGTCTACCAATACTCGTCGAACCATGGCAGGTCCAATTCCTACTGTCATGACCATGGGATCGAGAGTTGGAGCTTCTATTCCCTCGGTGTCTCAATTCCTGAATACTATATCATCGTTCGAGGTTCTTTGCTGCTTAGCGAGGGTTCCATCTTCGATCGCAAAGCACGCATCTTTTGGAGCATGCTTCAATGAGCTCGCATATCGCTCCATTTCTCCCCAACTCTTTTACGTAGGGTAGGGCCCTCATGATATCATTCCAATGATGAGTCTCTAGTCAATCTGTCTGGGTCCCTCTTTGCTGGTTCCAACTTGGTTCCCTTGGTCTCTAGAAGCCTGGGGCGCTACAGGTTGGTCAGGATTCAGTGGTTTCCTCACATACTACTGGAGCTTGTTTTCCCAAATCAACCTCTCGATCAAGTTCTTCAACGACGACACTCGTTCGTGTTGTGGCCATGTGCCCCATGGAAGCGGCAGTACTTTTCGAACGCTTTTGTTATTCGGTTGCTTCCTTTTTAGGCGGCTTCTTGTATTTTTCGGTCCCCTGCATCGCGAAATAGATGTTTTCTGGAGTACCGTTGAGTGGGGTGTATTCTTAAGGCTGCAAACCTTTAAGTTGCTTACTACTTCCGTTTTTGCTTGTTAGAATTTTGATTCTTCCTTTTATGATTTTCATTTTTTCATGCGTTCCCCTCAACGATCCGAAAAGTGTTTATATCTTGGTTCATCGCCATACCATTCTGCCCAATGTTGGTTTGTTTTAGGTTAGCAGATTTTCTTTCTAATTCCTGTGTTTCTTCCAATCTCAAATATTGTTTCGCCTTTCAGTTGAAATCCTTCCTAGTGGTGGGCTGTTTCATTTTGATCCATTTCCCAAATTTAGTCTCGGGGTGAATTGCGTGGACTAAGGCCATGGAAACCATTCCTCGTTCGGATTACTTACTTCAGTTACTATAGTGTTGAACCGATTTATGGAAGACTTCGGAGATTCGTTCTGTCGTTGGAACAAAGCAGACAAGGACATCACATCTTTAGGCTACGGCGTGTGAAGTCTGAATTGATCAAGGAACCTTGTTGCAAGTTGATTGAAAGTGGAGATGGACCTTGGCAGAAGCCTAGTGAACCATATGGAAGCAATTCCCTTCAGAAAAATTGGGAAACATCTACATCGAACGGCATCCAAAGCATTTGCTCCGTCCATGTACTAACTGTACTTATATAAGTGGGGTTTCGGGTCTCTCGTTTCTTTATAAGATGAAATAGTTAGCATGGTGAACTTTTCTGGGTACCTCTCATTCAAAATCTAATCAGTGAAAGGAGTCTGACTTCTAGCGGATCCCCATTCATCACCCCTTCTATCCTTACTCTCATTCATCAGTCGCCATACCATGTCCGCGATATATGCCTTAGATGTTTGGTAATCCGGGGGTCGACTGTCAATAACTACGCCGAGTGTTTATCTTTGCAAACGATCTTGGTGAGTGGGCTGAAGCATAGGCTCGCCTGTCTTTGGGAGAGCAGCTCCTTTGGAGTTCCGTTGGCTTGAGGTTAGTCTGATGAGGGAAGTTTGGATCTCCCTAGCATTATAGAATGCATTGGTATTTCCTTCTACCTTGTCGTCATCAAGTTGCTCACCATCTTCTAAGTCGGAGAGATCTATGACTATATCCTCCTATGTGGTCTTCGCCCATAGATTTAAGTTCGTAGTTGATTGCCTCGCAGTGGGTGGAGTGCTTGTGTTTTCTTCTATATTGATTCCCATGGTCCTACTTATCATTCCTTCCTATAGTTTCTTCTCGTTTCTTCTATTTAAGCCAGAAATGGAAGAATTTTCTTGTTCCATGGCAGCCACGGGCTCTATCATGGTTCTTGGAGCAGCATGAGACTGCAAGGTCAATAGTGCATTCAGTTATCCATTGCAGCCCTTTGGTGCTTTCCATTTTCTAATTAATTTTGTCAATCGTTTTATTTAATTCATTTCTATGGACAACTTCACGCTGAATGGAGGATCCTGGAATCTGATTACTGGAGTTAGCTCCTAACTACAGATTGTTAGGATTGTTGACTTCAATTTGCTGGGCGTTTGTTTCTTCTCCAGTAACGGTAGCTTCTATGGATCTTCCGGAAGTTGTTCTCTTTCTTCCTGGTGTCATTGGTTCTCAATAGCAGATCTTCAAAATAATGATTGATGATCTAACTTCTGAACCTATCTGATCCAAAGTAGATAGTTAGATCTAAACTTAAGTTCAATTCTCAGTGAAAGCACCAAAATGTTAACCCGAAAAATGGATCAATACCCTAGATTTAGTATGAATGCACCAGGCTAGTTTATCAAGGAAAATATAATGAAGAGAAGAAATAATAACTTGCAAATAAAGTAAAAAGACAAGAGATTTTTAGAGTGGTTCGGCTGTTAACGAAGCCTACATGCACTTTATAACTTTTGTCATTGACTGACTGCAATTACAAGTTGAATATGATTACAATTTACTTGGATCTTGTGAGTAAGATCAAGCCACTAGTGTTAGAATTCACTGGAGAATCACATTGAATTTCTTTGATGACTGTTATGTGAGAGAAGAAGAGTGAACAATATATTCTGCAGAGTTTTAGCAACCAATCTGGAAGATCTTGTTTATGTTGCATGTAGGATTATATTTCTAGGGGTTGGAGAGCACTTAGGCCAAAGTCGCTTCATCAGAGACTCACATTCGAAGGTATGCAGGCGCTCATAAAATTCCAGAACGAGCCGGCCTATTCTGATGGATCGCTAGCGATCCATGGGGTTCGAGTATTTCTGGCTCGTTCCCTTTGGATCTTGTTTCATGTCTTGTGTAGATGCTCTCCATGTAATTTCATGACTAGATGCGTTGCTTTGATGATGATTCACGCACTGGCTGTATTGAACTACGGATGGAATCAGACGAATGCTCACTTCTTGATCTAACTAACTTGGAATTCCATCAAAATTAGCAAACATTCCTAGAATGCCTATTGGATCATAGTGCAAGAGGATTGGAGGATCTACGAGTGATCCATAAAAGATGGATCGCTAGCGATCCATCACCTTAGCATATTTTTGTCTTCTTTTTCTTTAGCCTTTCTTGGTTGATTCTTCTAGTCCTCTTGGTTGGTTCTTGAGTTGCTCTGACTTGACGTAGATGTTCTGACTTCCTTTGAATTCCGTTGGGTCAAAAACCCGGATAACATTAGCGATCGAGATTCATTATTTGCTGGTGAGTTTTGGTGTAGTTTTCAAAAGGTATTAGGTACAATGCGCACTAGTAATCTATACCATCCACCGACAAATGGGAAGACCGAGAGGGTCAACAAGGTCCTAGAAGACTTGTCGAGAGCTTACATTTTAGACTTCGTTGGATCTTAGGAGTATTATTTACATTTAGTATATTTTTCATACAAAAACAACTACTGAAGCAATATTCGGATGGCTCCACTTGAGGTATTGTATAGAAGACCATGTAAATCACCTACATGTTGATTGGAGGCATAGGATAGGGTCGTTTGGGCCTAGAAGTGGTTAAGAGTGCTACAAAGAAGGTGGAGCTAATCCGAACTAGGATGAGAGTAGCACAATCGAGGCAGAAGAGTTATGATGACACTAGAAGAAAGGAACTAGTGTTCGCAGTTGACGATCAGGAGTTTGTAAAGGTTTCTCCGATTCGAGGCGTGATGCATTTCGGAAAGGCTGGGAAGTTAGCACCCAGATATATAAGACTGTTATTGATTGTAGAAAAGATTGGGAACATGGCGTATAAGGTTAAACTGCTAGTGTTTTTGTAGGGATCCATAATGTGTGTCATGTATCGCACCTATGGAAATGCATTAGAGATCCGGACACATAAGTTAATCTGATGGTAGTAGAAGACTTGGTCAAAGAGTCGAATATGACGTACATGCGCAGATCGATACAAATAGTGGACTGGGATGAGCAGCGGCTTTGCAGTAAGGTGGTGAAGCTAGTATGTGTCCAGTGGAGCGTAGATCAGGAAAACTGCATGTGGCAAACAAAGGATAAGGTTAAGAGGACTTATCCAGAATTGTTCGTTTTAGATTAGCATATGAGCTATGTGTGGAGATCATATATATGTATGAATATTATGGTTGATATGTATTAGTAGATAGCACTAGTATATTTCTATGAATTGAGAATTCATGATTATGCTAAAAGTAAGCATGGGATAGATTGGCAATAAATACTGTACCATGCCTTAATTGAATTTTAGAGGAAAAATTCCTTTAAGGGGGATTCTGTAACGACCCATAACTAACTATTAATTTAATTAATTAATTAATTAAGGAGACAAGGTATGCTAAATAAGAATAAAAAAGGGTAATTAATTACTGAAAAAGAGTATGAGGGTCCAAGTTCAAATTATTATGGGGCAATAAACATGACTATTTTCCATACATTCATTCCATTCTACTAACAAAATAAAAATAAACACTTAGGAGTACATTAATGGTGAGAGCTTAAAGAGGGCAAATAAGGAGAAGATAAGGAAATGCAAGCTAAAGATGGAATAAGAAGAGTAAAGCGAGAAATTTCAAAAATCTAGATGAGTAATACTAAACCAATTTTATTGTTCCCAACTATTTAGTTCCATATGATTTTGTATACTTTTATATGATGGAGTTTCATATGGATTATCATTTACAAGTAAAATGTTTAATGAATATTTTAGGGAAAAACCTATGAACATGGGATTCCTAGATCTATTTCTCTACTTTAAAGGTTTTGATGTGCTATAAAATTTAATATGATGTTCTAACCATGATTATAGAAATGGATTTTTAGTTTGAGAGGTTTCCAACAAAATATGAAACCTAGTATATAATTAGGGAAAATATCTATAAAATCGAAATAAAGAATAAAGTATATCAGAAAGGCTATCCATGAATTTTCTAAAATTTTAATAAGGTTCTCTATAAATAAAACAAGCTAATATAAGAAGAACTACACTAGGAAAAAGGGGACTGCACAGGGGAAAAGTTGTAATCTATAAGTATACACTGAAACAAGTGTTAGATATATAAGGGACCAAATCCATATCAAAAGCTGAAAAGAAAAAATAAAGGATGTTGTCAATGATAGAAAGTGGGATTATGACGTATCAGATGGCGACAAGTAAAGGCGGTAACAGACGTGTTAGACTTTATGTGGTATGGAGGTGAGGTGGCAGCATAATGTTTTATAAGATAACTGCGCATATGTGGATGGGGTAGTGATTTGCGAAGGGAATCTAGAGACATTCATGGAAAAGTAGATCTATGCTGCAATATGTAGACATACTACGTTGCAAAATGTAAAGTTGGAAGAAGCTAAACTATGTCGCAATATGTAGAAGACATACTACGTTGCAAAAGTAAAGATTGGAAGAGACTAAGCCGCATTGCAATATGAGTAAGACATATTATGCTGCAATTTGGAAGCATACATTTAATAAGTAAAGAGTGTGCTACGCATACATGTTGGGGTAGGGTGGTACTCTGCCAAGGTAAGGTTTGAAGGAAACCTGATAAAAGACGATTAGGTAGGGCTCGAGGAAGCTTAAGGTTAGTAAGGAGGAGGAACTCATGTGCTAGAGTAAAGTCTTGGAAGAGACATTGACGCTGAGTAGGGATGCCCACTCAAATGCACACCTAGGGAAGGTGAGGAGAGGCATTCGACTTCTAAGTAACTTATGGGTGGCTATTTCATAGCGGTTTCAAGTTAAATGAACAATAAATATACACTATGGGCGGTTGTTTCATAGTAGTCCATAATTAAATAATAAACATGGATTGCGGGTGGTTGTTTCATAGTGATCCAAAGCTTACCTAAATAATAATGCAGAGGGCTGAGTCTATGCAATTTTAAATTTAATGAATGAACCTAAAGGAATACTACATGGGGTTGATTCTAGGCAATATCAAACTAAAGACTAATCTAAAAGAGGAAATCACATAAGAGCGCATGAGGCGCAATTGCCGATGTGAACCACATAAGGACGCATATGGCACGGTAGAAAATGGGAGCAGTCTTAAATTTAATGAATGAACCTAAAGGAATACCGTAGGGGGCTGATTCTTGGCAGTCTTAGACTAGAGACTAGTTTAAAAGAGAAAACCGCATTAGAGCGCATGAGGCGCAATAGTCGATATGAACCACATAAGGACGCATATGGCACATTAGAAAATAGGAACTATGTAAATTATGATTGTTTCATTTTGATGTGGATAGTAAGGGGAAAACCCAATCTGTGTTGTTCAATGTGGTCTTAATATATATATAATGTTTTCAGGTAGAGTATTATTCACACTAAATTTTATGTCTGATCCTTGTTTTAATTATTGTTTTTCCCTTGAACTTACGGGTACTCATTTGAGTAGATTGAGTATATAGGCTCAGGTAGGTTTATTTTAGGCAACGCGTTACTCAGATCAAAACAGAGTATGAGGCTTTATTACTAATAAAGAGCGTAGTACCATAATTTTATGAGTTCATACAGAGCAGTACTATATTATTTTATATTGTTATTTGACCCCTACGTGGGCACAACATTTGGGTTAATCTGTTAAACTATGTGTTAATTTTTGAAATTTGTTATATGAAATGAAAATTTTTAGCCGCTCTATTTACTATAATTATTTATGAATATGCAAAACTCGCTAATTTCACTTGAAAATAATTCTGGTGATGACTGTAGCATCATCGGCATTCATTTTTGGGTTTCAGAGTAGGGGACGTTACAGTTGGTTTCAGGTATTACGGTATCTATTTAGATAGGCCTTATGGTGTTGGTCGTGTAGTGTCTTGGCTGTATTACGATATTATAACCCAACAACATTTCAGATATTTCTATTACCCATTTAGGTAGTTTTATGGAATTCATTATTCAACGTCTTAGCCGTATTATGACAACATAACTTGATAAAGTTTTGGATATTTCCATTAACTATTTTGATAGGTTTATGGCATTCGTTATTTTGCGTCTTAGCTATATTAGATAGTATAACTTGATAAAGTTTTGGATATTTCCATCACCTATTTAGATAGGTTTATGGCATTCGTTATTTGGTGTCTTAGCCATAGTATGATTGTATAACTTCACAAAGTTTTGGATATTTCCCTTAGCTATTTAGATAGGTTTATGTCATTCATTATTTGGTGTCTCGGTGTATTATGATAGTATAACTTGATAAAGTTTTAGAACTGCTATTACCTATTTAGATGAGTTTATGACATTTTTTAGTGGGCATCTTAGCCATATTCTAGTAAGGTTTTGGGTTTTGTCGAACCTCTTCTCGAATATTTATTCATTGCCATCCTTGTAGCCTTTATTTGGGTTTACCGAATATTTCCAAGGGCTTAGGAATGCTACCTATGACTCTTCTATTTTGAAGGGGAATCTACCTGCTAATACTTGGGATTTTTCCCAAGATTATTCTTAATGAATGGTACAACTTAACCAGGGCTCTATCTTAATACTTGGTACTACTTGACCATTGCAATCTCTTAATGCATAGTACTACTTGACCAAGGCTGTATCTTAATGCATGATACTACTTGATCATGGCAATATCTTAATTTATGGTATTACTTGACCAGGGCTCTATCTTAATGCATGATACTACTTGACCATGGTAATATCTTAATGCATGGTACTACTTGACTATAGCCATCTCTTAGTGCATGGTACTACTTGAACATAGCGATCTCTTACATGCATTGTCGGTAGATTCTGAAATCCAAGTGATATGGCTTTCCCTCATAGTTCATGCTAAGAGTTTTGCTGAGAGCGCATCATGGTGAAGGTATGGAAAATGGATCCCTCATGAAGAGAATTGATCTCCGAACATCGAGGTCACCCAACCAAATTCTATGATTGAGTAGAAAGGTTAGGGGTGTGTAAATACTTATGAAATATTATAATAATGAAGGACACCCACTTGTGGCATGAATTAACTTTTGAAATAGTTTATATTTATTATGTAGTAGGTTCCGATGGAGTAACACATTTTTGCTACCACGCTGTACTGAAACGAGGAAGAATTTTTTTTTTGAAGAAGCATTCCTTATCGAGAGAATTCATATTTCATTTTTCATTTTTCTTTTGAAAGCTGTGAAAGTAGTACCCCTACGCATTACATTTTAAAACATATTTCTTCTCTGAAAACTTTTAGGTTAAGGTCATTTTAGTATACAACCTGTAATCAAAATCAAAGCTCTCATTTCACAAGAAGTTTTATAAACTACTGCATGAAATAAAGACTATGGTTAACCATAAAGAGAAAAGAATAGGAATTAGAAGGTGGAACAATGCCCGTATTGTATGGGGTCTTAAGATGAGAACTTCAAGAAACCCCAAGGTCTAATGAAGAAACTCAGCTATTTCTAAAGAATTATTTAAAAGTCCTAGAATATCGAAAGCTAATATGGGAAATTCAATAAATTTCCTCTAAGTATAAACTTGGTAGAAGGGGCGGTAGCCGAAGTTAATAATTAGAAGTCCAAAAATTCCGGAGGCTGATATAAGAAACCTAATAAGTGCCCTCCAAGTGCAAACTTAGCAGAAAAGGCAATTGCCGAAGGCAACATTAAGAATTTTGAAGGCTTTTCCATTAATGTCATCTTTAATTTTGAGTCCAAATCTTCAAAAATAACCTTAGCATTGATCAAAATGTAAAAGATATACTTATTTCATTTGACAAAAGACTTGATTTTAACATGAGATACCTCGAAAGAAAAGGACAATGAGATTAGACACAGTATCAAAACAAAGTTTGAAAATTACTTCTTAATAAACTTAGAAAGTTCCCCCTTTTTAATCGTTTTCTGCAAAGCTTACGACAGTGTTATGGTCAAATTTTCCACAATCTTAGAATAGACTCAAACAGACGAAGTGGATTGTAACTGATGAAGGAATGAGTCAAGGAGCTTGGAAAATGTCAATATTTAAGAAATTAAAGATCTTCAAAGATTTAGCCAAGTTTCAAAAATGCAAATCAGGTTGGTAGTAACATGATTCTTGTTGGTAGCGAAATGATTTTCACCAACATGATTCACGCCAACATGATCGGGACTATTTAAAATGATGATATGTAGAAACTCAAGACATTTGATGAACTTTTGAATAACAAAATTATGTCAGTGCTGACATGATTTGGTTGGTACCGACATGAATTTAAGACTTGCAATGGCAAGAGAT
This sequence comes from Allium fistulosum, assembly GCA_030737815.1. NCBI lineage: Eukaryota > Viridiplantae > Streptophyta > Magnoliopsida > Asparagales > Amaryllidaceae > Allium > Allium fistulosum. Next base: position 411,894,363 of record CM060908.1, on the reverse strand, counting down.
GGATGAAAGGAGCTTAAATATGAAGAGAAAATTGGCATTTCATATATAAATTCATATCGTACTGACCTGATTCAAGTTGGTACCAATCTGAATTTCTTTCTAATATTCACATGGCACAACTTATTCTACCTATTGGATATTCGAACCTTGTGACGTTTTCAAACCTGGATGGCTAGATGTATGCTAGATTTTACCTATAAATATAAAGCTACTTGCAATTAAAAAAGTGATTGACACTTTAGATCTAGAGAACAATCTTCTTTTTCCTTAACTCTAAAACCTCTACCAAATCCGAGATCTATTAGATTGTGGTTGGATTGAGTTGTAATCTTTGTATTCTAGAGAGGATAAAAAAGATAATAAGATTAAAGTGGACATAGACCTCAGATTTTCCAAACTACTATAAAAATTTCCTATGTTTCTTACTTCATTTTGTTAAATCACTTTGTTCAATTTCATTTCGGAGTGTTGTGCCAATTTTTGATGCAACAGACAGCTTCTGACATTCATCTATCTTATGCCCATTTGTGAGATGATAAATGCAATACTTTTCGCTCTTTGGACTTTCTCTTTTCGATGGGGATTAATTTGCATAGAAAGTCTTTTATTATTCTTATGAAAGATTTGAGATAAGCTTTCATTGAGTGGAGGTGAGAATGATATTCTTTTTGAGCTTCTTTCGAGGTTCATTGATTGGAGTAACGAAAATATATATTTTTACAGTTTTGGGAGGGTCTTTATATGCCATTAGTTTGACACTTAAATCTCTTATTTCATCATTAATTTCCTTGATCATCTTCCAAAGCTGGGCCAATTCTTGAAGTGATCGATGAAGGTATCCTGTAAGTTACCTAATCTGGAGAGCCTAAAGTTCATGGATAGGGCCATATTACCCACCTTTATCTTTTTCATAATTAAGGTAATGAGATGCCTATTATTGTCTTGTTCAAAGAGCTGAATCCGAAGGTTTATTGGTAATTCCAAGTGGGATTCCGTAGTATTACTTTCATTGCTGGAGTTTGATATAGCTGAAAGGTGAAAACTGTTGGTTTTTGAGAGAGAGGAATGGAGGTTCGAGCCCCCTTCTGGTAACAAAAATGTTGGTTGGATTTTCCATCATACACTAACACCCTGAAGGCCAAGTGGCAAACTTCGATTAACCTGTTTACTAAATGTTTCAATGGGCTAGTTATCGAAGACCTAATATGAGTGTTGGAAGTTAGGTTGAATTTCTATGGGTTGATACTATAAGGAATAGGTATTAGATTGAGTCGAAACTTGATGCAATAAAAAAAGCCGAAAGTAAAAGTACTAAAAGTAAAGACAACGAGAGCTATAGTGGTTCAGACTAAAATCCTTACATCCACTTCCTATTCTTCTTTAGAGTTCTACTGCATAGCCGAGAGGTTATTACAATAATGATTGGTCAAATCCACCATTAATGAGTTTTGATATGAACTCTAATATAGGAAAGTACAAATTTTCTTAGTATCTAAATTACACATGGTGCCAAAATGAAGATCCTTAATGCATTAGGATTAGTGCCTATTTCTGGACATTTTATTGCATTGCTACTGGTGGAGAGTTTTCCTTTTGGATTACCGATGTGGCTTGCTTGTAGGACTGAGATTGGAGCACATGTTGACATTTGGATTGATTGCTAACTGACATGGACTACTGACCTTACATTTCATATATAATTTAGGGACATGATAATTCATGTGCGTTTTATTTTTGGGCCATCTAAGCCATTGATTATGATAGCTTTGTAGAAATCCTTCAACTTTATTTTGGGGTTAGCTTTCAGTTGGTGCCTCTTTGAGGGCATAATCCTTCAGCTTTAGTCGATTGAATAACCGTTCCTCTCACATCTTGATTATACTTGTGCATAAAGATTTATTCTCTGGCTTATTCTGCAAAAGCCTGCTATGCATAAAGTATATACAATATAGCAATTGATGTTTAATTTCTGTGGGAAGAATCACACAGAGCATAGTTAATATGGTTTAAGATAGTAACGATACCGAGTAATAATTATGGTATAATAGCCTTAATCCCTTTTTGAATCAAAAAACATATTTTTAAGTCATTTTCAAGAGAAAAAGATTAAATAAGGGATCCCAACTACTCCTAATTCTAGACATTTTATTATTGCTATAAATTTCGAATTTAAGAGTAGAATTACTTTTGGTTGATAAGCTTTTTGGGTGAATTTGATGCTTTGGAGCAAGGATTAGCAAGGAGTCTGACTTGAAAATCCTAATTGTGACTGTAACGAACCTTATTTTTTCAGGAATTCTAGATTCTATAATTTGTGATGATGTTAAGTTTTGTTTAAGTTGAATTGAATTTTAATTTGATGCTAGGTACGAAATTAGGTTGAAGATTGTGTAAAATCATATTCTTCATGAACACATAATGCTTTGGAAAAAAATTAAATCTCACTGTTATAGTCTTATTGCACATATTATGAATGTTAAAGTAGATTCAAAAGCAGGTTATAGGTCACCGGTACCCCACAAAATACTGGTTGGGTCGGTTGGTTTTTGCCTAGAGCAATTGCTCCAAGAGACAGTACAGCCAATAACCGATTGTCCCTTCCTAGGGCAATAAACTCCAAGCAGTAAGGGCATGTGCTTATTAGTTTTGAATAATTTTGAGTAAATGATTATATTTTACAAAAAAATCTATTTCTAAATAAAAAATTTTATCCATGTAAATTTTATAAAGATATATTTCCAGTACATACATACATGCATATATATATATATATATATATATATATATATATATATATATATATATATATAAGTTTCTGTCCGCAGTAGCGGCTCAGTGGTTGAGACACCTGCCTCCTATTAATGAGGTCGCAGGTTCGATTCCCGGACTGTCCTACTACCAGAGCTTACCATGTGCATACGCTCAGATCAGCCACTTATGTGGTGCTCGCGAACCAGGCTAGGTGCACTAGGGGGGGTTTTACGACTCCGGTCGGTTTCCCCCCTGAACAAATTCAAAAAAAATATATATATATAAGTTTCATATGAAAAGGAATAGCATATTTGGTAAGAATGCAATATAGTTTGTGGATAATATTATTATGGAATTATTTCAAGGGAATTATTTAAGTTTTAATTATTAAATAAATTATTAAAGGCATTTTCATATTAAAATCTCTTAAATTCCATATTAAAGTGGTTTGAATTAGAAAAGACAACTTTTGAAAAAGAGAATGCAGTGTTAGTTTTGGAATTATATTTGTATAAGTGTGTTTAAGTGCACTATTACTATGCAATGAAGATGAATTGTGTGGTTTTATCCCTTTATGTATTCTATCTTATGGCTATGGCACATCTTACTCTTATTACTACTTATACTCATTGTCTTATATGTTTTGCTATAAGTTTATGATGTTGTACGGCCATGGCCCTTGAAGTATTGCTTAGTATCTTATGAATGTACTTGCCATCATCTATATAAGCTGTGATATGTTTCGCCATGTGGCAACAACAACTCCATCTATATTTGATCATTTTGCTCTATAAATAAGCAATATTTATTCTTATATTATCATGATATGCTCGCCTTACTACTTTAGATATGCTCATGATGATTTTATTGTGAAGTTGTATGGAATGAAGTATTTACCCCTACATATATGTTAAGTATTCATGATTCAAAGTGATTATATTTGTCATTAATAAACCATGTACTTTATGGATGCTCACTTCATCATAGTTATGTTGCCTTACTTGTATTATATTGCTTGTGATATGAAATTAAAGTTTTATGTGATATTTATCATGATAGTATATGTTATGCTATATGAAATGATTATGTTCACCTGATATGTTTTTTTTTTGAGATCATGGGGAACCTTAAGATCATGGTATTCATTGATACTCACTTAAGTAAACCCCACGCCGTGTGTCTACCCCGCTTTTATTTAGTCGTCGCACACGGATGCTTAACGTTGAAACTCCCACTGATGGTTTGGCGTTGGGATTCGAACCTGCCCGGACACAGTCCTTTGATTCCCATCTCCCAGCTCCCAAACCAACCGAGCTACGAACGGCGGGTTGTTCACCTGATATGTTATGTGATATGTATAACAGATTAAAAAAACCTAAACGACATAGGGATATAAACGACAGTTTTGGGCAATGGCGTTAAGGAGCCAAGACTAATGAATGTAATAATACTGTTGATCAGTACGAGGTGAGCTATTATATAGGTTAGTATCAATTCTAGCTTGACTGATTCAAGGTCACGCTCTAAGTCATCGCAACTTGGTCCCACTGCTAGTATAGTTTAAATGATCTGTTGCACAGACAACCACGATGATAGACACTAGTGTTACGATAATGATGATGAGATGGGAACAAGGTGATATATGAAGCAGAATGGGGAGCGCTAGCTAGGATGAGAGCAGATAGATTATGTAACAAAGAGATCATGTAAGGGCACTCACAACACTAGTTAAGAGGTACATAAATAAAACATGTTGTGATATCTTGGTGTCGATGCGACATCTAGTAAATACCGGTCGAGGGGTATACGGATGAAATAGGTCGCATGCCTTAGGGTTGATTCAGTATCTATAAACTGAGTAAGATTCACAAAAAACATGCACCACATTCGCTTGTATTTATATAACAGTGTGTGACTAATAATAATAAAGATGCAACTCGTATATATGTGGATAGGAGTGATTCCTCAGTTGATTAGTGCTGCAATTGACAGTCATATTATATAGAGTTGTTACATGTGTGTTAAAACTTGTATGTGCGATGAAATATGGGTGGGATTATATTAGCGAGTGCATGAAATATTTGAAAGTAAATGTATATCATATGTACCCGACACCTATACTATTATATGTAATGTGCATTTTTACGCTCACAGTTGATTTCTAGCCTGAATCGGGGTTTGTTATTTGTTTTGCCACCTCGGACAAGACTAAGGTTGCTTTTATAGGATGTAATTGTGATTAAGTATTCTTTGTAAGGTACAGTATGGTGAGGGAGCAGATGATGATGGTGGCTCTTTGTTTCTCTTGTAGTGTTGTTTTATATGATATTAAGTTGTGTATTTTATTGAGATTTAGTTGTATATGAATATATGGTATATCTAACTTATTTAGTCATGTACTTTACCTTGAGATGTATGTTGCGAGAAATTGTATTTTTTTTGAGATCATGGGGAACCTTAAGATCATGGTATTCATTGATACTCACTTAAGTAAACCCCACGCCGTGTGTCTACCCCGCTTTTATTTAGTCGTCGCACACGGATGCGTAACGTTGAAACTCCCACTGATGGTTTGGCGCTGGGATTCGAAACGAGAAATTGTATTAGATTTTTAGATAAGATTTTATACATATTATATTTTATTCGCTTCCAATACTGTTAGCTTCACTACAACAAAGCAATCATAATACAACTTTCCCTTTACAACCAACACAAAATAGCAGTTGTAATAAGTAGTTTGCAACAACTATTCAATTTTAACAGTTGTAAAAAATATACTTTTAACAACTCTACTTGTATAGCAGCTGTAATATGCCTCTTTAACAACTTCTTATTTACGCAAGTTGTAAAAAGCTATTTATAACAACTGTTTTTATCAGTTGCCTCCCAATGTCACTTTGCTGCCCCCCAAAAATTACAATCTCCCTCTCTAATTTTCGTTGGCCGCTCAATTCATTAATAGGTCAAAAATTCTCAAAACTAAACCTAACCGCCGATTCAAATTGCGAACCCCAAATTTCCAAAAAAAAACCTAATCTGCTCCGCAAAACCGCTGTTGGATATCGATGGAACACTATTTCCGTCTTCTTCCTCACATTAACGTTGACGTCAGAGAGTTAATTGCTTCCTCGATGCTCCAGAGCTCCTACACTTAAGGTACACTGTTGCTTGATGATTTCATTAGTTTCGTTCCATTGAATGTTGTTACTATTTCACTGCCATATGCATCTGTATTTTTTCTAATTGAATGATGCTTAACTTGCTAGATTGTTGTTACATAATAAAATCCAGAATACATATAATTCACAGTAGTTTGATGTGTGATTTTGATGGTACATACAGTATTTTCAATTCATTTTTTTACATATTGGTTTGATTAAATGAAAGGAAATGATGCTTGAAAGTAAAAGTTTGAGAAACAGTTCTAGCAGTACTCACGATGGACATTATATAACTAGGAGAGAGCGCTTGCTTAAATCCTTAATTTATTTTGTATTCATTTAAACATTATATAACTAGTAATTGATGAAGTTAGAACTGGAACATATCGTCAACTGTTTAACCCAGAACAACTCATCTCTAGAAAAGATGATGCTACCAATAACTTTGCTAGAGGACCTTACATGGGTATCACAATCCTTTCTATCTTTTTTATTTGGGTATTTTTGTTCTGGTATACACAATTATTGAATGATAAGGTAAAATTTTATTGTGATGAAACACCAATTATTGTCTATATCACTTGAATTATTTTATGATCTACAGAATGGGAGAAATAATTTAAAGTTGTTAAAAGGCGACCTTTAACCTAAATATAGCAAGTGACATATTCATTACTACTTTTAGAACTATAAAGCCATATACAGATTGTTATATGAGGTATGTCATTGTTACTTATTATTTGTTTGAATGTAATTTACAGTGGGAAAAGATATTGTAAATTTGTGTCTAGACCATGTTAGAAAATTAGCGGACAATTGCACTGGTCTGCAAGGTTTCTTGGTTTTCAGTGCTATTGGTGGTGGTACTGGTCCTGGTATGGGATCCTGGCTGTTGGAATGCCTTTCTATTGACTATGGCAAAAAAAGTCAAAGCTTGGTTTTACAATCTATCCTTCACCATAGGTAACAAAGTGATAAAACAACATTGTTCTTTATAATTGATTTACTATTTTCAATTGTTTTTGATTTGCAGTAATAGGTATTTGTAATTTTAGTTTTATTTGTATAAATGTACATGTCCAAGGTGCAAATAAAAATCGAAACCTTTATCTGAATAGATTATGATCTGGGACATGTTAATAAATTATGATACTTTCTGAACAAACATATCTTATACAACTCGTGAGACAGTGGATGACAATGAAAAGAGTTTAGTTTATCTGAATTTTATCTATAGTTTAAAGTTTTATGTTGTGCAAGTGTAAATCAAAGCAATGACATTGTACTTTTCCAATGTACACATCCAAAGTGGATGTGTGCACTAGATATTTGTATGTTTAGATCAAAGATCCAGCAAAGTATTTTGAAATGTCAATGTTTATATTTTTGTGCCAAAGTTCACTATCCATATTAATTTGGGCTGCTGTGTTGTTAGAATATCAGGGTAAGAATCGTAAAACTTTTCATTGGTAACTGGGTAAAATATCAAGGGAAGAAGTAGCATGGATATGTGTTGCAATGCTTCGAAGCCCATATGCATGTGATAACTCTTTTAAGGTAAAAACAGTCTTTATATATACTTGTTCAAGTAAATTACTATGTTTTTGAAGGTAGATATATCACATGTTATTAGATATAAGCATGTTATATCATATAATGTGCTGCATTATTAGTTCATGAAACTTATTGAATTATCAAGTTAAAAGTATTATTCCATTTTGTGAACCATTTGTTGTTGATACTTCAAACCCTCCTCCAGAAAAAGATTACGATGTGTATTTAAAGAATTTGAAACCTAGAATAACAGAAACGTAACTTAGGATGGATGTTGAGTTGGCAAGTACAATTGAGCATGTAAAGAGATAATATTGCTGCTCAGTGGAGGAAGTTTCCACTTTTTGGTTTTTTAAATTGCAAAAAGAGCTGATTATTCCACGTTTTAAAAACTTCATTGAGTTTATTTGTCTTCCAATTTTTTAGGTTGATCATTTGTATTTGCATGAAATGGTTGGCAACGCCTGGAACATGCTTTCTCTAATTGCATATCAAGAATGAATTCATGGCAGTTACCATGAGCGGTACCTAAGTTATAGAGCATCAGCAATCGATTCATGACCAGAATTTGCTTAAGTAAGCATTGTATATTAATTTCGAAACTGAAATTAACACACATGCTATCATTAACACATGTACGCAAATAATGTAATTCGGGCGCATGCATGTTTTTTAAGCTTGGTTCTACTAGTGTGATTCATATTGCGTATCTCATTGTTAATTTATCAATAACAGAAGGCAGAAGCTAAAAAATATATGAAAACACAGACAGCCAAATTAGCACTCCTCTAAATTATGTTTGTAACAAGAAACTTTCAGGTAAGAAAATGATTGATAATTTAAATTTTACAATTGGTGACTTTGAGAGCCTATAAGTATTTTGCATGTGTATGCATCACATCAAATAATTTCATATATTATAGTGATTGAATCTATTGACTAATTAGTAGGTTTGACACTTTGGATATGTTTATCTTGCAATCCATCTTTTAATTTTTGCATTGCAAAAAGAATACAGATCTATTTGTCTTTTAAAATAGACTATGAAGTAGTTGGTGGAGTAGTATGAGCCATAGTTTATTGAGGTAGTATAAGTTGTATGGATAACTAACTACATTATGAATGTCATATTATACACTCAGTTGGATACTAAACTACATTATGAATGGGTTATATGGACGATCAGTATTTGAATGATTCTATAGTTCTTAGTATTTGTTCATGTACTGTAGTTTTCAAATTTTGCGAGTATAAAAGTGGTCCTTAATGTAGATTTAAGTCTTGATTGCATTACACATTCGTTAAATAACAGTAAGCATCCCTATATAAGTAAACCAATCAACTATATCGTATATACAATAAAAGCACTGAGCAGCAAACCCTTTCCATAAATCATTCAGTTGCATGATTGGTACTTAATTGCTTTAAATTTTGATAGGTTAGATTCATAACTGTAAAGACTAGCTTTGACAGTGTCATCAAGCAACTTGAGGAAGAGTAAGAAGATATTCAAAATCTATCTTCTTCATTTCAGGTTAGTACTTTTTTTTCTTTTTCTTTCAAAGGCATTATCAAATAACATAGTTAATTTTTAATCTGTTCTTAAGCTTTGAAAAAGAAAAGAATGAAAATATATTGAAACATACATCACTTAACCAAAATCTCAAACATTGAAATATTTATTTACGTTGTATTTAAATGTGTTGTCAAGGTTAAAATGCCATTTTTTATGGGACAGATGGAGTTTTTTAAACATCATAAGTTTATGGGGATTAAATTTTAATACCATGCTAGTTAAATACAATTAGAAGAATACAACTCCAAGTCATCTAGTCCAACTTGATTGTCAAATACTATAGAAACATATCTTGTAAATATATTAATGCTTATGTATTAGTGTTTTAGTTGTGAAAAATAACAAGTTCGTGCTTCGAAAATCATGAGACCGTTCAAAGTTCAATAGTTACTCTTGTCCCATGTATTACTGTTGAAAGCTGCAACTCAGTGCTCAAGGATAAAAAAACAAAATCATATAATTATTAATTGGTATTGTTAACGTTTGCTATAAAGGCACATTAATAATAAAGTTAAAATGCTTAGTTATGAGTGCTGTGCAATAGCGACAAACTAAAAAATGATTTTAAATGTGATTTGTAAATAGGCTTAGTTGAAGCTTTTCTTTTTTGTGCAATGGCGACAAATAATATGCCGCCTTCAGTTTCACCATAACGCTTTATTTTTGCAGTCTCAACGGAGTAGCAACAACGTCACAACTGGTGTTAATATACAATTTCAGCAGCAGCCTAGAAAGTGCAAATTATTAAGTTGGCAAAGGAATGTTGTCGCAGAAGAAACAATCGCATCTACCGACCCTACCATTTTAGTGCATCATGTATCACTAGAAGCAGATACTTGTAAGATGCGGTAGTGGTTCCTAAAGCTCTTCTATTTAGGCCTACTTCAGATATCTATAAGATTGGACAAGCGGTTAGAACGCCTATTTCTTGGCATAAAGAATTTATCTCTTTTGATTAGTACGTATATGTACTTTTACCGATTTATGTTATGGATTTAGTTATGTTTTAGAACGGGGTTATGAATTCATAAAGTGTGTAAACTTGAATTGTTTTTTAATGTGAATGGTTTGTGTTGGTATTTGAATGATTGTGGTTATTATTAATGAATATTAGTTTTAATTATAATATCATGAAATTTATGGTTAATAGCAACGGTGAAAAGATGAATTATAGTAATTTGTAGCAGTTGTAAAAATATTTGTTGCAATTGTCATCACTAGTTGTAGTAGATCCCACTACAACTATTACAAACTATTGTAAAATGTTAACGCAACAGACGGAAACAGTTGTTAAAATATTTATTACAAGTGTCGTAAACAGTTGTAAATAAGTTCTTTACAACTTCCTAAAGCAGTTGTAAATAACTCTTTTACAACTGCTATTTGCAGTTGTAAAAGACGTTTTACAACTGCTTATGCAACTGTACGTACCCCTTGTAAAATAATCACGCTCTATTACAACTGCGGATATAAAGACTGGCGGGTGCCAGTTGTAATAGACCTATTACAACTGTTTTTGGCAGTTGTAAAAGGGTATTTTTGTTGTAGTGCTTTCGGTTAATTTTCATATATGTTGCTAAGTTTGAATTATTAAATCATGGAAACTCATGTAAATTTCTTTGTGTCGAGATGAGGTATGTATTATAGTTGAGGTAAAGTTGTATTAAAATGTATTTTTGTTGGCACAAGGGTGTGTATATGATAGTTCACCCATACTGTGTCCTTTACTTTGTATTTTCAAACAGTTTTTAGCAATGTTTTTAAAACCGGACCCGGCACAGGTCGAACCGCGGTTAACCACAGTTGGGCCTAACAAGGTGTAATAGACCTAGCCTTCAGCCATCACGGCCCGGAAGTCAGTTGGGCCTCCAATGCGCATGAACCGCCCAAGAACCATAAAAACCGATTTGAACCGCGGTTGTTGGCCCAATAATTGATCGATCTATCCAAAAATTTCAGCAAAACACGTAAGCCCAATTTGTAAAGCTTGTTTTGCCAGCCCAGTTTAATACATGTATGCTGACAGAGCATAACAAGGTGTAAGGACTTCCTTATAAAGAGGTAAGGCCATAGACTTTTTTTCCATTTTCTACAATGTGGGATATATATTTTGAGCAATATGAAAAGAATCAAGCAACACTGTCTATGGAGTTTTTCTCTTCATGCATATCTTTTAATTACAACCCAATAAAAAAGTATTTCAAATTCTAGCCTAGCATACTGCAGCTTGAATAAAAAAGTAATTCAAATTCAAATTCACGCATATGCTTTAATTTACCAATTCAAATTAACCAACATGTCTATAATTCACATTTTAAATGTACAAATTGTTAAAGAAATAAAAATGCACGGTTTCAGCGGTCCGACCTTCAAAACCTTGAAACGCCACGGTTCGACTTACGGTTCGGTTCTCAAAACATTGGTTTTTAGTTTTTGATAGCATTGGTGCTAGGTCGGGAAGCCACAACTATGACTCTTCTCATTTAATTAGTTTATAATTTGATTACAATGAATTAAGAGAGTAATGGAGTTTTCTTGATACAAACGTTGATCAATCCTTTGTGCCAATGCATGTTTTGTTCTATAAATATCTGTTTAGGGTACGTAAGAGGTGGTTAATGTAGTTGACAGGATTTATCAGGTTGTTAATGGTTGCATAGATGTTCCAATTGGCGGTTGTAAGTCTCAGCAATGATTAGAGCCGCAGCATGCACGGTTTTATGTAGTTATTGAGGTTAGTTCATTTTGCATGGTGGGTTTTGGTTCAGATATATGGAAGCCGGACATGATATTCAGGTAATGTAATCTAGGAGGATGTTGGGCCAATTGATGTGAGGCTAGATGTTGGGCTTTTACTACCGCTGGGCTTAGAGTATTTTTTACAAGGAGGGCCTCTTAACGTTAGCCTTTTGTTATGCGTAAGGAATTCACACAATATTTTCTCATCGAAGTTCATTCCCTTAGCGAGTGGGATTGGACTTGTCCAATCGCATTGAATGGCCTAAACACTTGGTTGCATCCTAGGTAATCATTTTTTGGTATTTCGGGATGTCTTTTACGTACGGGCCCACGATGTGAAATATAATCGAGTAATTTACTAGGCCTAAGATCTCTTTCTAGCCTATTCAGATCTATGGTTGAGATTATACTTTCATCTCTATATATTTTTGTCTCCCCTTCCTGTCCTTTCTACTACCTCTTCTATTTATCGCCCCTATCAAAATTTTATAAAAATTTACACTGCATCCCCAATGCTATTACCAACAAATAGTGAGCCTTTACCACTTAATTTTTTCGCATTCTTTTATGATCTTGTTTGTTAATCCCCTTTTCTACCAACGAGTGATTTTTGCTTCAAACCCAACAAAGTTGATACCTATTGCACTTAGACTATTGAACTTGTTTAGTTGCCTACACGATTGGTATATGTAGGAAAAACCATGCGATTTACCAAATTTATCAAGGACCATACTGCATTTTTGCTTAATTTGTTATGTTTATCTTTGTCTTTTGCGTAATTTCATTGAAATCCCTCATAGTGTTGATTAGCACCAGATTAAACCTGTTTAACTTGTAATGGAGTGATTAGCGATAGTTAATTTCATAGTAAAATGTTTGAATTGTTTATGCAAGACGTAATTAGATAGCAAGCCTCCCCTCTTTCACTGAGAGGTCCGACAATGGTATTAATCTAGTATATTATTCTTTATTAATAAACTAAACATTATTAATAATATAGAATATTACTATCATTTAAAACCAATACTGTTAATTTTTATTACTAATACAATATATTACTTTTTTACTAATTATAATAAGTTATTATTCTTTATTAATAATAACCATATATTATTTGTCTTTAATGATAAAGTCGTATATTTTTAATTTCTTATTAATATCGTATAATTTTGTTTTTATTACTAATACCACCTACTATTAATTTTAATTAATAGTACCTTTTATTATTATTTTTCATACAGTTAAGGATGTGACCTAGGGTCAATTATGTAATTTATTATATAAACTTAACTCTATAAACAATCTTGTTCATAGTAAAGTATGCTTTTGGTTTTGTTTTCTATTATATGCGTTGTTATATTATGATATAAATAATGAATTAATTACATTAATAACATATATACGCAGATGATCCTTAGGAGTGATGTTTAATCGATTGCAATTATGAATGTGTACATAATCATGAGAATTGTATAGATATGAACAAAACACTAACTTCTTTAATGTTCCTAGTCGAGATGTATTAAGAAAAGGATGTCGATACATTTGTTGAGACAAGTATATATAATGCTCTTGATATGATGAATGGTGATTTACTTATGACCGTTATGAGCACCAAGGGGTTATGTACTTGTGGTCGTTTGGAACAATCATAGAACGACTCAACAAGAGTCTTCTACTGGTTATAATATAACTAAGTCAAAATAGAAGATCTCATGGTAACGACATAAAAATAGTCTTCTTACTTGAGATTACCTTCGATCTTAAGTAGCTAGGCTATACTTTGATTATGGCTAAATACTTGGCATGACAGCCTTGTTACGACCATAGTTGGGTATACCTTGAACTACTTGAAGTGGGACCCTACCCAATAGGGGATTCGTCTCCTTCATTATAGAATGTCGGTATTACCGTAATTGGTAAGTTGATCGGAAGTCAAAATCTCTTGCAAAAGTAAATTAGTCAATTGATAAATGTTATAGAATTGACCAAGGACTTCAAAGTGACCTACGTAATTAGTATGGATATTAATTAAGTTTTTGACCTTAAACCAAACTCTATGTTTCTAAATGATGTAGTGATGATGAAAAGAATACATGTACAAAACTTCGTTACTATATGAGCTTATATTAGATTAGAAATATGATTTTGCCAAAATGGTCTATAAGCATTGACCTTGACCCTATAACATGCTTTAGCAAAGTCCATATAGGATTCTGTATTTAAATTGTTAAATACTGACAGTGGATCGAGTTAACATGGAAGGGTCAAAAAAACCGCGCTATTACTTATTTCCTAGTTTGACCAATGGTAAAATTAATTTAAAATTTATATAAAATAATAAAAAATTTGTACTAATAATTATGGATTATTTTAATTATTTATTGCAACCTTCAAATTGATCGAACGATGTATAAAAGATATACGACGGAATTGATTGAGGAGCAAGAAATTAATTCATTAAACGGTGGTTTAAATAGGAGTCAAAGGGATGTTTGACCATGCTTAGTCAACATTAAGGCCAACCACACTAGGGGATATTTAAGGGCTTACCATGTCTTTAAAGGCTTGAGAAGAAAAGAGGGCAAACCCTAGACTATAAAAAGGATAGCCTCCACTATATTTTCAGTACACTTTTTCTAAGCACCCTCTCTCCCTCTCTCTACCTTAGCCCCTACCATTAGTGAAGCCAATGTTTCGGCTTTGCAAATTGAAGAGTATGAGGAGATATTAGAACTCCAAGAGGGAATTTTGAACAAATAATGTGTTAGGCTCTCTATATGACTTGTTAGGCTCCCTATATGACTCTTCAATGAAACGTATAATACACACACACACACACACATATATATATATATATATATATCTCTGTGTGTGTGTGTGTGTGTGTGTGTGGTGTTTGTATTGTAACATCATGATCACTTAAAAATATATTTAGACATAATTAAAAAACATTTTAAATAATTATTTCCATGTATATATTATCTGATATTTAATGTATATATACACACGCTTTTATATATACTATGTATATATTAAATTTATTTTGGTATAAAAGGATAAATTAGATCAACAAATTTCATGTGTGTATATGTATAATATTTATAAATATATTAAATAAAACAAATTTTAAACTATTGTTTTAGCTTTAATATCATAAAAAAATCTCTCTTCTTAGTATTTTGGCTTATATGTGTTTGTGTGTGTGTCTGTATACGTAAAAAACAATTTTCAGGTCTTGGTATTATAAATTTATTTACGTAATATATATATATAAGAATTTTTTTACCAAGTCAAACAATTTTAAACTTAAAATTTTTAATATTTTGAGCTATAATAGTTTCGGATGGAAATTCAATAATAATAAAATGACACCTGTTATTTCTAGTGGCTGTAGCAATATATGAAAACAAAATTAACTTGAATAAATCAAATTATTAAATTTTGAATTTTAAATTATTTTAATAATAGATGAAATAGATTTGATAATATATATATATAATATAAAATTTATATAATATAGTCTTACAGCAAATAATATTTTGTAATTTTTCATTAATCTGTATATTATATATATATATATATCTGTGTGCGTACATGCATGTATTTTAATTTAAATATTCTTTAAAATTCAATGGCCGAATAAAAGAAAATTATTCCATATTTATAAAAGGATATTTATAACTAATATTATATATTTTATGACATTAAGTTGACATCATATCGTCACACCTTGACTTCATGTCGACCGTAGGACAAAGTGATCGATTTTCCCCATGAATCCCTAGGATAGTTATATGTTTATATTGTGTGATGCTTATATTATGAATATGAATATTCTAACATATTGAATATAAAATTTAAATAAAGTAATAAATTCATTTTCAATTAAATTATTGATAAATTTATTTTTAATATTAAAAATAAATGAATATATTAACCAATTTAAATTAATTAATTTCAAAACTCTTTTATTAATTAAATACTACATTTGATTTAGTATAAACAAAATATTGTTTAGACAAACATAAAATAAAGATCTTGTGCAACTTAATAAAAGGTAAAAAAATTGAAATTCACCCTTTTAACCCCGCTGTTAATGCACCTAATCTAACAATAGTATCAGAGCGCATATTGAGTTTGTGAGAATAAATTAACCAATACTTAAACATTACTTTTAGAAAATTAAAAGTAGATGCATATATCTAGGAAAAGGTGCTTAAACTAAAGTGAAAGTTACTCTAATTAAGGACCATTATATGTGGAAAACCTGACAATCTCCTAGCCTTTACCTAGCTCGTCGAAATGATCAATTTCTAAGGTATGCCCTTTTGGAAGACTTAGAAGTGTTTTGAGTCTTAAGTTAATTCAAATAAGCATATTTGAATATTATAAATTTAGTTTTTTTAAATCAAATAATTATATAATGCAAATTTAAATTGTTCTAAATGCAAATAAATATTATATTTATACATTGGTTAAATCGTTTGATTAATAAGAGAAATACATATTATATATAAATGTTATAAAAATTAAATATGTGCATATATATACATATTTTATGTATATTGAAAAAACGGAACCTTAAATATAAATAAAACCTACGAGACTTAAGAGAGTATACATTGGATGTATATAAAAGATATATGATATCATGAGTTTTACTCTTTATACTCATCTCCCTTAAATAGTCGGTAATACACAAAAAAAATTGTTTTAAATTATGAATTTAAAATAAAACGCTCTCCATCATTTATAATATAAATAGAGTACCTTATATACCTATAGCTGTTGGGAAACTTCACTCCATAAAATATCTAAAGTGATGTTTATATTATTTCTAGATAAGTAAAAATGTTTAGTAACTTTTTCGAGCAAAATCAAGGGTTACATAACTCCCCTTATACGAAATTATGGGTTTGGGTATCTACTATAATTCATGATTTGTTGAGCAAGCACAACATCATGTAAATGATTAGGAGAATGGTTAGATTTTGTGGTAGGAGTACGAGATATAACTAGTAAAGTGGTTACTTATCATTTATGGATACTTTGATTTGTTGAGAAAACACAAGGTCGTATAACATGATAAATGGATCATAACACCCATTCATGGAATTTATTTAATTCCCGTATCTCTTTTGAGGTTTTTGAGAGATGTAGAAATCAATGGAAGCCTTATTAGATAAATATAATAAACTATTCTAATAAGTATAAGAACATATGTAATATTATCCAATTTACTCTAATGATTTGCATACATGAATGAAAATCATGAAGCTATTTTTTGGGAAATAGCATTAATTGGCACAAACTACAAAGACTGGCTAAGGAATGTTAAATAGCACTCATATACAAAAGCTTTGGTACGTTGTCTCCAATAACCCTTTAGTTAATCCAACAAAAATACCATGCTCAAATAACTAAAGCTTACTGGGATTGGTCAATGAATTGTGAACATTCTCATTGTTACATGCTGTTCACTATGAGTGTCGAGCTCCAAAGGCAGCATGAAAATATGAATATTCATGAATATTCAAACATATACAAAAGTTGCATGGTTAACAATCTCGTATTGCATAGTATGAGACACTATGGAAACTATTCCACTTGAAAATGAGCATGGGATCATTAGTCTAAGATCATGTGCTCAATATGATTGGGTACATTGAACCATTACTTGAGTTTGGTACTAGTCTTAGTATTGAGCTTCAGATTGACTTAATTCTTAGGTCGTTAACTCCATAGTTTGACCAGTTCTTATTGGAATTCAATATGAACTAGTTCAAGTGTACTGTCATGAATCTCCTTAATATGTTAAGGATGGTCGATAGCATGAAAGAATCGAGTGTGGTTCTTGCTATCAAGGGAATCTGTTCATCGAATAGTACGAAGAAGAGAAAAAAAAAGTTAAAGGGTGGCAAGGGAAAGTTAAATGATTAAGAGAAAGGTAATTATCACTTTTTCTCGAAGAAGATACATTGGAAGAGGAACTATTCAGAGTACTTAAAGAGGCTAAACAGGAAGCTATGCAGTTAAAGCCCCATTAAAGCCTTGTTAATGCCTCGCTAAAGCACTTAGCGTACTTTGATCGTTATGCTTTTTAAATTTAGTGCTAGTAAATATTAGATCCGCTTAAGGTCCCATTATTTTTCTCTACATCCGCTAAATCAAGGATTTTTAGCACTCATTTTAACACTTTAAATATAGATTGATTAATTTGACTAATTCTCTTATAAACCAAATCAAAAAATTTAGGGTATAAGTCAAAGTTCAAGTCCTAAATGCTCAACATAAATAAGAATTTATTCTATTCGCTAATGCTAATTGCATGGATCATGATATTTTTAGATTTTGTAGAGTGAATAATATTCCTTTTTTGTACACAAATGATGTGGGAATGAGAATAAATCAACTTTGGAGATTCTATTTTATCTCCAATAAAGATTTATACACCTCGGTTATTTTCTAATATATCATCGTTTTATCCTCACTATAGCCTTTTGCACATCCACCGTTATAAAAGCATTAAGCGCTTTAACTACACAGAGGGGAAAGGAATCAAATTCTTCTCCTAAAGGTATTTTCCATATATTTTTCTATCTATATGCGCTTCTAGTTGGGTTTTAGATACTAGATTTGGAACTTATATATGTAATTAATTACAAGGTCTCAAAAGTAAGAGGCCAGTCACTATAGGGAGCATGGAATTTCAGTTTGCTAATGGAGGTACTATAGCTGCGTTTGCTATGGGTGAATACCATGTGAAACCAGTGATTGGATACGATTTATTTTGAACAAATTCTTTTATGTACCAAATTTTATTTTTGGAGTAATATCCATCTCTCGTTTGATAGAGGATTGATACAGTTTTATTTGTAAAGATAATATTATGAATATTTATTATGAGAATAAAACAATTAGACTTGGTGCTCCAAATAATGGTATATTCTTAATTTAAATCATGTATTTATAGTTGGAAATAATAATGCAGCTAATGTGAATGATAGTTGTCTTTAGCATTGTAGACTAGGTCATATTAGTAAGGGAAGACTTAACAAGTTAAGAAGCCAAGGGTTTTTACCATCATTTAATTCTAAATCGAAACATGCGACTTGTGTTTTCGAGGTAAAATGGGCAAGCACCCATTTTGTGGGAGCAATGAAAGAATTGATGAATTCTTAGGACTGGCACATACTGAGGTACATGGTCTGATATCTACAACTACAAATGATGGAACCTTATATTTCTTTACATTCACTAACGATTTTTATAAATATGGATATGTGTATCATATAAAAACACAAATCAGAGGTCTATGAAAAGTTCATTGAATATAAGAACAAAGTAGAAAACCAAAGTAATAAGAAAATAAATATTATACAAGCTACTCGAGGAGGCGACTACATTGGATATGAATTCCAAGACTACCTAAAAGAGAATGTGATTCTCTCTCAAGTCACTCCTTCGTATACTCTGCAACACTACAGTATTTCAGAGAAGAGAAATTGATCCTTGTTAGACATGGTTCGATCTATGATGAGACGTCTCTCATTTCAGCGATATGCGCTAGAAACCACGACATATATATTGAATAGGACACCATCTAAATTTGTGCCTAATACTCTATACGAGTTGTAAACTGGAAAGAAACCCTACCTTAATCGCATAAGGTTTGGTGTTGTCTGGCTTATGTTAAGAACAAAAATTCTAGTAAGTTAGAGGCAAGATTAGTCTTATGTAATCTCATAGGGTATCTAAGAAATTCTCATGGATACATATTCTAGCATATCGAGGGTAAAAAAAATTTCAAGACATACCACCTTTGAAAAGGAATTTCTCTTACGAGAAATTAATGGCAATAAGATGACTTGAATGAGATCCAAGAAACTTCCATAGAGACTGAATATTTAAAAAGTATTTCAACATCCAATGAAATATGCAACCTATTAAAAGGTTCAAAAGAGAATCTCTCACATCAAATAGAGACTATGGGTATCTCATTAAAGATAAGAACAAGAATTGTGTCATTCATGATGACAATTCCCTCACGTATCGATAAGCTTTAGAGTATAATGACTTTTCCTTGTGGCTTGATGCAATGAAATCCGAGATGGATTCCATGTATAAAAACAAAGCTTGGACTTTGGAGAATTACCTAAATAGGGGTAAAATCCATCAGCTCCAAGTGTATATTTAAGAAAAAGATCAATGTAGATGGAAAGTTTGAAAACAACAAAGCAAGGTTAGTCACGAAAGGATTTCGTTAACTTTAAGATGTTGATTATGATGAAACGTTTTTTCTAGTCACCATGCTTAAATCCATAAGGATACTACTTGTAGTTGTTGCTCATCACGACTATAAAATTTGGCAAATGGACATTAAAACAATGTTTTTAAATGGTGTTCTAGAAGTGACTATTTACATATTCCAGCCAAAGGTTTCGAATTCAATGGGAGTAGTGATAAGGCATGTAAAATCTTAAGATTAATTTATGGTCTTAAGCAAGCATCAAGAAGCTGGAACAAGTGTTCGACAAGGTAATTAAACAGTTTAGCTTCAGCCAAACCACAAAGTAAGCTTTCATATACAAGAAAGAGCAAGACGGTGCTATTACATTCTTAATATTATACATCGATGATTTTCTATTGATTGGTAACATGTATCAATGTCACAAATAGTAAAGGCTTGGTTGTCTAATAACTTCTCTATGAAGGATTTTGTTAAGGCATCCTATATACTAGGTATAATGATCTATAAAGATAGATCTAAAAGAATGTTAGAACTCTCCCAATCCATGTACATTGATACCATACTAAGATGATTTAGATGGAAAACTTCAAGCACAGAAATGTCCAGTGCAACACAGAATTGCGCTTTCTAAAAAAAGCTCCCCATCTATAGATGAGGAAAGACAACGCATGAGTCGGGTTCCTTGTATGCCTCGGTAGTAGGATCAATCATATACACCATGTTATATACTAGGTCAAATGTCCCTTTTGCATTAGGTACTTTGATATCAATCTAATCTAGGAGAAAATCATTGGATTAAAGTTAAGGTCATCCTTAAGTATGTAAGAAATACTAAGGATTTGTTTCTAATTTATGAAAACAATGAATTTTTTATAAAGGGTTATTCAGACTCAAGTTTTCAAAATGATATTGATGAAAGTAAGTTAGTCTCAGGGTTCTCTTTACTCTGAATGGAGAGGCCGTTAATTAGAAGAGTTCCAAGCAAGAAGTTAAGGATAATTCTATTATGAGGCTAAGTACATCATCTTGGGCGATGCCACAAAGTAGTGTGAATGCATAAATTCATTAAGGAGCTAGGAGTGATCTTAAGTATTAATGATCTGATGCTATTTTATTACGATAATAACATGGCAACGTTGATTGCCAAGCAACCAGGTGCTCACCAAAAGTCGAGACACATCCTTCGTAAGTAACATATGACAAGGCAATTTATCAGCAATGAAGAGGTCACGATTGAGAGAGTAAATCCAAAAGATAACATAGCAGATCTATTCAATAAAGTACTTTCTCATTCTTTTTTAGGAAGACCGATCGAAGGCATGGTGATGACACTCCATAGTTGGCCCCCGTGCAAGTGGGAGATTGATAGATTTAAATGTATGCCCTAGGGACTATGTAATTTGTTATATAAACATAACTCTATAAATAATCTTATTTGTAACAAAGTTTGCATTTGGATTTGTTTTCCGTTACATGTGTTGTTATTTTGTGATATAAATAATGAATTAAATACATTAAACATATATAAATAAAAGATCCTTAGGAGTGGATTTTAATCGATTGCAATTACGAAAATGTTCTTAATCATGAGTATTGAACCAATGTAAACAAAACAGTAATTCCTTAAATTTTCCTGGTCGACATGTATCAAGAAAAGGATATCGATACGTCTGTTATGACTAGTGCATGTAATGATCTCCATACGATGGATGGTGATTTACTCAAGACTATTGGGGGCACTAAAGGGTTACATACTTGTGGTTGTTTGGAATAATCAGACTCGACGAGAGTCTTCTATAGGTTAATATAACTAAGGCAAAATAGAAGATTTTAAGGTAACAATTTACAAGTAGTCTTTCGACTTGTGGGTACTGTCGATATTATTTAGCTAGGCTATACTTTGATTATGGTTAACTACTTGGCATCGGACCTTATTACTACTATAGTTGGGTATATGTCGTTCTACTTGAAATGAGATGATATCAAAGAAAGGATTTATCCCCTTTGTTATAGAAGGTCAGTATAACCGTAATTGGTAAGTTAGTTTAAAGTCAAAATATCTAACTAGAGTAGATTAGTTAATCGATAATTATAATTGGATTGAACCTAGGACTTTAAAGTGACCTATCAATTAATACATATATTAATAGGGTTTATGATCTTAAATGAAACTTTGGATATCTAAATGATGTAGTGATGATTAAAAGAGCACATGTACAAACCATCATCGTGTTGAATATTTGTATATCTCACCTCATTTCAATCATCAATGTCATCGTAGCACTAGAGCATGCTTTATGGTGTGTCCGTGCAATAGATCATTTGGAATATTAGTAGCGTTAGACTAGATTGCCATGATTCACGGAGTGACCTCAAAGTAGTCCTGCTAGGATGTATAATAGTCTGTCTAGTAACTCACCTCATACCAATCAATCATCATCACTTATTAATCGTTTATTAATAAATGGCCTCACTAATGTGATTTATCCCCAAAATGATTTTTATTTATCCCAAATCATTCTAATGTTTCATATCACACATAAGCGTCAATAACGACATACAAGACATAAACATACATAGCATGGGATAAATATTTCATTCATATATAAATAATATAACAATGTGTCGTTTATATAACATAACATCAATATTTCAATAGAAAGCATGGGTGAGGGAACATGAAAATGGCAGAACATATAATAAAAGTAAGAGAACTCATATTCATATAACGTACTGAGGTATCGAGAATGATATAACATAGGAAAGCTTCTTATAATCATTCAACATAGCAGAATAGTATCAAATACCGACTCGGTTATTTTCAACATCAAAATATACAAAATTGTAACATTTATATGTATATATATAACATTTTAATACTTTCTTAAATTTTATATATCCTTAGTATATAATATTTTCATAAATCAATATGAAATTATTTTATTATAAAAACACCTTTTTATTTTAAATATTTTATTATACACAAACACATATACACACACATCAATATTCTCACCTCCAGTTCAAAATAATTTTATAAAATCATTTATATATTTGAAAATAATAATATAAAATTTCGAATCCACTTTAATAAGTTAAAACAGGTTTAAATTGAAATTTTATAAAATAAATTTTCAAATACTTTAAGCCTTAGGCTTACTACATATTTTAGCCAGCAACCGGTCGACCAGTTGCAAGGACTAGTCGATCGGTTGACGTATTACCCTTGAAGTTTGAGAACTAGGGGATCGTCTACTTTCGATTATCGATTTCGACGATCTCTAGCATGAATAGGCCTGCATTTGGGTGTTTTAGATACTAGAACAAGCATGCAAACATATATAGCTACGAAGATGAAGAGACCGATGATTTTCTATAAGGGTTTTCAAATATTTCAAGTTGATCATGAATCCAAACTTACATTTTAAGCATTTTGGTCAATCATTCATCATATATAAACGTATACAAGCATAATTCTGTTCCCAATAGTAAACAATTTAACATCATATAACATGCAATACAAAAATTGAAGTGGTACACTCATTTTTGTGTAGAACCTTAGATTTCTTCCTTTCTCTTGCTTCTAGAGTCAAACTACTACCAAACCCTTACTGACCTGGGTTGAAATTATGAACAAAGTTCGAGATTTCACTTGCATATATGATAGTTGATGGCAGATTAGGGTTAGGAGGATCATTACCTTTAATTAGAACTCAAAATAAGCTTGGGAAACCCTTTTCGATCAAACCTTAGATGAAGGCAGATATTTATGTTCTTTTTAGGTTTTTAGAGATAGAAAACAAATGGAGAATTGAAAAGAGGATTTCTCTCTTGGTTATCTTAAGCAAATGAAGTGGGTTTTGGGCTTTGAAACCACCCATTAAGCCCAAAATAATTGAAATAAAATGCTTTTTTTGAGAAAAATGTGTGATCCTCTGAAAATAGAGGAGAACGCACATTCAACTATATATATCACAATAATAAGGTGCTGCCAACATGCCTGGCAGGTAGCAAAACTAAATACAAGTACCAAAGAAAAATCAGGTACCCCTAAGATGAGTTCCGGTAAGGCCACCACCCACCACACCCCGATATCGAGTTCCGACATGGCCACCACCTGATACTAAGGTGTTAGAAGTACCTAGAAACAAAAGAATATGATACTCCATGCATCTGAATCAGGAGCTCTATGCATCACAAACTAAAAAGGAAGCTCCATGCATCTGGATCGGAAGGAATGAAGAAGCATCTACTCTGAAGTGGAACTGAATATGATGTTGAATGGAAAATCTGCTCTGGAGACTCTGTACAAAGGAAGAAGTGCTAAGCAGAAGAATGGATCCTCCTGAAGATAATACGCCACAATGGAGATGAAAGTATGTTGCATTAGTGGTGGAACTGCAAGTAATCCTGAGTGGAAAACTCTACTCTAATGGCCTCTCTGCAATCCGTAATCCTGCAATCTGAAGACATGAGAACCTGCAAAAAGAGCCTGACACCCTATCACTCATACCTGTATCTGAAGGATGACTAAGGAAAAAGTAAGAATTATACATATATATGTATATTTATATAATTAATATACATATATATGTATAAATGAGGTAGAAAATAAAACCTAAATAAGACTAAATAGGAGAAAAACAATAGAATTAAAAAACCTATAAACTAATAACACCAAAGACAAGAACAATAATTATAACAAAACTTAAAAGATTCTTATGAATCTTTAATCATAAGTAAGTTATGATTAACATTTAGATCATCATATAAATTTGAAAAAATATTAATGTTAATACTGTTAATTTTAAATATATAATTGTTGTGTTTGAATAAGTTAATATTATAACTAACCTTATTAAGATACCCTTTAAATAGATTATTTTTAGCTAATTTATATTTGGGATTAGAAATCCAATTAAAACAGAATGAAGAAATTGTAAAAATCAATTTGTTAAAATGACTATTATTATTATTAAAAATTCTTTGATTTCTTTCAAACCAAATATACCAACTAATAATAATGATTAAAGTGTCAAGTAAAAATCTAATATTCTTTTTGAACCTAAATCTAAAATTATTCCAGTAGAAGTCACAATCCAAAATTTTAGTTGTTATATTAAAATTAAAAATTTTAAGAATATTATTTAGAATGTAATAAGAATCCGTGCATTCATAGTATATATGTTTTATATCTTCAAGTTGCAGATTACAAAAATAACATTTATTATCATTTTGAATATTCTTTCTTTTTAAGAATTCTATTGTATTAAGTTTTCCATGCAGTATTAACCATATATGAATTTTAGATTTAGGAGGAGCATTAGATTTCCAAATAAATTTAAATGAGTTATTAATTGTACCGGAAAAATTAATAAATCTGTAAAAAGAATTAGAAGTATATTTCTTACTCTTATCCCATTCCCAACCAATAATATCATTATCAATATTATAAAGATTTAATCTTGCATAAAGCAAATAAAGTTTCCTAAGAGTTGAACCTACTAAAATTCTATTAAAGCTAAAATTCCAATGTGGATCATTTTCAGGAGAATAAACTTCATTAATTAAAGCAAACTTAAAATTACAAATTTCATAAAGCTCTTTAAATTCCAATTTAAGAGGTAAGACTGAAATCCAACGGTCATTCCAAAAAGAAGTACAATTACCAGAATGAACTATTGTATTTACTCCTAAGTTAAAAATCTCATGACATTTTAAAATGTTTTTTCCAAAAATTAGATATATTTTGAGTGGCTGGAGAAGCAATTTGATATAAATTGCTATTTTCATTATTGTAATATTTAGAAATGATCACTTTCCAAATAGTGTTATCATTTATATCCTTAAACTTCCATAACCATTTACCTAGCAAGGACAAATTCATATTACGCAAATTAATAACTCCTAAACCACCTTCCTTTTTGGCCTTACAAACGGTTTCCCAATTTACTAGACATTTTATATTATTATTAGAATTTTCCCCCTCCATAATAAATCTCTTCTAATTTTATCAATTTTATCAATAACCCAATTTGGAAAATGATGCATGGACATCCAATAAATCGAAAGGGCTGATAAAACCGAATTTATTAAAACTAGTCTACCTGCTCTAGATAAAAATCTCTCATTCCAGTTAGAAATCTTATTTTTGATTTTATCAATGATAATAATCCAATCGTCACGTTTGAGATTGGTGGGTCTAATCACAAAGACAAGGTAGTCAAAAAGAAAGTTCATAGTTTTGCAATTTAGAGTAGCAAATAAGTTTTCAACTTTTTCAAAATCATTTAAAACTAACACGGAACTTTTGTCAAAATTTATTTTTAAACCAGATAAAAGTTCAAAACTGTAAAGGATAAACTTGAGGGTTATAATGTCTAGGAAGATGGGAAGAAAAAAGTAAGGTATCATCTGCAAATTGAAGAACCGATATACAATTACGCGATATGTCATTGCCTACACATCCTAGAGATCCATTATCCACTGCTCTTTTAATAATTTTAGCAAAAACATCAGCAGCTAAGTTAAATAATAAAGGCGATAAGGGATCCCCTTGCCTTAAACCTCTCTTAGATTGAATTCTATTACCTAATATACCGTTAACCATAATACAAGAGTTTTCAGTTCTAAGCAAAGTCATAATCCAACTGATCCATCTATGACCAAAACCTCTAGCATGAAAAATATCTACAAGAAAATCCCAATCCACCGAATCAAAAGCTTTAGCAAAATCAAGTTTTAAAATCGCACAGGTTATGTTATTCTTACAACAGTAATTAATATATTCTTGAACAACTGCCACTCTATCAGTGATATTTTTCCCTTTAATAAAAGCCGATTGTGAACAATCAATTAAACCATTCATTCTTGTACTAAGTCTATTTGCTAGAACTTTAGAAATGATTTTAACTGAATAGTTAATCAAAGAAATAGGTCTAAAATCTTTTTAAGTTTTTAGCTCCTACTTTTTTATGTAACAAAATAATATTTGCAAAATTAAATCTCTCTAATTGCAAATTACCATTATAAAAATCATTAAACATATTAACTAAGTCAAATTTTATAACGTCCCAAAAAGTTTTATAAAATAAAACTGGAAACCCATCAGGTCCCGATGATTTATCACTTGGCATGTCATTAATTGCTTTTCTAATTTCCTCTTCAATAAAAGGATTATCTAACTCAGATAAATCAACAATAGAATCAAATGGATACAGATCTATCCATCTAACATTGATTCTATGTTTGATTTTAGAACCAAAAATATCCTTATAATAGTCTATAAAAGCCTTGTTAAGATCTCTTTGATCAACTAACTCTTCATTATTAACAATAATAGAATTAATTGTATTACTACATTTTCTACCATTAGCTATATTATGGAAAAATTTGGTGTTATTATCTCCTTCATTGATCCATTGAATTCTGGATCTCTGCTTCCACATAACCTCCTCCTTTTCTAAAATTGAATTTAGCTCATCTTTTAAATTAGCAAGAACGTTACACTCACCTATATTTAATTGTCTAGATTCTTCTATCTTATTAATTTTAAGCATCTCATTTAGAATGTTATCTTTTTAAATTTTTATATTTCCAAAAACATTCTTATTCTAGTTTTTAAGAAAAATTCTAAGCTCTCTAAGTTTTGATACAAAAGATTTTGTTGAATTATCCTTATTTCTAGTATTATGATAGCTCAAAGAAATCCATTTACCATTAATTAAATTCACAAAGTTTGATTCCAAAAGCCACATCTTTTCAAATTTAAAATTATTAATAGTAACTCTATGATGCTCGCAGGAGAGGATAATAGGACAATGATCTGAGTACGTATAAGGTAAACCAGAGACTCTATAGATTGGCAATTTATCCTTAATCTCATCACTAATGAAAAATCTATCTAGAAGAGCCATGGATGGAGAATCCCTTGCATTACTCCATGTAAACTCTCTATTAGAAAGGGGGATCTCGATCAAATTAGAATTAGTAATAAATTGATCAAATTCCTCCATAGTAGAGTAATCTCCTTCCCTAGGAGACCGCTCTCCTATGAAACGCGTAACATTAAAATCACCCCCCAAAATCCAAGAACCCGGAGCTAAGGATCTAAATTCGAGGCATTCATTCCATAAAATTCTCCTATTAATTTTAGAATTAGGCCCATATATGTTAGAAATGTTTAAAAAAGAATTATCAGAAAGATTAATAAAAATGATATGAAGAGAATGCTGCTTGGTAATACTTTGAAGCAATTTAAAATAATTATCACGCCACTCTATCATTAATCCCCCTGAAGTATCCACAGAAGGTAAAAAAACCCATTTTCTAAAATGATACCCGCCTAATCTTCTAAAAAACAGAAAATCAGGACAGTAAATTTTAGTTTCCTGAAGCAATGCAATGCCAATCAAATAGTCTTTAAAGAACGCTCTAACCTTATCACACTTCTTCAAATCATTCAGACCTCTAATGTTCCAACTAATGATCCTCATAAACCCACTGTACTAGCCCTCTCTAATTCCTTACGTCTAATGTACTCGCGATCAATCTCAATACCAGAGTAAATAAAAATGTATCACAGGCTAACTGACTAAACTCAGCAGATGATAAACTACCTAATGCGTAAGTAGAGTACGTACTACCCAAAATAGAACTCACACCTGAGCCTGGATCCGTAGTGACCTTATGGCACTCGAACCAAGTAACTTACCCATAGACTGTGACTGACTGCTGCGAATCCTAGTACTCCGACGGATAGATCCACTAGAAACTATAGACTTTTTACTCCTTCCTTTCTTTGGCTTAGACAAAGAGCTACTGCCGCACTCCATCCTTTTGTCTAGCATAAAATCTGAAGCCACAACTTTCAATCTTTCTGAAGAAGAACTCGAAGACGCAATAAATTTCTCTGCAATACCCATATTATCTTCTAAAGCAAAAGAATCATCTACTAAATCTGTATTTTGGTTATCACAATTATTTATATCAAAATAATCTCTCGACTCCTTATTTATATGATCTTCTTCATCCGATAAGCCCATCTCCACTATGTGCATTAGCTCAATATTAACTGAATAATCAGAATTATTGATATCCTGTACACTGATACCATTATCAACATTTATCCTATCTAATCTCATTTGTGTATCATTGATATTAGACACGTAGTGTACAGCACCAATAGTAGACTCGAAAAAGTGATCCATTTTCAGACTGATATCTATCTTCTTAATATCTTCTAGATTGACTACAGGTGTCAAAGACCATACATCATCAAAAATCTCTCCCATATGATATTCTGCCTCTACACTTAGGTTATCAGAAGATTTCTCTTTCGATCTTAATCCAACAGAATCACCAAAAACATTAACATTTTCATGAATATCTGAATAATGATTAGCTTCATCAACACAACATTTCAATTTCTTAACAGAGCTAAAATCTAAACCATCATCAATAGGTTCCACTGTTAGATTAATCCTATTAAAGCTCATAACATCATCGATTTGTGTATCTGAAATAATGGTATCATAGTGCACAACATTAGATACAAGCTCTAAGCAATAATCCAAGTTCTTATTTATTTCATAATCCCTGATCTCGTCCATATTAATTGTTGATATTGATGATAATAATCCATCAAAAGTCTCTCCCTGTTGAAAGTTTGCCTCATCTTCTATGATTGCAGAAATTCCATTATTCAAATAAAGCCCAAAAAGATCATCCACTGACTTAAGATTATTAGAAGTATCAGTGTTATACTCATTTCCGATTTTCAATTTCAAGACATTGTTACTAACTAAATCACCATCCTTAGTAGAGTCAGCAACCTCCATTGAATCATTAGCATATTCCAATGTTAATTCAAAAACCTCTTTGTCTTCATCTTCCAGACAATTGAATCTATTACTTGTTTTTAACTCAAAGATATCCTGAGATTTTGATCTTTTGCCTCTAACGCGAGTGAAGCCACTAGTTATATCATCAACACTACTCTTAACTGTAACATCCAAATTAGAAGTTTTCTTTCTAAAAGCAACAGAAGCATTTAGATCTTCAGAATATTGGATAACAGAATAATCCAATAGCATTGGATCAAAGTCGATAATATTATCTTTGTTAGTATAAGCCAATAAGTCGCAATTCAGATTTCCATTATCCAAGAAATCATCGGATATCTCATCACAAGCATCAAATTTGATAGTCGACTTATCTGATTTACCAAAATAATCTTCCGGGTCTCCAAATCTATCCCTATACCCCTTACCAATGTTCGGAGAATTAATCACGTTGAAATGAAAGAATATTTCCTCTAAAAGTTGAATCCCCTCTGTTCTTTGTTGCCATAGATTATCTAATAAAATTCTTTTGAGCAACATACACTTTAAGATAAATTGGAATCCGTGATCAATAAGTTGCGGCCTCGAATTGATAGACTTCGATTTCAACGAATAGAAATTCTTTTCAAGACGAACATTGCCATTAGAAAAAGAAAAGAGATCGATTTTTTGAGATCCAGAGCATGCCAAATCAGATTTCATCGAACAAGAAAACTTCTTGTGCCCAGTCTTCCCACAAGCAAAACATCTAATAGGGTCACTATAGTGGATAGCAAAGTGACCTCGATCCCCACATCTAAAACAGATATAATTACCATTCTTGAAAACCCCATTTTTAAGTCGATGATTATTCCAAGAATAAGGGATTGAAGATAAACCCTCTTTAACAGCTTGGGCATAAGAACGATGAAAGGAATCTCGATCAGAAAAATAAACTGAAGACGACGCCATTTTTTCACTTGAATTTTATTATTAAATTTATTAGTTTGCCTTGATATAGTTAATGGCTCTTCACTTTACATTCCAAATAATTTCAAGCAGTATAAATTTTTTCCAAATCATATAAGTATTTTTATTAATTTTATTGTTACCCAAAATAATTTTACAATGACCAAAATACCCTTTTTCGCCCGTAAAAATGTTTTAAATATTTTTTATCAATCAAAGTAATTTATAACTTCAATATTATTCTTTGTTTACCAAGTATAAACATAAATAGATTTTAAATCCTCAAATTCAATTTTAAATTTTAATTTGATATTTAAATCAATATCTCAAAATTAAATATTTCATTAATTTTACCCAAAATGATTCTCACATTCATTCCTATCAAAACGTATTTCAAATAAAACCCGATAATAATAGTTTTATCTCATTTATTAAATATTTCATCCATTATATTCATTTAAATCAGTTTCTAAAATTTTAAACAATTACTAATCCTAAAAAACACATTTTTAGTTTTAAAATTCCATTTTCTATATTAAACATCCCAGTTTTATCTTAAAACACATTTTATTATATTTGTTTATTATTATCCTGATCGGAATGTTATAGACTCTCCTCCTTAAATAAATTACATCCTCGTAAACTATAATAAGAGCACTATAACAAATCTAACTAATGTCATCAAAACAAGCACATACAAACATGTTGACTATTTACTGATAATTTGCAAAACTATGCACACCTATATACACAAGCATGAACAAAACACCTAGATAATTCGAATAAATGAATTTATACCTGACTTGGAACGAGTTAAGAATAACTCAAGACATATTCCATGAATTAGTTTTTTGGTCTCCTATGTCCAATCCTAAGGGTTATCTGACCATTGGATTTTAAGCAATGGAACACTCGTGTTCCTTAACTGCTTCACCTTCGAGCCTATGATGCGAGAAAGCTTGGTGGTGTATATCAGTCTAGGCCGTAAATCCAAATTCCCGATATGTCTTAGCTCCAGAACAATATTTGATTCCTGGATGCATTTCCATAGCTAGTAAATATGAAATACATCATCAACTCAAGATAAATAATCAGGCGACTCGAATCAATATGCTTAAGGACCAAATTCACTCGACCATGGTGTAAGGACGATTGAATCGAGGAGCGAGCTTGCCCACTCTTCCAAATTTGACTACACCTTTCATCGAATATATCTTCAAGAACTACCTATCTCCTACTTAAAACTCTAGATCTCTTCTATCCTTATCGGTGTAGCTCTTTTGCCTAGACTAGGCTCTTTCAACCTGCCTCTGATAATATTTATCTTCTCAGATGTGTCTCTAACAAATTTTCGACCCAAAACTAATTATTTTCTATCTTTAGCCAACAAGTTGGGAATCAACACAACCTACCATTTAAGGCTTTGCATGGAGCCATGTCGATGTTGGGAATTAAGATGTTATTGACAGAGAACTCAACCTGATGGAGATAGTATTCCTATGAACCACCAAACTCCAGAATACATGCTCAAAGAAGCTCTTCAACTCTACGATTTACTCTTTCTATTTTCTCATCCGTCTTGGATGGTATGCATTGCTCAGACCGAGCTGAACTCCTAAGGCACTCTACGGACTTTGCAAGAAATGACTAGAAAATAAAGGATTAAGGTCATAAACTGTACTGCTCGACACACCATGCAATCGGACTATATGCTTAATAAACAACTTGGCAGGCCTCTAAGCCGTTTGATTCGATCTAACAAAAATAAAGTGAACTTTTGGTGAGTCGATCGACTATCACCTAAATGCTTTCATTGCCTTGCCTTGATCTAGGAAGCCCATGGATAAAATCCATATAAATCCAAAATAAAACATAAATTTATGATCTTTATAAGATCAATATAATTTAATCATATATAAAAGTAAGCGAACTACTTCAAATGAAATTCAACATGTATCTGATCCCATTTTCACTATGGGACTTCAAAAGGCTGAAGTAGTCGGCTAGGCTTCTAATGCTTGTCCTTAACTGACTAGCATGTGATATGTTGGTTCACATACTAGCCTATGTCTCGTTTCATGACTTCCCAATAATACATTCTCTTCATATCCTTATACATCTGTGTCCTGCTAGGATGCATAGCAAATATGGATTGATGGAAGTTATCTAATATTTCGTTCTTCAGATTAGCTATGTTGGGAACACACAACCTTTCACTATACCTCAAACATCCCTTCAAGTTGAGCTTGAAACTTCTAAGTTCATTAGAAATACCTCCACTCTACAAATGATCTATTCAATCTTCTGAGATAGGATCCTCCTTTTGACTAGCCTAGGTTAAATCGAGCAAGCTTGATCAAACCTCGAAATTGGCTAATATAGCTGTCGAGTCATCCATTCTTCCAAACTGAATATCACATGAGGATAATAACTCTAAATCCTTATGTTTTGCCAGCATCATAGAAACGGTAGCTCGATTCTCCCTACTAAGAGCATTTACAACTCTATTCTTCCCTTTGCCTGGAGTATACTGAATCTAAAATTCATATACAGCTAATAATTCAAGCCATCGTTGTTGTCGCATATTTAAATCTCTCTCAAAAAACAAATACTTTAGTGATTTATGGTCTGTATAAAGAACAAACCACTCGCCTAATAGATAATTTTGCCATAGCTTCAATGTAAATATAACAACTACCAACTCAAGATCTTAAGTGGCATTATGAACCTCATTAGGTATACCATCCCTAAAAGGAGCTAAATAAAATAAATATAGTAAATTGTATTTTTCAGAATTGATTCGGATTTTGAAGAAAAAATTGGATTTTTAGAATTAGATGAAGAAATTGAGATTAAAAATGGATTTGAGTTATGAAAATATTTTAAATGGATAAAATGGTTATAATATTTGATAAATGAGTTGGAAATTTTATTTTGGGATTTTTAAATTTAATTTAATAAATTTTATTTTTGGGTTTATTTTGAAACAAAATGTGAAATATCGATTTAAAATTCAAATGTGGCATTTGAATTGTGTATTATGAATTAAAGAGTTGTTAAAAAAATATTTGTGAAATTGGAAATATTTGAGAATTTATAAATAATTTTAAGGAATAAACAAATATTTTTAAAATTGTTTTAAGGGTTAAAAGCAGTATTTTGGCAATCGAAAAATTATTTGGGTAGAAATAGAAATTGAGAAATTTTTATTCTAAATTGAATCAATTTTATAACTATTTAAATGTATTAAAAATAGTGAGAATAAGTTAGTAAAGTTGTATATATAAAGTAAAGGTATTTTCTTTTATCAAATGGACCTAAGGGCCTATCAAAGCCCATTAATCCATCCCCTTCTCTAAAGCTAGCCTATATCCTTATCCTATATCCATCCTTATTTTTATTTCATTAGTTCTAAACAAAGAAAAAAATCGATATATAACTCTTTCTAATCAGGGTAAATTTAATCTAGAATTTCATGGTTTCCAAGATAGAAATCAAGGTGAGTAGGGCTCCTACCTAATTCTAATCACCAAATATCATCAAAATAAGTTGTATTTTATTTTTTAATACAAGTTTAATATTAGTTCATAAATTGTTTGAGTTGATTTTGGGTTGGGTTTGGAGATTTAAGATATGAATCAAAGCGTGCAAGCTAAGTGGAAAGCAATAAGGTGAGTGTAGCTTTGATTTACCCTTTTGAATGTTTGTGATTGTGTTTAAACTTGTTTTGGGACTAGATTTATGCGTGTGTGTGTGTGTTCAATTTGATTGCATAAATGATTATAGGCATGAAAATGTGAATTTTTCTATGACCAAAATTTTGAAAACTATAAAACCCTCTTAATGAAACCATCATTTGTCTCTCATGTAAGCATGTTTAGATACAAATGTTTGCTTCACTGTATTTCTCATCTGAAGTTACACCTCTTAGGGCCAAAGTTGACCGAGGATAGTTAGAGTCTAGTGACCAAATCAGGCTTTTTCCTAGAGCTTACTGCTCTAGGAAACAACCTAACCAATCAATCGGTAGCCGATCGACCGGTCAAGATAGTAAGCTCAAGGCAAAAGCATGTGTGTATTTTATTTATTTATTTTGTTCTATGATTTTAAAACTTTGATTTGATCCTGGCGCATCAAAAATTTGTTTTAGAGCTATTTGAAACAAGTATAAAAAATTTAAACTTATTTTGAATTATTTAAATATATTTTAATAATGAAGCAAATGGGAAGTGAAAGAATTTGTTTAATTTTTGATTAGGTTAAAATGAAAATGACTTTGTTTTGAATTTTAATGAGGTTTGAAGATCTGAAACTTTTGAAAAATATTTTATAAGAGAGTTTCTAGAATTAATACCATATTCTTTGATGTATAGACGCACATATACACTATATCACTTTGTATACATCGTGTGTTGCATACACATGATATGTTATTTGGCTTGGAATTTTTCTCTCAATTGTATGGGTTTGGACTGAAATGAATAGCTTCACTATGAATTTTTAAGCCATGAATTTTATTATTAAATGATGCTTGAACTATATGTTGAATGCCTCATCAAGCCATGGGTGTACTAATGCAAAGTTTTAAAATGTTAATTGCATGAATGTATTGCGCCATGAAATTTATGAAGCATGAATTACTATTATGCTTTGTTTGGATGATATACAGGTCTTGGATGCTAAATGACCTTGATATGTTATGTCATGGCCATCATACTACCAACGTTTTCATGTTGAAGTATAAACACAAGTTGACTTCTTGATCACTATATACTAATGCAAGGCGTCATTTTGATGTACATACAAGCATTAAATGCTTTGTTTCCAATTGCTAGTGATGTATGAAGTAAGGAATGCAAAGTGTTCTTACATGATGTGAATTAATGAACTAAGTCCTTCCTATAGTAAGTATAAAGGCACATACAAATGAAATACTTAACTAAGCTATAACATGCTATGTTGTTTATAAAGCATTCCATTTGTTACAATTGACACAATAAGTTATTCACTGCAATTATATTAAACGTCAAACGAATTCAAGTTATCCATAAATGATATGGTAAAATTAGTATAATGTATTTAATTATGTTAGTGTTTGTGATGCATGCTACTTAATGGAAGTGCTTATATATGATTTGTTGCCTCACTGTGTTATACATGCTAGATTTGATGTTATGTGATAAATGTTGATTATCTCATTATGTCTATTTATATATTAAATGATGTGATGATGATGCACATGTGATATCCTATGTCAGATGAGAATTAAAACCCCGTAATGATATAGGGATATAAATAACAGTTAAGGGGTAATGTCATTAATGAGGCCGATGTGATTTAATGTATTGATAATGTGATCGATTTTAGGTAAGCTACTAGATGCTAGTATCCATCTTAACAAATATATTTAGGGACGCAACCATAATTGTGACAATCTAGTATAGCATCACTTTATTGTCCAAACAATCTGTTGAATGGGTACAACATAGGGTAGGCATAATGGATGATGATGATGATCACATTGGCGTAGACAAGATGAGATGGGATGATGATCACAACACAATGGAGTGAGCGCCGGATATCCAAAGGGGATTGTAAAACTAAGGGTCGTGTGGTGGCACCCACAAGTCTGATCGAGGGATATACAAATGAAATAAGCCAAGATATCTTGGTGTTGAAGAAGAGTCTAGTAGAAACTAGTTGAGGGAATGTGAATGAAATAGACAATCATTGGGGTCGACTCAGTATCAATAAATCAGATAGGATTTACTTAGAAATGTACCCCTCGTTTATATCAATATACTTATTATATGATGTGATTAATAGGTATAACGTTTGCACTCATATATGTGGATAAGGTGTGATATCCCAGTTGATTAGAGCTATAGCTTTAAGTCATGTAATTTATAGTATGACGTGTGTTAAAAATTGTATGTGCTTTGAGGAATGGGTTGGGTATTGGATTAGTGAGTATGTGACATCTGTAGGAGAAAAGCATATCATCTATAACTATAACCGACACATGCATATGTTATTATTGAGACAATTACACCCACAACTAGTTTCAAGCCTAACTCAGGATTTATTATGTATTTAACAACCTCGGGTAAAATTAAGGTTGTTTTACAGGTTTAATGTTATAATCGTATATGCTTTAAGGGCTACGATATGGATACAGAGTCAATGACAGCGTGGATCTTCATTCTGCTTGTATTGACTATCTTATATGATGTGATGTCATGTCCATGTATCAAGGCTTAGTTGTATTAGATGGCATGATGTACTTATGTTGTTTAGCTATATATTTGTATAAAATATTGTATTTGATTTCCAAATGACATACACACACCTATATTTTTTTATCTTTTATTCATCCTCGATAATGTTGGTTTTGGGTTTATTCTCATACGTTACTCTAATACTATATTATTCGGTTTGGGCTACTTATATATGTTGCTTTGTGTCGAGATACGATACGTATTAATTCATATGTTTTCAGGTATGTAACGTATTTGTGTTGACTTAAAGTAGTGTGTACGAGAGATTGCTCCTCTCGAGCCCTTTAATTTAGGCTATCAGGCGATTAACTCCCTCTGATAGTTGGTCACTGGAGCTGGGGCATCACATATTTTGTAGTAGATCTTATAATTGAAAAATACAAAGATAAAGATATATTTTGGCCTTAGAGGAGTAAAACATAGGATATTTTTCCTATATCATACGATTCTCACTTGTAATGTGCGAGTTGTTGTGCATACTTATGGTGAGGAATTAAATGTTTAATCATTCTTTGAAAGAAAATTAATATTCCCACATACGATGTAAGTATTTGTGTGTGCTTCTAATATGTTAAAATGAATTTTATTTAGATGTAATGGGTGCTTACTTTATGTTGGTATGATTTATTTGGATGTTCGATTGATAATGATGTAAATGATTTCATAAAAATAAGTACAAATTATGACCTTAACCAAAGCAAGCTTTTGGTTTTCAAAGAGTAAAGAAATTTACTTATGAAAATATTATAAAGAGAAATATAAGTTTTGGAAAGAAGTGAGAAAGCCTATCTATGTATGAATATTTTGAAAAGAGAAATATATTTTTAGAGATTAAAGTAGGTGAGGAAAATGATACTTATTTTGTATATATACACACACACACTAAAATACATATACAAACACACACACACACACATATATATATATATATATGATAATTTGATAATATCTCCAAGAATAAATTTGTAAGATTTGATATTGAAAGTATTTTCAACTAAGA
Source organism: Allium fistulosum (assembly GCA_030737815.1). Classification (NCBI taxonomy): domain Eukaryota; kingdom Viridiplantae; phylum Streptophyta; class Magnoliopsida; order Asparagales; family Amaryllidaceae; genus Allium; species Allium fistulosum. Next base: position 411,856,260 of record CM060908.1, on the reverse strand, counting down.
TGATTTGGGAATTTGTTGTGTTAACCTATCTATGTAGTGCTTTAAGAATTCTGGCCGGTATAAGTGCACATATATTGAGGGATTCCTAAACACTTGAACAAGGTGATTTAACATAACAATATTTCGAAATGTATGCAAACATTATTTTGATATGAAAAAGGGAAGAATTTATTTTAAGAAGAGAAAATTTATTATACGGAACTGATCCCTTATTTTATAAAGTGATTTTATAATGAGAGTATATATTTTGATCGAGTAGTCAAAAAGATTTAGTATATATGAAACTTGAGTAAGCATTAAAAAACTTGTTCTATATCTTAAAATTAATGAGTTTAGTATTTTTACATACAATTTTGTACGATTTTCATATGACATTTGCAGCCATCAGGTGTTACCAAAAGTCGAGATTGATGGTGAGGAAGTGTTGATATATTTTTCTATGTGGTCAATACTACAGCTAATCGGCCAAATGAGTAACGAAGACTATATTGTGGCAATGTCGTTATATCAAATATATATAAAATTATTGGTCAAGTTTTATGTATGTATTGATGTTTGTTGATTTATGTGCTACATTGCGACACAAGGAATTATATAGGTGGCGTCAAAACATAACGCACCATACTTAAAAAAAGGCACACACCATCAACAACATACTATACTTACGGGTAGTAGAACTGTGCTAACAATCTTTCGGTAATGGAAAATAAGGATGTGTTGCTCCGGCTTTCTTTTGACACTAAAAAAGAGTGAAGTGACAAAACGTGCTGCCATTAACACATGAGCACAGAAAGAGGATTGCGTTGCTCTCAAAGGGGCTAAATAGATCCCAATATCATTCCAAAACTTTTGCATTGCTAATACCTCCAAAAATAGATCTGCCTACACTCACTAAGGGATACCTAAGTAGTACCACGCAAAGTTAAAAGCAATCCAAGGATTGCGCACATGGCCACTCAAACAGTGCACCAGCGCAGATCCACGCTTACGAATAAGTGGCAAAGATATAAGTCTCCCTCATCGATAATCCACATAGTCCCTCGCTCATAGAAACTCGGCATGAAACCGCATAAAGCGATTGCCTCCACAGATGGCAGGCCATTCAACCTAACCAACCTTGCAAATATCATCAACACTCAGGGCAGGTCAAAGAAGCAACCATCTTTTGTGACAAAAGTAATAAAAGCGGTGCAGCTCACTTCGAAGAAAAAAAGAGGCACCAACTTTCCATACTCACACCCGCGAAAAGAAGCGACGCTTGAGTTACTCACCCTTCAAAGAAAGAGAACTCAAAGCCAATTCAAATCTAAAACTCCCCGCCTCAAATTCAATCATTCCCGCTTCAATTTTAGATCACTCGCCAAAACCAAAGATTCAATCGTTCAAATCAGAGTTTCCCACCAAAGACACGCCGACAATCCATATGCATCAAATAGATATTGCGAATGAATAACACATGGCATGATCCAAAGGTAGAAACAAAAGAATGGAAGAAAGATAGTGGTAATCCAAGTGCGTTCTTTATACTATAAATAGAAAAGGTACTATAGCAAGAAAGAGATATGTTTTCCTGATTTGTTTTTTTAAGCTTAAAAAAGCAAAAGCATTGTACTCCCTGCTATTAAAATCTGTATCAAGAAATATAAAGAAGAAAGTGACATTTCTCCATGAACGTAGGATTCCTTAATATCCAAACCATGTAAATTCTCCATGTCTTTACTTTTCTGCATATTTATTGGTCTTGATCTAGATTTCAGTGTAGATTTGTTCTGTCTTTATTTGAATTAAGTTTTAGTTTGACTTGACATTTTAACAAATAGTTAAAGTGGAACAACATAGTGATGTAAGCTATCAGCGGCACAATTACTACCTAAAGGCAAAATTAACTTTGATGATTCTAAATCCTTGAAGTAGTTATTACTAAAGTTACTTCACATTTATTTGGGTGTGGTGGGACAAAAAATCTCACTAGCATTTTAGCGCTAAAGGAGGACGAGAACCTTCGTTCATTTCCTATATCTAGTAAGATTTTTTCCACGTTTAGTCCATGTACCATGAATCTCGCTGATTTACCTATCCTTTGTGTTCAAGAACATTTACACTTGGCCTCGATGACTGCAACAAGTCACTCATAGCTTCGAAAGCCCAAAGTGAAGTGGAAGCTTCAACTGAAGTCTCCATATACCCTATCCTGGCTGTATTCCAATCATTTACAAACCAGATGAACCAACGCATGGAGGAATTGGAGAAAACAGTGGACCAACATGTTACTCGCAGACCATCTTCACCTCCATACTCCATAGCTCACCGCCATCATTCACCTACCATGCTAGCTATTCAGAGAGGGGATGATAACGACACTCCTAGAGATAGGAACGGTAATGCTAGCCTAAAATTTCATACCAAGCTGAAAATCAAGATCCAGGCAATTCCTTGGATCAAAACCAAGCCGATCAATATTAACCCTCTACTGTTGGAAAAACAAACCCAATCTATCCTGAATGATGAAGGCGCCGCTTCTGAAGGTAATTCATCCTAGATTGACCCAAGAGAGAGCAACATCCATGAACTAAAGGCTCGAGTTGAGCAGCTAGCAATAATCTACCAATAGAGCATCGAATTTTTTTAGAGGAAGTGGTTTCTTCCTCGTTCAGTGAGATCATCATTGTAGCAAATTTCCCTGATAACTTCAAAGCCCCTTCAACTGATAAGTTCGACGGAACTACCAAGCCCAATGGCCACCTCTATACTTTTGAATATTACATGGACATTCTGAAGGTAGGAAGGATGGCCTAATGTAAGTCGTTCCCTGTTTACTTAGCTGATGTAGCATCCTGATGGTTCAGTAGCTACGGACAATGGGAGGTCCGATCTTGGAGGCAACTATCTGCCGATTTTTTAAGGCAATTTAACTCAGGGAGAGAAGCTTTCCCAGATGTCAATACTATGTTGTGTATAAAGCAGGGTGAAAATGAATGCCTATGCAGTTTCATTAAACGCTTCAAGGCTAAGGCACGCTGAATTGGGGCAACCAACGAAGAAGCATTGCTGATGGTGGTGTACACCGAAATTAGGAGAGGGACTACTATGTGGAATAAAAACAATATAAAGTCATACCATAACATAAAGGATTTCTATGAAAGAGCGGCTAGCTATATCAGGATGAAGGAAGCCGGATCTGCAGTGCAACCTCAAGGAACTTCTACCCTGCTATGATAAGGAAAAGGGGGCAGAAGGATATCACCTACCTATGAAGTAGCAAAAGGGGGCAGATAGATATATGAGATGACTAGGGCTGAGCTTGCGTACAAAGTGCCAAATAAGGGAAAGAAACTAGAATAACACCAAGGTGGGGCATACTGCTTTCACCGAGCTAATAGTCATCATACCGATAACTACAGACATCTTAAGAATGAAATAAAGAGGCTGATCAGGAAAGGTTACCTGGGCAGATTCCAGAAGGCAAACGATGATTATAGGACAGAAAATCTTACCCCAGACCTAAATGAGAATCAAGCTGGAAACCTCTCTAACCTTATAGCCTCTATTCACGAAGGACCATGCCTCCCTGGCATAAGCAAGAAGGCGTAGGAGAAATATTAGCAAGAAACTAGGGTCCAACAAAAGACAGTTTTCCATATCAAGTAGAAGCCTACATCGGAAATAACATTCATAGCAGCTGCTATGATAAGTGTTGTGTTTCCACACCAAGGCCCACTTATTATCACAGTGCATATATCAAACTGTACTATGATCACCGATTCTGGAATCTTAGTGAACGTCATTTTCAAATCTGCATATGATCAAATGAACCTACCATTAGAGATCCTAAAACCAGTCCTGAACCAATCTATGGTTTCAATAGTACTGCCACTGTCCAAGTAGGATCAGCCCATTTGCTTGTTACGGCTGGAACCGCCCCACTACACAAGTCATTTTATGTAAGCTTCTTAATCATCGATTAGCCCTCGCCATACAATGCTTTCTTGGGAAGACCCGCTCTGATTGACTTAAGGGCAATTATCTCTCAAAATGACCTACTTATGAAATTCAACACTCGTGCTGGGACAGGGTCAGTGAGAGGGGAATAATTTTTAGCTAGGGAACTATACAATGCAACTCTTAACTCTAGCAATAAAATTATTCCAAACTATTCCTTTGTCTCTTCTAATATTTGCAATAATAGTAATAAACAAGAAATCGAACCAATTTAAAGAACTACATCTGTGTGGAACACAAAAACCAATGCCGAGGCAAACCATTTTGCGATACCAAAATCCAAAAAAAAGAACATATATGCACATGATCGGCACCGATGAATATAGTTCAGTTTACGAACAGTACTCCTCTATAGAAGCATAGAAACAGGCATCCTTAGTGAACTCACCAATAGAAAAGGTAACAAAAAGTGAGATAGACCCAAGATTAGGGGCATCAAATAAAGAGTTAGAGCCGGTACTTGATCTTAAAGGCGTATAAATAGATCCAAAGGACCCCACGGTACACAAGATAGGAAAGAACCTTAGTGCAGGAGCCCAGGTTAAGTTGATAAACTTCCTGAAGAGATCAACAGATGTATTTTCCTGAACCCATTCAAACATGGTAGGAATAGGAATAGATCCAACAGTCATCTGCCATGCACTAGACATCAATCCAGATGTCCATCCATTCAAGCAAAAGCACAGAACCTTATATCAAGAAAGACATAATGCCCTGCATGAAGAAGTCAAAAAGTTGAAGGAAAATGGATTCATTAGAGAGGTATATTACCCAAAATGGATCGCTAACCCGTTACTCGTAAAGAAACCCAATGGAAAATGGAGAACCTGCATTGATTATACCAACCTTAACCAGGCTCGTTCAAAGAATAGCTTCCCCTTACCAGAATTGACCAATTAGTAGATGCAACCGGCGGACATCAACTACTCTCATTCATGTAGACATACTTAGGACATAATTAGATAGCTATATTTGAGCCAGACCAAGAGCATACTAGCTTCGTTATAGACAAAGGATTATACTGCTATAAGGTCATGCCATTTGGACTCAAAAACATTGGAGTGACCTTCCAAAGGTTGGGCAATGTGATGTTCTCATAGCAGATTGGAAAGAATGTTGAAGTATATGTGGATGATATGTTGGTCAACTCAAAGGTAGCATCGAATCACATTCAAGACATAGCACAGACATTTAAAGTCCTACGGGAGTACAATATAAAGCCGAACCTTCTAAAATGTACCTTTGGCAATCAATCAGGGAAGTTATTGGGTTACATAGTATGTGCGCGTAGCATAGAAGCAAACCCCGAGAAGATCAAAGCCATAAGGAAGATGGGGATCCTAGAGAAACCAAAGGATCTTATGAGCTTAAATGGCAAAGTGGCAGCACTAAGCAGATTCATCTCAAAAGCAACGGATAAGTGCATCTCGTTCTTCAATCAAGTAAAGAAAGGGTGAAATTTTGAATGGACGGAGGAAGCAAAGCCGCATTTCAAAACCTAAAGGATAATTTGGTCAACAGATCCATATTATCTAAACCGGTTACAAGTGAGACTTGTATGTTTATTTAGCTATAACTAATAAAGCTGTTAGTTCTGCAGTGATACGAGAGAACGAAAGGACCCCAAAGGCCCATCTACTTCATAAGAAAGCGGTTGTAAGGGGCAAAGCTGAACTACTCAGTCATTGAAAAACTAGCTTACAACCTTCTCCTTATAGCAAGGAAGTTGCGACCCTATTTCCAAGCACATCCCATCAAAGTTCTAACAGACAAACCCCTAAGGCAGATACTACATAAGCTAGAAACGTTAAGCCGCTTACTGAAATGGGAGATGGAGCTCAGTCAATACGACATCACTTATTATCCTCAGAAGGTAATCAAAGGTCAAGCACTGACAGGCTTTATCGCAAAATGCACTTTGCTAACCGAGCCACAACCGAAGGAAGAAGCCACAACCCCTCAGTTCTGGTAACTATTCATGGATGAAGCATCAAATGAATAAAGAGCCAGAATTGGGTATGTAATAGTCACTCCAAATAAGCAGAAACAACCTGGAGTAGTGTAGCTTGGTTTCAGAGCAACCAACAATGTTGTAGAATATGAAGCTCTCCTCGCAAGCCTAAGAATGGCCTATGTAATGAAGGTAACCTACAATAAATTTCATAGTGATTCTCAATTAGTTGTGAACCAAGTGCAAGGTAATTACTAAGAAAAGGAACCAACCTTGACCAAATATGCGTAACTTTCTAGGAAATTACTAGAGCAGTTTAAACAGTTTAGCATAGAACAAATCCCATGTGAAAACAACTCATCTGCCGACTCGTTAGCCAAACATGTGAGCACCAAATCGGCAAATGAAATGAAGCCAGTACTAGTAAGGCATCAGGCAGAGCCAAGTATAATAGAATCAAATCAGAAGTTTGTCTTAACCCAAACCCAGAAGGTAGTAATTCAAGGGGCTCAAGCTCGGGAAATAGCAGAAAATCAGCTTCAGTCCCAATTAAACCCACATTTCAGCAATTGAAGAGAAAAACTGGATGACTCCCATCAAATAATTCCTGCTAAATGTGACCCTACCCCAAAACAGAAATGAGCCTCAAAAATAAGATACCAAGCTATGTACTACTCCTTCTTTAATGGCACATTATACAAGAGAGGGTAGTCAACCCCATACCTTAGGCGTGTTTCCAAAGAAGAAGGGTACGAATCATGAAAGAAGTACACGAGGGCTAATGTGGGGATCATTCAAGAGGGGCCAAGTTAGCAAAGAAATTTTTGAGGCATGGTTATTACTGACCCACGGTGCTTCAGGTTGCAAGGGAATTTATAAGAATATGTGACATGTAACAACCCTAAATTTTGTGATTAATTAAATAAGTAAATTAAATGAATAAGATGGGCTAAATAAGTATGGTAGGGAGGAACGAATAAATAAAAGCTGGTATGAGGGCCCAAGCACAACTTATTATAAGATAATATACAATACTCATATCTATTCATTCATTTCATTCTATTAAAACTAAAATAAAAATCTAGAGAAACTCTTTAATGGTTGAAGCATAAGAAGACAAATAAAAAGAAGATACAAAAACACAAGCTAGAAGAAACTAAAGAATGCTAAAGCTATAAATCCTAAAGTTCTAGGTTAGTAATCTTAACCCTTGTAATCTGATTTCCTTATATGTATGGATTCATTTCAGATCTATATGTTTTTATTTATGATGGGATTCATACGGGTTTTTATGTAAAGATCTAAAAGTTTAATGAATGTTTTGAAAAAGGATGAGTGACCATGGGATGTTTATAGGTGTTTTCCAACATTAGTGATTTCAAAACTGAATGGAACTTTTGTATAATGTTCAAATCATGATTTCAGAAGTGAGTTTTCAATTAGAGGAATTCCTTTGGCTTATATAATTTTATACGAATTTTTAAAGTTGTTTGACTTGAAAATAACAAGTGAAATATTATTAAAAAGGAAAAATATTTGTAGACTATGGAAGGACAGAGGCTCAAGAATTTTAGAGAATTTGATTTGAATTTCCTATGAGAAAATATAGGGTTAAACAGCTAAGTACTGCACTAGGGATTTTGGGTACTACGGGGGATGCAGTGGAATAAAATCCTTGGGAAATTTTTTTATATCAACAAGGGTTGGGAAGAAGGGAGATAAGATCTAAATTATTTGCTGAAAAGAATGCTGTAAATAACCAAAAGTGAAATAAGATATAATGGGATAACGACACGTGTAAAGGTGATGTCAGGGATGTCAGAGCTATTAGGGTATGGCATTGGGGCGACATCTCTATTTTTAGAAGCAAGTATATTGTGCTAAATATAAAGGGATCATGTTGTGCTAAAATTTAAAAAGGAACACTTAATAAGGAAAGTGTAGAACGTTCTGCGTGGGAATAAGGGATTCTGCGTTGTATGGAGAACTAAATATAATGCTTATAAAAGATAAGTTAATGGGACTCTGGGGAAGCCAACTCAGAACTAAGAAGGGATCCTGTGTTAAAATGAAAGGATAGAGTCGGAAGGCCTGCTAATGTTGGGTAAGGATGCTCACTCGAATGCACACCTTGCGAAGGTGAGGAAAGGCATTCAACTTTCAAGGACTGCAGGGCAGTTCCAATAAAACAAATGAATGGACACCTTGGGAAGGTAGGCATTCACCTGCACGGGGCATAGACTTCACCTTGGAAAGGTGAAATGAAATATTTAACTACGAAGGGTGAATTATAAGTACTTGAAGAAAAGAATAAGTAAGGTTCACCTTGGGAAGGTTAAACTGCACAGGGGTAGTACTAAATTCCAAAGAAGAATAAAATTCTAAGGAAGAATGAAATATGCAACTGTACGGGGCACAATATGAAAGTAATTTAAAGCATAATTTAAAGGAATATGGGAAACCTAAACAGGGATACTAATTGCGCAGTATTTTATACTTAGATTTATAAGCAATCTAAACTGAGACTCAGGTGGAGTGCGCGCAGTAGTAAAGGAAATCTATTTAGGGAAGCATTAATTGAGGATGTAAGTGAGAAATAATTGCGTTAGAAGTTTATAATGTTTTTTCTCATGATATTGAATAGTGAGGGGAGAATCTAATCTATGCAGTGCAAATTGGTCTCACTATATGTTTGTTTTTGGGGACAGTATTATTCACACCAGACTTTATATCTGACCCATGTATTTATTATTGTTTCCCCTATAAACTCACGGGTACTCATTTGAATAGGCTGAGTTTATAGGCTTAGGCAAGTTTGGAATAATGGCCGTGGAACGTGGGCTGAAGACGGAGGAGAGGCTCTTTAGCTAATAAAGATTTTGTTTCCGTTGTATGATGGAGTGCGGGCTACATCTTCATATGTGGACCGACTCTTATTTTATGTTATTTACTATTATATTTGACCCTTGCATGGGCACGACATTCAGGTAATATTGACCAAAATATTGTAATGAATATTAAAAGAGACTGTCGTGTAATGGGATATTATTATTTTGCTCTATTTACTTTATCCATGTATCATATTATATTGAACTCACATTAGTCGCTGAAAGATAATTCTGGTGATAACCGCAGCAGTCATCGGCATTCATCTTCGAGTTTCAAGTGGGATAGGTTACAGTTGGTATCAGAGCATAGGTTAGGGACACCTAAATAAAACAGAGCTGATAAAAGATAAAAACAGTAATTAAAATATAAATAAACACTCAGATGAGGGGATATAAGGAGATATATCTATTCTTCCATTGTGATTTCACTTCCTATCTTTTCCTTCTAATGAAGACTTGCTTAACAGAAAAGCAAGATGGATTTGAGAAGTGGACGAATCACAATAAGAGGGGCGAATGCAAAAAGAGAGATTGAAGAAACACAAACGGATGGCGAAAGGAAGGAAAGAATTCCAAGAGTAGTAGAGGAGGAATCTGCACCACCAGCAACTGAGGCATACATGGATATTAATGTACTGTTTAGGGAGTTCATGGCTCACATGGTGAGGGAAGCCGCACCAGAGGCAGCACAACCGAGTACTGTCGTAATAAGGGAAGGTTTCCCTAAGATGAGCAAAGATTTCAAATATCTGGGAGGAAAGGTATTCACAGGGAAAGAGCCAGCAGTAGAAGTGCTGAATTGGTTGAGAAGTTGTGAGGGCATATTTGGAGACCTTGGATTGAATGATGCACAGAAGAGAAGACTGGCATCAAGGCAGTTATAGGAAGATGCAATGGATAGGTAGGAGACCGTAATTGCAGAAACTCTGGAGGAAGGAATCACTTGGGAGCAGTTTAAGGAGAGGTTTGAGGCTCGGTTCATATTAGAGTCTGAGCAGCGTGTGTTGTTGAGGGAATTCATTGACTTGAGGCAGGGTGACCTTACAGTAGAGGTGTACATCCAAAAGTTCAATGCATTGGCTAAGTATGGTAGGGATATAATCAACACTCCTATGAAGAAAAATGAGAAGTTTATCGGAGGATTGAAGCAAGTTCTTGATCATAAGGCGATGGCTCATCTAGCATCTCCTTTGAGTTTGCAGTTGACATGGATAGAAGGTACGATGGGATGTACCAAGAGCATAAGAGGGTGGGGGTGAGACCTAAGGTAGAGCAGAAGAAGAAGTTTATCATATATACGAAAGGCAAGAAAGGAGCGCAGAGGCAGATAAAGGGTGCAGTTGCTAACACAGAGGTTGTGTGCTTTAACTGTCGTCAGAAAGGGCATTACGCTTTAAAGTTCCATATGCCCTATGGCCACGAAAACTGGGAAGATGAAGTGCTTCAAATATGGAAAAGTAGAACATTTAAAGAAGGAGTGTCTCGAGCTTAAAGCACAGGTGTATGCTTTGGAGGCACGAAGGGAAGGACCGTCTGTAGAAGAGAAAGGCAATGAGAAATTCCTAGAAGGTATGGCTTTGATTTCTAGTATTTCAGTTAAAGTACTGTTTGATATTGGAGTTACACATTAATTTATAGCTAAAGACTTGGTTGATGGACTTGGGTGAAGGGTTACTTACTTAGTCACTTCCATACGTGTAACTAATCTAATAGGAGGGTATGCCACTCTCGAATTGAGATGCAATGACCTAGATATTGGTTATATAGGTGTAAATTTTCTTGTGGTCCTTATGTGTTTGCCTTCATAGGAGTTAGAATTATTTTAGGGATGGATTGGTTAGAGAGGTATATAGTAAGGGTGCACTGCGCTGAAAGGATAATTATCTTGAGTCATCCTTACCGTAGAGATTGGGTGTTTGTAGTATTGAAAGAATGTGGAGAACTATGCAGGAGCACTTTATTTGTGTTAGCATTAGAAGATGAGTATCAGGAACTAATACGAGTAGTAAAGATGTTCAGGGAGGTGTTTGAACCAGTTTCGGGGTTGCCACCCCTGAGAGCGGTAGAGTTCTGCATTGACTTGCTATTAGGGACTGAACTATTTATTCGACCTCCTAGTAGAATGTCTTCGAGGGAGATGGTGGAGCTGAGGAAGAAATTGGTAGAGTTAGAAGGAATGAGCTTCGTAAGGCCAAGCAGCTCACCATGGGGAATAGCAGCAGTGTTTGTTAAGAAGTCCGATGGGTCTTTAAGACTATGCATAGGCTATCAGAAGTTGAATGAGAGGACGGTGAAGAATAGATACCCTTTACCGAGAATTATGATCCGTTTGATCAATTAAGTGGAGCTAGAGTGTTTTCACAATTTTATTTGGCCATAAGGCTCCATCAACTAAGACTTGCGGAGGAAAGTATTACTTTGACTTCATTTAGAACTAGGTACGGTACTTATAAGTTATTGGTTATGCCATTTGGGCTGACCAATATCCCTGCATTCTTTATAGACTCGATGAATAGGATCTTCTGAGATAGACAGATATGAGCTGGTGTTTATAAATGACATTTTAATGTACTCTAAGGATGAGGTAGAGCAAGCGGTTTACCTAAGGCTTGTGCTGAAAACGTTGAAACAACATATGTTGAAGGAAAAAATTTCATCATTTCTGGAGATGGAAAGTGAAGTTCCTAGGCCATGTGATTTCGGAAGAAGGATTAGTTATAGATCTAGAAAAGGTAGAGGCAGTAATTGGGTGGAAGAGACCTGAGACTATGATTGAGGTGCGAAGTTTTCTGGGATTAGCTGGTTATTACAGAAGATTGATTAAGGATCTCTCTTATATAGCGACGCTAATGACTAGATCGACCAAGAAGGGAGAATAGTTTGTTTAGGCGTAGGAATGTGAGAAGGCATTCCAGGAGCTAAAGTAAGATTGACAAATGCGCCCTTATTAGTAGTTTCTAGAGGGAATGATGGTATAACAATGTATACTGATGTGTCGGGTTTGGAGTTAGGCACAGTATTAATGTAGAAGGGTAGAGTGATTGCTTATGCATCTAGGAAGTTACGACCCCATGAAGTTAGGTATCCAACGCATGATTTGCAGTTGGCCGCGGTAGTCTTCGCGTTGATGATTTGGAGACATTATCTCTTGGGGAAGAGGTTTGAGTTGTATACTAACCACAAGTCCTTGAGATATTTGTTCTCTCGGAAGGAGCTGAAAATGAGGCAGCAAAGATGGTTAAAGTTCCTACATCATATGATTTTTGGATAGAGTATACCCTAGGAAAAAGCAACAAAGTAGTTGATGCCTTAAGCCGAAGATAACAAAGTTGTGTTTTGGCTATGTTAGAAGAATGGACTGCGTTAGAAATGTTGTCTACGTGTAATGTGCGGTATCGGTCTAGTGCAGGATCATGTAGCGCAAATGAGATATTAGCATGCTTAGAAGTTAGACCTACGTTGGTAGAATGGATAGCTGAACTATAGAAGAATGATAAGCTCTGTGCATACATAGTAAGCAGTTTAGACATAGGAATCGAGACAGTAGAACTAAAGGGATTCAGTGTGGATAAGAAGGAGTATTGTGGCAAAATGGCAGGTTGTATGTTCTAGCAACCGGAGAACTGCGAAAGGAAGTATTGGACGAGTGCCATCGTTTAAAGTTTACCATACATCCTGGAGGTGCAAAGATGTACCGAGACATGAAGAGGAGTTTCTTGTAGGAAGGAATGAAGAAAGATGTAGGAGAGTATGTAAGAAGGTGTCTTACATACCAATAGGTGAAGGCGGAACATCAGAAGCTGAGTAGGCTCCTACAACCTTTAGAGGTTCCAGTGTGGAAATGGAATTCAGTATATATGGACTTCATAGATGGGTTGCCAAGAATAAGGTAGGGAATAAAGGTATTTGGGGCATAGTTGACAGACTAACTAAGTGTGCCCATTTCATTCCAGTGAAGGCTAAGAGAACCGCGTTGAAGTTAGCAGAGATATACGTGAAGATGATAGTAAGACTGCATGGGGTGACAAGCACTATTATTAGTGACCGGGATTCGTCATTCACTAGTAAATTTTGGAGAAGTTTGTAGAAGGTGTTAGGTATATAACTGCGTAAGAGTACTACATACCATCCATGGACAGATGGACAGACTAAGAGAGTCAACAAGATCCTAGAAGATTTGCTGAGAGCATGTATTTTAGACTTTAGTGGATCTTGGGAAGATTATCTACATTTGGTAGAGCTCTCATATAATAACAGCTATTAGAGCAGTATAAGGATGACTCCATTTGAGGCTTTATATAGAAGGTTGTGTAAGTCGCCTGTATGTTGGTTGGAAGTAGGAGATAGCGTTGTGTTAGGAACATATGTGGTGAAGGATGCCACTGAGAAGGTAGAACTAATCCGAGCTAGGATGAGAGCAGCGCAGTCTAGGCAAAAGAGTTATGCCAACACAAGGAGAAAGGAACTGGAGTTCACATTAGGTGATCAGGTGTTCGTGAAGGTTTCTCCGATGAGAGGTTTGATGCGTTTCGAAAAGGCTGGGAAGTTAGCACCCATATATGTAGGGTCGTTTCCGATCATAGGAAGGATTGGGAAGGTGGCGTATAAGGTGGAACTGCCTAGTATTTTGGTAGGGATACATAATGTATTTATCATGCTTGCGGAAATGCATTAGGGATCCAGGAGTAGTGGTTAATCCGAGGGCAGTAGAAGATCTGGTTATTAAACGAAATATGACTTATGTGCGCGGACCGATTCGAATAGTGGATCGAGATGAGAAGTGGCTTTGGAACAAGGTAGTGAAACTACTATGCATCCAGTGGAGCGTAGATCGGGAAGACTGCATGTGGGAAACGAAGGGTAAGGTTGGGAGGACCTATCCAAAGTTGTTTTTCATAGAGTAGCACATATGTTATATGTTGAGTTGTACTGATGTAGACTATGTATATATATATATATATATGGTATTATGGTTATTTGATGTATTAGTAGGTAGTACTAGTACATTTTATGTATGCATGGATTGGGAATTCATAGGGATGCTTAGGGTAAGCATAAAAGAGAGAGGACTAGTCTCTGGTTGAACTTAACTGAATTTCAGGGCAAAATTCTTTTTAGGAAGGGAGACTATAAGTACCCTAAATTTTGTGATTAAGTGAGTTAATTAAAGGAATAAGGCGGGCTAAGTAATTAAGGTAGGGAGGATCGAATAAATAAAAGCAGGTACGAGAGCCCAGGCCCAACTTATTGTGAGACAATACACAATACTCATTTATATTTATTCATTTGATTCTACCAAAACTAAAATAAAAAGCTGGAGAAACTCTTTCATGGTGGAAGCATAAGAAGGCAAATAAAAAGAATATACAAAAAACGCAAGCTAGAAGAAACTAAAAAAGGTCAAAGCTATAAATCCTAAAGATCTAGATGAGTAATACTTAACCCTCCTAAACCGATTTACTTATTTGTATGGGTTCGGTTTAGATCTATATGTTTTTATGTATGATGGGGTTCATATTGGTTTTCAAGTAAAGATCTAAAAGTTTAATGTATGTTTCAGGAAAGGATGAGTGAACATGGGTTGTTTACGGATGTTTTCCAACTTTAATGATTTTGAAACTAAATGGAAATTTTATATAATGTTCAAGCCATGGTTTCTGAAGTGGGTTTTCAGTTTGAGGAATTTCCTAGGCTTACATAATTTTATATGAATTTTTGAAGTTGTTTAACTTGAAAATAGCAAGTGAAATATTCTTAAAAAGGAAAAATATGCGTAGACTATGGAAGGACAAAGACTCGGGAATTTTAGGGAATTTTATCTGAATTTTCTATGAGAAAATATAGGGTTAAATAGCTAAGTACTACGCTAGGGATTTTGGATACTGCGGGCGACGCAGTGGAATAAAGTCCTTGGGTAATTTTTTATATTAATAGGGGTTAGAAAAAGGGAAGATAAGATCCAAATTGTTTGCTGAAAATAATACTGTAAATAACTGAAAGTAAATTAAGATCCAATGGAATAACGACACATGTAAAGGCGATGTTAGGGATGTCAGAGCTGTTAAGGTACGACATTGGGGCGAGGCTCTATTTTTATAAGTATATTGCACTGAATATGAAGGGATCATGCTTCACTAAAATTTAGAAAGGAACACTTAATATGCAAAGTGTAGAACATTCTGCGTGGAAATAGGGAATACTGCGTTATACAGAGAACTATATATAATGCTTATAAAAGATAAGTTAATGGGACTCGAGATGAGGACAGGTCAATACGGGAAATGGATCCTACGTTAAAACGAAAGGACAGAGTCAGAAGGGCTACTGATGTCGAGTGAGGACACTCACTCGAATGCACACCTTTGGAAGGTGAGGAGATGCATCCTACTTCCGGAGACTACGGGGCGGTTCTAATAAAATAAATCGATGTACACCTTAGAAAGGTAGGCATTCACCTGCGTGGGGATCAGACTTTACCTTGGCAATGTGAAATAAAATATTTAACTATGAAGGGCGTAATATAAGTACTTAAAAAGAATAATAAGCAAGGATTCACCTTGGGAAGGTGAAACTGCATGGGGCGCAGTACTAAATTCTAAAGAAGAATAAAATTCTAAGGAAGCATGAAAGATGCAACTGTGCGGGGCGTAGTATTAAAATACTTTAAAGCATACATTAAAGGAATATGTGAAACCTGCGTGGGAGCGTGGTATTTTATACTTAGATTTATATGCAATCTATACTGAGACTCGGGTGGGGTCCTTATAGGGTGTGTAGTAGTAAAGGAAATCTACTTAAGGAAGCATTAATTGAGGATGTAATTGAGGAATAATTGTGTCAGAAGTTTATAATGTTTTGCTCATGATGTTTGAATAGTGAGGGGAGAACCTAATATGTGCAATGCAAATTGGTCTTACTATATGTTTGTTTTTAGGGACAGTATTATTCACACAAGAATTTATATCTGACCTATGTTTTTATTATTGTTTTCCCCATAAACTCACGAGTACTCATTTGAGTAGGCTAAGTTTATGGGCTTAGGAAGTATTGGAATAATGGTCGCGGTATGGAGACTGAAGACATAGCAAGAGGCTCTTTAGCTGATAAAGATTTTGTTTCCGCTGTATGATGGAGTGTGGGCCACATCTTCATATGTGGACCCGACTCTTATTTTATGTTATTTATAATTATACTTGACCCCTAGGTGGGCATGACATTTGGGTAATATTGATCGAAATAATATAATGAATATTAAAAGAGGTTATTGTGTAATGGGATATTATTAGTAACTGGAAGATAATTCCGATGATGACTGCAACATCATCGACGTTCATCTTCGAGTTTCAAGTTACGGACGTTACATGACAGATGTCGGCGATTCACGAGTATCTCCAGACACATCCCATGAGCTCATCCCGCTTACTAATCCATAGTCATTCGATATATGAGGCATATATTTGATAGGTCCACTTCCTATGTCAAAGGGAGTGACGAAGTACGCATGGTGGCGATAGACTTAATACATCCATATTTCTCAAACTATGTTAAAAACGAGCTAAGCCAGGTGCAAGGACATGGGAACTGCTCTCATAGTGAAGGTTAAGGTAAAAGGAGAAGGAGTTGAAATGATCCAATTAATACTGCACAAGAAGTCAGGAATTGCAGTGGCCGCATGAGATTGCGCTCAGCTATTTAATCGAAACTTATTACTGCCCGCAAGACTGACTACAAAGTATGATAGCTGACCTATAGTTGCGACACTTGACCCAACTAAATGAACTGCAGTCAAAAAGCAAAAAAGTCAATGGATAAAAATGTTGTGGTCATAAGACAGACCACAGAGATATCAAATATGTGTTCATCCCTTAATTTCAATGTTATATTATGATACTAAACCCAACATTTGATATAATCACATGGAGAGGGAAACAATCCATGGTTATAATACACAAGACTAAAGTAAGGCGTAGATACTATGTGATAACGTTAGAAGCTGCTATGGATATGTCAAAATACAACATATCCCGATTAAAAAGTTACGCATAAACCAAACTACATGGACAATCAGACCGCGCTATCAAAATTCATAAAACTTATACTTCATTAACACCATCAAGAGCATATCTGCACCGCATATGTTGAGGGATACCTAACAAGTACCTCACGGAGTCAAAAGGCCTAGGAACTAAAGATAACTACTTGATAGAAATTCTCAAATAGCATAGTCATAGGAAATCAAGACACGTCAGCAACCCGGGCACATCAAACTAACGATACAGATGGATGACAAGTGGTAGGATCCAAAGGCGGAAATTGAAGCAATAGATAAAAGGTGATTGCGGTAATCTACATACATCTTCTACATTATAAGTAGAAGAGACTGGAAGGAGAAAATGGAGATTTTTCTAAAGTCCTTTTCTTGTTGGTAAAAAGTTAGAAAGTTGTACTATTCTTGTAACTCCTATGAAAAATTTATACCAGGAAAAAATATATAAGAAAGATTTGGTCAGTGGATATAGGATTCACAAGAATCCAAACCACGTAAACAATTTCCATGTCTGTTTAATTTCATGCATCATTGTATGTTATTATTGCATTGGATTATAAGTCATTAAACTAATACGAATTTGATTTGACACTCTAACAAACAGTTAGAGTGCAACAACTTGATTATATAAGCATTCAGCAACATAATAACTACCCAAAGGCAAGTTTGATACAACTTAAGTTTGTTGGTTCAAACTTGCGAAAGTACGTTAACAATTACTTTTGCAATCAATTGAGATGTTGTGGGACGAAAAATTTCACCAAAATTTTTCGCGCTAGAAGAAGGGCTTGAAACTCTGTTCCCCTTTTCTAATCTCCAGCAAATTTGCCTTACCTCCGTTCCCAGTTTCTTATCTTCGACGGCTTTACCAATAATTTCCTTCACATACCTTGCTGATCCCACAGTCCTACGTGCTTAGAAGTGATTACTCTACACCTCAAAAATCTCAAAGATGCCATTTCTAGCCTTAACAACTCCAAATGAAGCGAGGGCCTTAAATGAAGTCCATATAGATCCCATCCTAACTGCGATCCAACCCTTCATTAAATTAGGGAACCAACGCAAGAAAGGGCTAAAGGAGATGATGGCTCAAAATACCGCCCTCAAGCTAACTTATCATGCACCATCCATAGTTCACCGCCTTCAATTACCAGTTGCACTGAATATGCAGCATGCAAATGACGACGGCATTCTCAGAAATGAGAATGGTGAAACCAGCCTACAAATTAAATCTCCAACCCATCTAACATCAATCCTCTAACTACTTGATAGAAAGACTCAATAATCAGTGTTGCATGGAATCAAGTTAAACAGCTGCTACTAGTTGATCCTTATCTTCCATTATAACCAATGACTACAAGTTGGACAAAAGCACACATATATTTGTTGATTTGCACAGTGATTATGATGATGGCATGAAACCAAGAGCCGAAATCAAAGAATCTACTATACCATGCTAGAGGATTTGGAAAAGCTCTACCTACTGTAGTCATGTTGATAAGGACGTTTGCACATTCTGCTCGGAAACGGAGAGATTCAACTGTCGTGCTTTTCAACGACGATCATTATGTTAGTCCCTGAGGAGTTGGTTTTGATGACAACAACCTTACTTAGAATTAGATTATAAAATATATAATACTAACATTATTGTGTAGATATATATAGATATGTTTGCAGGTACTAAAGAATGAAGAACTGTACAGTATAAAGATTCAAGATCAAAGATTGAAGATATCAAGATTCAAGACTCATGAGTATCAAGAATTTCAAGAGTTCAAGTTTCCAAGATAAGTTATATAGTTAAGAATATTGTTAAAACTCATAGAAAGGCACTGACATCTTAAAATCTATTTTATTCGTGGAATGGAATCCACTTCGTACTTGTTAAAGGGATGGAACCCTAAGTAGGATGGAACCTACGAAAAATCTAATGGAACATCTTTTTGTATCCACTTGCTTTTATTTCAAAATGACTTTCAAAATATATAGCTTGTTTTTCAAAATGATTTTAAATATTCCTGTTTAAAAAACCAAAATCATCTGTCCTGGTTTTTCAATATATTTTAGCCTCAAAAATATCCTTAGTTTTAAATATCCTTAATTTTAAATATCTTTGATTTTAAATTATTATCCTAAGTTTTTAAACTACAATTTTGATATTAATATATTTAGCTGTTTAATATATTTATACTTAAGATTTAAATATAAAAGTATAGAAAATTATTATATATATTTTAATATTGTTCTCTATAGTTATTTATGTATTATAACTATATATAAGTATATTTTAAAGTTTAAATATAAATATAATATAATATAGAAATTATTTTAAAAGAAAAACAAATCACCAAAAAATACAAGGGCATGTCGACATGGTCACATGTACCCCTGTCGACATGGTGACAGTTAAATTGTTTTTTTAAAAAGAAGTGTCTATTCGCCACATCCCTTCACCAATGGACAGGACTATTGATCTACTATAAATAAAGGGTGTTTTCAACGAATTTTAATCACTTTTTTCTCTGATTTAACTTCTCTTCTTCTTCTCCACTTTCTTATTTACAAATTACACCATTACTCTGCCGAAATCAATATCGAATCTAACTAGATAATTTCTGGTTTTGATTCTCTCCACTATCTCTACAAGATCCAAGTGCTAATCTGAGTTATAGACTTTTTGTAATCAATTGAGCGAGAGAAGGTGTGATTGTAGCCCTGGAAATCAATTGGGTGAACTTGTTGCCCCGGAAATCAAGTATCTCTACCCAGAGGATTGTGATTCTGGAGGGTGTACCTCAAAGCCTTGAAACCGAAGTTGTATTTGTAAGAATTGTTTTTGAAAGGAAATCTGTACTTGTGTTGCGGGACTGGATGTAGGGTAACTCCGAACCAGTATAAAATCCGGTGTGTTCTTTCCTTTACTGCTTTTACTTTATATTTGCATCTGTGTTTGATTCTGTGTTCATATCTGTGTCTGATTAGTGTATACATTGTTAACAAATTAAGGTAGATTCAAAAAGATTAACAAATTTCTTAAAACACTATTCACCCCCCTCTAGTGTTAATTCTAGCCTTAAGATCCTTAATCCGCATTTCTAACAATTGGTATCAGAGCAAGGTTTTCAAAAGTTTCATAATCTGATTTTGAAAAATTTTCAAAATGGCTACCAACACTGGTACTGTTATTAACACTGGTATCCCTGTCACTAGTTCATTTATAGAAGGTCAGTCTACTGCCAGACCACCACTTTTTAATGGCAGTAACTATGCATATTAGGCATGTAGGATGAAAATATATTTACAATCTGTAGGATTAGATACTTGGAATATCACACAAACTGAATATTCTGAACCCACAACTAATTTTGCACAGTGGACCACTGAGCAAAAGACTGTTGCACAAAATAATTCTAAAGCAATGAATATTCTGTTTTGTTCACTTGAAAGAAATGAATTTAATAGAGTGTCAGTTTGTAAGTCTGCATATGAAATCTGGAAAACTTTGCAAGTAACTCACGAAGGAACAAGCAAAGTTAAACAGACCAAAATTTCCATGCTCACAAATCAGTTTCAGTTATTTAAAATGAATACTAATGAGTCTATTTCAGATATGTATAGTCGATTTCAAGATATTGTGCATTCTTTAATATCTTTGGGAAAGGAATTTTCGGAAGAAGATCAAGTCAGAAAAATTTTAAATTCTCTCACTCCAGAATGGGATCAAAAGATACTTGCAATTGAAGAGGCAAATGACATCAGTACTTTAAAGATAGAATAATTGATTGGAAATCTAATGTCGTTTGAAGTTCAAATGATCGGGAGAAGAGAAAGCAAAGCATCTGAAAAGAAATCAATGGCATTCAATGCATTAATCGACGGATCAGACTCAAACAGTGATAATGATGAAGAGATAGCATTTATGACCAGGAATTTTTGAAAATTCCTGAAGTACAGAAAATTGAATAGTTCCAAGAGAAACAACTTTAAGAATTCCGGTAATCAGACTACAGTACCAAACTTTATCAAATGCTTCAATTGTGACGAACCAGGTCATATCAAAAGAGACTGTCCGCATCTAGATAAGCAAAACCCTCCTGCAAACAATGATTCTTCAAAGAAACAGAAACGTGCTTTCACTGCTACAATAGATGACTCTGACTCATCCTCCAGCGACGATGAACAGAAGAAAGATAATTCAAATCTGTGTTTCATAGAAATTCTCGATTTAGTCGATACCAAAGACACGGACTCTGAAAAAGGTACACGTTTACAATACATTGGCTGAAATTGCATGCTTGAATTGATTAATTGATTGGTTGTTTTTGAATTGATGTGACGTTTGAATTTTAAAATTTTTATTATTTATTATTTTATTATTTTTAATAATATTATATTATTTTATGAGTCTTAGTAATATTCCAGATATTATATAGACATTAAAATATTATATATATATATATAAATATTACATTATATAAAGGTATCTAGTCATCAAAATTTACGGATACCTGTCGACATGGGTCCATCCCTACCTGTTGACATGGTATAGAAAATTTGAAACTCAAATTTTGAATTCAAATGCTTGTATTTTTCCTTCACTCTTTCACACCATTCGAGACTCTGAAAGGACACTTTTTGACCAGAGAAACTGTCCATTTAATTTCTATTTATTTACTATCATTTACCTCATCTTTTCACTTAACTTTTCAAATTCAAACTCTTTCTTCATAACTCAAGCTTTCTTCTCTCTGCATCAGTGGCCTCCTCAAGTACTCCATCAACTATGAGACTCTCCAAAACCTTAAAAGAACACCTCTTTTATGATCCGGAAGCAATCAAAGCCTATATTGGCTATGCTAATTATGGAAAAGTTCATCCCGGAAAGTTTGCAATTTTCCACGATTTCGCTTCTTATGAAATCGATTCTCTTTGTGTTAGCAACAACATTTTAAGTCTTATTGACGATTCTCAAAATGATTTTGTATGCTACCCAAATCTTGTGAAAATGTTTTATGCAAATCTTAATCGTGGCTTTTATCAAGGAAACGATGATGAAATTTGGAGTAGTGTAAAAGGCACTCAAATTGTTTTAAATTGTGATGTTTTGGGAGCGATTCTAAATTGTAAGTGTACGGGTATGGATCTTTCAAATTTCAATTTTAATGAAAGTGGTCATGAGACTTTCCACCATATTTTTGAAAGTGATGAAAACTTTGATTTTATAAACCGCAATTTTCGTCCAAAAGCAAAAATTGTGAGCCTTCTTTTGCAACACACTTTGACCTCGAGATCGGGAAGTTTTAATAATCCTACTTCAAAAGTTTGTAAAGCTCTTTTCGCTCTTTTTGGAAACTATGATATTAATTGGGCTCAAGTTATTTTGGATGAATTTCGGCCTAAGAACTTGGAAATGGGAGAAAAGATTTTATATCATGGAATTTACCTTACTAGAATTTTCAACTATTTTGGAGTGAATTTTAAAGGAGAGGAGTTCATTTCTAGAAAAGTTTTCAATCATTCCAATATCTCACTTATGAAAATTCCATACATCTTTCAACCTTATGAATCCCTTGTGGAAAAGGAAGAGCGTTTAGCTCACGAAGAAATGAAATAAGGAGAGGAAGAAGAAGAAGGGGATGAAATGGATATTCAAGAAGAAGAAGAGGAAGGTGAAACATCTCTTGAAAGTATTGATTACACCTCCAAACCAACCAACAAGATGATTATCCAAAACCAAAAGATAATTATGGAGAATCAACGGACACTTAAGAGATCCGTTAGTAAAAAATTGGATATAATATCTTCTAAGATGACCAAGTTCTTCTCAAAAGTCAGCAAGAAGTTTAACCTTTCATCATTCTCATCATCCTCCAATTAGATCTATCTTTTCATACACTGTCATAGTTGTTTAAGTTTGTTTTAAGTTTGAATGTTATTGTATTTCATGTTGTTTAATCCATGTATCATTCCAATTTGAATTAATGTTGAAGATCTTTCTGTTATCTAGCTTATTTCATCTCTATAATAACTGTTAATATGATATATATATATAAATATATATATATACATTTATTCAAAATAAATAAAAAACAAGTCTTCAAAACACAGATGACCCTGTCGATAATCCCCAAAGGCACCCTGTCGACATGCTTAAAATCTGAAGTGTCTTTTCATTTTAATTTTTGAATTTTAAATAACTAACTTGTATCTATTCATTTCAAACGAAATTTACACCTATAAATACCTGTTCTCTTCCAGAAATCTTTACTCAAAATCATTACTTATCTATTCTATCTATATCTCTTCTCTTTTTCACAAAAATGGCCGATCCTATTCACAATTTATCTGAAAACCTTGAAGAAACTCTTAAATCCTTCAAGAATATTCTCTCTATCATTCTCCGTAATCAGCGTCACTTAGAATTGAGTCAAATGCAGATGATCAAGGAGCAAGAAAGGCATTTCGAAGCAATTCGACGGATGATTTCCTCCCTGCACAAGGATGATAATGAAGCACGTCCTCCTGTTTCTCTCTCTCTTGATAATGAGAATTGGGATGCCATCAAACAAGACCCTATCTTTGGAAAAGAAGGATGGGTTGATGTTCCTCGTAATATTTTATTAACTTTGTTTAATTTTTATTTATTTGCTTGCTTAATTAGGATTTGGTTTGATTTGCTTGAATTTGACTTAGTATGGATTGATATTATGTGTGTAAAATATAACATATATATGATTACTACTAATAATATATGATCTTTTAAGTTATCATGATTATCGGTTTAATTATCTACTTTTATTAAAAAACTCCATTATGAATAAATAAATTGTGTTCTCTTATTCGTATATTCTCTTATCTTTTGAATAAATAGTTTAGTAGTTATTAAGAGTTTAGTTTAAAAGTTAAGTATTGATTATGCATGATAACACTATCATTATAATCACAAGTAATGTAGTCTTAGTTTCAGGGGGAGTTATATAGAGTTATATAGAGTTATATAGTATTAGGGAGTTATATGGTTTTTGTTGATGACAAAAGGGGAGAAGTATAAAATAGGATAGTTGGGCATTGATTAAGGGGGAGTTATTAGAAGTATTAGGATAGAAGTGATATTTTATAAACAAAGGTTGTCATCATCAAAAAAGGAGAGATTGTTAGTCCCTGAGGAGTTGGTTTTTATGACAACAACCTTACTTAGAATTAGATTATAAAATATATAATACTAACATTATTGTGTAGATATATATAGATATGTTTGCAGGTACTAAAGAATGAAGAACCGTACATTATAAAGATTCAATATCAAAGATTGAAGATATCAAGATTCAAGACTCATGAGTATCAAGAATTTCAAGAGTTCAAGTTTCCAAGATAAGTTATATAGTTAGGAATATTGTTAAAACTCATAGAAAGGCACTAACATCTTAAAATCTATTTTATTCGTGGAATGGAATCCACTTCGTACTTGTTAAAGGGATGGAACCCTAAGTAGGATGGAACCTACGAAAAATCTAGTGGAATATCTTTTTGTATCCACTTACTTTTATTTCAAAATGACTTTCAAAATATATAGCTTGTTTTTCAAAATGATTTTAAATATTCCTGTTTAAAAAACCAAAATCTTCTGTCCTGGTTTTCCAATATATTTTAGCCTCAAAAATATCCTTAGTTTTAAATATCCTTAATTTTAAATATCTTTGATTTTAAATTAT
Source organism: Allium fistulosum (assembly GCA_030737815.1). Lineage (NCBI taxonomy): Eukaryota > Viridiplantae > Streptophyta > Magnoliopsida > Asparagales > Amaryllidaceae > Allium > Allium fistulosum. Next base: position 411,831,663 of record CM060908.1, on the reverse strand, counting down.
TATCCTAAGTTTTTAAACTACAATTTTGATATTAATATATTTAGCTGTTTTATATATTTATACTTAAGATTTAAATATAAAAGTATAGAAAATTATTATATATATTTTAATATTGTTCTCTATAGTTATTTATGTATTATAACTATATATAAGTATATTTTAAAGTTTAAATATAAATATAATATAATATAGAAATTATTTTCAAAGAAAAACAAATCACCAAAAAATACAAGGGCATGTCGACATGGTCACATGTACCCCTGTCGACATGGTGACAGTTAAATTGTTTTTTTAAATAGAAGTGTCTATTCGCCACATCCCTTCACCAATGGACATGGCTATTGATCTACTATAAATAAAGGGTGTTTCCAACGAATTTTAATCACTTTTTCTCCGATTTAACTTCTCTTCTTCTTCTCCACCTTCTTATTTACAAATTACACCATTACTCTGCCGAAATCAATATCGAATCTAACTAAATAATTTTTTGTTTTGATTCTCTCCACTATCTCTACAAGATCCAAGTGCTAATCTGAGTTATAGACTTTTTGTAATCAATTGAGCGAGAGAAGGTGTGATTGTAGCCCTGAAAATCAATTGGGTGAACTTGTTGCCCCGGAAATCAAGTATCTCTACCCAGAGGATTGTGATTCTGGAGGGTGTACCTCGTAGCCTTGAAACCGAGGGTTGTATTTGTTAGAATTGTTTTTGAATGGAAATCCGTACTTGTGTTGCGGGACTGGATGTAGGGTAACTCCGAACCAGTATAAAATCCGGTGTGTTCTTTCCTTTACTGCTTTTTTTTATATTTGCATCTGTGTTTGATTCTCTGTTCATATCTGTGTCTGATTAGTGTATACATTGTTAACAAATTAAGATAAATTCAAAACGACTAACAAATTTCTTAAAACACTATTCACCCCCCCCCCCCCTCTAATGTTAATTCTAGCCTTAAGATCCTTAATCCGCATTTCTAACACATTATTCGGGCCAAAAAATGAGCTAAAGTGATTGAGATGCATACCAATTTGGAAGATTTTCTACCATCCTTAGTTAGAACCAAACCTAGCTGATAGAGCTAAGATTTTTGATGCTTCTCTCCCTAACCAGAGGAAATACCTATATTGGAGAGATAGCCAAGATCGGAGGTATGATGGATTCAAAATATAGTGGAGGAATTAAAGTTGAGGCATCAACCATAGCCACAAAAGACAAGTGTTCAATACTATGCTAGAAATCTTAGACCTTATTCTGAGAAAGCTGCACTACTTATGTAATAAACATTGTAATTATTATGGAAAATAGTAATATAATGAACTGGTCGTAAGGATATTAGACGGCTCAAATCGGTATAAAAATCTTTCTGTGTTAATCTCTTTGACATGACAACTGGACATAGGGATATCAGATGGCTCGAACAAGTGTGTGTGTGTGTGTGTGTGTGTATGTGTGTGTATAAACCTATATATGTTAATTATATTAGCATAGTCATGCTGGACATAGGGATATTAGACTGTCCAAACCAGTTATCAAAATAGAGCTGCTTATAACGTAGCTCGGCTTCTTCAGCCAACTAACTAGACGTAGGGATATTAGACGGTCTCAACCAGTATAAAAACTCATCTATGTTAGTTCTGCTAACATAGCACAATGGAAGTACGGATACTAGACAGTTAGAACTGGTACAAAAAAACCATGCGCATGATTTGAAAAGGTTGTAAACACGCACCTGACTTCACAGTCAAATATCGGTCTGCCCCCAAATAGTGGGGCAGACCGTGCCAAGTGCACGATTGTGAACCTGCCTCTGAACAAGGGGGCAGGTCACATCCTACATGCAATAGAATACACATGTCAAAAACTCAATTCAGCATTCATGAACTACATGACAAATTAATTCAAAAAATGTCAAGGAAAAATGATGCATGGAGTGTACTGCAGCTCGCAGATCAGGTGCAATTCCAAAAATTAAAGCTTGTCAGCTAAACATTAGAAACTAAAAACTTACTCAAGTTCCCTTAGTTTTGTTTTTGACTTACCAAAAACTTTATGTGTGATTCAATACACCTACGCATACTTCACAAATGAAAATAGATAGAAACAATCATAACACGAGTTACATTAAAATTTGCAAAGCTACTTTTTATAACAAAACAAAAACAACAGTAAGAGTCTAACTCAGACTCAGAGGACGAGCTAGCAACAATCATTCTGCGGTGGGATGATCTACGGGAATGCGATACCGAACATGTAGAAGAACCACATGTCTGTTGGAGAATAGGAGGTGGATCATTCAACTCAGTAATAACAATTGATGAACGAACGGGGGCAGTACAACCGCAAGTAGTACTGCCATAAACTGTACATGGGTCGTAATTGGCGCCAGCCCAAGTATCATCATAATCTTATGGATCATACTTGTAGTTGGCATGATTATATAAAAAAAGATAGGTCAAGTCCAGGTAGAGAACATTTGAAAACATCGATTTCACACCTCTTATCAATTTCAGTCGTTACCTTCTTACCATGAAGTTGTTATAATAAGGAAACCCTATCCATCCCATCTCGGGAGACAACAATGAAGTCTAGACAAGCTTCGCATTCTAAGTTGAATACCTTATTCTCAAGGGCATTCACATGCCCTATTGCAATCCTTCTAGTTCTTTCAATCTAACCTAAAAGATGTTCTCTTATTTTCTTAGTATTCCTGGAGAAGGGGCCAAAGAGCTCTTCCATATTAGAAATGAAAGGTGAAACGCGAGTATCCAATGTACCCAATTCTTTCTTATAATGATTTTCCAACTCATTAGGCTTGGCTTCGTAATAATTTTCCAAATCATTCTTCCACTTAAAAGCTTCATTTGGGTTGACCCCAAGAGGGGGGATGGGAGCAACACTTTATCTAGAAGAGGTACCAACGACCAAGGTGGTAGAGGGAGTATCTTCTGCACTAATTCGCCTAACAATCTCCCCGTCCAATTCTTTAACTTTTTGTTGTAAGGCTTCAGTTTCATCCTGAAATACGATCCCTTATGCATTTGCGGCATTTTTTTAATAAACCTTCTAATTCTGCAACTCTAGCTAGGGCAGAATCCAACTTCTTCGTGAGAATGGCAACCTCCGAAGCCTAATCGAAAGAAGTCGGCTGAAAGCCAAACAAGTCCATATAAATCAAAACCAAAGAAAAGCACAAATTAAAAAAAATGAAAATGATGAATAATTCACCTAAAATAAGTACAACTCTAAAGATAGTATAAAATGTCATGAAGTTAAAAAAATCATTTTATATCCTAAGGTCCAACAATTAAACACAAAGACAAGGCACCTAAGAAATGCTGGGTAAAGGTGGGGCTGAGCTAATGGCAAAAGTCCTTCAGGGATCGTAGCAAGCTCTGACCAGTTATCCATTGGTTGTTCGACAAATACCTCGAAACCCACTATATTGCATAAAAATCCCTGATATAGTGTAGGATAGAAGAACTCCTAAACATCCTTAGCGGGCTGCAGGAAAATCTCCTTTCTCTTACTTTTAATTTTATCTCGCTTAAGTTTCTCCAAGTAGGAAGAAATCTTGCCTTGAGAATCACACAAGGAATCCTTGAGATCATGAATTTTCAATACAGCCTTCTCCCTTGTTTTCTCTAAGATATCGATTAGCTCAGCCTTAGTCTTCTTAGTTCGTCTCGAGAAACCACCAAAAAACCTATAGGCGTCGGTTCTCCCTCCTTTATCCTGCGAACAGGAAGGTCCCCTCGACTCCACTACCCTCGTCCGATCAGTCATCAGAGAAGAATTAGAACTAGCATGAAGAGTAGGAACCATGTCCGAACGAGGTACCATAACCGCCTTCCCGCATTCAATGGCTTCTTTCTCTCCAATTAGGCGAACAATCTCCGTGGACATATCTCCAATAATTTCATTTTATTTTACAATCTCATTCTCATACACATTACTGTAAAGCTTTTCACTATCTTTCATAGACTCCTACATTCGTTCCAACTTGCGGCTTCCCATACCTATGCACACAACTTAGTGTTGTATTCATGTTGGTATGTGAGTGCATTTGTAGCTTCTTTAAGTTCCATATGAACACGTCCTAACTCCCGTACAAGACTTTCATTCTCAACTTTGAGTAAGCTAGCCTCTGCCTTAATGGTAGTAGAAGGATCCTTCCCCTCAACCCCGAGTTCAAACATTGACATCGGGATCCTGGACGATGGCAAAATGAGGAAAGTTAGGTCCGTGGGCTTTATTAGGTTCAAGTAAAGGTTAGGGGAGCCAACCTAATCAGTATTAAGAAAAACTGACTCAAAGACAATTGATATACACCGAATGAAGATCTAATACCAAACATCCATTATTCACTACATTAATTTAAACAAACCCCGTGCTAAAGAAACATGCATATAATAATAAGAATAGGAAGATTTTGGTCCTTTTATAAATTTTAAAAATTAAGGCTAAACCACTCCAAGTGGGGCTATCAGGCGGAAAAGAGCCACTTCTAAGGTCTATCGCCAACGTCGTAGCACAAAGTCGTTGAGGGCTTCCTTCTCTTGAACTACTTAGTCAATCCTGGAAAGTAATCCCTGGGTCTCATCCTTAAGTTTTTTAAAAGGCTCATCTAATTCTTTTTCATACTTGCGAATAGCCTAGCACTAAGACCAAGGCGATCTACGGTCTGAGTTTTAAGCCAAGCTTCGCTCTCCCTCAAAACTTTTGTAAACATGACTTCTTCAAAAGACTAAAACAAACAAAGTAACAGAAATGATATGATCATTCACAAAAAAACAACTAAATAAAATAGTACCAAAAAAACAAAAGACAAGTCTTCGTTACATATCAAAAAAGGATCTCGGAATTCGCATACAAAAAGTTAAACATATGTATGAGGGTTAAAGTAACTTTAGTTCCAGATGTTCCTTCGGCATCCTTAGACGTTAGGTCTACAAGATCCTCCACCGCCTCCTTATCCTTCATGGTATGTACTGAACCGCTAGGAGCAGCATCTTGCCCAACAAGCTCTTTATCCCACTTGTCCCTACAATTTTATTAGACCGCTCAACCACAAACTGGTTCCCCGGAAAGCTAAGGTCAATCTCTTTCTCAATCTGAAGCTTAGCCAAGATATATAGATTGTAGACCACGTCGGAAGTGCTCATCCTAAGCTCTTCGTTTGATTCAACCAACACTTTTCCCACCTTGGCTAGCTCCTCTCATATCTCCTGGAACTCGCATTCTTTTGAGGTCAAGGCATCTGCCATAGACTTAGCCTCCCTCTTGGATCTCTCTCGATATACCCTGAAGTCTTCCTCGATCCCGGCCTTCGCGGAAGCAAGGTTGACATTCTTAGCGTCAGATGAGGCAAGGTTTGCTTCAAGTATAGCCACCTGATTAAGAGTGGTAGCCTATTCGCCTTCCCCCTCTCATGTCTCTATCATTAAGGCAGCATGCTAAAAAACACAAAGAAAATACGATTGGGTAAGTTTGACTGGAATAAAATATAAAAAAGGGGAAGACTGCTCACGTAAGACCAGGACCTCTCCAGCTCAGACATTAGTTCAAAAGGGGAGATCTTAGGAAGTGGAAGAGGAAGGGGAAAGGATGGAGAAGATGAGGCAATGCGAAATAGAAAACCCTGTGCAATCTTCCCCACTTTCTCAAATAGTTAGAATATGGCCACATTAGGGAGAAGATAGCGAGAATTGAGGGTAGGACAACTCTACAAATGAGGGATAGGCAGCGCCGCAGAAGTAGAATGGGAAGGAACGTCTGGAGGAAGAGGAAGGGGAGAAGTAGCCCCTATTTTGGGATCCCGATCAGAATCATGGACCGTATCACGCTCCCTTTTTCGAGTAACCTTTTGCATTAGCTTTCTCGATTGGCAAAGCGATTGCAATAGAAGCATCCATTATACATATATAGAAAAGGAATATTAAAGTCAGGAGAAGTTCCCAACAGAGGACATAATCGTAAGAATAATAAGTTTAAATTCTGTCATCAGCAAGCTGTACCACTGGGATCAACAGAAATTGAGGAAGGCTTAAAAATGGAACGAGAAAAGTGGTGATGTGGGCGCAAGAACCAATTCTTTCTCATAATTTTTCAGTAAAGAATATCCTAAGTTCCCTCTTCTCATCACTTATTTCTTAAATATGATTCATACGCCTCTCATATTCCTTGTTGTCTTTATCGGCACAAACAAACTGAGTATAATGCTAGCGGAAAGAAGTAGGAAAATCATTTGAGTTGGAAACAAAGAAATACAACTCAACCAATTTCTGGGTCTTTCATGGGACGACCATCAGGACCGCCTTCTTGGCTTGGGCATAGAAAAAGCCAGTATCACCCCTTTTAGGACTTTTATTAATATCAAATAAAAACCAAAGCTCATCACAAGAAAGGGTATAGTCGTTCTTAGCGCAAAGAATAAAAGTGGAAATCACCAGAGAATACGAAAGAGAGAAAGCTAGATGGGTACAAGATCGATGGAAGAAAGCCATTGACGAAGAATTGGATTTGGAGGAAGGTAGAGACCGCAACGTATGTGTCCAGGAGTAATGGGAGTAAACCCAATCGAGGGAGTGTTAATACGTTCATGGTGTTCAAGAACCCTAGCTTCATTACCTAAAAACCAAAATTGAGTTAGGTTACCATTGAATTCTTTCAGCCGAGTAATTCTAGAAGGCGAAAGTAAAGGGGGAGAGAAAGAGGAAGTCATTCCCGAATCTCAAGATTAATTAAAAGAAAAGATGCTAAACTAAAGAGATCTACCAGAAATTAAAATAAAAACAAGTTTCTTACTTCGATCTAAAAGAAAATCCGAACGCAGAGACAAAATTAATTTTGAAACTTTCTTTCCTTCTGTTTCCTTTCTTGAATATAAGAATGTAAAAAGAAACAAAGAGAAGATGAAGAAAAAATATACATACATTAATTTGAATAATGGTTACATGATCAAAATGATGAAGAAATTTGTGAGACGTCGATCGATTAAGTTGTCAAAATAATGAATACAAAGATTGCTACAGATCCTAGAAAAACAAAAGGTTTGATTTAGCAATGATTCAAAAAGTGGTCCAATGAGGGAATGACATGTGGTGACCGGTAAGACTATTTCCACTAACAAAAAGAAAGGAAGGATTAGACGGAAGCGACGGGATGTGCAAACCGAGTATGAACGATGACAAGTCTACATCAATCTACGATCGCCGCGGACTTAAGGGGAAAGTGTTATACCTATATTTCTCAAACTATGTTAAAAACGGGCTAAGCCAGATGTGAGGCTAGGGGAACTGCTCTCAAATGATCCAATTGATACTGCACAAGAAGTCAAGAATTGCAGTGAGCCGCATGAGACCATGCTCAGCTATTTAATCAAAGCTTATTACTACCACCAAGACTGACTACAAAGTACAACAGCCAGCCTACAATCGTGGCACTTGACCGGACTAAAGGAACTGCAGTCAAAAAACAAGAAGTCACAACGGATAAAAATACTGCGCTCATAAGACAGGTTATAGAGATATCAAATATGTGTCTATCCCTTAATTTAGACATTATATTGTGATACTAAACCTAAAATTTGACATAGTCACAGGGAGTGGGAAACAGTCCACAAATATAATACACAGGACCAAAGTAAGACTTACATATTGTGCAGCCACGTTAGAAGCTATTTTGGATATGCCAAAATACAATACATCCAAATCAAAAAGTTGGGCAAAAACCAAAATACATGGACAATCTAACTGCGCTATTAAAATCCCTAAAACTTATACTTTGTTAACACCTTCAGGAGCAGATCTGCATCGCACATGCTGAGGGCTACCTAAGCAGTACCACATGGAGTCAAAAAAACATTCCAAAGGGCTGTACACAGGGCCACTCAAACAACGCTCTAATGTGGATCCACAATTACAAGTAGACAGCAAAGATATAAATCTCTCTTGTCAATAACTCATGCATATCAGATCACAGTCAGCTCAAATCACAGCCAGCTTAGATCACATTCATATGTATATCGAGCTAACTCCCCAAATTAAGGCAAGGCAACATCCCAAAACTGAAGAATAACTCTCAATATTCTCCCAAGGAAATATACAATATTCTCTCAATATTCAGATCAGAAGTATCCGACCCACTCCAATTTCAGATATTGCCGCTTCAATTTTAGGAGTTCCTGCCTTAATCTCAATCTTCCCATGAAAGACCATAATTCAACCACCCAAATCATGGCTTCTTACCAAAGACACATCAACAATCATTTCACATCAAACTAACGATACACATGGGTGGCAAGTAGGAGGATCCAAAGTCAGAAATTGAAGTAGCAGATAAAGGATGATTGTGGTAATCCACATACATCTTCAACACTATAAGTAGAAGAGACTGGAAGGAGAAAAGGAGGATTTTTCTGGAGTCCTTTTCTTCTCGGTAAAAAGCTAGAAAGTTGTACTATTCTCAAAACTCCTATGAAAAATTTATGCCAGAAAAATAAATATAAGAAAGGATTTGGCTCATAGATGTAGGATTCACAAGAATCCAAACCACGTAAAAAATTTCTATGTATTTTTACTTTCATGCACCATTATCTGTTTATATTGCATTGGATTGTAACTCATTAAACTAATACGAATTGGATTTGACATTCTTACAAATAGTTGGAGTGCAACTACTTGATTATGTAAGCATTCAACAACATAATCACTACTCAAAGGCAAGCTTAATACAACTTAAGTTTGTTGATTCAAACTTGAGGAAGTACATTAACAATTACTTTCGCCATCAATTAAGATGTTATGTTAGAAAAATCTCACCAACAAGAATATTTCACCAAATGGGTGGAGGTAGAACCTTTAGCCACGATCACTATAGAGAAGATAGTCAGCTTTGTAGTATGAAACATAATCACCAGATTCGGGATCCCCTACAAGATAAGTCCCGACAACGGCACTCAGTTTGGAAGTAAGGAGTTCGTAGAGCTTTGTAAGAAGAATGACATAACTAATGGTATCTTCTCCATTACACACCCATAAGCAAATGGATAGGTTGAGGCCCCTAACAAAACCATTAAGAAGTTGCTTAAGAAAAGACCGCAGAATGCTAAAGGAAAGTGGACGGAAGAGCTACCTCTAGTATTATGGGCCTACCGAACATCGACTAGATCCCAATGGGTCATACTGCTTTTTTATTAACTTATGGATGTGAAGCCATGCACCTTATTGAAGTAGAAACCTATTCATACAGAAGAATATCATATATCGTAGAAAAGAATAAAAAGCTAAAAGAAGTTGCCATAGATCTCATTCAGGAAAGAAGGGACAAAGTGGTAGTGATATCTGCCGCATACCGGTAAAGGATGATAAAGAATCACAACGTCAGGCTCAAGGAAAGAAACTTCTGCAAAGGGGACCTTGTACCGCGAAGGGTGATGGCTAACACAAAAAACCGAGCAGATGGAGCTCTGGGTGCAAATTGGGAAGACCATTAGTCGTGGCTGAAGCATTGGCTAACGGAGAATACTGGTTATCAAGACCTGATGACAACTTAGTTTCGAGAACATGGAACTCAGAGCACCTCAGGCCTTATTTGTATGATTTACATCATTTATCTAACGGCAATGTAGTTATTATTGCAAGGAGTAATAATACAATGAACTAAAGATAGGGAAATTATACGGTCCGAACCAGCATAAAAATCTCTCTATTTTGATCTCTTCGATACTACACAGATAATTACACTAGATATATGGATATTAGACGGTCTAAACCAGCTATTAAAATAAAGCTGAACAAAATGCAGCTTGGCTTTCTTAGCCAAACTGGTCGTAGGGATATTAGACGGTCTGAACCAATATAAAAATCCTTTATATGTTAATTTTATTAACATAGTGCTAGACATAAGGATATTAGATGTCCCGAACCAGCTATCAAAACGAAGCTGCACAAAGTGTAGTCCGGCTTTCTTAGCCAAACTTGGTCGTAGGAATATTAGACAGTCTGAACCAGTATAAAACTCATTTCTATGTTATTGTTAACATAGTCATGCTGAACGTAGGGATATTAGACGGCTCGAACCAGCTATCAAAACGAAGCTGCACAAAACGCAGCCCGACTTTCTTAGCCAAACTGGTCATAGGGATATTAAAAGGCTCGAATCAGTATAAAAATCTCTCTATGTTAATTCTGTTAAAACAGTACACTGGTCGTAAGGATATTGGACAACCTGAACCAGTCATAAAAACCATACACATGAATTAAAAGGGTTGTAAATACACAACCTAACTTCACAGTCAAATATCAGTCTGCCCCCAAATAGCGGGGCAGACCATGCCAAGCGTAGGATCGTGAACCTGACTCCAAACAACGGGGCATGTCACGTCCAACATGCAGTAGAATACGCATGTCAAAAGCTCGGTTCAACGTTCATGAACTTCACAAGAAGTTGACCCAAAAATGAAAAAGAAAAACAACGCATGGAACGTACTGCAACTTACAGATCAGGTACAATTCCATAAATTCCTTAAAGCTCGTCAAGTAAACATCAAAAACTAAGGTCTATTCAAGTTTACTTGGTTATGTCCATACTCGCTAAAGATCTGCACACGATTATATGTTCTACACATCTGCACGCGCTTCCTAAAAAAATATCAAAAGGCAACATATTGGAATCGAAATGGGAGCATGTATCATTAACTACATCGCCAAATGACAAATTCAATAAAACTATATATACGCACCCTCTTCTGAACGCTAGCCACACAATCAAAATAAACAAAAAGTCCGCGAAACGCCAATCAATTAAATAGAATAGATAGCAAGTATAAAGAACGAGACGATTTACCTAGAAAATGAAGAGGACAATATGCCAATGACTAGGGGAAGTGGCCAAGTAGAGAATGACACGTGCACGAGCATTAAATGCAAAACGGGTATCGAAATTTTATCCCTTTAATGAAAGGAAAGAAAGAAGTAGACAGAAATGACGGAATGCGAAGGCCAATAAAGACAAGTCTATATCGATCTGTGATCACCACAGACTTGAAGAGCAAGTGTTACACTCGTATTTCTCGAATCTTTTTGAAAGGCGATATGACAAAGGTATCAAGATCAAAACGGGATGCCCTCACAATAAAGTTAGACTGCAAAAAGGAGAAGCGAAGAAAAAGTAAAGTTAAAAGAATATTGCGCTTAGAAATTACAGGACAGCGACAATGGTTCAAACTGCACCGATCCCCCTAATCCTGGTATTACATTACGATACCGATCCCAAAACCGAATATGAACATAGGGTGCAACAAAAAACCAACAACCATGATACACGGAACTGTGGCGTGACCGAAATCCCAAAATAACAATAAAACGTTAATATTGTGCAGTGACACAAGGAATTATATAGGTGGCGTCAAAACAAAACTCGTCTCACTTAGAAAAAAAGACAAACACCATCAACGACATACTGCACTCACAAACCAATATATACGGATAGTAGAATTGTGCTAACAATCTTGCAATGAAGGAAAATAGGGATGCACTGCGCTTGCTTTCTTTTGACGCTTGAAAAGAGTGAAGTGACATAATGCGTCGCCATCAAGACATGAGCACTGAAAGAGGATCGCACTACTCTCAAAGAGGCTAAATAGACCGCAATATAATTCCAAAACTTGTGCATTGTTAATACCTCCAAAAACAGATCTGCACTATGCTCACTGGGGGCTACCTAAGCAATACCATGCGGAGTCAAAAGCGATCCATGGGTTGCATACAGGACCACTAAAACAATGCACCAACGCAGATCTACGCTCATGAATAAGCAATAAAGATATAGGTCTCCATCATTGATAACCCGCATGATCTATCTCTTAGAGCAACTCGGCACGAAATTGCGTAAAACAATTGCCTTCACAAATGGTGGCCTGATCGCCCTAACCAACCTTGCAAATATCATCAACACTCGAGGCAGATCAAAGATGCAACCATCTTCTGAGACAAAAGTAATAAAAGCGGCACAACTCACCTCAAAGAAAAAAGGAAAAGCCGTACTCACGTCGACGAAAGGAAGTGATACTTGAGTTACTTACCCTTCAAAGAGGGAGAACTCAGAACCTATTCAAATCTTGAACTTCACACCTCAAATTTAAACACCCCGCTTTAATTTAAAATTTCACGTCAAAACCAGAAACTAAACCGCTGAAATCAGAATTTTCTGCCCAAAAGACGTCGACAATTCACGTGCATCAAATAAATATTGAAGATGAATGACACATGACATGATCCAAAGATAGAAACAAAAGGATGAAAGAAGGATAGTGGCAATCCAAGTGTGTCTTTATATTATAAGTAGAAAAGGCAGTGTAGCAAGAAAGAAATCTTTTTTCCTAACTTGTTATTTGTAAGGTTCAAGAAGCAAAAGCATTGTATTCACAGTCATTAAAATCATGCGAACTACCTAAATTCTCAGTGTTTAGTTTTCTACATTTTTATTTGCCTTTATCTAGATTTCAATGTAGATTTTGTTCTATTTTTATTTGAATTAAATATTAATTTGAGTTGACATTTTAACAATCAGTTAAAGTGCAACCACATAGTTGCATTCAGATGTGATGAGAGAAAAAATCTTAGTAACATTACCACCATTCAGAACGGATGGTTTCGTTGTTAGGAGTGAGTTGTTCCGATCATACAAAATGTTTCACCTCCTCCCTCTAGCAAAGCTCTGGCAAGCGCTTGTTTATGTTACATCTATTTTATTTACATGAATTTATTACAGGGAAAGGAAGATCTCAATTACAACATGGAGCTCAGATTTACAACAAAAGCAATCGTACCACGGATCGAGACCTGCATGGTTCGAAAAGATTATTAAATAAGTCTTTTTTCACTTGTGAAAGCAAACAATTCCAAGTGAATAACTACTTATCTTCCTTGAGCATAACATAAATCTAACACGAAAGATCTTCGATTTTCACTGAGATAGCAGACTTTCGCTGCGCTGCCATTAAAATATAAAGGGGGTAAGTTTTGAGCATACGACGATATAATGAATGAACTTGTAGGGTAAAGCTCGAGGAAGCTTCGAGATACGGGCTTCAGGTTGATCTTTCTCGCCCGGATGCAAAAATGGGCCAAAATGTTTGGTATGTTAAGTGGGCCATTGTTATAAATTTTGTTGATAGAGTGATACTTGACATGGGCTCTTGTAAATTGTAATGTAGTTGGTAGCTGCTTGCAGGGTTAAGTTTGTATGTGTTGTGCAATTTGTACATTACTTTTAGTTTAATAAAGACTTCTGAAATTAGTTCAAAAATGTTTGTGTCTGTGTATATAAAGGCATATTTCTTATCATCAACAATAATTGATTCTACATTTTTTTAGTGATATAAACATGTGATTTGCATAAGAAACTAATATAACATCTGTGTACAAAGATTGTATTATAAATATATTACAAAATAATAAAACATTTACTCCGCCAGTATCTCAATCCTCAGATAGTTCGAATAAAACCGAAGAACAAAATAAAATAAAGCCCGATAGAATACAGCCCAACCCAACATCCAGTACACCATCTTCCACTTCTCCCCCTTCTCAAGTTTTCCCCTTTCGGCACCCTCCGTCCCATTCTATTCAAACTGTTGCCTATGTCGCCAGGTGACCCTATAAACATCAGTTGCCCTCGAGCAAGGACGATCATGTGGTCGAGTAGCATTTGAATTCGGTACGACGGTTGATTTATGGTCAGGATCGCCGTGCTTCCCGATCGAGCGATGTGGTGCACCCTCTCGATCACGCTGTACACGCTTGTTGAGTCAAGTCCTGAGGTCGGTTCGTCCAGGAAGAGTAACGCAGGCTCGTGTATGGTGTCCACTCCTATTGACACTCGTCGCCGTTCTCCTCCAGAGGCTCCTCGTGTTCCTTTATCCCCTATGCATGTGTTCCTTGATGTCTGCATGCATTAGATACTCCTATATTATGATCAATGTAGATATAAGATCAGAGTTTTCTGCTTGGAAATTTGACAAAAAACAATCTAGTGAGCTTGGGAATTTGACAAAAAATAACCCAGTGAGCCCATGCGGATGTAGCGTTCACCTTCCAAATAGTGCAACATCCCTTGTGGTCTTCCGATTTTTATCATAAGCTCCGAATTAAATAATGTGCATAGTGGGAAGAGTAAGAATGTATTGTTATTTAAATCGGGATGAGTGGTGCAATCAGAGTGCTACAGAGGTAGTGGAAAAAAGACGTGTCACTGAGCGCTCAACTTTATATATATATAGAGACACAATATTTATAAACCATTGGATCCTTTTGTCTTTACATGTAAGGTGAAAATTAAGGGAATTTATCGATCAAGATCTTTGGTGTTTCATTTTGCGGACATTTTCCTATGTCGATCACTGATTCATGTTCGGACATTTTCTTTTTAATATGTTTACAAGGTTTTGCATGGATGAGGTGGGTTAATTAAAAGGAGGAGATGATAATAGCCGAGTTAGTTCATTGTAGGAATCCATGTTTTTTACGTTTTAAACTATGAGATTAGAGTCCACGTATGTCTTTTATTTTGGTGCTTCTGTTTGGTTTATTATGTGTACGTACGTACATTTTGATCTATCCGATGATTCTTTTCATAGCAAGATTCAACTGCTGTATTTTGTATATTGATCGAACTGTTATTGGGTAATAATCGATGATCCTCATGGACATAGTTTTAGCTGTGTAAAAAGTAGCTGTTTATTTGTAGCATGAACTGTTACTATATCTCAAATGCAAACTAACTTATCACAGGTGCACAATATCACCAGTGCATAATAGATCATCCTAATTAAAACTCCTTTTAACATTTGTTAAAATATTAAGTTGTTTTTCTAGATTTGTTCTACTGGTTGACGCTTAGAGTATTCCTAATTCATCGTAGAAATATCTTTTTTATTATGTTATTAGAAAATTCTTAATTTATTATACTTTGTAAAAATAAAACGGTGTGAAAAATCGGAAATGAGTACTTAATGTGATTCTAGAAAGTTCCATTATAGCATTTTATATCCAGTTTAAGAAATCATTAATTTTTGTAATCTATCATTGCAATCTTCTCTCGATAGCATCAATCTTTTAGCGATTCTAGTGATGTGAACATGTGATTTGTATAAGAGACTAATACAACATAAGTGTACAAAGATTGTGTTATAAATATTACCAAACATTCACGAAACCCTTCGTTTAACATAATAACAGCAACAAAGCATCTAATTAACCTTGTCTCATGACCTCTGATTCTTGGACCCAAACCGAAGAACAAAATAAAACAAAGCCCGATAAAATACAGCCCAACCCAGCATCCAATACACCATCTTCCACTTCTCGCCCTTCTCAATACTAATATCCAACTGCTTCAATATATTCTCTCCAGTCACAACCCCAGTCAACGTCCCATTCGCAAAAACTCTGTCCAATACAAATTCATTCATCAACAATCCCTCGTACGGATACTTCATGGTCGATATCACATTCATCCACCTCCACCCTCGAGGAATATCGTCCCCGCTGATGAAATACCCGCAAAACAAAAAGAACAAAGCAGTAAACGCGATAACCGCAGCGTACCCCAATATGAAATTGGGCACCACCGAGCTTACAAACACCACAAACGAATTCGTCGACAGCAGAGATACGTATAAAATTACAAGGAAGTACAGGAAGCTTCCGTGAAGGGTAATTGCGAACCAGACAATGATGGCGTAGGTAGCGGACTGAAGTAGGAGGAAGGGTAAATAGGTAATTAGACCGGAGATCGTGTAGGAAGAAGCACGGTAGGCGTTGTGGGAGGTTTCACGTATGAAGATGAAGCGTTCTTGGATGAAGGCGGGGACTGCGTCGTTGGATGAGAAGAAGAAGAGGCTTACTGTGAAGATCAGGAAGCTGAGGCGGTCGGTTATGCCTTGCGGGTCGGGTTTGGGCTTCCAGAACATTGACGCCATCATCAGGCCCATTACGGTTAGGACCATCTGGCGGGAGAGGAAGAGTTCGGGGGTGCGGCGGATGTTTGTGAAGTTGCGACGGATTAGGATTAGGGTTTCGGATATGTATGAGTTGCTGAATTTTGGGCCTAGTGTGATGTTGTGTGCTGCACCACCTACACCTGTTTGAATGTAAGTTACCAGACTGTAATAATGCATCTAACTTCTTTAGTTATTAGATTCAATAGTGAATGATTTTCGTATGTACCAAAGAATTATAACCTCATCCTTATATTACTTCTACAACAAACATTTTATTCACTCTTCTTATTTATTCATAATATTTTCTCTTTCAACTTTTAATATCAGTGAATTGCTTCAAAAATATAAATTGTATTTTCTTTGAAATTGCTATTGACTACTTAATTTGCTTTAAATTGCTCTAACTTAGTTCCCATGTGTTATGTAATAGCTCATAGTTTGCATAAATCATGTATAATCAACATAAAAGAAAGCTTTGATACTACAAAAATATAACATCCAACCTTTATTTGTTACACAAAACTGCACTGGAGTTGTTAGGAACAACATCAATGCACCAGTGAGGCTATTTCAAACAACATTAGTTCATATTGTCACATCTTACCATATAGGGAAAAAAGATTTATATTTGGGAGTAGTTTTTACAGCGATCCAAATGCTTAATAAGTTTTGAAAAAAGTGGCAGAAATGGATAAACTGAATTCACCTAGCAAAATTTACGATATACAATCATAAAATATATATTTGCAACTCAATATGTATTGATAAGCAAGTAAATATATTGTGTCGACCATAGTTTTTGGAAATAAAGATATTACGACTCATGTACAAGTCAAGGTGTATCGTAAAAAAGATGTACCTGCTCCATTCAAAGTGATTGGAGTCAAATAGTCAGATTCATTCACGGTGCAGATGCTATCACGAGGAGTTGGCGACGTTATCTCATTTGAGTTTGTGTAGTATGCAGCTGGCGATGGGCTGTGACAATTAAAGAATAGAATCAAACTCTTATTTACTAGTATAAGTCATGCATCAAATTTATATTTCCATATAAAAAATCGAAAATCTACCTTGACAAATTTTGCGTCCTAGGTTGACCCTTAGGAGTCCTCCTAGGAGTCATTCTGAACGCATCCATCACACCACTTTGACTACCGCTCCATGGAGACTTAGCCGTGTTCCATGGGCTTCGTAAACTGTGATCAAACAGATCAATCCCATTGTTGCTCTTTTCGACGACAGTTGAAATCGACACAGCATCATTATTCACTTGTGGCGGTTTAAGCCCGGTAAGGCAAAAGTCGGCCAAAGCTCGGACCCCCACCTCACTCTGATCATACTCTTGTATCACATCCAACAAATGCTCGATCGAGTTTTCCCCTTTCGGCACCCTCCGTCCCATTCTATTCAAATGGTTGCCTATGTCCCCGGGCGATCCTATGAACATCAGTTGCCCTCGAGCAAGGATGACCATGTGGTCGAGCAGCGTTTGAATTCGGTACGACGGTTGATGGATGGTCAGGATCACCGTGCTTCCAGATCGAGCGATGTGGTGCACCCTCTCGATCACGCTGTGCGCGCTCGTTGAGTCAAGTCCCGATGTCGGTTCGTCCAGGAAGAGTAATGCAGGCCCGTGTATGATGTCCACTCCTATCGATACTCGTCGTCGTTCTCCTCCAGAGACTCCTCTTGTACCTTCATCTCCTATGTATGTGTTCCTCGACGTCTGCATGCATTAAATACTTTTATATCATGATCGGTATATTTAGAAGATGAGTTTTCTGCTAGGGAAACAATCCAATGAGCCCATATATACACACACATACATACACATGCACACAAAAAATCAGATGTTGTACCGTTAATCCCAGCTGCTGGATAAGCCTCTCGACCCTCTGCTTCTTATCTTCTCGAGAAACAGACCCCAACCGAAAGTCAGCAGCAAACATGAGCGTTTCGTACACAGTTAGCATAGGAAACAGCCTATCATCCTGCATGATGTACGCGGAAGTCCTCTTAATGAGACTGGGGCTCATTTCGTATCCATCAAGGGACACCCTCCCTTGCAAACTGCCACTGGCTATCCGACCCGCTAACCCGTCAAGGAAGGTTGACTTACCGGCTCCACTTGGGCCCAGTACTGCGGTCACGCACCCTTTGGGTGCGTACCCGCTTATTCTGTGCAGCAGGTCGGCTTCTGTGGTTACCCATTTGCCGTTGACTTTTTGCTTCTTGGTTACTGTGTATGTCAGGTTCGAAAACTCTAACCCTCCTGTGAAGTTTGCAGGTTTTCCTATATCTATTATGGATTCATGTGTAGGCATTTTTTGTTTTATTTGGACCATCTCTTTATGAGGTTTGGGGTTAAAAGGAGGAGATGATAATAGCTGTAGCGTTATTGGCAAAAGTTGGTTCATCGTAGGAATCGATGTTTTTTACGTTTGAAACTATGAGATTAGAATCAGTGTGTGTCTTTTGTTTAGTTCTGTTTGGTTTATTGTTTGTACGTACGTACGTTTTGATCCATCCTATGATTCTTTTCATAACAAGATTCTACTGCTTTATTTTATGTATATTGATCGAACTGTTCTTGGGATACTAACTGATGATCCTTATGAACATAGTTTTAGCTGTGTGCGTTTAGAAAGTATAAAACCCAGCTGTTTATTTATGGCCTAATCTGTTACTAATTAACTAATCAAGAATACAGAGATCATATAAAGGTGGAACCCTGTACACGAGCCTTCTGCACGATAGCGGATTCTGTGGAGGTCGTTTATATACGTAGTCTTTCCCTCGCATTGCGAAAATGCTGTTTTCAAAAAGAAACAGAAAAATTAGGCTAACGTTTGTTGATGATTTCGAAAATGAACTAATGATTGTTGTTGTAGAGGAAGCCAATTCGAAACCAAATGATGGCTAGATACAGATGCAACCATTCACATTTGCCCGTAGTTTCAGACTTACCAAGAATGTACCACATTGAAGGTAGCCAAAATGGGTAAATGGTGTTAGTCAAGTTGTGGAATTAGAAACATTTATTTGAAGTTTACTTGGGGAAAAGATTTAAACTGCTTACTGAATCGGACAACGTTATTATATCTAAGAATAATGGTTTCATCGACAAGAGATATTCTTGCAGTGATATGTTTAAAATGAATTTAACAAAATCCTTTTCTACTTATATGGTTGAATACAGGGATTATACCTAAATGTAAATATGAAAATATAAACAAGTGAAATATTTGTTCAAGAAAAATTAACATGTAAATTACAAAAATCAATAACTAAAACAACATTAGAAGTGCTTGGATTGAGTGTTATCATGGCGCACGCTTAGACGCGTCTAGGATCAAAAAAAGGCTGAGGCGTACGTTGTGCGATATTTTGTAGATGAATTGCGCATTTTTTCAGTTTGAGTGCACCATTTTACAAAATTCAAATTTTAGTTTACAAAATAGTTAAATAAAAAATTTAAATAGTTAAATGAATTGTAAATTGTGGTTTAAAATATAAATTCAAGTTAATAGAATATTTAAATAGTTGAATGAATTATAAAATATGGTTTAAAATTTAATTTGTAGTTAGTAAAATAGAATATCAAACGGCACGCAAAAAGGTTCAAGGCTTAGAAAAACCCAAGGCCCAAGGCTTGTGCCCTTTTGCGGCTTAGCTGCTATCTTTGTGACCTGGAACCAAATACTTTGTAACAATTGTTGATTTAAAATAGGCTTATGTACACATATTAGAAAGGAATGATTAGTTCTGGGAAAACTCTTCTTGATATAAATGGTAGAAGTTGAAATCAGTTGAATCATAAAATTCAAGTACTACGACCTCATAGAGATGATGAACATAAAGCAACAGAACTATCAGAGTTTTATGAATCTAATGGAATGGCCGTGAATTTACACCAACATATTTACTAAAATCAAATTGTGTTGCAAAAAGGAAAAGTAGAACTTTAATGTATACGGTCAACAATAAGTTATGTTTTGGCGTATCTGATAGTTAGTGGGGTGAGGCGCTATTAAGTGATGGAACCCGATCCGTTTCACAGTTAGTGAAATTGATAAATTAAAAAAAAAATCAATTTGAATTTAATTGGCTTATGAAGTTTATTAACTAACATTAAATCGAATTTAATTATTAAATAAAATCATATTTTGAATAGTTATTTGAATGTCATATACATATTCATACGTCATAACATCGTATGATAACATAAAAGATATATAAGCATCTGTATTACACACACATAAATGGATATTGAGATTTATATCCGTTGTATATGTTATACTTACATATGCATATGACAAATTCTCATGTATATAGGGAATATAACTACCATATACATATTTTTAGTTATATCATAATATATGTATATAGTTGTACACATATTAATCGTGTCATACACACACATGCGTGTGTAGTGTGTTTTAAACAAATCTGTATGGTTAAAAGAAAATATATACAAATATGGATGAGGGCTTGGTATTAAAAATAAAAGGAAATAGGTAAATATTAGATCTTGATCTAATCAAATACGTGTCCAAAAGGAAAGAGAAGATGGTAATATATTTAAATAATTCCACAATTTTCTTTTACAGGTTTTCAACTAAATCTTGATCTAATCTCTAAAGGAAAGGTAACTACAAAATTGTCCATAATCAACTTTTAGCATTAAAATTTGAAATCTGAAGTAACACAAATACATATAAACAAAAGTCACTTTTAAAATATTGTCATAATTAAGATTGCAATAAGAATTGATTAATCAAAACATTCTATATTATATATACAAGTATGAAGGCACGTCCGATGGACGTGAGTAAGACAAGTTGTTGTAAAATTAATAGGGTGCAAAGAGACGTGTGGGAAATGTGTAATGTGGAGGAAAAATATTACCGTGCGAATTTATTTTGATGTGAAGTATGCATATTTTGTCATTTTTTTATCGCAAATTTATTGGGGGAATGAAGAAAGGAAACTACCGCAGTTCAGTTAGCCGGTATCTTTCTCCGACGTGATACGGGCTGTTATTTTACCCGTATATAGTTGTAAGGAAGAGAGGTCAATGAATAAAGGTTTAGCCATGTCTGTTTGAAATTTGTAAAATATCTTCTTCAATTACAGAGATGGTAATCATGTTGTGACCGAACGTAATGAAGAACGTATTAAAACTTATCCGTTGGGAAGTACAACAGGTTTGTGGAAAAAATTTGGTTGCAGTGTGTGGTACAGAGCTGTAGCATTGAATATGGAGGTAGATAAATGGTAACGGTAGGCGAGTGGATTTGTACGTCTGCATTAAAGTGAGTTCGTAAAAAGAAGTGATTTAAGCAGGGAAGAAGTGGGTGGAATACCTAGTTGCTTCAAGTTTGCAGACGTCTGAACATACGAAGGATAAGTCCATGGTAAAAAAATAAATGGTACTGAATACACTACAACTTTGATGCACATACTGTAAGTACAGATGAACAGTTTTGGGTTTTGTCTAATAAATTGTATGTACTAAATTCTTAAATTGAATATTTGTGAGAAGTTAAATTTTTCTATAACTCTAGACTGTACTTGTATCTATTTTTACAGCTATGCCAAATTAGATCTACACGTCGAATGGACGTGAATCAGAATATATGGGAAAGGATGAACATACCAGAAGCATACATATTTTTGGGGGCATCGCTACATCAGATCGTGGCAGCAGTTACCTTGTACTTCAGATGGCTTTCAATAGATCAGTACTCGGTGGCAATTATCTTTGTAGCAAAGTTTCTCAGTTTTCCTATGATATCACTTCAGCTGCACACTGCGATAGTACTCCACCTCATTTCAGATTGCCAGAAACGATCCACAGTTCGCCAGCAATGCATCTCTGATCACTTGCACCATCTCATCAGTTCATTACTGCCCTCAACTCAACATTTCAGTATTAGCTCACTTTCAATTTGCTTCTATGATAAACTTTCGTACTCCCTCGACACAGAGCTCACCCTTAACTGCACATTGCAACATCAATGCCTTCCTTTATGTCACAATCATCAGCGTTTACCTGGAAGCATCTCTTTCCTTTGAAGCATGCAACAATAACATTGTATCACTGCTCTCACTGTTCCATGCCTGTATGTACAAATTCATTTAAACAAACGATATTTATTTGAAATGGAATAAAGATGTGAAGGCAGTAGTTGGTGTTTTTCCAATCATTTTTTTATGCAATGAAGGCAGGAATGAGAAATAGGCAAAAACAATGCATAAACAGTGGCAATAAACGTACGGACAAATGATAAAGTAGAAAAAGACATAAGCAATGCATCAAAACGGTATCAGGGTTGCGGTAATAGAAATCTCCAACTATGGTTGAATAGGGAAAAAATTTGTACTAAAAATCAAATTAGGAAGGAGAAGGAACAAATAATTTGATGTAGACATTGCTGTATTGACAACTTCGACTTAATTTTGTTCAGTTTTTTCTTAATTTCGGTGCATCAGAAGTAAAAGATTTTGTAAATGTAAAAGAAGTGAAGGTAAAAAAATGGTTGTAAAAAATAGTACCTTATTTTTGGTTTTATCTCACTGCATTGACTGATATTCATCCGGTCCATGTGTAGAGCCATTATAGCCATTGTGCTAGTTGCAGAAACATTGTAGGCAATAAGAGGAAGGATCGATCTGGTATGTTATCATCCTCACAGCACATGACATCTTATTGGGTATCGTAATGAAACTGTTGAACATCTGAATGTTGGAACAATAAGGAATCGTTGTTGGAACATCTCTACTAATACAAAGAAGCATAGTCTGAATAAAATCCTATGTAGAAAATATCAGAACAAAAAATAATTATTTATCAACTATATAAATAATTAAATCTTACTTTCTAATTAAGATGGTGTTATCACCAATGGCATAGATATCCAACAATTAGAAGCAAAATACCTATTTTATAGTGAGACAAAGTTTAACTGTACTGAAATCAGTACAACTATGAACAGTTTTGGGTTTTGTATAATAAATTATACATACAAAAGTCATAAATTGAATATTTGGCTAACTTTAGACTGAATTGGTTTATATTTTTACAGGAAATGAAAATTAGATCTACACGGCCAGTGGAGGTGAGTACATGCGAACGGACGAAGAAAGTGGAGATGCGTAGTGTACCTGGTAGCGCTCCTTCAGCAACATGATCGGCATAAGTCGATGTCGCCCAAAATTGTAGGTTGGCTGGTATAAGCGGAGAAGCTGGTAGATTTAGGCGGCGAGGCGACATCGGGCTCAATTTTGCTTCAGGATGGTGAAGTGCTGTAGGACGTTGGACAGTATATGTAGTATTTTCTGATTTTTTCGCCAAGCAATCGATCTGGAGAAACCGAATGCTATGATGTCAGGATGGTGAAGGGCTGTGGAAACTTGGACAGAAGTGGTAGTATTTCTGATTACCTCGGCAAGCATCAGATCCGGAGAAACCGAGCCGGGGGAGGAAGAAGAGTGGAGTAGAAAATGTTTGGAAGGAGTATTTGGAGAAAAGGCGGTTGAAATGTTGCGGAAAACATAATGAGGAGAAAGTGGGGAGAGAGAAAATTCGGAGGAATGAGTGAAAACGGTTGATCTTGTGGGATTAGAACGTGGGGCTGGAAAAGGACGCACTTGCCCTGCTGTCTTCAGTTGTACGTAGGTGTGGCTGTAGTAGGGGAAGGGGTTTTTGGGAATTGTAAAAAAGCTTCACCAAAACAAAGTATTTGTATTATTAGTAGAGATATGTGTGTATGTGCGTATGCATGCATATGTATATGTGTGTATATTATAATTCAAAATTAATTAAAGTTTAAATTTCAAATATATTTGATTGAACGATGGAAATATAAAATTATTTTGTTTGATATCATAATTGACTAAACCAATAATATGATTCAGGATGTTTCACTGTTTCAACGTCAAAAGATGCTTATGCAAATATCAAATAATTGAGTATAAAATTCATTATTTTAAATAAATCAAATTTATGGAATATACGTATGTATATTCATATTTTATTGCAATCAAAACAAATATACATCAACAATCTATTTCTCTTATATTTGTATAAAGAACTGGTTTCATGATTTATAAATGACAATACATAAACAATTTAATAATTAAACCGAATAAGTGGTAATAGAATATTTAAATATATATATGAATTTTGGGTCAAGGTTGAACATCATGAATGAATAATATAAAATAGAATTTGAACTTGAAATGACATTGCACTTCGTAACATTTTGATTTGCAAATCGTCTCCCATAATGCATGATTCACCACCCGATCTTATTAGAATCCAATGAACCGCATTGTTTAATTTATTTCATTTAATTTTGGGTGAAAATGAAAAAATAATCGACCATCTCTCTTAGAAGGGGCGACCATGGATGGGAGAAAGAAGAAAAGAAAACCAAGGGAAGAAAATGAATGAAAGGATTTCTTTTTATGAGATAATAAAGATCTTTCATGTTCTCTATTTAAAACTTCCTTTTTTAATTCTCAATTAACTCTAGATCTCTAGATGATTCCCCTTCCTCTATGGCCGAGTAGACATGGTCCATTTATGGACGAAAAAAATCACAAAATTCATTAAGTAATCATTAACATTTATAGTCCGTTCAAATGTATATCAATATTTTATATTGATATGTGTGTATATATAATTTTTATATAAATATCTAAATAATTATTTACAACACCCAGAACATCAAATGAATCAATAATCAATATTTCTTAAGTATTAGTTAATTTAATCAATTTATAACACTTTATAAAACAATCAAATCGGGTGGTTTTTTGGAGAATTTACAAATGCGTTGTGACTCAGAGGTGTGAATTCAATTAGCAATTGATATCGAATAATTCAAATATTAACGTTCACACATCATCTTGGTTGGTTGTGTGACAGTTTGACTGAGTTCATCGCTTATGTACCTTTTTTCCGTAAAATCATATTTAATATTATCTTAAGCGGTACCAATGGTGACAATAATTTATACACGTTCTATTCGTCAAAACTATATCACGTTAGGATATATGGAGTCGGGCATCATTAGTCAAAACTCCAACATTATCTGCATTCAACTCGATCGGTCCATAAACAAAATGCTTCGTGACACTAAACTTATACAACTAAGGAGACGAATTTGTCTATTAAATAGTGTTTCACTTCCAATGTTTCAACTCAGACCCAACTACAGTCGCTCGATGGATCACCATGCCATGATTTAACTATAATCAAAGTAGAGAATTCACATTGAAGTTCCACTATGTTCTCAAGTTGAGGGAATTGTGTAACACCATTACCCTGAGATTTTTTGTTTGATATAGTTGTTATTAACCGACAGTATACTTTCGGACGAGTCATTCCATGGTTATCAATAACTACGAAAATGTAACCCTTTGATGCCATGCCAACCAAGAATAACACAGTGCCTAATATTTGAAGAGCGTTACGCATTTTGGTCTCAACAAATGTATCAATATCTTTTCTCGAAACATCTTAATCAAGTATATTTAAAACAAAATGTTATTTCATATTGTGATTGATTACCTAAGATTGCAACTATTTACAACTACGATCACATAATATTTTATTTAATGATTTTCTCATTATATACTTTAAATTAATTACATAGTTATTTTTCCACTAATATTTCTCCCGCCATTTCCAATACCCCTTTCCAATATATATATATATATATCACTATAAAAAATCGTACGATTTTCGACGGTTGAAAACCGTCAGCGGCAGTCGGTAATCGACGCAAAAAACCATCACAAGTTGTCACATCGCCGCACAGTGTTTCCGACGGCTTTCAACCATAACTCACATAACATTAAACCAACCAAAACTTCGTTAACATAATATACATATATGTCATCGTACAATATATACACCGTGCAACAACTCAAATGTTATCATCATCAACTCACCACCATCAACTCACAAATGTCAAACTGACCATCACCAAATGTACCATCAAATAATATACAAAACAAATCTCAATGTATCATCAAACAATACTAAACAATGTCAAATCAAAAAAACATACCTATTACTCATGTCAATCACCTCCAGAACCTCCGGAACCAACTGAAGATGGAAAGCGACCACCATACAGCTGCATGTACTCAGCAATACGCTGGTCCAGCAGCTGTGTCATCTCAATGGCCCGCCGACGGTTCTACTCCTCCAACTGCGCCACCCTAGCTCTCAATTCCTCGATCTATGCTAGATCGATCTGAGCTTTGCTTTGGCTGGCTCTCCTTTGTCTACCCTGCAATACTTATTTAATTTAGTAAAAGTTCAATCACTAATAATCTTACCATCGAAGCTACAACATAATATTTTAATTGTTATATCTATGAACTTATTAGTTATTATCGAAACTAAAGCAATGTGAAGTTATTTAGAACCAAAAAATTACTAAATTGTTATATCTAAATATATTATTCATTACCGCTTGATTGCCAAAATCGTAACGCCTGCTCCGTGAAGGTGGGTTCATGACTGACTCAAAAATGACATCCTCCTCGTCCGTAGTCAGTTGCTCTCAACCTGTTTCCTCCAGGAGTCTCTGCCTTTGTTCCATAAACCGTGTCTGCATGAGCAAATAAAAATACATTTGAAATTAATAACATAATATCTTAATTCATTATACTTTAATAATTAAAACAATTACTAATAGTATATAAACTAAAATATGCTTACATGGCTCTTCCGTGATTTATCGTCATGTCATGTATATGAAACAGTCTCGTTTGGATTTACATGCTCGACGGCATGAGTACGGATAAATACATCCATGTACGATATGGGACCCTACGCGTCCGCTTCCTGAAATTGATTATTATGTACTTTTATTGTATTCAAAATTATACAGCATAATAACTATTTTCAATTCACAGTTAATAAATTTACCAACTCCTGGTGATATTGTTGGAATGACTTGGACCCTCCTTGATGAGTAATAGGATTCATGTTCCTATTTGCAGAGTTTCTCTTCGACTCTATCTGTACATTTAAATAAACAATACATTATTTACTTACCAAATATTTGTTGATATTTACATATCAATCAAATAATTAATAAAAGATTAGTACACTTACCTTCACTTCGTCACTATCTCAATGCGCTAGCCAACCCTTCCACACACTCGCTCCCATCCAGTTCGGCATCTCCCCTTTATGCTTCATAGCCGACATAGAATCCCGGTAATTCTTCCTCATCTTTTGCATCCAGTAGTGTCGTACCAGCCGCATGTCGTCTGCTTGGACGTCGACTGCGGTCTGCATTTCATAATAAACAAGCGACAAATAATTAAACAATATAAGGTGAACGATAAATAAGCGACAAAACAAATTGAGAATGGAAAATGGAAGATCATACTTATAATGAAATCCTGCCATATGCACTCCATGATGCGGGAAGGGATATTATCCCACTTGGGTCAGCAAGCCGTCATCCGACTCTTATATGAGTCTCTAGAAACTGATAGAACTACAGCTGACGGTTGTAGGTCGAACCCCTGTGATAAATATGATATGGATTATTATATCGTACACAAAATATTTATGAGCTGGAAAAAAATTAATGCTTACCCCTTCGCTTTAGGCACCGGATACACCGTTGGACGTTGTGGCGGCTGTGATGGGTCGCTGCCATCGCCTCCGGATGAATGGGATGAGCTCCTCCTTCTGGACGACATGATACCCGTCATAAACACATCATTTTATAAGAGAATAATAGCATAATAATGACATATATTGTATAATAATGACATAAAGTGCATAAATTGCAAAATATACCTGATTCAGATTGGGTCTCATATTCCGACGATAAGTAGAATATAGCATTTTTAACATAAATTGCTAACTAAATGACATAAATGGTATAAATGACGTGAATGACATAAATTACGTAAATGATGATAAGCAGATTCGGTTTCATAAATTACATAACTTGCAAAACAAATGTCATTGATTACATAAATTGCATAATACATCAGAATTCAACATAATATTTTTATCAATCATCGTCGTCTTCTGATTCAGATTCGGTCTCATATTCTACATTATTTTCCTCTCTACTCTCAAATGCTTCTACCAAAACGTTTGATTCATCGTTCAGAGGTCCAAAATCAATACGATCGTCTGTTGTTGTTATTTCGTTGCTTTGCTCAAGATCTGCCTGATAAGTTTGTTCGTTTGGAATATTCTTTCCATCAAACGTAAATCTTGCCTTTGTTTGAAAAACTGCTGACCAATTTGCTTTATCGCTTTTTAGAGAAGGATAAGGAGCGTAATAAACTTGCAATGCTTGTTTGGTTAGTACAAAAGGATCATACTTGTGATAATGCGATGTTTGTTTTATTTCAGTAAGATTATAATTCTTGTGCACATTAATTCCAGAACCTAGAACATTGTCGAATCAATTGCATCTAAACAGAAAAACATCCTCCGCGGGTCGTAAGAAATATGTCGGTTGCAAAATTTGGATTAAAACGCCATAAAAATCATTTATGTGATTTTCTAGATCATCGCTACCTTAAACAAATACACATGTATTATTAGTTAATTTTTCAGCATCATATTCTTTGGTGTTGAATTTATATTCATTGACGAAATATATTGGATATGTCTTGACATTTCTTTTTGGTCCCAACGAAAAATGTCTCAATTCTTCGTCGACCACACAATTTTTCGGTTCATAAACGTACTTTGAAACCAATCAGAAAATTCTTTACTGAGATCTCCGTGTGGATGTTCTCTTTATAAATACTGCATATATGAATAAAATATTGCATTAAATTCTACGCGTGCATGCATTATTGAAATGAATAAAACAAGAATTATTATTTCATATTACCTAACAAATGGTGCAATCTCAGCACAATTAAGAAGAATATAAGTGTGTGCTACATGAAGATCTTTATCGTCTAACCATACGTCTACACATTTTCCAAAATGTCGACCATGTTGTCTAAAAATAGATAACATTGTTTGAAAGGACTCTTGTTCGTCGTCTTCATCATTACGTAGAACACTTTCGAATGATATGTTCACATGGTCACTGAAATAGTGAGAGAAAAAGAACAAAGCTTCTTCTTCGATGTATGATTTACAGATCAAACCTTCAACTCGTGCTTTTTGCCTCACTTTTTTCTTCAGATGATTTAAGTGGCTATGAAAAATTAATTTACATTAACTTTTACTTTCGAATATAATTAAATTAATAGGTAACATATTTCATACCTCTCGAATGGATACATCCATCCAATTTGCACAGGACCTCGAAGTCGTGCTTCAGATGGAAGATGAACATGTGAATGCTCCATTACATTAAAAAACCTGGTGGAAATATTTTCTTCAATTTGCAGAGCAATATAGGAATATCTTCTTCAAGTTAACATAAATGTTAACGTAGTCGAACAAAACTCTTTGTAAAACAGACTAAGTTCCGTTATTATCTTCCAAACTTTTATGAGCAATAGTTCTTTGAATACAACGGGTAATAAATTTCCCACATTATGTGACAGTCGTGGCTTTTCATTCCACTCAATCTACCGTTTTTAAAGTCAACACATCTACGAAGTCTTGATGAAATCCCATCAGGAAATCTTAATCCTTCTACCCATTTTAACACAACTTTAACTTGATTATTATCTAATTCATAACACGCTTTGGTTTTTATTGTCGTTTGGTTTCATATGAAGCTCAGGACGTTTGCACAATTTTTGCATATCGCATCTTGATTTCAAATCGTCTTTAGTCTTCCCCTTGACATTCAAAATTATGTTAAAACATTATCACACATTTTTTCGTTGTGCGTCACATCAATATTATGACGAAGCAGAAGATCTTTTCAATAAGGCAACTCCCAAAATATACTTTGTTTGCACCAATTATGAATAGTCGATTTACCTGCAATTTCAGTTTGTACTCCAATTTCATGTATCTTTAGATAGTCCCTTACAAGTTCATATATGTCTTCGCTTGACCATATCGTTGGTGGTTGTCTGGTTTCTACTCTATTAGCAAAAATGTTTTTTCTCTCCTTTGAATGGATGATTGACATGGAGAAAACATCGATGACAGTCAAACCATGAAATTTTCTTACCATTCGATAAAGAAATACCCGTGTTTCTTTCATGCAATAAGGACAAGCTAGACGATCGGATGTACTCCATCCTGAAAGCATTGCATAAGCAGGAAAATCACTTATAGTCCACAACAAAGAAGCAAATATACGGAAAAAAAATTCTTTTGAAACGTCGTATGTTTCTACTCCTTCGTTCCAATGTTTTTAACTCCTCGATCAACGGTTGTAAATAAACATCGATTCCTTGTGTCGGATCGTCGGGGCCATGAACGACAACAGCAAGAAACATATATAGAGTTTTCATACACATCCATGAATGTAAATTATAAGGTGTGATGATAATGAGCCAAGATGAATATTTAGCACCAAATTGAGAAAATGATGAAAAACCATCCATACATAATCCAAGTCTAACATTACGACTCTCCGCTGCAAAAGTGGGATAAGTTTTATCAAAATGCTTCCATGCTTCTCCATCGGCTGAATATGTCAATGTACCTTCTCCCTCTGTTTTCACACTATGTCATCTCATATGAGGTGCAGTTACAGAAGATGCGTATAATCTTTGAAGCCTAGGAGTGATGGGCAAGTAATGCATACGTTTGTATGGAACTTCATTTTCCTTCTTTTTTCTTGGTTTGTACATTTCCTCGTTACATATTTTGCACTTCCTAAGAGTGAAGTTCTCTTTCCAAAACAACATGCAGCCATTTAAACATGTATCTATTTTTTTGATATGATAAACCAAAAGTCGACATAAGTTTTTTAACTTTATAGTAATTTTCACATATTAAATTATCGGACGGCATATGTCGTTTTGCAGCTTGTACAACAGCTGTAAATCCGGCTTCGGTGATGTTGTATTTTGACTTCATCGCAATGTATTCTGCGTTTACTGATAACTGAATGTCGCTTTTACAATCATCCCAAAGAGGTTTCTTGTAGCAACCAATAAATCGTAAAAAAATTGCTTCAACATTTGGTTCTTCAACATTTACATCGTCGTTGTCAACTTCAACCGTAGGGAACATTGATCATGCTGCATCTTCAACCATATTTTTTATACGATTCATCATAACAATTTCATTACCAGCCACCTCTAATTCAGACTCTGTAGGACTATGTGCTACAACTTCTCCATGATGATCCCAAACATAATACTCCGGTACGAAACCATTTTTGCACAAATAAACTTTCACAATATCCGGTAACAAATATTTCAAATGTTTACACCTACTACACGGACAACGAATTTCTACATCGTTTTCGTTATTACTTAAAACGAATTCAATAAATACGTTTATACCATTATAAAAATCTTCCTTTATTGAGCCTCTCAATCCCCTTCTTTGATACATCGATCTCCTACGATCAACAAAATAATCGATCGTTTTTGCTATTTAAAAAATATGTCATAAATTCAAAAATAAATATTGGTCATTTTACAAATTGAGATTTTATTTTTTAATGTATTGATACATAATCTTATACGGGTCAATTTAACCCCAACTTAAGAATACAATATTGAAATGTTGGTTAATGGTTTTCTATTTTGATGGTTAGTCATCTTACTTCCCATTACAAACACAATAAACAATTACATTTCCTAAATTATTTCGTTTTAAACGATTCAACAAAATTTCGGCAGCACTTCCCCTTTGTTTCCTGTATTGTACACAAATGCGTGTACACAAGAAACAAAAAGAAAAGTGACGGCAAAATTTTGTGAACTGTTTAAAACAAAATAATGTACGAAATGTAATTGTTTGCTGTATTTATAACTTGTCCAATACAGGGACAAATCCAGCAAGTATTGTACCAGATGAATATAAATGTATGTTTTGTAACAAAAACGAATATTTATATAACGATCATATACAGCACTTGTCGAATGGGGCTAAAAACTCTCTAAGGGACGTAATAAAAAAGTAGTTTATACAAAAATTGGAACTTTTATAGTTTGTCTTCTTATTTATTATATAATATATTATTGTTTGTAAACGGTTGAAAATTTACTAATTTTATATATTTCGAAAAATTATTAATTTACCACATTATTCCGCGTATTTTACCAAACAAAGTTAATTCAGCATATTATAGTAGATATGTAAATTATTTTTTACGACGTTTTCGATAAAAAAACAATTTATTAATTATTAGTATGCGCGTGCGTGTGTATAATGATTAACACATACACACACATATATGAACACATGAACACCCCAATTAACACAAGACAATGCTAAAAATAACATATAATGGTTTACACATATACACAAATTCACGAATTATACATATTTTTCATAATTTAAAGCTAACAATTAGAATCACTAATTAGTCTCAATTTTTAACCTAAATTAGCCAAATCTATATTTATGTTAAAAATTAGTTTTTTTGCAAAAATTAGAAGTTATACCTGAGATTGGAAGCAATAGAGAGTGATTCAGGAGCCGCGCAAGATCCAAAAGCTAGAATTTAAGGTTTGGAATCTTGAAAATGGGGTTTTATAGATTTTGGATAATAATTTTCGTTCAGTTTGTTTGAGGAAGAAAGGTCTCAGCTGAGACCTATATAACGGGAACTTCCGACGGCCGCCGACGGCTCGTTGAAAGCCGTCGCAATTGGCCGTCGGAAGCCGTCGCTAAGTGTCGTGGTATTTCAAGCTTTTCTAGAAGTGTGTGTGTATAGAGAGAGTCTGACATCTACTGTTTTTACTTTAAAAGAAGAACCACTTGCTTTTTTGTTTTAGAACTTGCAAATGAACGGAAGTTAGTGCCTAAAGTAGTAGCAAATCAAAACTTATATAAGTATACTTGCATTTTATAAACTTAGGTTTTATAATAAAAAAGTGTTTTGTTTTGTTTGAAAGAAGTCATTTTGTTCTACCTTGCTATTAGAATCTTGTGCTTACTTCATTAGTATCCTATGCTTTCATGCGTGAGCTGGTGACTTTTCATGTGTGAATGCATAATTGCGTGAGTGAATGGTTTTGTTTCCCGGGCCTTTGTTTTGTTGCTGTTGATATACTAAACATATGACATTGTATTGTTGTTACTCTCTATATTCATATATATGTAAATTTTAACAAGCTATGTATAAAAGAAAATTTCCT
This sequence comes from Allium fistulosum, assembly GCA_030737815.1. Classification (NCBI taxonomy): domain Eukaryota; kingdom Viridiplantae; phylum Streptophyta; class Magnoliopsida; order Asparagales; family Amaryllidaceae; genus Allium; species Allium fistulosum. The sequence continues at coordinate 411,798,416 of CM060908.1, read as the reverse complement.
ATATACTATAGATTTCAAACTTGTTTCAAATCAATTATAATTTCTTTTATAAATGATTCTAGTAACCAAAAAATATATATGCATTGCTTTCATTTGTAAGCACCAAACAACTTAATTTAACATGCCAATTATTTTAAACAAACAAATATATTTTATGGTTATTAATCTATGATATGAAGTGTAAACTTAATTTGTTTTATATAATTGATTTAAACACCAAATTGATTTTATAAATGAGTTATGGTTTTATAAATTTAAAGGGCTTGTATAAAATGGGTTTGTAAATATAGATAGTTAACTAAAAAACGGAGTAGTTTAATAAGTGACAAATTGAATAAATGTTTTGAGAACTTTAATTCTATAATTTTGAGAGTGCTAATATTCGACTTAGAATTATCGATTGTTTTAAATGTTTTTGAATAACGCTTCGTCGAATATGGTATAACTCGTTGAATAGAATGTTTGAGTGGAATTTACTAACCCATTAGTGATACATGAATTTCACCGAATAGTATGGGATGCTTTGGTTAAATTCATGTGATCACTATATGAAAGTAATTAACACTTTAGAGTTGTGTTCTCCTCAAGTGTGCGACAAGTGATTGCGAGATCCGGAAGAGAATGTAATTCAGGTTTTTCGGTGGTATCCGTAATGAGTGAAATTTACTAGTTTCTAGTAAATACTTGAATTTCACCGGATGATATGGGATGTCTATGCTAAATTTCGATAATTACTGCAAGTAGTATTTTGCACTTTAGAGTTCATTCTCTTTTGGTGTGCGGCGGGAGGCTGCTAGATCCTTAAGAAGTTTACTCCTGGAGTTATTTTCAAACATAGAAACATAGTAATAAATAAATAATCTAGATTCTTTTCAAGTGAAATAATATAAGATAAATCCTGGAATTTTCGAGTCATGGTTGCTACGATCATCTTGATCGTCTTGGATTATTCTTGAGATCGTCTTGTGATCCTGTGATTTTCCATCCTGAGTACGATCCTTGGTATCGAATCGGTTTGATGATGCTAAATTGCTTGTTTGTTTGCTACAGGGCCCGAGTACGTTCATTACAATCGTCTTGAATATAGATCTCTTGGATTTTGAAAAATTGAATTTTGTAACTATTCTGTGTTTGTGAATTAAATATATATTCTTGGATCTTGTTATGGATGCTAAGTTTAGTCAATCTTGCGAATCATGTGTTTAGTGACTAATCTATGTTTTATGACTTAAACTTATAATCATATTTTGAGTTAAACTAATCTTACGACTTGTGATATCTCGGACATCTGGGTTGAATCATGTATTTAGTGATTAGCCGTGTACATCTTGGACACCTGTATTGGATATATGGATTCAGTTATGTATTATTTATTCTTGTGTTATATCTCGTTCTCATCCTATTGGATATTTAGAGATAGTCTGACCCGAATGCTATTTTGCTCGGTCAGGCCGAGACTTTTCAGGTTACATGACAGGTTAACCTTTGGATGGTTGGGCTAGCAAGGAGATAAATATTTGGACTTTATATATTAAATGTATAACTGATTAGAGAATTGTAAACTTGTATATTATGTGAGTTTAGTGTTTTATTTTGTAGACTCACAATTTGTATATGTATATGAGATTATTATTCCGCTGCGAACTGCGACTGATGCTTATATGATATATTGTTCTGATTTTGAGAAATCGGCGTGTCTATTACTTTGTATTAATACTGTACACGTCAAATTTCAATTCAGATATTAAAGAAAATGTATAAATGACGTGTCAGTGTTAGTATAAAGATATATTCACATTCGATCGCCCTTAACAAGCCGTATTCTCCGGATTAGCAGACGATATTATTGTAATGTTCTTTGCTAATCAGAATATCGCGGTGGGGTCGTTACAACTTTCTATTTTTTTACTTCGTTCCTACAAATCATATCGAACTCGTAATACTGCAAGTTACGATTTCGATACTCTTGTCACTAAAGTCATCTAGACGGTAATTGAGATTGGACTTCAGTTGTGCGGCCAACAGTCGGTCACAGAGTTTCAATACTTGGACTCCATTGTATCTTGAGAGACGATTTGTTTAAACTCTACACATCCATTAGTTTTATCAAATTGTAGTGTGGGAAAATTGCGTCTCGAGAAGAGCGTCGTTCTATATGCTATAGCGCGAACACCGACAAACTCAAAAGTTCTATATGCTACAGGTACCAAGATACACGAGAAAACCACCCAAGAGACCCTCAGAGTTCTAACATTGATGCGATTTTGAAAATGCTCAAATGCTTACAATTCTTAGGTGAAATTTGATATAACATTAGTCACGCGGTATCTATTTGTATTCTTGATGAAATCATTCCTATATTGCTGTTTTGAAGTAGTGAACAAAGAATGAAGAATTTAAGATGAGAGAATTCAAAAATCCATGATATCATCTCGATCTGTAGATCGAGCATGACTCAAGTGAGACTATTATTTATCAGCTTTCAAATGTATTGAAATAGATTGAAAGTAATTTAATATACATTATTATCGCCGATATAAATAGATATGTTATAAACGCAAAATTTTACTAGTCATAATATCTTTATTTCAAGCAGACTTGCTGGTGGTGTCAATTCGATAGTGAAATCCTTTTAATGAACGATTGAAATGTGGATGAAATAGAAAATCGCAAACCGATAGTGAAACTCCATTGATGAATGATTATAAAAGGGTACTATTTAGGGTATTTTTTGAATTTAAAAATGCATAGCTAAAATACTTTGGTTGAATTTTGGTTTTTAATAGTAGAGATGTGCAAATTGTTATTGCATTAGTTGATGTAAAATAAGTTTTCTTCCTCCAACTAAATGCAATGCAAAGTTGATTCTACTTTCGTATGAATCCTTGCTAAAGCAAGGTTAAAGTGCTTAGTGTTTTTTTATCGCTGCGCTTTTACAATTTATCGCCCCTAAGAGTAGATCATTTTAAAATCTTGCTAAATCCGAACTTTTTTAACATCCACTTTAGTTAAAGGGGAAATTAGCGAGAAGGACAAACTTTAAAAAAAATTAGTCTGAAAGACAACAAGTTTCATTTTTGGGCTGAAGGAAAAACTTTGAAAAAAATTAGACTGAAAGACAATGCTAGTTATCATTATATTCAGTTTTTACACTTTACAAAATGCTAGTTTTAACTAACATTATATCCAGTTTTAAAGTGAAAAAATGCTAGTTATAATTAGCATTATCCTTCAACCTAATTTTTTTCGAAGTTTGTCTTTCAACTCAAAAATAAAACTTGTTGTCCTTCAGCTTAATTTTTTTTCAACATTTGTCTTTGTGTGTATTTTCCACTTATAATAAACCATTTAGTCTATTGTCTTCTCTTATATACACTCAATTAACAAGTTTGAATGCATCCCAAAATCCAAGGTATAAACGCTCGTATAAATTAAAATATTCTTGAGGTTTCTTACATGAAAGTAAACAAATTTACTTACAGAAAAATAAGCACAAGGACAAATTTAAAAAAAACTAGGCTGAAGGACAACAAATTTGCCTTTTAGATTGAAGGACACTCATAGTTATAACTAGCATTTTGTATAGTGTAAAACTGAATATAATACTAGGTATAACTAGCGTTTTGTATAGTGTAAAAGTTGAATATAATGCTAATTATAATCTGTGCAGTTAATGCCCCGCTATAACCCCGCTATATCTCGTAGCGGGTTTCTGCCGCTACGATTTTTCCATATAGCCCCACAATATAGCCTTTCCGCTTTAATCCCCGCTATTTCCGCTATATCCCGTTATTTCCGCTATATTCCGCTATTCCCGCTATATCTTCTTTAATAAAATAAATTGAAAAATTCAATTTATACATTATAAAAATTATGAAACTAATTTATTTAATTTAATTTTTAATATATTTTCAGAAATATATTTTCAGAAATGAAAATACTCTAATATTCTACTAAATTCAATTATGTTATATAACAGTTTTACGTTTATTTAAAGTATATCCGCACATGTTTTTATTTAAAAATTATTTATGTATTAGTTACAATTCAATTGAATGATAATTTTTCATTTAATTACCATTTATATATTCGTAAAAACATTAAGTACGAGTTTTATATGCTATTTTAAAGTCATCCGCTATATCCCGCTATATCCTCGCTGTATCCCCGCTATGACTTTTTGCACCTCCACCGCTTTGAATCTGCCGAGCGCTTTAACTGCACAGATTATAATTGGCATTTATTATTCACCTTAAATGAAACTTGGTGTCATTGAGCCTAAAATTTTTTCAAAGTTTGTCCCTAATTCCCTCATTTATATATTTGTTATTATTTTTCATTTTTAACATCAACGATATTGAATTAATACTAACTTTATTTTAACAACTGAATTTTATCTCGATTATAGTTATGTACAGTTGTTAGAGAACTACTTTTTCACGAGGCTTTAATATTACGTTGAACAGAGCACAGATGCTCTTAGAATCACTTGAGAACTGCCTATCACTTAAAATGATCAACCATCGTGTGAACACGTCACCAAAGTTCTTTTAACTACACAATCTTAAATAATCATGAATTTAATTTCCAAAAAGAGCACCAAAAGCACATGAAGAAATTAGCTCGTCTTTGTTGATATCTTTATGAAACGCAACTCTTTTTACCCCCAAACTACTTTTATTAGATATAGCGACGTCCAAATGTGTGTTTTAAGAGATTGTAAGAGATTTAAGAATGATTGTGTTTGGCATACATCCATGTTAAGGTTTGAAAACACATAAAACATCCCTACGTTTATCAATAAGTTTCCGGTCTTAAATTCACGCGCGTATAAAGACCTAAATACCCTTTACGTTTTTAATATTTTAAACGCGTATAAATTTCTTTAGAAACATCGGATCAGTATATCGTTTTCACAAAAATTCAAAAAAATTATGATCTTTAAAATAAGATTCATTGTTGATATCAAAAACTCATATTTTTGCAGTAAAGATGCAATTATTTCATATATTTGCAAACAATTCTACAAATTTTAAACATCTTCGATTTTTCTTCAAATCTGCAACTATTGGATATAATTACAGACATTTCTGCAATTATATGTTGCATATAGTTGCAGAAATGTCTGCAACTATTGCATATAATTGCAGACATTTCTACAAGTATATGGTATAATTGCAGACATGTCTGCAATTATTGCATACAGTTGCAACTATTGCATATAATTACAGACATTTCTGCAATTATATGGTATATTGCAGACATGTCTGCAACTATTACATATAATTGCGGATATTTCTGCAATTATATGGTATAACTGCAGACATGTCTGCAATTATTGCATACAGTTGTGACTATTGCATATAAGCGCAGACATTTCTGCAATTATTGCAGAAATGTTTGCAACTATTCTATATAATTGCAGATATTTCTGCAGACATTTCTGCAATTATTGCATATAATTGCTAAATTGTCTGCAATCATACCATATAATTGCAGAAATTTAAAAAACATCAATTTTAAAAAAAATCGGGGCCCCGTCCCAAACCCACCTTCGGACAGGGGCACGCTGCCCCATGTAACCCCCCAGCCAACTCAGCGCGGGGTTGGATCCGCGAATAACTTGTCATGCCGTTGTTTTTATATATAAAGATAATAAAATTTGTGATTTAATGGTGAAAACGGTTTGTTAATCCGTTGTTTATACAAGAAGTTATTGCGTTTTAAAGATTGATAATTAATGGGATACAAATTTTAATTACGGATGTGAGAATAACATGCATATATATGAAGAATCAACATTGTTGCAATGAAGAAGAGGGGTATTGTAGGTAGGACTGTCAATGGGTAACCGAAAAATCCGATATCCATCTGAATCCTATCCAAAAATATGAAAAATATCGGTTATCCGAAAAGCGGATACGGATATCCGATATCCGAAAAGCTTTCCGGATACGGATATGGTTATTGTGGTATCCGTATCCGAAAAATATCTGTTCAATTAACTGATGCATATATATATATATAATTAATACGTGTATATATATATATATATATATATATATATATATATATATAATTTTTCAACTATTTCCTAACCATTGGATGTTACTACGATATGGCTTTTTTGCTCATTTTTAGTGAAAACGGACAGTTTATTGTTTAATTTTCGAATATTTTTAGATACGTATACGGATATTAGTATAAAACAATGTTTTATCATCACATTTTTTATTTCTTTATTTTTTTATGAACATTAGTACAAAAACTGTTTTATGTTGATCCAAACATTTTCATTTATACTTTTAAATTTATTGATTATGGACGGAGCGGATAAATATCTGATATCCGTCTGTATCCGAAAATCAAGCGGATACGGATATCCGATATCCGAAAATTAAGCGGATACCGATATCCGATATCCGAAAATGATTTCGAATACAAATACAGATATAGCATTATCCGTATCCGAAACTATCCGTTGACAGTCCTAAGTGTAGAGAAGAAAATTGTAGTATTTGAAAATAAGGATGTAATTTATAAATTTTTATAAAAAGGATGTTTTGTGTATTAAATTTGATTTTAAGATGTGTCCCTTATTTTGACTTTTAAGAACTCTACACTGAGTTTTATGATTAGATTATAACACAACATGCTTTTACTCCTGCTACAAACAGAATATGCAAGTAGTACAAACTTACGTCTGCACACAAACAATTCTGATAACTTGATCAAAATAGGAGAAAGCCATTGCATATACAAAGCATACTTCCTTCAGTTCATTTCATGTTTGTTTCATATTAACATTCTTATTCTACAACATTGTCGATTTTTTTACTATAATATAACACGAGAACATATGCTCAAACAGAGACAAAATAGTTAAACATTCCAGTCCATAAATATACATAAATATATGTATGAATTTCATGTCTTAATTACGATTAGTAAAGTTTGACATGCTTCGACCCGACTTCATATCATTATACACATGAGAAACATCGATGATAATGCAGTATACGTTGTCAACTAGGAAGTAGTAGTTAATGCAGCGGCTGGCATGTTCATCTTGAAGCTAATGACCAAAAGTTCAGAAGAAAAGACGATGAAGCGGCGAACCAACTAAGGAATGCCATTGCCGTGGCAGTCTCGAAGCTTGCACAATGATTATCGGCGCATATGTTAAGGTCGTTGCCTATTAGAACGGTAATACCAGCAGATGAGCATGCTGCAGCAAATGTCAGCGTCACCGTTATCTGTAACAACACATAAATAAAGTTATTACTGATACAGTGAGCATAACCCATGTACGATGCTTTCTTCAAGTGCATATAACAATTTCTTCATATGGGTATGATATATGTGACATATATGGACAGTGGCAGATCCAGGATTTGAAATGAGAGGGCAGGTGCATAATGTTGGTGATTTTTCTTCCTTGGAAATTTGCTTTTCCTACGTTATATGTACTATATTATTATTTTTAAGAAGTAAGCTACTTATGTCATATGTTACATGTTAATAGTTCTTATTTCAATCACATGTTTTCATTTTAAAATAGCAAGAAAAGAAAATTGTTGATGCACTTGATATGTATAAGTTTTGTCCGAGTAAAAACTAAAATACTGGTATACATGAAGTTACTTTCTTAATTTCTTAAATCAAGAAATTTGACAAAAAATAATATTAGTAGGATAAAAAGTAAATTTGAATATGTTTTTCGACAAAATCAATATTATAAAATACGATAATAATCATGTTTGGTATGATAAGCAAGGACAGATCCATGTTCCCCCTAAAAATTCCGAACCTGTTTGGAAAACACAAGTAAAAAGTGAGTTTGATCCACCAATGGACATGGAAAACCTATTTAAAAAAGCTTGGACATCAAGCTCCTCTTTTTTACATGGAAAACCTATTTTGATCAACCAGTACCCCAAACACGCTCACCACTTCTGTTAAGCACGTCCACCATCTGATCATATGATAGAAAAGACTAGAGAAAAATGAGAAAGGAAATCGAAACATTCAAGTGTTTCCATTGATCACTTGAAGTCTTAAACATGACATAAGTGGGTGTCACTGCTAAAAGATGAAATAGAAAATTACATCGAAAAGAATAGACTTCAAGATTACGAAAAAATTGACAAGACCTCCAGCAGCCACTAATGACTGCAGACACGGAGCTTCAAAGGATGAATGCATAATTCATGCTCCTCGAAGACTATGGACTAAAAGCGCATTAACTGAATTCACAAAACCAGCTTCTAACGAGGATGACTGTAGGATGTTATATAGCCATGATCAGCCTGCAAAAATGGATAACAACTGCATTTGGAAAATGGCAATTGTAGGAAGCCTTGTGGGCACAATTGTTCCATATCGACGAACGACCAGAGGATGTCTTTTGATCACGATCAACTAACATCAAACAAACGAAACAAACTTGTATTGACTGAGACTTAGATTAATGATTATAGAATAGTGATCATCTTCGTTGCCACTTCACTTGATTTAAAACAACTGCTTCAATGTTTGCTTTATAGTCCAAGACTGTCCAACACAATTCAGAAGAGTTCCAATATGATGGATTACCTTAACAATTCCGCCATGCCTACCTTGAAGTCATTTGATGGGGCAATAGATATGCAAGATCATGTACATAATTTCTCTATTTCAATGAAAACAACACAAGCAGACGGTACAAATCACCGCCGGATTTACCCAACTACGCCAACAACCATGACTGTTAACGGATGCTAGGCCTGGATCTATCTCTAGTCAACTCATGGATGCGACCGACTCATGTTTGTTAACATCAATTCCACAAACTAAAAGAATAATCCATGAATGTAGGAATGCACGAGTGATCTCTATCCACGACCATGAATATGCTTATGCCTTTAAAATGACCAGCGATATAGATTAACTCACTTGCACATTTGCAAATTTGATAAGCTCTGTCAGGCATGCTCTAAGTGAGGATTAATCAATGTTGATAGCATACTTACACATGTGCGAACCATGGTAAATCCACAAGACGTGCTATGAGTGTGATGATACGCTTACACATGTGCAAACCGTGATAAGTCATGCACGATATGCTATAAGTGTGGCTCAATCGACCTGGTGACATACTTACAGAACATAATAGACCATGCAAGACACGCTTTGAGTAAAAAAATCAGTTAACAACCAATGCATTAGTTGTTACTCGCACGAATCATGAATCATATCACAAAAATGTGATAGTCGGATCAACTACCCATCAAATTATTAAGTCCACTTGTTGTTATATGTGATGATGGACTCCCTTGACGGACCGCTTGTTGTGCAATATGGCAGTGGACTCCTTTGATTGTCCGCTTGCCTTTTAGCACGACGATGGGCTATAAACTAACCAATCTGCTTGCATTTCGGCATGACGATAGACTATAAACTGAGCAGTTCGCTTGCCTTTTGACATGACGATGGACTGTAAACAACATGCGACCATCGTATGTATAAAAATCAATTTCGCTTGCTATGAACCTAACAGATCAACATGACGATGGAAACTTTCATGGTCCACTTGCGAATGAGCTCAACAACGACGTGACGATGGATCATTCTTCTCGTAAATCTGCTTGCGATCGGATTTGATTGTCTCACATAACAATAGACTTCATAAATGATATCAATCGCTGTGATAAATAAGACATGAATGATGCTCCTAAAATTGTTATATGATGACACTTCAAGTTGTTTCAAATACAGAAATCTCGATCAAGATCTTGATTAGATCTCCCCATGAAATGAAACGTAAAATATCAGAATAAATCTCATTCTGGAAATATCGATCGAGATTTATAAATATCCGTCGTTATTTCGACCGAATTTCGATCGATATTTGTGAATAAAGCCCATTACCTGATCTCATTGATTAACACTGCACCAAATTTGCATGTTCCTCTCAGTTTTATAAACTCAAACCTCTTGTCACTTTTCAAAAACATAACTCTGTTAAAGAAAAGATGAAAAATAGGTCTCAAAACCTCAAATTGTCTGTGCATAGCTCATCGCTCTTCCCTCGTCGTTGAAGCTTGCATCCTCCCACCTAAGCTAAATCGCCTCTATCGCAGCCTACATCCCTTCTAATGCAATTAGGTTTTATCGATGTAGTTTGTAAATTAGAGTTTTTCTGTTATTGACACTACATGATACTACATCATTAACTTGAATATTGGATATGATTTATGATATCGCGACTGAGTTTATATGAGCAAACTACTTAAAACCCATGATATTTGGGTCATGAATCTTATAATTAATGTTTATGCAGAACATAAGTTTAACCTCTATTTGTTAAGTACGACCTTTGATTAACAGGTAGATTCATTAGTCACATCTTGGATAATCCAACAGATACAATATTCACATATGAAAATGACTGAATTAAATGTTCCAAAGCTATTGGCATCACAAATCTACTACTTGATTGTCTTCATAACCTTCTAAACGGAATTGTGCTATAGTGGATGATGTGTTCACCAGCATTCGAATTGCCACTAATGATTGAAGATTGAATTATTTGGCAATGATATACTTTTCTTGAATGATGAGATTTTTCAAACGCAACTAATAGTGGACTCATGTTGAATGAGGAAAGCAAACTGAAATAGAATTATGTCAAAATAACCACAATCTTCTCATCATGTTTTTAAGATAGAGCAATACGTGATTGAAATTGATATCAATCCAAGTTGATTCCAAGATGATTGGACTCGGCTGAGTTATATATTCAAAGTTTTCCTAATGCGATAATTTACAAGTACAATTTAAAGAGTATTGTCAACAATTTGTGATGGTTGGAAACATAAATACAAACCCTTTGGAATGCTTCAAATGATGAGTTGAATGTTTCTAACCGACGGACAACATACGAGAAATGCATTGAAAGCAAATGATTATGATAGGACGAACATGCAATTAAGCTTGAACGTGCATACATATGCAGGAAGCGAACACAAATTTCAAGATGGAGTACTCGAAAATTCGCTCAAAAATTCCCAACCTACGACCTAGTAAAATCATTTCTTAAGATGTCAGGTCCCGATGCTACGAAGTTGTGGATACATCAACAGACATTAAAAACAAGATGTTACAAGACCAAATATGTTAGAAACTCTATGGTTCAAAGTTTTAAAAATTCATAATCCTTAATAGATATTAAAAATTCTTAATTCTGAGTCAATTGATACCTCAGATGAATATATCACGGAGAGTATGTCACGGAGATTACAACAGTATATGGATGTTTTAGTGAATTCAACCCAAACGTTGAAGCAAATTGTCAACGATTCTAATATATGAAGGAAGATGCAAAAAAATTAATGAACAAGTACATCTGACAATTCAACTTTTAAAGAAATGTCTATTCGAAAATGGTTTTGATATCATTTGAAACTTGCATGTTTTTTTCTTAAATTATGATTCAGTCTAGGGATGGCAATTAGACCAGTCGGATCAGATCCATACCCGACGGGTTACTATTCTAGACGAAACAGATTTCAGTGGGTCTAAACTATATATTTTGAAACCTAAACCCAATCCGATCTGATCCAGGGTTTTGTTTGATTCGGGTTGGTTCAAGTCTTGTTGGATGATTCCACTTAAAATACACATATTTTCATGTTTTTTGGTTGGGTCTTTCAAGTCAGGTCGGGATTGATCGGATCTAAATGATATTTTTTTTATCACCTAGACCCGATCGTAACACATTGATTTCGGACCGCGTTCGGTTCTTTTCGGGTCGGTTCGGTTCGAGTTTGCCAATCTCGATCCTAATTGACAACCCTAATTCATTCACATAAATCAAACTTTTGGGGGTATATGTCGTGAGCTAAATTTCATCCAACTAACTCTAGCTAAGTATTAGATAATTTGTACACAATGTACTTGGAATGCAATAAGAATCTCAAGAAACAATGCAATTTTGAATGAATGTCTAGATGAAGTCAGTATCAAAAAGATTGAAAAAAATCCAGAAAGAAATGAGAACGATCACAAATAATGACGGTCGCAAAACAGAATGGTCGCTATAAATAACGATCGCAAGTGTCAGACTATTACAATTTACTTTAGACCGTGACACCTTTGATTTTCGATCGTTAATATACTAAAACTGACCAAGTCCAAGCCATGATCTCCGCCTTCATACACGATCATTATCCACATCCTTCCACCAAATCCAAAACTAGCAACTATTTTTCTACATATAAATAGATGGGCAAAGGCATAGAAATGCATGATTTTCCAAATTTATATTTCATATAAATTCCATGGTCACAAGTTGATCATGCTTGACCGCGTCACCAAATTTCAATCATGAACTTGCATTGATCATCTGATCTAATCCTCATGCTATGTTGTTTTGTTGATCGAAACACATCTTCTTATACTTGTACTCTGCACAAATCCATAATAATACTAGAAGCAAAGTGGATGTGGACACAATTAACGGTCGAATCACTATAAAAATTTGGTGTTCCTTTATTTTCTGTTGAAATATTTATATACCATTTCTACGATAACAATATTTCACAGTTTGTTTTGCTGTTTGAGATCGGGTAAATTCCCTTTATTAACTATGATTCTGGGTTTCATTTAAAAATCGAAGTTCTTTATTTAATCTTGGGTGTTTACGTGTCAAAAATAGTGTAAACAATGTGTTGACGTCAAAAATGGCACCGACACCCAAATATCAGATGAAAGCACCCGTTCTGATAAAATAAAGGTAAAAGAAGAAAAAGAGACGATTTTATAGTGGTTCGGCAAATTCTCCAACCTACGTCCATTTTAATCTTTGTTATTAGTCGTTTTCTTTTCGGATTACAACTAATTTTATCAGATCTTACCACAATCTAGTGGATACGAATTTACAATGATGTTGCTAAAGTATATTTGAAGAAGAAGATGCAGAGTTTGAATCTCCCTTCAGTTGTTATAGGACTAGTATTTCTAGAGAAACTCATCACTAGACGCAGGAGTCCATGTAGAACAAAGTCCAGATGCAAGTCTAGGTGTACAGGAGTGAACAAGCTGGCCCAATCTCCAACAAAAACCTCTCGGTGTCGAGAGGTTCCTCTCGATACCAGGTGGTTTTTCCTCGATGAAAATCGTTTATCTTGTCTTTCTATCTTCAATTCGATGCATTCCAAACTCTTCTTTCCTGAAGATCTAGTTCCTTCTGATGATTCACCCGATATTGCTTGTTTTTTCCTGCTTTATTCTCATCAATCTTGAGAATTGTTCGTCAAACTCTGAGAAAAGCACTTGACCACAAATGGTTGGAGCAGCATATGAAGTTCATGGGATTTACAGTGACAAAGTACGAGGAAAAACCTCTCGATACCGACTGGTTTACTTAGCCCCAAAAGTGATGGTTTTTCTTAAGCATGCTTCCCACTCCTTTTAAGTGTGTTTTCAAGTTCTTGAATCATTTCATTTTCGTCTTGACCTTCTACTTTTGGTTGAATTTCGCTTAAAACCCCGGTTAACACAATGTACTCTATATTTATCCTCATCGTACCTTCCAAATATTGACTTATAGATTTAATAAATTAAAGGATGGATTTAAAGTAGATTTTGATAGTCACTCGTACTTTGTTATTATTCTCCCTTACATCATCATTTATTAAGGACATAGTTTAGCAGATATAATGGCCAAGTAGGGTTCTCAAGTGCTAAAATAAAAGGGTGTGTAAGTTCTTATAATGTGTGTACGTATGTTATATATAGACCGCTAACAAATAATTGAATGGATTACATGATGATGTGCGTGAGAGAGAGAGATAAATGATAAAGGATGAGAGACAGTGTTGAATAATTACATTAAATTCACTCGTTGATTTGCTAAATCCAATGGTTCATATAAAAGGGGCTATGAGAGAGCTAAGTATAAGGGGGGCTATGGATCCCTCCATGCATGCATGTGCTCATATGTTTTATGTGCGTGTATATGTGTATGAATGTGTGGACGGGCGCACATGATAATTTCATTTTTATACACTTTCATAATAACTAGTATATACCATTGATTGGGTTGCGCATCAGATTAACCTTAGAGAAAATCAGGTGGTCAAACTAGAATTTCAAAGGGTAAGCAATGACATGGATTCACAAAAGCCAAGGTCTAAACCTCCCAATGCGCAAGATCAACTCCAAATTTCATCAGCTATATAGATAATTGGATACTGAACATAGTTGATTTACATGTATTGGGACAAAGTGGGCAAAAAGATTACATGGCATAAAAGCTAAGGGTAGCTTTGGCATGTTTTAGAAGCAGAAAATAAGCCTTTTTCATAATAATAAAAAAAGGCTTATTTTTCCTTTTTTCCCCTTATTTCTAAATCATTCTGAAAGGTTTCAAAAAATCTTTCTAAAAGGTTCACAAAATTAAGAACATGTTAGCTTAAAATTACTATGATATGATTGCCGGTGATTTCCTTACCCCATCTCCGAAAGCAAACAGACCTATCACCCGAGGACTGCGCAAACTACGCTTTACTAGTAGGACGTACACATCCACAAAAGCTAAAGAAAGACTCCATAAGCTCTGTAAGGCGGTTGCTGCCACAAAATAGCTGCAAACATTAATAAATGATTAGCAAATAATCAGTAGATTGAACGAATAGTAGAAGCATGATCCAAGTTTTGAAATATTCGCACATCATGATACCACACAAAATATGCTGAAATATTCGCGCTTCTACTTAACAAATCAGGAATATTAATGTAAAGAACTGCTGAAATCAGGCACTTTTGTTATGATCGGTGTTTTAAAAAACGCGTGAGGCGCGCCTCAAGATGAGGCGTTCCCAAAAAAGCACCGAGGCGCATCCATTGAGGCGTTTTTCCATGAGAACGTAAGCCTCAACCCTTTAAGGCGCAAAAACTTAAAAAAACGTTTTGGTGCGTACTTTTTTTGCCTCGACTTTTTACAATGCGGCTACTTTTAACTTGCTACTCCTCCTCTTTTACTAAACCGTACAAAGTACAAACTCACTTAGAATTAAAAAAAAAGAGGTAAAAAATTTTTCTTTTGAAATTTTTAATTCGATTCCTGTAGAGGAATCGATTTTGATTCCATTTCTGGAATCGAAAAAATGGAATCGAAATCGATTCATGCTGCTCAATGAGTCGATTTACATGTATTTTGGTTTCTTTTAGGCTTACACACACATACATACATATATATATATATATATATATTACAGTAACTGCAAAGTTTCATAAGAATGAGCAATAGAGATATAGCTTGGAAATGGGTGAAAGAATTACCCAATTCACCAAATCCGAAATACTTTTTGTGTGTTTTGTGATCATAGATGCACCAAGGGAATTGCTCGATTCAAACAACATTTAGCTTGCACTCACGTCGGAATCATTCCTTGTCCAAAAATGCCACAAAATGTAAAAGAGGAATGCATGCGACTTTGGAAAAAATTAAAGTTGTCAAGCAAGCAAAAATCGATATGTTTTGAGGTTGGTAGAAGTGAAATCTTTGAAAATGATTCTCATACCGTTGAGCTTGACCTTGAGAGTGGTAGTGGAAGTGGTAATATTGTTAGACCTAGGGGAGCAATGGACAAGTTTGTAACTGTAGAAGCAAAACAAAGCACGTTAAATAATCGTTACAATAAAGAAGAAAGCAAATAAATTTGCAAAAACATCGGCTTATGGTTTTACACTAGTGTTATTCCATTTGATGTGGCAAACACGCCATATTATAAAGAAGCGATGGAAAGCATTGTAAAGTTTGATGCCAGATTTAAACCACCTTCTAGTCATGAGTTAAGAACTTGAATTCTTAAAGAAAGCGTTGATGATGTTGAAAGCACCATGGATGCATAAAAAAGAGATTGGAAGAAATATGGATGTACTATTTTGGACCGATGGTAAAAGTAGGGTTATTATTACTTTTCTAATCAATAGCTCGAAAGGTACGTGGTTTTTGAAATCTATTACTGCATCAAATATGATAAAGAATGCAGATTTATTGGTTACGTATTTTAATGATGTTATTGATGAAATTGGAGAGAACGTAATTCAAATTGTTACCGACAATGCTTCTAATTATAAAAGAGCCGGTAATATTCTAATGGAGGAAAGACAAAAATTATGATGGACTCCATGGGCAGCCCATTGTATTGGATATTAGCAAATTGACCGTGTTTAATCAAACGATTCAAAAAGTAAAGTTTGTAGTAAAATTCATATATGGTCATCAATGGGTTCTTGCTTTGATGAGGAAGTTTATAAAAAATAAAGAGCTTATTCGTCCCGCGGTTACGAGGTTTGCAACTTCTTATCTTACTCTTCAAAGTTTGTATATGCAAAAAGAAGGTATCATTGCTTTATTTTCTTCTAAAGAACGGAATGAAGGTCCATTTGCTAAAAAATGAAGGCATTCAAACTAGAAAGTATGTATTATTTGATGGATTTTTTTGACAACATATTGCATATTGTATCAAAAGTGTTCTTCCTCTTGTTTATGTGTTGAGAGAGGTTGATGGAGAAAATAGACCCGCCATGGGTTACATATATGAGTTGATGGACGCCGCAAAAGAAAAGATTGCTAAAAATGTTGGAAATAATGAAAAAAAAAATATAAGCCAATTTGGAGTCGTATAGATAGGCGATGAAAAGCACAATTACACCAACCGTTACATGCGGCAGGCTACTACTTGAATCCACAATTTCGTTACGAGGACATTTTTTCAAATGTTGATGAAATAAGAAAATGTTTGTTTGCTTGTATGGATAGAATGCTTGATGATAGTGAAGAACGTCTCAAAGCGGATTGTCAATTAGACTTATATGATCGTCAAATTGGTCTTTTTGGAAGTCAAATGGCAATTAAGAGTAGAAAAATGAGAAGTCCAGATTAGCAATTTACTTGGTATTATTTCACTTTATAATAAATTATGAAAATATATGATTTTTCATGCTTTATCAACCTACTAGTGTATTGGCGGGAGCATTTTGGGATTGATACACCGGAGTTGATGAATTTTGCTATTCGGGTGCTTGGTCTAACTTGTAGTGCAACCGGATGTGAAAGAAATTGGAGTACATTTCAATGGGTAAGCTTTATTTAAAATAGTTTACTTCAAGTGCATTTCGATTTCATATCAAAATATTCAATTTATTTTGTTCGCTTTAGGTTCATTCTAAGAAAAGAAATAGACTTGAGCACAAAAGATTGCATTCTTTGGTGTATGTCAAATATAATACCGCTTTGAGACAGAGAAATAATGAGAAGAAGAAAGATTGATCTAATAGTCGTGGAAGAAATTGATTCCGATGATGAGTGGATTACCGAAATAGAAAATCCGACTCTTCCGATCCAAGTTGGCTTGATGATGATGATCAATTTCTCGATGTTGATGCTATACGAAATATGCCCGCTTCAATATATGAGGATGCTTTAAGATTAGAGAACCTACGATTCAAAACCGTGAACTTATACCTTCTAGAGATCCTACCCCTCCTCCTCCTCCCCATCCCCTTCCCCCAAGAGAGCCTATTATCACCCTTTCTCCTCCTATCATTTCATACAAAAGAAGACGCTATAATGGTGATGGTGATACAAGCAAGTATAACAAAAAATTAATATTAAATAATTTTGTTAAATATAAAATCAAACTCATTATCATTTTTAAAAACTTAATAATATGTAATGATCCAAAAGAGAAGGGTGTGAGAGTTGCATCAATTGAGGATGATGTTGTCGACGAACATGATCCTTTTTCGGAATTACATACGCAAAATGTATTCCATGCTAGTGACGATGATAGCTTGGATGGTAACATGCTTATGAATGAGGAGGCAGACATCATTTGATCTTAGACTACATTTTGAATGTTTTTGGACGACTATATTTTGTTTGAATTGCTTGTAGTAATTTATGTTTCTTATGTACTATTTGACATTTAACGTTATAGGAAATAAAGATAAGGACCTCGGATTATATATACCGATATAGGTTAAAATTGCTCAGTTGTCATATTAAACTCACAATCTTAATTTCCTTGATATGATACGATTATAACTAAAGAAAATGAAGTCGGCAGTCAACAATCTTACCAATGTCATGTTATAATTTCTATTATGCTTCATTTAAAAAGGAAACTGTACTTTATGTTATCTCATAAATAAAAATTAAAGGTTTGTCATATTTCAACAGCCAAAAACAGAAATTAGGATTACCTGTCAATTGAGACTGACTATTAAATTTTCACTATAATACTACAACTAGTTTTATAACAAGTAGAACATGTCACTTATAACCATCAAGAACCGACTTATGAGAGGCGTTATTATTGAATTCATACAGAAAGATTTTCTGCTCTTATATTTCAAAGTATTTAATTGGTTATGACAATTAATTCCCGGCATCCTTCAAAAAAGAAATACATTTATTCAACAAAACGAATTAAACAACATGCACTTGTGCATTTCCATATCTATGTTCTCCCTCTATCCATTTCTCAGAGAATTTTAACGCCTATTCAAAGACAATAATTCCACACTTTGCTGATCCGGTTTCTATTACCAGAAACATCCTAGCCTGGGGTAGGCAGGAGTTACTGAGGAAAAATGGGGGAATCATTTATGATATATAATTATTAGGACTTTGGCCTTTTGGCATGTGCTACCTATAAGAAAAAACATACAGAAATTATGGTTATAAAGAGTAATTTATGATTTTATATCTTAATGGTACAAGAAGATACACATACATATAACTCATGCCGTCTATAAACACATGGAAATCTCTCAAGCATCAATATGTTATTCAAACAAATTTACTATTACAACGAAAAATTCATAACATCCACCAAGAAAAAGTAAATAACATATAATTGTAGCAGGCAACATTACAGCAAGTTACATCAATACTGATCAATCGAAATGTAAGGATCTTCTCGAAATGTAGCAAGTCACTGATTTTATAAACTTATTGATGTTTCCTTCTGCTTAATTTTGACATTCTTTTGTCAACCCAAGTTTATTAAAAAGTAAAAACCTTTGAACGAGTCTAAAGTATTTGATTCTCCTGTTTGGCTTTATATAACTAGTATTTTTCACATGTGTTGCACTTGAGTTCATTAAATTCCTTCTTCTTTTTCACGTCTTATGGGTATTGGACTGGACATCATGTGATAAATCGTGCTGCATATGATTTAGTAGAGTTGTTATTGGCAATGGTAAATTTACCGATATCATACCATTGCCGATCAATTGGTTACCATATTAGCCAAACCCGTATACCAATACAATTGATATGATAATAGTAAATTTCCTATTCTTAATTGCAAAAATTGGTAATATTTTTCCAAACACAGCGGTGACGGTAATTTACCAATCCATTTATACATTTTTTACTTTCTAATTTTATTAGTACATTTTCTAAAAAAGCAAGGTTGTAAAAATCGATAAGTGGACACTAGGCGGCAAGCATGAACTAGGTATTAATTGTTTAGGCGAGTATTAACCAAAGATTAATCGTAGCTAGACGTTTTCGATAAACTCGTATATTTTGATAAATTTTAGTATTATTTAGCATTAGTTAATCCAAAATGGAAATCTAAGGGTTTGATGGGTTTGGGAGCTGCTAAGATGCTTAAACGAGACATCAAGCTTCAACTAATGCCTAGAAAATGCTTAGATGTCTATTTATATGCTTAGATGATGTGGTATGCCTCTTCTATGTGGACCTAGATGGATGGTTAGGCGGCAAGTCTCGCCTAGCATCTAGGTGAGGTCTAGGAAGGATTTTTACAACAAAGCTAAAAAGAACCATTCAAGTGATAAGTTGTGATCTTGAAATTCAGTTCAAATGACGTTAATTTTCTCTCTTTTTTGCTGTTGTTTTGGTAAGTGACGGTAAAACACATGATGAAGCATCATTACATTATAGACACACAAAACGCTTTGTTCTTCTAAACAAAACAGTAATTTACCATTACCGCCATGACGATTACTAATTTACTGGTATATCAACCTTAATTATACTAATGGTAAGTATTTTTGGCTTACTAATAAAAATGGCACAACACCCGTTATCATAAAATGACAGCGATAACTTTTACCATAGCAACTCTGTGATTTAGGATGAAAAACAGGACTTCAATTTAAGTTTTGTATGGTGGGATATTGAATTTTAAAATTCAACTCTTAAGTCAAAAGAAATTGCAAGGTGATGTCTTTAGAGAAGATAAAGATATTCTTGCGAATATTTGGAAGGCACAACTATTCCTACTTAATTTTAAACCTTTGACATAAACTTGTTTTTAATAAATTACATTTGATAATTCTGGCAAAATAAAGCTTCACTGGTATTTTTAAAATTATAATCCCTCCTATTTGCATTAGTACCAGAGCTTGATATAATTTGTTTTATCTTACTTATTTTTGCAAATACTTGAATGAAGCTATTTGTCAAATTTTCCACAAGTAATAATCTATATTAAAAGCCATTCGCATATCTGATAAATTTCACAAAATAATATTATTGCAGTGATATATGTGTGTGTGCGTGTGCGCGCTTTTCTACACTTCAACTTTGAGTATTTTACGTAGATAGTGAAAATATAAGGATGTTTTATATTAGCCTGGCCTACTCCTCAAATCCCTCATATCTCTGGGATTAATAAATTTGATTTTAAAACTGCAACATCTTGTCATAATAAAGTTCGAACTAATATTCGTTTCAGATTTCACCATTTAAAAATATGCATCATGACCTTCTAACAGTATTCAATTTGCCTTTGTAATATGATGAATAAAAATTACAGGCTCATGTGACACATATGAATAAATACTACAACCGGTAAAACAACTTTCATTCTGTGATTTCTTAACCAATGGCGGTCTTGGAGCATTTGATGCTCCCTGGGAATTTTAAAGTGGCTCTTAATAAATGAATTTCTATGCATCTGTGCCACCGAATTTTGACAATCATTTGAGAATCTTTTATATTTGAGAAGGGGATGAGATATTGCTTATGGTTCAGTGTGTAATGAAATGAACTGCTAACTTTAGCGTGCAGGTTGCTCAAATATTAAACATCAATAAAATTTGCACAAGAACCAATATGGAAATTTTATTTGTAAAGGAATACATGGAAATTATCGTTATAACGGGTCGAAACTTTTATCTTGGTTTGGTGCCTAGGAAAACAAAGCTTAATCCTTTGAGCTACGTTCACCGTTGTCATAAATTTTAAATTATATTTGCAAATATAATAAATTAAGTTAATAATAGTACTAAAAAAGATTATAGGAAAAGTAATGGAATAAAATTAAACCACGGAACATGTTAGGGAAAATATTAATGTAGATGAGATGAATAAGGCAATGAAGGCTTGAACTTTTGATCTCATGCACAGGATTTATCCATTCTATTAAGTAAGATATATAAATTTTATTAGCGAAATACTAAAAATATGCACAGTATATAGTATATACTTTTATGGCAGCTAAATTTTTGATGTCCTTTGCATGCAACGAGTTTGCACTTGGACAAGAACATATTTATTCTTAACAAAGGTAATACTAAACATTACTTATAATGCATATTATCTAATCACAACGTTGCTTATATTATTTTTTCTATGGCAAATTTAATATGCACAGCATTATGTCGCTGGGAAAGAGATAAAATTCTATAAAATTAGCGGAAGTTACCCAATGTTTATAATTTAATTGCATTGATGATATATTCAACATGCCACACGCGCTGCACATGCACGCACATATATAATTCCGAAACTAACCAGATATATTAATTTTATATGTATCTCGTAGCACTTATCTTATACGACTTTTGATTATTATGACCAAATTATATTATACTTAAAGGTCATATAGTTTAACTTCTATATTTGGAACAAAACAATGGCTTTCAATTTCTGGCAACTAGTGTACTAACTGTGGCTGCTAATCACTAACTTTATCTGACTACATAACTAGAAGAAGATTCCATTTAGGATTTTTGATGTGGCATTAAGTTCCAAATTTTGGCTTGGAAAAAGGCAAAATAAATGTTAGAAAACAGCCCAAATGCTAATCTTACCAGGATTTCATGATTCAAGCTAATGAATCCAAGGGGCTCCTACATATGTGTTCTACGGGAATCTTTGTAAATCGATAACTAACACACACATATATCATACAGCTAACATCATAAGAGCATCTTCAATGGTGGCAACACATAATTTCCATTTGCTTTTAAAATTCCAAGAGAGCATCAAAACCAAGCTTAATGCTCTCTGTTTTTGGAGCAGTCGTTGTGTCTGGACTTGTTCAAAAGTTATTAACTTAAATTTGGTACTGTAAAATAAACACAAAATGATAAACATGTCATTTGTTTTACAAAACTTGGTTAATTACAATCTACCATGCTCATCAAGATTCATATAGATCAAGAACAACAACAAAAGGTTAAGATGGCAAATAATCATTCATTTTTTAAGTCATGTTTGTTTCGGAAAACAAAAAACTAAACTGTGAGTGTTGAATAGTTTTAAGTGTGAACCCCTAGTGGTTGGTTAGGACATGCCACGCCCATTTGCAAGGTGAGTATATGTTATGGTTATGGGTTCGGTGTATACTTACTGGCTATTACTATAAAGTAATAAATATTAAGAAATTCAATAAGCATAAAAAGTGTTCAGTATTTGCTTCAAGTGTCTAATGCCATTAAGCACTATATTGAGTAGTTTAGCTTTGATAAATTCTTATTAAGCTTAATTTGGCATAAATTAAAAAACCATTGTAAACATATTTGATATTTACAGCTCAAATTTATTAGCTCAAAAATAAAAATAAAAAAATCAATAATATGATGCCACTGCAATATAGACTTTGGAAGTTACCACATGGAACCTCCCTTCCTGGCTATACATCAGATGCCGGATTAGAACTATATGCCCCCTGCCAGTTTGAGTTTGGGAGTACATGGCGAGCAAGGCAACTGATTTCAGCCTTGCTTCCTATTGGTCATTCCATTAGTGATTTGATAATTATGAGTTAACTAAGAAGTTTGATACTTTAGTTCAATAATACAAACATATGATAATATTTATAAAAGAAAACATATACACACCAGAAAGCATGAACAGTGACGAAATCACTGGTAGTGGCCATAATACAAACTGCGGCAATAGCAAAAAGGAATTGAAGCAATCTCAAGACAAGACTGCCGACCGTCCCCGGGGTCCCTTGATAATCTTTCATCCTTACTCTCACCGGCGTCGCTTCTGTCGTCGGCGGTGCCTCCACCGGATGAACCGCCGGCCTGCTTGCGAACATTCTTCGATCAATCAGCTCTATCAATACATATTCTTGATACCCTTATATATTGTTTATAGAGATTGCTCAGATTGAATAAACCCCAAATCGATGGTTACAGTCTTATAGAATCTATAAAAATCTCGTTTTTGGAATAATTTAGAAAATAAAATTATGTATACACATGTAGTAAAAATGGTTAAGCAAAGAATATGAGTATTAAACCCATTAACTTCTTACCCAGCCCACTTATATATATTAAATTAAATAATAAATTTTTTATTACAATTTAGCTGAATAATTAGATTCAAATGTAGGGTTACATTTGTTTTTCAAAAAAATAAAAGAATACATGATGATTTATTTAAGAAAAAGAAATACAATGAAAAGTTTGTTTTCTCAATTATATTCTCATTGTTTGTTTTTATTGGACTTTTAACAAGGTCGCATCATTTTTGTTCAATTGCATGGAATTTTTTTAAATCTACTATGTTATCCGCTTGGAATATATAAAATCTTAGTGCCATGAAAACCTAGTGTTATGTTCCATAATAATAGATATAAAACTAGTTTGTCAGTCACTCATTAACAAAAAGTTCCGTCTTTTGATAATTTAATAGAAACCTAACTGTAATTAGGATCTGACCTCTTTCTCTATTTTGATTACAATGGTTGAGAAAATTCTTTGTTCGACCTTTTTTCTTTTTAATGAAAGGATAAAATAGGAAAGACGATAAAACATTAGAAGAAGAAAGTGAAAATATTAAAAGGGTATGATGGAAACAAATTGGGGTGGGAAAATAAATTATGGGATGTTAATTTTTAAACAAACAGTGGAGTGAGAAAGGTAAAATATGGGAAGTTAATAGATTTAGTCTAAGCAAAAACATTTACGACATGTAAAAGTGAAAAATAGCTAAAGAATGGTATTTTTTGTTTTTTCACTTAAGGTCAAACCTTTAATAAATATGCATCTCATAGCCAAACATTTTTAACGACGTTCAAAATAGATCATAATTTCCTACAATGGTTATAGGCTTTTGTCGGAGCTAGGCGATGGCAAATGGAAAGGGCAACAGCGACGGTTGGGAAGGGGTTGGGGTGATGATCGGAGACGGCGGCTAGTGACTTGAGTAGATGTAGGATTAGGGTGTTATCCAGCATTTAAATTAGACGACATCTTGGTGAATCCGCACT
Source organism: Allium fistulosum (assembly GCA_030737815.1). Lineage (NCBI taxonomy): Eukaryota > Viridiplantae > Streptophyta > Magnoliopsida > Asparagales > Amaryllidaceae > Allium > Allium fistulosum. The sequence continues at coordinate 411,773,877 of CM060908.1, read as the reverse complement.
TCAAGATGATGAAGAGATGGATCGGAAAACTCAAGAGGTATTAGAAATAATGAATAAATGAAGCACAAGAGGTTTGACAAAGAATTGCACAAAGCAAACCATGGCGGTACCGACCTGATTAATCATGTCGGTACCAAGTTGTTTTGTATGTAGACCCACTTTAAATTGCAGATTGGGTTTCCTTGTACTTTGAAGGAAAAGGCAAAGAATTTAATACGATGAATCATGTATGTGACATCTCGTAAAATTTACAGAGAATTAATTAAGAAAAATCAATTAATTAGTGATGACGCTAAAAATGGAAATTTTACAAAACTGATAATTTGACCACGAAACTTAAATCAGCGTGTTCGTGGCGGTTTTCTAAGCAATTTTCGTATATAAAATTTTGCGATCAAAGTTCAACGAAGAAGCTATCGACGTTTGAAAATTTTGTATCAAAAATAATTCAAAATAAATATTTTAAAGTTTAATGTTAAAAATTAAACGTTAAGAAATCATTAATGTTATGTTATAAAAGGAGTAATAAATATAAATTAAAGGAAAGAAATAAATTGACGCTAAGACTGAAGACTGGTCACCGCCTTCATTGGGCCAGTCGACTGCCCAATGAGGATCAGTCGACTGGTTATGTTGAGACAGCTAGGGTTTATAAAGGTCCGAACGGGCCGGGTTTAATAGATTTTGATCGTACGATCCAAACACATCCTAACCACTATAAATAAGAGGCTAGAACCCTCACTTTTATTTACAAAAAATAAACAAACTAACAAAACCATGTCATCTTCCTCCTCCTCGATACAATTCCTAAATCGGAAATTTCAAGAACAATTGTATGTACAAGATTCAAGAGTTTAGGGGAAATTAAAGAATCAAGTAAGGGAAAATGTAACACAATTTTATATATACACACATTCTCTATTCTTTTCTTTCCTAAGCCAAAACTATTCTGAGGCTAATACACTTAATTGGATACTGTACAAAATAAAGAAAAGGTAATGGGAGGAAGGAACAAGGTAAAGGTGTGGAGTCAACTCCGAGGGAATCATATATGAGTGGAAATCTTGATTTTTCATTGATAGTATTGTTTAGTTTGATATTTGGATTTGTATTGTGCCTTGGGGGATTTTGCATACGAAAATTTAATAACTTGAACCCCAAAATCTCCTCATATTATGTAATTCTTGGATTAATTGAAATCTTGGTTGTTTTAGGATTGAGTTTTATTAATATTTATGCGATAAACATTTTATATTCTATTTGATTCTACTCTAACTTTGTTATTGTAATAACAAAGAATTCTAGAACAACCAGTTAGAAATAGGTGTGCAAAGTAGGGAAAAAGAGGTTTCTACTCTTATCCTGGTTTGCACCGCCTATTTTAAAGAAATAGGTCGGATTTCTTTGTCGTTTCAATGCCATATGTACAAATTGTTAGATGGAATATAAAAGGTTTATATAGTAAAAAAAATTGGAAAAAAAGGCGTAGTCCTGTTATATTAATATAAAATAAAATTGCATGCTAGGATTCCATTCACACACACACACAAAAGTCTGAATTATGTTTTTTAAATTATTGATAATGTTGGCCCTCGTGAAATTACTATGTTGATTGAACTTGTATAGAAATTGTACTTGTTAATAATATACCACCCCGAATAGACAACTGATAAACGTAATAAATTTATATTAAGCACAAAATATTTAGGATATTCCTTAAACTTCAAATTTACAATTATAAATATAGACTTATAACGTATATAATAATTAAGACACATAAAAGACAATGATAATCAACAATCAATCTAATAAAGATGAGTTGGAATAATATGGAAATTAATATATAAATAAAGGCGAAATAAGGAGTTTTCCTTATAAGGCCATAAATGCGTAAATATGGGTGAGGTGTATATATCGTAGGTGTGCGCGTATGTGTGTTATACATAGATGTAGGCATAGTTTAGTTTTAGAACATTGGAGAGTGTAAATATAGCTAGGTAATAGGGATGTGGGGTCAGTTAAAAGTATACATAAGTCTTCCCAGCTAATCTGGCTATTAGCAGTATGACTTCTGTTCGGATGTAGGACATTGCCTATAATAAGTACCTACGGTGAACGTGAGGTTAGTCCCAATTTTGTAGGGTAAGTCAGCCCAGTTAATTTGGCTATCAGCACCTATAGTCGGACTAATGTGAGATGTCATGGTTGGGTTACGGGCCATGAAGCAAGGAGTATTTTTGACGTGCGTTAGTGAAGATCCCTTAGGGAGCTCTGCTTCAAGATTGAGATATTAAATGGCATTTGGGAGAGTTTGCCCCTTCCCTATTTAGGAAGTAGTAATTCGGCTACAAGAGGATTGGTACAATTACAGTTATGAAGTACTAGGATAGGAGAAGCTCGCCTGGGATTAGGTAGTAAATGACAAGAGGGCCTGCCTATTTTCCAATTTAAGGATATTAAGTAGCCTGGGTACTTCCTCTTGCATCGTTAGGATACGATTAAATGGAAGGTGGGTCGTTGAACTCGATATACTTCGTAGTTGTTTTGTACCCACTTTTGTAGTCATGGAATAGGATTCGGAGGGTCACTAACCTACGATAGAGATATATGTGAATATATATATATATATATATTAAGTACTTCCTTCAAAAAAAATTAAGTACGTAAGACATAATACTTTTCAGAATGATTATTGTTGTTGTAACACTTGAAGTTTTCATTTACCAAACACTACTGTTCTGCCCTCCTCCTTATTGCAACACATGGATTAGGGACAAGGATGAGTGCGGAGAGATGGTAGTGGCTTGGCGAATAGTTATTTTTATCAGTTATCTTATGTTATTTTGATTTACCTAGACTATGTATCAGGCATATTTTATGAACTATGGTGACATTGTACTTATGTGATTTGGTTTTATGAATGGATACTTATTTTTATTATTATATTTTATTCCTTCCGCTAGGAGATTTCGAAAGCATAGATAGATGGCTTTGCATATTGTTTTATCAATTATACCAACCAATAGCCAACCTCGAAATGGACCTAAGATTCTATGGGCTTTTATTGGATCAAAAATTAGGCCTGTTTCGGAGAGGGTTGTTAAATGTTGGCACCGACATGATTCGAAGGAGCGGTTTTGTCTCAGTAAAAATTAGAATATTGAAGACTTGGACAAATATGAAGGAAAATCGAAGAAGCAAGATGAAGAAACATTTCGGCACCAACATGATTATGTTTATGCCAACTTGCTACGAAAGTAAAGATTTACTCGTTCTTGGTGCTTGAGAGCTTGGATCTAATATTTATTCTTTTGTGAGCTAGCGACTTTGGAGGAAGAATCCAACTATAAATACACCTCCTTTAACAACATAAAAAGGACTTTAAGGGATCTCTATCTCGTTTTTTGCCACAAAATGCTGTTGAACTCGAATTTTAATAGATTTCTAGATCTATAAACTTTATAATTCTATTGTACCGGTGCAAATACATTGAAATAAAGTTGATAGTGGATGTAGGCAATTGAATTGAGGTCGAATCACTCTAAAAATCTTGTCTTTCCACTTTTTATTTTCGGTTTCTATTGAATTCATCTTGCTTTTATTTGGTTTGAGATATTGTGTCAATTTTTCATGCAACATTTTGGTGCTTTCATTAAGAGAGAAGAATATTATAATGACCCAACTTTTCGACCCTCGATTATTGACACTAATACATCCATGGTATTCGTTTGTCGAGCACCCAAGTGCCGAAAAGACAGAAAGTTAGGGTAAAATAAAAGAAAACGAGAATAGAACAAGAAAAGAAGAACACAACATCAGAATCTCAAAATGGAATGGTAATATATCAAAAGAACAACACAAAGGGTTACTCTGAATACAGAAATATCAAAGTTACTAAAACCTAAGTACTACCATCAGCTTGAACAGTTATAATTGCTTGTCCTTACAATGCTGATATATACAATACAATAAATGCAGCGGAAATAGGAATACTATGGAAGGTAATCATCCAGCTTCTCTCCATAAGCTTCAAAACATCCATGGCTAAATCTGAAAACATACATGGGGCTGACCCAAGCATTATAAGAGAATAACACCCGGATTAGTCTGGTAAACCAGCGTGAGAAAACTTATGAAACATGGAACAGGTAATGGTAACCATTGAGACCGTATGAATTCTCATAATGGTTTTCCCCTCGGAGAAACCAACCATTCATTAAGTTTAATATATAGTGATATGATAGATAATGTCTAGGGTGTAGCATATATATATATCATATCAAATAGCTGTGATGCTTACACTGATCACACTACAACATATCTAGGGTACAATCAAAATCGATAAGGCACGTTCGCATATGGATTTTCCATTGGAGACGTCCCTAGATAAACTGAGGCCAACCTCCTAAAATGGTCAGAAAGTACCTTTCGAGCGCCATATATCTTTAGATAAAATATGCAATTAAGGTAAACACAACTAGCCTACGCATGAACCTATAGAACCACGTGGAACCAAGTACCATCAACTCCCGCTGGCCAACAATCGAGAAGTATCTCTAGATATGGAGTTGATATACCCCATCGTGGGTTAGCAAAATCACGTGCAGTGTATCCTACTCTGTCTTCTGTCATTTCCGATGTCGAGGTCATGTTCGGCATCTTTTATATGATCATTACTCGAACAGGACACGAATCCCCAAATGGATTCCCACATCTCGAATAGATCACTAATTGCTTCATGGATTCAAGCATTTCAAACAGATCTCGAACCTCCACATAGGTTCCTTGCATAAGTCCTCCGATGAATGCTAATGTTGTCCTCTCTCTTAAAGTACTCCTCAAGATAGATAATCCCACAAAACAGCATCGTCTGAAATGTTAACGCAGACCTCTCCTTTAGACTTAACCTAGGGATTGATAGTTCAACTCTATCACATTTTACTTCCTAACCGCTTCCAAAACATATAACTCATATACTAGTTTTGAAGTGGTATTCTATAAGTAAAACACTTACCGATCTCGGTCTCTTCATAACTAATTCGATGCATTTTCGGCTAACTCAACTTCGGTTATTTTAAAAGTAAGTGAAAGCTAGAGATGTTTCATACTAATGCTCTTGCCCTGGGTTCTCGTTGATATGAAATCGCAAAGCCTTTTGATAACTTCTTAAGTCATATTTGGTCAAGTTCGATAATTGACTAATTGATTATCTAGTAAAAAAACACTTGTTTATACAAATCAATGTTCATACACTTAACTCGTTTTCGACATTCCAACTTAACTATTCCTCGTCCAAGAGTGAAGTCATGCAAGTTAGAGAACTGTTGCATTAAAGCCTTGCCTAGACACTTCGTTCTTGAATCTCACAAGTAGATAAGTCTACCTCGTCGGCTTTTAGTGTTAATTATAGTATTAACGATTTCCATAAACAAGTAAGAAATCAACACGATTAGCACATTTCCAACATTTTCCAACAAACTATTCCTTGGTCAAGAGGGAAACCGATAGGTTAGAGCTCTATTGCTCCGTGCTTACTCGACATCAATCTTAACTCTCACAAATAGATAAGCCTTACTTCGTCGGCTTTTAGTGTTAAGCATGGTTAATTGCTTTTCAAACAAGTAATTGAACAATTAACCATTTGGTCATTTAGCAATTCTAACCCCTTTTCGAAAACATTTGTATATACTTTTAAAATACTTGGAAATACCTATAATATGTTTTAAAACATTTATCCAAAATATTACTTTAAAATAACAACTTTACAATTTTCCTTAAAACTTAAAAAGAACACTTTTTTAACAAAATATATCTTTTTTAAAAATTCACAATCGATTCTTAAAAATTCACAATTAATTCTTAAAAATTCATAAACATCTCAAACCACTTTTAAATACTCTAATATGAGTTCGTAAATACTTGTAAAAAGAACGAAACAAAATACTTAAATTTAAGTATCTTTTCAAACCTTTTAAAGTCCAAAATCAAGTCTAAACAGGGCAGTTTTGCAGAAGTGAAATTTTGGCCACTTTTCGAGATGTTACTTAACTTTTTACTATTAAAGCTTTTAATAGCAACAAAGATACATATAAAACATTATAAGTATGATGAGAAAAGGATCTCTTTACAAAGTTCCATAGAAATCGTCGAATACTTGACAATTCCAAACTGTATGTATAGCGACTATCGTTGTAAGTGTACTTTCAAATCGAGTCCAATCTAAACCAAAGTCCATCTATAACCTATGTGCTTTGTTCAAGGTCTTGTCATAAGTCATACTAGTCCATTCAAGTCCATATACATGGATCATATATGTCACTTACTTTAAAGCAATAATTCAAACCAATGTTTTAACACAAGTTAACAACAATTCAAACAACATATAATAATCAACACAACATATGTATGTGTTATATTTTCATTCAAAATGAGGTGTTAACTCGCCTTTAACCTCACAAACAATCAGGATCCAAGCACCCTAGTCCAAACCCAAGCTAGCAACCTCCTTTCCTTCATTTCTTCTCGTTGCTTTCACCTTTCTCTAACCCAAAACTCCCCATAAAACTCATGGCCGATGCATGGTGGGGGTGCATGGCTTTGCTTCTTCAACTTTTGGCACGGTGGAAGGTGTTCTAATATTAAGTCTTGTGGCAAAGTTTGAAGTGATTCGGAGTTGATTTGCAATAATTTTGCTTTAGAAAATTAAGAAACGGAAGAAGAAGAAGACATTGATTTTCAACTCTAAGCTTTGTAAATTTTTGTGAATGATAACTAAGGGTATGTCTCTCCTTATATAGGCTTAGGAATAGTGTTGCCTAAGCTCTCACTCACCCTCCACTATGCCATGGAAGCTTCACCTCTCATCAATTCTCCTTTAAGTCACTTCTCATTTTTGCTAATTACCATTATACCCATCTCATAATAATATCTCTTATCCTTTAGAAGCTTCTAGAACATTTCAAGCTTTATAAAGAGGAGAGTGTGTTAATTAGTTGCTAATGTGTTCATTTGATCATTAGACAAGTGCATAAGAGTTCAAACAACTTATAACGATCGAAAAGATGCTTATCGAAAGACCGATTTTCAGTCACATTATCGATTTTTCTTTGAAGAACGTATTTTTATAAACAATTTTCAAAAACAAGTTTCTTATCATTATTCATTAATTAAATGATATCTAACAAGGTTATAAAATCATATTTATAATACTTGATTTTGTTACGATATTCGAAGATGAAGTTTTCGAATATGAAGGTCGCTACAAATCTCAAGTGCAGATTTGTGTTTTCACTTTGCATTTGGAGAAGTCTAAAAACAAGATATAGAATAAATGGTTCCTAGGAAGACTGAATCTGGTGCAATTATTAAAGGTGATGCTGAAGGAGATCATCCTGCTAAAGATGAAACAACTCAATCTTTGATAGCTCTTCTTGGATCTTAATCTCAACTGACTGAACTTGTGATAAGGGCTGAAATAGAGAGGATGATGCTAGATATGAATGCAAAGATGCTAGAATGGAAAAGGTCTTCGATGGAACTAATGAGAAGTGTGAAGGAGCGAGCAGTTGACTACGTTGGCCCTGCCCCGGCAAAGAATTAAATCACAAAGACAAAGAAAAAGTAGAAGAGAATCGTCATCTTCTGATTCCAGCAAAAAAAGCATGTCTTCAACAAAATGAAATGGAAGAGACGGCAAACAACTGATGTGGAGAGGGATTGGTGTAGCATAAAAGAGAGTTGTGAAAGATGGAGCAAATTAGACATCTAAACATGTCAATATCGAGAGGACCAATCTTGTTAGTATCGAGATATTTGTTGAAGCACTGAATTTGTCTAATAGTGATAGGATGGTATGCTACTGAAGGGAAAGCTACTTGTGCTTAGACTGGTGGTGTTTAGACGGGTGGTGTTCAGACGAACATCGTAGAGCAGCTTGGGGGAACATAATCCATCAAGGCATCGATATAGTGGGTCAAGAGGAATGGTTCCTCCAGAGATAGGAAACCTAGACATCATGCAACTAATCGAGAATGTTTGCATAGTCAAACACTTGAGGGTGTTTCTGACGATCGTCATCCAACCATCCAAAGCTATATGGAGTATATTGCTAATATGGTTAAAAAATTGTTGAGTGAGAGCTAACACAGATGGGATGCTGAGTGAGGTTCATTACCAAGTCGAACTTCGTTCACCGAAAACATCCTTGAAACGAAGTATCCAAAGATGTTCATGATGTCGACTGTGTTAACCTATAATCAAACGACTGACCCAATGCAGCATTTATTAAAGTACAGATAGAATATGGACAATGCTTACGAGACGGATGCTGTCAAATGTAGGTGTTTTCCAATTGTTATACCCAAATCGTACTAGCTATCGCAGGTTGGAGATGAGCCATCGTGCATTAAAAACAGGCCATCGAGAGATGAAGCATAAAATAAGGCATCAAAGATTGATGATCTCAAAGCCCTTGAAAGTTGATTAAGTATGCTATCAAGGGATGTTGTTTCAAAGTTATCAAGTTCTAATCAAAAGAGCCATCAAGGAACTATCGAAGAGTGAGGTATCTGAGCTATCACATATTAACTCCAGGAACCATTGGAAGACTAAAGTGTCTAAGCCATTGAAGGTTGATAATTCCAAGCTATTGCATGATGATAAAATAAGCTATCATAGGTCAGTAACCTTAAAGCTATCGTAAATTGACTAAATAAGCTATCAGAAGCTTGTGATTACCAAGCTATCGCACATTGGCCAATGAAACTATTAAAGGGCGATATCTTAAAGCTATTGCATGGTAATCAATGGAGCTATCGAGGGGTGATATTCCAAGGCTATCATATGGTGATTAGTTAAGCTATCAAAGGTAGATGCTACTAAGCTACTACATGATGGTTTGATGAGTTATCGAAAGTTGACTCTATTAAGTCGTCGCATGTTGCTAAAGCAAGCTATTGAATGTTGAGACTTTTGTACCATCACATGTTGACTTATTCACATGGAGTTAGCATCTAGTTAGCCACGTGGAAGAATTTGATTGGGCCAATAATGCCATGTCATCATGATTCAAAGGAGGGTTATGCCATATGTCACTTTGAACATGTGCCACATCAGCCCGTCATCACCGTCCATTCCACACGCCATCAATATAATGGTCCAAATCTTCTATAAATAGGCATGTGGCCCCCACTAGAAAGAGGCTAAATTCTGATTGACCATTCTTCCTCGTTTTTCATTTTTGAGTGGGTAAGAAAAAGCTTGTAATTGGGACTTTTATAGTTGTTAGGTTAAATTAAATCAAGAATTTATGATCGAGGACTTGGATTAATGACAAATTTGCATAATTGCCTTTTCATTTGGAACTTTGACTTGCATACAAGTTCAGGACTTTCTCATTAGACAAAGAAGACAAGTTGTGTTGATTAGCATTTTGAAAATCTCACCTACTATTATAATTGAACACTTAAACAATGGAACTTTCTCTGTATTTTCCTCTAGTATTGAGCATTTGACTGTATACAAAGCCTAATTTTTCACCTAACATTTAGTGGTGATTTCACTAAGAATTGAACTCAGGGATCTCCTCTTGCAGAACCAAACCTATCTCTTCTAAGCTTTGATCATGGTAGTTAGGTCTCGACAAGGATCATCAGAGCCACATTTGGATATCATAAACCATTCATGCGGTGTTCTATGATTCAATAAGAAATGGGGGATAGACTTAAGGAACTTAGCTCTTCGAACTTTGGAAGAAAGGAAGTGGATCGCACAATATAACAAAAGTAAATGGAATTTGAACCCATTTCATGTAGGTAAAGTGCCAATCTTCACTTTGGTAAATAAGTTGAAGAGAGAGAAACCAAGCCGAAGGTTAAAAGGTGATACTCAATTAGGAAATGATTTATTTGCTGAAGCTAGACGAAGCATCCAGTTTCAAGCTGTAGGAATAGTTTTCAAGACAGAACTAAATTAGGACTTAGATAAATTTTCTCAAAAATGGAAAGACATTATTAATTCGACGCTTATCGAAAAAGAAAGAAATTACCAAACAATGAAAAGGAGATTGGATGAGAATCGTGAAGAAGTTGTGAATCCGCGAAAAAGGCACCATAGTGAACAAAAAACCATATAACTAGAGGACCAAAGAGCAAAATTGTTACTCTCTTCGTATTGCACAAGAAAGAGTGTATTTTCTTACGGGAGAGACTGAATTATTGGACTTCTAAGAAAACCTCAAGAAGGGAAGGAAAACGTACAGGAGGAGAATATTGCCACTATCATAAAGCAAACGGGCACCATACTAATAATTGTAGAGCTTTATCAGAGATTATCGAATACCATGTAAGAAATGGAGAGTTTCAAGAATTTGTCAAACGTCTATTTTCAAAGAATTAGAAAAAAGGACAAACAAGGTCTATGATAGTAAAAAATGAAGTTAGTAATCAAGGCTTTATTTTCAAATAAAGCGGACTTTGAATGAAATGGAACAAAAACCAAGGAAAAGCCTTTGATCCCATTGCAAGGCCTAGCCAAAGCATCCATCCAAAGAGTGATAGTCAATTAAACCTTTCATCCCACAGCTAGGCCTGGTCAAGCACCCATCCAACGAAGATGGACTAAAAGCCTCGATCCTACCCCAAGGCCTGGCCGAAGCACTCATCCAAAGAGTGATGGTTAATTAAGCCTTTAATCCCGCCGCCAGGTCTGGTCAAACACCCATCCAAGGAAAATGGACGAGAAGCCTTTGGTCGCACTATAAGGTTTAGCTAAAGCAACCATCCAAGGAGTGATGGTTAATTAAGCCTTTGGTCCCTCCACTGGCCCTGATCAAAGCACCCATCTAAGAAAGATAGACGAGAATCCTTTGGTCCTATCGTAAGGTTTGATGAAAGCAACCATCCAATGAGTGATGGTATTAAGCATTTAATCCCACCATTGGGCCTAATCAAACCACCCTTCCAAGGGAGATGAACGAGAAGCTTTTGGTCCAACCGCAATGTCAGGCCAAAACAACCATCCAAAGAGTGATGGTCAAATAAAATTTTGGTCCCGCCATTGGGCCTGATCAAAGCAACCCTCCAAGTGAGGTGGATAAAGGAAGATAAAACCCGCCTTAAAGCCTTACTGAAAACATCTATGAAAAAAATGATGACAATGTTTTCTAACTTTGTCATTTAACAAAGGCAAAGCATTAGTAGAAGAGCATAAGGACTATATTACAAGGTACAGATAGGCAGGTCATCAAGAGGCACTACGAAATATCATTACAATGAAACATTCTCAAAGTTCATGGCTTTGGAGGATGAGGAAGAAGGTGGTGGTGGTAGACAAGCACTTTACTTTTCCCTTTAACTTCCAAAGTGAAAAAGCGTATTTCACTTGTTGAGTCAGCTTCCTTGTACAAAATTGGAGGACCTTTAATTTTCTTAAGAGCATCAGAACACTCATACTAGAAAAAGTGTTGATATCTTTGGTAACTAGAAGTGATAGCTTTCCTCGATCGGTAATTTCTTTTGGAGCTAAGTCAATTTTTAAGTCAAAAGCAACTACAACTTAGATTAAATAATCTACTAGTGAGTCAAGTTGAGAAGCCATGGTGGAATAATTGCATTAACTTTAATTGATATTTGAGCTCATTTACCTCATTTAATAAAGTTTTTAACGTAGTGAGAGGATCAACAATGTATCGAATTGCTACGAGAAGGTATTTCTTCATTTTGTTTTGCTTAAAACGAAAAACTTTAAGTGGGTCAATAGAATCAATTTGAACTTTCAACGCCTTTTCATAAGTTCTATTAGCAGCTCTTAGTTGGGAAATTCGGCGAGATAAGCCAAATTTTTCATTCTCAAGTGTTTGAATTATTGATGTAAGATCGCAATTTTAAGGCTCTAAAGTCTTGACCTCAAGTCTAACATTCAAAAGCGATTTAGTGAACTTTTTATTCCAATACTCCTTCATTTTCTATTTACACTCAAATTTGAAAGATCTGCTCAGTCTAGCAAGGTCACTAGTTTGTTCTCTAGCAATGGAGGAGCTGGATCAGCCGCACTACTACAACATGTCAAATGACCCCGGGATGGAGAGGAAATCTGCAAAGGCATTTTTAGAAAATTTAGCTAGAGTTGAAGTTGACAACCCTTTTTCACCTTTAGTTGGTTTAAGCTCATAAGATTGACACCCATTCTTAGATTTCATTTGATCTACCTCTAAATCAAGAATACGCTGATTAAGCCGAACGTTATCATGTTTGTTCCAATTGTTAAGGAGTAGAGCATGAATTAAGCTTCCCAGTTGAATCCAAAATCTCCTCATCTTAGGGAGAAATTTTCTTTTCAATGTCCTTTACCATCTCTTGAGAAGCTTTTAAAATGGACTTCACTTGAACGTATTTCTCATAACATTTATTGGCTCCAGCATCATCAATGGTTGATGAATTAAAAATAGAATGAGTGGGACGATGTTCTAGTGCAATCACTAATTTTGATTGAATGCTTCCAAGGCATTGGCTGAGGTTGGGGTCATCAAGAGATAAGGATAATTCTTCATCCTAAAGTAGAAAACGAACAATAGCCTATCTTTAGTAAAAGGAAAAGCAACAACAATAAAAAAATTATATTAATAAACTAGGAGACAACCATAACCGTTATGTTCACATAGAAATGATAACCTTAAGAGTTACATGCAAGGATCTTCGATGCCAGAAGAAGTATAGACTGGGGGAAACCCTCGGTACTGCCCTTCTTTGGAAGGAGGGTTGGATTTACCGTGCAAAAACTTAACGTAATTAGTCTGAATTTTATGAAGAAGCCGATCTCTTTGGTTTCCTAAGAAATTGAAGTCCAAGTTTAGAAACTGAGTATATATATATAGTGAAGGTCGCAAAGAAAGAAGTATTTTGATAAATGAGACTTGATAATCAAGGAAGAATTTTCTTTAAAAGACCATTTTAGCCTAACCAATTTGCTTAAAGTGTCCTTTGAAACAAGAGATAATGAAGAAAAAAAGGCTAATTCAAAGGCTTGCATATTAATGATGCAAAATATTAAAATATAAATCCAACATGAATATGCCATTATAACATCACCTTAAAAGTAAAAACAAAAATTATACAACAGTATCACTGCGGTTCATAATGAACAGACTCTTTATAGTACTCGGTAACGAATTTGTCCCTATTGAACTTAATCTTATCAGAAGGAAGAGAGTTAATAGCCAGAGGTGCATTGAGAGCTCTAGGCATGTTCTAACACTCCCTAGAATGAAGGTCGGAACAATGTTCATCCAACAATCTCTTTTGAAGATGCCTGGTTAGTCCTCCACAACCGTCACCCAAAAAGGAAATATCGATCATAGGAAATTGGATATAAACTAGGTAAAGATATTCTATCATCTTGGCCCTATCTCCCATGAGCGTCTAAAAATGGGTAGTCGACTCTGTATTCTCTTTGTGAAAGTTGGATTGGTGGAAGAGAGATTTTTGAAAGGATGTGCGACTCGTTTTTCCTTAAAACCCTCAAGATGTTTGAGGCGTTTTAGGAGCCTCATGTGCTTTTCATTCAATTCATTTAAATCTTTGCATAAACATTCTCCTTCTCTGTTAAGCCTCAAAATTTCATCTTTCTTTCAATCTAATAAAGTCTCTACATAATTTCTATTTCTCCTCATGTTATAATGATTAAGTAATATTAGGAATTATCAACTATAAAATCAAATAAACTAGGAAATAGAAGCCTAAAAAGGATTATTAATGGAGGAGTTTTTGTATCACTTGATTAGAAGAGGCGAGTTTCTTGAATTGAACCACTAGGAGAATCCTTTGTCAGCAACGAATCATAAGTGCCATGATCAGTGCGAGGAGAAGAAAAATCAACATCACGACTTAGGTCCTGAAGAGTTCCAAATCCACCCTGTCTCGAGCCACCATCTCCATCTTTCCTCGGTGAACTATCTCGATTGTGGTCCCAGCATTATCATTCCCACCATCACTATTATCGTCATGATCATCCAACTTGACCTCCTCCTCATTTTCCTGTTCATCATCATTCGATATGAGGTCGTTAAACGCCAAAGACTTAGCAGGCTCAATGAGTTCATCATCCCTAAATTCGAAAAGGTCACCAGGGATATGATTAAGAAGAATGTCATTTTCTTTTGTAGTTTACTCCAATAAAGTGAAAGGAAAGAAATCCATATATGGGCATCATTCGACATTATCTTTGTAGGTAGTGAAAAGAACGGTCTCATAACTCAAATCTTTCCAACGAGGGAGGGCTTCATTCAAAAAATAAGACATCTTGGATTTAATATTATGCAAAGATAGTTTATATTTCCTAAGAGAGGATTCCTTTTTCTCTAAATCCTTTTCTAAAGCTGACAGCTTTGTTGAGGATTCCAACTTAGCTTGCCTTGTCTCTTCCTGACTCGAAGAAGGCTCTTTTTCCAAGGCCTTAAGCTTCTCTTCCAAATCATGACTTTTATTCTTTTATTAATCAAATATCATCGAAGTTTGAGTATTCTCAATGGACAATGGTGATAGAATTAGGGGTATGCCATAGTGATAATTATATAGTTTGTTACAAATATCTTGTTCATTGACCAATTTTGGTCAAAATAAAAGGTATTTTCTTTCTATAATATACTTGACATTATGTGTTATATAATTAATCAGCTTAATCAAAAGTATATTTAATAGAAAATCCATAAATGGTATATTTTGTGATATTAGTTACAAAGTGTTGTAACCGTGAGTAATTTATCACGATAAATATAAATATACCGTTTTAAATGTTCCTAGTTAAGATGCATCGAGACTGGATATCGATGTATCTGTTGAGAATAGAGCACATAATGCTCTTCAAATATTGGGTAGTCTACTACTTATGACTGCTAGGGGCACCAAGAGGTTACGTTACTTATAGTTATTGGATAACTATTTTTCTGTTGGTTAATATAACTAAGGTCAAACAAAAAATATCGACGTGATTGACTCGCACAATTCTCTCGATTTGAGAATATTGTGGATCTTCAATATGAAAGCTCCGCTTTGATTATAGTCAAATCATGTCATGGCATCCATCGAATGATTATAGTTGGATCGAGTGGAAGTATTGGAAGTGAAGCACTATTCAAGAAAGGATTCGTCTCCTTAGTTTTATAAGGTTAGTATCACGGTCAACTCAAGTCAACCTAAAGTCAAAGTCTATGGCCAGAGTATTTCAATTAATAATAATTGTTATTATTGAACAAAGGACTTTGTGTTTGGACTGTAGAGTTGAATATGGATGATACTGGAATTTTGACCATTACCAAATTCCACAAGTCCAAAGTGATATAGTTTTGACGAAGAGAATCAATGTAATTAAATGTCACAACTGTGCTTAATAAAGTAAAAATTGGATTTTACCGAAACTAAGTAAGCAATAAATTTGGCCAAAATGTCATACCACCTGCTAAGTGACGTGTGAAATATTTGAATAGTTCGATGTTAATCGCTGACCAAATTTACACCTGAGGAGTCAACAACCGAAATGATGAATTCTCTTTAGACCAAAGTATTTAATTAGTTTATAATTATTATAAATTAGTTAATTTAATTAATATTTATGAAATATTAATTATAAAATTTTGAATATGATTTGAGGAATAAATATTATTGTATATTTTTATAATAGTTATAAATATATTGATCGATATGCGACATCGACAAGAAATTGAATCGAAATTAATTAATAATATTTATTTGGGCTTAATTGGACGATTACCCCATGATATTATGGTTTTAATTCGGCAGCAACATAGACTATAAGGGGCGACTAAAAGGCTAGAGGCATATTTGAGATGGATGGTTTAGATCTAGTGAGACTTAATATGAGATGTGATCCATATTTGTCTCTATTTCATCCATTATATAAAGGCCTCTAATCCTAATTGTTTTAGTACTTTTTGGTTGCCTCTCTTCTCCTATTGCTGGCTAGATTCTCCATCTAGAAGCTCCAACAAATTCAACTTAAATCGATTCAAAAGGTAACCGCTATTGTATAGTCAAAGTTCTACGGTTAAAGGATTAGCAATCCGAATCGAGATGATTTCAAAGGAGGGAGAATTCATCGTTACTAGGCGTACTTCAAGGCGTTGGTTTTAGTATGTGTTTACTATACCATGTGACTTATGATTACTGAATAATATTCGATTATTTGTTTGAATATTATTATTATATTGTTAGTTATGTGAGATTCTTATATGTATCAGCGTTGTTACATACTAGATTGGTTATATGTACATGTTTACACTAATTATAATTTTCAGTAGCAGCAATCTAATTTAAAATAATTTTTTACTATTTTTATATTTAAGTTAATATATAAGTTGAATAATTCATCAAAATAATATATATTTCGAAAATTATACTTTAAATTTTATAAAATTATTTTATCATCATATTATCTCTCAGCCAAATAACTAGGATTTAAAGATCAATTTCTTTATTTTTAAAAAATCATTTAAATATGCAACCAATATTAAATATTAATAAAAAATATTTTTTGGTTGAAAATATTATGAAAAACTTTTCTTGAATTTAAAATATCATGTTTGAATTTCTAAAAAAAATAAAATTTGTAAAATATGTTACGAAAATATATTTTAATATTATTTTATTGCTTCTTGGCTAACTAATATATATACATAATATAATCCAATAAAATTATTTTGAAAATTTTATGATGTGTATAGGATTTGGAAAGTTATAAAATAAATAAATAAAATTTTATTGTTTATTTAATTTTCATAATTGGTATATTTATATCGATATATATTTATATATACATATATTTATAAATATATTAAATATTATAAATATACTTATATGCATATATGTATATGTTATAATAATTGTTTGTTTCTACAAAGTATACGTGTATATGTATATTAATAAAAAAACTTATATATATTATGTATATAAATATATATATATATATAGTCATTTATCTAATTAATATCTAATACAAAATATATATGTACATAAATCATTAATATTTTACATATATGCAATGCATATTACACACACACACATAGTTTTAATATTTATATGAATAACAAGTTTACATGTACATATATTTGGACAACATACAATACATATAGGATGAGTTAACATGTCTGTTGCAATGCAAATATCAACATCTATATGTGGGCATGTTATACCATGCATAGATTATTATATTACATATGCACACACATACATATATGTATATGATACATATGTATATTATTATATTTAATTGGATATAAAGTTAATAGCATTCTATTTATAATTTGTAATTTAAATGAAATAAGAGATTTTATTTAAATTAAATTTGAAAATATTCTATTAGACTCCATAGGCCCAATAAAGATCCAATAAGGTAAAAAAATTGAAATTCACCCATAACTTCCGTTGCGGGCTGGCCTAGTTCCAACTATGGTATCAAAGCCCAATAGCCTATGCGGTCTGAATTAACCATGTTAGGGTTAACTATTAAGCTCACAGCCCAAAGGTTATCCTAAATAGAAAAGAGCCATGCTGAAGTGGGCCATGGGGTAATTGTTAAAATTGAATGAAAATAAAAAATATCATATTTTAAATTTAATAGTTAAATTTAGAATAAAATATATACATATTATAAACGTTATAATATAATAAAAAATTTCAAAATGTTTGAAAATTAATATAAATTAATTTCTAAATTTATAAAATTTATTAATGAGATTAATAAAATACATTAATTAAATAAGTAAATTAATAAATAAATATATACTTGTACTATATATTATGATATATGTTATGTTGTTTTAAAATGTTAAAATAACATAAGTATGCATGTATGCATATATAAATGAATTTCAAAATAAATATAATTAAATTAAATTGTTTAATTAAATAAATAAATTAAAAGGTTAATTAATTAAATAATAAACACACACACACACACATATATATAATATATATATATATGTTGTACTATAAAGGTTATGGTGTATAATAAATATTTAATATAAATGTTATATTAAGATAATATAAAATTAATTAAAATGTTAATTAATTCAAATTAATTAAATAATATTTGATCAATATAATATTATACATATGACCATTATATAGGTAATATGAATTATAAAAGTTATACAATATGAATGTATAATTAAAGGTGGAAAACCAAAAAACGCTAAATAGACTTAAGGAGTAAATACATATGTAAATGTATGTATATCATGATTTCTAATGTGTCCGACACTTGAATAATAGAGGTATTTCATATGAAATACATTATTCCATAAGTCGATATCACTCGATATAATATATTGAAGATTATGAATTTTCAATATAACGTTGTTCTCTACCATATATATATATATATATATTAATAAATTACTTGCATACTCCTTAGTTGTTGAGCAGATTCAAGCTCGTGATGTTATATATAGTATTATTAATATATTAAATAGACAAGGTAAGATAACTATATCTATTTCTTGAGCGGACTCAAGGTATATATACTATACATAGGTCGTCGCGATATGGTAGGTATGGATGAATAATTTTGTTTTGATTTGTTGAGGAGACTCAAGGTTGAAGCAGAATTAAGAGAAGGTACTAAAGGTTAGGAGTTGTATATGATACAAGCGATAAGGAGTTATCCATCGTCCATGGAGCCATGACTTGTTGAGCGGACTCAAGATCAGAATTCTAAGACGGATGAGTCCTAACACCTACTGGTCAAGTCGAAAGACTTTTATGTTTTGACTTAGGGTTGGTGAAACATAAAAGACTAGTGGGAGCCTTAATAGAAAAATGAAATGATAACATTTAACCTTTCTAATATTGAAAGAATATATGTTATACAATGTTATAATATTCTACATTGATAAATTTGTGCATTTAATATGATCGATAAAATGTTTATCAATTTAGATATAAAAATGAACCGAATTGAAGATTAACATATAGAAATATAATATATATATATACTATTAAATACTTCTTGCGTGTTATTGTTTTCTATACACATGCAAGTACTTAATTTTACGACTACATAATACATTCATAATTTGTTCGCTTACGTGTTTATTTGGCCGACACCGTGTATTGCATTCAATGAGTTCCAAACTCAAAAGCAATACAATACTATGGATATTTAATCCATATACTATCACACTATAAGAGTTATATAGGGAATGGTCATAGTTCGTAATGTACGATACTTTGATAAAGTTAGTTCATTTGAAATAAGCCAATAAACTACTATGAAATCGAGTACTCATTTTGATTGATTACAAAAAGGATCATATTATGCTAAGTGTAATAATAGACTAAAACTACAAGAAAGATCTAAGAATTCAATTACTTAAATATCAGCTTGATCAGTTTACGCAAACTGTAACATATTTGATGTCGTTAAATGTTAAGGATGTTCGAGTACACTTTATTAAAGAGTCCATTATGATGTTGTAGTAAGAATTTTCTTATGAATGGTTCGACTATTTAGAAAGAGAGTAAATGGTGACCTCTGCTTTATAAATAAACGTTAGAAACAAGAATCGTAAAATAATAATTGATACTTAATATTGGAATAAGAAATATGATATCTATTTCGAAATGTATTTTTAAATAGAAAATTGTTTTCTTTGAGATTTATTTCTTTTAGTTCAAGGTATTTGATCAAAGAATGTTCTAACTGTAAACTAGTTATAGTGTATGAAATAAATAATCTATATTAAGTGAATTATGAACCTCCGAATTTAGTATGCTATAATAGTAAGGACGGAAATAGTGAGAGCATGTCATATAGCACTTATTAATTGCATTAAATTACGAAAATTATTCTCGTAAAACATACCACACATTATTTATGAAATAATGATTGATTTCCAGTATCGACTGCAAAATAGACAGTCATATTTCAATGTGAAAATTATGAATATTCGTTATGAAATAAAACTATAATGTGGTATTTTTTTTCATAACAAAATGATGCATTGGAAAATAATGAAGTATCTAAAATTATTTACAATTATTTTTGAATTATAAACAACCATAGTTTTGGAGAAATAGTTGTATTATATGATTATGAATTATATGATACCGGTGAATTGTATCTCAGACAATTAAGGGCGATGCACCCATCTAGTGGGAGCATCATAGGATTTGATGAACTCTTCGAATCGATACATATTGTTATATGCAATCACAAGTTAATTAATACCAATATGGTTCCATGTATTTTGTTATACTCATCGATGATTTATCATTGAAATGGACATGTATATCTGATACGCATGTAGTCTGTTTATGATAAGCTCATTGAGTATAAAACGAAAATAAATAAAATAATGTGCGATAAAATAAAATGATTTGATTTGATCGATGGGTGAGTATATTGGAAAGATTTCCTAACGTACCTAAAAATGAACAAATATTCAATCACAAAATTCACTCCTCCCCATGATACATAATGAAGTATCGCTAAGGAATAATCAAACTTTATTGTACAAAGCACGATTAATTGTAAGTGAAGTTGAGTTAATTTCTTTTTGTAAGGTCGTATACTTAAGAGTAGTACACAAGGTTAATATTATTTCACTTAAATAATAGTTTGCAAAATCATTCTACATAAGGGTTTATAAGAAACCCCAGCATATCCTAGACCAAGGAGTTGACAGGTTGTGCAAGTCGAAAGTCTGCATGTAATATTGTTTGTGAGGGATCTTATATGAATCACCCCAAATGAGTTTGGAAAGGATTGTTATTGGATGACATATCTATGTTTTGTACATAAATTTTGTAAACTAAATACAAATTAGTTTTCGTATAAAAGGCAATTCATGAAGTGTTTACGAATACCTATTCTATTGCACTAAGAAACAATTGTTATTTCAAGAAAAACCAACTTTATAATGAAGGAATTTCTTTGAGAAGTCATTGGTAGTGAAATGGAATTGGATCCAATCCAAAGATAAAATTAATTACATGAGATGAAATTAACTAACATAAATGAATAAATCACATTCCTATGTCTAATAAGTGTTTTCGCATATTGAAGAGAAACTATGAGTTTCTTATCAATGTCAAATATATATATATATATATAATCCTCAATTGTTTAATTAAACCGTTAAGAGTGTTGACTCTATAATATGGTATGATGCATAGGTCCGAAAATATATTCCAAGTACATTATCAAAATATGATTTTGATAGCAGTATCCGAAAGAATATGATCCATTGGCTGCAATTTTGTATTTATGAGAAAGACAAATGTAGTTGGAATAAGAATATTACCATGAATTTCAATCATTGTAATTTACATAACAGATTCACCATTCGATGGGCTCAAGTAGGTTCAGATTTTACTCATAAAATTATCGTATAGTATGGCTTTATGTTTTAACATGTCTGTGTTGAAACAAAAAATTCTAAACAATGATTTAGAGCCAATTGTTTACACATAATAACCAAAGTGTCTTGAAGTCAGTGGAAGCGATATTGACTTTGTGAGTTTTATGGATATGCTCCAAGAACAGATATGAAAGTGTCGTTCGATGAGCATAAAAATTGAACAAGTGTTTTAATAGATGTATCAAATATTTTGATTAATAGTCAAAATGTAGAGGAAGCGTGTGTCAAAAGAAAGAACATTAAAAGGTACATAGATATTTCTAAATCATAAGTAAACAACACATTGCTGATTGTTGACGATGCACTTATGTTAAAATTAGTTTTAGTTGTTTAATACTCAATGTTGGATTTGTAAATGATGTCTTTTATAGTAAGCATAAAAGATATTGGGAACGTCCCCAACAATATGCAAGGTAGCTTATTAAATGTTTAATAAGAAACATGTGAAATTGATTCCTTATGCATTGATAATAGGAATTATCACACATGTTATGTTGTCCCCGATATCATGATTTGTTTATGTATTTGATACATGAAGAAAATATCAAATCCAAATCGATATCACTAAATGATAGTTTCAAGTGTTCTTGTGTATTTACGAAATACTAGCGAATTGTTTGCAGAAACAACGAACTCCTTATAAAGGAGTATTCAGACTCAAATCTTCATAAGTGGTATTTAGTATAGTTTGTCAATAATAAATTCTAGTTATGAATATTCAAATGAAAAATGTTCCAAATGAAAGATTGTGGTTGATTCAATGAAAAAGGATAAGTACATCGCCTTGAATAGTGTTGCGATAAAAATGATGTATATAAATATAAATGCACAAATTTATAACTGAGATGAAGGTGATTCCAAATGTTGAGAATCCCATAACATTGTTATATGATAACAATGTTACAATATAGTTCATAAAGAACTTAGAGCTCATTGGAAGTCGAGAGACATACTTCGAATTATTCAACATGATAAAGGTAAGTTATCAGTGTCGAAGAGAGTTAATTGACATAATAGATAATTGAAACAT
This sequence comes from Allium fistulosum, assembly GCA_030737815.1. NCBI lineage: Eukaryota > Viridiplantae > Streptophyta > Magnoliopsida > Asparagales > Amaryllidaceae > Allium > Allium fistulosum. The sequence goes on along the minus strand of CM060908.1, from coordinate 411,751,417 downwards.
AACAGCATACCCATTCACTGAAGAACTGGCCAAATTGGTTTTGAGGAAACTAATTGGAGAAGTTGGAATAAGACTCTATAATTTCCCCCAAGTGCAAGTGGGAGATTGATAGAGTTAGAGATATGCTCTAGGGGTAATTATGTAATTTGTTACATGTAGCACCCCGTAATTTGGCATTAATTATTTATTTAGTTGGTTCGTTAATTAGGCTCCAAAAATGGAATTTATGTAGATGATGGAATTTGACTACAAAACTTGCACTATTGCATTCATGGCGAAATTCTGAGCAGCTTTCATATTTGGATTTTGCGATTGGAGTCCAAATGAAGAAGTTACAGACGAAAAACGAATTCGAAACAGAAATAATTTGAGTATAATATATTAACGTTTATATATTAGTTATCCTGGACCACAGGTCGACCCATTAATTATGTCAGTCGACCTGAAGTGGTCGACCCCTATGGTAGAGGCGGTCGAACACTTGATTCGTATAGGCTAGGTTTTGTCTATGCCATAACGACCCGGATTTAATATTTTCGATCGTACGGTTGTGGTTGATTCTATCGTCTATAAATTTAAGCCTAACCCTCTTTTTTCTTCTCATATTTTTCTGGAGGCACTAGCGAACCTCTTCCATTTCCCTTCTCCACAATTCTTCCAAATTATAAAATATTTATACAAATTGAAGAGGAACAGAAATTAGAAGAAAAGGAAGGGAATCAATCAACAATACATGTATTAGGGGTAATATATGTATGTATGTATCTAATTGTATCTATCTTCTCTTCCAATTCCAAATCTCTTCTTAGATCTGAAATTCCAACATATTTATATACCATTTTTATACATATTTCTTGGATTAAAAAGGATTCGGAGATGAATCGAAGGTTCTACTCCAGATGTGAAAATGAATCGAAGGTTCTACTCCAGATCTGGAGATTTGGATCACTTTTAAAAAGTGAGTGAGAAATTTATATACTGTTTATGATTTTGAATTTATTTCGTTGGCATACGTTTGATTTTTATGCCTAAATTTATCTCATTTGTGAATTTAAGCTCAAATTAGCGTGGAAAAACCATTGCCTACACATTCTTGTTTTAGATTTGATTTGAAATATTGGTACACCTTGATTTGGAAATCAGTCCTAAAGATTTTTAATTTAGAATAGTGTATAGTTTTATTCCAGATCTGTTTTTGGGGTGAAAAATATTGATAGGATTTTGAATATTTCTCTATTTACGTTGAATTGTAGATTTTCCATAGTTTAATTTGTGGGAAGAACATCCATTTGATTTTTATAATTGGTTTATTTCTCCACTTTTCATAAAAAAGACAACGTTTGATTTAACTAGGAATATATGCAAATAAAAAGGAAGAGATATGTAAAGTACAGATTTATTCTCCATAGTTTACACTGCCTATTCCAAATAAAAAGAAATTATTCATTCCTTATAATTTCAAACGGAGTCAATCTTTCCTTTTGTTTCTTTTGATTTAAACTAATTTATGGAAATTGTAACGGAAAATCTTCCTAAGGAATCTAATTCTAGAAAATTAAATATGAAAATCATATTCTAGTTGAATATTTATGATTAGAATATATTTTGGGTCAGAGTAGGTAGTTTATATGTATTTATCGTGTTAATAAATAAGAATAGCGTCTATTTATGCGTTATTTGTGCGTAAAGTTTACTTAGGATAGGTTATTATTATATAGAATGTGAAAGTGAATAAGAGAAATTAGGATGGGTGGTAATTCCTATTGATGGGTAATAAAGTTAAGAGTTGCCAATAATTAATAGGATATAAAAGACTGCAATACCAATTAATGGGCAATAAATGTGAATTGAATTGGGAATTACAATTAATATGGCATAGAATGTAGTAACTCCGAATGAATTAGGAGTTACAATTAATAGGTGTAAATAGACTAATATGACCGATCAAAATGGAATAGTTATAAAAAGATTACTATCTGAAAATTAATAATTATACATAAATATCTTAAAAAATGTCTATTAGGATTATTATGGACAAACTGACATTTATGGATTATTAGAAGGCAATTTATAGGTAGTTAAGTATTTAAGGTAATCCTATTGCCTTAAATAAAAAGGAGATTGGTAAACTAAGTCCAATATTCAACCTAGGAATAACACTAATACCTAAATTTTATGTAGGTTTACGAAAGTTATTTGGACATAGTAGATTGGGATGTGAGGTTAGTAGAGTGACATGACGGAAGACTGTCCTTCACTCCGAGGCTACCAGTAGTCTTGTGCACTTACTACTGATGTGAGACACCACCAATCATAGGAATCGTGACTACGCGAGATATATGACCTACTTTGGGGTTAGAGCTAATAAGTGATTGTTTGGGGGCCCGCCTCTTTCCTAAATAAAAAGTATTAAATGATCCAAATTAGTTATTAAGAGCTGTGAGGAATATGTCCAAAGGGGTTCACTTTAGGTTTGAGGTATTAAGTGACTATAGAGACCGCCTCTCTCCTAAAAAGAAGTATCAAATAACCTGGTCAGATTCCAAATTATTAATTAAGAGTGATAGTGGATATCTCGAGAAGGGTTCACTTCAGGATTGGGGTCTTAAGCGATAGTTAGATTATAGGTTCCACCCTTTTTCTATAAAAGAAGTATTAAATAGCCCAATGAGATTCCTAGCGATGTGAGCTAGATAGTACCATTAAGGGGCCCGCCTCAGGATTGGGTATTGGATGACAAGGGCCTGCCTATAAATGGGTGTTAAATCGTCAGGGCCCTGCCTAGTCCTTATTAATACGTATTAAGTGGCTTACAGCCACTCACATGGCTAAGACTTTAATAACGATAGATGTGTTAGTAGTATGGCTATTATATATTATAAAGCCTTAAATAGCGGTCAGAAGTTTATGTAGTTAGGACTAGTAGACCAACGACGACGATGCTAGGAGTCCACTTTAGAGATGGGTCTTAAATAACGGGGTCTATCTCGACTGAGGTCTTAAATGGTCAAAGTCTGTCTATTTCTCCTTTAGAATATTAAGTAGTTGATGGACTTGAGGATAGTTGGAGCCCGCTTCATATTTGGAAGTATTAAGTGGCCAATGGATTTGGAAGTATTGGGTGGTTGATAGGCTTCGTCGATATTTCACACCTTAGGAAGGGTAGGTAGATAAATCATGTGTGCAATACTAGGTTAAGTTTGGCTAACCTTAAAATAGCAGACATAACAATTAAATGGAAACCAATCAGTACATATTTATGTTATGGATACTATACAGATTTTCCAGTCACCAGAACGTTGTTTTGACCCCTTCCTCATTACAACCTACATGATAGATTTAGAGAAACAAGTTACTGGAGCTAGACGTGATTAGTTGTCGGAGAAGCCTTCTTACCTCTCATGCTCAGTGCTGATGTGGCAATTTGATATCTAAGAAATTCCATTGATTCCAAGGTAGTGGCCATAATCAGCATTTATATCCTTTTGTTATTTCTACTATGAGTTTAGATTTTTATCAATCTTTGATGATGCTTATGATTATTTGCAGGTACCAAATCCAACAATCCGTGCTTTAATGGACTTGGGTTTCGATTTTTGTCGAAATTTGGACCCATTAAAGTGCGGGTAAGAATAGGAGAATGTATTCGTATTTTCTATCTATTATTATCATCTTTGCACTTGACACTAAGAATTCCTACTATAGCATAGTTGTGGTCCTACCTCATAGGAATAGGCAAACAACTATGTGTTAGAAGTATTTTAGAGTTCAAGATTCTCATGCCGAGCCCGAACTACGCAACGGTACATTATTTGATAGTTTAAAAGAGCACGAATATGACATATAGCATAATCCCGAAGACTGGAGGTGTTCGACTTGGTGGTTAAGATCTATCTACCTTGTGATTTTGGATTTTGTTGATGAGTTCCAATCGAAGACATACATTTATTCTAGATGGGCAGGAAATTGGAGTTTGTATATCGCAACTATCTCGAGGAAAATTCTTATTAGGATGCATTCATGATCACCTCTTTCATGGAACACCGGATTTCTATTTAAAGAATCGAAGTCAATTCCTTAGTCTAAATAAATGAGAGAATTATAAAATATATTTTGGAAATGCCTTAGATTTTGAAAAAAGGGTTTTCAAGGATTTCTTTTCCTAAGCAATTATTTTGAAAATTTTGTTTTCGAATTTGAGATTTTAATTTTCAAAGAAACACGTATACCACTAAGTTGGTCATGTTAAGCAAATTTTGGGTTATGAAGGACTAAGTTTTAAAATCCTAAAATATTTATATACATACATACATATATGGATATATATATATATATAATAAAAGTTTGATTTTTAAGGAGTTTTGGTATGACACGATTTCTATTGCTTAGAAACAAGTATAAAGGAGCGTATATTTAGCTCGATGATTTTTTTTCGATTTATAAAATCAAGGTTTTTAAATTTTTCCCTCTTAAGGGACGGAAGAAATAGGAATGACATTTAATTTTATTAGGGCATGTTATTAGAAGTGTTGTTCTACCCGCCAGCTATTAGAAGGTGTAGTTTTGTATGAATTAATGCAGAATAATAGTTGGAATGTTTTTGGGATTTTGCTAGGGTTGTTGGTCGCAGTAGTTTTTTTAGGACTACTGCGAATTGTTGGAGAATTGTTCAGCACTAGACGGTTGGCTTTGACACCATTGTGATGAGGACAAGAATTTTCCGGATCGTGTCGTTTCAAAGGCGACGACATGAAACGATTATTATTATTTAATCCGACCCTAATTGGGTCCAGGTTCAACCAATGCCCAAAGCCCGTCTAATGGTTGACCACCTAGCAATAAAACAAGAGTGGTCTACCAATCAACGAGTTTTGGCACAACTTGAACCTGGAACGTGACTATAAAAGCCAACCACAATCTCCATCCTCCTCCTCCTCCATCTAACAGCTTCTCTCCTCTGTTCCTCCCCAGGTGATGTCGTTTTTCCCCTAAGAGCAGTAGTGTCGCCTCCCTCTCGCGTTGATTTTTGCGTGTTAGATCTTGCCCCACCACTACTCAAGATCTAAATCATATTTCTTCCCTTTTTCCACTTTTTAGTCCAAAGCACCTCCCCGCACTGACGGTTCTTCCTCGCGCCATCTAGGTCTCACCCTCATAGAGGCTAATTGGCTGGATCAGAATTAGTAGAAGGTTTCACCGCTTTTTGGGCTGGAGAAGCCATTCGTCGTAGTAGGACTTGCACCAATCCTCTACTTAGACCTTTGAGCGGGAATGTTATCCGCAATGCATCCGCCTTTTCAATAACATCTTAGCGTAGAATTTCGACGAAGGCAACAGTTTGATTCGTTCAGAGGTGAAGGAAGTCAGATTGAGCTGGCTAATGATGATCATGCTGAGATTTTGGAGGTCTCCACCGAGGACGCGGACTTGGATGATTTAGAAGTGACTGACTCGGAGATTTTGCAGCGGATTTTTTCCCAGAATATCAGCGTTTGGAAGATAGATAATCTACGTCCGACTGCCCGTTTGGTTATGCGCATCATTCAACATAACATCATCCCAAAGACGGGATGTTACGACCGGATTTATATAATGGTGCGAAGGCCATCTATGCTATTATTGGTGGCATTGCCATCAACTGGACCCGAACCCTTATGGTTCATTTTGTTGATTAAGGAGTCGACGCTCCATGGAGCTACTTTCTGTATTGTCACCTATTCATTCTCAGCTTTAGGCAATACAGGTAAATCTCTATGGAGAGACAGTTGAAGAAGATTCCTTCTACCATCGATAGATCCTCCCTTAGGAAGATGGCGATTCTACAGCCGCCGGCAACACCAGCAGCACGAGATTGGGTGTATAGCCGCCATGTTATGACCATTCAAGGGTCACGGCAATGGCTTGAGCTCCAGCCATGGAGCAAGACGTCTCGTAATCTGTAGGTAGTGTTTTAGGATTTATGGTGTTGTCGTCTTTTCCATTCCAGCATTTGTTCTTTTCTTTTAGGTTGTTTGGATTGTAACTATTAGTTGTCTCTTATTAAAAGGCACGTACGATATTATGAGAACGTTCCTATTTATTTATTGTGTTATTGTTTCTGAATATGCGAACCGCTCTTACATGCACAACGAAGAAACAATATAATTATGGAAATCTCATAAAGACACTTAACTAACAGTAAATGCAATATAAGATTGGAAGTTTCAAAATATATAGAAATTTTAGCAAATGATAGGTTAAAAATTGTTTGGAATCATGGGCCGCTATTCCCGTCCCTTAAAAGCTAAATTTTTTGAGCAACTGAGTATGATGATATTTTTAAATAAAATATCAAGTTTTATGGGTTAAGATTAGTTGCTGAATGTTAGAATCTAGTTTATGCTTTTAGCACATAACTGACTTCTGACTACGCTGAAGTGTGGCTTGAATTATCAAAAAAAAAATTTGGAGAAAATATTTTGAAAAGTATTGCTGGAAAAAAAGTTTTTGATTTTTAGATTATTTTTGACGCTCAAATAACTTTTAGAATTTTTTTCAAAGTTGGTTTCAAGGGAAAAGTTGCGTCCAACTAGTTTGAAAATTTTCAACCGATGTACAAATTTTGAAAGAAAAAAAAATTCTGAAATTTTTTATTTCGAAAGCCACATAGTAAGCATAGGGAAGGAAAAATAGATTAAAAATGCGAATTTAGCGGTGCATTAGGATCGACGATGCGATAAATGCGGGCGATAACAAAAGAAAAGTTGTTTTAGCCTTGAAATATCTATTTTTGTACCTTGTCGATGACACACGCGAGTCTATTTTTGGATTCAATTCCATTTTATAGCTTGAAAATAAACCTCTTATGCGTTTTGTGTATGGAAATTTTAGAGAAAATCCAGAAGTAGCGAGGAAATTTCCACTGTATAACGGAAAATGGATAGCTTAAAGAGTGGTAAGAATGTAAACTTTTCCTACCTAAATTCCTTTTTCTACATAGGAGTTATGTTTAGGAAGCGATGTTTCGATGTGTTAGAATTTTTGGTTGGTAGGAATTGGATGCAAATTGGTTGCACCTTACTTCTATTCATAGGAGTTTGGGACTTTTGGTGAAGAGATTTTTCAAAATCTACATGTAGAACTGCCAGTATATGTACAAGTTGTTTGCATCGTATTTTTTGAAAAATGTTTTCAAAGAAGTGCATTCATGTAGGAGGATCTGATTTAGAATCATTTTGCATACATGTTTCTATGATGTGATTCACTATGCATTTGTGCACATTGATTGCAAAATTGATTGTACACTAATTATTTGTGTAGTTTATGATAATTGCAAGCGAGAACCATGACTTAGTCATTGGTATAATTTCGAGGATGAAATTCATTTAAGGGGAAAGAATGTAACATCCCGTAATTTAGCGTTAGTTATTTAATTAGTTAGTTAGTTAACTAGGCTCCAAAAATGAAATTTGTGCAAATAATGGAATTTAACCATTTGCACCATTGCATTCGTGGCGAAATTCTGAGCAACTTTCATTTTTGGAGTTTTGCGATCGGAGTCCAAATAAAAAAGTTATGGACGAAAACCGATTTCGAAATGCAAATAATTAGAGTATAATATATTAACGTTTATATATTAATTATCCGGAACCACAGGTTGACCCATTAGTTAGGTCGGTCGACCTGAAGCGGTCGACCCCTGTAGTAGGGGTGGTTAACCACTTGAGTCTTGTAGGCTAAGTTTTTCCAAGACCGCAATGGCCCAGATTTAATATTTTCGATCGTAGGGTTGTGGTTGATTCCAAAGTCTATAAATTCAAGCCTAACCCTCTCATTCCTTCTCATATTTTTCTAGAGGCAGTAGCGAAGCTCTGCCATTTCTTTACCATTTCCCTCCTCCACTATTCTTCCAAATTATAAAATATTTATACAAAGTGGAGAGGAACATAAATTAGAAGAAAATGAAAAGAATCAATCAATAGTACGCGTATTCGAGGTAATTTATATACATACATACATACATATGTGTGTGTGCGTGTGTGTATTTGTATTTATTTTCTCTCCCAATTCCAAATTCTTCTTAGATCTAAAATTCTAACATATGTATATATCCTTTTTATACATATTTCTTGGATTAAAGATGATTTGGAGATGAATCAAAGGTTCTATTTAAGATTTGGAGATTTGGATCGCTTTTAAAAGTTGAGTGAGAAATTTATATATTGCTTATGATTTTGAATCTATTTCGTTGGCATACGTTGATTTATATGCCTAAATCTATGTCATTTGTGAATTATAGGCTCAAATTAGTGTGGAAAAACCATTGCCTGCGCATTCTTGTTTTAGATCTGATTTGAAATACTGTTACACCTTGATCTGGAAATCAGTCCCAAAGATTTTTAATTTAGAATGGTGTATAGTTTTATTCCAGATCTGTAATTGGGATGTAAAATATTGATAGGATTTTGAACACTTCACTATTTATGTTGAATTGTAGATTTTCCATAGTTTAATTTGTGGGAACAACATCCGTTTGATTTTTATAAATTGGTATATTCCTTCACTTTTCATAGAAAAAGATGACGTTTGATTTAACAAAGAATATATACAAATAAATAGGAAGAGATATGTAAAGTACAGATTTATTCTCCATGGTTTACGTTGTTTATTCCAAATAAAAAGAAATTATTCATTCCTTATAACTTCAAATGGAGTCAGTCTTTCCTTTTGTTTTAAACTAATTTATGGAATTTATAACGTAAAATCTTTCTAATTAATCTAATTCTAGCAAACTAAATATGAAAAGCATATTCTAGTCAAGTATTTATGATTATAATATTTTTTGGGTAGGAGTAGGTAGTTTATACGTATTTATTGCGTTAATAATTAAGAATAGCATCTATTTATGAGTTATTTATGCATAACATTTGCTTATGATAGGTTATTATTGGATAGAATGGGAAAGTGAATAGGAGAAATTAGAAAGGGTAGTAATTCCTATTAATGGGCAATAAAGTTTGGAGTTGCCAATAATTAATACGATATAAAAGATTGTAACTCCAATTAATGGACAATAAATGTGAATTGAATTGGGAATTGCAGCTAATTATATGGCATGGAATGTAGTAACTCTAATTAATGGGCAGATAAATGAGGAATGAATTAGGAGTTACAATTAATAGGTGTAAATGGATTAATGGGACTGATAAAAATGAAATGGTTATAAAAATGTTACTAATTGAAAACTAGAAATTATATATAAATATCTTAGGAAATGTCCGTTGGGATTATTATGGAGAAATTGACATTTATGGATTATTAGAAGGGGATTTTTGGCTAATTAAGTATTTAAGGTAAACCTTATTGTCTTAAATAAAAAGGGGATTAGTAAACTAAGTCCAATATTCAACCTAGGAATAATACTAAGACATAGGATATATGACCTAAATTTTGTATTGGTTTAGGATAGTTATTTGGACTTAATAGATTGGGATGCGAGGTTAGTAGAGTCACATGATGGAAGACTTCTCTTCACTCAGAGGCTACCAACAGTCGTGTGCACTTACTACTGATGTGAGACATCACCAATCATAGGAACCGTGATTACGCGAGAGATATGGCCTATTTGAGGTGTTAAATGGTTGTAGGGTCCGCCTGTCTCTTAAAAAGAAGTATTAAGTAACCTAGTGAGATTCCAAATTATTAATTAAGAGTGGTAGTGGATATCTTGGGAAGGGTTCACTTCAGGATTAGGGTCTTAAGCGACAGTTGGATTATAGGGTCCACCTCTTTTCTATAAAAGAAGTATTAAGTATCCTAATGAGATTCCAAGCGATTTCAGCTAAATAGTACTAGTGCGGAGTCCGCCTCAGGGTTAGGTATTAAATGGAATAAGCCTACCTATAAATAGGTGTTAAATGGTCAAGGGTCTATCTAGTCCTTATTAAGAAGGTATTAAGTGGCTTGGGTACAATCTTTCACATGGCTAAGATTTTGATAATGATAGATGCGTTAGTAGTATGGCTATTATATTGTAAACCCTTAAATTGCGGTTAGAAGTCTCTGTAGCTAAGACCAATAGACCAGCGACGATGATGATAGGAGTCCACCTTAGAGATAGGTCTTCAATGATGGTGTGTGCCTCGACCGAGGTCTTAAATGGCCAAAATTTACTATTTCTCTTTTAGAATATTAAGTAGTCGATGGACTTGAGGATAGTTGGAGCCCACTTCATATTTGGAAGTATTAAGTGGCTAATGGATTTGGAAGTATTGGGGATTGATAGGCTTTATCGGTATTTCATACCTTGGAAAGGTAGGTAGATAAATTGTGCGTGCAATACTAGGCTAGGTTTGGGTAACCTTAAAATAGCAGACATAACAATCAGTGGAAACCAATCGGTATATATTTATGTTATGACACTGTATAGATTTTCCAGTCGCTAGAATGTTGTTCAGACCCCCTCCTCATTAGTCATTACAACCCACATGATAGATCTAGATTAATAGGTCACTGGAGCTGGACGTGATTAGATGTCGGAGAAGTCTTCTTATCTCTCATGCTTAATGCTGATGCGACAATTTAATATCCAAGGAATTCCATTGATTCCGAGGTAGTGGCCATAATCAGTATTTATATCCTATTGTTGTTTCTACTGTGAGTTTGGGTTTTTTTATCAATCTTTGATAATGCTCAAGAATATTTGCAGGTACGGAATCCAATAATCCATGCTCTAATGGACTTGGGTTTCGATTTTCGTTGAAATTTGGGCCCATTCAAGTTCGGGTTGTTACATTACATATTTTTAGCTCGTTGACCAATCTTGTTTGAAATAAAAGGTATTTTCTTTCTATAATATACTTGATATAACGTGTTATATTAGTCAATCAGTTTAATCAAAAGTATATTTTATAAAAAAAATCCATAAATGGTATTCTTTTGGTAGTAGTTATAAAGTGTTTTAACCGTGAGTAATTTATCACAATAAATATAAATATACCATTTTAAATGTTCCTAGTAAAGTTGCATCGAGACTGGATATCGATGTATTCGTTGAGACTATAGTACGTAACACTCTCCAAATGTTGGGTAGTATATTACTCATGACTACTGCTGGGACCAAGAGGTTATGTACCTGCAGTTATTGGATAACTGTGGAACGACTCACTCGATAGTTTTCTGTTGGTTAATATAACTAAGGTCAAACAGAAAATATTAATGGGACTGACTTACATAGTTCTCTCAACTTGATAATACTATGGATCTTCAATATGAAAGCTCCACTTTGATTATAGTGAAATCATAGCATGACGTCCATCGAGTGACTATAGTTAGATCGAGTGGAAGTATTGGAAGTGAAGCACTATTCAAGAGAGGATTCATCTCCTCAGTTATATAGGGTTAGTATTAGGGTCAACTCAAGTCAAAGTCTCTGGCCAGAGCATTTTGGTTAATAATAATTACTATTATTGAACCAAGAACTTTATGTTTGGACTGTAGAGTTGAATATGGTTGATATCGGAATTTTGACCATTTTCAAATTCCATAAGTCCAAAGTGATATAGTATTGATGAAGAGAATTGGTGTAAATAAATTTTGCAACTGGGTAATGCTTGTAAAGTAAATATGATTTCACCAAAACTAAGTAAGCGATAAATTTAGCCAAAGAATCACACCACTTGCTAATTGACGTGTGAACATTAACATTCGAATAGTTCGATGTTAATCGCTGACAAAATTTACACCCGACGAGTCATATAGCCGAAATGATGAATTCTCTTTAGACTAAACGATTTAATCAGTTTATAATTGTTATAAATTAATTAATATTTATGAAACACTAATCATAAAACATTGAATGTGATTTAAGGAATAAATATTATTATATATATACTTATAATGGTTATACATATATAGATCGATATGCGATATCGATAAGAAATTAAATTAGATTTAATTAATAATATTTATTTGGGCTTTAATAGGATAATAGCCCATGATATTATGATTTTAATTTGCCAGCAACATAGACTATAGGGGGCGGCTAAAAGGCTAGAGGCATATTTGAGATGAATGGCTTAGATCTAGTAAGACTTAGTATGAGATGTGATCCATATTTGTCTCTATTTCATCCACTATATAAAGGCCTCTAACCCTAATTGTTTTAGTACTTTTTGGTTGCTTCTCTTCTCCCATTACTAGTTGAATTCTCCATCTAGAGGCTCCAACAAATTCAACTCAAATCAATTCGAAAAGCAACATCTATTGGATAGTCAAAGGTCCACACAGGGATTAGTATTCTACCGAATTGAGAAGATGTCAAAGAGGGAGAGTTCATCATTACTAGGTGTACTTCAAGGTAGTAGTTTTGGTATGTGTTTACTATACCATATGACTTATGATTACTGAATAATATTTGATTATTTGTTTGTGTATTATTGTTATGTTGTTGGTTAGGTGAGATTCTTATATGTATCAAATTTGCCATATACTAGATTGGCTATATATGCATATTGTTTAACAAAAACACATTTTTTTAATGTAGATATGATGTACACAGCCAATTAAATTTTATTTTAATTATTATCCTTTTATTAATATATACATTAGTATGTCGTATAACATAAATTAAATGACTTGTATTTAATTGTATCATCATATCATGTTAATAATCGATCTTATATTTTATATATTCATGTTTACACTAATTATAATTTTCGGTAAGAGCAACTATTTTTAAATAATTGTTTACTATTTTTAATACTATTTAAATCAATATACAAGTTAAATAATTCATATAGAATAATATATGTTTCAAAAATTATATTTTAAATTTTATAAAATTATTTTATCATCATATTATATCTTGGCAAAAACCAAGATTTAGAAATCAATTTTTTTATTTATAAAAAATCATTTGAATATGCAGCCGATATTAAATATTTAATAAAAAATATTTCTTGATTGAGAAAATTATGGAAAATTTTCTTGACCTTAAAATATCATGTTTGAAACTTAAAATTTGTGAACTATATTACGTAAATATATTTTAATATTATTTTATTGATTTTCGGCTAATTAATATATATAAATAATTTAATGCAATAAAATTATTTTAAAGTGTTTATTCTATGTCTATAATTTGGAAAGTTGTAAATAAATAAATAAAATATTTTTAATATTTATTTAATTTTCATAATTGATATATTTATGCGATTATACACACACACACACATGTATACATATAAATATTTTAAATATCATGAATATACTTATATACATATATATGCATATATGTTATAATAATAGTTTGTTTATGTAAAATATATGTGTATTAAATAAATAACTTATATATATTATATATATAAATATATATATATAGTCATTTATTTAATTAATATCTAATACAAAATATATATGTATATAAATCATTAATATTTTACATATATGTAATACACACACACGAATATGTGTGTGTGTGTGTGTATATATATATACATAGTTTTAATATTTTTATAAATAACAAGTTTATATACATACATATATTTGGACAAATACAATACATGTATGATGAACAAACATGTCCGTTGTAATGCAAAAACCAACATCTATATACGGTCATGTTATACCTTATACAGATTATTATATCACACATGCACACACACATATATGTATATGATACATATGTGTATTATTACATTTAATTGAATATAAGTTAAATAGCATTCTATCTATAATTTGTAAATTTAAATGAAATAATTTTTTTTATTTAAATTAAATTTAGAAATGTTCTAAATAAATTAGACTTCATGGGTCCAATAAAGATCCAATAGGGTAATTTTTTTGAAATTCACCCATAACTTCCATTGCGAGCTAGCCAGGCTTCTTTTTCTCTAAATCCTTTTCTAAAGTCGAATGTTTGGTTGAGGATTCCAAAGTCCCCTTCTTATTTCCAGCCATGACGCCTATATCATTTAATTAAGCAAATATAAATAATTATATGTATATACATTTACATATAACATGGGAAAAATCAAAAATCAATGTACTCAACTCAAAAAAAGAGTATTAAATTCTAATGTTGATTTTATTAATAAATCACTTTTCAATTAACTAATAAATTTTAGTAGATTAACTATGAATTAACTTATAGAATTGGTTGATACTAGTAAAAGATTATATGTATATGAAATAATAAAATAATAGGTCTTAATTACCATAAATTGAGTATTTACAATTTAAACTATCATATGATGGTAGCATTGACCACCGCATATTGAGCAATTATAAGTAAAGTAAAGAGCAAATACAGTGAGTTGTCACATGCTGATTTACTATAAAAAAATATAATAATAAGCTGTCGTGTATTGAGCTATCGCACGCTGATAATGAAATAAGTAAATAAGATGTTGAGTGTTGGATAATCGTGAAGTGAACAAAGGAAAAGGAAATGAACTACCGTATGTTTAACTATCAAAGGTTGCAAAAAGAAGGTAAGGTATGTTATTACATACCAAGCTATCGAGCGATAAACTAAAGAAAACAAAATGGCTTGTCGCATATTGAATAGATAAGCCATCGTGAATTGACCTGTCGCAAATTGAATAAATTAACCAAGTGAATCGTCACATGTTTGACTATCACACGTTGATAAAATAAACGAAATAAGCCATCGCATATTGATCTGTTGTAAGTAGAATACAATAAGGAAAGTAAGCTATCATGTGTTGAATATCACTTGTTGATAATACAGCAAGTAAAGTGAGCCATCGAATATTGACTTATAGTGTGTTAGTGATAAAGTGAGTAAAATAAACTATCACACAGTGAGCTGTCACATATTGAAACAACAGATATTTGAATTGACAGTGGGTTTGAGAAACCCGAGATCCACTAACAAAAATGGCAACTCAAATGAATTAACAATGGATCGAAAAAAGTTTAAAGGGTAATCTGAAAGAAAGCTGTAAAAACCATGAAATTAACATATTAACTAAAACCTAAAATTGATGAAGATGAAATTGAATTGAATAGCGATAATGAAATTGATAGCATAGTCAATTTAGCAAACATATTTAAATTATCACCAAAGGAGAATCTTTTGAAAATCGAAGCTTATTTGGAAACCGACGATGATTTAAAAAGTTAGGTTTTCTTTTAAAAATCAGCAAAAGAAAAGAAGAAGAAGGTAACGCTATTTATAAGAAAGAAGGGAAGATAACTTAGTCGTAAGATCATAAGAAAGAAAAGTGGGCGGTCAAAATAAAAGATCTCAAGAATATGGAAAGTTTTTATACTAAAATATAAATGAATAAAAGGAAGGGAAAATGTTATACCCAAATTGTACTAGCCATTGCAGGTTGGAGATGAATCATCGCAAGTTGATTAGAGGCTATTGACAAATGAAGGCACGGAATAAGCCATCGAAGGTTGATGATCTTAAAGCCATCGCAAGTTGACTAAGTATGCTATCAAGGGATGATGTTTTAATGTTATCGAGTGCTAATCAAAAGAGTCATCGAAGGAACTATCGAAGGGTGTGGTATTTCAGTTATCGCATATTGACTCTAGGAACCATTAGAAAATTAAAGTGTTTAAGCCATCGAAGGTCGATAATTTCAAGCTATCACATGATGATAAAATAAGTTATCGGAGGTTGGTGACCTTAAAGCTGTTGCAAATTAAATAAATAAGCTATCGGAAGTTGGTGATCACCAAGCTATCACACATTGGCCAGTGAAGCTATCAAAGGGTGATATCTTAAAGCTATACATGGTGATAAATGGAGCTATCAAGGGGTGATATTCCTAGTTTATCATATGGTGATTAGTTAAGCTAGAAAAGGTCGATGCTACTAAGCTACTACATGATGGTTTGACGAGTTATTAAAAGTTGACTCTATTAAGTCATCGCACGTTAGTAAAGCAACTATCGAATGCTAAGACTTTGGTACGATCACATGTTGACTAATTCACATGGATTCAGCATCTAACTAGCTACATGGAAGAACCTGATTAGGCTAACAACACCATGTCATCATGATTCAAAGGAGGGGTTATGCCATATGTCACTTCGAACATGTGCCATGTCAATCCATCATCACCATCCATTCCTAACAAATGACATATTCCATCAATCTAATGGTCCAAATCTTCTATAAATAGGCATATACTCCTCACAAGAAAGGGACCGGCAATTGAACGACTCTTCTTCCTCATTTTTCATTTTTGAGTGGTAAGGAAAAGCTTGTAATCGGGATTTCCATGGTTATTAGGTTAAACTAAAATCAAGGCTTTTTAATTAAGGACTTAGATTAACGACAATTTGCATAATTACCTTCATTTGGAACTTTGACTTGCTTATGAATTTAGGACTTGCTTATTGAAAAAAGAAGACAAGCTATGTTAATTAGCGTTTTGACAATCTCACCTACTATTATGATTGAACACTCGAACAATGGGACTTTCTCCATAGTTTCCTCTAGTCTTGAGCATTTAACTTTGTACAAAGCCTTATTTTTCACCTAACATCAATATTCTTAGATGGAGTAGCAACGACGTGGTTCTCGGCTCACGCCGACGTCCATATCATCATTTGATCAGCTGGCTAAAAATTATGGAGCATTATTAGGTCCAGTCAGAAGATGTGATGTCATTATCAAACGTGCATCAAAGTTCTAGAATGACTCTAAAGAACTTTATAAAGTGATTTAATGTTGCAGTCATGGAGGTGATCAATGCTTAAGATGAGATTGTATTGATATTAATAAATGGGATTCACCCAATGATAGATTTTGGAGAAGGCTCAAAAGAAAGTAACCATCTACTATGGAAGAGTTTTACCGTAAAGCTTCTCAATTTCTATACTTGAAAGTGGTAGATTTGGCTACTAGTTTAGTTGCTGACAGTCAAGTGGGACCGAGAGGTGTGATATATGGCAACATTGTTACCAAACAGAGTAATGATGGTGCTAGAAATGTAGTGGTGAAAGTTGGGAATAACAATAACAGTAAGAGGAAGAACCAAGACGCTAGTGGTAAGAAGCAGGATACCAAGAAGCGCACTAAGTATACTCGACCTAGAGATTATACTCCATTAAGCAATACAGTTGAGAACATATACCTTGCTACACAAGGTACAAAGTGTTATAAGAAGCCACTCGCGAGGGAGGCTACTGAAGATGAATGACCTTTGGGGAAATATCGCCGCTTCCATGAGACCCATAGGCACAATGCGAAAAAATGCAAGCATCTGAGAAATGTTATTGAAGACTTGATTCGAAATAAGAAATTGCAACAATATGTTAGGAACTCGCAGGTTGATAGATAGACGAACAATAGACCCCAAGGGTAGCCTACCCAAGGGAATCAGGTTAGATCCAGTGGAGAGGGATTGAGGCTGCTGGCTAGAGGAACTGTAACAAATACTATTTTTAAAGCTCTACATCGTACGAAAAAAAGCTAGAATGATATGGAGTGTTATGGAAGCTCGTTGAGGCACATGCCTCAAGAAGTGTGCTATGCCATAAAGGAGGGCACTCTAGCAAAACAAAGGAAATCGATAGATGATGATATGATATTTTGGAATAGAGATGCGGGTAGGGTCGAAGTGTCAACGCTTGACCCGATAGTAATTATGGTTGCGACTGGCCCGACAACAGTGCATCGTGTCCTTATTAAATATGGGAGCTCGGTTAATATTTTGTTCAAGAAAATTTTGATCAGATGCACTGTTAACCGAGCTCCCATATTTAATAAGGATAACCGATAACAGTGCATCGTGTCCAAGAAAATTTAATTCGTCTGCTCCTTACTGTTAACAGTGCATATTTAATAAGGATAACCGAGCTCCCATATTTAATATTTAATTCGTCTGCTAACCGAGCTCCCATATTTAATTCGTCTGTTAACGAATTTAATACTGTTAACAGTGCATATTTAATAAGGATTCGTATGCTCCAGAAAATTTTGGCCCGACAACAATGCATCGTGTCCAAGAAAATTTTGATCAGATGCACTGTTAACCGAGCTCCCATATAGCCTTGTAAATATGCTATATTTGAAGCCTTGTAAATTTCATATTTAGGGATTCACCGAAGAGGCCAAGGAGCCAGTTATGTGCATCGAATTGTCAGTTGAATTGGGAGAAGGAGATCGCAAGGCAGTGTGGTTGTAGATGTTTGTTAGGGTGGATGGATTTTCTGCCTACAATGTTTTTTTGGACCAATCGATCCTTGCTAGTTTCAAAATTGTGCTTTCTCAAAGGTGTTTGATGATGAAATTTCCCATTGAGAATTGAGTAGAAGTAATACAAGGTGACCAAAGCCTGATCAAGATTGCTATGTCATAAAGTTCAAGGTAGCAAAGCAGTGAGTGAAAGGGAATGATGTGGAGAAGCTTCTATGCATCAAATCTTTGAAACTATAGGTACCGCACAAGCCTTGACTCAGGTCCAAAACAAAATTCTTAATTCTATGAAAAGAGTCAAAGGAAGCGAGGGCGTCCCCGGTGGAGTTGACGATTAACATTCTAATTGACGATGATGATCCTATGAAGGTTCTTAAGATTGGGTCTTTGTTCAATCTGAAAATGAGGAAGGGGTTGGTAATGTTTCTTTAGGAAAACATGGATGTGTTTTCTCAGATGCATTCTAATATGTATGAACATTCGCGTGAGATAGTGTGCTACGCATTGAATGTGGATCCAAGATACCCTCCTGTGAAGTAAAAGAGGCGCATCATAGAATTTGAGTGATCCGCTGCATTGAAGGAAGAAGTGGATAAGCTGGAGGAAAACGACTTCATCCGCATGGACTATACCTAAAGTGGGTTGGGTATTGAATCTTGTGTTGGTCGAACATATGAATGGGAAATAGCAAACATGCATTGATTATTCCGACTTGAATAAGGCATGCCCAAAGGACTACTTCCCCTTGCCTAGGATCGACCAACTTGTAAATGGAACTGTCAGACATGAGCTGCTACCCTTTATGGATGCGTACTCCTGCTACAACCATGTAGCGATGCACATCCCAGTAAGGAGCAAACGAATTTCATCACAGATTTAGGGATGTATTATTATGGAGTCATGTCGTTCGGTCTGAGGAATGTTGGAGCTACTTATCAGCACTTAATGAAAAATATATTTAAATATCGAAATAGATGAACTATGGAGGTTATGTAGCGATATGCTGGTTAAGTCACAATGATTGATGGATCACATGGGTGATCTCTCAGAAATGTTCGATGTACTTCGGCAATATGTAATGAAGCTCAATCCATTGAAGTTTTTTTTCGAAGTTGCATCGGGTAGGTTTATTATAAATTCAACGGGCACTGAAGCTAACCCGAAATAACTTAAAGTGATAAGAGAGGTTATTATCCCGAAAATATGGAGGGAGATGCAAAGCTTGAATGAGAAGGAGCCGCACTAAGTCGATTCATTTCAAAAGCGACCGGCAAATTCATATCGTTCATTGATGCCCTCAAGAAAGATAAATGAAAGTTCATTTGGATGAAAGAACGTCAAGATGCTTTCCAGAAAATATTAGGCCATATGGAGAGGCCATCTGTGTTGTCAAAATCTTTAGAAGGAGATCTATTTATATACTTGGCAGTGTCTGCACACGCACTGAGTGTAGCATTGATACGTTAGGAGAGCGTAATCCAATGGCCGGTGTACTATATTAGCAAACAATTTACTAGAGCGGAAAATAATTATCTGAAGCTGGATAAATGGCGTACTGTTTATTGATTGCTACAAGTAAGTTGAGGCCATACTTGTAGGCTCATCCGATAAAAGTGCTAACAGATTAGCCACTAAGGCAAGTGCTACATCAACCCTAGACTTCAAGAAGATTGATAAAAGGGAACATTGAGTGAGGGCATTTAGTATAACATATCATCCTAGGATGGCAATTCGAGGAAAGGTATGAGCAGATTTCACTGTTGAATTCTCCGTTCGAGATGATGAAGTGGAAGAGGAATGGGTTCAGTTTTCTTAATGGAAGTTGTACATAGATGGGGCCTCCAATGAGCATGATTTCAAGCCAGGAGTAGTTCTCGAGATCGGGAAAGGTGGATATGTTATGCCCTAACGTTCGAATTCCAAGTGACAAACAATAAAGCTTAATACGGAGCCTTGATTATGGGACTCAAGATAGCAAAGTAATTAGGAATCAAGACATTGCAAATATTTAGCGACTCCCAGTTAGTGGTCTGCCTATTAAAAGAAGGAATTTCAGGCTAAGGAAGTGAGACTTGCCCCTTACCTAACAAAGGTGTTGGAACTACTGGGCAATATCAAGCACTACACAATAACACACATCCCTAGAGAAGAGAACGCGGATGCAGATTTATTGGCTAAATTGGCAAGTTCTAGGGATGCGTAGCTTTTGGGAATCGAACTAGTATAAATTCTTACAGCTTCAAGAATTAATGATATGGATGTTGATTGGACCTTGGAGGTTGAGGAAGAGAAGGAGTCATGGATGACTCCTATCAAGAAACATTTACTAAAAGGGATTCTCTCAAATGGAAGAAACAAACGGCGAAAAATCCTGCATAAAGTATGTCGGTTCATTACTCAAGAAGGAGTGTTATATAGAAGGGGATTCTTAGTGCCCTTGCTGAGATGTGTCATCAGCAATGAAGGCAAAAATATTCTTGCATACATGCACGAAGGGAGTTGTGGTGATCATACTAGAGGGAAAACTTAGAAAAGTGGTTCTTTATTATGGATTCTTCTGCCAACGGTCAATCGAGTTGTTGTTGACTATTCTAAAATGTGTAACAAGTGCCTAAGGTTTGCGAAGATGCCAAGATCCACGTTTACTGGGACTATGAAAATGGTTAGCTCATGGCCTTTTATGGTGTAGGGAATAGACATCATTGGTGTGCTACGATGTCGAAAGGCGGAGCAAAATATGCGATAGTGGCTGTGAATTACTTCACAACATGGGATTAAAAGGAACTACTTACAATGATTACTTTAAAGAAAGTTATAAATTTTGCAGTAAAGAACATTTTGTGCAGTTTCGAAGTTCTATAGAAGATAATCATCGATAATGGAACTCAATTTGAGAGTGCCGAGTTCAAAGAATTCTATGCTCGGTACTGGATTGAGAAGAGTTTCTTAGTAGTAGCGCATCCACTAGTGAATGGACAGGTGGAGGTGGTGAGCAAGATCATCAAGTCCATCATTAAGAAAATATTGAGGAGAGTCAAGGTCAACTTGATGGATGAGTAACCACTAACATTGTGAGTTTATTGGACAACATATAAGTCTGCGCCGGGCCATACTCTATTTGCTTTTGTGGGTTGCGGAATAATGGATCTTAAGGCTATTTTAACACTAGAGGTGGATGAATAGTGTCTAATAACTTATGTAAATCTTTTTAAAATTATTTTAGGATTAATATCAAATTACATATTAATAGCACAGATTTATACTATCAATCAATCCAGATGTAGTCACAAATAAATATAAAAGCAATAAAGTAAAAAGTAAAGAGTTAGAGAGATGACACCAGGGATTTTATACTGGTTTGAATTTCTCTTACATTCAGTCCCATACAATTTCTTGTATAGATTTCTTTTCAAGCGCCTACTTTGTACGGTATCAAGCATACCAATTACAATCTTGATTTACCAGGCTACAAGATCACCCACTAGATTTACTGGACTAATAAGCATGCCACCTTGATTTGAACTAGCTACGAGCACATCCACTTGATTTGAACGTGAAACAAACACACTCAAATAAATAAGAGTTGAGTTGTCGATGTCTAAATACAAATAGTTGTACTTAGGATACACGATATCCTATATCCCTTCTGAAAGCGGTTTGATCTTTTAATTGGAGAGTGAGAACCTGTAAATGATTGAGTAGTTTATATAAAGCAAAGTATATATTGAATATGAGAGAATAAGTAATGAGAGTTCAGAGTAAGAAAAAGATATAAAAAGTTAATTGAAAATCAAGTTTTTAATCCTTTATATAAAGTTTGAAAAGATGTGTCTATTTGTGAAAGGTTGTAATACAATCATAACGTTTTGAATTTAAAAAGGTATATTTTTACTAGTTTAAACAACGTTTAAAAGGAAGTGTCTATTCGTGAAGAGATGTGATCAAAAATCAAGATTTAAAATCCATCTCCCAAACGGTACATATGTCGACATACTTAGGGTATGTATATCGACATACTTATGTATGTTTTGAAGAAGTATAAACTTTTAAACAGTGTTTTAAAATTTTGAACTCTTGTAAACACTTGTAGATTTATTTAAGTATAGCTTGTATAATACTTTTAAAAAACATTTCTAAAAACTTTTAAAAATATTTATAAAAAATTTGTAAAATATATTTTGAAAATATTAAGTAATATTAAATATTTTTGGTAAGGAAGTATTCAAAGAATCAAATAGTCGCTGTCCGAGGACTTTGACAATTTTATTTTCACTTATTTAAACTATAGACTTGAACTCTTCTAGTCTCTATCTCTAAAATAACGAGTCTTCAAAATATCTTGATCATCATCACTGAATCTTGATCTCTAGTCTCTTGATTAATCAGTCTTCAAACTCGATTATCCTGTACTTGTATAAACATGTATAATATCCTACAAAATACTCTATACAACTTGGAAAAACATTACTATCAATATTTATATGGTTGTTGTCATTAAAATCAATATCTGTGGTATTAATAGCTTTGGCCTATGGTGGCCATGATACCGATTGAATCAGTAGTCCCTTCTCATAGAAGATTGCACTTTTATCTCAAGATGAATGAGGAACTCTTGCTTGAGTCTCTCGACTTAGTTGGAAAAATGATAAGATGCTAATATGAGGGTAGCCGCTCACTTGAAAATAATAGTTAAGCAATTCGACGCCAAGGTCAGAAACTGTACCTTTGGGATAGGTGATCTTATTTTGAAATGGATCTTTCCTGATATAGGGCCATATGTCCAAATTTGGAAGGTCCCTATGTGATTGCACAAAAGTTTGGAGATGGAACTTTGAAGCTATCGTCTATTGATGGGATCCCAATTCCCAGGCATGGAATAACGGGCATCTATGACTCTATTTCATTTGATTTCCTTTTTTGCCAATAAGATGTCATATTTGTTAGGATTTGATGTAATAAGGCATTGATTAACAACCTTTTTTCATAAATAAAGTTGGCTTTTTGAATCAATGTGACCATATTCTTAAATTTTGACTTTGTGTTGTGTGATCAGTAGCGTAATCAAACATTCTGTGTTTTGAAAAATCAAATGTCTAAATACTTGGAGATAAGAATCGATGAACTCCTCGTGGGAGTATAATCATACTAGGGTTGATCGAAAGATTTGCCCATACACATCCATTCTTTGACCAATGCCGGAGATATGTGAGGTCAAAGATTGATGCTTGGAGACAAGCATCTAAGATGTTGATTCCTGAAGACAGGAAATGGCATGGAATTAAATCTTTTTTAGGTACACTATTGAAATGTATCATTGTTCATGTTGACATAATTAAGTAAGTCATATAGTCATAACCTCATTGATAAGATAACCTCATTTATGATCGAATTTGACATGTTTGATCGATGATAAACAAGGTTGGTCGATGTAAAGCAATTCTGTTTAGCCAAGTGAGATACGTTTGGTCGATGTAAACAAAGCTAAGTAACTAGAATAATTTTGAGCAATTGTATAAATTTATTTGCCTATATAGAGTTATACTAAAATAATGGAACCCTGCAGATTGCAAACACATGCGTGCATGTATATAAGCAAGAAAAATAAAAGATGTAATAATGTACATAAGGCAAAGGTTGAACATAAAACAATTATTTACAATATCTTCGAGTACAAGGTTTGCATGACTCACATCTGCACAATAGTGACCTATTTACATGACAAAGCCAAAACGATCAACACAAAAAAGGCAAAAGGAACTCGTTTTCAAAAAATGATCTGGACTAATCACTTAGTCCTCCTCCTCTTCCCTTCTTTGGTCGGCTACTTCATTCTCTTTCTCCTTTTCCAAGGTGCTTTTGTCCGAGCGAGATTTCTCTTCCTTGGTTCTCCAATTTTGGAGATCCTCAAATTTGGCATAGTTTCCGAGAGTGTTTGAGAAGCATTGGCAGTAAGGTTGGAGGGTAGCACGATCTTGAGAGGAGGGATCAACGAGGCAATAGATTTCAGTAGGGCTCTTTTTTCATGGCTTTCGACTTGCTGATATCGATGGCATTTTTAGTAGCCACTGAAGGATCTTTGCCCACGACTTGGGTAATGGTAAGCTCATCATCATCATGATTAGCAACAACATTTAGATCATCCAGAGTCTCATTCTTGAGTGTGTCAATCTTTTCAGCTTAAAGGCTAGGACTGGACCCTGCAGTAGAACTAGAGATCAGAATTGAGGTTGTGATGATAATAGATGTGGTACTGATGGTGGTCAATCTAGAAGCAGCAGTTGGAGGAGCAGTCGGAAAATCCACGATTTTCAGGTTGATCTATATGGTGACAAATAGAATGATAAAAGTTAATGATGTCTTTGGGGGAATTTTGAAGTTTCTCGAAGGCTAGAGATGTCAGAGACATACCTCTTGCAGGTGAAGTTTCTTATGAGGAAGACTTAGCGACTTCACCTTCCTTTAGAGCTTTTGAATGAGTAGGCAAAGTAGGGGGAATCACTGGAGGAATGGATGCAGTGATGTTTGGGTTATAGCCCTCAGAAATGTAGTGTTAAGAAGCGAGGTTGTGGTGCTTCAATGATGGCAACCTCAAGTGTAGTCATTGTAGAAATGACGATTTCCACCTGAGACTCTTTTGGGTTAAGAGTAACGTCACCTGCATGATCCGAGGAGCCAGGAAAGGCGAGAGTATTGGTAGGAATCTGTTCCTCAGCTGCAGCCTCTAGTGCTTTGATTTTCATGCCCCCTCTAGGGCTATCAAATCATCTTTATCTAAAATCTCACTTTTCAGCTTCTCTTCATCGCTAAACTCTCTGGCCCTTTTAAGAATCTCCTCCGAAGCCTCAACCAATGTGAGGTGATAACTACTTCCCAACCACTTAAGATTCTTCATTTTGATAACATTTGCGAAGAACTGAAGAAGAGTGACTTAGATGTCCTCCTTGGCTAGGCCGCCTTGGCTTTTAGATTCGCAATCTCTTTTTTTGCATTAGCCAGCTTGACTCTTAAATCGATAGACTCATCCACTAAAGTTGGCCATTTTCTAAGCCTACTCCCTCGACTCCTTTTCGATCTCTAGATATGCTTTAAGTTTGCTAATCTCAGTTTGAAGCCTGACCTTCTAAGCCTCTTATGATTTGATTTCTATTTCGAGACTGTCACGACAAACGTGTACTTTGTTTAGTTAGTCATTAAGAACCAAACCCCCAGCCTTGTGAGCGACCGCCTCCTTGACGGTCTCTTTTGAGCATCTTTTGTAGCCTTACCTTTCTTCTCTTTTTCCTTCTTCATCTCGGCCAGCTCCTTCTTATAGTCTTTGCATACGTGGTTGTGGTAGGGTCTCTCCATGTCAATGCTTCGAATGATCACATAATTTGCTCGATTAACATCTAAGAGGTTCCTAGCCAGTTTCTTCCACCGAAATAGCTACTTTGCAACCTCCAAGGTCCTTTTGACGCCCTTGTTTACATAGTTTTTGTTAAAGGTCCTTGATGTCATAGTCAAACTTGACCCCTTCTAGGTAGAAGTAAGGAAGGGTCGTTTACATCTACATGATAGGGGCAAGAGATTGTCCTTTGAGGGGAAAAGGAGGAGTAGTTAGCTTGTAGATGTTTCCTTACCATCCCTATGCGATCTCTAGGAAGAAGAAGGGATGGTTGATATGGACTAGTAGGGGAGCTATGATTAGAGCCTTGAGTCGCTTGGTGATGGAAGGAGTAGGAGGTCGAGAAGATGGAGGGAAATCGATATGGGAAGATTAGCATAATCGAGAAGACTAAGAAGGTACGTGCTATTGATGGTGGGAGTCATAGTCGCATCCAGAGTGACAACGTGGTTCCCTTTGTTTATTGCGGGCAATGTTGCCTTTCTTTAGCTTCATGCTGTTCCTTTTATTTCCTCCTCAACCTTTCACTCTCGGACTTGTATTAAGAGACATGGTTGGTGTAGGAGCTTTTTGGAGTTTAGAAGTGATATTGAGAAGCGCCTTCGTAGAGCCTTTTGAGTTGACAACTTTTCCTATTGTACCTAAAAAGGAAGGAATGAATTAGGATAGAATCACCGAATTAATCACAAGCGCAGAATGGTCATGCTTATGATACTTGAAGTGTGTGAAGTGTTAGTATGCCCTAAGTAGCCTACGGATCGTGCTCGAGGGGTTCTAAGTATGAAGTTCCTTCACCCTCAACGGGCCATGGTATATTGCCTGAAGGAAAGCTAACATAGTGGGGACTGGAGTTCAAGATGTTTTCGAAATTCTGTTCTCCAGAAGGAAATTCAAGGAGACTCATGTTGCCTCTCAGAGAGCTGAAGATGTTATCAATCACATTTGTAGGAGAGGTTGATTATTCAATAGGATTTGATGTGGCTTGGGTATATGTTAAAAAGACTTGATGACTAGTCGTTTTAGCTTAGGAGGTGAAGTGACTAGGATGCCTGAGGAAATGTTTCCCCGAATGGTTCATTTTCGCTAGCGTCATCATCTGAGTTCAAGCAGCTTGCACCAAGATCCCTCAGCCAACAATTGTCCAAGATAACTAGATGACTTTATACATTCATTATTCGACTGATAGTATTTTTCTTTGGATTTTACAGAAGGCAGACGTATCAAGTACCACGCTTCCAATTTTACTATTCCTAACGAAGTTCTTTATAGACATCGATATGCGACCCCCTATTCTTGGTGTGTGACCACTACCGAAGGTATGCGATTACTTAAAGAAGCCCCTGAGGGTATTTGCGGAAAGCATAGTGGAAGTCATAAATAGCCGATAACGTATTAAGATAAGGCTTTTACTAGCCAATATGAATCAAGATGCTTTAGAATATGCTAAGAAATGTGATTATTACCAAACTTTTGTTAAAACACATAGAGTTCTACCCGGTGAGTTAACTCCCATGATGGGCCCATGGCCTTTTGAGTTCCGACATAGGGAATTGAACTTATAGGCCCTTTTCCTATTACAAAATGAGGAGCATACCATGCCATTGTGACCATCGATTACTTTGCCAAAAGGGTCGAAGGCAAACTCCTTCTTACCATTACAGCACACCAAGTCATCAAATTATTATGTGAACATAGTCACAAGATTTGGTTTGGCATACAAAATCATTAATGATAACGACACTCTATTTAAAAGTCGAGAGTTTACCGAGTACTGCTTAGATCATGACATAATCAAAAGCTTTTCATCGGTGGCTCATCCATAAGCCAACGGAGCCATAGAGGCTGCAAATAAGACAATCAAAACTAGCTTAAAGAAGCGCTTGTGCAAATCCAAAGGAAATTTGGTAGACGAATTTCCTTTCGTATTGTGAGCTTACAAAACAAGCTTGAAAAACATTTAGGTAGGGTATACCCCTTTCTCTTTAGCATACGGCTACAACACCATGCTTCCGATAAAGCTTGAGATAGCTTCTCAACAAAAATTGTATTACAATATTCAGCAAAACGATGAATTCCAAGAAGAGTCGCCGTACTTCCTACCCGAACTTTAGGACCGAGTTGTTATGAGAACAATAGAATATATTTGAACGATGACTCAATATTGCAACCAATTGGTCTGAACCCAAAAGTTCTACTTTGAAAGATAATGTCGAATAAAAAGGATCTAGAAGATAGACCTCTCGATCCAAATTGGGAAGGACCCTTCATTATCTATGATGTTATTCCTCTAGGTACGTACAAGTTGAAAAGACTAGATGGCAATTTAATTTCTAAAAATATGGAATGCAGGATGTTTAAAGCCTTACCACATCACAAAGCTGCTACAAATATATGTTTTTATATTGGTCGGCTATAGCTAAGTAGTGCTATGCACCTATAAAGACTTAGACGCGTCTAATTTGTTAACCATGACCAAGTAGTGCCATGCCATTATAAGGCACGAGGCTGCCAATAATATGTTTTCAAAAAGACATATACGTAAGACTTAGTTTAGATGATCGAAGCATGTTGTCAAAAGTTTTATGAAATAAAATTTGCCAAAAAGGCCGACTTATTTTCATATCAAATTTCTTTTAGTATATGTTACGGTCTTCGAAACTAGCATCGAGACCCAAATGATGTTGCTTCTGATCACTATGGTCATAGTGAAACTGTGATCTATTTAAACAACGACATTGTTATCCCAACTTTTGGCAAAGTCGAGATATCCAAAGATTAACTGAAAATCAATGATTATTAGTCATGAACATCGATTGTGCATCGCAGGTTCACCATGGATATCGATGAATTTTGTCCGAGTCCGGATCGGGCTGCAATTGATAAGACATGTCAAGCAAGGCCAGATGAAACAACGTTCCAAATTTCGAGTCAATCCGAGTTCGTATGCTCAAAATACGAACGTTGCAAGGTTAAGGAAATATGTTGTTCATTGTATTCGAATCGACCAAGATTCGAATCCATCACCATGAAGGCCTTCGAATCGACAGAGCACGACCCCACTTCGAATCCATGAAGGGCAAGCATCTTCAAATCGATCGGGTTCGAACCCATCAACTTTGAACCAATCGTATTCGAAT
Organism: Allium fistulosum; assembly: GCA_030737815.1. Lineage (NCBI taxonomy): Eukaryota > Viridiplantae > Streptophyta > Magnoliopsida > Asparagales > Amaryllidaceae > Allium > Allium fistulosum. The sequence goes on along the minus strand of CM060908.1, from coordinate 411,722,733 downwards.
CCATTGGTGAAGCTCATGTTCGAATCCATTACCTCCGTATCGATCAGAAGGAGCAAAGCTTCGCCTCCGTCAAGTTCGAATCCATCAGGCCTACGTTGCTTCGAATCGATTGAGGGCACCTTTACTTCAACTCCATTACCTCCGAATCCATGCATGGATAGAAACTTCGACTCCAGCATCTTCGAACCCCCACATTGAGATAACTTCGAATCGATCCGCAGTGGCATATCTGGATCGATTCGACCAAGCACCAATTCCATCGATTCGAAGAAACGTGTCTTCGAATCGATTGCCTTGAATCTACCAAGTCCACCTAGCTGAAACCACGGGTTCGACTCAGTAAAACTCGGAGAAAAAGGAGGGTTGACCCGAAGCACGCGCACCACGTCATTGCCTTCACGTGCAAGGAGATGGAGTCGACCCTATGGATTCGAAGGTATCGATTCGAACGACTCCAGGAAGCGAAAAACACCATATTGAATCGATCATAACTCAAGTTCTACAAATCCAAACGCCATGAAATTTTCACAGAAGCTTAAACACATGATGAAGAATGACCACACCAAATTTCAGCTTGATTGGACAATTTCTTGATCGATTCGAACCAAGGGTCGAATCGATCCCAAAGTGGGCCCGGAACTTCAGATTTCGGCCATGTGGGCCCCCTGACGTACCAGAACTGGTCTCCCCTCAATTTAGGCGAAATATCAGCCTCCTACACCTATAAATAGAGCCCCTGGTCATTCAGAAAAGGGGTCGGACAATTCTTAGAGCTAAAGAGCGCCCAGATTCTGCCAGATTTACTCCAGATCACCATTGCTGCCTTAGATTCAGACTTAGTTCAGCAAATCAGTTGTAATACAACACACGAAATTGTAATCTTCAAGCATCGAGCAATAAAATCATAAAAACCTTGAAGTGGACGTAGGCCGGAGACAGCCGAACCACTATAAATTGTGTGTCACTGTTCATTATTTCTTGATTGCTGCTTGTTACTTGCTTAGATCTGTGATTTGTGTGTGAATACTGTTGATTTGTATTCATACGCTGGTGCTTTCACTACACTTGGGGTTTGTGACCATTTTTGGTGCAAACAGACATTGAGTTATTTGGTATTACAGGTGGCTCGAAGTCTTAATCATAAAATCATCTTAGCTTTGGTTATAAAAGTATATATAGGTTCCAGGAGACCTATTACTTCCCGAATGGTCGTATTTGGCTCTACGATCCATACAGTAAATCGACGATTTTTACACTGTTCCATCATTGTAATTTTGAGCACGAGTCTGTTACATAATAAATAAATTATATTCATCGTTAATTATACACATAAAGTTGGTGATTTTTATTATGGTATTTCAAAAATTGAAACAACTTTTCAATGAGTTGGAATGATTAACTGAACCTTCGAAAGGAGTGGGGCAAGGCCTCTTTGCATAGAGTGACTCTTGCCTGGACTAAGAGCTAGCACACATAAGGCCATTCACGTAAATCCTTACGAGTGCCGACAAGTAAATAAAGGAGTAAACTCGGATAATGGTTTGAATCAGTTACCAAGTCTAGCAAAAGCTAGTGTGGATCGTATTACACAAGGCTATAATTATCCTTCTTATAGTAGTAATTGATATGTTCCTTACGCTAAAAAATCCTTGCAATGTTAAAAATGAGGCCGAATCCTTTCGAACATTGATTAGTTTTAAATTTATGGGAACTTGACGTGGATGGAAATAAAGGACGATGATAACGTAATATGAAAGCATGATGTAACTCTTCCTACAAAGTTCACTTTGTATTCATTTGTACGAAGTAAACTTTGAGAGCACATGTTATACCATAATTTTTGCTTAGCTATATTCAACTTTTGGCTAAATAATCCGAGATCCAAAGGGAGGATCCTTAGGTATTCTTTATGCACGAACGCTAAGAGTCTCAACCCTTCGGTCGAAGCCTAAAAGCTGTACTCTGCACTTGACCTTCCATAAGTATTAAATGTCAACAAATATTTTGTATATAGCCACGCATAGCTCCCTTCGATATATTAGTCTGAAGGCTAAGCATTCATACCGAGGCATAAACAAGGTTCGAGGGCTAGATACCCCTTATAAATGGCTAAGGCGTTGAAGGCTGGATTGCCAAGCCTAAACGACTGGCTAAATGGTCTACAATACTATGACCTAAAAAACATGTTCACAATATGATGAAAACCAAGGACAAAATTTTTCATTCGTATTAAAACGTGGTTACTATGATTCAGATCAGGCCACTCCTAAAGCATAATACGTGCTCTAAAACTAAAGTATAGGCCACTGAGCTAGTTCTCAACCGAAAGTATAATCCAATAAGTGGCTCTCAACTGAAAGACAAAAGGTACAAGCACACAATGCTTCCAATCAAATACTATGGCTATATATAGCCTCCAGATCATATGCCGAGACCTAATTAGTGTCTCTGCTTAAAGTAATGGCTCTAGGCAGCCATAACTGAAAGCAAAGGCTCAAAAAGCCTCATGAAGTATATAAGACTGAAGCTATCTCCATTGAAGGACGAGAGCGTCTCCATGCACTAGTATATAAACAACTTAGATAACCTAAAGATAGATTAACGGTTCAGATAACCTAAAGCTAATATACAACATAAAGATCAAGGTACCTAATATATATATATATATATATAGAATCAACACATCATCGGCCTGCCTCATTCTACAAGCAACAAAATGACGACATATGTCCAAATCACAGTCCTACAAGCAAGCCATGCCAACAATCCAAGACAAACGCTCTCTTCCAATAGCAAAGCTACAAGACTGCTATAAATAGAGGCCCCTTGTATATAGATGATACTTAATTGATCTAAGACAGCAAAATGATAAGCAATTAGCTGAAATCATTTGTAATCTCATTTTCCTTCTTAGACTCAAGTTTTTTTTAGAACTCATTAATGGAGGACATAGCCACATTAGCATTGTAAAGCCTTTCTGTTATTAACCAAAGAATTAAGAAACTTCTCAACAATGGACGTAGGGACCAGGCTCTCGAACCACTATAAATTTCGTTCTTTACTATTTCAACACCTTTCTTTTCTATCTACCTTCGAACCTGGCACTTAGCCCTTGAGTGAACTATTTTATTTCACTTAAACTCCAGAGTTTACCTTCAGGCAATAGAGGTGTTGAGAGTGACATAAAATCACACTAACAAGCACAACCATATAAAGAATCATGTTTGAAAATAAATGGCAAATTCATACACAAATAATCACTGATCACATACCACAAAATATAATAAACTAGTAGATAAAAAAATTACTTTGAACAGACCATTATTTTACAAAACTACCATTGTTTTTATCTTCACTAACTTACCTTTTTTTACTTAAAACTCATCTACACAGTACAAAAAATTCCAAGTATTAAATTAAATCAAATCAAAAGTCAATAAAATGAACTTTAATTTTTAATTTAGATACTAATATTGCAGCAACATTAAATTTTTTAAGTTCTTACTTTCAACAATATCAACTCTGTTTCTTGAAAAATAATAATAATTAAATACTTTTATATTAGAGTAGTTAGTTGTAAAAATCGACTTAAATGACAATTTAAGTTTCATGAGAAAAACATTAACTTATTAATCTCATTGTTTAATTCGATGGGTTATAAGAAAAAGATTATAAATACAATTAAGAAAAAGGGTAATTTAGTAATAGATTTTCTTAGCAAAATAATGGTGTATGTTGTGTTATTTTTGGTGTATAAATAAAATTTTGCCAAAATAGATAATAAACAGTTCCTTATCAATGGATCTAAAATGGTTTATAATCAAATTAACAAAATAATTCAATCAATAAATTTACAAATATCCATGTTTAGTATCACAAAAAATAATCTTAAATAGCTTAGCAAAATACACATAATTATATCTAAAAATATAAATCCAGATATTCTATAAGCAATATGGAGGTTTAAAAAACCTTAGATCTCTCAATTTATAAATATAAATAAAGAGAATAAATATTACTTCTAAATAGAATATCCATACAGTCCTACCTCTCAGATTAAAAGTAGATTAAGATCCAAACGTATCTAAAAGAGAAACTAACAAACAATAAAATAAAGAATTCTTAATGAAAATAATTATGGATGACTCTAATACCACTTGATGGAAATTTCAAGAGGCTCTATAATCAATTAACTATGAAAACCTAGCGTTGAATGGATAACCCATTTCGATTTCATCGAGAAAATTACAAGAAAAATAAATATAATTATGGAAGCCATATCTGAATTCATATATTGATTAAGAGAAAGAAATGGATCTAAAAAAAGATGTATCTCTCTTTAGAGTATGACTGGGAAAAAATAAAACTTTATGCCTTATAGCTAGTTTTTTCAATCTGGTCATTTAAAAAATCACTTCAGTTTTTATGCATTCTTTCCATTACAGCTGCACCTTTATGCCTTGATTAATTAATTTATTTATTTGATCACTTTGGTAAGGCTGTTTGTAAAATAACAAAACACATTTCGTATTTACATGTATGAATCATGATCTACCAAGATCAACCTCTGAATTCAATTAAAAACTAGTTAAACATGTTTTTTGAATAAATGACAAATTTTCAAAGTAGGCTACTTTTCGAAACAATTTCACGATCGGTGTTGGTTTTGAAACTTATTACCAAATAGGGCTAGTTTCAGCCCAGTCAGCAGCCTAGTTAGCTTTTTTGTAACTGCCAGGAAAATGCGCAACTCTTAGTTGCGCATAGGACATGCTAATTTATTTTTTAAATTGCGCAACTCTTGGATGCACAAGTGCCATGTGCATAATTATTTTAGTCGGCGCAACTGTTAGTTGCGCACCATTTTTTTATAACTGTGCGCAACTAAAAGTTGCGCATAGGCATTGTAATAAGCAGGCGCAACTATGAGTTGCGCCTGCACAGGTTGCTGTTGGTAAAACAGAGCCAACAGCAACCTTTTGCTCCAAACGCTTCAAAACATTTCCCAACCTCCTTCACCTTCTTCATGGCCGAACCCAGCATCCCCAAACCCAATTTAGTCAATTTGCACCAAATTATCACAAATTTTCCAAATTTCTTCTTCATTCTTCAATTAAACCAAAGCTACAACAATCCCTCCACCCTACACTCACATTACCATTCATTCATATGGATAATTGGGAGATCCTAGATGAAGTATTGGTGAAATATGTTGAACAGATGGAAGCTGAAAATGAATTTGTTGCTGAAACTCAGTTTGAAACAGTTCCTGAAACTCAATTTGAGGTAGTTTCTCCAGATAATGGTGTTGTTGTTCAATCTGCTTTGGATAATCAAGTTTGCTTAGGTGAACCGAATCAAAGACTGAGGAAACAAATCAGCAGCGAAGGTCGAGTGAGACAACCAACACATCCACTTTGTCACTGTGGAGGTGTTTGTGAGGTAGTTGTATGCAAGAATCAAACAAATGCTGGACGTCGGTTTTACAGATGTCCTGGTTACCTTGATCATATAACTAACCCGAAAGGTGTTAAGTGCTGTAATTTCTTCAAATGGTTAGATCATCCGTTGACCTCTAGGGGAGTGGAGTATGCACTAGAGATGCAAGCCGAAGTGAGACGTTTGGAAAAGGAAAATAGTCTGCTTCGACATCAAGTAAACTATTTGCAGTCCTTAAATCCAATTTGGAAGGGGTCCAGTAAACTGGGTAGTGCAACTGTAATGTAATGAATCTGTATCAGACTTGTTTAATAGAGTTATGTATGCTTTAATTATAATGAATGTTGTATTACTAGGTTGTTTTTTACTTGGTTCTTGTAATGGATCTGCAATAGGTGATGTATTGTTGTTTGTTTGTTATGTTTATTTAATGGTAGATGTAAAACTGTGGAAAATTCATACAAAAGCTGCATTTACATAGCATATCAACTAACTTAAATGTTTGCCATAAGATAACTGTTAATAGCAAAGTTGCGTACAGAATAAAAATATAGGTTATACAGTACACAAATGACAGAAGAAGTAGAAACAAGTAAATTATTTATTGCTTCTCGCACATTCTTCTCTTATGGCCCAAGTTACCGCATTGTCCACATCTATTATGTCTTATGTCCCTTATTTCGTCTATGACTCCCCTTATTCTTGTGGACCTCGGTCTTCCTGTATTCCTACGCATTGGCGGCGGAAGTATAGTAGGGCCTTCGTGTACATCCCAATACTACTGTCGGACACTGGATGAAAAACCGGAGAATAACCATGTCTATAACCGTCTGCTATAAACCAGGACAAAATAAGATCATGGTAAGTTCTATTCGCTCCTCCTCTACATCGTGCGCATGCAGCTAAAACATGAGAACATGGAAAATGGGTAAGAATAGGAATATTGCATGAACAGCCGCAGTTGTCATTGGCAATATATATTGTGTAGTTGCAGGCGTTTGTGTCTGTTGCTTTCCACTCCGTCAAGCTGAACTTGTTAATGCTCATATTACGTGCTTCTGCTCCATATTTTTCCATCATATTTTCATAAGTTGGCGTGAGCAAAGACGTGTAATCCAGTCCATCGGTACGTCTTCTGTAGAAGTAGCTATTAAGACGATGAAAGGTACGTGCCACTAATGCCTTTACTAGTAACGATCTTGCACCTTTAAGAACTCCATTGAAACTCTCCGAAGCATTGGTAGTCATCATACAAAAAGGTTCACCGTTGTCCTTGTAAAGAGCCCACTGTTCATCCTTCTGTCGGAGACTTCTATTAATCCATCTATCAGCAGCCGGACTTACATTTTTTATTTGCTGTTTGAGTTCTTTGTATGTTAACTCGTCTCTTGCTTCAGCACAAGCATGAAATAAGTTTTGCAAAATCTTACTACCAAAACCAGCTTTTTTGAAGTTTGCTTTCAAACAACGAAGGCAGAAGTGATGATGATGTGGTCTTCTCCACTTCTCTTGCAAGGCAGTTGGAATTCCTTTCATTCTATCAGAAATGAATGTAATGCATCTTCCATTTAAAGAGGGAATTAAGTGTCCCATGCATGAAAACAATCAACCCCAAGTCTCCACCGACTCGATCCGAACAATAGCAAATGCCAAAGGAAAAAGAGAGTTGCTTTCATCAACTCCTGTAGCCACAAGCAATGTACCTTGATATTTACCATACAGATGTGTTCCGTCAATAGAAAGAACCGGACGAAAATGCTTGAAACCTTCAATGCTCGGTCCAAATGCCCAAAAAGCCCCCCAAAATTGTACTCTTTCTGTATGCATATGATAAACAGTACCTGGATTGCATTTCTGTATTTGCACGAAGAAACTGTGGCAAGTCATTGTACGAAGATTCCCAATCGTCAAATATTTTAGACACGGCTTTGCTAAGTCCTTTCCAAGCTCTTATGTAGCTTATTTGAATTTTGTAAGTGTTTGCCATAAGCTCTTGAACAGATTTTGCAGTGTAACTAGGGTTCGAACGAACATGTGGAAGAACTTTGGTGCAGATGAATTTGGCTGTTGCTTGTTTGTGGTTCGAGTTGATAATTGGATTTGAGCAAGTGTGATCACCATCGTATTTTTTTATCACCCACCACCCAGCATGATCTCTTTTAGAAACAATTGCATGAAGCCACCATGGACAATTAGCATCAATATCACATATATCTGTGAACTCTCTAGCACGAGACTTTATGTTTTTAAATGAAACCGAACACTTTATCGACCATTCACTTATATGTTCAATTAAAGATTCCTTCGATTTAAAAATCATACAAACTCGAGGGCCTTTCTCCACACATTCTAGTCCAAACATTTCGACGGTAAATTGAAATTCTCACATAACAAATTTTTCCATGATTGTATCATTGCATTGGTCATCTTCTAACGGTTCTTCCATCTCGGTATGCTCATCAGTGTCATCAACTTCCTTTGGAATATCATCTAAAGGAGCATCATTGTTAACATTCATAGCATCAATCCATGTTTCATCTTCGTCTAGTGAAGCAGCGATTTCCATGCTATCCAAATGAGAAATTTCAATATCAGCATTTCCACCCTCCATATCCTCAGTGTCAACATCTCCATCTTCAATTTCGTGCAAGTATTCGTTTGAATTCGGGGTTGGGATTGACTGTGGAGGATAAGATGGGTATGGAAGGATGCCTGGGTGATTGCGATGGATATGACATGACACCATAGCCAGATGACTGTTTATACAACCTGTACACAAAAATTTGACTGTTAAGTACAAAAAACATGAATGAAACATACATACAACACATAAAACCATACCCAGTTGTTTGTGCGTAAATGTTTGGTGGCTGGTAGGAGTAGTGTGGGTAATACATTTGGCTTTGCTTAGCAATATTACTAGGTCCAGGTTGGCTTGCACAATCAAAGATTTGAGCTTGCTGTTCAGATGTATGTACCACCTCCGTCTTCTTAACATACAACTCGATTACTTTCATGATTTCATCCCCACGCAAAACATAGAATCAACATCGTCATCATCGTTCACCTCAATAGCAATTGGGCCGTCATCCGTTACTCATTTACTAACCAACGAGATGTCGAATTTCGTAGAAGCAATCTTTTCTTTTCTAAAGAAAGGTGGCTTAGATGGAATAGTTTTAAGCCTCTCCTCCTGATTTTCCTGCTTAGATGTAGTTTTGTAAATTTCCGTTTTCAACTCAAGAAAATTGCAACCCCTCCTCACTTTCGATCCTTTATGTTTTCCGCCAATATAGGTTGGCTTGCTATTTTCATCGATGACTAAATCATCGTCATAGTGAGAAATAATTGATACGGTAGTCATAGATCTACCAAAATTACAGCAAACTAAATTTCAACACTAGATCTATAAAAATTAGTGGAGTAGGGTTTCGATGCTTTACCTCAAATGTAGATGATTGTGAAATCTTTTGTTGATCTTTGTAGAATTAAACGATTTTGAGTGGAATATTGTGTTGCTGGTAGTGAAAATAATGGCAATGGAGGTTAGGGTTTCTGAAAGAAAATGGATTTGAGGAGCTGTGTTTGTTTGGGGAGGAGTTGTAATGGTTATAAACTGTTGTTGGGCCAGAAATAGCCCATGTATGCAGGCGCAACTGTAAGTTGCGCACGTACGTATGAAGGCAAGCGCAATTGTTAGTTGCACGTAGGAAGAATAATATATAGGCGCAACTCAAAGATGCGCCTTTTGTATTTACATTGACGCACGACTATAAGTTGCGCCTGCAACTTTCCAGACTCAATAAATGAAGACATTTCATACAACAGCAAACAAATTATCATGTTTCACACAACAATTTAGTTCAAATAAGTAAGATATTTCATTCAAAACATCATATTTCATACATCATGTTTCACGTCAATATTACAACATCACAACATCTACAAACCATCAAGTTTCACGCCAATACAAATTCAAATGAAAGCAACCAAATGACAACCAATACAACACCTATCTTCTTAAGTTTCTGCGTTCGCGTAGTGTTCTTTGAGTTTGCGTCGGAGGTGGTTGAGATGGTCCAGCTTCAACTATTTCCTACCCCGGCTGGCTACCTTGTGAAGGACCCCCCGTGCCTCTAAAACGTCTTCTTCGGTATGTAGGACCAAAAGCCTGGAGTAGACGAGGCACATACGGCGGTGGTCGTTCTAGCTTATGCCTACAAAGAAGCGACTTAATAATTTCTTTGATGTTCAAGCACTTTCGTTTTACTTTGTCCTCATCTGCAGGATCTGCTAGAACATCGTCAGCTTCATTGAAAATCATGTACAACCCTTGAACCTAGAACAAAAGAAGCAATGACGCAAATAAGTAAAACTAGTTGAGGGAGTTAAAAGATTAAAACTTATAAACACGTACCAAATCACGTTCCACTGGTCCTCATGGAGCATATCTGGACAACCTAGTTGACGATTCTTTAAGAACAAATCGCCGTGTTATATGTCAGTACCAACTATAGTATTGTTCGATTGAAATTCTTGGTACACGTTTAACGTGAACGTGATCCAACTTGTGATCCCACCTTGCTACATACGAGTTGTACAAGTCTCTATTCCAACCGCGTGGGAAAATTTTCTCGGTTGGATTAGATATATGCTGATGAAGGCCAAATTGCCCCATCACTCCATTAGGGTAGTGCATGTCTACACTTTGCAAGCAAGTAATCGGGGTTCTTGCATACCAAGTCTGGTCCCCATCCAAGCAAATAGGCGGCAAATCTTGTACAATCTCAGTCGTGTATGGCATCTAGTCAACAATATGCTCGTCCATAACATCGAGCTCATTGCAATAGAATGTGGGATGACGGGCTGGATTATCTCTCCAACGTCTATCTCTGGTCCATTACAGTCAGAAACAAAATAGTGTGTGAATATTGGCCCAAATCATAAAGTTTTCAGTATAAATTTCAAGCTGCTTTTACCTTGCCCTGTACGGTAATCTCGGAGCGGCTTTGGCACGAACATTTGGTCGCCCAACAGAAATACGCGTCTATGACCATACCTGCGTATTATCATTGTTAAGAAACGTCTTTCAAAATATTTTATAATATTGGTACACATATAAGTCAAAACTGACATACCTGCAGAAGGGTTAGACAACCTGCTAACCCATTCGACTTTCTGAGTGCCATATTATTCAACTCCTTGTACAGTGCGCATAAAACATCGCTACCCCACGAATAATCGGAAATAGTGGCAAAATCCTCAAGCAAATACAACCATTTAACGCTAACTCTACCCTTCGAATGGTTCAGAAATAGACGAGATGCTATAAGAAGCAATATGACAGCCCGTGTGAACTGTTCTAGCCCCTCAATGGATGAATCGACTGAAATCTCCCTACCGATTATAAGGTCATTTATCCATTTGTCCTTCAACTCTTTTCTATTGACCACCGCTTTCGGAGGTGATATTTCACCAAGCAAACGTTGAAAAACCTCATCGGCGTCCACGTTATCATCGTAGTCCAACACAGCGCCTTCGATAGGAAGGCCAAGCAAAATAGAAACATCTTGCGGCGTAATTGTCATTTCTCCAACGGAAAAATGAAAGGTGCAAGTCTCAGGTCTCCATCTATCGCATAATGCTGTGAGTAAAGACCTGTCAAATCTGATATATTTAATCTGCATGAAATACTAGAATTCCGCTTGATGAAGTAATTGTTGAACCCGTTGATCGTCAACCATCTCCATCAAATCTTCGAAACTCTACGAATGATTGAGACAATCCACCGGTTTTACACTCTGCAAAACAAAGAATTAAAACTTATGCGCACAGTTATAAAAAAATGGTGCGCAACTAACAGTTGCGTCGACTAAAAAAATTATGCACATGACACTTGCGCATCTAAGAGTTGCGCATCCCAAAAAATAAATTAGCTTGTCATATGCGCAAGTAAGAGTTGCTCATTTTTCTGGCAGTTACAAAAAAACCGATTGGATTGCTGACTGGGCTGAAACTAGCCTTGTTTGATAATAAGTTTCAAAACCAACGCCGATCGCGAAATTGTTTCGAGAACCAGCTTATTTTGAAAATTTGTTCTTGAATAAAACATGGATGAATCAGGATAAATTTTATTTCAAGTTTACCATTTCAATTAATTTCCTTCTATAAAATTTAACAGCTAATATATTGAAAATTCAAAAAAAAAAAAAAATGATAAAACCATTAAATATCACAGTAATTCGACTACTACGTTTTTGTTTTTGATGGGATCATGGAAACCGTACGTTACAGTCATTGCTTCTGTAAACTTCTTTCTTAAAAAATTAGTGTCAAAATTACCCTTAAGAGCACTAATACAAAACTACCAGCTGCTTTCTCTCCATCCCAGCTGACAAACATACTGTATTCTCCTCTCTTCTCTCTAAAAAAAAGTGTATACGGTTTCGATATCAAGATAAAATAAATATCTCATCTTTATATTGTTTTTCGAATAATTGGTTGTTATTTCTAATGGGTTCTTCTTCGCTAGAAAACCGAAAAATGGAAGGATGGTTATATCTGATTCGTTCCAACAGATTTGGTTTGCAATTTTCGAGGAAGAGATATTTTATTCTCGATGAGAACTCTCTTAATTGCTATAAATGTATACCCACATCAAGCGGAGAGGTACCGATAAATTTCCAGTTCTTTTAAATGTTTGTTGGTTTTTGGTTTATAGTGAATGTGAATGGGTCTATTTTTATTTGGAAATAATGGGTAAAACTTTATTTTATCGAGAAGCATTCATGCATGTGAATTGGTTTGTTTGGAAGGTAATGGGGTTGGCTAAAAGGTTATTAGTAAAAAGTCTTGGTTGCATTATGTTTATGATTACTGTAGAAGATGATTATGTTAGGCAATGATATGGATATTTGTTCATTACTAATTTACTGTAGGAATACGTTAATTACTAGGTGAAGTAGAAGTAGAAGATATCAACATCAACAAAAACTTAAACTGAAAGTTAACGTTAATATCATTTTTGAACATTCCTTGGAAATTATTTTAGGCTTGATTGATTTGAGTAGTTCACCTAACTTGTAATATTAAAAGATTTGGCAGATGATTTGAAACTATCAACAGATCTTGAAATTTTATATGTCAGTGACTCATGAGTTTAAAAGCTTACGAAGATTTGAAAGCACTTAAACTAGTTTGAGATCTAGCTACTAATATATTTTGTTTCCATCAGTATTTTTATTGTTGTTGCCATTGGCAACATCTTCGGTTTCCATATGAATTTCACTTTTAAGAATCTAACACCCAATGGAAGAAGGAATGAAACAACTACAAAATATCTGACAACCGATAAACAATCATGGTTTTATATGCGAAAATATAACGTAAATGTTCTTTTTGCAGTTTATATAAAATATTCGTTTGTATTTTATGGAAGATGTTTGATCTTAACCTGTGGTTACTTTTAATTCATTTATTGTTACAAAGTCAATTGGATATGTGAAAAATGCACTCTTTATATTCATATATGTGCTCTTAGTATTATTTTTATGATGCAAGATTATTCACAAAATCGATCTATCAGTTGATGCAATAAAAATCAAATATAAAATTTTAGATGCATTGTCAATATAAGGGAAATGGCATAAGATGGATGAATGAAGTATAAGCTAACCTGTCTTTCACCCTTAGTAGCATGTATGACGTTTTTTTTTTAAATAAATAAAATGAAAACGCTAACATTCTATTGCTCACAAGTCTACAAGATTACTGGTTTTATATGTAAAGATAATATCAGTATTACTTTCAAAGATTGTGAAGCTCAAGATATTGTTAGTGGATGTTGTATCGAAACTTATACTGATGATCTACTGTATGTTTCTCAGTGACAGGCTCAACTCGTTTTGTTATTGCATTTTGGTGTTTCGATCAAATACAAACTATAATAAGACATGATGCACCTTGTGTAAATTAAACTCAAAACTTTATAATTGTGATGTGAATACGAGATTATCAAGTTAAGTTGGTCAAAAAGCTGTAATAAATTGCAGAGAAGTATTTGACAAGAAAATCAGGTTCAAAACTGGGAAAATGTATAGATGGAACAAAAACTGTTTCGGTTCTTTTCTTTTGTTTCTTCTTCTCTTTGTTTTTTGTTTTTTTTTGTGCGAGTTTGCTTGTGTTGATTTAGTCTGTGGTGCCGATGATGGTTGAGAACAGATGTGAAGTTATCCCTTACCAAGGCCCACAACTTTGAAAATTTAATGATTTGGATGGGAATTTGTTGGTCAACCACATGATACATAGCATGTGAGAGTTAGGATATGTGTTTACTTCACATACCTTGTATAAAGGGACCATGTTTATAAATTTGACAATAGACAGTTTGTGCTTTATAATTGGTATGGTTGGATCTAGTTAAATTATTTACTTGCATTGAATACATGTCTACACACATTAGTCATCCAATTCTGCACATATTTTTGAAAGAAACCTGAAATGCGAATACACAATAACTTTGGCCAAGTGAGGTGTAACTTGGGCGTATATCTCAACTTAAAATCATGGGTTTCAATATTATTCTGCTTGAACTATCTTTGGGTATTTCATAGCAGTTAAACAGTATGAAATAATAAACAAAAACACCGATTAATTTTATTTGTAATCTTCTTCTTTTCTATTTTTTTTTTCTCTTATTTTTTATTTTTTATTTTTTATCTGACAGTTTAAATCAAACATGCACATGTTTTGTTTATTTGGAGTTTAGACCAGTATCTATAATTTTGATCTAGATATGCTATATCTCAATCAAGAATTGGAAACTCGATCGAGATTAACGTTGAAAGAGGTTGAAATGAGATTTTATGTTTTGATTAGTGGAGCCGATAAAATGTTGAAATATGCAGTACAATATATCAGAACTGTAGAAAACTTCGTCATGATCACTGCGGTGAAAGTGGTTCGTTATTTGAAGCTATGGTTTGAAAGATAAGATCAAAATAGCGAGAGATCCTTGCGTAGGAACAACTGTACATATCATTTTCAGGAAATTATTGTCAAGGACAAAATTTCTCAGTATTTTAGCCTCAAGGACAGACCTTCAGTATTTTAGCCTGAAGGACAACGTTCTTTAGGTATCAGTTTTTAAGTATTTAGGTATCAGTTTGTAGTTATCGGTAGCAGTTTTTAGGTATCAGTTTTTAGTTCGGTAGCAGTTTTGAAAAAATGTTTGTTCTTATGAACAATTTTGAAAAAATGTGTCCTTATGAAAAAAATTTAGAATGTTTGTCTTTGTGGGTAAAATATTGAGGTCGTGTCTTTGAGGCTAAAAATATACAAATTTTTGTCCTTTAAATTAATTTCCCCTATCATTTTGCCCCACCGGTCGAATGCTCCAAAACAGGCAGACCGGTTGCTGTGCACAAAAATTCACAGTAGGCCAGGGCCTTAACCAATCGATTGGTCAAGGCCAACCGGTCAATTGGTCAAGGCGTTAAAATGTTTTTCGAACCTCGATCGGTCGATTGGGCATGCTTGACATGTCGATCGATTCGTGCACTGTTTGGAGCATCTTGAAGCATTCTTGGAGCGGTTTTTGTTTGGGCCTTTTTGGTTCATTTGTGTTCAACGTTTGGATCTTCCCTTGGCTATTTTGGACAGCTAAGACCTGTTTGAGTGGCTCTAAAAACTCATCACATCATCTTTTCTAGTTCTACGGCTGCGACAACTACTCCATCCATAGTTGTTGTCTAGCCTCCGTTGAATCCAATCTGTATCATTTTTTGTAAAACTCTTAATGGTAATTTTTTTTTCAAAGTGGACATACAATATCACATCGATAATGAAATCACCAAGTATTGGTTACTGTCAACTTTATTGCCTGTTTGTTTTAGCACTCCTATGGCGATTCATTGCTTTTGTAGTGCTTTTTGTCAATTGGAATCCTCAAATTCGCCCACATTTGGTATTAGAGCAATTGATGCATATGAGATGTTTGGTGAAATGAGAGTCGGAGGATAGTTCATTGGAGATCAATTCTAGTCATGTTGTCGGTCTATATGGAAGAGGTTCATATGCGACATTTGGTTCACAACTTGCGATAGAAAAGTGGAATGAGATAATGATTTTGAATAGTTACAATGGAAGGTGAAAGCGGTATTGAAGGTAAATCATGTTCAAAGGACGATATTTGATACTGACTTTTTACCTGCAGATAACTCAGAGGTTAAGAAGAAAAAGATGAAAGAATGAGCTTTTATTGTACGTCAGTTTGCTATGTGAAGAATGTAATCTTTGAAATTAACGACGAACCAAAGTATGAAACACATTGGAAGAGCTTTACATAAGGAATTCAATAACCAACCATTCAATTTTGTTGCAGCTTTCTTCACCTGTGAGATGGAGGGGAGTATGTTAAAAGCACAGTTGAATACCTTTGATGGTATGTTGGTGATGATGAAAACAATAGATTTGAAGGTTGATCAGGAGTAGAAGACGATGATTCTATCATGTTCGCTTCTAGACTGTACAATGGGTTTGTTAACAACTTCATCTACAACAAGGATAACATATCAGGTTTGCTAACAACTTCGTCTACAGCAAGGCCCTTAGTGAGGTTAAAGTTGATCTTCTTAAAGAGTTGCGTGCTCAAATGATGGAGTTGGACGGCAATAATTGTAGAGTTTGTAGGAATTAGAGTTTATTTGTTGAGAGATGTAGGAATGAGAAGGGGTGGGAATCTCGGAGCTAGGGACGTAGTAAGTCAAGAGATGAGAAGTTCCATTATTGTAGGCCACTAGAAAAATGAGTGTACAAAGTTGAAGATAAGGAAGTAACTTAGTCTTCATCAATTGCGATTGAGAATAGTATCAATGATGTTGTATTAATGGTGGTAGTATCAAATTTGCAGACAATTGAGTTTTTAATGTCGGAGCATCTTTCCATACAATGCATGTTAAGGATTACTTCTCTTCCTATGTCGAAAAGAAGTGAAGTGTAATTGTTACGATGAATGTTGCTACATGCAAACCCTTGGAAATTAATTCAGTGCAGATAAATATGTATGATGGTGTCCTTTGCACTTTAATGAATGTTCGCTATATTTAGGGTCTTCGTAAATTTCTTATCTAATTTGGTTAGTTAACATTATTGTGATGCAATGTTACTATGGAATGTATCATAATAGGTTGAGTATTGATGACATAAGTTATGCTTTGAAAGTTGTATATGCTCAAAGGATTAACTGTTTAGGGTTGAATCTTGTGCAGATGTTGATAGTTTACATGATTCAAATGCTATTAGACTAATGACATATTCGTTTGGATCATGTTTCAGAAAAGATCATATAGGAATTTCAAAAGAGATATATGATCAAGGGTGATAGTTTGTTGAGTTACCAAGAATATGTCATGGGGAAACAAATTAAAAGATCATTTAGTGTTGGAAAGCATGATTAAGGATGTGTTTGATTATGTTCACACCGATATTTGCTGTTAGAGTTCCCTTAAGGGATCTTTCGTTGATGGCTTCTGTTAGATGGTTTGAGTGTATATGTAATGAAGATTAAGTTGGATTTTCTTGATAGATTCCAACTTTGAAAGGTTCTTGTAGAGAATGAAACTAAGAATGCTTTAAAGGTGTTGAGATCCAATGATAGTGGCAAGTATGTTGCCAAGGAGTTCTTGGATCATTGCAGACAACATGACATTAGGTGACATTTCACTACATTTGAGGATCCGCATTTTAATGAGATTGCGGAAATGATGGATCGTACTATACTAAAGAAGCCTCATTGCTTAAGATTAATATCAGGCTTGTCAAGGGGATTTTAAGTTGAAGCTTTATTAATCACATCACATATAATTAATGAGATTCCATACTCAACCTTTGGAGGCAAAATCCAGAGAAGTGTGGAGAGGTAAAAACATTAACTTAAGCTATTTCCGTATTTTTGGTTGTTTTATATATAAATCATAACACATGAAATAATAAGTTAGAGGATAAAGTTTTCAAAGGCATTTTGCTCAAGCCATGTCCCTTTTGATGATTCGATCACGTTCAAGCAAAAGGAAACTTATCAGGTACTTTAAATTCAGTTTGTGATAAGCCCAAGAAGATGAAAATTGTTCTCATATTTTAACCTAGTAGTAGAGTAAACAACATTGTCAAAGATAGTGCGGTTGATGCTATATCACATGATAGTCCACATTGCTAATCTATAGTAATTGTGATCTTCATGATGCTAAAGGAGATTCAGTTCAAGATGAAGCTGACAATGTTTTAGTTGATATTGGTCCACTCGGATTACTTGCCGTATTAGATAATCGATTGAGAGTTATGTTGATTGGAATTATGCAAGCCATAGTCTTAGTGATTAGTTTGACAATGTATTGCATGTAATTTAGGATGAGTCGATGGATCTTGGTTATGTTATAAAGTTGAGTATTAGATCGAAATGGATTTGCACTATGAAATAATATAGAAAATGTGGTCTTTGTATAAGAATGAAACTTGAGATTTGGTACTGGTTTTTTAATAGACCAAACCATATGTTGCAAAAGGGTATTTATTTAAGGTGGATGTCGATAGAAGACATAAGGCTAAATTGGTTGCGAACACGGAGAAAAGATAAAGGCTACGAAGAGATTTTTGGTATGGTGAACAATCTTTGGTTAAACCAAACAAACCAACCAAATCGGATTATTTCAGCAGATGTGATTTGGTTTTGAAACTGATTGGTTTATAATCGATCCATAAAATAATTAATTCGTTTATCGATTTAATTAAATTAACCGAACTTTTATTATACTGTCAAGATTACTACCGTTTTAATGAATTTTTAGTTTAGTTTAGTGGTCTTAATAAATTTATCGTATGTGTCAAAATCACTATTAAAAAGCATAAGAATGCTAAATAATAATTTAATTTATATTTATGTTTTATTTTAAAGTACAATTGGTATTTCGGACATAATATGTGAAATATTTTTAGCACGATCAAACCGGATAACTAACCGAATCAACCAAACTTAATTCACTCGGTTTGGTTTTCATTTTTATTGGGTTTGGTTCGATTTAATAATTTTCATCGTCAAACTAACCAAAATAACCAAATGTTCGCCCCTAATTTTTGGTTATATAGTTCTACATATTTATATTAGAATTTTGTTATCTATTGTCACTATCCATGATATGGAATTAGAGCAGCTTGATGTTAAGATAATTTTTTTGACTTGGAAGAAACTATCTATATGAAACAGCCAGATGAATTTATCGCAGATGAGAAGTCGGATTAAATTTGCAAATCGATGAAGTCCTTTATGATTTAACACAATCGCCTAAACATCGGTACAAAATGTTTGATTAATTTATACTTGTGACCGGTTTTGATAGAAGCATCAAAGATGTTTGTGTTTAATTCAAACATTCGGAAAATGGTAATTGAGTGTACTTGCTCATGTGCATGATATGCTCATTTCCTCATTGGATAATAGGGAATTTCAACAAATTGAAATTACATTTGAATCGAAATTTGATACAAATGATCTTGGTGGGACAAAGAAAATTTTGAACATGGAAATTGTTAAAGATAAAAAGCTTATCTCATTGAAATCGACTCAAAAGGATTACATTGTAGATGTGCTTTTGGTTTAACATGAATAAAGCAAATGCTATTAATATACCGATGTTTTGCATATGTATCTTTTAGAAATGATTCCGGTCTCATATGAAGACAAAACCTATATGGATACCATGTCATATGCTAGTGCAGTTGGTAGTTTGATGTATGTTATATGTATATTCTGCCTGACATTGTGCATGCAATTAGGATAGTTGGTCGATATATGGCTAACCATAGGAGATCACATTAGGAAGCTATTAAAATTATTTTGATGCATCTTAGACAAACTTCATATTATAAGTTTTTTTGTCGTAGCGGAAAGGATTGCAATTTGATGGTTATTGTGATTTAGATTATGTTGGTGATATGGATCGAATGAAGTCAACCTCATGTTATATATTTACTCTTTGTGATACAACTATTAGTTGCAGAGCTAAGTTATAATATATAGTTGTTTTGTCTACCACAAATGCCAAGTTTGTAGCTGTTGTTAAGACGACTAAGAATGTGCTTTACTTGAAGTGCTTGTTGTGTCATTTGGGTTTTGTTAATGAGAGTGTGGTGGTGAATTGCGATAGCAAAAATGCTATGAGAATTGGTAAATGGAGAATCGGTTTGGATAAGAAGAATAAAAAAAATACATTTTCTTAATTAAATTTTCGTGTTAAGCAAAGAAAAATAATTGATTCTCCCATTATAAAATCAAACAAAAATTTACTATATTGGCATTTTATAATCAACTTTCTTCCTCATTCCTTCTCAAACTCTCTATATCTTCATCTCTTAACCTTAAACTTTAATTCTCTAATTTTAAGATCACGAAGGGAAATGTACCTCAATCTTTATTTTCTCAATCTCCATCTAAATCTCTATGAAAACAAGTTTATATGAATTTTGGTTTTTTTCTTAAATTCGAGAATCCAATAGTATCTTTGGAGGATGCTTAGGACATTATATTTGACCAAGTTTTAAGGTATGTAATTATCTATTTAATTAAAATTAATTTTTTTGTTTTTGTTTAAAACAAAATTAATATAAATATTTTGTGTGTATTTAGACTGAAAATGATACAAATAAAAAGTAATGACAAGAGTATCCAATCAAATGAAGGATAATATTTGAAAATTTTGTAATAATATTGTACAAAAAGTTTGCCGTAGGTTAAAAGTTTCTTCCCATATAATATTTTAACTTAGTTAAAATTTTCCCTTTTAACTTTTATTTTCCTTAACCGAATTGTTTCCCCTTTAACAACTCTTGATGCGATTCACCTTCTTGAAAATCTCTTTCAATTCTTGAACAAAACATATTGAAGCAAGATAATCTTTCTTGAATGTTATGAATGAGGCAAAATTTGTTTACCTTCTGAAAATTGACATTGAGGATAATGCAACATATATATTTATAAGTCCTTGTCTGTTGGGAAGTCCGAAGTTCAAGCATTGCTCGAGTTTGGTTTGCTTATTGAAGTGCTAAGGTGCTATTAGTTGACACATTAAGGGGGAAAGAGAGTTTCTTTTTTATGATTGGATTCGTTCTTGGTTACTTGTGCTTGTGAGATTGATTTGGGTTACCTTCTTGGTTTGGGTATTTTCAATACTTTATTGGTGGGTGCTGGCATTGCCGAAGCTGAATGACAGAGTGGCAAAATTGACGACCGTGTTGAAGCTAAATCCAAAAGCGCCATATTTTCTCGGTTGAGATTGATTATTGGTTGAATGTGGAGTTGGTGTAAGCTTTGTTTTAGTGACATACTGCATCAAGATGAAAACACGTGATACAATATATCAAGATGAAAACACGTGATACAATATATCAAGATGAAAACACGTGATACAATATATCAAAATCGAAAAGAATTTCACCCGGATTGCAATAACGAAAAAGACCACATTTGGAGTATGGTTTGAAAGATATGGTTGAACAATGAGAGACGAGCAAAAACATCTGAATAAGACATTTCTGCCCTTCATCGGTTGATCGTTGTGCACAAAAAGTGCACAACAGGTCAAAGCCTTGACCAGTCGGCCGATATAGGAGAATCGATCGATCGATCAAGGCCAACCAATCAATTGGTTAAAGCCAACCGATCAAGACGTTAAATTGGTTAGACAAACCATTCAATCGATCAAAGCCAACAAATCGACAGGTCAAGGCCAACCGATCAAGAAGTTGAATTGGTTTTCGAACCTCGATGGGTCATGCCCGGCATGATGACCGATTCAAGCACTGTTTGGAGCATTTTGAGCATGTCTGGAGCAGTTTTTGGTTGGGTCTTTTCAATTCGTTTTGGTTCGTTTGGACCCTCCCTTGGCTATTTTGGATGGCTAAGATGTATTTGTGTGTCTATATAAACTTGTTACATTATCTCTTCTAGGGTAGTAATTACTCTATCCATCGTTATTACCTAGTCTCCATTAAATCAAATTCATATTAGTTTCTTGTGAAACTCTCTCAATAATAAAATTCTCTATACCAAAGTGGACGTATATTATTTATATCGATGGTAGAACCACCATAAATTTTGACTCTTTCATTTTCAGTTTGTTCTGTTTATCTATTGTTTGTGATCGTTGTTGGTTGTGAAATTGGGAAAATTCAAAGTTGCTGGTCACTTGCAAATTAATCAGTTTGTTATAGGATGCCTATAACGATATATTGCTTCCGTAATATGAGGTTGATTTGATGATTCTTGTCAAGCGGAACACTCAAGTTCTCTACAACGCAAAATGAATCTTGGCTGAGGTCTTCAAGGTTTGAAACAGTGGGTATTACCTGATATATCATTCTCTATTACAAAGGATAAAGTTAACCTCAGTGATGACTTCTTTCGAAGTCTTATCCAATGATTTCCACCTTTTTATATGCACATCTACCACCAAAGTCTACAAATATTTTTGGCCCATGATTTGTTATTATCAAACTTGTAAATTTTGAGAGGACAATGTAGCACATAGAAATGCATGGTGCCCCCTTCAAAGCTATGCAGCATATCTGGAATGTTGATTAAAAACATGTTGCATAGCTACGGCTGTTTGAAGAACTTATGCATTATTATCATTCCCTCAGGAACCAACTAGAAGTGCACTAATTGATTCCTGCATACGTGTCACCGATAATGGAAGAGAGAGCATTAACAGAAGTGTAAGCAGATATTTGTTAGATTTTCAACTTGAAAAGCTGTAACATTTTTATATTAATTTGTCATTAATCTATTTATTATAGTAACTTCGTTAAGCTTTCTAATGACAGAAATATGCAGGTTTTCTTTATATTCACACTATACAATGCATCCAATCACAACGATCAACTTAAGGTGAGTTTAACGCCCTGTTATTCTTAACATCCCTTCATCCTTTCATACATACATCCGCTTGCACGTGCATGCGTGTATGTGTACACACACATGCATATGTATGTATGTATATGTTGAAAGATAAATTTAAGTTTTTGAGAGCTTTAGTTAGGTGCAAGAAGTTCAGAAGAAGCTGCTGGGTGGATTAAAACCTTAATGGAAGCAGCCATGAAGGTTAATAAACTTTTTATATGTTTTTTCCTTCCATTCAGTTGGGTTTTATTTACTCATATGAAATAACTTGATGAAGGGTTTTAATTACTATAACTTTATTTTTTTCTACAGTTTAGAGAAATTATATGTTTATATATTTTTGCTTGTAGGAGTGTCCAATCAAGGAGGAAAATATTGTGGCTTGCTCCAAAAGAAGATGGCAAACTCTTAGGTAGTACATCATGATATGGCAGATAAACTGTTTTGTCTCTCGATTTTATTGAAGAACTTTATGTGTTACATGCGACCAATTTATTTGTGAGATGTTACATGATTTGGATTTGCTCCAGTCAACACAGATTTTGTCCCAATAAATGAAAAATAAAAACATGTTTCTTCTTAAATTACATAAGAAATTCACAATGCAGAAAATACTGTAAATACATCATGATATGGCAGATAAACTGTTTTGTCTCTCGATTTTATTGAAGAACTTTATGTGTTCCATGTGACCAATTTATTTGTGAGATGTTACATGATTTGGATTCAGTCAACACAGATTTTGTCCCAATAAATGATAAATAAAAACATGTTTCTTCTTAAATTACATAAGAAATTCACAATGCAGAAAATACTGTAAATATATTTAACATATTAATCAAACTGTCTACGTAAGTATACACAGGATGCAAATAGGACCAATTATTTCTATCGTCAGCCCATTTGTCCTCTTCCCTTCCTTTGAAAATTTGCACGTTTCATTATTTTTTACATTATCATGTTGTCGTTATATATGTGAATAGAATTAAATTCAATATTAGCATCTTCTTTTCTCTTATTTCACTTACTATTGTCATTCTTTAGTCTTTTCCTATTTATACAGCACTAAATAAAACTTCATCAATTCAACTGGCCTGGTTTTATGTTTTTCGGTGGCATATGAATACACACATTTATTAGTGTTTTAACCCAACAGGACCGAACCAACCTTGGATAGGTTCGGACCAAGTTTTAAGATTATTTAATTGGATCTGATAAAACCCAACCCGACTAGACTCAAGACCCGCTGGGTTGGATCCAAGTCCAACCTGATGGATCTAATTGCCACTCATAAGTGCACTTGATCTCCTGTTTTGCCTACACCACGGTCGGCCTTGTATATGATTATATATACGATCATGTATAGGTATTCTAGAGATGAGGAAAATTTTAAATTGAAACGGCATTTAAATCATAAAGCGTAGATTTAAAAGGTCTATATTTAATGTTTCTACACATTGAAATTGACTATGATGATTGAACTTTTACATTTAAAATTAAAACTCAGTTTTTTCTCTTGTTCCCGTTTATTTTTTTAATTTTTTTAAGGAAGACACTAGGATTGGAATTGTGGATTCGAATAAGCATATTAAATATATATGTATGTATTGAATGAATTTTGTCAATTGCTGTTTTAAATGAGTTTGAATCGGAATTGAAATCAAATCGGAACGCGAGAGATCCGATCTGAAACGGGATTTAAATTGTAAGATTTTTGATAACAATGCTTTAAAGTTCACCGCTTGGCAACTCGACAAGAAATTTGCCTGGGAACACATCTCAAGTAAATGAGAAGACGGTTCTTTCAAGATGTAGACCAAAGTTATAAAAGTGACAAGGTTTTTCTTTTTTCTTTAAAAAAATATAAAAGAATTTAAGTAAAGATTAGCCAAACATCTTATCCTTTCATATCTACACTACAAGCCTGTGTAATTATCAAAAATTGAAACATAAAAAAAAACGATAACCGGATATCTCATGTATAGGTATTCTAGAGATGAGGAATTTTAGGAGGTTAGCTTTTCTTAGTTAATAATCATTCTTGAAAGCAAGGTTTTCAAAACTGGATTCAAATCGTAAATCGTAAAGTTCAAATTTTAAATTGAAACGGCATTTTAATCATAAAGCGTAGATTTAAAAGGTCTATATTTAATGTTTCTACACATTGAAATTGACTATGATGATTGAACTTTTACATTTAAAATTAAAACTCGGTTTTTTCTCTTGTTCCCGTTTATTTTTAATTTTTTTTTTAATTTTTTTTAAGGAAGACACTAGGATTGGAATTGTGGATTCGAATAAGCATATTAAATATATATGTACGTATTGAATGAATTTTGTCAATTGCTGTTTTAAATGAGTTTGAATCGGAATTGAAATCAAATCGGAACGCGAGAGATCCGATCTGAAACGGGATTTAAATTGTAAGATTTTTGATAACAATGCTTTAAAGTTTATCGCTTCGTAACTCGACAAGAAATTTGCCTGGGAACACATCTCAAGTAAATGAGGACGGTTCTTTCAAGATGTAGACCAAAGTTATAAAAGTGACAAGGTTTTTCTTTTTTCTCTAAAAAAATATATAAGAATTTAAGTAAAGATTAGCCAAACATCTTATCCTTTCATATCTACACTACAAGCCTGTGTAATTATCAAAAAGTGAAGCATAAAAAAAAAAGATAACCGGATATCTCAATTTCGATCTCGATGGATACAACATGGCGAAAGGAGTTAACTGGTGCTGAAGTTTGGTTGGAAGCTTGCCTCTGATGATCGAAATTAGGATTTTAATCATTTAAAAATAGGTTTTTTTGTATAGTCGACCTAAGAAGTCGAAACCAGTACAGTTGGGGGTGGATTTTGATGCCGAGTTGATTTGCAGTAGACAGAGGAGGTGATTATGGTTGCAGTGACAGTGAAGTCTGGTAAATAGTGGAGCTGAGTGCGCAATTAATTGCAGTGCAATTTTTTTGTCTGCAAAAATTTGTACTATTAGTGTTGTTGCATAACAACACTCATACTTTATGATATATTGTTGCACAATAACACTCATATATTTTGTATACAGGTATTATGCATATATTTTGACTTGTGATGTTACACAATAAAACTACCGAAACTATAAATAATTGTACTGCAACTGCAAACTAATTCATAAGTGCACTGTAATTACTTTGCACTGCAAAGAGCAATAGTTTTATCAGGCATATACGTCAAAAAATTAGACTATGTTCGAGTTAATAGTTGAAATTTATGATACATCCAAAAAGTATTAGAGATAAGATAATGATAAATAATAAATTCACTAAATCAAATTTAATATCCTTTTGAACAGCAGTTTTGTAAATATAAAAGCAGAGACATGTCTTGCATTGTTTTTAAGTGAGTGATATAGACTTTATTTTAGTTTCCGAGCCAGAACGCCCCTAATTTTTAATACATATTTTATAAAGTGGATGTGTAACTAATTTTATGAAAGATCTGTATAATTTCATATTGTGCGCGCTCGCACTTAAGCATGCATGCATGTGCGTATGTGCATGTGTTTTCAACTATAGGCTTTTCTAAGAGCTTTATTTTCATGTTTATAATAATATATTTTCATTTCCTTATGTTTTACTTGCTTTGGATTTCTAAGATCTGTTTGTGCACGCCTGAAAATATCCAAATGTTAAAATAAGATAGTTATCCATTTTCCAGCTGGGAACCTTACTAAAGATGCCATTTCACTTACAACCAAATTGATCAACATTCTTAGTTTAGTGTACAGAAATCTCCCTTTTGTGTGCATGTATGCTGGACGTGTTGGGTTATCAGTTTTCCACTATTACTCTCTAGGATAATTTTTCCATATTGGTCGTATAAACTAACTAATCATTCCTTTATGTCCGTTTCAAAAGTTATTTACACTAGTATTTTCCTCATTAGCAACATCAAATATGCAGTGAGAACATCATGAAAGACATATTAAACAAATATAATGGAAAATACGAGATTAAACATTTCAATACTTCTGAACTGATAAGTTTTGATCAATTCACACAACAATTTCAAGAGAGATAGATTGGATTCTTAGTTAATTTTCTTGAAGCAATCTCAATTAGAGAGGTTTTTGAATGTTCGATTCCACAATTTCAATGGTTATTTTTGTTTCCTTATGAAAAAAAAAACAAAATAAAATTCAAGGTTCATATATTAATGTGAACTGCCTGATTTTTGGAAAGCTTATACCTACTCTTGCTTTAGATCTCATGGCTGTTCTTGCTCTAAACCTTGTACCTTTGGTTGTATTTCAGAATTTACACTCCTTACCCAAAATTATGACCTCACGATTAACATATTCATAATTAATTAGCCATCAGTTTGTATATTTCAATGTCATGTATTGTTGTGATGATATAGATTAAGCCATTCTAGAGGAAGAAGCTGTATGCATTCAGTAGGTAAATTTTTTGATCCCTGTTGTATGTTCTTTTAATTTAGCTTAATTTGTCCCAGTTATAACTTACTTGACAAATTTTCATGATAAATTAACAATTTTTAAAAATTATAGATTGGACAGCATTTCCATCCTTACACTCGGATCCAATGACATCTGATGTCATTGCACCTTCACCGTGGACGATATTTGGCTGTAAAAATGGTATTAATTATTTTGAACCTTTTTAGTTTTAAATATACATCTCCATCATTATTTATAAGTGTTACATACTGGATTTGTTTAAGCAATCCTGATAGATTTGGCATCCTTCAGTTCAGTATTTAATCTTTATCTTATGGAATAGATAGATATACGTCCAATTTATCCGTGCTGACATGCATTAATGTATGGATCTATAAAGTATAAACCTGTAAATGTGAGGACGTTCATTGAAAGTTGTACTTGTCACAATTATAGTGTACTGAAGGAATCTTAGATCTATTATTAATTTTTTTTTTTGGGTTTCTAAAACTAGACATAAAGTCTATAAGACATCCATTTATAAGTTCGCGGTTTTAGGTATGTAAATGATGATTCCTTTGCAAGTAGAAAGAAGCACGATCACAATATTCAAATCTAATTTTCTTCTGCAAATATTCAACTAACAAGGGTATTGATTAAGGTTGTATTGCTCGACTTGGTGGTTTGGCTGATATTACAGAGCAGTGTAGATTAAGAATACGGAAATGAGTTTGAGCTTGCAAGTTACTCTCCGTATATTATACGAAGAGTGCATGTACATAGCTATTCATTCAGCATCACCAAACAATGTCCACAGTCTAATTGTGCCACCTGCCCTGCCCCCACCCATATATATGTATGTGGGCGTGTGTGTGAATACAATCGCACACACGTGCACACATCCCGTTGTTTGCTACATACTTCATCACTTATGATAGGTGATTTTATTCATTTGTCTACTTTTGCAGGCTTGCGGTTATTCAAGGAATCAAAGGATGGAGATTTTGTTGGGAAGGTATCTGCTGTTGCAAAATAATAATAAAAAGTTATGTATCACATAATGTCATGAATAATTGCTAAATATTCCCTTCTATTTCTCTTTAGCGATGGAATGATCATCCTGCTATAATGGCAGTTGGTGTTGTAGATGCTACTTCTGAGTCCATTTTTAAGACTGTTATGTCTCTTGGTTCTTCAAGATCCGAGTAAGAACATTCAAGTCACTAGAATTATGCCACTCGAAATCTTTTCTTATATATGCTTTGGTTTTAGGAATTATCCTATGAACTATAAAATGATTACAACATTATTGCTATAAAATGTGGAATATGGGATAACTAGATTACAAACTCAATTAAAGCAAAAGATAAATGACCAAAGGATATACCACTCCAACTCTTTATGCTGTTTTAATTATGTATTTGCATTAGGAGCTTATAATATTAAATGAAGAATTGGTGTATGATGTTCAATTCATATTCTTATCTTTGAGTTTCTCTCTTTCAGATGGGACTTCTGCTTTTCTGAGGGCAAAGTGGTTGAACATATAGATGGTCATACTGATATAATTCACAAAAAACTTAGTGGGGACTGGTTGACATGGTCAGATTAATATCTCTATTTGGTTTGAATTTCTTTATAAGATAGCACAATTGAAATTAATTTGTTGACCAAGTTTTCCTCTGGCAATGCATTTAAATTAATTTGTAGGGGTATGAGACGTAGAGATTTGCTACTAAGACGCTATTGGAGAAGAGAAGACGACGGGACATATGGTATAATTTCTGAATTTGTTATTATCTTCCACTTATTTTGATTTTATGGTTAATTACCTTCATGTCCATTTCTCAGAACCATTGTATTAACAGTTCAACAGAGTTCTTGGAAAAAGCAATGAAAATTACTGTTTTTTTTCCTTAAATGGTAATTAGATGTCTAGGGATTCAAGTTTCAGTCCCAAGCACTCTAGCTTAACATCTTGAAGAATTACCACTTGACTAGCGGTCTTTGACAAATTCTTTCGTGTTATATTTTAATTTTTGACACAGATGCTTACTTGATTTTTCTTCATTTTGCAGTTATTTTGTATCACTCTGTGATTCATAAAAGTTGTGCACCCGAGAGAAGCTACATTCGTGCCTGTCTTAAAAGTAATATATATGTTTAGAATTGGGAATTCATTTTGCTTTTTTGTTTTGTTTTTTTCCCTCTCCCTTTTCTTTTGGTATTCTATATAGCAACAAAAATTGAATATACATCTTTTGGTGCTTTCGAAACAATTTATGTCCAATGTTTGTTGTAGGTGGAGGATATGTTATATCTCCTGTTAATCAGCAGAAGCAATCAGTGGTTAAGCATATGCTTGCAATCGATTGGAAATCATGGAAATCATACATATTTACCTCTTCAGCAAAACGTGTAACGATCCGAATGCTAGGAAGAGTTGCAGGTGCGTTATCTTTAGTCAAGATCCATTTTATCCCAAGATTTAGCTACTAGGCTGTAGAATAAATACTGTACACCATCATGACATATTTCATCTAGTGCATGCATTTTGTTTTAGCAACTAATAAATGCACTTATTTCAGCTCTGAGAGAATTATTCCGAGCAAAGCTTGGAGATCCTACTTCTGATTTTTCATCAGGTGAACTGACAAGAGTACTTGCATTATCACAAATTAATAGCGGGGAAATTAAGATTGATTTGCAGTCAACAAGTGTGAATAATGGAAGCCTTGAATGTAATTTTGAGCCACAAATATCACCACTTCGCCCTACAAGCAGTGGTAGATCTTTTCTTCAAATTAATGAAGCTGATGAATTCTTCGATTTTCCTAATGAATTGGAATATGATGAACATGATTCCATGCTTCCTTCTCCAGTCGTAAATTCGAAGGTATAAAATCTTTCTAGTTTTTGGTTTTCGTTAGTCGAAATACATGCACCTACACTAAACATATAACTTACAGACTTGGTCTTTATGCCTGGGAATACTTTATAATTCAAACTTGTAGGTGCAATTCAATGTTTGGTGCAGGTCTGCATGATCTTTGGGTGTGTGATTTAGGATTTTTGGATAATAGCAGCAATTTACGGGTTTATACTCCTGCTGCATACGCTTATAACTTTGGAATTTTATACATTGCTTGTTATCAGGCTTGTGTAGCGAAAACTCGTTACTGTTAACCAAGCTGATTTATGTCCCATTATTGTTATTATTTTTCCGCCTATTCACTGTTCCATTTTCCCTTTCTTTTGTGTTTGTAAGGTCTTGTATTTATTATTATTTTATTGCAAAAATATACTAAATAATCTTTTCTACACATGAACAGCATCAACCTAAATTAACAGCAGCTGCAGGTTTGGTGAAAAGGTTGCATGATTTTGCAGGTGATTCATAACAAAATATCTATAATTCTTTATATTAATGTTGCACTGTTATATTAAGTTTGGATGTATATCCGATTTTTGACAGTGCAAAAGAAAGGCTATGTTGATTTGCAAGAAGAATTGCTGATTGATTCAGCCTCGTGTAGCTACGGAGCCACACTGAAAAAGGATACAAGTTGTAATTTGCCCTGCAGTTGGTCCACTTCAGATCCTTCTACGTTTTTGATACGCAGTGAAACATATTTACAAAACCAGCATAAGGTGCCTATTTTCAGTGCCATTTAAGTTGATAGCTTTCCACAATTTATCATACTGTTAAAGTTTATGTTTTATGTACCAAGCCAGAAGATAAATGTTGACATCAACTATCTTGTAGCTACCAAAACAGTCTCTTCAATATGATAGATGCTGATCAGATGTATCATGTGCATTGAAATTTTAGGTTGTGCTGAACTTGGTTATGTTTTTGAATAGATAAAAGCCGATGGAACCTTAATGAAAATGGTAGGTGCTGATTGGCTAAAATCTGATAAGCGAGAAGATGATCTTGCTGGGAGACCTGGAGGCATTGTTCAGGAATGTTATGTTTAAATACACTTCCATATCCACGCATACATACATAATTTTGTATCATTATTTACATATATATTTAAACATTATATATGATATCTCTATCAATTTGATCCTAGTTTCATGGGCAAACTCAGAAAACTCACATACATTTTTGTTCTGCAGAAATATGCTGCAAAAGGCGGCAAAGAGTTTTTCTTTATCGTCAACATTCAGGTTACTAATACCCAATATTTAGAATAGTCCAAATTTCAGATAATCAAGATATCTTATCTATAGGGTAGTATATGTAGAAAATACTAGTTACTGCAACAGCGTATTATTGACGGAAGCTTTCTAGTTTTTGATTACTGCACCTGATTCGAAAGTATTCGCTGCACACATCTAATTATAGTGAATGCTAATGAAATTGGTTTTTGTCTCCAAATTGAAGCATTGGCGTTATAAAAAAACCTTCATAGAGGGCCGTCGTACACGATTTACAATACTTTTAAATCAATAAGCTTTGACATTATAGTTTTCAAATGCAGGTTCCTGGTTCAACTACGTACAATCTCGCATTATATTATATGATGAACACACCGTTAGAAAATGTCCCGTTATTAAAAAGCTTTGTCGATGAAGATGACACATTCAGAAATTCAAGATTTAAGCTTATCCCCTACATTTCTAAGGTGTGTTGATTCCTTAAGTCTACCAGTTTATGCGTGAATCTCATTCAATGTGTTCTTCTACATACTAAATGCAATTTGCATGGCTAACTAGGGATCTTGGATAGTTAAACAAAGTGTTGGCAAGAAAGCATGTTTGGTGGGTCAAGCACTCGTAATAAATTACTTTCGAGGGAAAAACTACTTGGAGGTAATTATAGGTTAAATCATGCTAACTGGGAAACTACATGCTAAATTTTTGGATTCAATTTTGCTAACCCATGCTAACTGGGAAATTACATGTTTGAACCATAAAAAGCTGGTACATTAAAAGTTCACCTTTGTCATGATCTATAGGTCAAATCGTGGTCATTACAAAGAATACCATTTCTCCAAATGTTCACGTTGTGCATGTCCATTTTTTAGGGCTGTAATGGTAATGGTATATTTACCATTACCAAGCAATTGTTAAACAGTATTGAACTATATCGGTATACCAATGTATCGGTATGATAACGGAAAATTTACCATTATTAATGGTAAATATATCGATAAAGAAATGTCAAAACCAGTGATAACGATAAATTTACCGGTCATGTTAATTTTTTTTCACTATTTTAATTAATTCTAACACAAAAAGTTTGAAAGCTTATCATATTTTAGGCAAATGCTTGTAGTATTTTTTACGATGATAATTCCTTTTGGCTTTATTAACTTCAAAATTTAAGGTTAGCAAAATTATTATTTCATATTATTGTAAATAACTTGCGATGAACCAAGAAAATTTTTCGCGTCAACTAAAATACATCAAAATATTTATATAAGCATTAATGGAGTTGGAATTAGTAGCAGGATATATATTTTCTTATCGTTATCAAAATTTTAATTTAAAAATTATAGTAGCTTGATATATCAGTAAATTTATCATTACCAGTTTATCGATATATCAATAAACATTTCACCAGTGGTAACGGTAAAATATCGGTAGTCATTTTTGACTTACCAATAGTATTGGTACGGTAACGGTTTTCTCATATCGGTAACGGTTACCATTATCATAACAGCCCTAATTGTGCACGCAATTGCAACATTAAAACTCCCTTGTCTCATCCAAATATTTGAGTTTTCAGATTTGCTAAAATATATATACTTGAAATTCAGCTTGGTGTTGATATTGGTTCATCAACTGTTGCTAGAGGAGTCGTGAGCCTTGTCCTTGGCTACCTGAATAATTTGGTGATTGAAATGGCATTTCTTGTTCAGGTAATATGAATGGACTAAAATATGGCATAACACAAGTTTTGCTTTCTTTTTTTATTAGAAAAAGACAATATCCAGTATTGTTACAATACTTACCCCTGTCCCATCAAATATTTTGTTAATGCACATACTTACACATGATCGCCACCATACTGTTTTCAAATAGCATTTTGTCTGTAAAATGTTGTTTCTGCGTTAGCAAAAAGCTATAGTTCCTTTTCAGATTCAAAAATTTTAGAAGGTCAAAAAGACCAACAAGAATATCAATCTGCCAAAAACATTGACTTATAGGTCAAAAAGGTAACATGAAATACATTTTTCAATTCAAATGCTAAAAAATTGCTTTGAAATGAAGTACAGAAGTATTCTTTTAAAAGGTTATTTATGTTTTCTTTCCAAGTAAGCAAAAATTGCTGTGAAAAGTTTACCCAGAAAGGACCTTTCAAGGCTGAAAATATAAACGAAAAGTCGTTATCAGTTCTTTTTTTTAGATGAATAAAAGCTTTTTTTTTTAATTAAAAAGGTGCTTTCAAAAGTGACTCAAAAATACCCTTAAAGAAGAAGAGGTTACTTAGACCTTGAAAGTAAATAAATATATTATATTATACCCTTTTTCTCAAAACAAATCCTCATCGCAACATAAATCGAGAAATAAAAACAAATTCACAATTTCATTTAAAATTGATGAAAATTTCAACTTTAGCTTATGATTAATTTGCTTGTTACGCACACATGAGAAATTCTATTTGGACGCTACATGTAGAAACAAAGGATGATATAAGAAATCTCAACTATTAGATCTTCCCCTGAATTCCACTATCATATAAAGACAAAAAGCCAATGGTCTATACTTGTGTCAAATTTTGCATCCACATACATACATGTATATATATATATATATATATATATATATATATATATATATATATACATGCGAAGGATCCTTCTCCATATGTGTAGTAATTATGTGATTCACAATTTAATCTTCGGTTTAAAAAATTGACAACATAATATTATAAAATAATATCTAATTATTGTAAAAAATATATATCTTTATTAATAGTTGGAATAGAAACACAATCCTTTGGTCCGATCATAAAGTTTCAAAAACACCCTTATATATAAACAAGAGGTCAAGAGTTTGAATCATACAAAATTTTTGTATGTAAATAATGTTACAAGTTCGAAACTGTTTTTCGACAAAAAATTATAATTTTATCTTTATATTTTTCAATTTATTTTATACCCAAACTACGTAATTTTATAAGAATTTTTTATATTCACTTGCGCTGCACGTGAAATCTTGTACTTATTAATGTTCTTGGCAGTAGAGGTAGACGGTGTATTTTGGTGCTTAAAAAGTTAATACCTTTGGTGCTTAAAAAGTTAATACCTTTTACGGGGTATATACAGCAAAAATGTGGGTTTAAGCAGGATGGCCAGAGCTAAAAGTACATTTTCGTGAACATTTAGTATCAAATTTCAGTTTCAGGCTTTTCTTTATATAAAAAGTAGAGACCACTCTGATGTATTAATTTGTCTCCAGGGAAACACCGAAGAAGAGCTCCCTGAATTCCTTCTTGGGACGTGTCGCCTGAATCATCTAGATGCTTCTAAAGCAATCTCAACACCTTCTTGATACTTAAGGACATAGAAATTGTAATCATTTAACTTGGGTTTACATTCATCATCTGAACTTAACATTTCGTGCTTCTGCGGAGTTGTATAGCTCATATACCAACCAGTCGCATTTATTTTATGTCGTTAGAAACACTATACGGTCGATACTAAAATCATTTTTTTATATCTCAGGGCTTCTAGTTGTGTACGTCCAGCTCTATATGATAGTGGAATATATATAGTAATTGATATTCTTTGATTATATTTAAAGGCCTGGTGGTTGTCCCAACAGCTCAAAACATCACAACTGTGTATTCATATTCCTTTTTTTGCATTTGGTGTTTTGTGATTGTTTCACCGTCTTTCATGGTGTTGCCATTGACTTAAATAGAACTTGCTACAAATTCCATCTTCCTATGACCTCCATGGTGGTTGCTGTGTAAGATGATTGTTAAATAAACTTCATTTTTGGGTAAAAGGGGACAATTTTAAGGGAATTTCAAACAAAATTGTTAAAGAGACGATTGTTAGTATAGAATTTTGTCTATGCCAACATCCCGAGGTTCGAAGATATAACTTTGAAAGTTGCTTGAGTTATAGGTTCTGGGTATGAGGTTATCAAAACTTGGAGTAATTAAGTTGGAGTTACGGAAGGTTGACTTGTAAAGTCATGACGGTAAACGAGAAGAGGATAAAGTGCAGAAAGTAAATAACATCGAGACTTTTATAGTAGTTCGGACTAAAAGTTCATACTTCTACTGTCCTTTCCTTATTTAGTCGAAAGACTTATTACATTGAATCTAGACGTTTTCGTCATTAATGAGTTTTTGAATAGAGCTCTAATATAATAAAATACTATATGATCGTGTAAGTTCTTTATACGTCAAAAAGATCCCTTGTGCCCCGTGATTGTCACTTATTTATAGCCAGGAAGTTGTAGCGCTATGGGTGGAGAATCCTCTCCTTGGATTGCTGAGGTTGCTTGATGTGCGGCTACAATTGGAGTTTGTTCTAAGCATCTAGCGTTGTTGCTTAAGAGGTGTGGATTGATGACTTGTTTTTCCGCTAAACGACCTTCTGCATCTGAGCCGTATTTTGTCTCGTTGGTCATCTCGTCGTTGATTTCTTTTGCTAGAGATTGGTGCTTTGGGTTTTGGATCCGCCAACGGGCAATTCCTCTTCGGTCGGTAGTATTATTCTTTCGAGATTGGCTCAACCCGTTCGTTCTTTAAATACCTAAGCATCGCAACTCTTGCAATACATATGGATATGGAGCTTGGACTTTCCTTAGGAAGACAACCATTGTTTCTAGTATTGAGAATTTTTGGTATAACACATGCCCCTCACAGTTTACTTCATATGTGAAATATGAAGTGAACTTTGAAGTGTGTAGGTTCGGTTTATTTTTCTTGATTATCTTCAGATGCCAGTCCGCACTATATGTATGGAAGAAGTTACAACGCTTAGTTTTGAAAGGAATATTGGGTCAAGTGTTGAGTATTTAAAGGTTTTAAAAACCGAAGGGCGAAGATTTATCTTGGACCAAAAGGTCAAAAACTTCCAAAATCATATTGGTTATGTGAAGCCATTTAGGCTAGATATGCATGAAAAATGTTTGAACGTCGAAAGGCGAAATCTAAATTGGGACTGTAAGGTCAAAACTTTTGAAAATCGTGCTTTCCACATGAAGTCACCTGAACTAAGTGGTAAGCGAAACTGTTTTGGTGCTGATAGGCAAAATCAAACTTGAGACCATGAGGTCAAAACTTTTGAAAATCATGCTTGACAGTTGAAGCCATCTAGACTGAGTGACAAGCGAAAATGTTTTGGGAGCCGAGAGACAAAATTTAACTTGAGACCGTGAGGTCTAAACTTTTGAAAATTATGCTTGACACTTGAAGCCATCTAGACTGAGTGTCAAGCGAAACTGTTTTCGGTGGCGAGAGGCAAAATTTAACTTGTGAGGTCTAAACTTTTGAAAATCACGTCTTACACTTGAAGTCATCTAGACTAAGTGACAAGTGAAACTGTTTTGGTACCGAAAGGCAAAATCTAACTCGAGACCGTAAGGTCTAAACTTTTGAAAATCATGCTTGACACTTGAAGCCATCTAGACTAAGTCACAAGCGAAACTGTTTTGGTGCCAAAGGCATAATCTAACCCGAGACCGTGAGGTTTAAACTTTTGGAAATCATGTTTGACACTTGAAGCCATCTAGACTAAGTGACAAGCGAAACTGTTTTGGATGCTGAGAGGTAAAATTTAACTTGAGACCATGCGGTCTAAACTTTTGAAAATCATGCTTAACACCTGATGTCATCTAGATAAGTGACAAGCGAAACTGTTTTGATGTCGATAGGCAAAATCTAACTCGAGACCGTGAGGTCTAAACTTTTGAAAATCATGCTTGACACTTGAATCCATCTAGACTAAGTGACAAATGAAACCGTTTTGGTGCCGAAAGGCAAAATCTAACTCAAGACTGTGTGGTCTACTTTTGAAAATCATGCTTCACACTTGAAGTCATCTCGACTAAGTGATAAGCGAAACTGTTTTGGGTGTCGAGAGACAAAATCTAACTTAAGACCGTAAGGTCTAAGAGATACTTGTTTTGCGAGATCTAAGGAAAGTCGAGGTTTGATCTTGAAAGAAAGGGTCTTGGTTTTGCATTAAATGCTTTCGCCAACTGTCACAATTTCATTTGCCTCTTTGAAAAGTGCATTCCTTTTCTCTGCTCTAGGACGATTCTCATTTTTGATTTTGTCACATGTAATCTATGGTTAAGGTCCAATTTGCTAGTTAATCTCTACCATTGGTCCTGAAGCTTTTAATAAGCCTTTTTCTTACTCTTCTTCACTCATATTTCCAACAGTTGCGTTCGCCACTAAAGGTCAGTGACCTTTACAGATTATCGCAAATCTTCAACTGGAAATCAGTAAGTCTTCGATCTTTCCTATGGTTTTATTAGTATCTTTTACTGCTATTATTTGTTTCCTTTTTTTCGAGTTTATGAAAATTTCGATTTTGATCACCATCGTGGTATCTACGATCGATTTCGGTTTGGGGTATTGTCCGATTAGTTAATCCATAATGCCTGTTATCTGCTAAACTAAGATTTTGTCCCCAAACCAAACCTTTCACCGGTTTGGGGTTAATAATCACTTTATTGATAAGATGTTTTTTTTTGGAAAGAATTCAGAAATTTGAGCTTGGGCCATAGAACCTAGTTTTTAGGCCCAATTCCCTTCTGGAACATAAGACTTTAAACCTTTTCGGTGAGAATTTCGGAATTTCTATTGAGTAACTAGTTTAACATTGATACCTTGTTAGACCTTTTGATGGACAAACCTATAACTAATCAAGGAGAGTTAGAGAACTGGATGGAGGGTTATGTGATTGAAGGAGTCGAAGTCAAGGCTCCAAGTCTAGAAGATGACTGGAGCGAACCTCCTGAAGGGTTCTTTACCTAGACCTTGGAGCATTTGGCAAATGGGATATCACCCCTTCTTGCTCCTTTATTTGTTAGTATCCTGGAATTCTATGGAATTAGCCCAATTCAACTTGGGGTAGTCTCGTATAACACCTTGTCAGTTTTAGCAATCCTATACTGGAAGAAGGGATACCACAACATGACTTCTTCCGAGATCCATTACTTATATAACCTTCATAGGTCGTGTAACGACCCGTAATTTTCGATAATTAAAAAGAGTTATTTTAATAAATTGTAATTTAATGTTGGAAGAAATAAAAATTTGTGGTATATTAATGAAATTATAACTAAAATGAAAGGTAACAATGTTAGTTAAAGTTAACCATTGACAACCTGAATGAAATTCCAATCAATTGAAATAATGTAAATGTTATACTTAGTAAAAATTGAATATAGGAAAAACAAATATAAATATTGAATGAATTAATGGAATAATATATAATTAATGATAATTGAATAAAATCAGTGTTATGTAGGCAATGGTAACAATTATTATAAGTTGCCTATTTGTTTAGTCTATTAAATTAAAATTGGAAATAATGCTAATTTTATTCATAATATGACAATTGGTTGAATAAAAAGAATGGAAATCAAGATTTATCAATTTATTGGAATTTAAGCTATAATAAATGGATTTATTGCAATTAAATGTAATTAAATATTACGTTAATGTAAATAAAGATAAAATTGGAGAATATTAGTGTAATAAGACATAAACCATGATAATTATATCCATAAGATGATAATTGATTTAATAGCAAGATTAAAAATCAAATAAATGGAATTATTGGGAATTTAATTTATAATTACTGAATTTTTCTAGAATTGAAATTTAACACTGTAATTGGTAAATTAAGTAACTTTAAATTGATATCTAAATTGTTTAAATTATTGTCATTGTTTAAGAAATCAAAAATGATAAAATTTGTTAATTATAGAATTGAAATTGAAAATTTGATTTAATTAATTTTAATTTTAATTTATTTAATTAACTTGAAATATAGCCATTTTGGCAACTGTCTCGGATTTCGATGAAACCAGTTTCATCGGATCTGTAATAGTGAATTATTATAGGATTTCAAGTTTCGCAACGATCGGACTCTTACCGTTTGATCGTACGGGCTCGAAACGCCTAGAAATCAATTCAATTGAAATCAATTTGAAATAAGCTAATTTTAAGCTAACTTCTTCATACGATCGAATTTGGACTTGGAACGAAACGGGCTTTTCGGGTCATTTATCGTTCAATCAAATCCTGTCTGTTCTTTCTATTTTCAGCTCTGCCTATAAATAGCCTGTTATAAACCCTAGTGTTTCTCAACTCAGTTTTCAGTACGTACAATTTTGTCTGTCTATTCCTATCTCCTTCTTCCCATGGCAGAACCCTAATTTCCAATTGCAATTTCAAATCAAATTCAAATCCAAAAATCAAAATCCTCGAACCCTATCGAATTATATATCGATTTGAATCTCTCAACGAGCGCAAGTCAAATTTGTAGTTTGCTTTTCGATCTGGATTGCTGTGTGGCCGGAACTGGGCGATTAAGTCTCGGCCATCCAAATAGGTGGTTGATGATCATCGACCGATCGTCGATTCGTTGGTACCAATGCGGAGAGATGGTCGAGTGGGGTTCATCGGAGGGGTTCGCTGGTCGTTTCACTGGTTTGATCGTCATGATTATTTGAATTAGGGCTCGATTAAGTGCGGCGGCCGGAGCTTACCGGGGCCACGTGGCCTTCGCGAGGGGGCGGGGTGCGAGGCAACGACGGCATGGCATGGGTCGCGGCTGGGTGTGATCGCGGCACGCGCGCGCGAGGTTCGTGGCCAGCGGTGCTGATGATTGGGCTGCGTGCGTTCGTGCTTTGGTATTAGGGTTATCTAGAACGAGAGATGATAGGTGCGTGACGTGGAAATTAATTTGTTTATTTTATGAACTTTTATAATATAATCGAAATGTTCTGATGTTAATAACTTTCTCCTACGAGGTCCGATTCACGCGCGGTTTGTTCCACTTGGATCATAACGAAATTCCGGACATTTTGACGCTGATTTGGACGGATTCCGAGACTGTTTGAATTTTGGGCTTAAATTGAATTTTAATTTAATTTAATTTCAAAGGTGAGTGTTTTGACCCGCTCACAACTTCTAAAATTTCTTATGTTAGTTAAATTAAATTTGTGATGTGATTAGCGATTTATTTATTGTCGTTTGGTATATTTAAATCGTCATTCCAGTTGATTTGAATTTACTCTGAATTAAATTGTTATTTAATTTATTATTGAATTTAAATTGTAAGTTAAATAACTATTATTGATAGTTTATTATCTATTGATGTTTATTGATTGATTTGGATGATGATTGTGATGTATGTTTGATTTTTGTATTGGATGACTGGATGTTGTATTTTATATTGTTATAATATTGCAAGTTTCCCTATGGGTTGAAATGATATATACCCGAATGATCTGTAGATTAGGAAAAAAATCGTTATGGGTTCAAATGATAGACTCGAGCAATTTTATGGATTTTTATATTAATTCGGGATTGCAGATTGAAATGATATATAACCGTAAAATTTTAAATTGCGGATTGAAATGATAAATATCCGTATCACTTGACCCTAGGGTAGAGAATTAATTACACACACCGGATTGGTTAAATTAAATGATTTTAAAAATCCTAAACTTTTGAATTTAGTTAAATGATATTTTGAAATAAAATTTGATTCATATAAATTGAATTATTATCGAAAATCAGGTTTTATGTTGAGATTTGAATTGGTTTAAAGGAATTGCTTTAAGGAATTTAATTGAAATTTTAAGTTGATTTTTGAAGTATAATTGAAACTTATAGGAATTGAGTTATTGAAGTTGTTTTGAATATAACTTTGAATATGTATTGAAATTGAAGTAGCTAAATTTGATATTTCAAACGTGAACTGAAATCGATGTAAATTTAAATATTTTATTGAGAAAAATTATCATTTTAAAATTTCTAATTATTAAGATTTTTAAATTTATTAAACTATTTTAACCTATATTAACTATATAAATTATTTTAACATATTTTAAACCAATTTAATTTACTTTAAACTAATTAAACTATTTTAATTTATTTTATATCTAATTAATCAATTTTAAAGTTATTTAATCTATGTTAATTATATTTAGTCTATTTTGAATCTATTTAACTATCTCAAATCAATTTAAAACCATTTTAAACCTATTTTAAAATATATTAGAGTATTCTAACTATCCTAAATATTTATTCTTAACTTTGTTAAACTATTTAAAACTATCCAAACTATTTTTCTAAATTCCAAATTAAGTAAAGTAGATGGG
This sequence comes from Allium fistulosum, assembly GCA_030737815.1. Lineage (NCBI taxonomy): Eukaryota > Viridiplantae > Streptophyta > Magnoliopsida > Asparagales > Amaryllidaceae > Allium > Allium fistulosum. The sequence goes on along the minus strand of CM060908.1, from coordinate 411,681,583 downwards.
TTTATATTCAAATCCTCGATTTTAAAGTGAATATGGTTAAACAACATTATAACCTAAGTTGGGATTTAAATAACATATTTAATGTAATATGATAATTTTGAAATGAGGATTTAACCTATTTGGAAATATGATTTTGAAAGAAATTATGATTTCAGAAAAGGTATGATTTCAAACGTGATAAGAATTTGAAAGTGAATGTGATTTCGAAAGTATAATGGTTTTGAGAATATGATATCTTGATATAAATTGTGAATTCACTTTTAAAATGTAAAAGAACCATCCGGTGTGAAATAAGCGTTTGGTTGTTAAAGAGACCGGGATCAGATATTGTCATAATCTCTGCCAATACCGAAAACCACTTTAACAACTGTCTACGTGGTGGAGATTCCAGAAATGAAGTAGGATGGTTTGGCGAACGATTTCTGTATGAGGTATGACGCGACCCTGACTCCCGTGAGTCACCTTAGATGTGACTAAAACAGGAGCCACGCCGGGCCAAGTGAGGCCATTCCTCCTATCGGGCACATTCCTTCGATACTATTCTGACTTTGTGATTGATTTGGTGGCCGCCCTTTGATTTTGATTTGGGAGTGTGTCCAAGGTGGGCGGTAGTAGCTGCTATGCGTTACCACCAGTCCGGATCCGCAATTGGTATATCTACCCTAGCATTGCCTCGAGTGCCGTGTTCACATGCCCTAGAGAGCCTTCTACAAGTTTGTTTTGTACCATACCTATGGGGTGCTCTCTGTGTAATCCTCTCGGAGGAGCGTGCGGTACTGTATAGACTATGGGAATATTTAAAATGTGTTAAGGGGGATATGAGTAACGCCTTAACGCTATTTTAATACTTTTACTTTACTGTAGACATATTATAATAGCGTATTGTACTACATAGTAGATAGTTTAACGGATCCTTAGGAGATGTGAATCCCGAACATCTCTTAAGTTACTGCACTCAAGGTTTTAAATCTCCCCGAGATCAGCCGAGATGAAAATCCGAGATATTAGCCAAAATCCGAGATTTGGCAGCTTGGTTAGTTATAAGTCTTTTAAATATCGCCCGAGATAGCCGAGATATTTGCCCGAGATTTTGGCCAAAATCCGAGATTTGAAACCTTGACTGCACTCACGTTAGACACTGGATAGGAGATGTCAAACCCCGTAAACATCTTTGACGCCGTTCCACTCATATTTATTTACCATTGATTTAACTTACATAAGATCTTTTAGTTCAGACTCGAGTGTTTTGTCCTTTCAATTCGCTCGGGTCAGCCTGAGCATTTCAGGATTTGAAGACCTTATTTCTGGAGGACGAAGACGAAGATTTGTACTATTACTATTTATTATATTCCACTACATCATGTTGTTCTGCTGCATTTATTATTTAGTTCTTCTTGTTTTTTGTAACTCTGATATTGTGTTGTAAAAGAATAGTCAAATGTATTTATAAAACAGCTTCATGAACTGTTATTTGATTATTATATTTTGTCATTCCGCTGCGAGATTCTGTATTTGTTTTATTTCTTTCTCTTTTCCTTATTTACCCCATAACAATTTGCACTTTTAAATGGTTTGAGTATGGCACGTGTGTTTGCTTAAAACGTCCAAAAAGGCAGGTCGTTACAGGTCATCTGGTGGTTCTACAGTTCCCTTGTTTTTCCATCGTTTTTGGAAAAAGATGCCCCTAATCAAGTCACTTAGCAAGGTGACAGCCACTCACTGGTTTTTCGTGAAGGCAAACGATCCTCGAATTGTTACTGAACTACTAGACACTTGTAAGTTTTTGAATTTTTCATGTTTAGAATGTTCTTGCTTTTAAGCTTTGATCACATTGTTCTCTAATATCTTTTCCTCTTTTATCTCTTTAGCTAAACTTGGGAGGGACAAGGCCCCAACCCTTAATGATCTTTTTGATGCTAGGTATGTAGAGGTCGTGAAATTCAGGAAGGGGAAAGGCTTAAACATGTTCTTACTGAAGTTAATCTCAAGGCTTATGGGTTACTATCATCTTCGGCTAGGTTTCTTGGATATGATCCCCCTTCAACCAAAACCATACCCCTAGACATGATTGATTTGTGTAATATCAAAGAATCCACTCATTCTGATCCTAAAAACACCGAGACTGAAAGATAGGATGCCACTCCCGAGGGTAGACCTCGGTTCTAAATATCTTATAGCATGTGTTCTAGGATATAACTTTCATGAAATATAAGTTTTTTTTATCTAACATGCTTTCTCTTTTCATGTGGCAGTGGCTTCTGGAGACGAATTCGAGATAGGTGATCTGCTATTGAAAAATCATCTTCCTCCATTTCCACTCGACCTAAACCAATTCTAAAGGACCCATCCACAAAAAATTATAAAAAGAATATACTTTCTACCAAAGCCATACTTTCCACCGATGCTCTTGTTCTTACTTTTTCTACCAAGGACCAGGTGGAGCAGGTGATTGATGTTACCCATTTCGCTATTTATGATCACCTGCCCAAGGTTATAGGGAACTCCCGAGTGGAGTTAGCTGACGACATCGATAGCTTTGGAAAGATGACGAGCATGGGGATGGAGGACCACCTCAGGGTAAAGACCTCTTCTCTCTTATGAAATACTTATCTCTCTAGTTTCGTAATGACCTTCTTTTTCCAGGTCCTAGCTGACTTCTCAGTTCTCCGCCGAGTGTTGTAAAAGCCGAAGGGAGAGTTGGTGAAGGCTGATGCTGCTAGAAGACAATTGGCTAAATATAAGGAAAATGCTGAGTTCGTTGAGGAGCAGTTTGCTGAATATAAGGAGTAGGCCGAGAAGGAGGCCCAGGATGAGAGGGAGAAGAGGCTTAAGGAGACGAAAGCTTTTGAGACCAAAATTACAGAATTGGAGGACTTAAAAGATCAAAAGGCCAAGTATAAAGAAGAGTTGGTAGAAGCTAAGAAAGGGGTCTCAATCTTAGTCACTAAGGAAGAGGCCGATAAGGTGGCTACTACTGAAGGCTTCAAGATTCTCTACAATGCCTATGAATTCAACCGGGACAAAGACGTAACTCTCTCTATGGGCTTTAATATTAATGGCAAAAGGCTTGAAGAGAGTTTTTCCCAGAAATATGAAAAAGCTCGAGCCTTGGCAAGTGTTAGATCCTCGGCTCCAATGGATGAGAATGTTGATAAAGAAAAGGTAAGCCATCATTCTGATTCCCAGAAATATGTTGCTGATAATGTTTGAGCTTTCGGTTTGTAATTTTTTTTGGTACATTTCCTTTTTGTGTGTTTGTCTGTGGTGGCCGTTGGCTTTGGTGGTATACTTATTCGATGTTGGATTTTTGGTGAACTATTTCCTTATTGAATACGTCACATCTATTCTTAAGTACTTATTCCTTTACCCATGCTTAAACAGAGAAAGTCAGGTTTCACTTCTCACTATGAAGTATTATGGAAGATGAGTCAAACTAGAAACTTGAAGTTGTTAGCAACCATACGTGCCCTTAAATCCTAACTAACATCCAGTAGATTATGGAATACAAGCTTATCCAATAAGATCAAGGAGGTACAGGAAACACACAATCGAACTTGTGCCATATCATTAAATCTTTTAGGTTTAGAGGCACTAGATTAACTAATCAAGTCTTTGATCTTTGGGGTAAATTAGAGCTTACTTTAGATACCGAGATGAGGTTTTCCAAGAGTTTTCCCAACTCTCTAAACCACATCCTAGAAACCCTCAATTGAAGAATAAAAAGTTATCTTTCCTCAGGAGATTCTATGATCCAAGCCTAACTATAACTCCGAACGTTCTACCTGGTTACCGAAGTGTAACTCTGTCTCCCTTAGCTATTGCTGAAGGGAAGACCCCCGAAAGTGAACATGTTTCAGAATACATTCCTCAATATGTTCTGGAAGCTAACCTTAATCTATCACTAGTAGATTCTTCTCCTTCAGAACTTTCTATAACAAAGGGTGGTTTAGGGAAGGATATTTCTTTCTACAATATGGCTAAACACTCGGGATCCCTTGTTGATACTAGAAGTAGAGGCCTTATGATTATTTTCACTACCAAGGAGAAATTTGCCTAACTTAGCGGACAATAAATTTTGTATCCTCGTTTTTATCTGCTAATCTTTAATGGAATGAAATAGAATTACCTTTACGATGATCTGCCTTTTTTTGGTTTTAATTTCAATTTCTTCAAGGACAATCATGACCCAACTGCTTAGAACCAGAGAGAGACTGCGCCCCTTTGCAACAGAGTCTCGATGATAAAATAGCTGAACTAACAAAGTGTAGCCCTGATCTCGGTACCATTATTCATGCTATTTTGAAAGATAACGAATCTTTAAAGCAAACTCTCGAAGAGTTATCCAAGAAGATGTCTGCTATATTGGAGACAGTGCCGATTACTGGTCAGGCTTTGGAATCTGCTATTTTTAGTTATAGGAGTCCACGTCTATTCTCCGACAATAATTGGATGAAGCTCACTGAGTGCTTTCGACAATCAAATTACAAGAACTTTAAATTGAAAATAAGCAAACTAATGAAGTTACGGTTGCTGCCCTTCCAGCTCGCGGAAGGGGTATAGGTAGAGGTCGTATCGGTATGTGACTTTCTTCTTCTCATAGAACCACTATTGTCTCTTCTGGGCCTCATCCTCAACCCAAGAGGAGTCCTCCCTTAGCCCTAGTACTTAATACATCAGACACTCTTGTTAGTACTATGGACGATCGAAGAATCTGTTCAAGAAGTTTATGAAGGAATGGGTATCTAATACATATGATAAGACGGAGGAGCACTTCAAATCTTGCCGGGAGAAGCTGTTAAGGAGGCCGAAACTTAGGTCAAAAACACGTATGAAGGCTTATGTGACATTGCCCCTTCCTCTTTCCTTCATGTATATTGTATTCCAGTTGTACTAATAACCATCTAACATGTCAATAATAGTGAGGCCTCCTTTTGTATTTTTGGTTAACTAGTTTTTTCAACTCGAGCAGCTTTGCTTGTCCTTTCTAATTCCATTTTGAATTCTTCTTGCCCCTTAGCGTCTCGTCGTACTGGGTTTTGATGTCTATTCTTACAGCTCGGATTGGGGATTCTTACCCAAAACTCATTCTTATTTAGGAACTTTTCTCCTATAACTCCAATCTTATTTGGAATTCTTTCCGATTCTAAACCTAAGCATGATACTTCTCGATCGTGGCTCACTATGGTTGGGAATCTACCCAATGCATGGCACCTCTCATCCATGGCTCGCCATCATTTGGATCTACTTGACACTCTAATCTAATTGGGAATCTACCCTACATTCTAATCTAATTAGGAATCTATCCAACATTCTAACCTAATTGGGAATCTGCCCAACATTCTAATCTAATTGGGAATCTACCCAACATTCTAATCTAATTGGGAATCTCCCAATGCATGGTACTACTAGACCATAGCTCATTATTATTAGGAATCTACCCAATATTTTAGTCTAATTGGGAATATACCCAATGCATGGTACTACTTGACCATGCCTCACTATTATTCACAATCTACCCAACAATCTAATCTAATTGTGAATCTACCCAACATTCTAATCTAATTGGAAATCTATCCAATGCATGGTACTATTAGACAATGGCTCACTATTATTAGGAATCCACCTAATATTCTAATCTAATTGGGAATCTACCCAATGCATGATACTACTTGACCATGACTCACTATTATTGGGAATCTACCCAATATTCTAATCTAACCGGGGATCTACCCAGTGCATGATTCCACAGACCATGACTCACTATCAACATGCATTCTACTTTTTAACGTCTTTTTAAACCCAGATGATATTGCCTTTACACTTTGTTGCGCATCACTGTGGAGGTGATCTTATAGTGAGGTCTACCAACTTATCGTTGGGTCCCAATCTACAACAACTTTTGGCTGGCGTCGGCTACTTATAACCACTTTTGGCTGGTGTCGGCCATCTACAACCACTTTTGGCTGGTGTCAGCCATGTAAAACTATTTTAAGTTATTGGTTATACGGAAAGCTAATTGTAACTTGGTAAACGAGAAGTAGAAGTGCTTTCGGATTACTTTGTAAATGACTTTTGAAATCGAGTAGTTAATAGGCTTTATTGTTTGGCAGAAAACATATTTAATTTAATTTTAAGAAAGAGAATTATTGAAAAAATTAACATTTTTAAGAAAAAAGTGAAACTCTTTATTGACCTCGTCAGATCAATAAAAGAGTTTCGACCCTTGAAGTCTAAATGCAGACACAATAATTGAAAATAACTAAAAAGGAGGACGTACTAGATTAAATGTTACGGGTACTGAGACTAGATTGTACTTACTGAGAGAAGAAAGAGCTGAACCCGAAAGGAGTGTCTTTGATAAGATAAGAGATTTCTTCAAATATAAAGATTCATATAGCATTCTTTGTCTTCAGAAGGGTACGTATATATATACTCGGTCGAATGAGTCTACACGAATTTCCCCTAAACATAGAAACAAAGTTAGACGTTTATAACGATGAGATTTTTTAGTAATTATTAATAACCTCAGTCAATCTTCCTTTTTGTATGAAGTTTTCTATGGCTTAAAAATTCTTCGACACTCGTCTATTGCATACTTATTTGCTTGATGGTAAACACAGTAATTCTTTCCTTTTAGTTATTCTTTAATGGGTGGGGGATAGTTTAGATAACAGAGTTCTCCACGTGTTTTCAGAAAGATCCAACACAGGCTCTGATTGAGGGGAGTGAAGATTTGGTCTTGTTGGGCCTTCTTCCGTGGTCGAAGAGTAGAGGTGACCGGGAGGGCTCTTTTAGCAAGGAGAGAGGAACCTTTATTTGTAATTATCACAATACTAGATCCTTAATTTTTTTTCCGTAGCCTTGACCGTCCCTCGGAGTTGAATAAAATCTTGGAGAGACTCCTAAAGATACTCCGAAAGTTGTCTGATCTGGAGAGCTTGAAGTTCATAAACGTGATTATATGTTTCGCCATTCTCTTTCTTTGAGATGAGGGTAACCAATCTCTCATTGTTGTCCTCTTCAATGAGCCGAATACGAAGGTTGACGGCCGACTTCGGGGTTAGCTTCTCAAATTTAGTCATGGTTGGAGGGATGATGTTGCTGGATTTTCCGAGAGTGAACAAATGATGGAGGTTCGGGCCCTCCTTTTAGCGCAAAAAATGTTAGTGCATAATTTCGTCTACATCAATACCTCGAGGATCGAAGATATAACTTCGAAAGTTGCTTGAGTTATAGGTCCTACTTATGAGGTTACCGAAGCTTGGAGTAATTAAGTTGGAGTTACGGAAGGTTGAGCTGTAAAGTCAAGATGGTAAACAAGAATAGGATAAAGTGCAAAAAATAAATAACACCGAGACTTTTATAGTGGTTTGGGCCAAAAGTCCCTACGTCCACTGTCCTTTTCTTATTTTATTACTCTTGTTTAGCTAAGAGGCTTATTACATTGAAACTAGACATTTTCGCCATTAATGAGTTTTTGAATAGAGCTCCAATATAGGAAAGTACCATATGATTGTGTAAGTTCTTTATGCGCCAAAAAGATCTCTTGTACCTTGGGATTGCCGCCTATTTATAGCCAGCAAGCTGTAGCCCCATTGATGGAGAATCCTCTTCTTGGATTGCCGAGGTTTCTAGATGTGTGGAAACAATTGGAGTTTGTTCTGAGCATATAGCGTTGTTGCTTAAGAGGTGTGGATTGATGACTTGTCTTCCCACCTAAACGGCCTCCTACATCTGAGCCGAATTTTTTCTTGTTGGTCGTCTCGACCGTTGATTCCTTTCGCTATAGATTGGTGCTTTGGGCTTTGGATCCGCTAATGACAATTCCTCTTCGACCTGTGGTATTATTCTTTTGAGACGGGCTCAACCCGTTCGTTGTTTAAATACCTATGTATCATAACTCTTGCAATACATATGGATACAGAGCGTTGGACTTTTCTTAGAAAGATAACCATTGTTTTTACTGTTGAGAATTTTTGGTATAACAATGACATAATGCATAGAGCTTAAATTCGAACAATTTACTATTTTACCATCCTTAAACAAATTCGATAACATAACATTGAAAATTTGAAGGTATCGTTTTACTTATAAAAGGTACTTATGTAATTGTGTTTATTTTTCTTAAGTGAGGATTGAGTTTTTAAGTACCCCTTTAATAATTTTCAAAATATTGAAATAATTATAATAACACTAGTTATGACATAGACATATTGTATTAGTGACTAATAATATTTCATGATTTCAATACCACCTATTTTATAATGACATAATTTTAATGATTATACACACACACACACATATGCATAGTTTTCAAGACATGGCGGACAATGGCAAGGCGGGAGCAGTGATGTCGAAGGAGATCTCCAAAATCTTCGAATCTGACCAAATCCACAGGTCATCTGGCAGCAGGTATAGAACATGGTGTCTTCCTTTTCAAATCCAACCAATTATGTACAACATGCAGCATCGACAGGATTACACATAATATGGGCAAAATCATGAGCTACTAGAGATTTTGCAGGTGAGACTCAGAGGAATGCGATATAGATTTGAATTTTATTGCGCTAATGAGAAAGGGAGAGAAGCTGGTGGTTTTCGTACCTAATTTAGTTACTATCAATGCAGAAGGAAAGTGGAGTAACATAATTGTTGCTTATGTAATGGAAAGACAGTATACTGTATGATCATTTTAGGCATTGTAACGACTCGAAAATTTTAACTTTCGATTAGGAATATTTGATTTATTTAAATTTTCAAATTTGATCCAAATATAAAAAATAATGAGAAAAATCAATTATTAATATAGCCATTCGATTTTTATTGACGTATTTTTAGTTTAATTTATTTGATTTTTTCATAATTTTTAATTTGGAAAATATTTAATTTATCGTTTGATAATTTTTCAGCAAACGACGATAATTTTGTGATAATACAGAATTAGTTAGCCAATGTATATTATTATTGCTTTGGATTTCTGTCGCCTTTTTGTGCGCGATCGTATTTTTGTTTTGTCGTTCGCGGTCCGTACGCGAATGAAATTTTGTACGGCGACTTACCAGAAATTCAACTTTAAATTTAACTAGAGAACTAGCTTATTGAACACACTTACTTTCTTTTCCTCTTACACTCCATTCATCATTTCCTGTAACAAAAAAGAACCTTCTTCCATTTCAAAAATTCAAATCAAATAAAATTCTCACTAAAAAAATAAAAAGTTTGGATCTTTGATCTTATTTTGGCCTAAGCTTCGAAATGATATGGGTATTGAAGTGTGCGTCTTCAATTGGTCGAGCTCGCCAGTGTTGAACAGTAGAGGGCTAGAGCTAGGGTTTTGATCTTTGAGCAATTAAAGGCAAATTGGAGGTCGTAGTTGGTTTTCTCTTGTTGAATCACGCCTTGTCCGGAAATTTAGTGGAGATCGACGTTGTTTAGGAGGGGTGCGATGATTAGGGCTTTACGCGCCTTCCTACAGGTCATGATGTGTCGTGCTTGTTCGAGCGCAGTTGGGTGGTGATGGGCGAGTCGAGATGGCGGAGGGGAGAACATTGGCGAAGTCCGTTTGTCGATTGGAGGAGGCAGCTCCGTATCATCTTAGGTATGTGCACACCTAGAGATGGACATTTACATAGGTGAAGGAGGGTGACTGGTTTTGATTTTGGGAAGAAGTAATTAGGATGGTAATTTAAATTTATAAAGTGATTAAGTGTAACTTAATTATTTAATTAATCCAATAACTTATATAATCTATATCTTGCTCATACGAGGTCCAATCGAGACGAGGTCTTTTGCATTGTACTCGTAATGGCGATAGCTACGCGATAAAACTGGTTTCATTGAATTTGGAGCAAGTGAACTTTTGGGCTAAAATCGAACGTCATTCGGTTTTAGTTCAAACTGCAACGCCTAAGCGTCCGTTGGAATTTCAGTGAGTTAAACTTAACTTTTTAGATAATTGGTATGGTATATAATAGATAAAATTTACTTTTTTTGTTTGATGAATTATTGATTGATTTGGTTAAATACCCGCTTTTAAAAAGCGAATGTCATTTAAATTGAAATACATGGAATTTTAATAGAGAAATCCGGATTTCTCGTTATTGTGATTTTTATATTCAGTTATATACCTGTTGATTTTATTTAAGTTATATACCTATCATATAGATTATTAAATGCCGAAATTTGATAATTTGGCCATATTGGATGTGACATTGAGATGTTAAAAATTGAACCTTTTTAGAAAAAAAGGTAGTAATAGAATTGGTTAAGTGCTATAGTAACTATTAGCCTCGTTAAAGTATTTTGAAAAATACTATTAATTGCTGTTTAATTTGGACAGGGTTTCCGATTTGAAAAATGATTTCTAATGCGACCTTTGTATTTTCTATGATATTTTATATAAAAATAGTTTTTGTACTTCTCTATTTTACTTTAATTTTATTATTATTCTTTCTAATATATGTATATTTGTAAATATTTTAAAATTATTTTTGGAAAGTATTTATTTTCATAGAAAGGTTATAATAATAATGTATCTTCATTTTAAAGTGAATTTTGTTTTAAAGAGAGATAGAAATATTTTGGAATAAATATTTGTGAAACATTTTATATAAAATATTGTAATACAAGAGCAGATTTATAAAATGATATTTTATGAATTAAAGAGAGATTTATAAACATTATTTTATAGATAAAAGAATAGGTTTATAAATGACACTTTATAGAAGAGAATTTTATCATTTCGATAAATTGGAGTAATAAATCACAACATGAATTCATTGCAATATATGGAATTATCGTGTCATGGAAAGTATATGAGTTTTATGTTTATAACTGGAGTCATGTTTATATGTGAAGTTTTTGTTTTATAAAAGGAATTTTGCAATTTTATTGAGAAATTTTATAAAAGGAGTTTTATAGAAGAATTTGGAGTTTGTACAAAAAGAATTGCAAATAAATTTGGGAATTTATAAATGACTATTTTATAAAAGAAGGTTTGTAAAGAGTTTTATGAATAGTATAAAAGAGGTTTATAAAGGGGTTTATTAAATAAATGTGGAGATTTATAATTATATTTGGATATTTATAAAAAAGGATTTTATAATTTATAGATAATATTTTTATAAAAGGAGTATATAAATATAAGGAGTTTTAGAAAGGCATTTTATAAAGAAGGGATTTATAAAAAGACTAAGACCCGATTTCCATAAATGTTTGTTTTAAATACGGTGGTGTAAAAAATGTTCTTTTCATACTTAACACCAAATTTCAAGATATGGAAACTCGTCTATATCTTGAGAATTAAAAATGTGTATCGAGGCATGGACAGTTCTCTATCTTGTCTGATTTTATTGTTAATTGAGGGATGGTACTGTTTGAAATTGGTAAGTGGTGATAAGTATATATGGTTAAATTTCCATACGACCCGTTTACTTACACCAAAAGGAAAGTGTTTTGGGTTTATTTTTATCAACGTTTTAAATGACATTTGTTTTAACCCAATTAAGCATGATTTTTGAAATTAAATCTTTCTTAAGATTTATGAATATACTTATACCCTTGAGATAAGTATATGAGTACATTTTCTAAGTATTGAAAATGTAGTGTTTCGTGAATATACTTATACCATTAATATAAGTATATGTGAAGGTTTTTTCTAAGTTTTGAAAGTGAAATGGTTTGTGAATATACTTATACAGTTGAGATAAGTATATCGATATTCTTCTAAGTATTGAAAGAGTAGAGGAGACTTGAAAATACATCTTTGTAAATGTATTGTGATATAAGTATTTACAAAGTGGTTTTAATTAACAAAATGATTTATTAAAGAGGCTTAGTGGTTGCTTTGTGCTTAACCATGCTTGGTTAAGTCTCTGGTTGAATTGTTTGTTATTTAATAGTTAAATAACCAACTATCAAATGTTGGCCAATTTTAAACTATCGTTGTCAGTTAGAAGAGACCGAGATCAGATATATTATCCGAATTCGAACCGGCATAAGCATTCGAATTGAATACATCTTGATGATGATGGAATCAAAGACGGAGTTCTTTGAAGTGCAAGGGCTGCAGCTACTAATCCCAAGGGTGATTGCAAAATGGATGTAGTAGAAGTAGTGCCTTCGGTTTGTTCATATCCTGAATAACTTAAATGGATTAATGCTGGCATTGCACTCTTGCCTGGAGGGAAGTGTTTGCATTCTAAGTGAGATTTGCTAAAAAGGTAAAACATGGCCACTAGCTTCAACAATCGAGAATGACTAAAACATGAGATATGCTTCAGGGCTATGTGGTTTGCTACCATTTGGGTATGTCATCACCCTTCTAGATACATATATATTTATGGATTTTGTTGTGCATGAGAGCTCTGGGGAAAAGGTTACAAAGCAACCAAGGTGGTGACATATTCAGTACTATCCTGTAAGGGATAGGCCGGTCCTGATTCACAGGGGTCGAAAAGTTTTCAACCTCGGTATATTTTCTAGAGGTGTACTGTGGTAGGCGGTACCCGGTGCCTGTCATTGTATGGAATCCATTCTGCAATAAGTGCCTTCAGACTTAGTTGTATACCTATTATGTTGGAATTTAATTAATGTAATGATTTCGGCTAAGATTCAATATTTTCTTTAAACCCTATACATTATTATAATATCGGAGGATTTCCTATGAAATGGTTTGGTTATCATAAGGTAAAAATCCGTCCCTGTTTATGCGCGGCGTAGCCTTATGAAATACCTTTATTTAGAAAGGTTTTATAACATTTAAATCCATTTGCGGCATGTTTATCACACTGGTTTATCATAACTGATCCGAGCGTTATTCTCTTATAATGCTCGGGTCAGCCTGAGCATGTTTTCCAAATTTATTTTTAGATACTTTGGAGCTTCAGGAGACAAGATGGATGCCTCCGAGACATATTCTATTTTATTTTCGACTGCATTAGTTGTTTTTATTTTGCATCAATTGTGAGGACAGGTTGTTATAACTGTCCAGTCCGATGATAGATTAGTATACTCTAATTTGATGTATGTATATTACAGTTTTATTTTGTAAAAATCTATTGTATATTATATATCATTCTTCATGATGTGAGATTCTGTCATATCTTTCTTTCTTTTTCCCCCAACAACCTGTCTCTCCGGCACTTGGGTGCTCGGCATGTGAATACAGTGGATATATTAGTGTCGACTTTTGAGGGTCGAAAAGACAGTCGTTAAAGACATTCTATGAAGAAGGTTATGAAACCAGAAGGATGATTAATGTTTATTACAAGGCTAATGGTTTTACCTTGATTAAGTTTCTCCGATCAGAAGATTGCAACAAAATTATCAAAGGAGATCCTTTCACTTTCAATTCTAATATTTTAAGTTTATAGAAGTGAAAACCACATTTGCAACAAAGTAAAGAATATTTTACTTCAATTCCAATTTAGGTGAGAATTAACGATGTTAATTTGACTTATTTGACTAAAGAAGGTATTGGTCGTGTAGCAAGCACACCCATCATTCCTATAAAGATGGATACTGTTTGAACCAAAAATGACACAAATATCCAATAAAGCAATAAATATAAAAATAAAGAGATTAAAAAGAGAAATAAAACACAATTTTTATAATGGTTTGGAAAATACTTCAGTCTACATCTACTTTATCTTTTTTATTAATCGTAATTTGCTCTTACAAAATATAATTTTCAAGTCGGTATCTTATAACTCGGGTATGAGTTGTACATAGTTTAATTTAGACTTATATTTTTCAACTTAGGTTAATTTAGAGTTCAGATAGAAGATCCCTTTTATGTGCATATCCATCGCTATTTATAGACGAATGTCGCTATCAAAATCGTCTTAAAACTCTCGGTTACTTCTCCATGTCCAACATGAAGTTGTAGTGGAAAGTCGTGGGTCAAGCCTACTACTTTCTCAAGTCGGTAGGGAGTTGAGGAGGTTCAACTCAGTAGGAAGTTGAGGGGGGTTTGAGTTGAGATTCTTTGTCCAATTTTGGCTATCTCTTTTGTGCTCCGTTTTACAATCTTATGGTGTTCTTCAAGGGTCTAGATTCATTTCTCATCGTTCTTTAGTCCGGTTCAATCATTTGAGTCTGTTCGGAGACTCTAAATTTTTTGCACGTAACACTTGCCCACCTAAAGCATGCCTTGTGAATATATGGTGTGTTTTTCTCAAGAACAAATATTTGAAGTGACCAATCATCGGTAGTTGAGCACTCCGGCTATCTATTAGACCAATCATGGCAAATCATTCGATTCCATTGGATTCACCTATAAATCAAAGGTTGTTCTAGACCTATCATGGCTAAGGATTTGTGTCCTTGCTTGAGTGTTAGTCATAAATCATAATTATTCCGCGTTCCCCAAAAATTATTATGTCATGTATCACAAATCAGGGTCATCTCACATTCGCTCGGGGTTAAATTATCATATATCAATGTCCATATCATCCCGCGTTCTTATGGGATTTAACTATCATATCATATATCGAGTAATCATGAACCATTATCATAGAAGTACACTGTCACCGATTGTAGCACTACTTATAAATTATCCAGTATGGCCTAGCATTCCATCATAATGGCTTCCAACCGAGTCAAGGCAGTGACATAATCCAATAATCGTTATTTAATCGTTTTAAAATCAGGAGGTGTTCAAAGCCTAGAGTTTAATTCCTGATCTCTCCGAATCACATAATTAATATCCAGTTTAGTTTTCGATCTCTTCGAATCACATAGTCATATATCCAGTCTAATTACTGATCTCTTCAGATCATGTAGTCAATATCCAGTTTAATTTATGGTCTCTCCGGATCACATAATCATATATCCATTTCAGTTTATGATCTCTTCAGATGACATAATCATATACCCATTTCTATTTCTGAACTCTTCGGATCACATAATCATATATCCAGTTTGAGCCCAATCTACCCACTCTTGAGCGAAGGGACCCAATATCTAAGCATGTCCATCCACTCACTCTTCAATGATGGGACTATCTATTCGAGCGCGTTCATCCACTTACTCTTTGGTAAGGTGACTCGCTATCCGAGCGGGTCTATCAACTTACTCTTTGGTATGGCTGTCGGATCTAGGCTAGCGTATAGTGGGGTAAATGGGTAAACTACAAAAAGATTATTCCATTTTGGATCGTATTGGGCCTATGAAGTCTAAATTAATTTTGATCTTATCTAAATTTATTTTAAACAAAATCAATATTTTATTTATTTATGAAGAAGGTTTTATTTATTGTATAATTTGTATTATATAATATATGTATATGTATCATATACACATATGTGTGTACGTGCATGTGCAATATAGTAAAGTGTACATAGTTTGACATGCCCGTATACAGATGTTGAGAATTACACTGCAACGAACATGTTAGCCCCTCTGTATACATGTGTGTTGTTAATGTATATGTATACATATAAATAATATATATATACATACATATATGTCTAAATAAATTTTTGTATAATATGAAATATAGTTTAAAATAAAATTAATATAATACATTTATATAATTGAAATTTAACATAACAAACTAATTTTTAACAAACTTTAATATAAAATCAAAAAGATGTTTTTGACATATATATATATATATTTTAAATAACTATAAAGTTGTTATACATAAATATATAAGTATATATATATACATGCATATATATATACATATATACATATATATATATATATTATAATATAAATAATAAATTCATGCTCACGACTTATTGGGCTTAATGTTTATTTAACATTTAATTATTATTTTTTAAATTTCTTAAGGAAATCCTTTTGAATATTTTTTTAATTTCTAAAAGAAAAATTATTAATATGCTTTTATGTATTAGAATTTCATGTC
Source organism: Allium fistulosum (assembly GCA_030737815.1). Taxonomy (NCBI): domain Eukaryota; kingdom Viridiplantae; phylum Streptophyta; class Magnoliopsida; order Asparagales; family Amaryllidaceae; genus Allium; species Allium fistulosum. Next base: position 411,665,709 of record CM060908.1, on the reverse strand, counting down.
AATTTTTTTATGTTAATTATATATATATATATATATATATTATGTAAATTTAATAATTGTATAACTAAATTTAGATTATAAAATACATAAAAATATAAACTTATATATATATATATATTGATAATCCAAAAAATGGGTCAACACCATGGATTGAGTGTGAAAGTACCGAAATGTTGACCCAAAAATGGATCAACACCCTAGATTGAGTGCGAAAGCACCAGCCCTATTTATCAAGGCAAATAAAATAGAAACAAGGAATAATAACTTGCAAATAAAGTGAAAAGACAAGAGATTTTTATAGTCGTTCGGCTGTTAAAGAAGCCTTCGTCCACTTTATAAATTTTGTTATTAACTGACTGCAATTACAAGTTGAATCTGATTATAATTTGATTTGATCTTATGAGTTAGATCAAGTCACCAGTGTTAGAGTTCATTGGAAAATCACAATGAACCCTTTGGATGACTATTGTGTGGGAGGAGAAGAGTGAAGAATAGTTTATGCAGAGTTTCAGCAGCCAGTCCAAAAGATCCTCTTTATGTTGACGGTAGAATTGTATTTATAGGGGCTGGAGAGCACTTGGGCTAAAGCTGCTTTGTCAAAGACTCATATTCGAAGGTACGCAGGCGCTCCCAAAACCCCAGAACGAGCCGACCCAATATGATGGATTGCTAGCGATCCATAGGGCATGGATCGCTAGCGATCCGTGGGGTTAGTGTATTTTTGGCTCGTTCCCTTTGGATCATGTTTCCAGCCTTGTGTAGATGCTCTCCATGTAATTTCATGACTAGATGCTTTGCTTTGATGATGATTCATGTACTGATTGCATTGAACTGCTTATGGAGTCAGATGAATGCTCACTTCTCGATCTAACTAGCTTGGAATTCTATCAAACTTAGCAGACATTCCTAGAAAACTTATTAGATCATGGTGCAAGAGGACTAGAGGATCGACGAGCGACCCATATGGATCGCCAGCGATCCATCACCTAGGGAGATTTTGACTTCTTTTTCTTGAGTCTCTCTTTGTTGATTCTTTTAGTCCTTTTGGTTGATTCTTGAGTTGCTCTGACTCGATGTAGATGTTCTGACTTCCTTTGAATTCTGTTGGGTCAAAAACCCAAATAACATTTTCCCCCAACGTATGCTTTCGTTGGAAACAAGGCATGCTATGAAAGTTACTGCTTTTGAGTTCCCGTTTGGTGTGGTTCTAGTGTTTGTGTTGAGGCCATCATGCGAATTTGGCTCTGTTATTCAGCCATCTGTTGAATTCCGATGGAAATCTTCATAGCTTATAACAATGAATCAATTTCAATCCCACAACTTTCAAGAAGCTTGCAAAAGATACTTAGATCACGCTTGGTGAATTGGGAAAAATTTGGTCGCTATTACATGGATCGTTAGCGATCTAAGGACTTGGCGTATTTTCTTTGTGCAATGTTCTATTTAGTCTATTCGAGCCGAACTATTTTCCTTCTCATTCAACGATTTGAGCCAATTTTCCTATGACCCAACCTAAATCCAACCAAATCCTAACTCTACTTGCGCCATCGCCGAAGTTTCCTACCGCCGACTTTGCCTCGCCTTGCCGCCTTCTTGGGCCAACCTTTTGGCACCCAAAACTTCATCAATTTGGATCGTCATTGACCTACCCACCTTGGATCACTGTCGACTTAAACCTTGTCCATTCTTGCCCTTTGATTTTTGAGTTGAGGTGGGTAGTGTAGAATTTGGCATTCGTTTAGCAATTTGGTGATGATGTTGGATTGATCGTTATGGAGAATTCGAGTTGATTGCGATTTTATGGAAGAAAGTAGTAAATTAAGTCTCGAGTTCTTAACGGAACGATACTCGGGATTTACCCTAGTGCTTGACATATTTTGCTATCTTCATCCACAGAATCAGAATCGATTTGCACTGAGTTACATTGTTAATCCGACATGACATCTCACGTGCAGCTTATGTTGTTATCGCCTTCCAGAGAGTTCGGATTAGTCCCGTTATTGCACACTTGATGTACCTGAAATGGGAAGAGCTTCTCGTGTCGCTTCGGACAGCGGATCCATTATCGATCGTTGATCAATAATGGGTAAGTGTAGGAGAAATAACATCAATAAATGATACGAGAAGATCTTTTAATTGTTTACTGCGAATGAACTATCTACACAGGATAGAGCATTTGTAGTGTTTAGGACACCAAGTCCATCTCACATTGATAACACACTGCACTTGTCCCAGTCTATACTTGAAGCCCATTGTGTCAGCATAAATCAATACTTTTTCGGAGTTCAAGTGTCGCAGAGGAACTTTTAGTTAAAGATAGAATTACCTGACCGTGTTAGATGCAAGTTCAGTTGTATAGAATGAAGCACCCGCCCTCTCGCCATAAGTCCAGTGGAAGAAGTCCGACGCTTTCAAAAGCTAAACCGTAATCAGTTGCGCCTACCTTCAGTCCCACGAGCTGAATACGGTCAGCTGGTTTCGGTTGGTTTGGTTGTAGACCGGACTCCTCCAAATTTCAGAGTTCTACTTAATCCCTCATAGAGATCTTCCTCCGTAATCTCCGCTAAAGTTTTACATAACATTTACTTACAACACGACATTGCCTTCCGTAGAAGAACGAGTTTGCACATATGCCACCTTTGGGGTATACTGCTTGCCACCGGTATATGTGCTTAAATAGAGCGGTGCCCCCCTTTAGTAACTTCTTGAAACAAACTCTTCTGAACTTAGAAATTACTCCATATCAAATTCATCCTAATGGGTACGCGATCTGGACCTACCTTCATGTCTTGTTTATGCGAATGTTTAATCGTGCCCCGAGTTTTGATGAGTTAAGATATTTTCTCTCATTCAAGAAGAGAGACGAGTGTCCGTCCTTTGTCATCATCGAGGCCCAACGAAACCATAAGATCGTACTACAGCTTCAAAGTAATCTGTCTCAATTCAAGATCCAGTATTTCTTTGTTAGGTGTCCCGAGGGATTTAACCGCCTTTGAATGACGGGGGGTAAGTTCTCTCTTTTGCTTATTGAGTTTCAATATGTCGCTATAGGATTTTTGATAGATCGCATACTTCTTGCAGTTATTCCGAGGCCAAATAAAGATCCATCACTCGATCTGATTTTTCATACTCTGAAGGTCACAAACGCTAAGGAGAGATCGGTCAAAAATTTTTAACAGACGAGAATTTGCTTCGGTATAGGCTGTTGCATCCTAGGAGATCTGCTGTGGCCGTCTAAGTCCCGTCTCCTTCCCGTTCTAGAATATGAACACGTTCCACTTCTTCATCACATGGATCCGAAGAGGGCGATCTCCTAGAAAGAGAAGTTCCATCTAGCGAGTCAGCCGAAGAAATTCATGAAGGAAGGGGTGTTATGACTGAAGCCAGCTGTCCGGCAAGAATGCCCCCAATTCCGGAGGAGGAGGAAGAATTCTAGCAGCTTGAGGGCAAGGCTGCAGTGACAATAGAAAAAGAGGAGAGTGAAATTGAGGGCAGCAGCAGTTATGATTCCTCCTCTAGCGATGATGAATTCGATGCAAGTTGCAGCGATGGAGACTTCATATCGTGCGATGAGATTCCGGGAATGAGTCCCATTCTCCTGGATTCGCCTCCCCGAGAAATTTACGATAAAGATGATCCTTCAGCAACCGAGCGACTTCAAGATTCCCCGCTTAAAGCAACCGGTATTGACTTTGGGGATTTGAGCAATGTTTACGTAGATATCGATGAACTCATGGGAGGAGATTTCAAATTCGAGGGATCGTCTCCTCGCCCTGGTCATACTGTGTCTAGAGTCAGCCCGATTTCTACCATGGTGGCTTCTTGATCTGGTTTGTGAAGTCCTTTTAGGCCGCCTAAGACATATTGCACATTTAACTAGGATCACATTCACTTACACATGCATTATTTAGGTCCATTTCTTATTGCTTAAATTCTTTATTCATTCTTCCTATCAGGTACCATGAGAGGTCGTGGACTGTATGATAATCTTGAACATTTCATTGATTCAAAACGTTGGTCAAGACGGTCTTTAAGCTGTCACCAGCCCCGTGAATTTGAAAATGAGCGGAGAAGGCAGAAAGACTTGGAAGCCGAAGCACGTCGCCGGGATGACAGGGATCAGAGTAGGGTTTATAAGAGTGGCTATGAGAAGAGACAAATTCCTGATGGTCGAGAGGAGCCACCCAAGAAGCCGAAGGTGGATCGCAGTTCTCATCCCTCTGAGCATCAAATTTTTGCCCCGGCCCCATTCCCTATCAGACTTGAAGTTCCAGCTTCCACTGTCCAAGTTTCATCTTTGTCCTAAGCTCCGTCAACCCATGTGGTGCTCGCTTTTGGTCCTTCACATTCTCTCAAAAGGCCTGCATATATTCTTCCATCTGGTCCCTCTAGACTTGAAGCTGCACTCCCTTGGTGGTTTCTAAAGGGAGTTAAGTTTGACCGCGATCTACGTCCAATCCGCAAAGATTCCTATATGCCCCATCTTCAGGCGATTCAAAGTGATTTAAACCAAGCTGAGGGATGGGAAAAGTTATGCAAATAGCTGGCAGGCACGAACCACAATAATTATCAAGAGATCCTCTCCTTTGAATCAGAGAAAGACGATTATGAGAGGGCGTTAGCAGAACATGATGCTAGAATCAAGCGATTAACGCAAGAGAAGGATGCTGCACTACAAGGGAGTAAGAACAACGCTAGCTTGCTGAAGGAACTGAAAGAGGCCCAAAAAAAATAGAGACCGTATTCCGAGGCAAAATTAAGAAGGCCCACGCGGACGAAGTTAAGTTAAAAGAGGATCTTGAAGCCCATGACGTGATCATTGAAGTTCAGAAGAAAACCATCGCTGATCATGACGAAGTTGTCGAATCCTATAAAAAGACAATTGCTGATTACATGGGAATTGTAGAATCCCGCGACAAGACTGTTTATGATCAAGCTCAAATGATTACTTCGCTCCAGGAAAGGGTCACACAGCTTAGCACCGAGAAGACCCGAGTTGATGTGAAGAAGGCCACCGTAACAGCATATTACTTGGAGTTGCAGGATACTTTTGAAAAGAAGATGGAGAATATGGATGATGCCATCTTAAATGTTTATGTTAACTCCTTGCTGTATTAGGGGAGTCTCGGCTATTAGGGCCCTAAATTTTTGCGTACTCTTACCGTGGTTTTGGAAGAAATCCTGGCATGTTTTCAAGAGAACGGGGATGTATATACCGAGCAAGAGTTGGAGGATGCCTACCTCAATGAAGAATCGAAGAAAGCTCTGATAACGGGTCGAGATCATTCGAATTGAGAGGGATCAGAAGGTTGTTGATGTTGCTATGACTGCAATTGCAAAAACGTTGCCAGAGACTTTCATTTCTAGGCCCGACGAATCATCAAAACAGCCTCGCGATCAGTTAGCGAGTTCGGCCAGCGCTGCCCTGCTGTCTGCCCCTCCGGGAGCTGTCTCTAAAGCTTTGGGTGGCCCTGGAACTTCTATGAAGATAGTGCAGCCATCAATAGATGAAGAAGGTGGGGAATATGAGATTGAAATTCTTGGCCATTCCTCTGATGCAGGTAACCTTCTAGTTTCCCCGAGTTTGAGAATTTTCAGCTCACGCCGCAAAAACTAGATGAACTTAATGCTTTCATTTTTGATCTTATAGGTCCGTCTTCTTTACCTACTGACCTGCCGATTTCTTCGATGCCCGGGATTGCCGCTATCTCAACCACCTCGACACTTGTTTCCGTCGTTGCTTCGATCGCTGCACCTATTTCTGGCTCGTAACCAGGGCCGTAATCCGAGAAGATAGCTGCATTGCACGGCCTAGACGACCCTTCTGTATCTTTGGAGGGCGATTTCTTGGCAGCTGAAGCTCGAAAGTGGGATGACCAAACTGGCCAGCTACATAAATATGAGCAGCAAATGGTGGCCGTTAAGAAGGAAAAGATCGAGGAGAGGAAATCATCGAGGAGCTCCAGCAAATCCCGGAAGCATAAAACCAAAGGGGAGTCTTCCGAGAAGGTCGAAGAGTAGGGAGGAGATGCCGGGGTTGAGAAAATAGTTGATATTTCAGGCAGCGACACTACTCCTTGCAGGGATTCTGAGAGGAAGTAGAAACTTCCAACTAAAGGTGGGAAAGGGAGTGGTGGAAAGAAGCATTGACAGGCTCGGGTAACAGTGGAGCTAGTTTTGGGATATTCTATTTTGTTTGATACATGTTTTGTTCAAGTGCAGAGTCTGCACTTATTGCCTCGATTGTTGTAGCAGCTATATTTTCCTTTTTTGTTGGCCGATATTGTGTGGTTATGGCCCTCACATTTTGACATTGTACAGAAAATGCCATAAGTAATACAATGTTGACATTTTGATTGTAACTTTATTTGTCTACTTATCTATGTTTCATGCACTCATGACAATTTTATTTACTGCTATTTTATTTTATCTAGTCCTGTGATTACCGCCAAAATTCTTTGTTTGGAGTAGTAGAACTGTGAAGCACTTGGTTTTTTTAGTATCGTTGTGCGTGTCCCCAGTCGTGGGGCTATTTACTTCAAACACTTGAAAAATGACTGGTTAGTCCAAGCAATTTTTGGATGCCTCTAACCAAACTTGTTCGCGGTTCCTATCTTCGGGAACTTGCAACTTGAGCGCCTTGATTTCAAATATATTATCGGTAAACAATCGAAATTCTCTGCCGATTCGTAGTCATTTGACGTTGCTGTATTCATACCTATTACTTCCGATGGTGGGAGTGGATTGATTCTTATTATTCCTGCAATAGATGAGTTTCCCGATTGTCGGGACAATACTGGTACTTAAGAGTGTGCGCGGCTTATGCGATGCGTGGCTTTTGGGATCGATATGACCAGTCGATCCGAAATGGTTTGGAATTTCTCGACATTACCAATCTTCGGATAATGTGAGGTGTTAGTGTTTCAAAACCTTGGTTCCACGGCTCTAGAAGTAATGCATAGCTTAATGGGGTTCGTGGCTTTGATAGTCGTGATTGCTTGGATGTGATTCCATAATCCAAGAAGCGGTGCGCAACTTACAAAATGCGCGGCTTTTATTTAGACCTTCCCGGCGTTGCCGGAGCAACATCGGTTCTTAGAAGGCGAGGATCGGGTTTTGTCAATCCAACGGTTTGATTTGATTTGCTTCCGTCGACCCAGCGGGTAAGTGGGGGCGTACTTGAGCGTGGTTCCACTATCTCAAGCAGCGATCAGATGATTTTGAATTGATTTGACCCCGTCAACTCGGTTGGTCACTTTGTGAACACAATTTTATTGGTTCAGAAAGCAAAGAAATTTTATTAATGAAAGTTGGGCAAGTTTTGCCTATTTACAATGCCTCCGGTATTCCGGGATGGCTTACTTGCTGGAAATAGGAAATACATAAGATAATCTTAGGTAAAGTAACGATGCATCGATTCGCTGTTTCATGCTCGGGGGATTTGGATTTCGTTAATGGTTGTTAGCTTAAATGTGCCATCCCCTAGCTTCTGACCGATCACATAAGGTCTTTCCCAGTTTGGTCTGAGTGCACCTGGTATAGGGTAGACCCTCTTAAGGACAAGGTCTCCCACTTCAAAGGTGCAATTATGAACTTTGGAGTTGAAGTACCATACGACCCTTTTATGGTGAGCGGCAGCTCTTAATTCGGTTTTTCTCTTCTCATCGACCATATCGATATCGAGTGACTCGAGTAGAAGTTGTTTTTTCTGCCTTTGATTGAAGTTTCTCCTCCGATAAGAAGGGACTTCTAGCTCAATCGGGATCATTGCTTCTGAACCATATGCTAGGGCGAACGGAGAGTGCCCAGTTACAGACTTGTGCGTTGTCCTTTAGGCCCATAATGCGAGTGGCAGTTCATCGACCCAATTGCCTTTTGCTTTAATTAGTTGTTTTTTGATGGTGGATTTAATGATCTTATTTACTACTTCCACTTTCCTGTTTTCCCAGGGATGTGCAACGGCGGAATTTTTTTTCTCGATTCGGAAGTGTTTGCAAAAGTTTTTGAACTTAGTGCTTTTGAATTGAATCCCGTGGTCCATGATGATTTTCTATGGCACCCCAAACCTGCAAATAGTATTTTAGTAACAAAGTTAAAGACTTTCTTTGTGGTAATAGTGGCCAGCGATTACGCTTCGGCCATTTGGTGAAATAGTCAACAACAACAATAGCATATTTGGCTCCCCGTATAGCCATTGGTAATGCGCCAATCAAATCGATTCCCCAGATTGCGAATGGCTATGGAATGACCATCCGTGTTAGTTCCGTCAAGTGGGTTCTTTTAACCTTGCTGAATATTTGGCATTGATCACACCGTCTGGCGTAATCTGCTGCATCGCGGTTTATTGTTGGCCAAAAGTACCCATACCGGAGAACCCTCTTTACAAGGGTTTGCCTCCCGGTATGATCATCGCAGCCACCTTCATGTTCTTTTAGGATCCTTCGAGCTTCGTTGTTGGTCACACATCTGAGCAAGGAGTAGAGAATCCCCTCCAATAAAGTATCTCATCCTGGATTACAAATCGCGATACCTTCCGAAGAAGCTTTTTCTACTGGTTCCTGTCCAGGGGAGAGCTCCTTGAGCAGGTAATCTTTAATCGGCGTTATCCATGTCTCTGGTTCCATGATTGTCTCAAAAATCCAGTTGATGTCCATTTCGCTTATGCTTGGAGTGGTCAGGGTCTCAACTGGGACCAGTTCCAATGACTGAGCTTCTCCGGTACCGGACAGTTTGGCAAGATAATCCATGTTCGTGTTCTGCTCCCTCGAGATATGACTTATGGTGTAATGCTCGATGTCGTTCAGTAGTTCCTATACTTTAGATAGATACGGCGTAAGGTTCTCCCCCCGAGCCTTTTATTCGCCTTTCACCTGATAGACGACTAGCTGAGATTCGCTGTAGATGTGCACAGATTTTATGTTGAGTTCCCTCACAATCTTTAGCCCAACTATCAATGCTTCGTATTCTGCCTCATTATTGGTTGCAAGGAATTCCAAGCGCAAGGCATAGCAAACGGATCTTTCTTCGGGAGTCTTGAGAACTACCCCTGCTTCTGAGAAGAAGTTGTTAGATGCACGTCGACGAATAGCTTCTTACGTGTCTCCACTTTTGGAGTCATTCCTTCCACGCTATCTCGTATTGTAAATTCGGCAATAAAATTGGCCGGCGCCTGCCCGTTGATCGCCTTTTTAGGATGGTATGTGATTTCGTACTAACTCAGTTCGATGTTTCATTTGATAAGCCGTCCAGAGGTCTCAAGGGGGTATAACACTTATTTCAAGGGTTGATCTATCAACGCTCTGATAGGGTGTTCTTGGAAGTACGGTCGTAATTTTCTAGATGTAATCAATAGGCAATATGCCAATTTTCCAATTTTGGATAGTTCTTTTTTGCTCCAGTGAACCGTTTACTGGTGTAATATACGAGTCACTGGATCTTAGCTTCTTCTCGTATGAGCTTAACACTCAATGCATGTGGCGTGACTGCTAAATAGATGTACAAATCTTCTTCGTCTACTAGCTTAAACAAGATTGACATGGTTTTCATATATCACAGCAGCTCTTCGAACGCAGTTTGACAATCTTGATTGCATTCAAAGTTTTTCTTTCCCTTCTTTAGCACGTCAAAGAATGGTATACATTTGTCAGTCGCTTTTGAGATAAACCGGCTCAGTGCTGCAACCTTTCCATTCAGGCTTTGTAACTCTTTCCTGTTCCTCGGGGCCTCGACTTCCTGCAAAGCGGATATTTTCTCAGGATTTGCTTCGATGCCTCTGGCACTCACAATAATTCCCAAGAACTTTCCTAAGGCTACTGCGAAATGACACTTAAGTGGATTGAGCTTCATTCTATATTTGTGGAGTATTTCGAACATTTCAGCAAGGTTATCTAAGTGATTTGCAGCTACACATGATTTAACCAACATATTGTCCATATAAACTTCCATTGTCTTCCCAATCTGACGCTTAAACATGGCATTTACCAGTCGCTAGTAAGTTGCCCCAGCATTCTTTAAGCTAAATGACATTACTTTGTAGAATACAATCCTAGGTCGGTAATGAAACTGGTATTTTCTTGATTCGGTTCGTGCATCATGATCTAGTTGTACCCCGAGTATGCTTCCATAAATGGTAGCAGTTCATGTCCAACCGTCTCGTCCATAAGCTGATCGATTTTGTGCAGAGGAAAGCTGTCCTTTGGGCATTTGTTCAGATCCAAGTAGTTGATACAGGTTCCTCATTTTCCATTAGACTTCTTGACCAAGACTGGGTTAGATACCCATTCAGGGTAAGTTGCATCACGGATAAATCCATTCGCCATCATCTTGTCCACTTCTTCTCTTTGCGCTTTGGACCGCTCGGGCCCTAGGCTGCGTCTTTTCTGCTTCACGGGAGTATACTTAGGATCAATGTTAAGTGCATGGCAGGCTATCTCTGGCGACACCCCACATATATCAGAATGAATCCAAGCGAGTACATCCAGATTGGCATGAAGAAATTGGATGAGTTCCAGTCGCATCCTGTTTCCAAGATGTGATCCAATTTTGAGGACCTATGTTGGGTCATCCATATCAACTAGGACATACACCGTCAATTCTGCCAGTGCTGCCCGTTCCTCCCCTGAACTCCTCTTTCTAGGGTCTAAAGTCTTATCGAATCAGCTATAGTCCCCAAGCCAGAGGCGACTCTATAGTTGCTATTCAGCAGTTTCACGAATGTAGAGAGTTCTCCCCACATTCTTCCCCTTCTCTTTTCTTTTAGATTCACGTAGTTCCGTAATATAACATTCCCTAGTGGCACTTTGGTCTCCCTTGATCACTTCAACTCCATTTTCTGTCGAAAATTTCATCGTTAGACACCATTGAGCTAAAGCAATTCTAAAGTCTGCCAAAGCGGGTCGCCCCAAGAAGGCATTGTAGGCGGACATCTCGTCTACGATCACAAAGGTTTGGATGAGGATGACCCTTCGATCGCCTTCTCTGAGTTCTACGGGTAAGTCAATCGTTTCGACGAGTTATTGGGTCCACCGGTGAATCCCTAAATCTTTGTTTGGCAGGCGGATACATCTTTCATATTGATCTTTATCCGATCAAAGGTGCGTTTGAAAAGGATATTCACAGAACTGCTGCTGTCTATCAATACTCGTAGGACCATGGCGGGTCCGATTCCTACTATCACGACCATGGGTTGAGAGTTGGAGCTTCTATTCCCTCAGCGTCTCGATTTCAGAATACTATGTCATCGTTCAGGGTTCTTTGTTGCTTAGTAGGGGTTCCATCTTCGATCGCAAAGCACGCATCTTTCGAAGTGTGTTTTAATGAGCTCGCATACCGCTCCATTTCTCCCCAACTCTTCTACGCAGGATGGGGCCCTCCAGATATCGTTCCAATGATGAGTTTTGGTCAGTTCGTTTTGGTCCCTCTCTACTGGTTTCAGCTTGGTTCCTTGGTCTCTAGGAGCTTGGGGTGCAACAGGTTGGTCAGGATTTAGTGGTTTCCTCACATACTGCTGGAGCTTGTTTTCCCGAATCAACTCCTCAATCAAGTTCTTCAGGTGACGACACTCGTTCGTGTTGTGGCCATGTGCCTCATGGAAATGGCAGTACTTTCCGGAACGCTTCTACTATTCAGTTGCTTCCTTTTTAGGCGTCTTCTTGTATTCTTCCATCCCTTATGTTGCGAGATAGATGTTTTCTGGAGATCGTTGAGCGGGGTGTATTCTTTGGGCCACAAATCTTTGAGTCGCTTGCTACTTCTGTATCGCTTGTTAGTACTCTGGTTCTTTCTTTTCTGATTCCTAATTTTTCCTGTGTTCTCTTCAGCGGTCCTGGAGGTGTTTATATCTTGGTTCATCGCCATACCATTCTGCCCAACGTTAATCAGTTGAAGGTTAGCAGATTTCCTTTCCAATTCCCGTGCCTCTTCCAATCTCAAGTACTGCCTCACCTTTTGGTTGAAATCCTTCCTAGTGGTGGGTTGTTTCATTTTGATCTATTTCTCAAATTAAGTCTCAAGGTGAATTGCATGGACTAAGGCAATGAAAACCATATCCTCGTTCCGATTACTTCAGTTACTGCAGTGTTGAACCGATTCATGAAAGACTTCAGAGGTTCGTTTCATCCCTAAAATAAGCCGGACAAGGACATCACATCTTTGGGCTGTGCTGTGTGAATTCTAAATTGATCAAGAAACCTTGTTGTTGGTTGATTAAAGGTGGAGATGGATCTTGGCGGAAGCCTGATGAACCACATGGAAGCAATTCCATCCAGGAAAATCGGGAAACATCTACATCGAACGACGTTCGAAGCATTCGCTTCATCCATGTACCGACTGCAAATATATAAGTCGATTTTTGGGTCTCTCGTTCCGTCATAAGTCGGAATAGTTAGCATAGTGAACTTTTCGGGGTACCGTTCATTCAAAATCTTATCAGTGAAAGGAGTTCGACTTGGAGCGGATCCCCATTCATCATCCCTTCTATCCTTGCTTTCATTGATCAGTCGCTTGACCATGTCCACGATATATGCCTCAGATGACCGGTAACCCGAGGTTCGACTGTTAGTAACTACATCGAGTGTTTGGCTTCGCAAATGATCTTGGTGAGTGGGTTGAAGCCTATGCTCTCTTACCTTTGGGAGAGCTACTCCCTCAGGGTTCCGTTGGCTTGCGGTTGGTCTGGTGGAGGCAGTTTGGACCTTCCTAGCATTATTGAATGCATTGGTATTTCCTTCCAACTTGCCATCGTCAAGTCCCTGACCATCTTCTGAGTCGGAGAGATCCACGACTATATCCTCCTATGGTGTTTTCGCCCCTACATTTAAGTTCGTAGCTGGTTGCCTCGTAGTTGGTGGAGTGCTTGTGTTTTCTTCCATATTGATTCCCATGGTTCCACCTATCATCCTTTTTTCGGTTGCTTCCCGTTTCTTCTATTTAGGCCAGAAATGGAAGAATTTTCTTTTTCCATGGCAGCCGCGGGCTCTGTCATGATTCTTGGAGCAGCATGAGACTGCAAGGTCAATAAGGCATTCAGTTTTCCATTAGAGCCCTTTGGCTGTTTTCCATTTTTGATTAATTTCGTCAGCCATTCTATTAAATTCATCTCTAGTGACAATTTCACGCTGAATGGAGGATCCTAGAATCTGATCACTGGAGTTAGCTCCTAGCTGCGGATTGTTCACTTTAATTTGCTGGGGTTTTATTTGTTCTCCAGCAATAGCAACATCTATGAATCTTCCGGAAGTTGTTCTCTTTCTTCCTGGTGCCATTGGTTCTCAATAGCAAATCTTCTAAACAGAGATTGATGATCTAATTTCTGAACCTATCTAATCCAAAGTAGATAGTTAGATCTAAGCCCGAGTTCAATTCTCAGTGAAAGTACCAAAGTGTTGAGCCAAAAAATGGATCAACACCTTAGATTGAGTGTGAAAGCACTAGCCCTATTTATCAATGTTTGTACCAAAATTGGGCACAACAGTCCTCGGGCGTGTTTGAAGAGATTAAAGTGAAAAATATAAATGGAAAATGAGGTAGATCTAACAAACACACCAAAAACAGACAAACAGAAGTATGAAAACACAGAGATTTAGAGTGGTTCGGCGTTGTAGCCTACGTCCACTATAGAAAGTTTGTTGTTTATTAATAACTCTCGCTGATTACAATTGTTTGCAACATTACACTCAAGGTACAATTAAGATTTCGGTAGAGTATCGACGTTCCAGAGTCCAAAAGTCCCTTTTTTGAAGGCCTTGGACTGCTATTTATAGGTGTAGGCTGAGAATAACTGTCTCAAACTTTGGAAGATTCCTTCTCTCACGTGGGTGGGCCCACGTGATCAATCCCTGAACGTTTGGGATCGATCCATGATCGATATGTATGAAATTTGTATTGATCCAAATTTGGTCTTTTTGAGCCGAGATCGATCATGAACATTTTTGAGGTAGTACGCAAGCTCCTGTGAAAATTTGGTGGCATTTGGACTTGTAGATTTTGAGTTATGATCGATACAAGTTTGTGTTTTCAATGTACTGCCGAGCTCGTATCGATACCTTCGTATCGCTTCAAGCTCGCGCCGGTCTGGTGACGTGGTGCTATATTCTAGGAGCGATCCACTTTTCATGCCGAGTGACCGAGTCTTCCTCTCTTTTAGGATTCATTCGTATCCACTGGTGCGACTTCATTCGTATCCATCTATCATAGTCCATTTCATATCGATTGTTGGTGGTCACTTCGTATCGATTATAAAGTGTTCAATCTCGTATCGATAATGTATGGCCTCTCTCGTATCGATCAGTAATGATCGATAAAAATCATGCAGGTTAAGATCGATATGCAAAGTGCATTTAGGGGACCGATACGAGATGCCGATTGTTGATGGACACGAAATGTGTTAACTTGATGGATACAAAACAACTCCAGTTTGATGGATACGAACTACATCTCTTTTGGGGAATGGATACGAACGTGGTGTTTCCTTCATGGATACGAACTGGCTATTAGCCATGATGGACACGAAGTATGGCGAGCTTGATGGATACGGAGCAATGCATATTCGATGGATACGAACTAATGGCTGCTTGGGGGATATGAAGGAGGTCTTCTGAAGGGATGGATACAGACTTGCATGGATACAAATGGTGTTGATTCCCTTGACCTTGATCGATCAATATCTTGTGCATATGAACTCTAATTTACTCGAAATTTGGAACGTTGTCTTTCATAGCTTTGCTTGTCGTATCATATCGATTGTAGCTCGATCCATAGTGAACCTGTGTATAACCGATCTTCGAGACAGACTGTCCTTGGTTTCTAGTCAAGTTCTTAGTGTCACGGCTTTGTCAAAAGGTGGGATAACAATCAAGGCAAATAAAATAGAAACAAAGAATAATAACTTGCAAATAAAGTGAAAAGACAAGAGATTTTTATAGTGGTTCGACTATTAACGAAGCCTACGTCCACCTCGTAACTTTTGTTATTGACTGACTGCAATTACAAGTTGAATCTGATTACAATTTGATTGGATCTTATGAGTTAGATCAAGTCACCAGTGTTAGAGTTCATTGGAGAATCACAGTGAACCCTTTAGATGACTGTTGTATGGGTAAAGAAGAGTGAAGAATAGTTTCTCCAGAGTTTCAGCAGCCAGTCCAGAAGATCCTCTTTATTGATGGTAAAAATTGTATTTATAGGGGCTGGAGAGCACTTGAGCTAAAGTCGCTTTTGTCAAAGACTCACATTCGAAGGTACCTAGGTGCTCCTAAAATTCCAGAATGAGTTGACCCAATCTAATGGATCGCTAGCGATCCATAGGGCATAGATCGCTAGCGATCCACGGAGTTAGTGTATTTTTGGCTCATTCCCTTTGGATCATGTTTCCTGCCTTATGTAGATGCTCTCCATATAATTTCATGACTAGATGCTTTGATAATGATTCATGTACTGATTAGATTGAATTGTTGATGGAGTCAGATGAATGCTTGCTTCTTGATCTGACTATCTTGGAATTCCATCAAACTTAGCAGACATTCCTAGTATAGATCATGGTGCAAGAGGACTAGAGGATCCACGAGCAACCCTTATGGATCGCTAGCGATCCATCACCTTAGGATATTTTTGACTTCTTTTTCTTGAGTCTCTCTTAGTTGATTCTTCTAGTCCTCTTGGTTGATTCTTGAGGTGTTCTTACTTGACGTAGATGTTCTGACATCCTTTGAATTCCGTTGGGTCAAAACCCAGATAATACACACACAAACACACACACACACACACACACACATATATATATATATTACACACACACACAGATATATATATATATATAAGAATTTTTATTGAATCCGAAAACAATACAAGTATAAACAAACATTTTGCAAATTTAAATCTTACATGATTTATTATTGTTTGAAATCAATACTTTATTATTAAAAATTATTATCAAAATAATTTTGAAAAATGTTTTTTATCATTACCGTGAGCATCTAAGCATGCATGGATATAAATATTCTTCTTTTTCTAATTTATGTACATATTTATACAAGTCATCCAATGTGAAGACACCAACATATGCAGATTCGTTAAAATATTTGATTAACTACCCAAAATGATAAATATAATATATTTAATAAACATTTATGTGTGATTATGAATAAGGAATTATACCTTTCACCAAAGCCTAGTTGTTACACCTTGAAACGAAGAATAAAACTCCCCGAATCGAATCACGTATCCAGAAGTTGCTAGCTTCCCAAATACAGCTACCTTCAACAATCGAATTATGTTTAATTTAATATGTTAAAGCTCAATAATATAAGGTATGGAGAAGGGATATAGCCGGCCTAATTAGGTTTAGAGGAGAGGCAAAAGTCAAGAAAGAAATGGGGTATTAAGGTCATTAAATAAAGGAGAGCGCAAGGAGAAAAACAAGGATCTAGATCATTATTCTTCTCTTACTAATTCTTCCCTTTTTAATTCAAAACCTAATCCCTTTAGCCATCTAATGGCCAGCCCCTTTTAGCCTATGTTTGGACGACTATTACAAGCCCAAAATGGACCTAAAATCACATCAAGCTCGGTTAATATTTAACACTTAAATCCAATTTAAATGCATAACGATATCATATATCGATAAGTGTATGTATAACTATTGTATGCACACTATTTAATTTTTATCAATACATATCAAATGAAATTTTATAATTAATATTTCGTAAATATTATTTAATTTAATTAATTTACAACCATTATAATTTTATTAAATCGAGTGCTAATATAAGTATTTAACGTTTTGGTTGATGAGTCTTAGGTGTAAATTTGGTTAGCAATTAGTATCAAACAATTTAAATATTAATGTTCATACGTTAATTAACAGATGGTGTGACATTATGGCCAAATATATCGCTTACTTAGCATCTGTAAAATACAATATTACTTGATTAAATATTACCCAGTAGTGACAGTTATTTACACCAATTTTCTTCGTCAAAACTATATCACATTAAGACTTATGTAATTTGGTAACTGTTAAAATTCCAATATCTTCCACATTCAACTTTATAGTCCAAACATAAAGTCCTTAGTTCAATAATAACAATTATTATTAACCATACTACTGTGGCCAATGACTTTGAATTCGAATTGACTTCAGTTGACCATGATATTAACCTCATACAACTAAGAAGGCGAATCCTCACTTGAATAGTGTTTCACTTCTAGTGTTGTAACACCCCTAGTTTTGATTAAGATTACTTAGAATATTTAATTAGATAAATAAAATAAAATAATGTATGGTAATAAGGAGAATGAGATTTGATAATTAAAATGGGTCATGCCTTAATTAATAAGTAAATAGGATTAATCGTAATTTAAATAAGAAGGAGGAATAATGTGAGGGGCAAAATAGGAAAAGGCTTTATTTCCTTAACCTAAACCCTTCCATTATCATTTCCTCATTCACTTACATTCACCCAAACACTATCAAACTCAAGGCCAGCCATTACTAAGGAATTCAGGAGAAGAAAAAGCTAGGAAACAAGATGAAAGCTTAGGGGAAATGAAATCTAAACTCAAATCTCATTTCTCTTCATCAAATTTAAGATGAATAATGATTAATCATCTCAAGTATGTTTGTTTGTTTTTGATTTTATGATTAAACTCGAACTTTATGATTGTTTTTATGCCATGTTGTGAATGAATGATGATTATATTCTTATTGATAATTTGTTGGATTTATTATGGAACTATTAAATAGGTTTTAAGAGTAAAAACCTAGTTTACGACATTCAATTGACTTGAAATTTGGATATGATGTTAGAAATATGATTTTTGAAGTGGCTTTTTAATTTAATAATTTTCCAATTAAGTATGAATATTTTATGAATTTCCTAAGTGGAAAAAATGATTTATTTCGGGTTTTAATTATTAAAAATAATTAAATAATGTTTTTGGTCTCGAAATTTTTATATGTTAAAGAATATGTTAATTTCGATTTATTATGATTTTTGAGAATTTTTCCCAAATGTTTATGATTTTATATGAATTTATTAGGCTAGAAAAGCTCAATAATTATATTAATATAATAATAATATAAAATTATTGGTTTGCAAAATTATTTTGGGGAATGTAATCTAATTCATAACAGTATTCCTGAAAAGGATATGATAAAGAAGTTTATTATCCAGAAGCAATTTGACAAATGATTGTAGTTGGTGAAAAGAAATTGCTTTTTATAAAAACAGTTTTTATGTTAATTACGAGATTACCATGGCGTTATTAACCAACGCCAATGTCCATCTATGTTGCTGCTATCAATGCCACATATTTTATATCAGCTATAGTATGTCGCTAGTATTGCTTAAAGATAATGGTATTATGGCAACAATGCCGAATATCATATACCAGCTATATTAATGCCGCAAGTTTTCACCATGGTTTTAAACAATGCCACTTGTTTTTAACATCAACTCCTTAAAAATGCGATGCCACATTTTTATACCGGCATTAATATTTCTAACGGCAATGATGATACATATCTTCATTCCTATATAAAGAGGAAGTAATGCAGCAATTTTGACATTAATATTAAAGAGCATGATGCCGCATATATATAATTTCAGCGTTATTATTTTGGGCAACATTGTCTTATACAAACCTAACTTTCGACATCGATATAAATGGCAATGATGCTGCTTACTTTCTATATCGACATAAACAATATTAATGACTCTATGATATTGATACCGTAGGTCATCAATGTCGGCATTCCCATACTTCCAAGTTTTAAAGCTTTATACTATGCAAATCTAAGACTATGCCGCTTATATTCGGCAACCTATATATTTATGTTATGTGACATAAATGATTTTGGCCTTATGATTTATTAAACCAGATGCTTTAACCTAATAGCAACATAGAGGGGTGCGACAACCCATAGCGGCTATATCAATGCCGCACTTTATTAATTCAAATGGTTTTATCATATATGGCTTCATAGCCTAAGGTTTTGAGGTGCGACAATCTCTGAATAGTTTCAAAGTTCATCAAAGCTATTTTATAAAAAGATATATCTTGGCATGATATTTTGAATAAAATAAAGGGCTATATTTTCATTGTTTTTAGTATGATTTCAAGGGTTAAATCAATTATAAAGGTTTGTATTTTTAAGGAAATAAAAAGGGTAATCAGTATAGGATTTTGCTAGAGAGATTATTGTTCTTATCAACTTTAGGTAAATTGTGATAGGATAAATTGACTCAAGTATTAGAGAATAGAAAACCATATAATGAGACTGGTGTAGGGTAGCGCCATATACTTCAACTGTTAGCCCCTAGTTGATATTAGTCCACAATTCCAGTGCGTAGGGCTTTGTTAAGGGTAAAACTAAAAGTAGGTTTACGCATAGAAAGGAATATAACTTAGGTAGGTTATTGGTTGGCCTGCAAAACCATTAGGTTCATAGTGAGCTTAACAAAACTACGAGATTGATAGACAACCGGGTTAACACTAAGATGATTGTGTTTTGACGAACAGTCCAGTTTCTTTCTAACAGTGAGTTAGAGAATTTTGGTATATCTGGCAGGCCGAGTCAACTATATAGGTTTGTAGTCACCCTGGGAAAACTGAAGTAGAAACCGACAGTTAGTTAATTGAGACAGATTAGTCAGGATTACCCATGTAGCATGCATGCATTTAATTATCTTGTTTATGCAACTATTTTTATTGCAAGAGCATGATTGTGATAGACATATTATCAGAGGATACTAAGGGAAATCCCATTTTACTCAGCGATGTTGTCTCATTAGATAACTATTATCGAGATGGCTTATTATTATTCATACCAGACTTTTTTTCCAACCTGAAGTTTTTATTTTTCCCCTTAAACTCTCGGATACTCATTTGAGTAAGTCAGATGTAAGGTATTTCAGGTTTCCAGTTAGACGAATAAGCTTTCGTAGACATGCAAGAGGCAGAGCTAGCTATATAGGAGTCTATTTATGTCCACTGTATTCTCATTTGTTTGAATGTATGTAATGGCAGAAGTTGTATCTTCTAGTAGTAAACTCCAATCAATCTAGGGTGCATCTTCATATGTCGCTCTTGAAGTATTTTGTAATAATTATATTTTAGCTGAACCTAGGCAATGTTTTGGGATTATGTAATGAATATGGAAATTATTAATGAAGTCCGTGTTTTGGAAAAATTTCATATTCTAGTGCTTCTAATGTTAATGATACTAGTAACTAATCTCATTTTGTCACCAGAGAATAATACTATTAACGACTGCAGCATCAATAGCGCTTCTTTTTGGGCCTCAAAATGAGGGATGTTATCAGAGCAAAGGTTTATGTAAAACCAAAATAGTTTTAAACTTTAAAAGAGTTTTTGAAAACATAATCCTAATGAATCAAAGAATAAGTGTACTTGCTATATATAAGTATATATCTTATCTTTATTCTTCCCTCTCTCTTTGACCGTTCTTTCGTACCTTACTAAGATTCGAATGCAGATCTAAGGAAAATAAGATATGAAGGTAGGAAACAGAAGAGTGAATCTCGGTGGAGGAAACACTACAACCAATGGAAATGTCAGGCCTAATACAGAGGAATCCGGGTTGACAAACAGCTGCCAAAGTGGATGTTGGAACACCACCGGTAGACAGAGGAGCTATGTACCAGTTCTTTGTCAACACGATGCAAGCTAGAGTTGCAGCTGGATTAGTTGATGGTAATGTTGGAGGAGCAAATCCCTAAGTTCCGATTGTCAACCACTATGTTGTTTTGAGTCGGGATTATACAAGACTTGGTGGAAAGACATTTATTGGAGTTAAGGATGCCATTGAAGATGAGATTTAGCTGCTTCATTGTGAAAGGATTTTTGTTGATTTAGGTCTAAATGACGGGTAGAAGAGGAGATTAGCTTCCAGGAAATTGCAAGGAGCTGCTTGTACTAGTGGAACAGTGTAACTATGGGAGTACCGGAAGAGAACTTGACTTGGGCAGAGTTCAGAAGGAGATTTGAGAAGAGATTCATGTTTGAGACAACCAAGTTAACTTTACTTAAAAAGTTTGCTGAGTTGGAACATGGTGAAATATCTGTGCTTAAGTATGCGACTAGGTTTGACAAGCTGTCCATATATGGATATGCAACTGTGGATTCTATGATTAATAGGAATGAGAAGTTCATCAGAGGATTGAAACCAGAGCTTGCCAAAGCAACATCGCCGCATCTTAGAGACCTTTGTGACGTAGTAGTGGAGATGGCATTGAAGAATGAAGAGATGCTCGTGCTATTTAGTAATAACAAGCCGACAGAGACTCGGGGTGGTCAAAGAAAAGAAAGTTCTTCCAGAAAAAGGGAGCTCAGAAAGGTGGAGCTGCCAAGAAGGGAAAATATGATATTATCTGCTTCAAGTGTAACAAGAAAGGACATTTTGCTCATGAGTGTCGAACCAGTCAGGGAAAGAAGGTAATTGGAAAGAAGAACATTAAGTGTTTTAATTGTGACCAGATAAGGCATTACAAGAATCAGTGCAGAGAACCAGCCAATGTTGATAAAGGAAAAGTGTTTGCTTTGGAACCGTCTGCCTCGAGACCAATAATGGAGGAGAAAGGAAAGTCTGTGATTGGAGGTACGCTTTTGATTCATGGCATACCTGTTAGAGTATTGTTTGATACTAGTGCATCACATTCTTTTATCTCTCATTGTTTGGTAGATAATCTTAGTTTAGAACCATCATACCTTGTTACCTCCTTAAGGACTGTGACTCTAGTAGGAGGGTATGAAACTCTTGGGATGAAATGTGACCATTTAGAGTTTGAGTTGTTAGGTCTTATATTTGCCTGCAGTTTGCGTGTGTTTGATTTTATGGGCTTTGGAATTATATTGGGTATGGATTGGTTAAGCAAATATGATGCTAGGATATTTTGCTAAGATAGAAAAATATCACTAAGAAACCCTAATAGTAGTGGTCGAATTATATACTCAGTAGAGAACTAGAATTTTGATGTTTGTGCTTTATTGGGTGCAATGGAGGAGGAAGACAAGGTTAATAGAGTTTTTGCCATTAGAGAATTTGAAGATGTCTTTGAGCCAGTGACAGGATTACTGCCTAAACGAGCTATTGAGTTTCGAATAGATCTTGTACTTGGAGCTGAACTCGTAAGTAGACCACCTAACAGAATGACACCTACTGAGATGGAGGATTTAAAGGTGCAACTGGTGGACTTAGAAGGAAAGAGTTTTATTAGTCCAAGCAGTTCGCCTTGGGAGCGTCCGTGGTGTTCATGAAGAAACTGGACAGGTCGTTGAGATTATGTATCGATTATTGTAAGTTGAATGAAAAGATGATAAAGAATCGATATCATTTGCCATGAATAGAAGATTTATTGATCAATTGAGTAGAGCCAAAGTATTTTCCTAACTGGATCCGACGACAAGGTCCCATCAACTAAGGTGGCGAAGGACAATATTCCTTTGCTGACGTTCCAAACAAGATATGGTTCCGATGAGTGGTTAATAATGTCATCCGGGTTGACTAATGCGCCTGCTTTCTTTGTAGGTTTGAAGAACCAGGTCTTCCGATAGCATTTGGATAGGTTCGTATTAGTATTTATAGATGACATCCTGATATATTCTAGGAATGAGAAAGACCATCAGACTTACCTTAGAATAGTGCTTGAGACATTGAGGCAACATTAATTTATAGCGAAGTTTTCAAAATGTTATTTTTGAAAGAAATAGGTAAAGTTCCTTGGTCATGTAGTTTAGAAAAAGGGTTTTCAATAGATCCAGCAAAGATTGAGGCTGTTAATAATTGAAAGAGACCTAAGATTGTGACCGAGATAAAGAGTTTTCTTGGATTAGTTGGCTAATACCAAAGATTCATCAAGGATTTCTCTCGTATAGCAGCACTGATGACTTAACTAACAAGGAAGGACGTGAAGTATGTTTAGATCGATAAATGTTAGGAGGTATTCCTGATGCTAAAACATTTATTGACTAATGTGCTTATGTTAGTTGTACCAAATGGTAGTCAGTATATGGTGGGGTATACAGATGCATATGGAACATGATTATGAGATGTTTGATGCAAAGAGGTAAAATGATTGCCTACGCTTCTCAACAACTTAGAGCATACGAAGTTAGGTATCCGACTCACAATTTGGAGTTGGTAGTTGTAATCTTTGCTTTGAAGGTATGGAGACAATATCTATTAGGAGAAAGATTCGAGTTGTATATGGATCATAAGTCCTTGTGATATTTATTCTCGCAGAAGAAGTTGATTATGAGACAGCAGAGGTGGTTAGAGTTCGCAGCAGCTTATGATTTTGGTATTGAGTATATGCCAGGGAAAGGAAATAAAGTTGCTGATGCACTTAGCAGAAAACATCAAAATGTGGTGTGAGCTATGTTGGCAGAATGAAAAGATTTAGAGGCATTGATTACTTGTAGTGTGCAGTTAAGATCGACGGCTAGTTCTAGTCAGAATACTACAATGTTATCTTATTTAGAAGTTCGACTAGTATTGATTGAGAGGATTGCTTCTAAGCAGAGAGATGATCCGTGGTTAGCTGAACGGATTAGAAGATTGGAAGGTGGAACTGAAATTTATGATTTAAAGGATTTTAGTCTTGATAGGAATGGATGGTTAAGAAAGAAGGGACGATTGTGTGTTCCAGATGTTGGTGACCTAAGGAAGGAAGTTATTAGGGAGTGTCATCGATTAAGGTTTACTATTCATTCTTGAGGAACTAAGATGTATCGGGATATGAAGAGAAGTTTCTTCTGGGAAGGTATGAAAAAGGATGTAGGCTTATGGGTAAAGCAATGTTTGAATTGCCAGCAAGAGAAAGCCGAGCATCAGAAGCCAAGTGGTTTGTTTCAGCCTTTAGATATACCAATTTGGAAATGAGATTCTATATCCATCGATTTTATGACAGGCTGCCAAGGTCGAACAGAGAAAATCAAAGTATTTGGGTTATAGTGGATAGACAAACCAAGAGTGCACATTTCATTCTTGTTAAGTCGACAAGGACGACACCTATTTTGGCTAAGTTATTTATGAAGAATATTGTCGAACTGCACGAGACTCATAGTAGTATAGTTAGTGATAAAGATTCTTTATTCACTAGCAAATTCTAGAAGATGCTGCAAGAGGTTTTGGGCATCAAGCTCAAAATAAGTACCACTTACCACCCACAGACATATGTGCAAACGGAAAGAGTTAACAAAGTCTTAGAAGATTTGTTTAGAGCTTGTGTGTTAGACTTTGGAGAATCGTGGGAAGACCATCTACACTTAGTAGAATTTTCCAATAATAATAGTTATCAGACTAATATAAGGATGATACCTTTTGAAGCTTTGTATGAAAGGCCATGAAAATCACCCGTATGTTGGTTAGAGGCCGAAGATAGATTATTTCTTGGTCCAGATATGGTAAGAGAAGCTATAGAAAAGATTGAGTTAATCCAGGCTAGGATGAAGGAAGCCCAGTCGAGGTAGAAAAGTTATGCAGATAAGAGGCGTAAGGACTTAGAGTTCTCAGTTGAAGATCTTGTTTTTGTAAAAGTATTACCAATGAAGGGTGTAATCCTGTTTGGGAAGTCAGGAAAATTAGCACCTACATTTGTTAGACCATTTCCTATTACAGAAAGGATCGAAAAACTTGCTTATCGGATAGAGTTACCGAGCAGTTTGACAGGAGTCCATAATGTATTTCATGTTTCTCATCTTAGGAAGTGTGTTCGTGATCCAGAGGCTACTATTCCTCTAACTGCATTGGAAGACTTAGTAGTGGAATCGTACCTGACTATTGTTAGGCAACCGGTTCGTATTGTGGCTAAGGGTGAGAAGAAGTTAAGAAACAAGACAGTCCAATTAGTAAAGGTCCAGTGGAGTGACAATGAAAAAGATTTTACTTGAGAGATAGAGAACAAGATTAGAGACACTTATCCAGATTTGCTTTAGTGGTATGTTTTATGTCTATGATTATGTTTGATGTTATGTACCTTATCGTAATTTCGAGGGCAGAATTCTTTAAGTAGAGGAGTCTGTAACACCCTTAATTTTGACTAACATTATTTAGGATATTTTATTAGACAAATAAAATAAAATAATGTATGGTGGTAAGAAGAATGAGATTTGATAATTAAAATGGGTTGTGCCTTAATTAATAAGTAAATATGACTGATTATAAACTTAAATAAGAAGGACGAATACCATGAGGGGCAAAATAAGAAAATGCTTTATTTGCTAAAACTAAACCCTTCCATTCTCATTTCCTTATTCACTTACATTCTCCCAAACACTATGAAGCTCAAGGCTGGCCATTACTAAGGAATTCAAGAGAAGAAAATGATAGGAAATAAAAGGAAAGCTTGGGGGAAATCAAATTTAAACTCAAATCTCATTTCTCTTCATCAAATCAAGGTGAATAATGATTACCTATCTCAAGTATGCTTGTTTATTTTTGGTTTTATGATTAAACCCAAATATTATGATTGTTATTATGTCATGTTGTGAATGAATGATGATTATATACTTATTGATAATTTATTGGATTTATTATAGAACTATTAAATAGGTTTTAAGAGTGAAAACCTAGTTTACGACATCCAATTGACTTGAAATATGAATGTGATGTTAGAAATATTATTTTACAAGTAAGTTTTTAATTTCATAACTTTCCAAACAAGTATGAATATTTTATGAATTTTCTAAGTAGGGAAAATGATTTATTCGGGTTTTAATTATTAAAAATAATTAAATAATATTTTTAGTCCCAAACTTTTTATATGTTAAAAAATATTTTAATTTTAATTTATTGTGATTTTTGAGGATTTTTCTCAAGTGTTTGTGATTTTATATGAATTTATTAGGGTAGAAAAGCTTAATTATTATATTAAAATAATAATATAAAATTATTGGTTGCAAAATTATTTTGGGGAATGTAATCTGATTCATAGCAGTAGTTCTGAAAAGAATTTGATAAAGAAGTTTATTATCCAATATCAATTTGGCAAAGGACTGGAGTAGGTGAAAAGAAATTGCTTTTAAAGAAATAAAACAGTTTTTCTGTTAATTAAGAGATTGTACGTCATTATAACCAATGACGACGTCCATCTATGCCGCAGCTATCATTGCCACATATTTTATATCGGCTATAGTATCCGCTAGCATTGCTTTAAAGATAAAGGTATTATGGTAACAATGCCGCATATTTTATATAGGCTACAGTAATGCCGCATGTTTTCACCATGGTTTTAAACAATGCTGCTTGTTTTCAATATCAACTCCTTAAAACCATGATGTAGCATTTTTATATTGGCATTAATATTTATAGCGGCAATGATGCCGAATATCTTCATTCCTATATAAAGAGTCAGTAATGCAGCATTTTTGACATTGATATTATAGGGCATGGTGCCACATATATATAATTTCAGCATTATTACTTTAGGCAGCAATGGCACATATAAACCTTACTTTCAACATCGATATAAATGGAAATGATGCCGCCTACTTTCTATATCGACATAAACTGTAACAACCCGCATATTTTACGATGATGTTTTATTTAAATATAGCGTCGTTAGTCGGATTTAAGTCTGAAATGTCACTTTTTGCAAACGGCCGAATTAGGACTCGGGACCACTTCCATTGAGTCCAAAATGGCGTTTGCGATCTTTTTGAGTATAAGCATCGATATGGTTGGAGTTGAGTAGAATTTTGCTATTTTCTATTTGGGCTTTGGGTTTGGGTTTCAGCCCACTAACCAACTTATTACCCTAACTCATTAACTCGTCATCCATTCACTCATTTCATTTCCTAACACTCTAGCTCAACTAAAAATGGGGGAAGAGAATGGGAAATAGAAATTCCAACCCTAGTTGCCTTTGAAAACTCAAATTCTTGCTCCAAAATCAAAGAGAAGCTTAGGTAAGCCTTCTTTTCACCTTCTCCATCTCAATCTCTCTCCAATTTCAGAAATTTCCTATAACCTAATTTAGGAAATAATTGTTTTGATCTTAGATTAGAGCTTGTAGAGTTGAAGTGAAGAGTGGTTGATCTTTTCTTTGCGTTTGAGCTTCTCATCATTGTTTTTGAGTTAAAAGGTGAGTTTTTGAACTCACATCTACATCTATAGCTTTCGTTGTTGTTAGGTATGAATTCCTAACATCTATTCATGTTCATTTGCTTTTGATTTGGATTGATATGGTGAATTCTCCAAATTTTGGTGTTTTGGAGACAAAATCTTTAAAGATCCTATTGTGGATATTTGGACATGTTGTTTGGGGTGTATCGAAGAGCCTATAAGATTGGGTTGTCGTTTGGCATAATCCCCTAGTCTTCGTTGCTCATCCGATAGCTTCCCATTCGTTTTGGCCATCAAGGCCTAGGCAAATTGTTGCCCAGACCAGGTCTTCAGACGTCTGAAATGCAAGTTCAGACGTCTGGTTTTAAACCTGGAACACAAAAATATACGGTAGAAATTTATAAAAATGGCAGAAAACAAAGTCAGACGTCTGAAACGACCTCTCAGACGCCTAATGCAACATGTCAGACGTCTGAAGCCACCCTCTAGACGTCTGGAACTGCCTATTTTTGCCTATTTGCCTATTTTTGAGTGAATTTCCATTTTTTCGATTCTTGTCGATCCAATTAGTTGTTATCGCATTTTTGACTTTGATGATTCTTTTTAGATTTCGTACACGGGTTCTTATAAAGTGATCTTTTTAAATGGTATTAAAAGCTCGTTTCTCCAACTTATAATTTCTATATAAAACACACAATTTTGCACTTCGAGGGAAGAGGGAGGAGAATTAAATGATTAAATAAAACGCGTGCTATGAACACGTGTGTTTATCTTTTCAATTAATTCCTAATCTATTCCTTTGACCGTTTTGACCTTTGGGTATGGTTTACCAATGAGATTAGGTTAACTTTGTACTGGTTTGAGTGTGAAATTGACTCATGGTTAGTAAACCGTTTAGTGCGAACGTGTGGTATGGGACTCACGTTAACATTTTTCGGGTTCCTTTCTGAGAGTTGTAACACATTCTGCCAGTTAGTGGTGTCCAGTACTGGGCCTCCGGACCTTTGCCACTACAGTTTGTTGCCTTCGGGCTTGAGCCTTCGGGGTTTGTTGCCTTCGGGTATGTTGCCTTCGGGCTTGTACCTTCGGGTTTGTGCCTTCGGGTTTGTTGCCCTACAGTATCGCTTTTGGTGTTGGTCATTCGTCACCGCTCGAGAGATATTTGGGTTTGTTGCCTTCGGGCTTGTGGATCCTTGTTTTACAGTACTGAGCTCGAGCATCTTTTGTTTCTTTGACAATTATATTTCCCTAGTGTATCGCCTTTCGGTGTAGGTTCATTGAACCACACGATATATAGCGATTACCCTGTGGAAACTTGTGTTACTTTTATTGGTATTTGTTATTTGCCTTTTTGGCTTGTTTTGGGATATTCATATCCTTTGTTTATTTGTGTTGCCGATGATATGAGGCTTGTTATGATTCATCTTTTGTCAAATGATCTGGTTACCTCTTATGGAGATATTTGTGGTACTTTATGACCTTGTATGTTCATTATCATTTAGTTTATCTAACTGATTTTTTTAGCTAGACTGACCCGTGTATTTTATACTCGGGTCAGACCGAGATGTTTCAGGTTAGGTACATTGAACTTAGCCTATTTTGCTTCCGCATGGACTATTCTGCTAGCTCCTTTTTGTTATAGCTTTTTGTGTAGTCCGTTTTGGATGTAACTATGATATGTATTCTTTTTACTCGCCTGTATATCGTGGTTTGCTTTACCACTTGACATGTATGTGATGATATACTGTTCTGTGATGTGTATTACATTTGAGTTGTTATATTTTATTCTGATAGATTCTTCAGCCACCTATGGCTTTGTATTATGTATTTATTGGATATGTCGATCCATTTAAGAAAGAAAAAAAATGTATGGCAATTGTCGGCGTATTCAATAGATAATTAAGACAAGGCTATAGATGGTCTCTCCTATCTAGCTCTAATCTCCGTATTAGCAGACGGTTTTACCTAGTAACACTCTTTGCTAATGTGGGTCTCGGAGTGGGGCGTCACAGCTTGGTGTCAGAGCCGTGTTCAGAACAAAATATGATAAACATAGAACAAAGACACATATTACGATACATCAAAGTGTAGTACGAATGTTACGAATCTTTGAATCATCGTGCCTTTATTCTTTCCGTGCTTTGGGGTAGATAGAATTTTGGGAATACGTCTAGGAATGCATTTATTCCGTATTATTCCATATTTGAATTAATGATATCTACCTTGTGAATAATCTTGATCTTATCTTAACTTTCAGCTAATGGCTGGAAGAGGCAGAGGACGACGCTCGGATGCTGGGCAATCCAGCGGCTCGCATCCGGACGGCGTTTATATGTCTGCCGAGCAGTTTTTGGAGTTATTTAGGAGCAATCAGCCTCCAGCTCCTACTCGAGCATCTCCTCCACGCAAGTCTGCCTTTGCACGCCTATGCAGTGATTTTTCTCATCTTGGAGGAAAGCCATTCAAAGGCTCCGAGTCCGTTCTTGAGGTCCAAGCTTGGATTCGCACATGCGAGCGTATCTTCTCTCGCATGGATCTTTCTGACCACGATCGAGTTCTTGTAACTTCTAGCTTATTGCAAGAGCGTGCCCTCGAATGGTACGAGTTTCTTGTAGCCGAACTGGATGAGTCTGTTCTTTCTTGGACTCAGTTTTGGGAATGATTCGAACTCAAATTCATTCCTGAATCTGAGAAAGTTTATTAGCCCGTCGCTTCCTTGAGTTGAAGCAAGGGAAGTCCTCCATCTCTGAGTATGTTGCATCATTCGAGGCCTTATCTAAGTATGGTCTTGAATTCATTAGCACCTCTTATAAGAAGAATATGAAGTTTGTCTCTGGTCTTAAGAAATATTTTAAGAAGTCTTTAATGCTTCAGCTTAAGCTTTCTTTTGAGGAGTTGGTTGACTCGGCACTTCATCTCGAAGCCATCGAGAAGGAGTGTAATAGTGGTGATGATGTTGAGGTTCGCAAGAACCCCAATAAGAAGAAGTTTCCATTTCATAAGTGGGAATTTTTCGCTTCCAAGAAGAAAAAGCCTGTTGAATCTGGTTCTAACTCTCAATCTGCTAGAACACCTTCCATTCGGAAGTGTTTCAATTGTGGTTCTTCTGATCATATGATTCGAGCTTGTCCTAAGCCTCTCTTCTGCCGTTATTGCAAGAAGGAAGGTCATCATGTTTCCTCTTGCCCTACTGTTCCTACTAATGCCAAGTCTGGCAAGCTTTATGTTGCTAAGGCTTCTGGAGGTTCTTCTCAGCCCAGAGGTATATCTCCATCTATTTTGGAAGGTTCTATTTTATTTCATGACCGTAGTATTCGAGTTCTTTTCGATACGGGTGCTTCGCATTCTTTCGTACTGAAAAAGCTCGTCGATGATTTGTCTTTGGATGTTTCTTGTATGGTTACTTCGTTGAGGATTGCGAATTCTATTGGGGGATCCGCAACCCTTAGCATGCTTTGTGATGATGTTGAGATTGTTTTATGTGGCTTTTCTTTTCGTGCGAATTTGCACGTTATTTCCTATCTGGGATTTGATATGATTTTGGGTATGGACTGGCTAGTGAGATACGATGCCAGGATTATTTGTTCTGAAAGAATTTTATATCTTCGATACCCAGATTCATCTACTCAGCTATCACTTGTTCTTCGGAATGTGGGTAATTCCGAAATGGCTTTATATTCCCTTGACTCACGAGATGATGATGATATATCTCGTATTCCTATTGTTTGTGACTTCTCTGATGTTTTGAGCCGGTTTCGGGTTTGCCACCCAAGCGGGTGATCGAGTTCCGCATTGATCTCATTCCAGGCGCGCAGCCAGTTGGCCGTCCTCCCACGAGGATGTCTACAAAAGAAAATGAGGAACTCAAGATGCAGCTTTTAGAGCTTGAGTCCAAACAGTTGATCCAGTCCAGTTTTTCACCATGGGGTGCCGCGGTCGTCTTCGTGAAGAAGTCCGATGGAACTCTTAGGCTCTGCATCGACTATCGCAAGCTTAACGAGTTGACCATCAAGAATAGGTATCCATTGCCTTGGATCGATGATATGTTCGATCTATTGAGTGGCGCTAAGGTCTTCTCTCAGCTCGACCTTGCCACTGGTTTTCACCAGCTCCGAGTCGCGGAAGATAGCATATCTCTTACAGCTTTCCGCACTCGATATGGTTCTTTCAAGTGGCTCGTTATGCCATTCGGTTTGACGAACACCCCTGCTTTCTTTGTTGATCTTATGATTCGAGTATTCTGGGAATATCTCGATAAGTTCGTCCTTGTGTTCATCGACGACATTCTTGTTTATTCTAAGTCTGAAGCCGAGCATGCTAATCACTTGAGAATTGTCTTGAGTACTCTTCCTCACCATCAGCTTAAAGCCAAATTCTCCAAGTGCCATTTTTGGGAGAATAAGGTTAAGTTCTTAGGACATGTTGTATCTTCCGACGACATTTCTGTCGATCCCTCAAAGATCGAAGCTATCCAGAATTGGAAGAGGCCTGAGAATGTTCATGAGATTCGTAGTTTCCTTGGATTGGCGGGTTATTACCGTCGGTTCATTAAGGATTTTTCCCATGTTGTGCTTCCTCTCACCAGCCTTACTCGGAAAGGCATTCGTTATATTTGGTCCGATAAGTGTGAAGCTTCCTTTAAGACATTAAAGGAACTTCTCACTAATGCTCCTATTCTTGTGGTTTCCGAGGGGAATCATGATCTTGTTGTCTACACCGATGCTTGTGGTAGTGGTCTCGGTGCCGTGCTTATGCAGAAGGATCGGGTAGTTGCTTATGCTTCTAGGCAACTGCGTCCGAATGAGGTTCGCTATGCCACTCATGATCTTGAGTTAGCCGTCATTGTCTTCGCCTTGAAGATTTGGCGACACTATTTATTAGGCGAGCGCTTCATTCTCTATACCGATCATAAATCCTTGAAGTATTTGTTTACTTAGAAGGAACTCAATATGAGGCAACAACGTTGGCTCGAGTTTCTTGCCTCCTATGACTTTGATATCCAGTATACCCCTGGTAAGGGTAATCGTGTTGCTGATGCGCTTAGTCGCAGACATTCGGCTGTCGTTTCTATGATGCTTGCCGAATGAGATATTCTTGAGACTCTATCTTTTTGTAATATTCGTAATCGAGCTCCATCCTCTGATTCTCCGATAGTATTATACAGTTTGGAAGCTTGACCCTCTCTATTTGATCGTATTGCCAAAGCTCAGCGGCGTGATCCTGATCTTGTGCATCTTATTCAGCTTTGTGAGACTGAATCCCGTGATGAGGCGTTGCGGGATTTCAGCATTGATTTTCATGGGTGTCTTCGCAGGAAGAACCGTCTTGTTGTGCCTTCTGATTCTGCACTTAGGCATGACATTATTGATGACTGTCATCGTTCTAAGTATACCATTCATCCTAGCAGTAGTAAGATGTATGCCGATATGCATCACCTTTATTATTGGGAAGGCATGAAGCGTGATGTGGCAAGTTATGTGAGTAATTGCATGACTTGTCAACGTATTAAAGCCAAAAATCAGCGCCCTTCTGGTCTCCTTCAGCCTCTAGAGATTCCATTGTGGAAATGGGATCAGATTTTGATGGATTTCATTGATGGCCTACCTCGTACGAGATCGGGCCATTCTAGCATTTGGGTTATTGTTGATCGCCTCACCAAATCAACTCATTTTGTGCCTATTAAATCTAATAGGACTGCTTCTCTTTTGGCTAAGTTATATATCAAGGAAATCGCGAGACTTTATGGTGTTCCTAGCTCGATTGTGAGTGACCGTGATCCTTTATTCACAAGCCATTTCTGGCAGAGTCTTCAGCAAGCTTTGGGAACAAAGCTTAATTTCAGCACAGCTTATCATCCACAGTCTGATGGACAGACTGAACTGGTGAATCGTATCTTAGAGGATCTCCTCCGTATTTGTATTCTTGATTTCGGAGGTGGTTGGGAGGATCATCTACCCCTTGTAGAGTTCTCCTACAACAATAGTTTTCAGTCCAGTATCGGTATGGCTCCTTTCGAAGCCTTATACGGAAGGCCATGTCGATCACCTTTATGTTGGTTGGAATCTGGGGAGAAGCTTATTTTTGGCCCAGATTTTGTTCATGATTCTTCTGAGAAGATTGATCTTATTCGTCAGAGAATGAAAGAGGCACAGAGCCGCCAAAAATCCTACGCGGATAACCGTAGGAAGCCTCTCGAGTTCTCGGTTGATGATCTCGTCTTTATTCGTGTTTCTCCTTTGAAAGGGGTAATGCGCTTCAGTATGACAGGGAAATTGGCTCCTCGTTTTGTAGGACCATTTCCTATTACTAAACGTATTGGCCATGTGGCTTATAGAGTTTCACTTCCAGCTCATCTATCTGGTGTTCACGACGTGTTTCACGTCTCTCAGCTTCGGAAGTGTCTTCGAGAATCGGATTCTCCTGATTTGCAAGGGCTTGAGGTCTCACCAGACTTATCTATTGTACAGCAGCTTATTCGCGTACTGGCCTCGGAGGTGAGACACCTTCGAAACAAGGACGTGCCGCTCATTAAAGTTCAATGGTCCGCTAATCCCAATGGCTATACTTGGGAAACCAGAGAGTTTATCGAGCGATCCTATCCGGGTTTTCTATCTTTGCTTAGCAATGGTGAGAATATCTCTTTATTTCAAGCTTATTTTTCTTTCCTTTTTGGGTGATGTAAGTATGTAGTTGTTACAAATTCTTCTCTAGGAATTGCGCGGACACAATTTTGTTAAGGAAGGGAGATCTGTAACAACCCGCATATTTTACGATGGTATATTTAAAGGTTTTATTTAAATATAGCGTCGTTAGTCGGATTTAAGTCCGAAATGTCACTTTTTGCAAACGGTCGAATTAGGTCTCGGGACCACATCCATTGAGTCCAAAATGGCATTTGCGATCTTTTTGAGTATAAACATCGATATGGTTGGAGTTGAGTAGAATTTTGCTATTTTCTATTTGGGCTTTGGGTTTGGGTTTCAGCCCACTAACCCAACTTATTACCCTAACTCATTAACTCTTCATCCATTCACTCATTTCATTTCCTAACACTCTAGCTCAACTGAAAATGGGGGAAGAAATTGGGAAATAGAAATTCCAAACCCTAGTTTCCTTTGCAAACTCAAATTCTTGCTCCAAAATCAAAGAGAAGCTTAGGTAAGCCTTATTTTCACCTTCTCCACCTCAATCTCTCTCCAATTTCAGAAATTTCCTATAACCTAATTTAGAAAATAATTGTTTTTGATCTTAGATTGGAGTTTGTAGAGTTGAAGTGAAGAGTGGTTGATCTTTTCTTTGCGTTTGAGCTTCTCATCATTGTTGTTGAGTTAAAAGGTGAGTTTTTGAACTCACATCTATGTCTATAGCTTTCGTTGTTGTTAGGTATGAATTCCTAACATCTATTCATGTTCATTTGCTTTTGATTTGGATTGATATGGTGAATTCTCCAAATTTTGGTGTTTTGGAGACAAAATCTTTAAAGATCCTATTGTGGATATTTGGACATGTTGTTTGGGGTGTATCGAAGAGCCTATAAGACTGGGTTGTCGTTTGGCGTAATCCCCTAGTCTTCGTTGCTCGTCTGATAGCTTCCCATTCATTTTGGCCATCAAGGCCTAGGCAAATTGTTGCCCAGACCAGGTCTTCAGACATCTGAAATGCAAGTTCAGACGTCTGGTTTTAAACCTGGAACACAAAAATATATGGCAGAAATTTATAAAAATGGCAGAAAACAAAGTCAGACGTCTGAAACAACGTCTCAGGCATCTGATGCAACATGTCAGACGTCTGAAGCCACCCTCCAGACGTCTGGAAGGTTTCTGAATTTCCAGTGAATAAATCCAGACGTCTGGATTTTAAATCAGACGTTTGGAATTGCCTATTTTTGCTTATTTGCCTATTTTTGTGTGAATTTCCATTTTTCCGATTCTTGTCGATCCAATTAGTTGTTATCGCATTTTTGAATTTGATGATTCTTTTAGATTTCGTACACGGGTTCTTATAAAGTGATCTTTTTAAATGGTATTAAAAGCTCGTTTCTCCAACTTATAATTTCTATATAAAACATACAATTTTGCACTTCGAGCGAAGAGGGAGGAGAATTAAATGATTAAATAAAATGCGTGCTATGAACACGTGTGTTTATCTTTTCAGTTAATTCCTAATCTATTCCTTTGACCATTTTGACCTTTGGGTCTGGTTTACCAATGAGATTAGGTGAACTTTGTACTGCTTTGAGTGTGAAATTGTTTAATGGTTAGTAAACCGTTTAGTGCGAACGTGTGGTATGGGACTCACGTTAACATTTTTCGGGTTCCTTTCTGAGAGTTATAACACATTCTGCAAGTTAGTGGTGTCCAGTACTGGGCCTCCAGACCTTCGCCACTATGGTTTGTTGCCTTCGGGGTTTGTTGCCTTCGGGCTTGAGCCTTCGGGGTTTGTTGCTGTAACGACCCTGAATTTTTGACATTTTAAATGAATATTTAATTGAGTTTAAATATTCGAATGATAATTTAATTTGAAATTCAAATATCAGAATGAATTTGGCGATTAAATTAGTGAATTTAATTATTGAAACTGGATAAAAATTTATATCTTCAGTTTTAAGCTGATTAAAAATAATCTGAAGGCTTAGAAAATTTATATTGATAATACTGAAGATAATGGAAGCTTCAGAATTGAAATTGAAACTGCTTTGTTCAGTTTTGAATTTATATCGTTTAGTCGACATTTAAAAATAGCGTTCCGGGGCACAGTCTCGGAATTCGACGAAACCAGTTCCATTGGATCCGTAATATTGTTTTATTATCGGATTTCAATTTTCGTAATGTTTGGAGTGATCGTTTGAGCGTACGATAAGCAAACGCGCTGAAATTAAATTGAAAATCTAATTTAATAACTGGTCCAAAAAGCTATCTTCTCCATACGATCGAATTTGCACTCGAAACCTTCTCCATTGTGTTCGGAATAGGCGTATAACCTTACGAACGCCTAGCGGCACGCCTCGAAAGGAGGTCAAGTTTTTAAGTGGTATTTATCGAACGGTTTGAATTTGAATTTGAATTTAAATTGAAATTTTATTTGTCAACATCAGCCACCCTAGATTTCTTTTAAGCAGACCTATTCCCTGAAACAACACGTTCTCTCTGCTAAATCACGTTCTCTTGTCTCCTCTCCATTCGTTCAAAACGAACGAAACATTTTCTTCGTTCAAAAGAAGTATCTCGTTCTAAAGCAAATCAATGGCCGAAAGATAAATAAAATGAAATCCTCGTTCATTCAATTTTAAATATTCACATCCTCTCGGCTAAAAACAA
Organism: Allium fistulosum; assembly: GCA_030737815.1. NCBI lineage: Eukaryota > Viridiplantae > Streptophyta > Magnoliopsida > Asparagales > Amaryllidaceae > Allium > Allium fistulosum. The sequence continues at coordinate 411,629,310 of CM060908.1, read as the reverse complement.
ACGAAGACAAGCAAATCAATTTCATTCGTTCTTTGTTCTTTTCCTCCCTTCAATTCAAATCACGACCGAAGGAAAAAAAAAGGGGGAGCGATTTTTCCTCCATCTCTTTCCCAAATCGAGCTTGCGAGCATACGACTCAAACTCGATGGGAAGCGACTTCGTTGTTTCGTGACAGCAAAGGGAGCGGCAGCATTTGGGTTTCGCGAGCGATGCAGCTAGTCGTTATGGGTGAGAACGTGAGGTTGCGATCGCGTTCGCTTGGAGCTCGAATTGAGGCAGTTCGAATCTAGGGTCTCGCGATGCGGTGGTCGCGAGTGGTGGGACGCGCAATGCTTGGGAAGGCAAAAGGTTGGAAGCGTGATGGCAAAAGGAGGTCGAGGCGCTCGTTCGATCAAGGCAGAGGCTGACGATCACCTAGGGCATGGTGGCGATTGCGACTCGTTGACAATAGCATCGGTGAGTTCAACCTCACAGTATTTATCTTTATTTTTGATTTTTCATCTCACTAATCTGAATATTTACAGAAAAATATAAATAAAAGAAAAATATATATACCGATCGATTTGATTTTTAAATGCAGAAGTAAAATTTGTATGCGAGCAGAAATAATATATATGCAACAGTCCTGTTTTAATTTGATATATGCAGGCTAGAAAGGAATTTTTTATTTTCTTAGAATTTGGTAAATATATATAGGTAAACAGAAAATATGTAAATAAGATTTTGGAGATTAATCTATTTGATTAACTTATTTAATTATTTTAGCCTCTAAGAAATTATTAAAGAAAAAAATTAGTTAAAATAAATTATTAGTTAATAAAATAAATGGTGATTTATTGTTGGATTATTCCAAATGTTAATAAACCGTAAATGTTTATACAAGGTTTAACAATCAAGAAAAACAAACGGGAATGGAGATGGATTGCAAATAAAAGCAAAGGTGAGATCTTCTCACTCAATTTGAAAAGTGGAAATTTTCAGTTATTGAATTGATTGACTGTTTGGATGTGTATTAGATATAGTAGGATATATCTATATATATATATAGCAATATATACATATTGGCATATGTATATATTGGATTGATTGATTTCCCGCCTCGTATAGCGGATGAGACCCTATTGCGCCGTTAGTAAGCGGATGATATTTTATAAAACCCATATACCGCGATATTCCACCTCGAAGTGGAATTGGTATTGTGCTAACATCTGTGGATGCAGGGAAACAGGTTGGAGGGATCCAACAGGATTCCTCAAAACATTTGAATTGATTTCATATGTTGTTTGATTGATTATTTATAATCTGCATATGATTATATCTGTGATTGAATGTATTGAGAGCTAAAATTTAGCCGAATGTATTTTTGGTATCGTTGGATACCAGAAATAAATGAAATTGGATTTCTGAAATTAAAATTGAATTTTAGATGGTTTGGAAGAATAAAAGAATTTATTTAAAAGGAGGTAAATTTGTTTGAAATCAAATTGATAATTGATCGGGTATTTGAAATAAATAATTGGTGAAATCGATATAAAAATCTATTTGGTGTTTGGACAAAAAAATTGATTCTTGTGTTGAAAAATAAATTTGGAAATCGATTTGTGAAAACGATTTAGTCTTTGGAATTAAAGTTAAAATCAATTTGAAATGTGATTCGGTGTTGAAGTAAATTCAGAAATCAATTTGGAATTCGATTTGGGATTTGAAATAAAATGGAGAAATCAATTTTTAAAAGTTGATTCGGGGTTGAAAATGAATATTTGGAAAACGATTTGAAAATCGTGTAAAAGTGGATTTTTAGGAATGTCAATTCCGAATAGAAGTTGTAAAGGAAAGGGAAATTTGTTTTAAAAATAAATATTGATTTATTTTTAAAAGTGTGGAAAATATGGTTTGAAATCGGATTTTCAAAGTGATGAAGTGTGGAAATAAATTTACAAACTTGAAATGTAAATTTGAAATAAATCGATAAGGATTTATCTAATTGGTTTAAATGGACCATAATATGATTTGAAATTGATTTTCAAACGTGAAGTATGAAATGCGATTTGAAATTGATTTTCAAATGTGAAGTGTGGAAGAATATATATCTTGTGAAAAGATTTGAAATTTAATAAATAATTTGGGAAAAAATTATTTGAATTGGATGTTTGTTATGAATGTTATTGATAGTTAAAGAACCAACTATCAATATTTGCCTTTGAAATGACACTTGATTTGTTTTTAAAACAAACGCTCATTATTCGGTTAAGCCGGGAGAGGACCTTTGTGTCATATAACCCATTCCGAATAGTGATACGTCGCGAATGGATAGCATTTGAAGACCGGTGTGAAGACCGGATATTTGTGAAAATGAAAGGACAACCTGTCGAATGTCTCTGCACCGAGTTGCTCCGGTATAGAGATTTATATCACTCTTTTTGTGATGGGAAGTCCGGACGTGATTAGTGAATATCCGAATTGCAAGGGCTTCTTTGGAAGTGCCTTCGGTTCCGTTCGATCCCGGAACGGACTTGTATGGATGTGTGTCTGACGTTACACTTTGAGATGTAAAGCTGGTTTCTATCAAATACATTTCTGTTGGTGGCGGAGAATTTATTCTCTTAGCTTAACACCCTTCTCTGAGACGTACGAGCTCAGAGGTTATGTAGTTGATAGTTACTAGTGATACATTCCCAATTTGGTAATGTGGCACACGAAGTGCTGATGATCATTTGTGGATCAAAGCTTGGCTTTGTGAAAAAGCGTGGCTTTGTGAAAAAGCGTAGCTTTATGGACGAGACTTCGTCGAGCCTCACAACCCGGTAATGGTCGAAACAGGAATGTGCGGCAAAGGTTTGTAGGGGTAGCGCCCCTAGGGTATGCCATTTCCTTCTGGATAAAAGGTGATATCATGGTATGGAGCCCAGATATTTTACCTATGTTGATTTTATTTTGTGGCTGCTGCTTTTCGATTGAGGATCCTCGGATAAAGGTCGGTAACGACCGGGGGATGGCATAGCTCGTGTGTTAGTTACCTAGTTACAGCTCGGTTAGAGCGTGAGGTAGCGTCGGCCTTTTGTTTGCGGAGATCCGGTTAGGATCCGGGGCGTCTTTCCAGAGGCGTTTCTATTTCGGTAAGGAAGTTCCTTAGCCTGATCATTTGTTGGAAATCCAAAGAAACAATACGAACCCCGTACGGTTTTTATTTGTATTACCTGCCATGGAATGTGGCGGTAACCTGCTACTGAACGTAGTAGCTATAGTAGACATACAACAATAGTTGTATGTTGGCTAAGATTGATATTATACTTTCGAAATGTTTTCCACACTAGACCTTAATAATAATATCAACTGATTTGCGTAGTAAGCATTTTTGACTATCATAAGGAGAAATCTCCTCCAATTCTGCGCTTGCATTGTGTGTGTGGTGGGAGGCCTTATGGTAGTTTCATTTTCCAAAAGCATTGCGAAGTTGTTTTATTTTCTTTGCGAAAATAACTGTTTTTCGATCTCACACCAGTCACCATGACTGACCTGGAGTTCATTGTTCCCTTTCTAAACTCTGGGTGCCCATAATTTTCCACACGGGCAGCCTAGAGTTATTTTATCAGGATATTCTGGAGCTTTGGAGATGAGCTGGATGGCGAAGCGTACTATCGTACTTGTTATTTATTCCGCTGTGTATTATGTATGAGGACAAGTTTATATAACTGTCCATTGTTGTAAACTCTGATGATTGATGTATGTATAAACTGATATAGTCTTTTGTTTTAAAGATTATTGATTTATCTATTATATATTGTTCCGCTGCGAAATGTGAGATTCTGATAATTGTTTCTGATTCTGTTTCTGTTCTTTCTTTTTCTTCTATCTTTTCTTCTACCTCTTCTTTTAACCCTAAAGTTTCGCGTTTCCGCCATTCGATTATCCGACAATTTGGTACAGTGGACGTATCGGTGTCGAGTTTTCGGAAGACGGATTTGCGGGTCTTTACAAGTGGTATCAGAGCATCCGGTTAAGCGACAACCCTGCTCTGTTGGGTGTTACTCATTAGAGATAGAGTCAGTAGTACTCTAGAATGAGTGTGAGTGTAATAATAGATATGAGTGCGTATTTGTTAGTGAATACAAAATTTGTTTTGTATTGTGTTGACTTATCGGTTGATTGTTTATAGATTCTGGTCGGTGCAGGGTGGCCAACTGTAATCGATAGGGGTTTCTAAACTCTTAAACAAGATAAACCGACACAGTATTGTTTTAAATAGGGTAAATGAAATAATTTTGCCCAAAACTATTTTTGTATAAAAAGGAAATGATTTTCTATGAATTATTATTGTATATGGATGCTTGGTTGTTAGGAAGAGATAATATTGAAGTATTATCATTGTTATATGGAATTGAATAAGAAATTAAAATAATAACCAAATATTTGGAGATGAATTCATTTGGCAGATGAAATTTATAAATATGAATTAAAAGATAAGGAAATAAAATCCATATACGAATGAAGATTGGAAATGTGAATTGTAAATGTAATTTACAAATTGAAATAGAATTCCAGAAAGAATACTTGGAAATAAATTCATTAATGGAATGTAAATAAGTTTGATAACTTATAAAAATATCTGAAATCTAATTGGAATGAGATTCAAATTGAAAATGAATGAATTTGTGAATGAATAAATAAATTTGCAACTGCAAGTGCAAGAAAATGAAATTGAATGTTAAAATTCATTTTGAATTTGTAAGTAAATAGAACTGAAATTGAATTTGATTTGTGGAAAACGAAGTGATGTATTAAACTAAAATTAGTAGTGAAGCTAATTGAAGGTTGACCAAATGAATAAGGTTCGAAACGAATTGAATTCAATAATTATAAATGAAATGTTGATTGGATTTATATGGAATTGGTAATCCAGTTTAAATATAAGTGGTAATTGAAAATTAATATCAAAAGTATGGAAAATACTTGTATTGAACTTAAGAAATAAGTGTGAAATTCTTAAGTAAATTTGATATTGAAAATATTCTAAGTTGGTGAATGTGAATATGAAATGCCAATTAAAATTGAATGGAATCAATTGGAAATGAAGTACTATACATATATGACATATGTTTTCCAAACTAAGGATATGAAAAAGTACCTTCCATTGAAAAAAATTGTGAAGGTGTTGGAACTCAGCATGAGTATCCGTTTGATCGTGATGGGATCATATTGATTGATCACGACGTATGCCACAGCGAAATTCGAGGGGCGAGATGCCTATGGTTACAAGCGATTCCACTGGGATAGTGGTGTAACTGCCGTGTGAACTGCGATCTATGGCAACAACCATGGCGAAATTTAAGAGATGAGAAATCTACAGATTACGAGCGATTCTACTGGGATAGTAGCGAAACCGCCGAGTAACTGTGATCCATGGGGGAACGTGCTTTCCATATCCATTTTTAAAAGGATTTTTTTAGTGATTTCAAGTTGAATTTGAGATAAAGGTAAATGGAACTCAATATTCAAAATTAGAAGATAAATCGAATTGAAGTAAAAATTCGAAATGAAAATCTGAATGAAAATCTGAAGATAAAATGAATTCAAATTGAATTGAAATAGTAAAGTAAATTCAAATGAAATTGGAAATGCAAAATTGAATGAAAATAGATATGTAACTTCAATAGTGAAGTAAAAATTTATAAGAAGCATACATTGAAAATTGTGTAATGGAATTTGCAAAATGGTTTGAATATTGTAACTAGATATTATGGCTAGTAGGATATATACAGGTGTATACAGGAATTGGAATTTTGATTTCAAAAATAAATTTGAATTTGCTCGGCAAAGGTATGTATTTAAATTTCAGTATGAAATTTGATGAGTTTCTGATCTTGCCACTTGGCATTTTGTTTTCTTTTGAGATCTGAGAGTCCGTAGGGACGTTTTGTAGTCGTACCGTATTAGCCGCGCAAAGGAGACGCTGGCGAAATTTTTCGAAAATTTCGAGTGTTAGAAAATTTTTGAGAAAATTTTGAAAGTTTAAGATTTGAATTTAAGTTTAAATTTGAATTGTTAAGAAAACAAGGTTGTTTGAAACTTATAATTGAAGTTGGAAGTTTAGTTGAATTAATAACGAATCTGTAGTAGAAAGATTTGTTTTGAAAATTGATAAAACTATTTAGATTATGGAAAATAGTAGACGAGTTAAGGACCGTCTTTCCTAACTTGTAATTTCGGGACGAAATTCTTTTAAGGGGGGAAGATTGTAACGACCCTGAATTTTTGACATTTTAAATGAATATTTAATTGAGTTTAAATATTCGAATGATAATTTAATTTGAAATTCAAATATCAGAATGAATTTGGCGATTAAATTAGTGAATTTAATTATTGAAACTGGATAAAAATTTATATCTTCAGTTTTAAGCTGATTAAAAATAATCTGAAGGCTTAGAAAATTTATATTGATAATACTGAAGATAATGGAAGCTTCAGAATTGAAATTGAAACTGCTTTGTTCAGTTTTGAATTTATATCGTTTAGTCGACATTTAAAAATAGCGTTCCGGGGCACAGTCTCGGAATTCGACGAAACCAGTTCCATTGGATCCGTAATATTGTTTTATTATCGGATTTCAATTTTCGTAATGTTTGGAGTTATCGTTTGAGCGTACAATAAGCAAACGCACTGAAATTAAATTGAAAATCTAATTTAATAACTGGTCCAAAAAGCTATCTTCTCCATACGATCGAATTTGCACTCGAAACCTTCTCCATTGTGTTCGGAATAGGCGTATAACCTTACGAACGCCTAGCGGCACGCCTCGAAAGGAGGTCAAGTTTTTAAGTGGTATTTATCGAACGGTTTGAATTTGAATTTAAATTGAAATTTTATTTGTCAACATCAGCCACCCTAGATTTCTTTTAAGCAGACCTATTCCCTGAAACAACACGTTCTCTCTGCTAAATCACGTTCTCTTGTCTCCTCTCCATTCGTTCAAAACGAACGAAACATTTTCTTCGTTCAAAAGAAGTATCTCGTTCTAAAGCAAATCAATGGCCGAAAGATAAATAAAATGAAATCCTCGTTCATTCAATTTTAAATATTCACATCCTCTCGGCTAAAAACAAACGAAGACAAGCAAATCAATTTCATTCGTTCTTTGTTCTTTTCCTCCCTTCAATTCAAATCACGACCGAAGGAAAAAAAAAGGGGGAGCGATTTTTCCTCCATCTCTTTCCCAAATCGAGCTCGCGAGCATACGACTCAAACTCGATGGGAAGCGACTTCGTTGTTTCGTGACAGCAAAGGGAGCGGCAGCATTTGGGTTTCGCGAGCGATGCAGCGAGTCGTTATGGGTGAGAACGTGAGGTCGCGATCGCGATCGCTTGGAGCTCGAATTGAGGCAGTTCGAATCTAGGGTCTCGCGATGCGGTGGTCGCGAGTGGTGGGACGCGCAATGCTTGGGAAGGCAAAAGGTTGGAAGCGTGATGGCAAAAGGAGGTCGAGGCGCTCGTTCGATCAAGGCAGAGGCTGACGATCACCTAGGGCATGGTGGCGATTGCGACTCGTTGACAATAGCATCGGTGAGTTCAACCACACAGTATTTATCTTTATTTTTGATTTTTCATCTCACTTATCTGAATATTTACAGAAAAATATAAATAAAAGAAAAATATATATACCGATCGATTTGATTTTTAAATGCAGAAGTAAAATTTGTATGCGAGCAGAAATAATATATATGCAACAGTCCTGTTTTAATTTGATATATGCAGGCTAGAAAGGAATTTTTTATTTTCTTAGAATTTGGTAAATATATATAGGTAAACAGAAAATATGTAAATAAGATTTTGGAGATTAATCTATTTGATTAACTTATTTAATTATTTTAGCCTCTAAGAAATTATTAAAGAAAAAAATTAGTTAAAATAAATTATTAGTTAATCAAATAAATGGTGATTTATTGTTGGATTATTCCAAATGTTAATAAACCGTAAATGTTTATACAAGGTTTAACAATCAAGAAAAACAAACGGGAATGGAGATGGATTGCAAATAAAAGCAAAGGTGAGATCTTCTCACTCAATTTGAAAAGTGGAAATTTTCAGTTATTGAATTGATTGATTGTTTGGATGTGTATTAGATATAGTAGGATATATATATATATATATAGCAATATATACATATTGGCATATGTATATATTGGATTGATTGATTTCCCGCCTCGTATAGCGGATGAGACCCTATTGCGCCGTTAGTAAGCGGATGATATTTTATAAAACCCATATACCGCGATATTCCACCTCGAAGTGGAATTGGTATTGTGCTAACATCTGTGGATGCAGGGAAACAGGTTGGAGGGATCCAACAGGATTCCTCAAAACATTTGAATTGATTTCATATGTTGTTTGATTGATTATTTATAATCTGCATATGATTATATCTGTGATTGAATGTATTGAGAGCTAAAATTTAGCCGAATGTATTTTTGGTATCGTTGGATACCAGAAATAAATGAAATTGGATTTCTGAAATTAAAATTGAATTTTAGATGGTTTGGAAGAATAAAAGAATTTATTTAAAAGGAGGTAAATTTGTTTGAAATCAAATTGATAATTGATCGGGTATTTGAAATAAATAATTGGTGAAATCGATATAAAAATCTATTTGGTGTTTGGACAAAAAAATTGATTCTTGTGTTGAAAAATAAATTTGGAAATCGATTTGTGAAAACGATTTAGTCTTTGGAATTAAAGTTAAAATCAATTTGAAATGTGATTCGGTGTTGAAGTAAATTCAGAAATCAATTTGGAATTCGATTTGGGATTTGAAATAAAATGGAGAAATCAATTTTTAAAAGTTGATTCGGGGTTGAAAATGAATATTTGGAAAACGATTTGAAAATCGTGTAAAAGTGGATTTTTAGGAATGTCAATTCCGAATAGAAGTTGTAAAGGAAAGGGAAATTTGTTTTAAAAATAAATATTGATTTATTTTTAAAAGTGTGGAAAATATGGTTTGAAATCGGATTTTCAAAGTGATGAAGTGTGGAAATAAATTTACAAACTTGAAATGTAAATTTGAAATAAATCGATAAGGATTTATCTAATTGGTTTAAATGGACCATAATATGATTTGAAATTGATTTTCAAACGTGAAGTATGAAATGCGATTTGAAATTGATTTTCAAATGTGAAGTGTGGAAGAATATATATCTTGTGAAAAGATTTGAAATTTAATAAATAATTTGGGAAAAAATTATTTGAATTGGATGTTTGTTATGAATGTTATTGATAGTTAAAGAACCAACTATCAATATTTGCCTTTGAAATGACACTTGATTTGTTTTTAAAACAAACGCTCATTATTCGGTTAAGCCGGGAGAGGACCTTTGTGTCATATAACCCATTCCGAATAGTGATACGTCGCGAATGGATAGCATTTGAAGACCGGTGTGAAGACCGGATATTTGTGAAAATGAAAGGACAACCTGTCGAATGTCTCTGCACCGAGTTGCTCCGGTATAGAGATTTATATCACTCTTTTTGTGATGGGAAGTCCGGACGTGATTAGTGAATATCCGGATTGCAAGGGCTTCTTTGGAAGTGCCTTCGGTTCCGTTCGATCCCGGAACGGACTTGTATGGATGTGTGTCTGACGTTACACTTTGAGATGTAAAGCTGGTTTCTATCAAATACATTTCTGTTGGTGGCGGAGAATTTATTCTCTTAGCTTAACACCCTTCTCTGAGACGTACGAGCTCAGAGGTTATGTAGTTGATAGTTACTAGTGAGACATTCCCAATTTGGTAATGTGGCACACGAAGTGCTGATGATCATTTGTGGATCAAAGCGTGGCTTTGTGAAAAAGCGTAGCTTTATGGACGAGACTTCGTCGAGCCTCACAACCCGGTAATGGTCGAAACAGGAATGTGCGGCAAAGGTTTGTAGGGGTAGCGCCCCTAGGGTATGCCATTTCCTTCTGGATAAAAGGTGATATCATGGTATGGAGCCCAGATATTTTACCTATGTTGATTTTATTTTGTGGCTGCTGCTTTTCGATTGAGGATCCTCGGATAAAGGTCGGTAACGACCGGGGGATGGCATAGCTCGTGTGTTAGTTACCTAGTTACAGCTCGGTTAGAGCGTGAGGTAGCGTCGGCCTTTTGTTTGCGGAGATCCGGTTAGGATCCGGGGCGTCTTTCCAGAGGCGTTTCTATTTCGGTAAGGAAGTTCCTTAGCCTGATCATTTGTTGGAAATCCAAAGAAACAATACGAACCCCGTACGGTTTTTATTTGTATTACCTGCCATGGAATGTGGCGGTAACCTGCTACTGAACGTAGTAGCTATAGTAGACATACAACAATAGTTGTATGTTGGCTAAGATTGATATTATACTTTCGAAATGTTTTCCACACTAGACCTTAATAATAATATCAACTGATTTGCGTAGTAAGCATTTTTGACTATCATAAGGAGAAATCTCCTCCAATTCTGCGCTTGCATTGTGTGTGTGGTGGGAGGCCTTATGGTAGTTTCATTTTCCAAAAGCATTGCGAAGTTGTTTTATTTTCTTTGCGAAAATAACTGTTTTTCGATCTCACACCAGTCACCATGACTGACCTGGAGTTTATTGTTCCCTTTCTAAACTCTGGGTGCCTATAATTTTCCACACGGGCAGCCTAGAGTTATTTTATCAGGATATTCTGGATATTCTGGAGCTTTGGAGATGAGCTGGATGGCGAAGCGTACTATCGTACTTGTTATTTATTCCGCTGTGTATTCTGTATGAGGACAAGTTTATATAACTGTCCATTGTTGTAAACTCTGATGATTGATGTATTTATAAACTGATATAGTCTTTTGTTTTAAAGATTATTGATTTATCTATTATATATTGTTCCGCTGCGAAATGTGAGATTCTGATAATTGTTTCTGATTCTGTTTCTGTTCTTTCTTTTTCTTCTATCTTTTCTTCTACCTCTTCTTTTAACCCTAAAGTTTCGCGTTTCCGCCATTCGATTATCCGACAATTTGGTACAGTGGACGTATCGGTGTCGAGTTTTCGAAAGACGGATTTGCGGGTCTTTACAGTTGCCTTCGGGCTTGAGCCTTCGAGGTTTGTTGCCTTCGGGGTTTGTTGCCTTCAGGCTTGAGCCTTCGAGGTTTGTTGCCTTCGAGGTTTGTTGCCTTCGGGCTTGAGCCTTCGGGGTTTGTTGCCTTCGGGTATGTTGCCTTCGGGTATGTTGCCTTCGGGCTTGTACCTTTGGGTTTGTGCCTTCGGGTTTGTTGCCCTACAGTATCGCTTTTGGAGTTGGTCATTCGTCACCGCTCGAGATATATTTGGGTTTGTTGCCTTCGGGCTTGTGGATCCTTGTTATACAGTACTGAGCTCGAGCATCTTTTGTTTCTTTGACAATTATATTTCCCTAGTGTATCGCCTTTCGGTGTAGGTTCATTGAACCACACGATATATAGCGATTACCCTATGGAAACTTGTGTTACCTTTATTGGTATTTGTTATTCGCCTTTTTGGCTTGTTTGGGATATTCATATCCTTTGTTTATTTGAGTTGCCGATGATATGCGGCTTGTTATGATTCATCTTTTGTTAAATGATCTAGTTACCTCTTATGGAGATATTTGTGGTACTTTATGACCTTGTATGTTCATTATCATTTAGTTTATCTAACTGATTTGTTTAGCTAGACTGACCCGTGTATTTTATACTCGGGTCAAACCGAGATGTTTCAGGTTAGGTACATTGGACTTAGCCTATTTTGCTTCCGCATGGACTATTCTGCTAGCTCCCTTTTGTTATAGCTTTTTGTGTAGTCCTTTTTGGCTGTAACTCTGATATGTATTCTTTTGACTCGCTTGTATATCGTGGTTTGCTTTACCACTTGACATGTATCATTTTATATACTCTGTAATGTATCTGTATACGTGTAAATGTATGTGATGATCTACTGTTCTGTGATGTGTATTACATTTGAGTTGTTATATTTTATTCTGATAGATCTTTCAGCCACCTATGGCTTTGTATTAAGTATTTATTGGATATGTCGATCAATTTGAGAAAGAAACAAAAATGTACGGCAATTGTCGGCGTATTCAATAGATAATTAAGACAAGGCTATAGATGGTCACTCCTATCCAGCTCTATTCTCCGTATTAGCAGACGGTGTTACCTAGTAATACTCTTTGCTAATGTGGGTCTCGGAGTGGGGCATCACATAAACGATGTTAATGATTCTATGATATTGATGCCGAAGGTCACCAATGTTGGCATTCCCATACCTCCAAGTTTAAAGCTTTATACTATGCAAACCAAAGATTATGTCACTTATATTTGGCAACCTATATATTTATGTTATGCGACATAAATGATTTTGACCTTATGGCCTTATATTTTATTAAGCCAGATGCTTTAACATAATAGCAACATAGAGGGCTGCGATAATCCATAGCAGCTATATCAATGCCATACTTTATCAATTCAAATGGTTTTATCATATATGGCTTCATAGTCTAAGTTATTGAGGTGCGACAACCTTTCAATGGTTTCGAAGTTCATCAAAGCTATTTTATAAAAGTATATACCTTGGCATAATTTTCTGAATAAAGTAAAGAGCTATATTTTATCTGTTTTTGAGTGTGATTTTAAGGGTTAAATCAATCATAATGATTTCTATTTTCAAGGAAATTAAAAGGGCAATTAGCCTAGGATTTTACTAGATAGATTATTATTCTTATCGCCTTTAAATAAATTGTGATAGGATAAATTGACTCAAGGATTAGAGAATAGAAAGTAGATAATGGGACTGCTGTAGGGTAGGGCCTTATACTTCAACTGTTAGCCCCTAGTTGATATTAGTCCATAATTCCAGTGCGTAGGGCTTTGTTAAGGGTAAAACTAAAATTAAGTTTATGCATAGAAAGAAATATAACTTAGGTGGGTTATTGGTTGACCTGCAAAACCATTAGGTTAATAATGAGCCTAGCAAAACTATGAGATTGATAGACAGTTAGGTTAACACTAAGATGATTGTGTTTGGACGGACAGTCCAGTTCCTTTCTAACAGTGAGTTATAGAATTTTAGTATATTTGGTAGGCCCGAGTCAGCCATATAGGTTTGTAGTCACCCTGGGAAAACTATGAAGTAGAGATAGACAGTCAGCTAATCGAGACAGATTAGTCAGGATTACCTATGTAGCATGCATGCATTTAAATATCTTGTTTATGCAACAATTGTGATTGCTAGAGCATGATTATGATAGACATATTATCAAATGATACTAGTGAGGGGAAAACCCATTCCACTAAGTGGCGTGGTCTCACAGATATCTATTATCGAGATGGCATATTAGTATTCACGCCAGACTTTTTGACTTACCTGAAGGTTTTGTCCTCCCTCTTAAACGCTAGGGTACTTATTTGAGTAGGTTGAGGTAAGGGATTTTAGGTTTTTAGTTAGACGAGAAAGCTTTCGAAGACGTGCAGGAGGTAGAGCTAGTTATATAGGAGTCTACTTATGTCCGTTGTGTTATCATTTGTTTGAATGTATGTATTGACAGATGTTGTATCTGTCTAGTACTAAACTCTGATCAACCATGGTGGCGTCTTCATATGTCGCTCTTGGAGTATTTTGTAATAATTATATTTTACATGAAACTAGGAAACATTTTGGGATTATGTAATGAATATGGAAATATTAATGAAGTCTGTGTTTTGGAAAATTTTCATATTCCCGTGTTTCTGATGTTAATGATAGTATTAACTGATCTCATTTTGTCACCATAGAATAATACTATTGATGGCCGTAGCATCACTAACTTTTATTTTCAGGCCTCAGAATGAAGGATGTTACAAGTGCTTTCACTCGACCCAACTATAGTCATTCGATGGACGTCGTGCCACGATTTAACTATAATCAAGCGGAGTTTCCATATTAAAGATCAACAGTATTCTCAAGTCAAGAAAAATGTGTAATTTCATCACATTGATATTTTTTGTTTGACCTTAGTTATATTAACCAATAGAAAGCTATCGAGTGAGTCATTCCATGATTATCCAATAACTATCAGTAAGTAACCCCTTAGTGTCCCCAGTTGTTATTAGTAATGCACTACACAACATTTTGAGAGCATTACACACTTTAGTCTCAACTGATGTATTTATATCCAGTCTCAATACATCTTGACTAGGAATATTTAAAACAGTATGTTTAATTTCATTATGATAAATTACTTATGGTTACAGCACATTGTAACTACCAGCATAAAACATACAATTTATGGATTTTCTATTAAATATACTTTAATTATTTATTTATATCATAACATAACAAGTATATAGTAGAAATAAAACACCTTTTAATTCGAACAAGATTGGTTATCGAGTTAGATATATGTAACAAATTACATGATTTCCCCTATGGCAAACCCCTAACTCTATCAATCTCCCACTTGCACTTCAGGCCAATTACATAACCTTTATCCATCCCTTCGATTATTTTAATGAAAACTAATCGATCTAGACCCTTCGTGAATGGATCTACTATGTTGTTTTAATTATCTACTATGTCAGTCAACTCTCTTCGATGTTGATAAACTACATTTATCATGTGGAACTAGTCAAAATTTGTTTCTTGACTTTTATGAGCTCTTATCATTACATTATTATCATATAACAATCATGTAGTATTCTTAATACTTGGAATCACTCTTAGCTCAGTTATAAAATTTGTGCATTTATATTTAAACATTGATTTTATCAATGGGCTATTCAAGGCGATGAACTTAACGTTTTTGTTGAATCAACCACAACCTTTTGTTTGAAACATTTCCAAATTAAAGCCCATAGCTAAGGTTTGAACATGAATTTAACATTGACACATTATACTCAATATCACTTATGAAGTTTGAGTCTGAATACTCCTTCATAAGGAGTTCGTTGTTTCTATAAACAGTTTATAGTATTTTGCAAATATTCGAGAACATTCTAAAATAACAGTTAACAATCTTAATTTGGGTTTAATATTTTCTTCAAGTATCAAATAATTATCTAAATATGATATCGTAGATAATACAACATGTTTGATAATTCCTATTGTCAATACATAAGGAATCCATATACATGTCCCATTAAACATTTTAATAAAATGACTTTGCATATCATTTGAGACATTCCACACATCCTTTATACTTATTTTAAAAGATATAATTTACAAATCCAATATCAAGTATTAAACAACCAAACTATTACCGATTTTAACATAAGTACATCATTAACAATCAACAGTATGTTGTTTATTTATAATTTAGAAATATCTTTGTACCTTTTAACGGTTCTTTCTTATAGACACATGCTTCCTTTGCATTTTGGCTAAAAATCAAACTATTTGATATTTCTATCGAAATACATAATTCTAATTCTTATAGAATGGTATTTTCGTATCGTTTTTTGGATCATATCCGAAAACTCATAAACTCAATATCGCTCCTACTGACTTCAAGACACTCTATTAGTTATGTGCAAATAGTCTATTCTAAAACATTATTTAGAATTTTATATTTCAACACATATGTACTAAAAACACAAAGTCGTACCAAATGATAATTTTGTGAGAAAATCTAGATTAACTTGAGCACACTGAATGGTGAATCTATAATGCTAATTTCAATAATTGAAATTTAATATTTTATCCTTATCAATGTTGCTCACTATATTCCAACTGCATTAGTCTTTCTCTTGAAGAAACATTTGCAGCTGATGGATCATATCCCTTTGTGTACAACTATCAAAATCTTATATTGATAATGTACTTGGAATCCTTTTGAATTTGTGTATCATACCATACAACAGAGTCAAAAATCCTAACGATTTAATTAACAACCGAGGATTATCTATTCCTGGTATTAACAAAAAACTCATGGTTTCTCTTTAATGTGCAAGAATATTTATTAGACATTCTAATGCATAGTATTCATGTAGGTTTGGTGAAATTTTATTTCATTCCATGTAATCAGTTTCTTCTTTGGATCGTATCCAAATCTATTATACTACCAATAATTTCTAAAAGAAATTCCTTCGCTACAAAGTTCGTATTTCTTGAAACAACAATTGTTTCTCAGTGCAATGAAATGGGTATTCATAAAATATTTATGAATTGCCTTATATATAAGATTGATTTTATTTTATTTTATGTTACTTATGTTCAAAAAATGAATTAACCATCCAATGACGATCGTTTCCAAACTTCTTTTGAGGCGACTTATACAAGATCCCTTACGAACAATTATTACGTATAGTCTTTTGACTCACACAACCTGCCAACTCCTTGGCCTCAGATATATTAGGGTTTCTTATAAACCCTTATCTTGTATGATTTCGTAAACTGTTCTGTTAGATGAAATTAATTTGAATCTTGTGTACTACTCTAAAGCACATGACCTTCTAGGAAGAAGTTAACTCAACTTAACTCAACATTAATCATACTTTTTTCACAAAATTCGATTACTCCTTATTAATACATCATTGTGTATCATAAGAAGGGGTGAATTTTGAGACTAAAACTTTATTCATTTTAGTTACCATCGGAACTCTTTCCAATACACCCACCTATTAGATTAAATCGAATTATTTTTATCTTATGTTGCTTGTTATTTTATTTCCATTTTATATTCTATGAGCTTATCATAGATATACTATATGTGTATCAAATACACATATTCATTTCTATGATAACTCATCGATGAATACAACGAAGTACATGGAACCGTTTTGTATTAATAGACTTACAATTGCATATATCTATATGTACCAATCCGAAGAGTTCATCAACTCTTATGTCACCCCCACTCATTGGGTGCTTTTCCCTTTATTGTTTGAGATATAATTCACTAGTACCATATGATTCATAATCATATAATCAAAGAATTATTTCTCCAAACCGTGGCTTAGTCCATAATTCCAAAATAATTGCAAATAAACTTAAATACTTCTATATTCTTTAATTAAGCAAAAATACCACTATTAATGAATATCCATAATTTTTATGTTAAAATAAAATATGTCTATTTTTCAGTTAACACTGAAAAGCGACATCTACTATTTCATACATAATGTTTGCTATTTTTTACGAAAACAGTTTTCGTAACTTGATGCGATTAATAAGTGTTATATGGCATGCTCCCACTATTTCCGTCATTACTATAATAACATATGAAATACAATGCTCCATTCAACCACTTAGTATAGGCTATTTATTTCATTTACTGTAACTGGTTTGCAGTAGGGAATTTTCAGATTAAATACCATAACTTGAAAGAAAAAAATCTCATAGAAAACAATTTTCTATGTGAAAATACATTTGAAATAGATACCATATTTCTTATTCGTTGTTAAGTATCTATTATTTTTTACTATTCTCGTTTCCAATTTTTCTTTATGAAGCAAAATGACCGTTCACTCTCTTCATCCTAACCGTGTCTTAGGTTACACCCACTCTTATACTTTCGATTTTCTTTATAAACGGTTGAACCATTTAAAGGAAATCCCTACTAAATTATCATAAAGAACTCTTTACAGAAGTGCATTTGGTCATCCTTAACTTTTAAGAATATTAAGTAAATTGCACTTTATGTCAAATGATCAGAATGACATTTCAGCGATCGAATTCTTCGATCTATCTTGTAGCTTTTGGTCCAATATTACATTTAACACAACAAGATCGTTATTGTAATAAATTATATTGAATACACGATCACCATTACGGTTTATTTGCTTATTTTAAATGAACTAATTTCATCGAGGTTTTATACATTACGAATAGTGACCGTTCATCATATAACATTTATATATGATCGTGTATGGATCAAATATCTGTATTATAATATAGCTTTTAGAGTTCGAAACTCATTTAAGACAACATACAGTATCTGGGCAAACAAATAGGTAAGTGACCAAGTTACAAACATATTTAGTAGTTATAATTAGGCACTTGCATGAGTTAACTTGGAATTTTTTTGATAAGTATATTTCATATTTCTATTTGTAAATCTTAATTCAGTTCCTTTGTATATTTTAACTGATAAACATTTTATCAATTATATTAATTGCAGAAATTTACTGATGTAGGTCATTTTAACTTCATGTAGCAGATGTTCTTATAATATTAGAAAGGTCAAATGTTACCATTTCATTTTTCTAATGAGGCTCTCACTTGTCTTTTATGTTTCTCCAAATCCTAAGATGAAACATAGAATTCTTTTGACTTCATTAGTGGGTGTTAGGACTCGTCAGTTTTGGGATTCCAACCTTGAGTTTGCTCGATAAGTGATAGCCTCGCAAATGATGGATAACTCTTATCGGTTGTATCATATACAACTCCTAACTCGTAGTTCCTTGTCCTAGTCTCATTCGATCTTGAGTTTTCTCAACTAATCGAAGGAAATTATTCTCTCATACCTACCATTGTTCGACGACTTAAGAATAGTATATGTACCTTGAGTTTGCTCAATAAATACATATAGTTATCTTCCCTTGTCTAGTCAATATATTAATAATACTACACATAACATTTCTAGCTTGAGTTTGCTCAACAACTAGAGAGTACTTAAGTAATTTATTAGTATATAAATTGTAGAAAACAACACTTTTATTTGCTGAGTGATATCGATTTATAGAATAATGTTTTTTTATGAAATACCCTCGTGATTCAAGTGTCAGACACATCTGAAATCATGGTATACGTACGATATGTATGTATTTCTTACTTAAGTCTACTGGGTTTCTTTCTGTTCTATCTTTTATTATACAATTATATTATATAAGTTTAATTCTTTTATAACATTTTATAATTTAATTAACTTATATAATAATCTTATGTATAATCTTATATTAATTTTATTAATTAAATCTTATTTAATTAATTTAATTAATTGATTAATTAATATTTTAATTAATTTCATTTTAAGCATTTTAAATTGAATATGTGGACAATAACATTATAGTTATACACATATATCTCATATATATGTATTATATTATTTATTAGTTAATATTTGATTAATTTATTTAATTAAAACAATTTTAATTAATTATAATTAATTTCAAAAATTATATATATATATATATATATATATATTACCTTAACAGTTTAAGATAATGTTACATATATCAATATATATGTTATTTAATTTAATTAATTAATTTTTAATTAATTATTCAATTTACTAATCCAATTAATAATTAATAATTTTTGAAAAATAATTATTTTATTTTCAGAATAAATTTGAAAATAATTTTATAATATTTATAAAATTATAATTTATTTTGAGTTTAACCATTTAAATTTAAAATATTATTTTTAATTATTTTAAATTTAAACTTTTAAATTTTAAATTTTAATTTAATTTCAAAACAAATTTTGAAAATTAGCCAAGGCCCAAATCAGTGCATTTACATTTGGGATAACCTTTGGGCTTACCTCATTCTTTCTAGTCTGGCCAGTAGCCAGTTAGGACAGAGTAATTGATTATCCAAACCTAATCTTAGATGCTACTTTTCTAGATACTCAACCTTATGGGTAGACTTTAATAAGTTAGCCCTAATACTGCTAATTTAAGCCGCATTGGCTATTTTACTCTTATACCATTATTGGATCTGGGCCAGTACGCAGCAGGGTAAGTGGATAAGTTATAAAGAAATTATTTCATTCTGGACTTATTAGGCCTGTAAGTCTAAATTAAGTTAGATCTTATCTAAGTTTATTTTAAATAAAATTAATATTTTATTTATTTTATAAATAAGGTTTTATTTATTGTATAGTTTGTATTGTATAATAGAATGTGTATAATATACACATATGTGTGTACATGCATGTGCAACATAGTAAAGTGTATATGGTTTGAGATGCCCGTATATAGATGTTGGGATTTACACTGTAACGGACATGTTAACCCCTCTATATACATGTGTGTCATCAATGTATATATGTGTACATAGAAATAATACATACATACATACATACATACATATATGTCTAAATATAATTTCGTATAATATGAAATATAATTTATAAATAACAATAAGTATAATTACATTTATCAAATTATTTTGAAATTTAATTTAACAAACTAATTTTTAGCAAATTTTAATATAATGCTATATGTATATGAAATCAAAAAGGTTTTTTTAACATATATATATATAACTTTAAAATTATTATACATAAAATATACAAATATACATATACTTGTAAATATATATACATGATAATATAAATAATAATTAAAAAAACTGCGCGCACACACACATCTTTTCATGCTCATGGCCAATTTTTTTTCTTTTTGCTTAGTGCTTATTTAACAATTTAATTTAATTTTAAATTCTGTAAGGAAATCCTTTTAAATATTTTTTTAATTTTTGAAAGCATAATTGTAACATCCCACAAACCCGTACCCCTTGAATTGACATTAATTTCCATCAAATCAACTCAAGGACAACGGAAATATGAACCATTTGGTTTAAAGAAGAAAGAGGTAGAAGAAGAATGTAGAAAACAACATCAGAATCTAACCATCGCAGCGGAATAAAATATAATAGACAATAACAGATCTTTACACAAATCAAAGCTATATCTGTTTATACAATACATCATCAGAGTATACATCAGAGTACACATACATACAACTGGACAATAATCATATCATGTCCTCAATATAACAGAGTACAGCAATCAACCCAGCAGAATATATATATAACCAAGTACGGAAGATACGTCACGCCATCCAGCTCATCCATGAGCTCCACAGCATCATATCCTGTAACCTATAATACTCGGTCTGACCCGAGCGTTATAATAAAATAACACCCGAGTCAATCTGGAAAACCAGCGTGAGAAAATCACACTCAAATTAATTATTAAAGTTTCAAAATCCTTTGAAAACAAAAGCATCTCGTAAGACCACACCACAAATAAACATGTCGGGTTTTTACCTTACGATAGCCAAAACATTTTTATCAAATCCGTCTGATATTATAATAGTGTCTATTGAAAGTAAAATAGAATCTAGCTGAAATGCTTGCATCTCACGTTTCAGCATTAGTTGGGCACAATCAAAACCGTACAGGCACGTAGGGAGAATGGATTTCCATCAATGACTAGGCACTGGGGTACCACCTGTCACAGTACGTGGCCTAGATCACAGTACCGAGGATTACTCCCAATCCCCTGCAACACAAGGCCGGAACTATCCCTTACTGGATAATTCCGAATAAAATCACCCCACGGTTGGGATCAGCAACCGCACCACTAAGCCGAAATAAAAAGGGACATCTAGACAGGGATGACCTTACCCTCCAGTGGGAGCTACCCACGAAGCCTTGCTGCTTAACCCCTGATTTTCAGTCATTCCCGGTTGATGAGGCTCGAGGCTAAGCGTTACCTTTTAGAACATATCCCTTAGAATGCCCATCGTCCGCTGATGATGTTCCGAAAGCATTCGTCCATACAAGTCCGTCCCGGGTCCGAACGGAACCGAAGGCACTACCCCTACTACATCCATTTTGGAAATATCCTCAGGATTAGTAGCGACTAGCCCTTGCACTTCACTGCTCTATCTTCGACTCCGAAATCGTTTCCACGAAACATACAAACCGAATCGAAGTGGTTTTCGAGAAATAAATCTCGATCCCGGTCTCTTCGAAACGATCAGCGCATTGGCCAATATTGATAGTCGATTATTTAACTATCAATTAACATTCACAAACATCCATCCAACAATAAATAATTTCCCCCAAATTATTTATTTAACTCAAATATCCTTTCAAGATATATTTCTATTTTCAAACCCCTTTTGAAAACAATTTCAAACAGTTTCCTCTCACGGAATGCATATCTCAAATATTTATTTCCACTGAAACACCAAGTACAAAATACTTTTAGATTTTTAAAATAATTTAAAACACTTTATTATAAATATACTTTATAACTTTGAAATTATAACTTCTTTAATACTTTATCAAAATATATACTTTAAGAATAATTAAATTAAAGATACTTAATAAAATATAAAACTAGATTCTTTTATCATTTAAACATAATACCAAACCATCTTTAAATATTTATTATTAAAATAGATTTGAAAAATACTACTTTAAAGTTTAAACATTTAAAAATAATAGATTTTCCAAAACATACTTTAAACCAACCTTTAAAACCTTAGCTTATACTTAAAAGTTTACTTTGAAAACGTAATTGGCTATTCAGGGAAATACACTTCTCTCCACATCTTTTAAAAATAAATCAACATTTATTTTTAAACCAATTCATATCCCTTCATAAATTCCCACCTTGAATTTATATTTTCAAATATCCACTGATATTTTATTTTACTTTATAAACCCAGTTTATAAATTCCAAAATCTCACTTCTCTTTTAAAATTCCAATTTTAAACAACTAAATCAATTTCCAATTGACTTTCCAATTTACTTTACTTTATTTTGAAATAAATTTCCTTTGCTACTTCATTTATTTCAAAATACATTAACTTTTAGATTTATTTCTCTACTGTGAGTTAAAACCCTCTTAACTGAAAATACCAATTTTAAACTTCCAAAATTCCTTCTTTATCCCTTAATTAAATTTAATCCTTTAATTTAAAAATAACTTCTTTTATTCTTTAAATAATATCACTTTAGTTTTAAAGTTTATATTTTTCCCTGTTAATTCAAAATTCCCTTATTCCAATTCACTTGAATTATTTACTTAAAATTTACTCTTTTATTTCTTTCAAAATCCAATTCTATAGAATTTAATAATCCATTATACTTAGATATTCAATCCAACAACATCTTCTAATATTTCAATCATCAATAAAATTATCACAGGATATCATTCATAGCACAGAATATCAAATAATCTAAATAATTTTGAGGAATCCAGTTGGATCCCTCCAACCTGTTTCCCTGCATCCACAGACGTTAGCACAATACCAATTCCACTTCGAGGTGGAATATCGCGGTATATGGGTTTTATATAATATCATCCGCTATTATGCGGCGCATAGGGTCTCATCCGCTATATAATGCGAGGATATCAATTCCAATATATACATATTCCAATATATATATATATATATTGATATATACTACTATATATAATATCATATCAAATCAATCCAATCATTCACCCAATATTTAAATTTAACTATTTAAATTTAAATAGCAACCAGATGAGTGAGATTAACTCACCTTTTCTCTTAATTTGCAGTCCATTCCCACTCATTTCCTTTCCATCTTGTTCCATGATTTTTGAACCTTGTATAAACGTTATACACTTAATTTATATTTGGATTAACTTAATAGTCAATTTCCATAAAATAATTTTAATTGGCAATTGAATTGAATTTGAACTAATCCTTCCTTAAATAATCTCCTAGTAACTAAAATTTTGGTCTAATAAACGATACACCTCCATTATTTAAAGTTAACTAGTAAATGAAAAGAGGTATATATTTTCCTTTCTGACCCAAACGTAAATTTTATAACAGCGTATATGTATATATCATAATCACTATTTAGCATTTCTTAAAATTAACAGTAAGTTAAATATTAGTATATAGCTATATATTTCTATAAACATTTTAATATTTTCCTACTTCCCTTTTAAAATCTTATTTGTAATTCCTGCATATATACACATTTGTTCTAATAAAATTCCTATTCTACCCAAAGCTCATCTACACATAAACTCCTCTGTTTTTCTTATATATGTTTAAACTAAAACATGTATGTGAATCTATGTGTGCGTGTATATATTAACTTTTAAACAAAATTATTTTACACCTCTGCAATTATTATTTTCCTAGTTTACTGTATATATACATAGATAAAGAAGAAGAAAGGTCTGCATATCCCTCACAGCGATTAACCCTCCATCGAACACCAACCCAAAGTCACAGCGCAGACAAGCTCGAGTACGAGCCATCCTCGAGAGAAACTGCGACAATCGAAACCATCGTGACTTCGCCAGAGAGCTTCCAGGCTTCCAACGCCTCACGCAAACCCAAAATTGGCTCAGCTCGAGCCACCAGACATTGCCGTGATCGCTCGTGAATCCAAACCCCACTCGATTTCCCCTCAGAGTCGCGTCGCCGCCGAGCTCCCCCATCCCAAAAGACACCGCCGCGATTTATTTGAAGGCGAGGGTGGTTTTTTTTTATCTCTTTGTTTTGAACTTCGGCCATCAATTCTTTGAATTGATTTCACTGGTTGTACTACGATTTGATTTTGAAAAAAAATGGAAGGGGCAGCCGTTATTATTTTGGAATGAACAGAATAAATTTTAAAGAAGGAAGGGATTTCGTTTGAATATGTCTTCGTTCTAAAGGATGGAAATAGTAGGTGTGTGATTTAAACGAAAAGGGTTTGTCGGCTTTGATTCAGACGAGAGGCGACTAGGATGTGAAGGTAACGTGTTTGAACAAATTAGCAATAGTGATTAGAAGGGATGTGAAAGAAACAGCTAATGTAAAGGAATAAAGAAACTATATTATTAAATTTTCCGATTAAATCTTCAATGCGTTTACTTATCGTACGCTCACACAACAACTCCAAATACTACGAAAATTGAAATCCGATAATAAAACAATATTACGGATCCAATGGAACTGGTTTCGTAGAATTCCGAGAATGTGCCTCGAAAGGCTATTTTTAAATTCAATTTAGACGATATATTTTTAAAACTGAACAAACCACTTTTAAATTCAGTTTTAAAAGTTCTATTATCTTCAGCATCATCAATATGAATTTTACGAGCTTTCAAAATATTTTTAATTAACTTAGAATACCAGATTTACTATTTTATCCAACTTCAAATAATTTAATTTAATAATTAAATCACCCAATAAACAGCGATATTTGAAATTTAAGTTAATAATTAGTCTCTGAATATTTAAAATTAATTAAATATTCCAATTTCAAACATACAAAAATTCCGGGTTGTCACATTCCTCTCCCCTTAAAAGAATTTCGTCCCCGAAATTACTAGTTAGGAAGAATGATCCATACCCCATTAACTATCTTCTCAACTCCAATTAATTTTTAACATCTTACCAAACAAATCTTTTATCAAAGACACACTAACCCTTTTCTTAACTTTACAACTTACCCATAAATCCCAAACGATATCACTTGCTTAACCATTCAAATTTAAATTTAAAACCAAATTTGAATTATCAAAAATTTCTCAAAATTTTTCTAACTCCCTAAATCTCCGAAATTTTTTGCCAGCGTCTCCTTTGCGCGGCTAGCTCGGTACAACTACAAAATGGTTCTACGGCCTCCCAATCTCAAAAAGAAAACAAAAAGCCAAGTGGCTGGATCAAAAACCCAATCAAATTTCATATAGAAATTCAAATACATACCTTTTGTCGGGCCATTAAATTTTATCCTTTAAAATCAAAAATCCCAATTTATCCATTGCTTTTATACACATGTATATCCTACTAAGCAATAATATTCAATCACAATTCCAAAGTCATTTTATACTTTTCTTTATAAATTTCCAATATTTGTTTTACTTAAGCCCGTACGATGCACATATATCATCCGTACGCAATATCAAATTCGATCGCTCACTCGATCGCACAATTTCACTTCCGAACTAGTATTGTCCACCCGACTTCCTAGTGCGGACTCAGATCTGGTTTCTTGATCAGAAACCGTTATTCTCCTTGCATAGTCACCAACTATGATAGAAAATTAGCAGAATCAATCAACAATCCATATCCAGGTTCGCCGTCGAAAATCGAGTGAAAAATCCTAACTCGGATCGGTATAACTACCTCGAAATTCTGTGCTCGAATCCGGATCAAATCACTATGCAAATAAAATAATATACGTACATCCTATGTATTAATTTCAATTGATTATCAACTATATCAATTCTCTTTTATTTCTCATTCCTTTTGATTGTTATCCACTTATTCGCAACTTTTCCCTCTCACTTAGCATACTTTCAGTACCAAATTTTCTTAAGAATTCACTATTCATTTCTTAAGTTCAAGATAAACATTTTATATACTTCTTGGATTTGTTTCACTTCATTCTTGAAGTTTATATTCAATTTTATTCACTTTTGTCATTACAATTCCATTAGAATATAATTTGGTTTCAAACCCTGAATACTGAATTTTATTCATCTTATCTCAATCAATATTTAATTGACCATTTTCTTTAGTAGTTTCACTTGCTAATTTGTTTTCATATCTCAAATAAAAGTTTGTTTGCAAACTTTTTCTTTCTTCAATTTCTTTGATTTCACCTTACTTTATATACACACTTCAATTAGATTTCCATAAACAGTTCTAAATAAGATTCCAGAGTTTAAACAATTTCCCAGAATTTCAAAATCACCTTTGAAATTAACTATATCCAAAATCCTTTTTGAATTTCAGAACCAAACCCAGTTTTGCAAACAAACACCAGCCCAAAACATCCAGGTAGCAATTCCTCTTTTGGAAACTCGAAAATGAACACCGATGATGTCGCGATCATCATCGGAATTATTTTCCAGCGACCACAAAGAGTTTAGTGCTTTTATTTGTTTAAAAGCATTTCAAATATTTTTAATTTCCAAATCTCACAAGATTTCAAATTCAACTCAAAAATATTCCTGAAATAATACTATTATTTCTCCAAAACCTTTTTGAAACCATTTCCAAACTCAAAGGAATTTTAAACTTCACAAAATTCCAAATTCGAAATCCATCTTGATTTATTTTCAAATGTTCCTCTGGAATCCTATTACCAATTATAAATCATATTTATAATTCACAGTTACAACTTTCACTTTATTATCTGAATTTATTTTCTTAACTTTGGTTATAAGTTTTCAATTTCTTATTCAATTTCCTCCTAATGAAAATCATCTAACAACCAAACATCAAAATATAACTATAATAATTTATAAAAATTATTTCTTTCATATACAAAAATAATTTGGGTAAAATTATTTCATTTACCCCATTTTAAAACAATATTGTGTCGGTTTATCTTGTTTAAGAGTTTAGAAATCCCTATCGATATTGTGGTGTCCCACACATCGACCAGAATCCATAAACACTCAACCGATAAGTCAACACAATATAAAACCATTTTATATTCACTAACAAATACGCGCTCATATCTATTAATACTCTCAAAATTCCCACCAGAGCTAAGGTTATCGCCAACCTGGCTCTGATACCACTGTAACATCCCACAAACCCATACCCCTTGAATTGACATTAATTTCCATCAAATCAACTCAAGGACAACGGAAATACGAACCATTTGGTTTAAAGAGAATTTATTGATTTTATATTTAAATATTTTATTTAAATATTTCGTCGTTCGTCGGATTTTGGTCCGAAAAGCTACTTTTTGCAAACAGTTGAATTAGGACTCGAGACCTCCCCCATTGAGTTAAAAATGCCGTTTGCAACCTTTTTGAGTATAAACTTCGTTATGTTTGGAGTTGGGAGAATTTTGCCACTTTTCACTTAGGGCTTTGGGTTGGGTTTCAGCCCAATAACCCCACTTATTACCCTAGCTCAGTCCACCTCTCCTCTTCACTTCACTCTTATTCTCCAAACACTCAAGCAAAACTGAAAATGGGGGAAGAAAAAGGGAATTAGAAACTCCAAGCCCTAGTTCCATTGCTAATCCAAGTTCTAGCTCCAAACTCAAAGAAGAAGCTTTGGTAAGCCTTCTCTTTTTCTTCTCCAACTCATTCTTTTACCAATTTCAGAAATTCCTAAACCTAACTTTGGGAATGTTCTCCTTTTTTTAGCATAGATTCAAGCTCATTTGGGTTGTGTTGAAGAGTGGTTGATTCTCCCTTTGCTTTCAAGCTCCTTCTTCATTGTTTTTGTAAAAAGGTGAGATTTTTATCTCACATCTTAAACTATTTTTATCTTTGATTGTTAGGTATGAATTCCTAACACTTATTCATGTGCTATTGCTTTTGGTTTGGAAAGAATTAGTATTCATTGCTAGGGCAAGAAGTGCTGGAAATCAGGCTCCGGCCGACCGAATGCAATGTCCGGTCGACCGACCTGCTACTTGAGCACTTCCCTGCCTCTGTTTTGGGAGTGCAGGAATTTTGGCTCCGGCTGACCGACCAGGAAGTCCGGTCGACCGACCTGCTACCCGAGAATTTCTGTCTCTGGTCCGGTCAACCGACCTCAGGGTCCGGTTGACCGACCTGCTCCTATTTGCCAATTATGCCTATATTGCCTACTTTGTTTGAATTTCCAACTTTAATCGATTCGTGTTGTTTCCCTTTTTTTGTTATCATTTATTACCGACTTTGATGACTTCTTTTCTTCGGGATTTTTGGGAATATCCATTTTGATGGATTCGGTATCGATTTCTTTGGATTTTATTCACGTCTTCGAATGTGAATTTTTATGATTGATTGTTTCTACAATCACTTCTATGATTTGTCACTTCAAAATATAAAGGTTTTCTATACTAGTATTAAATATCAAAACCCTTTCATTAAAACAATTTCAACTCTATTTTCAATATCAAAGCTCGTTTCTTAAAACCGTTTTCCAATCTATTAGTATATACAAACCTTTACCTCATTCGTATGAGAAAATCTAATTAAACGGCTTAGCAAAACAAGTGGTATGAAACGCTTGCGTTTACTTCGTCGGTTAATTTATGGACTTGTTCGATTGAAACTCTTGTGACAATTTTCTAGTGCAGATCTACAATCTGTTCGTAAATATTTGAGTTAAGAAAGTGGTTATGGGACATGAAGCTAAACTCTTATATTTACTAGCTTAGTGTAATCGACACTTCTTGATGATCGATGATGATCATTTTATGGTTTAGACTAGCAATGTGCGATGTCTCTTTGTCCATGTGAAGGACTGTACTTCATTTTATTGAGCTTCGTCTCATTTCTTTGTGGGCTGGCAACCCAAGTACTTTTAATGTGTTTCGATTGATCTGATGTACCGTTTGCACTACATCGATGTCTCGGCCTTCCGATTCATTGGACGTACCGTTTGCACTGCATCAATGTTCTGAATTGTATTGTCTTTCCAATTCATTGGACGTACCGTTTGCACTGCGTCAATGTTCGATTCATTGGACGTACCGTTTTCACTGCGTCAATATTCGATTCATCTGATGTACCGTTTGTACTGCATCGATGTCTCGGCTTTCCAGTTCATTGGACGTACCGTTTGCACTGCGTCAATGTTCAATTCATTGGACGTACCGTTTGCACTGCGTCAATGTTCGATTCATCTGATGTACCGTTTGTACTGCATCGATGTCTCGGCTTTCCAGTTCATTGGACGTACCGTTTGCACTGCGTCAATGTTCAATTCATTGGACGTACCGTTTGCACTGCGTCAATGTTCGATTCATCTGATGTACCGTTTGTACTACATCGATGTCTCGGCTTTCCGGTTCATTGGACGTACCGTTTGCACTGCGTCAATGTTCCGACTTTCATGCTCCTGTTTGGGATTGGCCATCCTTTTCTTGTGATTTCTAGATATTGATTTCTGGAATTTATGTTTCACCAACTTTTACAATTGGCATTAATATGTATGTCATTATTGTGGCTTGGTGAAATATATAAAGAATATGACATTCTTTTTAATCTTTGAGAAGATTCTTGTGATATTGATTAATCTCTTGTTGATTTTCAATTACGTACTTATCACAGTATGGTATTATGGTTATGATACGTTTTTGTCATATCTCTTATTCTATATCACTTTATCTGATATTTATAGCTAGACTGATCCGTTTATTATTTTCTTATAAATAATACTCGGGTCAGACTGAGATTTTACAAGTGCTTCTTCATGACTTCCTATCTGGAACCATCATCTGACTTTTGGCTAACTACTCTAGTTTAGTAGTTTTTGTTGTATACATTTGAGATTAGACTCCTTGATGTATACATATTCTTTTGGCTAGCACTTGTATCTATTCTTTTGTGTTATTGTGGATCTTATTTGACCACTACTTTGATGTACACTTTCATGTGTTATATTCATATCTATTTCCGCCTTTGTGATATGAATTGTCTGTGACTGATTTGTGTTATATTTATTTCTATATTTGTTTCCGAAGTCCATATAGCCACTGTGTAGTAGCTTTGAGTTTGTATCGGTATGTCGGATTTCCTCTTGAGATGAAAAGTTATATTTTTAATCTGGCATATCGGTACTCGCACAAAGCAATTACACAGACGGTCGCTCCTCAACAGCCTTATTCTCCGTGCTAGTTGACGGCATTACCCCGTAGTGTCCTTGGCTGGCGTGGGTATAGAGGTGGGGCGTCACAGCTTGGTATCAGAATCAAACTTCGGAACAATGTAGAATAATTTTGCAAGGATCATGTCCTAAGTCTTTCTTAGGAGTCGTGCTTTAGGAATTTATTCGAGTCAATTGGACCCGTTCTATCCTATTTTCTTTTATGATTCCTTATTTTATCAATCATGATTGTTTGATATTCATTCTAAGAATAACCTTTTCTTCTTCTTTTCTTTCTTTCTTAAAGAAAAGAAATGGTTGGTTCTGGCAGTCCTAGCGCTGGTCAATCCAGTAGTCCTTCTCTGGATGGCGTATTTATGTCAGCTCAATAACTTTTGGATCTTGTAAAGAATCAAAGGTTTATCTGTGCTTTGGGTAAGAACCCCGAAAAGATTTTACCTTTGAAACTTGAAGTTCCTTTCAATCATCTTGTGGATATCACTCTTCGACATGAAGAGGTTGGTAAAGGAAGTGTTTGTGATATTGGGACTTCCAAGAAGAGGCATATTAAGATCAAGAGCCTTAATCCCAATAAGAGAGTGAAGCAAACTACTTTTGTAGCAAAGACTCCAATCCTAATCATGGAGGATGCTACAATTGTAATTCTAAGGAACACTATGCGAATATGTGTCCGAAACCCCATTCTTGTCGCTATTGCAAGAAACCGGGTCATCTTTTATCTGCTTGTCCCAAACTTTTGAACAAGGACATGAGAAAGCTAAATATTGTGCAAGCCCCTAACAACTCTTCTCTTAGTCAAGGTATGCATTCTATCCTTGATGACATTTATTTTGTGATTATCTTATTCGAGTTCTTTTTGATATGGGTTTCATCTCATTATTTTTATATCAAAAGAACTTGTGATTCTTTTTCTTTAAACATTTCTGGGCTTGAGGACTTCTTTGAGGATTGCGAATCCGGATTGGTGAATCTGCAAAACTCAATTTGCTTTTTATTGATGTCGAAATTATTTTATGTGATTTTCCTTTCCGAGCCGATTTTTACTTATGCTTCGGAATTGACTTTTGTAAGGATTGGCTTAATTATTATGAAGCCATATCCTTTGTCCCGTGTGGACTATTCATCTTCGACATTTTCAATCTGTTAAGCAGATTTCTGTTTTTCCTTTGTGATTTTGATTCCAATTTGATGGCATCATTTTATTCTTAAAGCTCACCCGATGAGGAAAGTGTTATTTCTCTCATTCATGTAGTTTGAGAATTTTCCGGTATTTTTGAGTTTGCTTTAGAATTATCACCTAAGCAATCTTTTGAGTGGTGATAAGGTCTTTTTAGCTCGACCTTGCCACCGATTTTCATTTGCTACGAGTTGCGGGAGTTAGAATTCCATTTACCGCATTCCGCACTCGTTATGAAACTTATGAATGACTTATTATGTCATTCAGTTTGTCCAGCTTATTTCATCCATTTTATGAATCGAGTAGCCTACTATCTCGATGACTCCATTCTTGTATATATTGATTTTGGATGAAAATAGCAATTTAAAATTTTGCAAATCTTTTTCATAAGATTTATTTATAAGTACAATTTGATTTTTGCTCTTAAACGAGCAAAGAATATTCTTAAAGGTTTTTAAGAAACATGTTTATCATATAGAAAATGATTTTGTGATTTTATTGCCCGTTGAGTGCTTTAAGAATTCTGGTCGGTGCGCTTGATCAACGTTATCGATAGGAATTTCCTAAACGCTTTGATGAGACAACCAGACACGATATATTGACTTGTAAAAATGTAAATTTTTCTGGAAAGATTATTACATAAAGATAAATGTAATTTTGAAAGTTTTAGCTTTTCGGGAAAGAAAATTATTTAAAAGAAATTCTTTCTTTCCGATACTCTTATCCTTGTGATTCCCGAAGGGAACCAAGACTTTATCTTTGGTACCAATGCTAATCGTGTTGGTTTGGATGCTGTTCTCTTGCAAAAGAGAACGTGCTATCTCTTGTGCTTCTAAATCATTAAAGCCGATCGAGACTAGGCATGCCACTCATGATCTAGTGCTCGCGGTTATTGTTTTCGCTTTTAGAGTTTGGCATCATCATTTTTGGGGGAGAAATTTGTTCTCTGCCTCGATCATAAATCTTTGGAATATTTATTTTTTCATAAGGAACTTAATGTTGACTCGAGTTCCTGGCATCTTATGATCTTGATATTCTTTTTGTTCCCAGAAGGGAAATTGTGTTGCCAGTGCGTTTAGTCATAAGCAACAAGTGGTTGATTCTTTGATGATGTATGAATGGAATTTTCTTTTTATCAAGTTCATCGGACATTTTGATATACTTCGTTTTATTGAGCTTTATCTCATTTCTTTTATGGACTAGCATCCGATGTTCTTTTATGGTGTTCGGTTCATTTGACGTACCGTTTGCACTACGTTGATGTTTTGAATTATTTGAGCTTTGGTTCATCTGGCGTACCGTTATTGTATTACGCCGTTGTTCCAAATTATTCGAGTTTCTCGTTTCTCTGGCGTACCGTTATTGTACTACGCCGTTGCACCGGCTCAAATCTCTGCTATTCTTGACGTTTTCCACGTATTTTAACTATGGAAATGATTTTAGGTTTCCGATTTTTGTTCTTGAGCCTGGTGTTATGGTAGGGATTGAAGTTTCACCAGATTTGACTTTTGAGCAACATTCTATTCGCATCATTTCTTCGGAGGTTGAGCGCCTTCAAAATAAAGTTCTTTTTCTTGTGAAAGTTCAATGGTTCTCAAATCCCAAGGATTGCTCTTGGGAAATCTAGAGAATTCATCGAGCGAACTCGTCCGGGTTTTCTCTTTCATGCTCTTTTTGGTGAACTTCTCATTTCAAATTTTCTTTTGTATTAATATGCTTTTATGGTTGTTACTATTTATTTTCTTCTTAAGTATCGCGAGGACGCAATTTCTTTAAGGAGGGGAGTCTGTAACAACCCGCATATTTATCGATTTTATATTTAAATATTTTATTTAAATATTTCGTCATTCGTCGGATTTTGGTCCGAAAAGCTACTTTTTGCAAATAGTTGAATTAGGACTCGAGACCTCCCCTATTGAGTTCAAAATGCCGTTTGCAACCTTTTTGAGTATAAACTTCGATATGTTTGGAGTTAGGAGAATTTTGCCACTTTTCACTTAGGGCTTTGGGTTGAGTTTCAGCCCAATAACCCCAATTATTACCCTAGCTCAGTCCACCTCTCCTCTTCACTTCACTCTTATTCTCCAAACACTCAAGCAAAACTGAAAATGGGGGAAGAAAAAGGGAATTAGAAACTCCAAGCCCTAGTTCCATTGCTAATCCAAGTTCTAGCTCCAAACTCAAAGAAGAAGCTTTGGTAAGCCTTCTCTTCTTCTTCTCCAACTCATTCTTTTACCAATTTCAGAAATTCCTAAACCTAACTTTGGGAATGTTCTCCTTTTTTAGCATAGATTCAAGCTCATTTGGGTTGTGTTGAAGAGTGGTTGATTCTCCCTTTGCTTTCAAGCTCCTTCTTCATTGTTTTTGTAAAAAGGTGAGATTTTTATCTCACATCTTAAACTATTTTTATCTTTGATTGTTAGGTATGAATTCCTAACACTTATTCATGTGCTATTGCTTTTGGTTTGGAAAGAATTAGTATTCATTGCTAGGGCAAGAAGTGCTGGAAATCAGGCTCCGGCCGACCGAATGCAATGTCCGGTCGACCGACCTGCTACTTGAGCACTTCCCTGCCTCTGTTTTGGGAGTGCAGGAATTTTGGCTCCGGCTGACCGACCAGGAAGTCCGGTCGACCGACCTGCTACCCGAGAATTTCTGTCTCTGGTCCGGTCAACCGACCTCAGGGTCCGGTTGACCGACCTGCTCCTATTTGCCAATTATGCCTATATTGCCTACTTTGTTTGAATTTCCAACTTTAATCGATTCGTGTTGTTTCCCTTTTTTGTTATCATTTATTACCGACTTTGATGACTTCTTTTCTTCGGGATTTTTGGGAATATCCATTTTGATGGATTCGGTATCGATTTCTTTGGATTTTATTCACGTCTTCGAATGTGAATTTTTATGATTGATTGTTTCTACAATCACTTCTATGATTTGTCACTTCAAAATATAAAGGTTTTCTATACTAGTATTAAATATCAAAACCCTTTCATTAAAACGATTTCAACTCTATTTTCAATATCAAAGCTCGTTTCTTAAAACCATTTTCCAATCTATTAGTATATACAAACCTTTACCTCATTCGTATGAGAAAATCTAATTAAACGGCTTAGCAAAACAAGTGGTATGAAACGCTTGCGTTTACTTCGTCGGTTAATTTATGGACTTGTTCGATTGAAACTCTTGTGACAATTTTCTAGTGCAGATCTACAATCTGTTCGTAAATATTTGAGTTAAGAAAGTGGTTATGGGACATGAAGCTAAACTCTTATATTTACTAGCTTAGTGTAATCGAGACTTCTTGATGATCGATGATGATCATTTTATGGTTTAGACTAGCAATGTGCAATGTCTCTTTGTCCATGTGAAGGACTGTACTTCATTTTATTGAGCTTCGTCTCATTTCTTTGTGGGCTGGCAACCCAAGTACTTTTAATGTGTTTCGATTGATCTGATGTACCGTTTGCACTACATCGATGTCTCGGCCTTCCGATTCATTGGACGTACCGTTTGCACTGCATCAATGTTCTGAATTGTATTGTCTTTCCAATTCATTGGACGTACCGTTTGCACTGCGTCAATGTTCGATTCATTGGACGTACCGTTTTCACTGCGTCAATATTCGATTCATCTGATGTACCGTTTGTACTGCATCGATGTCTCGGCTTTCCAGTTCATTGGACGTACCGTTTGCACTGCGTCAATGTTCAATTCATTGGACGTACCGTTTGCACTGCGTCAATGTTCGATTCATCTGATGTACCGTTTGTACTGCATCGATGTCTCGGCTTTCCAGTTCATTGGACGTACCGTTTGCACTGCGTCAATGTTCAATTCATTGGACGTACCGTTTGCACTGCGTCAATGTTCGATTCATCTGATGTACCGTTTGTACTACATCGATGTCTCGGCTTTCCGGTTCATTGGACGTACCGTTTGCACTGCGTCAATGTTCCGACTTTCATGCTCCTGTTTGGGATTGGCCATCCTTTTCTTGTGATTTCTAGATATTGATTTCTGGAATTTATGTTTCACCAACTTTTACAATTGGCATTAATATGTATGTCATTATTGTGGCTTGGTGAATTATATAAAGAATATGACATTCTTTTTAATCTTTGAGAAGATTCTTGTGATATTGATTAATCTCTTGTTGATTTTCAATTACGTACTTATCACAGTATGGTATTATGGTTATGATATATTTTTGTCATATCTCTTATTCTATATCACTTTATCTGATATTTATAGCTAGACTGATCCGTTTATTATTTTCTTATAAATAATACTCGGGTCAGACTGAGATTTTACAGGTGCTTCTTCATGACTTCCTATCTGGAACCATCATCTGACTTTTGGCTAACTACTCTAGTTTAGTAGTTTTTGTTGTACACATTTGAGATTAGACTCCTTGATGTATACATATTCTTTTGGCTAGCACTTGTATCTATTCTTTTGTGTTATTGTGGATCTTATTTGACCACTACTCTGATGTACACTTTCATGTGTTATATTCATATCTATTTCCGCCTTTGTGATATGAATTGTCTGTGACTGATTTGTGTTATGTTTATTTCTATATTTGTTTCCGAAGTCCATATAGCCACTGTGTAGTAGCTTTGAGTTTGTATCGGTATGTCGGATTTCCACTTGAGATGAAAAGTTATATTTTTAATCTGGCATATTGGTACTCGCACAAAGCAATTACACAGACGGTCGCTCCTCAACAGCCTTATTCTCCGTGCTAGTTGACGGCATTACCCCGTAGTGTCCTTGGCTGGCGTGGGTATAGAGGTGGGGCGTCACATGCTTGCATATCATGTTTCAGCATTGTGACGACCCGCAAATCCATACCCTTTGAATCCACAATAAACCACACATGTCCGACCCAAAAAGCACAGACTGACGGAAAGTTATGAGAAAGAAAAGAAGAGAAAAGAAGAGAAGAGAGGAAAGAGAGAAGAGAAAAGAACCAAACAGAACAATACAGAATCTCACATCGCAGCGGAAAACATATAATATCATATCAATGATCTTTACAAAACAGAAACTGTATTTACATACATCAATCAGAGTTCAACAATCAATCACCAATCATCAGTCTGGACAGTTATAATAACATGTCCTTACAATTTGCTGATAATTTAAATAACAAAGCAGCGGAAAATAAACAGATACGGGAATATGATCTGAAGACTTCCAGCTCTCCTGCTGAAGCTTTAAAGCACCAACTATAAACCTGAAAATATACTCGGCCTGACCCGAGATTTGAAAGGGAAGAATGCCCGGATCAGTCTGGTAAACCAGCGTGAGAAACCTGTGCAGTTAAAGCGCTCGGCAGATTCAGTGCAGCGGAGGTGCAAAAAGTCATAGCGGGGATACAGCGAGGATATATCGGGATATATCGGATGACTCTAAAATGGCATATAAAACTCGTACTTAATGTTTTTACAAATATATAAATGGTATTGAATGAAAAATTAACATTCAATTAAATTATAATTAATACATAAATAATTTTAAATAAAAACATGTGCAAATATACTATAAATAAATGTAAAACTGTTATATAACATAATTGAATTTAGTAGAATATTAGAGTATTTTCATTTCTGAAAGTATATTAATAATTCAATTAAATAAATTAATTTCATAATTTTTATAGTATAAATTTCATTTTTCAATTCATTTCTTTTAAAGAAGATATAGCGGAATATAATGGGAATAACGGGATATAGCAGAAATAGTGGGGATTAAAGCGGAAAGGCTATATTTGAGGCTATATGGAAAAATCGTAGCGGTAGAAATCCGCTATGAGATATAGTAGGGTTATAGCGGGGTAATAGCGGGGCATTAACTGCATAGTGAGAAACACACTCAACTAAATTTATTAAATTATCAAACTTTTCCTTTTCAAAACAAAAGTATCTCGTAAGACATGCCCACACATAAACATGGACATGTTTCTACCTTACGATAACTAAAACCTTTCATATCAAATTCTCTTATATTATACTAGTGTCTAGTATACAAATAATAATTAAAATAGCCGAAATTGTTACCATTATTAAATTCCAGCATATAGCCCAAAGTGGGTAATACAATCAAAATGGCAGGTACGTAGCGAAGTTTGGATTTCCATACAAATGACCAGGTGAAGGGACTACCTTCCAGCAGTACATCTCTAGAGGAATGTACCGAGGAACATCACAAAGGAACCTCTACTAACACAAGACTGGCCTACCTCTATAACTAGGAAGTACCGAATATATCATCCCCGGTCGTTACCGACCTTTTTCGAGGGCCCTCATTGCATACAGACCACATTAATTTACATCCTAAACGTCATAGTGGAAAGAAGTATATCTAGAAGGGGAAGATCATATCCTAATTGGGAATGACCCACTTAGCCTTGCTGCATCTAACCCTGTTTCGGTCATTCCCGGGGAGTGAGGCCAAAAAGGTATCGATTACCTTTCACATATCGCATATCACATCATCTTTTGAATGCCACATTTTCCATTTCCATTGATAACTAATTGCCTTTCACAAAAATACAACCCTTGAGCTCGTACGTCCTAAGGACGGGTGTTAAACTAAGAGAAGTTGCCTTTTCGCCACCAAACAGATGTACGTTTGTAAAAACCAATGTACGTAATCTCAGAAAATGCGATGTCAGACATTCTTCCATACAAGTTGTCCAGGAACAGGACAAACCGAAGGTACTTTCCTACCACATCCTGTCGGGAAATCCCTAGGATTATTAGCGAATAGTCCTTGCATTGGATATTTCATAACGAAGACTACTATATGTATATTGGGATCATAACCCCAAATGATCAACAAGCAGTCCTTCACTATGAAAATCCTAAATATCAATATTATCGGCCAACCTGCACAGTCATCGTATATATGTTGGTCCGAAGTGGTTTTCAGACAAAGCTGATCCCGATCTCTTCGCACCAACAACGCAAAAGCATTTCTCAACCTCACACAGAAACTAAGTCTCATAGACTTATCACATCTCCAACTTTCAACTTGCTATCCTTCGGCCAAGAAGGAAGCTCGATAGATTGGATTAATACTCCGCACTACACGAATCAACATCCTCAACACAAACGATAATCAAGCCTACACAGATGGCTACGTACTATGTGTACGATTAAATAGTTTCCACATCAAGTCGAGGAACTAAAAATGGCCAAATTTGATAATCGGTTATTTAACTATCAAAGCAACAAACAAATATTTAGCACCATAAGCAATCTCTAAGCCCTTTTAATTAATCTTTTATTAATTAAATCAGTTTCCAAATATTCACTTCAAATTATCGTTAAAAAGACCAGTATGTTAGGCACGTCCGTTGGACGTGTGAAAAAAACTGAGTGCAAATTTATTTATCATGAAATAATGGTCAAATGCATAAATAGAGGTCTCCTTTCTTACTATATTTGCGATCATATTTCGATAGCTTAAATCATTATATATTTCCATGACGAGGAATTTTAAATTTATTATGGTTAAGAACAAAATTTTGAAAGGAGAAATCAAAAGTAAGGATTTTAATGGATTTCATTTTTGTTCGTCGATGATTACTGAAATCTTTCTTCAATAGTTATTGATTTATTCTTTAATAAATTACCGAAGTTTTACAAAGAATATAGGACATGTAATGAATTTGAGAAAGAAGTGAGATTTTCTGATATGGTGGAAAATAATGTCGTGGAATCGCGTAAAGTACAAAATTACCATAATTTATTTAATTATTGTGGGTTAAAGATGCAAGAGCAATTTTGTAATATCAAAAGCTTAGGCTACTATTGTTTTATGCATGCAGAAATTATATATATGAAAAATAAGTATATTGCAAAGGAAAATAATGATTCGGAGGTGGAAGTTTTGATTCTTTTGAGTGGGTTTCAGCAAGAAAATTCATATTAAAACAGACAAATATTTAGGTCTATTAACAGACCTAGATTTGAATCCTGTTTTGCACACAATTCTCGTAAAAAATAGAAACCCGATTGTTATAGTACTATGAGTTGAAGTGGATATGCACAACTTGATTCCTCCTCAGGAGTTTATCGGTTCGCCGGGTTCTCCTGCGTATAGTTTAAAAGAAAAAAATAGACCAATATTTAGGCACGTGGAAAGGAAAAAAAGGAGCTCGGCTTTCTTTTTTTGCAAAATTAATTCTTTTTTATAATATGTCACATGTTTTAACTATCTTTGATTTCGAATTGAATTACAAACAATTATAGTGAGCATCATTTAAAATTTTGATCATCTCATGATCTGAGCAATCATGGGGAAATACTTAATTTTATTGCTTAAATTACAAAAGCCAAATAACAATAATTTTAGACAATGTTAAAAAAAATATTATTAAAAATAGTAACTTTAGGCAATCTTATATTCACTAAATGTTCGGATATACACAGTTAACCAAGATGGAAGCATTAAAAAATATATTGCAAATTAGTATTTGCTAGAATATATACAATTTATAACGGATTAAAATCTTCATAATTCTTTAAGAATTTTCCATAACTTAAAAGTGACTGGAGAAAATCTTCAGGATGAAACCAAGACCATTGATTTTAACAGCCATATCCAAACACGTTGTAAGCTAGAATGGTATCCAATCAAGTATGTATATTTCCATCACTCGTCTTTCTAATGGTTGTAACCTACTTCCATTGTTGCTCCAAGCTATATGTGTAGAGAAAAGAACTAAATTAGTTTTTTATAATATTTATCTATGTTTGAACATAATTTAACTAAAATATACTTTGCGATTAACTTTTCATCTTGCTTGACATTATATTAAAACTTGCACAAAGGAAAAACACATGATTATTGCACAGTAATGTAAATATATGTATGTGTGTGTAGAGAGCCACCGTTGTTGGCGGTTGCCCAACGACCAAACATTGTTTGGTCGATAGTTCGACCTCAGTCTAAAAAAAATTCATTTGATGGTTAATAGTTGAATGTAGTGCCCTTAGTAACACACACTATACGTGTATGTGTACATGTGTGTGTGTGTATATATGTATATGTATATATATATGTATATGTATATATGTATGTATATGTATATATGTATGATATATATATAATGTTGCTAAGGGAATCGTGCCCTGTGCTGGGCCATTGTGTTGGCGGTTGCCCACCGACCAAACACTGTTTGATCAATGGTTGACCTCAGTGTAAAAAAAATTCGTTCTGCGATTAACTGCCGAATGCGGTGCCTCTAATATAAAGGGTGGTGCTCTTAGCAATGCAATATGTGTGTGTGTTTGTGTGTCCACACACACTAAATCAAAATATTAGATGCATGGGAAGCAAAACAAAATGTAACCATTTTGTTTTCCTATTTACCGTATGTAACCTAAGAAAAGCTATTTCCCTTTATTTTCATATAAACAAAAAATGTAATATGAGGTTCAAATGGCAATCGAATGATACGATAAGAGTACTATAAGACTTCGTTGCCTAACCAACTCACGAAAACCCTGAACAATATCAAGCCCGATGTTTGGTTTTGTTGGGTTCAAGCACTCAAAAGACTGTTAACTTGAACTTTAAGCACTATACAAAATTAAATACTTAATTATGGACAATATATGAGCAAGTGATTGCATTATGGACAACTATATCATAAAATTAACCAATATGGTGTTTTTATCATACTGTTGTCGATTCTCCTTTCCTTAGCTATGAATTTTGTTGCACATTTGAATACTACTAATGTCAAGACTTTTACAGCTCCAAAATTGTATTTTCATGACAATAATAATTCCACATTCTCATTTTGTAGAAAATGAGAAATGGATTTACTTTAAACTGATAAATTAACAAATGCTTTAACTGATCACCACATTCTAACTTGATAGATTTCGACAAACCAAGAGGAAACTACAAACGATCTTCTACAATATGTAAAGATTAATCAAGGCTAGAATAAGATAAGGCTCCAAAGTTTACAAAGACGAAGACTAAGAGATCAAAGACAAAAACTTAATGCAGTCTTTGTCTTCAAGGTCTATGAAGTCAGAGGCTTCTTATGTAATAGTAATGGAAGAACCGGATGAATATATGACAGATTATCTAGTGGCTTATATATGCACTCACATGTTTATAGTTGAGTTTCAAGGGTTTGAGAGTATATATGCTATTATTGTTTAAAGCACTCGGAAAAGGAGACCAAAGAGAAATCATAGACATGCATGTCTAGATTTGTGTCATTTCAATTCATTATTTCATTTTTTTCCTTTAATGTTTGATTTTATAAAATATATTAATACTTGGAGAATTTTTAGTTATATCAAGAACTTAGTAGTTAATTAATCCATATTTGGATTTTAAACGTTTGTTTTTGTTTCTTATTTTCACAAAATGTTAGCGCACTATTTGAAGAAATCATAAGAAATAGACTACTAAAATAAAACTTTATGGTTGCATCCTATGCATGTGAAGAGCACATCTATTGCTCTCCCCATTTTGTAGTTGCTCCATCTATCCACTAAATAATTTGTATTTATTATTTAATTTATTCTTAATTATCTAGGGTAATGTTAATATGTGCTAATTGGATACATGTTAATAATGAATATTTAAAATAATAAAAGAAATTAATTTCAAAATCAGTTATATCCCTATGAAACTAAAGTGAATGGGAGAAATTCAAGGGTAGTTATGTCATTAATAACAATATCAAGCCCGATGTTTGGTTTTTGGTAGCTTCAAGTACTCAAATGACTGTTAAATAGAACTTTATGTACTGTACAAAATTAATTAATTTTCTCTCTCCACCAAACCCTTCAATTTTTACATGCAAATGATTTTCCTTTTCTCTCTGCCTAAGTCCTATCAATATATACAACTCTTATTATAGTTGAGTTCAGTCTATTCTGTCGATATTCTGTAAAATAGGAACAATATAATATCAAACAAATTTCTTATAGCCTCATAATTAATTCAACTATATAAAATAAGTGAATTGGTACATAAGAAACTAACATGTTTTTAAGATTCTTATCAAGATTAACTTTACAGAAACCAATATAGGACAATGCCTTGCGACAAAAAATCAGCAATCCCTGTCAGAAATCCAACCAACTTTATTAAATTGTTTTAACCAAATAAAAGTTGTTACTTTCAACTCATCCGCAACTACTTACTATTGTTATAAATAAAATAGTAGTTGCATAATATGTTTCCTTTTCACCAATTCTACCATAATGAACGATACTATGCTTGGTAAGATTTTGCTAAACAAATACCTTCTCATCGTTTCCAAAATTGCTAAATCGCATAATTAATATTTGTTAGAACAGTAGAACATCACTAAGGTTTAGTCTTGAGAAAATAGATACAATTAAGTGGAAATGCATTTTTTTTCTTTACAATAATTTCTACTCCCTTTACGTAGTCTTACAAATTATCGAAAAAGATATAATTCATAAAAAACTGACCAACTTTATAAATGGTTGCAGTCATAAGTCAACGCATCATTTAATGTGTAACCAAATGAATTTTCACTTGCTTTCCTTCTTACTTTCTAAAAATGCGAATAAAATGATGTCATATTAGTCGGTATTTCATAAGAACTGAACAAAGCCTAAATAATTAAAAATCAAGATGTGTGAGGAAATATATCAAACATTACATGGGGAGTATTATAATACCAATTCATATTCTTACTAATCTATTTTAACAAATTAATCAAATCTGCTAAATGAAAATGGAAATATGCTTAATAACATCCCAAATCAAAAACTGAAATCTAAGAATCACCGCTAATGGTAAATCTGTAAAAATAGAACTTGTCAAACAAATGAATAACAACAAAACCCATTGAAGTAGAAATATTTACATACAACCTACGCATAAATTCCACCTCAGCCGCCTAGGAAGTTTACACCACATCCATTGAATTAATTAATTCTTTCACGATGCATCGGACGGGTCGTCGAGGATTAACAGTGATTGAGAGGGCCATTAGTTGCGATTGGGAGATAGCTTTCATCGTTTATTTATTTATTTATTTTGAATTATTTATCTAGATAATAGAGTAATTAGAATGTGGAAGACAACGATAAAATGAATTACGGAAAGAATAATTGAAAAGTTGTGATGGACATGCTTACTTTTTTTAATATATAATTCTCGTCTATCATTAATACACTACAGAAATTAATTAGAACATTTATTGTAGTAAGATCCCTCCTACCACCACTTGCTCCTTTGCATCTTTGCTTCTTTGCATCTTTGCTTCTTTGCATCTTTGCTTCTTTGCATCTATCGCTGCCACTTGATGTTGTATTGCCTCATGGATAATAAGTCCCCAAAAATAGTATTAATTAAAACAAAATAAAACAACATTAATTATATATGCAGTGTCGATCTAAAGTTTGAATCCACAAATTAACTGCCGATTTGACTTATCTTTGGAGTGTAAGGGAAAGAGAAGGGATTTTTCCCTTTTCACTTTAAAATATCTACTTCTTCGATGTCATATTTTTATATTGAATTCAAAATCAAAATAAAGGTCAATTTGGGATGTAGGGTCCAAAGTTAAAACGGAATGGAAAAGGAAAAAATTAAGGGATGGAAAAAATTAATGTAAATGTACACTCATCTAATTTAATTGGAAATGGAGGAGTCCCATTATTTCTATCGTTTGTCTTAACATGCATGCATCAATTTTGGTAAGTTTAGTTACTTATTAATGTAAAATTTATTGCTTAATGAAATTTTTCCAAAAAAGCAATCTCATTCACAAATATTCAGTGCAGATTCACATAATGGATTACATTTAATAACATAACCTTCCATTTCTATACATAAATCACCGGAGCATAAATGATATATGGACTTCTGAGCTTTAGTAATTTGGTTTTATACATAAGATGCAAAGACTCTGCACGCATGTAAACACGTACACAAATACATGCACTTTTATTGATCCGACTACTAATATATAAATCTGATCTGATAATGTCAGATTACTGTAAATCCAGCCCACGCTATGCAAAATGGAAGGAAGTTTAACACATCCTACCATTAAACTCAAACAGAATATACAGGTTAATACCTTTATGAACTAAAATCTATAGCAGACTGCAAAAAAGACTATCAAAGAAGTAAAACTCAAAAATGCTCACACACCTATGGATCTATATGAAGGCAACTACAAACCACTAATACATGTATTTTGTATCCAAGTAGCAGCTGGCCATAGGCTCCAATTCCACCTATGTGCTTCCCCTGAAATTAAAAAGTTATAAATTTAGAGAATGAAAATTATTCGAAATACAACTTTGAAAAAAAATTGGAGATATAACTCCATAAAAAATAGGAGTGATTCAATAGAGCAAGCAACAAATATTTTCATATTTTTCATCCTGAAGCTTGATATACAATTCATCAAACACAAAATGTATATTATCAAAATTACGAAAATACAAACTTTTGAGA
Source organism: Allium fistulosum (assembly GCA_030737815.1). Taxonomy (NCBI): domain Eukaryota; kingdom Viridiplantae; phylum Streptophyta; class Magnoliopsida; order Asparagales; family Amaryllidaceae; genus Allium; species Allium fistulosum. Next base: position 411,584,375 of record CM060908.1, on the reverse strand, counting down.
ATTAGTACCAACCATTAGAAGAAAAGACTATGATATTTATAAATTCCTTTTTTTTAACTAAAAGGAACTTAATTTATTTTGGTTTGATACCAAAAGCACTAAGCAGCGAACCAAAGAGAATAATATTAAGCTAACAGCAGCGAAGAATACAAAAAACGTAAGAATTCATATACATCCAATTCACACCGACATCATCCTTTAAGGATACTTCAAAATCTTCACTTAGATTTGGTTTTCCTACTATTTTTTTATTGCTATCTAGATAAAAGATTAAGCAAATCAACTAATATGTACATTTCATCTCGATGTTGAAATTTTGCTATGAATACATGTCATGATTTTATTTCATATAACATATATAAGGATCAAGCAAATCTGAATATCAATTGAGGAGGCAATGATCCAAATAACAGCCATAGAGATATATGTTAAGAATATAAAATGGAAATCAGAACATCACCCAAAGATATCCAGCTTACAGAGTAGAGGCATTTCTATCTGAAGTGCATTTTAGTTTCAATAGCCCACCTCAATTTTTTTCTCATAAAGGAGTGAAGATTCGTTTAATCTAAAATCAAACACATAAATTACACATCACGGTATATGATATGAATACAATCGTACATAAGCTACAGTAATTAAGCGAAAACAGAGCATGAAACGTAATCAATCAAAAGTAATGGATCTCAAATCTTACATCTTTCCTCTTAAACCACTCTCCCTTGTCGTGTTCAAATAAAGTGAGCGTGCTACTGATTAAAAATTCAATACCTGGATTTCAAAAGTCATTGAGTTGCAAATATCATAACAACTAACTAATTCGAACTTAATCCTAACTATGGCATACAACTACACATATTAAACCAATGCTATAGAAGAAGATACCTATCGTATTTTATCAAAGTGTACTGCTGTCAGCATCCAGCTTTGTGATGGTGACCACCACGGAAATCGTGATCGAACCCTGCTTATTTCGAGGGTTGTCCACTGACCATAGTTATAAAAAAAATTAGGATGGTGGTCGGTAGCAGAAAACTGAGTGCCGCTTTATCAAATTCCATGTGTAACCTAAATTGAATTAATTTAATGAGTAGGTTCCTTTAGTTTATTCACCCAAAAGCATTAAGTTTATTCACCCAAAAGAATTGATAATTAAACTAAAACTACTTTATTGATTAAAGTTTGAAAAGTACACAACTATAGTGTAATTTTGGTAACAGTACAAAATTGGAATTCAAAATGGTAAAGAATATATATATATATATATATATATGGTAACGTTTACTCGAGCAAGAACATGATAACCAAGTTCCTTAATTACATTCATTTAAATCACTGTCTAATGTACTAAACTTAAAATACAAAATAGGTATATCCAACTTCAATCCAACGTAAAATTAGTAAAATAAAAAATTAATCCAAGAAAAACATGATATCAGAATACTATTTGTAGAAAAAAGTTACCGATGCTATCTTCTTCGTTGCTATGCTCGTTCAAATTAGATCTAGCATTCGCATGAGATTTGCTTTCTATTTCATCTTTTTTAGTTTTGTCGCTGTGTCATCGAATATGGGTTGGGATGGAGGTGTGCTGAACTATCGACGTTGGAGATGCTTTGCCACGGCCTATTTCTGAAGCTCGTGTCTGAGTTTGCTGTCGAGTTGGCTTGGATATTCAAGCCATGCTGATATCGCTGGAACTGGAAAACCGACGCGGTTGTTGGTTATATGTGGAAGTTTGAATCTGCACTGCCTTTCTCTTGAATTTTTATGGTCCAAGCTTAAATTAGGAGAACTGAAAGTTCGGATCTATAACGGTGATGATGAAGTTGAACTTTGATGATTGCACTGCGGCCGATGGATCTCGAATTTAGCTTCTAAGTTGCTTGAAAATCACGATCTTGAATTTAAGAGTCAGATGAGATATGAATATCATCATAGATTTTGCAACTCGGTATTGGATCCGAAGCTTTCCAAAATTCTAAGCCTTTATTTGGAGATAACAAAAATTGAGCCTTCAATTGGGAAATAAAGATGAGCATTATGTGAAGTCTTTGTTGTCTAGCTACTAGTTGGAATTAAAATAGAATTTGATTTCAGCGTCAAGGAGGATTGGTAGTTTGAAAATACAAATAAGAGGATGAGTTGACAGCACGAATGTGGTGGATGAGAACTAACAAAAACGTGGGTGAGGGTAATGACCAAAATGCCACTATTTATACCGTTTCTTGAATTTAATCGTGCAGTGCAGTTAGGTAATTCCAAAAGCTTCAAAACCAAGTATTCCTATTATATATAGATATATTCTCAAAACCATTTCACTATTTGGAAAACATTTCCATATACTTATTTTAGTAATAAGTGAATTCACGTTTTACTTTATTTTCAAACCATTCAAACTCCATTTTAAAATATCACTTCTCAAAACATTTATTTAATTTAAAGGATTATTCACTGTCCAAAATCGTGAATTAAATTCCTTTACCAAATTCATTATTTCTACACATTTATTAAAGGATTATCCACTGTCCAAAATCGTGAATATATTCCTTTAATAAGCTTTCATATTTAACTTATCAAAATATGTTGATTCCACCTTTATAAAACAATGTTTATAATTCACATTTCTATTTTATAAAAACTTCCATTTATAAAATTCCTTTACTAACAAATTCCATTTATCTCATTTATATGCCAAAATCCAATTATAAGTAAATTTACTTATAATCTCTTATTTACAAATTCATTCTTTTTATAACTTATTATTTATAAAATCCATTATAAATTCATTTCTAAATTTCAATTCCAAATCCATATGCAAATTTGATTGCAATTCCATTTCTAATATTTATAAGACACCGTTTATAATTTCATTACTTTTATTTATAAAATATCAATTTTATAAATCTTATACATAAACCATTTATAATAAATCCAAAATTTCAATTTAAATTATTTTACAAAATAGTTAAATCCATATTTCAAAAATCTCATTTCGTTTCCATTTAAATAAACTTCTTTTTAAATAATTTACAAATCATTATTAAAACTCATATGACTCCAAAAATCACTTAAACGGCCTTTTAAATTTGAAATCATCATTTTAATGTTTTTAAAATTCCAAAATACGGCCCAATGCTACAAAAATGCTAAATAAGGTGATTCACAACAATCATATCCATCATGGCATCCAAATCATCATATATCATATGATAACAGCATATATCACAATATCTGTAAATAAATCAACAACGGTGAGGAATCCAGTTGGATCCCTCCAACCTGTCACCTGCAACAAATATACATAATAGAAATATGTACAATGTCCACTTCGAGGCAGACGCGCGTACAAAAGTTCCTCCGCTCATACACGGGAACGTATAGGGTCTCATCTGCTCCAATAGGCAGGAATATATCCAAACCAATCAATACATACATATATATATATATCATATATCATATATCATCCAAACAATCATCAATAAGCACAAAATAAATTTATTCTCACTTATATAAAAATATAAGCGAGTCAGATAGAGTGAGTTGTACTCACTTTGATTCCAATAGTCGTTCCAGCGTTTTATTCCGAATAAAATTAAACGAGCGTTTAATTTTACCTAAAATTTTCACTACTAGCTCCAATCAACTCCAAACCAGCTCCATCGCGTAGTGTTCGCGAATACGAACCCAACGAACTTGTTTCGTCCGATTTTGACCTCGTATGAAGAAGTTATGGACTTTTAAACAATCGATAATTAATTATATAATTAACTTAAACTAATTACGTAATTAATAAAATAATCACCTTTTTCCTCTTCGTTCACGAACACGAAGCCCAACACTCGTCAAAACCCATCACGTATGCATTCATGCCATCGCCGCTCCACCCACAACGTGCTAGAACATGATCAGACACCATCAGACGACGCCTCCACGCGAGACACACCATCGACCACAACGACGGCGAACTCGGCGCCTCCTACGCCGTGAAATCGGCCTCCAAACGCCACACGAACGTGCCCCATTTTCCGCCTCCACGATGCTCCATTTCAAATCACGACCGTTTAAAATATAGATCTCGATATGCTCTACGATGTTGTAGTTGAAAGTTTTTTATGAAAGTGGATTGATTTCGAGATATTGGGGGAGGAAGATCTAATGATTTCGGTCGTGTATTCCTTAGTGGCGGCGGCTGAGTGAAACCCTAGGGTTTGAGTTGGTTGAAAAAAGTGAATGTTGAGGTCTTTTATATAAAATTTTCACGCACTATTCACCCGAAAACTTTTCGAACTCCAATCGAAGCCTGCTGCCTGGCGTTTATAATGTTTTACCCCTATTCCGAACGCAATGGAATATATATCGAGAGCCAATTCCATCGTATTTAGAAGATAGGTTTTCGAATCGAATTATTTAAATTAAAATTTACTTAAACAAATTTCTACGCATTTTATCTTCGCATGACCAAACCGTAAGTCCGATCGACACGAAATTTTAAATCCTAAAATAATTCACTATTACGAATCCAATGAAATCAGTTTCGTTGAAATCCGAGACAGTGTCAAAAATGACTATTTTTACACGTTAATTAAATATTAAAACATCCAATTTCTATAAATTAGCTTTTAATTCAATTTTAAAAGTTTACTAACATCATTCTAATTCAAATAGAATTCAATTCAACTTTATAAATCATTTTCCATTCACATTAAATTCAAAATCAAATTATTTCTACAATTTCAAATATTAAATTAACAATTCAATTATCAAATAAAAAATTATATTTGAAATATAAGTTATTCAACTTATAAAATTAACTTGTGAATATTTAAAATCAATTAAATATCCCAATTTCGAATGACCGAAATTCTGGGTCATTACAAGCATAGTTAGGCACAATCAAAACCATACAGGCTCGTAGTGGATATTGGATTCCATATAATGACTGGGCTACTGGGGTACCGCCCGTCACAATACACCTTTAGAAAAATGTACCGAGATCGTACCTAACAATTCCTGCCAACACAGGACCGGCCTACCCTTTACTGGATAGTACAAAATATGTTATCACCTCAGGTGTTGCCACCCTAATCGAGCTCTCTCTTTTCCATGCACACCCATATCCATAATTATAATATAATATATCCGATGGTATCTAAAAAAGTGATAACATACCCTACTTGGGTGCGACCCACTTATCCCTGCTGCATATCCCCTGTTTTAGTCATTCCCGGTTGATGAGGCTTGAGGCTACATTTTACCTTAAGGATAGCATTTCATTCTTGGAATACTAACACCGCCTTCCCGGCCACGATGCAATGATAGCATTCATTTATACAAGTTGTTCTGGGCCTGAATAAATCAAATCTCCTTCAATATCACCATCTTCATTATCTTTACGATATTCCAATTCATAACGCACAAATCAGATCGAAGTGGTTTTCATATAATTAAATCTGATCCCGGTCTCTTTGAAACGATCAACGAATTTGTGCAAGTTTTGATAGTCGGTTATTTAAATATCAAATAACACACATAAGCAGTCACTAGGTCCATATCATAAATCTTTCAAACGTTTATTTTAAAATATCTTTACAAAGATATATGCTCAAATCTCTTCCAATATTTCAATAATTAAAATCAAATTCAAATTCTTATATCCTTAACATGATATATTCGAATCATATCAATACTCAGAATATTTTTTCTTGATTCCACTTATAACTCAACACTTTGAAAATATTTCTATAATAATAATCTTGAAGTTAAAATATTTCAAATCCTCCCAGTCCAGTACTTAGGAAATATTTATAAGTATATTTCCTAAAAACATTTTATTTCCAATACTTAGGAAATATTCCATTTATTTCATACTTCTCAAAATCCTTTTAATCCACTTGTAATTTCCCTAACTCATTTATAACGGATTCGATAAGTTTCCGGAATTCATTAATTAATTCCCTTTAAAATTTCCAAAAGCAATTACACTTGTCTATAATTCCAACTACCCATTTCTAACTTCCTTTCTATGAATTCTAATTCATTTTCGAAGTTTCTATATTTAAATACTTTGGAAATTTTCTTAAGTTTCCCTGAATTCCATTATGAGAATTTCTCTTATAAAATCACACCTATTAGATAAACCCCGTTTGCAAATCTCGAGAAGATTTATAAATAAATTTCAACCATTTGAAAACTCTATATATACGTAATAAGTATTTTTGAAGAATAATAATATATTTTAAAAAACAAGTTTAAGTAATTATTTAAATTATTAAAACACTTTAAATAAACATCGATAACTCATTTCTAGTTTATTTTTAAATAAAACCAATCGATTCATAAAGCTTATTATAAAAATTCGAATTTGTTTCAATAAATATTAAATATTTGAATAATCCATTTTCTCAAAATATTTCAATACTAAACACCTTAAATTATATAGTTTATTATATGGAATCCCATTTTAAAACAATTTTAATTTCTCGACAAAATTTATTTAAAAAAATCCAATATTCCCATTTCAATTTATAAATCCCTCTAGATTCATATCACATCGACTACATCTCAATTTCATAATCATTCTCTCATTCAAAAATAGAATCCACTATTTTTCCCAAAATCCTATTTCCATATCTCGGTATAAATTCACACTGTGAAATTATATTTCCAATTTTTCAACTAATATCATTTCCCTTATTTATAAACATCGTTTATAAATTTACAAACTCATTTGGGTTTTGCTTGTTTATAAAAATAATCTCATTTATAAAATTCCATTTTATAAATCCATTTCTTATCAATCCCATTTAGTTTACAAATCTACTTTAAATATCAATTTCAACTTATTTCCATAAATCCATAAATATCACTTAAAAATCCATTATTAAAATCCTTTATATAAATTATTTTTAAAATCTCTAATTAAAATATTTTCCGAAATAGGTAAGTACAAATCCCAAAATCAAATCATTTATTTTATCCAACCCAATTCATTTTTAAATAATCCCAAAATTCAATACAAATATTTTCATTTCCAATTTCGCTTTTTAATTTATTTCCAAATTCAAAAATTATATTCATGGTATTTAAAGTACCAAAATTTAAGGCCAGTGCTACTATAGCATCCAATAATTCATACCACAACGTAATCTATAACAGATTATCCACACACATCATATATCACTATATATGAAAATTAAATCAATATTTTTGAGGAATCCAGTTGGATCCCTTCAATTTGTTTCCCAGCAACCATGTTTGTTATTTAACATAAAATACCAATCCTACTTCGAGGGGGATATCACAGTAATATAGGGTCATCCGCTATTATGCGGGGTGCATAGTGTCTCATCCGCTCCAATCAGCGGATAATATATCCAACTACTAATATAGATATACCAATATATATAATATAACATCCAACATATAATAATTTATAAATTCATCCAATCAACCAATAATTAATTTTAACATTTTAAGATTAAAAGTAGTAATCCAATTGAGTAAGATTTACTCACCTTGAGTTTTCAATTTGCCAAACATTTCAGATTTTAAATTAAATCGAACGATGTTCGATTTAACCTAAAATTTTATCCATTTTCAATCGTCTCCAAATCAATTCTAGAATGTAGTACTCGTTGCCATGATTCCATCGCCGCTTGTTTCGTCTCAATAGAACCTCGTATGTGAAAGATATGCATCTTATAAGAATTCATAATTTATAATATAATTAATTTACATTTTCCTTTTTATTTTTAAACCTTCATTTAATCTAGATTGTCCATCACATAGAGAGAAGATCACGGCCGCACATCTCCTTCTTTCTCGTTCATACGCACGTTCCAGTTGCTCGAACCCATCACGCACACTACCTTCAATCGATCATCGAACTTCCATCCTTCACCTATAATTCAATCAGAGACCACCACACGAACTCGTCGCGAGCTCCACCTTCACCATGAACCCGGTCAAACTCGGCGTCCCATTCTCCTTGAAAAATGCGAACGAACGCATCCCAAACGCAAGCCTATTTCTCCCCCCCACTTCAAATTAGGCAATCTCCACCGTACATCGCGTAGTGCTCGAGAAACTCTACGTTTTTCATTTAGGAAGTTTTCTCTAATTGCTGATGGATTTGGAGATAATTGGAGGAGAAAGTTGAAGCTTTTCGGCCATTAATTTTGATTGTGGCGGCTACGTGAAACTTAGGGTTAGGGTTGTATACGTGTATATAGGTGTATATACATTATTTTATTATTATTTTTACTGTTCACATACTTTTCCGGACGAACTCCAAACGAAGCATGCCGCCTGACATTTATAATGTTTTACCCCTATTCTGAACACGATGGAATATGTTTTCGAGGCCTAATTCGACTGTATGTGGAAGATAGCTTTCCGAATCGAATTATAATATTAAATTTTCAATATTAATTTCAACACGTTTCTATCCCGTACGACCAAACGGTAACTCCAAACGCTACGAAATTTGAAATCCAATAATAATACACTATTACGGATCCAATGGAACTAGTTTCGTCCAATTCTGAGACCGTGTCCCGGATCGCTATTTTAACGTGTCGATTAAATCGAGCGATTTTCAATATCGACGAAATTACTTGAAATTTCAATTTTAAAAACTTACCAACTCAATTATAATTTAAGTAGAATTTATATCCATATTAGAAACCATTTCAATTCATATTAAATCACAAATTCTATTATTTACACTATTCTAAATATTAAATTTCACTATTAAATTAATATATAAGATTTCAAATTTTAATTTATCGACTTTTAACTTCATTCAAATGTCCACTATCATCACTCTAATTCAAATAGAGTTTAAATCAACTTAGAAATCATTTCCATTCACATTTAACTCCAGAAATACATATTTACCCAATTTCAAATATTAAAGTTACTATTCACAAGATCCGTTTAATCGCTATATTTGATATTTTAAACCATTTCACTAATTCAACCAAAATCTCCATACTCGAAATCAATTAATATCTCAAATTCAACATTTAAAAATATATTAAACGTTCAAAACCAAATGACCAAAATTCCGGGTCGTTACATTCCTCCTCGCTTAGAAGAATTTCGTCCCCGAAATTGCTAAGGTAGGAAAAATGCTGCAAACCCATTTCCATTCAAAACCCATTTGGTTGAAATTTTATTACTACCATTTCCTAAGTCCTTTAGTCCTACCCAAATCCACTAATTCCTCTTTATTCGTCAAAATCCATTATTTCAAGCTATAATTTCAAATCAAATTTAGTTAACAAAAATTTTCTAACACCCTAAATTTTTGAAATTATTTGACAGAGACTCCCTTGTACGGAGAGCCTTTTACAATATCACAAATATGATAGATACAATATACATCGACCCACACGGTCGAAAACACAATATATATAAATATTCATCTCATTTTTGCTTTTAATGCGTAAGCGTACCTAATATTAGCGTTATTAAGCGAGTTCGCTTAATTTATATGCAATTACGCAACCCAAAATATATCCAAACAGCTCCCTATACCTGTACTTACTCAGATGAAGCACATAAGTTTCATAACCATGAAATTTTTATAACATTACACTCATTTAACCAATCTAAATACAAGTTTCGTAAAGCAAACATGTCATATCATGTATTTTAGAATGCATATGCAATTACAAGGTTCAAACATTCAATTATACACTTTCAAATTGATTTCCATACCATTTATTCACTTTTAAATTGATTCACAATCAATTCATTTTCATTCCATTCATATCCACATTCATTATATTCAAATCCATTTTATTAATCTCGGAATCATTTCATGTAAATAAATTCTCGAACAATTCAGCTCAGGTTCATGCATTTGCATTCATATTAATTTCACTTCCAACTTATATTACATCTTTTCCATTCACTTTCATTCAATTCACATAGTGTTATTCACTTCATTTTATAATGAATGACATTTCATTCCATGCTAATTTATTCATAAACCATTTCATAAAATTATTTCTAAGGTTTATTATAAACATCCCATACCACTACTCAAGTTCATATTCAACTTTATAACTTAAGTTCATACCCAATCTTATCCAATCCATACTCCAAAATCATATTCAATTCATTTACTCTTAAATTGCATTCATTTCTTGTTATTAAACACTTAACCGTTTTAACTTGGTCATACTTTTCCACTTTCTCAGTTTAATAAGTTATACAAACTTATTTATTCACAATTCCCTGAATTTCCACTTAAGTTTTACTCACATTCTATATTTATAACATATAGTTATATAATCACTTCATAATTCATGTTTATATTCAATTTACTTAATTCCAATTCACCCTCCATTTATAATTCAAAATTTTGAATTTCCATTCCTTTACCATAATATCAAACCATTTTCATTTTAGTTTTACCATTGCATTTCTCAATTCATAAGTTCAAGAACTTATTTACTTAAAATCTCATATTGCTTACTTGAGTCCATTCACATCTTATAATCATAACTCTGGATTATATATATATATATCACTTTATAGCTTAAGTGTATCCATTCCATTCAATAATCATAACTTATAGTTATGTAATCAATTTACATTTCAAACTTTATACTCAATTCAATTCGAATCCAATTCAATTTATTTAACTTATCTTTGGTTAAATTTCAACCCATATTATTCATTTAAACTTCTAAAGTTAAACTTTACTTCCAGGATTAAAATTCACACTTTCCTTTCCTTATTAACATCATTCTCAATTTATAAGTTCAAAACTTATTTCCTAATATTTTTCTAAAACATTTAAATAAGGATTCTAGAATTCAAATGCCCGGTTTTATTTCAAATCACTTTGAAAACATATATACACACACTCTCTCTTTGTATATCAAATCTCACTTTAAAACTTAAACCAAACTTGGTTTTGCCCAAAATAATTCCCTTTTGGAATTTCTAAAACAAACTTATTTTCCTCAAAGAATCCAAAAACAATGACCACGGTAGCAATATGTTACTTAGAAACTCGAAAATGAAGACTGTTGATGCGGCCGTCATCACCAGAATTATTTTCCAACGACTGAAGTGAGTTCAGTGCTTTCTTATTTCCAAAACCTATTTTAAAGCATTTTCTATTCAGAAATACCTCCAAAATAATACTCCATTATTCTTCACAACCCACTTTGGAAAACATTTCCAAAATCTCTAAGATATAAAAATTCCCAAATACTTAGTTCAAATCCATTTAAAGCAATTTCCAAAATTTCCGAGACTTAAAATTTTAAATTCTAGTTTGAATCCAATTCTAGTTATAACTCATTTGTATAAATCATACTTATATACTTTTAAATTGGTTATATAACCCATTCTAAATTTTATAATCTTATTTAGATTATAATAATATCAACCAAACACTCCAATATACTATAATAATTTTTGAAAATTATTTCTTTTATATCAAAATATAGTTTGGGCAAAATTACTTCATTTACCTACTTCAAAACAATACAGTGTCGAATTGCTCTGTTCAAGTGTTTAGAAACCCTTATCGATACAGTTGTACGGACTGTGCCGACCAGGATTCATAAGCCACTCAATAAATCAACCAACACAATTTAAAACATTTTATATCACTAAAAAATACGAGCTCATATCTATAATACACTAAGACTCATTCTAGGGTACTACTGACCCTATTTCTAATGAGTAATCCCCACCAAAGCCAAGGTTCTCGCTTAACCTTCAGCTCTGATACCGAGTGTAATGGCCCGTATCTCCGTACCCTTTGGGTCGATAATAAATCACATGTGTCCAACTCAAATTGAAAGGAAATACGAATCATTAAGGGTGAAGAAAAAAAGATAGAAGAAAATAGAAACAACAATACACAGAATCTCACAGTCGCAGCGGAACAATATATAATAGATAATAACATATCTTTATACAAAAAGAACTATAATTGTTTTTATACATATCATAATCAGAGTACAACAATCATCAAATCAATTCTGGACAGTTATTATAACTTGTCCTCACCAGTGCTGACTATACGGTCTACACACACAGCGGAATATAATCAAGTACGTGGGATACGCCTGAATCTCCTCCAGTTCATCTCCTGAGCTCCATAGAATTCTAACATGAATCTGTAATACTCGGTCTTACCGGAGCATTATAATAAAACAACACCCGAGTTAGTCTGGAAAACCAGCGTGAGAAAACACACTACATTCGAATTATTACTGTTATCAAAATCCTTTGAAAAAAACAAAGGTATCTCTTAAGACCACGCCACATATAAATATGACAGGTTTTTTATATCAAAATCATCTGATATTATAATAGTGTCTATAGAAAGTAAATTAGAAAATAGCTGAAATGCTTGCATCTCACGTTTCCGCATTGTTGGGCACAATCAAAACCGTACAGGCTCGTAGTGGATATTGGATTACATACAATGACTGGGCTACTGGGGTACCACCCGTCACAGTACACCTCAAGAAAAATGTACCGAGATCAAACCTAACGATCCCTGCTAACACAGGACCTGCCTACCCCTTACTGAATAGTACTGAATATGTTATCACTCCAGGTGTTCCCACCGTAATCGAGGGCTCTCTTTTCCATGCACACCCATATCCATAATTATAATATAATATATCCGAAGGTATCTAGAAAAGTGATAACATACCCTACTTGGGTGCGACCCACTTAGCCCTGCTGCATCTCCCCTATTTTAGTCATTCCTGGTTGATGAGGCTACATTTTACCTTAAGGATAGCATTTCATTCTTGGAATACTAACACCGCCTTCCCGGCCACGATGCAATGATAGCATTCATCCACACAAGTTGTTCTGGGCCTGAATAAACCGAATCTCCTTCAATATCACCATCTTCATTATCTTTACGATATTCCAATTCGTAATGCACAAATCGGATCGAAGTGGTTTTCAGATAATTAAATCCGATCCCGGTCTCTTCGAAACGACCAACGAATTTGTCCAAATTTTGATAGTCGGTTATTTAACTATTAAATAACACACATAAGCAGTCATTAGGCCCGTATCATAAATCTTTCAAACATTTATTTTAAAATATCTTTACAAGGATATATACTCAAATCTCTTCCAATATTTCAATAATTGAGATCAAATTCAAATTCTTATATCCATAACAGGATATATTCGAATCATATCAATACTTAGAATTTTTTTTCTCGATTCCATTTATAATTCAACACTTTGAAAATATTTCTATAATAATAATCTCGAAGTTAAAATATTTCAAATCCTCCCAGTCCAATATTTAGGAAATATTTATAAGTATATTTCCTAAAAACATTTTATTTCCAATACTTAGGAAATATTCCATTTATATCATACTTCTCAAAATCCTTTTAATCCACTTGTAATTTCCTTAACTCATTTATAACAGATTCGATAAGTTTCCGTAATTCATTAATTAATTCCCTTTAAACTTTCCAAAAGCAATTATACTTGTCTATAATTCCAACTACCCATTTCTAACTTCCTTTCTATGAATTCTAATTCATTTTCGAAGTTTCTATATTTAAATACTTTGGAAATTTTCTTAAGTTTCTCTGAATTCCATTTTGAGAATTTCTCTTATAAAATCATGCCTATTAGATAAACCCTGTTTGAAAATCTCGAGAAGATTTATAAATAAATTTCAACCATTTCAAAACTATATATATATAATAAGTATTTTTGAAGAATAATAATATATTTAAAAAAAACATGTTTAAGTAATTATTTAAATTACTAAAACACTTTAAATAAACATCGATAACTCATTTCCAATTCATTTTTAAACAAAACCGATCGATTCACAAAGCTTATTATAAAAATACGAATTCATTTCAGTAAATATTAAATATTTGAATAATCCATTTTCCCAGAATATTTCAATACTAAACAGCTTAAACTATATAGTTTATTAAATAGAAATTCTATTTTAAAAAAAAATTAATTTCTCGATAAAATTTATTTTTAAAAATCCAATATTCCCATTTCAATTTATAAATCCGTCTCGATTCATATCACATCGACTACATCTCAACTTCATAATCATTCACTCATTTAAAAATAGAATCCACTATTTTTCCCAAAATCCTATTTCCATATCTCGGTATAAATTCACACTGTGAAATTATATTTCCAATTTATCAACTAATATCATTTCCCTTATTTATAAACATCGTTTATAAATTTACAAACTCATTTGGGTTTTACTTGTTTATAAAAATAATCTCATTTATAAAATTCCATTTTATAAATCCATTTCTTATAAATCCCATTTATTTTACAAATCTACTTTAAATATCGATTTCAACTTCTTTCCATAAATCCAAAAATATCACTTAAAAATCCATTGTTAAAATCCTTTATATAAATTATTTTTAAAATCTCTATTTAAAATATTTTCCAAAATAGGTAAGTACAAATCCCAAAATCAAATCATTTATTTTATCCAACCCAATTCCTTTTTAAATAAGGGATAGTTTGGCACAGGTCCCTAATAAGTTTCAAAATACACAAAAACCCCAGTAATAAAAAGTTTGTAAATTAGGTCCCTAGAATTAAGTTACTGAAGAATGGCATACACTTATGCAATTATTCAGTGAATAATTGCAGACATTTATGCAATTATATCAAAAAATTGCAAACATTTCCACAATTATTCACTGAAAAATTGTCGAAATTTCCGCAATTTTTTCAAAAATTTGCGGAAAATTCCGCAATTATTCACCAAAAAAATGCGGAAATTTCCGCAATTTTCAAAATTTGCGGAAAATTCAGCAATTATTCACCAAAAAATTGCGGAAATTTCCGCAACTATTCACCGAAAAAATTGCATAAATTTACAACTTTTGGATATAATTGCATAAATGTCTGTAATTATTCAGTGAATAATTGCATAACTATATGCAATTACTTAGTAACTTAATTCTAAGGACCTAATTTACATACTTTTTTTACTGGGATTTTTATGTATTTTGAAACTTATTAGGAACCTGAGCCTAATATTCACTTTAAATGATCCCAAAATTCAATACAAATATTTTCATTTCCAATTTTTCTTTTTAATTTATTTCCAAATTCAAAAATTATATTCATGGTATTTAAAGTACCAAAATTTAAGGCCAGTGCTACTATAGCATCCAATAATTCAAACCACAACGTAATCTATAACCGATTATCCACACACATTATATATCACTATATATGAAAATTAAATCAACATTTTTGAGGAATCCAGTTGGATCCATTTTTGTTTCCCAGCAACCACGGATGTTATATAACGCAAAATACCAATCCCACTTCGAGGGGGATATCGTAGTAATATAGGGTCATCCGCTATTATGCGGGGCGCATAGTGTCTCATCTGCTCCAATCGGTGGAAAATATATCCAACTACTAATATATATACCAATATATATAATATAACATCCAACATATAATAATTTATAAATCCATCCAATCAACCAATAATTAATTTTAACATTTTAAGATTAAAAGCAGTAATCCAAATGAGTGAGATTTACTCACCTTGAGTTTTCAATTTGCCAAACGTTCCAAATTTTAAATTAAATCGAACGACATTCGAGTTAACCTAAAATTTTAGCTATTTCCAATCGTGTCAAATCAATTATTGGATGTAGTACTCGTCGTCACGATTCCATCGCCTCTTGTTTCGTTCCAATAGAACCTCGTATGTGAAAGATATGCATCTTATAAGAATTCATAATTCATAATATAATTAATTTACATTTTCCTTTTTATTTTTAAACCTTCATTTAATCTGGATTGTCCATCATGCTTAGATCACGGCCGCACATCTCCTTCTTTCATGTTCATACGCACGTTCTAGTTACTCGAACCCATAACGCACGCTACCTTCAATCGATCATCGAACTTCCATCCTTTGCTTATAATTCGATCAGAGACCACCCCACGAAAACTCGTCGCGAGCTCCACCTTCACCACGAACCCGGTCAAACTCAGTGCCCTATTTTCCTCAAAAAACGTGAATGAACGCAGCCAAGCACAAGCCTATTTCTCCCCTTCCCCCGATGCAAATTAGGTGATCTCCACCATACATCGGGTAGTGCTCGAGAAGCTCTACGTTTTTCATTTAGGAAGTTTTCTCTAATTGCTGATGGATTTGGAGATAATTGGAGGAGAAAGTCGAAGCTTTTCGTCCATTAATTTTGATGGTGGCGGCTGCGTGAAACTTAGAGTTAGGGTTGTATACGCGTATATATAGGTGTATATACATTATTTTATTATTATTTTTACTGTTCATATACTTTTCCGGACGAACTCCAAACGAAGCGTGTTGCCTGGCGTTTATAATGTTTTGCGTCTATTTCGAACATAATGGAATATGTTTTCGAGGCCTAATTTGATCGTATGTGGAAGATAGCTTTTCGAATCGAATTATAATATTAAATTTTTAATATTAATTTCAATGCATTTCTATCCCGTACGACCAAACGGTAACTCCAAATGCTACGAAACTTGAAATCCGATAATAATTCACTATTATGGATCTAATGGAACTGGTTTCGTCGAATTCTAAGACCGTGCCCCGGATCGCTATTTTAACATGTCGATTAAATCAAGCGATTTTCAAAATCGACGAAATTACTTGAAATTTCAATTTTAAAAACTTACCAACTCAATTATAATTCAACTAGAATTTATATCCATATTAGAAACCATTTCGATTCATATTAAATCACAAATTCAATTATTTACACTATTCCAAATATTAAATTTCACTATTAAATTAATATATAAGATTTCAAATTTTAATTTATCGACTTTGAATTTCATCCAAAAGTCCACTATCATCACTATAATTCAAATAGAGTTTAAATCAACTTAGAAATCATTTCCATTCACATTTAACTCCAGATTCACATATTTACCCAATTTCAAATATTAAATTTACTATTCACCAAATCCGTTTAATCGCTATATTTGAAATTTTAAACCATTTCACTAATTCAACCAAAATCTCCATACTCAAAATCAATTAATATTTAAAATTCAACATTTAAAAAAATATTAAACGTTCAAAACCAAATGACCAAAATTCCGGGTCGTACATGCACAATTGTCCTAGGGCATACCCCTAACTCTATCAAAGGGGACTTGCTTTCTGAGTGGATCCTTCCACTCACTCTCCAATAAGGGGACCCACTATTCCATACAAGTTCGTCCATTTTCTCTCTTCAAAGGGACTTGCACTTTACGGTTCATCATCTCATCTCTTCAATCCGGGGAACCATGTCTTGTCATTTTATATATCTAGTTTGAGGAATATACAAGTTCCATTGGTACCCCATCACAGTATTAATATCAGCTATTATGTTCAAATGATTTCTAAATTTAAATATCCATCATTTACTTATAAATTTCAAATTAGATGCATCAACTAAAAATCAAAAAGCCTACTTCAGTTAAGGATTTCCTAGTCCCAACCAAGAGCATGCCTTGGGACAGATTGAGATCTTGTGCATGAGTAAGTGGTTCAGTAGTTATCCTTCATATCTTATTCAAAGAAAGAAAAGTATGAAAATTAAAACTTACTCCAGTCCATCCCGATCATGGGATAATCATCCTCGACCCAGATTCAGGGTCGCATTTAGATGCATCTACCATAGATAGTGGTCGCTCTTGTGGTACCACTGTAGTTTATGCTATGGTAATCTGATTTCTTACATATTATTGTAAGCGATTACTACAAACTTGTTCTTCGATCAAATCCCGTAAAAGCCTACACTCATTCATATTGTACCCATCCAACTCATAGAATAAACAATACTTTCCGGACCTTCTTTCCCAATCTATGGGCTCACTTTTAGAGGCTTTTTCTCAGCAATCTTCTCATCGGTATCAAAGTAAATCCTCGTTGAGGTTTCGATCAAATGTACGTAGGAGGAAAACTTCGTCTCCCTCCTTTGTCGCTTCAATCCTTCGAAGCCATCGTCGGCCTTTCGCATTCCTTTGTCCTTTCCATATCCTATTTTGGATAGATTTCCATCATCCGCAGCGTTTACTTCAACACCTTAAGTTTCAGCATCCTCTTTTGGAATGTACAGAGTTTAATTTAGAATTATACTTTTCAACATGGGTTAGTTTAGATAGAAGATGTCTTTTATGTGCGTCTCCTCTGCTATTTATAGACGCATGCCACCTTCAAAATGACTTGAAAACTCTCAACCACGTTCTCCATGTTTAGCACGAAGTTGTATTGGAAAGTCGTGGGTCAAGCCATCACTTTCTCAACTCAGTAGGGAGTTTTGGAGGTTCAACTTGGTAAGGAATTGAGGAGGTTCAACTCATTAGGGGGTTGAGGGGGGCCAAGTTGAGAATATTTATCCAATTTTGGCATCTCTTTTGTGCTCCATTTTACCATCTCGTAGATGTTTTCCAAGGCTAGATCCATTTCCCTATTGTTCTTTTTTCCAAGGTTAGAAAAAGATATAAATGCATAAAATAGTATAAATATGGAGAAACAGTCCTATAGGAAGTCTGATTTTCCCCTTCGACAAGCGAATTTAAAAAATAAAAGAATAATATGATATGAATAATTCAGTTAGTTCACAAAAACAGAAAAGGCAGAAAGTTAAAATTTTACTACCGTGTTAATAGAAAATAAATTTTCTTGCTTATCCGGGGATGATGGCTCATAAATTTCTACAAATGATACTTCTCAACTATTTCTGAGTGCCCAAGATTGTTTCAAACAACGTACAAAGATCTTCCAGATTAGTTCTCTCATAGTCAAAGGTCCACGTCCAAATCTATTGAAACTTATGAGGTTAAACAGTCTCCAACACTGTCAAATGATCAACAAGTTCAGATGGATAGACCTACAGTTTATACCGAGGACAATAAAATGTCTCTCATATGCCAGAAGCAAATCATGTTTATTAGAAGAAGAATGAAACAACAAACCCACAACCTTTAATGTCTACAGCTTCTCCAAAAAGAACCACTTATGGTAGAGGAATATAGTCTCTTGGAAAGCTAAAGGTATAAATAAAGATTTCAAACTTAGTCACCCATTCACACTTCTTAAAACTCATAAGGTTTCTATTTTAAGTTTGCTTGAGAATTAAATGTCTACTGAAATTGATGGTTTAAAAAATATATTTCAAAGCAATTAGGTGTTTCTACACAACAATGAAATGGGTTTGCAAAGGCAGAATTCTTGTAATCATTGATTCAAATGTATGGTCATTCACTACCGTTGACAAAAGTAATCAACACATGACTGTATATATGACAAACAAGGGAGGACTCCATCGTGTTTTCTTGTTCATATACGCTGCATCTTTGATGATAGATACAAATTATAGGGATATTTATGTCTCGATGCTTCTTCAACTGATTTTCCTTAGAAAACAATAGGGAATTTTAATATCACTTTAAATCCAAATGATAAAAGGGAGGTTTGTCAATCCCTTTTCCTTATTTAACTCATTTTAAAAATTGTCTTCTACAATATGGACTTGTTGAAACTTGTTTACAGGGGTGTAAATATGCTTGGAGGAGAGGAGGCGTAACAACAAGCATAGACAAAGTCTTGTTTAATTATGAATTCTTATCTTAATTCTTGGACTTGGTCACAATTGCATTGCCAACAAATTATAGTGATCATACACCTATTCTAATCAAGTTTTCTAAACCAAGTCTAACATAAAAAAGGAAACCTTTCAGATATGTGATCAATGACTTCAACAAGAAGGGTACTAAAATTGTGTGCTGGATGGGCTCAAAGCAACAGCACGGGAGATGTAACTCTTTATTTTCTATGCAAATTACAAGCCATACAAGTAAATTTAAAAGCATGGAACGAGAATAGAACCAAGTCAGATTCCATTCAAAATCTTGAAGCGGAATTTAAATTAGCATCCATACAGATTGATGAAGAACGAGAAAATAATGCTTTATATGAGAAGATGCTTTAACTTGATATGCAGCTCGGGGAACAATTGAAACAACAATATGAAGTCAATTAACTACAAAGGAAGATCTTATGGTTACCATTTTGTGACATTATGACGCAGCGGATAATTCAAAACGATCTTCAATCGACGTAAATAGCAATCTGTGGATTGATGGATACTGAAATGCCCGAATTCGTTGATCCGAAGATACCGAACTGTAGCTATCTCTGACTCGTTGATCCGAAGATACCGGGAAAGAGATCTACGATTCTTCAACGTTGATCTTGCGCACAAGATTCCGTGAATCGGCTTCAGCAAACGATGATTCGAGCGCACTCGAATGACGTAAGTGGAGATAGGAGATACACTCGACTACCAATTGAAATTGAAAGCACAAAGCTAACAAAAGAGAATTTTATTCAATATTCAACAACCTTTCAAATGAAACAACTCGCCTATTTATAGGCTACAACACGCAAAGCAGAAAAAAAATACAACTCCTAAGTCGGCAACCGACTTAACAACATTTCCGACTTAACATAAGTCGTATACGACTTACAACACAGTTCAGAAAAACTTAAAAATATTACAAGTACAATGGTCACACGACTTAAAGAAAAAAAATGCAACGACTTAATGCTAACTCGGTGACGACTCAACTATCTCGTCTTCGACTTAAGCGATGTCTCGGTAACGACTTATGGATAACTCGGCAACAACCTTCGCTTTCTAAAGATAACTCGGCAACGACCTATTTTCTTCTTCGCGACTTACTGGAGCTTCATGAGTCATTCGCGACTCAAAATTATCTCGCGCGCGCATATGGAGAAGACAGGGAGGGAATTAGGTCGTAATGGAATTGGAGTTAGGTCGGAGCATCTGGATTTCATTTGCGATGTTAGGTCGTAGGTCGAGGCTTTTGATGTTAGGTCGTAAGTCGATAGGTCGGAGCATGGATTTAGGTCGTAGGTCGGTGATGTCGACTGGAGATAGGTCGACAATTGGATGGGGTAGGTCGGCAATTGGATCGGGGTCTGTGAATTGGTGAGTCGGAGATGATGTGCGACTTAAGTCGACAGAGTTAGGTCGTCTACGACCTTGGGTAGGTCGGCCGCGACTCAACTGGGTAAGTGTTTCATCATCCTCCCCTTGTTGGAAGGAATTCGTCCTCGAATTCACACCCTTGTCACCTTCGACAAATTCTTCTCCATAATATGGAACCAAATGTTTAACGTTGAAAACGTCTGCAGTGTGAATATGATCTGGCAACTTTAACTGATAAGCATTGTCATTGATTTTCTTCAAGATTTCTACTGGACCAATCTTTCGTGCTTTTAACTTATTGTAAGTCCCAACTGGAAAACGATCTTTCGTCAATACCGCGTAAACAAAATCACCCTCTTTGAAGACTACACTTCTTCGTTTCTTATTCGCCATTTGTTTATACTTCTCATTTGCCTTTTCCAATCGTTCCTGAACGATTCTATGGCATTCTGTCAACCCATCAACAAAATCAGCAGCTCGTTTAACTGTCCTCTTCAGTTGTGGTACTACTGCCAAATCCAACGGTCCCCTGGGTAAATTGGAATATACAATCTGAAATGGACTGAATCATGTACTTCGATTGACTGCGTGATTGTGTGCGAACTCAGCTTGACACAATTTCAAATCCCAACTTTTCAAATTGTCTTTCACAAGACATCGTAATAAATTTCCCAACGATCTATTCACCACTTCTGTTTGCCCATCGGTTTGCGGGTGATAAGCACTACTAAAATTCAACTTTGTTCCCACCATCTTCCACAAACTAAGCCAAAAATGACTTAAAAATCTGGTATCCCTATCGGAAACAATAGATTCTGGTAAACCATGCAATCGATACACCTCTTTAAAGAATAATTGTGCCACTCGAACTGCATCCGCTGTCTTCTTACAGGCTATAAAATGTGCCATCTTCGAAAACCGGTCCACCACAACAAATATAGAATCATTTCCCCTCTGAGTTCTCGGCAATCCTAACACGAAATCCATGCTGATATCAACCCATGGTTTGGTAGGCACAGGTAACGGCATATATAGCCCCGCATTCGTCGCTGTTCCTTTTGAAACCTGACAAATATGACACCTTTCCACAAATCTTTCGACCTCTTTCCTCATTGACGGCCAAAAATAAGATTGAGAAATTAACTGCAAAGTACGATCTCTACCCACATGGCCTTCTTCATGTAGTTCTTTAACAATCTTCATTCTCAAGCTACAGTCTGGGATGCACAATCGATTTCCTTTAAACAGAAAACCATCCACCAACACAAATTCATCAGTGCTTCCTTCCTTTACCTTTTCAACAAATTTCACAAAGTAAGGATCTTCTTCAATCAATTCTGGCAATAATTCAAAACCTGTCACTTCAACTTTCATTGTCGTCAACAAATGACTCCTCCTGCTCAAAGCATCAGCCACACGATTGGTTACCCCTGACTTGTGCTTAACGACAAAAGTAAACTGCTGTAAATAAGCAATCCACGATGCATGTCTTGCTGAAATCTTGTCTTGCCCTTGCAAATGCTTCAATGCTTCATGATCAGTGTAAAGAACGAACTCCTTCTGAAATAGATAGTGTCTCCAGTGTTTAATAGATTGTACAACAGCATAAAACTCCACATCATATGTACTGTATCGCATCTTCGCTCCGGACAACTTCTCACTGAAATATGCAATAGGACGCCCCTTCTGACTCAACACCCCTCCAATCCCAACCTTGGATGCATCAGTATGTAGTTCAAACACCAACTGAAAATCTGGTAATACAAGAATTGGTGCAGATGTCAGCAACTTCTTGATCTTCCCAAAAGCAATCCCAGCTTCCTCCGTCCAAGAAAATTGTTTCCCCTTCATGCAATCAGTCACCGGTGCCATCACGCTACTGAAGTGTGGAATGAATCTTCGGTAGAATGACGCTAGCCCATGAAAACTTCTCACTTCTGTAATTGTCTTCGGCTGTGGCCAATTCCTGACTGCTTCAACTTTATTCTGATCTACCTGGATGCCCTTCTCCGAAACAATATACCCCAAGAACAAAACACTATGCGTCATGAACATGCATTTCTTTGTTGCAGCATAAAATTGTTCCTCTCGTAAAATAATTAACACTTCCTTCAGATGTTGAACATGCTCTTCCAGACTCCTACTATAAATCAAAATATCGTCAAAATACACCACCACAAATTTCCCAATGAAAGGTCTAAAAATTTGATTCATCACTCGCATGAACGTACTCGGTGCATTCGAAAGACCGAACGGCATCACCAGCCATTCATACAACCCTTCTCTCGTCTTGAAGGCTGTCTTCCATTCCTCTCCAGGTCTAATCCGAATTTGATGATATCCGCTTTTCAAATCAATTTTCGAAAAGATAGTAGCCCCACTCAATTGATCCAGCAAGTCATCCAACCTTGGCATTGGAAATCTGTATCGTACAGTGATTTTATTCAATGCTCGACTGTCCATGCACATCCTCCACGTCCCATCTTTCTTCGGTACCAACAAAGCTGGCACAGCACATGGACTCAAACTTTCCTGTACACGTCCCTGCTCAAGCAATTCTTCCACCTGCCTCCTTAATTCTTCATGCTCCTTCAGACTCATTCGGTAATGCGGTCTATGTGGCAAGACTGCTCCCGGAACAAGATCAATTTGATGTTGAATGTCTCTCAGCGGCGGTAACTCTTTAGGTAACTCGTCTGGAAATACATCCTCAAATTCTTTCAATACTGACTTTGCTTCTTCTGGAATTTCAACCTCTTCCCTGCTCTCACGCCCAATCAACAAGAACACTTCCGATTCCTCCTCGACCTCCTTAACAAACTCCTTCAAAGATAACAACGTCTTCAGTTCTTCAATCTCCTCCACTTTGTTTTCTTCCCGTTGGCGTTTCTTCGGAACCAGAGTAATCTTTGTACCTTCGAACATGAAACTGTAACTGTTGGTCCGTCCGTCATGCTGCACAGCTCGATCATACTGCCATGGTCTTCCCAGCAACAAATGACAAACGTCCATATCTACGACATCACACCAGATTTCATCTTTGTATTTCTTCCCAATTGAAAACTTCACACAAGCTCTACGTCCAACTTTCACTTCACCACCCTTCCTCAACCAAGCTAACTTGTACGGTTTAGGATGTTTCTCGGTTTTCAACTCCAGCTTCTTCACCGCTTCTGTAGAGATAATATTATCACAACTCCCAGCATCAATAACAAATTTACAAACTCTTCCCAGAATAGTGCATGTAGATTGAAAGATATTGTTCCTCAACCAACTACTTTCCTCCTCTTGCTTCGGTGTTAAACAACTTCTCCTCATCATCAATGCATACCCGTCATCTCCCGACAGTAAGTCTTCCTCCTCAACTGGTAAAGAATTAGAGCATTCAGCTTCTTCATCCTCATCCTCAACCTCAGCAATCATTGCTCTCTTCTTTGGCTTTGGACACTCATTGCTTTTATGACCCAACTCCTGACAGTTGTAACATTTGAAACCGTTGTTAACCTTTTCCTTCTCAACCTCCTTCACCACTGGTTTACTGATAGGTTTAGACACATTAGAACTTCCACCAACACCCTTCACTTGATTATTGGAATTCGTAAACACACCACCTCCTCGTCGTCCCTGCTTCTCCCAAGCCAACGCTTTCTGATGTGCTTCCGCCACAGATCTTGGATCGAACATATTAACCATATCATGAATCTGCATTCTCAATCCCCCAATGAATCTAGATGTCAGCTGCTCTTCCGTTTCCATAATATCATTCCTTGCAATAAGCTGATAAAACTCATCTGCGTAATCATTAACAGTCTTTGTGCCCTGCCTCAAGTTCTGCAAACGTTGATACATCAGAGATTGATAATTGTAAGGTAAGAATGTTGCTTTCATCAATTTCTTCATCTTCTCCCAAGATTCAACTTTTGACTTCCCCATTCGTTCACGTGTAAGTTTGGTTTGCTGCCACCATGCCAAAGCTCTACCCCTCAACCTTGTAGCAACCAACTTTACTCTACGACGTTCTGGAACTTCTTTGAAATCAAAAATTTCTTCCACATTAGCCACCCAATCCAAAAACTCCTCAGCCTGCATACCACCTTTGAATTCTGGAATTTCTGTCTTCATCCCAGATTCCCACTTGTGATCGTACTCCGACTGATTCCTTCCTCGTCCACGTCCTCGTCCATGAACACTACCACCATCATACTCTTCTTCACCATCCGATGTATATCGATGTCGATCCTGACCACCAACATCTCTACCACCATCACGTCTACCACCAACATCCCTTCTCTCTACATTCCTCCGTTCTCGATCATTCACATTCCTTTCGCGTCTTCGATCATCAACATTTCTATTACAATCTCGATCCACGCTTCTATGATCACTATCAACACTTCTCTCCCGATTAGAATGTGGTGAAATCCTACTTCTTCCATGGCTCGATTCAGGTGAAACCCTTCTCTGATTTTGACTCATTTCCAACATCATCCTCTCTAATCGACCAATCTCTTCCGTAAGCTTCTCATTGAAATTCTCGTTGATTCGTTGCTCCATTTCATCGGCCTCTTCTCTTCCATACAAAGCATTAATATTGCGATGACGTTGAACTCGTCTTGGCGGCATGATTGAATACTTCACAAACACTTCAACAAATTCACACTTCACGATTCAAACACCTTTCGAATTTTGATCCAAAATGAAATGGATCGAAACTCCAACTTTGTTGCAAAAATATGATGAACACGATGAACACAACTTCCACACTTCAAATTCTCGGCTCCAAGACTCGATTTAGCTATGATTGGCTAAAACAAGCTCCGATACCAAACTGACGCAGCGGATAATTCAAAACGATCTTCAATCGACGTAAATAGCAATCTGTGGATTGATGGATACTGAAATGCCCGAATTCGTTGATCCGAAGATACCGAACTCTATCTATCTTTGACTCGTTGATCCGAAGATACCGGGAAAGAGATCTACGATTCTTCAACGTTGATCTTGCGCACAAGATTCCGTGAATCGGCTTCAGCAAACGATGATTCGAGCGCACTCGAATGACGTAAGTGGAGATAGGAGATACACTCGACTACCAATTGAAATTGAAAGCACAAAGCTAACAAAAGAGAATTTTATTCAATATTCAACAACCTTTCAAATGAAACAACTCGCCTATTTATAGGCTACAACACGCAAAGCAGAAAAAAAATACAACTCCTAAGTCGGCAACCGACTTAACAACATTTCCGACTTAACATAAGTCGTATACGACTTACAACACAGTTCAGAAAAACTTAAAAATATTACAAGTACAATGGTCACACGACTTAAAGAAAAAAAATGCAACGACTTAATGCTAACTCGGTGACGACTCAACTATCTCGTCTTCGACTTAAGCGATGTCTCGGTAACGACTTATGGATAACTCGGCAACAAGCTTCGCTTTCTAAAGATAACTCGGCAACGACCTATTTTCTTCTTCGCGACTTACTGGAGCTTCATGAGTCATTCGCGACTCAAAATTATCTCGCGCGCGCATATGGAGAAGACAGGGAGGGAATTAGGTCGTAATGGAATTGGAGTTAGGTCGGAGCATCTGGATTTCATTTGCGATGTTAGGTCGTAGGTCGAGGCTTTTGATGTTAGGTCGTAAGTCGATAGGTCGGAGCATGGATTTAGGTCGTAGGTCGGTGATGTCGACCGGAGATAGGTCGGCAATTGGATGGGGTAGGTCGGCAATTGGATCGGGGTTTGTGAATTGGTGAGTCAGAGATGATGTGCGACTTAAGTCGGCAGAGTTAGGTCGTCTACGACCTTGGGTAGGTCGGCCGCGACTCAACTGGGTTACCTTGAGAAGATGCTTTAACTTGATATGCAGCTCGGGGAACAATTGAAACAACAATATGAAGTCAATTAACTACAAAGGAAGATCTTATGGTTACCATTTTGTGACATTAGTTCCAATATTTTTTATGCTAAGATGCCAATGAGGAAGCATGGAAATAGAATTCAAGCTTTGCTTGATTCTAGTAGTGAATATGCTTATACGATAATAAGAAGATAGCTGAAGAAGCCATTTCTTATAGTTCAAATCTATTTAATAGGGACCAATAATACAACTTCCCGTTGTGCATAAGATAATGAAAATAAATGAAGTGGGAAGAAGATACTTATCTTTTGCAGTATAATTTAAAGAAATTAAAATTACACTGTTCTCTATTGATGATGCAAAAAGCTCAGGACCAGATGGATTTTTTGCAAAATTCTACAAAGTACTTTGGGATCATGTTAGTGATGAGCTATTTACTATCATAACAGAAATCTTTCAACGTAGAAATATTGCAAAGGATTTGAATCATAATTTCATCATTTGATCCCTAAAAAGGATAGGCCTCAAACTATATTTGATTACAGATCTATATCACGTGCTAATGTTATATATAAAACTGTCCCTAAAATCTTGTGTAATAGGTTAAAAGATCTACTTCCTTCCCTTGTTGCTCAAAATCAGTCTGCTTTCATACCATCAACATGTATTAGGGAAAATATTCTTCTTGCCTATCAACTTGTGAGAGACTTTATAAAAAGGGAAAAAGGAAAGATATGCACAAAATTGAACCGTAGAAGGCTTATGGTATGACGAACATAAGTTTTGTTTGTTACATGATGTACTCAATGTGATTTTCAGTTTCAATGATTAATTTGATATATGAGTGCATCAATATCCTACTTTTTCTATTTTGGTTGATAACATTCCCAGTGGCTTTATATCTTCTAATAGGGGTTTGAGATAGGGTGGTCCCTTATCTTCATACTTATTTTGCATAGCAAGACTTTTTTTCACTACTGATGGAGGATGCAATGTTGTTTCATCAACTGGAGCTTATTTCTAATGTAAAGCCTGCAATTTTAATTTCATTATATGTGGATGATGTGATGATTTTCCTAACAACTACTCCTAAAAATGTTAAGGTGATGAATGTTGAAATTAGGCGACACAATATATAGGAGAGTTGAAGAGGACGGAAGTAGCTTCGTGTCGGAGAAAACGGTTCGCAAATCGGAGTCCGGAGGAAGAAGATATGAGGGGAAGAGCTGTTTTTGTTGGCTGTTTGAGGTCAGATGTCTGGCTGAGAGGGCCAGACGTCTGACGAGGTTCAGGCTGTCTCCCGAAACCTCCTGCAGACGTCTGACCCCTCTGGCCAGACGTCTGGGCCTGTTTGGGTCAGCCAGATTGAACCTGGCTCATACGTCTGAGGCCAGAGGTCAGACGTCTGAGGCGGTATAAACCTGTTTTTTCCTGGGTCGGATTTTCTGAGCTGTTTTGTGATTTGTGAAGGGCAAAGTGGTCTTTCGCCAAGGTTTTCTCTATTAGTATATATTCTCTCTTCAGGTCTAAAAGAAGAAGCAATTCATTCAAGCTATCTAACCTAGGGTTTAGTCCTCCATTAATTAGGGTTTAGGCAAATCCTATTTCTTCAATTCTAATCTCCACAAAATTATATTCTTACTAGAATATTGTGATCATTGTTAACAATCTCTTGTACTCTTCTATTGGTGACATAATAAAAGCTCGCTCAAGTGGATGTACACTAACACAACGTTAGTGGAACCACTATAAAATCGTGTGTGATTTACTTATTGTTATTGCATTCATATATTGCTTGTATTGGTGTTGTGATCGTGTTCGGATTTGGTTTTATTGAATTCTTCGAGTGTTTGGTTGTTTTGCACTATCTAGCACGATTTGGCTTTTCCGCGTTGCGCGTTGCGATTGTATTCGAGTGGTCTTGGGTGTAGTCGTAATAACATTTGGTATCAGAGCTTTGGTGTTGCTAGGTGGTTGTTTAAATGCCGAAAACGGATACCTCTGAAAATTCAATGGTTGGTCCAAGTAGTATAGCGCCGTATGTACGTGGGTCGTATGTGGCGTCGGGATCGCAATTGGTAATCGACAAGTGGAATGACGATAATGATTTTGAAAAGTGGCAATGGAAGATGAAAGCGGTTCTAAGGAGGAATCGGGTACATCGAGTGGTGTTTGATACACATTTGTTGCCGGCGGACATCTCGGATGTCGAGAGAGAAGAAATGGAAGAGTGGGCATTTACTACACTTCAACTTGCAATGGGAGAGAATGTGATCTCCGAAATTAGTGGTGAGACCACCGCTAAGGGAATTTGGGACAAGTTAGAGGAGTTGTATATGAAGAAGTCTCTAACTAATCGTTTGATCTTGTTGCGAACGTTTTTCACGTATAAGATGAAAGAGGGGAGTTCGCTTAAGGCACATTTGAATGTGTTTGATGATTTGCTAATGAAGATGAAGGCGATAGATTTGAAGATTGAGGAAGAGAAAAAGGCGATGATATTGTTATGTTCGTTGCCGGACCATTATACGGGTTTCTCAAATAGTTTGATTTATAGCCGGGATACATTGACGTTAGATGATGTCAAGACGGGTCTTCTTAGTGAGGAGTTGAGAGATCAAATGAAGGAGTTGAGTGTTGGTGGAAGTAGTGCCGGAAATGGTCAAGGTTTGTTTGTGGAGAAGGAGAGATATGCGAAGAAGGAGAATCGGGGGCGTTCCAAATCTAGGAATCCCGGTTGGAGAGGAAAGTCGAAGGAAAAGAAAGGCAAGTGCTATATTTGTAAGAAGCCCGGTCATTGGAAGAATGAGTGTCCAAACAAGGAAAAGGCCAAGAAGGAAGTAGCATCTTCATCGGTCGCGGTGGAGAGAGGTGTTGGTGAGAGAGACATGGATGTATTGACGGCGGTAGCATCAAATGTTTTGGGTAGCGAATGGGTTCTCGATTCGGGGGCGTCTTATCATATGACGCCGAATAGGAATTGTTTTTCTTCTTTCGAAGCTAGAGAGGGAAATTCGATTGTTATGGGAAATGGTGCTATTTGTAAGTCGATGGGCATTGGTTCCGTGCAAATTAGGATGTTTGACGGAGTAGTTCGTACTCTCACTAATGTGCGCTATGTTCCGGGACTTAGGAAGTCCCTTATCTCTTTGGGGCAATTAGATTCTTTGGGGTGCAAGATCACTATTGAAAGAGATGGCTTGAGGGTTTCGAAGGGGGTGCTTGTGGTTATGAAAGGTGCTAGGGCTCATGGTATATATTTGCTTCAAGGTGTGACCATAGAAGGTGAAGCTAGCATTGGGGTTGATAGTTCTCGCGACTTAGATGCAACTAGATTGTGGCATTTGAGGTTAGGACATTTCTCGGAGAGGAGTTTGGATATTCTTCGGAAAAGGGAGATGATTGGTGGTGAGAGTTTCAACAAGCTAGAGTTTTGCGAAGAGTGTGTCATAGGGAAGCAAATAAAGGTTTCATTCGGTGAAGGAAAACATGATTCAAGAAGCGTTCTTGAGTATGTGCATACGGATGTTTGGGGACCGGCACCGGTTGCTTCTTTAGGTGGAGCAAGGTATTATATTTCTTTTATTGATGATTTTTCTCGTAAAGTTTGGGTGTATGTAATGAAGGCTAAGTCGGAGGCATTTGCTAAGTTCAAAGTATGGAAGGCTCTTGTTGAGAATGAGAGTGGTAAGCCTTTGAAGGTTCTTAGGTCCGACAATGGCGGAGAATATGTTTCCGGAGAATTCTTGGAGTATTGCAAGCATCATGGCATTCGGAGACATTTTACTACACCAGGAGATCCGCAATCAAATGGTGTTGCGGAGAGGATGAATCGTACTCTACTAGAGAAAGCTCGATGCTTGAGATTGACATCGGGTTTGTCTAAGGGATTTTGGGCCGAATCTTTGTCAACCGCGGTGCATATTATTAATCGAATTCCGTGCTCGACTATTGATAACAAAATCCCGGAGGAAGTGTGGAAGGGAAAGAGTATTGACTTGAGCTATCTTCGTGTCTTTGGAAGTTCGGTTTATGTGCATGATCCGAGAAATGATAAGCTTGAACCTAGAGCTTTCAAGGGGATTTTGCTTGGCTATACGGATGGAGTGAAAGGCTATCGGATTTGGAATCCGGAAACGAAGAAGGTAATAAACTCTCGTCATGTTACTTTTGATGAGTCGGCATTGTTCAAGGAGAATGAGAGCTCATCGAATATTCCGGTCTTAGTTCGTGATGAATCGAAGGGGAAGGAAGTTATTACCACATTTTGTCCAAGTAGTAGAGAGAGTAGATTAGTTGAAGATGCTAGTGAGGAGAAAGCGGTTGATGATACATCACATAGTCCACAAGGTGCCTCTAGTAGTGTTGGTGATGTACACGAACCTAGAGAAGATTCGGTTCAAGGTGGAGCCGAAAGGAGTTTGGGTGATAATATTGCTACTCGGGTTGGTCGTCGTGCTATAAGGCCACCCGAAAGATATGGTGATTGGAACTATCTTAGCTTTTGTGATAGGTTGGACTATGCTCTCAATGTAGTCCAAGATGAGCCTATGGACCTTGAAGACGTCATGAACTCGAGTGATAGCTCGAAGTGGATTTGTGCCATGGAAGAAGAGATGCAATCATTGATGAAGAATCAAACTTGGAGTTTGGTTCCACTTCCTAAAGAAAACCGTGCTATTGGGTGCAAATGGATTTACAAGGTGAAGGACGATGGAAGATACAAAGCTAGGTTAGTGGCTAAGGGGTTTGCACAAAGGAAAGGGAAGGAGTACGATGAGATATTCGCACCGGTTGTGCGCCATACTTCTATCCGGATATTACTTGCCATAGTTTCTATTCACAACTTGGAGTTGGAGCAACTTGATGTGAAGACCGCCTTCTTGCATGGTGACTTGGATGAAGACATTTACATGGAGCAACCGCAAGGGTTTGTTGTAAATGGTAAGTCAAAAATGGTGTGCAAGTTGAAGAAATCGCTATATGGGTTGAAGCAATCACCTAGGCAATGGTACAAGAGATTTGATCATTTTATGCTTGAAAGTGGCTTTGATAGATGCGTCAAGGATGCTTGTGTATATTTCAAGAAGTTGAGAAATGACTGTTGGGTGTACTTGCTCTTGTATGTGGACGACATGCTCATTGCTTCGAAGGACAAGAATGAAATCAACAAGTTGAAATTGAAATTAAAGTCGGAATTCGAAATGAAAGACCTTGGAGAAGCAAAGAGGATATTGGGCATGGAGATTGAAAGGGACCGAAAGCATTTTGAGTTGAAATTGACTCAAAAGGAGTACATAAAGAAGGTGCTTTGCCGGTTTAGCATGGAGAATGCAAAGGTGTCAAATACACCATTACCTTTGCACGTGAAGCTTTCGAGTAAGGATTCACCTATCTTGGAGAAAGACAAGGCTTATATGGCAAAGGTGCCATATGCAAGTGCGGTTGGTAGTTTGATGTATGCTATGGTGTGTACAAGACCCGATATTGCAAATGCCGTCGGGGTGGTTAGTCGTTTTATGTCTAACCCGGGAAAATCGCATTGGGAAGCCGTGAAGCTTATATTGAGATACCTTAGAGGCACGTCATCTCATGGTCTTGTTTTTGGCGGTAGTGGGAAAAGGAGTTGCAACTTAGTTGGTTATTGTGATTCGGACTACGCCGGTGATAGAGATAGGAGAAAATCAACTTTCGGATATGTCTTCACACTAGGTGGTACGGCCATAAGTTGGAGATCGAGATTGCAAACCGTAGTAGCTTTATCCACTACGGAAGCGGAGTTGATAGTCGCGGTGGAGGCGGCTAAGGAGGCACTCTATTTGAAGCGTTTGTTGTGTGACTTGGGTATTGAACACGATAGCATCGATGTTCAATGTGATAGCCAAAGTGCTATTCACTTGGCGGAGAATTTGGCATTTAGCTCACGGACTAAACATATAGAAGTGAGGGAGTCATTCTTGGTAGCCATGGATGAGGATAAGCAAGTATGTCTTCGGAAAGTGCACACAAAGGATAATGCGGCGGATATGTTCACGAAGACATTGCCGTTTGGGAAGTTCGAGCCTTGCTCGAACTTGATTCGCTTGGAGAAGTGCTAGGTGCCACTAGGTAGCACGGGTGAGAGAGTAGCTTGGTTGTAGATGTGGAAGAGTATTGGTATGAGATTGTCGTTCTATCTTCTTGGTGTAGTGCTAGTGTACACTCCTAGTACTCTTGTCCTTGGTGAGACGGTGTTTGAATGTTTTCAACATTTCGTTGGCGGGTGGGGGCTTTGTGCCTGAACTCGTTGATGGAGTGCAATGGGGGGTGGCTTTGCCGGAACCCGTTGGAGAAACATTCACGTTTGGTTGAAGGTAGAAGTGTTGGTAGTTGGAGCTATCGGTTGTTGATGGTATGGTACCATTGGTGTTGGAGATGGATATAGTGTCGAGGTGGAGTGTTGAAATTAGGTGACACAATATATAGGAGAGTTGAAGAGGATGGAAGTAGCTTCGTGTCGGAGAAAACGGTTCGCAAATCGGAGTCCGGAGGAAGAAGATATGAGGGGAAGAGCTGTTTTTGTTGGCTGTTTGAGGTCAGATGTCTGGCTGAGAGGGCCAGACGTCTGACGAGGTTCAGGCTGTCTCCCGAAACCTCCTGCAGACGTCTGACCCCTCTGGCCAGACGTCTGGGCCTGTCTGGGTCAGCCAGATTGAACCTGGCTCATACGTCTGAGGCCAGAGGTCAGACGTCTGAGGCGGTATAAACCTGTTTTTTCCTGGGTCGGATTTTCTGAGCTGTTTTGTGATTTGTGAAGGGCAAAGTGGTCTTTCGCCAAGGTTTTCTCTATTAGTATATATTCTCTCTTCAGGTCTAAAAGAAGAAGCAATTCATTCAAGCTATCTAACCTAGGGTTTAGTCCTCCATTAATTAGGGTTTAGGCAAATCCTATTTCTTTAATTCTAATCTCCACAAAATTATATTCTTGCTAGAATATTGTGATCATTGTTAACAATCTCTTGTACTCTTCTATTGGTGATATAATAAAAGCTCTCTCAA
Source organism: Allium fistulosum (assembly GCA_030737815.1). NCBI lineage: Eukaryota > Viridiplantae > Streptophyta > Magnoliopsida > Asparagales > Amaryllidaceae > Allium > Allium fistulosum. Next base: position 411,550,433 of record CM060908.1, on the reverse strand, counting down.
GTGGATGTACACTAACACAACGTTAGTGGAACCACTATAAAATCGTGTGTGATTTACTTATTGTTATTGCATTCATATATTGCTTGTATTGGTGTTGTGATCGTGTTCGGATTTGGTTTTATTGAATTCTTCGAGTGTTTGGTTGTTTTGCACTATCTAGCATGATTTGGCTTTTCCGCGTTGCGCGTTGCGATTGTATTCGAGTGGTCTTGGGTGTAGTCGTAATAACAATGAAAAACATGTTTGACCAATTAAGTGGGACTATGGGGTTATATAGATCAGGTAAATCTAAAGTATTTTTTAGTAAAGATGCAGTCAACATTGAAGAGATCTTTGATATTTTACGGACGAGTAAAGAGAATTTACCTATTCAATATTTGGGGTGTCTTTATCTGATGATTATATACATGCCTTGCATTGTTTACCCCTGATTAATAGGAAGGTTGGGGTGGTGCTTTATAATTTACTGTAGGAACAACAAAATTAATTCAAAGTACTATCACTTCAATTATTTTACACTGGCTACTTGTTTATCACATTCCTATTCCAGTCCTTAAAAAAATAGAGACATTATGTGCTAATTTCTTCCGGTGTGGTAAACTACACAAAATAGCTTTGGATTTGATATGCCACCTAAGTTATAAGGTGGAATCTAATTAAGGAAGTTCTATGTCCTAAGAAAAACAACTATAGTGAAGTTTGTGTGGAATTTATTAATTAAAGATTGCTTATGGGGTAGGTGGATGACAAAGAAATATCTATATAACAAAAATTTCTGGTTTGCCTCCATTAACAACATTTTTTAAGGGACAATGAAACATATGCTGAGAGAAAGGGATATTACATGTGCAATAATGCAGAGAATTATTGTTAATGGAGAGCATACACCCTTATGGTATCACCCATGGATTAATCTCAAATCTTTAGTTGATTTTTTGGGGATGGAACATGGTTTTCTTGAATAATAATATAGAATTTAAGGTGAGTAGCATTACACAAAATAACACTATGCATCCAGAAATTTTTACTAAAATAAGGGAAGTTGCTGCTAATATTCTACAAGTACAACTTTTCAGTGCAAAGCCTTGTGATTTCTAGGAAATATGTAGGAGAAGTACTTTCAATTTTTCATCTACATGGGAAAAATATGACAATATAATCCAATAGTTGATTGGGGTAAACTTGTATAGCATAAAACAATAGCAAATAAATTCTCTTTCTATGCATATAAAGCATGTCTTAAAAGATCACGTATAGTGGATTGACTTTCAAATTGAGTATCAACAACAAATACAACTTGTGTTCTATGTAATGACGAGACTAAGAATCATGAGCATTTATTTATAAAGTGTTGTTACAACACTTATCTATGGAATGCTACTCGCCACAAACTGTAGCTTCAATCGACACGAATTGGAAACCTCCTTTTAGAACTCCATGACATCATATAATAGTTTCCTAAGAAGGGGAGTAGATAAGACTTAGCTTTCACACTAATGATAACACCTTGTATCACATTTGGGTGGAAAAGGATTGCAGAATTATTGAATGCAAAAGAAGTGAACTTTCACAGAGAGAGAAATTAGTTGAAGTTGATGTACGATTTTGGATTCACAGGAGCAATTTCAATGATGTGAAGAGGGAAGATTGAGATTTGTTGAGGCGGTGGGAAGTGAGAAATTTTGATCCAGGATAGGGTTTGGAAGAATGACCGTTGAAGTGTATTAAGATAGGATTTTCGTTTGTATTATTAATGGGTTGGGAAGGCCTTGGATTCTTAATTTTGAAGCGGTGGTGTACTTTGTTGTTGTTTGTGTTTGTATACAGTGTATAGATGTTATCTTACAAAGGATGTTGTGCTCTTTTTCTTTAATACTATGATAAGGTTTTCTAAGAAGATGAATCATATAACGATCCTGACTCGGCCTTCGAAAATCGGCATCCGTACTTCATTTGTACTCGAAATGCCGTAGATTCAAACGCCAAATCTGGTTCGCTAGAGCTTATAACACAGTAAGTATAACAACACAGCGGAATAAAGAAATAGATGATATCATATACAACTCCAATGAATACAATATCCAGAATGATATACAACAATGATATCAAAATGATACAACAATATCAGAGATATAATACAATGCTACAGCGGAAATAACAATAATGGAAGTGATCACTCCAAATGATCTGTAAGAGAGAATGAGTCCAAACGACTCCAACATCTAGCTCGAACCACCGTCAGAATGCACAATGATAAGCAAGTTCAGTCATGATCTCCAAAACTGAACTAGCTCCAATGTCAACTGAACCTGATTATCTGAAAAACCCAACTCTAGACTGCCCGTGTGGAAAATTGTGGGCACCCAGAGTTTAGGAAGGGAACAATAAACTCCGAGTCAGTCGTGGGACTGGTGTGAGTAACAAAAACAGTTTATCTTTAAAACAATCAACAAAAGAATCTTTAAACATTGAGATCCGCCATGCTTTTGGAAAATGAAACTACCATAAGACCTCCGGCCACACACACAATGCAAACGCAGAATTGGAGGAGATTTCTTCTTATGATAGTCAAACATGCTTACTACGCAAAAGGAAAACTCTTTTGATATTATTACTATTGCATAGTGTACAAAATCATTTCGAAAATATAATATTAATCTTAGCCAACATACAACCATTATTGTATGCCTACTATAGCTACTATGTTCAATAGCAGGTTACCGCCACATTCCATAGCAGGTTATACAACTAAAACCGTACAAGGTTCGTATTATTTCTTTGGATTTCCAACAAATGGTCAGGCTAAGAAACTTCCTACTGCCAATGGGATCGCCTCTGGCGGGACGTCCCGAGAACCTACCCGGCTCTCTGCCAACACAAGGCCGGGTTACCTCTGTAACTAGGTAACTACTTCTCGAGTATGCCACCCCCCGGTCCTTTGGGACCTTTATCCGAGCGCTCGATAACCAACATCTCATGGTAATATAGTGTGTCCACATGAGTAAGTATCTATGCTCCATACCATGATACCACCCTTTTCCAGAAGGAAATGACATACCCTAAAGGGCGCGATCCTCATAACCTTGCCGCATCATTCCTGTTTCGACCATTTCCGGTCTGTGAGGTTCGATGAGGTCTCGTCCACAAAGCTACGCTTTTTCACAAAGCCATGCTTTGATCAACAAATGATCAGCAAATGACCATCAACACACAGCAACACTTAGCATGCCACATTACCAAATTGGGAGTATATCGCTGATAACCTTCAACTACATAACCTCTGAGCTCGTACGTCTCAGAGAAGGGTGTTAAGCAAAGAGAATAAATTCTCCGCCACCAAACAGAAATGTATTTGAAAGAAATCTGCTTATATCTCAAAATGTAATGTCAGACATGTAACCATACAAGTTTGTTCCGGGTTCGAACAGAACCGAAGGCACTTCCAAAGAAGCCCTTGCAATCCGGGTATTCACAATCCCGATCGGACTTCCCATCACTTAGGGAATCTCAATACCGGGGCCACTCGGTGCAGAGACAATCGATATGTTATCCTATCGTTCTCGCAAATACCCGGTCTACAACACCGGTCTTCAAATGCGATCCATATACGACATATCATTATTCGGAATGGGTTATATGACACAAAGGTCCTCTCCCGACTAAACCGAATAATGAGCGCAATATTTAAAAATATGTGGATATTGGGATTTCAGTTAAGTCACAACTTATTACCCAAAACATTTCTTTTAAATGGTTGAAACACATTACCATTTAATCTTTTACATAAAAAGATCCATCTCACAAATTTCACTCAGTTTCACAAAGATTCATTCACAGATTTTCCAAATCAATTTCCATTTCAATTTGATTAACTCACTAAATCTTTAAATCAAGATTTAATTTATAGCTTTCAAAATAATTTCATTTCGAATGGTTTAAACAAATCACCATTTTAAATCTGTTAAAATAAACAGATTCAATTCATAGCTTTCAAAAAAGAATTCATTCATAACTTGGAAAACTATTTTCATTTCAATTTGAAATTCTTTTAACTTAATTTGGGATTTCATTTCTTATATGAAAGCTTTTATTCCTTGAAAACAAACAGTTTTCATTTCGGAAATCTGATTCATTTATACGAGTTAAAGTCCTTGGGTTAAATTCAAATTCTCAATCATACTTTTAAAATGGTTTAAATTCATATATAACTAGTATAACATCTTTAATCCCTAGTTTCAAATCACAGAATTCAATTTCAATTTTTGAATTCAAATTTAAGTCAAATTATTTAAATTCCAAAACTTTATCAAGTTATTCAAAATAACTTTCATTTTGAAATTCCATTTCAAAAGCGCTTTACATTAAACCCAATTCCATTTCAAAATCAATTGAAATTAAAATTTCAATTTCAAAAACATTAAATTTAAATCATCTATGATTTAACCGATTTCCACGTGAAATCCATATTGGGTGTGTGTAAAAGTGTAGTCCAGGGGTTTCACACAGTAGTGCAACATCATCAAATCATCACAGATCAGAATACAGAAATATAGTTGATAAGCGATATAACTATAACGCTTACCTTTTATTCACAGATCACATATATATATATCACAGATAAATAAATTACTGATCATTCCAGATAAATAAATTACACTACAGATCACAACAACAAATCAGGCTATATCACAAAGCATCACAGATCAGGGAATATCAAACAATACAATCATTCAATAGAATCCAAATATTCATAAGTAAAATTTATTAATCAATTGATTAATTTAAATCAGATGTATTAATTATTAATCCAGGTTAATTATCATAAGTTAATTTCAAATTATTTGAAATAAATCCTCTTTTCAAATTTATTAGTTAACCCTTAATTATTAACTAATCAATTTTAAATCAATGAATCAATTAATCTTTAATTATTGAATTAATCTTAATTAATCACCATTATTAATTAATCATTTAATTATTCACAAATAAATATACTCAAATTTCAAATTATCATTCAATTAATTACATTCAGTAATTATCTATTAATTACTTCACTAAGTAATTATATTTTCTAAATTCATCAAGTGATTATTCTGAATTAAACTTAAGAAATTTAATTTGAACAGATTCGATTAACTCAATTAATTACATTGAATGATTAATTCCATAATTATTGTCATTAAGTAATTATACTTAATAGTTCCGCAATTGATTATGATTAATTTAATCAATCTAAATTTATTGTTAAAATTTATCACATTAATTAGTTATTCAAATAATCTTAGTTAATGATCTCATTAACTATTAAATTCCTTTAATTACCTTTTTAAAGAAAATTCTTATATTAATCATTGTTAATTAAAGTAAATTCATCTATATTTATGATTTAATGATTATTACCATATATTGAAACATTGTTTTAAATTCTCTTTTTATTCCCAATTTAGATTTAAAATTTGAAATAAATCTTTATTTACTTTTAATAAAGTTTAAAACAAATTTTCTTAACATTTTAAATTTACATGGTAGAATAATCATTGATTACCAAAGAAATTTTAAAGAGTTTAAAGATCAATTCTTTTTTTCCTTAACTTTAACATATTTAATTTATTGCCACACTTAAGTGATAAAACTTAATTAAATCTCAAAATTTTAAAATCTGATTTAAAATTAGTTCCAGGTTTAAAATTTAACTTGTTTAAATTTTATTTTCAAATTCAATCCTATTTTAAATTCCAATTTTCTTCAATACCTTTAATTCCTTTTTATTTTAAATAACAAATTGAATTTAAACTTTATTTATCTTCAAAACTGAATTCTATTTCAAACTGGAATCTTTATTTATATTTTGTTTTAAAACCCTGTTTAAACCTTGATTAAAATTAAAATTTAATTTACAAATTTCAAAATGGAAAAACAGTTCAGGTTGTAAGCCTGTAACAAAACTTTTGACCCGAGAATACCCTATTCCTGCTTCGAGTATATGACTCGAATTACTCGAAACACACGCGAGAAAAGTCTCGTGCCCAGACTCTTCTTCTCCACCAAATAACTCAGATGCACGGAATCGACCCCATGCACGTGCACCGGCGTTCCAGTGCCTTCCGACCATCACCACGATCTTCGGCAAATCGTCGATGATCCCCTCAAGCCTCACGACCACCCAGAACTTTGTTTCCAGCACTAATTCGAAATCGAGTTCGAATTCAAAACCTGGAACAGGTAGACCACCACAACCCCAACCTGAAACCATCTCGTGATCGCAGCTTCGACCATCCGAACACGTGAAAACTCGGTCATCACTTCGTCGCCTCAACCTCTACTACTTCCCTAGATTTCGCTGCACTCGATCCACCAGAGAGTTCGTGATGGCAACATTCTCGATCGACCAAAAAACTTGGGCTACAGACTTCGAAGGTCAACCACCATCGCCACCATCCCTTGATCGCCCCCCTGCTATTTTTCCCTTACTCTCCGATCATCCCACTCCCACTACTGAAAACTACAATCTCCCAGATCGTCGAGATCACCAGAGGCAACCCAAAACACCACTTCTGTTCAACTCAGAAATGCGTATACAAACCCAAATTTAAAATTATAATTTTGCTTCCAAAAATCATGATTTTGAGTACGATTTCAGATTATAAACTTGAAACATCGAATTAATATGTTTGAAAATTTCACTTATCAAAATTTTGCTATGTTCTTTTGGTTTCCAGAGACACTCAATTTAAATTTTAACTTAGTTATAATTTTTATCATTAATCTATGATTAGACAAACACCTTTTATTTATATTTTAAATCCCAGAAACTAGATCAAGAGAAAATGGATTTTTGATCAATTCTTGAGTCTGGAAACTAAGGACAGTAAAATACAGGGACAACACATATATTCACTTATATATATATATACAAAAGATCTACTGATATGTATAAACATGGTATATACTTAACACAGAACTTAACATGCAATAGATTCAATACTTAAACCTATTAAAAGTGATGTTACTCACATTATTTTCCAGAAAGAAGAGAGTTTGCTTGATGAAACAGGCTTTTTAAAATTTGCAAGCTAAAGCTTCCCTAATCTCTGATTTGTTGAGTTGATTTGTTGTTTGTTTTAGTTGAATGTGGTTTAACTTTTTTGATGATGCTTACTTCATATTTTCTCAGCTTGAAATGAACGAACTGATGAAGATAATGGATATATAGAAATGAAGTTACAGGGTATACATTTTTTATACAAGTTGATATGAGTTTACAGGTGATATTTCTTTTATTTGTACAACATAGGATAGATATTCTTCTTAGCTTTGGTGGCTGAAGTGATAAATTTTTGGCTTGCATTAATTAGTTGTACCACATTCATATAATTTTTCTTTCGGCTGTATAATATATGTGAAGATATTTCTTTGTTTTGGTGCTTAGATAATATGCTTTGTGTGCTAATATGATATTGCATTTATTACTTGGCTTGTCCTATAAGTTAATATATATCTTCTCTTGATTTTATATTGTGTATACTTATATTCATTCTAAAATAAATACATTCATATATATACTTGTCTTATTACATCTGTACTTATCTGGTATGCTTTCATAGTATCTCATGTGCTTTATAAAGTTATTATATTTTTAGTATTATCTTAAGTGTTTATGTTATAGTTTACATAACAATAGATTTTATTTAAAATATTATTTGTTGCTAATGTAAATACTCATTTAATTTCTTTTACAGGTTGTTAACTATCACCTTTAATTTCTTATTTATGATTTAATTTTACACTTATGTTAACTTTATAGTTTTCCATGACTACATTTTACACTTTTTCTTTATATAACATACACAAATTTTATTTTCTTTTAAAGTTTAACTATCTAACATTTTATTTACTTATCTATTATTATTATTTATTTATTTTCCTACTTATATTATAAATTCAAATTATCTTTAAACCATTTACTTAAAATTTAAAGTCAAATCCAATATATATATATATAAATTCAAATCTACTCATATATGCTCAAATACATATATATTCACATATATACATATATATACAATATTTTAATTTTAAATGATTTATACAGAATTTATTTGGATTCGGGGAAACTCGCATCACTTAATCAATTAATTTTACAATTTTTATTCAAAAATTAATTTTAATTATCAATTTAAATATATAAAAATTTGGGGTCGTTACAGACTTCCCCCCTTAAAAAAAATTTCGTCCTTGAAATTGCTAGGGAGACACATAGATAGATGAAGAATATTTCATCAAATCAAACTGAACGTCTATTCTGCATTTGGCTTACCAAATCAGAATATCAAGAACGAATCTGTTTTAACGTTTTCACACGATACTCGGGTTATCCAGATCTACGAAATATGCAGTGGCATTGGTCAGTTCGAAAGGATAACTAACCATTCGTAGAATACATTGGGACCCAAAGGATAGATAGGTATATGGATACAATTTCAAAACTTTCAGTTTAGAACTAAAGTATACCTATCAACCATAGCAACCAATACATCCAAACAAACAATTTTGGTCTATTTGGAGTTTATGTCCCATATTAATATATCGAATCTCTTCCTGGATCTACCAGGAACTATCAATGAATTAAGAAAAAGATACTGAACAAAAGAGATTGATAGTGAAAAGATTGTTTCCTTGTTGTTACAGGGCATTGACCATTTATAGTCGTATTCCCCTGTCCCCTATCTCATCCTCTTCTTGCACTCATACTCACTATCAGTGGATAGTAAGAGAATTTACTGAGGCATACAGACGGATATCTTAAGGATTACTCATTCTAGGGTATACTTCACCCTATCTCTAATGAGCTACTTAATGTGTTATACTCTTGAGCTAAAGTTTTACCCTCATCTCTGATACCAATTATAACGATCCTGACTCGGCCTTCGAAAATCGGCACCCGTACTTCACTTGTACTCGAAATGCCGTAGATTCAAACGTCAAATCTGGTTCGTCAGAGCTTATAACACAGTAAGTATAACAACACGGCGGAAAAAAGAAATAGATGATATCATATACAACTCCAATGAATACAATATCCAGAATGATATACAACAATGATATCAAAATGATACAACAATATCAGAGATATGATACAATGCTACAGCGGAAATAACAATAATGGAAGTGATAACTCCAAATGATCAGTCAGAGAGAATGAGTCCAAACGACTCCAACATCTAGCTCGAACCACCATCAGAATGCACAATGATAAGCAAGGTCAGTCATGATCTCCAAAACTGAACTAGCTCCAATGTCAACTGAACCTGATTATCTGAAAAACCCAACTCTAGACTGCCCGTGTGGAAAATTGTGGGCACCCAGAGTTTAGGAAGGGAACAATAAACTCCGAGTCAGTCGTGGGACTGGTGTGAGTAACAAAAACAGTTTATCTTTAAAACAATCAACAAAAGAATCTTTAAACATTGAGATCCGCCATGCTTTTGGAAAATGAAACTACCATAAGACCTCCGGCCACACACACAATGCAAACGCAGAATTGGAGGAGATTTCTTCTTATGATAGTCAAACATGCTTACTACGCAAAAGGAAAACTCTTTTGATATTATTACTAGTGCATAGTGTACAAAATCATTTCGAAAATACAATATTAATCTTAGCCAACATACAACCATTATTGTATGCCTACTATAGCTACTATGTTCAATAGCAGGTTACCACCACATTCCATAGCAGGTTATACAACTAAAACCGTACAAGGTTCGTATTATTTCTTTGGATTTCCAACAAATGGTCAGGCTAAGGAACTTCCTACTGCCAATGGGATCGCCTTTGGCGGGACGTCCTGATAACCTACCCGGCTCTCTGCCAACACAAGGCTGGGTTACCTCTGTAACTAGGTAACTACTTCTCGAGTATGCCACCCCCCGGTCCTTTGGGACCTTTATCCGAGCGCTCGATAACCAACATCTCACGGTAATATAGTGTGTCCACATGAGTAAGTATCTGGGCTCCAAACCATGATACCACCCTTTTCCAGAAGGAAATGACATACCCTAAAGGGAGCAACCCTCATAACCTTGCCGCATCATTCCTGTTTCGACCAATTCCGATCTGTGAGGTTCGATGAGGTCTCGTCCACAAAGCTACGCTTTTGCACAAAGCCATGATTTGATCAACAAATGATCAGCAAATGACCATCAACACACAGCAACACTCAACATGCCACATTACCAAATTGGGAGTATATCGCTGATAACCTTCAACTACATAACCTCTGAGCTCGTACGTCTCAGAGAAGGGTGTTAAGCTAAGAGAATAAATTCTCCGCCACCAAACAGAAATGTATTTGAAAGAAATCTGCTTTATATCTCAAAATGTAATGTCAGACATGTAACCATACAAGTCTGTTCCGGGTTCGAACAGAACCGAAGGCACTTCCAAAGAAGTGAAGTGACCCACTACTTATATTCAATTATTTTTAGAGGATTTTCTGTTGAGTTTTTTTTTCCATGTATATATATATACACTTCAATGGATCACTTCTCATAGTTCATTTTCCCAAGATTCCTTATTTTACCAATATAAAAATACTAGTATATAAAATCAAGTTAAATCATTTATATATATGAAGATATATAAATGACTCTTTGCCTATCAGAGTAACTTAAATTGGCAAAGAAATTTAATCACACCTTATTTCTCATGTTCCAGAGATTTGGTGTCACATAGCCTTTTCTGTTCATTCTCTTTTTCTTTTTGATAAAACTCAAGCTTGATTATAAGATCAAATAATACCATTTTTCTTATTTTCTTGCTTTACTTCTCAAATTATTTGATCCCTAGATTTACAAGCCATATATTTTAGGTTCTAGGATTATGTAATTTAATACTTTTTGTTCTATGCTAAATAAAAGGGTGTTTAAAATAGCTCATTCCTTTTTGTTTAGCCCGGGGTTCATAATTCATATTCAAACAAATTTTGTGTCAGGTAAGGATACTCATATATTAATTTATTTATTATGCAAGGATCATATGAATAATCAAGTGTTAAATTGGATTGAAGACCAACCAAAGAAAACAATATATATTTAGGCAGAGTACAAATGCAAACACACATACTAATCTAAGACTTAGCATATATTTGAAGACAAAATAATCAAAGCTATGTTACAAACCAAATTAATACAAAATTCTCAGGTGAACTTATTAAGTAGACAGCTGAGGTTCTCTTAAACAATAAGTGGTAGTGTCTAAGGTGTTGTGAAGTGATGGTCATGCCTATTACAAACAGGACTACAAGTTATTTAATCAGCCTCAGGTTGGTCATGACCAAATGCATTCAAACTTGAGTCATGTATCTAGGTAGTAAGATATATTAAGCATAGTGCTGTGAGACCTAGAAGTATTACAAAAATGCATATGGATCTACTACACAAAGAAATGTAAACTTCTACTGTAATTTAAATGCCCAGTAAAAATTACAAGTTTCTTTTTCAAGCTTGACTTATGCTTATATCAATTATAAGTCATGATCATGCTTTTCTGGTTATCCCAGTTTAGGTTCAACTCAATCTTAAAAAGATTCATTGAATGTTCTCTATTCCTTTCTTTCTAAAATTATTCCTACTTTACCACTTTAAAAGCTCATCATACATTGCCAAGGGAGACATGACCACATATCAAATTATATGGCATGATCTCCTATATCATACTTCACCAGAGATTATCCAGGTTAGTTGCTTAAAACAGAAACCCACAAACACACATATATAATACTAAAGTTTTTACATATTCTTTACACAGAAAAATAAGCACATATCAGTCCAGAAAATACTTAAAACATAATGAAGTTTTGCCTGGCCTAATTATTACAGTATTTCTGCCATTTTCCTTAAGCATTCTAAATGCAAGTAAATCTTCAAATATCCATGCAAGCAAGTTTCTTATGCTTCCTTTCCTGCAGCAACATCTAGAGTTGCCTCAATAAAAATGAGACACCCCAAATGTTACAAAGCAACAAATAGGGTCAGAAATAAATTCCTGGTATGAGTGAAATCACATATTAAATATTTTGTAAATTCTTAAAGCTACATAGAAAACATATCAGTTTAATGAGAAACTAATTCATACTAAAATTTGAGCATTGGTAAGCTTATCTATCAATCATACACCCAAACAACCATGCATTCACTTCATTCATATTTTTATGTACATGCTCCTATGGATTTATTTCCAATTTCCATAGCTTGGTTGATCAATCTCATTTCATTTCTTTTTACATTTTTGGTTTGGTCTAACTCCTTGCCTTTGAACACCATGTGTGCATTGTAAAGGGGCTCAGTTCTGTTATCCCTTTACACAGAGGCCTACAGGACTTAAACAAGTCATGCACATACTCATCATCCACCTGATGCTGAGCAGATCAAGACATCACTCCTAAATTATTCTTATAATTTAGAGACCATTGTTTATCTATCTTCTGAGAATTTTATTATCACTTGAAATGCTTTGCATTCTTTTCTTCCTCTCATGAATCAAAAGTTATGAAACTCTCTCAGGGGTTTTAATCAGACATATCAAGTTTCCATGCAAAATACTAAATCCCATTCCAAGGTTAATTTATTTTGATCATATTTTCTGAAACTTTCATACATATATATCTACAGAAGTATTCCCATATCTCACATAAATCGGATGAAGCTATGTACCCTATTTATTTATTTTACTGAGAACATAGGACATGATTTTTCTTTGAGAAAAACCAATAAAAACATATTAACTTATAATAGGAACAACTCAGCACCTATACATGATACTGCATTGTTTATATCATTTTAATATAAACTAGGCATAAGTATAAATCTCATTATTCATACTGCCTGCTTATTTTCCTTTGATACCCTATTTCTCAGTAGAACATTCAGTTCATTTCTCACATAAAAATGGATCATAAAATCCACTTCTATGATCTGAATACATGTTTGATTACTTGTATTTTTAAACAAAAGACTGAAATCATCTTATCAAACCAAGACAGATCAAAACTACAACCAAAAGTTCAATCAAAATATCATCCATGATCAACATGCATTTATTCAGAGAACAAAATCAAACAGAAAATTATAATAGAATTTATATATGAAAACAACTTGGCTGCCCTTAGCATGGGTCTTAGTGCCTTAAATCCCATAAGTGATTATCACTCACCTTCCTTTGCTCCTCCCCGAGAATACTCAGGCCTGAAGACAATGTGAGTTTATTTTATTTTTAATTTTTGTTTCCTCTGTTTCCTCCCCAGAAACAACTGTTGCCCCTCCCTTGATTTAAATCATTTTTCTAGGGTTTTAATGGAGGAAAAACCCATTCTATCCCTACCATACCCGGAGAATCATATGTGTATAATTTATGGCTAAAAGAGCCATTTTCTTTTGGTTTCCATTTCTAGTAAATCAGTTGCCTTATTGCTTTTCTGTGCACATGCTATTTGCATGATTTCCTTGCACATTATTTTTATGTGGCTCAGCCTTATATATTTATTTTCCTTATTTCTTTTGTAAGCTTGATTTTTAACTAACATATTTTTATCATCTATCTTGATTTATTTCAAAAATGCATTAATACTCATAAATATTACTAAACTAGTTTTTATGCATTTTAATTATCAAGAGAAGTTATTTTATTACCTTACATTTTTCTGGCCACATAAATTTATAGTATTCATCAGATATGTGCATTTAAAACTCATTCATACTTTAGTTATTTTTCTTCCCATTATTATTTGTTGAAATAATTATTCCCTTGCTTATTTCTCTCATTCCCTTTGGATATTCATTTTCAAATTATCTTATTCTTCAATCATTTCTATTAACTAATTTAATTTCCTTTTCATTTCAGAATTAATTTTTATCTCAAAAATTTTGGGTCTTCACATACTCTCCTCCTAAAAAGAATTGTGTCCCACAATTATAAATAAATATATTTTTCTTTTTCACTGTGAAACAGTTTAATCTTTATCTCAGCAATTTTAAAACCTATGCATCCAGAACTAATCAAATAGGATTTAAATTTACTATAATTTCAGGCATAACTTTATGCAGAAAATAGATTAGGATATTTATCCTTCATCCTATCTTCAGCCTTCCAAGTGCAATCATTTCCATCTAGACTCCACTGAATTTTAACCAATTTAATTATTTTGTTTCTTAATTTCTTCTCCTCTCTAGCCACTATGCCCACTGGTTCCTTTTTAACCAGGTTTTCTTGAATTTCAACATGTGTAGGGGATTCAAGAATAGTTTCCTTATCATGCACCCACTTTCTTAATTGAGATACCTGAAATACATCATGTATGTTGCTCAATTCCTTTGGCAACTTCAATCTATAAGCCAAAGTCCCTATTTTCTGAACAATTTCATATGGGCCTATATACCTTGGTGATAGCTTTCCTGCTTTGCCAAATCTTAGTATTTTCCTCATGGTTGAAACTTTGAGGAATACATGATCCCCCACTTCAAACTCTACTGGCCTCCTCCTTTTATCTACATATGCTTTCTGTCTTTCTTGTGCCACTCTCATTCTTTGCCTTACTAATTCAATTCTTGCAGAGGTTTCCTTAACATGTTCTGGTCCAAGCAACACTCTTTCACCTACCTCCATTCAACAGGCAAGAGATAAGCAAGGCTTTCCATACAAGGCCTCAAATGGAGCCATACCTATGGTGGAATGTTAGCTATTATTATAAGCAAACTCAGCTAAATAAAGATGATCTTCCCAGTTGCCACCAAAATCAAGTATGCATGCTCTAAGCAAATCTTCCAAAACCTTATTAACAATCTCAGTTTGCCCATCTGTTTTTGGGTGGTAGGCTGTGCTTAGGCTTAGTTCTTTCCCCATGGCTTCTTGAAAGCTACTCCAAAACCTTGAGGTAAACAAGGTGTCTCTATCACTAATGATAGTCTTGGGAATACCATGCAATCTCACTATTTCCTTCACAAATAATTGAGCTAACTTATGAGCATTTCTGTTTGAACTTATTGGGATGAAGTGTGCTATTTTTGTGAGCCTATCAACCACTACCCAAATACTATCATTGCCTCTTCTTGTTCTTGGCAAACCATCTATAAAATCCATTGAAATGCTTTCCCACTTCCAAGTAGGCACTTCCAATGCGCTCCGTATACGACATATCATTATTCGGAATGGGTTATATGACACAAAGGTCCTCTCCCGGCTAAACCGAATAATGAGCGCAATATTTAAAAATATGTGGATATTGGGATTTCAGTTAAGTCACAACTTATTACCCAAAACCTTTCTTTTAAATGGTTTAAACACATTACCATTTAATCTTTTACATAAAAAGATTCATCTCACAAATTTCACTCAGTTTCACAAAGATTCATTCACAGATTTTCCAAATCAATTTCCATTTCAATTTGATTAACTCATTAAATCTTTAAATCAAGATTTAATTTATAGCTTTCAAAATAATTTCATTTCGAATGGTTTAAACAAATCACCATTTTAAATCTATTAAAATAAACAGATTCAATTCATAGCTTTCAAAAAAGAATTCATTCGTAACTTGGAAAACCATTTTCATTTCAGTTTGAAATTCTTTTAACTTAATTTGGGATTTCATTTCTTATATGAAAGCTTTTATTCCTTGAAAACAAACAGTTTTCATTTCGGAAATCTGATTCATTTATACGAGTTAAAGTCCTTGGGTTAAATTCAAATTCTCAAAATCATACTTTTAAAATGGTTTAAATTCATATATAACTAGTATAACATCTTTAATCCCTAGTTTCAAATCACAGAATTCAATTTCAATTTTTGAATTCAAATTTAAGTCAAATTATTTAAATTCCAAAACTTTATCAAGTTATTCAAAATAACTTTCATTTTGAAATTCCATTTCAAAAGCTCTTTACATTAAACCCAATTCCATTTCAAAATCAATTGAAATTAAAATTTCAATTTCAAAAACATTAAATTTAAATCATCTATGACTTAACTAATTTCCACGTGAAATCCATATTGGGTGTGTGTAAAAGTGTAGTCTAGGGGTTTCACACAGTAGTGCAACATCATCAAATCATCACAGATCAGAATACAGAAATATAGTTGATAAGCGATATAACTATAACGCTTATCTTTTATTCACAGATCACAGATATATATATATATATATATATATATATATATATCACAGATAAATAAATTACTGATCATTCCGGATAAATAAATTACACTACAGATCACAACACAAATCAAGCTATATCACAAAGCATCACAGATCAGGGAATATCAAACAATTCAATCATTCAATAGAATCCAAATATTCATAAGTAAAATTTATTAATCAATTGATTAACTTAAATCAGATGTATTAATTATTAATCCAGGTTAATTATCATAAGTTAATTTCAAATTATTTGAAATAAATCCTCTTTTTAAATTTATTAGTTAACCCTTAATTATTAACTAATCAATTTTAAATCAATGAATCAATTAATCTTTAATTATTGAATTAATCTTAATTAATCATCATTATTAATTAATCCTTTAATTATTCACAAATAAATTTACTCAAATTTCAAATTATCATTCAATTAATTACATTCAGTAATTATCTATTAATTACTTCACTAAGTAATTATATTTTCTAAATTCATCAAGTGATTATTCTGAATTAAACTTAAGAAATTTAATTTGAACAGATTCGATTAACTCAATTAATTACATTGAATGATTAATTCCATAATTATTGTCATTAAGTAATTATACTTAATAGTTCCGCAATTGATTATGATTAATTTAATCAATCTAAATTTATTGTTAAAATTTATCACATTAATTAATTGTTCAAATAATCTTAGTTAATGATCTCATTAACTATTAAATTCCTTTAATTACCTTTTTAAAGAAAATTCTTATATTAATCATTGTTAATTAAAGTAAACTCATCTATATTTATGATTTAATGATTATTACCATATATTGAAACATTGTTTTAAATTCTCTTTTTATTCCCAATTTAGATTTAAAATTTGAAATAAATCTTTATTTACTTTTAATAAAGTTTAAAACAAATTTTCTTAACATTTTAAATTTACATGGTAGAATAATCATTGATTACCAAAGAAATTTTAAAGAGTTTAAAGATCAATTCTTTTTTCCTTAACTTTAACATATTTAATTTATTGCCGCACTTAAGTGATAAAACTTAATTAAATCTCAAAATTTTAAAATCTGATTTAAAATTAGTTCCAGGTTTAAAATTTAACTTGTTTAAATTTTATTTTCAAATTCAATCCTATTTTAAATTCCAATTTTCTTCAATACCTTTAATTCCTTTTTATTTTAAATAACAAATTGAATTTAAACTTTATTTATCTTCAAAACTGAATTCTATTTCAAACTGGAATCTTTATTTACATTTTGTTTTAAAACCCTGTTTAAACCTTGATTAAAATTTAAATTTAATTTACAAATTTCAAAACGGAAAAACAGTTCAGGTTGTAAGCCTGTAACAAAACTTTTGACCCGAGAATACCCTATTCCTGCTTCGAGTATATGACTCGAATTACTCGAGCCACACGCGAGAAAAGTCTCGTGTCCAGACTCTTCTTCTCCACCAAACAACTCAGATGCACGGAATCGACCCCATGCACGTGCACCGGCGTTCCAATGCCTTCCGACCATCACCACGATCTTCGGCAAATCGTCGATGATCCCCTCAAGCCTCACGACCACCCAGAACTTTGTTTATAGCACTAATTCGAAATCGAGTTCGAATTCAAAACCTGGAACAGGTAGACCACCACAACCCCAACCTGAAACCATCTCGTGATCGCATCTTCGACCATCTAAACACGCGAAAACTCGGTCATCACTTCGTCGCCTCAACCTCTACTACTTCCCTAGATTTCGCTGCACTCGATCCACCAGAGAGTTCGTGATGGCAACATTCTCGATCGACCTAAAAACTTGGGCTACAGACTTCGAAGGTCAACCACCATCGCCACCATCCCTTGATCGCCCCCCTGCTATTTTTCCCTTACTCTCCGATCATCCCACTGCCACTACTAAAAACTACAATCTCCCAGATCGCCGAGATCACCAGAGGCAACCCAAAACACCACTTCTGTTCAACTCAGAAATGCGTATACAAACCCAAATTTAAAATTATAATTTTGCTTCCAAAAATCATGATTTTGAGTACGATTTCAGATTATAAACTTGAAACATCGAATTAATATGTTTGAAAATTTCACTTATCAAAATTTTGCTATGTTCTTTTAGTATCCAGAGACACTCAATTTAAATTTTAACTTAGTTATAATTTTTATCATTAATCTATGATTAGAAAAACAACTTTTATTTTTATTTTAAATCCTAACAGAAACTAGATCATGAGAAAATGGATTTTTGATCAATTCTTGAGTCTGGAAACTAAGGACAGTAAAATACAGGGATAACACATATATTCACTTATATATATATATACACACACACACACAAAGAAGATCTACTAGTATGTATAAACATGGTATATACTTAACATAGAACTTAACATGCAATAGATTCAATACTTAAACCTATTAAAAGTGATGTTACTCACATTATTTTCCAGAAAGAAGAGAGTTTTCTTGATGAAACAGGCTTTTTAAAATTTGCAAGCTGAAGCTTCCCTGATCTCTGATTTGTTGAGTTGATTTGTTGTTTGTTTTTGTTGAATGTGGTTTAACTTTTTTGATGATGCTTACTTTATATTTTCTCAGCTTGAAATGAGCGAACTGATGAAGATAATGGGTATATAGAAATGAAGTTACAGGGTATACATTTTTTATACAAGTTGATATGAGTTTACAGGTGATATTTCTTCTATTTGTACAACATAGGACTGATATTCTTCTTAGCTTTGGTGGCTGAAGTGATAAATTTTTGGCTTGCATTAATTAGTTGTACCACATTCATATAATTTTTCTTTCGGCTGTACAATATATGTGAAGATATTTCTTTGTTTTGGTGCTTAGATAATATGCTTTGTGTGCTAATATGATATTGCATTTATTACTTGGCTTGTCCTATAAGTTAATATATATCCACTCTTGATTTTATATTGTGTATACTTATATTCATTCTAAAATAAATACATTCATATATATACTTATCTTATTACATCTCTACTTATCTGGTATGCTTTCATAGTATCTCATGTGCTTTATAAAGTTATTATATTTTTAGTATTATCTTAAGTGTTTATGTTATAGTTTACATAACAATAGATTTTATTTAAAATATTATTTGTTGCCAATGTAAATACTCATTTAATTTCTTTTACAGGGTGTTAACTATCACCTTTAATTTCTTATTTATGATTTATTTTTACACTTATGTTAACTTTATAGTTTTCCATGACTACATTTTACACTTTTTCTTTATATAACATACACAAATTTTATTTTCTTTTAAAGTTTAACTATCTAACATTTTATTTACTTATCTATTATTATTATTTATTTATTTTCCTACTTATATTATAAATTCAAATTATCTTTAAACCATTTACTTAAAATTTAAAGTCAAATCCAATATATATATATATAAATTCAAATCTACTCATATATGCTCAAATACATATATATTCGCATATATACATATATATACAATATTTTAATTTTAAATGATTTGTACAGAATTTATTTGGATTCGGGGAAACTCGCATCACTTAATCAATTAATTTTACAATTTTTATTCAAAAATTAATTTTAATTATCAATTTAAATATATAAAAATTTGGGGTCGTTACAAATCATTTATTTGTTTTTTACGTCATTAATAAACAATCCATTTTCAATATATATATATATATATTTGTATGTATGTATGTATGTATATGCATGTATAAATACACAGATATCTAATATCACTAAATATTAATTATAGTGGTAGAATCATAAACAATTTATGTGTAATAATTTCTGATCCACTGTAATGCTTTGCATATAGTGAATAAATAAATAAATTAATATTAAAATTAGTTATGCTAATAGTAGTTACAAATTGAGAATTAGGGTTTCATCTCGCTCTAATCAAACGAGGAAACTACAAATCTAGATCTAGGATTTTTTCAGTTTAAATTAGATTTCGAGATTCAATGTCCAATTCATAATTTAATTTAGTCACGACTAAATATGATATCTTATCACAAATCTAAATAGGGGTATTTATCTTGATTATGTTTTGCAGTTTCAACAAATACTTGTTTCTAGCAAATCAATTTAATATATCAATCTCATAATTAATCCAAAAAGTTCCATCAACAATAAATTATTATAGTTTATTATTTATATAACCAGTACTTACGCATATAAACATGATAACTCGAGTAGAAAGAAACATACCTAGTTGCAAATTCGAAATGGGAATGATTGTACTGACGATCTTACTAGTTGTTAGCAATGTAGTTAAGGTATGTCCTACGGGATACTATGTAATTTGTATAGGATTAGTGCATTGATAGCGGGGTAAAAGGTAGAAATTTCAAAAGAAATTCCTTTTATTAATTTGCACAAGCTCATATTTTAGGTTCACATGAATAATAATTTTGTACTAAATCATATTTAGTATTGGTTAATAAAAGAGTTTTTGGTTTAATTATAATTTAATTAATTTGTATAGTAAAACTTTAGGATTACTTGTTATGATTTAATAATTATATTTTAATTTAGTTTTATTATATATACACACTATTTTTTTGATAACAAAAGTGATGCTTCATTCAAGCAGAACACTTATTATGATGTCTCAGAGACTCAAACCCACGACCTTTCAAACCTTTGTTTAGAGCATCATAGCACTAAATACTTGAGCTAACGGTCATTAACCTTATTCAAGAAGAACACTTTACTTTGAAAGTTAGCTACACCCGCACACAACACTTTGACCTCTACCTTATTGAGCTTTATTGGACATTACTTAGAGCAGATCTACTTATGACCTTAGTATCTTCGTCAATTCACTAGTCTCAAGGATTAGGAGGGTTTTTCTTTTTATTATTTATGTATGGGTTTTTTTGCTACCTGTTAGGCTTGTTGGTAGCACCTATTTTAAATGTAGAATAAAATAGTATCAGTGTTCTCTTCCTTTAGAGGATCACTCATTTTACTTAAAAAAATATTAATCATAATATTTTTTAAATTCGACCGAAAGGTTTTAAAAGAAAATTTAATTTAGAAAAACTGTATGGATTTTTATTATATTTTAAATATGTACATATACATTTATATATTTAAAATGATTTATTAACTAATGTTTGTGAACATAGATTAAAAAGGTTTTTAAATCGAAAGCATATGATTTAAAAACCTGTTTTAAAACAATTTAATATATATATATATATATCACATTATAAATTAATTTAGCTAATTAAAAATAGTTTTAAAACCCTAAAATTAAAATTTATTTAAGTGTTAATTAGGCTTTTGGGCTGTTCTTTTTATGAATACCATGTTTTATATGGGGAGTAGTTTGGGTGTGTTTTGTTTTTGAGTTTGGTTGTATATATTGGGCAGTCCTTACCCATCTATACAGTTTTTATTTTGGCTTTATATAAAGGAAGTTTGAACCCTGTTCAAAAAAAATTGGTCGAAATATACTTATATAATGTTTTCATGTTTTTTTAAATAATTTAAATATACAAATTAAATCGGACAACACAAACACATATATATTTGTTATAAAATATATATACGATCTAATCTATAATGTCATTATGTATTATGTAATCAAAAATAGGATTAGATTATTACTTGAATAAGCGACCTAAGATTCACATCTTGAATGATTGAATAACTCCGAGATTTAATTGAATCAGCTTTTGGATTTTGCTATGATCTAGAGATGAGTACCACCTTGAATTTTGATTTAGTATTGATTTTTCTCTTGGTAATTAAAGGTAATGGCCTCCTAATATTTTCGACTGGAACAAAGAATATAATGAACCAAAAATATGAAGTGAGGTGGTGTATGTAAGCAGCATTAAGAAGAGGTAAAGGATGATAGAATATCACATTCTTTTACTATTTCTTTTCTACATTTCAAAAAAAATTGAAACACTTAAACCCCCTCTTCTCATACACCTATGGCCGGCCATACTTATGCCTAGATGGGCCTTCAAATAATTTCCAAACCCATTTAGTAACTAATTGATTTAAATCAAATTTAATCATTATCGATATCGTATATCGATATATGTATATATGTATGTATGTATGTATAACCTTTGCATACGCACTTTATTAAATATTAATAGCACTAAAAAATCAGATAAAATATAATAACTAATATGTCAGAAATATTAATTAATTTACAATAATTATAAATTAATTAAATCATTTGGAATTTTAGAGTATTCACCATTACGATTGTGCGACTCAAATATGTAAATTCAGTTAGCAATTAATATTGAAAAATTTATATATTAACATTTACATGCCCTTGTTGCTAGTGGTATGATAATTTGGCTAGATTTATCGCTTACACATCTTTCCAGTAAAATTCAGTTTTGCTATTTTAAGCGGTACATGGCATTAACGATTATTTACATCAATTCTCTTCATCAAAACTATATCACTTTAGGACTTATTGAATTTGTTTTTGCTGAAAATTCCAATATCATATACATCTAACTTGGTTATTGTAAACACAAAGTCTTTAGCTGAACAATAACAATTATTATTAATCATACTACTCTGACCAAAGAGTTAGACTTTAAGCTGAATACAGTTGATCGTGATACCAATCTAGTGTAATTAAGGAGACGAATTCTCTATTGAATAGTGTTTCACTTTCAACATTTCAACTCAGATGCAACTACATTTGTTTGATAGACACCATGCCATGATTTAACTATAATCAAAGTGAAGTATCCACATTGAATTTCAACAGTATTCTCAACTCTAGAGAATAGTGTAACATCATCACTTCGATATTCTATGTTTGACCTTAGTTATCTCGAGGGAGTCATTTCATAGTTACTAATAATTATCAGTATGTAACCCCTTGGTACCCTTTGCAGCGTTACGTGCTACTCAATGTATGTATCAATATCCTATCTAAAAACATCTTAACTAGAAATATTTAAAATAATATGTTATTTTTAATGTGATAAATTTCTTGTGACTACAACACATTGTAATTACTATCATATAACATATCATGTAAGGATTTTCTATTTTACATACTTAAATTAAACAATTAATTAGCATATCACAATATGCCAAGCATATAATTGAAAGAAAAACACCTTTTATTTTGAATGAGATTTTATTACGGAGTAAATAATTTATAATAAATTACAGAATTTCACTTAGAGCATATCCCTAACTCTATTAAGATGTTGATGGCTGGAGAAGGTCAAGAATGGTTTAAGTAACTGCAGTACTCGTAGAAGTGTGAATAGAGATTATGCCAATATGTAGGCTATGAACGTAGCGCTTCTATGAGCCTTGAGACCAATAGTGGTAGAAGGAGAATGGCAGCTAGACTCCTTCCAGTATGAGAAGAGTATCAACATGGTGATAATGAATGGGGCTTGGAATAATAGGAGTCAAAACCTAGAGGCAAGTGGCGGTAACAGGAATATGTTTGAAGAGATAGATCTCATCTATTCTCAACATAGTCTTGACTACTAGGTGGTTCCTGGGGAGGAGAGCAGAATCTCCAGATATGCTTCAAGATAGCATTCATATTTCGATCATACCTTTTGTGACCCATGTCACATGCACTTATGAGGAAATCCAATTAGATCAATTATATAGACAAGGAAAACTATATAAGATGCAACCATGCTATTGAGTGGATGCAATTCAACATCTATTGTGCAATGCAATTCTATGTGTAGTACAGGAAAGAAGGTGTATTAAACTTAGAGTGAATGACATCACCCCTTGTGGCATGGATGGTTAAGTGGGATCAATTCCCACTAGAAGATCTTCACAAGCATCAAGATTGGAAAAGTTGAGGTTGAAGCTGGTGAGATCAACCGGAAGGAAATTGTTTAATGGACTTGTTGCCCCTCCCCTTCCAATGCCATTAGATAGTTACTTTGTGTGTAAATTTTGTTCGAGATAGGAGTGATGTTGTTGGTCCAATTTTCAAGGAGTTTAAATGAGGGGTTTGAAGTCAAAGTCTTCTTCTGTGTTATACCTTATAGACTCCATGTTTGAGTCTTTTCCTTATTTCGTTTCTTCTTCTCCTATTTCCCTCCTTTTTTTCTTCCTCTACCACTATTATTTCTCTCTCCTAGTCATAGAATTCCACGTCTTCTCCTTTACCTATCAGTTAGAATTAAGTGGGGTTTTATCAATCTCACATTTGTGAGAAGGTAAAAGGCTCAGTGTTCAATAGTAGGGATGGTAATCATTTGAGTAGAAATGGAGCGACATGTAAGTTAAGATGGCATGTTAGAGAGATTGTCAAGAGAAAATTAAAGATGGAAACTCATAGGATGGAAGTAAACATTTATGTCTTGAGTACTAGTTGTAGCAGTAGCCAGACTGGTCTCATAGAAAAGTAGAAGTCTTTGAAAATGTTGCGCTTGTTGTAAATACCAAGAACGACCCATTAAGAGCAGTGCGCCTCAAAGAATAGGAAAGAGGGGGTTTCTCCTCAACTCTTGATGTGATAATGAAAGCAGATTCTTGCGTTTTCATCTCTTGTTTGAATGGTCGTGTGAAGAGCATATATAAAAAAGCATAAGTGAGTAAGATTGGGGTGCAGTTAGGATGGAGCTATGACAAGGGCAATGATGACATGGAAAATGAATGGATAAGAGGAAGGAATGACACTAATAGTGATAGAGTTAGGGGTATGCCTTAGGGGCAATTCTGCAATTTAATGTAAATTAATTAATTATGTAATCAATTCTCGTTTGTAATAAAGGTGTTTTTCTTTCTATTTTATATTTATTATAATGTGCTATAAATAATTAAAATATTAATTAAAATATATTTAATAAAAAATCCATAAATGGTGTGTTTGTGATAGTAATTACAAATACTTGTAACCATGAGTATTGTATCATAATATTATAAAACACATCGTTTTAAATGTTCCCAGTCAAGATGCATCAAGACGGGATATCGATATCCATGAAACTAACGCTTTGGCAGTGTATCACACATAACTGCTGAGGGCACCAAGGGGTTACATACTGATAGTTATTGGATAACTATGGAATGACTAATTCGATAGTTTTTTGTTAGTTGAGGTCAAAAAGAAAAGATCGATGTAACTGATTTACATTGTTCTCTCGACTTGAGAATACCATCAATCTTCAATATGAAAGCTCCCATTTTATTATAGTCAAATCATGACACGACATCCATATAATAACTATAATTAGGTCGAGTGTAAGTATTAGAAGTGAAGCACTATTCAAGGGAAGATTCATCTCCTCGGTTATAAATGGTTAGTATCACGGCCAACTTAAGTCAACTCAAAGTTAAAATCTTTGGTCAGAGTAGTTCGTTAATAATAATTGTTCTTATTGAACCAAAGACTTCGTGTTTGGACAATAGAGTTGAATATAGAAGATATTGGAATTTTGACCATTACCAAATTCCATAAGCTTAAAGTGATAGTTCTAAGGAAGAGAATTGGTGTAAATAATAATCACAACTAGGTAACGCTTAGCAAAGTAAAATTGGATTTTACCGAAACCAAGCAAGCGATAAATTTCACCAAAATACCACACTATCTGCTAAGTGACGTGTGAACATTAATATTCCAACAGTTCGATATTAATCGCTGACTAAATTTACACCTAACGAGTCACAAAACCGAAATGATGAATACTCCTTTGACTAAACGATTTGATTAATTTGTGATTGTTATGAATTAATTAAATTAATTAATGTTAATGAAATATTAATTGTAAAATAATTTGATTTCGATTTGATGAACAAATATTGTCAAATTTATCTATAAAAGTTATAAATATATTAACCGATATGTGATATCGATACGTGCTTAAAATGGATTTAATGCAAAATATTTGTTCGGTATTAATTGAGTTTAAAGCCCTATAGGGGCTGATCATATTCAACCATGATGGGAGCTTAGTGCGGCCATGAGATGGTGCAACAAAGTCTTTGAGATGGAGGGCCAAGATGGAAGAGAATTGGTAAGAGATGATGTAGGATATGAAAGTGTGCTATGGATCGTGTAATATGGATATACGATAATACAGAATATAGTGATGATAGCTGTACAGTAAATAGTGCGGAATATAAGAGCAGTATAATAAAAATAACACCAGATATTTTTATACTGGTTCGGAGCTCCGTTCTACGTCCAGTCCCAGACACCTTCTGGAATTTCACTAAAACAGCAACCCTCACTTAACCCGGAGGAACAGGTCTATACAACCCCTAAGCAGCCGAACAGGGACCTGAGCAGCGGAACATGATTTCGCCTCAGCAGCCAAAGAGGACTTCACACGCCTGAGCAGCAGAACAGGACTTCAACAAATACAAAAGATTGTTTGACTTTTAGTATTCTGATAACATGGATAAGTCTGTTTATAGTACACCCTTCCTATAATCTTCTCCTCGAGTATAAATATGTATATTTGAAGTTTATGAAGATTAGAAAGGAATAGTATTGCTTATAATATGATATATAAATCTAATTCAAGCAAGTATAGTTGCAAGAATATTCAAGAGAGTTAGATAAGAGAGATAAGTAGATTCAGTAATTTGGAATGAAGTTATGATATGTATTTATAGTTGTTAAATAGCAACGACCATTGGCGAAGAGTTCCGGTTGAAGCGTCGCGTCAAAATCTCTTCGTAGAGATTTGTAACTCTTCACGAATGATCGCGTCTTTTCATAAAATATAGCTGTTATAGAAATTCAGTCAACTAAGCCTCTGGGTCAATCGACTAAATATTCAAACGGTTTTTATTATATATTATATATATATACTTGTGGACCTGTGCATGTTACACAGATACTAGCAGGTCAGTCGATTGACCTACCAGGTCAGTCGATTGACCTACCAGGTCAGTCGATTGACCTGGTATTATCTGTGCAATTTGCACAGTTTACACAGGTATATGTAATATATAGATTCTAACTTTAAAACTTTGATAATATATATTTTATATGCTTATATATGTATAAATCATTTGAAAATAATAAGATTATATATATAAGCTAATATATACGTAAACAAGGAGAGGTCTTAACAATAATTACTTAAGACTCAAAACAAAATAAAATAAAAGTTGATGCATTGATTTTGATGTCTTGTCTCCATGTAGTATATATTTTCTTTTCGTTGTAACAGTCATTGAATCTGTATGTTGCAGTGATAGCTTCGTGTCATGAATCAAAACCAAGTCTCAACATTCTCCCCATTTTTGATTGATGACAACCTGTAAATAGATATAGATTTCGATTGTATATAATATAATATGAATACTCACTCCCCCTGAATCTTTGGCGATATATATCCTGCATTCTTAATGTTAGTGATAATTTTCTCCCCATTTGTCATCGACAAAAAGGAATAAAGAACATGAATAATCGTATGATGTATGTATAGATATTCAAATCATTGCAATAAAAGAAACAAGCATTCATATATTGCAACATCACAAACAAGAGTTTTAAGGTAACAACATCATATATAAAACAAATAATACGAAACATTGGCTATTTAGTACAAGCCATGTTTTAATGTTTTGAAATGAAAGACTAATGTTTGTAGATCATAAAAAGCAAATACTAAGATAAGCAACAACTTACTCTATTATATGCTTACCCCTTAATCTGTGCTTGCATCGTTTATTCCTGCAAATAGTGTTAGAGCAATATCTTTCTCCCCCTTTGTCATCGACAAAAAGGAGAGTTTATATGATGACATAAATTATATTCTACATAATTGTTAACATAGAACAACATAAGACAAAATAACTACTACGTATTATGTAAGGTATCAAAAAAAATTAACATTTAAAGCATGCGATACCCAAGGTTCTTATAATTTCCTAATTTTTAGGAAACCACACCCATTTGGGTGTGGTTGAACCTTTAAAAATATAATTTTCATTATTAACTACCATATCAAAATAATCATCAATGTATTTTTCTCTATTTTTCCAATTAACAGGAACCCAAATACTTAGATAATTTTTATTCATATTTCCTGTCAATGATTTTGTACTTCTAGAGAAATTATAAACATTATTGGTCATAACAGTATTTGAATTTCTATAAAAATTGGATTTAGACTTTACTCGAAATTTAGTACTAGCGCTAACATTTTTACTACACATGAAAGCATATCTAGTGCTATTTCTACGATTAGTTTTATTATATCCTAAACCACTTTTATCGTGTAAAGGTCTAGAACTAGACAAAATCATGTTTAAATCGTTTTGACCTTTATTAAATTTTGTGACTTCGGTGTTAAGTTTATCAAATTTAGCTTTAAAGTCACAATTATTATTTTCAAAAGAAATATTACTATTATTCAAAATATCAATTTTCTCATTTAATTCAGAATTCTCGTTTTTAACGTACAGTTTTCATTTTTGAGAAGGAAATTTTGAGATTCTGAATTATCTAAAGAGGATTGTAATAAATCATTTTGTCTTTTCAAATCAAAATTTTATTTTGAAAATTTTTCTCTCTCTTTTTCAAATATGGTATTTTGTTCATCTAGAAAATCTTTAACAGTTATAAAATTATTCTTTAAAACACCAAGTTGATTTTCTAAATTTAACTTCTCATTTTCAAGTTCAACAGATTTCATCTTTTCTAAAATAATAAAATTAAGCTTTGAAATCTTATTGCTTATACTAACTAATTCATTATTATCTTTTACTGAAATTTGTAAATCAGAAAGTACCTTTTTGTAGTCCTCACTGGTGGCTTTGTCAGGGATTTTGCCTATTGTATTTCAACTGGATCGTTTTCTGGCCATTATTCTATGATGTTGTGACGATCGATAGAATTCCAGTGTTTGATACCAAATGAAAGTGTGCTATGGATCGTGTAATATGGATATATGATAATACAGAATATAGTGATGATAGCTATATAGTAAATAGTGCGGAATATAAGAGCAGTATAATCAAAATAACACCAGAGATTTTTATACTGGTTCGGAGCTCCATCCTACGTCCAGTCCCAGACTCCTTCTGGAATTTCACTAAAACAGCAACCCTCACTTAACCCGGAGGAACAGGTCTATAGAACCCCTGAGCAGCCGAACAGGGACCTGAGCAGCGGAACAGGATTTCGCCTCAGCAGCCGAAGAGGACTTCACACGCCTGAGCAACAGAACAGAACTTCAACAGATACAAAAGATTGTTTGACTTTTTTGTGTTCTGATAACACGGATAAGTCTGTTTATAGTACACCCTTCCTATGATCTTCTCCTCGAGTATAAATATGTATATTTGAAGTTTATGAAGATTAGAAAGGAATAATATTGCATAGAATATGATATATAAATCTAATTCAAGCAAGTATAGTTGCAAGAATATTCAAGAGAGTTAGATAAGAGAGATAAGTAGATTCAGTAATTTGGAATGAAGTTAGGATATGTATTTATAGTTGTTAAATAGCATCGACCATTGGCGAAGAGTTCCGGTTGAAGCGTCGCATCCAAATCTCTTCGTAGAGATTTGTAACTCTATCACGTCCAAATCTCTTCGTAGAGATTTGTAACTCTTCACAAATGATCGTGTCTTTTCAGAAAATACAGCTGTTATAGAAATTCAGTCAATTGAGCCTCTGGGTCAGTCGACTAAATATTCAAACGATTTTTATTATATATTATATATACTTGTGCACATGTGCATGTTGCACAGATATTAGCAGGTCAATCGACTGACCTACTAGGTAAGTCGACTGACCTGGTATTATCTGTGCAATTTGCACAGTTTACACAGGTATATGTAATATATAGATTCTAACTTGAAAACTTTGATAATATATATATATATATATATTATATGCTTATACATGTATAAATCATTTGAAAATAAGAAGACTATATATATAAGCTAATATATACGTAAACGAGGAGAGATCTTAACAATATTGACTTAAGACTCAAAACAAAATAATATAAAAGTTGATGCACCGATTTTGATGTCTTGTCTCCATGTAGTATATATTCTCTTTTTGTCGTAACAGTCGTCGAATCTGTATGTTGCAGTGATAGCTTCGTGTCATGAATCAAAACCAAGTCTCAACAGGATATTGATCCTAAAATATCTTTAAATTCTTTTTTATATAAGCATCTCCAACCACACTAGTTTGTGATTTTTTTCAGCCTCCATATCCCCTTTGGATCTGGCCAAACTCTCGCCCTCTATCTTCATCACATTTAGGCATTGGGAGTAGGGCAGGTAATTAGAATCGAGAACTGCAAACCCGAACCGACCCTAGAAGATCCAAACCTGAACCAAACCTGTTGGGTCTTGGGTAGGGTCTTGGTGATGAAAAATACCATAAAGATCTGATCAAACCGAACCAGACCCGAATGACTCGATCAAAAAACATTGAAATATATGCATTTTCAGTATTGTTACCCAATTGGATCTGACCCGACCCGAACCTAAGTGTGAGAAATGCGGATTAAGGATCTTAAGGCTAGAATTAACACTAGAGGGGGGTGAATAGTGTTTTAAGAAATTTATTAATCTTTTTGAGTTTATCTTAATTTGTTAACAATGTATGCACTAATCAGACACAGATATGATCATAGAATCAAACACAGATGCAAATATAAAGTAAAAGCAGTAAAGGAAAGAACACACCGGATTTTATACTGGTTCGGAGTTACCCTACATCCAGTCCCTCACAACTAAGTACGGATTTCCTTTCAAAATCAATTCAACAATTACTGTAACGACCCGTATTTTTACGGATTGAAAAGTTTGTCAAAAACTGGAATTTTAGCATTTTTGAGCCATTTCAGATTTTAGGCAAAAATATGGCTAAGTCCTAAGTCGTGAACGACTTAGCATAAGTCGTAAGTCGTATACGACTTAGGAGATGGGAATGACCCAGGGCTTGGAGATAGGTTGTTTGTACGACCTAAGGAGATAAGTCGTAGCTGGGCTAAGTTAGTAGGTCGAAGTTAACTCGGCAAGTGTTAAGTCGTAGGTTGTAAGTCGTTGCCGAGTTAAGGGATAGACAACCTAAGGAAGTGACCGACTTAAGGTATGGTGGACGACTTAAGGTTTTGACCGAGTTAAGGTAGTGGTCGACTTAAGACATGGACAACTTAGGAGTTGAGTCTTATCCTGATAGATCGGCAAAGCTGCTATGTTAAGTCGTAGGTAGGCTACTGTGTTAAGTCGTGACTGAGTTAGAAGTTAGACAAGTGAGTTTTTGAGTCGGCTGTTGTTTAAGTCGTATGGGGTTAAGTCGTAACCCAGTTACGTGTTAAGTCGTAAGTTTGTTAGGTCGCTGGGTTAGGCCAAAGTGTTAGGTTGTAGATGACTTAAAGAGTTAAGTCGTAAGTCGTATTCCTTCGTAAGTCGTAGGTCGAAGACCCAGTTAGGTCGTAGCCTAGTTGAGTCGTGGCCGTGTTAAGGAGAGCGTTAAGTCTTAAGTCATAGGGACTTGGATCTGTTAAGTCGTATGTCGGTTGAGTGTTGAGTCGAGGATAGGGATAAGTCGGAGACGACTTATGGAGTTAGCCGAGTTACGACTTAGCGAATTTTCTGCCTATAAATAGAAGGGGGTTGGCTTCATTTTTGAGATCCGGATTTTGAAGCGACGAAGTGCTGCCATTTTGAGAGCTCGACTTCTACACTTCTTCACTTCTTTTCTCCACTCTAATCTAGTGCTTCCATCCATCCAAATCGAAGATCAAGATCGAAGATCCAAGAGCTAAAGTTGAAGATCTTCATCCTTTGAAGCAAGATTTCTTCGTTCGAAGCGGATTCGTGATAGATCAAGCTTGATCCTTCGCTGTCCAAATCTGAAGCGTGTTGATTTGAGGTTGTTTAGGTGATTTGGTGAGTGGTGATTATCTCTCACACGGATCCAAAGGGGTATATCGGATTGTTGGCTCGATTTGGTGTTAAAATAGTGATTTCCATGCATTTTCTTCATCCAAAGTGTAGATCCATATAGATCCATTGTTCATGATGATGTTACATCCATTTTATCATATGTTAACCTATGCAAGTTCATTCATCAAGTTTGTAGAGATATAATCCATGTTTTCATGCTTATTGGACTTTCAACTCTTTAATTACGAAAATGCCATTATTGTTATAATTGTCTACTTAGATCATATTTGAATGCTTGATTGCTTGGATTGGTGTTTGATTTGATTGATTTTTATGAACTAGATGATTGATGGTTTGATTTAGATCGAAGATGATTCAAAGGCTAAGGGAAAGGCTCTTGAATTGGGAAAGCTGCTCGTGGCATATGTAGCGGGATGATGAAGCTCTTATGCATAGATTTGATGATGTGATGTTGAGATGAGGCTTCGCGAGGATGTGATGAAGTGAGGCAATCATGTGATGAAGACTTGGTCTAATCCAGACGGGATCACTCCAAGCATGTTGATAACTCGGTGATATGATTCGAGTTGAGGATAATGAATGGATATGAGAATAGTCGTCGAGGAGGATGACTAGGAGGCTTGGATAGCATCGTTGTTGAAGGTTCTAGCATGCTCTAGCAAGAGTACGTTTGGGCAGATTCGATAGTCCCAATGACTAACTGTTGATGGTCGAGTACTCTGGGCAGATTCGATAGTCCTAGGCACGGGCTGCGACGACGTGCGGGAGTTATGTCTAGAACCGGGGTTCCCATTAGCCCTTGACGGACGGCTGAAAGAATGTGTCGGTCATTCAATTAACGGTGATATCGAAGCAATGATAACAGTGATAGCCAGAGTCATGGATGTTTGGTTGTATCGTCATTCGGACTCAAGAGCGATATTTTCTGGGTGCTTATCTGATTTAGGCCTTGGTACTTGGAAAACATCGCCCTTGACTCGAGTGATAGTAGCTTTACTTTAAATTGTATGCTCTGCTATGTTTGCTTCTGCTTAGTGTGTGTCTGGGGGCTATCACTGTAGAATGAGGTTGGAGTGGGAGGGTTGTATTCCTATTCCTTTTCCTTTATGCTCTTTTGGTATGTTGTTAGTTAATTTACTGCTCACTAAGACTGTTGTCTGACTCAAGGCTTTATGTTTTTAATTCTTATTGCCTTGGGCTGTTCGTCCATTTTGGGACGGGCAGACTAGGTAGCAGGTGACAGGTGCTGTTCTCTTCTCACGATGCTGATATCGAAGACGAGCTGGAGGGTTGCATATTATCTTCTTATTATATGTACTGGATATTCCGCTGTTTTGTATACGTCTGAGAGATATGTAGTGAGGCTTGATGTATTGACTATTTGGATGCTTGTATTCAACTATTATGGAGTTTTATATGATGTCATTTTGTTATGTAAAACTTCACTATACATATGTTCTATTGTATTTTGTCCATGCGCTGTGAGTAATACGATAGATTCTGTTGTTTTAATCTACCCTGACAATCGTCCATGGTTGCCTGGCACACTTTACAGCGCACTATTCCTAGATTCGGTGCAGGGGTCATGGGCGGTCGTCACATTTGGTATCAGAGCCTTGGTTAATCGATTTTACCCAACGCTCGCCGTCGTAACTACGTATGAGAGACGTAATTGTATTTTGATGGAAGAATACTATATATAATATAGTAGTTTAGTTGAGTTCGAGTCCTTTATGCAGTTGTTTCTCTAGATGTTCTAATCATTCCTTTTTATAGATATTGAGAATGAGTCGAAGAGGGAGACCAGCTGCTAGGGAAGGCCGTGCTACTGAAGAGACTGCTGATTATGCAGCCATGTTCGAAGCTATGATGACTTCGATCATGAGAAGGATACCAGTTCTGGGGGCGGCAGTTGATGTTGGAGTTCAAGTTCAGACTCCGAAACCAGTGGATTTTGCTAAGCTGTGCAAGGACTATACTGCTCTTGGAGGGAAGGTTTTCTTGGGAACAGAATCAACTATCGAAGTCCAGAGGTGGATAGATGCTTGTAGAAGGATCTTTGGTGATTTGGGAATTGATGATGCAACTAAGAGGAAGTTGGCATCAAGGCAGCTTCAAGGGAGAGCCTCTGATTGGTGGAACTCTATTACCATCAATACTGTGGAGGAAGAGATTACTTGGGAGCAATTCCAAGCTAGATTTGAAGCTAAGTTCATTTCTACAGCTCAGAAG
Source organism: Allium fistulosum (assembly GCA_030737815.1). Lineage (NCBI taxonomy): Eukaryota > Viridiplantae > Streptophyta > Magnoliopsida > Asparagales > Amaryllidaceae > Allium > Allium fistulosum. Next base: position 411,516,120 of record CM060908.1, on the reverse strand, counting down.
TCTGTTCTGTTCAAGAGGTTTGTGGAGCTCAAGCAAGGTGGAAGATCAGTTCTGGAGTATGTTTCTGAGTTCGAAGCTTTGTCCAAGTATGCCCGGTCATATATTGAATCTGCTTATCAGAAGAATGAGAAGTTTGTGACAGGCTTGGACAGTTATCTTGGGAGACAGTTGGTGGATCATTTGGACGATTCATTTGAGAAGCTTGTGGAGAAAGCTCTTAGGCATGAGAGTCTGTTTCCTAAGGAAGGACCTGTTGTTGCTGTTACCAGGGGAGAGTCTAAACCACAGCAGGGTGGAAACCAGAAGAGGAAGCAGCAGCAGCAGAAGGGTAAGGATGGCCAGAAGAAGCCGAAAGGCGAGGTGACTTGCTACAATTGTCAGCAGAAGGGCCATTTCTCTAAGGATTGTAAGAATCCGAAGGTGCCAATGAAGTGTCCCAACTGTGACAAGCCAGGGCACATCAGGAAGAATTGTCCAGAACCGAGGAAGGACAAGCAGATTGTGCAAGCTTATGCTTTGGGAGCTGTTCCGTCGTCTTCGAAAGCTCCTACCGCTGAAGAGAAAGGAAAGAGTGTGGTTGTTCAAGGTACTCTTTTCCTATGTGGTGTTCCAGTTAGAGTTCTGTTTGATACTGGGGCGTCGCATTCGTTTGTTTGTAATGAACTCGTGGGCCGGTTAGGTTTGGAACCGGATATTGTTGATAGGCCATTGGTTGTGACTAATCCAGTTGGGGGTTCGTCTTGTTTATGTATGTTATGCCGTGGTCTGATTGTGTCGAGTCATGGTTGCTCTTTTGTTTGTGATTGTTTTGTTCTGAACTTTGCGGGGTTCGGAATTATTTTGGGAATGGACTGGCTTAGGAAATATGCGGCGAAGGTTGATTGCGAGAGGTTGGAAGTGACAGTCGAGAATGTGGAGGGGCGAAAGGTTGTGATACGATGTAAGCATGAGGAAGGCGTCTTCATGAGCTTCATGTATTCGCTGGTTGTTCCACGGGATGGACTGTCATTAGTGCCAATCGCGAATGAATTCGAGGATGTCTTTGACGAAGTCAAAGGGTTTCCGCCGCATAGAGAGATCGAGTTTCGTATAGATCTAGTTGAAGGAGCCAGACCTGTTGTGATGCCTCTTAGGCGGATGGCGCCTAGGGAACAGCAAGAGTTGAAGGTGCAAGTTGATGATCTTTTGAAGAAAGGATTCATTCGGCGTAGTGTGTCTGAATGGGGTGCACCAGTTGTATTCGCAACCAAGGCAGATGGATCGTTGAGATTGTGTGTCGATTATCGTGAGCTGAATAAGGTGACTAAGAAGAACAAGTATCCGTTGCCGAGAATAGATGACTTGTTTGATCAGCTTCACGAGGCTAAGGTGTTTTCTCAGATGGATTTGGCAACGGGATTTCACCAGTTAAGAGTGGCTAAGGATAGTGTGCCGAAGACTGCCTTTAGGACACCATCTGGTTTCTTTGAGTGGCTGGTAATGCCGTTTGGATTGACTAACGCACCAGCATATTTTGTGGATCTTATGAATAGAGTGTTCAGAGATCAGTTGAACAAGTTCGTACTTGTGTTCGTGGATGATATTCTGATTTATTCCAGAACTGAAGAAGAGCACAAGACGCACTTGCGTATTGTTTTGGAAATCTTGCGGAAACATCAGCTGAAGGCTAAGTTTTCGAAGTGTCACTTCTGGAAGAGTGAAGTGAGGTTCTTAGGCCATGTTCTTTCTGGAAATGGAATAGCGGTTGATCCCGCTAAGGTGGCAGCAATCCAGGATTGGGTTAGACCTAAGAATGCATCTGATGTGAGAAGTTTTCTTGGATTAGCAGGATATTATCGACGGTTTATCAAAGACTTCTCCAAGGTAGCTGCACCGTTGACAGAATTGACAAAGAAGAACCTAGTGTTCAGATGGGATGATAAGTGTGAGCAAGCTTTCAGAATCCTGAAAGAGCGATTGATGAGTGCTCTTGTTTTGACTATTCCAAGTGGGAATGATGAGATGGTGGTTTACACCGACGCATGTGGTACTGGACATGGAGCAGTGTTGATGCAGAGGGATAAAGTTGTTGCATATGCCAGTCGACAACTGAAGCCGCATGAAAGGAATTACCCAACTCATGATTTGGAGTTAGCGAAGATTGTATTTGCTCTGAAGATGTGGAGACATTATCTGTTGGGAGTTCGATTCGAGTTGTTTACGGATCATAAGTCGTTGAAGTATCTTTTCTCCCAAAAGGATTTGAATCTTCGGCAGCAACGTTGGCTAGAGTTTTTGGCATCATATGATTCTGGTATAGCTTATACTCCGGGAAAAGGTAACGCAGTGGCAGATGCGTTAAGTCGAAGACATGCAGGATTGGGAGCCATGTTTTCAGAATGGAAGAGTCTCGAGTATCTAGCTGGATTTGACTTCAGGCCCAGATGCGAATTGGAACCTGAGATGTTGGCAAACTTATCAATAAGACCCACTCTTGTGGAAAGGATTGGCGAGGGCCAAAAGCGAGATGATAAGCTTGTCAAGATTATCCGTGAATTGGAATCTGGATTGGATCCAGAAAAGGATAAAGGATTCGAGGTCGATCGAGAGGGTTGGCTTCGGAAGCAAGGACGACTAGCTGTTCCCGATATAGATGAATTGAGGAGTGAAGTTCTGAAGGAAAGTCATCACTCGAAGCTGACAATTCATCCAGGTGGAAATAAGATGTATCGGGATATGAAGAGAACCTACTACTGGGAAGGCATGAAGAAGGATGTTGGAAATTTTATTTCCAAGTGTATGAACTGCCAGTTGGTAAAAGCCGAACAGAAGAAGCCAAGTGGATTGCTTCAGCCATTAGAAGTTCCTACATGGAAGTGGGAACAAGTGTCGATGGATTTTATCGATGGATTGCCTAGAACCAGAACGGGAAATGAAGGGATTTGGGTCATTGTGGATCGTCTGACTAAGAGTGCACGATTCATTCCTGTTCGATCGACTAGGACTGCATCAAAGTTGGCTGAGTTGTATGTTAAGTGGATAGTTCGATTCCATGGTATTCCGAAGAGTATAGTGAGCGATCGAGACCCATTGTTCACTAGTGGATTTTGGAAGAGCTTCCAAGAAGTTTTGGGGACTGAGTTGTGTTTGAGTACAGCTTATCACCCTCAAACAGATGGTCAGACCAAGAGAGTCAACCTAGTTTTGGAAGATCTCCTTAGAGCTTGTGTTTTGGATTTCGGAGGATCATGGGAAGATCATCTTCATTTGGTGGAGTTTTCATACAACAACAGTTACCAGTCAAGTATTGGTATGGCACCGTATGAGGCATTGTATGGAAGACCGTGTAACTCTCCGACATGTTGGTTGGAAACTGGAGAAAAGCCGTTACTTGGGCCAGAGATGATTCGACAGACTTCGGATTGTATAGAGATCATTCGGCAACGAATGAAGGCAGCCCAAGACCGTCAGAAGAGTTATGCTGATAAGCGTCGAAAGGATTTGGAATTTGACGTAGGAGATATGGTTTTTGTGAAGATTTCTCCACTGAAGAATGTTATCCGATTCGGGAAGAAAGGAAAATTGACTCCGAGATTTGTTGGACCATTCCCGATCATCGAGCGAATTGGAAAGCTCGCCTATAGGTTGGAGTTACCTGAGAAGATGTCGGGTGTGCACAATATTTTTCATGTATCATATCTACGGAAGTATGTGCACGACTCGAATACAGTGGTTTCTGCTGATAGCTGTGAAGATTTCGAAGTTGATCCTGTTGGTAGAAGACCTCGTAAGCCGCTTCGTGTTGTGGAAACCGACACGAAACAGCTTAGGAGAAAGATAGTTAAGTTGCTCAAGATACAATGGAGTGATGATGATAACGACTATACGTGGGAGGTGGAAGAGAGGATGAAGGCAGCTCATCCTGAACTCTTCAAGGTATGGCCCTAAGGTGTCGTCTCATCTCACGATATTGTCACTTGTTCTAAGTTCTAGAATTCTGCATGCTAAGCTAGAATTGGATGCAGGGTTTGTTAATTACTATGGATGGTAGGCGTGCAGAATAGTCTTTGATTGCTTTGTTTGTTTGGAATTTCGGGGGTGAAATTCCTAAGGGGGAGAGAATGTAACGACCCGTATTTTTACGGATTGAAAAGTTTGTCAAAAACTGGAATTTTAGCATTTTTGAGCCATTTCAGATTTTAGGCAAAAATATGGCTAAGTCCTAAGTCGTGAACGACTTAGCATAAGTCGTAAGTCGTATACGACTTAGGAGATGGGAATGACCCAGGGCTTGGAGATAGGTTGTTTGTACGACCTAAGGAGATAAGTCGTAGCTGGGCTAAGTTAGTAGGTCGAAGTTAACTCGGCAAGTGTTAAGTCGTAGGTTGTAAGTCGTTGCCGAGTTAAGGGATAGACAACCTAAGGAAGTGACCGACTTAAGGTATGGTGGACGACTTAAGGTTTTGATCGAGTTAAGGTAGTGGTCGACTTAAGACATGGACGACTTAGGAGTTGAGTCTTATCCTGATAGATCGGCAAAGCTGCTATGTTAAGTCGTAGGTAGGCTGCTGTGTTAAGTCGTGACCGAGTTAGAAGTTAGACAAGTGAGTTTTTGAGTCGGCTGTTGTTTAAGTCGTATGGGGTTAAGTCGTAACCCAGTTACGTGTTAAGTCGTAAGTTTGTTAGGTCGCTGGGTTAGGCCAAAGTGTTAGGTCGTAGATGACTTAAAGAGTTAAGTCGTACGTCGTATTCCTTCGTAAGTCGTAGGTCGAAGACCCAGTTAGGTCGTAGCCTAGTTGAGTCGTGGTCGTGTTAAGGAGAGCGTTAAGTCTTAAGTCGTAGGGACTTGGATTTGTTAAGTCGTATGTCGGCTGAGTGTTGAGTCGAGGATAGGGATAAGTCGGAGACGACTTATGGAGTTAGCCGAGTTACGACTTAGCGAATTTTCTGCCTATAAATAGAATGGGGTTGGCTTCATTTTTGAGATCTGGATTTTGAAGCGACGAAGTGCTGCCATTTTGAGAGCTCGACTTCTACACTTCTTCACTTCTTTTCTCCACTCTAATCTAGTGCTTCCATCCATCCAAATCGAAGATCAAGATCGAAGATCAAGATCGAAGATCCAAGAGCTAAAGTTGAAGATCTTCATCCTTTGAAGCAAGATTTCTTCGTTCGAAGCGGATTCATGATAGATCAAGCTTGATCCTTCGCTGTCCAGATCTGAAGCGTGTTGATTTGAGGTTGTTTAGGTGATTTGGTGAGTGGTGATTATCTCTCACACGGATCCAAAGGGGTATATCGGATTGTTGGCTCGATTTGGTGTTAAAATAGTGATTTCCATGCATTTTCTTCATCCTAAGTGTAGATCCATATAGATCCATTGTTCATGATGATGTTACATCCATTTTATCATATGTTAACCTATGCAAGTTCATTCATCAAGTTTGAAGAGATATAATTCATGTTTTCATGCTTATTGGACTTTCAACTCTTTAATTACGAAAATGCCATTATTGTGATAATTGTCTATTTAGATCTTGTTTGAATGCTTGATTGTTTGGATTAATGTTTGATTTGATTGATTGTTATGAATTAGATGATTGATGGTTTGATTTAGACCGAAGACGATTCAAAGGCTAAGGGAAAGGCTCTTGAATTGGGAAAGCTGCTCGTGGCATATGTAGCGGGATGATGAAGCTCTTATGCATAGATTTGATGATGTGATGTTGAGATGAGGCTTTGCGAGGATGTAATGAAGCGAGGCATCATGTGATGAAGACTTGGTCTAATCCAGACGGGATCATTCCAAGCATGTTGATAACTCGGTGATATGATTCGAGTTGAGGATAATGAATGGATATGAGAATAGTCGTCGAGGAGGATGACTAGGAGGCTTGGATAGCATCGTTGTTGAAGGTTCTAGCATGCTCTAGCAAGAGTACGTTTGGGCAGATTCGATAGTCCCAACGACTAACTGTTGATGGTCGAGTACTCTGGGCAGATTCGATAGTCCTAGGCACGGGCTGCGACGACGTGCGGGAGTTATGTCTAGAACCGGGGTTCCCATTAGCCCTTGACGGACGGCTGAAAGAATGTGCCGGTCATTCAATTAACGGTGATATCGAAGCAATGATAACAGTGATAGCCAGAGTCATGGATGTTTGGTTGTATCGTCATTCGGACTCAAGAGCGGTATTTTCTGGGTGCTTATCTGATTTAGGCCTTGGTACTTGGAAAACATCGCCCTTGACTCGAGTGATAGTAGCTTTACTTTAAATTGTATGCTCTGCTATGTTTGCTTCTGCTTAGTGTGTGTCTGGGGGCTATCACTGTAGAATGAGGTTGGAGTGGGAGGGTTGTATTCCTATTCCTTTTCCTTTATGCTCTTTTGGTATGTTGTTAGTTAATTTACTGCTCACTAAGACTGTTGTCTGACTCAAGGCTTTATGTTTTTAATTCTTATTGCGTTGGGCTGTTCGTCCATTTTGGGACGGGCAGACTAGGTAGCAGGTGACAGGTGCTGTTCTCTTCTCACGATGCTGATATCGAAGACGAGCTGGAGGGTTGCAAATTATCTTCTTATTATATGTACTGGATATTCCGCTGTTTTGTATACGTCTGAGAGATATGTAGTGAGGCTTGATGTATTGACTATTTGGATGCTTGTATTCAACTATTATGGAGTTTTATATGATGTCATTTTGTTATGTAAAACTTCACTATACATATGTTCTATTGTATTTTGTCCATGCGCTGTGAGTAATACGATAGATTCTGTTGTTTTAATCTACCCTGACAATCGTCCATGGTTGCCTGGCACACTTTACAGCGCACTATTCCTAGATTCGGTGCAGGGGTCATGGGCGGTCGTCACAATTAAAACCCTCGGTTTCAAGGCTACGAGGTACACCCTCCAGAATCACAATCCTTTGGGTAGAGATACTTGATTTCCGGGGCAACAAGTTCACCCAATTGATTTCCAGGGCTACAATCACACCTTCTCTCGCTCAATTGATTACAAAAAGTCTATAACTCAGATTAGCACTTGGATCTTGTAGAGATAGTGGAGAGAATCAAAACTAGAAATTATCTAGTTAGATTCGATATTGATTTCGGCAGAGTAATGGTGTAATTTGTAAATAAGAAAGTGGAGAAGAAGAAGAGAAGTTAAATCAGAGAAAAGTGATTAAAAATTCGTTGAAACTGACCCCTATTTATAGAAGAACAACAGCCATGATCATTCATAAAGAGTTATGGCGAATAGACACTTCTTTTGAAATTTGAATTTTGAATCAAACTGACACTATGTCGACAGGGTACCTATAGCCATGTCGACATCCCACAGCCTTTTTTGATGTTTTGAATTTCTTTGAAAATAACATTTATCTTATATAAAAACTATTTTAAACTTTATAAATATACTTGACTTTAGTTGAAATTCATAAGTAAATATAAAGAACAATATATACCTAATTTAACTATAATTTTATATTTAAATCTAAGTATAAATATTTAAAAGTTAAATATATTATTTGAAGATAGTTTAAAATCAGGAGTAATTTGACTTTGAAATTAAAGATGTTTTTGAGGCTAAAATTATTTAAAATCAGGATAGAGAGTTTTGAATCTTTTAAAAGGAAAGTTTTGAAATCATTTTGAAAACAAGATAATTTTGTAAAATCATTTGAATTAAAATTAGTGGATACAAAACAATGTCCCACTAGATTTTCATAGGTTCCATCCTACTTAGGGTTCCATCCCTTTAACGGGCTCAAAGTGGATTCCATTCCATGAATAAATTAGATTTTAAGATGTCAGTGCCTTTCTATGAGTTTTAACAATATTCCTAACTATATAACTTATCTTGGAAACTTGAACTCTTGATAATCTTGATACTCATGAGTCTTCTATCTCTATATCTTGAATCTCTATACTGTACAGTCTTCATTCTTGATACCTGCATGGTTAGATCCTGCATATACATATATATCTAAACTTGTAATGTTAGTATTTATATTTTATAATCTATTCTAAGGTTGTTGTCATCAAAACCATCATCTCATGGACTAACACTAAGCTCAAGTCAGGTCGGGTCTAGGATTTAAAATGTATACTTTGGAATCGACAAAACCCGACCCACCTAAAACCGAGACCTATCGGGTCAGGTCCCAGCCCATTGGATCGGGTCTATTGCCACCCCTAATAGGGAGTAAGGTACATTTCTAACCAATATATGATTATTAATGTTTAGATATAATGTCCATATATATATATATATTATATTGTTAGTTCGATGACGATTCTGATATACATATATATTGTCACAATTGAATTGGTTGTATGTCTACATATAATTGTATATTAAAAAAATTAGACATATATATAAATATATATATATATACAGCACTGATAATAATAAAAAACAATTTTTTATTTTAAGTAACTTAAATATAATATTTAAATATGTATACATAGTATATAATTTAATACTACATCGTGTTAGTCCATGAGTTGATGGTTTTGATGACAACAACCTTAGAATAAGATTATAAAATATAAATACTAATATTATAGTTTAGATATATATGTATATGCAGGATTTAACCATGCAGGTACCAAGAATGAAGACTGTACAGTATAGAGATTCAAGATATCAAGATTGAAGACTCATGAGTATCAAGAATATCAAGATTATCAAGAGTTCAAGATTTCAAGATAAGTATTGAGTCTAGAATTATGTTAAAACTTCACAATAGCACTGAAATCTTCATTCCGTATTTTCATTTGGGATGGAACCCATTTCTACCTTTTTAGTGGCTTACAAACCCACGACAAGTAGCTTAGAAACCTACGACAAGTGGCTTACAAACCCACGAACATCCTGGTTTTGTACAAGTTCTCGAGTCCTGATGTGATGAGATATTCTGCAGGAAGAAGCTTGCAAAACTACTTCAAAATGATTTTCAAAACTGCTTTTCAAAATAGTTTATCCTTAAAAATTATCTTTTCAAATGATTTTCAAAAAGATGTTTTAGCCTTAAAAATATTCTTTGATTTTGTTCTTAAATAAATTCTTGTTTTAAACTTCATTTGTTTTAAACTATCTTTAATATATTTAACTTTTAATATTTACTTAGATTTAAATATAAAATTATAGTAAAATTTTATATATATTATTCTCTATATTTATCTATGTATTTTATCTATAGTCAAGTATATTAATAAAGTTTAAAATAGTTTCAATATAAGATAAAGGTTATTTTCAAAGAAAAACAAAACATCAAAATTTCCTTTGGGATGTCGACATGCCCTAGTACCCCATGTTGACATAGTGTCAGTTAGGACCAAAAATTTGAATTTCAAAAGAAGTGTCTATTCACCATAACCTTTCATGAATAGACATGGCTGTTGTTCTTCTATAAAGAGGGGTTGGTTTCAACGAATTTTATATCAGATTTTCTGGTTTTTCACTTCTCTTCTTCTTCCACATTTTCTTGTTCAAAATCCTATCAACACTCTACCGAAATCAACATTGAATCTAACTAGATAATCTTTGGTTTGATTCTCTATCACTATCTCAACAAGATCCCAGTGCTATTCAGAGTTATAGGCTTCTTTGTAATCTATCTAGTGAGAAAAAGTGTGATTGTAGCCTTGGAAATCAATCAAGCGAGAAAAGGTGTGATTGTAACCTTGGAAATAAATTGGGTGAACTTGTTGCCCCGGAAATCAAGTATCTCTACCCAGAGGATTGTGATTCTGGAGGGTGTACCTCGTAGCCTTGAAACCGAGGGTGTAATTGTACAATTGCTTTTGAAAGGAAATCCGTACTTAGTTGTGCGGGACTGGATGTAGGGTAACTCCGAACCAGTATAAAATCCGGTGTGTTCTTTCCTTTACTGCATTTACTTTATTTCTGCATCTATGTTTGATTCTATGATTATATCTATGTTTGAATATTGCATACATTTGTGTACAAATCAACAATAACTCAAAAATATTTAGTAATTTCTTATAAACACTATTCACCCCCCCCCCCTCTAGTGTTCATTCTAGCCTTAAGATTCATATTCCGCATTCCTCACACATCGTACTTATATAAAATATAGTTATATAATTTTATATAAAAGTTTTAAAGGTATATTATTTTCAACAGAAATAAAAATAAATAAATAAATATATATATACATATTATTTTTAAATACTATTTAAATCAATATATATATATATCAATTTAATTTATATATATATATATATGTATGTATGTATATATCACAAAATTATGTTTTACATTTTATAAAATTAAATTATTACCTAACTTACTCTTAGCAAAAATAAAAAAACACCTTTTTATTTTAAAATTATTTAAACATATCAAAATTGAAAATTAGATTATAAATTATTTATAAATTATAAAATTACATATTAATATTTAAAATTACAAAAAATATTTCATAATATTAATAGAAATTTAAAATTTAAAATTAAGTTTTGAATTATTTATTTTATTAATTTTTAATGAATATTTTTACAAATATTTATTTAAATATATTTTAAACATTTAAAAAAATTACCGTGTGCGTGACATGATAGATGTATACTTAGAAGATATATTTTGTATAAATTTAAAATGTTAATATATATATATATACATATAATTTATTATAATATTATTCATGCATAAACATATAAGTATTTAATATACACACACACACACATTCATATATTGTTTTCGACATTCTAAAAGAAGTAATTATATTACATTTAATTTATAAATAATTTAAATTTCTTACACATGTTTATAAATAAATACATATATACATATGTACATAGATATATATATATATATATATATATATATATAATTATTTAAACAAAATATGATTTATACACACACGCACACACACACACACACATATATATATATATATATATATTTGTAATATTTTGTAAATATATATAAATTTAATATTACAAATTTAAAATATATATAAACATACATTTGGACAATATATTGGTATATTAGATGAGTAACGTGTCTATTGCAGTGTAAATTTTAGCATCTTTACACAGGCATGTTATACCTTGCATGGATTGTTATGTTACACACGCACGCGCATATACACACAGACACAGATATATAATATATATATATATATCTGTGTGTGTGTGTGTGTGTCTGATACACGTATATATATAATACAACATTAATCAAATAATATAAACTCACTTTGTAAATTTAAAAAAAATAAAGATTTATTTAAAAAAAATTAAAAATGTTCTAAATAAACATAGGCCCAATAAAGATCCAAAATGATAAAAATGTTGAATTCACCCATATTAAAGGTTATAATGTAGTAAAAAATTTCAAAATGTTTGAAAATTAAATAAATTTATTTCGAATTTTTTAAAATTTATTAATAAGAGTAATAAAATGAATTAATTAATTAAACGAGTTAATTAATTTAAAATATATGGATGTATTATATATTTTGGTATATGTTATGGTATTTTAAAATGTTTAAGATATCATAAGTGTACATGTATGTATATGAAATGATTTTTCGAAATTAATATAATTTAATTAAAAATTATTAAATTAAATTAATTAATTAAAAGGCTAATTAATTAAATAAAAAATATATATGATATATGTGTTATGCTATAAAGGTTATAGTATACAATAAATATTAAATATAAATTTTATATTAAGTTAATATAAAATTAATTAAAATGTTAATCAATTAAATCTAATTAAACATTTAATTAATGTAATATTATACATAAGACTATTATATAAGTAATATGAAATATAAAAGTTATATAACAATAAAACTTATATAATATGAATGTATAAATTAAAGGTGGAACATTAAGAAACTCTAACTAGACTTAAGGAATAAATACATGCGTAAATGTATATATATATCGTAATTTCTGATGTGTATAACACCTGAATCATGAAAGTAATTCATGATAATTACATTATTCCATAAGTCGATATCACTCAATGTAATACATTGAAGATTATGAATCTTCAATATAATGTTGTCCTCTACCATATATGTATTAATAAATACTTGCATACCCCTCAATTGTTGAGCAAACTAAAGCTAGGGATGTTATGTGTAGTATTATTAATATACTAAATAGACGAGGTAAGATAACTATATGTATTTGTTGAGCAAACTCAAGGTACATATATTATACTTAAGCCTCCGCGATATGGTAGATACGAGTGAATAATTTCATTTCGATTTGTTGAGCAAACCCATGGTCAAAGTGAAATTAAGACAATGTACCAAGGGTTAGGAGTTGTATATGATACAACCGATAAGGAGTTATGCATCGTTCGTGGAGCTATGACTTGTTGAGCAAACTCAAGGTCAGAACTCTAAGGCGGACGAGTCCTAATACCCACTGGTAAAGTCGAAAGACTTCTATGTTTCGACTTAAGGTTTGGCGAAACATAAAAAAAATAGTGGGAGCTTATTATTAAAATGAAACCTAAAGTTTAACCTTACTAATATTACAAGAACATCTACTATGATTTTTCCTAATAATGTACCACTTAAACTTGTAGAAAATGACAGCTCCAAACTGCCTTTTGAAAATGACAAGCTTACTGGACCAAACTATACGGATTGGCTAAGGGGCAATTAAAATAGCGTTAACTTACGAGCATCTATGGTTAGCTATTAAATGCAAACCCAAAGAATAACCCATTGATGATGCAAACCTCGAACTACGACTTGCTTACAAAAAATGGGTGTCAGATCTAGAGATCGCCCAAGTTTTTGTGCTATCTACGTTAGACAAGCCGATGCAAAGGCAGTATGAAAATTTGTCTGTCCATGAGATATTTGACAGTCTCAAGGCACTATTTGGTGAACAGTCATGTTCCACAATGTACAATCTTATGAAGAAGTTGTTCAATACCAAAATGACTAAAGGACGGAAAGTGGATGATTACATGCAGATGATGAAGGGCTATATAGTTAGGCTTTCACAGTTGGACATACAAATAAGAAATGAATTACAAGTTGATTTGATCCTTGGATCTCTTACTCCTCAGTATGAACCATTCATACGGAGTTATAATATGAACTAATTAAATATGAATCTCGTGGAGCTCCTCAATATGTTGAGGTCGGCCGAGTCTACATCAAAGGATCAAGGGGTTGTACTTACTATTAAGGGTAGTGTTGATAGAGTTAGGGGTATGTTAAGGCTAGGAGACACACCATCCAAAATCCCGACCATTGGGTATAGTCACTTGATTTCTGGACTACAAGCACACCCACTAGATTTAGGGGCTACTAAGCACACCCAATTGATTTAACGGGTTACAACCACACCCACAAGTATAGCAGTATTATTTGATAGAGTTTTACAGACTCAGATCTTTGATCTTGATTACAATTGATCCTATAAGTCTTGAATAGCACTTTGATCTTGATTTGAGTGAGAGAGATGAGAGAAATCAGAGAGTGGATGATGGAGAATCAAACTAGTGATGATTGAATTTGATTTTGGTTGAATTTCGGTAGAGTTTGGTTATATTTTGATTTAAAAATCAAGAGAATAAAAGAGGAGAAAAAATAAGAAAGTAGTTAATAAAAATTAGTTTGGAAGTCTAGTATGTATAGGGAAACAACGGTCATGTCCATTCGCGAAGAGATACGACGAAAAGACACTTCCATTCAAATTTTGAATTTTGAATTTTGAAATTTACGGCTGGTATGTCGACATACTTGCAGATGATATGTCAACATATCCCTTTGTATTTTGAAAAATCGCTTAATAAAATTATTTTGAAAATATTGAGTTTTGTAAAATATTTTAAAACTTTGTATAAACATTTAAACATAGGTATACATATTTTAATCATATTATAACTTGATAAAACTTTATAAAATGATTTTGAAAGATTTAATAAGAATATTCAATATAATGTAAATAATATATAAAAAATCAATACAGCTATAAATTATTAAAGTACAAACAAAAATTTAATATATATAGAGACTTAAAAACATTAAAATAATATCTTTATAAGTATAAGAGATTGAAAATAATTTGAGAAATATTTTGAAAAGATTATCTTAAAACCGGGATATTTGAAAATACAAGTTAAAGCAAAATTAGAGAAGGCGAGAGAGATCAGGAAAGTGCTATCAAGGTGTTAACATAAATTCTATGACTCTATAACTTATCTGGAATATCTTGAAACCTTGAACTCTTCAATACTCATGAGACTTTATTCTTCAACTCTTGAAACTCTATATAAGCATCTTGAATCTATTCTTGATACTGTACAGTCTTCTTAATCAGCACATGTCTAATATCCTACATTATATGCTATATATATCTCGATAAAACGTTAATATCTATATTTTATACAATGTCCTATAGTTGTTATCATCAAAACCAAAACCTAGGGTACTAACAACTTGGTCTTTCATACTTATCAAAAATATTTTTGACTATTTCATTAACACACACACATATATATAATTTTATTATGCATATATTTGTGTATATAAATATTTAAAAAATATTATTATTATACTAGTACGTATATATATGTATTGCTTACGGTTTTAAAAAATTATTTATATATATTTATAAATAATTTCTTTATATTTAAATAAGTCTATTATATAATACGTATATTCAATATTAATATTTTATTCATTTGAATATATATATTTGTACTTATATAGTTATATAAAATTATTTAAACAAAACTATTATATATGTGTGTGTGTGTGTATTTATAATATTTGTATATAAAAAATAATGTACATATACACATGCATATATCTGGACAATACATTTGCATATTTGATGAGCTAACGTATTCGCTGCAATGTAAAACTCAGCATCTATACACGACCATGTTATACCTTGAACAGATTGATATATTATACATTCACACACGTATATATGTATATATGACAAACACGCACACATATATATGTTTATATATATCGTAACATAAATTAAATAAAACTATATAATGTATAAATTATAATAAAATAAAGGATTTTATTTAAATGAAATTTAGAAATATTCTAAATAAATTAGACTTCATAGGCCCGATAAAGATCCAATAAGAGATTTTTTTTGAAATTCACCCATAATCTCCGCTGCGTGCTGGCCCAATTCCAATAAGTGCATCATCTTCGAAGAATTCGAAGAAGCCAAAAAAGGAAGGTAAAAAGACAAGAAAAGTAAGAAGACGGATGACAAGGGTGAATGTCACCACTGCCAAAAAGGAAGGTCAGTGGAAAAGGAATTTTCCTAACAATTTGAAGATTGTTCGAGAAAAGAAGCAAAATGGTTATGTGGCTCGATCAGGTATGTTAATGATTCAAAATTGATTTGTAATCAATAAAATACCTTGGGTCTTAGATACTGGATCTGGTACTCAGTAACTCATATATGTAATTCATTATAGGCGATTAGGAACTAGCATCGCATGGAAAAAGGAGAGATGAGGCTCCAAGTCGCCGATAGATCTATAGTAGATGCAACGACAGTAGGAGACTATCATTTAATTTTTCCTAGTGGAGTAGTTTTGATATTAAATAAGTGTTTTTTTGTAAAATACTTTATTTGTGGGATTATTTCTTTTCCTAGATTGTCTGAGACTGGATATATATTTCATTATGCAAATAATGTTATGAACATTAGTTTCAATGGAAATATAGTTGGTATTCTTGAAAATGACAGTTATATGGTCAATACTAATTATGTGTGTTCTGTGAATAATGCATCTAATAATATAAATGATAGTTATCTTTTGCATTGTAGACTATGTCATATTAGTGAGAAACAACTACACAAACTAAAAACCGAAGGTTTTCTCTCATCACTTGATTTTGAATCATTTGACATGTGTGAGTCTTGTCTCAAAGGTAAAATGACCAAGCACCCTTTCAGTCGGAGCAATGAAAGAGTTGATGAACTCTTAGGGTTAATAAATAGTGATGCATATGGCCTGATGCCTATAATTACCAAAATAACAGTTCTTACTTTGTTACCTTCACTGATGATTTCTCGAGACTAGGATATGTGTATCTTATGAAGAACAAATTTGATGTCTATGAGAAATTTGTTGAATATAAAAATGTAGTAGTGAACCAAACAGGCCATAAGATTAAGATTCTTCGATCGGATTGAGGAGGTGAGTATGTTAGATAGGATTTCCAGCAATACTTCAAAGATAATAGGATAATCTCTCTGGTTACTCCACCATATACTCTGCAACACAATAGTATGTTAGAGTAAAGGAATCAAACCCCATTAGATGTGGGTCGTTCCACGATGAGTAAGGCCGAGTTACCTCTGTCCTATTGGGGATATGCACTAGAAACCATGGCACATATGTTGAACTTGTTACCCACTAAATTTGTGCCTAAATCATCATATGAGATGTGGTATGGTAAGACCCAACTCAAATATTTGAAGGTTTAGGGTTGTCCGACATATCTTAAGAATGTTGATCCAAATAAATTAGAGGAAATATCAATATTGTATAAATTTATAGGATATCCCAAAAACTCGATGGGATATATATATTCTATAATACTGAGGAATAAAATGTTATTGTTTCTCGACACGTTGTCTTCTTAGAAAAGGAATTTCTATCAAAGAAAATTAACAACGTAGTTGTAAACTTGGATGAGATCCATGAAATTAACACTGAGGCGGAACCAGTGGGAGAACCAAGTTCATCGATATACAAAAATATGCAACCTATTAGAAGGTCTAGTAGGCAATCTCACAAACCAGAGAGATACTATGGTTTTATTGTGGATGGCAAGGAGGACTATGTCTTAGATAACGACACTCTTATGTCCTTCCAACAAGCGCTGTAGAGTAAAGACTTTACACTCTGACTTGGAGCAATGAAATTCGAGATGGATTCCATGTACAAAAAAAAAGTAAGGAATTTATTGGACGTACCCAAAGGGATAAAACCCATTAGCTGCAAATGAATTTTTAATAAAAAGCTAAATGCAGATGAAGAAGTAGAGACTTACAAAACTAGGATAGTTGGGAAAGGATTTCATCAAATTCAAGATGTTGATTATGATGAGACTTTTTTGCCCATAGCCATGCTTAAGTCCATTCAGTTTATGCTAACCATTACTGCATTCTATGAAATATGGCAAATGGATGTAAGTATGTCATTTCCAAATGGTGATTTAGAAGAAACCGTCTATACATCGCAGCCCGAGGGTTTTGTGGTCAGTGGAAGTGGGCAAGGCTTGTAATTTATTAGAGTCCAATTATGGACTTAAATAAGCTTTAAGGAGTTGAAACAAGTGTTTTGATAAGGTAACCAAACAATTTGGTTTTTATCAGAATACAAAGGAAGTGTGCGTATGCCAAAAGGAACAGGGCAACACTATCGTTTTCTTATTGCTCTACATCAATGATCTATTATTGATTGGCAATGACACTTCATTGCTGCAATCGGTGAAATCTTGACTTTCCAAGAACTTCTCTATGAAGGATTAGGAGAAGTAGCCTATATATTTTATATAAAGATTTATGGAGATAGATCTAAGAGGTTGTTGGGATTTTTCTATGGAGATATATCTAAGAGGTTGTTGGGATTGTCCTAGCCACTGTACATAGATATTATACTTAAAAGGTTCAGTATGGAGAATTCCAAGTGTGGAAACATTCCAACGCAGTCTGGAATCGTCCTTTTTGAAAAGGACGCTCCTCATACCGATGAGGAGAAAGGGTGCACAAAGAGGTTCCCTATGCTTCAGCCATATAATCCATAATGTACGCTATGGTATATACTAGAGCGGACATGGCATACGTATTAGGATGCGTAAGATGATACCAGTCTAATCTTGGAGAAAAACATTGGAATGCCATAAAATGTATACTGAAGTATTTAAGAAATGCTCAGGGCTTATCCCTTATATACGGGAATAGAGACCTCTTTATGAAGGGGTAGATTGATTCGAGCTTTCAAAGTAATATAGATGATAGTAAATCAGTGTTTGGTTATGCCTTTACGCTTAACGGCAGAGCCGTCAGTTGGAAAATTTTCAAGCAAGAAATAATAGTTGATTCCACGATAGAGGCCGAGTACATTACCCTCAATGAAACAGCTAAAGAGGCAGTCTGGATGCGTAAGTTTTTGAGTGAGCTCGAAGTAATTCTCGATACTAAGAATCCTAGGCATTGTTTTGTGAAAATAATGCGACAATGCAGATCACAAAGGATCCCAGAGTACACAAGAAGTCATGGCATCTTCTTTGAAAGTTCCACCTGTTTAGAGAACCTGTTGAGAAGAAAGAGGACATGATGCAAAGGGTAGATACCAAGGACAGCATAGTAGATCCATTCACTAAAGGTCAAGCTCGGTCGGCTCTCGAGAAGATGATTGAAGGAATGGATTGAGATTCCATAATTGGCCCCAAGTATAAGTGGGAGATTGATAGAGTTAGGGGTATGTCCTAGGGGCAATTCTATAATTTATTGTAAATTAATGAACTATTTAATCAATTCTCGTTCGTAATAAAGATCTTTTTCTTTCTGTTATATATTTGTTATAATGTGTTATAAATACTTAAAATATTAATTACAATATATTTAACAGAAAATCCATAAATGGTGTGTTTGTAATAGTAATTACAAATAGTTGTAACTATGAATATTGTACCACAATATTATAAAACATATCATTTTAAATGTCCTTGGTCAAGATGCAAAAAGACCGGATATCGATGTATCCATTGAGACTAGAGTAATAGTCTCCAATGTTGGGCAGTGTATTACTCATGACTGCTAGGAGCACCTAGGGTTTATGTATTGATAGTTATTGTATAACTATGGAATGACTCATTTGATAGTTTTTCTGTTGGTTGATATAACTAAGGTCAAACAGAAAATATCGATTTGATTGGTTTACAGAGTTCTCTCGACTTGAGAATACTTCGATCTTCAATATGAAAGCTCCGCTTTGATTATAGTCAAATCATGGCATGGTGTCCATCTAGTTACTATAGTTGGGTCGAGCGGAACTATTGGAAGTGAAGCACTATTCAAGAGAGGATTCGTTTCCTCAGTTATGCGGGGTTAGTATCATGGTCAACTAAAGTCAACTCAAAGTCAAAATCTCTGGCCAGGGTAGTTCGGTTAATAATAATTGTTATTATTAAAACAAGGACTTTGTGTATGGACTATAGAGTTGAATGCAAATGATATTGGAATTTTAACCATTAACAAATTTAATAAGTTCAAAGTGATATAGTTTTGGCAAAGAGAATTAGTGTAAATAATAGTCACAGCCAGGTAATGCTTAATAAAATAAAATCGGATTTTACCGAAACCAAGTAAGCGATAAATTTGGCTAAAATGTCACACCACCTGCTAAATGACATGTGAATGTTAATATTCAAATAGTTCGATATTAATCGCTAACCAAATTTAAACCTAACGGGTCACACAACTGAAATGATGAATACTCCTTTGACCAAACGATTTAATTAATCTATAATTGTTATAAATTAATTAATATTTCTGAAATATTAATTATAATTTTTTTTTATTTAATGAACAAATATTGTTAAATGTATCTATAATAGTTACGCGTTTAAATTGGATTTAAATACAAATATTTGTTTGGGCTTTAAATGAGTTTAAAGCCCATATAGGAGCTGATCATATTCGACTATGAAGGGGGAGATGGTGCAATAGAGGCTTTGAGATGGATAGCTAAGATGAAAGCGGATTGGTAAGAGATGATGTATGATATTGATCCTAAAATATCTCTAAATTCACCTCTATATAACCATCTCTAACCATACTAGTTTGTGTTCCTTTTCAGGCTCCATATCCCATCTAGATCTGGCCGACTCTCCCGTTCCACCTCCCTAATTTTCTAAGTCCAAATCAAATCAAGTGCCATTCAATAGCTTATGGTAATTAATTCAAGGACTAGCACCCTACTAGATTGAAAATCCGTTAATGAGCAAACTTCATCATTTCAAGGTGTACTTTCAGGCATTGGGAGTAAGGTAGATTTCTATCTGATATATGATTATTAATGATCAAATATAATGTATATTATATATATATATATTATATTATATTATATTGTTAGTTTAGTGACGATTTCGATTTATATATATTGTCATAATTGGATTAATTGTATGTCTACATATAATTGTATATTAAAAAAATTAGACATGTATATGCCTATATGCACTAATAAAAAACAATTTACTATTTTACATAACTTAAATATATAATATTTAAATATGTGTGCATAATGTATAATTTAATACTACATTGTGCATAATGTATAATTTAATACTACATCATACTTATATAAAATATAATTATATAATTTTATATAAAATTTTAAAGGAATATTATTTTCAGTAGAAACAAAAATAATATATATATGTGTGTGTGTGTGTTATTTTTTTAATACTATTTAAATCAATATATATATATATAAAAAAATTAATTATATTCATATGTATATCATAAAATTATGTTTTATATTTATAAAACTAAATTATTACCTAACTTACTATCGGTAAAAATTAAAATAATATTTTATTTCATTTTAAATTATCTAAACGTAGGCCAAAATTAAATTAAAAAATTAAATAGTAATATTTAAAATTATAAAATATATTTCAAAATATTAATGTAAATTTAAATTCAAATTTAAGTTTTGAAAAAGAATATTTTGTTAATTTTTAATGAATATCCATATGGATGTTTATGTAAATATATTTAAAACAATTTAAACAAAATTATCTTGCGCATGACGTGGTATTATGTATATTTAAAATATATATTTTTTATAAATTTAAAATATTAATATACATATATACATATATAATTTATTATAATATTATTTATGCATAAACATAATTATTTAAATATATATTAAAATTTTACATATATATTCATATATTGTTTTCGACTTTATGAAAATATTTTAAATTATATTTTGTGCAATTTATAAATGATTTAAGTTTCATACATATGTTTATAAATACATATATATATATATAATTATTTAAACAAAATATGATTTATATACATACATACATACATACATATATTTAATATTCTGTAAATATATATATAAATTAAAATAAATACAAACATACATTTGGATATTATATTGTATATGGGATGAGCTAACGTGTCCGTTATGATGTAAATCCAAGCTCCTATACACGGGCATGTTATACCTTGCATGGATTGATATGTTACACATGCGCACACATATATGTGTATATGATGCACGCGCACACACACATATATATAATACAACATTAATCAAATAATATAAAATCATTTTATAAATCTAAACAAAATAAAAAATTTATTTAAAAGAGATTTAGAAATGTTCTAAATAAGTTAGACTTCATAGACCTAATAAAGATCCAAAATGGTAAAAAATTTGAAATTCACCCATAAATTCCGTTGTGGGCTGGTCCAATTCCAACAGGTAGGACACATGAACCGACTGTAAGCATTGTAGCCCATAGGTGGCTTACAGGCTCATCCCTAAGTCTTTGGAAGTCTAACTTCTTTCTTTGGGATATTGTATCTTTAGCGGACATGCAAGAAATCTATAACAATGAGTTTAGTAGGTGGAGAATCTAGGGATTATCTGTAATAAATATATGGCCTAAGTTGCCCTCTAGGTGTGGAAACTCCTATAGAGGATGGATAACTTAGGCAACCGGAGTCCCTACAACAGATGCACTAGGGGTTACGAAAGGAACAGTAGCAGCAGCCACTGAGGTGGAAGTTGGCATAGAAGAAGAGACGGTCCTATGAATGGTGGTTGGTGTAGAAGCCGACATGGTATCCTATGCTAAAGAGGGAGAATAAGTTTTCATGGTGACAATCATGGATGATCGTCATGCGGAAGCCATGCCTAGAATCTATTGGCTAAACATGAACTCATAAAGAGAATCATAAAAGGTATTCTTTACATTAAATATATGATATATTCGAATATAAATGCCATAAAATAATTGTCCAGGTTCAGTTAAGGTATAGTATGCAACGGATGTTGGCATGTGCCGACCAATCGGATATTGCACCTTGACTGGGGGTAAATGATATCTTAAATGTGTGTAGGCAATATATGATAGTGGAATTTAAAATGAATGTTAACTTGTACATGTTACAAGAAATGAAGTGTGGATAATACACACTTCTAATATGGAATATATCAATCAAACAAATGATGGAATTATGTGTATAATCTGATTAATGACATAGGATGTGTTACAATTACTTTGAAATGTCAGACTAATGGACATAGGCAAAAATGAGTATCTTGTAACACCATATCTCTATACCCATATTACTCAAGAGTATTACTGAGTAATACTCTCGAGTAACACGGAGAATAAGGCGATGTGGATGATACACACATGAATATTCCCTTGGACCAACACCGAATACATCGCATAATATAAAAACCACTCACCTCGACAGGAACAGTCTCGGTACAAATCAATAAACACTTATGGTTCCCAATGATAGAACAATACAAAATATAAAATTATAGAGATCACAGAGTCATCGACGTAGCAATACAAATATAATACATCACAAAAGTCCGAGTAGGATATACAAAAATAAGTCAAATTCCTACTAATTTTCAAATACATATACATATACACATACATATATACATATAAATACATACATATATACACACACACACACATACATATAAGATAGATCCAATACATCTGATCCAACAACATGTACATACATGAGTCCATATTAGGATACATAATACATCTAATAATCTAACCTCCGACTAAGCCCAACAATTACAACTAGTCATCCTGTCCCTGAACCTAAAATGTCTCAGACTGACCCGAGTATTATATAAATAATAAACGGATCAGACTATGTCTAAATTCAAGGATGAATACACAAACAATATCTCAAGAATTATCATATACACAGTATAATAAAGAAATCCAACCAATGGAATAATAAAACATCCATAAGACATTGAACACTACTACACATATCACACAATGCATATCAAGCATCCATCACACACATCACACCACACACATCGCACATCTTCGCACACATTACACACCGCACACATCGCACATCGCACACATTATACATCACCGCACACATCGCACACATCGTACATATCACACATCACCGCACACATCACACACTTATTCATTAATATTTATTTAACTACATTTGATTTATTTGTTTTATTCTTTAATTTTATTTTCATTACTGCTACTGCTATAGCCACTTTTATTGTTAATGCTAATGCCAGAAGCCAAGTCTACACCTGAACCTCGTAACTTCTCAGATGCAAAAGGGAACCCTACTCGTAAATTTTTGTGAGTATCCACACCAGTCTTTAGCTGCACCATAAACGCACGTTGCTTCCCATCATCAACCATCTTGCCTCATCCTGTATTCGTCTCGTTGGCCCATGCACTAGATTGTGACCATGTGATGAGGGGGCCGTATCCCCACAACCAACAGAGAGCGACCCCACGATCGGTCAAGCTAGGATGGGACTAGCAAAACTTCTGTCCATCACATCTATGTAAGGGACTTCACACACCTCGTTCCACCCAAAAGAGGATATAATCATATTCCTTCTTTAAAATAAAATTAGGAATAATATAATTTACCTCACACTCAAGTCAGAAATCAAAATAATATCAATTATATTCGTGTACAATATAGAATTATTCATCGATAACCAAATATTAAATACTCGGTCTTCAATGAATTACCTGATACTAGTGTTGTGTAAATAAATACACCCTACACAGACATCCCATAGCATCCGGTGAAATACAATCATATATACAACACCCTCAATTAATTGACATTAAATAATTTTCCACTTTGCTTATTAAATCGCTCGTCGCCTTTTACTTCAATTCATTATTGTTTATTTTCATTACTTTATAATTCAACACAATGGATAATTTAACTTCATCTCGTTCTTAGCAAACAAATCAATAATCATCCATACACACATCATCATATTATTTAATTAGTCTAACGATATGAAGATATTATTTAACTATATTTCACTTTAATTTTTTTCATCATTTTATAAAACACTTCAATTTAATTTAATAAAACACCTCGTTTATTTATTTTCTTCTCTTTTAAAATAATAATTATTGATTCTCTCATCTAATTTCAAAACCCTTATTTTAAAACAACTTATTTGGTTTCAAAGAAACCTTTATTCGAAGTCATCAATAGATTTAAAACCTTTAAAATCCTTTCATTTGCAGTTTCCACTTCCATAATACAGAAATATTATAAAGAAGTTTATATTTCCCAAATATCTTTAAAACATCAAAATGGAAGGATATTCTCGATCCAAAAATATTTCCAAACCCAAATAATTAATTTCCAAATCATTATATAAAATCCTCCTTTGTTTTTAAAATCCTTATAAAACAATTAATCCATTTATATACCAAAACCAATAATATATTGCCTCTAAAAATATTTCCAAACCCAAAAATTTAAACTCAATATCATTATTTAAAATCCTCCTTTATTTTTAAAATCCTTATAAAACAAATACATTTCTACATCAAACCCAATAATATATCGCCTCCAAAAATTCACTTAACAATATATGGGAAAAATTCCATAAATGATAATTTCCATTCAATGAATAAATAATTTACATTTAACTTTTAATTACTTTAAAATATTATTTTATACACTTTCTGTAACACTCCTAATTTTAAATAGCATTATTCAGGAGATTTAATTAGATAAATTAAATAGAATAATGTAGAGACTAGGATGATAAGGGAATTGAGATTTGAAAACCAATTAAGGTCATGCCTTAACTAAATTAAATAATGAGAAAGAGTTATGACTTGAAAATCTAATAGAATAAGCAAGGGAATGGGAATAGTCGAACCCCATAACCCCTAAAACTCCTTACCACGTTCTCATTCTCATTTACATTCTTACATAAACAAAAGAAAAACATGGCTGGCCATAAACCTAGGAGAAGAAGAGCTTAAAAATCAATTAGAGGCTAAGATTCAAGCTTGGAAGATTATAATTGTAGAATAAATCTCAAGTTCCTTATCCAAACAAGGTGAATAATGATCTAAACCATCTCATATAAGTCATCTTTATAGGATCGTTTTCACCCTAGAGGGAGGATGAATAGGGTGATACTAATAATAATAAAAATTAATGAGGAAATAAAAGCAATAACAGTAAATAAAGCAGAAGAGATCGCACGCAAATTTACCCAACTTCGGCAAAACCCTGCCTACGTGCTGCCCCCAAGGTTTCTACTAGAAATTAAGTAGTCAAATGCTTACACACGTAAACTTGCGACATCCGCTAATGACTAACCTAACTCTACGCTCAAAATCCTGCCACAACTGAGCCACTGAGTTGCGAATTCTCGAACTACACCACCGTAGTTTGTAACCTAGTGAAAAGACTAGAAAGTTACACAAGATAAAAGAAAAAGAAAAACAATACAAAACCCTAATTATAAAATTAAAGCCCAAATAAAAATAACTAGACCGGCCCACTACAAATTAAAGCAAGACGACATTTCCCCCTTTCTCATTTTCGTGGACGTTCTTTCTTCATTCCTTGCTCTTGTCAAATTTAGGGTTATTCAATTGAAGCCGCCCCCTTTAAATTGTTCACTTGATGATTTAGCCTTCTGCTTCAATCAGCGTTCATCAATTTGCTTTGCGATTGATTTCTTGACTTTAATAGCTTGCGGCTGCTTCAATAAGTCGAGATCAAAAGACGTATTGAACTGGTATGTAGATGTCCCCTTTATTGATTTTGATTATACTCGACTTTGATTCGAGTTATTGGTTTTGATTTACTTCAGTGATTAGCTCTGGTACTTGCTTGAACTCGAATGCCCCGATTGCCGATGATGAAGCCAGGTTATATAGGGATGAAAACCCCTAAATATGCGTTCGTATTTTTTGTATTTGAATTCTTCTTGAATTTTGCTTTACCGTTCGATTTTGCTTGAACGATGTGATGAATTCTTGACTTGTTCATGTTATTGTATATTTTGAATTTCCGTGACTTGCTTTGGGTCGGTTCCTTCTTTTGCTCCTACGACTTAGGCACTTTGAAATTTTAGACTTTTGAGATAAATTTTGACTTGTTCATTGTTTTGTAAACTGGAACATTCAAGCTGTGTATATTTGTCCTTTCATTTAATTCGCCTTGCATTGTCTTCACTGTGCTCGTTAGATGCCACTGTAGTCGTGTTCATGCCTGAATACTCGATATGTTTACTTTCTGTTTCAAATAGTTCATTGTGTTCTCTGACCATATGTGTTATGCTCTGGTTCCATGAACTTTGAACTTGTGTTGCCATTACACCTGCTTGCTTTGTTGTATCTGATTTCATGTAGCCTTGTTCCACTTTATGTCTTCTTGCACTTGATTCTGCATTCATGTAGGCTGAACTCATGTTGCCTTGATATCTCCTCACTTTCCACTACATTTTGATTTTGCTTGCTGTTAACCTTATACATATATGTGTATACTTATACATTATGTCTACTGAGCTTTCATGTGTGTGTATTTTACTTCATGCCTCGACTTGTGCCTTTGTACATTTGCATATGAACTTGGTTCTGTCTTGTGTGGTTCCACTTGAATAGCTTCGAGTTAAATCGTCCAGTTGCATGTCTCTGTTGTATATCCGGACTTGGAGTCTCTTGCATTTGCCTTGTACTAGTTGTCACATGTATGCATACATGTCTAGTGGTTCAGTTATGAAGTCTTGTTCTGTTCTTGTACCATTGTGTGCCTCTAGTCTGGTTCATCTTTTGTGTGCCTGCATATCATTGTGAACTGGTTTACATGTTGTATGAATGTGACTTTGCTGTTGCACATTTCCAGTCTGGTTGCTTTATATATGGCTGCATTGTCCATGGTTTGCTGCACTACATCGATCCATTTGAAGTCTTGTTACCCATATTGTCATGTGGTCTTGTATATATGTGTGGTGTGGTTTTGTGTTGCAGTTGTCTTGGTTGAGCTTCACTTGCATGCTCTCTGGTTGTATATGAGTTTCATATGTACTGCTCTGGTGCCATATTAAAATCAGCATGCATTCTGTTTCCTCTGTTTCAAGTCTGGTATGGTTTGCAATGTGTAGTCTTGCATTTGCTTCGAGTCATTTCATATTGTCCATGTGTGTGCACCTGAGTTGAATCCACCATTTGGTTGGCTTTGACCTTATGCTCACATGTCCCTACAGTTCTAACACGCAAGTGTATATCGGTGTGCATGGCCTTGTGACATGTACAGTGATACACTGTGCATGTTACAAGTTGTTCGTGTAGATGAATTCAAAAGAAATAAATGATGAACAACCCAAATAATTGAGGCAAATAACATTTTCAAAACACACCCTTTAATTTGCACTGCAAAATATATTTTTCAATTTTACCACGTCAGTGTTTATTTTACAGATAGTTCGGATGCTGGATTCAAGCTGTAACAAAGTTGAAGATAAAAAAATGAGTGATGAGTGAATATGTAGTGAGGTCAAAATTGTAAATTGAAATTTGCGATGTAATAGAAAGTGTAATATAATTGAAAATGTATATATGTACTGAGAGCTCAAATTTGTACTATTTGAATTTGTAATAAAATATTTGTTTGAATAAAATATTTGTTTGAATTTGAATTCTGTGTTATTTATTTTATCCAACAAATATTTATTTAATTATGTGAAAAATAAAATAGTACAATAAAAAATACATTTAAACAAATATATATATGTTTATTATCATCAAACAAAAATCATATACTAGCATATTCTACAAGCTTGAATGTTTTAATTTGGGTTTGAGGTAAAACCGTATGATTGGATGAGTGATGATATGTTTTGATTTAAAATCCATGTTATAATTTAAACAAGGATTTTATAGAATAATATAGTTCGGTTTTAAGGCTAAAATCATACAAAATGATTTCCAAATGCCAAGATTTTTGAATATGTTATGTAAAACATTATTTTGAAGATGGGTTTAAAATTTTCATAATATTCCAAGCTGTGGATAATTTATTATGAATTTTCAAGTAAAGAAATGGATATTTCGAGTTTTAATTAATTTAAGGAATTATTTATTTATTTATTTTTGGGCCAAAAATTATATATGATAAAGATATTATCAATTTGGAATTTATGTGAATTTCTGAGATTTTTCTTAAGCGATTTGGGTGAGTTTGGATTTAATTAGAAATATTAGTATTTAATGATTAATTAGATACAAGGGGTTAGTTAATAATTTTTAATTAAATATTGTGGCATTGGGAATTACATGCGGCAACAAATTCTAAAAAGAATTTTATAAAGGTTTCGTTGTCCAATAGAAAATTTGCAACGTAAGGGGTTAGGTAAAAAAGAAATTGTTGTACTTAGTTAAAAATCAGTTTTTATGATAATTACAGTAACGATACCTGCCTTTGAAAGCATTGATGCCTTCGAAAGTGTACAATTCCGCTTCCATTTGAACACTAAGGGCATAAGGGTGTCGTTGTAGTTAACATATACTAGAATGAAAGCGGAAGGGTCCTTCCGCACCAATCAATAGTGTTGAAGGGGTCCCTCCATATATATACACTTTAATAAGTGTGCACTGCCGCATTAATTGATCCAGCTATCATGGAAAGAACCCTTCGCAATATTAGATAGAGTCGAAGGGGTCCTTTTGCTCTTATATGCTCTGCAAGTACGTCAATCAATGAAGGCGGGAGGGGTGTGCCGCACCAATCAATGGTGTCGACAGCATACCACTGCACCTTTATGCTTGAGTAAGTCCAACCATTACGGAAGGTACCTTCTGCACTAGTTAATAGTTTCAAAAGGGTCCTTCTACATGCATGTTTAGTTATAGAGGTGGAAGGGTTGTGCCTCACCCAATCAATGGTGTTGACAAGGTCCTTCCGCATGGTTTCAAATAAGTAGTGGAAGGGGCTTTCTGCATTGCTTTGGCAATGACTTCGAAAGGTCCTACCGCTAGAGTAGAGTGGCGAAAGGGGCATAGTCACTTGTTTCTAACCAGTTAGTTAAATGGAAGGGGACGGAGGAATTGTTTGCTCCATGATGTCGAAAGGGAGAGTGATGAAGGGTAACTCATGATGTCACAATGATTCGAAGGATATAGTCGAAAGCCTTAGTTTTCAAATTAGAGAACCCAATCTCATTTTTAAAGTAAACACATGGCAATGTAAAAGAGTTTTGAAATGGCATTTAACTTTGCAATATTAAAGGAAGCTTTCCTTAGTATATTGGTAGGTTAAGAGTATTGACCACCTTTCATTAGAAAAATGGATATATGGAAATAAACCATGGATGTTTATATGGTGTGTAACATTTGATCAGTTATCATGAATGTTTGTATTATCATATTCACTTTATAATCCATATGGGCATGTTGTGGTGTTAAAGGGTAGGATGACCAGCTAGGTTGACCCAATAGTGAATGTAGGCTAAATCAAAAGACTATGGAGTTATAAAGGTTATTCGTTAGCCCATAAAAACTATAATTTGAGGGATGGTATTGGCAGGAGCCAATTGGTTCTAAGTGATTCCATGAAAACTATGTCCAGAATAAGTTATTGAAAGAGATCAATAATTTTATAGACAGCACATGAAAATTGGATATGAGAGATGTTATTGGTAGAAACCAATAGGTTCATAGTGATCCCATGAAAACTATGATTGGATAATAGTATTGGTAGAAACCAATAGGTTCATAGTGATCCCATGAAAACTATGATTGGATAATAGTAGTGGTGAAAACTAATAGGTTCATAGTGATCCCATGAAAACTATGATAGTGGATATGAAATCCATAATGAGTTGAGCAGGTTATTAGTCAAGCCATGAAAACTAATAGGTTAATAGTAACCCCAGAAACTATAACTTAAGACAGATAGTCAAGTGAATGGGGATGAGAAATCCAGAGCATATTGCATGTGTTCATATCATCGTGATACATTTTATTATGTTATGTCTTAACCATTGTGGATGCAGGTGCATAATATATGGTTAAATAAATTGGGTTAGGATACCAGTGAGGGGAAAACCCGTTCCGCTAAGCGGTGTGGTCTCACTAGATATCTAAATGGTTCGAGATGGTAGGTTATTAATCATACTAGACTTTTTTCTGACTCGAAGTTTATGTTTTCCCCTTAAACTCTCGGGTGCTCAATTGATTTAAAGTAGTTTGAGAGTTAAGGTTTTCAGGTTCTCCTTTAGACGAATATACTTTTGGAGACATGAAAGAGGCAAGCTAGCTATTAGGAGTTCTCTCTGTTTGATTCCGCTGTGTAATTGGATGAGATAGCAAAATTGTTTAGTGCCTATATTTAGACTCTAATCAACCAAGGGGGCATCTTCATATGTCGCTTTTGGTGTAATTTGTAATAATTATGTTTCTCTGAAAGTGGTTTACAAATTGTGATTATGTAATGAATCTGAAATGTGATTTGAAATGGAATGAGAAATTTGTTTTAAAATTGAGTTTAAAAATTTCCATATCCATGTGTTTCTGGTATATCAATGTTTCTAACATTACCGCATTTGGTCACCGAAAAATAATAACTATAGATAATTGCAGCATCTGTAGCGGTTAGTTTTGGGTCTTCAAATAGGAGATGTTACACTTCCCATCTCTTAAATCCAATTAAAAATAACTCATCACTTTCAAATATTAGTTCATAGAATCCCTTTAAGTATTTTCAATATTAATGGTGAATAAACAAAAATACAACTATTCAAAATCCAGTTATCTAGTAAAATTCCAAAATTCATCATTTTTTTCCAAAATATTTTTCATCCTCAAAATCGTCAGAATTATTCCACTTGTATATTTTTCCAAAATCATCTGTCTTTCAAATTTTCCATTAATCTCAATATTAAATAAAAACTTCATACTAAAATTCACTATTTATTTCCAAAATGATTTATATGTTTCGAATTTACATCTTTTACTTCATTTGCCTCTTTTAAACCAATTTCAAATGTCATTAGATTATTTGCAAATATCTAATTACAACTCAAACATCGCAAATCAACAATCTCATAATAATCATCGCAACAACAAATAATTCATTTCGCAACACAATTCCTACCAATTCAAACCATATTACCCATCAATCATCAACAAACAATCAATTTCATCCAATAAAACAACAATCCATTCAACCAAGCAAATCAAGTAAATATATAGTGAATAAGCATCAAAGGATACAAAACAGACATAGACGTGAGTGAGATAACTCACTGAAACGATGCTCGTCCAACCAAATCAGCATCTATATCACTTCTCTTCACCATCACTACCTGGCTCCTATCACCTCCTTCGCCTTCAACCGTCTCAACCCTCGCCAATGCCTGATGCTACCAAGCCTAAGCCACCTTTAATTTCCATGTTCAGGCATTGCACCACCAAGTTGTAGCCATCCACCACAGTCGCCACCACATCTCTAGATCGCCCCTTCAACCATCCATTGTGACTTCCTCGACATCACTACCAAGTCTTCTCATGCATCTCCCCTTGGCTCACATTGCCTGCTGCCATGTCGCATTCCCCTCACGTCGTCGTCGAGCATCACCAGAATTCGAACGACATCGTGTGTTTTTTTTAAAGTTAGTCGCGATTTCCAATTTTGAGAATTAAGGATGAAATTGATTAGGGGGTTCGGGCTTTATTTGGTAAGTAGGAGAGTCTTCTAGACTCAAGAAGAGAAATGTATGGGCTTGGGCCTTGATTTAGTCAGGCCCGTGAATTTTAATTCACTCTAATTTTAGTTTATATCATTTCTGTTCAAATTTGAATTTTAATTCTTGACATTTATTTATATATATATTTCAATCTAGTTCAAATTAATTTACACTTCATTATACAATATATTTGATACACAATTTCCTTTAATTCGATGCCCGTTTATTTTCATTCACTATACTATTACAAAATAAATTTATTTCCCAACTATTTTAATTATATAAAAATTATTTACACTTTAAAATATTTCTTATTGATTAAAACATTTTATTTAATTCCAATAAATTATCCAAAGGAGTTATTAATTCGATTCAATTTATTATAACACAATCTTTTATTAAGTAGAATTTAATCAACTAAAAATTTATTTTCATAATATTAATTATCACAAATCAAATTCAAACACCTTTATTTAATTAAATTTATTTATTTATACAGCATAGAAAATAAGGCTGTTATAGTTCTTGATTAGCTTTTGCCTAAAAGGCAATGTGCTTGATGGGAAATGTGAACCTTGAGATCGACGACAATGGATTGCAATGCAGTACAAACCCAAACCACTTAAGATATCAAACCAGCGAAATCAAATGGATGCTCATATTGATTGGTGGTAAAAAAGGGTTTAGTGAATAAAACCTCTCCAATTGATGCAAATTGGTATAGAAGTTACAAGATGTATGAAGGTCATATAACATGAACGGAACAAAGAACCAACCCAAATTTTAAGAAATATCCTAAAACATATGGATTGGCTCTAATTAAGGCATGAACACAACTGAGATTGATGGATTTAACCATAGATAAATGTGGAATTTGATGAGTAATCACTACCTGATTAACTTTGTGAATATTTGGAAGGAATCAATGCAATTTGTGTCGAATTCAAGTGAATGTTCGTAAGGATCGATATAAAGAGGAAATTTTCTAAACGTTGACTATCTAGCATGGTACATTGATTGGTATCAATCGATATGAATCGGTGCCTATCAATCCTATAATGGATTGTTTTGCACCTCTTTTCGGGTTTGTTCATCTTAGTGATTTGGGACTTGAGGGCTTGTCTTAAAGGAAAGCATAATTTGTGTTCATAGAAGCATACTTTAGGGTGGTAAGTGTTGTTAGAAAGATGAAGAAATAATTGAAGAACTCATTAATGGTCAAGTACAAGAGATAGAAAATACAAAATGAGGGAAGAATAAAAGAAAAAAATGACTTAAGTATGGAAGCCTCATCGATCGATACTGATTCATAACATCGATTGGTATCGATCCATATGATCAATGTATTTTGACATATAAATGATGGAGACGGATTGAATAGTCCAAAATCAAGGAATTTTTGGTGAAGTCATCGAGTGGTGCCGATTCATGCATGTTTCAGCACTGATCCATAAGATATAAGAATTTTGGACAGGAGAATAACTCTATAAGGAAATATGGATCAATCATCAATGTTGGAAGTAGTATAGTATTAAGACTGATCAATCAGTATCGATCAATGGATACAGATCTATATAGATTGATAAGAAATCAACCATACGAGCCGATTCAACTTTTACTTATTCTTCAGCCTAGATTCATGGATCTAGACATGTTTTCTCTATCAAATATCTAGAGATATTTTGAATGAGCAGAGGCTCCTAACAGTCTCAACTACTCTTATAGATACAAGTCGTATACTGAAAATCTTGGAACTTGGTCAGTCTGCATCGGAAGTTACGGATGAATTACAATTTTTTTAATTGGATCTTTATTGAGCCTATGAAATTGAATTTATTTAGAACATTTCTAAATTTCATTCAAATAAAATCTTTTATTTTATTTAAATTTATACATTATATAGTATTATTTAATTTATGTTATGATATATATATATATATATATATATGCGTATTATATAAACATATATGTGTGTGTGCATGTGTAACATATCAATCCATGCAGGGTATAAAATGATTGTGTATAGATGTTGGGATTTACATCGCACCGGACACGTTAGCTCATCTACTATACAAATATATTGTCCAAATATATGTATGTGTGTGTATATATACTATTATTTATATACAAATATTACAAATACATACATACATATATAAGTATTATAGTTTTGTTTAAATAATTTTATATAAGTACAATATATATATATATATATGTAATCATATGAATAAAATATCAATATTAAATATACATGTTATTTATCACTCTCGACAAACATACTTATATTTGTGAATTGATGACATTTGAGTTGTATAGATATGTATATGCATGTGTAGTTAGTAATTCATATATGCTTATGATATGTTATCACATGACGCTATACTTGTTATGATCACATGCCGTGTTATATTATTCTGTTATTTTATTTTCTGCTCTCACACTGCAAGTTCCCTCACTATGGGTTGAAATGATACATACCCGAACGATCTTTAGAATAGGGAAAAATCGTTGTAAGCTGAAATGGTAGGCTCGAGCGATTTTTTTAATTTACTTGGGATTGGGGGTTGAAATGATATATACCTGGGAATTTAATAAATTACGGATTGAAATGATACACATCCGTATCACTTGACCATAGGTTATAATGGACTTATTTAATATAAAGAAATTATTTATAATTTTTATTTCAAAAATGTAAGCAATACATAAATATATATACATAAAAATATATTAATAAAAAAATTTAAATATTTATATACACAAATATATGCATAATATATAATATATATATACATGTGTGTGTGTTAATAAAATACTCAAAAATATTTTTGTTAAGTATAAAAGATCGGGTTATATGCACAACTCAGTAAATGTAATTTTTTAATGCTTTAAAGTATATTTTATTTAAATATCCATTTAAATATTATTAAAATATTAATTAAAAATTAATTATGAAATTTTATTTCGACTTTTAAATTTCCAGCGAATCATAAATGATATTTTATGCTTTGAAATTTTTTACACAATTTTTCGATATAAAGGTAATTTAAAACTAATTTTTCTATTTTTGGCTACAAATTTAAAATTAATTTAAGAATAAAAAATAGTTTTTAAATTTTTTTCCAAGAGTATCTTTACCGATAATATTATTTTATAAAATATAATTTTAATAATATATTTGAATTAATATAATTGATTTATGTAAAAAATTAATCTTAAATAATTATAAAATATATATAAAAATATTTTGCCATTGCCAAAAATTATCATTGCCTTGATTCTTTAGATATAAAATTATATGACCATACTTGACTAAAGTAAGATGTTATAATTAATTATAAACTATATTTATCTATTTTAGTAACATATATTAATTCAGTAGAATAAAAGAAATGGTTTTTAATTACAGAGCCATACTGACCTAGACTGTTTATGATATTATTTTTAATATATACATACATATAACCAAACAATTTTGTGATAATATTATTTGTATATTAAAATCTTTAGCTAACTAACCACATATAATATATGTATATAATAAAACGTTGTAATTGAGCATAATTAATTATATTATGTTTAGTAATATACCTCGCTTCTAATGCCTTGAAGTACACCTTGAAATGATGATATCTGCCCCTTGAATCTATTTTTGATTCAACAGAGTGCTAGTCCTTGAACCTTTGACCACCAGCTATTGGATAACAGTTAACTTGACTTGATTTGAGCTCTAAAAAGATGAAGGGAGGACTGAAATTTTCGGCTAGCAAATACTTGGGATGGAGGCTCCAAAAATTCTCAACCACATAAGGGTATAGATCCTTATATAGTAGATGGAAAGGAGAGAAGTATGGATATCATCTCTTACTCATTCTCCTTTAATCTCAGCTATCCAAGGTGAAGCCATTTCTACTCAAATTTGAGCCGCCTATACCCATGCTTGCTGCCAAAATTATCAATCCTATGATGGTCCTTAAACCCATTTAAGCTCAAACAAAATACTGCAATTAAATCCAATTTAATCGCGTATCGATATCGTATATCGATTGATATATTTATAGCTATTATTTAATAATATTTATTTATCAAATCATAATAAAATTTTATAGTTAATATTTCATAAATATTAATTAATTCAAATTGTTTGGTCAAAG
Source organism: Allium fistulosum (assembly GCA_030737815.1). Taxonomy (NCBI): domain Eukaryota; kingdom Viridiplantae; phylum Streptophyta; class Magnoliopsida; order Asparagales; family Amaryllidaceae; genus Allium; species Allium fistulosum. Next base: position 411,480,192 of record CM060908.1, on the reverse strand, counting down.
GAGAATTCATCGCTTCGGTTGTGTGACACGTTAGGTGTAAAGTTGGCCAGCGATTAATATCGAACTATTCAAATACCAACGTTTACACATCACTTGGCAGTTGGTGTGACATTTTGGCCAAATTTATCGCTTATTTTATTTCAATAAAATCCAGTATTATTTTGTTAAACGTTAACCAATTGTGACTTTTATTTACACTGATTCTTTTCATCAAAACTATATCACTTTGGACTTATGAAATTTGGTTATGATCAAATTTCCAATATCGTCCACGTTCAACTCTATAGTCCAAACACAAAATCCTTGGTTCAATAATAACAATTATTATAACCAAAATGCTCCGACCAGAGACTTTGACTTAGGGTTGACTTTAGTTGATCATGATACTAACCTCATATAACCGAGGAGACGAATCCTCTCTTGAAAAGTGCTTCACTTCCAATACTTCCACTCAACCCTATAGTCACTCGATGGACGTTGTGCCATGATTTGACTATAATAAAAGTAGAGCTTTTATAATGAAGATCAATAGTATTCTCAAGTTGAGAGAACTGCATAGATCAGTCACGTCATTATTTTTTGTTTGACCTTGGTTATATTAACCAAAAGAAAACTATCGAATGAGTCCATAGTTATCCAATAACTACCAGTACGTAACCCCATAGTGCTCCCAGCATCCATAAGTAATACGCTGCATAACATTTGGAGAGTGTTACGTATTCTAGTCTCAACGGATGTATTGATATCTAGTCTCGATACATCTTGACTAGGAATATTTAAATTTATATATTTATTTTCATTATGATAAATTACTCACGGTTACAACACTTTGTAACTACTATCATAAAACATACCATTTATGGATCTTCTATTAATATACTTTTTATTAAATTAATTAATCAATATAACACATTATATATAGTATATAATAGAAAGATAACACGTTTTATTTCGAACAAGATTGGTTATCAAGTTAGATATATGTAACAAATTACATAATTGCCTCTAGGACATACCCCTAACTCTATCAATCTCTCACTTGCACTTGGGGTCAATTATAGAATCTTATTCCAACTTCTCTAATCGGTTTCCTAAAAACCAATTGGATCGGTCCCTCAGTGAATGGGTATGCTATTATGTTTCAATTATCCACTCTTTCAATTAACTCTCTTTGATGCTGATAAACTGTTTTATTATATAAAACAATTCGAAGTATATCTCTCGACTTCTGGTGAGCTTTAAGTTCTATTACGAACTATATTGTGACATTGTTATCATATAACAGTGTTATGGGATTCTCAAAATTTGGAATCATCCTCGGCTCAGTTATAAATTTGTGCATTATTATATATATGTTACTTTTATTGTGGCACTATTCAAGTCAATGTACTTAGCCTTTTAATTAAGTCACCCATAATCTCTTCTAATTGGGACATTTCCAATGTAAAGATTCTTAACTTGAATTTATTATTGACATGTTATACTCAATATCATTTATGAAGTTTAAGTCTAAACACTCCTTCATATGGAGTTCGTTGTTTCTGTAAACGGTTCTCTAGTATTTCATAAATATACAAGAACACCTCAAACAACCATTTAAAGATATCTATTTGGATTTGATATTTGCTTCATGTATCAAATACATAAATAAATCATAATATCATAGACAACATAACATGTATGGTAATTCCTATTTCCAATGCATAAGGAATCCATCATACATGTTTCGTATTAAACATTTTAATATGGTATCCTCACATATATATAGTTTAGATAACCAGACTGGACCGGGGTTCAACCGTGAAAAACTATGAACCTTGGGCTTGTTCGGTTTGGAGCTTAATTAAACTGCATACATGAGAGAACCGCCGGCTGAACCAATAAATTAGCGATCGAATCGCATATACAACCGTTGACTGCAATTTTATCTTCTTCTTTTCTTTATTTCTTCTTCCCAACTCATTTACCGTAACTCAATTTTTACCCCCAAAAAATTAAAACCTTAGTTCTTTGCCTAAATGCCTATACAATAATTACAGTCCCCGCCTCCGCAACCAACTCTGTTGCAACCTTCGCAGTCGCCACCCATCTAGGCTTCGCAATAAATCTATGGTTGCCAACCTGCAAACTTCGAATTGTAATAGGTCAATTAATATATTTTTGTATATTTTATTATGCAAAATGAAGTAATCATGTTATATGAATTTGAAGTTCTGTAGAAATCCTTTCATTTTTGTCGTATGAGTAAAGGTAGAAAGTCAGAACACTGTGATAAAGTTAGTACTAATTTAACATTTTTACACGTTGTCTTGCACTTCATTCAATAATTACTTGAATTGTACAATTTCGGTTTTTCTAGCATCACATATGTAATGCTAACTATACAGTTTCAAATTTTCATGTTTATGCTCATTTATTTGAATTTTATCATGTATATATTAAATAATAAAAAATGCACGATTTCGATGGTTCGACCGGTCGGACCATCGAAATCAGTCGTCGTGGTTTGACTTGCGGTTCGGTCATCAGAACATTGCTCGCATATCATTTAGGACATTCCTAATATCTTTTATACTTACTATAGAAGACATTATTCACAAATCCAATGTCGAGTATTGAGAACAACTAAAGCTAATTCTAACACAAGTATATCGTTAACAATCAGCATTGTGTTGTTTACTTATGGTTTAGAAATATCTATGTACTTTTTAGCATTCTTTCTTATGAAATATGAACACACGCTTCCTTTACATTTCGATTGATAATCAAACTATTTGATATTTCTATCAAAACACTTGTTCAATTATGATGCTTTTTTGAATTATACTTCCTTATCCATTCTCGGATTATATCTTGAAACCCACAAACTTAATATCTCTCCCACTAACTTCGAGACACTTTGCTTGTTATGTGCAAACAATATAGTCTAAATCTATATTTTGAACTTTCCTCTTCAACACATATATATCAAAACACATCATACTAGGCGATAACTTTGTGAGTAAAATCCAAACCAACTTGAGCATATCGGATAGTGAATCTATTACGTTAATTTCAACAGTTGAAATTCACAGTAATATTCTTATCAATGTGGCTTACTATATTCCAACTACATATATATTTCTCATAAAGACAGATTTGCGGCCAACAGGTCATATCCCTTTGGATAAAACTATCAAAATCATATTTTGATAATGTACTTTGAGTCTATTTCGGATGTGCGTATCGTACCATATCGTAGAGTCAATACTCTTAATGGTTAAATTGAACAACTGAGGATTATTTATTCTTGAGATTGAAAAGAAACTCATAATTTCTCTTTAATGTACAAGAATACTTATTAGATATTCTAATGTGTTGTGTTCATTTAGATTTGGTTAATTTCATTTCATCCCTTGTAATCTATTTTATTATTAAAAAATTCCTTTAATATGAAGTTGATATTTCTTGAAACAACAGTTGCTTCTCAGTGTAATAGAATGGACATTCATAAGTATTTTATAAATTGCCTTATATGAAATTGAGCATTAGTTCACAATATATTTATGTTCACAACATAAATTAATCATTTAATGACTATCGTTTCCAAAATTCTCTTGGGACGATTCATACAAGATCCCTTACGTACAACTATTACGTGCAACCTTTCGACTTGCCCAACCTGCCAACTCTTGGCTAGGATATGCAAGGTTTTTTTATAAACCCTTATCTCATATGATTTTATAAACTATTCTTTGGATGATATCGATTTTAACCTTGTGTACTATTCTTAAGTATGCACCTTATAGAAAAAGTTTAACTCAACTTCAGTCATCATTAATCGTGCTTTGTTCAACAAAGTTTGATTACTCCTTATCAATACATCATTATGTATTATAGGGAGAAGTGACCTTTGAGACTGAATCTTTATTCATATTAGGTACATACTGAACTCTTTCCAATATACTCGCTCATTCGATCAAATCGAATCGTTTCTGTCGCATGTTATATTATTTACCTCCGTTTTATATTCTATGAGCTTATCATAGATTTATACATGCATATAAAATATACATGTTCATGTCTGTGATAACTCATCAATGAATATGTCGAAGTATATGGAACCATTTTGGTATTAATAGACTTACGATTGCATACATCTATATGTATCAATCTGAAAAGTTCATCAACTCTTATGACGCTCCCACTAAATGGGTGCAAGCGCTTAAGTATTTGAATATAATTAACCAGTATTATATTATTTATAATCATATAATAAAAAAATTATTTCTCAAAATTATGGCTTAATCTATAATTTCAAAATAATTGGAAATAATTTTAGATACTTCAGTATTTTCTAATGCATCACTTTTGTTGTGAAAACAAGTACTACATTATAGTTTTATTTCGTAATGAATATTCATAATATTCACACTGAAATATAACTATGTTTATTTTTTAGTCGACATAGAAAAATTAGTCATTATTTCACAAATAATCTTCGGTATGTTTTACGAGAATAATTTTCATAATTTGATGCAATCAATAAGTGTTATATGGCATGCTCCCACTATTTCTGCTATTACTATAATAGCGTACTGAATTTGGAGGTCCATCATTCACTTAATATAGATTATTTATTTCATATACTGTAACTATTTTACTATAGAGAGTTCTTTGATAAAATATCTTAAACTCAAAGAAACAAATCTTATAGAAAACTATTTTCTATATGAAAATACATTTTGGAATATGAATTGTATCTCTCATTCCATTATTAAGTATCAATTATTATTACTACAATTCTGGTTTTCGATGTTTCTTTATGAAGCAGAAGTGACCATTCACTCTCTTCATCCCAACTATACCTTAAATCGCATCTTCTCTTGTACATTTGTTATTCTTTCTAAATGGTTGAACCATTTAAAAGAAATCTCTTGCTGCAATATCATAACGAACTCTTTACCAAATGCATTTGATTATCCTTAACATTTAAGGATGTGAAATATGATGCACCTTACGTAAACTAATCAAATTGACACTGCAGCAATCGAGTTCTTAGATCTATATTGTAGTTTTGGTCTTGTGTTACATTTAACATCGTATGATCTTTTATTATAATCAATCAAATTGAATACTCGATCTCGCACTATGGTCTATTTTCTTATTTCAGATGAACTAATTTCATCGAAATATTGTATGTTACAAATTGTGACCGTTCACCATATAATATTTATATGCAATTGTATATGGATCAAATATCCATAGTATTGTATTGTTTTTGAGTTCGAAACTCATAAAATGCAATACATGGTCACGATCAAATAAAAACATAAACGACCAAATTACGAACGTATTTAGTAGTTGTAGAATCAGGTGCTTGGATGGGTGTTGAAAGGTTAACATGCAATAAGAATTTATTAGCAAGTATATGTTATATTTCTATTTGTCAATCTTCAATTCGGTTCTATTGCATATCTTAATTGATAGACGTTTTACCAATCATATTAAATGCATGAATTTATCAAGTAGATTATTATAGTATTATATAGCATATGTTCTTACAATATTAGAAAGATTAAATGTTATCATTTCACTTTACTAATAAGGCTCCCACTAGTCTTTTATGTTTCGCTAAACCATAAGTCGAAACATAGTAGTCTTTCAACTTCACTAATATGTGTTGGGACTCGTATGCTTTGGGATTCTGACCTTGAGGAAAGCTCAATAAATCATAGGTCTACATATGATAGATAACTCATTATCGATTATATCACATACAACTCCTAACCCGTGGTTCCTTATGCTAATCTCACCTTTACCTTGGAAAGCTCAATAAGTAAAGTGGGACTATTAATTCACTTAAACCTATCATTTCATAATGGCCTAAGTATAATATACATACATTGAGAAAAGCTCAACAAATAGCTGCACTTATCTTACCTCGTCTATTCAGTATATTAATAGTACTACACATAACATCCCCAGCTTGAGGAAAGCTCAACAAGTAAAAAGTATGCAAGTAATATATTAATATTTAAATGATAGAGGACAACTTTATATTAAAGATTCATAATCTTCAATATATTATATAGAGTGATATCAACTTATGGAATAATGTATTTCTAATGAAATAACCTAGTGATTCAAGTGTCGGACACATCTGAAATCACGGTATACGTACTATACGTATGTATTTATCCCTTAAGTCTATTTTGGGTTTCTTACCGTTTCACCTTTTATTATACATTTCTATTATATAAGGTTTTATTATTATATAACTTTTATATTTCATATTACTTATATAATAGTCTTATGTATAATATTATATTAAGTAAATCTTATTCAATTAATTTAATTAATTAACATTTTAATTAATTTTATATTAGTTTAATATAACATATATTTAATAATTAGTATATATTATAACCTTTATAGTATAACAAATATATCTCATATATGTGTATTTTTAGTTAATTTATTTATTTAATTTAACCTTTAATTAATTAACCTTTAATTAATTTATTTAATTAAAAAAATTATTTAAATTATATTAATTTCGAAAAATCATACTATATACATACATGTATACTTATGATATCTTAAAGATTTTAAAATATCATAACATATATCAAAAATATATAATACATGTATATATTAATTAACTTATTTAATTAATTAATTTATTTTATTAATCTTATTAATTAATTTATTTTGAAATTAATATTTAATATTTTCAAACATTTTGAAAATTTTATTATATTATAACTTTTATAATATATGTATATCTTGTTTTAAATTTAACTTTTAAATTAAAAATCTTATATTTTTTTTAAATAATTTTGAAAATTAGCCCAAGGCTCAATTCAAATTTGTTCCTTTTCTATTAGAGACATCCTTTGAGTTGTGAACTTAATAGTTAACCATAACATGGCTAATTTAGACCGCATAGACTATTTGGCACTGATACCGTTGTTGGAACTTAGCCAGTCCGTAGTAGAAGTTATGGGTGAATTTCAATTTTTTTTACCCTATTGGATCTTTATTGGGCCTATGAATCTAATTTATTTAGAACATTTCTAAATTTTATTTAAATAAATCTTTTATTTTATTTAAATTTATACATTATGTAGTTTTATTTGATTTATGATATATATATATATATATATATATATATGCGTATCATATACACATATATATGATGATAGTCTGGAAGTATAGTCTTTTCCTTCTTCTCCTCCTTTTGTTTCTTCTTCTTCTCCTACTTCCCTCCTTTCTTCTTTTTTTACCGCTAATATTTCTCTCTCACGGAGCTAGAATTCCACCTCCTCTCCTGATTTTTGGAGGTGGACACCTATAGTGGATTGACCTATCGGCTCAAAATAAGTGGTGTTCTCTCATCCTCACATTTGCGAGAAGGTAAGAGGCTCGGCGTTCAACAGTAGTGATGGTAATCATTTGAGTAGCTATGGAGCACAAAGTAGCATTCTCTATCTTAGTTGGAATATTAGAGAGATTATTCAAGGGAAAATTGAAGATGGAAACTCATAGTGTGGAAGCAAACACTTATGTCTTGAGTACTAATTCTGGCGGTAGCAAGGGGTAGCCAAACCGGTCTCTCATAAAAAAGTAGAAGTCTTTGAAAGTGTTGCGCTTGTTGTGGATATCAAGAACAACACGTTAAGAGTGGTGTGCCTCCAAGAATAAGAAAGAGTGGTGTGCCTCCAAGAATAAGAAAGAGTGGTTTTCTCCTCGACGCTTGATAAGATAGCGAAAGAAGATCTCTTGCGTGTTCGTCTCTTGTTTGAATCGCCTTGTGAAGAGCATATATAGCAAAGCGGAACTGACTGAGGTTGGGGTGCAGTTGGGATGGAGCTATGACAAGAGCAACGGTGACATGGTGAATGAATGGAGAAGAGGAAGGAATGACACTGGCATGACACATGAACCGACTACAGTCGTTGTAGCCTTTAAGTGGCCTACATACTCATTTCGAAGTCTTTGAAAGCCTAACTTCTTACTTTGGGATGTCGTATCTTTGGTAGACACGCAAGAGATATGTAGCAGCGATTCTGGTAGGTGGAGAATCTGGGGATTATCTAGAACAAATATGGGGCCTAAGTTTCCCTCTAGGTGTGGAAACTCCTATAGAGGAGGGATAACTTCGGCACCCGAAGTCACTTCGGCAGCCGAAGTCATTGCAGCAGATGTATTAGGGGCTATAGAAGGAACAATTGCAGCAGCTGTTGAGGTGGAAGTTGGTATAGAAGAAGTGATAATCCTATGAAGGAGGTTGATGTAGAAGTCGACATGGTATCCTATGCTAAAGAAGGGGAAAAGGTGCCATAGTGACAATCATGGATGATCGTCGTGTGGAAGCCATGCCTAGAGTTTGTAGGCTAAACAAGAACTAATGAAGAGAAGCATCGTAAGAGGTATTCTTTACATTAAATATATGATATATTTGAATATAAATGCCAAAAGATAGTCCTGGTCTGGTTAAGTTGCAATACACAACAGATGTTGGAATGTGCCGACCGGTCGGATATTGAACCTTCACTGGGGGTAGATGATGTTTTAAATGTGCGTACGTAATATATGATATGCAAAGATGCAAAATTTAAACTGAATGTTAACTTGTACATGTTACAAGAAACTAATATGGAATATATTGTACAAATAAATGATTGAACTATGTGTGTAATCTAGTTAATGATATAGGATGTATGTTATAATTACTTTAAAATGTCGGACTAATGCACATAGGCAAGAATGTGTGTTCTTGATTGCTTTTTCCCTAAAAGTGACCGTGTTTGACGGGAAATGTGAATCTTGAGATCGATAACAACGGATTGTAGTTTAGTACAGACCCAAAGCACTCAAGGCATCAAACCAGCGAAATCAAATGGATGCTCATATTGATTAGTAGTAAAAAGTTTGGGTTTTGTGAATGAAACAAAGAACTGACCCAAATTTCAAGAAATATCCTAAATAGATGGATCAGCTCTAATTAAGGCATCAACACAGCTAAGATGGATGGATTTAACCCTAGATAGATGCAGAATTTGATGAATAATCACTACCGGTTAATTTTGTGAATATCTGAAAGAAATTGATGCGATTTGGGTTGAATTCGAGCGAATGTTCATAAAGATCGATATGAAGAGAAAATTTTCTAAGTGTTGACTATATAGCATGGTGCATTGATCGGTACCGATCGATGCACCATGAATCAGTGCCCATCAATCCTATAATGGATCATTTTGCGATTCTTTTAGGGTTTGTTCATCTTGATGATTTCAGGACTCGAGTGCTTGTCTTAAAAGAAAGCATAGTTTATGTTTAAAGAAGTGTACTTTAGTGGTACAAATGTTATTGGAAAGAAGAAAAAATAAGTGAAGAACTCATTGATGGTCAAGTACAAGAGATACCAAATACAGAACGATGGAAGAATAAAAGACAAAATGACTTAAATATGGAAGCCTCATCAATCGATACTGATCCATAACATTGATCGGTATCTACCCTTATGATCAATGGATTATGACATAAATGAAGATGGATTGAACAGTCAACAATCAAGGAATTTTTGGTGAAGTCGTCGATTGGTGCTGATTCATGAATATTTCAGCATTGATCCATAAGATATAAGAATTTGGACTGGAAAACAACTCTATAAGGCAATTGGGACCAATCATCAATGATGGAAGAAGTATAGATCTAAGACTGATCAATCAGTATCGATCAACATATATGGATCTGCATAGATGGATAATAAATCAATCATACGAGCTGATTCAACTTTTACCTATTCTTCAACCTAGATTCGTGGATATGGGCACGTTCTTTCTCTATCGAATATCTAGAGATATTTTGAACGAGTTGAGGCTCCTGCTTTTATAAATACAAGCCGCATATTGAAAAAAAGGTTCAATTCTTATTTCACCTATGGGAGGCTACTAGATTTTTTTTTGATAATAAAAGTAATACTTTATTCAAGCTGAACACTCATTTTGGATATCTCGGAGGTTCGAACTTGTGACTTTTAGGACCTCATCCTAGAATGTCATACCACTTGACAATTGAGCTAGTGGTTCTTGACGACTGCCGTATTATTCACTCAGGTACTTTGTAATATCTCTGAAGATTCATGAAATATTAATAAATACACATACAAACTCAATGTAGGTATAACCGAACTATTATAAATCTCGTGTTAATCTCCCTTTTGTATTTTATTTGCTATATTCTATCGTTTTTTGATCTGAAATTAAAATAGGTAGGACTCTAACAATGAATTAACGGTTATTAATCTACAAACTCAAATCATACAAACTCTATGGTGTGTTAAACCAATTTTGACCTAGTGTTTGTATTGCAGGGCCGATCCTGGGTTTGGGTTTGGGCTGTATGGACGACAGCCCAGGGGCCAATTTCAAAAAGTGGCCCAACCCAATTGATTTGTATTATAAAAAAAATTAGCATAAAATTAGCTTTCAAATTTGTAGTTGTTTCCTTTTGATAAATGCTATAATTTGAAGAACATGGTGCAATTTCAAATCTGGTCCCTCTCCAATTTGTTTTGAATAATATTACAGCACAAAGGACCCAATATTTACTCATATTTTTTATATAATATTATAGCCCAGGTCCCATATTTATATTGGACCGGCCCTGGTGTATTGAACGTATTGTTAATGCTCCAGAATTCAATGAAAAATAAGTCCAACAATACACAGCCAAAAAACCCTATTTACAACAAAAGGACGTTCACTATTTTCTCTCTTTTGGCCCCGAATTGCACACTTTTACTAATCAACTGATTATGAAAATTAGTCATAGCAACAACCAAGAAAACAACACTTACAGGGAGCAATACACAATCTTCATGCATCTTTTTCTTAAAACACACACCATTCTTGCTGAATATGTGCATTCTCTTTATACATCTAAATCTAAATAAGGAGACATCGCTTTAAATTACATTCTGTACAATGTGGGCGTGTAGTATACAGATATTAACATGTTTCAGTAGGCGATGATAATAGTTTCATCATGAAATCAAACTGCATATTTGGAGAAGTTACTGGTTGAGGCCATTTTGCTTGTTTCGGTACTTTAACTATTCTGAACCCTTGGCTTTTGTACAATCTCACTGCAGGAAGGTTGCTTACATCGCAATGCAATGCAACAGAGCGACAGCCCCAGCTTCTTGCTTTTGCTTCCGCTTTTGCTACTAGCATTTTGGCGATTCCTTTTCTTCTATCTGTTTCTCGAACTGCTACATTGGATATATACGCTATTCCAGTTCTGCACAAATTTCAAAACAAGATCAATATTGAATATTACGTGTGGAAACTGCAAATATATGTGATGAAGCTTCAGCTTGTTGACAATGTACAAAGAAGCTCACAGAATATATTAAAGTCGAGTTCAAAACTGAATCAACTAATCAAGCTCAAACATGACGCGTGCTAAGTAGCAGATCTGGCCTTGAATAGGGCCCAAGGAGCGATTGCGCTAGGACGAATTCTAGATAAGGCGCATTTTTATTGACTTGGTGGATTTTTGTTATTTTAGTCCGGATCCATTCGTCTTCCAAGCCCAGTTATCATCCCTCCATGTAAATATATTGTTTCATTCTTCAAAAAATATCCTTCCTTGAAGTATTATCGAGTACGTATACATTAAATTTGGTCATTTCCATTCGCAAAATAACGAATCCAAATCTCAAGTTTATATAAACATGTCAATCCAGATATAGTGTGATGGGACATACTACTACTGAATGGTGGTCCGGCAAGTCCAAACAACAATTTTATTTTATTTTGTTCACTGTTAGAATTAAATTTTAGTCACCCGTATGGTGCTCTGGACGCTCAGGTTCGAGTCTAGAAACAACCTCTTCGCAATGCGAGAGAAAGACTGCGTACATTATCGACCTCCCCAGAGCCCGCTATCGTGCAGGAGCCTCGTGCACTGGGTTCCACCTTTAATATGTTTTTGATTTTTAATGTTCTTAATGATCAATATTATATATGATTTGCCTAATTTTTGTTGTAGTTTTCGGTAGTTTTATTAGGAACTAGTTTATCATCATTGATTTTAGATGTAAAAAATACAGTTTAAATCTGTTGACCTCTTCACAAAAGTATTTGTTAAATTATTTCAAATGAAGAGATTAGTTTATAATCAACTTTTATTAGGATTGAAAACATCAGTTTTAGCAAATTGTTTTTTTTTCAAACTTTATTAGTCTCTTTATCAGAAATATTTATTCCAACAATTAATTACTTGATAAATTCAAATTTTTAAATAATAATTTTGACACACAATGATGTTAATGTCTTGTATGAATCAGCAACCTTTCAGAGCACATTTGAACGTATTTAGTGGTTTCAAAGATATTGCTCTTAATCAGATCTAGTTTTTACAATATACAATCACTTTAGCAATTTTTCCTAATTCTTGGAATTCTCGGATTATTTATATGTATAAAAGATAGGAATTCTTGGAATATTTATATGTGTAGAATTCAAATTTCAGTATTCTTCTAATTACAAGTAATAAAAATGGAAACGACGTCGAAATTTTAGACATACAGTGGGACAAGGTATATCCTAATTAAAGTAGTAAAAAATAATTTAATTCTTCCAAAATTAACATTTTCCTATTGGCCGTCTTTGGTGATTTTACAAAATATGCACATTCCTCTAAATTTATTTGTGATTTCAAATTCTATGAAATCACCAGAGATAATTGATCAAAATTTGTTAATACTAGAAGGATTAACTGTTTCTTACTATTAATCAAAGTTTTAAAAGGCAAAGGCGTACACGAGGTGTTTTTGTGCTTGCAAGATTAGGTGCAAGTCTTGAGGCGCCGGAGCCGTAAGTTCTCCGAGTAAACAATATACATATTCATATCAAATAATTAAACATTGAACGACAATAACATAAGAAACACTAAACACTCAAAATCAAGGTTTCCAAAATGGGATTTAAATCGTAAATCATAAAGTTCAAATTTTATATCGAAACAGGATTCAAATTGTAAATTATATGTCCAAAGAATTCATATTTTAAGGTTTATAGACACTTTGAAATTAATTTTGATTTTGATGTTTGAACTTGTACAACTAAACTTAAAACTCAATTTTCTCTATTGTTCCATTTTATTTTATTTTTGAAAATATTATAATTGGTACTATGAATTTAAATAATTATATTAAATATGTTAATCAGAGCTGAATATGTTTTTGATTGTGGTTTTAACTAAGTTTGAATCGTAATATAAATCGAACCGTAAAGGGATTGATCCGATCTGAATTGGAATTTAAATCATAAGATTTTAATATTTTGGACAACAATGCTCAAAATGATTAAAACAAAATACAATCAATTATATATAATATTTCATTTAAGAATTCTCTATCTTTTATTAGTACATACATAAACACAACATAAAATATTCTTCATCTATAAAAAAAACATATACTTGTTACAAACAAAAACAAAAGCACCATCTAATTTCAAATTAAAATGTAAATCATTATAAATAGTATCCAATTAAAATATTATAATAATAATAATAAATCTAAACACGCTATTATAAGCATAGAAAAATAAGGAAGTCATTCTTTAATTATCAATCTTATTCATCTCTGATTCTTTCGTGTTTTTAAAATAAAAGACTCAATTGAAATCATAAACTGATTTAGACTAAGAAATCGAATAAGAAATTCAATTCGAGAAATTTTTTACTTGGTCTATTTTCTTAATCTTGTCTTTTGTTGGCTATGAAACGAGTGGAGTTTTATAATTTTATTAAGCACGGTTTTTATTACATTTGGAAGCAAAAAAAATTCCTCGAGGGGTATATCTCAACAGCTTAAGACAAAGTTTTGTACATGTCCCAAGTTTCCAAGACAAAAGGCTTTCTTAAATATAAGTCAAAAATTTGTTATTTGAACTTTTTTGACTTTGTTTAAAGCAAAAGGTCTTTGAAATAAGCAAAAAACACTTTCGCTTTTGGTTGCAAAAGGGGCCTTAGAACGTATAAATGATTCTCGGAATTGATTACGTAAATATCACTTTAACTATTGCATGAAAAATGTTAAATGACTGTATGCTTTACTATTTCATATAACAATCAATTTCTCTAAACGATTAAGAGAAATATCTTTGAAGCCATTTAATATGTTCAAAATGTATCACCAAAAGTTATTAACTCATGTAGGACATTAACATCATGTCCAAAGTTATTGATTAAAAATTGAATACGTTAAGTAATTAATCGTTGGAATAAGTCAGTCAAGTGAAGAGGCTAATAAAATCGGAAAAGGAATTTGTTAACAAAAATGTTTTTAATTTCTTAATAAAAATAGTTATAAACAAATCTCTTCAGTCCAAATAACTTAATAAATTCTACTTTAGCTAAAAAAAACTACCAAAAGAAAATTGCAATTTTATATCCAAAAACAATGATAAAAAATAAACTCCTAATAGAACTACGAAGAAACTACAACATAGAAAAATAGTCAAATCAGATATTATTTCGATCAATAAGAAAATTAAAAATCAAAATTAAAATCAATTACTTACAATAAAAAAACACTAAAATTGAATTCAAACAAAAAATATATTGTTTGGAAGTATAGGACTACATCATCTATAGTATAGATCTCATTATACTATATCAAGATTGGCAAATCAAGAGTAAATTTAGATCCATTATTTTTTGGATGAATAAACAAATCCACAACAAAATTTACTATATTTTTTAGAATACCTTAAGGATGACTTTTGAAGAATGAAACTATATACATATATACATATATATATATATATATAAACACACATAAATAACAAAAATCCACTCAGTCAAAATAAACTATCAAACGTTCAAGTTTATGTTTGTTTCAAGGTTTGAGATCTCGGTTTCGGTTTCGATTTTTTGTAATTTCAGAAATTTCGATCTAATTCGTAAATTTCAGAAATTTCGGTTTCAGTTTTGATTTCGGAATGTTACAATATATTGACTTAATTTATTAAAACAAAATGTATAATTTATCTTTAATTGAAAAATAAACGAAAAATAACGATTAATCATAAACATGTAACATTGAAAAATGTTTATTTGTTACTTCATTTTTAACTTTTATAATTACATCATTATATATTTTGTGATTTATATGGTTGATAGGTTGAAATGTTAAATTTTGAATATTCACATATACGAAACTCAAATTAATTCTTTTTTTTAGGTTCTTCTGTAGAATTTAAAGTTCAACGTTTTTATTAAATCAGAGTTTCGGTTTGATTTCATTCCGGTCCATACTGAAACCGAAACGTAACTACCAAAATCTCGGCATTTCGCTCGAAACCTCAAACCTTGGTTTTTTGTGCAATTTCAATGGTTTTCTTTCTCTTTCATTATTATAATTCGAGTTATTGAAGATTCTAAATTTATTTTTTTTTTCTAAAAATGAATTGCGTTATATTATCAAAACAATACACCTTGTACAGATAAATGATATATAATATTATAAGTCCAAATCATGTCATTTGTGCAATGTTAGTCGTCTTCTTGTGTTTTGCACTTCACACTATTAAAACCGCTTGATATGTTATTATAACCTTCGTCGTATCAATTGATTTGGAAGATTTGGATGTATGATTTAAACTTTGTTGTAAAAATCATTTTAGGCCGCCTCCGCCTAGACGAGGCTTGTCGCATAGTCATCTGCGATGTTTATCATTTCATCTAAACAAATATCTAGGTACTGCTTAGGCATTGGGTGAGGTTTGATGCCTCATATAAACATATATGTGCTAGTTTAGACGATTTTACCTCCTTGGCTACTTCCAAACTCATTAAAACCTCAAATTTCCAATTGGATCAACTAATACTAAACTAAATATTAAAGTTTTATCCAAAATACATGAGTTTATCAAAAACATCTAACTTCGATTAATCTCTAGTTCATATTTGTCGTCAAGTATCCGCCTAACGGTTTTTACAACCTTGGATATAAATTTAATTTTTGATTTAATGAATTTATATTGTGATTTTATTATTTATCAAATTGTACGGGACAAGATTTACAATATTAAAAGCAAGATGTCATCTTGGACCAATATTTTTATTTTTGGGGACATAATGCAAAAAAAAACAATTGCTAATGTTGTGTGTGTGGTGGGGGATACTAGTAGTGAATAATTCTAGTTTCCAAAAATATTGGTATGCTTGAGAGCAAGTTTAATTACTTAGGATGCATGTTTTCCTTTGTAATGTATTCTCTTGAGCCAAAATTTATGGCACTGCTTAGATTATTCAAGCTGTTAAATATGGTACTAAGCGCTTTCAACCCAGCCTGGTATCATATGATGGACAATTTTATATGATTATATCATGTCAGTTTTTATTTATTTACTCGGCGTCTAGCAGTTGGCTATTCAAGTAGTTTTGGCTTTGACATTTATCCAAATGTGTAGCAGTAAAAGCAATCTATGCTAGGAAATACTCAACAATTGATAATCACAAATGGAAAGTTAATTGCTCATTTCTATGTGTCTTTTGCATTTATTTTCTTTGTCAGTCTTCTTTACCTTTTCTTTGTCAGTCTTCTTAGCCGATTCAAGCATTTCATAATTAACAAGGTACTGTGTCTTGAAATCCCCAACATTAAGCTACATTAAAAAATAACCGAGAAACGCTTTTAGTTTTCTATTCATTTTCTCTCTCTATGGTCTAATGGTAATAGAACGAATTAAGATTTTCTTTATTTTGGTTTCCCCAATATCAAGGGAACTGGGAATCAGCATACAGCGTACATAACTTATACAATTCCGCTTGAATTTTACATTTTAACTAATTTTGAACCAAATGCTATGGTATTACTGTATTCTAGATTGAAAATCAAAACAGAGGAGTACTGGGACATTGATAAATCATAAATTTGTACGTGGCTTTAGTAGACTAGAGATTGAGGTTTTTCAGTGTTTCTCAGGATAAAGGAACTATTAACTCCTGAGAATATAAAGGTAGCATGATGTGGAAGAATATAAACATCCTGAAAATAGCTTTTTTGCAATTTTTTGTTTAAGAACAAGAATATGTTCTAATTGACATGAAAAGCCTAGTTCTTTTGATGTAATATTTTCAAAGCAAATTGTAATATAAAATCTATTGTGTATATAAAAGAATCAAATTTGGATTTCTATTTTACAAAGTATTTTGTATTATTATTTTGGATTTTGGCTTCTAAAAAGACCGTTGCACTTGAAATTTCATGCTTATGACATTATGTTTAATGGTATTTTTGTGAAATGATTAATAAGAATCTTTATTGTATACTAGTATAAATCACACGTATATGCATTTAATAGCTAAACATATTTACCTTTTATTTTATAAAATTTAGTGGGGGATGTGTATTATAAGTGCAAAAACTTTGGTGGTCACAACACCTTTATTTCAAACGGTCTTGTTGGTGGTGTCAGATGCAAATGGATAGTAAAATTCCGTCGATGTGTGCAGCGACGAAACCAGGATTTTTGTTTGTGTTGGGCAGAGTTGTATAGATAGTCAAATATATATCAGGAAAATTGAAATTCAATCGAAGTGCTTTAGTGTAGTACATTTTGAGACACGTTAAAATGATAAAGTTTGACTAGTTGCATAATACTGATAATTTTATAAACTTACATACAAAATACATAACCCAACAATTAGGATGTTTTTTTAATTCAAGGATAATCCAACAATTAGGATGCTTTCTTAAGAGACAATCTTTGTATGATCTAATTAAACAAATCAAGTAGAGAACAAATCAACGGATTAAAATAACATAATTGACAAGATTAAAAGGATAATTACCTACAACCGTAGAACAAATAGGAAATTTTGATTTAACTTTTCATGCTAGGTCTGGATAGTGGAGTGCAGACTGGAGACTGAATTGAACCTGGAATTAGGATTTGGATTTACTTAATCAAATCAAGTATGATTGTTGAATTGAAGGAGACGACATGGATTTAAGAGAGCGTGAGCGGCTGGGACGTGAGCGTGAGTGCTGAGCCCAAATGCGAGAGAAGAGCGTGCATTTTTTTTCTTTTCTGTTATTTTTTTGTTATTTTTTCCCCTAAATCTTGAGTTGGGCAACTGCCCACCCCACCCTTGCTTTGGTTTCGTCACTGGATGTGTGGACGGAAAGGAGTGATGGTTGAGGCTGCAAACCGATGACGAGATTCCATTGATGGATGGTCATAAACGGATACAACCTAGGGTATTTTCGGAATTTCAAAAAAAACACGGCAGAAATCCTATTGATTGAATTTTCATTATTAATATTAGAGATTAGAGATTAGAGATTAGAGATATGTTTTTAGTAAAAATAAATATTAGCTATGTTTTCAATTAATTGTCATGTACAATTAATTTATATATTTTTCTACATATGTGCAGCACGCGCCGTGGGCCTAGGCTCCGTGAATTTTTTTTGTCGTGACCGTTGATAACTATGAGCTTGAAGTAGGTTATAAGTTGAAGATACATCCAGATTTCTATAAGAAATACCGAGTGAAGCAAATTTTATCACACTAATTGATTATTGTACTTGCAATGAAATGTATATACAAATACAATGCATATGTATACATGCATGACTTACCTTCTTTGCCGAAATGGACCTTTCCTAGGCAGGAAATCTGCTACAGTGTCTACAGTTAAAATTCCAGCAACAGAACGTCTATTAAAACTGAATTTTCCTTCAAAGCCTCCAACTTTGATATCACCAGTTCCAATATAAATGTCATCATTCCCTGAATTCAGACTTACAGCAACAAGACAAGCTCTAGTGCAACCTGGAGGTACAGAAAATCCAGAAAGAAGAGCCACAAATCTGTCAATTCTTAGCACCAAATCCACAGGAAAAGTGTAGTCCGGAAAGAAAGAGCTACAGTGGGTGTCTGCTACTTCCCAGCAGTCTTCAAGTCGTGCATCTCGGATGACAATTTCAGGAGGACAAACAGTTGGAAGCAAGTCGACAGCAGGGCTCGCCATGCATATTCCTACAGTGGATACAATGCCAGGTTTATTTTAAATAAGATGACATAAAAAGAAGGGCAATTGCAAATGCTACTTGAGTCACTTTATTTCACTTAAACCCAGCTTAAGCAAATTACTGCATCAATCTTTCTATTAACTTGGTCAGATTAATTAATTTGTACTGTTGGATATGTTAAATTTAAGCATTTATAATCAAGTGGTCTAACTATTCAAACTTATGATGTTAGGGATAATATTTCAGTGGAAGGGAAGCCATAGTGTCACGGGATCATTATATAAATAAGCTATAATTAAGCTGTTGCAATTACAATTCATCATCTGCAAAGATCTTGTCCAGTTCCTACCGGTTAAATCAGAACAGAAGAGCGTATATTTCCCATATAGAATGGCATATGTGCACTCCACTTTCTATTTTACAATATTAAAATGTGGAGGGCTAGAGTGATATTACGTATGATCCACAATTTCCTATGGTTTCGGCCGTATGTTCTGAACTTATTTAACCAAAATAAATCTGTACTATAGGCGATGATATATAAACATAAATATACATTCCATGTCTCTTATTTAAGAGAAATACAAGCAATTTTGTTCATTCCTGAGTTTTGGAACCAATAAAACCTGTTTTTAATAGCATGATCGGATAATTTTGTTGGAGATCATGTTAACTAATGGTGAGTACTGTATCCAAAAGAAAATGCCCTCAACCTAACAACTAAAGAGGTTATAATAAATTTGTGCTGAATTACTTTTCTACCAACTTGATTTTTTAAATGTCAATAGGGGAACATTTACTACCAACAGCGTCAAAACATCAAGCACAATTGTCGTAATTGTATATCTCTCGCTTTGAGATTCCAGTACTTTTTCACAAATTTATTGCATCAAATCATTGATCTCCTCTTATTTGAGGGAGATTTGAGGGTGCATAATCCCTTAACCTAACTGCATGAAGTTTATGATCCCATTTGAACACTAGTTTCTACCCGTTACAACATTGAACGGTAGTGATTGTGGGGTCCTGTCACTAATGCAGATTTAACATCTAACACCATAGTGGAGAACAGACTTGTTGGGACAAACATTGGGATCTAACTCAATTTCATTTGTGGCAATAGACGTCGCTTCAGATGCAAACATTATAATCTATTGAGACTTTCCCTAATCCGCGATGTTAACCCTCTTCCTCTCATTTTTCAAACTCGCCTTCGAAACCATTAGCACCAAAAAAATATTAGGAGCAATGCCAACTTTTTCGCGTATTACAAGGTAATTGTACTATTTTTTGTTATTTTTTTATTTTATCCTTTTTAACTTTGTTCGTTATACGTATAATGTATGAATCAATCCAAAGTATCGTTGCATTGTTGGTGGAGATCAATCATTCCCTATCAATCTATGCTACGACAACTTTCAAACCAAAAGATTTTAGTAATGTACTTGAAACTGATTAGGCGGATAATATAACTATCGTACATACAGATTAAAAGGTGGAAAATAAATGGAACGGTATGAAAGGGGATGGAAGCTGGGTTTTCAATTTTCAAAAGATTTTTGTAATGTTGAGATTGAGAATTTATAGCTAAAAGGCCTTCAGCTAAACTTTGAATGGCAAGAACTATTATTTTAGAAAAGTTTTTCAAAAGAATTCGTTCTGTTTTTTTCTTTTTTCTTTTGGAAACTTAAATATAAATTGTCTGGCCCATTCAAACTCGGGAAAGTAAAATTAGTTAATGATAGGTATATTGGCACCGATGTTGCTTCATCTAATAATGCTAGTTTTGGTCATTTCTTTTAACAGGAGATCTTGCTGACGGTATGATTGATTTATAGACCTTTTAGAAATGAAAATGAACTGCATATTTCACAATCTGAATAGCATATAATATCTGCACTATACACCGTACAGCTAAACGTACAGCACTTTTACAAATATTGTGAGATGCAAGTTGCAGCGGCATGATTAATAAGATTATATAAAGAAGAATCCTGTGTCTTGGATATTTTAGACTGACTTGGAAACACTTAGCGGTTTTATAGCAGTGGAAGTGCAAAAATACTATAGCGTGGATAGCGGTGATATATCGAAAAATATCAAATGTGTAAAAGTCTTTATTGGAGATAAAATCAAATCTTCAAAATCGATTTATTCTCATTCTCGCGTCATTTGTGTAGAAAAAAAACATTGTTCAATCTTATATAACAAAATCAAAACAATACCATGATCCATACAGTTCGGTCTTGGTGAATATAATAGAGTTTTAATTTATGTTGAGTGCTTAGGACTTGAACATAGACCTATACCCCAAATTTGTTGATTTGGTTTATAAGAGAATTGGTCAAATTAACCATTTTATATTAAAGTTGCTAAAGCGGATGCTAAAAACCTCTGATCTAGCGGAAGTAGCGGAAAATTGTGAAGCTTTAAGCGGATATACTATTTAATAGCGCTAAATTGAAAAGGCGTAGCGGTCGAAATGCGTTAAGCGCTTTAGCGGGGCATTAACTACATAGACGCATATACCACACAGGAAGTTAAAATATCGTGAAATATATAATAAAACGTAATTTCAACTAAACTAAAAAACTAGGAATTTTTTTAGTTTATTTGAAATCATATTTATGTATAATTTTAAATTAATTGAGTTCATATGAAATGAAATTTTGTATTTTGGGATCAATAACGTATATTGATAATAAACTATTGATATTGTGATCATAAATTAATCGCTTCTTCTTCTCACACTCCTATTTTTTTGCAATAAATAGGATCTGATTTAGATTGGTTTGTTGCTCATGGTTAATTTTAACAAATCACGAGTTGAAGCCTACCCAATCCTCAAATTTTCAAAATTATTATAAATTTATAATTCATACTCTACATCTAGCATCCTAAAGAAATCTGAACTTGGGCCCAAATCGCTATTTTCAACTATAACAAAATTGAAATTTGTAGAAAAATACAAAATCATGCTTCAAGCAATAATGAAATGTTCATAAATCATAAGAACAAATCGCGTTTTATGCTTAAACAAATAACAAAATGACTAAGTTGGACACAATAATTGTATTATTTGCAAATATTGTGTATAGATGACATCATGTTTCATTTACAATTGAAATTGTGATTGTTAATATGTTGTAAGTACATGGGTAGGTGGGAGTACACACCAGTTGATAAATCTATCATAAAGTTTCTAAATGTAATACAAACACAACATTCAAATGGATCGTGATTGTATTAATAATTTAATATAGTCCAGTTGATGAGTATGTTAGACTCTTCAAGATTCATAATTCTCACATCCAGTTAGTTCCAAATGATGAATAATGACGCCAAAATTTGGTATTAAAATAACGGGTTTTAAGTAATTTAAGCCATTTGAGAAAACAATCCACTTTATAAATGGCCCATAAGGAAAAGTTGACCGAATTGAATGCAATATCCACATCATTAATGCGTTCAAATCATTACATTGCACTTAAAATGCAAGAGCTGTAAGTTAATAAGATAGAATTACATAAACTAACTTAAGGTGCATATAAAGTAAATTAAAATTTTAAGGGTGAGCACCGAAAAAGAAGATTCGGATAAAGTAATATGTATAAATACAATATCAAAGGAAAGAATTCATATTTTTTATATAATCTTTATTCGAAGAAAAGCAAGCAAATGCAGTCCTAGCTTATGAAATGAAGAGTGATCACATAAGAATGCATACAATTGGAAGGGGATTTGATTATAGTGACAAGAAGCATATGAATTGCTAGCATAACATGCATTCCAATGATCCTACATCCATAATTTGATATTATACTTTTTTTTTTAAAATTCAGTGTTCTTATCGTTTGATATTTTGACTGTTGAAACTGATCTTTAATATATGAAATGAGATGAAATCTACATGTCATTTCGATTCATCTATGATTTGTATTCATGTATTGAAATTTAATGGTAGGTCGACAAAAAACTTTTCTACATAACTCAGACCAACAACTAATATTGTTAAAATTGTGTGAAAATTTTTTCACTTATAATAAGATCAAATCAATCCATGAGGAATCCAAAATTTGTTCTGGTATGGTACATTTATATTAGACTAGTAAGCTTTATTTTTTTTCTCATTGTAAAAATATTCAAACCATTAGTCGGTTTGAAAATTGATTTATTCCATTAATTTGAATATCTCTAGGTACTCGCTAAATAATAGTGATCTTTGTAAGGATGTTTTTATTTTTACGGCATTATGTTCCACTTTTAACAATGTTACCTCTTATGTCTACAAAATTGATTCTGATTCATATAATGCAGTTTCTTTTTATAAAAACTTTATTGTTTGGTTTGAACTTTGAGTTTTGTGTTTTTCATTTTCAATATGTAAATTATGGGAGAGGATAAAAAGGTGGAAAACGGTTAATTTGGAAATTGGTTTTAGCATGTAAAATCAAAAACTTTGTTTTCCGCATTTTGGGACACATCGAAAACTATATTCTTATGACAACTTCTCATCTTTGTTGTACTCGCTAGGATTTTCTACATCCTTCTCTCTCATGTCTTTTGAAATACATATTAAAAAAGCAAAACAGAACCTCGAATTTTAAGCCAAACATGTTCTTATTAACTTCAACAACTTAATAAATTATTCTAAATAATCAAGAAGCAATGCATTGTTAATTAAAGATTGTAAAATGTAGAAATATAAAAAAAAGTAATTAAGTATAGCAAAATCAAAATACGAGTTTAGCGCATTATCTCATTGAATTCATTTAACAATATTTTATCTATTCTTCTCAAAAAAGTTAGTTGGGTCGGATCATTGTAATTACCCAAAACAAGTTAGGTAGGAAGATACAAAGGAAAATGTTTTAATATACTGAAATTACAAGAACGGATTTGCTTGCCCATTGATGTGATTACACGTTCTTGAACGAGTTGGGGATGAGAGCCAAGTTTCAAATTTCAATAATTTGGCTTGTGATCTTGTTCGAGATATCAATTTGATAAGTTTATAGCCAAATTACAAAATATTAGGTAGATCACTTTTTACATCAATTTAATCAAATTTCAAATTTCGACCGAGATTTCACATGAAATTTTTGTTGCAATATCTTATCAAATCACATAACAAAAAATAAAAATAGTTGTTTTATTTAAAACTCCTTCCATTCTTGAGAGACTGAGTACGAATTCAAAGTAATAAAATATAGATTTTGTTTTGTTTTGATTTAAATCACTAAGAGCATGTTTAACGTCTCCTTATAAGTAGCTAAAACTACTTACAAGTAGTTTATTTTAACTCTAACGTTTGACAACTTATTATGAAAAACTTACAAAAATGACTTAAAAGTAGAAACGTTCGCAGTCAAATAAAAACCCTTTCCTACGACTGATGCGTCGGATGCAAGAATGTATCCCCAAACAAACAGACCGTTTGGATGAAGTGGTTGAAATGAACCGTTGCATCTGATGCGTCGGACGCATTAGACGGTAATGGTTTATTTCAACTGACCCAACCACTTACCCATATTTGATCCCCTTCATTGTCTCATCCACCATCAATCAACCCCCAATCCAAGCATTCAACAATTTTTTCTAATGAATCCACGATCTTTTTTCCAGATTTTTTTAATTTGCGTCTCTTGATTATCTCTATACCATATAATTTTTTATGATGTTCTAAAACTATTTGTAATTTTTGCATTTATTTATGAAATATCAATCGAATCCTCTGATTCATTGTCTACAACGATTACTAATTGGTCTCCACTGCGCACATTGGCATTCATCAATCTTTGCTATGAAATAATAAAAACTAGCAAAGGCAACTAGCAAAGGCCGAGTTGGACTATGTTACCAAGAAGTAGAAAATGCTTACAACAAGCAATAAGGTGTAAATTTCACCGCTACACATATGAAGAATAAATGGAACAACTTGAAATGCGCCTGTTTATCCTAGAATCGATTACTGCAACATGAGGGAGGTGTTTGGAACACTAAAATGGAATTGGGGAAAAAGATAATACGTGATAGAATGCAATTGCTTCAAGGTAAAAGACATTCAAACAACATTCATCACTGAAATGTAGGGGGATGAATATGATGTACTTTGACTATTTAGGAGCAGCAAGTCGCAAGTATGTTGTGCACACATTTTCTCCTACAAATTTCAACACCTGGTTGTGTGTCAACTTCCATAGTGGGCTAAAGAAAGATCTGAAAATTTCTAGCACCTCCTCTGCACCACATAGACATGCTAATGATGCTACTTTGTCATTCAAATCTAACCTAGGTCTAAACTTGCAATACAACGGTCTATTATCGATTCGATTTCTGACATAGAATTCAAAAATATGATTAACTCGTGTGTGGTCATATGGCGACATTTTTATTGAATAGGGAACTTTCTATATTTTTACACACCGAGAAACAAATCATAGGCTTACACGTCCTATGGACCGGTTCGAAGAAATCAAAGTGCTACTTAATTTTCTGGTGACAAAGTTATACAGAAGTTCAAACAAGATTTGCAATATATCCGTTTCTTTTTTCATGTAATATTTATTTTTTTAGCAAATATTTGAACTAATTTATAATTTAATATCAACTAAATTTAATTAGCCATCTTAAATTTATTTCCATTTAAAAAATTTAAACGTATAATGACAATAGTTATTGATACAAAACAATTAAATACTTCTTTCAAAAACCCTTTTCATTTTCCTTTCAAAACACAAAATTGTAGTTTCCTTCCTCTAAACTTACCCTTTTCATACCCCCTTCAAATGTTGCTTTTGTTTCGTCGCAAACGTGCTCTTAGGCTGAATTATGCTTTCAAGCTGAACATGTTGATTTTTGAAAGAAATTCTATGTCAACATTAGTTGTTCAGTTTTCACTAATATTTAATATCATAAAACACCAATCGCAACTAACGAGAGTTTCCATTAAGGTTTTTGTTATTTTTGTAACTATAACAACAACAACAACTAAACCATCATTCACAAACAAGTTGGGGTCGGTTAGAGATGGAACGCAAAACTAAATGACAAAGTCAATTTAAAAGTCATAACAATAATAAAATAAGTCAAATAAGTAAATTAATAATAATAATAACTAAGTAAAATAAAAATAAAGATAAATATATATATATATAATAAAATAAAATAGAAAATAATAATAATAATAATACTAATAGTGATAATGGTACTAATAGTAATATTGGTCAAATACCAAACTACGTCTTAGGCTCCTGTTACCTAGTTCTATAATCTAAAACTTATAAAGCTCATAGCTCATGCTTCTGGTATGTGGATCGCTAACTTCCACGTGCTCCTGTCCGACACCAGCTCTTCGAATATACTCTAATCCTTCAAGTCTTTTTTTACTACTTCCTCCCATGTCAACCTTGGTCGACCTCTATCTCTCTTTGAGCATTCGATGCGGCCTATAATTCCAGCGCGCAGAGGTGCCTCAGGTGGCCTATAATTCCAGCCCTTGCTCACTTTTCACCATACCCGAGCCTCGATATGGCACGTCGCTAAGAGGGTTACGCCCCAACGAAATATAATTATGTTCCATTTCCATAAAAGACGCTGTGATTTTTACGTTGGCTCGCCAAACCTATCACAACCCTCCTCCTTTATTCTGACTTGGGACGGGCTGCATAGAAAACTACACAGACGGAGTTTTATTTTGTAACTATACTAAAATAAATTTCTCCAGTATTGGTCCATGAATAAAAAAATCCAAAATTTCAATTAGATGGCATCTAAATTACTCATTTACTCGAGATTTTTTTTCTTGTAAAAATATATTCAAAAGGAATATGAGATTTGAAATTTTAGAAACTGCATATATAAAATAAACAACTTCTATTTGCAGGGAGCCAGTGGAGAGTGAGGTGGGGTAGCATTAACACATTCTATCACACGACATAACCGAGTTGGAGATACTTTAAGGCACTTTATGAAAGGACATTGTCAAAGGGACTTCAATTTTGAATAAGGATGAGTCAATTTTTTCAATCTCAAAATGAGTGGTACCAAAAAAATTCGCCCCTTATAACAAAATCAAATATAATTATGTTATTACGCCTGTTATGCAACTTTTTCGTTGGATCTCCATCGTTTTATGATTTTTTTGATCAAACTCCTCCGAATTTAGTTTTCAGTGGATCATTCATTGTTTTTCTTTTCGGTTTTCCGCAAGGTACTGTTGAATTTTCTTTGAACAAGGGTAAAATAGTAAATCAATTGATTTGGTTTCATTAAGGCGTTACTAAAGGGACTTCAATTTTGAATAAGTAGCCTATTTTCTCAATTTTCGAAAAATTGATGTGGGATGTACCAAAAAATGTTCCCCCAAACAAATTTAGTTTCATAATTGCCCTTGTTATTTTGGTGATTCTCCACTGTTTTTACTTCTTTTCGATCAGACCCCGCCGACAATGGGTTCGGTAAACCACCACCGTCTGTTTATTTTATTTTTCGATGGGGCTTTTCCGACCATAATATATTTTTTCCTTGGTGGAGTGCTCCTAAAATTGGTTTCTCTTATATCCACTCCTAAAATTGGTTTCTCTTATATCCAAAAATGAAGTCCTTTTAACGATGCAATTCATTAATAATGCCCTTTTTCATAACAATATTTTATTTTAGGATGGAGTCCCCTAACATTATGCCCCTATCAAAAACTGGAGTCTCTTGGACAATGCCGTTATGAAACATGTTTTCCTCCTTGCTGTAAACTATCCATTTATCCATACACCACCAGCCTTACTTGTGACAAACATTTATTAGTTATCAAAAAAAAAACATGTTCGATCAGTTTACGCTATGCCAAGTCAATTCAACGTTGTATATTGCTAAAGTAAAAGAATATACAAATGATCAATTCAACTTTATATTTATACTTTCACCAATCAGATAAGACGATAAATCATTTTTAATAAAAAATAATCGGCCTACACAGGTACAAAAATAATTATAAAAGACAATTAGTAAGTAGATAACCATAAAAACCATAATTAGGTAATTGAGCACCTGATGGAGATGAGCACGAATTAACCCTAACCCTAGAAATGAGAAAGGAGGAGTTTATTTTACTGGTGTTATAATATGAATACTGAGATATTGGATAAGTAGAAGATGAGAGAGAAATCACTGAGCTCATCTCTCTCTCTCTCTCGCTTTCTCTACCCTAAGAACTGTTCTCTTCTACTTCAGCTCCTGGGAACTATTGATCGATGTTGAAATTGGTAGAACATGGCGACAACGATTAAGCGTGCCAAGTGCGAATACCGAAGGATTGAAGGCAAATCCTATTTTAAGCCACCCTTTTGATATTGAATTATTCCTCTCTGGTTTTTAAAGAAAAATAAAATCAAAGTGTGACTAAAAGCACCTAAGAAAGGGTATTTAAAAAATTTAATTCATCTTAATTAATTCATGTGCTTTCTAATACCATACTTATTTCTCCATTCAGTTATTGATTACTAAAGGAAAGCACGATCCTTTTTTAAATCACGTTTCTTCTTCTTCATCACGTAAATTCCAAAACCCTAATCAAACTTTCTTACTTTTTATCAATATAAAAGCTAAACTTTAAACTTAAAGTCTCTATAGTTAAAACTCTCATTATCAAAAGCAATTTAAATTTTCTATATTGAATTGCTAACCAATGAAGTTCAAGGAAGAAGGTGATTTAGAGAATAGTCGAAAATGGTGTGATTTTGATTTACACTAATTTTGTAGGCTTTCAATGTTATTTGCAACGTTTATTTGTTTAGGGGTTGTTCAACCTATTTGTGGTATATAGAAACGAGTGTTACGGCACGCGCTTCGCGCGTGAATTGTTTTCCTTATAAATTGTATATGTTTAAATCAGTCAAAAAAATAATTTTTTTTTAAAATTTTCAAGTGATATTAAGATTTGTATATTTATAAATAAGTATTTTGAATTTGTAAAAGAAGTTTAATTTTAGATCCTATTTTTAGAAGCGTTTTGAATTTGTAAAGCATGTTTAATTGTTGAATCCTACTTTTATGTGCGTTTGAATTTGTAAAAGAAGTTTAATATTAAATTATGATTTTAAGTGATTAAGATTTGATAATATATAGAGGGGCGTTTTTGGTAGTTCACGTTGATACCAAAAATACCAAAAAAGTGTGACACCAAAGCTATTACAACTATTATTAAAGATAAGGAGTAATGCATTGATATTAATTTTCTCAACTGATTGCCATGAGACATTGTTTTTCATGAATTCAAATAACGGAAAGGAAGAAGAAAACTCTAATGATCTAAATGAGGTATGTATTCATAGTTATGTATTTGAATTTATACCGTTCATTTGAAAATTTTAATAGAAAATTTATTTCTAGGCCTTTCTTTATGAACTTATTGGGTATAAAAAATTGATGATGTAGGAATTGAAACGTCTGATGTAAGTATATTTTAATTATTATTTTTCATTCGTTGGTTTAATGTTATATGTACATATACACACAAACACAATTGACAATTGATGTTTTATGTATTGAATTGGTTATTAGGTTTTTTAGAGGAGCGGTGAGAAAGCAATGGAGCATGACAACGAGTCAATTGTAGAAGTGAGAGGAAATTAAGGCTTGGGTGCTTGTTTTTTTATTGTTACGGCATTGGGTATCATATGTTTAAATAATTATGGTATTATTTAGCAACGGTATTAGGAAGCACTTTTTTGAGTGTTTTCAGCAGCACACAAAATAAATAAAGATTCATATATGAAATTAGACAGGGTATAGGTAGTTTTATCAGCATATCATTGCCTTTCACACCCTGTTATCTGCAATTTTCACAAAATAGAAACAAAGAGTTTTAAGGTAAAAGTTCTGAAAAATAATTATGACATGTGACTGAAAAATGTGATAACACGACTATTAAAAATATGAATAAAGAAGGTAAAATATATGAGAAACAATATCAAAAGAATGTACGGAATGCTACTGAAATGCGAGGAGATGAGCACAACGAAAACATAGAGATGGGTCCTTAATGAAGACATGGAGATGAGTTCTTGATGGAGATATATAGATAATAGTTCTTAACGGAATATGGAGATGAGTCCTTAACGTAGAGGTATTGTAACGACCCGTATTTTTACGGATCGAAACATCGTAAAACGGTCGATATTAGATTGTTAGTATTGTTAAGTCGTCCCGAGTTTAGTTCGACTAAAGCTTAAGTCGCGTAGGAGTTAAGTTGTTTAGAAGTTGGATAGTTAGGTCGTCTAGACGACTTAGGAGTTAGGTCGGATTATCCTATATATAATTAGGTCGTTAAACGACCTAAGGTGTTAAGTCGTTAGGTTGTATTCCAGTTTGTTCGCGACTTATGTTAGGTCACGTGGATGCTTAAGGGTAGGTCGGCGACGACCTAAGAGAATGGACGGGTTAAATGTTAGGTCGGCTGGGCGAGTTAACGACTTAAGGAGTGTTGGAGTTAGGATGTGAGCGACCTAAGTCTAGCAGTTATGTCGTATACCCAGTTAAGTCGTTATGTCGTATACCTAAGAGTTAGGTCGTGGGTTCTGTGTTGCGTTAGGTCGCGTGAGTTGTTAGCTTGTAAGCGACCTAAGGAGGATAGCTAAGTGTTAGGTCGCGTCTTGGTTAAGTCGTAGACAGGTGAGTTAGCTAAGTCGTAGGTCGTCTGGAGTGTTAGGTCGGAGGAGTTAAGTCGGCAACGACTTAAGAAGGCGGACGAGTTAAGGGGGTTTTCAGCCTATAAATACTCGTCAATTTCTCACTTTTTGGGATCCGGATTTCGAAGCGACGAAGTGCTGCCATTTTGAGAGCTCGACTTCTACACTTCTTCACTTCTTTTCTCCACTTTAATCTTGTGCTTCCTTCCATCCAAATCGAAGATCAAGTTGAAGTTTCAAGAGCTTATCTTCATCCATTGAAGATAGATTTCATCGTGAAGCGGATTCGTGATAGATCAAGATAGATCCTTCGCTGTCCAGATCTGAAGTGTGTTGATTTGGGGTTGTTTAGGTGATTTGGTGAGTGGTGATTATCTCTCACACGGATCCAAAGGAGTATATCGGATCGTTGGTTTGATTTGGTGTTAAAATAGTGATTTCCATGCATTTTCCTAATCACATGTGTAGATCCGTATAGATTCATTGTTCATAATGATTTGACATCCATTCTACTACATGTTAACCTATGCAAGTTCATTCATCAAGATTATAGAGATATTGTTCATGTTTTCATGCTTATTAGACTTTCAACTCTTTAATTACGAAATTGCCATTTTTGTTATAATTGACTACTTAGATCATATTTGAATGCTTGATTGCTTGGATTAATGTTTGACTTGGTTGATTGCTATGAATTAGATGATTGATGATTTGATTTAGACCAAAGATGATTCAAAAGCTAAGGGAAAGGCTCTTGAATTGGAAAAGCTGCTCGTGGCATATATAGCGGATGATGAAGCTCATATGGATAGATTTGATGATGATGTTGAGATGAAGCTTTGCTATGATGATGATGAGGCGAAGCATGAGATGAGATAGTCTTGGTCTAATCCAGACGGGATCATTCCAAGCATGTTGATAACTCGGTGATATGGTTCGAGTTGAGGATAATGGTTGGCTCGAGAGGCGCTTGAGCTAGTATGAAAATAGTCGTCGAGGAGGATGACTAGAAGGCTGAGAGCTCATCGTTGTTGAAGGTTCTAGCATGCTCAAAGCAAGAGTACGTTGGGCAGATTCGATAGTCCCTGAAGGCTACTGATTGAGTAGTCAAGTACTCTGGGCAGATTCGATAGTCCTAGGCATGGGTCACGATGACGTGCGGGAGTTATGTCTAGAACCGGGGTTTCCATTAGCCCTTGACGGACGGCTGAAAGAATGTGTCGGTCATTCAATTAACGATGATATCGAAGCAATGATAACAGTGATAGCCAGAGTCATAGATGTTTGGTTGTATCGTCATTCGGTCTCAAGAGCGGTATTTTCTGGGTGCTTATCTGATCTTGGTTTAGGCCTTGGGGGTTTGTGCTTGGAAAACATCGCCCTTGACTCGAGTGATAATTGCTTTACTTTACATTGTATGCTCTGTTATGTTTGCTTCTACTTAATGTGTGTCTGGGGGCTATCACTGTAGAATGAGGTTAGAGTAGGAGGGTTGTATTCCTATTCCTTTTCCTTTATGCTCTTTTGGTATGTTGTTAGTTAATTTACTACTCACTAAGACTGTTGTCTGACTCAAGGCTTTATGTTTTAACTCTTATTGCCTTGGGCTGTTCGTCCATTTTGGGACGGGCAGACTAGGTAGCAGGTGACAGGTGCTGATCATGCTTTCCACGGTGCTGATATCGAAGACAAGCTGGAGGGTTGCATATTATTTTCTTCTTATATGTACTGGATGTTCCGCTGTTTGTATATTCTCCGAGTGTTATGTAGTGAGGCTTGATGTATTGACTTTTCTGATGATTGTATTCAACTATTATGAAGTTTTATTGATGAGATTCTATTCTGTGAAGCTTCACTATATATATGTTCTATTGTATTTTGTCCATGCGCTGTGAGTAATACGATAGATTCTGATGTTTTAATTTACCCTGGCAATCGTCCATGGTCGCCTGGCACACTTTACAGCGCACTATCTCTAGGTTCAGTGCAGGGGTCATGGGCGGTCGTCACATTTGGTATCAGAGCTTTGGTTAATCGATTTTACCCAACGCTCGCTGACGTAACTACGTATGAGAGACGTAATTGTATTTTGATGGATGATTACTATATATAATATAGTAGATTAGAAGAGTTTGAGTCCTTTAAGCAGTTGTTTCTCAAGATGTTCTGACCATTCCTTTTTATAGATATTGAGAATGAGTCGAAGAGGGAGACCAGCTGCTAGGGAAGGCCGTGCTTCTGAGGGGACTGCTGATTATGCAGCTATGTTCGAAGCTATGATGACTTCGATCATGAGAAGGATACCAGTTCCAGGGGCAGCAGTAGATGTTGGAGTTCAAGTTCAAACTCCAAAACCGGTGGATTTTGCTAAGCTGTGCAAAGATTATACTGCTCTTGGAGGAAAGGTTTTCTTGGGAACAGAATCAACCATTGAGGTTCAGAGATGGATAGATGTTTGTAGAAGGATTTTTGGTGATTTGGGAATTGAGGATGCAACTAAGAGGAAGCTAGCATCAAGACAGCTTCGAGGAAGAGCTTCTGATTGGTGGAACTCTATTACTATCAATACTCCGGAGGAAGAGATTACTTAGGAGCAATTCCAAGTCAGATTTGAAGCTAAGTTCATTTCTACAGCTCAGAAGTCTGTTCTGTTCAAGAAGTTTGTGGAGCTCAAGCAAGGTGGAAGACCAGTTCTTGAGTATGTTTCTGAGTTTGAAGCTTTGTCCAAGTATGCCCGGTCGTATATTGAATCTGCATATTAGAAGAATGAGAAGTTTGTGACAGGCTTGGACAGTTATCTTGGGAGGCAGTTGGTGGATCATTTGGACGATTCATTTGAGAATCTTGTGGAGAAAGCTCTCAGGCATGAGAGTCTGTTTCCTAAGGAAGGATCTGTTGTTGCTGTGACCAGGGGAGAGTCTAAACCACAGCAGGGTGGAAACAAGAAAAGGAAGCAGCAGCAGTAGAAGGGTAAGGATGGCCAGAAGAAGTCGAAGGGCGAAGTGACTTGCTACAATTGTCAGTAGAAGGGCCATTTCTCTAAGGATTGTAAGAATCCGAAGGTGCCGATGAAGTGTCACAACTGTGACAAACCGGGGCATATCAGGAAGAATTGTCTAGAACCGAGGAGGGACAAGCAGATTGTGCAAGCTTATGCTTTGGGAGCTGTTCCATCGTCTTCGAAAGCTCCTACCGCTGAAGAGAAAGGAAAGAGTGTGGTAGTTCAAGGTACTCTTTCCATATGTGGTGTTCCAATTAGAGTGTTGTTTGATACTGGGGCGTCGCATTCGTTTGTTTGTAGTGATCTTGTAGGCCGGTTAGGTTTGGAACCGGATATTGTTGATAGGCCATTGGTTGTGACTAATCCAGTTGGGGGTTCGTCTTGTTTGTGTATGTTATGCCGTGGTCTGATTGTATCGAGTCATGGTTGCTCTTTTGTTTGTGATTGTTTTGTTCTGAACTTTGCAGGGTTCATAATTATTTTGGGTATGGACTGGCTTAGGAAGTATGCGGCAAAGGTTGATTGCGAAAGGTTGGAGGTGACAGTTGAGAATGTGGAGGGGCGAAAGATTGTAATACGATGTAAGCATGAAGAAGGCATCTTCATGAGCTTTATGTATTCACTGGTTGTTCCACGGGATGGACTGTCATCTGTGCCAATCGCTAATGGATTTGAGGATGTCTTTGACGAGGTCAAAGGGTTACCGCCGCATAGAGAGATCGAGTTTCATATAGATCTAGTTGAAGGAGCCAGACCTGTTGTGATGCCTCTTAGGCGGATGGCGCCTAGAGAACAGCAGAAGTTGAGGGTGCAGGTTGATGATCTTTTGTAGAAAGGATTCATTCGGCGTAGTGTGTCCGAATGGGGTGCACCAGTTGTGTTTGCAACCAAGGCGGATGGGTCGTTGAGATTGTGTGTGGATTATCGTGAGCTGAATAAAGTGACTAAGAAGAACAAGTATCCATTGCCGAGAATAGATGACTTGTTTGATCAGCTTCACGAAGCTAAGGTGTTTTCTCAGATGGATTTGGCAACGGGATTTCACCAGTTGAGAGTGACTAAGGATAGTGTGCCGAAGACTGCTTTTAGGACACCATCCGGTTTCTTTGAGTGGCTGGTAATGCCATTTGGGTTGACTAACGCGCCAGCATATTTTGTGGATCTTATGAATAGAGTGTTCAGAGATCAGTTGAACAAGTTTGTACTTGTGTTCGTGGATGATATTCTGATTTATTCCAGAACTGAAGAAGAGCACAAGACACACTTGCGTATTGTTTTGGAAATCTTGCGGAAACATCAGCTGAAGGCTAAGTTTTCGAAGTGTCACTTCTGGAAGAGTGAAGTGAGGTTCTTAGGCCATGTGATTTCTGGAAACGGAATAGCGGTTGATCCCGCTAAGGTGGCAGCAATGCAGGATTGGGTTAGACCTAAGAATGCATCTGATGTGAGAAGTTTTCTTGGATTGGCAGGATATTATCGACGGTATATCAAAGACTTCTCCAAGGTGGCTGCATCGTTAACAGAATTGACGAAGAAGAACCAAGTGTTCAAGTGGGAAGATAAGTATGAGCAAGCTTTCAGAATCCTGAAGAAAGATTGACAAGTGCTCCTGTTTTGACTATTCCTAGTGGGAATGACGAGATGGTGGTTTACACCGACGCATGTGGTACTGGACTTGGAGCAGTGCTGATGCAGAGGGATAAAGTTGTTGCGTATGCCAGTCGACAACTGAAGCTGCATGAAAGGAATTACCCGACTCATGATTTGGAGTTAGCGGCGATTGTTTTTGCTCTGAAGATGTGGAGACATTATCTACTGGGAGTTCGATTCGAGTTGTTTACAGATCATAAGTCGTTGAAGTATCTTTTCTCCCAAAAGGATTTGAATCTTCGGCAGCAACGTTGGCTAGAGTTTTTAGCATCATATGATTTTGGTATAGCTTATACTCCGGGAAAAGGTAACGCAGTGGCAGATGCGTTAAGTCGAAGACATGCAGGACTGGGAGCCATGTTTTTAGAATGGAAGAATCTCGAGTATTTAGATGGATTTGACTTCAGGCCTATATGTGAATTGGAACCTGAGATGTTGGCAAACTTATCGATAAGACCTACTCTTGTGGAAAGGATTGGCGAGAGCCAAAAGCGAGACGATAAGCTTGTCAAGATTATCCATGATTTGGAATCTGGATTGGACCCAGAAAAGGATAAAGGATTCGAGGTCGATAGAGAGGGTTGGCTTCGAAAGCAAGGACGACTAGTTGTTCCCAATATAGATGAATTGAGAAGTGAAGTTCTGAAGGAAAGTCATCACTCGAAGTTGACAATTCATCCAGGTGGAAATAAGATGTATCGGGATATGAAAAGAACCTACTACTGGGAAGGTATGAAGAAGGATGTTGGAAATTTTATTTCCAAGTGTATGAACTGCCAGTTGGTAAAAGCTGAACAGAAGAAGCCAAGTGGACTGCTTCAACCATTAGAAGTTCCTACATGGAAGTGGGAGCAAGTGTCAATGGATTTTATTGATGGTCTACCTAGAACAAGAACGGGAAATGAAGGGATTTGGGTCATCATAGATCGTCTGACTAAGAGCGCAAGGTTCATTCCTGTTCGATCGTCTAGGACTGCATCAAAGTTGGCAGAGTTGTATGTTAAGTGGATAGTTCGATTCCATGGTATTCCGAAGAGTATAGTGAGCGATCGAGATCCATTGTTCACTAGCGGATTTTGGAAGAGCTTCCAGGAAGTTTTGGGAACCGAGTTGTGTTTGAGTACAGCTTATCACCCTCAAACAGATGGTCAAACCGAGAGAGTCAACCGAGTTTTGGAAGATCTCCTCAGAGCTTGTGTTTTGGATTTCAGAGGATCATGGGAAGATCACCTTCATTTGGTGGAATTTTCGTACAACAACAGTTACCAGTCAAGCATTGGTATGGCACTGTATGAGGCATTGTATGGAAGACCGTGTAACTCACCGATATGTTGGTTAGAAACTGGAGAAAAGTTGATACTTGGGCCAGAGATGATTCGACAGACTTCGGATTGCATAGAGATCATTCGGCAACGAATGAAGGCAGCCCAAGACCATCAGAAAAGTTAAGCAGATAAGCGTCGTAAGGATTTGGAATTCGACGTAGGCAATATGGTTTTTGTGAAGATTTCTCCACTGAAGAATGTTATTCGATTCGGGAAGAAAGGGAAGTTGACTCCGAGATTTGTTGGACCATTCCCGATCATCGAGCGAATTGGAAAGCTCGCCTATAGATTGGAGTTACCAGAGAAGATGTCGAGTGTGCACAATGTTTTTCATGTATCATATCTACGGAAGTATGTGCACGACTCGAATACAGTGGTTTCTGCTGATAGCTGTGAAGATTTCGAAGTTGATCCAGTCGATAATAGACCTCGTAAGCCGCTTCGTGTTGTGGAAACTGACACGAAACAGCTTAGGAGGAAGATAGTTAAGTTGCTCAAGATACAATGGAGTGATGATGATAACGACTGTACGTGGGAGGTGGAAGAGAGGATGAAGGCAGCTCATCCTGAACTCTTCAAGGTATGGCCCTAAGGTGTCATGTCATCTAACGACATTGTAACTTGTTCTAAGTCTTAGGATTCTGCATGCTAAGCTAGAATTGGATGCATGGTTTGTCGATTGCTATGGATGGTAGGCATGCAGAATAGTCTTTTATTGCTCTGTTTGTTTGGAATTTCGAGGGCGAAATTCCTAAGGGGGAGAGAATGTAACGACCCGTGTTTTTACGAATCGAAACATCGTAAAACAGTCGATATTAGATTGTTAGTATTGTTAAGTCGTCCCGAGTTTAGTTCGACTAAAGCTTAAGTCGCGTAGGAGTTAAGTTGTTTAGAAGTTGGATAGTTAGGTCGTCTAGACGACTTAGGAGTTAGGTCGGATTATCCTATATATAATTAGGTCGTTAAACGACCTAAGGTGTTAAGTCGTTAGGTTGTATTCCAGTTTGTTCGCGACTTATGTTAGGTCGCGTGGATGCTTAAGGGTAGGTCGGCGACGACCTAAGAGAATGGACGGGTTAAATGTTAGGTCGGCTGGGCAAGTTAACGACTTAAGGAGTGTTGGAGTTAGGATGTGAGCGACCTAAGTCTAGCAGTTATGTCGTATACCCAGTTAAGTCGTTATGTCGTATACCCAGTTAAGTCGTTATGTCGTATACCCAGTTAAGTCGTTATGTCGTATACCCAGTTAAGTCGTTATGTCGTATACCTAAGAGTTAGGTCGTGGGTTCTGTGTTGCGTTAGGTCGCGTGAGTTGTTAGCTTGTAAGCGACCTAAGGAGGATAGCTAAGTGTTAGGTCGCGTCTTGGTTAAGTCGTAGACAGGTGAGTTAGCTAAGTCGTAGGTCGTCTGGAGTGTTAGGTCGGAGGAGTTAAGTCGGCAACGACTTAAGAAGGCGGGCGAGTTAAGGGGGTTTTCAGCCTATAAATACTCGTCCATTTCTCACTTTTTGGGATCCGGATTTCGAAGCGACGAAGTGCTGCCATTTTGAGAGCTCGACTTCTACACTTCTTCACTTCTTTTCTCCACTTTAATCTTGTGCTTCCTTCCATCCAAATCGAAGATCAAGTTGAAGATTCAAGAGCTTATCTTCATCCATTGAAGATAGATTTCATCGTGAAGCGGATTCGTGATAGATCAAGATAGATCCTTCGCTGTCCAGATCTGAAGTGTGTTGATTTGGGGTTGTTTAGGTGATTTGGTGAGTGGTGATTATCTCTCACACGGATCCAAAGGAGTATATCGGATCGTTGGTTTGATTTGATGTTAAAATAGTGATTTCCATGCATTTTCCTAATCACATGTGTAGATCCGTATAGATTCATTGTTCATAATGATTTGACATCCATTCTACTACATGTTAACCTATGCAAGTTCATTCATCCAGATTATAGAGATATTGTTCATGTTTTCATGCTTATTAGACTTTCAACTCTTTAATTACGAAATTGTCATTTTTGTTATAATTGACTACTTAGATCATATTTGAATGCTTGATTGCTTGGATTAATGTTTGACTTGGTTGATTGCTATGAATTAGATGATTGATGATTTGATTTAGACCAAAGATGATTCAAAAGCTAAGGGAAAGGCTCTTGAATTGGAAAAGCTGCTTGTGGCATATGTAGCGGATGATGAAGCTCATATGGATAGATTTGATGATGATGTTGAGATGAAGCTTTGCTATGATGATGATGAGGCGAAGCATGAGATGAGATAGTCTTGGTCTAATCTAGACGGGATCATTCCAAGCATGTTGATAACTCGGTGATATGGTTCGAGTTGAGGATAATGGTTGGCTCGAGAGGCGCTTGAGCTAGTATGAAAATAGTCGTCGAGGAGGATGACTAGAAGGCTGAGATCTCATCGTTGTTGAAGGTTCTAGCATGCTCAAAGCAAGAGTATGTTGGGCAGATTCGATAGTCCCTGAAGGCTACTGATTGAGTAGTCAAGTACTCTTGGGCAGATTCGATAGTCCTAGGCACGGGTCACGATGACGTGCGGGAGTTATGTCTAGAACCGTGGTTTCCATTAGCCCTTGACGGACGGCTGAAAGAATGTGTCGGTCATTCAATTAACGATGATATCAAAGCAATGATAACAGTGATAGCCAGAGTCATGGATGTTTGGTTGTATCGTCATTCGGTCTCAAGGGCGGTATTTTCTAGGTGCTTATCTGATCTTGGTTTAGGCCTTGGGGGTTTGTGCTTGGAAAACATCGCCCTTGACTCGAGTGATAATTGCTTTACTTTACATTGTATGCTCTGCTATGTTTGCTTCTACTTAATGTGTGTCTGGGGGCTATCACTGTAGAATGAGGTTGGAGTGGGAGGGTTGTATTCCTATTCCTTTTCCTTTATGCTCTTTTGGTATGTTGTTAGTTAATTTACTACTCACTAAGACTGTTGTCTGACTCAAGGCTTTATGTTTTAACTCTTATTGCCTTGGGCTGTTCGTCCATTTTGGGACGGGCAGACTAGGTAGCAGGTGACAGGTGCTGATCATGCTTTCCACGGTGCTGATATCGAAGACGAGCTGGAGGGTTGCATATTATTTTCTTCTTATATGTACTGGATGTTCCGCTGTTTGTATATTCTCCGAGTGTTATGTAGTGAGGCTTGATGTATTGACTTTTCTGATGATTGTATTCAACTATTATGAAGTTTTATTGATGAGATTCTATTATGTGAAGCTTCACTATATATATGTTCTATTGTATTTTGTCCATGCGCTGTGAGTAATACGATAGATTCTGATGTTTTAATTTACCCTGGCAATCGTCCATGGTCGCCTGGCACACTTTACAGTGCACTATCTCTAGGTTCAGTGCAGGGATCATGGGCGGTCGTCACAGGTATGAAATGGTATCAAATACATGGATTTATAGGCTATCAAAGGGACATTTTCATAAAAATATTAATTAGTTTTCAATAAGAAAACCAGTCTAAGAATATAATGAAAATATCAAGAGAAGCTATTCAACATTAAGGAATAAAGGTAAATTGCTAATATAGAGAGCATGTGCTTTAGTATGAAGGGAATGCCATACTCAACTAAGGATAAGAAGTATAAAGTTAGGCCTGTAAACGGATGCTTTTGGATACGGATAGTGTCATATCTACATCCGTATTTAAAATCATTTTCGAATATCGGATATCTGCATCCGTGGATATGAACTGATATCGAATAATTATTCTACCCGTTGACAATCTATTAATCGAGAAACATAAATAGAAAATTTTGTTTCAGTATAATTTTTTTTCAATCTCATTGATTATAAAATGTAAAAAATAAACAAATATGGTGATGATAAATAGTTTTAAGCAATTAATATATATTAAATTCATATAATACAAACTATTAACTTAATAAAAAATGAACACATGTCTATCATTGTACTAAAATGCATAAATTATTAACTATTGTAACAAACTGGGATTTTCAACCTTCGAAAATCGACACTAATACGTCCACTGTATTACATGCCGAGTAATCGAATGCCGGAAAAACCGATAGTTAGGGGAGAGAAAAAGAAGAGGTAGAAGGAAAGAGAAACAACAACACAGAACCTCGCAATCGCAGCGGAACAATATATAATAGATAATAACATGTCTTTATACAAAAAGAACTATAACTGTTATTTATACATACCATCATCAAAGTACAACAAATCAATAACTCAATACTGGACAGTTATAATAACTTGTCCTCACTAGTGCTGACCATACAGCCTACAATACACAACGGAATATAATCAAGTATATGTAATACGTCCTCATCATCCGGCTCGTCTCCTGAGCTCCGTAGCATCCTAACCTGAACTTGTAATACTCGGTCTGACCCGAGCATTATAATAAAATAAACCCGAGTCAGTCTGGAAAACCAACGTGAGAAAACACACTCAATTTGAATTATTAAAGTTATCAAAATCCTTTGAAAAACAAAGGTATCTCGTAAGACCACGCCACACATAAACACGACGGATTTTTATCTTACGATAACCAAAACATTTTATATCAAAATCATCTGATACTATAATAGTGTCTAAGTACAAATACCTTTTCAAATAGCCGAAATTATTACCTTATTAAATTCCAGCATACTAAGCTCTACAACCAAAACCGTAAAGGCACGTAGTGGAGAATGGATTTCGTACAATGACTAGGCACTAGGGTACCACCTATCACGGTACACATCTAGAAAAATGTACCGAGGACCTCGTCGGGATCCCCTACAACACAAGACCGGTTCTACCCCTAACCAGAATATTACCGAATATATTACCACCCCGGGTGTTCCCATCCTTATCGAGAGCTCTTTTTCCATGCACCTATCCATAATTTATAATATATCCGAGGGTATCTAGAAATATGATAACATACCCTAATTGGGTGCAACCCACTTAGCCTTGCTGCATCTCCCTTGATTTTCAATCATTCCGGTTGATGAGGCTTGAGGCTACGATTACCTTTTTAAGGAATTTATACTTGGAATGCTCATCGTCCTCCAATGACGATGTTCTGATAGCATTCATCCATGCAACTCCGTTCTAGGTCTGAACGAAACCGAAGGCACTATTCCTACTACATCCATTTTGGAACCATCCTCAGGATTAGTAGCAATTAGCCTCCATCTTCGATTCCATGCTCTTGTCTTCACTTCGAAAACGTATTCATTGGATCGAAGTGGTTTTCGGATAACTTATCTGATCCCGGTCTCTTCGAAACAACGTTTGATATTTCCGGTAAACTCAACCCCAGTTCTTTAGGAAATAAACAGACGAAAATAAGATCGGAGATCATCTCCTAACCGTTAGTGGACGGATTTCCTTATCATCGTCCTAGAAGAACGAAACGAGTTTATACGTGCAGATAGCACCTTCGACGGTAACTGTACCATATAATCCCCATGTTTCTCCTAGATATTTCCAAAGTTATGTTTTTAGTCCAGATTTGATAGTCGGTTATTTAACTATCAAATAAACAATCATTCAACCAAAGATTTTATTTTCCACTGAAATTACTAAGCTTATTTAATTTAAATTTGAATAAATTAAATCTCTTTATCAAAAAGGTATATACTTATCTTATCGAAATAAGTATGTTCACAAACCATTCCCTCGAAAATATTTGGAATTTTTTTTAAAATAAATATGGAAAGCACCACGCGGTATCAATCATGGATTCACAGCTCAATGATTACGTCTCTATCCCAGAGAAATCCAAACTTAACTGCAGGCAATCTCTGTCTCTGATTTCACCATGAAAGTAAACCATTACTTTACGAAAACTTTATTTAATAATTAAATATACTTTTAAAACAATTAAAATAATTACATAACTTTGAAACAATAATTAATTCTGGTTTATTAATAAAATTCTATCGATTTACAAGACTTGTCTATAAAACTTATAATTCATTTTGACAATTTAAAAATATTTAAATAACTAATTTTCTGAAATATTTTTAAACACTTTTAAATTACCTAGTTTAATAACTAAAAATCCTCTTTTTAAAAAAAACTCAACTTCTCAATAAAAGTGTATTTTCAATTCCAATATAACCAATCTAATATTTATAGACCTCTCTTCACTTATCACCAATCGATTTATGTTCCCAATCTCATAAATCCTTTTTTCACATTTCCAAAGGTAAAATCTATTATTTCTTTTTAAACTGATTTACCCATCTCATTATAAATTCTTGCCATGAATTTATATCTTAAATTTATCAAATGATAATCATTTCACCTTATTTGTAAACATTGTTTACAAATCTCATAGTCTCATTTCCAATTTACAACAGTTGCACATCACTTAAATCCATTATAAATCAATTTTCTAAATTAAATTCCATTTATAAATCAATTTCTTAAATACCCTAAACTATATTCCAAAAATCAACCAAATCTCGATTCTACTTTCATTTCGTAATTTAGAAATCTTATCTAAATTCCAGTATAACCAATT
The DNA here is from genome assembly GCA_030737815.1 of Allium fistulosum. Taxonomy (NCBI): domain Eukaryota; kingdom Viridiplantae; phylum Streptophyta; class Magnoliopsida; order Asparagales; family Amaryllidaceae; genus Allium; species Allium fistulosum. The sequence continues at coordinate 411,436,960 of CM060908.1, read as the reverse complement.
TTATATTTATTTCCAAGTTCCCTTCTATTCTCCCAATCTATTAAAAATATCGATTTTAAAACCCTTTAATATTTAAAACATGTATCGCTTTATAATTATTATTTAAAATCCTTTATTTGCATTATTCCAAAATATCTATTTACAATATCACGAAATAGTCAAGTACAAAGTCAAACCATTTATTTTATCCAAATCAATTTCTTTTAACTAATTCAAAACTCTATATAAATATTCTACTTCCAAAATTCCCTTTAAATTTCTTTCTCAAATTCAAGATATATATTTATGGTATTTTAAATTACCAAAATCTAGGCAAGTGCTATCATAGCATCCAATAAATTCAAATCACATAATAATCTATCACAGATTATTCAAACACATCATATATCACTGTTTTTGAAATTAAATTCAACATTTTTGAGGAATCCAGTTGGATCCCTCCAACCTGTTTCCCTGCAACCACAGATTTTAATGCAACATAAAAATACCAATCCCGCTTCGAGGCGGTATATAGGGTCATCCGCTATTATGTGGGGCGCATAAGATCTCATCCGCTAAAAATATGTGGGAATATCAATCCAACTACTAACATATATACTACTATATATATAATAACATCCAAACTGATAATAATTATCAAATTCAACCAGGCATTCAATAATTAATTTTAACTATTTAAAATTAAACTAGTAATCCAAAAATGAGTGAGATTAACTCACCTTGATTTTTTTGTCGCTTTCACGTTCTTTTTTTCAATTAAGTTCAAACACGTTTGAATTTATCTTAAATTTCAGCAAGCTCTAATTCAACCAATTTGGAATCCATAGTCAAGATCTCGTTAAAACGAACCCAATGCGACTGACCGCGTTGGATTCGGACCTAAAACGAATGAGATATGAATTTCATAAGAACTTGAATTCATTTAATAACTTATATAACTTACGTTTTTAATTAAATTCAATACCCAAATGCAAATCTCGACCCAAACCAGAAAACCTGACCCGCAACTCCTTCTTCCCCCTTCTTTATTTTCAAACGCCTGTGCATGCAAATACCCCCCTATGGCTCTCGTACATGCACACATACATCACCGTCTCTCAACCATTTTTCAATCCGATTGTTGCTTCAATCTTCTCGACCAAAACTCCACCACCTAGACCCAACGCTGCCTCGTCCGGGCTTCAAAGAAAAACACGACATTTTCGAATTTGCTACAGACCGTACGATGGGTCGCACCCCTTCCCATGTGACTGCACATCACCAGAAGTCGGCTACACGTGCGCCTTCGTCCCCTGATCACGAATCCACCCTCGCCTCGAGCCACCTCGCCTCCAAACACCCAAAAACCGAAACCCTAGCCCAAAACTTGCTCATGACGTCAAAATTGATCACCCCAACTCATAGTCGCACCATATAAATTTCATACTAGATCGAAGAGAAAAATAAAATAGGATTTTACAAGCTAGTTTCCTGATTTTTAGATAAGTAAATTGTGAGAAATAAATTTTCTAAGCTTGCCATGCTTTTTTTTCCCTGTGTTGTGAATGCTCAGTTGTTATGTTAAAAAGGAGAAGATGCGTGTTTGAATAGGTAAAGTTCACGATCGTAGGTGGCTGATTGGATAGAGTAGACATTTGAAAAGAAAAGTTGACTTGACAATATATTAATTAATTTCAAAAAGTCTCGATTTATGCAGCTCAAAATTTCGAACCCCTATCAAGGCGTGCCGCTAGGCGTTCACAATGTTATACCCCTATTCCGAACGCAACGAAAAAGGTTTCGAATCCTAATTCGAACGTATGGAGAAGATAGCTTTTTGGACCCAATTATTATATTGAATTTTCGATATTAATTTCAGCGCACTTCTACACCGTACGACCAAACGATAACTCTAAACGTTACGAAATTTGAGATCCGGTAATAATACACTATTACGGATCCAATGGAACTGGTTTCGTCGAATTCCAAGACTGTGCCTCGAAAGGCTATTTTTATATGTTAATTTAAACGAGCTATTTTTAAAATCGAACAAATCACTTTGAAAATTCAATATAAAAGTTCTATTACCTTCATTCTTATTAATATAAATTTAATAAGCTTTCAAATTATTTTTATCAAGCTTAAAACTCAAGATTCAATTATTTAACTAAATTCCGATTATTAAATTATCTAATAAATCATTATATTTGAAATTCAAGTTAAAAATTAACTTTTAAATATTTAAAATCAGTTAAATATTTCAATTTCAAATAACCAAAATTCTAGGTCATTACAACTATAATCTTGACCGAACGGATAATTTTCGGATGCGTATACCTTTGTTTTTTGGATATTGGATATTTATCCGCTTTTCGAATACAAATGCGGGCGGATTTCGAATATTGCGGATATCCACTGACATGCCTACATAAAGTACTCCAAATGCAACCATGCTACATTTTCCAATTCTATATATGACTATAGTCATGCTACTAATTTTCATGAACCACTCATACTGGGATCAGGACATATGTCTTCTTCCGGACTATTCGTCTGACCACTTCGCTACTCTACATCAACTCCATCGACCAATGCTATCAAGCTACATCACTCACAAACAACTATGAATATGCAATGCATACTTTTTGGAAAGGGGCTCTTTGTGACATTTTTAATCTTGCTTATATTTCTCATTTTAAATTCCAAGCTCGTATGAGAGCTTGAGAACTGTTTTAATGGCTGATAAGGAAGAAGATGTTTTGTACTTTTGCTATAAAAAACAGTGAATAAAAGAAATTGCAAATAAATTTGCAATCCATATTTTGTTTATTTACCTATGTACTTGCTATATTCCTTCAACTTTCTGCATATTTTGTATTATTTAAAAATCTAATCACTTCTTAAAGTGGTTAGTCTTTGAGCATTGGACTAAAAATCAGTTTAACACAGCCGTGGTTTTTCAAAAGGAACGTCCCATTAATTTCTTTTATCGCTCCGTTCCCTTCTAACTTTACCCTCAATTTTTTATCATATTCATCTCTCAGTTTTTATTTTCATCTTCACGTTTTCTTTTTCATCTTCACGTTTTCTTTCCAACCATTCAATTAAAATTCACTTTTTCTATCAATCTTTGTTAACAAAATGAAAAGGAAGGCAAGATAAAAAGTTGAAGTGGATCTTTTTTACTTTGTTTATTTACTTGTTGATTTTGATTTAGTGATAAATTTTTCTCACATTTAACGCTAAATCATTTGGGGATAGATAAATCGAATTTAGGATTAGTCAAATCAAATTTGTGCTTCATATCCACCAGTAGTACACGCAGTTTTTTAACTAACAACATCAGTGTACAATCTAGTATTTTCCTATGTAGCATGATCTGACAAATGTTTTACCTTATTTTACCTTTCATCTAACATTCTTGTTATGCGGGTGGATAAAGGTAAGAAGTCCTTACTCATTTTGTAGAATCATTGGAGAAAACTCGGCTATTTGATTAATTCATATGAAATTGGCTATGCCGAAGCTAAGAGCATCTCCAACCTTATTTGGATGTAATGTCAAGAAATGCTTATGGGTCCTTATCTATTTCATAATGTGAAATATATAAAACAATCTTCTACAATAGAATATATGATTGTTCTTCAATGAAAATGTCTAAAAGAATACAATTTTGTACATGTGTCATTTTAGGAGTATTTTAAAAATCAAATAACTAAATTATTGTGGATATATACACTTTCACATTGTGAACTACAATGTCTACAACTAGACATTATGTTTTATAATGTCTTGTAAATCGTTTGACAAATCATCTTCAAAATTCATTCAACATTTGCATTGGAGAAAGTAAACTTAACAAAAATGTTAATTGATGATGTGTCTATGATTTTACATTCAAATTAAGAAAGGGTTAAAGATGATAAACAAAAAATGAAGAGCAACTGGAAAAATGTTCGTACTCAAGAAAATGGTGTTCGAACAAATTCTTCTTCTTTCTTTGCGCAGTCGTCATCATCGCATCGCCATGGAATTTCTGATTCCAATTCTTTTTCTTCTTTTGGAGCAGACAAATTCTCGTATCCAAACACCCAATTTCAAAATTCGCGAGCATCTTTTAACCCGAATTGGAAGAGGGGTTTCTATTGTTTTCGCTGTGGAGATAGGAATCATAAAGCTAAAGTTTTTTCTAATCCTATTCGTTGTTTTAATTGTGGAGTATCTGGTCATAAGAGATCAATCTTGCCCTTCGTTTTTTAACCCTTTCCTTTCTTTAGATCCCTTATTCACTTACTCTGATCCTATTTTTTCAAAGCATTTGTGTCCAAAGGATCATCACTATTTCTTCGTTCTCGAGTTCCTGAGATTAAGAGGCCTTTTCATGGATTATTGTGTAGGTAATTTTAAAGAATTTGACTTTCTTTTTAACAAAGTGTATTGGCACTTCGATTGCTTAACTGCTGAAACATTGGAAAATATTCGAATTCTGGTAATTGGAATGGGGTTCAACCTAAAGAGTTTTCGAAACAAGATAATGTTTTCTATGATTCATAGGATTCGCTTTGTTTTGACATTGAAGAATTATATGTGAATGATTCGATTAGGGATACTCATGCTGATATTCTTCTGTTAGATCCTGTGGTTAGTGAGTTTAGCTGTCAGAATTCTTTGTCGCTTGATGGTTTTGGAATTCCTGATGATTTAGCAGCTCCAAATAATTTGATTTCTTCAGCCATTGATGTTAGAGTGCTATCATCTGTGGTTAAAGATGATGCAAAAGATTTTGCTATTGATATTCTGGTGGTTGGTGAAACCTCTTTAATGCATTCTGGTGATTGGTGCATTGATACAATTGATGGTCTTTATATTTGTAGTCTTGATTTTGGTGATGGTGTGTATCAATGTAATATTGGTACTGATGATCTAGACTTGGAAGTTGTTACTGGTATTTGTTCTTCTAAGGTTATAGAGTTTTCTATGAATGAAGAGAATGGTGAATTAATTTTTGATGATGGTAAGTCGATAGGTTGGGCTTGTTCAGTAAATAAAGATAGTGAATTTTGAGTATTTGCTAGCTCTAAGGTTGTGTTAACTCGAGATGATGATGGTTGTTCTAACAGTCTTGGTGAGAAAGGTGTAGTTGATAGCTTACTTGTTGATGACGAAGCTTTCTTGGCTAAAGTGGATTTGAATTTGGAAAACTCTGTTGGCTCATATAATGTAGCTGTTTTTAAAAAAGCATGCAGTTTGACGCAGTGTGCACTTTGTTTTCCAAGTGATTCTGTGGTAGATCATGACTTGTGTGTTGTTGTTGATTTTTTTCGATCAGAGGTATCTCAATTAGGCAGTTGCAACCCAGTACTTTTTAAGAATTGTTTGTAATGTTGTAGAGATTTGTGGCTCTTTGTTGATGACCAAGAAGTTGAATTCGTGGAGCATTGTTGTTAATAGGGTGAGGAGAATTCAAGAATGGTTGGGTTTGGAATTTATTTTAGGGAGGCTGTGTTCTATTGGGGATATGTCTTGTGATTCAAGCAAGATCATCTATATTTACGTTGATCTTTTTAGATTTTTAGTGTACTGCTGCTGGGCATCTCGTAGAAGTTCTATTCATGCTCATGTTTCGACTCCTATTCCCAAAACTCGTAATAAAATTTGTAGGAGTATTTCAGTTGTTAGCATTAGAAGAAGTCCCAGGTTGAAACTTAAGAATTCTAGGTATTTTGCTTGAGGTTGGTTGCTTGGTTGGAGGATTTGGTTGTCGTGGTGGGTGTTGTGGAGTTGCTGTTGTAGGCTGCTCATTTCGTGGAGTCATTTCTGGTTGTCGAGGCTGGTGTTGTGGAGTTGTTGTTGTTGGTTGCTCTTTTTATGGAGTCGTTCATGTCTCTAGTTTATGTTTTCTTCTGTAGATTGCTTGGAATGTGTCTTTAGTTTTTAGACTTTTAGGAGGATTGATTTGTCATTGTTTTTGTATGGAGGATTTTTGGCTACCTGCCAGGCTTGTTGGCAGCTCCTTTATTTCTGATGTTATATATATATATATATATATATATATGCATGTGTGCTCTCCTCTTCTTAAGAGGATCACACATTTTTCTCAAAAAAGAAAGGGTTAAAGATGCTTTAAACAACAGTGGTGATTGGAGTTAGATTCAGCATGCCTCTAAATATAGTTAATACAATGTATCGTACCAATTTTTTTTTAGCAAAAACTATACTACTACCAATCAAAGCAATCTTCAAAACTGTACTTCGATTTTTGATTATTAAAGATTAGTTATAGTTGATAATGGACTTTACCATTTAAAATTATAATATCAATTACCAAGAGTTATTATTGTTTACGTATCAATGTCACTTTATATTTCTTTTACAGCCAAACACACACACTGTGAATATTTTTGTAAAATATTTTGAAAGATTATATAAATTCATACACACTCTTGGATATATGTTAGAGAGTATATGTGAGAAATGCGGATTACGAATCTTAAGGCTAGAATAACACTAGGGGGTGAATAGTGTTTTATGGATTTTTTAAATCTTTTTGAATTTTATTCAATTTAAACACCAACAAATGCAATTCACAAACACAGATATAATCACAGAATTAGACACAGATGCAAATACTAAATAAAAGCAGTAAAGGAAAGAACACACCAAGATTTTATACTGGTTCGGAGTTACCCAACATCCAGTCCCGTACAATCGTACGGATTTCTTATCAAAATAATCTCCTAGATTACACCCTCGGTTTTAAGGCTACGAGGTACACCCTCTTGTATTCGAGTCCAGGGCAAACTCTCTTGATTTAACCAGGCTACAAGATCACCTAATTGATTTCCGGGGCTACAATCACACCCAATTGATTTCAAGGCTCAACCGCACCTTTTACTCAATAGTTTGATTTACAAAAGATTCTATAACTCTGAATAGCACTGAGATCTTATGGAGAGAGTGGCAGAGAATCAAACAAGAGATAATCAAGTTTGATTCACTTGGTATTTCGGCAGAGTATAGTTTAGGATTCTTTAGAATAAATGTGGAAGATGAAGAGGAGAGAAAATAAATGAAATCTGGTAAAAATTCGTTTAGAACTTACATGTATTTATAGTAGAGCAACAGCCGTATCTATTCATGAAAGGATACGGCGAATAGACATTTCTTTTGAAAATTGAAATTTGAAAATAATGGACACCATGTCGACATGGGGGGTTGAGGGATGTCGACATGCTCAAGGCAAAATTAATGTTTTGATTTTCTTATTAAAATTGGTTTCTATAATTTGTCAAAACAATTTCTAAACTTTGCAAATATATTTAAACATATAAAAGAGTTTAGAAAATAATTTTTATTATATATAATCTTAATCTATAAAGTGATTTAAAATCCGAGTATATAAATATTTTAAAGCTAAATATTTAAAACAAGAGATGGTTCAAAAACAATGAAAATTTTGAAATCAAAATATTAAAAATGATAAAAATAGTTTTGAGGCTAAAATATTTCAAATAAGAGAGATGTCTTTTCGAAAAGAAGGTTTTGAAAACATTTTAAAAAATAAGAGATATATTTTTGAAAAACATTTTTATAAATTAGTGGATATCAAAATAGGACCACTATATGTTCCACTAGATATTGTCGTGGGTTCCATCCCACTAGGGTTCCATCCCTTTAACAGGCTCGAAGTGGATTCCATTCCACGAATAAATTTTGAATAAAGATGTAAGTTCTTTCAAGAAGTTTTAACATAATTCTAGACTAACTACATTATCTTGTACTGTTTGAAATCTTGAACTCTTGATAACTTGATTTCTTGATACTCATGAGTCTTTAATCTTGATATTTTCGATCTTTAAATTCATCAGTCTTGTATCTCTATACTGTATAGTCTTCATTCTTGGTACATGCATGCTTATATTCTGCATATACATATATATTTAAACCATAACGTTAGTATTTATATTTTATAACAAGTCCTGAGGTTGTTGTCATCAAAACCATCATATCAAGGACTAACAGTATATTTAATTAAACAACACAATAATTTTCAGTTATTACCACTAGACAAAACTCGGAAGTAACGTTTTCCTATTTCGAGATCCAAAAATAAACGTCGATGATGTTGCAATTATCACTAAATTTATTTTCAGACGATAAATTGAGATTTGTTTTCTTTTCAACAATAATAAATAGAACAACTAACGAATTTCATTACACTATTGTTTATACATCATTTCTCATTTGTCTCCACACGAGTAAATATAACATAATAAATAATAAATATATGCGACATATGAATATGCAGACATGTTTTACAACTTTATAACTCAACCAATTATAAACTCGGTTATACATAACACACAACTAAATGAAACGAACTACAAAGATAAGAAGGCATCTTGCACTATCCTTAGAAGCTTTATTTGTATGCCATAGGTAAACCTGAATGAGTACCTATGAGTTCATGGAAAAAATAAAATAAATAACACGACCCAGACATAAATCTGTTGTAAATAATATAAGTTTCCCAAGACACTATGTGCCTACTGAGACCGTGCTGCAGAGTGGAATGAGTTTCCCCTTACCAAACACTACAATATCAATACAACAATATAATAAATTTATAAGGTTAAGTCATTCAGTATACACATCCACATGTCACATATATATTAGGTGTTTCGTATTTGATTAAATTTAAAATAAGAAATGTCTCGTATCATTTCTTCTTTAATTTTTTTTACAAAGATTCGTATTTTCCTTTATTAAAAACTAACTTATTTACAAAGGACACATGATATATGCAATAAAATTTAGGTCTAACCCCGCTAATGCAGACTGGTCCAAACAAAAATGTCCAATACAGTTAAAATACGTAACTAGTTTGGATTTGCAAGCTCAATACCCTTGACACGTACATCTCAAACCTTTTACATGTAATAATCCAACCACCGACTTACCTAAAATAAACAATCATTTCATTTAAATCCTTCCTCGTTTTGCTTCTCTTTATTGGTAGAATGAGAAGACTTGAAAAATCTCTTAAACTTTTGCTCCACTCTTTGTCTAAGTCACTACTTCCCCTCTTACTCATTGTAGATCTCCGCACATACTCTACTAGCTCGTAAACTATGCTCCTAATTCCTCCAAAGTCTTTAAAAAAAGATACTCCACTTAATGATCTTCAGTTTGCACCATGGTGACTTCCTCCATGTGCAAAACAATATACAATCCCATGTTAGGACAACATCCTACTATTATGCTCGTGAGTCAAGTGTCTCTGTCAGATCTAATAGAGTTAAGGGTATGCCTTGGGAGTAATTATGTAATTTGTTATGTATATCTAACTTGATAACCAATCTTGTTTGTAATAAAGGTGTTGATTTCTATAATATACTTTATTATATTATGATATAACTAATTATGTAATTAATTTAAAGTGTATTAAATAGAAAATCCTTAAATGATATGTTATTTGATAGTAATTATAATGTGTTGTAATCATGAGAAATTTATCATATTAAAATAACACATTATTTTAAATATTCATAGTTAAGATGCTTCGAGATGGAATATTGATACATCCGTTGAGACTATAGTATGTAATGCTCTTCAAATGTTTGGTAGTATATTACTCACGGTTATTAAGGGCACTAAGTGATTACATAAAGGTGGTTATTGGATAACTATGTAATGACTCACTAGAGTGTTTTTTGTTGGTTAATATAACTATAGTCAAACAGAGAATCTCGAAGTGACGATATTACATGGTTCTCTCGACTTAAGAATACCATTGAATTTCAATATTGACACTACACTTTAGTTGTAGCTAAATTGTGGCTTGGTGTCCTCTGAATAGTTAGGTCCGAGTTAAAGTACTAGAAGTGAAACACTATTAAATAGAGATTCATCTTCTCAATTAGAAGGGATTAGTATCACGGTTAGTTGTAGTTAACTCAAAGTCATAGTCTCTGCCCAAAGCATCATATTTAATAATAATTATTATTATTGAATCAAGGATTTCGTGTTTAGACTTATTAAGTTGAATGTGTATGATATTGGAATTAAAAAAATTCCATAAGTCATAATGTGATATAACGTTGACGAAGAGAATTGGTGTAAATAAAACCTTACTACTAGGTACCGCTTATAATAGCAAAATTGGAATTTACTGAAGATACGTATAAGCAGTAAATTCAGTCAAAATGTCACGCTACTAGCTAAGGTGGCTTGTGAATGTTAATATTTGAATTATTAAATATTAATTGCTAAACTAAATTTACACCTTTGAGCTGCACAACCATAATGATGAATACTTGGAAAAACCACTTGATTTGATTAATTTATAAGCTATTATAAATTAATTAATATTTATAAAATATTAATATTTAATTTTTTGTTCTTTGAATGATATTTAATGAAATGCGTATATAAAAATTATATATGCACGTATCAATATATGATATCATAAAGTATTTAAATTTGATTTAAATAGATTAATTGATAAATGTGCTTGGAAATTTTTAAAAGTTTGTCTGGGGCCGACCATGCATGGATAGGAAGGTTTATTTGACTTAATTGAGATTTAAGGAAGAATTAAAGAGGGAAGTTTTTAAAGAAGGAATTAGAAAGGTTTCACTTGTTTCTTTAAAACAAAAATTCATTTCATTCATTTATTCGCTCTCCTGACAATTCATTTTCTATCTCTCCTCTCCCTTCCCCGCTCCTAGGCTGAAAACTAATGGCTTCATACCCATATAATTTCCAAAATAAAAAATCAAAACAAAATAAAAAATCAAAACAAATAAAAAAGATGATGCTTCAAATCGTTGCAAAATCTAGAGGCCGGTTCGATCAAATCTAGGAGCTATTCTTCATTCAAGGTGTGATTTTTGGCTACATCTTAAGATGATTATCCAATCTCCTTTTAATATATGTTATATCATGTTAGAATGGTTTAGATCTTATATATATATACATCTCATCATAATAGTATGTTACATCTTCTTTATATAGTTTAGATTTCGTATCTTAAATAATGAATTTACATATGCCTATATTATCTAGTCTATTGTTTGCTTTTGTTTTAGAAATTTAAGTTTAATAAGAAAAGGAAGGGTTTTTTGATTTAAAACTAATTGCTATATATTTTAAATTGAATGTATTGTTTAGATGTAAACCATACTTGAAATTATTTTATGACATTGAATGTAAGTTTCACATATATATTTGTTATTTTGATTATATATTATTTTGGTTGTTATTTATATCATTTCAATTTAAAATTAGAAAGGACTTCCGTTTAAAATTATAAATCTAATGATGAATTCTTTTCTTAGTCAAAATAGATTTCAAGTTATTGATTTTAAATTATAAAACATATAAATTTGCAAGTTTTATTACGTATATTATTTTGAATCTAAATATAGTATTTCGTTAGAGGGAATTAGAGAATGACAAATTTTGAAAAAAACTTAGGCTGAAAGACACCAAGTTTCATTTTTGGACTGAAGGATAAACTTTGGAAAAAAATAGGCTGAAGGACAATGCTAGTTATAACTAGCATTATATTCAGCTTTTACACTATACAAAATGCTAGTTATAACAAGCATTATAATCAGTTTTATACTATACAAAATGCTAGCTATAATTAGCATTGTCCTTCAGCCTAATTTTTTTTAAAGTTTGTCCTTCAGCCCAAAAATGAAACTTGTTGTCCTTCGGTCTAATTTTTTTCAAAGTTTGTCCTTGTTCCTATTTTCCACTTTTCGTTATTTACGTATGTTTGTGCGTGTGCATTGTTCCAATCCAAAATTTATAAAATGACTTTTTTTATAAAATTACAGATCTAATGTTGAACTCCTTTCCAAGTTAAAACTTGATTTCAAATTTATAGTTTTAGATTTCAAACATGTAGAATAGTCAAAAACAGTTTTATTACATACATATTTACACAATTGTTATTTCATATGATTTAAACTAATACTATGGACAACAAAGACATATATAAAGGGGAATGTGTTTGTTGCAGTGTAAATCGCAACACCTATAAACGTACATATTAACCATATAAATTGTTTGTATGTTGCACTTACACATTTTATACCGGAGTATATTTGGATATACTCATAATATACGCCAAGTATAAATTTGGTCATGTATGTAATTTAATAAATTAGTCAACTTAAATAAAGAGAGAGAAATGAAAGGTTTCTCTCTCTGAATAAAAAAAATCTTTCCTCGATTAATTGAACAAGTTTAAGAGAGAGAAACTAAAGCTTTTCTTCTCTAAATTAAATTAAACAAGCAACTGTTACACACGCATACACATAAGAGTATATTTGATATATTTTGTTTTATATAAATCTCATACTGATTTATATATAAATAATTAAAAGTTCATTTATACAAAATTAAATAAAATAATAATTTCTTTAAAACTGTAGTAGATTGGATCTAATAAACATTTAGACTTCATAGGCCTAATATATCGAAAAGAGAATATTTTTTTGAAATCTGCTTATTTCACTCACTTTTGAATAAGCATATTATTTTAATTGTATTAAAGCCCGATGGTCTATGTAGTCTATAATAATAATGTTAAAGCCTACTCATTTAGTAGGGTGTCTAGAAAGGTAGTGTTTAAGGTTGGGTTTAGGTAATAAGTACTCTGCCCTACTTGGCTATTGGCTTGGGCCTGAAGGATGAAGTAAGCTCAAAGATTATCCCCAATATAAATGCTTAACTCTAGGCCTTTAGCTAATTTTCAAATTTTGTTTGAAATTTTAAAATTGTATTTTTGATTTAAAAGTTATGTTTAAAGTACAAAAGGGAAATTTTGTACAAGTTATAAAATGCATTCGAATTTTTCAAAATTGTTTAGACAAAATTGTATAATTACTTTGTAAATTTAAGAATTTAAATTTTGTTAATATGATTAATTAAATAAAATAATTAATTAAAAGTTAATTGATTTGAACACATATATATTGTTGTATGTGTATAACTATTATAGTTATTTATTCATCTTGAATTTGTTTGTGATAAATTAAATTAAAATTTCAAATTAATTAAAATATTTAACTAAATAAAATTATTTAAAAGTTAATTAATTAAAATGTATACATATATTGATATGTATACATAGATAGACTATAAATGTTATAACTAATTAACTATCTTAAATAGTTTAAGATGGGTAATATAAAATTAATTAACTAAATATGATTTAAGTTAATAAGAATTAAAATTAGTCAGATAAAATTTGATTAATACGATACATATATATATTATATGAGTGAACTAGATTATAAAAGTAATGAATAAGTTAATATTTATGTAACCATACATGTATAAAATCAAGTGGAACTAGAAAGAAATCCAAATGAGATTTAAGGAATAAGTACATACGTATAGTGCATATATCACAATTTGAGATGAGTTTGACACTTAAATCATGAGGATATTTCACAAGAAATATATTATTCCCTATATCAATATCACTCAAGATTAGTGATGTAAATGGGTCTAACTGGACTAGACAAAGGTGTGTTCATGTTCTATCTTATAAGAGATCGAGAGGGAAATGGAGCATACAAAATTTAAGTTTGCACATTGTTCGTACGGGTCGGACGAACAATGTACGAACAATAGAAAAATATCAAACAATCTCAGACAAATATATTTACAAAGATTTTTTCTTATCCTAATTTGTGTCCTAAACAAGAATTGGGTGGACACAAGACCGAATGCTTTACGCCTTCAGACTGAGCCGACATTAGACACTCATACAAGGTTTGCACCCATATTCAAGTTTTGTGTGTGTGTGTGTTTATGTGTGTGTGTGTATAATAAAGATGAATCTGTAATATATAAGTTGTCCTCTGTCATTTATATATTAATAGATTACTTGCATACTCTTTAGTTGCTGATATTCCTCAAGCTAGAGATGTTATGCGTAGTACTATTAATTTTTTGATTAGATGAGGTAAGATACACTACGCCATAAATGACCTTCTACAACACAAAAAAAATGTTGGCTCAAGCTCGAAAAATGTTGCCATAGGTCTATGGCAACACTTTTAGGGTGATGCAATTTTTGCCGTTGCCTTAGACCTCAAAGGCAACATTTTGACTATCTAAGGCAACATAAGTAATATTGTTGCAATAGAACCCTATTTGGGTCTATGGCAACACCCATAGGTGCCTGTAGCAACATTCAAAAATGTTGCTATAGATATTAATTTTCTGAATTTGTGGGGCCCACAATGTAAAGCATATTTGATTTTTTAATAGAAATAAATATTTATTTAATAAAATGCTATTTGCACAGAATTTGATATTCAAATAGTAATTTATTTAAAAAAAAATTTATTTCAACATTTGAAATAGTACAAATTCCTGACTCCACTATTTTACAATTCAATGATATATAACACTGATATTCACATATACAGATATTCCTCACTACATCACTCAGTTCACTCATTACATATGCAGTTTCAATTTATACAGACATCGACACTGACAAATATATGACGAGCCGAGTGCCGAGCCAAAGGCGAGCCGAGTAGCGGGTCCGGGCGCAGCGTCGGCGGGGGTCCGGGGCCCCGCAGTCCCGGCGGGGATCGACCTTCGAACCTTCTTTGAAACCTGTCTTCAAGCTCATGCACATTTGATTTGACTCTGTCTTCAAGCTTATATCCAGTTGTCCAGTCTTCAATACCTGTCACATATAATTCAAAAGCAGTAATCTGGAAAATAATATTTAACTCGAACAGAAAATGAAAATATTTTTGTTATATTATTTGCCTCAGGTATTTGGGTTGTTTCTTTTCATAAGTGCATAAGCCAAACACGAATGCAACACATGGATACAGGGCAGTATGGAAGACAGCAAGCAATAGTTTAAGCAAAAATGTACAAAGGAGAAGCCAAGTGCACAAAGTAGTACTCAACACAGCAAGCAACATAACATGACCAAGAAATGCATGTACATGGATGAACATACATGCATCATAAGGCTTGGTACAAGAAACTACTCAAGCGCAACTACTCAAGTGCAACTACTCAAGTGCAAGTTCATACTCAAGTGCAGCCAGATATGTAGACAAGCCAAAAAAATGGACATGGCACAAGGTCAAACCCGAGTCATCGACTGGATTCAACTCAGGGCCAAGCAACCAACAAAACAAACAAGAACCAGGTTCAGCAAAATATAGACAAGCCAGTGCAAGAAACACAGCAGTACACATAGGCAGCCCATCAAGCAAAAATAGTGAATGCATCAGGCATGTACAAGAGAAACATAGGCAGTAATATGATATATATAGGACTTGGAGCATCAGTTCATGTTAAAGAACAAGGTTAGCATGGTACCAGTTCAGTCCAGACCAAGCAAAACCAACAAAGCTCAACACACATATGTTTGTATATATCGTGGAAATCAAAACTCAATGTTCAGATTAGTCAACAGTTTTAGAAAACCAAAGATCACTTTCAAAGTTCTGATTTTCAAAAATGCAGAAGTTTTCAAGTGAAGCAGTTTTCAAGAGGACAGCAGAATACAAATACTTCAAGTTCTGGTTTAACAAATGCAACAAGGTACAAAGGTATGTGAACAAGTTTAACAAAGGTTCAAGTTCTGGTTTAAAAAATACAGCAGAAAGGAGCTAACAAGCTCAGATCAGAAATCAAAAACAAGCCAGTGAACCAAAATCCAACATACCAAATAATATCACATCGCAATTCATCATCGGCAAAGCAAAATTAAGCCAGTGAACCAAAATTCAACATACCAATTCATCATCGCAATCCAACATACCAGATTTCTCAAAGTCCAACAGAAAGATTAAACTCGAGATTATAGGAAATAAAGCCTATAAATAAATCCTAATTCATCATCGGCAAAAGCGTGCGAGTGTAACCAAAATTGAGAATATTCAAGTAAACCAGAAGGCAGAAAACATACCAAATAATATCACATCGCACCCGACGATGAAGTCAAAGCAATTTGAGCAATCAATCAAGGAGAACGAAGGAGCAAGCTACCAGGAACGTTTCTCACACTAGATTCGATCAATCAGAGCATCAAAGCAACTAGAATCGCGTGCCCTAGTTTTCACCGAAACCAATTCGACTACCCCCTACCACTCTGACATCAGGCCCCAACCACGAAATTGCAACCAAATCAGCAACTCCCTGAACCATCGCAATCCCACAACCTTACCTCGAATCACCAGAATCGCCAAAAACCTGAACAAAATCGCAAATCCGGAAGTAGTGAGGAAAACTGACGCGAGGCGAAAGAAAATAACGGAAATTGATATGGCCGACAGGGGATAAAAGCAAAGCCAGTTATTCTCCAGATCGAAGAAACAAGGAGGAGCGGCATCATTTTTTTAAAGTCGGCGGAATAAAAATTAGGGATTGGAAAATTGGGGGTGAGAAACGAAAGCGGGTGCGTGAAAAGTAAAGCGGGAAATGGAAATTGGTAAGGTGTGGATCGATGGTGTGAATCGACGGTTGAGATTTTGTTTTAAATGGTGGTGTGGATCGCTGAGGTGTAAAATTTTTTTTAATTTTTTTAATTTGAATATATCTATGGCAACACTATATAAAAATGTTGCATCGTGTTACACTTGTTTAGCTAGAGCAACACATTTTTATGGCTAAGGTAACACCAAAAATACAACGTTGCAGTAGGACCAAAATTTTATAGCTGTCGCAACATTTTAGCTGGCAACCCTTGCAAAAATGTTGCAGAAGGTCATCTATGGCGTAGTGATATATGCACGTATTTGTTGATATTCCTCAATGCATGTCCATTATACTTAGGCCGTCGTGAAATGGAGGGTACGAGTGAATAATCACCTTTGAACTTG
The DNA here is from genome assembly GCA_030737815.1 of Allium fistulosum. NCBI lineage: Eukaryota > Viridiplantae > Streptophyta > Magnoliopsida > Asparagales > Amaryllidaceae > Allium > Allium fistulosum. Next base: position 411,420,098 of record CM060908.1, on the reverse strand, counting down.
TTGATATTCCTCAAGGTCGAGATAAGATTAGGACAAAGACCACATGTTAGAAGTTGTATATGATAAAACAGATAAAGTGTTATCCATCACTTGCAGGCCTATGATTTGTTGATATTCCTAAGGTCGGAATTCGAAGGCAAGCGAGTCCTAACACCCACTAGAGAAATCAAATAATTTTTATGTTTTTCTTAGGGTTTTGAGAAACATAAAAATCTAGTGGGAGACTTATTAGAAAAATAAAACGATAACATTTAACATTTCTAATGATGTAAAAATATATGTTGTAATGTTAAAATAATCTACTTAGACAAATTTGTGCAACCATTATAATTAATTGAATGTTTATCAAATAAAATATACAAATAGACTGAAAAAAAGATTTATATAGAAATATAAAATATACTTATCGATAAATCGTTTTGCATATTGCCAATTCAAGACCCATGCAAGTGCCTAATTATACAACTACTAAATACGTTTGTAACTTGGTCACTTATGTGTTTATTTGCTAGAGACTGTGTATTGTTTTCTATGAGTTTCGAACTCTAAAACAATACAAGAATATGGATATTTAATCCTTGTTCAATCGCATATAAATATTATATAGTGAACAATCGCAATTCCCAATGTACGAAACTTTAAAAAAATTAGTTCATTCGAAATAAGAAAGTAACCATAATATGAGATCGTGTATTCAATACAATTGTTTACAATAAGGATCATGTTGTATTAGATGTAACACTGAACTAAGAACTACAAAATGTACCTAGGAATTCGATCATTGAAATGTTGATTTAATCGGTTTACGTAAAATGCAACTTTGATACCATTAAATATTAAGGATGACCAAATGCACTTTTGTAAAGAGTTCATTATGGTCTTGTAGTAAGGGCTTCCTTTTGAATGGTCTGAATATTCGAAAATGAGAGTGAATATACGAGAGTGGATGTAACTTAGGCACAGTTGGGATAAAGAGAAAGAATGGTCATTTCTACGTGATAAGAGATGTCGGAATCAAGATTTCTGTAAGAGTGTTTCCTTACGTTAAAGACTATTGATCTGAAACTCATGATTTTAAACTAATTACAATGAATGACATAAAATCTTGTAATAAGTGGTTGAATGAGGCTTTGTACTTCATACACTATTATAGTAACGATGGAAATAGTGGAGGCATGCCATATAACACTTCTTACTGGATGCATCGAGCTACGAAAATTATTTTCGTAAACATACCAAATATTATTTATGAAATAATAATTTTTTTCAACATTGAATGAAATAAACATAGTTTTATTTAAATATGAGTATTATGAATATTAGTTATAAGATAAAACTATAGTAATGGTACTTGATATCATAACAAAATGATACATTAGAAAATACAAAATCTTATGAAATTTTACAATTATTTTGGAATTATAGACTAAGCCACAAGTTTACGAAATAATTCTTTAATCATATGATTATGAATAATACGGCACTGGAGAGTTGTATCTCAAATGATTAAGGGAAAAGCATCCATTTAGTGGAAGTGACATAAGAGTTGGTGAACTCTTAGGATTGATACATGTAAATGTATGTAATCGTAGGTCTAATGATATTGTTAACTGGGTTTTTAACCAAGCAAAAGTCAACAGAAGTTAGAACATCAAGACGGAAATGAAACGACTCGAAAACTTGGAAGCACACTTAGATGGAGAGTGAAACAACTCCGGAAATTTAAGAGAGATGGGAGCAAGAGACATTGCTCGGTACTGAGCCATACAGGTCGGTATCGACCTATAATTTCTCTCCAAATCAGCTCACAAACTCCATACTTCTCATATGCATCTCCAATAGCTCGTGATCAAGTTGTTTTTCAAGAGCATAAATGACCAATTCCAAGGTTGACGATAAGAAAGCCAAGAAAGCGGGTTAACTCAATCGATGGAGGGAAGATTACTAGAAGCAACCAATAACCAATGAAAATAGCATGGGACACATCAACATGAAGATTGAAGAGCAGAGCAAGAGTCGACGTTGAATTTGCACCAGCATTTACAGCTTGATACCGAGGTATCGGCCTATCTCCTTGGCTCATGGTACTTCGATTTTTCTTATGCAGCATTGGGCTATCTTCTGGACCTCAGTGCAAGCGGGCTTCTGATCCAGTACCTCTGTTTCTCTATATAAACCAACCTAACTGCAATTAAAGAGGAATCTGGTTTCTGCTAACTTCATACGCGGAAGTTCTGTCTCTTTTTCATCTCTTGCCTCCACACAATAGTCACCTAGGTAGCTATTCTTGGCAGTTCTTAGCCATAGAACTTGTCAAACCCTTGTACTAGTGACTTATACTCTCTTTAATTCTCTGTAATCCAACACAAACTCTATCAAATCAATCAATAAAAGCTATAAAATGGATGTATGCCAGAGATTGCCAAACCACTATAAAAATCTTATGTCTCTTTACTTTATCTATGTTCTATTTTCTTTTATTTTCAATACTATCAGCTAGGTCATACAGGTTCCCGACAACTCAATCTTGGGTGTTGATCCATTTTGGCATCAACAATTTGGTGTTTTCACTGAGAAACTGAATCCAGACTTAGATCTAGATCTCTACTTTGGATTAGATAGATCCAGAAGTTAGATCCGGAAAACTTGCTTGAAGAACTTGAAGAGTTATTAACAAAATTCATGGCACCAAGAAGATCCAACAGATCCTTAGGAGCTGTGGCTGGTTGTGATGAAAGGAATGCTCACCAAATAGAAGTAACCAATGGAAATCCACTACTGGATCCTCAACTCAACAGGAAGTTGTCACTAGAGAAGAGCTTGATCAGATGATCAGTGAACTTAACTAGAACTTTACAGATTGTCAGAAATCTCTCATAGATAAGATGGATGCATTACTAACTTTGCAACCACCAACAACAGAAAGAGTTAGAAGAGAAACTTCTCCTGTAATAGAACAAGAGAACTCTTTAGTCTCTGGCTTAAACGTAAGAGATAGAAAGCGAAAGCAAAAGGAAGTGACCGCCGAAGTTGTAGGAAATGTAGCAGAAGGAAGCAGGAGCGCTCCTCCTCATAAGAAGGTAACTTGGTATCGACCCAAAACAGCTCTGTACTGACCCAAATGTCCCACTTAACGATGTTCGGAAGGGAGATGCATTGATGATTTCTGACTTTGATGACAACATGCAGCCGGATGATGGCAATGATGTCTTGAATACTCGTGTTAATGAATAAAACACTGGAGCTGGAGTTCAAGCTATCATGGAAAGACCAACCGAACACTAATGGAACTCTGCAGGAGTGATTCTCCCAGAGAATGGAGAACCTAGACTTCAGTTGGCAAGCCGAGATTGTTTGCGGAGTCAAACACTCGGTGCAGCCCCTGATAGTCGACCCATAGATTATCATGCCAGCAAGGAGTACATTGCTGACATGGTCAAACGGTTGGTGGAGGAGAGTAGAGGTAGGAAAAATGAAGACTTGGATTCCACACCAAGCCAAACTCCATTTATTGAAAATATTTTGAGAGAAGAATATCCACGGAAGTTCACCATGCCAACAATGTCATCCTATAATGGAACTACTGATCCCAAACAGCACTTACTCAAATAGGAATGGCATATGGATGGAGCTAGAGCTACGTTTAGGGTGTTCGTTGTAGGTGTTTCCTTATCTTCTTGGAAGGATTCACTTCCATGTGGTTCACCAAGCTCGCGCCGAAGTCTATCTCCACTTTTGACGAATTGACAAAGAAGTTTCTGAAATAGTTTAGGCTCCACACAACACGATCGAAGTACCTTATGTCGTTGTCTGGCTTGTCGCAAGACCCAAGGAGTCACTGAAAGCCTTCTTGAACCGATTTAACATCGTTGTTACGGAAGTTAGCAATCTGAAGGAAGATCTTGTATTCGTGGCACTTGTCCGAAGCATTCACCTGGACACGGATTTCGGTAGGTAGGTAAAAATGAAGCAACCAACTACTATGGAAGAATCCCACCGGAAGGCAAATCAGTTTCTGAGACTAAAAGAAGCAAATAAGATTGAGGCCAAGCCCATTGATGAGCAGTTGAAGGAGGTGATTCAGAGTAACGTTGTGGTTAAACAAGATGGAAATAGTTCTAGAGCTATTGGTGGAAATGCAGGGAATACGACAAATCAGAAGAAGAGGAGTCAGAATGCTAGTAGGCATGATGGGAATGAGAAATGCCCAAGGAATCTGAGACCTGAGAACTATACACCATTGAATGACAGTCTATAAAACATTTATCTTATCACTCAAGAAACTGAGCGGTATAGCAAACTGCTCAAGAGGGAAGGGACCGATCAACAAAAGAGATCGGGAAAGTTCTACCGCTTCCACTAGACTCACAGGCACAACGTAAATGAATGTTGGTATCTAAAGGATTTAATTAAAGAATTGATAAGAAACAACAAGCTCCAGTAGTATATGAAGAAACCACAAAACCCTAATTAACTTGTTAGACCCCAAGCACCAAATGCTCAAGGAAATCAGCTTGGACCCAACGGAGAAGGGCCCAAGCGAGCTGATGGAAGACTGTTATAAACATCATTACTGGAGGACCTCATCCAACACAAAAGAGTTAGGGCGAGATGGAACGGCATGCTAGTTCTTTGAAACATGCACCACAGGAGAGTTGCTACATCGTCGAAGACGAAGCTCCAGCTAAGCAATAAGGGATAATTATCGATGCCATTATGTTCTAGAATCGGGATATCGAAGGCATAAAAGCGCCAACTCTTGACCCAATGGTGATAATAATTGGGATTGGACCAACAGTTGTGCATCTAGTTTTGATTGACAATGGAAGTTCAATCAACGCCATATTTCAAAAGACTTTTGATCGGATGAAGATTAGCATGAAGGACGTGACCGCATGAAAAACAAAATTCGAGTTATACGGGTGAACCTAAATAGCCGGATGGAACGATCGACCTACCTATAGAACTCGGGGAAGGAGAATGAAGGGTGGTTCTCATCCAAACCTTCATGATCGTTGACGAGTATTCAACTTATAATGCTTTTTTAGGCCGACCGGCCCTTGCCGATTTAAGAATCGCTTTGGCTCTATGGTATCTGATGATGAAATTCCTAATGGAGAATGGGACAGGAGTTGTAAAAGGAGACCAAAGTGCTACGAGGGAATTCTATGTTGTTGAATTGCGTGAAGCTAAATGTCGTGAAAAGGGAACTAATGTGGGGAAGACTCTCCACGTTTAGAAACCACAAGCATAGCAATTACAGAAGCACCCTTGGCTTGCGGGCCATAGTCGCTTCGACAAGGCTACGGACCCTAGGAAGAAGAGTTCAGGGGAAGTGCAGGTAGCACCAGCGAAGATTACGGTAGCTGTCCCTATTGACATGGATGACCCAACTTGGGTCCTAAAAGTAGGTTCACAGCTTAGAATCAGGATGCTTAAGGAATTGATCAATTTTCTTCATGCCAATCTGGGCGTGTTCGCTTGGACACATTCTGATATGTGCAGAATATCGTCGAAGATAGCATGTCACACACTTAACATGGATCCCAAATTCACGCCAGTAAGGCAGTGGGTCCGGAGTGATCCGCTGCACCAAAGGAAGAAGTGGATAAGCTGTTAACCAACGGACTCATCCTTGAAGCAACATATCCTGAGTGGGTATTAAACCCTGTGTTGGTTCAAAAATAGGACGAGAAGTAGAGAACTTGTATTGACAACTCAGATTTGAACAAAGCCCGCCTGAAGCTTAGCTCTCCGCTGCCTAAAATCGACCAGCTTGTTGATGGAACTGCAGGGCATTGTGACGACCCGGGTTTTCTGACGGCTGTAATCAGGTAATTAATTGATAATTAAAAATATCATGATATATATATAAGTTGATTCAAAAACTATAATAAATATTGACTCATAAAAACGTCTGCATATGATAAATCTTATAGGGAATAAATAAAAATATATATAAGCCTTATGATAGCATATAGAAGTATATAAATGCAAAGAATAAAAATGATGACTACAACATATATAAATAGATATATGATCATTAAAGTATTGTATGCATAAATATGTTTATATATGTTGTAAAGGCAATGCTTATGGAAGAAAATGAAAATGGAAATAAATATTTATACATAGATGTTAAGCACGTATATATCTAAATATATCAAATAAAAGGTAAACATGGAAAAGTAAAAATGTCTATGTGAATAAAATGAAAAAATACACATGTATGTATGTAAACAAAAGAGGAGACATAGTAATTAATGCAAGCACACAAAAACAATTAATCAATTCATGTCAGGTCACAAAGCTTCAGACCAAAGAAATGCAAAAGGTAAATACATATATATAAAAAAAGAGGTAGCTTGCTGTATACAACCAATAGAATGCAGTACATTTTCCTATATATATATCTCCACTCTGTCTTCATTTTTTCTTCCATTCGAAACTAAGCAAGTTAAACAAAGATAAAATCATCACTACATTTTTATAACTTGAAAACCCAAAACCAAACTTAACAACTAGACAAAAGATGATCAAAACCAGATCAGAAGCAAGCTAGTAGCTTTTCAAACCCAGGTCCTCTGTTCAAAAACAAATCAAGGTGAGTAAACCCTTAAAATCTGGAATATTTGATGTTATTTATGATGATGCTTGAGATAAATTATGAAGTATTTATATGCATGCAAATATATGTGAATATTTATATGCACAGATAACTGTGCATGTTTAGTATCAGGCATATCTGCCTCTGTTGTTTCCAGGTTTCCAAAACCTGTTCAAAAATTTGATTTCTTCTTCTTCGATCATTGTTAGGCTTTAAAATTTAAACAAAAGTTGTTTATTTAAACATGATTTAAGTTTTAAAAATAGATTAAAGCAAAAGAAATCAAAGCTTTCTCTAGAAAATTGATAATATAGGAAGAAAGGTGAGCAAACTACCATCTCTAATATTTTGATTGTGTGTGATAAATACCTAATGCTTGTGATTGAAATCATGATATGAAGTGTGTTTGTATGAATATCATTGCATGTCTGTATATATGCAAATGTCTGTGTGTATATGTCTGAATATATTAGCCTCGGTTACATCAACAGAATCAAGTGCAATAAATAGAAAAAAAATCATATCTTCTTATCTAAACCAATTCAGGTTATAATTCCTGAAAAGAAAATGCTTATAACAATGTAAAGTTATTTTTAAAAATAATCCCAAGTAAAAACATTTGGTAAATACTTTAAAAATTAGAAATTACAGTGGAAACTTTTATAATCAAGAAAATCGATGATCATAACTTTCCAATTTGATTTCGTAAGTTGATTTGTGCCAACAAATGATGAATTTTGATACGAATATCTTGATTTTTAAGATTGGGATTATTGAGATATTTTGGGTTGAACGGTAAATGGGAATTCGTCAAGTTCCAATGATCGATAAAGTTGTAGGTCTCGAGATCATAGTTGGAGATGGCTGGAGCAACGGGGAACTTGGGAAAATATTGATTGTTTTTATAAACGGCTGTGGCGACGGCACGGCATCAATTTAAGGTTTAAGGGTGAGTTTGGTCGACGATCGGTTGCGTGGTATTTTCGTCGTCGTGAAATGATCGGAATTGACCGGACCTTGGGGGTCGATGCGTTGGAATCTGGCGTAGCTTTGGGTCAGACCGAGTATTACAGATTTTCAGGTAAGGACGTTCTGGAGCTCAGAAGACGAGCTGGATGGCAGGAACGTATGGGGTGTATTCCGCTGTGATATATTGTTATTTATCTGGGATAAGTTATTTTAACTGTCCAGTGATTGTGAAATGTTGTAATTCTGATGTATTGATGTAAATTAACTGATACAGTTTTTCCTTGTATAACTGTTATTTTATTTGATATTATATTTTGATCCGCTGCGTTTTGTGAGAATAAGTGTTGTGTTTTTGTTTCTTCTTCTATCTCTTTCTTCTTTTCCTAACTATTTGAAATTTTCACGATCAAAAATTCCGGGTCGTTACATTTGGTATCAGAGCGAAGGTTAAGCGAGAACCTTGGCTCTGGTGGGTGTACTCATAAGGATAGGGTCAATAGTACCCTAGAATGAGTTGAGTGTGTATATATATATGAGAGCGTACTTGTTATTTTCTTATATAAAGATTTTAAATGATTTTATATAAGAATATATTTTGATATATATAAAGCAATATCCCTTAACCAATAAATGTTAAGGTAATTGGTTGTTAAATTTTTGGAATTAAATTAAGAGGTAATAGAAATACAACCAAATTGAAAATTAAATAAAGGTAAGTTTAAAATGGATTCAAACTGAAATTAAATCTTGAATTTGGGGAAAAGTTTCAGAATAAGATAATAATGAATTGGTTTCCAGATATGATAATCTTGGTTATTATCATAAATGATTGTTGTGTTTAATAATAAGATGTGTATTAATGAGTAAGAAAAATGAAATGTTTTAGACAAGTATGACTTATAAATTGGAACTGAAGATGATCTAGATTGTGAAGTTTTAAATCTAAGCCAGAAATTTTGGAACTTGTTTCAAATGTTAATAGAAATAATAAAGAGTATTATTCAGAATATTTTGAATGTGATCTTATTTTAAAATAAGAGTTGTTTGAAAGCATTAAAGGAAACTATTTGAACTAAAACCAAAAGTGGTTTAAAATTTAAGGATAACTTAGAGTGTAAAGGTAATAATATGTATATATGAGGGATATACATAATATCAAAAATGGGTTGAAGTAAACTCTAAATGTTGAGTTTTAAATTTGAAATGAGATGTGATATCCAAGGTGATAAGTTTTTAACTTATAAGATTATTAATGTGAAGTTTAAAATTTGAAATGGGAATTCAAATTGGGTAAGGTTGTCTAGATTAAGTAAATTGAATTTAACTTTGGGAAAGTTAAATAAGTTAAACAACCTGAATTGGGAATTTCAAGATAAAATTGAGATTTAACTTAGGGAAGTTAAATGATTGGTTTAAATGGGAAATTATGAGTGCTCTCAAAATGGGTTTGAGATTTGGAAATTAAAAATGGGTGTTTGGATAAATTTGGATGTTTATTTATCCTGATATCATTCCATTATTATAAATAATATATGAAACTGAGAATTGGTTTTAAAAATGGATAATAAATTAAAATCTGAATATTTAATTGTTTTTGAGTTTTGAAATATGTTAAATAAAGATAATTTAAAATGGAATTTTAAGAATTGGACTCAGAATTAAATTCTTTAAAGATTGGGATTATTGATTTAAAAATAAAGGTTAATTTGATTTAAGGGGTTAAATCAACATTTGAAAATTTAACTCGTATTTATATAATTCGAGATGGTTTAAGGTTGAGATTTAGATTTCATTAGTTCAAATTAAATTTAGTTTTAATTAACTAGAATTGAAGATGGAAAAGTATAAAATTCAAATGGAAAATTTGAATTGGATTAATTTGAAATAAAATTGAAGATTGAATGAGTTCAAATTCAAATGGGAATTGGGATTAATTCATATAGAAATTGAAATGATTTGAAATTGAAGTGGATTCAATTTGGAATTAGTTTGAATAATTTGGAATTGTAATTAAAGTGAATATGTTTAAAATCAAATGGAATTTGATTCGAATTTGGAAAAAAATTGAGGTTAATTGAACTTGAATTGGGGATAAATCAAGTTCAGGGGAAATTGAAGTTATTCAAATTAGAAGTGAGTCAATTTAAATGGAAGTGGAAATTTAAATTGAATTGATGGGGAATTGAACAGTTTGACTCTGGACTATTTTCAAAATAAATTGTTTTAATATTAATCTGTTTTTCCAAACTATTTACTATACAACTTTTCTTTTTAAACCTAAAACTATCTTAAACTTGTTTTATAATTACTTTTGGAACTATTTAACAATTTTACAACTGATTTATAAACTAATTACTGTTTTTCAATTGTTTTATAAATAATTACTATTTTTCAACTATTTATAATTACTTAACTATTTTATAGCTATTTTACAAACTAATAATTATTTTTCAACTATTTATCTATTTTTAAAATTTTCAAGCTATTTTCTAAATATAAACTGGTCGGAGTTCAAACTGTTTGTGATTAAATACCCAATTGAGATAAGAATTAAAATGGAAATCCAAGAGAGGATTGAAGCAAAGGTGAATAAGTGGATAGAGATTAAAAGGAATGTGAATAGAAAAGGAGAAATTGATTAACTGATAATCAATGAAGATAAATACGTAGGATGTACGTATATTATTCTATTCGCGTAGTGATTTGATCCAGATTCGAGCACAGAATTTCGAGATAGTATTATCGATCCGATTTGGGATTTTTCGCTCGATTTTCGACGGCGAACCTGGATATGGATTTTTGATTGGTTCTAGATATTCTCTATCATAGTTGTGACTATGCAAGGAGAATGACGGTTTCTGATCAAGAAACTAGATCTGAGTCCGCACTAGAAAGTCGGGTGGACAATACTAGTTCGGAAGTGAAATTGTGTGATCGAGTGAGCGATCAGATTGATATAGCGTACGGATGATATGTGGACATCGTACGGGTTTGAATGAAATTGGCATTGAAAATTTATGGATAAGAACTGTAAATGGTCTTTGAAATGAAAGGTATATTTTGTGGAATATATGATGAGGTAAAATGGAAATTGGAAATTTCTATGATTTAAGATTCACTTTATGAAGAAAGGTAATGTGGTTAATAACTTTATAAAAGAGTAATCAAATTTAAGTATTTGATTTGGAATAAACAAAGTTATATATCTTTGTTATATATGGTTAACTCCCCTTGTTGAATCTATTGACAGAAGAAAAGGGTTTTGAATGTATTTAAAGTATAAAAGTGAATTTATACAAGTATGAAGTGATTCAAAAATTTCCCAAGGTTATTATTATTATTATTATATATATATATATATGTGTATATATAAAGGATTTTGTGAAAATGATTTTGAAGAAAAGTTTTGGGAACCTTTGAATTTGGAAAGGCTTTTATTTTTGAGGAAAATCAAATTTGGAACTTGGAAAGCCTAGTTTGTGAATTATCGATTTTGGGATAATCGATTTTGAGAAAGGAGATTTATATGAGATTCATACTTGGTGTATGATTTGGAAATACTATATATATATAGTATAAAGTGTTTTGAAAGTGGCTCTATGGAAAAAGGCGCTCCCTTGAATGAACTTCTCAAGAGTGCCACAGGGTGGTACTACCTTGAGCCCTAAGGGGGGGGGTTCTAAAGTTGATCCTGTGAGGAGTCCGGACAAACTAGTTCCTGAGGATTGTTGGGTAGCGAAAGTTGAGGGCGCTGATCCCTACAGGGGCATTTGGGTTATGCTGTGACGACAGTGTAACTCGATGTCGCTGCGATCTACTGTGTGGACCATAGCGAAAATCGTGTGGAGGATGAGTGCCAACAGTCTACACTTGATTTTGCCGGGACGGCAACGTAACGTCGGTAGGCTATGATCTATGGTCGAGTGGAGGAGTTTCATTCTTATGGCAGCGAAATTCGAGGGCGCTGATGCCTACAGTTATATGGGTTTTTGTTGTGATAGCAACGTAAAGCCCGGGTATAACTGCGATCTGTAGCGGGTTCCATGGTGTAATCGAGGGGCGCGGAGGCCTACAGTTATCTATGGATTTTGCCGGGATGGCAGCGTAACCATCGGGTTAACTACGACCATGGATGGGGGTGATGATTTCCAGAGCATTCTCACCAAAGATATTTCCTCTATTTTCAAAAACTGTTTTCTATATTATCAATAAAATTATTTTCCAAGTATTTTCACTGGGTGTTGAAAACGGGTTTACCAAGTACTTATAGATTTTCAGTCCTACGCCTGATCAACGTATGACCGAATTTCTATGAGAACAAGGATGGACTTGTTGAAACATCGAGTTATAAAAGTATTTTTATAAAAACTATTTTAGTAATATTATATAGATATTAAAAAGTGTTTTAAAGATGAAAAAATAAAATAAATATTTATCTGATTTTAAGCATTTTCATAAATTCGTTTCGTTCCTTTTCGAGGACGAAAAGTTCTAAAGGGGGGAGGAATGTGAAGACCCGGGTTTTCTGACGGTTGTAATCAGGTAATTAATTGATAATTAAAAATATCAGGATATATATATAAATTGATTCAAAAACTATAATAAATATTGACTCATAAAAACGTCTGGATATGATAAATCTTATAGGGAATAAATAAAAATATATATAAGCCTTATGATAGCATATAGAAGTATATAAATGCAAAGAATAAAAATGATGACTACAACATATATAAATAGATATATGATCATTAAAGTATTATATGCGTAAATATGTTTATATATATTGTAAAGGCAATGCTTATGGAAGAAAATGAAAATGAAAATAAATATTTATACATAGATGTTAAGCACGTATATATCTAAATATATCAAATAAAAGGTAAACATGGAAAAGTAAAAATGTCTATGTGAATAAAATGAAAACATACACATGTATGTATGTAAACAAAAGAGGGGACATAGCAATTAATGCAAGCACACAAAAACAATTAATCAATTCATGTCAGGTCACAAAGCTTCAGACCAAAGAAATGCAAAAGATAAATACACACACACACATATATATATATATAAGAGGTAACTTGCTGTATACAACCAAATAGAATGCAGTACACTTTCCTATATATATATATCTCCACACTGTCTTCATTTTTTCTTCCATTCGAAACTAAGCAAGTTAAACAAAGATAAAATCATCACTACATTTTTATAACTTGAAAACCCAAAACCAAACTTAACAACTAGACAAAAGATGATCAAAACCAGATCAGAAGCAAGCTAGTAGCTTTTCAAACCCAGGTCCTCTGTTCAAAAACAAATCAAGGTGAGTAAACCCTTAAAATCTGGAATATTTGATGTTGTTTGTAATGATGCTTGAGATAAATTATGAAGTATTTATATGCATGCAAATATATGTGAATGTTTATATGCAGAGATAACTGTGCATGTTTAGTATCAGGCATATCTGCCTCTGTTGTTTCCAGGTTTCCAAAACCTGTTCAAAAATTTGATTTCTTCTTCTTCGATCTTTGTTAAGCTTTAAAATTTAAACAAAAGTTGTTTATTTAAACATGATTTAAGTTTTAAAAATAGATTAAAGCAAAAGAAATCAAATCTTTCTCTAGAAAATTGATAATATAGGAAGAAAGGTAAGCAAACTACCCTCTCTAATATTTTGATTGTGTGTGATAAATACCTGATGCTTGTGATTGAAATCATGATATGAAGTGTGTTTGTATGAATATCATTGCATGTCTATATATATGCAAATGTCTGTGTGTATATGTCTGAATATATTAGCCTCGGTTACATCAACAGAATCAAGTGCAATAAATAGAAAAAAAATCATATCTTCTTATCTAAACCAATTCAGGTTATAATTCCTGAAAAGAAAATGCTTATAACAATGTAAAGTTATTTTTAAAAATAATCCCAAGTAAAAACATTTAGTAAATACTTTAAAAATTAGAAATTACACTGGAAACTTTTATAATCAAGAAAATCGATGATCATAACTTTCCAATTTGATTTCGTAAGTTGATTTGTGCCAACAAATGATGAATTTTGATACGAATATCTTGATTTTTAAGATTGGGATTATTGAGATATTTTGGGTTGAACGGTAAATGGGAATTCGTCAAGTTCCGGTGATCGATGAAGTTGTAGGTCTCGAGATCATAGTTGGAGATGGCTGGAGCATCGGGGAACTTGGGAAAATATCGATTGTTTTTATAAACGGCTGTGGCGACGGCACGACATCAATTTTGGGTTTAAGGGTGAGTTTGGTCGACGATCGGTTGCGTGGTATTTTCGTCGTCGTGAAATGATCGGAATTGACCGGACCTTGGGGATCGATGCGTTGGAATCTGGCGTAGCTTTGGGTCAGACCGAGTATTACAGATTTTCAGGTAAGGACGTTCTGGAGCTCAGGAGGCGAGCTGGATGGCAGGAACGTATGGGGTGTATTCCACTGTGATATATTGTTATATATCTGGGACAAGTTATTTTAACTGTCCAGTGATTGTGAAATGTTGTAATTCTGATGTATTGATGTAAATTAACTGATACAGTTTTTCCTTGTATAACTGTTATTTTATTTGATATTATATTTTGATCCGCTGCATTTTGTGAGAATCAGTGTTGTGTTTTTGTTTCTTCTTCTTTTCCTAACTATCTGAAATTTTCGCGATCGAAAATTCCGGGTCGTTACAGGCATGAACTGCTCTCGTTCATGGATGCCTACTCAGGGTACAACCAGATTATGATGCATGAACCAGACCAGGAGAACACCAGCTTCATCACTGACTTGGGACTATATTGTCATCGCGTAATGTCGTTCGGTCTGAAGAATGCCGGAGCTACTTACAAGTGATTGGTAAATACAATGTTCAAGAACCAGATTGGACGAACGATGGAAGTGCACATAGACGACATGCTAATGAAGTCGCAAGCATCTAGAAACCATTTGGATGATCTCTCAGAGATGTTTGAGATCCTTTAGAAGTACGAGATGAAATTAAACCCGCTTAAGTAATCATTTGGAGTCGCTTTAGGAAAGTTTCTTGGTTTTATTGTAAACGCAGGGGTTATTGAGGCCAATCCGAAGCAGATTGATGCCATACGAAATGTCAGAGCCCCAACCATGAAGATGGAACTGCAAAGCTTAAATGGAAAGATTGATGCATTGAGTCGATTCATCTCTAGAGCGACGTATAAGTGTATACCGATCTTTGATGCATTAAAGAAGGGTAAGAAGAACTTTAAATGGAATCTGGACTGCCAAACTGCTTTCGAGAAATTACTGCGACATATGGAGATATCACTGGTTCTGTCTAAACTGGTGGATGGCGAGGACTTGTTCATTTACTTGGCAGTGTCTATTTATGCATTAAGTATAGTGCTTGTGCAAGAGGAAGCTAGGGTTTAACGATCCATCTACTACATTAGCAAGCGGTTCACAGGAGCTGAGTATAACTACTCGAAGTTGGAAAAGCTAGCATACTGCCTGCTAATAGCATCTAGGAAACTACGACCATATTTCTAGGCACACCGGATCAAGGTGTTGATAGATCAACCCTTGAACCAGGTACTCTATCGACCCGAGACGTCGGGACGGCTTTTAAAGTGGAATATCAAGATGAGCCAATATAATATGACTTACCATCCCCGGAGAGCGATTAACGGACAGGCACTACTGCCTTCATCACCGAGTTCATTGTTTAGGATGATAAGGAGGAGGACACAACGATCATGGTATCCTAGTGGAAACTATTCGCTAATGGTGCATCAAATGAATACTACTAAGGAGTGGAAACTGTGCTTGAAACTCCCGAAGGACGATCAATTTTCTTTGCCCTCAAGTAGGAATTTCTTGCTACTAACAATGAGGCGAAATACGAGGCGATGGTAGTAGGATTAAAGATTGTGAAGAGTTGGGAATAAAGACTTTGCATATCTGTGGTGACTCCCAACTAGTCGTCTGCTAGATTAGAAGGGAATATCAAGCTAAGGGCACGAAACTTGCCCCTTACTTATCGAAAGCTTAGGAGTTGCTTAATGAAGTCGAATACTATACGATATCTCACATTCTTAGGGAGGAGAATATGAAGCCCAATTCCTTAGCCAAGCTAGCCATTTTCGGAGAAGTGCAGCTAATGGAATTGGTTCCAGTCGAAATATTGACTGCTGCTAGCATAGATCAGATGGATGTTGATTGGGTTCTAGAGACTGCAAAAGAGAAAGAGTCGTGGATGATGCTGATAAAGGACTACTTATTGAGGGGAACACTCCCCAAAGACTGAAATGAATGAAAGAAGCTTCTTCGAAAGGTGCAATGATTCATAATACAGGACGGAGTGCTATACAGGAGAGGATTCTGTTAGTTCCTGAGATGATGGTTTTGATGACAACAACCTTAGGACTTGTTATTAAATATAAATACTAATATTCTTGTTTAGATATATATGTACATGCAGGATATATATATATGCAGGTACTAAGAATGAAGACTGTACAGTATAAAGACTCAAGACTGAGTATAGAAATTCAAGACTGACGAATTCAAGATTGTAGAAATCAAGACTGAAGACTCATGAGTATCAAGATTATCAAGAGTTCAAGATATCAAGATAAGTAATAGAGTCTAGATTTATGTTAAAACTTCATAATAGCACTAAAATCTTTATACGGATTTTAATTGTGGAATGGAATCTATCTTCTCGCTTTAATATGGGATGGAACCCATGACCTTCTCTAGTGGAATGGAATCCACGAAATTTTCAAAATGATTTATTTTTCAAAACTATCTTTTTAAAGTCATTTCTATCAATTTAAATATTTTAGCCTTAATTCAAAAACTATTTTTAATCATATTAATTTCAAAATCATCTCTTGTTTCTTAAACTATCTCTTGATTTTAATATTTTAGCTTTAATATATTTTAAAGAAATCTATACTTAGTTTTTAATATTACTTTTATATTATAGATTATATATTTTAAGATTACTTTCTAAAACCCTTTTATAAGTTTAAACTATATTCAAAATGGTTTACAAAGTTTAGAAATTATTTTGATAAGTTTTATAATAGAAATCGTTTTAAAGCAAAATCTATTTTCAAAAATAACATAGGCATGTCAACATCCCTCATCCCTACATGTCGACATGGTAACCGTAGAATTCAAATTTCAAATTTTCAAAAGAAGTGTCTATTCGTCATAACCTTTCACGAATGGACATGACCGTTGTTCTCCTATAAATACTAGTTGTTTTCAACGAATTTTAAGTTAGTTTTTATTCATTTCTTCACTCCTTCTTCTCCACTCAAATATTCTCTTATATTTCAAATGCTTTAACAAAACTCCGCCGAAATTCTAAGTGAATCAAACTCGATCATCTCTAGTTTGATTCTCTACCACTCTCTCTCAAAGATCTCAGTGCTATTCAGAGTTATAGGATCATTTGTAATCAAAGAAGTGTATCGAGTCTCTCTCTATCAAAGTGTGACTGGAAATAGTGTGATTGTGGCTCGTAAATCAATTAGGTGTGATTGTAGCCCGTAAATCAATTAGGTGATCTTATAGCCTGGTTAAATCAAGAGAGTTTGCCCTGGACTCGGAGACAGGAGGGTGTATCTCATGGTCTTAAAATCGAGGTTGTAATATCGACATTATATTTGAAAAGGAATCTGCACAAGAAATTGTGTGGGACTGGATGTAGGGTAACTCCGAACCAGTATAAAATTTTGTTGTGTTCTTTCCTTTACTGCTTTTATTTAATATTTGCATCTGTGTCCAATTCTATGATTGTTTCTGTGTTTATGAATTGCATATGTTTGGATTTAATTTGAAAAGATTTCAAAAAGATTCATAAAATTAATTAAACACTATTCACCCCCCTCTAGTGTTGATTCCGCCTTAAGATCCGCAATTCCAACATTTGGTGCCAGAGCATTGGTTTTCAAAGTTATCATAATCTAAATTTTGAAAAAGTTTAAAATGGAAAATTTTGGAGATTCTGTTAACACTAGTTCAAAATTCTCCAAATCATCATTGTCTCATAAGTCTGCATATTATTAGTATTATTATAGAAAATCAAGTTATATATCGAATTGGCATGTTGTGCAGGAACAAATGTGTTATATGGCTTTTGAAGAATCAACACTCAATGGACAAATGGTGCAAATCAAGAAAAACAATGGATACTTGATAGTGGATGTTCAAGGCACATGACTGGTAATCCGAAGATACTGAATGACATAATTTTTGAAAATGGAGGAATGGTCAACTTTGGAGACAATTCAAATGGATATGTGATTGGCATCGGTAATGTCTGTAACTCTAAAACTCCTACTATTTCTGATGTTCTGTTAGTTAGGAATCTAAAACACAACTTACTTAGCATAAGTCAACTATGTGACAAGGGCTACAAAATTAAATTTGAAAAGGATAAGTGTCACATCGAAGATAATAAATCAAATATTGTCTTTGAAGGAATTAGGAAGAAAAATATTTACATTCTCAGTATGAAAATCTCAAATGATAACCTATGTCTTTTGGTTAATACAAGTGACCCTTGGATTTGGCATAAAAGATTTGGGCATTTGAATTTAAAACTCTTATCTAGACTTTCAAAACTTGATCTAGTAAGAGGTTTCTCTAAAATGGATTTTAAAGTAGATAGTATATGTGATGCTTGCCAATTAGGAAAACTTCGAAAGAGTTCATTTAAATTGAAAGATATGATTTCAACTTCAAAACCTCTTGAGTTACTTCATTTAGATCTGTTTGGTCCATCTCAAATTCAGTCAATAAATCACAGTAAACATGTTTTTGTAATTGTAGATGATTATTCTAGATTTACATGGACAATTTTTCTAAAACATAAAAGTGATGCTTTTGATTTATTCAAAACTTTTGCAAAAAGAATTCAAAATCAGCTTTCTTTAAAAATAAAAACTATTCGTAGTGATCACGGTGGAGAATTTGAAAATGAAAATTTTGAGAATTTCTATAATAAAAAAGGAATAACTCATAATTTTTCTTTTTCGAGAACTCCATAATAAAACAGAGTGGTAGAGCGTAAAAATAGGACGATTCAAGAGTGTGCAAGAACTATGCTTTCAGATAGTAAATTACCAAGAAATTTTTGGGCTGAAGCAGTCGTTGCAGCTTGTTACATTTTGAATAGGATTTTAGTTAGACTCTAACCAATAAAACACCATATGAACTTCTTTTCAATAAGAAACCAAAGGTATCTTATTTTAAAGTTTTTGGAAGTAAATGCTTTATTCTAAATACAAAGGACAATTTGGATAAATTTGATCCTAAATCCGACAAAGGAATCTTTATCGGATATTCTAATAGAAGTAAAGCATACAGAGTTTTTAATTTAAAAACTAACACCATTGAAGAAACAATGCATGTATCTTTTGATGAAAATTTCAAAGATTTTGTTCAAATAAATGATGAAGATGATTTTGTTACTTTAAACAATGAATCAAATGAAACAAATTGTGAAACTGTTCATCCTAATAAAAGGATCAGGCTTTTAAAAGATCATCCTATAGAAAATATACTACGAAATATTGAATCTGTTGTTAGAACTAGAAATCAACTAAACAAGATGCGTAATGTAGCTTTTATATCAACTATTGAACCCAAAAATCCAAAGGAAGCATCATCTGATGATTCATGGATTCTTGCTATGCAAGAAGAACTAAATCAATTCACTAGAAATGATATATGGGAACTTGTTCCTAGACTTGAGGACAAAACTATAATAGGAACTAAATGGGTTTATAAAAATAAAATGAATGAACAAGGTGAGGTCGTTAGAAATAAAGCTCGGTTAGTCACGCAAGGTTATTGTCAAGAAGAAGGAATAGACTTTGATGAAACCTTTGCACCCGTAGCAAGATTAGAAGCCATTAGAATTCTACTTGCTTTCGCAAACCATAACAATGTCAAATTATTTCAAATGGATGTCGAAAATGCCTTTTTAAATGGTTTTGTTAAAGAGGATGTTTATGTTGAACAACCTCCACTTTTTGAAGAAGAAAGGTTTCCAAATCATGTTTACAAATTAAAGAAAGCTTTATATGGTTTGAAACAAGCTCCTAGAGCCTGGTATGACAGACTAAGATCTTACCTATTACAATTAAATTTTGAAATTGGTAAAGTAGATAATACTCATTTTATTAAAAGAAACAAAAATGATATCCAACTAGTACAGATTTATGTAGATGATATAATTTTTGGATCAACAAACAATGAAATTAACAAAGGGTTTTCTGAAATAATGACAAAAGAGTTTGAGATGAGTCATATGGGTGAACTTACTTTCTTTTTAGGATTGCAAATAAAACAATTAGTAGTGGTATTTTCACTAGTCAAGAAAAGTATGCTAAGGATCTAGTTAGTAAGTTTGGTATGACCACTGCTTGTGGAAAAACCACTCCTATGGCAACCAATGAAGCCTTAAATAAAGAAGACATGTCAAAAGATGTTGATCAAAAACTATACAGGGGAATGATTGGATCGCTACTCTATATAACTGCGAGTAGGCCTGATATCATGCATAGTGTCTGTCTCTGTGCAAGGTACCAATCTCAACCCAAAGAAACCCTTTTAAAAGCTGTTAAACGTATCCTAAGATATGTTAAACACACTTTAGACTATGGCCTATTTTACCCTAAAAATGATTCATTTGATTTAATCTCATATTGTGATGCTAACTATGCTGGTTGTAAATCAGACCGAAATAGTACAAGTGGAACTTGTCACCTTTTAGGACATTCTCTGGTTTCCTGGTTTAGTAAAAAGAAAAATACTGTCTCACTATCAACAACTGAAGCAGAATATATCTCTGCTACTTTGGCTTTTTCTCAAGTTATCTATATGCAACAGACCCTAAAGCATTTTGGATTAAATATTTCAAAATCACCAATTTATTGTGACGATACAAGTGCAATAAATTTATCCAAAAATCCTACTCATTATGCCAGAACAAAACATATTGATACCAGACATCATTTTCTCAGAAATAATATAAGTAAAGAGACTATTTCTCTTGAATTTATCAACACTGAGAATCAAATAGCTGATATTCTGACCAAACCCTTGAATTAATCAACCTTTACTAAATTAAGAAGAGAACTAGGTATTTGTTCTATAACTGAGATATAGAATATTGATATAGTAACATATATATTTAAATAAATAGAGAAAAACAAAATTGTCAAAATTTTCAAAGGGATGTCGACATTCCCCTACCCCTCATGTCGACATACAACGGTAAAATTTGAAATTTTGATTTTCCCTCTAAAATCAGTTTGGTGGTTATATAATCACAATATTTCGAATTCATCTGTCTTCTCACTTCATTTCTTTGTAATAAACTTCTAAAAATATAAAATAATGGTCTCCTCTTCTAAATCAAACCAAAATGCAACCTTTTCCTTCCCTTCTCCTAATTTTGGTCCATTTCAACATACTACATTGGCTCGAGTAATGAAGATCGAGGAAATAATGAAGGATTCTTTACAAATGCTGACTGAATTACAAGTCATGCAAATAAGGATGGCAAAGGACAAGAGAAACAAGGCAAGATTCTTAGAAATTTGCAAAAATTTCTAATGGATAATCATGCAGATCCTATTGTGATTGAAGATGA
Organism: Allium fistulosum; assembly: GCA_030737815.1. Classification (NCBI taxonomy): domain Eukaryota; kingdom Viridiplantae; phylum Streptophyta; class Magnoliopsida; order Asparagales; family Amaryllidaceae; genus Allium; species Allium fistulosum. The sequence goes on along the minus strand of CM060908.1, from coordinate 411,398,849 downwards.
TTCCTCTAACATATGTATTCGTTATCCATTAGAGGACCACGAAGAAGAAAAGGAAGAAGCGCAAATGGACGAAGACGATAAAGTTATTTGCGTTGGAGAAGTCTGTTTTGACAAAAATGGTAATTTGGTCGAACAACATGGAAACTTTTGTCTCCATTACCCTAATTGTTCAATTCAAAAGTCACTAATTGTCAAGGACTCTTGTTAGATTGTTATTATATTAATGTTTTTATATTTTGTGTACTTGTATATATTTGTGTCTATGTTTCATATATATGTGTAATGTAACATCATATATATAATAAAACTAGATTTATGTTTCGCTTATTATACTCGTTATTAGCTTTTAGTTCCATAGTTTAAGAGGGAGTTATGTAGTTTAGGATTAGTTTTTGTTGATGACAAAGGAGAAGAATTATAAAATAGGTTATACAGGCTTAGATTAAGGAGGAGATAGTAGATTAAGGGGGAGTTTTTGGAATAAGGGGGAGTCGGAGTAGAATCGAAATTTGTTGGAGTAGATTTTATAAACATAGGTTGTCATCATCAAAAAGGGGGAGATTCTTAGTTCCTGAGATGAGGGTTTTGATGACAACAACCTTAGGACTTGTTATAAAATATAAATGCTAATATTCTTGTCTAGATATATATGTATATGCATATATATATATATGCAGGTACTAAGAATGAAGACTGTACAGTATAAAGACTCAAGACTGAGTATAGGATTCAAGACTGACGAATTCAAGATTGTATAAATCAAGACTGAAGACTCATGTGTATCAAGATTATCAAGAGTTCAAGAGTTCAAGATATCAAGATAAGTAATAGAGTCTAGATTTATGTTAAAACTTCATAATAGCACTAAAATCTTTATTCGGATTTTAACTGTGGAATAGAATCCACCTTCTCGGTTTAATAGTGGGATGGAACCCACGACCTCTTTAGTGGGATGAAACCCACGACCTTCTCTAGCGGAATGGAATCCACGAAATTTTCAAAATGATTTATTTTTTCAAAACTATCTTTTTAAAGTCATCTCTATCAATTTAAATATTTTAGCCTTAATTCAAAAACTATTTTTCATATTAATTTCAAAATCATCTCTTGTTTTTTAAACTATCTCTTGATTTAATATTTTAGCTTTAATATATTTTAAAGAAATCTATACTTAGTTTTTAATATTACTTTTATATTATAGATTATATATTTTAAGATTACTTTCTAAAACTCTTTTATAAGTTTAAACTATATTCAAAATGGTTTACAAAGTTTAGAAATTGTTTTGATAAGTTTTAGAATAGAAATCATTTTAAAGCAAAATCTATTTCAAAAATAACATAGGCATGTCGACATCCCTCATCCCCCCATGTCGACATGGTATGCGTAGAATTCAAATTTCAAATTTTCAAAAAGAAGTGTCTATTCGTCATAACCTTTTGCGAATGGACATGACTGTTGTTCTCCTATAAATACTAGTTGTTTTCAATGAATTTTAAGTTAGTTTTTCTTCATTTCTTCACTCCTTCTTCTCCACTCAAATATTTATTATATTTCAAATGCTTTAACAAAACTCTACCGAAATTCTAAGTGAATCAAACTTGATCATCTCTAGTTTGATTCTCTGCCACTCTCTCTCTCAAAGATCTCAGTGTTATTTAGAGTTATAGAATCATTTGTAATCAAAGAAGTGTATCGAGTCTCTCTCTATCAAAGTGTGATTGGGAACGGTGTGATTATAGTCCGTAAATCAACTAAGTGTGATTATAGCCCGTAAATCAATTAGGTGAACTTGTAGCCTGGTTAAATCAAGAGAGTTTTCCCTAGACTCGGAGACAGGAGGGTGTATCTCGTGGCCTTGAAATCGAGGTTGTAATAACGACATTATATTTGAAAAGAAATCTGCACAAGAAATTGTGTGGGACTTGATGTAAGGTAATTCCGAACCAGTATAAAATTCTGGTGTGTTCTTTTCTTCACTGCTTTTATTTACTATTTGCATCTGTGTCTAATTATGTGATTGTTTCTGTGTTTGTGAATTGCATCTGTTTGGATTTAATTTGACAACATTTCAAAAAGATTCATAAAATTAATTAAACACTATTCACCCCCCTATAGTGTTAATTCTGCCTTAAGATCCATAATCCGCATTTCCAACAGATTCTCCTCCCCTTGCTCAGGTGTTTGACTAAAGATGAAGCTAGGAAAATCCTTATGGAAATTCACAAGGGCAGCTGCGGTGACCACACCGGGGTTAGACACTGGCGAAGAAAACACTTAGCTACAAATATTTCTAGCCAACAATAAACCGAGATGCAACGAACTACATCAGATGGTGCGACCAATGCTAGAGGTTCTCAATGATTCTAAGAGCCCCATCTTTAGAACTTATGTAAATGGTCAGTCCCTGACCATTTGTGATATGGGGAATCGATATAATCGGCGTACTACTGATAGCAAAAGGAGGAACCAAATACGTTATCGCTGTAGTCGACTACTTTACGAAATGGGCTGAAGCAGAATCACTTGCCATGATTACTACTAGAAAGTAACTAATTTTATAACGAAAATAATATTTGCAGGTTTGAAATACCATAGAAAATTATCACGACAATGGGACTCAACTTGAGAGTGTTGAGTTTAAGGACTTTTGCAAGCATTACTAGATCGAGAAGAGCTTTTCTATGGTAGCGCACCCATAAGCAAACAGGAAAGTGGAAGCAGCGAACAAAATCATCAAATCCACCATAAAGAAGCGGCTGACTAGTGCTAAAGGCAATTGGGTTGATGAGCTTCCACTCGCACTATGGGATTACGGGACAATGCAAAAATCTGCGACCGGACACTCACCGTTTGCCTTGGCATATGGCTAAGAAGCAGTGATCCCAGTGGAACTGGAAGTGCCCTCTCATCGTAGAAGACACTTCAATCAGAGAGAGAACGAATAGCTACTACTCGAGTCCCTCGACCAAATCGATGAGAGGCGGGAAGAAGCCGAATAGAGGGTCATTGCTCGCTAAAAAAGAGTGGCATGCCACTTTAACTCCAAGGTTCACAATCATACTTTTGAAGTGGGAGATCTCGTCCTGAAATAAATCTCCCTGGATACATGAGCACTTGGCCCAAACTGAGAAGGACCTTATGTGATTGACCAGAAACTTGGAGACGGTACATTCAAGATGGCTACAATAGATGGGGTTTCCATCCCTTGTGCTTGGAACAACGACTCGCTGCGGCACTACTATATTTAGTTTTCCTTATTTTCGCAAATAAGCCATCCAAAGACACTAAAGGCACTGTAAATAGGTAGGACTTTCCATTTATTCTATCTATCAATAAAGTTAGCTTCTCAAACCAATGAAACCATGTTCTTGCAAGCCAAACAGCTGAGTCGATAGGGAAAATCAACTCAAACTGCTGGATCGACGGGGAAAATTGATCCTAACCTTTTGAGAATCGGCGTTGTTGTAGCAACACGGGGAAGGTTCAAAACCGCTGAGTCGATGGGGAAAATCTATTCAAACCACCAGATCGATGGGGAAAATCGATCCCAACATTCTAAGAACCGATGTTGTTTCGGCAACGTTGGCAAGGTTCAAAACCACTGAGTCGATGTGGAAAATCGACTCGAACCGCTAGATCAACAGGTAAAATCAATCCAAACCTTCTAAGGATTAACATTGCTCAACACCGAGAAGGTTCAAAACCATCGAGTCAACGGGGAAAATCGATGCCAACTTTCTGAGAACCGACGTTACTCAGGAAATGTCGAGAAGTTTCAAAGCCGTCGAGTCAATGGGGAAAATCGACTCAAATCGCCGGATCGATGGTGAAAATCAGTCCCTACATTTTAAGTACTGGTGTTGCCCTCGGCAATGCCGGGAAATTCCAAACCACCGAGTCAATTGAAAAATTGACTCAAACATCTCAGAACTTGACATTGCCCAGAGATAAGCGATAATAAAAGGAATTAAGTGGAACCTAGAGATAGGCAACATCAAAGAAAAATCCAAGGAGTTAAACTGTTCGTGTACAAGTTTCGGGAGATAGAAACTGGTGTACGGTTGGGATCTCAACAATGAACTTAGAAGAATTTGTTATGACGAAAGATGGCGATGACGCATCTTTTTGATACATACATCCAGAATGACATTAGCTATAGATGTTAACTTGGAAGAATTCGAATGTAGCTAAGAAATTGGCAGCATTAAAAATATAATGCTTGGAAACAAGCAGCGGAGTCAATAGTTCCCGGAGACAGGAACTATCACACGAATCAAATTGGAGGCAACCGAGCGAAGTGCTCAGGATGTTGATTCACTCGTAAGATGTCTGCATCTTAACATTCGGCCATGTGGATAGGGCCACACACCAACACTTGGTCGAAAAGAATTCGACTGAGTACGAGCAGGAATAGCCGCAGGGTTGGATGAAAACATAGTTCTGTTGTGCCAAACAGAGCATTCTGGTGATCAAAAATAGAGCTAAGTGATGAGATATACTAGAGGAATTGCAGGAATATTATTTGCATGCACAAAGTTGCGAAAAATAAAAATAGTGCACATAAATAGAAGTATATAATATAGGAAATTGCAGTGCAAGCAATCATATTATATACAAAGACAATCAAACATGAACAAGCATAGTACATGAAATGCAAAGAGTATACAAGAGAGATTACAAATATAAAACAAATCTTTCATTACTTTTAAAATCTAGGGGTTGTGCTCGCACAAAATCGGTATGTTCTAGATATAAAAAACCAAACACTCAATTAGCACATTATTGAGTCTTCTACTTCTTGCCAACTCGGCTACCTTTATCTATTTTACCCAAATGCGTCTTGAGCTTTTCTCTCCCTTTGGGTTCCCTACTAGGAGGAGAGCTACCTTCTGAGCAAGCAGACTCCTCGCCGGCAGTAGAACCAGGCTTCCCCAGTTTGATGGCAGGATCACCAGTGTGCTTTGGTGGCCTGATCTTGAATGAGAGAACTTTCAGCTTCAGACTTGATAGTTTTGAGGATGTGGACTTTGTAGTCTTGAGCTCTTTCTTCACTGTAATCTTCCCCATGTCCTTCTTCAGCCTCTCCACTATTGTTTCATGCTCGGTCGGGCTGGAAGAGTCGACGATGAAAACATCCTTCTCTTGAGAGACAGAAATGTCTTTCAAGCTCTCTAAAGCGGTGATCTTCTCGAAATTAGGACCAAGGCTGGAACAGGAAATAAAAATGGGCAGTAAAGATCACTTTAGTCCCTGAATCATGCGTAATTGAAGGTGGAGGAGGCAAGTGAGGTTGACCTACAAGTTGGCAAACATAGCAATAAAGTTTAATGATGGATTCTCGAGAGAACTGAAGTTTCTCAAAGACTGGAGAAACAAGAGATATACCTGTAGCAGGATCCCGTTAAGATACAACGAATTGACCTACTTCAGTCCCAAGCCTAAACCACGATGGGTGGAGTGTCTTTTTCATAATGAGTACCCATTAATGAAGGTGGAAGAACGTGAGTGGATGCAGAATTGACTCCTATAGAAACAGGGATAGTTGCTGCCGGCTCTTGAGATTTGGAGGCGATGTTTCGCCCCTAACCCAAAGAACTCAGGCCAGTAAGTGCTTTAGCAGCATCAGTAACATCTTTAGCAATAATAGCCTTTTCAATTGAAAAAGATTCAATATCTTCAGCATCGAGATACGCGGTCATCAGCTCCTCTTCAGAGCGATTGTCTCCAGCCTCTATAGATCTGCATAGCACTTCTTCCCAAGCGCCAGCAAGCGCCTCGAGATAGTAATTCTTTAACCATCGCAGGTTCTTGAACATGAATACATTAGTATACAAGTACAACATGTTAGTATCAAGCTCGACCAAGATCTTGTACTTCTAATCTTGAAGCTCTTTGAGCTCTTGCATTGACATTTCAAGCTCAAAGTCACTGCCAAGCTTTTCCATGGACAGCTCATCCACCACCTCAGAGAGTTTCTTCTTTTCATCAACAAGCTTTTGGTTCTGCTCGCCGAGTCTAATGAGTTCAGCTGCTTGCTCAACAATAGTCAAATCCTATGCCAGGATGGTCTGGTCCTTAGCGGCAAGTTGCCTCTTCAACTTAGCACCGTCCTCATATGCGAGCTTTAGACTGCTGTGTATTACCATCTCAGTTTTCTCATGGCCGCGCTTTAACTCTATCATTGGAATGTCGGTGCTTACTTTTTTGTTTTTGTGTGGGATCTCTCTCTCTCTCTCTTGTAACCTTGAGCAAATCATCCTCCTGCTCCTTAAGCATTCTCTCGAACATAGCTCTCTTAGACTCAAAGGATTGGATATTTGCATAGTTTATCTTGTTAACTTCGTAGAGAGTTGTGCACAATTTATTCCATTTATACCCTTGGTCGATGCCCTGCTAAACATTATTTAAACTTTACATTAACACCTCTTTCTGCATGTTTGAGATATCTTTATCAAATTTGACACCATGCAGAAAGAGATTGGGGAATGCAGTCGATAAGCGTGGAGGACCGATTGGAAGAGTAAATGAGGGAGTGGAGATTCCCTTAGAGGCAGGTGGGACGGTCATAACCATAGCTTGGGAGACTGGAGCTTGTTGGACATAAGAAATTTGAGCCTCTGTACAAGGCGGAATATCTGAGAAGTAGGCCCATGACACTCTCAGGAATCTCTAAGGCACTTAGCAAGGTCGTGAGATAGCTCGCCTTCAGCATCTTTCTTCTTCCTTTCCCTATCTCTCTCCATCTCCTACTCTCTATTGGCCATACGAGCCTCATCGTACTCGTAGTCTTTCCAACTTTTCCTTTCTTCCTCAAATTCATGGCGACATTATGGGTTTGTATCAAGAGTTTTGCCTTTGGGTTCACTAGCATGGCGAGAAAACTTTTCCTAATATCCATGGCACATGGAACCTGAAACAAAAAGAAAGCGAAGTTAATAGTGAAACTACGAAGCTAGATTCAATGCAATAATAAGTGTACATGATCCTAGTGAAGTGTATGCTGCCAATGACCCCTTACTTACTCTACCAACCATATTGGCAAGGAGTTAAAGTGGGGGTCTCTCCATCTTCGCTTACAAAGCCCACTGGTGAAAGAGAAAATTCTAGAACGACAACCCCCAAAATGTCGTTAACGGTGAAATTGATCTCACTAATGTCACTTAAGCCAACGATTATTTTACCAATGGGGCGGGATCGGGGAGAAATCTCTACTAAAGGCAATGCAGATTGATCCCCGGCCATCTTGGAAGTTTCTACGGCAATTTGTTCCTGACGAGGCAAGCTGGGGTGGTCAGGACTCATCCCGGGCAACTCACCAATTGATTCATCCCCTTCCTCGCTAGTGTGGTATTCGCTATCATCATCATCATCAGCAGCGTCCTCTCTTTCATCCTCCTCCGCCATAGTCTCTTTGCCTTTTCTTCTTGCAACTGGTTCATCTTCCTTGGGAATCGAGGGCATTCTGGCTGCTTCGCCTCCATCTCATGGGACATCTCCTCTTCTAAACTTCCTGGTCCCTCTTTCAAGGACCTCTTCTACATGTGCCTTGTTAGAGGGATCCTCTACTTCCCTTTTGACATTCTCATCGGATCTACGAGTAGGGTAAGAAGAACAGGTATGAGCCCTGGAGCCGCTTTACATTAGAGACTCAGCAAGGGAAAATCTAACCTGGCGAAGCAGACCAAACCACCGTAGATTTTTATTTGTAAAAAGGAATGCAATGGTGCATCGGTTGGGTCTGACTACCTTTAAAGCATTGAGTGTTCTCTCATGTTCATCACTCTCGTCTTAGACTGGAATGCCTGCGATGAAACATACATTAAGTTAGAAACTTAGAAATTCCGACATGGGAGAGAGTGGAGAAAAGGAAATACATGCCAAAGCCAGTTGAATCCGATCGGACATCGCATGAAGAAATGCTCATTTTTGAAATAAGAACGCTTGTTGTGAGGCTTCTCAATCACTTTACATTCCCTCCGGGCTTCGATTATCAAATAGGATAGGGAATCCTGCCTTTTACTTAATCGAAGGAGATACGTAAGCTCATTGAATCTCGGGGGTCGGTTGAATCTACTTATAAAGAGGACGTATAGAGAGCTCAAAAGAGAATATCCATTTGGATGAATTTAGAACGGAGCCAGCCCAAGTTCTGCAACACCCCTCAAAATGGGAGCAATAGTCCCACATCATGGAAAAACACTATGAAGTAGGTGCTTATATACCATAGCCTTCACCTCATAACAACGTCAAGGCATTTTGAGGAACAAAACCTCATATCTTGGCTTGGCCCATAAGGCAGAGGTGACTAAGTTAGGGACAACATCTGCGTTAAGTGAGGTGCGGGCTGTTACAAGTTCTTATAACACTGTCATAAGGAAAGGATTGAATGGTGGGACAACATCGTCTAAGCACATGTATTGTTTGCATGCTGTGAATTCTGGTAAGGGGTTGTGAGCAAATTTAGACCTTGTCGGCAGACGGACATCATCCTCATGGATGCTGTGTTGAAGATATCTGTTCAGGAGCGACCTAGTAGAAAGGAATGAAGGCACTTGCTTTGATGGGTTGTTCAAAATTCTCAATCCCAGAGGCAGCTAGTGAATAATAAAATCATGTGACCAACACTCGAAATCTAAAGGATGTCGACGTATGTTGACCAATAGGATTCTGAGTGTTGACCAGTGCAAGTGTAGTGTGTTAATCTATATGGTGTGAGTCCTGTGTCCCATACACCACGAACGAACCATCCTATGTAGATAGTACACTCGTGCTAGAAAAACGAACCATCCTATGTAGATAGTACACTCGTGCTAGAAAAACGAACCGCGTCGTCCTTTGAGATTATATTTTGAAACTTACTTGTCATCAATGAGTAATCGATAACGAAGCCGTTGTCTAGAGCGAAATGAAAAGCTTTTCTTTTTAGGGTCACTAGAAGTGCAGAAATGAGAAAAGCGATGCGATAGGATCATCTTCTACGCCCGATTTTAGAACAAATCGTCGCATTAAAATTCAGTCAATAAGCGAGACTTGGCCGATTTTCGGAGAGGGACAGTTGAAGCCGGAGAATAGAGCTTGTCTCCAGAACCATGTGAATTCGACTGGAATAAAATGTAGCTTCACCACCGGTCAAATACAATCCAAAATCCAACCATCTCCCTTCGAAACTGCCGTCAACCAAATCCAATCACCATCGTCGATAGGACAAGATAAATCATTGCTAACATAAAGGTCGTGCAAGGCTAGGTTGGTGCTAGGGTATCGAAGTTGGATCGGGCCCGAGCTTTTTAAGCAATAGATCTGGTGGTAGTAGCGCTGATGAACGACGGCTAGCAGCTCCAGGCGACAGCGACAGGCAATGGTAATGATAGGAGTTGGTTGGCGGCGGTACTAGTTAGATCAGAGCAAGAAGGTTGGGTTGTGAGAAGTTGGATCGGTTGGAAGATAAGATATCTCGGGTGCAAGGCAAGGAAGAAATGTAAGTGAAGTTAGAAATTTATAGGGGAAGGCATATAGCTCAGTACCAAGCTACATAGATCGGTACCGATCTATCAATTCGATGTCGCGTTGTCTTCTCTTTTCCTCCGTTGTTCAAAAGGCTTGGCAGGGAATGTCAATACCGACTCAAAGCATAAAGTGTGCTCTGGAGCATAGATAACGCTTTCAATGCAGAAGAATAAAATTCCAACTATGACCAAAACAAACAGTTAAAGGAAAAACAATTAAGCGATTACTATGTCTCGAGATAGCACTTGAGCGATCGACCAGAGTTTACAGGATAGCAGTCTAGAACTTATTTGGATCCAGTGCATGCTTTGTTTTCAATGAAAGTATACTCTGGAGGGCAAGTGTTAACCAGGTTTTTAACCTAGCAGAAGTCAATAGAAGTTATAACATCAAGACAGAAATGAAACGACTTGGAAACTTGGAACCACACTTAAAAGGAGTAGTGAAACAACTCCTGAAATTTTGAGAGAGAATGGAGCAAAATACATAGCTTGGTACCGAGCTACATAGGTCAGTACTGACCTACAATTTCTCTCCAAATTGGCTCCCAAACTCCATACTTCTCATATGCATCCCTAATAGCTCGTGATTAAGTGGCTTTTCTAAAGCATGGACGACCAATTCCAAGGTTGACGAGAAGAAAGCCAAGAAAGCATGTTAACTCAATCGATAGAGGCAAGATAACTAGAATTAACCAATAATCAATGAAAATAGCACGAGACACATCAACATAGAGATTGAAGAGCAAAACAAGAGTCGACGTTGAATTTGCACCAGCATTTATAGCTCGGTACCGACTATCTCCTTGGGTCATGGTGCTTCAATTTTTCTTATGCGGCATTGGGCTATCTTCTGGACCTCAATGCAAGCATGCTTTTGACCCAGTACCTCTGTTTCCCTAAAAATATTGACCTAACTGCAACTAAAGAGAAAACTGGTTTCTGCTAACTCCATATGCGAAATCTCTACCTCTTCTTCATCTCCTTCCTCAACACAATAGTCACCTAGGCAGCTGGTCTTGGTAATCCTTAGCCGTAGAACTTGTCAAACCCTTGTACTAGCGACTTATACTCTCTTTAATTCTCTGTAATCCAACACAAACTCTATCAAATCAATCAATAAAAATTATAAAGTAGATGTAGGCTAGAGATTGCCGAACCACTATAAAAATCTATTGTCACTTTACTTTTTCTCTATTCTATTTTATTTTATTTTCAATACTATCGCTAGATCTAGGTCATACAGGTTCACTACAACTCAACCTAGGGTGTTGATCCATTTTTGGTGTCAACAGATACCAAAATGGTTCCAAATACTTCATTAAATTCATGGATGAACTATCACATACATGAGCATGCGTATTTGATACACATGGAGTGTGTTTATGATGAGTTCATATAATATAAAACGAAAATAGAAAATAAAACGATTTGATTTGGTCGAATAGGTGAGCATATTGGAAAGGAGTTTGAAATGTATCTGAAACGAATAAGATTCTGTCTCAAAAGTCACCCATCCCAATAATACGTAAAAATGTATCGATAAGGAGTAACTGGACTTGGTTGGACAAAGTACGATTTATGATAAGTGAAGTTGAGTTAATTTCTTTTTGTAAGGTCATGTATTTAGAGTAAGTACATAATGTTAAATTTGATTTCATCCAAAATACAAATTACGATATCATACAAGATAAGAGTTGAAAAGATACCCCTACATATCCTAGGTCAAGGAGTTGACAGGTTGTGCGACTTGAGAGGTTGCACGTAATATTTACTTATGAGGGATCTTTTGTGGAACACCCCAAATGAGTTTGGAACCGATCAATATTGATTGACCCATTTATGTTATAAACATAAGTTTTTGTAAACTTAAAAACCAAATCAATTTTAAAACATATAAAGACAATTAATAAAATGTTTCTGAGTACCTATTCTGTTGCACCGAAAAACAATTATTGTTTTAAAAAAATACCAACTGCATGACAAAGAATTTATTTTAGAAATTAGTGGTAGTAAAATGGATTTAGATACAATCCAAAATAAAAACTGACTATAAAGGATGAAATAAAATTGACCAAATCTAAATGGACATAACTAATTAGAATGTCTAATAAAACTCTCACACATTAAAAAGAAATTACGATTTTCTTATCAATGTCCAAAAAAGAATTTCCTCGGTTATCATTAAGCCATTTAGAGCATTAACTCTACCATATGACATAATACATAAATCCAAAAGCGATTCCAAGTACATTATCAAAATATGATTTTAGAAGTTGTGCCTAAAATGTTATGATCCATCGACCACAAAAGTTTTTTCGAGAAGTACACCGACTCAGTTGGAATATGGTAAGCTACGTTGATAGAATAAAATCATAAATTTCAACTATTGAAATTAATGTAATAGATCGTCATTCAATTTCCCTAAGTAAATTCAGATTTTACTCGCAAAATTATCACTCGATATGATTTTAAGTTTTGGTATATTTAGATCGAAATAGAAATTTTGAATATTGATTTAGAATATCTCTTAATAACCAAAGTATCTCGAAGTCAATGGGAGTGATTCTGAGTTTGTGGGTTATTGGATAGGATCTAAGAACATATATGAAAGTATCGTTCAACAAGCATTGAAGTTAAGCAAATATATTGATAGAAAAATCTAACAATTTAGATTTCAATCAAAGTATAGAGGAAGCGTGTATTTGAAAGAAAGGACTATAGTGGTACTAAAATATTTCTAAAGCTATAAGTACTATATAATGGTTTAGAATGTTCTTGATTATTTGCGAAATACTAGAGTATTGTTTATAAAAGCAACAAACTCCTTATGAAGGAGTACGCAGACTCGAACTTCATAAGCGATATCGAGTATAATATGTCAATCCCAAATTCATGTTCAATAATAAGTTAAGAACTTTAAGTTGGAAATGTTTCAAACAATTAGTAGTGGTTGGTTTAACCAAAGGCTAAGTACATCGCCTTGAATAGCGCTGCAATAAAAGAAGTATAAATAAATGCACAAATTTATAAACGAGCTAGGGTATTTCCAAATGTTAACATTCCTATAATTTTATTATAAGATAACAATGTCGTGATACAGATCATGAAAGCACCTAGAACTCATCGAAAGGCGACAAACACACTCCGAAAAGTTCCACTTGACAAAGGCAGTTTATCAATGTTGAAAAGAATTAATTGATAGAGTACATAATTAAAACAAAATAGCATACCCGTTCACTAAGGGACTGACAATGTTAGTTTCTGAGAAAACCAATAGAAAGAGTTGGAATAAGATTCCATAATTAAGCCCAAGTGCAAGTGTGAGATCGATAAAGTTAGGGGTATGCACTAGGGGCAATTATATAATTTGTCACATATATCTAAGTCGATAATCAATCTTGTTCGTAATAAATGTGTTTGATTTATATAATATACTTTGTTAATTGTGATATAATTAATTAAGTAATTAATTTAAGTGAATATTAGAAGCTCAGGTCCCTAATAAGTTTCAAAATACACAAACCCCAGTAAAAAAAGTACGTAAATTAGGTCCCTGGAATTAAGTCACTAAGTAATTGCATACAGTTATGCAATTATTCACCGAATAATTGTAGACATTTATGCAATTATATCCAAAAGCTGCATAAAATTATGCAATTTTTTGGCGAATAATTGCGGAAATTTCCGCAATTTTTTTGGTGAATAATTGCAGAATTTACGCAATTTTTTGAAAAAATCGTGTAAATTACCGTAATTTTTTATTGAATAATTGCGGAATTTTCCGTAGTTTTTTGAAAAAATTGCGGAAATTTCCATAATTTTTCAGTGAATAATTACGGAAATGTCTGCAATTTTTTGATATAAATGTCTACAATTATCCACTGAATAATTGCATAAGTGTATGCCATTATTCAGTAACTTAATTCTAGGGACCAAAATTTACAAACTTTTTTTTAGTGAGGTTTTTGTGTATTTTGAAACTTGTTAGGGACCTGTACCAAACTGTCCCTTAATTTAATGCATATTAAAGAGAAAATCCTTAAATGATATGTTATGTATAGTAATTACTATGTGTTGTAATGATAAGAAATTTATCACATTAAAATAGCATATTATTTTAAATATTCCTAGTCAAGATGTTTCGAGATGGGATATCAATGCATCCGTTGAGCCTAGAGTATACAACGCTCTCCATTTGTTGGGCAGTGTATTACTCATGGCTGTTGGGGGCACCAAAGGAGTTACATGCTGATGGTTATTGGATAACCATGGAATGACTCACTTGAGAGTTTTTTGTTGGTTACTATAACCAAGTTCAAACAAAGAATCTTGAAGTGACGATGTTACACAGTTCTTTAGAATTGAGAATATTTTTGAACTTCATTGTGGACACTCCACTTTAATTATAGTTGAATTGTGGCACGACGTCTATTAAACTACTGTAATTAGATCTGAATTGAAGCATAGAAGTGAAACACTATTCAATGGAGAATTCATCTCCTTGGTTAGAAGGGGTTAGTATCACGATCAATTGTAGTCAACTCAAAGTCAAAGTCTCTAGCTAGAGTAGTACAGCTAAAAATAATTATTACTATTGAACAAATGATTTTGTGTTTGAACTAATTAACTTAAATGTGGATGATACTGGAATTTTAACCGAAACCAAATTCCATAAGTTTTTGTGTAATATAGTGTCGACAAAGAGAATTATTGTAAATAATCATTATTACCTGGTGCTGCTTATGATAGTAAAATTGGATTTAACCGAAGAGACGTGTAACCGATAAATTTAGCTAAAATGTCACACCACTAGCTAAGTTGGCGTGTGAACGTTAATATTTGAATTGTTTAATATTATTTGCTAACTAAATTTACACATTTGAGCTGCACAACCGTAGTGATGAATATTCTGAAAAACTACACGATTTGATTAATTTATAAAATATTGTAAAATAATTAATATGTATGAAATATTAATTATAAATTTTATTTGATTTTTAGTATTTATTGAATGGATATGTAAAAGTTATATATATGCATATATCGATATACGATATCGATAAAGTATTTAAATTTGATTTAAATAGATTAATTACTAAAGTGTTCGGAAATTTTGGAAAGCCAATTAAGAGCCGGCCATGCATGTTTAGGGGGATTTGATTTGATTTAACTGAGTTTTAATGAAAAATAAAGTGGGAAGGTTTTAAAAAAGGAATTGGAAATGTTTCAATTGTTTCTCTAAAACAAAAATTCTTTCCATTTATTCATTCACTCTTCTGACAGTTCATGTTTTTCTCTCCTCCTCTCCCTATAGTTGAAAATTAATGGCTTCCTAAAGGAACTGGGCCAGAACGTAGGAAGTTAAATGGGCGAATTAAAAAAAATCCATTTTATATCTTATTGAGCCTATGGAGTCTAAATTATTTTAGATCCAATCTAAATAATTTAAATTTTATTTTATTTAATTAGTTTATATAAAAGAGTTGATTTTGTTCATATAGTATATATAATGTATATGTGTATCTAATACACACATACGTGTACAGTGCACGTGCAACATATATAAGTGTACATGGTTTAATGTGCTCGTATATAATGCTATGATTTACATCGCAATGGACACATTTGTCCCTTTATATATATTTGTCGTCCATAATTAATTTATCATTATACACACATGTGTGTATATATATAACATATGTATATAGTTATGCCTTTTTTAAAGATGTTGACCAATTCAGAATAATTCAAACAAATATCTAAAATATCTTAAGATGGTTTTAAATTTGAAAATCAGATCTCGATCTAAGAAAAGAATTTATTTCAAATTTAGATTCATATTTCAAATGTGAACATATTTTAATATATATATATAACTTTTAATAAACATTTAAAAATTTAATTTAAAATTTTATTTATAGAGTATTAATTAATATATTAAAATTATATATGTTTAAAAAATTAAAAAAAAATTAATTCAGTCGAAACGATTCATACAAAAATATTTTTTTATAATATAATTTTTTGTAATTATACAAATCCGTACGGATTTTTATAACAAATTTTTTTATTAAAATATATATTTGTGTGGATTTATATTTAAAAGAATTTTTTAAAACATACATAATAATTTAAAAAGTGTTCAAAATATATTTATAAATTATTATTTATGCTTTGAAATTAATTATATATGTATATGTGAGAAATGAGGATTACGGATCTTAAGGCCTAGAGGGGGGGTGAATAGTGTTTTATGGATTTTTTAAATCTTTTTGAATTTTATTCAATTTAAACACCAACAAATGCAATTCACAAACACAGATATAATCACAGAATCAGACACAGATGCAAATAATAAATAAAAGAAGTAAAGGAAAGAACACACCAGGATTTTATACTGGTTCGGAGTTACCTACATCCAGTCCCGTACAATCATACAGATTTCTTATCAAAATAATCTCCCAGATTACACCCTCGGTTTTAAGGCTACGAGGTACACCCTCCTGTATTCGAGTCTAGGGCAAACTCTCTTGATTTAACCAGGCTACAAGATCACCTAATTGATTTCCGGGGCTACAATCACACCCAATAGATTTCAAGGCTCAACCGCACCTTTTACTCAACAGTTTGATTTACAAAAGATACTATAAATCTGAATAGCACTGAGATCTTATGGAGAGAGTGGCAGAGAATCAAACAAGAGATAATCAAGTTTGATTCACTTGGTATTTTGGCAGAGTATAGTTTAGGATTCTTTAGAATAAGTGTGGAAGATGAAGAGGAGAGAAAATAAATGAAATCTAATAAAATTTCGTTTAGAACTTACTGATATTTATAGTAGAGCAACAACCATATCTATTCGTGAAGGATACGACGAATAGACACTTCTTTTGAAAATTGAAATTTGAAAATAACGGACACCATGTCGACATGGGGGGTTGAGGGATGTCGACATGCTCAAGGAAAAATTGATGTTTTGATTTTCTTATTAAAATTGGTTTCTATAATTTGTCAAAACAAATTCTAAACTTTGTAATTATATTTAAACATATAAAAGAGTTTAGAAAATAATTTTTAATATATATAATCTTAATCTATAAAGTGATTTAAAATCTGAGTATATTTTAAAGCTAAATATTTAAAACAAGAGATGGTTTAAAAATAAGGACAATTTTGAAATCAAAATATTAAAAATGATAAAAATAGTTTTAAGGCTAAAATATTTCAAACAAGAGAGATGTCTTTTTGAAAAGAAAGTTTTGAAAACATTTTTTAAAAACAAGAGATATATTTTGAAAAACATTTTTATAAAATTAGTGGATATCAAAATAGGACCACTATATGTTCCACTAGATATTGTCGTGGGTTCCATCCCACTAGGGTTCCATCCCTTTAACAGGCTCGAAGTGGATTCCATTCCACGAATAAATTTTGAATAAAGATGTAAGTGCTTTCAAGAAGTTTTAACATAATTCTAGACTAACTACATTATCTTTTACTGTTTGAAATCTTGAACTCTTGATAACTTGATTTCTTGATACTCATGAGTCTTCAATCTTGATATCTTTGATCTTTAAATTCATCAGTCTTGTATCTCTATATTGTACAGTCTTCATTCTTGGTACCTGCATGTTTATTTTCTGCATATACATATATATATCTAAACCATAACGTTAGTATTTATATTTTATAACAAGTCCTAAGGCTGTTGTCATCAAAACCATCATCTCAAGGACTAACAATCTCCCCCTTCTGATGATGACAACCTATGTTTATAAAATATACTTCACCTTCACTATAACTCCCCCTAAAACTAATAACTCCTCTTTAATCTAAGCCTATCTACTCTATTTTATACTTCTCCCCCTTTGTCATCAACAAAAACTAATTCTAAACTTATATAACTCCCCCTTAGTCTTATACTGGAGTACCTTTTTCTAGATTCGCATCTCCGAGATCATCAGAATCATGAATAGCCGTAAAGCAGATATTTGAATTTTCCGTCTTCAGATCATCATCGCTTGAGGATGAGTCTGAGTCTGAATCGTCTAGTGTAGTGGTATACGCTCTTTTCCTTTTCTTTGTATAATCATTGCTTGCAGAAACTTTTGCTTATCAGGATGCAGATAGTCTCTTTTAAGATGGCCTGGTTCGTCACAGTTGAAACATTTGACGTGGTTTGGTACTTCATTATGATTTCCAGAATTCCTGTGATCATTCTTTTGAAGTTGTTCATCTTTCGGTATTTCAGAAACTTCCGAAAATTCTTTGTCATGAAAGCTATTTCTTCATCATCATCACTTCCCGAGTATGATCCATATGGTAATGTATTGAACTCAATTGACTTCTTTTCGAATGCCTTGCTATCTCTTCTCCCTTGCATTTGTACTTCGAACGACATTAGATTTCCAATCAATTGTTCAATCTTTAAAGTACTAATATCATTTGCTTCTTCGATTGCAAGAGTTTTCTGATCCCATTCCGGAGTAAGAGAATTTAGAATTTTTCTGACTTGATCTTCTTCGGAAAATTTTCCCCAATGATATTAGAGAACGCACAATTTCCTGAAATCTACTATACATATCCGAAATGGACTCATTAGAATTCATTTTGAATAATTGAAACTGATTTATGAGTATGGATATTTTGGTCTGTTTAACTTTGCTTGTTCCTTCATGAGTAACTTGCAAAGTTTTCCAGATATCATATGCAGACTTACAAACAGATACTCTATTGAATTCATTCCTACCAAGTGAACAAAATAAAATATTCATGGCTTTGGAATTATTTTGTGTAATAGTCTTTTGCTCAGCAGTCCACTGTGCAAAACTAGTTGTGGGTTCAGAATATTCAGTTTGTGTGATATTCCAAGTGTCTAATCCTATTGACTGTAAATTTATTTTCATTCTACATGCCCAATATGCATAGTTACTGCCATTAAAAGTGGTGGTCTAGTAGTAGACTGACCCTCTACAAATGAACTAGTGATAGTGTTAACAGAACCAGTGTTGGTAGCCATTTTTAAAACTTTTCAAAATTCAGATTATGAAAACTTTGAAAACCAATGCTCTGATACCAAATGTGAGAAATGCGGATTATGATCTTAAGGCTGGAATAACACTAGGGGGTGAATAGTGTTTTATGGATTTTTTAATCTTTTTGAATTTTATTCAATTTAAATACCAACAAATGCAATTCACAAACACAGATATAATCACAGAATCAGACACAGATGCAAATACTAAATAAAAGCAGTAAAGGAAAGAACACACCAGGATTTTATACTGGTTCAAAGTTACCCTACATCCAGTCCCGTACAATCGTACAGATTTCTTATCAAAATAATCTCCCAGATTACACCCTCGGTTTCAAGGCTACGAGGTACACCCTCCTGTATTCGAGTCCAGGGCAAACTCTCTTGATTTAACTAGGCTACAAGATCACCTAATTGATTTTCGGGGCTACAATCACACCCAATTGATTTCAAGGCTCAACCGCACCTTTTACTCAACAGTTTGACTTACAAAAGATACTATAAATCTGAATAGCACTGAGATCTTATAGAGAGAGTGGCAGAGAATCAAACAAGAGATAATCAAGTTTGATTCACTTGGTATTTTGGCAGAGTATAGTTTAGGATTCTTTAGAATAAGTGTGGAAGATGAAGAGGAGAGAAAATAAATGAAATCTGATAAAAATTCGTTTAGAACTTACTGGTATTTATAGTAGAGCAACAACCATATCTATTCGTGAAAGGATACGACGAATAGACACTTCTTTTGAAAATTGAAATTTGAAAATAACGGACACCATGTCGACATGGGGGGTTGAGGGATGTCGACATGCTCAAGGAAAAATTGATGTTTTGATTTTCTTATTAAAATTGGTTTCTATAATTTGTCAAAACAATTTCTAAACTTTGTAAATATATTTAAACATATAAAAGACTTTAGAAAATAATTTTTAATATATATAATCTTAATCTATAAAGTGATTTAAAATTTGAGTATATAAATATTTTAAAGCTAAATATTTAAAACAAGAGATGGTTTAAAAACAAGGACAATTTTGAAATCAAAATATTAAAAATGATAAAAATAGTTTTGAGGCTAAAATATTTCAAACAAGAGAGATGTCTTTTTGAAAAGAATGTTTTGAAAACATTTTTTAAAAACAAGAGATATATTTTTGAAAAACATTTTATAAAATTAGTGGATATCAAAATACGACCACTATATGTTCCACTAGATATTGTCGTGGGTTCCATCCCACTAGGGTTCTATCCCTTTAACAGGCTTGAAGTGGATTCCATTCCACGAATAAATTTCGAATAAAGATGTAAGTGCTTTCAAGAAGTTTTAACATAATTCTAGACCAACTACATTATCTTGTACTGTTTGAAATCTTGAACTCTTGATAACTTGATTTCTTGATACTTATGAGTCTTCAATCTTGATATCTTCGATCTTTAAATTCATCAGTCTTATATCTCTATACTGTACAATCTTCATTCTTGGTACCTGCATGTTTATATTCTGCATATACATATATATCTAAACCATAACGTTAGTATTTATATTTTATAACAAGTCCTAAGGTTGTTGTCATCAAAACCATCGTAAAAAATTCTTTGAAACATATATGTATGTGTGTGTGTGTGTCTCTGTGTGTGTATATGAATGTAAATTAATAAATTCTTTTATGTAACATATATATACTAATTACGAAATTAAAATTTTGATTTTAAGATTGTATTAAAATCATTTTTAACTTTCGATTTTTTAATGGTCGAAAAGGAATTCGTGTATATTTTATATGCATACAAACAAAAACACACACACACACACACAAACGCACGCACACAAACAGATATATATATATATATATATATATATATATTAATTCAAATTAAATTTTCATGTATGTGTATGTAAATCAGGCATTGAATATATATAAATTCTTAATAATACATAGATCTAATTTACACATGCATACTGATATAGAAGAATACACACACACGTGCGCGCACACACACACACACAAATATATATATATATATGCTAACCGGGTTTTTAACCCATCAGAATTTAATAGAAGTTAGAACATTCAGACAATGCTAGAATAACTCAAGACTCAACCAAAACAACCAAGCGAATAAGCAATATGACTCAAGGAAGATCAGCCAGTAAAATACTAAGTAGATGGATCTCTAAATCCATCTCACGTGGATCACTAGCGATCCATACGGGAGCATCATGAGTCACCTAAACCTATTGCATCATGATTCATTACCATTTCTAAGCACGCTTGCCAAGTTTCATAGCATGCCAAACAAGCTAGCTCGAGAAGTGAAGACTCATTTGATTCAAGCTGTTTGACCAATAGTAGCTAACTTAAAATGGACCTAGAAAACACATACGTAGTCGGATTGACTTGAAATTTTGGGATAACACTTAGAAGACATAAAAGAAGGCTTACAGAAAAATGGGATCATTTGGAGGTTGTTTGATGGATCGCTAGAAACCTAACTTGATGGGTCACTAACGATCCATGTAGATTAGGCCCACCACCTAAATATTTATAGTTGGTCCTAGACACCCTCTAAAGTGTACCTGCAAAGTTTCATCTGATTTCATTAATTTTTGAGCTAGTTATGGATGATTCTTCTGGACCAGATGACCTATGAAGATGGATGATCAAACAAACACCAAACAACTTGGTATTTGACAAGGCATTCAAGTAGATAAAAGGAAAGCAACCCAAAAGGTAGACTTAAAAATAGTCTAAGGGCATGGATGGCTAGTGTAACGACCCGCCACTCATTCCACAGAATGATGCATCATTAATAAGAAAGAAAGGGATAGAAAAGAGAAAAGAAGAGAAGAGAGAAAGAAACAACAACGGATACTCACAGCGGAACGAATGAAATATAATATATCACATAAGATATTACATAGTATCATATACATCAGAGTTACACAGATTATACATCACATACTAGACAGTTATAAACATCTGTCTAGTTATTACAACTTAATACAATACAGAGATCAATACAAAGATCAACACAGCGGAACTACTATCTATATCTACAACGCTGAAGCCTCCTGCTCCATTGCTCCTCCACAATTCGTCAAAGCTAACCTGAATCCCTTGGCTACTCGTAAAAATTTGAGTACCCAAGAGTTTATAAAACAGAAATAAACACTTGGGTCAGACATGGGTCTGGTGTGAGTAACAGGTTAAACTTGCTTAACTTCAAAACCTTTTGAAAACAAAGGTATCACGTAAGACTTCCCACACATAAACATGGAAAAGTTTTTACCTTACGCTAACTAAAACATTGATAGGAAATCCAGTTATATTATAATAGGTCTAGGGTTTTCAAATAAGTATTCACATAGCCGAAATTGTTACATTCATTAAATTCCAGCATACATAGGTATACAATCAAGTCCGTTATCACTTATTGGAAATTGGATTCCATACAATGGCAGGGCTACCGGGGTACCGCCCGTCACAGTACGTGGCCTAGATCACCGTACCGAGGATTACTCCCAATCCCCTGCAACACAAGGCCGGAACATCCCTTACTGGATAATTCCCGCACAAGATACCCCACGGTTGTCATGATCAACCGCACACTAAACCGAAATAATAAGGGACATCTAGACAGAGGTAATCTTGTCCTACTTGGGTGCTACCCACTAACCTTGCTGCACCTCCCCTGTTTTAGACATTCCCGGTTGATGAGGCTTGAGGCTACGATTACCTTTAAATAGAACACATCTATCTTAGAATTCTCATCGTCCACCTGACGATGTGCTGAAAGCATTCAATCCATACAAGTTCGTTCCGGGTTCGAACGAAACCGAAGGCATTATCTCGTTACACTCATTTTGGAATCACCCTCAGAGTTAACGACAATAACCCTTGCACTCTGAATCTTCATCTTCACTTGAGATTCACGACCTATCGTTAATTTGGATCGATGTGGTATTCGGATATCCAAATCTGGAAACCCGATCCCGGTCTCATCGAAATCCAAAACGTATCTTTTAAGGCCAAGTTGTTTTAAAGTTAAAACAATTCAATTCATTATCTATTTTCACATAGATAGATAATTCACAATATCACAATAGATAATCAACATTATCAATATAAGCAGATAATCCATATTATCATCACAATTTAACTAGAACATCCATATCACAAATCAGCACATATCTCATCAGAGATATCAAACAATGCAAAGCATTCAATATTATTCATCCATCCATAAGTAATGATTTATACCATCTCTAATTAATTTAAAGTGAATTAAATTAATTACTTCATTCTATAAATCCTGCTTACTTAACCATTAATTAATTACAAATCCATTAATTATCCTCTAGTTACCCTTTAATTGCATTCAGGTAATTTATCCTTTAATAATTACTCAAATTAATTATCCTTAACCATTTATAGCAATTAACCTTTAATTACTTCATTAATTAATTAACTATAATTAATTAAATTAATCAACTATAATTAATTACATTAATCCTTAATTAATTACATTAATTAATCACTTCATTTATTAATTATTTCTTAATTAATCAATTCTTAATTACATCATTAATTATATTAATTAATGATTCTTAATTACATTTTTATTATTAATTACTCTAATTAAATTAATTACTTTAAGTAATTAACCTTTAATTAAACCACATTTATTAATCACTTTTGATTAATCTCATTCAGTAATTAACTACCCTTAATTACTTCTTTAAATAAATTAATTTCTCCTTAATTAATTATCTTTTAATTAATCCCTTGATTACTTTTTCAAAGTAATTAAACTCAAATTACTTTCATTATTAAATCTTCTTCCATTAATTACATCCAGTAATTATCAATTAATTACTTCATTAAGTAATTAATCTCCATTAATTATATTAAGTAATTATTATCAAATCATCCAGTGATTAAATTAAATTAATTAAACTTAATAAATTAACTTAAACTAATAAAATAACTTAATTAATTACAATGAGTAATTAATTCCTTAATTACTTCCATTAAGTAATTATATTTAAACAATTTTCATAAATGATTATCTTTAAATTAATTAATATAATTAATTATTAAAATTAATCACATTAATTAATTATTTAATAATCCTTAGTTAATGATCTTCATTAAATATTTAAAATTCATTAATTACTTTTCTTATTATTAATTATAAATTAATTAACCATTAATAACCCATTAATTAATCCTAATTATTTAATTAATTAAGTGTTAACTGTAACTTAATTACTTGATTAATTAATTTCTAATCATTAATTTAAAAATCAACTCTATGATTCTTAATTACAAATTAATTATTGCTTAATTAATTAACTTAAACCTTAATTAATAAATTTAAACCCTTAATTACTTAATTAATTAATCCAAATCATTAATTAATTAGATTATTTAAACCATTTTAATTACCTTAAAGATTTAATGATTTTAACTTTAAGACAAAACATTTTCTTATCCATGGTTAAATTATCATTCACAAATACATTTGAAAACATCCATTTTCAAATTTACTTTTAAATTTCATTTTAAATTCGGGATTTAAAATGAATACCAATTTATCTTTAACAAAGTTTAAAACCAAAAAAAACCTACATGTTAAAGAATTCTTATATCTTATAAAAGAATTTTTAAAAGAGTTTAAATCAAATTCCTTTTAAAATTCAAACCATTTAAAATATAACTAACATTTAAACTTATTAAAACATTTAAATTTATAAAACTTATTTATCTCCAATCTAAAATTCGAACTAAACTTGAATCTATATTAAATCTTTGATTTAAAATTCTGTTTAGATATTGCTTCACAAATTTAAATTTAGTTTAAATTTAGATTACTTCGAGTCGCATACCCTAAAACTTCGAGCATCCCTCGAAACAATTCGAACAAAACTCGAGTATTCTTCTTTCCCAAAACAGCTGACACACCAAATTCCCTCGTGCACCTGCACCAACGCCGCAACCATCTTCGACCTTTCGCGACGACACTCGCAAGTCAGCGACCATCACCCAATACCATTCCGATCATCAATTATACTGCAGAACCCCTAAATCGAAAACGAGCATTCGAGTTCAAAAACTGGAACACATTAGAAAACTGGAATCATCTCGTATTCGCTTCTCCAACCACCGGAGCGCCTACATCTCCGGTCACACATTCGCCATCATCCAAGCTTCCCATTCCCCGAGTTCGGTGGAACTCGATGCATCCTAGTTGACGCCCTCCTCTAATTTCCGACCACAACCCAATTTAGGGTTTAAAACAAAATCGTTCAATTCCCAACACCACGGTGGTTTAACCACCTTCCAGACATTTTTCCCACCATCTCCGATCATCCCTACATCTCCAGTGAGAATCACAACCATCCCGAGCTACTATATTGCCAGAGGTAACCCAAAACACCCTATACTGATCAACTTGAACTGCACATTCAACCTTAATCTAAAATTTATGATTTTTTTTTAAAAATCATGATTTTGAATAAGCTTTCAGATTATATATTTAGATCAATGAATCAATATGTTTGAAATTTATCATAAATATGCTTGCACTGTTATACTGAGTTTTCCAGAGACATGCAAGTTTATTTTAACTTGATTACAAATTTTAAGCCTATTCTATGATCTAACAAACATGTTCTGTTTACTACTTAAATCCAAATATAGATTGGATCAAGAGGAAAAGGATTTGACCAAAACTTGCTTAAACTTGAACATATATGTCTTAAGAGAAACAGACTTGCACACATATTCATACATTCAATACATATTTGCAGAACTACTTATAAATATTCACATGCAACCATCTTTCATTCAGAACTTAACATGAAATCCAGAAACAACTTAAGTTTATTTTTAAAAATGTTACTCACCTGTTCAAATGAAGAACATAGCCTATTTTATTTTGAAAAAGCTTTTGAACTTTAAAACTTTGAGTTGCTGGAAAGATGCTTTTGTAAACATAGATGTCTTTGCTTCTTTGTTTTGTAAACTGGAATGCTTGAGTTGCTTGTTATTGAAACATGCAGAGATGACTTGAAGCCTTGTTGAAGATGACTCAGATTCAAAACAGAGATGAAAATGTTTGCAGATTTCTGATTTCCATCTCAGGTTTGAAGAAGATGTTCACAGGTTATTGATTTGAAACTTGAAAATAGTTTGCAAGTTTTTGAATTGATTACTGGTTAGAGGAGTATCGATTTCAGATTTGTTTGAGTTATTTTGGTTTGAGTTTCTCTTCTTTTGAAAAGAAAATAGAAAGAAATGAAGTGAAGAAATGCATATGTTTATATATAAGTAAATTTTGATTTATAAAAATAAAAGAAAATGAAAAATAAATAAGGACACTTGTCATTAGAGTTGATCATTATTTTACACATGTTAAAACAAAGGCTTTAGATATTAACACTTGTCTTTTAAGTAATTTTTACTTATTTTTATATATTTTAAAAGTAAATAAAAAGCCTTTTTCTTTATTTATTAAATACTTATCTATATATAAATTACTTTTTAAAGAAAAAAAACTAATTATATTTATAAATAAAAGTTTATACAAATATTCTAAAATCCAAAACAATTTAAATATCTATTCTTTTGAATTTCAACTTTAAATTCAAATTCAAATCAAATTAAATCCTAAGATTCAATTTAAAAATTAAGTTATATATATATACATATATAACTATATATTCAATTTAAAAATAACAATTCCATAGTCTTTAAAATCCATTCATATTTATAAAAATAATACACTATACTTATTATTTGAAAATAACATATTTGATAATTTAAATAATTTATATAAGAGATTATATTATCAAGTAATATTTAAAAAAAAAACCTTTTTGTTAAATCTTATTTACATTTAAGCTTAAGTTAAAATATATCTTAAACAATTTAAACATTTACCTAAATTATTTTAAAGCTATAAGGTTAATTATTTATTTAAATAACTTTGAAAAGTTCATATTAAATTAAATCTAAATTTCCAATTTACCAAAGCTTTTCTATTTACAATATATACAAATAAATATATATATTACAAATAGAAAATATCTTACTAGCTTTTAAAAGATAAAATTCACCAATTAAATACTTATTTAATTAGATTATTAAATTAAATTCAAATTTTATTATTAAAGATTATCAAATCAATTTAATTTTTAATACAGATTATTAAATTGGTATTGCCCAAAATTCCGGGTCATCACATTCCTCCCCCCTTAAAAGAATTTCGTCCCCGAAATTTAAACAAAGGTAATTTAATAATCTTATTAAAGATTTTAATTTTAAATCACAAGCATATATTATCAATCATATGCTAACAACCATAGCAACCAATTCATCCAATCAAACATTTCTCACTATCCAGACAAAATTCTAGATAGAACTTCCTAGAGTTTCCCAAATATAAATACCAGAATACTCGCTCAACAGAAGCCAACCAATCAATAGTACTAAGCTACAGAGCTCCTACTCATCTAGATCTACAGAACTAAACAGGATATCAGACTACAAACGAGTTCTCAACAACCAAACCTCCCTGAACTGCTGGTTCCATAACCAGTGATAGATCAAACACGTACTCCCTCAGAGATACGTAAAACACATCGAATCCCAATTATCCAAACTGGCAATTCAATCCTGAAGACCAAATACTTATCCAAATCAGAACACAGAAGAGATCCAAAACACAACTCTACTTCACAATTATCAGTAGATTCCAAACTTACTTCTCCTATCCAGAGATGCACTCCCAAACTGCTTTCGCTGCACCACTCTGATCTGATGAAAAACAAATGAACAGACTAGACAACATATCCCAGAAATATGGTCCAACAAATCCCTAAAGAAAACTCAGATACTCCATCAAAACCTGAGCTGCTTTACCAAACTCTATCTCTAGGAACCATCCTTCCACTAGGCTGAACCACCGGTATCACTCCTGGAATCCTAGTCGATAAGAAAACTCAATCTCTAATGCCGACAAACTTCTGACTTCCCCGAAGACATCTGGAAAAACTCTGATAACCCAAGAGAACACTCAGCAATCGCAAGTCACTTTTTCGATCAACCCAGCCAAAATGCAAAGAAAACTGTTCTCTCTTTACCAAACAGAACAGCTCATGCTTAACTATCCATTTCATCGAAGAAATGGATCCATTCTGCTGCTTCTGAACTCCAACTTTAGAAAAATGCTTAGCCAGAAGACCTCCTTTCCGGCACATAGAACACTCCGAGCTGCACTGCTGACACTGATGCCAAGGACTTCCTAATCCGAAGCTCTTCGAGAAACTCGAACCTCAAACAAAACAGAAACACCATGCTGAACTCAGCCACAATCACCGAAGCATACACACTTCCTTAAACTTGTTCCAAAGAAAACATCTTCGGGAACATCCATAGTCACTGTATCTCATCACAAAGCTACTTCTTCCAGAAGTTACCAAGATACCATTACTCGCTTTCTGCTCAAACGACAGATCCAAACTCTACTCATCCAACTTCAAAGATGGACTCCGAACCTTAACAGGTTTCCTTCAGAGATCAGAAAAATCCTTACACCACTGCAAAGCTTACTCGAGACAGTATTGGGTCTACAGTCTCGACAGATACACTTCCAACCTCAACACTCAAATTCCAACCATTGGTAGTCGTGTTACACACACCACTACCCTATCTACCTTTAAAACTCATATTGGAAAACCCGAACAGGTAACCCAACAAATAGGTAGAAATATATATATATATATATAGTTATATAAAAATTACAAATACGCGCTCTCAATATAGACACCACTCCAGAGCCTAGGTATTATCTCAACCTATCGCTCTGATACCACTGTAAGGACCCGCCACTCATTCCACAGAATGATGCATCATTAATAAGAAAGAAAGGGATAGAAAAGAGAAAAGAAGAGAAGAGAGAAAGAAACAACAACGGATACTCACAGCGGAATGAATGAAATATAATATATCACATAAGATATTATATAGTATCATATACATCAGAGTTACACAGATTATACATCACATACTAGACAGTTATAAACATCTGTCTAGTTATTACAACTTAATACAATACAGAGATCAATACAAAGATCAACACAGCGGAACTACTATCTATATCTACAACGCTGAAGCCTCCTGCTCCATTGCTCCTCCACAATTCGTCAAAGCTAACCTGAATCCCTTGGCTACTCGTAAAAATTTGAGTACCCAAGAGTTTATAAAACAGAAATAAACACTTGGGTCAGACATGGGTCTGGTGTGAGTAACAGGTTAAACTTGCTTAACTTCAAAACCTTTTGAAAACAAAGGTATCACGTAAGACTTCCCACACATAAACATGGAAAAGTTTTTACCTTACGCTAACCAAAACATTGATAGGAAATCCAGTTATATTATAATAGGTCTAGGGTTTTCAAATAAGTATTCACATAGCCGAAATTGTTACATTCATTAAATTCCAGCATACATAGGTATACAATCAAGTCCGTTATCACTTATTGGAAATTGGATTCCATACAATGGCAGGGCTACCGGGGTACCGCCCGTCACAGTACGTGGCCTAGATCACCGTACCGAGGATTACTCCCAATCCCCTGCAACACAAGGCCGGAACATCCCTTACTGGATAATTCCCGCACAAGATACCCCACGGTTGTCATGATCAACCGCACACTAAACCGAAATAATAAGGGACATCTAGACAGAGGTAATCTTGTCCTACTTGGGTGCTACCCACTAACCTTGCTGCACCTCCCCTGTTTTAGCCATTCCCGGTTGATGAGGCTTGAGGCTACGATTACCTTTAAATAGAACACATCTATCTTAGAATGCTCATCGTCCACCTGACGATGTGCTGAAAGCATTCAATCCATACAAGTTCGTTCCGGGTTCGAACGAAACCGAAGGCATTATCTCGTTACACTCATTTTGGAATCACCCTCAGAGTTAACGACAATAACCCTTGCACTCTGAATCTTCATCTTCACTTGAGATTCATGACCTATCGTTAATTTGGATCGATGTGGTATTCGGATATCCAAATCTGGAAACCCGATCCCGGTCTCATCGAAATCCAAAACGTATCTTTTAAGGCCAAGTTGTTTTAAAGTTAAAACAATTCAATTCATTATCTATTTTCACATAGATAGATAATTCACAATATCACAATAGATAATCAACATTATCAATATAAGCAGATAATCCATATTATCATCACAATTTAACTAGAACATCCATATCACAAATCAGCACATATCTCATCAGAGATATCAAACAATGCAAAGCATTCAATATTATTCATCCATCCATAAGTAATGATTTATACCATCTCTAATTAATTTAAAGTGAATTAAATTAATTACTTCATTCTATAAATCCTGCTTACTTAACCATTAATTAATTACAAATCCATTAATTATCCTCTAGTTACCCTTTAATTGCATTCAGGTAATTTATCCTTTAATAATTACTCAAATTAATTATCCTTAACCATTTATAGCAATTAACCTTTAATTACTTCATTAATTAATTAACTATAATTAATTAAATTAATCAACTATAATTAATTACATTAATCCTTAATTGATTACATTAATTAATCACTTCATTTATTAATTATTTCTTAATTAATCAATTCTTAATTACATCATTAATTATATTAATTAATGATTCTTAATTACATTTTTATTATTAATTACTCTAATTAAATTAATTACATTAAGTAATTAACCTTTAATTAAACCACATTTATTAATCACTTTTGATTAATCTCATTCAGTAATTAACTACCCTTAATTACTTCTTTAAATAAATTAATTTCTCCTTAATTAATTATCTTTTAATTAATCCCTTGATTAATTTTTCAAAGTAATTAAACTCAAATTACTTTCATTATTAAATCTTCTTCCATTAATTACATCCAGTAATTATCAATTAATTACTTCATTAAGTAATTACTCTCCATTAATTATATTAAGTAATTATTATCAAATCATCCACTGATTAAATTAAATTAATTAAACTTAATAAATTAACTTAAACTAATAAAATAACTTAATTAATTACAATGAGTAATTAATTCCTTAATTACTTCCATTAAGTAATTATATTTAAACAATTTTCATAAATGATTATCTTTAAATTAATTAATATAATTAATTATTAAAATTAATCACATTAATTAATTATTTAATAATCCTTAGTTAATGATCTTCATTAACTATTTAAAATTCATTAATTACTTTTCTTATTATTAATTATAAATTAATTAACCATTAATAACCCATTAATTAATCCTAATTATTTAATTAATTAAGTGTTAACTGTAACTTAATTACTTGATTAATTAATTTCTAATCATTAATTTAAAAATCAACTCTATGATTCTTAATTACAAATTAATTATTGCTTAATTAATTAACTTAAACCTTAATTAATAAATTTAAACCCTTAATTACTTAATTAATTAATCCAAATCATTAATTAATTAGATTATTTAAACCATTTTAATTACCTTAAAGATTTAATGATTTTAACTTTAAGACAAAACATTTTCTTATCCATGGTTAAATTATCATTCACAAATACATTTGAAAACATCCATTTTCAAATTTACTTTTAAATTTCATTTTAAATTCGGGATTTAAAATGAATACCAATTTATCTTTAACAAAGTTTAAAACCAAAAAAAACCTTTACATGTTAAAGAATTCTTATATCTTATAAAAGAATTTTTAAAAGAGTTTAAATCAAATTCCTTTTAAAATTCAAACCATTTAAAATATAACTAACATATAAACTTATTAAAACATTTAAATTTATAAAACTTATTTATCTCCAATCTAAAATTCGAACTAAACTTGAATCTATATTAAATCTTTGATTTAAAATTCTGTTTAGATATTGCTTCACAAATTTAAATTTAGTTTAAATTTAAAACAGACAGGTTTTAAAACCTGGCAACACTAATGTACTCGAGCCCCACCCTAAATTACTTCGAGTCGCATACCCTAAAACTTCGAACATCCCTCGAAACAATTCGAACAAAACTCGAGTATTCTTCTTTCCCAAAACAGCTGACACACCAAATTCCCTCGTGCACCTGCACCAACGCTGCAACCATCTCCGACCTTTCGCGACGACACTCGCAAGTCAGCGACCATCACCCAATACCATTCTGATCATCAATTATACTGCAGAACCCCTAAATCGAAAATGAGCATTCGAGTTCAAAAATTGGAACACATCAGAAAACTGGAATCATCTCGTACTCGCTTCTCCAACCACCGAAGCGCCTACATCTCCGGTCACACATTCGCCATCATCCAAGCTTCCCATTCCCCGAGTTCGGTGGAACTCGATGCATCCTAGTTGACGCCCTCCTCTAATTTCTGACCACAACCCAATTTAGGGTTTAAAACAAAATCGTTCAATTTCCAACACCACGGTGGTTTAACCACCTTCCAGACATTTTTCCCACCATCTCTGATCATCCCTACATCTCCAGTGAGAATCACAACCATCCCGAGCTACTATATTGCCAGAGGTAACCCAAAACACCCTATACTGATCAACTTGAACTGCACATTCAACCTTAATCTAAAATTTATGATTTTTGTTTTAAAAATCATGATTTTGAATAAGCTTTCAGATTATATATTTAGATCAATGAATCAATATGTTTGAAATTTAACATAAATATGCTTGCACTGTTATACTGAGTTTTCCAGAGACATGCAAGTTTATTTTAACTTGATTACAAATTTTAAGCCTATTCTATGATCTAACAAACATATTCTGTTTACTACTTAAATCCAAATATAGATTGGATCAAAAGGAAAAGGATTTGACCAAAACTTGCTTAAACTTAAACATATATGTCTTAAGAGAAACAGACTTGCACACATATTCATACATTCAATACATATATGCAGAACTACTTATAAATATTCAAATGCAACCATCTTTCATTCAGAACTTAACATGAAATCCAGAATCAACTTAAGTTTATTTTTAAAAATGTTACTCACCTGTTCAAATGAAGAACATAGC
Organism: Allium fistulosum; assembly: GCA_030737815.1. Taxonomy (NCBI): domain Eukaryota; kingdom Viridiplantae; phylum Streptophyta; class Magnoliopsida; order Asparagales; family Amaryllidaceae; genus Allium; species Allium fistulosum. The sequence goes on along the minus strand of CM060908.1, from coordinate 411,366,204 downwards.
CTATTTTATTTTGAAAAAGCTTTTGAACTTTAAAACTTTGAGTTGCTGGAAAGATGCTTTTGTAAACATAGATGTCTTTGCTTCTTTGTTTTGTAAACTGGAATGCTTGAGTTGCTTGTTATTGAAACATGCAGAGATGACTTGAAGCCTTGTTGAAGATGACTCAGATTCAAAACAGAGATGAAAATGTTTGCAGATTTCTGATTTCCATCTCAGGTTTGAAGAAGATGTTCACAGGTTATTGATTGAAACTTGAAAATAGTTTGCAAGTTTTTGAATTGATTACTGGTTAGAGGAGTATCGATTTCAGATTTGTTTGAGTTATTTTGGTTTGAGTTTCTCTTCTTTTGAAAAGAAAATAGAAAGAAATGAAGTAAAGAAATGCATATGTTTATATATAAGTAAATTTTGATTTATAAAAATAAAAGAAAATGAAAAATAAATAAGGACACTTGTCATTAGAGTTGATCATTATTTTACACATGTTAAAACAAAGGCTTTAGATATTAACACTTGTCTTTTAAGTAATTTTTACTTATTTTATTTTGAAAATACTTATCTATATATAAATTACTTTTTAAAGAAACAAAACTAATTATATTTATAAATAAAAGTTTATACAAATATTCTAAAATCCAAAACAATTTAAATATCTATTCTTTTGAATTTCAACTTTAAATTCAAATTCAAATCAAATTAAATCCTAAGATTCAATTTAAAAATTAAGTTATATATATATACATATATAACTATATATTCAATTTAAAAATAACAATTCCATAGTCTTTAAAATCCATTCATATTTATAAAAATAATACACTATACTTATTATTTGAAAATAACATATTTGATAATTTAAATAATTTATATAAGAGATTATATTATCAAGTAATATTAAAAAAAAACAAACCTTTTTGTTAAATCTTATTTACATTTAAGCTTAAGTTAAAATATATCTTAAACAATTTAAACATTTACCTAAAGTATTTTAAAGCTATAAGGTTAATTATTTATTTAAATAACTTTGAAAAGTTCATATTAAATTAAATCTAAATTTCCAATTTACCAAAGCTTTTCTATTTACAATATATACAAATAAATATATATATTACAAATAGAAAATATCTTACTAGCTTTTAAAAGATAAAATTCACCAATTAAATACTTATTTAATTAGATTATTAAATTAAATTCAAATTTTATTATCAAAGATTATCAAATCAATTTAATTTTTAATACAGATTATTAAATTGGTATTGCCCAAAATTCCGGGTCATCACAGCTAGCGATCCATCACCCATGGAGTGTTAGCGATCCACCATGTTAGCTCGAGTCGCCTTGAGTTTTTCTGGACTTCTTCTTAGCACTGAGTAGAGGCTTCTGACAAGTCGGCTTTGGCTCAACTGCTTTCCTACCCCTATAAATACAATCCTACCTGCAATTGGAGATGGATCTTTTCCGCAGAGAGAGCCTCCATTACTCTACTAGAATTCCTTCACTTCTTCAACTTTCTTCACCCTCAAAACAGTCATCAAGGGGGTTACTGTGATTCTTTAGACAACCCTTGAACTTGTGACTTATTCTAACTCATTGTAACTTAGATTAAGGACTAACTAGTTGATATCTAGAGATATTCAACTAGTATAATCATAATAAAGATTGATTAAAGTGGACATAGGCCAGAGTCAACCGAACCACTATAACAATTCTGTGTCCCTTTTCTTACTTCTGCTTTTTATTTGTTGTTTATCTGAGATTTGTGCTCCTTATTATCTGCACTGGTGCTTTCACACTCGATCCAGGGTGTTGATCCATTTTTGGGTTAACATTTTGGTTCTTTCACTAAGGACCTGGAATAAGATTTGAAGAATTGAAGTTTGAATCTAAGACTTAAAGAAGATGAGTAGGCCTAATACTAGATCTAGAGCTATAGTAAGTCAACCGGAGCCGAGGGCAGCCAGGAGGTGTCCTTAAATTCTCATCAACCCAACTATGTGATTAGAGAGGAGATGGAAAGGATGATGAAAGAAATGTAGGATGGAATCTTAACTAGACAACAGGAGATGATAGACGGCTTCTTATAGAGGATGAAGCAGCATGGGATGGCTTTAGGGAATAGGAATCAAATTCCATGGAATAACGCAGGAGCTGCCGGAGTTGGATTGGGACAAGATGGAGTCTTGCCCCTATGCCCAGAGCAACCGATACTTGGGGGCAACGCTGGAATCAAAATGGGAATCGATGCCAATGTTGGAATGACTGTTGAAACACTAGGAACTGGTGGTACGGGAGCTAATCCAAATAGTAGGATGCAATCGACAAAAGAATATGTACCCGAATTCCTCGAAGGAACGCAGGTCTGAAAGAAGCTAGAGTTACGAATCAGAACACAGGGCCAGAAGAGTGCATCCCGGGATACCCTCACCGGAACAGGGGGCAAAGTATTGCTTTAGGACGGAGACCTTCTTTGGACGGTGTGAATCGAATTGTTGAATTGGTATGAAAGTTCATTAGAGGAGGACCCCCATATCAGGGTTTGGAAGACGTGACCAGGAATCTGTTTACTACTAATATTTGAAATGCGAGAATCCTCCAGATTTCAAGCTTCCCTCGCATCCGATGCTGGAAATGTACGATAGGAAGACATATCCGACGATTCATATGATGAGATATATCCAACATATGGAGGTGTTGGGTGCTTCCGAGGAAGTAATGGAGTGGTGCTTCCCATTGAACTTAACAGATTTGGCTACAATATGGTTCAAACAGTTGGAAAATGGGTCCATAAGCACATGGACCGACTTGGTGAGCAAGTTCTTGAGACAGTTTAGAGTTCATGTCTCACAACCGAGGAATGTACTTACGCTCTCAAACGTAAAACAAAGGCCTGGAGAGTCCTTAAGAAGTTATTTAACAAGATTCAATGCGGCGGCAACTGCGTTCGACAAGCCAGATCCATCATTTATCCTAATGGCAGTAGTATTTGGATTCGCAAGTAAGACTAATTTCAAAACTGCATTGAAAAGGGATCCATCGATGGATCTTGCTGAATTCTACTACGAAGCTGAGAGATATTTGCATCAGGAAGATGCTGAGGATGAAGATGTGGATGCTGAAATAAATACTGTGGAGGAGAGGGGACTGTTCGGAGCTGGAATTGGAAAAGGCAAAGGGAAAAGGAAAATCGATAACGACTTCGGGGAGACGAAGCGACAAAGGAAGGAGCCGAAATTCTCTTTATACACCACTACAACAAAAATACCTTATTACAACATCAAAAAAGATTGTAATAGGGGTTTCACAACGTTTTTACAAACGTAGTCTTAGGCCAAGTTGTAATAGAGTCAGGGTAATTTACAACTTTTTTCTAGCGTTGTACGAAAACATTGCAATAAACTTTGTTACAACGTTTTTGAGAAGATGTGATAAAACCTTTTACAACTTTTATCTGATGTTGTAAATCACTAATATAAATATTGAAAACCCTTTTTACAACTTCAAAAAATTGTTGTGTAAAAGCTTATCACAACATTTTATAAACGTTGTAATATAGTTCTTTTATAACTTTTTATTACTGTTGCAGTATGTTTTTTTCACAACGTTTTTTGAATATTGCGAATTATTTACTACAATTTTTTTAAAACCTCTATATGCATTCCAAGCTCCAGCTACATCTCAGAATAGTATTGCAGCAAATAGAATAATGTTACCATAGTAACTTAAATATATAAAACACAAACAAAATGGAACATATTTCCAAACCGCTTCATTCGAAATAAGCTAACACATGTTCCAACACAGATAAAATATCATATAAACAAAATATCATTGCTTTTAACACAACACAGACAAAATATCATAGTTTCCAACACAAACGCACATGTATAGGCATAAAGCTGAAAATTGTCCTTAGCAATAGGGTACAATGCAGTCAATATCAATCTAGTGTCCTTGGCAATGCCAGTGGGACGAAGCTCTAGAACACAGTCTAAAAGCTGCTGCACTAGACTCATTTTACCCAAAACCTTTTCAAGGTAAGTTCATCACTACAGAGTTAAACCAATATCATGTTTATTAATTGTATAAATAAAATTTCACATTACATATGTACAAACTTGCAAGAAACCATTTTATCTCCCCTTGAATTGAAGGATACTGACCATACTGTTGACGTATGCCTACTGACAAGCAAAAGAAGAAGATTAATAAAAAGATTTCTAGAATCTAAGTACAAATCAGATCCCAAATTTACAGTGAAAAACATACATTGGACAAACTTACTTTCAGCTGAATAAAACTGGACAAATTTACAGTGAAGTTTTCTATAAACAACCTGTTAGCTTCTTTTAATGTTTGCACACAATGCTAGTCATCACTATCCCCATCCTCTACCCATACCTGGTAGCACAAATAAAGGGTGTTTCAAAACCATTAGACATGATTAAGTAAGCCTGAATACACTTCTATACTTCAACCACATAAAAACAGCAAAAATTATTGCACCTTAATAGAATTGTCTTAACTAACAGAAACAAGAACATCATAAAATGGATGCCATTGCACCATCTTTACATCTTGTGTGTGACCCTGTAGTACTGAAACGCATTCAAAATCATTACCAGACTGTATTTCCCAGATCAAAACAGACTTATCGCGGCCACATGTTGCAAGCAGAGACCCAAAAGCACTCCAAGATACACTATTAACTTCATTTTCATGACCCTGATAACAAAGACAGTGAATAATTTATCAGCTTTGTACATATGCGTAGTCACGTAAGCTACGGCCAGTGCTGTAGTTAAAAAGCCAAGGCCAAAGGTCAGTAGCTGACCAAACCCTACATCTGATTTTTCTTACTGCATTGAAAAGAACATAAATATCAAATTTTATATATACATTTATGGTATTAATTGTATTTCAAATTCAGAAGTTAGCCATAACACTAGCACTTTTGCATTGTAAGTTTAGTAAAATTAAAAGCAAAATTTATACAATAAGAAAAAGTACAACATAAAATGATTTGCTTTTATACATTTACTGTATAAGACCAACCAATACAATATGTGTTTGTATATAATCATGGACTCTGACCTCCATATCCATGCTATTCTGTGTACTCCTGTTTTTGTATATAATCATGAACATGTAAAGTGCTTTTCTGAAACAGATTTAAAGTAACTGATGAACATTTCAAAAATTTGTACAATAAGAGTTAGGATTTTATTGCTCTGCAACCAGGAGGGAATTTTTCAAAAATTATTTAACATATTTGTTAGAAGATTATTTTTAACATTCAATAATCAGAACTATTTTTTTTCTTTTCTTTACTCAAATTTTATCAAATAATTCCGTTGTCAGAATTCGCAACTAATTAGCCTAAATTGAACGATAATGTCCATTGCACTTGCTAAATTCAAAATTTCAAACTACATACATATACATATATACTTAGTATATTTTCTACTGACTCCTGCATAAAATTTCTTTACATGCATCACAAATGCAAAGTACAAGGAAAACATAAGTGGTTTTACTTGCAATGAAGTTTAAATGTGTAATAATACCCTATAGCTAGCAGTGGGACTATCAAATATTTCACATTACAATCTCGTTTGCAAGCATTTCATTGCATACATGATACATGCATTGCAAGTGCAAAGTCCTAATGGAAGACAACTAATTTACTTGCAATTATGTTGCAATGTCGAAAAAGAAAAGGAAAAACCACTTTCAAAGTTCAAATATCCTACAACTGACTGGTAAGCCAGTTTTTCCATTAACATGTCAAAATAAATGTTAGTACCAGAACAATATTATATTGACTGAAAATGTTCTTTGGTTAAATGCACAGAGGAAAAAACACTCGTTTTAATAATTGACGGTATCCAAATGAATTAATTTTAAATTTTCTGGGTAAAAAGGTAAAATAATGAAATAAAATAAATCATAGAAACCAGGTCGAAAAACTAGGAGAACGGTTGAGAGCAAACTACGGAGTGTTTGACAATTTAGTCTGAGATAATGAGTATTGAAGTACTTCAAGGATACTGATCAACACGCTCTCAAAGAAAGTTGAGGCGAAGTTGATATACTATGGTGAAATAATTTATAACTGTTGGCAAGTAAAACATGGACATCCGTGAATGGACATCATTAAGATAAAATTAGAAGAAGATTTGAAAATTTTAACAGCAAAACTGGGATTACAATTTTATGCACGAAAGCTCATTGCTGGATAAATAAATGATTACATCTGTATGCAAAGAAAGAATATTTGAAAAATAAAACTCATGGTTGTAAATTAAAGAAGCTCAAGCAATCTGGTTTAGTACCTGGTAATGATAATTCGGTAGGTGCATTCATGAATCAAATCTCATCATCATTCCACCTCATCAGTTAAAAAGAACCAAAATTGGAAAGTGTCTGAATTATGGAACATCCTTTAAATCTTATACTTTCATCACATAATATATACTTTGTCGGTTGGCTCTTGATACGCCAATTTATACGTGGTCTGTATTAAATTCAGTGTAGGGGTGCATTATATAGTAAATTGCAACTGCATGGTTCAAACTAAGAGAAAACTTGGAGAATTTATACATGGTCTGTATTAAATCACAGAACGTATACTTGAGATTTATCTATGCAAATAAATGCCCTTAGACATCATTTTCAATTTTCGTGCTCATAAGTTAGATATATTTAAAGGTTCTGAGCTAAAATTAAATTATAGTCTTCCTGCTTCAACTTAACAGAATAATCAAGATCATTAAAAGAGCATTAGCAAGATCATCATTACTTAACTAGAAATAACAACAACATGTCAACAATGCAATAAACAATATAAAAAATTGTGTAGTAGGGGAAATGAAGAGCATACCTGATTTTGGCAGAACGAAGAAACAAGAGAGGAAGGGATGTCTAAAGACCAAAAAATGAAAAAGCATATTCAGTTTCACTATACCAGTTTGAGCAACTTCACCAAAAAACTGAAAAAGGCATTAACAAGAGAGGAAGGGATTTCTGAATAACATGCTCTGTATTTTATTTCAACCATTCATACCCTTGTTTCACCATACCAGTATGAGAAATTTTCCAACATCAAATATCGTTATTCGTTCGATTTGAGAAAAGCCACGCGGTGTAGGTGGGATGGTGACATACTCAGTTTTGGATCTAAAGGCTTCGGGATTGACGCTTGAGACCGCAGATGCATTGATGGTCAGGGTGGGTGATGGAGACAGCATCGGATCTAAGACGGATGGGGGCGGATGGTTGCGGCGGCTTCAGATCTGCTGATGGATTAAGCATAAAATAGTGCCTTAGACCCTGTATTTTAAGGAAGGAGAAAATTTTGTTTTGGGCATTAGAAGAATGGTGTGGCTGTAAGAGCAAAAAGGGATGAAATTTTGGCTTGAAGCCAAAAAAAATTGAACTTGTGCCAAAAATTTGTGTTTTGGAGCCAAATAAAACGTGTATGTATTGAATAAAAGAGCTACAATGGATAATATTTATATGTACATAGAAGTATTATACAAAAGTTACACGGCATTTTATTGCTCTGTATTATACATAAGAAAATATTTTAAATGTATATAGAAGTAATACTTTATATGAAACGTTGTAGTATTTTGTATTTTTTTATATACTGAACATAATTGTAAATTTTACTTGTTAAATATTAAATACTAAATAGTAAATATTTCTTCTTAATTATTCGATATTGAATATTAATTATTAAAATTTAAATATTATGTATATATTATTAATTATAAACAGTAATTATTAATTATTATAAAATTAATTACTAAAGGTAAATTAATAATTATTTAATAGTAATTATTGATTATTAAAAATAAATTATTAAATATTAAGCATTACTTGTAATTATTAATCATTAATCATTAATTATGACTTCTTAATAATAGTTGATTTTTAATTATCCAATGTTAATTATTATGTATATGTTATTAAATAATAAATATTAATAGCAAATATTAATTATTATATATTTAGTATTAATTATTAAAAGTTAATGGTTGATTATTTAATAGTAATTATTAAATATGTTTATTACAACTTTTCAAAAAAAGTTGTTAAAATCTAAGAGTAAGACAACTTAATGGAAAACTTGCTATAAATCAATATTTACAACGTTTCATCGGAAAACTTTGTTAAAGGGAATTATTACTTTTTAAGTATTATTAAATTTTACCTATTACTTATTAATTAGTAATTAGTAATTATTTAATATTAATTATTAATTATTTAATAGTAATAATTAATTATTATTTATTGATTATTATTTCTCATTTATTAGTACTTCTTAATTATAATTGAATATAAATCATTAATTATTTAATATTAATTAATCAATAGTAATTTTAATATGAATTATTATTAATTATTAATTATATTTACTAATTATTAAATATAAATAATAAATATTTAAGTCCTTGTAAACTACCATTTATAAATTATTAATTATAAACTACCATTTATAAATTATTTAAGTGAGCATTAAATATTTGTTATTAACTATAAATTATTAATTATTATAATATTTTAAACAATACTAAACAGATCCAAAAAATTTGATGTAAACCTATTTGAAACTACTTTTAATAAAGTTGAAGTTAATTAATATCTAGTTATAAAAAATAACGTTTTAACAACATTTTAAAACTGTTATTAAAAGAGCACTATGACAATGTTTCAAAAATTGTTGCAAAAATATAGTTTTTTACAACGTTTTTGGAGGAAACGTTGTAAAAAGTCATGTTTTACAACGTTTTCTGTAAAAACCTTGTGAAAAAGACGTTTATTACAACTTTTTTTCAGAAAACGTTGTAAAAGTGATTTTTTACAACGTTTTAAGCACAAACGTTGTAAAAAACTGTATTTGTTGTAGTGCACTGATGACGCAACGGATTATCACAAAAACAATGTAGATCGATGAATGTAGTAATCGATGGATTGGAAGATACTGAAATGCCCAAATTCGTTGATCCGAAGATGCCGAATTCTAGCTATCTCTGACACGTTGATCGCGCACGATACCGTAAGGAGAGATCTTCAATTCTTCGAGCGTTGATCAAGCGCACTTGATTCCGCGAATCGGCTTCTACAATCGTTGAATCGAGCGCACTCGATTATCCGAAAGAGGAGATAGGAGATTACACTCAACTACCAATTTAAATTGAAAGCACCAAGCTAACAAAAGAGAATTTTATTCAAAAATCAACAACCTTACAAAATGACACAACTTGCCTATTTATAGGCTACAACACATGCCACAGAAAATTACACAAGTCTTAAGTCGTTTCCGACTCATCACCTACGACCTACGACTAATCATAAGTCGTTGACGACTTATCAATAGCTCCGACTCAACAGTTACAATACAGAAACACAATTCTTTGACCTACGACTTAAGTACAGACGACATACGACTTAAAGAAATACAACATAATACCATACAACGACTCAACACTTAAGTCGTAGACGACTTAACGACTCATCATAGCTTGGTGACGACTTATCCTCAGCAGCGACTTAAACACATATCACAGCAGTCTCCTCACATGACCTAAGCTTGGACGACTTAGTGAATAGTGACTTCACGACTTAATCCAGTTCACGCCTTAAGCACACCAAATGACTCATCTTAAGTCGTAACTCGGCAACGACTTATCACCTGTCACGTTAAGTCGTACACTACCCAAAAAACTTCCCTTAAGTCGTTGCCGACTTAAGCCTTGCGCCTTTTCAACTTGTGTTGCTCCTCCTGTAAGTCGTGGGCGACTTATGTCTTCAACTCCGATAAGTCGTGGACGACTTATGCCATCTGCTTCGATAAATCGTAGACAACTTAGTACCTCATCTTCGTTAAGTCGTTTCCGACTTATGGTCGCTTTGTTAGGTCGTGAACTCAATGTAATCTCTCCCTCTGGTTTCCAGTTAAGTCGTGGACGACTCAAAACCTTCCCCTTAAGTCGTTGCCGACTTAAGCCTTCAACTCGCGCTGCTATTTGGTTATCTCGTGGCGCTTCCTTAGGTCGTGCACGACTTATGTCTACTTCCTTAAGTCGTGTACGACTTATACCTTTGAAAGTTGTGGGTTGCGCTGCATCATCCTCCCCAGGTTGAGAGAAATTCATCCTCGAATTTGTAAATTCTTCCACATCCGATTGTTCATTCCCATAATACGGTACGAGATGTTTGACATTGAATACGTCAGAAGTGTACACATCTTCCGGCAGCTTCAACTTATAAGCATTTTCATTAATCCATTTCACGACTTCTACAGGACCAATTTTTCTGGCTTTTAATTTGTTATAAGCGCCTACTGGAAAACGATCCTTTGTTAACACTGCATAAACCCAATCACCTTTATTAAATTCAACATTTCTTCGCTTTAGATCTGCCGATCGTTTATACTTTTCATTTTCTTTCTCCAATCGTTCCTGAACGACTTTATGACATTCCGTCAACCCTTCAACAAAATCAGCAGCTTTCTTAACTGTCCCCTTTGAGTGTGGTATTACCGTTAAATCCAACGGTCCTTTTGGCATACTAGAATATACAATCTGGAATGGACTGAACCCCGTACTTCGATTTACAACATGATTATGGGCAAACTCGGCCTGGCATAACTTCACATCCCAACTCTTCAGATTGTCTTGCACAAGACACCTCAACAAATTTCCCAACGATCTGTTCACGACCTCGGTCTGTCCATTCGTTTGCGGATGATAAGCGCTGCTAAAGTTCAACTTTGTTCCCACCATCTTCCACAAACTCAGCCAAAAATGACTCAGAAAACGAGTATCTCTATCCGACACAATAGATTATGGCAATCCATGAAGTCGATAGATCTCCTTGAAAAACAATTGAGCAACATGAACAGCATCCGCCGTCTTCTTACAAGCAATAAAATGTGCCATCTTCGAAAATCGATCCACTACCACATAAATGGAATCGTTTCCCCGCTGTGTCCTTGGCAACCCCAACACAAAATCCATACTTACATCAATCCATGGTTTAGTTGGTACTGGTAACGACATATATAAACCAGCATTAGTCGCAGTTCCTTTCGAAACATGACAGATATGACATCGTTCCACAAACCTCTCCACTTCTTTCCTCATCGATGGCCAAAAGTAAGATTGTGAAATCAACTGTAATGTACGGTCTCTCCCAACATGCCCTTCTTCATGTAGCTCTTTTACAATCTTCATTCTCAAACTACAATCAGGTATGCATAATCTATTTCCTTTGAACAGAAAACCGTCTACCATCATGAACTCATCCGTCTTCCCCTCCTTGACTTTATCAACAAACTTTACAAAGTAAGGATCATCGACAAATAATTCTGGCAACATTTCAAACCCCATCACTTCAACCTTCATTGTTGTTAGCAAATGATTCCTTCTACTCAAAGCATCAGCCACACGATTTGTCACTCCCGACTTGTGTTTAACAACAAAAGTAAACTGTTGCAGATATGCAATCCACGATGCATGTCTTGCTGAAATCTTGTCTTGCCCTTGCAAATGTTTTAATGCTTCATGATCAGTGTAAAGAACAAACTCTTTCTGAAATAGATAGTGTCTCCAGTGTTTAATAGATTGCACAACATCATAAAATTCCACATCATATGTACTGTATCTCATCTTTGCTCCTGATAACTTCTCGCTAAAGTATGCAATAGGACGCCCCCTCTGACTCAACACTCCTCCAATCCCAACCTTGGATGCATCAGTATGTAGTTCAAACACTAGCTGAAAATCTGGTAATATTAGAATTGGTGCAGACGTCAAGAGTTCCTTGATCCGATCAAAAGCAACTCCGGCTTCCTTCGTCCATGCAAACTGTTTACCCTTCATACAATCAGTCACAGGTGCCATCACACTACTAAAGTGTGGAATAAACCTTCGATAAAATGAAGCCAACCCGTGAAAACTACGAACTTCCGTTATCGTCTTGGGCTGCGGCCAATCCCTAATCGCCTCAACTTTACTTTGGTCAACCTGTATTCCTTTTTCCGACACAACATACCCCAGAAATAAAACACTATGCGTCATGAACACGCATTTCTTCGTTGTAGCATAAAATTGTTCTTGTCGCAGTACCATCAGCACTTCTCTCAGATGATTCAAATGTTCCTCTGGACTTCCACTATATATCAGAATATCATCGAAATACACCACCACAAACTTCCCAATGAATGGTCTAAAAATCTGATTCATCACCCGCATAAATGTACTTGGTGCATTTGATAAGCCAAATGGCATTACCAACCATTCGTATAGACCCTCCCTGGTTTTAAAAGCAGTCTTCCACTCATCACCTGGTCTGATACGAATTTGATGATATCCGCTCTTCAAATCAATCTTCGAAAAGATAGTAGCCCCGCTCAACTGATCCAACAAATCATCAAGCCTCGGCATCGGAAATCTATATCTTACAGTAATCTTATTCAATGCTCGACTGTCAGTGCACATTCTCCACGTTCCATCCTTCTTGGGTACCAATAAAGCTGGTACAGCACAAGGACTGAGACTCTCCTGCACATGCCCCTGTTCAAGTAATTCTTCTACCTGCCTCCGCAACTCTTCATGTTCCTTCGGACTCATTCGATAATATGGTCTGTGTGGCAACACAGCCCCTGGAACAAGATCTATCTGATGTTGTATATCCCTCAACGGTGGCAACTCCGTTGGTAACTCCTCTGGAAATACATCGTCAAATTCTTTCAAAACTGGTTTCACTTCTTCTGGAATTTCAACCTCTTCATTGCTCTCTCGCCCAATCAACAAAAACACTTCAGGTTCCTCCTCTACTTCCTTCACAAACTCCTTCAAAGATAACAAAGTTTTAAGCTCTTCAATCTCCTCCAACTTGTTTTCCTCCTTTTGTCGCTTCTTTGGAACTAGAGTAATCTTTGTGCCTTCAAACATGAAACTGTAACTGTTGGTACGCCCATCATGTTGCACCGCCCTATCATACTGCCACGGTCTCCCCAGCAACAAATGACAGACATCCATATCTACCACATCGCACCAGATTTCATCCTTGTATTTCTTTCCAATTGAAAACTTCACACAAGCCCTTCGTCCAACCTTCACCTCCCCGCCTTTCCTCAACCAAGCTAGCTTGTACGGTTTCGGATGTTTCTCAGTCTTCAATGCCAACTTCCTCACAGCTTCTGAAGAAATTATATTATCACAGCTTCCAGCATCAATGACAAATTTGCAAATCTTCCCTAGAATGGTACATGTTGACTGAAAAATATTGCTCCTTAACCAACTACAATCCTCCTCTTGCTTTGGTGTTAAACAGGACCTCTTCATCATTAGATTATAACCTTCGTCTCCCAACACTATATCCTGTTCATCCTCAACTGGACTAGAATATTCTCCATCACCATCCTCATTTTCAAGTTCATCAATCATAGTTCGTTTCTTCGGCTTTGGACATTCGCTACTTTTGTGGCCCATTTCTTGGCAATTATAACATTTGAAACCATTATTGACTTTCGCCTTCCCAACCTCATTCACAACTGGTTTTGCAACAACTTTTGAAACATTAGAACTTCCACTAACACCCTTCACTTGATTATTGGAATTGGTAAACATACCACCTCCTCGTCTTCCCTGTTTCTCCCAAGCCAACGCTTTCTGATGTGCTTCCGCTACAGATCTTGGATCGAACATATTAACCATATCCTGAATCTGCATTCGCAATCCCCTAATGAATCTAGATGTCAGCTGCTCTTCCGTTTCCATAATATCATTCCTTGCAATAAGTTGATAAAATTCGTCAGCATAGTCATTCACAGATTTCGTCCCTTGTCTCAAGTTTTGCAAACGTTGATACATCAAAGATTGATAATTGTAAGGTAAGAACGTTGCTTTCATCAATTTCTTCATCTTCTCCCAAGATTCAACTTTTGACTTTCCCATTCGTTCACGTGTAAGTTTGGTTTGCTACCACCATGCCAAAGCTCTACCCCTCAACCTTGTAGCAACCAACTTCACTCTACGATGTTCTGGAACTTCTTTGAAGTCAAAAATCTCCTCAACATTAGCCACCCAATCTAGAAACTCCTCCGCTTGCATACCACCTTTGAACTCAGGAATTTCAGTCTTCATCCCCGACTCCCACTTGTGATCATACTCAGAGTGATTTCTTCCTTGTCCTCATCCTTGTCCTCGAACACTACCACCATCATACTCCTCTTCAAAATCAGATGTATATCGTTGTCTATCTCGTCCACCCACATCTCTACTACCTTCACGCCTACCACCATCATCCCTTCTATCTACATTCCTCCGTTCACGATCATTCACGTTCCTCCCACGCCTTTGATCATCATCAACACTTCTGTCTCGATTGGAATGTGGCGAGACTCTACTTCCCCCATGGTTAGATTCAGGTGAAACCCGTCTCCGATTTTGATTCATCTCTAACATCATCTTCTCTAACCGACCAATTCCTTCGTTAAGCTTTTCACTAAAGTTTTCATTGATTCTTTGCTCCATCTCGTCAGCTTCTTCTCTTCGATACAAAGCTTCAACGTTTTGGTGACGATTAGCTCTCCTTGGCGGCATACTTGAAACTTTACAAACTCTTCAAATTCAAACACAATTCGAACTTTGATCCAAATGAAATGGATCGAAAACTCCACACTTGTTGCAAATCGCGATGAACACGATGAACACAACTTCTCCAAATGATAAGATCCGATCTCTAAACTTCAATACAAAGTCGAACAACTTCAACTTGCTCTCGGCCGTGATAAACAAAAACTCCAAAATGATTAGGCTCCAAGTCTCGATCTAGCTATGATTGGCTAGAACAAGCTCTGATACCAAAACTGACGCAGCGGATTATCACAAAAACAATGTAGATCGATGAATGTAGTAATCGATGGATTGGAAGATACTGAAATGCCCAAATTCGTTGATCCGAAGATGCCGAATTCTAGCTATCTCTGACACGTTGATCGCGCACGATACCGTGAGGAGAGATCTTCAATTCTTCGAGCGTTGATCAAGTGCACTTGATTCCATGAATCGGCTTCTACAATCGTTGAATCGAGCGCACTCGATTATCCGAAAGAGGAGATAGTAGATTACACTCAACTACCAATTTAAATTGAAAGCACCAAGCTAACAAAAGAGAATTTTATTCAAAAATCAACAACCTTACAAAATGACACAACTTGCCTATTTATAGGCTACAACACATGCCACAGAAAATTACACAAGTCTTAAGTCATTTTCGACTCATCACCTACGACCTACGACTCATCATAAGTCGTTGACGACTTATCAATAGCTCCGACTCAACAGTTACAATACAGAAACACAATTCTTTGACCTACGACTTAAGTACAGACGACATACGACTTAAAGAAATACAACATAATACCATACAACGACTCAACACTTAAGTCGTAGACGACTTAACGACTCATCATAGCTTGGTGACGACTTATCCTCAACAGCGACTTAAACACATATCACAGCAGTCTCCTCACACGACTTAAGCTTGGACGACTTAGTGAATAGTGACTTCACGACTTAACCCAGTTCACGCCTTAAGCACACCAAACAACTCATCTTAAGTCGTAACTCGGCAACGACTTATCACCTGTCTCGTTAAGTTGTACACTACCCAAAACACTTCCCTTAAGTCGTTGCCGACTTAAGCCTTACGCCTTTTCAACTTGTGTTGCTCCTCCTGTAAGTCATGGGCGACTTATGTCTTCAACTCCGATAAGTCGTGGACGACTTATGCCATCTGCTTCGATAAATCGTAGACAACTTAGTACCTCATCTTCGTTAAGTCGTTTCCGACTTATGGTCGCTTTGTTAGGTCGTGAACTCAACGTAATCTCTCCCTTGGTTTCTAGTTAAGTCGTGGACGACTCAAAACCTTCCCCTTAAGTCGTTGTCGACTTAAGCCTTCAACTCGCACTGCTATTTGGTTATCTCGTGGCGCTTCCTTAGGTCGTGCACGACTTATGTCTACTTCCTTAAGTCGTGTACGACTTATACCTTTGAAAGTTGTGGGTTGCGCTGCATCATCTGACCTGACTAAAACCCCGGAGAGGATACACTTGGATACGTGGGGACAGATTTTCTACCGGAGGCCACCTAGGAGGGAGCCCACTGATCGAGAGAAAAGATCTAGGAAGTTTTGCATCTTCTATGAGCTGAATGGGCATGAAACAAATGAATGCCAACACCTTCGTGATCTGATAGAAGAACTGGTTCGGAACAACCAGCTGCCACAGTACGTGAGGAAAAGAACAGTAGTAGAATCGCTAGAACAACCACCATCCATGGCAAATGCATCAAGAAACGCCAAGGGATTTGAGCCAAGATAAATTATCCTTTGATCGGGGTGGATGGGAGTCAGATCCGACTCGCATACTTTGCTTTTTCGTTTCTTTTTCTGCACTTTGCTTTTGGTATTTAGACAGCAACAACCTTCAGTCGCTTACACGTGTACGGGATCCTGAACGGTTCCTAGGCACACTCTAAGTCGGATGCCTAAGATGACTATTTAGGATAATAATAACCTCGGACCGTTTACATGTGTATGATACCCAGATTGGTCTTTAGGCACACTTTGAGTCGGATCTCCGAGGTGAACATTTAAGATTTCTGCTTGTTTTGATTCCTGCTTGTTTGATTCCTGCTTGTTTGATTTCTGCTTGTTTATTTTGATTTGAATATTTGAATTTTGAGAAATCTACATTGATTGTGATGACTGATATTGATCACCTTAGAGGCCCGCCACTGGACCAGAGTGCAAGGTGCAAGTCCCCTCGCCAGAAAACGAGTGGATGGACTTGTACGATATTGATCACCTTAGAGTCCCGACCGGAGAGATGGGACCGGAGTGCAAGAAGTAAGTCCCCTCACCGAAGAGTGAGTGGATGGGCTTACTTAATCCCTCTTAACAAAAAAACGATCCGAAGAGATCGTCCCCTTAACTTAAAACATTAAACGATTCGGAGAGATCGCTCATTAAACTTAAATGATTAGGAGAGATCGAGCCTTAAAACAAATTTGATTTAATAAAAGGATTTGAATGCCTTATAAATAGAATAAAACTGATAAATCCTGGATGAACACAGGATGATTTTGATATATGATGTGATTTTGATATATAATGTGATTTTGATATATGATGTGACAACTCTAAATGAGAAGCAAAAATCGATAGTGATGTAAATCCCGAATGAACATGGGACAATTAGAGATATGTAATGTAAATGGAGATATGTGATGTAATTAGAGATATGTTATGTAATAACTCCAAATGAAATCAGAATAATTGTGATGTATAGATTACACTTAAGTAGAGTCTAGAGTCTTAGGATATAACTGGTTTGGATCGACTTGTGATTGGCAAGAGAATCCGAAGGAATTGGACGATTCACCAAGGCTAAAGCAGCTGGAATGCTCAATTATCGAAGACTAGAGACAGGAAATTGTTCTTAAGCAAAGCACACCTTTCATTCAAAATGCATATTTTGAGGGGAAAGTGTTAACCGGGTTTTTAACCCATCAGAATTCAATAAGAGTCGGAACATTCAGATTATGCTAGAATAACTCGAGACTCAACCAAAACATCCAAGCGAACAAGCCAATAGGACTCAAGGAAAATCAACCAATAAAATACTAAGTAGATGGATTACTAGCGATCCATCACCCGTGGATTGCTAGCGATCAATAGGGAAGCATCATGAGTCGCCCAAACCTCTTGCATCATGATTCATTACCATTTCTAAGCATGCTTGCCAAGTTTCATAACATGCCAAACAATCTAGCTCGATAAGTGAAGGCTCATCTGATTCAAGTTGTTTGACCAAAAGCAGCTAACTTAAAATGGACCTAGAGAACTCATATGGAGTCAGATTGACTTGAAATTTTGGGAGAACATTTAGAAGACATAAAAGATGGCCCACAGAAAAATGGGATCATTTAGAGGTTGTTTAATGGATCTCTAGCGACCTAAGTAGAGGGTCGCTAACGATCCTGTAGATTGGGTCCCACCACCTGAAATTTTTACGATAGGTGTAGACACCCTCTAAAGTGTACCTGCAAAATTTTGTCCGATTTCATTAAGTTTTGAGCAAGTTATGGATGATTCCTCTGGACCAGATGACCCATGAAGATGGTTGATCAAACAAACACCAAACGACTTGATATTTGGAAAAGGCATTCAAATAGATGAAAGGAAGGCAACCCAAAAGGGTAGACTCAAAAATAGTCTAAGGGGGCATGGATCGCTAGCGATCCATCACCCATGGATCACTAGCGATCTATCATGTTAGCTCGGGTCACCTTGAGTTTTTCTAGACTTCTTCCTAGCACTGAGTAGAGGCTTCTGACAAGTCGGCTTTGGCCCAACTGCTTTCCTACCACTATAAATACAATCCTACCTGCAACTAGAGATGGTTCTTTTCCAAGGAGAGAGCCGCCATTACTCTACTGGAATTCCTTCACTTCTTCAACTTTTTTCTCCCTCATAACAGTCATCAAGGGGGTTACTATGATTCTCCAGTCAACCCTTGTACTTGTGACTTATTCTAACTCATTGTAACTTAGACTAAGGACTAACTAGTTGATATCCAGAGAGATTCATCTAGTATAATCATAATAAAGATTGATTAAAGTGGACGTAGGCCAGAGTCAGCCGAACCACTATAAAACTTCCATGTCCCTTTTCTTACTTCTGCTTTTTATTTATTGTTTATCTGAGATTTGAGCTGCTGATTATCTGCACTGGTGCTTTCACACTCGATCCAGAGTGTTGATCCATTTTTTGGGCTAACAATATATATATATATAATACATAATTTACTAGAATATGAAGCTTAAGATTAGCACCTTGAATATTGAATTAAACTCCTAGATCCGATCTATAATCCTCCAGAAAATGCAGCTGACTAGAATTGTATACCTCTAACTATAAATAATTTATTTGATTTGAATTTAATTTGGAAATGAAATAGGAGAAGCTCTAAAACTTGCGATCAAAGATGGGGTAGGTAGGAGGCTCAGTGTAAAATGAAAATGAGAGAGGATGGGTTGTTTGTATAGGCAACTTGTAGGATTAAAAGGAGGAGTTCAAGATCTCTTTGTTTAACCTACCATCTACGACATCTCGATCCACATTTAAAAGTGGCATGAGGATCACGGATGCCATTGACGATGGATCGTTTTGAGGTAAAATATAAAAGCAAATCACATAGCTATCTAAAATATTCTTCATTTTCTAAAACTCATAACGCTGTAAATAAATTATAATAATTTATTAATATAATCCTAACAAATAGAACAATGTAATATCAGATAGACTCCAACTATAATATCTCTTTATACCGGTAGCATAAATAGTCTAATGTTTAGGAATGAAATAGTAGATAGATAATAGATAAAAAAACATGTGCCTCCGTCACACCATCGTGCCTCCAAGCCACAGCAAGCCCTCTCTATCGACCTATCAGAGTATAACCAAAAAAGGAAGAAAATAATAGAGTAGGTCAGACATCCGTCTGGTGAGTGAAACGCATCATATAAGTGTATAATACTAATAAGGTAGTAAAATAACATTTATTCTTAAAAACCATACCTTAAATTGTGTCACTTGTACCCAACAAGTAAGCATGATACGATCTTAATTGCATCACATGATGAGATCTCACTAAAGTCTATCATAGGCATGATCATATGCACACGATTGAGCTCAAAGTCCCAACTCGCATGCCAAAACTGACAATAACACAATTGAGCCAAAAGTCCCAACTCGTCATTGCCAAAACCATATATGACTATTAAGGTCAAGTCCAAGCTAGTCATTCGCCTAATGGTCTGCAACACTATTGTAATTAAGCTCAAAACTCGTCATTGCCCCACGTTTTTGAAGCTACTGGATCAAGCCCAAACCAGTCATGCTGAAACCGATTACAATATGATTGAACCCAAAGTTCCAACTCGCCATCGCCGCATAGGTATGCATACGACCAAGCCTAAAGTCTCAGCTCTTATGCCGAAAATGACTATGATATGATTGAGCCCAAAGTCCCATTTCACCATTGTTGCAAACTTATGCACACAACCGAGCCCTAAGTATCAACTCGTATGCTGAAAATGACCGCGACACGATTATGCCAAATGTCCCAAATCGCCACCGTCGAAAACGTACTATTAAGGTCAAGTCCATGCTAATCATTTGCCTAACGGTCTATGACACTATTGTGATCAAGCCATAAACTCGTCATATCGTCATCCTTTCACCCTTGGATCGAAATAGACAATCCATATTATCGAACTTTCGGTGCTTTTTTTGATCAATCCATAGATCCAATCGACTAGTAAACACCACTTGTGGATTCGCATTATTAAGAACTACAATTTTGATATATAGTATGTCTAATTTGGAACAATTTTGCATTTTGCATTTTTTAATTACGGAGAGATCAAACTTTATCTAATTACAATTAAAAAAATTGCTTTTTTTAAAATTGTCTAGCCATGTCGTGGTACATCATAATCATGATTAATTAAAATTTATTGTGATTGTTATCCAGTTTCAAAATTTATTATTTGATTTAAGATCATAAGGAGTGAATTACTACATCTTATTAATTTACATCCAAATAGGAAGAGTTCCACTAGCCGATTAGCTGTGCATCCTCTTTGATCTCATGTGAATCTTCCTTATTTTTCACTGTCCAGAATTCCATGCCTTCAAAAATCCAAATTTCCCGATAGCCTTGATTATTAGCTTATCTCTCTTAGCATTGAATGATTTCTTATATTAATTTGTTTACTTCTAGAATGATTTGATGTAAAGTTTGTTTGATCGTCTTTAATTTGGATTTGATTTAGGAAATAGGGTTTTATAAGTTGAGGAAATATTTTTTGAGCAAAACAAATAGAGTTATAGATGTACCTATAGGCCGAAATACTGATATTTGGGCCGAAATTTCATACTCAATATATTATGAAAATGCCATTGCATTTGGCTTCTTCTAACTTCTAGCATGTTTAACCAAATTCAGCAAGTTGTATATGTTTTCTAACTTTAAAAAACATTCCGGGCGCAATGGAATAAGTTCCCAATCCTAATTCCATCTCTTGTAAAAAATTCTTGTTTTTCCCTTTATGTAAAAATATGATTTGACCCTTTAAATTAATTATTTAATTTGGTAAAATTATGGGGTGTTACATTCTCTTCCCCTAAAAGAATTTCGTCCTCAAAATCCCAAGAGACGGACAATGCAACTCTCTTTAAAGCTTACAAACATACAAAATAAACATAGCAACATCCATCTAGTATTTATCATACAGTACAAACATAAACACAACCAAGAGTATATGATAGATAAAAATATCGTTGATAAAAATAGAACGATATGATGTGAGATGAATGCAAATACAACTAAATCAGCCTCTCATATGAATGCACATGTAGTGCCAACCAAATATGTATGCATACATCCCAATATATGCAAATATATATATATATATATATATATATATATATATTTCTATATGTATGCATGTCCTTACATTCATATGCAGCATCCATATCGAAGTGCAAGTAGATAAACATGTCTATAAACATGCTAAATAGAGAAACAATAAATGGTATACATATACAATCTTCTAACCTAAATTAGAACACACACAAGTATCTAACATAGTATGAACTAAACTAGTATAACTCAAACAAGGCAACCATAACAACCAAAACAAACCATAAGGACGTGCGTACAACCAATCTTAGCATCCCTGCCTATGCCAACTAGGTGGTTAAAACAACCGTGCAAAATACAACCTCCGTGAGAAATACAACCTAATGAGCCAAATAACCTACAAACTAACTAAAAATGAACTTATTGGAAGAGAGCTCATGGCGGGAAACTCGAATTCCCTCATGAAGTTCCCATGTACTTCCATCCAAACCTTTCCCTTACTGTACTTGGAATAATTACATTTCTTCATTCTTATGTAGTAACCCATCAAGATCTAAGGTGCGAATATGCCTATAGAGTATCCTGGGCTTTACTTGTACATTCAGTACATCGAGTTACTGAGATCTAACTGCTAGATCGTTGGTGTACATTTGCAAATGGATAAACATGACGCGTGTGAATACCTGCTAACTTTTCAAGAAGCCTACTTAACAAGCTGACTTCCCTGCTCTCTATAAAATTGAGAAAGACCTAACAATTGATGGCTTTAGCTTTCCACATAACACAACACAATGGCGAGTCCTTCACCTATACATTGGCCCTCAATGCTAATGCTCCATGAATGTCTATCTCATTCTATTTCCATTCCTTTACGTACCACTTCAATTTTAACTGAGGTGTCTCTAATCATATACTATGCATGTATGACTATAATAACCCATGCTAAAATGGGCTAAAATTCCAACCCAGAAAAGACCCATTGGAACTTAGAACTATCTCAAAGCTGGCTGTTGGTTGGTAAAAAGAACAGTACAAAGTTATCTATCTACACATTCAGAATCTCAGAGCGGAAGGATAAAATATAATAATAACAACAGTATCCATTTTATTCAAATTTCAAATTTTCATTTAAAACCATAACAAAATATACATAATACCAAATCCAAACAATAACATACATATCCGCAATATTCCAAAATTAGAACATTGTTTTTATTTCAATGGTACATCAAAACTTTAGAAAATAACAAGTAAATAAATATACTATTGCCACAAGTCTCAACATCGTCTTCACCTTCAGCATCGCCCTTCCTAACCTTTGTTGTAATGACGAAGGAGTCAGAACAACGTATGTTTGGTGAATAAAAATCTCAAGCCTTACTACATCAGTACTTGGGCAGTATAATTTAAATAGGAATATGTCTTACATTTCTTCCTACAACATAAGTCTTTTCAAATATAAGCCTAAAAACTTCTCCTAAATTTAAATAGAAGGCTTTTCAAATATAAGCTCATAGCTAACTTGTTATCAACCCGATAACCCGTATCTATCGTCCATAATGTCCTATCAATGTAACATATAGTACTCAAGTCACTTAATACATTTTAATGGGAATTAGGAAGATTCCGACCATTTATTACCTTATTTAAGGCAGGTCAATGTCATTTACTATCCATAATCCCAAGGCACACTCCTCACTAGTAACTATCTAGCTGACATTGCATGGAATCTCTTCAACCATTTAATACTTTCTATTAAAACATGGCCTTTCTCGAGATATCCTCTACCATGCCTAACCCACAATCCCGACCATTTACTACTTCCTATATAGAGAAGAGGTGGGCCCTCTCATAACCACTTATTACCTTCAATCTCTGAAGTAGGTCCTTCGTATTATGACCTGTACCCTACAGTGACATCTCACATTAGCCCGACTATTCATAGTTATTGGTAGCCAGATTGGCAGGGCATATTTACCCTATAGAATTTGGGACTAACCTCGCATCATCGTATATTATAGGTGATGTCTTACATCAACCACAAAATCACACTATTGGTAGCCATTTTAGCTGGGCAGATTTCCGTGTTCTTTTGACCAACCTCGCATCCCTATAACTTAGTTATAATTTATATTACACTCTACACATATTATCACACACCTCACCATTTCCATAATCAAGGTCTTATAAGAAATCTTTCTTATTTTGCCTTTAACATTAATTACCTACCTAAGTGGGATTTAACAAAATTAAAAACCTATTTAACTACGCAATTATATGTTATAATTATACGTTAATTACGCTTATATATACATACACACGTACGCGCCTAGTAATTTCTAAGCATGTAGAGTTTACGCCTTAAACTAGCATCGAAATGTCAACTCTTTAAACAACTATAAAAGTCTCATTCCATATTATCAAAAATACCAAAATTCCAATATTCATAGCCAAAGATTCCGATCAATAGACTTGTATACAATAAAAATTTAAACTCGACTTATTGCATC
The DNA here is from genome assembly GCA_030737815.1 of Allium fistulosum. Lineage (NCBI taxonomy): Eukaryota > Viridiplantae > Streptophyta > Magnoliopsida > Asparagales > Amaryllidaceae > Allium > Allium fistulosum. The sequence goes on along the minus strand of CM060908.1, from coordinate 411,342,186 downwards.
AAAATAATGGAATATATTGATAATAGAAACTTACAACTCCAGTTTTTAAGCTCTATTTAACTCGTTTTTCCACATAAAAATAAATAAAGTAATTTCTTTTAATTCATAGGAATAAGCAGTGCAAAATACGAATAAATTCATACATTACACACTTTCCTTAATCAAAATTCTTTATCAAATTCAAAGAAAAAGAATAAGGAGTCGAATAGAAGGTAAAATTATTAAAACTGCAAACCTATACAATTCCCATTAATTTGATGTATATAAATTTGAAATTTCAACCTAGATTTGACATATCGCATTGAAGGAGTTTCGGGGGTTTATAATATGATGTTTTCGCAATCCAAAACTCCCTAAAACACATTCAAACCAATTAAACTAATCAATTACTAAAATAGAAAACCTAAGATTTCCACTCACAGTATATCCTTAGCTTTGTCTCCTTGGATTTGACATGCCTTAATAATCTCTATCAGATCTCTTCTTTTTGATACATATATACAGCAAGTGATTTGTATATACGTTAGATTCAGAAACTTAAAGGTTTGGAGGAGAAGAGGTTGAGAAAATAACTAATAAACAAAGATAGATCTATAGGATTTCTTACCTGAAACCCTAGTGGAGTTTTTCTAAATCTTAAAGAGACGAACTGACAGAGCTTCGTTAATGTTCCCAAAATATTTGGTAAATAAAAGTGACGGGTCTAGGTTCTTATTTATAGTAGTTGAAATGCACTAGAACCGTCAGATTTAAGGTGGTTTAATAATATAAAAATCCGAACGTTCTGTAACGACCCGTAATTTTCAATAACTTAAATAATAAAATTTGATAAGATTTTCGAATTTAATATAGTGGAAATCAAAATTTATGATTGACAAATGGGAATTGTTTGAGTATGACTTAATAATATGGTTTGAATGTTAGTAACCACTATATTATTGTAACGTTAATAAATTGAATAAATATGAAGTTAATTTGGTTATAATTGGAAATAAGGAATAAATTAAAAATATTGGAGTTAATGTTGGAAGTATCTATTGTAAATGAAATTGGTTTTATTTGGAATGTGCAATCTGTTGTGGCAAGTAATTTAAGATTTTGGTTGTAAACAAAAGTTAATAAATGTGAAATATTAATGAATAACAATTATTTATTTATTATCTTATTTAATCCAATTGAAATTAAATTTGGAAATAGTTGATTTTAATTTAGTGAATTAAATATTCAATTAATTTGAGTTAAGATGATAACTATAGGCTATAACGTAGTGAAATATAAATTTGATGTTAATTGTATTCATAGGGTTTTGGTTGAGTTATAAGGTTATTTGAATTCATTTTATTTGGATAAAACTAATAAGTTGAATTTAATTAAAAATAGAAATTGAGTAAATTGGAAGTTTAATATATTAGTTGTTAAATAATTGAAGTTGTAAATTTATTTGAATATAGGGTTTAATATATAAGAAATTGATTTACTAAGTTAGTCTAAATTTTATTTGGATTAGAATAAAGTTTATGAACTTTTAATATTGAATTAAAAGAGGATATATAAAAATTGAATATTTAATATTTTAATTAACTTATCAAAATTGAAATTTTGCAAACTATTTCGTATTTCGACGAAACTAGTTTCATCGGATCCGGAATGGTATATTATTATATGGTTTCAAATTTCGTATTAAATGGATTTACCGTTTGATCGTACAACGTTAAAACACGTAGAAATTGTGTTAATAATTTAAATCGATATAAATTGATTTTCAAATGATAACTTCTTTATACGATGGAATTATGGCCTGTAACCTATTCCATTGTGTTTAGAAATATCGAAAACCTCTATTTCAATATATAGAATGTTCTATATCGCTTCAAAAATAAAAATGGGCTCTGTTTGTGTATTTGTAGCTAATTTGGGCTAATCGGGTTTATACGGGCCCAACCTATTCACCTATTGCCACAAATAGCTATTACTAATCCTAACAGCTGCTGCCTATTCAGATCTCTAACCCTAATCCCGAATTCAAACCCTAATTACAGTTTAATGGTAATTATTGGATCTCAAAATCAAATTGAAAAATCAATCTCCTCTGAAAATTCCGAAAAAATATGTAAATTAACTTCTCGACGATACGAAGCTAAGTCTATCGTTCGTTCATCGAAATATTGCACGAATCAATCACAAATCATGGTCAAAGGTCGAAAATGGCGAAATCCTATGGTTCATTTGGGGCTTTTCGATTTTGACGTTTATTGGAGAAATTGGAATCTGGGTATTTTGGAGGAGGTCTAGAGGAGTCGAACGATGGTGGAGTTGGGGATTATCATGGACCGTGGTGATCAAAATCGTTGCTTTAGGGTTTCTAGTGCCCATGTTTTCACGTGGCGGCGCAAGCAGAGGGGGCCACCGGGGGTGGTAGCGATGGGCTCTAGTGGTGCGTTGGAGGCGGGACAGTTGAATGGATGTGGTCTCGAGTTGTTAGGTGGCCGGAGTCATGAGCAAACGCTGGTCAAACTTGATGGAGGCAAGACGTTTTGGGTTCCGTTGCTGTTACTGTGCACGAAGATGTTGGGGCGGGAAAGACTGATGACGTGGCGTAGTGTATGTGGCTCGTTTTTTTATTATTATTTTTATTTATAAATTTAAATATCAATCGTTCTAACTCGAATAACTTTTGCATACGAGATCGGATTCACGCGCAGTTTTCGCCGTTGGGATCGTATCTGAATTTCGGACGTTTCGGCGCTGGTTTCGTTCAGATCTAAGACTGTGAAATTTTGGGCCTTATTAACGGGCTTTGAATCAAAAGTGAGTGTTTTAACCACTCACGCTTGACTAAACATGTTATGTTAGTAAATTTGAATTCATTAGTTAATATGAATGTTTCTGATTGCTAGTTAGTAGTTTAAAATTGATGTTTAGTTGAAATTTAATCGAATTGGATTAAATTGTTATTTAAATTAATGTTGAAATTTAATGGTTAGTTAAATACCCATCTATGATAACCAGTTATTTGTTATGTCCTGTTGATTGAATGATGAATTATGATGTTTGTTTGATGGTTGATGTTTGGTACGTTAAAATTGTTATTCCAATTAAATATGACATTCATTGCAGTTAATATCCATTCGATTTAATATTAAATTCCAATTTGCAAGTTTATACCTGTTAATGATAATAACTGGTCTATTGATGTTGATTGATTGATGTTTGAAATGTTTGAATTATTATTTCAGTTAAGTATGACCTTATTTCATTTAATCGTCATTTAATTAGCATGAACTTATAAATTGCCAGTTAATAACCGTATAGATAATCAATTAAATTATGTTATCTATTGTCTGAATTGGATGATGATGCGATGGATGTTTAACTATTGATATTTGGATATTTGAATGTTGTGTTTATTTTATGTTGTTCTAATACTGCAAGTTCCCATAGTGTTTATTTTATTTTATATTTATATTTAATTAAAATGGGATTGGGTTGAAATGATAAATACCCAATTAAACAACTTGGCCTAAGATAGTCAATTAAAATAAGAAACCCGATTGGTCAACAAATTGTTCGTAATTAATTAACAACCTTAATGGATTTACTTTGGAACTTATAAATGATTTTACTCGAGTTTAAATGAAATAAATTAATGGATTTGATTTGAATTGTAATAGAATAAATAAATGAATTGATTTGAGTTTATATGGAATTGGATTAAGTAAAATTTAAAGTTAAGTAAAAATTTAAGATCTATGGACTGGGTTTTGATTAAACGGATTTGAGACTTGATAATGAAATTTAATTTAAGATTAAATGGAATTTGACATAAGTGGAATTTAAACTAAGTAAAGTTTGCGAATTTGATTAAGTGATAATTTAAATATAAAATGATTTTAAATTGAGTGAATTAGTTTAATTATGATTTTGTAACTTGGTTACGAAGTTAAATTGTTTTGAAACTTGTTGAGAAAAATAAAATTGTGTTAATTAATCAATGAACTAAATAAAGTGAAATAAGATTCTTTAATAGAAATTGAATTTGATTTTGTAAACGGGTTAACTAAAACTATTTTGATTTAAAGGGGATTTAGTTAATGAAATTGATTTAACCGAATTTATAATTATATTTAATGAAGTAATGAATGTAAACATAAATGTGAATGAATTGAATTTTGTTTAAATGATTTTGAATTAAATTAAGAATCAAATTAAATCCATTGAATATGAAATATTATTTAATAAGTGAAATTGGAATCTTATTAAACTGAAATTGAATACTTGAATTGATTTGCTAAATAAATATTGAACTAAATTTATTTGGAAATATGATTTAACTATTGAAACGAATTGAATTGTGAAATAATCAAATTTGAAAGTAAATTTGAAGTTGACTTTTGATTTGATTTGGTTTGAACTTTAAATATTTAATGACCATCGGTCTAATAATACGTAGTTATTAAAGAGACCGGGATTGGATATGGAAATACTCTCTGTCGATACCGAAAACCACTTTAATAACTAATATACGCGGAGTGTTGATCCAGAACGAAGTGGATGGTTTTGGTGAACGCGTTGACTGAAGAAAGAGAACGATTTTGGATGACCCCTGACACGACTAAAACAGGAGCCGCGCCGGGCCATTGAGGATCGCCATCTCTAGCGGACACACTTCATCGATACCTTATCTATTACTTATGTGATTTGATTTGGGTGCACCCCTTGATTGGGAGTGTTGTTTCGCGGTGTTGGGGTAGTAGCTGCTATGCCCAACATCAGTCCGGATCAGGCAACTACTAGTGTCCTAGTTGGTATCGCCTCATGTACCTTGTCATACTGTTTATCCTACCGTGACCACTACGATTTGTTTTGTGTTATACCTATGGGGTACTCTCTGATAACCACTAGTTTGCGGTGGGGCTTACGGTGCTGTATAGACTATGACATTTATAAACTGTGTTAAGGGTGGAATGGGCCATGGCTTAACGCTAGGAATGATATTTTACTTTATGATAGACATTATTGTATATAGCGTATTCTATTACATAGTAGATAGTTTAACGGATCCTTAGGAGATGGAAATCTCGAACCTCTCTTAAGTTAATGCACGCACGTTAAACACTGGATAGGAGGTGTCTAAAACCCGTAAACATCTCTGACGCCGTCACACTCATATTTACTTATTCGATTTAACCTACATGAGATATTTTAGTCCTGACTCGACTGTTTTGTCTTTTCATTACGCTCGGGTCAGCCTGAGCATTTCAGATTAGGTTGAAGATATATTCTGAAGGACGAAGACGGAGTTTGGCATTACATCATTTGTATTCTACTACTGTATTATTTTTCCGCTGCATTGTTGTATTATCTCTGATATGTATGTAACTCTGATTTATGATGTATAATAATAACCAAATTTATTTATTTAACAGCTTCATGAACTGTTATTTTATTATTATATCTTGTTCCTTCCACTGCGAGATTTTGAGTTTGTTTCTGTTCTTTCTTTTCTTTTCTTATTTAGCCCCAATAACTATATGTATTTTGGATTGTTTGAGTCGGCATGTGTGTATGTTTATCGACTTGAACGATCAAAAATGTAGGTCGTTATAGTTGGTATCAGAGCTTTGGTTTAGATTACCTTGGCTCTAGTGGGGAATAACTCATTGAAATAGGGTTAAACCTTATGAATGAGTTTGAGTGTATATGAGAGAGCGTATTTGTAATTTTGATATAAAAATGATTTTATATCGTGTTAATTTGTTCCGTTGAGTATTTACGAATTATGGTTGGTACTTGGGACGCCAAGGCGTCGATAGGAATTTCTAAACACTCGAATAGGACAGATTGACATAATATTGTTTTGGATTATATTTTATATATAAAAGAATTATCTTGAAAATTTATAAATTTTGATTGTATTGGTTGTTAGGAGATGATAATATTAGATTATCATCGTTTATTGTTGATTAGTAATATTTCTAACTATTGACTATTGGATGATTTTAAGAAATGAAACTTGTAAATGTGATTGACAATGAATATAAATGGTAAATAAAATAAAATAAAAATGAATTTAAATTTAGATGGAGAATTTAAATTCCGGTGTTTTGAAAATTTATTAACAAAAATTTGAAATGTATAATATAAGTATTATATGATAGTATATTCGATTAGAAATTGTTTTCAAAGGATTTTCAAATGAAGTAAGTGTTATACTCCCCTCTTAACACTAGAGAATGATTTCGGTGATGAGTGCACGCATCATCGACGTTTATTTTCGAGAGTCCAAGTGGGGGAGATCACCTAATAGCTTTTTCTAAACCCTGTTTTGATTAAAATTGAATTTTATTTTGTATTCTCTATAGTATGACTTGATATATATATTAATATAAGTATATATTATTTCAAACTTGATTTGCAATGAAACCGGAGTTGAAATTCTTAAGTTCTTTAATATTTAATGACTTTAAACTATTGAAATAAACAAATACTTGAATCATTAAGGAACTTCTGAATTGAAAAATAAGGGACGAACCTAAGTGTTAAGTGAAAATAGATTGAAGTAGGAAACCCTTAGAATAAAGAAGTATAAATTTGAAATAAACTAGAAACTGTAAACTTGGATAGTGTTCAATTTAATTCAATAGCATATATATATATATATATATATATATATATATATAACTTACCAAAATATTTAAAAAGTTCAAAATCTCTATATGAATAAGTGATTGGATAATATACAAGTATAGGTATGAAAATGAAATATGAATAAAACTTAAACTGTGAAAATAAATGATATATAGTTATGTTATGTTATGAAATTGAATTCCAATAAGTTAAGTGAATATATTGGACCAATAGAATAAACTAGCAAATGGATTATTAGATTTATATAACTTATGGAAGTTAATGAAATGAACGAATAACATTTTGTTGAATGAATAAATTAATAAAATGAATCAAATGAGATAGGATGAAAATTTTCGAACACTTTTGTTAATTAAATAAATAAGGGAATTTTGTTTAAGTTAGAATGTGAACAAATGAATATAAGTTAGAATGAAATATTTGTGTAAATAAAAACAAATTAAAACAAATGAGATATGTACATTATACCAAATCAAATAAAATTTTGAATTCTTAGTTGTTGTTGTGGTTATTGTTGGTTTATGGAATGTTTGGGAAAGTAAATAAATTCAATATGAATTGAAAATGAATCAATTAGATGTAAATAGGTGTTACAAATTATGTGCAATTGAATTGAATGAAAATGCATGTAGAGATTAATGAATATATTATTAATCAAATGAACGTAGAAGAGTTTAATGTAAACCAATTGAATTGAAAGAAAATCATGCGAATTAAGGGAAACTAACCAATTGAATATCAATGTACTGAATTTGAATAAATCAAACGTTAATGAAATAAATATTAGCAATTGAATAAAATTTTTGAAATACTCAAAGAGAGCTGAAATGAGATAAGCCATAACTTTTAAATGGTTAAACGGAATTCGACGATCTTGGACTTTTCGGAAAGCCTAGAAACTGTTCTGCATCTTTTGTTTAGAATGTTTTGATAAATACCTTCATCCACTAGGCTTAAAACACCAATATTAGTCGCTGGCCTGTGCGAAGTGGAAATCTGAAGCACCTTAGTATTCTTGCCATAACTTTTTACTGGTGTATCGGATTTTGACGATCTTGCACTTTCTGGAAAGCTTAGTGCCTTAGCTCCAACTTTTGTTTTATAAGCCTTTCCTATTTCTATCATTTAGGAGGTCTAAACTCTGAAATTACATTTCAGGCCCGCGCTACTTGCCCGGGGCTGAAGCGTATCATTTTAGTAAAACGACCGTAACTTTTGAACGGATGGTCCGAATTCAATGATTTTGGACATTCCGGAAATCCTGAAACAAATGCAGCAACTTTTATTTAGATTCCCTTATAAAATTTCATCGTTTAGGGGATTAAAAACTTGGATTTGTTTGCTGTCCTGAATTTAGAATCTTAGTTTTGAAGTTAAAATATGTTATATAAATGTTGTATATGCTAAGTATATCAATCTACCTTTATATGCTTGATTATCATTGTTTGTTGAGTATTTTAGTAGGTGAAAAAGAGTTGCGCTTCTGTAAGGACCCGATTCTCCGACTTCCGAATATCGACATTAATACGTCCACTGTATCGACTGCCGAGCAAACGAATGCCGGAAAATCGAATTCTTAGGGTTTAAAAGAAGAGGTAGAAGAAAAGATAGAAGAAAAAGAAAGAAGAACAACAGAACAACATTTGAAACAGAAACAATATCAGAATCTCACTTATCGCAGCGGAATAATATATAATAGATAAATGAATAATCTTTAATCAAAAGAACTATATCAGTTTATACATACATCAATCAGAGTCAATATACAACTCAATACAACACAGCACATCAATGGACAGTTATATAAAATTGTCCTCATACAGAATACACAGCGGAATAATACAAAGTATAGGTGACACATTTCGCCATCCAGCTTGTTTCCAAAGCTCCAGAATATCCTGATAACATAACTCTAGGCTGCCCGTGTGGAAAATGATGGGCACCCAGAGTTTTGAAGGGAAACAATAAACTCCGAGTCAGTCATGGTGACTGGTGTGAGATCGTAAAACAGTTTATCTTTAAAACAAAAATGGGATAATTTTTAAAGTCAATTCGAAATGCTTTTGGAAAATGAAACTACCATAAGACCTCCCACCACACACAAAATGCAAAATGCAGACTTGGAGGAGATTTTTTCTTATGTTAGTCAAAGATGCTTACTATGCAAAATCAAATCAAAACGTTTTGATATTATTATTAGTGCATAGTGGAAAACATTTCGAAAGTAGAATATAAATCTTAGCCAGCATAGGTACCATTATATTATGCCTGCTATAGCTGCCTCCTGAGGAGACAGGTTATACAATTGAAATTGTAAAGGCTCGTATTGTTTCTTTGGATTTCCAACAAATGGTCAGGCTAAGGAACTTCCTATGCCACGAAGGAACGCCTCTGGAAAGACGTCCCGAGAAATAACCTAACATTACGGTTAGATCTCTGCCAACACAAGGCCGGGTTACCTCTGCAAAAGTAGGTAACTACTGACACGCGTATGCCATCCCCGGATCGTAACCGATCTTCCCGAGGATCCTCGATTTCCAACAACCACGTAATAAATTTGCAGTATCAACATAGGTTAAATATCTGGACTCCATACCATGATACCACCTCTATCCAGAAGGAATGACATACACTGAGGGGCGCTACTCCCTAGAACCTTGCCGCATCCTTCCTTTTTTGACCATTTCCGGGGTGTGAGGTCCGACGAAGTCTCGTCCACAAAGCTATGCTTTGTCATAAAGCCATGCTTCGGGTCAAACAAATGATCAAAGTAATGATCACAAAGATAAATGATCAAACAAATGATCATATCGCAAATGATCAAACAACGATTATTTCACAGCAACACTCAGCATGCCACGTTACCAAATTGGGAATATATTGCTGATAACCTTCAACTACATAACCTTTGAGCTCGTACGTCTCAGAGAAGGGTGTTAAGCTAAGAGAATAAATTCTCCGCCACCAACAGATATGTATTTGAAAGAAATCAGCTTTATATCTCAATTTGTAACGTCAGACACACAACCATACAAGTCTGTTCCGGGATCGAACAGAACCGAAGGCACTTCTCATGAAGCCCTTGCAAATCCGGATAATTTTCTAATCACGTTCGGACTTCCCGTCACTAAAGGTGATAAAACCTCTATATCGGAGATCAGCCGATGTAGAGTAACTCGACGGTAATCCTTCCGTTTTCAAAAATATCCGGTCTTCAACACCGGTCATCAAATGCGATTCATAACGACGTATCACATATTCGGAATGGGTTATACGACCCCAAGGCCCTTTCCCGGCTAACCCGAATAGTGAGCGCTTATTCAAAAATAAGTGTGGCATTCAAATTCATCCAATTCACAACAAATACTCATTCGAGGTAATTATTGATAGTCGGTTATTTAACTATCAATAAAGATGTGCAATATCATCAGATTCCAAATAATTTTCCAAATTATTTATTTTCCAAAATATCTTTACTAGATATAGAATTTCCACACTTCAAAAATAAATCGATATTTATTTTTTTTAAAACGAATTCCCATTTCTTTTATAAATTCCATAGTGAATTTATATTTCAAATATCTACTGATATACGATTTTCAATCGATTTCAATATTCACTTTCGATTTATCTTTACAAAGATAAATTCTCAAAAACGTTTCATTTCATATTGGAAAAGCATTTCCATACTTATTTAATAATAAGTAATTCACAAATCTATTTATTTTCAACATTTGAAAATATTCGATATACTTAAATCAAAATTAAGTATATATTTTCATTCTTTAAGGAAAACATTTACTATAACAACATTTATTTGAGTCAAAACGAATGTTACGTAAAACATCGTTACGACGACTCAAAATCACTAGTATAGGGATTCAGAATTAAGATAGATATATAAATCCCAATACTATATAAAACATTTCCTTTCGGAAATCATTTACTATAACAACAGTGTTATAGTCCACCATTTCCTTATTTCTCGAAACGTCTATTTCAACAATGAATGTTGAAATCTATGGTTTCGATATTTAACACATTTTAAAACATCGTTAAAACAATTAACTTCATTTTTAAATGTCATTTCCCCAAAAACATATCCATTTTACTTAATAATATATTCACTGTCCAAAATCGTGAATATACTTTACTAACCAAATTTCAATATTTTCTACACATTTTATTTCAAAGATTATCCACTGTCCAAAATCGTGGATAAAATTCCCCACCAAACTCTTATTATTACAACATTTAACTTAAAGGATAATTCGCTGTCCAAAATCACGAATATATCTCCTTTATTATCCAATTCAATTTATATAACTCAATTCTATACCGAAAGTCTATATTATAAGTTAAGAACTTATAATCCATTTATTTACAACATCTATTCATTTTATAACTTCACAAATTATAAGTCTATAAATTTCGTTCACTTATGAAATCCATTTATATTTCATTTTTAACACTTATAAAAACTTGTTTTATAATTCCAATATTTTAAATTTATAAATATCAATTTTGTACATCTTTCATATACATCGATTTTTAATATACTTCAAAAATCCAAATTTAAACCATTTTATAAATTACTTAACTATTTATTTCAAAAATCACCTTTCGGTTATATTTCACAAAAATCATAATTTTTATAACTTTAAAATTTGAATGTTTATTTATTTAAAATGAATCAATTCCAAAATTCAATAAAACGTATATTTTCAAAAATCACTTTAAAAATCCTTTAAAATCAAAATCGTTATTTTTCAAACTTCAAAAAAATGGGTCCGATGATGCAACACACAAATTAGTCAATCACGATAACAAACATCATATATCATCATATGATAACAGAATATACAATATCTGTAAATAAATAAACACTAGTGAGGAATCTAGTTGGATCCCTCCAACCTGTTTCCCTGCATCCACAGATGTTGGCACAATACCAATTCCACTTCGAGGTGGAACATCGCGGTATATAGGATTTATAAAAATATCATCCGCTTACTAACGGCGCAATAGGGTCTCATCCGCTATATAGTGCGGGAAATCAATCAATCCAATATATACATATGCCAATATGTATATATTGCTATATATATATATCCTACTATATCTAATATCACATCCAAACAGTCAATCAATCAAATCAATAACTGAAAAATACAATTTTCATTCGAGTGAGAAAATCTCACCTTAGCTTTTTATTTCGCAATCCATTCCAAATATGACATTTCCTCTCGGTTTCAAACCTTGTATAAATAATTTATACAATTCATTAATATTCGAAATAAACCGAATAAATCTATTTTCATCTAATAAATTTTATTTTATCCAGTTAATTTAATTTCAAACAAATTTCCTTTTAATAAATATTCGAATTAATTGAAAAATTACTTACCATAAAAATTAAATTAACTAATATTTTTATTTAAACGACAATTAATTTCCTCTTTAAAAATCTAGTATATATAGTTTCTATTTCTTTCCTACATATATAAACTTTTATACATATTAAAATTTAAAACTACAAATTTTAAACCCTTACTGTTAACAAAAATTCCTTTAACTCATATATTTGTTTTCTATTAGATCCAGAAAAATATCTTCTTTACATACATATAGAATTACATTCTTATATTTAAAACTGGGCAGTAGTAACTACAATAGATTAAACAATTTATTTCCTGCATACTTTTCTATAAATCAAATTATATTTTACTGCTTATATATGTATCCTTTAAACTGAAACACAACAAAGAAAGAAAAATGCTATCTTCCTGTTAATAAAACTTATTTTTTTTTTTTTAAATGTCAACAGATTTAATTCGAAAATATGAACAAGTCGAGAATACCTCTTTGCTCGCAGTCGCCGCTTGCCTCAAATCCACCAGATCCATCGCGAGACGACATCATCCATACGCTCGCGGCGTCACGCTCGAGCTACCCAAACCCACAACTTCGAACACCTTCCAGTTGCCGCCCCTATGCGAGTCGCCGATGGCTCTTGCCCTACCCTCGATCGCTGCCTCGAGCTCAAGCTCGACACTTTATTGCGACGAACACCGCGAGCGCCACCTCCCAGATGCTCGCGTGCCTCGCTGGCGAACCTCGAATCCACCCATCATCACGCGTACGCGTGCGCGTATGCAACTCCCCTCAACGAACAACCCCACCAGCGACCACTTTAAGCAATCGCGAGATCCCTCACTTGCCTCGACAAGCTGCACGCGACCTCGAGCTCGCGATTCGATTTTGTGAATTTATTTGTTTTTAAGGCTCCACCACTTTTTATTTAACTGCGGCAATCGATTTCAAATATGAAATCTGAGAAGAGGGAGGATAATAAAGAAGAAGGGCTCGCGAATTGAAATTAAAGAGATTTGAAATGGCGGCCATTTTTGTTTACTGAACAAAGTGTTTCGTTTGTTTTCATTTGAATCTGAAGAGGGATATTTAGAATTGAACGAAGCATGCTCTACACGATCTTCTCCACATGATCTTTGGCGTGATTTTAGGAAGAACGTGCTGAGGTTGTCAAAATTTTAAAAGTTTAAATTCAAATCGAATTCAGTTTAAACTTCAATGCGTTTTCTTAACGTACGCTCACACGGCAAGTCCGAAAAATACGAAATTTGAAAGCCGGTAATAATTCAATATTCCGGATCTAATGGAACTAGTTTCGTCGAATTCCGAGACTGTGCCTCGAAAGGCTATTTTTAAATTCAATTTAAACGATATGATTTTCAAAACTGAACAAAACAGTTTGAAATAAAATTCTGAAGCTTCTATTATCTTCAGTATTATCAATACGAATTTTAAAAGCTTTTGAAATATTTTTCTTCAGCTTAATATTGAAGATTCAAATTTTTATTCAACTTACAATAGATTTAATTTTATAATTTAATCGCCAATTTATTATGATAATTTGAAATTCAACTCAAATCATTATTCAAATATTTAAAATTAATTAAATATTTTCAATTTAAATTGTTCAAAATTCTAGGTCGTTACAGCTTCACTTGTGGAGCTCGCTTCTGCGCTTAATGCAAAATGTAAGTTAAATTGCTAATAAACGCTAAAAAAAGGTACGTATATCGAATTATATATCGTATTTTGGTATTATATATTGTTTCCCCATAGTTTGGGATGCCTCATCATTGAGATGAGATGTATATTGTGATTATATATGTATTGTGATTTTTCCAGACCTAGCCGCGCAAAGGAGACTCTATTGAAATTTTCCATAAATTTAGGACATAGAAAATTTTGGTTGGAATTGGAATAATCCATAGTAATATATTAAACTGTTGGTATAAGTTAATGTTTCTAAGTTAAGTAGAAGTTATATTATTAAATATACCATATGATAAATCCCTTACTATGCCTTTTCATGGACGAATAGTTTTGAGTGGGGGAGAATGTAATGACCCGTAATTTTCGATAACTTAAATAATAAAATTTGATAAGATTTTCGAATTTAATATAGTGGAAATCAAAATTTATGATTGACAAATGGGAATTGTTTGAGTATGACTTAATAATATGGTTTGAATGTTAGTAACCACTATATAATTGTAACGTTAATAAATTGAATAAATATGAAGTTAATTTGGTTATAATTGGAAATAAGGAATAAATCAAAAATATTGGAGTTAATGTTGGAAGTATCCATTGTAAATGAAATTGGTTTTATTTGGAATGTGCAATCTGTTGTGGCAAGTAATTTAAGATTTTGGTTGTAAACAAAAGTTAATAAATGTGAAATATTAATGAATAACAATTATTTATTTATTATCTTATTTAATCCAATTGAAATTAAATTTGGAAATAGTTGATTTTAATTTAGTGAATTAAATATTCAATTAATTTGAGTTAAGATGATAACTATAGGCTATTAGCGTAGTGAAATATAAATTTGATGTTAATTGTATTCATAGGGTTTTGGTTGAGTTATAAGGTTATTTGAATTCATTTTATTTGGATAAAACTAATAAGTTGAATTTAATTAAAAATAGAAATTGAGTAAATTGGAAGTTTAATATATTAGTTGTTAAATAATTGAAGTTGTAAATTTATTTGAATATAGGGTTTAATATATAAGAAATTGATTTACTAAGTTAGTCTAAATTTTATTTGGATTAGAATAAAGTTTATGAACTTTTTATATTGAATTAAAAGAGGATATATAAAAATTGAATATTTAATATTTTAATTAACTTGTTAAAATTGAAATTTTGCAAACTGTTTTGGATTTCGAAGAAACTAGTTTCATCGGATCTGGAATGGTATATTATTATATGGTTTCAAATTTCGTATCAAACGGATTTACCGTTTGATCGTACAACGTTAAAACACGTAGAAATAGTGTTAATAATTTAAATCGATATAAATTGATTTTCAAATGATAACTTCTTTATACGATGGAATTATGGCCTGTAACCTATTCCATTGTGTTTAGAAATATCGAAAACCTCTGTTTCGATATATAGAAGGTTCTATATCGCTTCAGAAATAAAAATGAGCTCTATTTGTGTATTTGTAGCTAATTTGGGCTAATCTGGTTTATACGGGCCCAACCTATTCACATGTTGCTACAAATAGCTATTACTAATCCTAACAGCTGCTGCCTATTCAGATCTATAACCCTAATCCCGAATTCAAACCCTAATTACAGTTTAATGGTAATTATTGGATCTCAAAATCAAATTGAAAAATCAATCTCCTCTGAAAATTCCGAAAAAATATGTAAATTAACTTCTCGACGATACGAAGCTAAGTCTATCGTTCGTTCATCGAAATATTGCACGAATCAATCACAAATCATGGTCAAAGGTCGAAAATGGCGAAATCCTATGGTTCATTTGGGGCTTTTCGATTTTGACGTTTATTGGAGAAATTGGAATCTGGGTATTTTGGAGGAGGTCTAGAGGAGTCGAACGATGGTGGAGTTGGGGATTATCATGGACCGTGGTGATCAAAATCATCGCTTTAGGGTTTCTAGTGCCCATGTTTTCACGTGGCGGCGCAAGCAGAGGGGGCCACCGGGGGTGGTAGCGATGGGCTCTAGTGGTGCGTTGGAGGCGGGGCAGTTGAATGGATGTGGTCTCGAGTTGTTAGGTGGCCGGAGTCATGAGCAAACGCTGGTCAAACTTGATGGAGGCAAGACGTTTTGGGTTCCGTTGCTGTTACTGTGCACGAAGATGTTGGGGCGGGAAAGACTGATGACGTGGCGTAGTGTATGTGGCTCGTTTTATTATTATTATTTTTATTTATAAATTTAAATATCAATCGTTCTAACTCGAATAACTTTTGCATACGAGATCGGATTCACGCGCAGTTTTCGCCGTTGGGATCGTATCTGAATTTCGGACGTTTCGGCGCTGGTTTCGTTCAGATCTGAGACTGTGAAATTTTGGGCCTTATTAACGGGCTTTGAATCAAAAGTGAGTGTTTTAACCACTCACGCTTGACTAAATATGTTATGTTAGTAAATTTGAATTCATTAGTTAATATGAATGTTTCTGATTGCTAGTTAGTAGTTTAAAATTGATGTTTAGTTGAAATTTAATCGAATTGGATTAAATTGTTATTTAAATTAATGTTGAAATTTAATGGTTAGTTAAATACCCATCTATGATAACCAGTTATTTGTTATGTCCTGTTGATTGAATGATGAATTATGATGTTTGTTTGATGGTTGATGTTTGGTACGTTAAAATTGTTATTCCAATTAAATATGACATTCATTGCAGTTAATATCCATTCGATTTAATATTAAATTCCAATTTGCAAGTTTATACCTGTTAATGATAATAACTGGTCTATTGATGTTGATTGATTGATGTTTGAAATGTTTGAATTATTATTTCAGTTAAGTATGACCTTATTTCATTTAATCGTCATTTAATTAGCATGAACTTATAAATTGCCAGTTAATAACCGTATAGATAATCAATTAAATTATGTTATCTATTGTCTGAATTGGATGATGATGCGATGGATGTTTAACTATTGATATTTGGATATTTGAATGTTGTGTTTATTTTATGTTGTTCTAATACTGCAAGTTCCCATAGTGTTTATTTTATTTTATATTTATATTTAATTAAAATGGGATTGGGTTGAAATGATAAATACCCAATTAAACAACTTGGCCTAAGATAGACAATTAAAATAAGAAACCCGATTGGTCAACAAATTGTTCGTAATTAATTAACAACCTTAATGGATTTAATTTGGAACTTATAAATGATTTTACTCGAGTTTAAATGAAATAAATTAATGGATTTGATTTGAATAAACTAATAAATTTATTTGAATTGTAATAGAATAAATAAATGAATTGATTTGAGTTTATATGGAATTGGATTAAGTAAAATTTAAAGTTAAGTAAAAATTTAAGATCTATGGACTGGGTTTTGATTAAACGGATTTGAGACTTGATAATGAAATTTAATTTAAGATTAAATGGAATTTGACATAAGTGGAATTTAAACTAAGTAAAGTTTGCGAATTTGATTAAGTGATAATTTAAATATAAAATGATTTTAAATTGAGTGAATTAGTTTAATTATGATTTTGTAACTTGGTTACGAAGTTAAATTGTTTTGAAACTTGTTGAGAAAAATAAAATTGTGTTAATTAATCAATGAACTAAATAAAGTGAAATAAGATTCTTTAATAGAAATTGAATTTGATTTTGTAAACGGGTTAACTAAAACTATTTTGATTTAAAGGGGATTTAGTTAATGAAATTGATTTAACCGAATTTATAATTATATTTAATGAAGTAATGAATGTAAACATAAATGTGAATGAATCGAATTTTGTTTAAATGATTTTGAATTAAATTAAGAATCAAATTAAATCCATTGAATATGAAATAAATTTAATATGTGAAATTGGAATCTTATTAAACTAAAATTGAATACTTGAATTGATTTGCTAAATAAATGTTGAACTAAATTTATTTGGAAATATGATTTAACTATTGAAACAAATTGAATTGTGAAATAATCAAATTTGAAAGTAAATTTGAAGTTGACTTTTGATTTGATTTGGTTTGAACTTTAAATATTAAATGACCATCGGTGTAATAATACGTAGTTATTAAAGAGACCGGGATTGGATATGGACATACTCTCTGTCGATACCGAAAACCACTTTAAGAACTAATATACGCGGAGTGTTGATCCAGAACGAAGTGGATGGTTTTGGTGAACGCGTTGACTGAAGAAAGAGAACGATTTTGGATGACCCCTGACATGACTAAAACAGGAGCCGCGCCGGGCCATTGAGGATCGCTATTCTAGCGGACACACTTCTTCGATACCTTATCTATTACTTATGTGATTCGATTTGGGTGCACCCCTTGATTGGGAGTGTTGTTTCGAGGTGTTGGGGTAGTAGCTGCTATGCCCAACATTAGTCCGGATCAGGCAACTACTAGTGTCCTAGTTGGTATCGCCTCATGTACCTTGTCATACTGTTTATCCTACCGCGACCACTATGATTTGTTTTGTGTTATACCTATGGGGTACTCTCTGATAACCACTAGTTTGCGGTGGGGCTTACGGTGCTGTATAGACTATGACATTTATAAACTGTGTTAAGGGTGGAATGGGCCATGGCTTAACGCTAGGAATGATATTTTGCTTTATGATAGACATTATTGTATATAGCGTATTCTATTACATAGTAGATAGTTTAACGGATCCTTAGGAGATGGAAATCCCAAACCTCTCTTAAGTTAATGCACGCACGTTAAACACTGGATAGGAGGTGTCTAAAATCTGTAAACATCTCCGACGCCGTCACACTCATATTTACTTATTCGATTTAACCTACATGAGATATTTTAGTCCTGACTCGAGTGTTTTGTCTTTTCATTACGCTCGGGTCAGCCTGAGCATTTCAGATTAGGTTGAAGATATATTCTGGAGGACGAAGACGGAGTTTGGCATTACATCATTTGTATTCTACTACTATATTATTTTTCCGCTGCATTGTTGTATTATCTCTGATTTGTATGTAACTCTGATTTATGATGTATAATAATCAAATTTATTTATTTAACAGCTTCATGAACTGTTTTTTTATTATTATATCTTGTTCCTTCCGCTGCGAGATTTTGAGTTTGTTTCTGTTCTTTTCTTATTTAACCCCAATAACTATCTGTATTTTGGATTGTTTGAGTTGGCATGTGTGAATGTTTGTCGACTTGAACGGTCAAAAATGTAGGTCGTTACACGTTCATTTTACAAAAAAAAACCTAGTCGTCGTTCACAACCAGTCGAGCTTCACAATCAGTTGACTACCGCTTCCCATCAACCGACCCAAGGGGAGCGATCAACCGATTCATTTGTTTTGGGAAGTTTTGTTGTGCCATTGATTTTTAATTATTTTATTTCTTGATTATATTTAACATTTATTTAATACCCTAGTCTATCTACTATTAACTTTTTAATTTCAAATTTTAAAATTAATTATTCATTTGAATTTGAATTCTATTTAAATTATTTAAATCTAAGAACTTCAAACATCCATAACCTTTTCGTTTGAGCTCCGTTTTCAACATATTATACATGGAAAATGATCAGTTTTTTGCCATGAATGCAATGGCATAACTTTCATGACCAAATTCCAACTTTTGCAAAATTTCCATTCTTATCCCTATCTTTTTTTAGTTTAATTTATCCAGTTTGTTTATGGTTGATTTTACTGGGTGTTACAACGACTTTAATTTAAATAGACATCACCACTAGACATATCTCCATCATCAAATACCTTACAACGTACTTTACCACTTGCTTCTTTATCCTTGGCAAATAGAAAACACTCGTTATACCAAGACATTTTTTATCTCCATCTAGATGAATAGTCATCCTAAAACGATGACACTCAATAAGTACCTCGTCCATTACATCAATAGCCATTGGCACACATAACCTTCTATCCACCTCGACCACTCTTCATGGTCAATTGAATCGCACTCCAAAAGAATAGGTTGTTGTCATTTTATAACCACTGAAAAATACTAACATACTCTGTGTCTTTTGACATGCTTACTAGGCTTCTTCTTTAAGTCCATAGGCACGACAACTCGATAACGAACGTTGTCCCTTTTAGGTGGACAAATATTTAGGATTCCTAAGTGAACCCCATATTCCATCACCATTTATTTATAAATATCACAAATGGATGATGCCTTATTATGGATAAACACACTATCACTATAACAGATTCATGGACTAGGTTTGGCATTTTCACTTATTTTTATGTGCGTCGGGCACTGAAAATAGGTTATGCACGAAAGTCACTATTTTGGAAAATTGACTTAATAAGATAGTTCCTTCAATCTAAGTGATGAGTAAAAGGACTAATCTCACCTCTTTGTCAATTGCCTTCCTTAAATCGCCTAATCTCGCCTTCGTACCTTAGTATGTGTAAGTTAAGACATTTACTTCATGTCTTGAAATCGTACCACACTTGATGCTTCAAAAATAATATTAATTCCACATGCTTGTGAAGTCCTCTAGACGAATATATGGCTAAAGTATCTTTATGTACATCGCCGTACTAAAAAACACTTTACATATAATTGCTTGATGGTATCTTCTCTAACATAGACCCCTAATGACTCACTTCCAAAGTATAATAGATCATGCTACATAATATCAAATAGTGCCTCACCCTACTACTTAAAATATAACACTCAGTCACCAAATAGCATAGCCTCCATAAACTCCACAGACTTAATATTGAAACATCGAAAAAAAATCGATGTCCTAACATTGTGAACATGAAGTTGATCGCCGTTGCATTCAACTACTCATATGTGATATAACGATCATACCCTAATGATGCATACCCAAATGCTAAACCATGACTCAAAAAGAAACAATTTCCCTCCTTGGATACTCTATACAAAATCATAACTCAAGGGTAACAGACTTGCAGTTTTAGCGACAACAAAGTATCATAATACAATTGTAACGACCCTAGATTTTAATTTAAATTAAATTTATAATTAATGGTATTTTTGAATAAAAATTGTAAAATTCATCTGTAAATAGATTCGAGTTTCCCGAAACGAATAAATGTTTGTTTCGAACAAATATTTTAAACAAATTTATAGTTATATAAAATAGATGCAAAAATAATAAGACGAAAGAAAGGAAAATAAAATATATACAAGTAAATTCCATAGTTTTGTAAATAATAAAACGAATGCATTTTATAATCAAACAATATGTTGGAATAACATTTCACTTACACTACATTCTTTTGTCAAACTAGTAGCATGTTTTTATAGCACATAAGAAAGGAATGCAAGCTAAGAATGAAGACTTCCCAGCCTAACATATATCTGCATAGAAAATCATGTTCGAATATGATATGCAGGTAAACTTAAGAGCAACAATAAGATTAAAAGCAAAGTAAAAATATAAAATAGGCTTGTGGCTTGTAAAGTAAGACTCAGGCAAGAAAAAAATAAATAGAACATTGCATTTATTACCCAATCCTCTCAGGCACACCCTATGTATTTTCTCAGCCGAGCCAAATAATGTGAACAAGGACAAGTAAGTATGGAGTGAAGTAAGGCAAGAATAGGATGTACACTTGGAAAAATACATGTACAAAGATATAAGTACATTCGAGATTTAAAATATAGGAAGTTGTAGACATAAGGACATAGGCATTTAATGTTAAAACATCTTAGTACATTGTGTAGATCTATCAGCCTCCAAAAGAGATAAAAATCTCTGATCAATTCTTGTACCAGTGAAATAGCCTGTAAACATTTTTATATATCAATCTACCTCTTCTCGTTTACAAAGACTTAGCATTTTCATTCTTTCAAAACTGAAGCAAGCTACAACTCAACTATAAACAACAATTCAAACTTAAACAAATTTCTCAGTTTAAACATCAATAAAAATCAGAGATCTAGAGAAGAAGATTTAAAAGAGGATTAAGTAGCAGCTTCCAGATGTGTTCTCTGTTCAAATCCTTACGGTGAGCAACTCTTCTTATTTACCTGTGAGTAAACATACATTTTAAAGCATTACAAAATTAAGTGATAATATTGTTTGTATATGCTTTGGTTTTAAATATTGCTTCTGTGTTGTTCAGTAATATATATTGTTTTCTCTGTTGAAGTTACAGAGTTAAATATTTTATCCAGATTCAAAGTATTATCATCCAACTCTTGTTAGGCCTAAAGTATCATAACAAACAAGTTGTTTAAGCATAGGCTATGATCTAAAATTTTGTTTAAGTAAGACAGTGGTAGATTGACTCAGTATATTTTGGTTTACAGAGCATATCTTAAATATATGCAAATTTTCGAATGTTAAAAATTATTGATTCGATTTTGTAACGTGAAACTACATTCGAAAATAGGATTTATAAAACAAAAATGGAAACTTTTAGTTAAGTATACTATGAACAGTCTGGAGTTGAACCAAAAACACGTTTTAATCAATTTCTGGAAATCAAATGAAATTTGGATGTTGTAGTTTCGCTTGAAGCTAATTTGGAACTCAATGACGTTAGGAAAATTGTTTAAAAAATTTTCTATTGCAAGGATTTTTGGAACGAAGCAACTTTAGGGTTCGAATTAGTTTGCCGAGATTCGTGAAGCCACCGCGACCTCTCTAGGTGATCGAGTGGTACGAGATTTGGGGGAGGGGAGCGTCGATGGTCAGGGAACACGTGGCCGGAGTCGCGTGACGTCAGATGGTCGGAGCTCCGAGAGTGAGTCGTTGACAGGTTTTGGCATGGTGTTCCTGGGTCTGTTCCAGGTCTGGGTAAATTCTCGAATTTGATTTCGAGCTTTGGGATGAAGGGTCTGATGTTTGCGTGGGGTTGTCAGGGGGACGTCGACTTATCAGAGGTCGGAGGGAAGTTCGCCAGCGACCAGCATTGCTGTACACGTGCACGCATGTATACTTGTGCCTGGGAATGATTGTGTTGTTGAGGAATACGAGAAGTTATCGGGACGAACTCGAAGGATTTTGGAAATTAGCTCGGGGAAAAGAATTGTGGGTAGGACTCGAAGGGGTGCTCGGGAAAAATCATGAAAACCTCGGGTATGTTGTTCAATATAAAAACAAGTTTCAGATTTTTATAAAACAATTTCTTTTATACATAATAAGAGTTATTAAATTTTTAGTTGATAAAAGTTATATAGTTTTTAAATTAAAATCAAAGTTAAACCAAGTCCTAACCGAAGTTTAATAATGAATTCAAGTTTGTTTTGAAAGTGAGAAAAAAAATGGAGTTTCATAATTTAAATTGATTTAAATAAGTTTTAAGTGTTAAAATAATGTTTTAAACATGTGAGTTTAAAAAGGATTTTAAAATTGTTTAAACTTTGTTAAAGATAAAATGATACCAATGATGAATTAAAGAATAAGTAATTAAATGTTGTAATTAATAATTTAAGTGTCTAATTTATTTGTAATTAAGAATTGTAAATAATAATTAATTACAAAGATGGTTAATTTAAAATGTTTAATAAGTTAAGTGAATTAATCAAAGGATAACTGAATAATTAAAGATTAATTATTTAATTAATTAAAAGTTGACTGATTAATTAAATAAATGATTAAAGGACAATCAATCAAATGATTTGGAACCAAGTAATGTTAATTAACCATGATTGATGACCCACCTGATTTAAATTAACCCGGATTTGAAATTCATAAGTAATTAATCAAATTTGAATAAATCAGATAATTAACTGACCTTACTTATGAATATTTGGATTTGATTGGATGACTTGATTGTTTGATATCCCTGATATATGATGCTTTGTGATACATCCTGATTTATGTTGTGATCTGTAGTTTACTTATCTGTGACCTTTATATATCTATGATCTGTGAATGAACGATAAGCGTTGTTCTTATACCGCTTATCGAATTATATTTCTGTATTCTGATATATGATGATTGTATGATGTTGCACTACTGTGTAAAACCCCTGGACTACACTTTTACACACACAAATATGGATTTCACGTGGAAATCGGTTAAGTCACAGATAATTTAAATTTGATGTTTTTGAAATTGAAATTTTAATTTCAATTGATTTTGAAATTAGAAATTTGGGTTTAAAGTGAAAAGCTTTCGGAATGGAATTTCAAAGATAAAAGTTATTTTGAATAACTTAATCGAGTCTTGAAAAATTTAAATAATTTGATTTAAATTTGAATTCAAGTTTGGAATTGAATCCTATGATTTGAAACTAGGGATTGAAAATGTTATAAATGTGTTTGTATGAATCTAAACCATTTAAAAATGTAATTTTGAGAATTTGAATTTAACCCAAGAACCTTAACTCGTATGAATGAATCAGATTTTCTGAAATGAAACTGTTTGTTTTCAAATGATAAAAGCTTTCAGATAAGCAATGAAATTCCAGTTTAATTAAAGGAATTTCAATATTGAATTGAAAAATGGTTTTCCAAGTTATGAATGAATTGTTTTGAAAGCTATAAGTTAAATCTTGATTTAAAGATTTAACGAGTTAAACTGAAATGGAAACTGATTTGGAAAATCTATGAATGAATCTTTTGTTTAAAAGATTAAAGTGTGGAATTGTTTAAACCATTTAAGGTTGTTAAAATGAATCTTCTTGTTTAACGATTTGAAAATGGTAATTTGTTAAACCATTTGAAAAGGAAGTTTGGATTTAAGTTGTGACTTAATTGAAATCCCATATCCATATGTTTTTAAATATTTCGCTCACTATTCGGTTTAGCCGGGAGAGGACCTTTGGGTCGTATAACCCATTCCGAATATATGATACGTCGTATATGGATAGCATTTGAAGACCGGTGTTGAAGACCGGATATTTTTGAAAACGGAAGGATTACCGTCGAGTTACTCTGCATCGGCTGATCCCCGATATAGAGGTTTTATCATCCTTAGTGACGGGAAGTCCGGACGTGATTGGAAATTATCCGGATTTGCAAGGGCTTCGTGAGAAGTGCCTTCGGTTTTGTTCGATCCCGGAACAGACTTGTATGGATTGTATGTCTGACATTACACTTTGAGATATAAAGCCGATTTCTTTCAAATACATTTCTGTTTGGTGGCGGAGAATTTATTCTCTTAGCTTAACACCCTTCTCTGAGACGTACGAGCTCATAGGTTATGTAGTTGAAATTTATCAGCGATATATCCCAATTTGGTAATGTGACATGCTGAGTGTTGCTGTGTGATGATCAGTGTTTGATCATTTGTGATATGATCATTTGTTTGATCATTTATCTTTGTGATCATAGGTTGATCATCTGTTGACCCAAAGCATGGCTTTGTGACAAAGCGTAGCTTTGTGGACGAGACTTCGTCAGGGCCTCACAACCCGGAAATGGTCGAAACAGGAATGTTGCAGCAAGGTTATGAGGGTCGCGCCCTTTAGGGTATGTCATTTCCTTCTGGAAAAGGGTGGTGTCATGGTATGGAGCCCAGATACTTACTCATGTGGATACACTTTATTATGTGTGATGTTGGTTATCGAGGCCTCGGATAAAGGTCCCAAAGGACCGGGAGGTGGCATATTCGTGAGTTACCTGTTACAGGGGTAACCCGGCCTTGTTTGGCAGAGAGCAGTTTGTCTCTCGGGACGTCCCGCCAGAGGCGATCCCATGCGGCGGAAGGAAGTTCCTTAGCCTGACCATTTGTTGGAAATCCAAAGAAACAATACGTGACGTGTACGGTTTTAGTTGTATTACCTGCTATGGAATGTGGCGGTAACCTGCTATTGAACATAGTAGCTATAGTAGGCATACGATACTGGTCATATGTTGGCTAAGATTAATATTATACTTTCGAAATGTTTTCTACACTATGCACTAATAATAATATCAAAAATGATTTGATTTTGCGTAGTAAGCATCTTTGACTATCATAAGAAGAAATCTCCTCCAATTCTGCGTATGCATTGTGTGTGTGGCGGGAGGTCTTATGGTAGTTTCATTTTCCAAAAGCATTGCGGATTTCAATGTTTAAAACCTTTTGTTGTTGTTTAAAGATAAACTGTTTTTGTTGCTCACACCAGTCCCATGACTGATCCGGAGTTTATTGTTCCTTTCCTAAACTCTGGGTGCCCACCATTTTCCACACGGGCAGTCTAGAGTTGGGGTTTTCAGATATTCAGGTTGAGTAGATTATCTGGAGCTAGTTCATTCATCGGCGTTGCTTATCTTGGAGTTGTGGATTCATTCTTGTCCGAAGATCATTTTGGAGTTATCATTTCTATTGATATTGTTCCGCTGCTGTTGTTATCTTTTCTTTTCCGCTGCTATTTCTTGTATCATATCTCTGATGTATATTGATATTCATTGTATCACTCTGTTGTATCAGATAATATATATCAATGTATTATTCTTTTCTTCCGCTGTGTCATTTACTTAATTGTGTTATAGCTCCGGCGAATCGGATTTGAACGGTCGAATCTGCGGCATTCTAGTACAATGTGAAGTACGGATGTTGATTTTCGAGCGGGCAAAACCCGAGTCGTCACAACAATAGTAACCCAAGAGCATCTACTGCGGAACAATAACCCATGCGTGGGTTGTGCTAATTGACATGTCTATATAACGTTACTCTCCATAAACAAGTATTGTAGTTCTCTATCGTCGACTGCCTCATGCAAAAATCTTTTATTATACAACCTTTTGGGGAAACTTCACACTCAATCGCACTCTTATGCTTCACACCATCTTATGCGAGTGTATTCTTAGCCTTAACACTAACATTTTACCATTTGATTTAACATGTCTTCCCGATGAGCCTACAATAAAATATTTTGGCTTACTCTTGTCTTATTTTAACATTTAATAAGTTTGACAAATCTTATCTCACAAGTCATCTTGCACTAGGCTTCAATAACTTAAAACTATATTTTTGGTAAAATTGCACGAAATGGTATTTACCCCCTTATTATTATGGAAAAATTCAATTTGGTACTTATGGTTCCAACTCCAATGTTGATTGAAAATGCCACCAAATTTATATGTTAAATTTTCCTTCACCAAAATCTTTTAACACTTCACAAATCCATTACGTTCAATATTAGCAAGTCCTTAGCACACTGGCATATTGACTATTCTAGCTAGTTCACTATAACTAATTCAAAATCTATAACTTGTGTAATTCTTTTCTAACTCTAATCCAAGTTTCTGAGTTTAAGAGAAAATCACCATGACATTTTCATTTTAGTATAAAATCAAAAACCATTGAGTTCTAACTTTATTTTTTTCTTCACAAAATAGCAAGCGTATAAATCTATAAAGCTCTCTACTAAATTTATTAAATGTTTAACATGATTTTTTTTTCAAATTAAATTATACTTAACAAACTTTCAGAATTTTTTACTTTAGACATTTCATGTTAAATCATTTCATAGGAAATCATAACCCAAATTTATTTCAATTTCCTAAGCTAATTTCTTTTCGGCAAATCTTAAAAATATTTAACTTCCAAAACTCAGTTTTTTATAAATTTACCAATTCAATATTAATTACCTAAAATATAATTTGATTTGAAATAACTTTTTTATCTTTTCGAATACACATACTTCATTTTTACATCATATTTTATATAATTTAGAACATTCTATCACATATATAATATATCTCATTTTATTAGCTATTTTCCCTTACCTTTAAATAATACCTCATGTATATACATTAAATATATATCAAAATTTCAACTTTGGTTATTAACTATATTCATATTGAATTCAGGAATAATCTCTAAAAAATTAAATCGCATATTAATGCATATTTCAAGGGTTTATATCACAAACCCTTCAATTTCCATTTAAAAATACATACATAATAAAATATTGAAATTCCATAAATTTTTAAATAATAATTTTAAATCCTCTCTTTTTTCAATTTAAATTGTATTTCAAGATGGTTCAATTCAACTTAGAAAAATAGGCATATAAAACATATCTTTTTAAAATTTACTTTTATAAATAAGAAATTTTCACAACAAAGTAAAGAAAATGTAATAATTTTTTCCAAAGCATGACAAAAATATTTACAAAATAAAAAACATTAAAAAATGTGTTTTTACCTATCAATTTACCTTTTAAAAAGTTTCTTTATGAAAAGAAAAGTACATGGCAAAATATAAGGACAATAATGCACCTTACACAATTTAAAAAAATAAATAAAAGCATTGTAATATTTATGGAAAATTACTTCATAATAAAAATTTCCCCATTTTTGAAATTTAAAATTAGGGGTTATTATCTCAATACATTAAACAAAATTCAACTTCTACTTTTTCCCATAAATCTCAAACACTATTATTTCTAACATCTTAGGGGAAATCTTTCAATTTAGTTAAATACTTTAATTAGAGTGGATAACATAACTTACACAAGCCTAACTAGGTCATGCCATCTAAAAAATGCTTCAAATACCTCAATTACGCCTCCATGGACTCAAGGGTATTGCTCTTCTTTTTAATCATACTTATTCTTACAATTTACTCTACCGCTAGTTGGTACAAAGACCCTCTATTAGCAATTCTTTATGGAGTAAATTACACCAAATGTGATGGATTTATTTTTCACCCTAGTTGTTTTTAATCATAACATTTATTTTACTCATAGTTGTTTACTTCTATAAGGAATAAGTGAATAACTACCTCTATGAGTTGAAATATGTGGGTTGTGGCGCGTGCATGCTTGTGTGTGTGTGTGTATAATACAAATAATAGGAAATTACAAACACACTCTTTCATATGCCCTATTAAGTAGGAATCGTCTAACCTAAGCTCTGATACCAAATGTAACAACCCACCATCTACAATGTCTGGATCAATGCTTAAAAGTGGCACAGGGATCGTAGATGTCATTAACGATGGATCATTTTGAGATAAAACATAAAAACAAATCACAGAGTTATCTATAATATTCAATACTCACTGGAACTTATAGCGGAAGGAATAAAATATAATAATCAAACACATTACAACATACTTCACCATTTGCTTCTTCATCCTTGACCAATAGAAAACACTCATCGTACCATGATACTTTTGGTTGTCATCTGGATGAACAGTCATCCTAAAACGATGACACTCACTAAGTACCTTGTCCATCACATCAATAGCCACTGGCACACATAACCTTCTGTCCACCTCGGCCTCTCTTCGTGATCAATGGAATAGCACTCCAAAAGAATAGGTTGTTTTTTTTCTATAACCGTTAAAAAATACAAACTCTGTATTTTTTGACATGCTTACTACGCTTCTTCTTTTAGTCCACAGGCATGAAAACCCAATAACGGACGTTGTCTCCCCTCTAACTGGACTAATGTTTAGGATCCCTAAGTGAAACTCATATTCCATCACCATTTAATTTATAAATATCACAAATGGATGATGCCCTATTATCGATAAACAACTATCACTATAACGGATCATAAACTAGGTTTTGCATTTTGACCTATTTTCACATGCATCGAGCATTAAAAATATGTTATTCACAAAAGTCACTATTTTGGAATATTGACTTAATAAGACAGTTCCTTCAATCCAAGTGATGACTGAAAGGAACTAACCTCGTCTCTTTGTTAATTACCTTCCTTAAATCGCCCAATCTCACCTTCGTACCTTAGTATTTGTAAGTTAAAACATTTACTTCATGTCTTGAAATCATACCACACCCGATGCTTCAAAAATAATATTAACTCCACATGCTTGTGAAGTCCTCTAGACGAACTTACGGCTAGAATACCTTTATGTACATTGCGGTACTCAAAAACACTATACATATAATTGCTTAATGGCATCTTCTCTAACATAGACCCTCAATGACTCATTTCTAAAGTATAGATGATGCTACGCAATATCGAATATTGCCTCACCCTACTACTTAAAATATGACACTAAGTTACCAAATAGCATAGCCTCCATAAACTCTACGAACTTCATATTGAAACATCAAAAAATGGATCGATGTTCTAACATTATGAACATGAAGTTGATCACCTATCGCATTGAACTACTTATATGTGATATTAAGATCACACCCTAATGGTGCGCAGCCAAATGCTAAACCATGACCCAAAAAGAAATGGTTTCCCCCTTTGCGTACTTTATACAAAATCATAACTCAAGGGTAGCACACTTACAGTTTTAGCGATAGCCCAAGTATCATAATATAATAGTAACCAAGAGCATCTACTGCGGAACAACAACCCATGCGTGAGTGTACTATAAACCAAAACAAATATATATGTCATAATGCTAATTGATACGTCTGTATAACACACTGTCTATAAACAAGTAGTGTCGTCCACTATCATCGAATGCCTCATGTGAAAATCTTCTATTATTCAACATTTTAGGGAAACTTCACACTTAGCTACATTCTTATGCTTCACACCGACTTTTGTGAGTGTATTCTCGGTCTTAACACTAAATATTGCCATATGATTTAACATCTCTTGCTGATGAGTCTACAATAAAATATTTTGGCTTACTCTCATATTATTTTAATATTTAATAAGTTTTAGCCAAATATCATCTCACAAGTTGTCTTGCATTAAGCTTCGATAACTTAAACCATATTTTGGGTAAAAGGGCACGAAATGTTATTTACCCCTTATTATTATGGAAAAATTCAATTTGGTACTTTACGCTTCCAACCTCTATGTTGATTGAAAATGCCACCAAATTTGTATGTTAATTTTTCCTTTATCGAAGTCTTTTAACACCTCACAAATCTATTATGTTCAATATTATCAAGTTCTTAGCACACTGGTATATTGACAATTCTAGCTAATTCACTATAACTAATTCAAAACCTATAACCTGTGTAATTCTTCTCTAACTCCAATCCAAGTTTTTGAGTTAAAGTGAAAATCACCATGACATTTTTATTTTAGTATAAAATCCAAAACCATTGAATTCTAACTTCATTTTTTTCTTCACAGAATAACAAGCATCTAAATCTATAAAGCTCCCTGCTAAATTTAATAAATGCTTAACATGATATTTTTTTCATATTAAATCCTACTTAAACAAACTTTCAAAAAGTTTTACTTTAGACATTTCATGTTAAATCATTTCATAGGAAATCATAACCCAAATTTATTTCAATTTCCCAAGCTAATTTCTTTTCAACAAATATTAAAAATATTTAACTTCCAAAACTCAGTTCTTTATTACTTTACTAATTCAATATTAATTACTTAAAATATAATTTGATATGAAATAACTTTGTTTATTTTCTGGAATACATATTCATCGTTTTTATAACATATTTCATATAATTTATGAGCACTCTATCATATATATATATATATATATATATATATATACACACATCTTATTTTATTAGCCAATTTCCCATAGCTTTAAACAATACCTCATGTATATACATAAAATGTATCTCAAAATTTCATTTTTGGCTATTAACTATATTCATATCGAATTCAGGTATAATCTCTAAAAATATAAATCATTTATTAATGCATATTTCAAGAGATTATATCACAAACCCTTCCATTTTCATTCGAAAACACATAAATATTAAAAATATAGAAATACCACATTTTTTAATCATAAT
This sequence comes from Allium fistulosum, assembly GCA_030737815.1. Classification (NCBI taxonomy): domain Eukaryota; kingdom Viridiplantae; phylum Streptophyta; class Magnoliopsida; order Asparagales; family Amaryllidaceae; genus Allium; species Allium fistulosum. The sequence continues at coordinate 411,310,923 of CM060908.1, read as the reverse complement.
TTTAAATCCTCTCTTTTTTCAATTTAAATTGTATTCCAAGATGGTTCAAGTTAACTTAGAGAAATAGGCATGTGAAATATATTTTTTAAATTATATTTTTATAAATAAGAAATTTTCATAATAACATAAAGAAAATGTAATAAGTTTTTATAAAGTGTGACAAAAATATTTATAAAATAAAAGACATTCAAAAAATGTGTTTTTACCGGTCAATTTACTTTTTAAAAATTTTCTTTATCAAACGAAAAGCACACAACAAAATATAAGGACAATAATGCGCCTTACATAATTTTTTTCAAAAATAAATGCTTTAAAATATTTATAGAAAATTACATCGTAATAAAATTTCCCATTTTTGAAATTTATAATAAGGGATTATTATTTCAATACATTAAACAAAATTCAACTTCTACATTTTTTCCGTAAATCTCAAACACTATTATTTCTAACATTTTAGAGGAAATATTTTAATTTTGTTAAATACTTTAATTGGAGTAGATAACATAACTTGCACAAGCCTGACTAGGTCATGATATCTAAAAATTGCTTCAAATACCTCTATAACGCCTCCATGGACTCAAGGGTACTGCTCTTCTTTTTAATCATCCTTAGTCCCATAATTTACAAACACACTCTCTTATATGCCCTAATTTAGTAGGAATCGTCTAACCTAAGCTCTGATACTAAATGCAATAACTCGCCAACTATAATGTCCGGATCAATGCTTAAAAGTGGCTCTGGGATCGTAGATGCCATTAGTGGCAGATCATTATGAGATAAAATATAAAAACAAATCACGGAGTTATCTACAATATTCAATACTTTCTGAAACTTACAGTGGAAAGAATAAAATATAATAATAAAAAATATAATCCTAAACAAATAAAACAATGTAAAAGCAGATAAACTTCAACTACAACATCTCTTTATATTGGTAACATAAATAGTCTAATTTTTGGGAAAAAAAGGTAGATAGCTAATAGATAAGTAAATGCGCATCTCCGTCACACCATCGCGCCTCTAAGCCACCATCTGAACTCTCTTTCAACCTATCAGAGTATAACTAAAGAAGAAGAAAATGATAGAGGGGGTCAGACATACGTCTGGTGAGTGAAACACATCATACAAGTATATAATACTAATAAACTAATAAAACAACACTTGTCTTTGAGAACCATACCTTAACCCGTGTCACCTGCACCCAACAAGTCGGCTAAACATGATATGATACTATAGTGGCATCATATACCAAGGTCTCAATAAAGTCTACCTTAGGTGTAACGACCCAATATTTTCAACCATTCGCATCCATTATAAGTGTATAGGTAGACACTCATGCCGGAGTTGAATTGCTCAAAATACCGCATTGTAATTAAAATTTTGCAAATCTCAGAATATACAGTAAATAAATATAATCATAGATCACAAACACAGAGTAAAATAATGCAGCGGAAGTAAAAGAAATAGTAGTTCATGAAGCTACTATCTAAATATGTCAGAGTTACATAAGATACAACAGAAGAAATAGAGTACAACAAAAGTCTCAATAAAATAACCAAGTACAAGCTGAGTAGAACAACGGAATTGAAATAGATAGGACATGACAAGCAGATAATCTCCAGCGATTCAAATCTCCAAGAGAGTGGAAATCCAAATCTGTGAATAACTCAGGCTGACCCGAGCGTAAAGAAAAACACAAAACACTCGAGTCAGGACAATATATACTTATATAATGTAAACCAACTCAAGTGAACTGTAATAAAGGTACAAGTAACTTAAAAGGTGCTTGGGACCGCCCATCCTCTAAGGATCCGTTAAACCATCTACTATGTAGTAATATTCGATATTATAATAATGTCTAATATAAAATAAACATACTTTTAAATAGCATTAAGGCTTTACATTTTCCACCTTAACACGTAATAGTCCCAGTAGTCTATCCAGTATTAGCATACTCCCAAAATGGGGGCTACCCTCGATACTCCACAGGCTACGGGAGAAATCACAAATCGTAGTAAAGCTCGATATGGTAGGTGACACGGCACAACTAGGCAATGCAAGGGTAGATATACCAATTACGCACACGGACTGATGGAGCGCGTAGCAGCCACTACCGTCCACCTCGAACAACACTCCCAAATCGGAGGATGGCCATCTAATCAATCACAAGTAAGAGTATAATATCGAAGAAATGTGTCCGAGAAGAGGTGCTACCTCACTGGTCCGAGATTGCTCCTGTTTTAGCCACCTTATGCCAACCCACGGGGGTTGGGTCCATGTGACGACCGCCCATGACCCCTGCACTGAACCTAGAGATAGTGCGCTGTAAAGTGTGCCAGGCAGCCATGGACGATTGCCAAGGTAAATTAAAACAGCAGAATCTATCGTATTACTCACAGCGCATGGACAAAATACAATAGAATATATATATAGTGAAGCTTCACAGAATAGAATCTCATCAATAAAACTTCATAATAGTTGAATACAAACATCTGAATAGTCAATACATCAAGCCTCACTACATAACACTCAAAGAATATACAAGCAGCGGAACATCCAGTACATATAGTAAGAAAACAATATGCAAGCCTCCAGCTCGTCTTCATCATCAGCATCGTGGAAAGCAAGAACAACACCTGTCACCTGCTACCTAGTCTGCCCGTCCCAAAATGGACGAACAGCCCAAGGCAATAAGAGTTAAAACATAAAGCCTTGAGTCAGACAACAGTCTTAGTGAGCGGTAAATTAATTAACAACATACCAAAAGAGCATAAAGGAAAAAGGAATAGGAATCCAACCCTCCCACTCCACCTCTTTCTACAGTGATAGCCCCCAGACACACACTAAGCAGAAGCAAACATAGCAAAGCATACAATTTGAAGTAAAGCAGTTATCACTCGAGTCAAGGGCGATGCTTTCCAAGTACAAACCCCCAAGGCCTAAACCAAGATCAGATAAGCACCCAAAAAATACTGCTCTTGAGACCGAATGACGATACAACCAAACATCCATGACTCTGGCTATCACTGTTATCATTGCTTCGATATCATCGTTAATTGAATGACCAGCTCATTCTTTCATCCGTCCGTCAAGGGCTAATGGAAACCCCAGTTCTAGACATAACTCCGCACGTCGTCAAAACCCGTGCCTAGGACTATCGAATCTGCCCAGAGTAGTCGACTACCAATCAGTAGCCTTCAGGGACTATCGAATCTGCCCAACGTACTCTTGCTTTGAGCATGCTAGAACCTTCAGCAACGATGAGATCTCAGCCTTCTAGTCATCCTCCTCGACGACTATTTCCATACTAGCTCAAGCGCCTCTCGAGCAAACCATTATCCTCAAACTCGAACCATTTCACCGAGTTGTCAGCATGCTTGGAATGATCCCGTCTGGATTAGACCAAGACTATCTCATACTATGCTTCGCCTCATCATCATCATAGCAAAGCTTTATCTCAACATCATCATCAAATCTATCCATATGAGCTTCATCATCCGCTACATATGCCACGAGCAGCTTTTCCAATTCAAGAGCCTTTCCCTTAGCTTTTGAATCAACTTCGACCATCTTGTTTAAATCAAATCATCAATCAACTAATTCATAGCAATCAATCAAGTCAAACATTAATCCAAGTAATCAAGCATTCAAATATGATCTAATGAACAATTATAACAATAATGGCAATTTCGTAAATAAAGAGTCTAAAGTCTAACAAGCATGAAAACATGAGCAATATCTCTATAATCTTGATGAATGAACTTGCATAGGTTAACATGTAGTAAAATGGATGTCAAATCATAATGAACAATAGATCTACACTTAGGTTTACAAAGATGCATGAAAATCACTACTTTACACAAAATCAAGCCAACGATCCGATATATTCCTTTGGATCCGTGTGAGAGATAATCACCACTCACCAAATCACCTAAACACCTCAAAAGCAACACACTTCAGATCTGGACAGCGAAGAATCTAACTCGATCTATCACAAATCCGCTTCAAACGATGAAATCTCTCTTTGATGGATGTAGATCTTCAATCTAAGCTCTTAAATCTTCAATTCGATCTTCGATTTGGATGGAAGGAAGCACAAGATTAAAGTGGAGAAAAGAAGTGAAGAAGTGTAGAAGTCGAGCTCTCAAAATGGCAGCACTTCGTCGCTTCAAAATCCGGATCCCAAAAATGAAGAAGAACCCTCCTATTTATAGGCTGATTTCACCTTAGGTCGTCCGCTCGCTATTAGGTCGTCCACGACCTAAGAACCCACGACCTAAAACCTATGACCTAACGCATGCGCATCCACGACCTAACGAAACCCTACGACCCACGACCTAACGCATGCGCGCGACTTACAGATCCAACGACCTAACACATCTGCGCTTCTTCGACCTAGCGCATGCGCATCCACGCGACCTACGACCTAACAAAGATGCGGCTTAGCTCTTACGCGACCTAACACATACGCGACCTAACACACACAGAAGCTCACGACCTAACTCAACACAGAGGCTCACGACCTAACTAACTTAGCTAGGATACGACTTAACACCTTAGGTCGTATAACGACCTAACTACGCTAACTCGCTAACTAATAGGTCGTTGCCGCTAACTATTAGGTCGCTACTCCTATAGGTCGCTCACTCTTTTAGCTCGCTCCAACCTCTTAAGTCGCTCTTCCGCCCTAACCTACCCCACGACCTAAGCCACCACACGACTCCTCTCCTATACGACCTATCCCCAAAATCCTTAGGTCGCCAACTCCAACTTCCTTAGGTCTTTCCACTTTCTTAGGTTGTCTACCCCGACCTAACCACTATACGACCTAGGACTTAGACTATGGATGACTTATCAACAATGTGACCTAATGATAACTGTTTTTACGATGTTTCGATCCGTAAAAATACGGGTCGTTACATTCTTCCCCCCTTAGGAATTTCGCCCCCGAAATTCCAAACAAACAAAGCAATCAAAGACTATTCTGCATGCCTACCATCTATAGCAATCAACAAACCATGCATCCAATTCTAGCTTAGCATGCAGAATTCTAAAACTAGAACAAGTTACAATGTCGTTAGATGACACGACACCTTAGGGCCATACCTTGAAGAGTTCAGGATGAGCTGCTTTCATCCTCTCTTCCACCTCCCATGTACATTCGTTATCATCATCACTCCATTGTATCTTGATCAACTTAACTACCTTCCTCCTAAGCTGTTTCGTGTCGGTTTCCACAACACGAAGCGGCTTATGAGGTCTCCTATCGACTGGATCAACTTCGAAATCTTCACAGCTATCAGCAGAAACCACTGTATTCGAGTCGTGCACATACTTCCGTAGATACGATACATGAAATACTTTGTGCACACCCGACATCTTCTCTGGTAACTCCAATCTGTAGGCGAGCTTTCCAATTTGCTCGATGATCGGGAATGGTCCAACAAATCTCGGAGTCAATTTCCCTTTCTTCCCGAATCGAATAACATTCTTCAGTGGAGAAATCTTCACAAAAACCATATCACCTACGTCGAATTCCAAATCCTTACGACGCTTATCGGCATAACTTTTCTGTCGGTCTTGGGCTGCCTTCATTCGTTGCCGAATGATCTCTATGCAATCCGAAGTTTGTCGAATCATCTCTGGCCCAAGCATCATCTTTTCTCCGATCTCTAACCAACATGTCGGAGAATTACACGGTCTTCCATACAATGCTTCATACGGTGCCATACCAATGCTTGATTGGTAACTGTTATTATACGAAAATTCCCAAATGAAGGTGATCTTCCCATGATCCTCCGAAATCTAAAACACAAGCTCTGAGGAGATCTTCCAAAACTCGGTTGACTCTCTCGGTCTGACCATCTGTTTGAGGGTGATAATCTGTACTCAAACACAACTCGGTCCCCAAAACTTCCTGAAAGCTCTTCCAAAATCCATTAGTGAACAATGGATCTCAATCGCTCACTATACTCTTCGGAATACCATGGAATCGAACTATCCACTTAACATACAACTCAGCCAACTTTGATGCAGTCCTAGTCGATCGAACAGGAATGAATCTTGCACTCTTAGTCAGACGATCTACAATGACCCAAATTCCTTCATTTCTCGTTCTTGTTCTAGGTAGTCCATCAATAAAATCCATCGATATTTGCTCCCACTTCCATGTAGGAACTTCTAATGGCTGAAGCAATCCACTTGGCTTCTTCTGCTCGGCTTTTACCAACTGGCAGTTCATACACTTGGAAATAAAATTTCCAACATCCTTCTTCATACCTTCCCAGTAATAGGTTCTCTTCATATCCCGATACATCTTATTTCCACCTGGATGAATTATCAGCTTCGAGTGATGACTTTCCTTCAGAACTTCACTTCTCAATTCATCTATATCGGGAACAACTAGTCGTCCTTGCTTCCGAAGCCAACCTTCTCGATCGACCTCGAATCCTTTATCCTTTTCTGGTTCCAATCCAGATTCCAAATCACGGATAATCTTGACAAGCTTATCGTCTTGCTTTTGGCTCTCGCCAATTCTTTCCATAAGAGTCGGTCTTATCGATAAGTTTGCCAACATCTCAGGTTCCAATTCACATCTTGGCCTGAAATCAAATCCAGCTAAATACTCGAGATTCTTCCATTCTGAAAACATGGCTCCCAATCCTGCATGTCTTCGACTTAACGCATCTGCCATTGCGTTACCCTTTCCCGAAGTATAAGCTATACCAAAATCATATGATGCTAAAAACTCTATCCATCGTTGCTGCCGAAGATTCAAATCCTTTTGGGAGAAAAGATACTTCAACGACTTATGATCTGTAAACAACTCGAATCGAACTCCCAATAGATAATGTCTCCACATCTTCAGAGCAAATACAATCGCCGCTAACTCCAAATCATGAGTCAGATAATTCCTTTCATGCGGCTTCAGTTGTCGACTTGCATACGCAACAACTTTATCCCTCTGCATCAGTACTGCTCCAAGTCCAGTACCACAAGCGTCGGTGTAAACCACCATCTCATCATTCCCACTTGGAATAGTCAAAACAGGAGCACTTGTCAGTCGCTCTTTTAGGATTCTGAAAGCTTGCTCACACTTATTATCCCATCCGAATACTTGGTTCTTTTTCGTCAATCCTGTTAATGGTGCAGCTACCTTGGAAAAGTATTTGATAAATCGACGATAATATCCTGCTAATCCAAGAAAACTTCTCACAGCGGATGCATTCTTAGGTCTACCCCAATCCTGGATTGCTGCTACCTTGGCGGGATCAACCGCTATTCTATTTCCAGAAATAATATGGCCTAAGAACCTCACTTCACTCTTCCAGAAGTGACACTTCGAAAACTTAGCCTTCAGCTGATGTTTCCGTAAGATTTCCAAAACAATACGCAAGTGCGTCTTGTGCTCTTCTTCAGTTCTGGAATAAATTAGAATATCATCCACGAACACTAGCACGAACTTGCTCAACTGATCTCTGAACACTCTATTCATAAGATCCACAAAATATGCTGGCGCATTAGTCAATCCAAATGGCATTACCAGCCACTCAAAGAAACCGGATGGTGTCCGAAAAGCAGTCTTCGGCACACTATCCTTAGCCACTCTCAACTGGTGAAATCCCGTTGCCAAATCCATCTGAGAAAACACCTTAGCTTCGTGAAGCTGATCAAACAAGTCATATATTCTCGGCAATGGATACTTGTTCTTCTTAGTCACCTTATTCAGCTCACGATAATCCACACACAACCTCAACGATCCATCTGCTTTGGTTGCGAACACAACTGGTGCACCCCATTCGGACACACTACGCCGAATGAATCCTTTCTGCAAAAGATCATCAACCTGCACCTTCAACTCCTGATGTTCCCTAGGTGCCATCCTCCTAAGAGGCATCACAACAGGTCTGGCTTCCTCAACTAGATCTATATGAAACTCGATCTCTCTATGCGGCGGTAACCCTTTGACCTCGTCAAAGACATCCTCAAATCCATTAGCGATTGGCACAGATGACAGTCCATCCCATGGAACAACCAGCGAATACATGAAGCTCATTGTAACGACCCGATATTTTCAACCATTCGCATCCATTATAAGTGTATAGGTAGACACTCATGCCGGAGTTGAATTGCTCAAAATACCGCGTTGTAATTAAAATTTGGCAAATCTCAGAATATACAGTAAATAAATAAAATCACAGATCACAGACACAGAGTAAAATAATGCAGCGGAAGTAAAAGAAATAGTAGTTCATGAAGCTACTATATAAATATAACAAAGTTACATAAGATACAACAGAAGAAATAGAGTACAACAGAAGTCTAAATACAATAACCAAGTACAAGCTAAGTAGAACAACAGAACTGAAATAGATAGGACAAGACAAGCAGATAATCTCGAGCGATTCAAATCTCCAGAAAGTGGAATTCGAATCTGTGAATAACTCAGGCTGACCCGAGCGTAAAGCAAAACACAAAACACTCGAGTCAGGATAATATATACTTATATAATGTAAACCAACTCAAGTGAACTGTAATAAAGGTACAAGTAACTTAAAGAATGCTTGGGATCGCCCATTCTTTAAGGATCCGTTAAACTATTTACTATGTAGTAATATTCGGTAATACAGTAGTGTGTAATCAGTAAAGTATAATCATATAGAAAATAGCGTTAAGGGGATGGAGAACCTTAACGCGGTCGGATCTTAAAATCATAATCGTAGTAAAGCTCGATATGGTAGGTGACACGGCACAACTAGGCAATGCCAGGGTAGATATACCAATTACGCATCCGGACTAGTGGTGACGCATAGCAGCCACTACCGCCCACCTCGAACAACACTCCCAATCAAGGGTGGCCACCAAATCAATCACAAGTAATAGAATGGTATCGAAGAAGTGTGTCCGATAAGAGGTGCTACCTCCTTGGTCCGTCAATCGCTCCTGTTTTAGCCACCTTATGCCAACTCACGGGAGTTGGGTCCACGTAACATACCTTAAGAACGTCGCCACCATCCTACTTCATTCTGGAATCTCCACAGCGTACACGGTTGTCAAAGTGGTTTTCGGTATCGACAGAGAGTATGTCCATATCCGATCCCGGTCTCTTTGCCAACCAATCGTTATTATAACCCGTGGTTATAACTTTTAAAAACAATACTTTACTTCAAAATAAGATATCATTTCAAAATCATGTCTTTATCAAAATAAAGATTTATCATTTCCAAATCATTTCAATATTCTAAAATATCGTATCCTTTCAAACTTCTTTTCAAATCATTTTAATACATCAAAATATTATATCTTTTCAAACTTTATTTCAAATCATTTTTATATATCAAAATATCATACCTTTGATAGTTATACTTCGAAACCAAAATCATTTTATTTCAAAACTATGTTCATTTCAAAACAACATCATTTCCATTTCAAACATATATTCACCTTTCAAATAGTCTATACTTTCAAAGTTATAACTCTTTTGAAACAAAACATTTGAAATCATTATACTTTGAAAATCACAGCATTTCGAAATCATATATTTAAAATCATCTTTTAATTCTATACATTTACAAACTTATTAAATTCAAACCATCAAACTTCAATTCAATTACAGTTTACCAACAAACCGTTTCAAATCTTATCAATTCCCAATATAGATTAAATCCACAAAATACAATATTCAATCTTTAGTATATTTCAAAACTTTAAATCTCCCACATTTCATAAATCCAATATCATTTTAATAAACTCAATTAATATATACTTCAAATATTCATTTATCAAATAAATTAAATAAGTCAGAAATCAAGTATCATTTCAAACTCATTTCACAATATCAAAATATTATTCAAAACACCATTCATTTTTATTCATTTAAATACCATTTAAATCCATTCATTTTATTAAATTTAAATACCATTTTAAACTCACATTAGAAATCAAATTCTTCCACTTAAATATCTCTTCATTATCTTTAGAAATTTAACATTTAATTTCCCAAAATTATATCATTTTCCAGAGATTATTTTTCATTAAAATTAATTTAAAACAACAAAATATAGTTTCCGTAGCACTTATAAAATGCTACGTAAAGTTATAGTTTAAAACAGTTAATTAACAAAAGACAGCGTTAAATGCTGTAATAGATTTCTTTTAAGTTTCAATTAACTTACATGTTAAGTTTAACCACTATAGCACTTACAAAGTGCTATAATAGCCTTTATTTCAAATTAACCTTTTAGTTCATTTAAAACACTACAACATTTACAAAATGCTGTAATATCCTTTACATTACATTTCAAAATGCTGTTAAATCATATTCAGAGTTTTATTTACAATTCCACAAATAATTAACTTTTAATATAAACCATTTTAACTTATAAAATCATATATTTCACATTTAACACAATCATTTTAAATACCTTTATTTCTATGATTTTATAAAGTCAAATTTCCATACAAAAATCAAATTTAATCATAATTAAATTTTCATTTCTTTAATTAAATTATTAACTTAACAACTAAGTTTAAATTTCCAAAAATATAGCTTATTTCCATTTATTTTACTTAATTAAAATTTCACTTTTAAACAAATTTCACAAAATTCAATTTAAGTTATATTTCCAAATTCAGTTTAAATGTTCATTTATTCCATATTTTAATTTATAAAAAATCATTAACATCTTTAAAACATTATTATTACTTAATAAAAATCATTAAATTCATCTTTAAATCAAATTTGTCATATTTTCTTACTTTACAAAAATTCCATTTATAAACAAAATCATAAATTCCAAAATTAACTTATATTTCAAATTCTACTTCACCATTTACTTAATTCACTTATTTAATTTGTAGAAAATCACAAATACTTTATAGAAATCATTTTAATGAAATTTAAATCAAAATACCATAATATTTACATTAAAAAAAAGTATTTTAAAAATTTCAAAAAAATATATAAACCACGGGTCTGTATATAATTTTCTAGCCTAGGTCAAGTGATACGGATATGTATCATTTCAATCCGCAGTTTACAAAGAAAAACCGGGTTTTATCATTTCAAACCCGCAATCCCAAGTAATATAAATAAATAAATAAAAAACCGTTCAGGCCTATCATTTCAGCCCATAACGATTTTTCCTTATTCTAAAGTCCGTTCGGGTATGTATCATTTCAACCCATAGTGATTCTAATCTACAGGGAACTTGCAGTGTGATAAACTGATATAAATAAACAGAATAGCATGAGATAACACTAATAGATGATATAACATATGTAATAACAGGGGTAAACATTATATGATCATAATATAACAGTTACAACAGGATGATATAATTTTACAGATTCAAATGGTGTCAGTTTACTAGTTATATAAGTACACATTGTCTGGTGAGAATTACTCACTTGTTCAAGCTGGAGATGACAACCACAAACGCACAACAAAGATTTCCAGAGGCACGAGAGCACGATAATTATTTGAGTGTGGGAGAGCCAAAGCTAATTGCCTTGTCACATTCAAACCAAACAATTACAAACAACATAAGATTTCAACCCAAAAATTCAATAAACAATGCTAGAAATGGATGCATAAACAAAGTCAAAGTGTTTGCACTTGCTTCCTACCACCTATGCTTCAGCTCCAGATCTGAAATGGCACGGCTAAAGGCATGGTTTGGATCAGGTATGGTCTGGAAAAGGTGCGGCTACAAGGTGATGAAGGTGAGTGGAAGTTACAAGGTGTTGAAGGCAATGGAATACCAAAGGGTTTCAAGGCAAAGTGTGGCTTTTGTTGCACCATAGGGTTCGGCCCCTTGCTGATGTGGCTTGGCCATGGTATGTGGTGGTCAGGTGGTGGCTGGAGTGTGGGCTAGAGGTGGTGGAAGGTCAGGTCAGAGGTGGTGGTGGTGGAGGTAGTGGTGGCAAAAGGTGGTAGAAGGAGGAGATGACAATTCTAGGTCATAAGTGATAGTTTGTGATGGTTTTTGGTGGATTTTGTGTAGATCTTGGACTTGGATTGGTTAGGCCTGAGGAGGAGGGTTGCTAGGATGGGTGATGGTCAGGGGAAGGGGGTCGTGGTGGTCGGCCAAAGCCTGGAGGAGGAGGAACCAAACTATGAAGGTAGAGAGCATATGCAGTTTCAATAGAAAAAACATAGAAAACAAGGAAGAAAGAAGGAATTTTTACCCAAAATTTTGAAGCCATGGCCGTGATTTTTTTTGGAGGAGAAAGAGAAGTGTTTGCGTGAAAAAAATGAAAAGAAGTCCGCTGAAAAGAATAGGGTATGCATGGCCAAAAACATTGAAGAGAGGAGTTGAGAAAGTGAAAGGTCGGGAGGTGAAAAGCCATAGGAATTTCAATAGTTTAAAACTTTTCATATTTCCTCTAATTTCTTTTTAAGTTTTATATAACTGAAATATATATATAAACTCAGATAAAATACGAAAATTTAGTAAATAAACAAAAATTAATTAATTATTAATTATATAAAATTTAATTAAGTAAAACAGCAAAAATTGCAACTAGTCTTGAAAATATGAAAAATAAATGCAATGAACTTTGGAAAAAGTTTATGGACTTGTAAAACATTTATAAACAAAGATAATAACATAAAATAAAAATGCATTCACAAAATGAATAAATAAATTTTAATTAAATATAATTTAATTGAAGAAAATAGCAGAAAAATAGAAACTAGCCTTTAAAAATAGAAAATAAATTCAATACGCTTTGGAAAAATTATATAATCACTTTAAATTATTTAAAAGACAAAATTATACATAAAATAAAATACTAACACATATTAGAACAAAATATGACAAATAAAATATAATTTAAAATAGACAATATTGCTAAATACATCAGTTTACACACAATATTGAAATATACATAACTTTCACAATTTAACTCCGTTTCCAATGAAACGAAAAGCTGTATCCATGGAATTAAATCTATTTTCATAATAAAAGATAAAATTTAAGAATTTGAAATATTTAAATTTAAAGTTCAAAAGTCAAAGTTTGACCAGTTTCAATAGAAATTCACTTTTCAGTGAAATATCCAATTTATACTAGTTTGAACTATAAATCACTTAATAGTCAACATTTATATTTAAAATGAAATGTTTGAAATAGAACAAGTTTAAAATAATTTAAAATAAAATAAAGTCAAAATTTAAAATATAGGCCAAAATCTAGGGTTGTTACACTCTCCCCCACTCAAAACTTTTCATCCCCGAAAAGGAATGAAGTACGGGAAAACACAGGAAAGATAAAATTGAAATGAGATTAAGACAAGATGACAAAAGATTTAAATTATACCTGATAACTGTGGTTATAGGTAAGTTTAACAAGGTGGAGATGGTCTTCCCAAGATTCTCCAGAATCAGGAACACAAGTACGAAAAGATCCTCTAGAATCTGATTCACTCTTTCCGCTTGACCGACATTCTGTGGGTGGAAAGCAGTGCTCAGATTTAAAATGAGTACCAAAGATTATAAAGATTATAGAAAGATTTCTAAGCAAAAAGATTATAGATAGATGCCTATACCAGTCTGTAGCAAGATAAGGAAAAATAAGGACAACTAACAAACAGTTTGAAAAACAAAATTAGGTAATAAGTTTGAAAAACAAAATAAGATAATAGGTTTGAAATTTCCATGGTTTCAGCTTAACTGATAATTAATTTTACACAAGTTAAATAAATCTTAACTATCTCTAATTTCATTATCTTATCATCAAATTTTCTTAAACAAACAATCTCTAAAATCATGATTTGATTAAAATTAAGTGTATAACATTCAATAAATTTAATTCTTCTTTATTCCTAATTATAATTAAATTTATCCCTCTCAAATATTTTATCACATATGTTAAATATGCTTACACTTATTATAACTGTTTTAATTTATTCCTAATTCCCTTAACATCATTTGTATTGTAAATTATTCAATTAACCTTTTAGTCTATTTACCTGTGTTAATCTTTTTATAACTAAAATTTAAATGTATAATATTTATTATAACCACTCAAATTTTATTTATAAAAATCTTTTTATATTGTATATTATCCAATTACATTGTTAAGTTCTAAAAATTAAGGTAAGTTATATTGGAATGCAATTGAGAATTATACAAATAAAACTTTCTAAAATTAATATACACTATAAACATCCTAATTCAATCATTTCAAGCTTGAATCATCTATTCAAAAATTTTGATTTTCTTTTTATACTTGAAGTTATTATTTAAGATAGAATTTAAGAATAAAATCTCCGATTCCTTTCAAACCATTTAGAGATAGACAAATGTATGTACATAATTTGTCAAATCAAATTTAAATCATATATATATATATTTTATAAATCAATCATATTTTAGAAATTTATATCAATCAAGTTTCCCAAAATAAAGCTGTAGCAAGACTACAGAATGGTTTCTTCACTTCGAAACTCGAAAATGAACGTCGATGATGCTGCAGTCATCACCGAAATTATTTTCCAACGACAAAGAGAAGAGCACTTAATTTTTAAACTTTAAAATCCTTTAGAGACAAAAATTTTTTTTATTCAAAAATACTTTAAATAATATGCTTTTAAAAATTTTAAACACAAGGTTTGAAATCCATCGGAAATTAAACTCTTTAAATTTCTTGTTTTAAATTCATTTCAGTTCCCAAATAAATTTATAAACAACTATTTATAAATTCCTTTGTAGAACAATAAATTATAAATCAAGTATTATCATTTTAAATAATCAATTTAAACAAATTTATTAAGTTCTATAAATTTACTTATATATTAAAATTTATTTAATTAACCAAATTTTAAAATAATATTGTATCGGTTTGTTCTGTCAAAGTGTTTTAGAAATCCTATCGATAGCGTTGATCAGACGAATCGATCGGAAACCCAAATCGACATCAACAACTCAAACAACACAATATATAATAAAATATAGATTTAAAAGTACAATTCAAAATGTTTTGAAGGTAGGTTGGAAACAAAAGACAAGATGATTAAATAACAAAGTAGGGAGATGGGTAAGCTTAGATAACCGCGGACAACCTTAACCGGGTTAACCGTGAGTTAATGAATAAGATCAAATGTGGATGTTTCTGGGGTAAATCTACATCCGATCTCAAGAGATAGAGTTTGGAATAACAAAAGATATTAGCATCTAAACCAAGGATAGATATAAATCTCTAGTGAATCAATGCTAATTTGTAAAGGAGTTTCCCCCTTTACCAGAAAATTAGGATATTGGCGAGACAACCAATTCACTATAAAGATCATTCGAAGTGGAGTTATGTGACACTCCAAAATCAAAAGAAGATGAATAGTGAGGGACAAGAATGAATTTTGGAACCGCAGGGAACGTTACAAAAATTCAAAGGAAATTCGAATCAAAAGGAAGAGATTCAAACTTGAACGAAAGTGATTCTGTAAATAAATCTACTCCATATGCTGAGTTTTGCCTCAAAGCCAAAGCTCTGATACCAACTGTAACGACCCGATATTTTCAACCATTCGCATCCATTATAAGTGTATAGGTAGACACTCATGCCGGAGTTGAATTGCTCAAAATACCGCGTTGTAATTAAAATTTGGCAAATCTCAGAATATACAGTAAATAAATAAAATCACAGATCACAGACACAGAGTAAAATAATGCAGCGGAAGTAAAAGAAATAGTAGTTCATGAAGCTACTATATAAATATAACAAAGTTACATAAGATACAACAGAAGAAATAGAGTACAACAGAAGTCTAAATACAATAACCAAGTACAAGCTAAGTAGAACAACAGAACTGAAATAGATAGGACAAGACAAGCAGATAATCTCCAGCGATTCAAATCTCCAGAAAGTGGAATCCGAATCTGTGAATAACTCAGGCTGACCCGAGCGTAAAGCAAAACACAAAACACTCGAGTCAGGATAATATATACTTATATAATGTAAACCAACTCAAGTGAACTGTAATAAAGGTACAAGTAACTTAAAGAATGCTTGGGATCGCCCATTCTTTAAGGATCCGTTAAACTATTTACTATGTAGTAATATTCGCTAATACAGTAGTGTCTAATCAGTAAAGTATAATCATATAGAAAATAGCGTTAAGGGGATGGAGAACCTTAACGCGGTCGGATCTTAAAATCATAATCGTAGTAAAGCTCGATATGGTAGGTGACACGGCACAACTAGGCAATGCCAGGGTAGATATACCAATTACGCATCCGGACTAGTGGTGACGCATAGCAGCCACTACCGCCCACCTCGAACAACACTCCCAATCAAGGGTGGCCACCAAATCAATCACAAGTAATAGAATGGTATCGAAGAAGTGTGTCCGATAAGAGGTGCTACCTCCTTGGTCCGTCAATCGCTCCTGTTTTAGCCACCTTATGCCAACTCACGGGAGTTGGGTCCACGTAACATACCTTAAGAACGTCGCCACCATCCTACTTCATTCTGGAATCTCCACCGCGTACACGGTTGTCAAAGTGGTTTTCGGTATCGACAGAGAGTATGTCCATATCCGATCCCGGTCTCTTTGCCAACCAATCGTTATTATAACCCGTGGTTATAACTTTTAAAAACAATACTTTACTTCAAAATAAGATATCATTTCAAAATCATGTCTTTATCAAAATAAAGACTTATCATTTCCAAATCATTTCAATATTCTAAAATATCGTATCCTTTCAAACTTCTTTTCAAATCATTTTAATACATCAAAATATTATATCTTTTCAAACTTTATTTCAAATCATTTTTATATATCAAAATATCATACCTTTGATAGTTATACTTCGAAACCAAAATCATTTTATTTCAAAACTATGTTCATTTCAAAACAACATTGTGACGACTCGGGTTTTGCCCGCTCGAAAATCAACATCCGTACTTCACATTGTACTAGAATGCCGCAGATTCGACCGTTCAAATCCGATTCGCCGGAGCTATAACACAATTAAGTAAATAACACAGCGGAAGAAAAGAATAATACATTGATATATAATATCTGATACAACAGAGTGATACAATGAATATCAATATACATCAGAGATGATACAACAAATATAGCAGCGGAAAAGAAAATGATATCAACAGCAGCGGAACAATATCAATAGGAATGATAACTCCAAAATGATCTTCAGACAAGAATGAATCCACAACTCCAAGATAAGCAACTCCGATGAATGAACTAGCTCCAGATAATCTACTAAACCTGAATATCTGAAAAGAAACCCAACTCTAGACTGCTCGTGTGGAAAATTATGAGCACCCAGAGTTTAGGAAGGGAACAATAAACTCCGGATCAGTCATGGGACTGGTGTGAGCAACAAAAACAGTTTATCTTTAAACAAACACAAAAGGTTTTAAACATTGAAATCCGCAATGCTTTTGGAAAATGAAACTACCATAAGACCTCCCACCACACACACAATGCAAACGCAGACTTGGAGGAGATTTCTTCTTATGATAGTCAAACATGCTTACTACGCAAATCATTGGATTATTATTAATAGTGCATAGTGGAAAACAATTTGAAAGTATAATATTAATCTTAGCCAGCATAGGTACCATTATACTATGCCTACTATAGCTACCATATTAGATGGTAGGTTCTACAACTAAAACCGTACAAGTTCCGTATTGGAGAAATGGATTTCCAACAAATGGTCAGGCTAAGGAACTTCCTTCCGCCGCATGGGATCGCCTCTGGCGGGACGTCCCGAGAGACAAACTGCTCTCTGCAAACAAGGCCGGGTTACCCCTGTAACAGGTAACTCACGAATATGCCACCCCCCGGTCCTTTGGGACCTTTATCCGAGGCCTCGATAACCAACATCACACATAATAAAGTGTATCCACATGAGTAAGTATCTGGGCTCCATACCATGACACCACCCTTTTCCAGAAGGAAATGACATACCCTAAAGGGCGCGACCCTCATAACCTTGCCGCAACGATCCTGTTTCGACCATTTCCGGGTTGTGAGGCCCTGATGAAGTCTCGTCCACAAAGCTACGCTTTGTCACAAAGCCATGCTTTGGGTCAACAGATGATCAACCTATGATCACAAAGATATAAGATCAAACAAATGATCATATCGCAAATGATCAAACACTGATCATTTCACAGCAGCACTCAGCATGCCACATTACCAAATTGGGATATATCGCTGATAAATTTCAACTACATAACCTCTGAGCTCGTACGTCTCAGAGAAGGGTGTTAAGCTAAGAGAATAAATTCTCCGCCACCAACAGAAATGTATTTGAAAGAAATCGGCTTTATATCTCAAAGTGTAATGTCAGACATACAATCCATACAAGTCTGTTCCGGGTTCGAACAGAACCGAAGGCACTTCTCACGAAGCCCTTGCAAATCCGGATAATTTCCAATCACGTCCGGACTTCCCGTCACTAAGGGTGATAAAACCTCTATATCGGGGATCAGCCGATGCAGAGTAACTCGACGGTAATCCTTCCGTTTTCAAAAATATCCGGTCTTCAACACCGGTCTTCAAATGCTATCCATATACGACGTATCACATATTCGGAATGGGTTATACGACCCAAAGGTCCTCTCCCGGCTAAACCGAATAGTGAGCGTAATATTTAAAAACATATGGATATGGGATTTCAATTAAGTCACAACTTAAACCCAGAACTTTTCTTTTCAAATGGTTTAACAAATTACCATTTTAAATCTTTAAACAAAAAGATTTATTTTAAACAACCTTCAACGGTTTAAACAATTTCCACATTTTAATCTTTTAAACAAAAGATTCATTCACAGATTTTCCAAATTAATTTCCATTTCAATTTGATTAACTCGTTAAATCTTTAAATCAAAGATTTAACTTATAGCTTACAAAACAATCCCATTTCAAATGATTTAAACCAATCATTATTTTAAATCTGTTAAAGATAACAGATTCAAATCATAGCTTTTCAAACAATTCATTCATAACTTGGAAAACCATTTTTTTTCAATTCAATATTGAAATTCCTTTAATTAAACTGGAATTTCATTTCTTATCTGAAAGCTTTTATTATTTAAAACAACAGTTTCATTTCAGAAAATCTGATTTATTCATACGAGTTAAGGTTCTTTGGGTTAAATCCAAATTCTCAAACCAATATTTTAAAATGGTTCAAATTCATAGAAAACACATTTATAATATCTTTAATCCCTAGTTCCAAATCATAGGATTCAATTCCCAACTTGAATTCAAATTTAAATCAACTTATTTAAATTTTCAAAACTCGATTAAGTTATTCAAAATAACTTTTATCTTTGAAATTCCATTTCAAAAGTTTTTCACTTTAAACCCAAATTTCAAATTTCAAAATCAATTGAAATTAAAATTTTAATTTCAAAAACATTAAATTTAAATTATCTGTGACTTAACCGATTTCCACGTGAAATCCATATTTGTGTGTGTATAAGTGTAGTCCAGGGGTTCCACACAATAGTGCAACATCAATCATCACATATCAAAATACAGGAAATAGTTGATAAGCGATATAAACTATAACGCTCATCTTCATTCACAGATCACAGATATATATAAATTTCAGATAAATAAACTACAGTAAAGATTACACACAAATCAGAATATATCACAAAGCATCACATATTAGGGATATCAAACAATCAAGTCATTCAATCAAATCCAAATATTCATAAGTAAGGTCAATTAATTGTTTGATTAATTCAAATCAGTTTAATTACTTATGAATTTCTAATCCGGGTTAATTAATCATTAATCAATTACAATAAGTGATTATCCCTAATTACTTTCATTTATTAATAAATTTTCTAATTAAAAACTTATATTTAAATTAATTACCTGAATTAATCAATCATCTAAATTAATTATCTCATACTCAAACACATCCCTCTATTTGAAATATGATAATTACTAATATCACTATTTAAACCAAAACAATTTCAAAGCATTAAACCTTAAAATTAAATCTTTAGAATTTGTTTGAAGCTTGTTTTGGGAAAACCTGGTTAATGTTTCTTTGAAAAATTTACACGCCTTAAAACTTTATCATGTTGTTATTTAAAAATCTGGTTATTTAAAATTTTGGAAACCTGGAACCATGTTTTCTTTTAAATCGTAAAACCTGGCACTCACATTGAAATAACTCGAGCCCAAACAAGCTTTTCCCGAGCAACTACTCGAGATTCCCCACCTCTCTCGTCTTCGAGTATTTTCTCAAATCACTTCGAGTTTGCCCCGATAAAACCTCATCTTCCTCAAACAACTTCAACTCCCCAGATTCAACGTGCACACGGTGCACCTGAAACATCGCCGCCGACCTCTGGCGATGGCCGCGACCATCCCCAACAACCCCACGAACCCATGTGAACACAAGGGCGAACCCAGATCGCACGGAAACCCAACAATTTGAATTCGAGCCTTCTCGACTGGACCTAAAAACCACCATGGCCGGAAAACATCCCCTCTCCGACACCTCCGACCTTGATATCATCTGCCCTCTTTCTCAAAGCTTCCCCACACCTTCCAGCCTCCATCCCCATCATCGCGATCGAGCCAGAAACCATGACAAAATCGCAAATGCCCTGAGAACCCGTTCGACAAAACACAGTCGAAAACCCTAAATTCGAGTTGCCTGATCTCTCCGTTCATCAAGAAATCTTTCTGCTATTTTTCCTAACCTCTACAATCCTCCGGCTACCTCCAGAGCCAGTCGCAAAGCGCCTCCTTCTCTAGTTCGCCAGAAAACGTTGAAATCTCCAAAACTGATCAACTCACAAAACCTCATCGACCACAATCTTAAAAATCTCAAAACCGATATTAAAATTCATGATTTTCTTATACAAATCAGATTATGAAATCTAAATATGAAATTTTAATCATTGATTTTCAACTATTTTTATTATTTCTACTATAAACTTCTATTTCCAAACTATTTATTAGATATAAATACTTAAATTTATTTTTAAAAATAAAATTACATTGCTATACTCGTTTTCTTTTCAGAGATCATGACCTATAAGAGTTTGAGGAAGAAGAAATTGAATTTTTAAATTTATCTTTGGCCTAGAAACAACAGAGGTGTGTTCATTCATATACAGGCCTGCCCATCTACCTACATACATATATATTCAACATGCAAGCATAGTTTTTATCACACATTAACAGATCATTACATGCAATCAAGATGTAAACCAGATTTAAAGTTTTGGGATGTGGTTTGCTCACCTATCTTCCAGAAAAAAGAAAAAGAACAGAGCCTTCTTTTATTTGAAAACAGGCTGAAAACTTAATTGCTCTTCTTTTGATTCCCTGATTGAGTTGGTCTGAGTTGCAGGTTGTTTGAGTTAAATTTTGTTTTATTGTTTATTCTTTTGAGTTGTTTGTTTCCTCAGTTTTTTTTTCTTTCTTTTGTGAACGAACCGGAATGATAATTTGATGTGTACATGAAGTTTTAAAGTATACAGGATATTGATACTTTTCATTTGTACTGGTGATATTATTTGTTTAGTACAAATACAAGATGATATTTCTTCATTGCTTGGTGGCTGATGGATACAATTTTGTGCTTGCATTAATTAGTTTGTACAATATCAATTTTTATTTCCTTCTGGTGTACTAAAGATATAGGCTGCATTAAATTGCTTAAGTCCTTTGACCCTTTTCTTATGCATTTTCATATTGAATTTGATTTTGTTTATACATTTCTTTATTTGCTTGTCTCGGCTGAGATGTAAACATTATACTTTGCCAAACACATTTGTCAGCGAGATGATATTGTGGGGTGCTAACATTAAATGCACGAGTACTTTGTGTTTCCTTACTATATTTTTGTTTTCTTTTTACTTTACTTGCCTAAATGCTTTTCCAGTTCACACTTGCTTCATTTGTTTTGTTGACTATGCTATATACTGTTATGTTGTCTTCTTTTGTTTTATAAACATATTATAAAAGTTGTTTTAGTTATTATCTAACTTAACTTATGTATTTAGTTCTTCCTATACAAGCTTGCTTTTACTTTATCTCATTACTTTAAACTAAAATTAAACTTCTATTTTAATATGTTGTTGGGATTCGTCTAATTGTGTTTACTTTGTAATAAGTAAATTTCTATTATTTTTTTATAACTCAAATCATTATTAACCCATTTACTTGAGATTTTAAACTCAAATACTTTTAGCCTTGTAAATCCAAATTACTTATATTTTTAAACCATGAGAAACTCGCAATAAATAAATCAATAAATTTCACTTTAAACCATTTGTTTTACTATTTTTATTCAGAATGAAATAAATTAACAATTTTAAATTCAAAAACTCAATTAATTATTAATTTAAATACTTATGAAATTTGGGGTCGTTACAAACATCATTTCCATTTCAAACATATATTCACCTTTCAAATAGTCTATACTTTCAAAGTTATAACTCTTTTGAAACAAAACATTTGAAATCATTATACTTTGAAAATCACAGCATTTCGAAATCATATATTTAAAATCATCTTTTAATTCTATACATTTACAAACTTATTAAATTCAAACCATCAAATTTCAATTCAATTACAGTTTACCAACAAACCGTTTCAAATCTTATCAATTCCCAATATAGATTAAATCCACAAAATACAATATTCAATCTTTAGTATATTTCAAAACTTTAAATCTCCCACATTTCATAAATCCAATATCATTTAAATAAACTCAATTAATATATACTTCAAATATTCATTTATCAAATAAATTAAATAAGTCAGAAATCAAGTATCATTTCAAACTCATTTCACAATATCAAAATATTATTCAAAACACCATTCATTTTTATTCATTTAAATACCATTTAAATCCATTCATTTTATTAAATTTAAATACCATTTTAAACTCACATTAGAAATCAAATTCTTCCACTTATATATCTCTTCATTATCTTTAGAAATTTAACATTTAATTTCCCAAAATTATATCATTTTCCAGAGATTATTTTTCATTAAAATTAATTTAAAACAACAAAATATAGTTTCCGTAGCACTTATAAAATGCTACGTAAAGTTATAGTTTAAAACAGTTAATTAACAAAAGACAGCGTTAAATGCTGTAATAGATTTCTTTTAAGTTTCAATTAACTTACATGTTAAGTTTAACCACTATAGCACTTACAAAGTGCTATAATAGCCTTTATTTCAAATTAACCTTTTAGTTCATTTAAAACACTACAACATTTACAAAATGCTGTAATATCCTTTACATTACATTTCAAAATGCTGTTAAATCATATTCAGAGTTTTATTTACAATTCCACAAATAATTAACTTTTAATATAAATCATTTTAACTTATAAAATCATATATTTCACATTTAACACAATCATTTAAATACCTTTATTTCTATGATTTTATAAAGTCAAATTTCCATACAAAAATCAAATTTAATCATAATTAAATTTTCATTTCTTTAATTAAATTATTAACTTAACAACTAAGTTTAAATTTCCAAAAATATAGCTTATTTCCATTTATTTTACTTAATTAAAATTTCACTTTTAAACAAATTTCACAAAATTCAATTTAAGTTATATTTCCAAATTCAGCTTAAATGTTCATTTATTCCATATTTTAATTTATACAAAATCATTAACACCTTTAAAACATTATTATTACTTAATAAAAATCATTAAATTCATCTTTAAATCAAATTTGTCATATTTTCTTACTTTACAAAAATTCCATTTATAAACAAAATCATAAATTCCAAAATTAACTTATATTTCAAATTCTACTTCACCATTTACTTAATTCACTTATTTAATTTGTAGAAAATCACAAATACTTTATAGAAATCATTTTAATCAAATTTAAATCAAAATACCATAATATTTACATTAAAAAAAAGTATTTTAAAAATTTCAGAAAAATATATAAACCACGGGTCTGTATATAATTTTCTAGCCTAGGTCAAGTGATACGGATATGTATCATTTCAATCCGCAGTTTACAAAGAAAAACCGGGTTTTATCATTTCAAACCCGCAATCCCAAGTAATATAAATAAATAAATAAAAAACCGTTCAGGCCTATCATTTCAGCCCATAACGATTTTTCCTAATTCTAAAGTCCGTTCGGGTATGTATCATTTCAACCCATAGTGATTCTAATCTACAGGGAACTTGCAGTGTGATAAACTGATATAAATAAACAGAATAGCATGAGATAACAGTAATAGATGATATAACATATGTAATAACAGGGGTAAACATTATATGATCATAATATAACAGTTACAACAGGATGATATAATTTTACAGATTCAAATGGTGTCAGTTTACTAGTTATATAAGTACACATTGTCTGGTGAGAATTACTCACTTGTTCAAGCTGGAGATGACAACCACAAATGCACAACAAAGATTTCCAAAGGCACGAGAGCACGATAATTATTTGAGTGTGGGAGAGCCAAAGCTAATTGCCTTGTCACATTCAAACCAAACAATTACAAACAACATAAGATTTCAACCCAAAAATTCAATAAACAATGCTATAAATGGATGCATAAACAAAGTCAAAGTGTTTGCACTTGCTTCCTACCACCTATGCTTCAGCTCCAGATCTGAAATGGCACGGCTAAAGGCATGGTTTGGATCAGGTATGGTCTGGAAAAGGTGCGGCTACAAGGTGATGAAGGTGAGTGGAAGTTACAAGGTGTTGAAGGCAATGGAATACCAAAGGGTTTCAAGGCAAAGTGTGGCTTTTGTTGCACCATAGGGTTCGGCCCCTTGCTGATGTGGCTTGGCCATGGTATGTGGTGGTCAGGTGGTGGCTGGAGTGTGGGCCAGAGGTGGTGGAAGGTCAGGTCAGAGGTGGTGGTGGTGGAGGTAGTGGTGGCAAAAGGTGGTAGAAGGAGGAGATGACAATTCTAGGTCATAAGTGATAGTTTGTGATGGGTTTTGGTGGATTTTGTGTAGATCTTGGACTTGGATTGGTTAGGCCTGAGGAGGAGGGTTGCTAGGATGGGTGATGGTCAGGGGAAGGAGGTCGTGGTGGTCGGCCAAAGCCTGGAGGAGGAGGAACCAAACTATGAAGGTAGAGAGCATATGTAGTTTCAATAGAAAAAACATAGAAAACAAGGAAGAAAGAAGGAATTTTTACCCAAAATTTTGAAGCCATGGCCGTGATTTTTTTTGGAGGAGAAAGAGAAGTGTTTGCGTGAAAAAAATGAAAAGAAGTCCGCTGAAAAGAATAGGGTATGCATGGCCAAAAACATTGAAGAGAGGAGTTGAGAAAGTGAAAGGTCGGGAGGTGAAAAGCCATAGGAATTTCAATAGTTTAAAACTTTTCATATTTCCTCTAATTTCTTTTTAAGTTTTATATAACTGAAATATATATATAAACTCAGATAAAATACGAAAATTTAGTAAATAAACAAAAATTAATTAATTAATTATTAATTATATAAAATTTAATTAAGTAAAATAGCAAAAATTGCAACTAGTCTTGAAAATATGAAAAATAAATGCAATGAACTTTGGAAAAAGTTTATGGACTTGTAAAACATTTATAAACAAAGATAATAACATAAAATAAAAATGCATTCACAAAATGAATAAATAAATTTTAATTAAATATAATTTAATTGAAGAAAATAGCAGAAAAATAGAAACTAGCCTTTAAAAATAGAAAATAAATTCAATACGCTTTGGAAAAATTATATAATCACTTTAAATTATTTAAAAGACAAAATTATACATAAAATAAAATACTAACACATATTAGAACAAAATATGACAAATAAAATATAATTTAAAATAGACAATATTGCTAAATACATCAGTTTACACACAATATTGAAATATACATAACTTTCACAATTTAACTCCGTTTCCAATGAAACGAAAAGCTATATCCATGGAATTAAATCTATTTTCATAATAAAAGATAAAATTTAAGAATTTGAAATATTTAAATTTAAAGTTCAAAAGTCAAAGTTTGACCAGTTTCAATAGAAATTCACTTTTCAGTGAAATATCCAATTTATACTAGTTTGAACTATAAATCACTTAATAGTCAACATTTATATTTAAAATGAAATGTTTGAAATAGAACAAGTTTAAAATAATTTAAAATAAAATAAAGTCAAAATTTAAAATATAGGCCAAAATCTAGGGTTGTTACACTCATGAAGACGCCTTCTTCATGCTTACATCGTATCATAGTCTTTCGCCCCTCCACATTCTCGACTGTCACCTCCAACCTATCACAATCAACCTTTGCCGCATACTTCCTAAGCTAGTCCATAATTCCGAACCCCGCAAAGTTCAGAACAAAACAATCACAAACAAAAGAGCAATCATGACTCAATACAATCAGACCACGACATAACATACATAAACAAGACGAACCCCCAACTGGATTAGTCACAACCAATGGCCTATCAACGATATCCGGTTCTAAACCCAACCGGCCTACAAGTTCACTACAAACAAAAGAATGCGACGCCCCAGTATCAAATAGAACTCTAACTGGAACACCACATAGGAAAAGAGTACCTTGAACCACTACACTCTTTCCTTTCTCTTCAATAGTAAGAGCTTTCGAAGATGATGGAACAGCTCCCAAAGCATAAGCTTGCACAATCTGCTTATCCCTCCGCGGTTCTGGACAATTCCTCCTAACATGCCCCAGCTTGTCACAGTTGTGGCACTTCACCGGCACCTTCGGATTCTTGCAATCCCTGGAGAAATGGCCCTTCTGCTGACAATTGTAGCAGGTCACTTCGCCCTTTGGCGTCTTCTGGCCATCCTTACCCTTTTGCTGCTGCTGCTTCCTCTTCTTGTTTCCACCCTGCTGTGGTTTAGACTATTCCTTGGTTACAGCAACAACAGATCCTTCCTTAGGAAATAGATTCTCGTGCCTGAGAGCTTTCTCCACAAGCTTCTCAAATGGATCGTCCAAATGATCCACCAACTGCCTCCCAAGATAACTGTCCAAGCCTGTCACAAACTTCTTATTCTTCTGATACGAAGATTCAATATACGACCGGGCATACTTGGACAAAGCTTCAAACTCAGAAACATACTCAAGAACTGGTCTTCCACTTTGCTTGAGCTCCACAAACTTCTTGAACAGAACAGACTTCTGAGCAGTAGAAATGAACTTAGCTTCAAATCTGGTTTGGAATTGCTCCCAAGTAATTTCTTCCTCCGGAGTATCAATGGTGATAGAGTTCCACCAATCAGAAGCTCTCCCTTGAAGCTGTCTTGATGCTAACTTCCTTTTAGTTGCATCCTCAATTCCCAAATCACCAAAGATCCTTCTACAAGCATCTATCCATCTCTGGACTTCAATGGTTGGTTCTGTTCCCAAGAAAACCTTCCCTCCAAGAGCAGTATAGTCTTTACACAACTTAGCAAAATCCACTGGTTTCGGAGTTTGGACTTGAACTCCAACATCAACTGCTGTCCTCGGAACTGGTATCCTTCTCATGATCGAAGTCATCATAGCTTCGAACATAGCTGCATAATCAGCAGTCCCCTCAGCAGCATGGCCTTCCCTAGCAGCTGGTCTTCCTCTTCGACTCATCCTTAATATCTATAAAAAGGAATGATTAGCACACCTTGAGAAACAACTGCATAAAGGACTCAAACTTTTCTAAGCTACTATATTATATATAGTAATCATCCATCAAAATACAATTACGTCTCTCATACGTAGTTACGACAGCGAGCGTTGGGTAAAATCGATTAACCAATGCTTTGATACCAAATGTGACGACCGCCCATGACCCCTGCACTGAACCTAGAGATAGTGCGCTGTAAAGTGTGCCAGGCAGCCATGGACGATTGCCAAGGTAAATTAAAATAGCAGAATCTATCGTATTACTCACAGCGCATGGACAAAATACAATAGAATATATATATAGTGAAGCTTCACAGAATAGAATCTCATCAATAAAACTTCATAACAGTTGAATACAAACATCTGAATAGTCAATACATCAAGCCTCACTACATAACACTCAGAGAATATACAAGCAGCGGAACATCCAGTACATATAGTAAGAAAACAATATGCAAGCCTCCAGCTCGTCTTCGTCAGCAGCATCGTGGAAAGCAAGAACAGCACCTGTCACCTGCTACCTAGTCTGCCCGTCCCAAAATGGACGAACAACCCAAGGCAATAAGAGTTAAAACATAAAGCCTTGAGTCAGACAACAGTCTTAGTGAGCGGTAAATTAACTAACAACATACCAAAAGAGCATAAAGGAAAAAGGAATAGGAATCCAACCCTCCCACTCCACCTCTTTCTACAGTGATAGCCCCCAGACACACACTAAGCAGAAGCAAACATAGCAAAGCATACAATTTGAAGTAAAGCAGTTATCACTCGAGTCAAGGGCGATGCTTTCCAAGTACAAACCCCCAAGGCCTAAACCAAGATCAGATAAGCACCCAGAAAATACCGCTCTTGAGACCGAATGACGATACAACCAAACATCCATGACTCTGGCTACCACTGTTATCATTGCTTCGATATCATCGTTAATTGAATGACCAGCTCATTTTTTCATCCGTCCGTCAAGGGCTAATGGAAACCCCGGTTCTAGACATAACTCCGCACGTCGTCAAAACCCGTGCCTAGGACTATCGAATCTGCCCAGAGTACTCGACTACCAATCAGTAGCCTTCAGGGACTATCGAATCTGCCCAACGTACTCTTGCTTTGAGCATGCTAGAACCTTCAGCAACGATGAGATCTCAGCCTTCTAGTCATCCTCCTCGACGACTATTTCCATACTAGCTCAAGCGCCTCTCGAGCAAACCATTATCCTCAAACTCGAACCATTTCACCGAGTTGTCAGCATGCTTGGAATGATCCCGTCTGGATTAGACCAAGACTATCTCATACTATGCTTTGCCTCATCATCATCATAGCAAAGCTTTATCTCAACATCATCATCAAATCTATCCATATGAGCTTCATCATCCGCTACATATGCCACGAGCAGCTTTTCCAATTCAAGAGCCTTTCCCTTAGCTTTTGAATCATCTTCGACCATCTTGTCTAAATCAAATCATCAATCAGCCGCTAACTCTTAGGTCGCTAACTATTAGGTCGCTACTCCTATAGGTCGCTCACTCTCTTAGGTCGCTCCAACCTCTTAAGTCGCTCTTCCGACCTAACCTACCCCACGACCTAAGCCACCACACGACTCCTCTCCTATACGACCTATCCCCAAAATCCTTAGGTCGCCAACTCCAACTTCCTTAGGTCGCTCCACTTTCTTAGGTCGTCTACCCCGACCTAACCACTATACGACCTAGGACTTAGACTATGGATGACTTATCAATAATGCGACCTAATGATAACTGTTTTTACGATGTTTCGATCCGTAAAAATACGGGTCGTTACAGTCCACGTAACATACCTTAAGAACGTCGCCACCATCCTACTTCATTTTGGAATCTCCACCGCGTACACGGTTGTCAAAGTGGTTTTCGGTATCGACAGAGAGTATGTCCATATCCGATCCCGGTCTCTTTGCCAACCAATCGTTATTATAACCCGTGGTTATAACTTTTAAAAACAATACTTTACTTCAAAATAAAATATCATTTCAAACCATATCTTTATCAAAATAAAGATTAAATCAATTCCAAACCATTTCCATATATTTAAATTTTCATATCATTTCAAAACTTCATTTCAAATCATTTTTAATATAATAAAATATCATATCCTTACAAAACTTCATTTCCAATCATTTTAATAAAATAAAATATCCTATCAGTTCAAATCCAAATATTCAACTTTAAATACCTTTTAAATTCAAAGATATCGTTCATTTACTACCATTTAAAACCACCTTTAAATAGTTTATATTCCAATCAAAATAATTCATTTAAACCCTTTAAAAGTGTAATTATTATATTTTTAAATCAAGTATTCTATTTCCAAAGTTTCAACCCATTCTGAGTTCGTTTACTAAGTCAAAAACCCTAATTATTATATTTTCAGCATTTCACAGTATTTAAAAACAACTGCTATAAGTTATATTTGAAAACATTTTTAATTCAGCAAAGACAACACTTAAAACTGCTGTTAAAACTCAGTTTTAGTTGAATTATAGTTCAAAACAGAAAAGACAGCATTTCAGAAGTGCTGCGGTAGTTCAGATTTCAAAACAAGGGTTAAATTTTGTTTCAACAGAGACTGCAGACCATTATAGCATTTCCAGAGAATGCTATAATAGGCCTAAGTTCAATATTAGCCTACAAGTTCCACTACAACAACTACAGCATTTCAGAAATGCTGTAATAGCTCTTTTTACACAAATTTAGTTCAAAACAGAATCTATAGCATTTCTGAATGCTATTAAAAGTAGATTTCAGGTGTTAGTGTATTTCCAGCAATTAAATAACTTCAATTGAAAACACATAAACATTTTAAAAATCATATTTTAACGTTTAAAATGTTCATTTACATATCATTTAACATATATCTTTTTCACAATAAATTTCTTATAATTAAATCCAATTTTCAATAATTTACTTAATAAATTTAAGTGTAAAAGTTTCCAATTCTTCACATTTCAACAAATAACTTAACACTTCAAATTTAAATTACCGTTTCACAAATTTAACTAAATTTCCAATTTTATTTAATTAACTTAACCCTTTAATTAAAATCAAATTTCACATTTCCTAGTCAAGTTATATTTTAAAAGATCACTTTTAAACATTCACTTATTTAACCACTTAAATTCATAGAAAAATCAATAATACTTTAATAAATCACTTAAATTCAAATTTAATCAAATTATCATATTTACCATTTCCAAATAAAATTTAATATCCATTTTATTTATATAACTTAAATATTATTTTTAACCAAAATTCCAAATTTCCAACTTAAGTTATATTTCAAAAATCCAGTTAAACCATTCATTAATTACATTTTTAACACATGGAAAAAATCATAATTTCTTTAATTTAAAACATTTCAAAATCTATTTAAATCAAATTTCATAGATTTATAATTTTTTAAAATACTTAAAAATATCCAAAACACTTTATAAAATAACCACGGGCCTGTATATAATTTTCTAACCTAGGTCAAGTGATACAGATATGTATCATTTCAATCCGCAGTTAAAAACAAGAAAAATCTGGGTTCTATCATTTCAAACCCGCAATCCCAAGTTAAAATAAATTAAATAAAAATCGTTCAGGCCTATCATTTCAGCCCATAACAATTTTTCCCTATTCTAAAGTCCGTTCGGGTATGTATCATTTCAACCCATAGTGATTCTAGTCTACAGGGAACTTGCAATGGTGATAACTGATATAAATAACAGAATAACATTAAATAACAGTAACATATGATATAACAGGTGTATAAACATCATATGATCATAATATAGTCAAGTATAACATGATAATATATTTCTACAGATTCACAGGGTGTCAATTTACTAGTTATATAGGTACATATTGTCTGGTGAGAATAACTCACTTGTTTAAACTGGAGATGACGACCAAACACACAACACAGAATCTTTGAAGGCACGACAACATGAATATGATTTGAGAGTGGAGAGCCAAATATAATTGCCTTGTATACGTATAAACAAAACAAGACAATGTATACATAAATATGTAACACAAAACAATATGGAAATGACTTGAAATAAAAAGCAACAAAGGGCAAAGTGATTCGACCTTTCTTTAACCATTCAAGAGCTTGACCAAGGGGATCTTTTGCTCAGCCATAGCTGGACATAATCTTAGTTTATGGCATCAAAATAGCATGGCAACAAGGAGATGATGATGGTAGGAGTTACATATGAATAAGACAAAGGATCAAGGCAAAATAAGTGGAGTTTTTGTGCATTTTTGGCTCATCCAAAGGCAAGTGGGGCTCGGCCCTTGCATGGTACAGGTCTGGACAGTGGAGGGTGATGGTGCAACAGCAGCCAAAGGTCATGTAGCAAGTGGTGGTGGTGGCTAAGGGGGTGGCCAAAGCAAGATATGGAGGGTAGGTGAGGATATGTGTGGTCTAGGCAATGTTTTGTGGAGTTTTGTGGTGATGGCTTCAAGTGGAAGGTCATGGCCTGTCTTGGTCAGAGGGAAGGGAGTGTTTGCTGTAGTAGATGGAGGAGGTGATGATGGGGATGAAGGTGGTAGAGGCTAGGCCAAGCAAACATGTGAAGAGATCAAGGCAAAATTGCATAGAAAAGTAAGAAAAAGTAGAAAGAAAAGAGGGAGATTACCAAATTTTTTTGCAAGATGGAGGCCATGATTTTTTTTAGGGTTTTGGAGCTTTGAAAATTCGTGAATAACAGGAGGAAGTCGGCTGAAAAAAAATAATGAGGAATAGTTAGGGCAAAATAGAATAAAAGATGTATTGATTGAAAAAGAAACGGTAGAATTCAAAAGGACTAAGCACACAAAAGGTATCAACTCTTCATATATCTTTAATTCCTTTTTATAACTTTATATTTCTGGAAAAAATAATAATCCCAGATAAAATTTCGAAATTTTATCAAAATATAATAATTTATATAAATATTTATCAGTTATATAAAGTTAAATTAAGAAAATAGCTAAAAATAGTAAACTAGTCTAGAAAATTTGAAATTGAATAGAATAAATTTTAGAAAATTCATATGAGCTTGTAATATTTTTTTAAACATAAATAATAACATAAAATAAAAATATATTCACAAAATAAATATTTAAAATTAAATTTACATATAATTTTTAAATGAAGAAAATAGCAGAAAATAGGAAAACAGCCTTTAAAAATGAAAAATAAATATAGTAAATGTTGGAAAAATTCTATTATCATTTTAAAAATATAAAAAGACAAAAATATACATAAAATAGCATATTAACACATATTAAAACAAAAATATAAGAAAGAAAATATGATTTATAAAATTTAAAATAGGCAAAATTGCACAATAAAACAAATTATACTAAAAATTGAAATGTACATAACTTTTACATTTTAACTCCGTTTTCAACGAAACGAAAAGTAGTGTTCAAGTTATTACATCTATTTTTATAATAAAAGATAAAATTTATAATTTCAAACTTTTAAATTTTTAAATTTAAAAGTCAAAGTTTGACTATTTTAACCAAAATTCACATTTTCTGGAAATATTAAATTTAGTCATATTTGGAATTCTAATCCACATACAAAATCAAAGGTTTTATATTTACAATAACAAAATTTATTCTTTTCATAAATAAAGCTTTTAAATCTGGAAATCAATTTAAAAATAATTGTAAAATACAGGGTTGTTACATTAGGCCTAACAGATGCATGCGACCGAGCCTAAATTCCAAACTCACATGCCAAAATAGATTGTGACACCATTGAGCCCAAAGTCCCAACTCGACATTGCAAACCATACGTGACTATTGAGGTCGAGTCCAAGCTAACCATTCGCCTAGCAGTCTGCGACATTGTCGGGATCAAGCCTAAAACCGGTCATCGCCCCATCATTTATGAAGCTACAATATCAGGCCCCAACACGTCATGCCAAAATTTATTAGGACATGATTGTGTCCAAAGTCCCAACTTGTCATCGCCGTAAATGTTTGCACATGACCGAGCCCAAAGTCTCAACTCATATGCCGAAAAAGGCTGCGATACAATTGAGCCCAAAGTCCAGACTCGCCATTGCCGCAAACGTATGCACATGACCGAGCCTATCTCAACTCGTATTACGACGCCCCACCCTGAGACCCACATTAATAAAGAGTATTACTGGGTAATACCGTCTGCTAGTGCAGAGAATATGGCTAGTTAGGAGCGACCATCTATAGTCTTGTCTTATATATATCTATTGAATACGTCGATTTGTGCTCTAAATTTTTTCAATTTGACTCATGTGGATCGAAATATCCAATAAATGCTTAATAAAAAACTACAGGTGGCTATAAGATCTATCAGAACAAAATACAACAACTTAAATGCATAACACATCACAGAACAACAAACAGATATATATATACATACATACATATATACTGATACATCCCAATACAATACAAATAATACATCATAAGTGGTATGACGACCACAATATACACATGAGTCAAAATAATAAATGCTTATCAGAGTAACGACAAAAAGACTGTAACAAAAAGGTCTAGGAGATAAGTCCATGCGGAAGCAGAATAGGTTAAGTCCATAAGGGTACCTAACCTGAAACACCTCGGTCTGAACCGAGTATAAAATACATGGGTCAGTCTAGCTAAACATATCAGTTTATAAGGATAAGGAGGAATAGATGCATAAGGATAAGGGTAATGTTCTTCTTAAACAAGAAGGAACAATACCGAGTTTAAACATGAGTATATGAATGGTATGGTTACTTTAAGTGATGAGATGATATCACTTACACAAACATATAATCTCAAAGAGATAAGATAATCCATAAAACGCTAAATATAGTAAGCCTCATATCATCGGCATATCACAAATCATTAATAGTGGTCTAGGGAAAATAGAACTCCTAAAAAGGAGAAATCCCAAACCTTCCATATCGGCAAACTCAAAGAAATTTCAAAGAAATCACCATCTTAAAATACGCCATAAGGCAATAAAATATAATTCTCCAACATAGGAGAATATAATCCCAAATAAACGCCAAAAGGAAAATCTCATGTAATAACGCCAAAAGGAAAATCTCAAATAACGCCAGTGTAGGCAACTCAAATCTCAAAAATAGAACTCCCAAGAGTTCAAATTCCCGAAAGGTAATCGCCACAAATATATCGAATGGTTCATAGGACCAATTCCGAAAATGGATGATACACTAGGGAAAATAGTCAAAGAAATCATCTAAAAAGTATTTGCATGTGTATGTGGCCGAAGCCTTGTCAAGTACTGTTATCTCAAATAGGTACCTCGCCCGAAGGCAAAACATCACAATGACAACTAATCCGCAATGGCAAACGCCGCAATGGCAATGACCCGAAGGTCCAGTACTGGCACGCCGCAATGGAAAATGTGTCACAAACTCTCGGACAGGAACCCGAACAGTGTTAACGTGTGTCCCATACCACACGTTCACACTAAACAGTTTACTAACCACTAGTAAATTTCACACTCAAAGCAGTAAAAAGTTTACCTCATCTCATCGGTAAACTCGACCCAGAGGTCAAAAGGATCAAACCGACAAGTTGGGAATTAATCGATAAGATAAACGCACGTGTCCCATACCACGTGTTTTACCAAACCATTTAATTCTCCTTCTCATTCGCTCGAATAGTGCAAAAACGTGTAATTTATATATAAAATAATTTACTTTGGAAAACAAACTTTGAAAACCAATTTTCGAAATCAATTTGAAAACCCTATTTGAACATTTCTCTTATTATAAATAGATTTTACACTTGAAAGTACTTGAAAATATTATATAATAATTATTTTGAAATGCCTATTAATTTTAAAAATCATTTCAAAAGGATTCGGAGAAAACCGTGCTCGAAAACGAATAAAAACATGGAAAATCACTGAAACCGATATTCGAATTTAAATTCACAATGATTGAAAATTTGAATTTTTAAATCTTCAAAATTTGGCTAGTCTATTGATAGACATCATAGCCCTCAATCACATTCAAAAACATCCCAAAATCAAGCAACAAATGCAAGAGAAGCAAGCTGGAACAAAAGTAAAACAAGGCAGAACACTAGAGAAAAGAAGCAGGCACAATATATGCCTAGGTCGACCCCCGGGTCGACATGCATGTTGACCGGTAGAAGCCTAGCTCGACCTCCAGGTCAACCTAGGTGGATGATGGTGTCAACCTACCATACGCGAATTTCTACAGGTTTATTTCAAGTTTCGCACTGATTTTGCAGCCTGCTTTCCAAATAGCAAATGAAAGTATAAAGCTATGAAATTTTACAAGCACGAACTACAGCATCTTAACTATGATCCGGAAGAGGTCCGGCAGCAATTCATAAAGATAACAAAAGGATATTCATACACAAAGAGGCAACCAGAAGCAGATTTTTAAACAGAAACTAAAGGAACAGGATAAATTGTTACAGTAAATGATCTTGCCCAGATTCTTGCTTGCAAATTTAATTTTTAACTAGAAATGTGAGGTATAACTCACCTTAGCACCTTATTACATGATTTTGAGCTGCAAGATACAACCTTTAGCCTTGAATTTGATTGTAGAGCTAGAAACTTGAGAACAATGGACATGCAAAACAAGAAATAAAAGTTACAGAAACAATTTCTTCTCCAACAAAATAAACAGAATATAGATTCAGGGATTTGGATTAGATTACTTGTATTTGATTCTATTTGCAATTTACTCTCTTGATTTCTCTTTAAATTTTCAGCAATTTGAAGTGGTTTTTATTTATCAATAAGAGAGGGAAGCCATTTTTTTCTTTCTTTCTTTTATTTCTCATTTTCTGGTACATGGAGAGGAAATTGTACGTGTAAGAGAAGAGAAGTTTCTTTTCTCTTCTACAGGTTTGTACAAACTAATGGGCCTTGACCGAAAAAGAAAGAACCAATTAAGCTAGGCTAATTCTAATTCAACTATAAGACAAATATGCACATATTAATTCTATTTTACAAAACAATTTGCATTTTTCTTTCAAGTTTTCATACAACAACTAATGCAAACTTATATACATATGAAGTAAAGTATTTTACACTATATGAAAAGATTAATTTTTATTTTTTAAAACATCATTATTATTAAAATCCTTTATTTTCAAAAATACACAATTTACTCAAACAAATGAATAAAACTATATTTTTAACTTCTAAAATTTCACAAAAATACTTTTCTCACTTAGAAAAATATTTTAAACCATTTTAAACTCAAATTTACAATTAAACTCATTTTAAAACCAATTTCCATCTTTTTATTTAAATAAACAACCTTTAAAAATCTCATATTTCTTTTAGAATTTTTTTATTAAAAGAAGTAATTGGCAATAATTAATACAATTATTGCATTTTCTCCAAATAAAACCCATTTTCCAATCATTATTAACCCAAATAAATAAAATAAAGTTCTAAACTTTATTTTTCTCATTTTATTTTCAAAATTCATTGTTTATTCCAAATAAACAAATAAAATTCCAATTTTATTCTAATTTACAATATTAAATTATAACTACCATTATAATTTAATATTATCAGGCAATCTCAAAAACTAGGATTGTTACACGTATTCTGAAAACGACTACGATACGATGGGGCTCAAAGTCCTAACTCGCTATCACCAAAAACGTATGCGGCTGTTGAATTCAAGTCCATGCTAGTCATTCTCCCAACGGTCTTCGACACTACTGGGATCAATCCCAAAACTTGTCATCACCCCGTCGTTTACGAAGCCACCCATCATCACCAAACTTGACCAATACAACTAAGAACCAATTTCCTCATACATGTACCGAAATGCCATAGTAGAACCCCTCTGTATAACAAATCTACTAAAATAAGATAATTTTTGGAAGTATCTCAAATCATAGCAAACAACATACCACTGCATTCCTTGCCTCACCGCGAGCCCGTTGACGTGAACTACGCTTGAAACCGAGGTGCATGCAAGAGTTAGAAGCATTTGAAGTATGCGATATTATTTTGTTAATTTGTACATAATTATATAATTAATTTATTATTTGAAATAATGTATCGTATTATTTGCTACTACATGCGTCTTCAACCACACTTCAACCGCCACATTCTAATATTCATCGTCGCCGCTACAGATGACTTCTCCCTGATCTAACCCCATTAGGATGACACGCACGCTTCCCTTACCTAGACTTGACCTTATCATCCTGAGCCTAGCCACCCCTGATAGCTCCACTGCCATCAACTTTCTCGATCAGATCCGCACGCCCTTACTCTGGTCTGAGATGATCGGAGGCCACCGTGAGCACCTACTCGATGTCCTGTAAATGCCAATGTTCTCCGATTGTCGTATCGTCATCGTTTCACCGTTAGATTGAAACTGACTGTCCACGTTTATTGAACTTTCAACACATTTTCTGATCAATCCATACGTCCAATCACACAACAAACACAACCAATGGATTTGCATCATCGAGAACTATAATTTTGATATATTGTGTCTAACTTGGAACAATTTTACATTTTGGGATTTTTAATTAGAGAGAGATCAAACTTTGTCTAATTACAATTTAAATAATCTTTATTTTAATTATCCAACCATGGCGTACTAGGTCATTTGTTATATTAAGAGCTAAGTGAGGCGAGTGGATAGAAATCTCGCTTCACTTAATGCCGTTTAAGCATCGCCTAAGCGCTGCTTAATTTGTAGCATACATTATTTGCATCAATATAATTTATGTAAAGAGATTATATCAAATATATTATCATGTATGCACAAATTGATCATAAAGAATTAAAATTTAACTTTGAAGTCAACTTATAAATTCATAGGTTTTAAAAGCGGCATTTGACTTTCACTATTCATTAAAAGTAAGCATACTCAATTTGAGTACAAATTATGCTATTTGTCAAATAAATATAATCATATTTTAAAGCAAAAAACTATTCATCATTAACCTTTCCATACGATGGAAAATGAGTAAATTTTGTTAGGAAATGTGGCTTTATTGCTATTACCCTATTTGTTTGAAATAATAATAATATTTTTTTACTTAGTAATGGTTAATCATCGCTTAAATTAAAGCAAAGCGCATATAGGCACGCTTAAGTGCTCGCTTAATTTTATCGCTTTTTCAAAAAATTAAGCGATGTGAATGCATTTAGTGCTTAAGCATGCTTTTCATAACATAGATTACGTCCTAATCATAATTGATTATAATTTATTGTAATTTCTATCTAATTTCATAATTTATTATTTGATTTAAGATCAAAGGCGTGAATTGCTACATCTTATCAATATATAGCAAAATAAGAAGAGTTTCACCCACCGATTAGCCGTGCATCCCCTCCGATCCAATATGAATCCTCCTTATTCTCAACTGTCTAGAATTCCATAAATTTAAAACTCTAAATTTCATGATAGCCTTGATTTATTTTCTTAGCTCTCTTTGCGGTGACCAATTTCATATATTAGTGTGTTTAATTCCGATTTGATTTGATGTAAAGTTGGTTTGATTTTCTTTATTTGGATCAGATTTAGGAATTAGGGTTTTATAAGTGGAGGTAAGATTTTTAGAGCAAAAGAAACAGAATTAGGCATGTATTTATGGGTTAAAAATACTAATATTTGGGTTGAAATTTCTTACTCATATACTACGAAAATGACATCGAGTTTGACTTCTTATAGTTTCTAGCCCGTTAACCAAATTTTGCACCTTATATATATATTTTCTAACTGTAAAAAACATTCCGGACATAGTGGAATAGGTCTAAAAACCTAATTCCAGCTTCTGTAAAAATTTATTATTTTTCCGTTTATGTAAAACTACAATTTGGCAGTTGTAATTTAATTATTTGATTTTGTGAAATTAAACGGTATTACAGTTTAACTCCGCTCTTAGCCAATCCAAAACCTGATTTTAAAACAAAAATATCCTTTACCCTCACCAGCATGGCCATCTCTATATGGGCTCAATGGACCTAGAGATATTTCCAAATAAAATCTACATTTATTCATTTTAAATCGAATTTAAATATTTATCGATATCGTATATTGATACATACATTTATAACTTTTATACATGTTCTTTACTAAATAACAATTTAAATAAATCAAATAAAATTTAATAATTAATATGTGACGACCCACCTTTTTGGACAATTTAAGTCGATAATAAACCACACATGTCTAACTCAAACCATTCAAATGGGCAGATTATCAATGGGGTTTAATAAGAAAATAAGAGAAAAGAAGGAAAGCAATACACAGAATCTTGCAGCGGAATGACAGAATATAATAATCAAATAACAGTTCATGAAGCTGTTTTACAATATACATTTGATCTCGATTTTTGTAACATAATCAGAGTACAATCAACAAACATACCAAAATAATGCAGTGGAATAATAATAGTAAACACGGTATAGCAAAATCCATCTTCACCTTTATGGAATAATGTCTTCAAACACTGAAATACTTAGGCTGGCCCGAGCGAAATGAAAAGACAAAACACTCAAGCCAGAACTAAAAATTCTTATGTAGGTTAAATCAAAATCACGTGTAAAATGTACAAAATAACTTAAAAGATGTTACAGGATTCTCCATCTTCTAAGGATCCGTTAAACTATCTATATGTAGTAGATACAGTACATATATAATGTATATGGGTAAAGTAAATATTAAAATAACATTAAGGCTTTACAATAATCCTCCTTAATACATTTTTAAGCATTGTCCTATAGTTTGCCTTAGTAGCACAACTAGTATCATCGGTAGCCAGGGAGGCGCCGTGATAAGACAACACCAAAACAAAATCGTAGTGGTCGCGTATAAGGATAATAGTATGACAAGGCACATGAGGTAATGCCTAAGGTAGAATTCTTCCAGTTTACTCTTTCTGGCTGGTCGTAACACATCGCTGCAACGACTGTCGACCAAGTCCATCACCCCCAAACTCAAATCAAGGTGCACCGATCGAGTCAACATCAATATAGTAATACAAATGGGTGATGGCCCCTAAAGGTAGCTAATCCCTTGGCCAGACATAGGCTCCTGTTTTAGTCATTTCAAATTGACACAAGTGTCGGGGTCATCCATCATCGTTCTTTCTTCATTCCAGTGAACACCACCAATTTAACATCTACATTCTGGATAACATCCACCTCGTACACGGTTATTAAAGTGGTTTCGGTAGAATAACAAAGAGTATGCCATTCATCCGCCCCGGTCTCTTTAATAACCAATCGTCCATTTTACACACCAGTTGGTTCTCTTAAATTTCAAGAACGAATAATACTTCCTATCAAAATATCAGATTCACTTCAAAATCATTTCGAATTCAAAAATAGGTCATACTTTCATATCAAAACATTCATATTTAAATCAATGATTTAAATCTAAATAATTCCCAATTTTAAAACAGTTTGAATACTGAAAATAGTTTTGAATAATCAAAATAGTTTGAA
This sequence comes from Allium fistulosum, assembly GCA_030737815.1. Classification (NCBI taxonomy): domain Eukaryota; kingdom Viridiplantae; phylum Streptophyta; class Magnoliopsida; order Asparagales; family Amaryllidaceae; genus Allium; species Allium fistulosum. The sequence continues at coordinate 411,269,818 of CM060908.1, read as the reverse complement.
TATTGAAAATAGTTTGGATAATTAAAATAGTTTTAATACTGAAAAATAGTTTGGAATAATTAATTTTTTTAAAGATTGAAAATAGTTTGAATATGTGAAACATTATACATATTAAAATAATTTGATTATTAAAATAGTTTATATATTAAAATAGTTTATATTAAAACTGTTTCTTTCTTTCACAACAATTTGAACTCAAGTTCAAATTCCAAATCAAAAGGAATTCAATTTTTTTGACTTCCAATTCAAATCAACTTCATATTCAAAATTCAATTTAAATCAGCCTCAATTCAAAACAATTTCAAACTTTACTTCAAAGTCAATTTAAATGGTTTTATTCAAATGACTGAAGTTTCAATTCAAATTCTCATTTTTAAACAATTTAGTTTAAATCCATTTCACATCCAAAATTTGAAATACCAATTTGTACCACTTTAATTAAAGTAAATTCAAAGTTTTAAATTAAAATTTAAACCTTTAAAATAATTCACTTCCAATAAATTTAAATCATATCCCAGTTTCAACTTTAAGATTCCAAATTAAATCCTTTAAACACTTTCATTTAAGCAATTTCAATTTCAACATTTCGAATCTGGAATTAGAAAATAATTCAAACCATATAAATCAAAATTTTATATTCTTAAAACAATATCATTTAAACAAATCTAAATTCAAGATTTTAAAACCGTTTAATTTAACCAAATCCAATAACCGTATATAATTTTCTACCCTATGGCCAGGTGATCAGTTATTACAATTTTAATTACATGGATGGATATACATCATTTAAACCCATATTTAAATCACATAGGTATATATCATTTTAACCTATTTCTTCGTTCATTTCAAATAATCCAAATGACAATTTATATGATATCAATAATACATACGTAATAACAAGGGGCATGTCAAAATAAATAAACAACCATACATCCAACATATCAATCAATAGGCATCTAATTGCAATCGACATACAAATCCACCAATATATCATAAAAGTTACTAGTTACCAATTGTCGATGTTTAGCTAGCAATTCAATTTCAATATCAATTTAAAGATCAATTCAATTTGTTATCAATTTCATATTAAAAATCAATTCAATTTTTGTGTCAATTCAAATTCAATATTAATTCAAATGTCAATTTAAATTTCCAATCAACAATCAATATAATTAATCACTTCATAATTTCGATTCAACTAACATTAGAAAATTTAGTATTGCGTAAGTGGGTTTAATCACTCACCTCTGATTTATAGCCCATTAAAAGTCCAACAAAAGCCCAAAATCTCAACAGTCTCCAAACTCATCCTAATTAGTTTCTTATTCCGAAATTTCAATACAAGTCTAATGGAAAAAATCATGCGTGAATCGGAGTTCATATGCAAAAGTTATTCAAGTTAGAAGATTTAAAATTTAAATAAAATAAAATAAAATAAAATAAAGAAGGGCAAAGAAGTAATTAACCATCTCCTACCAAACCCTCATGAGCAACAAAACACATTAGCTGCCTCTACTTTGCTTCCATTGACCACTGATCGCCTCTCATTCCGACCACCTTCAGATGCACCTTCGCCTGATGTGCCTCCGCTTCCGTTGCTCTGCCTTGTCCATAAACGGACCTAGAATGCACCGACTTTCAACCCAAATTCTGGCGATCTCGTCCACATCGAAGTCGATCCAATTGTAAAGATTGTAGAGGAGGTCAAGCTCTACTACATTCATTTAGGAGTCGTCGAGATGAGAGATCGATGTAACGACCCGTATTATTGATAATTAAAAATATTAAATTAAATAAGATTTTGAAATTTAATACTGTGTGAAATTAAAATTTACGATTTATTAATGAGAAAAATAATTAGAATATGATTTAATAATGTTGTTTGAATGTTATTGACAACTATTTTAATGTAATTTCAATTAATTGAAATAATTATAAAGTTAATTTGGTTATAATTGTAAATAAGGAATAAATTAAATGTTGAAATTATATTATTAAAAATTGAAATAGGTTAATATAGAATATGAAATCAATTCTGGTAAGCAATTTATAACCCTTGGTTGTAAACGATAAGTAATAGATATGAATTATTATTGTAAAACAGTTGTTTTAATTGTCATCTCATTAGTTAATCCGTTTGAATATTGAATTGGTAATCAATGAAATTTAATGTAATTAAATATTGTAGTTTTTATGAGTTAAGATAATAACTGTAGAATATGAATGAAATAAAATATAAACTAATGTTAATTATATTCATAATGTAATAGTTGATTCAATAATAAGAGTGTAAATCGAAATAAAAGAAATTGATTGAAATTAAAATATAATTAACTGGGATTTTATTATAGTTAAACGTTGAAATTAGTGCAATATTTAAAATATTGGATTTGACATGGAAAATTTATTTTTAAAAGATTATAAATTTCTATGTTATCAAGAAAGATAAAATTGCTTACTTTTGAATTTGAATTTAAAGATGATTAAATCAATTTAATAATAATTTATTTAATTTACGTGAAAATTAGCCATTTTGACCATTGTCTCGGATTTCGACGAAACTAGTTTCATCGGATCCGTAATAGTGAATTATTGTAAGATTTCAAGTTTCGTAGCGATCAGACTTATCATTTGATCGTGCGAGCTCGAAGCGTGTAGAAATCGATTAATGGAATTCAAATGATTATAATTTGATTTTGGAAGCAAATTTCTGTATACGATGGAATTAGGGTTTGAAACTAGTTCCATTGAGTTTAAAAATATCGAAAACCTATATTTTGATATATGGGATGACCTACTTTCGTCTCGGGAATGAAACGGGCTTTTCAGGTCGTTGTTATCGTTTCGACCCAATTCGATATGTCCATTCATCCTTATCCATCTCTGTCTATATAAATAGATTTCTCTTGAAACCATAGCTGTCTATTCTAATTTCTATACGTACTTCTCATCTGCTCCTTCCTCCTTCCCGATGGCAGACAACCCAAACCCTAATTTCCTAATTCAAAATCAAACTTAAAAATTCAGACTCCTCAAAACCTATCGAATTATATATCATTGCGAAGCTCTCGACGAGCGTAATCTACATCTATTATTCGTTTTTGCAATTGAGTCTCGATTTGGCCAGAATTTGGCGATCTTTCTCAGCCATCCGTTGCTAGGGATTTGGATTTAACAGCGGATCGTCGACCGATCGACGATCGGAGGGCACCAGCAGGTAGAGGAGGTCGAGCAACGTTCATCTGTGGTCTCAATTAATCGCCAGCATGCTTAGATTTGCCATGAACAACGAGATGGCGTCACGGCGGCGCCGACCCATCAAGGCGGCGGAGATGGTCGCGCGACCCTAGGAAGGCGCGGCCTTGGGCGAAGAGGCGAGCAGTGAGGTCTGATCTTGGCATGGATGGACGTAGACGCAGTGTTTGGTCAGTGCATGACGGCGACTGGGTAGGGCTTCGCATGAACGATTGCGATTGCTGCTAGGGTTCAGGTGACGATTAATTACATTTATGCCCCTGATTTATTTTATTTAAATTTAAAATTTAAAACTTCTAACTATCATAACTTTTTCATACGAGCTCGGATTTGGATGCGGTTTCTCGCGTAGGGTTCGTATCGAAATTTCGGATGACATAAAACAGGTTTGGTTGGCTTTGGAGACTGTTCAAATTTTGGGATTTTATTGGGTTTTAAATCGACGATAAATCAAAGGTGAGTGATTTAACCCACTCACAAATACTAAAACTTCTTATGTTAGTGGAATTAAGTTTATGATGTGATAAGAAATTTATTGATTGCAATTTGGTAATTTAAAATTGTCATTTAAATTTAATTTGAATTTATATTGAATTAAATTGCCATTTAAATTAATATTGAATTTAAATCGTTATTTAAATACCTGATAATGATAACAATTAAACGTTGTGATTTATTAGCTGATTTGGATGTTGATTGTGATGGATGTTATTTTTTGACATTTTGGAAGATTGGATGTTTATATATCTGTTATCACTATGGGTTGAAATGATACATACCCGAATGATCTTATAGATTAGGGAAAATCATTATGGGTTGAAATGATACATACCCAAGCGATTTTATTGATTTAGATATTATTGATTCGGGATACGGATTGAAATGATATATACCCGGGAAATTTAACAATTTTGGGTTGAAATGATACATACCCAATCACATGATCATAGGGTAGAAAATTATATGCGGACACTGTTGGTCGGTTTTAAATTATTTTCTAAATGGTATAGTATGTTTGATTTATAAATTTGATTTATAAATTTAATTTAATTATTTTATTTTAAAAAATTTATATTTGGAAAATAATTTATTTGATATATTTTAAGGTTTCAAATTATAAGTTAATATATGGTTTAAAAAGTAAATTTAAGATTTTAACTTATAATTTTAGTTAGTTTTAAAAATATAATTTAAATAGTTTAAAATTTAATTTAATAAAATTTTAATATAGTTTTAATATATATATATATTAATTTAATTTAATTTAATATAATCAATATAGTTTTGATTTATGATAATAAATATAGACTTTTATAATAACTTTAATAGATAAAAGATTTTTGTAAAAGATTTTAGAATTTTGTAAAAGGTTTTATAAAGAATTTATAAAAGTTTTTAAGAGACTTTATAATGGATTTTATAAAAAGGATTTTTATAAAGGATTTTATAATGGTTTTATAAAGGAGTTTATAAAGGTTTTAAAGGATTTTATAAAAGAACTTGTATAGGGGATTTGGAAGCGTTTTAAAGGAATTTGCATAAAAGTTTATGAAAAAGGGGAAGAGTCGTAAACTGTTTTGGAAATTATAAATAGCTATATAAATGGTTCTAAAGCATATAAATAGTTTATAAATGATTTAAGAGAGATTTATAAATTATTTTCGAAATTGATTGAAAGAAATCTTTCTCGATATATATGAATATATTTATACTTTTGGAATAGGTATATGGATATCTTGATATGAAGGTATAAACTATTTTCTGGATTTATTATAATAATTTTTTTTATAAATGACCACGGTGTGAAATAAGCGTTTGGTTGTTAAAGAGACCGGTGTCGGATATTGTCATACTCTCTGCCAATTCCGAAACCACTTTAATAACTGTGCACGTGGTGGAGAATCCAGAACGAAGTAGGATGGTTTGGCGAACGCTACTGTATGAGGTAAGAACGTAGCCCTGACCTTCGGGTCAGCTTGATATGACTAAAATAGGAGCTATACCGGCCAAGTGAGGTCGCTCCTCCGATAGGACACATTTCTTTAATACTATATCTGTTACTTTGTGATTGATTGGTGGCCGCCCTCGATTTGATTATGGGAGTGTGTTCCGAGGTGGGCGGTAGTAGCTGCTATGCGTTACCACTAGTCCAGGAGCGCAAACGGTAGAATCCTACTCTGGGCATTGCCTCGCGTGTCTTGTCATATTCCTTATCGAGCCCACTACGATTTTGGTTTTGTCGTACCTATGGAGTGCTCCCTGATAGCCCGCCAGTTTACGGTGGAGTTTATAGTACTATATAGACTACGATACCTATAAAATGTGTTAAAGGGGATATGGGTAATGCCTTAACGCTATTTTAATACTTTACTTTACTGATAGACACTATATATATAGTGTATTTTATTACATATAGATAGTTTAACGGATCCTTAGGAGATGGAAATACCGAACATCTCTTAAGTTATTGCATGCACGTTGTACACCGGATAGGAGATCTGAAATCCCACAAACATCTTTGAAGCCATTACACTCATATTTATTTGTTGTTGATTTAACTTACATAAGATCTTTTAGTTCCGACTTGAGTGTTTTGTCTTTTCATTACGCTTGGATCAGCCTGAGCTTTTCAGTGTTGAAGACTTTATTCCTGGAGGACAAAGACGGTGTTTGGTATATTATATTATTAGTAATTTTCCACTGCATCATTATTGGTATGTCATTGTGTATAACTCTGATTGTATTGTAAAAAGTGTAATCAAATATATATATATATATATATATTATAAAACAGCTTCATGAACTGTTTATTTGAGTATTATATTTTTTCAATTCCGCTGTGAGATTCTATTTTTGTTTTTCCTTCTTTTCTCTTATTTTCTTATTTACCCCATCGACAATCCTCCCTTTAAATGGTTTGATTTGACATGTGTGGTTTATTGTCGATTTAAATCATCCAAAAAGGTGGGTCATTACAATTGGTATCAGAGCTTTGGTTTATGGATACCTTAGCCTGTTCGGGGTTAACTCATTAGAGATAGGGTTATTAATAGCCTAGAATGATTTTGAGAGTATATATACAAGAGAGCGTACTTGTTAGTGTTATAAAATTTTTGTTGTATTGTGTTAATTTGTTCTGTTTAGTATTTATAAATTCTCGTCGGTACATAGGACGCTATGGCATCGATAGGGATTTCTAAACACTTAATAGGGCAGACCGACACAATATTGTTTTTGAAATATAAGTTAATGTAATAATTTTACCTAGTATTATATTTTGTATATAAAAGATAATTTTTATAAATGGATATATTGTATGTGATATGTTGTTTGTTAGGAAGTGAAATTTTATAAATGTTGGTTGCAAAATAGGATTTACAAATAAAGTGAATATGAATTGGAAATTTGAGAACTTAAGTTCCGGGGTTTTGAAATTGGTTTTCAAAGATTTTGGAATATAATATTAGTATTATTCGGAAGTATTTTTGGATATAAATATTTTCAATAGGATTTGAAAAAAATGTTTTAAAAGAATTTTGAAAGGAAACAAATTTTTTACTCCCCTCTTCTGTCGCTGGAAAATAATTTCGGTGATGATCGCGACATCATCGACGTTCATTTTCAAGTTTCAATGTGGGAATTGTGACGACCGCCCATGACCCCTGCACCGAATCTAGAGATAGAGTGCTGTAAAGTGTGCCAGGCGACCATGGACGATTGTCAAGGTAAGATTTAAAACAACATAATCTATCGTATTACTCACAGCGCATGGACAAAATACAATAGAACATACGTATAGTGAAGCTTTACAGAACAAAATGACATCATATAAAACCCCATAATAGTTGAGTACAAGCATCCCCATAGTCAATACATCAAGCCTCACTACAAATCTCTCAGAGAATACAAAACAGCGGAATATCCAGTACATATAATAAGAAGATAATATGCAACCCTCAAGCTCGTCTTCGATATCAGCATCGTGAGAAGAGAACAGCACCTGTCACCTGCTACCTAGTCTGCCCGTCCCAAAATGGACGAACAGCCCAAGGCAATAAGAATTAAAACATAAAGCCTTGAGTCAGACAACAGTCTTAGTGAGCAGTAAATTAACTAACAACATACCAAAAGAGCATAAAGGAAAAGGAATAGGAATACAACCCTCCCACTCCAACCTCATTCTACAGTGATAGCCCCCAGACACACACTAAGCAGAAGCAAACATAGCAGAGCATACAATTTAAAGTAAAGCTACTATCACTCGAGTCAAGGGCGATGTTTTCCAAGTACTAAGGCCTAAATCAGATAAGCACCCAGAAAATACCGCTCTTGAGTCCGAATGACGATACAACCAAACATCCATGACTCTGGCTATCACTGTTATCATTGCTTCGATATCACCGTTAATTGAATGACCGGCACATTCTTTCAGCCGTCCGTCAAGGGCTAATGGAAACCCCGGTTCTAGACATAACTCCCGCACGTCGTCGCAACCCGTGCCTAGGACTATCGAATCTGCCCAGAGTACTCGACCTTCAACAGTTGGTCGTTGGGACTATCGAATCCGCCCAAACGTACTCTTGCTTAGAGCATGCTAGAACCTTCAACAACGATGCTATCCAAGCCTCCTAGTCATCCTCCTCGACGACTATTCTCACATCTATTCATTATCCTCAACTCGAATCATATCACCGAGTTATCAACATGCTTGGAATGATCCCGTCTGGATTAGACCAAGTCTCCATCACATGATTGCCTCGCTTCATCACATCCTCGCGAAGCCTCATCTCAACATCACATCATCAAATCTATGCATAAGAGCTTCATCATCCCGCTACATATGCTATGAGCAGCTTTTCCAATTCAAGAGCCTTTCCCTTAGCTTTTGAATCATCTTCGATCTAGATCTAATCATCAATCATCTAGTTCATAACAATCAATCAAATCAAACATCAATCCAAGCAATCAAGCATTCAAAAATGATCTAAGTAGACAATTATAACAATAATGGCATTTTCGTAATTAAAGAGTTGAAAGTCCAATAAGCATGAAAACATGGATTATATCTCTATAAACTTGATGAATGAACTTGCATAGGTTAATTTATGATAAAATGGATGTAACATCATCATGAACAATGGATCTATATGGATCTACACTTTGGATGAAGAAAATGCATGGAAATCTCTATTTTAACACCAAATCGAGCCAACAATCCGATATACTCCTTTGGATCCGTGTGAGGGATAATCACCACTCACCAAATCACCAAAACAAACCCAAATCAACACGCTTCAGATCTGGACAGCGAAGGATGAAGCTTGATCTATCACGAATCCGCTTCAAACGAAGAAATCTCTCTTGAAAAGATGAAGATCTTCAACTTTAGCTCTTGAATCTTCAATCTTGATCTTTGATTTGGATGGAAGGAAGCACTAGATTAGAGTGGAGAAAAGAAGTGAAGAAGTGTAGAAGTCGAGCTCTCAAAATGGCAGCACTTCGTCGCTTCAAAATCCGGATCCCAAAAATGAAGAGAAACTCTCCTATTTATAGCTGAAATCCCTATCTCGTCTGCCTCCATGAGTCGTTTACGACTTACGACTCACAGCCCTACGACTCAACGACTTAACACACTTCTGCCTATGACTCACGACAAAACAGCTATCTCCTAAGTCGTCTCCGACTTATAGCATGCGCCTACGACTCACCAGACCCCCTGTCTACGACTTAAATGCGCACGCCTTACTTGGTTAGACGACTCAACTACTAACTCGTATACGACTTATCACAAAGGCTACGACTCATCCACTTGCGCGAGTTATCACCTACGCGCGACTCAACAGCTTACGACTCATCCCTTAACTCGTCCACGACTTAACTGGTTAGACGAGATAATCCATTCTACGACTTATCAAACAACAGGGATACGACTCATCAGATAACTTGGGTACGACTCATCAGATAACTGGGTACGACTCATAAGATAACTGGGTACGACTCATCAGATAACTGGGTACGACTCATCAGATAACTGGGTACGACTCATCAGATAACTGGGTACGACTCATCAGATAACTGGGTACGACTCATCACCTTAACTCGGTCACGACTTAACTGTTACAACTTAAGCCTTATCTCGCCCAGTCCTTAGCCTACCCCTTAAATCGTTCAAACGACTTATCCTTACACCCTTAACTAGCCAAATCCCTGAGTCGCTCCTATCCCCTAAGTCGTATACGACTCACGACTTACACTAAGTCGTTCACGACTCAGGACTTAGCCATTTTCGCCTAAAATCTGAAATGGCTCAAAAACTCTAAAATTCCAGATTCTGACGAACTTGTCGATCCGTTAAAAATACGGGTCGTTACAGGAATGTAGTAGCTTTGCTACACATTTGTGTTGATAAACAAATTTTCATTTTATTTTCTTAAGTATGGTTTGATATATATATATATATATATATATATAAGATATGAATGTATATATTATTTCAAAATGATTTGAAATAAACCCGGTATTTTGTTCTTAAGTTCCTATTAAATTAATGATTTTCAGTTGTAGAAATAAAGTGAAATTTTAATAGTTGGAAACTTTTAAAATGAAAATAAGAGAAGTTAAGTGATTAATGAAACTATAAAAAATTGGAGATTTGTCAAGTGTAAATTAAAGGGTAATGAAATTTAGAAGATGTAAATTATTGAATATTTTGCTAACTAAATGAATAAGATAATTTGTATAACACTCAATACATTCTAAAAACATATCTAAAATTTACCAGAAATGGTTAAAAGTTGAAATGTTAATATGAATATGTAATAGGATTTTATACAAGTAAAACTTAGGTAATGTAGTTATCTCTACAAATAAGAATTATGATGTACAAGAAATATTTTAAACATAAGTTAATATTTTTAAATGCTAGTAATTAAATTAAATAGTAAAAAGTGAATACCGTTTAAGTAAATGATTATAAACTCAAGAAAATTACCGAAATGATTCATTGATGAATATTAATATTAAAATGTATATCAAGGTTATAAGCAAATAATAAATGTGAAATAAACTGCAATGAAATGTAAATAATACTTTAATAATGGATTCATCGATGATTTCAAACATTGAATGGGAAATAAATTGTGTAAGTAATGAAAGAAAATTAATAAAAGATAATAATGGTATGAATGAATTAAAACAAATGAAAAGTAAATAATGATGTGAAAAGAAACCAATAGAATAAAATATGTAAATTGTGCGTAGATCATTTATCCACATAACAGTTGTGATTCAGATTTGAATACAAGATTTGTAGTAATTCACACCAGTTCGAATTAGGATTTTTCGATTGATTCTTGACGGCGAACAATTGATACAAATTGTTGATATGAATTTGAAATTTTCTATCATGGTTTATGGCTATGCAAGGAAAACGGAAATTTCGAATCAAGAAATCGAATCAGAGTCCGCACTAGAGTGGTCGGGTTAACAATACTAGTTCAAAAGTGGAATGTGTGTATTCAAGCAAGCGATTAGAATTGATATTGTGTATAAAAGATTTATGTACATAATGAAAATTTAAATAATACTTAAATTCTTTGTTGTTTTGGCTGATGGGAAGTTTGGGAAATGGTACTTCAAATTGTTTAAGGATGTATGAATAATCTATTAAGTAATTATCTATGGCTGTTGAGCATAAGGTACACTTGGTAGTTTATTTACCACCCTTGTACGATGAAAAGTTTCTGAACCTAAACAAACCATTAGTTTTGGTTGCTATAAGTGGTTGATGGTTTCTTTTGTTGCATATAATGGTTGTACTACTTTTGTTTGCATATGATTGTGATATATTGTATGTTGCTTGTGCTATTGATTTGAAACAACCAAAATATTATTATTTTATATAATTTTAACTCTTTTTATTTATATAAGTGAAATACAGGTTTATGAAAGCAATGGCTACTGCTTTTGGTTTCATAAATAAAGTTGTTTGCCCGACAAATAGGTACGTTTTCGGATTACGGTTTTTGGAACGATATTTTATTGTTTTTCCCATTGTTTGGGATGTTTATTATTGAAATATGATATATATTGTAATTATTGATATTATTATTATTATTTTTCCGGACCTAACCGTGCAAAGGAGACTACCGAAATTTTTCGTGAATTTAGGTCTTAGAATTTTTTTGTAAAAGTTGAGTTATTTTCAAATTTTGTTAAACTTGTAAATTAATTGTTTATAAATTGAATAATTTGAATAAAATTATATCAAGTTTCTTAATTCCTTCTTGTTCCTTTTTGAGGATGAAAAGTTTTGAGTGGGGGAGAGTGCAACGACTCGTATTTTGATAACTAAAAATATTAAATTAAATAAGATTTTGAAATTTAATATTGTGAGAAATTAAAATTTATGATTTATTAATGAGAAAAATAATTAGAATATGATTTAATAATGTTGTTTGAATGTTATTGACAACTATTTTCATGTAATTTCAATCAATTGAAATAATTGTAAAATTAATTTGGTTATAATTGTTAATAAGGAATAAATTAAATGTTGAATTCAATCTTGAAATTATATTGTAATAAATTGAAATAGGTTAATATAGAATATGAAATCAGTTTTGGTAAGCAATTTATAACCCTTGGTTGTAAACAATAAGTAATAGATATGAATTATTATTGTAAAACAATTGTTTTAATTGTCATCTCATTAATTAATCCGTTTGAATATTGAATTGGTAATCAATGAAATTTAATGTAATTAAATATTGTAGTTAATATGAGTTAAGATAATGTGACGACCGCCCATGACCCCTGCACCGAATCTAGAGATAGTGCGCTGTAAAGTGTGCCAGGCGACCATGGTCGATTGTCAGGGTAGATCAAAACAACAGAATCTATCGTATTACTCACAGCGCATGGACAAAATACAATAGAACATATATATAGTGAAGCTTTACAGAATAAAATGCCATCATATAAAACTCCATAATAGTTGAATACAAGCATCCAAATAGCCAATACATCAAGCCTCACTACATAACACTCAGAGAATACAAAACAGCGGAACATCCAGTACATATAATAAGAAGATAATATGCAACCCTCCAGCTCGTCTTCGATATCAGCATCGTGAGAAGAGAACAGCACCTGTCACCTGCTACCTAGTCTGCCCGTCCCAAAGATGGACGAACAGCCCAAGGCAATAAGAATTAAAAACATAAAGCCTTGAGTCAGACAATAGTCTTAGTGAGCAGTAAATTAACTAACAACATACCAAAAGAGCATAAAGGAAAAGGAATAGGAATACAACCCTCCCACTCCACCTCTTTCTACAGTGATAGCCCCCAGACACACACTAAGCAGAAGCAACATAGCAGAGCATACCATTTAAAGTAAAGTAATAATCATTCGAGTCAAGGGCGATGTTTTCCAAGTACCAAGGCCTAAATCAGATAAGCACCCAGAAAATATCGCTCTTGAGTCCGAACGACGATACAACCAAACATCCATGACTCTGGCTATCACTGTTATCACTGCTTCGATATCACCGTTAATTGAATGACCGACACATTCTTTCAGCCGTCCGTCAAGGGCTAATGGAAACCCCGGTTCTAGACATAACTCCCGCACGTCGTCGCAGCCCGTGCCTAGGACTATCGAATCTGCCCAGAGTACTCGACCATCAACAGTTGGCCGTTGGGACTATCGAATCTGCCCAAACGTACTCTTGCTTAGAGCATGCTAGAACCTTCAACAACGATGCTATCCAAGCCTCCTAGTCATCCTCCTCGACGACTATTCTCATATCCATTCATTATCCTCAACTCGAATCATATCACCGAGTTACCAACGTGCTTGGAATGATCCCGTCTGGATTAGACCAAGTCTTCATCACATGATGCTTCGCTTCATCACATCCTCGCAAAGCCTCATCTCAACATTATATCATCAAATCTATGCATAAGAGCTTCATCATCCCGCTACATATGCCACGAGCAGCTTTCCCAATTCAAGAGCCTTTCCCTTAGCTTTTGAATCATCTTCGACCACCTTGTCTAAAACCAATCAACAATCATCTAATTCACAGCAATCAATCATGTCAAACATCAATCCAATTAACCAAGCATTCAAATATAAGCAAAATGGACAATTATAACAATAATGGCAATTTCGTAATTAAGGAGTTGAAAGTCTAACAAGCATGAAAACATGAGAATTATCTCTACAACTTGATGAATGAACTTGCATAGGTTAATCATATACAAAAATGGTTGTCAAATCATCATGAACAATGGATCTACATGGATCTACACTTAGGTTTACAAAAATGCATAGAAATCACTATTTTAACACCAAATCAAGCCAACAATCCGATCTACTCCTTTGGATCCGTGTGAGAGATAATCACCACTCACCAAATCACCTAAACAACCCCAAATCAACACGCTTCAGATCTGGACAGCGAAGGATCAATCTTGATCTATCACGAATCCGCTTCAAACGAAGAAATCTCTCTTGAAAAGATGAAGATCTTCAATCTAAGCTCTTGAATCTTCAATCTTGATCTTTGATATGGATGGAAGGAATCACTAGATTAGAGAAGAGAAAAGAAATGAAGAAGTGTAGAAGTCGAGCTCTCAAAATGGCAGCACTTCGTCGCTTCAAAATCCGGATCCCAAAAAGTGAGAAAAACCCTTCCTATTTATAGCAGAAATTTCCTTAAGTCGTAACTCGGCTATCTCCATAGGTCGTTTCCGACCTAAGCCTCTCCGACCTAAGCCTCTCCGACCTAACAGATATGCACGCGCGCCCCAACTCCTACGACCTAACACTTACCTGTCTTTGACTCACGACATAACAGCTATCTCCTAAGTCGGTCACGACTTATAGCATGCGCGCCTACGACTCAATTGAGAAGCGACCTAACAACATTACGACCTAACTCCTTAAGCTACCACGCGACCTAACATAAGTCGCAAACAACTGGACTGCGACCTAACTACTAAGCCAAAGCCCAGCGACCTAGCAACTCGCGCGACCTACGACTTAACAAGTGCGCGACTTACGACTTAGAAATCACGCGACCTAACACTTAAGCTATACCCTGCGACCTAACAACCCATACATAAGTCGCTTACGACTTAACACCTTAACTCGTCCACGACTTAACTCCCATAGGTTGTACCCTCCTTAAGTCGCTAACTCACTTAAGTCGCACTATTACTTAACTTGCTAACTCGCTGTTTCTTAACTCGGTCACTTCCTTAGGTTGTCTATCCCTTAGGTCGTTAACTCACCCAGTCGACTTAACTTGGCAACGACTTAAACACTTAACTCGGTAACAATTTAACTCGCCACTATCCTTAAGTCGCGCCTACCTCTTAAGTCGTCCAAACGACCTATCTCCAATCTCTTAACCCGCCATTTCCCTGGGTAGCTCCTATCCCCTAAGTCGTATACGACTTACGACTTATACTAAGTCGTGAACGACTTAGGACTTAGCCATATTTTTGCCTAAAACTCATATGTCACCACCTTAACCCAGTTAATCTCTTAAGTCGGCAACTCGACCCAGACTTCTCTTAACTCGTCCAAACCGACTTAGGACTTAGAAAAATTCTGAATGACTTATCAACAATGTAACCAATTGTCAACTGTTTTACGATGTTCCGATCCGTAAAATACGGGTCGTTACATTCTCTCCCCCTTAGGAATTTCGCCCCCGAAATTCCAAGCAAACAAAGCAATCGAAGACTATTCTGTACGCCTACCATCCATAGCAATCAACAAACCATACATCCAATTCTAGCTTAGCGTACATAATTCTAAAACTTAGAACAAGTTACAATATCGTGAGATGAGACGACACCTTAGGGCCATACCTTGAAGAGTTCAGGATGAGCTGCCTTCATCCTCTCTTCCACCTCCCACGTACAGTCGTTATCATCATCACTCCATTGTATCTTGAGCAACTTAACTACCTTCCTCCTAAGCTGTTTCGTGTCGGTTTCAACAACACGAAGCGGCTTACGAGGTCTTCTATCAACTGGATCAACTTCGAAGTCTTCACAGCTATCAGCAGAAACCACTATATTCGAGTCGTGCACATACTTCCGTAGATATGATACATGAAAAACATTGTGCACACTCGACATCTTCTCTGGTAACTCCAATCTGTAGGCGAGCTTTCCAATTCGCTCGATGATCGGGAATGGTCCAACAAATCTCGGAGTCAATTTTCCTTTCTTCCCGAATCGAATAACATTCTTCAGTGGAGAAATCTTCACAAAAACCATATCACCTACGTCGAACTCCAAATCCTTACGACGCTTATCAGCATAACTCTTCTGACGGTCTTGGGTTGCCTTCATTCGTTGTCGAATGATCTCTATACAATCTGAAGTCTGCCGAATCATCTCTGGCCCAAGTATCAGCTTTTCTCCAGTTTCCAACCAACATGTCGGAGAGTTACACGGTCTTCCATACAATGCCTCATACGGTGCCATACCAATGCTTGACTGGTAACTGTTGTTGTACGCAAACTCCACCAAATGAAGGTGATCTTCCCATGATCCTCCGAAGTCCAAAACACATGCTCTAAGAAGATCTTCCAAAACTCGGTTGACTCTCTCAGTCTGACCATCTGTTTGAGGGTGATAAGCTGTACTCAAACACAACTCGGTTCCCAAAACTTCCTGGAAGCTCTTCCAAAATCCACTAGTGAACAATGGGTCTCGATCGCTCACTATACTCTTCGGAATACCATGGAATCAAACTATCCACTTAACATACAACTCAACCAACTTTGATGCAGTCCTAGTCGATCGAACAGGAATGAATCTTGCACTCTTAGTCAAACGATCTACAATGACCCAAATCCCTTCATTTCCCGTTCTGGTTCTAGGCAATCCATCAATAAAATCCATCGATACCTGCTCCCACTTCCATGTAGGAACTTCTAATGGCTGCAGTAATCCACTTGGCTTCTTCTGTTCAGCCTTTACCAACTGGCAGTTCATGCACTTGGAAATAAAATTTCCAACATCCTTCTTCATGCCTTCCCAATAGTAGGTTCTCTTCATATCCCGATACATCTTATTTCCACCTGGATGAATTGTCAGCTTCGAGTGATGAATTTCCTTCAGGACTTCACTCCTCAATTCATCTATATCGGGAACAACTAGTCGTCCTTGCTTTCGAAGCCAACCCTCTCGATCGACCTCGAATCCTTTATCCTTTTCTGGATCCAATCCAGATTCCAATTCACGGATAATCTTGACAAGCTTATCGTCTTGCTTTTGGCTTTTGCCAATCCTTTCCACAAGAGAAGGTCTTATCGATAAGTTTGCCAACATCTCAGGTTCCAATTCACATCTAGGCCTGAAGTCAAATCCAGCTAAATACTCGAGACTCTTCCATTCAGAAAACATGGCTCCCAATCCTGCATGTCTTCGACTTAACGCATCTGCCACTGCGTTACCTTTTCCCGGAGTATAAGCTATACCAAAATCATATGATGCCAAAAACTCTAGCCAACGTTGCTGCCGAAGATTCAAATCTTTTTGGGAGAAAAGATACTTCAACGACTTATGATCCGTAAACAACTCAAATCGAACTCCCAACAGATAATGTCTCCACATCTTCAGAGCAAATACAATCGCCGCTAACTCCAAATCATGAGTCGGGTAATTCCTTTCATGCGGCTTCAGTTGTCGACTTGCATACGCAACAACTTTATCCCTCTGCATCAGCACTGCTCCAAGTCCAGTACCACATGCGTCAGTGTAAACCACCATCTCATCATTCCCACTTGGAATAGTCAAAACAGGAGCACTTGTCAATCTCTCTTTCAGGATTCCGAAAGCTTGCTCACACTTAGCATCCCAACTGAACACTTGGTTCTTCTTCGTCAATCCTGTTAACGGTGCAGCTATCTTGGAGAAGTCTTTGATAAACCGTTGATAATATCCTGCTAATCCAAGAAAACTTCTCACATCCGATGCATTCTTAGGTCTAACCCAATCCTGGATTGCTGCCACGTTAGCGGGATCAACCGCTATTCCACTTCCAGAAATCACATGGCCTAAGAACCTCACTTCACTCTTCCAGAAATGACACTTCGAAAACTTAGCCTTCAGCTGATGTTTCCGCAAGATTTCCAAAACAATACGCAAGTGCATCTTGTGCTCTTCTTCCGTTCTGGAATAAATCAGAATATCATCCACGAACACAAGTACAAACTTGTTCAACTGATCTCTGAACACTCTATTCTTAAGATCCACAAAATATGCTGGCGCGTTAGTCAATCCAAACGGCATTACCAGCCACTCAAAGAAACCCGATGGTGTTCGAAAAGCAGTCTTCGGCACACTATCCTTAGCTACTCTCAACTGGTGAAATCCCGTTGCCAAATCCATCTGAGAAAATACCTTGGCTTCGTGAAGCTGATCAAACAAGTCATCTATTCTCGGCAATGGATACTTGTTCTTCTTAGTCACCTTATTCAGCTCACGATAATCGACGCACAATCTCAACGACCCATCTGCCTTGGTTGCGAACACAACTGGTGCACCCCACTCGGACACACTACGCCAAATGAATCCTTTCTATAAAAGATCATCAACTTGCACCTTCAACTCATGCTGTTCCCTAGGCGCCATCCGCCTAAGAGGCATCACAACAGGTCTGGCTCCTTCAACTAGATCTATACGAAACTTGATCTCTCTATGCGGCGGCAACCCTTTGACTTCGTCAAAGACATCTTCGAATCCATTAGCGATTGGCACCGATGACAGTCCATCCCGTGGAACAACCAGCGAATACATGAAGCTCATGAAGACGCCTTCCTCATGCTTACATCGTATTACAACCTTTCGCCCCTCCACATTTTCGACTGTCACCTCCAACCTCTCGCAATCAACCTTTGCCGCATACTTCCTAAGCCAGTCCATACCCAAAATAATTCCGAACCCCGCAAAGTTCAGAACAAAGCAATCACAAACAAAAGAGCAACCATGACTCGATACAACTAGACCACGGCATAACATACACAAACAAGACGAACCCCCAACTGGATTAGTCACAACCAATGGCCTATCAACAATATCCGGCTTCAAATCTAACCGGCCTACGAGTTCATTACAAACAAACGAATGTGACGCTCCAGTATCAAACAAAACTCTAACTGGAACACCACATAGGAAAAGAGTACCTTGTACAACCACACTCTTTCCTTTCTCTTCAGCAGTAGGAGCTTTCGAAGACGACGGAACAGCTCCCAAAGCATAAGCTTGCACAATCTGCTTGTCCCTCCTCGGTTCTGGACAATTCTTCCTGAAATGCCCCGGCTTGTCACAGTTGTGGCACTTCGCCGGCGCTTTCGGATTCTTGCAATCCCTGGAGAGATGGCCTTTCTTCTGACTGTTGTAGCAAGTCACCTCGCCTTTCGGCTTCTTCTGGCCATCCTTACCCTTCTGCTGCTGCTGCTTCCTCTTCTTGTTTCCACCCTGCTGAGGTTTAGACTCTTCCCTGGTCACAGCAACAACAGATCCTTCCTTAGGAAACAGACTCTCATGCCTAAGAGCTTTCTCCACAAGCTTCTCAAATGAATCGTCCAAATGATCCACCAACTGTCTCCCAAGATAACTGTCCAAGCCTGTCACAAACTTCTCATTCTTCTGGTATGCAGACTCAATATATGACCGGGCATACTTGGACAACGCTTCAAACTCAGAAACATACTCAAGAACTAATCTCCCTCCTTGCTTGAGCTCCACAAACTTCTTGAACAGAACAGACTTCTGAGCTGTAGAAATGAACTTAGCTTCAAACCTAACTTGGAATTGCTCCCAAGTAATCTCTTCCTCCGGAGTAGTGATGGTAATAGAATTCCATCAGTCATAGGCTCTCCCTTGAAGCTGCCTTGATGCCAACTTCCTCTTAGTTGCATCTTCAATTCCCAAATCACCAAAGATCCTTCTATAAGCATCCATCCACCTCTGGACCTCAATAGTTGATTCTGTTCCCAAGAAAACCTTCCCTCCAAGAGCAGTATAGTCCTTGCACAACTTAGCAAAATCCACTGGTTTCAGAGTCTGAACCTGAACTCCAACATCAACTGCCGCCCCCGGAACTGATATCCTTCTCATGATCGAAGTCATCATAGCTTCGAACATGGCTGCATAATCAGCAGCCCCCTCAGTAGCACGGCCTTCCCTAGCAGCTGGTCTCCCTCTTCGACTCATTCTCAATATCTATAAAAAGGAATGATTAGAACATCTAGAGAAACAACTGCATAAAGGACTCAATTCTACTAAGCTACTATATTATATATAGTATTCATCCATCAAAATACAATTACGTCTCTCATACGTAGTTACGTCAGTGAGCGTTGGGTAAAATCGATTAACCAATGCTTTGATACCAAATGTGACGACCGCCCATGACCCCTGCACCGAATCTAGAGATAGTGCGCTGTAAAGTGTGCCAGGCGACCATGGACGATTGTCAGGGTAGATCAAAACAACAGAATCTATCGTATTACTCACAGCGCATGGACAAAATACAATAGAACATATATATAGTGAAGCTTTACAGAATAAAATGCCATCATATAAAACTCCATAATAGTTGAATACAAGCATCCAAATAGCCAATACATCAAGCCACACTACATAACACTCAGAGAATACAAAACAGCGGAACATCCAGTACATATAATAAGAAGATAATATGCAACCCTCCAGCTCGTCTTCGATATCAGCATCGTGAGAAGAGAACAGCACCTGTCACCTGCTACCTAGTCTGCCCGTCCCAAAGATGGACGAACAGCCCAAGGCAATAAGAATTAAAAACATAAAGCCTTGAGTCAGACAACAGTCTTAGTGAGTAGTAAATTAACTAACAACATACCAAAAGAGCATAAAGGAAAAGGAATAGGAATACAACCCTCCCACTCCACCTCTTTCTACAGTGATAGCCCCCAGACACACACTAAGCAGAAGCAACATAGCAGAGCATACCATTTAAAGTAAAGTAATAATCATTCGAGTCAAGGGCGATGTTTTCCAAGTACCAAGGCCTAAATCAGATAAGCACCCAGAAAATACCGCTCTTGAGTCCGAACGACGATACAACCAAACATCCATGACTCTGGCTATCACTGTTATCACTGCTTCGATATCACCGTTAATTGAATGACCGACACATTCTTTCAGCCGTCCGTCAAGGGCTAATGGAAACCCCGGTTCTAGACATAACTCCCGCACGTCGTCGCAGCCCGTGCCTAGGACTATCGAATCTGCCCAGAGTACTCGACCATCAACAGTTGGCCGTTGGGACTATCGAATCTGCCCAAACGTACTCTTGCTTAGAGCATGCTAGAACCTTCAACAACGATGCTATCCAAGCCTCCTAGTCATCCTCCTCGACGACTATTCTCATATCCATTCATTATCCTCAACTCGAATCATATCACCGAGTTACCAACGTGCTTGGAATGATCCCGTCTGGATTAGACCAAGTCTTCATCACATGATGCTTCGCTTCATCACATCCTCGCAAAGCCTCATCTCAACATTATATCATCAAATCTATGCATAAGAGCTTCATCATCCCGCTACATATGCCACGAGCAGCTTTCCCAATTCAAGAGCCTTTCCCTTAGCTTTTGAATCATCTTCGACCACCTTGTCTAAAACCAATCAACAATCATCTAATTCACAGCAATCAATCATGTCAAACATCAATCCAATTAACCAAGCATTCAAATATAAGCAAAATGGACAATTATAACAATAATGGCAATTTCGTAATTAAGGAGTTGAAAGTCTAACAAGCATGAAAACATGAGAATTATCTCTACAACTTGATGAATGAACTTGCATAGGTTAATCATATACAAAAATGGTTGTCAAATCATCATGAACAATGGATCTACATGGATCTACACTTAGGTTTACAAAAATGCATAGAAATCACTATTTTAACACCAAATCAAGCCAACAATCCGATCTACTCCTTTGGATCCGTGTGAGAGATAATCACCACTCACCAAATCACCTAAACAACCCCAAATCAACACGCTTCAGATCTGGATAGCGAAGGATCAATCTTGATCTATCACGAATCCGCTTCAAACGAAGAAATCTCTCTTGAAAAGATGAAGATCTTCAATCTAAGCTCTTGAATCTTCAATCTTGATCTTCGATATGGATGGAAGGAATCACTAGATTAGAGAAGAGAAAAGAAATGAAGAAGTGTAGAAGTCGAGCTCTCAAAATGGCAGCACTTCGTCGCTTCAAAATCCGGATCCTAAAAAGTGAGAAAAACCCTTCCTATTTATAGCAGAAATTTCCTTAAGTCGTAACTCGGCTATCTCTATAGGTCGTTTCCGACCTAAGCCTCTCCGACCTAAGCCTCTCCGACCTAACAGATATGCACGCGCGCCCCAACTCCTACGACCTAACACTTACCTGTCTATGACTCACGACATAACAGCTATCTCCTAAGTCGGTCACGACTTATAGCATGCGCACCTACGACTCAATTGAGAAGCGACCTAACAACATTACGACCTAACTCCTTAAGCTACCACGCGACCTAACATAAGTCGCAAACAACTGGACTGCGACCTAACTACTAAGCCAAAGCCCAGCGACCTAGCAACTCGCGCGACCTACGACTTAACAAGTGCGCGACTTACGACTTAGAAATCACGCGACCTAACACTTAAGCTATACCCTGCGACCTAACAACCCATACATAAGTCGCTTACGACTTAACACCTTAACTCGTCCACGACTTAACTCCCATAGGTTGTACCCTCCTTAAGTCGCTAACTCACTTAAGTCGCACTATTACTTAACTTGCTAACTCGCTGTTTCTTAACTCGGTCACTTCCTTAGGTTGTCTATCCCTTAGGTCGTTAACTCACCCAGTCGACTTAACTTGGCAACGACTTAAACACTTAACTCGGTAACAATTTAACTCGCCACTATCCTTAAGTCGCGCCTACCTCTTAAGTCGTCCAAACGACCTATCTCCAATCTCTTAACCCGCCATTTCCCTGGGTAGCTCCTATCCCCTAAGTCGTATACGACTTACGACTTATACTAAGTCGTGAACGACTTAGGACTTAGCCATATTTTTGCCTAAAACTCATATGTCACCACCTTAACCCAGTTAATCTCTTAAGTCGGCAACTCGACCCAGACTTCTCTTAACTCGTCCAAACCGACTTAGGACTTAGAAAAATTCTGAATGACTTATCAACAATGTAACCAATTGTCAACTATTTTACGATGTTCCGATCCGTAAAATACGGGTCGTTACAGATAATAACTGTAGAATATGAATGTAATAAAATATAAACTAATGTTAATTATATTCATAAGGTAATAGTTGATTCAATAATAAGAGTGTAAATCGAAATAAAAGAAATTGATTGAAATTAAAATATAACTAACTGAGATTTTATTATAGTTGTATTTGAACGTTGAAACTAGTGCAATATTTAAAATATTGGATTTGACATGGAAAATTTATTTTTAAAAGATTATAAATTTCTATGTAATCAAGAATGATAAAATTATTAACTTTTAAATTTGAATTTAAAGGCGATTAAATCAATTTAATAATAATTTATTTAATTTAACGTGAAAATTAGCCATTTTGGCCACTGTCTCGGACTTTGATGAAACAAGTTTCATCGGATCCGTAACAATGAGTTATTGTAAGATTTCAAGTTTCGTTGTGATCAGACTTATCATTTGATCGTGCGAGCTCGAAATGCGTAGAAATCGATTAATCGAATTCAAATGAATATAATTTGATTTTGGAAGCTAACTTCTATATACGATGGAATTAGGGTTTGAAACTAGTTCCATTGAGATTAAAAATATTGAAAACCTATATTTTGATATATGGGATGACCTACTTTTGTTTCGGGAACGAAACGGGTTTTTCAGGTCGTTGCTATCGTTTCGACCCAATTCGATATGTCCATTCGTTCTTATCCATCTCTGTCTATATAAATAGATTTTTCCTAAAATCCTAGCTATCTATTCCAATTTCTGTATGTGCTTCCCATATGCTCCTTTGTAACAACCCGCATATCTATCGATTTTATATTTAAATATTTTATTTAAATATTTTATCGTTAGTCGGATGTTAGTCCGAAAAGCTACTTTTTGCATACGGTCAAATTAGGACTCGAGACCACCCCCATTGAGTTCAAAATGACGTTTGCGATCTTTTTGAGTGTAAACTTCGATATGTTTGGAGATAGTGAAATTTTCGTCACTTTTCCCGCTTGTGACTTTGGTTTGGACTGCACTTCATTAGTTCAGCCCAACCCTCTTCCTCACTCCATTCACCATTTGTTTTAACATTCAAGCTTCATCAAAAATGGTGGTGGGGAGTGGAAATTAAAACTCCAAACTCAAATTCTATTGCAAATCCGAGATTCAACTCCAAATTCAAGTAGAAGATAGTGGATTCAAGCTTTGGATTGCTTCTCCTTGCTTTCAATCTCCATCTTCATCAAATTCTGTGAAAAGGTGAGATTTTTGATCTCACATCTTGCCTATAATCTTCATTGGACTGTTGGGATGATTCCTCATCACCTTAGCATGTTTGTTTGCATTTGGTTTGGATTGGATTGGCGAAAAACTACAAATTTTGGGGTTTTGGTGATTTTTTGGCGTTAGGTGGTTCTGGCCATCGCTAGGTCGTACGCGAGTTAGGGCTTTAGGTCGCGCGCGTTGAAAAGTCACCGCCTTCATATTTCTGTTCGCCTGCGCTAAGTCATTCACGAGTTAAGCCTTAGGTCGTCCACGAGTTAACACCTTAGGTCGTCCCCGAGTTAAGAGTTAAGTCGTTGCCTTCTGCTATCCGCCCTGGCTTAGGTCGTACTGAGATAAGTCGTTAGGTCGTATAGACCTTAGCTCGTAGCTCGTATTTGAGCTTAAGTCGTTAAGTCGTATCGACTTTAGGTCGTTGGGTCGTATACCCTCTTAAGTCGTAAGTCGTTCGCGAGTTAAACCTTTAAGTCGTAGGTCATCTCCGACCTAATATTTCCCCTGCTATTTCACTAGGTCGCTTGACCTTAAGTCGTAGGTCGTCTCCGACCTATGCCCCACTAAGTCGCGAACCCACTTAGGTCGCTCCGTCTTCCACCACTAAGTCGTAGGTCGCCTCCGACCTTATCCTTAGGTCGTAAGACCTACTTTTCCTTAGGTCGCTTGACCAGCTTGCCTTCACTAGGTCGAACCCCGTATTACTCTGCGTAGGCAATCTTATCTGAAAAGCATTCATCAGAATTTCCACTTTGATGCATTTTGAGCTGATTTCCTTGGATTTTGTTCACATCTTCGAATGTGAATTTTTGTGCTAGATTGTTTCTACAATCGTTTTATGACTTGTCACTTTAAAGATATATGAAGGTTTCAATACTAGTACTAAATATCAAAACTCTTTCATCAAAGAAAATTTCAACACTATTTTAAATATCAAAAGTTCGTTTTCTCAAACCGATTTCCAATCTACTAGTATATACAAGCCTTTACTTCACTCGAATGAGAAATCGACTTAAACGACTTAGTAAAACGAGTGGTATGAAACGCTTGCGTTCACTTTGTCGGTTAGCTCTTGGACTTGTTCGATTGAACCTTTTTGTGACAATTTCCTAGTGAAGATTTACAGCTTGTTCGTAAATATTTAAGTTAAGCAAGTGGTTATGGGACATGAAGCTAAACTCATATATTTACTAGCTTGGTGTAATTGACACTTCTCGTTGATCATGACGATCATTTTATGATTTAGACTAGCAATTGTGCGATGTCTCGTTGTTTACAAGGTTAGACTAGACCGTAGTGGTGTGATTCCGACTCACACATATCTCTTTGTCCGCAAGGTTAGTCTAGACCGCAGTGGTGTGATTCCGACTCACACATACCTTTTTGTTTGCGAGGTTAGGCTAGACACCACTTGTGTGATTCCACTCACACATACCTTTTTGCTTTTTGGTTAGCCTAGGCCTCAATCAGTGTGATTCCGACTCACACATATGGGGTAGCGCCCCATGGTCTTCGGACCATCATGTGATAGGCCTCTTTCTCTTTTTATGATTTCTGGATTTCTTGTTTTGATTTCTGGATTTTTATGTCATTGACTTGTTATGAGTACAAGTTTAGGGTATGATGCCCTCTTTGGATCTTTGAGAAGATTCTTGTGATATTGATCATTTCTCATCGGTGGATCTCCTGTTGATCATCATTTTCATACTTATAGTAGTATGTCAGTATGGATATTCTATGTTTATGCCATATCTTTTATTTTATATCATGTCATCTGATATTTATAGTTAGACTGATCTGTTTATTATTTTCTTAAATAATACTCGGG
Organism: Allium fistulosum; assembly: GCA_030737815.1. Taxonomy (NCBI): domain Eukaryota; kingdom Viridiplantae; phylum Streptophyta; class Magnoliopsida; order Asparagales; family Amaryllidaceae; genus Allium; species Allium fistulosum. The sequence goes on along the minus strand of CM060908.1, from coordinate 411,244,156 downwards.
TCAGACCGAGATGTTACAGGTGCTTCTGCTTGACTTCCTCCCGGGATTTGCTACTCTGACTTTTGGCTAACTATTTAGTTTAGCAGTTTTTGTTGTATACACTTGAGATATGGACTCATAGTTGTATTCTTTTGGTATAGCACGTGTTGCTATTCTTTTGTATTATTGTGGATCTTTTTGACCACTACTCTGATGTACACTTTCATGTGTTAGTTATATATTCATATCTTCTTCCGCCTTTGTGATATGGATGTCTGTGACTGATTTGTGTTATGTTTAGTTCTATGTTTGTTTCCGAAGATTATTTTATAGCCACCGTGTGATAAGCAATTACATGGATGGTCGCTCCTCAACAGCCTTATTCTCCGTGCTAGTTGACAGCACTACATCGTAGTGTCCTTGGCTAGCATGGGTATTGAGGTGGGCGTCACATCCTTCCTCCTTCCCAACGGTAGACAACCCAAACCCTAATTTCCCAATTCAAAATCAAACTTCAAAATTCAAACTCCTCAAAACTTATCGAATTATATATCATCGTGAAGCTCTCGACGAGCGTAATCTACATCAGCTATTTGTTTTTTCTATTGAGTCTCGGTTTGGCCAGAATTTGGCGATCTTTCTCAACCGTCCGTTGCTAGGGTTTTGGATTTATCGGCGGATCGTCGACCGATCGACGATCCGAGGGCACCGACAGGTAGAGGAGGCCGAGCAGCGTTCATCTATGGTCTCAATTCATCGCCAGCATGCTTGGATTCGCCACGAATGGCGAGATGGCATCGCGGTGGCGTTGACCTATTAGGGTGGCGGAGATGGTCGCGCGACCCTAGGAAGGCGCGTCCTCGGGCGAAGAGGCGAGTAGTGAGGTCTGATCTTGGCATGGATGGACGTAGGCGTGGCATTTGGTCAGTGCGTGACGGCGACTGGGTAGGGCTTGGCGTGAACGATCGTAATTGCTGCTAGGGTTCAGGTGACGATTAATTACATCTATGTCCCTGATTTATGTTATTTAAATTTAAAATTTAAAACTTCTAACTATCATAACTTTTTCATACGAGCTCAGATTTGGATGCGGTTTCTTGCATTGGGTTTGTATCGAAATTTCGGACGACATAAAACTGGTTTGGTTGGCTTTGGAGACTGTTCAAATTTTGGGATTTTATTGGGTTTTAAATCGACGATAAAGGTGAGTGATTTAACCCACTCACAAATACTAAACCTTCTTATGTTAGTTGAATTAAGTTTATGATGTGATAAGAAATTTATTGATTGCTGCTTGGTAATTTAAAATTGTCATTTAAATTTAATTTGAATTTATGTTGAATTAAATTGCCATTTAAATTAATATTGAATTTAAATCGTTATTTAAATACCTGATAATGATAACCAATTAAATGTTGTGATTTATTAGCTGATTTGGATGTTGATTGTGATGGATGTTATTTGTTGACATTTTGGATGATTGGATGTTTATATATCTGTTATCACTATGGGTTGAAATGATACATACCCGAATGAAGTTATAGATTAGGGAAAATCGTTATGGATTGAAATGATACATACCTGAGCGATTTTATTGATTTGGATTTTATTGATTGGGGATACGGGTTGAAATGATATATACCCGAGAAATTTAACTATTTTGGATTGAAATGATACATACCCAATCACTTGATCATATGGTAGAAAATTATATACAGACACTATTGGTCGGTTTTAAATTATTTTCTAAATGGTATAGTATGTTTGATTTATAAATTTGATTTTTAAATTTAATTAAATGATTTTTTTAAAATTTATATTTGGAAAATAATTTATTTTATATGTTTTAAGGTTTCAAACTATAAGTTAATATATGGTTTAAAAAGTAAATTTAAGATTATAACTTATAATTTTATTTAGTTTTAAAAATATAATTTAAATAGTTTAAAATTTAATTTAATAAAATTTTAATATAGTTTTAATATATATATATATATATATTAAATTTAATTTAGTATAATAAATATAGTTTTGATTTAAGATAATAAATATAGACTTTTATAATAACTTTAATAGATAAAAGATTTTTGTAAAAGATTTTAGAATTTGGTAAAAGGTTTTATAAAGAATTTATAAAAGTTTTTAAGAGATTTTATAATGGATTTTATAAAAAGGATTTGATAAATGATTTTTATAAAGGATTTTATAATGGTTTTATAAAGGAGTTTATAAAGGTTTTAAAGGATTTTATAAAAGAACTAGTATATGGAATTTGGAAGCGTTTTAAAGGAATTTGCATGGAAGTTTATGAAAAAGGGGAAGAGTCATAAACTATTTTGGAAATTATAAATAGCTTTATAAATGGTTCTAAAGCATATAAATAGTTTATAAATTTTTTAAGAGAGATTTATAAATTATTTTCAAAATTGATTGAAAGAAATCTTCCTTGATGTATATGAATATATTTATACTTTTGGAATAAGTATATGATATCTTGATATGAAGGTATAAACTATTTTCTGGATTTATTATATAAAAAAATTGTTTTATAAATGTCCATAGTGTGAAACAAGCATTTTGTTGTTAAAGAGACCAGTGTTGGATATTGTCATACTCTCTGCCAATTCTGAAACCACTTTAACAACTGTGCACGTGGTGGAGAATCCAGAACAAAGTAGGATGGTTTGGCGAATGCTAGTGTATGAGGTAAGAACGTAGCCCTGACCTTCGGGTTAGCTTGATATGACTAAAATAGGAGCTATACCGGGCCAAGTATGGTCGCTCCTCCGATAGGACACATTTCTTCGATACCATATCTGTTACTTTGTGATTGATTGGTGGCCACCCTCGATTTGATTATGGGATTGTGTTCCGAGGTGGGCGATAATAGTTGCTATGCATTACCACCAGTTTGGGAGCGCAAACGGTAGAATCCTACCCTGGTCATTGCCTCGCGTGCCTTGTCATATGCCTTATCGAGCCCACTACGATTTTGGTTTTGTCGTACCTATGGAGTGCTCCCTGATAGCCCACCAGTTTACGGTGGAGTTTATAGTACTGCATAGACTACGATACTTATAAAATGTGTTAAGGGGGATATGGGTAACGCCTTAACGCTATTTTAATACTTTACTTTACCGTTAGACATTATATATATATGTAGTGTATTTTACTACATGTAGATAGTTTGACGGATCCTTAGGAGATGGAAATACCGAACATCTCTTAAGTTATTGCATGCACGTTGTACACCGGATAGGAGATGTGAAATCCCACAAACATCTCTGAAGCCATTACACTCACATTTATTTGCTGTTGATTTAACTTACATAAGATCTTTTAGTTCTGACCGAGTGTTTTGTCTTTTCATTACTCTCGGGTCAGCCTGAGCTTTTCAGTGTTGAAGATTTTATTTTTGAAGGACAAAGACGGTGTTTGGTATATTATATTATTTGTTATCCCAACTTTTGGCAAAGTCGAGATACCCAAAGATTAACTGAAAATCAATGATTATTAGTCATGAACATCGATTGTGCATCGCAGGTTCACCATGGATATCGATGAATTTTGTCCGAGTCCGGATCGGAGTGCAATTGATAAGACATGTCAAGCAAGGCCAGATGAAACAACGTTCCAAGTTTCGAGTCAATCCGAGTTCGTATGCTCGAGATATCGCCAGCGAAAGATGGAGTAGACAGTCCTAAGTTCGAAACCATAGGTGGAGCCTATGTTCGAATCCATCAGGTGGCCAGGCTTCATATCCACGGGACGATCTTCGTTCGAGTCTATCATACTCCCCCTGCTTCAAATCCATGGAGAGAAAGTACTTCGAATCCACGATGCCTAGCCCCGCTTCAAATCCATTAAGCGAGTCACGGTTCGAACCCAATGAACCATTCCCCTTCTTCGAATCGATCAAAGGGAAAGTCTTCGAGTCCATGTAGTTAAAGAGCTTCAACTCCATCCTGCGAGTATCTTCGAATCCATTCAACCAAGAAGCCTTCGTATCGATTAACTGAAACCTACCTTGGTCGATTCGAAGAGAACGTTCATCCGATCGATTCGATAAAGTCATACCTTCGAATCCATGTACTTCGAATCCACTACCATGAATCCCCAGTCAAAACGGCAGCTAGAAACGTAGAGTCGACCCGGGCAACTCGGAGCACAAGACGGATCGACACGAAGGAAGCGCTCCACGTCATCACAGAAGCACGCGCTGGATCGATTCGAACGAATCGATTCGAACTAGATCGATTCGAACCAGGCTAGTCAACCAGAAATGCAACCTTGAATCGATCATAACTTGAGATCTACACATCCAAATGCTATGAAATTTTCACAGAAGCTTGAGCACATGTTGAAGGATGTCCACACCAAATTTCAGCTTGATTGGACAATTTCTTGATCGATTCGAACCAAGGGTCGAATCGATCCCAAAGTGGGCCCGGATCTCCAGATCTCGGCCATGTGGGCTCCCTCACTTGCCAGAACTGGTCTCCCCTCATTTTAGGCGAAATATCAGCCTCCTACACCTATAAATAGAGCCCCTGGTCATTCAGAAAAGGGGTCGGACAATCTTGAGAGCTAAAGAGCGCCCAGATTCTGCCAGATTTACTCCAGATCACCATTGCTGCCTTAGATTCAGACTTAATTCAGCAAATCAATTGTAATACAACATACGAAATTGTAATCTTCAAGCATCGAGCAATAAAATCATAAAAACCTTGAAGTGGACGTAGGCCGGAGATAGCCGAACCACTATAAATTATGTGTCACTGTTCATTGTTTCTTGATTGCTGCTTGTTACTTGCTTAGATCTGTGATTCGTGTGTGAATACTGTTGATTCGTATTTATACGCTGGTGCTTTCACTACACTTGGGGTTTGTGACCATTTTTGGTGCAAACTCGTTGGTGCTTTCACTGAGAAGAACTAGCACCCGCTACACCAAATTCAGAATTTAGATTTGGAATTTTAAGAATTCAGATCTGACTCTACAATGACTCGACAAACTAGACAAAGAACTGAGAGGAGCCAACAAGCAGGAAGTCAAGAGGCATCCTCTGGCGCTGGAGAAGGACAAGCTTCGATCTACATTACTAGAGATGAGATGGAAGCGATGAATAACTTAATGCAGGAAAGAATGATGAAAAGCCAACAAGAGATGCTGTAGAATTTCTTCGAGCAGATGAGAGCTGCAGGGACGCAGAACCCTGGACCAGCTACAGCGGCTGTGAATGTGGAACAAGGAGCTAGGGCTATGGAACCCAACGGAGGACAGAATGCAGAACCAGAAGGCAATCAACAAGGGCTTGGGGGCAGGCCCGCAGGATCCAACGCAGAAGTACCTTTGGAAGGAGCTTAACCGGCTAGGGCCAACACAAATGCTAACGAGCCGCCCGAAGAGTACGTACCAGAATTCCCTACGAGACTCGGAGGGCAAGACCGAGACGTGACAAGGGGGCAACCCCTAGATGGAGATGAAAGAATGATTGGCCTAGTGAGACGACTCATGAGAGGAGGGTTGTCAGGAGGAGGATTGGAAGAAGTTAGTCGGAGTCCGTTCGCTCCGAATATCAGGAATGCAAGGAACCCTCCGAAGTTCAAACTACCAACGCTGAATCCTTATGACGGAAAGTCAGACCCGACCATGCATATCACCAGATATATCAGACACATGGAAGTGCTGGGAGCATCCGAGGAAGTGATGGCACGATGTTTCCCCTTATTCTTATCAGATTTGGCTGCGCTTTGGTTTAGGCAGCTAGAAACCGGATCAATCAGGACATGGGGCGAACTTGTAGATTGTTTCATGAAGCAGTTTAGGGTTCACATAACGCGACCCAAGAGCGTGATGACTTTGGCATCAATAAAACAAAGGACCGGAGAGTCCATAAAAGATTTTTTGTTACGATTTAATGCGACAGTGACTTCTGTAGATCGCCCGGACCCATCGATGATTTTGATGGCGGCAGTGGCAGGAGTTGGAGAAGGCACCGAATTCAAAGACTCTTTGACTAAAGATCCACCGCAAGATCTTGGAGAGTTTTTCCATGAAGCTGAAAAATTCATTCGATTAGAGGAATCACGAGCCGAGAGGCAGGAAATAAATGTTGCACAAGGCGAAGGAACCGCCAGGGAACAGTCCAGGGCAGACAAAGGAAAGAGAAAGCAGGATGACGCACATGATGGTCCTGATAAACGGAAGAAATTCCGAGAGCCCAGATTCAGGCAATACACAGACTTGGTGGCAGGACTGGAACGAATTTACACCGAAACTCGGGGGCAACTCCCCTATCGAAAACCACCCAGGAGAGATCCCACGGAGCGGGAACGTAGGACTGGAAAGTACTGCCTATTCCATGAGCTGGATGGGCACACTACCGATGAATGCCGCCACCTGAAGGATGAGGTGGAAGAACATGCCAGGAGTGGAAGATTGCCGCAGTATGTCAGAGAACGCACGATGGCGGTTAGACCCGAACAACTACCACCTCAACCAAACAGGAATGATCCTGGATCGGGATCACGACTCGTCATCAACTGATTGTGATGGCAAGGGCCAAGTTCAAGATTTGGACTCTGGTCGATTAGTTTTCTTAGATTTGATTTCCAAAATAAAACAGCTATCCCACTTACTCATGTACGGGAACCGGAGAGATCCCTAGGCATGCTCTGAGATGGAAATAGACCGCTCCACCCGGAGAGGCATTATCTTGTTTTTCCTGGTGTTTGAGATTGAACATCTAGGATTTGAATTTAATAAAGAAACACTTATTAAAATAAACCTTTGACCAGAGAGTTAAAGGATAAACATTAAATATCAAAATAAACATGATCGCTTTATGACCTTACCCGGAGAGGCGGGGTCCGGAGTGCAAGAAGTGAGTTGCTTCGCCGGAGAGCGACAGGATCGACTCACTTAAGCATCGTTTCCCATTCACCGGAGAGTGATTGGATCGGGATTCGATAAGAGCCCGGAGAGGCTATGATCGGCCCACGATTTAGGCCATGACATCGCTTAATGTTCAGATACACTGAACCGGAGTGCAGGAGGTGAGTCACTTCGCCGGAGAGCGACAGGATTGACTCGCTTAACGTTGTTTCCCCTTCACCGGAGAGTGACAGGATGGGATCTAGCATGAGCCCGGAGAGGCTGTGATCGACCGACGATTCAGGTCATGACATCGCTTAATGTTCAGATACACTGAACCGGAGTGCAGGGGGTGTAGCCGCTTCGCCGAAGAGCGACAAGATCGGCTCACTCATCGTTGTTTCCCCTTCACCGGAGAGTGACAGGATGGGATCCAGCATGAGCCCGGAGAGACTATGATCGGTCGAGAACGACCAAGACATCACTATACGCCCTAGCTGGGGCCAGAGTGCAAGGGATAGAAAGCAACGCCGGAGTGCAATAGGATCTTTCTATTCAATCGCTAAATCTAGAATGGGTTTGACAAGGGTCCGGAGTGACCATCAATAGTACGGAGAGACCGTAGAATTTCATTCTTAACTTCCACTGGAAAAAATTGATAACAATTCGGCTTCGAATAGCCATGGACTTGATTGAAAATGCTATAAGCTATGAGTAAAACATGAACTCACTGCATCCAACTTAAGACTGATCAAAACACGCCTTTTACCAAAAAGGCATGTTTTGGGGGGCAAAATGTTATCCCAACTTTTGGCAAAGTCGAGATACCCAAAGATTAACTGAAAATCAATGATTATTAGTCATGAACATCGATTGTGCATCGCAGGTTCACCATGGATATCGATGAATTTTGTCCGAGTCCGGATCGGAGTGCAATTGATAAGACATGTCAAGCAAGGCCAGTTGAAACAACGTTCCAAGTTTCGAGTCAATCCGAGTTCGTATGCTCGAGATATCGCCAACGAAAGATGGAGTAGACAGTCCTAAGTTCGAAACCATAGGTGGAGCCTATGTTCGAATCCATCAGGTGGCCAGGCTTCATATCCATGGGACGATCTTCGTTCGAGTCTATCATACTCCCCCTGCTTCGAATCCATGGAGAGAAAGTACTTCGAATCCACGATGCCTAGCCCCGCTTCAAATCCATTAAGCGAGTCACGGTTCGAACCCAATGAACCATTCCCCTTCTTCGAATCGATCAAAGGGAAAGTCTTCGAGTCCATGTAGTTAAAGAGCTTCGACTCCATCCTGCGAGTATCTTCGAATCCATTCAACCAAGAAGCCTTCGTATCGATTAACTGAAACCTACCTTGGTCGATTCGAAGAGAACGTTCATCCGATCGATTCGATAAAGTCATACCTTCGAATCCATGTACTTCGAATCCACTACCACGAATCCCCAGTCAAAACGGCAGCTAGAAACGTGGAGTCGACCCGGGCAACTCGGAGCACAAGATGGATCGACACGAAGGAAGCGCTCCACGTCATCACAGAAGCACGCGCTGGATCGATTCGAACGAATCGATTCGAACTAGATCGATTCGAACCAGGCTAGTCAACCAGAAATGCAACCTTGAATCGATCATAACTTGAGATCTACACATCCAAATGCTATGAAATTTTCACAGAAGCTTGAGCACATGTTGAAGGATGTCCACACCAAATTTCAGCTTGATTGGACAATTTCTTGATCGATTCGAACCAAGGGTCGAATCGATCCCAAAGTGGGCCCGGATCTCCAGATCTCGGCCATGTGGGCTCCCTCACGTGCCAGAACTGGTCTCCCCTCATTTTAGGCGAAATATCAGCCTCCTACACCTATAAATAGAGCCCCTGGTCATTCAGAAAAGGGGTCGGACAATCTTGAGAGCTAAAGAGCGCCCAGATTCTGCCAGATTTACTCCAGATCACCATTGCTGCCTTAGATTCAGACTTAATTCAGCAAATCAATTGTAATACAACATACGAAATTGTAATCTTCAAGCATCGAGCAATAAAATCATAAAAACCTTGAAGTGGACGTAGGCCGGAGATAGCCGAACCACTATAAATTGTGTGTCACTGTTCATTGTTTCTTGATTGCTGCTTGTTACTTGCTTAGATCTGTGATTCGTGTGTGAATACTGTTGATTCGTATTTATACGCTGGTGCTTTCACTACACTTGGGGTTTGTGACCATTTTTGGTGCAAACATTATTAGTTATTTTCCACTGCATCATTATTGGTATGTCATTGTGTATAACTTTGATTGTATTGTAAAAAGTGTAATCAGATATATATATATATATATATATATATATATATATATATTATAAAACAGCTTCATGAACTGTTTATTTGAGTATTATATTTTGTCAATTCCGCTGTGAGATTCTGTGTTTTGTTTTTCCTTATTTTCTCTTATTTATTATTTACCCCATTGACAATCCTCCCTTTTGAATGGTTTGAGTTGACATGTGTGGTTTATTATCGATTTAAACCGTCCGAAAAGGTGGGTCGTTACAAGCGATGAGAGAGATCAAAGAGGAAGAAGATGGAGAACTTTCGACCATTGAAAATAAGTAGGCGGCGACCATGAAAATTAGGGTTTTAATATTTTAATTTTAGTCTCGATTTGCATGCCTATTTTATAGCGTAAGGTGCAAAACAGCCCGAACTCCAATCGAGGCATGCTGGCAGGCAATCTATATGTAAAACAGCCTTGTTAACACAATGGAACTAGTTTTGAGGCCTAATTCCATCGTAAATGAAAGTTAACGTTTTATTGTTCGACAAAAATTAAATTAAATTATATTTAAATAATTTATCAATTCACACTTATGGACAAATACAATATTTCTACTATATAAATTCGTCATTACAACTCATGACGTTCATTATTAATTTGATTTTATTATTATTACACATTTGAATCAAATTTGAATAATTACATTTCAAAAATAACATTTTACATTTGAATATAAATCGATTGTTAATTAAATTGAAATAAATTTCCAATTACACAACAACCTATTTGGTTTGGTATCACTTATTTCAACACGTTAAATCATTCAACTACAATTTAGTGAGAATCCAAATTTATTGTTACAATCATTTTGTATTTATTATTACCGTTATTTAACGGTTGTACAATTTTATTTAAATCTAAATTTTCTTTTTATAAACTTTACAATTATATTCCAATTAGAGCTAAACATTCATTTTATTCTTTTTTAAATCAAAGCTTAAATTTCATTAAAATGTTCAATTTAATTTTAATTTAAAATGTAAGGTCTTACATTGAACTTATTAATTATAATGTACTTGTCTTTTCTTCTCAATTAAAGGATTCCAACAACTCTTATTGCAGTTTATATTCAATATTAGATTTCAAACGAATTCTCATTATACCTCAACTGTTTTCTTTTCATTTCATATATTCCAACATTTAATTACAACCATAATAAAACTTGGTTCATTACATTTTAATTTCAAACAAATTCTGTGTTTTGACTTAAATGTTCTTTATATTAAACCAACAAATACCTTATGTGTTTATTAAACATAAGTTTCCATTTATTGCACCCATTACTCTACGGTTAATGTCTTCTCTCATATTAATTGAAATATTTCAATTACATTAAATTCCATTGACTATAAATTTAATTTCAAATGGATTAACAAAATGAGATGAGAAATAAAACAATTGTTACATTTAAGTAATTTAACCACATCTATAAATTTATTGTTTACAACAAGGGTTATAAATTTACTTACCAAATAACTGATTTCTTATTTTATGCTAAAACCAATTTCAATTAAATAACATATGATATTTCCTTTAAAACATCATTTATTTTATTCCTTATTAAACTTTACAATTGTATTCAAATTAAACTTTACAATTATATTCTAATTAGAGATAAACATTCATTTTATTCTTTACAACATTAACATTTGTTATTTCAAATCTTGTTGTTAATACGCAACCCAACATTGTTTTACATCAATAAATCATAAATTTTTAATTTCTAACAATTTGAATTTCAATGTCTTATTTAATTTAATATTTTTAATTATCAAAAATATGAGTCGTTACAATCTCCCCAATCAAAACTTTTCGTCTCCGAAAAGGAATAAGAAAGAATCAAGAAATTTGATATATTTTATTCAAAATAGTCAATTTATAAACAATTAAACTTACATATTTAAGTTTAATGTAAATTTTAAAATAACTCAACTTCCACGAAAAATTTCTAGTCTTAAATTATCAAAAATTTCAACAGCATCTCCTTTTCGCGGCTAGGTACGAAATAATAACAATATCAACAATTACATGGTATACATCTTATTTTAATAATAAAGCATCTCGAACCATGGGAAAACAATAAAATACCTGTAAAGACCCTGAAATCGGCCTTCAAAAATCGGCACCCGTACTTCACTTGTACTCAAAATGCCGTAGATTCAAACGCAGAATCTGGTTCTTCGGAGCTTATAACACCATTAAGTATAACAACACAGCGGAAAAAAAAGAAAACGATGATATCATATACAACTCAAATGAATACAATATCCAGAATGATATACAACAATGATATCAATATGATACAACAATATCAGAGATAAATAATGATACAGTGGAAATAACAAAAGTAATAACTCCAAATGATCTATCGGAGAATGACTCCAAAAACTCCAACATCAAGCTTGAACCATAAAGATAAACAAGTGCAATCCTGAACTCCAAGAACTGAACCAGCTCCAGATAATCTACTAAACCTGAATATCTGAAAAGAAACCCAACTCTAGACTGCCCGTGTGGAAAATGGTGGGAACTCAGAGTTTAGGAAGGGAACAATAAACTCCGAGTCAGTCGTGGGACTGGTATGAGCAACAAAATAGTTTATCTTTAAAATAACAACAAAGGAAGTAAAAGAAATTCGCAATGCTTTTGGAAAATGAAACTACGATAAGACCTCCCGCAACACACACAATGCAAACGCAGAATTGGAGGAGATTTCTTCTTATGATAGTCAAAGATGCTTACTACGCAAATCATTGGATTATTATTATTAGTGCATAGTAGAAAATATTTCGAAAGTAATATTAATCTAAGCCAATATAGACATTCCGAACTATGCCTACTATAGCTACCATCTAAACAGTGGTGACCACCATAAGTAAATGGCAGGTTCTACAACTAAAACCGTACAAGTTCCATATTGAGAAATGGATTTCCAACAAATGGTCAAGCAAAGGAACTTCCTACCGCCACATGGGATCGCCTCTGGCTGGACGTCCCGAGAGACAAACTGCTCTCTGCCAACACAAGGTCGGGTTACCCCTGTAAATAGCTAACTCACGAATATGCCATCCCCCGGTCCTTTGGGACCTTTATCCGAGGGGCCCCTCAATAAACACACAATCACACAATAAATGAGATCGGAGTATCCACATAGGTTAAATACCAGGGCTCCATACCTGATACCACCCTTTTCCAGAAGGAAATGACATACCCTAAAGGGCGTGACCCTCATAACCTTGTCGCATATTCCTGTTTCGACCATTTCCGGGTTGTGCGGTCCGAAGAGGTCTCGTCCACAAAGCTACGCTTTTTCACAAAGCCATGCTTTGATCATAAATGATCAATAGATGATCAACACACAGCAACACTCAGCATGCCACTTTACCAAATTGGGAGTATATCGCTGATAAATTTCAACTACATAACCTCTGAGCTCGTACGTCTCAGAGAAGGGTGTTAAGCTAAGAGAATAAATTCTCCGCCACCAACAGAAATGTATTTGAAAGAAATCTGCTTTATATCTCAAATTGTAATGTCAGACATGTAACCATACAAGTCTGTTCCAGGTTCGAACAGAACCGAAGGCACTTCCGAAGAAGCCCTTGCAATTCGGATATTCACAATCTCGATCGGACTTCCCATCACTTAGGGAATCTCTATACCGGGAGCTACCCACTGCAGAGACAATCGATAGGTTATCCTATCGTTCTCGCAAATACCCGGTCTTCAACACCGGTCTTCAAATGCTATCCATATACAACGTATCACTTATTCGGAATGGGTTGTGTGACACAAAGGTCCCCTTCCGGCTAAACCGAATAATGAGCGCAATATTTAAAAATATGTGGATATTGGGATTTCAATTAAGTCACAACTTAAACCAACCTTCTTTTCAAATGGTTTAACAAATTACCATTTTCAAATCTTTAAACGAAAAGATTCATTTTAACAACCTTCAACGGTTTAAACAATTTCCACACTTTAATCTTTTAAACAAAAGATTCATTCACAGATTTTCCAAAACCAATTTCCATTTCAATTGGATTAACTCATTAAATCTTTAAATCAATAATTTAACTCATAGCTTTCAAAAAAATTCCATTTCGATTTTAAAACAAAGTTCAATAATCTTTCACAAAGATTTATTCCTAACTCAGAAAACTATTTCCAATTCAAACTTGAAATTCCTTTAATTAAATTGGAATTTCATTTCTTATATGAAAACTTTTATCATTTGAAAACAAATAGTTTTCATTGCGGAAAATCTGATTCCTTAATACAAGTTAAAGTCCTTGGATTAAATTAAATTCTCAAAATCATACTTTTAAAATGAAACTTTACCAAGTTATTCAAAATAGCTTTTATCTTTGAAAACACCTTTTCAAAAGCTTTAACATTTAACCCAAATCCATTTTCAAAATCAATTGAAATTAAAATTTCAATTTCAAAAATATTAATTTTAAATCATCTGTGACTTAACCGATTTCCACGTGCAATCCATATTTGTGTGTGTATGGTGTAGTCCAGGGGTTTCACACAGTAGTGCACATCAATAAATCATCACAGATTCAAAATACTGGAATATAGTTGATAAGCGGTATTAACTATAACGCTTATCTTTCATTCACATATCACAGATATATAAATTACATATAATAATTTACATTCATCCAAGATAAATAACTACAGTACAGATCACACACAAATCAGAATACATCACAAAGCATCATAGATCAGAAATATCAAGCAATTCAATCATTCAGTCGAATCCAACATTCACAAGTGAATTTATTAATCAACTGATAAATTTAAATCAGATGTATCAATTATTAATCCGAGTTAATTGTCATAATTTAATCACAAATTATTTGAAATAGATCTTCTTTCAAATTTATTAGTTAACTCTTAATTATTAACTAATCAGTTCTTAATCAATGGATTAATTGATCTTTAATTATTGATTAAATCTCAATTAATCACAATTTATTAACTAATCCTTTAATTTATTAACAAATAATTTACTCCAATTTCAAATCATAATTTAATTAATTACATTCGGTAATTATCTATTAATTACTTCTCTTAAGTAATTATATTTTCCAAATTCATCAGGTGATTATTCTGAATTAAACTTAAGAAATTTTAACTTGAACTAATTCGATTAGCTCAATTAATTTCATAATTACTGTCATTAAGTAAATTTACTTAATAGTTCCACAATTGATTTTTTTATTAAATTAATCAATCTAAATTTATTGTTAAAGTTTATCACATTAATTAATTATTCAAATAAAATCTTAGTTATTGATTTCATTAACTATTAAGTTCCTTTAATCACCTTTTTAAAGAAAATTTCTTATATTAATCATTTTTGATTATAATTTCAATTCACTATTAAAAACTCATTCGTTAATGAATTTGAAATCATTAATCTTCATTACTTAAAGTAACACATTCATTTCTTACGATTATTTCCCATATATTGAAAACACTGTTTCAAATTCCCTTTGTAATTCCAATTTAGATTTAATATTTGAAATAAATCTTTATTTACTTTTATTAAAGTTTAAAACAAATTTTCTTAACACTTTAAATTTACATGTTAAAATAACCATTGGTTACAAAAGGATTTTTTTTAGAGTTTAAGATAATTTTTCTCTTTTACTTTAACATTTTAACTTATTTCAACACTTAAGTTATAAAATAAGAATTAATTTCCAAATCTTAAAATCTGATTTGGAATTCATTCCAGGTTTCACTTTTAAATTTAACTTGTTTAAATTTTCATTTTCAATTTCAATTCTATTTTAAATTCCAAATTTCTTCAAACATTTAATTGTTTTTAAATTTTTGAAACAAATTGAATTTGAAACTTTATTCATTTTCAAACTAGATTTCAATTCAAACTTGAACTTATGTTTACATTTTAATTTGAACTAAGTTTAAAAACCTTAGTTTAAAATTTAAATTCAATTTCCAGATTTCAAAACAGAAAAACAGGCTTGAAGGCCTGTTACACGTTTTCGACCCGAGATCTCCACCATTTTACTTCGAGTAACCTGCTCGAATTACCCTAGTACGACGCGAAACATTCACTCGTTCTTCCCAGGCAAAGCAACTCAGATACATGATGACATGTGTGCACGTGCACATCTCCTCTGGTGAACTCTGGCCATCGCCACAACGTCGAGCCAATCGACGATCAACTACAGAACGTATTCCAACCACTCGAACCCTTCCACCACCTCGAAATCAAAATTCGAAGTCGAGCTTGAAAACTTGGAACACTCGAACCCATACGACCCCAACCTATCATCGCCTCGACCACGACACTCCGATCATCTGAATCCATGAAACTTCGGCCATCAGCTCCTTAACACCTCCTCCACCAACTCCCCAAAATTCGAACAGCTCGATGCTCAAACGAAGACGAACGAATCGAAAAACAACCCCACACCAAAACTAGGTTTACGAGCAAAAACTGCTCGCCGCCGTCACCACGTCGAACTATCCACCATTCCAATATTTTTCCTAGAACCTTCGTTCGCTCCTCCATCACCATCCAAAATTCCGACCGCTCCGATCATCTAGATCAACCAGAACAACCCAGAATACGCAATTCAAACAAATCAAAACTGCTCTTCCCTCCTCTATTTAAAAATCATGATTTTAACTTTAAAAATCATGTTAAGGTATGAGGATTCAGATTACATACCTGAATTCACGAATTAGGAAGTTTGAATTTTACTTATTTAAAACTTTGCTCAGGTGTTTTGGTTTCCAAAGACATGAACAAGTTGTTTTAACTTGAATTGATTTTTAAAACTTAGTTTACAACCAAACAAATATCTTTTGTTTTAATCTCGAGTTCAATCAGTAAGTAGATTGAGAGGAAAAGATTTTTGAAACAAACTTTTGGCTATGAACCTAGAACAGAGGGAATTATAAGCAGTAGCCTGCACCTCTTATCTCTATCATTCAAATATACACAGAGAATTGAATACATATTCAAACATACATATTCACAGGTAAATATCCAACAGATTCATACTTTAAATTTTTAAAAGTAAATATTACTCACCTTGATTTTAGGAAGAAGAACAGAGCTCTTTTATTTTGAAACAGGTTTGAACTTTTAGCTGAAGCTTCCTTTTCCTTTGATCTCTGGTTTTAGTTGATGGTATTGTTGTTTTAAATTGAAGTTTTGTTTATGTTTTGAAATGATATTCACTTTAGTTTATTCTCAGCTGGAGTGGAACGAAAAATGAAATGAAGAAGAGTTTGATATAAGAAATTGAGTTTGCTGGGTGAATATATTTTGTACAGGTGGTCATGTTTTGTTGTACAATGTAGATCAGAGAAATATTTTTTTCTTTGGTTTATCAAACAAGATCTCGGCTGATAGATGATATATTGTGCTAGCATTAATGGTTAAGTACTTTATGTTTCTTTATTTACATGTGCACATACTCATATTTTGCTTGGTGGTTGATGGATAACAGTTTGTATATGTTAAGAAGATTTGTTTGTGTAAAGAGAAGATGGGGTATTAAATGCATGTGTGTACTTTTTTGTCTACAAACTTATGCTATTTTTTATTCATAGATATAACAGCTCAAAAATATTGGTTTCATTCCTTTACAATGCTTCATATATGAATGTATTTTATTTTCTTCTCTTTCATTTTCTTTTTAACTTGTCTTAATAATATTACTTTATAAATAAATTTCTATTTTCTAGTTTAAATATTTATTATTATTTTACTTTAATATTTATTGTCTTATATTTATTTTATAAGTTCAAATCATTACTAACTATCAATTTTAAATTTTAAAATTTCTTATTTATTTGTTTTATACTTGTGTCAATTATCTATATTTTTCTATTTATCTTTAAACCATTTATATACAATTTAGATTTAAATCAAATATATATATACATATATATTATTTCAAATTTACTCATATATGTTCAAACACATATATATTCACACACACACACATATATATATATATATATAATATTTTCAATATTTAAATTTTAAATGATTTAACATAGAATTTATTTTAATCCGGGGAAACTCGCATAACTTTATAAATAAATTTCAAAAATTTAATTCAAAAATTAAATAATATCAATTTAAATTTATATAAAATTCGGGGTCGTTACAGACTTCCCCCTTTAAAAGAATTTCGTCCTCGAAATTGCCAAGGAGACACGAAGATAGATGAAAAATGTTTCATTAAATCAACTGAATATTTATTCTGCATTTGGCTTACCAAATTAGAATATCAATAATAGATACAAGAACAAATCTATTTTAACACTTCACAAAAGACTCGGGTTATCCAGATCTACGAAATATGCAGTGGCATTGGTTAGTTCGAAAGGATAACTAACCGTTCGTAGAATATATCCGAACCCAAAGAATAGAAAGATATATGGATACAATTTCCAAAACTTTCAGTTTAGAAACTAAAGTATACCTATCAACCATAGCAATCAAAACAAACAAGGCAACCAATACATCCAAACAAACAATTTTGGTCTATCTGGATTTTATGTCCCATATATATCGAATCTCTTCCTGGATCTACCAGAAATTATCGAAGAATTAAGGAAAGATGATGAACAACAGAGACTGATAGAGAAAATTGGTTTCCACTGTTGCAGGGTATTGACCATTTATAGTCGTATTCCTCTGTCCCCTATCTTATCCTTTTCTTGCACTCACACTTACTGAATAGTAAGAGAATTTACTGAGGCATTCGAACAGATATATGAGGATTACTCATTCTAGGGTATACTTCACCCTATCTCTAATGAGCTACTTAATGTGTTATACTCCTGAGCTAAAGTTTTACCCTCAGCTCTGATACCAAATGTAAAGACCCTGAAATCGGCCTTTGAAAATCAGCACCCGTACTTCACTTGTACTCAAAATGCCGTAGATTCAAACGCCGAATCTGGTTCTCCAGAGTTTATAACACCATTAAGTATAACAACACAGCGGAAAAAAAGAAAATAATGATATCATATACAACTCAAATGAATACAATATCCAGAATGATATACAACAATGATATCAATATGATACAACAATATCAGAGATAAATAATGATACAGCGGAAATAACAGAAGTAATAACTCCAAATGATCTATCGGAGAATGACTCCAAAAACTCCAACATCAAGCTTGAAACATAAAGATAAACAAGTGCAGTCCTGAACTCCAAGAACTGAACCAGCTCCAGATAATCTACTAAACCTGAATATCTGAAAAGAAACCCAACTCTAGACTTCCCGTGTGGAAAATGGTGGGCACCCAGAGTATAGGAAGGGAACAATAAACTCCGAGTTAGTCGTGGGACTGGTGTGAGCAACAAAATAGTTTATTTTTAAAATAACAACAAAGGAAGTAAAAGACATTCGCAATGCTTTTGGAAAATGAAACTACCATAAGACCTCCCGCCATACACAATGCAAATGCAGAATTGGAGGAGATTTCTTCTTATGATAGTCAAAGATGCTTACTACGCAAATCATTGGATTATTATTATTAGTGCATAGTAGAAAACATTTCAAAAGTATAATATTAATCTTAGCCAACATAGACATTCCGAACTATGCCTACTATAGCTACCATCTAAACAGTGGTGACCACCATAAGTAAATGGCAGGTTCTACAACTAAAACTATACAAGTTCCGTATTGAGAAATGGATTTCCAACAAATGGTTAGGCAAAGGAACTTCCTACCGCCACATGGGATCACCTCTGGCTGGACGTCCCGAGAGACAAACTGGTCTCTGCCAACACAAGGCCGGGTTACCCCTGTAACTAGGTAACTCACGAATATGCCATCCCCCGGTCCTTTGGGACCTTTATCCGAGGGGCCCCTCAATAAACACACAATCACACAATAAATGAGATCGGAGTATCCACATAGGTTAAATACCAGGGCTCCATACCTGATACCACCCTTTTCCAGAAGGAAATGACATACCCTAAAGGGCGCGACCCTCATAACCTTGCCGCATATTCCTGTTTCGACCATTTCCGGGTTGTGAGGTCCGAAGAGGTCTCGGCCACAAAGCTACGCTTTTTCACAAAGCCACGCTTTGATCACAAATGATCAATAGATGATCAACACACAGCAACACTCAGCATGCCACATTACCAAATTGGGAGTATATCGCTGATAAATTTCAACCACATAACCTCTGAGCTCGTACGTCTCAGAGAAGGGTGTTAAGCTAAGAGAATAAATTCTCCG
The DNA here is from genome assembly GCA_030737815.1 of Allium fistulosum. NCBI lineage: Eukaryota > Viridiplantae > Streptophyta > Magnoliopsida > Asparagales > Amaryllidaceae > Allium > Allium fistulosum. The sequence continues at coordinate 411,224,680 of CM060908.1, read as the reverse complement.
CCACCAATAGAAATGTATTTGAAAGAAATATGCTTTATATCTCAAATTGTAATGTCAGACATGTAACCATACAAGTCTGTTCCAGGTTCGAACAGAACCGAAGGCACTTCCGAAGAAGCCCTTGCAATCCGGATATTCACAATCCCGATCGGACTTCCCATCACTTAGGGAATCTCTATACTGGGAGCTACCCAGTGCAGAGACAATCGATAGGTTATCCTATCGTTCTTGCAAATACCCGGTCTTCAACACCGGTCTTCAAATGCTATCCATATACGACGTATCACTTATTCAGAATGGGTTGTGTGACACAAAGGTCCTCTCCCGGCTAAACCGAATAATGAGCGCAATATTTAAAAATATATGGATATTGGGATTTCAATTAAGTCACAACTTAAACCAACCTTCTTTTCAAATGGTTTAACAAATTACCATTTTCAAATCTTTAAACGAAAAGATTCATTTTAACAACCTTCAACGGTTTAAACAAATTCCACACTTTAATCTTTTAAACAAAAGATTCATTCACAGATTTTCCAAAACCAATTTCCATTTCAATTGGATTAACTCATTAAATCTTTAAATCAAAGATTTAACTCATAGCTTTCAAAACAATTCCATTTCGATTTTAAAACAAAGTTCAATAATCTTTCACAAAGATTTATTCCTAACTCAGAAAACTATTTCCAATTCAAACTTGAAATTCCTTTAATTAAATTGGAATTTCATTTCTTATATGAAAGCTTTTATCATTTGAAAACAAATAGTTTTCATTTTGGAAAATCTGATTCCTTAATACAAGTTAAAGTCCTTGAATTAAATTAAATTCTCAAAATCATACTTTTAAAATGAAACTTTACCAAGTTATTCAAAATAGCTTTTATCTTTGAAAACACCTTTTCAAAAGCTTTAACATTTAACCCAAATCCATTTTCAAAATCAATTGAAATTAAAATTTCAATTTCAAAAATATTAATTTTAAATCATCTATGACTTAACCGATTTCCACGTGAAATCAATATTTGTGTGTGTATGGTGTAGTCCAGGGGTTTCACACAGTAGTGCACATCAATAAATCATCACAGATTCAAAATACTGGAATATAGTTGATAAGCGGTATTAACTATAACGCTTATCTTTCATTCACATATCACAGATATATAAATTACATATAATAATTTACATTCATCCAAGATAAATAACTACAGTACAGATCACACACAAATCAGAATACATCACAAAGCATCACAGATCAGAAATATCAAGCAATTCAATCATTCAGTCGAATCCAATATTCACAAGTGAATTTATTAATCGATTGATAAATTTAAATCAGATGTATCAATTATTAATCCGGGTTAATTGTCATAATTTAATCACAAATTATTTGAAATAGATCTTCTTTCAAATTTATTAGTTAACTCTTAATTATTAACTAATTAGTTCTTGATCAATGGATTAATTGATCTTTAATTATTGATTAAATCTCAATTAATCACAATTTATTAACTAATCCTTTAATTTATTAACAAATAATTTACTTCGATTTCAAATCATCATTTAATTAATTACATTCGGTAATTATCTATTAATTACTTCTCTTAAGTAATTATATTTTCCAAATTCATCAGGTGATTATTCTGAATTAAACTTAAGAAATTTTAACTTGAACTAATTCGATTAGCTCAATTAATTACATTGAATAATTAATTTCATAATTAAGTAAATTTACTTAATAGTTCCACAATTGATTTTTTTATTAAATTAATCAATCTAAATTTATTGTTAAAGTTTATCACATTAATTAATTATTCAAATAAAATCTTAGTTATTGATTTCATTAACTATTAAATTCCTTTAATCACCTTTTTAAAGAAAAATTCTTATATTAATCATTTTTGATTATAATTTCAATTCACTATTAAAAACTCATTCGTTAATGAATTTGAAATCATTAATCTTCATTACTTAAAGTAACACATTCTTTTCTTACGATTATTTCCCATATATTGAAAACACTGTTTCAAATTCCCTTTGTAGTTCCAATTTAGATTTAATATTTGAAATAAATCTTTATTTACTTTTATTAAAGTTTAAAACAAATTTTCTTAACACTATAAATTTACATGTTAAAATAACCATTGGTTACAAAAGGATTTTTTTAGAGTTTAAGATAAATTTTCTCTTTTACTTTAACATTTTAACTTATTTCAACACTTAAGTTATAAAATAAGAATTAATTTCCAAATCTTAAAATCTGATTTGAAATTCATTCCAGGTTTCACTTTTAAATTCAACTTGTTTAAATTTTCATTTTCAATTTCAATTCTATTTTAAATTCCAAATTTCTTCAAACATTTAATTGTTTTTAAATTTTTGAAACAAATTGAATTTGAAACTTTATTCATTTTCAAACTAGATTTAAATTCAAACTTGAACTTATGTTTACATTTTAATTTGAACTAAGTTTAAAAACCTTAGTTTAAAATTTAAATTCAATTTCCAGATTTCAAAACAGAAAAACAGGCTTGAAGGCCTGTTACACGTTTTCGACCCGAGATCTCCACCATTTTACTTCGAGTAACCTGCTCGAATTACCCAAGTACGACGCGAAACTTTCACTCGTTCTTCCCAGGCAAAGCAACTCAGATACATGATGACATGTGTGCACGTGCACATCGCCTCTGGCGAACTCTGGCCATCGCCACAACGTCGAGCCAGTCGACGATCAACTCTAGAACGTATTCCGACCACTCGAACCCTTCCACCACCTCAAAATCAAAATTCAAAGTCGAGCTTGAAAACCTGGAACACTCGAACCCATACGACCCCAACCTATCATCGCCTCGACCACGACACTCCGATCATCTGAATCCATGAAACTTCGGCCATTAGCTCCTCAACACCTCCTCCACCAACTCCCCAAAACTCGAATAGCTCGATGCTCAAACGAAGACGAACGAATCGAAAAACAACCCCACGCCAAAACTAGGTTTACGAGCAAAAACTGCTCGCCGCCGTCACCACGTCGAACTATCCACCATTCCAATATTTTTCCTAGAACCTTCATTCGCTCCTCCATCACCATCCAAAATCCGACCGCTTCGATCATCTAGATCAACCAGAATAACCCAGAATACGCAATTCAAACAAATCAAAACTGCTCTTCCCTCCTCTATTTAAAAATCATGATTTTAACTTTAAAAATCATGTTAAGGTATGAGGATTCAGATTACATACCTGAATTCACGAATTAGGAAGTTTGAATTTTACTTATTTAAAACTTTGCTCAGGTGTTTTGGTTTCCAAAGACATGAACAAGTTGTTTTAACTTGAATTAATTTTTAAAACTTAGTTTACAACCAAACAAATATCTTTTGTTTTAATCTCGAGTTCAATCAGTAAGTAGATTGAGAGGAAAAGATTTTTGAAACAAACTTTTGGCTATGAACCTAGAACAGAGGGAATTATAAGTAGTAGCCTGCACCTCTTATCTCTATCATTCAAATATACATAGAGAATTGAATACATATTCAAACATACATATTCACAGGTAAATATCCAACAGATTCATACTTTAAATTTTTAAAAGTAAATGTTACTCACCTTGATTTTAGGAAGAAGAACAGAGCTCTTTTATTTTGAAACAGGTTTGAACTTTTAGCTGAAGCTTCCTTTTCCTTTGATCTCTGGTTTTAGTTGATGGTATTGTTGTTTTAAATTGAAGTTTTGTTTATGTTTTGAAATGATATTCACTTTAGTTTATTCTCAGCTAGAATGGAACGAAAAATGAAATGAAGAAGAGTTTGATATAAGAAATTGAGTTTGCTGGGTGAATATATTTTGTACAGGCGGTCATGTTTTGTTATACAATGTAGATCAGAGGAATATTTTTTTCTTTGGTTTATCAAACAAGATCTTGGCTGCTAGATGATATATTGTGCTAGCATTAATTGTTAAGCACTTTATGTTTCTTTATTTACATGTGCACATACTCATATTTTGCTTGGTGGCTGATGGATAACAGTTTGTATATGCTGAGAAGATTTGTTTGTGCAAAGAGAAGATGGGGTATTAAATGCATGTGTACTTCTTTGTCTACAAACTTATGCTATTTTTTATTCATAGATATAACAGCTCAAAGATATTTACTTTTGTTACTTCATTTTGCAATACTTCATATATATATTATTTTTTTACATACTTATCTAATTAATTTGTTTTGTATATAAATATTGGATTCATTCCTTTACAATGCTTCATATATGAATGTATTTTATTTTCTTCTCTTTCATTTTCTTTTTAACTTGTCTTAATAATATTACTTTATAAATACATTTCTATTTTCTAGTTTAAATATTTATTGTTATTTTACTTTAATATTTATTGTCTTATATTTATTTTATAAATTCAAATCATTACTAACTATCAATTTTAAAATTTAAAATTTCTTATTTATTTGTTTTATACTTGTGTCAATTATCTATATTTTTCTATTTATCTTTAAACCATTTATATACAATTTAGATTTAAATCAAATATATATATACATATATATTATTTCAAATTTACTCATATATGTTCAAACACATATATATTCACATATATATAATATTTTCAATATTTAAATTTTAAATGATTTAACATAGAATTTATTTTAATCCGGGGAAACTCGCATCACTTTATAAATAAATTTCAAAAATTTAATTCAAAAATTAAATAAATTATCAATTTAAATTTATATAAAATTCAGGTCGTTACAGACTTCACACCTTAAAAGAATTTCATCCTCGAAATTGCCAAGGAGACACGAAGATAGATGAAAAATGTTTCATTAAATCAACTGAATATTTATTTTGCATTTGGCTTACCAAATCTGAATATCAATAATAGATACAAGAACGAATCTATTTTAACACTTCACAAAAGACTCGGGTTATCCAGATCTATGAAATATGCAGTGGCATTGGTTAGTTCGAAAGGATAACTAACCATTCGTAGAATATATCCGAACCCAAAGAATAGATAGATATATGGATACAACTTCCAAAACTTTCAGTTTAGAAACTAAAGTATACCTATCAACCAAAGCAATCAAAACAAACAAGGCAACCAATACATCCAAACAAACAATTTTGGTCTATCTGGAGTTTATGTCCCATGTAAAGACCCGCAAATCCGTCTTCCGAAAACCCGACACTGCTACGTCCACTGTAGCAACTGTCGAACGATCGGGTGGCGGAAACGCGAACTTTAATGTTTAAAAGAAGAGATAGAAGAAAAGATAGAAGAAAAAGAGAAGAAGAAGAAAGAAGAGAACAACACATCAGAACAGAGACAATATCAGAATCTCACATATCGCAGCGGAACAATATATAATAGATAAATGAATATCATTTAAAAACAAAAGAATTATATCTGTTATTACATTACATCACATCATATCATCAGAGTCAATAAACAACAATGGACAGTTATATAAACTTGTCCTCATACAGAATACACAGCGGAATAAATACTATCAGATACAAATACTACGTCTCGTCATCCAGCTTATCTCCAAGCTCCAGAATATCCAGACTATCCTGATAATATAACTCTAGGCTGCCCGTGTGGAAATTTGTGGGCACCCAGAGTTTAGAAGGGAACAATAAACTCCGAGTCAGTCATGGTGACTGGTGTGAGATCGTAAAACAGTTCTTCTTTAAAATAAACAACAGGATAATTTTAAAGTCAATTCGCAATGCTTTTGGAAAATGAAACTACCATAAGACCTCCCACCACACACACAATGCAAACGCAGAATTGGAGGAGATTTCTTCTTATGATAGTCAAAGATGCTTGATACGCAAAAATCAAATCATTTTGATATTATTATTAGTGCATAGTGTAGAAAACATTTCGAAAGTATAATATTAATCTTAGCCAGCATAGGCATTCCGCACTTATGCCTACTATAGCTACCATCCAAACAGTGGTGACCACCATAAGTGAATGATAGGTTCTACAACTAAAACCGTACAAGATCGTATTGTTTCTTTGGATTTCCAACAAATGGTCAGGCTAAGGAACTTCCTTTTCCACGATGGGTACGTCCCTGGAATAGACGACCCGAGAACCTAACGTTACGGTTAGATCTCTGCCAACACAAGGCCGGGTTACCTCTGCAAAAATAGGTAACTACTGACACGCGTATGCCATCCCCCGATCGTCACCGATCTTCCCGAGGATCCCCGATTCGCAACAAACCACATAGATAATAATAATGCAGTAACCACAGAGGTTAAGTATCTGGGCTCCATACCATGATACCACCTTTATCCAGAAGGAATGACATACACTAAGGGGCGCTACTCCCTAGAACCTTGCTGCATCCTTCCTGTTTCGACCATTTCCGGGGTGTGAGGCTCGATGAAGTCTCGTCCACAAAGCTACGCTTTCTATAAAAAGCCCTGCTTCGGGTCAAACAAAATGATCAACCTATGATCACAAAGATATAAGATCAAACAAATGATCATATCACAAATGATCAAACACTGATCATTTCACAGCAACACTCAGTATGCCACGTTACCAAATTGGGATATATCGCTGATAAATTTCAACTACATAACCTCTGAGCTCGTACGTCTCAGAGAAGGGTGTTAAGCTAAGAGAATAAATTCTCCGCCACCAACAGAAATGTATTTGAAAGAAATCAGCTTTATATCTCAAATTGTAACGTCAGACACACAATCCATACAAGTCTATTCCGGGATCGAACAGAACCGAAGGCACTTCTCACGAAGCCCTTGCATATCCGGATAATTTTCAATCACGTCAGGACTTCCCGTCACTAAGGGTGATAAAACCTCTAAATCGAAGATCAGTCGATGTAGAGTAACTCGACGGTAATCCTTCCGTTTTCAAAAATATCCGGTCTTCAACACCGGTCTTCGAATGCAATTCATAACGACGTATCACATATTCGGAATGGGTTATACGACCCCATGGTCCTTTCCCGGCTAACCCGAATAGTGAGCGTTTATTCAAAAATAAGTGTGGCATTCAAATTCATCCAATTCACAACAAATACCTATCTAAAGGTAAATATTGATAGTCGGTTATTTACTATCAATAAAGATGCGCAACATCATCAGATTCCAAATAATTTTCCCAAATTATTTATTCTTCAAAAATATCTTTACTAGATATAAAATTTCCACACTTCAAAATAAATCAATATTTATTTTTAAAACGAATCCCCATTTCTTTTTATAAATTCCATAGTGAATTTATATTTCAAAATATCTTCTGATATACGATTTTCAAATCGATTTTCAATATTCAATTTCAATTTATCTTTTACAAAGATAAATTCTCAAAACGTTCATTTCATTGGAAAAGCATTTCCATACTTATTTAAAAATAAGTCAGTAATTCACAAATCCATTTATTTTCAACATTTGAAAATATTCGATATATTTAAAATCAAATTAAGTATACATTCATTCTTTAAAGAAATCATTCTCTTTAAACACATTTATTTGAGTCAAAACGAATGTTACGTAAAACATCGTTACGACGACTCAAAATCACTAGTATATGGATTCGGATTTTAATAGATATATAAATCCCAATACTACATCAAAAAATTTCCTTTCGGAAATCATTTACTATAACAACAGTGTTATAGTCCATCATTTCCTTAAATTTCTCGAAAACGTCTATTTCAACAAGAACTGTTGAAATCTATGTTTTCGATATTCAACACATTTTTAAAACATCGTTAAAAACAATTTAACTTCGTTTTTAAAATATCATTTCTTCAAAAATGAATCCGTTTTATTCAATAATATATTCACTGTCCAAAATCGTGAATATATCTTCTTTAATAATCTTCCATATTCAATTTATCAAATTCAATCTATTTCGAATTTATAAACACGTCTATAAATTCTATTTCCATTTATAAAAACTACAATTTATAAATCTTCTTTATTAACTAGTTCAATTCGTAACTCAATTTTTATACTAACGGTCCACCTTATAAGTTAATACTTATAATTCATTTATTTTCAAAAATCATTCTTTTAAAACTTTACAATTGTAAAGTTCATCCCTTTATAAATCGTTTTAACATCATTTCCATTTTAAATTCACATTCCCTTATTTCAATTTGGATTCATTTTTCCAAATATTCACTTTTGAATCTAAAATCGGATTTCAACTTAATTTCTAATTCTACTTTAACTCCAAATCAATTACAAATTGATTTCTAAATTTATTTTCACTACTAAAATAAATTCTTATTCTTTTCAAATTATTCAATATCCTGTTTTTAAATGGATTCTTTAAATTGAAGTCATTTTACATTTACTTCCCAAATCGTTTCAATTTACCAAGTAAATTTCAAATCGGATTTCCAACTTATCTTCTTTTAAATAAATTCCTTTTTTAAGAAAATGAATCTCAATCGTTTCTTTCAATCTATTTAAAAATCCAAATTCTTAAATTAATTTCTTCAATTTATACTCACGATTATGCGAAATTCATTTATTTAACATTTTCACTTTATTCTGGAAATAAATTCGATAAGATTATAAAAATTAACTTTTTATACTTTAAAATTCCTTTCTTCGAATTCATTAAATTTCTAAAATCAAATTCACTTAGAAATTTCTATTTTTATTTCCAAAAATTCAATTTCGTTTATTTTTGGAATCCAATGATATCAAACATCCATTCAGCTAAATTTTAGCTTTCAAACAATTTTCCAGACATCGATATGATCAATAACATCAATATAATCATTCACAGATTCATATCACAGTATAAATAAATTCAATCAAAGTGAGGGGTCCAGTTGGATCCCTCCAACCTGTTTCCCTGCATCCAAAGATGTTAGCACAATACCAATTCCGCTCCAGTACGGAATTATCGCGGTATATGGGTTTTTTATAAATCCGCTTACTAACGGCGCAATAGGGTCTCATCCGCTATACGAGGCGGGAATCATCAATCCAATATATACATATGCCAATATGTATATATTGCTATATATAATAGATATACCCTAAAATATCTAATAGCACATTCAATAGCAATCAACACAATCAATAAATAACTGAAAATTCCACTTTCATTTTTGAGTGAGAAAAATCTCACCTTAGCATTTTATTTTGCCATCCCATTTCATTTCCAGCTTGATTCTCGATTTTTAACCTTGTATAAATAATTATACAATTTAATCAATATCCGAAATAAATCGAACTATGAATTTTTTTGTCCTATTTATTTACTTAACCAAATTTTTATTTTTAACCAATTTTTCTTTTAAAATAAATTTAACTGAAAATTAAATTTTAAAGCTAAATCCCTTTTAATAAACTAAATTAACCAACTGTTATATAGTTTATTAAAAATTTGTACTGATTGAACAATTAATTTCCAATTTACCATTTATTTCACTTTAATCTAGCTGATGATTCAAATTTAATGAATAACTTAAAGTTCAAACTAATCTCCTTTTTGAAAATCCTTTAGAAATTAAAATAATTAAATAAGCTAATTAAACAAATTAATCACTTAAGTAAATTACCTTTTAAAATGCTCTGTTGTTATCGTTAACATTTGAAATTTCTATGTTTAATTTATCAAAAATATCATACTTATTTTATCTTCTCTTAAATAAATTAGCAAATTAAAAATCTGTAAATATTTACTTTACAATGCAAAAAAAAAAACTTCTCTGTATATTTTTTTTTTTTCATATAAAATTTAATCAAATAAACAGAAAATACCTTCACTATTGAAATCGAACTCGCAGCCATCCCCTCGCCCAGGTCGCGACCATGCCACCACGAATCGATCCCCTTCCCATCGTCTTGCCCATGCCTTTACTGCCTACCTCGAGACCATCGCAGTCGCAGCCTCCACGACGTCGCCAGACTCCCCTTCGAGTTTTTGTGAGCGCGAGCGCGCCTCCTTCCACGCCACCCAGGTCGCCGCGATACTCGCCTTCGCGAACCCTAGCTGACGCCTCCTCGCGACCATCTCATCGCGGCTCGCCTTGTATAAATCGCGAAAGCCCTGCTCGAACGCGCGCCCAGACCTTGATTTCATTTCGAACGAGACTTGCGAATTTTCTTCTTTCGTTTATTTGAAATTGAGGGAGGAAAAAGAACGAATTTTATTTACAGAGGTCCTTTAATTTTCTTTGAACGAGATTTTTGTTCTGCCATTTCATTTGCCTAGAGATGTTCGGCTTGTTTTGATTTTTTGGACGAGATAACGTTAAAGTCGAACGAAGCATGGCCGACACGATTTGGCTTCGTGATTCTCTGCGTGATTTTATGCTGAAGTTAGGGAAGAGAACGTGTGGTTTGACTTAAATTTAAATTTCAAATTTAAATTGAATATCGTTAAAGCTTTAACGCGTATATATATCGTGTGCTCACGTATCCACTTAGAAAATTATGAAAATTGAAATCCGGCAATAATACAACATTCCGGACCCAATGGAACTGGTCTCGTTCAATTCCGAGACTGTTTGAAAATTGACTATTTTATAAATATCGGTTCGGACGATAATTTCAAACCTGAACAGATTGTTCCCAAATCAATTTCTGAAGCTTCAATTATCTTCAGTATTATCAATACGAATTTTAGAAGCTTTTAAAAATATTTTTCTTCAGCTAAAAATAGAAGATTCAAATTTTTATTCGACTATAAATAGATTAAATTTTCATAATTTAATTGCCGATTTCAGAATTATATCGGGAATTCAAATTAAATCGTCGTTCAAATATTTAAAATTAATTAAATATTCTCAATTTAATTCGTTCAAAATTCTGGGTCGTTACAAACTTCCCTCCTTAAAAGAATTTCGTCCTCGAAATTACAAGGTAGGAAAAATGTCCTTAACTCGTCTATTATTTTTCAACATCCAATAGTTTTATCAATTTATCAAAACAAATCTTCCTACTAAAGATTCGTTATCATTCAACTACATTTCGACTTCAACTCTAAGTTTCAAAACATCATTGTTTAACTTCAATATTCAAATTCGAGTTTACATTCAAATTTTAACTTTCAAAATTTCTCAAAAATTTTCTAACGCCCTAAATTTTCGAAAAATTTCGCCAGCGTCTCCTTTGCGCGGCTAATACGGTACGACTACAAAACGTCCCTACGGACCCTCAGATTTCAAAAAGAAAAAGAAAAAGCCAAGCGGCTAGAGAGAAATCATCAAAAACTCATATAGAATTTAAAATACGTACCTTTTTCGAGCAATTCAAATTATCTGTGAAATCAAATTCAATTCCCTTTATACCTGTATATCTACTAGCCATAATATCTAGTTATAACATCCAACTATTTTGCAAATTTTATTACAACTTCTAATATCAACTTCTTATACCATTTTTAGTTTACTGTAGAAGTTATATCCATTATCATTCAATTTCACATTTCACATTCATTTGAATTTAATCTACACTTTCAATCTAATTTAGATTCAGTTTACTTCTGAATATTGAATTTCATCAATTATCTTTAGTTCACTTCAAACTAATCTTAAAGCTTCATTTTATTTCACACAATTCAAATTTGTTTCAACATTCAGTTTTCAATTTTTATTCACTTACAATTGTAAATTCCATTCATTTGAAATTTATTTCTTCTTACTTGAATTTATTTGCAATTCCGAACCATTCTTTTATTTTCAATTTTGAACTTTCATTTCAATCAGATTCCCAATATTCTATAAGTTATCAACTTATTAATATTTCGTAAGTATTTTTAAATAGGATTCCAGAGTCGTTTCCACTTTTTCAAAACCATTTGAAAACAATTCAAATTCCATTTGAATTTCCAAACAAAACCCCAAATTTTCAAACAACTCCTATTTAAAACAATTTGACAGCAATTTCTCTTTTGGAAACCCGAAAATGAACACCAACGATGCCGCGGTCATCATCGGAATTATTTTCCAGCGACCTAAAAGAGTTTAGAGCTTCCATCTCTCTAAAATACTTTTCAAAATCTTTGAAATTCATTTTCAAATCAAAAAAAAAAGAAATTAAACTTTCCAAATCTCCAAAATTTTCAAACTCCTTTCAAAACTTTTCCAAAACTTCTCTGGAATCCCGTTTTAAATTACAATTCACATTTATAATTTACCTTCTTAAATTTCATTCGTATGTGAATTAATTTCTTAACTTTGGAGTTACGATTTGAATTTCTTATTCAATTTTAGTGATGATAATTCACTATTATTACTTCCTAACATCCATGCAACCATATACTATAGTACTTTAGAGAAAAACATTTCTTTTCTATACAAAAATAGTTTTGGGTAAAATTATTTCATTTACCCTATTTAAAACAATACTGTGCCGAATTGTTCTATTCGAGTGTTTAGAAACCCCTTCGATACAGTTTTGCAAGACTGTGCCGACGAAGGTTCATATAACACTCAATAAACCAATCATCACAATACAAAACAATTTTATATCAACTAACAAATACGCGCTCATATCTATTATTACACTCAAACTCATTCTAGAGTACTGCTGACTCTATCTCTAATGAGTAACACCCAACAGAGCAAGGTTGTCGCTTAACCATATGCTCTGATACCAAATGTAAAGACCCGCAAATCCGTCTTCCGAAAACCCGACACTGCTACGTCCACTGTAGCAACTGTCGAACGATCGGGTGGCGGAAACGCGAACTTTAATGTTTAAAAGAAGAGATAGAAGAAAAGATAGAAGAAAAAGAGAAGAAGAAGAAAGAAGAGAACAACACATCAGAACAGAGACAATATCAGAATCTCACATATCGCAGCGGAACAATATATAATAGATAAATGAATATCATTTAAAAACAAAAGAATTATATCTGTTATTACATTACATCACATCATATCATCAGAGTCAATAAACAACAATGGACAGTTATATAAACTTGTCCTCATACAGAATACACAGCGGAATAAATACTATCAGATACAAATACTACGTCTCATCATCCAGCTTATCTCCAAGCTCCAGAATATCCAGACTATCCTGATAATATAACTCTAGGCTGCCCGTGTGGAAATTTGTGGGCACCCAGAGTTTAGAAGGGAACAATAAACTCCGAGTCAGTCATGGTGACTGGTGTGAGATCGTAAAACAGTTCTTCTTTAAAATAAACAACAGGATAATTTTAAAGTCAATTCGCAATGCTTTTGGAAAATGAAACTACCATAAGACCTCCCACCACACACACAATGCAAACGCAGAATTGGAGGAGATTTCTTCTTATGATAGTCAAAGATGCTTGATACGCAAAAATCAAATCATTTTGATATTATTATTAGTGCATAGTGTAGAAAACATTTCGAAAGTATAATATTAATCTTAGCCAGCATAGGCATTCCGCACTTATGCCTACTATAGCTACCATCCAAACAGTGGTGACCACCATAAGTGAATGATAGGTTCTACAACTAAAACCGTACAAGATCGTATTGTTTCTTTGGATTTCCAACAAATGGTCAGGCTAAGGAACTTCCTTTTCCACGATGGGTACGTCCCTGGAATAGACGACCCGAGAACCTAACGTTACGGTTAGATCTCTGCCAACACAAGGCCGGGTTACCTCTGCAAAAATAGGTAACTACTGACACGCGTATGCCATCCCCCGATCGTCACCGATCTTCCCGAGGATCCCCGATTCGCAACAAACCACATAGATAATAATAATGCAGTAACCACAGAGGTTAAGTATCTGGGCTCCATACCATGATACCACCTTTATCCAGAAGGAATGACATACACTAAGGGGCGCTACTCCCTAGAACCTTGCTGCATCCTTCCTGTTTCGACCATTTCCGGGGTGTGAGGCTCGATGAAGTCTCGTCCACAAAGCTACGCTTTCTATAAAAAGCCCTGCTTCGGGTCAAACAAAATGATCAACCTATGATCACAAAGATATAAGATCAAACAAATGATCATATCACAAATGATCAAACACTGATCATTTCACAGCAACACTCAGTATGCCACGTTACCAAATTGGGATATATCGCTGATAAATTTCAACTACATAACCTCTGAGCTCGTACGTCTCAGAGAAGGGTGTTAAGCTAAGAGAATAAATTCTCCGCCACCAACAGAAATGTATTTGAAAGAAATCAGCTTTATATCTCAAATTGTAACGTCAGACACACAATCCATACAAGTCTGTTCCGGGATCGAACAGAACCGAAGGCACTTCTCACGAAGCCCTTGCATATCCGGATAATTTTCAATCACGTCAGGACTTCCCGTCACTAAGGGTGATAAAACCTCTAAATCGAAGATCAGTCGATGTAGAGTAACTCGACGGTAATCCTTCCGTTTTCAAAAATATCCGGTCTTCAACACCGGTCTTCGAATGCAATTCATAACGACGTATCACATATTCGGAATGGGTTATACGACCCCATGGTCCTTTCCCGGCTAACCCGAATAGTGAGCGTTTATTCAAAAATAAGTGTGGCATTCAAATTCATCCAATTCACAACAAATACCTATCTAAAGGTAAATATTGATAGTCGGTTATTTACTATCAATAAAGATGCGCAACATCATCAGATTCCAAATAATTTTCCCAAATTATTTATTCTTCAAAAATATCTTTACTAGATATAAAATTTCCACACTTCAAAATAAATCAATATTTATTTTTAAAACGAATCCCCATTTCTTTTTATAAATTCCATAGTGAATTTATATTTCAAAATATCTTCTGATATACGATTTTCAAATCGATTTTCAATATTCAATTTCAATTTATCTTTTACAAAGATAAATTCTCAAAACGTTCATTTCATTGGAAAAGCATTTCCATACTTATTTAAAAATAAGTCAGTAATTCACAAATCCATTTATTTTCAACATTTGAAAATATTCGATATATTTAAAATCAAATTAAGTATACATTCATTCTTTAAAGAAATCATTCTCTTTAAACACATTTATTTGAGTCAAAACGAATGTTACGTAAAACATCGTTACGACGACTCAAAATCACTAGTATATGGATTCGGATTTTAATAGATATATAAATCCCAATACTACATCAAAACATTTCCTTTCGGAAATCATTTACTATAACAACAGTGTTATAGTCCATCATTTCCTTAAATTTCTCGAAAACGTCTATTTCAACAAGAACTGTTGAAATCTATGTTTTCGATATTCAACACATTTTTAAAACATCGTTAAAAACAATTTAACTTCGTTTTTAAAATATCATTTCTTCAAAAATGAATCCGTTTTATTCAATAATATATTCACTGTCCAAAATCGTGAATATATCTTCTTTAATAATCTTCCATATTCAATTTATCAAATTCAATCTATTTCGAATTTATAAACACGTCTATAAATTCTATTTCCATTTATAAAAACTACAATTTATAAATCTTCTTTATTAACTAGTTCAATTCGTAACTCAATTTTTATACTAACGGTCCACCTTATAAGTTAATACTTATAATTCATTTATTTTCAAAAATCATTCTTTTAAAACTTTACAATTGTAAAGTTCATCCCTTTATAAATCGTTTTAACATCATTTCCATTTTAAATTCACATTCCCTTATTTCAATTTGGATTCATTTTTCCAAATATTCACTTTTGAATCTAAAATCGGATTTCAACTTAATTTCTAATTCTACTTTAACTCCAAATCAATTACAAATTGATTTCTAAATTTATTTTCACTACTAAAATAAATTCTTATTCTTTTCAAATTATTCAATATCCTGTTTTTAAATGGATTCTTTAAATTGAAGTCATTTTACATTTACTTCCCAAATCGTTTCAATTTACCAAGTAAATTTCAAATCGGATTTCCAACTTATCTTCTTTTAAATAAATTCCTTTTTTAAGAAAATGAATCTCAATCGTTTCTTTCAATATATTTAAAAATCCAAATTCTTAAATTAATTTCTTCAATTTATACTCACGATTATGCGAAATTCATTTATTTAACATTTTCACTTTATTCTGGAAATAAATTCGATAAGATTATAAAAATTAACTTTTTATACTTTAAAATTCCTTTCTTCGAATTCATTAAATTTCTAAAATCAAATTCACTTAGAAATTTCTATTTTTATTTCCAAAAATTCAATTTCGTTTATTTTTGGAATCCAATGATATCAAACATCCATTCAGCTAAATTTTAGCTTTCAAACAATTTTCCAGACATCGATATGATCAATAACATCAATATAATCATTCACAGATTCATATCACAGTATAAATAAATTCAATCAAAGTGAGGGGTCCAGTTGGATCCCTCCAACCTGTTTCCCTGCATCCAAAGATGTTAGCACAATACCAATTCCGCTCCAGTACGGAATTATCGCGGTATATGGGTTTTTTATAAATCCGCTTACTAACGGCGCAATAGGGTCTCATCCGCTATACGAGGCGGGAATCATCAATCCAATATATACATATGCCAATATGTATATATTGCTATATATAATAGATATACCCTAAAATATCTAATAGCACATTCAATAGCAATCAACACAATCAATAAATAACTGAAAATTCCACTTTCATTTTTGAGTGAGAAAAATCTCACCTTAGCATTTTATTTTGCCATCCCATTTCATTTCCAGCTTGATTCTCGATTTTTAACCTTGTATAAATAATTATACAATTTAATCAATATCCGAAATAAATCGAACTATGAATTTTTTTGTCCTATTTATTTACTTAACCAAATTTTTATTTTTAACCAATTTTTCTTTTAAAATAAATTTAACTGAAAATTAAATTTCAAAGCTAAATCCCTTTTAATAAACTAAATTAACCAACTGTTATACAGTTTATTAAAAATTTGTACTGATTGAACAATTAATTTCCAATTTACCATTTATTTCACTTAAATCTAGCTGATGATTCAAATTTAATGAATAACTTAAAGTTCAAACTAATCTCCTTTTTGAAAATCCTTTAGAAATTAAAATAATTAAATAAGCTAATTAAACAAATTAATCACTTAAGTAAATTACCTTTTAAAATGCTCTGTTGTTATCGTTAACATTTGAAATTTCTATGTTTAATTTATCAAAAATATCATACTTATTTTATCTTCTCTTAAATAAATTAGCAAATTAAAAATCTGTAAATATTTACTTTACAATGCAAAAAAAAAACTTCTCTGTATATATATTTTTTTTCATATAAAATTTAATCAAATAAACAGAAAATACCTTCACTACTGAAATCGAACTCGCAGCCATCCCCTCGCCCAGGTCGCGACCATGCCACCACGAATCGATCCCCTTCCCATCGTCTTGCCCATGCCTTTACTGCCTACCTCGAGACCATCGCAGTCGCAGCCTCCACGACGTCGCCAGACTCCCCTTCGAGTTTTTGTGAGCGCGAGCGCGCCTCCTTCCACGCCACCCAGGTCGCCGCGATACTCGCCTTCGCGAACCCTAGCTGACGCCTCCTCGCGACCATCTCATCGCGGCTCGCCTTGTATAAATCGCGAAAGCCCTGCTCGAACGCGCGCCCAGACCTTGATTTCATTTCGAACGAGACTTGCGAATTTTCTTCTTTCGTTTATTTGAAATTGAGGGAGGAAAAAGAACGAATTTTATTTACAGAGGTCCTTTAATTTTCTTTGAACGAGATTTTTGTTCTGCCATTTCATTTGCCTGGAGATGTTCGGCTTGTTTTGATTTTTTGGACGAGATAACGTTAAAGTCGAACGAAGCATGGCCGACACGATTTGGCTTCGTGATTCTCTGCGTGATTTTAGGCTGAAGTTAGGGAAGAGAACGTGTGGTTTGACTTAAATTTAAATTTCAAATTTAAATTGAATATCGTTAAAGCTTTAACGCGTATATATATCGTGTGCTCACGTATCCACTTAGAAAATTATGAAAATTGAAATCCGGCAATAATACAACATTCCGGACCCAATGGAACTGGTCTCGTTCAATTCCGAGACTGTTTGAAAATTGACTATTTTATAAATATCGGTTCGGACGATAATTTCAAACCTGAACAGATTGTTCCCAAATCAATTTCTGAAGCTTCAATTATCTTCAGTATTATCAATACGAATTTTAGAAGCTTTTAAAAATATTTTTCTTCAGCTAAAAATAGAAGATTCAAATTTTTATTCGACTATAAATAGATTAAATTTTCATAATTTAATTGCCGATTTCAGAATTATATCGGGAATTCAAATTAAATCGTCGTTCAAATATTTAAAATTAATTAAATATTCTCAATTTAATTCGTTTAAAATTCTGGGTCGTTACATCCCATATATATCGAATCTCTTCCTGGATCTACCAGAAATTATCGAAGAATTAAGGAAAGATGACGAACAACAGAGACTGATAGAGAAAATTGCTTTCCACTGTTGCAGGGTATTGACCATTTATAGTCGTATTCCTCTGTCCCCTATCTTATCCTTTTCTTGCACTCACACTTACTGAATAGTAAGAGAATTTACTGAGGCATTCGAACAGATATCTGAGGATTACTCATTCTAGGGTATACTTCACCCTATCTCTAATGAGCTACTTAATGTGTTATACTCCTGAGCTAAAGTTTTACCCTCAGCTCTGATACCAAATGTAAAGACCCTGAAATCGGCCTTTGAAAATTGGCACCCGTACTTCACTTGTACTCAAAATGCCGTAGATTCAAACACCGAATCTGGTTCTCCGGAGCTTATAACACCATTAAGTATAACAACACAGCGGAAAAAAAGAAAACAATGATATCATATACAACTCAAATGAATACAATATCCAGAATGATATACAACAATGATATCAATATGATACAACAATATCAGAGATAAATAATGATACAGCGGAAATAACAGAAGTAATAACTCCAAATGATCTATCGGAGAATGACTCCAAAAACTCCAACATCAAGCTTGAACCATAAAGATAAACAAGTGCAGTCCTGAACTCCAAGAACTGAACCAGCTCCAGATAATCTACTAAACCTGAATATCTGAAAAGAAACCCAACTCTAGACTGCCCGTGTGGAAAATGGTGGGCACCCAGAGTTTAGGAAGGGAACAATAAACTCCGAGTCAGTCGTGAGACTGGTGTGAGCAACAAAACAGTTTATCTTTAAAATAACAACAAAGGAAGTAAAAGACATTCGCAATGCTTTTGGAAAATGAAACTACCATAAGACCTCCCGCCACACACACAATGCAAACACAGAATTGGAGGAGATTTCTTCTTATGATAGTCAAAGATGCTTACTATGCAAATAATTGGATTATTATTATTAGTCCATAGTAGAAAACATTTCGAAAGTATAATATTAATCTTAGCCAACATAGACATTCCGAATTATGCCTACTATAGCTACCATCTAAACAGTGGTGACCACCATAAGTAAATGGCAGGTTCTACAACTAAAACCGTACAAGTTCCGTATTGAGAAATGGATTTCCAACAAATGGTCAGGCAAAGAATCTTCCTACCGCCACATGGGATCGCCTCTGGCTGGACGTCCCGAGAGACAAACTGCTCTCTGCCAACACAAGGCCGGGTTACCCCTGCAACTAAGTAACTCACGAATATGCCATCCCCCGGTCCTTTGGGACCTTTATCCGAGGGGCCCTTCAATAAACACACAATCACACAATAAATGAGATCGGAGTATCCACATAGGTTAAATACCAGGGCTCCATACCTGATACCACCCTTTTCCAGAAGGAAATGACATACCCTAAAGGGCGCGACCCTCATAACCTTGCCGCATATTCCTGTTTCGACCATTTCCGGGTTGTGAGGTCCGAAGAGGTCTCGGCCACAAAGCTACGCTTTTTCACAAAGCCACGCTTTGATCATAAATGATCAATAGATGATCAACACACAGCAACACTCAGCATGCCACATTACCAAATTGGGAGTATATCGCTGATAAATTTCAACCACATAACCTCTGAGCTCGTACGTCTCAGAGAAGGGTGTTAAGCTAAGAGAATAAATTCTCCGCCACCAACAGAAATGTATTTGAAAGAAATCTGCTTTATATCTCAAATTGTAATGTCAGACATGTAACCATACAAGTCTGTTCTGGGTTCGAACAGAACCGAAGGCACTTCCGAAGAAGCCCTTGCAATCCGGATATTCACAATCCCGATCGGACTTCCCATCACTTAGGGAATCTCTATACCGGGAGCTACCCAGTGCAGAGACAATCGATAGGTTATCCTATCGTTCTCGAAAATACCCGGTCTTCAACACGGGTCTTCAAATGCTATCCATATACGACGTATCACTTATTCGGAATGGGTTGTGTGACACAAAGGTCCTCTCCCGGCTAAACCGAATAATGAGCGCAATATTTTAAAATATAAGGATATTGGGATTTCAATTAAGTCACAACTTAAACCAACCTTCTTTTCAAATGGTTTAACAAATTACCATTTTCAAATCTTTAAACGAAAAGATTCATTTTAACAACCTTCAACGGTTTAAACAAATTCCACACTTTAATCTTTTAAACAAAAGATTCATTCACAGATTTTCCAAAACCAATTTCCATTTCAATTGGATTAACTCATTAAATCTTTAAATCAAAGATTTAACTCATAGCTTTCAAAACAATTCCATTTCGATTTTAAAACAAAGTTCAATAATCTTTCACAAAGATTTATTCCTAACTCAGAAAACTATTTCCAATTCAAACTTGAAATTCCTTTAATTAAATTGGAATTTCATTTCTTATATGAAAGCTTTTATCATTTGAAAACAAACAGTTTTCATTTCGGAAAATCTGATTCCTTAATACAAGTTAAAGTCCTTGGATTAAATTAAATTCTCAAAATCATACTTTTAAAATGAAACTTTACCAAGTTATTCAAAATAGCTTTTATCTTTGAAAACACCTTTTCAAAAGCTTTAACATTTAACCCAAATCCATTTTCAAAATCAATTGAAATTAAAATTTCAATTTCAAAAATATTAATTTTAAATCATCTACGACTAAACTGATTTCCACGTGAAATCCATATTTGTGTGTGTATGGTGTAGTCCAGGGGTTTCACACAGTAGTGCACATCAATAAATCATCACAGATTCAAAATACAGGAATATAGTTGATAAGTGGTATTAACTATAACGCTTATCTTTCATTCACAGATCACAGATATATAAATTACAGATAATAATTTACATTCATCCAAGATAAATAACTACAGTACAGATCAAACACAAATCAGAATACATCACAAAGCATCACAGATCAGAAATATCAAGCAATTCAATCATTCAGTCGAATCCAACATTCACAAGTGAATTTATTAATCAACTGATAAATTTAAATCAGATGTATCAATTATTAATCCGGGTTAATTGTCATAATTTAATCACAAATTATTTGAAATAGATCTTCTTTCAAATTTATTAGTTAACTCTTAATTATTAACTAATCAGTTCTTAATTAATGGATTAATTGATCTTTAATTATTGATTAAATCTCAATTAATCACAATTTATTAACCAATCCTTTAATTTATTAACAAATAATTTACTTCGATTTCAAATCATCATTTAATTAATTACATTCGGTAATTATCTATTAATTACTTCTCTTAAGTAATTATATTTTCAAAATTCATCAGGTGATTATTCTGAATTAAACTTAAGAAATTTTAACTTGAACTAATTCGATTAGCTCAATTAATTACATTGAATAATTAATTTCATAATTACCGTCATTAAGTAAATTTACTTAATAGTTCCACAATTGATTTTTTTATTAAATTAATCGATCTAAATTTATTGTTAAAGTTTATCACATTAATTAATTATTCAAATAAAATCTTAGTTATTGATTTCATTAACTATTAAATTCCTTTAATCACCTTTTTAAAGAAAATTTCTTATATTAATCATTTTTGATTATAATTTCAATTCACTATTAAAAACTCATTCGTTAATGAATTTGAAATCATTAATCTTCATTACTTAAAGTAACACATTCATTTCTTACGATTATTTCCCATATATTGAAAACACTGTTTCAAATTCCCTTTGTAATTCCAATTTAGATTTAATATTTGAAATAAATCTTTACTTACTTTTATTAAAGTTTAAAACAAATTTTATTAACACTTTAAATTTACATGTTAAAATAACCATTGGTTACAAAAGGATTTTTTTAGAGTTTAAGATAAATTTTCTTTTTTACTTTAACATTTTAACTTATTTCAACACTTAAGTTTAAAATAAGAATTAATTTCCAAATCTTAAAATCTGATTTGAAATTCATTCTAGGTTTCACTTTTAAATTCAACTTGTTTAAATTTTCATTTTCAATTTCAATTCTATTTTAAATTCCAAATTTCTTCAAACATTTAAATGTTTTTAAATTTTTGAAACAAATTGAATTTGAAACTTTATTCATTTTCAAACTAGATTTCAATTCAAACTTGAACTTATGTTTACATTTTAATTTGAACTCAGTTTAAAAACCTTAGTTTAAAATTTAAATTCAATTTCCAGATTTCAAAACAGAAAAACAGGCTTGAAGGCCTGTTACACGTTTTCGACCCGAGATCTCCACCATTTTACTTTGAGTAACCTGCTCGAATTACCCGAGTATGACACGAAACTTTCACTCGTTCTTCCTAGGCAAAGCAACTCAGATACATGATGACATGTGTGCACGTGCACATCGCCTCTGGCGAACTCTGGCCATCGCACAACGTCGAGCCAGTCGACGATCAACTCCAGAATGTATTCCGACCACTCGAACCCTTCCACCACCTCGAAATCAAAATTCGAAGTCGAGCTTGAAAACCTGGAACACTCGAACCCATACGACCCCAACCTATCATCGCCTCGACCACGACACTCCGATCATCTGAATCCATGAAACTTCGGCCATCCACTCCTCAACACCTCCTCCACCAACTCCCCAAAACTCGAACATCTCGATGCTCAAACGAAGACGAACGAATCGAAAAACAACCCCACGCCAAAACTAGGTTTACGAGCAAAAACTGCTCGCCGCCGTCACCACGTCGAACTATCCACCATTCCAATATCTTTCCTAGAACCTTCGTTCGCTCCTCCATCACCATCCAAAATTCCGACCGCTCCGATCATCTAGATCAACCAGAACAACCCAGAATACGCAATTCAAACAAATCAAAACTGCTCTTCCCTCCTCTATTTAAAAATCATGATTTTAAAAATCATGTTAAGGTATGAGGATTCAGATTACATACCTGAATTCACGAATTAGGAAGTTTGAATTTTACTTATTTAAAACTTTGCTCAGGTGTTTGGATTTCCAAAGATATGAACAAGTTGTTTTAACCTGAATTGATTTTTAAAACTTGGTTTACAACCAAACAAATACCTTTTGTTTTAATCTCGAGTTCAATCAGTAAGTAGATTGAGAGGAAAAGATTTTTGAAACAAACTTTTGGCTATGAACCTAGAACAGAGGGAATTATAAGCAGTAGCATGCACCTCTTATCTCTATCATTCAAATATATACAGAGAATTGAATACATATTCAAACATACATATTCACAGGTAAATATCCAACAGATTCATACTTTAAATTTTTAAAAGTAAATGTTACTCACCTTGATTTTAGGAAGAAGAACGGAGCTCTTTTATTTTGAAACAGGTTTGAACTTTTAGTTGAAGCTTCCTTTTCCTTTGATCTCTGGTTTTAGTTGATGGTATTGTTGTTTTAAATTGAAGTTTTGTTTATGTTTTGAAATGATATTCACTTTAGTTTATTCTCAGCTGGAATGGAACGAAAAATGAAATGAAGAAGAGTTTGATATAAGAAATTGAGTTTGTTGGGTGAATATATTTTGTACAGGTGGTCATGTTTTGTTGTACAGTGTAGATCAGAGAAATATTTTTTTCTTTGGTTTATCAAACAAGATCTCGACTGGTAGATGATATATTGTGCTAGCATTAATTGTTAAGTACTTTATGTTTCTTTATTTACATGTGCACATACTCATATTTTGCTTGGTGGCTGATGGATAACAGTTTGTATATGCTGAGAAAATTTGTTTGTGCAAAGAGAAATGGGGTATTAAATGCATGTGTACTTCTTTGTCTATAAACTTATGCTATTTTTTATTTATGGATATAACAGCTCAAAGATATATAGTTTTGTTACTTCATTTTGCAATACTTCATATATATATATTATTTGTTTACATACTTATCTAATTGATTTGTTTTGTATATAAATATTGGTTTCATTCCTTTACAATGCTTCATATATGAATGTATTTTATTTTCTTCTGTTTCATTTTCTTTTTAACTTGTCTTAATAATATTACTTTATAAATAAATTTCTATTTTCTAGTTTAAATATTTATTGTTATTTTACTTTAATATTTATTGTCTTATATTTATTTTATAAATTCAAATCATTACTAACTATCAATTTTAAATTTTAAAATTTCTTATTTATTTGTTTTATACTTGTGTCAATTATCTATATTTTTCTATTTATCTTTAAACCATTTATATACAATTTAGATTTAAATCAAATATATATATACGTATATTATTTCAAATTTACTCATATATGTTCAAACACATATATATTCACATATATATAATATTTTCAATATTTAAATTTTAAATGATTTAACATAGAATTTATTTTAATCCGGGGAAACTCGCATCACTTTATAAATAAATTTCAAAAATTTAATTCAAAAATTAAATAAATTATCAATTTAAATTTATATAAAATTCGGGGTCGTTACAGACTTCCCCCCTTAAAAGAATTTCGTCCTCGGAATTGCCAAGGAGACACGAAGATAGATGAAAAATGTTTCATTAAATCAACTGAATATTTATTCTGCATTTGGCTTACCAAATCAGAATATCAATAATAGATACACGAACGAATCTATTTTAACACTTCACAAAAGACTCGAGTTATCCAGATCTACGAAATATGCAGTGGCATTGGTTAGTTCGAAAGGATAACTAACCGTTCGTAGAATATATCCGAACCCAAAGAATAGATAGATATATGGATACAATTTCCAAAACTTTCAGTTTAGAAACTAAAGTATACCTATCAACCATATCAATCAAAACAAACAAGGCAACCAATACATCCAAACAAACAATTTTGGTCTATCTGGAGTTTATGTCCCATATATATCGAATCTCTTCCTGGATCTACCAGAAATTATCGAAGAATTAAGGAAAGATGACGAACAACAGAGACTGATAGAGAAAATTGGTTTCCACTATTGCAGGGTATTGACCATTTATAGTCGTATTCCTCTGTCCCCTATCTCATCCTCTTCTTGCACTCACACTTACTATTAGTGAATAGTAAGAGAATTTACTGAGGCATTCCAACAGATATCTGAGGATTACTCATTCTAGGGTATACTTCACCCTATCTCTAATGAGCTACTTAATGTGTTATACTCCTGAGCTAAAGTTTTACCCTCAGCTCTGATACCAAATGTAAAGACCCTGAAATCGGCCTTCGAAAATCGGCACCCGTACTTCACTTGTACTCAAAATGCCGTAGATTCAAACGCCGAATCTGGTTCTCCGGAGCTTATAACACCATTAAGTATAACAACACAGCGGAAAAACGAAAACAATGATATCATATACAACTCAAATGAATACAATATCCAGAATGATATACAACAATGATATCAATATGATACAACAATATCAGAGATAAATAATGATACAGCAGAAATAACAGAAGTAATAACTCCAAATGATCTATCGGAGAATGACTTCAAAAACTCCAACATCAAGCTTGAACCATAAAGATAAACAATTACCACATATCATGTATTTGAATCCGAATCAGAACTGTTATGCGAATAAAATAATCTACGCAGAACTTACCTATTTTATTCTATTGGTTTCTTTTCACATCATTTACCTTTCATTTAATTCAGTTTCTCATTCATTCATACAAGATCATCTTTATTAATTTACATTCATTTACTTACAAAAATTATTTCCCATTCGATATTTAAAATCATCAATGAATAAATTCTTTAAGTATTGGATATGTTTCTTTGTAGTTTAATTCATATTTATTTACTTATATAACTTGATTTCCATTTAATATTATTATTCATTAATGAATCATCCCATACTTAAGTTTCTCTACTTTTTAACTCACATTTATTCCTTCACATATGTATCATTTAATATTAAATCTATTTATGAATCATTTGAACATTTTCTTAAGTTTATAATCATTTACTTAAATGGTATTAACTTTTTCCATTTAGTTTAATTATAAATCACATCATGAAATATTAACTAAGTGTATAACATTTCCTATATCAACTTAATTTTTATATATAGACCTAATTTCATTCTGAAACATTTTTATTGCTTAAGGTTTTACTTGTATAATATTCCATTAAATCCTTGAAGTATATACAGGTAATCTTATTCATTTTACTTAACAAAAATGTTCAATAGTTTAAACCTGTTTTAACTTTCATTATCTTTTAATTTAAGAGTTACAAAACTTCCTCTTTTATAGTTTCATTAAATACTTAACTTTAAATTTCAGATTTCAATTTGGAAGTTTTCGACAATTTAAAATCATCGAAAATTCCATTTCAGTAATTGAAAATCGGTAATTAACATAAAACTTAAGAACTAAATACCGGGTTTTATTTCAAATCATCTTGAAATAACATATACTGATATCATTAAATATATCAACTCATACGTAATGGATTTAAATCAAATTTGTTTATCAAAAAAAATGTGAAGCAAAGCAACTATAGTGATCTTCCCACTTTGAAACTCGAAAATGAACGTCGATGATGTCGCGATCAATTCTGGAATTATTTTCCAACGACAGAAGAGGGGAGTACAACACTTACTTCCTTTTTAAAATTCTTTTGAAAACATTTCTTTTAAATCTTATTGAAAATATTTCTATCCTAAAATACTTCCAAATAATACTAATATTATTTTTCCAAACCTTTGAAAACCAATTTCAAAACACCGGAACTTAAGTTCTCAAATTTCCAATCTAAATTCATTTTATTTGTAAATCATAATTTATAAACCATATTTATAAAATTACATTTTCTTATATCATACAATAATAGTCAATGGTTTTAAGAACCTTGGCTAACCAATAATAATTGATAATAATCAAACATTATCATTTACTAACAAACAACATACCAAAAATAACTATATCAATTTATGAAAAACTATTCTTTTAAATACAAAATATAGTACTAGGTAAAGTATTTCATTTACCTATTTCCAAAAATAATATTATGTTGGTCTACACTGTTCAAGCATTTAGAAATTCCAATCGATGCCAAGAGTCCTATGTACCGACCGGAAGTCATAAATACTCAACAAAACAAATTAACATAATACAATTTTTTTATAGCACTAACAAATACGCTGTCACATATATATACACTCAAACTCATTCTATGGTATTTCTTACCCTATCTCTAATGAGTTACCCCAACAGGCTAAGGTATCTCTAAACCAAAGCTCCGATACCAACTGTGACGACCCACCTTTTTGGACAACTTAAGTCGACAATAAAGCACACATGTCTAACTCAAACCATTCAAAAGGGCAGATTATCAATGAGGTTTAATAAGAAAATAAGAGAAAAGAAGGAAAGCAATACAGTGAAATTTACAACGGAATGACAATATAATAATCAAATAAACAGTTTATGAAGCTACTTAACAATATACATTTAATCTCAATTTTTAAAATATAATCAGAGTACAATCAACAAACATACCAAAATAATGCAGCGGAATAATAATAGTAAATACGGTATAGCAAACTCCATCTTCACCTTGAAGGAATAATGTCTTCAAACAATGAAATACCCAGGCTGACCCGAGCGTAATGAAAAGACAAAACGCTCGAGTCAACTAAAAATTCTTATGTAAGTTAAATCAAAATCACGTGTAAAATGTACAAAATAACTTAAAAGATGTTATGGAATTTTCCATCTTCTAAGGATCCGTTAAACTATCTATATGTAGTAAATACGGTACATATATAATGTCTATGAGTAAAGTAAATATTAAAATAGCGTTAAGGATTTACATTAATCCCCCTTAACACATTTTTAAGCATTGTCCTACAGTTTGTGTAACGACCCGGCTTTCTTTGCCCAGAAAGACGCATCGTTATGAAGAAAGAAAGGGATAGAAGAAAAAAAGAAAAGAAGAGAGAACAACAACACATCAGAAATCTCACAGCGGAACGAGAAATATATTATCACATAAGATATTACATAGTATCATATACATCAGAGTACACAATTTATACATCACAGAATAGACAGTTATAAACTTCTGTCTATTATACAACACAAGTACACCAGTACAATACAGACTAATACAAACACAGCGGAAACTCTATATATCTACTCGCTGAAGCCTCCTGCTTCACAGCTCCTCCAGAATTCGTCAAGATTATCCTGAATCCCTTGACTACTCAATACAATATTGAGTACCCAAGAGTTTAATAAAACAGAAAATAAACACTTGGGTCAGACATGGGTCTGGTGTGAGTAAACGGTTTAAATTGCTTAACTTTGAAAACCTTTGAAAACAAAAGTATCACGTAAGACTCCCCACACATAAACATGGGTAAGTTTTTACCTTACGCTAACTAAAACATTTGATAGGAAATCCAGTTATATTATAATAGGGTCTAGGGTTTCCAAGTAAAATACAGAAATAGCTGAAATGCTTACATCTCACATTCCAACATAGTTGGGCACAACTAATACGTACGGCACTTATTGGAGTTTGGATTCCATACAATGGCAGGGCTACTGGGGTACCGCCCGTCACAGTACGTGGCCTAGATCACCGTACCGAGGAGTACGCCCGCTCCCCTGCAACACAAAGCCGGAACCATCCCTTACTGGATAATTCCGAACAAGACAATCCCGTAGTTGGCGCGACCAACCACACACTAAGCCGAATAAAATAAAGGGACCTCTAGATAGGGATCTATCTTGCTCTCAGTGGGTGCTACCCACGAAACCTTGCTGCACCTCCCCTGTTTTAGCCATTCCCGGTTGATGAGGCTTGAGGTTACGATTACCTTTAATCAGAACATATCACTTAGAATGCTCATCGTCCGCCTGACGATGTGCTGAAAGCATTCAATCCATACAAGTTCGTTCCGGGTTCGAACGAAACCGAAGGCATTATCTCGTTACACTCGTTTTGGAATCACCCTCAGAGTTAACGACAATAACCCTTGCACTCTGAATCTTCATCTTCACTTGAGATTCACGACCTATCGTTAATTTGGATCGATGTGGTATTCGGGTCTCCAGACCTGGAATCCCGGTATACGGAAACCCGATCCCGGTCTCATCGAAATCCAAAACGTATCTTTTAAGGCCAAGTTGTTTAAAGGTTTAAACAATTTAACTTATCTATATTCATACAGATAGATAATTCACAAATCACAATTGATAATCACATTATCAAATAAACAAATGATTCATAACAAAATAGGTAATCCATATCAACATCACAATAGTTAATCTTTATTACCATCATAATGCAACCAAGCATTCATATCACACCATATTACTTATCTCATTTCTGAGATTACATCCATTCAAGACAAATAAATGTCATCCATTCTTATATAAGCAATGATTTACTTAATCACAATATAATTAATTTAAAATGAATTAAATTAACTATCTTTATCTTTAATTAATTTAAAGTGAATTAAATTAATTACTTCATTATAAGTCTTACTTATATAATTATTAATTAATTACAAATAAATTAATTAATCATTTTCTAATCATCCTCTTTAATTAATCACCTTGATTAATTATACTTTAATTACATTTAAGTAATTATCTTTAATTAATTTCACAAATTAATTATTCTTAATCAAATACAGTAATTGACCTTTAATTACTTCATTAATTAATTAATTATAATCAATTACTTTAATCCTTAATTAATTACAATTAATTAGTTGTCATTTGATTAATTAATCTTAATTAATCAACTCTTAATCACATCATTAATTATAAACTAATGATCCCTAATTACACCTTTAATTATTTATTAATTACATTAAGTAATTAACCTTTAATTAAACCATAATTTATTAATCACCTTTGATTAAACTTAACCAGTAATTAACTCTAATTAATTATCTTCCTTAATTAATTACTTTTAATTAATTACCTTAACAAATAATTAATTACCTTATTAATTATCCTTAATCCTTTAATTAAATAAATTATTTAATTAATAACACTAGGTAATTAGCCTTAATCACTTCTTATTTAATTACTTTCATAAAATAATTATCCTCTAATTACTTTATTAAATATTTTATCTTTACTAAATTACATCCAATAATTATTTCTTAATTACTTCATCAAGTAATTATACTTAATTAATTATAAGTAATTATCTTTAATAATGACTAGTTAATTACTTAGTTATTATTTAACTAATTATTTAAATAAATGAACTAATTTCTTAATCCTTATATTTAAAAGATCTTAATTAAGAAAATCATTATCTTACTTAAATTATTATCTATTCTTAAATCATTTTATATAAATGAATTATCCTTATTAATTTTACATATTAATTTTCTTTAATAAATCAAAACTCTTAATTACTTAAGATAACTCCTTATTTAAAATTAAACAATTACAACATTAAATTTTAACCTTTAAAATCTTTGAAACTTTACAAAGTTATTCAATAAATTTTAATACAAAGATTATTTTGAAATCCACTTTCCTATTCTTTTAAAACTTACTTATTTAAATTATTTTAAACTTGTTAAAACAATTTTCTAGAAAACAATTTAGTTTAAATAGTTAAAATCTTGTTTACCTTTGTTTTTAGAACTCAGAATATTACAAATATCAACTACTTTTGATTTTAAATTTTAAAACAATTACTGTTCAAATTTCTTCTACCAATTTACCACTAACCCGAGCAAAACCAACAGGAACTCGAAGTAACTCTCGCGACCTACCCACGTTACGATTGCTTCGAGTAAAACTCAAACTTCCCTGGACAAAACCCGAGAAAACGCTTCTTCCCCAAATCCATTGTTTCCAGTTTCACTCAAACGTGCACGTGCACCGTCACGCCCATCGACGGCGAACCCTCCTCCGGTCATCACTACGTCGCTCTCGACCTCGACATTCAAACACGCAACCCAGAAACCTTACTTCGATCGAAAATCGAAATCTGACCCTCGAGCTCGAACTGCCTGAACCCAACATCATCGAAATTCGAATGCCACTGATGATCCATCACTCGAGACACCATGCCAATCCCACCGATGCTTCTTCTCCGCTACCATCACTCATCACACGCCTCGCGATCGCCTCCGGTCAAGTCACGAAATCGCGAAAACTCGTTTGATCATCAACGTAAAAACAGACCAATAAACCCTACTCCATCAAATTCCGATCACCACGATCATCTATCAATCCCTGTACTATTTTTCCCAGGAACTCCATCATACCATCTTCCTTCAAAACCAACCACGACTTCCAGTTCGTCGTTGATCGATAGAATTCGATCAAAATACCAAAATCAAGCAACTCGAGAAAGCCCCCAAAATTTCCAAACTAAAAATCGAGTTATACCTATTAAAATTCATGATTTTCTAAATCGAATCTAATCATGCAATCAAAACTTTAAATTGAATTAATCAATTTTTGACCAAATTTATATTTTACTGCTGTTTATAAAATTTCAAGTCAAATATTTTATAAAAGTTTCACAACTTATTTTCAATAATGATATCATAAGATTTTAAACATCTTTTATTCAGAAATCAAGGGCTAACAGTGATTAAATGATGAAATAATGGTTTGATTAAGAGATCATGTCTACTATCACTAAACAGAGGCTAAACTATATCTATACAGGAAATCAAATCCTCATATACAAAGCATGCATACATTTAATTCCAGCATTTCAGATAACAGGATATTTTCATTCAAAATCATCTAACTGAAATCCAATTTAAACTGTTTTTAAAATATGTTTACTCACCTATATCAAAGAGCAGAGAACAGAAAACAGAAGACAGGGTTGTTTCCAGGCTTTTTAAATTATCATCTGCATGTTGAAGACAATCTGTTGCTGTTGGTTTTCAGTTTGCATGTTGATTTACTCCTATTTGCCTTGACTGATTTGTATTTGAGAATTCCAGATTTCATTTCCAGATTTACATCTTCTTTGAATTTGGTTTCCAGGTTTCTATTTTGATTTCAGGTTTCATTCTTCTTTGAATTTTTAGACTCGAATTATTTTAGTTGAGAAAGAAGAAGATAGTTTTAGAGCTGAAGATAAATGAATTTTAGCTGAAAAGTAAAATCAGATCTTCTTTCCTATATTATTTATTTATGACTTTAATTTCAAAAAGATAAATTAAGCCACTTGTCCCTTTTAGTTAACTTACACATATGCCTCCAAGTCTCCATAAGTTTACAAGTGTTTTATCTTGTCTTTAATTAATTTACAAGTATTAATTCCTTTTTATTTTGATTTATTTAAATCCTACATGTATATTTAAAAATATCTATATGTATAAAAATGTATTTATCCTTTTATAATAAGCTTTAAGATTTCTATATAAATATACAAGTGTGAAAAACTATTATTTATAATAACTTATGCTTTAATCAAATATATATATATATATAACATATTTATAAATGCTTAAGAAATTGAGCTTAACTATATATATATTTTTACAAACCATTTTGAATTTTAAAAAGGAAAGAATCTAAAAAAAAAACAATTGAACTTCTTAATTTAAACCTTAACCAAAATAAAACTTAAAATATATGTTTATAATAAATAAGAAATTATTCTTGTTATTTAAATCTTAAAATATCATTTTCAAAAGTATTAAACCAAATTACAAATTATATATATATTAAAGTTTGAAAACATCTTATTAAATTCAAATTCAATATTCTTTCCATTCCAATATATACAAATATATATATTCTAAATGGAAAATACTTTTAACATTAGCTTTATAATTATCATATTTAATTTTAATACATAACTTCAAATAACAATATATATATACATATATATTATAATTTGATAACTTATCCTTTTATTAAATTAAAGACTCCCTATTTATAATATATACCTATATATATACATTATAAATATAAACACTTATATTAGTTTTAGTAAGATAAATCTTCCTAATTAAAATTTTAGAAAAGATATTCCCAAATTAAAATGTTATTAGTTTTCAAAAGAAATAAATTTGCCAATTTAAAATATTATTAACCTTTTAAAATGAATAAACTTGTCAATTTATAAAATAAATCAACAAATCAATTTAATTATTAATAAAGATTATTAAATTGATATTGCCAAATTTCCGGGATATCACATTCCTCCCCCCTTAAAATAATTTCGTCCTCGAAATTTAAAAGCAAAGATAATTTAATAACCCAGCAAAATTTTATTTTAAACAGCAACCATAGATATCAATCATATTCTAACAACCATAGCAAACAATTTAATCAAACAAATTTAACTATCCAGTCAAAATCTGGATAGAATTTCCTCGAGTTTCCCCAAGTATATATATATATACCGGGATACTCGTTCTACAGGATCTTAACTAACTATCTACAATAATCTAGAACTCCTTCCCATCTAGATTATAAATCTGAACAAAATATCATACTAAACTCAAAACCATCTCAACTACCAAATCCTTCTGAACTGATGATCCCACAACCAATGACAGATCAAACACGTATTCCCTCAGAGATATGTGAAATAAAATGAATTCCAGTTATCCGAACTGGCCATTTAATCCTATAGATCAAAGAACTAATCCTCTTGGGAACATAGGAAAAATCTCATAATACTTCTGGAGCTCACTCTCCAATTTTTCCAAATCTTATATCTCCTTTGATTGGAGAAAACTTAAACAATATCCAAATTTCAACTTCAAATTCCAAATTCCATCCATTCTTAACTGTTTAACTCTTTTGACGATCCTGAGTCACTTCATCCTTCCTGATCAGCTTAACTCTTGCTGATGCCTCTTGAAACAGACTAGATCAATATTAAACCAATTTCTGGATCCTACTCAACAAAATGGTTCCCAAAATCACCGAAATCCAGAACACAACTCTACTTTACAAACATTAGAGCACTTCGAACTACTTCTCCTTTCTGGAATAGCCAAACAGTTGCACTTGACAATCTTACCTCCAGATCTTGAAAATTCTTCACACTTAGAGATACACTTGAATTTCCTATAGAAATCCTTTACTCCAAGAAAATCATAACTCCCGGTTGCTCCCACTCTAGAATAGCTGTTATCTTGCTTCCGCTGCACAACTCTGATTTGGAATATATGAGAATGCCATCGGAGAAACTCGAGCAAACTTGATCATCCACAATTCACCATATCTATAAAATCTTAGTGAACCCTTCCACTTGGTCAAAAACATCCCAATAGAATTCCTTCCAGAAAATTAGGTATGATCAATCCCTCTCCAAAGAATCCTTAGCTGCTTCACCAAATTCTTCTCTCGGAGACATCCTTCTATTAAGCTGAACTTCCGGTAACTTCATGAATCAAGTCGATACGGAATCTCAATCTTCAATAACCCAAAAAGAATACTCAAACAATCGCAAGTCACTTTTGCGATCAGCCCAGCTTAATTTCCAAAGATAACTGTTCTCTCTTCACTAATCAGAACAGCTTACACTTATCTATCCAATTCATCGAAGAAATGGATTCACTCAGTTGCTTCTAGACTCCATCTCTAGAAAAACTGCTCAGACAGAAACTTCCTGCCAACACAGAACACTCCAAGCCGCACTGCTGCCACAGACGCCAAAGACTTCTTATCCGAAACTCCTCGAGAAACTCGGACCTCAAAGCAAACAGAAACACCCCACTGGACTCAGCCACAACACCGAAGCAGACACTCTTCCTTAAACTTACTTCAGAAGAAACATCTTCAGAAACGTCCATAGTCACTGCGTCTCACTATATAGCTACTACTTCTTGAAGTTACCAAAATACTATAACTCGCTTCAGCTCATCCAATAGATCTACTCTATTCATCCAACTTCAAAGATAAACTCCGAACCTTAACAGTTCCTTCGGAGATTGATGAAATCTTTACACCATAACAAAGTTCACTCGAGACAGTATTAGATCTACAGTCTCGACAGATACACTTCCAATCTCAACACTCAAACTCTAACCATTGGTAATTGTGTTACACACACTACTACCCTATCTACCTTTATAACTTATATTGGAAAACCTGAACAGGTAATCCAACAAATAGGTAGAAATATATATATACTGTAACGACCCGGCTTTCTTTGCCCAGAAAGACGCATCGTTATGAAGAAAGAAAGGGATAGAAGAAAAAAAGAAAAGAAGAGAGAACAACAACACATCAGAAATCTCACAGCGGAACGAGAAATATATTATCACATAAGATATTACATAGTATCATATACATCAGAGTACACAATTTATACATCACAGAATAGACAGTTATAAACTTCTGTCTATTATACAACACAAGTACACCAGTACAATACAGACTAATACAAACACAGCGGAAACTCTATATATCTACTCGCTGAAGCCTCCTGCTTCACAGCTCCTCCAGAATTCGTCAAGATTATCCTGAATCCCTTGACTACTCAATACAATATTGAGTACCCAAGAGTTTAATAAAACAGAAAATAAACACTTGGGTCAGACATGGGTCTGGTGTGAGTAAACGGTTTAAATTGCTTAACTTTGAAAACCTTTGAAAACAAAAGTATCACGTAAGACTCCCCACACATAAACATGGGTAAGTTTTTACCTTACGCTAACTAAAACATTTGATAGGAAATCCAGTTATATTATAATAGGGTCTAGGGTTTCCAAGTAAAATACAGAAATAGCTGAAATGCTTACATCTCACATTCCAACATAGTTGGGCACAACTAATACGTACGGCACTTATTGGAGTTTGGATTCCATACAATGGCAGGGCTACTGGGGTACCGCCCGTCACAGTACGTGGCCTAGATCACCGTACCGAGGAGTACGCCCGCTCCCCTGCAACACAAAGCTGGAACCATCCCTTACTGGATAATTCTGAACAAGACAATCCCGTAGTTGGCGCGACCAACCACACACTAAGCCGAATAAAATAAAGGGACCTCTAGACAGGGATCTATCTTGCTCTCAGTGGGTGCTACCCACGAAACCTTGCTGCACCTCCCCTGTTTTAGCCATTCCCGGTTGATGAGGCTTGAGGTTACGATTACCTTTAATCAGAACATATCACTTAGAATGCTCATCGTCCGCCTGACGATGTGCTGAAAGCATTCAATCCATACAAGTTCGTTCCGGGTTCGAACGAAACCGAAGGCATTATCTCGTTACACTCGTTTTGGAATCACCCTCAGAGTTAACGACAATAACCCTTGCACTCTGAATCTTCATCTTCACTTGAGATTCATGACCTATCGTTAATTTGGATCGATGTGGTATTCGGGTCTCCAGACCTGGAATCCCGGTATACGGAAACCCGATCCCGGTCTCATCGAAATCCAAAACGTATCTTTTAAGGCCAAGTTGTTTAAAGGTTTAAACAATTTAACTTATCTATATTCATACAGATAGATAATTCACAAATCACAATTGATAATCACATTATCAAATAAACAAATGATTCATAACAAAATAGGTAATCCATATCAACATCACAATAGTTAATCTATATTACCATCATAATGCAACCAAGCATTCATATCACACCATATTACTTATCTCATTTCTAAGATTACATCCATTCAAGACAAATAAATGTCATCCATTCTTATATAAGCAATGATTTACTTAATCACAATATAATTAATTTAAAATGAATTAAATTAACTATCTTTATCTTTAATTAATTTAAAGTGAATTAAATTAATTACTTCATTATAAGTCTTACTTATATAATTATTAATTAATTACAAATAAATTAATTAATCATTTTCTAATTATCCTCTTTAATTAATCACCTTGATTAATTATACTTTAATTACATTTAAGTAATTATCTTTAATTAATTTCACAAATTAATTATTCTTAATCAAATACAGTAATTGACCTTTAATTACTTCATTAATTAATTAATTATAATCAATTACTTTAATCCTTAATTAATTACAATTAATTAGTTGTCATTTGATTAATTAATCTTAATTAATCAACTCTTAATCACATCATTAATTATAAACTAATGATCCCTAATTACACCTTTAATTATTTATTAATTACATTAAGTAATTAACCTTTAATTAAACCATAATTTATTAATCACCTTTGATTAAACTTAACCAGTAATTAACTCTAATTAATTATCTTCCTTAATTAATTACTTTTAATTAATTACCTTAACAAATAATTAATTACCTTATTAATTATCCTTAATCCTTTAATTAAATAAATTATTTAATTAATAACACTAGGTAATTAGCCTTAATCACTTCTTATTTAATTACTTTCATAAAATAATTATCCTCTAATTACTTTATTAAATATTTTATCTTTACTAAATTACATCCAATAATTATTTCTTAATTACTTCATCAAGTAATTATACTTAATTAATTATAAGTAATTATCTTTAATAATGACTAGTTAATTACTTAGTTATTATTTAACTAATTATTTAAATAAATGAACTAATTTCTTAATCCTTATATTTAAAAGATCTTAATTAAGAAAATCATTATCTTACTTAAATTATTATCTATTCTTAAATCATTTTATATAAATGAATTATCCTTATTAATTTCACATATTAATTTTCTTTAATAAATCAAAACTCTTAATTACTTAAGATAACTCCTTATTTAAAATTAAACAATTACAACATTAAATTTTAACCTTTAAAATCTTTGAAACTTTACAAAGTTATTCAATAAATTTTAATACAAAGATTATTTTGAAATCCACTTTCCTATTCTTTTAAAACTTACTTATTTAAATTATTTTAAACTTGTTAAAACAATTTTCTAGAAAACAATTTAGTTTAAATAGTTAAAATCTTGTTTACCTTTGTTTTTAGAACTCAGAATATTACAAATATCAACTACTTTTGATTTTAAATTTTAAAACAATTACTGTTCAAATTTCTTCTACCAATTTACCACTAACCCGAGCAAAACCAACAGGAACTCGAAGTAACTCTCGCGACCTACCCACGTTACGATTGCTTCGAGTAAAACTCAAACTTCCCTGGACAAAACCCGAGAAAACGCTTCTTCCCCAAATCCATTGTTTCCAGTTTCACTCAAACGTGCACGTGCACGTGCACCGTCACGCCCATCGACGGCGAACCCTCCTCCGGTCATCACTACGTCGCTCTCGACCTCGACTCAAACACGCAACCCAGAAACCTTACTTCGATCGAAAATCGAAATCTGACCCTCGAGCTCGAACTGCCTGAACCCAACATCATCGAAATTCGAACGCCACTGATGATCCATCACTCGAGACACCATGCCAATCCCACCGATGCTTCTTCTCCTCTACCATCACTCATCACACGCCTCGCGATCGCCTCCGGTCAAGTCACGAAATCGCGAAAACTCGTTTGATCATCAACGTAAAAACAGACCAATAAACCCTACTCCATCAAATTCCGATCACCACGATCATCTATCAATCCCTGTACTATTTTTCCCAGGAACTCCATCATACCATCTTCCTTCAAAACCAACCACGACTTCCAGTTCGTCGTTGATCGATTGAATTCGATCAAAATACCAAAATCAAGCAACTCGAGAAAGCCCCCAAAATTTCCAAACTAAAAATCGAGTTATACCTATTAAAATTCATGATTTTCTAAATCGAATCTAATCATGCAATCAAAACTTTAAATTGAATTAATCAATTTTTGACCAAATTTATATTTTACTGCTGTTTATAAAATTTCAAGTCAAATATTTTATAAAAGTTTCACAACTTATTTTCAATAATGATATCATAAGATTTTAAACATCTTTTATTCAGAAATCAAGGGCTAACAGTGATTAAATGATGAAATAATGGTTTGATTAAGAGATCATGTCTACTATCACTAAACAGAGGCTAAACTATATCTATACAGGAAATCAAATCCTCATATACAAAGCATGCATACATTTAATTCCAGCATTTCAGATAACAGGATATTTTCATTCAAAATCATCTAACTGAAATCCAATTTAAACTGTTTTTAAAATATGTTTACTCACCTATATCAAAGAGCAGAGAACAGAAAACAGAAGACAGGGTTGTTTCCAGGCTTTTTAAATTATCATCTGCATGTTGAAGACAATCTGTTGCTGTTGGTTTTCAGTTTGCATGTTGATTTACTCCTATTTGCCTTGACTGATTTGTATTTGAGAATTCCAGATTTCATTTCCAGATTTACATCTTCTTTGAATTTGGTTTCCAGGTTTCTATTTTGATTTCAGGTTTCATTCTTCTTTGAATTTTTAGACTCGAATTATTTTAGTTGAGAAAGAAGAAGATAGTTTTAGAGCTGAAGAGAAATGAATTTTAGCTGAAAAGTAAATCAGATCTTCTTTCCTATATTATTTATTTATGACTTTAATTTCAAAAAGATAAATTAAGCCACTTGTCCCTTTTAGTTAACTTACACATATGCCTCCAAGTCTCCATAAGTTTACAAGTGTTTTATCTTGTCTTTAATTAATTTACAAGTATTAATTCCTTTTTATTTTGATTTATTTAAATCCTACATGTATATTTAAAAATATCTATATGTATAAAAATGTATTTATCCTTTTATAATAAGCTTTAAGATTTCTATATAAATATACAAGTGTGAAAAACTATTATTTATAATAACTTATGCTTTAATCAAATATATATATATATAACATATTTATAAATGCTTAAGAAATTGAGCTTAACTATATATATATTTTTACAAACCATTTTGAATTTTAAAAAGGAAAGAATCTAAAAAAAAAACAATTGAACTTCTTAATTTAAACCTTAACCAAAATAAAACTTAAAATATATGTTTATAATAAATAAGAAATTATTCTTGTTATTTAAATCTTAAAATATCATTTTCAAAAGTATTAAACCAAATTACAAATTATATATATATTAAAGTTTGAAAACATCTTATTAAATTCAAATTCAATATTCTTTCCATTCCAATATATACAAATATATATATTCTAAATGGAAAATACTTTTAACATTAGCTTTATAATTATCATATTTAATTTTAATACATAACTTCAAATAACAATATATATATATATACATATATATTATAATTTGATAACTTATCCTTTTACTAAATTAAAGACTCCCTATTTATAATATATATACCTATATATATACATTATAAATATAAACACTTATATTAGTTTTAGTAAGATAAATCTTCCTAATTAAAATTTTAGAAAAGATATTCCCAAATTAAAATGTTATTAGTTTTCAAAAGAAATAAATTTGCCAATTTAAAATATTATTAACCTTTTAAAATGAATAAACTTGTCAATTTATAAAATAAATCAACAAATCAATTTAATTATTAATAAAGATTATTAAATTGATATTGCCAAATTTCCGGGATATCACAGTTTGCCTTAGTAGCACAACCAGTAACGTCGGTAGCCAGGGAGGCGCCATGATAAGACAACACCAAAACAAAATCGTAGCAGTCGCGTATATGGATAATAGTATGACAAGGCACGTGAGGCAATGCCTAAGGTAGGATTCTACGAGTTTACCCTTTCTAGCTGGTTGTAACACATCGCTGCAACGACTGCCGACCGAGTCCATCACCCTCAAAATCAAATCAAGGTGCACTGATCGAGTCAACATCAATATAGTAATACGAACGGGTGATGGCCCCTAAAGGTAGCTAACCCCTTGGCCAGACATAGGCTCCTGTTTTAGTCATTTCAAATTGACACAAGTATCGGGGTCATCCATCATCGTTCTCTTTCTTCATTCTAGTAGACGCCGCTAATTCAACCTCTACATTCTGGATAACATCCACCACATGCATGGTTATTAAAGTGGTTTCAGTAGAATAACGAAGAATATGCCATTCATCCGACCCCAGTCTCTTTAATAACCAATCGTACATTTTACACACCAGTTGGTTCTTTTAAATTTCAAGAACGAATCATACTTCATATCAAAATATCAGATTCACTTCAAAATTATTTCGAATTCAAAAATAGGTCATACTTTCATATCAATAAAAGAAAACTTCTCTTTCTTTAAACCAAGCTTTCAAACTCAAATCTTTTTCAAACAAGTTGTTGTTTTTATCAATTGAGAGTGTAACTAAAAGGTAATCTCACTCCAAACCTCACTATTTCATCGATTCCTAACTTGAGAGATGGGTTTTTCTAATTTACTGTAAAAATTGTTTTGCATGTACTATTTTAAGTTTGTACATGTTATTTGAAGCTAGAATCTACTCAAAGCTTGCCTCTTTCTACATAAATTCAAGTTTTTACCTTCTCTACAGTAAGATGAGTTTGTTAACTCACAATTCTAGTTAAAACAGTGCTGCAATTGCAAAAATCTGGATGAACCGTAGTTACAGTAAAGAAATTTTGAGAAGTTTTATTTACAGTGTACATCTTGTTTTAGAGGCTTCATCTAATGATTATATCTTCTTAAATCCTAGCTGAATTGTTGCCGGAATTGTAGTTTAGATGTAGTAGTAGAGATTTGCAAAATTTTATAGCTTTTTATCATCATTTGCTATTTGAAAATTAAGGTGGAAAATCAGAACGAGGCTGCAAAACTTAGCTTGAAAAGTATGTGACCTAGGTCGACCTGCCTATTGACCTAGGGGTCGACCGCCTAGCTACCT
The DNA here is from genome assembly GCA_030737815.1 of Allium fistulosum. Taxonomy (NCBI): domain Eukaryota; kingdom Viridiplantae; phylum Streptophyta; class Magnoliopsida; order Asparagales; family Amaryllidaceae; genus Allium; species Allium fistulosum. Next base: position 411,182,711 of record CM060908.1, on the reverse strand, counting down.
AGGTCGACCTAGGGACTGGGGAGGTCGACCATCAGGTCGACCCAGGGAGGCACTTAAGCCTCTTGCCTTTTCTTTCCTATGTGTTGCTTCTTGCCTTGTTTTCTACCTTGTTTCTTTGCATTTGTTGATTGAATTTGGAGATGTGTTTGAATGAGATGGAGTGCTATGATGCCTATCAATAGGCTAGCTAAATTTGTAGAATTTGAAATTCAAATTTGTATTGATTTTGAGTTGAATTTGAATTGAATTTGAATTGAATTCGAGTTATCAGTTTTGAGGTATTTTGAGTTGAATTTGAATTGAATTTAAAGAATTATTATATAATATTTTTAAATTATTTTTGAGCTATACAATCCATATATTCTCTATAATAAGGGAATTTTCAAAGTTTGATTCCAAATACGATTTCAGGAAATTGGTTTTAAAAGCTTGTTTTCTCAAGTAAATTATTTTATATATATAATACACGTTTTTGCACTATTCGGGCAAATGAGAAGGAGAATTAAACGATTTGGTAAAACACGTGGTATGAGACACGTGCGTTTATCTTATCGGTTAATTCCCAACTTGTCTGTTTGATCATTTTGACCTTCGGGTCGAGTTTACCAATGAGACGAGGTAAACTTTTTACTGCTTTCAGTGTGAAATTTACTAGCGGTTAGTAAACCGTTTAGTGCGAACTTGTGGTATGAGACACACATTAACACTGTTCGGGTTCCTATCCAGAGTTTGTGACACATTTGTCTAAGAGATGTATTTGCCAGTACTGGACCTTCGGGTCATTTGTCCTTCGAGATGTTTGTCTAAGAGACGTTTGTCATTGTGACGTATTTGTCCTTCGGGATGTTGTCCTTTGGGATGTTTGTCTAAGAGACGTTTGTCATTGTGACGTATTTGTCCTTCGGGATGTTGTCCTTTGGGATGTTTGTCTAAGAGACGTATTTATTTGTCCTTCGAGACGTTTGTCTAAGAGACGTGGTGCCTTATTTTGGGAGAACAGTACTTGGCGGGCTTCGGCCATAAGCACGTGCTATATCTTTGGGATTTTCCAAGTGTATCGCCATTTTACATTATTGGCCATCTGAGCCGTTCGAGAGTATATATGGCGATTACTTCTTTGGAAATTGAACTTCTTATCGAGTTCTATATTTGAGACTTGGGTTTGCCAATATGGCGGGTTTGGGATTTACCCCTAAATCATATTTGATGTTTTGAGAAACGCCGATGATATGAGGCGCACTTTTATAGGAGATTTGTTTTAGAGTTTCATCTCTTTTGAGATTGTGCTCATGCTTTGTGATACCTTATACCACATGAAGTAACTATCCTTACTTGACCATGTCACTTGAAGTAACCATATGTGTTGAATTGTATCTACTCTTTTGAGCAGTTTATCACCTTGCGTTATGCTAATATTATCACTTATCCTTATAAACTGATTTGTTTAGCTAGACCGACCCGTGTATTTTATACTCTGGTCAGACTGAGGTGTTTCAGGTTTGGTACCCTTATGGACTTAGCCTATTCTGCTTCCGCATGGACTTATATGCTATCCCTTTTTGTTGTAGTCTTTTTGTCGCTACTCTGATATGTATATTGATTTGACTCGTGTGTATATTGTGGTCGTCATACCACTTATGATGTATTATTTGTATTGTATTAGGATGTATCAGTATATATGTATATATATCTGTTTGCTGTTATGTGATGTGTTATGCATTTGAGTTGTTTTATTTTGTTCTGATAGATCCTATAGCCACCTGTAGTTTGTATTAAGCATTTATTGGATATGTCGATCCACTAGAGATAAAAAAATATAGAGCATTAATCGACGTATTCAATAGATATTTAAGACAAGACTATAGATGGTCGCTCCTAACCAACCATATTCTCCGCATTAGCAGATAGTATTACCTAGTAACACTCTTTGTTATTGTGGGTCTCAGGGTGGGGCGTCACATATATAATAACATCCAAACTGATAATAATTTATCAATTCAACCAATCAATCAAAAATTAATTTTAACTATTTAAAATTAATGCCAATCATCCAAATGAGTGAGATTTACTCACTTCGATTTCCAGTTGTCGCCGAGACGTTCAGTTTTGGAACTAAAACCGAACGACGTCCGATTTTAGCCCAAATTTTGACTGTCTCCAAATTCGTCCAAACCAGTTTCATTGTGAAGCTCTCGTCACCATGATCGCAACGCAAAATGTTTCGTCTAATTTTGACCTTGCATGTAGGAGTCATATAATTTTTAAGTTTACAAGAATTTAAATATAAAATTTACAATTTTTTTTAATTAAACAATGCCCATATCCCAAACAAACCCGGCCTACCCCACCTTTTCTTCCTCAACTCCAATTCTTGAGACACAAACAAAGAACCTAACCTCCAGGCGTGCACGTTTATCACTGACACGCTCCACCACCTCGTCGTCGACCAAACCAAAAGCACGTTCGAACTCCTCACTGGAATCCCCACCACTCCATACCCATCTCGACAACCCCGCTTCACCGTAGCCAAATGCGATTGTGCCATTGCCGTACATAGTCACCCCCCACCAAACACGAGCATACCTTTCCATTCTTTGTGCCAAGCTGTGCCTCGACCTCATGAGCCTATCGCAACCACCGTCGATCCCTAACAATGCCTTTACCAACCCCAAAGTCCAACCTTAGTTAAGAGCTTGCCCATGACAACAATGTCGAACCCCAACACTCAAGGCCGCACCCCACAAATCTTATATTAGATTGAAGAGAAAGGAGAAATAGGATTTTACAATTTGGTTTTAGAATTTATTGTTGAATAGTTTATGAGAACGATTTTTTTTAAGTTTGATTTCATTTTTTTCTAACTGCTCGGCCGTGCTTTTAAAAAGGGAAAGAAAGATGACTTACATGTTTGAATGGGTCAAAGGTACAGCAAAAAGATATAATAACAGCTGAAAGGAAGTTTGACTAATATATATATTAATTTAATTTCAAAATGTCTCGATTTTCGCAACTCAAAATCTCAAACCCCTATCGGGGCGTGCCGCTAAGCATTCATAATGTTATACCCCTATCTGAACGCAATGGAAAAGGTTTCAAGTCATAATTCGATCGTATGGAGAAGGTAGCTTTTTGAACCCAATTATTATATTGAATTTTCGATATTAATTTCAACGCGTTTCAATCCCGTACGACCAAACGATAACTCCAAATTCTACGAGATTTGAAATTCAATAATACTACACTATTACGGATCTAATGGAAATGGTTTCGTCGAATTCTGAGACTATGTCTCGGAATGCTATTTTTATACGTTAATTAAAACGAGCTATTTTTTAAATCGAACAAATCACTTTTAAATTCAATATAAAAGTTCTATTACCTTCATTCTTATTTATATGAATTTAATAAGCCTTTAAATTATTTTTATCAAGCTTAAAACTCAAGATTCAATTATTTAAGTAAATTTCCATTACTAAATTATCCAAAAATCATTATCTTTGAATTTCAAGTTAAAAATTAACTTTTAAATATTTAAAACCAATTAAATATTCCAAGTTCAAATAACCAAAAATTCTGGGTCGTTACAGCGATAGTCGCTATATCGGCACTTTCGGAAAATCACCTTATATCGAAACCGTTTGGTTTCATCATAACGCTTGGAATTACTTTACGAGTTAAACAAGTTTTGATTAATGATGTTTCCAGAAATAATTAATTATTTTAATATTTATTATTTAATTTAATTAATTATTTAATTAATAAGGATTAAAGTTAACTAATTAACTTGTTAATGATGTGTTTTAAATCTAACTAATTACTTAGTTGATTATATTTTAATTTTAATTAATCATTTTATTTAATGATGTTTAAGACTAATTAATCTTTGGATAATGGTGGATTAAGATTAATTAATTTATTAATTAAAGATATTTTAAAATTAATTAACCCTTTTTAATTAACGACTTTTTAAAGGTTAATAAATTTGTTTAACCTTAAATAAATATTGTCTTAAATAAAGTTTAAATTAATTAATCACTTTAAAATAATGATATTTAATTTAAAATTAATTAATTATATTATTAATTGAATTAATGATGTTTAAAAAGTTAATTTACCCTTTTTAATTAAAGGGCATTAAAGTGAATTTATCGACTTAATTAATGGGGTTTAAAGTTGATTAATAAGTATGGTAAGGATGTTTTAAGTGGATAATTCCTATCTATAATGATGTTTTAAAATCATTAAACTCTTTTAACAAAGTGTTTAAAAGCTAATACTTGTAATGTGAAACCAAGCACGAATTCGGGTTTTTTTTAAGAAAAAAAAAGTTTGAATTGTTTGTGAAAATGAATTAATTTCCATAAAGCGATTCACTTGTATGGGAACAATTTATTTGTATTCCTAGCACTAAACGTCGAAGAAGTAGACTTGTTGCTATTTCAAAAGATAAGAATAATTGTGAGACATGACTTTGAGGTAACACTACCTTGACTTATCCAGTATTATTGTTAACCAAGAAATAGCACGAGTTTGAATTCAATGAATGGTGACAAGTATACAAGTCTTAATTCCCATATACGATCGCTTTATATCCCCAATAGTTGGTTTCTCAACTATCGGTTACTTCAGCTACTTTATTATCGTCATTCTAAAACGATTTAATGCTCCATTGAGTGTTGCTATCCTTTGTCAGAAATGACAAAACCAAAAGTGCAAGAAGAAGCCAAGCTATATGAGGTTGCTCCCATTAGGGTATTTCACATCTCATCTAGATCTTTGTTGTAACGACTCGGATTTTTAGTCGTTTGATTTTGAATATTTAATTTATTTTAAATGTTAAATTTGAAAAGTATATGGAATTTTAATATGTGGTTTATCGATCAAATGAGTGGAATAAGACTTAAGTTCCATATATAGCGATTTATTGAATAAATTTAATTGTTGAATTAAAAATCGAAATTGTTTAAATAATTGAATTGGGGTTGAATACGAATCGAAAACGATCTCTAATGTTTATATAAATTCTATTGGAATTATAATTGAGTTAATAAGTTTTTAAAACTGGAATTTCAAGCGATTTCGAAATTTTTGAAAATCGTCGATTGAATCGACGCGTGAAATTAGCTTTTCGGGGCACAGTCTCGGAATTCGACGAAACCAGTTCCATTGAATCCATAATAATGTATTATTATCGGATTTCAAATTTCGTAGCGTTTGGATTTACCGTGTGGTCGCACGATCTGAAAACGCCTAAAAATAATTTAATTTAATTTAATTTGAATAGTCGGTTTAAAAAGCTATCTTCCACATACGATCGAATAAGGACTCGAAACAAGTTCTACTGCATTTGGAATAGGGGTATAACATTACAAACGCCTAGCGGCACGCCTTAGTAGGAGGTCGAGATTTCACTATATGTGATTCGAAATATTTTAGATATAAAATAAATAATATTTACAAAAATCAACTTAGCCGTCCTAGACAAGCCAACATATCTTCTTAATCACACCATTCCCTTCTAGTTACAACCGTGTATCTTCCTGTATCTTCTTCGATTCGAATACGAAATCAATTCGTTCATTTTATAAAACAAAATCAAAACAGCACGCGATTAAATCGCGTTACAATTTCGTTCGAGCGAAGCGCGGCAGCGCTAGGGGCACGATGGCGGCTGCAAAAGAGGAGTCGAGTCCGAATTTCCTAGGCTTGAAGGCGATGGACCAGGAGTGGGGCGTGAAGTCGATGTTCGAATGGGAGGGGAGTCGCGAGTGGTTCCAGTAGTGAGCGCGCGCAGGGGAAGGTTGGAGGGCAGAGGCGATGGCGAACGCGATAGGGGTCGCGAGTAGGTGGATTCGATCGAGATGTTGAGGAGGAATTGTTAGGCCACGTGTAGCGCGCGTGGGTGCGGGGGCAAGGTCGAAGTGGCCATGGTGGCGTGCGATGATAGCGGCAACGAGCACTGGAGCGACGCGTGCGATGGAGTGGCGGTTGCCGCAGTTGTCAGTGGCGGCGGCCGTAGTTTCACTGCTAGGAAAGGTTGCGTTCTGGGTCGTGGAGTTGGCCAGATGATAGGCAGCAGAGGTCACGTGTGGTTCCGAGTATCGCTGTAACGACCCGTAAATTTAACTGGTTTTAATAACGTTATTAATTGAAATTTTGCGAAAATTTAAACGATAAAATTTTGAAATATAAATTTGATATTTGGAATGCGTCTAGTTAAATATAGCAACTGGTAAATTTTCGTCCGAAAATATGAAAGTTTATTTTGCGCGTAAATTTACTTCAATTTAATCAGTTAAAAAGCGATGAAAATAAGGTGTTTTCGAAACCTAAATATTTTTACATAGAAAAATTCTAAATCATCTTCCGAGCAAGACGTCATCTTTCGTTTTTCCAAATTCGGACTTCTTTAGCTCCGTCGATCTTATTTTCTACGTTTTTCTTGCATTTTCCGCCGGTTGAAATTTCGAATTTTTATAATTCAATCATACCACTGATATCCATATACCGTTTTGATCGTCTCGTCGTGCTGATCTCTACGGTATATTCGATTGTCAAATTCAGAGTCTGGTTTGCGTTGCACTTCACGAAACGACTTCGTATCGGTTCACATTTGATTTCTTTTTAGCTTCCCTTATCTTTTTGTATTCCAACGTCAATTGACTATGCAGCCTCAGGTTTTTTATATTCCCTAGGAATTAAATACTAACCATTGCTCTTCTGGTTTCAATTTATTGTAACCGGTTCATTTTCCCTTTGCTTTTATAACTTTAGATATATCTCCTGATACTTCTTCTTCCTCTGTTTTCCTGAGATCTATCTTTCCACTCCATGCATATAGCCGAGCCCAGTTCCCAGACCACGTCCCCATTTTTCTTCCCTTCTCAAGTGTTCGGCCACCTAAGCTAACCCTTCCACCCGAGGCTTTCCACTCCGCCCATTCTCCTACTGAATCCTGCCACATCAACCTTCTCCTCCAGCAATGAAGCCCCCTGCATCACCCTCAGATCAATAGCATGTCACGCAACCCATGTCGCGAATCCCTGTGCTAAGCCTTTCGCCTCCACCTGCTTGCCGCCACCACCTGACAACCCAATAGTAGCCGCATGCCAAAGCGACTCCGCTCTTCCTCTCTCCGCCTGTCTCATTTTGGCCACGAGATCATGCGCAACCGAGCACTTCACTTAGAGGCAGCCTCTTCTTTTTGGGCAGCCACTCACTATATATATTGGTAAATTATTTGTATATATATTGTTTTGTTTTGTCTGCAGTATATATATGCAGATACGTTTATTTATAGCATGGTTTCATATATATTAGTTAATATAGGCCTCTGTTTGCATTTGTACAGTAGAATTATAATATGTATATATCAAAGTATTGGAAACCGTTGGGAGGTAATAACGTGAGTTCTGTATATGGGTAATAAGCTATCTTGTTTATACTTTGTTAGTTTGAATAAATTTATAAAAGTTATAAAGGATATATAGTATAAGTTTTACTGTATAATATAAAGGATATATATTTTATCTGTTCCATATACATACGTTAGTATGCAATATTTTGTTAACTTGTCCACCTGTTTGTTTGTTTGTTTTGGGATCGGCATATATATATACTATGTATAGTTAGCAGAGCTTTGATTTTTAGAATATTGGTTTATATACATGTTTAATAATCCATATTATATAAGTAATATTTTACTAGTAGATATATTTATATAAGCGTATAGTATATATATATATACTTGCAACTGAGGCCATATGTTGATCTAGTAAAGTACTATATTATACGAGTTTTAAATATATGTAATATATATGATTTCAGTATGAGTGATATATATATGATTTCAGTATATGATAAGTATATATAGTTGTATATGAATTTTATACATATATATTTATGTTGTTATATGTACACATGAGTTAGATATATATGTTAGACTGGCATATTTTTGTTCAATGTCTGGGTTATATATATATATATATATTTGTTAAGTATTTTACATTTACGTGTTTGTTATATATATTAGTCTATAAATTTTATTTGATTGGTTTATTGTATAGGTTATATGAATTTCTATATATATTTTGTTCGAATATATAAATAATGTTATGTTCGGATATGTATTATAAATCAAGTCTGCATGATCCAGTTACTATATAGGTGTATACAGTTTTATATATATGTAAGCTTTAGTATATATAAATGTTTTCTTATTTATCGGCTTTGAACATGGTTTTCCAGTATATATATTTTATAAAGCAAGATATTTGTAAGTTTGGTAGTGTCTGCATTTCTATTAGTAATATAAAGATTGATTTTAAAGATATAATCTATACGTAAGCTTACTTGTGTGTATATAGTATTATATATATAATTCTTTCCATATATGTAGAGAATTTATTTTAATATGTGTTGGAAAATTTAGAATTTGATTTATATATATATAGTTATATATAGTTGTATATAAAAATATACAAGTCACTTATACTATTTATCTTCTTCGATCTTGTTCTAATTTGATTTCGTCAATTCTAATCTATTAGCTTGTTCGTCGAATCGTGTCCTTCTAGCGTTGCTTTAGAACTCGTAGCTCATTTTTGTTGTCAAATCTCTCTAACCTCGAAAGGTGAGCAATCACTCACGATTAACGTTCTTCTATTTATTAAATTTGATTTCAATTGAAATGACAAATTGAAATATGCTGCTATTAGTTATTTACACTGTTATATATGCTATTACCTGTATCTATTCACCTATGACATCTGACACCATTATCTGCCATTTATGCGATGATAATACAGTTTGATTGATAACTGATTGATTGTTGATGTTTATATTGGACGTTAAATTGTTAATGTTAAAGTGATAAATAATATGCAATTGAATTGATATATGATAGTTAACCATTTAAATTGAATCTATATGTTGAATTTGATTAGTTAAATTTTGTATAATATGACCCCTTTAAATGTTAAACTAGTTGACACGTAGAAATTTGGTAAAATACACCTTGAACCATTTAAATGTATGTTGTTTAAATCGATGTAGTATGAAATTTGATAGTAGATATCAAGTGAAGAACCGTATTAATATTCGTGTAATAATCTTTAATCTACATGAAATGATAGGGTAGATTCTAGAAATAATTATATTAATTTACACAAATAACAATGTGAATTAATACGATTATTTCGGGATTATTTGAATTGATTATTGGATTGATATTGATTGTTGTTATTGCTTGTTTATTTACTTTGACACCATCCCAGTTATCATACTGCAAGTTACCTTTGCTATGCTTTGATTTTGAATTGAATTGGAATCGGGTTGAAATGATATATACCCAAATAAAACTTTGACTTAGGATAGAAAATTAAATAAAACCCGATTGGTCAATAATTTGATTTAAAAATAAAATAAAGATTTTATTTGAATAAATGATAATGTTTTGAAATGAAGTTGGAATTTGAATTTTTATGAAAGGAAATGTTAATATTTAATAATATGAAACAAAATATTAACAGTGTAATTGATGAAAGAACGTTGTTAAATTTGAGAAATGATTGAATTAAGTTTGAAATTATTTAATAAGTTGAATTATTTAATAATGAAATAAAATTGAATTCTTTGATAAGTGAAATCAAGTTTCTTTATAAATTGAGTTTTGAGATTTGTAACTAAGTAAATTAATAAGTGAAATTGAATTTCTCTAATAAGAAATAAAATGTGTTTTATTGAAATTAATGTAAGACTTGAAATGTAAAGGATTTGATTTGATGAATTTAATCTAAGCAAATTTGTAAGTTTTGATAATGGAGTTGAACTTAAATAATTGATTTAATGAATTGGAAGTTAAATAGAAATTGTTTTGAAGGATAAATTTACTTAACAGATTTTGAATGAAATAGATAAATGAATTTAAATTAATTTGAATGTTAAATTAAATTAATTTAAATGATTTCAGGATGGAACTTATATACGAATTTAATTGAATACTTGAATTGTCTTAAATCAAATATTTAATTTAAATTATAAGATTTTGAAATTGTAATTTGGAAGTTTTGAAACGTAAGTTATGGAAATTGTTTTAGAAAGACAGATGGAATGTTGGTTTACAAATTCTAACTGAAATTGAAATTGATTTGGTTTCGAAATATATATATGAGCAATCGGTGTAATAATTACGAAAGTTATTAAAGAGACCGGAATCGGTTAGGGACATACTCACTGTCTAAACCGAAAACCACTTTAATAACTATACGCGGAGTGTGATCCAGAATGAAGTGGTTGGAATGATGTACGTGATGACTGAAGAAAGAGAACGATAATGGATAGCCTTGACACTTGTGTCAAATTGGAAATGACTAAAACAGGAGCCGTGCCGGGCCAAATGGGGGTTAGCTACCTTGAGCGAACACACTTCTTTGAAAACTACTCATTACTTGTTGTCGATTGGTGCACCCTTGATTTTGGGAGTGTTGTTTCGCGGTGTTGCGGTCGCTGCGGCGATGCATTCTCACCAGTCCGGATCAGGCAAATGGTAGTTTCACTACCTTGGGTATTGCCTCATGTGCCTTTTCATACTTGTATCCCTGTATACGCGACCACTACGATTTGTTTTGTGTTATACCTATGGAGTACTCCCTGATATCCCACTAGTCTACGGTGGAGTTTACAGTGCTGTATAGACTATAACGCTTATAAAAATGTGTTAAGGGGGATAATGGTAACGCCTTAACACTATTTTGATATTTTATATTACTGATAGGCATTATCTACTTATCGTACACTACTACATAGTAGATAGTTTAACGGATCCTTAAAGGATGGTTATTCCAAACATCCTTTGAGTTACTTGTATTTCAGTTGCTATTTCACTTGAGTTGGATTTATTGATATAAGAATGTTAATCCTGACTCGAGTGTTTTGTGTTTTGCTTTACGCTCGGGTCAGACTGAGTGTACCAGTATTCGAGACTCACCTTTGGAGTTGGATCTTCGCTTGGAGATCCAGCTATCTATCCAGCTTTCAGATATCTAGTTGATTCCAGTGATTGTATTTCGATTCTTGTATTTGACTATTGTATTCGAGACATCTGTTGTACCTTATTTAACTCTGATATGTATATAGTAGCTTCATGAACTACTATCTTTTGTTTCCGCTGCATTTATTACTCTGTGTCTGTGATTATTTATTTACTGTATATGTTCAGTTTCGCCAAATTTAAATTAACAATTCGGTATTTTGAATTATTCAAGTCCGACATGTGCAGATGCGAATAGTCCAAAATAGCGGGTTGTTACAATCGCGATGAAGGACATTTGGTTTTCATAAATGCGAGGTTTATGTTATGAAGGTAATTAGCCATTTATGATGAAAATTTAAACAATTAATTATATTATAGAAAATCGCTAACTTATAAATGAAATATCTAATTCATTTTAAATTTTATACGAGGCTAAAAATCCGGGAAAAAAAGTCGAGATTGGAACGGATTGCAATAAAAATTGTTATCTATTGAATGATATATTATAGATATATATAGTAGTATATATATTAGTAGTTGGATTGATATTCCTGCACATTTAGCGGATGAGACTCTATGCAACCCGCATAATAGCGGATGACCTTATATACCGCGATATCCCCCTCGAAGTGGGATTACTATTATTATATTGTATTAACATCTGTGGATGTAGGGAAAACAGGTTAGAGGGATCCAACTAGATTCCTCAAAATTTATATTAATTGTTTTTCATATATAATAATATATGATGTGTTAGAATAATCTGTTATAGATTATTGTTGTGATGTGAATTATTGGATGCTATAGTAGCACTGGCCTAACTTTTGGTATTTTAGATATCATAAATATTATTTTTGGAATTTGAAAGGATATAAAAGGAAATTTTGAATATAAAAATATTTATATCGAAATTTGGATTATTTAAAAGAGATTGATTTGTATGAAATAATAAATTGATTTGGAATTGTACTTAACTATTCGTAAAATATTTTAATTAGAGATTTTTAAAAATAAGCTATATAAAGGATTTTCAATAGTGGAATTTTTAAGGGGTGTTCTGGATTTATCGAAAAGAAGTGGAATCAATATTAAAAATAGATTTGTAAACTAAATGGAATTTATAAGGAAATGGGTTTATAAAATGAAATTTTATAAATAAGATTAATTTTTATAAATAAGTAAAACTAGGGGAGTTTGTAAATTTATAAACGATGTTTATAAATAAGGGAAAACGATAACAGTTGCTAAATCGGGAATATAAAATTCATAAGCTGAATTTATATTAGAATATGGAAACAGGGTTGAGTAAAATAGTGGATACTATTTTTGAAAAGTGGAAATGGTTAGGAGAATCATAATGAAATCAGTGGGTTGTGAATCGAGAGGAATCTATAAATTAATTGGTTATTGAGATTTTAAAAATATATTTTTATAACTAAGAACTTAAGTTGTTTTTAAAAGGGAAGTTTTATTTATCAAACTGTATAATCTTGAACTAGTAGAATTGAAGTACAGTTTCCAAATACTTAATATTTATATTAATAAGTCCTAATTTTTAAAATCAGTTTTGAAATTTATTTGTTAACTAAAAATGAGTTATTGATGTTTATAAAAGAGTTTTGATATTTTAAATAACTACTTGAACATGTTTTAAAAAAAATATAAATTTATTATTCTTTAAATACTTATTGTATATATATAGAGAGTTTTGTAATGATTTAAATTTATGTATAAATCTTCTCGAGGTTTGGAAACGGGTTTTATTCGGTAGATGGGGTTTATAAGAGAAATTCTCAACAATGAATTTGGGAAATGTAAGAAAATTTCTGAATTATTTAAATAAAACTGAACTTCGGAAATGAATTAGGATTCATAAAGAAGTTAGAAATTGATATTTGGAATTATAAACAAGGGTATTTGACTTTGGAGATATTAAAGGAAATTATAAAGAAATCCTGGAAATTTGGGAATTCGTATGAATGTGTTAAGGGATTTACAATATAAAATGGTAAAAGGTCTCAGAAATAAGTGGAAATAAACTCCTAAGTTTTTGGAATAAATGATTTGGGAAGATATGTTTTTAAATATTTCTTAAGTGTTGGACTGGAAGAAATTGAAGATAGTGTAACTACGAGGACTTTTATATTAGGAGTATTTTTCAAGTGTGAATCATAAAATGAAATTGGAAGGAAAATATTTCTAAGTATTGAAATAATTGAATTGTCCTGTTATGGATATAGGTTTGAATGGTTTTCAAATATCGAAGTTCTGGAAGAGATTTGAATATATAAATCCTATAAGGATATTTGAAAATGAATATTTTGGAAGAAAATTATAATATGGGCCAAGTGATTGCTTATGGATGTTATTTGATAGTTAAATAACCAACTATCAATATTGGCCAAATTCGTTGATCGTTTCGAAGAGACTGGAATTATCCGAAAAACACTTCGATCCTGTTTGAACGTTACGAATGGATACTGTGAAGATAGTGAAGACAGTGATTCGATTTGTCAAAACCCAGGACAACTTGTATGGACGAATGCTATCAGAACATCATCATCGGAGGACGATGAGCATTCTAAGTTAAATTGTTCTTTAAAGGTAATCGTAGCCTCAAGCCTCATCAACTGGAATGACTGAAAATTAGGGGATATACAGCAAGGCTAAGTGGGTCGCACCTAATTAGGGTATGTTATCACCTTTCTAGATACCCTCGAAATATATATATAAATTATGGATATGGTTGTGCATGGAAAAGTGAGCGCTCGATTTTTAAGGGTGGGAACACCCGGAGTGATAACATATTCGGTTCTATCCAGGTTAGGGATAGGGTCGGTCTTGTGTTGTAGGGGATCCCGAATAGGTCCTCGATACATGTTTCTAGACGTGTACTGTGATAGGTGGCACCCTAGTGCCTAGTCATTGTATGGAATCCATTCTCCAATAAGCACCGTACGGCTTTGATTGTGCCCAACTATGCTGAAACGTGAGATGCAAGCATTTCAGCTATTTTCTATTTACTTGGTTAGACACTATTTTAATATCAGACAATTTTGATAAAATGTTTTTGGTTATCGTAAGGGAAATACCTGTCATGTTTATGTGTGACGTGGTCTTATAAGATACCTTTGTTTTCAAAGGATTTTGATAAATGTTAATGATTCAATTTGAGTGTGTTTTCTCATGCTGGTTTTCCAGACCGACTCGGGTGTTATTTTATTATAATGCTCAGGTCAGACCGAGTATTACAGATTCAGGTTAGGATGCTTTGGAGCTGAGGAGATGAGCTGGATAACAGAGACGTATTCCCGTACTTGGTTTATTTTTCCGCTGTGTGTGGACAAGTTATTAAATTGTCCAGATTGATTGTTGTCTATTGTACACTGATATTGGTATGTATATTAACAGTACAGTTCTTGTATTGAAAATCTGCTATTATATATTATATTTTGTTCTGCTGCGATTGTGAGATTATGTGTTGTTGTTTCTATTTTTCTTCTACCTCTTCCTTCTTCACGCCTAATGATCTGGTATTTTCGGCACTCGATTGATCAACATTCTATACAGTGAACGTATTGATGTCGATTTTCGAGGGTCAAAAATCCCGGTTCGCTATATTTGGTATCAGAGCCGTAGGTTAAGTGAGAACCTTGTCTTTGGTGGGGATTACTCATTAGAGATAGGGTCAGTAGTACCCTAGAATGAGTTTGAGTGTATTAATAGATATGAGTGCGTATTTGTTAGTGAATATAAAATGTTTTATATTGTGTTGATTTATCTGTTGAGTGGCATATAAATTCTGGTTGAATAATGGGACGCCACTAACTCGATAGGAGTTTCTAAACACTTGAACACGATAAACTGACACAGTATGGTTTTGAAGCGGGTAAATGAAATAATTTTACCCAAACTATATTTTGATATGAAAGAAATAATTTTCTGAAATTATTATAGTGTACTAATGTGTTTGGATGTTATTATTATAATCAAGACCAGATTATAAAATTGAAATGGTTATATATAACCAAATGGAGATTGTATAAAAATGAATTATACAAGTGAATTAAAAACTAAAAATGGATTCAAACCAGAATTTGAAAGTTTAAAATCCCGGAAGCTTTGAGAAATGTTTTAAAAGGATTTGAACTAAGTATTTGGGAATTTGGGAATTTCAGAAGTTTGGAAAATATTTTCTGAAGTGTTGTGAAAATGAAATAGCCTTATTTTTTTGAAAGAATTTTTGAAGAAAAATTGTTTTAAATGGTTTTTGAAGATGTTATATCACTGAACTCACTTCGGTCGCTGGAAAGTAATTTCGATGATGATCACGACATCATCGGTGTTCATTTTCGAGTTTCTAAGTGACGGATGGCTACCCTAATAATTTGGTATGTATATTTTTGTTTGGAACAAGTGTTGTTCTAAAAGTTCTGAAGGTAATTTTTGTTGGATAAAACCAAATTGGTTTTGAAAGTTCCAAAGAATGGTTGTTAAAAACCAAGAAAGAGCTATATATATATATATATATTTGATTTCAAAGTGATTTGAAATAAATAACGGGTGTCTAAAAATTCTTGAATCCTGTGGAAGATGATATTTATAAGGAGAGAAGTGTGAAAAATTTAAGTTGGAATAAAATTTAAAGTGAGAAAGTTAAAATGGAATTCAACTTAAGTTAAGTTGGATAAATTAAATTGACTGGATTTGAATTGAATTAATATAGTGTATTAATGAAATGAGAGTTAACTTAAGCGAAGTAATTGAAATATATAATGAAATTGAATGAATTAAAAATAATTTTTTTGGAGTGAAATTTAATTTAAGTATGAATAACTCGATTATGGTTTTGAAATGTTGGTTAAAAGGAATTGACATTTAAATAAAAAGGTGAATTGGATTTGAATCATATGGAATTGAATTAAATACGTAAATGCGAATTATAAAGTAACTATATAACTATAAGTTATAAAATTTGAATTGGATTAGAGATAATATCGAATTGAAGTAAATATAAGTTTTGAATTGTGAAATAATTATATAACCATAAGTTATAAATTTTGAATGGAATAAAATTTAAGTAGAAATCGTTGGAAGTGTGAACCAATGAGTTTATATATCTTATAAAAATTTGAAATTAATGAAATGATTGTATGCCTAAGCTATAAAGTGAGGTATAAAATTGAGTTAATAATAAAATGTGAATATACTCGAGTATAAGATTGATGGAAATTTGGAAAATAAGTTGTATAACTTATAAAATTGAAAGGTGGAACAGAAAAACCAAAATTTTAAAAAATATTGTTTGATATTTTGGTAAAGGAAATAAATCCAAACTTGAATTATAAAAATGAGTTTGAACTCAAGAACATTAAATGAAGTGATTTTTGAAATAAAAATCAGATATTGAATTATAAATTGGAAGTGAACTAATTAGATAAATTAATTAGTTAATTGAATACAAAATGAAGCTTAACTTCGTTAAGTAAATTGGATTGTGGATTAAAAGTGAATACTGAATATGAAACTTGAGTTATAAATCAAAATTCGACTTGATTGTAAGAGAATCTAATAAAATTGGAAATATCATCGAATAAAATGGAAATGGATTGAAATAGTGTTGACTTAAGTTATAAATAAATTCAATTTAAAGTGTAAATAAATTGAATATGGCCTTGGATACGAATTAAATAAATTCGAGTATGGAATTAAAATTGAAGTGGATTAAATGAATGAACTAATTAATTAATTAGTAAATGAAATGGAAGTTGGTTGAAATGAAAATAAACTTAAGTTATAAGGTGAAAATAATTTAAAATAACGGATCAACTTAAGTAAATATTTTGAATGGAAGCATGGCTTAAATAAATTTGTGAAATGGTTATTTAATAAAATAACATGGAATGATTCCAAGATTAATAAAGTGGATTTGAATATAATGTGGATATGAATGGAATGCAAATAAATGGATTTAGTTTGAAATGGAATAAAATTGAATATAAATTGATTTGGAATCAATTTAAAATAGCTATAAGCTTAAATGGTCATTTTATTAAATGGATATCGCCAAATTTGCATAGAAAAATTGGTGTTCGATGCAAACGAAAGTAAATAAAATTCTTTGAATTAATAAAGAGTGAATAAATTGATTTTGAAATCAATTTGGAATGGATATGAAATTGTTCGTATAAATATGGATTGAATGCAAGTAATTGGGTTGTAAATTATTTCGAATTGAATGAAATGGTATATGAATCGATTGAAAGTAATTAAATTAGTATCGGAACCTTATAATTGCTTATGATTATATGTTAGAATGCATTGTTTATGAAATTTATGTGTTTAGCTAGCTAAATAAATAAATTGTTATTAAAATTTCATGTTTTGGTACTTACCTGTTTAAAATTGAGTAAGTACAGGTATATGGAGCTGTTTTCCTTGATTTTGGTCGCGCAATTGCATATGAAGTAAACTTTCTTGCTTAATAACGCTAAAAATGCTAATATAAGGTACGTTTTCGGATTAAATACCACGAAATATAAAATATTGATATATATTTTGTTTTCTGACCGTGTGGGTCGATGTATACATTTTTATCTCTCTTGTCATATTGCAAAAGGCTCTCCGTACAAGGGAGACTCTGCCAAAAAATTTCGGAAATTTAGGGTGTTAGAAAAAAAATTTGAAAATTTTTGGTTAACGACAATTTGATTTCGAATTGTAATTGGAATAAAAGGTATTAGAATTAAAATTGAAACTAATTGTTTTGGTTAGAACTAAAAGATTAGAAAAGTGAAATATCGAGTTTTCACTAAGTGGGGTTTGAATAAGTTAATGGGTTTGGAACATTTTTCCTGCTTAGCAATTTCGGGGATTAAATTCTTTTAAGGGGGGAGG
The DNA here is from genome assembly GCA_030737815.1 of Allium fistulosum. Classification (NCBI taxonomy): domain Eukaryota; kingdom Viridiplantae; phylum Streptophyta; class Magnoliopsida; order Asparagales; family Amaryllidaceae; genus Allium; species Allium fistulosum. The sequence goes on along the minus strand of CM060908.1, from coordinate 411,164,782 downwards.
AATGCAACGACCCAAATTTTTAGTCGTTTGATTTTGAATATTTAATTTATTTTAAATGTTAAATTTGAAAAGTATATGGAATTTTAATATGTGGTTTATCGATCAAATGAGTGGAATAAAACTTAAGTTCCAAATATAACGATTTATGGAATAAATTTAATTGTTGAATTAAAAATGGAAATCGTTTAAATAATTGAATTGGGGTTGAATACGAATCGAAAACGATATCTAAAGTTGATATAAATTCTATTGGAATTATAATTGAGTTAATAATTTTTTAAAAATGGAATTTCAAATGATTTTAAAATTTTTGAAATTCGTCGATTTAATCGACACGTGAAAATAGTTTTTCGGGGTACAGTCTCGGAATTCGACGAAACCAGTTCCATTGGATCCATAATAATATATTATTATCGGATTTCAAATTTCGTAGCATTTGGAATTACCGTGTGGTCGCACGATCTGAAAATGCCTAAAATTAATTGAATTGAATTTAATTTGAATAGTCGGTTTAAAAAGCTATCTTCCACATACGATCGAATAAGGACTCGAAACAAGTTCTATTGCGTTCGGAATAGGGGTATAACATTATAAACGCCTAGCGGCACGCCTCAGTAGGAGGTCGAGATTTCACTGTATGTGATTCGAAATATTTTAGATATAAAATAAATAATATTTATAAAAATCAACTTAGCCGTCCTAGACAGGCCACCATATCTTCTTAATCACGCCATTCCCGTCTAGTTATAACCATGTATCTTCCTATATCTTCTTCTATTCAAATACAAAATCAATTCGTTCATTTTATAAAAAAAATCAAAACAGCACGCGATTAAATCGCGTTACAATTTCGTTCGAGCGGAGCGCGGCAGCGCTAGGGGCACGATGGCGGCTGCAAAAGAGGAGTCGAGTGCGAATCGCTTGGGCTCGAAAGTGATGGTCTAGGAGTGGGGCGTGAAGTCAATGTTCGAATGGGAGGGGAGTCGCGAGTGGTTCCAGTAGTGAGCGCGCGCAAGGGAAGGTTAGAGGGCAGAGGCGATGGGGAACGCGACATGGGCCGCGAGCAGGTGGATTCGATCATGATGTGGAGGAGGAATTGTTGGGCCACGTGTAGCGCACGTGGGTGTTGTGGCTAGGTCGAAGTGGCCATGGTGGCGTGCGATGATGAGCGGCGGCAAGCACTGGAGCAACGCATGCGATGGAGTGGCGGTTGCAGCAGTTGTCAGTGGTGGCAGCCGTAGTTTCACTGTTGGAAAGATCGCGTTCTAGGTCATGGAGTCGGTCAGGTGATAGGTAGCAGAAGTCGCGTGTGGTTCTGAGTATCGCGATGAAGGACATTTGGTTTTCATAAATGCGAGGTTTATGTTATGAAGGTAATTAGCCATTTATGATGAAAATTTAAACAATTAATTATATTATAGAAAATCGCTAACTTATAAATGAAATATTTAATTTATTTTAAATTTTATATGAGGCTAAAAATCGAGGAAAAACAAGTCGAGATTGGAACGGATTGCAATAAAAATCAAGGTAAGTAAATCTCACTCTTTTTGGATTGCTAGAATTTAATTTATATAGTTAAAATAAATTAGTGGATGCTTGGTTGAATTTATAAATTGTTATCTATTGAATGATATATTATAGATATATATAGTAGTATATATATTAGTAGTTGGATTGATATTCCAGGATATTTAGCGGATGAGACCCTATGCGCTCTGCATAATAGCGGATGACCCTATATGCCGCGATATGCCCCTCGAAGTGGGATTGGTATTTTTATGTTGTATTAGCATCTGTGGATGAAGGAAAAACAGGTTGTAGGGATCCAACTAGATTCCTCAAAATTTATATTGATTTTTTTCATATATAATAATATATGATGTGTTAGAATAATCTGTTATAGATTATTGTTGTGATGTGAATTATTGGATGCTATAGTAGCATTGGCCTAACTTTTGGTATTTTAGATACCATAAATATTATTTTTGGAATTTGAAAGGATCTAAAAGGAAATTTTGAATATAAAAATATTTATATCGAAATTTGGATTATTGTAAAAGAGATTGATTTGCATGAAATAATAAATTGATTTGGAATTGTACTTAACTATTCGCAAAATATTTTAATTAGAGATTTTTAAAAATAAGCTATATAAAGGATTTTTAACAGTGGAATTTTTAAGGGGTATTCTGGATTTATGGGAAAGAAGTGGAAATCGATATTAAAAATAGATTTGTAAAATAAATGGAATTTATAAGGAAATGGGTTTATAAAATGAAATTTTATAAATAAGATTAATTTTTATCTAGGGGAGTTTGTAAATTTATAAACGATATTTATAAATAAGGGAAGTTGATAGCAGTTGCTAAATTGGGAATATAAAATTCATAGGGTGAATTTATATTAGAATATGGAAACAGGGTTGAGTAAAATAGTGGATACTATTTTTGAAAAGTGGAAATGGTTAAGAGAATCAAAATAAAATCGATGGGCTATGAATCGGGAGGAATCTATAAATTAATTGGTTATTGAGATTTTAAAAATATATTTTTATTACTAAGAAATTAAGTTGTTTTTAAACGGAAGTTTTATTTATCAAATTATATAATCTTGAACTAGTAGAATTGAAGTACAGTTTCCAAATACTTAATATTTATTTTAATAAATCGTAATTTTTAAAATCAGCTTTGAAAATTTATTTATTAACTAAAAATGAGTTATTGATGTTATAAAAAGAGTTACGATATTTTAAATAACCACTTGAACATGTTTTTTTTTAAAAAAATATAAATTTATTATTCTTTAAATATTTATTATATATATAGAGTTTTGTAATGATTTAAATTTATGTATAAATCTTCTCGAGGTTTGGAAATGGGGTTTATTCAAGAGATGAGGTTTATAAGAAAAATTCTCAACATGGTATTTGGATAATGTAAGAAAATTTTTGAAGTATTTTAATAAAAGTGAACTTCGTAAATGAATTAGGATTCATAAAGAAGTTAAAAATGGATATTTGGAATTATAAACAAGGGTATTTGACTTTGGAGATATTAAAGGAAATTATAAAGAAATCCTGGAACTTAGGGAATTCGTGTGAATGAGTTAAGGGATTTATAATATAAAATGGTAAAAGATTTCAGAAATAAGTGGAAATAAACTCCTAAGTTTTTGGAATAAATGATTTTGGAAGATATTTTTTTAAATATTTCTTAAGTGTTGGCTAGAAGAAATTGAAGATAGTGTAACTACGAGGACTTTTATATTAGGAGTATTTTTCAAGTGTGAATCATAAAATGAAATTGGAAGGAAAATATTTCTAAGTATTGAAATAATTGAATTGTCCTGTTATGGATATAGGTTTGAATGGTTTTCGAATATCGAAGTTCTGGAAGAGATTTGAATATATAAATCCTATAAGGATATTTGAAAATGAATATTTTGAAAGAAAATTATAATATGGGCCTAGTGATTGCTTATGGATGTTATTTGATAGTTAAATAACCGACTATCAATATTGGCCAAATTCGTTGATCATTTTGAAGAGACCGGAATTATTCGAAAACCACTTCGATCCGGTTTGAACATTACGAATGGATACCGTGAAGATAATGAAGACGGTGATTCGGTTTGTCCAGACCCAGGACAACTTGTATGGACGAATGCTATCAGAACATCGTCATCGGAGGATGATGAGTATTCTAAGTTAAATTGTTCTTGAAAGGTAATCGTAGCCTCAAGCCTCATCAACCAGAATGACTGAAAATCAGGGGATATGCCGCAAGGCTAAGTGGGTTGCACCCAATTAGGGTATGTTATCACCTTCTAGATACCCTTGGAATATATATATATATATAAATTATGGATATGGTTGTGCATGGAAAAGTAAGCGCTCGATTTTTAAGGGTTGGAACACCCATGGTGATAACATATTCGGTTCTATCCAGGTTAGGGATAGGGCTGGTCTTGTGTTGTAGGGGATCTCGGTGAGGTCCTCGGTACATGTTTCTAGACGTGTACTGTGATAGGTGGTACCCTAGTGTCTAGTCATTGTATGGAATCCATTCTCCAATAAGCGCCATACGGTTTTGATTGTGCCCAACTATGCTGAAACGTGAGATGCAAGCATTTCGGCTATTTTCTATTTACTTGGTTAGACACTGTTATAATATCAGACGATTTTGATTAAAATGTTTCATGTTATCATAAGGGAAAAACCCATCATGTTTATGTGTGACGTGGTCTTACGAGATACCTTTGTTTTCAAAGGATTTTGATAAAAGTTAATAATTCAAATTGAGTGTGTTTTCTCACGCTGGTTTTCCAGACTGACTCGGGTGTTATTATATTATAATGCTCCGGTCAGACCGAGTATTACAGATTTAGGTTAGGATGCTATGGAGCTCGGGAGACGAGCTGGATGACAGAGACGTATTCCCGTACTTGATTTTTATTTCCGCTGTGTGAGGACAAGTTATTAAACTGTCCAGATTGATTGTTGTCTATTGTACTCTGATAATGGTATGTATATTAACAGTACAATTCTTGTATTTAAAATATGTTATTATATATTATATTTTGTTCTGCTGCGATTGTGAGATTCTTTGTTGTGTTTCTATTTTTCTTCTACCTCTTCCTTCTTCACCCCTAACGATCTGGTATTTCCGGCACTCGATTGCTCGACATTCTATACAGTGAACGTATTGATGTCGATTTTCGAGGGTCGAAAATCTCGGTTCGCTACATTTGTGTATCGTTACGTGGTTAAGGTTTAGATGTGAAATATTCCGATACTAGGTAAGGTTTGGCGGGATTCGGCTTGGTATTTTCCGAGAAGTGACACGGAGTATATGAGCTTCTCAGAAGTATATTACTAGAGGTATACTTCAAGGGGGGTGCACCTTCCTAGTCATTGTTGGAAAATTTTCTTTTCTTATTTGATTCAAACCTTTGAATCGGTTTTCTTTAATTACAACGGAAAGTGTCAACCACTCTTCGTGATGTTCAATTATTTGGTTTTATCCATTCTATCCAGTTTGGATATTTATCTTGTTTAGTCCATTCTATCGAGTTTGGAATGTTGTCTTGTTTTATCCATTCTATCCAGTTTGGATTTTTATTCAGGCTATTTCCATTCTTTCAAGTCTGAATGTTATACTAATTGTACTCATCATCTATGTTTGGATTTGTTCCTTATTGTTCATTTCCATTTTTGTGATGTTTGGTTGTTTATGTAGGAGAAAAGCCGTTCCACGTTAGCGGCGTGGTCCCACATATTATTGTTAAATGCACTTCCTTTTGTTTCAAAGTTTAACTCATACCAGACATGTTGTTTGACCCGAGTTGTTTATTTTCCCTAAACTCTCGGGTACTCAATTATATTTAGGTAGTCCGAGAATAGCAGGTTTTCTTTGGAGCTCTTTGAAGACGGTGATCGAGCAAGCGACTCCTTAGTTATCTAGTTATTTATTTTCCGCTGAGATTATGTAGGTGTATTTTGTATCTTATAAATGAAAAGTCAGAATGTATAGCTATCAATCTATTAGATATAGAATTCTTTTTATAACTCTGATAATTCCTTATAAGGAGTAACCTTTTGGACTATATCATTTTATATTATATGTAACCATTCTGCTGTGAGGTTTATCTATTCTGTCTTGTTCTGTTCTTTATTTCACCCCAACACAACTTATCTTTCAGATGCTTGGGAAACGACACACGAATACCGAGGATGTATTAAGTGTCGTTTCCAGGGATCAGAAAGGTGGGTCGTCACAGAAAATTATTTTATATATTATGTTAACATGTTGAATTACCAATCTACCCCTCGTCCTTTACCCTCTATTCCATGAATGCCACCTCACCATGTCCTCCTCCTCCCATCATATCAATGCCACCATAGCCTTCCCCCTTTCACATCAAGCCACCATGTCATTTAATGCTTGTACTCAAGTTGCTAATATGTCAATTCATGTCCCCCCATATGTGACATTTTCTTTTATTTCTTTATTATAGTTGCCAAAGTGTCACATCATCATTTTCTTAACTTAATTAATTACACTTAACCCTAATTAAATTACTAATCTATGTTTATAACATTTCATATATTTGAATATATATATATACACAAATGTGTACACAACATTTCAAACAACTTTTATATGAAGAAACGTCGAAAATTCGGAAAACGGTTTCCGGTCACATTTTCTGTTTTTCATCGAACTATATATTTTTGTAAACAAATTTTAAAAACTATTTCACTATTATTATTTATTATTAAAAATAGTTTTATTTTCATTATAAAACCATTTATTTCAATATTTAAAATTAATTAAATATTTGCAAATCAAAGCAGTGAAATTCCGGGTCGTTACATTCTCCCCCTCTTAAATGAATTTCGTTCCCGAAATTTCTAAGGAAGAAAATGTTCTAAACCCTTAGGTTTAAAACTATTAAATAAAATGAGTTGTCAAACTTATTTCTAACACCAATTAGCTGGAATAGATTTTAAAATTTATAAGTCTTTTAAATTCATTCACTTATACCAACTAATTCTCTTATATTCATTCATTCCAAGATATAACCCAGAAAAGAAAATTTTTAGTCGTCAAAAATTTTCTAAATTTCCCAAAACTTTCTAAATATTAAATTTTCAAAAAATTTCGCTAGCGTCTCCTTGCGCGGCTCGATCAGTACAACTACAAATGGCCTCAACGGGCTTCCAACCAATCAAAAAAAAAACAAAAGCCAAGTGGCATCCCATATCTGGGGCATAAAATCATCAACCAATTTAAATTTTCAAAATTTATTACGTACCTTCTTGCGTTTGATTTATATTTTGGCAAGTAATTTAATATATTCTATGCAACTGCAGGTGCACAAGAATCAAATGGCTCTCTTGCATACCTGTACTAACAAAATCTAAAAGAAAATTATGCTGACAAAAGCAATGCGATGTAACTCCACATGCAAAAACTAGCATGATATAAATCTACGTGCAACCAGTAACCATATCTCAATCATATGCGACAAACAAGAGGATATCCTATAATAGATGCTATGCATCCAATTATTTTTAGAAAATAAATTTAGATCAAAATACCTGGATTTTTCAATCAAAAATTTATTTTCAAATTTCTCAAGCGAAAAAAATCAAAGATCAAAATCTAAAGAATAAGGAGGGGATTCCTCCAAATAAATTATGGTAAAACTCTAGGATCAAAACAACATGGAACGTCCAGTGGTATTCCAGTTCCTCCAAAAACATCAACTAGAGTGAATAAATTCATTCTTTTCCAAAAATCTTCAAAAATGACCTTTTCCAAATCACCGGTATTTAGGTCTTAACAAAAACAGTTAAAAATCCTTTGTCTATATATTTAAACTTTATAGACAATATTATATGAAATCACACAGCCAATCAATGCAATTCAATCAAATCCAATCAATCAAATTCTGTGAAGGAATAAATTAACACTAACGGTCAATCAAATTCCTTAAGGGAAAACTTATCACTTAACATTGTTTTAAAATGTCAAATGACAAACAAACAAAATTTTAACTTAGGTTCAAAACTTTCCTTATTGTCCAAAAATATAGATAATTATTTTAGCATACCGTTTTGCTCATTAGCCTTTGGTTGTTGCTTAAAATATTATCCAAACTCACTCGAACAAAATGGAAAGTTATATTCTCTATTTTATAAGTTTCTTAATTAGATTAAAAAATTTCTAATTCACTTATATTTTCACTTAGTATTTTATTCAATAATAAAATTATATGAATTATTTCATAAATTCTCACCCAAGTTTAAATAATATTTTATAAAGTTATTTCTTTATAAAACTTCCAATCATTGCTTATTTCACTTTATTTACTTGTATAATACTCTTCTATATCCCAAGAGTATATACAAATTTTATTTTACATTTTCAAAGATCTGGATGGAGATCAAATCAAATTGTGGTTTCTTAAAACCGAGTCAACCTATTAACCCCTTTTTATTTAGAGTGTTAAAATGAATATTATTTATGGGTTGATCCAATCAAGAAGTAGTTCACACTACTTAGATGTTTCAAACAATTATATGGTTTTAATAAAACAATGTTTATCAAAACCTTCCTATTTAATTTAACCTAATTTAAACCTGTGTTAAATTATCCGATAGCTTCTCTAAGGGAAAAATCATATTTATCAAAGCACTTTTATTAGAAATACTCTTCATTTTCAAACCAATTCCCTTTTAGGGAACTCAAAAATTAGATACCCGGTTTTAATTTCAAAACTTATTTTTGAAAGCATACTACATATTTTTTTATATGTCAAATGATTTATTAATTAAATCTCACTTTGGGTTCATTCAGATTTGAACTCATTTCGATCGCATAATGATAATGAGGAAAATTTACTAAGTATTCCACAAGTTCGCCTGTGCAAACATCTGATCGTCACTTAGAAGATCATTCAGATTACCACAAAACTAATCAGAACAATTTCCTCCTAATTATCCCAAAAAAAATGCATCCCTTTAAAATTTTACTTCCCAAAATAATTTCATTTTCAATTACTTTCAAAAGTATTGCTATTTCATTTTTCTCTCAAAAACCTTTCTGAAATTATTTTCAAAAATAAAAGGAATTAAATTCAAAATCTTTTTTAAACACATTTTACAAACTAAATCTATATAAATTTCCTTTATATAAAAATTATTTCATAATATAATATTCCTTCTTATTTACAATAGAATTATCTTCAATATTTATTCTCTAAAGATCTTATTCCACTATTTGGATTATATTATAACTTTTTATAAAGTTTAATTCTTAACTCACCATTATTGAACGGTGAATTCTTAATTTAATCATATTCTTCGAACAACATATAGTCAAATTGTGAAAATTAATTCACAGAGGGTTCATTTTAAATCAAGCGATAAATGCACCTTAATAAATCGAGCACAATTTAGCAATCAATGCACAATAGTCTATGCTTTTCATTTACGTTAAGCATAACCGAACAAACAATAGTGACAATTAATAAATATTATCACATTTAAAACAACTCACTATATAACTATATAGAGTTTTGAAAATTATTCCTTTATATATATAAAATATAATCCTAGGCAAAATATTAAATTTGTCAAATTTTCAATAATTTCAATACCATCTTAGTTGGCCTTGGTAAAATGTTTAGAAACCCCTATCAATACCGTGGCGTCTTCGGTCTCGACCAGAATTCATAAAAACTCAATAGACCAATAAATATAGTATGTTTTTATAACATTAACAAATACGCTCTCGTATATATATTACTCTCAAACTCATTCTAGGGTGTCACTTACCCTATCTCTAATGAGCCAAACCCTACCAAAACCAAGGTTCCCGCTTAACCTTGCGCTCTGATATTATGTTGTAACGACCTGCCATTTTGATCATCAAAAGTCGACACCGAACACTATCTCTGTGTTCCAATGTCGCGCATCCAATCGACAAAAGGGCAGATTGTTAGGGTAAATAAAAAGAAAAGAACAGAGAACAGATACAAATAGAATCTCACAACGGAATCGACAACATATAATATAACAAAGACAGTAGAAACTGTCTCTTCAAAAAATACAAAGTATATCAGAATTAAAACAAACCTTATCAGTTGGACAATTCTAAAATCCTGACCTTACAAATGCTGATAGGTATACTCTATAATACAGCGGAAAATAAAATACTACGATGGGTGAATATTCAGCTCTCCTCCATGTTTTCCATAACACCAAAGGAAACCTATGAAAATACTCGGTTTGACCCGAGCATTATAAATAAATAACACCCGGATCAATCTGGAAATACCAACGTGAGATAACTCGAATAAGGGGAAACATATATAAAATTCTGTGAGACCACGCCGTTAATGCGGAACAGGTTTTAACCTTATAAGAATATCGTCCATACAGGCAAGAGCAGAAATGAATATCAGGAAACAAAACCAAATATGATTGAGCATAAATAAAATCTACCAGAATTGAAAGAATGGAAATAAACCGAGTAAAATCCAAACTGGACAGAATGGATAGGACAAGGAAAACAATCCAACTTGATAGAATGGACTAAATAAGGTAATAATCCAAACTCGATAGAATGGGCTAAATAAAGTGACAGTCCAAACTCGATAGAGTGGGCTAAATAAAGTGACATTCCAAACTCGATAGAATGGGCTAAATAAAGTAACAGTCCAAACTCGATAGAATGGACTAAATAAACAATAGAATGCTGCAATGAGGAGCTGGCTCTACTTGTGGTAATTTAAAGCTAAAACAGATTCAGGGTTTTCGAATCAAATAAGGAAAGGAAATTTTCCAACAAATGACTAGGAAGGTGCACCCCCTTTTGGAATATACCTCAAGTAATATACTCCTGAGAAGCTCATTTACTCTGTGACAGATCTCGGGACCCTCCAAGCCGGACCCCGCCAGACCTTTCCGAGAATCCGAATATTTCCACATCTAAGTGCACGATCGAATCCTTACTAGATGAGATGTGAAATGTAACGACTAGACTTTTCGTCGCTTGAAAATCGACATTAATACATTCACTGTATCAACTGTCGAGAAATCGAATGCCGGAAAACCGAATTGTTATGGAGAAAAAGAAGAGGTAGAAGAAGACAAAAGAAAAAGAAAGAAGAAACAACAGAAACAGAACAATATCAGAATCTCACATTCGCAGCGGAACAACATATAATAGATAAGTGAATAATCTTTAAAAAAAGAACTATATCATTTTATACATTACATCATCATCTGAGTTTACAACAACAATACAACACTGGACAGTTATATAAACTTGTCCATATACAGAATACACAGCGGAATAAATAATATCATGTATAAGTGATACGTCTCTCCATCCAGCTCGCCACTGAGCTTCACAACATCTCCTGAATCCAGAATGACCTGATAACCTGACTCTAGACTGCCCGTGTGGAAATTGGTGGGCACCCAGAGTTTAGGAAGGAAACAATAAACTCCAGGTCAGTCATGGTGACTGGTGTGATAACTTAAAACAGTTATTTATCTTTAAAACAACAACAACAAAGGAAGTAGAAAATATCCGCAATGCTTTTGGAAAATGAAACTACCATAAGACCTCCCGCCACACACACAATGCAAACGCAGAATTGGAGGAGATTTCTTCTTATGATAGTCAAACATGCTTAGTACGCAAATCATTGGATTATTATTATTAGTGCGTAGTGCACGAAACATTTCGAAAGTATAATATTAATCTTAGCCAACATACGACCAGTATCGTATGCCTACTATAGCTACCATCTAAACAATGGTGACCACCATAAGTAAATGGTAGGTTCTACAACTAAAACCGTACAAGGTTCGTATTGGAAAATGGATTTGCCAACAAATGGTCAGGCTAAGGAACTTCCTATGCCACGTAGGAAATGCCTTTGGCTGGACGCTCTGAGAGACAAACTGCTCTCTGCCAACAAGGCCGGGTTACCCCTGTAACTAGGTAACTCACTAATATGCCATCCCTCGGTCCTTTGGGACCTTTATCCGAGCGCTCGGTAACAACATCACACATAATAAATAAAGTGTGTCCACATGAGTAAGTATCTGGACTCCATACCATGATACCACCCCTTTCCAGAAGGAAATGACATATCCTAAAGGGCGCGACCCTCATAACCTTGCCGCAACTGTAACGACCCGTAAATTTTAATCGTTTTAATAACGTTATTAACTGAAATTTTGTGAAATTTTAAACGATAAAATTTTGAAATAGAAATTTAAAATTTGGAATACGTCTAGTTAAACATAGCGACTGGTAAATTTTCATCCGAAAATACGAAAGTTTATTTCGCGCATAAATTCACTTCAATTTAATCAGTTAAAAAGCGTTGAAAATAAAATGTTTCCGAAACCTAAATATTTTTAAATAGAAAAATTCTAAACCATCTTCTGAGCAAGTTGTCAGTTTGTCATTTTTCCAAATTCGGACATCTTTGGCTCCGTCGATCTTATTTTTCAGCGTTTTTCTCGCATTTTCCGCTGGTAGAAAATTCGAATTTTTATAATTCAATCATACCACTGATATCTGTATACCGTCTTGTCGTGCTGATCTCTACGGTATATTCAATTCTATATTTTGAAGTCCGGTACTCAGCGGAATCCGTGAAACGGTTAACCGTAACAATCCGTCTTTTTTTTTAGCTTCTTTGTAACCATTCGTTTTCCACCTTCAAACCAAATCGTCATCAACTGTAATTATTGCTTTGAATTCGAGCAGACTTTCTCTAGTTTCAAAAGAAAGAAATTAATGTACATTTGTTAAATCAATAAAAGGAAAAGAGGCCCTACGGTTGTTGGTATTTTTCCTCGCACCCATTCAAAGCCTCTGGCCTTCTCCTCTTCTCCCCTTTCACTGCTCCATCTCGCATGCCCGCCCCTCCTCATAAAAAAAAAGAAAGATAAATTTGCATAACCTACTCACGTTTTCCCTTCCAAACAGCAAAATTCAACCACCTCCACCTCCTACTTCTTCCCCACCATTTCGGCCCGCTCTTCACGGCATGCAACCCATCTATTCGATAATCCATTTACCGAGAACCCACCTACTACTCCACGCCTTCCTCTCTTCCTAGGCTTCTCATCTCCAGTCGTACTTGCATCTTTAGTAGCCTCCACCTAAAGCCAAGAAGTCGCACCTTCTTCCAGTTCGGACTCGACTAGCGGTGGTACTTTCGTCCACCTCACCTTCGGTTGCTCGTTGGTATAGCAGCAGTAGCCGCCTTTTCTACCACCTAGCCTGCAACGTTTCCTAGGTATATATTTATATAAGATATGTGTTGTTAAATTTTATATATTACAGTTGCACGTACAGGTGTTGTTTACATGTATAGTTTGCAACTCATTAAGTTCAGAGATAGGCAATATTTTAAAAGTATAAAAAGTGATTCATATTTTTCATGGCTTTCGTATTTGAACTATAGTAAATCTCGAGCGTTTTAATGCCTGCAACTCTCAGTTATAAATTTAGTGTTATGGTTTGTAAAATTTTTCCAGTGTTTATAACTTTATTTTGATATGCCGAAAATTCTTCATTTGTATATTTGTATGTATGTTTATATAAGTTTATACAAGCATTTCCAAAATCATTGATATCTATACCGTTGTTTGTGTATATATATAGTTGTTGTGTGAGTTATATTGTTTGATACATACCTGAGTTTTCGTTTGTAAGTGGTTATACTGATTACCTATACTTCAATCCTATATATATTCTCTTAAGTTATATTTTGCTGCATATTATATAGTAGTATTAATATATAGTTGTTTAGACTTATATATAGTACTATGTTGCAAAAGTGTAGGTATGTAAATATGTTCACGATATATATATTTAATATTAAGGTCGGCATGTATTTGAATATATATTAGTAATATATTGGGTCAAATAGTATAATATATACTGCTATTTAAATACTATTATAATGAGTCGATATGAGGTATAAGTGTAGGGCTGAATATATTCAATGGTTGTTACAGTAATATGATGAATTTGGAATATATTTTCATCCAGGAATTTCCATATGTTTTATTTCATTCTTTGGAAGTCTATTTTGTTAAATTGTTTATTTAAATGAAGTAGTTATAATGACGTTTATAGATTAGCTTATATATGTAAGGCATAAGTTTCATAACTTTCGTATGTATACCATACTTCTGTTGTCTAGTTGTGAATTGCATATAGTTTATATATATAGTAAAGTGTATGCTTATTTACATGCTGGCATTTGTTGTTACATATATATTAATCGACACATGCACATTTTTTTCTATGTTTATAATGAGTGGTCTGCATTTATTTTGACAAATAGCTCGCATTTCATATTCGTAGTGTTTGCATAATTTTTTTTCTCTTTTCTTTTTCTTTTCAGTATTGTATTGCATGTTTTGTTATAGGTATATTTTGATCAAATATATTATATATGTGTTGTTTTTACTTATCTTAAATTAAAATATCGATTTCAGAGGAATAATAATAAAATATATATATATCCCGTTCATATCTGTATTAAGCTGATTTTAGTTCTCGATTTCCAATTTATCAGCCTTGTCCGTCGATTCGTGTCAATCTAGCTTTGTTTGAAATTCGTGCTTGGATATTCCAGTGTCCGTAACAATGTGCGTATCGGTGTCATCTCCTATTCTCTCTAACCTCGAAAGGTGAGCACTCACTCACGATTAACGTTCTTTTATTTATTAAATTTGATTTCAATGGAAACGACAATTGAAATATGCTGCTGTTAGTTAATTACACTGTTATATATGCTATTGCCTGTATCAGTTCACCTGTGACATCTGACACCATTATCTGTTAGTTATTTATGTGATGATTATACAGTTTGGCTGATAATTGATTGATTGTTGATGTTTATATTGGACGTTAATTTGTTAATGTTAAAATGATAAATAGCATGCAATTGAACTTGATATAGGATAGTTAAATGTTAAATTTGATTAACTGACACTTGTATAATATGACCCCTTTAACTGTTAAATTTATCGACACGTAGGATTTGTTTAATTACATTTTGAACCACTGAATGTATGTTGTTAAATTGATGATATATGAAATTGTAAATAGATGACAAGTGAAACTGTAATGCAATAATCTTTAATCTGCATGAAATGATAGTGTAGATTCTAGAAATAATTATATTAATTCGTACAAATAACAATGCGAATTAATACGGTTATTTCGGGATTATTTGAATTGATTATTGGATTGATATTGATTGTTGTTATTGCTTGTTTATTTACTTCGACACCATCCCAGTTATCACACTGCAAGTTCCCTTTGTATGTTTGATTTTGAATTGAATTGGAATCGGGTTGAAATGATAAATACCCAAATTGAACTTTGACCTTGGATATAGAGAATTAAATAAAACCCGATTGGTCAAATAAATTGATTTAAAATTAAAATGAAGATTTTATTTGAAAATAATATGGTTTCAAAATGAAGTTGAAATTCGAATTTTAATGAAAGGAAAATGTTGTTATTTAATAATCTGAAACAAAATATTAACAATGTAATTGATGAAGAATGATGTTTAATTTGAGAAATGATTGAATTAAGTTTGAAATTATAATTAAGTTTGAAATTATTAAACTTTGAAATTATTTAATAATTAAGTTTTGAATTATTTAATAATTAAATGAGATTTAATTATTTAATGATTAAATTGAATTGAATTCTTTAATAAAGAAATTGAACTTTTGAATAAGTGGATTTTACTTCGTAAATAATTGAAATTGAGTTTTCGTTATTAATTAAGTTTTGGAAAATTATTTAAGAAAGTAAATAAGTGAAATTGAATTTCTTTAACAAGAAATGAAAATGTGATATTTTTGGAATTAAGGTAAGACTTGAAATTTAAAGAATTTGATTTGACGAATTTAGTTTAATTCAAAATTGTAAGTTTTGATTTGATGAAGTTGAACTTAAGAATTGATTTAATGATTTGGAAATTTAATAGAAATTATTTGAATGATAAATTTACTTTACGAATATTTAATGAAATCGATAAATGAATTAAATTGATTTGAATGTCAAATTAAGTTAATTTTAATGATTTCGGAATGAATCTTATATACGAACTTGAATCAATATTGAATTGTTTTAAATAAAATTGAAATTGTATTATAAGATTTTGAAATGTTAATTGGGAAGTTTTGAAACGTAAATTATTGGAAATTGGTTTTGAAAGACAAATGAAATGTTGATTTACGAATTCTAATTGAATTGAATTTGATTTGGTTTTGAAATAAACAAACGACCAATCGGTGAAATAATTACGGAAGTTATTAAAGAGACCGGAATTCGGTTATGGATATACTCTCTATCTAAACCGAAAACCACTTTAATAACTATACGTGGAGTGATGATCCAGAATGAAGTGGTTGGAATGATGTACGTGTTGACTGAAGAAAGAGAACGATAATGGATAACCTTGACACTTGTGTCAAATTGGAAATGACTAAAACAGGAGCTGTGCCGGGCCAATGGAGGATTGATACCTCAAGTGGACACACTTCTTCGAACTACTTATACTTATTGTCGATTGGTGCACCCTTGATTTTGGGAGTGTTGTCTCACGGTGTTGCAGGCGCTGCGGCGTTGCGTTCTCACCAGTCCGGATCAGGCGAACGGTAGTATCACTACCTTGGGTATAGCCTCATGTGCCTTGTCATACTTGTATTCCATTTATGCGCGACCACTACGAATTTGTTTTGTACCTTGAGTATATGGATTGCCCTCTGGTGACTTCCGGTTTTGGGGAAAACTACGGTCTTGTATATGCTTGTGGGAATAAAAATGTGTTAAGGGTGGAATGGGCCATGACTTAACGCTACTTTGATATCTTTATATTACTGATAGACATTATCTACTTATCGTACACTACTACATAGTAGATAGTTTAACGGATCCTTAAAGGATGGTTATTCCAAACATCCTTTGAGTTACTTGTATTTCAATTGCTATTTCACTTGAGTTGGATTTATTAATATAAGAATGTTAATCCTGACTCGAGTGTCTTGTGTTTTTGCTTTACGCTCGGGTCAGACTGAGTAGTTCAGCTTTCGAGACTCACCTTTGGAGTTGGAGCTTCGCTTGGAGATCCAGCTATCTATCCAGCTTTCAGATATTCGATGATTCCAGTGATGTATTCTGATTTGTATCTGTTACTCTTCCGTTGTATCTGGTTTAACTCTGATGTATTGTATTACTCTTCTGTTGTAAACTCTGATGTATTTTATATATTCATATAGTAGCTTCATGAACTACTATCTCTTTTATTTCCGCTGCAATTTATTACTCTGTGTCTGTGTTCTGTGATATTTTATTTACCGTATATGTTCAGTTTTGCCAAATTTAAATTAACAACGCGGTATTTTGAGCAATTCAACTCCGGCATGAGTGTCTACCTATACACTTATAATGGACGCGAATGGTCCAAAATGGCGGGTCGTTACAGTTGGTATCAGAGCCAGGTTAGCTCTAGGCAAAACTTAACATATAGGGTAAATGTATTTACAGAATCACTCTCATTCGAGTTTCAATCTCTTCCTTTGACTCAATTCCTTTGAATTTTGGAACGTTCCCCTCGGTTCCGAAATTCATTCGTGTCCTTCACTATCCGTCTTCTTTCAATCATGGAGCACCCCATAACTCCATTCTAAATGTTATCTATAATAGATCGGCGGTCTCGCCAATCTTAGAATGATTCGTAAAGGAGTAAACTCCTTTATAATAGGCATCGATTTACCGGAGATTTCTGTATCCTCGGTTTATGATGCTATTTATCTCCTGCTATACCTGAATTCTATTTCTTGCGATCGAGTGTTGATTTACCTCGGAATTCAGCATCGATCTTATTCTTGAAGTTACGGACGACCCGGTTAAGGTTGCCCGTGAATTAAATAAACTCGTCCATCTCATGATTGTGGTAATCGAATTATCTTATCTCCTATTTCAAACTTATTTTCGAATCAAAATTCTCTTTGATTCGAGTCCATCAAATTTGAATCTCTATCCTTGTTTTGAATCCATTCTTGCATAGTCGAGCGAGGAAGTGTAATTGTAAATTAACATTTAAAATGTTTAAAATATATTGTGTTGTTTGAGTTGTTGATGTTGATTTGGGTTTCCGATCGATTCGTCTGATCAACGCTATCGATAGGATTTCCAAAACACTTGAGCAGAGCAAACGGACACAGTTTCGTTTTCAACTTTGGTAAATAAATAAAGTTTGTATGATTATATTATAATTATTTATAAGTAAAAATTTTCTGGAATTTAATAAGTTAATTAAATTGTTTGTTTGAAATGATAATATTTGATTATCATTTATTGTTCTGAATAAATTTATAAATACAGTTTATAAATTGATTTGGAATTTGAAATGAATTTAATTCAGAAATTTGAGAATTTAGTTTCCGGTGATTTCGAACTTTGGTTTTAAAATTTTAAAAGTATATTATTGGGAATATTTTCGAATATAAATCATTTTCAAAGAATTTTAAAATGTTGAAATCAGTGCTCTTCTCTTTGTCGCTGGAAAATAATTTCGGTGATGACGGCCGCATCATCGACATTCATTTTCGAGTTTCGAAGTGGAGATATTATTCTGTAGCATTGCTACGGTTTGTTTAAAAAAAAGACTTTGATTTGAATTTCTTTAGTATAATTTGATTTATATATATATATATATATATGGGTAGCTTATTTTAAAATTTAATTTGATTTGATATAGATATACTATATATATTTCTAAATTGTTTAAAGTTAATCGGAAATCTAATTCTTAAATTTTGTAAAAGGATGATTTTAAATTATAAATAAGACCAAAATTTGGAATAAATATTTAAATTTGAATAATTGAATTTGGTAAATTTTATTATTTATTGTTCAACTGCATTCTAATACGACTTACCTAAATCATTCAGAAGTTGAATACGTAATTAAATAATATATGAGATAAATTGAATTTATAAATAAAATTTGAGTGTTTATAATAAATGTTATACACTTAAATTTTAATTATAAAATGTTAATAGAGATAAATAGAATAATAAGATAATTGAAAAATAAATTTTGTTAGGGTTAATTAATAAATTGAAATTAGATCAACTTATTAAAATACCTTGAATTTAAAAGAAATTAATAGATGTAAATTAATTTAAATCGAAACTTTTATGTTTTAAATTAATATGGGTTAAATATATGTGAGTAGATATATTAAGTAGGATAAATTTAACAGTAATTTGGAATAAAGAAGAATTTAAAATTTGTTGAATAAAATGTGATTATAATAAAAGTCTATTCAAATTTATGGTTTTAGAAATTGTAAATTTAAGAAAATGGGATAATAAGATAATGAATTTAGAAATAGTTGAGATTGTTTTTTTATGAAATCAAATGGATTAAATCAATTATTGAATATCAATTAATTTGAATTTGAATTTATATGGTTTAAATTAATTGTTATTTTGTTTTCAAAACCATTTTTCTTTCTGGTAGTTTCTATTCTCCTACCTCGTTCCTTTTCGGGGACGAAAAGTTTTGAGTGGGGGAGAGTGTAACGACCCGTAAATTTTAATCGTTTTAATAACGTTATTAACTGAAATTTTGTGAAATTTTAAACGATAAAATTTTGAAATAGAAATTTAAAATTTGGAATACGTCTAGTTAAACATAGCGACTGGTAAATTTTCATCCGAAAATACGAAAGTTTATTTCGCGCATAAATTCACTTCAATTTAATCAGTTAAAAAGCGTTGAAAATAAAATGTTTCCGAAACCTAAATATTTTTAAATAGAAAAATTCTAAACCATCTTCTGAGCAAGTTGTCAGTTTGTCATTTTTCCAAATTCGGACATCTTTGGCTCCGTCGATCTTATTTTTCAGCGTTTTTCTCGCATTTTCCGCTGGTAGAAAATTCGAATTTTTATAATTCAATCATACCACTGATATCTGTATACCGTCTTGTCGTGCTGATCTCTACGGTATATTCAATTCTATATTTTGAAGTCCGGTACTCAGCGGAATCCGTGAAACGGTTAACCGTAACAATCCGTCTTTTTTTTTAGCTTCTTTGTAACCATTCGTTTTCCACCTTCAAACCGAATCGTCATCAGCTGTAATTATTGCTTTGAATTCGAGCAGACTTTCTCTAGTTTCAAAAGAAAGAAATTAATGTACATTTGTTAAATCAATAAAAGGAAAAGAGGCCCTACGGTTGTTGGTATTTTTCCTCGCACCCATTCAAAGCCTCTGGCCTTCTCCTCTTCTCCCCTTTCACTGCTCCATCTCGCATGCCCGCCCCTCCTCATAAAAAAAAAGAAAGATAAATTTGCATAACCTACTCACGTTTTCCCTTCCAAACAGCAAAATTCAACCACCTCCACCTCCTACTTCTTCCCCACCATTTCGGCCCGCTCTTCACGGCATGCAACCCATCTATTCGATAATCCATTTACCGAGAACCCACCTACTACTCCACGCCTTCCTCTCTTCCTAGGCTTCTCATCTCCAGTCGTACTTGCATCTTTAGTAGCCTCCACCTAAAGCCAAGAAGTCGCACCTTCTTCCAGTTCGGACTCGACTAGCGGTGGTACTTTCGTCCACCTCACCTTCGGTTGCTCGTTGGTATAGCAGCAGTAGCCGCCTTTTCTACCACCTAGCCTGCAACGTTTCCTAGGTATATATTTATATAAGATATGTGTTGTTAAATTTTATATATTACAGTTGCACGTACAGGTGTTGTTTACATGTATAGTTTGCAACTCATTAAGTTCAGAGATAGGCAATATTTTAAAAGTATAAAAAGTGATTCATATTTTTCATGGCTTTCGTATTTGAACTATAGTAAATCTCGAGCGTTTTAATGCCTGCAACTCTCAGTTATAAATTTAGTGTTATGGTTTGTAAAATTTTTCCAGTGTTTATAACTTTATTTTGATATGCCGAAAATTCTTCATTTGTATATTTGTATGTATGTTTATATAAGTTTATACAAGCATTTCCAAAATCATTGATATCTATACCGTTGTTTGTGTATATATATAGTTGTTGTGTGAGTTATATTGTTTGATACTTACCTGAGTTTTCGTTTGTAAGTGGTTATACTGATTACCTATACTTCAATCCTATATATATTCTCTTAAGTTATATTTTGCTGCATATTATATAGTAGTATTAATATATAGTTGTTTAGACTTATAGATAGTACTATGTTGCAAAAGTGTAGGTATGTAAATATGTTCACGATATATATATTTAATATTAAGGTCGGCATGTATTTGAATATATATTAGTAATATATTGGGTCAAATAGTATAATATATACTGCTATTTAAATACTATTATAATGAGTCGATATGAGGTATAAGTGTAGGGCTGAATATATTCAATGGTTGTTACAGTAATATGATGAATTTGGAATATATTTTCATCCAGGAATTTCCATATGTTTTATTTCATTCTTTGGAAGTCTATTTTGTTAAATTGTTTATTTAAATGAAGTAGTTATAATGACGTTTATAGATTAGCTTATATATGTAAGGCATAAGTTTCATAACTTTCGTACGTATACCATACTTCTATTGTCTAGTTGTGAATTGCATATAGTTTATATATATAGTAAAGTGTATGCTTATTTACATGCTGGCATTTGTTGTTACATATATATTAATCGACACATGCACATTTTTTTCTATGTTTATAATGAGTGGTCTGCATTTATTTTGACAAATAGCTCGCATTTCATATTCGTAGTGTTTGCATAATTTTTTTTCTCTTTTCTTTTTCTTTTCAGTATTGTATTGCATGTTTTGTTATAGGTATATTTTGATCAAATATATTATATATGTGTTGTTTTTACTTATCTTAAATTAAAATATCGATTTCAGAGGAATAATAATAAAATATATATATATCCCGTTCATATCTGTATTAAGCTGATTTTAGTTCTCGATTTCCAATTTATCAGCCTTGTCCGTCGATTCGTGTCAATCTAGCTTTGTTTGAAATTCGTGCTTGGATATTCCAATGTCCGTAACAATGTGCGTATCGGTGTCATCTCCTATTCTCTCTAACCTCGAAAGGTGAGCACTCACTCACGATTAACGTTCTTTTATTTATTAAATTTGATTTCAATGGAAACGACAATTGAAATATGCTGCTGTTAGTTAATTACACTGTTATATATGCTATTGCCTGTATCAGTTCACCTGTGACATCTGACACCATTATCTGTTAGTTATTTATGTGATGATAATACAGTTTGGCTGATAATTGATTGATTGTTGATGTTTATATTGGACGTTAATTTGTTAATGTTAAAATGATAAATAGCATGCAATTGAACTTGATATAGGATAGTTAAATGTTAAATTTGATTAACTGACACTTGTATAATATGACCCCTTTAACTGTTAAATTTATCGACACGTAGGATTTGTTTAATTACATTTTGAACCACTGAATGTATGTTGTTAAATTGATGATATATGAAATTGTAAATAGATGACAAGTGAAACTGTAATGCAATAATCTTTAATCTGCATGAAATGATAGTGTAGATTCTAGAAATAATTATATTAATTCGTACAAATAACAATGCGAATTAATACGGTTATTTCGGGATTATTTGAATTGATTATTGGATTGATATTGATTGTTGTTATTGCTTGTTTATTTACTTCGACACCATCCCAGTTATCACACTGCAAGTTCCCTTTGTATGTTTGATTTTGAATTGAATTGGAATCAGGTTGAAATGATAAATACCCAAATTGAACTTTGACCTTGGATATAGAGAATTAAATAAAACCCGATTGGTCAAATAAATTGATTTAAAATTAAAATGAAGATTTTATTTGAAAATAATATGGTTTCAAAATGAAGTTGAAATTCGAATTTTAATGAAAGGAAAATGTTGTTATTTAATAATCTGAAACAAAATATTAACAATGTAATTGATGAAGAATGATGTTTAATTTGAGAAATGATTGAATTAAGTTTGAAATTATAATTAAGTTTGAAATTATTAAACTTTGAAATTATTTAATAATTAAGTTTTGAATTATTTAATAATTAAATGAGATTTAATTATTTAATGATTAAATTGAATTGAATTCTTTAATAAAGAAATTGAACTTTTGAATAAGTGGATTTTACTTCGTAAATAATTGAAATTGAGTTTTCGTTATTAATTAAGTTTTGGAAAATTATTTAAGAAAGTAAATAAGTGAAATTGAATTTCTTTAACAAGAAATGAAAATGTGATATTTTTGGAATTAAGGTAAGACTTGAAATTTAAAGAATTTGATTTGACGAATTTAGTTTAATTCAAAATTGTAAGTTTTGATTTGATGAAGTTGAACTTAAGAATTGATTTAATGATTTGGAAATTTAATAGAAATTATTTGAATGATAAATTTACTTTACGAATATTTAATGAAATCGATAAATGAATTAAATTGATTTGAATGTCAAATTAAGTTAATTTTAATGATTTCGGAATGAATCTTATATACGAACTTGAATCAATATTGAATTGTTTTAAATAAAATTGAAATTGTATTATAAGATTTTGAAATGTCAATTGGGAAGTTTTGAAACGTAAATGATTGGAAATTGGTTTTGAAAGACAAATGAAATGTTGATTTACGAATTCTAATTGAATTGAATTTGATTTGGTTTTGAAATAAACAAACGACCAATCGGTGAAATAATTACGGAAGTTATTAAAGAGACCGGAATTCGGTTATGGATATACTCTCTATCTAAACCGAAAACCACTTTAATAACTATACGCGGAGTGATGATCCAGAATGAAGTGGTTGGAATGATGTACGTGTTGACTGAAGAAAGAGAACGATAATGGATAACCTTGACACTTGTGTCAAATTGGAAATGACTAAAACAGGAGCTGTGCCGGGCCAATGGAGGATTGATACCTCAAGTGGACACACTTCTTCGAACTACTTATACTTATTGTCGATTGGTGCACCCTTGATTTTGGGAGTGTTGTCTCACGGTGTTGCGGGCGCTGCGGCGTTGCGTTCTCACCAGTCCGGATCAGGCGAACGGTAGTATCACTACCTTGGGTATAGCCTCATGTGCCTTGTCATACTTGTATTCCATTTATGCGCGACCACTACGAATTTGTTTTGTACCTTGAGTATATGGATTGCCCTCTGGTGACTTCCGGTTTTGGGGAAAACTACGGTCTTGTATATGCTTGTGGGAATAAAAATGTGTTAAGGGTGGAATGGGCCATGACTTAACGCTACTTTGATATCTTTATATTACTGATAGACATTATCTACTTATCGTACACTACTACATAGTAGATAGTTTAACGGATCCTTAAAGGATGGTTATTCCAAACATCCTTTGAGTTACTTGTATTTCAATTGCTATTTCACTTGAGTTGGATTTATTAATATAAGAATGTTAATCCTGACTCGAGTGTCTTGTGTTTTTGCTTTACGCTCGGGTCAGACTGAGTAGTTCAGCTTTCGAGACTCACCTTTGGAGTTGGAGCTTCGCTTGGAGATCCAGCTATCTATCCAGCTTTCAGATATTCGATGATTCCAGTGATGTATTCTGATTTGTATCTGTTACTCTTCCGTTGTATCTGGTTTAACTCTGATGTATTGTATTACTCTTCTGTTGTAAACTCTGATGTATTTTATATATTCATATAGTAGCTTCATGAACTACTATCTCTTTTATTTCCGCTGCAATTTATTACTCTGTGTCTGTGTTCTGTGATATTTTATTTACCGTATATGTTCAGTTTTGCCAAATTTAAATTAACAACGCGGTATTTTGAGCAATTCAACTCCGGCATGAGTGTCTACCTATACACTTATAATGGACGCGAATGGTCCAAAATGGCGGGTCGTTACAGTTGGTATCAGAGCCAGGTTAGCTCTAGGCAAAACTTAACATATAGGGTAAATGTATTTACAGAATCACTCTCATTCGAGTTTCAATCTCTTCCTTTGACTCAATTCCTTTGAATTTTGGAACGTTCCCCTCGGTTCCGAAATTCATTCGTGTCCTTCACTATCCGTCTTCTTTCAACCATGGAGCACCCCATAACTCCATTCTAAATGTTATCTATAATAGATCGGCGGTCTCGCCAATCTTAGAATGATTCGTAAAGGAGTAAACTCCTTTATAATAGGCATCGATTTACCGGAGATTTCTGTATCCTCGGTATAGGCACTTCAAAAGAAGCCCTTGCAATCCGGGTATTCACAATCCCGATAAAACTTCCCATCACAAAGGAAATCTCTATACCGTAGCTAACGGTGCAGAGACAATCGATAGGTCATCCTATCATTTTCACAAACACTCGGTCTTCATCACTGGTCTTCAATACGATCCATATCGTCGTATCACAAATTCGGAATGGGTTATATGACACAAAGGTCTTTTCCCGGCTAACCCGAATAGTGAGCACAAATATTCAAAACATATGAATTTTGGGATTTCAATTAAGTCACAACTTATTACCCAAATCCTTTCTTTCAAATGGTTTAAACAAATTACCATTTTAAATCTTTAAACAAAAAGATTTACTTCACAAAGTTTCATTTACAGATTTCCAAAGCAATTCCATTTCAATTTGATTAACCCATTAAATCTTAAAATTAAGATTTAATTTATAACTTTCAAAATCATTCACAATTCAAGTCTTTTATAATATAAAAGATTCACCTTTTGAAATACTCTTTTATTTCAAAATAAAGTTTAATTATCGTCACAAAGGTTAATTCATAGTTTTCCAAACTATTCACAAATTTCATTTTACTTGAATTGTTTCAATACAAAATTGGAAATCTTTTCACTTTATGAAAGCTATTATCATTTGAAAACAGATAGTTTTCGTTTGGGAAAAACTGGTTACAATTATACAGGTTAATTCCATCCAAGTATAAAACTTGAATTATAAATTTAAATTTCCAAAACCATATTTTAAATGGTTAAAAACCCATATAAACACCTTTTATTCTTATAAAATCTTTTAAACCAAAATTCCCAATTCATTGAATTCAATTTCAAAATATCGAATTTAAACTTAAACCAAATGATTTAAATTCCAATTCTACTAAGTTATTTAAAAATAACTTTTATTTTTGAAACTCATTTCAAAAACTTCCAATTTAAATTCCAAAACTAGTTTGGATTCAAAAACTCAATTTTTCCAAAATTGATAAAAATCTGTGACTTAACCGATTTCCACGTGAAATCCACTTTTGTGTGTGTATTGTGTAGTCCAAGGGTTTAACACAATAGTGCAACAACCTTCAATCATCACAGATCAAATATAACAACATATGTGATAAGCGGTATAACTATAACGCTTATCTATCATTCACAGATCACAGATATATAGATCACAAATCACACACAAATCAGAATATATCACAAAGTATCACACATCAAAGATGTCAAACAATTCAACATCCAATATAATCCAAACATCCATAGATAGGATTAATTAAATTATCTGATTAATTTAAATCAATTAAATTTCCAAACATTTCCAAAATTATTTTCCTTTTAAAATAAATTCCTTTATCTTTTCAAATCTATTTTAAAATACAAAATCCATTTATTAAGCTCTTTTTCCCAAATTTGAAATTAGATTCAATGCGGTTCAAAAATAAGTCATTTATCTTTTAAACTTTTTTTAAATTTATCCAATTATCAAAAATAAATTTTCACAATAAATTTCCAACTTATATTTCCAAAAATCCAATTTTAAATATTTCTGGTATCCATCGATACCAAAAATATCTTCGGCTAATTTATAGCTGTCTACAGATTCCATCACAATATAATCACACAATGATTATAAATAAATCAACACACAACATTGAAATAAATTCAAATGTTTGAGGAATCCAGTTGGATCCCTCCAACCTGTCTCCCTGCATCCACAGATGTTAGCACAATACCAATTTCACATCAAAGTGAAATTATCGCGGTATATGGGATTTGTAAATATTATCCGCTATTATGCGGCGCAATAGGGTCTCATCCGCTATATAATGCGGAAAATCAACTCCAATATATACATATTCCAATATATATATATTGCTATATACATATATATAATACCAATTCCACTTCAATGTGAAATTATCGCGGTATATGTTTTTAATAAATAACATCCGCTTAATATACGACGTATAGGGTCTATTTAACACAATAAATAGCAATCATCATTCAATCATCACAATTAACACTATCAACAATTTTAAATCTCAACTATTTAAAATTTAAATCGAAACAAAACATTCGATTGAGTGAGGAGTTCTCACCTTTGCTTTTATTCGTCGCAATAGCGATTTATTCCAATTGAAATTAAACAGGCGTTTAATTTCAACCAAAATTTTCACTAGCTCAAAAAATTACCAATCCAGCTCCATCGCGTAGTGCTCGTCAATACGATTCCAATGCAAAAAGTTTCGTCGAAATCGGACCTCGTACCAAAAAGTTATTGCATTTTAAACATTGTACAATCTTTAATATAATTAATTATTTACAAATTTCTTTTATAAAACCCTACTATCCATCTGGGCCGCACAATACTGTGAAATCAGATCTGGGCCGATGGTTGTTTTATTCTCCCCAGTGCGTTTCCTCCAGGCTACTCACGTATATTGAAACCCATAGCCGCCGATATGTATCCATTTATCGAGCCACCATCCAACGTCGAGAAGTCGATCGAATGCCACCGTTTCGAAGCTCGTCGCGAGCTCGACCATCTCCCTCAACCACGGTAGGTCTGGTCGCCCCCTCTGCCAAGAAAAGCATGCATGAACGTGATGCTTCAAACTGAGATTGCCGACTATCTACTTCGTTAATTACGATCACAACCATTGAGATCAAAGATCTCACCACCCTCTACGACTTTGCAGTTGAACACTTCGCGTAAAAGTCTGTAAATTGGAAGAAAATTGAGGAAGAACGTGGTGAAATTCTGGCCATTATTCTCGTATGTGGCGGTTGAAGGTAGAATTAGGGTTTTGTGAAAGAGAAGGGTGTTAAGGTCCTTTTATAGAAATTTTACCAAAACACTATTCATCCCGGATTTTCCGAACTCCAAACGAAGCATGCCGGCTGGCGTTTCTAAGGTTTACACCGCGTTTCGAACACAATGGAATAGGTTTCGGGAGCTAATTCGGCCATCTGTGCGAGTTACAGAATTAAACGATCAAATTTAAATTAAACCGATTTAAACCGATTTCGATGCGTTTGGGCTTACCCCGGTCAAACGACAACTCCGATTGCTACGAAAATTGAAATCCGATAATAACAAACTATTACGGATCCAATGGAACTAGTTTCGTCCAATTCTGAGACTGTTCGAAAAATGGCTAATTTCACTAGTCGATTAAATATTAAAATATTCAATTTTCACAGATTAACTCTAAATTCAATTTTAAAAGTTCTAGAACATCACTATAACTTCAATATGATTTAATATAACTTTATAAATCATTTTCAATCACATTTAATCCAGATTTCAATTATTTCTGGAATTTCAACTATTAAATTATTGATGTAATTATCCAATTAAATCCAGATATTCGAAAAATAAATTATTCGACTTATTAATTCTACTTTTTAATATTTAAAATCAATTAAATATTAGAATTTTAATTGACAGAAATTCTGGGTTGTTACAAACTTCCCCCTTTTAAAGAATTTCGTCCTCGAAATTACAAAGTAAGAAAAATGCGCCAAATTCATTGACTTTCCAAAAATTCACTTAGTGAAAATTTTATGTTCTCCTTTTCCAAAACTTTTAACTTCAACCAAAACAATGGTTTCCATTTTCTAGTTCAATTCCTACATTTTCATTACAATCTAGAAATCAACTTTTCATTAACAAAAATTTTCCAAAATTTCCCGAAAATTTTCTAACGCCTTAAATTTTCAGAAAAATTCGCCAGCGTCTCCTTTGCGCAGTTCGATCGTAGTAGGATCACAATAGACATAAATATGTATACATCGACCCACCCGGTCGGAAAAGCAGAAAAACAGTTCATATTTCCTATTTCTATTGCGTAGGCGTACCTTTTTAGCATTTTTAAGCAAAGCAGTTATTTATTTAGCATTATACGCAACCCAAATCAGCCGAACGGCAGCCACGGCACTTGTACTTACTTAGTTTAAACATGTAAGTGACATATATATAAAGTTATTAACAATTTTACTCTTTTAAACAACTACAACATATGCATATTAAGGGAAATGCATACTAAAAAGGTTTATAAGCAACTTATAAAATTTCAACATCACTTGTAATTGTTTACAACCAATTCATATACAACGACATTCAATTATTCATCTTCAATTATTTTACCTTCACTAATTTATATTCAAGTTGGTTTACTTCCAATTCAAATCAATTTCTATTTAAATTTACTTCACTTTCAATTTAAATTCAATTACATAGCTTTCAATTTTCATCAATTCAATTTCATTAATACTTAATGAATTATACTATATACAATCAACTAACAACCATCTAACAACCAATGTATATTCAACACAACCAAACTTATTAAATTTACATTACTTACATTCAATTTGGTTCAACACTTTTAAATTGACTTCCATTCAATTCATTCAATTTCCAATTACATTAGCTTTAATGAATTAACACTTATATTCATTATTCCATATCAATTTATTTACATTTGATTGATTAACACTCAATCCATTTGTTAATTCAATTTCTAATTTATTTTACAAATAAGATTGAATTTTATTTATATAACTCAAGTTCATATTCATCACTTCATTTCATTAATTCACTTTATTAATTTACTTCGACACCAAAATCAACTTCATTTACATTACTTAAGTTATATTCCATATTTAAATTTATTTTAAATTCAATTTCACTTAACTTTTCCTTAAAGTCAAATTCATTACTTAATCAAAATCAAATTTTATTTTACTTAACAAAACTTGTTTAACCATTTTGATATTTGGTTTTACTTATCTTTTCCCATTCTATAAGTTATACCACTTATATATTTAAACTTCCAAATCATATTATAAGTATAAAACTCATTTCACTTATATTCATCAATTTTAACTTGGATTTTAATTTAAATTTCGTTTATCACAACAAAACTTCAATTTTTTTTTCAATTTATTATGGTAGCAAATCAATCACACAGAAACTCGAAAATGATACTGATAATACTGCAGTCATCACCCTTATTATTTCCCAGCAATACTAGTGAATCCAGTGCTTTAAATTCTTTCAAAAATTTCCTTTTATTTATAAATCACATTTATAATTTTTTTTCTCATATAATTTCACTATTTTACTTTACTTATACAAGATTACTTCACAATTGCAAATCATTTTAATTATAATTCCATACTTAATAATTCATTTGCTTATATACTTCCTTCTTTTACAATTGTTGTTTTTATTTAACTTATTCAAACAACTTTTATTGATTTATTTATATATTCACATTTTCAACAACCAACCAATCAATTTTATACACATTTTAATAATTCTGAAAAATTATTTCCTTTATATACAAAATATGATCAAGGTAAAATTATTTCATTTACCCAATTTAAAATAATACTATGTCGACTTGCCTCGTTTAAGTGTTTAGAAATCCCTATCGACAATATGGCGTCCCACATACCAACCAAAATTCATAAACAGCTCAACGGATAAGCAAACACAATATAAAACATTTCATATTCACTAACAAATACGCGCTCATATCTATTATTACACTCAACTCATTCTAGAGTACTACTGACTCTATCTCTAATGAGTAATACCCAACAGAGCCATGGTTGTCGCTTAACCATACGCTCTAATACCAAATGTAACGACCAGACTTTTCGTCGCTCGAAAATCGACATTAATACATTCACTGTATCAACTGCCGAGCAATCGAATGCCGGAAAACCGAATTGTTATGGAGAAAAAGAAGAGGTAGAAGAAGACATAAGAAAAAGAAAGAAGAAACAACAGAAACAGAACAATATCAGAATCTCACATTCGCAGCGGAACAACATATAATAGATAAGTGAATAATCTTAAAACAAAGAACTATATCATTTTATACATTACATCATCATCAGAGTTTACAACAACAATACAACACTGGATAGTTATATAAACTAGTCCATATACAGAATACACAGCGGAATAAATAATATCATGTATAAGTGATATGTCTCGCCATCCAGCTCGCCACTGAGCTCCACAGCATCTCCTGAATCCAGAATGACCTGATAACCTGACTCTAGACTGCCCTGTGGAAATTGGTGGGCACCCAGAGTTTAGGAAGGAAACAATAAACTCCAGGTCAGTCATGGTGACTGGTGTGAGAACTTAAAACAGTTATTTATCTTTAAAACAACAACAACAAAGGAAGTAGAAAATATCCGCAATGCTTTTGGAAAATGAAACTACCATAAGACCTCCCGCCACACACACAATGCAAACGCAGAATTGGAGGAGATTTCTTCTTATGATAGTCAAACATGCTTACTACGCAAATCATTGGATTATTATTATTAGTGCGTAGTGCACGAAACATTTCGAAAGTATAATATTAATCTTAGCCAACATACGACCAGTATCGTATGCCTACTATAGCTACCATCTAAACAGTGGTGACCACCATAAGTAAATGGCAGGTTCTACAACTAAAACCGTACAAGGTTCGTATTGGAAAATGGATTTGCCAACAAATGGTCAGGCTAAGGAACTTCCTATGCCACGTAGGAAACGCCTTTGGCTGGACGCTCCGAGAGACAAACTGCTCTCTGCCAACAAGGCCGGGTTACCCCTGTAACTAGGTAACTCACGAATATGCCATCCCTCGGTCCTTTGGGACCTTTATCCGAGCGCTCGGTAACAACATCACACATAATAAATAAAGTGTGTCCACATGAGTAAGTATCTGGACTCCATACCATGATACCACCCCTTTCCAGAAGGAAATGACATATCCTAAAGGGCGCGACCCTCATAACCTTGCCGCAACATTCATGTTTCGACCATTTCCGGGTTGTGAGGCCCTGACGAAGTCTCGTCCACAAAGCTACGCTTTTTCACAAAGCCACGCTTTGATCACAAATGATCAATAAATGATCATCACACAGCAACACTCAGCATGCCACATTACCAAATTGGGAATATATCGCTGATAAATTTCAACTACATAACCTCTGAGCTCGTACGTCTTAGAGAAGGGTGTTAAGCTAAGAGAATAAATTCTCCGCCACCAACAGAAATGTATTTGAAAGAGATCAGCTTTACATCTCAAAATGTAATGTCAGACATGTAACTATACAAGTCTGTTCCGGGTTCGAACAGTACCGAAGACACTTCAAAAGAAGCCCTTGCAATCTGGGTATTCACAATCCCGATAAAACTTCCTATCACAAAGGAAATCTCTATACCGTAGCTAACGGTGCAGAGACAATCGATAGGTCATCCTATCGTTTTTACAAACACCCGGTCTTCACCACCGGTCTTCAATACGATCCATATCGTCGTATCACAAATTCGGAATGGGTTATATGACACAAAGGTCTTTTCCCGGCTAACCCGAATAGTGAGCACAAATATTCAAAACATATGAATTTTGGGATTTCAATTAAGTCACAACTTATTACCAAAATCCTTTCTTTCAAATGGTTTAAACAAATTACCATTTTAAATCTTTAAACAAAAAGATTTACTTCACAAAGTTTCATTTACAGATTTCCAAAGCAATTCCATTTCAATTTGATTAACCCATTAAATCTTAAAATTAAGATTTAATTTATAGCTTTCAAAATCATTCACAATTCAAGTCTTTTATAATATAAAAGATTCACCTTTTGAAATACTCTTTTATTTTAAAATAAAGTTTAATTATCGTCACAAAGGTTAATTCATAGTTTTCCAAACTATTCACAAATTTCATTTTACTTGAATTGTTTCAATACAAAATTGGAAATCTTTTCACTTTATGAAAGCTATTATCATTTGAAAACATATAGTTTTCGTTTTGGGAAAAACTGGTTACAATTATACAGGTTAATTCCATCCAAGTATAAAACTTGAATTATAAATTTAAATTTCCAAAACCATATTTTAAATGGTTAAAAACCCATATAAACACCTTTTATACTTATAAAATCTTTTAAACCAAAATTCCCAATTCATTGAATTCAATTTCAAAATATCGAATTCAAACTTAAACCAAATGATTTAAATTCCAGTTCTATTAAGTTATTTAAAAATAACTTTTATTTTTGAAACTCATTTCAAAAACTTCAAATTTAAATTCCAAAACTATTTTGGATTCAAAAACTCAATTTTTCCAAAATTGGTAAAAATCTGTGACTTAACCAATTTCCACGTGAAATCCACTTTTGTGTGTGTATTGTGTAGTCCAAGGGTTTAACACAATAGTGCAACAACCTTCAATCATCACAGATCAAATATAACAACATATGTGAAAAGCGGTATAACTATAGCGCTTATCTATCATTCACAGATCATAGATATATAGATCACATATCACACACAAATCAAAATATATCACAAGTATCACACATCAAAGATGTCAAACAATTCAACATCTAATATAATCCAAACATCCATAGATAGGATTAATTAAATTATCTGATTAATTTAAATCAATTAAATTTCCAAACATTTCCAAAATTATTTTCCTTTTAAAATAAATTCCTTTATCTTTTCAAATCTATTTAAAAATACAAAATCCATTTATTAAGCTCTTTTTCCCAAATTTGAAATTAGATTCAATACGGTTCAAAAATAAGACTTTTATCTTTTAAACTCCTTTTAAATTTATCCAATTATCAAAAATAAATTTTCACAATAGATTTCCAACTTATATTTCCAAAAATCCAATTTTAAATATTTTTGGTATCCATCGATACCAAAAATATCTTCGGCTAATTTATAGCTGTCTACAGATTCCATCACAATATAATCACACAATGATTATAAATAAATCAACACACAACATTGAAATAAATTCAAATGTTTGAGGAATCCAGTTGGATCCCTCCAACCTGTCTCCCTGCATCCACAGATGTTAGCACAATACCAATTTCACATCAAAGTGAAATTATCACGGTATATGGGATTTGTAAATATTAGCCGCTATTATGCGGCGCAATAGGGTCTCATCTGCTATATAATGCGGAAAATCAACTCCAATATATACATATTCCAATATATATATATTGCTATATACATATATAATACCAATTCCACTTCAATGTGAAATTATCGTGGTATATGTTTTTAATAAATAACATCTGCTTAATATACGACGTATAGGGTCTATTTAACACAATAAATAGCAATCATCATTCAATCATCACAATTAACACTATCAACAATTTTAAATCTCAACTATTTAAAATTTAAATCGAAACAAAACATTCGATTGAGTGAGGAGTTCTCACCTTTGCTTTTATTCGTCGCAATAGCGATATATTCCGATTGAAATTAAACAGGCGTTTAATTTCAACCAAAATTTTCACTAGCTCAAAAAATTACTAATCCAGCTCCATCGCGTAGTGCTCGTCAATACAATTCCAACGCAAAAAGTTTCGTCGAAATCGGACCTCGTACCAAAAAGTTAATGCATTTTAAACATTGTACAATCTTTAATATAATTAATAATTTACAAATTTCTTTTATAAAACCCTACTATCCATCTGGACCGCACAATACTGTGAAATCAGATCTGGGCCGATGGTTGTTTTCTTCTCCCCAGCGCGTTTCCTCCAGGCTACTCACGTATATTGAAATCCATAGCCGCCGATATGTATCCATTTATCGAGCCACCATCCAATGTCGAGAAGTCGATCGAATGCCACCGTTTCGAAGCTCGTCGCGAGCTCGACCATCTCCCTCGACCATGGTAGGTCCATTCGCCCCCTCTGCCAAGAAAAGCGTGCATGAACGTGATGCTTCAAACTGAGATTGCCGACTATCTACTTCGTTAATTACGATCACAACCGTTGAGATCAAAGATCTCACCACCCTCTACGACTTTGCAGTTGAACACTTCGCGTAAAAGTCTGTAGATTGGAATAAAATTAGGGGAAGAACGTGGTGAAATTCTGGCCATTGTTCTCGTATGTGGCGGCTGAAGGTAGAATTAGGGTTTTGTGAAAGAGAAGGGTGTTAAGGTCCTTTTATAGAAATTTTACCAAAACACTATTCATCCCGGATTTTCCGAACTCCAAACAAAGCGTGCCGACTGGCGTTTCTAAGGTTTACCCCGTGTTCCAAACACAATGGAATAGGTTTCGGGAGCTAATTAGGTCATCTGCGCGAGTTACGGAATTAAACGATCAAATTTAAATTAAACCGATTTCGATGCGTTTGGGCTTGCCTCGGTCAAACGACAACTCCGATTGCTACGAAAATTGAAATCCAATAATAACAAACTATTACAGATCCAATGGAACTAGTTTCGTCCAATTCTGAGACTGTTTGAAAAATGGCTAATTTCACTAGTCGATTAAATATTAAAATATTCAATTTTCACAGATTAACTCTAAATTCAATTTTAAAAGTTCTAGAACATCACTATAACTTCAATATGATTTAATATAACTTTATAAATCATTTTCAATCACATTTAATCCAGATTTCAATTATTTCTGGAATTTCAACTATTAAATTATTGATTTAATTATCCAATTAAATCCAGATATTCGAAAAATAAATTATTCGACTTATTAATTCTACTTATTAATATTTAAAATCAATTAAATATTTGAATTTTAATTGACAGAAATTCTGGGTCGTTACATGAAAATACCCTAATAGGAGCAACCCCACATAGCTTGGCCCCCCTCTTGCGCTTTTGGTTTAGTCATTTCCGACAAAGGATAGCAAAGCTTGATTGAGCAACAAATCATCTTAGAATGACGTTCATAATGTAGCCGAATTAACCGATAGCTGAGATACCAACTATCAAGGATATAAAACGATCATATATGGAAATTAAGTTTGTATACCTATCACCACTCATTGAATTCAAACTTATACTTTTTCTTGGTTAACAGTAATACCAGACAAGTCAAGGTAGTGTTACCTCAAATTCATGTCAAACGATCACTCTTAACCTTTGAAATAGCGACAAGTTTACTTCTTCGATGTTTAGTGCTAATTATACAAGTAAATTGTGTAACAACCCGCATATTTGTCGATTTTATATTTAAATATTTTATCGTTAGTCAGATTTTAGCCCGAAAAACTACTTTTTGCAAACGGTCAAATTAGGACTCGAGACCACTTCCATTGAGTTCGAAACGCCGTTTACAATCTTTTAAGTATAAACTTCGATATGTTTGGAGATAGTGGAAATTTCGCTACTTTTTCGCTTAGGGCTTTGGTTTGGGCTGAACCACTTACTAACTCAGTCCCAACCCATCTCCTCTTCATCACTTCATTCTTCATTTCCTAACATTTCAAGCTTCATCAAAAATGGAGGAGGGAATGGGAAATTAAAACTCCAAGCCTAGGTTTCAACTTCAAATCCATCATCCAACTCCAAATCTAGAGAGAAGACATTGGATTCAAGCTTCTTCCATTGCTTTTAAGCTTCTCCATCATCAATTTCGTGAAAAGGTGAGATTTTTATCTCACATTCTTGTCTATGATTATCTATGATTGTTGGGTATGAATCCCTATCACTATTATATGTGCAATTGCTTTTGGTGTGGATTGAATGGGTGAAAAACCCAAAATTTTCAAGTTGTTAGCATTTTCCTGCACTTAGGTCGTTCGGCCAGGGAGGGGAGAAGTCGCCCTGCAAATTTAAGCCCGCTCGCATCTAGTTCACTAGCACTTTGGTCGTTAGGTCGCTCGGCAATGGCTCGTTCGCCCCTAGGTCGCTCAGCATTGAATAACACTTGCCTGCTATAGGTCGCGCCTCGTTAGCTCGCCACGAGCTAGGTCGCTCGGTCGCTAAGTCGCTCGGCCTACCCACCTTAGGTCGTTTCCCTTTAGGTCGTTAGACCTTAATTCGTTCACCATGGGTTAGGTCGCTCAGCCCTTTTTCACATTAGGTCGCGATCCGTTAGGTCGCTTGACCCCATTTCCACTTTAGGTCGCAGGCCTCTAGGTCGCTTCACCTTGGGTCCCTCGGATATGCAAGCCCGTTCCAGTAGGTCGTGACTTGTTAGGTCGCTCGGCCTTGTTATAGACGTTAACTCGCTCAACCCTTAGGTCGCTCGCTCATGACACTTGGTCTCACTTCCGTTAGGTCGCATGACCTTGTTTCCACTAGGTCGCTCGACCTGTCTTACCGTCGGTCAAGCGGAAAGGGTGAATTATATTCTAGAGGATTTTTTTTTTCGTACTTGTGTTCCTGATTCTGGAGAATCTTGGGAAGAACATCTCCACCTTGTTAAACTTACCTATAACCACAGTTATCAGGTATAATTCAAATATTCTTGTCATCTTGTCTTAATCTTATTTCACTCTATCTTTTTCTTATGCTTTCCCGTACCTCATTCCTTTTCGGGGACGAAAAGTTTTGAGTGGGGGAGAGTGTAACAACCCTAGATTTTTGGCCAGTATTTTTAAATTTGACTTTATTTTATTTTGAAACTATTTTAAACTTGTTTGATTTCAAACATTTCATTTTAAAAATAAATGTTAATTATTATGTGAATTATAACTTCAAACTAGTATAAATTGGATATTTCACTGAAAAGTGAATTTCTGTTCAAACTGTTAAATCTTTGGCTTTTAAACTTCAAATTTTAATTATTTAAAATCCTAAATTTTATCTTTTATTATGAAAATAGATACAATAACATGAATGCTTCTTTTCGTTTCGTTGGAAACGGAATTAAATTGTGAAAGTTATGTACATTTCAATTTTGAGTGCAATTTGTATTATTCTCCAATTTTGTTATTTTAAATTGTATAAATTATTATTTCTTTGTCATATTTTATTTTAATATGTGTTAATATGTTATTTTATGAATATTTTTATCTTTTAATAATTTTAAAGTGATAGTATAATTTTTCTAAAGTCTACTTGAATTTATTTCAATTTATGAAACCTAGTTTCCATTTTCTTTGCTATTTTCTTAATTTAGTTATATAATTAAAATTTATTTATTTATTTCATGCATTCACTTTTATTTTCTGTGTTTTACTTTATTTATATTCATTTTACATGTATATAGATTAAAATAGATTTTTCCGAAGTGTGTTGAAGTTATTTCCAAATTTTAAAGCCTACTTTACATTTTAAGCTATTTTCCTTATTTAATTTTATTTAATTAAAATATATTTATTTATTTTATATATTTATTTTATTTTCTGAGTTTTTATCTTTATTTATCGGTTTTATATGTATTTACAAATTACAAAATAAATAAAAGGAAATTTGAAAAGTTATGTCTCTTTAGCTGCTTAAGACCCTTTGTCTTCCCATCTCTTCATTTCCCAACCTTTGCATTCAATATTTGTTGCCGTTCATTTTCCTTCTCATTTCTGCCATACCTCTTTCTTTTTCACGTGAAAAATAGTCTCTCAAACAAAAAAAATAACATACGGCCATCTCTCCTCATTTGATCAAAAGATTTGGTAAAAGTTTCTCTTCATTTATCTTGATTTCTCTTGTTTTCGCTGGATCTTGCACTTGTTTTCAACATGTTATAGCCGGCCCCACCTACTCCAGCAGCTAGGCCGACCCCACCACCACCACAACCAGCCACCACCACCTCCAGATCACCATCCCATCAGGCCGACCATCCCTAGGCTAGAGCACCACCCCCTATTTACTTAAACCATCACCTTATGTCAAAACCGAGCACACTCTTCCTCATTCACCACTTCCACCACCTTTGCCACCACCTCCTCCACCACCCATTGCTTTGACCTGACCACCACCCACTGCCACACCACCCACCACCACCTGAGCACCAGGCCGAACCCATAGGACCCCTTGGCCGAACCCATTGTGGCTTGAAGTTGATGATAGTTGCCTTGAAATTGTAGATCCATGCACCTACTTTTGCACCACCTTTTAGACTATGTTAGGCCGACCATATAGACTCAAGACCAGACCCAAATTCAACCTTTTCCAGTACATTTCAGACCTATAACTAAAATATAGGAAGTTGAAAGCAAGTGCAATGATTTTGGACTTGTTTTATACAATCGTTTCTAGCTTTGTTTAGTGAATTTTTGGTTGAAAACTCATGTTGTCTATATTTGTTTTGTTTGAATGTGACAAGGCAATTAGTTTTGGCTCTTTCAATCTCAAATCATTGTCGTGCTTTCGTGCCTCTGGAAATCCTTGTTGTGTGTTCGTGGTCGTCATCTCCAGCTTATACAAGTGAGTAAATCTCACTAGACTAATATGTACTTATATAATTGATAAACTGACATCACTTGAATCTGTAAATGCATATCATCCTGTTATAATTGTTATATTATGATTATATGATGTTCACCCATGCTTATTTATCTGTTATACCATATGTTACTGTTTATGATGTTATTCTATTTATTTATATTAGTTTATCACACTGCAAGTTCCCTGTTAGTATAGAAATCACTATGGGTTGAAATGATACATACCCGAACGGACTTTAGAATAGGGAAAGATCGTTATGGGCTGAAATGATAAGCCTGAGCGACTTTTTATTTATTTAACTTGGGATTGCGGGTTTGAAATGATAGAACCTGGTTTTTCTTTGTAAATTGCGGATTGAAATGATACATATCCGTATCACTTGACCTAGGTTAGAAAATTATATACAGACCTGTGGTTTATGTATTTTTCTGAAAATTTTAAATTATTTTAAAAATGTAAATATTATGATATTTTGATTTAAATTTTATTAAAATGATGTCTATAAAACATTTGTGATTTTCTACAAATTAAATAAGTGAATTAAGTAAATGGTGAAGTAGAATTTGAAATATAAGTTAATTTTGGAATTTATGATT
This sequence comes from Allium fistulosum, assembly GCA_030737815.1. NCBI lineage: Eukaryota > Viridiplantae > Streptophyta > Magnoliopsida > Asparagales > Amaryllidaceae > Allium > Allium fistulosum. Next base: position 411,125,154 of record CM060908.1, on the reverse strand, counting down.
TTGTTTATAAATGGAATTTATGTAAAGGAAGAAAATATGACAAATCTGATTTAAAAGATGAATTTAATGATTTTATTAAGTAATAATAATTTTTAAAAGTGTTAATGATTTTTGTATAAATTAAAATATGAAATAAATGAATATTTAAGTTGAATTTGGAAATATAACTCGAATTGAATTTTTTGTGAAATTTTAATTAAGTAAAATAAATGGAAATAAGTTATATTTTGGAAATTTAAACTTAAGTGTTAAGTTAAATTTTTAGATAAAGAAATGAAGATTTAATTGTCATTTAATTTGATTTTTGTATGGAAATTTGACTTTATAAAATCATAGAAATAAAGGTATTTAATTGATTGTTTTTAAATTATGAAAATATATTATTTTATAAGTTAAAATGATTTATATTAAAAGTTAATTATGTGTGAAATTGTAAATAAAACTCTGAATATGATTTGACAGCATTTTTGAAATGTAATGTAAAGATATTACAGCATTGAAAAATGCTGTAGTTGTTTTAATTGAACCAAATAGCAAATTTGAACTAAGAATTATTATAGCACTTTGTTAGTGCTATAGTTGTTAAATTATACTAAAATTTTAATTGAAACTAAATTTAGATATTACAGCATTTTAAATGTCGTCTTTGGTTAATGAACTGTTTTTAAACATAACATTTCGTAGCATTTTCTAAGTGCTGCGAAAGTTGAATTTTCTTTGTTAAATAAATTCAAATGAATAAATGATCTTTGAAAAAGATAAAATTTTGGAAATTAAATATTTAATTATTAAATATAATAAATTGACTTTAAATGATTTAAATGGAATAGTTGATTCGGGAATACAACTATTTTGAAATGTGACTAAATGGTATTTAAATTTAAATTAAATAGATGATATTTTGCAATGATATTTTGATATTTTGAAATGAATTTGAAATTATATTAAATCTTGGAATGAATAATTGAAGTTTAAATTAGTATGAAAAATATTTGGTTTACTTGTAATTTGAATCTATTTAAAAGATATTGGACTTATGAAATATAGGATAATAAAGCTTTGGAATTTATTTTATAATTTGAATAGTTATTTTGTGGATTTAATCTATATTTGAAATTTATAAGATTTGAAATGGTCTATGGAAATTTAATTGAGATAAATGATTGAATTGAATTGAAACTTTGGAAATTTTAATACTTGATTTGAAAGTATAATAATTACACTTTTAAATGGTTTAAATGAATTATTTTGATTGAAATATAAACTATTTAAAAGGGTGACTTGAAATGATAATAAATGAATGATATCTTTAAATTTAAAAAGGTATTTAAAGTTGAATAATTGGATTTGAACTCAAATGATGATTTGATAATGAAGTTTTGGAAAGATATGATATTTTGATATATTAAATGATTTGAAATGAAGTTTTGGAAAGATATGATATTTTGATATATTGAAATGATTTGAAATGAAGTTTTGAAATGATATGATATTTTAAATATATTGAAATGGTTTGGAATTGATTTAATCTTTATTTTTGATAAAGATTTGGATTTGAAATTCTATTTTGAAGTATAAACTATTTTTAAATTATAACCACGGGTTATAATAACGATTGGTTGTTAAAGAGACCGGGATCGGATATGGACATACTCTCTGTCGACACCGAAAACCACTTTGACAACTATGTACGCGGTGGAGTTTCCAGAACGAAGTAGGATGGTGGCGACGATCCTAAGGTATATACGTGGACCCAACTCCCGTGAGTTGGCATAAGGTGGCTAAAACAGGAGCGATTGACGGACCAAGGAGGTAGCACCTCTGATCGGACACACTTCTTCGATACCATTCTATTACTTATGATTGATTTGGTGCGCACCCTTGATTTGGGAGTGTTGTTCGAGGTGGGCGGTAGTGGCTGCTATGCGTCACCACCAGTCCGGATGCGTAATTGGTATATCTACCCTGACATTGCCTTGTGTGCCGTGTCACCTACCATATCGAGCCCACTACGATTTTGGTTTAAAGATCCGACCGCGTTAAGGTTCACCATCCCCTTAACACTATTTTCTATATGATTATACTTTACTGATTAGACACTACTGTATATAGCATATATTACTATATAGTAAATTGTAATATCCCGGAAATTTTAACAATATCAATTTAATAATCTGTTGAATAATTAAATTGATATGGATGATCTTTGATAATAAGATTTGAATTTAATTTAATAATCTGATTAAATTAGTATTTAATTGATGATTTTATCTTTTAAAAGTTAATAAGATATTTTCTATTTGAATATATATATTTATTTATATATATTGTAAATAGAAGCTTTGATAAATTGGAAATTTATATTTAATTTAATTTGGACTTTTCAAAGATATTTAAATAAGTAATTTTATAGTTTTAAAATACTTCAGGTAAATATTTTAATTGGTTTAAGATATTTTTAACTTAAGTTTAAATAAATAAGATTTACAAAAATGGTTTGTTTTATTTCTTTTTAAATATTTCTTGATAATATAATCTCTTGTTTAATAAAATATGTTATTTTCAAATAATAAGTATAATGTATTATTTTTAATATGTATGAATTTTAAAGACTATAGAATTGTTATTTTTAAATGGAATAAATAGTGTATGTAAATATATATAACTTAACTTTTAAATTGAATCTTAGGATTTAATTTTATTTAAACTTGAATTTAAGTTTTAAAATTCAAAAGAATATATATTTAAATTGTTTTGGATTTTAAATTATTTGTATAAACTTTTATTTATAAGTATAATTAGCTTTTGTTTATCTTTAATAAGTAATATATATAGATAAGTGTTTAAATAAATAAGAAAAGGTTTTTATTTACTTTTAAACTAAATAAAAATAAGATAAATACTTAAAAGACAAGTGTCATTTAACTAATGCCTTGTTTAAACATGTGTAAATAAATGGATTAATCTATGTGACAAGTGTCTTTTTATTTTCTTTTTCTTTTATTTTATAAAATCAAAAATATACATGTATGTAAACATTTGCATTTCCTCAATTCATTCTTTCTAAACTCTTTTTCAAAGCCAAGAGAAAAACAAATTAGATCTTTCCTCTACTTCAATTCTGAAACAAATCAGAGAATCAAATGCCTCAAACCAAAAACTAAATTCAACAATTTGTAAACAAGTTTCCAAAATCAAATCTCAAGTCAGTCTGCATTTTTCAAAACCTGCAAACATCTTCATTTTCCAATCTGGAATCAACTCAGAGCAACTGATGCATTTTTCATCTCTGGAAGCAATTCAAACTGCTTGCAGTCATTTTTCAACCTGGAAGCCAACTTGCATGTAGGTTTAAAGCAATTTAAGTTTCAGCAACTCCAGTTATTAAATCAAATATGCAAAACAAATTTCAAGAAGCATTCAAGTTAAAGTCTTCGAGTGATAAAAACTGCCTCTGTTCCTCTTTGTTTAAGGTGAGTAACAGTTTTTATTTAAAACTAACTTAAATAAATGTAGTTGCTTGATTTTCCTGTGATAATCATGTGTGTAAGTGATGAAATTCTCTGTAATATGTAGAGATTGGAATGCATGTATGTTTTGATATGTTATTGCCTGTTCTAATATGCCAGTTTTAAAATCCTGATCAAAATAAATTATTTCATGCTCAAATCCTTATGATGGCTTAAGATTAAACCAAGTATGAGTATATAACATAGATGTTAGTTGAAATTTTATTAAATATAAAATAAAAACTGATATGTCTCTGTAAAGAAATATAACAGAGCAAATAGCTTGTAAGTGAAAAATTCAAAAGTCTAGATTCATTATTCCAGGAGTATAAGTTGAGTTCTTATACTAAAATTCGATTTTTAAAATATAAATCATAATTTTTAGTTTCGAATTGAAGGAGCAGTTCTAGCTTAAGTCAGAAATGAATTTTTGGTAATTTTGATTATCTCAATGAAACTGGGATGTTGAATTCTTCAGTAAGGATAGTGGGATGATCATGGATATAAGGAAAAATATTAGAAATCAAATTAAGGCAGTGAGGAAGAAACGATTTAAGTTTTAAATTTTTAAACCTAGTTATTACCAGTCTAGAGAAATCGAGCATCATTTCGTCTAGGATGGATCGAGTTTGACAAAACTCTGGAAATTGATAGTCGTGACGTGGATGAACTCGTCGCCGAAGTCGCTGGCGTTCTGGTGGTCGAGATTTCGAAGGCGAGGAGATGTTGACAGGTTTGGGTGAAATGGTAGTTCCTGTTCCAGTTTCGAATTTTGGGTCTCGATTCATTTTCGCAAATGGATTGAAGTTTGGATGATCGAAGTTTGGGTTGTGGACAATCGCCGATGAGATGGAGTAGTCGTGGGTGGTCGGAGTTGATGAAGTTGACCGTGCACGTGCACACGGTCGTGAGTGTGTATGGGAAAGTCTGGGATTTTAACAGAGGGGTGCTCGAGTTTTTCTCGAGTTTTGTTCGAGTGATGCTCGAAGTTTTTAGGTGTGCTACTCGAAGTATTTTTGAGTGGTCTCGGGTATATTGATGTTGCCAGGCTTTTAAAAACTGTCTGTTTAAAACTTTAAACTAAATTTAAAACTGTAAAGAAATATTTAAACAGGAATTGGAATCAAAGTTTTATTTCAAGTTTGGTTTTGAACCCTAGATTTGAGATAAATAAGTTTATAAATTTAAATGTTTTAAATAAGTTTAAATGTTAGTTATATTTAAATGTTTTGAAATTTTTAAAGGGAAGTTGATTTAAGTTCTTTTTAAAAATTCCTTTAGAAGATATAAGATTTCTTTAACATGTAAAAGTTTTTAAATTGGATTTAAACTTTGTTAAAGACAAATTGTTATTCATTTTAAATCCGGAATTTAAAATGAAATTTAAAAGTAAATTTGAAAATGGATGTTTCAAATGTTTTGTGAATAAGGAATTTTAAACTTGGATAAGTAAATATTTTATCTTAAAGTTAAAAACATTATTAAATCTTTAAGGTAAATTAAAATGGTTTAAATAATCAAATTAATTAATCATTTGGATTAATTAAATAGATAACTAAAGGTTTAAACTAATTAATTTATGATTAAGATAAATTATTTAGGAATGATTAATTTATAATTAAGGATTATAAATTAGGGTATTAATTAATGATTAAGAATTAATTAATAAAGTAATTAAAGATTAATTAAGTTATGGTTAATACTTAATTAATTAAATAATTAATGTTTAATTAATTGGTTATTAAGATTTATTAATTTGAAATTAATAATAATTAATATAAGTTAATTATTTAAGAAAAGTAATTAAATAATTGTTAATGAAGGTCATTAACTATGGATTATTAAATAATTAATTTATGTAATTAATTTTAATAATTAATTAGATTAATTAATTTAAAGATAATCATTTGTGAAATTGTTTAAATGGAATTACTTAATGGAAGTAATTAAGAATTAATTACTTATTGTAATTAATTGAAGTTAATTTGATTTAGTTAAGTTAATTAATTAAGTTTAATTAATTTAGGATAATCAAGAGATGATTTGATAATAATTACTTAATGTAATTATTAAGGTAAGATTATTTAGGGAAGTAAATAATATGATAATTACTGGAAGTAATTAGTTGAATAATGATTTTATTAATAAAAATAATTTGAGTTAATTACTTTGAATAATTAATCAAGGGATTAATTAAGAAATTAATTAAGGAAGTAATTAATTTAGTTAGTGAAAGTAATTAAGGGTAGTTAATTACTGATTAAAGATTAATCAAGGGTGATTAATAAATGTTGTTTAATTAAAGGTTAATTACTTAATGTAATTAATTTAATTGAGTAATTAATAATTAAGTTGTAATTAAGGATCATTAATTAATATAATTAATGATGTAATTAAGATTGGTTAATTAAGTAATAATTAATAAATGAAGTAATTAATCAATGTAATTAATTAAGGATTAATGTAATTAATTATAGTTGATTAAGTTAATTAAATTTAGTAAATTAATTAATGATGTAATTAAAGGTTAATTACTATAAGTGGTTAAGGATAATTAATTTGAGTAATTAATTAAAGATAAATTACTTGGATGTAATTAAAAGATAATTAATCAAAGATGATTAATTGAAATGAATTATTAAAGGATAATTAATTAAATTGTAATTAATGGTTAAGTAAGCAGGATTTATAGAATGAAGTAATTAATTTAATTCACTTTAAATTAATTAGAGATGATATAAATCATTACCTATGGATGGATGATAATACTGAATGCTTTGCATTTGATTGATATCTCTGATGAGATATATGCTGTGTGATATGGATGTTAGTTGAATTGTGATGATAATATGGATTATCTGTTATATTGATAATGTTGATTATCTATTATAATGTTGTGAATTATCTTTCTATGTGTATAAAGATAATGAATTGAATTGTTTTAACTTTAAAACAACTTGGCCTTAAAAGATACGCTTTGGATTTCGATGAGACCGGGATCGGGTTTCCGTATACCGGATTTCCAGGTCTGGAGACCCGAATACCACATCGATCCAAATTAACGATAGGTCGTGAATCAAGTGAAGATGAAGATTCAGAGTGCAAGGGTTATTGTCGTTAACTCTGAGGGTGATTCCAAAACGAGTGTAACGAGATAATGCCTTCGGTTTCGTTCGAACCCGGAACGAACTTGTATGGATTGAATGCTTTCAGAACATCGTCAGGTGGACGATGAGCATTCTAAGTGATGTGTTCTTTTCTAAGGTAATCGTGACCTCAAGCCTCATCAACCGGGAATGGCTAAAACAGGGGAGGTGCAGCAAGGTTAGTGGGTAGCACCCAAGTAGGACAAGGTTACCTCTGTCTAGATGTCCCTTTCTATTTTCGACTTAGTGGTGCGGTTGCTGATCCCAACCGTGAGGTATCTTGTGCGGGAATTATCCAGTAAGGGATGTTCCGACCTTGTGTTGCAGGGGATTGGGAGTGATCCTCGGTACGGTGATCTAGGCCACGTACTGTGACGGGCGGTACCCCGGTAGCCCTGCCATTGTATGGAATCCAAACTCCAATAAGTGCCGTACGTATTAGTTGTGCCCAACTATGTTGGAATGTGAGATGTAAGCATTTCAGCTATTTCTGTATTTTACTTGAAAAACCTAGACCCTATTATAATACAATCGAATTTCCTATCAAATGTTTTGGTTAGCGTAAGGTAAAAACTTACCCATGTTTATTTGTGGGAAGTCTTACGTGATACCTTTTCTTTCAAAAGGTTTTGAAGTTAAACAAGTTTAACGTGTTACTCACACCAGACCCATGTCTGACCCAAGTTGTTTATTTCTGTTTTATAAACTCTTGGGTACTCAAATTTTTACGAGTAGCCAAGGGATTCAGGTTAGCCTTGACGAATTGTGGAGGAGCAATGGAGCAGGAGGCTTCAGCGTTGTAGATATAGATAGTAGTTTCAGCTGTGTTGATCTTGTTTAGATCTTTGTTTTGTATTGAGATGTAATAACTAGACAGATGTTTATAACTGTCTAGTATATGATATGTAATCTATGTAACTCTGATAAGTGTTGTATATGATACTATGTAATATTTATGTGATATAATATATTTTGTTCGTTTCCGCTGTGAGTATTTGTGTTTGTTTTCTTTCTCTTCTTTTCTTTTCTACTTCTCACCCCTTTCTTTCTTATTAGCGATACGACTTTCTATGGAGAGAAAGTCGTGGTCGTTACTGTGGTATCAGAGCATAGGTTGAGCGAATGCCTAAGCTTTTGGTTAATTGAATATCAGAGCACTAGATTGAGTGAATACCTAGGTTCAGAAGGATTGTTCATTAGAGATAGGATCTGTAGCAACCTATTTGAGTCTGAGTATATATATATACGAGAGCGCGTATTTGTTAGTTATATAAAATGGTTTTATATTGTGTTAATTGATCGGTTGAGTGGTATATGGATTCTGGTCAATACGAGTAGCTAACGTTATTGATAGGGATCTCTAAACACTTGAACCAGGCCAACGGACACAATATTGTTTTAAAGAGGTAAATGAAATAATTTTACCCAAAAATAATTTCTATATAAAAAGTATCATTTTAAATATATATATATTTCTACCTATTTGTTGGGTTACCTGTTCGGGTTTTCCAATATAGGATATAAAGGTAGATAGGGTGGTGGTGTGTGAAACACGACTACCAATGGTTGGAGTTTGAATGTTGAGGTTGGAAGTGTATTTGTCGAGACTGTAGACCCAATACCGTCTCGAGTAAGCTTTGCTGTGATGAAGGATTTCATCGATCTCCGAAGGAAACTGTAATGGTTCGGAGTTTATCTCTGAAGTTTGGATAAGTAGAGTTGGATCTGTCGATGAGGCAGAAGCGAGTGATGGTACCTTGATACCTCAGGTAATAGTAGCTGTATGATGAGATACAGTGACGATGGATGTTCCTGAAGATGTTTTCTTTGGAACAAGATTAAGGAAGTGTGAATGCTTCGGTGTTGTGGCTGAGTTCAGCATGAAGTTTCTGCTTTGGTTTGGAGTCCGAGTTTCTCGAAGAGCTTTGGATAAGAGCATCAGTATCAGCAGTGCAGCTCGGAGTATTCTATGATGGCAGGAAGTTTTCTGGCTGAGCAGTTTTTCTGAAGGTGAAGTTTAGAAGCAGTAAGAGTAAATCCATTTCTTCGAAGGATTGGATAGTTAAGTATGAGCTGTTCGGATTGTGTAAAGAGGAACAGTTTTTCTTTGGAAATAGGTGGGTTGATCGCAAAAGTGACTTGTGATTGCTGAGTGTTCTCTTGTGTTGTCAGAGTTTTTCTGGATGTCTTTAGGGAAGTCAGGAGTTGTCCGCATCTGAAGGTTGAGTTTTCTTATCGACTGGATTCCATGAGTGATACCAGTGGTTCAGTCTAGTTGAAGGATGTTTTCCTAGAGATAGAGTTTGGTGAAGCAGCTCAAGTTTTGCTGGAATATCTGAGTTTTCTTTATGGATCAGTGAACCTTATTTCTGGAATGAGTTGTCCAGTCTGTGCTTGTGTCCTACCTCAGATCAGAGTTGAGCAGCGAAAGCAGTTTGGAGTGTATCTCTGGATGGGAGAAGTAAGTTTGGAATCTACTGATAGTTGTGAAGTAGAGTTGTGTTTTGGATCTCTTCTGCATTCTGATTTGGATAAGTATTTGGACTTCTGGATTGAATTACCAGTTTGGACAACTGGAATTCATTGTGTTTTACGTATCTCTGAGGGAGTACGTATTTGATCTATCTCTGGTTTTAGAATCTGCAGTTTGGGAAGTTTGGTAGTTGAGTCAGACTCGTCTGTAGTCTGATATTCTGTTTAGTTCTGTAGGTCTAGATGAGTAGGAGATCTATAGCTTGGTTGTTTAGATTGTTTGTAGAGCGAGTATCCCGGTATATATATATATATACTTGGGGAAACTCGAGGAATTTTATCTAGAATTTAGTCTAGATAGTTAGAATTGTTTGATTGGATGATTTGGTTGCTATGGTTGCTAGCATATGGATGATAGTATATGCTTGTGTTTTAAAATTTAAAATCTTTAATAAGATTATTAAATTACCTTTGTTTAAATTTCGGGGACGAAATTATTTTAAGGGGGAAGGAATGTAATATCCCGGAAATTTTAACAATATCAATTTAATAATCTGTTGAATAATTAAATTGATATGGATGATCTTTGATAATAAGATTTGAATTTAATTTAATAATCTGATTAAATTAGTATTTAATTGATGATTTTATCTTTTAAAAGTTAATAAGATATTTTCTATTCGAATATATATATTTATTTATATATATTGTAAATAGAAGCTTTGATAAATTGGAAATTTATATTTAATTTAATCTGGACTTTTCAAAGATATTTAAATAAGTAATTTTATAGTTTTAAAATACTTCAGGTAAATATTTTAATTGGTTTAAGATATTTTTAACTTAAGTTTAAATAAATAAGATTTACAAAAATGGTTTGTTTTATTTCTTTTTAAATATTTCTTGATAATATAATCTCTTGTTTAATAAAATATGTTATTTTCAAATAATAAGTATAATGTATTATTTTTAATATGTATGAATTTTAAAGACTATAGAATTGTTATTTTTAAATGGAATAAATAGTGTATGTAAATATATATAACTTAACTTTTAAATTGAATCTTAGGATTTAATTTTATTTAAACTTGAATTTAAGTTTTAAAATTCAAAAGAATATATATTTAAATTGTTTTGGATTTTAAATTATTTGTATAAACTTTTATTTATAAGTATAATTAGCTTTTGTTTATCTTTAATAAGTAATATATATAGATAAGTGTTTAAATAAATAAGAAAAGGTTTTTATTTACTTTTAAACTAAATAAAAATAAGATAAATACTTAAAAGACAAGTGTCATTTAACTAATGCCTTGTTTAAACATGTGTAAATAAATGGATTAATCTATGTGACAAGTGTCTTTTTATTTTCTTTTTCTTTTATTTTATAAAATCAAAAATATACATGTATGTAAACATTTGCATTTCCTCAATTCATTCTTTCTAAACTCTTTTTCAAAGCCAAGAGAAAAACAAATTAGATCTTTCCTCTACTTCAATTCTGAAACAAATCAGAGAATCAAATGCCTCAAACCAAAAACTAAATTCAACAATTTGTAAACAAGTTTCCAAAATCAAATCTCAAGTCAGTCTGCATTTTTCAAAACCTGCAAACATCTTCATTTTCCAATCTGGAATCAACTCAGAGCAACTGATGCATTTTTCATCTCTGGAAGCAATTCAAACTGCTTGCAGTCATTTTTCAACCTGGAAGCCAACTTGCATGTAGGTTTAAAGCAATTTAAGTTTCAGCAACTCCAGTTATTAAATCAAATATGCAAAACAAATTTCAAGAAGCATTCAAGTTAAAGTCTTCGAGTGATAAAAACTGCCTCTGTTCCTCTTTGTTTAAGGTGAGTAACAGTTTTTATTTAAAACTAACTTAAATAAATGTAGTTGCTTGATTTTCCTGTGATAATCATGTGTGTAAGTGATGAAATTCTCTGTAATATGTAGAGATTGGAATGCATGTATGTTTTGATATGTTATTGCCTGTTCTAATATGCCAGTTTTAAAATCCTGATCAAAATAAATTATTTCATGCTCAAATCCTTATGATGGCTTAAGATTAAACCAAGTATGAGTATATAACATAGATGTTAGTTGAAATTTTATTAAATATAAAATAAAAACTGATATGTCTCTGTAAAGAAATATAACAGAGCAAATAGCTTGTAAGTGAAAAATTCAAAAGTCTAGATTCATTATTCCAGGAGTATAAGTTGAGTTCTTATACTAAAATTTGATTTTTAAAATATAAATCATAATTTTTAGTTTCGAATTGAAGGAGCAGTTCTAGCTTAAGTCAGAAATGAATTTTTGGTAATTTTGATTATCTCAATGAAACTGGGATGTTGAATTCTTCAGTAAGGATAGTGGGATGATCATGGATATAAGGAAAATTATTAGAAATCAAATTAAGGCAGTGAGGAAGAAACGATTTAAGTTTTAAATTTTTAAACCTAGTTATTACCAGTCTAGAGAAATCGAGCATCATTTCGTCTAGGATGGATCGAGTTCGACAAAACTCTGGAAATTGATAGTCGTGACGTGGATGAACTCGTCGCCGAAGTCGCTGGCGTTCTGGTGGTCGAGATTTCGAAGGCGAGGAGATGTTGACAGGTTTGGGTGAAATGGTAGTTCCTGTTCCAGTTTCGAATTTTGGGTCTCGATTCGTTTTCGCAAATGGATTGAAGTTTGGATGATCGAAGTTTGGGTTGTGGACGATCGCCGATGAGATGGAGTAGTCGTGGGTGGTCGGAGTTGATGAAGTTGACCGTGCACGTGCACACGGTCGTGAGTGTGTATGGGAAAGTCTGGGATTTTAACAGAGGGGTGCTCGAGTTTTTCTCGAGTTTTGTTCGAGTGATGCTCGAAGTTTTTAGGTGTGCTACTCGAAGTATTTTTGAGTGGTCTCGGGTATATTGATGTTGCCAGGCTTTTAAAAACTGTCTGTTTAAAACTTTAAACTAAATTTAAAACTGTAAAGAAATATTTAAACAGGAATTGGAATCAAAGTTTTATTTCAAGTTTGGTTTTGAACCCTAGATTTGAGATAAATAAGTTTATAAATTTAAATGTTTTAAATAAGTTTAAATGTTTTGAAATTTTTAAAGGGAAGTTGATTTAAGTTCTTTTTAAAAATTCCTTTAGAAGATATAAGATTTCTTTAACATGTAAAAGTTTTTAAATTGGATTTAAACTTTGTTAAAGACAAATTGTTATTCATTTTAAATCCGGAATTTAAAATGAAATTTAAAAGTAAATTTGAAAATGGATGTTTCAAATGTTTTGTGAATAAGGAATTTTAAACTTGGATAAGTAAATATTTTATCTTAAAGTTAAAAACATTATTAAATCTTTAAGGTAAATTAAAATGGTTTAAATAATCAAATTAATTAATCATTTGGATTAATTAAATAGATAACTAAAGGTTTAAACTAATTAATTTATGATTAAGATAAATTAATTAGGAATGATTAATTTATAATTAAGGATTATAAATTAGGGTATTAATTAATGATTAAGAATTAATTAATAAAGTAATTAAAGATTAATTAAGTTATGGTTAATACTTAATTAATTAAATAATTAATGTTTAATTAATTGGTTATTAAGATTTATTAATTTGAAATTAATAATAATTAATATAAGTTAATTATTTAAGAAAAGTAATTAAATAATTGTTAATGAAGGTCATTAACTATGGATTATTAAATAATTAATTTATGTAATTAATTTTAATAATTAATTAGATTAATTAATTTAAAGATAATCATTTGTGAAATTGTTTAAATGGAATTACTTAATGGAAGTAATTAAGAATTAATTACTTATTGTAATTAATTGAAGTTAATTTGATTTAGTTAAGTTAATTAATTAAGTTTAATTAATTTAGGATAATCAAGAGATGATTTGATAATAATTACTTAATGTAATTATTAAGGTAAGATTATTTAGGGAAGTAAATAATATGATAATTACTGGAAGTAATTAGTTGAATAATGATTTTATTAATAAAAATAATTTGAGTTAATTACTTTGAATAATTAATCAAGGGATTAATTAAGAAATTAATTAAGGAAGTAATTAATTTAGTTAGTGAAAGTAATTAAGGGTAGTTAATTACTGATTAAAGATTAATCAAGGGTGATTAATAAATGTTGTTTAATTAAAGGTTAATTACTTAATGTAATTAATTTAATTGAGTAATTAATAATTAAGTTGTAATTAAGGATCATTAATTAATATAATTAATGATGTAATTAAGATTGGTTAATTAAGTAATAATTAATAAATGAAGTAATTAATCAATGTAATTAATTAAGGATTAATGTAATTAATTATAGTTGATTAAGTTAATTAAATTTAGTAAATTAATTAATGATGTAATTAAAGGTTAATTACTATAAGTGGTTAAGGATAATTAATTTGAGTAATTAATTAAAGATAAATTACTTGGATGTAATTAAAAGATAATTAATCAAAGATGATTAATTGAAATGAATTATTAAAGGATAATTAATTAAATTGTAATTAATGGTTAAGTAAGCAGGATTTATAGAATGAAGTAATTAATTTAATTCACTTTAAATTAATTAGAGATGATATAAATCATTACCTATGGATGGATGATAATACTGAATGCTTTGCATTTGATTGATATCTCTGATGAGATATATGCTGTGTGATATGGATGTTAGTTGAATTGTGATGATAATATGGATTATCTGTTATATTGATAATGTTGATTATCTATTATAATGTTGTGAATTATCTTTCTATGTGTATAAAGATAATGAATTGAATTGTTTTAACTTTAAAACAACTTGGCCTTAAAAGATACGCTTTGGATTTCGATGAGACCGGGATCGGGTTTCCGTATACCGGATTTCCAGGTCTGGAGACCCGAATACCACATCGATCCAAATTAACGATAGGTCGTGAATCAAGTGAAGATGAAGATTCAGAGTGCAAGGGTTATTGTCGTTAACTCTGAGGGTGATTCCAAAACGAGTGTAACGAGATAATGCCTTCGGTTTCGTTCGAACCCGGAACGAACTTGTATGGATTGAATGCTTTCAGAACATCGTCAGGTGGACGATGAGCATTCTAAGTGATGTGTTCTTTTCTAAGGTAATCGTGACCTCAAGCCTCATCAACCGGGAATGGCTAAAACAGGGGAGGTGCAGCAAGGTTAGTGGGTAGCACCCAAGTAGGACAAGGTTACCTCTGTCTAGATGTCCCTTTCTATTTTCGACTTAGTGGTGCGGTTGCTGATCCCAACCGTGAGGTATCTTGTGCGGGAATTATCCAGTAAGGGATGTTCCGACCTTGTGTTGCAGGGGATTGGGAGTGATCCTCGGTACGGTGATCTAGGCCACGTACTGTGACGGGCGGTACCCCGGTAGCCCTGCCATTGTATGGAATCCAAACTCCAATAAGTGCCGTACGTATTAGTTGTGCCCAACTATGTTGGAATGTGAGATGTAAGCATTTCAGCTATTTCTGTATTTTACTTGAAAAACCTAGACCCTATTATAATACAATCGAATTTCCTATCAAATGTTTTGGTTAGCGTAAGGTAAAAACTTACCCATGTTTATTTGTGGGAAGTCTTACGTGATACCTTTTCTTTCAAAAGGTTTTGAAGTTAAACAAGTTTAACGTGTTACTCACACCAGACCCATGTCTGACCCAAGTTGTTTATTTCTGTTTTATAAACTCTTGGGTACTCAAATTTTTACGAGTAGCCAAGGGATTCAGGTTAGCCTTGACGAATTGTGGAGGAGCAATGGAGCAGGAGGCTTCAGCGTTGTAGATATAGATAGTAGTTTCCGCTGTGTTGATCTTGTTTAGATCTTTGTTTTGTATTGAGATGTAATAACTAGACAGATGTTTATAACTGTCTAGTATATGATATGTAATCTATGTAACTCTGATAAGTGTTGTATATGATACTATGTAATATTTATGTGATATAATATATTTTGTTCGTTTCCGCTGTGAGTATTTGTGTTTGTTTTCTTTCTCTTCTTTTCTTTTCTACTTCTCACCCCTTTCTTTCTTATTAGCGATACGACTTTCTATGGAGAGAAAGTCGTGGTCGTTACTTAAATAGTTTAACGGATCCTTAGAGGATGGGCGGTCCCAAGCATCTTCTAAGTTACTTGTACCTTTATTACAGTTCACTTGAGTTGGTTTATATTGTATAAGTATGTATGTCCCGACTCAAGTGTTTGTATTTTTATTTACGCTCGGGTCAGCCTGAGTTATTCACAGATTTGGATTTCCGCTCTCTTGGAGATTTGAATCGCTGGAGATTATCTGCTTGTCTTGTCCTATCTATTTCAGTTATGTTGTTCTATTCAGCTTGTACTTGGTTATCATATCCAGACTTCTGTTGTACCTTATTTCTTCTATTGTATCTTATTTAACTCTGATATATTTACATAGTAGCTTCATGAACTACTATTTCTTTTACTTCCGCTGCATTATTTTACTCTGTGTTTGTGATCTGTGATTATATTTATTTACTATATATTCTGAGATTTGCCAAATTTTATTTACAACGCGGTATTTTGAGCAATTCAAGTCCGACATGTGCGGATGCGAATGGTTGAAAATATCGGGTCGTTACAGTTGGTATCAGAGCTTTGGATTTGAGGCAAAACTCAGCATATGGAGTAGATTTATTTACAGAATCACTTTCGTTCGAGTTTGAATCTTTTCCTCTTGATTCGAATTTCCTTTGAATTTTTGGAACGTTTCCTGCGGTTCCAAAATTCATTCTTGTCCCTCACTATTCATCTTCTTTTGAATTTGGAGTATCACATAACTCCAATTCGAATGAGCTCTACAGTGAATTGGCGTTCTCGCCAATACTCTAATGACTTGTAAAAGGGGGAAAACTCCTTTACAAATTAGCATTGATTCACTAGAGATTTATATCTATCCTTGGTTTAAATGCTAATATCTTTTGTTATTCCAAACTCTATCTCTTGAGATCGGATGTAGATTTACCCCAGAAAAATAATAATATACATTTGATCTTTTTCATTAAGTCACGGTTGACCCGGTTAAGGTTGCCCGCGATTTATCTAAGATTATCCATCTTCAATATTTTGTTAGTTAATCATCTTGTCTTTGTTTCCAAAATATCTCCAAACATTTTGAATTGTACTTGTAAATCTATGTTTGTTTTATATATTGTGTTGTTTGAGTTGTTGATGATTGATTTGGACTTCCGATCGATTCGTCTGAT
This sequence comes from Allium fistulosum, assembly GCA_030737815.1. Classification (NCBI taxonomy): domain Eukaryota; kingdom Viridiplantae; phylum Streptophyta; class Magnoliopsida; order Asparagales; family Amaryllidaceae; genus Allium; species Allium fistulosum. The sequence goes on along the minus strand of CM060908.1, from coordinate 411,108,763 downwards.
CAACACTATCGATAGGATTTCTAAAACACTTTGACTGAACAAACTGACACGATATTATTTTAAAATTTAGTTAATGAAATAAATTTTGGTATCAGTAAATATTATGGAACTGAATAAATTGATTTAAATTGATTATTTGAAATGATAATACTTGATTTATCATTCTATTAATGAATTTATAAATAGTTGTTTATAAATTTGATTTGGGAACTGAAATGAATTTAAATCAAGAATTTGAGAATTTAATTTCTGATGGTTTCAGACCTTGTGTTTAAAGTTTTAAAAGGATATATTATTTAAAGTATTTTTGAATAGAAATTTGTTTCCAAAGAATTTTAAAGTTTTAAAATTTCAACGCTCTTCTCTTTGTCGCTGGAAAATAATTTCGGTGATGACTGCAGCATCATCGACGTTCATTTTCGAGTTTCGAAGTGAAGAAACCATTCTGTAGTCTTGCTACAGCTTTGTTTTGGGAAATTTTATTGATTTGAATTTCTAACATATGATTTGATTTATAAAATATATAGATATATGATTTAAATTTGATTTGACAAATTATGTACATACATTTATTTATCTCTAAATGGTTTGAAAGGAATCGGAGATTTTATTCTTAAATTCTATCTTAAATAATAACTTCAAGTATAAAAAGAAAATCAAAATTTTTAACAAATATTCAAGCTTGAAATGATTGAATTAGAATGTTTATAGTGTATATTAATTTTAGAAAGTTTTATTTGTATAATTCTCAATTGCATTCCAATATAACCTACCTTAATTTTTAGAAGTTAACAATGTAATTAGATAATATACAATATAAAAAGTTTTATAAATAAAATTTGAGTGGTTATAATAAATGTTATACACTTAAATTTTAGTTATAAAAGATTAACAGAGGTGAATAGACTAAAAGGTTAATTGAATAACTTACAATACAAAATGATGTTAAAGGAACTAAAAATAAATTAAAACAGTTATAATAAGTGTAAGTATATTTAACATAGATGATAAAATATATTGAGAGGAATAAATTTAACTTTAATTAGGAATAAAGAGGAATTAAATTTATTAAGAACATTACGAGTATAATAAAGATTTTTCCAATCCATGACTTGTGAAATTGTTAGTTTAAGAAAATTGGATGATAAGATAATGTAATTAGAGGTAGTTAAGATTTATTTAACTTGTGTAAAATTAATTATCAGTTTAAGCTGAAACCATAGAAATTTCAAACCTATTATCTTATTTTGTTTTTCAAACTTATTACCTAATTTTGTTTTTCAAACTATCTTTTGGCTGTTCTTATTTTTTTTCCTTATCTTGAAACAAACTAGTATGGGTGTCTTTCTAGGACCTTTCTGTTTAGAAATCTTTCTTTAATCTTTGATGATATTTGGTACCCATTTTGAATCTGAACACTGCTTGCCATCCACAGACCGTCGGTCAAGCGGGAAGGGTGAATCAGATTCTAGAGGATTTTTTTTTCGTACTTGTGTTCCTAATTCTGGAGAATCTTGGGAAGATCATCTCCACCTTGTTAAACTTACCTATAACCACAGTTATCAGGTATAATTCAAATATTCTTGTCATCTTGTCTTAATCTTATTTCACTCTATCTTTTTCTTATGCCTTCCCGTACCTCATTCCTTTTCGGGGACGAAAAGTTTTGAGTGGGGGAGAGTGTAACAACCCTAGATTTTTGGCCTGTATTTTTAAATTTGACTTTATTTTATTTTGAAACTATTTTAAACTTGTTTGATTTCAAACATTTCATTTTAAAAATAAATGTTAATTATTATATGAATTATAACTTCAAACTAGTATAAATTGGATATTTCACTGAAAAGTGAATTTCTGTTCAAACTGTTAAATCTTTGGCTTTTAAACTTCAAATTTTAATTATTTAAAATCCTAAATTTTATCTTTTATTATGAGAATAGATACAATAACATGAATACTGCTTTTCGTTTCGTTGGAAACAGAATTAAATTGTGAAAGTTATGTACATTTCAATTTTGAGTGCAATTTGTTTTATTCTCCAATTTTGTTATTTTAAATTGTATAAATTATATTTTCTTTGTCATATTTTATTTTAATATGTGTTAATATGTTATTTTATGAATATTTTTATCGTTTAATAATTTTAAAGTGATAGTATAATTTTTCTAAAGTCTACTTGAATATATTTCAATTTATGAAACCTAGTTTCCATTTTCTTTGCTATTTTCTTGATTTAGTTATATAATTAAAATTTATTTATTTATTTCATGCATTCACTTTTATTTGCTTTGTTTTACTTTATTTATATTCATTTTACATGTATATAAATTAAAATAGATTTTTCCAAAGTGTGTTGAAGTTATTTCCAAATTTTAAAGCCTACTTTACATTTTAAGCTATTTTCCTTATTTAATTTTATTTAATTAAAATATATTTATTTATTTTATATATTTATTTTATTTTCTGAGTTTTTATATTTATTTATCAGTTTTATATGTATTTAAAAATTACAAAATAAATAAAAGGAAATTTAAAAAGTTTATGTCTCTTTAGCTGCTTAAGACCCTTTGTCTTCCCGTCTCTTCATTTTCCAACCTTTGCATTCAATATTTGTTGCCGTTCATTTTCCTTCTTATTTCTGCCATACCTCTTTCTTTTTCACGTGAAAAATAGTATCTCAAACAAAAAAATAACATACGGCCATCTCTCCTCCTTTGATCAAAAGATTTGGTAAAAGTTTCTCTTCATTTTTCTTGATTTCTCTTGTTTTCGCTGGATCTTGCACTTGTTTTCAACATGTTATGGCTGGCCCCACCTACTCCAGCAGCTAGGCTGACCCCACCACCACCACAACCAGCCACCACCACCTCCAGATCACCATCCCATCAGGCCGACCATCCCTAGGCTAGAGCACCACCCCCTATTTACTTAAACCATCACCTTATGTCAAAACCGAGCACACTCTTCCTCATTCACCACTTCCACCACCTTTGCCACCACCTCCTCCACCACCCATTGCTTTGACCTGACCACCAACCACTGCCACACCACCCACCACCACCTGAGCACCAGGCTGAACCCATAGGACCCATTGGCCGAACCCATTGTGGCTTGAAGTTGATGATAGTTGCCTTGAAATTGTAGATCCATGCACCTACTTTTGCACCACCTTTTAGACTATGTTAGGCCGACCATATAGACTCAAGACCAGACCCAAATTCAACCTTTTCCAGTACATTTCAGACCTATAACTAAAATATAGGAAGTTGAAAGCAAGTGCAATGATTTTGGACTTGTTTTATACAATCGTTTCTAGCTTTGTTTAGTGAATTTTTGGTTGAAAACTCATGTTGTCTATATTTGTTTTGTTTGAATGTGACAAGGCAATTAGTTTTGGCTCTTTCAATCTCAAATCATTGTCGTGCTTTCGTGCCTCTGGAAATCCTTGTTGTGTGTTCGTGGTCGTCATCTCCAACTTATACAAGTGAGTAAATCTCACCAGACTAATATGTACTTATATAATTGATAAACTGACATCACTTGAATCTGTAAATGCATATCATCCTGTTATAACTGTTATATTATGATTATATGATGTTCACCCATTCTTATTTATCTGTTATACCATATGTTACTGTTTATGATGTTATTCTATTTATTTATATCAGTTTATCACACTGCAAGTTCCCTGTTAGTATAGAAATCACTATGGGTTGAAATGATACATACCCGAACGGACTTTAGAATAGGGAAAGATCGTTATGGCCTGAAATGATAAGCCTGAGTGACTTTTTATTTATTTAACTTGGGATTGCGGGTTTGAAATGATAGAACCCGGTTTTTCTTTGTAAATTGCGGATTGAAATGATACATATCCGTATCACTTGACCTAGGTTAGAAAATTATATACAGACCCGTGGTTTATGTATTTTTCTAAAAAATTTAAATTATTTTGAAAATGTAAATATTATGATATTTTGATTTAAATTTTATTAAAATGATGTCTATAAAACATTTGTGATTTTCTACAAATTAAATAAGTGAATTAAGTAAATGGTGAAGTAGAATTTGAAATATAAGTTAATTTTGGAATTTACGATTTTGTTTATAAATGGAATTTATGTAAAGGAAGAAAATATGACAAATCTGATTTAAAAGATGAATTTAATGATTTTATTAAGTAATAATAATTTTTAAAAGTGTTAATGATTTTTGTATAAATTAAAATATGAAATAAATGAATATTTAAGCTGAATTTGGAAATATAACTCGAATTGAATTTTTTGTGAAATTTGTTTAAAAGTGAAATTTTAATTAAGTAAAATAAATGGAAATAAGTTATATTTTGTAAATTTAAACTTAAGTGTTAAGTTAAATTTTTAAATAAAGAAATGAAGATTTAATTGTCATTTAATTTGATTTTTGTATGGAAATTTGACTTTATAAATTCATAGAAATAAAGGTATTTAAATGATTGTTTTTAAATTGTGAAAATATATGATTTTATAAGTTAAAATGATTTATATTAAAAGTTAATTATGTGTGAAATTATAAATAAAACTCTGAATTTGATTTGATAGCATTTTTGAAATGTAATGTAAAGATATTACAGCATTGAAATATGCTGTAGTTGTTTTAATTGAACCAAATAGCAAATTTGAACTAAGAATTATTATAGCACTTTTTTAGTGCTATAGTTGTTAAATTTAACTAAAATTTTAATTGAAACTAAATTTAGATATTACAACATTTTAAATGCTGTCTTTGGTTAATGAACTGTTTTTAAACATAACATTTCGTAGCATTTTCTAAGTGCTGCGAAAGTTGAATTTTCTTTGTTTAATAAATTCAAATGAATGAATGATCTTTGAAAAAGATAAAATTTTGGAAATTAAATATTTAATTATTAAAAATAATAAATTGACTTTAAATGATTTAAATGGAATAGTTGATTCGGGAAATACAACTATTTTGAAATGTGACTAAATGGTATTTAAATTAAAATTAAATAGATGATATTTTGAAATGATATTTTGATATTTTGAAATGAATTTGAAATTATATTAAATCTTGGAATGAATAATTGAAGTTTAAATTAGTATGAAAAATATTTGGTTTACTTGTAATTTGAATCTATTTACAAGATATTGGACTTATGAAATATAGGATAATAAAGCTTTGGAATTTATTTTATAATTTGAATAGTTATTTTGTGGATTTAATCTATATTTGAAATTTATAAGATTTGAAATGGTCTATGGAAATTTAATTGAGATAAATGATTGAATTGAATTGAAACTTTGGAAATTTTAATACTTGATTTGAAAGTATAATAATTACACTTTTAAATGGTTTAAATGAATTATTTTGATTGAAATATAAACTATTTAAAAGGGTGACTTGAAATGATAATAAATGAATGATATCTTTAAATTTAAAAAGGTATTTAAAGTTGAATAATTGGATTTGAACTCAAATGATGATTTGATAATGAAGTTTTGGAAAGATATGATATTTTGATATATTAAATGATTTGAAATGAAGTTTTGGAAAGATATGATAGTTTGATATATTGAAATGATTTGAAATGAGGTTTTGAAATGATATGATATTTTAAATATATTTAAATGGTTTGGAATTGATTTAATCTTTATTTTTGATAAAGATTTGGATTTGAAATTCTATTTTGAAGTATAAACTGTTTTTAAATTATAACCACGGGTTATAATAACGATTGGTTGTTAAAGAGACCGGGATCGGATATGGACATACTCTCTGTCGACACCGAAAACCACTTTGACAACTGTGTACGCGGTGGAGTTTCCAGAACGAAGTAGGATGGTGGCGACGATCCTAAGGTATATATGTGGACCCAACTCCCGTGAGTTGGCATAAGGTGGCTAAAACAGGAGCGATTGACGGACCAAGGAGGTAGCACCTCTGATCAGACACACTTCTTCGATACCATTCTATTACTTGTAATTGATTTGGTGCGCACCCTTGATTTGGGAGTATTGTTCGAGGTGGGCGGTAGTGGCTGCTATGCGTCACCACCAGTCCGGATGCGTAATTGGTATATCTACCCTGGCATTGCCTTGTGTGCCGTGTCACCTACCATATCGAGCCCACTACGATTTTGGTTTAAAGATCCGACCGCGTTAAGGTTCACCATCCCCTTAACGCTATTTTCTATATGATTATACTTTACTGATTAGACACTACTGTATATAGCGTATATTACTATATAGTAAATAGTTTAACGGATCCTTAGAGGATGGGCGGTCTCAAGCATCTTCTAAGTTACTTGTACCTTTATTACAGTTCACTTGAGTTGGTTTATATTGTATAAGTATGTATGTCCCGACTCAAGTGTTTGTATTTTTATTTACGCTCGGGTCAGCCTGAGTTATTCACAGATTTGGATTTCCGCTCTCTTGGAGATTTGAATCGCTGGAGATTATCTCCTTGTCTTGTCCTATCTATTTCAGTTATGTTGTTCTATTCAGCTTGTACTTGGTTATCATATCCAGACTTCTGTTGTACCTTATTTCTTCTATTGTATCTTAATTAACTCTGATATATTTACATAGTAGCTTCATGAACTACTATTTCTTTTACTTCCGCTGCATTATTTTACTCTGTGTTTGTGATCTGTGATTATATTTATTTACTGTATATTCTGAGATTTGCCAAATTTTATTTACAACGCGGTATTTTGAGCAATTCAAGTCCGACATGTGCGGATGCGAATGGTTGAAAATATCGGGTCATTACAAGTAGTAAATATCAAAACCCCTTTCTTCCAAATGATTTCAACACTATTTTAATTATAAAGTTCGTTTTCTCAAACCGTTTTCCAATCTACTAGTATATACAAACCTTTACCTCACTCGTACGAGAAATCTAATTAAACGATTTAGTAAAACGAGTGGTATGAAACGCTTGCGTTTACTTCATCGGTTAATTCTTGGACTTGTTCGATTGAACCTCTTGTGACAATTTTCTAGTGAAGATCTACAGTTTATTCGTAAATATTTAAGTTAAGCAAGTGGTTATGGGACATGAAGCTAAACTCATATATTTACTAGCTTGGTGTGATTGACACTTCTTAATGATCACGACGATCATTTTTGTGATTTAGACTAGCAATTGTGCGATGTCTCTTTGTCTACGAGGGAGACTAAACCCCGTTTGTGTGATGTTTCTACATCACATATGTGGGGTAGCGCCCCACGGTCTTCGGGCCATTCTTGTGGAGCTTCAGCTCAAAATTAATGGTTAGCTACCATGAGATGGCGTCTCGTTTTGTGATACACGTGTTGGTGAGTTTTCATACTCCCGTTTTGTTATAGGCCTCCCCCTTCTTGTGATTTTTGGATTTCTTGAGATGAGTTCTGGAATTTTATGCTTCACCAATTTTCGTGATTTCCATTGATAAGTTTTATCAATTTTTGTGCATTGGTGAATTTGTGTGTCATTGACTTGTTATGAATACAAGTTTTGGGTATGATACCCTATTTTATCTTTGAGAAGATTCTTGTGATATTGATTAATCTCATGTTGATTTTCAATTACATACTTATAGTAGTATGCCATTATGGTTATTACATGTTTATGCCATATCTTTTATTCTATATCATGTCATCTGATATTTATAGCTAGACTGATCCGTTTATTATTTTCTTATAAATAACACTCGGGTCAGACCGAGATGTTACAAGTGCTTCTGCTTGACTTCTCTTCTGGGATTACTCTGACTTTTGGCTAACTACTTAGATTAGTAGTTTTTGGATGTATACATTTGAGATATAGACTCTATGATGTATACTTATTCGTTTGCATAGCACATGTTGCTATTCTTTTGTGTTATTGTGGATCTTTCAGACCACTACTCTGATGTACACTTTCATGTGTTATATATTCATATCTTTTTCCGCCTTTGTGATATGGATGTCTGTGACTGATTTGTGTTATGTTTATTTCTATGTTTGTTTCCGAAGATTAAATATAGCCACTGTGTGATAGCTTTGAGTTTGTATCGGTATGTCGAATTTCCTCCTTAAATGAAATGCATGCTATACTATCTGACATATCGGTGCTCGTACAAAGAAAGTACACGGATGGTCGCTCCTCAACAGCCTTATTCTCCATGCTAGTTGACAGCATTACTCCGTAGTGTTCTTGGCTAGCGTGGGTATAGAGGTGGGGCGTCACAGCTTGGTATCAAAGCCAAACTTTGGAACAATGTAGAATATCTTAACAAGGATCATCGTCCTAAGTCCACCTTAGGAGTCGTGCTATAGGATTTATTTCTGGTCTTCGTACCGATTCATCCTATTTCCTTTTATGTATCCTTGTTTTATCTATCAAGATTTGCTTGATAATAATTTGGAGAATAACTTTTCTTCTTCTCTCTTTCTTAAAGAAGAGAATGTCTAGACCAGGCCGTCCCAGAGCTGGACCATCTACTGTTACTCCCCAGGATGGAGTTTATATGACCGCTCAGCAACTACTTGATTTAGTAAAGAATGCTCAAGCAGTTGGTTCTAATCCAGAACCTACTCACCCTAAGTTTGGATTTGCACGCTTGTGCAACGATTATACCAACTTGGGTGGGAAGCCATTCAAAGGTTCTGAAACTATTATTGAAGTCCAGGCTTGGTTAAGAACATGCGATCGAATCTTTTCTCGCATGAGTTTTATCGATCTTCACCATGTTCAGGTGGCCTCCAGTATGCTCCAAGAAAGAGCATTGGACTAGTACGAACTTCTTATTTCTGAAATTAATGAAGTGGATCTCACCTGGGAGCAATTCCGGGAACGCTTCGAATTAAAATTCGTACCAGAAGCAGAGAAAGTGACATTGGCTCGACGTTTCATAGACCTTGTTCAAGGTGAATCCTCTGCGACAGATTATGTCGCATCCTTCGGGTCACTGTCTAAATATAGGGTTGAATACATCAACACCCCATTGAAGTAGAACCAAAGATTCGTCTATGGCTTAAACAAGAATCTCAAGAAGCCATTACTTCTAAAATTAGAAGTTTCTTTCGATCAACTCATTGATATCGCTCTTCGTCTTGAAGAGGCGGATAGGGAAAGTGATGTTGAAGTGGTGGGTTCCAAACCAAACTTCAACAACAAGAAGAGGCCAAACAAATTCAAAGGTCCTTATCCCAACAAAAAGGGGAAACCTGCACCTTCGGCAGCAAAGACTTCTACCCCAAGTAGTGGGCAATGCTTTAATTGTGGTTCTAAGGACCATTTTGCGAACAAGTGTTCAAAGCCACGTTCTTGTCGCTATTGTAAGAGCCCGGATCATTATATACATTTATGCCCCAGACTTCAAGGCAAGAAGGAGGGAAAGCTTAATGTGGCTCAAGCCCCTGGCAATACATCTAGCGGTCAAGGTATGTCTCATTCTGTCCTTGAAGGCATTATTATATTTCGTGATCAACCTATTAGAGTTCTCTTTGATACAGGTGCATCCCATTCTTTTATATCAAAGGAACTTGTCGATACTTTTTCCTTAAGTGTGGTTGCTTTAATGACTTCTTTAAGAATTGCGAATCCGGTTGGTGGATCCGCAACTCTTAGTTTGCTTTGTAAAGATGTGGAGATTATTTTGTGTGATTTTTCTTTCCTAGCCGATTTGCATGTCATGCGTTACTTAGGCTTTGGAATGATTTTGGGTATGGATTGGCTTAACCGTTATGAAGCTCATATCCTATGTCCTAAGCGAACTATTTATCTTCGACATCCACTATCTGTTAAGCAGATTTCTATTGTTCTAAAAGATTCGGATTCCACTTTGACGGTATCTTTATATTCTCTAAATCCTCCTGATGGTGACAATGATGATGAGGAAGATGTCATTTCTCTTATTCACGTCATCCGTGAATTTTCCGACATATTTGAGCCCGTTTTAGGATTACCACCTAAGCGAGCAATTGAGTTCAAAATTAATCTTATACCTGGAGCTCAACCTATTACTCGTCCTCCTTATCGCATGTCCAATAAAGAGAATGAAGAGATGAACAAAAAATTATCCGAATTAGAGACGAAGCAATTTATTCGCTCCAGTTCCTCGCCTTGGGGAGCTTCAGCAATTTTCGTGAAGAAGTCCGATGGTACACTTAGGCTTTGCGTCGACTACTGCAAGCTTAATGATCTTACTATTAAGAATAAATATCCTTTACCTCGGATTGATGATCTATTTGATCAACTTAGTGGTGCTAGAGTCTTTTCACAATTGGACTTGGCTACCGGTTTTCATCAGCTTTGTATTGCAGAGGATAGTATTCCTTTGACTTCGTTCCGTACTCGTTATGGATCTTATGAATGGCTAGTTATGCCATTTGGTTTAACGAATGCTCCGGCCTATTTCGTTGACCTTATGAATCAAGTTTTCAAAGATTTCCTCGATCGGTTTGTTCTCATCTTTATCGATGATATTCTTGTGTATTCTGAAACCGAGGAGGAACATGAAAAGCATCTTCAGATTGTATTGGAAACTCTTAGGAGCAATCAATTAAAAGAAAATTTTTCTAAGTGCCACTTTTGGCAATCTAGTGTGAATTTTCTCGGTCATATTATTTCCGAATCCGGAATATTAGTGGATCCTTCAAAGATTGAAGCGATTCAAAATTGGTAGAGACCGAAGAGCGTGACTGAAATCCGTAGCTTTCTCGGATTGGCAGGTTATTACCGTCGTTTCATAAAAGACTTTTCTAAAATTGATGTGCCTCTTACTGGCTTAACAAAGAAAGGTGTTAAATACATTTGGTCGAGCAAATGTGAAACTTCTTTTCAGAAATTAAAAGAACTCCTTTCAGATGCTCCTATTCTTGTTATTCCCGAAGGGAATCAAGATTTTGTTGTTTATACCGATGCTAGTCGCGTTGGTTTGGGTGCCGTTCTTATGCAAAAAGAACTTGTTATTGCTTATGCTTCTAGGAAATTGAAGCCGGCCGAGACTAGGTATGCCACACATGATTTAGAACTCGCGGCTATCGTTTTCGCCCTTCGAATTTGGCGACATTATCTTTTGGGAGAGAAATTTATACTTTATACATATCATAAGTCTTTGAAATATTTATTTTCTCAAAAGGAACTTAATTTGCATCAACAGCGTTGGCTTGAATTTCTTGCCTCTTATGATCTTGATATTCTTTATACTCCCGGAAAGGGAAATCGAGTTGCCGATGCACTTAGTCGCAAGCAACAAGCGGTTGTTTCCATGATGATATCCGAATGGAAAGATCTCGAGGTTTTATCCACTTGTGAAATTCGAGATCGTGTCTCTGATTTATGTTCATCTCTTGTTTTATGTAGCCTTGAGGCTCGTCCTTCTCTTTTTGACCGCATTCTTAAAGCTCAAAAGCTAGATCCTGAATTGGCTTTGCTTGGCCAAAATTTTAAGGATAAAATCGATATTGAAGGTTTGAAAGACTTTGATATTGATTCTCGTGGCGGCATTCGAAAATTTGGTAGACTTATAGTGCCAAATATTAGTGATCTTCGTAAAGATATTCTAGAAGATTCTCATCATTCCAAATTTTCCATTCATCCCGGTAGTAGTAAAATGTACGCGGATATGAAGCGACTTTATTATTGGGAGGGAATGAAATCTGATATTGCTAACTTTGTTAAGCGTTGCATGACTTGCCAACTTGTCAAGGCCGAACATCAAAGGCCCAGTGGGTTATTGCAACCATTGGAAATTCCAATTTGGAAGTGGGATCAAATTTCCATGGATTTTATTGATGGCCTTCCCCGTTCTCGTTCGGGTCATGATAGCTTATGGGTAATCGTTGATAGACTTACTAAATCTGCCCATTTTATTCCCGTTCGGTCTAATCGAACCGTACCTCTTTTGGCCAAACTCTTTATTAAAGAAATTGTTAAATTGCATGGAGTTCCTACTTCTATTGTTAGTGATCGTGATCCATTATTTACTAGTGGATTTTGGAAGAGTCTTCAAAAAGCTTTGGGAACAAAGCTTAATTTTAGCACCGCTTATCACCCCCAGTCCGATGGACAAACTGAGCGTGTGAATCAAACTCTTGAAGATCTTCTTCGTTCTTGTGTGCTTGATTTCGGTGGAAGTTGGGAAGATCATATTTCTATTATTGAATTTTCCTATAATAATAGCTTCCAGTCTAGTATTGGTATGGCACCTTTCGAGGCACTTTATGGAAGGCCATGTCGATCTCCTTCTTGTTGGCTTGAGGCCGGTGAGAAGCTGGTTTTAGGTCTAGATTTTATTCGTGATTCCACAGAAAAGATTGTACTTATTCGTCATAGGATGAAAGAAGCCCAGAGTAGACAAAAATCCTATGCCGATAACCGAAGAAGGAAATTAGAATTTTCTGTCGGAGATCTTGTATTTATTCGTGTTTCACCTATGAAGGGTGTAGTACGCTTCAGTCGATCGGGAAAATTAGCGCCTCGATATATTGGGCCATTTCCTATCACTGAACGTATTGGTTCCATGGCTTATCGCCTTTCATTACCGGCTCAGTTTTCTGCCATGCATGACGTGTTTCACGTTTCTCAATTGCGGAAATGCCTTCGAGATTTTGATTCTATTCTTGAGCCCGGTGTTGTGGAAGAAATTGAAGTTTCGCCGAATTTAACTTATGAGCAGCATCCTATTCGAATTATTGCTTCTGAGGTTAAACGACTTCGAAATAAAGATGTTCCGCTTGTTAAAGTTCAATGGTCCTCAAATCCTAAGGATTGCTCTTGGGAATCTAGAGAATTCATCGAGCGTACACATCCGGACTTACTTTCTCATGCTCTTTGAGGTGAACTTCTTATTTCAAATTTCTTTTGTGTTAATATGCTTTTATGGTTGTTACTTTTTATTTCCATCTTATATATATATTGCGAGGACGTAATTTCTTTAAGGAGGGGAGTTTGTAACAACCCGCATATTTGTCGATTTTGTATTTAAATATTTTATTTAAATATTTTATCGTTAGTCAGATTTTAGCCCGAAAAGCTACCTTTTGCAAACGGTCAAATTAGGACTCGAGACCACTTCCATTGAGTTCGAAACGCCGTTTACAATCTTTTAAGTATAAACTTCGATATGTTTGGAGATAGTGGCAATTTCGCTACTTTTTCGCTTAGGGCTTTGGTTTGGGCTGAACCACTTACTAACTTAGTCCCAACCCATCTCCTCTTCATCACTTCATTCTTCATTTCCTAACATTTCAAGCTTCATCAAAAATAGAGGAGGGAATGGGAAATTAAAACTCCAAGCCTAGGTTTCAACTTCAAATCCATCATCCAACTCCAAATCTAGAGAGAAGACATTGGATTCAAGCTTCTTCCATTGCTTTTAAGCTTCTCCATCATCAATTTCGTGAAAAGGTGAGATTTTTATCTCACATTCTTGTCTATAACTATCTATGATTGTTGGGTATGAATCCCTATCACTATTATATGTGCAATTGCTTTTGGTATGGATTGAATGGGAGAAAAACCCAAAATTTTCGAGTTGTTAGCATTTTCCTGCACTTAGGTCGTTCGGCCAGGGAGGGGAGAAGTCGCCCTGCAAATTTAAGCCCGCTCCCATCTAGGTCGCTAGCACTTAGGTATTTAGGTCGCTCGGCAATGGCTCGTTCGCCCCTAGGTCGCTCAGCATTGAAAAACACTTGCTTGCTATAGGTCGCGCCTCGTTAGCTCGCCACGAGCTAGGTCACTCGGTCGCTAAGTCGCTCGGCCTACCCACCTTAGGTCGTTTCCCTTTAGGTCATTAGACCTTAAGTCGTTCGCCATGGGTTAGGTCGCTCGGCCCTTTTTCACATTAGGTCGCGATCCGTTAGGTCGCTTGACCCCATTTCCACTTTAGGTCGCTGGCCTCTAGGTCGCTTCACCTTGGGTCGCTCGGATATGCAAGCCCGTTCCAGTAGGTCGTGACTTGTTAGGTCGCTCGGCCTTGTTATAGACGTTAACTCGCTCAACCCTTAGGTCGCTCATGACACTTGGTCTCACTTCTGTTAGGTCGCATGACCTCGTTTCCACTAGGTCGCTCGACCTGTCTTACCTTAGGTCGCTTGACCTGTAGGTCGTTCTATTGCATCTTTAGCTCGGCCATGTTAGGTCGCGCCATCTTGGTCGCGCCTAATTCCTATGTTGAAATTTGTTATGTCGCAGGGGAACTTCCACTTTGATGCATTTTGAGTTGATTTCCTTGGATTTTTGTTCACGTCTTCGAATGTGAATTTTTGTGATAGATTGTTTCTACAATCAGTTTTGTGGTTTGTCACTTTGAAAATATGAAGGTTTTAATACTAGTAGTAAATACCAAAACCCCTTTCTTCCAAATGATTTCAACACTATTTTAATTATAAAGTTCGTTTTCTCAAACCGTTTTCCAATCTACTAGTATATACAAACCTTTACCTCACTCGTACGAGAAATCTAATTAAACGACTTAGTAAAACGAGTGGTATGAAACGCTTGCGTTTAATTCATTGGTTAATTCTTGGACTTGTTCGATTGAACCTCTTGTGACAATTTTCTAGTGAAGATCTACAGTTTATTCATAAATATTTAAGTTAAGCAAGTGGTTATGGGACATGAAGCTAAACTCATATATTTACTAGCTTGGTGTGATTGACACTTCTTGATGATCACGACGATCATTTTTGTGATTTAGACTAGCAATTGTGCGATGTCTCTTTGTCTACGAGGGAGACTAAACCCCGTTTGTGTGATGTTTCTACATCACATATGTGGGGTAGCGCCCCACGGTCTTCGAGCCATTCTTGTGGAGCTTCGGCTCAAAATTAATGGTTAGCTACCATGAGATAGCGTCTCGTTTTGTGATACACGTGTTGGTGAGTTTTCATACTCCCGTTTTGTGATAGGCCTCCCCCTTCTTGTGATTTCTGGATTTCTTGAGATGATTTCTGGAATTTTGTGCTTCACCAATTTTCGTGATTTCCATTGATAAGTTTTATCAATTTTTGTGCATTAGTGAATTTGTGTGTCATTGACTTGTTATGAATACAAGTTTTGGGTATGATACCCTATTTTATCTTTGAGAAGATTCTTGTGATATTGATTAATCTCATGTTGATTTTCAATTACATACTTATAGTAGTATGCCATTATGGTTATTACATGTTTATGCCATATCTTTTATTTTATCTCATGTCATCTGATATTTATAGCTAGACTGATCCGCTTATTATTTTCTTATAAATAATAATCGGGTCAGACCGAGATGTTACAGGTGCTTCTGCTTGACTTCTCTTCTGGGATTACTCTGACTTTTGGCTAACTACTTAGATTAGTAGTTTTTGGATGTATACATTTGAGATATAGACTCTATGATGTATACTTATTCTTTTGTATAGCACATGTTGCTATTCTTTTGTGTTATTGTGGATCTTTCAGACCACTACTCTGATGTACACTTTCATGTGTTATATATTCATATCTTTTTTCGCCTTTGTGATATGGATGTCTGTGACTGATTTGTGTTATGTTTATTTCTATGTTTGTTTCCGAAGATTAAATATAGCCACTGTGTGATAGCTTTGAGTTTGTATCGGTATGTCGAATTTCCTCCTTAAATGAAATGCATGCTATACTATCTGACATATCGGTGCTCGCACAAAGAAATTACACGGATGGTCGCTCCTCAATAGCCTTATTCTCCGTGCTAGTTGACAGCATTACTCCATAGTGTTCTTGGCTAGCGTGGGTATAGAGGTGGGGCGTCACAAATTGTTTCCATATAAGTGATTCATTTTACGGAAATAATTTATTTCCATAAACGAATCAAACTTTTAATTTTAAAAATGAACTGAACTTTTGCTTGATTTCCGTATTGGTAAAACACTTTTAGAATTAGTTCCTGATTGTTAAATTGTTGAAAGAAGTGCGCGACCCTGGAGGCCTAAACCAATATCAGACCGAACACCCAGAAGGTTATCCAACTTAACATCTTAAAAATCGAGTTCCAATTCCTTTTTATAACTTTAAAACAATATCAATTGTCCCGAAAGATAATAAATCACATTTAAAATCTCTTTTAAATAAACAAATCCATTATCCATAATAAAATAGATAACTATTTCCAAATACTTTTATAACATTGGTAAATTAACTTTTAAAGCTGTATTAAATCAGTTTCTTAACTTCAAATCAGTTTATTAAAGCAATTTTATTATATTGGTTAATTTACTTTAGTCACCTTTATTAAATCAGTTAATTAAAAAGATTTATTAAATTAAGATAACCATTAATTAAATGAATAATTAATCTCAAACATCATTAATTAAAATGATAAGTAATTCTAAATTCCATTGATTAAAACAATTAATTAAGTTCAAATAATCATAAATTAATAGGATTAATTAAATCCAAACTTCATTAGTCAAACCGATTAATTAAAACATCATTTGTTAAAACGATTTATTTAATTATAAAACATCATTAATTAAAATGATTAATAAAATTGAAACATCATTATCTAAATGATTTATTATTTTTAATTATCATTAATTATAATGATTATTAATTTCAATTATCATTAATTAAAATAATTCAATAAAGTAATTAAACTCCATTATCGTTAATTAAAAGAATTAATTAAACTCAAATAATCATTATTTAAAATGATTAATTAAGTATAAAACATAATTAGCAAAAATGATTAATTAAATCTAAAGATAAACCAATTTTTTTTAATCATCATTTATTAAATTGGTTAATTAATCTCAAAATCATTAGTTAAAATGATTAATTAATTTAAATTATCATTAATCAAAATGATTAATAAATTTTCAATATTCTTTTTAGCAGAAACACAAGCTCAAGTTCATATGACAGAGGTTTGGGGATGAAATTTAATAAACGATGGTATAGCAAAAATCGCTATAACCACATTTAAACCATTTAATAGAATATCGGTATTTAATTTAAATCAACCATCAATAACAACATATGGATGATAATAAATGATTTATGGGCGAGAAACGCCCTTTGGGTCTCCCTACATATATTTCCTGCAAAACAATGTTTATGAATAATATATAGATAATCATATGGGTTTATAACGGTCAAATTAATATATCATCCATTTTCCAATCGGTAATTCAACCAAACAAGCAATCAAACAATTTAACTAACATCTAAACAATCATTAAGTATTTATAAAATCATTAATATGATATAATAAAATTAAATGTGAGTTAAATTCACCAAAGGTTTTGAAAACTTGAAATGCTTTAACGCTCAGAAAGCTTGGAAAACCACAAATTCTTCTCGAAAATGGGTCATTTGCACTCGACTTTTGGAGCCTTTCCTCTCGGATTTTGGAAAAGTGGTCAACAGAAAAGTTTTATATTATTTTTTCCTATATCAGTTAAAAAAAATAATTACTCAAAAAGTTAAATTTTGAGGAAGTTATAGCCTAAACAGTGAGGGGTATTTTCGGACAACAAAATCTAGGTTCAAAAACACTCTTGCAAAAAAATGAATTTTTGGAGCATCTAAGATCAAAATAAGAAAATGTGGTAAACTACAAAGTTGTAGCCACTGGAAATATACATGGTTTTAAAAAAACAAAATCTTGATTTGGTTTAGTACGGAGAAAGTATGACCGAATGAAGTAGGAGGGAAAATGGAGAAAGTGGAGATGAAAACAAGTGAATTAAAACCAAGTTTTTAAAGTAAGAATTTGATTTTTAAAACTTTAAAACCTAAAAACTTAATAGAGAAGCCATGGAAGTTTTGTTTCCATGCTTAGAAATGTTTTGAAAATGGAAAAGAGAATGAGAAAGTGAAATAACAATTAGGAAAATTAGTTTATATATTATGTTAACATGTTGAATTACCAAACTACCCCTCGTCCTTTACCCTCCATTTCATGAATGCCACATCACCATGTTCTCCTCCTCCCATCATATCAATGCCAGTGTGATGACCCGCAAATCCACACCCTTTGAATCGACAATAAACCACACAAGTCAGACCCAAAAAGCATAGAATGACGGAAAGTCAGGAGAAAGAAAGGAGAGAGAAGAGGAGAAGAGAAGGAAGGGAGAAGAAGAAAACCAAATAGAACAATACAGAATCTCACATCGCAGTGGAATAAAATATAATATATAATAACATACCTTTATACAAAGAAACTATAACCGTAATATACATACAACCATCAGAGGACAACAATCAATAATCAATTTGGACAGTTATAATAAATTGTCCTCACATGTACTAAATATACAACATAACACACGCAGCGGAAATAACCTAGTACATGTAATGCACATGGAATCCTCCAGCTCATCTCCTAAGCTCCATAGCATCCTAACCTGGATCTGCAATACTCGGTCTGACCCAAGCATTATAATAAAATAACACCCGAGTCAGTTCAGAAAACCAGTGTGAGAAAACACACTCAATTTGAATTATTACTGTTATCAAAATCCTTTGAAAAACAAAGGTATCTCGTAAGACCACGCTACACATAAATACGATGGGTTTTTACTTTACGATAACCAAAACATTTTATATCAAAATCATCTGATATTATAATAGTATTTATAGAAAATAAACTATAAAATAGCTGAAATGCTTGCATATCACGTTTCAGCATATTTGGTATACAACTAAAACCGTATAGGCTCATAGTGGACATTAGATTCCATACAATAACAAGGTAAGGAACTACCTTCCGAAGGTACATCTCTAGATAAATGCACCGGAGTCTAACAAGAACATCTTGTACCCCCGCCACACAGGACTGGCCTACAATTTGACTAGTAGTACCGAATATGATCACCCCGCTTGGGCCTCGAAGCATACAAGAATAGATAGTAACCGATCAAGATTTGGGATGACCATATCCTACTTGGGTGCTACCCACTTGGCCCAGCTGCATGCCCGATTTTTGACATTTCTCAGTTGATGAGGTTCGAGGCTACGTTTTACCTTTTGAATAGAAATACCATTTGGAATGCTAATCACTGCCTTCCAAGCAACAATGCAATGATAGCATTCATCCATACAAGTTGTTCTAGGTCTGAACAAACCGAATCTCCTTCAAGATCATCATCTCCATTATCTTCGAGAGATCACAATTAGTAATGCACAAATCGGATCGAAGTGGTTTTCGAATAATTAAATCCGATCTCGGTCTCTTCGAAACGATCAACGAATTTGGACAGATTTGATAATCGTTTATTTAACTATCAAATTACACAAATAAACAGTCACTAGGCCCATATTTTATTAAATCTTTTCAAAACATTCATTTAAAATATCTTTACACAGATATATATTCAATTCTCTTTCAGTATTCCAACATTTGAAAACAATTTCAAATCCTTATATCCTTAACGGGATATTTTCAAACCATATCAACACTTAGAAATATTTCTGAATTCAATTTATAATGCTTAGAAAAATATTTCTATACCAATCATTTCACTCTTAAATATTTCCAAAATCCTCCTTTCAATACTTAGGAAAATATTTATAGCATATTTTCCAAGATCATTTTAATATTAACTTAGGAAATATTTCATAACTTATCTCATAAATCTCCGGAATTTATATTAATTCCTTTTACAATTTCCAAAACCGATTATACTCACTTATAACCTCGTCTAACTATTTATATCTTCTTTATGAATTCAGATTCATTCTCGAAGTTCTTGTTTCTAACATCTCGGAAATTTCCTTAAGTTTCGAAAATTCCGTTATAAGCTTTCTCTTACAAAATCACATCTGTTTAATAAAATCTGGCCACAAATCTCGAGAGTATTTATAAATAAAATTCAATCACCTACTTTTAAATTCTATACATATATATAATAATAACAATAAGTATTTTAAGGAAATAATTATTTTCCAAAAAGGTGTTTAAGTAATTATTTAAATGATCAAAACACTTCCCAAATAAACAATGGAAACTGATTCCCAATTCATTATAAATAATATTTATTGACTTACAAGGGTTATTTATAATATATTAAATCTATTCGAATAGTTAACTTTTCCAAAATATTTTAAATACAAATAACAGTTTTAAAACAACACCGTTTAATAAATAATCTCTTTTCAGACAAATTTTACTTTTTGATTCCAAGATTCTATTTTTTAAAATTCCGATATAACCGATTTCAA
This sequence comes from Allium fistulosum, assembly GCA_030737815.1. Classification (NCBI taxonomy): domain Eukaryota; kingdom Viridiplantae; phylum Streptophyta; class Magnoliopsida; order Asparagales; family Amaryllidaceae; genus Allium; species Allium fistulosum. The sequence continues at coordinate 411,088,606 of CM060908.1, read as the reverse complement.
TTTATAATCTCTCTCGATTTATACACCTCGATTTACAATTCAAATTCCACAACTTCAAGTTTCCAAAAATAGAATCATCTATTTTTCCTAAACCAAATTCCTATATCTCGTTTTAAATCCATACTCGACATAACCTCCCAAATTTATCCATTTATAACTATTTCACTTCATTTGTAATTATCGATTATAAATTCATAACTCATTCTTGTTTTATTTATTAATAACGGATCCATATTTCAAAAGCCCATTTAATTCAATTCCTATTTAAAATCCCGTTTGGAAATCTCTTTTCAATAAATCTATATATATTCCAAATCCCTTCAAAAACTCGATTTCAACTTCTAATTATAATTTAAGAAATATTATTAAAATCCCTTGTTTCAATTTCTTTGTATACATATAAATTTCAAAAATATATTTATTTTTGAAAATTCCTTACGAAATAGTTAAGTATATTTTCAAAATCAAATCCTTTTTTTCTCTTAAACCATTCCTTATTCAATATTCCAATTTCCATATAAATATTTTTATTTCCAAAAATCACCTTTGAATTTCTTTTTAAGATTCAAAAATATTATTTATGATATTTAAAATACCAAAATTAGGACAAGTGCTACTATAGCATCCAATATATCAAATCACACAACAATCCATAACGGATTATTCAATCACATCATATATCACTATATATGAAACAATCAATATATTTGAGGAATCCAGTTGGATCCCTCCAACCTATTTCCCTGCATCCACATAAGTTATATAACATAAAATACCAATCTCACTTCAAGGCAGGATATCGCGGTAAAATAGGGTCATCCGCTATTATGCGGGGCACATAGTGGCTCATCCGCTCCAACGACGGGAATATACCCAACTACGAATATATATACTACTATATATAATATAACGTCCAGCTGATAATAATTTATAAATTCATCCAATCAACTAATAAATAATTTTTAACATTGTAAATTAAAACCAGTAATCCAAAATGAGCGAGATCCACTCACCTTGATTTTTAATTTGCCAAATGCTCATTTTAGATTAAATCGAACTGACGTTCGATTTAACCCAAAATTTCAGTTATCTCTAATCGACTCTGAATTTATTCCAGGTTGTAGTTCATATCATTACGAATCCAACGTCGCTGGCTTCGTTCAATTTTGACCTAAAACGAATTAGTTATGAATTCTATAAGCATTCGACTTTAAATAATATAATTTCCTCTACTTAAACATAATTAGCTTACCTTAATCATGTTATTAATTACCATCATAACCGCATTAAACTTCGTCCCCAAATTCTCGTTCGTGATCAAACAACCCATGTCGCCTTCAAACCCTGACGACCCTACGTCCAACCCCGACAGCCCATCAGCTTCACCCGAAACCTCACAACCTCGTAACGCTAGCTCCACCTCTCCACCAGCCTGCTGTCCCCACGTCCAAACTCTAACAGCCTCCACCTGCACCTCCCAGTTCGCTCCCGCACGATTGAACATCCAAAAGCCTAAATGCAAATCGAAAGCCGAGCCTCCCCAAGTCACCGCCCCTTCGATACTCGTGTCGCGCCCCCGCCATCGCGATTTCCATCGCGTGAGTCTCTTTTTTTTCTTTCTTTCATTCATTTTTTATATTATATAAACGAACTGATTTCGTTTCTGAAAGAGGAAGGAGAAGACGTAATTATAAACTGGTGAGAGCGGCGCGTTCCAGAGGCGTAGGGCGACACTTAGGGTGGCTGGAGAATAGAGTTTGACTTTTGAAATTTATATAATATTATTTAATTTCAAAATATCTCGCTTAGCATATCTCGAAAGCCCGAACTCTTATCGAAGCGTGCCGCCTGGCGTTCCTAATGTTATACCCCTATTATGAACGCAATGGAACAAGTTTCGAGACCTAATTCGATCGTATGCAGAAGATAGCTTTTTGGACCTAGTTATTATATTAAATTTTCAATATTAAATTCAATGCGTTTCTATTCCGTATGACCAAACGCTAACTCCAAACGCTACAAAATTGAAATCAAATTATAATACATTATTACGGATCCAATGGAACTGGTTTTTTCGAATTCTGAGACTGTTCCCCAGATTGCTATTTTAATGCGTCGATTAAATCGACGATTTCAACAATTGTTGAAATCACTTGAAATTTCATTTTTAAAAACTTATTAACTCAATTCTAATTCAAATAGAATTTATATCAATATTAGAAATCATTTCGATTCATATTCAACTCAAACTTTCCATTTATTTGCACTTTTCTCGTATTGTGACAATCGCTATATTTGAAATTTAATTTTTATTCCTCTCATTCGATTGATAATCTTCATATTAAAAATCCATTTACATTTCAAATTCAACATTTAAAATAAATTAAATGTTCAAAATCTAACAACTGAAAATCCGGGTCGTTACAGCCACCATAGCCTCCCCCCTTTCAGATCAAGACACCATGCCATTTAATGCTCGTACTCAAGTTGCCAATATGCAAATTCATGTCCCCCCGATGTGACATTCTCTTTTATTTCTTTATTATAATTGCCAAAGTGTCACATCATCATTTTCTTAACTTAATTAATTACACTTAACCCTAATTAAATTGCTATTCTATGTTTATAACATTTCATATATTTGAATATATGTATATATATACAAATGTGTACACAACATTTCAAACAACTTTTATACGATGAAACGTCGAAAATCTGGAAAACGGTTCTCGATCACATTTTTTGTTTTTCATCGAACTATATATTTTTATAAACAAATTTTAAAAACTATTTCAGCATTATTATTTATTATTAAAAAGAGTTTTATTTTCATTATGTTTGCACAAAAAATGGACAAACACCTCAAAGTTGTATGATTTAATAGATCTTAGGTTGTTCTTAGTGATTTTGATGATTTATGCAAATATATGAAAAGCAGGGGCTAAACTGTAAAAAGACACGCAGATTTATAGTGGTTCAGCCAGAATGTGCCTACGTCCACTTTATATGTTATTTCTCTTCTCTTGTTTTGATTACAAGTACAAAGCTTTGATACAAGTAAAAGAAAGTTGTTTGAAAGTTCTCTCCGTGCTTGAGCTCTCAAACTTGTCCCCCATTGTCGTACCCCTGCCCCTCTATTTATAGAGTGAGGGTGGGAGCAGGGGTCTTGGATGTATATAGCTGCTGGTGGGCCTGGGCTGATGTGATCTGGCCTGGCACGTCTTGGTCCGGCAGCGTTTGGTCCGGTGGTAGGAGGTGAGTTGGTTCGGCGAAGCATGGGAGGTGAGCTGGTTCGGCGAAGCATGGGAGGTGAGCTGGTTCGGCGAAGCATGGGAGGTGAGCTGGTTCGGCGAAGCATGGGAGGTGAGCTGGTTCGGCGAAGCATGGGAGGTGAGCTGGTTCGGCGAAGCATGGGAGGTGAGCTGGTTCGGCGAAGCATGGGGATGAGTTGGTTCGGCAGGGTCATTGCATGCGAAGCAGGTTGGATCGGCGAAGCTTTGGACCGGTGGTGAGAATTCACCCAACATTTGCCCCCCAAAGTGGGGTATATGCTGGCGTATGGCCTACTTTGTTTCCTCTTATTCGGTCGCTGAGCGCCGATCCAACTGGTCCGACATCCTGTATTTGCCTATAAGTAGGGGCTGTATACTCTCGTTATTCCCTTCCAATTCAAGATAGCCAAACCAAACGTTTCTGCCGAATCAAGCTCTCTTGACGAATTGCTTCAGAATACCGAATCAAGTACTGCCGAACGAATTTACGTACTCTAAGTGCCGAATGATCATTTACTCTGGGTGCCGAATGAACTTTACCCTGGGTGCCGAATGAACTTGATAAACTTGATTTTTTCACTTGAAATTTCAGACTGCAGACACTTGCTCCTTTACTTCCTCTATTCTAACGACGTTCTTCTTTGTGTTTGCAGATAATGTCTCGTAAAGCGGAAACTCGATCAGACAAAAAGAAATCCGGGGGCGAAGGAGGTTCCTCCGCCGTGCCCCCAGCTCAGCCGAATCCAGAACGTCACGGACCTATCCCGAGATCACTAGTGGATGGGTACGGCCCTCAGGAACTTCTGAACTCCCCGCCCGATTGCTTTCCTAGCTCCCTCAAGGAGGAGCAGCTTGATGTTATTTCCCGATCTTTTGGAATTGATAGGGCGCACTTGTTGTTGCCAGGGAGAGAAGTTATGCCGTACGAACCTCCTGAAGGGTACCTTGCCTACAGCAGATACCACTGCATGTGTGGTGCCATTCCTCCTCTTAACGCTTGGGTAGCCAGCTTCCTCACATATCTAAAGGTGGCCCCATTCCAGCTTCAACCCAACTCCTATGCTATACTAGTGAGCCTCTTCGTTATTTTTCAGAGGAAGTGTGGTCGTGCTCCTTCCAACCGGGAGATCCGGTACTTATATAATCTGAGGGGCTATAAGAAGGGGTCCCCATACATCAGCTTGGAGTCGGCTGTAACCTTCAAGCCGATCTTGGACCTGTATTCCAAATTCAGCATGTTCAAGAAGGAGTGGTTCTTCGACAGGGACGGCTCAGTTTCTTTTAGGCGCTTCACCTCTGGATGTAAGTCTACACTTTATTTATTTCCATTCTGGTTTGCGAGGCTTCTTCTCATACGTCTTCATTTTTGCTAGCGACAGGTGGCTTTGCGGTGGTGGAGACCGATCGCCTGGTTCAAACGGCGGCTGAGATAGAAGCTATCCCCGGGAGGGATAGATCAGCTGCCTTCCTGATCAGAAACGCGACCCTTCTGGACTATAACTTGATCCTTCCACACCAGTCAGTAGTCAAGCTGAGGGAAACGGCGGAGGAGAGGGCGGCTGCTCAGGCTAAGGGAGGCATCGCGGCAGAGAGTGGAAAGAGAAAACCTTTCACAAAACCTCCAGCCGTCGGAGGTAAGAAACTTAAGAGATCGGACGGTCCTTCTCCCAGCAATTGTCCACTTACTCAGGGGGAGGAAGACGTGGAGGAGGAAAGAGGTGAGGGTGGAGATGGCATCGGGGCCTTGCTTCCTGGGCAAGCGGGCGAGATTCAGGAGTGGACGGATGATGCGTTCCACCAAGCTTTCGAGGGGCTGGACGAAGATCCGGCTTTGGTAGAGAAGACCGGGAAAGCGGACAAGGTTGGGACCGGTGCAAGCGAGTCTTCTCAGACCATTCCAGCCAAGGTGGCTCCGACGACTCAAGGTGAACTCTTGACTCCTGCATGCTTCATTAATGATAGGGACTTAGGAATATTTTATGATCGGCTCCCGTCCTGGAATGAAATCCAAGACTCATTACAGTATCCTACTTCTCCCCAGGGTTTGTATAACAGACGTGCTTTCTTTCTTCTTTTAACTTGTAATTTACCGCGCTTCTCGAATTATATAGTGATGTAAGCTTATGACACTTGTTCTTTATATCAGGAGCAGGTAAGACATCCAAGGCCCCAGATCTTCGGCACAGGCTTGAGCAATACAAGCTTTCCAAAACTTCCGCCAAGCCGAAGCCTTCGACCCACCGCTCCGGGGATGTAGTCGGCTACCGTCCTCTTCTCGGGGTTATTGATGAGGGTATTCAGCAGAGAAAGAGGAATCATCCTTTATCCGAACCTTCACCTGGTCCTCAGCTCCCGGCTCAGCCTCTTCATGATATCACGGAGGAGGATAGCGAGTTTGTACTCTCTCCGCACCCGTCCGGAAACCCTTCCGTTACTCATATCGACCGTCCTGACTTGGCTCGTAATCCATTTGCGGGTCATCCTGAACTGGATCCAAGTTCCCACGATATTACCTTTGACGAGGTTACTGGTGAGCACCTTCTTCCCCGCAATCCCATGGTACGGGTGCTTGATGAGGCTAAGTCCTTAGATCTTGATCTATTTATTACTCGGATAGTTACCATGGGAGACGAGGCCAAGGCTAATATTGATCGGGTGGCGGAGGAGACTAGAAAGCTGATGGAGCATCATGCCCGGCTGGTTAAGGCTGGAGAGGAGATTGGGAGTGCCAACATCCGACTTCGGTTGGTGGTTTCAGATCAGGCCAAACAGCTTGCTGATCAGGCCATTCAGATTTCTCAACATGAGGCTGCTTCTGGACGACTAAAGAAAACCATGGAAGAGGCCAGCCGGGCTGAACTGCGGAAAATGGAAGCTACCTGCAGGGAACGGATCGACATGGCTATTGCCACGGTGGACGAGGTTCGGAAAGCGGATCTTGAGCAGATAGGGGAGCTATCCGGGAAACTTGAGACTGCAGAGCTTGCTCAAGCCAAGTTGAGGGAGGAGATGGAGGCAATGCGGAAATCCCTTCTAGTAGACTACTCGAGATACCGATCGGAGAGAGATGCCACCGTTGAAAGGCTGTCGGCTTCCGAGGCCCGGATGAGGGAGTTTGAGGAAAATGAGGAGATGATGGACGAAATGCTTCAGGACATGTACTTCCGTACCTAGAAGCAGGGCAACCTATCCTGGATGGATGATTATCCCAGGGTCATGGCTAAGATCTATCTTCGGGCTTTGGAGGAGGCTAAGGCCGATGCGGATAAAGATGGTGGCGTGGTCTTCAGCATGGATGCGGTCACGGCTCAATTTGCCAAGGAGGAGAAGGTGGCGGTGAAGGAAGGTATACGGTTGCTTGCTGCTGAGGAGGTAGGCGTGCAAGTAGAGGATGACGATCATGATAGCCAAGAAGCAGGTGCTGGTAAGTCTTCCTTTTTAGTCTCTCCATTAACTTGGTTGCTTATTGCTAATGAATCCTTTCTTTGACTGGACAGGTGGTCAACAGGACAAGGATAAAACTCCAATGCAGCCGGCCCCTTGATTATACCTGGAAAGACTCTTTTTGTGGATTTGACAGGGTTGTATATGTTAGTTTTAAAACAGTGAAGTAGCCTTTAGGTTGTAATAATTTGCCACTTGTAATAAATAGTCTTATTTTTGACGTGTAATTCTTTAACTTAAGCTGATTTTGTCGTCTTCTGAATGTTTGTTGTTATTTTGACATGTCGTATGAGAAATATAGCTATGTATATTCTTGTAATTAAATTGTGTTTGATGTCGGGTTCTGGTTTAAAACATAATTTCATGACTTGCAATGTTAGCATGTGGTGCGAACAAATTATAGTCATGTATTTGTACACAAAAGAAGAAAATACCGCCTTTCATGCTCTAATTGTAGATTGCAGTTTTAAGTAACTTGTATGACCGAGCATGGAAAGCAGTTGAATGGCCTGCCATTCGATTGTGAGTCCCTGCACCCATTGGCGAGTATCTCCTACTCTGTATCCTGTACTTTAGGGGTTGTTTTAAAGCTTTTTAAGTAAAATTGAAATAGGTGAAATAGTAAAACTTCCAATCACGGAAGGCCTTCGATGTGCTTAAGTTCGTGGCAAACGGGTTTTGTAGTCACTTTCCCTAGCTGTGGGTCTTGGAGACATTTGTCACCCATCTTACGCCTCCGCGGGGAGTTAATTCTTTTTTACCACAGCCGCACTTAAGACACATCGGAGCCGAGATCGCGCACAGTAACTACCCGGGCCATTATGGCCCGTAATCGTGGGTATTATTCGATTTACTGTGGCCGGCTAGCGTGGGTGCCGATCGTCAACTGTGAACTGCCCCTGGCTGGCCACACCTTATGTTGGGGCTTATAGTCGGTTCACAGTTGCCGGCGAGCCTAACGCCGTAATGAGCTGCCTCGGCTATAGTCGGCCTTCTCGGTGGCTTATAATCGGCTCATTACAGTTGGCTTTAAGGGCCGTCGCGAGCAATGAGTTAACCCGCAGCAGAGGGATGCCGGAGCGAAAGTGTCTCATTGGCGAGGGCATAGATTCGCATAGTACCTGTTAGGTTTTGTCCAGGAGAGGTTGCGCTGTGGAGCGCCTTGAATGAAAATGCTATTTGCACAGGATTTTGTTCAACAGAAAAGGATACAGTTAACAAGCAGCCAAGATATGAAGGAACAAGTTAAAAAGAGACAAGTTTTTTTAAAGTGGTTCGGCACGAAAATGCCTACGTCCACTGATTCTCTTTGTTAATTCACTTCATATGGGCAGTATGAGTTAAGAAAAGTATCGACGAAGGTGTTGGATGTTCCATGCCCTCTGGAACACCTCCCCGTCCACTGTTGACAAAATATAAGCTCCATTGCGAAGATCTTTATGAATTACATATGGTCCGTCCCAGATTGGATCTAGCGCTCCGGGGCGCGGGAAGATTCGCTTGAGGATAAGATCTCCTTTCTGTAAGCTACGATGCTTGACTTTGGAGTTGTATTGCACTGCCACTTTTTGCTTGTGAGCTGCTGCCCTGGGGGGCTGCATTATTTCTTCTTTCCTCAATTAGATCCAGAGACATGAGGAGGAACTCTTCGTTCTCTTCTAGGTTGTAGTGGATCCTACGATGGGAAGGCACTATAGTTTCAATTGGGAGCATAGCCTTCGATCCGTATGCCAAAGAGAAAAGGAGTATGCCCCGTTGATGTTCTGAAAGACGTGCGATTGACCCATAGTGCCGTAGGAGGTTCATCCATCCAAGCGCCCTTTGACTTTTCGAGTTTCTTTTTTATTAGAGTTTTGAGAATTTTGTTGACGGCTTCGACTTTTCCGTTTGCCTGGGAATAAGCTACGGATGAGAAGCTTTTGTGAATTCCATGCTCTTGGCACCAGTTGGCGAACTCCTCGCTGTCAAACTAAAGTCCATTGTCCGATATGATTTTGAATGGAACTCTGTACCTGCATAGAACATTTTTTGATCAAGAAGTTAATAACTTTTGCTAAAAATACTTTATTTAGGGGTTCTGCTTCCTGAGGGATGTGTTTGATTAAATAGTGATCCCATCGATTGAGAAGCAACTTGGTCTTCTTTAAATATGCTATGAGTTGTTCTTCTCGAGCCTGGAATCCTACTAGTATTTGATTTACAATAAGTTGAGAATCGCTATGAAGACACAAAGAATTGGCTCCGATTTCTAAGGCAAGTTCTAATCCAGCTATCACTGCTTCATACTCTGCATCGTTGTTGGTGGCAGCATTTCCTGACCTTATAGCATAGTGTAGTTCATTTCCCTTGGGAGTGATTATTACCACACCTGCCCCCGAGCCTTGTTCATTGATGGCGGTGCGAGGATGGTAGGTGATATCATATTGACTTAGTTGAATGCACCATTTAAGTAGTCGCCCAGAAGCGTCGAGACGATGGAGTACCTGCCTTAGTGGTTGATCGGTCAGAACTCTGATGGAATGAGATCGGAAATAGTGACGCAGTTTCCGTGATGTGATTAGTAGGCAATAGGCTAGCTTCTCAAGTTTAGGATATCTGGTTTCTTCTTGTGCGGGGAGCGTTTGTATCTAACTTCGTCTTGAGTGTCCCGGGAGATGTTTTCGATCATTTCATTTAAAGGAGTATAAGCGTCAAATCTCGGTCCTGGCCGATACAAGCACTTTTCTCCCTTCTTGCCCCCAGCATTGTCTCTAGAAGCATCCCTTCGAACGTCCTTTGCTACAGCGGACGTGCTGCCGTAAGCTGCCTTATTTTGTCGCCCCGACTGCCCTTTAGTGGCAACGTCTTCAAGCCTCATATATTTCCCGGCCTCATAGAAAAAATCGAGTAAAGTAGCTGGTTTTTCTTTTGTCAATCTTCTAGCAAATTTAGTATCCGGATGCACACCACTACAGAGGGCCATTAAGATAAGCTTCTCGTCGGCATCTTGGACTGTGGCCGTTGCGGCATTGAATCGGGTTAGGTATTGCTGCAGCTTCTCTTCAGGTTTCTGCTTGATACTGGATAGGGAATAAGCATCCTTAGGTTGTTCCACATGAATGCGGAACTGGCTGATGAACTTTTCTTTCAACATTTCCCATGATCTGATGGATCCCTGAGGTAGATGACAGAACCAGGAGGTAGCGAGATCTGCTAAGAAGAGTGGAAAGCATTTGCACAGTACTCCCTCTGTCGCTCCACTCATGAGCATATGTTGTGTGTATCTCTGCAAGTGTACAACGGGGTCGGAGGTTCCTTTGTAAGGTTCCATTGTTGGCATCTTCCATTCTCGGGGGGTGATAGCAATTTCAATGTTGCGGGCGAAAGGGCTGGTCACCCTAGCGCCTGTCCCTCGATCTCTTTACTCCCGTTGGACGCACTCTCTGAATAAGCGCGCCATCCTTTCATCAGAATTTGGAGCAGATAGAAACGAGTTTGGTTTTGTTCTGTGGGATTGATTCCGTCCAGATGACCTGTAGGGATGGTATCGTCTAACATTCCTCATATTTTCCAGTGGCTGCCTTTGGTCTTCTGGGAGCATGCTCGGGTCAGCTACAGTTGGCCCTTGCCTTGATCTCCCCCTGCTGGGTTCTGATCTAAGCACTTCCTCGGGTCCAACTTCGGGCTGGACTCTAGCTCGGCCCCGTTCACTGGCGTTTCTATGGTTAGGCAGCATGACAGGCTCAGCTACAGTTGACCTTCGCCCGGTACCTCCCCTGTTGGGTTCGGTACCAAATGTTTCCTCAGGCCTAACTTCGGGCTGTGCTCGGTCTCGGCTCCTACCATGGCTACTTCTGTCGTTAGCTCCTTCGAAGAAGGAAGATCTTTGTTGTCTCTGAGATCCTCCAGACTGGGACTCGCCCCATGATTCAGTGTTGCGGTTGGATTCTTCAGCGTCCCTTAAGCGTGACATGAGATGGTCCACCAAGGCTTCCTGCTGGGACGTGAAGCGGTTAGTTACTTCAACCACAACTCTATCCAGATCTGCTCTAGTAATTGCTGCAGGCTGTTCTGTGGCAGGAGTGGTTGGGTTAGCCTGTTCTTCATTTGTTACTGTTGCTGGAGGAGGACGATTTACTTGATTCGTGACAGCTGGATCTGGAAGACTGCTGGATGCGATGTTTTTTCCTTTGTTAACATATTTTCTCTGTTTGGGAGGCATGTTTTCCAAGTGGCGGACGATGCTGTTAGGAAAACTTGTTAAGCGGATGAAGCTGAAGCTTCGAGCTTCTATCTCTCAGTGAAAGCACCAAAAATGTTTGCACAAAAAATGGACAAACACCTCAAAGTTGTATGATTTAATAGATCTTAGGTTGTTCTTAGTGATTTTGATGATTTATGCAAATATATGAAAAGCAGGGGCTAAACTGTAAAAAGACACGCAGATTTATAGTGGTTCAGCCAGAATGTGCCTACGTCCACTTTATATGTTATTTCTCTTCTCTTGTTTTGATTACAAGTACAAAGCTTTGATACAAGTAAAAGAAAGTTGTTTGAAAGTTCTCTCCGTGCTTGAGCTCTCAAACTTGTCCCCCATTGTCGTACCCCTGCCCCTCTATTTATAGAGTGAGGGTGGGAGCAGGGGTCTTGGATGTATATAGATGCTGGTGGGCCTGGGCTGATGTGATCTGGCCTGGCACGTCTTGGTCCGGCAGCGTTTGGTCCGGTGGTAGGAGGTGAGTTGGTTCGGCGAAGCATGGGAGGTGAGTTGGTTCGGCGAAGCATGGGAGGTGAGCTGGTTCGGCGAAGCATGGGAGGTGAGCTGGTTCGGCGAAGCATGGGAGGTGAGCTGGTTCGGCGAAGCATGGGGATGAGTTGGTTCGGCAGGGTCGTTGCATGCGAAGCAGGTTGGATCGGCGAAGCTTTGGACCGGTGGTGAGAATTCACCCAACACATTATAAAACCATTTATTTGAATATTTAAAATTAATTAAATATTCGCAAATCAAAGTAGTGAAATTCCGGGTCGTTACATAGAGTTCATCATGTATTCCGTAATCCGCCTTCAACAGTCCCCTCAATTCAACTCGTCTTGCCTACTTTGCCTCTCAAAGTATAGCTATCCACCATCAAATGACCATGACTCGAGCATACGAAACTCAAAGGATCTGAAACTCGAAACGTAATCTTATAGAGCCTTCCTTATCACCCATATCGATAGCACTAAGTTTGGGATAAAACTCATGGACAGATACCGATCAATAACCACTGAACCATCCCCACCGATCCATGGCCACTGAACCATCATCACTGATCCCACACTTCACACATGAGCTCCTACATACCTTCCCATGCTCCACCATCGATTGCAAGTTGATTGGGTCAACCCACATGGATCGGTACCGATCCATGGAGATCGATCCCACACCTCATATTTGAGCTCCAGTACACTTCTTCTTGCTCCAACAGTATCTGTGAGTGAAATAGGCTAACCTCTATGGATCGGTACCGATCAATAGGGTCGAACCCATACTTAGCCAAAATCGCTTGGTATTGGCTCCACTCTCTTGCCTCCATATTCCCATGCTCCGATCCATACCCAAGGCACTCTACCGATTCATGCTCTTGAATCTCACTGATCCATGCCTTTGACCTCTACCAATCCATACTTTGAACGTCCATATCCTGACCATACGAACATCAAATGGCCTAAAACTTGGTGTGCAACCTTATGAGGCCTTCCTTGTTGTCTCAAATCGATTGCGTCCAATTTGAGGAAGATTTATGGATCGTTATAGAACCATAAACACTTCCTAACTAAGTCACCATTTGCTCAATGTTTTCAACCATTCAAACATAGAGCAATCATGCATTCATCATATATAAGCATTAACAATAGCCAAACTTCCAATATATCATTTTGAAGAGATCTGTAAGGTGAAGGTTAGGGATCCATAAGAACATGGTTAGAGATCCATAAAGACACGTTTTTGAAAATCAAGTTCAAACCATCTAAAATTCACATATATGGTGTAATATGATCTAAAAACATTTTTAGTATTCTTAAATAATTTTTAAAACATCATTTAGGGTGTTTAATGACCTAACTAGTAAGTGAGAGATCCAATCACTCACCTTAATCTAAATCAAAGCCCAAATCCTCTAATGAACAATAGAAGGCAAGGAATTCAAGGCTCTTCCAACTACAAATCTTTAATCCCAAGTGCTAATCATGCTAATCTCCTCTTAATGGTGTAATTTAGCTAATTAAAGTATGTTTTAGGGTTGTTTTTTTGGCTAATGGGGGTTAATGGAAGCTTTTAACTATTTTTGGGAGTTGTGAAATGATGGAGATGAGGTCCCATCAGCATCCACTTACCCCAAAAATGAAATGGGAAATGGGCCTCAAGGCTAATGACCCTAATTACCCACTTAAGCTGCTCAAAATCAAGGAAAACTTCAAACAACCCTAACTCGAATATGGTAAGTCCGTTTTCTTAATATGACCACTCTACGGAAAGGGAAACCATCATCCATATCCAATGGAAGTAGTTTTAGACTCTAACTCGGCTCCTATCAAAGTTATTTTCCATACAAGATTTACAGGGTCAAAATGGTCCACAAAAATTCGTCAAAAATCGTGGATTTGGTAAATTTCCCTAGGAGTCATTTCCCAGAATGTTAGAACCGTACGACCTCATATAAAAATAATATAAATATATTCTATGATCATTCGATACGTAGAATATAGGTCACTACACACACAGACACACATAGACACACGCGCACGCGCACGCGCACACCGTTTGCAACAAAAGTTGGATAAAGGCCCAATCGGACTATAAGTAGAGGTTAATGAAGAAATAAGTGTAAAATGAGGTAAATAACACAAGAGAATTATAGTTGTTCGACAAATACTCTAGCCTATGTCTACTTAAACTTTATTGATGATTTCTGAGTTTCTTTACAACTGTGATTTTATAACTCGATTGCTTATAAGTCGGGTAAGTGTAATACCTCGTAAAATAAACAATAATTAATTAAAAAGAATTAATAAATAATTATTAAAGCTCAACAATTGAATTTGAGAAAACCTCGGGATTTGGCTGCGAAACTTGTACCATTGTGTTTGTAGTGATTTTCAAAGCAAATTTCATATATAAAGTTTCACGATCGGAGTTCAAACGAAGAAATTTTTAAGGATTTCGGATCAAAAATAATTCAAAACGAATTAAGGTAATAAATATTACTAAAATTAATGTTTAAGGTAACATTAAAATTAATAAACTTAGCATTTAAGGCAACGGTAAAATAAGTGGTTGGGACTAGCCACCGGTCGACCCCTGGGTAGGGTCGATCGACCGCTAGCGGTCGACCGTTCATATCAACTGGTCGGTTAGGGACGGTGGCTATTAGAACCTCAGCCTAACGGCTTAGATTTAATATATTTTAATCTAACAAATAGAATTCGATCGGTTATAAATGCAGGTCTAGCCCCTCACTTTTCTTCTCATATTTTCCGAACGGAATAGTACAGCTCTAACATTTCTCCTTCTCCATTATTCCTAGAAATTATAAAAATATTATATATATGTATAAACACACACATGTTGGAGAAGGGTAGAAAATAAAAGAGAAGGAAGGAATGAGTGAATCAATTCTGCGAAAGAGGTAAGTTTAGAAATTTTAAATTTAAACTCCACTCAACTCATATGTATATTGGTTGAGAAGAAAAAGGAGTCAAGTAAGAAGATTGGATTTGGATTTGGAGATTTGAAAGACATAAGGTGAGTGAGAAATTATATAATTTACATAATATTTCATTTATATCATTGAAATTCTATTTTGTTATTATGCCTATGTGAAAATCATTGAATTGTAGGCTTAAATAAATGAATCTAACTTGAAATCCTTGACTACATATTTAAAAAAAATTAACTTTGATGAATGATATATATACACCATAGATCTGGAAGTTAGGAAGAATAATCCTTAAAATTTATGAAATATAATTGATAGAATTGCATAGTTACTTCCAGATTTTTGTTATTTGGGTATTAAGTTGTTAAATGTGATATCATCAATTAGAGATGCTTTAATTTGATTTGGGATTTAAATTTCCATGTTTTAATTCATTGGAATTATATAGTGTACAATCTAGTTGTATTGATTGCATGTGAATTTCCTTAATCTGTCCAACTTTACAGTTACACATGAAAAATGCATCGTTTGAAATAATAAGGAATATTCATACATCCAAAGGAAAGAGATGTGCAAAATGGGGATGTTTTTCTGTAGTTTTCATAGTTTAGTTCAATAAAAATAAAAAAGAGATGATTCCTTTTAATTGCAAACGTAGCACAATCCCACTTTTGGTAGTTTATGGAAAGTTGCAACGGTAATGTTTCCTTCTTGGGAAAGATACGATTCCATGCATTAAAATATGGAAATATATATTGAAACTAAAAAGTTATAAATAGAAATATAAATAATTCTATTTAACAATTATATATATATATATAATAAAGTAAAAGTTTGAGAAATAAATAAAGAAACGTCCGTCATAACATTAATACATATGGTAACGTGCAATTAATTGTACATTATCATATTAATTACAAAGAAAACACTAAAATATGAATACTGCAATAAATTAAGGAGTTAATATGAAGCTACGGTAATCAGGATATAAACCCATTTGATGCATCTAATTACCGAGGCCAAATATGACATTTGTAAAGGAAATTAAATAGGGATGATAAATTAATTATAAACCGTATAAGTAAATGTCATTAATACTTGTCCAATTTGAATATAAAAGACCATCTATAAAGGGCATTAATCGAGCAGTAAATGACATTTAATAACATTACCAAGGATAGAAGTTAAAGATTGTAAATGTATAAAACAAAAAGAAGTTCATAGCAAGTAAATAATTATATACTAATAAATGAACTTAGGAGGTGTATTAATTTCCACGGTTGAAATTATATGGCCTTAATAATAAGTTTGCGACAGGTGTGAATTAGGGGGCTTAGCCTAATATTTAGGTTAATTATAGACGACTTGATATAGTAAGGGTTGGGATATGAGGCAGTACAGTTGCATAATATAAGTCTACCCTCCGCAAGGGGCTACCACCAGTTGCGTATGCATACTACTAATAAGGGACATCTCCAACTATAGGACTCGCAGGGTTATACATTCGCGTATGGGGTTGAGGTATTAAATGGTTGCTATATGGTCTGCCTCTTTCCTATTCGAGAAACATTAAATGGTCAGGATTATCTTTTAGGTGGGTAGCAGAAATCTCTTGGTGGGTTCTACTTTGGTGTTGAGGTATTAAATTGCTATTAGAGGGTCTGTATCTTCCTCATTTAAGAAGTATTAAGTGTTAGAACTCTGTCTGTATGATTGTTTTAATGATGACAACTATATAAATATCTCTTATGGCATCTCTTATGTAAGACTTTGAAATCACAATGATTCGAAGAGACATGAAGTATAAGGAAGAAGAAATAGTTATCTACAAGTAAAAAGTATGGTTTTGTCCTTAGAAAATATATATAAATCTCCTAGATGATTCATATACATATAGACATAGCACTGGTACACAAGATTTCCAATCTAAAAACCAAAAGTATTTACAAATAAACATTTACAAGGTTTCATATATAAAAAAACCAACTCATAAAGGTTTAGTAAATTGAATACAAACCTAGTCGACTGAGGGCAGTCGACTGAATTTGGATCCAGTCGACTTAAGCCAATCAACCAAATATACAAATGTGTCTTCTAAATTTAGTCATCTTCTCTACAATATTTTATACTTATATTCAGTCGACTTGTGATCATTCCCAAACGACTGAATAAATGGTAACGGCTATATTTTTTGAAATAACACTTTGAAGTGTTACGACTGTTCATTGTTTCTTCTTCGAAGAGAAGTGACTCTCTGAAAGTATACAACTCTTCTAAAACAGCTATTGATTATTATAAATAGAGTCTAAGACTAGAAGTTGATAATTATCTTGCTATCTTGAATTCTAAACTTTCTATTTTCTATTTGCTCTCAAACACAATATTGATCATTTACTCAAAGATCATTCTTTGCACTTCCTTAATCGCATTGCATGCATCGTTGAATAAACAAAGGAGATTATAGGATGATTCTAACAGAAGTCAAAATCTATATTGATAGAAGCAACATTGTCAAGTCAACAATCTTTTGTAACGCCTATTCCTCCAGGCTAAGTGAGGGTATTCGATTAGTGGAAATATGAAAGGGAGCTTCGAGACTAGATGTAGGACAGGAGGTCTGAACCACTATAAAAAATCTGGTGTGACCATTTTTATTTTTACCTTACCTTACTTTACTATTGTTTAGCTTGATTATAATTATATAAACATTTATGTAAGTTAGCCACATTAGAGATCCATTGCACTTTTATTAAGTGTCCTTACGAGATTCCTTACAATTCTAGCTAGGTAGTACCAAGGAAGGGTTTTCCATAGGTCCTGGTATTAAATGACGGGGGTCTGCTTAGGGTCTAGGTATTAAATGGCCGAAATTTGTCTATTTCCCAATTAAAGGGTCTTAAGTGACCTAGGTACTTTCTCTCATATCGTTAGGATATGATTGGATGGGAGATGTGTTGTTAAACCTAATATACTCCTTGGTTATGAGGGGCTCGCTTCGAGATGGAGGCATTAAAGGGCCAGTGGATCTGCCTTTTCCATATTGAAGAAGTATTAAGTGGCCAAGGTTTTCTTTTGGGAATTACAGTGACACGCCTATAAATATATACATATTCATATACTTATATCCTACAGTAGGTTAGGCACATAGATACTTATACCTCGGAGTAGGTTAGACATATCATATGCGTATATGGAATTAAATGACTAATTGGTGAATAGTAGACATACACTGAAATGGAAATCAATCAGTATAAACTAGTGTTATGGATAAAGTATGTAATTTAAGATCACCAAAACATTGTTCTAACCCCCTCCTCGTTACAACCCAAATGATAGATTTAAAGGAACATGATTCTAGTACAATACGAGAATGGTAGGTGGATAGGTCTTTTCATTCATGCTTTGTATTGACAAGGCGACTAGATATCCAAGGTGGTAGTCTTAGCCAGCATATATATTATATTCTATTTTACTATTCTATTGTGAGTTCTTATAGATAGCTCTATAGCATGCTTATGTTTAGTAAAGGTTACCAACACCAACGATCCATGTCCTAATGAACTTGGGTTTTTCGATTTAGTTGAAAAATCGTGCCTATTGAGGTGCAGGTTGTTACAATTGGTATCATAACTTATGTTAGTCGATCATAGGAATTAGGATGCGCTGAGTGAAAGTTTTTGTATTTGTACCTATAATTTTATATATTACATGTCAAACTCTACAAATTTTGACTATAGAAGTAGTTGCGACCATATTCTAAAAAGATGGATAAAGCAACTATGAGTTGGAACAATAAGTTGAGAAACATTTATACACCTACCTCGATTACCCCATGGGATGTAGGCCATACTATAAGGCATTGGCTTAGAAAGAACATGAGCATGACATATAGAAGGATCCCTGAAGTTGGATGGTACTTGACTCCTGCTAGGCCTAAATTGCCCTATGGTTGTGGATTCCCGATTGATGACGTACATGTCATCCAGAATAGATGGGAAATAAGAACCTATATGTTGCAAATACTTGAAAGTAAAGTATAAAAAGAATTAAGCAAGTTCTCGTTAGAAGGGGTGCATTAACCATAATTAGATGACAGCCAGGTTTTATATGACGAAGATAAGAATAATTGGGAAAGAAGAAAAGTCCAAAATAAGGGACAAATAGAAACCCATTTATGAGTCTAACCCCATGTGAAAGAATTTAGTAAAAGATTTTAAAATTTCTTAAAATATTTGAAATGGTTTTCAAAGATTTTATTTAAAAATAGAAGGACTATATCACTGAAAAGTTGATATTTTTGAAAAGTAAGTAAATGCTAAATTTTTCGCCATATAAAATACCTTTTGAAAAATAGATTTTGGAAAAATAAGAAAATTTAGAAATTTTAATTAAAAGAGCTATTATAAATTCCTAGTTGAAATTAAAACTGGCTAGACTAAGAGTTTTCGATTAAAGGGTTTTTGATTAAGGGGCCTTTCCCTTTTAAAATAAATGGAAAATAGAGCGTATGTTTGACTCGATGTTTTTTCTATTTTTGTAAATTCAAAATCCTTTTAAGGGTGGACGATTAAAAGTGGTACTAGATTTAAATAGGGTAAAGAAAATGAAAAGGTAAGAACACCTGTAGTGGAAATATGAAGAATATTCCTATATAAGGAAAATACGAAGAAAAATAACCGAAATAGATTTATACATAAAAGCAAACATTTTCACATTAATTAAGTAAAGCCCAACCGTTAAAGCAGTATGCAAACGCACTACAATAAACCAACGAAGAAAATAATCAAATAAAATGGAAAAAAAGCTATATAAGGAGAAGTAATTTAAATAAGAGCAATTTAGATAAAAGGAATTTAAATGGTAGTAACATTAGAAAATAAGGAACCTATATTAAAATAATATTATTAATATAATTAGAAACAATGTAGGAAACTAAAGGCAAAACAAAGGAATAATGGATGGTTTTCATACGTTTATGTAGTAATTGCATTTACCTTTTAAAATTCCCCCTCATAGGCTATTGGAATCTCAGCTAAGGTTGAAAGTGAAAATAGTATAAGTAATAGGAAAATAATAGAATGTAAGGGCAATGACTGGCTCTGCAGCGGACCTAAATTCTGACCCAGAAAAGGCCCATCGAAACTTAGACCCATTCCAAAACTGACTGTTGGTTAGTATAAAAACAATATAAAGCTATTTATCTACACATTCAGAACTCAAAACGGAAGGATAAAATATAATAACAAAATAGTACCCATTTCATTTAAAACTCAAATGTCATAAAATCCATAACATAATATCAATAACAACCTTCACATATCCGTAGCACAACAATTTCAAAATATAACCTTTTTTCAATGAGTACATTAGAAAATAACATGAATAGATGAATAGATAAATAGATAACCGCCACAAGTTTCCTCCTCACCCGCGCCTTCAACATCGTCTTTCCTAACCTGTATTGTAATGAGGAGGGAGTCAGAATAACATATGTCTCGTGAATAAAAATATCAAGCCTTACTATTTTAATACTTAGGTAGTATAATTTAAATAGGAATACGTCTTTCATATATTAGCTTATTTCTAAGTCTTTCAACTTTAAGCCCTAAGGCTTTCCCAATTCAATTCCATAATTGTTACTCTTACAACTTAATAACCCATATCTATCATCAATAACGTCCTAGCAACGTAAGATATAGTACTTAAGCCACTTAATACATTTTTAGTGGGAATTAAGCAGAATCTAACCATTTAATATCTTATTTAAGGCAGGTCCCTTGACATTTAATACCTATCCTAAGGCGAACTCCTTACTAGTACTTATCTAGTTGACATTGCACGAAATCTTTTCGGTCACTTAGTAATTCATGTTGAAACAGACCCTTTTCAAGATATCCACTGTCGTGCCTAGCCCATAATCTTAACCTAGACCATTTACTGCTTCCTACATAGGGAAGAGGCTGGCCCTCATACAACCACTCAATACCTTCAATCTCTGCAGTAGGTCCTTTGTATTATGACCCGTAGCCCATAGTGACATTTCACATTAGTCCGACTATTCATAAGTACTGGTAGCGAGATCAATTGGGTAGATTTACCATACAGAATCTAGGACTAACCTCCGTCATCCGTAGTTACTTATTATAGGTGATGTCACACTTCAGCCCTAAAGTCATACTGCTGGTAGCCAGAATAGCTGGGCAGACTTCTATGTACTTTTGACTGACCTTACATCCCTATAACTTAGTCATAGTTTATAACACTTTCTTAATTATCACACATCTCAGCGAATTCATAATTAAGGCCTTGTAAGAAAACTTCTTATTTCGCCTCTACAATTACTCACTTTCCTAAAAGGGTTTTAACAGTAATTAATAACCTATTAACTACGCAATTAATATGTTATAATTATGTCGTTTACACACACATACACACGCGTACACACACTTAATTAATTCTAAGTGTGTGAAGGTTACGCCCTAAACTAACGTTTAAATTTCAAATCTTCAACATTATACATGTCTCATTTCCATATTAACACATATACCATAAATCTGATATCCAAAAATAAAATCAATAGACTTGTATAGAAACATAATCCAAACCCACTTATTTTATATTAAAACAATGGAATAAATCAATAATAAAAAACTTATAATTTACATACTTTTACGCTCTATTCAACTTTTTTCACATGAAATTAGACAAACAGAATTTCTATTCAAATTGTGGAAATAGATGCTGCAAACTACGAATAAGAATTCATACCTTACATGCCATTTCCTAATCAAAACCCTTAATCAGATCAAATGAAAATGACAAGAAGTGGAATAGAACGTAAAACATTGAAATTGCAAAATATACACAAATTCCATTATTTTAGTACGAAACAACTGATATTGCAACCTAAGAATTGACATTTCGCTTTGGGGAAATTTTGGACTTTTAATGTGATGTTTTCGTACACCAAAATTCCCCAAGGTATATATCAAATCCAAACTACACTATTCAATTACTAAAATAGAAAGACTAAGATTTCCACTCATAACAGGTCATTAGCTCTTCCGTTTTTTGGATTTGTCACGTCTTCAATAATCTCTTTCAAATCTCCCCTTTTAGATACATACAACACGGGATTTGTATATATAGATTAGATTCAGAAATCGAGGGATTGGAGGAGAATAGAATTAGAAATAAAGTAACATCTAGAATTTGTTACCTGACACCTTAAAGAATCCATTTCTAAATCTAAAGAGAGAGACTAATAGAGCTTCGCTAGGCTCCGAACATAATTTGTGAATGAAAGTGAGGAGGCTAGGCTCTTATTTATAATGGTTAGAATGCACCAGAACCATAGAATTTAGGTTAGTTTAAATAATAAAAATCCTGACGTTCAAAGAGTTAAAACCCTAGCCGTCATTAGCTTCCACCGGTAGACAGTCGACCAGTTCGTTTGTTTTCAAGAACCATTTATTTGCATTTTTTTATTTAGTATATTCCTTAATTATCTCTTAATCATTAACGTTAATTTTTAATGATTACTTAACCCCCAAGTCTAATTGATGTTCACTTTCAAATTTCATATTTAGGAATTATTTATTTATTTGGATTTGAATTCTGTTTATTTTGAATTAGAAAACTTAACGACCATAACATTTCCGTTTAAGTTGGTTTTCAACATATTATATATGGAAATTGATTAGAAAATCACCATGAATGCAATGGCATAACTTCCGTGGTCGAATTCTGAATTTTGCAAAATTTTCATTTTTAGCCTTATATTATTTATTAATTTATCTTTTTTTATGTATTTATTTTTTATAGGGTGTTACATTCTTCCTCCCTTAAAAGGATTTCGCCCCTGAAATCTTTCCAAGGGACGGATAGCGTAATGCGCAATATACATCCATGTTATACAACCAAGTTATATACACAACCATCTATTCAACCAAAAGTGCAATGTGATTATGTATGCCGATATACTATAGGTGAGCTCAATCCTAGCAAGAATTTGTAACACCCCTAGTTTTAATAACATTATTCAGGATATTTAATTAAATAAATTAAATAAAATAATGAAAATAATAAGTGATAAGGGGATTGGGATTTGAATAAAATTTAAGTGGTCGTGCTTATTAATTTAATTGGGCTAAAGAATGGTTTATAGATTAATTAAATAATGAAAGGGTACAATGGGATTTAACTATACCTAACCTTACCTATATATATATATATATATGTTTACCCTTAAGCCATTCACACTCATATTCATATTCTCACAAAAATAAAAACGTAAGTAAAAAAGATAAGGCCGGCCATTAAAAAGAAAAGAAGAACAGGAAATTCAAAGAAAAAGAAGAGAAAGTAAAAAGGGAAATCAAACTCATCTCAATCCACTTTCCTTATCGAAGATTAAGGTGAATGATAATTTCCATCACTATTTGTTAAATATATGTTTCAAATTTAAGCTTAAATTCGTATATATAATGTTTGATGATGATATGCTTGAATGATGGGTTGTTTAAATTTAAACAAGATTGTTTAAATAATGTTTTATACGGTTTTAGAACAAAACCATGTGATATTAATGTTTAAATGCCATGGAAAAATTATATGTCATGCAAAACATGATTTTAGAGCTGGGTTTTAAGTTTGATAATTTTCCAAGCTATGGAAAGATTATTATTAATTTTTGAATGAAGATATAACACGTTGATTTGATAATTTATTTTAGAAAAATATATTGAGAATTTGGGCCTAAATTTTTGATATGTTAGATAACACGATCAAAGTAAATTTCTGTGATTTTTGGGGATTTTTCTTAAGTGAATTGATATAAAAAATAAACTATTTTGACAAGAGGATCAAAATGATTTACATGTAAATAAAAAGGAAAGTTTTATCTGCAAAAGTTTAAATTTGATACTTATCCAAAATAAAAAGGCGGTTAGTTTTGAAAAGCATGGGAAAAGTTAAGGCAACTACTAATAAATTTACACGTAGGCAGGTTAGTTTATATAAGTTGCTTAATTTAGTATTTAACCCAGAAAAACAGGTTTCGCCTCTATTCAGGGTATCTTTTGCCCCTTACCTTTCACATTCGACTATGTCGAAACCCCATTAAGCTAAATTCAATACATAGGGTATCATCTAGGTGATACATAGTGGATTGGAGATAGGTGAAAGGTATGGTGTTGAAAGCATAGCTTCCGATGAGGTTGTTACCTTAGTTTGTTTTAAAAAGAAAAGCGCCTACCTTTATTTTACTAAACTTTCGACTTAGTCGATATGTATGTTTTTGAAATGAGTTTTATAATGGCTTTCGAAGGGGTTTCCATGTTTATTTTAAAAAAAAAGGGGTTTCGAAGGAGTTCCTTTAATTATAAATCAATGATTTCGAAAGAAGGGGTTCCGACCTAGTCGAAACCTTGCTGTCGATTCTTTTTCCTTACGAGTGTATTGAAGTTATCAATGCTATCGAAAGGTATTGTTTGTTTTAAAGCCTTATTAAGCCGCTTTCAAAATGCTTTCTAAAGGGTTATGGGTTTCCAAGGCAATGGTTTGGAAGGGGTTTCGAAGCTATCGTTTAGTATTTTTAATATATGCTTTCGACTCTATCGATAGGGATGGTTCCGACACCATCATAAATTCCCTAATATTTTTATATGGTAAAGAATGGTTTCGAAAGAGATACTTTAGTATATATATACTTTGACCCAAATGATATTTTTAAAGGTAAACCTAATGATGTCGAAAGGGGGACTTTCAATACTTTAGAAAGAGGTACTTCTAAAGGTTTCGAAGACTTCAAAAGTAAAGATTTCAAAACAAATAACCCAATCTCATTTGAAAGCAAAACCATAGCATATTAACAAAAATAATAATTTGAAATGGAATTTATGAAGAAGTCTTAGTGGATTAAAAGAATTAACCAAGTTATATTGTTTGCTTCTTCATATATGTATATATTCACTTTGTAATGAATCCAAAACTGTATTTTGGAAAAAGGTAGAATAACTAGTTAGGTTGACCTAGTAGTGAATATAAATAAAAGATATTGGTAGGGGCCAATAGGTAAACAGTAAGCCCATGAAAACTGTGTAAGGAAAATGATGTTGGCAAGGGCCAATATGCTCATAGTTAGCCTATGAAAACTATGTAAAAATTAAAGATGTCAGTTAGACAGGTCTATAGTAAGCCCATGAAAACTATATCCGAATAAGAAGATATTGACAGATAGTCAATAGGTTCCTAATCAGTCCATGAAAACTAGGGAAAAAGAAAGATATTGACAGTTAGTCAATAGGTTCCTAATCAACCCATGAAAACTAGGATAAAAGAAAAGACATTGATATTGACAATTAGTCAATTGGTTATTAGTCAGCCCATGAAAACTATTAGGTTAATAGTAATCCTAGAAATTATGATTATGACAAATAATCAAAATGAATGGGGATGGGTAATCCAGAATTGATTCAATTGTTTTGCATATCATCACATAATAATGTCATGAATTGAATTAACCATTGTGGATGCAGGGGCACATAAATTGGTTTATAAAGGTTTTTAAGATACTAGTAAGGGGAAACCCGTTCTGCTAAGCGGCGTGGTCTCACTAGATATCTAAATGATTTGAGATGGTATATTATTATTCATACTAAGCTTTATGTTTGACTCGAAGTTTATGTTTTCCCCTTAAACTCTCGGGTACTCAATTAATTTTGAGTAGTTTGAGATTTGAGGTTTTCAGGTACCTCTTAAGACGAATAAGCTTCCGGAGTCGTGTAGGAGGCATGTAGTTATTTGTGTTCTTTCTCGTGATTCTGCTGTGTTGTTTTGTTAAGGCAAAGTTGTTTATTGCCTATTATACACTTTGATCACCAAGGCAGCGTCTTCATATGTCGCCCTTAAGGTATATTGTAATAATTATATTTTTCTGAAGGTGGTTAATGTTGTGGGATTATGTAATTAACGTTGAATGGTTTTTGGAATGGAATGTGAAAGTTGTTTTGAATTCCATATCCATGTGTTTCTGGTATATCAATTTATCTAATATTACCGTATTCAGTCGCCAAAGATTAATAACTATGGATGACTGCAGCATCCGTAGCCGTTAGTTCTGGGCCTCCAAGTGGGGGATTTTACAAGTTGGTATCAGAGCATAGATTAAAGAAAACTTAAGCAATTTAAGCCTAAAATGATTTCTAAATCATAATCCAATAAATCAGAAATATGATCGGGGTTTGGGTTAATACGATTATAACGTATTAGTATTTGATGTATAAAAGTATATATACATAAGTACGTAATTCCCCTTTCTCTTGACCATTCTTTTGTATCTTACTATGGCTCGTGTACAGATTTACGAGAAAGAAGATATGGAAGTAGGAAATGAAAGAGGAAATCTAGGTGGAGGAAGCATCACAACTTATGGAAATGCTCGACCTAACTCCAGGAGGAACCAAGGTCGATAGGCTAACGCTAATCAAAATGCGGAAGCCAATGTGAGTGCTGGAAATCTGCCAGTAGATGCGGGGATGATGTATCAATTCCTTGCTAATTTGATGCAAGCAGGAGCTGCTGGAGTGGCTGGAAATATTGGAGGAGCAAATCCTATGGTTCCCGTTGGGAATAACTATGTCAAGCTAAACCGAGACTACACCAGTTTGGGTGGAAAGCCGTTTATGGGAACGGAAGATGCTATAGAAATAGAGAATTAGTTATTACATTGTGAAAGGATTTTCTTCGATTTGGGTTTAGAAGATGAGCAGAAGAGAAGGTTGGCCTCTAGGCAATTGCAAGGGTCACCACTTCATTGGTGGAATGGTGTGACTGCCGGAGTTCCGGAGGAAGAGTTGACTTGGGCTGATTTCGAAGGAGATTTGAATAGAGATTTATTTCTATAGTAGCCAAGTCACCATTGATGAGAAGATTTATGGATTTAGTTCAGGGAGACATGTCAGTTATCGAGTATGCAAATAAATTTGATAAGCTATCTCGATATGGATATGCTATTATAGACACTGACATAAGAAGGAATGAAAGGTTCATTCGGGGACTGAGGCCCGAGCTTGCTAGGGCGACCCTGACTCATATCCGTGATCCCTGTAATGTGATGGTGGAGATGGTCATTCGCCATGAAGAGATGCTTGATATTTGTGCTAGAGAGAAGCCAGTTGAATTTTAGGGTCCTCAGGGTAAGAAGAGGAAGTTCTTCAAAAAGAAAGGAGCCCAGAAGGGAGATTGAGCCAAGAAGTCAAAAGCTAATTTAGTCTGCTACAAATGTGACAAGAAGGGTCATTTTACGAATGAGTGCCGGTCAGGCAAGGGGCAGAAGAAGGCTGCGGATAAGAAGCATATCAAGTGTTACAACTGCGATCAAGTTGGGCATTAGAAGGACCAGTGTCCAGAGCCAATTAGGGTAGAAAAAGGAAAGGTTTTTTCTATTGGACCAACGTCCACTTCTAGACCTACTACAGCAGATAAGGGAAAGACTATGATGGAAGGTACATTTTTGATTCAAAGTATTCCAGTTAGGATACTATTCGATACCGGTGCATCACATTCATTTATATCCCAGAATTTGGTTAATAGGTTATTTTAGAACCCATTTACATGTTTCTTCCTTAAGAGTTGCGAATCCAATAGGAGGGTATGCTACTCTAGGGATGAGATGTGACCAGTTAGAACTTGATTTCTTAGGTCAAATGTTTGCATGCAATATTTATGTTTACGATTTCATAGATTTCGGGATCATTTTGGGTATGGATTGGTTAGGTAGATATGAGGCTAGGATATTTTGCCAGGATCGGGAAATATCATTAAGGCATCCAAATAGCCAAAACCGGATCATCTTCTCAGTAGAGAATTTCAATCGTAGTATATGTGTTGTGTTAAGTGCTTTTGAAGCAGCAGAAAAGCCATGTCAGGTTCGAGTTGCAAGAGAGTTTGCAGATATATTTAAGCAGATTACAGGACTACCACCGAAACGTGCTATTGAGTTTCGAATAGATCTTGTACCAGGAGCTGAACCTGATAGTAGACCACCTAGCAGAATGACACCGACTAACATGAAAGAATTAAAGGTGCAGCTAGTGGATCTAGAAGGAAGAAACTTTATTAGACCAAGCAGTTCGCCTTGGGGAGCGGCCGTGGTTTTCGTGAAAAATTCAGATGGGTCGTTGAGGATGTGCATCGACTTTCGCAAGATGAACAAAAGGACAATCAAAAATAGGTATCCTTTGCCGTGGATTGACGATCTGTTTGATCGGTTGAGTGGAGCTAAAGTATTTTCTCAATTCGATTTGGAGATAGGGTTCCATCAGTTGAGAGTGGCAGAGGACAGTATCCCTTTGATAGCATTTCGGACTAGGTATGGTTCGTATGAGTTGTAAGTGATGCCATTCGATTGACGAATCCACCTGCTTTCTTCGTGGACTTGATGAACCGGATTTCTCGAGAACACTTGGATAGGTTCGTGTTGGTATTCATAGATGACATTTTGGTGTACTCGAAAGATGAGAGAGAGCATGAGGATCATCTGAGAGTAGTTCTTAAGACGCTAAGGCAGCATCGGCTAAAGGCAAAGTTTTCCATATGTCATTTTTGGAAGAAAGAGGTCAAGTTTCTTAGTCATGTAGTTTCGAAGGAAGGTTTGGCAGTAGATCCAGTTAAGATCGAAGCTGTCAATAATTGGAAGAGACCAGAGACGGTAACCAAGATCAGAAGTTTTCTTGGACTTGATGGCTATTACCAGAGATTTATCAAAGATTTTTTACAGATAGCAGCACCTTTGACCAAGTTGAACGGGAAGGATATGAAGTTCATTTGGTCCGAAAAATGTGAGGAAGGGTTCCTTAAGTTAAAACATTTGTTGACCAACGTGCCGGTGTTAGTTGTTCTAGATCGAAACTAAGGGTTGGTGGTGTACACTGATGCATGTGGAACATGATTAGGAGCTATGTTGATGCAGAATGGTAAGTTATTGCCTACGCTTCTCGACAGCTTAGACCGCACAAGGTGAAATATCCTACTAATGATTTGGAGTTGGCTGTGGTGATCTTCGCGTTGAAGATTTGGAGACATTATCTCTTAGGGGAGAGGTTTGAGCTATACACTGATCATAAGTCCTTAAGATATTTATTCTCTCAAAAAGAGTTGAATATGCGACAGCAGAGGTGGCTGGAGTTTTTGGCTGCTTATGATTTTGGTATAGAATATACGCTTGGGAAAGGAAATAAAGTAGCGGATGCTCTTAGCAGGAAACATCAGAATGTGGTATTAGATATGTTGGTAGAATGGAAGGATTTAGATGTTTTGGCTATGTGTAGTATAAAGTCGAGATCGACTGTTGATTCTAGTCAGAGTACTGCTATGTTGGTTGTTTAGAGGTTTAACCAGTGCTGATCGAGAGGATAGCTTCTAAATAGAAAGAGGATCCAGAGTTAGCCGAGAAAATTAGAAGACTCGAGGTGGGATCCGAGATCGATGATCTTAAAGATTTTGGCATTGACCAGAGAGGATGGTTGAGGAAGTAGGGACGATTATGTGTTCCGAATGTAGATAACTTAAGAAAGAAGTTCTAGATGAGTGTTATCGATCCAAGTTTACGATTCATCCTAGGGAAACCAAGATGTATCAAGATATGAAGAGAAGCTTCTATTTGGAAGGCATGAAGAGGGGATGTTGGCTTGTTGGTTAGACAATGTGTTAACTGTCAACAAGTGAAAGCCGAACATCAGAAGCCGAGCGGGTTGCTTCAGCCTTTAGAGATTCCAATTTGGAAGTGGGATTCTATATCCATGGATTTTATAGATGGGTTGCCAAGGTCGAACAGGGGAAATGAAAGCATATGGGTCATGGTGGACAGATTGACCAAGAGCGCCCATTTCATTCCAGTTAAGTCAACCAGGATGGTACCTGTTTTAGCGAAGTTGCTCGTGAAGAACATAGTTAGACTTCATGGAATTCCTAGTAGCATAGTCAGCGATAGAGGTGCACTATTCACTAGCGAGTTTTGGAGAAGTCTACGGAGAGTATTAGGTACCAAGCTCAAGATGAATACAGCATATCACCCACAGACGGATGGGCAGACTAAGAGAGTCAATAAGGTACTCGAAGATTTATTGAGGGCTTGTGTACTAGAATTTGGTGGACCTTGGGAAGGTCACCTACATTTGATTGATTTTTCCTATAATAATAGTTTTCATACTAGTATAGGAATGCCGTCTTTTGAAGCTTTATATGGAAGGCCATGCAAATCACCAACATGTTAGTTAGAGACTAGAGACAGATTAGTCTTAGGTCAATATATAGTTAGAGAGGCGTCAGAGAAGATTGAGTTGATCCGAGATCGGATGAAGGAAGCTCGGTCCAGACAAAAGAGTTACGCAGATAAAAGGCGTAAAGACCTAGAGTTCTCAGTTAAAGAAAGGGTTTTTATTAGGGTGTCACCGATGAAGGGAGTGATACAATTCGGAAAGTCAGGGAAGCTGGCACCGAAATATGTTGGTCCATTCCAGATTATAGAAAGGATTGGAAAGCTCGCGTATAGAGTAGAATTGCCAAGCAATATGGTAGGTGTCCATAATGTATTTCATGTATCTCATTTTCGCAAGTATATGCATAATCCAGAGACTACTATTCCTCTAACAGGGTTGGATGAGTTGGTAGTAAAGCCTAATTTGATAGTTGTTAGACAACTAGTTTGGATTGTGGCGAGAGATGAGAAAAGATTGAGGTCCAAGACAGTCAAGTTGGTGAAAGTTCAGTGGAGCGACAACGAGAAGGACTGTACTTGGAAGACAGAAAACATGATTCGAGATGCTTATCGTGATCTGTTTTAAATGGTATGTCTATATATTAGATTTATATAGATGATCGCTAGTCAGATTGACTAGTATGGTTGTTAGGAGTTGTTACAGATATTGGCTATGATTTGTAGTTAGTCCTTACTGAATTTCAAGGATGAAATTCTTTAAGGAGGGGAGTCTGTAAGACCCCTAATTTTAATAACATTATTCAGGATATTTAATTAGATAAATTAAATAGAATAATAAAAATATTAAGTGATAAGGGATTGAGATTTGAATAAAATTTAAGTGGTAATGCTTATTAATTTAATTGGGCTAAAGAATGGTTTATAGACTAATTAAATTATGAAAGGGTATAATGGGATTTAACTACACCTAATCTTACCTTTCTATATATATATATATATGTATGTATATGTATATGTTTACCCTTAAGCCATTCGCACTCATATTCATTTTCTCACAAAAATAAAAACGCAAGTAAAGAAGATAAAGTCGACCATTAAAAAGAAAAGAAGAGGAGGAAATTCAAAGGAAAATAAGAGAAAGTAAAAAAGGGAAATCAAACTCATCTCAATCCACTTTCCTTATCAAAGATTAAGGTGAATGATAATTTCCACCACTATTTGTTAAATATATGTTTCGGATTTAAGTTTAAATTCATATATATAATGTTTGATGATGATATGCTTGAATGATGGGTTGTTTAAATTTAAACAAGATTGTTTAAATAATGGTTTATACGGTTTTAGATCAAAACCGTGTGATATTGATGTTTAAATGCCATGGAAAAATTATATGTCATGCAAAACATGATTTTAGAGTTAGGTTTTAAGGTTGATAAATTTCCAAGCTACGGAAATTAATTTTTGAAAGAAGATATAGCATGTTGAGTTGATAATTTATTTCAGAAAAATATATTGAGAATTTGGGTCTCAAATTTTGATATGTTAGATAACATGATCAAAGTAAATTTCTGTAATTTTTGGGTATTTTCTTAAGAGAATTGATATACAAAATAAATTATTTTGAGAAGAGGATCAAAATTATTTACGTGTAAATAAAAAGGAAGGTTTTATCTGCAAAAGTTTAACTTTGATTCTTATCCAATATAAAAAGGCGGTTAGTTTTGAAAAGCATGGGAAAAGTTAAGGAAACCAATAAGAAATTTACACGTAGGTAGGTTAGTTTATATAAGTTGCTTAATTTAGTATTTAACCCAGAAAAGCAGGTTTCGCCACTATTCAGAGTACCTTTCGCCCCTTACCTTTCGCATTCGACTATGTCGAAACCCCATTAAGCTAAATTCAATACACAGGGTATCATCTAGGTGATACGTTGTGGATTGGAGAGAGGCAAAAGGTATGGTGTCGAAACTCGAAAGCATAGCTTCCGATGGGGTCGTTAACTTAGTTCGTTTTAAAAAGAAAAGCACCTGCCTTTGTTTTACTAAACTTTCGACTTAGTCGATATGTATGTTTTCGAAAGGAGTTTTATAATGGCTTTCGAAGGGGTTGCCATGTTTGTTTTAAATGAAAAGGGGGTTTCGAAGGAGTTCCTTTAATTATAAATCAATGCTTTCGAAAGAAGGGGTTCCGACCTAGACGAAACCCCACCGCCGATTCTTTTGCCTTTCGAGTGTATTGAAGTTATCAATGCTATCAAAAGGTATTGTTTGTTTTAAAGACTTATTAAGACACTTTCTAAATGCTTTCGAAAGGGTTATGGGTTTCAAAGGAAATCGTTTCGGAAGGGGTTTCGAAGCTATCCTTCAGTATTTTTAATATATGCTTTCGACTCTGTCGAAAGGGATGGTTCCGACACCATCATAAATTCCCCAATATTTTTATATGGTAAAAATGGTTTCGAAAGAGATACTTTAGTATATATATACTTTGACCCAAATGGTTTTTTAAAGGTAAACCCAATGATGTCGAAAGAAGGACTTTCAATACTTTCGAAAGAGATACTTCTAAAGATTTCGAAGATTTCAAAAGTATAATTTTCAAAACAAATAACCCATTCTCATTTGAAAGCAAAACCATAGAATATTAACAAACAAAGTAATTGGAAATGGAATTTATGAAGAGTCTTAATGGGTTAAAAGAATTAACTAAGTTATATTGTTTGCTTCTTTATATATGTATATATTCACTTTGTAATGAATCCGAAACTGTACTTTGGAAAAAGGTAAAATAACCAGTTAGGTTAACCTAGTAGTGAATATAAATAAAAGATATTGGTAGGGGCCAATAGGTTAGCAGTAAGCCCATGAAAATTGTGTAAGGAAACGGTATTGACAGATAGTCAATAGGTTCCTAATCAGTCCATGAAAACTAGGGAAAAAGAAAGATATTGACAGTTAGTCAATAGGTTCCTAATCAACCCATGAAAACTAGGATAAAAGAAAAGACATTGATATTGACAGTTAGTCAATATGTTATTAGTCAGCCCATGAAAACTATTAGGTTAATAGTAATCCTAGAAATTATGATTATGACAGATAATCAAAATGAATGGGGATGGGTAATCCAGAATTGATTCAATTGTTTTTCATATCATTACATAACAATGTCATGAATTTAATTAACCATTGTGGATGCAGGGGTACAGAAATTAGTTTATAAAGGTTTTTAAGTTACTACTGAGGGGAAACCCATTCCGCTATGTGGCATGGTCTCACTAGATATCTAAATGATTTGAGATGGTATATTATTATTCATACCAGGCTTTATGTCCGACTCGAAGTCTATGTTTTCCCCTTAAACTCTCGGGTACTCA
The DNA here is from genome assembly GCA_030737815.1 of Allium fistulosum. NCBI lineage: Eukaryota > Viridiplantae > Streptophyta > Magnoliopsida > Asparagales > Amaryllidaceae > Allium > Allium fistulosum. The sequence goes on along the minus strand of CM060908.1, from coordinate 411,055,618 downwards.
ATTGATTTTGAGTAGTTTGAGATTTGAGATTTTTCAGGTACCTCTTAAGATGAATAAGCTTCCGGAGTCATGCAGGAGGCATGTAGTTATTTGTGTTCTTTCTCATGTGATTCCACTATGTTGTTTTGTTAAGGCAAAGTTGTTTATTACCTATTATACACTCTGATCACCAAGGGAGCATCTACATATGTCACTCTTGGGGTATATTGTAATAATTATATTTTTCTGAACGTGGTTAACGTTGTGGGATTATGTAATTAATGTTGAAATGGTATTTGGAATGGAATGTGAAAGCTGTTTTGAAATTTTAAAACTTTTTCCAAATCCATGTGTTTTTGGTATATCAATTTATCTAATATTACCGTATTTGGTCGCCGAAGATTAATAACTATGGATGACTACAGCATCCGTAGCCGTTAGTTTTGGGCCTCCAAGTGGGGGATGTTACAGAATGCAAGTGTCATGACATATAAGCATGTATGAAAACATCCTAAACATCCACAAAACGTTCTATATGAGTTCAAAAGTGACAGTAAAAGTGTAGCAACCATCTCCTAAAATCCAATCTAGCAACCACGATGCAACCAAAGCCTAATTTTAGGGAGAAATGTTTGTCGGTGAAAAGTTTAGGATGAGAAGTCCTCATGCTTTCCACCGGGTTTTCCCCCATTGTACTCGAACCAGCCTAATTTCTTTATTGCGAAGTTTCCTAGTTCCGTGCTCCATACCGCGTGCAGTGGCACATGATGTTATTAGCTCTGTCTCAATGTCCCCCAATTGATCAACTTCTACCACAGTGGCTGTGCTATGAAGGCATTTACTCAAGTGCAAAACATTAAAAACATCGTGGATTCCTGCCAACTTATCCGGTAGCTCTACGTGGTAAGCAAGTCTTCCTATTCTTTCCAAAATTGGGAAAGGCCCAAAAAACTTTGGTGCCAACTTTCCCGACTTTCCGAATCTCATGACCTTTCTAAAAGGGGAAACTTTGATAAACATCATATTCCTTACTTCAAAGCCTAACTCTTTTCTTCGCTTGTCCACATAGGATTTTTGACGATCTTGTGCGACCTTCATTCGCTGCCTAATCAATTCTATCCTTTTTGTTTTGGCACGTCCAACGCCTAGTAGAAAATTCTACCACTGTCTTCTTCATCCCTGTCCAATAGAAAATTCTCTTCATATCCTTATTCATCTTATTCCCTCTGGGGTGAAGGGTCGTCCTTGAATGATGTCTCTCCGTAAGCTAAAATTTATTTTTCTCAAAATCCTAATTTTTTTTTGATTAAACCATCCTTTATTCCTAGTTACTAACCTAATTTCCTCATTAGCTTCCAGTCTTACCTACAGTTTATCGTTAGTTAAGAATCCTTATAAAATTTCCTTATTTACATTGTTCCTCTATATATATATATATATATATATTTATCTGGCAGTCTAATCCCATCCATAAAATCAACCCTATGATGAAACATGAACATGTCTTATACCATGTCATACGCTTTTCCCATAACATAAGGGAGACAAGAAGCGATAACAAACACAAAAACTCTAAAAGAAAATTTTGCTGGAAGTTGCGATTTATCATTAACTAGTGTTAATGATGTTGGAGCCCCAATACTCTTTGCTAAATTAAGATGAACATTCTTAGTATGTCATTCCACTTAATTCTTCATCTTCCTTAATTTTCCTTCTTGGTTTCTAATAAACGTGGTCCATTCATTACTTAATTTAATATATCCTTAATAATCGATCGTTATTGTTAAAATTGGACCATCTCCAATAAATCATCATTTAATCCCTTTTCATTTTACCAGTTTCAAAATCCCTCTGTTATACTGATTCAATTCCTCCATAAATATCATATGAAATTGTAACAACCCTAGTTTAGAGATTACCTTTCAATTTTAATTATAATGATAATTATAATTTAATATTTTAAATAAAATTAAAGTTTGAGAAATTAAATTGTTTATTTGGAATAAACAATGGATTTTGGAATTTAAAATGAGAAAAATGAAATTCCAAGCATTATTCTATTTTGTTTGAAGTGATAATAAATAGAGTATGGGCTTTAAATAATTAAAATGATTTCATTTTAGAGAAAATACAATAATTATATTAATTATTGTCCATTAGCTTCTTTTAATAATTTTTAAAAGAAGTATGTAAATTTTAAAGGTGGTTTATTGAAACAAAAGGTGGAAATTGGGTTAAAAATTTTTTTTGGCTATAAATAATGTTTTGAAATTGTTTGAAATATTTTTCTAAGTGAGAAAATAAATTTTGTGGAATTTTAGAAGTTAAAAACAATGTTTTATTCATTTATTTGAGTAAATGGTGTATTTTTGTTAAATAAAGGATTTTAATAATAGAAGTGTTTTAAAAAAAAATTAATCTTTTTATATGGTAAGAAATGTTTTATTTTACAAGTATGCAAATTTTCATATTTTTCTTTTGTGTAAATAAGAAGAAAATGAATTTTTATTTGTGTATATGTGATATATACACATATTTCTTTGTTAAGTGTTGATTTTAGCCTAAACCATATTATTTCTTTTTATTTTCAAACCCATCTTTGCCCATTTAGCCTTGGCCTGGCAAGAAGGAGAAAAAGGAGTTAGCAGTACGTTCATTTTCCAGTCCTCCTCCTTCTTCCTCCAGCTGAAATAGAAAATAAGAAACCTTTTCACCAATTTTTCAAAACCAAGCTAATTTCTGCAGCAAATTCAAACAAATTCAAATCTTTTTGCAAGTTAGAGATAAATAAAAGGTATACAACTCCAAGTCATACAATTTCATCACCAAATTCCTTTTATAGTAAGAAGTTTTCTAACTTTTTACTGTATTTGTTTTGCATGTTCTGTAATTGCTTTCTACAGGTTCTCAAGGCTTATAATCTCAAGCAAAGGCTTCAACTTTGTTGCAAAATCCAAGCTTTTGCAACAAATCAGCAAGGTGAGTTGTATAAGCTCACAATCTAGCAAAAACAAAAGTCCCAAAGCTTGAAAATTTTGAAAATCTGCTTCTGTTCGTTGTTTTCCTGTAGTTGAATTTTCTCTGTTATAATCTAGTTTCTATTGCTACTTTGAGACTTTGTATCTTGTGATTCCGGCAATGAAACGCTGCCAGATTTCTTGCATTTGGTAGCTTGCATGTTGAATTACATCTCTGTAAATTTTTGTCGAAAACTGAGGTCATTTGCTATGCTAAACCCAAGCTAGAAAATCATTTCTCGAGCAGGAAACCTACTGGAGCAAAAGTCCGTATGCCAGGTTGACTGCCACCTTCCCTGGGTCGACATGCAGGTCGACCCAGTGCCAGACCAAAGAGGTCGACCTGGCAAGAGGAAGAATGTTGCATTTTCCCCTTTGTGTTTTGATGTTTTCGACTTTCGTTTGCTTTATTTTTCCAGCTATATTCGTGATATTTTGATGTTGTTTATAGGCCATGATGTCTATCAATAGACTAGCCAAATTTTGGAGATTTAAAATTTAAAATTTTGAACTATTTTGAATTTAAATTCGAATATTGGTTTGAGTGATTTTCCTTGTTTTTATTCGTTTTCGAGCAAGGTTTTCTCCGAATCTTTTTGAAATGATTTTGAAATTAATGGGCATTTCAAAATAATTACTATATAATATTTTCATGTATTTTCAAGTGTAAAATCGATTTATTCTCTATAATAAGAGAAATGTTCAAATAGGGTCTTCAAATTGATTTCGGAAATTGGTTTTCAAAGCTTGTTTTCCCAAGTAAATTATTTTATATATAAATTACACATTTTTGCACTATTCGAGCGAATGAGAAGGAGAATTAAACGGTTTAGTAAAACACGTGGTATGGGACACGTGCATTTATCTTATCGGTTAATTCCCAACTTGTCCGTTTGATCATTTTAACCTTCGGGTCGAGTTTGCCGATGAGATGAGGTAAACTTTTTACTGCTTTGAGTGTGAAATCTACTAGCGGTTAGTAAGCCGTTTAGTGCGAACGCGTGGTATGGTGATGTGCACGTAAATGTGCATATTTTTACCACCATATTTAATCTATTTAAATTAAACAAATGATCATATTAGGTATTTTAACTTGTTTAAACCAAAATTCAAATTATTTTCAAATTGTCACATATTCATCTTCATCCAGGGGCAAAATGGTCATTTTTGTGCATATATTAATTTTCTAAAATTTAATTGAAAATTTCTTTGTTATTTTGTAGGAATTTAAATTCATATACAAGTGGCTTTATGAAGATATGCATGCAAAAAAGAAAACAAAACAAATGAAGATGAAAAGAATTCAAACTCATGAACATGGAAGACCCCACCTACCCACTTACCTTGATTTTCAATTAGGAGCTAATGCACATGCTAAACGGCCATTAAAGCTTCATGTACATTTAAGTGGGGGATTAAGACATGTTAATGATTACTTGGTGGCCACACTACCTCAAGGGTATTTTGGGCATTCCCCAAAAAAATGAATTAAGGTTTCTAACTTGTACAAATACCCCATATCTTCATGTAACTCCCTCTTCCTCTTAGTTAGTTTTTAGCTTAGAAATAAAAGAAAGCTTCTCTTTTCTTTTCATGGCTACTTAGCCATTTCTTTCATGTAATTTTTTTATGCAACTTTAATACATTGCTCTTTTCTTTTCTTGTTTACTTCCTTTCATGCAAGTAGTGTAGTTTGATTTTAATGCAAGTAGATTAGTTTTAGTTCTTCTTTCCTTTTGCTCTTGTTTTTTCTCTTGTTTTTCTTTAATGTCGCATGCTACTTATGTTGATATGATAACACAAATTAAAGGCTAATCCCTTCAATTTAGGGGTAATGAAACCTCTAATCATGTAGCTTCAACATTTCGATAATTATAGCTCTCTTTTTGTGCTTAGTGACAATGCTTGAAGTGATTTAACTTGTTGTTTTTGTTTTGAATTTGATAGCCTATATTGTTGACACCAAATAGGCTATGCTTAAACAATCACAAACAATAATTACCTCTTCATCTACATATGATGATGGTAATAAAGTGAATGTTGAAATTAAAATTTGATGGTCTATATTTCTAATTAATAGTTAATGGGCTATACTTAAAATAGATTTCATTTTCAACTTTGTTGTCATTTTCATGAGAGTTAGTAAGTGATTTAAGGGGTGTGTTATAGATTAATGGCTTATGTTGAGCTAATTAATAGCACAAATAAGCCATACTTATGATAAACACATTATTTAAATTCACTAATGACAAAAAAAGAGATCATAATTTCATGTTTTGTTGAACTATATGATCTAGAGAGTGGAATTATCTCTAAATTGTCATTATTCTCATAGTTTTCATTCACTTTTGTAGTTGTTAATTTTTGCAATTTTTAGTAGTTAGCTTAAACATCTCAAACCTTGGTTAATTTGATTGAATAGATTTTTTAAAATCTAACAATTCCCTACGGATCGACCCGTATTCGTCACGTACTAGAATTGTACGCCGTGCGCTTGCGGTTACTTTTAATTTCGAAATTTTTCGACAATTTTCTAATCCGATAGAAAAATTGTCGTTGAACAAGTTTTTTGTGCCGTTGTCGGGGAATTGCTTTGATTTTTAATTTCTATTCTTCGAATTATTTGTTGTTTGATTTTTGTATGTTTTTATTTTGTGTGTGTTTGCATTTAAAAAAAATATTGTGTGTTTGTTTGATTTTTGTGTGCATTTGTTTGTGTGTTTATTGTTCTAGTTTCCTTCTCCATTTGCATTGCATTTCTATTCCAAAAAAAACATCAAAAATTGACTACACAAACAAAAATATTTTATTGCATTTATATTTTTACATTTACAATTTTTTCCTTCTTTTTACATTTACAAAAAAAAGAAAAAAAAGAAGCATACATAGTGCAGCAAAACTTTGCACTGTGTACAAAACTATGCATATCTATTGTGCACACTGCCTTTCTCTACATTCAATTCACCAACAAATTTCTACATTCCCTCTTCCGTCACCATTACAATTTTACTTCTCTGCAAAACTACAACACATTTTACCAAGTTTTATGCTATGCACAAATACTTCACAACCAATTAATCAAAACTATTGCTGCTTTACTCACTGCCACCATCTCATTACACAACCAACAACCAGACCATTGCTTCTCATCCCCTACAAACTGCCGCAATTCTTCCATTCAAGTCTCTACAATAGTGCAGTTCTACCCCTTCTCCACTTCCATTCAAACTGCACTACATAGTGACATACTTCACCACTATCATTCACATATCACTTCCAATAACCACCCATTACCGCAGTTGCTTCAACAACTTCTAAACTACCCACTGTGCCACTTGCATACCACCATTCAAAACTTCCCTCTTTACACTTCACTTAGCACTTCTGTGCATACAAAAAATTGCCCATCAATCACCACACCAAACCTCTGCCTGTCAACAAGACATTCACCAAACTTCATCTTCAATCATATCATCTTCAATCTCCAAATACCACACTGCCACTAACATTACAAAACTCCAACATCACAAGTTCACTACAACAGAACATCACAAGTTCACTAACATTGCCTCTGTGTATCATCCTGCCTGACAACATTTTGTTGTGAACACCTCTGTGTACTTCTCACAACAGCATCATACAGGACAAATTCCTTCATCCCTTCACAGCAACAACATCATACAACAACGACTGCACCATACCCTTCACCTCTGACCACACATCCACATGCTCCACCTTGACCCACATACATACAACAAACTATCCACACATCCACATTCTCCATCATTGAACAACAGTCAACAACTCGCCAAACATCACCACAGTGATACATCAATTCCAGCTGCTACACATAAATCAACCAACATCCCCTTCTCAACATCCCCTTCTCATCAACCATAACTTTGTGCACACACTTACAAGCGCATCATCCACATCCCTCTGATACTACTGCACTGACTTCACTACAAACACTCCATAACACAACACTCCTCTATTATACAAACCATCCATCCACCACATATCATCCACATTGAACATCGTTATACCATCCACATTGCTGTTTCACACATTGCTGTTCCACACATTGCTACACATTGTCATAACTACACATTGCTATTTACATCATAGAAAAAAAAAACCCTGCCTCGACGTATGCCATCTGACCATCAACACCAGCACACTACTGCAGCTCCACCACCACATACTACTGCTTACCTTATAACCATCAACAGTTGACAGCCTGACCATCCTTCCAAACTTCTCATTTCAACAACTTCCCCATCATCCCACTTTTTCTTACTGCACAACAGCCTCTACTCCTACCATTCATCACCCATTCACCATTTTTTTAAAAACAACATTGCATATCTCATCTGATCACCTCCCTGCCACTCCACCACACTCTACCACCATTACTGTTTCATCATTAGTACCAATACCCTACTTTCTGTAACATCTCGAGATTTTCGACTTCCGAAAATCGACATTAATACGTCCACTGTATCAACTGCCGAGCAATCGAATGCTAGAAAACCGAATTGTTATGGTTAAAAAAAGAAGAGGTAGAAGAAGACAGAAAGAAAGAAAGAAGAAACCACAGAAACAATATCAGAATCTCACATATCGCAGCGGAACAACATATAATAGATAAATGAATAATCTTTTAAACAAGAGACTATATCAGTTTATACAATACATCATCAGAGTTTACAACAATAATATACAACAAAACACATCAATGGACAGTTATACAAACTTGTCCTCATACAGAATATACAACGGAATAATAATATCATATACAAGTGATACGCTTCGCCATCCAGCTCGCCACTGAGCTCCACAGCATCTCCTAAATCCAGAATGACCTGATAACCTGACTCTAGGCTGCCCGTGTGGAAAATGATGGGCACCCAGAGTTTAGGAAGGGAACAATAAACTCCAGGTCAGTCATGGGATTGGTGTGAGAACTAAAAACAGTTTATCTTTAAAACGAACAACAAAAGAATTTAAACATTGAAATCCGCAATGCGTTTGGAAAATGAAACTACCATAAGACCTCCCACCACACACACAATGCAATCGAAGACTTGGAGGAGATTTCTTCTTATGATAGTCAAATATGCTTACTACACAAAAGAAAATTCTTTTGATATTATTACTAGTGCATAGTGTGAAAATCCTTTCGAAAATACAATATTAATCTTAGCCAGCATAGGTACCATTATATTATGCCTGATATAGCTGCCATGTTAAATGGCAGGTTCTACAACTAAAACCGTACAAGGTTCGTATTGGAAGATGGATTGCCAACAAATGGTCAGGCTAAGGAACTTCCTACTGCCAATGGGATCGCCTCTGGCGGGACGTCCCGAGAGTCAACCTGCTCTCTGCCAACACAAGGCTGGGTTACCTCTTACACTAGGTAACTACTACACGAATATGCCACTCCCCGGTCCTTTGGGACCTTTATCCGAGCGCTCGATAACCAACATCACACAGCAATAAATATAGTGTGTCCATATGAGTAAGTATATGGGCTCCATACCATGATACCACCCTTTTCCAGAAGGAAATGACATACCCTAAAGGGAGAGACCCTCATAACCTTGCCGCATATTCCTATTTCGACCATTTCCGGGTTGTGAGGTTCGAAGAGGTCTCGTCCACAAAGCTACGCTTTTTCACAAAGCCACGCTTTGATCAACAAATGATCAATAGATAATCATCACACAGCAACACTCAGCATGCCACATTACCAAATTGGGAGTATATCACTAATAACTTTCAACTACATAACCTCTGAGCTCGTACGTCTCAAAGAAGGGTGTTAAGCTAAGAGAATAAATTTTCCGCCACCAATAGAAATGTATTTGAAAGAAATCAGCTTTATATCTCAAATGTAATGTCAGACATGTAACCATACAAGTCTGTTCCGGGTTCGAACAGAATCGAAGGCACTTCCGAAGAAGCCCTTGCAATCCGGGTATTCACAATCCCGACCGAACTTCCCATCACAAAGGAAATCTCTATACCATAGCTAACGGTGCAGAGACAATCGATAGGTCATCCTATCGTTTTCACAAATACCCGGTGTTCACCACCGGTCTTCAAATGTTATCCATATCGTCATATCACTTATTCGGAATGGGTTATATGACACAAAGGTCCTTTCCCGGCTAAACCGAATAGTGAGCACAATATTTAAAACATATGGATATAGGGATTTCAATCAAATCACAACTTATTACCCAAATCCTTTCCTTTAAATGGTTTAAACAAATTACCATTTTAAATCTTTAAACAAAAAGATTTACTTCACAAAGTTTACCCAGTTTCACAAAGATTCATTCACAGATTTCCAAATCAATTTTCATTTCAATTGGATTAACCCATTAAATCTTCAAATCAAGATTTTTAACTTATAGCTTTCAAAACTATTCACAATTCAAGTCTTTTATAATATAAAAGATACACCTTTTGAAATACTCTTTTATTTCAAAACAAGATTTAATCATCGTCACAAAGGTTAATTCATAGTTTTTCCAAACCATTTACAATTTCATTTCAACTTGAAATGTTTTGATACAACTTGGAAATCTTTTCACTTTATGAAAGCTATTATTATTTGAAAACAGATAGTTTTCGTTTTGGGAAAAACTGGTTACAATTACACAGGTTAAAGCCATCCAAGTATAAATCTGGGATTTAAATTTGAATTTCCAAAACTATATTTTTAAATGGTTAAAAACCCATATAAACACCTTTTATACTTGCATAATCTTTTAAACCAAAATTCCCAACTCATTGAATTTAATTTCAAAATATTGAATTCAAATTTTAAATCAAATTATTTAAATTTAAATTTTATTAAGTTATTTAAAATAACTCTTATTTTTGAAACTCATTTCCAAAAACTTTCAATTCCAATTCCAAAACTATTTTGGACAAGAATTCAATTTTCAAAATTGATAAAAATCTGTGACTTAACTGATTTCCACGTGAAATCCACGTTTGTGTGTGTATTGTGTAGTCCAAGGGTTTAACACAATAGTGCAACAACATTCAACCATCACAGATCAAATATAACAATATAATTGATAAGCGGTATAAACTAAAATGCTTATCTTTCATTCACAGATCACAGATATATATATCACAGATAAACCAATTATAAATCACAACACAAATTAGGATGTATCACAAAGCATCACACATCAGAGATGTCAAACAATTCAACATCCAATATAATCCAAACATCCATAAGTAGGATTAATTTAATTATCTGATTAATTTAAATCAGATAAATTTAAAGTCGGATTAATTTCTAAACACCAAATCAAATTTCCAGTTAATTTACAAATTATTTCCTTTTTAAAATAAATTTCTTTATCTCTTCAAATCTATTTAAAAATCCAAATTTTAAATAAATTCTTCAACTTATAAATTATATTTTCGAAATCCATTTATTAAGCCCTTTTCCCAAATTTGAAATTTAATTCAATATGGTTCAAAAATAACTTTATCTTTTTAAAACTCCTTTTTAATTTATCCAATTCTCGAAAATAAATTTTTCGATAAATTTTCAACTTGAATTTCGAAAATCCAATTTTTATTTATTTCTGGTATCCAACGATACCAAAAATATATTCGGCTAAATTATAGCCTTCAACAATTCCAATCACAATATAATCACACACAGATTATAAATAAATCAACGCACAACATATGAAACAAATTCAAATGTTTGAGGAATCCAGTTGGATCCCTTCAACCTGTTTCCCTGCATCCACAAATGTTAGCACAATACCAATTCCACTTTGAAGTGGAATATCGCGGTATATGGGATTTATAAATATTATCCGCTATTATGCGGCGCAATAGGGTCTCATCCACTATATAATGCTGGAAATCAACTCCAAATACATATGTAATACCAATTCCACTTCACAGTGGAATTATCGCGGTATATGTTTTTAATAAATAACCTCCGCTTAATATGCGGCGTATAGGGTCTATTTCAACACAATCAATCATCAATCATTATCCAAACACACAATCAACACTATCAACAATTTTAAATCTAACTATTTAAAATTTAAATCGAAACACAATTCGATTGAGTGAGAAGTTCTCACCTTTGTTTTTTTTAAATGTCGAGCGTTCAATTTTTACATTAAATCGAACACGTTCGATTTAACGCAAAATTTTCACTTGCTCGAAATGATTCCATGTCTGAACCATAGCGAGCTGCTCGTCGCTGCGATTCCGGCGCCGCCAGTTTCGCTTAATTCCGACCTCGTATGACAAAGATATAGCTTTTTAAATATCACGCGAATTATTATATAAATAAATTTTACATTTTATTTTTAAACCTTGCTCAATCACGTACGTTGATTCCTCTTGATCACATCAGGGCCGCGCGATAGCTTCTCCTTCCCCAGGCTATTCACGTTCGAGCAAACCCACGGCCGCCACTTTTGCCTTGAATTATGCTTCACCATCACTAAACTATACAACGATCGGAGACTATCATTCGCATGCCCTTCGCGAGAGCTACCCACGGCCAGAGACCGGTCGAACTTGGCTGCTAATTCGCCTCGATAAATGCGTGCGATGGTCGAAAGAACGTGAGCCATTTTTCCCCTCCACGACTCTCCATTTCAGATCACCATCGTTGGATTGGAAGTTCTCGTCATCCTCTTCGACTTTTTAGTTGATGACTTCTCGAAATAATGCGTAGATTTGCAGAAAAACGAGGAAGAAGAGGACGAGTTTTTGGCCATTGAAGTGAGAAGTGGTGGCTTGCCCTAGTAGATTAGGGTTTGAGTGCAAATGAAAATATTCACGTCCTTTTATAGAAAATTTCTCAAAACACTATTCACTGGAAATTTTCCGAAATCCAAACGAAGCGTGCCGGTTGACGTTTCTAGGGTTTTACCTGCGTTCCAGACACAATGGAATGTGTTTCGGGAGCTAATTCGGTAATATGTGCGAGTTACGGAAATAAACGATCAAATTTAAATTAAATCGATTAAATCGATTTCTATGCGTTTTGGCTTACCTCGGACAAACCGTAAATCCGATTGACACGAAATTTAAAATCTTATAATAATTTAACATTACGGATCCACTGAAACTAGTTTCGTCGAAATCCAAGACTGTTTGAAAAATGACTATTTTCACTCGTCAATTAAATATTAAAATATTCAATTTTCACAATTTAACTTTTAATTCAATTTTAAAAGTTCTATAACATCATTCTAACTCCAATATGATTTAATATAACTTTATAAATCATTTTTATATGCATTAAATCCAGATTTCAATTATTTCTGCAATTTCAAATATTAAATTGTCGATTTACTTATCCAATTAAATCTCTATATTCGAAATTTAAATTTATTCGACTTACAAATATTACCTGTTAATATTTAAAATCAATTAAATATCTGAATTTCAAATGACAGAAATTCTGGGTCGTTACACTTTCACCCAACTCTGCATAGTACTTCCACTTCAATATTTTCTTCTCGTTCACAAACACTCTATCACCAAACCCTAAGCAACCTCTACCTACAAAGGCGTACACTTCAACCTGCTACTACTTCCAGCAACTCAAACTAACTCGAATTTCCCTCATCACCCAAACCTACCAATCGCCCTCCAAACTGCAGTCATCAAACGCAATCCTCCTTCACAAAAACAAATTGGCAGCATACACCCTCAGCACCGCTTACGTCTCCTCACTGACATAGCCACCTCCATCTCCCAAATCTACAACCCGCCTTCGAGAAGCAACCGCAACCATCGCGACTCAATCAACTGCAGCAAGCGAACCCGTAATTCTGGTTGTTGAAAGTGCGAATCTTTGTTCGATTTAAAAAAATGGCTAACTAAGAAAATCGCTGTCAAGAACTTTGATAATTTGAAGATAAGGAGAATTTCTTTTGTTTTGGTTTTGGAAATACGTGGTTTGGGGTATAATAATAGCTTGTGGGCTTTCCTTACTTGTTGGGCCGGGTAGTGTAAAATAAAAAAAAGTTTGTTGTTTGTTTAAGTTTGTTTTTGTTTAAACTTCCATTCCATCCTTCTCTTTAAAACTTGCCTTTGTTTTTTATATTTAAAAAAAAAAGATTTTTGCCCAATTTTTTTTGTTTTATCCTTTAAAAAAAATTGTTTTGTTTTAAATTCCATACTAAAAAAACTGTATATATTTTGTGTTTAATTTCTTTTCAAGTTGTCAAAGCAGATAAAAACAAGAGGAATTGGCGACTCTGCTTTACCTTGCTAAAAAAAATGCCGCTAAAAAAATTGCTAATAATTCTGCGTGCTCTAGTATCATGCTTTCATCTCTAGTTTTATTTTGATTTGCATTGTTGGTTGCTTACATTTGCATTTATATTTAAAAAAAATTTCAAAAAATTCAAAAACAAACTTCATTTTAGTTGCATTGTAGATTCACATTTAATTTCAGTTTTGCATTTCATTTTAGAATTTTGGTTAATAATAACGGTTAGACATTAATAACACTTAATTATATATTAACAAGTTGTCTTCTTTAAACAATTTAATTTCTTGGTGTCTAGGCTACGGCAGAGCAATAATCAGTTATAAATATTATGGTGATTCATAAATATTATACTGATTTGTTTCTCTGAAGGTACTTAGACCTTCGGCTACATTGCTACGGTGATTCGTGGTGCACCGATAACCCATGCACGTTACCTGGCTGAGAACTATCTTGTTGATTTAAGACAAAGTGTGATTATACAATTTTGAGTTAACTTAGGATAAATCATTTGTAATTAACCCTTGCATTCATTTAGTTGCACTAGTTCATGCATATTTAAAAAAAAACAAAAAAATTTCCAAAATCAAAAACAAAAAAATTTGTAAATATTCTTTTGAAATTCTTAAATTCTTTTCCTTTCAATTTTTTTAATCAAAATCAAAAATATAAAATCTTTTCAAAAAAAAAATTGAAAAACCAAAGAAAAAAAACACAAAACCAAAATCGGTTTTCCTTGTAAACAAATTCATTTTGTAGATATTTTTCCTTTATAAAAAAACAAAAACATTCTTGAAAATGTCCGAATTTCCATATTCACATGAATTTTACGATAGTTGTGAAAATCAGCATAATCCATATAATTTCACTCAAAATTCTTGTGGATATTTTAATAACGACTATTGTACAAACTATTCGAATTTCGAACCACAAAGTTTTCAAAACGATGACCAACCCTCGACTCTTGAAAATAGCATTGAAATGATTTCGTCTTTACTTGAAATCTTTACATCACAAAATAGAATGATAAATGAATTGTGTAGTTCATATTTGTGCGATAATTCAAATTAAAATTTTCAAAATAATCAATAGTTGAATTAACTTCAAAATTCAAACGATTTCGAGTATAACCCATGCCCATTCAGTTTCGATATTCAAAATGAATTTCAAAATTAAAACGAAAATGTGATCCACTTTTCAAATAATTTTGGCAATGGGAATAATCTCGACTAAGATGCGAGTGAAATTTTTTGTTCTCAACAAGTCCAAAGTGAAAATTTTCAAGTTAATAATTACAAATTGGATTTTGTTGAGCAAATGGACGAAATTTACAATGACCACACGGATTTGTTGTTCGAAACATATAAGAAACAATGTGATAAAAAAAATCAAATCCCAACGTGTGACGAGTCAAACGATAATCCATCTTTTACCCAAATCACTAATTTTCAAATAACAACCTTTGAAATTGAAATAATGATCTTAATGAAGTTGTTGAGAACGCGGTAATTGAGTTGGATTTCAATTATTTTGAGGGCGTGGAACCAAATTTAAAATTCGACTTTCCTTTTCTAGATTTCAAAAATTTAAATACAACAACTTTGGATTTTGAACTTGAGATACACAATAAAGTTGTTGATGATCCAATAAAGGAAGACGAATTTAACGAACACGATTTCTTTGGACCTTTTGAAAACGAGTTATCGAATTCTGAAGGGGAAGATTTAAAACACCATTTTGATTTTGAAATCGATAATTCGGAAGAAGTTTTCAATAATAAGCTTGAATTTCAATTTAGTGAAAATAAACTTGAATTTCAATCAACTATTTATTAACCCCAAAAATCATCGAAAATAAAACAACTCATATGATTTTCAATAAAACGACATTCGTTTTTCAAATAAACATTCAACTCCGAAATCTTTTATGGTTTGGTTTTCCGAGCTTAAACTGTGTCTCGCATACTTGTCGAGACAAATGAATCGGTCTTTGGAAGACCGTTTCATTTACTTTTCGATGATATACTTTCTGATCTCGTGTAAATACCGTTCATTTTCATGTAAATATAGGTCATCTTTTTATTTTATTTTATTGTTCTTCTTCCACTTGGGTTGACTGTGGGGACACAGTCAAAATCAAGTGTGGGGGCAGACTCATCATCATTTTCGATTATTCATGGTTTATTTTTACATTTTCTTTCCAATTTTTTTTAGAAAAAAAAGCGTTAAATTTTTTTTAAGCATTTTGATTTATTTTTAAAGAAACACTATAAGATATATATGGTTTTTGTTTATTAAATTGAAAATTTATTCGTCTTAACAAAAATAAAAATGAAGTTTGATTACAAATAATAATGGTTTAGCTAGTATATAGAAAGGTTCATACGTGTTAATTATGAAATATCCTAAATGAAAATATTTGTTTTGAAAAGTGGTGAATTCAAATAAAAGGATATAACATTTTTTTTATCTTCTAAGTTAAGTGGTGCTAAGATGATTTTGCAAAACTCTCTCTCTTTCTAAAAAAATATAAGAAAAAAACACACAATTAAATATATAAGTAAAAAAATACATTTGTATATATGTATATATTTTTAACACCTAGAGTCATGTGTTCACACTCGTGTGTTCACTCGCAATGCTCTGTACCCTTCTCACGTAAGCCCGAAAGGCAGTGCACGATATATTTAGCCTCAATTTATCTGAGTTAGGTGTATGTATATAAAAATTCTTTTTAATAACGCTTATAGTCGATAAGTGTTCACGCTTGTGTGTTCACTCGCCATGCTCTGTATTCCCCTCACATCAGTCCGCAAGGTAGTGCACGGGTAATATATCTAGCCTTAGTTTATCTGAGTTAGACATGTGTAAATATTGTAAATATTAATAAAATTTTCAAAAAAAATAGTGAGAGTAAGCAAATGAAATCCAAGCACTATTTTAACTTATTTGATTTGACTTGTTATTGAAAAGAAATGAAATACCACTTTGATAAACTTTGATAATTAACTAAGGATCTATTTCATAGTTACACTTTGTTATCAACCGAAACAACGAGTTAAACTATTGTCTATTTGCTATGGTAACTTGATTTTTGTTGGAAATTTTGACAAGTAAAAGGTCTTAAATTTCTTGATAATAACCAAAACCTATATTTAACTTATTCGTGTTAATTTAAAAATAATCCTTCATTTGTAAATATTTTCAAAAACTCGCATTCATCTCTTTGTTAATAAATCTTGCATTTTGTAAATATTTTCATCCTGCATTTGGATTTTGTGGGTATTATCCGCTGAAAACCCTCACGAAACAACACTCGTCCTACTGGGGACACCTAGAGGTTTAATGGCTTTGTTGCATATGCTCAATGCAATCGTGCTCCCTACGAAAACAGATTTATCTTAGTTTTTCTTTATTCGAGGATGAATAAAAAGATAAGTGTGGGGGTATTTGATGTGCACGTAAATGTGCATATTTTTACCACCATATTTAATCTATTTAAATTAAATAAATGATCATATCAAGTATTTTAACTTGTTTAAACCAAAATTCAAATTATTTTCAAATCGTCACATATTCATCTTCATCCAGGGGCAAAATGGTCATTTTTGTGCATATATTAATTTTCTAAAATTTAATTGAAAATTTCTATGTTATTTTGTAGGAATTTAAATTCATATACAAGTGGCTTCATGAAGATATGCATGCACAAAAGGAAACAAAGCAAATGAAGATGAAAATAATTCAAACTCATGAACATGGAGGACCCCACCTACCCACTTACCTTGATTTTCAATTAGGAGCTAATGCACATGCTAAAAGGCCATTAAAGCTTCATGTACATTTAAGTGGGGGATTAAGACATGTTAATGATTACTTGGTGGTCACACTACCTCAAGGGTATTTTGGGCATTCCCTAAAAAAATGAATTAGGGTTCCTAACTTGTATAAATACCCCATATCTTCATGTAACTCCCTCTTCCTCTTAGTTAACTTTTAGCTTAGAAATAAAAGAAAGCTTCTCTTTCTTTTCATGGCTACTTAGCCATTTCTTTCATGTAATTTTTTTATGCAACTTTAATACATTGCTCTTTTCTTTTCTTGTTTATTTCCTTTCATGCAAGTAGTGTAGTTTGATTTTAATGCAAGTAGATTAGTTTTAGTTCTTCTTTCCTTTTGCTCTTGTTTTTCCTCTTGTTTTTCTTTAATGTTGCATGCTACTTGTGTTGATATGATAACACAAATGAGAGGCTAATCCCTTCAATTTAGGGGTAATGAAGCCTCTAATCATGTAGCTTCAACATTTTGATAATTATAGCTCTCTTTTTGTGCTTAATGACAATGCTTGAAGTGATTTAACTTGTTGTTTTTGTTTTGAATTTAATAGCCTATATTGTTGACACCAAATAGCTATGCTTAAACAATCAAAAACAATAATTACCTCTTCATCTACATATGATGATGGTAAAAAAGTGAATGTTGAATTTGATGGTCTATATTTCTAATTAATAGTTAATAGGCCATACTTAAAATAGATTTCATTTTCAACTTTGTTGTCATTTTCATGAGAGTTAGTAATTGATTTAAGGGGTGTGTTATAGTTTGATGGCTTATGTTGAGCTAATTAATAGCACAAATAAGCCATACTTATGATGAACACGTCATTTAAATTCACTAATGACAAAATAAAGAGAGATTATAATTTCATGTTTTGTTGAACTATATGATTTAGAGAGTGGAATTATCTCTAAATTGTCATTTATTCTCATAGTTTTCATCCACTTTTGTAGTTGTTAATTTTTGCAATTTTTAGTAGTTAGCTTAAACATCTCAAATTTTGGTTAATTTGATCGAATAGATTTTTTTAAAATCTAACAATTCCCTACGGATCGACCCGTATTCGCCACGTACTAGAATTGTACGCCGTGCGCTTGCGGTTATTTTTTATTTCGAAATTTTTCGGCAATTTTCTAATCCGATAGAAAAATTGTCGTTGAACATATGGGACACACGTTAACACTATTCGGGTTCCTATCCGAGACTTTGTGACACATTTGCCATTGTGGCCTGCCAGTACTGGACCTTCGGGTCATTGCCATTGTGGCATTTTCCATTGCGGCGTATTTGTCTTCGAGACGTTTTCCATTGTGGCGTATTTGCCATTATGGCATATTTGTCATTGTGACGTTTTGCCTCCGGGCGAGGTACCTATTTGAGATAATAGTACTTGGCAAGGTTCGGCCACATGCACGTGGTAAACTTTTTAGATGATTTCTTTGACTATTTTCCCTAGCGTATTGCCCCTTTCCAGATTTGAACCATTCAATATATATTTGTGGCGATTACCTTTCGGGAATTTGAACTCTTAGGAGTTCTATTTTTGAGATTTGTATTGCCTACATTGGCGTTATTGAGATTTGCCTTTTGGCATTTTCTTGAGATTTTATTCTCCTCTTTAGAGATATATTTGCCTTATGGCGTGTTTGAGATGGGATCTCTTTGTGCATGTTTTGGATTGCCGATTTGGCAGGTTTAGGTTTTCCCCCCAAACCATATTGATGTTTTATGAATGCCGAGGATATGAGGCTCGCTAGTTTTAGCGTTTTATGGGTTTCTCTATCTCTTTTGAGATTATATGTTGTGTAGTGATACCATTCATTACATGAAGTAACCTTACCCATTAAATTGTCCCTTCTCACTTGGGAATATTATCACTTTATCCTTATGATCATATTATCGCTTATCCTTATAAACTGGTTTGTTTAGCTAGACTAACCCGTGTATTTATACTCGGGTCAGACCGAGGTATTTCAGGTTAGGTACATTTGGACTTAGCCTATTCTACTTTCGCATGGACTATTCTGCTAGCTCTTTCTGTTATAGCTTTATGTGTAGTCCTTTTTGTTTTCTACTCTGATATGTATATTCTTTTGACTCGCTTGTATATTTTAGTCGCTATACCACACTACAACAAAAAGGACTTTTTATAGCGTGTAAAAACCGCTATAAAAAATTTCTATAGTGATTCTATAATCGCCATAGATCAACATGTTGTAAAAAGTCTGGTAGATACTATAGCGTGTCATACTTGCAATGGAAAACGTATTTTTCTTGCCATCTAAAATAGGCCATATTGGTGCAACTGCTTTTCTATAGCATTATGAAACGTGCTATAGAACTTTTTATGACGCATTTTAGTTGCTATAAATATGTCGACATGTTATATTATTATAGCATTTGAACGCGCTATGGAATCATTGTGTCAACCTTTTATGACACATTGAAATGCTATAGAAAATTTATTACTATCTATTATAGCACTGTCTTATTGCTATGAAAACTATTTACTCTTTGCAAAATATTTTGTATAGCACTAACATGATGCTATAATATAACAAAGCTGAACAATTTTTCTTTTTATTGCATAGTTAGAACGCTATAAAAAAATTCTATTGCACATTTTTTGCTGCCATAACATTCAAAGCTTACAATTTTCAATTCTACTTATATATTATAACTCAAAAAAACCACATTCATCACATTAACATAAGTACACAAATTGAGTCAAAAGCCAAATCACAAAATATATATATATATATATATCCATAATATTTCATACATGAAGAATTACACATAAATATTTGTGATAAAAATTAAACATAAGTACACAAATTGAGTGTAGCATACCAAAACGATACATACTAAAAATATTTTAATGACCGTCGACAAGCATGACCGATTTAAAGGAGAAAGAGTGCGACATCATGTATCAACCTCAAAAGCATGATACAACACCTGTGAAGAAGAAACACAAACATGCATATGTTAGTCAATATATACAAGTATGTATAAGTACGAAAGATGCATTGCCAAAGACTAAGTTACTGAAACTAGCATAACCCGTAATGAATTTGTTATTGCGATCAATCTATACCCTAATATGGTACAAAAAAATGCATTCCTTTTCAAAACTTGCATGCAACTGCAGTTGTAATTCAAGCACTAAAAGTTCAAAATGCAAAAGCAAAGCTAGCCTGCATGCAAAATTTAATCAGCAAGCAACTCAGTTTTTAAAGCATAGAAGTAAAAGTATTCAACTGCAAATTTTGAAATCAGTTTCAAAAGCTTTCCAAATCTGTGCTCTGTTTCATGCTATATCAGGTGAAATATGAAATGTGTTGTGCATATATCTGTATTTCCTATGATTCTAGTTCCAGGTCTACCTACAGCTGAGTATGTATCACATAAAAGTATACAAGTCCAATCATTCTTTGGTATCATTTCACAATGATGACCGGTTTCTTATTAACATCAGTAGTTCAATTTGAATAATTTGCATCAAAATTGATTTTAATACAAACATATATAGATAGCAACATAGAAATATCAATTTTGACTATGTTAACGTTACCAAGAAATCTAAAAACTGAGAAATAGATCACCAGTCATCAGGCATTATCATGAAATCAAAATGGTATTGAGCTTGCCAGTCATATGGCCAAAACACATGCATCACATTTCTACAAAGTTGGGATGATACACATACTCTACTGCTTTAACTAGTAATATCTTAGCTGAGCCCATATGCAGTAAATCTCATTGCAGTCCTGGTTAGTTAGACTGCTAATTATGATCCAAGGTGGAGAGGATTGAAAAAACTTGCAACATATTTTTCATGGCACTAAGGTGAACTGTCAAAGTTATTTGATAATGTCATGTTAACAACAGTAAATGTAAAACGACTTAAGTTATCCAATCCACGATTTTGTAGCATTTACGTATCCAATCGAATACATAGTGTAATGTCACAAAGTGCATAAGCCTAACATGTCATAAATTTAAATACGATTTAATAGCAGCCAGATTTTGAAGATTCCTGTAGGTTGGATAACTTAGTATACATGGATAAAATAAAATGAGATAAGGACTACACGAATGAAATGAAAGTGAACAGATGCCGAGGAAATAGATTGAGCAGGATATTTTTTGCCTTATAAATATTAGAGATGATATAGTTAGCTAATTATTTAATTCCTACCAGCAATCAACAAGTAATTTATCACAATTATCTAATAATTTAAGATACCTAGAAATATAATCTATAATATATTCTAATCAACTAATTATATAAAAGTTAAATTGAAAAGAGAACAAAAAGAAGGGGAAAATGTCCGTAAAAGATGCATCTTTTTCTATACTAGAATAATTTATTTACAGTGAATGATTTTGGACACTTACTTCTTTGCGTGTCAAGAAGAGAATGCTTGAAAATATAAAAAGTAATACATGTACTCTGTTGATCAACCGATTAGTTGATTGCTAGGTCAAGGACTAAATTTATTGGATGTGCAATTTTATTTTCACTAAACCTTGTACTTTCTAATTACTGAAGTAACAAAACACATGAATTTTTTAATATAAAATGGACTGATTGCTCAAAGTCAAGGATACAATGCAATGTGTAATACATGTAAAGTATATGAGCTAGAGTTAAAATGCAATGTGTAATAAATAATTACTGTAATTATAGTACACAATTTATCAGTGGGTAGATAGTATTCAACCAAATCAAAAAAGTTTCATATCTAAACAAAGCTTGAATTATACTTACTAGAAATCGATTCCATTATAACGTTCGCAGCAGGCCAAGCTATCATAGTACCAAGTGCATCTTCAACGACTTCTAAATCGGACGTTGTTCTCCATAGACATGCTTTTGGAATTATTACAAGATCTACCCAAACTTTAACTGCATTTTTTCCCAAAGGGACACAATGAACCATTGCGTTTGGATCGGTTGAAGACACGCAGCCTAACGCAACTATTTCTCTCTTTCCCGACCAATCAATCAACTTGCATTTACTTTTTTCCATAAAATTCATACTCTATCAATTAACCAAAAAGGTTATTTTAGTATGTGCTTCAATAATTTGTCCGATGAAAAATAATTGAATCGCATATAAATAAGTTTGATACCTACCTGCTCGACAACTCCAACATTAATCGTATGATTATGTGATGACGCAGTGTTAATTGTTTCGATAACTACTTTCGATTCAGGCCATGCAACTTTGGTACCAATGTTGAGTGTTGCTATCCATTACGACGTATCACATATTCGGAATGGGTTATACGACCCAAAGGTCCTTTCCCGGCTAACCCGAATAGTGAGTGAAATATTTAAAACATATGGATATGGGATTTCAATTAAGTCACAACTTAATAATTATCATTTTCAAATCTTTTAAACAAAAAGATTCAATTCACAGAGTTAACCCCATTCACAAAAGATCCATTCATAGATTTTCAAAACAATTTCTATTTCAATTAGGATTAACTCATCTAATCTTTAAATTAAAGATTTAACTTATAACTTTCAAACCGTTTCCATAACTTGGAAATCATTTTCATTTAAATCTTAAAATTCCTTTTAACACAATTTGGAAGTTCACTTCTTATATGAAAGCTTTTATTATTTGAAAACAGGTAGTTTTCGTTTCAGAAAAATCCAATTATATTTGCTCGAGTTAAAACCTTTGAATTTAAATTCAAATTCCCAAATCAATACTTTTAAAATAGTTTAACCCATATATAACCTGTACAGCATCTTTAATCCCTAGTTTCAAATCATAGGATTCAATTTCAAACTTGAATTCAAATTTAAGTCAAATTATTTAAATTTCCAAAACTCGATTAAGTTATTCGAAAATAACTTTTATCTTTGAAATTCTATTTCAAAAGCTTTTCACTTTAAACCCAAATTTCCAATTTCAAAATCAATTGAAACTAAAATTTCAATTTCAAAAACATCAAATTTATATTATCTGTAACTTAACCGATTTCCACGTGAAATCCATATTGGTGTGTGTATAAGTGTAGTCCAGGGGTTTCACACAGAATAGTGCAACATCATACAATCATCACAGATCAGAATACAGAAATATAGTTGATAAGCGGTATTAACTATCACGCTTATCGTTCATTCACAGATCGCAGATATATATCACAGATAAGTAAATTATAGATCACAACATAAATCAGGATGTATCACAAAGCATCATATATCAGGGATATCAAACAATCAAATCATCTAATAGAATCCAAATATTCATAAGTAGGGTCAATTTAATTGTCTGATTAATTCAAATCAGATTAAGTTCTTATGAATTATTAATCCTGGTTAATTAACATTAATTAATTCACCTTTAAATCATTAATTAATTAATCTTTAATAATAAATTAATTAACCTTTAGTTATAATTCATCAACCTTTAATTATTTAAATAATTAACCTTTAATTATTTAATTCACCATTTAATTAATTATCTATAATTAATAATTGACCCTTAATAGATTTATTATCATTAAATTAATCATTCTTAATTAGTTATGATAAATGACTATGCTTAATCTTAAATCAATGTTAATCACTTGCTTAATCCACTTTTAATCCTAAATTTATTTAAGGTTATTTATTCAATTACAAGTATTAATTTACATTTATATTAACTTACACTTTAAATTTACTTATTTTCTTACATTTGCAAACCTTCTTAATAAAATTTAAAACAAAACTTAGCTCAACACTTGTCAACATAAATAACTTATTAATATTAAACTTGTTTAACCTTTAACTTAACATTTATTTAAGTTAACCCCAAGAATGTTTAGACCCGAAGTAAACGTGTTGTTTACTCGAGTGAACTTGCATCTTCACCCCTGGTTTTTCGCGTTCCACTTTCTCCACTACTCTTCTTCTTCCCCTACCTGTTCTTTTACTTCTGTTTCTTTTATTTAGCTAAGCTAAATATAAACTGTAGGATTACAAAACACACTCACACACGCATCAACACTGATACATTCACGTGCACGTGCACACCACCATGGCGACGCTCCGGCGAACCTCGCTCCCTCCGGCAAGTCACGAATCATTCCTAAGCTCGATTGCAATATTCAACTTGAAGTCAAAAATTTCAGATCTAGATTTCGTCACTCGATCGAAAAACCTGAACAAAACTCCGACCAAAAACCCCCTCGCGATCACGTCACCGGCCACCAGAAAAATCCATGCTTCCGTCCATAGCACGTCGACACTTCGTACTATCATTTCCCACGAGCATGTGCAGCTCGATCGCATATTGGAGGCGAACACACCAAGTTACAGACACGTTCAAAACTCGAGACTAAACCCTAAATCAATCTCATCTTAACAATCCAAAGATTCATAAATTCATCTTGTATTTTTCTAGTGATCTCCAACATTCAATCTAGCTCCACAACAAACTTCAACATCAATTTTTTGTTGAATCATCAGATATTCATAAAAAGGCATTCTTGGTTCCTTTACGAACTGCACTTTGCATATTCGACTAAAATTTACCATTCTTGTTTTAAAAATCTTATCTTTGAATGTAGATTCATATTATATGATCAAATTAATGTTTCAAAATATTTGAATTTATCATATGATCTGTCTTTTTACAGTGAAACTGAGTTTACAGAGCAAACTCTCCATAATCAAGCTTAAAACAATTCCTAGATCATGATTTAAGTTTAAACAACTTATCTTGTTTAAAAATCCAAGGATTAATATTGAACAGATAAAAGAAATTTGGGATTTTGATCAAAGTTTGTAAGCTTCGAACAAGAAACGAGCTGTTCAATGCCACAGATATACGTATCAGATATGCAGACCTACATATTTTCATAACCACAGAGTTATCACTTATTATGCATAAACAAAGCATCATCCATCTCAGGACTTCACAAGCAAGCAGACTTAGTTTTAAATTTAAAATGTTACTCACATTATTTTTTTTAGAAGAACAGAGCTTCTTCTATTTGAACCAGGCTTGTGAAAGTTGAAGTCTTCAATTCGATCTCTGATTTGTAGTTGTTTAAGTTGAGTTTTTTTTTGTTTATGGTTTGAATGGCATTTGCTTTAGAATTTTTTTCTCAGTTAAAATGGTTTGAACGAATTGGAGCAGAGGAAGTTGATGTATACACACTGAGTTTACAAGGTGTATATTTGTACAAGTTGATTAAAATATGTTATACAGGGTAATATATTTAAGTTTGTACAACAAGTATTATTGAGCTTCTATGCATTATGGGCTGAGGTGATGTTGTTATGTACAATATCAAAGACATTTTGTTTTTCTTCCTTTACAAGCCTGTAGGCTGCATACCTATACTTGCCTACATACTACTCTTTACTCGGCTGATAGATATTGTGGTGGCTAAAGATACTTGTATTTATTACTTTGTTTGTTTATTTGTTTGTACTGACATATATATATTTTCTTAAGTCTTGTTTTTGTTTGTTTTCTACATATATATTTATTGTTTTATAGTTTATAAAATTCTACAATTATTTACATTTCAAAATATAGATGAATTTCTAGATTTAATTTTGTTGTTAAATCTTATCTAATTTATTTACTTTATAGTTATCTTATATATATATATTTATTTCCAGTTCAACATCTATTAATATTTAACTCTATATTTATTTTTAAAACCATTTATTTAAGATTTTATTTCAAATCCAATATATACAAATTTTCAAATCCATATGACTTAATATATTTTCGATTTGAATCAGGGAAACTCGCTTCCATTTAAAATAAATTTTACAAATTTTTATTCAAAAATTCATTAAATTATCAATTTAAATAAATTAAAATCTAGGGTCGTTACAAAAAGCATCTTCGATTTTTGGATTATCTATCCAAACTGCAATGGCAGCCGGACAAGAGGAAGATCATTCACAAGTTCTTTTGGATCACTCGAATGCAGTCGTCCATCTGCAACTAATTCTTCACTCCCACTCCAATCGATTAATTTGCATTTATGATTTACGCTGTTGCTTTTACTCTAATAAAAAAACATATTATTCTTTTTGTACATTGAAAATAAAAAATTAATTAGTAAAAAATATGAAAGATTACCCCATTATCAGCTTTTTCAAAGTTATCGAAGTTGCGCAAAACAACTCTAGTAACCGGCCATGCTACTATCTCACCAACAACGTCTCCAATGTTTGTCGAATAAAGTGAAGGTCTCCATAAGAAAGCATCCGGTTTTCTCACAATGTCTATTATAATTTTATTAGCATCAGAACCTAAAGGGATTTTTTGGACAAGCTCCTTTGGGTTACTTGGCACAACTCTTCCTTCCGCAACAATTTCGTCTGTCGCAGTCCAATCTAGTAAGTGACATGTGTCATATTGTTACCATGTTTGTTCTATTATTAATCAAAAGCAAATTATATTAATAATGAAATTAAATGTCAAATATAATAATATTACACTAGTACTATAAATAACTTTTACCGCTTGATGCACATCTGCTTCATCCAGGCTTTCTTTTCTCTGTCAAACAAAAAAAACAGTACGTAAAAAAAACAGTAACGATATATAATTTCATGATATTAATTAAAGATAGTCCGATAAAGCATAACTAATGATATTAGCAAATATAACGAGATTTTAGTTCATGCCATCATGTCATCCTATGGTAATCTGATTTCTATGCTTTCTCTGATCGCACATTTGCAACCATGCTGGCAGATTTTGGTGATATCAATACCACTAAAGCCTTAAGTATACTTTACTGGATTCACCAATGATTTAAACAGACACAAGCAACTTGCAATGGAACAGTGAAAAAAATTACAGTAAGACAGCTTTCTTCAGACATTGAAAATTAATGTCATGCTTAGTTACATGTCACTGTATCAGTGTACTACAAAGCTTTGAGATGAACCTTTATAAATATGTACATGTAAACTGGTTTTAACATTTTTGTGATGGTATTAGAAAGCTTGAATGTTGGGAGTATGAAATGCGTGTTATATGCAAAAGCATTGCCAACATAAACTTGAATTGTTGAAGATTGCATATTGAAATTTTGGAAAGCATACACAACAGATACTGACACAGAAGTACAATAACAATTCAAACTCAGTTTTAAGCAAAGATGTGTATTTTGTATGATTTAACTAAGGTTGTGTTTTTTGTTGAAGTGGAAAGTTCGATGAAAGAGGAATATGTTTTTATGTAGCGAAAGTGACGGTGAAAGGGTATTGGTATTTGATTTATATTGTAATAATTGCTGTTAATGGTAATTACCTTATGGTTAATAAGTATCACACATAATAAAACAATGCAGTCATAAAAGTTGAAGATATAAATGTAGATATATATATATATATATATATATATGATAATACATGACATATGTTTATACACATATGTTTATCCATAAACCACCTTATGTTTATACAAGGAAACTGTTTTCAATTTACTAGTGGATATTTCTTGGAAACATTACACATATGTCATAAAATAAAAATGCCAAATATACCTGATTTTTCATAAGCATACAAACCATCGCGTCTAATTCTGAAATTTTATTTTGCATTTCGACCATTTGTTTATCCCTTACGTGTGACCATATTGCTTTGGTGTAGGTCATACCCCTTCCCATTGCTCTCAATCGCCCTGGTCTATCCGGTCCCAATACTTTTGCAAGCGCATCATCTTTATAATTACTTATTGAGCTAGAATTTGATTCATTCTGTATTTGTTTAATTTTTTCCTACACATGTTGTCATACATGCATATTATACACAATCAAACTATCACAATAGCAAACATATTGTTATCTAATAAAATTTCAAAGTACTTACAATAGCATTTGCAGCAATCGAATTTACTGGTTCGCCATTTTTTCGTGTGTGCGATTTGATCCACACTTGAGTTCGACCAACAGAAGATGGATGAGGACTCGTCTTTTTCTATGTTTAAAGAATATTTTTTACAACACGTCACAATGACTAACTAGCTAATAAATATTATGGTATATAAATTAGTAATACTTACCAAATCATCGGCCACTCGAGCCATTCCTTTACGACTACATGTGTGTGGTATTTGATTGTCTCTAATAGCTTGAAATTTATGATTCAATTCCTAAGAATAAAATGAAAACATGCATTAAAAAATCCAGCTTGGTTTTCGCATCTCCTCAACATTTGAAAATGTAAATGTTACCTTAAACTCTGGAGCCATTTTAGACTTGACAAATTTCTTCCACCCATTCATACTTAGGTTGTCGTAAATCTAACCTGCAATATTTAAAGGCATATGAACTTGTGAAAAAGAGTTTAAATTTGTTATAGTACAAGCTATGCACATGTAAACAGCAGTACTTACATGTGAAAACAAAGAGTTACACGCTTTGCACATGTAAACAACAGTAAAAATGGTACAAGAAGATATCGGCACGTGCATGAACGTCAAACTGTCATTGTACAAAAATTCTGACAAATCATTAATTCATCTAATTACTCTACCATGAATTGGACTTGGTGGACAATTATGTTCATCTTTTTAATAAGTTTTCTAGCTGAATTAAATTTACATGCGGCAGTAACAACTTGCAATTTCTAGCTCAACTAAGACGTATATAATTTCTACAAACCTAAAGTGTTTTACGTGTTCATAACTAAAGTCAGTTAGACTGTACAATTTTGGTTAACAATTACACTTGTAGTTGAGATGCGCTCTAATCTCATAGAAGACCTCTGAATTGTAGTGGGGTATATGTAGGATATTATAGTTGAGATGCGCTCTAATTTTGGTTAACATTTCTGAAAAAGAATTATAGTACAATAGAGAAAATAATAATCTGTGCACATATTAGATTTCTTGCATGCATGGGGTTCCAACAAATAATATCTTAAAATAGTGCAATGGTACAAAATCAAATTCATGATTCTACATACTATTCTTTTCTAGATCTATTGAGATTAAAAAAATACAGAGAGTGAAAGAAAACATAAGAATGAAGTATTATATAATCTAATGAAAACAGGGGAAACATGGGATTTGTTATGTCCACATGATTCAGAGAACAACAACATAATCACCTGACCAAAATCAGATATGAAAAAACAAAAAAAGACGACTACATCTGACCATCATATACATAATGTATGGATACAATAAGACTGATTAACACAGAAATTTGATTAGGATTAACATAATAATTGAGCATAGTAGAAATAGAAGATGAGTGCTAATTCATCATCATGTTACAAGTTGCTTGTAGTGTGATGGAAGCATAAACCATTGTATCATTCAAATTATTACTACAGTTTACATCTAATATATTTATTAAGGACACAAAATTGATCCCAGATGCTATGAATGAATAATTTCTCTTAATAGACAAAATTAAGAAATGCAAGCAATTCAGGTGCTTCAAGAAAGAGAAAATTATACTGCTTTATGAATAAATAACATAAAATTAGATGATCGTAACAAACATGAAAGGGGTGCAGTTAACATTTCATCTGACTGTTTCACCTAATAAAAATAGGTAATAATTGTACCAGTTGATTAGCCACAGCTACCAACAGACAATCAATTTTTATATTCTCAAGACTAGAAAATGATTGAACAAGTCTATCGTTTTGAGGACTAGTCTAATTTAATAGCACATGACTAAAACTATGTATTCAAACGTATCCATCACAGTTCACAGATTCATTGCACATAGTTTCTATTTTACGAAATTATGTATCCAGTTGACATTTAAGTATTTAACCACAACAAGTTCAGGTAATGCTAATCACAATAACACAGGGAAACATGACACAAAATGGTAAAAACAATAAGGAAGAATATGGTTGGTAAAAACTAAAATAAGCTTCACATATTCAAAACCTGAAACTAGTGTTTACGATTAAACACTTAAAACCAAATATGGTTGGTATAGACTATATGACTGCTTGATACTATTTATAGCTATTAAATCCAGTGTTTACGATTAGTCATATAGACTAGTTTTTATATGACTGCTTGATACTATTTATAGCTATTAAATCCAGTGTTTACGATTAGTTTAATAATCAAAATAATCGTCATATATCATAAATATATCAACATTATCTATAAAAATCACAAAATGCTTAAGTTTCATAAAAAATTACCGACACCCAGTTCACGAAGTTGAAATACCGAGAACTACTTGAGGAAAGCGAAGTTGAAATACTTCTTCAACTGCCTTGAAGAACCGCTTGAGGAATCGAGCCTAGAAGACACGCTTCAGCTGCCTAGAAGGATTCCAGTGAATCACTTGAGGAATCGTGCTTTGAGGGTTGCGGAGGCTTGAGGAATCGAGCGAAATCACTTGGAATCGATGCTGAGATCTGAAATTAAGGAAGAATTGCAGTGACGAGGAGAATCTGAAGAGGAAGTGATATCAAAAAGAAAAAGGGGATTTGGGCGGCATAGAAAAATGATGGAGGGAAATAAAATTTTGGACCGTAAAATTTTCTCAACCGTTATTATCAATGGCGTTAAATTATTATTAAGACTAACCAATATAACCATTACCTAGTTAACTATAGCAAGCAACCTCCCGTGCAATCCCCACTTGCTATCAATATAACATTTTCTTGTAGTGCCACTTGACATGTATCATTTTGTATACTCTGTGATGTATCTGTATATGTATATATATGTGATGACCTACTTTTCTATGATGTGTTTGCATTTGAGTTGTTGTATTCTGTTCTGATAGATCCTATAGCCACCTATGACTTTGTATTAAGTATTTATTGGATATGTCGATCCACTTGAGATAGGAAAATATATATAGCATTTGTCGACATATTCAATAGATAGTGAAGACAAGGCTATAGATGGTCACTCCTAACCAGCCCTATTCTCCACATTAGCAGACGGTATTACCCATTAATACTCTTTATTAATGTGGGTCTCGGGGTGGGGCGTCACAGAAATTCCCTAATCAGTCCTCATTTAGTTCCTTTCATTAATTACAAATTTATCGCCTACTAAATTTGTAATCAATGTCCAAAAATCCTAATATGTTAATTTCTAACCAATACATATATAGTCGTAAATTACGCTATTTATATATTTCTATTTTTATACGTTAAGCGTGCTTATACGTGTGTATATATATTCCTTATTTCTAATAATTAATTTCTGAACTTGAACATTCCTTTCCATATTTTAATTTATCAAAGATATCCTTTTAAAAAGGATTACCATAATAATTTTATATAAATTAACTGAAGTGAGATATTTGCTTCGTTTGAAATTACAAAAAATTATTTCTTATCTTTTAAAGAAATAGACAGTGTAAACTATGGAAAAGAATATCCATATCTTGCACATCTCTTTCTCTGTTTGGTATATTCCTTATTAATTCAAACGCCGCACTTTTATACATATTTTGAAATTAGAAAATTTATGGAAGTTATATGAAAACTGCTTAAATAAATCAAAACAGAGAAATTCACATTCCCTCCAGAGCCCGCAATCGTGCGAGAGCCTCGTGCACTGGGTTCCACCTTTTTTATAGAGAAATTCACATTCCATGTCAACTAGGGCAACCTAACTTACAACCCAATTATAAATCTGGAATATCTTCACAACTTACCGATATTCTATAATTAAATATCTGGAACTGATTTAAAATTTCCAAACAATGTTGTACATACTATTCCTCTTTATTCATATCCTAAAATCCTACCCTATCTTACCTAAATCCCTATCTACTCCATAAAAAAATTTGGTTTAGTCCTTACCATTCTTAAAAATAAAATTTCACAATTGTACAGAACCTTATCTTTAAAAATATAAACTCGGAAACCCTTTTGTCAATGTTAGAAATTGCTTAGTTCCCAAAACAGACTTGAATTTTTTTCCTTTTTCAAACAAAATTTTTCTTTTTAAGGACTTTCTGCTAGAGAGACTTATTTATTTAAAGGTTGGATTTTTAGTTCAAAACATTTAAAACTTAATTATTGAATCAAACCATTATTCATTCAAAAATTGTTTATTCCATGAAGGAGCAAAATAACTTTTCAATAAATTGTTTTCATACAAATAAACTTATTCCATTAAATTTGAAATCAGCATTTATTACTCTATGAATTTATGGCCTATACTTATGAGAAGTTCATTGGCTACCATTTTAAGAAATTATTATTATTTTCCAAATTTAGCTCCTTTTAAATCTATTACAAAGATCATAACTTCAATAGCATTTCAAAATAATAGGTTTTCCTTTATTAGACATTCATTATTTCAAAGATATTTCTGGTTACAAGATAATTATTTTAATAAACCACATGCATGCCAAATTTCTAATTCCAAGTTGTTATATTATCTCAAAAAATATACATCAACATCTATGGCTTTATTACTCAAAATGCACTGTCACTTAACTAGATAGTTTTTGTAACTTTGTTTAAGTCATAATTAAAATCCTATAATTTTTCGCAATCCTTTTCTTATCATACCCAATTTATTCCTCTTTGATTACCATTTTAAATTCAATAGTATTTTATTAAACAAGTTCTAAATGGAAAAATACATATATAAAATTCTCTTCCTCACATAAATACTTTTCTTATCATATTCGCAAAATTATCCCAATGCATTTATTAATTATCATCCTTTAATTCCATCCAATTGTTAACTATTATCATTATTATTATTTTCAAAAATATCTTCAATAACCTTAACAATGAAAAGTGGAATAGACAAGGATAATTTCTAATTAGATTACTCACCTTGTTTTATATAAATTCCTAATGCTATTTCTATCCAAATCTCCAAATATTTCCACTATTTATATTTCTCCTAACTAATTGGCTCATACTTCAGCTATTATTTTCCGTATTTTCCTTATACAGAAATGTTCAACCTATCCTATTTATTCTTATCCTTCCATTATTTATTTCTTAATTTAATTAAGTTCCATTTCCATTTATTCACTCTTTTAGAAATAATTTAAAAAAACTTCCAAATTTATGAAATAGAAGAAAAATCATCAAGTTCAACCTACGCTCTATTTTACATTTATTTTAAAAACGGAGAATCCCTTCCCCAAAAATCGAAAACTTTTTGACTCAACCAATTTTAAATTAGTATTTCAAAAAAACAAAAATCCTTTTAATCGAAAACTTTTAACTTAACAAAATTTAAAATTTTGAATTTTGTTGCTTTTTCAAAACAACAGCTTCCCAATAAATTGTTTAAGAAACTTACTCAATTTTTTTTAAGGAATTTTCCAAAATCTTTTACATTCTTTTTCATGGGGCTGGATTTAGAAATTGACTTTAATTGTCCTTTCTTTAGAACTTTCTTTCTTTGGTACTCAATCTTTATAAAAATCCGATTATCTCCTTGTGGTGATTAATGTACACCTTCTTACACGAACTTGCTCCACCACATCTTGCTTTATTCCGATCATTCCTTACTTTCGGATATTTACAACACATAGGTTCTTATCTCCCATCTATTTTTATGTATTGGTACTATAAGAAAACTTATTATTAGTTGCACTAATTAGTAGCGTTTAATGCTAAGTGCAAGTAATAATCATTTATAATAAGTAAATAAATATGTAATCGCTACCAAATGCTGCCGCCAAGAATTTTGGTGAAATTTTTTTGTCGGCCGCTTATATCTCTCTTTCTTCCCTAAACAAAAACATTTCTTACTTTTATTTACAAAAGAAGACAAGAGAAGCTTAGAATTCTACCGCCATCCTCTGCTCCATGATTCCCTACCTGACCCCTCCAATCTCATCCATTCTTTAACCTCTATCTAACCTACTTCCATCTAATCCACTTTTCGTCTCCATCGATCCTTGACTTCTGTTTCAAAGCTAGGAAACCCTAGAATTGGCTTACCTCATCGTAGTTTACATCTTGATTTTCTCATAGTGCCCCAACTCTGCTCTTATGATTTTAGATGGTGATACATTATTCGAATTTTGAATTGATATATAAAGAATAATGGCATGGAATTTGATGATTTGCAAACATTTGGAGCAACAGTTTAGGTAAAACATAAATTTTTTATGTTAATTTCTTTTGTTGATATTCATTATCTATATAATAGTTGTTCGATTCATGTAAATGTGCAAATATCTTGAATTTTTTGTCCGTTGAATATTATTTAAGGCTAACCACCTTCATCCAGTATGCTTATCATTCGCTTGTCCTGTTTATAAGAGCGTGTTAACTAGCAGGTTAGTTAGCAGGGTGAGCAATCTACATCTGTTGTAGTAGCATGGTCCCTACTATTCCCTTGTTTCTTCTTTCTTCCGTCTTTTGGTCATTACGTTTTACTTGAATATAAAGCATATGCCTCTTTTAGCCTTAATATATATATATATATATATGTATGTATGTATGTATGTATGTATGTATGTATATATACACAGTATTAAGCTATGCATAACCTAGTGAATTGCATGTAGTGCCTCTAATAATGTACATGCAAAGGGAAATATTTGGGTCATTCAAGTGGTGTAAAAAATCACTATAGAAGAACCCGAATTTACTTTTTTTCTTTAATGTTTACATAGATTTAATAATATTATAGTTGTTTTTGTAACATATTTTAATTTTTATTTAGAGTGATACTTTTTTATAGTAGTGACTTGACCGTGTGTTGAATGAATGAATAGAATGCTCGATCTTGATTACTTGGATGTTGTACACTGTCCAAGTTTAGTAATTCAGGGTGAGTTACTTTTGGTAGCAATACATTTCTCATTCAGTGTGCAATTAGTAGTATATGCGTAACTAACTGATTATAAACTGAAAGAGTTTACTAGTTTGTAATGCATATATAAGTATATACTCTTTTTATAGTATTTAAACCAATAGATTCTTATTAGAAAGATAGTAGTATGAAATACTATGGATTATATGTAAAAGGGGTGGTTTTGTAAAATGAAAAAAAATTATGTGATTACTAGGAAAAAGGCTTTACTTCCTCGATAAAATATAATTTTTTATGTTAATTTCTTTAGTTGATATTCATTATCTATACAATAGTTGTTAGATTAAATTTGCTATATGTTGAATATTATTTGAGGTTAACCACCTTCATGGTATCCAGTATGTTTAGTTGACACATCATTCTCTAATCTATCATCCACTTGTCCTGTTTATGCTCCTTGCACTCTTTTTAACTTTTTTTCAATTGTTTGCCCAAGGTGGGTTATGGATGAGTTTTTCTCATATACCTATGCAAAAGTTAGTATATGTGTTTAGTTTATGACTTTAAAACTTTGTTTTTTACGCCTATGTGGACTTGTTGAAAACATGTAAATGAAGGTTACTGGTTGCATGCATAAATTTGCAATATTTTAGAATCTAGTTAGTGCATCCACTCCTTGGTTAATGCTCGACACTTTGTTGGATCAACTTGTTTTTTTTCACACTTATGCTATTAAATTTTTGATTCAGATTGCTGACATATATCAATCTTTCAGTTAATAGAAAGGACCAGAAAATGCTTGAAAGACTACGTGACAAAAGGAAGCAAAGCTGGATGTGTTTAAAGAGAGAATGAACTATTAATTCAAAAAATTCATATTACAAGGTTTGTACATTATTTGAAATTGACCTTGATGCTTGCCTTGAGAATGTAGATACAATACTCTGTCCTAATTAACTGTTAAGACTGTGTACATTTATACATTTCTTCATAAAGTTACTTGATTTGTTTAACAAACCAAATTACTTTTGTTTGTTACAATACTAAGACCATATTGCTTCCATGTCTCAACTAACTTTACTACATTACACAATCATATATGACCAACATTAACTTCATTATCTCTTCAGTTTTCCATAAAATTATAATCATGACCCGGTTATCAAAAACACTTATACACCGTTAACTGCTCCCTTATCATTGCTTGAGCATTTTGTATATACCTCAAATGAGAAGTGTTTCAAAACCATATATGTAAAACTTCAATTTCAAAGCTTGCTTTACTTTGTTAATTTACCCTTATAACAATATCGGAACTGAATTAAAAAAATGTCAATGTAGGCTCTACAGCTGTTCTAATATCTCAGAACTGTTAGTAACTGTGGAATGTACTGTATTTTTAGTGCTGTGCTTTTTTCAGTTTGTTTTTTTCCTAATTACAACAGAAGTTCAATTATATTTTCTACACTCCACTAGACTGACCAAAACATATGTTTCTACTACGTGTAGTGGACTCAAGTTAGCACCATATGATCAAGAATTTTAAACATATTAACTTAATAACTACATGGAGTGTTGCAGTTAGATTGGCAAAGAGAGGGGTTGCTCTGGCTTTCGTTGATGCAGCCTTGGATAACGTTCTCTCTGAATCTTAATATCCTGTAAGTTTTCTACTTTCACCATATTGTTCATGTTGTGTAAACCATACTATTATTGTATAAATATATACATAGTATACTAAACTTTCATGATAATGTATGTGATCATAAATTTACTAGTGTATAACTCGTGATACTCCTGTAAGATTTAATAAACCATGAAAACTAGAATCATTAATTTACAGTTAGCATTTGTTATAGTTGTATGAACATTGACCTTAAAAGCATTATAGTGAATTTGTCTCAGTTGCTGCATTTAGAGCGTAGTTATCAATAGTTGGCTGTTTAAACAGCAGTATAAGTTAGCGACAGGGCTCTCTCCCTCTCTCTCTCCCTTTTTATTTGTGGGAAGTGCAACTACTTCTATGATATACTCTCATATGACCTCGACTTGGCCTTTGTCCTGTTCATCTAAAATTGTAATAACTGATAAAGATGCTGGGGCGGTGGTAGCTATTGACCGTGTTCCATTTTTGCATGTATCTTCTAATTTTATTTTTAATCTAGACAATTGTATAAGTACATATTCTAGCCATCCTTATATATTTATTTATGCTATAATAGTATGCATCACTTGATGCTATATTAATGGTAGGTAGCTGATCTCTATGGCATTAGAGCAAGTCTGTTGGATGGTAGAGAAATTAGAGGGGCTGGCAATGCGTGGTGTAACATTCCCCCTTTTGACCGCCTCCAGTCGGTAATTAAACCAACTAGAAACATTCAAAAAGATGAATTGTTATTTAGTTTATAAGGTTTAAACAGAATCAGCCACAGAAACACAGAATAATAACACTGAATTAAAACAAATGAGAATTTATTTCATTACTATAAATCTTTTTATATACATCAGAGTTTATACAATTTAATACTGATACAGCGGAATATCTTAAAATACAATTTTCTCCTGAAATAAATGATTCTTTACTCTCTCTCTCTAACTTCGCTGCTCGAAAATCTTCAAGCTGTAAAAATACTCGGTTTGACCCGAGTATTATATTCAAAAGAAAATAATACACAGGTCAGTCTAATTCAAACCAGTTTATGAGTGCATATAGACAGTAATAATTTAAATAGACGACAGTCACAATAATTCTCGTCTAACCGACTCTTTTAACAAAGAACTCGGATAACGAAATTTTTTAACACTAAACAGTGTTAAACAATAAATCAGCAGATTTAAATCATCAACAGAGATAAACAGTGTTATTGGCTGCCGTACACGCACGCGTGTACGGCCTCGCCAATACGGCATAGAAGATCAATGCATCACGACGCAAAGAAATATCAATTCAAAACTGTCGATTTGGGTGGCTGCAGTGCACGCACGCGTGCACTGCCTCGCCACCACTAAATATAAAGTCACCACAAGGGACAAGGGTAAAACTGCAACGAAAATGCAGCCTCCACATGGAAGTTTGGGTGAAGGCAACAAAAATAAACAAGGATGGATGAAACTGGTCAACCAAGTGCAGCAGGCACAAAGGCCCACAAGAAAATGCAGACCAACCAAAATAAAAATGGATCAGTGAATCCACTGAAACAACCAGGAATGCAAGCTGAAGCATAAACAAGAATGACCAAAGCAAAAATTACAAATGGCCAAGTAAAACAGTGGACAACATTAGTAACACCACTGATTACAACTGGAATCACTTTCAAGTACAACCACTACAATATGAGGTGCAGGCTACAGAATCAACATTTACGATGGAATCAAAATGCAAATATCAACATGGATGCCATGTGAATGCAGATTAATCAAGGAAGTTAACAACAAAATCTCAAGTGAACAGGAATGCAGTATTCGATGAAGTAACAGAGAAGTGGCAGAGAAGCAAGTTGCCAAATTCACGCAACAGCCATTTCAAAGAAATGATGCAGTGAACTACATATCAACTAAGGCAAGGATGAAAGTTTATGTAAACTCAAATGTCGAAGACAAAGAGGAAGGTTAAACAAAACCTAGCACGTATGTTTATCAGAAAAAAAAATTCACAAACAGAAAAGAAACAAAATCCAGTTCGTATATTTGAAAAGTCAAGTATGAAAAGATTCACAAACAGGGACAAGTTATATATATATTATACAGATGTATACACAATTAAACAGGGCAATTCAAAGCATTTATTCAAATAACCCAATCATGCAAACATTACATAATAGATTCAAGAACTACAGCATGCAGTCGATTCATCAAATAGTTGTTTAAACTTGTGAATTTTGTTTACTTTAGGATATGGGATGTTACAGAGGTTTACAAACTGAGGTACTCTGATAAATCAAACATGCATCCATTTTTTTTTCCACAACCAATTCAAATCTCAATTTTCTGAAAACCTGATGTAGACAAATTTAAGTTTTACTAAGGGTGGATTGCTTCACTGTTTGGATTCATATATTTTCCCTTAGCAGAGAAGCCTATATACAGACATACATGCAGCCATTACTTAAATATATTTTCACACATGCAGCCACACTAGCACCTTCAATCATCAAACTGGGCCATGGAAAAACAACTGTCACAAAAAAAAATACCAAGGCCGGTTCTTTAAACAAGTCAGTGCCCAATTCAAACCAAATCAACATCCATAAAAATCAATTTGAAGCTGAAACAATGAAAACGATAGGAGCAAACGAGGTTAAAGAATTTGAATTAGATGTGAGTATAAATTACTCACAAAATTTCCAACATATAGACAGTGAACACTACAGGCAAGTGGACACTATCGGCATGTTGATAACAAAGCACTGCAACTAAAAAGACTCGAGTGATGAAGCATTGAAATGATGCAATTGTACAGACAACAAATGAATAGCCGTGACACTACAGAGCTACCCCAGGCAAAATGATAAACCATATATATACATGCAAGAATGCATATATATACATGTACAATGCCCAGAGATAATGAAACTGAAGGGCCCAAATATTGAAAATGTTTCAAAGCCGAAGCCCAAAAGAAGTATGCAGTCCAACATCAAAGAACACTTGCAACCGTGGTGAGGCAGTGCAACATAATGAATGAAACAACTTTTCAAAACTGTCACCCCTAATTTTAGCATACATAAACAAGGAAAATATGGGTGCAGTGAGAACTATATCTAATGGCTGTAGCAATAGACGTCAATAACAACGTGCAGCTGTAAATAAATACAAGCCTAAGAAATCTGAGGGCCAAGGCTGAAGTAAACAAGAACAACTATGAACACAATATGAATCAGTGTCAACAAATGGTCAAGTGAAATGCAGACAACAGAAAAATCAAATAAGGTCAAAAGTATAACCGAAACCAACAGAGATCGAAATCACAGTTTCAAATGAAATCGACTTCGAAACAAAGTCGAATGCCGACAAATCAAAGGAAGAGTTCAACATATACAAAATTTATAAAGTCAGAGAAAACATCAACATTTGAACCAAATCGACAGTCGAAACATGGTTTTTGAATCAGATGTGAGGGTCACTCACCTTTTACCGGGGCTGTCGCAAGCGAAGAGAAAAGATGAAGCCCTAATTCGCGAACGATCGGAGCTATGGAGGTCGGCCGCCTTTGATTGGAAGGAAACCCTAGCTTTTGGAGACGAGCGAAAACAATATCGAAGCTGAAGCCCTAACTTGGACGAAGAGAATCGATCGAATGCCGAAGCCCTAGATTTTTGAGTCGCCATTTTTTTTCTTCTTCGAGGAACGAACGAAAGAAGTCGCCGCCATTTATTTTCTTTTCTTCGATTTAGGTTTAGGGTTTGTGAATGAAAGGGGAAACGGCGGGTATAGGGTATTAATCAAAATGAATGGGCCGAGATAAAATTTTAAAGCCCAAAACCCTTTAACAATTTT
The DNA here is from genome assembly GCA_030737815.1 of Allium fistulosum. Classification (NCBI taxonomy): domain Eukaryota; kingdom Viridiplantae; phylum Streptophyta; class Magnoliopsida; order Asparagales; family Amaryllidaceae; genus Allium; species Allium fistulosum. Next base: position 411,015,276 of record CM060908.1, on the reverse strand, counting down.
TTTTCTTGTTTTCTTCCAAAAGGATTCTAACCGATTCAAAAATTCCAACAACAATTTTTATTAAACGAATTCCAATTCGAATCGAAGCTCCTATAAGCAATTAACTAGCAGAGAAATCGTTTAACAATGATATCTAATCGATGCAAAAATCCCGGTTATTACAGAAATTCAAATTGAATTCAATTTAATTTTATACGCGTTTATACGCCGTATGATCTCATAACAATTCTGATGAATACGAAATTTGAAATCCAGTAATAATTCAATATTACGGACCCAATGGAGCTGGTTTCGTCAAATTCCGAGACTGTGCCTCGGAAGGTTATTTTTAAATTCGATTTCAAACGATACAATTTCAAAACTGAACAAATCGCTTTCAAATTCAATTCTGAAGCTTCTATTACCTTCAGTATTATCAATATGAATTTTCTAAACCTTTAAATTATTTTTAACTGGCTTAAAATCGAAGATTCAAATTTTATTCAACTTTCAATAGATTAAATTCAAAAATTTAATCCCCAATTCATTCTGATAATTTGAAATTCAAGTCAAATCATCGTTCAAATATTTAAAATTAATTAAATATTTTCAATTTAAATTGTTTAAAATTCAGGGTCGTTACACGTGGATTTGCCCAGAGGTAAATTTCTATCTCTGTCCTTGCTTTATTTACAGTTAAGCGATGTTACTCTCGTTGTATTTATTGACATATTATCCTTGGTCAGGATATCGTTGTAGACTTTTTACATAACAATAAAGGACAGGAAATGTAACATTAAACCAAGCTGCTTAATAGCAAAGCAACTCAACTCCGAGTTGCTTCAATAAAGCAACCCATGGCTATTGAAACAAGTCAGAGTTAAATGGTCAAGAAATTGTTTGGCTCAGGTAGGTGTTACACTGTCCAGGGAAATTGTTAGTAGTTGATGCTCGTGTAGTCTTGATAACCATCTGATTTTGACAACTACTTTCATTTATTCCTTACTAGCTATTCTTTTTACATCAAATTTGGCTCATTAAACCTATTGGTGTGTAAGTGAGAAATAGTAATAAATTAATAATAATAATAATAATAAATTAACCAAGCTAATAAAAATTAACTAAGTTTTGTTAAAATTAAATAACTTTTATAAAATTAACTAAGTTTAAGTTAACTAAAATTTATAAATTACAATAATATAACTAATTTAACATAGTTTTATAAATGATGATGGTGATGATGAATTAACTAAGTTTTAAAAATTAACTAAGTTTATAATAATAATAATAGTAATAATAATATAACTAAGTTTATGATAACTAAGTTTTATAAATAATAATACTGTAACTAATTTAACAAAGTTTTATAAACAATAATGATGACAACGATGAAGAATTAACTAAGTTTATAAAATTAACCATGTTTATATTAATAATAATAATACTAGTAAAAATAATACAATTAAATTAACCTTGTTTTTAATAATAACAATAATAATAAATTAACTAAGTGTAATAATCCGGATTTTTGGACATTTATTAATTGATAATTAACTGGATTAATTAATAGGAATACTGATTTATAGATTGAATAAATAATTCTGATAATAAAATATTTATGGATAAATATTGGTTTGATAATCTCCCTAATATAATTATTTAAAATGGGCAAACTTATTATTTTCAAACAAATTAAAAATATATTATTTATATGTGAGTGGATTTTAAATTGAATTTGAATTTAAATTTTGAAATTCAAATGATAGATATATATATATCTTAAATACATTTTGGATTTTTAAAAATATATTATATATGATTTTATTTAGAATATAGTTTGTTTTATATTTTTTTTAAAAGAATTTTTTTATATAGATAAGAAATGTATTTATTAATTAGGAAATTAAATATAAAAGTTTATTTTAAACCATTTAAAAACTAATTAACTCATGCATAATTACAAATGTAAGTAAAAGAATGTATCTAATTACAAGTGTAAATGAATTATAAATGTTAAAAGACAAGTGTTAGATTTCTAAACAAGTGTCACTATTTTATATTTATTTTCTTTTAATTTTTAGTAAATCCTAAGTAAGCCTATATAAACATATATCTCATCTCTTTACTTCTTTTTCCTATCTTCATTTTCAAACTAAGAAAAACAAAATTCTGTAAACAAACTCAAACCAGAAAATTTATTCAAACAATAATCTTTTCAAAGCAACAACCTTTTCAACTATTTCAAAATAAAGAAAATCAAAAGCCTGTAAGAAAACAAGTAAACCAGAAGATATCAGCAACAATTTTTTTCAACAAACCTGTAGTAAATCAAGCAAATCATCTCAGGTTAAAAGCAGGAGCAACTCAACTAAGTTTCAGATCACCAAGCATTCAAGTTTTCAAAATAAAAACTGCTTCAAACCTTCTCTGTTCAACATATTCTTAGGTGAGTAAACTTTCTTAAATCTGTTTAAGTTGCTTGCATGTGAAAATATTTGATGTATGTGATGGAAAAATTTGCTGCATCGATGTAAATTTTCTTGCATGTATGTATATCAACATGTTTTTTTTGTTCTAGCTTTACAAAATTTAGAACTTTATAAAAACCCAATCTCTCTCTCCCTGATTCCCTTTTAGACTTAGATGTGTAAACAAAACTTGTTTGTAATAACAAGATATTTGATCTAAAAATATTTCCAGGTAAGATTTAAGGGTAGTTTTAACATAAAGAAAGAATTACAGTGGAAATTCAAACATATATAAATCTCGACTTAAATGATTTGTAGTTTCCAGGTATATAGACTGTTTGTTATCGAGATCTATGATTTTTAAAAATATAATCATGATTTTTAAGCTTTTAAATCGAGAGTAAGTGCGAGATGAACATGATTTGGGTTTTGGGCATTTTCTGTTGATCATCGAGGTTTACGTGGTCGAGTTGGTTGCTGGAGGTAGCATGGAAGTTGGCAAGTTTAGGAAAAATGGTCGCTGGTTTTATTGGCCACCGTGGCGGCGGCTAGGGGTTGATATAGGGTTGTAGTCAACATAGGTTGTAACGACCCTGAATTTTGAACAAATTAAATTGAGAATATTTAATTAATTTTAAATATTTGAACGATGATTTAATTTGAATCCCCGATATAACTTTGAAATTGACGATTAAATTATAAAATTTAATCTAGTGAATGCTGAATAAAAATTTGAATCTTCAATTTTAAGCTGAAGAAAAATATTCGAAAGCTTTTAATATTCGTAATGATAATACCGAAGATAATCGAACTTTCAGAATTGTATTTTAAACTGTTTTGCTCAGTTTTAAATTTAATTGTTTGAACCGATATTTAAAAATAGTCATTTTTCAAACAGTCTCGGAATTCGACGAAACCAGTTCCATTGGGTCCGTAATATTGAATTATTACCGGATTTCAATTTTCGTATTTTTCGGAGCTAATACGTAACCGTATGGAGAGTAAACGCGTTAAGCTTAAATCGAATTCAAATTAAAATTTTAATTTTAAAATTAAAATTGGTCAATATCAGCAGCACGTTATCTCCTTTACCTCACGCCTGAAAACACGCCCAAAATCACGTAAATGAATCGTGCAACCCATCCTCTTCGAATTTTAAATACGCAATCTCGTTCAGGAACAAAGAAAATAAACGAAAGCTTTCGTTCGAAATTTTAAAGAGAAAGAAAGGGGATCAAAACCCATGACCGCGTTCGTTTATCTCTTCCCCCCCAAATCAAAACATAATAAAAATCATGGCCGCCCTTCCTTTTCTACTCGTCGGAGAATCGTTCGAGTTGTGGTTGGAGCTGGGTGGCACGGCAGTCAATTGGAAGTCGAGTCGCGAGTAGGAGGAGGCTTCGCGATTGGGTAGGGGGGCGCGCGATGTTTTGGAAGGCTGGAGGCCGTTCGAATGATTCGCGAACAGAAGCTAGGGCATGGGGGAGGCGCGAGCATGGGAGGTGTAGTTCTGCTCTCGGCGGCGATGTCAATTTGGGGTCGCTCTGGGATTTCAAGCACTAGGCTGTGGAAGGTGGCGGTCGCGAGTTCCAGCGATGGTGTTCAGTCACGATTTTGGGCGAAGCGGCATGATCGATGGGTCGCGATGTCGTGGTCTTCGACGTCGATAGCGGGACAGTGAGGTATATGCTGTCCTAATTTTGAGTTTTAGATTTGTTAATTTTATTTAAAGGTTTCGTGAGAAATTTATATACTGTTTTTTTTAAATAAAAGAAAAATATTTCAGCAAGGTATATATATATATATGCAGTTTATTTTAAAACTCAGTAGTATATACATATGAATATATATATGTAGTAAAGGCTGGAAATATAGATATGTAGTTTCAAAAGTAAAATCAATATATGTCATTTTAGTATAAATAGCTTCAAAGGAGAAAAATAAAATAAATATACATATTTTAAATTTGCTTGATCTTAAAATTTATTGATTAAATTTAAATAGTTAACTAACTTAATTTATCTGGCTACTAAAAATAATTTAAAGGAAATTGTATATTAATGGGCATTTTGGAAGTGTAAATTAAAAAGGGGAATTTGTTTAGAAAAATTAAATCACTAGTTTGAAAATAAAATTTATTTAGTTGAATTAAAATTTTAAAAATGGTGAATTGAATTGTTCGAATTTATTTCGAATATTAAGAAAACCTTATAATGTCTGTTACAAGGTCTAAAATGGAGAAATGGTCAAAATGGAACGGATTGCAAATTTAAAGCAAAAGTGAGATTATTTTCTCACTCAAATAAATTTTGTTTGACAGTTATTGATTTTTGGATATGATTGCTATGCTGATTGTGATATTAGATATAGTAGGATATATATATATATAGCAATATATACATATTGGCATATGTATATATTGGATTGATGATTTCCCGCCTCGTATAGCGGATGAGACCCTATTGCGCCGTTAGTAAGCGGATTATTTTTATAAAACCTATATACCGCGATATTCCACCTCGAAGTGGAATTGGCATTGTGCTAACGTCTGTGGATGCAGGGAAACAAGTTGGAGGGATCCAACTGGACCCCTCACATTGATTGAATTTATTTCTACTGTGATGTGATAATCTGTGAATGATTATTGATGTTATTGAATTGATATTTGGAAATTGTTTGAAAGCTAAAAATTTAGCTGAATGGATGTTTGATATCATTGGATTCCAAAAATAAATGAAATTGAATTTTTTTGAAATCAAAATAGAAATTTTTAAGTAAATAAATTTTTAGAAGTTGAATAAATTCGAAGAAAAGAATTTAGAAGTATAAAAACTGATTTTTATAATCTTATTGAATAAATCCCAAAATAAAGTGAAAATGCTAAATAAATGGATTTCATAAAACAGTGATTTTAAATTGAAAAATTCAATTTAAATTTGGATTTTTAAATAGATTGAAAGAGACAAAGAAATTTATTTTCTTTAAAAGGAATTTATTTAAAAAGAAATAAGTGAGAAGTCCAAATAGAAATTTAATTGGCAAATTGAAACGAATTAGGAAAATTGATATGAAATTTATAGATTTATAAATTGTGAAGTTAAAATGAATGAAATTTATAGATGTATAAATTGTGAAGTTAAAATGAATGAAATTTATAGATGTATAAATTGTGAAGTTAAAATGAATGAAATTGTAGAATAGAAGATTTATAAGAAATTAACTTATAAATTGGATTTATGCCTTCAAATGAAATATTGGTCGAATTTGTTAATAAAGGAGATTTATTAAATTGAAGTTGTTAGAAAACAGAAATGGAATTTATAAGCGTTGTTTTATAAATTCGAAATCAATTGAACTTGATAAATTAAATATAGAAGATTTTTAAAGAAGATATATTCGCGATTTCGGATAGCGAATTTATATTGAAATAAAACGTGTAGAAAATAGTGAAATGTAATTAGTGAAGTATATTCACGATTTTGGACAGTGAATATATTGTTAAGTAAAATGGATATGGTTTTGGAAAAGTGATATTTGAAATGAAGTTATTGTTTTAAGCGATGTTTTAAAATATATTGAATATCGAAATCATAGATTTCAACATTTATTGTTGAAATAGTCGTTTTCGAGAAATATAAGGAAATGATGGACTATAACATTGTTGTTATAGTAAATGATTTCCGAAAGGAAATGTTTTGATGTAGTATTGGGATTTATATATCTATCAAAATCCGAATCCCTATACTAGTGATTTTGAGTCGTCGTAACGATGTTTTACGTAACATTCGTTTTGACTCAAATAAATGTTATAGTAAATGGTTTCCTTAAAAGAATGAAATATATACTTAATTTGATTTAAGTATATCGAATATTTTCCAAGTGTTGAAAATAAATGGATTTGTGAATTGCTGACTTATTTTTAAATAAGTATGGAAATTCTTTTCCAATATGAAATGAACTGTTTTGAGATTTTATCTTCAAAGATAAAATGAAATGTGGAAATTGATTTGAAATTGTTTTCAAACGGTTAAGTGTGGAAATTTTATATCTAGTAAAGATATTTTTGGAAGTAAATAATTTGGGAAAATTATTTGGAATCTGATGATGTTGCGCATCTTTATTGATAGTTAAATAACCGACTATCAATAATTACCTTTAGATAGGTATTTGTTGTGAATTGGATGAATTTGAATGCCACACTTGTTTTTAAATAAACGCTCACTATTCGGGTTAGCCGGGAAAGGACCAGAGGTCGTATAACCCATTCCGAATATGTGATACGACGTTATGAATTGCATTTGAAGACCGGTGTTGAAGACCGGATATTTTTGAAAACGGAAGGATTACCGTCGAGTTACTCTACATCGGCTGATCTCCGGTTTAGAGGTTTTATCACCCTTAGTGACGGGAAGTCCCGACGTGATTGAAAATTATCCGGAATTGCAAGGGCTTCGTGAGAAGTGCCTTCGGTTCTGTTCGATCCCGGAACAGACTTGTATGGATTGTGTGTCTGACGTTACAATTTGAGATATAAAGCTGATTTCTTTCAAATACATTTCTGTTGGTGGCGGAGAATTTATTCTCTTAGCTTAACACCCTTCTCTGAGACGTACGAGCTCAGAGGTTATGTAGTTGAAATTCATCAGCGATATATCCCAATTTGGTAACGTGGCATACTGAGTGTTGCTGTGAAATGATCAGTGTTTGATCATTTGTGATATGATCATTTGTTTGATCTTATATCTTTGTGATCATAGGTTGATCATTTTGTTTGACCCGAAGCATGGCTTTGTAGAAAGCGTAGCTTTGTGGACGAGACTTCATCGAGCCTCACACCCCGGAAATGGTCGAAACAGGAAGGATGCGGCAAGGTTCTAGGGAGTAGCGCCCCTTAGTGTATGTCATTCCTTCTGGATAGAGGTGGTATCATGGTATGGAGCCCAGATACTTAACCTATGTGGTTGCTGCATTTTTACTATGTGGTTTGTTGGAAATCGGGGATCCTCGGGAAGATCGGTTACGATCGGGGGATGGCATACGCGTGTCAGTAGTTACCTATTTTTGCAGAGGTAACCTGGCCTTGTGTTGGCAGAGATCTAACCGTAATGTTAGGTTATTTCTCGGGTCGTCTATTCCAGGGACGTACCCATCGTGGAAAAGGAAGTTCCTTAGCCTGATCATTTGTTGGAAATCCAAAGAAACAATACGTGACTTGTACGGTTTTAGTTGTAGAACCTATCATTCACTTATGGTGGCGCCCCACTGTTTGGATGGTAGCTATAGTAGGCATAGTTCGAAATGTCTATGCTGGCTAAGATTTATATTATACTTTCGAACTGTTTTCTACACTATGCACTAATAATAATATCAAAAAGAATTTGATTTTGCGTAGTAAGCATCTTTGACTATCATAAGAAGAAATCTCCTCCAATTCTGCGTTTGCATTATGTGTGTGGTGGGAGGTCTTATGGTAGTTTCATTTTCCAAAAGCATTGCGAATTTGTTTTATTTTCTTTGTGAAAGAATAAACTGTTTTACGATCTCACACCAGTCACCATGACTGACTCGGAGTTTATTGTTCCCTTCTAAACTCTGGGTGCCCACCAATTTCCACACGGGCAGCCTAGAGTTATGTTATCAGGATATTCTGGATATTCTGGAGCTTTGGAAGCAAGCTGGATGGCGAAACGTATCACCTATATTTTTGTATTATTCCGCTGTGTATTCTGTATGAGGACAAGTTTATATAACTTTCCATTGTTGTATATTGACTCTGATTGATGTATGTATAAAAACTGATATAATTCTTTGTTTTAAAAGACTAGTGTTTATCTATTATATATTGTTCCGCTGCGATATGTGAGATTCTGTTATTGTTTTCTGTTCTGATTGTTGTTCTGTTGTTCTTCTCTTCTTCTTCTACTCTTTTCTTCTTCTTCTACCTTTTTCTTCTTTCTTAAAACCCTCACTATTGGAGTTTCCGGCACTCGATTTCTCGGCAGTCGATAAAGTGAGTATCGATGTCGAATTTTCGAAAGTCGAAAATTCCGGTATGTGACAGCGTGGTATCAGAGCATATGGTTAAGCGACAACCCTGCTCTGTTGGGTGTTACTCATTAGAGATAGAGTCAGCAGTACTCTAGAATGAGTTGAGTGTAATAATAGATATGAGTGCGTATTTGTTAGTGAATATAAAAATGTTTTATATTGTGTTTGCTTATCCGTTGAGATGTTTATGAATTTTGGTCGGTATGTGGGACGCCATATTATCGATAGGGATTTCTAAACACTTAAACGAGGCAAGACGACATAGTATTGTTTTAAATAGGGTAAATGAAATAATTTTGCCCAAAACTATTTTTGTATAGAAAAGAAATGTTTTTCTATGAAGTACTATAGTATATGATGCATGGTTGCTAGAAGTAATAATATTTAATTATTCTCATTGGAACTGGATAAGAAATTGAAATCGTAACTCCAAAGTTAAGAAATAAATTCACATGCAAATGAAATTTGAGAATGTAAATTATAAATGTGAGTTGTAATTTAAAACGGGATTCCAGAGAAGTGATTGGAAAGGTTTTGAAAAGTATTTTGGAGATTTGGAAAGTTTAATTCCTTTTTAATTTGAAAATGGATTTCAAGGGTTTTGAAGAATGTTTTGACGGAATGAAAAGCTCTAAACTCTTTTCGGTCGCTGGAAAATAATTTCAATGATGATCGCGACATCACCGGTGTTCATTTTCGGGTTTCCAAAAGAGGAATTGCTGCCAAATTGTTTTAAATAAAAGTTGTTGGAAAACTTGAGTTTGGTTTTTGAAATTCAAAGGATAATTTGAATTGTTTTCAAATGGTTTTGAAAAAGTTGAAACGACTCTGGAATCCTATTTAAAATACTTATGAAATATTAATAAGTTGATAACTTATAGAATATTTGAAATTTGATTAGAATGAAATTCAAATTGAAAACGAATGAATTAGTGAATGAATGAATAAATTGCGATTGCAAGTGCCAGAAAATGAAATTGAATGTTAAAGTTCATTTTGAATTTGTAAGTAAATGAGACTGAATTGAATTTGATTTGTAATAAACAAAGTAAAGTATTGAAATAAGAAAATTAGTAAACGAAACTAAGTGGAAAAAAATAATGATATGAATCAGCTATAATTGAAAAATAAAATTCAATATTTCAGAATTGAAAATGAATTGAATTCAAATAGAATTGAAAATGTGAATTATAAGTTCAAATGAATGTGAAATGTAAAAGCTGAATGAAAATGAATAGGTGTAACTTCAATAGTGAAGTAAAAATGTATAAGCAGTTTATATTGAAAATTTTGTAATTAAATTTGCAAAATAGTTTGAATGCTGTAACTAGATATTATGGCTAGTAGGATATACAGGTGTTATGAAAGGAAATTGGATTTGATTTCAAAGATAATTTGAATTGCTCGACAAAAGGTAAGTATTTAAATTTCTATATGAGATTTACTGATTTCTGGTCTAGCCGCTTGGCTTTTTCTTTTTCTTTTTGAAATCTGAGAGTCCGTAGGGACGTTTTGTAGTCGTGCCGTATTAGCCGCGCAAAGGAGACGCTGGCGAAATTTTTTGGAAATTTAGAGTGTTAGAAAATTTTTGAGAAATTTTGAAAGTTAAAATTTGAATCTAAACTCGAATTTGAATTTTTAAGTAAACAATGTTGTTTGGAAACTTATAAATTGAAGTTGAAAAATTAGTTGAATGATAATGAATCTTTAGTAGAAAGATTTGTTTTGAAAAATTGATAAAACTATTGGATTGTGAAAAATAGTAGACGAGTTAAGGACCTTTTTTCCTAACTGTAATTTCGAGGACGAAATTCTTTTAAGGGGGGAAGTCTGTAACGACCCTGAATTTTGAACAAATTAAATTGAGAATATTTAATTAATTTTAAATATTTGAACGATGATTTAATTTGAATCCCCGATATAACTTTGAAATTGACGATTAAATTATAAAATTTAATCTAGTGAATGCTGAATAAAAATTTGAATCTTTAATTTTTAGCTGAAGAAAAATATTCGAAAGCTTTTAATATTCGTAATGATAATACCGAAGATAATCGAACTTTCAGAATTGTATTTTAAACTGTTTTGCTCAGTTTTAAATTTAATTGTTTGAACCGATATTTAAAAATAGTCATTTTTCAAACAGTCTCGGAATTCGACGAAACCAGTTCCATTGGGTCCGTAATATTGAATTATTACCGGATTTCAATTTTCGTATTTTTCGGAGCTAATACGTAACTGTATGGAGAGTAAACGCGTTAAGCTTAAATCGAATTCAAATTAAAATTTTAATTTTAAAATTATAATTGGTCAATATCAGCAGCACGTTATCTCCTTTACCTCACGCCTGAAAACACGCCCAAAATCACGTAAATGAATCGTGCAACCCATCCTCTTCGAATTTTAAATACGCAATCTCGTTCAGGAACAAAGAAAATAAACGAAAGCTTTCGTTCGAAATTTTAAAGAGAAAGAAAGGGGATCAAAACCCATGACCGCGTTCGTTTATCTCTTCCCCCCCAAATCAAAACATAATAAAAATCATGGCCGCCCTTCCTTTTCTACTCGTCAGAGAATCGTTCGAGTTGTGGTTGGAGCTGGGTGGCACGGCAGTCAATTGGAAGTCGAGTCGCGAGTAGGAGGAGGCTTCGCGATTGGGTAGGGGGCGCGCGATGTTTTGGAAGGCTGGAGGCCGTTCGAATGATTCGCGAACAGAAGCTAGGGCATGGGGGAGGCGCGAGCGTGGGAGGTGTAGTTCTTCTCTCGGCGGCGATGTCAATTTGGGGTCGCTCTGGGATTTCAAGCACTAGGCTGTGGAAGGTGGCGGTCGCGAGTTCAAGCGATGGTGTTCAGTCGCGATTTTGGGCGAAGCGGCATGATCGATGGGTCGCGATGTCGTGGTCTTCGACGTCGATAGCGGGACAGTGAGGTATATGCTGTCCTAATTTTGAGTTTTAGATTTGTTAATTTTATTTAAAGGTTTCGTGAGAAATTTATATATACTGTTTTTTTTTTTAATAAAAGAAAAATATTTCAGCAAGGTATATATATATATATATGCAGTTTATTTTAAAACTCAGTAGTATATACATATGAATATATATATGTAGTAAAGGCTGGAAATATAGATATGTAGTTTCAAAAGTAAAATCAATATATGTCATTTTAGTATAAATAGCTTCAAAGGAGAAAAATAAAATAAATATACATATTTTAAATTTGCTTGATCTTAAAATTTATTGATTAAATTTAAATAGTTAACTAACTTAATTTATCTGGCTACTAAAAATAATTTAAAGGAAATTGTATATTAATGGGCATTTTGGAAGTGTAAATTAAAAAGGGGAATTTGTTTAGAAAAATTAAATCACTAGTTTGAAAATAAAATTTATTTAGTTGAATTAAAATTTTAAAAATGGTGAATTGAATTGTTCGAATTTATTTCGAATATTAATAAAACCTTATAATGTCTGTTACAAGGTCTAAAATGGAGAAATGGTCAAAATGGAACGGATTGCAAATTTAAAGCAAAAGTGAGATTATTTTCTCACTCAAATAAATTTTGTTTGATAGTTATTGATTTTTGGATATGATTGCTATGCTGATTGTGATATTAGATATAGTAGGATATATCTATATATATAGCAATATATACATATTGGCATATGTATATATTGGATTGATGATTTCCCGCCTCGTATAGCGGATGAGACCCTATTGCGCCGTTAGTAAGCGGATTATTTTTATAAAACCTATATACCGCGATATTCCACCTCGAAGTGGAATTGGTATTGTGCTAACGTCTGTGGATGCAGGGAAACAGGTTGGAGGGATCCAACTGGACCCCTCACATTGATTGAATTTATTTCTACTGTGATGTGATAATCTGTGAATGATTATTGATGTTATTGAATTGATATTTGGAAATTGTTTGAAAGCTAAAAATTTAGCTGAATGGATGTTTGATATCATTGGATTCCAAAAATAAATGAAATTGAATTTTTTTGAAATCAAAATAGAAATTTTTAAGTAAATAAATTTTTAGAAGTTGAATAAATTCGAAGAAAAGAATTTAAAAGTATAAAAACTGATTTTTATAATCTTATTGAATAAATCCCAGAATAAAGTGAAAATGCTAAATAAATGGATTTCATAAAACAGTGATTTTAAATTGAAGAATTCAATTTAAATTTGGATTTTTAAATAGATTGAAAGAGACAAAGAAATTTATTTTCTTTAAAAGGAATTTATTTAAAAAGAAATAAGTGAGAAGTCCAATTAGAAATTTAATTGGCAAATTGAAACGAAGTAGGAAAATTGATATGAAATTTATAGATTTATAAATTGTGAAGTTAAAATGAATGAAATTTATAGATGTATAAATTGTGAAGTTAAAATGAATGAAATTTATAGATGTATAAATTGTGAAGTTAAAATGAATGAAATTGTAGAATAGAAGATTTATAAGAAATTAACTTATAAATTGGATTTATGCCTTCAAATGAAATATTGGTCGAATTTGTTAATAAAGGAGATTTATTAAATTGAAGTTGTTAGAAAACAGAAATGGAATTTATAAGCGTTGTTTTATAAATTCGAAATCAATTGAACTTGATAAATTAAATATAGAAGATTTTTAAAGAAGATATATTCGCGATTTTGGATAGCGAATTTTTATTGAAATAAAACGTGTAGAAAATAGTGAAATGTAATTAGTGAAGTATATTCACGATTTTGGACAGTGAATATATTGTTAAGTAAAATGGATATGGTTTTGGAAAAGTGATATTTGAAATGAAGTTATTGTTTTAAGCGATGTTTTAAAATATATTGAATATCGAAATCATAGATTTCAACATTTATTGTTGAAATAGACGTTTTCGAGAAATATAAGGAAATGATGGACTATAACACTGTTGTTATAGTAAATGATTTCCGAAAGGAAATGTTTTGATGTAGTATTGGGATTTATATATCTATCAAAATCCGAATCCCTATACTAGTGATTTTGAGTCGTCGTAACGATGTTTTACGTAACATTCGTTTTGACTCAAATAAATGTTATAGTAAATGGTTTCCTTAAAAGAATGAAATATATACTTAATTTGATTTAAGTATATCGAATATTTTCCAAGTGTTGAAAATAAATGGATTTGTGAATTGCTGACTTATTTTTAAATAAGTATGGAAATGCTTTTCCAATATGAAATGAACTGTTTTGAGATTTTATCTTCAAAGATAAAATGAAATGTGGAAATTGATTTGAAATTGTTTTCAAACGGTTAAGTGTGGAAATTTTATATCTAGTAAAGATATTTTTGGAAGTAAATAATTTGGGAAAATTATTTGGAATCTGATGATGTTGCGCATCTTTATTGATAGTTAAATAACCGACTATCAATAATTACCTTTAGATAGGTATTTGTTGTGAATTGGATGAATTTGAATGCCACACTTGTTTTTAAATAAACGCTCACTATTTGGGTTAGCCGGGAAAGGACCAGGGGGTCGTATAACCCATTCCGAATATGTGATACGTCGTTATGAATTGCATTTGAAGACCGGTGTTGAAGACCGGATATTTTTGAAAACGGAAGGATTACCGTCGAGTTACTCTACATCGGCTGATCTCCGGTTTAGAGGTTTTATCACCCTTAGTGACGGGAAGTCCCGACGTGATTGAAAATTATCCGGAATTGCAAGGGCTTCGTGAGAAGTGCCTTCGGTTCTGTTCGATCTCGGAACAGACTTGTATGGATTGTGTGTCTGACGTTACAATTTGAGATATAAAGCTGATTTCTTTCAAATACATTTCTGTTGGTGGCGGAGAATTTATTCTCTTAGCTTAACACCCTTCTCTGAGACGTACGAGCTCAGAGGTTATGTAGTTGAAATTCATCAGCGATATATCCCAATTTGGTAACGTGGCATACTGAGTGTTGCTGTGAAATGATCAGTGTTTGATCATTTGTGATATGATCATTTGTTTGATCTTATATCTTTGTGATCATAGGTTGATCATTTTGTTTGACCCGAAGCATGGCTTTGTAGAAAGCGTAGCTTTGTGGACGAGACTTCATCGAGCCTCACACCCCGGAAATGGTCGAAACAGGAAGGATGCGGCAAGGTTCTAGGGAGTAGCGCCCCTTAGTGTATGTCATTCCTTCTGGATAGAGGTGGTATCATGGTATGGAGCCCAGATACTTAACCTATGTGGTTGCTGCATTTTTACTATGTGGTTTGTTGGAAATCGGGGATCCTCGGGAAGATCGGTTACGATCGGGGGATGGCATACGCGTGTCAGTAGTTACCTATTTTTGCAGAGGTAACCCGGCCTTGTGTTGGCAGAGATCTAACCGTAATGTTAGGTTATTTCTCGGGGCGTCTATTCCAGGGACGTACCCATCGTGGAAAAGGAAGTTCCTTAGCCTGATCATTTGTTGGAAATCCAAAGAAGCAATACGTGACTTGTACGGTTTTAGTTGTAGAACCTATCATTCACTTATGGTGGCGCCCCACTGTTTGGATGGTAGCTATAGTAGGCATAGTTCGAAATGTCTATGTTGGCTAAGATTTATATTATACTTTCGAACTGTTTTCTACACTATGCACTAATAATAATATCAAAAAGAATTTGATTTTGCGTAGTAAGCATCTTTGACTATCATAAGAAGAAATCTCCTCCAATTCTGCGTTTGCATTGTGTGTGTGGTGGGAGGTCTTATGGTAGTTTCATTTTCCAAAAGCATTGCGAATTTGTTTTATTTTCTTTGTGAAAGAATAAACTGTTTTACGATCTCACACCAGTCACCATGACTGACTCGGAGTTTATTGTTCCCTTCTAAACTCTGGGTTCCCACCAATTTCCACACGGGCAGCCTAGAGTTATGTTATCAGGATATTCTGGATATTCTGGAGCTTTGGAAGCAAGCTGGATGGCGAAACGTATCACCTATATTTTTGTATTATTCCGCTGTGTATTCTGTATGAGGACAAGTTTATATAACTGTCCATTGTTGTATATTGACTCTGATTGATGTATGTATAAAAACTGATATAATTCTTTGTTTTAAAAGACTAGTGTTTATCTATTATATATTGTTCCGCTGCGATATGTGAGATTCTGTTATTGTTTTCTGTTCTGATTGTTGTTCTGTTGTTCTTCTCTTCTTCTTCTACTCTTTTCTTCTTCTTCTACCTTTTTCTTCTTTCTTAAAACCCTCACTATTGGAGTTTCCGGCACTCGATTTCTCGGCAGTCGATAAAGTGAGTATCGATGTCGAATTTTCGAAAGTCGAAAATTTCGGTATGTGACATAGGTTTTGGGGATTGTTCGTCGTCGATAGGGCACTGGAGTCGATCGCACCAAGAGGAAATGTCGCGTGGGTCATCGGGGCAGCTCGTGTCGTGATTTCGTGGCGTTCGGTGGTCATAGTCAGCGTATCGAGGTGAATTTCGATGATGGGTTTTGTTCCAGAATGTGTTGGTAACTCGATTTCGAGTTCGACGTTGATGAGATGATCTGGGTGGTCGGGTGAGTGAGGATGATCGTTGATGACTTGTGGATGGTCTCGACGTTGGTCGGAGGTGACCAGAATGATTGTGCACGTGCACGAGATATGGGTTCATGCATACGTTTAGAGAAGAAGCAATGTTATCGGGTTCGACTCGAGTTTCTCGCGAGAATAACTCGAAGTAGACGGAGATTGAGAGAGACCCGAAGTTTTGCTCGAGGAAATGTCGTTTTGACTCGGGGTGTTTGTATGCTAGCAGGTTTTAACATATGAAGTAAAATTTATTGAATCAGGTTTTAAAATTTAACAGGCTTTAAAAATTTGAAGAAAAATTTAGTTTCCAGATTTTAAAATATAAAGAATTTTGTTCCAGGTCTTCGAAATGCAGACTTAAGGGTAGAAGCAAAGTTGTTAAACAAGTTTTAAAAATTAAATTAAGGAATGGTTAGTCTTTTAAATTAATAAAGGTCTTGAGTGATTAAGATTAATGAATTAATTAATAAGAGATTAAGATTAAGATTAACTTAATGCATGTAATTAGAGGTTAATTAATTGATAAATTAAAGGTTATTTAATTAATGATTAAGGGTGAACTAATTAATGATTTAAGGTTATTACTTAATGTCATTAATTAAGGTGGGTAATTAATGGATAATTACTAAGTGTGATTTATTAAATGATAATTACTTAATGGTAAGTAATTAAAGGATTAATTTGTTAAGGGTTAATTAATTTAATTAGTAATTAGTGAATAACTAATTAATAATTAAGGTTAATTAATTGAGGATAATTAACCAATGAGATAATTACTTAATGAAAGTAATTATGGATAATTAATTTAGATTGATAATTAAAGAATGGTGTAATTAATATTAATTAAGCAGTGTTAGGTAATTAATTTATTTGGCTTAAATAAATTGTGTGATTAATTAACCTTGTTTATGGATGATTGGATTATATTGAATGCCTTGAATTGGTTGATATCTCTGATATGAAATGTTTTGTGATATGATATGTTTGGGTTGAGCAGTGATAACATGGTTATCTATCGATGATGAATTGCTGTGTAAAAGCGACACCCTGTATTTAAAATTGAATTATATTCACTTGAATAACTTGGGTTAAGATGACATTGGATTCGAAGAGACCGGAGTCGAGTATTAGTTAATACCCGAAACCACTTTGATTTGAAATAAGTTCTATAATTCTTTATAGATTGATATGTGAAATCAATGGGCTGGATTGGGATAATATGGACCATTTAAACTAAGTTGGATACTTAAATATTGTTTTGTGAAAATAAGTGATGACTATATAAGTTGTTTACGTGTAGTAAATACGAGTTACCCCAGGTTTTAAAATAAGTTCTATGGATTGAAATTTCATGTTAGATGAGTTTACTCACGCTGGTTTCCAGCCTGGCCCGGGTGTTACTTTGATGTAATGCTCGGGTCAGACCGAGTATTACAGATTTTCAGGTTAGGACGTTCTGGAGCTCAAGTGGCGAGCTGGATGGCAGGAACGTATGAAGTATTCCGTTGTGTATTTGAGAGTTGTTATGATATTAGTCTGAGACAGGTTGATATAACTGTCCAGTCATGTGTATATGGTTGTAACTCTGATGTATTGAATGCAAAGTAACAATTACAGCTTTTATTTGTATAAATGCTATTATTTGATATTATAATTGATCCGCTGCGAAAGGTGAGATTCTGAAGTGTGTCTTGTTCTGTTTCTTCTTCTATCTCTTTTCTTTTTCTCCTAACTATCTGGAATTTTCGGGTTCGGAAATTCTGGGTCGTTACACTAAGTTAACCAAGTTAATAAAAGTAACTAAGTTTTGTTAAAATTAAACAAGTTTTATAAAATTAGTTAAGTTTAAGCTAACTAAAATTTATAAATAATAATATAACTAATTTAACAAAGTTTTACAAATAATAAAAATGATTATGATGATGATGAATTAACTATGTTTATAAAAATTAGTTGAGTTTATAATAATAATAATATAATTAAATTAACCGAGTTTTAGTAATAATAATAATAAATTAACTAAGTTAACCAAGTTAATAAAAATTAACTAAGTTTTGTTAAAATTAACTAAGTTTAAGTTAACTAAATTTTATAAATAATAATAATATAACTAATTTAACAAAGATTTATAAATAGCGATGATGAATGATAAATTAACTTAGTTTATAAAATTTAACTAAGTTTATAATAATAATAATAATAATATAATTAAGTTAACTGAGTTTGAATAATAATAATAATAATAATAAATTAAGTTAACCAAGTTAATAAAAATTAACTAGGCTTTGTTAAAATTAAACAAGTTTTATAAAATTAACTAAGTTTAAGTTAACTGAATTTTATAAATAATAATAATATAACTAATTCAACAACATTTTATATATAATTGTAAGATTGGACTTTATTTATTTCATTTCATTTATAACTTTGATTATTTATATGACATTATTTGTCACGTACCGAAATTTTCGACTTTCGAAAATTCGACATCGATTCTCACTTTATCGACTGCCGAGCAATCGACTGCCGGAAACTCGAATAGTGATGGTTTTAAATAGAAGAAAAAGGTAGAAGAAGGATAAAAGAAGAAAAGAGAAAGAAGAAACAACAGAGAACAAGAGCAGAACAGAAAAACAATATCAGAATCTCACATTCGCAGCGGAACAATATATAATAGATAAACACTAGTCTTTTAAAACAAAGAACTATATCAGTTTATACATACATCAATCATCAGAGTCAATATACAACAATGGACAGTTATATAAACTTGTCCTCATACAGAATACACAGCGGAATAATTATATCAGATACAAATACTACGTCTCGTCATCCAGCTTATCTCCAAGCTCCAGAATATCCTGATAATCTAACTCTAGACTGCCCGTGTGGAAATTGGTGGGCACCCAGAGTTTAGAAGGGAAACAATAAACTCCGAGTCAGTCATGGTGACTGGTGTGAGATCGTAAAAACAGTTTATCTTTAAAATAAACAACAGGAAAACTTTAATGTCAATTCGCAATGCTTTTGGAAAATGAAACTACCATAAGACCTCCCACCACACACACAATGCAAACGCAGAATTGGAGGAGATTTCTTCTTATGATAGTCAAAGATGCTTACTACGCAAAATCAAATCATTTTTGATATTATTATTAGTGCATAGTGTAGAAAACATTTCGAAAGTATAATATTAATCTTAGCCAACATACGACCAGTATCGTATGCCTACTATAGCTACCATCTAAACAGTGGTGACCACCGTACGTAAATGGCAGGTTCTACAATTAATACCGTACAAAGTTCGTATTGGAGTTTGGATTTCCAACAAATGGTCAGGCTAAGGAACTTCCCTTTCCACGATGGGTACGTCCCTGGAATAGACGACCCGAGAACCTAACCGGATCTCTGCCAACACAAGGCCGGGTTACCTCTGCAAAAATAGGTAACTACTGACATGCGTATGCCATCCCCCGATCGTAACCGATCTTCCCGAGGATCCCCGATTTCCAACAAACCACATAGATAATAATGCAGCAACCACATAGGTTAAGTATCTGGGCTCCATACCATGATACCACCTCTATCCAAAAGGAATGACATACACTAAGGGGCGCTACTCCCTAGAACCTTGCCGCATCCTTCCTGTTTCGACCATTTCCGGGGTGTGAGGCTCGACGAAGTCTCGTCCACAAAGCTACGCTTTCTACAAAGCCCTGCTTTGGGTCAAACAAAAATGATCAACCTATGATCACAAAGATATAAGATCAAACAAATGATCATATCGCAAATGATCAAACACTGATCATTTCACAGCAACACTCAATATGCCACGTTACCAAATTGGGATATATCGCTGATGAATTTCAACTACATAACCTCTGAGCTCGTACGTCTCAGAGAAGGGTGTTAAGCTAAGAGAATAAATTCTCCGCCACCAACAGAAATGTATTTGAAAGAAATCAGCTTTATATCTCAAATTGTAACGTCAGACACACAATCCATACAAGTCTGTTCCGGGATCGAACAGAACCGAAGGCACTTCTCACGAAGCCCTTGCAATTCCGGATAATTTTCAATCACGTCAGGACTTCCCGTCACTAAGGGTGATAAAACCTCTAAATCGGAGATCAGCCGATGTAGAGTAACTCGACGGTAATCCTTCCGTTTTCAAAAATATCCGGTCTTCAACACCGGTCTTCAAATGCGATTCATAACGACGTATCACATATTCGGAATGGGTTATACGACCCCATGGTCCTTTCCCGGCTAACCCGAATAGTGAGCGATTTTTCAAAAATAAGTGTGGCATTCAAATTCATCCAATTCACAACAAGTACCTATCTAAAGGTAATTATTGATAGTCGGTTATTTAACTATCAATAAAGATGCGCAACATCATCAGATTCCAAATAATTTTCCAAATTATTTATTTTCCAAAATATCTTTACTAGATATAAAATTTCCACACTTCAAAAATAAATCAATATTTATTTTTAAAAAAAATTCCCATTCCATTTATAAATTCCATAGTGAATTTATATCTTCAAAATATCTATTGATATATGATTCTCAAATCGATTTCAAATATTCAATTTCATTTTATCTTTAAGAAGATAAAATCTCAAAACGTTTCATTTCATTTTGGAAATGCATTTCCCTACTTATTTAATAATAAGTATTTCACAAATCATTTATTTTCAATACTTGGAAAATATTCGATACACTTAAATCAAATTAAGTATATATTTCATTTTTTTAAGGAAATCTATTTTCTATAACAACATCAATTTGAGTCAAAACGAATGTTACGTAAAACATCGTTACGACGACTCAAAATCATTAGTATTGGGATTCGAATTTTTAAGATAGATATATAAATCCCAATACTATATAAAACATTTCCTTTCGGAGATCATTTACTATAACAACAGTGTTATAGTCCATCATTTCCTTATTTCTCGAAACGTCTATTTCAACCATGAATGTTGAAATCTATGATTGCGATTCACAATACATTTTAAAACATCTTTAAAATGTTTAACTTCATTTTTAATATCACTCCTTCAAAAATGAATCCATTTTATTCAATAATATATTCACTGTCCAAAATCGTGAATATACTTCACTTAACCCAATTTCAATCTTTTCTACACAATTATTTCAAAGATAATTCGCTATCCAAAATCGCGAATATATTTCCTTTAATGACCTCCTATATTTGATTTACCAAATTTAATTGATTTCGAATTTATAAAACAACGTTTATAAATTCTCTTTCTATTTTATAACAACTTTGACTTATAAAATCTTCTTTTTTTATTAGCTTCGATCAATATTCCCTTTAAAGGCAAAAATCCAGTTTATAAGTAAATTTCTTATAATCATTCATTCTACAACTTCATACTTTATAAATCTATAAATTTCATATCTTTACAATTTATAATTCTATACATTTTATATCTTCACATTTTATAATTATAAATTTCATATCTTCTTATAAAACTCATTTTAAAATTCCAATAACTTTAATTGATAAATATCAATTTGATACATCTTTTATATACATTGGTTTAATAATTCAAAAATCTCAACTTAAACCATTTTATAAATTTCTTAACTCTTTATTTCAGAAAAAATTACTTTTTTGTTAAAATTCACAAAATCTTAACTCTTATAACTTTAAAGTTTTAACGTTTATCTATTTAAAGTAAATCAATTCAACAATTTAAATAAACGTATATTTTCAAAGATCACTTTTAAAATTTCACTTTTAAAATCAACATCGTTATTTTTAAATTTCAAAATTTGAATCCAATGATGCAACGCATCAATTAGTCCATCACAACATCAAACATCATATATCATCATATGATAACAGAATATATATCAACATCTGTAAATAAATAAATACAGTTGAGGAATCCAGTTGGATCCCTCCAACCTATTTCCCTGCATCCAAAGACGTTAGCACAATACCATTCCACTTCGAGGTGGAATATCGCGGTATATGGGATTTTTTTTATAATATATCCGCTTACTAACGGCGCAATAGGGTCTCATCCGCTATACGAGGCGGGAAATCATCAATCCAATATATACATATGCCAATATGTATATATTGCTATATATATATAGATATATCCTACTATATCTAATACCAACAATCAAAACAGACAATCAAGCAATAACTGAAAATTCCACTTTTCGATCGAGTGAGAAAAATCTCACCTTAGCTTTTATTTTTGCAATCCATTTATCATTTCCGCTTGTTTCTCCATTTCAGACCTAGTATAAACAATTTATACACTTTATTAATATTCGAATAAATCGAACAACAATTTCTTTTCAATGGATAAATTGTTTAACAATTTTAATTTGGACAAATTTAACAATTAATTTCCTACTAGATAAATTAAATTATCCAAATGATTCTATTAAACAAATTTTCTCTTACTAAATTATTTAATTAAACTGAATTTCCTTTTTAAATAAATCTATCCAACCAAAATTTTACTTAAAATAAATATCTTTAATTCAAATCAATTTCCTTTAATAAATTTGCTTAAGTAAAATTTCTTCTTTCTGCTTTCTTTATGTATATATACTGGTATATTAACTGCTTTACATTCTACTGATCATTCCATTTTTTTTCTATCCATATATACTTACTTTAACTGTATAAATAAAATTATCATCTTAAATTAAAACAGATTTTAAACTTAAATTAACTTGGTTTAATTAACAGTTTCACCTGTATATTTACTAACTGTATAAATATACATTTATATTTACTCGTATATATATAAATAAATTTTGAAATCGAATAAAATAAAATAATCTACCTCACTGCGATAGTAACAGCCAAACCCAGTCGATTCTTCTTCCTCGACGCTTGCACACACGAACAACCCAAAGGTCAATCATCTTACCAAGCAGTCGAATCGTCTGTTCGCCGACCATCCTCAGTTCGCACTGCCACCTTGCTCGCGAGACCCACGCTGCCTCCCCTGCCAACCCCTAATTCGCGATATCGTCGAACTCGCTGTCTCCACCTGCCGCGAATCCCACCAAGTCGCCAATCGCTGCCCACAGCCCTAACATCACGACGTGCCTTCACGAGAGCTCGCGCCACCAAACTGCAGCCCCAAATCCAACTTGCGAACACCGCCGCCGCCTTGATTATTGAAGCTCGAATCCCATCACCGAAGTCGCCTCACGCCACCGCGACTTGGCCTCACGTCAAACGATTCCATCCCCAAATTGCTACCTCGAAATCGCCGAGAAACCACAGCTAATCATCGCGATGCTCGCAACCCACCCCTGCCCTCACGAATGGCTGAAACGAATCGATTTAGAGAAGGGGAAAAATGGCGCTTTGATTTGGAGACGAACGAATTTGGTTTACTGTGGCCTTTAATTTGATTTTCGAGCGAAAGCATTTTCGTTTGGTTTTGAATTGCTTTGAATCAGATAAGGGAAGAGGGGGCGAGATATTTGAAACTGAACGAGGTATGGGTTACATGATTTGTTTCGTGATTTTGAACGAGATTCCAGGCGTATTCAACGGGAGATAACGTGGTGTTTGTTGACTATATTAAAAATTTAAATTTAAATTTAAATCAAATTTGATTTAAAACTTCAACGCGTTTTGCAACCATACGGTCACAAAACAACTCCGATAAATACGAAATTTGAAATCCAATAATAATTCAATATTACGGACCCAATGAAACTGGTTTCGTCGAATTCCGAGACTGTGCCTCGGAACGCTATTTTTAAATATCGATACGAACGATAATTTTCAAAACGGAAAAAATCGTTTTCAAATTCGATTCTGAAGTTTCAATTATCTTCAGTATTATAAATACGAATTTTAAAAGTCTTCGAAATATTTTTCTTCAACTGAAAATTGAAGATTCTAATTTTTTATTCAGCATTCAATAGATTAAACTTTAAAATTTAACCGCCAAATTTTAAAGTTATATCGGGGATTCAAATTAAATTACCGTTCAAATATTTAAAATTAATTAAATATTTTCAATTTAATCTGTTCAAAATTCTGGGTCGTTACATTATTTATAATATGATATACTCGTACAATATTGTAGATGTTTGATATTAGATTTGAAGTCCTATGAATTAACATAATTGTTTGACTATATGTTGTGCTTCCACTTGTGCAGGCATTGGATTTCCAAAGAGAGCAAGATTGGACTTTTATAGTGCTAGCTTTCACTTGTGCATGCAACAAATAATTATGGGTAATCAAGCACTTTGTTAGCACCAGTTTGGTATAACATTTTATTAGTACTAGGTGTGTAAATTTGTATACGAATGGTTATTGTATGTGAGTTGGTCATTTTATCAAAAAACTATTGTATTAGAATGGTTATGGATATCTTATTTGATTATATGATTAATATGTTTTTTTAATTGTTTGAATATGATGATTATGTGAGTGATTGTTGATTGATATAGTAGAAACAAAATAGACCATCAACATGAAATAATAGCATGAAAAAATGGTGCAAAATGATCAACAACTTTTAGTAGCATTTCAAAAACGCTATAGAAATACATATAGTGGCGTTGAGTAAACGCAACCGTAAAGTAGGGGTAAAGTTGGAAACTCTATTGGTAGTGCCAAAAAACCTTTTGGTGGCATTTTTAAAATGCTACAAAAATATTTATGGTGGCATTTGAGAAGCACTGCAATAAAAGGATTTATAGTGGCGTTGTAATAAACGCAACTAAAAATCATGGTTTTTAGTGCGGGCTTTATCACGGCGTTTATCAAAACGCTACCATAAGTTTTGGTAGCTTTTTTATGCGCCACCAAAAATAAAATTTCTTGTAATGTGGGCTAGGCCCACTAACCTTCGTCTGTATAATTAAGCTATATAATTTACCCTAATAACAATTATATTGCCTTATAATATTTAACTACTATCTAACATGTTTATTTGCTATCACTATAAATTGCCAATCGTCCATAACAAATGACTATTATTCCAACGGACAAATTGTTTTAAAGACTTTTATTTATTCATTCTTATTTTATTTTCCTATTATTCCTTCCTTATCTCTTCATAATTACCCTAATAATCTCTTTGATTGGTCCATTTATATCCATATTAAATTCTTGTAATTCCCTATTTGTAGCATATTTATTACCTTATTAACTTTGGAGTTGCAATCTTTTCCCTCTATATTTCCTAAGATAGTATTATATGTTGAAGTAAAGATTTGCCAAATGTTTTTGTGTACATTTAAAATAAGTATGTATATATATATATATATATATATATATATATCTACACACACACATATATATTTATATATAGTAGGATTTTTGAAAAACATTTTCAGAAATAACAAGTACGACTCTCATATGTATACCTACACTAGTTGATCGAGTAACCTAGCTCTGATGCCAAATGTAACTACCCGCTCTAAAACGGACCTAAATTTCAACCCAGAAAAGGCCCATCGAAACTTAGACCCATTCCAAAAATGCATGTTGGTTGGTATATAGAACAATACAGAGCTATTCATCTACATACTCAGAACTCATAGTGGAAGGATAAAATATAATAACAGAAATAGTACCCATTTCATTTAAAACTCAAATGTCATAAAAATCCATAATATAATATCAATAACAATTGTCACATATTCATAGTACAACAATTTCAAAATATTACATTTTTCATTGAGTTCATCAGAAAGTAACATGAATAGATAAATAGATAACTACCACAAGTTTCTTCCTTTTCTTTACCTTCAGCATCGTCTTTCCTAACCTGTGTTGTAATGAGGAGGGAGTCGGAACAACATATATCTCGTGAAAAAAAACTCAAGCCTTACTATTATAGTACTTAGGCAGCATAATTTAAATAGGAACATGTCTTTCATATATTAGCTTATTTCTATGTCTTTCCAACTTTAAGCCCTAAGGCTTTCCCAATTCCAATTCCATAACTGTTACTCTTACAATCCAATAACCCATATCTTTTCGGTTACTTAATACGTTTTTAATGGGAATTAAGCAGACTATGATAATTTAATATCTTGTTTAAGGCAGGTCCCTCGACATTTAATACCTATCCTAAGGCGGACTCCTCACTGGTACTTATCTAGCTGACACTGCACGGAATCTTTTCGGTTACTCAGTACTTCTTGTTAAAGCATACCCTTTTCAAGATATCCACTATCGTGCCTAACCCTTAACCATAACCCCAACCATTTACTACTTCCTACATAGGGAAGAGGTGGGCTCTCATACAGCCACTTAATACCTACAATCGCTGAAGTAGGTCCTTCGTAATATGACCCGCACCCCACATTGATGTCTCACATTAGTCCGATCATTCATAGGTAGTGGTAGCCAGATTAGCTGAGTGGATTTACCCTACAAATTTGAGACTAACCTTGCGTCATCCTTAGTTACTTGTTATAGACGATGTCTCACATCAGCCCCAAAGTCACACTACTGGTAGCCAGATTAGCTAGGTAGACTTTTGTGTGCTTTTGACTTACCTCGCATCCCTATAACTTAGTCATAATTTATAACACTCTCTTAATTATCACATATCTCAACGTATCCATAAAACTTCTTATTTCGTATCTATAATTACTCACTTTCCTAAGGGGGATTTAATAATAATTAATAACCTATTAGGTACACAATTAATACGTTATAATTAATAATTATATGTCGTTTATGCTAACACAAACACACACACACGCACTTAGTAAATTCTAAGCGTGTGAAATTTACATCCAAAACTTACATTTAAATGTCAAATCTTAAAAATTATACAAGTCTCATTTCCATATTAACACATACATTATAAACCCGATATCCAAAAATCAAATCAACGGACTTGTATAGAAACAGAATCCAAACCCACTTATTTTACATTAAAACAACAGAAGAAATCAATAATATAAACTTATAATTTACATAGTTTTACGATCTATTCAACTTCTTTTTACATGAAATTAGAGAAAGGGAATTTCTATTTAAATTGTGGAAATAGACGGTGCGAACTACGAATAAGAATTCATACCTTACGTACCATTTCCTAATTGAAACCCTTAATCAGATCCAAAGAAAAAGACAAGAAGTCGAATAGAAGGTAAAACATTGAAATTACAAAATATACACAAATTCTGTTTTTAATATAAAACAATTGAGATTCCAACCTAAGAGTTGACATTTCGCATTGGGGGAATTTTGATGTTTTAATGTGATATTTTCATAAACCAAAATTTCCCAAGGTATATATCAAATCCAAACTACACTGTCCAATTACTAAAATAGAAAGACTAAGATTTCCACTCACAACAGGTCCTTGGCTCTTCCTCTTTTGGATTTTTCATGCCTTCAATAATCTTTTTCAGATCTTCCTTTTTAGATATATACAACAATGGATTTGTAAATATAGATTAGATTTCGAAATTAAGGGATCAAAGGAGAATAGAATTAGAAATAAAGTAATAAACATCTAGAATTTGAATACTCTCAGGAGATTTGGAGTGAAAGAAGATAGTTATATAATTGGATAAGAGGGTAATATAATGGGACGACAATGCACATTGAGGACATTAGTTACTAAGGATTAAAGAAGGCAAGATATGTGGAATGAAAGTTACTCCACCAAACCAATTTTTTGACGAGTTAGTCTAAATGTGCCCACTGCAATGTGGAAATGCATAGTTTGTCCTATAATTGGTTTTAATAATTTAAGTAATAGATGTACCTTATTAGAAGCCAAAAAGGTAAGTTAAGATATATGGATTATATTAGAGTGACATACTAAAAAGGTCTATTGTATTTAAGTAAGAAGTGATAGGGCCACAACATCATTAGTACCAGCTGATGGTGAAAGGGTAGCTTCCAACAATTATTACTTTTAGGTTAATTGGGTTATAATCGCCAGTTGTCTCCTTTTGGGTATTGGAAAGGCGTACGATATGATATGAGATATGAGATATGTTTATTTTCTAAATAAGCATTGACCGCTATGTAAATTGGAAAATAGTACGAATAAGGAAATCCCATAAGGACACTTAACTAGTGATGAATGTGAAGTAAGGTTAAAATTTTATAAAATAAATTAGGAAATTATTTAAATTAGCAACCAAAAATAAAGAATGCTTGAATCCTAAAAACTTTAGAATTTTAGAAAAAATAAAATTTTGTAAGCGAATGATATGAAAGGGTTGTTGCAAACCCACATGACACTATCCTTGTGCCTTAAAAGCTAAAATTTATGAATGTACTTGTGTGTGTTATTTGTTGTTCTGAAGTAAAAGAAAACGTTTCCAAAAAATTTATATTAGATATGTAATATGCTAGGGCCAATCATATGTGTTAACTCATTGATTAAATCCTAATTATGTTAAGATGTGGCTTGTTTTGTTTTAAGAGTGTAAAGGCAAATGCTTTTGAAAATTATGTTAAAAAAGTGTTTTAAAAACTTCAAACTATTTTACAAATTTAATTGAAAAGGAAAAAGGATTTTGAATGGAAAATGAGGAAATTTTTGATTTTCAAATGTCACATGCTTCAATTAAAATATAAGTAAGAAATGATATGAATTTTACTGTAATGACCCGAATTTCCAGACCCCGGAAAATCGAACCATTTTAGTTAAGAAGAAGAGGTAGAAGAAGAAAAATAGAAAACAACATCAGAATCTAACCATCGCAGCGGAATAAAATATAATATATATCAACAGATCTTTACACAAATCAAAAACTATATCTGTTTATACAATACATCATCAGAGTACATCAACATCCATAACATACAACTGAATACACAGCGGAAAAATAATAGCAAGTACGGGAGTACGTATCGTCATCCAGCTCGTCTCCTGAGCTCCACAGCATCATATCCTGAACTTGTTTATCTCGGTCTGACCCGAGCATCATGTAAAACAATACCCGAGTCAGTCTGGAAAACCAGCGTGAGAAAATCACACTCAAATTGATTATTAAAGTTTCAAAATCCTTTTTAAAACAAAAGCATCTCATAAGACCACGCCACAAATAAACATGTCGGGTTTTTACCTTACGATAGCTAAAACACTTTTTATAAAATCCTCTGATATTATAATAGTGTCTATTCACAAATACTTATTAAAATAGCCGAAATTGTTACATCTATTAAATTCCGGCATACTAGCCACAACGTGGGTAATACAAACAAAACTCGTACAAGGCACGTAGGGAGAATGGATTTCCAACGAATGACTAGGCACTGGGGTACCACCTGTCACAGTACGTGGCCTAGATCACAGTACCGAGGAGTACGCCCGCTCCCCTGCAACACAAGGCCGGAATCATCCCTTACTGGATAATTCCAAATAAAATCACCCCACGGTTGGGATCAGCAACCGCAACACTAAGCCGAAATAAAGGGACATCTAGACAGGGATGACTTTACTCTCAAGTGGGGGCTACCTACGAAGCCTTGCTGCATAACCCCTGATTTTCAGTCATTCCCGATTGATGAGGTTCGAGGCTAAACGATACCTTTATAGCACATATCCCTTAGAATGCCCATCGTCCACCTGACGATGTCACGAAAGCATTCGTCCATACAAGTCTGTCCCGGGTTCGAACGGAACCGAAGGCACTATTCCTACTACATCCATTTTGGAAATATCCTCAGGATTAGTAGCGACTAGCCCTTGCACTTCACAGCTCCATCTTCGACTCCGAACACGTTACACGAAACGTACAAAATCGGATCGAAGTGGTATTCGAGTCTCCAGACCTAGAATCCCGGTATACGGAAACTCGATCCCGGTCTCTTCGAAACGATCAGCGCATTTGGCCAATATTGATAGTCGGTTATTTAACTATCAATTAACATCCACAAGCAACCATCACACAATAAATAATTTCCCACATTATTTATTTGCCCAAATATCTTTCCAAGATATATTTCCAAATTTTCAAAGCTCATTTGAAAACAATTTCAAACAGTTTCCGCTTACGGAATACATTTCCCAAATAATTATTTCCACTGAATCACCAAGTACAAAATACTTTTAATTTTAAAATAATTTAAAAACACTTTATTTTTAAATATATTTTATAACATTGAAATCAAACTACTTTAATACTTTATTAAAAATATATACTTTAAAATAAACCACTTTATAAATATAAACTAAATTTCTCCTTTTAAAACATAATAGCAAATCACTTTTATATAATTACTACAAATAAAGATTTTTGAAAATACTTACTTTGGAAATTAACCTTTAGAAATAATCAATTTCCTAAAACATGCCTTTTTAAACAAATTAGAACTTTTAACTTATATTAAAAATTGCTTTGAAAACGTACTTGGCTATCCAGAGAAATACACTTCTCTTCACATCCTTTAAAAATAAATCAACACTTATTTTTAAACCAATTCATATCCCTTTATAAATTCCCACCTTGAATTTATATTCTCAAATATCCCCTGATATTTTATTTTACTTTATAAACCCAGTTTATAAATTTCAAAATCTCACTTCTCTTTTAAATTCCAAATCCAAAGTATTTAAATCAAATTTATAATTGATTTCCCAATTTATTTTACTTTGAAATAAATTTCCTTACTTAATCCATTTATTTCCAAATTCATTAACTTCCAGATTTTATTTCTCATTATGATTTAAAATCTTTAAACTGAACACAAGTTTCAGATTTCCCAAATTCCTTCTTCCTTTTTAATTACATTTAAACATTGAATTAAAATAAATTATTTATTCCTTTAAATAATATCACATAAGTTGTAATAACCCGCCACTCATTCCACAGAATGACGCATCATTAATAAGAAAGAAAGGTGTAGAAAATAGAAAAGAAGAGAAGAAAGAAAGAAACAACAACAACTATCTCACAGCGGAAAGAATAAATTATATTAATAACATAAACTATTACATAGTACAACACTTATCAGAGTTTACACAACTATACAACACATACTAGACAGTTATAAACATCTGTCTATATATTACAACTCAAATACAATACAAGACTCTAACACAGATATCAACACAGCGGAATACTATATCTACAAACGCCGAAGCCTCCTGCTCCATTGTTCCTCCACAATTCGTCAAAGCTAAACCTGAATCCCTTGGCTACTCGTAAAAATTTGAGTACCCAAGAGTTTATAAAACAGAAATAAACAACTTGGGTCAGACATGGGTCTGGTGTGAGTAACAGGTTAAACTTGTTTAACTTTGAAAACCATTTGGAAAGAAAAGGTATCTCGTAAGACTTCCCGCACATAAACACGGAAAAGTTTTTACCTTACGATAACCAAAACATTTGATAGGAAATTCGATTGTATTATAATAGGGTCTAGGGTTTTCAAATAAATATGAAATAGTCGAAATTGTTACATTATTAAATTCCAGCATACATAAGTATACAATCAAGTCCGTTATCACTTATTGGAATTTGGATTTCCATACAATGGCAGAGCTACCGGGGTACCGCTCATCACAGTACGGGGCCTAGATCACCGTACCGAGGATCACTCCCAATCCCCTGCAACACAAAGCCGGAACCATCCTGTCACGACCTGAAATTTTCGACTTTCGAAAATTCGACATCGATACTCACTTTATCGACTGCCGAGAAATCGAACGCCGGAAACTTCAAAAGTGAGGGTTTTAGAAAGAAGAAAAAGGCAGAAGAAGAGAACAGAAGAGAAAGAGAAGAAAGAAAAAGAGAAGAAAGAAAAAAAGACAGAAGAACAACAGCAGAACAGAATACAATATCAGAATCTTACACATCGCAGCGGAACAATATATAATAGATAAATGAATAATCTTTAAACAAAGAACTATATCATTTTATAACATACATCAATCATCAGAGTCACTATACAACTCAGTACAACAATGGACAGTTATATAACTTGTCCTCATACAGAATACACAGCGGAATAAATACTATTAGATACAAATACTACGTCTCGTCATCCAGCTTATCTCCAAAGCTCCAGAATATCCAGAATATCCTGATAATATAACTCTAGGCTGCCCGTGTGGAAATTGGTGGGCACCCAGAGTTTAGAAGGGAACAATAAACTCCGAGTCAGTCATGGTGACTGGTGTGAGATCGTAAAACAGTTATTCTTTAAAATAAACAACAGGATAATTTTAAAGTCAATTCGAAATGCTTTTGGAAAATGAAACTACCATAAGACCTCCCACCACACACACAATGCAAACGCAGAATTGGAGGAGATTTCTTCTTATGATAATCAAAGATGCTTACTACGCAAAAATCAAATTCTTTTTGATATTATTATTAGTGCATAGTGTAGCAAACATTTCGAAAGTATAATATTAATCTTAGCCAGCATAGGCATTCCGCACTTATGCCTACTATAGCTACCATCCAAACAGTGGTGACCACCATAAGTGAATGATAGGTTCTACAACTAAAACCGTACAAGGTCGTATTGTTTCTTTGGATTTCCAACAAATGGTCAGGCTAAGGAACTTCCTTTTCCACGATTGGGTACGTCCCTGGAATAGACGACCCGAGAACCTAACGTTACGGTTAGATCTCTGCCAACACAAGGCCGGGTTACCTCTGCAAAAATAGGTAACTACTGACACGCGTATGCCATCCCCCGATCGTCACCGATCTTCCCGAGGATCCCCGATTTCCAACAAACCACATAGATAATCATAATGCAGTAACCACAGAGGTTAAGTATCTGGGCTCCATACCATGATACCACCTTTATCCAGAAGGAATGACATACACTAAGGGGCGCTACTCCCTAGAACCTTGCTGCATCCTTCCTGTTTCGACCATTTCCGGGGTGTGAGGCTCGATGAAGTCTCGTCCACAAAGCTACGCTTTCTCAAAAAGCCCTGCTTCGGGTCAAACAAAATGATCAACCTATGATCACAAAGTTATAAGATCAAACAAATGATCATATCACAAATGATCAAACACTGATCATTTCACAGCAACACTCAGTATGCCACGTTACCAAATTGGGATATATCGCTGATAAATTTCAACTACATAACCTCTGAGCTCGTACGTCTCAGAGAAGGGTGTTAAGCTAAGAGAATAAATTCTCCGCCACCAACAGATATGTATTTGAAAGAAATCAGCTTTATATCTCAAATTGTAACGTCAGACACACAATCCATATAAGTCTGTTCCGGGATCGAACAGAACCGAAGGCACTTCTCACGAAGCCCTTGCAATTTCCGGATAATTTTCAATCACGTCAGGACTTCCCGTCACTAAGGGTGATAAAAACCTCTAAATCGAAGATCAGTCGATGTAGAGTAACTCGACGGTAATCCTTCCGTTTTCAAAAATATCCGGTCTTCAACACCGGTCTTCAAATGCAATTCATAACGACGTATCACATATTCGGAATGGGTTATACGACCCCATGGTCCTTTCCCGGTTAACCCGAATAGTGAGCGATTATTCAAAAATAAGTGTGGCATTCAAATTCATCCAATTCACAACAAATACCTATCTAAAGGTAATTATTGATAGTTGGTTATTTAACTATCAATAAAGATGCGCAACATCATCAGATTCCAAATAATTTTCCAAATTATTTATCTTCAAAAATATCTTTACTAGATATAAAATTTCCACACTTTAAAAATAAATCAATATTTATTTTTAAACAACTCCCCTTTCTTTTATAAATTCCATATTGAATTTATACTTTCGAATATCTACTGATATTCGATTTTCAAATCGTTTCAATATTCAATTTCAATTTATCTTTAAGAAGATAAATTCTCAAAACGTTCATTTCATATTGGAAAAGTATTTCCTTACTTATTAAATAATAAGTATTTCACAAATCTATTTATTTTCACATTTGAAAATATTCGATATACTTAAATCAAATTAAGTATATATTCATTCTTTAAGGAAATCTATTTTCTATAACAACATCAATTTGAGTCAAAACGAATGTTACGTAAA
This sequence comes from Allium fistulosum, assembly GCA_030737815.1. Classification (NCBI taxonomy): domain Eukaryota; kingdom Viridiplantae; phylum Streptophyta; class Magnoliopsida; order Asparagales; family Amaryllidaceae; genus Allium; species Allium fistulosum. The sequence goes on along the minus strand of CM060908.1, from coordinate 410,981,228 downwards.
ACATCGTTACGACGACTCAAAAATCACTAGTATAGGGATTCGAAATTTTGATAGATATATAAATCCCAATACTACATTAAAAGCATTTCCTTTCGGAAATCATTTACTATAACAACAGTGTTATAGTCCATCATTTCCTTATTTCTCGAAAACGTCTATTTCAACAATAAATGTTGAAATCTATGATTTCGATATTTAACACATTTAAACATCTTTAAAGATGTTTACTTCATTTTTAATATCACTTCTTCAAAAATAAATCCATTTTATCCAATAATACATTCACTGTCCAAAATCGTGAATGTATCCCTTTTTAAAATCTTTCTATATTCAATTTATCAAATTCAATTTATTTTGAATTTATAAAACAACGTTTATAAATTCTATTTCTCTTTTATAACAACTTCTACTTATACATTTCTTTTTATTAACTTCTATACTTTACTTATCAAGATAAGTGATTTCGGATCTATAACCAACTTTTATAAATTCCAATTCCATCCATAAAAACTTCAATACCAAATCAATTTCAATATTGATTTCTAAATTTATTTCTAACTTTAAAATAAAATTTCCATACTGATTTCTTAAAAATCCATTTCCAGATATTAAATCACTTACAGGTTGATTTCTAATTTTATTTATCCCTACTAAAATAAATTCTTATTTCCCTTCAACATTTTCAATATCCTGTTTTTAAATGGATTCTTTAAATCGAAGTCATTTTACATTGACTTCTCAAATCATTTCAATTTACCAAGTAAATTTCTAGTCGGATTTCCAACTTATCTCCTTTTAAATAAAATTCCTTTCAAAGAAAATATATTTCAATTGTTTCTTTCAGTCTATTTAAAAATCCAAATTCTTAAATTAAATTCTTCAATTTATAATCACTATTTTACGAAATCCATTTATTTAAGATTTTCACTTGATTCTGGAATTAATTCGATAAGATTATAAAAATTAACTTTTTATACTTTAAAATTTTCTTTCTTCAAAATTTATTCAATTTCAAAAATTGATTCACTTAGAAATTTCTACTTTGATTTCAAAAATTCAATTTCGTTTATTCTTGGAATCCAATGATGTCGAAACATCCATTCAGCTAAATTTTAGCTTTCAAACAATTTCCAGATATCAATATGATTAATAGCATCACTATAATCATTCACAGATTCATATCACAATAGAAATAAATTCAATCAATGTGAGGGGTCCAGTTGGATCCCTCCAACCTGTTTCCCTGCATCCAAAGACGTTAGCACAATACCAATTCCGCTCCAGTACGGAATTATCGCGGTATATAGGTTTTTATAAATCCGCTTACTAACGGCGCAATAGGGTCTCATCCGCTATACGAGGCGGGAAATCATCAATCCAATATATACATATGCCAATATGTATATATTGCTATATATAGATATATATCCTATCATATCTAATATCACATTCAAACAACAATCAAATCAATAACTGCAATCTAAATATAAATCTGAGTGAGGAGATCTCACCTTCGCTTTAAATTTTGCAATCAATCCAATTCTTCTTTCGTTTTTTTCTCGACTTTAACCTCACAGGCAATCGCAATCACCAACACTCAGACGAACTTCCAATCTGTCTCATCGCCTCCGATTCCTGCCTGAGTGCGCGCGCGCTTGCCCAGCTCACCATCGATAATCCCATCACCGAAGATCCATCGCGAAACCTTCCTCCGCACTCGAATTGAATTCGAGCTTCGTACCACCATCGCAACGCTGTTGCCACGCGAGTCGCGCCACCCCTTCACCTGCGACCTTCGTTCGCTCTGCCCCCAATCGTCGACTGGCCTTATCACCTCCCCGTTCCAGCCTCGAGCATTACAAAAGCTCGATCGAGTTTCCCCCAAGCACGCGAGTGACGCTTGCTTCGTCGAACTGAAAACCACCCACAGCCTCTCACCCCGATCGATCTTGCTCCTCCTCGAGACTGTGAACACTGCCGCGCCTCACCCACTTGCGATAGCAAATCCCAATCCACGCCTTCCAGTGCATCGCGCGCCCCACCTGACAGTTCGAGACCCAATTCGACACAAACCCTAGAACACCTCCAGTCGATCGCGACTCCGAGCTCGCGATTCTTGATTTCGTGAAATTTTTTTTTTTTTTTATAAACGAACGATTTTCGTTCGTTTGAATTGGGAGAAGAAGCTGAGTATTTCGAAGGAGTTAGTGAAAGAAGATGGGTTCGCGATCGAATAAAAGTGGCCATTATTTTGTTTCTCTGTTTCGTTCTGATGTTTTGAACAGGTGAGGGGGACGAGGTATTTTGAAATGAACGAAGTATGGGTTTGCACGATATTCTTCGTGATCTCGGCGTGAATGTAGGCGTGAGTGAAGGAGAAAAAAGTAGCTGACGTTGACCAATTAAAAAATTAAATTTAAACTGAATTCAATTTAAATTGCAATGCGTTTAACCGCCGTACTGTCACAAAACAACTCCGAAAAATATGAAAATTGAAATCCGGTAATAACTCGATATTACGGACCCAATGGAACTGGTTTCGTCGAATTCCGAGACTGCGCCTCGGACGACTATTTTTATAAATATCGGTTCGAGTGATTATTTTCAAAACTGAACGAAACACTTTCAATTTCAATTCTGAAAGTTCTATTACCTCCAGAATTATCAATATGAATTTTAAAAGCTTTTGAAATATTTTTCTTCAGCTAAAAATAGAAGATTCAAATTTTATTCAACTTACAATAGATTAAATTCTGTAATTAAATTGCCAAAATTGAATTTATATCGAGGATTCAAATCAAATCACCGTTCAAATATTTAAAATTAATTAAATATTCTCAATTTAATTTGGTCAAAATTCTGGGTCGTTACAAACTTCCCTCCTTAAAAGAATTTCGTCCTCGAAATTACAAGTTAGGAAAAGTGGTCCTTAACTCGTCTACTACTTTTCACAATCCAATAGTTTTATCAATTCATCAAAACAAATCTTTCTACTAAAGATTCGTTATCATTTCAACTAAATTTCAACTTCAACTGTAAGTTCAAACAACATTGTTTAACTTCAAAATTCAAATTTAAATTCAAATTCAAATTTAAACTTTCAAAAATTTTCTAACACTCGGAATTTTCGAAAAATTTCGCCAGCGTCTCCTTTGCGCGGCTAATACGGCACGACTACAAAACGTCCCTACGGACTCTCAGATTTCAAAAAGAAAAAGAAAAAGCCAAGCGGCTAGACCAGAAATCATCAAAAACTCATATTCGAATTTAAATACATACCTTTTTCGAGCAATTCAAATTTATCTTTGAAATCAAATCCCAATTCCTTTATACCTGTATATCCTACTAGCCATAATATCTAGTTGCATATATTCAAACCATTTTGCAAATTCTATTACAAAATTTCAATATAAACTACTTATATCATCTTTAGTTCACTTTTGAAGTTATATCCATTATCTTCAATTTTACATTTCAAATTTTATTTGAATTCAATTTCACATTTTCAATTCAATTTGGATTCAATTTACTTTCAATTTTGAAATATTGAATTTTATCAATTATCTGCCATTTACAACTGCACTACCTTAAATTAGTTCCAATTACTAATTCATTCGTCTTCAATTTGAATTTCATTCCAATCAGATTTCAAATATTCTATAAGTTATCAACTTATTTACATCTTGATTTATACAATCATTTATACATTCACATTCACAATTCCATTTCATTAAGGGATTTTATTCTCAATTATCTTCTTGGAATTCTATTTTCATTTATGAATCATATTTACAATTCATATTCACAATTTTTGTTCATATATGAATTTATTTCCTTATACCTTCTATTCACATTGATAGATTTCATTTGTTAATGAACTTTAATTCCAATCACAATTACATAATTTACATTAACAATTTCTATTTGTATAAGTTATAAATTCAATCATATTCCATAAATATTCTTATACAGTATTCCAGAGTCTTTTCAACCTTTCAAAACCATTTTGAAAACAATTCAAATTTCATTTGCATTTCCAAAACAAAACTCAAATTTTCCAAACACTTCCATTTAAAATAATTTGGCAGCAATTCCTCTTTTGGAAACCCGAAAATGAACACCGGTGATGTCGCGATCATCATCGGAATTATTTTCCAGCGACCTAAAAGAGTTTAGAGCTTTCAACTCTCCAAAATATTTTTCAAAACCTTCGAAATTCATTTTCAATTTCAAAAATGATTTAACTTTCCAAATCTCCAAAATTTTCAAGTTCCTTTCAAAACATTTCCAAAAACTTCTCTGGAATTCCGTTTTAAATTACAATTCACATTTATAATTTACATTCTTAAATTTCATTTGTATGTGAATTTATTTCTTTACTTTGGAGTTACAATTTCAATTTCTTATTCAATTTCAATATAACAATGATAATAATTTCAATATTATCGCTTTGTAACATCCATGCAACCATATACTATAGTACTTTACAGAAAATCATTCCTTTTATATACAAAAATAGTTTTGGGTAAAATTATTTCATTTACCCTATTCAAAACAATACTGTGCCGAATTGTTCTATATAAGTGTTTAGAGATTCCTATCGATAGAGTTGTACGGACAATACCGACCAGAATCCATATACCACTCAACAAACCAATCATCACAATATAAAACAATTTTATATTCACTAACAAATACGCGCTCATATCTATTATTACACTCAACTCATTCTAGAGCACTACTGACTCTATCTCTAATGAGTGACACCCAACAGAGCAGGGTTGTCGCTTAACCATATGCTCTGATACCACTTTGTCACGACCTGAAATTTTCGACTTTCGAAAATTCGACATCGATACTCACTTTATCGACTGCCGAGAAATCGAACGCCGGAAACTTCAAAAGTGAGGGTTTTAGAAAGAAGAAAAAGGCAGAAGAAGAGAACAGAAGAAAAAGAGAAGAAAGAAAAAAAGACAGAAGAACAACAGCAGAACAGAATACAATATCAGAATCTTACACATCGCAGCGGAACAATATATAATAGATAAATGAATAATCTTTAAACAAAGAACTATATCATTTTATAACATACATCAATCATCAGAGTCACTATACAACTCAGTACAACAATGGACAGTTATATAACTTGTCCTCATACAGAATACACAGCGGAATAAATACTATTAGATACAAATACTACGTCTCGTCATCCAGCTTATCTCCAAAGCTCCAGAATATCCAGAATATCCTGATAATATAACTCTAGGCTGCCCGTGTGGAAATTGGTGGGCACCCAGAGTTTAGAAGGGAACAATAAACTCCGAGTCAGTCATGGTGACTGGTGTGAGATCGTAAAACAGTTATTCTTTAAAATAAACAACAGGATAATTTTAAAGTCAATTCGAAATGCTTTTGGAAAATGAAACTACCATAAGACCTCCCACCACACACACAATGCAAACGCAGAATTGGAGGAGATTTCTTCTTATGATAATCAAAGATGCTTACTACGCAAAAATCAAATTCTTTTTGATATTATTATTAGTGCATAGTGTAGCAAACATTTCGAAAGTATAATATTAATCTTAGCCAGCATAGGCATTCCGCACTTATGCCTACTATAGCTACCATCCAAACAGTGGTGACCACCATAAGTGAATGATAGGTTCTACAACTAAAACCGTACAAGGTCGTATTGTTTCTTTGGATTTCCAACAAATGGTCAGGCTAAGGAACTTCCTTTTCCACGATTGGGTACGTCCCTGGAATAGACGACCCGAGAACCTAACGTTACGGTTAGATCTCTGCCAACACAAGGCCGGGTTACCTCTGCAAAAATAGGTAACTACTGACACGCGTATGCCATCCCCCGATCGTCACCGATCTTCCCGAGGATCCCCGATTTCCAACAAACCACATAGATAATCATAATGCAGTAACCACAGAGGTTAAGTATCTGGGCTCCATACCATGATACCACCTTTATCCAGAAGGAATGACATACACTAAGGGGCGCTACTCCCTAGAACCTTGCTGCATCCTTCCTGTTTCGACCATTTCCGGGGTGTGAGGCTCGATGAAGTCTCGTCCACAAAGCTACGCTTTCTCAAAAAGCCCTGCTTCGGGTCAAACAAAATGATCAACCTATGATCACAAAGATATAAGATCAAACAAATGATCATATCACAAATGATCAAACACTGATCATTTCACAGCAACACTCAGTATGCCACGTTACCAAATTGGGATATATCGCTGATAAATTTCAACTACATAACCTCTGAGCTCGTACGTCTCAGAGAAGGGTGTTAAGCTAAGAGAATAAATTCTCCGCCACCAACAGATATGTATTTGAAAGAAATCAGCTTTATATCTCAAATTGTAACGTCAGACACACAATCCATATAAGTCTGTTCCGGGATCGAACAGAACCGAAGGCACTTCTCACGAAGCCCTTGCAATTTCCGGATAATTTTCAATCACGTCAGGACTTCCCGTCACTAAGGGTGATAAAAACCTCTAAATCGAAGATCAGTCGATGTAGAGTAACTCGACGGTAATCCTTCCGTTTTCAAAAATATCCGGTCTTCAACACCGGTCTTCAAATGCAATTCATAACGACGTATCACATATTCGGAATGGGTTATACGACCCCATGGTCCTTTCCCGGTTAACCCGAATAGTGAGCGATTATTCAAAAATAAGTGTGGCATTCAAATTCATCCAATTCACAACAAATACCTATCTAAAGGTAATTATTGATAGTTGGTTATTTAACTATCAATAAAGATGCGCAACATCATCAGATTCCAAATAATTTTCCAAATTATTTATCTTCAAAAATATCTTTACTAGATATAAAATTTCCACACTTTAAAAATAAATCAATATTTATTTTTAAACAACTTCCCTTTCTTTTATAAATTCCATATTGAATTTATACTTTCGAATATCTACTGATATTCGATTTTCAAATCGTTTCAATATTCAATTTCAATTTATCTTTAAGAAGATAAATTCTCAAAACGTTCATTTCATATTGGAAAAGTATTTCCTTACTTATTAAATAATAAGTATTTCACAAATCTATTTATTTTCACATTTGAAAATATTCGATATACTTAAATCAAATTAAGTATATATTCATTCTTTAAGGAAATCTATTTTCTATAACAACATCAATTTGAGTCAAAACGAATGTTACGTAAAACATCGTTACGACGACTCAAAAATCACTAGTATAGGGATTCGAAATTTTGATAGATATATAAATCCCAATACTACATTAAAAGCATTTCCTTTCGGAAATCATTTACTATAACAACAGTGTTATAGTCCATCATTTCCTTATTTCTCGAAAACGTCTATTTCAACAATAAATGTTGAAATCTATGATTTCGATATTTAACACATTTAAACATCTTTAAAGATGTTTACTTCATTTTTAATATCACTTCTTCAAAAATAAATCCATTTTATCCAATAATACATTCACTGTCCAAAATCGTGAATGTATCCCTTTTTAAAATCTTTCTATATTCAATTTATCAAATTCAATTTATTTTGAATTTATAAAACAACGTTTATAAATTCTATTTCTCTTTTATAACAACTTCTACTTATACATTTCTTTTTATTAACTTCTATACTTTACTTATCAAGATAAGTGATTTCGGATCTATAACCAACTTTTATAAATTCCAATTCCATCCATAAAAACTTCAATACCAAATCAATTTCAATATTGATTTCTAAATTTATTTCTAACTTTAAAATAAAATTTCCATACTGATTTCTTAAAAATCCATTTCCAGATATTAAATCACTTACAGGTTGATTTCTAATTTTATTTATCCCTACTAAAATAAATTCTTATTTCCCTTCAACATTTTCAATATCCTGTTTTTAAATGGATTCTTTAAATCGAAGTCATTTTACATTGACTTCTCAAATCATTTCAATTTACCAAGTAAATTTCTAGTCGGATTTCCAACTTATCTCCTTTTAAATAAAATTCCTTTCAAAGAAAATATATTTCAATTGTTTCTTTCAGTCTATTTAAAAATCCAAATTCTTAAATTAAATTCTTCAATTTATAATCACTATTTTACGAAATCCATTTATTTAACATTTTCACTTGATTCTGGAATTAATTCGATAAGATTATAAAAATTAACTTTTTATACTTTAAAATTTTCTTTCTTCAAAATTTATTCAATTTCAAAAATTGATTCACTTAGAAATTTCTACTTTGATTTCAAAAATTCAATTTCGTTTATTCTTGGAATCCAATGATGTCGAAACATCCATTCAGCTAAATTTTAGCTTTCAAACAATTTCCAGATATCAATATGATTAATAGCATCACTATAATCATTCACAGATTCATATCACAATAGAAATAAATTCAATCAATGTGAGGGGTCCAGTTGGATCCCTCCAACCTGTTTCCCTGCATCCAAAGACGTTAGCACAATACCAATTCCGCTCCAGTATGGAATTATCGCGGTATATAGGTTTTTATAAATCCGCTTACTAACGGCGCAATAGGGTCTCATCCGCTATACGAGGCGGGAAATCATCAATCCAATATATACATATGCCAATATGTATATATTGCTATATATAGATATATATCCTATCATATCTAATATCACATTCAAACAACAATCAAATCAATAACTGCAATCTAAATATAAATCTGAGTGAGGAGATCTCACCTTCGCTTTAAATTTTGCAATCAATCCAATTCTTCTTTCGTTTTTTTCTCGACTTTAACCTCACAGGCAATCGCAATCACCAACACTCAGACGAACTTCCAATCTGTCTCATCGCCTCCGATTCCTGCCTGAGTGCGCGCGCGCTTGCCCAGCTCACCATCGATAATCCCATCACCGAAGATCCATCGCGAAACCTTCCTCCGCACTCGAATTGAATTCGAGCTTCGTACCACCATCGCAACGCTGTTGCCACGCGAGTCGCGCCACCCCTTCACCTGCGACCTTCGTTCGCTCTGCCCCCAATCGTCGACTGGCCTTATCACCTCCCCGTTCCAGCCTCGAGCATTACAAAAGCTCGATCGAGTTTCCCCCAAGCACGCGAGTGACGCTTGCTTCGTCGAACTGAAAACCACCCACAGCCTCTCACCCCGATCGATCTTGCTCCTCCTCGAGACTGTGAACACTGCCGCGCCTCACCCACTTGCGATAGCAAATCCCAATCCACGCCTTCCAGTGCATCGCGTGCCCCACCTGACAGTTCGAGACCCAATTCGACACAAACCCTAGAACACCTCCAGTCGATCGCGACTCCGAGCTCGCGATTCTTGATTTCGTGAAATTTTTTTTTTATTTTATAAACGAACGATTTTCGTTCGTTTGAATTGGGAGAAGAAGCTGAGTATTTCGAAGGAGTTAGTGAAAGAAGATGGGTTCGCGATCGAATAAAAGTGGCCATTATTTTGTTTCTCTGTTTCGTTCTGATGTTTTGAACAGGTGAGGGGGACGAGGTATTTTGAAATGAACGAAGTATGGGTTTGCACGATATTCTTCGTGATCTCGGCGTGAATGTAGGCGTGAGTGAAGGAGAAAAAAGTAGCTGACGTTGACCAATTAAAAAATTAAATTTAAACTGAATTCAATTTAAATTGCAATGCGTTTAACCGCCGTACTGTCACAAAACAACTCCGAAAAATATGAAAATTGAAATCCGGTAATAACTCGATATTACGGACCCAATGGAACTGGTTTCGTCGAATTCCGAGACTGCGCCTCGGACGACTATTTTTATAAATATCGGTTCGAGTGATTATTTTCAAAACTGAACGAAACACTTTCAATTTCAATTCTGAAAGTTCTATTACCTCCAGAATTATCAATATGAATTTTAAAAGCTTTTGAAATATTTTTCTTCAGCTAAAAATAGAAGATTCAAATTTTATTCAACTTACAATAGATTAAATTCTGTAATTAAATTGCCAAAATTGAATTTATATCGAGGATTCAAATCAAATCACCGTTCAAATATTTAAAATTAATTAAATATTCTCAATTTAATTTGGTCAAAATTCTGGGTCGTTACACATCCCTTACTGGATAATTCCGAATAAAATCACCCCACAGATGGCCGTCGCCAACTGCACCACTAAGCCGAAATAAAAGAAGGAACTTCTCTAGACAGGGATGACCTTACTCTCAGTGGGTGCTACCCACGAAGCCTTGCTGCACCTCCCCTGTTTTAGCCATTCCCGGTTGATGAGGCTTGAGGCTACGATTTACCTTTAAATCAGAACACACCACTTAGAATGCTCATCGTCCACCTGACGATGTTCTGAAAGCATTCAATCCATACAAGTTCATTCCGGGTTCGAACGAAACCGAAGGCATTATCTCGTTACACTCGTGTTGGAATCACCCTCAAAGTTAACGACAATAACCCTTGCACTCTGAATCTTCATCTTCACTTGAGATTCACGACCTATCGTTAATTTGGATCGATGTGGTATTCGGGTCTCCAGACCTGGAATTCCGGTATACGGAAACCCGATCCCGGTCTCATCGAAATCCAAAACGTATCTTTTAAGGGCCAAGTTGTTTTAAGGTTAAAACAATTCAATTCTTATCTATATACACACAGATAGATAACTCAATAGATAATCTATATTATCATCCAAACAGATAATTCATATTATCATTTCAATTCAACCAAACATCTATATCATAGATCAGCACATCTCTTATCAGAGATATTAACAATGCAAAGCATTCAATATCATTCATCCATCCTTAAGTAATGATTTATATTATCTCTAATTAATTTAAAGTGAATTAAATTAATTACTTTATCCTATAAATCCTGCTTACTTAATTATTAATTAAACCAATTAATTAATCATACTTTAAGTATCATCTTAATTAATCATTTCTGATTAATAATCTTTTAATTACTTTAAGTAATTAATACTTAATTAATTTCACAAATTAATTATCTTAAACCATTCAGTAATTAATCTTTAATTACTTCATTAATTAATTAACTATATTTAATTACATTAATGCTTAATTAATTACAATTAATTAATTACTTTAATCACTAATTATTTATTAATTAATCTTAATTAACCAATCCTTAATTACATCATTAATTTTATTAATTAATGATCCTTAATTACTCTTAATTAATTATCTTATTTAAATTAATTACATCTAATAATTAATTAATCACATTTATTAATCACCTTTGATTAATCTCATTTAGTAATTAACTTCCCTTAATTACTCCACTTCATAAATTAATTACTCCTTAATTAATTATCCTTTAATTAATCCCTTGATTAATTATTCAAAAGTAATTAACTCAAATTACTTTTATTATTAAATCATCTTCAGTTAATTACATCCAGTAATTACCTTTAATTACTTTCCTAAGTAATTATACTTTCACTAATTACATTTAAGTAATTATCAAATTTCCAAATCATTATCTTAAATTAATTTAACTAATTAATTTAAACTTATCAAATTTATTTAATTAATTACCTTAAGTAATTAATTTCTTTAATTACTTTCATTAAGTAATTTATACTTAACCAATTTATATTAATTAATTAATCTAATTTATTATCAAAAATTAATCACATTAATTAATTATTTAATAATTCCTAATTAATGATCTCTCATTAATTATTAACAATTCTTTAATTACTTTCTTTAAGAAATTTAGCTTTAATCAACTATTTATTAATTACAACTTAATAATTTCTTAATTACCAATTAATTTCTAATTACTAAATTAATTGCTTAATTAATCTTTAAATTAAAGTATTAACCTTTAACTACTTTAATTATTATTAACAAAGACTTTAAAACATTTTACATTAAAATCTTACCTTAATTCATTTCAAATTAAAGATTTTAAATAAATTACAATTTAGCTTTAACAAAATTTAAATCCAATTTACAAAATCTTTTTAAATCCAAATGTTAAGAAACACTTAACATTTATAAAGAAAATTAAGATTTTTGAACAAATTCATTTATTCAAACCCTTTTTAAAAATATACTTTAAATATTTTAAATTTGATAAAACATTATAAATTTTATAAACTTTATTTATCTCAAATTTAGAATACAAATTTAAACTTAAACCCATATGGAAACTTGATTTAAAACTTAGTTTAAATCCTGCCTTTAAATTTTAAAACTCATTTTAAAATTTTAAAACACTGTCAGGTTAAAACTGAAATCACCAAAAATCTACTCAAGTCCCTCACCAATTCCCCCGAGCAAAAACCCTACACGCTTCGAGTCTCTCGCGCTATAAACTCGAGAAATACTCGAGTGTCACTCCTCTGCTATACCAAAGCAAGTCACTGATACCCTGACACACGTTCACGTGCACAGGCGAGTCGATCGCCTCCGACCATCGCTGCCATCGCCGGCATATCGTCTACGACCACCATTCACGATCGCGACCTCCAGAACCACGAACAACCACCTCAATCGAATTCGAGCCATCACAATCACAAAACTGGAACAGACCCAAACCTGTCAACGTCTCGCGTTCCCTCCTCCGACCACCATCGCCATTGAAACTTCGGTGAAGTCCTCGTCAACTCACCATCTTCCAATACCCAAATCCCCAAGCAACTCGATCACCAGAGAAAGTCGAACTCATGCAAAAATGGTAACCCAGTAAAACTAGGTTTCCAAAACTCAAATCAAAATCATCATCACCACAGTTATTTATAATTCCTACTGTTATTTTTCCGATCAACACTGATAGCTCCTCTTCCCCTAGAATGAACTACGATCCTCCAAACCAATGCGATCAACAGAAATTACCCAAAAAGTAAAAACTGTTCATTCTCGAACTGCTCAATAATCCCATTACTAAAAATTATGATTTTAGATTTAAAAATCATGTTTATGGATGATGTTTTAGATCCTAAGCCTGAATCATTGAATTATGACGTTTGAATTTTCACTATTTCAAAATTTGATCAGTTGTTTGTAATTTCCAGAGATAAACAAAGTTATTTTAACTTAGATAAAATTTTAAAATCTACTCTATGATCAAACAACAAGTTTTGTTTTAAGACTTAAATCCTAACACAGATTAGATAATGAGATAATGGTTTTTATTTGAATTCTTAGCTCTGAAACTAAGAATCATTAAGTCACTGATAAAACAGTCAAGTACACATCCATACATTCACATATATACACAAAAATGCACTAACATAGATACATACAAACATACCAATTCCAGATATGAACATGCAACAGTTTTTATATATTTAAATTTAAAAAATGATGTTACTCACTTGATAAATAACAGGGGATAGGTTTTTATATGTAAACAGACAGGCTCACACACATATTCCTACCAATTCATATAAATTCAAATTAGAAACTTCAATTCCAGCCAATATCATCACATGCAAACATATATCATATCCTTAAGTTTTGGAAAACGTAAGTTACTCACCATTTAAAGAAGAGCAGATCTTAAATTTGAAACTGCTTTGAAAATCCTTTAAATGCTTTTAAACTGAGATGCCTTTGCTCTTTAAAACTTTTAAACTTGAATATTCGATGTGCTTTGAAAACTTGAATTGCAAGCTTTAGTTTGAAGAGATTGCAGTTGCATGCATGCTCTAATTTTCCAGATTTGAAAAAGAGATTGCAGGCTTCCAGATTTTGAAAAGGATGCAGGCTGAAACTTCGATTTAGTTGTATTTTGGAAAATGGGTTACAGGCTTATGATTTTAAGATGAATTTCAGGTCTTTGTTTTGAGATTTTGGCTTAAGAAATGTTGATTACTGATTTTGTTTTTGAGGGGATTTTGTTTACAGCTGAATTCTCTTTAATTTTGAGAATGAAGATTTGCAAAAGAAATGAGAATGAGGAAAACATCTTTTTATAAATATAAATGATTTATTTTAAAATAAAAGAAAAATTAAAAACAAGAATGACACTTGTCTTTATATGTGTTAATTAGTTAACACTTGTTTTAAACAATCCTTTATAGGTTTACACATGTCCTTTAATTAATTAGTTTGTATTTATCTTAAATGTAAATAAAAGATTTTTCTTAATTTATTAAACACTTATTACTTATCTATTTATATATAAAGATAACTTTTTAAAGAAATAACCAATTATACTTATAAATAAAAGCTTATACATATATTTTAAAGTCTAAAACTATTTAAATATTACTTCTTTTGAATTTCAAATTCAAATTCAAATTATATTCTTAAAATCCAATTTAAAGTAAATTTAAAACAACACATCCAATTTGAAAATAACAATCTTATTTTATTAAGGTCTATTTATTATAAAAACAATACTCTATTAATATTGTTTGAAATTAACATATTTATCAATTTTAAATAATTTATAAAGAGATTATAAATTACTATTATTATTAAATGAATCAACATATCATATTTATTAAGCAATATTGTAACGACCCGTATTTTTACGGATCAAAACATTCTAAAATGATTGACCCTTGGTTATATTGTTGTTAAGACATTTCGGGTTTTGGCAGAATTTTGCTTAAGTCCTAAGTCGTAGCCGACTTAGGAGTTTGGACGAGTTAAGCAACAAGTCTGGGTCGTGTTGCCGACTCAAGGAACTCACCGAGTTAAGGGAGTGTGGTTGACCGACTTAAGGTAGTCACCGACCTAGGAGATAAGTCGTGACCGACTTAAGAGGTTCAGGCGACCTAAGTATTCTGGGGTAGAGTTAGGTCGGCAACGACCTAAGAGAATGTTGTGAGCGACCTAAGTGTTTAGGTGTTAAGTGTTAGGTCGGCAGTTCGAATTAGCGACCCATAGGAGTACCGACTTATAAGCGAGTTAAGGACTTAAGGGTTGAGTCGGCGACGACCTAAGGAGATAAGTCGTAGCTGGGCTAAGTTATTAGGTCGAAGGTAACTCGGCAAGTATTAAGTCGTAGGTTGTAAGTCGTTGCCGAGTTAAGGGATAGACTACCTAAGGAAGTGACCGACTTAAGTTATTGTAGACGACTTAAGGTTTTGAGCTAAGTGTTAAGTCGGCTGACGAGTTAAGGATAGGTCGGCAGAGTAATTGAGTCGGTAGGTCGCCTCCTGTGTTAAGTCGTAACCCAGTTGCGAGTTAAGTCGTAGTTGTATTCCTTCGTATGTCATAGGTCGGCAAGGCACTTAGGTCGGCAACGACCTAAGTTAAGTCGCGCCTATGTGTTAAGTCGCAGATGCGCATTGCTGTAGGTCGTTAGGACTTGGGTTTTGAGGCTGTGTGTTGAGTGAGACTTTGTTAGGTCGGCAAAGTGTTAGGTCGTAGGTCGGCATAGTGTTAAGTCGGCACCGACTTAAGAAGATTGCCGAGTTACGACTTAAGGGCAGTTTTCAGCTATAAATAGGAGGGGTTGTTCTCACTTTTTGGGATCCGGATTTTGAAGCGACGAAGTGCTGCCATTTTGAGAGCTCGACTTCTACACTTCTTCACTTCTTTTCTCCACTCTAATCTAGTGCTTCCATCCATCCAAATCGAAGATCAAGATTGAAGATTCAAGAGCTTAGATTGAAGATCTTCATCTTTTCAAGAGAGATTTCTTCGTTTGAAGTGAGATCTTGTCGGATCTAGCTTAGTTCTTCGCTGTCCAGATCTGGAGTTGTTATCTTTTGGATTGTTTAGGTGATTTGGTGAGTGGTGATTATCTCTCACACGGATCCAAAGGAGTAGATCGGATTGTTGGCTCGATTTGGTGTTAAATTAGTGATTTCCATGCATTTTCTTCATCCTATGTGTAGATCCATGTAGATCCATTGTTCATGATGATGTTGCATCCATTTTATCATATGTTAACCTATGCAAGTTCATTCATCAAGTTTGTAGAGATATAATCCATGTTTTCATGCTTATTGGACTTTCAACTCTTTAATTACGAAAATGCCATTATTGTTATAATTGTCTACTTAGATCATTTTTGAATGCTTGATTGCTTGGATTGATGTTTGATTTGATTGATTGTTATGAACTAGATGATTGATGATTAGATTTAGATCGAAGGTGATTCAAAAGCTAAGGGAAAGGCTCTTGAATTGGAAAAGCTGCTCGTGGCATATGTAGCGGGATGATGAAGCTCCTATGCATAGATTTGATGATGTGAAGTTGAGATGAAGCTTTGAGAGGATGTAATGAAGCGAGGCATCATATGATGAAGACTTGGTCTAATCCAGGCGGGGTCATTCCAAGCATGTTGATAACTCGGTGATATGATTCGAGTTGAGGATAATGGATGCTCGAGAGGCGCTTGAGCTAGTATGGCAATAGTCGTCGAGGAGGATGACTAGGAGGTTGAGATCTCATCGTTGTTGAAGGTTCTAGCATGCTCTAAGCAAGAGTACATGGGGACGCCCAAAAGACTAAGTTGATGGTCAAGTACTCTGGGTAGATTCGATAATCCTAGGCACGGGTCACGATGACGTGCGGGAGTTATGTCTAGAACCGGGGTTACCATTAGCCCTTGACGGACGGCTGAAAGAATGTGCCGGTCATTCAATTAACGGTGATATCGCAACAATGATAACAGTGATAGCCGAGTCATGGATGTTTGGTTGTATCGTCATTCGGTCTCAAGAGCGGTATTTCCTGGGTGCTTATCTGACCTTGGTTTTAGACCTTGGAATTTGTACTTGGAAAACATCGCTCTTGACTCAAGTGACAATTGCTTTACTTTATATTGTATGCTCTGCTATGTTTGCTTCTGCTTAGTGTGTGTCTGGGGGCTATCACTGTAGAATGAGGTTGGAGTGGGAGGGTTGTATTCCTATTCCTTTTCCTTTATGCTCTTTTGGTATGTTGTTAGTTAATTTACTGCTCACTAAGACTGTTGTCTGACTCAAGGCTTTATGTTTTAATTCTTATTGCCTTGGGCTGTTCGTCCATTTTGGGACGGGCAGACTAGGTAGCAGGTGACAGGTGCTGTTCTCTTCTCACGATGCTGATATCGAAGACGAGCTAGAGGGTTGCATATTATCTTCTTATATGTACTGGATATTCCGCTGTTTTGTATTCTCTGAGAGATATGTAGTGAGGCTTGATGTATTGACTATGTGGATGCTTGTATTCAACTATTATGGAGTTTTATATGATGTCACTTTGTTCTGTAAAGCTTCACTATACTTATGTTCTATTGTATTTTGTCCATGCGCTGTGAGTAATACGATAGATTCTGTTGTTTTAAATTCTTACCTTGACAATCGTCCATGGTCGCCTGGCACACTTTACAGCGCTTTATCTCTAGATTCGGTGCAGGGGTCATGGGCGGTCGTCACATTTGGTATCAAAGCCAGGTTAATCGATTTTACCCAACGCTCGCTGTCGTAACTACGTATGAGAAGACGTAATTGTAATTTGATGGATGATTACTATATATAATATAGTAGTTTAGCAGTAAGTTAGTCCTTTATGCAGTTGTTTCTCTAGATGTTCTAATCATTCCTTTTTATAGATATTGAGAATGAGTCGAAGAGGGAGACCAGCTGCTAGGGAAGGCCGTGCTACTGAAGAGACTGCTGATTATGCAGCCATGTTCGAAGCTATGATGACTTCGATCATGAGAAGGATACCAGTCCCGGGGGCAGCAGTTGATGTTGGAGTTCAAGTCCAAACTCCGAAACCAGTGGATTTTGCTAAGTTGTGCAAGGATTATACTGCTCTTGGAGGGAAGGTTTTCTTGGGAACAGAATCAACTATTGAGGTCCAGAGGTGGATAGATGCTTGTAAAAGGATCTTTGGTGATTTGGGAATTGATGATGCAACTAAGAGGAAGTTGGCATCAAGGCAGCTTCAAGGGAGAGCTTCTGATTGGTGGAACTCTATTACCATCACTACTCCGGAAGAAGAGATTACTTGGGAGCAATTCCAAGTCAGATTTGAAGCTAAGTTCATTTCTACAGCCCAGAAGTCTGTTCTGTTCAAGAGGTTTGTGGAGCTCAAGCAAGGTGGAAGATCAGTTCTTGAGTATGTTTCTGAGTTCGAAGCTTTGTCCAAGTATGCCCGGTCGTATATTGAATCTGCTTATCAGAAGAATGAGAAGTTTGTGACTGGCTTGGATAGTTATCTTGGGAGACAGTTGGTGGATCATTTGGACGATTCATTTGAGAAGCTGGTGGAGAAAGCTCTTAGGCATGAGAGTCTGTTTCCTAAGGAAGGACCTGTTGTTGCTGTTACCAAGGGAGAGTCTAAACCACAGCAGGGTGGAAACCAGAAGAGGAAGCAGCAGCAGCAGAAGGGTAAGGATGGCCAGAAGAAGCCGAAAGGCGAGGTGACTTGCTACAATTGTCAGCAGAAGGGCCATTTCTCTAAGGATTGTAAGAATCCGAAGGCACCGATGAAGTGTCACAACTGTGACAAGCCGGGGCATTTCAGGAAGAATTGTCCAGAACCAAGGAAGGACAGGCAGATTGTGCAAGCCTATGCTTTAGGAGCTGTTCCGTCGTCTTCAAAAGCTCCTACTGCTGAAGAGAAGGGAAAGAGTGTGGTTGTTCAAGGTACTCTTTTCCTATGTGGTGTTCCGGTTAGAGTTTTGTTTGATACTGGAGCGTCGCATTCGTTTGTTTGTAATGAACTAGTAGGCCGGTTAGGTTTGAAGCCGGATATTGTTGACAGGCCATTGGTTGTGACTAATCCAGTTGGGGGTTCGTCTTGTTTGTGTATGTTATGTCGTGGTCTAGTTGTGTCGAGTCATGGTTGCTCTTTTGTTTGTGATTGCTTTGTTCTGAACTTTGCGGGGTTCGGAATTATCTTGGGTATGGACTGGCTTAGGAAGTATGCGGCTAAGGTTGATTGCGAAAGGTTGGAAGTGACAGTCGAGAATGTGGAGGGGCGAAAGATTGTGATACGATGTAAGCATGAAGAAGGCGTCTTCATGAGCTTCATGTACTCGCTAGTTGTTCCACGGGATGGACTGTCATCAGTGCCGATCGCTAATGGATTCGAGGATGTCTTTGACGAAGTCAAAGGGTTGCCGCCGCATAGAGAGATCGAGTTTCGGATAGATCTAGTTGAAGGAGCCAGACCTGTTGTGATGCCTCTTAGGCGGATGGCGCCTAGGGAACAGCAGGAGTTGAGGGTGCAAGTTGATGACCTTTTACAGAAAGGATTCATTCGGCGTAGTGTGTCCGAGTGGGGTGCACCAGTTGTGTTTGCAACCAAGGCAGATGGGTCGTTGAGATTGTGCGTCGATTATCGTGAGCTGAATAAGGTGACTAAGAAGAACAAGTATCCATTACCGAGAATAGATGACTTGTTTGATCAGCTTCACGAAGCCAAGGTGTTTTCTCAGATGGATTTGGCAACGGGATTTCACCAGTTGAGAGTAGCGAAGGATAGTGTGCCGAAGACTGCTTTCAGGACACCATCCGGTTTCTTTGAGTGGCTGGTAATGCCGTTTGGATTGACTAACGCGCCAGCATATTTTGTGGATCTTATGAATAGAGTGTTCAGAGATCAGTTGAACAAGTTCGTACTTGTGTTCGTGGATGATATTCTGATTTATTCCAGAACGGAAGAAGAGCACAAGACGCACTTGCATATTGTTTTGGAAATCTTACGGAAACATCAGCTGAAGGCTAAGTTTTCAAAGTGTCACTTCTGGAAGAATGAAGTGAGGTTCTTAGGCCATGTGATTTCTGGAAATGGAATAGCGGTTGATCCCGCTAAGGTGGCAGCAATCCAGGATTGGGTTAGACCTAAGAATGCATCAGATGTGAGAAGTTTTCTTGGATTAGCAGGATATTATCGACGGTTTATTAAAGACTTCTCCAAGATAGCTGCTCCGTTAACAGGATTGACAAAGAAGAACCAAGTGTTCAGTTGGGATGCTAAGTGTGAGCAAGCTTTCGGAATCCTGAAAGAGAGATTGACAAGTGCTCCTGTTTTGACTATTCCAAATGGGAATGATGAGATGGTGGTTTACACCGACGCATGTGGTACTGGACTTGGAGCAGTGCTGATGCAGAGGGATAAAGTTGTTGCGTATGCCAGTCGACAACTGAAGCCGCATGAAAGAAATTACCCAACTCATGATTTGGAATTAGCGGCGATTGTATTTGCTCTGAAGATGTGGAGGCATTATCTATTGGGAGTTCGATTTGAGTTGTTTACAGATCATAAGTCGTTGAAGTATCTTTTCTCCCAGAAGGATTTGAATCTTCGACAGCAACGTTGGCTAGAGTTTTTGGCATCATATGATTTTGGTATAGCTTATACTCCGGGAAAAGGTAACGCAGTGGCAGATGCGTTAAGTCGAAGACATGCAGGATTGGGAGCCATGTTTTCAGAATGGAAGAGTCTCGAGTATTTAGCTGGATTTGACTTCAGGCCTAGATGTGAATTGGAACCTGAGATGTTGGCAAACTTATCGATAAGACCCACTCTTATGGAAAGGATTGGCGAGGGCCAAAAGCGAGATGATAAGCTTGTCAAGATTGTCCGTGAATTGGAATCCGGATTGGATCCAGAAAAGGATAAAGGATTCGAGGTCGATCGAGAGGGTTGGCTTCGGAAGCAAGGACGACTAGTTGTTCCCGATATAGATGAATTGAGGAGTGAAGTTCTGAAGGAAAGTCATCACTCGAAGTTAACAATTCATCCAGGTGGAAACAAGATGTATCGGGATATGAAGAGAACCTACTACTGGGAAGGCATGAAGAAGGATGTTGGAAATTTTATTTCCAAATGTATGAATTGCCAGTTGGTAAAAGCCGAACAGAAGAAGCCAAGTGGATTGCTTCAGCCATTAGAAGTTCCTACGTGGAAGTGGGAACAAGTGTCGATGGATTTTATCGATGGATTGCCTAGAACCAGAACGGGAAATGAAGGGATTTGGGTCATTGTGGATCGTCTGACTAAGAGTGCACGATTCATTCCTGTTCGATCGACTAGGACTGCATCAAAGTTGGCTGAGTTGTATGTTAAGTGGATAGTTCGATTCCATGGTATTCCGAAGAGTATAGTGAGCGATCGAGATCCATTGTTCACTAGTGGATTTTGGAAGAGCTTCCAGGAAGTCTTGGGAACCGAGTTGTGTTTGAGTACAGCTTATCATCCCCAAACAGATGGTCAGACTGAGAGAGTCAACCGAGTTTTGGAAGATCTCCTCAGAGCTTGTGTTTTGGATTTCGGAGGATCATGGGAAGATCACCTTCATTTGGTGGAGTTTGCCTACAACAACAGTTACCAGTCAAGTATTGGTATGGCACCATATGAGGCATTGTATGGAAGACCGTGTAACTCTCCGACATGTTGGTTGGAAACTGGGGAAAAGTTGATGCTTGGGCCAGAGATGATTCGTCAGACTTCAGATTTTATAGAGATCATTCGGCAACGAATGAAGGCAGCCCAAGATCGTCAGAAGAGTTATGCTGATAAACGTCGTAAGGATTTGGAGTTCGACGTAGGTGAAATGGTTTTTGTGAAGATTTCTCCACTGAAGAATGTTATCCGATTCGGGAAGAAAGGAAAATTGACTCCGAGATTTGTTGGACCATTCCCGATCATCGAGCGAATTGGAAAGCTCGCCTACAGATTGGAGTTACCGGAGAAAATGTCGGGTGTGCACAATGTTTTTCATGTATCATATCTACGGAAGTATGTGCACGACTCGAGTACCGTAGTTTCTGCTGATAGCTGTGAAGATTTCGAGGTTGATCCAGTTGATAGAAGACCTCGTAAGCCGCTTCGTGTTGTTGAAACCGACACGAAACAGCTTAGGAGGAAGGTAGTTAAGTTGCTCAAGATACAATGGAGTGACGATGATAACGACTGTACGTGGGAGGTGGAAGAGAGGATGAAGGCAGCTCATCCTGAACTCTTCAAGGTATGGCCCTAAGGTGTCGTGTCATCTAACGAAATTGTAACTTGTTCTAAGTCTTAGAATTCTGTACGCTAAGCTAGAATTGGATGCATGGTTTATTGATTGTTATGGATGATAGGCGTACAGAATAGCTTTGATTGCCTTGTTTGTTTGGAATTTCGGGGGCGAAATTCCTAAGGGGGAGAGAATGTAACGACCCGTATTTTTACGGATCAAAACATTCTAAAATGATTGACCCTTGGTTATATTGTTGTTAAGACATTTCGGGTTTTGGCAGAATTTTGCTTAAGTCCTAAGTCGTAGCCGACTTAGGAGTTTGGACGAGTTAAGCAACAAGTCTGGGTCGTGTTGCCGACTCAAGGAACTCACCGAGTTAAGGGAGTGTGGTTGACCGACTTAAGGTAGTCACCGACCTAGGAGATAAGTCGTGACCGACTTAAGAGGTTCAGGCGACCTAAGTATTCTGGGGTAGAGTTAGGTCGGCAACGACCTAAGAGAATGTTGTGAGCGACCTAAGTGTTTAGGTGTTAAGTGTTAGGTCGGCAGTTCGAATTAGCGACCCATAGGAGTACCGACTTATAAGCGAGTTAAGGACTTAAGGGTTGAGTCGGCGACGACCTAAGGAGATAAGTCGTAGCTGGGCTAAGTTATTAGGTCGAAGGTAACTCGGCAAGTATTAAGTCGTAGGTTGTAAGTCGTTGCCGAGTTAAGGGATAGACTACCTAAGGAAGTGACCGACTTAAGTTATTGTAGACGACTTAAGGTTTTGAGCTAAGTGTTAAGTCGGCTGACGAGTTAAGGATAGGTCGGCAGAGTAATTGAGTCGGTAGGTCGCCTCCTGTGTTAAGTCGTAACCCAGTTGCGAGTTAAGTCGTAGTTGTATTCCTTCGTATGTCATAGGTCGGCAAGGCACTTAGGTCGGCAACGACCTAAGTTAAGTCGCGCCTATGTGTTAAGTCGCAGATGCGCATTGCTGTAGGTCGTTAGGACTTGGGTTTTGAGGCTGTGTGTTGAGTGAGACTTTGTTAGGTCGGCAAAGTGTTAGGTCGTAGGTCGGCATAGTGTTAAGTCGGCACCGACTTAAGAAGATTGCCGAGTTACGACTTAAGGGCAGTTTTCAGCTATAAATAGGAGGGGTTGTTCTCACTTTTTGGGATCCGGATTTTGAAGCGACGAAGTGCTGCCATTTTGAGAGCTCGACTTCTACACTTCTTCACTTCTTTTCTCCACTCTAATCTAGTGCTTCCATCCATCCAAATCGAAGATCAAGATTGAAGATTCAAGAGCTTAGATTGAAGATCTTCATCTTTTCAAGAGAGATTTCTTCGTTTGAAGTGAGATCTTGTCGGATCTAGCTTAGTTCTTCGCTGTCCAGATCTGGAGTTGTTATCTTTTGGATTGTTTAGGTGATTTGGTGAGTGGTGATTATCTCTCACACGGATCCAAAGGAGTAGATCGGATTGTTGGCTCGATTTGGTGTTAAATTAGTGATTTCCATGCATTTTCTTCATCCTATGTGTAGATCCATGTAGATCCATTGTTCATGATGATGTTGCATCCATTTTATCATATGTTAACCTATGCAAGTTCATTCATCAAGTTTGTAGAGATATAATCCATGTTTTCATGCTTATTGGACTTTCAACTCTTTAATTACGAAAATGCCATTATTGTTATAATTGTCTACTTAGATCATTTTTGAATGCTTGATTGCTTGGATTGATGTTTGATTTGATTGATTGTTATGAACTAGATGATTGATGATTAGATTTAGATCGAAGGTGATTCAAAAGCTAAGGGAAAGGCTCTTGAATTGGAAAAGCTGCTCGTGGCATATGTAGCGGGATGATGAAGCTCCTATGCATAGATTTGATGATGTGAAGTTGAGATGAAGCTTTGAGAGGATGTAATGAAGCGAGGCATCATATGATGAAGACTTGGTCTAATCCAGGCGGGGTCATTCCAAGCATGTTGATAACTCGGTGATATGATTCGAGTTGAGGATAATGGATGCTCGAGAGGCGCTTGAGCTAGTATGGCAATAGTCGTCGAGGAGGATGACTAGGAGGTTGAGATCTCATCGTTGTTGAAGGTTCTAGCATGCTCTAAGCAAGAGTACATGGGGACGCCCAAAAGACTAAGTTGATGGTCAAGTACTCTGGGTAGATTCGATAATCCTAGGCACGGGTCACGATGACGTGCGGGAGTTATGTCTAGAACCGGGGTTACCATTAGCCCTTGACGGACGGCTGAAAGAATGTGCCGGTCATTCAATTAACGGTGATATCGCAACAATGATAACAGTGATAGCCGAGTCATGGATGTTTGGTTGTATCGTCATTCGGTCTCAAGAGCGGTATTTCCTGGGTGCTTATCTGACCTTGGTTTTAGACCTTGGAATTTGTACTTGGAAAACATCGCTCTTGACTCAAGTGACAATTGCTTTACTTTATATTGTATGCTCTGCTATGTTTGCTTCTGCTTAGTGTGTGTCTGGGGGCTATCACTGTAGAATGAGGTTGGAGTGGGAGGGTTGTATTCCTATTCCTTTTCCTTTATGCTCTTTTGGTATGTTGTTAGTTAATTTACTGCTCACTAAGACTGTTGTCTGACTCAAGGCTTTATGTTTTAATTCTTATTGCCTTGGGCTGTTCGTCCATTTTGGGACGGGCAGACTAGGTAGCAGGTGACAGGTGCTGTTCTCTTCTCACGATGCTGATATCGAAGACGAGCTAGAGGGTTGCATATTATCTTCTTATATGTACTGGATATTCCGCTGTTTTGTATTCTCTGAGAGATATGTAGTGAGGCTTGATGTATTGACTATGTGGATGCTTGTATTCAACTATTATGGAGTTTTATATGATGTCACTTTGTTCTGTAAAGCTTCACTATACTTATGTTCTATTGTATTTTGTCCATGCGCTGTGAGTAATACGATAGATTCTGTTGTTTTAAATTCTTACCTTGACAATCGTCCATGGTCGCCTGGCACACTTTACAGCGCTTTATCTCTAGATTCGGTGCAGGGGTCATGGGCGGTCGTCACAAATATTTAAAAAGAAAATAAATTAACCTTACTATTAATCTTTATTCAAAACCATATAGATATTTTGTTTTAAATAGCTTTGAAAAGCTTATATTAAATAAATCCAAATATCCAAACTATCAATATATATATATTAGAATTTTAAAACAAGATTTTATTTATTAATTAAATTTACAAACCCAAGTTTATCTATTTACAATATATACCCATATATATATATATTATAAATAGGAATCATTTTATTGGTTTTTAAAAGATAATTTCACTCAGTAAATATTTATTTAATCAGATTATTAAACCAATTCAAATTTTTATTATCAAATATTATCAAATCAATTTAATTATTTAAACAGATTATTAAATTGATATTGCCCCAAATTTCCGGGATATTACATAAGTTTTCTTTAAATTCAATATTTCTCTGTTTATTCAAAATTCCTCTTTTCCATATTTATTAGAATTTTGGAAATCACTTTTATTCTTAATCAGATTTATTCTCACATTTATTCCAAACTCTTTATAATTATTTTACTTAAGAATTTACTTTTTTATTTCTTTTCAAAAATTCCATTCTAGAGATTTTGATAATTCAGCACATCCAAATCGATCCAACCAAACCATAACATCCAATTATCCATATAATTCATCACAGGATATCAAAAATCATATCACAGAATATTTAACAAAAATAAATATTTTGAGGAATCCAGTTGGATCCCTCCAACCTGTTTCCCTGCATCCACAGACGTTAGCACAATACCAATTCCACTTCAAGGTGGAATATCGCGGTATATGGGTTTTATAAAATATCATCCGCTATTATGCGGCGCATAGGGTCTCATCCGCTATATAAATGCGGGAATATCAACTCCAATATATACATATACCAATATATATATATTGGTATATACTACTATATACCATATCAATTAGATCAATCAATTCAATCATCCATCCATATTTAAATTTAACCAATTAAATTTAAATAAAATTAAATTGAGTGAGATTAACTCACCTTTGTTTTTTGCAATTCCAATCCAAATCTCGACTTGTTTCTTCATAGTTTAAACCTTGTATAAACAATTTATGTTATTTGATTAATATTTGAAATAAATCGAACTATTAATTGCGTTTAAAATTTTGATTAACTATAAACTTAATCCTAACTAGTAATTTCCTTAAAGCTAATCATTTAGTAATTTAAAATAAATTAAGCAAATTAATTGAATAAATTTATCACCAAATCCATTTCTTTCTTTCTTTCTTTTCAAAACCTGGTTTCTATGTATATATATTTATATATGTTCACTGTAATTAATTTACTTCCTTCTGTAAGTAAATATACACTTATGTATATACATTCGAGAAAGATAATACCTCACAGCAGAACAAATTTTTGGTTCAAACCACCACATCAAGTCTATCGACACACCCTGCCATCATCACTATTCAGATCTGCTCTCCAACGTCGCACCGACCTAGTTCGTCGAAGCATAACGAATCCTCCCTTCCCACAACACCGACGCCTGTCCAGATCGCTAGTCGCTTTAGGCGATCGCACCTACCTAACGACTTCACAATGCGCCACATCACTACCGATCCCAAACCAGCCTTGCTCTTCCGGTGACCCAATCGAAATCCTACTCGACACCCTCCCACAGTCGATTGCGAAAACACCACAGACGCCGACCCCTTTGTTCGAGTGCCCTGCGACTCTGTCCTAATTCGAAACTCGATTCGAATGCAAATGCTTCCATTGAAAGAGAAGCGAATTCGGTTCGTTCTGCCGTTTCAATATGAGAATTGATTAAGGAGAAGGAGATGCGATTTTTCTTTTATATAGAAGAGGAGAACAATACTCGGCTGTCAAATGAAATAGAGGAGGAAACATTGCCTGCTTTGAAAAGGCAGGAGGCGTGTTATTGAAGACAAGGTAGGTAGTAGGGTGGCTACATTGATTTGACATGGAAAGGTGCTGATGTGAAATGAATTTCAGCTGAAGGAAAAGGGTTCGAGGCCAAACCAATCGTATGGAGAAGATAGCATTTTAGATCGAGTTATTATATTAAATTCTGATATGAATTATAGCGCGTTTATATATATCGTACGCTCACTCAACAACTCCAATACTACGAAATTTGAAATCCGATAATAATACAATATTACGGACCCAATGGAACTGGTTTCGTCGAAATCCGAGACTGTGCCTCGGAAGGCTATTTTTTAATAAACGGTATAAATTTTAAAACCGAGCAAACCACTATAAATTTCAATTTTACAAATTCTATTACCTTCAGTATTATCAATATGAATTTTATAAGCCTTCAAAATATTTTTAGTTAGCTTAGATGTGATATCCCGGGATTTCGAGAAGTTTAAAATGTGATAATCTCTTAATTTAAATTATTTTAAATTGATAAATTTGTTATTTTCAAATATTTTATAACCAAATAATAATGATATGATGTATTAATTATGATATAGATTGAATTATAATAAGAATAATTATTTTAATTGTATTATTTTATAAATTTGATTTTAAAATAGATTTATCATTTCTAAAATTAATAAGTATTGTTTAAATAGGTATATATATGTCTTGAGTTGTTTTTAAATGAAATATATCAATTTCAAACTTAATAAAATGTTTATTTAAAAATATAAATGTTGAGTTGATTTTTAAATTGGATTTTAAAAGTCAAATTTGAATTTGAATCTGGATTTAAATTTGAATCTTTAAAGATAAATATTTTAATATATTTGGTTATAAAATATATGAACAAGGCTTTTATTTAAAATAAGATTTGTTTTACAATATTTTCTTTAAAAGGAATTTTATTCATATAAATTTAGAAAGTGTTTATTTAATAGTAAATAAATACAAAAGATATGTTTACACTTAAAAATGAATTAAAAATATTATATATAATTTTATTAGGATATAAATGAGTTTTATTGTATTTCTTTTAAAGGTTTTATTTATTTTTAATATAGAAAAGCATTTATTTAAAAAGATATGTATTTATCTATTTAGGAAATACATATAAAAGCTTTTTAAAAATTCTTTTTAAAAATAATATAAGATTAAGGACAAGTGTTAAATTTTTAAAACATGTAAAATACATGTGTAAGGTAATTAGCTAAGGTATGAGACAAGTGTCATGATTCATTTCTATTTTCTTTAATTTTAAAGCAAATCTAAATGAATTTATATAAGACAATATTATCCCTCTCTTTCATTTCCTGTTTTTTTTATTTCATACATCCTCAAAGACAACCAAAATCAGAAATATTCAAACCGAAATAATGATCTCCAAACCAAACTGAAAACATCTACAAACCGTAATCATCTTCAACCAAAACTGAAATCACCTCTCAAACCAAAAATCAAAAGAATTTACAACCTGAAACCTTCCTCTAATCAAAATCAATGCCCTGTAAAACCAAAATTAAGGATCAAGCCTGTAAACTAAAACCTGAAATCAAATCATCCTCAAACCCAAAATCAATTCTCAAGTTCAAAAGACCTGAAACTATATTTCAATACTAATCTCCAATGCTCTTTCAAAAGACCTGTAACCATTTGCTTGTTTCAAAATCAAGTCTGTCACCATTCCAAGTGCATGCAAGAGCTTTTCAAAATTTAAAAGGAATCAAGGAAGAAATTAAAAGCAAGCTCTTCAGTTTTTAAAGAAATGAAGCAGTTCTGTTCAAAAGTTTCCAGTTATAATTTCTCTGTCAACATTTATAGGTGAGTAAACACCCTTTTCAAAAGTTTAAAATAAGTTTAAATTTGCTTTCCTATGATTTTTGAATGAAGTATCTCTGCATATTTATCTATATGTGTGTATACACTGTTTGTATGAGTAAATTGAACTGTGCATGTTAAATATGTCTCTGTCTCCAGATTTCAGTGACAACCATATAATCAAAATTCCATATATATTTATTTATTCACTGTTAGGATTTAAATTAAAGACAAATTAGTTTAGTGTTAGCATGATCTAAGTAATAAAAATATAAACAAGTATATATGTTTTAAATTATGCTTGCATTTGTGAAACAACAGTAAAGATCTTTTAAAACATGTAAAATCAAATGATGAAATTGATTAATTCAAATTCATGTCTTGAATCCATTTGTAAAATTAGGATTTTTAGAATCAAAGTCAAGATTTTAAATGAAGTAAGGTGTAACAACCCGCATATCTATCAATTCTATATTTAAATATTTTATTTAAATATTTTATCGTTAGTCGGATGTTAGTCCGAAAAGCTACTTTTTGCATACGGTCAAATTAGGACTCGAGACCACCCCCATTGAGTTCAAAATGACGTTTGCGATCTTTTTGAGTGTAAACTTCGATATGTTTGGAGATAGTGAAATTTTCAACACTTTTTCCCGCCTTTGACTTTGGTTTGGACTGCACCCCTTTAGTTCAGCCCAACCATCTTCCTCACTCCATCAAAACACTTCAAGCTTTGTCAAAAATGGTGGTGGGAAGTGGAAATTAAAACTCCAAACACAAATTCCATTGCAAATCCGAGATTCAACATCAAATTCACGTGAAGACCATTGATTCAAGCTTGTTGGTGTTCTTGCTTTGCTCTCAAATCTCCATCTTCATCAAATTCCGTGAAAAGGTGAGATTTTTGATCTCACATCTTGCCTATATCTATCTTGGACTGTTGGGAATGATCCCCTATTGTATTTGCATCAACATTTGCATTTGGTTTGGATTGGATTGGCGAAAAACTTCAATTTTCAGCGTTTTGGTGATTTTTCTGGCCTTAAGTCGTTTCTGGCCTTCGCTGAGTCGTCCACGAGTTAAGCCTAAGTCGTGAGTCGTTCACGAGTTAAGGGCTTAAGTCGCGCGCATGCATTTCTGTTCGCCTGGCCTGAGTCGTTCACGAGTTAAAGGCCTGAGTCGTTCACGAGTTAAAGGCCTGAGTCGTTCACGAGTTAAAGGCCTGAGTCGTTCACGAGTTAAAGTGTTAAGTCGTTCTGGGTGTTCTGCCTTCGCTAGGTCTTTCGCGAGTTAAGTGATAAGTCGTAGCTCGTATTTGAGCTTAAGTCGTAGCTCGTATGGCTCTTAAGTCCTAGGTCGTTGGCTTTTAAACCGTTAAGTCGTATGACCTTATCCCTTAAGTCGTAAGTCTCTTGCCTCCCTTAAGTCCTAGGTCGTATGACTCTTAAGTCATAGGTCGTTGGCTTTAAATCGTTAAGTCGTAGGTCGCAGCTTCTCTTAAGTCGCTCGGCCATGCCAACTCCGCTAGCTCGCAACTGTTAGGTCGTATGACCTTAAGTCGTAGGTCGTCTCAGACCTAACATTCCCGCTGCTTCTCTTAGGTCGCTTGAC
Source organism: Allium fistulosum (assembly GCA_030737815.1). Classification (NCBI taxonomy): domain Eukaryota; kingdom Viridiplantae; phylum Streptophyta; class Magnoliopsida; order Asparagales; family Amaryllidaceae; genus Allium; species Allium fistulosum. The sequence continues at coordinate 410,950,947 of CM060908.1, read as the reverse complement.
CCTAAGTCGTAGGTCGCTTGACTTCGTTAAGTCGTAGGTTGCTCGACTTTGTTAAGTCGTAGGTCGCCACCGACCTTACCCTTAGGACGAATGACCTGTTATCTGCTAGGTCGTGTGGCATTCCTCCCTTAAGTCGTAAGTCGTTCGCGAGTTAGTACTTGGTCGTTTGACCTGTTCTTCTGCTAGCTCGCGTGGCATTCTCCACTTAGGTCGTATGACCTTATCCCTTAAGTCGTAAGTCGTTCGCGAGTTAGTACTTAGTCATTTTACCTGTTCTTCAGCTAGGTTGCACGGCAGTCTTCCCTTAGGTCGTATGACCTACTTCTCCTTAGGTCGTTGGACCAGCTTGCCTTCACTAAGTCGTACCGTGACGGGGCGCTGCCCCGCACCCCGCCGTGGGCGCTGCCCCCTGGACCCCCGCGACCTGACCCGTATTACTCTGCGTAGGCAATCTCGTCTGAAAAACATTGATCAGAATTTCTACTTTGATGGTTTTGGGATTGACTTCTTTGGACTTTACTCACGTCTTCGAACGTGAATTGATTTGTTCTACCATCGTTTTATGATTTGTCACTTTAAAGATATATGAAGGTTTCAATACTAATAGTAAATATCAAAACTCTTTCATCAAAGCGATTTCAACACTATTTTAAGTATCAAAAGTTCGTTTTCTCAAACCGATTTTCAATCTACTAGTATATACAAGCCTTTACTTCACTCGAATGAGAAATCGACTTAAACGACTTAGTAAAACGAGTGGTATGAAACGCTTGCGTTCACTTCGTCGGTTAGCTCTTGGACTTGTTCGATTGAACCCTTTTTGTGACAATTTCCTAGTGAAGATTTACAGCTTGTTCGTAAATATTTAAGTTAAGCAAGTGGTTATGGGACATGAAGCTAAACTCATATATTTACTGGCTTGGTGTGATTGACACTTCCTTATGATCATGACGATCATTTTTGTGATTTAGACTAGCGATTGAGCGATGTCTCTTTGTCTACGTGGGAGACTATACCCCGATTATGTGATGTTTCGCCATCACATTTCCTATGGTCTTCGGGCCATTCATGTGTAAAAATTTAATGGATAGCTTCCATGAGATAACTTCTCGTCATGTGTTTACGCGTAGGTGAGTTTTCATGCTCCCATTCATGTGTTAGGCCTCCCCCCTTTATGTGTTTTCTGGATTTCTGATGATGATTTCTGGAATTTTGTGCTTCACCAATTTTCATGATTTTCATTGATATGATATCAGCTTTTGTGCATTGGTGAATTTATGTGTAATTGACTTGTTATGAATACAAGTTTAGGGTATGATACCCTATTTTATCTTTGAGAAGATTCTTGTGATATTGATAAATCTTTTGTTGATTATCATTTACGTACTTATAGTAGTATGTCGCTATGGTTATTACATGTTCATGTCATGCCTTTTACTGTATACCATATCATCTGATATTTATAGTTAGACTGATCCGTTTATTATTTTCTTATAAATAATACTCGGGTCAGACCGAGATGTTACAGGTGCTTCTGCTTGACTTCTCTTCAGGATATTTCTGACTTTTGGCTAACTACATAGATTTGTAGTTTTTGGATGTACACCTTTGAGATATAGACTCTATGTTGTGTACTTATTCTTTTGTATAGCACGTGACGCTATTCTTTTGTATTATCGTGGATCTTTCTGACCACTACTCTGATGTACACTTTCATGTGTTATATATTTATTCATATCTTCTTCCGCCTTTGTGATATGGATGTCTGTGACTGATTTATGTTATGATTATTTCTATGTTTGTTTCCGAAGATTATATATAGCCACCGTGTGATAGCTTTGTGTTTGTATCGGTATGTCGGATTTCCTCCTTAAAAGATACGCATTCTATTCTATCTGACGAATCGGTGCTCGCACAAAGAAGTTACATGGATGGTCGCTCCTCCACAGCCTTATTCTCCGTGCTAATTGACAGCACTACATCGTAGTGTTCTTGGTTAGCGTGGGTATAGAGGTGGGGCGTTACATAAGGAATAAGAATTTGGAACTTTTCTGGAATAGGGATTTTGGGTGATAATTGATGATCACGAGGTCTATGGGGAACGGGATTTTGGAAGGAGGTAGAGGAAGGATCTGGTGGTACGGAAAAAATGGGTGGTGAGTTGTCTGATGGTCGTGGCAACGGCGGCAGGTGGATTTATGTTTTAAGCCCTAAATTGGTCGAAGTCTGGAAACAGGGTAAATGCAGAGTCTATGGTGAATCGAGTTTCACGGGGCTTGGGAAAATGATAGCTTGAAGGTCAGCGAGTGTGTGGCCGGAGTTCCAGGAGTTCTGGTGGTCGGCGGCGGCAGTTCGAGGAAAATTTAGGCGATGGGTTAGTTCCAGGAATTTATCGAGTCACCTCGATTTCGATATAGAATTTGTTGGAGTGGTTGGGTTGTCGGAATCAGGTAGGATGGTGATCGTCGAGGTGCGAGGGTTGTCGGAGGTGGTCGGAGCATCGCCAGTGGACTGTGCACGTGCACGTGAACGAGGATGAGTGTCAGTGTATCAGTTGTCTGGTTTTTGGGTTCGATTTATTTCTCGAAGATGGTCTCGTGAGAATTAGCTTTTGGCTCGAAGTCGTTTCCAGGGTGATACGCGAGAGAGGAAGTGATAACTGTTAAAGTTTTAACAGTTTTAAAAATTTAAACAACAGTTTAAAAATTACTCGGGAAGAAAAGGTTTTGCCTCGGGGTTTTTGTAAGGTTGTACGCGAGATTGAGTAAGCTGTTAAGTTTTTAAAACAGTTTAAAAATTTAAACAAACTCTTTTATAAAAAGGAAAGAAGAAGATGTATTTGTCTTGATTCAAATACATATGAGTTAAAACCAAAGTAAGATGTTTAAATTAGTTTTTAAAATTTAAATAAAGGTAAGATTTTAAATTTAAATAATCAAGTTAAAACAATTGTTTTGAAAATTCTTTTCTTTGTAATAAATGTTTTGACTAAATTTAATTTGTATAATTTGTTTAACTTAAATATATTAAGTTAAATTCTTAAGTTATTTTCAAATTAAATTTGAAAATAAGGTAATTAATAAAGGAATGTTTTATCTTAAAACTTAATTTAAGTTTAATAATAAAGAATGAATATAGAATGATTTATTAAATTAAATTAGTTGATGATTAAGGATAAGTAAATTAACAATTAAGTTTTCAAGTGTTTTATTCACTTGTAATTAAGGATTGTTAATAAATAATTAAGGGTAAGTAATTAATTATTTATTTTAAAACTTAATTAATGACATTTAATTAAGTAAGTTAATTACTAAGATCAAATATTTTTAATGATGATGTTTATCTTAAGATTAATTAAGATTTTTAAACGAGTTGAAATTAATTAATTTAATTAAGGAATTAAGATTAATTAATTTATTTAATAAGGATTGATTAAATGATTAAGAGTTAATTAAAATAGTAATTAAGAAGTACTTAATAAAGTTTTATTAAGTAATAATTAAGTTTTCTTAATTAATAATTAAGAAATTATTTATCTATAATTAAAGTTAAATAAGAATTTATTTAACTGTTATTAAGGGTTAATTAATTATCATTTAAAGATTGATTAATAGGTAATTATGGATTAATTAATTTGTAATTAAGGTTAATTAATAAACAATGTTTTATTAATTGATGATTAAGAAGTAATTAATTAGTTAATTAAGTTTAATTAATTATAAAAGTAATTAAGGATTGATTACTTTGTATTAAAGAATATTAAAAGATATTGATTAATAATTAAGGTTTATTAATTAATAATTAAAGAATAATTAATCAAGGATTAATTAATTTGTTTAAAGGGTAATTAAGGATGAGTTACTCAGTTATGATTTAGGAATGAATGTGATTTATTTAAGTTAATTAATTTGTTAATTAATTAAAGATAGTCACTTGGTAATTAAGTATAATTACTTAATAAGATTGGATAAGAGTAATTACTTAGTGTAAGTAATTGATAAATAAATTACTGTATGTAATTGGAGTAATTATTTAAGGTTGATAAATGAAAGTAATTAATTAATGCATAATTAATTAATGTAATTAATTAAAGAATAATGTAATTAATTATAGATAATTAATTAATGGAAGTAATTAATTAAGGATCATTAGTTATTATAATTAAGGAGAGTAATTAAAGGTTAATTACTATAAATGATTAAGGATAATTAATTTGTGAAATTAATTAAGGATAATTACTTTATGTAATAAATAATTAATCAAGAGTGATTAATATTTAATGATTAATTAATTAAATGGATTGTAATTAATTAATGTTGATTAAGCAAAAATAGGAATTAATTCTTAAGTAATTAATTTAATTTAAGTTGATTAAATTAATTATAATAGAGATTAATAAATGGTTGCTTATGAATGATGGTTGAGTAGAATGTCTGATTTGGTTGATATCTATTGGATGATATACTATGATATTCTGTGATATGATATTGGATATATCTGTGATAAATGTGTAATATTTATCTATGTTAAAGCTGTGTGAATTCAAGTATTGAATTGAATTGTTTAAACCTTTAAACAACTTGGCCTTAAAAGATACGTTTTGGATTTCGATGAGACCGGGATCGGGTTTCCGTATACCGGATTTCCAGGTCTGGAGACCCGAATACCACATCGATCCAAATTAACGATAGGTCGTGAATCTCAAGTGAAGATGAAGATTTAGAGTGCAAGGGTTATTGTCGTTAACTCTGAGGGTGATTCCAAAACGAGTGTAACGAGATAATGCCTTCGGTTTCGTTCGAACCCGGAACGAACTTGTATGGATTGAATGCTTTCAGAACATCGTCAGGTGGACGATGAGCATTCTAAGTGATGTGTTCTGATTAAAGGTAATCGTGACCTCAAGCCTCATCAACCCGGAAATGGCTAAAACAGGGGAGGTGCAGCAAGGCTTCGTGGGTAGCGCCCACTGAGAGTAAGGTCATCCCTGTCTAGATGTCCCTTTCTATTTCGACTTAGTGGTACGGTTGCAGTACACAACCGTGGGGTGATTTTATTCGGAATTATCCAGTAAGGGATGGTTCCGGCTTTGTGTTGAAGGGGAGCGGGCGTACTCCTCGGTACGGTGATCTAGGCCACGTACTGTGACGGGCGGTACCCCAGTAGCCCTGCCATTGTATGGAAATCCAACTTCCAATAAGTGACGTACGATTTAGTTGTGCCCAACTATGTTGGAACGTGAGATGTAAGCATTCCAGCTATTTCTGTATTTTACTTGAAAATCCTAGACCCTATTATAATATAACTGGATTTCCTATCAAGTTTTGGTTAGCGTAAGGTAAAAACTTTTCCATGTTTATGTGTGGGAAGTCTTACGTGATACCTTTTGATTTCAAAGGTTTTGAAGTTAAGTAAGTTAACCCGTTTACTCACACCAGACCCATGTCTGACCCAAGTGTTTATTTCTGTTTTATATAAACTCTTGGGTACTCAAATTTTTACGAGTAGCCAAGGGAGTCAGGTTTGCTTTGACGAATATTCTGGAGGAGCAATGGAGCAGGAGGCTTCGGCGTTCGTAGATATAGTATTCCGCTGTGTTGATCTCTGAGTCATTGTTATCTGTGTTGTATCTTATATTGTAAAAACTAGACAGGTGTTTATAACTGTCTAGTATGTGTTGTATATGTTGTGTAACTCTGATAGTTGTTGTATATGAAACTATGTAATAATTTATGTTATTAATATAATTTATTCGTTCCGCTGTTTAGATTCTGATGTTGTTCCTTTCTTTCTTCTCTTCTTTTCTCTTTCTATCCCTTTCTTTCTTATTAGCGATACGACTTTCTGGTCGATGAAAGCCGGGTCGTCACATTTGGTATCAGAGCGATAGGTTGAGTGAATACCTAGGCTCTGGAGTGGTGTCTATCTTGAGAGAGCGTATTTGTAATTTTTATATAACTATATATATATATATCTATTCTACCTATTTGTTGGATTATCTGTTCGGGTTTTCCAAATAAGTTATAAAGGTAGATAGGGTAGTGGTGTGTAATACGACAACTACCTGTTAGCACCAAAATTGGTCACTAACCTCGTTGAGAATGATTGTGTAGAGATGTAAGTGATGAAGTTAAATTAAACAGAGAAGACAATGCTAATTTAAATGCAGAAAGTAAGAACACCAAATTTATAGTGGTTCGGCGTAATTGCCTACGTCCACTTTGCTCAACTTTATTGATTTCCTTTATGATTGATTGATTACAAATACAATTCGTGAATCAAATGCTTGAATGAAGGTGTTTGAGTAGAGAAGGTGAGTCTTGAAAATGGCAGAGTCTCCCCGTATTTTCTCTCCAAAAAAGGATCCCATTCACTGTGACCCTGCCCCTCTATTTATAGGCAAAGATGGGCTGGACTTCCCAGGTGGGCTGATTGCCGAACGTTCCAGCCCGAGTACAGTGGTCGCCGTGTGCCGATCAAGGTTCGCCGAACGATCTCTGCCGAACCATTCCTTCTATGCCGAACGGTGTGCTGATTCGTTGTGTTGAATGTCTCCTGGGTGACGAGTATTACGCCGAACACCATGGGATGCCGAGTACTCTTGTATGCCGAGTACTCTGGTGTGCCGAGCGACCTTGTATGCCGAGCAGTCTTGATGCCGAACAGTCTTGATGCCGAGCAGTCTTGACGCCGAGCAGTCTTGATGCTGAACGGTCTTGATGCCGAGCAGTCTTGATGCCGAGCAGTCTTGACGCCGAGCAGTCTTGATGTCGAACGGTCTTGATGCCGACCACTTATGGGATGCCGAACACTAGTTGATGCTGAGCATAGGTTGTCGCCGAGTGCCAGTTGATACCGAACACTACTTGGCGCCGGGTACCCTTGTTGCCGAGTATTATGCCGAGTAGTCTCGATGCCGAGTGCTTTTGATGTCGAGTGCTCTCGTATGCCGAACACTGCTGTGTACTACGCCGAACACTCCTGGATGTCAAGTGCCTCGCCGAACACTCCTGGATGCCGGACACTAGCGCCGAGCATTGGTTGTCGCCGAACACTACGGATGCCGAACGCTACGGATGCCGAACGCTATGGATGCCGAGTCCCACTGGATGCCGCGCACTTCGCCGAGTCCTCCTGAATGCCGAACAGTCTATCATGCCGAGCACTCAGTTGCCTGGTCAAATCTCCAGGAAACACTTGCCCCCCAAAGTGTATCGCGTGGCCGAACGTGGTACGCTTTGAATCGTGCAACATCTTCATCACGTCTTAAACTCTTGGATAACCTCGAACGGGGACGCCACTTTTGTGGGATCGATGTGTGCCGGACGTGTTCCAAATGCCGAACGAGACATATGCGTTCGAACGGTGCTTCCTTGCCGAGCCATGCTTCAATGCCGAACCGTTATGTGCCGAACGCTATGACCTTGACCGGTTCTACCGGTCATGGTCTTTTCGACTTCTACCTCCCTCTATATAACCTCGCGCCCTTCCACCATTCTCTCCTTACGCTTTCTCTTCTGTTATTCCCAGAGATTTACGACTCCTGCCACTCTATCAGACATAAAGTCTAGTTGATCCTTCCTCAATCTCGATCGTCGAACTAGGTACCATTCCCTCCACGATTACATTACTTCAATCTTTAGGTTCATCGCATGGTGTACAATGTGTGGTTAGTAGAAGTGGTTCGCACGTTCGGAGTCGCCGAACAGTGCATGGTAGTTAGACCTAGCCCCTTTGTGCCGATCAAGATTGGAAGGAAAAGGGAGATGGGGCGTCGAACGGCGTAATCTTCGCCAGGCACTCTTGTCTCTGTCGTTCGTCGTGAATGGAGAAAGGGCAGGATGGAGTTATGATCGAGGGCGGAGCGCTGCCTTAGCCGAACGGTCTAAGGCCGAACGCTGCCCTTATGCCGAACAGACATATACGCCGAACAGTATATTCGCCGAACACCAAAAATGCCGAACAGTATAACTGCCGAACATTATATTCGCCGAACATCAAAAATGCCGAACAATATAAATACCTAGGCCGGACAACACTTAGGACGAACAACACAATTGCCGCGCCATAATTCAGGCCGAACAACATTCAAATGCCGAACAAACATATATATGCCGAACAATTTCAATGCCGAACACTTGACAATGACTTATCCGAACTCAGATACATGCCGAACACTTCTTTAGGACGAACAATGTAACTGCCGAACACGTTATATGCCGAACAATACAATTGCCGAACACCTTATATGCCGAGCAATGTAATTGCCGAACACCTTATATGCCGAACAATACAATTGCCGAACACTTTTCATGCCGAACAATGTAATTGCCGAACACCTTATATGCCGAACAATACAATTGCCGAACACTTTACTTAGGACGATGAACATTACTAAAATGCCGATCAGTATAAATGTTAAACTACACTTAGGCCGGTCACTCTAGAAATCATATGTCTTTTGAACCTGAAACTGTAATTACCTCAAGGCGGGCCTTTGAGACGGTCAGCGATGACGGTCTTCGAAAGCGATGATCCGCAGCTAATTATTATACCTTTATTGCTGTCTTTACACAATTGCTTGCACTAGTTCACACACCACGTGGGGGGAAAATTCGTGATGTTGATTCTAACGCTCAAGGTTTTTCAAGTATAGCTTTCTCAAGCATTTAGCCAGGTCCATTATTTATTCGGGATGTCAGGAAAATCTAGCTCGGCCACCGTATCTGACAGGCCTGGGCCGTCAGCAAAGCAAGGAGCCGCATATGCTTCCAATCCGTCAATCTCTCCCGCTCATAATCTAGCGCCCGATGCTCTAGAGTCAACCATCTTATTGGACAATCCGGTCGATTCTCAAGCCTCGAGGATCAACGAGGCCGCTCTGCGACGGATATGTTCTATTCACGGAATTCCCTTTACCGACGTGTTAGTTCCTTCGAGACACGACCGTCCTCACTTGCCCCCGGTCGGGTACACGGCCTGCAACAAGTTCATGTGCTGGATGGGCAGCGTGCCTCCGTTTAACCTATTTCTCCGGGATGTGCTGCAGTATATAGATATCGCTCCGTCGCAGCTGCACCCGAATGGTCATGCGTTCCTATATGGGACTTATTTACTCTTCATGGCTGTCTTCTCCAGACCTCCAACCCCCGGTGATATTCGATACATTTACATGTTCAAGAGACGGAAAGATAGCCCCTCCTTCATCTTCCTCGAGCCGTATCACAAGTGCCAGATCCTGACAGGGGCCTGCAGCAAGTTCGCCCTGTACAAACAGGAATGGTTCTATGTGCGATGCCCGTCTGGTTTCGCTAGGAGATGGGTTGAAGGCAGTAAGTCTCTCTGCTGAACCGTTATTTGTACTTAATGGGAGTCATGTTTTTTCCTAACTCTTCATCTCATCTTTTCAGGTATTAACCCGCGTCCGGAAGGCCGAGGATATTCTGATGCTGTTGACGCGATTAGAGCTCTCCCGGCCGAGGACCGAGATATTCGAGCTATCATTTCAAATGAATCGCTGTCGGGGTTCGGCTTGCTAGCTCCTGATCGTCGGGTCAGCCTTCCAGAAGGCGTTACAATTCCCAAACCTCCATCCGGTAAAGGGAAAAAACTTGCCGGCCCGTCGTCACGTCGCGCTCCCGTCGCGCACGAAGAAGGCGAGCGTGGAGAGGGTGATGCACCCGACACTCAGGGCGAGAACGTGGGCCCTGCTTGGAATCCGGCAATCGAAATCCAGGATATCGAGACGTCATCCTCCCCTTCGAAGGGAAAGAAAAAGCTGAAATATACGGTTCAGAAAGAGAGAGTCGGCGACACCTCAAAACCTACGCCTATCCCTCCTGAAAAAGAGGCTTCTTCACAGCGTCTGGAGAGTTCTCTAAGGGGTCTCTCGAACCTCTCTATCCCCGAAGACATACTTAATTATGGGTTCGATGATCCTGAAGCTCTCAAATTCTCGTCGCCCGCTAGAGGCAATGTAGGAGTTCAACTCCCGGCTCACAGAGACAATACCCCGATTAGCAAAGACAAACGAATGGGTCCGTCGGGGGGAACACTTAGGACACACATGCACACGCGCATTCCATAGCATACTTCAAGTCTTTTTAATTCGTGAATTCTCCTTGATTCGTTGTTATCTTCCTTCTTTGCAGGTGATATGGGCCGCTCCCACGGACTTGATCGCCTTCAGGGGTCTTCAATATTTCATCACTCCGGACGGGATTCCGGTTCGGGCAGACGCCGGGACCGAGGTGATTATGAGGATAGAGACAATCGTCCGCGCGAATCGTCTCATCGCAAGAAAGCGCACTATCAATCTTCTCAGTCCCGTGATCTTCCTCCTGCAACTGAGCCGGATAAAGAGAAGTCTCTGCAGAAGGGCTATCAATCAGATGCTGCTCGAGAACAACATTCCAGTTCATCGAGTACGAGGCAAGTTCGGGAGCCGCGTAAAATAACGGAATTCTCTAAGCCTCCTCCTCCTGCTCCTGCCGTGGACCCAACCGTTGCGGAAAAGATGGTCGACCTTAAGGCCAAGTTTCCGAAGATTTGTTTTGACGGTCTGAAATTCCTCCCGGCCATCCATCACATTCCTGGGCACGTGAAGCAAAGTGCCATTGCATGCAACAATGACGTCTATGTTCAACATGACGCATTCGTGCACTTGGTGGAGAAGATATCAGAAGTATCTGTTGAGCGTCAACACGAGATTGACCGTCTGACTCTGGAGGCTGACAGCGATAAGAAAATCATCAAACTCCAAGACGAAGAGCTCGCCTCTTATAAGTTAAAGCTAGAAGCCGCTGAACAAGGCGCAAAAGAGACTGCCGAGGCAGTTACTCGCTTAGAGGTGGCTCACAAAAAGGAGCTTGATGAAGCAGTTCAGCGCAGCGGCGCCCTTGCCCTAGAAAAAGACTCTGTTCAAAAAGAAAGGGACGTGCTCGCTATTCAAGTCAAAGAGCTGAAAGAACAACTCTCCAAGGAGAAAGAAGACAAAATAGCCGCTCAGGAGGAATCACAGCGGTATTGCGATGAGATTGTTGCTACCCGGCTCCTCAAGGCAAAGCTCGACGGTGAACTTGCCGGGGTCGAGAGAATGAAGGATGAAGCCCGTGAGGAGGGTAAAAGAATGGCTGAGGAGGAGCTTGATTCTCGCCTTGAGGCGGCCGCAGAGGCTGGCAGGGAAGAGGTCAAAAGTATGTTTGACCCGTTGATTGCCGAGTACGGAGCCCGCGTCCTTATGCATCGCGACCTAACATTCTTGGGCGACGGCTACCATGAATCCCTGGCTGAGGCATGGGAGACTCTGATAAAGATCAAGAAAGTCGAATCAGGCTCCGAAGAAATCGACGAGGATGCACTGGTGAAGGAGTTCCTGAGGGGGAATGAGCCATCGGATTTATCCGTAGCATTGGCTCTCTATGGCAAAGGCTCTTCCCCTTCGAAAGAGAAGAACAACGAGGCTGGCCCGTCAGAGGCCGACACTACTACTCCTCACATTGCCGCTCCTTATGCTGCTCAATCGGCCGGTCGGTCGACGCTTGATCCATTCGAGCAACACGCCAGTTATGATCCCGAAGATCCCGGGCTTGGCGTTCATATGCTGTCACCTATCCTGGAGGGTGAAACCCCGCGTGCCACCGACAGTCAACCTGATCCTGGTAGGATATTCTACTTCCTCTAGAAATCGAAGTGATCCCGTCATTTTTCAACAGTGGTTATTTGTTCTAATGCCCACTTCTTATATCTCTCACAGGTTGTTCTGACACTGAGCCAACTCCGAGGAGCGACGACGCCAAGGAGGAAGCGGGGAAAACAAGCGACGCTGCTCACGCAGAGGTGACTCCCGGCCCAGACGCTCAAGTGATCGGGGCGCTCGATGACGACAAACTTGACACCTCGTCTCCGGCCGAAGGAAGCGACGAAGTTAAAATTACTGGCGCCTCTGAGCATACTTCAGAGATGAGCATGAAGGATCGTCTCGCCGACGAGGAGAAGAGAAAGGTCAAAGTCAAGGTTGAATCCGAAGTCCTGGAACTTACTGACCCGCGGAATAGACCTTTGAAAATCATTCTCCCGGGCAGGTCCAAACCATTAGATGTTCCGTCCCCTACTCCTGACTCCGTCTCTCTAGCAAGCAAAAAGTCCAAGAAGAAACGTGAGGGAGAGGAGTCGTCGGAGACACCGAAGGCGGACAAGAAGAAGAAGTCGAAGAAATGATCAATGCACTTGTTCAACAAGTTTTTTGCTTAAGTTTGTAATAGTTTCTACCTTTCATAACTTGTAGTTTGTACAGACCCGAATTTTGTAGGAGTGATCTTGTATCCCTATTTTGGACTTATCGAATAAAATTTCAGTTTCTTCTTGTTTGGATGATTCTCTTGTCTTTATTTGGTTTGCTGACACTGTGCTCCGGGGACTTGGAGACTTAAGACTGTTCATACTCTAGTCCGCGCTCTGGGGACTTAGAGTACTCCGCTCCGCACTCTGGGGATTCGGAGATTGGAAACCGTTTATACTCTAGTCCGCGCTCTGGGGACTTAGAGTACTCCGCTCCGCACTCTGGGGATTCGGAGATTGTAAATCGTTTATACTCTAGTCCGCGCTCTGGGGACTTAGAGTACTCCGCTCCGCACTCTGGGGATTCGGAGATTGGAAAACCGTTTATACTCTAGTCCGCGCTCTGGGGACTTAGAGTACTCCGCTCCGCACTCTGGGGATTCGAAGATTGGAAACCGTTTGTACTCTAGTCCGCGCTCTGGGGACTTAGAGTACTCCGCTCCGCACTCTGGGGATTCGGAGATTGGAAACCGTTTATACTCTAGTCCGCGCTCTGGAGACTCAGAGTACTCCGCTCCGCACTCTGGGGATTCGGAGATTGTAAATCGTTTATACTCTAGTCCGCGCTCTGGGGACTTAGAGTACTCCGCTCCGCACTCCGGGGATTCGGAGATTGGAAAATCGTTTATACTCTAGTCCGCGCTCTGGAGACTCAGAGTACTCCGCTCCGCACTCTGGGGATTCGGAGATTGTAAATCGTTTATACTCTAGTCCGCGCTCTGGGGACTTAGAGTACTCCGCTCCGCACTCCGGGGATTCGGAGATTGGAAAATCGTTTATACTCTAGTCCGCGCTCTGGGGACTTAGAGTACTCCGCTCCGCACTCTGGGGATTCGGAGATTGTAAATCGTTTATACTCTAGTCCGCGCTCTGGGGACTTAGAGTACTCCGCTCCGCACTCTGGGGATCCGGAGATTGTAAATCGTTTATACTCTAGTCCGCGCTCTGGGGACTTAGAGTACTCCGCTCCGCACTCTGGGGATTCGGAGATTGGAAACCGTTTATACTCTAGTCCGCGCTCTGGAGACTCAGAGTACTCCGCTCCGCACTCTGGGGATTCGGAGATTGTAAATCGTTTATACTCTAGTCCGCGCTCTGGGGACTTAGAGTACTCCGCTCCGCACTCCGGGGATTCGGAGATTGGAAAATCGTTTATACTCTAGTCCGCGCTCTGGAGACTCAGAGTACTCCGCTCCGCACTCTGGGGATTCGGAGATTGTAAATCGTTTATACTCTAGTCCGCGCTCTGGGGACTTAGAGTACTCCGCTCCGCACTCCGGGGATTCGGAGATTGGAAAATCGTTTATACTCTAGTCCGCGCTCTGGGGACTTAGAGTACTCCGCTCCGCACTCTGGGGATTCGGAGATTGTAAATCGTTTATACTCTAGTCCGCGCTCTGGGGACTTAGAGTACTCCGCTCCGCACTCTGGGGATCCGGAGATTGTAAATCGTTTATACTCTAGTCCGCGCTCTGGGGACTTAGAGTACTCCGCTCCGCACTCTGGGGATTCGGAGATTGGAAAACCGTTTATACTCTAGTCCGCGCTCTGGGGACTTAGAGTACTCCGCTCCGCACTCTGGGGATTCGGAGATTGGAAATCGTTTGTATGAGTCTGTACGCCGCACAGAATAATGTAATTCATCATTCAATTAAGAGATACAGAAACTTCATAGAAAATGTGGCTTCAAGCCTTTATTAATGAAAACCAACTAAATTGTTCGATTACAACTTCAAAAGGAAACTAAGTCATTATTGAATGGAAACATGCGGAAAACAATAATGCCTATAACAAGAAAGGGAAACATGCTAAATGTAATAGTGCCGCAAATGTTCACTGTTCCATGCTCGGGGGAGTGTCGTGCCATCAACGGTCGCTAGCTTGAATGTTCCTTCTCCAAGCTTCCGTTCAATGGCATATGGGCCTTCCCAGCTGGGATTCATGCGTGATGGTACTGGGAAGACTCGTTTCAGAACGAGATCACCCACATCAAAGATTCTTGGGCGGACTCTGCCATCGTAGTAGCGCTTGACTCGATGTCTGTGCGCCGCCGCCCTTAACTCAGCTTCTTCACGCTTTTCGTCGATGCAGTCCAGTGATTCCAGCAAGAGGTTTTGGTTCGTCTTGGGGTCATAGTATGTCACTCGGTGCGATGGAACTTCAAGTTCCACGGGTATCACGGCTTCAGAACCGTATGCCAAGGCGAACGGAGTGTGGCCGGTCGCGGACTTGTGGGTAGTCCTATATGCCCATAATGCCGTCGGGAGTTCATCTACCCACTTGCCTCCAACCTTCTCCAAACGCTTCTTTAGTATGGACTTGATTATCTTGTTAACGGCCTCGACTTGTCCGTTAGCTTTTGGGTGTGCAACGGCAGCGAACTTTTTCTCGATGCCGTACTTTAGACAGAACTCCTTGAACTCTCTACTTTCGAATTGCGTTCCGTTATCTGTAATGATGGTGCGTGGTAGACCAAAGCGGCATATGATGTTTCGTACAACGAAATTAATGACTTTCTTAGAGGTGATAGTGGCCAAAGGTTCTGCCTCGGCCCATTTCGTGAAATAGTCGACCGCAACTATTGCGTATTTCGCACCACCTTTGGATAGAGGCAAAGAGCCGATTATGTCGATTCCCCAGATCGCGAATGGCCAAGGGCTGATCATTTGTGTGAGTTCCGTTGACGGAGCCCTCGGGATTTTTGCATATCTCTGACACTTGTCGCATTTTCTTGCGTAGTCCGCGGCATCCCGGTTTACGGTAGGCCAGTAATACCCATAGCGGAGGATCTTCTTTGCTAGCGTTTGCCCCCCAGTATGGTCGCCGCATTCCCCTTCGTGGACTTCCCTCAAGACTCGCTTGGTTTCATCATGAGCGATGCATCGTAGTAATGGGATTGAGAATCCTTTCCGGTACATGGATCCATCCTGCATTACGTACCGCGCAGCCTTTCGAAGGACCTGTCGTCTTTCGCTTCTTCTTTCTGGTAAAGCCCCAGTTGTCAGGTACAGTTTGAATGGGGTTATCCACGAGTCCCTCTCGATCTCTGTTTCCAACACAAGATCGATTTTCATCTCGCCCGTACTCGGGGCATGCAAGACTTCCACGGGATACAATCCCATTTGCTGAACGTCGTCGGTACTTGCGAACTTAGCCAGCAAGTCGGCTTCTTTGTTTTGTTCTCGCGGGATGTGCGAAATGTCATAACGCTCAAGGTTTGATAGTAGTTCCTGGACCTGAACGAGGTACGGAGCAAGCTTTCGTCCTTTTGCTTGGTAGTCTCCCCGCACTTGGTATACCACTAACTGCGAGTCACAAAAGATTTCGATTGATTTGATTCCGAGTTCTTTGATAAGCTTCAAGCCAGCGATCAATGCTTCATATTCAGCTTCGTTGTTTGTAGCCGGAAAATCGAGCTTCAGGGCATAACAGATTGATCGGTTTTCCGGAGTCATAAGAACTACGCCCGCGCCGGAGCAACGGTCATTTGATGCACCGTCAGTGTATAACTTCCATCGTATGGGGGGAATGATGTCGTGATCGTCCGGTTTGATGGGTATGGTAAATTCAGCGATGAAGTCTGCTAACGCTTGCCCTCGGATAGCTCTCCGTGGTAAGTACGCGATATCGAATTGGCTCAACTCGATGTTCCATTTTAGCAATCTTCCAGAAGTTTCTGGCCGCTGAAGTACCTGCCTCAGGGGTTGATCGGTATAAACGCCGATTGAATGCGCTTGAAAGTATGGGCGTAGCTTGCGTGATGCAATCACCAAGCAATAAGCCAATTTCTCAATTTTAGGGTAATTCTTCTCTGCCCCCGTTAAACGCTTGCTAACATAATATACCGGCTTCTGGACTCGATCCTCCTCACGGACCAAAGCTGCGCTTATCGCATGAGGGGATATAGCCAAATAAACGTACAGCATCTCATGGTCAACTGGTTTAGATAGCATCGGTGGGCTCTCCAGATGCCTTACCAGGTTCTGGAAAGCTTCCTCGCAGCTAGACGTCCATTCAAAATTCCTCTTTCCTTTCTTTATTATGTCGAAGAATGGGATGCACTTGTCAGTTGCCTTGGATATAAACCGACTTAGCGCAGCCACTTTCCCGTTCAAGCTCTGTACCTGCTTTATAGTCCTGGGTGCTTGTACGTCTCGAATGGCTTGGATCTTTTCTGGGTTGGCTTCGATTCCCCTAGCGTTGACGATGAATCCTAAAAACTTCCCTGATGCAACGCCGAAAGAACACTTCAGCGGGTTGATCTTCATTCCATAGGACCTGAGTATGTTAAACATTTCAGCTAAGTCTTGGATGTGGTCGTTTGACTGCCGTGACTTCACGAGCATGTCATCCACATAGACTTCCATGGTTTTGCCTAGCTGGTCCTTGAACATTCGATTCACCAGGCGTTGGTAAGTTGCTCCAGCGTTCTTTAATCCAAAGGGCATCACTACATAGCAATACAGCCCGACATTTGTAACGAAGCTGGTGTGTTCTTGGTCCGGAATATGCATTGGGATTTGGTTGTATCCTGAGTACGCATCCATGAATGACAATAATTCGTGTCCTGCTGTGGAATCGACCAACTGATCGATCCTAGGCAACGGGAAACTGTCCTTAGGGCATGCTTTGTTCAAGTCGGAATAATCTACGCAAGTCCTCCATTTCCCATTTGCCTTTTTTACTAGCACAGGGTTGGAGACCCACTCTGGGTAGAGGGCGTCGCGGACGAACCCATTTGCTTTGAGTTTGTCCACCTCCTCTCCAAGAGCGGCGGATCTCTCTGGATCCATTCCTCTCCTCTTTTGCTTGACTGGGACGTATTTCGGGTCTATGTTCAACATATGACTCGTGATGGCGGGAGAAATCCCACACATATCAGAATGCGTCCAGGCGAAAACATCGAGGTTTGCTCGGAGGAAGTCACTAAGGTCTTCTGTCATTGCGGGGCTTAACTGTGATCCGATTTTCAGTATTCGCGAAGGGTCGTCACGGCTAACTGAAATGTCGATTGTTAATTCAGCCGGTGCCGCCTTCTCCTCCCTGGGTTTCTCATCGTCGTCTCTCGGATCTATATCTCCGTAGATCCGAGAATTATGCCCGAGCCAGGGCTCGGGCACTACTTGTCAATTATTCGCGTTGAGGATGCGGACAGGATTGTCCGTACCCTTTCCTTTTTCCCTCCGGTGAGCTTCACGGAGCTCGGCCACATAACAAGAACGGCCAGCTGCTTGGTCTCCGTGAACAATGCCTACTCCTTTGTCAGTTGGGAACTTCAAGGTCAAGCACCACGGGGCTAGTGCCGCCCTAAATTCAGCCAGGGCCGGCCGACCCAAGAAAACATTGTATGGAGAGTCCACATCCAAAACTACAAAGGGTAGAATTCGTACCCTCCGACGCTCGCCTTGTCCCAGTTCAACTGGTAACTCGACATATCCCACTGCATCAGTCGCAGCGCCGTTAAAACCGTGGATACGAGCTTTGGATGGTTTCAAGTCTTTTGTCTCTAGCTTCATCTGATCATATGCCTTCTTGAAGATGATGTTGACTGAACTTCCACAATCAATCAGGATTCTTTTTACATACGCTGGTCCGATTGTTGCAGATATGACCATGGGATCGATGGTCGGAGCCTCTATCTGATCAGCGTCTCTGTTTCTGAACACAATATCGTCTGTCATCACGCGCTGCTGCTTAGCAGGGGCCCCGTCCTCTACGTTTGAACAGCACTCGAAATCCGCATGCTTCAAGGAGCTCGCATATCGCTCCATCTCTTGCCAGTTCTTATCTGCGGGATGAGGTCCGCCGATAATTGTATTTATAACCAGTCTCCCAACAGTTCGGGCAGGTTCCTCTGGATGACGTGGAGCTGGTGCACGACCTGGGTCGGACGTTCCCTGTCCTCCTTCCTGCGGATCCTTCACAAATTCTTGCAACTTCTTTTGTCTGATCAATTTCTCGATAGCGTCATGTAGGTGTCTGCATTCTTCCGTGTTGTGTCCATAGGTTTCATGGAAGCGGCAATATTTCCCAGTCCGTTTCTGTTCTTCAGTCGATTCTTTCGGACGTGGTTTTCTGTACTGAAAAGTATTGCATGTGGATAGGTAAATGTTCTCAAGTGGGGCGTTTAGCGGAGTGTACTCGTTGTAGCTTGGAATTCTCGACTTCCACTTTCCCGCTTCTTTCCTCTTTCCTTGACTCCTTCCTCCGGACTCTTTGGGCTGCACAGGCTTATTCTGGACGTTGACTTGGACCTTTCCTGAATTGTCTCCAGATTGCTTCACAGCAATGTTGCTCTTAATTGACTCTTGGGCGGGTCCCGGTGCCTTGTCTCGTCGTACCCACCTAGCTTCCTCTCTTCTTATGAACTGGTGCGCCTTGGAGTAGAAATGCTCTAGCGTAGTCGGAGGTTTTCCTGCCAGCCAATCCCCGAATTCAGAATCCGGATCTACACCTCTCATCACAGCCATTAGAATTGCGTGGTCGTTGGGATTACTGACTTCAGTTGCCGCAACGTGGAATCTTTGTAAGTACTCCTTCAGCGACTCTCCGGGATTTTGGATTACACTCGACAGAGACATCACGTCCTTCGGGCGTGTAGTGTGTATCCTGAACTGCTCAATAAACTTCTTTGCCAACTCCTCGAAATTTGATACGGATCGCGGAGGAAGTCGGGTGAACCACATAGTAGCGATCCCAGATAGAGTAATCGGAAAGCACCTACATTTGGTGGCATCATTTGCTCTGGCTGAATCCATCATCCATTCATACCTCATTACATGTTGTCTGGGGTCAGTCTTTCCTTCGTATGCAGGAATGGTTGGCATGCTAAACTTCTTGGGGTAGGACGCTTGCAGCACAACATCCGTGAACGGAGTATGACTTCTTGACACTCCCCAATCGTCATTTGACAAGCCCTGATTTTCTTTCATCAGTTGCCTGATCATGGCTGTCAGATCGGGTGTCTGTATGGAAGCTGGGAGGTTGGAGTCAGTTCTACGTGCCTGTCCATGCTGATGCCTCCTTTCCTGGCGATCTGCCAATCGTGCGTCATGAGGCTCAACATTGTTAACATCTTGATGATCTGGAGCTCCCTCCTCCACCTGTACTCCAGTTCGGAAGTTTCCAGTTCTGGCTTGGTCGCGGTCTCCTGTTGTTCGAACAGCAGCATCTGCCCTTGCGGTTTCAGTCTTACGGCGTCTGCGCCTGGGTGGCTCATCAGAAGAAGTTGAGCTATCAGAAGAGGAATAAGCAGCTTGATTGCCCCCAGCATTCTGTTGCTGCTGTTGAGTGAGTTGTGCCATCAGGTTGGCATTAGCTTGCATCTGTTCTCCCAGTTGTCTCCTGCTTTCCCTAAGTTCTCTCATCAAGTCGTTGAACCCCACTCTGGTGACAACTGGAGTCTGTTCTTGAGCGGCAATCCCTGCACTCGGGATTGCTGGTTGATTGCTAGGTCCTGCTTGTTGCACGCTAGCAGTCTCTCGGGCATCCGCATTAAGGGAAGCTGACCTGGTACGTGGTCTTGCCATTGTAGAGTTATTGGTATGAACTCTGAGTAGAATCAACGGATGTCCTATCAGTAAGTCGGATCTTCTTTGGGGGATTTGTTCAACCCAGTAGCTTCAAAGCAGATCCTTGAGGTCTGAGAATTCGATTCTCGGTGAAAGCACCAAAGTGTTAGCACCAAAATTGGTCACTAACCTCGTTGAGAATGATTGTGTAGAGATGTAAGTGATGAAGTTAAATTAAACAGAGAAGACAATGCTAATTTAAATGCAGAAAGTAAGAACACCAAATTTATAGTGGTTCGGCGTAATTGCCTACGTCCACTTTGCTCAACTTTATTGATTTCCTTTATGATTGATTGATTACAAATACAATTCGTGAATCAAATGCTTGAATGAAGGTGTTTGAGTAGAGAAGGTGAGTCTTGAAAATGGCAGAGTCTCCCCGTATTTTCTCTCCAAAAAAGGATCCCTTTCACTGTGACCCTGCCCCTCTATTTATAGGCAAAGATGGGCTGGACTTCCCTGGTGGGCTGATTGCCGAACGTTCCAGCCCGAGTACAGTGGTCGCCGTGTGCCGATCAAGGTTCGCCGAACGATCTCTGCCGAACCATTCCTTCTATGCCGAACGGTATGCTGATTCGTTGTGTTGAATGTCTCCTGGGTGACGAGTATTACGCCGAACACCATGGGATGCCGAGTACTCTTGTATGCCGAGTACTCTGGTGTGCCGAGCGACCTTGTATGCCGAGCAGTCTTGATGCCGAACAGTCTTGATGCCGAGCAGTCTTGACGCCGAGCAGTCTTGATGCCGAACGGTCTTGATGCCGAGCAGTCTTGATGCCGAGCAGTCTTGACGCCGAGCAGTCTTGATGTCGAACGGTCTTGATGCCGACCACTTATGGGATGCCGAACACTAGTTGATGCTGAGCATAGGTTGTCGCCGAGTGCCAGTTGATACCGAACACTACTTGGCGCCGGGTACCCTTGTTGCCGAGTACTATGCCGAGTAGTCTCGATGCCGAGTGCTTTTGATGTCGAGTGCTCTCGTATGCCGAACACTGCTGTGTACTACGCCGAACACTCCTGGATGTCAAGTGCCTCGCCGAACACTCCTGGATGCCGGACACTAGCGCCGAGCATTGGTTGTCGCCGAACACTACGGATGCCGAACGCTACGGATGCCGAACGCTATGGATGCCGAGTCCCACTGGATGCCGCGCACTTCGCCGAGTCCTCCTGAATGCCGAACAGTCTATCATGCCGAGCACTCAGTTGCCTGGTCAAATCTCCAGGAAACACTACCAATGGTTGGAGTGTGAGTATTGAGGTTGGAAGTATTTGTCGAGACTGTAGACCTAATACCGTCTCGAGTAAACTTTGATATGGTGTAAGAATTTCATTGATCTCTGAAGGAAACCTGTTAAGGTTCAGAGTTTATCATTGAAGTATAAGTTTGATCATGCTCGTGTGAGCGGATTTTTGAGAGTTTGGATCTGTTGGTTGAACAAAAGCAAGTAATGGTATCTTGATACCTCGGAAAGTAGTAACTGCGTGATGAGATGCAGTGACTATGGATATCTCCGACGATGTTTTCTTTTGGAGCAAGTTTGAGGATGTGTGTCTGCTTCAGTGTTGTGGCTGAGTTCAGCATGATGTTTGTGTTTGGTCTGAGGTCCGAGTTTCTTCAGAAGCTTTGGATAAGGAGTCTTTGTCATCCGTGTCAGCGGTGCAGCTCGAGTGTTCTGTGTTCCTGCTGGAAGATCTTTTGGCTTAGCAGTTTCGTAGAGTGGAGTTCAGAAGCTGCAGAGTAGATTCATTTTTCAAATGGATTGGTCAAGCATAGACTGTTCTGAAGGATTAAGAAAGAACAGTAATCTTTGGATATTGGACTGGATAGGATCGCAAAAGTGACTTGCGATAGTTTGAGTGTTCTCTTGGGAAATCTTTTGCTTGAGTTTGAGGCATCTCTAGTAGATGTTGGAGTTATAGAGTTGTCAGAGATTTTCTGGGAAATGTTGATCTAGCTTGTTCGAGTTCATAGACGACATCCAGATCAGAGTTGAGCAGCGAAAGCTTGGTAGTAGTTGTTCTAGAGTGGAAGCAACCGGAAATTGCAGTGTTTGGATTAGAGGGTTCCTACATGAAGTTTTCAAGATCTGAAGGACAGATTGGTGAGAGCATTTGTTTTGTCTTTTCCGAATAGGAGAAGTATTTGGAATCTACCGATGATTGTGGAGTAAGGTTTGTATTCTGGATTTCTGTAGATCTTGAGAGGACCGTTTGTTGGATTGTTTGTGGTCCGGTTTGTTTCGAGAAGCATCAGCAATGGTTGAGCTGATCAGGAAAGGTGAAGGCAGCCTAGAATCATCAGAAGAGTTCTGTGGATTAGAGACGGAGAATTTTGGAATTCGAAGTTGGAGACTTCATTGTTATTTCTCCAGTAAAAGGAAGCAAATAAGATTGGGTAAGACTAGGAAGATAGCTTCGAGTATATTAGATCTTTCTGAGTTTTTGTGAGGATATGTGTTTTGGCTTCGGTATTGAATTACCAGTTTGGATTTAATAGAGCGAGTAACCCAGTATCTGTATCGGGGAAACTCGGGATAATTTTAGGTAGTTTATCCGGATCTATGTCCGGATAGCTAGAGTTGTTTGTTCGGATAAAATTGTTTGTTTAGATAAAATTGTTTGTTTGGATGAATGGTTGTTTGATTGATAGTATATGGCTGTTAAGTATAATTGAATTGTTTTAAAATTGGTTGAAATAAATATAAAAAAAATTTGGATTATCTTTTGTTTAAATTTCGAGGACGAAATTCTTTTAAGGGGGAAGGAATGTGATATCCCAGGATTTCGAGAAGTTTAAAATGTGATAATCTCTTAATTTAAATTATTTTAAATTGATAAATTTGTTATTTTCAAATATTTTATAACCAAATAATAATGATATGATGTATTAATTATGATATAGATTGAATTATAATAAGAATAATTATTTTAATTGTATTATTTTATAAATTTGATTTTAAAATAGATTTATCATTTCTAAAATTAATAAGTATTGTTTAAATAGGTATATATATGTCTTGAGTTGTTTTTAAATGAAATATATCAATTTCAAACTTAATAAAATGTTTATTTAAAAATATAAATGTTGAGTTGATTTTTAAATTGGATTTTAAAAGTCAAATTTGAATTTGAATCTGGATTTAAATTTGAATCTTTAAAGATAAATATTTTAATATATTTGGTTATAAAATATATGAACAAGGCTTTTATTTAAAATAAGATTTGTTTTACAATATTTTCTTTAAAAGGAATTTTATTCATATAAATTTAGAAAGTGTTTATTTAATAGTAAATAAATACAAAAGATATGTTTACACTTAAAAATGAATTAAAAATATTATATATAATTTTATTAGGATATAAATGAGTTTTATTGTATTTCTTTTAAAGGTTTTATTTATTTTTAATATAGAAAAGCATTTATTTAAAAAGATATGTATTTATCTATTTAGGAAATACATATAAAAGCTTTTTAAAAACTCTTTTTAAAAATAATATAAGATTAAGGACAAGTGTTAAATTTTTAAAACATGTAAAATACATGTGTAAGGTAATTAGCTAAGGTATGAGACAAGTGTCATGATTCATTTCTATTTTCTTTAATTTTAAAGCAAATCTAAATGAATTTATATAAGACAATATTATCCCTCTCTTTCATTTCCTGTTTTTTTTTTATTTCATACATCCTCAAAGACAACCAAAATCAGAAATATTCAAACCGAAATAATGATCTCCAAACCAAACTGAAAACATCTACAAACCGTAATCATCTTCAACCAAAACTGAAATCACCTCTCAAACCAAAAATCAAAAGAATTTACAACCTGAAACCTTCCTCTAATCAAAATCAATGCCCTGTAAAACCAAAATTAAGGATCAAGCCTGTAAACTAAAACCTGAAATCAAATCATCCTCAAACCCAAAATCAATTCTCAAGTTCAAAAGACCTGAAACTATATTTCAATACTAATCTCCAATGCTCTTTCAAAAGACCTGTAACCATTTGCTTGTTTCAAAATCAAGTCTGTCACCATTCCAAGTGCATGCAAGAGCTTTTCAAAATTTAAAAGGAATCAAGGAAGAAATTAAAAGCAAGCTCTTCAGTTTTTAAAGAAATGAAGCAGTTCTGTTCAAAAGTTTCCAGTTATAATTTCTCTGTCAACATTTATAGGTGAGTAAACACCCTTTTCAAAAGTTTAAAATAAGTTTAAATTTGCTTTCCTATGATTTTTGAATGAAGTATCTCTGCATATTTATCTATATGTGTGTATACACTGTTTGTATGAGTAAATTGAACTGTGCATGTTAAATATGTCTCTGTCTCCAGATTTCAGTGACAACCATATAATCAAAATTCCATATATATTTATTTATTCACTGTTAGGATTTAAATTAAAGACAAATTAGTTTAGTGTTAGCATGATCTAAGTAATAAAAATATAAACAAGTATATATGTTTTAAATTATGCTTGCATTTGTGAAACAACAGTAAAGATCTTTTAAAACATGTAAAATCAAATGATGAAATTGATTAATTCAAATTCATGTCTTGAATCCATTTGTAAAATTAGGATTTTTAGAATCAAAGTCAAGATTTTAAATGAAGTAAGGAATAAGAATTTGGAACTTTTCTGGAATAGGGATTTTGGGTGATAATTGATGATCACGAGGTCTATGGGGAACGGGATTTTGGAAGGAGGTAGAGGAAGGATCTGGTGGTACGGAAAAAATGGGTGGTGAGTTGTCTGATGGTCGTGGCAACGGCGGCAGGTGGATTTATGTTTTAAGCCCTAAATTGGTCGAAGTCTGGAAACAGGGTAAATGCAGAGTCTATGGTGAATCGAGTTTCACGGGGCTTGGGAAAATGATAGCTTGAAGGTCAGCGAGTGTGTGGCCGGAGTTCCAGGAGTTCTGGTGGTCGGCGGCGGCAGTTCGAGGAAAATTTAGGCGATGGGTTAGTTCCAGGAATTTATCGAGTCACCTCGATTTCGATATAGAATTTGTTGGAGTGGTTGGGTTGTCGGAATCAGGTAGGATGGTGATCGTCGAGGTGCGAGGGTTGTCGGAGGTGGTCGGAGCATCGCCAGTGGACTGTGCACGTGCACGTGAACGAGGATGAGTGTCAGTGTATCAGTTGTCTGGTTTTTGGGTTCGATTTATTTCTCGAAGATGGTCTCGTGAGAATTAGCTTTTGGCTCGAAGTCGTTTCCAGGGTGATACGCGAGAGAGGAAGTGATAACTGTTAAAGTTTTAACAGTTTTAAAAATTTAAACAACAGTTTAAAAATTACTCGGGAAGAAAAGGTTTTGCCTCGGGGTTTTTGTAAGGTTGTACGCGAGATTGAGTAAGCTGTTAAGTTTTTAAAACAGTTTAAAAATTTAAACAAACTCTTTTATAAAAAGGAAAGAAGAAGATGTATTTGTCTTGATTCAAATACATATGAGTTAAAACCAAAGTAAGATGTTTAAATTAGTTTTTAAAATTTAAATAAAGGTAAGATTTTAAATTTAAATAATCAAGTTAAAACAATTGTTTTGAAAATTCTTTTCTTTGTAATAAATGTTTTGACTAAATTTAATTTGTATAATTTGTTTAACTTAAATATATTAAGTTAAATTCTTAAGTTATTTTCAAATTAAATTTGAAAAGAAGGTAATTAATAAAGGAATGTTTTATCTTAAAACTTAATTTAAGTTTAATAATAAAGAATGAATATAGAATGATTTATTAAATTAAATTAGTTGATGATTAAGGATAAGTAAATTAACAATTAAGTTTTCAAGTGTTTTATTCACTTGTAATTAAGGATTGTTAATAAATAATTAAGGGTAAGTAATTAATTATTTATTTTAAAACTTAATTAATGACATTTAATTAAGTAAGTTAATTACTAAGATCAAATATTTTTAATGATGATGTTTATCTTAAGATTAATTAAGATTTTTAAACGAGTTGAAATTAATTAATTTAATTAAGGAATTAAGATTAATTAATTTATTTAATAAGGATTGATTAAATGATTAAGAGTTAATTAAAATAGTAATTAAGAAGTACTTAATAAAGTTTTATTAAGTAATAATTAAGTTTTCTTAATTAATAATTAAGAAATTATTTATCTATAATTAAAGTTAAATAAGAATTTATTTAACTGTTATTAAGGGTTAATTAATTATCATTTAAAGATTGATTAATAGGTAATTATGGATTAATTAATTTGTAATTAAGGTTAATTAATAAACAATGTTTTATTAATTGATGATTAAGAAGTAATTAATTAGTTAATTAAGTTTAATTAATTAATTATAAAAGTAATTAAGGATTGATTACTTTGTATTAAAGAATATTAAAAGATATTGATTAATAATTAAGGTTTATTAATTAATAATTAAAGAATAATTAATCAAGGATTAATTAATTTGTTTAAAGGGTAATTAAGGATGAGTTACTCAGTTATGATTTAGGAATGAATGTGATTTATTTAAGTTAATTAATTTGTTAATTAATTAAAGATAGTCACTTGGTAATTAAGTATAATTACTTAATAAGATTGGATAAGAGTAATTACTTAGTGTAAGTAATTGATAAATAAATTACTGTATGTAATTGGAGTAATTATTTAAGGTTGATAAATGAAAGTAATTAATTAATGCATAATTAATTAATGTAATTAATTAAAGAATAATGTAATTAATTATAGATAATTAATTAATGGAAGTAATTAATTAAGGATCATTAGTTATTATAATTAAGGAGAGTAATTAAAGGTTAATTACTATAAATGATTAAGGATAATTAATTTGTGAAATTAATTAAGGATAATTACTTTATGTAATAAATAATTAATCAAGAGTGATTAATATTTAATGATTAATTAATTAAATGGATTGTAATTAATTAATGTTGATTAAGCAAAAATAGGAATTAATTCTTAAGTAATTAATTTAATTTAAGTTGATTAAATTAATTATAATAGAGATTAATAAATGGTTGCTTATGAATGATGGTTGAGTAGAATGTCTGATTTGGTTGATATCTATTGGATGATATACTATGATATTCTGTGATATGATATTGGATATATCTGTGATAAATGTGTAATATTTATCTATGTTAAAGCTGTGTGAATTCAAGTATTGAATTGAATTGTTTAAACCTTTAAACAACTTGGCCTTAAAAGATACGTTTTGGATTTCGATGAGACCGGGATCGGGTTTCCGTATACCGGATTTCCAGGTCTGGAGACCCGAATACCACATCGATCCAAATTAACGATAGGTCGTGAATCTCAAGTGAAGATGAAGATTTAGAGTGCAAGGGTTATTGTCGTTAACTCTGAGGGTGATTCCAAAACGAGTGTAACGAGATAATGCCTTCGGTTTCGTTCGAACCCGGAACGAACTTGTATGGATTGAATGCTTTCAGAACATCGTCAGGTGGACGATGAGCATTCTAAGTGATGTGTTCTGATTAAAGGTAATCATGACCTCAAGCCTCATCAACCCGGAAATGGCTAAAACAGGGGAGGTGCAGCAAGGCTTCGTGGGTAGCGCCCACTGAGAGTAAGGTCATCCCTGTCTAGATGTCCCTTTCTATTTCGACTTAGTGGTACGGTTGCAGTACACAACCGTGGGGTGATTTTATTCGGAATTATCCAGTAAGGGATGGTTCCGGCTTTGTGTTGCAGGGGAGCGGGCGTACTCCTCGGTACGGTGATCTAGGCCACGTACTGTGACGGGCGGTACCCCAGTAGCCCTGCCATTGTATGGAAATCCAACTTCCAATAAGTGACGTACGATTTAGTTGTGCCCAACTATGTTGGAACGTGAGATGTAAGCATTCCAGCTATTTCTGTATTTTACTTGAAAATCCTAGACCCTATTATAATATAACTGGATTTCCTATCAAGTTTTGGTTAGCGTAAGGTAAAAACTTTTCCATGTTTATGTGTGGGAAGTCTTACGTGATACCTTTTGATTTCAAAGGTTTTGAAGTTAAGTAAGTTAACCCGTTTACTCACACCAGACCCATGTCTGACCCAAGTGTTTATTTCTGTTTTATATAAACTCTTGGGTACTCAAATTTTTACGAGTAGCCAAGGGAGTCAGGTTTGCTTTGACGAATATTCTGGAGGAGCAATGGAGCAGGAGGCTTCGGCGTTCGTAGATATAGTATTCCGCTGTGTTGATCTCTGAGTCATTGTTATCTGTGTTGTATCTTATATTGTAAAAACTAGACAGGTGTTTATAACTGTCTAGTATGTGTTGTATATGTTGTGTAACTCTGATAGTTGTTGTATATGAAACTATGTAATAATTTATGTTATTAATATAATTTATTCGTTCCGCTGTTTAGATTCTGATGTTGTTCCTTTCTTTCTTCTCTTCTTTTCTCTTTCTATCCCTTTCTTTCTTATTAGCGATACGACTTTCTGGTCGATGAAAGCCGGGTCGTCACATTAGAATACCAGATTTACTATTTTATCCAACTTCAATATAAATTTAATTTAATTATTAAATTACTCAATAACAGCGATATTTGAAATTTAAGTTTATAATTAACCTCTGAATATTTTAAATTAATTAAATATTCCAATTTCAAATGCTCACAAATTCCGGGTCGTCACATTTACTGTTTCGTAAGTGTGACAATATACAAAACATAGATAATAATATGGAAAAAAGCTGTTTTAGCTTTGGAATTTCTATTTACATACCTTGTTGATAGCAAAAAAAACTTGTTTTTGAAAATAATTCTGTTTTGAAATTTAAAATAAACCTCCTTATGCGAATTGTACTTGGAAAAGCCAGAAAAGGTTTGGGAGCAAAAGAGAAGGTTTCAAGGTGCAACAGAATTAGTATACAAAAGAAGGGTGGGAATATGAATTCTCCATCTAAATTCCTTTTTCGACATAAGAGCATAGATTTGGAAAAACTGGATTTTCAAAATTATGGATGTTAGAAATGGCATGTTAGGTATTCTATGGTAGGGATTGGATGAAAATTTGGTTAAACCTACTCTTATTCGTTGGAGTGTGGAAATTGTTGTGTGAAAACAAAAATTTTGATTTTTGAAAACTTGCATACACATAGAACTTCCAGTATATATAGGTTGTTTGCACCATATTTTCAAAATTGTTTTAAAGGACGCATTCATATAGGAGGCGCCAATTTAGTATTATTCAGAATATATATCATATGTATTGTGATACACTGTGCACTTGTACATGATTGGCTGCAAAATTGGTTGTACACCAATTGGTCAGATAGTTTAGAATGGTTGCACATTATGTTATGTGATTCAACCCAAGTGGAATTTTGGGGATGAAATTCTTTTATGGGGGAGAATGTAAAACCCCATAAAATAAACATTAATTAATTAAAAATAATAATTAAAGCTCAAAAATGGAATATGTGAAAATGTCAAAATTGGCTATGAAACATGTACCATTGAGTTCGTGGTGATTCTCTAAGCAACTTTCATATATAAAGCTTTGCGATCGAAGTTCAAATGGAAAAATTATCAACATTTGAAGATTTAGGATCGAAAATAATTCAAAACGAGTTAAGGTAATAAATATTAATAAAATTAATGTTAAAATAACATTAAAATTAAGAAACATAATGTTTAAGGTAACGGTAAAATAAGCGGCTAGGACCACCCACTAGACGACCCCTGCCTAGAGCTGGTTGACTACTAGCGATCGACCGCTCATATCGATGGTCGGTTGGGGACGGTGGTTATTTGAACCTCAACCTAACAACCCGAATTTAATATATTTCAATCTAAGGGATGTAACTGGTTCGAGAGCCTATAAATACATGCCTAGCCCCTTACTTTTTTTCCTCATATTTTTTGAACGGAGCAATAGAGCTCTGCCATATCTTCTTCTCCATCATTCCTAGAAATTATGAAAATATTGTATACACACATACACATACGTTACACAAGGACAGAAATAAAAGAGAATGAAAGAAGAACTGAATAAATTCTACGGAAGTGGTAAGTTTAGAAATTTTTAATTTATATACACATATTTTTAGTTGAGAAGAAAAAAGAGTCAAGTAAGAAAAATGGATTTGGATCTGGAGATTTTAATATCATAAAGTGAGTGAGAAATTATATATTTACATAATACTGCATTTATATCGTTGAAATTATATTTTGTTATTATGCCTATGTGAAAACCATCAAATTGTAGGCTTAAATAAATGAATTTAACTTGAAATCCTTGGCTACATATTCAAAAACTGTTTAACTCTGATGAAATGATATACACACACACACACACCATATATTTGGAAGTTAGAGACAATAATCCCTAAAATTTATGACATACAATATTGAAAAAATTGCGTACTTAATTCCAGGTTTTTGTTATTTGGGTTGTATATTGTTAAATTTCATAATCATCAATTAGAGATGCTTCAATTTGATTTTGGGTTTAAATTTCCATGTTATAATTCATTGGAATTATAGAGTGTACAATCTAGTTTAGGGGTAGATGCGGGTCAGTTTGGTGCAGTATGGAGCCCAACCGCTTTCGCACTGCATCAAACGGTTAATCAAAAATACAATCCATTATACTAATCTTTTAAACGGTTCAGTTTTGGTTCGATTTATTATAATACGGTCCGGTTTTGGTCAGGTCTGGTTTGAACCCATATTAAATAAGAGAATTACTTCTATCAACAATCAATTTACGAAGAAAACTATGTGAAGCTTTTACACTTAAAGGTTAAAACACACAATGTTATACTGAAATGAAAGATTAGTTCTTAATTATATAAATGTCTCTTTGGCATTTAGCTACAAGTGAGATTTTTTTTAATAGATTAACCAAACATCAATGTTAGTCAATGCATAATCATTAAGTAAAATGATTAGAAGAAGATTATAATTAGTATTTATCCAGAAAAATGAGAAGAAGAATATTATACTAAAACTATAACTTCTTCCTTTATGGCAATGATTATTATTAACATAACAACGAAATACGCAAATAGAATATACATCATGAGAATCTAAAATGAGATAGGAGTTGCTTATATTTTTATCATAAATTACTAATGTAAATTTTTGGTTCGATCCGATTTAATATGGTCGGTTCAATTGGTCAAACCGCAACCGAACCGTACTGATATGGGTCGGTCTAGTTTGGGATATTTGCTTTGATTAGAAGATTCGGTGTGGGTTTCCGCACCATTTTTGTGGTCTGACGCGGGTGGTTTCTGTATAGCGGTGCAGTTTATGGCCACCCATAATCTAGTTATATTGATTGCCATGTGAGTTTCCATAGACTGTCCAACTTCACAGCTATATATTAAAAGTATGTCGTTTGAAATAATAAGGAATATTCATATATCCAAAGGAAAGAGATGTGCAAAGTAGGGATGTTTTTCCGTAGTTTGCATTTTCTATTTCAATAAAAATAAAAAGAGATAATTCCTTTTAATTGCGAATGCGGTACAATCCGACTTTTGATAGTTTGTGGAAAGTTGCAACAGTGTTGTTTCCTTGATGGGAAAGGTACGATTTCAATGCATTAAAATGTGAAAATAAATATTTCTAGGAGGTTTACACATAAGTGAATTTCCTGAAATCCATAAATGTAGAAACTCAAAAGTAAAAAATAGAATATATATATATATATATAATCTCGTTTACCAATTAAATATATGTGTGTGTGTGTGTGTATATATATATATAAAGTAGAGTATAAGTATAAGAAATAAATAAATGCCTGTTATAACATTAATACATATGGTAATGTGCAATTAATTGTATGTTATCATATTAATTATAAATAAAACACTAAAATACGGATAATGCAATAAATTAAGAAATTAATGGGAGGTTACAGTAATCAAGCCAATATGTGTACAAACTCATTTAATGAGTTTAATTACGCGGGTCAAATATGACATTGTTAAAGGAAATTAAATAGGCATGATAAATTAATTCTGAAACGTGCAAATAAATGTCGTTAATACTTGTATAATTTGAATATAAAAGAACATCTATAAAGGGCATTAATTGAACAGTAAATGACATTTAATAACGTTAACAAGGATAGAAGTTAAAGTTTGTAAATGTATAAAACAAAACGAACTCCATAGCAAGTAAATACATAAATAATGATAAATGAACTTAGGAAGCGTAATAATTTCCATAGTTGAAATTATACGGCCTCTATAATACAATTGCGATGGGTGTGAATTAGTGGGCCTAGCCCAATATCTAGGTTGATTATAAATGACAGTTTAGTATGGGTTGGGATGCGAGGTCGGTAGAATTACACAATGAAAGTCTGCCCTTCGTAAGCGGCTACCAGCAGTTGCGTACAGGTACTATTGATGTGAGACATCTCCAACTATAGGACCCATGGGGATATGCGTTCGTGTATGGGGTTGAGGTATTAAATGGTTATTGTAGGGTCTACCTCTTTCCCATTCTGGTAGTATTAAATGGTCGGGATTATTGTAACACCCCTAATTTATAGAAACATTATTGTAATATTTAATTAGTTAAATTAAATAAGAATAATGTGATTTGATGAGAAGAATGAGAATTGATTAGTTAAGTAGGTCGTGCCTTAATTAATAAACCAATTAGAGAAATAAAACTTAGAATAAGGAGGAGGAACATGACAATGGTAATATGGGAATAGCCCTTATTCTTACCCCTTAAACCCTCTTATCTTCATTTTCTTCCTTCATTTACACACGTATAAACTAAACCTAGACCGAGGCCGGGGATAGCTAAGGAGAAACAAGAAGGAAATTAAGAGGTTAAGGAATCAAGTCTACACCAAATCTCATCTTTCTCATCCAAATCAAGATGTAATACATATACGTCTCATGTTTTGAATTATGTTTCAATTTTAATGGGAAATCCGACTTTAATATTGCTATTATGCCATGTTCTAGAAGCTTGAATTATTATATGCTTATTGGTGATTTTCTAGAATTTATATATGAAATTTAGTGATATGTTTGAGTTGGAAAACCTATCATATGATACCCAAATGAGTTGCAATTTTGATATGATGTTAGAAATATCATTTTAGAAGTGGTTTTTAATTTCATAATTTTCGAAGCAAGTATGGATATATGAATTTTTAAAGTGAATAAATTGGTGAATTTTGGGTTTTAATTATTAAAAATAATTAAAATAAGTTTTTGGCCCTGAAATTTTTATATGTCGAATTATATGATTAACTTGTGTAGGATCGATTTCACCCTAGAGGGGGAGTGAATATGGTGATACAAATAATTTATAAAAATTTAATGCGAAAATAATTGCAACACAGATATAGCAGAATAATAGCAACACAGATAATAGCAGAATAATAAAAAACAGAAATAGAACAACACAGATTTAGCCAGCTTCGGCAAAACCCTACCTACGTGCTGCCCCAATGGTTTCTACTAGAAATTAAGCAGTCAAACGCTTACACACGTAAACTCGCGACACCCGCTATTGACTAACCTAACTCTACGCTCAAAACCCTATACCATAACTCAACCACAGAGCTACGAATTCTCGAACTACACCACCGTAGTTCGTCCCCTAGTCACATGACTAGAATTTACAAAATTTTAAAATAAAAATACAAATTTAAAACAACTTAAAACACAAAAACCCTAATTAAAAATAAAAGCCCAAAAACAAATATAAGTCGGCCCAAAGAAAATTAAAATGAGTCCCCTTTTCTTTTAATCCTCTTGTATATTTCTTCAGCCCATATGGCTGTCTCGTTCCTTCTTCGATCTGAAATTAGGGCATCTGTAAATTGAGGCACCGCTTGATGGTTGATCAATTGATTTGATATTCTCACGTTGATTATTTTGTCAATTGATCGTCTCTTCGATTTGGACACGGCTGCTTCAATTACGTCGAGTTCAATTTGTTAAATTCTGGTATGTGATTTCCTTTGTTATTCTTGTTGATATGCTTGAACTCGATGCTCTGTAGGCCTAGGCCGATGATGTTAATGGTCTAAATAGGGATTGAAACCCTAAATTATCGTTCGTATGAATTCATCTAATAATTTTTCTCGACCACTGATTTTTGATTGAATGCTGTTGATGTTCTTTGACTTTTTCAATTCGTATATTTTCTGTTTGCTTGGTCACCACGGCTTTGATTTTGAACTTGCTCCGTGAATTTCTGGTTTGACTACGGCTATTTGAAATGATTTCTACTGTGACACTTTGATTTGTTCAATTCGAACTTGTTATTATTTTGGTCACCACGGCTTCATGAATTTGGCATGATCATTGACTTTGTTTGAAAATTTTTGCTCTGCCGTTTGATTTAACTTAAATGTTAGTGATTAATCTTGATTTGTCCAAACTTGCTACTGTTTTGATTTTCAACAATTCACATAGAACTTCACTGCTCTGAAACACAGGCTTCACACAGTTCATAATTTTCGGGTCGACGTGTGTGTTCATGCCTGTAGCATTTTCGACCTGATGCTTGAGTACATGTTTACTGTTTCACTACATCCCATATTGTTATTGCATATATATATGTATACGTGTGTGTTTTTGCACATATATATGTATACTTGTGAAGCTTTGCTCGACTGGACACTCTATTGCTTGCCATTTTCACCATGCCTGATTATGTCTGCTGTCAGGTGAACTTCCATATGCATATACATTTTGGTTACTGTTTTGTTCTTGTTTGCTGCCTGGTCGACATGTATATTAATGTCACCTCTGTAGCATTGTGTCTTGTCATATGTTGAAGTCTTTTATCAATTTATGGTGCACTGCCCTGGTTTTGTTTTCACTTGTGTAGTTCTAAACATACACAGTTGAGTTTTGTTGCACTATGTAATTTGCTTGAAGTTGTAGCCTTTGGTATTTGAGTTCATTTGCTCATTCGAGCTATTGTCTTCATGTTAACTGATTTGGTGCAAGTGTATGCATTGAGTTGTTTAGCTTCTTATCACTTCGAGTCAGTTTATTGTTTTCACTGGACTTGTGAGTCTGGCCATTTGAACCATTGACTGTTGCAGTTTGGTTTGATATTGGTTTATGGTTCGAGTCACTTGTGTTCCATGTTGTGTATACTTGGTGCCTGGATTTATTTCTTGCCTCTATTGCATTTTTATCCTGTACTCTTTGAATACTTGCATTTGAAGTGTGTGTTCTGGTTTGGTCGAGTCTGGAGCTTGTTTGTTGGACTGGGTTCACTTATTATCTTGTAATCTGGTTCACCCCAGAACAGTTGTGTCCATTGCATGTTTTAGAAAATTGTCTGGACTTCGAGGGTTGCTGCTTGGTTGCACTGTCTATTTCCTGGCATCACCCTTTGTATATTTGAGCTTGTTGAACTATTCTTTGTTTTCCTTGACTATTATACATGATTTTGTACATTTTGTCTGGAGCAGTTCTGAAATATATATATATATATATATATATATATATATATATATGTATGTATGTATGTATGTATGTATGTATGTATGTATGTGCACCACTGTTATCTTAATTTTTGGAGTTGCACCTGATTTGAATCCAGCTTATAGCTCGGGTTTGACCTTGTGCTCCTGTCGTGACTCTATTTTTATTGCACTTGACTTGAACCTAGCTTTTGATTGGGTTTGACCTTGTACTCACCTGTCCCTGTAGTTTTGTCAAGTGTAGGTGTGCACAGCCTTGTGGCATGTACAGTGATATACTGTGCATGTCACAAGCTGTTCGTGTATGTTGAATTCAAAATAAATATGATGACGAACAACCCAAATAACTAAGGCAAATAACATTTTCAAAATACACATTTTATTTTACACTGCAAAAATTATTTCTTTTTTAATTTTACCACGTCAGTGTGTATTTTGCAGATAACTCAGATGCTGGATTCAAGCTAGAATAGAGTTGAAGATAAATATGAGTGAATGAGTGAAATGTGGTGAGGTGAACATTGTAAATGGAAAGTTGTGATGTAATCAAAATTGTATTGTAATTAAAATTGTATATATATAGTGAGAGCTCAAATTTGTATATTCAAAATTGTAATAAAATATCTATTTGAATTTAAATTCTGTGTTATTTATTTTAATCAGCAAATATTTATTCAATTATGTGAAAATAAAATAGTACAATAACAAATACATTTAAATGAATATATATATATGTATGTTTATTATCATCAAACAAAAATCATATACTTGCATATTCAACAATCTCCCCCTTTTGATGATAACAAACATATATTTAAGATTTTGAATTTGAT
This sequence comes from Allium fistulosum, assembly GCA_030737815.1. Lineage (NCBI taxonomy): Eukaryota > Viridiplantae > Streptophyta > Magnoliopsida > Asparagales > Amaryllidaceae > Allium > Allium fistulosum. The sequence continues at coordinate 410,914,783 of CM060908.1, read as the reverse complement.
AAATGTATTTGATCATTCTATTTGCTCCCCTATTTGAATGCTCCCTCTCTACAACAAAACCCCCCTTCATATATGCATGAAAATAAATAGAAATATGCAAATAGAATATACAAAATAAAATATTTGAGCTTTATTTGCCAAAATCATAACTTTTCTCTCCTCCTTTAGTTATCAGCAAAAGAGTAATAGTGTTTGAAAAATGGAGATAAAGTGATAGACATTAATATAATACTAATACCTAATCGAGTATAAATATTAAATTTCAATAAAAAAAAGTCAAACAAAAATCATAAATACTCTGTTAGGCGCATATTCCACTTTAGAATGATAGGGATGATGTCGGCATATAAAACAATATAGTTGTGTCTATTTGTGGTATATTTATATCAGGAATTTGAATATCTACTGACCATGCATAACCGTTAGGACTTTTAAATGAGATTAGTAGTATTCCAATTTTTTTTAAAATGAATTCAAGTATCTTCTAACCACGCATAACCATGAGGACTTTTAAATGGGATTAGAATCAACTTGTCTATTTAAAAAACCTATTTTGATATGTGTTCCATACATGCATAACCGTGAGGACTTTTAAATAAGCATGAAAGCACATATACAAATATTCCAAGTAATTCACCCATGCATAACCGTGAGGACTTTTAAATGAGAGTGAATACTTTGGATTTTTTTATTAAAAGATAAATAAAATGAAAATGAATAATTTCCCGTTTAAAAATACCACATATTTACATACTATATTGGATTTTGATGAGTGATGGTCGTTAGAAATATGATAGAAATAGAGATGGTCATGGAATTTTTACCCAACAAGAGTTATTATAAATCTTGTTTAAATTTTTAAGGAAATTTACTAAATATACTTTCTCAAGTTAATATATAATTAATATCAACATGTGAGAAATGTGGATTACGGATCTTAAGGTTGGAATAACACTAGAGGGGGGTGAATAGTGTTTTGTGGATTTTCTAAATCTTTTTGAAACTTATGTAAATTTAATCACCAACAAATGCAATTCACAGACACAGATATAATCATAGAATCAAACACAGATGCAAATAATAAATAAAAGCAATAAAGGAAAGAACACACCAGGATTTTATACTGGTTCGGAGTTACCCTACATCCAGTCCTGCACAAACGTACGGATTTCTTATCAAAAATAACCTCCCAGATTACACCCTCGATTTCAAGGCCATGAGGTATACCCTCCTGTATTCGAGTCCGGGGCAAACTCACTTGATTTACCAGGCCACAAGATCACCTAATCGATTTCCGGGGCAATAATCACACCCAATTGATTTCAAGGCTCAATCGCACTTTTTACTCAATAGTTTGATTTACAAATAATCCTATAACTTTGAATAGCACTGAGATCTTATGGAGAGAGTGGTAGAGAATCAAACAAGAGATAATCAAGTTTGATTCACTTGGTATTTTAGCAGAGTATAGTTTAGGGATTCTTTAGGATAAATGTGGAATATGAAGAGAAGAGAAAACAAGTGAAATCTGATGATAAATTCGTTTAGAACTACTGGTATTTATAGGAAATCAACAGCCATATCTATTCGTGAAAGGATACGACGAATAGACACTTCTTTTGAAAATTTGAATTTTGAATTTAACGGTCACCATGTCGAGATGGGGGGTTGAGGGATGTCGACATGCTCTAGGAAAAATTGGTGATTTTGAATTTCTTATTTAAAATTGGTTTCTATAATTAGTCAAAACGATTTCTAAACTTTGTAAATATATTTGAATATAGTTTAAACATATAAAAGAGTTTAGAAAGTAATTTTTAATATATATAATCTTAATCTATAAAGTGATTTAAAATCTGAGTAAATAAATATTTTAAAGCTAAATATTTAAAGCAAGAGATAGTTTAAAATCAATGACAATTTTGAAATCAAAATATTAAAAATGATAAAGATAGTTTTGAGGCTAAAATATTTCAAACAAGAGAGATGTCTTTTTGAAAAGAAGGTTTTGAAAACATTTAAAATAAGAGATATATTTTTGAAAAATATTTTTATAAAATTAGTGGATATCAAAATAGGACCACTATATGTTCCACTAGATATTGTCGTGGGTTCCATCCCACTAGGATTCCATCCCTTTAATAGGCTTGAAGTGGATTCCATTCCACAAATAAATTTCGAATAAAGATGTAAGTGCTTTCAAGAAGTTTTAACATAATTCTAGACTCAATACTTATCTTGTACTATTAAAATCTTGAACTCTTGATAACTTGATTTCTTGATACTCATGAGTCTTCAATCTTGATATCTTCGATCTTTAAATTCATCAGTCTTGTATCTCTATACTGTATAGTCTTCATTCTTGGTACCTGCATGTTTATATCCTACATATATATATATATATATATATATATATATCTAAACTATAATGTTAGTATTTATATTTTATAACAAGTCCTAAGGTTTTTGTCATCAAAACCATCCTTCTCAAGGACTAACAAACTCCCCTTTTTTGATGATGACGACCTATGTTTATAAAATATACTTCACCTTTACTATAACTGCCTATAAACTAATAACTCTCCCTTAATCTAAGCCTAACTACTCTATTTTATAATCTTCCCCTTTTTCATCAACAAAACCATCCTAAATCTATAAAACTATAAAACTCCCCCTTAAACTAATACTAGAACAAAGTATAGTAAATGGAATGTGAAAGGCAGTAAAATAATTATATTATAATTATTCAATACATAAATATGTATAAGTATATTTCAGACAATCCAATCAACACATACATCAAATCCAATCATGTCAAACAAGTCAAACAAATCAATCAAGTCAAACAAGTAAATCAAGTTAATCAATTCAAACAAGTCAATCAAGTCAAACAAATCAAAAATTAATAACCCTATACTATAAGACAATAATATGAACTCCCCCTAAATAAAATACACTTGTTATGTGTACATATATGCAATATGTAGTTTGTAATGCAGTATGAAATGTATGACATATGCAATGTAGCATGAGATGATATGCAGAATGAAGTGCAACTTATGATGCAAATGATTATGATATTTCATGCATTGTAATTTATGATGTAATATGACATGAAATGTGATATGAAATAGGATGCATAATGATATGTAATATGAAATAAAATGACAACGAAGTAAAAATAATAATATGCAGAATGATATGATGATTTATATACTATTGTAAGAGATATTTAGATTATAAGATAAACATGAGTGATAAGTAATATCTAATTGACAAGCGCATATATATATATATATGTATGTGTGTGTGTGTACATATATCAAACTATTTATTATAAATCACTTCAACCTAACAAATGTAATACACACCAATTACTAGACTTAGGTTAAGGAAACTAATGAATGGGACTGAAAGAGTAGTAAAGACAAGAGTTTAAAGGTAATAAATGATATTAAAACTATAACATATTCATAAAAGGTAGTAATCAAACTCAATACCAAAATCAAATTGCTAAGAAATATGGATTTAAACTATATATATGATCAATATGGTTTTTAAAAGTTAATATCCTCCTTATTTAATTTGTTTAAAATAATTTTTTTTAACTTAATTGTTTTTTTAAGAATCCAAACTTCCATGTTTATAAAATACTTAACTTACTAATTAAAACCTATATATTAAATTATTATTGATTAAAATATTTAAAATCATGTTTAAACACCTTTTAAATTAAAAAAAATATCATAATAAAATATTAAATAAAATACCAAAGATTGAAAAACTAAAATAAACATGTGTTATATTAAGACATCTTACATTAAAAATTTTAGTTAATTATTAAAAAATATTTAAACATGAAATTAATTTTAAAATATTCTATTATAAGTTAGAAAATAACTCTAAAAAGAATAGAGAAAAATACTTAATTTAAATGTCATTTTTACATAGTTTAAAGTTTCAAATAGAAAAGACAGCATTTACAGAATGCAAGTTTTTGCAGTAAAATATATTCAAAACATTATAAAACAGAAACTGCTGCATTTAACAAATGCTGTGAAAAGTTTCTGAAACACTATAGCGTTTCTTAGCACAGTAATGCTATAAAAATGAATTTGCAGTGCTTAAAAAACGTTAATAGAAGCAAAGACAGCATTTCAGAAATGCTATCTAAAGTTCTGGGCCTGTTTTTAACATGATTTTGCACTAATTTTACGACTAGATTTTGACATGTAAATAATTGATTTTTGACCCAATTTTTTATAGTAGTTAATATAATTAAAGTAAATAAAAAACATAAAGAAAAATAATGAAAAAACATGTGTAAAGATACTTGGCATTATGCATGTAAAAATGCTTTTATTAAAGAACAAGCGTAATGACACGTGTCATTTTGCATGTATGCCACTATTTATTTATATGACAAGTGTCATGTGATGTGGCACAATCTTATTAAATGAAGAAATCTATAAATAGAGCCTTATTCTAACATTCTAAATTCATTCTATTAATTTCTTAAAGACATAAAATTAGTTTCTTAAAAGAAATAGAGTACGAGAAGTAAAAACAACATTACAAAAGTTGAAATTACGAATGAAGGTATGCTTTTCTACTTAGTATAGTTGTAATAAATTAGTAGTAAGATTTTATTTGAAAGGAAACACATTTTAAAAGACTTTTAAAAGAAATTTAGACTGGTATATCGATATGTATATCATGGTGTGTCGATATATGGACCAAAATATCAAACTTATAAAAGAGATAAATTTCTATATCTAACTAAATGCATAAATATATATTCCTAAATGCAACAATAAAGATGAAATAATAGTAAAGCGTACCATTTTTTGCACTCCTCTATCTTTCTAACTTTGTTGTTCTTCCATTATCGTGAACCACACATTTATATCTTTCAGAATTTGACGACGAGATCTGTTCTATTGCGACGGGCTTGTTTTTCTGATCATTATAGTATATTCATTTGCTGAATTTGAAGACCGTATGAGAAAGATACAGATGATTTAGTAGATTGACCAACTTGGCGCCAAAACTTTGAATTTGAATTTTGAATGAATGGACACTTCAACCACTATAAATAGGCCCAACTGTCACCACTTTTCATTAAACTTTCTCTTCTTCTTCTTCCCGTTTTTCTATTTACTATCAAACTTCCAGAAGGCATATCTCCTTTGTTTATTAACGAAATTAGATGAAACCAGCGGCAAATAGAAGAGGAAGGCAAGAGCTACAATCTAGTAATAGTTTGGTGACGAACTTGGATGGTATTGTGGTGCAACAGGCCGAACAGTAAGAGAAATGAAGGAAATCCCGTACACAGTTTTCAGTTTTGGATAGCCAAATTCAAACTGTCATATCTCACTCAATTTTGATCGGAATTTGATGATCCACCCATCAAAATGACCGTGAGAACAAGAAATACAATCTAAAAAAATAGTTGGGACAAAATACTCAAATCTCTGGATGCAATTTGAAGAATACCATTGACAGTTTTGCTTTCTTTTTCTCTTTGTTCAGCAAAACTTCATTTGACCATAACTTGGTCATTTCTTGACGGATTCAAACGAAACTAGTGACATTGTGAAGCAGATGGAGAGAAGTATAGTATCAAATCAAGTTGTAGATGAGAATCAAAAGTTTTGTATTGATCTGGTACCCATTTCATTGTCGATTGCCATTATATATCCATTTGTTCTTCTTGATCGATGAATGATTACGTGGTATCTTTTAACCAACAGTCATTAGACATAATTCTTCTTCTGCAAAACAACATAACCTTTTAAAGAATCAAATGACTTTCCAAAATAACTAAATATAGTTTTAAACAACAATATCATGATGATTCTGTGACTTATTCATATGAAAATAGTGTTAATAATTTTATAAAAAAAATTGCCATTTTTTTTTTCAAAATCAGATTATGAGAATTTTGAAAACCAATGCTCTGATACCAAATGTGAGAAATGCGGATTACGGATCTTAAGGCTGGAAAAACACTAGAAGGGGGTGAATAGTGTTTTGTGGATTTTCTAAATCTTTTTGAAACTGATGTAAATTTAATCACCAACAAATGCAATTCACAGACACAGATATAATCACAGAATCATACATAGATGCAAATAATAAATAAAAGCAGTAAAGGAAAGAACACACCAAGATTTTATACTGGTTCGGAGTTACCTTAAATCCAGTCCCGCATAAACGTATGGATTTCTTATCAAAAATAATCTCCCAGATTACACCCTCGATTTCAAAGCCACGAGGTACACCCTCCTGTATTCGAGTCCGGGGCAAACTCTCTTGATTTACCAGGCCACAAGATCACCTAATCGATTTCCGAGGCAATAATCACACCCAATTGATTTCAAGGCTCAACCCCACCTTTTACTCAACAGTTTGGTTTACAAATAATCCTATAACTTTGTATAGCACTGAGATCTTGTGGAGAGAGTGGCAGAGAATCAAACAAGAGATAATCAAGTTTGATTCACTTGGTATTTTGGCAATATAGTTTAGGGATTCTTTAGGATAAATGTGGAAGATGAAGAGAAGAGAAAACTAGTGAAATCTAATGATAATTTCGTTTAGAACTACTGGTATTTATAGGAAATCAACAGCCATATCTATTCGTGAAAGGATATGATCAATAAACACTTCTTTTAGAAAATTTAAATTTTGAATTTAACGGTCACCATGTCGACATGGGGGTTGAGGGATGTCGACATGCTCTAGGCAAAATTGGCAATTTTGATTTTCTTGTTTAAAATTGGTTTCTATAATTTGTCAAAACGATTTCTAAACTTTGTAAGTATATTTGAATATAGTTTAAACATATAAAAGAGTTTAGAAAGTAATTTTTAATATATATAATCTTAATCTATAAAGTGATTTAAAATCTAAGTAAATAAATATTTTAAAGCTAAATATTTAAAACAAGAGATAGTTTAAAATCAATGACAATTTTGAAATCAAAATATTAAAAATGATAAAAATAGTTTTGAGGCTAAAATATTTCAAACAAGAGAGATGTCTTTTTGAAAAGAAGGTTTTGAAAACATTTAAAATAAGAGATATATTTTTGAAAAACATTTTTAAAAAATTAGTGGATATCAAAATAGGACTACTATATGTTCCACTAGATATTATCGTGGGTTCCATCCCATTAACATGCTCGAAGTGGATTCCATTCCACGAGTAAATTTCGAATAAAGATGTGAGTGCTTTCATGAAGTTTTAACATAATTCTAGACTCAATACTTATCTTGTACTATTAAAATCTTGAACTCTTGATAACTTGATTTCTTGATACTCATGAGTCTTCAATCTTGATATCTTCGATCTTTAAATTCATCAGTCTTGTATCTCTATACTGTACAGTCTTCATTCTTGGTACCTGCATGTTTATATCCTGCATATATATATATATCTAAACTATAATTTTAGTATTTATATTTTATAACAAGTCCTAAGGTTGTTGTCATCAAAACCATCCTTCTCATGGACTAACACAACACTCATCACTTTTTCAATCACTATTTACCTTTTCAATAATCAGTAGAGAGTCAGATTAGTTAATGTAGTCATTTAAGATCAAATCCAAAAATAATTATAAAATCAAATTTTCTAAAATGACTAATCTGAAACAAGGTCAACAAAAACTATTTTATGAAAGGGGTTTTTAAAAGAAAAATGTCTGCTAATTGAAAATCAGTTGAAATGAAAAATATGCAAATATTTTCTTTGAAAATGTGATGCAACTAATGAATGTCTTTTCATAAAACTCATTCCACTAGTAATTTTTCTATCAACTAGATTACCAGTGTAACCTGCATCCGAATTTCCACTACGCCATAAATGGCCTACTGCAACACAAAAAAAATGTTGGCTCAGGCCCGAAAAATGTTGCCATAGGTCTATGGCAACACTTTTAGGGTGATGCAATTTTTGCCGTTGCCTTAGACCTCAAAGGCAACATTTTGACTATCTAAGGCAACATAAGTAATATTGTTGCAATAGAACCCTATTTGGGTCTATGGCAACACCCATAGGTATCTGTAGCAACATTCCAAAATGTTGCTATAGATATGAACTTTTTGAATTTGTGGGGCCCACAATGTAGAGCATATTTGATTTTTTAATAAAAATAAATATTTATTTAATAAAATGCTATTACACAGAATTTGATATTTAAACAGTAATTTATTTAAATAAATATTTTATTTCAACATTTGAAATTGTACAAATTCCTGACTCCACTATTTTACAATACAATGATATATAACACTGATATTCACATATACAGATATTCCTCACTACATCACTCAGTTCACTCATTACATATGCAGTTTCAATTTATACATACACTGACACTGACAAATATATGCCGAGCCGAAGGCGAGCCGAGTGCCGAGCCGAAGGCGAGCCGAGAAGCGGGTCCGGGCGCAGCGCCGGCGGGGGTCCGGGGCACCGCAGTCCCGGCGGGGATCGACCGATTCATCCGATTTCGGAAGATCGAGCCTTCTTTGAAATGACGTAAAATGATGCACAAATGAAGACTGAGCTTAATTCCTATCCTCCATCTCCTCGCCTAAATCTGCTTGAATCCCCTACGGCCAAACACCAAAACTCTACTGCAAACTCTTCAATTTCCAATCACCACATTAGCTTCTCTCCGTAACCAATACACAACAGCACTCTACCATTGTCAAACTCCAAACTCCGTCTACATCTCTCTGCCAACATTCAGGCATCACACTGCCAACTGAAACTCCTCTGCATCACCAACTTCCACCATCACTTCCATAACTTACCAAACCAACCAACCAACCTTCAACCAATACAACTACATCCAGATTCAATGGTGAACCAACCAACCAGATTATGAACTTGCGATGGACTTGCGATGGAGGCACAGGGCATCCAGAAGCAGTACATACCCAGCCAGATTCTGAAACATTAACAAGTGTTAAAGGAGCATTTGCACAAACATATGGGGGGCATACTATCTTATTGAAATTACCAGTACCAAGTGAAGCAACCACAATCATAGGGGAAAGTACGAAGAGATCAGCCTGGGATCTGCTCTGAACTTGCGATGGAAAGTACGAAGTGAACCAAAATCTCGAGGGCAGCAGTTCGGGTTTTGGGAGAAATTAAGGCGCTAGAAGGGTTTTCAGGTGAAGTGGTCTAAAGGAGAAAGGTAGAGGGGTTGGTAGCGAGCAGGTCTTCTGTTGGAGGCGAGAGCTGATGGCGACGACAGCGGTGGCAAAAGGGGTTTGAACGGAAAACTTTGTTTGGCTTCGGGTTTTGGTGTCGTGACAGGGCTCTGGTTGGAGCTAGATGGTCGCGATGGGTCAGGGGGTAGCTGGGGGTGAGGGTGACAATTTGGTGGCGGAGGCGAATGGGAGGAGGCGAATGGGAGGAGGCGACTGGGAGGAGGCGAATGGGAGCGACTGGGAGGAGGCGAATGGGAGGAGACGAATTGAAATGAAAACCAAAAGGGGATCTGAACTAGTTTAGGCGGGAAAACGAAATTTTGGGCCAAATTGCAGTGGTGATCCATTTTAACAACCAGATTAAATGTAGATCGTTGGATCGTATTCACGCGGATTGCTAATTTTATTAATTTTTTAATCTGAATACATCTATTGCAACACTATATAAAAATGTTGCATCGTGTTACACTTGTTTAGCTAGAGCAACACATTTTTATGGCTAAGGTAACACCAAAAATGCAACGTTGCAGTAGGACCAAAATTTTGTAGCTGTCGCAACATTTTAGCTGGCAACACCTTGCAAAAGTGTTGCAGAAGGTCATTTATGGCGTAGTGTTCCCTTTGACTCAAGATTATCATTAGTTGGATGTTTTAGACCAGACTGTGAAGTTGCAACAAAATACTTTAAAATCATTTTTAACAGCTTTTAAATGAACTTTAATTGAAACTATGCAAACAAACAGTGAACATAGTGTCAGCAGTAAAATAACCAAATATATCCACATGTATCTTGAGTAATCAAAAATCAATACAAGATAATGTCTCTTATCATCTAAACTTGTAATATCATTAGTCCAAACGAATCTATATGACTTAGTCCAAAAATTCTAGAGGTACTTGTAGTGTTCTTGGCATACAAGAATAATTGGTCAACATTTTTCATAATTCGGAATCAAAATCAACATTTATTTCTTTATCACATAAGTGGTTGATTTAATTCAAATTATGGTGCAGATTTTCACATTTAATATATTGTTCAAGATAAATGTACCGTTACCTATTTTACCTTTACGATAATTTCCCATTGTGATTCTGCCACCTTTATACTAGGTTAAGGAATTTTGATTTGTTGCCCGTCGTGTGCCTGGAACAGCCAGAATCCAGATAGCACTGTTGTTGTTCCTTAGCCTGCCACCATACCTACACGAGAAAAGATTTTTGCGACCTATTTGTTTTTATAGGTCCATGGTTGTTAGTGGCAAAAGAATTTGAAAAATAAGTTTCTATAGACCCAAGACAATTTATATTTGTTCCTCTTGGCACCCAAATTTGTTTGACTTTAAGGGATTTTATATTCGTGCCTTTTGGAACCCAAATTTGAATGGTTTTCACGTGTTTGGGTCTATACCAGCATATATTGTGATTGTGTCCAGTTTTTCCACAAATTGTGCACTTGGAATTGACTTGATTAATTTCACCTCTAATACGTTCAGATTGATTATATCCAAGTCCTTGTCTAATAGGATCGACAGTTTGTTTTCTTAATAACATGTTTAGCGATCTTTCTCCTTTTGAAAATTTCCTTAAAGTCGTGGACAATTGTTGGACTTGTGTTTTGAGGGATTCTTTTCATTCAAAATTGAGTGCACTTTTTAATAGAATTTCTCTTCTAATGTTTTCACTCTCTTTCAAAATCAGAATTTCATTTTCAAGCGTTTTAATTTTAATTTCTGATTTTTTAATTTCTTCTTCGAATGATGGACACTTTTCACACTTAGGGCTTTTATTTCGATAGTTTTTGACTAATTGGTCAAGTTTTTTATTTAAATCTATCAAAGTATCTCTTTGTGATTCAATTTTAGCGTATTTCTCCCTAAGTCTTTCAAAGCAGTCATTTACTTCGTGAACATATATAAGTAATTCTGAGTGAGTTTTGATACCTCGCTAGGCTCGTCATCATCACTATCAGTAATATCACCTCGAAGACATAGATCTGCTTTTTCATTCTCACTACTAGTGCTTTTATTATCGTCATCACTTTTATTCCACGTGGTTGCAAAACTTCTCCTTTTTGATTTCTTTCCTTGGCCGAGTCAATTCTGGGGATAGTTGGGCTTGCTGTGACTAGGTTTATTGCACTTGTGACAAATGATCTCTTGCTCTTCTGGGTTGTCTAGAACTTTGACTATTCTGCTTTTCAATTGTTTGTTTAGAGTTGGATTTCCGTGTTTGCGATTCCACCTTTTGAATTTCTTTATTATCAGCGCCAGTTCTGCTACACCATCATCATCATCTTCACTTTCGGTTGTTCCTTTGAGAGCTATTGATTTCTTTCGAGTGTCACCTCCTTCACGTTCTTCCTTGAATTTCATTTCTAGCTCATAAGTGGTGAGATTTCCGATGAGTTCTTCAACTTTGATTTGTTTCAAATCTTTGGATTCTTGAATGGCAGTCACTTTTGCTTCGAAATTTCGTGGAAGGACTTTGAGGATTTTTCGAACTATTTCCAATCTGTGTATGGGTTTCCAAGAGCGTTTGATTTGTATACCAGATTAGAAAGTTGTCCATACATCTCTTTGACATTCTCATCCTTGGCCATTGTGAAGTTCTCGTATTCGCTACTGAGCATGGCAAGGCGAGATTCTTTGACTTGAAATGTTCCTTCGTGAGTCACTTCAAGTGTATGCCAAATTTCCTATGCAGTTAGACAATGTGAGACACAATTAAATTCAATTTGATCCAATGAACAAATAATAGAATTCATAGCTTTAGCATTGGCATTCTGTATTTATTTTCTAGATCTGTCCATTGATCCATCGATTTTTCTATTTCCTGATTATCTACCACTATAGTTGGTGTCCTATATCCTGTCTCAACAATATTCCAAGCATCAATGGTTTTCAGAAAAATTTTCATTCTATTTTTCCAGTAAGCATATTCACCATTGAACATTGGTGGTCTAACTATGGACTGACCCTCAGCAAAAGCATTATTAAAAGAAGCCATTTAAAAAAATTTAAAACAAAAATTTGTTTTCGAAAAATCAAATTTTTAAAGCAAAAATTGGCTTTTGTTCCTAGCTCTGATACCACTTGTAGGATCGACTTCACCGTAGAGGGAGGGTGAATAGGGTGATACTAATAATTTATAAAAATTTAATGTGGAAAATAATTGCCACACAGATATAGCAAAATAATAGCAGCACAGATAATAGCGGAATTATAAAAACAGAAATAGAACAACACAGATTTACCCAGCTTCGGCAAAACCCTGCCTACGTGCTGCCCCAATGGTTTCTACTAGAAATTAAGCAGTCAGACGCTTACACATGTAAACTCGTGACACCCGCTATTGACTAACCTAACTCTACGTTCAAAACTCTGCCACAACTCAGCCACTGAGCTGCGAATTCTCGAACTACACCACCGTAGTTCGTCCCCTAGTCACACGACTAGAATTTACAAAATTTTAAAAGAAAAATACAAATTTAAAACAAATTAAAACACAAAAACCCTAATTAAAATTAAATCCCAAAAACAAATATAAGTTGGCCCAAATAAAATTAAAATGAGACCCCTTTTCTATTTATCCTCTTGTATATTTCTTCGGCCCGTATGGCTGTCTCGTTCCTTCTTCGATCTGAAATTAGGGCATTTGTAAATTGAGGCGCTTCTTGATGGTTGATCAATTGATTTGATATTCTCGAGTTGATTATTTTGTCAATTGATCATCTCTTCGATTTGGACACGGCCGCTTCAATTACGCCGAGTTCGATTTGATAAAATCTGGTATGTGATTTCCTTTGTTATTCTTGTTGATATGCTTGAACTCGAAGCTCTTTAGGCCTAGTCCGATGATGTTAATGGTTTAAATAGGGATTGAAACCCTAAATTATCGTTCGTATGAATTCGTCTGATAATTTTTCTCGACCACTGATTTTTGATTCATTGCTGTTGATGTTCTCTGACTTTTTCAATTCGTATATTTTCTGTTTGCTTGGTCACCACGGCTTTGATTTTGAACTTGCTCCGTGAATTTCTGGTTTGACTTCGTCCATTTGAAATGGTTTCTACCGTGACACTTTGATTTGTTCAATTCGAACTTGTTATTATTTTGGTCACCATGGCTTCATGAATTTGGCATGATCATTGACTTTGTTTGAAACATTTTGCTCTGTCGTTCGATTTAACTTAAATGTTGGTGATTAATCTTGATTTGTCCAAACTTGCTACTGTTTTGATTTTCATCAATTCACGTAGAACTTCACTGCTCTGACACACAGGCTTCACACAGTTCATAATTTCCGGGTCGATGTGTGTGTTCATGCCTGTAGCATTTTCGACCTGATGCTTGAGTACATGTTTACTGTTTCACTACATCCCATATTGTTACTACATATATATATGTATACGTGTGTGTTTGTGCACGTATATATGTATACTTGTGAAGCTTGGCTCGACTCGACACTCTGTTGCTTGCCATTTTCACCATGCGTGATTATGTATGCTGTCATGTGAACTGCCATATGCATATACATTTTGGTTACTGTTTTGTTCTTGTTTGCTGCCTGGTCGACATGTATATTGATGTCACCTCTATAGCATTGTGTCTTGTCATATGTTGAAGTCTGTTATCAATTTATGGTGCACTACCCTGGTCTTGTTTTCACTTGTGTAGTTCTGAACATACACAGTTGAGTTTTGTTGCACTATGTAATTTGCTTGAAGTTGTAGCCTTTGGTATTTGAGTTCATTTGGTCATTCGAGCTGCTGTCTTCATGTTGACTGATCTGGTGCAAGTGTATGCATTGAGTTGTTGAGCTTCTTGTCACTTCGAGCCAGTTTATTATTTTCACTAGACTTGTGAGTCTGGCCATTTGAACCATTGACTGTTGCAGTTTGGTTTGATATTGGTTTATGGTGCGAGTCACTTGTGTTCCATGTTGTGTATACTTGGTGTAACGACCCGAAATTTTCGACCTTGAAAATTCGACACTAATACGTTCACTGTAGAAATGCCGAGCAATCGAACGCCGGAAATTACAGATTGTTAGGGTAAAGAAGAAAAGAGGTAGAAGAAGAACAACAGGTAGAAGAAGAGACAGAAAACAAATCACAGAATCTCACATTCGCAGCGGATCAAAATATAATATCAAATAATAGCATTTATACAAAGAAAAGTTGTACTTGCCAATTCATATACAATACATCAGAGTTACAACCATTCAAAAATAAACTGGACAGTTATAAATAACTTGTCCCAGTCTACAACAATATAACACCAATACACAGTGGAAAATACTCCATACGTTCCTACCATCCAGCTCGTCTCCTGAACTCCACAATGTCCTATCCTGAAAATCTGTAATACTCGATCTGACCCGAACATTACAATAAAGTAACACCCGAGTCAGGCTGGAAACCAGCGTGAGTAAACCCATATAATTTGAAACTCTAAGGTTGTAAAACTTCTTTGAAAACCAGGGTAACTCGTCCATCACTACGAGTTCTTATCTTGTTATAGTCAAACACTTATTTCACCAAATAATATCTAAGTACCGTTACTTAGTTTCAAAGGTCTAGTTTACTTAATTTATTCCATTCCAGCCTATTGATTACACATATCAAATCTATAAGGAATTATTGTAGATTTCAAATCGAAGTGGTTTCGAGTATTTACTGGTACCCGACCCCGGTCTCTTCGAATCCAATGTTATTCATTAAACCAAAAGTTTAAGTTTAAACAATACAATTTATACACAACAATTCATCTCAATCACACAGCAGCACATATCATATATCGGAGATATCACATAATCCAGGGCATTCAATATCACTCACTCATCCATAAGCAGGATTAATCAACCACACCATCTCTAATTAATTTAATTAACCACCAAATGAAGTAAATTAATTACTTTAATTACTTTTAAATCCTGCATACTTAACATTAATTAATTACAAACCAATTAATTAATCATCCCTTAATTATCCGTCTTAATTAATCATCCTTGATTAATTATTCTTTAATTACATTAAGTAATTTACTTTAATTAATTACATAAATTAATTATTCTTTAACCATTCACATTAATTAACCCTTAATTACTCTTTTTAATTACATTAATTTATGATCCTCTAATTACTTTCATTAATTAATTATTCTTTTAATTAATTACATTCAATAATTAATCTTTTAATTACAAATTAAATTAATTAACCCTTATCAAATTAATCCTTAATTACTTACATTAATAAATTATCATTTAAGTAATTAATCTCTAATTACTTACATTAATTAATCCCTTATAAATTAATTAATCTAATTATTTATATTAATTAACCCTTTAAATTAATTATCATATAATCACTTGATTAATTTAAACTTTTAAAAATTGTTAACATATATTTAAATATCTGACTCGAGACAACTTCGAGTTCCCACCCGAGCCAGTTCTTCTTTTCCCTTTTCCTTTAAACATTGTTTTGTTTTAAAATTTAAAAACTGTTACACAGCTAAAGACTCGCGTACACTCGATAGCAAACTCGAGCCAAATCACAACTTTCCCGAGGCCAAACCCGAGACACCACCTTCTTCTTCCCCGATCCAAAACTACACAGTGACAACAGATATGAAAGCAACCATGTGCACGTGCACACGAGCTCGCCGCCCCTCCGGCCAACTTCGTCGTCGCTTACAAGTCGACGATGACCTACTCGAACCCTCAAACACCCAGAACCATCAATCTCCCCGGAACCCAAAATCGAGCAAGTCGATGTCTTTCTGAAATCAAACTTGGTCGACAAAATCACCTCATGCCGACAATCCCGATCACCAGAATTCACGCCATCTCGATCAAAGCCTCACCGATGACCCACGCTCTGATTCCCCCATCACCGGTCCAGTCCGATTCACCCTCGACGACGTGGACACCTCGAGAACAACGACTAAAACTGGGCATAAAACCATACTTCCTCGTCGTCCGGCCACCACGACCACCTAAAAATTCAACCACCATTTTTCCTCCGATTCCCATCCTTCACACTACCTCCAGCACCAAGCATGTCCATCAATACCTCGCCGATCGTCGGAATTTGACGAAAACCCAAAAAACTTGTCAACTCAAGATATCTCCATATATACAAACTTAAAAATCTTGAAATGATTATCAGAAATCATGATTTTGCAATACGAATTTCATTGTAACATCAAAACATGAAATTATGATTATTGATTTTCTGACTTATATATGATTTTCACTGTAATTTATCTTTTTCACAATATTTGCTAAATATTTTTACCTGAAACTATTTTTAGAAATGAAATTACATTGTTTCAAGCATTTTCTTTTCAATGATTAAAGCCAGAAAGAGATTAGAGAAGGAGAAATTGATTTTCGCATCTTGATTAGCCTATTAATATCAAACAGAGAATGCATATATGTATACCCAGACATGTACAGGTATATACACATAGTACTTCACTATATTCAAACAAAATATATCCATGCAAATCATATTTACCATATCACTTCACAAATTTAGCTCATGCAACAACATATAAACAGATTAAACCTTTTAAAACATAAGTTTACTCACTGTATTGATGAACAGAGAAGCCTGGAAATGCTTTGATCTTTGAAACAACAACTAGATTAAGTTGAAATTTGAATCTTGAATTGCTTGTATTTAGTTGAGTTGATCCTTGAATTTATACTTGCTTTTGCTCAACTTGAATTTGAAAGAGTTGAAGTTGTTGTTTGATTTCCTTTTTATTTTTAGTTTAGAAAAAGATGAAAGAAAGGATTGAGAATGAATAAGTAAAAGTTTGTACTGAAACCAGCCAAGTTCTCTAACATTTTTACTTATATTTCAATTTTAAGAGAAAACTAATGCCACTTGTTATTTTGCATGTTGTAATTAGCTTACACTTGTTAAATTGCATGCATTTATTGTTTGTTAAATCCTATTTAAGCTATCATACCTTTTAATTAAATAAATATTTAAATTTAGGGTTTTAAAATATATAATTTAACCTAAAATTGCTTTTGAAAAATTATCATATTGAATTCAAACTAACTTCCAAATCACAATATATATACACTATTATACTTGTATATGTATACACTTATCATTTTCAACATTACAAAGTTGCATATATCTATTTACATATTTATTATTTTACTATAGGATTTATCATTTCCAGATATTTATAATTCAACATTTATTATAGTTTCAAATCCATTTATATATATCCAGAAATTTTTAATTATTAGAATTTTATTTGTTCAACTAAATAAAATCAGTATCTCAATAGTAAAAATCAATTAATTAACCAATTATCAGATGTCTAAAAATCCGGGTTATCACACTTGGTGCTTGGATTTATTTCTTGCCTCTATTGCATTTGTATCCTGTACTCTTTGAATACTTGCATTTGAAGTGTGTGTTCTGGTTTGGTCGAGTCTGGAGCTTGTTTGTTGGACTGGGTTCACTTGTTATCTTGTAATCTGGTTCACCCCAGAACAGTTGTGTCCATTGCATGTTTTAGAAAATTGTCTGGACTTCGATGGTTGCTGCTTGGTTGCACTGTCTATTTCCTGGAATCACCCTTTGTATATTTGAGCTTGTTGAACTGTTCTTTGTTTTCCTTGACCATCATACCTGATTTTGTACATTTTGTCTGGAGTAGTTCTGAACTATATATATGTATGTATGTGCACCACTGTTATCTTGATTTTTGGAGTTGCACCTGAGTTGAATCAAGCTTATAGCTCGGGTTTGACCTTGTGCTCATGTCGTGACTCTATTTTTCTTGCACTTGATTGAGTTGAACCTAGCTTTTGATTGGGTTTGATCTTGTGCTCACTTGTCCCTGTAGTTATGTCAAGTGTATATCGGTGTGCACGGCCTTGTGGCATGTACAGTGATACACTGTGCATGTCACAAGCTGTTTGTGTATGATGAATTCAAAATAAATATGATGATGAACAACCCAAATAACTGAGGCAAATAACATTTTAAAAATACACATTTTATTTTACACTACAAAAATTATTTCTTTTTTAATTTTACCACGTCAGTGTGTATTTTGTAGATAACTCAGATGCTGGATTCAAGCTGGAATAGTGTTGAAGATAAATACGAGTGAATGAGTGAAATGTAGTGAGGTGAACATTGTAAATGGAAAGTTTTGATGTAATCAAAATTGTATTGTAATTGAAATTGTGTATATATAGTGAGAGCTCAAATTTTTACTATTCAAAATTGTAATAAAATATTTGTTTGAATAAAATATTTGTTTGAATTTAAATTCTGTGTTATTTATTTTATTCAGCAAATATTTATTTAATTATGTGAAAATAAAATAGTACAATAACAAATACATTTAAATGAATATATATATATATATGTTTATTATCATCAAACAAAAATCATATACTTGCATATTCAACAACTTGATTTTTTGCGATTTTTCCTAAGTGTTTAAGAATGATAAATAAATTGTTTAAGTCTAAAGGGCTTATTTGTTTAAGTAAAATGTTTATACTAAGGGTTAAATTGTAAAAATATTTAGAATTTAAAATTACGGCATGAGGCAGTTTTCCTTAATAAGGAATTTGATAAAGTTTTACTAGCCAATAATCTTTTGACAAATTATAGATCTTTAGTGAAAAGAAATAACTTTTTATAGTAATTTTACAGTTTTTAGAATAATTACAACTTTGTCATGTCGATATTGGCTATGTCGAGACATAACTCACTGCATCTTAGTGTCATCGACGCGGAATAAAACAATGTATACGATGTTAACGAGTTTGGCATGAAATGGACTGGTTTTGAACCTCGTCGAGGTCACAGTAACAAAGACAAAGAGGTGGACTTGACATATGCATTTCGAAGTTCATACATACCGCATTTTACACTAAGAGGCTTGTTGTTGTGTTTTATACTAGAAATCATGCTGCCACATATACTATTCAATAGGTTAGACTCGAAGACCTAGATGGTCATCGAGTTTACACTATGCCGCTTTCAACTTGTTGTCGAGCCTAGTCAGGCCACTTTTAACTTGTCATTGAGTTTACCCTATGCCGCTTTTAATATTGTTGTTAAGCTTAGTCAATGCCTTTAACTAGTCTTCGAGCCTAACCCATGTTTTTATAGTCATCAAGCTTAACCAATATTCTATATTTTATACCGTCGATGAGGCATTAATGCCAAATGTTTTATGTGTTGCCAAAGTTCAATATTTATAGTTTTAACACTATGACTTATGAAGTAGTAACTTCGATCATCCACATATATTTTAAATAAAAGACTTAAACATGCTTTTAAGTGGGCAAAGATCTTTAACGGCGATGACCACACCGAGTTTTATAATTGTAAAGTTTTACATAGTTTTAGCCTTATAGCCTAAGCTTTGAGAGGGTTGAAGACCCTAATGATTTCAAGGTTCATCAACGGTGTTTTATAAAGCATATATCATGGCATAAGTATTTTGAGTAAAGTAAAGGACCAATTTTTTCCTTGTTTTAAGTATGATTTCAAGGATTAAATCATTTACAAAGATTTTCTTTTCAATGAAATATGGATAGGGTAGTTAACCTAGAATTTTACTAAGAGAATGACTCAGAGATTAGAAAACAATATGTAACTAGTGTAGGGTCGCACCCTATACTTTAGCTAGTAGCCCCTAGCTAATATAAGTCCAAAATACTAATGTGTAGAGCTTTGTCATGGCTAAGACTAAAAGAAGGTTACACACAGAATAGAGATATGTTATTTATGAGCCTGCAAAACCATTAACATAAATTGACCCTAGAAGTAGTAAGTTACGGACAGACCATCCAGTTTCCTTTTAATAGTAAGTTAGAACATTTATTACGTCCGGTAGGCTTAAGTCAACCATAGGTTTATAGTCAGCCTGATAAAACTACGATGTTAGGACAGATAGTCCATTGATTACCTATATTGTATGCATACATGTTATTGTTATATTGTTTATTATAACCAGTTTGGTTGCAGGATTTTGATTGCAAATGATAGGTTTTTAAATGATATTAGTAAGGGGAAACCCATTCCACTAGGTAACGTGGTCTCACTTAATATCAATAAACCGAGATGTCATATTATTATTCACACCAGGCTTTTTGTTTGACTCAAAGTTTATGTTTTCTCCTTAAAATCTCGGGTCCTTAAAATTTAATTTGAGTAGGTTGAGAGTTAACGTTTTCAGGTTTAGTAGGTTTTGGTGAATAAAGCTTTCAAAGACGTGCAGTAGGCAAAGATAGCTTTGTAGGAGATTATCTATTTATCTATTCAGTTGTGACTGAATGTTGTATGTAAAGGTAGATGTTATAGCTGTTTGTTTAGTAACTTTGACCATCCAAGGGGGCATCTTCATATAATGCTCTTGGCGTATTTTGTAATAATTATATTTATCTGAACCCGGGAAACGTTATGAGATTATGTGCTGAATATGAAATTTTGATTTGAAATGTAATGAGAAAAATTATTTTGAAATTGTGTTTGAAATATTTCATATTCTTGTGCTTCTGATATTATGGACACCATTAACATTATCGCATTTTGTTGCCAGAAATTAATACTATAGATGACTGCAGCATCTATAGCGGTTAGTTTCAGACCTCAAAATGAGGGATGTTGCAACTTGGTATCAGAGCATAGGTTTATGTAAAACTTAAAAGAAATTTAAACCAAAAAAGATTTTTAAAACATAATCCAAATGAATCAGAGAATAAGATTGGGGTATGGGATAATGCTATACTAACGTACTTGTATTTGTTATATATAGGTATACACTTTATCTCTATTTTCCCATCTCTCTTAGCCCGTTCTTCCACGTATTACTAACGTTCAAATGTAGATTTAAAGGAAAGTAAGATACGGAGGCAGGAAACAGAAAAGGGTAACTCGGTAGAGGAAGTACCACAGCAAATTGAAATGCCAGACCCAAAGGAGTCCTGGTCGGGCACAAGCTGCTAATATAGATGCGAGAACACCGTAAATTGATATGGGAGCTATGTATTAGTTCTTTGTCAACATAATGCAAGCAGGAGCTGCTGCTGGACTTGTAGGTGGAAATGTTGGAGGAGTGAACCAGGAAGCTCCGGATGTCAACAACTATGTTGTGTTGAGTAGGGATTATTCAAGGCTTAGAGGAAAGCCATTTATTGGAACTGAGGATGCAATTGAAGTAATGAATTGGTTGCTTCATTGCGAGAGGATTTTCGCTGACCTTGGACTGAATGATTAGCAGAAGAGAAGATTAGCATCCAGGCAACTGCAAGGAGCTGCGTTGTACTAGTGGAATAGTGTAACTGCTGGAGTAATGGAGGAATCATTGACTTGGGCAGAATTCAGGAGAAGGTTCGAGGAAAGATTTATGTCGGAGATCGCTAAGTCTACCCTATTGAGGAAATTTGCTGAGTTGGTGTAGGGAGACATAATGGTGTTGAAGTGCTACAAGATTTGAGGAGTTATCTCAGTATGAGTATGCTACTGTGGATATAGTAATTAAAAGGAATGAGAAGTTCATTTGTGGAACACCCCTAATTTATAGAAACATAACTGTAATATTTAATTAGTTAAATTATATAATAATAATGTGATTTGACGAGAAGAATGAGAATTGATTAGTTAAGTAGGCCATGCCTTAGTTAATAAAAAAATTAGAGAAATAAAAGTTAGAATAGGAAGGAGGAACATGACAAGGGTAATATGGGAATATCCCTCATTCTTACCTCTTAAAACCTTCTATCTTTATTTGCTTCAATCATTTACACAGGTACAAACTAAACCTAGAGTGAGGTCGGCCATAGCTAAGAAGAAACAAGAAGGAAAGTAAAAGGTTAAGGAATCAAAGTTAAAAGAAATCAAGTCTACACCAAATCTCATCTTTCTCATCCAAATCAAGGTGAATAATAAATATACATATCATGTTTTGAATTGTTTTTCGGTTTAAATGGGAAATCTGAATTTAATATTGCTATTATGCCATGTTTTAGAAGCTTGAATGATTATATGCTTATTGGTGATTTTCTAGAATTTATATATGAAATTTAGTGATATGTTTGAGTTGGAAAACCTGTCATATGATACCCAAATGAGTTGCAATTTTGATATGAAGTTAGAAATATCATTTTAGAAGTGGTTTTTAATTTCATAATTTTCCAAGCAAGTATGGACCTTAAATGAATTTTCTAAGTGAATAAATTGGTGAATTTCAGGTTTTAATTATTAAAAATAATTAAAATAAGTTTTTGGCCCTGAAATTTTTATATGTCTAAGAGTATGATGAACTTGATTTATTTTGAATTTTAGGGATTTTTCTAAGTGTTTAGAATGATAAATAAATTGTTTAAGTCTAAAAGGCTTATTTTTTTAGGTAAAATGTTTATAACAAGGATTAAATTGAAAAAAAATATCTACCATCTAAAATTATGCATAAGGCAGTTTTCCTTAGTAATTTGATAAAGTTTTGATAGCCAATAAGCTTTTGGCAAATTATAGAGGTTTGGTGAAAAGAAACAACTATTTATAGTAATTTTGTAGTTTTTAGTATAATTACAACTTTGCCATATCGATATTGGCTATGTCGAGCCACAACTCACCACATCTTAGTGTCATCAACGTGGAACAAAACAATGAATATGATGTCAATGAGTTCGACATGAAATGGATTGTTTTGTTCGAGGTCACAGTAGTAAAGAAAAAGAGGTGGAATCGACATAGGCATGTCGATGTTTATACATGCCGCATTTTACACCAAGGGCTTGTTGCCACGTTTTATACTAGAAAGCATGTTGTTGCATATTGTTCAATATTTTGACTCAAACTCCTAGATGGTCATCGAGCCTACACTATATCGCTTTCAACTTGTTGTCGAGCCTAGCCAGGCCACTTTTAACTTGTCATCGATTTTACCCTATGATGCTTTTAATATTGTTATCGAGCTTAGTCAATCCCTTTTAACTAACCTTTGAGCCTAACCCATGTTTTTATAGTCATCGAGCTTAACCCATAATCTATATTTTATACCCTCGATGAGGCATTGATGCCAAATGTTTTATGTGTTGTCAAAGTTCAATACTATGACTTATGAAGTAGTAACTTTGATATCATCCCCATATATTTTAAATAAAAGATTTCGACATGCTTTTGAGTGGGTAAAGATCTTCAACGGCAATGACCTCGCCGAGTTTTGTAATTGTAAAGTTTTACATAGTTTTGGCCATATAGCCTAAGTTTTAAGAGGGTCAAAGACCCTAAAATAGTGTTTGATAAAGCATATATTATAGCATAAGTATTTTGAGTAAAGTAAAGGACCAACGTTTTCCTTGTTTTAAGTATGATTTCATGGGTTAAATCATTTACAAAGATTTGGATTTCAAGGAAATATGGATAGGGTAGTTAATCCAGAATTTTACTGAGAGAATTACTCAAAGATCAAAAAACCAGAAGGGAATGGTGTAGGGTCGCTCTTATACTTTAGCTAGTAGCTCTTAGCTAATATATGTCCAAAATTCCAGTGCATAGGGATTTGTCATGGATAACGCAAAAATAAGGTTACGCATAGAAAGGAATACATAGCGTAGAGATAGATTATTGGTGAGCCCACAAAACCACTAGGATCAGTTGACCCTAGAAGTAGTAAGTTACAGACAGACCGTCCAGTTTTCCTTTAACAATAAGGCAGAACATTTATTGAGTCTGGTAGGCCCAAGTCAGCCATAGGTTTGTAGTCAGTTGATAAAACTATGATGTTGGGACAGATAGTCCACTGATTACTTATATTGTATGCATACATGTTATTGTTATATCGTTTATCATAACCAGTTTGGTTGCAAGATTTTGATCGCAAAGATAAGCTTTTAAAGGATATTGGTGAGGGAAAACCCATTCTGCTAGGCGACGTGGTCTCACTTAATATCAATAAACCAAGATGTCATATTATTATTCACACCAGGATTTTTGCCTAATTCGAATTTTATGTTTTCCCCTTAAACTCTTGAGTGCTCAAAATTTAATTTGAGTAGGTTGAGAGTTGAGGTTTTTATGTGTAGTATGTTTTGGTGAATAATGCTTCTGAAGACATGCAGAAGGTAAAGATTAGCTATGTAAGAGATTACCTATTTATCTATTCCGTTGTGATTGAATGTTGTATGTAAAGGCAGATGTTATAGCTGTCTATTTAGTAACTCCGATCATCCAAGGGGGCTTCTTTATATGTCTCTGTCGGCGTATTTTGTAATAATTACATTTTTTTTGAACCTGGGAAACGTTATGGGATTACCTAATGAATAAGAAATGCTGATTTGAAATGTAATGAGAAAAGTAGTTTTGAAATTGTGGTTGAAATATTTCATATTCTTGTGCTTCTGAAATTATGGATACCATTAACATTACCGCATTTTATCATTGGATATTAATACTATAGATGATTACAGCAATTGTAGCGGTTAGTTTCGGGCCTTAAATTGGGGGATGTTACAATTATGTTTTAGGTGCGGTAGTAGAAATCTCTAGAGGGGATCTACTTTGGGATTGAGTTATTAAATAGCCATTGAAGGGCCTACCTCTGCCTTAGTTAAGAAGTATTAAGTGGCCTTATGAGATTTCTTATGATGTCAACTAGGATGTACCAAGGAGGGATTTGTCTTGGGTCTAGGTATTAAATGGCAGGGGTCTGCCTAGGGTCTAGGTATTAAATGGCTAGAGTTTGCCTATTTCCCATTTAAAAGGTCTTCAGTGATCCAGGAGCTTTCTATCACATCTTTAGGATATGATTGGATGAGAGATGGGTTGTTGAACCTAATATACTTCTTAGTTACAAGAGGCCTGCTTCGGGATTGAGGCATCAAATGGCCATTGGATCTGCCTTTTTCATGTTTAAGAAGCATCAAGTGGCCAAGTTTTTCTTTTGGGAAGTATAGTGAGATACCTATAAATATATATGTATATAGGTACTTATACCTTGGAGTAAGTTGGACATATCGTACACGCATATGGAATTAAATGACTGTTTACCCACCATTGCTTGCCACCGCCGCCGACTTGCCAATGTCGCCGTCAGTACCTATCTTACTCAGTTCTAATTCAAGCGAACCCATCCCTAAATTGCTTTGAACCTTAATTCAATTCCCTTTCCTTCCACACTGCCGACTCCACCACTTTCTGATCATAGGTAGGTAGCACTACTACTTGGGGGTTTCCAACATCGACTGTTAATTCATCGTTACACTCGGTTCTAAATCCAAGCATCCTTTGACTCTTTTGAACATATACATGGCTAGTAGAGAATTCGAACTCGGCTCTGAATCTAAGGCATTTCAAATATTATAATTTAACCTGAGCTTTTTCATCAAATTTCCCAAGTTGGACTCGAGTTTTTACCCTTTCCCCTATGCTTCGAGTTGACTTCGAGTTCTGCTTAGTCTTAGCCTGAGTATTTTGCGTGGCTGTGGGTTTTCAAAATTTTGGCTAAAATTCTCTAAGTACAATGTGAGAAATAGGTTATTTTGGCGATTCTTGGTAGAGTGTAGGTTGATGGTCGAGTTCTAGAGGAACGATTTTAGATAAAGGTCATATCGAACGCACTTTTGCATTCAATGGACTTTTTATAACTGCTTTGAACTAGACACTTTACTTAGGTGTCCTTGCAAAGAGAAATTCTATGTCACTCAGGATAACAGTTCCGTTATTGTAAATCATACAATACTGGGTAAAATTTGATACATGGTTCCATTGTGTGATGGTGCTCATTTATCAGCACGAGCGAGCTGCCTACATAGAGTGTTCACGTTCACTGTGATCTAAACACAAGACACATACTGCATAGACTGAATTGCATATCATTTCCCCCATCTATGTATAAGATCCAGTCGGTCAATCAATGTTGACATCCATTGGTTATTATACATCAGCCATATGAGGTTTTATTTCAGCATGAAGATTAGAGTTAAATTCTACCCGAACCTTGCTCATCCGTGGAGTTTTTCAATAGTTATGGATCACGGATGCTCCTTATGTCTCTTTACGATGGGTGAAGATCAGTCTACTTTAGAGTTTGTTCCACCTACAATAGAGTCGACCTCTAATTCGACATTTCAACATCGTCTACTTCATCATCTTTACGACCTTAATCACCTCGTCATCCGACAAGGCAATCTTTAGTGGTAGTTCCTTTTGTAATGGCAGATGAAGCTTTCATGGGGGTTGCCTCCAATATTGATTTTGGAAGTGCTATACTTCTTGATAATCCTTCAGACTCTCCAGCATCAAAGTTAGATGAAATGGGCGTCAGAAGAATTTGTGAGAGGCATGGTATTCCTTTCGAAGGCATTCTTGTCCATAGCCCTTTTAATGGGCCCATAATCCGCTCAAAGTTTGTACGGCATACAACCGTTGTGTGTACCTATCTGGAGGTGTTCCTCCTTTTAATCACTTTGTTTGAATTGTTCTCTAATTCATGAAGTTTTCCCCTATCCAACTTTATCCAAGTAGTTATGCCTCATTGAATAGTATGAACATGGTATGTCTTCATCATTTGGGCAGGGTGTCTACATTAGAGGAGATTCATTATTTTTACAACTTCAAAAAGTTGAAAGAACGTCTTTCTCTTACTTATTTGGAACCATATAAGGGTTGCGGCTTCATCATTGGTCTTTTAAACAAGCTCAGTTATTTCAAAGATGGATATTTATCTATATCTTGCCTACCTAGCTTTGCTCAGAAATGGCTATCAGGACATAAGTTATATTATCATACTTCATTTCGATGGAGTTAATCCCATTTGAATCGCTAACTCTGTTACTTCATAATTTTATAAATATTCCGAGGAAGCCTAGTAGAGCATCTTTAGCATGTACACTTCAAGATTTGTAGACCATCCCCATCAAAAAGCGTAAGATGAAATTTCTTTTGACAAATAAAAGGATGTGGCAATTCCGTCTCTTGGATAATAATCATAGTCTTGGCCTCACGCCTATTATTCGCGAACGCACTTAGCCAGTTCAAAAGGCTGAGGTTGACCCTCAGGCTAAAAATAACCAAGAGATTCCTCCAATTCAAGATCCTTTTAATTAACCAAGAAAATATAGAGGATGATAGAAATGACGTAGAAGGAGGAGATGATAATGATAACGACAATGATATTGATGAGGATGGGGGTGGCACTAAGGACGTGAACCTTGGTCACAAGTCTATTGAAGAGACGGGTGGTGATGATCAAGTACCACTTATTCCCCATCGTTCGAAGTTGAAGATCATTTGAACACGTTTGGTTACATAGCCACATCAGGCTTCGATCAGAGAGGAAACAACGGCTCCTCCAATCGATGACATATATGGTTCATTCAAGAGCATACCGAATAAAATCCCTTCTTATGGTCTTGACAATATCAGTCTCGATGATATTGATTCCCTAATTCGCATAACTGCAGACGTGCCTTTGACTACTAAAGGAGAGGTAACCCTTATTAGTAAACTTTATAAGCATGGTCCATAGGGGGCACTATGATACATTGACTATACATGACCTTTAAAGTCATCACACGTTTATACTGCACATGTTGTTCCTAGATTTCATAGTCTTAACTTAGTCGGGTTTCCTTTTCGGGTACAATGGGATGTCCTCGCTTTTTTAAAAAACTCCAAGGTCATTCTACTAGTTACCGTAGGTATGATTCTTCATGCCAACATCGTGAGTCATCATAAGAATCTAACTTGAAAAGGCATCGTAGGAAAGACTAAGAAAGGAGAGAAGGAGAGCACAAACGTCGCGGTGATCATGATAGAGGATCGTGTAGGACATCAACTTCACAACATAAAGCTCGCTTTCCTTTGCCAGTAAGTTTGGATCCATACTCATCAAAATACAGTCTCGTTCCCTTATCCAGAGCTCCAACTACGACCACTTCAGCGTCGCTTACCACAAAGCTGATAACGTCTACCCAGAAATCCAAATAGCCTACTTAATATTTTGGGTCTACAACTTCTGATCCCTCCAAGGGAAGATCTGGCAAAGAGCAAATTCCTGCTCATGTTCCTACAGCAGTGACATGATTTTCTTTTAATCCCATCATTGAGTTACAAAGAGCCTTCCCTAAATTATGATTTGATGGAGTCAAATTCTCTTATCATTCGAAGGATATTCCTTATGTAGTCACAAAGGTGACGGCTTGCGTAAACGACGTGTATGATTAGTACTATATACGGAGGAAACATGTGAAAGCTCTTTCCAATGTTATCAGAGAAAAGATGGGTAGCTCCTCAAGGGAAGGAGTTATTAGAGCAAGATAACAAGCATATCATTGCTAATTTAGATAAGGAAGTAGATGAGCTTAGGGAATCTCATAAAGCCATGGAGAAGAAATTAAAAGAAGAAAGAAAATCTTTAGTAGAGAAGTCTTTGGTGCAACAGACTCAGATTGAGGCTGCGCATCATATGAGTCATAACCTTTCTTTCAAAAATGGGACTCTCCGAAAAGATAGCTAATGAGAAAGCTTTAAGAATCAAAAATTTAGAGCTATGTTGGAGGTTGAGAAAAAGGAGAAAGATGACACACTCAGTGTAACGACCCACTATTTTGGACCATTCAAATCAACAATAAATCCACACATGTCGGACTTGAATAATTCAAAACAATAGATTGTTAATTCAAATTTTGGAAAAACTCAGCATATACAGTAAATAAATCAATCACAGAATTACAGACACAGAGTAATACAATAATACGCAGCGGAATAAATAAATAGTAGTTCATGAAGCTACTATATAAACATCAGAGTTAGAAATAAAATACAACATAATATCTCAAATGCAGTGAAGTCTCCAATACAACAGATGACCTCTCTGAATAAATCAACTAGAAAAGCTGAAAGCTGAGTCGATAGTTAGATCTCCAAATGAAGCTCCAAACTCCAAAGGTGAGTCTCAAATGCTGTATCACTCGGTCTGACCCGAGCGTAAAGCAAAACACAAAACACTCGAGTCAGGATTAACATTCTTATATCAATAAATCCAACTCAAGTGAAATATCAACTGAAATACAAGTAACTTAAAGGATGTTTGGGATAACCATCCTCTAAGGATCTGCGGAACTATCTACAAGGTAGAAATATACACTATAACACCGTGGTCATTTCAAATTAATTTATTCTTCAAACCCAAATATCATTTCATTTCAAATATATCTAGTTTCCTAAATAATTTATAAAGTAAAGTATTTAGAATTTCCTCAAGTCTCACAAAATTAATTCAAATCAACTCAAATTCCAAATTCAATTTTTTTTCAAAGCTCAATTCATCAATTCAATTCAGTTCTCAATAGACCATTTAAAATTTTCAATATATTTCAAAGCTTTAATATTCAACAATTTCAAAGTTAAATTTGACAGTTTCATATAGCTCTTGATTTAACTTCATTTATTATTTAATCAAGGAATATTCACTTAATAAATTCAATATCATTTAACTAGCCTTAAATTTCATTTTTTACTAAATATTTCCTTAAATTTATTTAAACAAGAAATATCAATTAAATTACTTAAATCAAACCCAAGTTATAAATCATATCTTAAATCTCAATTTCAATAAGTTTCAAATCAGTTTAATAAAATAAAATTCTTTATCGACTACAATTTCAACTAAATTCAAATTATCTTCCTAACCTTAACTTATTCAAATTATTACCAAAATCTATTTTGAAATATAAATTTAATACTTAAACATATTATATGTATTAAATCCATCTTAATTAAATTAAATATCATTAT
The DNA here is from genome assembly GCA_030737815.1 of Allium fistulosum. Lineage (NCBI taxonomy): Eukaryota > Viridiplantae > Streptophyta > Magnoliopsida > Asparagales > Amaryllidaceae > Allium > Allium fistulosum. Next base: position 410,884,749 of record CM060908.1, on the reverse strand, counting down.
TAAATCTATATATATCATTACCATTTATATATAATAATTTAAGAATCAACATTTATTAAAACCATATATTTCTTTCCAAAACCATAGAATTTATTTTCAAAATATTTAAAGGGACCAACGGTGCTTGTATATAATTTCATATCCTATAGTCAGTTGATATGGATATTTATCATTTCAATCCGTAATTTAAGTATATACGGGTAGATATCATTTCGACCCGTAATCCCAAATTCAATTCCAATGGAAATCGCTTGGGTTTATCATTTCAAACCATAACAATTTCTCCTATTCTAAAGTCCGTTCGGGTATGTATCATTTCAACCCATAGCGAATTCTATACTAACAGGGAACTTGCAGAGTGATAACAAATATGATAATAACATAACAGACATATATCATCAATATAAATAACAGATAATGGTGTCAGATGTCATAGGTGAACAATTACAGATAATAGTATATATATAGCAATGTAAATAACTAACAACAGTATATCTCAATTGTCGTTTCAATTGAGATCAAATTTAATAAATATAAGAACGTTAATCGTGAGTGACTGCTCACCTTTCGAGGTTAGAGGGGTTTGACAACAACACAAGCTACGAATTCCAAAGCAAAACAAAATTGACACGATTCGATGATCAAGCTAATAGATAGAAGTCGATGAAACAAATTAAAACTGGATCGATGGAAATAATTGGTATAATGAACCTATATCAAATTATAACTATATATATAAAGTCAGATTCTAAATTAAAGCATATATTAAATTAAATATATATATGCATTTCAAAATCCATTGTTTTAAACTAAAACTCAAATATTTTACAGTCAAATATATATATAAACAATATATGTTGAAACTATTACTTCTATATACATACCCAGCCATAACATTACACATATAAAAAGACTAATGTATATAAATCCACATTTAAAAACTTACATACATAAATACTTTGGAATCAATTGTGTATACACTAATACCAATTTAATTTCAAAAAGCAACAGACCTTATTCCTTAATAACTAATATATACAAACATATATACACATACCGAGTTTGACATTAAAAGAAAGAGCTGGAAGGCTAATCATGATGAAACATTAATATAGTATGTGTATAGAGAAAATACTAACAGACTTAAATATATATATATATACACCTTTATAAATAACCAAACATATATGCTACCTTTTCAAACTAATAGTAGAACCTTTAGCCAATCTCTATATATATATTATACAATTAAAAAGTAAAGCTTTGTATATAAGTAGATTCTCTTTGTAAACAATATATAGGTTGATATAGAACTGTGTATATACAAGTAACCAGATAATAGAAAAATAAAATAAAATATAAGCTACATATCTAACGGCCTGTACATATACTAATCCAAAATAGAAAGCTCTGAATCATATATATATATATATATATACTAACGTATTTTGATCCAAAACTAACATATACATACAGTAAATTATATATATGTACTTTAAAATCATAAACAACAGTGATAAATAATATATTATATCTTGCAGAAAACTATATATATACCAATTTATCAAAACTGTACAAACACTACTTATATACATACTAATATATACTGTTATGATTTATACATAAAATTACTTTCAAAAAAAAATATAGTCATGCATATAATGTAAAACAGAAATATACCAGTTATATATTCTAACTGAATATACTAAAAATATAAAATGGAACTACTATATATACACACACTTAAACTTACAATATAACAAACTAACTTATACATATAAAATTCTACACAATCAAGATAAATATGTATATATATACTAGAATTATATATATATATACCTTATATATAGGCACGGCTAACTGCTTGGATAAGGAGTGGATCGAAGAGGGGACGGGTGGAAGGTGTGCGTCGGTGATGATGGGGAGGAGTGAGCGGAGGTTGCGGGGATGTAACGACCCGTATTTTTACGGATCGAAACATCGTAAACTGTTGTCATTAGAACGATAGTATTGTTAAGTCGTTTGAAGCTTGAGTCGAGTGGTAGCTTAAGTCGTGTAGAAGATGAGTTGAGTGGTAGCTTAAGTCGTGGAGCGACTTAAGAGATAGAAGGGACCTAAGGAGTTTGGTCATGTTGGAGCTTAGGTCGTGAAGGAGGTTAGGTCGTAGACGACTTAAGGAATTGACCGACTTAAGAAGGGTAGGCGACCTAAGGAATGGAGCGACTTAAGAGATTGGGCGAGTTAACGACCTAAGGGATAGGTCGATGGGCGACTTATAGGAGTTGGCGACTTAAAGGGAACAGCTACTTAAGAGTTAGCGACTTAAGGAGGGTAGGTCGGCAACGACCTAAGGAAGCCGGTGGTAGCAGTGAGCGACCTAAGGAGGTTAAGTCGTAGACGACTTAGGAGTTAGGTCGTGGGTTGTTAGGTCGCTAAGTATTAGGCCGTAAGGTGTTAGATCGTAACCCAGTTAAGTCGCATAGTTATTGAGTCGTTAGGTCGCGCATTGTTTTAGGTCGTGACATAGTTAGGTCGTGGCTTCCGTTAAGTCGTTAGGTCGGAACTGTAACTAGGTCGCGTCTCAGTTAAGTCGTAAACCAGTTAGGTCGTGGACGAGTTAAGGAATTAGGTCGTATAGCGTTAAGACGCTAAGCCGCTTATGGAGTTAAGTCGTAGGATGGTTAAGTCGTAAGTCATGGATGCACATGGGCTTAGGTCGCTAAGATTTAGGTCGTGGAGTTTCTTAGGTCGTAAGTCGCGAGAATTAGGTCGTTGGCGACCTAAGGGGGCGGACGACCTATGAAAACTGCCTATAAATAGGTGGGTTTTTCTTCACTTTTTGGATCCGGATTTCGAAGCGACGAAGTGATGCTATTTTGAGAGCTCGACTTCTACACATCTTCACTTCTTTTCTCCACTCTAATCTTGTGATTCCCTTCATCCAAATCGAAGATCGAAGAGCTTAGATTGAAGATCTACATTCTTCGAAGAGAGATTTCATCGTTTGAAGCGGATTTGTGATAGATCAAGTTAGATCCTTCCCTGTCCAGATCTAAAGTGTGTTGCTTTTGGGTTGTTTAGGTGATTTGGTGAGTGGTGATTATCTCTCACACGGATCCAAAGGAGTATATCGGATCGTTGGCTTGATTTTGTGTTAAAGTAGTGATTTCCATGCATTTTCCTAATCCTAAGTATAGATCCATATAGATCCATTGTTCATAATGATTTGGCATCCATTTTACTACATGTTAACCTATGCAAGTTCATTCATCAAGATTATAGATATATTTCTCATGTTTTCATGCTTGTTAGACTTTTGACTCTTTAATTATGAAATTGCCATTAGTGTTATAATTGTCTATGTAGATCATATTGGAATGCTTGTTTACTTGGATTAATGTTTGACTTGATTGATTGCTATGAATTAGATGATTGATGATTTGATTTAGACAATATGGTCAAAGATGATTCAAAAGCTAAGGGAAAGGCTCTTGAATTGGAAAAGCTGCTCGTGGCATATGTAGCGGATGATGAAGCTCATATGGATAGATTGGACGATGATGTTGAGATGAAGCTTTGCTATGATGATGATGAGGCGAAGTATGATATGAGTTAGCCTTGGTCTAATCCAGACGGGATCATTCCAAGCATGTTGATAACTCGGTGATATGGTTCGAGTTTGAGGATGATGGTTTGCTCGAGAGGCGCTTGAGCTAGTATGGAAATAGTCGTTGAGGAGGATGACTAGAAGGCTGAGATATCATCGTTGTTGAAGGTTCTAGCATGCTCAAAGCAAGAGTACGTTGGGCAGATTCGATAGTCCCTGAAGGCTACTAATTGGTAGTCAAGTACTCTGGGCAGATTTGATAGTCCTAGGCACGGGTCACGATGACGTGCGGAGTTATGTCTAGAACCGGGGTTTCCATTAGCCCTTGATGGACGGATGAAATAAAGAGCCGGTCATTCAATTAACGATGATATCGAAGCAATGATAAAAGTGATAGCCAGAGTCATGGATGTTTGGTTGTATCATCATTCGGTCTCAAGAGCGGTATTTTCTAGGTGCTTATCTGATCTTGGTTTAGGCCTTGGGGGTTTGTACTTGGAAAACATCGCCCTTGACTCGAGTGATAATTGCTTTATTTTAAATTGTATGCTTTGCTATGTTTGCTTCTGCTTAGTGTGTGTCTGGGGGCTATCACTGTAGAAAGAGGTGGAGTGGGAGGGTTGGATTCCTATTCCTTTTTCCTTTATGCTCTTTTGGTATGTTGTTAGTTAATTTACCGCTCACTAAGACTGTTGTCTGACTCAAGGCTTTATGTTTTAACTCTTATTGCCTTGGGCTGTTCGTCCATTTTGGGACGGGCAGACTAGGTAGCAGGTGACAGGTGTTGTTCTTGCTTTCCACGGTGCTGATATCGAAGACGAGCAGGAGGCTTGCATACTATTCCCTTATCATATGTACTGGATGTTCCGCTGCTTTGTATAATACTCTGAGTGATATGTAGTGAGGCTTGATGTATTGACTATTCAGATGTTTGTATTCAACTATTATGAAGTTTTATATGATGACCTTCTATTCTATGAAGCTTCACTATATATATGTTCTATTGTATTTTATCCATGCGCTGTGAGTTATACGATAGATTCTGTTGTTTTAATTTACCCTGGCAATCGTCCATGGTCGCCTGGCACACTTTACAGCGCACTATCTCTAGGTTCGGTGCAGGGGTCATGGGTGGTCGTCACATTTGGTATCAGAGCTTTGGTTAATCGATTTTACCCAACGCTCGCTAACGTAACTACATATGAGAGACGTAATTGTATTTTGATGGATGATTACTATATATAATATAGTAGCTTAGTAGAGTTTGAGTCCTTTATGTAGTTGTTTCTCAAGGTGTGCTAATCATTCCTTTTTATAGATATTAAGAATGAGTCGAAGAGGGAGACCAGCTGCTAGGGAAGGCCGTGCTACTGAAGGGGCTGTTGATTATGCTGCTATGTTTGAAGCTATGATGACTTCGATCATGAGAAGGATGCCAGCTCCGGGGGCATCGATGGATGTTGGAGTTCAAGTTCAAACTCCAAGACCAGTGGATTTTGCTAAGTTGTGTAAAGACTATACTGCTCTTGGAGGAAAGGTTTTCTTGGGAACAGAACCAACCATTGAAGTCCAGAGATGGATAGATGCTTGTAGAAGGATTTTTGGTGATTTGGGAATTGAGGATGCAACTAAGAGGAAGTTAGCATCAAGACAGCTTCAAGGGAGAGCTTCTGATTGGTGGAACTCTATCACCATTGATACTCCGGAGGAAGAGATTACTTGGGAGCAATTCCAAGTCAGATTTGAAGCTAAGTTCATTTCTACGGCCCAGAAGTCTTTTCTATTCAAGAAGTTTGTGGAGCTCAAGAAAAATGGAAGACCAGTTCTTGAGTATGTTTCTGAGTTTGAAGCTTTGTCCAAGTATGCCCGGTCGTATATTGAATCTTCGTATCAGAAGAATGAGAAGTTTGTGACAGGCTTGGACAGTTATCTTGGGAGACAGTTGGTGGATCATTTGGACGATTCATTTGAGAAGCTTGTAGAGAAGGCTCTCAGGCATGAGAATCTGTTTCCTAAGGAAGGATCTGTTGTTGCTGTGACCAAGGAAGAGTCTAGACCACAGCAGGGTGGAAACAAGAAGAGGAAGAAGCAACAGTAAAAGGGTAAGGATGGCCAGAAGAAGCTGAAGGGCGAGGTGACCTGCTTCAATTGTCAACAGAAGGGCCATTTCTTCAGGGATTGCAAGAATCCGAAGGTGCCGGTGAAGTGCCACAACTGTGACAAGCTGGGGCATGTTAAGAGGAATTGTCCAGAACCGCGGAAGGACAAGCAGATTGTGCAAGCTTATGCTCTGGGAGCTGTTCCATCATCTTCGAAAGCTCCTACCGCTGAAGAGAAAGGAAAGAGTGTGGTGGTTCAAGGTACTCTTTTTGTATGTGGTGTTCCAGTTAGAGTTCTATTTGATACTGGGGCATCGCATTCGTTTGTTTGTAACGAACTTGTAGGCCGGTTGGGTTTAGAACCGGATATTGTTGATAGGCCATTGGTTGTGACTAATCCAGTTGGGGGTTCGTCTTGTTTGTGTATGCTGTGCCATGGTCTGATTGTATCGAGTCATGATTGCTCTTTTGTTTGTGATTGTTTTGTTCTGAACTTTGCGGGGTTCGGAATTATTTTGGGTATGGACTGGCTTAGGAAGTATGCGGCAAAGGTTGATTGTGAGAGGTTGGAGGTGACAGTCGAGAATGTGGAGGGGCGAAAGATTGTGATACGATGTAAGCATGAAGAAGGCATCTTCATGAGCTTCATGTATTCGCTGGTTGTTCCACGGGATGGACTGTCATCTGTGCCAATCGCTAACGGATTTGAGGATGTCTTTTATGAGGTCAAAGGGTTACCGCCGCATAGAGAGATCGAGTTTCGTATAGATCTAGTTGAAGGAGCCAGACCTGTTGTGATGCCTCTTAGGCGGATGGCGCCTAGGGAGCAGCAAGAGTTGAGGGTGCAGGTTGATGATCTTTTGCAGAAAGGATTCATTCGGCGTAGTGTGTCCGAATGGGGTGCACCAGTTGTGTTTGTAACCAAAGCGGATGGATCGTTGAGGTTGTGTGTGGATTATCGTGAACTGAATAAGGTGACTAAGAAGAACAAGTATCCATTGCCGAGAATAGATGACTTGTTTGATCAGCTTCACGAAGCTAAGGTGTTTTCTCAGATGGATTTGGCTACGGGATTTCACCAGTTGAGAGTGGCTAAGGATAGTGTGCCGAAGACTGCTTTTAGGACACCATCCGATTTCTTTGAGTGGTTGGTAATGCCGTTTGGATTGACTAATGCACCAGCATATTTTGTGGATCTTATGAATAGAGTGTTCAGAGATCAGTTGAGCAAGTTCGTGCTAGTGTTCGTGGATGATATTCTGATTTATTCCAGAACTGAAGAAGAGCACAAGACGCACTTGCGTATTGTTTTGGAAATCTTGCGGAAACATCAGCTGAAGGCTAAGTTTTCGAAGTGTCACTTCTGGAAGAGCGAAGTGAGGTCCTTAGGCCATATTATTTCTGGAAATGGAATAGCGGTCGATCCCGCTAAGGTGGCAGCAATCCAGGATTGGGTTAGACCTAAGAATGCATCAGATGTGAGAAGTTTTCTTGGATTAGCAGGATATTATCGTCGATTTATCAAAGACTTTTCCAAGGTAGCTGCACCGTTAACAGGATTGACGAAAAAGAACCAAGTGTTCAGATGGGATGATAAGTGTGAGCAAGCTTTCGGAATCCTGAAGGAGCGATTGACAAGTGCTCCTGTTTTGACTATTCCAAGTGGGAATGATGAGATGGTGGTTTACACCGACGCATGTGGTACTGGACTTGGAGCAGTGCTGATGCAGAAGGATAAAGTTGTTGCGTATGCCAGTCGACAACTGAAGCCGCATGAAAGGAATTACCCGACTCATGATTTGGAATTAGCGGCGATTGTTTTTGCTCTGAAGATGTGGAGACATTATCTATTGGGAGTTCGATTCGAGTTGTTTACGGATCATAAGTCGTTGAAGTATCTTTTCTCCCAAAAGGATTTGAATCTTCGGCAGCAACGATGGCTAGAGTTTTTAGCATCATATGATTTTGGTATAGCCTATACTCCAGGAAAGGGTAACGCAGTGGCAGATGCGTTAAGTCGAAGACATGCAGGATTGGGAGCCATGTTTTTAGAATGGAAGAGTCTCGAGTATTTAGCTAGATTTGACTTCAGGCCTAGATGTGAATTGGAACCTGAGATGTTGGCAAACTTATCGATAAGACCGACTCTTGTGGAAAGGATTGGCGAGAGCCAAAAGCGAGACGATAAGCTTGTCAAGATTATCCGTGATTTGGAATCTGGATTGGACCAAGAAAAGGATAAAGGATTCAAGGTCGATCGAGAGGGTTGGCTTCGGAAGCAAGGACGACTAGTTGTTCCCGATATAGATGAATTGAGAAGTGAAGTTTTGAAGGAAAGTCATCACTCGAAGTTGACAATTCATCCAGGTGGAAATAAGATGTATCAGGATATGAAGAGAACCTATTATTGGGAAGGCATGAAGAAGGATGTTGGAAATTTTATTTCCAAGTGCATGAACTGCCAGTTGGTAAAAGCCGAACAGAAGAAGCCAAGTGGATTGCTTCAGCCATTAGAAGTTCCTACATGGAAGTGGGAGCAAATATCGATGGATTTTATTGATGGGTTACCTAGAACAAGAACGGGAAATGAAGGGATTTGGGTCATCGTAGATCGTCTGACTAAGAGTGCAAGATTCATTCCTGTTCGATCGACTAGGACTGCATCAAAGTTGGCTGAGTTATATGTTAAGTGGATAGTTCGATTCCATGGTATTCCGAAGAGTATAGTGAGCGATCGAGACCCATTGTTCATTAGTGGATTTTGGAAGAGCTTCCAGGAAGTTTTGGGAACCGAGTTGTGTTTGAGTACAGCTTATCACCCTCAAACAGATGGTCAGACCGAGAGAGTCAACCGAGTTTTGGAAGATCTCCTCAGAGCTTGTGTTTTAGATTTCGGAGGATCATGGGAAGATCACCTTCATTTGGTGGAATTTTCATATAACAACAGTTACCAGTCAAGCATTGGTATGGCACCGTATGAGGCATTGTATGGAAGACCGTTTAACTCTCCGACATGTTGGTTAGAAACATGAGAAAAGCTGATACTTGGGCCGGAGATGATTCGACAGACTTCGGATTTCATAGAGATCATTCGGCAGCGAATGAAGGCAGCCCAAGACCGATAGAAAAGTTATGCCGACAAGCGTCGTAAGGATTTGGAATTCGACGTAGGTGATATGGTTTTTGTGAAGATTTCTCCACTGAAGAATGTTATTCGATTCGGGAAGAAAGGAAGATTGACTCCGAGATTTGTTGGACCATCCTCGATCATCAAGCGAATTGGAAAGCTCGCCTATAGATTGAAGTTACCAGAAAAGATGTCGGGTGTGCACAATGTTTTTCATGTATCATATCTACGGAAGTATGTGCACGACTCGAATACAGTGGTTTCTGCTGATAGCTGTGAAGATTTCGAAGTTGATCCAGTCGATAGGAGACCTCGTAAGCCGCTTCGTGTTGTGGAAACCGACACGAAACAGCTTAGGAGGAAGATAGTTAAGTTGCTCAAGATACAATGGAGTAATGATGATAACGACTGTACATGGGAGGTGGAAGAGAGGATGAAAGCAGCTCATCCTGAACTCTTCAAGGTATGGCCCTAAGGTGTCATGTCATCTAACGACATTGTAACTTGTTCTAGTTTTAGAATTCTGCATGCTAAGCTAGAATTGGATGCATGGTTTGTTGATTGCTATGGATGGTAGGCATGTAGAATAGTCTTTGATTGCTCTTGTTTGTTTGGAATTTCGGGGGCGAAATTCCTAAGGGGGAGAGAATGTAACGACCCGTATTTTTACGGATCGAAACATCGTAAACTGTTGTCATTAGAACGATAGTATTGTTAAGTCGTTTGAAGCTTGAGTCGAGTAGTAGCTTAAGTCATGTAGAAGATGAGTTGAGTGGTAGCTTAAGTCGTGGAGCGACTTAAGAGATAGAAGGGACCTAAGGAGTTTGGTCATGTTGGAGCTTAGGTCATGAAGGAGGTTAGGTCGTAGACGACTTAAGGAATTGACCGACTTAAGAAGGGTAGGCGACCTAAGGAATGGAGCGACTTAAGAGATTGGGCAAGTTAACGACCTAAGGGATAGGTCGGTTGGCTACTTATAGGAGTTGGCGACTTAAAGGGAACGACGACTTAAGAGTTAGCGACTTAAGGAGGGTAGGTCGGCAACGACCTAAGGAAGCCGGTGGTAGCAGTTAGCGACCTAAGGAGGTTAAGTCGTAGATGACTTAGGAGTTAGGTTGTGGGTTGTTAGGTCGCTAAGTATTAGGCCGTAAGGTGTTAGATCGTAACCCAGTTAAGTCACGTAGTTATTGAGTCGTTAGATCGCGCATTGTTTTAGGTCGTGACATAGTTAGGTCGTGGCTTCCGTTAAGTCGTTAGGTCGGAACTGTAACTAGGCCGCGTCTTAATTAAGTCGTAAACCAGTTAGGTCGTGGACGAGTTAAGGAATTAGGTCGTATAGCGTTAAGACGCTAAGCCGCTTATGGAGTTAAGTCGTAGGATGGTTAAGTCGTAAGTCGTGGATGCGCATGGGCTTAGGTCGCTAAGATTTAGGTCGTGGAGTTTCTTAGGTCGTAAGTCGCGAGAATTAGGTCGTGGGCGACCTAAGGGGGCGGACGACCTATGAAAACTGCCTATAAATAGGTGGGTTTTTCTTCACTTTTTGGATCCGGATTTCGAAGCGACAAAGTGCTGCTATTTTGAGAGCTCGACTTCTACACATCTTCACTTCTTTTCTCCACTCTAATCTTGTGATTCCCTTCATCCAAATCGAAGATCGAAGAGCTTAGATTGAAGATCTACATTCTTCGAAGAGAGATTTCATCGTTTGAAGCGGATTTGTGATAGATCGAGTTAGATCCTTCGCTGTCCAGATCTGAAGTGTGTTGCTTTTGGGTTGTTTAGGTGATTTGGTGAGTGGTGATTATCTCTCACACGGATCCAAAGGAGTATATCGGATCGTTGGCTTGATTTTGTGTTAAAGTAGTGATTTCCATGCATTTTCCTAATCCTAAGTATAGATCCATATAGATCCATTGTTCATAATGATTTGGCATCCATTTTACTACAGGTTAACCTATGCAAGTTCATTCATCAAGATTATAGAGATATTGCTCACGTTTTCATGCTTGTTAGACTTTTGACTCTTTAGTTACGAAATTGCCATTAGTGTTATAATTGTCTATGTAGATCATATTGGAATGCTTGTTTACTTGGATTAATATTTGACTTGATTGATTGCTATGAATTAGATGATTGATGATTTGATTTAGACAAGATGGTCAAAGATGATTCAAAAGCTAAGGGAAAGGCTCTTGAATTGGAAAAGTTGCTCGTGGCATATGTAGCGGATGATGAAGCTCATATGGATAGATTGGGCGATGATGTTGAGAAGAAGCTTTGTTATGATGATGATGAGGCGAAGTATGATATGAGTTAGCCTTGGTCTAATCCAGACGGGATCATTCCAAGCATGTTGATAACTCGGTGATATGGTTCGAGTTTGAGGATAATGGTTTGCTCGAGAGGCGCTTGAGCTAGTATGGAAATAGTCGTCGAGGAGGATGACTAGAAGGCTGAGATATCATTGTTGTTGAAGGTTCTAGCATGCTCAAAGCAAGAGTACGTTGGGCAGATTTGATAGTCCCTGAAGGCTACTGATTGGTAGTCAAGTACTCTGGGAAGATTTGATAGTCTTAGGCATAGGTCACGATGACGTGCGGAGTTATGTCTAGAACCGGGGTTTCCATTAGCCCTTGATGGACGGATGAAATAAAGAGCCGGTCATTCAATTAACGATGATATCGAAGCAATGATAACAGTGATAGCCAGAGTCATGGATGTTTGGTTGTATCATCATTCGGTCTCAAGTGCGGTATTTTCTGGGTGCTTATCTGATCTTGGTTTAGGCCTTGGGGGTTTGTTCTTGGAAAACATCGCCCTTGACTCGAGTGATAATTGCTTTATTTTAAATTGTATGCTTTGCTATGTTTGCTTCTGCTTAGTGTGTGTCTGGGGGCTATCACTGTAGAAAGAGGTGGAGTGGGAGGGTTGGATTCCTATTCCTTTTTCCTTTATGCTCTTTTGGTATGTTGTTAGTTAATTTACCTCTCACTAAGACTGTTGTCTGACTCAAGGCTTTATGTTTTAACTCTTATTGCCTTGGGCTGTTCGTCCATTTTGGGACGGGCAGACTAGGTAGCAGGTGACAGGTGCTGTTCTTGCTTTCCACGGTGCTGATATCGAAGACGAGCAGGAGGCTTGCATATTATTCCCTTATCATATGTACTGGATGTTCCGCTGCTTTGTATAATACTCTGAGTGATATGTAGTGAGGCTTGATGTATTTATATTGACTATTCAGATGTTTGTATTCAACTATTATGAAGTTTTATATGATGACCTTCTATTATGTGAAGCTTCACTATATATATGTTCTATTGTATTTTATCCATGCGTTGTGAGTTATACGATAAATTCTGTTGTTTTAATTTACCCTGGCAATCGTCCATGGTCGTCTGGCACACTTTACAGCGCACTATCTCTAGGTTCGGTGCAGGGGTCATGGGCGGTCGTCACAGGGGAAGAGAGGCTTCGGCCTGAGGTGAGGGCACGTCAAGAAGAAAGGAGAGAAGGCGGCTTCTGGATGGGTGGACTGGCCTGCTAAGGCGGAGGGAGGAGCAGTGGAGTCCTTGGCGTGGTGGGTGATAAGAGAGGGAGGGAAGCTGCAATGAAAATAAGCGAAATGTAACAACCCTGTATTTTTTTGATTATTTTAATTGTATATTTTAATTATCTTAATTGAATCTCTGATTTAAAAACTTTATTTTATTTATTAAATGGATAAATTTTGTTATTTTAAATATAAATTTTGATTTGGATGTTAATTAAAATTCCAAACATGAATAAATATAATATTTTCCAGAAATGTGAATTTTGGTCAATATGGTCAAACTTTGACTTTTAATTTAAAAATATAAAATGATGAAATTTTGAATTTTATCTTTTATTATGGAAGTAAATAAAATTCCAAGAATACTGCTTTTCATTTCGTTGAAATCTGATTTATAATGTGAAAGTTATGCCCTTTTAAATATTGGGTGTAATTTGCTGTATTTAACAAAATTGTTTATTTTAAATTATAGAAATAATATTCTATTTGGTCATGTAATGTTCTAATTTATATTTATATGGGTAAAATAACATCTTATGTATATATTTTGGTTTTAAAACATTTTTAAAAGTATAATTGACATTTTCCAGTGTCAGTTGTATTTTGCTTACAATTTCTAATTTCCAGTTTCAATTAATTAAAGGAATTCTTTATTTATTTCTCTATTTCCTTAAGATCTTATTTTATTCTCATTCCCACTTTATTTTTTTCCTCATTTATTTTATTTATTTGACCTTTTATTTGTTTTAAAGTGAAATAGAAATTTTCTAAAACTAGTGATATTCTATTTGTAATTTTTAAGTCCTGTTTTGAATTTTTTAAAAATTTCTTTAGTTCTTTTTCTAATTTCTCTAAATTTAATTATTTATTTCATTTTGAAAATATAAATGAATTATTTTACTTCACATTTTTGTTTTAAAATATTTTTAAAATGAAGTTGTTAATTTTCCAAAGTCAATAGTGATTTATTTGTAATTTCTGGACCCTGTTTTCAATTTTTAAGCAATTTCTTATATTATTTTTCAATTTTCTTTAAAATTAATTAATTATTTTTATTTTATATTACTTTGTTTCGGTTCTAAAGTCAAAGTACTGATTTTATTTTGTTTTATTTGAATTAAAGAAAAAGGAAATATGAAAGAGTTTAAAATGCTTTAGAAACTGAAGTCCTTTCACCTCCTTAAGTCTTTTCACTTGCCATAACCTTCCCATTATGCTTTGGCCGTGACTTTATTCTTTTTTTTTCACATGAAACATCTCATTTTCATTTCTCGATTCGACCATTTCAGATCTGAGCAAAAACTTTGGGTAATGGCTCCTTTGTTTCTATACTTTTTCTTCTTCTTTTCTTCTTATTTTCATGTCATTTTGCCTTGTTCTCTCCATAGTTTTGCTTGGCCTCCTCCTTGTTTGCCATGGCCATGACCACCACCACCCCCTATATCTCTTCCCTGCCATCACCACCAGCTACTCCTCTGGTCTTGACCAAGGCCGAGCCACCATGATGCCAAAACTCCACAAAAATTGCAACACAAGCCATAAAAACATGTTGTTTGACCACTATTTGTTCACCACTTCATTTTCCACCACCACCACCACCTTAGGCTGCCTCCACCACCTCTGGCCAGACCACCACACACCTTCCTCCCACTGACCTGACCCAATTGCCCATGGCCGAGCCCAATTGGATGAACAAAATCACTCTATTTTTCCTTATACTCTTCACCTTCTCACTATGTAACTTCCTCCCTATGTTTCACCACTTTGGCCGTGCATTCACATGACCAAACCTGAGCCAAAACTTGTTCAAACTAGAGCCAAACAACATCCCTAGGCTGAAAATAATAATAGAGGAAGCAAGGCAAAAGATTTGGCATTCGTATCTCTTTTTATTTAAAAGTTATTCCATTTCAAGTGTATTGAAATTTATGGTTTGTTTTGATTTTTTTGTTTGGGTTGTAACACAAGATCTATAGCATTGGATTTGCTCTCCACTCAAGTCCGTAATCTTGTCATCATGCTTTGTTTTCCGTTGTGTCTTTGGTTTTGTTATCTCCGGCATTTAGAGGTGAGTAAATCTCACACGACATTTTATACTTATACTAATGTGAAACAACAACAACTGAATGTGTAAAATATTATGATATGTTATAACTTCCTGTGATTATTTATTTATATAATGTTAAACCTGATAATTTACCTGTCATCTCATCTGTTACTATTATATATTGTTAACTGTTCATTTTTATTTGTTAATTACACTGCAAGTTCACTGTAGATTAGAATCACTATGGGTTGAAATGGTACATACCCAAATGGACCTTAGAATAGGGGAAAATCATTACGGACTGAAATGATATATTATCCGTATTACTTGGGATTGCGGGTTTGAAATGATAAAACCCAGATTTTTTTGTATATTATGGATTGAAATGATATATTATCCGTATCACTTGAATTAGGCTAAAAAACTATATACAGGCCCATGGTTATTTTTAAGGTTTTGAAAAATGTTTAAATAATTTTTAAAAGTGTAAAAATATGAAAATTTGATTTAAATTGAATTTTTATAAGTTTAAATAGTGAAATTAGGAATATTCTATAAGTTAAAAATGTTGAAAATGAATAGAAATGGAATTTTTGAAAATATAACTTAAGTTAGAAAAGTTTGGAATTTTGGTTAAAATGAGAAAATAAGTTATATAAATAAAAATGAAAATAAAAATGGAAATTTTAAATTTATTGGAGAATGGAAATAAAATTTAAGTGTTAAGTTTATTTATTAAAAATGTGAAGAAAAGAAATTTACACTTGAATTTGTTAAATAATTCATTGAAATTTGATTTAACTATAACGGATTTATTTAATAAAAATCATGTGTTAAATGATATATTATATAAACATTTTTGAATGTTAAAAACATGATTTTTATAATGTTAAAAGGGTTTAAAATGAATTTTTTTTATTGGCTGGAAATACACTAAAATCTGGAAAATACTTTTAATAGCATTCAGAAATGCTATCATTTCAGAATTGAACTAAAACTTAGTAAAAAGAGTCTATTACAGCATTTCTGAAATGCTGTAGTTGCTGTAGTAAATGTAAAGGTTAAAGAACTTAATAAATGGCTATTACAGCAGTTCTGTAAACTGCTGTAGCTGCCTGTTGTCTTTGCTGAAATTAAGTAAAACCCTTGTTTTTGAACCTGAGCTATTACAGCATTTCTGGAAATGCTGTCTCTGCAGTTTTAAACTAAATTTCAACTAAAAGATATAACAGCAGTTTTAAAGTGCTGTCTTTGCTGAAATAAAATGTTTTCAAATATAACTTATAACAGCCTTTTCTAAATGCTGTGGAAGGCTGAAATTTTCAATGTTTATGGATTTTGACCTAGTAAATGAACTCAGAATGATTTGAAACTTTGGAAATTGAATACTTGACTTGAAAGAATAATAATTTCACTTTTAAATGGTTTAAATGGAAAACTATTTAAAGGGTGATTTGACAAGATAATAAATGAATGATATTTTGGAATTTTAAAGGGTATTAAATTTGATAATTGAATTTGAATTCAAATAATGATTTGAAAGGTAGTTTTGAAAGGATATGATATTGTAATATATTGAAATGGTTTGTAAATGATTTAATTTTTATTTTGATAAAGATTTGGATTTGAAATGATATTAAATTTTTGAAATATAAAATATTATTTTGAAATACTATAACCACGGGTATACTTCTCTGTATGTCATTTGATTTCCTGATGATGGTTGTGATGCACATTGACACTGTTAGTTGCATTGTTTACTTCGTTATGGACATTTCTGTGATATTGTTATTACTGTTTAATTCATGGTTTTATGGATCCTTAAAGGATGGGCGATCCCAAGCACCCTTTAAGTTATTATGCATTGCTATTACAGTTCACTTGAGTTGGTTTACATTGTATAAGTATATATGTCCTGACTCGAGTGTTTTGTGTTTTACTTTATGCTCGGGTCAACTTGAGAATCACAGCTTTGGAATTTATCTTCTGGAGCTAGAGATTTGCTAGAGCTTATCTGTCCATCTGTTATTTCTTATCTTCTAATCCAGTTATTTACTATTCGGTATCGTCTTTGTATTATTGGTTTATGTATCCTAACTTCTATCGTATCTATTTTGACTATCAGATTATGTATATGTTTTGAGAGTTTGTATATAGTAGCTTCATAAACTACTATGGTATTTTATTTCCGCTACGAGTTATTCAGATATTCTGTGTCTGTGATTCTGTATTTGATTTTATTTGCTCCAAATTTTATTACAATCATTTATTTTGAATTATTCAAGTCAGACATGTGTGGATTATTGTCGATTTGAATGGTCCAAAATAGTGGGTCGTTACATGAAAGTTGGCCATGGGGTTGGAGTGTTGCCTAGCTTCGAATGCTTGAAATTGATCAAGGAAGAAAGTATAGAATTTTTGCCAAATAAATAATATATATTCTTTAGAAATGAAAGAGTCAGATCTGAGAAAAGGAACCGGCGTTATCAATTGTAACTGGGGAATGGTGACAGCCTACATTGATTGAGAAGTTATTAAAGCAATTTATTTTATTGCTTGAGATCCACGTTCAAATATGAAAAGGGAAAGGAAGACTAACGAGCACAAATTTCGGTACGGTACGACGCATAGTCTTTCCGTTTCCGCCGCGTACCGGACCTCAAAATTAAGAAATAAATATGCCGTAGAGATCAACACGACGAGACGATCAAAACGGTATACATATATTAGTGGCACGATCATACTATCAAAAGTCGATAATCGGTACACATAAACGTTGCTATTTCGTACGGAAAAATCCAAACGGAGCTAGAAACGTCCGAATTTTGCAAATCAAATTTTGCAATCTGATTCAGAGTATTCTAAATAAATTTTCTCATGTTGACATATTTAGGTTTCGAAATACTTTTAAATTCAACTGTTATTATTTGATTTAAATTGAAATAAAAATTACACAAGAAAATAAACTTCAATATTGTCAGATGAAAATTTACCAGTTGCTACGTTTAAATAGACGTATTCCAAATAATAAATTTTTATTTCAAAATATTATTATTTAAAATTTCCCAAAAATTCAATTAAATACGTTATAAAAAAATTATTAAAATTTACGAGTCGTTGCACTCTCCCCCACTCAAAACTTTTCGTCCCCGAAAAGGAAGGAGGTAGGAGAATAGAAACAACCAGAAAGAAGATTGAAAGACAAGATAAACAATTAATTTAAAACTATATAAATATTACTTGAAATATTCATTTGAAAACTTCACTTGCAAATCAATTATCTTTAATACATTAATACTATTCAAAACCCATTTGTAAAATTTCTTGCTTCCTTTATAAATACCCTTTATATGTTTAAACAACACCTATATAAATATGTGAAAATTATTTGAAAACAATTATTTACATCATTACTTATATTTACAAAAAGGTTATTGAAAACATTAAATCTATAATTCATATATTTATTAATTTATCTCAAGATACTTTTCAAACATTATTAATAAATCAATAATCATTTCTTTAAATATGTTGTATTTAATTAATAACTTCTAAAATTTTCTATTAAACAAGGCAGTATATAAATAAACAATATTTAAAAAGGATATAGTCAACAAGGAAAAGAAGGAGGATTTGGAAAAACAGAATATAGGTGAATAAATAAAGCTGAGCAGATAAGGTAGATTCAAAAGAATAGTATCGGGCATGAATAATTAATTCAAACCATAAGAATTTCAATTTCAAATATTAATACAAAATTTCTTTGTTGGAAATACTTTTGTGATAAAATACCTTTATAACGAAACAAATTTCCTTTCGAAAATACTTTTATAACTCGATGTTTCAACAAGTTTATCCTCGTTCCTGCAGACTCTGGCAGTGCGTTGATCAGGCGCAAAGCTAGAATTCTCCAGGTACTTAGTAGACTTGTTTCAACACCCACTGAAAATATTGGAAAACTTTTAAAAACAGATATGGAAAGTACAATCCAAACAAAACAACCAAAACCTTTGTCTAACCATGGTTCGCAGATACACAATGGTTACGCCTGGATCCCCCAGGAAACAGTCCATATCCATAAGCTTTCTCAGCCCTGCGAGTTACACCATGATGATTAGTAGAATGCATGATACACAATGGTTACGCCTGGATCCCCCAGGAAACAATCTGTACCCCTAGGCCATCTAAGCCAGGCGGTTTTGCTACTAATGCGACCTACATAGATGCAGGATACACAATGGTTACGCCTGGATCCCCCAGGAAACAATCGTACCCCTAGGCCATCTCAGCCAAGCAGTTGCGCTATGCAGTCGTGCTCGTAAGACCATGGGTAACGCCATGGAATTCGATGGAAACTCGAGTATCATATCCAAAAAACCAAAAATCAGAGAAATATCGATAGAATGAATCCACAATGTGGCCACAAAGCGGATATCAAGCAGAAGGCACTTTCCATATCTTTACTTCGAAAATATGTATCATATAGTACCTTTTCAAATCACTTTCAAATATCATACTTATATAAAGTCCATTATATATAAGATTTCATTTTCAAATCAAATACTTTCCAAAATCAATAGTATATCAAATCACACTTATATAGACTTCAATTATATATTCTTTTCAAATTGAGTACCTTTTCAAATCCATAGTTTTCGAATCAACATCATACTTATACAAACCAATTTTTATATAAGTTCGATAACTCCCAAATCAAGTATTTAGTAACACAAGTTTCTCAAATTTCAATTTGTTTCAATATCAGTTCAGTTTCAAAATCATATATAATCCCACCAAATTATTTCTTCTCAATTTGAATATATTTAGTTTCAAAGTTTCCAACATAATAAATTTAGAAAATAATCCAAGTTTCTAAATCAATATCATTTAAGTCAACCAATTCATTTCCAAAATCAATGGTTTTCAAAATCAATCTTATACCTACATAAGGTCCATCTTATATCAGGATCAAAAATTTCAAAAATATATTTCGCTGCATAGAGAGCCATATGGGATTGAACATCTTTGCTTTATAAAAGGTTTTGAATTTAGAATAGTTTTGTAAATAAAATAATTTTGTAAAATAGATTTGTATATAAAATAGTTTTGTATGTAAAATAGAATAAAACAATTTGTTTAAGAAAATAAAAGAAAATAGTTTTGAAACATGGTTTTATATTGATAGTAGTTTTTCATAAAAGAAAAGTTCTAATTAAATTACAAATATATCCAACCCAACAACTTCCAATTTCAGCGTCAAGTATCTCAATGATATTAGACATAAGATGTACATATGTTATCATTTCGCAACATCACATTCGATCGCTCGCTCGATCACACAAGTTCGCTTTCGAACTAGTATTGTCCATTCGACTTCCCTAATGTGGATTTCGATATGGTTTCTTGACTAGAAACCATGGGTCTCCCTGCATAGCCATATACCATGATAGAGAATTCTAGAATCAAGCTCAAAATCCATATCAAATATTCGTCGTCAAGAATCGAATGAAAAATCCTAACACGAAATGGTGTAATTCACCTCGAACTTGTGTACTCAAACCTGGATCAAATTAATTATGCGAATAAAATAGCATACATACAACTTATGTATCTATTCCAACTTGTTAAATATATAGTTATATAAAAATGTTACTAATTTAAAACATTTAAACTAAATTTTATTCAAAATATTTTTAAAACTAAATTTCATATTAGTATAATTCAAAATAGTCTTATTCATTTACTTAACAAAACAGTTTCAACCTATTTAAATCATATTACTACATACTTTAAACATACATACCAAACTTATATACTTTATACTTTTCAAAATTACTTAGCTTTGAAAAGTTAACCTTGATTTGGAAGTGCTCAAACCATCAAAATAGTCGAAGAAATCAAATTTTAAATCCAAGAGTTGGAAATTAACAACAAATTAGTAAATCAATTTCAATAGATAGGGTTATACCAAATCAAATCTGAAACTCGAGGACTGAACACCGGGCTCACTTCAAATCATTTCAAATATATATACATATATTCTTCGAATATCAAATCATACTTCGAACTTTGAAATCAAAATTTGTTTCATAAAATCACTCGCGTAGCAAAGCTACTAAAGTGGCCTCTCCCCCACTTTGAAACTCGAAAATCAATGTTGATGATGTGTGCACTCATCACCGAAATTATTCTCCAGCGACATAAGTGAGTTCTGGACTTCTATTTTCTTAAAAACTTCTTTGAAATTTCTTCGAAATCATTGGAACTCAATTGAAGTCATTTGAAACATTTCTTATTCGGAAAATACTTTCAAATCGTATTATTATATATTTACAAAACCTTAAAACCAATTTCAAAATTTCGGGTTCAATCTCTCAAATTTCAAATTCAACTCTTCAGTTATAAATCATTTTTATATAAATCAATTTCTTATATAACTTTCAAAATTTCAAATCCTTTTGAAACATCAATTTCTCATTTTAAAAGGTATATAATCCTTATCGAAAACACTTTCACTTTAATATATACTAAAATCATACTTATCAAAATAATAATTTCGGGTATATAAAACAATTTCTAAAATACAACCAAACCCGATTTTCCAAAGGATGATTCAAGAATGGATTCCAAAACAAAGATAGAGATTCAAATTAGAGGGACTCTAATCAAATAGAATTCTGATTTGAAGGTAGGCTCGAATGAAGATGAGATAATTATATTACAAAATAGAGGATGGGTACTAATATAAATCGCGGGCGACCTTAACCGCTCAACCGAGATCTCAGAATAAGATCAGTGCAGAATTCTGAGGCAAATCGACATTCGATCGCCAGAGATAGAATTCGACATAACAAGAGATAGCAGCATCTAAACCGAAGGATATATAAATCTCCGCTGAATCAATGCCAATTGTAATGGAGTTTCACCCCTTTACAAATCATCCAAAGATTAGCGGGATCGCCTATTCTTACAGAAATCATTCGAAGTGAAGTTATGGGATACTCCAAAATCAAGAAACACGAATAAGGAGAGAAGATAATGGATTTTGGAGCCGTGGGGAACGTTCCAAAATTCAAAGGAAATTCAAATCAAAGAGGAAGAATTTCAAGCTCGAACGAAAGTGATTCTGCAAATAAATTTATTATATATGCTAAGTTTTGCCTAGAACCTGGCTCTGATACCAATTGTAACGACCCACTATTTTGGACTATTCAAATCGACAATAAATCCACACATGTGGGACTTGAATAATTCAAAACAATAGATTGTTAATTTAAATTTTGGCAAAACTTAGCATATACAGTAAATAAATCAATCACAGAATCACAGATACAGAGTAATACAATAATACGCAGCGGAATAAATAAATAGTAGTTCATGAAGCTACTATATAAACATCAGAGTTAGAAATAAAATTCAAAAAAATATCTCAAATGCAGTGAAGTCTCCAGTACAACAAATGACCTCTCTGAATAAATCAACTAGAAAAGCTGAAAGCTGAGTCGATAGTTGGATCTCCAAACGAAGCTCCAAACTCCAAAGGTGAGTCTCAAATGCTGTATCACTCGGTCTGACCCGAGCGTAAAGCAAAACACAAAACACTCGAGTCAGGATTAACATTCTTATATCAATAAATCCAACTCAAGTGAAATATCAACTGAAATACAAGTAACTTAAAGGATGTTTGGGATAACCATCCTCTAAGGATCTACGGAACTATCTACAAGGTAGAAATATACACTATAACACCGTGGTCATTTCAAATTAATTTATTCTTCAAACCCAAATATCATTTCATTTCAAATATATCTATTTTCCTAAATAATTTATAAAGTAAAGTATTTAGAATTTCCTCAAGTCTCACAAATCGATTCAAATCAACTCAAATTCCAAATTCAAATTTTTTTCAAAGCTCAATTCATCAATTCAATTCACTTCTCAATAGACCATTTAAAATTTTCAATATATTTCAAAGCTTTAATATTCAACAATTTCAAAGTTAAATTTAACAGTTTCATATAGCTCTTGATTTAACTTCATTTATTATTTAATCAGGGAATATTCACTTAATAAATTCAATATCATTTAACTAGCCTTAAATTTCATTTTTTACTAAATATTTCCTTAAATTTATTTAAACAAGAAATATTTATTAAATTACTTAAATCAAACCCAAGTTATAAATCATATCTTAAATCTCAATTTCAATAAGTTTCAAATCGGTTTAATCAAATAAAATTCTTTATCGACTACAATTTCAACTAAATTCAAATTATCTTCCTAACCTTAACTTATTCAAATTATTACCAAAATCTATTTTGAAATATAAATTTAATACTTAAACATATTATATGTATTAAATCCATCTTAATTAAATTAAATATCATTATTAAATCTATATATATCATTACCATTTATATATAATAATTTAAGAATCAACATTTATTAAAACCATATATTTCTTTCCAAAACCATAGAATTTATTTTCAAAATATTTAAAGGGACCAACGGTGCCTGTATATAATTTCATATCCTATAGTCAGTTGATATGGATATTTATCATTTCAATCCGTAATTTAAGTATATACGGGTAGATATCATTTCGACCCGTAATCCCAAATTCAATTCCAATGGAAATCGCTTGGGTTTATCATTTCAACCCATAATGATTTTCTCCTATTCTAAAGTCCGTTCGAGTATGTATCATTTCAACCCATAGTGAATTCTATACTAACAGGGAACTTGCAGAGTGATAACATATATGATAATAACATAACAGGCATATATCATCAATATAAATAACAGATAATTGTGTCAGATGTCACAGGTGAACAGTACAGATAATAGCATATATATATATCAATGTAAATAACTAACAGCAGTATATCTCAATTGTCGTTTCAATTGAGATCAAATTTAATAAATATAAGAACGTTAATCGTGAGTGATTACTCACCTTTCGAGGTTAGAGGGGTTTGACAACAGCACAAGCTACGAATTCCAAAGCAAAGCAAAATTGACACGATTCGATGATCAAGCTGATAGATAGAAGTCGATGAAACAAATTAGAACTGGATCGATGGAGATAATTGGTATAATGAACCTATACCAAATTATAACTATATATATAAAGTCAGATTCTAAATTAAAGCATATATTAAATTAAATATATATATATGCATATCAAAATCCATTGTTTTAAACTAAAACTCAAATATTTTACAGTCAAATATATATATATAAACAACATATGTTGAAACTATTACTTCTATATACATACCCAGCCATAACATTACTCATATAAAAAGACTAATGTATATAAATCCACATTTAAAAACTTACATACATAAATACTTTGGAATCAATTATGTATACACTAATACAAATTTAATTTCAAAAAGCAACAGACCTTATTCCTTAATAACTAATATATACAAACATATATATACATACCGAGTTTGACATTACAAGAAAGAGCTGGAAGGCTAATCATGATGAAACGTTAATATAGTATGTGTATAGCGAAAATACTAGCAGACTTAAATATATATACCTTTATAAATAACCAAACATATATGCTTCCTTTTCAAACTAATAGTAGAACCTCTAGCCGATCTCTGTATATGTACTATACAATTAAAAAGTGAAGCTTTGTATATAAGTAGATTCTCTTTGTAAACAATATATAGGTTGGTATAGAACTGTGTATATATAAGTAACCAGATAATAGAAAAGTAAAATAAAATATAAGCTACATATCTAATGGACTGTACATATACTAATCCAAAATAGAAAGCTCTGAATTATATATATATATATATTAAGGTATTTTGATCCAAAACTAACATATACATACAGTAAATTATATATATGTACTTTAAAATCATAAACAACAGTGATAAATAATATACTATATCTTGTAGAAACCTATATATACACCAATTTATCAAAACTGTACAAACACTACTTATATACATACTAATATATACTGTTATGATTTATACATAAAATTACTTTCACAAAAAAATATAGTCATGCATATAATGTAAAACAGAAATAAACCAGTTATATATTCTAACTGAATATACTAAAAATATAAAATGGAACTACTATATATATACACACTTAAACTTACAATATAACAAACTAACTTATACATATAAAATTCTACACAATCAAGATAAATATATATATATATACTAGAATTATATATATATATATATATATACCTTATATATAGGCACGGCTAACTGCTTGGATAAGGAGTGGATCGAAGAGGGGACGGGCGGAAGGTGTGTGTCGGTGATGATGGGGAGGAGCGAGCGGAGGTTGCGGGGAAGAGAGGCTTCGGCCTGAGGTGAAGGGCACGACAAGATGAAAGGAGAGAAGGCAGCTTCTGGATGGTTGGATTGGCCTGCTAAGGCTGAGGGAGGAGCAGTGGAGTCCTTGGCGTGGTGGGTGATAAGAGAGGGAGGGAAGCAGCAATGAAAATAAGAAAAAGTTGGCCATGGGGTTGGAGTGTTGCCTAGCTTCGAATGCTTGAAATTGATCAGGGAAGAAAGTTTAGAATTTTTGCCAAATAAATAATATATTTTCTTTAGAAATGAAAGAGTCAGATCTGAGAAAAGGAACTGGCTTTATCAATTGTAACCGGGGAATGGTGACAGCCAGTTGTACATTGATTGAGAAGTTATTAAAGAAATTTATTTTATTGCTTGAGATCCATGTTCAAATATGAAAAGGGAAAGGAAGGCTAACGAGCACAAATTTCGGTACGGTACGACGGTCTTTCCGTTTCCGCCGCGTACCGGACCTCAAAATTAAGAAATAAATATGCCACAGAGATCAACATGATGAGACGATCAAAATGGTATACAGATATTAGTGGCACGATCATACTATCAAAAGTCGATAATCGGTACACATAAACGTTGCTATTCCGTACGGAAAAATCCAAACGGAGCTAGAAACGTCCGAATTTTGCGAACCGAATTTTGCAGTCTGATTCAGAGTTTTCTAAATAAATTTTCTCATGTTGACATATTTAAGTTTCGGAATACTATTAAATTCAACTGTTATTATCTGATTTAAATTGAAATAAAAATTACACAAGAAAATAAACTTCAATATTGTCAAACGAAAATTTACCAGTTGCTACGTTTAAATAGACGTATTCCAAATAATAAATTTTTATTTCAAAATATAATTATTTAAAATTTCTCAAAAATTCAATTAAATGCGTTATAAAAAAATTATTAAAATTTACGGGTCGTTACACTCAGTAAAACTCAACAGTACGTATAGCGACGGCTAGATGCTCGACTAGCACAAAAAGGTGTAGAAATTTGTGCAGAAAATGCCAAGGATATAATTAAATCTGAAATAGAGCCTACTCTGGTTTGCTTCTGATGGAGCAGCGGAATTACAAAATGATGATTCTGTGAAAGTAGCAATTGATGGAATGAAGAATACTGAAAGGCCCAAATTCGTTGATCCGAGGATACCGAATTCTAGCTATCTCAAACACGTTGATCGCGCACGATACCGTGTTTAAAGATCTTGATTCTTCGACGTTGATCTAGCGCACTAGATTCCGTGAATCGGCTTCAGCAATCGTTGATTCAAGCGCACTTCAATACCGAAGGTGGAGATAGGAGATCACACTCAACTACCAATTTTAATGAAAGCATAAAGCTAACAAACAAAAGTTTTTATTCAAATCAACTAAACTATTACAAATGACACCATCCGCCTATTTATAGGCTTTACAACACACACAACAGAAATTTGTACAACACTTAGGTCGTTTCCGACCTAGCAGACCAGCGACTTACGAACTACAACAACACACGCGACCTACGACTTAGTATAGGTCGTTAACGACCTATCAGATTGTTACAACACAATAGCGACTCAAATATGTATAACACATGATGACTTACGAGGTATAAAGAACGACCTACGACTTAGCAGGCCCAACGATCTAACACAATATCAGTTACAACATATCAATGACTTAACAGAAACGACGCAGCATAGGTCGGCGGCTTAAGAACCAGCTTCAGGACTTCTTCACGTGACCCAGCTTAGGTCGTAACCCGGTGCAGCGACCTATCTCTTTAGCGTGTGCATTCCCGCTAGGTCGTTGGCGAGCTTCACTAAGTCGCTGGAGCGACTTAAGGGCATTATTAGGTCGGTCACGACCTAGGGTTTCGTTAGATCGGTCACGACCTAGGACTTCATTTTGTTTCCCTCTCTCGTTAGCTTCAAAGTTCTTAGGTCGTATACGACCTATCATATCCGAACGACTTGCGATTTTGTTAGGTCGAAGCTCGTTAGGTCGGATCTTGTTAGGTCGGACTTCATAGCTCGTTTGCAACCTAAAATGGCGCTTGTTAGGTCGAAGCTCGTTAGGTCGGAGCTTGTTAGGTCGGACTTCATAGCTCGTTTGTGACCTAAAATGGCGCGACTTAAGGAATAAAAAGCTAGGTCGTTGCTCAGGAAAGTTAGGTCGTTGGCGACCTATGTCTTCGTCAATCTGGGCTGCATCATCCTCCCCGGGTTGGGAAAAATTCTTCCTCGAATTTAAAAGTTCTTCTTCTTTGAAAAGTTTGTGTTCCTGGTACGAAATCAAACATTCGAACGATCTAAAACCCAACACTTTAGATAGCAGGTGTGATTCATTATCCTTCTTCTTAGATTATGAACGACTTAGGTCCTTTGAGCGAGATTGCGCGGTATCATCGACCTCTGATTGAAATGAATTTGTCCCAAATTCATTTTCTTTTCTTCTTCGTGATGCTGTCTTCCATTCATTATCTGGTTTGTTGCGGCTCTGGTGATAACCACTCTCGTGATTAATCTTGTCTTGACTCTTTGATGATGTGGCTCGATATAAAGAACGTATTGCATAAAACAGACGTGGCATTAGACATGGGGCATAAGGAAGTGATTTGAGGGAGATGACATATGGAAAAGTGTGAAATGAACTAAGCACTAGGTGCCAGATCCAATTCATGTAGCACAGAACTTCATAAGAATAGTGTCGTATACCATATTGCTTGTGCCAATAGGAGGATGTGATATAGAACCAAAACGTGTCGAAAATGTGGGATGATATAAGGAAGTTTAAAATCATGGAAAGACTTAGGAAATCACGACCGAAAAAGTGTGAGGACTCATGCTCAGACTCTCGTCTTTCCTTATCTCGTTCAGGTGTGTCCTCAATTAGAATCTTCCCTTGATGTGTTGCATCAATTTCCCCTGACTGAAATGAATTCCCACTCGCTTCTCCTTCAACATGTTTATGTTCATGAAACGATTTGAAGCAATTGACGTTGCTATCATTAGCATTGTGGACATGATCAGGCAATTCCAACCGACAATCATTCTCTTCACCCTGTCTTTTCAATTCTTCTTGTTCTTTCAGATTCTGAAGATCATACGATCCCTGTAGTAGAATAGCATCTGGTATTAGTTCAGTGTGAGGTTGAAAGTACTGTAATGGTGATAACTCTTCGGTTAGTTCCGCAGGATATTCGATTTCAGACTCATCGAATTCTGATCCAACTTCCTCAAAAACATCAAGATCTTCACTCGTTTCTTGCTCGGTCAATATAAACAATCCATTATTAATTTTCACCTTTTCGACAGGCTCTTCCAAAAATACAAGACTGGTTTCTTCAGACAGTTCCTCAGAAAACTCATCCTCAAACTCTTCACATACTTTAACCTATGCAGGTGTCTAAAAATCAGAACTTTCCCTAGAGTCAATCAACAATGATAATTCATCACTGTCTTTCATTATATTGACGAACTCTTCTAAAGATAATAAACTATCTGATCTTGCTTTCTCTTCTATCTCACTTTCATTTTGTTCGGGCTTCTCGGAGATTATGGAATTAACATTTAGCGGGCTCTCATCCATAAGTTCAGGTGTTAAACAAGAATCCTCCATCATCAAGTAATGTCCTTCAACTCCGAACACAAATTCTTCTTCCATACTATCGACATCAAACTTCGGTGGTGAAGAATATTCAACTTCTACATCCACATACTTTGACTCAATTTCTTCATCATCATCAAATTTCGGTGGTTGATAAAAGTCAAATTCAGCAGTCCTCCACAACGAGTTACACTCTTCATCTTCTGACAAAACTCCTTCATCGTTGTCAAATTTAGGTGGTAATTCTTCGAACGATTTGGTAGGACCGACCTCTTCAAATTCTTCTAACATTGGTTTAACCTCCTCGAGAGTTTTAAGCTCTTCACTTGCCTCATACCTAACCAACGATTCAGCACTACTTTCCATTTCTTCAACACTCTCACTGAAAGATAACGGACTAGTCGGTTCCTCTTCCTTTTCCGGTTCGCTTTCGGTAGAATCATCCACATCTTCGTTCTCATAGTCTTGGACAACTAAAGTTTTCATCTTGGCCTCTGTACATTTAATACTTCTATGGCCAGACTCCTGATAATGATAGCACTTAATCTGGTCATCAACATTTGTCTTAGTGCTTCCATGTACAACTGGTTCGTTGACTCTCTTAGAAACATTTCTATTGTAATGAACACCATGATTCTGATTGCTGGAGTTTGTAACCACACTCTTTCCTCGGCACCCTTGACTCAACTTCTGCAATTGTTGGTTCACACGAGTTTGATAATTGTATGGTAAGAAATTTGCCTTCATCATCCTTTTCATCTTATCCCACGCGACAACTTTGGATTTCCTAATTCTCTCTCTGGTTGATTTAGTTTGTTGCCACCAATCTATAGCTCTTCCTCTCAGTCTTGTAGCAACTAACTTAACTTGACGATCTTCTGACACATTGTTAAGTTCAAAAATATTTTCAACCTTTGATAACCAATCCAAGAATTCCTCTGCTTGTAGACCACCTTGGAATTCTGGAATCTCCGTATCCTTCCTTGATTCCCGTGTATGACCACGCTCTTCAACATTTCTGTATCGATTCTGTCCTTGACCTGGATATCGAAAATGAACACGATCACCATAACTATCTTCTTCAAAATTAGATGAACTTCGATGTCGATTCTGAACATTGACCCTTCTATGACCATGCACGTCCTCTCTACTTCTTCTTTCATAATCACAATATGGCTCATGCTCATAACCGCGATAAGCTCTTCTTTCTTCATTCTGATAATCATGATTGTCTCGAACTCCACGATCTCGATTTATGGTCAAAGATGATTCTCTTCGTTCTCTATCATAACTATCATAACGTGGCGACACTCCCCTTTGATTTCGACTCATGTCAGACTTCATTCTTTCCACTTTCTCGAAACCCTTATTGAACCTTTCATCGATATGTTGTTTCATCTGTTCAGGATCTCCACTCCCATACAAATCTACAACACTATGATGACGGTTAACATATCTCGGAGGCATGATCGAATCTTCAACAGATCTAAACACAAACTTCACTTTGATCCAAAAAAAATTCGAATCAAACTTGCCCAATTGTTTGAAATCTCACGAACACCCCAAATAAACAAACAACTTAATTTGAACTCCAAACTTCAAATCTCAAAATTGACGCCCAATGAACTTGAACAAATCTCTCACAAACTTGAACAAGTTCGCTTCTAGCTTACGACTTGACTTTACTCTTCTCCTTGGCTTGGCTGAAATTGAACAAGCACTTCTTCTCGGTCCAACAGGCTCGTCTTAGCTATGATTGGCTAAGTCTCGCTCTGATACCAAAATGATGGAGCAGCGGAATTACAAAATGATGATTCTGTGAAAGTAGCAATCGATGGAATGAAGAATACTGAAAGGCCCAAATTCATTGATCCGAGGATACCAAATTCTAGCTATCTCAAACACGTTGATCGCGCACGATACCGTGTTTAAAGATCTACGATTCTTCGACGTTGATCTAGCGCACTAGATTCCGTGAATCGGCTTCAACGATCGTTGATTCAAGCGCACTTGAATACCGAAGGTGGAGATAGGAGATCACACTCAACTACCAATTTTAATGAAAGCACAAAGCTAACAAACAAAAGTTTTTATTCAAATCAACTAAACTATTACAAATGACACCATCCGCCTATTTATAGGCTTTACAACACACACAATAGAAATTTGTACAACACTTAGGTCGTTTCCGACCTAGCAGACCAACGACTTATGAACTACAACAACACACGCGACCTACGACTTAGTATAGGTCGTTAACGACCTATCAGATTGTTACAACACAATAGCAACTCAAATATGTACAACACATGACGACTTACGAGGTATAAAGAACGACCTACGACTTAGCAGGCCCAACGATCTAACACAATATCAGTTACAACATATCAACGACTTAACAGAAACGACGCAGGATAGGTCGGCGGCGACTTAAGAACTAGCTTCAGGACTTCTTCACGCGACCCAGCTTAGGTAGTAACCTGGTGCAGCGACCTATCTCTTTAGCATGTGCATTCCCGCTAGGTCGTTGGCGAGCTTCACTAAGTCGCTGGAGTGACTTAAGGGCATTATTAGGTCGGTCACGACCTAGGGTTTCGTTAGATCGGTCATGACCTAGGACTTCATTTTGTTTCCCTCTCTCGTTAGCTTCAAAGTTCTTAGGTCGTATACGACCTATCATATCCGAACGACTTGCGATTTTGTTAGGTCGAAGCTCGTTAGGTCGGAGCTTGTTAGGTCGGACTTCATAGCTCGTTTGCGACCTAAAATGGCGCTTGTTAGGTCAAAGCTCGTTAGTTCGGAGCTTGTTAGGTCGACTTCATAGCTCCTTTGCGACCTAAAATGGCGTGACTTAAGGAATAAAAAGCTAGGTCGTTGCTCAGGAAAGTTAGGTCGTTGGCGACCTATGTCTTCGTCAATCTGGGCTGCATCAGCTTCTATGTGAACATCATTAAGTTCTAAAATCTGAGGTGGCCTGTCGAGGCATATCCCAAAACCTTAGCCTTGGAGTGGGAGGAGATACCCAACCAATAAAGGGAGAGGATCATCCAGATGGAATAGAGGTCGATGAAGATAAATTGAAGGATGACTCTTAGACGACTTTGATTTAGATGCACTGGTCGTAGGTAACATTATGTTGGAAGCTGATGCTACTGCTGATGTGCATGTACGGATCCTTCCTGAATCTAGTTCTAAAGATTTGGGTGAAATTTCAACTCCCGCTTCTAAAGGATTTCCAACCGAGTCTCCCATCGTAATGGTGGTTACTTCGAATGCCATTGCTTCTTCCACATCATGGCCCCTTACTTCCTAGCCTATTACTCCCACTTATGGGATTTCCACGGCTCAAATTACTTTGGTGATTTCAAGAAAAATGAATTCTACAACATCTTCTACTGATGTCCAATACAATCCCAAGGAGCCTGGTTACTCAATGCCTAAGTCTATTCCGATGCTTCATGTTTTGTCCTCAATCCTCGAGGGGAGTTATATGAGGACTCCTCTCAAACATTCTATACTTCTTCTAGAGGTATATCACTAACTTCTCCTGTGTTTGAGAAGGTTTAGATGACACCTATCGATGTTTCTAATCTCTATTTTTTACTTTCTCAAGTTTCAAGTCTGCCTACTTTTCCCCCATACCAAAATGAAATTTGTCTTCAAGCACTCAAGCTTCAATGAGTGAATCTATCATCATGTCTGCCTTGCCTGTATTCTAACTTCTTCGACTGGATCCACTTCGGGTCTCCATGCCAAAAAATATCATGTGTTGCAAGAAGTGGCTATGGATGATACCAATGTGATGCAGGGCGATGAAGACATAGTTATTTATAAGGGCCACCAAGCATAAATCCGACCCATCAATGCTAGAGGAGAAGACCTTACAAGTCAAGAAGGTTAAGGATATTAAAGAGGAAAAGATTGATGATATACCTCCTCGTTCTCATTTGCTATGCCCATTGCACCACTTGTCATCCTCGTGGCTGCTCCTATAGTGGCGAGCATTCAAGATGATGCTCTCGAGTCTTCGAGAGATGATTACGACTGGACAAGGATCCTAAAGGATACTTGTCTGGGGGAAGGAAAGATAGATCTAGTAAAAGCCTAACTTCATCCTTACTAGGGGAATGAAGAGTGGAAGAAGAAGAAGAGGAATGCTTGGATGTATTCTTGTTCGGTTGTTTGTTCATTTTAGTTTTAGGTTATGTATATAGGCTATTGTTGTGCGGGTACGGCCCCCACTTTGCTCTTGAAGTTCAATTGTGAATGAAAATTCTTTTTCCTTCAGACTCCCGTTTTATTATGTTTATTGCCTATATACTTAGTTTATTTATGTATGTGGTAATCGTATTTGAATTAGTGCAATGATATTATCCACCTCCGTATGTATGAATAACTTTTCGCCATTTTAGGTGGTACTTCGTCATTTCATTTTGTTTATCGCTGTCGTAGCATTTCTTCTTTGGCTACATAATTGTAATCGTTTGGCCAACTCCGCGGCCTATTTTGTTTTCTTTTGGTCAGGTCTCATTTGACCAAAAAACAAGGTAACGACTTTGCATCGCTTCCTATCTCCGGGAAGTGGCACTTTGGATGTCTATCCCTGGACATTTGTGCTCGATCTTGCCTATCTCTAGGCATTGATCATGCGTATTTATTTTTTTGTAAAATAAGATTCAATCTCATACTAGGTCCTATCTCCGAGACCCAATTTTTCAAATGCATGTCTCTGGGCATTGGCATTAGACCTTTCCTATCTCCGGGCTATGGCCTTAGACACTGCTATTCACCGGCCATTGGTCAAAGATCAGAGGTATAGGGTGAATCATCACGATCAACCCTAGCATGATTATACTTCTATGATCTGATCAT
Organism: Allium fistulosum; assembly: GCA_030737815.1. Taxonomy (NCBI): domain Eukaryota; kingdom Viridiplantae; phylum Streptophyta; class Magnoliopsida; order Asparagales; family Amaryllidaceae; genus Allium; species Allium fistulosum. Next base: position 410,851,502 of record CM060908.1, on the reverse strand, counting down.
AGATCAAAATATTCTATTGGTACCTATCCCTAGGTACCTAGATGTTTGTATTTTCATAATATAGAATAATCAATTTTTGCTGTTATTCACATAGCGTAATGTCAGACAATTGAGAATACAATTCCATCGATCCTCAAATCTAATTCAATTTATAGGCACGAGAATAGGTGACTCTGCCTTATTACATCAGAGTCTAGTCGAATATTTGCAAAGATACATTTAGGCAAAACATTGTCTCAAGTGCTTGCTATTCAATGCTCCTGAAATTAGAATTCCATCAACGGTTGATAGCTTGAAAGTTTTGTCTCCAAGCTTATGTGTGATTGCAAAGGGACCTTCCCAATTCGGGCCAAGTGCCCTCGAACTAGGGAAACTAATTTCAAAATGAGATTATCAATCTCGAAAGTCCGATTCTTGAACTTGGCATTAAATTACTATGCTACTCTTTTCTGGTGAGTAGCTACCCTCGAGTCAGTTTCTTCTCGCTTCTCATTGATCATGTCAAGGGACTCGAGTAAAAGTCCTCATTCATCTTGGGATCATAGTGCGTTCTTCGATGAGAAGGAACTTCCAATTAAATTAGAATCATGGCCTCTGATCTATAAGCCAAAGCAAATAGAGAATGGATGGTTGTAGACTTGTGAGTCGTTCGGTAAGCCCATGGTGCTAGGGATAATACATTGACCTAGTTGCCCTTGGCTATCATCAACCGCTTCTTCAGGATGGACTAGATGATCTTGTCCACTGCCTCCACCTCTCCATTTGCTTACGGGTGTGCTATAGCTACGAAGCTTTTTTCAATTTGCTGCAGAAATCTTTGAATTTAACACTTATGAATTGTTTTCTATTGTCAGCGATAACCTTTTGAGGAACTCCAAATCGACATATGATGTTTTTCACCATAAAGTTGATCACTTTCTTCATAGTGATCATGGCTAGAAATTACGCTTCAGCCCACTTTTTGAAGTCAACTACAATAATAACATATTTAAATCCTTCTTTGTACATCAGTAGCATGCCAGCTATATCAAGTCCCCAAACTACAAATGATCATGGACTAACCATTTTTTTAAGCTCAATGTATGGGGCTATAGGAATCTTCGCAAACCTTTGGCACCTATCGCACTGTCTAGTGTAATTAGCCCCATCTTGTTTGATTATCGGCTAAAAGTATCCATAGCGAAGAATCTTCCTTGCTAAAGCCTACCCTCTGGCATGATCACGACAGCTCCCTTCATGTACATCGGCCAGAATCTTCTTTGCTTTTTCTTTGGTGACACATCGTAGCAGGGATGGACAATCCTCTCCTATATTGTACTTTTTCCTGGATAATAAATCACAACACTTTGCGTAGGAGTTTCCTTCGTTCATTTCTTCAGTTTGGGAGAGTGCACTTCAACAAACATCCCTTGAGCAGAGTTATCCACGACTCCCTTTCCACTTTAGCCTCCAAGATCCAATCGACATCCATCTGGTTAGTGCTCGAGACTGAAAAAACCTCACTGGAACCAATCCCTTAAGCTGTGCATCCCCAGAGCTTGTGATCCTGGCTAATGAATCAGCTCTTGTGGTTGTCTCCCTAGGAATGGCATTATCGTGTAGTATTCGATATCATTCAGCAGTTCCGGAACCTTTGTCAAGTAAGGGGAAAGTGTTGCTCCCTAAGCCTGAAATTCCTTCTTCACCTGATAGACCACCAACTGAGAGTCGATGTATATATGAAATGCTTTATTATTTCGCTCTTTTGAGCCCCGTGACCAGTGCTTCGTATTCAGCTTCATTTTTTGTTGCGGAAAACTTAAGCTTTAAGGCATAAGAGATAGTTTGTTCCTTTGGGATTACTAGAATCACCCTTGCCTTAGAACTGCATTTGTTGGATGCTCCATATGTGTACAGTTTCCACTGAGCAAGTAAGACTACATCTTCCTCCGCTTTTCCATTCCGTGTGGTAAACTCGGCAGTGAAATCAACCAATCCCAATCCCTGTATTGATATCCTAAGATGGTAGTTTATATCTTCGGCTCGATGTTCCACTTTAGTAACCTTTCCGAAGTCTTGGGTCGGTGCAACACTTATTTCAAAGGTTGATTAGTCAACTCCTTTATTAGATGAGCTTGGAAGTAAAGCCACAACTTCCTTGATGCTATCAATAAACAGTAAGCTAGCTTTTCTAACTTTGGATATTTTTTCTCTACTCCAGTGAACCGCTTGCTGATGTAATACAAGGGCCTTTGAATTTTCGGTTCCTTATGCACTAGGGCTGCATTCGGTGCGTGAACAGATACTGCCAAGTACATAAACTAGTTCACTCCTTCCAAATGCTTTGATAAGACTAGTTGTCTCTTCATGTGATTGTGCAAGTCCTAAAAATCTTTTTGACAATCCTCCATCCATTAAAACTTCCTTTCTCTTTCTTGAGGGCATTAAAGAATGGTACACACTTATCTATCTCTTTTGAGATGAATCAACTTAGCGCAGTGACCTTCCAGTTCAAGCTTTGCATTTCCCTCCTCGTCTTCGGGGCTTCGACATTCTTTAATGCTTCAATCAACTCTGGGTTAGTTCTATGCCCTTTAAGTTTATTATGAAACCCAAAAATTTCCTGATGTTAGTTCAAAAGAAAATTTCAAGGGATTGAGGTTCATCCCGTATCTCCGGAGCACATCAAACATCTCCGAGAGGTCACACATGTATTTCATTAATCATTATGACTTCACTAGCATATCTTCTATATAGACCTCCATTGTCTATCAGATTTGATCTTTGAAAATAGAATTCACCAATCGCTTGGATGTACCTTCGGCGTTGTTCAAACCCAATGGCATCACTCGATAATAACATAGTTCCGAGTCAGTAATGAAAGTGGTGTGCTCTTGATCTGGAATGGTATCACTATTTAATTGTAGCTCTTAAAGGATAATAATTCATGTCCAGTTAAATCCATGAGTTGATCAATCTTTGACAGTAGTAAGCTATCTTTTGGGCACACTTTATTCCGGTCTGAATAATCGACGCATATCCACCATTCCCATTAAGCTTCTTGACCAGCATAAGATTTGATGCCTATTCAGGGTATATAGAACCATAGATGAAGCCATTAGCCTTCAACTTATCCACTTCTTCCTTCAACGCATTAGATCACTCCAGACCAAGGCCGCGTCTCTTCTATTTCACAAGAGGACATCATGGGTTCACATTCAATATATCGCATGCTATCTCTGGAAATATTCACACATATGGAATGCGTCCAGGTAAACACATCTAGGTTTTCCTGGAGAAACCCTTCCAACTCCTTCTTTATCTTCACGCTAAACTGAGATCCAATCTTTAGGACTTGAGTGGTATCATCCTTACTGACCGGGATGTTAATCGTCAGCTTGACTAAGGCCGCCCTCGCACCTCCGGCACTTTCCTCAGATCCATAGATTTGTAAAATTTACTATGCCATCCAAGCCAAGGCTTAAGTGGTGGTTGTTATGCATCGATTGATTTGATGCAATAATTCCTCTCTACACCTTTTCCCTTTTTACGTCACTTTGCCTCCCTGAACTATGTAACATTCACATCATGTACTATGATCCCCTTGAATTGCTACTCCATTCTCAGTCAGGAACTTCATCATCAAGCATTATGGGGCTAGGCCACTTTGAAACTGGTAGGGCCCCTGGGCCCAAGAAAGCATTGTAGGTAGAGTACGTATCTATCACAACAAAGGTCTACACCTGCACTCTCTTGCGGTTACCTTAGCCAAGCTCCACTAATTGGTCAACACGTCGAACAAGCTCTGTAGCCTCTTTGGTAAATCCGTGGATATGGAATTTACATGGCTTTAGATCCTGTGCATCCATCCTCACCTGATCATAAGTTTTCTTAAACAGAATATTGACTGAGCTCCCACAATCAATGAGAACTCATTTCATAGCATCTGGTCCAATCACGACTATGATCACTAAAGGGTCAAGCATAGGTGCCTCTACCCCATCAACATCACGATTGGTGAACATAATATCATCATTCATCAACCTTGGTTGTTTTACCAAAGCTCTGTCTTCTATAGCAAGTAGCCTCTCCTTGATTACATGTTCTAGTGAATCTCCATATCTTTCCATCTCGTTGTAGCTTTTCTTGGCCAAATGAGGTCCACCAGTAATGGTATTAATCACTATTCTTATTTCAAGCTACCTAGGTTCCTCTCTATTATGCCCAACCTGCCCCCGTTGAGCCATTTGCCTCTGGGGTCGATTGTTCACCTGCCCGCCATCCCGTGGGTCCTTCACATACTGTTGAAGTTTCTTCTTCCTGATTAGATCTTCTATTATGTCGTGCAAATGTCAACACTTGTTTGTTTTGTTCCCATGGATCACGTGGAAGCAACTATACTTCCAGACATCTTCTCTCATTCAGTCGACTCCTTTCGAGCTATCTTTTTGTAATTTACAGTACCTTGCATGGCAAGGTAAATGTTCTCCATGGTTTCGTTCAGTGGGGTATAATCCTCAAGCTTTAGATATCTTGGGTGCTTTTTGAAATCTGGCTTTCTACCTCCAACACTTTGGTTTCCTTTCTTCTGATTATTATTCTTATTCCCAACATTAATCGCAATGTTACTGATGCTTCCAGCGGTTTGCTTTATAGCGACGTTGCTTTGCACAACTTCATTAGACAGTCTTACACCAGCCTTTCCTCTGACCATATCTGCCTCTTCTAAGCATAGAAATTGCACTGCCTTCTGATAAAACTCTTTCATGGTTGGTGGCTTCATCTTCAACCAATTACCAAAGTCAGTATTTAGATGGATTCCTCTAATCAATGCAATAATATCTTCATTGGCATTGCTCACTTTAGTCACAATTTTTTTGAATCCACTCAGAAAGTTCTTTAGAGACTCTTTAGGACTTTGAAAAATGTTTGATAAGGACATCACATTATTTAAATGAGTAGTGTGAAGTTGGAACTACTCAACGAACTTCTTACCCAATTGATCAAACAAAGATATGGATTTCGGCACGAGCTGAGTAAACCACATCGTAGTTACTCCCTTAAGAAATAAAGGAAAGCATCTACATCTTACATCGTTAGTTGCTCTGACACCATTCTTGTGTCATTCATACTTCAGAAGATGTTGTCTCGGATCATTCATTCTGTTGTTTGATGGCATCGTGGGAATCACAAATCTCTTGGGATAATCCTCCCGTAATATATTTTCAGTGACTGAGTTTCTACTAGACGAAGAACCACAATCATCGTTACTTCTATGCTAGTTCTCATTCACTAGCTTCATCACCATATCAGCAAGATACTCCAGATCCATTGAATCAACCAGACAACGATCATTATGACATGTCTCGAGTGTTGGACTCTGCAAACACCCTCAGCTAGTTCTACGATATTCGGTTTCACTTGTCTTTGGGAGAACCGCACGTCCAATCCTTCGGTTTCTATGTTCTCCACATGATGGCCCAGTGGAAATTGTTTGAACTCCACCACTAAGGCCATCATCAACCTACTTAGCATCAACATGAGCTTCACCCTACAACTCACTGTAACAACCCGCCCTTTGGGGATACCCAGTGAGACGAAACGTTGGGGTAAAATTAAAGCGAAACACTAAATCAAGACATCAATAAGATCTCACAACGGAATGACAACATATTTATACTGAATATACATGAACAAAATAGAATACCAATATATAAGAGACTGCACCAGTAAAGTAACTGATAAATAAGTATTAGTATAGAAAGTCAGGATACATCAACCCCAAAAACAAGAGAGTTTTAAATAAATATCTAATACAACAGTCTCATATATAAATAATAGGTATGTCATGTATATAAAATATCAAGTACATATAACTTAAAATATCGATGCCACATTTTTCAAATACTCCAACGACGCACTTTGATAGCGTACCTCAAAAGCACCAGACTTTCAAACTCCTCAATTGAGTACCTGAGAGTTGTCATGACATAGGGAGACAAAGATAAAATGCAGATCAAACACTGGTGTGAGAGGAACTATCGTAAAATACCGTATATTAAAACTATGTACAAATAAATAGGAACTACTAAATCATAGCCTCTCCTTTCCAAAAACGTGGCTCAGGTGTAATCTAGACTGCCTATAAACAAGTATAGTAAACCCATCTCAAAATAGAGAATCATACCATAACTTGCTCTTCTCCTGTAATCAACGAGTCAGCATAACTAATATAATGTGATTGAAACGTAACAATCATGCCGTGATAATGAAATTGCATTATACAAGTGTAAAAGTGATCAAAGTGTGATAATATAAGCCTACGCTGTGCTACAAAAAATGATAATACAATCCAACTAATATAACATAAGCATACATAGCAATGTAAGGTAACTAAGGGATACAAATCAATACCCGTCACTACTAACGGGGGTCAACGATGGACGCTTACCACGATCCAACAATTCATATAAGTAGAGTCAGTACACTAACATACCCGGATTCTAATGCAATTAAACAATTCCCTTTGGGAGTTCAAGATATATAGAGTCAGTATCTGAATATACCATAGACCCCAAGCCTCAAGTCCCGTGTAGATCTCAACGTACCCCTATACTGAGCATAAGTTATGATCTACTCTATATACTCGAAACCTAGTCCCAATAGTAAGTAAAATCACCATACCCCTATAATGAGCATAATATGAGATATTCTAAATACCTAGGACCATTGCGGATCCCACAATACCCCTATAATGAGCATAAGTGTTCTGGGATCCCGCAGTAGTTGACTTTCATCATCCCCCTCTAGGACATCAAGAATTTCGGATAACAAATGCATGCCACTCGTCAAAAAGAGAATGAAGGTTGTGTCTTATGTCATACGTTATCAGGGCCATGAAGGAACACCAATGCCATATCTATTTGCATACATCAATAATAACATTGCGCAATCAAATACACCTATCTCAAACTAAAACCAAAATTTTGTCATCGTCTATCCATATGGATGGTCCCTAATACAAGATCAATGAAAAGTTCGGTCTCAATCATAAGACTGATACAATTTATTAAACTATTTGTACCCGAGTCAAAGCCCAAAGGTATGGATTTACTTCGTATGTAACGTATGGAATCTCCATGCATGGTTCTAGTTGTCACGGCCTAAAAACCCACCGGACAACTCTAACAAAACCCCATACTAACCCAAATCATGTTCCAAATGGAACGAATGACCTCAGTGGCATAATATTCCTCCGGTATATCCTCCTGGTCTACCTCAAAGTCTATGGTTTTGGAATACGTGCCGACACGTGAGCCCCAAAATTAAAGTACTTTAAAACCTACTAAAATTTCATAGGTTGCAGCCCTTGAAAAATTGTTAACAATGGTCTAGACCTCACCTCAATTCGACTTCGTATGCGAAAGTTATCGTGCTTTGAAGTTGCACAATGCACAACACGTTAATCAACTGAAGGTTTCCATTCAGTCGACAGAATCAGGGCGGAGATGAATTGTTTGCTCTTGACCAATCGACTGAATGGACCTACTTAATCGACTAAACTGACAGGTTCTAGGCAATGAGTTTGGGCAGGGAATAGTGTGACGACCACGACTTTCTCTCCATAGAAAGTCGTATCGCTAATAAGAAAGAAAGGGATAGAAAAGAGAAAAGAAGAGAAAGAGAAAGAAAACAACACAAATACTCACCGCGGAAACGGAACAAAATATAATATATCATATAACTATTACATAGTATCATATACATCTATCAGAGTTACACAGATTACACATCATATACTAGACAGTTATAAACATCTGTCTAGTTATTACAACTCAATACAAAACAAAGATCTAAACAAGATCAACACAGCGGAAACTACTATCTATATCTACAACGCTGAAGCCTCCTGCTCCATTGCTCCTCCATAATTCGTCAAAGCTAAACCTGAATCCCTTGGCTACTCGTAAAAATTTGAGTACCCAAGAGTTTATAAAACAGAAATAAACAACTTGGGTCAGACATGGGTCTGGTGTGAGTAACAGGTTAAACTTGCTTAACTTCAAAACCTTTTTGAAAGAAAAGGTATCACGTAAGACTCCCCACAAATAAACATGGGTAAGTTTTTACCTTACGCTAACCAAAACATTTGATAGGAAATTCGATTGTATTATAATAGGGTCTAGGGTTTTCAAATAAATATGAAATAGCTGAAATTGTTACATTATTAAATTCCAGCATACTAGCCAACAAAGTGGGTTATACAATCAAGTCCGTTATCACTTATTGGAAATTGGATTCCATACAATGGCAGGGCTACCGGGGTACCGCCCGTCACAGTACGTGGCCTAGATCACCGTACCGAGGATCACTCCCAATCCGCTGCAACACAAGGTCGGAACATCCCTTACTGGATAATTCCCGCACAAGATACCTCACGGTTGGGATCAGCAACCGCACCACTAAGTCGAAAATAGAAAGGGACATCTAGACAGAGGTAACCTTGTCCTACTTGGGTGCTACCCACTAACCTTGCTGCACCTCCCCTGTTTTAGCCATTCCCGGTTGATGAGGCTTGAGGTCACGATTACCTTTAAATAGAACACATCTATCTTAGAATGCTCATCGTCCACCTGACGATGTTCTGAAAGCATTCAATCCATACAAGTTCGTTCCGGGTTCGAACGAAACCGAAGGCATTATCTCGTTACACTCGTTTTGGAATCACCCTCAGAGTTAACGACAATAACCCTTGCACTCTGAATCTTCATCTTCACTTGATTCACGACCTATCTTTAATTTGGATCGATGTGGTATTCGGGTCTCCAGACCTGGAAATCCGGTATACGGAAACCCGATCCCGGTCTCATCGAAATCCAAAGCGTATCTTTTAAGGCCAAGTTGTTTTAAAGGTTAAAACAATTTAATTCATTATCTTTATACACAAAGAAAGATAATTCACAACAGATAATCAACATTATCAGATAATCCATACAATTCAACTAACATCCATATCATACAGCATATATCTTATCAGAGATATCAATCAATGCAAAGTATTCATTATTAACACCCATTCATAAGTAATGATTTACACTATCTCTAATTAATTTAAAGTGAATTAAATTAATTACTTCATTTTATAAATCCTTCTTACTTAACCATTAATTAATTACAATCAATTAATTAATTATCCTCTAATAATTCATTTCAATTAATCATCTTGATTAATTATCTTTTGATTACATTCAAGTAATTTATTCTCAATTAATTACTTAAATTAATTATCCTTAACCACTTATAGTAATTAACCTTTAATTACATCATTAATTAATTAACTAAAATTAATTAAGTTAATCAACTATAATTAATTACATTAATCCTTAATTAATTACATTGATTAATTACTTCATTTATTAATTATTACTTAATTAACCAATCTTAATTACATCATTAATTATATTAATTAATGATCCTTAATTACAACTTAATTATTAATTACTTAATTAAATTAATTACATTAAGTAATTAACCTTTATTTAAACAACATTTATTAATCACCTTGATTAATCTCATCTAGTAATTAACTCCCCTTAATTACTTTCATTAACTAAATTAATTACTCCTTAATTAATTTCTTAATTAATCCCTTGATTAATTATTCAAAGTAATTAACTCAAATTACTTTTATTAATAAAATCATTATTCAACTAATTACTTCCAGTAATTATCATATTATTTACTTCCCTAAATAATCTTACCTTAATAATTACATTAAGTAATTATTATCAAATCATCTCTTGATTATCCTAAATTAATTAAACTTAATTAATTAACTTAACTAAATCAAATTAACTTCAATTAATTACAATAAGTAATTAATTCTTAATTACTTCCAATAAGTAATTACATTTAAACAAATTCTATAATTGATTATCTTAAATTAATTTAACTAATTAATTATCAAAATTAATCCTATTAATTCATTATTTAATAACCCATAGTTAATGACTTCATTAACTACTATTTAATTACTTTCCTTAAGTAATTAACTTATATTAATTATTATTAATTCTAAATTAATAAATCTTAATAACTATTTTATTAATCTCTAATTACTAAATTAATTAAGTGTTAACCATAACTTAATTAATATTTAATTACTTATTAATTAATTCCTAACCATTAATTAATACTCTAATTTATAATTCCTAACTACAAATTAATCATCCCTAATTAATTTATCTTAATCATAAATAAATTAATTTAATCCTTTAATTACCTATTTAATTAATCCAAATGATTAATTAATCAAATTAAATTAATTATCTATTAAATCTCCTAATAAATTAAATAAACACAAGTCTTTAATTATTTTAAGATAAACTTTATTCTTATTGATAAACAAGTTATCATTTACCATTCATATTTGAAACATCCATTTCAAATCTATTTTTAAATTTCATTTTAAATGTTGTATTTAAAATGAATACCAATTTATTTTTAACTAAGTTTTTAACCAATTTAAAAACTTTTACTTATTAAAAATCTTATATTTTCTAAGAAGTTTTTAAAAGAACTTAAATCAAATTTCTTCTTAGATTTAACATTTAAACATATCTACACTTAACCTATTTAAACATTTAAATTCATAAACTAATTATCTAATATTAAAGTTTAAAACTAAACTTGTCTTTATAAATCAAACTTTGATTTACTGATTAACTATTGCTTCAAAATTTAAATTAGATTTAAATTTCAAACTGACAGGTATAAAAACCTAGCAACACTAAAAGTACTCGAGTCTCCACTAAATCACTTCGAGTCGCAACCCTAAATTCCCCGAGTCTCCCTCGCAAAAACACTCAAAAATCTCGAGTCCTTCTCTGCCACTTGAGTCCAACACTCCAGCTCCAAATACTTCGAGTCGCCTCTCCCATTTCTTCGAACATCACTCGGAAAAATCACGAGAAGAACTCGAACATACCCCTCTGTATCCAGATTCACCAGATATCCAATCGTGTGTACGTGCACATCCACCAGCGGCAACTCCGATCATCAACGACGACGTCACCATCTAGACGATCCTTCCTATGCCAGAATCCCATCACTCGATCAACGAAACTAAGTCGAAATCAAACTCGAGCCTAAAACCAAAACCTGGAACAGTTTCCCCTCTTCAATCTCTAACCTGTCAACGCCACATTCACGGCCCTCCGTCCACCAGGATAGCAGCGACTCCGACCATCATCTCGTCAATGGCCATACTTCCCTCTAGCCAAACCTCACATCACTCGATCATTCCTACAGGTAGTTCTGACTCAAACAAGAGGCCTAGTTTAAACTAGGGCTACTGGCAAAATCTCATCACCGCAGCCACCACGATGAACTGCAACGCCACCCAATATTTTTCTCGGCAATACTGACTATTCCTCCACCTACCAGAAGAAACTCGACACTTCAAATTCCCGAGATCACCCAAAAATTCCTTATTTCCATTTTCTGTTCAACACAGAACTGCACCATACCCTCTTAACTAAAAATCCAAATTTTTGTTCTAAAAATCATGTTTTGATTTTAGTTTTTAATTCCTCATACTGAATCTATCTATTTCTCAATTTGAAGTTTTCATATTATTCAACATATTTTGATATCCTGGCTTTACAGCAATACCAGATTTGATTTAACAAATTTTAAGTTTTTAAACTTAATCTACACTATTTTAAACACTCCTGGTTTGTAAATCAAGTCCTAAAAAAATCTAGATCAAGTGGTTCAAACTTTTAAATGGAATTGGGTCTGGCAAACAAAAGCAATAACAGAGCACAGTCACATATGCACACAATTCATCCATATATATATAAACAGGAAAATGCACTTATATTCATACATCAATACATATATATATGACAGAGATTCAACATGCAACCCTATTTTACTTTAAGTTTAAAGTTACTCACCTTAAACAAAGATGAAACAGAGGCAGTTTTTATCTCTTGAAGACTTTAACCTGAATGCTTCTTGAATTTGATTTTTAACTTTAGTTGTTGAAGCTTTACTGATTTAAACTACATGCATGTTTCCAAGTTGAAGAAAAATGAAGGCAGACAGACTTTGATGTTGAAAAGAATTGCAGGCTGGCTTTGAGTTGTTTCCAAATTGAAAATGAAGACAGGCTTTTTGAAGATGATGCAGATTTGAAAAGAATGCATCAGGGTTTTGATTTCAGATTGCAACTTGGTTACAGGGATTTGATTTCCCTTGAATTAGAAAATTGCAGACTGGTTTCTTTGATTTGGTTTGAAGCATTTGATTACTGATTTTAATCTCAGATTTGTTTAGAGAATTGTTTTGAGGAATATGGATTACTGATTTGTTTCAGATTTGTTTAGAGAAAGAGGTTTTTAGTTATCTTGTTTTGAAAAGGAGAAATAGAAAGAATGAAATGAAGATATGCAAATGTTCATATGTAAGTAAATTTATGATTTATAAAAATAAAAGAAAATAAAAATAATTAAGGACACTTGTCCTATACATTTGTTACTTAAATTACACATGTTTTACAAAGGCTTTAGATAAATGACACTTGTCTTTTAAGTATTTATTCATAATTCTATTTATTTTAAAAGTAATTAAAAAGCCCTTTTCTTATTTATTTAATCACTTATCTATATATATATATATATCTTTTTAAAGAGAAACCAAAAACTAATTATATTTTATAAATATAAGTTTATACAAATATTATAATATCCAACAATTTAAATATTTATTCTTTTGAACTTCAAAACTTTAAATTCAAATTTAAATAAAATTAAATCCTAAGATTCAATTTAAAAGTTAAGTTATATATATTTACATACACTATTTATTCAATTTAAAATAACAATTCCTTTTAGCATTAAAATTCATACATATTAAAAATAATACATTATACTTGTTATTTGAAAATAACATATTTTATAATTTAAACAAGAGATTATATTATCAAGAAATATTTAAAAAGAAATAAAACAAACTATTTTTGTAAATCTTATTTATTTAAACTTAAGTAAAATATATCTTAACCAATTTAAAATATTTACCTAAAGTATTTTAAAACTATAAAATTACTTATTTAAATATCTTTGAAAAGTCCAGATTAAATTAAATATAAATTTCCAATTTACCAAAGCTTCTATTTACAACATATACAAATAAATATATATATTCAAATAGAAATATCTTATTAACTTTTAAAAGATAAAATCATCAATTAATACTAATTTAATCAGATTATTAAATTAAATTCAAATCTTATTATCAAAGATTATCCATATCAATTTAATTATTTAACAGATTATTAAATTGATATTGTTAAAATTTCCGGGATATTACATTCCTCCCCCCTTAAAATAATTTCGTCCCCGAAATTTAAACAAAGGTAATTTAATAATCTTATTAAAGATTTAAATTTAAAACACAAGCATATACTATCATCCATATGCTAGCAACCATAGCAACCAACTCATCCAATCAAACAATTTAACTATCCAGACTAAATTCTAGATAAAATTCCTCGAGTTTCCCCAAGTATATATATATACCGGGATACTCGCTCTACAAACAATCTAAACTACTAAGCTATAGATCTCCTACTCATCTAGATCTACAGAACTAAACAGAATATCAGACTACAAACGAGTCTGACTCAACTACCAAACTTCCAAAACTGCAGATTCTAAAACCAGAGATAGATCAAATACGTATTCCCTCAGAGATACGTAAAACACAATGAATTCCAGTTATCCAAACTGACAATTCAATTCCGAAGACCAAATACTTATCCAGGTCAGAACACAGACGAGATCCAAACACAACTCTACTTCACAATTATCCGTAGATTCCAAACTTACTTCTCCTATCAGAGATACACTCCAAACTGCTTTCGCTGCTCAACTCTGATCTGAGGTAGAACACAAGCACAGACTGGACAACTCATTCCAGAAATAAGGTTCACTGATCCATAAAGAAAACTCAGATACTCCATCAAAACTTGAGTTGCTTCGCCAACTCCATCTCTAGGAAACATCCTTCCACTAGACTGAACCACCGGTATCACTCCTGGAATCCAATTGATAAGAAAACTTAACCTTCAGATGCGGACAAACTTCTGACTTCCCTAAAGACATCCAGAAAAACTCTGATAACCCAAGAGAACATTCAGCAATCACAAGTCACTTTTGCGATCAACCCATCCTAATTCCAAACAGACTGTTCTCTCTTTACCAATCAGAACAGCTTACACTTATTTATCCAATTTATCGAAGAAATGGATCCCCTCTGCTGCTTCTGAACTTCACTTCCAGAAAAACTGCTCAGCCAGAAAACTTCCTGCCATCACAGAATACTCCGAGCTGCACTGCTGATACTGATGCTCTTATTCAAAGCTCTTCGAGAAACTCGGACTCCAAACCAAAGCAGAAACTTCATGCTGAACTCAGCGACTAACACCGAAACATACACACTTCCTTAATCTTGTTCCAAAGAAAACATCTTCGGGAACATCCATCGTCACTGTATCTCATCATACAGCTACTATTACCTGAGGTATCAAGATATCATCACTTGCTTCTGCATATCCGACAGATCCAACTCTACTCATCTAAACTTCAAAGATAAACTCCAAACCTTTAAAAGGTTTCCTTCGGAGATCGGTGAAATCCTTCACCACAACAAAGCTTACTCGAGACGGTATTGGGTCTACAGTCTCGACAGATACACTTCCAACCTCAACACTCAAACTCCTAATCCTAGATGATAAATTATTATCATCTCAACCAATCATTACAAATACCATATACATTTAAAATGATACTTTTTTATATAGAAATTATATTTGGGTAAAATTATTTCATCTACCTTTTTAAAACAATATTGTGTCTGTTGGCCTGGTCCAAGTGTTTAGAGATCCCTATCAATAACGTTAGCTACTCGTATTGACCAGAATCCATATACCACCCAACCGATCAATTAACACAATATAAAATCATTTTATATAACTAACAAATACGTGCTCTCGTATATATATATATATATATATATATATACACTCAAACAGGTTGCTACAGATCCTATCTCTAATGAACAATCCTTCCGAACCTAGGTATTCACTCAACCTAATGTTCTAATATTCACTTAACCAAAAGCTTAGGCATTCGCTCAACCTATGCTCTGATACCACGTGTGACGACCACGACTTTCTCTCCATAGAAAGTCGTATCGCTAATAAGAAAGAAAGGGATAGAAAAGAGAAAAGAAGAGAAAGAGAAAGAAAACAACACAAATACTCACCGCGGAAACGGAACAAAATATAATATATCATATAACTATTACATAGTATCATATACATCTATCAGAGTTACACAGATTACACATCATATACTAGACAGTTTTAAACATCTGTCTAGTTATTACAACTCAATACAAAACAAAGATCTAAACAAGATCAACACAGCGGAAACTACTATCTATATCTACAACGCTGAAGCCTCCTGCTCCATTGCTCCTCCATAATTCGTCAAAGCTAAACCTAAATCCCTTGGCTACTCGTAAAAATTTGAGTACCCAAGAGTTTATAAAACAGAAATAAACAACTTGGGTCAGACATGGGTCTGGTGTGAGTAACAGGTTAAACTTGCTTAACTTCAAAACCTTTTTGAAAGAAAAGGTATCACGTAAGACTCCCCACAAATAAACATGGGTAAGTTTTTACCTTACGCTAACCAAAACATTTGATAGGAAATTCGATTGTATTATAATAGGGTCTAGGGTTTTCAAATAAATATGAAATAGCTGAAATTGTTACATTATTAAATTCCAGCATACTAGCCAACAAAGTGGGTTATACAATCAAGTCCGTTATCACTTATTGGAAATTGGATTCCATACAATGGCAGGGCTACCGGGGTACCGCCCGTCACAGTACGTGGCCTAGATCACCGTACCGAGGATCACTCCCAATCCCCTACAACACAAGGTCGGAACATCCCTTACTGGATAATTCCCGCACAAGATACCTCACGGTTGGGATCAGCAACCGCACCACTAAGTCAAAAATAGAAAGGGACATCTAGACAGAGGTAACCTTGTCCTACTTGGGTGCTACCCACTAACCTTGCTGCACCTCCCCTGTTTTAGCCATTCCCGGTTGATGAGGCTTAAGGTCACGATTACCTTTAAATAGAACACATCTATCTTAGAATGCTCATCGTCCACCTGACGATGTTCTGAAAGCATTCAATCCATACAAGTTCGTTCCGGGTTCGAACGAAACCGAAGGCATTATCTCGTTACACTCGTTTTGGAATCACCCTCAGAGTTAACGACAATAACCCTTGCACTCTGAATCTTCATCTTCACTTGATTCACGACCTATCGTTAATTTGGATCGATGTGGTATTCGGGTCTCCAGACCTGGAAATCCGGTATACGGAAACCCGATCCCGGTCTCATCGAAATCCAAAGCGTATCTTTTAAGGCCAAGTTGTTTTAAAGGTTAAAACAATTTAATTCATTATCTTTATACACAAAGAAAGATAATTCACAACAGATAATCAACATTATCAGATAATCCATACAATTCAACTAACATCCATATCATACAGCATATATCTTATCAGAGATATCAATCAATGCAAAGTATTCAATATTAACACCCATTCATAAGTAATGATTTACACTATCTCTAATTAATTTAAAGTGAATTAAATTAATTACTTCATTTTATAAATCCTTCTTACTTAACCATTAATTAATTACAATCAATTAATTAATTATCCTCTAATAATTCATTTCAATTAATCATCTTGATTAATTATCTTTTGATTACATTCAAGTAATTTATTCTCAATTAATTACTTAAATTAATTATCCTTAACCACTTATAGTAATTAACCTTTAATTACATCATTAATTAATTAACTAAAATTAATTAAGTTAATCAACTATAATTAATTACATTAATCCTTAATTAATTACATTGATTAATTACTTCATTTATTAATTATTACTTAATTAACCAATCTTAATTACATCATTAATTATATTAATTAATGATCCTTAATTACAACTTAATTATTAATTACTTAATTAAATTAATTACATTAAGTAATTAACCTTTATTTAAACAACATTTATTAATCACCTTGATTAATCTCATCTAGTAATTAACTCCCCTTAATTACTTTCATTAACTAAATTAATTACTCCTTAATTAATTTCTTAATTAATCCCTTGATTAATTATTCAAAGTAATTAACTCAAATTACTTTTATTAATAAAATCATTATTCAACTAATTACTTCCAGTAATTATCATATTATTTACTTCCCTAAATAATCTTACCTTAATAATTACATTAAGTAATTATTATCAAATCATCTCTTGATTATCCTAAATTAATTAAACTTAATTAATTAACTTAACTAAATCAAATTAACTTCAATTAATTACAATAAGTAATTAATTCTTAATTACTTCCAATAAGTAATTACATTTAAACAAATTCTATAATTGATTATCTTAAATTAATTTAACTAATTAATTATCAAAATTAATCCTATTAATTCATTATTTAATAACCCATAGTTAATGACTTCATTAACTACTATTTAATTACTTTCCTTAAGTAATTAACTTATATTAATTATTATTAATTCTAAATTAATAAATCTTAATAACTATTTTATTAATCTCTAATTACTAAATTAATTAAGTGTTAACCATAACTTAATTAATATTTAATTACTTATTAATTAATTCCTAACCATTAATTAATACTCTAATTTATAATTCCTAACTACAAATTAATCATCCCTAATTAATTTATCTTAATCATAAATAAATTAATTTAATCCTTTAATTACCTATTTAATTAATCCAAATGATTAATTAATCAAATTAAATTAATTATCTATTAAATCTCCTAATAAATTAAATAAACACAAGTCTTTAATTATTTTAAGATAAACTTTATTCTTATTGATAAACAAGTTATCATTTACCATTCATATTTGAAACATCCATTTCAAATCTATTTTTAAATTTCATTTTAAATGTTGTATTTAAAATGAATACCAATTTATTTTTAACTAAGTTTTTAACCAATTTAAAAACTTTTACTTATTAAAAATCTTATATTTTCTAAGAAGTTTTTAAAAGAACTTAAATCAAATTTCTTCTTAGATTTAACATTTAAACATATCTACACTTAACCTATTTAAACATTTAAATTCATAAACTAATTATCTAATATTAAAGTTTAAAACTAAACTTGTCTTTATAAATCAAACTTTGATTTACTGATTAACTATTGCTTCAAAATTTAAATTAGATTTAAATTTCAAACTGACAGGTATAAAAACCTGGCAACACTAAAAGTACTCGAGTCTCCACTAAATCACTTCGAGTCGCAACCCTAAATTCCCCGAGTCTCCCTCGCAAAAACACTCAAAAATCTCGAGTCCTTCTCTGCCACTTGAGTCCAACACTCCAGCTCCAAATACTTCGAGTCGCCTCTCCCATTTCTTCGAACATCACTCGGAAAAATCACGAGAAGAACTCGAACATACCCCTCTGTATCCAGATTCACCAGATATCCAATCGTGTGTACGTGCACATCCACCAGCGGCAACTCCGATCATCAACGACGACATCACCATCTCGACGATCCTTCCTATGCCAGAATCCCATCACTCGATCAACGAAACTAAGTCGAAATCAAACTCGAGCCTAAAACCAAAACCTGGAACAGTTTCCCCTCTTCAATCTCTAACCTGTCAACGCCACATTCACGGCCCTCCGTCCACCAGGATAGCAGCGACTCCGACCATCATCTCGTCAATGGCCATACTTCCCTCTACCCAAACCTCACATCACTCGATCATTCCTACAGGTAGTTCTGACTCAAACAAGAGGCCTAGTTTAAACTAGGGCTACTGGCAAAATCTCATCACCGCAGCCACCACGATGAACTGCAACGCCACCCAATATTTTTCTCGGCAATACTGACTATTCCTCCACCTACCAGAAGAAACTCGACACTTCAAATTCCCGAGATCACCCAAAAATTCCTTATTTCCATTTTCTGTTCAACACAGAACTGCACCATACCCTCTTAACTAAAAATCCAAATTTTTGTTCTAAAAATCATGTTTTGATTTTAGTTTTTAATTCCTCATACTGAATCTATCTATTTCTCAATTTGAAGTTTTCATATTATTCAACATATTTTGATATCCTGGCTTTACAGCAATACCAGATTTGATTTAACAAATTTTAAGTTTTTAAACTTAATCTACACTATTTTAAACACTCCTGGTTTGTAAATCAAGTCCTAACAAAATCTAGATCAAGTGGTTCAAACTTTTAAATGGAATTGGGTCTGGCAAACAAAAGCAATAACAGAGCACAGTCACATATGCACACAATTCATCCATATATATATAAACAGGAAAATGCACTTATATTCATACATCAATACATATATATATGACAGAGATTCAACATGCAACCCTATTTTACTTTAAGTTTAAAAGTTACTCACCTTAAACAAAGATGAAACAGAGGCAGTTTTTATCTCTTGAAGACTTTAACCTGAATGCTTCTTGAATTTGATTTTTAACTTTAGTTGTTGAAGCTTTACTGATTTAAACTACATGCATGTTTCCAGGTTGAAGAAAAATGAAGGCAGACAGACTTTGATGTTGAAAAGAATTGCAGGCTGGCTTTGAGTTGTTTCCAAATTGAAAATGAAGACAGGCTTTTTGAAGATGATGCAGATTTGAAAAGAATGCATCAGGGTTTTGATTTCAGATTGCAACTTGGTTACAGGGATTTGATTTCCCTTGAATTAGAAAATTGCAGACTGGTTTCTTTGATTTGGTTTGAAGCATTTGATTACTGATTTTAATCTCAGATTTGTTTAGAGAATTGTTTTGAGGAATATGGATTACTGATTTGTTTCAGATTTGTTTAGAGAAAGAGGTTTTTAGTTATCTTGTTTTGAAAAGGAGAAATAGAAAGAATGAAATGAAGATATGCAAATGTTCATATGTAAGTAAATTTAAGATTTATAAAAATAAAAGAAAATAAAAATAATTAAGGACACTTGTCCTATACATTTGTTACTTAAATTACACATGTTTTACAAAGGCTTTAGATAAATGACACTTGTCTTTTAAGTATTTATTCATAATTCTATTTATTTTAAAAGTAATTAAAAAGCCCTTTTCTTATTTATTTAATCACTTATCTATATATATATATCTTTTTAAAGAGAAACCAAAAACTAATTATATTTTATAAATATAAGTTTATACAAATATTATAATATCCAACAATTTAAATATTTATTCTTTTGAACTTCAAAACTTTAAATTCAAATTTAAATAAAATTAAATCCTATGATTCAATTTAAAAGTTAAGTTATATATATTTACATACACTATTTATTCAATTTAAAATAACAATTCCTTTTAGCATTAAAATTCATACATATTAAAAATAATACATTATACTTGTTATTTGAAAATAATATATTTTATAATTTAAACAAGAGATTATATTATCAAGAAATATTTAAAAAGAAATAAAACAAACTATTTTTGTAAATCTTATTTATTTAAACTTAAGTAAAATATATCTTAACCAATTTAAAATATTTACCTAAAGTATTTTAAAACTATAAAATTACTTATTTAAATATCTTTGAAAAGTCCAGATTAAATTAAATATAAATTTCCAATTTACCAAAGCTTCTATTTACAACATATACAAATAAATATATATATTCAAATAGAAATATCTTATTAACTTTTAAAAGATAAAATCATCAATTAATACTAATTTAATCAGATTATTAAATTAAATTCAAATCTTATTATCAAAGATTATCCATATCAATTTAATTATTTAACAGATTATTAAATTGATATTGTTAAAATTTCCGGGATATTACAAATAGATTCCTCGAACGGACGCTGATTCACGTCCCGTTCCCTCCAACGCTTCTCCCGATGAGTTGCCTTGCTACTAGAGCCTTCCTCCATCCCATCAAACATCTACCGAGGTTCATTTATTAATATTCTAGACATGAATTCTATAAGTAATCGAAAACTGGTTTCGATACAAAATCCCACTCTTTGCACGAGTAGAGTTCTACGCGCAATTATAGCGACCCGGCTTACTCTAACATGCCAAAACAACCTACCCGGTCTCCTTGCCTGGTGCAAAGCTTATACATGTATCGATACACTTCTTTGTGCATGTTTTTGCACATATGTACATATAAAAACAAGTCATGTTTTAGACTTCATCGGGACGATTGCTCGGTCCGGTATACTCTAAGATAACTTAGCGTACACGATAATCGCTATGGCTACGTGAAATGCCCCTAAAGGACTTGTAATCAACTACAATTCTATATAATCAAAAAATTGCAAACGTATATAAACAACCAAATGTTCAACAATTCTAATTACAATCACACGATGCTTTAATTATTATATGCCTTCAAATACACGTACACGTATACTCGCCCCATACTCGTATACATACACATATATTTAAATAAGTAATTCATTTTATTACTTAATCAATTCTTACTTTTATTTACCAAATTTTTCAGCAAAAGTCTAATATAGTTTCTTACTATTTTATAAAATCTTTAATTTATTTTATAAAATATCATTAGCTTCTATATTAATTTAAGCCTTCAGATACTTAATTACCTAACTTGAAATCAAGTATACTTCATTTTATAAAATCTCATTTCTATTTTATAAATCTACACTTCATTTATAAAGTCATATAACCACTTTATAAATACTAATTGAACTTAATTTGCTATTTTATAAAACATCATGTTATTTTATAAATACTTCTTTGCTTATAAAAACCATTCTTCCACTTAACCCAAGTTCATAAATACTAATTTAGCTCCATTAACTCTCTAATCACTTTAATAATAAGTGTAGAGTTCAAAACTAACTAAATTAGCTTACTAACTATTTTCAAAACCATTTCAATTAGTTTAATTATTACTAACTAATGACATGCACTTAATTATCACATTTAATTAGTCTTTAATTTACCACTACATCACATATAATCCTTCAATTAACCTAAAATCAATTTCTTAGGTTACTAACTATTTTCAAAAATAGTTATTATGGTCTTAAACAAATAATGAGCTAATGTATCATGTTAATAACACAAACACAAGCCCAAATCAATACAAATAATCTCCAAATCATTCCATAATACTTCATAATTATGAATGAATGAATTAATTAAGTATAATACTCAAATTAAATAGGAGAAATCATCCCACTCACCTTATTTAAACCCTAGCCAAGCTCTAATCATCAAAAAGCCAAAGCTTGCTTACTTTAATTTTCGAAATCAACACCAAAGCTCTGATTCAAGCCAATTTCTTTGCAGGTTTTGTAGAGAATCCCATGAGAAGAATTATGGTGATTTTTATTTGATTTTAGGAAATTTATTTAATGGGTTTGGGGTTTGGGATCAGAAGAGGATTAAGGGGTGATTAGGAGGTTATTAGGGAAGAGGAGATGAAATGAACATGGATTGAGAATGAGATGAAGAGGCTAGCTAAATATAAGCTAAGTTGGAGGCAAGCCAGTGGCTTAGCCCAATTCTCTTCATCGGCACTATTCATCCCTGAAATTCATTGACTTCAAACATAGTCAAGTTTATACTCAATATACTAGCGTAGAAAAAGTGAACTCAACTACAGGTGTATTGAGTCCTAATTTGATCATTTGTAAAAACTATGTATAAGAGGCATTCCGTCACGTAACAATTAAATATTTAAATTAACCATTTAAATATTCGATCGTTAAAACTACGGGGTGTTACACTCACTATCTAGATCATCAGTCACAACTCCAGTTCTTAGATAGGTACTAACTTGTGGAGTTGGATCGATGTTGAGTTGTGATCTTCCAACTTGAATTTTTCCAGTTCCTATTTTCAAAGTCCTAGCTTCCCCTCCTTTCATCTTTTATTTTCCATCCCTTCGGTTCCTGTCTGACGAAGAAGAACTCTCTTCTTCTGAATCAGAAGATGATTACTCCTTACGACTCTTCCTTTGTCTCTGGGATAGCCGAGTCGGAAAATTAATACTTTCCTTCATTTGCTTCAGCATAATCTCTAGTTACCATTTCTAGTGCAACTGGAATTTCAACAGCAATTGGTTGATTTGTCTCTTCCTCATGTTGAGAGCCTTTATTTTTAGCTTCCTCAGTGGATCTAGAAGCAGTTGATTTCTCTTTGGCATTTCTGAGTATCATAGCTTTCTTAGATCCAATGATGGATTTTATGGAAATCTAAGTAATAACGGATCTTCCAACAATAACTTTGAGATCTAACTCGTGGATTACAACAATCCAAAGGTTCAAGATAGATCCACAGAGTGATTTCGAGAGCTCTCAATAAAAGCACCAAAATGTTTGCACCAAAAGTTGGAGAAAACCCAATCAGGTTATATAAGTAAAGATTAATGAAGAAATAAATGTAAAATGAGGTAAATAACAAAAGAGAATTTATAGTTGTTCGACAAATACTCTAGCCTACGTCCATTTAAATTTTGTCGATGATTTCTGGGTTTCTTTACAACTATGATTTTATAACTCGACTGCTTATAAGTCGGGTGAGAATCCAACAGAGTGTCGTGGTAAAATCAATTAATTCAGAAATTAAAGAAAAGATCCCATTTTTGTACCTCCCTCCCTATATTTATAGACGAACATCTATGAAATAAGCTCCCAAACCTTCTCCTCATGTTCTCAAAGTTTGATAGGAGATTCCAGAAAGAGATCATGGCCAACTGAGCACTTGAGAAGTCAACTCAGTACTAAGTTGACCCTCACAAGTCGGTACCATATTGTGAACTCCTTTATTTTTGCCTTTGGTTCTTCGCTTTGTCTTCAAATCCTTGTAGTGAGTATATTGAGTCAGCAATTTCGACTCAGTACTGAGTTGAGGTGTTCACCTTGGTACATACTTGATATTGTGCTTAGGTTTTTTGATTTTGTCCTTCATCACATGACTCATTTGGAAAATGTCTAGCTACCTTCAAAGGGCAAGCAAGGTTCTGTGTGGATTCTTCGGACTTAACTTGAATTTTGGTTTCCAGACTTGCGCTTTAGGACTTCTGGCTCATCTTTCCATTTAATGGTTCTGACTCATCCAGATATAGCTTGGTTCAAATGCAAAATAACTCATATATAAGCACACACATAAATATACATATATATATATATAGTTTATATTCAAAATTTATAAAAGAACTTTTATGCAGAATTATAGATCTAATGCTGAACCGCTTCCGAATTTAAAACTTGATTTCAAATTATTAGTTTTAGATTTCAAACAATGTAAAATAGTCAAAAAAATAATATTTAAACTATACATTTGTTATTTTATTTTATTTAAAATAATACTGTGGACAATAAAGACATATGTAAAGGGAAAATGTGTCAATTGCGGTGTAAATCCCAACACTTATCAACGTACACATTAACCATGTATGTTGTTTCTTTATTGCACTACACATATTACAATGGAGTATATTTGGATATACTCATGATATATGCCAAGAATAAATTTGGTCATATTTTTCATTTAATAAATCAATCAATTTAATTAAAGAAAGAGAAATGAAAGGTTACTCTCTCTAAATAAAATAAAATCTTCCATCAATTAATGAACAAGTTTAAGAGAGAGAAACGAAAGGTTCCTTTCTCTTGACTAAATTAAACAAGTAATTGTTACATACACATGCACATAAGAATATATTTGATATACTCCATTTTATATAAATCTTATATAGATTAAAATATAAACATGTAGAACTACTTTTAAAGAAAATTAAATAAGATTTTATTTATAACCGTATTAGATTGGATCTAATAAACCATTTAGACTTTATTGGACCAATATGTCCAAAATAGGAATATTTTTAAAATATACTTGTTGCACCTACTTTCGACTGACCCAGTTCCTTCAAGATCTAAGTTCCTCGAACCTTTATTCTCCTAGATCTGCTTCTTTTTACTCAGTTCTCATAACATAAGTACATATTTCATAGTGATTTGGCTTGTTCTTACTATATTAATGTATGCCAAAAGTACCGACTCGTCTTTTGCTTTAATATCTGTATTATTGGGCCATGCAAGTGTGTTGAATGCCCACTCCATTAAATTTACTAGCTCCTAGAGCATGTTGATGCACAAACTCTAGTATTAAATAGTTATTAAGAGTGCATACCCAACTTTTGTTCTTTGGCATTTGAAAAACAACAACTCTTGTCATGTGTTTTACTTTATTTGGGCAGCATATAACTCCTTTCATTTTGATGCAAAAGTTAAATACAATTTGGCATTATATCTTTGTATGCGGTACCATTTTTTACCTCCTCGCTAATTTGTTGTACTTTTGTTTTTTTCCAGCAGCTAACCTATGAAAAAATAATGAAGTAAGCTAGCCTACATCTATGACGAAGTCAAAGTTACCTGGTCTAAGTGTCAAACAGTGGTTTGCCATGAGTTCCCTAGCCTATATGATCATAATCCTCTACAAATGCTGCTTATTTCCAGCAGGTAGGGGTGAGATCCTCTAATAAGATCCATTCATCATAAAAATTTCATATATTTGGTTGATGTATTAATTGACATTTGGACTTTGCTGCTTTGGTTTTTACTGTATTCACTATGCACGTACGTACCATCATCTCTGTTTTTAGCTTGTCATGGTTAAATATGTTATTCCTCTCTTTTTGCCCACAAACAAGTCGAAACACTATTCTAGCCACATCATCGCTTTTGATGTGTTGATTGAAATGACTCGTGAGGTTGATTATGATAATTTGGGTGTGTCCTGCTTGCCAAAAAAATTTATTCTATACCATTTCCATATGAATGCACTGAACTTACGCTTAAAGAAAAAATGTTATATGTTTACATTATGCATGTTGCATAGAACACATATATGATCCACAACTATGCATTTTAATCATTTTATCCTTGCATAGAAGCAAATTGGAGACTTCTTTGAAGGTGCATACTGTCATTTTGGAGCAAACAACTTTGTCCTAAAACCATTACCAGGGCACCTTATTGTATTTTCTTCTAATATCCTCTTATACTGCCTTGAAGCTATGTGATGCGATATGGGGTAAGAGCAGATTTCAGAGAGAGAAGAAGAGAGATTTGAGGAAGAGGATCAATATGAAGGAAGGAACGGAGAGAAAATTAGCAATAAAATTCTTCCATGTTATCTCTATATTCGGTACATTCATTTATAGGCTGATTTCTAACAACTTTAGACCTACGTGGTTCATTAATACATCATGGCTAATCCTCGCCTTAGGATACCAAAAAGGAAATAACAGAAAAAGTAATAGCAGAAAAGCAATAACAGAAAGGAAAGTTGCACACTGCATTTCTCCAGCCTTGTATTTCTCTAACCGTTTGCAGGTCCACTTTTAATCCATGAATCTCTTGGGCATTCTAATAAGCCTCCTTGGACGTGCATCACTGTGTGCGTGATTATCATGTGCTGTATCACTAGTTGTGTGCATATCATTACCCACCCCTTCAAAACCGGCCTTGTCCGCAAGGTCGTTATGCTGGTCATCCATGCTGACTGGGAGTGGCTGTTGTAGAGATGCTGCAGGGTTTGGGCATAGTTTAAGTAGTGAGACGTGAAACACTAGATGGATTCGCGAGTCTGGTGGTAGCTTGAGTTTATATGCAACCGGGCCTATTCTTTCAACGATTTCGAATGGACCATAATACTTTTTTGACAATTTATGGTGATTATTACGGATGGTATGTTGGCGATACGGCTGCAGTTTGAGGAAAACCCAGCTGCCGATGGAAAATTGTTTGTCGCTACGACGCTGATCGGCATGGTTCTTCATTCGGTTTTGTGCTCGTTGCAGATTGAATTTTATCAACTGCAGCAACTTTTCTCGTGACGAAGTCCAATCTGCAAGTTCGGGTAAGGATGTTTTAGCAGTGATGTAATCGGACAGGGTAGGAGGAGGCTTCCCGTACACTACTTGGAAGGGTGACATGCCGAGGGACGTGTGCTTTGAGGTGTTGTACCACCATTCTGCCCATGGAAGACACTTGACCCATTTATTTGGTACGTCTCCCACTATTGCTCGTAGATATGTTTCCAAGCATCGATTCACTACTTCGGATTGACCGTCAGTTTGTGGATGGTAGGCGCTGCTCATTTGTAGCTTTGTGCCGTTTAGACGAAACAACTCTCTCCAAAATTGGCTAGTGAAGAGTCTGTCCCTGTCGGAGACAATAGAGCGTGGAAATCCATGTAGTCGAACGTATTCTTGTAGAAAGTAAGAGGCAAGTTGAGAAGTTGAAACTGCTGGTGGTAGAGCACACAAATGAGCATATTTCGAGAGTCTATCGACTATAACCCAGATGACAGTTCAACCGGTGGATGGTGGCAGATTGGTGATGAAGTCCATAGTAATGTCCTCCCATATGTTTGCGGGTATCGGCAAGGGTTGCAGCAGTCCTTTATAAGGCGTATTCTCTGGTTTCACCTGTAAACAAATCTGACATTGGTTGACGAACTCGCGCACTGTAGCAGCGAGTTTTGGCCAATAAAAATTACTTGTGACCCTTGCAATCGTTGCTCGGATGCCAGAATGCCCCCCAATTTTTGATGCATGTAAGTCAGTAATAATTCGAATCTTCAAGTCCGCATCATTAGGCACATACAAGCGATTTTCCCAATACAATAAATTATGGCGAAATTGAAATTTGGGGTTTGAGCAAGTACCTGCTTGCAGTTGAGCTATTATCGTCTGGGCCGTTCTATCATTCTGTAGTGCCCTCTGTATGTCGTTCAATAGGGGAAAAGTCGGACCTGAAATAGCGTGTAAAGTAGCTGCTTCCGTGAATCTTGATAATCCGTCCGCCACTTTGTTCTGTTTTCCGGGTTTGTAATGAATAGTGAAATCAAACCCCAGAAGTTTAGAAAGCCAACGTTGTTGCTCTGGCGTCTGGATCGTCTGAGATGTTAACTCGCGGATGCTTTGGTGATCCGTGTAAATCTGGAAGGGACGACCTAAGAGATAGTGCCGCCATTTTTTGATGGAAAAAATTATTGCGAACATCTCTCTGGAGTAAGTGGACGATTTATGGAGGTGACGAGGTAATTTTAGGCTAAAGAAGGCGATGGGGAGGTCAGATTGGGCGAGGACTGCGCCTATTGCGGTGGCGGAAGCATCAGTGGTTACGGTGAAAATTTTTGAGAAGTTTGGAAGGGAGAGGATGGGGGTTTGTGTTACAGCGGTTTTTAGTTGATCAAATGCCCATTGGGCGTTCGGTCCCCAAGTGAAGTTATTTTCTTTCAGCAAATCGAATAATGGGCTAGATATGGCAGCATAATTCCGAATAAATTTCCTGTAATAGCCCGTGAGGCCCAAGAAGCCACGAACGGCTGAAACTGAATTAGGTACTGGCCATTTAAGCATTGCATCAATTTTATTTGGGTCAACCCGCACGCCTTTGTCAGAAATAATGTGGCCGAGGTATTCGAGTTCATTGAGGCCGAAATTACATTTATCCAGATTGGCGAAAAGTTTGTATTGGTCGAGAAGGTGTAGAGTTATGTGGAGGTGGTCTAAATGGTCATTCCAAGAGGGGCTATACACAAGAATATCGTCGAAGAAGACGAGTATAAATTTTCTCAAGTATGGGCGAAATATATTATTCATTGTTGCTTGGAAGATGGATGGGGCATTTGTTAGGCCGAACGGCATCACTAAAAATTCATAGTGACCCTCATGTGTTCGAAATGCGGTTTTGTGAATGTCGGGTTCATGGACACGAATTTGGAAGTAGCCACTTCGGAGATCTAGTTTAGAAAAAATCGACGCACCATGAAGCTCATCTAGTAATTCGTCAACCGTAGGAATTGGAAAACGATCTTTGATGGTGATAGCGTTAAGTGCTCGATAATCGACGCAAAATCGCCATGAGCCATCTTTTTTTTTACTAGAAGAACGGGTGAAGAGAAGGGGCTTGTGGATGGTCGTATGATTTTGGATTTTAACATTTGTTGAATTTGTCTTTCGATCTCGTTTTTTTGAAAGTACGGGTAGCGGTATGGTTTGGTGTTTATTGGTGTGGCATTGAGAATGAGATTGATGTGGTGGTTTAGTTGTCGATTTGGTGGTAATTCTGTTGGCAGGTCAAAAACGTGGGAATAGGTATTCAACAGTTCGTGTATTTGTGGGTGGTTGTGGTGTAACCTAATATTATTGGTGGTTGGTTCGGACTTATAGTCTAGTTGCAGGTAATAGTAGGTTGAAATGGACGAGGTAATATCCATTCGTTTAAGTTGACCCACGGAAATAGCAGATGGCTTGGGCATTGGGTCCAGCCCATTTAAACAAACACTTCTATCCTCAAATATGAACTACATTGTTAATTTTTTATGGTCCATAGTGATGGGACCAAGCTGTTCTAACCATTGGATGCCGCATACGTCATCAGATCCAACGATCTCTAAGAGATGAAAATCAATAATAAATTGGTTACCCTGAATATCCACGCTGACATCCTTGCAGCAGCCCACGCTCCTTAATTTCTCGCCATTGCCCACCATGACCGTGAAGGAAGCTGCGTTGCTAATTTGTAATCCCAAGAACTTCGCCGTCTTCGGATGTAGATAGTTGTGTGTGGATCCAGAATCGACGAGTATTGAAATCGAATTCCCATTGATCAGAGCGGAAAATCGAATAGCTCGTGGGTGAGCGGAGCCCGTTAATGCATGAAATGATATCTCCTGAGTCGTATCCTGGGCTATGTCAGCAGCTTCGTTTGTGTCGATTGGTGTCTCCAATTCAGTGTCAGTGGTGGGATTTGGGTCGTCTGTATTGTCATCAGGTACGATCATTGACAAGTGAGTTGGTTTGCATTTGTGGCCCCATTGATATTTTTCATCACAATTGAAACAGAGGCCCTGTTGTTTGCGTGCATTCATTTCAGCTTGTGACAGCTGTTTGATGGCCAAGGTTGGTTTGGGTGAGTGAGTATGAGGTGTTTGATGGAATGACGGAGTAGTGTTCGGGTTGATGGAAGGCTTGGAAAACTGTTGTGCTTTTTTGTAGAATGATTGTTTGGGGCTGTCTGTGTATTTACGTTCGATCAATTTGGCCATGTCGATAGCATCGGAGATGGTGGTGGGTTTGAGGAGGAGCAGTTCGTTTTGGATGTGGGTCTTTAGGCCAGAAATAAAGCATTGGAGAATGGACTCAGGTGTTAATGTAGTGATACGGTTGGATAGTGTCTCGAAGGTGGCCTGATAGTGATCGATGGTGGTGAGTTGTTTA
The DNA here is from genome assembly GCA_030737815.1 of Allium fistulosum. NCBI lineage: Eukaryota > Viridiplantae > Streptophyta > Magnoliopsida > Asparagales > Amaryllidaceae > Allium > Allium fistulosum. The sequence goes on along the minus strand of CM060908.1, from coordinate 410,821,087 downwards.
AGCTTGAACAGAGTTGCTTGTGGATTGAGGAAGGTAGGAGGGCCGAAGCGATGTTCCACTGCATTTGCTAGTGCCGGCCAAGAGGGCAATTGTTTGTTTCGATGCATCCACTGAAACCAAGTTAAAGCCTGACCTTGCATGTGGAAACTTGCCAATTCAATATGCTGATCCTCTGGTGTAGAATGATAAGCGAAATATCGCTCCGCTTGGAAGATCCAGTCATGCGGATTGTTGCCATCAAATGTTAGTAAGGTAACTTTAGGGTTTCGGCCTTGATTTGGTGAAGATAATAATGGTGGTTGGCGGTTTTGTATTGGTGGGATGAATGTTGTGGATGTTTGATTATTTGGTGAAGGTGGTGTTTGGTTATCGAATCGTTGGGTGAGATCGGCTATGGCTCAGGTGAGATTTTGAATAGCAGTTTTCATATCAGTGATATCGGCGTGGTGTGTTTCTTGGTGTGCTTGGATTGTAGTGATGGAATCTTGCTGGCTGGCGAGTTGGTTGAGGGCGTCGTCGAGTTTCGTCATGGAGGAGCTTGGTTTGGATGTGGCGGGAGTAGGTGAAAATTAGGGAAGAGTCGAAGGTGAAAGCACCAAAAATGATGCGATATGGGGTAAGAGCAGATTTCAGAGAGAGAATAAGAGAGATTTGAGGAAGAGGATCAAGATGAAGGAAGGAACGGAGAGAAAATTAGCAATAAAATTCTTCCATGTTATCTCTATATTCGGTACATTCATTTATAGGCTGATTTCTAACAACTTTAGGCCTACGTGGTTCATTAATACATCATGGCTAATCCTAGCCTTAGGATACCAAAAAGGAAATAATAGAAAAAGTAATAGCAGAAAAGCAATAACAGAAAGGAAAGTTGCGCACTGCATTTCTCCAGCCTTGTATTTCTCTAACTGTTTGCAGGTCCACTTTTAATCCATGAATCTCTTGGGCAATGTAATAAGCCTCCTTGGACGTGCATCACTGTGTGCGTGATTATCATGTGCTGTATCACTAGTTGTGTGCATATCACTATGCTTTCCTTTTCTACTAACACGACATACCCAGTAATCATACATCTTATCTTCAAATATTTATACTGCTTTTATTTTGCTTTTGACAACCGTTGATGCCAAAAGTGGCACAACACTCAAAGATAACATATTGTAGGACCGGATCTAGCAAAGTATACACAAAAAGTAAATAGATACAAGAATTTTTATAGTGGTTTGGCAATATCTGGCCTATGTCCACTTTATATTTTTATTGATTATGGATTTGACAGAGATTTTGAGAGAGACTAAAGTCAGTAGTACAAAAGGGTTGATAGGTTCTTAAGCCTAGAACTGCCAAAAATATATATCTATGTGACATTATGTAGGGAGATATGAGATGAAGAAGATCCAAAGTCTAAAGCCCTTCTTAGTTGCTATAAGGCTGATATTTAGAGGGGAAATTGCTTTAAAGATTCAAGAGCCCGCATAGTACAAAGTCCATATGCAAGCCCAAAAGTGCACAAGAGAGCACGTGGCCCAATTCCCAATATGGACCTCTCAGTACCGAGAGGTTTGTGTTGGTGAAAAACTTTCTTCCTCTCTTGTCTTGCCTTCCTATCTCTAACTTGATGTATTCTAAACTCTTTTCCATAGATGCTGAGTTATTCCCAACGATTCCCTTGATAATACTTGTATTATCCTGCTTTCTTCTCATCACACCTTAGTATTACTTGTCTGTTCTCCAAGAAAAGCACTTGATGACGATTGCTTGAGGTAGTGAGTGAAGTACAAGAGGATGATAGGGTCTAAAGAGCAACAAAACGTTCTCGGTACTGAGAGTTCCTCTCGGTACCGAGAGGTCTTCTTTGCTCCAATGGACTTGCAACTTCTTGAGTCGCCTATTCTAGCTCTTCTAAGTGTGTTTCCAAGTTCATAAGTTACTTATTCTTCGTTTTAGCATTCTACTTCCAATTGAATTTTTCCTGGTTAAAAACCTAATTAACACTTGCCCCCAAAGTATGCTTTCGTTGAGAATAAAGCATGCTCTTGGTCAAGACAAGTTCTGATTCGCTACTTGGTGATTTTAGTTAATTGTTCTGGTATTGCTTTAAGCGTTGCTTTCATTTTGTTGACATCTCTTTAACTGCCTTGCAAAGACAGAATCTCATTCTTCATGATAAGGACAAGATTGTAACCATTCGTACCTTAATGGGCCTAAATTTTGAAAAAAAATCAAAATCCAAGTCCATCAAAGCACGGATCATTGAATTTGGCATCTGCAAATAAGCATTAGCATTATCATAGATTGATAGAAATCTAAACTCACAGCAGGGACAATAATAGGATAAGAATACTGACTATGACAACAACCTTGGAATTAATGATATTCCTTGGATAGCAGATTGTCACATCAGCATCGAACATGAGAGAAAAGAAGGCTTCTCCAACAGCTAACACGCCCAGCTCCAATGACTGGTTCCTCCAACTCTATCTTATGGGTTGTAATGAGGAGGGGGTCAGAACAACGTTCGGATGACTGGAAAATATATAAACTCTTTATAGCATAAAAAATTATATCGATTGATTTCCATTTAATTATTATGCCTATTAAGGTTGGCAATTCTAATCTAACCTTGCATTGCACACACGATTACTTACCAACCCATTCCCAAGGTACGAAATACTGACGAAGCCTTATCAAGCACCTAATACTTCCAAGTCCATTAGCCATTTGATACTTCTAAATATGAAGCGAGCTTCTACTAACGCCACATAATACTTTTAAAAGAGAAATAGGCAGACTTTGCCATTTAAGAAGGTCGACTCCGTTATTTTAAACCTATTCCCAAGGTGGACATCTAGCATCGTCATTATTGGTCTATTGGTCCTAACTACAGAGACCTAATATATGGCCTTATAATTTATAATAGTCATACCACTAGCGCATTTATCGTTATTAAAGTCTTAGCAATGTGAAAGACTGTACCCAAGTCACTTAATACCTCATTAATAAGGACTAGGCAGGCCTCTGACCATTTGATACCTATTTATTAGTAGGCCTTTGCCATTTAATACATAACCCCACGGAGTCCTCACGGGTACTATCTAGCTAACATTGCTTGGAAATCTCGTTGGACTACTTAATACTTATTTTATAGGAAAGAGGCGGACCTTACAGCTGCTTAATACCTCATACCTGAAGCAAACCTCTCCCGAGATATCTAGTATCACTCTTATAAATATGGAATCCCATTAGATTATTTCTTTCAGTAGGAAGGCAGGCCCTAAGATAGCCACTTAATACCTTAACACTGAAGTAAACCTTTTTAGAGATATCCCTCACCACTCCTAATTCCAAATTTGGACCATTTAATACTTTCCAATTAAGAAAGCAAGTCCAATCTCTCACGTTGTTACAGGTCCTAGGATTTGTGATATCTCACATCAGTAGTAAGTGCATCCGACTGCTAGTAGCCTCAAAGTGAAGGGCAGTCTTCCGTCGAGTAACTCTACTGACCTCGCATCACTAACCTACTAAGTCCAATTAACCATCTTAAATTTGTACTTATACCATCTTAGGTTGACATTGGACTTAGCTTACTAATTCCATTTTTATTTAAGGCAATAAGATTTACCTTAAATACTTATCTACCCATAAATCCCCTTTTAATGCTCATAAATTTCAATTTGTCTATAAAATCATAACGGACATTTCCTAAGACATTTATTTATGATTACTAATTTCAAATTAGTGACCTTTTTATACCTATTCCATTTTTATCAGTCCAATTAATCAATTTGTCTCTATTAATTGTAACCCTTAATTTAATACTACATATTATTTCTCATTAATTGCCCATTAATTTAGGTTACAATATTTCATTTCCTATTAATTAATAGGAATTCCTAATTTATTCCCATTAATATGAATTGATATATCTTCTAATTCTAACTATCTGCTTCTCCAAATATAATAACAATTAATGAACGTTTCGCATAAATAATGCATGAATAAATGTTGTTCTTCTTTATTAACGCATTAAATTTGTATAAACTACCTAATAAAACTACCTATTCGTAACCAAATATATTCTAGCCATAAATATATAATTAAAACATGCTTTCCATATTTAATTTGCGGGAATTAAATTCCTTTGGAAGATTTTCCGCTATGATTTCCAAAAATTGGTCTACCACAAAAAGAAGAATCGACTCCATTTGAAATTATAAGGAATAGATAATTTCTTTTTAATTGGAATAAACAGTGTAAACTACAAAAAATAAATCTGTAATTACACACCTCTTTCTTTTTTGTTTGTGGGTATTCCTTGTTAAACCAAATGTCACCATTTTGGAAGAAAAGTGGAAAAAGTAAACAAATATATAAAAATCAAATGGATGTTCTTCCCAGTAATTAAATTACGAAAAATCTACAACATAACACGAATTAGGGAATAATCCAAAAATCATATTTCACACCCAAGTACAGATCTGGAATAAAAATATACAACGTTCAAATTCTTAAATCATTAGGACTGGTTTCTAGATCTAGGTGTAAACATATTTCAAATTAGATCTAAAACAAGAATATGTAGGTAATAGTTTTCTACACTAATTTAAGCCTAAAATTCACAAATAAAATTGATTTAGGAATACAAAGTCAAACGTATGCCAACGGAGTAGATTTAAAATCATAAAAAATATATAAAATTTCCTACTCACCTTTTAAAAGCGATCCAAATCTTCAAATCTGAAGTGGAACCTTTGATTCGTCTCCAAATCCTTTTGAACCCGAGAAATATATATAAAAAGGGTATATACATATATTAGAATTACATATCTAAGAAGATATTTGGGATTGGGAGAGAAAATAGACACAAATATACAAATATATATAGATTACCTCAAATACGTGTATAGTTGATTCTCTTATCTTCTCCTTTTTATTAGATTTCTATTCTTCTCCAATTTGTATGAATATAGATATAAATATCTTATTTTTATAATTTAGAAAGAAAGCAAAGGAGAAGAAATGGAAGAGCTTCATTGCTCTATTCAAAAAAATATGAGAAGTGAAGGAAGGGTTAGGCATGTATTTATAGGCGCTAGAACCAACCAGAACTATTAGATCAAAATATAATCGATCCGGGCCATTGGGCCAGGGAAAACCCTAGCCGCCTCATCAAGAGCGATTAATCGCCCTCCTTATGGGGGTCGACCGCCATAAGTTAACCACAACACTAAGCGCGTCAACTTGTAGACCCCGTTCAATTAATTAAAAACGTTAATTTCTTAAACGAATTATTTCCCTTACGAATTCGTTTTTCGTCCGTAACTTCTTCGTTTGGACTCCGATCGCAAAACTCCAAATACGAAAGTTGCTCAAAAATTATCCACGAGCGCAACGGTGCAAGTTTCGTGGTCAAATTCCATTGTTTGCACAAATTCCATTTTTGGAGCTAAATTAATTAACTAATTAAATAACTAACGTCGAATTACGGGGTTTTACATTCTTCCCCTCTTAAAATGAATTGTCCTCGAAAATTTCACCAAGGACTAAGTCATGGTTTTGGCTCCTAAAAATAGACTTGCGCGTATCATCGACAAGGTATGGAAATAGAAATTCCAAGGCTAAAACAGTTTTTCCCTTGTTACCGCTTGCATTTATCGCATCTTCGATCCTAATGCACTGCTAAATCCGCAAATTCTAATTCTACTATTCTTCCCTACGCTTAACATGTGGCATTCAAAATAAAATATCTCATAAAAATCTTTCTCACTTTTCAAATTTGTACGTCGTTTGAAAAATAAAATCCCAAAATATTTAAACGCACATTTTCCCTTGAAATCAAATTTTGGACTAAAATTCTAAAAATAATTTAAGAGCCAAAAATAACTAAAACCTAATATTTTTTTCAAAAGAGAAGCTTTCCAAAATATTTCCTTTTCAAAAAATTTTATAAATTAAGCCACAATTTCAACATAGTCAGAAGTCGATTATGCGCTAAACACATAAACCAAATTAAAAAATTCTACAACTAACCTTTAACAATAAAACTTGACATTTTATTTAAAATGTCATCATGCCCAATTGCCCAAATAAATCAGCTTTTAAGGAACATAAGAAATGACCCGTGATACCAAAATAACTTTATCATGTCCTTCGCTAATATTTTCCAACTATTCTAAACTTCTAGTCTTATATTACATTTACTATTAGTTAAGTGTCTTTTATGAGATTACATATTTATACTGCTTCTTCACCATGCATATATAAGAGCGATTTACATGTCCGAAAACAATAACATAGTAAATAAATAGGAACTCATAATATCCTGCGTGTCTTTTATAAAAGATAACTAACAGTTACAACCCAAACAACCAAAAAAGGAACAAATGTTGAAAGGGAAAAGACAACAACACCATAAATCCTAAAATAATGCCTACAGACTACGAGATGCTTTGCTCCACGGTTGAAGCTCGATCCACTGTTGCGGACCCTTTAATGGTTGTAGCATGGAGGCAATACACCCAATCTTGTACCGTTGGAACTGCCGGTGTTACTGACGGTTTCAAAATTGCCATCTTCCTAAGGAAGAATCTAATGATGACAGAATGAACCTTCTGCTAAACTGCCTCTCCATGGAGGTTTACCCGTATTACCTTTAGACTAGAGTGGATAAATGAAAATATGAAAAGTGACTCTGTGGAGTGCCAATCCTTGATCAACAAATTACATCATAAGAGTGCGTGTCCAATTGACGGTGATGCCCCCAATATTAACATAGGTGGCCTTCCGCACCGTGAGATAAATCCGGTCATAACTTCCCATCTTAGGGATGACGTTACGTTGAATGATGCACAGAATCTGATTGGCAGACAGATATAGATTATCCATATTCCAAACACCGACATCCTGGGGAAAGATCTGCTGCCAAATCTTTGAGTCGGTCACTTCAAAATCATCTAAATCTTTGTCCTTCGTGGAGGCCTCAAAAATCTTAGCGAGATCATTATTAGTCAGCTCAATAAACACACCCTTCACCTCCGAGTGAATCAAGTTGTTGCCTCCATCGATATTCTGTGCCAACAGGACATCGAAAAGGCAGATGTAGCATGGGTAACATTCCCGCTCAAAGGTCTCGAAGTAGAGGATCGGTGCAATACCTATCGTATCGAATAGCTCTACAAGCCCAAAAGTGGCGAAATCTTCTGCTCATTTCAGTCCAGCCAAGTGGCCTCTTAAGGGTTAAGACCATAATGGTGTGAGGAAAAACCTCCAGTGCGGAAAGGTTTCTTGGGCTAAGAACTGGCCGGAGGAAAGAAATAGGATTAGATCTAGAGTGGTGGTGGGGTGAGATCTAACGTGCAAAACCATCATGAGGGGAAAGCAAGGCTGCTGCTCCTAAGGAAAAATGGCGTCGCTTAGGGGAGGAACGAAAGAGAGAGGTTGATACTTGGAGGAGGAGGAGGATGGAGATTGGGTTCGACTTGTTAAGGAAGGAGGAACGAAAGAATGCAACTGAGGGAATTCGAACGCGGCTTTTATTGTCCCAGTTTAAGTTTAAGTTGTGCCAAAAATCGTTAACTGGTAAACCACGTTTACCGCTAGGTGGTCAACCGCTAGACGAGCTTTGGGCGTTAATTTAAACTAGACCTAATTTGGGTTGGATTAAATAATGATGATCGTTTCGCGCGGTCTCCTTCGATTCGACACGATCCCAAAAATTCTTGTCCTCATCACGACGGTGTCAAAGCCTACTGTCTAGTCTCGAACCATGTTCCATTAATTCATAGTAGTCCTAACAAAACTACTGCGGCCAACAACAATTCCAAAAATGCAAAAATATTCTAGCTGCTATTTCCTGCCTACTTCGCATGAAAATATTTCTTCCAATAGCCGGTGGCATAACAACACTTCAAAATACATACCCCAATAAAATTGTATGTCATTCCTATTTTATCTATACTTTAAAGAGAGAAGATTTTAAGAACCTCGATTTTATAAATCGAAAAATCATTGAGCTAAATATGTGCTCCATTATACTAGTTTCTAAATAATAGAAACTATTTCATACCAAAACTTCCCTTAAAAGTCAAACTTATATATGTATGTATGTTTATAAATATTTTAGGGTTTCCAAAAACCTTCATAAAACACAAATTTCCCAAATTGGAAAACTGTTTTATTGGCAAAAATCAAAATCAAGCCTTTACTGATATATACATATAAATAGTAAAGGATTCCTAGTACTAATCCTTTATAAACTAAAAATTTCTTAACGCAACCAACTTAGTGGGATACGTGTTTCTTTGAAAATTAAAATTTCAAAACTTCCCAAAACAGAATTTCCAAAACAAATCCTTGGAAAACGAAATCCTTTGAAAAGCCCATTTTCTAAAACATACTTTATAAAAATTCTCTCATGGGTTTAGACTACGGAATTGACATTAATTCTCCAAAAAAATCCGGTTTGCCACCAAAGAGGTGATCAATGGACAATCTCTTGCCAAAACTAGTTCCCGGATGTTTGCGACAAACAGACTCCAATTTGCCGCCCATCTGGAATAAATGTATGTTCCCGACTGGAACTCATCATCAAAATCCAAAATCACAAGGTAGCTAGAATCTTAACCATCAAGTCGAATACCTTCAGTCTTCGAGATTCGACCATATGTCATACTCAAGCTCTTCATCATTATTGTCTTACACATCGCAAGCACTCCGTGGGGTATTTCGGAGTCGGCGTGAAAATCTTAACCCTAAGATATTTCTAACCTATAATTGCTTTGCCTATTCCTTTGGAGTGGAACTACGGCAACTTCTATGGTCAGAATTGGTAGAATCTAGCGTAAAAATATAATAATACTAGATAGGAATGTACGAATACATTCTCTCAATTTATCCTAATTCCTCTGGTGTACTAAATTAGGCTAGGAAACCAAATGTAACCAACCATAACTTAATGGGCCTAAATTTCGAAAAAAATTTGAAACTCAAGTCCACCAAAGCACAGATCATTGAATTTGGTACCTACAAATAAGCATGAGCATTATCAAACATTGATAGAAATCTAAACTCATAGCGGAAATAATAATAGGATAAAAATACTAATTATGACTACTAACTTGGAATTAATGGTATTCCTGGGATAATAGATTGTCACATCAGCATCAAGCATGAGAGAAAAGAAGGCTTCTCTAACAACTAACACATCCAGCTCCAGTGACCCGTTCCTCTAAATCTATCATGTGAGTTGTAAAGAGGAGAGGGTCAGAACAATGTTCTGACGAATGGAAAATCTATAAACTGTCCATTACATAAATTTATACCGATTGGTTTCCGTTTAATTGTTATGTCTATTAAGGTTAGCAATTCTAATCTAATCTTGCATTGCACACATGATTATTTGCCTACCCATTCCCAATGTATGAAATACATATGATGCCTTATCAACCGTCCAATACTTCCAAGTCCATTAGCCACTTGATACTTCTAAATATGAAGCGGGCTTCTACTATCGCCATATAATACTTTTAAAAGAGAAATAGACAGATTTTTCCATTTAAGACCTTAATCGAGGTAGACTCCGTCATTAAAACCCATTCCCAACGTGGACTTCTAAAATCATCATTATTGGTCTATTGGTCCTAACTACTGAGACCTATGACCACTATATATGGCAGTATAATTTAGAATAGCCATACCAGTAGTGCATTTATCGTTATTAAAGTCTTAGCAATGTGAGAGACTATAACCAAGCCACTTAATACCACATTAATAAGGACTCGGCAGGCCTCTGACCATTTTACACCCATTTATAGGTATGCCTTGCCATTTAATACCTAAGCCTAAGGCGGACTCCTCACTTGTACTATCTAGCTGACATTGCTTAGAAATCTCATTGGACTACTTAATACTTCTTTTATAAGAAAGAGGCAGACCTTACAGCCGCTTAATACCTCAAACCTGAAGCAAACCTCTCCCGAGATATCCAGTATCACTCTTATAAATATGGAATCCCATTAGATTATTTCTTTCAGTAGGGAGGCGGGCCCTAAGAAAGCCACTTAATACCTTAACACTGAAGTAAACTTTTTTAGAGATATCTCTCACCACTCCTAATTCCAAATTTGGACCATTTAATACTCTTCAATTAAGAAAGCAAGTCCAATCTCTCATGTTGTCATGGGTCCTAGGATTTGTCGTATCTCACATCAGTAGTAAGTGCACTCGACTTCTAGTAGCCTCAAAGTGAAGGGAAGTCTTCCGTCGAGTAACTCTACTGACCTCGCATCACTAACCTACTAAGTCCAATTAACCATCCTAAATTTGTGCTTATACTATCTTAGGTTGACATTGGACTTAGCTTACTAATTCCCTTTTTATTTAAGGTAATAAGATTTACCTTAAATACTTATCTACCCATAAATCCCTTTTTAATGTTCATAAATGTCAACTTGTCCATAAAATCCTAATGGACATTTCCTAAGACATTTATTTATTATTACTAATTTCAAATTAGTAACCTATATATTTATATCTATTCCATTTTTATCTGTCCAATTACTCCATTTATCTCTATTAATTATAACCCTTAATTTAATACTATATATTATTTCTCATTAATTGCCCATTAATTTAGATTACAATCTTTCATTTCCTATTAATTAATAGGAATTCCTAATTTATTCCCGTTAATATGAATCACTACATCTTCTAGTTCTAACTATCTGCTTCTCCAAATATAATAACAACTAACGAACGTTACGCATAAATAATGCATGAATAATTCTTCTTTATTAATGCAATAAATACGTATAAACAGCCTAATAAAAATACCTATTCGTAACCAAATGTATAATTACTAATTTCAAATTAGTAACCTTTTTATATCTATTCTATTTTTATCGGTCCCATTAATCCACTTGTCTCTATTAATTATAATCCTTAATTTAATACTATCCATTATTTCTCATTAGTTGCCCATTAATATAGGTCACAATATTTCATTTCCTATTAATTAATTAATAGGAATTCCTAATTTATATCCCATTAATATGAATTACTACCTTTTCTAATTCTAACTATTCACTTCCCTAAATATAATAATAACTGATGAACGTTGCGCATAAATAACGCACGAATAAACCCTGGGTTCTTTATTAATGAAATAATACGCATAAACTGTCTAATAAAACTACCTATTCATAACCAATATATTCTAGTCATAAACATACAAATAGAATATGCTTTCCATATTTAATTTGTTGGAATTAAATTCCTTAAGAAGTTTTCCGCCATAATTTCCATAAATTTGTCTAACACAAAAAGGAATGATTGACTCCATTTGAAATTACAAGGAGTGGATAATTTCTTTTTAATTGGAATAACAGTGTAAACTACAGAGAATAAATCTGTACTTTACACATCTTTTCCCTTTTTGATTGTAGGTATTCTTTGTTAAATCAAACGTTGTCCATTTGAATAAAAAGTGGAAAAAGTAAACAAATTTATAAAAATCAAACGGTTGTTCTTCCCAAAAATTAAACTATGGAAAATCTACAACATAACACAAATTGGGCAATGATCCAAAAAATCCTATTTTATACCTAAGTACAAATCTGGAATAAAAATATACAACATTCAAATTCTAAAATCTTTAGGACTGATTTCTAGATCTAGGTGTAAACATATTTCAAATTAGATCTAAAAAAAGAATATCTAGGCAATAGTTGTCTGCACTAATTTAAGCCTACAATTCAAAAAAATGTATTTAGGCATAAAAGACCAAACGTATGCCAATGGAATAGATTTAAAACCATAAACAATCTATAAAATTTCTCACTTGCCTTTTAAAGATCCAAATTTCTAGATCTGAAGTAAAACCTTTGATCATCTCCAAATCCTTTTTAGTCCAAGAAATATGTATAAAAAGGGTATTTACATATATAAGAATTACAGATCTGAGAAGAGATTTGGGATTGGGAGAGAAAATAAATACTAGTATACAAATATATATAAATTACCTCAAATACGCGTATAGTTGATTCTCTTATCTTTTTCTTTTTATTATATTTCTATTCTTCTCCAGTTTGTATGAATATAGATATAAATATCTTATTTTTATAATTTAGAAAGAAAGTAGAGGAGAAGAAATGGCAGAGCTTCATTGCTCTATTCAGAAAAATAAGAGAAGTGAAGGAAGGGTTAGGCATGTATTTATAGGCGCTAGAATCAACCAGAACCATTAGATCAAAATATACTCGATCCGGGCCATTGGGCCAGGGAAAACCCTAGATGCCGCCTTAAGAGTGGTCGATTGTCCCCTCATGGGGTCGACCGCCCCAGGTCAACCGCTACACTAAGCGGGTCAACCTGTGGACCCCATTCAATTAATTGAAAACGTTAATTTCTTAAATGAATTATTTATGTTTCGAGTTCGTTTTTCATCCGTAACTTCTTCGTTTGGACTCCGATCGCAAAACTCCAAATATGAAAGTTGCTCAGAATTTTGCCATAAATGCAATGGTGAAAGTTTCATGGTCAAATTCCATCATTTTAAAAAATTCCATTTTTGGAGCTAAATTAATTAACTAACTAACTAATTAGATAACTAATGTCAAATTATGGGGTGTTACAAATATCTACGCTCCGGAGGTCATTCCATGCCTTAATCGAGCATGCTCTTTCTTTTGCTAAGCTTTCTGCAAGTTTTTGGGTTAAAAAATCATTTCGATACCTAGAGGTACCTCTTAGTAATGACTGCTTTCGCTCATACAGAAAGCTATATATTGGGGACGTAGAAATTTTTTACTTCATGATTCCTCTTTATGCTGAGACATTCCTACCAAGTCCGTATTCCACTGAGTCTTTTCAACTTCCCATGACCAAATTGATGCCACCATCGACCTCTTAATACCATCGTCGTTTTTCTAATCGCCGCCGCTTTTTCGATCACTGCCACCAAACCCTCGATCTGCTATCAGAAGCTTTTGGCCCTGATACCAATCCATCTTCTTGCTTGAGATTCAAATTGTTTAACATGGGTGGCTTGTGTTTGGTATGGCAAAGGTGATGGTAGTGATGATGCCGACTACTTTGGGGGAAGATGGTCTAAGTTAGGGTTTGGACTCTGTATAGGGTGAACTTGAGTTTGGTTTAGGTCATGCACACGCTGTTCTGGAGATAAGTCCGGCTTTCCATCTTCGACTGAGTCCTGTTAAAGCACGGCTAATCGTGCACTGTCATTCGACTTCCAGTGGGATGGCTCAATTCAAGAACGATTGTGTCGGGGAGATTCCATTGCCACACTTTTTCTATTGCTGCATTTCCAATATCCCTATAAAGAAAATCTTCTGCGTCAGTCCAGATGGCGGTTTCGTTATCGATTGTTCATCGATAACAGGTAAGATCTGATACACAGTTCCATCATACGACATGGCTTGTTTTTCTAGCTTGAATGAGCTATCTACACAGGATGGTATGCTCGTCTTGTGTAGGACACAGGACCCATATTGCATAGATTAACACTTTCACTTGTCATGGTCAACGATTGTAATCTGATTGGTCAATATACGTCGACATCCTTTGGATTTCGGTCGTTGGTCACATGGGTTCGATATTTAAAATAAAACATACTTGATCATGTTGAATGCCAAACTTTATTGTTTAGAATTACTCGTTGATCGCTACCCTTCAAGTTCGGTGAGGGTATGTCTACTCCACTTAAAGCTCGGTCCTCCATAGCTCAGGTTCCCCTTCTATCCTTGTCAAACTCGAACGTTCAATTTCGACCAAGTTACGGGGCGCAATTGTACCAGTGAACCCACTATAAATCAACCTCACCCTCTGAATGAATATATCGGTCTAAGGGCCTTGAATGATCTGCTTGATCAAATGCCCACTATCCTTTCTGCGAAAATGCTTCAAAATATATGCTGCTAGCACGGAATTCCTGAGGATGATGTTCGGCTTCCTACTCAGGGTGAACGAGCACATCTCCCTCCATAGGGATTCATAACTTGCAACATATATATGTGTCTCAGCGGTGTTGTTCTACCCTTCAATCCATTTCATTGCATGGTTTTACAAAAGCTTGTATTTGCTCTGGCTCAAGTCCATCCAAACAGTTATGCTCTCCCGAACACTTTATACATTCTCTTCATGAATCGCTTCAATTAGGCTCCCACTTTCAAAGAGCTTACTTACCTCATGCACTTCAAGCAAGGGCAAGAGCCTCCTTGTTATATGATCATCAAAGCTTGGTGTAAATGAAAAGTCATATAATATCTTCACAATAAGCACTTGTACTTCAAAAACAATCAATTCTTTATTCGGTGCAGGTATGGTTTCAGTAGGCGTTGGCTGTTTGGAAGTGAGTTCCTCTCCTTCTTCTTATGCTCAGGTTTACCCTATCTTGGCTCTTAACTTGCTATTTATTCATCCTTAAGCATTCCTGCTTTGAGACGCTCATGACGAGCATGCTAACACTTTGGATGGATTAAAAGAGGTCAGCTTCCAACACTACTCTACTGCTTATCTCCTATAAAATGAGAATTTTAGACGGTGTAAATGCTGGTCCTAGACATATATGTTATTGCTGAACCGCCTCCACCCAGCGGCTCTAGATTCCTGGATAGATATGTTATTGGGGAGAAGTCAAAGGTCCGTCGGGTATGGCGCATATCAGAGAGCCTGTTGGAATGAGAGCGGAAGAACCAGCTTTTGGTGATGTCCCAAGAGAAGGGACGAAGGACTTGGGATGCAGCCAATCTCGGAGGAGAGTGAGGATGCGGGTAGGAGAGAAGGAAAGGAACCGACGATCGAAGAGGAAGAAGTAAGCGCCGACAGCAACGATAGCGATTATCATGCTAGTGCAGGAGTAGATGAGTCGTTCATGATACATCCCCGTAGCACCTGAGCTTCCCTTTTCACTCCATCCGTAGAAAATCATCGTTGAAACTTCTAAAACACTCGGGGGACCAACCACATTACCTTAGATTGGAATAACTCCTTAAGGTCGCGTTCTTGGTGATGTATTCGCTGGTTTAAGCGACTTCGATATTTTAATTATTGATCTTCTTGCCGAAGGCTCTCCTAACTTCAACTTCTCTCCTAGAGTAAATATAAATGAAGGTGGCGAGACTCCATCTTTATGCCCATGCGAACATGGTCTGTAGAGCAACTAAAGGGTCATTAACACCACACACATCGCTAGGATTACAAACACTCATCCCTGCATTCATTCATGTTCTAAAATTCCGACATTTATACCATTTTTTTCATATTTCAGTTTCATGGGTCATGATAGGTACAAGAATCTTTCCCGCAATGCTGGCAATTTTAGGTGCCAAACTTCTAATTCTCATCCACCTCACTCCAATTTCCAAAGTCATCACGAGATCGAGGAGGAAAGGCGAAGGAGAAAAGATCGTGAAGAGGGGGACATCCACAGGGCTGATAGAGAAAGAGAGAGAGAAAGAGAAAGAGAAAGGACTTCTAATTCTTGGCAGCAAGTCCCCGCTTCTCAATGCTTGACAAATATAATTCCTCCTCATTCTAGAGGGATTTCCGCTTCCCCGACTCCTATTCCTTCGGGTTTGCCACGACTGCAGGCCACATTTCCTAGCCTTTCCCTGCATGGTGTGATGTTTGATTAGGACATTGAAGATGTTACAAAACAAGTGCAGATAGGGATGCCTAGAGTTTAGCATATCGACCAAGGGTATGAATGTAAACGTTTGTGCTACACTCTCTCTAGAGTTAATGAGATTTACTATACCAACATCAAGTCTTTTGATTTCAAGAAGGATAAGTTCGAGCAGATTATCAAAAATTGGGAGAGAGACTTGGCCAAGGTTACGAGAGAGAGGACGCAACCCTTAGAGTTCAAGCCAGCTTTGACGGTTTGAGGAAGGAAATGAAGTTGGCTCACAAACACGTCAAGATCGTAATGTGCAATAATCTGAAAATTGCACACAAAGAGGGGGCTAAAATAAAAATGCAAGTCACTAATAGGGACCTGGCCCTACTGACAAGGATAAGAGTACTGATGAGCAGGCAGCCGAACTTCAGAAACTTCGGGAAGAGAACGATGGCTAGCTGCCAGCATGGAGCAGTTAACGATAGAGAAGCTTAGCTCTGATATTGAACTTGTTATCACTCAAGGAGAAGTTAAGGATCTTTAGGAGGAGAAGGCCCAGGAGAGAGAAGAGCTAAATATGAATGTCCAACACTTTTACGCTAGCGTTGTCATATACAAAAATATGAAGTGGATGTGAAGCTTATCCTGATACTCTCGTTGATGCCTGGGAAGAGATGTTATGACAATTTGTGACGTCCAAGGACAATTGTTCCTCAGAAGAGCTCATGGCCGAGTACCTCGATGCTGAGGACATATAAAAGCTTATAGAGGGAAAGACTACTCTTGCTGTTGAGAATGCCATCGCCGCAGCTACCCAAGCTTTCACTAGCCCAAGTTCATCGGCTCAGCATGAACCATTCACTACAAAATTTGGAGAGCCTACAGTGACTACTCTTGTGTTTGGGGTTAGCTTTGAAACCACCCATGTCATCGCAGCCTCTGCAGCCATTACTTCGGCCGAACCCTACATCCTCCCTCTTATAAGCTTTGAAACTACTCTAGTCATTCGCTTCTTCAAGGTGAATTCGATTATCTTGTTCATTGCTTCCACTGTCCCGTTTGCCTACAAATGTGCCACCGCGGAGAAGCTTTTCTCAAATCCTGTATCGATTGTAGAAATCCTTGAATTCAGTGCTTTCGATTTGGGTTCCATTGTCTATGATGATCTTCTGAGGTATTCCGAATATGCAAATAATATTTTTCATTACGAATTTAATTACCTTCTTCATTGTAATCATGGCACGCAGTTCCGCCTTTGCTTATTTCATAAAGTAATCCGCTACAACGATATAATATTCAGATCCATCTTTCGCTATCGGTAGCACACTAATGTGATTCCCCAAATTGCAACCGGCCATGGACTGACCATTTGTCCAAGTTCCATCGATCAGGCTCTTGGAATTTTTGCAAACCTCTAGCATCGATCGCATCATTTGGTGTAGTCAACATCATCATGGTTTCTTGTCGGTCAAAAATATCTGTAGCGTATTTCCTTCTTCGCCAAAATCTATGATCACCATAGCCACCTTCATGGATTTCCATAAGGATCTTCCTAGCCTCATCCTTGGTTACACACCGAAGCAGAGGACTACATAATCCTCTCATGTACAATACTCCATCTTACATCACGAATCGTGGTGATTTCCAAAGGAGTTTCTTCCGCCCATTCTTATCTCTCGGGAGAGTTCCGTTGATTAGATAGTCTATGATTGGGGTCATCCATGACTCCTCCTCCTCTATGGTCTCCAGAATCTAGTCGACATCCATCTGATCGATACTAGGAGTTGTCAGAACTTTCACCGAAACCAAGTCCATTAGTTGTGGTTCTCCAGAACTGGCTAACTTAACTAATGGATTAGCCTTCATGTTCTCCTCCATAGGGATGTATGTTATCGTATAATGCTCTATGTCCTCCAATAGCTCTAGCACTTTCAATAGGTAAGGAGCTAGTCTCACTCCCTTGGCCTGATACGCCTTCTTGATTTGGCAAATCATCACCTGGGACTCGCTAAGTATATGCAGCATTTTTATCCCCAATTCCTTTTCTATCCTCAATCCTACTATTAACACCTCGTACTCGGCTTAGTTATTGGTTGTAGGAAATTTCAACTTCAATGCATAACAGTTTGACTGTCCTTCTGGCATTTCAAATACTGCTCCTACGCCCAAGCTATATTCGTTTGAAGCACCATCGACAAATAGCTTCCAATATGGAACTGCAACCGTATCTTCCTCCTCTGCCACACTATCTCATGCGGTAAACTCGGCAATGAAGTGCGCTAAGGCCTAACCGTTTATTGCTCTTCTTGGATGGTAGGTAATATTGTACTTACTCAACTCAATATTCCATTTCATCAACTTTCCCGAGGTCTCGGTCGGTACAATACTTGCTTTAAAGGCTGATCCATCAGTACTTTAATTGGATAGCTAGAAAATACGGCCAAGGCTTTCTAGATGCAATCAACAAGCAGTATGGGGGTTTTCCTAACTTCGGGTAGTTCTTTTCTACTCTTGTAAAACGCTTGCAAATATAATAGATTGGCCTTTGAATCCTCACCTCCTCACATACCAGTGTTGGGCTTAGTATGTGAGCAGACACTGCCAAATAGACAAACAAGTCCTCCCCATCCAGCATTTTGGACAAGACCAGTTGTGTCTCCATATATTCCTCAACAATTCTTCGAAGGCGTTCTAGCAATCTTGATTCCATTCAAAAAAATTCTTCTTCTTCTTGAGAGCATCAAAGAAGGGTATACACTTATCTGTAGCTTTCGAGATGAATCGACTTAAAGCGGCGATCTTCATATTTAAACTCTGTAGCTCCTTTATCACTATTGCGGCTATTAAGTTCCTCAAGACATCAATCTACTCTGGATTGGCCTCGATGCCTCGTGCATTTACAATAAACCCCAGAAACTTCCCCGACGCTACTACGGAAGAACATTCAACAGATTCAGCTTCATTTTGGATTTCCATAAAACTTCAAACATCTCAGAAAGATTATCCAAATGGTTCTGAGACACTCATGATTTCACAAGCATGTCATCTACATATACTTCCATTGTTTGCCCAATTTGATTCTTGAACATAGAGTTCACCAATCTTTAGTATGTGGCACATGGGTTCTTCAAACCGAACAGCATTACTCGATAGCAGTATAATCCAAAATCTGTTATAAAGCTAGTATTCTCTTGGCTTGGTATATGCATTAGAATCTAGTTATAGCCCGAATAAGCATCCATAAGTGAAAGCAATTCAAGTCCTAAGTCCTGTCTACCAATTTGTCAATCCTGGGCAAAAGGAAACTGTCTTTCATGCATGCCGTAATCAAATCCGAGTAGTCAGTACATATTTGCCATTTTCCATTAGATTCCTTGACCAATATGGGGTTGGATACTCAATCGAGGTACATAGCGTCGCGGATAAAGCTGTCCGCCATCAGCTTATACACTTCTTCCTTCAACGCAACAGATCACTCCGGACCCAGACTGCACCTTTTCTACTTACTAGCGTGAACTTCGGATCGATATTCATTGTGTGACATGATATCTTTGGTGATATCCCGCATATATCCATATGTGTCTAAGCGAACATGTCCAAGTTTCCACGGAGAAAGTTAACCAATTCCTTCCTTAAACCTGCATTGAACCGAGATCCAATCTTTAAGAACCGAGTAGGACCGTCTATGTCAATTCGAACATTCACCGTCATCCCTGCTAGAACCAGTCGCCCTTCCCCTTACCTCTTCCTGTGATCCATTGCCTTATCAAATTGACTATGATTCCCAACCCAGGGTCCAGGCTTTGATTGCTATGCTGGTGAATCCTGAATGTCGAGAGTTCTCTCGACATTCTTGCCTTTCTCGCATCGCTTTGATTCTCTCAGTTCACAATGTAACATTTCCTTCTAGTGCTCTGGTCACCTTTCACTGCTCCGATCGTATTTTCCATGGTGAGTTTCATCACTAAACACCAAGGCGCCGGTGTTATTCTAAAGTCAACGAGGGCTGGATGGCCCAAGAAGACATTATATGCCAAATATTCATCCACAATAACGAACTTTTGAACCTTAATTATCCTACGATCACCTTCTCCTAATTTTATTGGCAAATCAATTATTCCAATTGGCCGTTTTCTTTTCCTTTAAATCCTTAGTTTTGCATGATGTAACCTCCTTCATGTTGATCTTCATTTGATCGAATGTTCCCTTGAACAGTATGTTCATCGAACTCCCAATGTCAAATAAGACTCGACATACAATTGCTGGTTCAATTCCAACCGTTACCACCATAGTGTCGAAAGTTGATGATTCGACTCTATCAGCATCTCTATTTTTGAATACAAAATCATCATTTATCATCTTCTATTGCTTCGCCGGAGCTCCGTCTTCTACAGCAAAGCAGCCCTCCTGTGGTATGTGATTTAGCGAGCTTGCATACCATTCTGTCTCCCTCCAGTTTTTCTCTGTTGGATGAGGTCCTCCAGTTATGGTTTGGATAACCAATTATCCATCATTCCTCCTAGGTTCTTCTCTCTTCGATCCAAGATGATTCCCTTAGGCAGGCGTCCCTTGGGGTCTTACAACTTGGCCACTATTCTGCAGTTCCTTTATATACTGCTAGAGCCTATTCTTCCTTATCAATTCTTTGATGAGATCTCTCAAATGCGGACACTCGTTCGTTTGTATCCATGAGTTTCATGGAAATGATAGAAATTTCAAAAGCACCTTCCTTGCTTGAACCCCTCCCTTTTGGGTGGCTTTTTATATCGTTTTGTTCCTTGAGTGGCTAGGTATATGTTTTCCAATGTATCGTGTAGAGGAGTGTAATCTTCCTATTTCAAGTTCCTCGAGCACTTCTTATTGTCATTACGCTTAACACCAAGGTCTTAATTATGTTTCCTCTAATTCCTGGAGTTTCCAATGTTAAAGGCCACGCTACTAGCACTATCTCCAGACTGTTTAACCGCCTTGTTGCTTTAGATGACCTCCTTTGACTCCCCGCCATCGGTATTTCCTAAAACTAAATTTGCCTCCTCCAAGCGCAGAAACATATTAGCCCTTCGATGAAACTCTTCCATGGTTGTCAGTTGCTTCATCTTCAGCCATCTTTCAAAATCCATGTCTTGGTGGATGCCTCGGACCAATGCCATGAATACAAGATCTTCCTTTGGATTGCTTACTTCAGTAACAACCACATTACATCGGTTCAAGAAACCTTTCAACGACTCCTTAGGCCCTTGAGATGAGCTTGACAAGAACATCATGTCCTTGGGTCATGTAGCATGTAGTCGAAACTACTCCAAAAATTTCCTAGCCAACCCATTGAAAGTCGATATAGATCTCGGCGCGACCTAGTGAACCACATTGACGCAACTCATTCCAAGAAAATAGGAAAGTATCTACATCGAACAACATTGGTCACCCTAGCACCGTCCATATGCCACTCATACTTGAGTAAATGTTGTCTAGGATTGGTAGTTCCATTGTATGATGGCATGGTTGGCATCATAAACTTCCTAGGATACTCTTCTCTCAGAATATTTTTAGCAAACGAAGTCCTACTTAGTACAGAACCCCAATCCTCATTCTTTCTAGCTTTGCTTTCCTCAACCGACCGCTTAACCATATCTACTATGTATTCTTTGCTAGCACGGTATTCCGTAGAACAACTATCAGAGGTTGGGCTGAGTGTTTGGTTCCACAAACGGTCTTAGTTTTTTGACTGAAGTCTAGGTTCTCCATACTTTTGGAGAACCACTCCTTTAGTATTCCGCGGGCATGCGGTTTGTTCAACTGTAGCTGTTTGAACTTCATCTCCATTAGCACCAAAATCTAGCTCAAAGTCATCATCGTCAAATTGCAAGTCCTCTTCCTCATCAGAAACCTCCCATAACATCAACTTCCTATCCCCCATGTTCTTCAATATTCCACCTGGTATCGAGAGAAATCGTCTTGGTATTGGGTGGTCTCCTTGTGGAGGGAACACTTCTGATTCCTCCTGCAAGTCCTTCAGTAGCTACAACAACTCCACCTCTCAGCTTTTGCTTTCCATTCTTCTTTTTTGGCCAGATACAGAGGAGTTTTCTTATTCTAATCCAGGTGAAGTTTCCCTTCTATTTCTGCTGGTTTTTCGTGGTTATAGAGTTAGCAAAGCATCTATCTTGTCCAGCAAAGCTTTCTGACTATTCATCGTCTTTCAATTCAATTACTGTAGCTTCTTATCAAGCTCACCTCTAGTAATCACTTCATGTTAAGCAGATGATCCCGGTATCGCCTGTTGATTACCAATTTCCACTTGGTGAGCATTTCCTTCATCACCACCAGCCACTGCTCCTAAGGATCTATTGCATCTTCTAGGTGCCATTGAAATTCTTTCAACAAGGTTTCAAATTATTTAAAGAAAATTTTCTAGATCTAACCATTGGACCTCTTCAAATCCAAATAACAAGCTAGATCTAACATTGAGTTCGATTTCTCAGTGAAAGCACTAAATTTTCCACGCCAAAAGAGGCACAATGCCCAAAGGTAACCTATTGTAGGATCAGATCTAGCAGAGTATAGGCAAAAATAAAGAGAAACAAGAATTTTTATAGTGGTCCGGAAATCTCTGGCCTACGTCCACTTTATATTTTTGTTGATTATGGATTTGATAAAGATTTTGGGAGAGATTAGAGTCACTAGTACAATGGGTTGATAGGTTCTTAAGCCTAGAACTGCCAAAAGTATCTGCCTATATGACTATTGTGTTGAGAGATAGGAGATGAAGAAGATCCAGAGTCTGAAGCCCTTCTTTATTTGCTACAGGGTTGATATTTTTAGGGAAGACTGCTCTCCAGATCCAAGAGCCCACATAGTACGAAGTCCATATGCTAGCCTAGAGGTGCATAAGAGAGCACGTATTCCAATTCCTAATATGGACCTCTAGGTACCGAGAGGTTTCTCTCAGTGCTGAGAGGTTTATGTTGGTGAAAAACCGATCTTCCTTTCTTGTCTTGCCTTCCTATCGCCGACTTGATGTATTCCAAACTCTTTTCCATAGATGTTGAGTTGTTATCGATGATTCCCTTGATAATGTTTGCCTTATCTTGATTTCTTCTTGTCAATCATTAGTATTGCTTGTCTGTTCTCCAAGAAAAAAACTTGACGATGATTACTTGAGGTAGTGAGTGAAGTACAAGAGGATGATGGGGTCCAAAGAGCAACAAAAAGATCTCGGTACCGAGAGGTCCTCTCAGTACCGAGAGGTCTTGTTTGCCCCAAAGGACTTGCAACTTCTTAGGTCCTCTCTTCTAGCTCTTTTAAGTGTGTTTCCAAGTTCATGAGCTTCGTCTTTGTTTTGTCCTTATACTTCCGGTTGAATTCTGCTGCTATAAAACCAGTTAACAATAACATTGAGGAAACTAAATCTATCAGTTCTCCAAACTCCATTTGACAAGATATCATCCACCAACATTTTTTCTCCTCTAACTCTTAGCACCATGTCTGCCCCAAGCTTATCTATAAATCTACCACCTTGGATCCATGGGTCAAACCATAGAGTTGTCCTTTTCTCGTCAATAATTCTTTTTCCAATACATTTCATGGCCTCACTTCTGATGCTCAACATTTATTTCCATATGCCAGAATAATCATTTCTTTTACTAATTTCCCAAATGATTATTATTTTACATATTTATTTGTTATATAATTTACCCATATTCCCTCTCTACTGAGTACTCTCCAAATCAATTTGATACCGTTCGCTGTCTTCATTTCGTTTAAAACTCGCAATCCCAACCCTCCCTCTTCTTTGCACTGCAAAAATAACATTGTTTGCCGATGCAAAAAAGGCATCAACACAGCATCGGTAAACATAATTCTGATGTTGCACTGATGCCTTATAAGGCATTGGTAAATACAATGTCAGTAAATAATTTTTAATTCCTTGGTAACGTCTTCCGTGTTGTACTTACTAACGGTCCATCTCCGATGCAATTGCGACGCTATGCCGACACCTTGTTAAAATGTTAAAATTGGCCATGCTGACACCATACTGAAACCTAATTAAAAATGCTAAAATTGGATTTTCCGATGCACTAATAGTAGTTTCACGATGCCTTTGCTGAAACACTTTTGTAGCATTTAACACCTCAATCACAAATTCATATATATATTTGATATATAATCACACCAATATAATAAATAATATCAAAGATTCATATATCACAAATATTATCCAACATCATAAAGATACATATGTTACCAAAATATATCATCCAACGTCAGATATATCCAACCAACATAAATGTCTATATACATACAAACATAAATACACATCCAAAAACATAAATATCCAACCAAATATCTATATACATACACACAAATGTTCAACATCAATAATATCCAAATAATACAAACCATAACATGAAAAATATCCTACCAACACAAATACTACCTACTCCCTCGAACCTTCCCACCATCATTATCCATAGTACTATCATTATCTGGAAACCAACACATAAATGCATCGGTAAGCTTACCAAACTTCTTCCCTAGCTTACTAACATATGACTTCAACCGTCGATTTTCTTCTTCTACAGCAGTATTAAATGTTGCACCTATATCATGACGATCTCTCATTTTAACCAAATTAGTTTATTGATAATAAGTAGAATTTCATTTTAATTATTATATTTGTGTATTTAACAAAACCTATATTTTAACTCAAATAAACTTTTTTAATTTATTGAAACAAAATTTATAATTTAACTTACTTATAAATTTGTTTAATTTATTAGGTTATTTAACAAGATCTATATTTTAAATGAAATAAACTTGTTTAATTTTGAAATAAAATCTATAATAATATAATGATATATATTTAATATATTGGATGATGAAACAAAATCAGTATTTTAACTCGAATAAACTTATTTAATTTATTAAAACAAAATTTATAATTTAACTTAGTTATATATTTGTTTCATTTATTGAGTGATTTAACTTATATATTTGTTTAATTTATTAAAACAAAATTTATAGTTTAGCTTAGTGATATATTTATTTAATTTACTGAGTAAACTTATATATTTGTTTAATTCATTTGAGTAGTTTAACAAAATCTATATTTAACTCGAATAAATTTGTTTAATCTATCGAATTTTTTATATAATTTAAATTAATTATATATTCATTTAATTTATTAAGTGATTTAACTTATTTTTTTTTATTTATTGGATGATTTAACAAAATCTATATTTTAACTCAAATAAATTTGGTTAATTTATTGGAATAAAATTTATTTTTTAACTTAATATATACTTGTTAATTTATTGAGTGGCATACCTATATATTTTAACTCAAACTCGGTTTATTTTTAAAATGATGAATTAAATTAAATAATCATACTAAGCATGCATATTAAAAACATACATATACATACACACGCATGTGGTTATTAGAATTTATAACTAATGTATACGTACATATACTATATAATAAATATATGTGTGTGTGTATGTATATGGTTTTGTATACATATATACCTAATATTGTGTGTGTGTATAACGAACGTGTGAGCCATTACCTTTGGAATATTGCCTAGTTGGGCTTGCGATCCTCCCTTTTAGCAACAGTCTAGTGAGTATGTGGAATACATATTTGCCCACTTCCCTTGTTATCTCCATACCTTAACTCTGAAACTCCTCGATCCTAACCAGGTAGTTTTTGCCTATTTTGTGTTTTAGGTATTCGTTACAGTTTTATATATGTATTATACATAAATATTTGGTAAATGAAGTTATATAGATAACATACTGCAAACTCAGTGGAAGCATCATCTACCCAGCTATTAGCGACGGGCACATCTGATGACTCAATCTTGTCATGCAATAGATTTGCCAAGATGTAAGCTCACCATGCTACTCCATGTACTGAAATTTGAATTAAGTACATTATCATATAAGCCTATATTAATTTATTTAAAATGTTAAAAGAATTTAACAAATAAATATATACCAGATCGTTACGATGATCTGAATATGGTCTGAAGCTACCGCTATGCAACCTATGATTTCTATTCTAAACTTCGGCATTCTGTTTCATTGTCTTCTTGAACTTATCTATCTCCTGATACTTCAAGAACTACCAGTATATCTCCGGGGCAAGGGATGGATTCTTTTGCCACATGTACATTCCCATAAATTCCTACTCATAAGGTCTTCAAAAAGCCATCTATCTAAGCAAATTTCCTTTGCAAATGCAAATTGAATATTATGAACAAAATGATATACATATTTATATAATTTGTTGTGTAATATAATTATTTCCCATAAATTCCTCAAACATGACTTTGTTTATGTCATTGGGAATGTCATAAAATCTAGGCCAGAATGTCATGATCTATGCAAGCAAGCCATCACGGATGGCATCAGATGTGGCGCCACTAGTGAAATCGCACATGTACATATATGTATGTATGCATATTTAATTAATAAATTATTGTATATATGTATGTACGTGTGTGTGTAAGTGTATATGTATTAATGTTAGTATGTATACGATTTCAACTGTAATGCTCAAAAAAGTAATTACCCACCTCGATCCTCATTCTCTCTAAAAGACATCAAGTCAGTGGATGGAGAAAGAGTCCGTCTCAGATGTACGAGTGGATGGACTAGAAGCATCAATCGAAGCATCGATAGTCTGGATAAATGGAGACATCATATGTGCATCGACACCACCATGCTCTGACGAGTGGAAGCCACCCTGACCTAATGATGTTGAGCCACCATAGTTGTTTCAGTGTCGGCCGGACATATCTGTTATAATAGTATATATACAAATTTATTTAATATAATAAAGGATATATAACTTGTGTTTTACAGTGGCATGCAACTAGAGTAGCATTTAGAACAAGTCTGAATTACATTAAATTGTAGGTGATAATCAACCCTAACTCCATCGTTTTATAATAGTTGGTTGATAACCAACCAATTTTTAAACACATCTTTATATATATATATATATTTCATTTATTAATCAATTGAAAAGGACATATATCCCTAACTTATAGATGATTTTTATCCAACAATATATTTCCTGCCTGAGGAAAGCAATACACATACTTTTGTAATAGTATAACTAATAATTCAAGTTTGTCTCTTTCGGCAATTTCAAGAATATTTCCATTTTATTCTTGAAGTTGCTGAAAAAAGAGACAAAAAAGGAATATCGGTTATGCTATTACAAAAAAAATCCAATGTTTTCTTCAAACTGGAAATATTTTGTTGGATGTAAATCATCTACAAGTTGTAGAATGTTTAATTCAAAAGGAAGTGTAAAAATTGATTGATTACCAACCAAATATACCATAAAGATGGAGTTATGGATGCATACGATCTAATGCTAATTTTGACATGTTTAATTCAAATGGATTTTCTATTAAAATGCAAGATTGGGTGACATACGATCTAACATTGAGAAAATACTTTCTCTAGCATGACATACACATTGTTCATCTCCAACAAAATCAATGGGTATAAGCACAAAATAAAAAAATTTGTACATTTACTTGATACAATAAACAGAGGAAACAATATGCATATATAAAAATAGTCTTTCAATAAATTATAAATAAGCTACCAATTATTAGCTTCATTATCAATATCATCGTTATATTAATGTTCATTAACTTCGACATCGTCGTCGTCGTCATCAACCTCTACATTTTTATCTAATTCTACTCCATCAAATACTTCATTTTTAGGTGGTCATATGTCATTATCATCCTCTGTTATTTGGAGTATTTCGTTGTCCTCCAGATTATTTGGGTACGACTGATCGTCGGTTATGATCATATCTCCATTGAACGGCCATCTAGGTTTTGTCAAATACTTTATTATTAAATGGTTCATTTGTCTACATGCTAGGCCAGAAGCATCATGGACCATTTCAGTCATTTCATTTTCTATATCTACATTTTCTTCAATAAGGGGTTCATCGCAATCCACATCCATATTTACGATATCCTCTTATACAATTCTCCATGATATACCACACAAGATTGTCAGGCATAAAACCATATTGGTTAAATATAATATCATAGTATAATACTGTATAAATTTCAGGCAATGACATTCCGAATACAGACATTAGACTTCTTTCAGATTTGTTTTATTACAAGATGTTGTAACGACCCATATTTTACGTACCGAAGGATCATAAAATATTTTTGTTCAATTCGTATAAGGTCGTATGACTCTGAAATTTATGAATATGACTCATAAGGACATTTCTCACATCTATGATTTTTATCAAATTTCTATGTCACCAATCTGATAACGAAAATCTTATATCGCCTATAACTTTTTATTGGAGCCGAATTAGGATCTGAAACCACTTTCATTGCTTCAGGATGATGGTTTCATATTCCATAGAGTGGTCTAATAGTAAAACAGACTTACTATTTAAAAGTTAAGACTGTTTTAAGTTTTGGCTGTTGTTGGCAAGTATTATTGGGTAATTAGCCTAACTCGTACTTACTAACCCATTTCGGGGATAGAGCCTAAAGGGGACTGATGGGCCTAATCCAAGTCATTTCTATTTTCTCCAAAATAGTTCTAAGCCTCCATTAACCCTAATCTCTTTAAAAATCATCCCCTTTTCATACTAATCTTAACTTAAATCATCATAGAGAGGTAGTTAGTGAAGGAAATGGTAGATCTGTCATTTTGGCTGTATTAGAATCTATGTTCTTGTTATCTCATCTTGGATTTGGAGAATTAAAGTGGTAATTAGGTATTAGGTGTGTGGTTCTTGACCTCTTACTATTGTATGCTTGTTCATATACTTAAAATAGGTGTTTTTAACATGATTTTGATCCTAAAATGTTTTCTAACTTTAATTACATCTTTAAAAGTGATTAGGGTCGCATTTTAAAAGATTGGATTTGATTTTAAATGGTTTTATAACCTCTTTTGGACCATATTGTCATATTAGTAAAAAGATAGATTTAGACTAGGATTTGCATGCTACTCTTATTTGAATTTCTTGTATATGTTTGGTGAATGCTTATGTATGCTTGGATGAATTATTTTGATATGATTTGCTAGTTTTAGTGAAGTTAGGAAAGCAATCGTCGATATGGGCAAATCAAAGGAAAAAGTGGTCGGCATTGGATGAAACTTAGAGGAGGGCTTTGGAGTGAGAGAGGAGCCGACGGTTCAAGTCGCATGAAATTTTGCATGGTAGTTTTTTGTCACGACAAGCTAAATCAGGTCGGTGGTGGGGCTTCAGGTCGATGGAGTTCTGCTTCATGTCATGCTTCGGGAAACTTGGCTAGAAACTCGAGGTTGAATTCAGGCAAATTAACGAAGGCCCGAGCTTCAAGTGGTACCTAAATCAGCTCGATGGGGTTTAACTTTAGGGCTTTCTTGGGGAAAGCACAAGAATGCTTCAAGCTTGGCTTCGAGATAGAAGGAAGTGGAATTGGGAAAGTTGAAAGCCAAACTTTGGCTAAGTGTTCAGCTCAGTACTGACCTGTACTATAAGTGTTGGGCTTCAGTTTTGGCTTGGAGACTTTGGACAAGAGAAGAGGAGTTCAAGTAAAGGCCAAGGATCAAGATTGGAATCAAAATCTCAGCTCAATGCTGACCTCTTTTGATCGGCATCGATCTAAAATAATTTTTCAGATTAGGGTGAAACTTCCGAGGAGCGAAGAGTGTGGACTCTGAGTCATGCCGGAGGCATTCGTTTGATCATTCATCATTCGAAGGAGATGTGATAGCACAATAAAGGCTAATGGTTAAGAAATAAAGTGATATTGGAGTGCTTTGATGTGATGGCTTCGAAACTTTGAGATGTAGATTCTACGTTCGATGTGGAGGTGTTGGAATGTTCCTATGATGATGGCTCTAGGATGGGAGTCATGATGATAGCCCATAAGGACAAGTTCTAGGATGCAGACTTATGGAGTAGAGCTAGGATGTGCTCTTTGTTAGGAAGATATGATAGGGCAGGTTCTAGGATGTAAGCATGTGCAGTGGAGCTAGGACGTGATCTACGATGGATAAGGAAGGATTCTACGATGATGATGGAATGAATTAAACTAGATAGCTTTGAAGACGTGTGCGAAGGGATCGTTGATACTCGGAGTATCCAGTGTGCTAATAAAGTAGGGGTAGATGAGGATACTCATTGGATACTAGGACGTATACCGTTTGATCTATAACGCGATCCATATACCCTGAACTGCTAGGATGTCCGGTTTGGTTTTCCTGGCCTATGGAATGGCATGGATTTAGAGCACCAAGGAACCGAGACTTTTCCATTGGTCCCTTGGCATAGGATGGTCATACGAGTTATTGTAACACCTGTGATTTTACGACAATTAATTAAAAAAGAAACTAAATAAATAAATAATAATGCTAAAAAATTAAATTTTTGCAAACTTTAAAATTAGGCTACGAAACTTATACGGTTGGGTTTGTGGTGATTTTCTGATCAATTTTCATATGTAAAGTTTTTCGATCGGAGTTCGAACGAAAAAGTTATTAGCATTTGAAGTTTTTGAATTTGAAATAATTATATATGTAATTATGGTAATATGCTAGTTACTAATGTTAATGGAAACTGAAACATTAGTAAATGTTAACGTTAAATCAAATCTGAGAAAATATATATAAGTGAAAACAAATTATTGCAATCAGAAATGAGACAAACGATTAAAAGAAATAAATAACGTAATTGTTCAAACAAGGAATAAAATAAACAAAATCAACAACGGTAATTAGTTAACGCCAAAAACAAGCCACAGGACGACCCAAGATCCTTGCTGGTCGACTGATAGCGGTTGACCATAAGAGGAGGGCGGTCGACCCATGCTTTGTAAATTCGACAGTGAAAAATGGCCGGAGCTGCACGGATTTAATACAATTTCATTGAACGGCTGGCATTTATTCGAACCTGTATAAATATAGACCTAGACCCTCACTTCTATAGTCATATTTTAGGAGCGATGGCGGAGCTCGGTTATTTTCTCGTCTCCTCCAAAATTCTAAATTTTTAGAAATAGTTCTAGTTTATACGTATACAAAATTAAAGAATTGTAAAAGATGATCGAGGAAGAGAATAGATTCAAATCAAATCACCGAAGCCAAGGAAAATTGTAAATCTGAATCTAACATATAAATCAATTCTAAATCTAATCTAGATCTTTAATAAATCTATATATATTATGGTGTATAAATCCAAAAAAGGGAGAAAAGGGAGTCAAACTAGAATAACAGGCATTAGATCTGAAGATTGGGATGCTAAAAAAGTGAGTGGGAAAATTATTTGCTTTTGTATAATATTATATTTATATCGTTGTAGATCTATTCCTATATGCCTGAAATGTAATTGGAGTTGTAGGCTAAACCTATACACATGCAATGAAATTATAAACTCAGCCTACAAATTTTGTAATTGTTAACTTGATATACATATATGTTGAATGAATGTAAATCTGGAAAGGATTTATGCATTAGCAATCCCTAAATTTATTATTAAATAATAGTAGACCATGAAATTATAAACGATGTAATAATTCCAAACTTGTAAATTGAATGATTATTGGAAATAAAAGTGTAAACTAGTTTCATGATAAATTATATGGATTTAAGTAGTATTTTAAGTCGTTGGAATATAATATGTTGCTATGTGAATTTCTATAGATTGTCAAATTTGAAACAATAAATAAAAGTTTGTTGTTTGAAATGACAAGAAAACACCCAAAAAGAAAGAGATGTATAAATTAAGGATGTTTACCTTATTTTGTACTATCTATTTAAATAACTATAAAAGAAAATTCCTTATAATTCCAAACACAACACAATTCTTTCTTTTGGATAAGATATAGAAATTTACAGTGTTAAGCTTACCATTGGGAGAGATGTAATTCCAATGTATTAAAATATAGGAAATCCCCAGGTGTTAAATAAAGGATTATAAATGTGATAAGAACATTGTAACGACCCACCCTTCACACGCCAGACTCGAACCATTCAAAATGGAGGATTGTTATGGAGTAAATAAGAAAAAGAAGAGAAAAGAAGGAAAACAGAATCTCACAGCGGAATGACAAAATATAATAATCAAATAAACAGTTCATGAAGTTATTTTACAAATAACATTTGATTACACTTTTACAATACATATCAGAGTTACATACAACAGGAATAAAAAGTAAATGCAGCGGAACAACATGATGCAGCAGAATAGACATGATAAATAATAATAAAACAAAATCTTCGTCTTCATCCTCTCGAAATAAGGTCTTCAATACACTGAAAATCTCAGACTGACCCGAGCGTAATGAAAAGACAAATCACTCGAGTCAAAACTAAAAGATCTTATGTAAGTTAAATCAACAGTAAATAAATATGAGTGCAACGACTTCAGAGATGTTTACGAGGTTTGACATCTCCTATCCAGTGTCAACGTGAGTGCAATAACTTAAGAGATCCGTTAAAATATCTACATACATAGTAAAATATGCTATATTAATAGTGTCTACAGTAAAGTATTAAAATAGCGTAATTCCTCCATAAACCGGAGGGCTATCAGAGGGCACTCCATAGTTATGGTACAAACCAAACTCGTAGAAGGCACGATAAGGCATGTGACACAGCACGCGAGGCAATGCCAAGGTAGGATTCTACCATTTACACTCCCAGACTAGTGGTAACACATAGCAGCTACTACCGCCCACCTCGAAACACACTCCCATAATCAAAATCGAGGGGTGGCCACCAAATCAATCGCAAAGTAATAATATGGTATCGAAGAAATGTGCCCGATAGGAGGAGCGACCTCACTTGGCCCGGTATAGCTCCTGTTTTAGCCACATCAAGCTGACTTACGGGAGTCAGGGTTACGTAAATACCTCATACAGAATCGTTTGCCAAACCATCCTACTTCATTCTGGAATCTCCACCACGTACACAGTTGTTAAAGTGGTTTTCGGTATTGGCAGAGAGTATGACAATATCCGTTCCTGGTCACTTTAACAACCAAACGCTTATTTCACACCGGATGGTTCTTTTACATTTCAAAAGTCAATTCATAATTGATATCAAAATATCATATTCGATTCAAACATATCACTTTCGAAATCATTGAAAGGGAGTGCGGATTGAGGATCTAAGGCTAATTTAACACTAGATTGGGGGTGAATAGTGTTTAATGGATTCTAAAACTTATATGGACTAATTTAAAAATTATGATATAAACAAATGCATAACTTAATCACAAAACAATCAAAGAATCAAACACAGATGCAGAAAGTAAATAAAAAGCAGTAAAAGGAAAGAACACACCGGATTTTATACTGGTTCGGAGTTACCCTACGTCCAGTCCTGCACCAAGGCAAACACCTCGTACAGATTATTATTATACCAATGTCGAGATTACAATCCTCAATTTCTAAAGGCCTTGAGGTACCCTCCTGTCTTCGAGTCCGAGGCAAACTCTCTTGATTTACGGGACACAAGATCACCCAATTGATTTCCAGGCACATCCACACCTTATAGAGAGACTCGGTAAACTTTTGATTACAAATTGATCCTATAACTCTGAATAGCACTTTGATCTTCGAAAGAGGGCAGATAATCAAACAAGAATGAGATTCTAATTTGATTCACTTGAGAATTCGGCAGAATTTCGGCACGATCTTAAAAATATGAAAATTTTAGAATATGGTTTTGTGGAGAAGGAGTGAAGAAAATAATAAAAATAGTTGGTTAAAAAATTCATTTGTGAAGGCTATTTATAGACCAGTAACGGTCATAACCATTCATGAAGAGATTTTAACGAATAGACACTTCTTTTAAAAATTGAAACTTTTGAATTTAACGACCACCATGTCGACATGGGGTATCCCATGATGTCGACATCCCTTAGTTAAAAACAAAGTAATTTTTTTTTTGAAAATGGTATTGAAAGGAAAACAAGATGAAATGATTATGGAGTAAAATAAACTAATTTCCCTATGATTTAAAATAAAGAAGAGTAGAAAAATATATTTTTAGAATGTATATATAAATTTGATTTTAAATCTCAAGTATATATATATTATAAAAGAATTTGTAAAAAAATCAGAAGATAGTTTAAAAACAAACGAAGTTTAAAACAAGAGTTTATTTAAAAACAAAAACAAAGAATATTTTAAGGCTAAAACATCTTTTTGAAAATCATTTGAAAAGATAATTTTTAAAGCTAAAACATTTAAAAAAATTGAAAAGCATTTAAAAAAACCATTTTGAAGTAGTGTTGCAAACTTCTTCCTGCAGAATATTGCATCACAGCAGGACTCGAGAACTTGTACAAAACCAAGATGTTCGTGGGTTTGTAAGCCACTTGTCGTAGGTTTGTAAGCTACTTGTCATGGGTTTGTAAGCCACTAAGAAGGTAGAAATGGGTTCCATCCCAAATGAAATTTGGAATGAAGATTTCCATGTTATTATTAAGTTTTAACAAAACTAGACACTTATCTTGAAATCTTGATCTTGATACTCATGAGTCTTTAAACTTGATTTCTTCATTCTTGATCTTTATACTGTACAGTCTTCAATAATTAGTACCTGCCTTATATATATCCTGTATAATAACATTCATATATATCTAGACAATAGTGTTAGTATATAAGTTATAATAAAATAAGTTACAAAGGTTGTTGTCATCAAAACCACTATCTCCAGTTCCTAACAATCTCCCCCTTTTTGATGATGACAACCTTATAAAATATACTTACCACTTCGATTATACCATAACTCCCCCTTACACCAACAACTCCCCCTTACTCCAAGCCTACTATTTTATATAACTTCTCCCCCATTGTTATCAACAAAAATGACCTATAAACCTTGAACTTAATAGAAAATGAGATAAACAAACATATGACATAAGAATAATAACTATGAATGAGTGAAATATAGCATCCTAAGTTAAATGGAATTCAAGATTTTATACACCAATGATTGTTTTTAGAAGAACATTAATTAAGATAACACATATATACAAATTAACAAACCAATATACAATCAAGAAAGAGAAAAACGAAAAACGCCTAACGAGTACCCTTAACTATTGGTGATTTATGGACCGAATAATTTGGATAGTGGAGACAAAAGTTTCCACGTGGTTCGACCAAGTTCCCGTTAGCGTCAAAAAGGACCTCTCCAACGCAAATTACGCCATCGTCTTCGTCCATATGAACATCTAGATTCGACAGAGGATGTTCTTCTTCTTGATCCTCTTGTGGTTCTTATAGAGGCTCTTCTTCTTCAGAATCCATGGCTTGTGATGATTCTTCGATGATGATGGGATTGGCATGGTTACCCATGAGGAATTTTTGTAAATTCCTAAGGATTCTGCCTTGCCTATCTTGTTCTCTAGCCATTCGCAGTTGACTCACTTGAATTTCCATCATCATTTGAAGCAGATCTTTCATCTTCTTTTGTAATTTGATGACTCGTACGTGTGTGGAATGTTGAAAAGGGCTAGAATGAGGAGAAGTGGGTGAAGAAGGTTCATTATTAGAAGAGGAAGCCATTAATTTACTGTTTTAGAAGTTTATTGCAGAGAATAGAACAGAGAAAAGGAGTAAAAGTTGAAATATATAAATATATAACTTAATAACTAATTTTAGAGGGAAATTTAAATTTGAAAATCTCGGTATGTATGTCGACATAGAGGGATGGGTCATGTCGACATGCCCAGTTCAATTTTTGAGAAATTTTTATTTATATTAATTATTAACTATACTTGTATTATTTGTAATTTATATTTCAGTTAATGAACATATACCTAATTCTCTTCTAGATTTAGTAAAGTTTTGTTCATTTAATGGTTTGGTTAATATATCAGCAATTTGTTTTTCAGTATTAATATATTCAAGAGTTATGACTTCTTTACTTATATTATCTCTAAGAAAATGATGTCTGATATCAATATGTTTTGTTCTAGCATGATGAGTTGGATTCTTAGATAGGTTTATGCACTAGTATTATCACAATTAAATTGGTGATTTAGTTATAATTAATCCAAAATCTTTTAAAGTTTGTTGCATATATATAACTTGAGAACAAGCCAAAGCAGCAGATATATATTCTGCTTCAGTTGTTGACAAGGATACAGTGTTTTGCTTCTTACTAAACCAGGAAACCAGAGAATGTTCTAGAAAGTGACAAGTTCCACTTGTACATTTTCGGTCTGATTTACAACTAGCGTAATCAGCATTATAATATGAAATTAAATCAAATACATCATTTTTAGGGTAAAATAAACCATAATCTAAAGTATGGTTTACATATCTTAAAATTCTTTTAACAGCTTTTAAGTGAGTTTCTTTAGGTTGAGATTGGTATCTTACACAGAGACAGACACTATGCATGATGTCAGGACGACTTGCTGTTATATAAAGAAGCGAACCAATCATTCCCCTATATAATTTTTGATCAACAACTTTTGATTTATCTTCTTTACTTAAAGCTACATTAGTTGTCATTGGAGTTGGTTTCCCACTAGAAGTGGTCAATCCAAATTTATTAATTAAATCCTTAGCATATTTTTCTTGACTAATGAAAATTCATTTATCTAATTGTTTGATTTGAAGTCCTAAGAAGAAACTTAGTTCTCCCATATGACTCATTTCAAATTCTTTAGTCATTATATTTGAGAATTCTTTATTCATTATGTTATTAGTTGACCCAAATATTATATCATCTACATATATTTGTACTAATTGAATATCATTTTTGTTTCTTTTAATAAAAAGAGTTGTATCTATTTTACCAATTTCAAAACCAGATTGTAGTAAATAAGATCTTAGTCTTTCATACCAGGCTCTAAGAGCTTGTTTTAGACCATATAAAGATTTCTTTAATTTATATACATGATTTGGAAATTTATTATCTTCAAAAAGTGGAGGTTGTTCAACATAAACATATTCTTTTACAAAACCATTTAGAAAAGCACTTTTAACATCCATTTGATATAACTTGAAATTATTGTAGTTTGTGAAAGCAAGTAGAATCCAGATAGCTTCTGTCACGACCCGGCTTTCTACCACCAGAAAGACGTATCATGAATTAAGAAAGAAAGGGATAGAAGAAGAAAAGAAAGAAAAGAAGAAAGAACAACAACAACGATCTCACAGCGGAACGAATAAATTATATTAATAACATAAACTATTACATAGTATACAACAATTTACAGAGTTACACAGCATATACATCACTTACTAGACAGTTATAAACATCTGTCTAGACATTACAACTCAAATACAAGACAAGACACTATCATAGATATCAACACAGCGGAATACTATATCTACGAACGCCGAAGCCTCCTGCTCCATTGCTCCTCCAGAATATTCGTCAAAGCTAAACCTGAATCCCTTGGCTACTCGTAAAAATTTGAGTACCCAAGAGTTTATAAAACAGAAATAAACACTTGGGTCAGACATGGGTCTGGTGTGAGTAACAGGTTAAACTTGCTTAACTTCAAAACCTTTAGAAAGAAAAGGTATCACGTAAGACTCCCCACAAATAAACATGGGTAAGTTTTTACCTTACGCTAACCAAAACATTTGATAGGAAATCTGATTTTATTATAATAGGGTCTAGGGTTTTCAAGTAAAATATAGAAATAGCTGAAATGCTTACATCTCACATTCCAACATAGTTGGGCACATCTAATACGTACGGCACTTATTGGAGTTTGGATTCCATACAATGGCAGGGCTACTGGGGTACCGCCCGTCACAGTACGTGGCCTAGATCACCGTACCGAGGAGTATGCCCGCTCCCCTGCAACACAAAGCCGGAACCATCCCTTACTGGATAATCCCGAACAAGATAACCCCGTAGTTGGCGCGACCAACCACACACTAAGCCGAATGAAAAGAAAAG
Source organism: Allium fistulosum (assembly GCA_030737815.1). NCBI lineage: Eukaryota > Viridiplantae > Streptophyta > Magnoliopsida > Asparagales > Amaryllidaceae > Allium > Allium fistulosum. Next base: position 410,783,521 of record CM060908.1, on the reverse strand, counting down.
GGACCTCTAAACAGGGATCTATCTTGCTCTCAGTGGGTGCTACCCACGAAGCCTTGCTGCACCTCCCCTGTTTTAGCCATTCCCGGTTGATGAGGCTTGAGGTTACGATTACCTTTAATCAGAACATATCACTTAGAATGCTCATCGTCCGCCTGACGATGTGCTGAAAGCATTCAATCCATACAAGTTCGTTCCGGGTTCGAACGAAACCGAAGGCATTATCTCGTTACACTCGTTTTGGAATCACCCTCAGAGTTAACGACAATAACCCTTGCACTCTGAATCTTCATCTTCACTTGAGATTTACGACCTATCGTTAATTTGGATCGATGTGGTATTCGGGTCTCCAGACCTGGAATCCCGGTATACGGAAACCCGATCCCGGTCTCATCGAAATCCAAAACGTATCTTTTAAGGGCCAAGTTGTTTTAAGGTTAAAACAATTCAATTCTTATCTATATACACAAAGATAGATAATTCAATAGATAATCTACATTATCATCCCAAACAGATAATTCACATTATCATTATAATTCAACCAAACATCCATATCATATATCAATCATATCTCATCAGAGATATCAAACAATGAAATACATTCAATCTCATTCATCCATCCTTAAGCAATGATTTATATCATCTAATTAATTTAAAGTGAATTAAACTAATTACTTTATTCTATAAATCCTACTTACTTAATTATTAATTAAACCAATTAATTAATCATTACTCTAAGTATCCATCTTAATTAATCATTCCTGATTAATAATCCTTTAATTACTTTAAGTAATTAATACTTAATTAATTTCACAAATTAATTATCTTAAACCATTCAGTAATTAATCTTTAATTACTTCATTAATTAATTAATTATACTTAATTATCTTAATCCTTAATTAATTACAATTAATTAATTACTTTAATCACTTATTATTGATTAATTAATTTTAATTAATCAATTCTTAATTATATCATTAATTTTATTAATTAATGATCCTTAATTTCTCTTAATTAATTATCTTATTTAAATTAATTACATTTAATAATTAATTAGTCACATTTATTAATCACCTTTGATTAATCTCATTTAGTAATTAACTTCCCTTAATTACTCCACTTCATAAATTAATTACTCCTTAATTAATTATCCTTTAATTAATCCTTTGATTAATTATTCAAAGTAATTAACTCAAATTACTTTCATTATTAAATCTCCTTTAATTAATTACATCCAGTAATTTACCTTTAATTACTTCCTAAGTAATTACACTTCATTAATTACATTTAAGTAATTCTACTTAACCAATTTCATTTTGATTAATAAATCTAATTGATTATTAATATTAATCAATTATTTAATAATCCCTAATTAATGATCTCTCGTTAATTATTAACAATTCTTTTATTTAAGTAATTAAACTTAAATCAACCATTATTAATTAATTCTTAATTACCAATTTATTTAATCTCTAATTACTAAATTAATTTCTTAATTAATCTTTAATCACTTGATTAATTTCTAATCATTTATTAATAATCTATACTTATATAAATAAATGATTCTTAATTCCAAATTAATTAACCTTGATTAATTAATTTGTAATCCTAATTATTTAATTAATTAACACTAAACCTTAATTAATTAAATTATTCTTTAATTACCTTATTAATTTTATGAATCTTTAATCATTAAACTTTAATTAATCTCTAAATTAAAGTATTAACCTTTATAACAACTTTAATTATTATTAACAAAAGGCTTTAAAACATTTTACTTTAAAAGTTTCTTTTTAATTCATTTTAAATTAAAGATTTAAAATAAATTACAAATTTAACTTTAACCAAATTTAAATCAAATTTATAAAACCCTTTTTTTAAAATCAAATGTTAATGAAACATTTAACAATTTAAAGATTTTTAAACCAATTTATTTAAATTCAAAACCTTTTTAAAATATACTTTAAACATTTTAAAGATGTTTAAACATTTTAATACAATTTATTTATTTCACATCTGGGATTCAAATTAAATTGAATCCATACTTTAAATTTTGTTTTAAAAATGGATTTAAATCTTGCTTTTAAATTTTAAAATAAGTTTTAAAATCTAAAAACAAACAGATTTTAAAAACCTGTAACAGGTCAATGACTCGAGCCCAACATCATAATACCCGAGTAATAACTGAAAACCCCCGAGCCAAAACCCTATGTGCTTCGAGTCTTCCCTTCTTTTTTATTAAAACTTTGTTATGTTAAAATTCTTAAAAACCAGTTATAAACCCACCCGAGTTTCCCCCAAACGAACCCGAGCCAAGTTCCCATTTTCTCGAGTACGACTTCGAGCTTCCATTCTTCTTCCCCAACTTCTCAAACACTGATACACAAAAATGCACGTACACGTGCACCGCTAATCGCCGTAGCTCCGGCCAGCCTTGCTAACGTCAGCAGATCACCCATCACCTCCTGAGTCGCCACGAACACCTAAACCACCGTGAACGATCACGAATCGGAAAAGAGTCATTCGACCCAAATACTGGAACCAAACCCAAGCCTGAAACCACGTCGTTCTCACACCTCCGGCCATCAGAACATCTGTGCTTCCAGCCAAAACTTCGTCAACGTCTCCACTTCAATTCCCCAAAATCTGGTGGAACTCGATCCACCATAGTAGCCGCGAAATCAAATTTCCGACCTACCTATAAACTAGGGTTAAAAACAAAATCGATCTTCTACCATCGCCATAGTGAATTATCCTCACTGCTGATATTTTTCTCTTAATCACCGATAGCTCCTCTTCCTCCAGAATAAACCACGACTTTCCCGAATACTTAGATTATCAGATATCATCAAAAATGTAAAATCTGTTCAACCCCTAATATCCCTCGATCTATCTACTTATAATTTATGATTTCATTTCCAAAAATCATTAATTTCAACAGCAAATCTGTTTATATACTGAAACATAGAAATTTAGATAATACATTTTCCTGTCTTAATTTGATTTTCTACTGTATCTTCTATTTTCTAACTAATTTCCTAATAAATTCTTTTGGAAACATTTTTAAAAACAATATCAGTTCAATACAAACAAATTTCTTTCAAGAATTATAACCTAATATTGATTATATGAAGAGATGTGAATTGATTTGGATTAAGTTGAACCTGAACCAAATAACAGAACTTAAAAATATATACACAGACATGTACATCATCAATTTCATATATACACAGACATGCAGGCACATTCAACAACTATACAAACATACTTTAAGTATTTCCACATGCAAATCAAGGTTCAATAGATTTTATAAAGGTAGTTCACTCCCTAATTTGAAAAACAGAGAGTAAAGTTATTTTAGGAAAGTGTTACTCACCTGATTTAAAAATGAAGAACAGAGCATATTAAATTCTGGAAATTTGAACTGGAATACTTCTTTGATTTAAAACTTGAATTGCTTGCTATAGAAACTTGCATGCATGCTATTTATTTGTTGAGACATTGCTTTAGATTCCAGGTTTACTTGCTTCCAGACTTTGAAGAAGATGTTGTAGGCTAAAGACTTGATTTTTGAAATGAATTACAGGGATTTGAAGAATTTAGTTACAGGCTTATGCTTTTAAAATGAATTACAGTTTGAATAAGAAGCTTTTCAGAGGATTGATAAATCTCTGTTTTATGAAGAAGATTTGATTACAGATTATTGTTTTGAGGATTTTGGTTTGAGAGGAAGTTAATTTACTGATTCGTTTTTGAGTATTCAGGCTAAAGTTTCTTACATTTTGAGAAAGAATAGAAAAGAAATGAGAATGAGAAGTAGATGCATATATAGGTAAAAATGATTTATTCAAATAAAAGAAAAACAAAAATCTAAAACTTTGACATTTGTCATTTACATAGTTAATTAGTGTACACTTGTTTAAACAAAGCCTTAGGAATTTTACACTTGTCTTTTAATTAATTAGTATTTATTTTAAAATGTTAATAAAGCCTTTTCTTTATTTTATAAATACTTATCTATTTATAAATTACTTTAAAGAAAATAAAACCAATTATATATATATATATATAAATAAGAGCTTATACATATACATTAAAATCCAAAACTATTTGAATATATATCCTTTGAATTCCAAAATTAAATCCAAATTCAAATTCAAATTAAATTTAAAAATCCAATTTAAACACAAGTTATATATATACTTATATAACAACACATTAAATTTTGAAAACAACAAATCTATTCTCTTAAAAATCTATTATATCTATATAAAAACAACATATTATTAATATTGTTTGAAACAAATAAATATTCATTGAAGAAGATTATTAAACCAATTTAAACATTTTTAATAAAGATTATCAAATCAATTTAATTATTTAAACAGATTATTAAATTGATATTGCCCAAATTTCCGGGATATTACAGCTTCTAGTCTTGCTACGGGTGCAAAGGTTTCGTCATAATCAATTCCTTCTTCTTGAGAATAACCTTGCACGACAAAACGAGCTTTATTTCTCACGACCTCACCAAGTTCATTCATTTTATTTTTATAAACTCATTTTGTTCCAATTATACTTTTATCCTCAGGTCTAGGAACAAGTTCCCAAACATCATTTCTGGTGAACTGATTCAATTCTTCTTGCATAGCAAGAATCCATGAATCATCAAATGATGCTTCCTTTGGATTTTTAGGTTCAATAGTTGATATAAAAGATACATTAATCATACTATTTAGTTGATTTCTTGTTTTAACTGTAGATTCAATATTTCCTAGTATATTTTCTACAGGATGATCTTTTAATAGCCTAATTCTTTTATTAGGTTGAATGATTTCACAATTAGTTTCATTAGGTTCATTATCTAAAGTTACAAAATCTTCTTCATCTTCTATTTGTACAGTATCTTTAAAATTTTCATCAAAAGATACATGCATTGTTTCTTCAATAGTGTTGGTTCTTAAATTATAAATTCTAAATGCTTTATTTCTATTAGAATATCCGATAAAGATACCTTTGTTGGATTTAGGTTCAAATTTATCTAAATTATCTTTTGTATTAAGAATAAAACACTTACTACCAAAAACTTCAAAATAAGCTACTATGGGTTTCTTATTGTAAAGAAATTCATATGGTGTTTTATTAGTTAATGGTCCAATTAAAATCCTATTTAATATATAAAAAGCTATAGCGACTGCTTTAGCTCAAAAGTTTTTAGGTAAGTTACTATCAGAAAGCATTGTTCTAGCACATTCTTGAATCGTTCTATTCTTACGTTCTACCACTCTGTTTTGTTATGGAGTTCTTGGAAACGAGAAATTATGAGTAATTCCTTTTTTATTACAGAAATTCTCAAAATTTTCATTTTCAAATTATCCACCGTGATCACTACGAATAGTTTTTATTTTTAAAGAAAGTTGATTTTGAATTCTTTTAGCAAAATTCTTAAATGATTCAAAAGCATCACTTTTAAGTTTAATAAAAATTGTCTAAGTATATCTAGAATAATCATCTACAATTACAAAAACATATTTATTGTGATTAATTGATTGAACTTGAGATGGACCAAATATATCTAAATGAAGTAATTCTAGAGGTTTAGAAGTAGAAATCATATTTTTAATTTAAATGAACTTTTCTTAAGTTTTCCTAATTGGCAAGCATCACATATACTATCTACTTTAAAGTTTAACTTAGGAAGACCTCTAACTAAGTCAAGTTTTGATAACCTAGATAACAATTTGAAATTTAAATGACCAAATCTTTTATGCCAAATCCAAGGGTCACTTGTATTAGCCAAAAGACATAAGTTATTATTTGAAACTTTCATACTAAGGATGTAAATGTTTTTCTTCCTAATTCCTTCAAAGATAATATTTGACGTATTATCTTCGATGTGACACTTATCTTTTCCAAATTTAATTTTAAATCCTTTATCACATAGTTGACTTATACTAAGTAGATTATGTTTTAAATTCCTAACTAGCAAAACATCAGAAATAAGAGGAGTTTTAGAATTACCGACATTGCCGATGCCAATCACATATCCTTTTGAGTTTTCTCCAAAGTTGACCAATCCACCATCTTGATATATAATGTCATTGAGTATCTTGGGATTTCCAGTCATATGCCTTGAACAGCCACTATCAAGTATCCGTTTATCTTTCTCAATTTGCACAGTTTGTCCATTGGTTGTTGATTCTTCAAAAGCCATGTAACATGTCTGTTCTTGCATAACAAACCAATTCGGTTGATAGCTAGATTTTTCATAAAAACTATATGCAGACTTATGATACTTTGATGAAATACATAAATTCAAACTAGTATTAACAAAATTTCCTAAAAATGCCATTTTTAACTTTTCAAGTTTCAGATTATGAAAACTATGAAAACCTATGCTCTGATACCAATTGAAAGGAAGTGCGGATTAAGGATCTTAAGGCTAATTTAACACTAGAGGGGGGGTGAATAATGTTTAATGGATTCTAAGACTTATATGGACTAATTTAAAAATTATGATATAAAAAAATGCAGAACTTAATCACGAAACAATCACAGAATCAAACACAGATGCAGAAAGTAAATAAAAAGCAGTAAAAGGAAAGAACACACCGGATTTTATACTGGTTCGGAGTTACCCTACGTCCAGTCCTGCACCAAGGCAAACACCTCGTACAGATTTTTATTATATCAATGTCGAGATTACAATCCTCAATTTCTAAAGGCCTTGAGGTACGCTCCTGTCTTCGAGTCCGGGGCAAACTCTCTTGATTTACGGGACACAAGATCACCCAATTGATTTCCAGGCATAACCATGCCTTATAGAGAGACTCGATAAACTTTTAGTTACAAATCGATCCTATAACTCTGAATAGCACTTTGATCTTCGAGAGAGGGCAGAGAATCAAACAAGAATGAGATTCTAACTTGATTCACTTGAGAATTCGGCAGAATTTCGGCACGATCTTAAAAATATGAAAATTTTAGAATATGGTTTTGTGGAGAAGGAGTGAAGAAAATAAGAAAAATAGTTGGTTAAAAAATTCATTTGTGAAGGCTATTTATAGACCAGTAACGGTCATAACCATTCGTGAAGAGATTTAAACGAATAGACACTTCTTTTGAAAATTGAAACTTTTGAATTTAACGGCCACCATGTCGACATGGGGTATCCCATGATGTCGACATCCCTTTGTTAAAAACAATGTAAAATTTGTTTTGAAAATGGTATTGAAAGGAAAAAAAGATGAAATTATTCTGGAGTAAAATAAACTAATTTTCCTATGATTTAAAATAAAGAAGAGTAGAAAAATATATTTTTAGAATGTGTATATAAATTTGATTTTAAATCTGAAGTATATATATGTTATAAAAGATTTTTTTTAAATCAGAAGATAGTATAAAAACAAACGAAGTTTAAAACAAGAGTTTATTTAAAAAAAACAAAGAATATTTTAAGGCTAAAACATCTTTTTGAAAATCATTTGAAAAGATAATTTTTAAAGCTAAAACATTAAAAAACAGTTTTGAAAATCGTTTTAAAAAACCATTTTGAAGTAGTTTTGCAAGCTTCTTCCTCCAGAATATTTCATCACATCAGGACTCGAGAACTTGTACAAAACCAAGATGTTCGTGGGTTTGTAAGCCACTTGTCATAGGTTTGTAAGCTACTTGTCGTGGGTTTGTAAGCCACTAAGAAGGTAGAAATGGATTCCATCCCAAATGAAATTTGGAATGAAGATTTCCATGCTATTATGAAGTTTTAACAAAACTAGACACTTATCTTGAAATCTTGATCTTGATACTCATGAGTCTTCAAACTTGATTTCTTTATTCTTGATCTTTATACTATACAGTCTTCAATAATCAGTACCTGCTTTATATATATTCTACATAATAACATTCATATATATCTAGACAATAGTGTTAGTATATAAGTTATAATAAAATAAGTTACAAAGGTTGTTGTCATTAAAACCACTAACTCCAGTTCCTAACGATCATATCGACAAAATAAGTTAAATCTCATTTCAAAATCATCATATTTAATCAAATATGTCATTTCACCAGAAAATATCATTTAAATCCCAAATTAGTTTATAACATCATTTAACCATATTCGCGTTAAATCAAGGATTTAAATATAGCAGTCCAACCTTGCACCGTTTTATTTTTTAGAAAATAGTTTAGATAGTTCTAAAATAGTTTTAATAGTTTAAAATAGTTAAAATAGTTTAAAATGGTTTAAAATATATTAAAATAGTTTAGGTGGATTTAAGATAGTTTAAATAGATTTAAAATATATTAAATAGATTTAAAATAAATTAAATAGATTTAAAATATATTAAATAGATTTAAAATTAAATAGATTTAAAATAAATTAATATGGGTTAATTAGCTTAAATAGGTTAAAATAGATTAAGATAAATTAAAATAGATTAAATTAGTTTAATAGTTTGAAATCTTAAAATTAGGATTTTTAAAATAATAAATCTTTGAACATTATATATTAAAATAATTAAGTTTGAAATTGATATCAAAGTAAACTATTTCTTTCAATTCAACACATTTGGACCATATCCGGATTCAACAAACTAAATTTTCTTTCAATTCAAATTCCCATAAAATCATTTCAATTTATGCCAATTTCAAACTCATGTTTGAACTAAAATTTTTAAAGAACTTAAATTTCATAGATTTCAAAGTTTAATTATTCAAACATTTCCAATAAATCCATTTCGATAAATTTCAGTTATATTTCAAATTCAACTTTGAAATTTCCATTATTATTCTTTTAAACAATTCATTAAATGAACTCCAATTTCAACATTTAAACTTGGATTTTCGAAAATAATTCAGTTTATATAATCCAATTTTATTTCAATGTATTATTTAACTGAATTCAAAAATTAAAGATTTAAAATCATTTAATTTAACCAATCAGGTGTCCGTATATAATTTTCTACTGAATGGTCAAGTGATACGGACATATATCATTTCAATCCGCAATAATTTTAATTTACGGGTATTTATCATTTCAACCTGCAATCCCGAATTAACATTCAAAATCCATAAAATCGCTTGGGTTTATCATTTCAACCCATAATGATTTTCCCCTAATCTATAGATCGTTCGGGTATGTATCATTTCAACCCATAGTGATTTTCCTAACAATAACTAAGGGAACTTGCAGTGTTATAACAATATATATAAAATAATATAACATCTAATCATCCAATAGCAACAATTTAAACATCCATCACAATCATCATTCAAATCAACCAATAAACATCAATTGATAGCTGATTATCATTAACATGTATAAACTGGAAAATTAAAATTTAACATTAAATTAAATGGCAATTATATTCAAATAATTCAGATTTAACTGGAATGACGATTTAAATATATCAAACAACAGTCAATCAACTTCTAATCACATCATAAATTTCATTTAACTAACATAAGAAAATCGAGTTGTCGTGAGTGGGTCAAAACACTCACCTTTAATTTCAAATCGATTTGAAATCCAAATAAAGGCGCAAAATTGAACAGTCTCTGAATTCGTCCAAACTAGTTTCAAAATGTTTGGAATTTCGATACGATCGCAGTAGAGTAAACCACACGTAAATCTGACCTCGTACGTAGAAGTTATGCATATTAGAAGTTTGGAAAAATAAAAATTAAAATAAAATAAAACAAATAAAATACACGTTCACTTACCTATCCACGTCAGCACAGAGCAACACGTCTCTCCCTCTCGTTCTTCACGCGCTTACCACACCCGTATACGAAACCCTAGCGCCACTACAACCCACGTTCGAACGCCGCTTGAAGCCACCTGACATTGCCGCGACCTCGCCTAAGCCACCCCGACCCCCTCTGATCACCCATGTTCGTGAGCCAAAACAGTGGCATCCGCCGTCTCACATTTAACCCTAGATCGAAATTTAGCCAATGATCTGGCCGTTGATACTACGAACGAGCCACATAGATGAACACCTCTCGTCACTCTCCACCCGCCCATGCCCTTGAATCGACGATCCGTCGACTATGATCAAACCCCAATGAATGGCCGAGATTTAATCGCCAAATTTTGGACACACAGAGACCCAAATTGAGAAACAAACTATAGATATAGAATGCACTCGTCGAGAGCTTCGAATTGGTATATAATATGATAGGGTTTGGAGGAGTTTGATTTTGAAATTGATTTGGTAATTTAATTTAGGATTTGTAATCTGAATTGGTTTCTCTCATTGAGAAGAGAGAAGTAGACAGATGGAATTGTACGTACTGAGATAAGAAATAAAAAGGATGCTAGGGTTTAGAAAGATCTATTTATATGAACAAAGCCCGATAAGAAAAATGAACACGTATCGAATTGGTACGAATGACAATAGCGACCCGAAAATCTCGTTCCGCTTCCGGAACGGAAGCAGGTCATCCCATATATCAAAATAGATGTTTTCGATATTTATAAACTCGATGGAACAGATTTCAAGTCCTAAGTCCATTGTACGAAGAAGTTAGCTTTTAAAATCAGCTTATTTCAATTGAATTCAATTAAATTGACTTCTGCGCGTTTCGAGTTCGTACGATCAAACGATAAGTCTGATCGCTACAAAACTTGAAATCCTATAATAATTCACCGTCACGGATCCGATAAAACTGGTTTCGTCGAAATCCAAGACAGTGGCCAAAATGACTATTTTCACGTTAATTAAATAAATTATTATTAAATAAATTAAATCACTTTTTCAATTCAAATTTAATAACCAACAGTTTCTTACCATTTTTGATTACCTAATAATTTATAATCTTTTAAAACAAATTTCCATATCAATTCAATGTTAAATATTACACTAATTACATCGTTCAGTTTCAACTGTAATAAATTTATTAATTATCATTTAAATTCCAATAATTTGATTAAATTTGATTTCAATCTTTTATCTTGATTACACTCTTATTATTAAATCAATTATTGTCTTATGAATATACCTGACATTACTATACATTTTATTACATTCATATTTTATCGTTATCGTCTTAACTCCTATTAACATAGTACTTAATTAATTTAATTACAATTAATTTCCAATATAAATTCAACATATTAAATAAATAGGTAATAAATAATAATTGTCACCTTTTACTTAATTTAATCATATTTATAAGTTTATTATCTACAAACGAATGTTATAACTACTTACACAACACCGATTTTATCCAGTTACAATTAATTACATATTATTTCACCAATTAATACAACATTTGGTTTATTTCCTTATTTGCAATTTATAACATAATTTTATTTTTACAATCATTTCAATTAATTGAAATTGCATCAAAATAATTATCAATTGCCTTAAATTAACATCATTAAATTTCATTCTAGTTATTATTCTCATTAATAAATCACAAATTTTAATTTCTTCCAATATTAAACACCAACATCTTATTAAATTAAATATTCTTAATTATCGAAAATTACGGGTCGTTACACTCTCCCCTACTTAAAACTTTTCGTCCTCGAAAAGGAAAAAGAAGGAAATAATATATATTATTCAAAGTATTAAATTTATAAACAATGAATTTACATAATTAATAATTTAAATAAAATATACCAATTTATAAACAATTAAATCCTTTCATATTATAGTTCAATAAAAATTTGAAAAAAAAACATTCTCACTTTCACAAAAAATTTCTGAGTCCAAAATTCACCGAAAATTTTGGCAGAGTCTCCTTTGTACGGAGAGGTCTGGGAGAAATAATAATATCAATAATAACCATATATATCATATTTCAAAATAAAATATCCCAAACCACGGGAAAAAAAATAGTATCGCTACAAAACCGTAATCCGAAAACATACCTATTTGTCGGGCAAACAACACACTATTTATGAAACTAAAAGTAGTAGCTATTGCTTCCATACCTGTAGAGTTAGAATTTTGTAAAAAGAAATGTTTAGTTATTTCAATCAATAGCAAACAAACCAACACAACGTAACAACAGCTACTTGCAAACAAAACCATACAATCAATGTAATCAGCCATCCATCCATAACAACCAAACGAATGGTTTGTTCGGGTTCAGAAAATTTTGATCGTATAAAATGATAAATAAACTACTAAGTATACCATACACTCAACAGTCTTAGATAAAACTTGCTTGATTATTTACACATCTTTATACAGTTAGAAGTATCCTTTCCCAATCATCCCATAATCCAAAACAAACAATAATTTCAAATGTCATGTAGGTTTTTCTTATAAATCTCATTTCATATTATTTACTATTCTTCAGTTTCATTCATTCATACTACGCTTATTTTCTGAAATTTACATTTATTACTTGCAAAATTTCATTTCTCATTTATTCATGTACTGCCGTTTTTCCATTACTTTATATCCATTTACATAAATAATATATTTTAAAATGTAAATTTCTTTGTGATTCTAATTCACCATTTTCATTTACGTTGATTTCCTTTTATATAAATATTCATTTGTGAATCAACACATACTTAGAATTTTTTATTCTTTTTCTTTCCACATTTATTTCTTTCATATATAGTATTCACTTTTACTATTCACTTCAATTATAAAGAGATTCAAACGTTAACTTAAGTTTATAAGCATTCTATTTACAGTATTCACTCTTTCTATAAATTTAATTAGTAACATTTCAAATTATTAACTTAAGTTTATAACAATTTATAACATCAAATTCTTATTTAAAGAAGTAATTACATTGAACACCTTCATTACTAAAGTTTTACTTGTATAATATGCTATTACATATCCTATTTAACATTACAACTTCTAATATTTTGGTAAGTTACATATATGTCTTTTAGAACGTAATTGAATGTTACACAAGTTTTCTTATTCATTTTAGTTAACAAATGTTCAATAATTACATCTTTCAAATTTTCATTATTCTTAAATTTACAAGCTTCCAGTTTCTTATATATTTCATTAATCACTTAACATCTAATTACTTATATTTTTCTTTATTTTAGAAACTTCCAATTATTAAAATAGTTAAGATTTCATTTCACTACAATAATTTAAATTTCTAAGTTACAGAACTTAAGAACTAAATACCGGGTTCCATTTCAATCATTTATTATATATACATATTTTTCATATATGACAAATCGTACTTAGGAAATAAAATTAAAATTTGTTTGTCAAAACAAATGTGCAGTAAAACTACTACAACAGTCTTCCCACTTTGAAACTCTAAAATTAACGTCGATGATGCATGCACTCACCACCGAAATTATTTTCCAGCAACAAAGAGGGGAGTATAGAACTTATTTCCTTTTAAATTACTTTAAAACATTTCTTTCAAATCATATTGAAATATTTATATCAGAAAATACTTCAAATACTACTAATATTATATTCTAAACTCCTTTGAAAACAAATTTCAAAACCCCGGAACCTAAGTTCTCAAATTTCCAATTTATATCCATTTTATTTCTAATCCCATTTGCAACCAATATTTATAAAATTTCACTTCCTAACAAACAAACAAACAAATCACATACAATTATATACATTTATAAAGATTATTCTTTTATATACAAAATATAATACTAGGTAAAATTATTTCATTTACCTATATTTCAAAACAATGTTGTGTCGGTCTACCCTACTAAATGTTTAGAAATCCCTATCGATGCCATAGCGTCCTATGTACCGACCGGAATTTATAAATACTAAATAGAAAAAATTAACATAATATAAAACATTTTTATAATACTAACAAGTACGCTCTCTCATATATATACACTCAACGACTCATTCTAGGGTATTACTACCCTATTTCTAATGAGTCCGACCCCACAAAGCTAAGGTTATCGCTAAACAAAAGCTCTGATACCAAATGTAACGACCCACCCTTTTTGGATGGTTTAAATCGATGATAAACCACACACGTCAAACTCAAACCATTCAAAAGGGAGGATTGTTATGGAGTAAATAAGAAAAAGAAGAGAAAAGAAGGAAACAGAACACAGAATCTCACAGTGGAATGACAAAATATAATAATCAAATAAACAGTTCATGAAGCTCTTTTACAAATAACATTTGATTATACACTACGCCATAGATGGCCTATTGCAACGAAAATACAAGATGTTGCTAGCTACAATGTAACGATAGCTATGCTGATTTTTGTCTATTACAACATTAGCTTCAGGATGTTAGCATAGATATCAACACTATGTTGCAGTAGCTATAGACTTATAAAAATATTATAAAAAATGAGTGCGGGCTGAAAAAAAAGCGGGTCGAAATAATTTTTAGCGCGGCAAGCAAAATTAAAGCGGCAAAAGCTAGGGTTTCACTCAAACACTTTTATTTCTTCGGCTGTTGGTATCTCTTTCTTGTGAAAAAAAGCTAGGGCTTGTTCTTGTTTTCCTTTGCTTGCAAATTAGGGCTTTGTTTAAAATTGAAGAAGCCGACTTTAATTACTTCGATCAGGTGGATTGTTCTTCGTGATTGCTTGACGATCGATTGTTTGGCTCTTTGAATTGTCTTCGGCTACTTCAATTCGATCAAGTTCGAATTTGATTCTAGTATGTAATTTTCTCCTTTTGCTTTACTGGTTTTGGCTTACTTGAACTTGATGGATTTTAAAGCCGATGATGATTGGGTTTTTATATAGATTCGAATTCCTAATTTTGTGTTCGTCTGATAGTTTGCTTGACTTCGTCTCGGCCATTTGATTATTTTTTGATGTTGATGATTTATCTGAATTTGTCAAATTGAGTAATTTGGTTTACTTGATTGACACGGTTTTGATTTTGACTTCGCTCGATTCCTTGATTGCCACGGCTTCGTTACTGAACTGTTCGATGTTGATTTCGATCTTTGTTTCCTTTGACTCCGGTCAGTTGCTTATGGCTTCAACTTGATTTTTCATATTACCATCTTCGACATCACTGAACTTCGGCACTGATGATATTGTGATGATATTTTCGACTGACATGTGTTTCAATATGCATTGAGTCTTTGTGTTCATTATGATGGCACTGTCCAGTTGAGTTTGAGTTGCTTGTATAACTTGGTATCACTCTATTTCACTGGTACATGTGTTGGTTCATTACTTGTGTTCAAATGCTAACATGTACATGTTGGTTTGGTCTGGAATATTTGAGTTGATATTGGCCATTGGTTCACTTGATCTTATTTATGATAAACTGCACTGCATGTTGTACCTGTTATTGCTTGAATATTGAACTGCTTCATGTAGTCAGGTATTTTTATTTATGCTAGCCTAGTTTGCTGCTTTGTTTCAGTGCTTACATATGTTCACTGATATGATTCATACTGTATTGCTTTTGAACTCGTAGCCTTGTCTCACTTGCATTGCTCATGTCTTTTTAAAAAACTGTCTAGTTGAGTTCACATGTATTGAGCTCTGGTTGTGCTTGCTTTGTTCGAACTTGTATCACTTGAGTCTGCACTTGCTTGATCCAGTTTCACAGTTGCATACTTGTATATGCACTCGAGTCTGATACTGGTGTATATGCTTGCTTATCTCTTGCCAGACCTGTAGCCTGCATGTTGCATTTGCATTGTCTTCTTTATGGTTTAGTTTCACACTGCTGTCACTTGTAATTGTCGTAGTGTTGCAGTCTTTAACTTGTACCATTCGAGGCAGTTTGCATATTTGTTTCATGTACATTCTGGCTTATGCTGGTACTGTTTCATTTGATGTGTTGTGTTATCATATTCACTTGGTGGCATTTGGTTGCATATCCATCACTGCACTGTTTGGTTGTATTTGAATTTTATGCTCGACAGTTTTATGATGTGCACGGCCTTGTGGCATATACAGTGATACACTGTGTATGTCACAAGCTGTTCGTGTATGATGAATTCAAAATTAAATGATGACGAACAACCCAAATAACTGAGGCAAATATATTGCAAAATTCACATTTTATTTTATACTGCAAAAATATTTTATTTTCAATTTTACTGCGTCAATATTTATTTTTGCAGATTGCTCATATGCTGGATTCAATTTGAAGTGAAGTTGAAGATAAAATACGAGTTGAGTGAATGAGTGATATGTAGTGAGGTCAAATGTAAATGTGAATCGTGATGTGATCTAAATTGTACTGTAATTGAAATTTCAATTACATATATATAGTGAGAGCTTGAAATTTGAACTATTCAAATATTGTAATAAATATTTGGTTGAATAAAATCTGTTTGAATTTAAATTCTGTGTTATTTATTTTATTCAGCAAATATTTATTTAATCTATGAAAAATAAAATAGTACATTAACAAATACATTTAAACGAATATGCTCTACATTGTGGGCCCTACAAAAATCAAATATGCTCTACATTGTGGGCCCCACAAATTCAGAAAGTTAATATCTATAGCAATATTTTGGAATGTTGCTACAGACACCTATGGATGTTGATATAGACCCAAATACGGTTTTTTGCAACAATATTTCTTATGTTGCCTTAGTTAGTCAAAATGTTGCCTTTGAGGTCTGCGGCAACGCGGCAAAATGCATCACCGAGAAAGTGTTGCCTTTGCCCTTTTTTAGCCTACAGCAACATTTTTTGGCACTTCTTGCATCACTTCTTGGGTGTTGCAGTATGCAATCAATGGCGTAGTGACACTTTTACAATACAGATCAGAGTTACATACAACATGAATAAATAAGTAAATGCAGTGGAACAACATGATGTAGTAGAATAAACATAATAAATAATAATAATAATACAAAATCTTCGTCTTCATCCTCCAGAAATAAGTTCTTCAATACACTGAAAAGCTCAGACTGACCCGAGCATAATGAAAAGACAAAACACTCAAGTTAGAACTAAAAGATCTTATGTCAGTTAAATCAACAGTAAATAAATATGAGTGTAACGGCTTCAGAGATGTTTACGGGGTTTAACATCTCCTATCCAGTGTCAACGTGAGTGCAATAACTTAAGCGATGTTCGGGATTTCCATCTCCTAAGGATCCGTTAAACTATTTACATACATAGTACAGTATGCTATATTAATAGTGTCTACATTAAAGTAAAGTATTAAAATAGCGTTAAGGCGTTACCTATATCCCCCTTAACACATTTTATATATTCCTATAGGTACCGTAATTCCTCCATAAACTGGAGGGCTATCAGAGGGCACTCTATAGGTATGGTACAAACCAAACTCGTAGAAGGCGCGATAAGGCATTTTACATGGCACATGAGGCAATGCCAGGGTAGAATTCTACCATTTGCACTCCCGGACTGGTGGTAACGCATATCGGCTACTACCTCCCACCTCGGAACACGCTCCCATAATCAAAATCGAGGGGTGGTCACCAAATCAATCGCAAAGTAATAATATGGTATCGAAGAAATGTGCCCGATAGGAGGAGCGGCCTCACTTGGCTCGGTATAGCTCTTGTTTTAGCCACATCAAGTTGACTAACGGGCTACGTAAATACCTCATACAGAATCGTTCACCAAACCATCCTACTTCATTCTGGAATCTCCACCACGTACACAGTTGTTAAAGTGGTTTTCGGTATTGGCATAGAGTATGACAATATCTGATCTTGGTCTCTTTAACAACCAAACGCTTATTTCACACCGGATGGTTCTTCTACATTTCAAAAGTCAATTCATAATTGATATCAAAATATCATATTCAATTCAAACATATCACTTTTGAAATCATATTCACTTTCGAAATCATATCGACAAAATAGGTTAAATCTCATTTCAAAATCATCATATTTAATCAAACATGTCATTTCACCAGAAAATATCATTTAAATCCCAAATTATGTTATAACATCATTTAACCATATTCGCTTTAAATCAAGGATTTAAATATAGCAGTCCAACCTTGCACCGTTTTATTTTTTAGAAAATAGTTTAGATAGTTCTAAAATAGTTTTAATAGTTTAAAATAGTTAAAATAGTTTAAAATGGTTTAAAATATATTAAAATAGTTTAGGTGGATTTAAGATAGTTTAAATAGATTTAAAATATATTAAATAGATTTAAAATAAATTAAATAGATTTAAAATATATTAAATAGATTTAAAATTAAATAGATTTAAAATAAATTAATATGGGTTAATTAGCTTAAATAGGTTAAAATAGATTAAGATAAATTAGAATAGATTAAATTAGTTTAATAGTTTGAAATCTTAAAATTAGGATTTTTAAAATAATAAATCTTTGAACATTATATATTAAAATAATTAAGTTTGAAATTGATATCAAAGTAAACTATTTCTTTCATTTCAACACATTTGGACCATATCCGGATTCAACAAACTAAATTTTCTTTCAATTCAAATTCCCATAAAATCATTTCAATTTATGCCAATTTCAAACTCATGTTTGAACTAAATTTTTTAAAGAACTTAAATTTCATAGATTTCAAAGTTTAATTATTCAAACATTTCCAATAAATCCATTTCGATAAATTTCAGTTATATTTCAAATTCAACTTTGAAATTTCCATTATTATTCTTTTAAACAATTCATTAAACGAACTCCAATTTCAACATTTAAACTTGGATTTTCGAAAATAATTCAGTTTATATAATCCAATTTTATTTCAATGTATCATTTAACTGAATTCAAAAATTAAAGATTTAAAATCATTTAATTTAACCAATCAGGTGTCCGTATATAATTTTCTACTGAATGGTCAAGTGATACGGACATATATCATTTCAATCCACAATAATTTTAATTTACGGGTATTTATCATTTCAACCTGCAATCCCGAATTAACATTCAAAATCCATAAAATCGCTTGGGTTTATCATTTCAACCCATAATGATTTTCCCCTAATCTATAGATCGTTCGGGTATGTATCATTTCAACCCATAGTGATTTTCCTAACAATAACTAAGGGAACTTGCAGTGTTATAACAATATATATAAAATAATATAACATCTAATCATCCAATAGCAACAATTTAAACATCCATCACAATCATCATTCAAATCAACCAATAAACATCAATTGATAGCTGATTATCATTAACATGTATAAACTGGAAAATTAAAATTTAACATTAAATTAAATGGCAATTATATTCGAATAATTCAGATTTAACTGGAATGACGATTTAAATATATCAAACAACAGTCAATCAACTTCTAATCACATCATAAATTTCATTTAACTAACATAAGAAAATCGAGTTGTCGTGAGTGGGTCAAAACACTCACCTTTCATTTCAAATCGATTTGAAATCCAAATAAAGGCGCAAAATTGAACAGTCTTTGAATTCGCCAAACTAGTTTCAAAATGTTTGGAATTTCGATACGATCGCAGCAGAGTAAACCACACGTAAATCTGACCTCGTACGTAGAAGTTATGCATATTAGAAGTTTGGAAAAATAAAAATTAAATTAAAATAAAACAAATAAAATACACGTTCACTTACCTATCCACGTCAGCACAGAGCAACACGTCTCTCCCTCTCGTTCTTCACGCGCTTACCACACCCGTATACGAAACCCTAGCGCCACTACAACCCACGTTCGAACGCCGCTTGAAGCCACCTGACATTGCCGCGACCTCGCCTAAGCCACCCCGACCCCCTCTGATCACCCATGTTCGTGAGCCAAAACAGTGGCATCCGCCGTCTCACATTTAACCCTAGATCGAAATTTAGCCAATGATCTGGCCGTTGATACTACGAACGAGCCACATAGATGAACACCTCTCGTCACTCTCCACCCGCCCATGCCCTTGAATCGACGATCCGTCGACTATGATCAAACCCCAATGAATGGCCGAGATTTAATCGCCAAATTTTGGACACACAGAGACCCAAATTGAGAAACAAACTATAGATATAGAATGCACTCGTCGAGAGCTTCGAATTGGTATATAATATGATAGGGTTTGGAGGAGTTTGATTTTGAAATTGATTTGGTAATTTAAGTTAGGATTTGTAATCTGAATTGGTTTCTCTCATTGAGAAGAGAGAAGTAGACAGATGGAATTGTACGTACTGAGATAAGAAATAAAAAGGATGCTAGGGTTTAGAAAGATCTATTTATATGAACAAAGCCCGATAAGAAAAATGAACACGTATCGAATTGGTACGAATGACAATAGCGACCCGAAAATCTCGTTCCGCTTCCGGAACGGAAGCAGGTCATCCCATATATCAAAATAGATGTTTTCGATATTTATAAACTCGATGGAACAGATTTCAAGTCCTAAGTCCATTGTACGAAGAAGTTAGCTTTTAAAATCAGCTTATTTCAATTGAATTCAATTAAATTGACTTCTGCGCGTTTCGAGTTCGTACGATCAAACGATAAGTCTGATCGCTACAAAACTTGAAATCCTATAATAATTCACCGTCACGGATCCGATAAAACTGGTTTCGTCGAAATCCAAGACAGTGGCCAAAATGACTATTTTCACGTTAATTAAATAAATTATTATTAAATAAATTAAATCACTTTTTCAATTCAAATTTAATAACCAACAGTTTCTTACCATTTTTGATTACCTAATAATTTATAATCTTTTAAAACAAATTTCCATATCAATTCAATGTTAAATATTACACTAATTACATCGTTCAGTTTCAACTGTAATAAATTTATTAATTATCATTTAAATTCCAATAATTTGATTAAATTTGATTTCAATCTTTTATCTTGATTACACTCTTATTATTAAATCAATTATTGTCTTATGAATATACCTGACATTACTATACATTTTATTACATTCACATTTTATCGTTATCGTCTTAACTCCTATTAACATAGTACTTAATTAATTTAATTACAATTAATTTCCAATATAAATTCAACATATTAAATAAATAGGTAATAAATAATAATTGTCACCTTTTACTTAATTTAATCATATTTATAAGTTTATTATCTACAAACGAATGTTATAACTACTTACACAACACCGATTTTATCCAGTTACAATTAATTACATATTATTTCACCAATTAATACAACATTTGGTTTATTTCCTTATTTGCAATTTATAACCAAATTTTATTTTTACAATCATTTCAATTAATTGAAATTGCATCAAAATAATTATCAATTGCCTTAAATTAACATCATTAAATTTCATTCTAGTTATTATTCTCATTAATAAATCACAAATTTTAATTTCTTCCAATATTAAACACCAACATCTTATTAAATTAAATATTCTTAATTATCGAAAATTACGGGTCGTTACACTCTCCCCTACTTAAAACTTTTCGTCCTCGAAAAGGAAAAAGAAGGAAATAATATATATTATTCAAAGTATTAAATTTATAAACAATGAATTTACATAATTAATAATTTAAATAAAATATACCAATTTATAAACAATTAAATCCTTTCATATTATAGTTCAATAAAAATTTGAAAAAAAAACATTATCACTTTCACAAAAAATTTCTGAGTCCAAAATTCACCGAAAATTTTGGCAGAGTCTCCTTTGTACGAAGAGGTCTGGGAGAAATAATAATATCAATAATAACCATATATATCATATTTCAAAATAAAATATCCCAAACCACGAGAGAAAAAAAATATCGCTACAAAACCGTAATCCAAAAACATACCTATTTGTCGGGCAAACAACACACTATTTATGAAACTAAAAGTAGTAGCTATTGCTTCCATACCTGTAGAGTTAGAATTTTGTAAAAAGAAATGTTTAGTTATTTCAATCAATAGCAAACAAACCAACACAACGTAACAACAGCTACTTGCAAACAAAACCATACAATCAATGTAATCAGCCATCCATCCATAACAACCAAACGAATGGTTTGTTCGGGTTCAGAAAATTTTGATCGTATAAAATGATAAATAAACTACTAAGTATACCATACACTCAACAGTCTTAGATAAAACTTGCTTGATTATTTACACATCTTTATACAGTTAGAAGTATCCTTTCCCAATCATCCCATAATCCAAAACAAATAATAATTTCAAATGTCATGTAGGTTTTTCTTATAAATCTCATTTCATATTATTTACTATTCTTCAGTTTCATTCATTCATACTACGCTTATTTTCTGAAATTTACGTTTATTACTTACAAAATTTCATTTCTAATTTATTCATATACTGCCGTTTTTCCATTACTTTATATCCATTTACATAAATAATATATTTTAAAATGTAAATTTCTTTGTGATTCTAATTCACCATTTTCATTTACGTTGATTTCCTTTTATATAAATATTCATTTGTGAATCAACACATACTTAGAATTTTTTATTCTTTTTCTTTCCACATTTATTTCTTTCATATATAGTATTCACTTTTACTATTCACTTCAATTATAAAGAGATTCAAACGTTAACTTAAGTTTATAAGCATTCTATTTACAGTATTCACTCTTTCTATAAATTTAATTAGTAACATTTCAAATTATTAACTTAAGTTTATAACAATTTATAACATCAAATTCTTATTTATAGAAGTAATTACATTGAACAACTTCATTACTAAAGTTTTACTTGTATAATATGCTATTACATATCCTATTTAACATTACAACTTCTAATATTTTGGTAAGTTACATATATGTCTTTTAGAACGTAATTGAATGTTACACAAGTTTTCTTATTCATTTTAGTTAACAAATGTTCAATAATTACATCTTTCAAATTTTCATTATTCTTAAATTTACAAGCTTCCAGTTTCTTATATATTTCATTAATCACTTAACATCTAATTACTTATATTTTTC
The DNA here is from genome assembly GCA_030737815.1 of Allium fistulosum. NCBI lineage: Eukaryota > Viridiplantae > Streptophyta > Magnoliopsida > Asparagales > Amaryllidaceae > Allium > Allium fistulosum. The sequence continues at coordinate 410,760,761 of CM060908.1, read as the reverse complement.
TTTATTTTAGAAACTTCCAATTATTAAAATAGTTAAGATTTCATTTCACTACAATAATTGAAATTTCTAGGTTACAGAACTTAAGAACTAAATATCGGGTTCCATTTCAATCATTTATTATATATACATATCTTTCATATATGACAAATCGTACTTAGGAAATAAAATTAAAATTTGTTTGTCAAAACAAATGTGCAGTAAAACTACTACAACAGTCTTCCCACTTTGAAACTCTAAAATGAACGTTGATGATGCGTGCACTCACCACCGAAATTATTTTCCAGCAACAAAGAGGGGAGTATAGAACTTATTTCCTTTTAAATTCCTTTAAAACATTTCTTTCAAATCATATTGAAATATTTATATCAGAAAATACTTCAAATACTACTAATATTATATTCTAAACTCCTTTGAAAACAAATTTCAAAACCCCGGAACCTAAGTTCTCAAATTTCCAATTTATATCCATTTTATTTCTAATCCCATTTGCAACCAATATTTATAAAATTTCACTTCCTAACAAACAAACAAACAAATCACATACAATTATATACATTTATAAAGATTATTCTTTTATATACAAAATATAATACTAGGTAAAATTATTTCATTTACCTATATTTCAAAACAATGTTATGTCGGTCTGCCCTACTAAATGTTTAGAAATTCCTATCGATGCCATAGCGTCCTATGTACCGACCGGAATTTATAAATACTAAATAGAACAAATTAACATAATATAAAACATTTTTATAATACTAACAAGTACGCTCTCTCATATATATACACTCAACGACTCATTCTAGGGTATTACTACCCTATTTCTAATGAGTCCGACCCCACAAAGCTAAGGTTATCGCTAAACCAAAGCTCTGATACCAAATGTAACGACCCACCCTTTTTGGATGGTTTAAATCGATGATAAACCACACACGTCAAACTCAAACCATTCAAAAGGGAGGATTGTTATGGAGTAAATAAGAAAAAGAAGAGAAAAGAAGGAAACAGAACACAGAATCTCACAGTGGAATGACAAAATATAATAATCAAATAAACAGTTCATGAAGCTCTTTTACAAATAACATTTGATTACACTTTTACAATACAGATCAGAGTTACATACAACATGAATAAATAAGTAAATGCAGTGGAACAACATGATGTAGTAGAATAAACATAATAAATAATAATAATAATACAAAATCTTCGTCTTCCTCCTCCAGAAATAAGTTCTTCAATACACTGAAAAGCTCAGACTGACCCGAGCATAATGAAAAGACAAAACACTCAAGTTAGAACTAAAAGATCTTATGTCAGTTAAATCAACAGTAAATAAATATGAGTGTAACGGCTTCAGAGATGTTTACGGGGTTTAACATCTCCTATCCAGTGTCAACGTGAGTGCAATAACTTCAGCGATGTTCGGGATTTCCATCTCCTAAGGATCCGTTAAACTATTTACATACATAGTACAGTATGCTATATTAATAGTGTCTACATTAAAGTAAAGTATTAAAATAGCGTTAAGGCGTTACCTATATCCCCCTTAACACATTTTATATATTCCTATAGGTACCGTAATTCCTCCATAAACTGGAGGGCTATCAGAGGGCACTCTATAGGTATGGTACAAACCAAACTCGTAGAAGGCGCGATAAGGCATTTTACATGGCACATGAGGCAATGCCAGGGTAGAATTCTACCATTTGCACTCCCGGACTGGTGGTAACGCATATCGGCTACTACCTCCCACCTTGGAACACGCTCCCATAATCAAAATCGAGGGGTGGCCACCAAATCAGTCGCAAAGTAATAATATGGTATCGAAGAAATGTGCCCGATAGGAGGAGCGGCCTCACTTGGCTCGGTATAGCTCTTGTTTTAGCCACATCAAGTTGACTAACGGGCTACGTAAATACCTCATACAGAATCGTTCACCAAACCATCCTACTTCATTCTGGAATCTCCACCACGTACACAGTTGTTAAAGTGGTTTTCGGTATTGGCAGAGAGTATGACAATATCTGATCTTGGTCTCTTTAACAACCAAACACTTATTTCACACCGGATGGTTCTTCTACATTTCAAAAGTCAATTCATAATTGATATCAAAATATCATATTCAATTCAAACATATCACTTTTGAAATCATATTCACTTTCGAAATCATATCGACAAAATAGGTTAAATCTCATTTCAAAATCATCATATTTAATCAAACATGTCATTTCACCAGAAAATATCATTTAAATCCCAAATTATGTTATAACATCATTTAACCATATTCGCTTTAAATCAAGGATTTAAATATAGCAGTCCAACCTTGCACCGTTTTATTTTTTAGAAAATAGTTTAGATAGTTTTAAAATAGTTTAAATAGTTTATAATAGTTAAAATAGTTTAAAATATTTTAAATAGTTTAAAATAGATTAAAATAGTTTGGGTGGATTTAAGATAGTTTAAATAGATTTAAAATAGATTATATAAATTTAAAATAAATTAAATAGATTTAAAATTAAATAGATTTAAAATTAAATAGATTTAAAATTAATTAAAATGGGTTAATTAGCTTAAATAGGTTAAAATAGATTAAGATAAATTAAAATAGTTTAAATTGATTAAATTAGTTTAAATTAGTTGAAAATAGATTAAATTAGTTTAATAGTTTGAAATTGTAACGACCCAATTTTTCGATGCCTGAAAATCGAAATCAATACGTCCACTGTATTAAATGCTAAACCATCGAATGTTGGAAAACCAAATCGTTAGGGTTAAAGAAGAAGAAAGTAGAAAAATAAATAGAAACAATATCAGACTCTCACAATCGCCGTGGAACAATATATAATAGATAAATGACTACTATTTAAAACAAAAGAACTATATCTGTTTATACATTACATCATCAGAGTACAACAGTTTCATATCACACAACTGGACAGTTATATAAACTTGTCCTCATAACTGAATACACAGCGGAATAATAATCAAATACGGAAGTACGTCTCGCCATCCAGCTCGTCTCCTGAGCTCCACAGCAATCCATCCAGAATCTACTGATAACCTGACTCTAGGCTGCCCGTGTGGAAAATTATGGGCACCCAGAGTTTAGAAAAGGGAACAATAAACACCAGGTCAATCATGGGACTGGTGTGAGAACTAAAAACAGTTATTTGTACAAAAAGAAATCCGTTTATGCTTTTGGAAAATGAAACTACCATAAGGCCTCCCGGCACACACACAATACAATCGCACACTTGGGGGAGATTTCTCCTTATAGCAGTCAAACATGCTTGATACGCGAAAATCCTTTTGATATTATTATTAGTGCATAGTGTGGAAAACATTTCGAAAGTACAATATTAATCTTAGCTAGCATTGGTACCATTATATTATGCCTACTACAGCACCACCTAAGGTGGCAGGTTCTAAAACTGCAATTGTAAAGGGCTCGTATTGTTTTGTTTGGATTTCCAACAAATGGTCAAGGCTAAGGAACTTCCTTTATCTGAAAGGGTACGCCTCTAGAGGGACGCCCCGAGAACCTAACCAGATCTCTGCCAACACAAGGACGGGTTACCTCTGTAACTAGGTAACTAACTGTCACGAGTATGCCGTCCCCCGGTCGTAACCAACCTTTACCGAGGTACCTCAATCACCAACAACCACATAAGAAAAATATCTGGGCTCCATACCAGAATACCACTTTTTATCCAGAAGGAAATGTACATACCCTGAGGTGCGCGACCCCATAACCTTGCTGCATCCTTCCCGTTTCAACCATTTCCGGGGTGTGAGGTTCGATGAAGTCTCGTCCCACAAAGCTACGCTTTGCACAAAAGCCATGCTTCGATCAACCAATGATCAGCACTTAGCATGCCACATTACCAAATTGGGAATATATCACTAGTAACCATCAACTACATAACCTCTAAGCTCATACATCTCAGAGAAGGGTGTTAAGCTAAGAGAATAAATTCTCCGCCACCAAATAGAAATGTATTTGATAGAAACCAGCTTTATATCTCAAAGTGTAACGTCAGACATACATCCATACAAGTCCATCCTGGGTCTGAATGGAATCGAAGGCACTTCCTTCAATTAAGGAAAGAAGCTCTTGCAAATCCGGATATCCACAATCCTGACCGAACTCCCCATCACATAGGAAAATCTCTATACCGGAGCAACTCGGTGCTGAGACAATCGACAGGTAATCCTTTCGTTTTCGAAAATACCGGTCTTCAACCACCGTCTTCAAATGAAATCCCATTTCGTCGTATCATTATTCGGAATGGGTTTTATGACTTAATGTCCTCTCCCGGCTTAACCGAATAATGAGTGCTTATTTTAAAAACAAGTGGATACAGTCAATTCTAAATTAAGTCACAACAAATTTCCACTTTTGATCTTTTAAACAAAAGATCCACCTTTTAAGATTCGATGTGGTTTTCGGATAACCATTTGGAATCCGACCCCCGGTCGCATCGAAATTTAAATGTCGTTTTAAAGGCCAATATTGGTAGTCAGTTATTTAACTATCATACAACATCCACAAACAACCGTCAGATTTAAATAATTTCCAAATTATTTATTTCAAAATATCTTTGCAAGATATAAATTTTTCTACACTTCAACCCTTTTGAAAACAGTTTTCAATCACTTTCCTCTCGCGGAATAAATTCCAAATATTGTTTATTTCCACTGAAAATTACCAAGACTAAATGCTTTAGATTTTTTTTAAAGTAATTTAAATCACTTTACCTAAAAGTAAATATATACTTTAAAATACTTAGCATAAAAACTATTTAAAACACTTAATTTAAAATACCAGTTATGAAATTTAATAATAATTTTTCAAAAACATTCTTTTAAAACAGCTTTGAAACTTCAAACTTATACTTGCAAATCTGCTTTGAAAACGTACTTGGCTTTTCAGGGAAATACGCTTTTCTCTAACACCTTTAAAAATAAACCACTATTTATTTTTAAAACAAATTACCCATTCCATTATAAATTCCCACCATGAATTTATATTTTCCAAATATCTACTGAAATATATTATTTCTCTTTATAAACCCAGTTTATAAATTCCATAGTCTTATCTTCCTTTTAAAACATAGTTTCAAACATTTAATTAGTTTTCAAATCGATTTCCCAAAACTAACTCCATTTTTAAAATAAATTCCTTTATTTCTCCCAAACCATTTAAAATCCTTCAACTTTCAAACAATACTACTTAAATTCTCAAAATCCATTTATTTTCATTTATAAAAGATCTTTTTCCCATACTTGAAATTTATTCGATAGGATTTCAAAAATCAACTTTTATCCTTTTCCAAATTCCTTATTTTAATCTATACAATTTTCAAAAAATTATTTTACTTCCAACAATCCAATTCTTATATTTTTGGTATTTTAAAATACCAGAATATATTCGGCTAAACCATAGCCTCCACTAATTTCAATTACCAATATAATCAATCACAGATTATAAATAAATCATATCACAGCATATGAAATAAATTCAAACAATTTGAGGAATCCAGTTGGATCCCTCCAACCTGTTTCTCTGCATCCACAGATGTTAGCACAATATAAAATACCAATTCCACTTCGAGGTGGAATATCGCGGTATATGGGTTCATATCATATCCCGCTATTATGCGGCGCATAGGGTCTCATCCGCTATATAATGCGGGAAATCAATCACTCCAATATATATACACACACACACACACACTATTATATATAACATACCAATCCAACTTATAACAATTATCAATCCAAGCAAACAACCAATAATTTAAATTTAACTATTTAAAATTAAATCAGTAATCCGATTGAGTGAGAAGTTCTCACCTTTGCCCTTTTTATTTGCAATCTGATTCCCTCACGACTTATTTCTTCACAGTTTTAGACCTTGTACAACAATTATATGATTTATTAATATTCGAACCAATCGAATAATTAAATTTCAATTTGATAATTTAAATTAACCCATGATTTTATTTTAAACTAATACTTTAAATTTTAAACCAATTAATTTTCCTTTTAAAAATCTTTTATATGGATACATTTATTTTTTTTATACATTTTTCTGTAAATATGAATGAATCAGCTCATTAAATTAAAATTTGAATAACATTAAATTAAAAATCTTAGTTACCTTAATTCGTTCTGAAAATCAACCCCAACGAGCTTCGGCTCCCAATCCAAGTACGAGATTGCTGCCCATTTGCATCACCCAAGGTCGGAAATCGCTATCACCCATCGCGACCATCATTGTAGCGTGAACGCGCGAGGCCAGCACCCACGTCGATTCCTCCAGTTCCATGCGAATCGCCTGACCATCTAGTCGAGTTTGCTTTCTCACGCCGAACCACCACGCCTCTACGCATCGCAAAGCGTCGTGCACCCCTCCTCCTTGTTTGAATGAATTCGAACACACGGCCATGGATTTTGATTTCGTGAATTGAGGCTCTGCCATTTTATTTTTATTTTTTTCGAAAGAGAAATTCGATTTCTATTTTGGTTTTTCGATTTAAATGCTCGACACTTTCTTCTTTTATTTATTTTATCTTATACGAACGAATTCAATTGAAAGAAAGAGAGGGGACGCGTGTTAGACTGGTGAACACGTGTTTGATGTTTTACTACGTGTCTTTGCTTGCAACAATGCTTTGATATATTAATATTATTTATATTTAAATTCTAAATTCAAATTCAAATTATCTCGATTATCGCAACTCACAATCTCGATCTCCTATCGAGGCGTGCCTCCAGGCATTTATAATGTTAAACCCCTATTCCGAACGCGATGAAAAAGGTTTCGAGGCCTAATTCGATCGTATGGAGAAGATAGCTTTTTGGTCCAGCTATTATATTAAATTTCGATATAAATTTCAGCGCGTTTATCTACCATACGATCACACGACAACTCCAAACACTATGAAAATTGAAATCCGATAATAATACACTATTACGGATCCAATGGAACTGGTTTTGTCGAAATCCGAGACTGTTCCTCGGAAGGCTATTTTTAAAAATCGATTTAAACGATATAAATTCAAAACTGAACAAATCACTTTCAAATTCAATTTTAAAAGTTCTATTACCTTCAGTATTATCAATATGAATTTTCTAAGCCTTTAAAATATTTTTAACAAGCATAAAACTAAAGATTCAATATTTTACCCAACTTCAATAATTAAATTTAATCATTTAATTGCCAAATTCATAGTGATATTTAAATTCAAGTTAAACTAACTTCCAAATATTTAAAAAAAGATTACATATTTCAATTTCAAATATTCAAAAATTCCAGGTCGTCACAGAAATCTTAAAATCAGGATTTTTAAAATAATAAATCTTTGAACAGTGTATATTAAAATAATTAAGTTTGAAATTGATCGCAAAGTAAACTATTTCTTTCATTTCAACACTTCTGGACCATATCCAGATTCAACAAACTAAATTTTCTTTCAATTCAAATTCCCATAAAAATCATTTCAATTTATGTCGATTTCAAACTCATGTTTGAACTAAAATTTTTAAAGAACTTAAAGTTCATAGATTTCAAAGTTTAATTATTCAAACATTTCCAATAACAACATTTCGATAAATTTCAGTTATATTTCAAATTCAACTGTGAAATTTCCATTTTTATTCTTTTAAACAATTCATTAAACCAACTCCAATTTCAACATTTAAACTTGGATTTTCGAAAATAATTTAGTTTATATAATCCAATTTTATTTCAAAGTATCATTTAACTAAATTCAAAAATTAAGGATTTAAAATCATTTAATTTAACCAATCAGGTGTCCGTATATAATTTCTATCCTATGGTCAAGTGATACGGACATATATCATTTCAATCCGCAATAATTTAAATTTATGGGTATATATCATTTCAACCCGCAATCCCGAATTAAAATTAAAAATCCATAAAATCGCTTGGGTTTATCATTTCAACCCATAACGATTTTTCCCTAATCTAGAGATCGTTCGGGTATGTACCATTTCAACCTATAGTGATTTTCCTAGTAAGAACTAAGGGAACTTGCAATGTTATAACAATATATATAAAATAACATAACATCCAATCATCCAATATCAACAATTTAAGCATCCATCACAATCATCATTCAAATCAACCAATAAACATCAATAGATAACTGATTATCATTAATAGGTATAAACTAGCAAATTAAAATTTAACATTAAATTAAATGGCAATTATATTCAAATAATCCAGATTTAACTGGAATGACAATTTAAATATATCAAACAGCAGTCAATGAACTTCTAATCACATCATAAATTTAATTTAACTAACATAAAAAAATCAAGTAGTCGTTAGTGGGTCAAAACAATCACCTTTGATTTCTAACCGATTTGAAATCCAAATAAAGGCCCAAAATTGAATAGTCTAAAATTTCATCCAAACCAGTTTCAAAATGTTTGGAATTTCGATACGATCGTAGCGGAGCAAACCACGCGTAAATCCGACCTCGTACGTAGAAGTTATGCATATTAGAAGTTTGGAAAATTAAATTAAAATAAAACAAATAAAATACACGTTCACTTACCTATCCACATCAGCACAAAGCAACACGTATCTCCCTCTCGTTCTTCACGCGCTTACCACAACCGTATACAAAACCCTAGCGCCGCCACAACCCACGTTCGAACGCCGCCTGAAGCCACCTGACATCGTCGCGACCTCGCCTAAGCCACCTCGACCCCCTCCAATCACCCATTTTCAACCATCGTGAGCCATAACAGGGGCAGCCACCGCCTCACATTCAACACTAGATCGAAATTTAGCCGATGATTTGGCCGTTGATACGACGAACGAGCCACATGGATGAACACCTCTCGTCACTCTCCGCCCGCCCATGCCCTTGAATCGACGATCCGTCGACTATAATAAACCCCAATGAACGGCCGAGATTTAATCGCCAAATTTTGGACACATAGAGACCCAAATCAAAAAATAAACTATAGATCTTGAATGCGCTCATTGCGAGCTTCGAATCGGTATATAATATGATAGGGTTTGGAGGAGTTTGATTTTGAAATTGATTTGGAAATTGAATTTAGGGTTTGTAATCTGAATTGGTTTCTGCCATTGAGAAGAGAGAAGCAGACAGATGGAATTGTATGTACCGAGATAATAAATAAAAAGGATGCTAGGGTTTTGAAAGATCTATTTATATGAACAAAGCCCGATGAGAAAAATGAACACGTATCGAATTGGTACGAATGACAATAGCGACCCGAAAAGCCCGTTCCGCTTCCAGAACAGAAGCAGGTCATCCCATATATCAAAATAGATGTTTTCAATATTTATAAACACGATGGAACAGATTTCAAGTCCTAATTCCATTGTAAGAAGAAGTTAGCTTTTAAAATCAGCTTATTTCAATTGAATTCAATTAAATTGATTTCTACGTGTTTTGAGTCCGTACGACCAAACGACAAGTCTGATCGCTACGAAACTTGAAATCCTACAATAATTCACCATCACGGATCCGATGAAACTAGTTTCGTCGAAATCCGAGATAGTGGCCAAAATGACTATTTTCACGTTAATTAAATAAATTATTATTAAATTAATTAAATCACTTTTTCAATTCAGATTTAATAACTAACAATTTTTTACCATTTTTGATTACCTAATAATTTATAATCTTTTAAAACAAATTTCCATATCAATTCAATGTTAAATATTACACTAATTACATCGTTCAGTTTCAACTGTAATAAATTTATTAATTATCATTTAAATTCCAATAATTTGATTAAATTTGATTTCAATCTTTTTATCTTGATTTCACTCTTATTATTAAATCAATTATTGTCTTATGAATATAACTGACATTACTATTCATTTTATTACATTCACATTTTATAGTTATCGTCTTAACTCCTATTAACGTAATACTTAATTACATTTAATTGCAATTAATTTCCAATATAAATTCAACATATTAAATAAATAGGTAATAAATAATAATTGTCACCTTTTATTTAATTTAATCATATTTATAAGCTTATTATCTACAAACGAATGTTATAACTACTTACACAACACCGATTTTATCCAGTTACAATTAATTACATATTATTTCACCAATTAATACAACATTTGGTTTATTTCCTTATTTGCAATTTATAACCAAATTTTATGTTTACAGTCATTTCAATTAATTGAAATTGTGCTAAAATAATTATCAATTACCTTAAATTAACATCATTAAATTTCATTCTAGTTATTATTCTCATTAATAAATCACAAATTTTAATTTCTTCCAATATTAAACACCAACATCTTATTAAATTAAATATTTTTAATTATCGAAAATTACGGGTCGTTACAAACATTCTAAAAAAAGATACACAATACGTACAAAGACAGAAATTAAATAAAAAGAGAGTAGGCAAGAATAAATTAAAGGTTAAAAGGGAAATTGTGACGACCCGGAATTTTGGGATATTTGAAATGGGAATATTTAATTGATTTTAAATATTCAAAGGGGTAATTTTGACTTGACTTTCAAATATAACCAATTATTGGATAATTAAATTTATTGAATTTAATAATTGGAAGTCGAGTAAAATATTGAATCTTTAGTTTCAAGCTTGTTAAAAATATTTTAAAGGCTTAGAAAATTCATATTAATGATACCGAAGATAATAGAACTTTTAGAATTGAATTTAAAAGTGGTTGTTCAGTTTTAAAAACATATTGTTTAAATTGAATTTAAAAATAGCCTTCCGAGGCACAGTCTCGGAATTCGACGAAACCAGTTCCATTGGATCCGTAATATTGTATTTTTATCGGATTTTAATTTTTTGTAGAGTTTGGAGTTGTTGTGTGAGCGTACGACAAATAAACGCACTGGAATCTATATTGAAGATTCAATATAATGACTGGTCCAAAAAGCTATCTTCTCCATACGATCTAATTAGGACTCGAAACCTTTTCCATTTCGTTCGGAATAGGGGTTTAACATTATAAATGCCTAGCGGCACGCCTCGATAGGATGTCGAGATTTTGCGCTACGATTTTGAGACGGTTTAAATTTAAATTTAAATAATACTTTATATTTTTGCTGACCAGTCAAATTTATTTCACATCAGCCTTATCCCTTCTTGTCATCACTGTACACCATACTGGCGGACACTTCAAAATCAAATTAATGGCCGCAGTAAAACATCGTGTCCCCTTTTCCATCACGCAACATTTGAGAGCACGCTTCCCTTCTTTTTATATCCAGCCGAGCCTTCTCCTTATTTCAAATCAAAATAGGGAAAAGAAAAAAAATAGATCCTCGAGCGAAAGAAATAATAGACGAAGCCGAGTCCTCTTTCCCTCTTCATATTTCAGCTTCGAAATTAAATCATGGCCGCGAATTCATTTCGTCCTTCCCTTCTTGTTTCTGGCCAATCGAAGTTCCAATAGTTTGCCTTGTTTCAAAATCAATTGAAGTTTGTATGATAGGGTTCGTACGCGATCAAATCCCGAGCGGCGACGTCGCATCAGGCTGTGGATTCGAGTCGATCGTTGGAAGGGGAAGATTCGCGATGGAGTCGCGAGGCTCACGTACGATGCCACCAGCGAGGAAGAAAGGTTGCGATGTTCGAATGTTTGGGAGAGGCGGCATCGAGTTCGAGCAGGCTAGGGTTTTGTGCACGATCTTTTGGGAAGAAGGTAACCTAATTTTCAAACTTTTGTAACATGATCGTGTTTAAATTGGAAAATAAAATAAAAATATATATAAGATTTTTACGGTGATAATTTTTATGGGAGCAGTTGGTTTAAAAAATGAAAGCGGTTATGAGTATGTATATATATATATATAGGTGATTAACTTGTTTTATTCACTTGTTGAAATATATATTCACAGGTAACAAAAATATATATATATGTGATTTTGAAGTTATATAGGAATTTTAATAAAATATTTGAAGGTTTATATAAATTAGATCTGTATGAAATCTATATAGCTTATTTTTATAAAAAAAATATATATGTAGTTCCAAAGTGAAAAGGAAATAAAGATAAATATTTTCAATCACTAGTCTATTTTATAGTAATGTATTATGGAGATTGACCTATTTGATTATTTTAGCTGTTAAAATTATTTATTTTAAGGAAATTAGTTCAAACTAAAATTATTAGTTTAAAATTAAATCATTGGTTAATTAAATTTATAAAATGGAAATAAATTGTTCAACTTATTTCAAAGTATTAATAAATCGTATAATTATTATGCTAGGACAAAATCGTGAAGAAATCAAGCCGAAATGGAAATAGGTTGCAAACAAAAATCAAAGGTGAGTTAATCTCACTCAAATTGGATTGCTAGTGAATTTAAATAGTTAAATTTAAATTATTGGTTGACTGGTATAATTGTCTGGATGTGATATTATATATAATAGTATATATATATTGGAGTGATTGATTTCCCGCATTATATAGCGGATGAGACCCTATGCGCCGCATAATAGCGGATGATATTATATTAATCCCATATACCGCGATATTCCACCTCGAAGTGGAATTGGTATTGTGCTAACGTCTGTGGATGTAGGGAAACAAGTTGGAGGGATCCAATTGGATTCCTCAAAATTTATTTAGAATGTTAATATTCTCTGTTATGAATATTTGATATCCCATGATGAATTATATTAATGATTGGATTGTTGAATGCAACGGGTTGATAAAATATATTTGGGTATACTGGGTTACAAAAATATATATAACGGATTTTTGAAAAGGAATATAAGAGAAGATTTTTAAGTAGAGAATGACAGAGAATTTGAATAAATTCAGGAATGAATTGGAAAGAAATAAAGAGATTTTTAAATTCTAGTAAATAAATGCCAAGTAAGGAAAGGGAATTTTGAAATAGCCGAGAAATAATGAATTCTAAAACTCAAGCATTATTATTTAAAAAAATAAAGAATTTATTTTGAATTCAAAGTTTAAATTTATTGATAGGATAAAGAAGGAATTTGAAAGAAATAAAAGAAAATTTTATTTCAGTTTAAATAAGATTTTAACTCATAATAGGAATTCGGGAAATCTAGAATTAATGGAATTAATGGGATTTTAAAATAAATTGGGTAAATAAAATAATTTATTTTTAAAAATGGAGTCGATTTGGAAATCGATTTGGAATTTGATAAAGTGTTTGAAACTGTGTTTAAAAGATGGATGAGACCATCAAATTTATAAACTGAGTTTATAAAGGTGAAGTAAAATATCAGTGGATATTTGGAAGAATAAATTCACGGTGGGAATTTATTGAAGGAATGGATAAAGTTGTTTAAAAATAAATAGTGATTTATTTTTAAAAAGATGTGAAAGAGAAGTGTATTTCCTTGGATAGCCAAGTATGTTTCAAAGCAAATTCTTAAGTATAAGTTAAAGTTTCAAAGTTTTTTTTAAAGTATGTTTTGGAAAATCTATTATTTTTAAATGTTTAGATTTAAAGTAAGTATTCTTCAAATTTATTATAATAGTAATTATTTAAAGGTGACTTGGTATTTTATTTGAAAAGATAAAAATTTAGTTTTATATTTTCTAAAGTAGCTTTATTTTAAATATTCTTGAAGTATATATTTTTGGATAAGTATTAAAGTAGTTTTTAACTTAAATGTCTTAAAGGATATTTTATAATAAAGAGTTTTTAAAATTATTTTAAAAATCTAAAGTTTTTGTGCTTGGTGTTCCAGAGGAAATAAATATTTGGGAATTTATTCCATGAGAAGAATGTGGTTCGAAAACTGTTTCCAAAAGGGTTGCAAATGGAAATATATCTTGCGAAGATATTTTGAGGTTAATAAATAATTTTGGAAAATTATTTATTGTTTGATGGATGTTTGTGAATGTTAATTGATAGTTGAATAACCGACTATCAATATTGGCCAATGCGTTGATCGTTTCGAAGAGACCGGGATCGGGATTTATTTCTCGAAAACCACTTCGATCCGGTTTGTACGTTTCGTGGGGAAACGAGTTCGGAGTCGAAGATGGAGCAGTGAAGTGCAAGGGCTAATCGCTACTAATCCTGAGGGTGATTCCAAAAATGGATGTAGTAGGAGTAGTGCCTTCGGTTCCGTTCGAACCCGGAACGGACTTGTATGGACGAATGCTTTCGGAACATCGTCAGGTGGACGATGGGCATTCTAAGGGATATGTTCTATAAAGGTAACGCTTAGCCTCAAGCCTCATCAACCGGGAATGACTGAAAATCAGGGGTTATGCAGCAAGGCTATGTGGGTAGCGCCCATTAGGGTGAGATCATCCATGTCTAGATGTCCCTTTTTATTTCGACTATGTGGCGGTTGGTCGCGCCAACCGTGGGGTGATCTTACTCGGAATTACCCTTAGGTAGTTCCAGTCTTGTTTTGCAGGGGATTAGGCGTGGTCCTCGGTATGCTGATCTAGACCAGGTGCTGTGATAGGTGGTACCCCAGTGCCTAGTAATTAGTTGGAAATCCATTCTCCCTACATGCCTTTTATGGTTTTTGTTTGTATTACCCACTTTGTGGCTAGTATGCTGGAATTTAATCATGTAACAATTTCAGCTATTTGAATAAGTATTTGTATATAGACACTATTATAATATCAGACGAATTTGATAAAAAGTGTTTTGGCTATCGAAAGGTAAAAACCCGACATGTTTATTTGTGGCATGGTCTTACGAGATGCTTTTGATTTCAAAGGGTTTGGAAAACTTTAATAATCCAATTGAGTGTGTTTTCTCACGCTGGTTTTCCAGACTGACTCGGGTGTTATTTTATTATAATGCTCGGGTCAGACCGAGTATTACAGATACAGGATAAGATGCTGTGGAGCTCAGGAGACAAGCTGGATGGCGAGTTGTATCACTCGTATTTGAAGTATATTCCGCTATGTAGTATGGGCTGTATAGTCAGCTTTTGTGAGGGCAAGTTAATATAATGTCCAATATTTGTTTGATTGTGTTGTACTCTGACGATGTAATGTATAAAATAGATATAGTTTCTTTTTGTGTAGAGATCAGTCATTTATATATTATATATTGTTATGCTGCGATTGTGAGATTCTGATGTTGATTTTCTATTTTCTTCTTCTACCTCTTTCTTCTTTAACCCTGATGGTTCGATTTTTCGGGTATGAAAAATCGGGCCATTACAGGAATAGAAATAGAAAACGGAAAAAACGATAAATGAATGTTACCTAGAGGTTTGACCAGGCAACTAGGTCGGTCGGCATTCAACCTAGTTCGGCATTTGTAGGTCGACCGGCATCGAAAGCCTCGTTCGGCATTCAGACCTCGTCCGGCATCCAGCCTCGTTCGGCAATCAAAGGACGTTCGACATTCAGCCTCGACCGGCATTCAGCCTCGACCGGCATTCAGGCTCGATCAGCATTCAGTCTCGTCCGGCATCCAGCCTCGTTCGTCAATCAAAGGTCGTTCGGCATTCAGCCTCGACCGGCATTAGCCTCGACCGGCATTCAGCCTCGACCGGCATCCATGCCCCGTTCGGCATTCAGCCTCGACCGGCATTCAGTATCGTCCAGCATGAACCTCGTTCGACATTCCAGGCTTGTTCGGAATTCATGCCCCGTTCGGCATTCATGCCCCGTTCGGCATTCATGCCCCGTTCGGCATACATGCCTCATTCGGCATCTCCCCTCGAACGGCATCAGATCTCATTCGGCCTGCACATTCCACTCAACGTACTGCCTCATTCGGCTTGGAGACATCGTCCGGCATCTATCGCTCGGCATTTGTCGCTCGGCATTTATGGCTCGGCACACAGAAGTTACTCATTTTGGGCCGAGGTATCTTGCTACTAAGCCCATCAGGGAAGTCCAACCCATCTTCGTCTATAAATAGAGAGGCAGGGGCATAGTGAAATGGACCTTTTTTGGGGAGAACACTGGGGAGACTCTACTGCTTTCAAGGCTCATCCTTTTTACTTAGAATTACATTCAAGTAATTGGTGTACGGATTGTATCTGTAATCGATTATCAAGTAAAGCAATAAAGATTAACTTCAAAGTGGACATAGGCAATTACGCCGAACCACTATAAATCTGGTGTTCTTATTTTTCGCATTCAATTTAGCATATTGCTCTCTGTTCACATTTACTTTCTTCATTTATCTCTCTACATAATCTTTCTGAACGAGGTTAGTGACCAATTTTGGTGCTAACACTTTGGTGCTTTCATCGAGAATCGAATTCTCAGGCCACAAGGATCTGCTTTGAAGCTACTGGATTGAATAAATCCCCCGAAGGAGATCCGAGTCATTCATAAGACGTTTGTTGATTCTACTCAGAGTTCCTACCAATAACTCTACAATGGGAAGACCACGTACCAGATCAGCCTCTCATAACGCGGACTCCCATGAGACCGCTAGTGTACAACAAGAGGGACCTAGCAATCAGCAAGCAAATTTGGGTGCAGGGACTGCCGCCCAGGACCAAATGCAAGTTGTCACCAGGACAGAGTTCAACGATTTGATGAGAGAGCTCATGGAGAGCAGGAGACAACTTGGAGAGCAGATGCAAGCCAATGCCAACCTTATGGCACAGCTCACTCAACAGTAGCATCAGAATGTTGGGGGCAGTCCAGCTCCTTACTCTTCATCTGATAGCTCAACTTCATCTGATGAACCCCCTAGGCGTAGACGCCGCAAGACTGAAACTACGCAGGCAGGTGCTGCCGATCAAACAACTAGAGATCGCCTACACCTCGGAGACCGCAACCAAGCAGGGACGGAAAACTTAGGAGCTGGAACGCGTGTGGAAGCTGGATGCCCGGCTCACCAAGACGCCAATGATGCTGAACCTCAAGATGCACGTTTGGCAGATCGCCAGCAGAGGAGGCATCAACCTGATCAATCCCGTAGGACAGACTCTAACCTTCCACCTTCCATACAAACCCCAGACCTGATAGCTATGATCAGACAATTGATGAAAGAGAATCGAGGCTTATCAAATGATGATTGGGGAGTGTCCAGAAGTCATACTCCGTTCACAGACATTGTTCTACAGGCTGAGTACCCCAGGAAGTTCAGCATGCCAACTATCTCGGCTTATGAAGAAAAGACCGATCCCAGCCAACATGTGATGAGGTACGAATGGATGATGGATTCAGCTAGAGCAAATGATGCAACCAAGTGTAGATGCTTTCCAATAACTCTATCTGGGATCGCTACCATGTGTTTCACCCGACTTCCTCCACGGTCCGTATCCAGTTTCGAGGAGTTGGCGAAGAAAAGTATAGAACAGTTCAGAATACATACTACTCGTCCAAAAGACGTGATGTCTCTATCAAGTGTAATCCAATCTCATGGGGAGTCATTGAAGGAGTATCTGCAGAGATTCCATGTTGCGGCTACTGAAGTCAGTAATCCTAGTGAAATGGACCTTTTTTGGGGAGAACACTGGGGAGACTCTACTGCTTTCAAGGCTCATCCTTTTTACTTAGAATTACATTCAAGTAATTGGTGTACGGATTGTATCTGTAATCGATTATCAAGTAAAGCAATAAAGATTAACTTCAAAGTGGACGTAGGCAATTACGTCGAACCACTATAAATCTGGTGTTCTTATTTTCCGCATTCAATTTAGCATATTGCTCTCTATTCACATTTACTTTCTTCATTTATCTCTCTACACAATCTTTCTGAATGAGGTTAGTGACCAATTTTGGAGCTAACAATGAATAAATAACTTATGACATTGTAAATCTTAAAAAAGGAAGTAGTAAATAGTCTTAATTCAAATATGATATAAACGCATAAAAGAATTAAATAAATATAGTTAACAATAAATTATAATGGCCAAATAATTAAGTAAGAATGAACGAAGAAATATATATATATATATATACATATAAATAAGACATATATGTGTAGTCTTAAGTATGAGTTTATGATGAGTGTGAATTATTAAAGTTAATAAATAATTAATTGAATAGAATGACATGGTCATTAGAATGGGATGGAATGTCAGACAATAGAAGTCTATCCACCACAAGAGGCTACCAGTAGTTGTGTATACATTATACTAACGTGAGACATATCCAACCGTAGGACCCATGGAGAGTATACGCTTGCGTATAGATAAAGGAATACCCCAATAGAAAGTTGAGTCTGCTTCAAAAAGGAAAAAGGGTATTGCCTTGATTGGCCGTAGGCAATCTAAATCGGATGGTGAGCGAAGAATGGCGCTATGATAGCATGTGGAGGCACCAAATTAAGGAGTAAGGGCTGCGCATAGGTCGAGGATGTCATCAATCCTTAGTGGTCAACAGGAAAGACAAGGATTACATCTAATGGGCTACACTCCCTGTTGGTGTATGGTCCATGTTAGGTTATGCATCACACACGTTAGTTTGCTAGTTCGCTTGTTAGAAGACAGGGCTAGCTAACTATTTTAGAGAGATCTTTCAAATGCATAAGGTAGTCCGTGGAGCTGAGTCTACAGCTGGTGGTATAGAGTCCACCACACTTCTAGTTCGTAGAGCTGAGTCTATAAACTAGAAAACAGAAAAGTCAAAAATCCCCAAAAATGCAAGTTAGAGTATGGCTAAATTATTGAATAACCATTATTAGGCACTGCGGGAGTTTCTCGGTATGTGTGGCGATGAGAATGCGGTGAGGGTGATGGATCCTGATGGGATGCTGATTTAGGGATACTAGTGGGGACAGTATCTTGGTCCAATGGTGGATTGTGGTACTTATATATTTATATATTTGTATGTAGCTTAGTCTACTATGGGTAGATGTGATGTATTATGCACGTACGTGAAGTCGAGATGACTGATTAAAAATAAAAGAATTAACATGTGATAGAAGACAATCCATTTAAACTATTGTTATGTATAAAGTGTATAATATACCAGTCACCAAAACATTGTTCTAACCCCTCCTTGTTATAACGTATAGGATAGCTTAGATGAATAGGTTCCTTTGGCGTGCCCAATACTGATAAGGAAATTAGACACTTGAAGTGTCAATCTGGTCAGTAACTATGTGACTTATTATATTTTATTATTCCACTGTGAGTTATATCGTTAGTGTTATGATATGCATTCATTATTTTATATGCAAGATAGCAAATCAATGATTCGTATTTTGGTGTACTTGGGTTTGCAATTTAGCGAAAATTCGGACCCAATGAGGTGTGGGTTATTATATTTG
Organism: Allium fistulosum; assembly: GCA_030737815.1. Classification (NCBI taxonomy): domain Eukaryota; kingdom Viridiplantae; phylum Streptophyta; class Magnoliopsida; order Asparagales; family Amaryllidaceae; genus Allium; species Allium fistulosum. The sequence goes on along the minus strand of CM060908.1, from coordinate 410,741,547 downwards.
GCATTAGGGCTTAGGTTAGTCGACCTTGAAAAAATAGGATACGTTGAGTGAACGTATTTGTATTTTGACTATAAATATATTACACACTAAATCCTAAAAATTCCAACTATAGAGTAATTGCATATGGAAGGTCCCAAAGCTGAATATTACGTGATTCCCTAGTCATGCCCCGATAGCCCAATGGTTGTAGATCTCTGTATAATTGCTGACTGATGATGTATAGTAGGTCCAGATAAGAGAAAAGTAAGAATTCGTAAGTTGTTGATATCCGAAAGCAATTGGTATTCCAAAGAATGGTGTGAAGTAGTCACTCCAAGTTAGTGATCAGACTTTTAATATTTGGAAGAAGATAAGTCAGCAAGTTGAAGAAAAAGGTCCAAGAGAAAGGACAGATAGAAATCCACTTTGAGTTCAACCCAATAAAAAATAGTTTTAAAAGTTGAGAAAAATATATCATTAATATATTTGAAAAAGTAAGCAAATATTGGGTTTCAAAATATGTATATGAATATAAATATTTAGTTCAATTGAAAAGTTTTTGTAAATGAATGTTATAAAATCCAATTGTTCAAAGATATTTATATAGCGTATATAGCTTGCTAGTTTTTTGTGAAGAAAGAAAATTGTAAATACAAAGTTCTAGTATAAAAAAAAAATTTAAAATTTCAATAAAAGAAAATTTGTAAAAAGATGTTTCTTCTGAAAGAAAGATGGTAGAGCAATATAACTTTTGGTTTTTCTTTAACGAAAATTTTAAGCTGTAAAATCATTTTTAGGGGTGGACAATAGGAAGTGGCACAAGTTTGAAATGGGTAAATAGCACAGGAAAAAAGGTTTAAAACCTAAAAACAAAGCAGTAGGCTAACGCACTGCAATTGTCAGATAAAGATGATAGTTAATTGCGAGGAAAACTATTTAAATAAGAGCACTTTAGGTAGAAGAAAGATTAATGGTAGTAAAATTATGAAATATAAGTAGAAACAACATTAGGAATATATATTAAAATAATGTTAGTAATCTATTCTAGAGTAACATAGAAAAAATATTCGAAATATAAACAAAAACAAGGTTAGGAATTCTTATAAAATGATGTTAATAATTAGAAACAATAAAGGAAATTAAAAAGAAAGAAGAAAAAATGGATATTTTCATAATAGGTGCAATAATGGCACATATCTTTTAGAAGTCCCCCTAATATGCTAGTAGAGCCCTCTCTAAGGATGAAAGTGGAGATAGCATGAGTGATAAAAAAATATTAGAGTAAGAGAGTTGTCCTTATCTACTCTAGTTTTTATTGTTTAGAATTATATAAGATGTTTTAGAAATATTGTAAAGTGCATTTTTTAAAAGAAATGGTTTGGTGTAACAAATGAGTTTCTAAAAAGAAAACTTAAGAAATAGTTTGGGCTAAATTCCTAATTTTTAAGAAGTAAAAGTTAAAAAGACCTTTATAAGAAAACGTTGATTTGGAGAAAAATGAAAGAAAAACTTTTTAAAATTAATTTTTCTAACATTCTTAGACTTAATGAATAAGCTAAATTCAAAAAATTTAAATTATAGTTTTAAAAGTTAAGACATCAAGTATTTTTAAATTTAGTAAAAGGTTTCTAAGTTGCACATTTAAAGACAAAGGTTTTGGGATTTGGAATTTCAAAACTTTGAAGTTTTTAACTTTGAAAAAAAGGGGGCGAAGACCAAACCATAATTTTAAATATGAAGTAGATAGGAATGACTACCTAGGTAAAACGGGATAAAAGACAAGGCTATGAAGAAGATAGCAATGACTACTCATAGAATAGCAATAAGGAATCCCCGTAGAATGTAAAGAATATTGGTGAGCCTAGGAATGTTTTTGTTAGACATGTGTACAAGCCATAAAAAGAACCTACAAAGGAATGATAAATGGTATTAAAGTACATTTCTACGAGTTCTAGGATATGCTCGTATGAAGAACCAAATATAAAAGAAGTAAACACCAAGATTTGGGAGTACCATTAAGGGATTTGAATTTAAAGAAGAATGTAACAGAGGGTTATGAGATGGCAAACACACATAGATGATATTGGTAGACTCAAAGTTAAGGAAGGCAAGATAGAGATGGAAAAGTTATTCCACCAAGCCAGTTGCCAATGAGTTATTCAAAATGTGCATAGTTTGTATTTCCTAGCCACTACAGTATGGGGATGCATAGTTTATTTCATAATTGGGTGTGTTGATGGAATTAATGAATATACCTTATTCATTAGAAGCCACAAACGAAAGTTAAGGTTTGTAAGCTGTAGAAGGATGACACGGTAGAAAAGTCCATTCAATTTAAGTAAGGAGTGATAGGATCAAAACATCGTTAGTGTTAGTTGATGTTGAAGGGCAGCTTCCAGCAGTTGTTTCTTCGAAGTTTGGGTCATAAGCATTAGTTGTCTTTATCGGTATAAAAGCATGTACGATATTATAGGAAATGTTCTGTTTTGTGTTTTCGATGTATGCCGCAATATTATGGGAAAACAACAAGACAAGGAAATTTCAAGAAAGTCTGTTAACTAATGCAAAAGGAAAGAAAATAGTCAAGTTTGGAAGTTAAGGAATAAATTAAGAAAATTTAATTAATTAACTACTAAGATAAAAATGAAAAAAGGTTGTAAACCACGAAAAATTTCAGGAAATAAATTTCAACGAGCTGAGGACGGGGAAGAAATGTTGCGTAGCCATGGATCAATGTCCCTGTATCTTAAAAAGTTGAAATTTATGATTAAACTTATTTGCTGGTTGCTATTTTGAATAAAAGAAAAGTTTTGAAACTTAAAATTTACCATGAAATTAGATGAGTCCACTATGGACATTAGACTGTTAACTAAACCCTGATTTCATGAGATGTGGCATAAATTATTTTTAAGAAAATATATAATATATAAGGGGTCGTTTGGTTTATTTTGTATTTTATATTTTGAGTTTTCAACATTAATTACAAAATATGAGAAGAACGAAGGGAGGTCGGAAGGGATGAACGGAAGATTGGAAGGGACCACGAAGTGGATGGAGGAACGACGGAAAGATGAATTGTTGATCGTTCTTCCGTTTTTCTCAAAACACAAAAAATGGAAAAAAAAGTTGTTTTCTATTTTGTGTGTTAAATTCGTTTTCTAAAATAGTCATTTTTCATAATATACATGCGTCGTGCGTATTTTTGTATGGACGAAAACTCAAAACTAAAAACGGTAAACCAAACATAGCCTAAACTTTTAATAATTTTTGTCCAAATTCTTGGTTTTGAAAATAAAATACCTTTGTGAAAAGCTTTAAAGATTTTGTGATGGAAATTCTTAAAGCCTAAAGTTTTTAATATAAAAATATTTTTATGAAGAAAAGAATGAAAATTTTCAAATTTTTTAAATGCCATATACTTGACATGGGGAATAGTTGACAAGATTGTTAGCATGGATTTTACGGTACGGAAGAAATGACAGTAAAATAAAGTACGGTTAGAGACAAGGGAGAAAGCTATTATAGCTTTGGAATCACTTTCTCTATACCTTATCAATAGGTGAACTTAAATTGATTTTATAATAATTTTGTTTAAAAAGTTTAAAAACTTTATAATAAAATTTACTTATGTGGACTGTACTCGGAAAAGTTTAAAAGGAATTGATGGCAAAAGAGAAAGTTCCAACGCTTAGTGGAAAAAGGTTACACAAGGAAATGATGGAAATAAGGAATTCTCCATCTAAACTTTTTTCCGGCATAAGAAAATAGGTTTAAAAAATTAGATCTTTTCAAACTTGGATCTTAGAATCGGTGTGCTAGGATTTTGGATGGTAGGTATTGTATGAAAAATTGGTTGAACTATGCTTCTGTTCGTGGCAGTGTGGAAAATTTTGAATGCAAAAATAAGATTTTGTTTCTTAAAAGTTGCATGCATATTGAACTGCCGATATATTTAGGATGTTTGCACTATATTTTCGAAAATGATTTAAAAGAATGCATTCAGATAAGAGGCACCAATTAGAATTATTCTACATATATATCAAATGTATTGTGATACACTGTGCACTTGTACATGATTAGTTGTTTTGTATACTAATTGATTTGTTAGTTTAGAATGGTTGTACGTTATGTTACGTTGTTCAGTCCTAGAGGAATTTCGAGGATGAAATTCTTTTTAAGGGATAGAGAATGTAACACCCTGTGATTTTACTATAATTAATTACAAAAGAAATTTAACAAATAAATAATATTGCTAAAAAATATAATTTTTGCAAACTTTATAATTTTTGCTACAAAACTTATACTGTTGGGTTCATGGTTATTTTCTAATCAGTTTTCGTATATAAAGTTTTCTAATCGAAGTTCAAATGAAAAAGTTATTAGCGTTTGAAGTTTTTGAATCGAAAATAACTATATATGTAATTATGGTAATGAAATTTAATTAATGTTAGTTACTACATTAATGGAAACTCAAACGTTAAAAATGATAACGTTAAATCAAATCTAAGAAATATATATAACTGGAACCAAATTATTGCAATCAGAAATAAAACAAATGACTAAAAGAAATAAATAACATAATCGTTCAAACAAGGAATAAAATAAACAAAATCAACAATGGTAATTAATTAATGCCTAAAACAAGCCATGGGTTGACCTAAAATCTCTGCTGTTCAACGGGTAGCGGTCAAGCATAGGGGGAAGGCAGTTAACCCGTGCTTTGTAAATTAAACAATGAAAAATCGCCCGAGCGGCCCAGGTTTAATATGATTTCATCAACAGTTGGCATTGATTTGAACTTCTATAAATATAGACCTAGACTCTCACTTTTAAACTCATATTTTCATAGTGACAATGGAGCTCTACCATTTTCCCTTCTCCTCCCAAATTCATAGAAATAGTTCTAGTTTATACGTATAAAAAATTGGAGAATTGTAGAAGATGATTGAGGGAAGAGAATATATTCAAATCAAATTGCCAAAGTCAAGGTAAATTGTAAATCCAAATCAAAAATACAAATCAGCTTTAATCACTTTTTTAACATAGATCTCTGATAAATCTATATGCGCTTGCGGTGTATAAATGCAAATAAGGAGAAAAATGAGTCAAACTGGAATAATAGGGATTAAATCTGGAGAGTTGGGATGCTAAAATGGTGAGTGGGAAAAATTATATACTTTTGTATAATATTAGATTTATATTGTCATAGACCTATTCATATATTACTGAAATGTAAATTGGAGTTGTAGGCTAAACCTATACACATGCAAGGAAATTATAAACTCTTCCTACATATTCTATAGTTGTTAACTTGATATACATATATGTTGAAAGAATGTAAATCTGGAAAGAATTTGGGTTTAGCAATCCCTAAATTTATTATTGAATAATAGTAGACCATGAACCTGCAAATGATGTAATAATTCCATATTTGTAAAGTGAATGATTATTGAAAATAAAAGTGTAAACTAAGTTTCATGATAAATTATAAGGATTTAAGCAATATTTTAATTCGTTGGAATATAAGATGTTGGAATGTTAATTTCTATAGATTATCAAATTAAATAAAAGTGTCTCGTCTGAAATGACAAGGAATACCCCCTAAAGAAAGAGATGTATATAATAGGGATGTTTACCGTATTTTGTACTGCATTTTTCAATAACTATAAAAAGAAAATTCCTTATAATTCCAAATGCAACATAATTCTTCCTTTTAGATAAGATATAGAAATTTACCGTGTTAACCTTACCATTAGGAGAGGCGTAATTACAATGTATTAAAATGAAGCAAATCCTCAAGTGTTAAATAAAGGATTATAAATGTAATAAGAACATTCAAAAAGGAAAACATACACAATGCGTACAAGGACGGAAATTAAATAAAAAGAAAATGAAGTGTAGGCAAGAATAAATTAAAGGTTAAAAAGGGAATAGAAATAGAAAATGGGAAAAGGGATAAATGAATAAATAACTTAAGACATTGTAATTCTTTAAAAAGGAAGCAGTAAATAGTCTTAATTCAAATAGGATATAAACGCATAAAAGAAGTAAAGAAATATGGTCAACAATAAACTGTAAAGGCCAAATAATTAAGTAAGAATGAATGAATATATATATAAGACATATATACACGTAGCCTCAACTATGCGTTTATGATGAGTGTGAATTATTAAAGTTGATAAATAATTAAATAAATAGAATGACATGGTCATTAGAATGGATTGGAATGCGAGGTCAGTAGTGTTACACAATAGAAGTCTGCTGTAATGACCCGCCACTCATTCCACAGAATGACGCATCATTAATAAGAAAGAAAGGGGTAGAAAATAGAAAAGAAGAGAAGAAAGAAAGAAACAACAACAACGATCTCACAGCGGAACGAATAAATTATATTAATAACATAAACTATTACATAGTATACAACACTTATCAGAGTTTACACAACTATACAACACATACTAGACAGTTATAAACATCTGTCTAGATATTACAACTCAAATACAATACAAGACTCTAACACAGATATCAACACAGCGGAATACTATATCTACGAACGCCGAAGCCTCATGCTCCATTGCTCCTCCACCATTCGTCAAAGCTAAACCTGAATCCCTTGGCTACTCGTAAAAATTTGAGTACCCAAGAGTTTATAAAACAGAAATAAACAACTTGGGTTAGACATGGGTCTGGTGTGAGTAACAGGTTAAACTTGCTTAACTTCTAAACCTTTAGAAAGAAAAGGTATCGCGTAAGACTCCCCACAAATAAACATGGGTAAGTTTTTACCTTACGCTAACCAAAACATTTGATAGGAAATCCAGTTATATTATAATAGGGTCTAGGGTTTTCAAATAAATATGAAATAGCTGAAATTGTTACATTATTAAATTCCAGCATACTAGCCACAAAGTGGGTTATACAATCAAAACCGTAAGGGCACGTAGGAAGAATGAGTTTCCATACAATGGCAGGGCTACTGGGGTACCGCTCGTCACAGTACGTGGCCTAGATCACCGTACCGAGGAGTACGCCCGCTCCCCTGCAACACAAAGCCGGAACCATCCCTTACTGGATAATTCCGAACAAGATAACCCCGTAGTTGGCGTGACCAACCACACACTAAGCCGAATAAAAAGAAAAGGGACCTTTAGACAGGGATCTATCTTGCTCTCAGTGGGTGCTACCCACGAAGCCTTGCTGCACCTCCCCTGTTTTAGCCATTCCCGGTTGATGAGGCTTGAGGTTACGATTACCTTTAATCAGAACATATCACTTAGAATGCTCATCGTCCACCTGACGATGTTCTGAAAGCATTCAATCCATACAAGTTCGTTCCGGGTTCGAACGAAACCGAAGGCATTATCTCGTTACACTCGTTTTGGAATCACCCTCAGAGTTAACGACAATAACCCTTGCACTCTGAATCTTCATCTTCACTTGAGATTCACGACCTATCGTAAATTTGGATCGATGTGGTATTCGGGTCTCCAGACCTGGAATTCCGGTATACGGAAACCCGATCCCGGTCTCATCGAAATCCAAAACGTATCTTTTAAGGGCCAAGTTGTTTTAAGGTTAAAACAATTCAATTCTTATCTATATACACAAAGATAGATAATTCAATAGATAATCTACATTATCATCCCAAACAGATAATTCACATTATCATTATAATTCAACCAAACATCCATATCATATATCAATCATATCTCATCAGAAATATCAAACAATGAAATACATTCAATCTCATTCATCCATCCTTAAGCAATGATTTATATCATCTAATTAATTTAAAGTGAATTAAACTAATTACTTCATTCTATAAATCCTGCTTACTTAATTATTAATTAAACCAATTAATTAATCATTACTCTAAATATCCATCTTAATTAATCATTCCTGATTAATTATACTTTAATTACTTTAAGTAATTAATCCCTAATTAATTTCACAAATTAATTATCTTAAACCATTTCAGTAATTAATCTTAAATTACTTCATTAATTAATTAACCATACTTAATTACATTAATCCTTAATTAATTACAATTAATTAATTACTTTAATCACTTATTATCTATTAATTAATCTTAATTAATCAATTCTTAATTACATCATTAATTATATTAATTATTGATCCTTAATTATTCTTAATTAATTATCTTATTTAAATTAATAATTAATTAGTCACATTTATTAATCACCTTTGATTAATAACATTTAGTAATTAACTACCCTTAATTACTCTTCCATAAATTAATTTCTCCAAAATTAATTATCCTTTAATTAATCCCTTGATTAATTATACAAAAGTAATTAAACTAAAATTACTTTTATTATTAAATCATCTTTAGTTAATTACATCCAGTAATTACCTTTAATTACTTTCCTAAGTAATTACACTTCACTAATTACATTTAAGTAATTATACTAATTCAAATCACCAAATGATTATCTTAAATTAATTAAATTAATTAATTTAACTCATCAAATTTATTAACTTATAATCCTAATTATTTAATTAATTAACACTAAATCATTAATTAATTAAATTACCAAATTATTCTTTAATTACCTTATTAATTTAATGACTCCTTTATCATTAAACCTTAATCACTTTCTAAATTAAAGTATTAACCTTTAACTACTTTAATTATTACTAACAAAGACTTTAAAAGATTTAACTTTAAAATCTTTCTTTTAATTTATTTTAAATTAAAGATTTAAAATAGATTACAATTTAATTTTGACCAATATTTAAATCAAATATACAAAATCTTTTTAAATCAAATGTTAAGAACACTTAACATTTATAAAAGAAATTTACAAGATTTTTAAACCAATTTATTTAATTTAAAAATTCTTTTAAACTATACTTTGAACATTTAAAGATGTTTATATATTAAAATAAAAACTTATTTATTTTTACAACTGGGATTCAAGTTTAATTTGAATCCATACTTTAAAATTTTAATTTAAACCTTGTTTAAATTTCTGTTTTCAAATTTTTAAAAATAGTTTTAAAAATTTAAAACAACAGATTTAAAAAAAAAACTGTACCAGGTCAATGACCCGAGCCCAACATCCAAAATACCCGAGAAAAAACATCAAAATACCCGAGTACTTCTTCGAGTTTTCCTTCCATTTTATTTTCTAAAAACTGTTAAACCCCACGCGAGTCTCCCCTAACATCTTCGAGTCAAACTCACAAATCCTCGAGCCATTCACGCAATTCCTTCGAGTACCCCTCTCTCCTTCAAACCCAACTTACCAGTATCCACATCATCACCGTGCACGTGCACGGTGACGCCGCTCCACTTCGATCACCGGAGATGATCTCCCCAAGTCATCGATCATCCTCACACCTAAATACGATCATCAGATCAACCTACCAGACTCGAAATCAAATTCGAGCTTCACATCCCAACCCTGGAACAAAAAGTCTCGAACATCCATAAAGCCTGGAAACGCCTCGAATCCAACTTTCTGACCACCAGAGCGCCTGATCTTCTAGCCTTACCTTCGTCAACGTTCCTGCTTCCAATCTCCAGAGTATGGTGGAACTCGGTCCACCAGAGACAATTTGACGACAATTATTTCGACCACAACAAAAACTAGGTCTACAGAAAATCTCGATCGATTCCTATTGCCACAGTCATTTATAATTCCTACTGTTATTTTTCTGATCAACACTGATAGCTCCTCTTCCCCTAGAATGAACTACGATCCTCCAAACCAATGCGATCAACAGAAATTACCCAAAAAGTAAAAACTGTTCATCCTCGAACTGCTCAATAATCCCATTACTAAAAATTATGATTTTAGATTTAAAAATCATGTTTATGGATGATGTTTTAGATCCTAAGCCTGAATCATTGAATTATGACGTTTGAATTTTCACTATTTCAAAATTTGATCAGTTGTTTGTAATTTCCAGAGATAAACAAAGTTATTTTAACTTAGATAAAATTTTAAAATCTACTCTATGATCAAACAACAAGTTTTGTTTTAAGACTTAAATCCTAACACAGATTAGATAATGAGATAATGGTTTTTATTTGAATTCTTAGCTCTGAAACTAAGAATCATTAAGTCATTGATAAAACAGTCAAGTACACATCCATACATTCACATATATACATAAAAATGCACTAACATAGATACATACAAACATACCAATTCCAGATATGAACATGCAACAGTTTTTATATATATTTAAATTTAAAAAATGATGTTACTCACTTGATAAATAACAGGGGATAGGTTTTTATATGTAAATAGACAGGCTCACACACATATTCCTACCAATTCATATAAATTCAAATTAGAAACTTCAATTCCAGCCAATATCATCACATGCAAACATGTATCATATCCTTAAGTTTTGGAAAATGTAAGTTACTCACCATTTGAGGACAGAGAAACTTTCCAGGTTCTAATTTGAAAAGCTTTAAAATCTTTTAACTTGAATTGCCTTTTTGCTCCTTCGATTTAAAACTTGAGTTTCCCTTTTGAAAACTTGAATTCTAGCTTTAGTTTGAAATTTTCTCAGTTGCATGCAGACTATACTCTTGATTTCCCGATTATAGAAAATATGCAGGCTTTCAGATTTGAAGAGAAAACAGGCTTTCCCTTTTGATTTTTTTGGAATAATGGATTACAGGTTTACACTTGCAGGCTTTGTTTTGAGATTGAAGAAATGCATTACAGGTCTTGGTTTGAGAACAGGCTGATTTACTGATTTGTTTGGAGAATTTTGTTTTGGAAATAAATTACAGAGTTGAAGAAATGTTGATTATTGTTTGAGGAGTTGATTACAGATTCTCTTTGGAGAGGTTACAGGTTTTGTTATGATTTTGGGAAGTTGATTATCAGATTTGTTTTGAGAGATTTGTTTTAAATTTTCAGGCTGAAAGTTTATCTCTTTGAATTCAAGAAGATAGAAAAATAAAATGAAGGGAGAGGTATGCATATATAAGTTAATTTGTAGTTTCTTAAAAATAAAAGAAAACAAAATTTTAAAAACTTGACATTTGTCACTTAGAGTGGTTAATTAGTTTACATTTTTTTAAACAAGCTTTTATAGATTTACACATGTCATTTAAGTAACACTTATTCATTTAAATGTAAATAAAAGCTTTTCTTTATTTATTAAATACAATTACTTATCTATTTATATATATTACTTATAAAGAAACAAAACTAATTATTATAAATAAAAGTTTACATATACTTTGAGATCCAAACTATTTAAATATTACCTCTTTTTTGAATTCAAAATTAAATCTAAATTATATTTTTAAAATCCAATTTAAAGTCAATTTAAAAGAACACATTCAAATTCTTTAAAATCTTATTTTACATAAAAATCTATTTTATAAAAACAATATACTATTAATATTGTTTGGAAATAACTCATTTATCAATTTTAAATAATTTATAAAGAGATTATAAATTACTACTATTATTAAATGAATTAACATATCATATGTAAATTGTATTTTAAACTTATATATATATATTCACTTTTAAATCATATTTAATAAGAAAATAAAATAATCCTTATTATAAATCTTATTTAAAACTATATAGATATTTTGTTTAAATAGCTTTGAAAAGCAAATATTAAATAAATCAAAATCTCAAAATTATCAATATATATATTAGAAATTTAAAACAAGATTTCATTCATTTATTAACTTTCAAATCAAAGCCAATCTATTTACAATATATACATATATATATATACATTATAAATAGAAATCATTTTATTAATATCTAAAAGATAAAATTCACTAATTAAATATTCATTTAATTAGATTATTAAACCAATTCAAACATTTTTTTATCAAAGATCATCAAATCAATTTAATTATTTAAACAGATTATTAAATTGATATTGCCCCAAATTTCCGGGATATTACATTCCTCCCCCCTTAAAATAATTTCGTCCTCGAAATTTTAAACAAAGGTAATTTAATAATCTATTTAAATCACAGCCATAAATTATCATCCATATGCTAACAACCATAGCAAACAATTCACTTAATCAAACAATTCAAACTATCCAGAAAAATTCTAGATAGAATTTCCTCGAGTTTCCACAAGTATATATATATATATATATATATATATACCGGGATACTCGCTCTACAAACGATCCAAACAACCAATACTACTAAGCTATAAAGCTTTAACTCATCTGGATCTACAAAACTAAACAAGATGTCAGACTACAGACGAGTCTGACTCAACAACCAGATCTTCCAGAACTGCCGGTTCCAAAACCAGAGATAAATCAAACACGTACTCCCACAATGAATTCCAGTTATCCAAACTGACAATTCAATCCAGTAGATCAAAGCACTTATCCAAATTAGATCACAAAAAAGATCCAAAATAACTCGGAGCTAACCTTTAACCAGAGAAAAACTTCACAACCATGAAGTCTCCAACTTCGAATTTCAAATTCCATCGTCTCTTATCCACAAAATCTTCAGACGATCTCGGCTTCCTACAAATCCTTCCTGATCAGCTCAACCTTCGCTGATGCTCTTCGAAACAAACAAGACCAAAAATAACTCAACAAAATGATTCCCTTCAAGATCAACTCATAATCCAAAACACAACTCTACTTCACAAACATCAGTAGATTCCAAACTTACTTCTCCTAGAGATGCACTCCCAAACTGTTTCTGCTGCACCACTCTGATCTGGAGTAGAATGCTGATGAAGAATACAAGCACAAACTGGACAACACATCCCAGAAAATCTCAGATAACTCAAGAGATTACTCAGCAATCGCAAGTCACTTTTGCGATTAACCCAGCCAAGATCCAAATAAAACTGTTCTCTCTTTACTAATCAGAACAGCTCACACTTGACTATCCAATCCATCGAAGAAATGGATCCTCTCTGCTGCTTCTGAACTTCACCTTTAGAAAACTGTTCAGCCAGAAAAACTTCTGCCATAGATGCCAAAGATTTCCTAACCAAAGCTCTTCGAGAAACTCGGACCCAAACCACAAACACCATGCTGGACTCAGCCACAACACCGAAACAGACACTCTTCATTAACTTGTTCCAAAGAAAACATCTTCGGGAACATCCATAGTTACTGCATCTCATCACACAGTTACAATTTCCTGAGATACCATCACTCGCTTCTGCCTAACCGACAGATCCAACTCTACTCATCCAACTTCAAAGATAAACTCCGAACCATAACAGTTTCCTTCGGAGATCGATGAAATCCTTCACCACAGCAAAGTTTACTCGAGACGGTATTCGGTCTACAGTCTCGACAGATACTTCCAACCTCAATACTTAGACTCCTAATCCTAGATGATAAATTATTATCATCTCAACCAATCATTACAAATACCATATACATTTAAAATGATACTTTTTATATATAGAAAATATATCTGGGTAAAATTATTTCACCTTCCCTTTTAAAACAATATTGTGTCCATTGGCCTGGTCCAAGTGTTTAGAGATCCCTATCAATAACGTTAGCTACTCGTATTGACCAGAATCCATATACCACCCAACCGATCAATTAACACAATATAAAACCATTTTATATAACTAACAAATACGCGCTCTCGTATATATATATATACACTCAAACTCAAACAGGTTGCTACAGATCCTATTTCTAATGAACAATCCTTCCGAACCTAGGTATTCACTCAACCTAGTGTTCTGATATTCACTTAACCAAAAGCTTAGGCATTCGCTCAACCTATGCTCTGATACCAACTGTAATGACCCGCCACTCATTCCACAGAATGACGCATCATTAATAAGAAAGAAAGGGGTAGAAAATAGAAAAGAAGAGAAGAAAGAAACAACAACAACGATCTCACAGCGGAACGAATAAATTATATTAATAACATAAACTATTACATAGTATACAACACTTATCAGAGTTTACACAACTATACAACACATACTAGACAGTTATAAACATCTGTCTAGATATTACAACTCAAATACAATACAAGACTCTAACACAGATATCAACACAGCGGAATACTATATCTACGAACGCCGAAACCTCCTGCTCCATTGCTCCTCCACCATTCGTCAAAGCTAAACCTGAATCCCTTGGCTACTCGTAAAAATTTGAGTACCCAAGAGTTTATAAAACAGAAATAAACAACTTGGGTTAGACATGGGTCTGGTGTGAGTAACAGGTTAAACTTGCTTAACTTCAAAACCTTTAGAAAGAAAAGGTATCGCGTAAGACTCCCCACAAATAAACATGGGTAAGTTTTTACCTTACGCTAACCAAAACATTTGATAGGAAATCCAGTTATATTATAATAGGGTCTAGGGTTTTCAAATAAATATGAAATAGCTGAAATTGTTACATTATTAAATTCCAGCATACTAGCCACAAAGTGGGTTATACAATCAAAACCGTAAGGGCACGTAGGAAGAATGAGTTTCCATACAATGGCAGGGCTACTGGGGTACCGCCCGTCACAGTACGTGGCCTAGATCACCGTACCGAGGAGTACGCCCGCTCCCCTGCAACACAAAGCCGGAACCATCCCTTACTGGATAATTCCGAACAAGATAACCCCGTAGTTGGCGCGACCAACCACACACTAAGCCGAATAAAAAGAAAAGGGACCTCTAGACAGGGATCTATCTTGCTCTCAGTGGGTGCTACCCACGAAGCCTTGCTGCACCTCCCCTGTTTTAGCCATTCCCGGTTGATGAGGCTTGAGGTTACGATTACCTTTAATCAGAACATATCACTTAGAATGCTCATCGTCCACCTGACGATGTTCTGAAAGCATTCAATCCATACAAGTTCGTTCCGGGTTCGAACGAAACCGAAGGCATTATCTCGTTACACTCGTTTTGGAATCACCCTCAGAGTTAACGACAATAACCCTTGCACTCTGAATCTTCATCTTCACTTGAGATTCACGACCTATCGTAAATTTGGATCGATGTGGTATTCGGGTCTCCAGACCTGGAATTCCGGTATACGGAAACCCGATCCCGGTCTCATCGAAATCCAAAACGTATCTTTTAAGGGCCAAGTTGTTTTAAGGTTAAAACAATTCAATTCTTATCTATATACACAAAGATAGATAATTCAATAGATAATCTACATTATCATCCCAAACAGATAATTCACATTATCATTATAATTCAACCAAACATCCATATCATATATCAATCATATCTCATCAGAAATATCAAACAATGAAATACATTCAATCTCATTCATCCATCCTTAAGCAATGATTTATATCATCTAATTAATTTAAAGTGAATTAAACTAATTACTTCATTCTATAAATCCTGCTTACTTAATTATTAATTAAACCAATTAATTAATCATTACTCTAAATATCCATCTTAATTAATCATTCCTGATTAATTATACTTTAATTACTTTAAGTAATTAATCCCTAATTAATTTCACAAATTAATTATCTTAAACCATTTCAGTAATTAATCTTAAATTACTTCATTAATTAATTAACCATACTTAATTACATTAATCCTTAATTAATTACAATTAATTAATTACTTTAATCACTTATTATCTATTAATTAATCTTAATTAATCAATTCTTAATTACATCATTAATTATATTAATTATTGATCCTTAATTATTCTTAATTAATTATCTTATTTAAATTAATAATTAATTAGTCACATTTATTAATCACCTTTGATTAATAACATTTAGTAATTAACTACCCTTAATTACTCTTCCATAAATTAATTTCTCCAAAATTAATTATCCTTTAATTAATCCCTTGATTAATTATACAAAAGTAATTAAACTAAAATTACTTTTATTATTAAATCATCTTTAGTTAATTACATCCAGTAATTACCTTTAATTACTTTCCTAAGTAATTACACTTCACTAATTACATTTAAGTAATTATACTTATTCAAATCACCAAATGATTATCTTAAATTAATTAAATTAATTAATTTAACTCATCAAATTTATTAACTTATAATCCTAATTATTTAATTAATTAACACTAAATCATTAATTAATTAAATTACCAAATTATTCTTTAATTACCTTATTAATTTAATGACTCCTTTATCATTAAACCTTAATCACTTTCTAAATTAAAGTATTAACCTTTAACTACTTTAATTATTACTAACAAAGACTTTAAAAGATTTAACTTTAAAATCTTTCTTTTAATTTATTTTAAATTAAAGATTTAAAATAGATTACAATTTAATTTTGACCAATATTTAAATCAAATATACAAAATCTTTTTAAATCAAATGTTAAGAACACTTAACATTTATAAAAGAAATTTACAAGATTTTTAAACCAATTTATTTAATTTAAAAATTCTTTTAAACTATACTTTGAACATTTAAAGATGTTTATATATTAAAATAAAAACTTATTTATTTTTACAACTGGGATTCAAGTTTAATTTGAATCCATACTTTAAAATTTTAATTTAAACCTTGTTTAAATTTCTGTTTTCAAATTTTTAAAAATAGTTTTAAAAATTTAAAACAACAGATTTAAAAAAAAACTGTACCAGGTCAATGACCCGAGCCCAACATCCAAATTACCCGAGAAAAAACATCAAAATACCCGAGTACTTCTTCGAGTTTTCCTTCCATTTTATTTTCTAAAAACTGTTAAACCCCACGCGAGTCTCCCCTAACATCTTCGAGTCAAACTCACAAATCCTCGAGCCATTCACGCAATTCCTTCGAGTACCCCTCTCTCCTTCAAACCCAACTTACCAGTATCCACATCATCACCGTGCACGTGCACGGTGACGCCGCTCCACTTCGATCACCGGAGATGATCTCCCCAAGTCATCGATCATCCTCACACCTAAATACGATCATCAGATCAACCTACCAGACTCGAAATCAAATTCGAGCTTCACATCCCAACCCTGGAACAAAAAGTCTCGAACATCCATAAAGCCTGGAAACGCCTCGAATCCAACTTTCTGACCACCAGAGCGCCTGATCTTCTAGCCTTACCTTCGTCAACGTTCCTGCTTCCAATCTCCAGAGTATGGTGGAACTCGGTCCACCAGAGACAATTTGACGACAATTATTTCGACCACAACAAAAACTAGGTCTACAGAAAATCTCGATCAATTCCTATTGCCACAGTCATTTATAATTCCTACTGTTATTTTTCCGATCAACACTGATAGCTCCTCTTCCCCTAGAATGAACTACGATCCTCCAAACCAATGCGATCAACAGAAATTACCCAAAAAGTAAAAACTGTTCATCCTCGAACTGCTCAATAATCCCATTACTAAAAATTATGATTTTAGATTTAAAAATCATGTTTATGGATGATGTTTTAGATCCTAAGCCTGAATCATTGAATTATGACGTTTGAATTTTCACTATTTCAAAATTTGATCAGTTGTTTGTAATTTCCAGAGATAAACAAAGTTATTTTAACTTAGATAAAATTTTAAAATCTACTCTATGATCAAACAACAAGTTTTGTTTTAAGACTTAAATCCTAACACAGATTAGATAATGAGATAATGGTTTTTATTTGAATTCTTAGCTATGAAACTAAGAATCATTAAGTCACTGATAAAACAGTCAAGTACACATCCATACATTCACATATATACACAAAAATGCACTAACATAGATACATACAAACATACCAATTCCAGATATGAACATGCAACAGTTTTTATATATATTTAAATTTAAAAAATGATGTTACTCACTTGATAAATAACAGGGGATAGGTTTTTATATGTAAACAGACAGGCTCACACACATATTCCTACCAATTCATATAAATTCAAATTAGAAACTTCAATTCCAGCCAATATCATCACATGCAAACATGTATCATATCCTTAAGTTTTGGAAAATGTAAGTTACTCACCATTTGAGGACAGAGAAACTTTCCAGGTTCTAATTTGAAAAGCTTTAAAATCTTTTAACTTGAATTGCCTTTTTGCTCCTTCGATTTAAAACTTGAGTTGCCCTTTTGAAAACTTGAATTCTAGCTTTAGTTTGAAATTTTCTCAGTTGCATGCAGACTATACTCTTGATTTCCCGATTATAGAAAATATGCAGGCTTTCAGATTTGAAGAGAAAACAGGCTTTCCCTTTTGATTTTTTTGGAATAATGGATTACAGGTTTACACTTGCAGGCTTTGTTTTGAGATTGAAGAAATGCATTACAGGTCTTGGTTTGAGAACAGGCTGATTTACTGATTTGTTTGGAGAATTTTGTTTTGGAAATAAATTACAGAGTTGAAGAAATGTTGATTATTGTTTGAGGAGTTGATTACAGATTCTCTTTGGAGAGGTTACAGGTTTTGTTATGATTTTGGGAAGTTGATTATCAGATTTGTTTTGAGAGATTTGTTTTAAATTTTCAGGCTGAAAGTTTATCTCTTTGAATTCAAGAAGATAGAAAAATAAAATGAAGGGAGAGGTATGCATATATAAGTTAATTTGTAGTTTCTTAAAAATAAAAGAAAACAAAATTTTAAAAACTTGACATTTGTCACTTAGAGTGGTTAATTAGTTTACATTTGTTTAAACAAGCTTTTATAGATTTACACATGTCATTTAAGTAACACTTATTTATTTAAATGTAAATAAAAGCTTTTCTTTATTTATTAAATACAATTACTTATCTATTTATATATATTACTTATAAAGAAACAAAACTAATTATTATAAATAAAAGTTTACATATACTTTGAGATCCAAACTATTTAAATATTACCTCTTTTTTTGAATTCAAAATTAAATCTAAATTATATTTTTAAAATCCAATTTAAAGTCAATTTAAAAGAACACATTCAAATTCTTTAAAATCTTATTTTACATAAAAATCTATTTTATAAAAACAATATACTATTAATATTGTTTGGAAATAACTCATTTATCAATTTTAAATAATTTATAAAGAGATTATAAATTACTACTATTATTAAATGAATTAACATATCATATGTAAATTGTATTTTAAACTTATATATATATTCACTTTTAAATCATATTTAATAAGAAAATAAAATAATCCTTATTATAAATCTTATTTAAAACTATATAGATATTTTGTTTAAATAGCTTTGAAAAGCAAATATTAAATAAATCAAAATCTCAAAATTATCAATATATATATTAGAAATTTAAAACAAGATTTCATTTATTTATTAACTTTCAAATCAAAGCCAATCTATTTACAATATATACATATATATATACATTATAAATAGAAATCATTTTATTAGTATCTAAAAGATAAAATTCACTAATTAAATATTCATTTAATTAGATTATTAAACCAATTCAAACATTTTTTTATCAAAGATCATCAAATCAATTTAATTATTTAAACAGATTATTAAATTGATATTGCCCCAAATTTCCGGGATATTACATCTGCCCACCACAAGAGGCTACCAGTAGTTGTGTATAAATTATCCTGATATGAGACATATCCAACCGCAGGACCCATGGAGAGTATACGCTTGCGTATAGATAAAGGAATACCTCAATAGAAAGTGGAGTCTGCTTCAAAGAAGGAAAGTGGGGTATTGCCTTGATTGTAGTAGGCAATATAAATCAGATAGTGACCGAAGAATGGCGCTATGGCAGCATGTGGAGGTACCAAATTAAAGATTAGGGACTGAACATAGGTCAAGAACGTCATCAATCCTTAGCAATCAACGAGAAAGACAGGGGTTACACCTAACGGCCTACACTCCCTACTAGTGTACGGTCCACGTTTGGTTATGCATCGCCACACGCTTGTTTGCTAGTTTGCTTGTTAGGAGGAAAGGCTAGCTACCCCTTTAAAGAAGTATTTCAAATGCATGGGGTAGTCCGTGGAGCTGAGTCCACAGCCGGTGGCGCTGAGTCCACCATACTTATAGTTCATAGAGCTGAGTCTACAAACTAGAAAGCAAACAAGTCGAAAATCCCCAAAAATGACAGTTAGAATATGGCTAAATTATCGAAAAACCATTATCAGGCACTATGGGATTTCTTCGGTATGCGCGGCAATGAGAATGTGATACGGCGAGGGTGATGGATACAGAGGGGGTGCTGATTTAGGGATACTAGCCAAGATAGTATCTTGGTCAATAGGGGACTGTGGTACTTATATATTTATATATTTGTACACAGCTATAATCTACTACGAGTAGATGTGACATATTGTGCGCGTACGTAGAGTCGAAATGACTAATTAAAATAAAAGACATAACATGTGGTAGAAGACAATTGGCATAAACTAGTCTTATATATAAAGTGTAATTTACCAATCACCAGAACGTTGTTCTGACCCCTTCCTGATTACAACCTACAGAATAGCTTAGACGGACAGGTTCCTTTGACATACTCGACACCGATAAGGAAACTAGACATTTGAAGTGTCAATCTTGGTCAGTAATTATATGACTTATTATATTTTTGTTTGCGCCAAAATTGGTCACAAACACCCAATTGCCAATGAAAGCACCAGTTCACAATCACAGATAACAAGTATGTAGAGAATTAAAAATGAAGAACACTAAGAAAATTTAGATGAAAGCGGTAAAGCACACAGGGTTTATAGTAGTTCGGCAATCCGGCCTACGTCCACTTTGAAGTTGATAATTATATTGAAGTTTGCTAGCTGATTACAACGAGTTACAACTGATTACAACAGCAAAATCCGAGTACAATGATGAATCCGGCAAAGTCTGGACGTAGAAGAGCCAAAAGTCCCTTTTTTTGTAAGCTATAATTATTCCGCTATGAGTTATATCGTTAGTGCTCTGATATGCGTTCATTTATGTTATATCCAGAATAGCAGACTAACGATCCATACTTTGGTTGACTTGAGTTTTCGATATAGTGAAAATTCGAGCCCACTAGGGTGCAGGTTCTTACAGTTATCATATATCCAAAATAGTTGAGTGATGGTGAGGATTGTTTAAACGTTGCTATATTTTCTTTGATTTCTTTCCACTATAGTATATAATCTAGGAATGTCACTTGACATAGGTATTTAGGACATGGATACCTAGGCACCCGATATTGTGCTTAGGACGTAGTACATTGTGATGATTATAGTAGAGTAGCATTTTATAGATGTATGTATGAAGGAGTGTGTGTCGATCGCCGCGTTTCGTACACCATTTAGTTTATATGAGTGGTTGGTTATGCTGTACAGGTTAACTAACGCTCTGGCATACTTCGATGATCTTATGAACTATGTTTTCAGAGATCAGCTAAATAAGTTTTTGCTTGTATTCATGGACGATATCCTTGTCTATTCTAGAATTGAGGAGGAACACAAGATGCACTTAAGGATCGTTCTTGAAGTGTTGAGGAAGCATAGGTTGAAAGAGAATTTTTTCAAAGTGTCACTTCTAGAGGATGAAAGTGAGGTTCTTGGGTCATGTCATCTTTGAGTAAGGCATCACAGTGAATCCCGCCAAGGTGGCAGCGGTTCAGAATTGGAGCCAACCCAAGAATGCTACTAATGTAAGGAGTTCTCTAGGATTGGCTGGATAATATAGACATTTTATCAAGGACTTTTAACACCCCGCAAATTGAACGTTAATTAATTAGAAGAAATTAATTACTAATTAGTAAAGCCCAAAGTAGAATTTTTATAAATGTCATAATTTGGCTATGAAACTTGCAAAAATAGGTTCGTGGAGATTTTATGATCAATTTTTATATATAAAGTTTTACGATTGGAGTTCAAACGAAAAAGTTATTAACGTTTAAAGATGTAATAAAGGAAATAAATGTTATTATTTAATGTTAACGGTTACTTAACATCTAAGCACAATTAATGTTAAATCAGATCGGTTAAAATTGTATAAGATAACATTTAATTGGAAAGGAATAAACATTTAACATAATTATGCAACTGTTCGACCGCTAGTGGTCGACCACTGATAGGCCAGGCTGTGAATTAAAAATAAGCCGAACGGCCTGAATTTAATAGAATCTAATCTAACAGCTGACATTTATTAGAACTCCTATAATGGAGATGCAAAAAGCTTCATTAGATATAAAATAAATTATTTAAAGTTAATTTATTTTCATTCTCATGTTATTTGTGTAGAAAAAAGAAGTGTTGTTTAATCTTAAATAACAAAACCGAAGAATATCATGATTTGTGTAGTCTACATTTAATGACTATAATAGATATTTAATTTATGTTGAGAAATTATGCCTTAGAATTAAGTCTTTACACCGACTTTGTTGATTCGATTCAAAAGAGAACTAGTCAAATCAACCTTTTATATGAATGTTGCTAAAGTGGATTCCAAAAAGCCTTGTTTTAGCGGGTGTAGCGGTAAATAGTGGGGCTTAAAGCAAATCTACTGTTTAATAGCACTATATTGAAAAAGCATAGCGATTGAAGAATGCTATGCGCTATAGAGGGAATTTTGCGAGCCTTTATCGAGGCTTTAACTGCACGGCTCGCAACGCATCTTGCTTTTTAGAAAACTCTAAGTGCTACCTTTGGCGATCTTAAGCCTGGAATCTTGGTATTATCTTTCCTTTATAAGGTAATTAGTCTCGGTATTGAATTTCCCTGATAGTCGGTAGGTCTCGTCTATCGTATCACTACCCTCGGGTCTCATCCTAGGGAAGCCTGGTCTATTTACATTCTTTGGTAACACCTTCGTCCAGCCTCTACATCTGGAATCTTTGACCGTCTCCCTCGGCTATACTCTTCCTTAGTTCATTTGCTTAGAACATCTTTTAACATTTCTTAGTTCATTTTAGGTTTCGAGTGTTATAACTTAACATATCACCTTCGGCCCGGTTACTTCCTTCAATACATGTAATAAAGCCTATAATACTAATTGCTCACATGTGTAATAAAGTCTATAATACTAATTGAAACTGATTAGTTAGCATGGAAATTTTTGTCTGTTTCGCTTTACTAGTACCCTCATGTGTAACATGCAGTGTTCTCCAGATTTCATATGCAAATTTGCAAATAAAGACTCTATTAAATTCATTATTATCTAAGAAGCAAAATAAAATATTCATGGCCTTAGAATTATTTAGTGCATGTGTCTTTTGGTCAATATTCCTTTGTGAAAATTCATTTTGGGGTTTAGTGTATTCACACTATAAGCACCCCCACCTCTTTACCTATACTATTCAACAATATTACAATGTAACATTGTCGGATAATATGAAAAATAAGGCAATATGGGATACACACGTAAATATTCCCTTGGGCAAACACCGATATGTATTTAAACATTGAATAAATAACTCACTTATAGATACATGGTATCAACACAAAGCGATACACATGTGTGACTCTAAGATAGAATAATACATAATATACAGCATGTAACAGAGAACATAAAGTAAGAATCGCAGCGATAATATATAATACAAAAAATACAAAGTATGTCTAATATACATTACATGGATATACATACAAAAGTCTGTACAATACATAATGGTAAATAGTTATACTGAATACTAGTCTCCTCTATGCCCAAAACACAGACTGCTAATATTATCTCTATACTTGAAAAGTCTCGAACTGACCCAAGTACTATATAAATAACACATGGGTCAAACTCTGTCTAAATAAAGGTTTACTATACATAAGTAATTCAATATATGCAGGGTATAATAATATGATAGCATCCATAATGTAAATAGATATAAAGTAATGTAAGCATGGTGTATAATATCATAGACAATCTCAAACGTGTCACAACTATCAAATATCACAAGATCGGGCATAAGATATCATCACCCTTATAAAATATATCGAATCAAAAATCACTAAACCATACAAAAAGGTCATCACCGATATAGAAAACACATTAAATCATAAATCAACATCGAATTGGTGAATCATCTATTTCTAGAAATCAACATTCAAATACAAAAAACATCTATAAAGAGATATCACCATGTATAATTAGACTAACACGTAACTTAGCCCAAATATAACACTTAATCTCAATAAAAAAAATATCCACAATATCAATCTAAATAATCATCCATAAACCAAAATATAGTATTGGCGATACATGCGTATAAAAGTATAATTGGCGATACATGTGTATAAAAGTATAATTGGCGACACACGCCTTTAAAGAATAATCGACGACACATGCCTAAGAGATATAATTGGCAAAACATTCTAATGAATAATAGTTGGCGACACACACCACTGAAAAAGATATTTGGTAACACACGCTTGAGAAGGATATGAGGATTGATCATACTCTAGACACAGTTTCATGAATAATCTCAACTCATCGTCCCACGAATAAGTATATGTCCAAATCACTCACACTAGAGCCAAACGAGAGTCTGAAAGTGCACATATGCCTACTCCAGGGGACTCACACGTGTTCGTCTGATACGACTCCTACTGTCATATGTTACCTCCCCTTTGGTATTATGCCTATATAAACTGCATGTCATAAACATGCTGCAAGTCTACGCTATGTATTGATCATGACCTGACACATTGCCCCTATATGTAACTGACTGCTGGCATAGGTGACACAGAGGCAAACACACATATGCCAACACACAACATTAGGTCGACACATGGCTATAAGAAAAGGATGTCACAGATCTGGGCACGACCACCGCGATCAGGCCGCCAAGGTGGATACTGGCCAGTCTAGTTCAACTTTCGCACCATAAAGGAAGTTGGATTGTAACAACGCAGGATTTTGGTCATTTCAATTTGAAATATTTAATTAATTTTAAATATTGAAAAGTTTATTTTATAAGTCAAACAACATAATTTCAAATATAGGGATTTAATGCGAATAAAAATGAATTCGAAAGCTGATTTAAATTCTGTTTGGATAAGAATGAAGATAGTAAACTTATAAATTTAAATTAAAAGTGATTAGAATGGTTTAAATAATAATTCGTTTTAATTAACGTATGAAAATACCCATCCGGGACACTGTCTCGGATTTTGATGAAACTAATGCCATTGGATCCATAATAGTGAATTATTGTATGTTAACGAATTTCATGGTAACCGGACGTATCGTTTAGTCATGCTAGCTCAAAACGCATAGAAGTTAATTAAAGGAAATTAAATTAATATAATTTGATCTTGAAAGTTAACTTCTGTATATGAGGGGATTAGGCTCCGATACTAGTACCATTATGTTCGAAATAGGGGTATTTAGTATAGAACGCCTTGTTTGGAGTTCAAAATTATTATGGATGAATAATTTTTGAAAATTTTCTATAAAAGGACCTTAACTCATTCAATTGCCCAAACCAAATTTGTGAAACCCTAGCCGCCATTAAAAGTCCATCATCCAACGATCTACATTGATCGCAACCACCATTGGCGATTTTAGCCCTCGACCCCAACATGAAAATGTTCGGGACGATGAGATGAAGGCAACGACCGATTGGATTATCGAAAGGAGAAGCGAGGCGGCCTAGATTTGGAGTTGAATGTGGTTTAAGTTTTACTTTAATTTGCCGCGGCGGTAGCGATTGGGAGACTGAGGTAGGTGGCGATGGGTCGAGGAAGGCTAGGGCATCGTTTTGGCGAAGTATGGCGGGGCCTGGAGCGGTGAGGCGGCGGCAGTGGTCATAAATGACGGAGGCGTTAGGTTCGATCGCGCGCGGCTTAGGTGGTCTTAGAGCATGATTAGGGTTTGTGATGGTGTAATTAACGTTTAATTAAGTAATTAGGGATATTTAATTATTTAATTTAAACGAAATCTTATAAAACCCATATCATAATCACACCAGGTTAGATTCAGACGGTCAGTCGCATTGGACTCATATTGGCAATACCTACATTTCAAAATTGGATTGGTAGGAATTGGAGCTTTTAGGAATTTATGCTAAAAATGAACATCCGTCCGATTTTAATTCAAACCGGAACGCCTTGGTGACAACTAGAATTTTTTGAGTTAACTCACCGCTTTGGACCCATTTGTGTTTTATATAAGTGCGGATATTTTTATTGATGCCTGTTTGTTCTTGTTTGGATGATTTACCGCTTTATCAGTTGGTTTGGATTTATTCACACTCTTGGAGCAGATGACCTTTTATATGTACCCGCCTAGTAGCGGATGGCCCTCATTATATGATTATATATTGTATGTGATACAAGGGGACGGGTTGGAGAGATCCAACAGGATTCCTCACCACTGTTGATTTACTTTTCATATGTATTGTGATATATGATTTGTTTGATGCCAAATTTGATGACATGGACATGATTTTTCTTATTTAGTGCTATAGTAGCACTTTGCCTTATTTTTGATATTTTGAAATAATACAAAGTGAAGATTTTGATTTACAAGGATTTTAAAGTGATTTTGAAATAACATATGTTTTAATAATTATTCTTGAATTATTAAAAGAAGGAGTTTATTTTAAATAAAATAAAAAGTATGACTTTTGGTATTATAAACCGATAGTTTGAGAAATATTTTAAATAGAGATTTTTGAACTATATTATAGAGGTTTTAAAAACTTAATAAATAAGTCCATCTTTTATTATAAAGGAAGTATAATTTTAAGAAAGATAGAAATAGTTTGAAACAAATATTTCTTAAATGGTATATATAAAAGATTTATAAAAGCAATATTTTATAAATAAAGGAATAGATTTATAAACGGAGTTTTATAGATATTAAAAATGAGTATGAAATTGATATTTTGTAAATAGATTTATAGATGGGATTTTATAAATAAACGAGATTTATAAAGGAATGGATTTATAAATAGAATTTATAAATAAAGATATTTTGTAAAGAGACGTTTTATAAAATAGAATGGAGATTTATAAACATATTTTCAAAAATATGGAAATGATTTATATTGAGATTTGAATACGGAATTTTATAAAGGAAATACATTCACATTTTAAAAGTTAAAATAATCTTTTAAAGGAATGTTTTGAAAGTGACATTTTCCGATGGAGTTAAATGGTTTTAAAAGGTGATTTAAAATATACTAAGGGACAGAAACATAGATTTCAACATTTATTGTTGTGAGGTTGTTTTCGAGGAAGCAAGAAGGGCACAGACTATAACACTGTTTTTATAGTAAGTGATTTCCAAAAGGAAGTGGTTTATATAGTATACATGATTTATATATATATAAATAGTCTAATACTGTAACAACCCAGGTTTTCGGACCAGTCAAAATCGCCGAAAAACCCATCCGTCCAAAAACTACGAATGAAAACTACCAACTTAATACACAATATTTGATAAATATTCAACATTGCTAAATTTATACGATACAACTTTCAATTACACAAGTTATCAGAGTAATCATTTATTCTACAGTGTGCTTTAATACAAAATCAAAATCAAATACTACAAATAAACTGTAAATCTACCGTTGTGCAACTCTAATGAGAAACAATAATATCCTACCTGCAAACTCAATAAACAATGTAAATGCGGAATAAAATAGTAAGTAGGAAAGATACAACAACACACAATATATAACAAGCAATAAACAGAAAAATGTTATGTTATTATTGGGGCTGCATCACTACCACTTATGATTGCCTACGTACCCCTATCTAATTGGGTACCCAATTAGATACAGGATCAAGCCAACGTAGTTCTCCTACCGCAAATAGGACTCATGGAGCCTACGATGCACAAACAATATGCAATTTCTAAAAATACCTACTTAGGCTTAATCTTCAAATTTTAGATTTTTAAAATCTAATTAGCTTTACGAAAATTAACTCTTTGGAATTTATTCCCGAATTCTTATTTCAAAACTTTTGAAATATATATATCTTTGATATTAAAACTAGTCCTTTACTTTGGGATCTGAAAACAAATCACCTTTTGAAACGATACTAATATACAAGCATACAAAACTATATGCTACCAAATCTCGGGAGGTTTCTAGCCATGACCAGGCCCTTGGGTCTAGCCTTTCGAATAAATAATAGATTGGTGCATCCCTCTATTCCAAGAGTGGACTACACCGAGGCTACAGAACATCTACACCTCCCTTGCCCATGCGTTTCATAAATTATAGGTTACCCGAATCTTTGGTAACATAACAAATCACTTTATATCCCGAAGTGGCGAAATCATTTACACTAATAATTACAATTACTTCAAATCTATAATAATTTCCATTTCCAAATACTTTCGAAAAATCATCTTAAAACCATTGGGTTTAGTCCTCGAAATTCTTTCCTTTTATAAAACATTTTTATAAAACCATTCCTTATATAAATCACTTTTATACAGTATAACTTCAAAATATTCAATTCCAAATATTTTTATTTCTTTAAGCATTTCACAAACTTTAATTTATGAAAACCAACTTTGAAAACAATTCCATTGACGTCAAATTATTATAATTAATTATAACAATTAAATGAACCAATAAAACACCTTTTAGTCAAATCATGAAATAAATCACAAAGTGTTAGTCTACAATTGTTTTCTACCCAGCTCATGCATATGAATAATTAATTGCTCATAAACTTGTCATGCAATGTCAATAATCAATAAATAATCGGTGCTCATAAACTGGCCGAGCACAATCCAAACATCCAAATAATAGATCAACAACAATAATAAATAGCAATACATCTATTGATTAAATAATTAACAATCAATATCAAATAGATCAATTATCGAATAATAATAAATCTACACAGTTTATAATAGCAGAATGAAGATTTGTTCTGCTAATAAAATGTCACAAATATTTTATAAATGTTTTAAAATTTCTAAACACATCGATAAACTATACTAGTGTGTTCTATTCGTTAATACAAATATAACGTCGAATCCGCGGGTTGGGGAAGTTATTAATTTTTAAAGTTAAGTTATTTAATTATGTAAATCAAGCTAACTAAATTAATACTAACTAATATTATATATATACTATTATATCTCACCCACCCCAATTTCACAACACATCCTCACAAAATCAAATGCACGCGACTACTTCACTTCCCATGCACGGCCATACACTTTCAACGCCCATACAAGCCTACAGCTGTTCTTTACCATGCATGCATCAGCAAAAGCCTTTACTTCCTTCCATGCAAGCTCCAACACGCAATAGAGCCTCCCCCTCTTCTAACGCATGCACAAATCACACGCAAGAACGACACATCCCCACCTCTTCACGTTCCCACTGCCTTGCACCTGCTCCATTTCTCAGCGCAAACTCCTTTACGTTTTTTTTCTTTTTTCTTATGCCTGCACTCTAACTCATCATGTCTTGTACAAGCACAACCCTCCTTTGCCTACTCTTCTCTGCCATGCGAAAATGAAAACTCTCGACTTGCACTCGCCTACACATGGCCATACAACCGAACCACTCCGGCATGTCCACTTCTTTCTCTCCCTCACGGCCAAGCAAAGCCACTCATACACAAATGCATACATGGATAAGCATGCACACGCATGTAACACACATGTGAATTCACATATATGCACACAGTGGAGAGAAAAAGAACGAGAAAAGGAAAGATAAAGAAAAGGGAAATAGAGAAAGAGAGAAAAGGTGGATCTCTGAACATATTTAGGAATATATTTGTTAGCAATAGTATAACTAGAGCTATCAGTAGCTAGCATGACTGCAATAAAGGAAAAGATGGGTAGAGGCCTAGGGTGGTGCTGGAGAGAAAAGGCTAATTTATCTATCCAGAATGATGTAATGGATAAATTAAGACATGAAACGATGTGAAAGGCTTTTCAGAAAATTTTATGAAGTAGCTAGAGGAAGAAGTGTTGTTCTCGACAGCCAATAAAATGAATTTAAGTGTTTCCAGTTCTAATGAATGAAATGGTGAATGTTCCCCCCTTAGTGTATTCTCTCACCCATATATATATAAGAGGAAACTTCAATGCTAAGGAAAAAGTAGTACCAACATTAAATGCGGCACGCATGAACATAGATATTTGTATGGTTTAAACTTTTAATATTAAAAAGCTTTGGGGTACGATGCTACACCATATTCCTTTCGCGTATGGACCGCGAACGATCAAAATAAAAATATAATCATGCCCAACAGCGTAAGACGATCACAAAACAGTAATAAAATAGACAAGTTAACTTATTCTGTTAAATTTCAAAAGTAGCAACGTTTGGCGCAAAAAAAAACGCGTCAAACGAAAATATTTTTATTTTCCAAATTAAAAATTATGGAAAAATTCTATAAATTAAATTAAAATGACGTCATCAAAAATCATTTTTTGGTTTGAAATATATATTTTATCATAATTTAATTCAAATCCGAATATTTAAATAATTAAATATTCAAATTTGATGACCCAAAAATACGGGTCATTACAAATACCTATACTGTTGTTTTGGGTTGTCGTAACGATGTTTTACGCAACATTTCGTTTTGACCCAATAAAGCACGTTTTGGAAAATATGAAGCTTTCCTCAAAAATTTGTAAATATACTTACTATGGATTTAAGTATATAGAGATATTTTTTAAGTGTTGGAAACGAAATGGTTTCAGAATATACTTATACCATTGAAATAAATATATGGAAATGTTTTTCAAATATCGAAAGATTAAAATGTTTTCAAGAATATCTTTTTAAAGATATTTTGAGATAAATATTTGGAAAGTGATTTAATTAAAAAATATTATTAAACAGACCTAGTGACTGCTTACGTTCTAGACTGTATTTTTGACCATTTTTGGTTCCTTGACTTGATGTGGGAACCGATTAGTCGTGCACTTAGTACGAGGCCAATTGAGTAGGCTTGATTATCGTTTGATGTTAAGAATGATGATCCGAGTAGGGCAAAGTGACTATGGTACTCCAATCTACTGAGCTTCCTTCTTGGTCGAAGGATAGCAAGTTGAGAGTTGGAAACATGATAAGTCTATGAGACTTGGTTTCCATATGAGGTTGACGGCCTTTTATCGATTGTTGGTCCAGGGAGACCGGGATCGGATTTATCTGAAAACCACTTCAGACCAACGTATACGTTCGAAAGTGCAGATTGTTGAAGACCATGATTTTGAAGACGGGGATCTTTATGATGTAGGGTTGCTTGTCACTAGCCTCGCAATTCCATATTTTTTATATATGGTGGTAATAGTGCTTCATTCTGAAAATCTTCGATGCAAGGACTGCTCGCTACTAATCCTAGGGTTGATTCCTGACAGGATGTAGTAGGAGAGTGCCTTCGGTTTGTCCTGTTCATGGACAACTTGTACGGACGAATGTCTGACATTACATTTCTAAAATGCACATACATTGGTTTTTACAAATATACATCTGTTTTGTGGTGTAGGAGGTAACTGTCTTACACTTAACACCTTTCTCTGGGAAGTACAAGCTCAGAGGTGTACTTTTGTGGAAATTAATTATTGTGTTGTTGGAAATGGCAATGTGGCATTCAAAGTGGGATTGTTGATCTGTGAAAGGTAATACGTTACCTTAGACCTCACACATCGGGAATGACAAAAACAGGATAGATGCGGCAGGGCTATGTGGGTCGCTCCCATTAGGATATGATCATCACCTTTCTAGATTAACCTCTATATACCGAGTATGATTTGTATGCTTATGGCCATGGATATGTCGAGAACGACCGGGGTGATGTCGTATTCGGTACTATCTACAGTAAAGGTAGGCCAGTTCTGTGTTGGTAGAGGACCATCTGTTGGTGGCTCGGTGCTGTAACGACCCACCTTTTTGGACGGTTTAAATCGACAATAAACCACACATGTCAACTCAAACCATTCAAAAGTGCGGATTGTTAATGGGGTAAATAAGAAAATAGTAGAAAAGAAGGAAGAAACAAAACACAGAATCTCGCAGCGGAATGACAAAATATAATAATCAAATAAATAGTTCATGAAGCTGTTTTACAAATGATTTGATTACACTTTTATAATACAAATCAGAGTTATACATATAGCAAAAATAAATAAATAATGCAGCGGAACACATGATGTAGTGGAAAAATTAATAATAAATAGTAGACTCATCTCCGTCTTCATTCTTCAAAATAAAATGGTATTCAATACACTGAAAAGCTCAGACTGACCCGAGCGTAATGAAAAGACAAAACACTCGAGTCAGGACTAAAAGATCTTATGTAAGTCAAATCAAAATAAATAGAATAGAAATATTACTGTAATGGCTTCAGAGATGTTATGGGATTTTCATCTTCTATCAAGTGTACAACGTGGATATAATTATTTAAAAGATTTCAAATAATTCAAAATACCAATCTTAATCATTTTAATTAAAATAAATCCGAAGTTTAAATTTAAAACTTAAACCTTTCAAATAATTCAATTCCAATAAATAATCCAAATTCAAAAAAATTATATGGGTATATGTCATTTTAACCAGTATCCAAAATAAAAATTTCCAAATCAATGGAAACCGCTCGGGTTATCATTTCAATCCATAGTATAACAGAGATATATACATAAATAAACATGCAATCATCCAAAATGTCAACCAATAACATCCATCACAATCCAACATCCAAATCAGCCAATAAATCACAACAATCAATTGATTATCATTATCAGGTGTTTAACTAGCAATTTATATTCAATATTAATTAAATGGCAATTCAATTCAATATAAATTCAAATTTAACTTAAATGCAATCTAAAAAATAACAAACAGCAATCAGTAAATTTCTAATCACATCATAAATTTAATTTAACTAACATAAGATAATTTAGTATTCGTGAGTGGGTCAAAACACTCACCTTTGATATTTAGAAAGAAAAAATCCAAACAAAGATGCCTTTCCCAATAGTCTTCAAACTCAGCCAAACCTATTTCATGTCATCAGGAATTCCAATACGAGTCCAATGGAAGAAACTACGCATGTATCGGAGCCCGTATGTGGAAGATATTCAGGTTATAAGGATATATTAAAAAATACGTACACATTTAATTATTAAAATAAGAAACTTTAATAACTCATGTTTTCAAATTTGATGTATCCAAAACAAAGGCAAGAAGTAGAAAGCCAAAACCATGAAACCTAATTCTCATTGTTCATTTTTTTTGAAGGCTTCTTGCAAAAGAAGGTAAGGTGATGAGGAAAGGTGCGGATGTGGTTGAGGAAGAAATAGATGCTCACACCTTTTTTCCTTTTTGAACATTGCTTCAGTAAAAATGAATTGGCAGTAACTAAGTAGAGGTATAAAGCTATGTTGACATTGAGACTTTGAGAGAGAAAAATAGAGGCCATGATGTTTGAAAAATAATGAAGTTTTATAGGAAAGAATGAGATATGATATGAAACAAAAGAAGAAAGAGAAGTAACAAACGAAATAGGTATGGAAGGGACAAATAAAATGAAGCTATATGATCTAAATAAATGCTTTGGGTAATAAAATAAACAAAACGGAAGAATGAGAAAGGATGTGAATTCACGTTTCAACTACATTAGAGAATTGCAATAAAACCAAATGTGGAAATAGTGGTAGGTGTATTGAATAATAAGGAAATGAAGGGACCACTTAGGATCTAATTAATTAAATGTTCCACTCAATTAAATATATTAACACCAAATATACTTTTTTTACACCCGTTTAAACATAATTAACATACAATAAATAAATTTGAATACAACAACCAACGTATCGTTACACAAAATAAAAGATGATCCGAAACTCAAATTCAACTTTTTTCAAAATAATGTTTTTCTTAGAGCGCAATCACGAAACCTAAAAGGTTATTTTAATTTAAATTTCAAGATTAATGTTAAAATCACTTATATACAGTCTCAAATTGATATTTAATGACTGTAAAATATTGTTTTAAAA
Organism: Allium fistulosum; assembly: GCA_030737815.1. Lineage (NCBI taxonomy): Eukaryota > Viridiplantae > Streptophyta > Magnoliopsida > Asparagales > Amaryllidaceae > Allium > Allium fistulosum. Next base: position 410,707,780 of record CM060908.1, on the reverse strand, counting down.
TTCATTTTTTTCTTTTTATAAAATTATTTTTACCTTTAAAATGAAAATGTTCATTTTATTTTCATTAAAACATTCTTTTTATATTTTACAATAATGTATGTTTCTTTCGTTAAATCCATTAATTAAAATTAATGTTTCTTTTTTTTACTCTTTTAAATTGAAAGATTCTAAATCGACATAATTGTAATTAATTTCAAAATTATACCTTAAAACGGATCCTAACAAACGTACATTTCTTTCATTAAATGCCATTAATTTCAAATAAATTCTCTTTCCCTTTTATTGAAAGATTCCAAGTCAAATTAACGGCATTAAATTCATTAATTAATTTAAATTCTAATATATATTTATTTTGATTTTCAGCTTAGTATTCAATCAATTATCATCTTATAGATATACTTAACGTTGGTTTACCATTTCATTACCTCAATCTTCTATAGTTATCACTTTAATTCATATTAACTGCAATAAGTAATTAGATTAATTGCAATTGATTTTCAATTTAATTTCAAGGGATTAAATAAATAGGTGATAAATGACAAATGTTACCTTTTACTTACTTAATCACATTTATAAGTTTATTATCAACAACAAATGTTATGACTATTTACACAACCCCGATTATACTCAATTTTCCATTAATTTCATATAATTTTCCCCTTTTTATATAACATTTAATTCATTTCCTTATTTCAACTTATCACCAAATAACTTTACAATTACTTCAATTACTGACATACAATTCCAACATTAAACCCAACATTCAATTGCCTTAATTCCATTAATTACCCATTCAATATTCAAACGGATAAATTAATGAGAAAATAGTTAATACAATCGTTTATAACAATAATTCATACCCATTATCTTATTCTTTACAACTAAGGGTTATAATTTGCTTACCCAAAAAGGTTTTGTATTCAATATTAACCTATTTCAATTAATTACATACAAGTTCACCATTAACTACATCATTTAATTTATTTCATTATTTACAATTATAACCAAGTCAACCTACAATTAATTTCAGCTAATTTGAAATTACATTAAATGGTTATCAACAGCATTCAAACAATGTCACTAATTTCATATTCAATATTAGCCAATTCTAATTGATTACATATAATTTCAACATTCAATGTATTTCCTTATTTATAGTTATAACCAATTATAACTTTACAGTCACTTCAATTAATTGGAATTACATTAAAATAGTTAGCAATTACCTTATATTAACATTACTAACATTACATTCTAGTTATTACTCTAATTATAACATCACAAAATTTATTTTTCTTTCAATATAAAATTCTAAAATCTTATTTAATTAATATTTTAATTATCGAAAATTACGGGTCGTTACACTCTCCCCCACTCAAAACTTTTCGTCCTCAAAAAGGGAAAAGGAGGAAATAAGGAATCAACATATTTTATTCAAAGTATTCAATGTATTTTCATAATTAAGTAATTTAAATACAATATACAATTAATAACAAGTAAATCTTCGTATTCAAGTCTACCAAAGTTTGAAAATATTTCACTTTTCACAAAATTTCTAAATTTAAAATTCATGAAAAATTTCGGCAGAGTCTCCTTTGTACGGAGAGGTCCGAGAGAAATAATAATATCAATAATTACCATATATATATATATATATCATATTTCAAAAATAAACATCCCAAACCACGGGAAAACAATATAATATCGCTTGAAACCCATAATCCGTAACGTACTTATTTGTCGGGCAAACAACGCTTAATTTATGAAACCAAAGCAGTAGCTATTGCTTCCATAAACCTGTACTTCACTTATAAAATCCAAAGAAAAGAGATATATTCAATTTGTTTCAATTAATAACAAACAAATCAACACAATATAATAATAGTCACATGCAAACAAACAACACGACCATCATACATAACAAAGGAATCAATCATACGTCCATAGCAACTAAACTAATGATTTGTTCAGGTTCAGAAACTTTTAATAGTACAAGATTATAAATAAACTATTAAGTGTACCCTATGCTCAACAGCCTTAGATAATTACTTGATAGATTATCTATACATCCTTATACAGTTAGAAGTATCATTTCCTAACATCCCATAAGCCAAAACAACCAATAATTTCAACACAATATTTAAGTTTATTCAATTGGTTTCTTTTTACATCATTACTGTTCATTTTTTTCTCTCCATATAACATCATTTTCTTTTTCTTTCATGTACTTACATAAATTATTTCACAATATTAACTGTAACGACTCGTAAATTTTAACTGTTTTAATAACATAATTAGTTGAAATTTGTGAAACGATAAAATTTTGAAATAAAAATTTGATATTTGGAATGCGTCTAATTAATCATAGAAACTGGTAAATTATCATCAGATAATTTGGAAGTTTATTTTCTAGTGTAATTTTATTCCAATTTATATCAGTTAAAATTGATGATAATAAAATGTTTTTCAAACCTGAATATTTTTACATAGAAAAATTCTAATTCATCTTCTGACCAAGACGTCATTTTTCGTTTTTCCAAATTCGGACTTCTTTAGCTCCGTCGATCTTATTTTTCTTCGTTTTTGCTGCATTTTCCGCTAGTAGAAAATTAGAATTTTTGTAATTCAATCATACCACTGATATTTGTATACCGTTTTGATCGTCTCGTCGTACTGATCTCTACGGTATATTCAATTCTGTGTTTCGGAGTCCGGTATGCAGCGAAATCTGCGTAACTGTTAAACCGTACCGGTACCTATTTCAATCTTTTGGACTTCTTGTCCTTTCATTTTTCAACCGTGAAAATTGAATAGCCATTGTCTATTAATAATTATAGAAATCAATTGTCATGAGTTTAGCAATCCCACCTGTCCACTTTATATTACAATGATTCGTTTTATCTACCACTTTCTATTCGTTCTCTACTATACCTTCTTTTGCTTTGGACGAACAGAAAGATGAATGGGATATATAATTGCATCTATATCTTTGTTGAAGCCAGGCTGTGCTCCTCTACTTGCCACGTAAGCAACATTACTCTGCTTGAATTACCTTCCGCCTCTCCTCCTTTTTCAAGCTTCCACCAAACAGCCGAGCCTTCCAGGCAGCCCACCCTTCCTCTCATCCTCCCCTCCTACGCAGGGATAGCAACCCGCGATCCATTCCACTCGCCCTCCTTTGCTTCGCCTCCGCCATCCACCTGAAGACCTGTCGACCTCCTTGAATCTCGCATGTATACAAATCGGTTGGGTAAGATGTATATAAGAGTGATATATATAACATTTTGCAATATATATGATTTAGTAAACTGTCACCTTAAAAATATATATATAAATAAATTTCGATCTATAAGGTTGTAAATATAATTGTATGTGGTGTAAAGTTATTTGCTGTTTTATGTTCGTAAGCCTATACATATAATATATATGGCTTTCATATTTTGGTTCAGTTGTTTATATTCTACTTTACAATTTTAACTGTTTAAGTGATATGCCATTTCTATATTTTGTTGGATGATGAAGTATATATATAGTATGCTTAAGCCGTGTGAGTTGTATTTATATAGTTAAAGTTACAGTTTATATATCATAAAGTATACAAAGTTATCAAAGTTTATATAAAATTTTATATATAGATTGGTGTACTTATTCTTTTACTGTATAGATTATAAATGGTTTATGTTCTTTCAGTATAGATTTAAATTATTAGTTTATAAATATGTAATCTGTCTGGATATATTTGTTTTATAAAATACAGATTTTAGATCTGTTTATATGCAAATTTTATTATGTGAATTTTGCGCATACCCTATACATTCTGTATGCATGCTTTCATTATGTATATATAATATAAGAGTAATATATACCGTTACTTGTATATATAGGCATTGTTGTCCTGTAATGGTTTACTTATATAGTTATATATTCGTATGTTAATATATATATTTATATAACAGTTCTAATATATTTTGTATATTTTGTAAAACGTATCATAGTTGTGTTTCAGTTGTATATACATTTGAATATATGGTGTATATATATAAGACCATGTGAGTGTAGTGTATATGTTATAGCTGTAACTTTAAAATATTGAAGTTATGTAGTGCGTTGAAATAGTTTGACCATAATACAATGTTTTGGTTATTTTTATTTGTTTATTCGTGTAAGTGTGAGTTGGCATGTGGTCTTTACTGTTTATATTCACTTTAAAATGTTATTAGTATAAGTTATTATGACACCTCATACACATATATTTAAATATGTTTAGTATATATATATATATAAGTGAGTTGATATATATCAGCTTATATGTGTTATATATTATTTTAATTATATGTTGATTTTATTATATACGTTTTAATTTAAAGCAATGAATTTGAAATACATACATACATACATATATATATATATATATATATTCAATACAAATGTGTTTGAATTTAAAAATATAATTATATATATATATAGTTATATTTATTGTCATATGTAAGTCTACTTATACCCGTTTATCTTCATCGATCCGATTCTGATTTATTTTCATCGATTCTATCTACCAGCTTTGATCGTCAAATTCGTGCCCATCTCATTTTGCTTTGGAATTTGCGACTGGATTCGTAATTTACTTCGTTATCAAATTCTTCTAGCCTCGAAAGGTGAGCAATCACTCACGATTAATGTTCTTTTATTTATTTCAATTTGATTTCAATTGAAACGACAATTGAAATATGCTGCAGTTAGTTATTTACACTGTTTTATATGCTATTACCTGTATCAGTTCACATATGACATCTGACACCATTTTCCGTTTATTATTTATGCGATGATAATATAGTTTGGCTGACAATTGATTGATTGTTGATGTTTATATTAGACGTTAAATTGTTAATGTCAAGGTGATAAATAGTATGCAATTGAATTTGATATAGGATAGTTAAATTTGTATACTGTGACCCCTTTAAATGTTAAATAAATTGACACGTAGAAATAGTGTTAACTACACCTTGAACCATTGAATGTATGTTGTATAAATTGATATAGTATGAAATTGAATAGTGGATATCAAGTGAAAAATCGTACAAATATTTGTGTAATAATCTTTAATCTACATGAAATGATAGTGTAGATTCTAGAAATATTATATTAATTTGCACAAATAACAATGCGAATTAATACGATTATTTCGGGATTATTTGAATTGATTATTGGATTGATATTGATTATTGTTATTGCTTGTTTATTTACTTTGACACCATCCCAGTTATCACACTGCAAGTTCCCTTTGCTATGCTTTGATTTTGAATTGAATTGGAATCGGGTTGAAATGATAAATACCCAAATTAAGCTTTGACCTAGGATAGAGAATTAAATAAAACCCGATTGGTCAATAATTTGATTTAAAAATAAAATGAAGATTTTATTTGAATAAATAATATTGTTTTGAAACGAAGTTGGAATTTGAATTTTAATGAAAGGAAATGTTAATATTTAATAATCTGAATCCAAATATTAACATAGTAGATGATGAATGAACGTTGTTTTAAAATTAATTATTTAATAATTACATTTGGAATTATTAATAATTAAGTTTTGAAATTAGTTAATAATTAAGTTTTTAAATTATTTAATAATTAAATAAGATTGAATTATTTAATAATTAAATAAAATTGAATTCTTTATTAAGTAAAATTGAACTTCTTGAATAAGTGAAATTAAGTTTCTTTATTAATTGAGTTTTGAATTGTAACTAAGTAAATTAATAAGTGAAATTGAATTTCTCTAATAAGAAATAAAATGTGTTTTATTGAAATTAATGTAAGACTTGAAATGTAAAGAATTCGATTTAATGAATTTAATTTAATGCAATTTGTAAGTTTTGATATAATGGAGTTGAACTAAAATAATTGATTTAATAAATTGGAAGTTAAATAGAAATTGTTTTGAAGGATAATTTACTTAACGAATATTGAATAAAATCGATAAATGAACTTAAATTGATTTGAATGTAGATTAAATCATTTTAAATGATTTCGGAATGAAACTTATATACGAATTTAAATGAATATTGGAATGGTTTTAAATAAAAATTGTAATTGTATTATAAGATTTTGAAATGGTAATTTGGATGTTTTGAAACGTAAATTTTTGGAAATTGGTTTAGAAAGACAAATGAAATGTTGGTTTAAAAATTCTAATTGAGATTGAAATTGATTTGGTTTTGAAATAAATAAACGACCAATCGGTGTAATAATCACGAAAGTTATTAAAGAGACCGAAATCGGTTAGGGACATACTCACTGTCTAAACCGAAAACCACTTTAATAACTACACGCGGAGTGTGATCCAGAATGAAGTGGTTGGAATGATGTACGTGATGACTGAAGAAAGAGAACGATAATGGATAGCCTTGACACTTGTGTCAAATTGGAAATGACTAAAACAGGAGCCGTGCCGGGCCAAATAGGGGTTAGCTACCTCAAGCGAACACACTTCTTCGAAAACTACTCATTACTTGTTGTCGATTGGTGCACCCTTGACTTGGGATTGTTGTTTCGCGGTGTTGCGATCGTTGCGGCGATGCGTTCTCACCAGTCCGGATCAGGCAAACGGTAGTTTCACTACCTTGGGTATTGCCTCATGTGCCTTGTCATACTTGTATCCCTATATACGCGACCACTACGATTTGTTTTGTGTTATACCTATGGAGTACTCCCTGATAGCCCACTAGTTTACGATGGAGTTTACAGTGCTGTATAGACTATAACGCTTATATAAAATGTGTTAAGGGGATAATGGTAACACCTTAACACTATTTTGATATTCTATATTACCGATAAGCATTATCTACTTATCGTATACTACTACATAGTAGATAGTTTAACGGATCCTTAAAGGATGGTTATTCCAAACATCCTTTAAGTTACTTGTATTTCAATTGCTATTTCACTTGAGTTGGATTTATTGATATAAGAATGTTAATCTTGACTCGAGTGTTTTGTGTTTTGCTTTACGCTCGGGTCAGACTGAGTGTACCAGTATTCGAGACTCACCTGTGGAGTTGGAGCTTCGCTTGGAGATCCAGCTATCTATCCAGCTTTCAGATATTCAGTTGATTCCAGTGGTGTATTTTGATATTGTATTTGATTATTGTATTCGAGACATCTGTTGTACCTTATTTAAGTCTGATATGTATATAGTAGCTTCATGAACTACTATCTTTTGCTTCCGCTGCATTTATTACTCTGTGTCTGTGATCTGTGATTATTTATTTACTGTATATGTTCAATTTTGCCAAATTTAAATTAACAACGCGGTATTTTGAATTATTCAAGTCCGACATGTGCGGATGCGAATGGTCCAAAATAGCGGGTCGTTACAGTTGGTATCAGAGCTTTGGCTCTAGGCAAAACTTAGCATATGTGGTAAATTTATTTACAGAATCACTTTCGTTCGCACTTGAATCTCTTCCTCTTTGACTCGGTTTCTTTGAATTTTGGAACGTTCCCTTTGGTTCCAAAGTCCATTCATGACTCCCCTATTCATGTCTTTTTAATTCTGGAGTATCCCATAACTACACTTTGAATGATCTCTATAATAAATCGACGGTCTCGCCAATATCTGAATAATTTGTAAAAGAGTGAAACTCCTGTACAACCAGCATTGATTCACCGAATATTTCTGTATCCTCGGTTTACGATGCTATCTATCTCCTGCTATACCTGAATTCTATTTCTTGAGATCGAATGTAGATTTGCCTCGAAATTCTACATTGATCTTATCATTGAAGTCACGGTTGACCCGGTTAGGGTTACCCGCGATTTATATAAGGTGTTAACTCCCTTTTAGCAACGACCTACGAGTTAAGAAATGAACGAGTCATGTTATGCCACGACTTTTAAGAAGCCAACGAGTTAAAAAGCCTAAAACCTAAGTGGACTCGACGACTTACGACTTAGCTGCTGAAAGAGGATCTACGGCTTGAACGACTTACGACCTACCGGGTTAGGGAGCTACGACCTAAGGGAAGTTTGCGACCTAACGAAACTAGCGACTTAATGAAGTGAGCGACCTACGAGTTAGTGAAGCAGCGACCTAGCTACAGGAATGTCGCGACCTAAGGAAGGTCGCGACCTAAGGAAGCTTGTGACCTAAGACAGAAGACGACCTAACAAGCTAAAGGCGTGACCAACCTAAGGAAGACTCCGAGTTAACAAGGTCTCCAACTTAACAGGCTACGACCTAAGGAAGGCTCCGAGTTAACAAGGTCTCCGACTTAACAGGCTACAACTTAAGAAAGCTCTGACCCAACAGTTGCCGATCTAACTACTGAGAAGAGCTGCCGACTTAAGATGTGTGCCGACCTAGGAGCCTACCGACTTAAGGAAGCCTACCGACTTAACAAATTGCGAGTTAACAAGGGCTTCCGACTCAACAGCTTAACAACCTATGGATTAACTCTTCTCCGACCTAACAACACCGAGTTATGAAATGCTCCGAGTTAAGAAGTACTACGACTTAAGAGTCTACGAGATAAGGGAGTCTTGGACCTAAGGCAATTGTTGATAACTTAAGACCTACGACCTATCTCTTAAGTCGTTGCCGACCTACGACTTATACTAAGTCGTGAACAATCTCAGAACACCTTATACACCTTTACCTCGTCACCGACTTAAGGGAACGAAAACAGTATTGCATCTTTCAGGTCGTTACCGACTTACAACTTAAACTAAGTCGCTCACGACTTACTAACTCGTTCTGGAAGTACCAACTGGTACAAGTGCTTTATCTCGTCGCCGACCTACGACCTAAGACTTCTATAAGTCGGCCACGACTTAAAGACTTAGGAAAATTTCCTGAGTCCAAATCAGCTCCTATAAATACCCCACCACTTCCAACATGAAGAGGACTTTTTTGGCAAATCATTTCTTCAAGCGTCCATACTCTGCTGCACTCACAACTCATTCAACAAGTAAAGATCTTCCAACACTCAAGGCACTACAACAAGCTTCGTGAAGGACTTCATTCATCCGAGACAGATTTAGCAAGATTCATCACCGAAGTTTGAGCTAGTAGTCGAGATTGTTGTGTGATCAAGTTGCATTGTATTTGACAAGTGATTTGTATCGAATTGTAACCGAATCAGCAATAAAAGACTATAAAGTGGACGTAGGCTCAATTACGGGCCGAACCACTATAAATCTGTTGTTCATTTACTGCTTTTCTGCTATTTTCAGCTTATATTCTGTTCCCGTACCAACGCTTATATTCTGTTCCCGTACCAACGGGTGGTGCTTTCACAATTCTATTACACACACCGGGTGTTAGCGTTCACTTTTTAGCGTTAACATTTTGGTGCTTTCACTGAGAATTGAACTCAGGCGATCATCCACCGTTGCTTCGCAAAGATTCATAAAAAGAACCTCTCTTAAAAACCAGATCCGAAATAATGGTTCCTGGAAGAAGAGGTAGACCTATCAGATCCAGAAATGCTCACGAAGGGACTTCCGCCTCCCCAACCGCAGACCAAGCAACTCCTACCATTGGAGTCACCAGGGCTGAATTAGATGACGCAGTTTCTGGATTGTACCAACAGATTGAAACCCAAAATGCTTTGATGATGGATAGATTAACTGCTCTGCTCGGGGCAAACCGTCAACCAGAAAACCGTCAAACTACTCTTCCTGAAATGCCACCTTTCCAAGCTGATGGTTCTACGCCACAACCAACTTGTCATGAACATATGCCCGGGCAAACTTCCGAGGGAAGAACTGATGCTTGCCCAGAGGTGTCTTTGAATAATAAAAAGTACCTGTCTGAAATGGTTGGCCGCATCATGAAAGAGAGCATGCAAAGGGAAGAGGATGAGGCTGACTGGGGATTCGCGCCAAGCAGAACTCCGTTTACTGAAAGGATCCTGAGAGCGGAGTTTCAAAGGAAATTTGCACCTCCTATTATCCAAGCCTATAGGGGAACCAGTGACCCTAATCATTTCCTATACAAATACGATTGGCATATGACCGGTGCAAGAGCATCAGACGAGATCAAGTGTCGATACTTTCCAGTATACCTGGAAGGTGTGGCTTTACTTTGGTTCACAAAGCTTCCAGTTCGGTCCGTACATAAGTTCTCCGACTTGACGCAAAAGTTTAAAGAACAGTTCAGATTGTATGCTTCAAGAGCTAAGGATATAATGTCACTGTCTAACCTTGAACAAGCGCCCGGAGAATCAATCAAATCTTTCTTGAGCCGTTTCAATATAGCTTTAGCCGAAGTAGAAAATGCGGAACCACGCATGATCCTGACTTATTTGATGCGAGCCATTGATAATTCGAGTAAATTTGGAATATGGCTAAAGATGAAGGAACCGAACTCACTTGAAAATTTTTATAAAAAGGCCGACGAGTTCATTCGCCTCGAAAGTCTTTCTACGACATCGAAAGTGGTTGTTGCCCAATCTAATAATAACAATGTCCCATCTAATAAAAGAGAATCTGAAAGTCAGAAAAGGGAGAATGAAGGAGGAAAGAGCTAGGGAAATGAAAAGAAACCTCGCCGCTTTAATCCTTCGGATTATACTCCTTTAACTGATACACCAAGAAATATCTTTTTTGCAACAAAGGATGTTGTCAGGTATCCTAAGCCACCTGAGATGACGAGAGGTGCAAAGCGTAATGGAAAATTCTTCCAATTTCACAATCAACCTGGCCATGACACTGACCAATGTCGCCAATTAAAGAATGTGATTGAAGAATTGCTGGAACAGGGTAAACTCCAACAATACGTTAAGAGAAGCGAAGTCGCTCCAACCTCATCCACTCGGGATCAACAACGTCCTACCCATCAATCCGATTCTCTCAACAACACTGCAGTGCAAGATTCAGAAAAGCTTGTCATTAATGTTGTCACAGGAGGTCCACACCCAGCAGGCAGAAGTTGGGACGACTGCTAATTGTCCATAAAACTACAACTGGGGCATCTTTCACTTTCTCTGGCACATAAATCCGAAGCTGCAAATCTAGTGCAAATGGAAAATCAGTCCGGAGATTCGGAAACAACAATCACTAGCATCCATTTTTTGCTTAACAGCGTTGCTTAAATTTGTAAAAAATGATGATGGATGTGTAACTTCTGCATTGTAAACCGCTGAGAAATCAGCGTGACTGAATAATGAAAAACTATGCATTCTGTGTTTTCTATTATAAAATGCCTGTTATATTTCGATGTGTAAATACTCTAAATGTATTGCTAAAATGTCGATCTAATATTGCAGGTCATTAAAGCAAAGCTCACCCATCGCAAAGCTAAGCGAGCCTTACAAATCATTTATTAAAGCAAATACCAAGCAATAAAAAATTCCATATTCAAATCCTATACAAGAAGAAATTCACATAAAAAGTTGGCAACTCCACTGGGGCAAACCTTCGTTAACCGGTTGTGATTGTCAATATGAACAGACATCCAGCTAGATAACTCGCGTTTGTCCCATGAAGTTATTCAACAGTGAAGTCCACTTCTTCGGATAAGGCAATTTACTTACAAAAGGAACGAAGATACGCTTGGAAATGATAATAAAAGATCGCTAATGGGCAGATAGTGGGAGAACATGGCCAAGCAAGCACAGAAGCAACCAAAAGGAATTTTGCTCCTCAATAAAAGGGCCGGTAGAACCACCGAAGGGACACCTTCCCAAGCAGAAGGAACAGGGCCCTTGCTAACTGATCGTGATGCATCCGATCAGGCAGCTTGCATCCGTCCCGTGGATCTACTCGCCCCTGAGAAGCAACCTTCCTGGCACACCAACCAACCGATGCTCCTTCCCAAAGGTCAACAAAGCCCTCTAACGAGGCACGCCAATAAATGAAAGTGCTTCTCTCAATAACAAGATTGGTGGAACCACTTGAGGGGCACCTTCCCAAGCTGAAGGAACAGGGCCCTTGTTGATTGATTGCGATCGTTTGTGCAAACGGACATCCAATCAAGCAACTTGCGTCCGCCCCGTGGATCCACTCAACCATGAGAAAGCAACTTCCAGGCAATTTCAAGACCTCTTCGGAGGCAAAAGCCCTTTTCGGAGGCACATTTCACCCGTGTAGAAGTGCAAAATGCTTCTCTTCGGAGACCCACTTCACCAGTGATGAAATGCTAAAAAGCCCTTTTCGGAGGCACATTTCACCCGTGTAGAAGTGCAAAATGCTTCTCTTCGGAGACCCACTTCACCAGTGATGAAATGCTAAAAAGCCCTTTTCGGAGGCACATTTCACCCGTGTAGAAGTGCAAAATGCTTCTCTTCGGAGACCCACTTCACCAGAGCTGAAATGCCAAAATTGCTTCTCTTCGGAGACCAAAATTGCTTCTCTTTGGAGACCAAAATTGCTTCTCTTCGGAGACCAAAATTGCTTCTCTTCGGAGACCAAAATCGCTTCTCTTCGGAGACCAAAATTGCTTCTCTTCGGAGACCAAAATTGCTTCTCTTCGGAGACCAAAATTGCTTCTCTTCGGAGACCAAAATCGCTTCTCTTCAGAGACCAAAAGACCTCTGCAGAGGCGTACTTCACCTTGCTTGAAGTGCCAAAAATAAACCCTTTACTGGGGCACAAAATCAAAACCTTCTTCAGAAGCTCATTTCACTGCTTAGGAAAATTCACTTTTTAACAAATAAAAGTGATCATTCCCAAAAGTTGAAGTGTTCTTCAGGAAAAAAGAGAAAGTAAAAACTTCTCTGAAGACGAGATATACTCTATCAAAAGCAGAATGATTCCTCCCTTAAAAGTGGAGTAGTTATTCTATGAAGTAAGAGTATCAGTCTTGAAGAAGTTAGAAATGTTGCAATGTACTTGCGGTATGGGGGCAACACTATACTATTCAGTTACATGAATAAAGTAATATGCAAGCAACATACCACGAGTTCATTACGATATCATGAAAAATAGATGTGGAATAAATGCATTCTCAAAAAACAAACAAAAAGTTTGTTCAAACAAAAAAGAATCATTTGTTCTATACTAAAAAAGAGAAACAGATACGTTCTCACATACACAAGAATTTGTACAAGTAAAATAGCTATTTTATTCAATACTATGGAAACTTTTTACATTGTGCAAATTACAAAAAGGAGCGGAGACCGGTATCCGCACAATCTCCGGTCAACACATGCAAAAAGCAGAAAAGTCAAAATCAAACTCATTTCTCCTTCTTCCCACCCTTGGAGCCTTTACCCGGCCTGGTAATTAGTTTCGAAGGCCGTATCGGAGAAGAAGGAGAAAGAGACTCAGCCGGATCGACTTCTGCTTCATCTCCAGCAACAGAAGAACTCTTCTTTCCTTTCTTTGAAACCACATGTTTCCCCTTCTTCTTGGAAGAAGACTCACTCCCCGGAGTAAGAAATGTAGAAAGTTTTGTGTCGTAGTCAAAAGACTGCTCCGGGGTCTTCTCGCTATCTTCCAGATCTTCTGCTTTCTGTTCCTCGGAAGCAGGTGGTTCGTCCAAACCTTGAAGGGCCGCTATCGGTTCTTCCTGTGAACCTGGTTGAGAAGCTGGAAGAGGAGTAACTTGAGAAGGAGGAGGAACGACAGCTGAAGAAGGAAGAATTGGTGCAGTTTCCGGCACGTCTGCTGCATAATAAAAGAAATCAAAATCAGTATTCTCCGAGAAAAAAGAAGACCGTGAATCGTCAAAGCTTAAGTGATAAGTAAGAGGTTCGTCGAACTCGGTTAAGTCGAATAAGCGATTCACTGAATTCGTCTCGTCAAAGTTACCTGGAGAAGCCGGTTTAGCGAGATCAATCTCAAATTCCCGAGCCTGGAAGTCCTTCATTGCCTCTTCCTCTGTAGGAGTGGTTACAGTTTCTTTGTCAACTTTAGCGGGAGGCGTGGAATGAGAACTAGAGCCAGTAATATCCGAGTAAGCTAAAGCCGAAGTATAAGCAGGAGCAATAGGAGGTATTTCTCTCTCAGGAAGCTTCTCTCCTGTCGCCTCGGCCCGCACTCGGATAAGCTGCTCTTTTCCTTTGGCAAGGGCAGCGCGGTCGCTCTCACCTAAGTAGGTAGCTTGAAGATCTGCTTCAGCATAATCGGCAACGCCAAACAAGTCGATGATTGCCTCCCATACTTCCGCTAAGGTGACTTCATATTCTGGTCCCAAAAATGAAAGGCTCCCACGCCCCAGGACGCAATGCATATAAAAGTCGAATAAAGTCGCGTCAATGGTGGCTTTGGTTGCCTTTTGGGATTCTTCAGCCGCAGCCTTACCAGAGAGAGCTTCATCACGCTCTCTTTCAGCTTTCAATAACTGGGATTGCAGCCTAGCAATTTCTAAGTCTCGAGAGCTGATTTTCTCCTGAAGTTGAGCAGCGTCATCACGATATTTTCTAGTAACATGCTGTTCTGCTTCAAGTTTTACTTCAGTATCTCGCTGAGCAGCATGGGCGTCTCGAACTTGTTTTTGAAGCATTTCTTCTTTTTGAGAATAAGATGTGGAAGAAGTGGCAAGCTCATTTTTGAGTCTTTCAACTTCAGCTTCGAGCTTCCCATAACCATCACTAATGCTTTTCATCTCCGCATCATGCTGCTTACGCCATTTGTCCCATTCTGATTTATCGTTCTCCATGGTCATCATCGCCTCAAGGTTCATATGGTTGACCCTTTGAAGTTCATCAACCAGCTTCTACCATCCAGACATTCTTTCAATATCAAGCTTGACTGCATCGACATTTCTCAGCATCGCCTGCTTATCAATGGGAACCAAATCTAAGTCAAAACGGACTCCTCTTAGACACCAATTTGGAAATCGGCTCTGAAGTGTGGGAGGCCCGTGCCCGGCTTGATACTGAGGCCTATTAATAATTGCCTGAATGTCAGACTCCTTAAGGGTAGGAGAACCGGACGATGTATTAGGAGGAATAGAGGCGGTAGTCTTTTCCGAGATTTTAGACGTGTCTTTCTCACCAAGTCTGATCCGTTTGCTGGAATCATCGGAAGTATGACTCTTCCCCTTATCGTCGTAAGATTTCCTCTTATAAGGATTGTCGCTTTTGCGGGAAGAGTCACGTCGCTCGTCTCTGCTCCCATAGTGCTCTTCATCTTCTCTCCGACGACGTTCTTCATGAGCTCGCCTTTCGTGAGCCTTTCTGGCAGCCCTTTCCTCATCAGTTTCCTTCAGAGCGCCGATATAACTCCTAAAGTCATAAGCATCGCGGCTTCCGTGACGCTGAAATTTGTCAAAGTAAGAGCCACTTCGCCCCATTGTAGAACCTGAAATTGAAAAAGAAAGGCAAGTCTTAGAAACTTTCAAATTAAAGGAGCTAAGTGCATATAAGTGCCAAAATCCTAAGTGTGTGTGGCGTGTGGGCTATGCGCGTCAAACTACAAACCACTTTTTTGTGTGGGAATGGTGACGGCTTGTATAGAAGGCGTTGTGGCTTGTTGCAAAGAAGAAGTTGCTTCGATGACAGAAGAGATCGCTTTAGGGGCGTCATCTTTAAAGAGCTCCTGAGAGGTTATCATGATGTCGCTCAGACTGTCAAAAGTATCATCGCCATGATGCATGGGAGAATTATCTTTTTCAACTTCCACCTCAGCCGTCTTTTCAAGAATGTGAAGATTTTCCTCCTCTTCAATAACCGGGGCAAGTGCTAACTTACTGGACGACCCCGCAATGTCGGTAAGAGTAGAACACTTTACCAATGAAGTCTCAACGGTAAGTTCTTTCGGTGAAGGTTCTTTAGCAGAAGCGGGGGCATCTGACTCCTCAGCTGGAGAATCAGGGACTTCATGTGACTGAGTGGAGCGGGAAGGATGTAAGAGTCCAAATTCATGGAGGAACTCATCTTTCAATAGAAATTGAACACTCCTCTCCTCAACCGGCACGGCCATTAGCCTCTCGAAGGTAGTTTTGTGACGAGGTTCCCTAGAGGGGGGAGGGAGCGCTGAAACAGTAGAAAAAGAAGTTAACACTTGACAATTTGGACTTCGAAGAATTTAGAAAACACAAGGAAAAGATAGTTGGTCGTACTTCCCACTCTCCAAATGGCGTAAAATCCCGGGGGACAGCGAACAAAGAAAAACTGGCTCAGAAACCCAGGAACGCTTTCGGGAAGACCAATAATCAGTTTACGGTTCCTGGCACTCCTTACAACTGTGATAGAGGGATGGTCTTTGTTCTTTGCAAATGAGCACAGGAAGCAAATTTCTCCAAAACTGGGAAAACGGTCCAGCGTTCTCCTAAAAAGCACACACAGTCCCAGCAGGATGGCGTAGCCATTAGGGTGTAGTTGAAAAGGGGAGATAGATAATCGAAGGAGAAGTTCTCGAAGATAGTCATTAAACGGGGGAATCGCTCCACTCAAGCACATTTGGCGGTTCACTGCGACAAAGCCGTGGGGCGGCCTATCAGCAGTGTCATTTACTCCAGGGAGCAAAGCGTCAGATTCAGCAAAGCCAAACTGGGTGCATAGTTGACGGAAAACTTTATGACTCAGAGTGGTAGGAGTCCTTTCCGGGGGATCATTCAACGGGGTAGCAATTGGAAAAGCTTCTCCAGCTGGTTCCAAGTCTTCTTGATGAGATGCCATTCTACACAATCAGCTGAATGTTCAAAAGTGAAGGTGCACGTTTCCTAAAAGTGTGAAGTGCTGTGCAAAACTAATGAAAACAAGAAAAAGCAAGTATAACTGGAATTAAACTAACTGACAATCAGTCGATTACGAGATTTCAGAACTTGTTAATGCTCAAGTGCAGTGTTAATGCAAACAAATCAGTTTTAGTTTACCATTACGATTCTGCTTTAATACTTCACTCGAATTGGTTATTGTATAGCATTTCACTCATACAGTTCATTTAATTTAATTTTTTCTTTATCAACTAATCTGTCATTCGATGTGGGCGGTCAGTGGCAGTATATTCGTCCCAGTATTCTGTGAATGTTGTATTAAGCAGGTTGTTAGCTTTCAACAGTTCATAATTCAGCAGTTCAAAGTCCATGCAAAGCTTAAAAGTGTCAAGAGTTAAGTCGCCGATAACTCAAGTGCTAACTCGGCGACGACCTAAGAAAGATTTCCTATGAGTTAAGTTAAGTCGTTGGTTATCTAATTCTTTGAGTCATCAGCCATAACACTTATAGAGATATGAAGCTTCGGTTTGAAACAACGCATCTGCTAACTCGTCCACGACCTAAGGGGCAAGCTACGAGTTAAGTTAAGCCATCAGTCTATTAAGGAGTGCTGCATAAGAAAGGTCTCAAGGCAATGAAAAATTGTCAAGTCTTAGGTCGTTACCGACCTACGACCTACTTTAGGTCGTATATGACTTAGGACTTAGGTCTCAAGATTTCTGTTCAGAACGCGAAGGCCTTAAGTCGTTCGTCTTCTCCCCAATACATCAATTCGCTAACTCCTTAACCCGTTAACCCATTAGCTTCTCCTCCAACCAAAACTCTCGTTCCCTCAGCGCATTTAATCATCCCGAAATCACCATAAACCCGATCTAATGTCATTCCATCACAAACCACGAATCAATCAAACTGAAATGCTGCTGTCCATCGTCTTGTTCTGACCGACTGTCCAAAGCCAGGACAAGCCGTCTCAAACCCATCAGTAATCAATTGAAACAAGAATTGCAGAGAAGTACGGCATGAGAAAAGGGGGGTCGATGGTGAAAATGGGATTCGTAATTGGGTGATAATCGAGGAATGAATAGGAATCGAATCCACTTACGTGAGAAGGAAATAAGGATGACTGGCAACCGGTAGGTCTGAGTCGTCTTTGGAAAGCTTGAGAAGTCGTTAATGGCAGATTCAAATAGAGGAACAGGTAAAGTTGGGGAGGAACGACCCAAGCAATTTATTCACTGGGACAATGAAAGGTGAATCGACACATCTGACCTACGACTCATCTTAAGTCGGTCACGATCTAGCGCACTCATCAAGAAGTGAGCTAAGGAAATCGAAGCACACGACTTACGACTTAAGGCGTGTACTTCGAGGGGCAAATGTTAACTCCCTTTTAGCAACGACCTATGAGTTAAGAAATGAACGAGTCAGGTTATGCCACGACTTATAAGAAGCCAACGAGTTAAAAAGCCTAAAACCTAAGTGGACTCGACGACTTACGACTTAGCTGCTGAAAGAGGATCTACGGCTTGAACGACTTACGACCTACCGGGTTAGGGAGCTACGACCTAAGGGAAGTTTGCGACCTAACGAAACTAGCGACTTAATGAAGTGAGCGACCTACGAGTTAGTGAAGCAGCGACCTAGCTACAGGAATGTCGCGACCTAAGGAAGGTCGCGACCTAAGGAAGCTTGTGACCTAAGACAGAAGACGACCTAACAAGCTAAAGGCGTGACCAACCTAAGGAAGACTCCGAGTTAACAAGGTCTCCGACTTAACAGGCTACGACCTAAGGAAGGCTCCGAGTTAACAAGGTCTCCGACTTAACAGGCTACGACTTAAGAAAGCTCTGACCCAACAGTTGCCGATCTAACTACTGAGAAGAGCTGCCGACTTAAGATGTGTGCCGACCTAGGAGCCTACCGACTTAAGGAAGCCTACCGACTTAACAAATTGCGAGTTAACAAGGGCTTCCGACTCAACAGCTTAACAACCTATGGGTTAACTCTGCTCCGACCTAACAACACCGAGTTATGAAATGCTCCGAGTTAAGAATTACTACGACTTAAGAGTCTATGAGATAAGGGAGTCTTGGACCTAAGGCAATTGTTGATAACTTAAGACCTACGACCTATCTCTTAAGTCGTTGCCGACCTATGACTTATACTAAGTCGTGAACAATCTCAGAACACCTTATACACCTTTACCTCGTCACCGACTTAAGGGAACGAAAACAGTATTGCATCTTTCAGGTCGTTACCGACTTACAACTTAAACTAAGTCGCTCACGACTTACTAACTCGTTCTGGAAGTACCAACTGGTACAAGTGCTTTATCTCGTCGCCGACCTACGACCTAAGACTTCTATAAGTCGGCCACGACTTAAAGACTTAGGAAAATTTCCTGAGTCCAAATCAGCTCCTATAAATACCCCACCACTTCCAACATGAAGAGGACTTTTTTGGAAAATCATTTCTTCAAGCGTCCATACTCTGCTGCACTCACAACTCATTCAACAAGTAAAGATCTTCCAACACTCAAGGCACTACAACAAGCTTCGTGAAGGACTTCATTCATCCGAGACAGATTTAGCAAGATTCATCACCGAAGTTTGAGCTAGTAGTCGAGATTGTTGTGTGATCAAGTTGCATTGTATTTGACAAGTGATTTGTATCGAATTGTAACCGAATCAGCAATAAAAGACTATAAAGTGGACGTAGGCTCAATTACGGGCCGAACCACTATAAATCTGTTGTTCATTTACTGCTTTTCTGCTATTTTCAGCTTATATTCTGTTCCCGTACCAACGCTTATATTCTGTTCCCGTACCAACGGGTGGTGCTTTCACAATTCTATTACACACACCGGGTGTTAGCGTTCACTTTTTAGCGTTAACATAAGGTTGTCCATCTTCTGTTTGAAAACTCAATTACCTTATCTCCCTATCGGGTCTACCTTTTAGTTGAATTATGTTAGTTAGAGTTTCTCTAATCTGAATCTCTATCTTTTATTTTGAAATCCATTTTTGAATTATCGAGTGAGGAAGTGTATTTGTAATTAATATTAAAATGTTTTATATATTGTGTTGTTTGAGTTGTTGATGCTGATTTGGGTTTTTGATCGATTCGTCTGATCAACGCTATCGATAGGATTTCCAAATGTAATGACCCAAAAACTCGGCCTTCGAAAATCGGCACCCGTACTTCACTTGTACTCAAAATGCCGTAGATTCAAATGCCGAATCTGGTTCACCGGAGCTTATAACACCATTAAGTATAACAACACAGCGGAATAAAAATAGATGATATCATATACAATCCAATGAATACAATATCCAGTATGATATACAACAATGATATCAATATGATACAACAATATCAGAGATACAAGAAATAGCAGCGGAAAGAAAAGATAACATCAGCAGTGGATATAATATCTCCAATAGAATGCTCCAATCCATAGCTAGCGGAAAGCAAGGTCAGTCGTCCAAGGACTGACTAGCTCCAGATAATCTACTCAACCTGAATATCTGAAAACCCCAACTCTAGACTGCTCGTGTAGAAAATTATGAGCACCCAGAGTTTAGGAAAGGAACAATAAACTCCGAGTCAGTCATGGGACTGGTGTGAGCAACAAAACAGTTATCTTTAAAACAACAACAATAAAATTGAATTTCACAATGCTTTTGGAAAATGAAACTACCATAAGGCCTCCCGCACACACACACAATGCAAACGCAGAATCGGAGGAGATTTCTCCTTATGATAGTTAAAGATGCTTACTACGCAAAATCATTGGATTATTATTATTACTGCATAGTGTAGAAAACACTTCGAAAGTATAATATTAATCTTAGCCAGCATAGACATTTCAAACTATGCCTACTATAGCTACCATCTAAACAGTGGGGCGCCACCATAAGTAAATGGCAGGTTCTACAACTAAAACCGTACAGGTTCCGTATTGGGAAATGGATTTCCAACAAATGGTCAGGCTAAGGAACTTCCTTCCGCCACATGGGAACGCCTCTGGCGGGATGCCCCGAGAGACAAACTGCTCTCTGCCAACACAAGGCCGGGTTACCCCTGTAACAGGTAACTCACGAATATCCCACCCCCCGGTCCTTTGGGACCTTTATCCGAGGCCTCGGTAACCAACATCACACATAATAAATAAAGTGTGTCCACATGAGTAAGTATCTGGGCTCCATACCATGATACCAACCTTTTCCAGAAGGAAATGACATACCCTAAAGGGCGCGACCCTCATAACCTTGCTGCAAAATTCCTGTTTCGACCATTTCCGGGTTGTGAGGCCCTGACGAAGTCTCGTCCATAAAGCTACGTTTTTTTTCAAAAAGCCACGCTTTGGGTCAATAGATGATCAACCTATGATCACAAAGATAAATGATCAAACAAATGATCATATCACAAATGATCAAACACTGATCATCAAACAGCAACACTCAGCATGCCACATTACCAAATTGGGAATATATCGCTGATAAATTTCAACTACATAACCTCTGAGCTCATACGTCTCAGAGAAGGGTGTTAAGCTAAGAGAATAAATTCTCCGCCACCAAACAGAAATGTATTTGAAAGAAATCGGCTTTATATCTCAAAGTGTAATGTCAGACATGTAACCATACAAGTTTGTTCCGGGTTCGAACAGAACCGAAGGCACTTCCGAAGAAGCCCTTGCAATTCAGGTATTCACAATCCCGATCAGACTTCCCATCACTTAGGAAATCTCTATACCGGAGCAACTCAGTGCAGAGACAATCGATAGGTTATCCTTTCGTTCTCGCAAACACCCGGTCTTCAACACCGGTCTTCAAATGCTATCCATATACGACGAACCACTTATTCGGAATGGGTTATGTGACACAAAGGTCCTCTCCCGGCTAAACCGAATAGTGAGCGTAATATTTTAAAACAAATGGATATTGAGATTTCAATTAAGTCACAACTTATTACCCAAAACTTTCCTTTCAAATGGTTTAACAAATTACCATTTTCAAACTTTTAAACAAAAAGATTCAACCTTTATGGTTTAAACAGTTTCCACACTTTAATCTTTTAAACAACAGATTCATTCACAGATTTGCCAAATCAATTTTCCATTTCAATTGATTAACTCGTTAAATCTTTAAATCAAAGATTCAACTTATAGCTTTCAAAACAATTCCATTTCAAATGGTTAAACAATTCATCATTTTAAATCTATTAAAATAAACAGATTCAATTCATAGCTTTCAAAAACAATTCATTCATAACTTGGAAAACCATTTTTCAATTTAAATCTTGAAATTCCTTTAATTAAATTGGAATTTCATTTCTTATCTGAAAGCTTTTATCATTTGAAAACAAATAGTTTTCATTTTGGAAAATCTGATTCATTTATACAAGTTAAGGTTCTTGGGTTAAATCCAAATTCTCAAAATTATACTTTTAAAATGGTTTAAATTCATATAACTTGTACAGCGTCTTAAATCCCTAGTTTCGAATCATAGAATTCAATTTCAAACTTGAATTCAAATCAAATTATTTAAATTTCAAAACTCGATTAAGTTATTCAAAATAACTTTTATCTTTGAAATCCCATTTCAAAAGCTTTTCACTTTAAATCCCAAATTTCTAATTTCAAAATCAATTAAAATTAAAATTTCAATTTCAAAAACATCAAATTTAAATTATCTGTGACTCAACCGATTTCCACGTGAAATCCATATTTGTGTGTGTATGGTGTGGTCCAGGGTTTCACACAATAGTGCAACATCAATCATCACAGATATATCGATAAGCAGTATAATCGACAACGCTTATCTTCATTCACAGATTCATAGATAAAATAAATTTATCGGTCACAAAAATTCACTATTACAATTCGATGTGGGTTTCGGATAACCAACTGGAATCCGACTCCCTGTCGCATCGAAATTCAAGTGCCGGTTTACGGGCCAAGGGTTTCATATTCATATAACAATATATACATTACAGGTATAACAGCTCAATACAAAGCAATTTATATCACAAAGCATCATATCACAAAGCATTCGATAATAATCAATCATCTATAATTAAGATGAATTAATTGTGTAATTATAACTAATTAATCACATTAATAAATTTATCCTTTAATTAATTTCCCTTACTTAATTAATTAATCAACCCTTAATTTATTACCATTTAATTAATTATTCTTAATTAATTACGATAAGTGATTATTACTAATCACTTAATCAACTTTAACTAATTAATTAATTTTTAATCAATACTTAATTGACCTTAATTAGGTAATTAATTATCCTTAATCATGAAATTTATTATCCTTAATCATCCAGACACCCATAAGTAATTATCCTTTCATTAATCACTAACTTATTATTAAAAATCTTCAATTAATTATCATTAACAATTCTTAATTACAAATAAATTAGACACTTTATTATTAATTTACCAATCTTTAATTACAAATTGATAAACCCCTCATTATTTAATTAATTACAACTATAAATTAATTAACCCTTCTTAATTACTTTCCAAAATAATTAATTAGTAATAATAATTATTTATCTTAATTAACATTTTAAAAACTTCTTTAAACTTTGAAATCAAATTATTACTAACTATGTTAATTAAATTTCATACTTAACTTAAATTGTTAAACACTTATTAAGTCCACAATGCTCAAACTTGTCGAAAATAATTTGCTTAACTTTACTTTTTTTTTAATATTGCAGTTTTGAAAACAAACTCGAGTACATCCCAGGTTTTACTCGAGTAAACAATCGAGTTACTCACCAACTTCCCCGAGATCATCCCTCGTTCCTCAAGTACTTCTTCTTCTCTCTTTTTTTTCCATCAAGCAAGTTTTAAGTTAAATTATAATAACAGGTAAATACGCTTATGCACTCGGGTTCTCACTCGCGCAACTCCTCACCTTTCTCGAGTAATTATTCGAGACGACAAACATTCGAAACGCTGACACCCCTTGCCACCGTGCACATGTACGGCGCCACCGTGACCTCTGGTCGACTCCAGATCATCGAGTCTAGTCGACGATCGACTACAAGCCACTCCCTGATCATCTAAACTCCTCCATCTTCTCGAATTCAAAATTGAGACAAAGTCGAAACGTGGAAACAGCGAGACCACATCAACCCAAAACCTGGCAACGCTTCGCACTAGTCCCTCTGACCACCGTGACCCCTAGAACTCCGGCATTGACTTCAACTAGGGACAAGCTTCCACTCCCCAAAGATCTGAAACACTCGGTCCATTGTAGAAGATGTGATGATCGACTGCTTAGGGGTAACTAAAACTAGGGTTCTAAAAAGGATTTCACTACCGCAACCTCTCTGATGAATTTTATCACCATTACCCATTTTTCTTAGCATCTACTAACACTCCTCTACCACCAGCCACGATCCCGGTCACCAGAACTTCGTAGATCATCAAAGATCGACGATAGAACGAATTTTAACCAAACTCGAACTGCTCTTAGCATCTAACTCTAAAAATTATGATTCAAGCTTTAAAAATCAAATTAAAGTATACGCATTCAGTTTACATGCCTGAAAACGAAATTTAAGAAATTTAAATTTCGACTTATATAAAGCTTTGCTCTGTTCTTTCAATTTCTAGAGGAAATGCTAAGTTGTTTTAGCTTGAATACATTTTTAGATTAAAGCTTATACTAAAACAAACAATTCTTGTTTTAACATTAAACCCAATCATCAAGTAAATCAGGTGAAAAAATGATTTTTAAATCAAAGTCTGATATCTGCAAATATTAGAACAGAACATGTATAGCAATAACCTGTACACCAGATTTTTCCAGTTTTCCAAATATATTCAAAGGATATATGTATATAGCAACAGACACCTATATGCAATCAATTCAACTTTTAAATTTTAAAAACATAAGTTACTCACCGTTGTTTCCAGGAAAGAACATAGATGCATTTTTGTTGAACAGGCTTTGAATTTACAGGCTGAAGATCTTTTTCTTTGATTCTCTGGGTTTGATTTGATTTTTCTGTTGTTTAAGTTGATGTTGGTTTTAGGTTGAGATGATGCTTGCTTCATATTTTCTCAGTTTGAAATGAACGAACTGATATGAGGAAGGCTTGATAAAGAAAACGAGTTTGCAGGGTATTCATTTTGTACAAACACCAGAGATATTTACTTTGTTTTGTAGGCTGAAACATTACTTTGGTGGCTGATGAGTATTATATTGTGTACTTAGGATATTGGCATTAATTGCCTGAGTACTTGTTGTTCCCTTATGATATTTATTTTTCTTTTCTTCTTGCCTACTCTTGCTAACTCGGCTGAGATATGATTTGTGTAAGTGTACTTAGGATCTTGCTTTTATTTGAATACTTGTATTTTATTGTTTTGTACAACAAGCACGGCTGAAGATATATGTGTTTGTATGCTAAAGGTAGTAGCATTGATTCCTTTGTACAAAATTTACTTTATTTTATATTGAGGCCGATAGTTCATTTGGGTATAGGGTGAGATGATCTTGTTTTGGTGACTAAAGAGATTTGTATTTATCACTTTGGGGCTGCAGCTTACATGCTTGTCCTTTATTTTAAATTGAATTTGAAATTCTTTTCTTTTGTTTGCTTTATACATAGATTTGTTTACTTGTCTTCTTTTACAATCTAATACATTTATTTCTCTGCTTTGCCTTTGTTATTTATATAAATGAAGTTATGTTATGCTCATATTATCTTTGTGTTTGTTTATTTTTTTCCTATTTTACAAATCTACATAATTCATCTTATATATCAATGTTTTTTTATCTTTATTCATAGCTTAAGTATTAATTGTTATTACTTTATAAAATAAGTGAACTTCTATTTTTATTTCACTTTTGTAGTCTACTCTATTTGTTTAAGCTGAGATAAAAGTTGTAGAAGTGATATTTTTATTTTACTGATATATTTATTTCTATTTTTAAACCATTTATTTACAATTTAAACACAAATCAATTATATATTATATTATTTCAAATTTAGTCAGATATGTTCAAATACAGATATATATTCTCATATATACAATAATTTAAATTTTTAAATGATTTATACAAATATACTTGGCTATCGGGGAAACTCGCATCACCTTATCGATTTATTTTACAAATATTAATTCAAAAACTCAATAAATTATCAATTTAAATATATGTAAAATTCGGGGTCGTTACAGACTTCCCCCCTTAAAAGAATTTCGTCCTCGAAATTACCTAGGAGACAAAAAGATAGATGAAGAATGTTTCATCAAATCAAACTGAACGTTTATTCTGCATTTGGCTTACCAAATCAAAATATCAATAACAGATACAAGAACGAATCTGTTTAACACTTCACAAGATACTCGGGTTATCTAGGTCTACGAAATATGCAATGGCATCGGTCAGTTCGAAAGGATAACTAACCATCCGTAGAAAATACCGGAACCCAAAGAATAGATAGATACATGGATACGATTTCAGAATTTTAGTTTAAAAACCAAATTATACCTATCAACCATAACAAACAAAGCAACCAATTCATCCATACAAACAATTTGGCATATCTGGAGTTTACGTCCCATTTTAATATATCGAATTTATTCCTGGATCTACCAGAAATTATCGAAGAATTGAGAAAGGATGCTGAAACAAAGAGATTGATAGAGAAATGATTGTTCCCTTGTTGCTATAGGGTATTGACCATTTATAGTCGTATTCCTCTGTCCCCTATCTCATCCTCTTCTTGCACTCATACTCACTATCAGTGGATAGTAAGAGAATTTACTGAGGCATACGGACGGATATTTGAGAATTACTCATTCTAGGGTATACTTCACCCTATCTCTAATGAGCTACTTAATGTGTTATACTCCTGAGCTAAAGTTCAACCTTAGCTCTGATACCACGTTGTAATTACCTAAAAACTCGGCCTTCGAAAATCGGCACCCGTACTTCACTTGTACTCAAAATGCCGTAGATTCAAATGCCGAATCTGGTTCACCGGAGCTTATAACACCATTAAGTATAACAACACAGCGGAATAAAAATAGATGATATCATATACAATCCAATGAATACAATATCCAGTATGATATACAACAATGATATCAATATGATACAACAATATCAGAGATACAAGAAATAGCAACGGAAAGAAAAGATAACATCAGCAGTGGATAGAATATCTCCAATAGAATGCTTCAATCCATAGCTAGCGGAAAGCAAGGTCAGTCGTCCAAGGACTAACTAGCTCCAGATAATCTACTCAACCTGAATATCTGAAAACCCCAACTCTAGACTGCTCGTGTAGAAAATTATGAGCACCCAGAGTTTAGGAAAGGAACAATAAACTCTGAGTCAGTCGTGGGACTGGTGTGAGCAACAAAACAGTTATCTTTAAAACAACAACAATAAAATTGAATTTCGCAATGCTTTTGGAAAATGAAACTACCATAAGGCCTCCCGCACACACACACAATGCAAACGCAGAATCGGAGGAGATTTCTCCTTATGATAGTCGAAGATGCTTACTACGCAAAATCATTGGATTATTATTATTAGTGCATAGTGCAGAAAACACTTCGAAAGTATAATATTAATCTTAGCCAGCATAGACATTTCGAACTATGCCTACTATAGCTACCAACTAAACAGTGGGGCGCCACCATAAGTAAATGGCAGGTTCTACAACTAAAACCGTACAGGTTCCGTATTGGGAAATGGATTTCCAACAAATGGTCAGGCTAAGGAACTTCCTTCCGCCGCATGGGAACACCTCTAGCGGGATGCCCCGAGAGACAAACTGCTCTCTACCAACACAAGGCCAGGTTACCCCTATAACAGGTAACTCACGAATATGCCACCCCCCGGTCCTTTGGGACCTTTATCCGAGGCCTCGGTAACCAACATCACACATAATAAATAAAGTGTGTCCACATGAGTAAGTATCTGGGCTCCATACCATGATACCACCCTTTTCCAGAAGGAAATGACACACCCTAAAGGGCGCGACCCTCATAACCTTGCTGCAACATTCCTGTTTCGACCATTTCCGGGTTGTGAGGCCCTGACGAAGTCTCGTCCACAAAGCTACGCTTTTTTTCAAAAAGCCACGCTTTGGGTCAACAGATGATCAACCTATGATCACAAAGATAAATGATCAAACAAATGATCATATCACAAATGATCAAACACTGATCATCAAACAGCAACACTCAGCATGCCACATTACCAAATTGGGAATATATCGCTGATAAATTTCAACTACATAACCTCTGAGCTCATACGTCTCATAGAAGGGTGTTAAGCTAAGAGAATAAATTCTCCGCCACCAAACATAAATGTATTTGAAAGAAATCGGCTTTATATCTCAAAGTGTAATGTCAGACATGTAACCATACAAGTCTGTTTCGGGTTCGAACAGAACCGAAGGCACTTCCGAAGAAGCCCTTGCAATTCGGGTATTCACAATCATGATCAGACTTCCCATCACTTAGGAAATCTCTATACCGGAGCAACTCAGTGCAGAGACAATCGATAGGTTATCCTTTCGTTCTCGCAAACACCCGGTCTTCAACACCGGTCTTCAAATGCTATCCATATACGACGAACCACTTATTCGGGATGGGTTATGTGACACAAAGGTCCTCTCCCGGCTAAACCGAATAGTGAGCGTAATATTTTAAAACAAATGGATATTGAGATTTCAATTAAGTCACAACTTATTACCCAAAACTTTCCTTTCAAATGGTTTAACAAATTACCATTTTCAAACTTTTAAACAAAAAGATTCAACCTTTATGGTTTAAACAGTTTCCACACTTTAATCTTTTAAACAAAAGATTCATTCACAGATTTTCCAAATCAATTTTCCATTACAATTGATTAACTCGTTAAATCTTTAAATCAAAGATTCAACTTATAGCTTTCAAAACAATTCCATTTCAAATGGTTAAACAATTCATCATTTTAAATCTGTTAAAATAAACAGATTCAATTCATAGCTTTCAAAAACAATTCATTCATAACTTGGAAAACCATTTTTCAATTTAAATCTTGAAATTCCTTTAATTAAACTGGAATTTCATTTCTTATCTGAAAGCTTTTATCATTTGAAAACAAATAGTTTTCATTTTGGAAAATCTGATTCATTTATACAAGTTAAGGTTCTTGGGTTAAATCCAAATTCTCAAAATTATACTTTTAAAATGGTTTAAATTCATATAACTTGTACAGCGTCTTAAATCCCTAGTTTCGAATCATAGAATTCAATTTCAAACTTGAATTCAAATCAAATTATTTAAATTTCAAAACTCGATTAAGTTATTCAAAATAACTTTTATCTTTGAAATCCCATTTCAAAAGCTTTTCACTTTAAATCCCAAATTTCTAATTTCAAAATCAATTGAAATTAAAATTTCAATTTCAAAAACATCAAATTTAAATTATCTGTGACTCAACCGATTTCCACGTGAAATCCATATTTGTGTGTGTATGGTGTGGTCCAGGGTTTCACACAATAGTGCAACATCAATCATCACAGATATATCGATAAGCAGTATAATTGACAACGCTTATCTTCATTCACAGATTCATAGATAAAATAAATTTATCGGTCACAAAAATTCACTATTATAATTCGATGTGGGTTTCGGATAACCAACTGGAATCCGACTCCCTGTCGCATCGAAATTCAAGTGCCGTTTTACGGGCCAAGGGTTTCATATTCATATAACAATATATACATTACAGGTATAACAGCTCAATACAAAGCAATTTATATCACAAAGCATCATATCACAAAGCATTCGATAATAATCAATCATCTATAATTAAGATTAATTAATTGTGTAATTATAACTAATTAATCACATTAATAAATTTATTCTTTAATTAATTTCCCTTACTTAATTAATTAATCAACCCTTAATTTATTACCATTTAATTAATTATTCTTAATTAATTACGATAAGTGATTATTACTAATCACTTAATCAACTTTAACTAATTAATTACTTTTTAATCAATACTTAATTGACCTTAATTATGTAATTAATTATCCTTAATCATGAAATTTATTATCCTTAATCATCCAGACACCCATAAGTAATTATCCTTTCATTAATCACTAACTTATTATTAAAAATCTTCAATTAATTATCATTAACAATTCTTAATTACAAATAAATTAGACACTTTATTATCAATTTACCAATCTTTAATTACAAATTGATAAACCCCTCATTATTTAATTAATTACAACTATAAATTAATTAACCCTTCTTAATTACTTTCCAAAATAATTAATTAGTAATAATAATTATTTATCTTAATTAACATTTTAAAAACTTCTTTAAACTTTGAAATCAAATTATTACTAACTATGTTAATTAAATTTCATACTTAACTTAAATTGTTAAACACTTATTAAGTCCACAATGCTCAAACTTGTCGAAAATAATTTGCTTAACTTTACTTTTTTTTTAATATTGCAGTTTTGAAAACAAACCCGAGTACATCCCAGGTTTTACTCGAGTTAACAATCGAGTTACTCACCAACTTCCCCGAGATCATCCCTCGTTCCTCAAGTACTTCTTCTTCTCTCTTTTTTTTCCAACAAGCAAGTTTTAAGTTAAATTATAATAACAGGTAAATACGCTTATGCACTCGGGTTCTCACTCGCGCAACTCCTCACCTTTCTCGAGTAATTATTCGAGACGACAAACATTCGAAACGCTAACACCCCTCACCATCGTGCACATGTACGACGCCGCCGTGACCTCTGGTCGACTCCAGATCATCGAGTCTAGTCGACGATCGACTACAAGCCACTCCCTGATCATATAAACTCCTCCATCTTCTCGTATTCAAAATCGAGACAAAGTCGAAACCTGGAAATAGCGAGACCACATCAACCCAAAACCTGGCAACGCTTCGCACTCGTCCCTCCGACCACCGTGACCCCTAGAACTCCGGCATTGACTTCAACTAGGGACAAGCTTCCACTCCCCAAAGATCTGAAACACTCGGTCCATTGTAGAAGATGTGATGATCGACTGCTTAGGGGTAACTAAAACTAGGGTTCTAAAAAGGATTTCACTACCGCAACCTCTCTGATGAATTTTATCACCATTACCCATTTTTCTTAGCATCTACTAACACTCCTCTACCACCAGCCACGATCCCGGTCACCAGAACTTCGTAGATCATCAAAGATCGACGATAGAACGAATTTTAACCAAACTCGAACTGCTCTTAGCATCTAACTCTAAAAATTATGATTCAAGCTTTAAAAAGCAAATTAAAGTATACGCATTCAGTTTACATGCCTGAAAACGAAATTTAAGAAATTTAAATTTCGACTTATATAAAGCTTTGCTCTGTTCTTTCAATTTCTAGAGGAAATGCTAAGTTGTTTTAGCTTGAATACATTTTTAGATTAAAGCTTATACTAAAACAAAAAATTCTTGTTTTAACATTAAACCCAATCATCAAGTAAATCAGGTGAAAAAATGATTTTTAAATCAAAGTCTAATATCTGCAAATATTAGAACAGAACATGTATAGCAATAACCTGTACACCAGATTTTTCCAGTTTTCCAAATATATTCAACGGATATATGTATGTGACGACCGTCCATGACCCCTACACCGAATCTAGAGATAGTGCGCTGTAAAGTGTGCCAGGCGACCATGGACGATTGTCAAGGTAAGATTTAAAACAAAAGAATCTATCGTATTACTCACAGCGCATGGACAAAATACAATAGAACATATGTATAGTGAAGCTTTACAGAACAAAATGACATCATATAAAACTCCATAATAGTTGAATACAAGCATCCACATAGTCAATACATCCAGCCTCACTACAAATCTCTCAGAGAATACAAAACAGCGGAATATCCAGTACATATAAGAAAATAATATGCAACCCTCTAGCTCGTCTTCGATATCAGCATCGTGAGAAGAGAACAGCACCTGTCACCTGCTACCTAGTCTGCCCGTCCCAAAATGGACGAACAGCCCAAGGCAATAAGAATTTAAAACAAAAAGCCTTGAGTCAGACAACAGTCTTAGTGAGCAGTAAATTAACTAACAACATACCAAAAGAGCATAAAGGAAAAGGAATAGGAATACAACCCTCCCACTCCAACCTCATTCTACAGTGATAGCCCCCAGACACACACTAAGCAGAAGCAAACATAGCAGAGCATACAATTTAAAGTAAAACTACTATCACTCGAGTCAAGGGCGATGTTTTCCAAGTACCAAGGCCTAAATCAGATAAGCACCCAGAAAATACCGCTCTTGAGTCCGAATGACGATACAACCAAACATCCATGACTCTGGCTATCACTGTTATCGTTGCTTCGATATCACCGTTAATTGAATGACCGGCACATTCTTTCAGCCGTCCGTCAAGGGCTAATGGAAACCCCGGTTCTAGACATAACTCCCGCACGTCGTCGCAGCCCGTGCCTAGGACTATCGAATCTGCCCAGAGTACTCGACCATCAACAGTTGGCCGTTGGGACTATCGAATCTGCCCAAACGTACTCTTGCTTAGAGCATGCTAGAACCTTCAACAACGATGCTATCCAAGCCTCCTAGTCATCCTCCTCGACGACTATTCTCATATCCATTCATTATCTTCAACTCGAATCATATTACCGAGTTATCAACATGCTTGGAATGATCCCGTCTGGATTAGACCAAGTCTTCATCATATGATTGCCTCGCTTCATTACATCCTCGCAAAGCCTCATCTCTACATCACATCGTCAAATCTATGCATAAGAGCTTCATCATCCCGCTACATATGCCACGAGCAACTTTCCCAATTCAAGAGCCTTTCCCTTAGCTTTTGAATCATCTTCGATCTAAATCTAATCATCAATCATCTAGTTCATAACAAGCAATCAAATCAAACATCAATCCAAGCAATCAAGCATTCAAATATGATCTAAGTAGACAATTATAACAATAATGGCATTTTCGTAATTAAAGAGTTGAAAGTCCAATAAGCATGAAAACATGTATTATATCTCTACAAACTTGATGAATGAACTTGCATAGGTTAACATATGATAAAATGGATGCAACATCATCATGAACAATGGATCTATATGGATCTACACATAGGATGAAGAAAATGCATGGAAATCTCTATTTTAACACCAAAACGAGCCAACAATCCGATATACTCCTTTGGATCCGTGTGAGAGATAATCACCACTCACCAAATCACCTAAACAATCCAAAAGATATCAACTTCAGATCTGGACAGCGAAGAACTAAGCTAGATCCGACAAGATCTCACTTCAAACGAAGAAATCTCTCTTGAAAAGATGAAGATCTTCAATCTAAGCTCTTGAATCTTCAATCTTGATCTTCGATTTGGATGAATGGAAGCACTAGATTAGAGTGGAGAAAAGAAGTGAAGAAGTGTAGAAGTCGAGCTCTCAAAATGGCAGCACTTCGTCGCTTCAAAATCCGGATCCCAAAAATGAAGAGAAGCTTTCCTATTTATAGCTGAAAACTGCCCTTAAGTCGTAACTCGGCTATCTCCTTAAGTCGGTGCCGACTTAACACCATGCCGACCTAGTGCCTTGCCGACCTAGTGCCTTGCCGACCTAAAAACTCATCTGCCTATGACTCACAACAAAACAGCTGTCTCCTAAGTCGGTTACGACTTATGGCATGCGCCTACGACTTAACTGAAAAGGCCTCCGACTTAACCAAGCTTCGACTCAACACATGCGCATATACAAACCCTGTCTACGACTTAATGCGCACGCGCCTTAACTAGTTAGACGACCTACGACTTACTGCTATGCCGAGTTAACCAGCCTATACGACCTAACGACTTAACTGCCTCGCCGACCTACGAATTAACCATATGACCGACCCAACGAAGCAGACTCATCATACTGCCGCAAAACCCAAGTCCTAAGTCGGTTGACGACTCAACAACTTAACACAGGAGACGACCTACCGACTCATAACTCAACACACACTGCCGACCTAACACTTAACACCCAAACCTTAGGTCGCTCACAACATGTCCTTAGGTCGTTGCCGACCTAACTCTACTCCAGAGTACTTAGGCTGCCTACTATTCTTCCTTAGGTCGCCCTAACCTCTTAAGTCGGTCAACCCCACTTCCTTAACTCGTCAGCCGACTTAACACTTGCCGAGTAAACTTCAACCTACTAACCTAGCCCAGCTACGACTTATCTCCTTGAGTCCTTAACTCGCCCAGAACTCCTCTCCTAAGTCGTATACGACTCACGACTCATGCTAAGTCGTGAACGACTTAGGACTTAGGCAAAATTTGCCTAAAATCTGAAATGACTTAAAAATGCAAAAATTCCAGATTTTGACGAACTTGTCGATCCGTAAAAATACGGGTCGTTACATTCTCTCCCCCTTAGGAATTACGCCCCCGAAATTCCAAGCAATCAAAAACTATTCTGTACGCCTACCATCCATAGCAATCAACAAACCATGCATCCAATTCTAACTTAGCGTACAGAATTCTAAAATTAGAACAAGTTTCAATATCGCGAGATGACACGACACCTTAGGGCCATACCTTGAAGAGTTCAGGATGAGCTGCTTTCATCCTCTCTTCCACCTCCCACGTACAGTCGTTATCATCATCACTCCATTGTATCTTGAGCAACTTAACTACCTTCCTCCTAAGCTGTTTCGTGTCGGTTTCCACAACACGAAGTGGCTTACGAGGTCTTCTATCAACTGGATCAACTTCTAAGTCTTCACAGCTATCAGCAGAAACCACTGTTCTCGAGTCGTGCACATACTTCCGTAGATACGATACATGAAAAACATTGTGCACACCCGACATCTTCTCCGGTAACTCCAATCTGTAAGCGAGCTTTCCAATTCGCTCGATAATCGGGAATGGTCCGACAAATCTCGGAGTCAATTTTCCTTTCTTCCCGAATCGAATAACATTCTTCAGTGGAGAAATCTTCACAAAAACCATATCTCCTACGTCGAATTCCAAATCCTTTCGACGCTTATCCGCATAACTCTTCTGACGGTCTTGGGCTGCCTTCATTCGTTGCCGAATGATCTCTATGCAATCCGAAGTCTGTCGAATCATCTCTGGCCCAAGCATCAGCTTTTCTCCAGTTTCCAACCAACATGTCGGAGAGTTACACGGTCTTCCATATAATGCCTCATACGGTGCCATACCAATGCTTGACTGGTAACTGTTGTTGTAGGCAAACTCCACCAAATGAAGGTGATCTTCCCAAGATCCTCCGAAATCCAAAACACAAGCTCTGAGGAGATCTTCCAAAACTCGGTTGACTCTCTCAGTCTGACCATCTGTTTGGGGATGATAAGCTGTACTCAAACACAACTCGGTTCCCAAAACTTCCTGGAAGCTCTTCCAAAATCCACTAGTGAACAATGGGTCTCGATCGCTCACTATGCTCTTCGGAATACCATGGAATCGAACTATCCACTTAATATACAACTCAGCCAACTTTGATGCAGTCCTAGTCGATCGAACAGGAATGAATCGTGCACTCTTAGTCAGACGATCCACAATGACCCAAATCCCTTCATTTCCCGTTCTGGTTCTAGGCAATCCATCGATGAAATCCATCGACACTTGTTCCCACTTCCATGTAGGAACTTCTAATGGCTGAAGCAATCCACTTGGCTTCTTCTGTTCAGCTTTAATCAACTGGCAGTTCATACACTTGGAAATAAAATTTCCAACATCCTTCGTCATACCTTCCCAATAGTAGGTTCTCTTCATATCCCGATACATCTTATTTCCACCTGGATGAATTGTCAACCTCGAGTGATGACTTTCCTTCAGAACTTCACTCCTCAACTCATCTATATCGGGAACAACTAGTCGTCCTTGCTTCCGAAGCCAACCCTCTCGATCGACCTCGAATCCTTTATCCTTTTCTGGATCCAATCCAGATTCCAACTCACGGATAATCTTGACAAGCTTATCATCTCGCTTTTGGCTCTCACCAATCCTTTCCACAAGAGTGGGTCTTATTGATAAGTTTGCCAGCATCTCAGGTTCCAATTCGCATCTAGGCCTGAAGTCAAATCCAGCTAAATACTCGAGACTCTTCCATTCAGAAAACATGGCTCCCAATCCTGCATGTCTTCGACTTAACGCATCTGCCACTGCGTTACCTTTTCCCGGAGTATAAGCTATTCCAAAATCATATGATGCCAAAAACTCTAGCCAACGTTGCTGCCGAAGATTCAAATCCTTTTGGGAGAAAAGATACTTCAACGACTTATGATCCGTAAACAACTCGAATCGAACTCCCAACAGATAATGCCTCCACATCTTCAGAGCAAATACAATCGCCGCCAATTCCAAATCATGAGTTGGGTAATTCCTTTCATGCGGCTTCAGTTGTCGACTGGCATACGCAACAACTTTATCCTTCTGCATCAGCACTGCTCCAAGTCCCGTACCACATGCGTCGGTGTAAACCACCATCTCATCATTCCCACTTGGAATAGTCAAAACAGGAGCACTCGTCAATCGCTCTTTCAGGATTCCGAAAGCTTGCTCACACTTAGCATCCCAACTGAACACTTGGTTCTTCTTCGTCAATCCTGTTAACGGTGCAGCTATCTTGGAGAAGTCTTTGATAAACCGTCGATAATATCCTGCTAGTCCAAGAAAACTTCTCACATCAGATGCATTCTTAGGTCTAACCCAATCCTGGATTGCTGCCACCTTAGCGGGATCAACCGCTATTCCATTTCCAGAAATCACATGGCCTAAGAACCTCACTTCACTCTTCCAGAAGTGACACTTCGAAAACTTAGCCTTCAGCTGATGTTTCCGTAAGATCTCCAAAACAATACGCAAGTGCGTCTTGTGCTCTTCCTCCGTTCTGGAATAAATCAGAATATCATCCACGAACACAAGTACGAACTTGTTCAACTGATCTCTGAACACTCTATTCATAAGATCCACAAAATATGCTGGCGCGTTAGTCAATCCAAACGGCATTACCAGCCACTCAAAGAACCCGGATGGTGTCCTAAAAGCAGTCTTCGGCACACTATCCTTAGCCACTCTCAACTGGTGAAATCCCGTTGCCAAATCCATCTGAGAAAACACCTTAGCTTCGTGAAGCTGATCAAACAAGTCGTCTATCCTTGGCAATGGATACTTGTTCTTCTTAGTCACCTTGTTCAGCTCACGATAATCGACACACAATCTCAATGATCCATCTGCCTTGGTTGCGAACACAACTGGTGCACCCCACTCGGACACACTACGCCGAATGAATCCTTTCTGTAAAAGGTCGTCAACTTGCACCCTCAACTCCTGCTGTTCCCTAGGCGCCATCCGCCTAAGAGGCATCACAACAGGTCTGGCTCCTTCAACTAGATCTATACGAAACTCGATCTCTCTATGCGGCGGCAACCCTTTGACTTCGTCAAAGACATCCTCGAATCTATTTGCGATCGGCACTAAAGACAGTCCATCCCGTGGAACAACTAGCGAATACATGAAGCTCATGAAGACGCCTTCTTCATGCTTACATCGTATCACAATCTTTCGCCCCTCCACATTCTCGACTGTCACCTCCAGCCTCTCACAATCAACCTTAGCCGCATACTTCCTAAGCCAGTCCATACCCAAGATAATTCCGAACCCCGCAAAGTTCAGAACAAAGCAATCACAAACAAAAGAGCAACCATGACTCGATACAACTAGACCACGGCATAACATACACAAACAAGACGAACCCCCAACTGGATTAGTCACAACCAATGGCCTATCAACAATATCCGGCTTCAAATTTAACCGGCCTACTAGTTCATTACAAACAAACGAATGCGAAGCTCCAGTATCAAACAAAACTCTAACTGGAACACCACATAGGAAAAGAGTACCTTGAACAACCACACTCTTTCCCTTCTCTTCAGCAGTAGGAGCTTTCGAAGACGACGGAACAGCTCCTAAAGCATAGGCTTGCACAATCTGCCTGTCCTTCCTTGGTTCTGGACAATTCTTCCTGAAATGCCCCGGCTTGTCACAGTTGTGACACTTCATCGGTGCCTTCGGATTCTTACAATCCTTAGAGAAATGGCCCTTCTGCTGACAATTGTAGCAAGTCACCTCGCCTTTCGGCTTCTTCTGGCCATTCTTGCCTTTCTGCTGCTGCTGCTTCCTCTTCTGGTTTCCACCCTGCTGTGGTTTAGATTCTCCCTTGGTAACAGCAACAACAGGTCCTTCCTTAGGAAACAGACTTTCATGCCTAAGAGCTTTCTCCACAAGCTTCTCAAATGAATCGTCCAAATGATCCACCAACTGTCTCCCAAGATAACTATCCAAGCCGGTCACAAACTTCTCATTCTTCTGATAAGCAGATTCAATATATGACCGGGCATACTTGGACAAAGCTTCGAACTCAGAAACATACTCAAGAACTGATCTTCCACCTTGCTTGAGCTCCACAAACCTCTTGAACAGAACAGACTTCTGAGCTGTAGAAATGAACTTAGCTTCAAATCTAGCTTGGAATTGCTCCCAAGTAATCTCTTCTTCCGGAGTAGTGATGGTAATAGAGTTCCACCAATCAGAAGCTCTCCCTTGAAGCTGTCTCGATGCCAACTTCCTCTTAGTTGCATCATCAATTCCCAAATCACCAAAGATCCTTCTACAAGCATCTATCCATCTCTGGACCTCGATAGTTGATTCTGTTCCCAAGAAAACCTTCCCTCCAAGAGCAGTATAATCCTTGCACAACTTAGCAAAATCCACTGGTTTCGGAGTTTGGACTTGAACTCCAACATCAACTGCCGCCCCCGGAACTGGTATCCTTCTCATGATCGAAGTCATCATAGCTTCGAACATGGCTGCATAATCAGCAGTCTCTTCAGTAGCACGACCTCCCCTAGCAGCTGGTCTCCCTCTTCGACTCATTCTCAATATCTATAAAAAGGAATGATTAGAACATCTAGAGAAACAACTGCATAAAGGACTCAAACTCTACTAAGCTACTATATTATATATAGTAATCATCCATCAAAATACAATTACGTCTCTCATACGTAGTTACGACAGCGAGCGTTGGGTAAAACCGATTAACCAATGCTCTGATACCAAATGTGACGACCGCCCATGACCCCTACACCGAATCTAGAGATAGTGCGCTGTAAAGTGTGCCAGGCGACCATGGACGATTGTCAAGGTAAGATTTAAAACAAAAGAATCTATCGTATTACTCACAGCGCATGGACAAAATACAATAGAACATATGTATAGTGAAGCTTTACAGAACAAAATGACATCATATAAAACTCCATAATAGTTGAATACAAGCATCCACATAGTCAATACATCCAGCCTCACTACAAATCTCTCAGAGAATACAAAACAGCGGAATATCCAGTACATATAAGAAAATAATATGCAACCCTCTAGCTCGTCTTCGATATCAGCATCGTGAGAAGAGAACAGCACCTGTCACCTGCTACCTAGTCTGCCCGTCCCAAAATGGACGAACAGCCCAAGGCAATAAGAATTTAAAACAAAAAGCCTTGAGTCAGACAACAGTCTTAGTGAGCAGTAAATTAACTAACAACATACCAAAAGAGCATAAAGGAAAAGGAATAGGAATACAACCCTCCCACTCCAACCTCATTCTACAGTGATAGCCCCCAGACACACACTAAGCAGAAGCAAACATAGCAGAGCATACAATTTAAAGTAAAACTACTATCACTCGAGTCAAGGGCGATGTTTTCCAAGTACCAAGGCCTAAATCAGATAAGCACCCAGAAAATACCGCTCTTGAGTCCGAATGACGATACAACCAAACATCCATGACTCTGGCTATCATTGTTATCGTTGCTTCGATATCACCGTTAATTGAATGACCGGCACATTCTTTCAGCCGTCCGTCAAGGGCTAATGGAAACCCCGGTTCTAGACATAACTCCCGCACGTCGTCGCAGCCCGTGCCTAGGACTATCGAATCTGCCCAGAGTACTCGACCATCAACAGTTGGCCGTTGGGACTATCGAATCTGCCCAAACGTACTCTTGCTTAGAGCATGCTAGAACCTTCAACAACGATGCTATCCAAGCCTCCTAGTCATCCTCCTCGACGACTATTCTCATATCCATTCATTATCTTCAACTCGAATCATATTACCGAGTTATCAACATGCTTGGAATGATCCCGTCTGGATTAGACCAAGTCTTCATCATATGATTGCCTCGCTTCATTACATCCTCGCAAAGCCTCATCTCTACATCACATCGTCAAATCTATGCATAAGAGCTTCATCATCCCGCTACATATGCCACGAGCAACTTTCCCAATTCAAGAGCCTTTCCCTTAGCTTTTGAATCATCTTCGATCTAAATCTAATCATCAATCATCTAGTTCATAACAAGCA
Organism: Allium fistulosum; assembly: GCA_030737815.1. NCBI lineage: Eukaryota > Viridiplantae > Streptophyta > Magnoliopsida > Asparagales > Amaryllidaceae > Allium > Allium fistulosum. Next base: position 410,667,715 of record CM060908.1, on the reverse strand, counting down.
ATCAAATCAAACATCAATCCAAGCAATCAAGCATTCAAATATGATCTAAGTAGACAATTATAACAATAATGGCATTTTCGTAATTAAAGAGTTGAAAGTCCAATAAGCATGAAAACATGTATTATATCTCTACAAACTTGATGAATGAACTTGCATAGGTTAACATATGATAAAATGGATGCAACATCATCATGAACAATGGATCTATATGGATCTACACATAGGATGAAGAAAATGCATGGAAATCTCTATTTTAACACCAAAACGAGCCAACAATCCGATATACTCCTTTGGATCCGTGTGAGAGATAATCACCACTCACCAAATCACCTAAACAATCCAAAAGATATCAACTTCAGATCTGGACAGCGAAGAACTAAGCTAGATCCGACAAGATCTCACTTCAAACGAAGAAATCTCTCTTGAAAAGATGAAGATCTTCAATCTAAGCTCTTGAATCTTCAATCTTGATCTTCGATTTGGATGAATGGAAGCACTAGATTAGAGTGGAGAAAAGAAGTGAAGAAGTGTAGAAGTCGAGCTCTCAAAATGGCAGCACTTCGTCGCTTCAAAATCCGGATCCCAAAAATGAAGAGAAGCTTTCCTATTTATAGCTGAAAACTGCCCTTAAGTCGTAACTCGGCTATCTCCTTAAGTCGGTGCCGACTTAACACCATGCCGACCTAGTGCCTTGCCGACCTAGTGCCTTGCCGACCTAAAAACTCATCTGCCTATGACTCACAACAAAACAGCTGTCTCCTAAGTCGGTTACGACTTATGGCATGCGCCTACGACTTAACTGAAAAGGCCTCCGACTTAACCAAGCTTCGACTCAACACATGCGCATATACAAACCCTGTCTACGACTTAATGCGCACGCGCCTTAACTAGTTAGACGACCTACGACTTACTGCTATGCCGAGTTAACCAGCCTATACGACCTAACGACTTAACTGCCTCGCCGACCTACGACTTAACCATATGACCGACCCAACGAAGCAGACTCATCATACTGCCGCAAAACCCAAGTCCTAAGTCGGTTGACGACTCAACAACTTAACACAGGAGACGACCTACCGACTCATAACTCAACACACACTGCCGACCTAACACTTAACACCCAAACCTTAGGTCGCTCACAACATGTCCTTAGGTCGTTGCCGACCTAACTCTACTCCAGAGTACTTAGGCTGCCTACTATTCTTCCTTAGGTCGCCCTAACCTCTTAAGTCGGTCAACCCCACTTCCTTAACTCGTCAGCCGACTTAACACTTGCCGAGTAAACTTCAACCTACTAACCTAGCCCAGCTACGACTTATCTCCTTGAGTCCTTAACTCGCCCAGAACTCCTCTCCTAAGTCGTATACGACTCACGACTCATGCTAAGTCGTGAACGACTTAGGACTTAGGCAAAATTTGCCTAAAATCTGAAATGACTTAAAAATGCAAAAATTCCAGATTTTGACGAACTTGTCGATCCGTAAAAATACGGGTCGTTACAATGTATATAGCAACAGACACCTATATGCAATCAATTCAACTTTTAAATTTTAAAAACATAAGTTACTCACCGTTGTTTCCAGGAAAGAACAGAGATGCATTTTTGTTGAACAGGCTTTGAATTTACAGGCTGAAGATCTTTTTCTTTGATTCTCTGGGTTTGATTTGATTTTTCTGTTGTTTAAGTTGATGTTGGTTTTAGGTTGAGATGATGCTTGCTTCATATTTTCTTAGTTTGAAATGAATGAACTGATATGAGGAAGGCTTGATAAAGAAAACGAGTTTGCAGGGTATTCATTTTGTACAAACACCAGAGATATTTACTTTGTTTTGTAGGCTGAAACATTACTTTGGTGGCTGATGAGTATTATATTGTGTACTTAGGATATTGGCATTAATTGCCTGAGTACTTGTTGTTCCCTTATGATATTTATTTTTCTTTTCTTCTTGTCTACTCTTGCTAACTCAGCTGAGATATGATTTGTGTAAGTGTACTTAGGATCTTGCTTTTATTTGAATACTTGTATTTTATTGTTTTGTACAACAAGCACGGCTAAAGATATATGTGTTTGTATGCTAAAGGTAGTAGCATTGATTGCTTTGTACAAAATTTACTTTATTTTATATTGAGGCTGATAGTTCATTTGGGTATAGGGTGAGATGATCTTGTTTTGGTGACTAAAGAGATTTGTATTTATCACTTTGGGGCTGCAGCTTACATGCTTGTCCTTTATTTTAAATTGAATTTGAAATTCTTTTCTTTTGTTTGCTTTATACATAGATTTGTTTACTTGTCTTCTTTTACAATCTAATACATTTATTTCTCTGCTTTGCCTTTGTTATTTATATAAATGAAGTTATGTTATGCTCATATTATCTTTGTGTTTGTTTATTTTTTTCCTATTTTACAAATCTACATAATTCATCTTATATATCAATGTTTTTTTATCTTTATTCATAGCTTAAGTATTAATTGTTATTACTTTATAAAATAAGTGAACTTCTATTTTTATTTCACTTTTGTAGTCTACTCTATTTGTTTAAGCTGAGATAAAAGTTGTAGAAGTGATATTTTTATTTTACTAATATATTTATTTCTATTTTTAAACCATTTATTTACAATTTAAACACAAATCAATTATATATTATATTATTTCAAATTTAGTCAGATATGTTCAAATACAAATATATATTCTCATATATACAATAATTTAAATTTTTAAACGATTTATACAAATATACTTGGCTATCGGGGAAACTCGCATCACTTTATCGATTTATTTCACAAATATTAATTCAAAAACTCAATAAATTATCAATTTAAATATATGTAAAATTCGGGGTCGTTACACCAAAACACTTGAACAGAGCAAACTGACATAATATTATTTTCAAATTTGGTAAATGAAATAAATTGGTATGATTATATCATATATATAAGTATAATTTTTCTGGAATTTAATAAGTTAATTAAAATGGTTGTTTGAAATGATGATATTTGGTTATCATTTATTGTTCTATAAATGAATTTATAATATGGTTTATAAATCGATTTAGAGTTTAAATGAATTTAAATAAAGAATTTGAGAATTTAATTTCCGGTGATTTCAAACTTTGGTTTTAAAGTATTAAATGTATATTATGTAAAGTATTTCTGAGTATAAATCGTTTCCAAAGGATTTTAAAGAATTTTAAATCAGTACTCTTCTCTTTGTCGCTGGAAAATAATTTCGGTGATGACGGCCGCATCATCGACATTCATTTTCGAGTTTCGAAGTGGAGAGACCATTTTGTAGCTTTGCTATGGTTTTGTTCGGAAAAATATTTTAATTTGAATTTCTTAAGTATGATTTGATATATATATATATATAGATATACTATTTTAAATTTAATTTGATTTGATATATATGGTATATACATTTAAATTTATCTCTAAATTGTTGGAAATTAATCGAAAATTTAATTCTTAAATTTTGTTGAGGAATTATTTCAATTATAAATGAAGCTAAATTTTGGATAAATATTTAAATTGAAATGATTGAATTTGAAAATCTTATTTGTATAGTACTAAATTTCATTTCAATATAACTTACCTAAATTATTCAGAAGTTAAAAATGTAATTGGATGATATACAATATAAAATGTTTTATGAATAAAATTTGAGTGTTATAATAAATGTTATACACTTAAATTTTATTATAAGGATGTTAATAGAGATAAATAGGATACTAAGTTAATTGAATAATAGATGAGGCAAATAAATTTGTTTTAAAGGAATTAATAAATTGAAATTAGATCAACTGATGGAAATACCTTGAATTTAAAATCAATTATTGAATATAAATTGATTTAAACTGAAATTTATATGGTTTAAATTAATTTATATGGTTTAAATATATGATGAATTAAGTGGAATAAACTTAATAATAATTTGGAATAAAAGAATTAAATTTGTTGAATAAAATATGAGTATAATAAATGATTATACAAATTGATGATTTAGAAATTGTTAATCGAGGATGACTAGATAATAAGATAATGAATTTAGAAATAGTTAGGATTGATTTTAGTGAAATCAAATGGATTAAATCAATTATTGAATATCAATTAATTTAAATTGGAATTTATATGATTTAAATTAATTGTTATCTTGTATTCCAATCTATTTTCTTTCTGGTTGTTTCTATTCTCCTACCTCCTTCCTTTTCGGGGACGAAAAGTTTTGAGTGGGGAAGAGTGTAACGACCCGTAAATTTTAACTGTTTTAATAACGTAATTAGTTGAAATTTGTGAAATTTTAAACGATAAAATTTTGAAATAAAAATTTGATATTTGGAATGCGTCTAATTAATCATAGCAACTAGTAAATTATCATCAGATAATTTGGAAGTTTATTTTCTAGTGTAATTTTATTCCAATTTATATCAGTTAAAATTGATGATAATAAAATGTTTTCCAAACCTGAATATTTTTACATAGAAAAATTCTAATTCATCTTCTGACCAAGACGTCATTTTTCGTTTTTCCAAATTCGGACTTCTTTAGCTCCGTCGATCTTATTTTTCTGCGTTTTTGCTGCATTTTCCGCTAGTAGAAAATTCGAATTTTTATAATTCAATCATACCACTGATATTTGTATACCGTTTTGATCGTCTCGTCGTACTGATCTCTACGGTATATTCAATTCTGTGTTTTGGAGTCCGGTATGCAGCGAAATCTACGTAACTGTTAAACCGTACCGGTACGTATTTCAATCTTTTGGACTTCTTGTCCTTTCATTTTTCAACCGTGAAAATTGAATAGCCATTGTCTATTAATAATTATAGAAATCAATTATCATGATTTTAGCAATCCCACCTGTCCACTTTATATTACAATGATTCATTTTATCTACCACTTTCTATTCGTTCTCTACTATACCTTCTTTTGCTTTGGACGAACAGAAAGATGAATGGAATATATAATTGCATCTATATCTTTGTTGAAGCCAGGCTGTGCTCCTCTACTTGCCACGCAAGCAACATTACTCTGCTTGAATTACCTTCCGCCTCTCCTCCTTTTTCAAGCTTCCACCAAACAGCCGAGCCTTCCAAGCAGCCCACCCTTCCTCTCATTATCCCCTCCTACGCAGGGATAGCAACCCGTGACCCATTCCACTCGCCCTCCTTTGCTTCGCCTCCGCCATCCACCTGAAGACCTGTCGACCTCCTTGAATCTCGCATGTATACAAATCGGTTGGGTAAGATGTATATAAGAGTGATATATATAACATTTTGCAATATATATGATTTAGTAAAATGTCACCTTAAAAATATATATATATAAATAAATTTCGATCTATAAGGTTGTAAATATAATTGTATGTGGTGTAAAGTTATTTGTTGTTTTATGTTCGTAAGCCTGTACATATAATATATATGGCTTTCATATTTTGGTTCAGTTGTTTATATTCTACTTTACAATTTTAACTGTTTAAGTGATATGCCATTTCTATATTTTGTTGGATGATGAAGTATATATATAGTATGCTTAAGCCGTGTGAGTTGTTGTATTTATATATTTAAAGTTACAGTTTGTATATCATAAAGTATACAAAGTTATCAAAGTTTATATAAAATTTTATATATAGATTGGTGTACTTATTCTTTTACTATATAGATTATAAATGGTTTATGTTCTTTCAGTATAGATTTAAATTATTAGTTTATAAATATATAATCTGTCTGGATATATTTGTTTTATAAAATACAGATTTTAGATCTGTTTATATGCAAATTTTATTATGTGAATTTTGCGCATTGTAACGACCCGATATTTTGGACCATTCGCATCCGCACATGTCGGACTTGAATAATTCAAAATACCGCGTTGTTAATTTAAATTTGGAAAAACTGAACATATACAGTAAATAAATAATCACAGATCACAGTCACAGAGTAATAAATGCAGCGGAAATAAAAGAGATAGTAGTTCATGAAGCTACTATATAAATGTATAAGTTACATCAGAGTTAAACCAGATACAACGGAAGAGTAATACGATACATCAGATACAAATCAGAATACATCAATGGAATCATCGAATACTGAAAGCAGAATAGATGGCTGGATCTTCAAGCAAAGCTCCAATTTCAAAGGTGAGTCTCAAATACTGGTACACTCAGTCTGACCCGAGCATAAAGCAAAACACAAAACACTCGAGTCAGGATTAACATTCTTATATCAATAAATCCAACTCAAGTGAAATAGCAACTGAAATACAAGTAACTCAAAGGATGTTTGGAATAACCATCCTTTAAGGATCCGTTAAACTATCTACTAGGTAGTAATGTACGATAAGTAGATAATGTCTATCAGTAATATAAGATATCAAAATAGTGTTAAGGCGTTACCATTATCCCCCTTAGCACATTTTATATAAGCGTTATAGTCTATACAACACTGTAAACTTCACCGTAAAATAGTGGGATATCAGGGAGTACTCCATAGGTATAACACAAAACAAATCGTAGTGGTCGCGTATAGGGATACAAGTATGATAAGGCACATGAGGCAATACCCAAGGTAGTGAAACTACCGTTTGCCTGATCCGAATTGGTGAGAACGCATCGCCACAGCGATCGCAACACCGCGAAACAACACTCCCAAAATCAAGGGTGCACCAATCGACAACAAGTAATGAGTAGTTTTCGAAGAAGTGTGTTCGCTCGAGGTAGCTAGCCCCCATTTGGCCCGGCACGGCTCCTGTTTTAGTCATTTCCAATTTGACACAAGTGTCAAGGCTATCCATTATCGTTCTCTTTCTTCAGTCATCACGTACATCATTCCAACCACTTCATTCTGGATCACACTCCGCGTATAGTTATAAAAGTGGTTTTCGGTTTAGACAGTGAGTATGTCCCTAACCGATTCCGGTCTCTTTAATAACCTTCATGATTATTACACCGATTGGTCATTTAATATATTTCAAACCAAATCAATTACAATTTCAATAAGAATTTGTAAACCAACATTTCATTTGTCTTTCTAAATCAATTTCCATAATTTACGTTTCAAAACTTTCAAATTCATAATTTCAAAATCTTATAATTCAATTTCAATTTCTATTTAAAACAATTCAAATATTAATTCAAGTTCGAATATAAGTTTCATTTCGAAATCATTTAAATTTATTTAATTTAACATTCAAATCAATTTAACTTCATTTATCGATTTCATTCAATCTTCGTTAAGTTAATTTATCATTCAAAATAATTTCTATTTAATTTCCAATTCATTAAATCAATTACTTAAGTTCAACTCCATTATATCAAAACTTACAAATTTGAATTAAATTAAATTCGTCAAATCAATTCTTTCAATTACAAGTCTTACATTAATTTCAATAAATCACATTTTATTTCTTGTTAAAGAAATTCAATTTCACTTATTTATTTACTTAGTTACAAATTTCAAACTCAATTAATAAAGAAACTTAATTTCACTTATTCAAGAAGTTCAATTTTACTTATTAAAGAATTCAATTTTATTTAATTATTAAATAATTCAATCTTATTTAATTATTAAATAATTTTAAAACTTAATTATTAACTAATTTCAAAACTTAATTATTCATAATTCCAAATTTAATTATTAAATAATTAATTTTAAAACAACCTTCATTCATCATCTACTATGTTAATATTTTGATTCGGATTATTAAATATTAACATTTCCTTTCATTAAAATTCAAATTCCAACTTCGTTTCAAAACCATTTTTATTTATTCAAATAAAATCTTCATTTTATTTTTAAATCAAAGTATTGATCAATCGGTTTTTATTTAATTCTCTATCCTAGGTCAAAGTTTATTTGGGTATTTATCATTTCAACCCGATTCCAATTCAATTCAAAAATCAAAGCATAGCAAAGGGACTTGCAGTGTGATAACTGGGATGGTGTCAAAGTAAATAAACAAGCAAGAACAACAATCAATATCAAACCAATAATCAATTCAAATAATCCCGAAATAACCGTATTAATTCACATTGTTATTTGTGCGAATTAATATAATTATTTCTAGAATCTACACTATCATTTCATGTAGATTAAAGATTATTACATTATAGATTATCACTTGTCATCTATTTCCAATTTCATACATCATTAATTTAAACAACATACATTCAATGGTTCAAGGTGTAGTTAACGCTATTTCTACGTGTCACTTTATTTAACATTTAAGGGTCATATTATACAACTTTTAACAAATCAAATTTAGCACATATATCAATTTTATCCTATATCAAATTCACTAACGTTTTATTTATTATTTTAAACAATAACAATTTAACGTCAAATGTAACGACAAATAATCAATTAATTATCAATCAAACTGGGTTATCATCACATAATTAAAGATAATGGTGTCAGATGTCACAAGTGAACTGATACAAGTAATAACATAATATTTAACAATGTAAATTACTAACAACAGCATATTTAATTGTCGTTTCAATTGAAATCAAATTTAATAAATAAAAGAACGTTAATCGTGAGTGATTGCTCACCTTTCGAGGCTAGATAAGTTTGGCAACAGAACAAGCTACGAATTGCAAAGCAACGCTAGATGGACATAATCCAATGAATAGACACGATAGAACAAAGCTGATGAATAAAAGATCGAAGAGGACAATCAAATCAGCATTGATATAACTGAAATTATATATATACATTATTATTTTATTATTCCCCTAAACCAATATGCAATTAAAATACATACTTAAAATCTATAAATATAACTCCAAATAAACTCTTGCCTTTTTTCAAAAATCGAACTGTTATGTAAATATACAAACTTTTATTATTATAATTAATATTCTTCTTAAAACCAATATTCAGTTTAATTTACATATTAAGAATAACATAAAATACAAATTTAACTCATACCAGCAGATATCAAATAGTTTCAATATGACTTAGTTTATGAGTATATACACGTATATTTTAAAGTCGGTTGTTATAAAAATCAATATAACCTTATATACTTTAAAACATATAAATAGTAAAACTTTATAGCTTTATATACAACGAATTACATTGCTTAAGTACACCATATAAACTCAAGTACTATTATGTATAATATACATATATATAACTGCCGAAACCTTATAAATAATATACATATATATAAACTTTATATCTCTGACACAACAGCCTTTCTATATATAAGTTATAGAATCCTATTTATACTGACAGGCCGCCTATACCTGACTAGATAGAACACAGACTAAGATATAAAATATTGTAACGTATATATATATGGTAAACCCAATGTATATTCTGATTTATAACTTACTGACATATATACACTTCTAAACTACATACATGAAACGGCATGTATTATATACATTTGAACCAAATATAAAATTCGTACATACATATACCATATAGTCATACATATAATTTACATGCTCATCAATCTAAAATCATTATTCATTATAAAGTTTATAAAAAAAAAATTTGAATCTGGTCATACATAAAGTCTCATGTAAATTTATATAACCTTTAAAAGATTGCAGAACCCCAAAACAAAACTATTTGAAAATATATGGCTATCTATAACACCTATACGTCTACAACTTATAGCCAAATATAATCTTATATACAGACTAATTATAATACTACTTGAAACATTTATATGCATAACAACTAAACGAAGATCTTAGATCTCTCATCAAACAAACAACTTAAAACTTATATATAATTTTTACTGAAAAATAAATAAACTAATATATGTAAAATATATATATGGGTACTTACTCAGAAGAGAAAGAGGTTGCGAGAATGCAAAGTGGCGAGGCGTCACTTGCTGGGTTGATCGGCCATGGGCTTTGCGCGCCAACGGTTGATGTGGATGGCGGAGGCGGAGTGGCTACGTGTGTGAAGCGGGAAGAGCAGGTGGGCGGTGAAGGAATGCAGGCAGCGGCATGACGAGGTGGCAGCGGCCGAGGTCATAAGGTCGGCCGAGAGTAGTTTGCACGGAGGGCTCGGTGCTCGGTCGAGCGGAGGTAGGTGGCGAGCAAAAGGGGCGGTTAGGAGGCATGTTACCGGGGAGATAACAAAATAAAATGACCAAGTTATATTGAAATACACTTCATTTCCACTGTAAATGACACAAGGGAAGAGCAGCAACAAAAAGATTGGAAGTGGAAACGTGTAGGAGGGAGAGAAGCAGAGGAAATGAAGTAATCGGTGAAATATTCCATTTATGAATTGTAATTGTCCAATGTGATTGACTTCAAGGAATTAAATGCTAATGTCCATTAGAATTTACACAGTGGATAAACGAATAGACAAAAATTCAAAAGGGTCAAAACGGTACCGATACGATTAATCGTTTCAACCGATCCCATCGTGCATCGGATGGTAAAACACAGAAAAGAGTATACCGTAGTGATCAGTACGACGAAACGATCAAAACGGTATACAGATATCAGTGGTATGATTGAATTATAAAATTTTCGAATTTTCTAATAGCGGAAAATGCAAGAAAAACGCTGAAAAATAAGATCGACGGAGCCAAAGATGTCCAAATTTGGAAAAACGATAAACTGACATCTTGCTCAGAAGATGTTTTAGAATTTTTCTATGTAAAAATATTCAGGTTTCGAAAACGTTTTATTTTCATCGCTTTTTTTAACTGATTAAATTGAAATGAATTTACGCACGAAATAGACTTTCATATTTTCGGACGAAAATTTACCAGTTGCTATGTTTAACTAGACGCATTCCAAATATCAAATTTATATTTCAAAATTTTATTGTTTGAAATTTCACAAAATTTCAATTAATAACGTTATTAAAACCAGTTAAATTTACGGGTCGTTACACTCTCCCCCACTCAAAACTTTTCGTCCCCGAAAAGGAAGGAGGTAGGAGAATAGAACCAAACAGAAAGAAAAATGGCTATGAAAACAAAATAAACAACTAATTTAAAGCCATATAAATTACAACTTAAATTAATTAATATTCAATAATTTGATTTAATCCATTTGATTTCATGTAACAACCCGGGATTTCGCATTTTATTTTATTATCGTCATTGGACGATTAATATCGTTTGTTAATTGTTGATGGAGTTTTTAATCAGTAGAAATTCTTTTGAAAATTTGTTAAAAAGGGCATGGGCTTTATAAATATTTTTAGGCCATGTTTTAATTGGGTTTGTGAAAATTAGCTAAGTAATACCGTTCCCCTCAAATTTTACTTTCATTAGAAAACCCTAACTAAATATACGAGAAAATGGTGGCAGCTCGTTCTCTCGTTCGTTCTCCTTTCTAAAAAAAATGGAGGCCTAAAAATTTTCTTCGTTTGCTCGTCTTCAAAAAAATTTGGGGCTTTATAGAATCGAAGAAGCTGATATCAACTGCTCGATTGAAGTTGATTTCCTTGCTCGAGTGGACGATCGCCTCTTGTGATACTCGTGGCTGCTTGTTTGTGCTTACCGTTGCTTCGATTAAGGTGAGTAAATTTATTACTCACATTTAATTCAATTTCATAAATATGTGATTTTGTGATTTCCACGGTTTTGAATTCTTGGATTTTCGTTCGTATACAAATGTTTGAGTTCGTTACTTGATTTATTTTGGCCGTTCTAATTTGTATTAATACTTGAAAGGATTTCTCTGACTTTAGCAGTTTGTATAAATTGATGCTCGATACTCACGGAGTTGATTCTTGTTTGAAATTCCGGCTTTGATGATTTTTAATTTGAGTCTTTTGACGAGGTCGTTTTTGATCGACTTTGGTTATATTGTTACCGCCTCTGGTAGCACTTTCATCTTTGTTCGATTTTACTTACTGCTTTATGACATCGGCCATTATATCTCTGACTTGTAGATTGATGCTTTGTGTATGAATATTTGCTTCTAGACTGAGTTAGTTGACATTTTTACAACATCAAGCATCTGACAGTGTTTTGAAACACTGTTTTTCTTATGATTTTTGAATCCTATTTTGTTATAAAATTTCACATCTTTGCTTCTTGCTTTTGCACTACAACTTCACACGGTGGTTTCGAAACTGCACTTGAGTGATAGTATATATATACATTTGCATGCTTAAGCAGAAGATTCCAACTGTGTCCTCACTGCATTGATGTTGTACATGTTGGTTCCCTGTCCTATGCCGTGTAAACTGCCTGTGTCCCTCTGTAACCTGAATTAGTTTTGCATACATATGCACGGCATACAGACGTGTGTACCTGTTATTGCATAAGGCACGTAGAAGCATAGTTAGGCATTCACAGATTTTATAATTTCTCGTTGAATAGTGCATGCAATTGAATATAGAACACACATTCATTTATGTTGGGAATCATTGAGGTTTTGCACTCTGGCCATATTCCTCCTTATGCAGGTGTAGTGCGTGCTCATATTGTTAGTGCTCTTGTAAGTTACAGGTTGATACTTTTTATAGATTCATTCACGTGCCTGTGCCAAAGAAATTTAGCTCAGGTTGTGTTATTTATTGAAAATTATACACGTGAGTGTATAAATAGCATGCCTAGGCTGTTTTAATTAAAGTTCATTGTGGGCAACACTATGTATCTTATGTTGCCAGTTAGTAGAAACATTCTGTGATTTCGAAAAGTTGCAGTGTGTTGCCAGTTTAGTTTAAAGCTTGTTTTTCTGTGATTTCGAAGAGTAAGTTTGCATTGGCATTTTCGTTGCATTTAAGCTTGCTGCCTGGTCATCATTATATGAGGTTGCTGCCCTTATATTATGTTACTTGCAGTTGCACAATCATTTTGTTGCTCCTTAATATTCTGGTTTCCACTATATGCTGCACTATTCGAATCTGTTGGCATTTTGTTCATATATGCTGCTGACTGGTCCGGTTCACCTTGTTGTCTCGTTCATTGACTGGATTTTGATGCACATACGTGCTTCCCAAACCTGTCGCATTATATTGTTGAGGCAGTAGCATTAATTTTTGAATCTTCACTTTTCTTCATTAGTGAGACTATATTTTTGTTTGCTGCATTGTGTGGTTGCTGTTAGTTTTGGTTGGGTTTTGCAGTTGTGTCGAGTCATGCTAGTGTCACTTGACCTTTGTTGTTTCGACGTACGGTAGTGGCGAGGCAGTGCACGCGTGCGTGTACTGCAGCCACACCGAGATTCAATTTGATTTGATGCCATCTGTTTATGATTCATTGAGCTTTTGTGTATTCCATCACTGTAGTGGCGAGGCAGTGCACGCGTACGTGAACTGCAGCCACACAGTATTGACGTTTTAATTGATATTTTAATTGTTGAATTACTTTGTGTTCAATTCAATATTTGAGAATTTTATTTGATTCCTTTCGAGTGATCATTTTGTTGTGTCTAATTATCTATTCGATAATTAGATTCTGAGTTTCTAATTATTCTTAATAATTGGATTTTGTTGTTAATTGCCAATTAGGCAATTCTGATGTTTTCTAAAATTATCTTCATTGATATTATTTTCACTTATCTTTGTAGATGATTTAAATCTGTTGATTTGTTGTTTAACACTGTTCAGTGTTATATCTGCCGCTATCCGATACTCTTATCGAGAAGTCGGATATACGAGATTTCTGTGACTGTCGTCTATTTGATATTTGATTATTATTGCTTCTGTGCATTAATAACTGAGTTTGAATTAGACTGACCCGTGTATTATTTTCTTTTGAATTTAATACTCGGGTCAGACCCGAGTTATTTCAGGTTGTAGATTTCCTGCTTTGAGTTGCTGTTTGAGCTATGAAGACTTTTATATCTTCTGAAGTAGCTTTCGTCGTTTTGTAGAAGTAGTGTCATTGTATAGGATGGTATGTATTCATGTATATTAGTTGATAATGTACTTGTATATATAACTTCCAGAGTCAACAGTTGTAGTTGTATCATATGTATTGTGTCAACTATATTGTAACTGACATCAGTTATATATATATATGAGACTTTTGTTTTATCTGTGTTCCGCATTTATATTATCTGTGTTATTATTATATCTAATGTCCTAAACTATTATGAACCATCGTAGTTTGTTTTATACTGATAATTGGGTATGTCGATGGGAATAAATAAATAAGATGAAAAACGAAAAGTATAAACCACTCCTATCGAGGTAACCAATATTAGCGTAAGGCCAACTACGGATGGCCGCTCCTATCCAGCCTTATTCTTCGTAATAATAGACAGTATTTCTTTTAATACTCTTTGTTATTATGAGCATAGAGGTGGGGCGTCACAGTTGGTATCAGAGCTTGGGGGTTTATGGACATAATATAAAACATAACTTAGATGGAACATATGTTACAACTATTGGTCGACGTTTTATTTGTGCTTTGAGTCAAAACTAAAATTTTGAAATTTTGATGAAATTTTTAAATATCTTTATTTAAAATAAAAGTGAGATTGTGCTTTGATGATTTGATTGATTTGTGACTGTTTATCAGAGTGCGCAGTGGAAACAGTGAAACTGTCTTCGCTGAATACTGCTGATAATCTTCCGGATTTAAAAATCGAATTATGAAATTGAAATAAATTTCATCTGTTGTTTACACAGCTGTAATTATTTTGTTTCTTTGAAAATTTCGAATCCGATTTGAGGATTCGAAGTGATTGCAGTTATGTGATTTTTGTTGAGATTTTAGCTGGTTTTCTTTTATGCTAATCATTATTGATTAGATCTTGCTGTTTTGAATTATCTTCACTGAAGATACATTAGAGTAATTTCTTTGTTTATATTGTAGTGTGTGTGCAAATATGAATTGCACGTTACTGCACTAATTTTACGTTGAACCGATGCTTGGTTATGAAACGTATTTTGTTGCCGTTATTTTATAACGGGATTTTTACATCGGTGCTATAATTTTGAAGCACGATGTTTTGTTGGCAATTTTAATGAATGAAAATTCACCAGTGTTACATTTTGATGTAAATTATTTTGATGAGATTTTGATGGTTAGAAATTTCTGTCATTTTGACTTCAGTAACCGCCAAATTTTAAAAAGTGGATTTTCAAGCGGTTATTCCGCAATGCTGATTCTGAGATTCGTTTTACGATGTTCTAGAGAAGTACAATTTCCTTTTCGAAATTGTTACTAATATTGCTGCTTTAATCACGTGATTGGAAAATTGTTTTAAAATGAAAATTGTTTTATAAATTTTTAACAGTTTGCGTTTTCAAAAGAATGAGGAAGCGACTTAAACGATTCAGCAAAATCGAGGATTATGACCCCTTTCTTTTACTGATTTGCTTAACTCCGGACTTGTCTAGTTGAGAATGTGTAACGACCCGACTTTCTCTCCACAGAAAGTCGCATCGTTATGAAGAAAGAAAGGGATAGAAGAAGAAAAGAAAAGAAGAAAGAAAGAAACAACAACAACGATCTCACAGCGGAACGAATAAATTATATTAATAACATAAACTATTACATAGTATACAACACTTATCAGAGTTTACACAACTATACAACACATACTAGACAGTTATAAACATCTGTCTAGACATTACAACTCAAATACAAGACAAGACACTATCACAGATATCAACATAGCGGAATACTATATCTACGAACGCCGAAGCCTCCTGCTCCATTGCTCCTCCAGAATATTCGTCAAAGCTAAACCTGAATCCCTTGGCTACTCGTAAAAATTTGAGTACCCAAGAGTTTATAAAACAGAAATAAACAACTTGGGTCAGACATGGGTCTGGTGTGAGTAACAGGTTAAGCTTGCTTAACTTCAAAACCTTTAGAAAGAAAAGGTATCACGTAAGACTCCCCACAAATAAACATGGGTAAGTTTTTACCTTACGCTAACCAAAACATTTGATAGGAAATCTGATTTTATTATAATAGGGTCTAGGGTTTTCAAGTAAAATATAGAAATAGCTGAAATGCTTACATCTCACATTCCAACATAGTTGGGCACAACTAATACGTACGGCACTTATTGGAGTTTGGATTCCATACAATGGCAGGGCTACTGGGGTATCGCCCGTCACAGTACGTGGCCTAGATCACCGTACCGAGGAGTACGCCCGCTCCCCTGCAACACAAAGCCGGAACCATCCCTTACTGGATAATTCCGAACAAGATAATCCCGTAGTTGGCGCGACCAACCACACACTAAGCCGAATAAAAGAAAAGGGACCTCTAGACAGGGATCTATCTTGCTCTCAGTGGGTGCTACCCACGAAGCCTTGCTGCACCTCCCCTGTTTTAGCCATTCCCGGTTGATGAGGCTTGAGGTTACGATTACCTTTAATCAGAACATATCACTTAGAATGCTCATCGTCCGCCTGACGATGTGCTGAAAGCATTCAATCCATACAAGTTCGTTCCGGGTTCGAACGAAACCGAAGGCATTATCTCGTTACACTCGTTTTGGAATCACCCTCAGAGTTAACGACAATAACCCTTGCACTCTGAATCTTCATCTTCACTTGATTCACGACCTATCGTTAATTTGGATCGATGTGGTATTCGGGTCTCCAGACCTGGAAATCCGGTATACGGAAACCCGATCCCGGTCTCATCGAAATCCAAAACGTATCTTTTAAAGGCCAAGTTGTTTTAAGGTTAAAACAAATTCAATTCTTATCTATATACACAAAGATAGATAATTCACAATAGATAATCTACATTATCATTTCAATTCAACCAAACATCCATATCATAGATCAGCATATATCTCATCAGAGATATAAATCAATGCAAAGCATCATTCATCCATTCATAAGTAATGATTTATACCATTTTTAATTAATTTAAAATGAATTTAAATTAATTACTTCATTTTATAAATCCTGCTTACTTAACCATTAATTAATTAAAATCAATTAATTATTCTCTAATTACCCTTTAATTTCATTCATGTAATTTATCCTTTAATTAATTACTCAAATTAATTATCCTCAACCATTATAGTAATTAACCTTTAATTACTTCATTTAATTAATTAACTATAATTAATTAAATTAATCAACTATAATTAATTACATTAATCCTTAATTAATTACATTAATTAATCACTTCATTTATTAATTATTCCTTAATTAATCAATTCTTAATTACCTCATTAATTATATTAATTAATGATCCTTAATTACATTTTATCATTGATTAATTACATTAAGTAATTAATCTTTAATTAAACCATAATTTATTAATCACTATTGATTAATCACATTCAGTAATTAACTACCCTTAATTACTTCTTTAAATAAATTAATTATTCCTTAATTAATCTCTTAATTAATCCCTTGATTAATTCCATTAAGTAATTAACTTCCCTTAATTACTCTACTAATTACATCAGTAATTATCCATTAATTACTTTCCTAAGTAATTAATCTTCATTAAATTACATTAAGTAATTATACTTCACAAATCATTAAATGATTATTTTAAATTAATTAAACTTAATTAATTAACTTAAACTAATCAAATTAATCTGAATTAATTACAATGAGTAATTAATTTCTTAATTACTTCCCATTAATTAATGATATTAAACAATTTCACAAATGATTAATCTTAATTAATTAATGTATTTAATTATCACAATTAATCACATTAATTAATTACTTATTTAACCCAAGTTAATGATCTACATTAACTATTCTTTAATTATTTTTCTTAAATAATTAAACTTTAACGAACCATTATTAATTAAAATTAATTAATTCTAATTACCAATAAATTAATCTCTAATTTCTTAATTAATTAAGCATCTAACAATAACTTAATTAATCTTTAATTACTTGACTAATTTATTTCTAACCATTAATTAATAATCTTAACTTATTCTAATTAATGATCCTTAATTCAAATTAATTAGCCTTTAATTAATTTGATTAAATCTTAATTATCTTTAAGATAACACTTTATTCCTATTAATGATTAAAATATCATTAATAAAGTATTTAAACCAATTTACCTTTAAATTTACATTTAAATTTCATTTTATATTAAGATTTAAAATGAAGACAATTTAACTTTATTTAATTAAAAGAAATTTAAAACTAAATTCATTTTAAATTCAAATCAATTTAAAATACTCTTTAAATTGTTTAAAACACTTTTAAATTTAAAAACTTCTTTTTATTTCAAAATTGAAATGCATATTAACTTTGATTCCAGATTAATCTCTAGATTTATAAACCTATCTTCAATTTAAAACTTTATTTTTTTAAAATTCAAATTACTTAACCCCTTATAAAGTAGTTAAATAAATTCAAATTTTAAAAAATATTATCTTATTTGAAAACTGAGATTTTTAGCTTAAATTTCAGAAAGCAACTAGATTTAAACTTAATTTAAACTATACATTTTCATTTAAACTTAGCTTTTAAATTTTATTTTAAAATTTAAAAACTAGAAACAGGTCTCTGGTAAAACCTGTACAACATCTAACTCGAGACACCCCTTCAAAACCACGAGTGCTACTTCGAGTCTCCACCCAGAATTCACGAGTACCGCTTCGAGTCTCTTCTTCCCCAAAACACACAGATACCCAAACATATACGTGCACGTGCACAGTTCATCTGCGATGCTCCGACCATCGCTGCTGACGCCTACAAGTCGGCGACGATCTTCTCACTGGATTTCGACCACCCAGAGCCACGATCATGCTTGAATTCGAAAACGAGCTATTCAACTTGCCTGGAACAAAAGCCTTCGAACCACCCAAAGCCTGGAATCCCACATCGCTCTCGAGATTCCGGTTATCAGATCGCCTGAAAATCGATCAGCACCTTCACCCACGTCCACGCTTCCATCTCCCTAAGTCCTGTAGAACACGATCCAACATAGGAACCGTGACGATCAAATATACCTAATCTACCCAAACTAGGGCTACAGATTTCAATCTTCCACCACAACTACCATGATGATGAATTCGCCTTCCTGGTAATTTTTCTTGACTCTCCTATCACTTCCCTACTTCCAGGAACAAACCCGACCATTCCGTCCTCTTTAGATCATCTAAATCACTCAAAATACAAAATTGTTCAAATCTCAAACTGCTCCTTCATTCTCTTTCTAAAAATCATGACTTTAGTTTTAAAAATCAAGTCTTTGATTAAGGTTTCAGATCATATACCTGACTTAATAAATTAGGATGTTTGAATTTTTCTTTATTCTAAGTTAACTCTGTTCTTCTTAAGTTTCCAGAGACATTCAAGTTTTATTCTAACTTGATTAACATTTTAAACTCTACTTCATGATTTACCAAACAACTTTTGTTTGAAATCCTAATTCTAACAGAGATTAGTTGGAAGAATTGGAATTTAGATCTAAATTTTAAACTGAGAACTTTAAACAGAGATGATCAACTGATACAACCAAACATACACATAGTATCTTCATTCATACATACATGTAACTAGATCTAAAACAAACATGCATACATAATTTCAAACATGCACCACAATTTTATTTCAGATATTTTACCACACAAATCAAATTTATCTGTTTTTAAAAATCTAAGTTACTCACCTGTTTTGTTTTTGAAATAGCGTTTAAATCTTTAAAACTTGAGTGCCCCTGCTTTTGATTTGAAAACTTGAACTGTTTTAAAACTGGAAATTTGCATTGCCATTTGCTCTTGAACTTTAAACTTGAATTTACAGATGAATTTCTGCTTGCTTCTGTCTGCATTTCAGGTTGGAAAGAATTGCATGCAAGCTGAAATGATCCTACTTCTCTGTTTTGATTTAAATTGCATGCTTTTGATTTTTGTTTCCAGATTGAAGAAAAGAGTTCAGGCTTTTGATTTGAAGAGAACTTGCAGGCTTTTGATTCACATTTTTGTTTTGAGGAGTAACACTCACTGATTTTTGTTTTGAAGAGTTTCTTATTCTATTTGTTTTCAAGTTTTGTTGATCTGAGATTACTTCATTTGATTTTGGAAAATGTATTACAGATCTTTGCTTTTGATAAATTTTGGTTTGAGGAAGGTTGATTTACAGATTTGTTTTGAGGAAGATGATCATCAGATTCGTTTTAATTTTCAGCTGAAAGCTTCTTAGTTTAGATAAGAAAATATAAAAAGAAATATAGATGAGAACATAAGTTTATATTGATTAAAATGATTTATCAAATAAAAGAAAAACAAAAATACCAAACTTTGACATTTGGCATTACCATTGTATTATTAGTTTACACTTGTCATTACATAGCCTTTAGAAATTAACACATGTCCTTTTAATTAGTTAGTATTTATTTTAAGTGTAAATAAAATGCCTTTTCTTTATTTTATTAATTACTTACCTATATATATAAACTATTTTAAAGAAAATAAAACCAATTATATATATAAATAAAAGCTTATCCATATATTTTAAAATCCAAAACTATTTGAATATTACCTCTTGAATTCTAAATTCAAATTAAATTTAAAAAAAAATTCAATTTAAAGTAAATTTAAAACAGCACATTTAATTTGAAATAACAATCTTATTTTATTAAAGTCTATTTATAAAAACAATACACTATTAATATTGTTTTTTTTAAACTTACCTATATATATAAACTTAAATAGAAATCATTTTATTAGTTTTTAAAAGATAAATTCATTAATTAAATATTTATTCAATTAGATTATTAAACCAATTTAAATATTTATTATCAAAAATTATCAATCAATTTAATTATTTAAACAGATTATTAAATTGATATTGCCCCAAATTTCCGGGATATTACAGAATGTGAATTGTTATTTTTATAAAAATGAATAAAAATTATTTTAAGGAATTTTACAGTTTACGCTTTCAAAAGAATGAGGAAGCGATTTAAACGTTTCAGCAAAATCGAGGACTATGACCCCTTTCTTTTACTGATTCGCTTAATTCCGGACTTGTCCGTTTGAGAATGTAAAGTGTATTTTTACAAAATGCACAAATTTTGCACTTTCAAGGAAACGATGAAGAGAATCAAACAATTTAGTAAAACACGTGGTATGGGACATGTGCGTTTGCTATTTCGGTTAATTCCGGACTCGTTAATTGAAATATCTGCTGTTTTGATGATTTTTGATGATTTTGCACTTTCAAGGAAACGATGAAGAGAATTAAATGATTTAGTAAAACTCGTGGTTATGGGACATGTGCGTTTGCTATTTTGGTTAATTTCGGACTCGTTAATTGAAATATTTGATGATTTCGTGTGCTTTCGAGCCACTTTGTTGGACCTTCGGGTCATTTGTTGGACCTTCGGGTCATTTGTTGGGCTTTCGGGCCACTCTGATGGACCTTCGAGTCAAATACCAGTACTAGACCTTCGGGTCAATCTGATGGGCGCCAAAATTATGTTGAGTACTTGGTAGGCTTCGGCCATTTGTTGATGCACGTGCGGCGAATTAAAAACTCGCCATCTGATGGGATCGATCCAACCTTTTATGTTGATTTTCTAGTCTTCTTAATTGATTTCTAGATATTTGTTGTTTCCAATTATCTGCAAGTAATTGGATATTTGTTGATATGAGTTCTAATTATCGTTTTTGATAATCAGATATTTGTTGTTTCTAATTATTGCTTGTGATAATTAGATATTTGTTGATATGAGTTCTAATTATCGTTTTTGATAATCAGATATTTGTTGTTTCTAATTATCGCTTGTGATAATTGGATATTTGTTGATATGAGTTCTGATTATCGTTTTTGATAATCAGATATTTGTTGTTTCTAATTATCGCTTGTGATAATTGGATATTTGTTGATATGAGTTCTGATTATCGTTTTTGATAATCAGATATTTGTTGTTTCTAATTATCGCTTGGGATAATTGGATATTTGTTGATATGAGTTCTGATTATCGTTTTTGATAATCAGATATTTGTTGTTTCTAATTATCGCTTGTGATAATTAGATATTTGTTGATATGAGTTCTGATTATCGTTTTTGATAATCAGATATTTGTTGTTTCTAATTATCGCTTTTGATAATTAAATATTTGCTGATTTGAGATTTAATTATCGCTTTTGATAATTAAATATTTGCTGATTTGAGATTTAATTATCGTCTTTGATAATTAAATAATCGCTGATTTGAGATTTGATTATCGTCTTTGATAATCGAATATTTATTGATTTGAGATTTGATTTTCGTCTTTGATAATCGACTATTGGTTGATTGCTAATTTCGCGATTATGAGATTTTCTAGTCTCCAATTGATTCTAGAGTATGCTGATTTTATTGAATCGCTGTTTTCTATCTATTTATGTTAATAGTTAGAGTTTGTTGATTATGGAATTTGTGTTTTCTAGTTAATTGTTGGATAACTAGATATTTGCAGTTTGCGATTTGTGATTTGTGTTTCATAATTATCTTTGTTGATAATTAGATTTTGTTGTTTTCTAATTATCGTATTGATAATTAGATATTGCTGTTTTGTGATTTCTGTATTCTAATTATTTATTGGTAATTGAATATTGCTGATGTTTGCATTTATTTAGTTTTGCTGTCTTCTGATTATCTTTTGATAATTGGACTTTGTTGAGAAATTTTGAATTTCTTTTATGAAATTAAAAGATTACTTTGGCATTTGAATTCTCGACTTTTATTTTTCTAGCTTAACCAGTTTATGTTAGAAGAATAATAGTGGTTGACGACCTTAATTATGAAAATTGCGGGGACGCAATTTTTATAAGGAGGGGAGTCTGTAACAACCTGGGATTTCGCATTTTATTTTATTATCGTCATTGGACGATTAATATCGTTTGTTAATTGTTGATGGAGTTTTTAATTAGTAGAAATTCTTTTGAAAATTTGTTAAAAAGGGCATGGGCTTTATAAATATTTTTGGGCCATGTTTTAATTGGGTTTGTGAAAATTAGCTAAGTAATACCGTTCCCCTCAAATTTTACTTTCATTAGAAAACCCTAACTAAATATACGAGAAAATGGTGGCGGCTCGTTCTCTCGTTCGTTCTCCTTTCTAAAAAAAAATGGAGGCCTAAAAATTTTCTTCGTTTGCTCGTCTTCAAAAAAATTTGGGGCTTTATAGAATCGAAGAAGCTGATATCAACTGCTCGATTGAAGTTGATTTCCTTGTTCGAGTGGACGATCGCCTCTTGTGATACTCGTGGCTGCTTGTTTTTGCTTACCGTTGCTTCGATTAAGGTGAGTAAATTTATTACTCACATTTAATTCAATTTCATAAATATGTGATTTTGTGATTTCCACGGTTTTGAATTCTTGGATTTTCGTTCGTATACAAATGTTTGAGTTCGTTACTTGATTTATTTTGGCCGTTCTAATTTGTATTAATACTTGAAAGGATTTCTCTGACTTTAGCAGTTTGTATAAATTGATGCCCGATACTCACGGAGTTGATTCTTGTTTGAAATTCCGGCTTTGATGATTTTTAATTTGAGTCTTTTGACGAGGTCGTTTTTGATCGACTTTGGTTATATTGTTACCGCCTCTGGTAGCACTTTCATCTTTGTTCGATTTTACTTACTGCTTTATGACATCGGCTATTATATCTCTGACTTGCAGATTGATGCACTGTGTATGAATATTTGCTTCTAGACTGAGTTAGTTGACATTTTTACAACATAAGCATCTGACAGTGTTTTGAAACACTGTTTTTCTTATGATTTTTGAATCCTATTTTGTTATAAAATTTCACATCTTTGCTTCTTGCTTTTGCACTACAACTTCACACGGTGGTTTCGAACTGCACTTGAGTGATAGTATATATATATATACATTTGCATGCTTAAGCAGAAGATTCCAACTGTGTCCTCACTGCATTGATGTTGTACATGTTGGTTCCCTGTCCTATGCCGTGTAAACTGCCTGTGTCCCTCTGTAACCTGAATTAGTTTTGCATACATATGCACGGCATACAGACATGTGTACCTGTTATTGCATAAGGCACGTAGAAGCATAGTTAGGCATTCACAGATTTTATAATTTCTCGTTGAATAGTGCATGCAATTGAATATAGAACACACATTCATTTATGTTGGGAATCATTGAGGTTTTGCACTCTGGCCATATTCCTCCTTATGCAGGTGTAGTGCGTGCTCATATTGTTAGTGCTCTTGTAAGTTACAGGTTGATACTTTTTATAGATTCATTCACGTGCCCGTGCCAAAGAAATTTAGCTCAGGTTGTGTTATTTATTGAAAATTCTACACGTGAGTGTATAAATAGCATGCCTAGGCTGTTTTAATTAAAGTTCATTGTGGGCAACACTATGTATCTTATGTTGCCAGTTAGTAGAAACATTCTGTGATTTCGAAAAGTTGCAGTGTGTTGCCAATTTAGTTTAAAGCTTGTTTTTCTGTGATTTCGAAGAGTAAGTTTGCATTGGCAGTTTCATAGCATTTAAGCTTGCTGCCTGGTCATCATTATATGAGGTTGCTGCCCTTATATTATGTTACTTGCAGCTGCACAATCATTTCGTTGCTCCTTAATATTCTGGTTTCCACTATATGCTGCACTATTCGAATCTGTTGGCATTTTGTTCATATATGCTGCTGACTGGTCCGGTTCACCTTGTTGTCTCGTTCATTGACTGGATTTTGATGCACATACGTGCTTCCCAGACCTGTCGCATTATATTGTTGAGGCAGTAGCATTAATTTTTGAATCTTCACTTTTCTTCATTAGTGAGACTATATTTTTATTTGCTGCATTGTGTGGTTGCTGTTAGTTTTGGTTGGGTTTTGCAGTTGTGTCGAGTCATGCTAGTGTGACTTGACCTTTGCTGTTTCGACGTACGGTAGTGGCGAGGCAGTGCACGCGTGCGTGTACTACAGCCACATCGAGATTCAATTTGATTTGATGCCACCTGTTTATGATTCATTGAGCTTTTGTGTATTCCATCACTGTAGTGGCGAGGCAGTGCACGCGTACGTGAACTGCAGCCACACAGTATTGACGTTTTAATTGATATTTTAATTGTTGAATTGCTTTGTGTTCAATTCAATATTTGAGAATTTTATTTGATTCCTTTCGAGTGATCATTTTGTTGTGTCTAATTATCTATTCGATAATTAGATTCTGAGTTTCTAATTATTCTTTAATAATTGGATTTTGTTGCTAATTGCCAATTAGGCAATTCTGATGTTTTCTAAAATTATCTTCATTGATATTCTTTTCACTTATCTTTATAGATGATTTAAATCTGTTGATTTGTTGTAACGACCTAGAAATTTTGATTGGTTTTAATAACGTATTTAACTGGAAATTGTGAAATTTTAAACAATAAAATTTGAAATTAAAAATTTATTATTTGGAATACGTCTATTTTAATATAGTAACTGGAAAATTTTCATCTGATAATATTGAAGTTTATTTTCCTGTGAAATTTCATTTCAAATCAAACCGGTTAATAACAGTGAATTTAAAAGTTTTCCGAAACCAAAATATGTCAACAGGAGAAAATTTATTCAGATCATTCTGAATCAAATGTCATTTTTCGTTTTTCCAAATTTTGACTTCTATTGCTCCGTTTATCTTATGTTTGACTAAATAGTAGCATTTTCGGTACCGATTATCGACTTTTGATCGGATGATCGTACCACTGTTATCTGTATACTGTTTTGATCATCTCGTCGTGTTGATCTCTGCGATATATTCACTTCTGTATTTTGATATTCGGAATGCGGCAATACCCGCGTAACGAATCACCGTATCAATACCTGTTATTTTGAACCTTTGGTTTTCTTCTGCACACTGATTATATCAACGGTCATTAACATTTTTATCTCCTGGAATCAGGTACGGCTTTTGTCATTCCTCCATTTTTAAACCCAACATTTATTTCCTTTTTCAGTAAATTCCAAAACGTATGGCTTCTCATCATTCTCTGGTTTCAGTTGGCAAGTAGTAATTCAAGTTTATATCCTATCAAAAGCCTAGCTTGTTCATTTTCTCTACATCCTCCTTTCCCTTGAAGCCGCCGAGCTCGACAACCTCAAACCCAATGAACCGTGACCACTCTTTATCCCTGCTGCAACTCCACCCTCACCACCTCGCTCCACCTAGCTTCTCCCCAGTCGTTGCCGCATCTTCCACCACCACGTGTAGCCTCGCCAGTCTCCATCCCTTCCTTCGCCTGACCTGGTTTTCACCACCATGTGCCGCACCCGCTCTCCACCTTTTCCCCTTCATCCCACCAGCCTCCGCCACCACAACCGAGAAGCCGCCTCCCCCTTACCCACCAAGCAACGCAACACCTCAACCTTCCCTCCTCCATTCGGCTACCATTCTTCCTCTGTTATTTTTGCATAGGTGAGTTTAGATATTATATATATATTAGTATATAATAATATATTAAGCTGTATATATATTACAGTATTTATCATATATATGGTTACGTAAGCAATATCTAATCTGTTGTTTGTGAACATATATATACATTTAGCCTATATATATATACTATACTAACGTGCTTGTCGAATTCCAGCCTTTTACATATGTATGTTTTATATATATCTCTAATTTGTATATAACATTTTCTTTGAAACAGTTATATATTATATGCATACGTTTTGTTGTTTGTAAGAGTGTATATAGTTGTAAGTTTATTTTACTTTGGGTTTTGGGTCGGCAAATCTGTTCACAAAAATAATAATAATATTTCCAAAAACTTTGTATATATAGATCTATATATATAGAGATATAAAGGTATATATATTTTGAAAGGCATAACATTTTATAGTTCTACAGATATATAAAGTAGTATATACTAGTTCACATCAGCTGTACAATCCTCTGTTGAGTCCACATGTATATTATATAATTGTGATATTGATTTCAAAGTATATATGTATGTAAGTTTTGATCTATTAGTATAGTTATGGTATATATTATGATGTTTAACTTTAAAGTGCATGTATTTAAAATAAATTTTAATCCGCAGATATTCTTGGAGTAGCTACATATATTATACATATTAAAATAAATATAAAAAAAAAAATTAGCATACACGTTTGTGGATTTGGTCTGCATATGCACATATTCTGTTTTGAATCCATACAGTCGCATCTATATGTACAGTATAGTATATATATTGACTTTCTCTGCATTTTTGCAACTGTGTGTCCATTTGTTCGGCTACATATATTTATAGTATCTATGTATAATATGTTTTAGGGTAAGGTTTATAGCTTTACTGTCCATAGGTACTTTTATATTTTAATATGGAGGTTTTTTTCTCTTTGTCTGCACACGTTTTTTTGAAAAGCTCACCTATATTGTTTATATATAAATAATTATGTCGATTCTGGAATGTACCCAGATCAAAAAATGATATGTATAGATATCTTGGTTTAGATCATATATTTATATAGTTTCATTTTTTATGTGTTTAAAAAAAAAATATGTCTTGTACGTATATTTTATTAACATTTAATAAGGATATGCATATAAATATAAGTTATACTATATGATGGGTTTTGCTGTGTTGTCCGTGTGATAAGACTGATGTGTTACAGTATGTTTTATAAAGTATACATTTCTTTAGTTCATATATATATATAAGTATTGACTTAAAGTATAGTATGTATATTCTTCCATCAACCTCTAGCTATTAATTGCTTTGTTTCACCGCTGTTCAGATTCGCGACAGCAGTATCAATCTCGTCCCGCTTTTTCGTTGTCAATCTGTGCTTATTCGTGTTTATCTAGCATTACTTTGGGATTCGTAGCTCTTTTCCTTGTCAAATCTCTCTAGCCTCGGAAGGTGAGCAATCACTCACGATTGACGTTCTTGTATTTATTAAATTTGATTTCAATTAAAACGACAATTGAAATATGATGCTGTAGTTATTTAAATTGTTATATATGCTATTATCTGTATATGTTCACCTGCGACATTTGACACCAGTATCTAGTATTTATATGCCTGTTATTACTATTATCTGTATATGTTCACCTATGACATCTGACACCAGTATCTGTTATTTATATTGATGATATATGCTTGTTGTTATATTTTATATTATCTGTTATCACTCTGCAAGTTCCCTGTTAGTATAGAATTCACTATGGGTTGAAATGATACATACCCGAACGGACTTTAGAATAGGAGAAAATCGTTATGGGTTGAAATGATAGACCCAAGCGATTTTCATTTGAATTGAAATTGGGATTACGGGTTGAATTGATTCTACCCGTATACATTTAAATTTCGGATTGAAATGATAAATATCCGTATCACTTAACCATGTGATAGATATATATACAGACACCGTTGGTCCATATATATAAATATTTTGAAAATAAATTCTATGGTTTGAAAAGAAATATATGGTTTTAATAAATGTTGAGCCTTAAATTATTATATATAAATGGGAATGATTTATATAGATTTAATAATGATATTTCATTTAATTAAACCGATTTATAACTTGTTGAAATTGAGATTTAAGATATGATTTATAACTTGGGTTTAATTTAAATAATTTAATGAATATTTCTTATTTAAGTAAATTTAAAGAAATATTTAGTAAAAATGAAATTTAAGGTTAGTTGAATGATATTGAATTTATTAAGTGAACATTCCCTAATTAAATAATAATAAAGTTAAATCAAGAGCTATATGAAACTGTTAAATTTAATTTTGAAATGTTGAATATTAAAGCTTTGAAATATATTGAAAAATAAATGGTATATTTAGAACTGAATTAAATTGATGAATTGAGCTTTGAATAAATTTGAATCTGTAATTTGAAGTTGATTTGAATCAATTTGCGAGACTTTAAATACTTTACTTATAAATTAATTATATATATACTATCTCGGAAAATAGTTATATTTGAAATAAAATGATATTTGGGTTTTGAAGTATAAATTAAATTGAAATGACCACGGTGTTATAATGTATATTTCCACCTTGTAGATAGTTCTGAAGATCCTTAGAGGATGGTTATCCCAACATCCTTTAAGTTACTTGTATTTCAGTTGATATTTCACTTGAGTTGGATTTATTAATATAAGAATGTTAATCCTGACTCGAGTGTTTTGTGTTTTGCTTTACGCTCGGGTCAGACTGAGTGATACAGCATTTGAGACTCACCCTTGGAGTTTGGAGCTTCATTTGGAGATCCAACAATTGATTCAGCTTTCAGCTTTTCCAGTTGATTTGTTCTGAGAAGTCATCTGTTTGCACTGAAGACTTCACTGCATTTGAGATATTCTGTTGTATTTTATTTTTAACTCTGATGTTTATATAGTAGCTTCATGAACTACTATTTTATCTATTCCGCTGCATATTATTTTATTACTCTGTGTCTGTGATTCTGTGATTGATTTATTTACTGTATATTCTGAGTTTTGCCAAATTTAAATTAACAATCTATTGTTTTGAATTATTCAAGTCCGACATGTGTGGATTTATTGTCGATTTGAATGGTCCAAAATAGCGGGTCGTTACAGTTGGTATCAGAGCTTTGGCTCTAGGCAAAACTTAGCATATATAGTAAATTTATTTACAGAACCGCTTTCGTTCGAGTTTGAATCTCTCCCGTTTGACTCGATTTCCTTTGAACTTTGGAACGTTTCTTGCGGTTCCAAAATTCTATCTTGTCTCTCCCTATTTGTATTCTTTTGATTCTGGAGTATCCCATAACTCCACTTCGAATGATCTCTATAAGAATAGGATCCCACCAATCTTTGAATGATTTGTGGAGGGGTGAACTCCTTCACAATTGGCATTGATTCACCGGAGAATTCTATATCTTTGGTTTAGATGCCGCTATCTCTTGCGATCGAATGTTGATTTTTCTTGGAATTTTGCATCGATCTTGTTGCTGAAGTCACGGTTGACTCTAAGGTCATCCGCGATTTATATAAGTATATCCATCTCATTGCTTTGTAATCAATTATCTCATTTTCGTTCGAACTTATCTTCGAATCAGAATCCTATTTGATTAAAGTCCCTCTAATTTGAATTTCTATCTTTGTTTTGAAATCCATTCTTGAATCATCCTTTTGAAAAATCGGGTTTATTCGTATTTTGGAAATTGTTTTATATATCGAAATTTTTATAAGTATGATTATATTATATATATAAAAGTGAAAATGTTTTTGATAAGGACTATATATACCTTTTAAAAATATGAATTTGAATTTTTGAAAGGATTTGAAAATTTGAAGTTATATAAGAAATTGATTTATAAAAATGATTTATAACTAAAGGATTTTAAATTTGAAATTCGAGAATTGAACTCCGGTAATTTGAAATTGGTTTTAAGATTTTGAAATATATAATAATAGTATGATTTAAAAGTATTTTTCGAATAAGAAATGTTTCCAATGATTTTAATGAGTTTCGAATGATTTCGAAGAAATTCCAAAAGAAGTTTGAAAAAAAAATAGAAGTCCAGAACTCACTTATGTCGCTGGAAAATAATTTCGGTGATGAGTGCACGCATCATCGACATTGATTTTCGAGTTTCAGAGTAAGGGATAGGCCACTTTAGTAGCATTGCTACACGAGTGATTTTGCGAAACCAATTTTGATTTCAAAATTTTGAAGTAAGATTTGATATTCAAAGTATATATGTATATATATTTGAAATGATTTGAAGTAAGCCGGTGTTCAGTCCTTGAGTTTCGGATTCGATATAACCCCATCTATTAAAATTGATTTACTGATTTGTTACTGATTTCCAACTCTTGAATTTGAAAATGATTTCTTCAACTATTTTGAAGGTTCGAGCACTTCCAAATCGAGGTTAACTTTTCAAAGCTAAATTTTTTGAAAAGTATGAATTGTTTGATAAAGTATATAAATTTGTTTGAATATTTAAGTATGAAGTAATATGATTTAAATAAGTTGAAACTGTTTTGTTAAGTATATGAATAAGGCAGATTTTAAATTTTTCTAATATGAAATTTAGATTTGAAATGTTTTGAAAAGAATTTGGTCTTCAAATATTTTGAATAAAATTTAGTTTAAATGTTCTAACTTAGTAACATCTTTATAAAACTATATATTTAACAAGTTGGAATAAATATATAAGTTGTACGTATGTTGTTTTATTCGCACAATTAATTTGATCCAAGTTTGAGTACACAAGTTCGAGGTGAATTACACCATTTCGTGTTAGGATTTTTCATTCGATTCTTGATGGCTAATATTTGATATGGATTTTGGGCTCGATTCTAGAATTCTCTATCATAGTATATGGCTATGCAAGGAGACTGATGGCTTCTGGTCGAGAAACCATATCGAAGTACGCATTAGGGAAGTCGAATGGACAATACTAGTTCGAAAGCGAACTTGTGTAATCGAGCGAGCGATCAAATGTAATTTTGCGAAACGATGACGTATGTACATCTTATATCCTAATATCATTGATATATTTTGACGCTGAAATTGAAAGCTGTCGGGTTAGAATATCTTTACTTACTAAAAGAAAGTTTCCAATTTAAATTACAAAGATATATAACCCATAAAAGCAAAGATATTCAATCCCATATGGCTCTTCATACAGCGAAATTTATTTTGAAAAATTTGATCCTTATATAAGATGGACCTTACATAAGTATAAGATGATTTTGAAAACATTTGTTTTTGTAAATGAATTGGTTGACTTAAATTATATTGATTTGGAAATTTGGATTTATTTTCCAAATCTATTATTTTGGAAACTTTGAAACTAAAGATATTTAATTTGAGAAGAAATAATTTGGTGGAATTGTATATGATTTTGAAACTGAACTGATATTGAAACAAAATGGAAATTTGAGAACCTTATGTTACTAAATACTTGATTTGGGAGTTGTCGAACTTATATAAAATTGATTTGTATGAGTATGAAATTGATTCGAAACTATGGATTTGAAAAGGGTACTCAATTTGAAAGTGAAATCTTATATAATTGAAATCTATATAAGTATGATTTGATATACTATTGATTTTGGAAAAGTATTTGATTTGAAAATTTAATCTTATATATAATGGATTTTATATAAGTACGATATTTGAAAGTGATTTGAAAAGGTACTATATGATACGTATTTTCGAAGTAAAGATATGGAAAGTGCCTTCTGCTTGATATCCGATTTGTGGCCACATCTTGGATTCATTCTATCGATATTATTCTCTCTGATTTTGGTTTTCCGGATATGATACTCGAGTGTCCTTCGAATTCCATGGCGTTACCCATGGTCTTATTGTTCTCTCGTGACTGCACAGCGCAACTGCCTGGCTGAGTCTTGCCTAGGGGTACGGATTGTTTCCTGGGGGATCCAGGCGTAATCATTGTGTATCCTGCAATCTGTGTAGGTCGCGAATAGTAGCGCAAATGCTTGGCTGAGTCTTGCCTGGGGGTACGGATTGTTTCCTGGGGGATCCAGGCGTAACCATTGTGTATCCTGCATTCTACTAGTCATCATGGCGTAACTCGCAGGGCTGAGAAAGCCTACGGATATGGATTGTTTCCTGGGGGACCCAGGCGTAACCATTGTGTATCTGCGAACCATGGTTAGACAAAGGTTTTGTTCGTTTTGATTGGATTGTACTTTCCATATCTGTTTTTAAAAGTTTTTCCAGTATTTTCACTGGGTGTTGAAACAGGTCTACTAAGTACCTGGAGAATTCTAGTTTTGCGCCTGATCAACGCACTACCAGAGTCTACAGGAACAAGGATAAACTTGTTGAAACATCGAGTTATAAAAGTATTTTCGAAAGGAAATTTATTTCGTTATAAAGGCAATTTATTATAAAAGTATTTCCAACAAAGGAATTTTGTATTAATACTTGAAATTAAAACCCTTATGGTTCTAAATTAATTATTCGGGCCTGATACTATTCTTTGGAACCTATCTTATTTGCTCAGCTTTATTCATTCACTCATCATCTGTTTTACAAATCCTCCTCGTTTTCCTTGTTGATTTTACATTTTTATTTATATACTACATGGTTTAATAGAAATTTTAGTGTTATAAATATTTTGAGGTTATTAATTAAATAAAACAGATTTAAAGTAAATGATTATTGATTTATTAATAATATTTGGAAGTATTGTAGATAGAATTAATAAAATTGTGAATTATGAATTTAATGTTTTTAAATAGCTTCTTTGAAAAAATAAGTAATAATGTAAATAATAGTTTTCAAATAGTTTTCATATATTTATAAAGGAAGCAAGAAATTTTACAAATGGATTTTTGAAAAGTTTTAAAGTATATAAGATAATTGAATTGCAAATGAAGTTTTCAAATTTTAGTAAAATTTATATAATTCAAATAAATTGTTTATCCTTGTCTTTTAATCTATCTTTTCTATCTGGTTGTTTCCATGCTCCTACCTCCTTCCTTTTCAGGGACGAAAAGTTTTGAGTGGGGGAGAGTGTAACGACCTAGAAATTTTGATTGGTTTTAATAACGTATTTAACTGGAAATTGTGAAATTTTAAACAATAAAATTTGAAATTAAAAATTTATTATTTGGAATACGTCTATTTTAATATAGTAACTGGAAAATTTTCATCTGATAATATTGAAGTTTATTTTCCTGTGAAATTTCATTTCAAATCAAACCGGTTAATAACAGTGAATTTAAAAGTTTTCCGAAACCAAAATATGTCAACAGGAGAAAATTTATTCAGATCATTCTGAATCAAATGTCATTTTTCGTTTTTCCAAATTTTGACTTCTATTGCTCCGTTTATCTTATGTTTGACTAAATAGTAGCATTTTCGGTACCGATTATCGACTTTTGATCGGATGATCGTACCACTGTTATCTGTATACTGTTTTGATCATCTCGTCGTGTTGATCTCTGCGATATATTCACTTCTGTATTTTGATATTCGGAATGCGGCAATACCCGCGTAACGAATCACCGTATCAATACCTGTTATTTTGAACCTTTGGTTTTCTTCTGCACACTGATTATATCAACGGTCATTAACATTTTTATCTCCTGGAATCAGGTACGGCTTTTGTCATTCCTCCATTTTTAAACCCAACATTTATTTCCTTTTTCAGTAAATTCCAAAACGTATGGCTTCTCATCATTCTCTGGTTTCAGTTGGCAAGTAGTAATTCAAGTTTATATCCTATCAAAAGCCTAGCTTGTTCATTTTCTCTACATCCTCCTTTCCCTTGAAGCCGCCGAGCTCGACAACCTCAAACCCAATGAACCGTGACCACTCTTTATCCCTGCTGCAACTCCACCCTCACCACCTCGCTCCACCTAGCTTCTCCCCAGTCGTTGCCGCATCTTCCACCACCACGTGTAGCCTCGCCAGTCTCCATCCCTTCCTTCGCCTGACCTGGTTTTCACCACCATGTGCCGCACCCGCTCTCCACCTTTTCCCCTTCATCCCACCAGCCTCCGCCACCACAACCGAGAAGCCGCCTCCCCCTTACCCACCAAGCAACGCAACACCTCAACCTTCCCTCCTCCATTCGGCTACCATTCTTCCTCTGTTATTTTTGCATAGGTGAGTTTAGATATTATATATATATTAGTATATAATAATATATTAAGCTGTATATATATTACAGTATTTATCATATATATGGTTACGTAAGCAATATCTAATCTGTTGTTTGTGAACATATATATACATTTAGCCTATATATATATACTATACTAACGTGCTTGTCGAATTCCAGCCTTTTACATATGTATGTTTTATATATATCTCTAATTTGTATATAACATTTTCTTTGAAACAGTTATATATTATATGCATACGTTTTGTTGTTTGTAAGAGTGTATATAGTTGTAAGTTTATTTTACTTTGGGTTTTGGGTCGGCAAATCTGTTCACAAAAATAATAATAATATTTCCAAAAACTTTGTATATATAGATCTATATATATAGAGATATAAAGGTATATATATTTTGAAAGGCATAACATTTTATAGTTCTACAGATATATAAAGTAGTATATACTAGTTCACATCAGCTGTACAATCCTCTGTTGAGTCCACATGTATATTATATAATTGTGATATTGATTTCAAAGTATATATGTATGTAAGTTTTGATCTATTAGTATAGTTATGGTATATATTATGATGTTTAACTTTAAAGTGCATGTATTTAAAATAAATTTTAATCCGCAGATATTCTTGGAGTAGCTACATATATTATACATATTAAAATAAATATAAAAAAAAAAAATTAGCATACACGTTTGTGGATTTGGTCTGCATATGCACATATTCTGTTTTGAATCCATACAGTCGCATCTATATGTACAGTATAGTATATATATTGACTTTCTCTGCATTTTTGCAACTGTGTGTCCATTTGTTCGGCTACATATATTTATAGTATCTATGTATAATATGTTTTAGGGTAAGGTTTATAGCTTTACTGTCCATAGGTACTTTTATATTTTAATATGGAGGTTTTTTTCTCTTTGTCTGCACACGTTTTTTTGAAAAGCTCACCTATATTGTTTATATATAAATAATTATGTCGATTCTGGAATGTACCCAGATCAAAAAATGATATGTATAGATATCTTGGTTTAGATCATATATTTATATAGTTTCATTTTTTATGTGTTTAAAAAAAAAATATGTCTTGTACGTATATTTTATTAACATTTAATAAGGATATGCATATAAATATAAGTTATACTATATGATGGGTTTTGCTGTGTTGTCCGTGTGATAAGACTGATGTGTTACAGTATGTTTTATAAAGTATACATTTCTTTAGTTCATATATATATATAAGTATTGACTTAAAGTATAGTATGTATATTCTTCCATCAACCTCTAGCTATTAATTGCTTTGTTTCACCGCTGTTCAGATTCGCGACAGCAGTATCAATCTCGTCCCGCTTTTTCGTTGTCAATCTGTGCTTATTCGTGTTTATCTAGCATTACTTTGGGATTCGTAGCTCTTTTCCTTGTCAAATCTCTCTAGCCTCGGAAGGTGAGCAATCACTCACGATTGACGTTCTTGTATTTATTAAATTTGATTTCAATTAAAACGACAATTGAAATATGATGCTGTAGTTATTTAAATTGTTATATATGCTATTATCTGTATATGTTCACCTGCGACATTTGACACCAGTATCTAGTATTTATATGCCTGTTATTACTATTATCTGTATATGTTCACCTATGACATCTGACACCAGTATCTGTTATTTATATTGATGATATATGCTTGTTGTTATATTTTATATTATCTGTTATCACTCTGCAAGTTCCCTGTTAGTATAGAATTCACTATGGGTTGAAATGATACATACCCGAACGGACTTTAGAATAGGAGAAAATCGTTATGGGTTGAAATGATAGACCCAAGCGATTTTCATTTGAATTGAAATTGGGATTACGGGTTGAATTGATTCTACCCGTATACATTTAAATTTCGGATTGAAATGATAAATATCCGTATCACTTAACCATGTGATAGATATATATACAGACACCGTTGGTCCATATATATAAATATTTTGAAAATAAATTCTATGGTTTGAAAAGAAATATATGGTTTTAATAAATGTTGAGCCTTAAATTATTATATATAAATGGGAATGATTTATATAGATTTAATAATGATATTTCATTTAATTAAACCGATTTATAACTTGTTGAAATTGAGATTTAAGATATGATTTATAACTTGGGTTTAATTTAAATAATTTAATGAATATTTCTTATTTAAGTAAATTTAAAGAAATATTTAGTAAAAATGAAATTTAAGGTTAGTTGAATGATATTGAATTTATTAAGTGAACATTCCCTAATTAAATAATAATAAAGTTAAATCAAGAGCTATATGAAACTGTTAAATTTAATTTTGAAATGTTGAATATTAAAGCTTTGAAATATATTGAAAAATAAATGGTATATTTAGAACTGAATTAAATTGATGAATTGAGCTTTGAATAAATTTGAATCTGTAATTTGAAGTTGATTTGAATCAATTTGCGAGACTTTAAATACTTTACTTATAAATTAATTATATATATACTATCTCGGAAAATAGTTATATTTGAAATAAAATGATATTTGGGTTTTGAAGTATAAATTAAATTGAAATGACCACGGTGTTATAATGTATATTTCCACCTTGTAGATAGTTCTGAAGATCCTTAGAGGATGGTTATCCCAACATCCTTTAAGTTACTTGTATTTCAGTTGATATTTCACTTGAGTTGGATTTATTAATATAAGAATGTTAATCCTGACTCGAGTGTTTTGTGTTTTGCTTTACGCTCGGGTCAGACTGAGTGATACAGCATTTGAGACTCACCCTTGGAGTTTGGAGCTTCATTTGGAGATCCAACAATTGATTCAGCTTTCAGCTTTTCCAGTTGATTTGTTCTGAGAAGTCATCTGTTTGCACTGAAGACTTCACTGCATTTGAGATATTCTGTTGTATTTTATTTTTAACTCTGATGTTTATATAGTAGCTTCATGAACTACTATTTTATCTATTCCGCTGCATATTATTTTATTACTCTGTGTCTGTGATTCTGTGATTGATTTATTTACTGTATATTCTGAGTTTTGCCAAATTTAAATTAACAATCTATTGTTTTGAATTATTCAAGTCCGACATGTGTGGATTTATTGTCGATTTGAATGGTCCAAAATAGCGGGTCGTTACATTTGTTGTTTAACACTGTTCAGTGTTATATCTGCCGCTATTCGATACTCTTATCGAGAAGTCGGATATACGAGATTTCTGTGACTGTCGCCTATTTGATATTTGATTATTATTGCTTCTGTGCATTAATAACTGAGTTTGAATTAGACTGACCCGTGTATTATTTTCTTTTAAATTTAATACTCGGGTCAGACCCGAGTTATTTCAGGTTGTAGATTTCCTGCTTTGAGTTGCTGTTTGAGCTATGAAGACTTTTATATCTTCTGAAGTAGTTTTCGTCATTTTGTAGAAGTAGTGTCATTGTATAGGATGGTGTGTATTCATGTATATTAGTTGATAATGTACTTGTATATATAACTTCCAGAGTCGACAGTTGTAGTTGTATCATATGTATTGTGTCAACTATATTGTAACTGACATCAGTTATATATATATGAGACTTTTGTTTTATCTGTGTTCCGCATTTATATTATCTGTGTTATTATTATATCTAATGTCCTAAACTATTATGAACCATCGTAGTTTGTTTTATACTGATAATTGGGTATGTCGATGGGAATAAATAAATAAGATGAAAAATGAAAAGTATATACCACTCCTATCGAGGTAACCAATATTAGCGTAAGGCCAACTACGGATGGCCGCTCCTATCCAGCCTTATTCTTCGTAATAATAGACAGTATTTCTTTTAATACTCTTTGTTATTATGAGCATAGAGGTGGGGCATCACATTTCACTTAAGTGAAATCAATCTTAATTATTTCTAAATTCATTATCTTTTTATCCAATTATGTTTAATTAACAAATTTCTAAAATCATAAATTAGAATAGTCATTTAATAAAATCATATTTATTCATCAAATTTAATTTTTCTTTATTCCAAATTATTATTAAGTTTATTTCACTTAATATATCTTATTACATATATTTAAACCATATAAATTAATTTAAACCCTTTAAATTTCAATTTAAATTACTTTATATTCACTAATTGCTTTTAAATTCAAGGTATTTCCCTAAGTTGATCAAATTTCAGTTTATTAATTCTTTAAAAACAAATTTATTTGTCTCATCTATTATTCAATTAACTTATTATTCTATCATCTTTATTTGCATTTTTATATAGTCAAAATCTAAGTGTATAACATTTATTATAAACACTAAAATTTTATTTATAAAATCATTTTATATTGTATATTATCCAATTGCATTTTAACTTCTGAATAATTTAGGTAAGTTATATTGAAATGCAATTTAGTACTATACAAATAAAATTTTCGAATTCAATTATTTCAAGTTTAAATACTTATTCAAAATTTAGCTTTATTTATAATTGAAAACATCTTTTAACATGATTTTTTTAAGAATTAAATTTCCGTTTAATTTCAAACCCTTTAGAAATAATTACGTACATACTATATATATTAAATCAAATTTAATTTAAAATAATATTCCCATATATATATATATATATATATATATATATATATATATATATATATCAAGTCATACTTAAGAAATTCAAATTAAAATATTCCCAAACAAAACTGTAGCAAAGCTACAGAATGGTTTCTCCACTTCGAAACTCGAAAATGAATGTCGATGATGCGGCCGCCATCACCGAAATTATTTTCCAACGACAAAGAGGAGAGCACTGATTTCAACATTTTAAAATTCTTTGAAAACGATTTCTATTCAAAAATATTTTCAATCATATATACTTTAAAATTTTAAAACCAAAATTCGAAATCACCGGAAACTAAATTCTAAAATTTCTAAATTAAATTCCTTTCAAATTCCAAATCAATTTATAAACCATATTTATAAATGCATTTAGAACAATAACTGGTAATCAAATATTATCATTTCAAACAACCAATTTAATTAACTTATTAAATTCCAGAAAATTTTACTTATATATTTATGGTATAATCATACAATTTTATATCATTTACCAAATTTGAAAACAATATTGTGTAAGTTTGCTCTGCTCAAGTGTTTTGGAGATCCTATCGATAGCGTTGATCAGACGAATCGATCGGAAACCCAAATCAACATCAACAACTCAAACAACACAATATATAAAACAATTTTTTTATATTAATTTACAAATACACTTCCTCGCTTGACGATCCAAGAATAGATTACAAAGCAGGGACAGAGATTAAAATTTGTGGACTCAAATCAAAGAAATTTTGATTCGAAGATAGGTTCAAACAAAGATATGATGATTAAATAACGAAATAGGAAGATGGATAAGTTTATATAAAACACGGACCTTAACCGAGTCGACCGTGACTTCAAGAATAAGATCGGTGCAGAATTTCGAGGCAAATCCACATTCGATCTCAAGAAATAGAATTCAGGTATAGCAGGAGATAGATAGCATCGTAAACAGAGGATACAGAAATCTCCGGTAAATCAATGCCAATTGTAAAGGAGTTTCACCCCTTTACATATCATTCGAATTTGGCGAGACCGCCGATTCATTATAAGGGTCATTCGAAGTGGAGCTATGGGATACTCCGGAATTGGAAGAAGACGAATAGTGAGGGACACGAATGAATTTTAGAATCGCAGGGAACGTTCCAAAATTCAAAGGAATCGAGTCAAAAGGAAGAGATTGAAACTCGAATGAGAGTGATTCTGTAAATACATTTACCCTATATGCTAAGTTTTGCCTAGAGCTACCAAAGCTCTGATACCAACAGTAACGACCCGATATTTTGGACCATTCGCATCCGCACATGTCGGACTTGAATAATTCAAAATACCGCGTTGTTAATTTAAATTTGGCAAAACTAAACATATACAGTAAATAAATAATCACAGATCACAAACACAGAGTAATAAATGCAGCGGAAATAAAAGAGATAGTAGTTCATGAAGCTACTATATAAATGTATAAGTTACATCAGAGTTAAACCAGATACAACGGAAGAGTAATACGATACATCAGATACAAATCAGAATACATCACTGGAATCATCGAATACTGAAAGCAGAATAGATAGTTGGATCTTCAAGCAAAGCTCCAACTTCAAAGGTGAGTCTCGAATACTGGTACACTCAGTCTGACCCGAGCGTAAAGAAAAACACAAAACACTCGAGTCAGGATTAACATTCTTATATCAATAAATCCAACTCAAGTGAAATAGCAACTGAAATACAAGTAACTCAAAGGATGTTTGGAATAACCATCCTTTAAGGATCCGTTAAACTATCTACTAGGTAGTAATGTATGATAAGTAGATAATGTCTATCAGTAATATAAGATATCAAAATAGTGTTAAGGCGTTACCATTATCCCACTTAACACATTTTATATAAGCGTTATAGTCTATATAGCACTGTAAACTCCACCGTAAACTAGTGGGATATCAGGGAGTACTCCATAGGTATAACACAAAACAAATCGTAGTGGTCGCGTATAGGGATACAAGTATGACAAGGCACATGAGGCAATACCCAAGGTAGTGAAACTACCGTTTGCCTAATCCGGACTGGTGAGAACACATCGCCGCAGCGATCGCAACACCGCGAAACAACACTCCCAAAATCAAGGGTGCACCAATCGACAACAAGTAATGAGTAGTTTTCGAAGAAGTGTGTTCGCTCGAGGTAGCTAGCCCCCATTTGGCCCGGCACGGCTCCTGTTTTAGTCATTTCCAATTTGACACAAGTGTCAAGGCTATCCATTATCGTTCTCTTTCTTCAGTCATCACGTACATCATTCCAACCACTTCATTCTGGATCACACTCTGCGTATAGTTATTAAAGTGGTTTTCGGTTTAGACAGTGAGTATGTCCCTAACCGATTCCAGTCTCTTTAATAACCTTCGTGATTATTACACCGATTGGTCATTTAATATATTTCAAACCAAATCAATTACAATTTTAATCAGAATTTGTAAACCAACATTTCATTTGTCTTTCTAAATCAATTTCCATAATTTACGTTTCAAAACTTTCAAATTCATAATTTCAAAATCTTATAATTCAATTTCAATTTCTATTTAAAACAATTCAAATATTAATTCAAGTACGAATATAAGTTTCATTTCGAAATCATTTAAATTTATTTAATTTAACATTCAAATCAATTTAACTTCATTTATCGATTTCTTTCAATCTTCGTTAAGTTAATTTATCATTCAAAATAATTTCTATTTAATTTCCAATTCATTAAATCAATTACTTAAGTTCAACTCCATTATATCAAAACTTACTAATTTGAATTAAATTAAATTCGTCAAATCAATTCTTTCAATTGCAAGTCTTACATTAATTTCAATAAATCACATTTTATTTCTTGTTAAAGAAATTCAATTTCACTTATTTATTTACTTAGTTACAAATTTCAAACTCAATTAATAAAGAAACTTAATTTCACTTATTCAAGAAGTTCAATTTTACTTATTAAAGAATTCAATTTTATTTAATTATTAAATAATTCAATCTTATTTAATTATTAAATAATTTTAAAACTTAATTATTAACTAATTTCAAAACTTAATTATTCATAATTCCAAATTTAATTATTAAATAATTAATTTTAAAACAACCTTCATTCATCATCTACTATGTTAATATTTTGATTCGGATTATTAAATATTAACATTTCCTTTCATTAAAATTCAAATTCCAACTTCGTTTCAAAACCATTTTTATTTATTCAAATAAAATCTTCATTTTATTTTTAAATCAAAGTATTGACCAATCGGTTTTTATTTAATTCTCTATCCTAGGTCAAAGTTTATTTGGGTATTTATCATTTCAACCCGATTCCAATTCAATTCAAAAATCAAAGAATAGCAAAGGGACTTGCAGTGTGATAACTGGGATGGTGTCAAAGTAAATAAACAAGCAAGAACAACAATCAATATCAAACCAATAATCAATTCAAATAATCCCGAAATAACCGTATTAATTCACATTGTTATTTGTGCGAATTAATATAATTATGTCTAGAATCTACACTATCGTTTCATGTAGATTAGATTATTACATTACAGATTATCACTTGTCATTTATTTCAAATTTCATACATCATTAATTTAAACAACATACATTCAATGGTTCAAGGTGTAGTTAACGCTGTTTCTACGTGTCACTTTATTTAACATTTAAGGGTCATATTATACAACTTTTAACAAATCAAATTTAGCACATATATCAATTTTATCCTATATCAAATTCACTAACGTTTTATTTATTATTTTAAACAATAACAATTTAACGTCAAATGTAACGACAAACAATCAATTAATTATCAATCAAACTGGGTTATCATCAGATAATTACAGATAATGGTGTCAGATGTCACAGGTGAACTGATACAAGTAATAACATAATATTTAACAGTGTAAATTACTAACAACAGCATATTCAATTGTCGTTTCAATTGAAATCAAATTTAATAAATAAAAGAACGTTAATCGTGATTGATTGCTCACCTTTCGAGGCTAGATAAGTTTGGCGACAGAACAAGCTTCGAATTGCAAAGCAATGCTAGATGGACACGATCCGATGAATAGACACAATAGAACAAAGCTGATGAATAAAAGATCGAAGAGGACAATCAAATCAGCATTGATATAACTGAAATTATAAATATACACATTATTATTTTATTATTCCCCTAAACCAATATGCAATTAAAATACATACTTAAAATCTATAAATATAACTCCAAATAAACTCTTGCCTTTTTTCAAAAATCGAACTGTTATGTAAATATACAAACTGTTATTATTATAATTAATATTCTTCTTAAAACCAATATTCAGTTTAATTTACATATTAAGAATAACATAAAATACAAATTTAACTCATACCAGCAGATATCAAATAGTTTCAATATGACTTAGTTTATGAGTATATACACGTATATTTTAAAGTCGGTTGTTATAAAAATCAATATAACCTTATATACTTTAAAACATATAAATAGTAAAACTTTATAGCTTTATATACAACGAATTACATTGCTTAAGTACACCATATAAACTCAAGTACTATTATGTATAATATACATATATATAACTGTTGAAACCTTATAAATAATATACATATATATAAACTTTATATCTCTGACACAAAAGCCTTTCTATATATAAGTTATAGAATCCTATTTATACTGACAGGCCGCCTATACCTGACTAGATAGAACACAGACTAAGATATAAAATATTGTTACGTATATATATATGGTAAACCCAATGTATATTCTGATTTATAACTTACTGACATATATACACTTCTAAACTACATACATGAAACAACATGTATTATATACATTCGAACCAAATATAAAACTCGTACATACATATACCATATAGTCATACATATAATTTACAAGCTCATCAATCTAAAATCATTATTCATTATAAAGTTTATAAAAAAAATTCGAATCTGGTCATGCATAAAGTCTCATGTAAATTTATATAACCTTTAAAAGATTGCAGAACCCCAAAACAAAACTATTTGAAAATATATGGCTATCTATAGCACCTATACGTCTACAACTTATAGCCAAATATAATCTTATATACAGACTAATTATAATACTACTTGAAACATTTATATGCATAACAACTAAACGAAGATCTTAGATCTCTCAGCAAACAAACAACTTAAAACTTATATATAATTTTTACTGAAAAATAAATAAACTAATATATGTAAAATATATATATGGGTACTTACTCAGAAGAGAAAGAGGTTGCGAGAATGCAAAGTGGCGAGGCGTCACTTGCTGGGTTGATCGGCCATGAGCTTTGCATGCCAACGGTTGATGTGGATGGCGGAGGCGGAGTGGCTACGTGTGTGAAGCGAGAAGAGCAGGTGGGCGGTGAAGGAATGAAGGCAGCGGCATGACGAGGTGGCAACGGCCGAGGTCATAAGGTCGGCCGAGAGCAGTTCGCACGGAGGGCTCGGTGCTCGGTCGAGCGGAGGT
This sequence comes from Allium fistulosum, assembly GCA_030737815.1. Taxonomy (NCBI): domain Eukaryota; kingdom Viridiplantae; phylum Streptophyta; class Magnoliopsida; order Asparagales; family Amaryllidaceae; genus Allium; species Allium fistulosum. The sequence goes on along the minus strand of CM060908.1, from coordinate 410,623,186 downwards.
AGGTGGCGAGCAAAAGGGGCGGTTAGGAGGCATGTTACCGAGGAGATAACAAAATAAAATGACCAAGTTATATTGAAATACACTTCATTTCCACTGTAAATGACACAAGGGAAGAGCAGCAATAAAAAGATTGGAAGTGGAAACGTGTAGGAGGGAGAGAAGCAGAGGAAATGAAGTAACTGGTGAAATATTCCATTTATGAATTGTAATTGTCCAATGTGCTTGACTTCAAGGAATTAAATGCTAATGTCCATTAGAATTTACACAGTGGATAAACGAATAGACAAAAATTCAAAAGGGTCAAAACGGTACCGATACGATTAATCGTTTCAACCGATCCCATCGTGCATCGGATGGTAAAACACAGAAAAGAGTATACCATAGTGATCAGTACGACGAGACGATCAAAACGGTATACAGATATCAGTGGTATGATTGAATTATAAAATTTTCGAATTTTCTAATAGCGGAAAATGCAAGAAAAACGCTGAAAAATAAGATCGACGGAGCCAAAGATGTCCGAATTTGGAAAAACGACAAACTGATATCTTGCTCAGAAGATGTTTTAGAATTTTTCTATATAAAAATATTCAGGTTTCGAAAACGTTTTATTTTCATAGTTTTTTTAACTGATTAAATTGAAATGAATTTAGGCACGAAAAAGACTTTCATATTTTCGGACGAAAATTTACCAGTTGCTATGTTTAACTAGACGCATTCCAAATATCAAATTTATATTTCAAAATTTTATTGTTTGAAATTTCAGAAAATTTCAATTAATAACGTTATTAAAACCAGTTAAATTTACGGGTCGTTACACTCTCCCCCACTCAAAAATTTTCGTCCCCGAAAAGGAAGGAGGTAGGAGAATAGAACCAAACAGAAAGAAAAATGGCTTTGAAAACAAAATAAACAACTAATTTAAAGCCATATAAATTACAACTTAAATTAATTAATATTCAATAATTTGATTTAATCCATTTGATTTCACTTAAGTGAAATCAATCTTAATTATTTCTAAATTCATTATATTTTTATCCAATTATGTTTAATTAACAAATTTCTAAAATCATAAATTAGTATAGTCATTTAATAAAATCATATTTATTCATCAAATTTAATTTTTCTTTATTCCAAATTATTATTAAGTTTATTTCACTTAATATATCTTATTACATATATTTAAACCATATAAATTAATTTAAACCCTATAAATTTCAATTTAAATTACTTTATATTCACTAATTGCTTTTAAATTCAAGGTATTTCCCTAAGTGATCAAATTTCAGTTTATTAATTCTTTCAAAACAAATTTATTTGTCTCATCTATTATTCAATTAACTTATTATTCTATCATCTTTATTTGCATTTTTATATAGTCAAAATCTAAGTGTATAACATTTATTATAAACACTAAAATTTTATTTATAAAATCATTTTATATTGTATATTATCCAATTACATTTTAACTTCTGAATAATTTAGGTAAGTTATATTGAAATGCAATTTAGTACTATACAAATAAAATTTTCAAATTCAATTACTCCAAGTTTAAATGCTTATTCAAAATTTAGCTTTATTTATAATTGAAAACATCTTTTAACATGATTTTTTTAAGAATTAAATTTCCGTTTAATTTCAAACCCTTTAGAAATAATTACGTACATCCTATATATATTAAATCAAATTTAATTTAAAATAATATTCCCATATATATATATATATATATAAATCAAGTCATACTTAAGAAATTCAAATTAAAATATTCCCAAACAAAACCGTAGCAAAGCTACAGAATGGTTTCTCCACTTCGAAACTCGAAAATGAATGTCGATGATGCGGCCGCCATCACCGAAATTATTTTCCAGCGACAAAGAGGAGAGCACTGATTTCAACATTTTAAAATTCTTTGAAAACGATTTCTATTCGAAAATATTTACAATCATATATACTTTAAAATTTTAAAACCAAAATTCGAAATCACCGGAAACTAAATTCTCAAATTTCTAAATTAAATTCATTTCAAATTCCAAATCAATTTATAAACCATATTTATAAATGCATTTAGAACAATAACTGGTAATCAAATATTATCATTTCAAACAACCAATTTAATTAACTTATTAAATTTCAGAAAATTTTACTTATATATTTATGGTATAATCATACAATTTTATATCATTTACCAAATTTGAAAACAATATTGTGTAAGTTTGCTCTGCTCAAGTGTTTTGGAGATCCTATCGATAGCATTGATCAGACGAATCGATCGGAAACCCAAATCAACATCAACAACTCAAACAACACAATATATAAAACAATTTTTTTTTATTAATTTACAAATACACTTCCTCGCTTGACGATCCAAGAATAGATTACAAAGCAGGGACAGAGATTAAAATTTGTGGACTCAAATCAAAGAAATTTTGATTCGAAGATAGGTTCAAACAAAGATAAGATGATTAAATAACGAAATAGGAAGATGGATAAGTTTATATAAAACACGGGCGACCTTAACCGAGTCAACCGTGACTTCAAGAATAAGATCGGTGCAGAATTTCAAGGCAAATCCACATTCGATCTCAAGAAATAGAATTCAGGTATAGCAGGAGATAGATAGCATCGTAAACCGAGGATACAGAAATCTCCGGTAAATCAATGCCAATTGTAAAGGAGTTTCACCCCTTTACACATCATTCGAAGTTTGGCGAGACCGCCGATTCATTATAAGGGTCATTCGAAGTGGAGCTATGGGATACTCCGGAATTGGAAGAAGACGAATAGTGAGGGACACGAATGAATTTTAGAATCGCAGGGAACGTTCCAAAATTCAAAGGAATCGAGTCAAAAGGAAGAGATTGAAACTCGAATGAGAGTGATTCTGTAAATACATTTACCCTATATGCTAAGTTTTGCCTAGAGCTACCAAAGCTCTGATACCAACAGTAACGACCCGATATTTTGGACCATTCGCATCCGCACATGTCGGACTTGAATAATTCAAAATACCGCGTTGTTAATTTAAATTTGGCAAAACTGAACATATACAGTAAATAAATAATCACAGACACAGAGTAATAAATGCAGCGGAAATAAAAGAGATAGTAGTTCATGAAGCTACAATATAAATGTATAAGTTACATCAGAGTTAAACCAGATACAACGGAAGAGTAATACGATACATCAGATACAAATCAGAATACATCACTGGAATCATCGAATACTGAAAGCAGAATAGATGGCTGGATCTTCAAGCAAAGCTCCAACTTCAAAGGTGAGTCTCGAATACTGGTACACTCAGTCTGACCCGAGCGTAAAGCAAAACACAAAACACTCGAGTCAGGATTAACATTCTTATATCAATAAATCCAACTCAAGTGAAATAGCAACTGAAATACAAGTAACTCAAAGGATGTTTGGAATAACCATCCTTTAAGGATCCGTTAAACTATCTACTAGGTAGTAATGTACGATAAGTAGATAATGTCTATCGGTAATATAAGATATCAAAATAGTGTTAAGGCGTTACCATTATCCCCCTTAACACATTTTATATAAGCGTTATAGTCTATACAGCACTGTAAACTCCACCGTAAACTAGTGGGATATCAGGGAGTACTCCATAGGTATAACACAAAACAAATCGTAGTGGTCGCGTATAGGGATACAAGTATGATAAGGCACATGAGGCAATACCCAAGGTAGTGAAACTACCGTTTGCCTGATCCGGACTGGTGAGAACGCATCACCGCAGCGATCGCAACACCGCAGCGATCGCAACACCGCGAAACAACACTCCCAAAATCAAGGGTGCACCAATCGACAACAAGTAATGAGTAGTTTTCGAAGAAGTGTGTTCGCTCGAGGTAGCTAGCCCCCATTTGGCCCGACACGACTCCTGTTTTAGTCATTTCCAATTTGACACAAGTGTCAAGGCTATCCATTATCGTTCTCTTTCTTCAGTCATCACGTACATCATTCCAACCACTTCATTCTGGATCACACTCCGCGTATAGTTATTAAAGTGGTTTTCGGTTTAGATAGTGAGTATGTCCCTAACCGATTCCGGTCTCTTTAATAACCTTCGTGATTATTACACCGATTGGTCATTTAATATATTTCAAACCAAATCAATTACAATTTCAATCAGAATTTGTAAACCAACATTTCATTTGTCTTTCTAAATCAATTTCCATAATTTACGTTTCAAAACTTTCAAATTCATAATTTCAAAATCTTATAATTCAATTTCAATTTCTATTTAAAACAATTCAAATATTAATTCAAGTTCGAATATAAGTTTCATTTCGAAATCATTTAAATTTATTTAATTTAACATTCAAATCAATTTAACTTCATTTATCGATTTCATTCAATCTTCGTTAAGTTAATTTATCATTCAAAATAATTTCTATTTAATTTCCAATTCATTAAATCAATTACTTAAGTTCAACTCCATTATATCAAAACTTACAAATTTGAATTAAATTAAATTCATCAAATCAATTCTTTCAATTACAAGTCTTACATTAATTTCAATAAATCACATTTTATTTCTTGTTAAAGAAATTCAATTTCACTTATTTATTTACTTAGTTACAAATTTCAAACTCAATTAATAAAGAAACTTAATTTCACTTATTCAAGAAGTTCAATTTTACTTATTAAAGAATTCAATTTTATTTAATTATTAAATAATTCAATCTTATTTAATTATTAAATAATTTTAAAACTTAATTATTAACTAATTTCAAAACTTAATTATTCATAATTCCAAATTTAATTATTAAATAATTAATTTTAAAACAACCTTCATTCATCATCTACTATGTTAATATTTTGATTCGGATTATTAAATATTAACATTTCCTTTCATTAAAATTCAAATTCCAACTTCTTTTCAAAACCATTTTTATTTATTCAAATAAAATCTTCATTTTATTTTAAATCAAAGTATTGACCAATCGGTTTTTATTTAATTCTCTATCCAAGGTCAAAATTTATTTGGGTATTTATCATTTCAACCCGATTCCAATTCAATTCAAAAATCAAAGCATAGCAAAGGGACTTGCAGTGTGATAACTGGGATGGTGTCAAAGTAAATAAACAAGCAAGAACAACAATCAATATCAAACCAGTAATCAATTCAAATAATCCCGAAATAACCGTATTAATTCACATTGTTATTTGTGCGAATTAATATAATTATTTCTAGAATCTACACTATCATTTCATGTAGATTAAAGATTATTACATTACAGATTATCACTTGTCATCTATTTCCAATTTCATACATCATTAATTTAAACAACACATTCAATGGTTCAAGGTGTAGTTAACGCTATTTCTACGTGTCACTTTATTTAACATTTAAGGGTCATATTATACAACTTTTAACAAATCAAATTTAGCACATATATCAATTTTATCCTATATCAAATTCACTAACGTTTTATTTATTATTTTAAACAATAACAATTTAACGTCAAATGTAACGACAAACAATCAATTAATTATCAATCAAACTGGGTTATCATCACATAATTACAGATAATAGTGTTAGATGTCACAGGTGAACTGATACAAGTAATAGCATAATATTTAACAGTGTAAATTACTAACAACAGCATATTCAATTGTCGTTTCAATTGAAATCAAATTTAATAAATAAAAGAACGTTAATCGTGAGTGATTGCTCACCTTTCGAGGCTAGATAAGTTTGGCGACAGAACTAGCTACGAATTGCAAAGCAACGCTAAATGGACACGATCCGATGAATAGACACGATAGAACAAAGATGATGAATAAAAGATCGAAGAGGACAATCAAATCAGCATTGATATAACTGAAATTATATATATATATACATTATTATTTTATTATTCCCCGAAACCAATATGCAATTAAAATACATACTTAAAATCTATAAATATAACTCCAAATAAACTCTTGCCTTTTTTCAAAAATCGAACTGTTATGTAAATATACAAACTGTTATTATTATAATTAATATTCTTCTTAAAACCAATATTCGGTTTAATTTACATATTTAGAATAACATAAAATACAAATTTAACTCACACCAGCAGATATCAAATAGTTTCAATATGACTTAGTTTATGAGTATATACACATATATTTTAAAGTCGGTTGTTATAAAAATCAATATAACCTTATATACTTTAAAACATATAAATAGTAAAACTTTATAGCTTTATATACAACGAATTACATTGCTTAAGTACACCATATAAACTCAAGTACTATTATGTATAATATACATATATATAACTGCCGAAACCTTATAAATAATATACATATATATAAACTTTATATCTCTGACACAACAGCCTTTCTATATATAAGTTATAGAATCCTATTTATACTGACAGGCCGCCTATACCTGACTAGATAGAACATAGACTAAGATATAAAATATTGTAACGTATATATATATATATGGTAAACCCAATGTATATTCTGATTTATAACTTACTGACATATATACACTTCTAAACTACATACATGAAATGACATGTATTATATACATTCGAACCAAATATAAAATTCGTACATACATATACCATATAGTCATACATATAATTTACATGCTCATCAATCTAAAATCATTATTCATTATAAAGTTTATAAAAAAAAATTCGAATCTGGTCATACATAAAGTCTCATGTAAATTTATATAACCTTTAAAAGATTGCAGAACCCCAAAACAAAACTATTTGAAAATATATGGCTATCTATAACACCTATACGTCTACAACTTATAGCCAAATATAATCGTATATATAGACTAATTATAATACTACTTGAAACATTTATATGCATAACAACTAAACGAAGATCTTAGATCTCTCATCAAACAAACAACTTAAAACTTATATATAATTTTTACTAAAAAATAAATAAACTAATATATGTAAAATATATATATGGGTACTTACTCAGAAGAGAAAGAGGTTGCGAGAATGCAAAGTGGCGAGGCGTCACTTGCTAGGTTGATCGGCCATGGGCTTTGCACGCAACGATTGATGTGGATGGCGGAGGCGGAGTGGCTACGTGTGTGAAGCGGGAAGAGTAGGTGGGCGGTGAAGGAATGCAGGCAGCGGCATGACGAGGTAGCAGCGGCCAAGGTCATAAGGTCGGCCGAGAGCAGTTCGCACGGAGGGCTCGATGCTCGGTCGAGCGGAGGTAGGTGGCGAGCAAAAGGGGCGGTTAGGAGGCATGTTACCGAGGAGATAACAAAATAAAATGACCAAGTTATATTGAAATACACTTCATTTCCACTGTAAATGACACAAGGGAAGAGCAGCAACAAAAAGATTGGAAGTGGAAACGTGTAGGAGAGAAGCAGAGGAAATGAAGTAACCGGTGAAATATTTCATATATGAATTGTAATTGTCCAATGTGCTTGACTTCAAGGAATTAAATGCTAATGTCCATTAGAATTTACACAGTGGATAAACGAATAGACAAAAATTCAAAAGGGTCAAAACGGTACCGATACGATTAATCGTTTCAACCGATCCTATCGTGCATCGGATGGTAAAACACAGAAAAGAGTATACCGTAGTGATCAGTACGACGAGACGATCAAAACGGTATACAGATATTAGTGGTATGATTGAATTATAAAATTTTCGAATTTTCTAATAGCGGAAAATGCAAGAAAAACGTTGAAAAATAAGATCGACGGAGCCAAAGATGTCCGAATTTGGAAAAACGACAAACTGACATCTTGCTCAGAAGATGTTTTAGAATTTTTCTATGTAAAAATATTCAGGTTTCGAAAAAGTTTTATTTTCATCGCTTTTTTTAACTGATTAAATTGAAATGAATTTACGCACGAAATAGACTTTCATATTTTCGGACGAAAATTTACCAGTTGCTATGTTTAACTAGACGCATTTCAAATATCAAATTTATATTTCAAAATTTTATTGTTTGAAATTTCACAAAATTTCAATTAATAACGTTATTAAAACCAGTTAAATTTACGGGTCGTTACACGCATACCCTATACATTCTGTATGCATGCTTTCATTATGTATATATAATATAAGAGTAATATATACCGTTACTTGTATATATAGGCATTGTTGTCCTGTAATGGTTTACTTATACAGTTATATATTCGTATGTTAATATATATATTTATATAACAGTTCTAATATATTTTGTATATTTTGTAAAACGTATCATAGTTGTGTTTCAGTTGTATATACATTTGAATATATGGTGTATATATATAAGACCATGTGAGTGTAGTGTATATGTTATAGCTGTAACTTTAAAATATTGAAGTTATGTAGTGCGTTGAAATAGTTTGACCCTAATACAATGTTTTGGTTATTTTTATTTGTTTATTCGTGTAAGTGTGAGTTGGCATGTGGTCTTTACTGTTTATATTCACTTTAAAATGTTATTAGTATAAGTTATTATGACACCTCATACACATATATTTAAATATATTTAGTATATATATATAAGTGAGTTGATATATATCAGCTTATATGTGTTATATATTATTTTAATTATATGTTGATTTTATTATATACGTTTTAATTTAAAGCAATGAATTTGAAATACATACATACATACATACATATATATATATATATATATTCAATACAAATGTGTTTGAATTTAAAAATATAATTTTATATATATATATAGTTATATTTATTGTCATATGTAAGTCTACTTATACCTGTTTATCTTCATCGATCCGATTCTGATTTATTTTCATCGATTCTATCTACCAGCTTTGATCGTCAAATTCGTGCCCATCTCATTTTGCTTTGGAATTCGCGACTGGATTCATAATTTACTTCGTTATAAAATTCTTCTAGCCTCGAAAGGTGAGCAATCACTCACGATTAATGTTCTTTTATTTATTTAAATTTGATTTCAATTGAAACGACAATTGAAATATGCTGCAGTTAGTTATTTACACTGTTTTATATGCTATTACCTGTATCAGTTCACATATGACATCTGACACCATTTTCTGTTTATTATTTATGCAATGATAATACAGTTTGGTTGACAATTGATTGATTGTTGCTGTTTATATTAGACGTTAAATTGTTAATGTCAAGGTGATAAATAGTATGCAATTGAATTTGATATAGGATAGTTAAATTTGTATAATGTGACCCCTTTAAATGTTAAATAAATTGACACGTAGAAATAGTGTTAACTACACCTTGAACCATTGAATGTATGTTGTATAAATTGATATAGTATGAAATTGAACAGTGGATATCAAATGAAAAATCGTATAAATATTTGTGTAATAATCTTTAATCTACATGAAATGATAGTGTAGATTCTAGAAATATTATATTAATTTGCACAAATAACAATGCGAATTAATACGATTATTTCGGGATTATTTGAATTGATTATTGGATTGATATTGATTATTGTTATTGCTTGTTTATTTACTTTGACACCATCCCAGTTATCACACTGCAAGTTCCCTTTGCTATGCTTTGATTTTGAATTAAATTGGAATCGGGTTGAAATGATAAATACCCAAATTAAACTTTGACCTAGGATAGAGAATTAAATAAAACCCGATTGGTCAATAATTTGATTTAAAAATAAAATGAAGATTTTATTTCAATAAATAATATGGTTTTGAAACGAAGTTGGAATTTGAATTTTAATGAAAGGAAATGTTAATATTTAATAATCTGAATCCAAATATTAACATAGTAGATGATGAATGAACGTTGTTTTAAAATTAATTATTTAATAATTACATTTGGAATTATTAATAATTAAGTTTTGAAATTAGTTAATAATTAAGTTTTGAAATTATTTAATAATTAAATAAGATTGAATTATTTAATAATTAAATAAAATTGAATTCTTTATTAAGTAAAATTGAACTTCTTGAATAAGTGAAATTAAGTTTCTTTATTAATTGAGTTTTGAATTGTAACTAAGTAAATTAATAAGTGAAATTGAATTTGTAACGACCCGATATTTTCAACCATTCGCATCCATTATAAGTGTATAGGTAGACACTCATGCCAGAGTTGAATTGCTCAAAATACCGCATTGTAAATAAAATTTGGCAAATCTCAGAATATACAGTAAATAAATATAATCACAGACACAGAGTAAAATAATGCAGCGGAAGTAAAAGAAATAGTAGTTCATGAAGCTACTATATAAATATAACAAGGTTACATAAGATACAACAGAAGAGATAGAGTACAACATAAGTCTAAATACAATAACCAAGTACAAGCTGAGTAGAACAACAGAACTGGAATAGATAGGACAAGACAAGCAGATAATCTCCAGCGATTCAAATCTCCAGAAAGTGGAATCCGAATCTGTGAATAACTCAGGCTGACCCGAGCGTAAAGCAAAACACAAAACACTCGAGTCAGGACAATATATACTTATATAATGTAAACCAACTCAAGTGAACTGTAATAAAGGTACAAGTAACTTAAAGAATGCTTGGGATCGCCCATTCTTTAAGGATCCGTTAAACTATTTACTATGTAGTAATATACGCTATATACAGTAGTGTCTAATCAGTAAAGTATAATCATATAGAAAATAGCGTTAAGGGGATGGAGAACCTTAACGTGGTCGGATCTTAAAATCATAATCGTAGTAAAGCTCGATATGGTAGGTGACACGGCACAACTAGGCAATGCCAGGGTAGATATACCAATTACGCACACGGACTGATGGATACGCATAGCAGCCACTACCGTTCCACCTCGAACAACACTCCCAAATCGGAGGATGGCCATCTAATCAATCACAAGTAAGAGTATAATATCGAAGAAATGTGTCCGAGAAGAGGTGCTACCTCACTGGTCCGAGATCGCTCCTGTTTTAGCCACCTTATGCCAACTCACGGGAGTTGGGTCCACGTAACATACCTTAAGAACGTCGCCACCATCCTACTTCATTCTGGAATCTCAACCGCGTACACGGTTGTCAAAGTGGTTTTCGGTATCGACAGAGAGTATGTCCATATCCGATCCCGGTCTCTTTGCCAACCAATCGTTATTATAACCCGTGGTTATAACTATTAAAAACAATACTTTACCTAAAAATAAAATGTAACAACCCGCATTTATACGATAATATATTTAAATATTTTATTTAAATCTGACATCGTCTATTCGTATTTAAAATCCTAAATATGAATTTTATCGTGTTCGAATCCGTTGTCCTAATGGATTCAAATCGTGTTTTTAATATCACCAAGGTGTTTAATAAACATGGTTAAAAGTATCCGGGCTTTATAAATTTTTAAAATCTGGCCCATGATATTTTTACTTTTGAAACCGTGACTTCACTCAACACCCATACAACCCGTCCCCATTCCCCTCTTCATTCAATCGCGTTTCAAACCCTAGCCCAAATTCGTGATCAACGAAATAATGGCGGCTGAGAAAAACTTCTCTCGTTCGATCTGGAAAGATTTAGGGCTTTTGTCTTGTTCGTTCTTTCATTGCTTGCTAGGGCTTTCGTTCGCTCTGATCTTCGGGCTTTGTATGTCGAAGCACGCGATGGTTTCGATTGGATGATTTTCGATGTCGCCTGTCTCGATCGAGATTCTGCTCTTCGAACTTCGCTCGTCTTCCCTCGATTGCTACAGCTTCAACTCGTTTCTGGACTTCGTGATTGCATCACTCGAGACTGCTCCAATTGGTCGAGATCAAAGTGAGTAATATCTCACATCTAATTCATTTCAGTTTGATGCTTCTGCAATTTGATTTTTTGGGTGTTGATCAAATTCGTTTAACACTTGCTGTTGAGGCCATTATGTTCTTACTGCCTCTAGTGGTATTTCTGCTCTTGCTCGTTTTACTGCTGCTTTATGATATTGAGTTGTTTCGAATTACCTTTGGAACATGACTACTCTGGTACTTTGTTTATTACGGTTTCATGAGAATTCTAGCATGTCTGCACCCATATACTCGTTCATTATTGCACTGGTAGTTGAGTTTTGAGCATGTGAGCATTTAGCATTGATATGGTTCGAACTTGTTGCCTTGGTAATCATGGTTGTGAATGTCTGAACTCGTCTGTTGACATTGGCTTTGACTTTGCACTAGTACCATTCACCGTAGATCTAAGTACTTCCAACTTATTTCTTCTCTGACCTTCACTAATATAGTTGTTTTTGTGATTTATCCTGGCCTTGTCGACTTCACTGTGAACTTTGGCTCTGAATCATGGTAGTTCACTGTATTGTTCTTTTGTTTTGTCATTCGACTTACAGGTGCATTGACCTGAACCTGTGCACTTGTGTACTTTGTGTTCTGTTCATTAGCTTGGTAGAAATCCTTATAGTATTTGTGAAATGCCATGACTGTTCTTCGTTCCACTGTGCACTGCTTGACTCGAAATCTATTTGCATCCTTGCGATGATATATTGTTACTGGTGCAGTTTTGGGTTTCCAGTTGTACTTGGTTCATGTCTTGTTGTAGTTCCTTGGTCTTTGCATATGTTGTCTGGGTTCATACTCCATTGTTCCTTTGCATATTTGAACTGTCATTGTTTCACTTGTTCATATTTCTGGTTCAGTGTAGTATGCAGTTTAGTTGGCTGATGGGTTAGTTTCACTTCAGTCCGGTTCCATGCTTTGTGTACTTTGATAGTTACACTTTATGTCCGTGAGCTTGAGTCTTTGGCTTCACTGTGCATACATAGGCTTGTCTGCATTATGGTCCATTGGCCTTTGTTTTCACTGGTGCATCCTTGTTCACTGGAACATTAGCTTTGTGTGCTTCGTCTCTTACCTGATGCCCTTGCAATGCTGTTGGGTTGCTTTGAGATTGACCTTGATTAGTTTGTGACTTTGGCATTTGTTGCTTGCCAGCCTGTGATATTTGCCTGTCCACTGTTTTTCCTGGTCATTTGAAATCTTTACTTTGGCATCTTCACTTGAGTCATTCTTGTTATACTTCGACTTGGCCTTTGATTCACAGTTTTGTTGTCTCCTGTGTTCATATACATTAATGTTCTTTGGGTTGGGTTCTGCATTTTTGAGATGCAGTTTCCTTCACTGATGTATCTTTGGGAGTTTGATAGGTTTGCATCCATGTTGAAGCTTTGCATATACTTGAATCTTTTGTTGCTGGCAGAAAGTCTTGAATATTGTAACCTGCATTCACACTGATTTGGTTCTCTTTTGACTCATGCTGTGCTGACCTGATTTGTACATTGGTTAGCTCCACTTGACTTTGTTAAGCATGTCTCTATTGTTCCCTTGACTTGGTGCCTGTAGTTCTATTGCAGTCTCTATTTTTGCATTGCATTGATGCACAGATCTTTATTTGCACATCTGTGTTGCATATTGATCACTAGTTCATTTGTACATGTTTATTCTCGAGTTGTCCATCTCAGTTGAACTGCACTTGGTTCTGCTTCATGATGTACTCGAATTCGTCTCTATTGCTGTATATGCTTGAACTGTTGATGACTTATCTGCAGTTTAGTTGCAGCCTGCCTTCGTCCTTATACCTGTTTGCCACTGCAGTTTCATTTTGGTGGTGACTTTGTATTCGGTGGTGGCGAGGCAGTGCACGCGTGCGTGCGCTGCAGCCACACCGAATTGACAGATTTTAATCGATATTTCTTTTGTTCTTGATTCATCGACCTGTTGCGTAATTCGTAGGCTGTATTGGCGAGGCAGTACACGTTAGCGTGTACTGCAGCCAATTAGCATTGATATTTTTTTAAATTGACATTTCAATTATTTAAACTGCTTTGGATTTCTGTTTCGTGGATTAACACTGTTTAGTGATATATCTGCCGTTATCCGGTTCTTTTATCGAGAAGTTGGATATACGATATTTCTGTGACTGTCATCTATATTGAGATTGATTATTATTGCTTCTATGCTCTAATAACTGATTTTGAATTAGACTGACCCGAGTATTATTTTCTTTTGAATGTAATACTCGGGTCAGACCGAGTATTTACAGGTTGTAGATTTTTAGCTTTGGGTTGCTGCTAGAGCTATGAAGACTTTTTATATATCATTTGAAGTGGTCTTCGTACTGTTGTAGTAGCCAGTGTGTCTGTTTTAAGATGATAATGTATTCATGTATATTAGTCGATAATGTACTTGTATATATATAACTTCTTGAGTCGACAGTTGTAGTTGTATCATTTGTATTGTGTCAAATGTATTGTAACTGATATCAGTTATTGTATATATGAGACTTTTCGTTCCATCTTTATTCCGCATTTATGTTATCTGTGTTATTTTTATATCTATTGTCCTAAACTATTATAGCCACTGTGTAATAGCTTTGAGTTTGTATCGGTATGTCGGGTTTCCTCTAAAAATGAAATGCAATGTTTTAGTATCTGACATACCGGTGCTCGCACAAGGCAATTACATAGATGGTCGCTCCTCAACAGCCTTATTCTCCGCGCTAGTTGACAGCACTACACAGTAGTGTTCTTGGCAAGCGTGGGTATAGAGGTGGGGCGTCACAGCTTGGTATCAGAGCCTGGGGTTTAGGACAATTATAAAACATAACTTAGATGGAACATGTGTTACAACTATTTGTCGATGTTTTATCTCTCATCTTTACATATGACTATTTTTTGACTGTTAGGTATGAATTCCTAACGCTTATTCTTGTGTTTTCGGCTTTGGATTGATTTAGCCGATGTTGATTTTGTTTTAATTTGGCAAATTAAAGCCATTTTGACTTTTGGACTTTGTTCCACTTTTGTCTATGCTATGAGTGTCATTGTGTACCTGTTACACTGTGATGAAAAATAGCTGGACCAGTTGCAAATTGAGTGATTTTGATTTCTCATTAACATCTAGTTTGAATCTCAGCGATTTTGAACTTGATATTTTGTTTTTCCAGTTGATAATCGATTCTTCTTCTCTTATTAGTTGTTATCACCTTTATTGATTTTGATAACTTCTATTTCTGAAATTTTTGGGTATTCCTACTTTGATGAATTTGGAATCGAATTCTTTGGATTTTATTCACGTCTTCGAATGTGAAATTTTAGTGAACTGACTTGGTTTCCTAATTTAATCGATTCTTGATCATTTCCCCGATTTGTTGCTATCATTTATTAGCAACTTTGATGACATTTTCTTCGGGATTTTTGTGAACATACTTTCTGATGGATTCAGTATCGATTTCTCTGGATTCCATTCACATCTTCGTATGTGAATTCTTGTGATTGATTGTTTCTACAATCATTTTTGTGATTTGTCACTTTAAAAATATAAAGGTTTTCTATACTAGTAGTAAATATTAAAATCCCTTTTTCCAAACGATTTCAAAACTATTTTACTACAAAGTTCTTTTTCTTGAACCGTTTTCCAATCTATTAGTATATACAAGCCTTTATTTCACTCGTATGAGAAATTGAATTAAACGGCCTAGTAAAACAAGTGGTATGAAACGCTTGCGTTTACTTCGTCGGTTAGCTCTTGGACTTGTTCGATTGAACCCTTTTTGTGACAATTTCCTAGTGAAAATTTACAGCTTGTTCGTAAATATTTAAGTTAAGCAAGTGGTTATGGGACATGAAGCTAAACTCATATATTTACTAGCTTGGTGTGATTGACACTTCCTTATGATCATGACGATCATTTTTGTGATTTAGACTAGCGATTGTGCGATGTCTCTTCGTCCGTGTGTCGGACTTGCCTTCGGGCCATCCGTGTGTTCGGAAAATTAAATGGATAGCTTTCCATCCGTGTGTTCGGAAAATTAAATGGATAGCTTTCCATCCGTGTGTTCGGAAAATTAAATAAATAGCTTTCCATCCGTGTGTTCGGAAAATTAAATGGATAGCTTCCCATCCGTGTGTTCGGAAAATTAAATAAATAGCTTCCCATCCGTGTGTTCGGAAAATTAAATGGATAGCTTCCCATCCGTGTGTTCGGAAAAATTAAATAAATAGCTCTCCATCCGTGTGTTCGTAAAATTAAATGGATAGCTTCCATGAGATAGTTTCTCGTCCGTGTGCTCGGACTTCCTCCTTCTTTGTGTTTTCTGGATTTCGTGTGTAGATTTCTAGAATTTGTGATTTCTGGATTTCGTGTGTAGATTTCTAGAATGTGTGTTTTCTGGATTTCGTGTGTAGATTTCTAGAATTTGTGTTTTCTGGATTTCGTGTGTAGATTTCTAGAATATGTGTTTTCTGGATTTCTGATGATGATTTCTGGAATTTTGTGCTTCACCAATTTTCATGATTTTCATTGATATGATATCAGTTTTTGTGCATTGGTGAATTCATGTGTTATTGACTTGTTATGAATACAAGTTTAGGGTATGATATCCCTTTCTATCTTTGAGAAGATTCTTGTGACATTTTCTTATGAATGAAAATTCATTGGTATTACACTTTGATGCCAGTTATTTTGATGAAATTTTGACGTGTTAACTTCAGTAACCGTCAATTTTGAAATGGATTTACAAGCGGTTCTCCCGCAATACTGATATTGCTAATTTAATCACGTGTTTTCAAAATTCTTTATTTTTAAAAGTTGTTTCAAAAATATAAATTAAAATTGTTTTCAAAATTTTTACAGTTTACAATTTTCAAAAGAACGAGGAAGCGATTTAAACGTTTCAGCAAAATCGAGGACTATGACCCCTTTCTTTTACTGATTCGCTTAATTCCGGACTTGTCCGTTTGAGAATGTGAAATGTTATTTTTAAAACACACAATCCTGCACTTTCAAGGAAACGATAAAGAGATTTAAACGATTTAGCAAAAGTACGAACTATGAAACCATACTTTTACTACTTCGGTTAATTCCGGACTCGTTAATTGAATATTTATGACTTCTGATTATCGTTTTTGATAATTAGATGTTTGTGTTTCTGATTATCGTTTTTGGTAATCAGATATTTGTGAAATTTGATTATCATTTGAGATAATTAAATATTTTTCGATTTGATTAATCGAATATTTGTGGTTCTGATTATCGTTTTTGATAATCAGATATTTGTGAAATTTGATTATCATTTGAGATAATTAAATATTTTTCGATTTGATTAATCGAATAATTGTGTTTCTGATTATCGTTTTTGATAATCAGATATTTGTGAAATTTGATTATCATTTGAGATAATTAAATATTTTTCGATTTGATTAATCGAATATTTGTGTTTCTGATTATCGTTTTTGATAATCAGATATTTGTGAAATTTGATTATCATTTGAGATAATTAAATATTTTTCGATTTGATTAATCGAATATTTGTGTTTCTGATTATCGTTTTTGATAATCAGATATTTGTGAAATTTGATTATCGTTTAAGATAATTAAATATTTTTCGATTTGATAAGCAAATATTTGTGATCTCTGATTATCGTTTTTGATAATCAGATATTTGTGAAATTTAATTATCGTTTGAGATAATTAAATATTTTTCGATTTGATTAATCGAATGTTTATGTTTCTGATTATCGTTTTTGATAATTAGATATTCGTGAAATTCGATTATCATTTTTGATGATTGAATATTTGCGATTTTGAGACTTGAGCTTCGTCTTTTTCTCTGTCGATTCAGGTGAGTAATTTGCTTTACTCGCATTCAATTCGTGCAGTATGTGAATTCTGCTCTGTTTTCCTTTTCTTTTAAATACTGGAACTCGATTGATTCCTGCTTTAGCAGTCGTCTGATTTTGATTCCTTGATCCCCTCGTTGTTGATTCTTTTGATTTTAAGCAATCGAACCTTTTGATTTTTATCTGATACTTCCATAATTCTAATGCTTCCCTGTTGACCTTTGCTTTGCTTATGCATTCGACATTGCCATGCTCTTATGGTTGTTACCTTTTATTCATTTATTCCTTATGATTGCGAGGACGCAATTTCTTTAAGGAGGGAAGTCTGTAACAACCCGCATTTATACGATAATATATTTAAATATTTTATTTAAATCTGACATCGTCTATTCGTATTTAAAATCCTAAATATGAATTTTATCGTGTTCGAATCCGTTGTCCTAATGGATTCAAATCGTGTTTTTAATATCACCAAGGTGTTTAATAAACATGGTTAAAAGTATCCGGGCTTTATAAATTTTTAAAATCTGGCCCATGATATTTTTACTTTTGAAACCGTGACTTCACTCAACACCCATACAACCCGTCCCCATTCCCCTCTTCATTCAATCGCGTTTCAAACCCTAGCCCAAATTCGTGATCAACGAAATAATGGCGGCTGAGAAAAACTTCTCTCGTTCGATCTGGAAAGATTTAGGGCTTTTGTCTTGTTCGTTCTTTCATTGCTTGCTAGGGCTTTCGTTCGCTCTGATCTTCGGGCTTTGTATGTCGAAGCACGCGATGGTTTCGATTGGATGATTTTCGATGTCGCCTGTCTCGATCGAGATTCTGCTCTTCGAACTTCGCTCGTCTTCCCTCGATTGCTACAGCTTCAACTCGTTTCTGGACTTCGTGATTGCATCACTCGAGACTGCTCCAATTGGTCGAGATCAAAGTGAGTAATATCTCACATCTAATTCATTTCAGTTTGATGCTTCTGCAATTTGATTTTTTGGGTGTTGATCAAATTCGTTTAACACTTGCTGTTGAGGCCATTATGTTCTTACTGCCTCTAGTGGTATTTCTGCTCTTGCTCGTTTTACTGCTGCTTTATGATATTGAGTTGTTTCGAATTACCTTTGGAACATGACTACTCTGGTACTTTGTTTATTACGGTTTCATGAGAATTCTAGCATGTCTGCACCCATATACTCGTTCATTATTGCACTGGTAGTTGAGTTTTGAGCATGTGAGCATTTAGCATTGATATGGTTCGAACTTGTTGCCTTGGTAATCATGGTTGTGAATGTCTGAACTCGTCTGTTGACATTGGCTTTGACTTTGCACTAGTACCATTCACCGTAGATCTAAGTACTTCCAACTTATTTCTTCTCTGACCTTCACTAATATAGTTGTTTTTGTGATTTATCCTGGCCTTGTCGACTTCACTGTGAACTTTGGCTCTGAATCATGGTAGTTCACTGTATTGTTCTTTTGTTTTGTCATTCGACTTACAGGTGCATTGACCTGAACCTGTGCACTTGTGTACTTTGTGTTCTGTTCATTAGCTTGGTAGAAATCCTTATAGTATTTGTGAAATGCCATGACTGTTCTTCGTTCCACTGTGCACTGCTTGACTCGAAATCTATTTGCATCCTTGCGATGATATATTGTTACTGGTGCAGTTTTGGGTTTCCAGTTGTACTTGGTTCATGTCTTGTTGTAGTTCCTTGGTCTTTGCATATGTTGTCTGGGTTCATACTCCATTGTTCCTTTGCATATTTGAACTGTCATTGTTTCACTTGTTCATATTTCTGGTTCAGTGTAGTATGCAGTTTAGTTGGCTGATGGGTTAGTTTCACTTCAGTCCGGTTCCATGCTTTGTGTACTTTGATAGTTACACTTTATGTCCCTGAGCTTGAGTCTTTGGCTTCACTGTGCATACATAGGCTTGTCTGCATTATGGTCCATTGGCCTTTGTTTTCACTGGTGCATCCTTGTTCACTGGAACATTAGCTTTGTGTGCTTCGTCTCTTACCTGATGCCCTTGCAATGCTGTTGGGTTGCTTTGAGATTGACCTTGATTAGTTTGTGACTTTGGCATTTGTTGCTTGCCAGCCTGTGATATTTGCCTGTCCACTGTTTTTCCTGGTCATTTGAAATCTTTACTTTGGCATCTTCACTTGAGTCATTCTTGTTATACTTCGACTTGGCCTTTGATTCACAGTTTTGTTGTCTCCTGTGTTCATATACATTAATGTTCTTTGGGTTGGGTTCTGCATTTTTGAGATGCAGTTTCCTTCACTGATGTATCTTTGGGAGTTTGATAGGTTTGCATCCATGTTGAAGCTTTGCATATACTTGAATCTTTTGTTGCTGGCAGAAAGTCTTGAATATTGTAACCTGCATTCACACTGATTTGGTTCTCTTTTGACTCATGCTGTGCTGACCTGATTTGTACATTGGTTAGCTCCACTTGACTTTGTTAAGCATGTCTCTATTGTTCCCTTGACTTGGTGCCTGTAGTTCTATTGCAGTCTCTATTTTTGCATTGCATTGATGCACAGATCTTTATTTGCACATCTGTGTTGCATATTGATCACTAGTTCATTTGTACATGTTTATTCTCGAGTTGTCCATCTCAGTTGAACTGCACTTGGTTCTGCTTCATGATGTACTCGAATTCGTCTCTATTGCTGTATATGCTTGAACTGTTGATGACTTATCTGCAGTTTAGTTGCAGCCTGCCTTCGTCCTTATACCTGTTTGCCACTGCAGTTTCATTTTGGTGGTGACTTTGTATTCGGTGGTGGCGAGGCAGTGCACGCGTGCGTGCGCTGCAGCCACACCGAATTGACAGATTTTAATCGATATTTCTTTTGTTCTTGATTCATCGACCTGTTGCGTAATTCGTAGGCTGTATTGGCGAGGCAGTACACGTTAGCGTGTACTGCAGCCAATTAGCATTGATATTTTTTTAAATTGACATTTCAATTATTTAAACTGCTTTGGATTTCTGTTTCGTGGATTAACACTGTTTAGTGATATATCTGCCGTTATCCGGTTCTTTTATCGAGAAGTTGGATATACGATATTTCTGTGACTGTCATCTATATTGAGATTGATTATTATTGCTTCTATGCTCTAATAACTGATTTTGAATTAGACTGACCCGAGTATTATTTTCTTTTGAATGTAATACTCGGGTCAGACCGAGTATTTACAGGTTGTAGATTTTTAGCTTTGGGTTGCTGCTAGAGCTATGAAGACTTTTTATATATCATTTGAAGTGGTCTTCGTACTGTTGTAGTAGCCAGTGTGTCTGTTTTAAGATGATAATGTATTCATGTATATTAGTCGATAATGTACTTGTATATATATAACTTCTTGAGTCGACAGTTGTAGTTGTATCATTTGTATTGTGTCAAATGTATTGTAACTGATATCAGTTATTGTATATATGAGACTTTTCGTTCCATCTTTATTCCGCATTTATGTTATCTGTGTTATTTTTATATCTATTGTCCTAAACTATTATAGCCACTGTGTAATAGCTTTGAGTTTGTATCGGTATGTCGGGTTTCCTCTAAAAATGAAATGCAATGTTTTAGTATCTGACATACCGGTGCTCGCACAAGGCAATTACATAGATGGTCGCTCCTCAACAGCCTTATTCTCCGCGCTAGTTGACAGCACTACACAGTAGTGTTCTTGGCAAGCGTGGGTATAGAGGTGGGGCGTCACATAAAATATCATTTCAAACCATATCTTTATCAAAATAAAGATTAAATCAATTCCAAACCATTTCCATATATTTAAATTTTTATATCATTTCAAAACTTCATTTCAAATCATTTTAATATAATAAAATATCATATCCTTACAAAACTTCATTTCAAATAATTTTAATATAATAAAATATCATATCCTTACAAAACTTCATTTCAAATCATTTTAATAAAATAAAATATCCTATCAGTTCAAATCCAAATATTCAACTTTAAATACCTTTTAAATTCAAAGATATCGTTCATTTACTATCATTTCAAATCACCTTTAAATAGTTTATATTCCAATCAAAATAGTTCATTTAAACCTTTTAAAAGTGTAATTATTATATTTTCAAATCAAGTATTCAATTTCCAAAGTTTCAAACCATTCTGAGTTCGTTTACTAAGTCAAAAACCCTAATTATTAAAATTTCAGCATTTCACAGCATTTAAAAACAACTGCTATAAGTTATATTTGAAAACATTTTTAATTCAGCAAAGACAGCACTTAAAACTGCTGTTAAAAACTCAGTTTTAGTTGAATTATAGTTCAAAACAGAAAAGACAGCATTTCAGAAGTGCTGCGGTAGTTCAGATTTCAAAACAGGGGTTAAATTTGGTTTCAGCAAAGACTGCAGACCATTATAGCATTTCCAGAGAATGCTGTAATAGGCCTGAGTTCAATATTAGCCTATAAGTTCAATTACAGCAACTACAGCATTTCAGAAATGTTGTAATAGCTCTTTTTACACAATTTTAGTTCAAAACAGAATCTATAGCATTTCTGAATGCTATTAAAAGTAGATTTCAGGTGTTAGTGTATTTCCAGCAATTAAATAACTTTAATTTAAAACTCATAAACATTTTAAAAATCATATTTTAACATTTAAAATGTTCATTTACATATCATTTAACATGTATCTTTTTCACAATAAATTTCTTATAATTAAATCCAATTTTCAACAATTTACTTAATAAATTTAAGTGTAAAAGTTTCCAATTCTTCACCTTTCAACAAATAACTTAACACTTCAAATTTAAATTACCATTTCACAAATTTAACTAAATTTCCAATTTTATTTAATTAACTTAAACCTTTAATTAAAACCAAATTTCACATTTCCAAGTCAAGTTATATTTTAAAAGATCACTTTTAAACATTCATTTATTTAACCACTTAAATTCATAGAAAAATCAATAATACTTTAATAAATCACTTAAATTCAAATTTAATCAAATTATCATATTTACCATTCCAAATAAAATTTAATATCCATTTTATTTATATATATAACTTAAAATATCATTTTTAACCAAATTCCAAATTTCCAACTTAAGTTATATTTCAAAAATCCAGTTAAACCATTCATTAATTACATTTTTAACACATAGAAAAATCATAATTTCTTTATTTTAAAACATTTCAAAATCTTTTTGAATCAAATTTCATAAATTTATAATTTTTAAAATACTTAAAAATATCCAAAACACTTTATAAAATAACCACGGGCCTGTATATAATTTTCTAACTTAGGTCAAGTGATACGGATATGTATCATTTCAATCCGTAGTTAAAAAAGAAAAATCCAGGTTCTATCATTTCAAACCCGCAATCCCAAGTTAAAATAATTTAAATAAAAATCGTTCAGGCCTATCATTTCAGCCCATAACGATTTTTCCCTATTCTAAAGTCCGTTCGGGTATGTATCATTTCAACCCATAGTGATTCTAATCTACAGGGAACTTGCAATGGTGATAACAGATATAAATAACAGAATAACATTAAATAACAGTAACATATGATATAACAGGTGTAATAACAGGTGTGAACATCACATGATAATAATATAAGCATATATAACATGATAATATATTTCTACAGATTCACAGGGTGTCAATTTACTAGTTATATAGGTACATATTGTCTGGTGAGAATAACTCATTTGTATTGAGTTGGAGATGAAAACTAACACACACATCATAGAATCCACAAAGGCACGAGAGTATGATAGTGATTTGAGTGTGGGAGAGACAAGACTAAATGCCTTGAATACATGAAACAAACCAATACAATATACATGAATAAACACTACACAACAATTTAAATAACTTGTATATTCAAGCACAAATCAATTCCAAACCAATTGCACTTGCCTCCATCTAGCATAGGCTCAGCCATGGATGGAAAATACATGAATAAGGCTTGCTCTAAGGTCTAGTTGTGGACCTATAGGGGTCGGCCTAACCTAGAGAAGGTGGTGGACAAGTTTGTGAAGCAAAAATCTAATATTACAAGGCAAAAGCATTGAATTCAAGGCAACTAAAGGGCTCGGCCTAGGTCATGGAGGACATGGCTATCTCAGGTGGGGTCAGTAGGTGGTGTGCAGAGGTGTCTCAGGTCTGAAACAGGTTGGTGGTGGTGGTGGTTGGTCGGCCTAGGTGGTGGAGAGAGGTGGTGGAAGGAGGATGTGCTTGGCTATGGGATCTAGGTGATGTTGCATCAAAACTATGGTGGTTCTTCATCACATAGGGGCTAGGCTATGGCATGGGAAGGGGCTGGAGGAGGTGTTGGTCAGAGGGGATGGTGGTGGAGGTGGCCAAGGTGGTGGATGTGGTGTTGGCCGATCCAAAGAAGAGGAGGACAAGTGCAAAATCATGTGAAAACAAAGGAAAACATAGAAAAGAAGAAGGTTTTTACCCAAAAATCTTTGCAAATGATGATGGCCATGATTTTTGTGATTGAGAAGAGTTTGTATACGGAAATAAAAAGAAAAATAAGCAGCTGAAAGAAAAGTTAAGGTCGGCCAAAGAAATTGAATGAAAAAGGTTGGAAAACGAAGAGACGGGAAAACAAAGAGCCTTAGGCAAACCAAGAGTCACAAACTCTTCAAATTTCCATTATTAATTTAGAAATTTGTAAATACATATAAAACTGATAAATAAAGATAAAACTCAGTAAAGAAAATTAATACATAAAATAAATAATTAAATTTTAATTATATAGCATTTAAATTAAGAAAATGGCTAAAATTTGCAAACTAGGCTTTAAAAATTTAGAAATAACCTCAATACACTTTGGGAACATTTATTTTAATTTGAATACATGTAAAATGAATAAAATAAAGTAAAACACAGCAAATAAGAGTGAATGCATAAAATAAATAAATAAATTTTAATTATATATAATTAAATTAAGAAAATAGAAATTAGGCTTTAAAATTAGAAAACAATTTCAGTAGACTTTAGAAAAATTATATTATCTAAAAATATTAAAAGACAAAATATACATCAAATAACATATTAGCACATATTTAAAATAAAATATAACAAAGAAAAAGTAATTTATACAATTTAAAATAGACAAAATTGTTAAATAAACAGTTTATACTCAAAATTGAAATGTACATAACTTTTACATTTTAACTCCGTTTTCAACGAAACGAAAAGCAGTATTCATGTTATTAAATCTATTTTCATAATAAAAGATAAAATTTATAATTTCAAATATTTAAAATTTAAATTTAAAAGTCAAAGTTTGACTATTGACCAAAATTCACAATTTCTGGAAATATTAAATTTAGTCATATTTGGAATTCTAATCCACATCAAAATCAAAGTTTATACTTAAAATAACAAAATTTATTCTTTTTCATAAATAAAGCTTTTGAATCTGGAAAAATCAATTTAAAAATATTTGTAAAATACAGGGTTGTTACACTCTCCCCCACTCAAAACTTTTCGTCCCCGAAAAGAAACGAGGTACGGGAAAGCACAGAAAAAGATAGAATGAAATAGAATTAAGACAAGATGATAAGAAGATTGGAATTACACCTGATAACTATTGTTATAGGTAAGTTTAACAAGATGGAGGTGACCAAATCAAGAATATAAGCACGAAAAAAATCCTCTAGAGTCTGAATCTCCCTTTTCACTTGACCGACGGTCTATGAATGGAAAAACAGTGTTCAGATCCAAATGAGTAACAAAGATTATCAAAGATTACAGAAAGATTTCTAAATAGACTGGTATAAGCAATAGCCTTCCCATTCTGTAACAAGATAAGAGAAATAAGGACAACCAAAAGATAGTTTGGAAAAAAAAACAAAACAAGATAATAAATTTAAAACAATAATGCTTTGAAATCATAACAATTTAGGGATGTTTATCATTTGGAAATCACACTACTAAAATCATAACACTTTGGACAAGTTATTCTTTTTTTTTTAAAAAAACATAATACTTAGAAAATCATAACACCCTAAAAAAAATCTTCATTTAAACCATTTTAATTCAAGGTCAAATAATATTTATTTTAAAGTTGTAACATTTCTAAGTTCATTCAATTATAAAAATTTCCAAAACATTGTATTTTCAAAACAGCAGCACTTATAAAATGCTACAGTAAATATATATATATTTCAAATCAGTTTTATTCTAGAATATTCATTTGGATATCATTTAACTTATGATTTATTAAAACAAACTTTTATGAATGGAATATCCAAATTAAACTATACTTCGTTTATTAAGTCAAAATTTCACTATTTTACTTAACTCTTAATTTAACACATAGCCTAACTCTTTATTTAAAATACCCATTTCATAAATAGATATTCCTTTAATAAGTTACACTTAAAATTCCATTTGGAAACCAAATTCTCAATTATCAAATTTTAGTGATGTTAAAATACATTTTAACTCTTTAAATCATAATTATTCATTTTTTAAGACATATCTATTTCATAAATAAAATATTTATATAGCAAATATAACAATCAAATTTCTTTACACATTTATTCATTTAGACATCAATTAAACTATGAATTCAAGTTAAATAAACTTTATTACAAAATGTCCAATTCCAATGTATTTTATTTTATCTATTTAGAGATACATTATTTATTATACAACATATTCATTTCAGGAAATAACCATTATTAAAATTCCTAGGTTGGACTTAAGGTTCCATATTAAATCAAATTTGATTATTAAGTTATTTAAATAAAATCTCTTTAGATTCCTTTTTCAATATTTACCTCTGTTAATCTTTTATAACTAAAATTTAAGTGTATAACATTTATTATAACTACTCAAATTTTATTTATAAAAATCCTTTCTATATTGTATATTATCCGATTACATTGTTAACTTCTAAAAATTTTTTTAAGGTAAGTTATATTTGAATGCAATTGTATTATACAAATAAAACTTTCCAATTCAATTATCTCAAGTTTGAATCATTTATTCAAATTTTTTATTTTCTTCTTATAACTGAAATTATTCTTTAAAATAAAATTTAAGAATTAAACTTCCGATTCCTTTCAAACCATTTAGAGATAAGTAATTATATATACATAATATGTCAAATCAAATTTAAATCATATATCTATATATATTATAATCCAGTCATATTTTAGAAATTCAAATCAATTAGATTTTCCAAAACAAAGCTGTAGCAAGACTACAGAACAGTCTCTTCACTTCGAAACTCGAAAATGAACGTCGATGATGCTGCAGTCATCACCGAAATTATTTTCCAGCGACAAAGAGAAGAGCACTAAATTTTTAAACTTTAAAATCCTTTAGAGACAAATTTTTATTCAAAAATACTTTAAATAATATATCCTTTTAAAACTTTAAACACAAGGTTTGAAACCATCAGAAATTAAATTCTCAAATTCTTGATTTAAATTCATTTCAGTTTCCAAAATCAATTTATAAACATCTATTTATAAATTCATTTATAGAATGATAAATCAAGTATTATCATTTCAAATAATCAATTTAAATCAATTTATTAAGTTCCATAATATTTACTTATATCAAAATTTATTTCATTAACCAAATTTAAAATAATATTGTGTCAGTTTGTTCTGTCAAAGTGTTTTAGAAATCCTATCGATAGCGTTGATCAGACGAATCGATAGGAAGCCCAAATCAACATCAACAGCTCAAACAACACAATATATAAAACAAAACATAGATTTACAAGTACAATTCAAAATGTTTTGGAGATATTTTGGAAACAAAACAAGATGATTGATTATCAAAATATGAAGATGGATAAGCTTAGATAAATCGCGGCCAACCTTAACCGGGTCAACCGTGACTTAATGAATAAGATCAATGTGGATTTTCTAGGGTAAATCTACATCCGATCTCAAGAGATAGAGTTTGGAATAACAAAAGATATTAGCATCTAAACCAAGGATAGATATAAATCTCTGGTGAATCGATGCCAATTTGTAAAGGAGTTTCCCTCTTTACCAGAAAATTAGAATATTGGCGAGACAGCCAATTCACTATAAAGATCATTCGAAGTGGAGTTATGTGATACTCCAAAATCAAAAGAAGATGAATAGTGAGGGACAAGAATGAATTTTGGAACCGCAGGGAATGTTCCAAAAATTCAAAGGAAGTTCGAATCAAGAGGAAAAGATTCAAACTCGAACGAAAGTGATTCTATAAATAAATCTACTCCATATGCTGAGTTTTGCCTCAAAGCCAAAGCTCTGATACCAACTGTAACGACCCGATATTTTCACCATTCGCATCCATTATAAGTGTATAGGTAGACACTCATGCCGGAGTTGAATTGCTCAAAATACCGCGTTGTAAATAAAATTTGGCAAATCTCAGAATATACAGTAAATAAATATAATCACAGACACAGAGTAAAAAAATGCAGCGGAAGTAAAAGAAATAGTAGTTCATGAAGCTACTATATAAATATAACAAGGTTACATAAGATACAACAGAAGAGATAGAGTACAACATAAGTCTAAATACAATAACCAAGTACAAGCTGAGTAGAACAACAGAATTGGAATAGATAGGACAAGACAAGCAGATAATCTCCAGCGATTCAAATCTCCAGAAAGTGGAATCTGAATCTGTGAATAACTCAGGCTGACCCGAGCGTAAAGCAAAACACAAAACACTCGAGTCAGGACAATATATACTTATATAATGTAAACCAACTCAAGTGAACTGTAATAAAGGTACAAGTAACTTAAAGAATGCTTGGGATCGCCCATTCTTTAAGGATCCGTTAAACTATTTATTATGTAGTAATATACGCTATATACAGTAGTGTCTAATCAGTAAAGTATAATCATATAGAAAATAGAGTTAAGGGGATGGAGAACCTTAACGCGGTCGGATCTTAAAATCATAATCGTAGTAAAGCTCGATATTGTAGGTGACACGACACAACTAGGCAATGCCAGGGTAGATATACCAATTACGCACACGGACTGATGGATACGCATAGCAGCCACTACCGTTCCACCTCGAACAACACTCCCAAATCGGAGGATGGCCATCTAATCAATCACAAGTAAGAGTATAATATCGAAGAAATGTGTCCGAGAAGAGGTGCTACCTCACTGGTCCGAGATCGCTCCTGTTTTAGCCACCTTATGCCAACTCACGGGAGTTGGGTCCACGTAACATACCTTAAGAACGTCGCCACCATCCTACTTCATTCTGGAATCTCCACCGCGTACACGGTTGTCAAAGTGGTTTTCGGTATCGACAGAGAGTATGTCCATATCCGATCCAGGTCTCTTTGCCAACCAATCGTTATTATAACCCGTGGTTATAACTTTTAAAAACAATACTTTACTTAAAAATAAAATATCATTTCAAACCATATCTTTATCAAAATAAAGATTAAATCAATTCCAAACCATTTCCATATATTTAAATTTTTATATCATTTCAAATCATTTTAATATAATAAAATATCATATCCTTACAAAACTTCATTTCAAATAATTTTAATATAATAAAATATCATATCCTTACAAAACTTCATTTCAAATCATTTTAATAAAATAAAATATCCTATCAGTTCAAATCCAAATATTCAACTTTAAATACCTTTTAAATTCAAAGATATCGTTCATTTACTATCATTTCAAATCACCTTTAAATAGTTTATATTCCAATAAAAATAGTTCATTTAAACCTTTTAAAAGTGTAATTATTATATTTTCAAATCAAGTATTCAATTTACAAAGTTTCAAACCATTCTGAGTTCGTTTACTAAGACAAAAACCCTAATTATTAAAATTTCAGCATTTCACAGCATTTAAAAACAACTGCTATAAGTTATATTTGAAAACATTTTTAATTCATCAAAGATAGCACTTAAAACTGCTGTTAAAAACTCAGTTTTAGTTGAATTATAGTTCAAAACAGAAAAGACAGCATTTCAGAAGTGCTGCGGTAGTTCATATTTCAAAACGAGGGTTAAATTTGGTTTCAGCAAAGACTGCAGACCATTATAGCATTTCCAGAGAATGCTATAATAGGCCTGAGTTCAATATTAGCCTATAAGTTCAATTACAGCAACTACAGCATTTCAGAAATGCTGTAATAGCTCTTTTTACACAATTTTAGTTCAAAACAGAATCTATAGCATTTCTGAATGCTATTAAAAGTAGATTTCAGGTGTTAGTGTATTTCCAGCAATTAAATAACTTCAATTTAAAACTCATAAACATTTTAAAAATCATATTTTAACATTTAAAATGTTCATTTACATATCATTTAACATGTATCTTTTTCACAATAAATTTCTTATAATTAAATCCAATTTTCAACAATTTACTTAATAAATTTAAGTGTAAAAGTTTCCAATTCTTCACCTTTCAACAAATAACTTAACACTTCAAATTTAAATTACCATTTCACAAATTTAACTAAATTTCCAATTTTATTTAATTAACTTAAACCTTTAATTAAAACCAAATTTCACATTTCCAAGTCAAGTTATATTTTAAAAGATCACTTTTAAACATTCATTTATTTAACCACTTAAATTCATAGAAAAATCAATAATACTTTAATAAATCACTTAAATTCAAATTTAATCAAATTATCATATTTACCATTTCCAAATAAAATTTAATATCCATTTTATTTATATATATAACTTAAAATATCATTTTTAACCAAATTCCAAATTTCCAACTTAAGTTATATTTCAAAAATCCAGTTAAACCATTCATTAATTACATTTTTAACACATAGAAAAATCATAATTTCTTTATTTTAAAACATTTCAAAATCTATTTAAATCAAATTTCATAAATTTATAATTTTTAAAATACTTAAAAATATCCAAAACACTTTATAAAATAACCACGGGCCTGTATATAATTTTCTAACTTAGGTCAAGTGATACGGATATGTATCATTTCAATCCGTAGTTAAAAAAGAAAAATCCAGGTTCTATCATTTCAAACCCGCAATCCCAAGTTAAAATAATTTAAATAAAAATCGTTCAGGCCTATCATTTCAGCCCATAACAATTTTTCCCTATTCTAAAGTCCGTTCGGGTATGTATCATTTCAACCCATAGTGATTCTAATCTACAGGGAACTTGCAATGGTGATAACAGATATAAATAACAGAATAACATTAAATAACAGTAACATATGATATAACAGGTGTAATAACAGGTGTGAACATCACATGATAATAATATAAGCATATATAACATGATAATATATTTCTACAGATTCACAGGGTGTCAATTTACTAGTTATATAGGTACATATTGTCTGGTGAGAATAACTCATTTGTATTGAGTTGGAGATGACAACTAACACACACATCATAGAATCCACAAAGGCACGAGAGTATGATAGTGATTTGAGTGTGGGAGAGACAAGACTAAATGCCTTGAATACATGAAACAAACCAATACAATATACATGAATAAACACTACACAACAATTTAAATAACTTGTATATTCAAGCACAAATCAATTCCAAACCAATTGCACTTGCCTCCATCTAGCATAGGCTCAGCCATGGATGGAAAATACATGAATAAGGCTTGCTCTAAGGTCTGGTTGTGGACCTATAGGGGTCGGCCTAACCTAGAGAAGGTGGTGGACAAGTTTGTGAAGCAAAAATCTAATATTACAAGGCAAAAGCATTGAATTCAAGGCAACTAAAGGGCTCGGCCTAGGTCATGGAGGACATGGCTATCTCAGGTGGGGTCAGTAGGTGGTGTGCAGAGGTGTCTCAGGTCTGAAACAGGTTGGTGGTGGTTGTGGTTGGTCGGCCTAGGTGGTGGAGAGAGGTGGTGGAAGGAGGATGTGCTTGGCTATGGGATCTAGGTGATGTTGCATCAAAACTATGGTGGTTCTTCATCACATAGGGGCTAGGCTATGGCATGGGAAGGGGCTGGAGGAGGTGTTGGTCAGTGGGGATGGTGGTGGAGGTGGCCAAGGTGGTGGATGTGGTGTTGGCCGATCCAAAGAAGAGGAGGACAAGTGCAAAATCATGTGAAAACAAAGGAAAACATAGAAAAGAAGAAGGTTTTTACCCAAAAATCTTTGCAAATGATGATGGCCATAATTTTTGTGATTGAGAAGAGTTTGTATACGGAAATAAAAAGAAAAATAAGCAGCTGAAAGAAAAGTTAAGGTCGGCCAAAGAAATTGAATGAAAAAGGTTGGAAAACGAAGAGACGGGAAAACAAAGAGCCTTAGGCAAACCAAGAGTCACAAACTCTTCAAATTTCCATTATTAATTTAGAAATTTGTAAATACATATAAAACTGATAAATAAAGATAAAACTCAGTAAAGAAAATTAATACATAAAATAAATAATTAAATTTTAATTATATAGCATTTAAATTAAGAAAATGGCTAAAATTTGCAAACTAGGCTTTAAAAATTTAGAAATAACCTCAATACACTTTGGAAACATTTATTTTAATTTGAATACATGTAAAATGAATAAAATAAAGTAAAACACAGAAAATAAGAGTGAATGCATAAAATAAATAAATAAATTTTAATTATATATAATTAAATTAAGAAAATAGCAAAGAAAATAGAAATTAGGCTTTAAAATTAGAAAACAATTTCAGTAGACTTTAGAAAAATTATATTATCTAAAAATATTAAAAGACAAAATATACATCAAATAACATATTAGCACATATTTAAAATAAAATATAACAAAGAAAAAGTAATTTATACAATTTAAAATAGACAAAATTGTTAAATAAACAGTTTATACTCAAAATTGAAATGTACATAACTTTTACATTTTAACTCCGTTTTCAACGAAACGAAAAGCAGTATTCATGTTATTAAATCTATTTTCATAATAAAAGATAAAATTTATAATTTCAAATATTTAAATTTTAAATTTAAAAGTCAAAGTTTGACTATTGACCAAAATTCACAATTTCTGGAAATATTAAATTTAGTCATATTTGGAATTCTAATCCACATCAAAATCAAAGTTTATACTTAAAATAACAAAATTTATTCTTTTTCATAAATAAAGCTTTTGAATCTGGAAAAATCAATTTAAAAATATTTGTAAAATACAGGGTTGTTACAGAATTTCTCTAATAAGAAATAAAATGTGTTTTATTGAAATTAATGTAAGACTTGAAATGTAAAGAATTTGATTTGATGAATTTAATTTAATGCAATTTGTAAGTTTTGATATAATGGAGTTGAACTTAAATAATTGATTTAATAAATTGGAAGTTAAATAGAAATTGTTTTGAAGGATAATTTACTTAACGAATATTGAATAAAAT
This sequence comes from Allium fistulosum, assembly GCA_030737815.1. Classification (NCBI taxonomy): domain Eukaryota; kingdom Viridiplantae; phylum Streptophyta; class Magnoliopsida; order Asparagales; family Amaryllidaceae; genus Allium; species Allium fistulosum. The sequence goes on along the minus strand of CM060908.1, from coordinate 410,590,286 downwards.
CGATAAATGAACTTAAATTGATTTGAATGTAGATTAAATCATTTTAAATGATTTCGGAATGAAACTTATATACGAATTTAAATGAATATTGGAATGGTTTTAAATAAAAATTGTAATTGTATTATAAGATTTTGAAATGGTAATTTGGGTGTTTTGAAACGTAAATTTTTGGAAATTGGTCTAGAAAGACAAATGAAATGTTGGTTTAAAAATTCTAATTGAGATTGAAATTGATTTGGTTTTGAAATAAATAAACGACCAATCGGTGTAATAATCATGAAAGTTATTAAAGAGACCGGAATCGGTTAGGGACATACTCACTGTCTAAACCGAAAACCACTTTAATAACTACACGCGGAGTGTGATCCAGAATGAAGTGGTTGGAATGATGTACGTGATGACTGAAGAAAGAGAATGATAATGGATAGCCTTGACACTTGTGTCAAATTGGAAATGACTAAAACAGGAGCCGTGCCGGGCCAAATGGGGGTTAGCTACCTCAAGCGAACACACTTCTTGTGACGACCGCCCATGACCCCTGCACCGAATCTAAAGATAGAGCGCTGTAAAGTGTGCCAGGCGACCATGGACGATTATCAAGGTAAGATTTAAAACGAAAGAATCTATCGTATTACTCACAGCGCATGGACAAAATACAATAGAACATATGTATAGTGAAGCTTTACAGAACAAAATGACATCATATAAAACTCCATAATAGTTGAATACAAGCATCCACATAGTCAATACATCCAGCCTCACTACATATCTCTCAGAGAATACAAAACAGCAGAATATCCAGTACATATAATAAGAAGATAATATGCAACCCTCCAGCTCGTCTTCGATATCAGCATCGTGAGAAGAGAACAGCACCTGTCACCTGCTACCTAGTCTGCCCGTCCCAAAATGGACGAACAGCCCAAGGCAATAAGAATTAAAACATAAAGCCTTGAGTCAGACAACAGTCTTAGTGAGTAGTAAATTAACTAACAACATACCAAAAGAGCATAAAGGAAAAGGAATAGGAATACAACCCTCCCACTCCAACCTCATTCTACAGTGATAGCCCCCAGACACACACTAAGCAGAAGCAAACATAGCAGAGTATACAATTTAAAGTAAAGCAATTGTCACTCGAGTCAAGAGCGATGTTTTCCAAGTACAAATCCCAAGGTCTAAAACCAAGGTCAGATAAGCACCCAGGAAATACCGCTCTTGAGACCGAATGACGATACAACCAAACATCCATGACTCGGCTATCACTGTTATCATTGTTGCGATATCACCGTTAATTGAATGACCGGCACATTCTTTCAGCCGTCCGTCAAGGGCTAATGGTAACCCCGGTTCTAGACATAACTCCCGCATGTCATCGTGACCCGTGCCTAGGATTATCGAATCTACCCAGAGTACTTGACCATCAACTTAGTCTTTTGGGCGTCCCCATGTACTCTTGCTTAGAGCATGCTAGAACCTTCAACAACGATGAGATCTCAACCTCCTAGTCATCCTCCTCGACGACTATTGCCATACTAGCTCAAGCGCCTCTCGAGCATCCATTATCCTCAACTCGAATCATATCACCGAGTTATCAACATGCTTGGAGTGATCCCGCCTGGATTAGACCAAGTCTTCATCATATGATGCCTTGCTTCATTACATCCTCGCAAAGCTTCATCTCAACTTCACATCATCAAATCTATGCATAAGAGCTTCATCATCCCGCTACATATGCCACGAGCAGCTTTCCCAATTCAAGAGCCTTTCCCTTAGCTTTTGAATCGTCTTCGGTCTAAATCTAATCATCAATCATCTAGTTCATAACAATCAATCAAATCAAACATCAATCCAAACAATCAAGCATTCAAATATGATCTAAGTATACAATTGTAACAATAATGGCATTTTCGTAATTAAAGAGTTGAAAGTCCAATAAGCATGAAAACATGGATTATATCTCTACAAACTTGATGAATGAACTTGCATAGGTTAACATATGATAAAGTGGATGTAACATCATCATAAACAATGGATCTATATGGATCTACACATAGGATGAAGAAAATGCATGGAAATCTCTATTTTAACACCAAATCGAGCCAACAATCCGATATACTCCTTTGGATCCGTGTGAGAGATAATCACCACTCACCAAATCTCCTAAACAAACCCAAATCAACACACTTCAGATCTGGACAGCAAAGGATCAAGCTTGATCTATCACAAATCCGCTTCAAATGAAGAAATCTCTCTTGAAAAGATGAAGATCTTCAATCTAAGCTCTTGAATCTTCAATCTTGATCTTCGATTTGGATGGATGGAAGCACTAGATTAGAGTGGAGAAAAGAAGTGAAGAAGTGTAGAAGTCGAGCTCTCAAAATGGCAGCACTTCGTCGCTTCAAAATCTGGATCCCAAAAATGAAGAGAAGCTCTCCTATTTATAGCTGAAAACTGCCCTTAAGTCGTAACTCGGCTATCTCCTTAAGTCGCTGCCGACTTAACACTATGCCGACCTACGACCTAAAAACCCCTACGACTTAACAGAGCCTCCGACCTAACCCTTAGCCAACAACTCCGACCTAACAGACCAAGCCTACGACTTAACATGCGCGCGACCTAACATGCGCGCTTCACTCCTAAGTCGCCTGGACGACTTAACAACTTAGCACCATTCGACTTAACACTGCGCGACTTAACTATGCACGACTTAACACTTAGACGAAACCCAGCGACCTAACACACTGCCTCTCTACGACCTACGACTTATAAAACCTTGCGACCTAACAACTTAACAACCCACGCGACCTAACAGTGTTACGACCTAACACTTAATACTTAACCCCTTAGGTCGTCCAACGACTTAACTACTAAGTCGTTAACCCGCTTATTTCTTAGGTCGGTCAATCCCATAGGTCGCTCACTTTACTAAGTCGGTCAGTTCTTTAGGTCGTTAACTCGCCCTGCCGACCTAATACTTAACCAAAGGTCAATCATTTTAGAATGTTTTAATCCGTAAAAATACGGGTCGTTACATTCTCTCCCCCTTAGGAATTTCGCCCCCGAAATTCCAAACAATCATAGCAATCAAAGACTATTTTGTACGCCTACCATCCATAGCAATCAACAAACCATGCATCCAATTCTAGCTTAGCGTACAGAATTCTAAGACTTAGAACAAGTTACAATATCGCGAGATGAGACGACACCTTAGGGCCATACCTTGAAGAGTTCAGGATGAGCTGCCTTCATCCTCTCTTCTACCTCCCACGTACAGTCGTTATCATCATCACTCCATTGTATCTTGAGTAACTTAACTACCTTCCTCCTAAGCTGTTTCGTCTCGGTTTCAACAACACGAAGCGGCTTACGAGGTCTTCTATCAACTGGATCAACCTCGAAATCTTCACAGCTATCAGCAGAAACTACGGTACTCGAGTCGTGCACATACTTCCGTAGATATGATACATGAAAAACATTGTGCACACCCGACATCTTCTCTGGTAATTCCAATCTATAAGCGAGCTTTCCAATTCGCTCGATAATCGGGAATGGTCCAACAAATCTCGGAGTCAATTTCCCTTTCTTCCCGAATCGAATAACATTCTTCAGTGGAGAAATCTTCACAAAAACCATATCTCCTACGTCGAATTCTAAATCCTTTCGACGCTTATCGGCATAACTCTTCTGACGGTCCTGGGCTGCCTTCATTCGTTGCCGAATGATCTCTATACAATCTGAAGTCTGTCGAATCATCTCTGGCCCAAGCATCAGCTTTTCTCCAGTTTCCAACCAACATGTTGGAGAGTTACACGGTCTTCCATACAATGCCTCATACGGTGCCATACCAATGCTTGACTGGTAACTGTTGTTGTATGAAAACTCCACCAAATGAAGGTGATCTTCCCATGATCCTCCGAAATCCAAAACACAAGCTCTAAGAAGATCTTCCAAAACTCGGTTGACTCTCTCGGTCTGACCATCTGTTTGGGGATGATAAGCTGTACTCAAGCACAACTCGGTTCCTAAGACTTCCTGGAAGCTCTTCCAAAATCCACTAGTGAACAATGGGTCTCGATCGCTCACTATACTCTTCGGAATACCATGGAATCGAACTATCCACTTAACATACAACTCAGCCAACTTTGATGTAGTCCTAGTTGATCGAACAGGAATGAATCGTGCACTCTTAGTCAGACGATCCACAATGACCCAAATTCCTTCATTTCCCGTTCTGGTTCTAGGCAATCCATCAATAAAATCCATCGAAACTTGTTCCCACTTCCATGTAGGAACTTCTAAGGGCTGAAGCAATCCACTTGGCTTCTTCTGTTCAGCCTTTACCAACTGACAGTTCATACATTTGGAAATAAAATTTCCAACATCCTTCTTCATACCTTCCCAGTAGTAGGTTCTCTTCATATCCCGATACATCTTATTTCCACCTGGATGAATTGTCAGCTTCGAGTGATGACTTTCCTTCAGAACTTCACCCCTCAATTCATCTATATCGGGAACAACTAGTCGTCCTTGCTTCCGAAGCCAACCCTCTCGATCGACCTCGAATCCTTTATCCTTTCCTGGATCCAATCCAGATTCCAATTCACGGATAATCTTGACAAGCTTATCATCTCGCTTTTGGCCCTCGCCAATCCTTTCCACAAGAGTGGGTCTTATCGATAAGTTTGCCAACATCTCAGGTTCCAATTCACATCTAGGCCTGAAGTCAAATCCAGCTAAATACTCGAGACTCTTCCATTCTGAAAACATGGCTCCCAATCCTGCATGTCTTCGACTTAACGCATCTGCCACTGCGTTACCTTTTCCCGGAGTATAAGCTATACCAAAATCATATGATGCCAAAAACTCTAGCCAACGTTGCTGCCGAAGATTCAAATCCTTTTGGGAGAAAAGATACTTCAACGACTTGTGATCCGTGAACAACTCGAATCGAACTCCCAACAGATAATGCCTCCACATCTTTAGAGCAAAAACAATCGCCGCTAACTCCAAATCATGTGTTGGGTAATTCCTTTCATGCGGCTTCAGTTGTCGACTGGCATACGCAACAACTTTATCCTTCTGCATCAGCACTGCTCCAAGTCCAGTACCACATGCGTCGGTGTAAACCACCATCTCATCATTCCCACTTGGAATAGTCAAAACAGGAGCACTCGTCAATCTCTCTTTCAGGATTCCGAAAGCTTGCTCACACTTAACATCCCAACTGAACACTTGGTTCTTCTTCGTCAATCCTGTTAACGGTGCAGCTATCTTGGAGAAGTCTTTGATAAACCGTCGATAATATCCTGCTAATCCAAGAAAACTTCTCACATCAGATGCATTCTTCGGTCTAATCCAATCCTGGATTGCTGCCACCTTAGCGGGATCAACCGCTATTCCATTTCCAGAAATCACATGGCCTAAGAACCTCACTTCACTCTTCCAGAAGTGACACTTCGAAAACTTAGCCTTCAGCTGATGTTTCCGCAAGATTTCCAAAACAATACGCAAGTGCGTCTTGTGCTCTTCTTCCGTTCTGGAATAAATCAGAATATCATCCACGAACACAAGTACGAACTTGTTCAACTGATCTCTGAACACTCTATTCATAAGATCCACAAAATATGCTGGCGCGTTAGTCAATCCAAACGGCATTACCAGCCACTCAAAGAAACCGGATGGTGTCCTAAAAGCAGTCTTCGGCACACTATCCTTTGCTACTCTCAACTGGTGAAACCCCGTTGCCAAATCCATCTGAGAAAACACCTTAGCTTCGTGAAGCTGATCAAACAAGTCATCTATTCTTGGCAATGGATACTTGTTCTTCTTAGTCACCTTATTCAGCTCACGATAATCCACACACAATCTCAACGACCCATCTGCCTTGGTTGCAAACACAACTGGTGCACCCCACTCGGACACACTACGCCGAATGAATCCTTTCTGTAAAAGATCATCAACTTGCACCCTCAACTCCTGCTGTTCCTTAGGCGCCATCCGCCTAAGAGGCATCACAACAGGTCTGGCTCCTTCAACTAGATCTATACGAAACTCGATCTCTCTATGCGGCGGCAACCCTTTGACTTCGTCAAAGACATCCTCGAATCCATTTGCGATTGGCACTAAAGACAGTCCATCCCGTGGAACAACTAGCGAATACATGAAGCTCATGAAGACGCCTTCCTCATGCTTACATCGTATCACAATCTTTCGCCCTTCCACATTCTCGACTGTCACCTCCAGCCTCTCACAATCAACCTTAGCCGCATACTTCCTAAGCCAGTCCATACCCAAAATAATTCCGAACCCCGCAAAGTTCAGAACAAAGCAATCACAAACAAAAGAGCAACCATGACTCGATACAACTAGACCACGGCATAACATACACAAACAAGACGAACCCCCAACTGGATTAGTCACAACCAATGGCCTATCAACAATATCCGGCTTCAAATCTAACCGGCCTACTAGTTCATTACAAACAAATGAATGCGACGCTCCGGTATCAAACAAAACTCTAACTGGAACACCACATAGGAAAAGAGTACCTTGAACAACCACACTCTTTCCCTTCTCTTCAGCAGTAGGAGCTTTCGAAGACGACGGAACAGCTCCCAAAGCATAGGCTTGCACAATCTGCCTGTCCTTCCTCGGTTCTGGACAATTCTTCCTGAAATGCCCCGGCTTGTCACAGTTGTGACACTTCATCGGCGCCTTCGGATTCTTACAATCCTTAGAGAAATGGCCCTTCTGTTGACAATTGTAGCAAGTCACCTCGCCTTTCGGCTTCTTCTGGCCATCCTTACCTTTCTGCTGCTGCTGCTTCCTCTTCTGGTTTCCACCCTGCTGTGGTTTAGATTCTTCCTTGGTAACAGCAACAACAGGTCCTTCCTTAGGAAACAGACTCTCATGCCTGAGAGCTTTCTCTACAAGTTTCTCAAATGAATCGTCCAAATGATCCACCAACTGTCTCCCAAGATAACTATCCAAGCCGGTCACAAACTTCTCATTCTTCTGATAAGCAGATTCAATATATGACCGAGCATACTTGGACAAAGCTTCAAACTCAGAAACATACTCAAGAACAGATCTTCCACCCTGCTTGAGCTCTACAAACTTCTTGAACAGAACAGACTTCTGAGCTGTAGAAATGAACTTAGCTTCAAATCTGACTTGGAATTGCTCCCAAGTAATCTCTTCTTCTGGAGTAGTGATGGTAATAGAGTTCCACCAATCAGAAGCTCTCCCTTGAAGCTGCCTTGATGCCAACTTCCTCTTAGTTGCATCATCAATTCCCAAATCACCAAAGATCCTTCTACAAGCATCTATCCACCTCTGGACTTCAATGGTAGATTCTGTTCCCAAGAAAACCTTCCCTCCAAGAGCAGTATAATCCTTGCACAGCTTAGCAAAATCCACTGGTTTCGGAGTTTGGACTTGAACTCCAACATCTACTGCTGCCCCTGGAACTGGTATCCTTCTCATGATCGAAGTCATCATAGCTTCGAACATGGCTGCATAATCAGCAGTCTCTTCGGTAGCACGGCCTTCCCTAGCAGCTGGTCTCCCTCTTCGACTCATTCTCAATATCTATAAAAAGGAATGATCAGAACATCTAGAGAAACAACTGCATAAAGGACTCAAACTCTACCAAGCTACTATATTATATATAGTAATCATCCATCAAAATACAATTACGTCTCTCATACGTAGTTACTTCAGCGAGCGTTGGGTAAAATCGATTAACCAATGCTCTGATACCAAATGTGACGACCGCCCATGACCCCTGCACCGAATCTAAAGATAGAGCGCTGTAAAGTGTGCCAGGCGACCATGGACGATTATCAAGGTAAGATTTAAAACGAAAGAATCTATCGTATTACTCACAGCGCATGGACAAAATACAATAGAACATATGTATAGTGAAGCTTTACAGAACAAAATGACATCATATAAAACTCCATAATAGTTGAATACAAGCATCCACATAGTCAATACATCCAGCCTCACTACATATCTCTCAGAGAATACAAAACAGCAGAATATCCAGTACATATAATAAGAAGATAATATGCAACCCTCCATCTCGTCTTCGATATCAGCATCGTGAGAAGAGAACAGCACCTGTCACCTGCTACCTAGTCTGCCCGTCCCAAAATGGACGAACAGCCCAAGGCAATAAGAATTAAAACATAAAGCCTTGAGTCAGACAACAGTCTTAGTGAGTAGTAAATTAACTAACAACATACCAAAAGAGCATAAAGGAAAAGGAATAGGAATACAACCCTCCCACTCCAACCTCATTCTACAGTGATAGCCCCCAGACACACACTAAGCAGAAGCAAACATAGCAGAGTATACAATTTAAAGTAAAGCAATTGTCACTCGAGTCAAGAGCGATGTTTTCCAAGTACAAATCCCAAGGTCTAAAACCAAGGTCAGATAAGCACCCAGGAAATACCGCTCTTGAGACCGAATGACGATACAACCAAACATCCATGACTCGGCTATCACTGTTATCATTGTTGCGATATCACCGTTAATTGAATGACCGGCACATTCTTTCAGCCGTCCGTCAAGGGCTAATGGTAACCCCGGTTCTAGACATAACTCCCGCACGTCATCGTGACCCGTGCCTAGGATTATCGAATCTACCCAGAGTACTTGACCATCAACTTAGTCTTTTGGGCGTCCCCATGTACTCTTGCTTAGAGCATGCTAGAACCTTCAACAACGATGAGATCTCAACCTCCTAGTCATCCTCCTCGACGACTATTGCCATACTAGCTCAAGCGCCTCTCGAGCATCCATTATCCTCAACTCGAATCATATCACCGAGTTATCAACATGCTTGGAGTGATCCCGCCTGGATTAGACCAAGTCTTCATCATATGATGCCTCGCTTCATTACATCCTCGCAAAGCTTCATCTCAACTTCACATCATCAAATCTATGCATAAGAGCTTCATCATCCCGCTACATATGCCACGAGCAGCTTTCCCAATTCAAGAGCCTTTCCCTTAGCTTTTGAATCGTCTTCGGTCTAAATCTAATCATCAATCATCTAGTTCATAACAATCAATCAAATCAAACATCAATCCAAACAATCAAGCATTCAAATATGATCTAAGTATACAATTGTAACAATAATGGCATTTTCGTAATTAAAGAGTTGAAAGTCCAATAAGCATGAAAACATGGATTATATCTCTACAAACTTGATGAATGAACTTGCATAGGTTAACATATGATAAAGTGGATGTAACATCATCATAAACAATGGATCTATATGGATCTACACATAGGATGAAGAAAATGCATGGAAATCTCTATTTTAACACCAAATCGAGCCAACAATCCGATATACTCCTTTGGATCCGTGTGAGAGATAATCACCACTCACCAAATCTCCTAAACAAACCCAAATCAACACACTTCAGATCTGGACAGCAAAGGATCAAGCTTGATCTATCACAAATCCGCTTCAAATGAAGAAATCTCTCTTGAAAAGATGAAGATCTTCAATCTAAGCTCTTGAATCTTCAATCTTGATCTTCGATTTGGATGGATGGAAGCACTAGATTAGAGTGGAGAAAAGAAGTGAAGAAGTGTAGAAGTCGAGCTCTCAAAATGGCAGCACTTCGTCGCTTCAAAATCCGGATCCCAAAAATGAAGAGAAGCTCTCCTATTTATAGCTGAAAACTGCCCTTAAGTCGTAACTCGGCTATCTCCTTAAGTCGCTGCCGACTTAACACTATGCCGACCTACGACCTAAAAACCCCTACGACTTAACAGAGCCTCCGACCTAACCCTTAGCCAACAACTCCGACCTAACAGACCAAGCCTACGACTTAACATGCGCGCGACCTAACATGCGCGCTTCACTCCTAAGTCGCCTGGACGACTTAACAACTTAGCACCATTCGACTTAACACTGCGCGACTTAACTATGCACGACTTAACACTTAGACGAAACCCAGCGACCTAACACACTGCCTCTCTACGACCTACGACTTATAAAACCTTGCGACCTAACAACTTAACAACCCACGCGACCTAACAGTGTTACGACCTAACACTTAATACTTAACCCCTTAGGTCGTCCAACGACTTAACTACTAAGTCGTTAACCCGCTTATTTCTTAGGTCGGTCAATCCCATAGGTCGCTCACTTTACTAAGTCGGTCAGTTCTTTAGGTCGTTAACTCGCCCTGCCGACCTAATACTTAACCAAAGGTCAATCATTTTAGAATGTTTTAATCCGTAAAAATACGGGTCGTTACACTTCTTCGAAAACTACTCATTACTTGTTGTCGATTGGTGCACCCTTGATTTGGGAGTGTTGTTTCGCGGTGTTGCGATCGCTGTGGCGATGCGTTCTCACCAGTCCGGATCAGGCAAACGGTAGTTTCACTACCTTGGGTATTGCCTCATGTGCCTTGTCATACTTGTATCCCTATATACGCGACCACTACGATTTGTTTTGTGTTATACCTATGTAGTACTCCCTGATAGCCCACTAGTTTACGGTGGAGTTTACAGTGCTGTATAGACTATAACGCTTATATAAAATGTGTTAAGGGGGATAATGGTAACGCCTTAACACTATTTTGATATTTTATATTACTGATAGGCATTATCTACTTATCGTATACTACTACATAGTAGATAGTTTAACGGATCCTTAAAGGATGGTTATTCCAAACATCCTTTGAGTTACTTGTATTTCAATTGCTATTTCACTTGAGTTGGATTTATTGATATAAGAATGTTAATCCTGACTCGAGTGTTTTGTTTTTTGCTTTACGCTCGGGTCAGACTGAGTGTACCAGTATTCGAGACTCACCTTTGGAGTTGGAGCTTCGCTTGGAGATCCAGCTATCTATCCAGCTTTCAGATATTCAGTTGATTCCAGTGGTGTATTTTGATATTGTATTTGATTATTGTATTCAAGACATCTGTTGTACCTTATTTAAGTCTGATATGTATATAGTAGCTTCATGAACTACTATCTTTTGCTTCTGCTGCATTTATTACTTTGTGTCTGTGACCTGTGATTATTTATTTACTGTATATGTTCAGTTTTGCCAAATTTAAATTAACAACGCGGTATTTTGAATTATTCAAGTCCGACATGTGCGGATGTGAATGGTCCAAAATAGCGGGCCGTTACAATTGGTATCAGAGCTTTGGCTCTAGGCAAAACTTAGCATATATGGTAAATTTATTTACAGAATCACTTTCGTTCGCGCTTGAATCTCTTCCTCTTTGACTCGGTTTCTTTGAATTTTGGAACGTTCCCTTCGGTTCCAAAGTCCATTCATGACTCCCATATTCGTGTCTTTTTAATTCTGGAGTATCCCATAACTACACTTTGAATGATCTCTATAATAAATCGGCGGTCTCGCCAATATCTGAATAATTTGTAAAAGATTGAAACTCCTGTACAACTAGCATTGATTCACCGAAGATTTCTGTATCCTCAGTTTACGATGCTATCTATCTCCTGCTATACCTGAATTCTATTTCTTGAGATCGAATGTAGATTTGCCTCGAAATTCTACACTGATCTTATCCTTGAAGTCACGGTTGACCCGGTTAGGGTTACCCGCGATTTATATAAGGTTGTCCATCTTCTGTTTGAAAACTCAATTACCTTATCTCCCTATCGGGTCTACCTTTTAGTTGAATTCTGTTAGAGTTTCTCTAATCTGAATCTCTATCTTTTGTTTTGAAATCCATTTTTGAATTATCGAGTGAGGAAGTGTATTTGTAATTAATATTAAAATGTTTTATATATTGTGTTGTTTGAGTTGTTGATGCTGATTTGGGTTTTCGATCGATTCGTCTGATCAACGCTATCGATAGGATTTCCAAAACACTTGAACAGAGCAAACTGACACAATATTATTTTCAAATTTGGTAAATGAAATAAATTGGTATGATTATATCATATATATAAGTATAATTTTTCTGGAATTTAATAAGTTAATTAAAATGGTTGTTTGAAATGATGATATTTGGTTATCATTTATTGTTCTATAAATGAATTTATAATATGGTTTATAAATCGATTTAGAGTTTAAATGAATTTAAATAAAGAATTTGAGAATTTAATTTCTGGTGATTTCAAAATTTGGTTTTAAAGTATTAAATGTATATTATGTAAAGTATTTCTGAGTATAAATCGTTTCCAAAGGATTTTAAAGAATTTTAAATCAGTACTCTTCTCTTTGTCGCTGGAAAATAATTTCGGTGATGACGGCCGCATCATCGAGATTCATTTTCGAGTTTCGAAGTGGAGAGACCATTTTGTAGCTTTGCTATGGTTTTGTTAAAATAATGTGTAAGGTTATTCTAATTTAATTTTCAAGATTAATGTTAAAATCACTTATATACAGTCTCAAATTTATATTTAATGACTGTAAAATATTGTTTTAAAATTCATTTTTTTTCTTTTTATAAAATTATTTTTACCTTTAAAATGAAAATGTTCATTTTATTTTCATTAAAACATTCTTTTTATATTTTACAATAATGTATGTTTCTTTCGTTAAATCCATTAATTAAAATTAATGTTTCTTTTTTTTACTCTTTTAAATTGAAAGATTCTAAATCGACATAATTGTAATTAATTTCAAAATTATACCTTAAAACGGATCCTAACAAACGTACATTTCTTTCATTAAATGCCATTAATTTCAAATAAATTCTCTTTCCCTTTTATTGAAAGATTCCAAGTCAAATTAACGGCAATAAATTCATTAATTAATTTAAATTCTAATATATATTTATTTTGATTTTCAGCTTAGTATTCAATCAATTATCATCTTATAGATATACTTAACGTTGGTTTACCATTTCATTACCTCAATCTTCTATAGTTATCACTTTAATTCATATTAACTACAATAAGTAATTAGATTAATTGCAATTGATTTTCAATTTAATTTCAAGGGATTAAATAAATAGGTGATAAATGACAAATGTTACCTTTTACTTACTTAATCACATTTATAAGTTTATTATCAACAACAAATGTTATGACTACTTACACAACCCCGATTATACTCAATTTTCCATTAATTTCATATAATTTTCCCCTTTTTATATAACATTTAATTCATTTCCTTATTTCAACTTATCACCAAATAACTTTACAATTACTTCAATTACTGACATACAATTCCAACATTAAACCCAACATTCAATTGCCTTAATTCCATTAATTACCCATTCAATATTCAAACGGATAAATTAATGAGAAAATAGTTAATACAATCGTTTATAACAATAATTCATACCCATTATCTTATTCTTTATAACCAAGGGTTATAATTTGCTTACCCAAAAAGGTTTTGTATTCAATATTAACCTATTTCAATTAATTACATACAAGTTCACCATTAACTGTATCATTTAATTTATTTCATTATTTACAATTATAACCAAGTCAACCTACAATTAATTTCAGCTAATTTGCAATTACATTAAATGGTTATCAACAGCATTCAAACAACGTCACTAATTTCATATTCAATATTAGCCAATTCTAATTGATTACATATAATTTCAACATTCAATGTATTTCCTTATTTATAGTTATAACCAATTATAACTTTACAGTCACTTCAATTAATTGGAATTACATTAAAATAGTTAGCAATTACCTTATATTAACATTACCAACATTACATTCTAGTTATTACTCTCATTATAACATCACAAAATTTATTTTTCTTTCAATATAAAATTCTAAAATCTTATTTAATTAATATTTTAATTATCGAAAATTACGGGTCGTTACACTCTCCCCCACTCAAAACTTTTCGTCCTCAAAAAGGGAAAAGGAGGAAATAAGGAATCAACATATTTTATTCAAAGTATTCAATGTAGAAAAAATTAATTTTCATAATTAAGTAATTTAAATACAATATACAATTAATAACAAGTAAATCTTCGTATTCAAGTCTACCAAAGTTTGAAAATATTTCACTTTTCACAAAATTTCTAAATTTAAAATTCATGAAAAATTTCGACAGAGTCTCCTTTGTACGGAGAGGTCCGGGAGAAATAATAATATCAATAATTACCATATATATATATCATATTTCAAAAATAAACATCCCAAACCACGGGAAAACAATATAATATCGCTTGAAACCCGTAATCCGAAACGTACTTATTTGTCGGGCAAACAACGCTTAATTTATGAAACCAAAGCAGTAGCCATTGCTTCCATAAACCTGTACTTCACTTATAAAATCCAAAGAAAAGAGATATATTCAAGTTGTTTCAATTAATAACAAACAAATCAACACAATATAATAATAGTCACATGCAAACAAACAACACGACCATCATACGTAACAAAGGAATCAATCATACGTCCATAGCAACTAAACTAATGATTTGTTCAGGTTCAGAAACTTTTAATCTTACAAGATTATAAATAAACTATTAAGTGTACCCTATGCTCAATAGCCTTAGATAATTACTTGATAGATTATCTATACATCCTTATACAGTTAGAAGTATCATTTCCTAACATCCCATAAGGCAAAACAACCAATAATTTCAACACAATATTTAAGTTTATTCAATTGGTTTCTTTTTACATCATTACTGTTCATTTTTTTCTCTCCATATAACATCATTTTCTTTTTCTTTCATGTACTTACATAAATTATTTCACAATATTAACTTACGTTCATAACATTTCTTGTACATCAAAATTCTTATTTAGAAATAATTTCATTGAACACTTCCATTACTTAAGTTTTACTTGTATAATATCCTATTACATATTCTATTAACATTTCAACTTATTAAACATTTATGGTAAGTTATATATATATTAGGAATGTAATTGAATGTTACACAAGTTTTTGGTATTCGCCCTTGAAGAGAAAAGGAATATTTCAATATATCTAAAAATTCAATTAAACATTTAACCTCATTCACTTAGTAAGAATATAAGATATATTTAAAACATCTTCATAGCATTATGCAAGAATTTTCCAAAAGTTTAAACAATGTTAGAAGTTTATATCAAAACATTATGATAAGCCACTTTTTTATATAAAGTTCCTTTAATCCGATAATTTATTAGACTTATATTTTAAAATAAGTAAAACCCTAGATTATTAAATTGAAACTAATAATTTACTCAAATCTTACATTAAATATCCAAATCAAAGTATAAAATTTCATACCTTCATAATTAATTTTACACACTTATTTAAAATGAATATTCAAATCATGGAAAAACATTTATTATGGTTTAATACAAAAATTCAAATAGTGAATAAACCTATAAAGTTACTGTTAATGCTTCGAAATCAAGTAAATATTTCCAACCATAGTTCCAAAATAGAGATTCAAATTTATTGGTAAGTATATTACTATAAATAAAACTTCGCAAATCATTTTTTTTCCATTTATATAATATCCTTAAATTATACATTCAAAGAAACTTATATAAATTTTACTTGAAATATTCATTTGAAAACTTCATTTGCAAATCATCATCTTTAATACTTTACGGAAAAAAAAATTCATCTGTAAAATTTCTTGCTTCATTTATAAATACCACATAAATTTTTTAAATAACATCTTTACAAATATGTGTAAACTATTTGAAAACAATTATTTACATCACTACTTATATTTAAAAAGAAGTTATTGAAAACCTTAAATCCGTTATTTATAAATTTTATTAGTTTTAAATCTCAAAATACTTTTAAACATCATTAATAAATCAATAATCAATAATCATTAACTTTAAATATGTTTTATTTAATTAATAACTTCTCACAATATTTACAACACTATATTTACTATTAAACCATGTGGTACATAACTAACAATATTTTAAACATTTTTAAAGTCTTTAGAAATGAAAAAAATGACCAAAATATTCTTTATATAATACTTTATCAAGATACTTTTATAACTAGATGTTTTAACAAGTTTATCCTCGTTCTTGCAGACTCTGGTCATACGTTGATCAGGCATAAGACTAGAAATCTCCAAGTACTTAGTAGACCTGTTTCAATCAAAAAGGTGGGTCGTTACAGGTGCATTTTTCTAGAGATGTACTGTCAAAAGGTAGTCTCTTACCTTGTCATTGTATGGAATCCATTCTCTAATACGAACCTTTGCAGTTTTAGTTGTAAACCTATTATGCTAGAATTTAATAATGTAATAGTTTCGGCTATGATTAATATGTATTTGTATCCTATACATTATTATAATATCGGAGGATTTGATATGAAATGTTTTGGTTATCGTAAGGTGGAAACCCATCTGTATTTATGTGTGGCGTGGTCTTATGAGATACCTTTTTTTTAAAGGTTTTTGTAACTTTAAAATCTAATTGAGATGTACTTTCTTACTCTGGTTTACCAGACTGATCCGGGTGTTATTCCATTCTAATGCTTGTGTTAAACCGAGTATATTTACAAATTTAGTTTGGATGCTTTGGAGCTTCCGTAGACGAGCTGGAGGTCTTCAAGTCGTATTCATGTATATGTTTATTTTCCGCTGCATTGGTTATTTAAATTATCAGCATTTGTGGGGACAGGTCATTATAACTGTCCAGGTTGACGATTTGTGTTGTTGTACTCTGATTGGTGTATGTATATAACAGTTTCTCTTTTGTAAACATCATTGATATTATATTATATATTATTCCGTTGCATTGTGAGATTCTGTGTTGTCTGTTTTCTTTCTCTCTTCTCTTCTTCCTTCTTCCTTCTTCCTTCTTTCTTTCCCCTAACTATATGCATTTTCGCTCAATTTGAGTTAGATATGTGTGGTTTATTGTCAGCTTGAAGTGTGCGGGATTGCGATTCGTTACACGAATGGTGATAGACAAATACAATATATATATATATAATAGCTGACTCACAGCTACAAACTCGTACCAACACACGGCATGATACATATTTTGACATACGGCTTTATATGTGACTTACCGCAGCAAGCCTCATCGTATATAATAAATCCCCATATGAGTGTCATTAATGAGCAAAGGATAATCAAATAAATAACACAATGGCGTCTCAATTCACCATGTGTTACTAGTCCATTTACTCCCGAGCTCGGATATCACACTCGCTCCTTTAATATTTTCTATAACGAGTCCAAAGAATAACCGAAGAAATATTACCAAAAGTCTCACACCATACGGTATTAACCTCCATTTAATCTAATTCCTCCTCATACAGAATTGGGGTTATCACAACATCATAAAATAATGTCATCACTGTATCATTCCAAATCACTAAACAAAATCAACGTCAACAGTGAATCATTCATATAATCCAATTCAATAATTATGAAAAGATTGATCAGAATAATAATAGATTATCCAAATAAATATAAATATATATATAACAACAAACGGATCGGTATTTGATAATGAATCATTTACAACATATAACCTTATATAACAAATAAGTAAGTAAATAAATATTCTAGAACTAAACTAGATAAGTAATTTGAACAAAATATAATATTTTCATTTCAATAAATTACTAATTTCATAACCTTCTATAAATTTAAATATTAATTAATTGTAACGCCCCACCTCTATACCCACGCTAGCCAAGAACACTACGGCGTAATGCTGTCAACTAGCACGGAGAATAAGGCTGTTGAGGAGCGACCATCCGTGTAATTTCTTTGTGCGAGCACCGATATGTCAGATAGTATAACATGCATTGTTGAAATAAACGTTTTCGAGAAATAAGGAAATGGTGGACTATAACACTGTTGTTATGGTAAATGATTTCCGAAAGGAAATGTTTTATATAGTATTGGGATTTATATCTCTATCTTAATTTTCGAATCCCTATACTAGTGATTTTGAGTCGTCGTAACGATGTTTTACGTAACTTTCGTTTTGACTCAAATAGATGTTGTTAAAATAAATGATTTCCTTGAAGAATGAAATATATACTTAATTTTGATTTAAGTATATTGAATATTTTCAAATGTTGAAAATAAATAGATTTGTGAATTACTTATTTTTAAATAAGTATGGAATTGCTTTTCCAATATGAAATGAACGTTTGAGAATTATCTTTCTAAAGATAAATTGAAATTGAATATTTGAAATCGATTGAAAATCGAATCTCAGTAGATATTTGAAATATAAATTCACTATGGAATTTATAAAAGAAATGGAAATCTGTTTAAAAATAAACGTTGATTTATTTTTGAAGTGTGGAAATTATATATCTAGTAAAGATATTTTGGAAAATAAATAATTTGGAAAATTATTTGGAATCTGATGATGTTGCTCATCTTTATTGATAGTTAAATAACCGACTATCAATAATTACCTTGAATGGGTATTTGTTGTGAATTGGATGAATTTGAATGCCACACTTATTTTTGAATAAGCGCTCACTATTCGGGTTAGCCGGGAAAGGACCATGGGGTCGTATAACCCATTCCGAATATGTGATACGTCGTTATGAATTGCATTTGATGACCGGTGTTGAAGACCGGATATTTTTGAAAACGGAAGGATTACCGTCGAGTTACTCTACATCGGTTGATCTTCGATTTAGAGGTTTTATCACCCTTAGTGACGGGAAGTCTGGACGTGATTGGAAATTATCCGGAATTGCAAGGGCTTTATGAGAAGTGCCTTCGGTTCTGTTCGATCCCGGAACAGACTTGTATGGTTGTATGTTTGACATTACACTTTGAGATATAAAGCCGATTTCTTTCAAATACATTTCTGTTGGTGGCGGAGAATTTATTCTCTTAGCTTAACACCCTTCTCTGAGATGTACGAGCTCAGAGGTTATGTAGTTGAAATTTATCAGCGATATATCCCAATTTGGTAATGTGGCATGCTGAGTGTTGCTGTGTGATGATCAGTGTTTGATCATTTGTGATATGATCATTTGTTTGATCATTTATCTTTGTGATCATAGGTTGATCATCTGTTGACCCAAAGCGTGGCTTTTTGAAAAAGCGTAGCTTTGTGGACGAGACTTCGTCAGGGCCTCACAACCCGGAAATGGTCGAAACAGGAATGTTGCGGCAAGGTTATGAGGGTCGCGCCCTTTAGGGTATGTCATTTCCTTCTGGAAAGGGGTGGTTTCATGGTATGGAGCCCAGATACTTACTCATGTGGATACACTTTATTTATGATGTGTGATGTTGGTTACCGAGCGCTCGGATAAAGGTCCCAAAGGACCGGGTGATGACATATTCGTGAGTTACCTGTTATAGGGGTAACCCGGTCTTGTTTGGCAGAGAGCATTTTGTCTCTCGAGACGTCCAGCCAGAGGCGATCCTATTCGGCAGGAGGAAAGGAAGTTCCTTAGCCTGACCATTTGTTGGAAATCCATCTTCCAAATACGAACTTTGTACGGTATTAGTTGTAGAACCTGCCATTTACGTACGGTGGTCACCACTGTTTAGATGGTCGCTATAGTAGGCATACGATACTAGTCGTATGTTGGCTAAGATTAATATTATACTTTCGAAATGTTTTCTACACTAGACATTAATAATAATAATCCAATGATTGGCATAGTAAGCATCTTTGACTATCATAAGAAGAAATCTCCTCCAATTCTGCGTTTGCATTGTGTGTGTGGCGGGAGGTCTTATGGTAGTTTCATTTTCCAAAAGCATTGCGAATCTATTTTATTTTCTTTGTGAAAAATAACTGTTTTACGATCTCACACCAGTCACCATGACTGACTCGGAGTTTATCGTTTCCCTTCTAAACTCTGGGTGCCCACCAATTTCCACACGGGCAGTCTAGAGTTAGGTTATCAGGATATTCTGGATATTCTGGAGCTTTGAAGATAAGCTGGATGACGAGACGTAGTATTTGTATCTGGTAGTATTTATTCCGCTGTGTATTCTGTATGAGGACAAGTTTATATAACTGTCCATTTTTGTATATTGACTCTGATTGATGTATGTATAAACTGATATAGTTCTTTGTTTTAAAAGACTAGTGATTATCTATTATATATTGTTCCGCTACGATATGTGAGATTCTGATATTGTTTCTGTTTCTAATGTTGTTCTGTTGTTCTTCTTTTCTTTTTCTTCTATCTTTTCTTCTACCTCTTCTTTTAAACCCTAAGAATTCGGTTTTTCGGCATTCGTTTGCTCGACGGTTGATACAGTGGGCGTATCGATGTCGATTTTCGGAAGTCGAAGAATCGGGTCCTTACATTAACACTCTCCCCAATCGACTCTTCATTATAATCATTTTTATCTCCTTTTTCTCCTTCCTCTTCTATATACTCTTCTTCCTCTGTCTCTTCTTCTTCAATTCTTTCTTCTTCCTCTACTTCATCTATAACTTTAACTTGAGCTAGAACTTGTCTAGGTTTGCCCCCCGTAATCTTTGCGTCCTAAGCGTGGAATTCTCATAGAAGATTAAAGGTCCATTATACACGAAGAGGAATTGACAAAGCCTCATGTCAATAAGGAGAAAGGAAATATAAAGTTATGGTTTTGGGATAGCTTTAAGGTATATGACCATGAGTTAAAGAGCGTTATTTCAAATCTTTTTGATATATCTGCAAAGAGAGGAAGACGAGTAAGAAATCCAAACGAGGTAGAGATAAATGATACAAATATGAAATTCATGGTGTAGGATTTACAACCGAAGAACCACCTCTAGGTGACTCTCGTAGGGCACACTATCAACTACATGTCCTTGAATGCGCTTCGCTTGTTATGAAGGTCGACGAAGACCCTATTGGAGCGGCGAACCCCTAGGAATGTATATGAGACATCATGAAATCACCACTTTAAGTTATACAAGTATCAAATCTCGCCTAGTCTAGGTTTTTTTCTCGAGATGGTGGATAAAGAGCATGTAAAGGCTAAGCGGAACAACATATGCATCCAGATGTAATTAGATGGATCAGCCCAAAATGACTAGAGAGCATGATGTAAAAATAGGTTGAATGAAGGTATCGCATAGAATAAACACATAAATCTGTTATAGGTGGTGTAACCAGTGGGTGTATTATGATCCTACTCAAATGGAAGTGGAAGCTTCACTTCATCTGTAGGGATCCCGTGTCTATAACAAATGCAATGAAGACCCCTAACGGTATGGTGAGATGATGGAGAATCATGTAGGTTGTAAGTACAATAAATCCATTCATGACGACATCTAGAGCAAAGTCGATATGCAATTTTTCGATTATCTTTAAAGAAGACACAACAACATGATCTTAGTGGGTAGTAGAACTATGGTCTGGTGGTTGTCTCTAAGGATGAAGCCAAAATGGAACTAGATAATACATCTAGCGAGGAAGAAAAATAAGTGTCTACAGCAGTAGAAAGTCTAGAAGAACATATATTAGCCATATTTATACTAAAAACTAGCCTCGGGTCACGAGTGTTATAAGGTATGTGTTATTCTATTCTATTTTCTATATTTGTGTAGTTCATGTACCAAGCCCTGGAACAGTCGATGTACAACATCTAACAAATGTTGATGTGTGTCGATCCATCAGATTATTTACATAAACAGAGAGCAGTGTATATCCTATATATGCTTGAACGATGTAACTTGTGCATGGTATGTGGAAGCACATTGTATGAAGTGAATGTTCACTCGTGCTTGCAAATGGGCCTTGGAAAGTGATGGAGCTGTGTGTCAAATGGAAACTGATAATGTAGCAGCCATGTTTACAGTCCTGAATGATCAAATGCAGACAAGAACTCTAACTCTTAATCGGTCTTTCCCGGAAGAGCTGGTGCATTTTTTTGGAAACCGAAGACTTTAGAATCATCGAAGATGGATGTTGGTGGAACGTGCGTTTTTGGACATTGCACGACAGAGTTTGATGAAATATTCAAATTAGCGATAAGGGCTTAAGAAATTTCCCCCATAACACTGGAATTTGTTCGAAATCAATGTAACATGGAATTATCCATTGTCTATGCACTTTCAATTCCTTAAATCCAAAAAATCCACTCTCTTCCCTCTCCATCAAGCAAAGTCGCATAGGTCAAGCGAAAGGGAAGTTGATTGTAAGAGGAAAAGCCAATATCGGTGTGATGAAGTTGAGTGCAGTGGGATGTGTGCGGCATTGTAACATCCCCCATTTGAAGGCCCAAAACTAACCGCTAAAAATGCTACAGTCATCTATAGTTATTATTTTTCGATGACCAAATACGGTAATATTAGACACATTGATATACCAGAAACACATGGATATGAAAAAAATTAACTAAATTTTGGAACAAAAATTTCTTCTATTTCAAATCGCATTTCAGATTCGTTACATAATCCCAATTCGTAAACCACATTCAGAGAAATATAATTATTACAAATTACACCAAGAGCGACATATGAAGATGCCCTCTTGATTGATTAGAGTCTAAATATAGGCACTAAATAACTATGCCATTACATCCAATTACACAACGGAATAAAATAGAAAGAAATCCTAATAGCTAGCTTGCCTCCTGCAAGTCTCCGGAAGCTTATTCGTCTAAAGGAGAACCTGAAAACCTTAACTCTCAAACTACTCAAAATCAATTGAGGACCCGAAAGTTTAAGGAGAAAACATAAATTATGAGTTAGACAAAAATTTTGATATGAATAATAACCTACCATCTCGAACCATATAGGTACCTAATGAGACCACGCCGCTTAGCTGAATGGGTTTCCCCTTACTGGTATCTTAACCCAATTTATAATAACCATATACCGTGCACCTGCATCCATAATAGTTAAGACATAACATAATAAAATGTATCATTATGATATGCCAACATGCAATATGCTTTGGATTTCCCATCCCCATTCACCCGACTATCTGTCTCAAGTTATAGTTTTTAGGGTCACTATTAAATGTTGGTTTTCATGGGCAGACTAATAACCTGTTCCAAGCTTACGGACTATCTGTCCGGTTTCAAAGTTTTCATGGGATCACTAAGAACCTATTGGTGTCTACTAATAACATCACCCAATCATGGGGTCACTATGAACCTATTGGACTCTCCAATAACATCTCTCATGTCATAGTTTTCATGGGCTGACTATGAACCTATTGATCTCTATCAACAACCTGTTCCAGACATAGTTTTCACGGGATCACTTAGAACCTATTGCCCCCTGCCAATAACGTTTCCGAAGGCATTGTTTTCGTCGGCTAACTAAGAACTATCTAAACAAATAATCTTTTGAGTCATGGGCATCCTATATTATGGTTTATCTGACCTCCTAGATGCAATTCTACTCACATAGGAGTTAATTCAATGTATATTCACTATTGGGTCAAATTAGCCTATTATTCTGCCCTTAACACCCCAAAACGCAGTTATGGGTTATCAATGAAGTGAATATAATTACACAAGCATACATGATAACTGATCCAATAACACAACAACATAAACATCCATGGTTTAATTCCTTGTAATAATTTTCTAATGAAATATGGTTAATACTCTTAACCACTATCTTTAGCAAGGAAAGCTTCCTCTAAAATTTCAAAGTTAAATGTCATTTCAAAACTCTTTTACATTTCCATGTGTTTACTTTAAAAATAATAATTAGTTCTTTAATTTGAAAACTAAGGCATCGACTATATTCTTCGGATAATTATGAAATCATGAGTTACCCACTCTTCCATTCGACATCATGGAGAAAACAAGCCCTCGTCCCTTTCCATTTAACAAATGGGTTCGAAACAAGCAGCTATGCCCCTTTCACCACTCTACTCTAGCAGCGGGACCTTTCGAAATTATTGCTTAAGCAATGCGGAAGGCCCCTTTCACTACTTCTTTGAAAGCATGTGGAAGGACCCTGTCGATACCATTGATTGGGTGTGGCATAACTTTTCCACCTCTATAGTTAAACATGCATGCAGAAGGACCCTTTCAACACTATCAACTAGTGTGGAAGGTACCTTCCGTAATGATTGGATTTACTCAAGTATAAAGGTGCGGAAGGTATGTTGTCGACACAATTGATTAGTGCGGCACAACCCTTCCGTCCTCATTGACTAACATACTTGCAGGGCATATAAGAGTGGAAGGAACCCCTTCAACACTATCTACTAGTGCGGAAGGTCCTTTCCTTGAGAATTGGACCAATTGATGCGGCAGTGCACACTTGTTAAAGTGTATGTATGCGGAGGGACCCCTTCGATACTATTGATTAGTGCGGAAGGACACTTCCGCCTTCATCCGAGACAAGGCTATATGTTAATTACAATGAAACCCCTATCCACTTAGTGTTCAAAGAAAAGCAGCATTATATGCTCTCGAAGGTATCAATGCTTTCAAAGGCATCAATGCTTTTGAAGGCAAGTGGCGTTGCTGTAATTATCATAAAAACTGATTCTTAACTAAGTAAAGCAATTTCTTTTTACCTAACCCCTTATGTTGTCAATTTTTTATTGGATAACAAAACCTTTATAAAATTCTTTTCAGAATTTGCTGCCGCATGTAATTCCCAATGCTCCAATTATTTAATTAAAAATTATTAACTAATCCCTTGCATTTAACTAATCATTAAATACTAATCTTTCAACTTAAATCCAAAAATCACCCAAATCTCTTGAGAAAAATCTCAGAAATTCACATAAATTCCAAAATAATAATATCTTTATCAGATAAACTTTTCAGCTCGAAAATAATTAATTAATTCGTTAAATTAATTAGAACCCAAAATATCCATTTCTTTCACATGAAAATTCATAATAAATTATCCATAGCTTGGAGTATGATGAAATTTTAAACCCATCTCCAAAATAATGTTTTACATAACATATTCAAAAATCATGGCATTTGGAAATCATTTTGCATGATTTTAGCCTTAAAACCGAACTATATTATTCCACAAAATCCTTGTTTAAATTATAACAAGGCATTTAAATCAAAACATATCATTATTCATCCAATCATACGGTTATAAACCTCAAATCCAAATTAAAACATTCAAGATGACTTATATGAGATAGTTTAGATCATTATTCACCTTGTTTGGATAGGGAACTTGAGATTTGTTCTACACTTTAATCTTCTTAGCTTGAGTCTTAGCCTCTAATTGATTTTTGAGCTCCTCTTCTCCTAGGGTTATAGTCGGCCTTGTTTTTCTTTTGTTTATGTTTTTGTTTTGTAACAATGTAAATGAGAATGAGAATAAAATGTGGTAAGGGGTTTTAGGGGTTATGGGGCTCGGCTATTCCCATATTGCCCTTGCCTTATTCTCTTAAGTATTTAACTTATAAACCATTCTTTTAGATTCATTTAGTTAAGGCCCAACCTAATTAGCTTTCAGATATCAATTTCCTTATCATACTAGACTCCATATTATTCTACCTAATTTATCTAATTAAATCTCCTAAATAATGTTGCTCAAAGTTAGGGGTGTTACAGGCCACCTCCTTAAAGAATTTCATCCTCAAAATTCAGCAAGGACTAGATACTAAGCATCGCAATCATCTGTAACATCTCCTAACTACCATACTAGCCTAACTAACTAGAAAACAGTGTATATATATGTGACAGATATAGAACGTACCCTTATAATAGATCAGGATAAGTATCTCTAATCATGTCTTTTGTCTCCTAAGTACAGTCCTTCTCGTTGTTTCTCCATTGAACTTTCACCAACTTGACTATCTTGTTTCTTAACCTCTTCTCATCTCTCATTACAACCAAAAATTGTAGCCTAACAAAAGTCAGATCTGGTTCTACTATTAAGTCTTCCATTGCAGTCGGAGGGATAGTAGTCTCTGGATCATGCACATACTTACGGAGATGAGACACATGAAACACATTATGGACACCTGCCAAACTGCTCAGCAACTCTACTCTGTATGCGAGCTTTCCGATCCTTTCTATAACTGGGAACGGTCCAACATATCTCGGTGCCAGTTTCACTGACTTTCTAAATCATACCAAACCTTTCATTGGTGATACTTTAATGAAAACCCTATCTCCAACTGAGAACTCTAGATCCTTACGCCTCTTATCTACGTAACTCTTTTATCTAGACTCAGCTTCCTTCATCCTATCTCGGATCAACTCAATCTTCTTTGTTGCCTCTCTTACCAGATCTGGACCTAAGACTAATATATCTTTGGTTTCTAACCAAGATGCTGGTGACTTGCATGGCCTTTCATACAAAGCTTCGAAAGGCGCCATTCCTATACTGATTTAATAACTGTTATTATAGGAAAACTCAACTAAGTGCAGGTGATCTTCTCATGATCCACCAAAATCTAGCACATGAGCTCTCAACAAATCCTCGAGCACCTTGTTGACTCTTTCTCTCTCTATTTACCCATCTGTCTGAGGGTGATAAGAAGTACTCATCTTGATCTTGGTACCTAACACATCCTATAGACTCTTTCAGAACTTGCTAGTAAACAAAGTATCTTTGGTACTAACTATACTACTAGGAATCCCATGTCGTCTAATTATGTTCTTTATAAACAATTTAGCCAAAACAGGTGCCATCCTCGTTGATTTGACTGGATTGAAATGGGCACTCTTGGTCAACCTGTCCATTATGATCCATATAATTTCATTTTCCTAGTTCGACCTTGACAACCCGTCTATAAAATCCATGGATATCGAATCCTATTTCCAAACTGGTATCCCCAAAGGTTGAAGTAACCCACTCAGCTTCTGATGTTCGACCTTCACTCATTGACAGTTCACACACTGCTTTACCCACAAACCAACATCCCACTTCATACCTTCACAGTAGAAACTCCTCTTCATATCCTAATACATCTTGTTCACCCAAGATGAATCGTAAATTTTGATCGATGACATTCTCTAAGAACTTCTCTCCTTAAGTCCCCAACATTTGGAACACACAACCATCCCTCCTTTCTCAACCATCCCCTCTGGTCAAGACTAAAATCTTTTAGATCATCAATCTCCGATCCAACCTCAAGCCTTCTAATCTTCTCGGCCAACAATGGATCCTCTTTCTACTTAGAAGCAATCCTTTCGATTAGAACTGGTCGGACTTCCAAGCAGGGTAACATGGCAGTGCTCTGACTAGAACTAGCAGTCGAACTTAACTACACACTACAAGTAGTCAAAGCCTTTAGGTCCTTCCACTCTGCTAACATAGCTAACACCACATTTGGATGTTTCCTCCTAAGAGCATTTGCTATTTTATTTTCTTTTCCAGGTGTATACTCTATACCAAAATCATAAGCTACCAAAAACTCCAGCCACCTCTGCTATCTCATATTCAACTCCTTCTTAGAGAATAAGTACCTTAAGGACTTATGATATGTGTATAACTCAAATCTCTCCCCTAAGAGATAATGTTTCCATACTTTCAATGTGAAGATCACCGCTACCAACTCTATATCATGAGTAGGATATCTCACTTCATGCGGTCAAGCTGTCGTGAAGCATAGGCAATAACTTTACCTTTCTACATCAATATAGCCCCTAATCTGATTCTAATGCATCGGTATACACTACTAATCCTTGATTTCCATTGGGAACTACTAACACATGTGCATTGGTCAATAAATGCTTTAACTTAACAAACACTTCCTCATATTTTCCAGACTAAGTAAACTTCACATCCTTCCTGGTCAGCTTAGTCAAAGGCGTTGTTATCCGCTATAAATCCTTAATAAACCTCTGGTAGTAACCAGCAAGCCCAAGGAAACTTCTGATCCCAGTCACAATCTCTGGTCTCTTCCAATTATTAACAGCTTCGATCTTATCTGGATCAACTGACATACTCTTCTCTGAAACCACATGACCAAGGAACTTAACTTTTTTCTTCCAAAAATGACATTTTGAAAACTTTGCTTTTAGTTGATGCTGCCTCAGCGTCTCAAGCACCACTCTAAAATGAAATTCATGCTCTCTTTCATCCTTAGAGTATACTAAGATGTCATCTATGAATACCAATACGAACCTATCCAAGTGCTCTCGGAAAACCCGGTTCATCAAATCCACAAAGAAAGTTGATGCATTCGATAACCCAAATGTCATCACTAATGTGACGACCCTCTTTTTTAGACAATTTAAGTCGACAATAAACCATACATGTCTAACTCAAACCATTCAAGAGGCCAAATTATCAATGGGGTTTAATAAGAAAATAAGAGAAAAGAAGGAAAGCAATACACAGAATCTCGCAGCGGACTAACAAAATATAATAATCAAATAAACAGTTCATGAAGTTGTTTTACAATGTACATTTGATTTTAATTTTTACAACATAATCAGAGTACAATCAACAAACATACCAAATAATGCAACGGAATAATAATAGTAAATACGGTCTAACAAACTCCATCTTCATCTTCAAGGAATAATGTCTTCAAACACTAAAATACTCAGGCTGACCCGAGCGTAATGAAATGACAAAACACTCGAGTTAGAACTAAAAGTTCTTATGCAAGTTAAATCAATAACAAGTATAATATGAGTGTAATAGCTTCAGATATGTTTATGGGATTTTCCATCTTCTATCAAGTGTACAACGTGAGTGCAATAACTTAAGAGATGTTACAGGATTTCCCATCTCCTAAGGATCCGTCGGACTATCTATATATAGTAAGATACGTTATATATGTAATGTCTATCAGTAAAGTAAACTATTAAAATAACATTAAGGCTTTACATTGATCCCCCTTAGCACATTTTTAAGCAGATAGTCTATGCAGGTCCTGTAATACAACCAGTAATGTCGATAGCTTGTGAGTCCCCTATAGGTACCATACTAAAAAAATTGTAGTAGGCTCGTATAAGGAAATCGTATGACAAGGCACGTGAGGCAATACCCAAGGTAGGATTCTACTAGTTTACCCTTTCTAGCTGGTCGTAACGCATCGCTGCAAGGACTACCGGCCGAGTCCATCATCCCCAAAATCAAATCAAGGTGCACTGATCGAGTCAAAATCAATATAGTAATACGAAAGGGTGACAGCCCCTAAAGGTAGCAAACCCCTTGGCCAGACATAGGCTCTTGTTTTAGTCATTTCAAATTGACGCAAGTGTCGGGGTCATCAATCATCGTTCTCTTTCTTCATTCCAGTAAACGCCGCCAATTCAACCTCTACATTCTAGATAACATCCACCATGTACACGGTTATTAAAGTGGTTCGGTAGAATAACAAAGAGTATGTCATTCATCCGGCCCCAGTCTCCGGTAGAATAACAAAGAGTATGTCATTCATCCGGCCCTAGTCTCTTTAATAACCAATCATCCATTTTACACGCCGGTTGGTTCTTTTAAACTTCAAGAACAAATCATACTTCATATCAAAATATTAGATTTGCTTCAAAATCATTTCGAATTCAAAATATAAGTTACGCTTCCAAATCAAAACATTTATATTTAAATCAATGATTTAAATCTAAATAATTCCCAATTATAAAACAGTTTAAATATTGAAAATAGTTTTGAATAATTAAAATAGTTTGAATATTGAAAAGTAGTTTGGAATAATTAAAAGAGTTTGAATATTGAAAATAGTTTTGATAATTAAAATAGTTTGAAGATTGAAATAGTTTGAATATGTGAAATAGTTTATATATTAAGATAATTTGGTTATTAAAATAGTTTATATTAAAATTGTTTCTTTCTTTCACGACAATTTGAACTCAGGTTCAAATTCCAAGTCACAACGAATTCAATTTTCGACTTCCAATTCAAGTCAACTTCATATCCAATATTCAATTTAAATCAGCCTCAATTCAAAATGATTCAAACTTGACTCAAATTCAATTTAAATGGTTCTATTCAAATGATTGAAAGTTTCGATTCAAACTCTCATTTTAAACAATCTAGTTTAAATCCATTTCACATTCCAAAATTTGAAATATCAATTTGAACCATTTTAATTAAAGTAAATTCAAAGTTTAAATTAAATTTAAACCTTTAAAATAATTCACTTCCAATAAATTCAAATCATATCTTAATTTCAACTTTAAGATTTCAAATTAAATCCTTAAACAATTTCATTTAAACGGTTTCAATTCCAACATTTCAAATCTCGAATTAGAAAATAATTCAATTAATATAAATCAAAATTTTATTCTCTTTAAAACAATATCATTAAACAAATCTAAATTCAAGATTTAAAACCATTTATTTAACCAAATCCGGTGTCCGTATATAATTTCCCACCATATTGCCAAGAAATCAGTTATTTCAATTTTAATTGCATGGATGGATATATATCATTTCAACCTGTAATTAAATGACATAGGTATATATCATTTCAACCTATTTATTAGTTCAATTCAAATAATCCAAATGAAAATTTATAGGATGTCAAATAATAAATAGGGTATTACAGGGATATATCCAAATAAATAAACAACCATACATCCAACATATCAATCAATAGGCATCCAATTGCAAACAATATCCAAATTAACCAATATATCACAACAGTCACTAGTTATCAATTGTCGGGTGTTTAACAAGCAATTAAATTCCAATATCAATTTAAATGTCAATTCAATTCAATATCAAATTTAAATTCAATTTAAATGTCAATTTAAATTACCAAATAGCAATCGATAAAATTTTATCACTTTATGATTTTAATTCAACTAACATCAGAAAATTTAGTATTGCATGAGTGGGTTTAATCACTCACATTTGATTTATAGCCCATTAAAATCCAACGAAAGCCCAAAATCTCAACTGTCCCCAAATTTAACCAAACTTAGTTTAATATTGTCTGGAATTTCAATATGAGTCCAACGGAAGAAACCGTGCATGAATCGGAGTTTGTATGCAAAAGTAATTTATGTTAGAAGTTTGAATTTGAAATATTTAATAAAATAAAACAAGGGCAAATTCGTAATTACCCATCTTTTCAAAATCCTACCGTTCAAAATCGAACCAAAGCCGTCACCTTTGACTGCCAATCTCACCACTTACACACGTCCATTTATCCATCGGCCATCACCACTGCGTTCGCGCCGCCGCCCTCCACCTTCGCCTAGCTCGCGCGGCCAAGCGACGTCGCCTGCAACCGCCATGCTGCGGCCGATTTTCGACATTTTGAGGCTAAGATCCGATGAACTCGAGCACCTTTGACGTGATCATAGCTGATGGATCAACTCCACTAAGCCTCCTCTACACTACAACGCTTCTCGATCGTCGAATGGTCGACGTTTCACCGTTGAACGACAAACCCTAAGATGAACGGCCAAAAATGATTCGCCCAATTTTGATCAAAACGAGACTCGATTGCAGAAACGAATTGCGGACACTGATTTTGTTCGTTGAGACCTTCATAACGATATATTATTTGATAGGGTTTGAGCTTTTTGAATTTTGAATTGAATTTGGAATTGGAAATTAAGGTTTTAGGATATTCACCATTGAAAAGGAACAAGTTAGATCTGAAGGGAAGTACAGAACAATAGAATAGAAATATATGGAGGCTGCTAGGGTTTCGGTTCAACATATATATATATACCAGAGTAAGATTGATTTGGGCCAAAGCAGTTACGAAGACCCGAAAACCCGTTTCGCCCGAATCGAAAATAGGTCACCCTATATATTGAAATGTAGGTTTTCAATATTTCTAAACCCAATGAAATTCAGAACCTAATTCTATTGTATATAGAAGTTAGCTTTAAAATAAAATTGTATTGATTTTTACATGTTGATTAAAATGAATTATTATTAACTGATTTAATCACTTTCAAATTCTAATTTAAAAGTTCTCTATCATCATTTTCGATTAAACAGAATTTTAATAATCCTTTGAAATCCAATTTTTCATGTTTAAACCAACGATTTTATTATTTAATTAATTTTATCATTTAGTTGCAACGGCAATAAAATCCTAGTTCATTATATTTTAATTTTCAACACATTCTTTTATTTTGATTTAAATGTTCTTTATTTTAAATCACAATTCCCTTATGTATTTATTCAACATAAGTTTCCATTTTATTTCACTCATCACTCTACAGTTAATGTCTTCTCTCATATTAACTGAAATATATAATTACACTAATTCCAATTGATTACCAAATTAATTTCAAACGGAATTAATAATGAGATGGGAATTAAAACAAATGTTACATCTTAGTAAATCAAATATCTATAAATTTATTGTTTACAAACCAGGATTATAAATTTACTTACCAAATAACTGATTTCTTATTCTCTATTAAAACTAATTTCAATTAAGTAACATATGATTTCACCATTTGATACATCATTTATTTTATTCTATATTTAACTTTACAATTATATCCAAATTATACTTTACAATTATGTTCCAATTAGATATAAACATTCATTTTATTCTTTACAACATTAACATTTGTTATTTCAAATCTTATTGTTAATATGCAACGCAACATTGTCTCACATTCAATTGATTTGGGTTATCATCTTTTAACTTATTAAAATTTCTTATTTAAGAATTTTATCTTAGATTATAACATGCATCTAATAACATGTCCTTTAATAAATCGTAAAATCTTTGTTTATAAACATTTTTATATAACAATTATATTCAATTTAATAAATCTAAATGGTTGAAAATATGGGTCGTGACAACTAACCACTCGTACAAACCATACCTAGTTCGAAACGTCGTCAACGTAATACTGTCCTCTGCCACTCTTAGCTGATGGAAATCTGTCGCCAAATTCAATTGGGAAAATAATCTGGCTCCAATCAACTGATCAAATAAATCATCGATTCTCGACAAAGGATACCTATTCTTGATCGTCTTCTTGTTCAGCTTACGATAGTCGATACACATCCTTATTGACCTATTCGGTTTCTTCACGAATCCATGGCTGCCCCCTAAGGCGAACTGCTTGGTCTAATGAAATTCTTTCATTCTAAATCCACTAGCCACACCTTCAATTCCTTCATCTCGACAAGTGTCATCCTACTAGGTGATCTACTTATAGTTTTTGCTCCTGGCACAAGATCTATCTGAAACTCAATGGCTCGCTTCGGTGGTAGTCCTATGACTGGCTCAAAAACATCTGCAAACTCTTTTGCTAGAAAAACCTGATTCAACTCTTCTTCTACTTCCATAGCACCCAATAATGCACAAGCACTCAGATCTGAATTCTCCACTGAGTATATAATTCGGTTATGACTATTAGGGTGTCTTAGCGATATTTCCCTATCTTGACAAAATATCCTAGCATCATATCTATCAAACCAGTCCATACCCAAAATGATCCTGAAGCCTATGAAATCAAAAACATACAAACCGCACGCCAACTTCTAACCTAACAAATCAAGTTCTAACTGGTTACATCACATCTCCAGGGTGCATACCCTCCTATCGGATTCGTAACCCTTAAGGAAGTAATAAGGTATGAGGGTTCTAAACATAACTTATCTACCAAACACTGAGATACAAATGAATGTGATGCACTAGTATCAAATAGTACCCTAATTGGTATACTATGAATCAAAAGTGTACCTTTCATCACAGTCTTTCCCTTCTCAGTAGTGGTTGGCCTAGAAGATGATGGTTCCAAGGCAAAAACTTTTCCCTTGTCTGCTCTAATCGGTTTTGGACACTGAGTCTTGTAGTGCCCGATCTGGTTACAGTTGAAGCACTTCACTCCTTTCTTATATGCAACCTTCTTCCCTTTTCCAGTTTGACATTCATGAGCAAAATGTCTTTTCTTGTCGCATTTGTAGCAAACTACATCGGCCTTCCCTTTCTTGGCAGCTCCTCCTTTCTGAGCTCCTTTCCATTTAAAGAACTTTCTCTTCTTTCCCTAGGGGTCTTGAACCTCAACTGGCTTCCCCTTACTAAACATAGAGAGCATCTCTCCATTTTTGATGGCCATCTCCACTACGACATTGCTTGGGTCTCGAAGATGTGGCATAGTCACCCTAGCAATCTCAGGCTTCAACCTTCTAATAAACTTCTCATTCCTATTAATGACGGTGTCAATGGTAGCATATCCATATTTGGACAACTCATCAAACATCATAGCATACTCAATCACCGACATCTCACCTTGTACTAAATCCATGAACTTTATTAGCAATATTGACTTGGCAACTTCAGACAAGAACCTCTCTTTGAATCTCCTTCGAAACTCTGCCCAAGTCAACTCTTCCTCAGGAACTCCCATGGTAATACCATTCCACCAATATAGTGTTGCTCCATGCAACTGTCTAGAAGCTATTCTCCTCTTTTGATCATCATCTAATCCAAAAGTCAGCGAAAATTCTTTCACAGTGCAATAACCAGTTCCCTACTTTAACAGCATCCTCTTTTCCTAAAAACGGCTTTCCACCAAGACTGATGCAATCCCTGCTCAGCTT
The DNA here is from genome assembly GCA_030737815.1 of Allium fistulosum. Classification (NCBI taxonomy): domain Eukaryota; kingdom Viridiplantae; phylum Streptophyta; class Magnoliopsida; order Asparagales; family Amaryllidaceae; genus Allium; species Allium fistulosum. The sequence goes on along the minus strand of CM060908.1, from coordinate 410,555,989 downwards.
GGCATAGTTATTGCTAACTGAGGCCATAGGATTTGCTCCCCTAGCATTCACAACATTTCCCCCAGCTACTCTTGCAGCTGCTCCAGCTTGCATCAGATTGACAAAGAACTGATACATCATCCCCATACCTACTGGCGGGGTTCCAGCACCTACATTGGCATTTGCATTTGGATTAGCATTCGCCTGCCAACCCAGATTCCTCCTGGCATTCGGTCAAGCATTTCCACTAATTGTGGTGCTTCCTCCACCTAGATTTCCTCTTCCTTTCCTACCTCTATATCTTCCTTTCTCATATATCTGTATACAAGCCTTAGTAAGATACGGAAGAACGGTCTAAGAGAAAAGGGGAATACGTACTTATATATATATAACAAACGATTATATATTGGCGGAAAAGGCCTCAAACAGCAAACTAGTTACAACTAATCCCCCTCCCCCACAACCGCCAGACCGACCACCAATCTCCGTTCTAAAGAGGCGTTCCTGGGTGGACATAGTGCATGGAACTTTTTCTCTAGAACCCGACCCTGACTGTGATCTGAAATTCGTGCCTCCATAATTGAAAAACGATAGCCGATTCTTCTACATACCAGAATCAAACAAACAATTTGCAAAGGAGAAATGGGCCAATTCAATTATGGCGTACGTCATCGGCGGTAGACCTGTATATAATCAATTTTGCACTTACGTGGAGAAGCACTGGCAACCGTCTGGTAATTATGATATTTATTACAAACAATCTGGGTTCATAATTATATGGTTTAAAAAGAATGATGATTGTGTAAGAGTCCTTAAGTCTAGTCCGTATACATTTAATTTAAGGATTATTATCTTAAAATTATGGACACCGGGTCTACAGTTTACTCGAGACTACTTCTCGTCGATACCAATATGGATTAGATTAAATTATATGGCTTTGGATTTTTGGAACAAAGATGCAATAAGTAGAATAGGAAGTATTCTTGGTAAACCTATTAGGATGGACTCCACTACTGCTAAAGGGACTAGGTTAAATTTTGCTCGAGTTCTAGTGGAAGTTGAATATAATTTTTCCTATCCTGCTACAGTACATGGGAAAGATTACGATGGTAATGATATTGACATCGATATATCATATGATTATAAACCCAAGCCTTGTACAAATTGCAAGGTATATGGACACAGTACACAAAACTGTAACAAAGTTGCACAGCCAGCTTGGAGAGCAAAAATGAAGTCTATTGATTCTATCCTAGAAAGCCAGAGTGTAGTAGAGAAGGAAACTCCACCCTACAAAGTGATGAAGGTAGTATACCATCTGATGTGAAATGTAAAGAACAAACTGAAACAACTAATACATTCGTGTCACTTGTCCATGTTAGCAAGTAGGTGCGTAGAGGGAAAGAACCAATGAATGTTCATACATCTAATATGTTCGCTTGTCTTTCCACTGAAGAGGAGCTCCCTTCAACTACGGAAACCGTAACTACAATAATGGATCCCAGCCCATCAGTGGTTCCCCCAAAACAGCATGCGCATGCACAAGAGCTAGTCTCGAAGCCGGTACACATTCCAGAGGTAGTTGTATAGGAGGTCTTGATTAGGACAAAGTTACTATAGAATACGTGAATGATACTTCTAGCTCTGATTAACTGTGTGACTTAGATGAATATTTTGGAGAGACATCTCAACAGTTCATACAAAATGTGGCCTCATACGTAGAAGAAGTCCCATAACCATCAAGCGTAGATTTCTCTTCTATGGTAACTGAAAATCCTGCTTACCTTCAAAAACAAGGGAAATATTCCACACAAAAAACAATAGCTCCGCCTAAGAGAAGAACAAGGAGGTCCGCAAACATTACCTGAGTATAGATGATATGATAGGAGTACGAATGCAGAGATGCATTCGAGCTCCTTTTGTTCTCCTCAAACTCTCTATAGTTTTGATGGGAATGTATTCGTGTGTTGCATCAGGGATGTGTTGTTTGTGTGCTATTGTATCAACTGACCCTTCTAAATTAGTGTCGGTTTCAATGGTAAAAAATTAAATGGACTTCAAAAAATTTGATGAATTAGAGTATTGCAGTGTCGAGGATTGTGACAAGGTGATTCGTTGAGTTGATTCTGATGGAGATGGATCTGTTAATATAGATGAGTTTGGTCGCTTCTGACATGTGATCTAAACGAGATTGGGTTGATTTCTTTGAAGGAACTGCATTTGGTTTTGCAAAAGCTTAAGGATGTTAATTGTTTTTATACGTCTGGCTTTCGTATAAGCAGGATTAATATGCTGCACATTAGTGGACAGAAGACTTTGGAACTTGGTGATATGTTAGATACAAGATCTTAGTATTAGGTTTCTACTTTATTTTTCTCTTTTGTTTATAGGCTGGAAAGGTAGTATGCAGAAGTTAATAGGAGTGAAGTTTGAACGGTGTTAGTATTATTCATATGTACAGTATTTGTACAATTTTTTAATATGCGTGTACAAATATTTGGATAGTTAATAAAGTACCCATTTTCAATATATATATATATATATAACAAATGCAAGTATGTTACTATAGCGCTAACCCAAACCTCGGTCTCATTCTCTGATTCATTGGGTTATGTTTTGAAAATCTCTTAGGTTCAAATTTCTTTTAAATCTACATAAAGCTATGCTCTGATACCAACTTGTAACATCCCCTATTTGAAGGCCCAAAACTAACCGCTACAGATGTTGTAGTCATCTATAGTTATTATTCTTCGGTGGCCAAATGCGTTAATGTTAGATACATTGATATACCGGAAACATATGGTTAAACTTTTAACTAAATTTTAAAACAAAATTTTCATTTCATTTCAATCACATTTTAGATTCATTATATAATTCCAATTTGGAAACCACATTCATAGAAATATAATTATTACAAATTACGCCAAAAGCAACGTATGAAGATGCCCCCTTGGTTGATCAGAATCTAAATATAGGCACTAAATAACTTTGCCATTACATCCAATTGCATGGGGGAATCAAACAAAAAGAACTCCTAATAGCTACTTGCCTCCTACATGTCTCCGAAAGCTTATTCGTCTAAAGGAGAACTTGAAAACCTTAACTCTCAAACTATTCAAAATCAATAAAGCACCCGAGAGTTTAAAGGGAAAATATAAACTTCGAGTCAGACAAAAAGTTTGGTGTGAATAATAACATACCATCTTGAACCATATAGATATATTGTGAGACCATGCTGCTTAACTGAACGAGTTTTCCCCTCACTAGTATCTTAACCCAATTTATAATAACCATATTCTGTGTACCTGCATCCACAACGTTTAAGACATAACATAATAAAATGTATCATGATGATATGTAAACATGCAATATGCTCTAGATTTCCCATCCCCATTCAACTGACTATCTGTCTCAAGTTATAGTTTCTAGGGTCACTATTAATCTATCGGTTTTCATGGGCGGACTAATAACCTGTTCCAAGCTTGCGGACTATCTGTTTGGTTTCATAGTTTTCATGGGATCACTAAGAACCAATTAGTGTCTACCAATAACATCACCCAATCATAGTTTTCATGGGGTCACTGTGAACCAATTGGATTCTCCAATAACATCTCTCATGTCATAGTTTTCATGTGTTGACTATGAACCTATTGATCCCTGTCAAAAATCTGTTTTAGACATAATTTTCATGGGATCACTAAGAACCTATTGGCCCTGTAACGACCCGCCATTTTGGACCATTCGCGTCCATTATAAGTGTATAGGTAGACACTCATGCCGGAGTTGAATTGCTCAAAATACCGCATTGTTAATTTAAATTTGGCAAAACTGAACATATACAGTAAATAGATATAATCACAGATCACAGACACAGAGTAATAAGTGCAGCGGAAATAAAAGAGATAGTAGTTCATGAAGCTACTATATGAATATATAAAATACATCAGAGTTTACAACAAAAGAGTAATACGATACATCAGAATACATCACTGGAATCAACGAATATCTGAAAGCTGGATAGATAGCTGGATCTCCAAGCGAAGCTCCAACTCCAAAGGCGAGTCTCGAAAGCTGAACTACTCAGTCTGACCCGAGCGTAAAGCAAAACACAAAACACTCGAGTCAGGATTAACATTCTTATATTAATAAATCCAACTCAAGTGAAATAGCAATTGAAATACAAGTAACTCAAAGGATGTTTGGAATAACCATCCTCTAAGGATCCGTTAAACTATCTACTAGGTAGTAATGTACGATAAGTAGATAATGTCTATCAGTAATATAAAGATATCAAAATAGCGTTAAGTCATGGCCCATTCCACCCTTAACACATTTTTATTCCCAAAAGCATATACAAGACCGTAGTTTCCCCAAAACCGGAAGTCACCAGAGGGCAATCCATATACTAAAGGTACAAATCAAAATCGTAGTGGTCGCGAATAGGATAATCAGTATGACAAGGTACATGAGGAAATACCAACTAGGATACTAGTAGTTGCGTGATCCGGACTGATGTTGGGCATAGCAGCTACTACCCCAACACCGCGAAACAACACTCCCATAATCGAGGGGTGCACCCAAATCGAATCACAACAGTAATAGATATGGTAACGAAGAAGTGTGTCCGCTAGAGGTGGCGAACCTCAATGGCCCGGCGCGGCTCCTGTTTTAGTCATGTCAGGGGTCATCCAATATCGTTCTCTTTCTTCAGTCAACGCGTTCATCAAACCATCCACTTCATTCTGGATCATCACTCCGCGTATAGTTATTAAAGTGGTTTTCGGTTTAGATAGAGAGTATATCCATAACCGAATTCCGGTCTCTTTAATAACTTTCGAAATTATTACACCGATTGGTCATTTATATATTTCAAAAACCAAATCAAATTCAATTTCAAATAAAATTCGTAAATCAACATTTCATTTGTCTTTCTAAAACAATTTCCAAATTTTCGTTTCAAAACTTCCAATTTTCCGTTTCAAAATCTTATAATTCAATTTCAATTTCTATTTAAAACAATTCAAATATTGATTCAAGTTCGTATATAAGTTTCATTCCGAAATCATTTAAATAAATTCTATTTAACATTCAAATCAATTTAAACTCATTTATCGATTTCATTTAATAATCGTTAAGCAATTTGTCATTCAAAACAATTCCTATTAAATTTTCAATTCATTAAATCAATTTCTTAAGTTCAACTTCATTAAATCAAACTTACCATTTTGAATTAAATTAAATTCGTCAAATCAATTCTTTACATTTCAAGTCTTACATTAATTCCAAAATATCACATTTCCATTTCTTGTTAAAGAAAATTCAATTTCAATTATTTATTTACTTACTTAAATAATTTTCCATAACCCACTTAATAAAGAAACCCAATTTCAATTATTACGAAGTAAAATCCACTTATTCAAAAGTTCAATTTTTCTTATGAAAGAATTTCAATTCAATTTAATCATTTAATAATTCATTATTAAATAATTCAAAACTTAATTATTAAATAATTTCAAAGTTTAATAATTTCAAACTTAATTATAATTTCAAACTTAATTATAAAATCATTTCAAAGTTAATTCAATCATTTCTCAAATTTAACAACGTTCTTTCATCAATTACATTTGTTAATATTTTGTTTCATATTATTAAATATTAACATTTTCCTTTCATTAAAATTCAAATTTCAACTTCATTTCAAAACCATATTTTTATTCAAATAAAATCTTCGTTTATTCTCAAATCAAATTATTGACCAATCGGGTTTTTATTTAATTTTCTATCCTAAGTCAAAGTTCAATTTGGGTATTTATCATTTCAACCCGATTCCAATTCAATTCAAAATCAAAACATATCAAAGGGAACTTGCAGTGTGATAACTGGGATGGTGTCAAAGTAAATAAACAAGCAACAACAACAACCAATATCAATCCAATAATCAATTCAAATAATCCCGAAATAACCGTATTAATTCGCATTGTTATTTGTACGAATTAATATAATTATTTCTAGAATCTACACTATCATTTCATGTAGATTAAAGATTATTACATTACGGTTTTTCACTTGTCATCTATTTACAATTTCATACATCATCAATTTAACAACATACATTCAGTGGTTCAAAATGTAATTAAGCAAATCAAACGTGTCAATGGATTTAACAGTTAAAGGGGTCATATTATACAAATGTCAGTTAATCAAATTTAACACTTAATTATCCTATATCAAGTTCAATTTCATACTATTTATCATTTTAACATTAACAATTTAACGTCCAATATAAACATCAACAATCAATCAATTATCAGCCAAACTGTATTATCATCGTATAAATAATTAACAGATAATGGTGTCAGATGTCACAGGTGAACTGATACAGGCAATAGCATATATAACAGTGTCATTAACTAATAGCAGGATATTTCAATTGTCGTTTCAATTGAAATCGAATCTAATAAATAAAAGAACGTTAATCGTGAGTGAGTACTCACCTTTCGAGGCTAGAGAGAATAGATAACACGACAAGCTACGATTCGAATCACGATCTGGACTATCGACGGATCCAATAACAAATCTCAAAGCGAAGTAAGCTGAACACGGATTTGACGGACAAAGCTGATAGATAAGGAATTGATGAAATAAATCAGAATTTGCTTGATATAGTTGAAACGAAGAGTATAATATGTTATTATTTTATTACATTCTTTCAAAATCAATGTTTAAATCAAACCGCATATTCTAAAATAAAATCTATATATATATTTGAAAATCAATATAAAATTTAAATGCGCACATATGAAAAATCAAAATCTATTTACACATATAAAATCGAAATACCTGTATATATTATAATATAAAAATCTATAGGCATTTTGAAATCAAAATACCTATATAATAAATCACATATATTGGCAGACTATGTTTTAGAGCTAAAGGCAATGCGTGCCGGCTAATAATATATATATGCAGACACCCTGTACAACTATGGCTAATTACTATGCAGACTAATAATACATTTATGCACACTTAACGTAGACTTTCCCTTTGAACAAAACATAACATATTATACTAATACAAAGTCTTTGAACACATGTACCTTCAAAGATAACCCAATATGTACAATATCCATACATATATATGTGTTATAAAACAATATAACTTCAGCCGTAACATATATAAAACTCACGCATATACTATACTATGCTGACGTGTATTCTATATAAATTGTTTATATACTAGGCTTGCTAGAATAAAAGAACCATTTCTTGCAATTATTTTAAAGTATAACTATGATAGCATAAAGTAAAAGATGGGAACTAGGCGTTTACAGAAGTAAAACATAAGCTTATGTTGATAGCCATGAATTGAATATGCAAATACAACATTCAAACTAACTATATGCAGACATTATCAATACTTACTAAACAAAATATCCATATCATCCTTAAAATCACTATTTAACTAAACATAGTTTCAAGCTTATAATATTGTAACTTTCCCATTCTAAATGAAAACCAGATCTACCAACTTAAATAAAAAAAAAATAATAATCTTACTCTTACTTTAAATACGTAAATATTTACAAAGAAGCTAGTAGTTCGGCCACACGAAGCAAGGCCGAGGCTTGATGGACGAGGAGAGGCGCAGGTGGGTTCTTGGGTGCTGTCGCATGGAAGCGGTGGCTTGTGCGGTGATGCGGGATATTTGGTGGGTGTTTGTGCGCCGGCATGGTGGTGGCACATGGAGAGGAAGGAGGGAAGTGGTGGCGCGAAGGATTTTGAGGCGGAGTCAGGTTGCAGGATTTGGTCGGAGGGGTGGGATTAGGAAAGGCGATCGGTGATGGGGTGGCTGAGGGTGCTAGGCCGGTTCAGGCGAGCTGCCGCGTGCAAACAGCGGAGGACGGAAGACGTGAAGGCGAGGCCAAGGAAGCATGGCCAGTTGAGGAAGAGGCAGATTTCAGATCGGTGGACTTGGGTATACGGTGGTGGACGTGGCAGTGGAGATGCCGAAGCTGCGGGTACGAGGGCGGGTTCGATTTGGGTGGAGAAGCATGCTAGGCCATGGGAAAAGAAGAGAATGGTAGTGGAATATTGTAGACGTGGGTTTTGAAATGAAAAGGGAAATGGTGAGGACCTGAGGAGGCAATATTCTTTGCAAGCAAATGATCAGAGGAAGAAATTGGAAAGGACAACTATAATTTAAGTTGGAACCGAAAAATATACCAAGTGACAGCTGAATTCAAGAGATAATAAAGTGACAGCTAAATTCGGGTGGCTGACAGCTTGCACAATGGAAAATGAATAGACGAAGGAAAGGAAAGGACTCAGAAACGAAAGGACTTAAAACAAGTACCGATACGATTTACCGTTTCGCGGATTCCGCAGTGAACCGGACTCCAATTCGCAGAAATAAATATACTGCGAAGATCAGCACAACGAGACGATCAAAACGGTATACATATATCAGCGGTATGATTGAATTTTAAAATTCGAAATTTTTAACTGGCGAAAAATGCAAGAAAAACGCTGAAAAATAAGATCGACGGAGCCCAAGATGTCCGAATTTGGAAAAACGACAAACTGACATCTTGCTCAAAAGATGGTTTAGAATTTTTCTATGTAAAAATATTTAGGTTTCGAAAACATTTTATTTTCAACGTTTCTTAACTGATTGAATTGAAGTGAATTTACGCGCGAAATAAACTTTCGTATTTTCGGACGAAAATTTACCAGTTGCTATGTTTAACTAGACGTATTCCAAATATAAAAATTTTTTTATCTCAAAATTTTTATCGTTTAAAATTTCACAAAATTTCAACTAATTGCGTTATGAAAACAGTTGAAATTTACGGGTCGTTACACTCTCCCCCACTCAAAACTTTTCGTCCCCGAAAAGGAACGAGGTAGGAGAATAGAAACAACCAGAAAGAAAAACAGATTTGAAATACAAAATAACAATTAATTTAAACCATATAAATTCAAATTTAAATTAATTGATATTCAATAATTGATTTAATCCATTTGATTTCACTAAAATTACTATTTCTAAATTCATTATCTTATTATCCAATTATCTTCAATTTACAATTTCTAAAACCATAAATTTGAATAGTCTTTTATTATAATCATATTTTCTTCAACAAATTTTAAATTCTTCTTTATTCCAAATTACTGTTAAATTTTCTACTTAATATATCTAATCACATATATTTAACCCATATAAATTAATTTAAACCATAAAAGTTTCGATTTAAATTAATTTATATTCTATTAATTTCTTTTAAATTCACGGTATTTTCATAAGTTGATCAAATTTCAATTTATTAATTCTTTCAAACAAATTTATTTCATTGTTAACTGGGTTTACTTATTATCCTATCTAACTTATTTAACATCTTAATAATCAAAATTTAGTGTATAACATTTTTATAAACACTCAAATTTTATTTATAATTTCGATTTATCTTATATATTATCCAATTACATATTCAACTTTTGAGTGATTTAGGTAAGTTGTATTAAAATGCAGTTGAACAATATACAGATAAAATTTCCCAATTCAATTATTCAAGTTCAAATATTTATTCCAAATTTTGGTTTTATTTATAATTAAAATCATCCTTTAACAAAATTAAGAATTAGATTTCCGATTAACTTAAACAATTTAGAGGTATATACAATATATTTATATCAAATCAAATTAAATTTTAAAATAAGATACCTATATATATATAAATCAAATTATACTAAAGAAATTTAAATCAAAATATTTTTCAAACAAAACCGTAGCAAGGCTACAGAATAGTATCTCCACTTCGAAACTCGAAAATGAATGTCGATGATGCGGCCGCCATCACCGAAATTATTTTCCAGCGACAAAGAGAAGAGCCCTGATTTCAACATTTTTTTTTTTTAAAATTCTTTGAAAACGATTTTTATTCGAAATACTTTAAATAATATACATTTAAATTTTAAAATCAAAGTTCGAAATCACCGGAAACTAAATTCTCAAATTTCTGAATTAAATTTATTTCAAATTCCAATCAATTTATAAACCATATTTATAAATTCATTTAGAACAATAAATGATAATCAAATATTATCATTTCAAACAACCAATTTAATTAACTTATTAAATTCCAGAAAATTTTACTTATATTTTTACAATATAATCAAACAAATTTATTTTATTTTCCAAATTTGAAAAAATAATATTGTGTCAGTTTGCTCTGTTCAAGTGTTTTGGAAATCCTATCGATAGCGTTGATCAGACGAATCGATCGGAAACCCAAATCAACATCAACAACTCAAACAACACAATATATTTTAAACATTTTAAATATAAATTTACAAATACACTTCCTCGCTCGACTATATAAGAATAGATTTCAAAGCAAAGATAGAGATTCAAATTTGATGGACTCAAATCAAAGAGAATTTTTGATTCGAAAAAATAAGTTTGAAACAGAAGATAAGATAATCTGATTTTCACAATCGGGAGATGGAGGAGTTTATTTAATTCACGGGCAACCTTAACCGGGTCGTCCGTAACTTCAAGAATAAGATCGATGCTGAATTCCGAGGTAAAACAACATCCAATCTCGAGAAATAGAATTCAGGAATAGTAGGAGATAGATAGCATCGTAAACCGAGGATACAGAAATCTCCGGTAAATCAATGCCAATTGTAAAGGAGTTTCACCACTTTACAAATCATTCGAAGTTTGGCGAGACCGCCAAGTTATTATAGAGATCATTCAAAATGGAGTTATGAGGTGCTCCAGAATTGAAAGAAAACGAATAGTAAAGGACACGAATGAATTTTGAAACCGCAGGGAACGTTCCAAAATTCGAAGGAAATGAATCAAAACGGAAGAGATTGAAACTCGAAATGAAAGTGATTCTGTAAATACATTTACCCTATATGTTAAGTTTTGCCTAGAGCTACCAAAGCTCTGATACCAACTGTAACGACCCGCCATTTTGGACCATTCGCGTCCATTATAAGTGTATAGGTAGACACTCATGCCGGAGTTGAATTGCTCAAAATACCGCATTGTTAATTTAAATTTGGCAAAACTGAACATATACAGTAAATAGATATAATCACAGATCACAGACACAGAGTAATAAGTGCAGCGGAAATAAAAGAGATAGTAGTTCATGAAGCTACTATATGAATATATAAAATACATCAGAGTTTACAACAAAAGAGTAATACGATACATCAGAATACATCACTGGAATCAACGAATATCTGAAAGCTGGATAGATAGCTGGATCTCCAAGCGAAGCTCCAACTCCAAAGGCGAGTCTCGAAAGCTGAACTACTCAGTCTGACCCGAGCGTAAAGCAAAACACAAAACACTCGAGTCAGGATTAACATTCTTATATTAATAAATCCAACTCAAGTGAAATAGCAATTGAAATACAAGTAACTCAAAGGATGTTTGGAATAACCATCCTCTAAGGATCCGTTAAACTATCTACTAGGTAGTAATGTATGATAAGTAGATAATGTCTATCAGTAATATAAAGATATCAAAATAGCGTTAAGTCATGGCCCATTCCACCCTTAACACATTTTTATTCCCAAAAGCATATACAAGACCGTAGTTTCCCCAAAACCGGAAGTCACCAGAGGGCAATCCATATACTAAAGGTACAAATCAAAATCGTAGTGGTCGCGAATAGGATAATCAGTATGACAAGGTACATGAGGCAATACCAACTAGGATACTAGTAGTTGCGTGATCCGGACTGATGTTGGGCATAGCAGCTACTACCCCAACACCGCGAAACAACACTCCCATAATCGAGGGGTGCACCCAAATCGAATCACAACAGTAATAGATATGGTAACGAAGAAGTGTGTCCGCTAGAGGTGGCGAACCTCAATGGCCCGGCGCGGCTCCTGTTTTAGTCATGTCAGGGGTCATCCAATATCGTTCTCTTTCTTCAGTCAACGCGTTCATCAAACCATCCACTTCATTCTGGATCATCACTCCGCGTATAGTTATTAAAGTGGTTTTCGGTTTAGATAGAGAGTATATCCATAACCGAATTCCGGTCTCTTTAATAACTTTCGAAATTATTACACCGATTGGTCATTTATATATTTCAAAAACCAAATCAAATTCAATTTCAAATAAAATTCGTAAATCAACATTTCATTTGTCTTTCTAAAACAATTTCCAAATTTTCGTTTCAAAACTTCCAATTTTCCGTTTCAAAATCTTATAATTCAATTTCAATTTCTATTTAAAACAATTCAAATATTGATTCAAGTTCGTATATAAGTTTCATTCCGAAATCATTTAAATAAATTCTATTTAACATTCAAATCAATTTAAACTCATTTATCGATTTCATTTAATAATCGTTAAGCAATTTGTCATTCAAAACAATTCCTATTAAATTTTCAATTCATTAAATCAATTTCTTAAGTTCAACTTCATTAAATCAAACTTACCATTTTGAATTAAATTAAATTCGTCAAATCAATTCTTTACATTTCAAGTCTTACATTAATTCCAAAATATCACATTTCCATTTCTTGTTAAAGAAAATTCAATTTCAATTATTTATTTACTTACTTAAATAATTTTCCATAACCCACTTAATAAAGAAACCCAATTTCAATTATTACGAAGTAAAATCCACTTATTCAAAAGTTCAATTTTTCTTATGAAAGAATTTCAATTCAATTTAATCATTTAATAATTCATTATTAAATAATTCAAAACTTAATTATTAAATAATTTCAAAGTTTAATAATTTCAAACTTAATTATAATTTCAAACTTAATTATAAAATCATTTCAAAGTTAATTCAATCATTTCTCAAATTTAACAACGTTCTTTCATCAATTACATTTGTTAATATTTTGTTTCATATTATTAAATATTAACATTTTCCTTTCATTAAAATTCAAATTTCAACTTCATTTCAAAACCATATTTTTATTCAAATAAAATCTTCGTTTATTCTCAAATCAAATTATTGACCAATCGGGTTTTTATTTAATTTTCTATCCTAAGTCAAAGTTCAATTTGGGTATTTATCATTTCAACCCGATTCCAATTCAATTCAAAATCAAAACATATCAAAGGGAACTTGCAGTGTGATAACTGGGATGGTGTCAAAGTAAATAAACAAGCAACAACAACAACCAATATCAATCCAATAATCAATTCAAATAATCCCGAAATAACCGTATTAATTCGCATTGTTATTTGTACGAATTAATATAATTATTTCTAGAATCTACACTATCATTTCATGTAGATTAAAGATTATTACATTACGGTTTTTCACTTGTCATCTATTTACAATTTCATACATCATCAATTTAACAACATACATTCAGTGGTTCAAATGTAATTAAGCAAATCAAACGTGTCAATGGATTTAACAGTTAAAGGGGTCATATTATACAAATGTCAGTTAATCAAATTTAACACTTAATTATCCTATATCAAGTTCAATTTCATACTATTTATCATTTTAACATTAACAATTTAACGTCCAATATAAACATCAACAATCAATCAATTATCAGCCAAACTGTATTATCATCGTATAAATAATTAACAGATAATGGTGTCAGATGTCACAGGTGAACTGATACAGGCAATAGCATATATAACAGTGTCATTAACTAATAGCAGGATATTTCAATTGTCGTTTCAATTGAAATCAAATCTAATAAATAAAAGAACGTTAATCGTGAGTGAGTACTCACCTTTCGAGGCTAGAGAGAATAGATAACACGACAAGCTACGATTCGAATCACGATCTGGACTATCGACGGATCCAATAACAAATCTCAAAGCGAAGTAAGCTGAACACGGATTTGACGGACAAAGCTGATAGATAAGGAATTGATGAAATAAATCAGAATTTGCTTGATATAGTTGAAACGAAGAGTATAATATGTTATTATTTTATTACATTCTTTCAAAATCAATGTTTAAATCAAACCGCATATTCTAAAATAAAATCTATATATATATTTGAAAATCAATATAAAATTTAAATGCGTACATATGAAAAATCAAAATCTATTTACACATATAAAATCGAAATACCTGTATATATTATAATATAAAAATCTATAGGCATTTTGAAATCAAAATACCTATATAATAAATCACATATATTGGCAGACTATGTTTTAGAGCTAAAGGCAATGCGTGCCGGCTAATAATATATATATGCAGACACCCTGTACAACTATGGCTAATTACTATGCAGACTAATAATACATTTATGCACACTTAACGTAGACTTTCCCTTTGAACAAAACATAACATATTATACTAATACAAAGTCTTTGAACACATGTACCTTCAAAGATAACCCAATATGTACAATATCCATACATATATATGTGTTATAAAACAATATAACTTCAGCCGTAACATATATAAAACTCACGCATATACTATACTATGCTGACGTGTATTCTATATAAATTGTTTATATACTAGGCTTGCTAGAATAAAAGAACCATTTCTTGCAATTATTTTAAAGTATAACTATGATAGCATAAAGTAAAAGATGGGAACTAGGCGTTTACAGAAGTAAAACATAAGCTTATGTTGATAGCCATGAATTGAATATGCAAATACAACATTCAAACTAACTATATGCAGACATTATCAATACTTACTAAACAAAATATCCATATCATCCTTAAAATCACTATTTAACTAAACATAGTTTCAAGCTTATAATATTGTAACTTTCCCATTCTAAATGAAAACCAGATCTACCAACTTAAATAAAAAAAAAATAATAATCTTACTCTTACTTTAAATACGTAAATATTTACAAAGAAGCTAGTAGTTCGGCCACACGAAGCAAGGCCGAGGCTTGATGGACGAGGAGAGGCGCAGGTGGGTTCTTGGGTGCTGTCGCATGGAAGCGGTGGCTTGTGCGGTGATGCGGGATATTTGGTGGGTGTTTGTGCGCCGGCATGGTGGTGGCACATGGAGAGGAAGGAGGGAAGTGGTGGCGCGAAGGATTTTGAGGCGGAGTCAGGTTGCAGGCTTTGGTCGGAGGGGTGGGATTAGGAAAGGCGATCGATGATGGGGTGGCTGAGGGTGCTAGGCCGGTTCAGGCGAGCTGCCGCGTGCAAACAGCGGAGGACGGAAGACGTGAAGGCGAGGCCAAGGAAGCATGGCCAGTTGAGGAAGAGGCAGATTTCAGATCGGTGGACTTGGGTATACGGTGGTGGACGTGGCAGTGGAGATGCCGAAGCTGCGGGTACGAGGGCGGGTTCGATTTGGGTGGAGAAGCATGCTAGGCCATGGGAAAAGAAGAGAATGGTAGTGGAATATTGTAGACGTGGGTTTTGAAATGAAAAGGGAAATGGTGAGGACCTGAGGAGGCAATATTCTTTGCAAGCAAATGATCAGAGGAAGAAATTGGAAAGGACAACTATAATTTAAGTTGGAACCGAAAAATATACCAAGTGACAGCTGAATTCAAGAGATAATAAAGTGACAGCTAAATTCGGGTGGCTGACAGCTTGCACAATGGAAAATGAATAGACGAAGGAAAGGAAAGGACTCAGAAACGAAAGGACTTAAAACAAGTACCGATACGATTTACCGTTTCGCGGATTCCGCAGTGAACCGGACTCCAATTCGCAGAAATAAATATACTGCGAAGATCAGCACAACGAGACGATCAAAACGGTATACATATATCAGCGGTATGATTGAATTTTAAAATTCGAAATTTTTAACTGGCGAAAAATGCAAGAAAAACGCTGAAAAATAAGATCGACGGAGCCCAAGATGTCCGAATTTGGAAAAACGACAAACTGACATCTTGCTCAAAAGATGGTTTAGAATTTTTCTATGTAAAAATATTTAGGTTTCGAAAACATTTTATTTTCAACGTTTCTTAACTGATTGAATTGAAGTGAATTTACGCGCG
The DNA here is from genome assembly GCA_030737815.1 of Allium fistulosum. Classification (NCBI taxonomy): domain Eukaryota; kingdom Viridiplantae; phylum Streptophyta; class Magnoliopsida; order Asparagales; family Amaryllidaceae; genus Allium; species Allium fistulosum. The sequence continues at coordinate 410,540,061 of CM060908.1, read as the reverse complement.
AAATAAACTTTCGTATTTTCGGACGAAAATTTACCAGTTGCTATGTTTAACTAGACGTATTCCAAATATAAAAATTTTTTTATCTCAAAATTTTTATCGTTTAAAATTTCACAAAATTTCAACTAATTGCGTTATGAAAACAGTTGAAATTTACGGGTCGTTACAGGCCCCTACCAAGAACCTGTCTAAACCAATAATCTTTTGAGTCTTGGGCATCCTATATTCTAGTTTGTCTGACCCCCTAGATGCAATTCTACTCACACAGGAATTAATTCACTGTATATCCACTATTGGGTCAACTTAGCTTGTTATTCTGCTCTTAACACCCCAAAATTAAGTTATGGGTTATAAATGAAGTGAATATAATTACACAAGCATACATAATTACTGATCCAATAACACAACAATATAAACATCCATGGTTTAATTCCTTATTATCATTTTCTAATGAAATATGTTTAATACCCTTAACCCACTATCTTTAGCACGGAAAACTTCCTCTAAAATTTCAAAGTTAAATGTCATTTCAAAACTCTTTTACATTGCCATGTGTTTACTTTAAAAATAAGATTTAGTTCTCTAATTTGAAAACTAAGGCTTTCGACTATATCCTTCGGATCATTGTGGCATCATAAGTTACCCTCTTCCACTCTCCCTTTCAACATCATGGAGCAAACAAGCTCTCCGTCCTTTTCCATTTAACTAATGGGTTCAAAACAAGCGGCTATGCCCCTTTCGTTACTCTACTCTAGCGGCAAGACCTTTCGAAATTATTGCTTAAGCAATGTGGAAGGTCCCTTCCATTACTTCTTTGAAACCATGCGGAATGACCCTTTCGACGCCATTGATTGGGTGTAGCACAACCGTTCCATCTCTGTAGTTAAACATGCATGCAGAAGGACCCTTTCAACGCTATCAACTAGTGTGGAAGGTACCTTCCATAATGATTGGACTTACTCAAGTATAAAGGTGCAGAAAGTATGCTGTCAACACAATTGATTAGTGTGGCACACCCCTTCCGTCCTCATTGACTAACATACTTGTGGAGCATATAAGAGCGAAAGGAACCCCTTCTACACTATCTACTAGTGTGGAAGGTCATTTCCATGATAATTGGATCAATTAATGCGGCGTTGCACGCTTGTTAAAGTGTATGTATGCGGAGGGACCCCTTCGATACCATTGATTAGTACGGAAGGACCCTTCCGCCTTTATCCTAGACAAGGCTATATGTTAACTACAGCGACACCCTGATCCAGTTAGTGTTCAAAGAAAAGCGGCATTGTATGCTCTCGAATGTATCAATCTTTCGAAGGCATCAATGCTTTCGAAGGTAAGTGTCATTGCTGTAATTATCATAAAAACTGATTTTTAACAAAGTAAAGCAATTTCTTTTTACTTAACCCCTTATGCTGTAATTTCTATTGGATAACAAAACCTTTACAAAATTCTTTTCAGAATTTGTTGCCGCATGTAATTCCCAATGCTCCAATATTTAATTAAAAATTATTAAGTAACCCTTTGTATTTTCATTAAATACTAATCTTTCTACTTAAATCCAAAACTTACCCAAATCTCTTGAGAAAAATCTTAGAAATTCACATAAATTCCAAAATGATAATATCTTTATCATACAAAATTTTCAACCCAAAAATAATTATTTAATTCCTTAAATTAAATAAAACCCAAAATATCCATTTCTTTTACTCCAAAATTCATAATAAATTATTCATAGCTTGGAATATTATGAAAATTTAAACATGTCTCCAAAATAATGTTTTACATAACATATTCAAAAATCATGGCATTTGGAAATCATTTTGCATGATTTTAGCCTTAAAACCGAACTATATTATTCCACAAAATCCTTGTTTAAATTATAACATGGCATTTAAATCAAAACATATCATCATTCATCCAATCATACGGTTTTAAACCTCAAACCCAAATTAAAACATTAAAGATGACTTATATGAGATTGTTTAGATCATTATTCACCTTGTTTGGATAAGGAACTTGAGATTCGTTCTACACTTTAATCTTCCTAGCTTGTGTCTTAGCCTCTAATTGATTTTTTGAGCTCCTCTTCTCCAAGGGTTATAGCCGGCCTAGTTTTTCTTTTGTTTATGTTTTTGTTTAGTAAGAATGTAAATGAGAATGAGAATGTGGTAAGGGGTTTTAGGGGTTATGGTGTTCGGCTATTCCCATATTGCCCTTGCCTTATTCTCTTAAGTATTTAACTTATAAACCATTCTTATAGATTCATTTAGTTAAGGCCCAACCCTAATTAGCTTTCAGATCTCAATTTCATTATCACACCAGACTCCACATTATTCTATTTAATTTTTATAATTAAATCTGCCGAATAATGTTGCTCAAAATTAGGGGTGCTACAAATATGGAAGAAATGGCAGCATGCCTTGGGTTGCTTGCTAAAGGAAGATCAGTTGCGATGGTTGCACATATTTGAGATGTTGAGGAAACCCTAGGTCAGAAATAGAACAATGGTAGTGAAGGATAATGATAATTCAGTGAAAAATTTCCAAGTGTTGGCTTGTTATATATGAAGATCGATCAGTACTGACACATGGATGGATTCGTATTGATCTATAAAATATACTTTTAAGAAAAAAGTGAAGGGAGGGGGTTGGAAGACGTATTCACCTTACCCTTAACCTAAATGATTACCATTAAGGAGTGGAATGAACAAGCTTTCAAAACTCTAGGACTCTATGATTTATGTCTATTGTAAATACATGACTCGATGACTGTGTGGAGACAATTCTTTTTGAAAACACGACATTCCATGGAAAAAAATAAGTAACGGAAACGTCTATGCATATTAGGAATTATTTGCTTGTCTTCTATCAAAGCACGCTTTGTATTTATAGAAGCATACTTTGGGGTGGGGGCAAGTGTTATGTAACGACTACCTTACACTACCGGTACCCAATATCCTTGTATAATGAGCTGTGGAGGTATCCGGTCGATGTAAGGCGATAGACAAGGGTGTGAAGTAACAAAAATCTAAATAAAGAACTTGTAGAACATCTCACGGTGCATAAACAAAATATAATATAATAACACAGATGTAAAAAAAATGAGACAGTGATATAATCAAATGAACCATAAATAAGAACATCATAGTACAACAGGTTTACAGATTATATAAAAAGGCTAAAACAGTTTATACATCCCAAATCTCAAAAATAAACTCTAACTATCTCTAAAGTAATATAAGTACCGATATAGCTCCACGTTACTCTATAGCGGAATAAGCGATAGTAAGCCCCTATGTATAGGTATATGAAAGCGCAGCCTCCTGCTTTACTCCATACAACTCCATGTGCTATCTAGACATGTAATCCTTAGTCTACTCGTTTAAGAGTACTCATGATAATAAGAAGCAAAGCATAAAACCTTGGATCAAACAACAGTCTGCTGTGAGCGATACATCATCTCAAAAATACTATAAAAATCATATATAGTAGATAGGGGCATAAGATATGAAGAACCACATCTGACATGTCCCCATATCCAAAATTTTAGCACATGACAATCAATATATGCTAATCTACTCTCATTACCATATAAGTGTAATATAATCGAAGTACAATATCCAGTGTCTGGGTATATGATTGATAATACCTACATCGTGTGACAACCTAGAGTGATAAACAACCGTGGAAAACATAATATCCATCAAACAATCCTCACAATCGCTTATGTGTGATGGATATATGATAACTCACATGACACAATCGCAAAGGAGGGATTCAATCAAATCTTCTTTGGTGCTCAAATCTATGCCACTTCGAAAAGCTAGGAACCAGACTCACAGTAGTAAAAGTCCAGGGTAATCTACTATCGCAAACATCTAGATACGGTCGCAAATCTAGGTGGGCATCCCCACATACTCCTTTATGAGCACACTTGAAACCTCCAAGTTATCATCGATCCCATTTGCATGCGTCTATATAATAAAACTCAATCATTATTCCATCCCGACTATCTCCACAATAGAACTTAATCGAAAATTCTACTCACAAGCCCTCATCGTTAAACTTGTCCTTATGGATCACTGTCACGACCCCCATCATTAAGTCATCGTCATCGGAACACGTCTAGACACCCATCGTAAGTCATGGAGCCATCGTACTAAAATCTCAAAGTCATTATTGTAGGAAATGCGGATTACGGATCTTAAGGCAAAATTAACACTAGAGGGGGGTGAATAGTGTTTAATTAATTTTATGAATCTTTTTGAAATCTTTTCAAATTAAACCCAAATAGATGCAATTCACAAACACAGAGACAATCACAGAACCAGACACAGATGCTAATAGTAAATAAAAGCAGTAAAGGAAAGAACACACCGGAATTTTATACTGGTTCGGAGTTACCCTACATCTAGTCCCACACAATTTCTTGTGCAGATTTCTTTTCAAATATAATGTCGATATTACAACCTCGATTTCAAGGCCACGAGATACACCATCTTGTCTCCGAGTCCAGGGCAAACTCTTTTGATTTAACCAGGCTATAAGATCACCTAATTGATTTACGGGCTACAATCACACCCAATTGATTTACGGGCCAAATTCACACCGTTTCCAATCACACTTTGATAGAGAGAGACTCGATACACTTCGATCTTTCGATCTTCGATTACAAATGATCCTATAACTCTGAATAGCACTGAGATCTTTGAGAGAGAACGGCAGAGAATCAAACTAGAGACGATCGAGTTTGATTCACTTAGGATTTTGGCAGAGTTTTGTTAAAGCATTTGAAATATAAGAGAATTTGAGTGGAGAAGGAGTGAAGAAATAAAGAAAAACTAACTTAAAATTCATTGAAAATAACTGGTATATATAGGAGAATAATGGTCATGTCCATTCGTGAAAGGTTATGACGAATGGACACTTCTTTTGAAAATTTGAATTTTAAAATCTATGGCTACCATGTCGACATGGGGGGTATAGGGATGTCGACATGCCTATGTTATTTTTGAAAATTGATTTTGCTTTAAAATGATTTCTATTCTAAAACTTATCAAAACAATTTCTAAACTTTGTAAACCATTTCGAATATAGTTTAAACTTATAAAAGAGTTTTAGAAAGTAATCTTAAAATATATAATCTATAATATAAAAGTAATATTAAGAAATAAGTATAGACTTCTTTAAAATATATTTTTTAGATTTAAAGCTAAAATATTAAAATCAAGAGATAGTTTAAAAACCAAGAAATTATTTTGAAATTAATATGATTAAAAATAGTTTTTGAATTAAGGCTAAAATATTTAAACCGAGAGAGAGATGTCTTTTTAAAAAGATAGTTTTGAAAAAATCGAAAAATAAGTCATTTTGAAAATTTTGTGGATTCCATTCCACTAGAGAAGGTCGTGGGTTCCATCCCACTAAAGAGGTTGTGAGTTCCATCCCACTATTAAAGCGAGAAGGTGGATTCCATTCCACAATTAAAATCCGAATAAAGATTTTAGTGCTGTTATGAAGTTTTAACATAAATCTAGACTCTATTACTTATCTTGATATCTTGAACTCTTGATAATCTTGATACTCATGAGTCTTCGGTCTTGATTTCTACAATCTTGAATTCGTCAGTCTTGAATCTCTATCCTGTACAGTCTTCATTCTCAGTACCTGCATATATATATATCCTACATATACATATATATCTAGACAAAGATATTAGCATTTATATTTTATAACAAGTCCTAAGGTTGTTGTCATCAAAACCATCATCTTAGGAACTAACAGTTATACCAAAGCATTACATCACTTCCTTTGTTGCCATACAAAATCCAAGGCCACTCTAAGTCATTTGGAGTCATTTATCCTAACCCCAAGTTACTCTCAAGAGCCCTGAAGCAAGCCATGAAGAACCCCGATGCTAGCCATGAAAAACCCGAAGCATCGCCTCTCCAAATTAGAAGTTCCTCAACATTCCAATTCTATTTTGGGTCAACCTTGCAGCTGGCCTAAAGCTGCTCCCACTAAAGTCCTAAAGCTATCCCCAAAGCACCGCACAATTACTCCTTGAACCAATTCCCTTGTCCGGCCATCGAACAACAACACCACCAGACAGCATTTGATGTGCGATCTTCTATAGCACCACCGAATAGCATTTGTTGTCCGGTTCTTCTCCAATGCCAAACCAAGACCATACTTAAACCAACAGCCTCCCGGCCCAAGTTATCCCCCATCAAACCTCTAGCTAAACCGAAGTTGCACCCAAGCCAACTACCCCTGAACCAAATGATGTTGAAAAGAACTGCTATATTAGCTCATATAACGACTCGTATTTTACGCATCGGAAAATTGCTATATTAGCTCATGTAACGACCTGTATTTTATATATTGGAGTGTAACAACCCGTATTTTACGTATTAAAGGATCATAAAATATTTTTATTTAATCCATATGAGGTCGATAACTTTAAATTTGCTGGAAAGGACTCTTAGGGGCATTTTCAACATCTATGATTTTTACTGAATTTCTATATGACCATTTTGACCTTAAAAATCTTGTATGGATTATAACTTTTGATAGTAGCCGAGTTAGGATCTCAAACCGCTTCCATTGCTCCAAGATGATGGATTCCTATTTCGTAGAGTGGTCAAGTGGTAAAACAGACTTTCCATTTGAAAGTTATGATTGTTTTAAGTTTTGGTTGCTGCTGGCCAAAATTAGTGAGTGATTAATTAGACTAAACCTAAGCCCACTGACTAATTTTGGGATTTTCACCTAATTGGGGCTGATGGTACATCTCCAATCATATGTCCAACTTCCCAATACAATCCCAACCTACATTAAACCTAATTCTATCAAAATACTTACCTTTTCCATACTAATCTTAGTCTAAATCATCATTAGAGTGGGTAATTAGCATAAAGGGATTGAAGACTATAATTTTTGGCTGATTTTAATTCATTCTCCTTGCTATCCATTTTAGATCTAGAGATTAGACTGGTAATTTGGGTAAATAGTAAGTGATTCTTGATCCCTCACTACTATATACTTGTCTATATAGTTAAAATCGATGTTTTTAACATGATTTTAATGATAAAACATTTTCTAACTTTAATTGCATATTTATACATGTTTATAACATAAAATTAAAATAATTTAAAATGGTTTTTAAATGGTTTTGCAGCCCCTTTTGATTATATTAACATGCTAGTATAAAAGTTAGATCTAGGATAGGATTTGTATGATTATCATATTTTGATGAATTGCATGTATGAATGGATGTAAATGGATGATATTTTAGGTTTGTATGTTATGCTTTGATATGGTTTGCTAGTGTTTTTAGGTAGTTAGGAAAGAGGTTGTCGAATTTGGAAAAATCGAAGGCAAAAGTGATCAGAATTGGACAAAACTTGGAAAAGGGGGTCTGGAGCAAGGGAGGAGGCCACAGTTTAAGTCGAATCAAATTCTGGTCGGTAGAAAGTGGTCGCATCAAGTATATTTTTGATCGATGGAAACTAGCTCAGTAGGAATCTTGCTTTATGCTTACTTAAGGGAAATAGGGGAATGCTACAAGTCGAGCCTGGGGTTGGCAAGGGAGAGAACTTCAAGGAGCTAAAAGCCATAATTTGGTTAAGTCAAGTGCTCGACACCAAGTAGATTTCGGGATGATGGTGGGGGTATTGTGGCATGGAAGTTGGAGCTTTAGAGGAGAGAGGCTTCAAGGGAGTAGAGGGACCCAAAATTTGGCTAAGTATACTACTCGTCACCAAGTAGTTTAGGTCGGTACCGACCTGTAGTGTTGACGCCAAAAGTGGCACAACACCCAAAAACTTATAGAAGTATTGAGATCTAGCAAAAAGTGTATGAAAAGTAAAGAGAAAACTAGAACTTTATAGTGGTTTGGCAATCTCTGGCCTATGTCCATTGTAATTTATTGATTTTTTGATTGAAAATCACTAGAACAAGGAAATGACAAGTTCTTACCTCCTAGAATAGCGAACATCATCATCCTTAGTGACTATGGAGAAGGGAGATAGGAGATGAAGAAAACAAAAGAGCCAAAAATCCTTTTCTAGTAGGCATAAGATCTACATTTATAACGAACTCGTCTAGTCAACCAAGGGCCAATTAAGCATTAGGTCCAGATCTAAGTCCACACATGCATAAGCGTGAAGCAAGGCCCAAGTGTCAACAAAAGCCAATCGGTACTGAGTGCCACTAGGCACCGAGCGGTTTTTAGGGGAGGAAAACTCCCCTACTTCTTCCTTTTGGTGTTCTATCTTCAATTCTTTGTATTTCGAGCACTTTTCCTATGAGGTTGAGTTGCTTCTGGTAGTTCCGGTACTGCTTGTCCATGTCTTCTTTCTTTGCTTTCTTCTAGAAATCCTTAGGGTTATTTGTATATTCCTTAAGAAAAGCTCTTCATGATGATTGCTTGAGTTAAAGCTTCATAAACAAGTAGTTTTGGAGCTCCAATGGGCAATAAAAAGGGGCCAGTACCGAGTGGTAGGACTTGGTATCGAGTGGTCCATTTTGGTCCAACGCCTATGAAATTTTTTGAGTATGCTCCTATTGCCCTTCTGTGCATGTTTCCAAGTTTGTGAATCATTGTCTTCATCTTGATGTTCCAATTCCAATGAAAATCTGCTTGGTAAAAAAGCCGGATAACACTTGCCCCCTCCCCCATAGTATGCTTTCATTAAGAACAAAACGTGCTCTAGAATAAGACAAGCAGACTTCTACTTCCATATTCTGGTTGGTCGTTAGAAAATTGGTTCAAAGCGCTACTCTTATTTCGTAGATATTTCCTTAATTGCTTTACATTGCTGAAATTCCATTCTTTATGTTAAGTACAAGATCTACGCTCTAAAGATCGTTCCATGCCTTAGCCAGGTACGATTTTCCTTTCCTTTGCATTTCCTCAATTCTGGCTCCAAAAATAGGACTCGGTACGGAGTGGTGCCACTCAGTACTCAGTGCTTTTGCCGTGCCCCCGACCACTATATATTCAGCACTTAGAGAAACTTAGCCCTTACCTTTTGTTTTCTTCTCGTTGTCGATTTCCTTCTACCCGACCTCCTTGCCTATGTCGATCACTCACAAGCTTCATTCCACCACTTGAGACCGATCGTCATTGGTCAGCTCTTGCCACCGCCCACTGGAAGATGTCACCACCATCAGAATTTCGCCACTAATCATGTAAGTACTCGACCCGATCACTTTCCCAAACTCCAAGTCTCAATCCAAATTCATTGGCGATTAGGTCGTCGTTGGTGATGGCATTGGGTTACCGATGGTCATTGTTGGCGATGGTGATGGGGATAATCGAGTTAGGTCGTGGCAGCTTCCAAATTCTTCTAAGTAAGTGCTTGGGCCCGATCTGGTATGTGCTTGGAAGAATTAACCAAGTTCCTTCACTCAAATTCTTGCCCTACAAGGTCCTTCGATGTGCTCTGATCAATGCTTGACTCATCGCCTATCGCCAAATGAATGTCAATAAGATGGTTCTTTTTCGAAGAACAGTCCTATTCTTCTATTATGTTGCATAGCATTTTCAATTCCTGCACTTCTGGTGTTCCAGTAAGAGATAAACTTCTGCGTTGCCTCGAACAACTATTCCATTATCGATTATCTGACGATAACAGGTAAGATACAACACAGTTCCATCGTGCGGCATGGCTCGTGTCCTACCACGAGAAAGCTATCTAAATAGGATGGTACGTTCGTTATGTATGGGACATGGGATTCACACTTACCATGTTGAACGCCAAGTTTCCTTGTCCAAAATGGCTCGACAATCTCTTGGCCTTCAGATCGATGCCTGGAAATCTACTCCTCCCGAAGCCGGGTCTACCACGGCTCAAACTTCCACTTCTATACCTTCTGCCACCGAATGGACTATCACCATTGAGCTACAGAGGATAGCAATCCCAATTCAAGAGCTACATCCTCTAGTGAGCGAATATATTGGCCTGTGGGTTCTAGACGATCCACCCAAACAAGTACCAACTATTCTTACTGCCAAGATGCTTTGCAACATATAGAGACAACATGAAATTCCCGAGGACGACGTGTTGCTTCCTACTCAAATCCAATGAGCACACAACCTTCCAGTAGGCTATACTGCAAGCAATCAGTTGTAGACTCGTAGGTGTTTCAATCAAGCTCATCCCAAATTTAGCCAACTCTGTAAACTTAGCTATGTACTCCTTAAAAGTGGAATCTCATTGCCTAAGATGAATGAATTTCTCCAGTTGTAGACTCGCTTCTACCCTAGACATAAACCTTATCTCAAATCCATTCTTGAATTCCTCACATGAGAAAATCCTTCCAGCGTTTTTCCTTAGTCACCAAGTTCCACCAATCTAAAGCTTCTTCTTTGAGGTGCCAAGCTGTCATTCTCCTCTTTAGCTGATCTTCCCAACCAAGCTCTCTAAATATCCTCTCGTATTCATTAACCCATGCTTTAGCTTTCAGATATCCTTTAGTTCTAGAGTATGTCTTCCCTCCCATACTAAGAAAGTCCTTACACAACTTATGAAAGTCAATAGGATAGGATGCTACATCGGCATGCGAGGAAGCAGGTGCCACCGGTGCAGCTGGAGGGATAGGAAATTGATCGACAAGTCCTAAAATATTTTCTAAACCATTCAGGCATTCCACAAATGGGAGGTCTTCCATGGGCAGGGATCCCATTTTTGGAAAAAGATTGATTATCAGCCATATGAACTATCTGTAGGTTAAATCTTTAGTGACGATTTCCTAAGATAGTATTATATGCTAAAAGAAAAAGGTGGTCTAGTGTGCGCGCATACTTCAAAGAAATAGAGGTGAGTGTGTATGCGTGTACATATATATAATATGAATTTTTTGAAACTCCTTTTTAAAAACCTTGTCAGAAATAACAAGTATGCCACTCATACGTATAGTTTCCCTGTTGATCAGGTAATCTATGCTCTGATACCAAATGTAACAACCCACCTCAGAACAGGCCTAAATTTTGACCTAGAAAAGGCCCGTCGAAATTCAGACCTCTTCTAAGGTTGGCTGTTGGTTGGAAAAAGAAGTAACAGAACAAAGCAATAACTATTCTTTCAGAACTCACATAGGATGGAATAAAATATAATATTAAATTGTACCCATTTATTTCAAAACCATTTGAAATGTCATAATATAAAATTTCATAAAACTGTCATATAAGATCCATTATATCATTTGTCCAAATACATGGGTACAACATAAAAATATCATAAAAGATAATAATAACTGCCACAAGCTTAAGACACTCTACCTTCAAGCATCGTCCCCGTCATCTCTCCGACTTAACATGTGTTGTAATAAGGAGGAAGTTAGAGCAACAAATGTCTAGTGAATAAAAACTTTGAGTCTTACCATTTCAGTACTTGGGCAGTATATTTTAAAATAAGAATATGTCTACGTAAATAAAACCATTTAATACTTATTATAAGAAAAGGAGGTGGATCCACAATCAACCACTTAATACCTTCCATTCTCGAAGCAGATTTCTAAATCCCATAACCTAAATCCTACGTCATAAATGTCTAACAATGCGAGAGATAGTACCCAAGCCATTTGATACCTTTTATTGAAAAATAGGCAGACTCTGGCCATTTAAGACCTGAATTGAGGCACACACCATCATTTAATAACTATTCCCAAGGCGGACCCTTCAATGGTAACTATCTAGTTGACATCATATGGAATCCCTTAAGCTACTCAATACTTCTTTATGGAAAGGCGGACCCTCGGTCAGTCACTTAATACCTTATCCCGAAGCGGACCCCTATTGAGATACCACTTAACATACCTAATAACTAGCCCCTTAGCCATTTAATGCTTTATTTGGGGAAAATAGGTGGGCCCTCAAACAACCACTTAATGCTTCAAGGCCCCGAAGCAGGCCCTTCGTATATGACCCATACTCATACTGACGTCTCACATTAGTCCGACTATTCGTAGGAACTGATAGTCAGGTTAGCAAGACGGATTTACCCTACAGAATTTGGGACTAATCTCACATCATCACAAATATTTATCGTAAGAGATGTCTCACATCAATAGGAAGTGTACACAATTGCTGATAGCCTTAAAGTGAAGGGCATACTTCTTTCATGCAACTCTACCGACCTCGCATCCCTATGACTTAGCCATAATTTAAATATTCTCCATATATTTATAATACTCATCTCACCATTTCATAATTAAGGCCTTATAAGGAATCTTCCTTGTTACATATCAAAATATTGATTGCCTTCCTAAAGGGGGAAATTAATGACGATTACTACTTAATTAACTATGCAACTATACACCATAATTATACGTTTATTACACTATATATATGTATGTATGTATGTATATTCGCGCCTAATCAAATCTAGCGTGCGGTATACATGCCCTAAACTAGCGTTAAATGTCAATTCTTTAACCATAATACTAATATTTTCCTTCAAATTCCTAAGTTTTCAATATATATACTAAGGGATTAAATATTCATATCCAAAACTGCAATACATAGACTTGTAAATATATAAACCCAATTTATTACATCAATCCAATGGAAAAGCCTAAATAATAGGAATTGCAATCTTAACTTAATATTCTATTCAACTTCTCTTTTACACATAAATAAATGAAGGAATTTTGTATGAGATAAGTGGTGTAAACTACGAATATAATTCGTACTTTAAACCCTTATTTTATTACTGAAAACCCACAATTTGAATCAAAGAAGGAGGAGAAGTGAAATAGACTATGAAATTATCAAAATTGCAGAACAATATAAATTCCATCAAATTAACATAAATAATTGAGAACCTCCATTTAGAATTGACATTTCAAAATAAAATGGAATTTTGGAAGATTTTATCTATTTTATTTTTGCAATCCCAAAATCCCTAAGGCATATTCAAATATATATATATATACTAATCAATTAGTGAAATAAAAATACCAAGGTTTCCACTCATAGATTATCCTTAGCTTTTCTTGTATGGATTTGCAATGCCAAAGCAACTCTTGTCCAAATCTCCTTCTTTTGATATATACACACATAATGGAGGATAGGTATATATATAATTTTGTTAGATTCAGAGAGGTTGGAGGAGAAGAAAATAAATTAAATGAATAAGTAGAAAAGGATTAGAATCCTTACCTGAATTTCTAAATTTAACTGAAGAGAGAAAATGGTAGAAGTTGGAGGTATTTCTCAAATACTTATGGATAAAAAGTGGAGAGGATAGGGTCCTATTTATAGGAGTTGAAACGCACCAGAACTATAGGATGGAGTAAGGTGAAAACGGCTAAATCTGGAGCGCTTAACACTGAAAAAACCCTAACCGCCACCTGAATAGGGATTGACTGCCCCTCATAGGCTGGTCGATCACTAAGGATCGACCGCTTGGGGTCGGAGGTGTCGACCTTTACTCCTATTTGGGGTGCGCTGATTTGTTTATGTTGCTCGTTTATTTTATTCCTTAACCTAGGACATGTATTTTCTATTACTATGAAATTCATAAATGAAAATGAAGTAGTTAGTGGTGGGTTTACCATTATTCTTTTTCTTGTATGTGTTTTTAAGAAAAGGAATTGCTATTACCCGTAATAGGAATTGGTATTTATCCCGATTTCGTTCTTTCTTTATCAGTTGACAAGATACAAGCTATCATATCTATTATTTTCATAGATAGTTTTTTTTTCTTAATGAGATAGAAAGTCTTATAATTAACTCATCTTCTTTCTTTTTTGATTACCTTCCTCTAAATTAATTATATCTTACTCATGGGGCGGTGAATTCTTGGGTCGAGCTGGATTTGAACCAGCGTAGACAGTCGTCAATGAATTTACAGTCTGTCCCCATTAACCGCTCGGGCATCGACCCAGGAAGAATTCTTCATATGCTTATTGATAATCCATGATCAACTTCCTTTCGTAGTACCCTACCCCCAGGGGAAGTCGAATCCCCACTGCCTCCTTAAAAGAGAGATGTCCTAAACTGCTAGACGATGGGGGCATATTCGCGATGAGGAAAAAGACCCTCTTTAACCTCCATTCCGATTGATTGGATATTTTTCATAAAGAAGCGAAGGAAAATGCAACGATTTATTCCGGGGAATCCCCAACGAAAAATACACATTATTCCTTCATTTCTATCGAATCAATCTGTAATCCTCCCTTCCTAAAAGGAAGAACGTGAAATTCTTTTTCCTTTCCGCAGGGACCAGGAGATTGGATCTAGCTATAAGAAGAATGCTTGGTATAAATAATTTATCATAAAAAGGATGAGCTTCAAGAGAATGATTCGGAGTTCTTGCAGAGTGGAACCGTGCAGTACCAGACACGAGATAGATTGTCCAAATAACAAGGCTTTTTTCGAATAAGCCAATTCATTTGGAACCCTGCAGATCCATTATTTTTCCTATTCAAAGATCAGCCCTTTGTCTTTGTGTTTTCGTGTCGAGTGCGCTGATTTGTTTCTGTTGCTCGTTTATTTTATTCCCTGATTAACTTTTAACATTAATTGTTTAACTTAACAGTTACTAAACCCCCAAGTAAAACTACGGTTAATTTTTGAAATTCAAACCCCTAAATTTAAATGCTCGTTTGAATTTGAATTTAAACTAAATTAATCTAAATCTAAAAGTTCAAACGCTCATAACTTCTTCGTTTAAGCTCCGTTTTTAGCATATTATATACAAAAACCGATCAGCACTTCGCCACGAACGCAACAGAATAACTTTCGTGATAAAATTACAACTTTTATAAAATTTCCATTTTCAACACTATCTTATTTAATTTACTTCACTCAATTCATTTATGGTTGATTTTATGGGGTGTTACATGACTCTACTTTGTTAGGATTATTTCAGCTACTTTAGACACATCAATTATGTGCATTTGCTATAAATTTATGATATCCCTTACTTCATTTATATGATATATTTTTTACTAGCTGCAAGCAGATGAGGTTAAGATAGTTTGGAGAGTGGAATATTTCATAGAAAACTTTTAAGAGTTGTTTATTAAGGACCCAATAGAGCCTTGGTTGGACTAAACAAAGTAATCTGTAGGATCGATAATTTCTTCAAATCAAGCTGCCATGTGGTCATTAAGTAGGAAACACTTCCATATATTGTGTATCTCATTCATAGTCAGAGTTAAACAATATAAATTGGAATGCTGATATCCATTGTCAGCAAGTATTACTGATATCAAGTAAAAGCAACTAATATCAGTGCAATTCAAGGTGGGTTATATGATGGGAAAAATTCTCCCTTACAATATGCTACTTCTGAATATGTATATTATTCTCGTTGATTAACCAATAATGTACCGAGCCATGTACCTTAAAACCATTATTGTGCTTTACAACAAAAGAGCGTTTTCCTTTAGGTTGGAAACTAATTTTCATTTTTGTTTTTTAAGCTTGTTTCTTAAATAGCTCTCTTCCAGTTATTGTGTGTGTACAAAGACCTTAAAAGAACAGAGTATAAAACTTCGTGTATAACCATACTATAGAGAGATTAGTTACCAGCAAACCAACTTCTTTCTGACAGGAACTTCCTCTTTTACTGGTTCAGGAGGTGGCGTTGGTGCTTTAGGCACTTCTTCCTCAACTACTTCAAGAGTTTTAGTATACTATATTACCAATACAATTTTTGGCACTTCTTCCTTTATCTGTTTATTGCATATGTTTAAGTATAGACTCTAGAATACGAAACAAATTATTCAAAATTACTAGGGCTAAACACTTATCAGACCTGTTCTTTATGAACTAATGAATTTCTTGGAGCTTCTCTCACATATTCCACCATAGCAGTTAGGAATGATTGAAATCAACCCAGTCGAATTCAACTCCAAATCTGAAATCAACTACCCATATCAAAATCTGAAATCAACCCACCCCTACTCCACCCCTCAAGTATCCCACATCTGAAATTAACTACCTAAATCCGAATCAACTCAACCAAAGTCCAAATGGATTTGGAGGAGTCATGATCGGTTGCGGTTGTAAGTCATCATTCATGGCCTTCTAACTCGATCGCATTATCGAAGTCCTGATGGATTTGAAGTTTGATTAGGTCTAATGGCTTTGGATTGATACTTTAGGCATAGGAGTAGATACGAGGTTAAGGGTTTGTGGAAGGTATTTTAGTTTTCAATTTGTTTTGGATTTGAGAAGAGTTACTGTAGGGAAAAGAACGTAGTTGAAAATTTGAGAGGGATGCCAAAAATTTGGATTTGGGGCTAAATTTTTTAAAACAAAATAAAGCTTATATATAATCATTAATTATAATCGTTAAGTATTAAATATTAAGTAGTAAATATTATTTCTTAATTATTAAACTTTACTTATTAATTATCGATTATTGAATATTAGTCTTAATTATTAATTATTAAATCTTAGTCTTAATTATTAATTATTAAATATTTCTTCTTATTTATTTTTTAATAATCATTAATCATTACTTCTTAATTATAATTGAGTATAAATTATTAAACGATATTTATTATATATATTATTAATTATTAATAGTAGTTATTAATTATTGCATATCTAATATTAATTATTAAATATTAAATTTAATTATTAATTATTAAATAACCAATATTAATTATTATTAATTTTGAAATTTTTTAACATTTTTTAATTTTCTAAAATTTTGAAAATTTAAAAAAAATTAAGTTTATTTATTTTGAATTTTATGAAAATTTCAAACTTTTATTTTTAAACTTTACATAATTTTAAAAATTTTGAAATATTAATATTAAATATAATTATCAATTATAATTATTAAATATTAAATACTAATTAATAAATATTACCTCTTAATTATTAAAGATTATTTATTAATCATTAATTATTAAATGTTGATTACTAAATATTAAATATTATTCTTAATTATTAATTATTATTTGCTACTTTTCAATTCTCTAATAGCAATTGTTAATTATTAATAATCAGTATCAATTATTAAAAATAAAATATCAAAAGTAATTATTTGCTATTTAGTATTAATTACTAATCATTAATTATTTATTATTAAATATTACTTCTTAATTATTAATTATCAATTATTAAATATATTTATTACAAATTTCAGAAAAAACTGTTGTTAACAAATTATAAGTAAGGCTAATTCAACATTTCTCTGTAGTAAACATTTCCTTAAAAAGCGTTATGCGATTATTTACAATCATGAGCAAAACAACTTCTATGGAAGGTTGATAAATTAATAATCACAATGTTTTTCAGGCAAAACTTTTAAAAATGGTTGTCATACAGTATTCAGAAAAATGTTGTTGAATAATACTTAAAAATTATATAGAAAAATGTTGTAAAAAATCCCTTTTTCGTATGGTTTCTCATTTGAAAGTTGTAAAAAGTAAATTTTATGACATTTACCATTCAAACATTGTAAAAAATTAAGTTTTTTACACCGTTTGTGTTTTTAAAAGTTGTAAAAAGATATTTTACAATGTTTATTTTAAAAAAGATGTAGTAACAAGCTTTTTTACAATGTTTTTTTATAAACATTGTGAATTTAAAGTTGTAGAAATGTATTTTAATTGTAGTGGGAATTAACTATGTAATTCTACCAATATTATATTTCATAAATTTTAGGGACTATTCTCCCTAACTTCTAGATCTATGGTGTATATATATATCATTTCGTCAAGGTTAAATATTTTCTTAATATGTAGGTAAGGATTTCAAATTAGATTTATTTATTTAAGCCTGCAATTCAATTATTTCCACATATGTACAAAAAAATTAGAATTTCAATGATATAAATTTAGTATTATGTAAATTACATAATTTTCCACTTACCTTATAGCTTTCAAATCTCCATATCCAAACATGTTCTTCTTACTTGACTCCTTTTTCTTTTCAACCAAAAATTTGTGTATGTATATATGCACCATTAGAATTACAGATCTGAGAGGAGAATTGAGTTAGGTGGGGTCCGCCCTATACCACTGGCACCCAGTAATACCCGAATAATGCACTGTAGTAGTGCCCAGCCGATGTAGGACAATAGTCAAGGTTGTAAAGTAAATCAATCACAGAACCTGTCATATAAATCACAATGCATCGAATAAAATATAATAGTATACATCTCAGATATAAAGTAGGCGAGACACTAATAACTGAATGAATCATAGAAATCAGATTACTCACATCCATACAGTATACAGCATGAGTGATAGAGTCATACATCAAATAATAACTCATAAATAAACTATCTCTAGATAATAATAGCACTAGCAAGCTCCATAGTGTTGTGCAGCTGAATAGCAAATCATAATGAGTAAATGTAGCAATACAAGTGTATGACCTCATGCCCGTCCTTTATCTAACTCCACGTGCTCACCAGACCTGTTATCCCTAATATACTTATTTAAGAGTACCCGGAATAATAGGAAACAAAGAATAAAATCCTAAGTCAAACAACATTCTGATGTGAGCGGTAGAAAATCTCAAATACTATAAAATCAATATACTAGGACAAATAGTATGAAAAATCATACATGACATGTCCTTGTATCCACGGAGTTAGCACATACACAGGATATACGCTACTCTACCTCATATTCATCATGGGTGTGCTATACATCAAAGTACTAAAGGGTGTCCAAGTATCTACATCAATATTGCCTACATCATGTGACATCCCTAAGGTGATAATCAATCAAGCAAACATAGCATCCAGGCATCCTCACATTCACTCACCCAGTGTGTTGGATATCTGATAACTCGCCTAAGCCATCACGCTCGAGGAATTGACTACCCATTACGATATCAGCTTCCTTGTTTCACGGTACTCTAATCTATGCCACTCAATAGGCCAGGAACTAGACTAACCATCACGTTAGTCCAGGGTAACAAACCTCTCATCTGAAAGCAATGAGCCATCATGCCTAAGTGCATACCCCGCTCTACGAGTACTTTGAAAACCCTCGAGCATCGACAATCCCTTTGCATACATCATCTACAACAGCTCATCCTGGAACTGTTTCGACAACTCCCATCTGAAGTCGTCGCAGTTAGGAACTATTCTTAACAGCTATCATTAGTCGCAGAATGTCATCATTTGTCTCATAGTCTTCCTCTAACAGTTCCTTCAGTCCAACTCATAGTCACCTACTCTACATCTCAAAGTACAGTTATCCATCGTCAAAGCCATCAATTCCCATCACGGAATCATCAACATCGAACATCACCACCGAACCTTATGGTTCCGTACTGACCCTACGGTTAGCCTTGAGTAAAAGCACTTAGAGTTTGAAGTAGGGATAAACATGAAGGTTTGAAGCACTTGACCCTGGGGATTGAAGCAAGTAAGTGTGTGACCCAAAGCTACCTCACAATCTCCACTACCAATCAATAGTCACCAAACCATGGAGCTCGATCCATCACCACAGATCCCACACTTCAACATAACCGCCATGCTCCATCCCCTAACTATACCATCACTGATCCATCACCATCGAATAGTACCCCATGGATCGATACCGATCCATGCCTTAGCAAAATTTCGTCTCTTTTTTGCTCCATCGGCCTATACCTCCAAACTAACTCTCATGGCTCAAAGAAAATCTTAATCCATCCCCTCGTTGACTCAGTGCTGAACCAACACTTGGAATTTCCCACATCCTCTCATGCGATCCATCAATACATGCTAACGACTTGAAGTGTTCCTGTGACGACCGCCCATGACCCCTGCACCGAATCTAAAGATAGAGCGCTGTAAAGTGTGCCAGGCGACCATGGACGATTGTCAAGGTAAGATTAAAACGACGGAATCTAACGTATTACTCACAGCGCATGGACAAAATACAATAGAACATATGTATAGTGAAGCTTTACAGAACAAAATGACATCATATAAAACTCCATAATAGTTGAATACAAGCATCCACATAGTCAATACATCAAGCCTCACTACATATCTCTCAGAGAATACAAAACAGCGGAATATCCAGTACATATAATAAGAAGATAATATGCAACCCTCCAGCTCGTCTTCGATATTAGCATCGTGAGAAGAGAACAGCACCTGTCACCTGCTACCTAGTCTGCCCGTCCCAAAATGGACGAACAGCCCAAGGCAATAAGAATTAAAAACATAAAGCCTTGAGTCAGACAACAGTCTTAGTGAGCAGTAAATTAACTAACAACATACCAAAAGAGCATAAAGGAAAAGGAATAGGAATACAACCCTCCCACTCCAACCTCATTCTACAGTGATAGCCCCCAGACACATACTAAGCAGAAGCAAACATAGCAGAGCATACAATTTAAAGTAAAGCTACTATCACTCGAGTCAAGGGCGATGTTTTCCAAGTACCAAGGCCTAAATCAGATAAGCACCCAGAAAATACCGCTCTTGAGTCCGAAATGACGTTACAACCAAACATCCATGACTCTGGCTATCACTGTTATCATTGCTTCGATATCACCGTTAATTGAATGACCGGCACATTCTTTCAGCCGTCCGTCAAGGGCTAATGGAAACCCCGGTTCTAGACATAACTCCCGCACGTCGTCGCAGCCCGTGCCTAGGACTATCGAATCTGCGCAGAGTACTCGACCATCAACAGTTGGTCGTTGGGACTATCGAATCTGCCCAAATGTACTCTTGCTTAGAGCATGCTAGAACCTTCAACAACGATGCTATCCAAGCCTCCTAGTCATCCTCCTCGACGACTATTCTCATATCCATTCATTATCCTCAACTCGAATCATATCACCGAGTTATCAACATGCTTGGAATGATCCCGTCTGGATTAGACCAAGTCTTCATCACATGATTGCCTCGCTTCATTACATCCTCGCAAAGCCTCATCTCATCATCACATCATCAAATCTATGCATAAGAGCTTCATCATCCCGCTACATATGCCACGAGCAGCTTTTCCAATTCAAGAGCCTTCCCCTTAGCTTTTGAATCGTCTTCGGTCTAAATCTAATCATCAATCCTCTAGTTCATAACAATCAATCAAATCAAACATCAATCCAAACAATCAAGCATTCAAACATGATCTAAGTAGACAATTATAACAATAATGGCATTTTCGTAATTAAAGAGTTGAAAGTCCAATAAGCATGAAAACATGGATTATATCTCTACAAACTTGATGAATGAACTTGCATAGGTTAACATATGATAAAATGGATGTAACATCATCATGAACAATGGATCTATATGGATCTACACTTAGGATGAAGAAAATGCATGGAAATATCTATTTTAACACCAAATCGAGCCAAAAATCCGATATACTCCTTTGGATCCGTGTGAGAGATAATCACCACTCACCAAATCACCTAAACAAACCCAAATCAACACGCTTCAGATCTGGACAGCAAAGGATGAAGCTTGATCTATAACGAATCCGCTTCAAACGAAGAAATCTCTCTTGAAAAGATGAAGATCTTCAATCTAAGCTCTTGAATCTTCAATCTTGATCTTCGATTTGGATGGATGGAAGCACAAGATTAGAGTGGAGAAAAGAAGTGAAGAAGTGTAGAAGTCGAGCTCTCAAAATGGCAGCACTTCGTCGCTTCAAAATCCGGATCCCAAAAAGTGAGAACAACCCCTCCTATTTATAGCTGAAAACTGCCTAAGTCGTAACTCGGCTAACTCCATAGGTCGTCTCCGACTTACGACCTAAGATCCCCACCGACCTAAGCCTTAGCCAACAACTCCGACTTAACAGACAAGCCTACGACTTAACATGCGCGCGACCTAACTTATTCGAGCTACACGACCTAATACACGCGCGCTCCCTCCTAAGTCGCCTGGACGACTTAACAACTTAGCACCATTCGACCTAACACTTATACGACTTATAAAACCTTGCGACCTAACAACTTAGCAACCCACGCGACCTAACTGTGTTACGACCTAACACATAGCCTCTCTTAAGGTCGCCAACTTGTTAACCCCTTAGATCGCTAACCCACCCAGTCGACTTAACTACTAAGTCGCTAACCTGCTATCCCAGCTCCTCTAGGTCGTTGCCGACCTAACCATAACTACATCCTATAGGTCGCTCGAAACCTTAACTCGAACTGCCGACCTAACACTTAACACCCAAACACTTAGGTCGCTCACAACATTCTCTTAGGTCGTTGCCGACCTAACTCTACCCCAGAATACTTAGGTCGCCTACTATTCTTCCTTAGGTCGCCTGAACCTCTTAAGTCGGTCACGACTTATCTCCTAGGTCGGTCACTACCTTAAGTCGGTCAACCATACTCCCTTAACCCGGTGAATTCCTTGAGTCGGCAACTCAACCCAGACTTGTTGCTTAACTCGTCCAAAACTCCTAAGTCGGCTACGACTTAGGACTTAAGCAAAATTCTGCCAAAACCTGAAATGACTTAACAACCATACAACCAAAGGTCAATCACTTTAGAATGTTTTGATCCGTAAAAATACGGGTCGTTACATTCTCTCCCCCTTAGGAATTTCGCCCCCGAAATTCCAAACAAACAAGGCAATCAAAGCTATTCTGTACGCCTATCATCCATAACAATCAATAAACCATGCATCCAATTCTAGCTTAGCGTACAGAATTCTAAGACTTAGAACAAGTTACAATTTTGTTAGATGACACGACACCTTAGGGCCATACCTTGAAGAGTTCAGGATGAGCTGCTTTCATCCTCTCTTCCACCTCCCACGTACAGTCGTTATCATCGTCACTCCATTGTATCTTGAGCAACTTAACTATCTTCCTCCTAAGCTGTTTCGTGTCGGTTCCAACAACACGAAGCGGCTTACGAGGTCTTCTATCGACTGGGTCAACTTCGAAGTCTTCACAGCTATCAGCAGAAACCACCGTATTCGAGTCGTGCACATACTTCCGTAGATATGATACGTGAAAAACATTGTGCACACCCGACATCTTCTCTGGTAATTCCAATCTATAAGCGAGCTTTCCAATTCGCTCGATGATCGGGAATGGTCCAACAAATCTCGGAGTCAATTTTCCTTTCTTCCCGAATCGAATAACATTCTTCAGTGGAGAAATCTTCACAAAAACCATATCTCCTGCGTCGAATTCCAAATCCTTTCGACGCTTATCAGCATAACTCTTTTGACGGTCTTGGGCTGCCTTCATTCGTTGCCGAATGATCTCTATGCAATTCGAAGTCTGTCGAATCATCTCTGGCCCAAGCATCAGCTTTTCTCCAGTTTCCAACCAACATGTCGGAGAGTTACACGACCTTCCATACAATGCCTCATACGGTGCCATACCAATGCTTGACTGGTAACTGTTGTTGTATGCAAACTCCACCAAATGAAGGTGATCTTCCCATGATCCTCCGAAATCCAAAACACAAGCTCTGAGGAGATCTTCCAAAACTCGGTTGACTCTCTCGGTCTGACCATCTATTTGGGGGTGATAAGCTGTACTCAAACACAACTCGGTTCCCAAAACTTCCTGGAAGCTCTTCCAAAATCCACTAGTGAACAACGGATCCCGATCGCTCACTATACTCTTCGGAATACCATGGAATCGAAATATCCACTTAACATACAACTCAGCCAACTTTGATGCAGTCCTAGTCGATCGAACAGGAATGAATCTAGCACTCTTAGTCAGACGATCCACAATGACCCAAATCCCTTCATTTCCCGTTCTGGTTCTAGGCAATCCATCGATAAAATCCATCGACACTTGTTCCCACTTCCAGGTAGGAACTTCTAATGGCTGAAGCAATCCACTTGGCTTCGTCTGTTCGGCTTTCACCAACTGGCAGTTCATGCATTTGGAAATGAAATTCCCAACATCCTTCTTCATTCCTTCCCAGTAGTAAGTTCTCTTCATATCCCGATACATCTTGTTTCCACCTGGATGAATTGTCAACTTCGAGTGATGACTTTCCTTCAGAACTTCACTCCTCAATTCATCTATATCGGGAACAACTAGTCGTCCTTGCTTTCGAAGCCAACCTTCTCTATCGACCTCGAATCCTTTATCTTTTTCTGGATCCAATCCAGATTCCAAATCACAGATAATATTGACAAGCTTATCATCTCTCTTTTGGCTCTCGCCAATCCTTTCCACAAGAGAAGGTCTTATCGATAAGTTTGCCAACATCTCAGGTTCCAATTCGCATCTAGGCCTGAAGTCAAATCCAGCTAAATACTCGAGATTCTTCCATTCAGAAAACATGGCTCCCAATCCTGCATGTCTTCGACTTAACGCATCAGCCACTGCGTTACCTTTTCCCGGAGTATAAGCTATACCAAAATCATATGATGCTAAAAACTCTAGCCAACGTTGCTGCCGAAGATTCAAATCCTTTTGGGAGAAAAGATACTTCAACGACTTGTGATCCGTAAATAACTCGAATCGAACTCCCAACAGATAATGTCTCCCCATCTTCAGAGCAAATACAATCGCCGCTAACTCCAAATCATGAGTTGGGTAATTCCTTTCATGCGGCTTCAGTTGTCGACTGGCATACGCAACAACTTTATCCTTCTGCATCAGCACTGCTCCAAGTCCAGTACCACATGCGTCGGTGTAAACCACCATCTCATCATTCCCACTTGGAATAGTCAAAACAGGAGCACTCGTCAGTCTCTCTTTCAGGATTCCGAAGGCTTGCTCACACTTAGCATTCCAACTGAACACTTGGTTCTTCTTCGTCAATCCTGTTAACGGTGCAGCTATCTTGGAGAAGTCTTTGATAAACCGTCGATAATATCCTGCTAATCCAAGAAAACTTCTCACGTCTGATGCATTCTTAGGTCTAACCCAATCCTGGATTGCTGCCACCTTAGCGGGATCAACCGCTATTCCATTTCCAGAAATCACATGGCCTAAGAACCTCACTTCACTCTTCCAGAAGTGACACTTCGAAAACTTAGCCTTCAACTGATGTCTCCGCAAGATTTCCAAAACAATACGCAAGTGCGTCTTGTGCTCTTCTTCCGTTCTGGAATAAATCAGAATATCATCCACGAACACAAGTACGAACTTGTTCAACTGATCTCTGAACACTCTATTCATAAGATCCACAAAATATGCTGGCGCGTTAGTCAATCCAAACGGCATTACCAGCCACTCAAAGAAACCGGATGGTGTCCTAAAAGCAGTCTTCGGTACACTATCCTTAGCCACTCTCAACTGGTGAAATCCCGTTGCCAAATCCATCTGAGAAAACACCTTAGCTTCGTGAAGCTGATCAAACAAGTCGTCTATCCTCGGCAATGGATACTTGTTCTTCTTAGTCACTTTATTCAGCTCACGATAATCGACACACAATCTCAACGATCCATCTGCCTTGGTTGCAAACACAACTGGTGCACCCCACTCGGACACACTACGCCGAATGAATCCTTTCTGCAAAAGATCATCAACTTGCACCCTCAACTCCTGCTGTTCCCTAGGCGCCATCCGCCTAAGAGGCATCACAACAGGTCTGGCTCCTTCAACTAGATCTATACGAAACTCGATCTCTCTATGCGGCGGCAACCCTTTGACTTCGTCAAAGACATCCTCGAATCTATTTGCGATCGGCACTAAAGACAGTCCATCCCGTGGAACAACTAGCGAATACATGAAGCTCATGAAGACGCCTTCCTCATGCTTACATCGTATCACAATCTTTCGCCCTTCCACATTCTCGACTGTCACTTCCAACCTTTCACAATCAACCTTAGCCGCATACTTCCTAAGCCAGTCCATACCCAAGATAATTCCGAACCCCGCAAAGTTCAGAACAAAGCAATCACAAACAAAAGAGCAACCATGACTCGACACAACTAGACCACGGCATAACATACACAAACAAGACGAACCCCCAACTGGATTAGTCACAACCAATGGCCTATCAATAATATCCGGTTCCAAACCTAACCGGCCTACGAGTTCACTACAAACAAACGAATGCGACGCTCCAGTATCAAACAGAACTCTAACTGGAACACCACATAGGAAAAGAGTACCTTGAACAACCACACTCTTTCCTTTCTCTTCAGTAGTAGGAGCTTTTGAAGACGACGGAACAGCTCCCAAAGCATAAGCTTGCACAATCTGCCTGTCCTTCCTTGGTTCTGGACAATTCTTCCTGAAATGTCCCGGCTTGTCACAGTTGTGACACTTCATCGGTGCCTTCGGATTCTTACAATCCTTAGAGAAATGGCCCTTCTGCTGACAATTGTAGCAAGTCACCTCGCCTTTCGGCTTCTTCTGGCCATCCTTACCCTTCCGCTGCTGCTGCTTCCTCTTCTGGTTTCCACCCTGCTGTGGTTTAGATTCTCCCTTGGTAACAGCAACAACAGGTCCTTCCTTAGGAAACAGACTCTCATGCCTAAGAGCTTTCTCCACAAGCTTCTCAAATGAATCGTCCAAATGATCCACCAACTGCCTCCCAAGATAACTGTCCAAGCCTGTCACAAACTTCTCATTCTTCTGATAAGCGGATTCAATATATGACCGGGCATACTTGGACAAAGCCTCAAACTCAGAAACATACTCAAGAACAGATCTTCCACCCTGCTTGAGCTCTACAAACTTCTTGAACAGAACAGACTTCTGAGCTGTAGAAATGAACTTAGCTTCAAATCTAGCTTGGAACTGCTCCCAAGTAATCTCTTCCTCCGCAGTATCGATGGTAATAGAGTTCCACCAATCAGAGGCTCTCCCTTGAAGCTGTCTTGATGCCAACTTCCTCTTAGTTGCATCATCAATTCCCAAATCACCAAAGATCCTTCTACAAGCATCTATCCATCTCTGGACCTCGATAGTTGATTCTGTTCCCAAGAAAACCTTCCCTCCAAGAGCAGTATAATCCTTGCACAACTTAGCAAAATCCACTGGTTTCGGAGTTTGGACTTGAACTCCAACATCAACTGCCGCTCCCGGAACCGGTATCCTTCTCATGATCGAAGTCATCATAGCTTCGAACATGGCTGCATAATTAGCAGTCTCTTCAGTAGCACGGCCTTCCCTAGCAGCTGGTCTCCCTCTTCGACTCATTCTCAATATCTATAAAAAGGAATGATTAGAACATCTAGAGAAACAACTGCATAAAGGACTCAAACCCTACTAAGCTACTATATTATATATAGTAATCATCCATCAAAATACAATTACGTCTCTCATACGTAGTTACGACAGCGAGCGTTGGGTAAAATCGATTAACCAAGGCTCTGATACCAAATGTGACGACCGCCCATGACCCCTGCACCGAATCTAAAGATAGAGCGCTGTAAAGTGTGCCAGGCGACCATGGACGATTGTCAAGGTAAGATTAAAACGACGGAATCTATCGTATTACTCACAGCGCATGGACAAAATACAATAGAACATATGTATAGTGAAGCTTTACAGAACAAAATGACATCATATAAAACTCCATAATAGTTGAATACAAGCATCCACATAGTCAATACATCAAGCCTCACTACATATCTCTCAGAGAATACAAAACAGCGGAATATCCAGTACATATAATAAGAAGATAATATGCAACCCTCCAGCTCGTCTTCGATATTAGCATCGTGAGAAGAGAACAGCACCTGTCACCTGCTACCTAGTCTGCCCGTCCCAAAATGGACGAACAGCCCAAGGCAATAAGAATTAAAAACATAAAGCCTTGAGTCAGACAACAGTCTTAGTGAGCAGTAAATTAACTAACAACATACCAAAAGAGCATAAAGGAAAAGGAATAGGAATACAACCCTCCCACTCCAACCTCATTCTACAGTGATAGCCCCCAGACACATACTAAGCAGAAGCAAACATAGCAGAGCATACAATTTAAAGTAAAGCTACTATCACTCGAGTCAAGGGCGATGTTTTCCAAGTACCAAGGCCTAAATCAGATAAGCACCCAGAAAATACCGCTCTTGAGTCCGAAATGACGTTACAACCAAACATCCATGACTCTGGCTATCACTGTTATCATTGCTTCGATATCACCGTTAATTGAATGACCGGCACATTCTTTCAGCCGTCCGTCAAGGGCTAATGGAAACCCCGGTTCTAGACATAACTCCCGCACGTCGTCGCAGCCCGTGCCTAGGACTATCGAATCTGCGCAGAGTACTCGACCATCAACAGTTGGTCGTTGGGACTATCGAATCTGCCCAAATGTACTCTTGCTTAGAGCATGCTAGAACCTTCAACAACGATGCTATCCAAGCCTCCTAGTCATCCTCCTCGACGACTATTCTCATATCCATTCATTATCCTCAACTCGAATCATATCACCGAGTTATCAACATGCTTGGAATGATCCCGTCTGGATTAGACCAAGTCTTCATCACATGATTGCCTCGCTTCATTACATCCTCGCAAAGCCTCATCTCATCATCACATCATCAAATCTATGCATAAGAGCTTCATCATCCCGCTACATATGCCACGAGCAGCTTTTCCAATTCAAGAGCCTTCCCCTTAGCTTTTGAATCGTCTTCGGTCTAAATCTAATCATCAATCCTCTAGTTCATAACAATCAATCAAATCAAACATCAATCCAAACAATCAAGCATTCAAACATGATCTAAGTAGACAATTATAACAATAATGGCATTTTCGTAATTAAAGAGTTGAAAGTCCAATAAGCATGAAAACATGGATTATATCTCTACAAACTTGATGAATGAACTTGCATAGGTTAACATATGATAAAATGGATGTAACATCATCATGAACAATGGATCTATATGGATCTACACTTAGGATGAAGAAAATGCATGGAAATCTCTATTTTAACACCAAATCGAGCCAAAAATCCGATATACTCCTTTGGATCCGTGTGAGAGATAATCACCACTCACCAAATCACCTAAACAAACCCAAATCAACACGCTTCAGATCTGGACAGCAAAGGATGAAGCTTGATCTATCACGAATCCGCTTCAAACGAAGAAATCTCTCTTGAAAAGATGAAGATCTTCAATCTAAGCTCTTGAATCTTCAATCTTGATCTTCGATTTGGATGGATGGAAGCACAAGATTAGAGTGGAGAAAAGAAGTGAAGAAGTGTAGAAGTCGAGCTCTCAAAATGGCAGCACTTCGTCGCTTCAAAATCCGGATCCCAAAAAGTGAGAACAACCCCTCCTATTTATAGCTGAAAACTGCCTAAGTCGTAACTCGGCTAACTCCATAGGTCGTCTCCGACTTACGACCTAAGATCCCCACCGACCTAAGCCTTAGCCAACAACTCCGACTTAACAGACAAGCCTACGACTTAACATGCGCGCGACCTAACTTATTCGAGCTACACGACCTAATACACGCGCGCTCCCTCCTAAGTCGCCTGGACGACTTAACAACTTAGCACCATTCGACCTAACACTTATACGACTTATAAAACCTTGCGACCTAACAACTTAGCAACCCACGCGACCTAACTGTGTTACGACCTAACACATAGCCTCTCTTAAGGTCGCCAACTTGTTAACCCCTTAGATCGCTAACCCACCCAGTCGACTTAACTACTAAGTCGCTAACCTGCTATCCCAGCTCCTCTAGGTCGTTGCCGACCTAACCATAACTACATCCTATAGGTCGCTCGAAACCTTAACTCGAACTGCCGACCTAACACTTAACACCCAAACACTTAGGTCGCTCACAACATTCTCTTAGGTCGTTGCCGACCTAACTCTACCCCAGAATACTTAGGTCGCCTACTATTCTTCCTTAGGTCGCCTGAACCTCTTAAGTCGGTCACGACTTATCTCCTAGGTCGGTCACTACCTTAAGTCGGTCAACCATACTCCCTTAACCCGGTGAATTCCTTGAGTCGGCAACTCAACCCAGACTTGTTGCTTAACTCGTCCAAAACTCCTAAGTCGGCTACGACTTAGGACTTAAGCAAAATTCTGCCAAAACCTGAAATGACTTAACAACCATACAACCAAAGGTCAATCACTTTAGAATGTTTTGATCCGTAAAAATACGGGTCGTTACAGTTCCCCTCCAAGACTCGATGCCCATGACACGAGCATGCCTTGAAGCAATCTTCCACCGATACATAGTATCCAAATCACCACTGATCCCTCTTAAATCAGCCACAACTCGTGCAGATGAACTCCAAAAGACTTGAAAAGTAGCTTTAGGGGGTCCCTCTTGGCCTTCTCTATGGCTCACATGCCATTTGGATAATTTGATCTCAATGGGTCATCACTGATCCATAGCTGGTTCCTATAACTAAATCGTCATTCGATCAGCATTTTCAACCATTCAAATCAAGCATACATTACATACAATATACCCTAGCAAGCATACATCCATACACATCAAAGTGAAGCCTAAATCTAAAGAAGAGAGTCCATAAGAACAAGGAGATCTATAAGAATACAAATTTCACAAATCATTTCCAAGTCATTTGAAATTTACATATGTGATTAAAGAGGGTCTAAAACATATTTTAGAGTTTAAAAATCATTTTAAGGTGTACAATAAGTAATTAGTAAGTGAGAGGTCCTAACTACTAACCTAAGTCCAAAGAAAATTCAAATAGGCATGAATCCCAAGATGAAAAGCAACTCCAAGTGATCTTCAATAGCAAATCTTCAAATCCAAGTACTAATTATGCTAATCTCCTTCTAATGATAAGATTTGGTTAATTAAAGAAGGGTTTATGGTAACTGTTAGGCTTAGAAGTGATTAATGGTGGTTGTCTCTCTATTTTTGGGAAGTTTGTAATGATGGAGAGAAGTCCCATAAGCCATAACATGATGCTAATCCCGAAATGGGCTTCAGACCTAACCACTAACTCATTAATTACCCACTAAGCTATCCAAAACCAAGTGAAACTTCAAATAGCCATAACTCCCTAATTGTAAGTCCGCTTTCCTATTACGATCACTCTACGAAATAGGAATGGAAGTGGTTTCAGACTTCAATTCGGCTCCTACCAAAAGTTATAGGCCATATGAGATTTTCCGGGTCAAAACCATCCGATAAAGATTTTAAGGATGAAAATGTCTTTAATAGTCATTTTACAAAGTTATAGGATCATACGATCCTATATATAAAAATAATATTAATATTCTACGATTCTCCGACTTGTTGAATCTAGGTCGTTCCATTCTCCTCCACATTAGGAATTTCGCCCCCGAAATTCCAAACAAAATCAATAAGTTTATCCCGCATGCCTAACAACCATATACAATCATAAGCAACCATCACACATCAATCATGCATACACAACAACAAATGAAAAAGGAAAATCCAAGCCTATACTGACATGCAGGATACTCTACTACAGTATACTTCATGATATCATAAGTGAAAGTAAAAGTGATAAATAGAAAGTCCCACTAAGAAAATAGCTCTGGATAAGCTGTCCTCGTGCTCTCCTCGGTCTCCCAAGTGCAATCACCTTCGTTTTCACTCCATTGAACCTCCATCAACTTCACAGTCTTCCTCCTAAGCTACTTTGCATCACGTCCAATGATACGAATAGGCCTACGAGGTCTCAAAGCCTCCAGTTAAATCTCGACATCTTCTAGTTGATCTAGTGCGATAGTTATGCTTGAGTCATGCACAAATTTCCATAAGTGAGAAACATGGAAAAGATTGTGCGCTCCCACCACTCTTTGAGGTAAGTCGACTCTATAAGCATGGTTCCCAATCCTCTCTAACATAGGAAAAGGACCGACGAATCTTGGTGCCAACTTCCCTTTACTACCGAACTGAATTACATTCTTCAGTGGAGAGACCTTGACAAATACCATATTGCCGATAGAGAACTCTAGGTCTCTACATCTCTTATCAACTTAGCACTTTTGTCTATCTTAAGCAGCTTTCATCTGTTGTCGAATGATCTCGATCTTCTCTGAAGTTTCACTAAACATATCTGGTCCAAGCATCAGTTTTTCCCACGTTTCCCACCAACAAGAAGGAGCATTGCACGCCCAGCCCTATAATGCCTCAAATGGTGCCATACTTATGCTGGACTGGTAACTGTTATTATATGCAAATTCAACGAGATGTAAGTGATCATCCTACGAGCTCCCAAAGTCGAGTATACATGCATGCAAGAGATCCTCTGATATACGATTCACCCTCTTGGTTTGGTCGTCAGTTTGAGAGTGATAAGTTGTACTAAGGTACAACTCTATCCCTAATGTCTCCTGTAAGCTCTTCCAAAACCCACTAGTGAACAACAGGTCTTGGTCACTCACAATGCTTTTTGGCACACCATGGAATCGTACTATCCACTTCACATGCAATTTGGTTGGTTTGAATGACGTTTAACTTGACTTGATAGATATAAATCTGGCGCTCTTGGTCAAGCGATCGACTATGACCTAGATGCTCTCATATCTAGCTCCAATCCTCGGCAATATGTCAATGAAATCCATCGAAACTTGTTCCTATTTCCACTCGAGAACTTCTAGCGGTTACATCAAACCACTAGGCTTCTTCTGCTCTGCCTTAACCAACTGGCAGTTCATGCATTTTAAGATGAATGTCCCAACGTCTTTCTTCATCCCATCCTAATAATCGTACTATCCACTTAACCCATCGGAATATCTGCTCAATCAGAGTAGGTCTGATAGTCAAGCTTGCCAATCTCTGGCTCTAGCTCGCATCTCGATCGAAAATCATACCCATCAATATACTCTAACTGTGCCCATTGAAGAAACATAGCTCTCAAGTTGCCATGTCTCCACGTCAATGCATCAGCAACCGCATTCCTTTTCCCTAGTTTGTGTGCAATATCAAAGTCATAGGAGGCTAGGAACTCTAACCATTGCTGTTGATGATGGTTGAAATCCTTCTACCAAAAAAGGTACTTCAACGATTTATAGACGGTGAAAAACTCGAACCTCTCTCCTAAAAGATAGTGCCTCGAGATCTTTGGCACAAACATAATTGTCGATGCTCAAAATCATGGGTCGGGTATTTCTTCTCACGTAGCTTTAGTTGTCGACTAGAATATGCAACAGCTTTGCCCATCTTCACCAATACCGCGCTCAATCTGGTGCATAAGCATCAGTGTATACCGTCATCTCTTTATTCCTGCTCAGAATGGCCAATACAGGTGCACTCATCAACTTCTCTTTCAGATTCGCGAATGCAAGTTCACATCTCGCATCCTAAATAAAAATCTGATTCTTTTTTGTCAACTGAGTCAATGGTGTAGCTACTTTGGAGTAGTCCTAGATGCATCATCTATAATATCCAGCTAACTCCAAGAAGCTTCTCACATCCGTAACGTTTTTGGGTCCAGCCAAATCTTGAACTACTACGACTTTTGCAGGATCCACGGTAATGCGCTACTCAGAAAGAACATGACCCAAGAAAATCACTTCCCTCCTCTAGAAGTGACACTTCAAAAACATTACTTTCAGCCAGTTCTCTCTCAATACCTCAAGCACTATCCTCAAATGCGTCTTGTGTTCCTCATTTGTCCATGAGTAGATAAGAATATCATCGACGAACGCAGGCACAAATTTATTTAGTTGACCCCTAAAGACACGGTTCATGAGATCAACAAAGTTTGTCGGTGCATTGGTTAGCCCAAGTGACACAACCAACCACTCATGGAAACCTGACAGTGTATGAAATGAGGTAATAGGCACACTCTCCTTCGCTACTCTGAGTTGGTGAAATCCCGTCGCAAGACCCAACTAAGAAAATACTCTAGCGCCATGAAGTTGATCGAACAAGTCATCAATACATGGGAGTGGATACTTGTTCTTCCTTGTCACTTTATTCAGCTAATGGTAATCAACACAAAATCTAAGGGAACCATCCGTCTTCGTGGCAAATACTACAGGCACCCCCGACTGTAACAGCCTGCACCTTAATGGGTCCGAATTTCGACTAAATTGAAACACAAGTCCATTAGGGTATAGATCGCTGGTTTTGGTAACATGTAATAAACACAAGTATACTATAGTGCGATAAATATAAACTTACACTGGAATAAAAAAGATATAATGTAACGACCTGTAAATTTTATTAGTTTTAATAATATATTTAACTGAATTTTTGTGAAATTTTAAATAGTTAAATTTGGAAATGAAAATTTGATATTTGAAATACGTTTTATTAAATATAGAAAATGGTAAATTTTTATCAGATAATATGGAAGTTTATTTTATTGTGTAATTTTATTTAATTTAAATCAGTTAAAATTGATGATAATAAAATGTTTTCCAAACCTGAATATTTTTATACAATAAATTTGTAAATCATCTTCCGAGTGAGCGTCATATTTTGTTTCTTCAAATTTGGACTGCTATTGCTCCAATTATCTTAATTCTGGCAAATTAGCAGCATTTTCGGTACCGATTATCGACTTTTGATCGGATGATCGTGCCATTGATATCTCTATACTGATTTGTTCGGCTCGTCATACTGATCTCTACGGTATATTCATTTCTGTATTTTGATATTTGATATGCTGCGAAATCGGGGTAACGACTTATTGTATCGGTTGAGTCTGGTTTTTCCCTATGACCTTTTGTCACCCCATCGTACAATCAAAAGGCCACTTACCTTATTAACTTCTGAAATCAAACTTTTGTCCTTTGATATCCCTTGTATGTTGATACATATGGTATCGGTGTCCTTTTAATTTTTCATTTTCTTTACTTGAAAAAACAAGTAAAGCTTTTGTTGTCTGGGAAAACCATGCGCATCCCATGCGACCATCTCCCCCTCATCATCTCACCCTCCTATTCTCTTCCCCGCATGTTTCCACCTCCGCTCTTCCCTGTGAGCTCGACACCACTTCCCAACACGCGAGCTGTAATCTGCTGCAAGCATCCTCCCTCTCTCCTCTTCTGTCCATCTTCATAAAAATATAAAAAATAAAAAAATGGAAGAGAAAATATAATATTGTTCTTGCTGTCATGCCTTGCTGGTGCTTTGCTCCTCTTTTATATAAGATAAGGTACATAAATATATAGATATATGTTTATAGTTTGTATATAAAATAGGTTAGTTATGCAAGTTGTAATCAGCTTATATAAAATCCAACTGAGTTCGTATGTATGGTTTTCATGTGCAATTCTCTTTCATGTATATATATAAAAGTAAGTATAATTTTGTATATCTATATTATGTTAAAATAATGCAAACCTATGAGTTATCTAAAAAGTGTTGGTTCGCATTTTATATGGGTGATATATATGTTGAATTTTATGAGTTGTGCTGTTAAATTTTTGTACCATGTATTATACTTTAAGAGTTATATATATTATATGATATATGACTTGTTTATAATATAAATGTCTTTGTTGTATATGATTTCTAAGTTGCATGTTTTTACTGAATATATATATATATATATTAGATTTTATATGGTATATTGGATATAAAAGTTTATATAGTTTATATTTTTTTTGTATAAAACTTGTATGTAAGTGGGTATGTTGCAAAGCACTATTTATTTATATATATAATAGTAGTAATATGTAGGTTGTATAGTTATTACATATTTTAGTTTAAAGGAAACATTGTATGTATATATTTTATTTTATAATAGTATTATATATATGATATTTTAAAGCTGTTGCATAACATATGTACTGTAAGAAAAAAAAATATAGTATAGATCTAATGTATGAGTAATTTATATTGTTGTGGTATATATATATATATATATATATAGTTCTAAAGGTAATGGTTGCAGTTGTATAGTGTCAGCCTACATAAAAATATATAGTACTATTATGTATTGATGTTTATATATATACTACTGTTAGTATTATATATGTTGATTTATTTTATATATGATCTGTTCCAGTAGTGTATATATATTTTATAAGTAAGCTATATTTTGTATATCGGGTTGGGTAGCTGTCTGCATAAGTTGGGTTAGTTTGTTGTTTCTATCATATTGATTCTAATTGTCTCATCGATTCCTTATCCATCAGCTTAGTCGTCAAATTCGTGTCAATCTTGATTTGCTTTGGAATTCGTGCTTGGATTCGTAACCCATCTCATTCGCGTTCATCTCTAACCTCGAAAGGTGAGCAATCACTCACGATTAATGTTCTTATATTTATTAAATTTGATTTCAATTGAAATGACAATTGAAATATGCTGCTGCTAGTTATTTATATTTTTATATATATGCCATTATCTGTTCTGTTCACCTGCGACATCTGACACCATTATCTGTTATTTACATTGATGATATATGCCTGTTATGTTATTATCATATATGTTATCACTCTGCAAGTTCCCTGTTAGTATAGAATTCCCTATGGGTTGAAATGATACATACCCGAACGATCTGTAGAATAGGAGAAAATCGTTATGGGTTGAAATGATAAACCCAAGCGATTTTCATTGAATTGAATTTGGGATTGCAGGTTGAAAAGATATATATAAATTGCGGATTGAAATGATAAATATCCGTATCACTTGACCATAGGATAGAAAATTTTATATAGACACCGTTGGTCGACATATATATATATTTGAAAATGATTTCTATGGTTTTGGAAAGAAGTATATGGTTTATTAAATATTGATTTTAAAGATTTATTAAAGTTGATATATAATATGTTTAAGTATTTATTTAATATCTATATTTTCAAATATAGAGTTATAATGATTTAGGTTGGAAAGATAAATTTGAAATTGATTTGAAATTATATTTATCTAAGAATTTTACTTAAATAAGTTTGATTTAAAATTTATTAAATTTGAAATTTTAAAGATATGTTTTATAACTTGAATTTGATTAAAAGTGACTTAAATGAATATTTCAAACTTATATAAATTTAAATGGGATATTTGTTTATTTAAATTTGTAAATTAAAGTTGTATTTAGATGTTATTGAAATGATTAAGTAAATATTCTAACTAAATAATAGTAAAGTGAATTTGATATATATATGAAATTATCAAATTTAGTTTTGAAATATAGAATATTTAAAGCTTTGAGATATATTGAGATTGAAATGGCTTATTTTATGGTTCAAATATGTATTTGAAATCGATAATTTGGAATGGTTTATTGAGAAACTAAATTGAGTTGAAATTTATAAATTGAGATTGAATTAAAGATTGAATTTTTTGGAATTCGAGTTGATTTGAATCGATTTGTGAAATTTGAGGAAGCTATTTTATTATATAAAGTATTTCTAAACTATATCTAAAACTATTTATATTATAAATTATTTTAATATAAACTATTTTTATATAAATCATTTCAATATAAATTATTTTATTAACTTATAACTATTTTATATAAACTATTTTTATTTTATAAACTATTTTATTATATATACTAATTTTAATATCTAAACTGTTTAAGAAGAAAGTGTTATGAATTTCAAGGTTTTGATTTCCAAAGTGTTTTGATTTTTAAAGACTTATGATTTCGAAAGAGTTATAACCTTGGAAAGTGATATGATTTTTGGAAATGGATATATTTGAGGTGAAAATGATATCGTATTGATTTGGTTTTGAAATGAAAATGATATTTTGGTTTTGAAGTATAAACTATTTTGAAATGACCGTGGTGTTATAATAACGTTTGGTTGTTAAAGAGACCGGGATCGGATATGGGCATACTCTCTGTCGATACCAAAAACCACTTTAACAACTGTGTACGCGGTGGAGATTCCAGAATGAAGTAGGATGGTGGCGACGATTCTAAAGGTATATTTACGTGGACCCAACTCCCGTGAGTTGGCATAAGGTGGATAAAACAGGAGCAATTCCGAGCCAATGAGATAGCTCCTCTTATCAGACACACTCCATCGTATGCCATTATATTACTTTGTGATTGATTTGGTGCGCACCTTTGATTCAGGAGTGTGGCTCGAGTTGGGCGATTGTTGCGGCTATGCGTTACCAACAGTCCGGATGCGTAATTGGTATATCTACCCTGGCATTGCCTTGTTGTGCCGTGTCACCTACCCTAGCGCGCCTTACTACGAGTTTGATTTGTGTCATACCTATGGAGTATCCTCTGGTAGCTCCAGTTTACGGGGTATTACGGTACTATATAGACTATTGGCACTATAAAATGTGTTAAGGGGGATATGGGTAACGCCTTAACGCTATTTTAATAGTTTACTTTACTTTAGACATTATTATAATAGCGTATATTACTACATAGTAGATAGTTTAACGGATCCTTAGAGGATGGTTATCCCAAACATCCTTTGAGTTACTTGTATTTCAGTTGATATTTCACTTGAGTTGGATTTATTGATATAAGAATGTTAATCCTTACTCGAGTGTTTTGTGTTTTGCTTTACACTCGGGTCAGACTGAGTTGTACCAGTATTCGAGACTCACCTTTGGAGTTGGAGCTTCGCTTGGAGATCCATCTATTGATTCTGCTTTCAGTATTCGGTTGATTCCAGTGATGTATTCAGATCTTGTATTTGACTATTGTATTGAGACATCTATGTATCCGTGACTTCTGTTGTATCTTGTTTAACTCTGTTATATATATATATAGTAGCTTCATGAACTACTATTCTTTTGTTTCCGCTGCATTATATTACTCCATATCTGTGATTCTGTGATCTTTATTTACTGTATATGCTGAGTTTTGCCAAGTATAAATTAACAATCTGATATTTTGAGTAATTCAATTTCGACATGTGTGGATGCGAATGACTGAAAATTTCAGGAGGTTACATATAATAGAACATAAATACTGACTGAGGCTACTACCATGGAATCAATAGTATTCCTTGGATATCGAGTTGCCTTGTCAGCGTTGAGCATGAATGAGAAGACTTCACCATCTGCAATTCCCGTCTTGCACCAGCAGTTTGTCCCTCAAAATCTATCATGTGGGTTGTAATGAGGCGGAGGGTCAGAATAACGTTCTAGTGCCTAGAAATTTACATACTTTGTCCATAACACTAATTTATGCCGATGGATTCCTATTTAAGTGTTATGTCTATTATTCATGGCTAATCCGTTCAATCCTATGTGCGCATACGATATGCCTAACCTCCTCTAAAGTATAACTATATACACACAAACACACACACACATGCCTAAATACATATATATCTATATGATGTACTACTAAAAAACCCTAGCCATTTAATACTTCTTGAATAGGGAGGAGGCAGACCAAACGGCCATTTAATACCTCAACCCCGAAGCGAGCCCTCCGCAATGTAGACGCTAGTCAATTGGCGCTAGCTACAGAGATCGATGACCCATGGATTCTACACTTGTAGGAAGCGAATCCATCAAGGCATAACCCAGTCTTTGGTACCGACCACTAGAGACCATTGGTGGTCATAGCCCATATGCCAACCCTACTACTAAATATCGATCCAACAATAATACTGACATAGCCCGCTAACCTTCCACGGTTGAAATCTCGTTTAGACTAACTTAAGTAAGTTAAGGAAAATGCCTCTTTCAATTACTTAATACCCCTTATTAGAAATAAAGCAAACCTCACTTCTTTAAAAGTACGGGCCATTTAATACTTCAAATCTGAGGTGGACCCTTGGTATATTTTCCTCTCCCTATACACAAACGCATATCCCTTCCCCATGGGTCCTATAGTTGAAGATGTCACATATTAGTAGTAAGTATACACAACCGTAGGTAGGGTCCCGCATTTAATATTATTTATTTCGTTTTTTTTGTTTTTAATTATTTTCATTCTAGAAACTTCAAACGCTAATATCTTCTTCGTTTGAACTTCGATTACGAAACTCCAAATATAAAGTTGCTCAGAAAATCGCCACGAACGGAAGGGTGCAAGTTTCCTAGCCAAATTCTAATGTTTGTTCAAATTCCATTTTTGAGCCTTATTAACTGTTTATTAATTATCGTTAATTCTATAGGGTGTTACATTCTCCCCTTAAAAATAATTTGCTCCATAAAATTCCTCAAGGGTTGAATCATGTAACATAGCACACAACCCTCTAAACTATATAACCAATCAGTGTACAATCAATTTAGCAGCCAAACGTGTACAAGTTCATGGTGTATCATAACATATAAGACATGCATGTTGAATGATTCTAAATCGGCGTCTCCTTTATGAATGCATTCTTTTGAAAACATTTTGAAAATACGATGTAAACATCTGTATATACTAGCAGTTCTATATGTATGCAAGTTTTCAAAAATCAAATATCATTTTTTCCCTACAATAATTTCCATAGTCCTACAAGTAAAAGTATGGTTCAACCAATTTTGCATCTAATCCCTACCATCCAAAACCTAACACACAATTTCTAACATCCAAAATTTCGAAAATCTAATTTTCCTAAATATGTACTATGCCGAAAAAGGAATTTAGATAGAAAATTTTACAGTTTCACCCTTCTTTTGGATAAATATTCCATTGTACCTTGAAACCTTCTATTTTGCCCCCAAAACTTTTCTAACTTTTCCAAATACAATACGTATAAGAAGGTTTATTTTTGGATGTTAAAACATAATTATCATAAACGCAAGTTTTTGTTCACTATTAACAAAGTATGGAAATAGAAATTCCAAAACTAAAACAGCTTTTTCTCTTATTATTCCCTAAGTTTTGTATCCTCTCACCCTTATCAGACAGTAAAATTCATATTTACTAACACATCAACCATCTCTATGCTTAACATATGGCCTTTAGAAATCAGAAATTTCTTATTCTCCGTTAAAAACCTTTTTCCCCTTTTCATTCAAACTTGCAAAATAGTTTAAAAATTAAATCTTCAAAAGCATTCAAACAAAAAAATTCAAAAGAATTAAACACAACTTCTCAAAAGCATTTAAACGAAAAAATTAAAAAGCATCTGAATATAATTTTCTAAACATTTGTCGCTCCATCCTTAAAAACAAATCAAACCACATCTTAACGTAATCAGGGCGCAGTTAATGGGTTAATGCATATGATTGACCCTAGCATTATGCAGTTAATTGTAGATTTGGGGAACCTTTACTTTTACTCCTAAACAACGACACACAAGCCTATTTATAATTTTAAGCTTTTAAGGCATAGGGATAGTGACCCGTAATTTTGTAACAACCGTTCCATGTCCTCCGCTTACTAAAATTTATTTGTGCCAAAATTCTAAAGTTTTTGGGATTAAATCATTTGCTAACTAATCTCCTAATCAATTTTATAAAATTTTAGTCTTACCTACATTTTATTGCTAGTTGAATGTCCTTATGAGATCTCCTTATTTGCATCATTTCTCGATATATATATATATAGCGGTCTAAATTCATCCATAAAATCAACATAGTGATAAAATAGGAACATGTACCATACCATTCATATGCTTTTCCAAAACTCGGATGGAGACAATTAGCGATTACGACCCAAAAATCTAAATGGAAAAGACTGTTGGAAACTACCATCCAACATCAACTGGTGTTAATGATGTTGTGGCCCTATGACTCCTCACTCAATTAAAATGGACATTTCTAGTATGCTATTCAACTATAATTCACATGTCTTAACTTACTGTCTTGGCTCCTAATAAATAAGGTCTATCCTTTACTTCTATCATTACACTCGATTATAGGATAAATTATGCATTCCCACACCGTGGTAGGTAAGAAATTTAAGTTATGCATATTTAGAATAACTCATCAGAAAATTGGCTTTGTGGAATAACTTCTACCACCCCTCTTTCTTTCTTTATCATTGAGTCAACCAACATCGTTTATGCGTGTTCGCCATCTTATTACTCTCCTCTCCAATCATACTACTATCTTCTCTTAATCAAAATCTCTCAATAGCATTCTCAAACTTTTGTATTGCTTTCTTTATCCTTGATCTTTAATGCGAATATACCCCAGGACTCGCAAAATTTTACTTTGATAACATTCCTCATTCTTTTGAGGGTTCTCCTTATGGCTTCCACACTTCTCTAATACAATATTCCTTGGTTCATACCAATATTCCTTATATTTAAAGGGGATTCCTTGTTGCTACCCTACAAACAACAATAGTTATTTTATTCATAGCCTGCACCTTTACCCTATCTTACCTAGGCAATCATCACTATCTACTCCATATCAAATATTGGTTTGGATTTCACCTCTCTTTATAAAACTAAAACTTCACAATCATGAAGTACCTAATTCAAAACCTTTATCTTTGAAAATATAAACTTCAAAACCGTTTTCGAAAATTCAAAAATTGTTTGGTTTCCAAAAGGAGCCATGAAGAATTTCTTATCCTAACAAAATTTTCCTTTTCAAAGACTTTCTACAATGGAGATTTACTTCTTTAAAAGTAGGATTTTTAGCTCAAAAGATTC
This sequence comes from Allium fistulosum, assembly GCA_030737815.1. Classification (NCBI taxonomy): domain Eukaryota; kingdom Viridiplantae; phylum Streptophyta; class Magnoliopsida; order Asparagales; family Amaryllidaceae; genus Allium; species Allium fistulosum. The sequence goes on along the minus strand of CM060908.1, from coordinate 410,497,841 downwards.
AAAAACTCAATTATCATACCAAACCATTTTTCAGAACATCTTCTATAACCTGAAAAAATGAAAACTAGAGTGGACAAGGATAATTTCAATTCTATTATTTTCCTATTACTCATGTTATTTCCGCTTTTTCCATTGGCGGAGATTCTAATAGCACATGAGAGGGACTTCTAAAAGATATGTGCAATTGCAACATCTATTTAAGCTCCTATCTAAAATATATATGCAATTACTACATATCTATGGATTTAATCCATTCTTCCTATCTTATTCATATTGTTTTTCTCCTATATTATTTCTAACTAGATTACTAATCCTATTTTTATATATAAATTCCTAATGCTATTTCTATCTAAATTTTCCAATATTGACTCACTGTAGTGTGCTCGCCTACTACTTTAGTCATTGGAATTTTCTTCATTAATTTGAAAGGAGATATGTATAAATCCATTTCAGCTGTTTTTCTTCATATTTTTCTTACATGAGATTATTCCTCCTATCTTCAATATCGGGCATCCTTACCATTCTATTCTCTTTGCCCTATTTTAATCAAGTACCACTTTCATTTATCCACCCCTTAGAAAGAATTTTAAAAACCTGCAAACTTACAAATATAGGAAAAATCATCGAGCCAAGCATACACTCTCTTTTCCATTAATTTCAAAAACGAAAAATCCCTTTACCAAAAACCTTTAAATCAAAAAATTTTGACCCACTAAATTTTAAACTAAGAATTTCCAAATTTTCTTGCTTTTTCAAAACAATAACTTCTTAATGGATCCTTTGAAAAACCCATTCGCAATGTTTAAAGGAATTTTCAAAAATCCTTTTGTCAAATTCTTTCACATGGGGTTGCACATAGAAATGGACTTTAATCGTCCTTTCTTTTGTACTTTTCTTATTTCCCTTATACTCTTAACATAATAAAAATCCAACTATCTTCTTGTGGTGATTAGCGTACACCTTCTTGCGGAAACCTGCTCTGCTCCTATTATACCTTATTTTTGGATACTTGTAACATATAGGTTCTTACTTCCTATTTGTCTAGATGGAATGTACATCATCAATTGGCAATCTATCAAAATCCACAATCATAAGGCAGCCTAGGGAAAACAAAGGAGTCAAGAACCATCCAGCCTGCGGGGTCCTTCTATATGTCGTGCTCATGCTCTTCTTGGTCAAAGCCTTCCAATATGGCCTACACTTCATGGGGTAATCAGGGTAGGTGTATAAATTGAACTCTATTTATTGGCCCAACTCATAGTTGCATTGTCCATCCTTTCGAAATATGGTCGCAACTACTTTTATAGTCGGAATTTATGGAGCTTGGCATATAATATATATATATATAATTATAGGTAAAAACACAAATATGTTCTATCAGTGTATCCTAATTCTCATGATCGACTAACCTAATCTCTGATACCAAATGTAACAACTCGCACCTTAATGGGCCCGAATTTCGGCTAAATCGAAACATAAGTACATTAAGGCATGGATCGTTGGTTTTGGTAACCTATAATAAACACAAGTATATCAGGGTGTAATAAATATAAAATCACAATGGAATAGAAAAATATAATAGAACATAAATACAGACTGAGGTAGCATATCTTGGAATCAATAGTATTACTTGGATATCGAGTTTCTTTGCCAGCATCGAGCATAAATGAAATGACTTCGCCATCTATAGTTCCCATCTTGGACCAGTAGAATGTCCTTCAAAATCTATCATGTGGGTTGTAATGAGGAGGGGGCCAGAATAATGTTCTTGTGACTAGAAATTTACATACTTTATCCATAACACTAATTTATGCCAATTGATTTTTATTTAAGTGTTATGCCTATTATTTACGATTAATCTGTTCAATCTTATGTGGACGTATGGTATTCCAAACCTCCTCTGGGGTATAACTATATATATGTATGTATGAATGCCTATATGCATATATATCTAAATGATATACTAACCAAAAAACCTCGGTCACTTAATACTTCTTGAATAGGGAGGAGGTAGACGCAATGGTCATTTAATACCTCAACCCCGAAGTGGGCCCTCCGCAACGTAAAACTAATCAATCGGTTATAGCTACAAATACTAGTGACCCCAATATACGGTTTTATAATATAATTGTCATATTACTAATGCATCTCAATGACTCATCTAAGGGTTAACTAGCCGACCTCTGACAACCAAACAACTAATTAATCAAACTTCGAGGTTTGTGCGTATTCCATATGGATTCTACACTAATAAGAAGCAAAATCCGTCAGGGCATAACCCGAGTCTTTGCTACCGACCGCTTAGGACCATTGGTGGTCATAGCTTGAATGTCAGCCCTACTACTAAATACCGACCTAACAAAAATACTGACATAGGCCACCGACCTTCCACAGCTGAAATCCCATTTAGACTAATCTAAGTAAGTCAAGAAAAATGCCCCTTTCAATTACTTAACACCTCTTATTAGAAATGAAGCCGTTCCCATTTCCTTAATGTACCGGGCCATTTAATACTTCAAATCCGAGGCAAACCCTTGGTATATTTTTTCTCCCTATACGCAAACGCGTATCCCTTTCCTACGGGTCCTATGCTTAGAGATATCTCACATCAGTAGTAAGTATACACAATTACCGGTAGCCTCTAGGTGAAGAGCAAACTTCTGTTGTGTAACCCCATTGACCTCGCATCCCAACCCACTAAACCAAACTAATTATCCTTCATTCTTATCCAAAATGTATAATTAAGGCTGTATAATTTCCCACTATGGAAATTATACTGTCTTCTAGTATTTAATTCATATCTTATTCGCTTATTTCCTCCATTCCATAATATCAATTGTCCATTACAAATGCTCATTATTATTCTATTTGGACAATCTTTAATAACATTTATTTATTCGTTCTAATTCAACCTATTATGCCTATTTCATTTTCCAATAAATGCCATATTAAATCCTTTAACCAGTTCCATTAATCGCACTTATGTCCCCATTTAATTCCTATAACTCCCTATTAACTACATGTTTATTGCCCTATTAATTTCTGGAGTTCCCATCTCTTTTCCATCTACACCTCCTAATCTTATAATTTACTATGCTATTTATAATTGAACGTCCTAATTATAAAAAATTTGAATATTGACGTATATTGCATTGTATAAATACATTTATTTTTAATTGATAAGCATGGTTATATGTGTGTGTATATATTCCTTTTCTAACAATTAATCCCTAACCAGAATATTCCTTTCTACGTTTTAATTTATCGGAGCTATCCTTTCAAAAAAGATTACTGTTATAACTTTCCATAAATTAACAATAGTGAGAACTTTGCTTCATTTGAAATTACAAAGAATTATCTTTTTCCTTTTATTAAAATATACAGTGCAAACTATAGGGAAAGACATCTGTACTAAACACATCTCTTTCATTTTTGGTGTATTCCTTATTGTTCAAACAACGCACTTTTTATACATTTGAAATCAAATCATTTATGGAAATTACTCAAAAATGGATACAGTTAAATTATACCCCGCCCCAATAAATTAAAGCATAGAAATCCACATTTCAAGTCAAATTAGGGCAATCTAAACTAATACTAACATTTACAACCCAAATATAAATCTAGAATAGACTTTATAACTTTATCAACATTTAACTTTAACAAAGTTAGGGACTGATTTTCAAATTCACAGATTAGGGTGTAAATACCATTCCTATTCCAATTACCTAACTTACATAATATGTAGGCTAGGTTTCGTCTTCCTAAGTGTAACGACCCAGAATTTCACTGCTTTGATTTGCAGATATTTAATTAATTTTAAATATTCAATATATAGGTTTTATAATAAAAATAAAAATATTTTTAATAATAAACAATGATGGTGAAATAGTTTTTCAAATGTGTTTACAAAAATATATAGTTCGATGAAAAATAGAAAATGTGACCGGAAACTGTTTTCCGAATTTTCGACGTTTCATCGTATAAAAGTTGTTTGAAATGTTGTGTACACTTTTGTATATATATTAGCACATATATTAAGTATATAATATGGTTTAGGATGATATAATTAGGATTGATTAGTGTTAATTAAGTTAATTAACTTAAGATAATGATGATGTGACACTTCGGCAACTAAATAAAAAAATAAATAGAAAATAGTCACATCAGGAGGAACAAGATTTGACACTTTGGCAACTGGGGGAGACAAGAGTACTTGTAGTGGTAATTTCATGTTGGTAAGGAGGGGACATGGGCCGTGAGGTGGCGCAATATTGTGGAGGGCAAAGTACAAGGGTAGTTAGGTAATTTTAGGTATTTCATTTTATATAAAATCTTTTTTTTCTTTCTCTCTTTCATTTTTAATTTTGTACATTCTAAATTTTTTTTACTTCAACTTCCTAAAGCTCAAAAGAAACTTTAATGGCTTCCTTTAAAATTTTCAAGTTTTATATTTTTCAAATTTTAAACTTTTTAAAATGATTTAAACTTAGCTTCAAACTCCCCCTTTCCACTTCAAAATTCTTTCATTTTACCCGAAATGATTTCGGCCATAACTCCTTTAATTCGACCCAAAATTTAGATTTTTTTCAAACCATTTATAATTTCAGTGGCTACAACTTTGTAGTGTACCATTTTTTCTAATTTCGAGCTTAAATACTCCAAAAATCCATATTTTTCAAGAGTGTTTTTGAACCAAGATTTTTAAGTCCGAAAATGCCCCTTACTGTTTTGATCATAACTCCCTCAAAATTATCCAAATTGAGAAATTATTTTTTTAGATGATAGAGAAAATAATTATCTAAAACTTTTCTATTAACAACTTTTTAAAATTTTGAGAGCAAAAGGTCCAAAAATTGAGAACAATATGACCTATTTTTGAGTGGATTTCCTTGTTTTCCAAGCTTCCCAAGTTTCAAAGTATTTCAAATTTTCAGAATTTCTGGTGTGTAAATTCATTAACTTTTTATGAAATAATTTACCTTTATATGTATGGTTGTTATATGGTTGTTTATGTGATGATATTGTTGGATTATCTTGTGGTTGTTATGGTAATATATGTGTGTATGTGATGTGAATCTTAGGATTTGAAATCAAAGTCTAAGTATTATGCTTGGTTCGAAAGATGTGTGCTTGTTTATGTGATGGTTATGGTTCATAGACTTTGGGTTGTTTGCGATATAGTTGTAACAGTTCGCATATTTTACGATTGAATATTTAAATATTTTATTTAAATATAGAATCGTTAGTCGGATTAAAAGTCCGAAAGGCTACTTTTTGTAAACAGTCGAATTGGGACTCGAGACCACCTCCATTGAGTCCAAAATGGCGCTTACAACTTTTTTAAGTATAAACATCGATATGATTGGAGTTGAGTAAAATTTTGATGTTTTCATTTAGGGTTTTGGGTTTCAGCCCATTAACCCAACATATCAACCCAACTCCACTCCACTCCTCTTCACTTCTTCATAATATTTCCTAACACTTAAGCTTTAGAAAAATGGGGGAAGAGAAAAAGAATTAGAATTCCTAAGCCTTAATATTCTTTGCAAATACAAATTCTTACTCCATATTCAAAGAGAAGCTTTGGTAAGTATCTCCTTCTTCTTCTTCAACTCAATCTCTCTTTAATTTCAGAAATTTCCTAAACCTAACTTAGGAAATGTTATTCTTTTGAGCTTAGATTCAAGCTTCTAGAGTTGAAGTTGAAGAGTAATTGATCTTCCTTTGCTTTCAAGCTTCTCCTTCATCATTTTTGGGTTTAAAGGTGAGTTTTTGAACTCACATCTATTTCTATAGATATCGTTGTTGTTGGGTATGAATTCCTAATACTTATTCATGTACATTTGCTTTCGATTTGGATCGAATTGGAGAATTGTTCAATTTTTTGTTTTTGGAATTCAATTTTTTTAAAGATCCAATCTTTGATGTTTGAACACGTTAGTGAAGCGTTTTGAAGGGCCATACAAGGCTGGGTAGTCATTGGGCGTAAATCCTCAGTCGTAGTTGCTCGTTCGTTCGCTTTCGTCCGTGTTATCGAATTTGCCCCAAAGGGGGCTAGGCTGAATGTGCTTCTGAAGCAGGTTCAGTCGACTAAACCAGAATATTAGAAATACTCAGAAGAAGGTTCAGTCGACTGAAACAGTGGACTAGTCGACTGAACCAGACCCAGGAAATTGCCTGGGTCTGTATCAGTCGACTGACTCTGGGGATACGAAATTCATATCCCTATGTCAGTCGACTGACCTGATTGCTTCGGCCCCATTTGATTATTTTGCTTTTGACTTCCAGCTTTTAATCGATTCGTGATTATCCGATTTGTTGTTATCATTTATTATCGATTTTGATGACTTCTACTTCGGGATTTTTGGGTATATCCATTTTGATGGATTCGGCATCGATTTCTATGGATTTGATTCACGTCTTCGTATGTGGATTTTGGTGATTGATTGTTTCTACAATCATTTTTGTAACTTGTCACTTATAAATACAAAGGTTTCTATACTAGTAGTAAATATCCAAACTCTTTCACAAAGATGATTTCAACTCTATTTTAATACAAAGCTCGTTTATAAAACCGTTTTCCAATCTATTAGTATATACAAACCTTTACCTCATTCGTACGAGAAACCTAATTAAACGGCTTAGTAAAACAAGTGGTATGAAACGCTTGCGTTTACTTCGTAACGACAAATCTTTGGACTTGTTCGATTGAAACTCTTGTGACAATTTTCGAGTGGAAATCTACAATCTGTTCGTAAATATTTGAGTTAAGCAAGTGGTTATGGGACATAAAGCTAAACTCTTATATTTACTAGCTTAGTGTAATCGACACTTCTTGATGATCGATGATGATCATTTTGTGATTTAGACTAGCGATGTGCGATGTCTATTTATTTGTATGGGGACTACAATCCTCGTTTGTGGAACTTCGGTTCAATTTGGCGGGGTAACGACCCGTGGTCTTCGGGCCGTTTGTGGAGCTTCGGCTCAAAATTTATGGTAAGCGACCATGGAATAGCGTTCCGTTTGTGATACACGTGTTGGTGAGTTTTCATGCTCCCGTTTGTGATAGGCCTCCCCCTTTGTGATTTCTGGATTTCTAATTGATGATTTCTAGAATTTGTGTTTCGCCTCTTTTTGTGATTGGCAATGATATGTTTGTCAATATTGGTAGTTTGGTGAATAAAATAAAGAATATGATATTCTTTTTGGTGCTTTGAGATTTTTGAGATATTATATGATTTTGTTGTTGCTTAAATCATATTTGTTCTAGTATGACATTATTGTTATCCTACGTTCTTATTATATCTCTGCTTTAATCTCATTTCTTTATCTGATATTTATAGCTAGACTGATCCATTTATTATTTTCTTATTATATAATACTCGGGTCAGACCGAGATGTTACAGGTGCTTCTGCTTGACTCCTTATTTGGGATCATCTTCTGACTTTTGTCTAACTACAGTACATTTGTAGTTTTTGTTGTTATACATTCGAGATATAGACTCCTTGATGTATACCTATTCTTTTGTCTTACACTTGTATCTATTCTTTTGTGATATTGTGGATCTTATCTGAGCACTACTCTGATGAACACCTTTTTGTGTTATATATTCATATCTGTTTCCGCCTTTGTGATATGAATGTCTGTGATTGATTTGTGTTATGTTTATTTCTATATTTGTTTCCGGAGGCCTCATAGCCACTGTGTGGTAGCTTCGAGTTTGTATTTGATATGTCGTATTTCCTCTTGAAATGAAATGTAAGTTATTTTATCTGACATATCGGTACTCGCCCAAAGCAATTACACAGATGGTCGCTCCTCAACAGCCTTATTCTTCGCGCTAGTTGACGGCATTACTCCGTAGTGTCCTTGGCTAGCGTGAGCATAGAGGTGGGGCGTCACAGCTTGGTATCAGAGCCAAACTTCGGAATAATATAGAATAATCTAGCAAGGATCATTGTCCTAAGTCTTTCTTAGGAATCGTGCCATAGGGTTTAATTCGAGTCTTCGTACCATTCTATCCTATTTCTTTTTATGATACCTTGTTTTATCAATCAAAGTTGTTTGATATTCATTTTGAGATTAACCTTTTTTATCTTTTCTTTCTTTCTTAAAAGAAGAGAAATGGTTAGACATGGCCGTCCCAGCGCCGGTCAATCTAGTGCTACTCACCAGGATGGAGTATTTATGTCTGCTCAGCAACTTCTAGATCTTGTGAGAAATGCTCAAGCTGTCGGACCTATTCCTGAACCCACCCATCCTAAATCTGGGTTTGCACGCTTGTGTAGTGATTACACCAGTTTAGGTGGAAAGCCATTCAAAGGTTCCGAGAGCGTTATAGAAGTCCAGGCTTGGCTTCGAACATGCGATCGCATCTTTTCTCGCATGAATCTTATTGATCTTCATCGAGTCCAAGTGGCTTCTAGTATGCTCCAAGAAAAAGCATTAGACTGGTACGAGCTTCTAATCTCCAAAATTATTAAAGCGGACCTTACTTGGGAGCAATTTCGGGAAAGGTTCGAGTTGAAATTCGTGCCGGAAGCTGAAAAAGTATCTTTAGCCCGACGCTTCATAGACCTTGTTCAAGCTGAATCTTCTGTGACGGACTACGTCGCATCTTTCGAATCTCTATCTAAATATGGCGTCGAATATATCAATACCCCATTGAAGAAAAATCAGAGATTTATTTATGGCTTGAACAAGAGCCTTAAAAAGCCATTACTTCTGAAATTAGAAGTTTCTTTTGATCAACTTGTTGATATTGCTCTTCGACTCGAAGAGGCTGATAAAGATAGTGATGCTGAGGCCAAACCAAACATCAACAAGAAGAGACCTTTTAAATTCAAGCCTAATCCCAACAAGAAAGGGAAGCAAACGACTTCGGTAGCAATTACTCCCAACTCTCGTCGAGGAGAATGTTACAATTGTGGTTCTAAGGACCACTATGCAAACAAGTGCCCGAAGTCTCTTTCTTGCCGCTATTGCAAGAGTTCGGGTCATACTATATCTTTGTGTCCCAAACTTCAAGGCAAGAAGGAGGGCAAGCTAAATGTTGTACAAGCCCCTTCTAACACTTCTCGTGGTCAAGGTATTTCTCATTCTATCCTTGATGGCATTATTATATTTCCTGATCTTTCTATTCGAGTTCTTTTTGATACGGGTGCATCTCACTCTTTTATATCAAAAGAACTTGTTGATGCTTTGTCTTTGGATGTTACTGGCTTGATGACTTCTTTGAGAATTGCGAATCCGGTCGGTGGATCCGCAACACTCGGTTTACTTTGTAAAGATGTCGAAATTATTTTATGTGATTACTCTTTCCGTGCCGATTTGCATGTTATGCATTATTTAGGTTTCGGAATGCTTTTGGGAATGGATTGGCTTAACCATTATGAAGTCCATATCCTATGTCCTGAGCGGACTATATATCTTCGACATCCTCAATCTGTTAAGCAGATTTCTCTTATTCTGAAAGATTCAGATTCCAATTCGAAAGCGTCCTTGTATTCACTAAATCCTCATGATGACGATAACAATGATGAGGAAGATGTCATTTCCCTCATTCACATTGTTCGTGAATTTCCCGACATATTCGAGCCCGTTTTAGGATTACCACCTAAGCGAGCAATTGAGTTCAGAATTAATCTAATCCCTGGAGCTCTACCTATTACTCGTCCTCATTATCGTATGTCCAATAAGGAAAACGAAGAGATGCGTAAACAATTATCCGAATTGGAAGCCAAGGAGTTTATTCATTCTAGTTCCTCTCCTTGGGGAGCTTCGGCTATTTTTGTGAAGAAATCCGATGGTACACTTAGGCTTTGTGTTGACTACCGCAAGCTTAATGATCTCACCATCAAGAATAAATATCTCTTACCTCGGATTGATGATTTATTCGATCAACTTAGTGGTGCTAAAGTCTTTTCACGGTTAGACTTAGCAACCGGTTTTCTTCAGCTTCGTATTGCAGAGGATAGCATTCATTTGACATCGTTCCGTACTCATTATGGATCTTATGAATGGCTTGTTATGCCATTTGGTTTGACTAATGCTCCAGCTTATTTCGTTGACTTTAAGAATCGAGTTTTCAAAGACTTTCTCGATCGATTTGTTCTAATCTTTATCGACGATATTCTTATTTATTCTAAACCCGAGGAAGAGCATGAAAATCATCTTCGAATTGTGTTGGACACTCTTAGGAGTAACCAATTGAAAGCTAAATTTTCTAAATGCCACTTTTGGCAATCTCGTGTGAAATTTTTGGGGCATATTATTTCTAAATTCGGAATTTCTGTGGACCTTCAAAGATTGAAGCGATTCAAAATTGGAAGAGACCGGAGAGTGTGACGAAAATTCGTAGCTTCCTTGGATTGGCGAGCTATTACCGCCGGTTCATAAAAGACTTTTCTAAAATCTCCGTGCCTCTCACTAGTTTGACAAAGAAGGGAGTTAAATACATTTGGTCAGACAAATGTGAAGTTTCATTCCAAAAATTGAAAAAGCTCCTTTCCGATGCTCCTATTCTTGTGATTCCCGATGGGAACCAAGATTTTATTGTTTATACCGATGCTAGTCGTGTTGGTTTGGGTGCCGTTCTCATGCAGCGGGAACGTGTTATCGCTTATGCTTCTAGACAATTAAAGCCTGCTGAGACTAGATATCCCACTCATGTTTTAGAGCTCGCGGCTATTGTTTTCGCCCTTAGAATTTGGCGCCATTATCTTTTGGAGGAGAAGTTTGTTCTCTACACCGATCATAAATCATTGAAGTATTTATTTTCTCAAAAGGAACTTAATTTGCGTCAACAACGTTGGCTCGAGTTCCTTGCATCTTATGATCTTGACATTCTTTATACTCCTGGAAAAGGAAATCGTGTTGTCGATGCCCTTAGTCGTAAGCAACAAGCGGTTGTTTCCATGATGATATCCGAGTGGAATAATCTCACCCCTTTATCCACTTGTGATATTCGAGATCGTGAATCCAATTTATGTTCATATCTTGTTTTGTGTAGCCTTGAGGCTCATCCTTCTCTTTTAGACCGCATTTTTGAAGCTCAAAAGCATGATCCCGAATTGGTTCTTCTTAGCCAAAGTTGTAGGGATAAAATTGATATTGAAGGTTTGAAAGACTTTGATATTGATGCTCGTGGCGGTATTCGAAAATTTGGTAGACTTATTGTGCCAAATAATATTGATCCTCGTAAAGATATATCAGAAGATTCTCATCGTTCTAAATTTACCATTCATCCCGGTAGTAGTAAAATGTACGCGGACATGAAGTGACTTTATTATTGGGATGGAATGAAATCTGATATTGCTAACTTTATTAAGCGTTGCATGACTTGCCAACTTATTAAGGCCGACCATCAAAGGCCCGGTGGGTTATTGCAACCTTTGGAAATTCCATTATGGAAGTGGGATCAAATTTCCATGGACTTTATTGACGGTCTTCCCCATTCTCGTTCGGGTCATTATAGCCTATGGGTAATAGTAGATAGACTTACAAAATCCGCCCATTTTATTCCTGTTCGGTCCAATCGGACCGTACCTATTTTGGCCAAACTCTTTGTCAAGGAAATTGTTAGATTGCATGGAGTTCCTACTTCTATTGTTAGCGATCGTGATCCATTGTTTACTAGTGGATTTTGGAAAGGTCTTCAAAAAGCTTTGGGAACAAAGCTTAATTTTAGCACCGCTTATCATCCTCAGTCTGATGGACAAACTGGGCGCGTGAATCAAACACTTGAAGATCTTCTTCGTGCATGCGTTCTAGATTTTGGTGGAAGTTGGGAAGATCATATTTCGCTTGTTGAATTTTCCTATAACAATAGCTTCCAATCTAGTATTGGTATGGCACCTTTCAAGGCACTTTACGGAAGGCCATGCCGATCTCCATCGTGTTGGCTTGAAGCCGGTGAGAAGCTGGTTTTAGGTCTAGATTTTATTCGGGATGCCACAGAAAAGATTGACCTTATTCGTCATAGGATGAAAGAAGCTCAGAGTAGACAAAAATCCTATGCCGATAATCGAAGAAGGAAATTAGAATTTTCTGTGGGAGATTTTGTGTTTATTCGTGTTTCACCTATGAAGGGTGTTGTGCGTTTCAGTCGATCGAGAAAATTAGCACCTCGATATATTGGCCCATTTCCCATCACCGAACGCATTGGTTCCGTGGCTTATCGCCTTTTATTACCGGCTCAGTTTTCTGCTATTCATGATGTATTCCACGTCTCTCAACTACGGAAATGCCTTCGAGATTCCGATTATGTTCTTGAGCCCGGTGTTATTGAAGAAATTGAAGTTTTGCCTAATTTAACTTATGAGCAACATCCTATTCGTATCATTGCTTCGGAGGTTAAACGCCTTCGAAATAAAGATGTTCCTCTTGTGAAAGTTCAATGGTCCTCAAATCCTAAGGATTGCTCTTAGGAATCTAGAGAATTTATCGAGCGAACACATCCGGACTTGCTCTCTCGTGCTCCTTAAGGTGAACTTCTTATTACAAATTTCTTCTCTTTGTGTTGATATGCTTTTATTGTTGTTACTTCTTATTTATTTCTTAAAGATTACGAGGATGCAATTTCTTTAAGGAGGGGAGTCTGTAACAACCCGCATATTTTACGATTGAATATTTAAATATTTTATTTAAATATAGAATCGTTGGTCGGATTAAAAGTCCGAAAGGCTACTTTTTGTAAACAGTCGAATTGGGACTCGAGACCACCTCCATTGAGTCCAAAATGGCGCTTACAACTTTTTTAAGTATAAACATCGATATGTTTGGAGTTGAGTAAAATTTTGATGTTTTCATTTAGGGTTTTGGGTTTCAGCCCATTAACCCAACATATCAACCCAACTCCACTCCACTCCACTTCACTTCTTCATAATATTTCCTAACACTTAAGCTTTAGAAAAATGGGGGAAGAGAAAAAGAATTAGAATTCCTAAGCCCTAATCTTCTTTGCAAATACAAATTCTTACTCCAAATTCAAAGAGAAGCTTTGGTAAGTATCTCCTTCTTCTTCTTTAACTCAATCTCTCTTTAATTTCAGAAATTTCCTAAACCTAACTTAGGAAATGTTCTTATTTTGAGCTTAGATTCAAGCTTCTAGAGTTGAAGTTGAAGAGTAATTGATCTTCCTTTGCTTTCAAGCTTCTCCTTCATCGTTTTTAGGTTTAAAGGTGAGTTTTTGAACTCACATCTATTTCTATAGATATCGTTGTTGTTGGGTATGAATTCCTAACGCTTATTCATGTACATTTGCTTTCGATTTGGATCGAATTGGAGAACTGTTCAATTTTGGTTTTTGGAATTCAATTTTTGTAAAGATCCAATCTTTGATGTTTGAACACGTTAGTGGAGCGTTTCGGAGGGCCATACAAGGCTGGGTAGTCATTGGGCATAAATCCTCAGTCGTAGTTGCTCGTTCGTTCGCTTCCGTCCGTGTTATCGAATTTGCCCTAAAGGGGGCTAGGCTGAATGTGCTTCTGAAGCAGGTTCAATCGAGTGAACCAGAGGTTCAGTCGACTGAACCAGAATATTAAAAATACACAGAAGCAGGTTCAGTCGACTGAACCAGTGGTTCAGTCGACCGAACCAGACCCAGGAAATTTCCTAGGTCTGTATCAGTCGACTGACCATTTGGGTCAGTCGACTGACTCTGGGGATACAAAATTCATATCTCTGTGTTAGTCGACTGACCACCTGGTTCAGTCGACTGACCTGATTGCTTCAGCCCCATTTGATTATTTTGCTTTTGACTTCCAGCTTTTAATCGATTCGTGATTATCTGATTTGTTGTTATCATTTATTATCGATTTTGATGACTTCTATTTCGGGATTTTTGGGTATATCCATTTTGATGGATTCGGCATCGATTTCTATGGATTTGATTCATATCTTCATATGTGGATTTTGGTGATTGATTGTTTCTACAATCATTTTTGTGACTTGTCACTTCTAAATACAAAGGTTTCTATACTAGTAGTAAATATCCAAACTCTTTCACAAAGATGATTTCAACTCTATTTTAATACAAAGCTCATTTATAAAACCGTTTTCCAATCTATTAGTATATACAAACCTTTACCTCATTCGTACGAGAACTCTAATTAAACGGCTTAGTAAAACAAGTGGTATGAAACGCTTGCGTTTACTTCGTCGGTTAATCTTTGGACTTGTTCGATTGAAACTCTTGTGACAATTTTCGAGTGGAAATCTACAATCTGTTCGTAATTATTGAGTTAAGCAAGTGGTTATGGGACATGAAGCTAAACTCTTATATTTACTAGCTTAGTGTAATCGACACTTCTTGATGATCGATGATGATCATTTTGTGATTTAGACTAGCGATGTGCGATGTCTATTTATTTTTTGTGGGGACTACAATCCTCGTTTGTGGAACTTCGGTTCAATTTAGCGGGGTAGCGACCCGTGGTCTTCGGGCCGTTTGTGGAGCTTCGGCTCAAAATTTATGGTTAGCGACCAGGGAATAGCGTTCCGTTTGTGATACACGTGTTGGTGAGTTTTCATGCTCCCGTTTGTGATAGGCCTCCCCCTTTGTGATTTCTGGATTTCTAATTGATGATTTCTAGAATTTGTGTTTCACCTCTTTTTGTGATTGGCAATGATATGTTGTCAATATTGGTAGTTTGGTGAATAAAATAAAGAATAAGATATTCTTTTTGGTGCTTTGAGATTTTCGAGATATTATATGATTTCGTTGTTGTTTAAATCTTATTTGTTCTAGTATGACATTATTGTTATCCTACGTTCTTATTATATCTCTACTTTAATCTCATTTCTTTATCTGATATTTATAGCTAGACTGATCTGTTTATTATTTTCTTATTAAATAATACTCGGGTCAGACCGAGATGTTACAGGTGCTTCTGCTTGACTCCTTATCTGGGATCATCTTCTAACTTTTGTCTAACTACATTACATTTGTAGTTTTTGTTGTTATACATTCGAGATATAGACTCCTTGATGTATACCTATTCTTTTGTCTTGCACTTGTATCTATTCTTTTGTGATATTGTGGATCTTATCTGACCACTACTCTGATGAACACCTTTTTGTGTTATATATTCATATTTGTTTCTGCCTTTGTGATATGAATGTCTGTGACTGATTTGTGTTATGTTTATTTCTATATTTGTTTCCGGAGACCTCATAGCCACTGTGTGGTAGCTTCGAGTTTGTATTTGATATGTCGGATTTCCTCTTGAAATGAAATGTAAGTTATTTTATCTAACATATCGGTACTCGCCCAAAGCAATTACACAGATGGTCGCTCCTCAACAGCCTTATTCTTCGCGCTAGTTGATGGGATTACTCCGTAGTGTCCTTGGCTAGCGTGAGCATAGAGGTGGGGCATCACAATAGTAGTGGAAAACAAGTGGGAAATTACGGGTATCCATAGCGATAGTCGCTATGGATGCAATTCGCTTAAAACTTTGATTTTTGAAAAAATTTTGTTTCTAAAACTTAAAAGTGTTTGTAAATGTTTTTTTATAAACTTAATAATAATGTTTTAGGAATTTAATTAAGTTTTTAATAATTAATTCTTATTTAATTAAGTTTTTAATAATTAATTAAGGATTAGACGAGGTTTAATAATTATAATTAAGTGAAGATTAGTTATTAATTAATTATCTTTTAAAGTTAAGATTTATTTTAATTAATTATTAATTAAGTTAATTAAGTATGAGTTAAGTAAATTATTTATATTTAATTTATCATTAATTAAATATAGGATTAATTGTTAACTAATTATAATCGAGTGTTAATTATTTTTAATTATAAATCATTAAAGGTTTTAATTTATAATAAATTATTTATTAAAGGTTTAATTTATTATTTAAGTTTAGTTAAAGATTATTTATTTAATTAATTGAGATTAATTAATATTTAATTATTAATGAAGTTTTAATTAATTATTTAATAATTCATAAATGATTAATTTGGGTTTAATTAATAGTTAATTATTGTTTAATTATTTAATTAAATTAATTTAAAATTTAATTAAGATTAATTATGATTTAAATAAGGATTTAACTTATAACTAATTTTTTTTAAAAGAGTTTTAAAAGTTTTAAATCCCATATTTTCCAAAAGTAAAAGTGTTTTAAAAGAACTTTTTTTTAAAGATGGTTTTGAATACAAGTGATTCAAGTATTGATACCATTAAGGAACCATATAACTATGAATGAGTTATAATGTTGATTGTTGGGTTGTTTGTGAAAGTGACCGTGTAATATGGATATATGATAATACAGAGTATAGAGATGATAGTAATACTGTAAATAGTGCGGAATATAAAATCAGTATAGTAAAATGACACCAGATATTTTATACTGGTTCGGAGCACCGTCCTACGTCCAGTCCCAGACTCCTTCTGGAATTTCACTAATAAACCTCACTTAACCCGGAGGAACAGGTATATACAACCCTTGAGCAGCCGAAGAAGGACCTGAGCAACAGAACATGATTTCTCCTCAGCAGCCGAAGAGGACTTCACACGCCTGAGCAGCAGAACAGGACTTCAACAAATACAAAAATACTTTTGACTTTGTGTGTTCTTAATAACACGAATTTGTCACTTGTAGTACACCCTTCCTATAATCTTTTCCTCAAGTATAATGTGTGTAGTTGTGTGTATATGAAGATTAGGAAGTTTCAAATTGCTTAAAGAATATGGAAATGAATACGTAAGCAATGAATGTATGAATTCAAGAGAGTAGTTAATTCAGAAAATATGAGTCAAGTATAAGCAAGTAAGTGAAGTTAGTCAAGTGATTTGATCTTGAAATTCATGCATATATATAGTAGTTAAGGAGTTGCAACTGCTGGTGAAGAGTTCTCTGCGAATAGCAATGGTTGCAACCCTTGGGGAGGAAGAAAGCTATTCAAAAGAGGAAGAAAGCTATTCAAAAGAGGAAGTGACTTTTCACAAAAAAATGACTGTTGCAGAATTCAGTCGACTGAATAGTCTGAGTCAGTCGACTGATTACAGAGTGTAAACTCTCAGGTTCAGATTCAGTCGACTGACTCAGATTATTCAGTCGACTGAATTTAAAAACATGAATGTATATGTTAAACTGCACAGATTCAGTCGACTGACTCAGGTTATTCAGTCGAATGACTCAGGTTATTCAGTCGACTGAATTCTATTATTAAGCCAAAACTATAGTAGCTCATTTGGTTAGAGTACTTGCCTTCCAAACTAGTGACCAGGGTTCGAGCCTCGCTTCATGCATTTTTTTGAAAACTTGATTTTGATTAAAATATGCATGCAAGTTTATGTGAATGATGATTCTTGAGGAAAGATTTTAACAAAGCACTAAACTAGACTTTATATACTCATTTGATGACTCTTGTTAACTATACAAACCAAATATTGAGCCGATGAGTCTGGATGTTATCGTAGTCGTAGATTCGTGAATTTTTGTTTCATGTCAGCAATCAAAACCTATGATCCAACAATTTGGACATGTGTTAGCAGAATAAACCCCCGTTCTGCTATAAATTGATTGTTTGTTTGTGTGGACATGTGTTAGTAGAATAAATCCCAGTTCTGCTATAAATTGTTTGGTTGTTTGATTGTTAGTTTGTTCGTGTGAACATGTGTTAGCAGAATAAATCCCCGTTCTGCTATTAATTGATTGAATTGTTTGGACATCTTTTAGCAGGACAAATCAACATCCTGCTATTATGTTATTTGGACATGTATATGCTAGTTAGCTTATATTGACATATTATTCCCTGATTTAGATATGAGTTATATTTACATATATGTTGATCTATGTAAATAACTGTTAAGTGAATTGGAATTGAAATTGAATAGTAACTTAAATTAGTACCATTGGGATTACTAAGCCTCTTTTTGGAATTTATAATGTATGTTTTTGAATTAACTTCTATTCTTTAATCAATTTGGAGTTTAAAGTTTTAAATGATTTCCAAGTTATACTATTATTTTATAAAGTTATTTGTAAGTAATAACTTGTTTATAAAAGGGGTTTTTACTAAGGGATTACTTAAGGTGTTTTACAAAAGATATTTTGTAAATGAATATTTTATAAAGGAAATTTATAAAGGATTTATAAAGGAAAGTTTTACAAATGGTTTGAGATTTAGAAAAGAGTGTTTTCTAAAAATTTAACTTGTGAATTTATAAAGAAGTTTTATAAATAAAATTGAAATTATTTATGAAATAAAGAGATGTGGAAAGAATGTTTGATTTGTATAGCATAATTCGAGTGCCAGAGACTGCCTATAGTTTACTATGTTTTTTTGCTGGGATAGCGATGTAACCATTGTGCAAACTGCGATCTATGATTAATTTCATGGCGTAATTCGAGAGGCGGAGATTGCCTGTAGTTAAGTTTTGATTTCTCTGGGATAGAGACGTAACCATTGAGCTGCGATCCATGGTCGATACCGAATGGTACTTTCCATATCTATTTTTAAAAGATTTCCAAGTATTTTTGAAAAGAATGTTTTGTGAATATACTTATCCCAACGGGATAAGTATTGAAGCAATTTCAAATTAGTTTATGAGGTTTTAGTGATTTCAGTGGGAAAGGTAATCTTTATTTTGGATGTTTGTTTATTTGATAGTTAAATAACCGACTATCAAATCTTGGTCCAAATATGTAATCCTTCTTAATTTTGGTGATAGGGAAACGATTCCTTACTTAACACCGAAGGATTTTAACTTTGGAAATATCTTGGGGAAACATGGGAATTATATGGTACGGTTACCATTGGTGGTGCTATATTGTACGTATAAACTCGTTTGTTCTTCTAGGATAAATGATAAGGATATCCGTCCACTTAAACGGTTAGGGGGTGATCCCCGCTCTTATGTATTGTCTAATTATTTCCTAAAGAACCGGTATTGAGCATTCCGAAAAATCGACGATTGGTTTGTGGAGCACCTGAGAAGCAGAAGAGTGTACTCGTAAGAGATGATTTGAAACTTTAACCACTCCAAAACCATATACGGTTCTATGGAGGAGTTTCATGATATATTGAGATGTTGGGATCCATATGTAGTTACGAGACCCATTGGGGTGCGAGAATCCATGGGTGATTCCAAGATCTATATTGAGATGTGGGAATCCTTACGTGATTCCAAGACCCATGGGGTATGGGAATCCATGTAGGATTCTATAATCTATTTTGGTGCGGTGCGTAAGCTGGAATGCCGGACATAGCCTCATCAGCGGAAATAACTAAAACCAAAGATAGGAGACATGGCTAGTAGGGTTGGCAAACCCATAGGGTGAGTCGGCTCACTATTCTAGCAATATCTATCAGTTTTGGCATGCTGGGAGCAATTTTACTTGGTCTTAGCAAGACCAGTTATGTTTTTTCTATAGTACCCTGGCTCGACGGGTACGATGCTTTGAAAGGACAACTTTGATCCTTGTGCAGGAGGACCGTTCTCAGAGGTTCTGAGGGCATCTCTATGGAAATCCTACATAATTAGCGAACGTTCCTTATCGGTTTTTGATTATATACCTAGTATTGTTGTGATGTACACTGCACGAGCATCACAGCTATTTGATTATTATTATTTTCACCCTTAGACATTATTATAATATCACTGGATTTTATATAAAAGTGTTTTGGTTATCGTAAGGTAAAAACTCGTCCGTGTTTATCTGCGGCGTGGTCTTATGAGATACCTTTGATTTTAAAAGAGTTTTAAAAATAATAATTCAGCTGTTTGAGTTTATTCACACCAGACCCATGTCTGACCCAGAGTTTTATTTTCTTTCCCTAAATCTTTTGGGTGCTCAAATTTTTACGAGCAGCCAAGTAGTCCAGGTTTTCTACGGATGCATTTTGAGAGGAGCTTGGAGCAGGAGGCTTCACCCATAGTTATTTATTATCTTATTTCCGTTGTATATTATGTACTCTATATTTGATGTATAAGGATAGGATGTTATAACTGTCATAGGTTAGAAATTGTATTAGTGTAACTCTGATGTATTATTTCGAAATGTCTTTGTAAAGTATTATGTGATTAATATATGTTATTCCATTGCGTTATGAGATTCTGTGTTTGTTCTTAGTTCTTTTGTCTTCTACCTCTCTTCTTTCACCCCTAACAATCCGTGTTTTGTTCAATTTGAGTTGACATGTGCGGTTTATTGTCAGCTTAGAGTGTACAGAAAAGTGGGTCGTTACACTAAGCCTACAACTCTATAGATCTTGCAAAGGCATAATATTTAAGTAAAATTCATTGATATAAATTTCAATGTTATAACTAATTTATATAATTTCCCACTTACCTTTTCAAATCCCCCAAATCTGAATTCATCTCTATACTTGACTTTTTTTCCTCTCCAATCAAGAATAATATGTATAACAAGGTATATACATACTGTTAGAATTATTGGTCTGAGAAGAGATTTGGGATCAAGGGAATATAGATTTATAATAATGAAATTTACCTTTTTTGCGTAGTATCGATTTTCTCCTTCTCTTCTTCTCTTTTATTTTCTGACCTTCTCCAATTATATATACAAATAATATAATATTTTATAATTAATAAAAATATTGAAGAAGGGAAAATGGCAGAGCTTCGCTACTTTGATCAGAAAATATGAGAAGGGAAGTGAGAGGCTGGCCTGTATTTATGTAACGAACAACCTTTCTTACTACCAAAGATGACACTTAATACATCCTCGATATTCGTATACCGATCATTTAGTCATCCGAAAGACAGGTCATTAGGGGTGAAACATAAAAAGATAAAACAGAAGAAACTAAACAACACAGAATCTCACAATGCAACGGAACAATATATATCACTCAACATAATATATTACAAAGTCATTTCAAAAATGTTACATCAGAGTCATATTAATACAAATTATACCCTAGAATAGTTATAACAGTCTGTCCCTACCTAACTGATACAATATACATATAATACAATGGAAAACAAGGTAATAACTAGATATCAATGAAGCCATCAGCTCCAAACTCCTCCAAAATGAATCTACGAAACCTGAACTACTTGGCTGCCCATTCAAATTTGAGCACCCAAGAGTTTAGGAAAAGGAAAATAAACTCCTGTTCATACATGGGTCTGGTGTGAGTAAAGCATACATTTTAACTTTATAAGAAAACCTTTAAATCAAAGGCATCTCGTAAGACCACGCCACACATAAACTCGGAGTTTTACCTTACGACAACCAAAACATTTGTATATAAAATCCAGTGATATTATAATAATATCTAGGGTTTTCAAGTAAATAATTAACATAGCTGAAATTGTTACATTAATTAAATTCTAGTACAATAGGTATACCACTAAGCCCAAAGGCACTTATTGGAAAATGGATTCCAAATAATGACTGGGCTACTGGGGTACCACCATTCATGGTGCATCTCTAGATAAAATAACACTGAGGACCTCATCGGGATCCCCTGCCAACACAGAATCGACCTACCCCTTACTGAATAATATCGAATATGATCACCACTTGGTTAATGGGTCCCAAAGCATACAAATGAGAGATAATATCGACTCTAGATAGGGATGATCATACCCTAACTGAAAGCGACCCGTTTAGCCCTGCTGCATCTCCCCTATTTTAGTCATTCCCAATTGATGAGGCTTGAGGCTACGTTTTACCATTCATATCTCACTTCCCACTTTGAATGCTAATACTGCCCTCCAAGCAACGATGCAATGCCAGCATTCATCCATACAAGTTGTCTAGGATATAGACAAACTGAAGGCACTAATTCTACTACATCTATTTTAGAATCACCCTCGTGATTAGCAGCAAGTAGCCCTTGCACTTCAAAGAGCACCATCTTCATTTCCATAATCTTCAAGATGTCTTCACTTCGAAACGCTTGAGTTGGATCAAAGTGGTTTTTGGATAACATATCTGATCCCGGTCTCTTTGGAACAACATTCGATAGTTTCTAGTAAACTCAACCTTGGTTCTTTAGGAAATAAACAGTCCAAGGTAAGAGCCGAGGTCACCTTCTGACCGTTAGTGGACGGACTTCCTTATCATTTGTCCTAGAAGAACGAAACAAGATTTATACGCACAATATAGCATCGTCAGAGATGACTGTGCCATATAACCTATGTGTTTCTCCTAAATATTTCCAAAGTTACGTTTTGGGTCCATATTTGATACTAGGTTATATAACTATCAAATAAACCAACAATAACCAATTCTGTTTGAGATTTATTTATCCATAGCAACAACTAAGCCTCAACACAAATCTTTATTTAATAAATCTCCTTTCAAAACATTTGTCTAAAACATTCATATACTTATTTCTCTGACATAAGTATATACACAAAATATTTGTGAATAACTTCTTACTTCTAAATCATGCTAAAATGGATTAAACAAATGTTGTTTAAATTAGAGGTATGGACAACCCCAACACTATCCCCTCGGTGTTAAGTGTGGAATGGATGTTCCATACCACCATTTTTAAAAGGTCGGTTTAGAGAAACCCAGATCTCAAATTCTTTTTATACTTCTTTCGATAAATCCTTTTTAATTAAATCTATTTCATTCGTGAAATGTCTTTTTCTTGAAATCCAAATCCATTTCAAAATGCTTTCTAAACTCCTAAATTCATTTATAAAACTCTTTTATAAATATTCAAAATCATTTATATAAATTGCTTTTATAAATATCCAAACATTTTATATAAATTTCTTATAAATATCCAAACCTTTTTATAAACTCCCTTTATGAATATCCAAATCATTTATAAAACTTCTTTATATAACATGGAAAACTGTTCCCATTAGTTAAAAACGTCTTTAGCAAAACCCTCTGTCAAATCATTCTTTAAATATCTTGTTCAAATTGAAATAACTTTGAACCCATTTCAAAAAGAAAATGGATTATTTGTCTTTACAAAATCAAACGGAGGCTTAATGACCACAATGGTGCTTTTAACTTGATTTTACTTATCCAGTTTAACATAGGTATTACATAACAACAGGTATGTAAGGGATCAACACATAACAATCAATCAACATAAGTAAATGTCCAAGTTAATTATAATAGCAGAATGGTGTTATGTTGTGCTAATAGATGTCATTTAGTTTTCCTAGTCATATGGAGTTACTTAAGGGTAAGCAATACAGAAATCCCTTAATTTAAAACAAATTTGAAAAGAAAACAATTTAAAAAAATGATTGCTTAAACTCAAAGTGATTTTAAAATAAATTAAAACCCTTGTAAATGAGAATCAAATCCTTTTAAATAGTAATTAAACTCTAATTAAACCTTATTAAAACATAATTAACTTTAATCAAAGATTAATTAAATAAAACCCTTTTTTAAAATGATAATTAATTAATAATTATCTTAAATAAATAATTAAATAATAATTATTTAATCCTTAACTAAAAATTAACTTTAATTAAGTAACAAACCATGGTTAATTTAATTGATTAACATTTAAGTTAAAAACCATTATTAACAAATAATTAAGTACTAATTACCTTTATTTACTAATTAATCAATTAAATAATCATTAATTAAATAATTTTTCTCTAATTACTAAATTAAAGTTAGAAAACATTTTATAAAAATATTTTAAGTTAAAACAAGTTTAGATTAGAAAAATAGTTAGATTTTACGGAATGCACGTATAGCGACTATCGCTATACGGACCCGTGATTTTCAAAACTTGAGATTTTGATTTTTTAACTTTTAAAACATAAAATTTGAACTCTTATCTTCTTTAAAACATGAAAATAAACTTTTGAAACTAAAATCAAAGTTTTAAACCTGAAAACTTTTCACTTTGAAACAAAAATCAAACTTTTTGACAAAAAGCGAATTTCTAGGTCGCTTTTGGTTAGCAAATCGTTATCTTTGTGTCATCAACCCACATACAACACACACAACATTCAATCATAATACCATATCATAACATTATAGCACAACCATAAGCAAGAATATTACTTCACAAATACTAACCAACTTTTCCAATATTCAAGGTATAATATTTATCGCCTACTCAAACTTGGGTATAAGGAATCAACAGATATGCATACATACACAACATATAACATTACCACATACTTCAGCGACATTTAAACTTATAAATTTTACAACTTTAAAAGGTTAGTAACTTGAGTTTTAAAAACACGAACTTTACTAACCAAACTTTCACTAAATCAAACTAAACTTGCTCTCGACCTAGCTCACTTGCTCCTAGCTCAACAAAGTGAAGATGTGGACCCTTGGAAGGCTAAATGGGCTCGACCTAGTGAACAGTAGGCATGGCCATGGCTAGAACGAGGCTCTACCTTGGTGATTTTGAGGTGTAGGAGCTTGTTTTATGAAGAGAAGAGATATGAAAGTGAATGGAAGGTGTTTAGTTATGTTTTTACACTACTTTCTCTATCTTTTCTCTTATGAATTTTAATTTGGCCATTAAAGTGGACATGAAAAAGAAGCAAGGAAGTGAAGAAATGAAGTAGGATTTGTAAAATGAAAATTATGAAAGGGGGTGGTAATACACACAGGCATGCACCCTTACCTCCCCTCTCCCTCTTGTTCCACATGTTGCCCCCTCCCCTTCTTTCATGCCTTGAATCATGCTAGAACTTTCATGTGTGTGCACTAAAGATAAGGAGGTGATTTGTATATATAAGAGTGTTTATATGTATATATATGCCTTTTATAACATAATTTGTCACATCCAAGCTTAGGTTTGGATATATATATAAGTTAATATACATAAGTATGCTTAATTAATACTAATCCGAACATATACAAATGTGTGCGTGTGTAATATCCCGGAAATTTTAACAATATCAATTTAATAATCTGTTAAATAATTAAATTGATATTGATGATCTTTGATAATAAGATTTGAATTTAATTTAATAATCTGATTAAATTAGTATTAATTGGTGATTTTATCTTTTAAAAGTTAATAAGATATTTTCTATTTGAATATATATATTTATTTATATATATTGTAAATAGAAGCTTTGGGTAAATTGGGAATTTAGATTTAATTTAATATGACTTTTCAAAGTTATTTAAATTAGTAAATTTATAGTTTTAAAATATTTTAATTGCTTAAGATATTTTTACTTAAGTTTAAAATTATATAAGAGTTAACAAAAAAGGCTTGTTTTGTTTCTTTTTAAAATATCACTTGATAATATAATCTCTTATATAAATTATTTAAATATCAAATATGTTAATTTCATATAATAAGTATAATATATTATTTTTAATTTTGTATGAATAGATTTTAAAAGACTATAGAATTGTTATTTTTTTAAATTGATAAATAATTGTATATTTTAATTGAATCTTAGGATCTAATTTAACTTGAATTTGAATTTAAGTTTTGAAATTCAAAAGAATAGATA
Source organism: Allium fistulosum (assembly GCA_030737815.1). NCBI lineage: Eukaryota > Viridiplantae > Streptophyta > Magnoliopsida > Asparagales > Amaryllidaceae > Allium > Allium fistulosum. Next base: position 410,472,429 of record CM060908.1, on the reverse strand, counting down.
TTTAAATTGTTTTGGAGTTTAGAAAATTGTATAAACTTTTAGTTATAAATAAATTTAGTTTTCTTTCTTTAAAAAGTAATTTATATATATAGATAAGTATTTTATAAATAAGAAAAGCCATTTTATATACTTCTAAAATAAATAAATATGTAAAAACTACTTAAGAGACATATGTCATTATCTTAAGTTATTGTTTTAACAAGTGTAATTAAAAGATGAACTATATTGACAAGTGTCTTTATTATTTTTTTAATTTTCTTTTATTTTTATAAATTTCAACTTCACTTATATAAACATATGCATTCTCTTTACTTCATTTTCTTTCTATTCTTATTTTTCAAAACAAGATAAACTCAGTTTCTCTAATCGAAATCTGAAACAAATCAATATTCCTCAAACCCTTCTCAAAACAATCCTCTACTCTAAAATCTGTAATCAGTAACCAAATTTCCAAATCCTAAAGCAAAAGCCTGCAAATCTTCCTTAAGCCAAATCCTTCAATCTGTAACCAAGTTACAATCTGAAATCAAAGACAAGGGACTGCAACATTTTTCTTCATCTCTATATCATATTCAAAGAACCAGCCTACCTTCATTTCTTTCAAATCTGGAATCATTTTAAGGCCTGTCTGCATTCATCTCTTCAAAATGGAAATCAAGCTTGCATGTTAATTTAAAGGAAACAATTCAAGTTTTAAATCAAATTCAAGAAGCATGCAAGTCCACAGTTTCAAAAGCTAAAATCTGGAAGCTCTGTTTCATTTTTTTTTCAATCAGGTGAGTAACATCATTTTTCAAAAGGTTTAATTTATGAAAGATGGTTGCATGTGAATGTATAGATAGTTCTGCATATATATTGATATACAAGTGAAATTTTTGCTGTATGTATATATGGATGTTTTGTGTGCATGTGTGATCATGTTCTCTGTTCAGTTTTTTTTCCAGATTCCAGAATTCCTTTTAAATCATTTACCACTTGATCTAGCTTTTGTTAGGACTAACTTTATAAACAAAATATGTTTGAATTATCATAGACAAATGTTTAAAATTTTAATTAAGTCAAACTTCAAGCAGAGTGTCTCTGTAAACCAAGAAGAACCATGTATGTTTAGGACAAGTGAAAATTTAAATATCTTAATTTATCAAGACAGGTTTATAAACTAAAACCTTATACCAAAACTTGATTTTTAAAGGAGAAATCATAATTTTTAGTTTAGTAATATAGGTGCAGTTCTGTGTTGAACAGAAAATAGGAATAGGGGATTTTTGGGTGATCTCGGGAATTTGTAGTGTCGAGTTTCTTCTGGTAGGTGGAGGAATGGTCAGTGATGCCGAGAAAAATATTGGGTGGCGTTGCAGTTCATCGTGGTGGTGGCGGTGATGAGTTTTTGCCTGTAGCCCTAGTTTGAGCTAGGTAGTTTGTTTGAGTCTGAACTACCTGTAGGAATGATCGAGTGATGTGAGGTTTGGGTAGATGAAAGTATGGCCATTGACGAGATGATGGTCGGAGTCGCTGCTATCCTGGTGGACGGAGGGCCGTGATTGTCGCGTTGTCAGGTTAGGGATTGTAGAGGGGGGAGACTGTTCCAGGTTTTTATTTTTAGCTCGAGTTCTCGATTTTGATTTAGGGGATGGATCGAAGTAGTGATGGTCGTATTCTGGTACGTGAGTGATCGTCGACTGGTGGGGGAAGTCGTGGATGATCGGAGATGTCGCCGGTGGATGTGCACGTGCACAGTGGAGCTGAGATGTCTAGGTGAAGTCTGGATTGTAGCAGTGGAGAGGTCTCGGGTTGTCTCGAGTTTTGGTCGAAGTTTTTAAAGAGGAGACTCGAAGTAAATTCGAGTAGAGCTCGAGTGTTTTGTGGTTGCCAGGTTTTTAAAAATCTGGGTGTTTTGAATTTTAAATCTGAATTTGAATTGTGAAATAAAATTTAAATAGGAATTTTAAATAAAGTTTAAATATATAGATTCAAGTTGGTTTTGAATCTTAGGTTTGAAATAAATAATTTTATAAATTTAAATATTTTAAAATTGTTGGTTATATTTAAATGTTGAAATTAAAATGAAATTTAAAAATAGATTTGAAATTGGATGTTTTCAAATATATTATGAATAAGATGTAACCATGGGAAAATGTTTTATCTTAAAGATTAAATTGTTAAGGTAATTAAAATGGTTTAATTAATTAAATTTATTAATGATTTGGATTAATAAATTTGTAATTAAGGATTTAAATTAATTTAATTAAGGTTTAAGGTTAATTAAATAGAATAACTAATTTATAATTATGTATTATAAATTAGAGTATTAATTAATGATTAGGAAATAAATTAATATAGTAATTTAAGATTAATTAAGTTATGTTTAACAATTAATTAATTAAGGATTAATTAATTGGTTATTTAGATTTATTAATTTGGAATTAATAATAATTAATCTAAGTTAATTACTTAAGAAAAGTAATTAAATAATTGTTAATGAAGGTCATTAACTATGGATTATTAAATAATTAATTAATGTGATTAATTTTAATAATTAATTAGATTAATTAATTAATTTAAAGATAATCAATTATAGAATTTGTTTAAGTGTAATTACTTAATGGAAGTAATTAAGAAATTAATTACTTATTGTAATTAATTAAGATAATTTAATTTAGTTTAAGTTAATTAATTAAGTTTAATTAATTTAGAATAATCAAGAGATGATTTGATAAATAATTACTTAATTGTAATTAATAAGTATGATTATTTAAGGAAGTAAATAATTGATAATTACTGGAAGTAATTAATTGAATGGTGATTGTATTAATGGAAGTAATTTGAGTTTAATTACTCTGAATAATTAATCAAGGGATTAATTAAGGAATTAATTAAGGAGAATTAATTTAGTAAATGAAAGAAATTAAGGGTAGTTAATTACTGATTTAAGATTAATCAAGGTGATTAATAAATGTTGTTTAATTTAAAGTTAATTACTTAATGTAATTAATTTAATTAAAGTAATTAATAATTAAGTTGTAATTAAGGATCATTAATTAATATAATTAATGATGTAATTAAGATTGATTAATTAAGTATAATTAATAAATGAAGTGATTAATTAATGTAATTAATTAAGGTTTAATATAATTAATTATAGTGATTAATTTAATTAATTATAGTTAATTAATTAATGAAGTAATTAAAGGTTAATTACTATAAGTGGTTAAGGTTAATTAATTTGAGTAATTAATTAAAGATAAATTACTTGAAGGTAATTAAAAGATAATTAATCAAAGATGATTAATTGAAAAAGGTAATTAAAAGATAATTAATCAAAGATGATTAATTGAAAAAGGTAATTAGAGGATAATTAATTAATTTGTAATTAATTAATGTTTAAGTAAGAAGGATTTATAAAATAAAAGTAATTAATTTAATTAACTTTAAATTAATTAGAGATGATATAGATCATTACTTATGGATGGATGATAATACTGAATGCTTTGCATTTGATTGATATCTCTGATGAGATATATGCTATGTGATATGGATGTTTAGTTGAATTGTGATAATATGGATTATCTGATGATATTGATAATGTTGATTATCTATTGTGAATTATCTTTCTAAGTGTATAAAGATAATTGAATTAAATTGTTTTAACCTTTAAAACAACTTGGCCTTAAAAGATACGTTTTGGATTTCGATGAGACCGGGATCGGGTTTCCGTACACCGGATTTCCAGGTCTGGAGACCCGAATACCACATCGATCCAAATTTACGTTAGGTCGTGAAATCCAAATGGAGCAAGTGAAGACTCGAGGTGTAAGAACGATTCTTTGTCAGTATAACTCTGTGGGTGATTCCGTAATGAGTTGACGGAGATAGTACTTTCAGATTCGAGATAAAGATTTAGAGTGCAAGGGTTATTGTCGTTAACTCTGAGGGTGATTCCAATACGAGTGTAACGAGATAATGCCTTCGGTTTCGTTCGAACCCGAAACGAACTTGTATGGATTGAATGCTTTCAGCACATCGTCAGGTGGACGATGAGCATTCTAAGATAGATGTGTTCTTTTAAAAGGTAATCGTGACCTCAAGCCTCACAAACCGGGAATGGCTAAAACAGGGGAGGTGCAGCAAGGTTAGTGGGTAGCACCCAAGTAGGACAAGATGACCTCTGTCTAGATGTCCCTTTCTATTTTCGACTTAGTGTGTGCGGTTGGTCATGACAACCGTGAGGTATCTTGTGCGGGAATTATCCAGTAAGGGATGTTCCGGCCTTGTGTTGCAGGGGATTGGGAGTGATCCTCGGTACGGTGATCTAGGCCACGTACTGTGACGGGCGGTACCCCGGTAGCCCTGCCATTGATGGAATCCAAACTCCAATAAGTGCCGTACGTTTTAGTTGTGCCCAACTATGTTGGAACGTGAGATGTAAGCATTCCAGCTATTTCATATTTATTTGAAAACCCTAGACCTATTATAATACAATCGAATTTCCTATCAAATGTTTTGGTTAGCGTAAGGTAAAAACTTACCCATATTTATTGGTGGGGAGTCTTACGTGGTACCTTTTCTTTCAAAAGGTTTTGAAGTTAAACAAGTTTAACCTGTTACTCACACCAGACCCATGTCTGACCCAAGTTGTTTATTTCTGTTTTATAAACTCTTGGGTACTCAAATTTTTACGAGTAGCCAAGGGATTCAGGTTTAGCTTTGACGAGTAATCTGGAGGAGCAATGGAGCAGGAGGCTTCGGCGTTGTAGATATAGATAGTAGTTTTCCGCTGTGTTGATCCTTGTATTGATCTGTATTGTGTTGAGATGTAATAACTAGACAGATGTTTATAACTGTCTAGTATGTGATGTGTAATCTGTGTAACTCTGATAGATGATGTATATGATACTATGTAATATTTATGTGATATATTATATTTCGTTTCGTTTCCGCTGTGAGTATCTGTTGTTGTTTTCTTTTCTCTTCTTCTCTTTTCTATTTCTCACCCCTTTCTTTCTTTCTGTCGATGCGATTTTCCGGGAGTGGAAAGCCGGGTCGTCACACGTGGTATCAGAGCTTAGGTTGAGCGAATGCCTAAGCTTTTGGTTAAGTGAATATCAGAGCTACAGGTTGAGCGAATACCTAAGCTCTGGAGTGGTGTCTATCTTGAGAGAGCGTAATTGTAATTTTTATATAACTATATATATATTTATTTCTACCTATTTGTTGGGTTACCTGTTCGGGTTTTCCAATATAAGATATAAAGGTAGATAGGGTAGTGGTGTGTGTAACACGACTACCAATGGTTGGAATTTGAATGTTTGGGTTGGAAGAATATATGTCGAGACTGTAGACCTAATACTGTCTCGAGTAAGCTTTGCAGTGGTGTAAGGATTTCACCGATCTCTGTAGAAAACCTATTAAGGTTCGGAGTTTATCTTTGAAGTGCAGTTTGGATGAGTAGAGTTGGATCTGTCGGTTGGGCAGAAGCAAGTGATGGTATCTTGATACCTCAGGTAATAGTAGCTGTGTGATGAGATGCAGTGACGATGGATGTTCCCGAAGATGTTTTCTTTGGAACGAGTTTAAGGAAGTGTGTCTGTTTCAGTGTTATGGCTGAGTTCAGCATGGTATTTCTGTTTGGTTTGGAGTTCGAGTTTCTCGAAGAAGCTTTGGATAGAAAGTCCTTGGCATCAGTATCAGCAGTGCAGCTCGGAGTATTCTGTGATGGCAGGAAGTTGTCAGGCTGAGTAGTTTTTCTGGAGGTGAAATTCAGAAGCAGCAGGGTGCATCCATTTCTTCGATGGATTGGATAGTTAAGTATGGGCTGTTCTGATTTGTTAAGAGGAACAGTTTTCTTTGGAAATAGGCTGGGTTGATCGCAAAAGTGACTTGCGATAGTTTGAGGGTTCTCTTGGGTTATCAGAGTTTTTCTGAGTGTCTTCAGAGAAGTCTGGAGTTGTCCGCATCTGAAGGTTGAGTTTTCTTATCGACTGGATTCCAGGAGTAGTACCGGTAGTTCAGTCTAGTTGAAGGATGTTTCCTAGAGATGGAGTTGGTGCAGCAACTCAAGTTTTGATGAAGTATCTGAGTTTTATTTATGGATCAGTGAACCTTATTTCTGGAATGAGTTGTCCAGTCTGTGCTTGTGTTCTACCTCAGATCAGAATTGAGCAGCGAAAGCAGTTTGGAGTATATCTCTGGATAGGAGAAGTAAGTTTGGAATCTACTGATGTTGTGAAGTAAAGTTATGTTTGGATCTCTTCTGTGTTCTGATTTGGATAAGTATTGGGTTTTCAGGATTGAATTGTCAGTTTGGACAATTGGAATTCATTGAGTTTTATGTATCTCTGAGAGGTACGTGTAAGATCTATCTCTGGTTTTAGAATCAGTAGTTCTGGAAGGTTTAGTTGTTGAGTCAGACTCGTCTGTAGTCTGATATTCTGTTTAGTTCTGTAGATCTAGATGAGTAGGAGATCTATAGCTTAGTAGTTTAGATTGTTGTAGAGCGAGTATCCCGGTATATATATACTTGGGGAAAACTCGAGGAATTCTATCTAGAATTTTGTCTGGATAGTTAGATTTGATTGATTGGATGAATTGGTTGCTATGGTTGTTAGCATATGGATGATAGTATATGCTTGTGTTTTAAAATTTAAAATCTTTAATAAGATTATTAAATTACCTTTGTTTAAATTTCGGGGACGAAATTATTTTAAGGGGGAAGGAATGTAATATCCCGGAAATTTTAACAATATCAATTTAATAATCTGTTAAATAATTAAATTGATATTGATGATCTTTGATAATAAGATTTGAATTTAATTTAATAATCTAATTAAATTAGTATTAATTGGTGATTTTATCTTTTAAAAGTTAATAAGATATTTTCTATTTGAATATATATATTTATTTATATATATTGTAAATAGAAGCTTTGGGTAAATTGGGAATTTAGATTTAATTTAATATGACTTTTCAAAGTTATTTAAATTAGTAAATTTATAGTTTTAAAATATTTTAATTGCTTAAGATATTTTTACTTAAGTTTAAAATTATATAAGAGTTAACAAAAAAGGCTTGTTTTGTTTCTTTTTAAAATATCACTTGATAATATAATCTCTTATATAAATTATTTAAATATCAAATATGTTAATTTCATATAATAAGTATAATATATTATTTTTAATTTTGTATGAATAGATTTTAAAAGACTATAGAATTGTTATTTTTTTAAATTGATAAATAATTGTATATTTTAATTGAATCTTAGGATCTAATTTAACTTGAATTTGAATTTAAGTTTTGAAATTCAAAAGAATAGATATTTAAATTGTTTTGGAGTTTAGAAAATTGTATAAACTTTTAGTTATAAATAAATTTAGTTTTCTTTCTTTAAAAAGTAATTTATATATATAGATAAGTATTTTATAAATAAGAAAAGCCATTTTATATACTTCTAAAATAAATAAATATGTAAAAACTACTTAAGAGACATATGTCATTATCTTAAGTTATTGTTTTAACAAGTGTAATTAAAAGATGAACTATATTGACAAGTGTCTTTATTATTTTTTTAATTTTCTTTTATTTTTATAAATTTCAACTTCACTTATATAAACATATGCATTCTCTTTACTTCATTTTCTTTCTATTCTTATTTTTCAAAACAAGATAAACTCAGTTTCTCTAATCGAAATCTGAAACAAATCAATATTCCTCAAACCCTTCTCAAAACAATCCTCTACTCTAAAATCTGTAATCAGTAACCAAATTTCCAAATCCTAAAGCAAAAGCCTGCAAATCTTCCTTAAGCCAAATCCTTCAATCTGTAACCAAGTTACAATCTGAAATCAAAGACAAGGGACTGCAACATTTTTCTTCATCTCTGCATCATATTCAAAGAACCAGCCTACCTTCATTTCTTTCAAATCTGGAATCATTTTAAGGCCTGTCTGCATTCATCTCTTCAAAATGGAAATCAAGCTTGCATGTTAATTTAAAGGCAACAATTCAAGTTTTAAATCAAATTCAAGAAGCATGCAAGTCCACAGTTTCAAAAGCTAAAATCTGGAAGCTCTGTTTCATTTTTTTTTCAATCAGGTGAGTAACATCATTTTTCAAAAGGTTTAATTTATGAAAGATGGTTGCATGTGAATGTATAGATAGTTCTGCATATATATTGATATACAAGTGAAATTTTTGCTGTATGTATATATGGATGTTTTGTGTGCATGTGTGATCATGTTCTCTGTTCAGTTTTTTTTCCAGATTCCAGAATTCCTTTTAAATCATTTACCACTTGATCTAGCTTTTGTTAGGACTAACTTTATAAACAAAATATGTTTGAATTATCATAGACAAATGTTTAAAATTTTAATTAAGTCAAACTTCAAGCAGAGTGTCTCTGTAAACCAAGAAGAACCGTGTATGTTTAGGACAAGTGAAAAATTAAATATCTTAATTTATCAAGACAGGTTTATAAACTAAAACCTTATACCAAAACTTGATTTTTAAAGGAGAAATCATAATTTTTAGTTTAGTAATATAGGTGCAGTTCTGTGTTGAACAGAAAATAGGAATAGGGGATTTTTGGGTGATCTCGGGAATTTGTAGTGTCGAGTTTCTTCTGGTAGGTGGAGGAATGGTCAGTGATGCCGAGAAAAATATTGGGTGGCGTTGCAGTTCATCGTGGTGGTGGCGGTGATGAGTTTTTGCCTGTAGCCCTAGTTTGAGCTAGGTAGTTTGTTTGAGTCTGAACTACCTGTAGGAATGATCGAGTGATGTGAGGTTTGGGTAGATGAAAGTATGGCCATTGACGAGATGATGGTCGGAGTCGCTGCTATCCTGGTGGACGGAGGGCCGTGATTGTCGCGTTGTCAGGTTAGGGATTATAGAGGGGGGAGACTGTTCCAGGTTTTTATTTTTAGCTCGAGTTCTCGATTTTGATTTAGGGGATGGATCGAAGTAGTGATGGTCGTATTCTGGTACGTGAGTGATCGTCGACTGGTGGGGGAAGTCGTGGATGATCGGAGATGTCGCCGGTGGATGTGCACGTGCACAGTGGAGCTGAGATGTCTAGGTGAAGTCTGGATTGTAGCAGTGGAGAGGTCTCGGGTTGTCTCGAGTTTTGGTCGAAGTTTTTAAAGAGGAGACTCGAAGTAAATTCGAGTAGAGCTCGAGTGTTTTGTGGTTGCCAGGTTTTTAAAAATCTGGGTGTTTTGAATTTTAAATCTGAATTTGAATTGTGAAATAAAATTTAAATAGGAATTTTAAATAAAGTTTAAATATATAGATTCAAGTTGGTTTTGAATCTTAGGTTTGAAATAAATAATTTTATAAATTTAAATATTTTAAAATTGTTAGTTATATTTAAATGTTGAAATTAAAATGAAATTTAAAAATAGATTTGAAATTGGATGTTTTCAAATATATTATGAATAAGATGTAACCATGGGAAAATGTTTTATCTTAAAGATTAAATTGTTAAGGTAATTAAAATGGTTTAATTAATTAAATTTATTAATGATTTGGATTAATAAATTTGTAATTAAGGATTTAAATTAATTTAATTAAGGTTTAAGGTTAATTAAATAGAATAACTAATTTATAATTATGTATTATAAATTAGAGTATTAATTAATGATTAGGAAATAAATTAATATAGTAATTTAAGATTAATTAAGTTATGTTTAACAATTAATTAATTAAGGATTAATTAATTGGTTATTTAGATTTATTAATTTGGAATTAATAATAATTAATCTAAGTTAATTACTTAAGAAAAGTAATTAAATAATTGTTAATGAAGGTCATTAACTATGGATTATTAAATAATTAATTAATGTGATTAATTTTAATAATTAATTAGATTAATTAATTAATTTAAAGATAATCAATTATAGAATTTGTTTAAGTGTAATTACTTAATGGAAGTAATTAAGAAATTAATTACTTATTGTAATTAATTAAGATAATTTGATTTAGTTTAAGTTAATTAATTAAGTTTAATTAATTTAGAATAATCAAGAGATGATTTGATAAATAATTACTTAATTGTAATTAATAAGTATGATTATTTAAGGAAGTAAATAATTGATAATTACTGGAAGTAATTAATTGAATGGTGATTGTATTAATGGAAGTAATTTGAGTTTAATTACTCTGAATAATTAATCAAGGGATTAATTAAGGAATTAATTAAGGAGAATTAATTTAGTAAATGAAAGAAATTAAGGGTAGTTAATTACTGATTTAAGATTAATCAAGGTGATTAATAAATGTTGTTTAATTTAAAGTTAATTACTTAATGTAATTAATTTAATTAAAGTAATTAATAATTAAGTTGTAATTAAGGATCATTAATTAATATAATTAATGATGTAATTAAGATTGATTAATTAAGTATAATTAATAAATGAAGTGATTAATTAATGTAATTAATTAAGGTTTAATATAATTAATTATAGTGATTAATTTAATTAATTATAGTTAATTAATTAATGAAGTAATTAAAGGTTAATTACTATAAGTGGTTAAGGTTAATTAATTTGAGTAATTAATTAAAGATAAATTACTTGAAGGTAATTAAAAGATAATTAATCAAAGATGATTAATTGAAAAAGGTAATTAAAAGATAATTAATCAAAGATGATTAATTGAAAAAGGTAATTAGAGGATAATTAATTAATTTGTAATTAATTAATGTTTAAGTAAGAAGGATTTGTAAAATAAAAGTAATTAATTTAATTAACTTTAAATTAATTAGAGATGATATAGATCATTACTTATGGATGGATGATAATACTGAATGCTTTGCATTTGATTGATATCTCTGATGAGATATATGCTATGTGATATGGATGTTTAGTTGAATTGTGATAATATGGATTATCTGAAGATATTGATAATGTTGATTATCTATTGTGAATTATCTTTCTAAGTGTATAAAGATAATTGAATTAAATTGTTTTAACCTTTAAAACAACTTGGCCTTAAAAGATACGTTTTGGATTTCGATGAGACCGGGATCGGGTTTCCGTATACCGGATTTCCAGGTCTGGAGACCCGAATACCACATCGATCCAAATTTACGTTAGGTCGTGAAATCCAAATGGAGCAAGTGAAGACTCGAGGTGTAAGAACGATTCTTTGTCAGTATAACTCTGTGGGTGATTCCGTAATGAGTTGACGGAGATAGTACTTTCAGATTCGAGATAAAGATTTAGAGTGCAAGGGTTATTGTCGTTAACTCTGAGGGTGATTCCAATACAAGTGTAACGAGATAATGCCTTCGGTTTCGTTCGAACCCGGAACGAACTTGTATGGATTGAATGCTTTCAGCACATCGTCAGGTGGACGATGAGCATTCTAAGATAGATGTGTTCTTTTAAAAGGTAATCGTGACCTCAAGCCTCACAAACCGGGAATGGCTAAAACAGGGGAGGTGCAGCAAGGTTAGTGGGTAGCACCCAAGTAGGACAAGATGACCTCTGTCTAGATGTCCCTTTCTATTTTCGACTTAGTGTGTGCGGTTGGTCATGACAACCGTGAGGTATCTTGTGCGGGAATTATCCAGTAAGGGATGTTCCGGCCTTGTGTTGCAGGGGATTGGGAGTGATCCTCGGTACGGTGATCTAGGCCACGTACTGTGACGGGCGGTACCCCGGTAGCCCTGCCATTGATGGAATCCAAACTCCAATAAGTGCCGTACGTTTTAGTTGTGCCCTACTATGTTGGAACGTGAGATGTAAGCATTCCAGCTATTTCATATTTATTTGAAAACCCTAGACCTATTATAATACAATCGAATTTCCTATCAAATGTTTTGGTTAACGTAAGGTAAAAACTTACCCATATTTATTGGTGGGGAGTCTTACGTGGTACCTTTTCTTTCAAAAGGTTTTGAAGTTAAACAAGTTTAACCTGTTACTCACACCAGACCCATGTCTGACCCAAGTTGTTTATTTCTGTTTTATAAACTCTTGGGTACTCAAATTTTTACGAGTAGCCAAGGGATTCAGGTTTAGCTTTGACGAGTAATCTGGAGGAGCAATGGAGCAGGAGGCTTCGGCGTTGTAGATATAGATAGTAGTTTTCCGCTGTGTTGATCCTTGTATTGATCTGTATTGTGTTGAGATGTAATAACTAGACATATGTTTATAACTGTCTAGTATGTGATGTGTAATCTGTGTAACTCTGATAGATGATGTATATGATACTATGTAATATTTATGTGATATATTATATTTCGTTTCGTTTCCGCTGTGAGTATCTGTTGTTGTTTTCTTTTCTCTTCTTCTCTTTTCTATTTCTCACCCCTTTCTTTCTTTCTGTCGATGCGATTTTCCGGGAGTGGAAAGCCGGGTCGTCACAGCGTGTTGCACTAAGTGTGCACAACGTTCCCGACGATTTTTGGGTATCGAAAAGTCGACGCCCCGTTTGGTTTGTCATTTTTAGTTTTGTGTTTTCGTCAATACAAAAACGCGTACATTGTATGTATTGTTGAAAAACAAACAATTTTGAAAAATGAAATTAATATGTAAAATAGAAAACAAGTTTATTTTGTTTTTTGTGTTTCGAGAGAAAACAGAAACACGGAAACAATCCAACTCCTTCGTTGTCCGTTGGTGGTCGCAATGACTAAGAATTATAAATCTTCTTCTCTTATTTCTTGCTATTTCTTAGTGCAAGTTGAAAACACAAAACTCAAAATATAAAATGAAACCAAACGGACCCCGAAATTTTGGAAAACAATCTTCGATCACATTTTCTATTTTTATTTGAATTATCGATATTAGCAAACAAAGTTTGAAAACTATTTTATCATCATTATTAAATAATTAAAATCGGTTTGTTTGCTAATAAAAATCCATTTATTGATTATAAAATATATATTTAAATAGCCTATTTCAAAGTGGTAAAATCGTGGGTTGTTACAAATCTATTTTACCATCGTTTGTTATTATTTAAAAGAGTAATATTTTTAACTATAAAACCCCATTCTTTGAATATTTAAAATTTATTAAATATGCGCAAATCAAGGTAGTAAAATTCTGGGTCGTTACACTATTTCCCCCTTAAAACAATTTCGTCCCCGAAATTGTACTACTACCCTAATTCCTATAAACATTTAAACTATTCATTAATCCTTATGATGTACATAGATCATTCCTACGTAAAATCTTATTTGATCATTTATTTGAACACATAACTTCACTTCCGAACTAGTATTGCTCATCCAACTTCCTAGTGCGGACTTTGATCAGGCCTCTTAATTAGAAACTTATGTTCTCCTTGCATAGCCATAAACTATGATAGACAAGTTTTGGTTCCACGTAAGAACCCTCACCAATGCTCATCGTCAAAAATCGAGTGATAAATCCTTGTTTGGAATGGTGTAAACAACTCCAGTCATGTACTCGAATCTAGGATTGAGAACTATGTGAAAAGGAGAAATGATCTTCATACAACTTACGTACCAATCTAAAGATTCTTACTATCTAATTATTTTCTACCCTCCCACCATACATCATAACAATCAATTTTCAAATTTATTAACTTATATAATGCTCTTCTACCGCCTAAGAGTATATACAAACATCTGATTTTTAATTCTAATTACTTCTAGCTATTAGATGTAGGCTAAAATAATTTGGGTCTTTAAACTAAGTAGACCAAATCAACCTTTTTATCCTAATTGGTCCGGTAAGTAGCTAAGAAGAGTAAGATGCTAGTATCCAAACTCCATCCTAGATTCTACTTTTTCTTAGACACTACTAAGGTAAAAATGTCTATTAGCCGGCCTAATAACATCAAATAATTCTTCACATCCTAGATGTTAAAATCAAAAGACACAGTTTAATTTTAAATAAATAAAGTTTATTAAATCTCCTTATTACATTTAACCTAATTAAAACTTCATTTATAAATCCACCTTCAAAATATCTTTTTATTTTGAAAACTCTTTATTTTAAGGGATCCAAGAACACAATACCTGGGTTTTATTTCAAAAACCTTTTGAAAACGTACATATAGCCCGAGTAACTCCAAAACGATGTCAAGGAACTAGATGCTACTAAATAGTATCATATACCCCTTTACTAATAAGGGTAATACTCAATAGAAGTTTTGCCATCCGAACATATCTCTTACCCATTTTTTGTCATTTCCGAGAAACTCGAACTAGTTAATAAAAAAATTCTTCTTTTTCCAAATTTCTTCTCAAAACAATACTATTTATAGACAAATAGTTTTTAACAAAATCATCCACTTGCTTTGGATTCATTCAGATTTGAATTTGTTTCGATTTGTACAATGACAAAGAGAATAATTTACCAATTGCACTATCCTATCTACCTAAGAAAACATTCGATTGTCACTTAGAAGATTATTCTGATCATCACAAAATAGATCAAGACTTATTCCCAAACTGTCCGAAGAAAACCTTACTCTCAAACTTTATTTTAAAATATCTATATCTTAGAATATCTTTAAAAAAGATTACTACTATTTTCCAAAATCATTTGGAATTTATCAAAGCCATCGGAATTTAACATTCGCAAAACCCTTTTCATTTTTAGAACACTTTTAATAGTTTTGATTTGTAAAATCATCTCTCTTTAATAAACACCTTTATTAAAATTCAAACTTTTAACCCTACATATCGTCGAATCCTTTATACTCAAATTGTGAAACTTAATTCATAAAGGGTTTGATTCAATGTTCCTACAAATTATATCTACCCAACCCATGATGGAAAAGGAAATCTATTATTAAATCTGACAATAGTCAATGCTCAAAACTAGACGAGCATGACTAGTTAAACCCTATATGCTAATAATTTATATATTATTAACTCCTAACCCACTCTCTTCATAGATACCCAACTCCTAACCCTATATCATCCCTTTTTATATATAGAAAATATATTCCTAGTAAAATTATTTCATTTATCAAGTTTAAAAAATATTATGTCAATTGAACCGGTTCAAGTATTTAGGAAATCCCTATCGATAACGTTGATCATGCGCATCAACCAGAATTCTTAAGCTACTCAATGGGTCAAACAACACAATATAAAACATTTTTATTCACTAACAAATATGCACTCATATATATATTATACTCAGACTCATTCTAGGTCACTACTGACCCTATCAATAATGATCTTACCCCACCAAAGCCTAGGTGTTCGCTCAACCTAAGCTCTGATACCAAATGTAACAAACCGCTTTTCTTAATACCAAAGACGACACTTAATACATCCTCGGTATTCATGCCCCAGTCATTTAGTCATCCGAAACATAGGTCATTAGGGGTGAAAAAAGAAAGATAGAACAGAAGAAACTAAACAGCACATAATCTCATAACGCAAAGGAACAATATATATCACTCAACATAATATATTATAAAGTCATTTCAAAAATGTTGCATCAGGGTCGTACTAATACAAATTCTATCATAAGACAGTTATAACAGTCCGTCCCTACCTAATTGATACAATATACATATAATACAGTGGAAAACAAGGTAATAACTAGCTATGGGTTTATAAACTCCTCCAAAATGAATCTGCAAGAAACCTGAACTGCTTGGCTGCCCATTCAAATTTGATCACCTAAGGGTTTAGGAAAAGGAAACTAAACTCTGGGTCAGACATGGGTCTAGTGTGAGTAAAGCCTACATTTCAACTTTATAAAAAAACCTTTAAATCAAAGGCATCTCGTAAGACCATGCCGCACATAAACACAGATGGGTTTTTACCTACGGTAATAAAAACATTTGTATATAAAATCCAGTGATATTATAATAATGTCCAGGGTTTTCAAGTAAATAATTACTATAACCAAAATTGTTACATTAATTAAATTCCAGCATAATATGTATACAACCAAGACCGAAGGCACTTATTAAGAAATGGATTCCATACAAAGACTAGGCTACTGGGGTACCGCCCGTCACAGTGCATTTCTAGATAAAATAACACCGAGGACCTCACCGGGATCCCCTGCCAACATAGAACCAACCTATCCCTTACTAGATAGTACTAAATATGATCACCCATTAGTTATTGGGTCTCGAAGCATACAAATGAGAGATAATATCGACTCTAGATAGGGAAGATCATACCCTAACTTGAAGTGACGCACTTAGCCCTGCAGCATCTCCCCTGTTTTACTCATTCCCGATTGATGAGGCTTGAGGCTACATTTTACCTTTCATATAACACTTCCTACTTGGAATGCTAACACTGCCCTCCAAGCAATAAAGCAATGCCAGCATTCATCCATACAAGTTGCCCAGGAGATGGACAAACTAAAGGCATTATTTCTACTACATCCAGTTTGGAATCACCCTTGGGGTTAGTAGCAAGCAGTACTTTCACTTCAAAGAGCTCCATCTTCAAGATGTCTTCACTTCGAAGCGCTTGAGTTGGATCGAAGTGGTTGTGGATAACATATCTGATCCACTTCTCTTCGAAACAACATTCGATAGTTTTCGGTAAACTCAACCCCGGTTCTTTAGGAAATAAACAGTCAAAGATAAGAGCGGAGGTCACCTCCTAACCATTAGTGGATGGATTTCCTTATCATTTGTCCTAAGAGAACGAAACGAGATTTATACGCACAATACAGATCATCGGAGATGACTGTGCCATATAACCCACGTGTTTCTCCTAGATATTTCCAAAGTTATATTTTGGGTCCATATTTGATAGTAGGTTATTTATCTATCAAATAAACAAAACAACAACCAATTCCATTTGAGATTTATTTATCCATAGCAACCACTAAGCCACAAAACAAATCTTTAATAAATCTTCTTTCGAAATGTTTGTCTAAAACATTCATATACTTATCTCTCTGACATAAGTATATACACAAAACATTTATGAATAACTTCTTACTTCCAAATCATGTTAAAAAGGATTAAACAAATGTTATTTAAATTAGAGGTAAGGACAACTCCAGCATTATCCCTTCGGTGTTAAGTGTGGAATGGATGTTCCATACCACCACTTTTAAAAGGTTAGTTTTGAGAAACCCAGATCTCAAATTCTTTTTATACTTATTTCGATAAATCCTTTTTAATTAAATCTACTTCATTCATGAAATCTCTTTTTCTTGAAATCCAATCCATTTCAAAATGCTTTCCAAACTCCCAAATTCATTTATAAAACTCTTTTATAAATATTCAAAATCATTTATATAAATTTCTTTTATAAATATCCAAACTTTTTATATAAATTTCTTATAAATATCAAAACCTTTTTATAAACTCCCTTTATGAATATCAAAATCATTTATAAAACTTCTTTATATCACATGGAAAACCATTCCCATTAGTTAAAAACATCTTTAGTGTAACAGCCCAAAATTTTTGACGAATTTTTTTTTTAAATAAACATTTTGACATATTGTTTTGAATTTAAAAGTGTAAAACTTTGTTGAAACGGAAATTTAAACTTTACATTTTTTTTCTTTCTTCCGTAAAAATTACATCCGTTCTTAACGTTATATTTAACAATCAAATTTTATTAATTTTGGTAATAGCTATTTAAATTTTCGGTTTAAATAATACGTTATTTATTTAAAGAAACGTTTTTTGAATCAAATCCTAAATGGTTCGTTACTTTAGGCATTACGTTTTATAATTTCTCTTGCCTTTTTCCTTTGTCCATTTGTTTTTTTTTTATGCGTTGGCTTTACAAGTCATCTGCCGTTCATTTTATGATATTTGAAACCGTGCCTTACTTTGTCACGTGAGAATTAATTCTCTTTGCCTTCCGTTCATTCTTGCCATTCAAAAAAATTTAAGTAGAATTGAAAGCCTTAATTTTCTCTAACCGATTCAAAGCATTAAATTTGGCCTTCTCTCCACTAATCAGGTGAACAACTTGTAACGACCCAGAATTTTTGATAATTAAAATTCGAATATTTAATTGATTTTAAATATTAATAAGTGGAATTTATAAGTCGAATGATTTATTTTTCGAATATTGGATTTAATTTGATAATTAAATCGATAAATCTAATAGTGAAATTCCAGAGATAATTGAAAATCGAGTTTAAAATGATTGAAAATGATTTGTAAAATTTTATTTAATCATACTGGAGTTATAGAAAGGTTATAGAACTTTTAAAATTGAATTTGGAGTTAATCTGTGAAAATCGAATATTTTAATATTTAATTATCGACTGTAAAAATAGCCAATTTTCGAACAGTCTCAGAATTGAACGAAACCAGTTTCATCGGATCCGTAATGTGATATTATTATAAGATTTCAAATTTCGTAATTTTTGGATTTACCATTTGTCCGGTACAAATTAAAACGCCTCGAAATCGATTTAAATCGATTTAATTTAAATTGATCGTTTTTCTCCATATCTCGCACAGACGATCGAATTAGCTTCCGAAACCTGTTCCATTGCGTTCGGAACGCGGGGTAAACCCCAGGAACGCCAGTCACTGCGCGTAAATCGGAGTTCGGAAATTCGAAGTGAATAGTGTTCGTTCGATCTTCTATAAATACACCCCTTTATTCACAAAATTAAATAAAAAAAATAGCTAGGGTTTCATCTCAAATGG
The DNA here is from genome assembly GCA_030737815.1 of Allium fistulosum. Classification (NCBI taxonomy): domain Eukaryota; kingdom Viridiplantae; phylum Streptophyta; class Magnoliopsida; order Asparagales; family Amaryllidaceae; genus Allium; species Allium fistulosum. The sequence continues at coordinate 410,453,853 of CM060908.1, read as the reverse complement.
CCAGCCGCCACTATTGTTCTGAACGGCCAGAAAGCTCCCCTCTTCCTCCTCAAAATCCTTCAAATCCGTGAATCAATTCGTTAAACTTCCTAAACGAAAGTTGGAGATCTATGCGAGCTCTACATGCTGAACGGTGGAGATCGTTTATGGATAAGCAAATTGACGGCAAAACGAGCTTGAACCCGGCACGTTCGCACGTGTTTTTAGGGTGGTGGGGTGAGCCGAGCTCGACGTGGTTCGAGCCGGAGGTGGAGCACGTGTTTTGGCAATGTTCGATCGTCCTCCAGGTGACGACGTTGGTCGCGAGCATTAGGGTTTGGAGGCGGCCTATATGGGTTGTTCGAACGCGATTTTATCTGGAGCGGGAAGAAGAATGCGTGCGCAAGCAGGGCCCTTGATCTGGAAGAGATGATTTGAATGGTAGATGATGATTAGGGTTTAAAATTTTAATTAAAATGTTAATTAAGTGATATTTAAATTTGTATTAACTTCAAAGTGTTATAACTCTCTCATACATTATCAGAAAATGATGAAACAAAATGCGTTGGAATCGTATTCGCGAATACTACGTGATGCAATTGGTTTGGAGTCGATTGGAGTCAATGAAAATTTTGGGTAAAATTAAACGTCTGTTTAGTTTTATCCGAAATAAACCGCTACGACTGTTATTGAAATCAAGGTGAGATCTTCTCACTCAAATGAAAGTGGATTTTCTTTTACAGTTATTGATTGATGATTGACTGCTTGGATGTGATATTAGATATAGTAGGATATATATCTATATATAGCAATATATACATATTGGCATATGTATATATTGGATTGATTGATTTCCCGCCTCGTATAGCGGATGAGACCCTATTGCGCCGTTAGTAAGCGGATTTTTATAAAACCCATATACCGCGATAATTCCGTACTGGAACGGAATTGGTATTGTGCTAACGTCTTTGGATGTAGGGAAACAGGTTGGAGGGATCCAACTGGATTCCTCACCGGTAGTTATTTATTTACAGATATTGATGTATATTCTGTTATCATATTGATATATGATATTGACTGTTGTGATGGACTGATTGGTGTTGTTGCATCATCGGATTCAGTTTTGAAATGTAAAAATAACGACTTTTACTTTAAAAGGATCTTTAAAGTGATTTATGAAAATATACGTTTTATGGAATTTTTGAATCGATTTATAAACGTAAAATTTTAAAGTTATAATTTTTAGTGAAATATAACCGAAGTGTCGTTTTTGAAATAAAAGTCGATTTATTTATAAAAGGGTTTAAATAGAGATTTTTGAATTTATTATGAAAGCTCTATATATAAGATTTATAAAATTTGATTTTTATAAATCAAAGTGATGAAATTATAAAGGAGTTTTAAAGACGTTTTAAATGATGTTAAAATGGGTTTTATAAAGGACAGAATAAATGATTTGTGAAGTCCTAAAAGAACGATTTTTATAAATAAACTAATTATAAGTGTTTAACTTATAGAATGGACTTTTGGTAGAAAATTGAGTTATAAATTGAATTGGATAATAAAAGGAATTTATAAGTTGAAGTAGTTATAAAATATAAAATTGTGATTCATAAACGTTGTTTATGAATCCGAAATCACTTATTGTGATAAGTGAATTGTAGAAGTTAATTAAAGGAATTTTATCCACGATTTTGGACAGTGGATAAACTTTTAAATAAAATGTGTAGAAATGTTGAATTTGGATAGTGAAGTATATTCACGATTTTGGACAGTGAATATATTGTTAAGTAAAATGGATATGTTTTGGGAAAGTGATATTACGAAATGAAGTAATTGTTTTAAAAGATGTTTTAAAATGTGTTAAATATCGAAACCATAGATTTCAACATTTTATTGTTGAAATAGACGTTTTCGAAAAATAAGGAAATGGTGGACTATAACACTGTTGTTATAGTAAATGATTTCCGAAAGGAAATGTTTTGTGTAGTATTGGGATTCATATATCTATCTAAATTCCGAATCCCTATACTAGTGATTTTGAGTCGTCGTAACGATGTTTTACGTAACATTCGTTTTGACTCAAATGAAAAGTGTTAAAAGAATGGTTTCCTTAAAGAATGAAATATATACTTAATTTTGATTTAAGTATATCGAATATTTTCCAAGTGTTGAAAATAAATGATTTGTGAATTACTTATTTTTAAATAAGTATGGAAATGCTTTTCCAATATGAAGTGAACTGTTTAGAGATTTTATCTTTTAAAGATAAAATGAAATTGAATATTTGAAATCGATTTGAGAATCGTATATCTGTAGATATTTGAGAATATAAATTCACTATGGAATTTATAAAAGGGAAGTTGTTTAAAAATAAACATTGATTTATTTTTAAGTGTGGAAATTTTATATCTAGTAAAGATATTTTTGAAGATAAATAATTTGGGAAAATTATTTGGAATCTGATGATGTTGCGCATCTTTATTGATAGTTAAATAACCGACTATCGATAATTACCTTGAATATGGTATTTGTTGTGATTGGATGAATTTGAATGCCACACTTATTTTTGAATAAACGCTCACTATTCGGGTTAGCCGGGAAAGGACCATGGAGTCGTATAACCCATTCCGAATATGTGATACGTCGTTATGAATTGCATTTGAAGACCGGTGTTGAAGACCGGATATTTTTGAAAACGGAAGGATTACCGTCGAGTTACTCTACATCGGCTGATCTCCGATTTAGAGGTTTTATCACCCTTAGTGACGGGAAGTCCGGACATGATTAGAAAATTATCCGGAAATGCAAGGGCTTCGTGAGAAGTGCCTTCGGTTCTGTTCGATCCCGGAACAGACTTGTATGGATTGTGTGTCTGACGTTACAATTTGAGATATAAAGCTGATTTCTTTCAAATACATTTCTGTTGGTGGCGGAGAATTTATTCTCTTAGCTTAACACCCTTCTCTGAGACGTACGAGCTCAGAGGTTATGTAGTTGAAATTTATCAGCGATATATTCCCAATTTGGTAACGTGGCATACTGAGTGTTGCTGTGAAATGATCAGTGTTTGATCATTTGCGATATGATCATTTGTTTGATCTTATATCTTTGTGATCATAGGTTGATCATTTTGTTTGACCCGAAGCAGGGCTTTTTGAGAAAGCGTAGCTTTGTGGACGAGACTTCGTCGAGCCTCACACCCCGAAAATGGTCGAAACAGGAAGGATGCAGCAAGGTTCTAGGGAGTAGCGCCCCTTAGTGTATGTCATTCCTTCTGGATAGAGGTGGTATCATGGTATGGAGCCCAGATATTTAACCTATGTGGTTGCTGCATTATTATCTATGTGGTTTGTTGGAAATCGGGGATCCTCGGGAAGATCGGTTACGATCGGGGGATGGCATACGCGTGTCAGTAGTTACCTATTTTTGCAGAGGTAACCCGACCTTGTGTTGGCAGAGATCTAACCGTAATGTTAGGTTATTTCTCGGGTCGTCTATTCCAGGGACGTACCCATCGTGGATAGGAAGTTCCTTAGCCTGACCATTTGTTGGAAACCCAAACTCCAATACGAACTTTGTACGGTATTAGTTGTAGAACCTGCCATTTACGTACGGTGGTCACCACTGTTTAGATGGTAGCTATAGTAGGCATACGATACTGGTCGTATGTTGGCTAAGATTAATATTATACTTTCGAAATGTTTTCTACACTATGCACTAATAATAATATCAAAAAGAATTTGATTTTTTTGCGTAGTAAGCATCTTTGACTATCATAAGAAGAAATCTCCTCCAATTCTGCGTTTGCATTGTGTGTGTGGTGGGAGGTCTTATGGTAGTTTCATTTTCCAAAAGCATTGCGAATTTGTTTTAATTTCTTTGTGAAAAATAACTGTTTTACGATCTCACACCAGTCACCATGACTGACTCGGAGTTTATTGTTCCTTTCTAAACTCTGGGTGCCCACAAATTTCCACACGGGCAGCCTAGAGTTATATTATCAGGATATTCTGGATATTCTGGAGCTTTGGAAGCAAGCTGGATGACGAGACGTAGTATTTGTATCTGATAGTATTTATTCCGCTGTGTATTCTGTATGAGGACAAGTTTATATAACTGTCCATTGTTGTTTATTGACTCTGATGATATGATGTGATGTAATGTAATAACAGATATAATTCTTTTGTTTTTAAATGATATTCATTTATCTATTGTATATTGTTTCGCTGCGATATGTGAGATTCTGATATTGCTTTCTGTTCTGATGTGTTTCTGTTGTTTTTCTTCTGTTACTCTTCTCTTCTTCTTCTACCTTTTTCTTCTTCTTAAACCATCATAGTTCGTATTCCCGTTCATTTTGAGTTAATCAATGGAGATTAGTGGTTAATCAAGAGGTACGGATTTGCGGGCCATGACATTTGGTATCAGAGCATATGGTTAAGTGATAACCCTGCTCTGTTGGGTGTTACTCATTAGAGATAGAGTCAGTAGTACTCTAGAATGAGTTGAGTGTAATAATAGATACGAGTGCGTATTTGTTAGTGAATATAAAATTGTTTTATATTGTGATGATTGGTTTGTTGAGTGGTATATGGATTCTGGTCGGTATTGTCCGTACAACTCTATCGATAGGGATCTCTAAACACTTGAATAGAACAATTCGGCACAGTATTGTTTTAAATAGGGTAAATGAGATAATTTTGCCCAAAACTATTTTTGTATATAAAAGAAATGATTTTCTGTAAATTATTACAGTATATGGTTGCATGGTTGTTAGAAGTGATAATATTAAACTATTATCAATGAAATTGAATAAGAAATTGAAATCGTAACTCCAAAGTTAAGAAATAAATTCACATATAAATGAAATTTGAGAATGTAAACTGTAAATGTGAATTGTAATTTAAACGGAATTCCAGAGAAGTATTTGGAAATGTTTTGAAAAGAATTTGAAAATTTTGGAGATTTGGAAAGTTTAAATCTTTTTGATTGAAAATGGATTTCAAAGGATTTGAAAAGTATTTTGGAAGAGATGAGAGCTCTAAACTCTTTTCGGTCGCTGGAAAATAATTCCGATGATGATCGCGACATCACCGGTGTTCATTTTCGGGTTTCCAAAAGAGAAATTGCTGCCAAATTGTTTTAAAAGGAAGTTGTTTGAAAAATTTGAGTTTTGTTTTGGAAATTCAAAGGATAATTTGAATTGTTTTCAAAATGGCTTTGAAATGATGGTAAGACTCTAGAATGCTATGTAAAGATATAACTTATACAATTTAAATTTTGATAGAATAAATTTAACTTAAAAGATAGAGTTAAATTAAAGAAGTATAAGTGAATAAATTTGAAGTTGTAAGCAATGAATTGAAATTGAAAAATGAAATGAAAGTTCAAATTGAAATAAAAGAATTTGTGAACAAATAAATAAATTTGCAATGGCAAATGCGAGAAAAATAAAATTGAATGTTAAAATTCATTTCGAATTTGTAGGCAATAAATTGAATTGAATAATTATAAATAAAGATAAAATTGAATTCAAATGAAATTTGAAATGTGAAATTGAATGAAAATGAATATGAAACTTCAATAGGGAAGTAAAGATGATATAAGAAGTATCGAAATTTTGTAATAGAATTTGCAAAACAGTTTGAATGTTGTAACTAGATATTATGGCTAGTAGGATATACAGGTGTAAAGGAATTGGGATTTTACTTTCAAAGATGAATTTGAATTGCTCGACAAAAGGTATGTATTTGAATTATAATATGAGTTTTTGATGATTTCTTGTCTAGCCGCTTGGCTTTTTCTTTTCTTTTTGAAATCTGAGAGTCCGTAGGGACGTTTTGTAGTCGTACCGTATTAGCCGCGCAAAGGAGACGCTGGCGAAATTTTTTGGAAATTTCGGTGTTAGAAAATTTTTGAAAGTTAAAATTTGAATTTAAACTCGAATTTGAATTGAGAAGTTAAACAATGCTGTTGAAACTTATAATTGAAGTTGGAAATTTAGTTGAATTAATAACGAATCTCTAGTAGAGAGATTTGTTTTGAAAATTTGATAAAACTATTGGATTGTGAAAAATAGTAGACGAGTTAAGGACGTTTTTTCCTAACTTGTAATTTCGAGGACGAAATTCTTTTAAGGGGGGAAGTCTGTAACGACCCAGAATTTTTGATAATTAAAATTCGAATATTTAATTGATTTTAAATATTAATAAGTGGAATTTATAAGTCGAATGATTTATTTTTCGAATATTGGATTTAATTTGATAATTAAATCGATAAATCTAATAGTGAAATTCCAGAGATAATTGAAAATCGAGTTTAAAATGATTGAAAATGATTTGTAAAATTTTATTTAATCATACTGGAGTTATAGAAAGGTTATAGAACTTTTAAAATTGAATTTGGAGTTAATCTGTGAAAATCGAATATTTTAATATTTAATTATCGACTGTAAAAATAGCCAATTTTCGAACAGTCTCAGAATTGAACGAAACCAGTTTCATCGGATCCGTAACGTGATATTATTATAAGATTTCAAATTTCGTAATTTTTGGATTTACCATTTGTCCGGTACAAATTAAAACGCCTCGAAATCGATTTAAATCGATTTAATTTAAATTGATCGTTTTTCTCCATATCTCGCACAGACGATCGAATTAGCTTCCGAAACCTGTTCCATTGCGTTCGGAACGCGGGGTAAACCCCAGGAACGCCAGTCACTGCACGTAAATCGGAGTTCGGAAATTCGAAGTGAATAGTGTTCGTTCGATCTTCTATAAATACACCCCTTTATTCACAAAATTAAATAAAAAAAATAGCTAGGGTTTCATCTCAAATGGCCAGCCACCACTATTGTTCTGAACGGCCAGAAAGCTCCCCTCTTCCTCCTCAAAATCCTTCAAATCCGTGAATCAATTCGTTAAACTTCCTAAACGAAAGTTGGAGATATCTATGCGAGCTCTACATGCTGAACGGTGGAGATCGTTTATGGATAAGCAAATTGACGGCAAAACGAGCTTGAACCCGGCACGTTCGCACGCGTTTTTAGGGTGGTGGGGTGAGCCGAGCTCGGCGTGGTTCGAGCCGGAGGTGGAGCACGCATGGCCGCGTGTTTTGGCAATGTTCGATCGTCCTCCAGGTGACGACGTTGGTCGCGAGCATTAGGGTTTGGAGGCGGCCTATATGGGTTGTTCGAACGCGATTTTATCTGGAGCGGGAAGAAGAATGCGTGCGCAAGCAGGGCCCTTGATCTGGAAGAGATGATTTGAACGGTAGATGATGATTAGGGTTTAAAATTTTAATTAAAATGTTAATTAAGTGATATTTAAATTTGTATTAACTTCAAAGTGTTATAACTCTCTCATACATTATCAGAAAATGACGAAACAAAATGCGTTGGAATCGTATTCGCGAATACTACGTGATGCAATTGGTTTGGAGTCGATTGGAGTCAATGAAAATTTTGGGTAAAATTAAACGTCTGTTTAGTTTTATCCGAAATAAACCGCTACGACTGTTATTGAAATCAAGGTGAGATCTTCTCACTCAAATGAAAGTGGATTTTCTTTTACAGTTATTGATTGATGATTGACTGCTTGGATGTGATATTAGATATAGTAGGATATATATCTATATATAGCAATATATACATATTGGCATATGTATATATTGGATTGATTGATTTCCCGCCTCGTATAGCGGATGAGACCCTATTGCGCCGTTAGTAAGCGGATTTTTATAAAACCCATATACCGCGATAATTCCGTACTGGAACGGAATTGGTATTGTGCTAACGTCTTTGGATGTAGGGAAACAGGTTGGAGGGATCCAACTGGATTCCTCACCGGTAGTTATTTATTTACAGATATTGATGTATATTCTGTTATCATATTGATATATGATATTGACTGTTGTGATGGACTGATTGGTGTTGTTGCATCATCGGATTCAGTTTTGAAATGTAAAAATAATGACTTTTACTTTAAAAGGATCTTTAAAGTGATTTTTGAAAATATACGTTTTATGGAATTTTTGAATCGATTTATAAACGTAAAATTTTAAAGTTATAATTTTTAGTGAAATATAACCGAAGTGTCGTTTTTGAAATAAAAGTCGATTTATTTATAAAAGGGTTTAAATAGAGATTTTTGAATTTATTATGAAAGCTCTATATATAAGATTTATAAAATTTGATTTTTATAAATCAAAGTGATGAAATTATAAAGGAGTTTTAAAGACGTTTAAATGATGTTAAAATGGGTTTTATAAAGGACAGAATAAATGATTTGTGAAGTCCTAAAAGAACGATTTTTATAAATAAACTAATTATAAGTGTTTAACTTATAGAATGGACTTTTGGTAGAAAATTGAGTTATAAATTGAATTGGATAATAAAAGGAATTTATAAGTTGAAGTAGTTATAAAATATAAAATTGTGATTCATAGACGTTGTTTATGAATCCGAAATCACTTATTGTGATAAGTGAATTGTAGAAGTTAATTAAAGGAATTTTATCCACGATTTTGGACAGTGGATAAACTTTTAAATAAAATGTGTAGAAATGTTGAATTTGGATAGTGAAGTATATTCACGATTTTGGACAGTGAATATATTATTAAGTAAAATGGATATGTTTTGGGAAAGTGATATTACGAAATGAAGTAATTGTTTTAAAAGATGTTTTAAAATGTGTTAAATATCGAAACCATAGATTTCAACATTTTATTGTTGAAATAGACGTTTTCGAAAAATAAGGAAATGGTGGACTATAACACTGTTGTTATAGTAAATGATTTCCGAAAGGAAATGTTTTGTGTAGTATTGGGATTCATATATCTATCTAAATTCCGAATCCCTATACTAGTGATTTTGAGTCATCGTAACGATGTTTTACGTAACATTCGTTTTGACTCAAACGAAAAGTGTTAAAAGAATGGTTTCCTTAAAGAATGAAATATATACTTAATTTTGATTTAAGTATATCGAATATTTTCCAAGTGTTGAAAATAAATGATTTGTGAATTACTTATTTTTAAATAAGTATGGAAATGCTTTTCCAATATGAAGTGAACTGTTTAGAGATTTTATCTTTTAAAGATAAAATGAAATTGAATATTTGAAATCGATTTGAGAATCGTATATCTGTAGATATTTGAGAATATAAATTCACTATGGAATTTATAAAAGGGAAGTTGTTTAAAAATAAACATTGATTTATTTTTAAGTGTGGAAATTTTATATCTAGTAAAGATATTTTTGAAGATAAATAATTTGGGAAAATTATTTGGAATCTGATGATGTTGCGCATCTTTATTGATAGTTAAATAACCGACTATCGATAATTACCTTGAATATGGTATTTGTTGTGATTGGATGAATTTGAATGCCACACTTATTTTTGAATAAACGCTCACTATTCGGGTTAGCCGGGAAAGGACCATGGGGTCGTATAACCCATTCCGAATATGTGATACGTCGTTATGAATTGCATTTGAAGACCGGTGTTGAAGACCGGATATTTTTGAAAACGGAAGGATTACCGTCGAGTTACTCTACATCGGCTGATCTCCGATTTAGAGGTTTTATCACCCTTAGTGACGGGAAGTCCGGACATGATTAGAAAATTATCCGGAAATGCAAGGGCTTCGTGAGAAGTGCCTTCGGTTCTGTTCGATCCCGGAACAGACTTGTATGGATTGTGTGTCTGACGTTACAATTTGAGATATAAAGCTGATTTCTTTCAAATACATTTCTGTTGGTGGCGGAGAATTTATTCTCTTAGCTTAACACCCTTCTCTGAGACGTACGAGCTCAGAGGTTATGTAGTTGAAATTTATCAGCGATATATTCCCAATTTGGTAACGTGGCATACTGAGTGTTGCTGTGAAATGATCAGTGTTTGATCATTTGCGATATGATCATTTGTTTGATCTTATATCTTTGTGATCATAGGTTGATCATTTTGTTTGACCCGAAGCAGGGCTTTTTGAGAAAGCGTAGCTTTGTGGACGAGACTTCGTCGAGCCTCACACCCCGGAAATGGTCGAAACAGGAAGGATGCAGCAAGGTTCTAGGGAGTAGCGCCCCTTAGTGTATGTCATTCCTTCTGGATAGAGGTGGTATCATGGTATGGAGCCCAGATATTTAACCTATGTGGTTGCTGCATTATTATCTATGTGGTTTGTTGGAAATCGGGGATCCTCGGGAAGATCGGTTACGATCGGGGGATGGCATACGCGTGTCAGTAGTTACCTATTTTTGCAGAGGCAACCCGACCTTGTGTTGGCAGAAATCTAACCGTAATGTTAGGTTATTTCTCGGGTCGTCTAATCCAGGGACGTACCCATCGTGGACAGGAAGTTCCTTTGCCTGACCATTTGTTGGAAACCCAAACTCCAATACAAACTTTGTACGGTATTAGTTGTAGAACCTGCCATTTACGTACGGTGGTCACCACTGTTTAGATGGTAGCTATAGTAGGCATACGATACTGGTCGTATGTTGGCTAAGATTAATATTATACTTTCGAAATGTTTTCTACACTATGCACTAATAATAATATCAAAAAGAATTTGATTTTTTTGCGTAGTAAGCATCTTTGACTATCATAAGAAGAAATCTCCTCCAATTCTGCGTTTGCATTGTGTGTGTGGTGGGAGGTCTTATGGTAGTTTCATTTTCCAAAAGCATTGCGAATTTGTTTTAATTTCTTTGTGAAAAATAACTGTTTTACGATCTCACACCAGTCACCATGACTGACTCGGAGTTTATTGTTCCCTTCTAAACTCTGGGTGCCCACAAATTTCCACACGGGCAGCCTAGAGTTATATTATCAGGATATTCTGGATATTCTGGAGCTTTGGAAGCAAGCTGGATGACGAGACGTAGTATTTGTATCTGATAGTATTTATTCCGCTGTGTATTCTGTATGAGGACAAGTTTATATAACTGTCCATTGTTGTTTATTGACTCTGATGATATGATGTGATGTAATGTAATAACAGATATAATTCTTTTGTTTTTAAATGATATTCATTTATCTATTATATATTGTTCCGCTGCGATATGTGAGATTCTGATATTGCTTTCTGTTCTGATGTGTTTCTGTTGTTTTTCTTCTGTTCTTTTTCTTCTATCTTTTCTACTCTTCTCTTCTTCTTCTACCTTTTTCTTCTTCTTAAACCATCATAGTTCGTATTCCCGTTTATTTTGAGTTAATCAATGGAGATTAGTGGTTAATCAAGAGGTACGGATTTGCGGGCCATGACACAACTGTTATATTATTCCACGATTCACAAATTTCCATACTGCAATTTCATTTTCGCCTCCATCGTAGTTCTCGTGAGCAACTCTGGGAGGTAAAGCAGCATCCCCTTTCCTTTCTTTTATTTTTGTATTTCAAGGTTTGCATGTCCCCTGTTTATTCACTTTTTATCATTTGCCTACCCATGCCTTCACCAGTCCCTACGTATCCCATTCATCACCTGATCACCCACCTTCCTCTACCAGCCCACGCCTCCACCCAACCAACCCTTACCCTATACGCCACCACGCCTACGCCTGCCACCACCAGATCTACCCACTCCATCACCGAGACCAGGCAACTCATGCCAAGGCCGAGCCCTACCCCTGTCAGTCACCAGCCTCGTCACCACAGCCCATTCGCCTGACCACCTACCCCATTCGTCAGCCCCTACTATCTACCGAGATCTACCCCTGCCCAGACACCACCACCGAACCCCAGTTCGCCACCTCACCACCCACCAGCACCGCCTCCTACCCAGTCCACCACCACGCAAATCCCCACGCCATCATCTCTAACCCACCTCAACCCTCCTCACGCAGCTCATTCGAGCCTCCCCCCAAGCCGCATCTTTCCATCGATCTCAAGCCTCTTCCACCCGCGTGTCAGCCACCCAATGACCTGTGCCTTCACTTCTTTCGCCCGACAACCCAGTAGCTACTCCACCCATCTCCTAAATCGGTTATGTAAGTATATTTATATAAATACTTTACTGTATTGTTGTATGTATATATGTTTTGGTTTTGCTGATTTTGGTTTATGATGTTATGTTTATATATATTATTTTATAAAGCTGTTTATATGTTTGGGACTGTACAAACTTGTTGTTTGTTATATATATCTATTTCCAGTTTATATAATTAGTACAATATAAAGTATATATATATGTGTGTTAGTATGGGTACGTGAGGTTATATATATTAGTAGGTTATTTTATTTACATATATTGTGTTCTGTTGTACAAAATTTTCAATTGTTCTATTATATATATATTTCAAAAGATTGTTTACTGGCTTGCTTTTATATATATATATATATTAATAAAAATGATTTTAAAGGTATGGGTTTAATTTAAAGTATATATATACAGTGTAGCATTGCAGTATATAAGTACTGATCGGTCTTATCAAGGTCTACTTTACAGTAAAGGTTTTATATAGTATAAAGTTGTTTCTCTTCAAATTGCTGTTTGGATATGTGTTTCAATTTCAAATTTGTTTAAAGTATTTATCTAATATGTGTATAAGTCTGTAAGTTATGTAGATACATTGATTTGTTACAGATTTTGAATTCTAACAAATGTTTTAAACTAAATATTGAATTTAATAAAGTAATAATAATAATAATAATGTACATATTTTCAGTTTATATCAAAACTGATTCTAATTGCTTCATCGATTCTTATCTATCAGCTTTGTGGATTAATTCGTGCCAACCTTGCTTTGCTTTGAGATCAGTCAATTGAATTAGTCGATTGTCAAGTCCGTGATCCAATCTGTAGCTTGTCGTATTGTCCAATTTCTCTAGCCTCGGAAGGTGAGCAATCACTCACGATTAATGTTCTTATATTTATTAAATTTGATTTCAATTGAAATATCAATTGAAATATGCTGATGTTAGTTATTTACATTGTTATATATGTCATTACCTGTATATGTTCACCTATGACATCCGACACCATTATCTGTTATTTATACTGATGTTATATGCCTGTTACTGTTGTTATATTTTTATCATATCTGTTATCACTCTGCAAGTTCCCTATTAGTATAGAATCACTATGGGTTGAAATGATACATACCCGAACGATCTTGTAGAATAGGAGAAATCCTTATGGGTTGAAATGATAAACCCAAGCGATTTTCAATTGAATTGAATTTGGGATTTCGGGTTGAAAAGATATATACCCGAATATGTTTTAAATTGCGGATTGAAATGATAAATATCCGTATCACTTGACCATAGGATAGAAAATTATATACAGGCACCGTTGGTCTATATATAAACGTTTTGAAAATGATTTCTATGGTTTTGAAAAGAAATATATGGTTTTGATAAATATTGATTTTGAAGATTTATTAAAGTTGATTTAATAAAGTTGATAAATAATATGTTTAAGTATTTATTTAATATCTATAATTTCAAATATAGAATTTATAATGATTTGAAATTTATTGAAATTATATTTATTTAAGAATTATACTTAAATAAGTTTGATATAAAATGTATTGAATTTGAAATTTAAAGAAGTGATTTACAACTTGAAATTTGAAAAGGTGACTTAAATGGATATTTCAAACGTATAAATATTTAAATGAGATATTTGGTCTATTTGAATTGTAAATTTAAATTGTATTCAAATGTTATGGAAATGATTAAGTTAATATTTCAAACCTAAATAATTGTAAAGGAAATCTGATATGTATATAAATTTATCGAATTTAGTTTTGAAATGATGAATATTTAAAGCTTTGAAATATATTAAAATTGAAATGACTTATTTTATGGTTCAGATATGTATTTGAAATCGATAAATTGAAATGGTTTATTTAGAAGCTGAATCGAGTTGAAACTAATGATTTGAGATTTGATTAAATTAAATTTTTGGAATTCGAGTTAATTTGAATCGATTTGTGAAATTTGAGGAAACTAATTTATTTTATAACGAAATTTTATTATCCAAACTGTTTAAAAAGGAAAGTGTTATGATTGCCAAAATACTGTGATTTCCAGACTATGATTTCGAAAGCATTATAACTTTGGAAAGTAATATGATTTTGAAAGTGGATATTTGAAGTGAAATGATATAGTATTAAATTGGGTTTTGGAAATGAAAATGATTTTGGTTTAAAGTATAAACTATTTTGAAACGACCACGGTGCTATAATAACGATTGGTTGGCAAAGAGACCGGGATCGGATATGGACATACTCTCTGTCGATACCGAAAACCACTTTGACAACCGCGTACGCGGTGGAGATTCCAGAATGAAGTAGGATGGTGGCGACGTTCTTAAGGTATGTTACGTGGACCCAACTCCCGTGAGTTGGCATAAGGTGGCTAAAACAGGAGCGATCTCGGACCAGTGAGGTAGCACCTCTTCTCGAACGCATTTCTTCGATATTATACTCTTACTTGTGATTTGACTAGATGGCCATCCTCCGATTTGGGAATGTTGTTCGAGGTGGAACGGTAGTGGCTGCTATGTGTATCCATCAGTCCGTGTGCGTAATTGGTATATCTACCCTGGCATTGCCTAGTTGTGCCGTGTCACCTACCATACCGAGCTTTACTACGATTATGATTTTAAGATCCGACCGCGTTAAGGTTCTCCATCCCCTTAACGCTATTTTCCGATATGATTATACTTTACTTATTTAGACACTATTATAATAGCGAATATTACTACATAGTAAATAGTTTAACGGATCCTTAGGGGATGGTTATCCCAAACATCCTTTAAGTTACTTGTATTTCAGTTGATATTTCACTTGAGTTGGATTTATTGAATATAAGAATGTTAATCCTGACTCGAGTGTTTTGTGTTTTGCTTTACGCTCGGGTCAGACTGAGTGATACAGCATTTGAGACTCACCTTTGGAGTTGGAGCTTCGCTTGGAGATCCAGCAATCTATCGATCCTGCTTTCAGTTATTCTGTTGATTCCAGTGATGTATTCAGATCTGGTATTTGATTATTGTATTGAGACATCTATTGTATTCGAGACCTCTGTTGTATCTTGTTTAACTCTGATATATATATAGTAGCTTCATGAACTACTATCCTTTTGTTTCCGCTGCATTATTGTTATATTACTCTGTGTCTGTGATCTGTGATTATTTTATTTACTGTATATTCTGAGTTTTGCCAAATTTTATTTACAACGCGGTATTTTGAGCAATTCAACTCCGGCATGAGTGTCTACCTATACACTTATAATGGATGCGAATGGTTGAAAATACTGGGTTGTTACAGTTGGTATCAGAGCTTTGGCTTTGAGGCAAAACTCAGCATATGGAGTAGATTAATTTACAGAATCACTTTCGTTCGAGTTTGAATCTTTTCCTCTTGATTCAAATTTCCTCTGAATTTTTGGAACGTTCCCTGCGGTTTCAAAATTCATTCTTGTCCCTCACTATTCATCTTCTTTTGATTTTGGAGTATCACATAACTCCACTTCGAATGATCTTTATAGTGAATTGGCGGTCTCGCCAATATTCTAATTTTCTTGTAAAAGGGTGAAAATCCTTTACAGTCAACATCGATTCACCAGAGATTTTATCTATCCTTGGTTTAGATGCTAATATCTTTTATTATTCCAAACTCTATCTCTTGAGATCGAACGTAGATTTATCCTACAAAAATCCACATCGATCTTATTCTTTAAGTCACGGTTGACCCGGTTAAGGTTGTCCGCGATTTACCTAAGCTTACCCATCTCTCTACTCTGTTTAACCATCTTGTCTTTTGTTTCTAAACTATCTCCAAACATTTTTAAATTGTACTAGTAAAGCTATGTTTTGTTTTATATATTGTGTTATTTGAGTTGTTGATGATGATTTGGGTTTCCGATCGATTCGTCTGATCAACGCTATCGATAGGATTTCTAAAACACTTTGACAGAACAAACTGACACAATATTATTTTAAATTTGGTTAATGAAATAAAATTTTGATATATAAGTAAATTTATGGAACTTAATAAATTGATTTAAATTGATAATTTGAAATTATAATACTTGATTTATCATTTATTGTTCTACAAATGAATTTATAAATAGTTGTTTATAAATTTATTTGGGGAACTGAAATGAATTTGAATCAAGAATTTGAGAATTCAAGTTTCCGATGGATTTCAAACCTTGTGTTTAAAATTTTTAAAAGGATATAATTTAAAGTATTTTTGAATAAAAAATTTGTCTCTAAAGGATTTTAAAGTTTAAAAATTAAGTGCTCTTCTCTTTGTCGCTGGAAAATAATTTCGGTGATGACTGCAGCATCATCGACGTTCATTTTCGAGTTTTGAACTGAAGATACCGTTCTGTAGTCTTATTACAGCTTTGTTTTGGAAAATCTAATTGATTTGAATTTCTAAAATATGACTGGATTATAATATATATAGATATATGATTTAAATTGATTTGACATATTATGTACATATATTTATTTATCTCTAACTGGTTTGAAGGAAACCGGAAAATTAATTCTTAAATTTCATCTTAAAGAATAATTTCAATTATAAGAAGAAAAAATAAAAAATTTGGATAAATGATTCAAACTTGAGATAATTGAATTGGAAAGTTTTATTTGTATAATACAATTGCATTCAAATATAACTTACCTTAAATTTTTTTTTGAAGTTAACAATGTAATTGGATAATATGCAGTACAGAAATGATTTTATAAAAAAAATTTGAGTGGTTATAATAAATGTTATACACTTAAATTTTAGTTATAAAAGATTAACAGAGGTAAATAGTGAAAAAGGAATTTAAAGAGATTTTATTTAAATAACTTAATAATCAAATTTGATTTAATATGGAACCTTAAATCTAACCTAGGAATTTTAATAAAGGTTATTTCCTAAAATGAATATGTTGTATAATAAATAATGTATCTTTGAATGGATAAAATAAAATACATTGGAATTGGACATTTTGTAATAAAGTTTATTTAACTTGAATTCATAGTTTAATTGATGTCTAAATGAATAAATGTGTAAAGAAATTTGATTGTTATACTTGCTATGATAAATATTTTATTTATGAAATTGATATGTCTTGAAAAATGAATAATTATGATAGTTAAAATGTATCTTAACATCACTAAATTTGATAATTGAGAATTTGGTTTTCAAATGGAAATTTTAAGTGTAACTTATTGAAGGAATATCTATTTATGAAATGGGCATTTTAAATAAAGTGTTAAGTTAATTGTTAAATGAAGAGCTAAGTAAAATAATGAACTTTTGACTTAATAAATGAATATTTCTGGAATAAAACTGATTTGAAATACTGTAGCAATTTATAAGTGCTGCCATTTGAAAATACAATGTTTTGGAAATTTTATAATTGAAGGAACTTAGAAATGTTACAACTTTAAAATGAATATTATTTGACCTTGAATTTAAATGGTTTAAAGGAAGATTATTTTAAAAAGGTGTAATGATTTTCTAAGTATTATGTACTTTTTAAGAATAACATTTCCAAAGTGTTATGATTTTTAGTAATATGATTTCCAAATGATAAACATCCCTAAATTGTTATGATTTCAAAGCATTATTGTTTCAAATTTATTATCTTATTTTGTTTTTCAAACTATCTTTTGGTTTTCCTTAAGGTCTCTCCCTTAATGAATATTATTCGTTTCGGTCGTAGAGGAAAGCTTTCTCCTAGATTTGTAGGTCCTTTCCGCATTTTGGAAAGAATTGGCTCTCTTGCTTATCGTCTAGATTTACCCGAGAAATTTTCTAAAATACACAATGTCTTTCATGTATCTCATCTTCGTCGCTATCTGCATGATCCATCTCTTATTATTCAGCCTTCTGCTCTTGATAGTTTGGATATTGAGCCAAATCTGACTGTTAAGAGGAAGCCACTTCGTATCGTCGATCGAGGTACGAAGCAGCTAAGAAGAAAATCTGTCAACCTGGTCAAAGTGCAGTGGAGCACTGATGAACGGGATTGCACCTGGGAGACGGAGGAGAGCATTCGTGCTTCGAATCCGGAATTGTTTATTTCAGGTACTCTTGCTATTCTGTCTTATCTTTCTTTATTTTCCTTCTTCGTTCCTTTTCGAGGACGAAAAGTTTTGAGTGGGGGAGAGTGTAATAGCCCAAAATTTTTGACGAATTTTTTTTTTTTAAAATAAACATTTTGACATATTGTTTTGAATTTAAAAGTGTAAAACTTTGTTGAAACGAAAATTTAAACTTTACATTTTTTTTCTTTCTTCCGTAAAAATTACATCCGTTCTTAACGTTATATTTAACAATCAAATTTTATTAATTTTGGTAATAGCTATTTAAATTTTCGGTTTAAATAATACGTTATTTATTTAAAGAAACGTTTTTTGAATCAAATCCTAAATGGTTCATTACTTTAGGCATTACGTTTTATAATTTCTCTTGCCTTTTTCCTTTGTCCATTTGTTTTTTTTTTATGCGTTGGCTTTACAAGTCATCTGCCATTCATTTTATGATATTTGAAACCGTGCCTTACTTTGTCACGTGAGAATTAATTCTCTTTGCCTTCCGTTCATTCTTGCCATTCAAAAAAAATTAAGTAGAATTGAAAGCCTTAATTTTCTCTAACCGATTCAAAGCATTAAATCTGGCCTTCTCTCCACTAATCAGGTGAACAACTGTTATATTATTCCACGATTCACAAATTTCCATACTGCAATTTCATTTTCGCCTCCATCATAGTTCTCGTGAGCAACTTTGGGAGGTAAAGCAGCATCCCCTTTCCTTTCTTTTATTTTTGTATTTCAATGTTTGCCTGTCCCCTGTTTATTCACTTTTTATCATTTGCCTACCCATGCCTTCACCAGTCCCTACGTATCCCATTCATCACCTGATCACCCACCTTCCTCTACCAGCCCACGCCTCCACCCAACCAACCCTTACCCTATACGCCACCACGCCTACGCCTGCCACCACCAGATCTACCCACTCCATCACCGAGACCAGGCAACTCATGCCAAGGCCGAGCCCTACCCCTGTCAGTCACCAGCCTCGTCACCACAGCCCATTCGCCTGACCACCTACCCCATTCGTCAGCCCCTACTCCATGCTATCTACCGAGATATACCCCTGCCCAGACACCACCACCGAACCCCAGTTCGCCACCTCACCACCCACCAGCACCGCCTCCTACCCAGTCCACCACCACGCAAATCCCCACGCCATCATCTCTAACCCACCTCAACCCTCCTCACGCAGCTCATTCGAGCCTCCCCCCAAGCCGCATCTTTCCATCGATCTCAAGCCTCTTCCACCCGCGTGTCAGCCACCCAATGACCTGTGCCTTCACTTCTTTCGCCCGACAACCCAGTAGCTACTCCACCCATCTCCTAAATCGGTTATGTAAGTATATTTATATAAATAGTTTACTGTATTGTTGTATGTATATATGTTTTGGTTTTGCTGATTTTGGTTTATGATGTTATGTTTATATATATTATTTTATAAAGCTGTTTATATGTTTGGGACTGTACAAACTTGTTGTTTGTTATATATATATATTTCCAGTTTATATAATTAGTACAATATAAAGTATATATATATATGTGTGTTAGTATGGGTACGTGAGGTTATATATATTAGTAGGTTATTTTATTTACATATATTGTGTTCTGTTGTACAAAATTTTCAATTGTTCTATTATATATATATTTCGAAAGATTGTTTACTGGCTTGCTTTTATATATATATATATATATGTATATTAATAAAAATGATTTTAAAGGTATGGGTTTAATTTAAAGTATATATATACAGTGTAGCATTGCAGTATATAAGTACTGACCGGTCTTATCAAGGTCTACTTTACAGTAAAGGTTTTATATAGTATAAAGTTGTTTCTCTTCAAATTGCAGTTTGGATATGTGTTTCAATTTCAAATTTGTTTAAAGTATTTATCTAATATGTGTATAAGTCTGTAAGTTATGTAGATACATTGATTTGTTACAGATTTTGAATTCTAACAAATGTTTTAAACTAAATATTGAATTTAATAAAGTAATAATAATAATAATAATGTACATATTTTCAGTTTATATCAAAACTAATTCTAATTGCTTCATCGATTCTTATCTATCAGCTTTGTGGATTAATTCGTGCCAACCTTGCTTTGCTTTGAGATCATTCAATTGAATTAGTCGATTGTCAAGTCCGTGATCCAATCTGTAGCTTGTCGTATTGTCCAATTTCTCTAGCCTCCGAAGGTGAGCAATCACTCACGATTAATGTTCTTATATTTATTAAATTTGATTTCAATTGAAATATGCTGATGTTAGTTATTTACATTGTTATATATATCATTACCTGTATATGTTCACCTATGACATCCGACACCATTATCTGTTATTTATACTGATGTTATATGCCTGTTACTGTTGTTATATTTTTATCATATCTGTTATCACTCTGCAAGTTCCCTGTTAGTATAGAATCACTATGGGTTGAAATGATACATACCCGAACGATCTTGTAGAATAGGAGAAATCGTTATGGGTTGAAATGATAAACCCAAGCGATTTTCAATTGAATTGAATTTGGGATTTCGGGTTGAAAAGATATATACCCGAATATGTTTTAAATTGCGGATTGAAATGATAAATATCCGTATCACTTGACCATAGGATAGAAAATTATATACAGGCACCTTTGGTCTATATATAAACGTTTTGAAAATGATTTCTATGGTTTTGAAAAGAAATATATGGTTTTGATAAATATTGATTTTGAAGATTTATTAAAGTTGATTTAATAAAGTTGATAAATAATATGTTTAAGTATTTATTTAATATCTATAATTTCAAATATAGAATTTATAATGATTTGAAATTTATTGAAATTATATTTATTTAAGAATTATACTTAAATAAGTTTGATATAAAATGTATTGAATTTGAAATTTAAAGAAGTGATTTACAACTTGAAATTTGAAAAGGTGACTTAAATGGATATTTCAAACGTATAAATATTTAAATGAGATATTTGGTCTATTTGAATTGTAAATTTAAATTGTATTCAAATGTTATGGAAATGATTAAGTTAATATTTCAAACCTAAATAATTGTAAAGGAAATCTGATATGTATATAAATTTATCGAATTTAGTTTTGAAATGATGAATATTTAAAGCTTTGAAATATATTAAAATTGAAATGACTTATTTTATGGTTCAGATATGTATTTGAAATCGATAAATTGAAATGGTTTATTTAGAAGCTGAATCGAGTTGAAACTAATGATTTGAGATTTGATTAAATTAAATTTTTGGAATTCGAGTTAATTTGAATCGATTTGTGAAATTTGAGGAAACTAATTTATTTTATAACGAAATTTTATTATCCAAACTGTTTAAAAAGGAAAGTGTTATGATTGCCAAAATACTGTGATTTCCAGACTATGATTTCGAAAGCATTATAACTTTGGAAAGTAATATGATTTTGAAAGTGGATATTTGAAGTGAAATGATATAGTATTAAATTGGGTTTTGGAAATGAAAATGATTTTGGTTTAAAGTATAAACTATTTTGAAACGACCACGGTGCTATAATAACGATTGGTTGGCAAAGAGACCGGGATCGGATATGGACATACTCTCTGTCGATACCGAAAACCACTTTGACAACCGCGTACGCGGTGGAGATTCCAGAATGAAGTAGGATGGTGGCGACGTTCTTAAGGTATGTTACGTGGACCCAACTCCCGTGAGTTGGCATAAGGTGGCTAAAACAGGAGCGATCTCGGACCAGTGAGGTAGCACCTCTTCTCGGACGCATTTCTTCGATATTATACTCTTACTTGTGATTTGACTAGATGGCCATCCTCCGATTTGGGAATGTTGTTCGAGGTGGAACGGTAGTGGCTGCTATGCGTATCCATCAGTCCGTGTGCGTAATTGGTATATCTACCCTGGCATTGCCTAGTTGTGCCGTGTCACCTACCATACCGAGCTTTACTACGATTATGATTTTAAGATCCGACCGCGTTAAGGTTCTCCATCCCCTTAACGCTATTTTCCGATATGATTATACTTTACTTATTTAGACACTATTATAATAGCGAATATTACTACATAGTAAATAGTTTAACGGATCCTTAGGGGATGGTTATCCCAAACATCCTTTAAGTTACTTGTATTTCAGTTGATATTTCACTTGAGTTGGATTTATTGAATATAAGAATGTTAATCCTGACTCGAGTGTTTTGTGTTTTGCTTTACGCTCGGGTCAGACTGAGTGATACAGCATTTGAGACTCACCTTTGGAGTTGGAGCTTCGCTTGGAGATCCAGCAATCTATCGATCCTGCTTTCAGTTATTCTGTTGATTCCAGTGATGTATTCAGATCTGGTATTTGATTATTGTATTGAGACATCTATTGTATTCGAGACCTCTGTTGTATCTTGTTTAACTCTGATATATATATATAGTAGCTTCATGAACTACTATCCTTTTGTTTCTGCTGCATTATTGTTATATTACTCTGTGTCTGTGATCTGTAATTATTTTATTTACTGTATATTCTGAGTTTTGCCAAATTTTATTTACAACGCGGTATTTTGAGCAATTCAACTCCGGCATGAGTGTCTACCTATACACTTATAATGGATGCGAATGGTTGAAAATACTGGGTCGTTACATTTAGCATTGTCGAAACATTCTTTAAATATCTTGTTCAAATTTAAATAATTTTGAACCCATTTCAGAAAAAAAATGGAATATTTATCTTTACAAAATCAAATGGAGGCTTAGTGACCACAATGGTGCTTTTAATTTGATTTTACTTATCTAGTTTAACATGGGTATTATAGAACGGGTATGTAAGGGATCAACACATAACAATCAATCAACATAAGTAAATGTCCAAGTTAATTGTAATAGCAGAATGGTGTTTTATCCTGCTAATAGATGTCATTTAGTTTTTCTAATCATATGGGGTTACTTAAGGGTAAGCGACACAAAAATCCATTGATTTAAAACAAAAATGATTACTTAAACTCAAAGTGATTTTAAAATAAATTAAAAGCTTTGTAAATGAGAATCAAATCCTTGTTAAATAGTAATTAAACTCTAATTAAAGGTAATTAAACCTTATTAAAACATAATTAACTTTAATCAAAGATTAATTAAATAAAACCCCTTTTTTAAATAATAATTAATGAATAATTATCTTAATTAAATAATAATTAATTAATCCTTAATTAAAAATTAAATAATAATTAACTTTAATTAAGTAACAAATCATGATTAACTTAATTGATTAACATTTTGAGTTTAAAAACCGGTATTAACAAATAATTAAGTACTAATTACTTTTATTAATTAATTAATTAAATAATTGTTCTATAATTACTAAATTAAAGTTAGAAAACATTTTCTAAAAAAATTCTAAGTTAAAAAAGTTTAGATTAGAAAATTAATTAGATTTTCCGAACTGCGCTTATAGCGACTATCGCTATACGGACCCGTGATTTTCAAAACTTGAAATTTTGATTTTCTAACTTTTAAAACTTCGGCTTTGAACTCTTATCTTCTTTAAAACATGAAAATAAACTTTTGAAACCAAAATTGAGGTTTTAAACTTGAAAACTTTTCACTTCAAAACAAAAATCAAACTTTTCAACAAAAGCAGATATCTATGTCGCTTTTGTTTAGCGAATTGCTACCTTTGTGTCATGAACCCACATACAACATATACAACATTCAACCACAATACCACATCATAACATTATAGCATAATCGTATGCAAGAATATTACTTCACAAATACTAACCAACTTTTCCAATATTCAAGGTATAATCTTTATCGCCTACTCAAACTTTAGCGTAAGAAATTAACTCCAAATCAACATATATGCATACATACACAACATATAACATTACCACATACTTAAGCAACATTTAAACTAATAAATTTTACAACTTTAAAAAGTTAGTAACTTGAGTTTTAACACATGAACTTTACTCATCAAACTTTCACTAAATCAAACTAAACTTGCTATATTATAAATGTGTGCATGCTGCACCAAGTGTGCACAACGTTCCGATGACTTTCGGGTGTCGAAAAGTCGAAATTTCGGAAAACGTCCTTCGGTCATATTTTCTATTTTTATTTGAACTATCTATATTAGTAAACAAATTTTGAAAACTATTTTATCATCATTATTAAATAATTAAAATAGGTTTATTTGCTAATAAAAATCCATTTATTGATTATAAAATATATTTTTAAATAGCCTATTTCAAAGTGGAAAAATCCTAGGTTGTTACAAATCTATTTTACCATCATTTGTTATTATTTAATAGAGTTATATTTTTAATTATAAAACCTATTATTTGAATATTTAAAATTTATTGAATATTTGCAAAATAAGGTGGTAAAATTCGGGTCGTTACAATTTATAAGCGCTCGAATCAATCGTATCCATTAGATTAAAATAATTAAATCCCAGTCGTTAGGCCAAGGATCAACCCTAGCCCCCACGCTCTCGACCAATCGATCGCCCCGGTCGACTGACCCAAGTAAGGAGGTCGACCGGTGGGGTCCCGCATATATTATTATTTATTTCCTTTTTCTCGTTTTTAACTATTTTTGTTTTAGAAACTTCAAATGTTAATATCTTCTTTGTTTGAGCTCCGATCGCGAAACTCCAAATATGAAAGTTGCTTAGAAAATCACTACGAATGCAATAATGCAAGTTTCATGACCAAATTTTGATGTTTGCTCAAATTCCAAATTTGAGCCCTATTAATTGTTTATTAATTATCGTTAATTATATGGGGTGTTACACCCACCCAGAATTACTCCAACGAATGAACCTTCGTTGCAGTAGGCCATTCACTTACACCTCGAGGTCCTATTTCTCTCTAGGTGCCGTCCTCAAAGGCATCACTATTAGTCTAGCATCTTTAACTAAATCAATACGAAACTCGATCTCTCTATTTGGCAAAAGTTCAGTCACCTCCTCAAATACGTCCAAATACTCTGTAACAATAGGCACTAATAACAGTTGATTATATGGGATATCGAGCTAATGCATAAAGCTGACCATCATGTCATTATCTGGTAGACAGCCTAACACCACCGTCCCCCCATCATATACCCTATCGTCACTAATGACTTATCACGATCCACTATCACTCTGTATCAATGAAGCTAGTCCATACCCAGAATACTACCAAATCCAACGAAACCTAGAAGAAAGCAATCATATTCAAAAAACCATCTATGACTCAGTAAGACCAAACCACGACAAACCATACACAGACTGGTAGAATCTGCAACAGGATTCGTCACAATCAAAGGTCGGGCAACAATTTTGGGTTTCAATCCCAATCTATCATCCAAACCATTATATATGAAGGAATGTGAAGCCCCAGTATAAGAAAAACACGTATGGAAACATCATAAATGGAAAACATACGTTGAATAACGATTTCTTTCCCCTTCTCCTCTACCGATGGAGCATTCGACAATGTCGAAACGACATTGATAGCATATGCTTTCACCATCTTCTTTTGCTTCAATAGCTCTAGATAGCCCTTCTAAATATGCCCAAGCTTGTTGCAATTATAGCATTTCTTCCCCTTGGCTTTGCGATCTCTACTGTAATGACCCTTATCACCGCACTGGTAGCAGACCACCCCAGCTTTGCTCTTCTTCTAGCCATCCTTACTTGAAATTGCTTCCTCTTTTTGTTATTCCAATTCTTCTTACCTCCCCCGCCCAATTACGGCTTCGGCTCTTCTTTAGGAATAACATTCTTTGGCTTCGGATTGAGACTCTCATGGCTCAAGGCCTTCTCGTCTACCATCTCAAAAGTCTTCAATGTGACCCACAAGCCTCATTCCCAAGTAATTATTCAAGACAATGATAAACTTCTTATCCTTCTTTAATGGAGTGTCAAGGAAGGACATTCCATATTCCGATAGGGAGTCGAACTTAACCACGTACTCAAAGACAAACAAGTCCCATTGCTTCAGGTCCACGAACTTACGAATCAAGACTAACTTTTGAGCTGCGGGTATAAACCTTTCTTCGACTCAGGCTTTGAACTGGTCCTATATGAACTGGTCTTCTGGAGTGGCGACTTTCACGGCATTTCACCCGTTTATGGCTCGTCCATAAAGCTATCGGGAAGCCAATCGCCTTATCATAACATCATTCGGCTCTTATTCATCAAAAATTCTTTTGTAAGTATCAAGCCAATCATGCACTTCCATCGCCGACTCCATTCCTTGGAACAGTTTTCCACCAAGACTAGCAAAGTCTTTGTTTAGCTTAGCGAAATCGGCTCTGGGTGCCTGCACCGGAGCACCACCATCAATAGCAACATTTAGAGCGACTACTTGAGCATTTTGCATCATGTTCCGCATCACGGTATTGAACATCATCTGCAAGTTGGGATTAGAAGCTCCTGTGCCAGCTCCTTCTTCGACTCCAAAGATGGAGTTCCTGGCAACATTCCTTGTTTGGTGAATCATCCTTCAGTTTGTAGTAAGGACAATCCGTCTCTCTAAACGGAATGCTGCTTAAGTAGTACTCATCTATGCAGTGCGACTTATATACTACTACATAGTTTTGAAAACCAAAATATATAACAAGTACATGCTCTCGTATACACACTCTCTCTCTCTCTCTCGATCCAATCTAGGAGACTCCTACCATATCTATATTGGATCACGATATCCCTCTGGTTAAACTACATAACCTAAGCTCTGATACCAAATATAACGACCGTCCTACACCATCGGAACATAATAAATCCTGAATAGTGCACTACAACAGTGCCCGACCGATGTAGGATGATAGCCAAGGTTGTAAAGTGAATCAATCACATAACATGTTGTATATCTCACAACATGTCGAATAAAATAAAATAGTAAACATCTCGGATATGAAACAAGCGAGACAGTAATAACTCATTGAATCATAGAAATTAGAGCACTCATATCCATAAAGTATACAACATAAGTAATAAGGTATTACGTCATATAATAACTCATAAATAAACTATCTCTAGATAATAAAGGCACTAGCAAGCTCCATAATGCTATGCGACAGACTAGCAAATCAAAATAAGCAAATGTAGCAATACGAGAGTATGACCTCTGCCCATCCTTTGTCCAGCTCTACGTGCTCACTATATCTGATATTCCTAATCTACCCATTTAAGAGTACCCAGAATAATAGGAAGAAAAGTATAAAATACCAAGTCAAACAACAGTCTGGTATAAGTGGTAGAAAATCTCAAATACTATAAAGTCAACATATTAGGACAAATAGCATGGAAAATCATACATGACCTATCCTTGCATCCACAGAGTTAACATATACACAAGATATATGCTACTATATATCAAAGTCATTATGGGTGTACTATACATCAAAGTACTAAGGGTGTCCAAGTATCTACATCAATAACATCTACATCATGCGACATCCTAAGGTAACAAGCAATCAAGCAAACCTAGCATCCATCATTCATCCTCACATTACTTACTCAATGTGTTGGATATCCGATAACTCGCCTAAGCCATCATGCTTGGGGACTTGACTACCCCTCACGATGGTCAACATTCTGGTTTCACAGTACTCTAATCCATGCAACTCGGTAGACTAGGAACTAGACTAACCATCATGCTAGTCCAGGGTAAATAATCTCTCATCTAAAAGCAAGGATCCATCATTCCCATGTGCATACCTCGCTCTATGAATACTCTGAAAACCCCCGAGTATCGAAAATCCCTTTGCATACGTCATCCACAGCAGAGCTTGTCCTAGAATTGTCCTTACAACTACCATCTGAAGTCGTTGCGGTTAGAAACTATTCTCGATGGCTATCATTTGTAAACGACCTGGAATTTTATCGCTTTGATTGTGAATATTTAGTTAATTTTAAATATCTAAATAATTGATTTTAAAAGCTTAAATAACTCATTTTTATTATTTAATAATGATAGTAACATCATTTTGAATATTTATTTACGCACATAAATAATTTGGTGAAAAATTAAAAATGTGACCGAAAATCATTTTTTGAATTTTCGACTTTTATCGAATGATGGGACATTATTGCACACATATCTACATGCAACATACACATATAATATAGTGTCAAATAGTACCAAAGAGATTAAATTAAACAAAGTTCCTTAAGTTTTTTCTAGGAGTTTTTTAAAGGTGATTTAAAAGTATTTTAATTTCCTAAAATTTTCCCTCCTCTCAAGGAGATTTGATGGCATGTGCTAAAGGCCATACGGAGGAGTGAATCAAGGCCGAATTTAGAGGGGTAGGATGGTCAATTTTCTATGGGCCATAACGAGTCATTTGCAATTTTCGAGTGTTTATAAAAGAGGGCTGCCATTTCACTAATTCATTTTTACTTTCTCCACTTTCATTTGCTCTATTTTCTTTTCATGTCTTGAATATCAAAACCATATTCAAAGCTAACCAAAACCCATCTCAAATCAGCCCCAAACCTAAATATAGGTCCATAGTTCCATAGTAAAGCCCTTGCCTACCTCAAAGGTACAAACTTTGGGGCCATTTCCTATTTTTCCCCTATAGTCATGAGCATAAAGAATGGTCCTAGGGCCATGGTCGAGGTTGTTCAAGTGGTTTTGAGTTGTGGTGGTGCTTAGTTGGTTTTTCGAAGGCGTAGTGTTCTTTTACAAGAGTTTCGTCGCATTCGGAAGTGAAATAACTTATTTTGCGATAGCTTTAAAAATGATGTTACATGTTGTAATAATTTTATAGTTGCTCGCTTAACTTGTTTGTATGTAAATGTAATATTGTATATATAGTGTTTGATATTTTTGATTCCCGCTTGAAAGCGGATGACATAAATAACTATTTTTGCAAGGGAATATTGTGAACATGTAGGATTAGTCAGGGGACTTATGGAAGAGAGTCAAAGTGTTACATAGCAAATAGGTCGTGATGAATGCACTTTGAAGGATGTGAGTTTTATAGAGGAATCTAATGATATTCCTCGCAACCGTTGATTTTATATTTCATGATTATATGTGTATATGAAATGCTTGTATGCCATGGTTTGGTAGCTTGGATATGTTGTAATTAAACATTGGTATGTTTAAAGGTTGAATCTTTTTGGTGAAGAAAAGAAGTAGTAGCATTGTTAAGTGCTAATGTAGCTCCGAAGCCACTTTATGACTTTTGAAATTACTATTGTGATTTATGACTTCTATTTCCTTTTGAAATACTGTTGTTGCTACTTGGAGTTTCAAGGATGTTTTAAAATGCCGCATTGGATTTCTATAGTCCTCTTTTATGCAACTTTGTTGTTTGGATTTCTAAAAGTGTTTTGAAATGGTTTCCGAACTTTGCCTTTGTTTCCAAACCTTTTTGCAAAAGTGTTTTCAAGTGGTTCGAAATTTATATATTTATTTTAAAAACTTATTTTAAAGTAAGTGGTTTACTTTAGGATAAAGGAAAAATCTTATCTTTTCAAATCAAAGTTGGGTTTTCTTTAATGATCCTCAAGTAATGTTTTGTATAAGAGTTTGAACTATATTTTAAGTGCTTTAAATATGTACTTTTGGAAAGTAGAATGCTCTAAAGATAGATGATATCTAAATTTAAATTTTAAAAGATTTATTTTGGGATATTTAAACGAGTGGTTTATTTAAAAGAAATCCCTTTACTTTTCAAAGTCGAATTCTTTTAAAAAAGTGATGGCTTTACATTATGGTATGAATGGAAGTTTTAAACTTTATTTAAATAGGTTTAAAGGATTTGAAATTTATATAAGTGATTTAATGGATTATGTGATATAATAAAGCAAGTGGTACTTTAATGAAAAGGGGAATCTTGACTTTACAAATCAAACTAAGTTTTAAACAAAGACTTTCAAGTGAGATTTTATATGGAAGTTTTAAAGTGTATTATAAGGGTTTTAAGTGGAACCTTAAAGAGGAAAGAAGTCATGGATTATAATGCTTTTGTTATAATGAATGTCTTGGGAAAGTAGGAAGAAACTATGGGCTATAACATTCTTGTTATAGTAAATAATTCTGAAAAAAGCGGAAAGGAGTTTGTTTATAATATTTTGTTTATTATAAATAGTATACAGAAGTTATAAAGTCTTATATTTGACATTAAGTTTTGGGGTAGGGAAATTTCTACCTATCTTGAAAGATAAGAATGTTGTCGAGTCAAGGTTTGAGAGGTGATGATAATACCCCAACTTGAACGGTCTCATTGTTTACCAAAGGACAGTTTGAGTTTGAAATCAAAGATTGATGGTAACTTTATGGGATATTATTTCCATATATGAATTTGGTTACTTATAGGAAATAAGTAGTCCTATGCTTGGCACTAAAAACTGAACGGTAGAATTATCTGTATCTGTGAGATTCAAAATTGAAGTGATTAACTAAGGCAAGGCCTGGAGCAACCAGTGCCCTAATTTACCTGGATTCATTTCTGGACTAGGGATAGAGTAAGTCGAAATGTTGGAAAGGTGGCAAGTGTAGGAGATTTGATTTTTATAAATAATCATTTTGAAAATTATGGTGGTATGGAAAGAATTCTTTCCACACTTAACACCAAATTCCTAGGTAGGTAAACTCATCTCTATCTGTGAGAATTAAGAATGTATGTCAAGGCAAGGATAGTTTCCTAACTTTTCCGACTTCATTGTTAATTAATGGATAGTACGTATTTGAGATTAGAAAGTGGTGGTATGTATGTTTGGTCTAATTTCCATGCAATCCATTTACTTACACCAAAAGGGAAAGTGGTTTGGGGTTTATAGTAAACAGTGATTATAAATGACATTTTGGCCCATTTAAGTATTCTTTTGGAAATATGAAATCTTTCTTAAGATTTGTGAATATACTTGTACCATTGATATAAGTATGTGGAGATGTTTTCTAAGTATTGAAGTGAAATGTTTTGTGGGTATACTTATACAGTTGAGATAAGTATATTAATATTTTTCAAGTATTGAAAAGTGTAGAGAGGGTTATGAATATATCTTTTGTAAGGTATTTTACTACAGATAGTTGAAAGGAGATTTTAATTAATGAAAGGATTAAGTAAAGAGGCTTAGTGATTGCTTATGTGCACAATTACGCTTAGTTTCCATATGAAATTAAATCCTTAATTTGAATGTTTGCTTATTTGACAGTTAAATCACCCATTATCAAATATTGGCTAGTTTTGACTTAGGAAGTATATACAAGCTTCACGCGTTTATACAGTTTAGGATCCCTCGAAAGAACTCATTTCGGTGAAACATCTCATACTTTAAGGGCGTATATTCGAGATCTCCTTTAAGACTCTTATATCGTCCGCTTACTTTTGAAAGAACTAGAATTGAGTCAACAGAAAACTATCGATTGTTGGTTCAGAGAGATCGGGATCGGATAAGTTATTCGAAAACCATTTCGAACTGGCATGAGCATTCGAATTGAAGATATCTTAAAGATGATGGAATCGAAGATGGAGTTATTTGAAGTGTAGGAGTTACTTACTACTAATCATGAGGGTGATTTCAAAAAGGGATGTAGTAGAAGTAGTGTTTTCAGTTTGTTCATATCCTAAACAACTTGTATGGATGAATGTTGGCATTGCATTGTTGCTTGGAGGGCAGTGTTAGCATTCTAAATGAGATTTGCTAAAAGGTAAAATGTAGCGTCAAGTCTCACACCTAGTAATAACTAAAACATGGGATATGCCGCAAGGCTATGTGGTTTGCTACAATTAGGGTATGGTCATCACTTGTATTTAGATCGATATTTATGGATTATGTATGCTATGGGCCCAAAAACAGTTGTCATATTGGCAACCTAAGTGATGATCGTATTCGGCGCTATCCAGTAGAGGGGTAGGCTAGTGTTTCCATATAGGGGTTGCAAGGTTTGTGATCTTAGTACATTTTACCTAGAGGTGTATTGTGATGGACATACCCCAGTAGCCATGTCATTGATAAAATCCATTTTCCAATACGTAACTTATATACTTAGTTGTATACTAAATATGCTGTTAAATGTAATTAATGTAACCATTCTGACTATGTTATATATTTATTTTCAATCCTACACATTATTATAAATCACTAGATTTTCTAATAAAAATGGTTTGGTTATCGTAAGGTAAAAACTCATATGTGTTTATATGTAGCATGGTCTTGCGAAATACCTTTATATTTGAAGAGTTTTATAACATTAAAAAAATGTATAATTTCAGTTTCTCACACTGGTTTACTATACTGATCCAAGTGCTATTTTCTAATAATACTCAGGTCAGCCCCGAGTATACTTCCAGATTTAGCTATAGATGCTTTGGAGCTTCAAGAGACGAGCTGGATGCCTCCAAGACTCGTTCACGTATTTTAGTTCTGTTGCATTTCTTGTTTTATATTTATTAGCATTTATGAGGACAAACTATTATACCTATTTGAGCCGATGATAGGTTTGTTTACTCTGATTGTTGTTTGTATGTTAAGGTTTTCTTTTTGTAAAGATTATTGTATATTATATATTACTCGTCACGATGTGAGATTCTGCTCTATCTTTTCTTTTCTTTCACCTCAACAATCTATCTTTCTAGCACTCGAATGCTCGGCACGTGAATACTATAGATGTATTAGTGTCGACTTTTGGGGGTCGAAAAGGCTGGTCATTACACATGGTTTTCACCAAGCGGTATGGAACGTTTTGGTTAAGCTCTCGTGATTACTAAAGTGATAGTATTTGGAACTTTAGATATTACTCTCTTCCGGTGTTCGGATTTCAGGCCGACGGATCCTTAAGAGGTATACTCATGGATTTCTTTACGTTCCTTGTAATTGGTATGAGTCATATCTTCTAAGGTCTTTGTGTTATTTTTTTCTATGAACACCTTGATCAGTATGGATGATCCTTGAGATCGGTTAAGATTTTGTTTTCCATAGTATGGACGATCCTTGGTATCAGATCAATAAAGATTAGGATTTTGTTTTCTATGGTATGGACAATCATTGTGATTAGTATGGATGATCATTGTGATCGATGTGGATTAGGTTTTCTTAGATTTGAGAAATTATTCTTTATTCTGGATTTTGAGGCTTAGTGATTTATTATGTGTTTCATGATTTAAATATTTCTGTGTCATGAGACAGAGTCTGTGTTAAATTATTCTAGTGACATGTTTACATATATATAAGCTATGTATTTATTATAGTATTATATATCCTTATGTTATATCTTGTTCTTACATTTTGGATATTTAGAGATAATCTGACCCGTTTATTATATTATATAATACTCAGGTCTGGCCGAGACTTTTTGAGATTACAGGTCGTGCATGCTTTTGGGTGGGTGTGCTAGCATGATGATAAACTATTTTTGACTTTTCAGTTTATCTCATGTCGGATTATGTGTATGTATAAAGGATGTATATTTTGAGATAATGAATAGTATTGGATGTATATTATGTGGGTCTACTATTATATTTTAAAGACCCACAGTATGTATTTGTATATGATGTATATTATTCCGCTATAATCTATGATTATTGTTTTATGTGATATACTGTTCTGGTTTTGAGAAACTGACGTGTTTATTACTCTAGACTGAGATCTTACACGCCAAATTTTATTTCAGATATTTAGTAAAACGGTAAGTATGACGTGTTAGTGTTAGCTTAAAGACATATTCACATTTGCCCGCCCTTAACAAGCCGTATTCTCCATGTTATTAGACGACATTATTTATAATGTTCTTTAATAATATAGGTATAGCGGTGGGGTTGTTACAGCTTGGTATTAGATCCAAATCATAACATTATAGAGTTTAATATCACAGATTATGACCTAAACGACTTAGAGTCATGTTCCCTAGGGTGTGTGGTAGATATTTTTATTAATTACCTAATTAAGGAGATGAATATAAAATGATTATTGGGATAATCATTTGGGACGTATTTTGATTTCAGTTGGTTATATTAAAAATAATATTAGAGTTGGGTTCTAATCTAGAGTTGGATTGCGCAGAATAGAGTAATGGCTGGAGTCAGATCTAGAGCTACACCAGTGTCGACCAGTAATCCTGGTGCAGGAGGGATATTTTTTACTGCTGAGCAGATTGCAGAGATTGTCCATGCTGCCCAAACTGTTACTGCCGATGCTCATTTGGTTTGTGTCGATTTCGCTCACTTTTGCAATGACTTCGGGTACTTGGGAGGTAAACCATTTAAGGGAACAGATAATCTCATAGATATACAGGCTTGGATAACGACGTGTGAGAGGATTTTTTGCATGAATCTTACAGATGCCCAAAGAGTTCAAGTGGCATCCAGTCAATTGCAAGAAATGGCACTTGACTGATATGATCTATTAGTGGCAGAGGTTAAGGAGGCTCGGCTTACCTGGGAACAGTTTAGGTAGAGGTTCGAGTAGAAGTTTTTGCTGGAGAAAGAAAAGGAAGTGATGACCAGAAAATTCATTGATCTTTGGCAGAATCAGTCTTCCAATGTTTGTAACAAAATTGGGCACAACACTCTTCGAATGTGTTTGAAGAGATAAAATAAAGAAAATAAACACAAAATGAGGCAGATCTAACAAACACACCAATCAACAGATAAGAAAATGCACAGAAACACATTTAGAGTGGTTCGGCGTATTGCCTATGTCCACTATGAAATGATTAATGTTTATTGAATTTCACTCACTATTTACAAGAGATTACAACAGTACGGCTGAAGATTAA
This sequence comes from Allium fistulosum, assembly GCA_030737815.1. Taxonomy (NCBI): domain Eukaryota; kingdom Viridiplantae; phylum Streptophyta; class Magnoliopsida; order Asparagales; family Amaryllidaceae; genus Allium; species Allium fistulosum. The sequence goes on along the minus strand of CM060908.1, from coordinate 410,419,122 downwards.
TAATGATTTCGGCAGAGTATCAGCGTAGAGAAGCCAAAAGTCCATTTTCTGTAGGTCCAGGATCGCTATTTATAGGCGTAGGCAGCAAATATCTCGCCCAGATCTCGGAAGACTTCTTCTCTCATGTGAGTGGGCCCACGGGATCGAGTTCAGGTGATCTCGACTCGATCCGGGAGTGATACGAATTGAGTTCGTATCGATCCATAAATGGTCATTTTGGGTCGAAATTGATCAGGTACATTCTTGAGGTTGTAGGCAAGCTCCTGTGAAAATTTGGTGGCATTTGGACTTGTAGATCTTGAGTTATAATCGATGCAAGTTTAGATTTGCAAAGCATTGTCGAGCTCGTATCGATGCCATTCGTATCGGTATATTCATATCAGTTGAAGGCACGTGTTTGCTAGGTGATGTGGCGCTACCTTCTAGGGTCGATCTACTTTTCATGCCGAGTGACCGCATCCTCCACCTTCCTATGCTTTGTTCGTATCGACCTGGGCACTTCCTCTTCGTATCGATGACCTATACTTCATTTTGTATCGATAGTTGCTTGTGTCCTTTGTACCGATGAACAACACCGCTTCGTATCGATGGTTTTCACTTCATTTCGCATTGATACGTACTCATTCCTTCCGTATCGATGATCTCTTATACGTTTCGTATCGATGGGAGGTGTTGATTTCCTATTGATTGAAGACGTTGACTTCGCATCGACCTGTGGTTGAACGATACGAAGTATTCTTGGTAGTGGATCGATACGAAGTGGACTCACGTGTTACTGCTGATGGATAAGAAGCGGGTTAGCTTGAACGGATACGAAGGGGGTCTAGTCTGATGGATACGAAGAGGGTTAGTTTGGATGGATACGAATGTAGCGCTTCCCTTGGGTACGAACGAGATTGTGGCTTGGCTTCGGTTACGACATGAATGGACACGAAGTGAAGGCCCCTGATGGATACGAATGGAGTGGACACGGAGGAGGTGGTAGCTGACTCCGATAGGTATGAACTCAATGCTTTCTCCATGTATACGAACCAGTGTTGGATACGAATTGTAGATATTTTCTAAGTGAATCTTGATAGATCCATATCTTGAGCATACGAACTCCGATTGACTTGAAATTTGGAATGTTGGCTTTCAGAACCTTACCTGTCATTTCATATCAATTGTAGCTCGACCCGGACTTGGGCAAAATTTATCGGTATCCATAGTGAACCTCATAGGTAATCGATCTTCGGGACAAACTGTCCTTGGTTTATTAGTCAATTCCTTGGTGTCACGGCCTTGCCAAAAGGTGGGATAACATCCATTATGGAGTATGTAGCAGAATTTGAGGCGCTATCCAAGTATGGGTTGGATTACATTAATACCCCGAGGAAGAAAAATCAAAAGTTTATTCATGGATTATGTAAGTCGTTGAAGAAGGCTCTGTTACTTCAGTTAGATTATCCTTATAGTCTTTTAGTTGATTCAGCACTTTAACTCGAGGAGGGCGGAGAAGGAAAGTTCTAAGAAGCAAAATTAAGACTAAAACCAGTAAAGGAAGCAACCAATTGAGAAAGGAAATCCCAAGTCTAAAGGTCAGAAGAGAAAATAGGATAAGTCTGGTTTTGCACCCTACCTAAGAGTTAGGTAGCATGTTTCAATTGTAGAACCATAGGCCACTATTCGAATGAATGTAGTAAGCCTCGAGTTTCTTCTCCAAACAGGTGTTTGTTTTTATTGTAAGAAGGAGGGGCACTTGATAGCGCTTGTCTATTCAAGGAAAGGAAGGAAGGAAAGGGAAAGCCGTTGGGACTTCAGGTAGACCGACTTAGCAAGGTATAGTTCTTTTTATTTTTGAAAATGTTCTTTATTTGCTAAGTTGCATTGGAATTAGTTTTGGGAATAAGTTAAATACCTTGTGTGAGCTTTGTATTTTATGATTAGGATTAATTAGAAAATTTTACCTATCAGTAGGACCGGTGCAGGAGGAGTAGAATTAAGTTTCTATAGGATTTAGGATAAAGGGTTGTTTGGTTTTGGTTGACTAAATGTTACAAAATTATTGCTTGGTTATATTTATTTGTATTGGATGCATGGATGCTATTAATGATAAAATAAATATAACTAAGGAAAACTTTTGATTATTTATTGTGTTGACTTGTCCGGATAATGTTTAAGGACTATGATCGATATGTAGGATGCCATGTTATCGATAGGAGTTCCTAAACATCGAACGAGGCATTTTGACATGAAAAATAATAATTTTGGGACTATTTGAAATAATATTTAGACATAAAATAATTGCGTGAAGTGGAGAGACTTGGTAAGGCACTGCTGATAGTATATGCGATCAACTTTGTGAGTAATGAAGTGAATCACAATAATTAGTGGCTTACTATTATTTATACAATGAGAAAATTTTAATTCATAATTTAATGACCCGGTTGAAAATTTTTAAGAGTTCCTTAGAAATTTAAAGGGTAGAGTATTTTATTTATTCTTGAGTGTTTGATAAACATGAGATAAATTTTTTTAGTTCTTTTGGTGAATAAAAAGAAATTGATGGAATAATTATTCTTAAAGGAATTAGATTTAGAGTAATTTCTTTAGTCACTAAAGTTTCAAATTAAATAGACTTGAGTTAAATATGAAAATCTTTTAGAATGGAAGTTTTAAGACTATGAAAGATCATCTTTTATATTTTGGAAAATTATGGTTTTGAGTCGATAACTTCAAAATTTGTCAAATGATAAACATTATAAATTCTATATATAAAGTGTAGGATAAATGAGAATAAAGGATAAGTAAGATTAAGTAACCTTTTGAATTAGATTTGAAATTCTTGAAATTTCCATTGATAAACTTTTTAAAAGAAAGGTTATAAGTAAATATGACAACTCTTATATGGAAATTTTAAAATTGTTGATAGTAAGTTTTAAAATTATGAATTTGAAGATACATAAGAATTATTAAAATTTCCATAGAGAATGGAATATTTGAAAATTTAGTAAAAATAAGGAACACTTTGATTTAAAGTATACTGAGATTTTAAATTTAGTATGCAATTGAAAATGAAAGTATAAAAATAGTTTAGAAGAATTTTGTTATGGATTCATTTTCATTAAGGGAAATGCGAGGATACAATTTTCTTAGGAGGGGGAGTCTATAACAACCATGTTGTTAATTACCTAATTAATTAAGTTTAATTATGGTTAATTAATTCTAGTTTATGATTTTGAAATTTAAGTATGTAATCAAATTTAGTTTTTGAATAATTGGTTTGATTTAATTAGAAGAAAGGAGTTATCATTTCTTGGAGATGATTTCAATTTAAATTAAGGTATTGTTGAATCAACTATTAAGCTTTTGGTAATGAAATAAATTATTAAACTGGAAAGTTAAATTGAGTTTTGGTTTAAAATGATTTATTTTAATTATCTAACGAGATGAGATATTATTTCTTTTTAAAATATATTTTGGTTTACATAGAGATAATATCAATAAATTGTGAATTAGTAATATGGAATATTAATTTGGTATAGAATCTAATTTTCCAAGTGAATTTAATTAGTAGGCTTGGTTGGTTAAACTTATAAATTGAGCTAAGTAGAGAGTTTAGTTAATTAATCTTAACTTGGGTCTTAGTATTTATTTTAGCCCAAGGTACTAAGTGAGATAAGTTGTGTAATTCTCTAAGTAGTTTCCCTAACCCTCTCATAATCTCAAAAGCAAAATTTTATCACCATTTAAAACTTTGAGAGATCAAGACATGAGAAAAGCCTAATTCAGCCCTAGTTTTAATTCAAATAAATCAATCAAAAACCTAGAATTCATAAGGAGATAAGGGCTGCATGATGTTGTTGTTTCGATTGAAGAAAAAGAAGTTGGAGTTATTGAAGAAGAAGTGTAGCAATAGTTTTGTTCTAGCCTTGCTTCTTTATCTTCTTGAAGTTTGAGGCAAGTTTTATACTCACAAAGTTATTTAGGAATTGATTGCTACCTCTGAATGGATTGGTTGCTCGAATTTGATTGCTGAATAATTTAGAGAATAGTTGAATTGCATTAGCTAAAAAGTTTCATTTTGAGAAAATTGGATTTTTGGTTGATTTTAATGCGCAAACACATACCATGGTTGATATAGCAAGTATATGTAGTATTGGTGTTGATATTAATACCTTATATGGTCCCAAGTACCTTCAGCAAGTGGCCGGAATCAATCATCCACGATCATCGGTACGAGAATGGCTTGGTTGCTTGGGCAAACTGCTGCCTAGGATACGGGACCAGTCGACTGGTCATGGTCCACCAGTCGAATGGTGCTGTTGAAACTGGGCAATAAGCTCGGTTCTTTTGTTTTTGCTACTCTTATTGATTTTTGGTTTCTATTGTGACTTTCCGGTAATGGTTTTGATTTCCTTGATATGATTTCAACCTGAGATTCTGGAATATTGCTTTGAGTTTAATGTAAATGATTTTTCATAATCTTCATGAAATCAAATTGATTTTTTAATACACATACAAACTCTTTTAGAGGAAAGGAAGTATTTTAAAGCAATAATGTGATTAGCTATAACTCTAAATTTGATTTAGAAATAAGTATATTATGGAATAAAAGGTTTTATAAAGTAAAGTGACAGTTTAAAAGTTTTAAATAAAACTTATTGATATATATATATATATATATATTGCTTTTAAAAATATTTTATAATTCTCTAAAAATATGATTCTTATTATTTAGTAAATCTTGAGATAAATTTGGGATTTGGCAGTTCCATTTTATTAAGGATTTGGAATAAATCTCGAGATAAAATTTTAGGAGCCTTAATTCTATAATATGAGGAATACTAGTAATCGACTTAGTGTTATTGATTGGTTTAAATGCTCTCAAGTAACATTTCATCGAATATGGTATAACTCATTGAATATAACGTTTGAGTAGAATTTACTAACCCATTAGCGGATACTTGAATTTCACTGGGTAGTATGGGCTGCTTTGGTTATGTTCTTGTGATTGCCTTTAGGAAAGTATTTAACACTTTAGGGTTGAATTATCTTTTGGTGTTTGGCATTTGTGAAGGCTGATAGATTAAGTTTTATGAAAAGGGGAATCTTGACTTTCCAAATCAACCTTAGTTTTAAACAAATACTTTTAAGTGAGATTTTATATGGAAGTTTTAAAGTGTATTATAAAGGTTTTAAGTGGAATCTTAAAGAGGAAAGAAGTCATGGATTACAACACTTTTGTTGTAATAAATGTCTTGGGAAAGTAGGAAGAAACTATGGATTATAACATTCTTGTTATAGTAGATAGTTCCAGAAAAAGTGGAAAGGAGTTTGTTCATAATATATTGTTTAGTATAAATAGTATGCGGAATTTATGAAGTCTTATACTTAACGTTAAACTTCAAGGTAGGGAAACTTCTACCTATCCTGAAAGATAAGAATGTTGTCGAGTCAAGGTTTAAGAGGTAATAATACCCCCACTTGAACGACCTCATTGTTAACCAAAGGATAGTTTAAGTTTGAAATCAAAGATTGATGGTAAGTTGATGAGGCATTATTTTCGTATACGAATTCGATTACTTATAGGAAATAAGTAGTCCTATGCTTGGCACTAAAAGCCGATGAGTAGAAGTATCTCTGTCTGTGAGATTCAGATTTGAAATGATTAACTAAGGCAACGCTTGGAGCAACCAGTGCCCTGATTTACCTGGCTTTGTTTCTAGACGAGGGATAGAGTAAGTCGAAAGTCGGAAATGTGGAAAGTGTAGAAGATTTGATTTCTACAAATAATCATTTTGAAAATTATGGTGGTATGGAAAGTATTCATTTCATACTTCACACCAAATTCCGAGATAGGGATTCCTAACTTGTCAGACTTCATTGTTAATTGATGGATAGTACGAGTTAGAAATCAAAAAGTGGTGGTAAGTATATTTGGTCTAATTTCCATACGATCCATTTACTTACACCAAAAAGGAAGTGATTTGGGGTTTATAGTAAACAATGATTTTAAATGACATTTGTTTTGGCTCATTTAAGTATCCTTGTGGAAATATGACATGTTTCTTAAGATTTGTGAATATACATATACCATTGATAAAAGTATATGAAGATATTTTCTAAGAATTGAAGTGAAATGTCTTGTGGGTATACTTATACAGTTGAGATAAGTATATTAATAATTTTCAAGTATTGAAAAGAGTAGAGAGAGTTAGTGAATATATCTTTTGTAAAGGTATCTTAATATAAATAATTGAAAGGAGATTTTAATTAATGAAAGGATTAAGTAAAGAGGCTTAATGGTCTCTTATGTGCTTAATCATGCTTGGTTTCCATATGAAATTAAACCTATGATTTGAATGTTTACTTATTTGATAGCTAAAATCACTCGCTATCAAATCTTGGCTAGTTTTGACTTAGGAAGTATATATAAGCTTCACGTGTTCATACGGTTTGAGATCCCTTGGAAGGACTCATTTTGGTGAAATGTTAAAGGCGTAAATTCGAAATCTGCCTTGGGACTCTTATATCATCCACTTACTTTTGAAAAACTGGGATTGAGTTAACCGAAACTATTAATTGTTGGTTCGAGGGACCAGGATCGGGTAAGTTATGAGAAAACCACTTCAAACAGGCATAAGCGTTCGAATTGAAGACAACTTGAGGTTAATGGAATCGAAGACAGAGTTCTTTGAAGTGCAAGGGCTACTTGCTACTAATCTTGAGGTGTTTTCAAAAAGGGATATAGTAGAAGTGGTGCCTTCAGTTTGTTCATATCCTAAACAACTTGTATGGATGAATGATGGCATTATATTGTTGCTTGAAGGGCAGTGTTAGCATTTCAAGTGGTATTTGCTAAAAAGGTAAAACGTAGTCTCAAGCCGCATACCCGATAATGACTAAAACAGGAGATATGCTGCAAGACTATGTGGTTCGCTACCATTAGGGTATGATCATCACTTGTATCTAGATCGATATTTACGGATTATGTACGTTGTGGGCTCGGAAATGGTTGTTAAGTTGGTAACCGGGGTGATGACCATATTCGGTACTATCCAGTAGAGGGGTAGGTCGGTCTTGCCATGTAGTTATAGCAAGGTTTGTAGTCTAGATACATTTCTTCTAGAGGTGTATTGTAACGGGCATTACCCTAGTAACCCTATCATTGATGGAATCCATTTTCCAATACGTGCCTTATGTTCTTAGTTGTATACTAAATATGTTGTTGAATGTAATTAATGTAACCATTCCAGCTATGTGATATATTTATTTTCAACCCTAGATATTATCATAATATCACTGGGTTTTATAATGAAAATGGTTTGGTTATCCTAAGGTAAAATCCCGTCCGTTATGTGTGGCATGGTCCTACGAGATACCTTTATTTTTGAAGGGTTTTATAATATTAAAAAAATCTATGTGATTTTATTTTTTCATGCTGATTTACCAGACTGATCCGGGTGTTATTTTCTTATAATGCTCGGATCAACCTCGAGTATACTTCCTAATTTAGCTATGATGCTTTGGAACTTCGGGAGACGAACTGGATGCCTCGAAAGCCCATTCACGTATTTTAGTTCCGCTGCATTTACTGTTTTGTATTTATCAGCATTTGTAAAGACAATATGTTATAACTGTCCAGGCTGATGATATGTTGGTTTACTATGATTGTTATATGTATATTAAAGTTTTCTTTTTGTAAAAATCCGTTGTATATTATATATTACTCGTCATGATGTGAGATTCTGCTCTGTCTTTTCTTTTATTTCACCCCCAACAATCTGTCTTTCTGGCACTTGGATGTTCGGCACGTGAATACCGTGGATGTATTAGTGTCGACTTTTGGGGGTCGAAAAAGCTGGTTGTTACATCATTAGTCATAAAATGTCATCATTTGTCCCTAGCCTTCCTCTATCGGTTCCTTCAATCCAACTCGTAGTCACCTACTATGCATCTTGAAGTGCAGCCATCCATCGTCAAAGTCATCACTTCCCATCACGGAATCATCATCATCGAATCACGCATCGTCATCATTGAAAATTGCCATCGAACCATATGGTTCGATACCGACCCTGCCCTCGGCCCGAAGTAGAAGCACTCAGGGTTCAAAGTAGGTATAAATGTGAAGGATCGAAGCACTTGTCCTTGGAGCTCAAAGCAAGTAACTGTGTGACCCGAAGATGCCTCGCAATCTCCATCATCGATCCATAGTTAGCGAACCATAAAGCCCGATCCATCACCATTGATCCCACACTTCAACACAACCAGGCCATGCTCCATCCCCTAACCATACCTTCACCGATCCATCACCACCGAACGATACCCCATGTATCAGCACCGATCCATGGCTTAGCGAAGAATTTCCTCCTTTTTGCTCCATCGACCTATACCTCCACACAAGTTCTTATGGCATGAAGCAAGTCCCGATTCGCTCCCTCCTTGACTCGGTGCCGAACCAACACTTGGAATTTCCTCATCCTCTCATGCGATTCATCAGTACATGCTAGCGACTTGAAGTGTTCCCATCCAAGACACGAAGCGATCCATCCTATGACACAAGCACACCTCGAAGCAATCTTCCACTGATACATAGTGTCCAAATCACCACCGATACATCTTAAATCGGCAAAAACTCGAGCAAACGAACTCTAAACGTCTTGAAACTTAAAACGTAGCTTTAGGGGTCCCTTTGGTTACTCTATGGATCGCCTCCCATTTGGACAATTTGATCTATATGGATCATCACCGATCCATAGCTGGTTCCTATAACTAAATCGCCATTCGATCGGCATTTTCAATCGTTCAACCAACATACGTTTAAGCACACATTACATATAATATATCCTAACAAGCATACATTCATACACATCAAAGTAAAGCCTAAATCTAAAGAAGAGAATCCATAAGAATAAGGAGATCCATAAGAACATGAATTTCGTAAATCTTTTCCAAATCGTTTGAAATTACATATGTTATTAAAGAGGGTTAAAAAATATTTTAGAGTTTAAAATTCATTTTAAAACATCATTTTAAGGTTTATAATGACTAATTAGTAAGTGAGAAGTCCTAACCACTCACCTAAATCCAAAGCAAATCCAAATAGGCACAAATCTCAAGATGAACATCAGCTCCAAGTGATCTTCAACAACAAATCTTCAAATCCAAGTGCTAATTATACCATTCTCCTACTAATAACAAGATTTGCAAATTAAAGAAGGGTTTATGGTAACTTTTTTGCTTAAAAGTGATTAATGGTTGTTTTCTCTCTATTTTTGGGAAGTTTGTAAATATGGAGAGAAGTCCCATCAACTCTAACATGATGCTAATGCCGAAATTGACTTTGGGCCTAACATTGACTCACTAATTGCCCATTAAGCTGTCCAGAGTCAAGCGAAACTTCAAATAACCATAAATCCCTAACGGTATGTCCGCTTTCCCATTATGACCATTCTACAAAAAGGGAAGCCATCATTCCGATCTAATGAAAGTAGTTTCAGACCCCAATTCAGCTGCTATCAAAATTTATAGGCCATACAAGATTTTCAGGGTCAAACTCATCCGATAAAAGTTCTAAGGATGGAAAATGTCTCCAGTAGTCATTTATCAAAGTTATAGAATCATACGACCCTAAATAAAAATAATATTAATATTCTAGGATTCTCCAATACGTTGAATACTGGTCATTACATTCTTCCTCATTTTATGAATTTCGCCCCCGAAATTACAAACAATCATAAGCAACCATAACACATCAATCATGCAAACACAACAACAAATGAAAAAGGAAATATCCAAGCCTATCCTAGCATGTAGGATATTACACTACAGTATACTTCATGTATCATAAGTGAAAGCAAAAGCGATAAATATAAAGTCTTACCAAGTAAAGAGCTCTGGATAAGCTTTCCTTACACTCTCCTCGGTCTCCCAAGTGCAATCGCCTTCGCTTTCGCTTCGCTAAACCTTCACAAACTTCACTGTCTTACTCCTAAGATGCTTCGAATCACATCCAATGATACGCATAGGCCTACGAGGTCTTGAAGCCTCTGGTATAATCTCGACATCATCTAGTTGATCTGATGCTATAGTTACACTTGACTCGTGCATAAATTTCCACAAGTGAGAAACGTGGAAAATATTGTGCACTCCCGCCATTCTTTGAGGTAAGTTGACTCTATAAGCAAGGTTCCCAATCCTCTCTGGTATAGGTAAAGGACTAAAGAATCTCGGTGCCAACTTTCTGTTACTACTGAACCGAATTACATTCTTCAATGGAGATATCTTGACAAATACCATATCGTTGATAGTGAACTCTAGATCTCTACTTCTCTTATCAGCACAGCCTTTCTGTCTGCCATGAGCAGATTTCATCCAATGTCAAATAATCTCCATCTTCTCTTAAGTTTCTCTAACCATATCTGGCCAAGTATGAGTTTTTCACTCGCTTCTCACCAACAAGAAGGAGCGCTGCATGATCGACCATATAATGCCTCGAATGGTGCCATACCGATGTTGGACTGATAACTGTTATAGTATGTGAATTCAACGAGATGTAAGTGATCATCCTACAAGCCTCCAAAGTCAAGTGAACAAGCCCGCAAGAGATCCTCTAACATACGTTTCACCCTCTCGTATGGCCGTCGGTTTAAGGGTGATAAGTTGTACTGAGGTGCGGCTCTATCCCTAACGCCTCCTGTAAGATCTTCCAAAACCCACTACTGAACAACAGGTTTCGATCACTCGCAATTCTCTTCAGCACACCATGGAATTGTACATACAATTCGGCCAGTTTGGATGTCGTTCTACTTGACTTAATGGGCATAAATCTTGCATTCTTGGTCAATTGACCGACTATAATCCAAATGGTATCATACCCTGCTCTAGTCCTCGGCAATCTATTGATGAAATCCATCAAAATGTGTTCCCATTTCTACTCTAGAACTTCTAGAGGTTGTATCAAACCCACTAAGCTTCTTCTGTTCCGCCTTAACCAAGTAGCAGTTCATGCATTTTGAGACGAATGTCCTAACGTATTTCTTTATCCCTTCCCATTAACAGGGTCACGGTACATCTTATCACTACCGAGATGGATAGTCAATCTCGAATGATGGCACTCTCATAGAACCTCATCCCTCAACTTATGACATCAGGAACAAACAATCTCCCACCTTTATGGAGCCAACCATCTCGGTCAAGTCCATACCTCTCATATCTTCAGACTCTACTCTAGTTTAAATCTTAGAAATGATCTCAACTAATTTGGCATCACGCCTCTGACTCGTACCGATCTGCTCAATCAAAATAGGTTTGATAGTCAAGCTTACAATATCTCTAGCTCTAGCTTTCATTTCGGTCAGAAATCATAACCAACAATATACTCTAACTGCGTCCACACTAGGAACATAGCTCTTAATTTGGCATGTCTTATACTTAATGCATCAACAACTGCATTCCTTTTCCCTGGTGTGTATGCAATATCAAAGTCATAGGAGGCTAAGAACTCTAACCATCACTGTTGATAAAGGTTGAGATACCTCTATAAAAAGAGGTAATTCAATTATTTATGGTCGGTGAATAACTGGAACATCTCTCCTAAAAGATAGTGCCTCTAGATCTTCAGCGAAAACACAATCGCTGCTAACTCTAAATGATGGGTTGGGTATTCCTTTTCGTGTGGCTTTAGTTGTCGACCAGCATATGCAACAACTTTGCCCCTCCGCATCAATACCACACCCAATCTGGTACCACAAAGAATCACTGTATACTGTCAACTCTTCATTCCCGTTTGGAATGGACAATACAAGTGCACTCGTCAACTTCTCTTTCAGACTTACAAATGCATGTTCACACATCGCATCCCAAGTAAAAGTCTGATTCTTTTCCGTCAACCGAGTCAATGGTGCAAAAACTTTGGAGAAGTCCTGGATGAATCATCTATAATATCCAGTTAACCCCAAGAAGCTTCTCACATCTATAACATTTTTGGGTCTGGCCCAATTTTCAACTTCTGTGACTTTTGCACGATCCATGGCAATGCCCTGCTCAGAAACAACATGAACTAAGAATCTCACTTCCCTCCCCAGAAGTGACACTTCAAAAAATTTGCTTTCAGTTGGTGCTCTTCCCATACCTCAAGCACGATCCTCAAATGAACTTGTGTTTCTTCTCAGTTTGTGAGTAGACGAGAATATCATCGACGAGCACAAGCACAAATTTATTTAGTTGACCCCTGAAGACACGGTTCATGAGATCAACAAAATATGTTGGTGCATTGGTTAGCCTGAACGGTATAACCAACCACTTATAGAAACCTTCGCAAATACGTCCGGATACTCCCTTGCAATAGGCATTGACGAGGGCTCATTATGTGGGATATTGAGTGAGTACAAAAAGCTGACTATCACGTCATCATTTGGTAGGCACCCTAATACTACCGTCCGCCCACCATCCGCCCCTTTGTCACCAATGACTTCTCACAATCCACCATCACTTTGTATCTATGAAGCCAGTTTATACTCATAATAATATTAAACCCAACAAAAACCATAACAAAGCAATCATAATTAAAATAACATCCATGAATCGATAAGACCAAGCCACACCAAACCATACACAGAGTAGTAGAACCTCCAACAGGGTTTCTCACAATCAAAGGTTAGTCAACAATTTCGAGTTTCAATCCTAATCTATCTACCAGGTTGTTAAATATAAAGGAATGTAAAGCCTCGGTATTAAACAAAACATGTATGGGAACATCATAAATGGAAAGCATACCTTGAATAACTATGCCTTTCCCTTCTCCTTCACTGATGGAGCATTCGACGATGTCAGAACGGCGTTGATTACATATGTTTTCATAGTTTGCTTTTGCTTTAATGGCTCCGGACAGTCCTTTTGAATATGCCCAAGCTTGTTGCAATTATAGCATTTCTTCCTCTCTGCTTTCCAATCTCTACTGTAAGTGACCCTTATCACCGCACTGGCAGCATACCACAGCAGCTTTCCTCTTATTTTGGCCATCCTTACCTTGAAATTGCTTCCTCAACTTGTTATTCCACTTCTTCCTACCTCCCCCACCCAAGTGCAGCTTCGGCTCTTCTTTAGGAATAGCGGTCTTCGGCTTCAAATAGAGATCTCATGCCTCGAGGCATTCTCGACTATCATCTCAAAAGTCTCATCAATGTGACCCACGAGCCTCTATCCTAATTAATCTTTCGAGCCAACGATGAAATTCTCGTTCTTCTTTAATGGAGTGTCAATAAAGGACATCCTATACTTCGATAGGGCGTCGAACTCAGCAATGTACTTGGAGACAGACAAGCCTCTTGCTTCAAATTCGTGAACTTACAGAACAATGCTGACTTCTAAGCTACGAGAGTAAACTTTCTTTGAATTAGGCTTTGAACCGGTCTCATGTGAACTGGTCTTTAGCAGTGATGAACTTCACAGCGTTCCATGGTTCGCCCCTAAAGCTGTCGGGAAGCCAAAAGCCTTTTTATAGCATCATTCAGCTCTAAGTCATCGAAAATCTTTTTGTAGGTATCAAGCCAATCCTCCACTTCCATTGCCTACTCCGTTCCTTGGAACAGTTTACCACCAAGAATAGAAAAGGTCTTTGTTCGGCTTAGCAAAATTATCTCTAGGTGCCTACGCCGGAGTACCACCATCAAATGCAACATTTAGAGCGGCTACTTGAGCATTTTGCGGCATGTTCCACATCATGGTATTGAACATCATCTGCAAGTCGGGATTATAAGCTACCGACCTAGCTCCTTCTTTGACCCTAGAGATGGAGTTCCTAACAGCATTCCTTGTTTGGCGACTCCTCTTTCAGTCTGTAATAAAGATGATCGGTCTCTCTAAAAGGAATTCTGCTTAAGTAGTACTCGCTTGTGCGGTGCGACTCCAATATTATATACTACCATATAGTTTTGAAAACCAAAATATATAACAAGTACGTGCTCTCGTATATATATACACACACTCTCGTATATATACACGCACACTCTCGATCCAGTCTAGGGTGAGAACTTCTACCATATCTCTACTAGATCATGGTATCTCTTGGGTTAAATTATACAACCTAAGCTCTGATACCAAATGTGAAGACTGCCCTACGTCACCGACACCGAATAATGCCTAAATAATGCGCAATAACGGTTTTCGACCGATGTAGGACAATAATTAAGGTTGTAAAGTAAATCAATCATAGAACTTGTCGTATACCTCACAACGCATCGAATAAAATATAATAGTAAACATCTTAGATATAAAATAGGCGAGACAGTAATAACTAAATGAATCACAAAAATCATAGTACTCAAATCTATACGGTATACAACATAAGTGATAGAGTTATACATCAAATAATAACTCATAAATAAACTGTCTCTAGTACTGTTGTGCATCGAAATAGCAAATCGTAATAAGTAAATGTAGAAATACGAGAGTATAAACTCCTGCCCCTCCTTCATCCAGCTCCACATGCTCACCAGACCTGATATCCCCAATCGACTCATTTAAGAGTACCCGTAATAATAGGAAGCAAAGCATAAAATCTCGAGTCAGACAATAGTCTAGTGTGAGCGGCAGAAAATCCCAAATACCATAAAGTCAATATATTAGGACAAATTGTATGGAAAATCATACCCGACCTGTCCCTACATCCACAGAGTTAGCACATACACAAGATATAAGCTACTCTACATCATAGTGATCATGGGTGTACTATACATCAAAGTACTAAGGGGTGTCTAAGTTTCTACATCAATAACATCTACATCATGTGACATCCCTAAGGTGATAAGCAATCAAGAAACATCCATCATCCATCCCAGATTCACTCACTTAGTGCGTTAGATATCTAATAACTCGCATATTTTTGGCTTAGAAGTGACCAATGGTGGTTTTATCTCTATTTTTTGGAAGTGATAATGATGGATAGAAGTCCCATCAGCCCTAACATGATGCTAATCCTGAAATGGGCTTTGGGTCTAACCATTAACTCTCTTATTACCCATTAAGTCATCCAAATCAAGCAAACTTCAAACAACCATAACTCCTTAATGGTATATTTGCTTTCCTATTTTGACCACATCTACGAAAAGGGAAACCATCATTCCGATCTAATGAAAGTGATTTCAGATCCCCAATTCGACTCCTATCAATAGTTATAGGCCATATGAGATTTTCAGGGTCAAAATCGTCCGATATAAATTCTAAGAATGGAAAATGTCTCTAATAGTCATTTTCCAAAGTTATAAAATTATATGACCCTGAATAAAAATAATATTAATATACGATCCTCAGATACATAGAATACGAGTCGTTACATTACCACTTTCGCAGAATCGATTCACTTCTTTTCTTCTTCTCTTTTACTTCCTATCCTTCTCCAATACACACATGGAGATAAATATATATATATATATAGTATTTTTATGATTTCTAGAAATAGTGGAGAAGGAGAAGTGATAGATCTTTGATGTTCAGTTCAGAAAATACAAGAAGAAAAGTGATGGGCTAGGCCTGTATTTTTAGGCGCTTAAATCAATTCGATATGTTAGATTATAATTTATTAATCTGGGTCATTCAGACCATGGCAAACCCTAGCCGTCACAACGTTGACCGGTCGACTGGTCCCTTATAGGTGGTCGACCGGTTGATGGTCCCAGTCGCATATTTGTTAACGTCGTATATAAATATTTATTGCCTTGTTCTAATGTTAACGGTAACGATTACTTCGACATTAATTTTTATTATTTAACGATTACTTTAATGTTAAGCTTAATAATAATTATTACCTTAATACATTTTGAATTATTTTCAATTCAAAATCTTCAAACGTTGATAACTTCTTTGTTTGAATTCTGATCGCAAAAATTTATATATGAAAGTTGCTCATAAAATCGCTACGAATACAATGGTTCAAGTTTCATAGTCAAATTCAGAAGTATGCTCAAATTCCATTTTTGAGCTTTAATAATTATTTATTAATTCTTTATAATTAGTTATTGTTTATTTTACGAGTTGTTACGAGCATGATATATATATATATATATATATATTGAGGCATTGTGTCATTGTGCTATGATTTTGATTTTTATGATATCGAATATACACTCAACATAACTTACATTTGCCAAATCTTAACCTGTTGTTATTATTGTCAAAATGGAGAGATTGTGGAGTATATGCCTCGTTTGATGATATATTTGATTTTCTTTTTGAGTGTATTATAGTTAAAAAATCATTATAGCACAATTCTATTTTCAATTACTTGTTTCAACATATCATATATCAAACACATCCATTTATTTGTACAACTAACTATGTGTTTATTGTTATCAAAATAGAAATATCGCAGTTAATTTCTGATTGATATTAATAAATATATTTAATGCGTTTGTTTAACGTTGTGTATTTACAAGGTATTGATTTTGTAAGAAATTTAATTAGATTCACTTATAGGTCTCATCGGATTTGAGCACCTTGTATATGGCAACAAATTCAAAGTGGGGAAATATTCAAAGGGCTACAATATCTCAACAATAAAAAAAGCAAAGATATTTTTTAAAGTCATTCAAAAAAACATCTTATACAATATATTTTCAAATTGATGGCAAATATAATGGTAGAAACTTTCTATCTCAAGCAAATAAAATTTTGGAAGTACAAGCCTATATAAAGAGAAGTGTTCATTGTATACTTTTAATCGGATAATATAAACAAAAATCCATTGGAATACATCATCACTATCTCATTTCTCGTTTATACAAAAAAATATCCGATCACTAAAAACAACATACTTGAGTCATCTCTATAGCAAGGCAGCAACAATTCACCATCTTCATAAAAGAGATAGCAACAAGCAATACCTATGCTATAATAAATCAGTACTTCATCTCTTTACGCACAACGAGCACACTTAAATCCCTGTATAATTTCAAAAATGTGGTAGCAAAAACCAACGTTTCATTGTCACCAAACCATGCCGAAGTAGTAAGTCTATGCCTTGACAACACAACGCAACAACATATCATCTCAAAAACCAATAACATAGCTAGCTAAACTCATCACCTATGAGCATCAACAACAACTAAGCATATCAACCTTGTCAACTCCCATACCAATACAGGCAATCAATAAACTCAAGTGTTCATAAGGCTTTTAACTCACCTCGGTACGACACACATTCTGACTTTAACCTCAAGCATCGATCGGCTTCGACACAGCAGCTTCACTTCAAGTCTAGAATATTGTAAATCATTGGCAAGGCAATCACGAGCGTTTCATATCACTTCATCAACCTCCCGACACGAATGCGGCGTCTAGATATCCAAGCATCAACAAGAGCGATACGACTTTTTTGTATATAAGAATACACTATAGAGATTCAAGCATGGCGGAATTCATCTTAAACAGTGGCATTATTCATGTTTTCCAAGCGAAAATCTTTTGAAATCAATGAAGCGCAGCTTTAACCAAGGGGAGACCTGGCAATATCAATGTGCAACTTTAATAGCAAGTGTCATCTCTCCATGCACACGAGATCACGAAAAACTTAAGAAGGGTGATTATATCCGGGGCGAAGCTTCGTCACTTCTGTAGTGGTGTGAGTGGTCTCGACTGAAGTAGTAAGACAACGAAGAGCTCTCTGGCAAAGGCAAACTATTTTAGATGGAGAAAATCAAATTTTGAAATGGCGCTAATTTCTTTTATAGGTGGATATAATTTGAATGAGTGAAGAGAATTTTTTTGAAAAGAAGAAACTGTAATCTAACTTTTTGACCAAGCGACTTTTCACTGGGTATGAACGTCAGGGTGTAGGCAAAACAACTCATAGACTTGGGAATATGCATAGGAACGCAGTAGAAGTACACTTAACAAGTTGCAAAGGAATTGGAACTAAGGAAACAACTCGGTACCAAGTAATTCTACTCAGTACCGACCACTTATTTTGCCCCATGTAAGCTTTTGAAGCTCTAGAACATGGAATTATAGCTAAAGTAATCGTAGTGTAGTACATTTCTAAAGGATTAGGCAAGCAACTCTAAAGATTTTCTGAGAGAAAGTAGACATGTACAAGCGATATCAGAACCTCTTAAAAATAACTCAATCTAAAAGGAAAAGTGCTTGGTACACAATGGATGAGGGATAAAAGACCAAAGATGACAAGAATAGGAAGTTCCCCTTCCAAAATTCATGCCGGTACCGACCACTTTTGGTCGGTACCGAGTAGAATTTATGGTCCAGGAGGCCCTATCTTCCCCTCTTACATTATCCGATCTAGACTTGGTATCTCGTGGGCCTCCGGCTTTACTTGACTGTTTCCCTATAAATACAAAACCCTATAGCAACTTAAGAAGGACATTTGGCTCATTATCTTCTTCATCTTCTACCTCTCCTCACCATAGTCACTAGGGTAGTGAATACTGGTTGTTCTAAGTTGTAAGAATTTATCAATCCCTTGTACTAGTGCACACTGCACACAATTAAACAAATCAATAAATTACAATGGACGTTGGCCAGAGATTGCCAAAGCACTTCAAAAATCATGTTATTATTACTGTTTTCCATATATTTTTTGCTAGATCTCAATATTTCTACAGGACTCTGGGTGTTGTGCTGCTTTTAGTGTCAATGTTTTGGTGCTTTCAATGAGAATTAAACTCTGGTGTGGATATATTTTTCTACGTTGGATTGGATCGTCAAGAAGTTAGATCTAGAAGATTTTCTTTGAGGAATTTGAAAGAATTTGCATATAGGAATCAATGACACTTAGGAAACCTGAAAGATCGGCTGGAACAGCTGCTAATATAAAAGGAGAAGATTCTCATCATGTGGAAGTTAGCAACCAACAGGCATTGCAAGGACCATCTGCTCCTTGGGAGATGGTTATTAGAGTGGATTTTGGGAAAATGATACAGGAACTGAATTGGAAGTTAGTCGATAGGCAAAAAGCTTTGATGGAAAAATGGATGCTAGCATAGCATTACTGACCCAAAACCACAGAGGACTAGGAGGAGCAGAAGGGAAGTTTCACCTGCCAGATCTTAAGAGGAAAACTCATCTGTTTCTAGTCAGAATAGGCGAGATGGCAAGCAAAAATAGAAGGAAAGAGTTGTTGGAGTAGCGGAAGGAGACATTGAAGGAAGTCGGAGTGCTCCCCTAGATGGAATCAACTCGATACAACCAAAATCAGGTTGTACCAAGAAGAATCTTAGAGGACTTGAGGGGACAGGGAGTTGAGGCCGTGGACTTATTTGATTCGGAGGATGATCTACCGTATGACGGTGATGTATGAGCTTGATGTTTTCTGTAACATCCCTAATTTTTGATAACATTATTTAGGAAATTTAATAGAATAATGTTGATAAGGGGATTGAGATTTGAATAAATTATATAATGGGTCATGCTTAATAATTATATAAATGGGCTTTAAATTAGTTTAAAGGTAAATTAGTTTACACGTGGATATATTAGTAAATAGCCGCACCTCCTCATACTCACGGCTATACACTTTGTAATTGCCCATTCACGTTCCATTTCTCATTTATCATATTTAAGGTGAATAATAATTCATTCCATCTCTATTTTGTTGTATAATCATATATTTTCGGGTTTAAGATTAAATTCACTTTTATGATGTTTTGGATGATGATATGCTTGAATTATTATTTATTTGTTTTAACAATTCATTTACATGTGAATTTGCACTGTTTTAGGGTAAAATTGAGGGTTATTGATTTTAAAATGCCATGGAAAAAATTTATGTTAAGTAAAATATGATTTTTGAGATAGGTTTTAATTTTCATAATTTTCCAAGCTATAGAAAATCTATTATGAATTTCTAAAGGAAAATATGGTATAATTGGGTTTAAAATCTATTTCGAGTATTACAGAAAGAAATTGGGTAAGAAATTTTAATACGCTTGATTACATGGTGAAAGAGATGTTCTGTGGTGTTTAGGGATTTTCCCAATTGATTTACTAGGGAAAATAAATTAATTTAAAAGAGGGACTGTTCTGCAAATACTGGTTTTGCTTAATGGAAGGGCTTAAACGTTAATCTTCCTTTGATTTAGATCTGATAAAAGCGGCAGTTATTTTGTAAAGTATTCAAAAAAGTTTTAAGGCAACCAATTAAAAGATTACAAATAGGCAGGTTAGTTAAAGCAATTACTAAAACTGTGCATGATTTTAGCTTTTAATCAGAAAAGAGGGTTTCACCTCCTTTAGTAATACCTTTCGACTCCATTGCTTCCACTTCAACTCAGTCGAACTCAACCCAGCTGAAACCCACCTAGCCGAAACCAATACACAAGGTATCACTCAGTTGGTATGTAGTGGACTGGAGGAAAGGAGGAAGCTATGATGTCGAAAGGAATGCGTTTGATAGGGTCGAAACCCGGTTTGGTTTTCAAAAGTTAAGTATTTGCTTTGTTTTGCTTAGAGCTTTTGACCCAGTCAAAACACATGTTTTCGAAAGGAGTTTTTAAAGAAGGTTGCCGTTTATGTTTAAAGTATTAGCTTTCGAATGAGTTCCTTTTGTTTTAAGTGCTTTCAAAATTAATGGTTTCGACCAAGTCGAAACTTAGCCACTAATTTCCCTTCCGAGTGTATTGAAGCCATCAATGCTTTTGAAGGGTTATCTCTATTTTAACCTAAGCTAAGCCACTTCCTAAATGCTTTTGAAAAGGGTTGAGGGTTCCGAAGGCAATGGGGTCGAAAAGGGGGTTTCGATGCTACACTTCGAAGTTTTAAGTAAAAGGTTTAGAGCTTTCGAATAGGTGGTTCTAACACCATCTACTTTTCCCCAAACAATTCTATAAGGGTTTCAAAAGAGATACTTTCGTATATAACCACTTTGACCCAAAAGATGTTTTAAAGAGTAAAACCCAATGTTTTTGAAAGGGGTACTTTCATTAGTTTCGAAGCTATTTTCCTAAAGATTATTAAGCAAGCTTTTGATACATTCGAAAGGTATGACTTAGTATCGAAAGGATTGATTTATAGAGTTTGAAAGGTATATACTTGGAGTTTTGTAAAGAGATTTTCTATGCTTTCGAAGGAGGTCATCCAGTGGTTTCGAAAGTGATGTTTTAAGTTTTCAAAACAAATAACCCATTCTCACTTTAAAAGGAAATACCATGGCATAAATAAAGATTTTTGAGAGTATTACTTCTTCATTTATTTATTCACATTGTAATTAACCCATAACGGTACTTTGGGGAAGGGCAGAATTATAGGTTGACCCAGTAGTGAATATAACTTATGAAATAATAAAATCTTAATTAAAGATATTAGCAGGGGCCAATAGGTTCATAGTCAACCCATGAAAACTATGATTTGATATTGGCAAGGGCCAATAGGTTTATAGTTAGCCCATGAAAACTATATCTGGATTTGATATTGACAGTTAGTCAATAGGTTTCTAGTTAGCCCATAAAAACTAGGATAATAGAAAATATATTAGAGTTACTAATAGGTTCTTAGTGATTCCATGAAAACTATGAAATTGGACATATAGTCCATAAACATTTAACAGGTTAATAGTAACCTTAGAAACTATAATTGAGACAGATAGCCAAAATGAATGGGGATGAGTAATCCAAATTTGATTTATTTGTTTTGCGCATCATCATAATATTTGAAATACTATGTTTTAAACACTATGATGCAGGAGCACAATACATGGTTTTATAAATGTTTTAGGATACTAGTGAGGGAAAAACCCCATTCCTCTAAGTAGTGTGGTGTTACTAGACATCTAAATGGTTGAGATGGTGGAATATTATTCATACCAGGCTTTATGTCTGACTCGAAGTTTTTGTTTTCCCCTTAAACTCTCGGGTACTCAATTGATTTTGAGTAGGTTGAGAGTTAAGGTTTTCAGGTGTTCTTTTAGACGAATAAAGCTTCCAGTGACGTGCAGGAGGCATGCTAGCTACTTAAAGTTCTTTTAATTCCGTTGTGTTTGGTTGTAAAGGCAAACTTGTTTTATTGCCATGTTATATACTCTGATCATCCAAGGGGGCATCTTCATATGTCGCTCTTGGCATATTTTGTAATAAGTATATTTTGTCTGATCGTGGTCTGCGCTTTGGGATTATATAATTAAATTGAAATATTTTGAAATGGAATATGGACTTTGTTTGTTGTTTTAAATTTTTCCATATTCACGTGTTTCTGTGTATCAATGTATCTAACATTGCCGTATTTGGTCGTCGAGGATTAATAATTATGGATAACTGTAGCATCCATAGCCATTAGTTTTGGGACTCCAAGTAGGGGGATGTTACATTATCGCTCATGACGTTGGGGTTCAAAGAACCATAACATAACCAACTGGATGTCAACGGAAGACCGAAGGAGTGGTCCTCCCGAAGACTGGAGAACCTAGACGTCAGTGAGCAAACCAAGATTGTTTGGAGAGCTAAACACTCGACACAGCCCCTGATAGTCGACTCCAGAGTACAGTGCTAGTGAGGAGTATATAACGGATATGGTTAAATAGTCGGCAAATGTAGGAAGAACGAGGACTGAGGTTCCACACCAAGTAGAATGACTGAGGTCCCGCACAAAGTAGAAATCCGTTCGCAGAGAACATTCTAAGGGAAAAGTATCCTAGGAAGTTCATGATGCCGACAATGCCATCGTATAATGGGATTATTGATCCCAAGCAGCACTTATTCAAATATTAATAGCACATGGATAATGTCGGTGCAATGGATGCAGCTCAGTGTGGCGTTTTCCTATTTTTCTTGAAGGTATTGCATAATGTGGTTCACCCAGCTCGTGCTGAGATCCATATTGATGTTTGATGAGTTGGAAAAAAAAATTCTTGGAGCAATTTTTTTCTATACAGCTTGGCCAAAGGATGTGACGTCCTTGTTGAGCCTACCTCAAGGACCTAAGGAGTCGTTGAAGGGGTTCTTGAATCTGTTTGATGTAGCAGTTACGGAGGTTAGCAATCTAAAGGAGGATTTGGTATTTATGACTTTAGTCCAAGGCATACACGCAGACATGGGCTTCGGTAAATGGTTGGAGATGAATAACCGACGACGATGGAGGAATTCAGCTGGAAGGCCAATTAGTTCTTGCTTTTGGAAGAAGTAAGTCAGGCGACTAGACAAATTAATGGTGGACAGTGAAGGGAAGTAATCCAGAGCAATGTGGCAATTAAATCGACCGAAGAAAGCTCCGATAATGTAGGGGTTAATGTTGGAAATTCAAATAATCAAAAGAAAAGAAATCAAAGCCCTAGTGGTAAGCGAAATGAAAATAAGAAGGGGCCGAGGAATATACACCCCTAAACGATACGATTTAACCTTGTTTTAGTCCAACTTTGAAACGATGCAGATTCTTCGTTTCAAATCGGATTTGAGTGATTCTTTTTGCAGATTGAAGTAGGAGTGTTGAATTACATTCCTGCAAATTTTCATGACAATCTGGGTTCGTTTGCTATTTCGAAACTGCTGTCAAAATTGAACTCGCAGCATGCTGGAATTCAGCGATTTAACCTTGTTTTAGTCCAACTTTGAAACGACGCAGATTCTTCGTTTCAAATCGGATTTGAGTGATTCTTTTTGCAGAATTTCAAGTCATTTTGATATTGTTAACTTGTTCAAAGCTGCTATCAAATATTGAGTTGTAGCTTGTTTTAAACGGATAATACTTGGTGTAATTTCCGTTATTTCGATATTTTCTTGATATTTCTTTCTGGATTTCATACACGAATTTTATAATGTGTTTTAAAAAAAATTCAAATAAATGGGCTTTTGAAATTATTATTATATTTTTTTTAAGTATAAAAGTTATATACTCTATAATATGAGAATTTCAAAGGCAATTTCTAAAGCGATTTCGAAGCGTTCCTAAAACTCATTTTCTTCAACTTAATTTCTATATAAAACACACAATTGTGCACTTCGAGCGAAGAGGGAGGAGAATTAAGTGATTGGATAAACGCACGTGCATGCGTTTTATCCAATCACTTAATTCTCCTCCCTCTTCGCTCGAAGTGCACAATTGCGTGTTTTATATAGAAATTAAGTTGAAGAAAATGAGTTTTAGGAACGCTTCGAAATCGCTTTAGAAATTGCCTTTGAAATTCTCTTATTATAGAGTATAGAATTTTTAAAAAAATTCTATACTCTATAATAAGAGAATTTCAAAGGCAATTTCTAAAGCGATTTCGAAGCGTTCCTAAAACTCATTTTCTTCAACTTAATTTCTATATAAAACACGCAATTGTGCACTTCGAGCGAAGAGGGAGGAGAATTAAGTGATTGGATAAAACGCATGCTATGAACACGTGCGTTTATCCAATCACTTAATTTCTATATACCTTGCCATGCAAGGAGCAAAACGATAAAAAGCCGCCTAGGAGAGAGGCGACCAATGAGTAAAGGCACTTAGGAAAGTACCATCGTTTCCATGAAACACATGGATGCAATACGAATGAGTGCCGACATTTGAGAGACTTTATTGAGGACTTAATAAGAAAGAATAAGCTTCAACAATATGTGAGAGAACCGCAGGATGGCACTCAGAATGAAAAACCCCATGGGCCGTCTGCCCAAGGGAATCAGCCTGAACCTAGCGGAGAGGGACTCAGGCAGACTAACGAAAGATTAGGTATCAATACGATAACGGAAGGACCTCATCCGGCAGAGAAAAGTTGGAAGGAAATTGAACGATATGCGAGCTCGTTAAAGCACGTGCCCTGGGTGAGTTGCTTTACCATGGAGGATCAAACTTCGTCTAAGCAACAAAGGTGATGGATGATATATTGTTTAGGAATAGGGATGATGATGGTGTGACTCCAACTTTTTACCCCATGATGATAATGGCTGTTATAAGACTGACAGTAGTACGTCGGGTCCTGGTAGATAGCGGAAGTTATGTGAATATTCTGTTTAGGAGAACGTTTGACCAAATGAAAACTAGCATGAAGGATGTCAAGGCTTGTAAAACCAAAATCCAAGGATTTACAGGTGAGGAAAAGCAACTGATTTGGACAATTGATTAATCGGCTGAATTGGGTAATGGAGATCGCAAAGCTGTGCGGATCTAAACGTTTGTTATAGTAGATGAGTATTCAACATATAACATATTTTTGGGCCAATCGACCCCAGCTGATTTAAGAATAGCACTAGCTTTTTGGTGCCTAATGATGAAGTTCCCCATGGAGAATAGGGTCGGATCAATTAGGGGAGACCATAGCATAGGAAGGGAATGCCATGTCGTAGGGCTGAGAGAAGCAAAAGCGATGGGAGAAAGGTAGGAATGTAGAAAAACTCTTTGCCTTCAAAATCCGTAAGCATAGCAATTAAAGCCCAAGCCCTGGCTTAGGAACCACAGCAGGTTCGATAAGTCTATGGATCACAGGAAGAAGTCAGAAGAAGTGCGGGAGGCACCGGTTGAGCTGGCAGTTGATTTCCAATCGATATGGATGATCCTTCCCGTACTCTCAAGACTAGATCTCAGCTTGGCATTGGACTAAGGAAGGAATTAGTTAATTTCCTTCGAGGCAATTTGGATGTATTCACTTAGACACATTTAGATATGTGTGGGATATCGTCGAAGGTAGCGTGTCATGCACTGAATGTGCATCCAAAGTTTCCATCGGTAAAGCAAAAAAGACGTATTTAGGTCCAGAGTGATCCGCAGCGTTGAAGGAAGAGGTGGACAAGCTAATGGCAAATGGCTTTATCCGTGACGCTCTATACCCAAAGTGGGTATCAAACCCTGTATTAATGAAGAAATCAAACGGAAATTGGGGACGTATGTTGATTATTCGAAATTGAATAAAGCATGCCCGAAGGATAGCTTTCCCTTGCCTAGGATCGATCAGCTAGTTGACGAAACCGTAGGACATGAGTTACTCCCATTTATGGATGCTTATCCAGGCTATAATCAAATGTGGATGCATACACCGGATCAGGAGCATACCGGTTTTATGATGGACTTGAGATTAGCTATTATCAAGTATCGTCGTTTGGTTTGAAGAACGTCGGAGCTACGTATCAAAGATTGGTAAAATTCTATGTTCAATGATAGAATCAAGGGAGCAATGGAAGTATTGGATGATATGCTTGTGGAGTCATGGCTATCGCAGAACCACTTTGATTATTTTTTCGAGATGTTTGAAGTTTTGCGAAAGAATGGAATTAAATCCGTTAAAATGTTCTTTTGGGGTTGCATCAGGAAAATTTCTAGGATCGTGAACGCGAGGGGCATTAAAGCCAGTTCAGAGCAGATTGAAGCCTTAAGGAATGTAACTGCCCCAATCACGAAAAAGGAATAACAAAACTTGAATGGGAAGATTGTTGCCACGTGTCGGTTCATCTCATGGACGATGGATAAATGCATACCCTTATTTGATGCCTTCAAAAGGGTTAGAAGAATTTTGAATGGAATCAAGGTTGCCAGAATGCCTTAGAGGAGTGGTAGAGGCATATGGAAACACCACTGGTTCTATCCAAACCACTGGATGGAGAGGACTTGTTTGTCTATTTGGAAGTGTCTGCTCATACGCTAAGTGCAACATTAGCATGTGAGGAAGCAAGGATTCAAATGACAGCTTATTATATAAGCAAGCGGCTTACTAGAGCTGAAAAGAACTGACCAAAGTTGGAGAAACTTGCATATTGCTTGTCGATTGCATCGAGAAAGCTGCAGCCATACTTCCAAGCTCATTCGATTAAAGTGCTGACGGATCAACCCTTAAAGCAGGTGCTATACCGACCTGAAATTTCGAAAATGTTGCTGAAGTGAAACATAAAGTTGAGTCAATACGACATTACCTACCACGAGGAGAGAGATAAACAGGCATGCATTAGCGGATTTCATCGTTGAGTTTACCGCACGGGATGGTGAAGAGGAAGATGAAATCATCACACTTTCTCATTGGAAACTATCTGCGGATAGAGCTTTGAGTTAGCATAGTGCAAGTGCGGTAGTAGTAATTGAAACTCCAAAAGGACGGTCAATTTGTTATGTACTAAAGCTAGAATTTCCCATGACTAACAACGAGGCTGAGTACGAGGCACTGGTAGCGAGGATGAGGATAGTAAAGGAACTGGGAATAAGGACGCTTGTGAGAACCCGCACTCCAATGGGCCCAGATATTCGCTAAATTGAAAACCCAAGTCCACCAAAGTACGAATTGTTGGTTTGGTATCCTGCAAATAAATAGAGCATATCATAGCACTATCGATGTAAACTCACAACGGAATAGTAAAGTATAACAAAACATATAGTTACCGACCCAGATTGACACTTCTAATATCTAGTGTATTTGTCAGTGCTGAGCATGCATAAGAAAACTTGTTCTTCCACTGTTCCACCTTACACCAGTACATTCCCCTCTAAGCTATCATGTGGGTTGTAATAAGGAAGGGTGTCAGAACAACGTTCTGGTGACTGGTAAATTACACACTTTATACATATCACCAGTTTATGGCGATTACATTCCGTTACATGTTATGTCTTCAATTTTATTTTTACTTAGTCATCTCAAGTCCACGAATGTGTATGATACACCCCATTTACCCGAAGTAGACCATAACTACATACGTATATATATATAAATATACAAGCACCACAGTTCCCCTTTGGACCAAGATATTGTCCCTGCTAGTATCTGTAACTCAGCACCTCGTCGGGATCCATCATCAACGCAGTATCACGGTCTCGTCGTCGTGCATACCAAGGAACTCCCATAGTGCATAGTAATGGAGTCGTAATAGTTTAGCTGTTTTCTATCTTGCCTTGGGGATTTACTTACTTGTTTGCTTCTTATTATGGATTTAGATCCACGGACTATGGAGGACTCAGCTCTTTGGACTACCCCACTCGTTTTGAAAGACCCCACTTAAGGGTTATCTAGCATTGCCTCCTAATAAACAAAATAGCAAAAAACTATGGTGGTGCATAACCTAAACATGACTTACACCAGTAGGAGGTGTAGTCTGTTTAAGTATAACCCTCATCTTTCCACTGACCGATGAGGACCGATGACGTTCTCGACCTATGTACAGCTCTCATTCCCTAATATGATATCAAACACACTAACATAGCACTGAGCCTTGCTCACAGTCCCATTTAAATTGCCTGATGCAATCAAGGCAGTACCACTACTTAAAAGCTAAAGCAGATCCTACTGGGGTATTCCTTCATCTATACGCGAGTGTATATAATTCCATGGGTCCTACAATTAGATATGTCTCACATCAATATAATGTATACACAACCGCTGGTAGCCCCTTGCAGTGGGCAAAATTCTGTTGGCAACGCCATTGACCTCGCATTCCAACCCATTTTAACGACTATGTCATTCTTATCTATATAAGTTATAACTAACTTTGATAATTTACACCCATTATAAACGCATACATGAGGCTACATACATACATACATATATATATATATATATTCATGCTTGTTTAATTATTACGCCTCTAATGTTCAATAGTTCATAATATTTCTTTATTTTTTCATGCATTTACTTCTTATCCTTTTAATATCAATTTAATGTCATTTACCACTTTCATTAAAAGATTTAAATATTGTTTTCTATTTAGTTTTCTTTCTCATTATTGAATTTTTATTTCTATTTCTCTTTAACTTTTACCACCCTCCCTTGTTTAGTGGACTTTCCATACCCGTATATTATATGTACTTCTTGTCTTTATTCATTTTATTACTTGCCTACCTTGTTATCGTTTACTATTAGGTTTCCATCTTGTCACTGTATATATATATTATAATTTGACCGTTATTATTATCATAACTTCAATTTTTTAATTCATACTTAGGAATTTCTGCATTCTAATGCATTGGAATTACATCTTCCTCAAAAGGAAAGGTTAACACTGTAAATCTTTATATCTTATCCAAAAAGGGAATTTGTATTACATTTGGAATTACAATAAATTATATTTTGTAGCTATCAAAATAGACAGTACAAAATAAGTAAAATATCTCTATTTTATACATTTCTTTCTTTTAAGTGTATTCCTTATTATTTCAAATGATACACTTTTATTTATGAATTTGAACATGATAATCTATAGAAATTTACATTGCAACACACTACATTCCAATGAATTAAAATACTACCTCAATCCTCATGATTTATTGCGATAACTCTAATTTACATTTTTACTTGCAAAAGACATTTAAATTTGCAAATCTGGAACTACTACATAATTTATAAATTTCAGGGACTACTACTACCCAATACTTTCTAGATTCTCATACATGCAATATTAAAATTAAGTTATCAATCATAGAATATGTAGACAGAATTTATAAATTCATTACATGTATATAATTTTAGCTTATAACTCCAAGTTTATATTTAGGCATACATGAATAGATTTACAACGATATAAATATAAAAATATATAATTTCTCACTCACCTTTTTAGCTTTCCAAATCTCAGATCCAATCCCTGTTATTTCAGTTTGACTCTCATGTTCTTCCTATTTGAATACATATACCGGAATCATACATATATCTATCATAAATCTAGATCTCATAAGAGATTTAAATTTAATTCAGATTTAGATTTGAATTTATAATTTACCTTAGCTTTGGCAATTTGATTCGACTATATTCTTCTTCTATATTATTCTATGTTATTCTCTACTTATATATACGTATATAGACTATAGATTTATTAGGTTTAAGAATTTGTTAAAGAGAGAAAATGGCAGAGCTTTGCCGTTACTTTTGAAAATACGAGAAGAAAAGTGAGGTGTTAGGTCCGTATTTATAAGGATTTGAATCAATGCAAGCCGTTAGATTCTTTTATTTTAAATCCGGACCATTCGCCCATGTCAAAATCTCATATTTGACGACTTAACTGATCAACCCCGCCCCCTAATGGTCGACTGGTCCAAGTAGGGGTCTACCGGTCGTAGTTAATTATGTTAATTAATTACGCACATTTTATTTTATTGATTTCTTTCCTTTTGCACCCGACCAAGATAATTTATTTATGCGTTAACTTTACTTAAACCAGAAGCAACAGTTAACATTAATTTATTAATATTAAATACCTTTTATTTCCTTAATTACATATATATGATTATTTTCGACTTGGAATATTCAAACGTTAATAACTTTTTCATTTTAATATTCTGATCGGAAAATTTTATATATGAAAAGTGATCAGAAAATCGCCACGAACTCAACGGTGCAAGTTTCGTAGCCAAATTCAACATTTATAAACATTCTATTTTCGACGTTACTAAATATTAGTTAATTTTTTAATTTATTATCATTAAAACTATGAGGTGTTACATTCTCTTCCTTAAAAGAATTTCGTCCTCGAAATTTCTTAAGGACAGAATTACATAACATGACTCGCAACCATTCTAACTATCTAACCAATTAGTGCACAATCAATTTTGCAACCAATCATATACAGATGTTCAGTGTTTCACAATATATATGATATGCATACTGAGCAATTCTAAATCAATGCCTCATATATGAATGCATCTTTTAAAATAATTTTTGAAAATACGATGCAAACAACCTATGTATACTGGCAGTTTTATATGTATGCAAAATTTGAAAATCAAAATTTTTTTTGCATCCAAATTTTCTCACACTTCTACGAATAGAAGTATATTTCAACCAACTTTTCATCCAATCCCTACCATCCAAATCCTAGCACACCGTTGCTAACATCCAAAATTTTGAAGAATCTAGTTTTCTTAACCTATTTTCTTTATGTTGGAAAAGGGTTTATGTGGAAAATTCAATATTTCCATCATTTTCTTGTGTACCTTTTTCACTACATCTTTGAACCTTCTCTTTTGCCCTCAATTCTTCTCAAACTTTTCCAAGTACATTCCGCAAGTAAATTCTATTTTAAGTTTTTAAATTTTTTTCTTCAAAAACAGAATTATTTTAAAATCAGTTTTGTTCACCTACCGACAAGGTATAGAGATATATATTCCATAACTAAAACCATCTTTTCCCTCGTCATTAACTACCTTTTATTTTACTGTCACTTCTGCTGCACAATAAAATTTATACTTGCCAACGCGTTGACTTTTCCTATGATAGGCATTTGGCATTTCAAAAAATTAGAAATTTTCCTCCTTTCCACTCAAAACCTTTTTACATTAAAATTTTGAAATAGTTGGAAAATCTTTAAAGGCCCTTATTTTTCAAAGTTTTGTTTGATGTGTGTTTAGTGTTTGATGATAACAAAATATATATATTGAATTATAGATGTGTTTGCAGATTTTATTTTACATTTACAGATGTTATTTTACACATACAGGAATAAATATAAATATTGAATAATAATGCTATTGCACAGAATTTAACAAATTCAAACAGTAATTTTATTCAATATAATATTTTATTCAGTACAATGTTTACAGTACACTAATTTCATATTTATAGCTCACTCTCACTCATACACTTTCATTGTTACAATGATTTCCTCACTACATCACTCATACACTCAGTTGTTCTTCTGCATCTGCATTGTCCAACTCCAGTATTTGTCTTGTCTCCTGTGCACCTGTATAATTGACAATCTACAGCAGTAATCTGAATAGAAACGAATTTAAATTTGCAAAAATATAAAAAAAAATTAAAGCTGTCTCAGATATATGGGTTAAACGTTATCATCTTTGATTGTGTAATATCTGTGCATATCAGTATTCATATCAGGGACAGGTAATCACGAGTGGCTGCAGTACACACGTATGCACGTGTGCACTGCCTCGCCAACTTGAGTGCACAAGGTTAAATCAAAATTAGATTCAACACAAATGCAAGCACGTATGAATCAACTGAGCAAGACAACCAGTAAATAATGAGGTGCACAGCTACAAATGGTCAAGCTACAAGTAGCTCAACATCATCAATGTACACAAGTCAAGTTACAAACTTCTACATCAACCAGAAAATCAAGACCAACATGATCAAGTTCATCAATGCAGTTCAACAGAGAAGATGAATCAAGTACAGCAATCAAGTGCATGAATGCCAACATGCATGAATGCAGAACCTACTCTAGACAGAATGACAACATACATGCAAGTATACAACTATGAACAGCAACATGTCAATCTTTGAATGAGCTACAAGTGTACAACACAGTGAAGTTCAAAGAAGTGTAACAGGAACCATCAAACCAACAGCAAATGTCACCAACATAATAAAAGTGAACCAGACCTCAACAATGAATGCACCAGCCTCAATGCACAGTGAATCAACTACAGGTAGACATAACAGGGATGAACGAAATTCAACAGTGCAGAAATAATCTCAAAGCCGCATGATACAAAGTACACGAAACAAAGAAAAAAAAAATCGTATCTTTCTCTTTGAAAAAGTCAAAACTTTATAATAGGAAAGCTTCTGGATCGACTAGTTTAAAATCACAAAATCGCACGTTCGAAATCGAAACCATGCTCGTGAAGGAATTTCCAACAAATATATCGGAGCTTAAAACAGGAAAGTTTCAACAACGTGGTGATCACGTAATATCAAATCAGACTCTATAAATAGAAGACCCAAAATCATCATTGACGTCGCGGTGATTCAGAACAGAAAAAGCTAAACCCAATCATCACCGACAAAAGATTCAACAAACAAGTATAATCAAGACAGATCGAGAAAACATACCAACTCAAATTCCAGAATTGATCAACAGAGGAGCGCGCAAAGCCGAAGCCAAGCACAAGATCGAAACTTCAAGCAAAGCCGAGGAATCAAGAGAACAAATCCCCAAAATTTGGAAACCCTAAATCACAGTATCACAAATCCCAGGGCAACAACGATCAAGCAATAGCCAAGCAACATCAATATCTCGAACAAAGCCGACTTCCTATTTCAGATCAAACGAAGAGAGAAATCGTCGAATCGCCATTTTTATTTCTCAAGACAAAAGAGGATCAGGCCGATAGTATGAAGAAGGGGTGAAGCAATTTGATCGGGCCGATAATAGAAAGGCTGAAGCAATTTTAAGCGGGCCGGGCTATTTTATTAAAAAAGAGTTTTAATATTTAAATCGGTCTAGGCTTTAATTTTAAATTCATATCAGGTCGGATTTAATTGATATAGTTTGGGCCTATTTTTATTTGAGGGCAAAATTGTGTTAAAGTGTCAATCTATATTTTGCCCTAGGGTTAAACTGTATTTTGTTTTTCAGTTTATATTTTTCAAGGTCCAGTTAGAGTCAATCACCACCTAGGGTTTAGGTGTTGTCAGATTGTCTAGTTAGAATTAGTTCAGTGAGCAGGGAGGCTGCGATTTTGCAAAGCTCTATAGGCGGGAGCAGAGTTTGCGAGTAAACGAAACTCTATAGGCGGAGCAGGGTGTGCGAGTCTGTAGTAGTGTTTGTGAGCGGGAGCGAGTGTCTGCGAGTCTGTCAGAGTGTTTGTAAGCGGGAGACTGTTTAATTCTAATAGAAATCTGGGAATGCAGCAGTAGGCAGGGGTTGCCGAAGCTGGGTAAATTTGTGTGTGATTTACTTTACTGCATATTTATTTATCTGCTGATTGCTTCCGCGTTTAATTTGAGAAAATTTGAGATAACCCTATTCACCCCCCTCTAGGGTTAATCTAGATCCTACAAGTGGTATCAGAGCGAGGTAATTTCTTTTTAACTCTAGAGTCATGAATCCATCAAATAATACTTTTTCTGAGGGGCAATCTATTGCTAGGCCGCCAATGTTTAATGGGAATGATTATGCTTACTGGAAAGTTAGGATGAGTATTTATCTTAGTTCTGTTGATTATGATGTTTGGGATATTATTGAAACTGGCTATACACCTCGCACTATAACTATTGGTGATACTGAGATTCCTAAACCAAAGGATAGGTGGGATGCTAACGATAAGAAGTTAAAAACTACTAATGCTAAAGCCATGAATGCTTTGATGTGTGCTCTTGATAAAACTGAATTTAATAGAATTTCTCATTGTAAAACAGCACAGGAAATCTGGCATACTTTGGAGGTGACACAGGAAGGAGAGGAAGTTTCAACTAATAGCTCAGAGGAGGCTAACTTGTGTCTTACGGTGAGATCAGATTCAGAAGCAAGCTCAGAGGAATCAAGATCAGATTCAGAAGAAAGCTCAGAGGAATCTAATGAGGTAAAGAATTACACTTATAAAGAACTTGTTTATTTTTGCCTCGATCTTACTAAAACAGTTGAAGCTCTTGATTCTAAAAATTAGAAACTGAAATCTGATAGAAAAAAACTTGCTCATGAAAATTTTAGGTTAGAATCTGAACTTGAAAAAATTCAAAACCTAGAATGTAAAAACTGTAAAATTTTAGATTCAGAATTATCAAAACTGAAGAATAATTTTGAGGATCTTAAGAAAGAAAACTTGAATCTAAAGGAAACTATTGAAACTAGGAAAAAGGATTTTATAAACAGATGCACCTCACTTGTGTCTGAAAACTCCACACTGAAAACCAAAGTCCAAGATCTTGAGAAATCACTGAATAACTTTTCTAGAGGAGAAAAATCATTCAATATGCTGTTAGGAAATCAATTGTTTGCTAACAATAGAAAAGGACTAGGCTTTGGAAAAACACAAGTTGAGGATAGTGCTAAAGGAAGGAGTGTCTTTGCTAGATGTGTAAAATGTGGAATAATTAGACATCATGTTGAAAATTGTAGTCATAGGAACAAGAACACGAAATTTATAAAAGTTTGGGTTCCTAAAAATTCTACAAACAAATTTCATGTCTATTGGAACAAAAATGAAAAGACAAAACAAGTTTGGGTTCCAAAGGAATTATTTATTCATAATTATTCTGCCACTAACAATCATGGACCTATAAAAACAAATAGGTCACATACATCTTTAACCGTGTAGGTGTGGTGGCAGGCTAAGGAACAACATTAGTGTTATCTGGATTCTGGTTGTTCCAGATATACATCGAGCATCAAATCAACGTTCCTTAGCCTAGTATAAAGGTGACAGATTCACTATGGGCAAACAACGAAAGATTATCGTACAGGTAAAATAGGTAGTTGTATTTCTTTCAAACAATAGATAACCGGTAAGACTCTGCATCTGAATTAAATCAGCCAGTTATGATTGATGATGTTAATTCTGAGTTTTAACCAATCATCTTACTCGAAGTAATTGTGATGGATGACAGAATCTAACTTGCTTGATTTATGATCTTATATGATTCGATTTTAATCTGTGCTTGAAAATTAATCAACCATTTTCTTCTTAAACTTAATATGTTTGGTCAAACTATGATTGCTCATGCTATAAAAGGTTTTTGAGAAACTGTTGAAACTGTTGCTTCACTGATGAAAACTTCAAATTGTTTTTGAGATAATCTTGATATTTTAACTGTGATTCTACGGAAGGTATACACACTCGCTCTTCATTTGATAAAAGTTTGTGTGAGTTTTGTTAACACCGTAGTTTTATTTCTGAAGATGAATCTGATACTGTTGAAATGATTCTTAACTGCTTCTAAACCCCATATTATGTTTTCTGTGTGTTTGTGTGCACGTTTTCACTCTAATTCTAAAGAATCACATTTGAATGCCACTAAACGAAATTTTGAGATATTTTTCACACACACACAAATTTGAACTATGATATCTTTCTTGTGAAAGCTTTAATTTAGATGGCTATTTGATGCTGATTATGCGGGTTCACTGGTTGACAGGAAAAATACTAGTGGGACATGTTTCATGCTAGAATATTCATTTCATGGTCTGATAATCATGTTCACCATTCAATCACGAAACACATTGATGTGAAACACCATTTTTTTCACATTGCTAGGGAAAACATTTGCATTAAATTCAACTGAGAATCAACTTGCTGATATTTTCACAAAACCCCTCCCCGAAGATAGATTTTCCAGATTACGTTTGGATTTGGGGATTATGGAAATTGACTAATCATTTTCAATTTTTGGTTGAAATACTCTTGGATATTTATTTTCAACTTCAATTTCTAGAATTCAAACCTGTTTTGGATATCATTCAAAGATTGATTCGAATATGGTATTCAGTAGTGGAAATACGTTTGGTTTATGAAATTTCATAATATGATTAATTTGGTAACTTATTCCACGACCAATTCTATTTCTATCATCTTTCTATCATTCATAATGGTTTTGAAAAATGAGAAGAGTGAATTGCTTTTTAAATTAAAAAGGAAAAATCAAAGAAAATTTTAAAATATTCCTCATGCATCCATTCTCATTTAAAAGTCCTTATGGTTATGCATGGATGGATCATGAGAGGTTATCATCACTCCATTCTCATTTAAAAGTCCTTATGGTTATGCATGGATAGAGCTTGATAACTAATGAGTAACTGCTAATCCCATTTAAAAGTCCTTATGGTTATGCGTGATTAGTAAGTGCTTATTTTTTTTGTGCTTAAATGTCAAATCCTTTTAAAATTATATTAAATAGAATAAAACATCTCTCTTCTCATTATAAAAACCAACTCATCGATCCATTCTCTAAAATGTGGAAATTGTTATCTTGTTATGATATATTATGGTTTTTCCTTGTTTTTTCCATTTGTTTTCCCCTACCGTTTCATTATTTTTTGCCAGTCTTTTGATGATAACAAAAGGGGGAGAAGGAAGAGATTTTGATAAGAAAATAAGTATTTCTGGAATATTTATCTACCGAATTTGTTAAATGTTGTTAGTTATTTTCTATAGTTCTTTTATTCTTCTGTAATTTTCTAAATCTTCTAAATAGGGAGTGATCTCAGTTGTAGGGGGAGCATACATGTAGGGGGAGCTAAATATTTCATGTTTAAACACATATACTGGAATTTCAAAATCTTTAATATATGTTTGTCATCATCAAAAGGGGGAGATTGTTTGATGTGTGTTTAGTGTTTGATGATAACAAAATATATATATTGAATTATAGATGTGTTTGCAGATTTTATTTTACATTTACAGATGTTATTTTACACATACAGGAATAAATATAAATATTGAATAATAATGCTATTGCACAGAATTTAACAAATTCAAACAGTAATTTTATTCAATATAATATTTTATTCAGTACAATGTTTACAGTACACTAATTTCATATTTATAGCTCACTCTCACTCATACACTTTCATTGTTACAATGATTTCCTCACTACATCACTCATACACTCAGTTGTTCTTCTGCATCTGCATTGTCCAACTCCAGTATTTGTCTTGTCTCCTGTGCACCTGTATAATTGACAATCTACAGCAGTAATTTGAACAGAAACGAATTTAAATTTGCAAAAATATATAAAAAAATTAAAGCTGTCTCAAATATATGGGTTAAACGTTATCATCTTTGATTGTGTAATATCTGTGCATATCAGTATTCATATCAGGGACAGGTAATCACGAGTGGCTGCAGTACACACGTATGCACGTGTGCACTGCCTCGCCAACTTGAGTGCACAAGGTTAAATCAAAATTAGATTCAACACAAATGCAAGCACGTATGAATCAACTGAGCAAAACAACCAGTAAACAATGAGGTGCACAGCTACAAATGGTCAAGCTATAAGTAGCTCAACATCATCAATGTACACAAGTCAAGTTACAAACTTCTACATCAACCAGAAAATCAAGACCAACATGATCAAGTTCATCAATGCAGTTCAACAGAGAAGATGAATCAAGTACAGCAATCAAGTGCATGAATGCCAACATGCATGAATGCAGAACCTACTCTAGACAGAATGACAACATACATGCAAGTATACAACTATGAACAGCAACATGTCAATCTTTGAATGAGCTACAAGTGTACAACACAGTGAAGTTCAAAGAAGTGTAACAGGAACCATCAAACCAACATCAAATGTCACCAACATAATAAAAGTGAACCAGACCTCAACAATGAATGCACCAGCCTCAATGCACAGTGAATCAACTACAGGTAGACATAACAGGGATGAACGAAATTCAACAGTGCAGAAATAATCTCAAAGCCGCATGATACAGAGTACACGAAACTAAGAAAAAAAAATCGTATCTTTCTCTTTGAAAAAGTCAAAACTTTATAATAGGAAAGCTTCTGGATCGACTAGTTTAAAATCACAAAATCGCACGTTCGAAATCGAAACCGTGCTCGTGAAGGAATTTCCAACAAATATATCGGAGCTTAAAACAGGAAAGTTTCAACAACGTGGTGATCACGTAATATCAAATCAGACTCTATAAATAGAAGACCCAAAATCATCATTGACGTCGCGGTGATTCAGAACAGAAAAAGCTAAACCCAATCATCACCGACAAAAGATTCAACAAACAAGTATAATCAAGACAGATCGAGAAAACATACCAACTCAAAGTCCAGAATTGATCAACAGAGGAGCGCGCAAAGCCGAAGCCAAGCACAAGATCGAAACTTCAAGCAAAGCCGAGGAATCAAGAGAACAAATCCCCAAAATTTGGAAACCCTAAATCACAGTATCACAAATCCTAGGGCAACAACGATCAAGCAATAGCCAAGCAACATCAATATCTCGAACAAAGCCGACTTCCTATTTCAGATCAAACGAAGAGAGAAATCATCGAATCGCCATTTTTATTTCTCAAGACAAAAGAGGATCAGGCCGATAGTATGAAGAAGGGGTGAAGCAATTTGATCGGGCCGATAATAGAAAGGCTGAAGCAATTTTAAGCGGGCCGGGCTATTTTATTAAAAAATAGTTTTAATATTTAAATCGGTCTAGGCTTTAATTTTAAATTCATATCAGGTCGGATTTAATTGATATAGTTTGGGCCTATTTTTATTTGAGGGCAAAATTGTGTTAAAGTGTCAATCTATATTTTGCCCTAGGGTTAAACTGTATTTTGTTTTTCAGTTTATATTTTTCAAGGTCCAGTTAGAGTCAATCACCACCTAGGGTTTAGGTGTTGTCAGATTGTCTAGTTAGAATTAGTTCAGTGAGCAGGGAGGCTGTGAGTTTGCAAAGCTCTATAGGCGGGAGCAGAGTTTGCGAGTAAACGAAACTCTGTAGGTGGAGCAGGGTGTGCGAGTCTGTAGGAGTGTTTGTGAGCGGGAGCGAGTGTCTGCGAGTCTGTCAGAGTGTTTGTAAGCGGGAGACTATTTAATTCTAATAGAAATCTGGGAATGCAGCAGTAGGCAGGGGTTGCCGAAGCTGGGTAAATTTGTGTGTGATTTACTTTACTGCATATTTATTTATCTGC
Source organism: Allium fistulosum (assembly GCA_030737815.1). Classification (NCBI taxonomy): domain Eukaryota; kingdom Viridiplantae; phylum Streptophyta; class Magnoliopsida; order Asparagales; family Amaryllidaceae; genus Allium; species Allium fistulosum. Next base: position 410,379,928 of record CM060908.1, on the reverse strand, counting down.
TGATTGCTTCCGCGTTTAATTTGAGAAAATTTGCGATAACCCTATTCACCCCCCCCCCCTCTAGGGTTAATTTAGATCCTACAAGTTTTTCATAAAAGCATTTTATTTTTAAAATCAAAGGACTTTGAACAAAAATTCTTTATATATATATATATATATATTCTTTCAAAACAAATTATGCTACATCCTACGCAGTTAGGATTTAACCAACAATTTAACGTCCATAGTTGACTCTATCCTACCACACGGTAAATTTTCAATTTTCAACAACCTTTTCTTTTATCTTAAATTAACAGCCAGCACACAAGTTCATTTATATTTTTTTGCTTTTAAGACATAGGGATAGTGACCCGTGGCGTCGCAACCACCTTTCCCTGTCCTTCGCTCGCCAAAATTTATCTTCCAAACTTTTATTATTTTTTGGGACTTTTCTTTTCTTTTCCTTTAGTAGCTAATTTGAAAAATTCCCTAATTTATTTTATAAACTTCTAACCTTTTATTTATTTATTTTGCATTAGTTGAGCGTCTACATGAGATTTCCTTATTTACATAGTTTTTCAGTTAGTATAGCAGTCCATCTAGAAAATCAATAGGAATATTTCTCATAATATCGTACGCGTTTAATACAACAGAAACAACTAATGCTTACAACCCAAACCTAAAAGTAACAATTGTTGGAAGCCCCCTTCAACATCAACTGACATTTATTATGTTGTGGCCCTATCACCCTGCTAAAATTAAATGGACCTTTCTAACATGTCATTCCACTGTAACCCATGTATCTTAACTTCGTTTTGACTTCTAATAATTAAGGTTCATCGAATACTTCCATTATCACAACGAATTATGGGATAAACTATGTATCCCCACACTGTAGTGGGTAAGTAATATAAATTATGTATATTTAGAATAACTCATTGGCAAATTGACTTGGCGAAATAACTTTTCACCATCTATCTTGCCTTCCTTAACCTTGAGTCTACCAATGTCCTCTATGTGTGTTTGCCATCTTATTATCGTCTATTACTATCTTCTCTTAATCCAAATCTCTTGATAGTATTCTCACATTTATTTTGTATTTACTTTCTTTATCCTTGACTTTTCTTGCGAGCTTGTTCTAGAACTTATAGAAGTGTACTTTGATACAATTCATCATTCTTTTGGGGGTTCCTTTTATAGCTTGCACACATGTCTAATTAAAACACTCTTAGGTTCTCACCAATATTCGTTACACTCTACGAGGAATCCTTATTGCTATTCTATGAGCAGTCATTGCCATTTTCTTCATAGCCTTACCTTTTATCCCGTCTTACCTGGGTAGTCATCCATATCTACTTCACATTAAAATTTTGGTTTGGTTTTTGCCACTTTTTTTTCCAAAAGTTAAAACTTCAAAATCTTTGAAGCATTTAATCCCAAAACTTTTATCTTTAAAAGTACAAACTTAAAAACTTTTTATTAAATACAAAAATAACTTAGTGCCTTAACTTTTAATACTATAATTTAGGATTTTTTAATTAAGCTTATCCGTCAAATCCAAAAGAAAATGTTAGCAATTTAATTTTAAAAGGTTCGTTTCCATTTCCTTCAAACCAACCTTTTCATTTAAAGCCCTTTCTAAACAACAAGGATTTTTATCCCAAACCCTTTATTAAGTTTTACTTTTAAAAACTCAATTATTATACCAAACCATTTCTTTAAAAATACACTTTATAATGTTTCCAAAACATCTTTTACAATTTTAAACAATAAAAACTGGAGTAGACAAGGATACTTCTGTCCTATTATTTTCCTATTACACATTCTATCTTCACTTCCAATCCTTGGCAGAGTCTCTAATATCATGTGAAGGGGACATTTTAAAAGACATGTGCAATCAATGTGCATAACAATAGAAAATATCTATTTTTCTTATTTTGCCTTTACTTTCCTCTATTGTTTCTAATTAGATTATTAGCACATGTATTTTTTTTATAATCTTCTAACGTTATTTCTAATTACTAACACTATTTTATAAAAATTCCTAATATTGTTTCTATTTATATTTCATAATGTTACTACTATTTAACTGTCTTCTATCTAAACCGCTCTCATTTAAATTACTTCTATTTATATAACTTTCCTCTCAATTGACCGTCTCCTATATTGAACCACTACAGTGCGTTTGCATACTGCTTTATTTTCGTGTTCTAATCTTCTTTCCCTGTTCTGTTTATCCCATTTTTAAAGTTGCACCACTTTCTATTATCCACCCCTAAAAATAATTTTATAACTCAAAATTTCCTTTCATCTCGGAAAAACCAACGAGCTATATATGCTCTACTATTTTTTTCAAAAGAAATAACTTTTTAATTAAATTCATTTACTGAAATTTTCAGTTTCCTCAATTTTTAATTTCTATTTTAATAAAACTTTTTATTGAAATAAAATATAGGTATAGTATTATTTTCTTTGAAAATTTAATATTTACTTACTCTTCAAAAATATGGTTTCTCTACTTTCAAATGAATCCTTCGAAATTTCAAATAATGTTTCTTTTAAATAATTCCTCCGAAAATCGTTTCCAATATATTATTTACATATTTTCCTCAAATCTTTTTATTTTACAATCATTTCAACTTTTTATACTAAATTCTTTCATATGTGGCCGGACTCAGAGTGGATTTTTATTTGTCCCTTCTTTTGGACTCTTCTTCTTTCTACTTGCTATTTTTTTTCAAAATATTAAAAATCCTGCTATTATCCTGGAGTGACTGCTAACACCTTCCTTCGAGAACATATTTAATTCTTTCTTTTGGATTTCTACACACTACAACAAAAAAAGACCTTTCACAGCGTTTTAAAAATGCTGCCACACACATTTGCAGCGTTTCGAAGAATGCTGCCTAACATAGAGTCATAAGATACTGCAGCATATTCGGAAGGACAATTTTCCAAAGTAAACTCCTCCAAATAAGAAATTACTCTTTTAGGCTCTATTTAAAACTTATTGCAAAACTAGGCCTGGTTTTGAATAATACTTGCGCAATTATGGATTGTGCAAGCATTAAATTTTTTTTATATACGCAGAGCTTGCGCATTCCATAAATGCGCAAGCTCTACGTATATAGCTTGTGCAATCCAAAAGTGTGCAAGCTTTATATTTAAAGCTTGCGCACTTATGGAATACTCAAGTTCATTTTCGAGCATAAAAAAGACAGAGAGCATAGATCTGTCTTCCTTTACTCATTTCTTCATCTTCCTTTCAAAATCCTCCAAAACTCTCATCCTAAACCCATTTTTTTCCCAAATCCACCTTCACCTTGTCAACCAAATAGTTCCTAAACTATATATGAAATGCTCTTCTTCGTCCTTATAAAACAAAGGTGATAATTTATGATGATCAAAACGGTGCTCAAATTTTACTATTTTTGTTAGTGTTGAAAATTAATAGTTATTCTTGTTAGTGATGTTAATTACTAGGCAATGGTGTTCTTATTGTTGAATAATTTGTTAATGGTTAATGAAATAAGAAACTCTAGTTAAGTACTAGTAAATTGGAAACCCTAATTGATATGTTAATGTTTTATTGTTTATTTTGGCGATAAACATGAATGTTTGGGAGATAGACGATGAAACTTTGATGAAACATTATGATGAACTTCAAGAGAAAATCGGTGTTGCAAGCTCAGGTCATATTGACGTTGACGTTGATCATGTTCTGGAAACATAGTCCGAAACAGTACCGCATAAATTCCATTTTGGACCATCAACCTTACACGCTCGTTTACGTGAAGTTGTTTCTACCGAAAGTCCCGGTCATCAAATTAGCGTTGACGGAAATAAGCTAACGCCTGTACATCCTGTTGATCCATCCATGCCATGGGGATAACTGTTGGAATCTCAATTTAACATTGTTTTGAATAATGACAAGCTATATAAAATATTTTGTGTGTACTAATCATTTATGCAGGAGATTTGCTGCAGATTCATATTCAGAGTGTTTTGAAGCTGTTAGTTCCTAGTCTAGAGTATGTATATCATTTAGTAATTTGTTAAAATCTCTCCTGAATTGATATGTATATATATAAAATCGTGTACACACATGCACAACTATGCACGGCAGGCTTAAAACAGCCGGCTGAATGCATTCATTCAGTCGGCTGAATGCTGAAACAAATTTATTGTTTCACAATATTCAGCCGGCTGAATCAGGCTAAAATTATCCTATTTCCTTGCTGTCTTCGATTCAATTCAATTCAGAAGGCTGAATTAATATATTCAGAGGGCTGAATTTTTCCAACTGCTATTTTCATGAATAGACGCTTCTCTTCATCGAAGAGTAACGTCTTCAAAATCAACGATTGCGCTTGTTTCTTTTCAATTTAATTTTTCATCTATGGTTGCAACCTTTTAAACTCTATAAATAGATTACATAATTCAACAAACAACTTACTGAAACTAATTTTAATATTCATGAATTCTTATCTATTCTCTATTTTCAAACTACACTCAAACTGCTTACATTCTCTAATCGTTGATCGCTCTATCTTCCACAATTCTCAAGCACATTACACTACGTATCATAAAGGAGAAGATTATAAGAAGATTGTACTTAATTGACTTATCAGTACTATTCAAAGAGCATACTATAATCAGATACTTTTGTTATTTGTAAAGAAGTCCTGTTCGGTTGCTCAGGCGGTAGAAGTCCTATTCGGTTGCTTATGTGGTAGAAGTCCTATTCGGTTGCTTAGGCGGTGTAAACCTATTCCTCCAGGTTAAGTGAGGGTTGCTAGTTTAAATCAAGAAGGATTCTGGGACTGGACGTAGAACGGGAGTTCGAACCAGTATAAAAATCTCTGGTGTCATTTACTTTACTGCTTTTACTATTTACTTACTTATTCCGCACAAGTAGTTTATCCATATTACACGATCCTATAGCACCAGTTACTTTCATTTGGTATCGGAGCACTTTCACTTGGTATCAGAGCACTTTCAACAACGACCATATCCAAATTGTTATTGTAGAGATATGTGTGTAATGGTCGTTTGCAGAAAGCAAAAGAATGTCGGGCGAAGATTTTTCGGTTGTAGTTCGTATAACGAACACAGACTGAGTCCTTGTGAAGTTGATTGTTGTAATTATTTTAAATGGATTGATCAACCCTTGTGTTAAAGGGGACTCGAGTATGCATACAAATTGCAAGCCGAAATTAGTCGTCTCAAAAAGATAAATGAAGAACTAAGGGAAAGCAGTGGGAGGCCAAAATTTTGGTAGACGTTTGGGACTAGGTTAATGTTGTCATATTTGGTTTTTATGTTGAAACGTAGTTTTTGTAATATGATGTTCCAAAAATGTTTGTTTTTGTTTTAACCCGTAATGTGTGTTAGCTGAGCAGTTGATTATGTTGGTGAAATACATTTGGTAGTGTTGATTATGTTGGTGAAATACATTGGTTACGCTGCTTTTGGTTGAAGATTGCCTACGGAAGCAAAATCTACTTGGGAAAATAAGGTAATTGTAACAACCCGAATTCCAGTGGGTCCGGATTTTTCACAAAAATGCTAAAATCCAAGGCCACTGAAGCCCAAGTTGGGTATCTGGTATCCTGCAAATAGGCAAAGACAAATATATCAGAGCTCATATAAATATCTCATAGCGAAACTGACTAAAATATAATAGTAAGTAAATACTCACCAATATAATAACACTTTATAAACCAGTGTCTCTTAGCTGGAAAGTCTCTACCATCTACCTAACCCGTAGGATGTTATGAGGAGGGGGTCAGAACTAAAGTTCTGGTGAATGGACAAATTATACACTTCTAGGCTTAATTCTACATATACAGCTTTATTTCCATTTTATGTTATATTAGGTTTATTGGGTTTATACTACTCTCTCCTCCGTGCATGAATCGTACCCATCTACTCCCTAGTAGATTAAAACCTAATAACTAATATATATGTAGCTATATGCCCAATGACTGCATCGGTCCTAGGTACTACCCATAGTACCTTCCGTATCCTCCTCGAAAAGGACTCCATCGTCTTGCTCCTAGAGCGTTCTGTGACTACATCTGTAAAAGACAACTTCGTGAGGCCTACAATACAGATATTCCGTTGTCTGTTATGAAATCGTAAAACTGCGTCCGCACTAGCCTATACTAATGCTCGGACATCCACAATGTACCACCCAGTGCATACCTTGAGGACTATACGTAATCGTTCTGTCTACTACCTAAATCCTGCTTAACAAGCTCTACCTTGTACGGAACTCAATAGGGTATTTTATATATTTGTAAAGGACTGCTTCATTAGGCCTACAATACATATATTCTACTTGGTCTGTCTCTTTTCTTATCGTGGCTATGGCCCCACGCAGCCACCCCTCAACTAATCAAAAGACCTCTAAAGAGCTAAGTGGATGTGCCCTACTACAAACAATCTAAACATCCAGTTGTCCATGCCCCTCGTCTAATGTCTCAATAGTGAAAGAATCATTGGCCTTTTGGTTTAACTCTAGTCTTTCCCGAACTCGCTTCTTGGTTTGATGCTGGCCTGATATTCGCATGCGACTATCCTTTTGGGTCCTGCCCACTAAAACCTGCTCGTAAGTTAGAGTACGGTGTCATACGAATATCTTACTCCAAACATCAACCCTTTTGACTGCCTACAATGGTCCTGTCATGCAAAAGCAGTCAAGGCATACTCTCATGATGAAACACCTACAGACCTGCCTCCGGGGGACTGCTTCGTTAGGCCTACCCCAGAGGGCCATCCTAGAGTACCCTCATGTCCCGTTGAAGTCTTGTACTTCCTCTATCCCAAAATATCTAAGTTGGACGTGCTTCTTCTGTGCTAAAAATCTATGATGAACTGCTTTATTAGGCTCTTTGTCCTTTGGGCTGCTTCAAACGCATCTTACTCTTTTATTAGACCTTAAGTCTAATCTTTTATTTTGCGTTTAGTTTACTTTTCTTATTCTGTTGGCTACTTATTTACCCTAATCAGCATAAGCTTGTCCCAGCCTCACCTAGCTATTGTGAGACCATCAGTTCCTGACTGAAAGGGAATGTTGTTGGTATGGGCCCTGTTTCTATGTTTGCTTATTAACTTAGTATAAGTTTTAAAATAATCCCCTTCTGTTATTTCTGCTCTATTTGCTTATTAACTTAATCTAAGTCTTAAAATAAGCCTTTTCTATTCTTTCTGTTTGATTATAACCTATGTTATAATTTTACTTGCAATTTTCACTTCTATATTCTTTTATAATCTATATATTATAAATATAATTACAAGTGTCTCTTTTCTATTCTAGTCTGTTTTCTTTTATTATGATATTGAATTCTCTATAATTCTCTTATGTTATACGACAATCTTGTCTTGGGCTTATGTCCGACTATCACAAATTTACTTATCATAATAACCGCTTTGCTTTTATTCTACTATCTGCGCAATAAATGCAGATCTAGTTACATTACTTCTAGTCTTGTCTAATAATTAACTTGATTTATTCTTTACTTCCTTTAATTCTTCACTTTATTTTCTTATATTCTAGGAAGTAGTTCTATTATATTTGGTTGGTTACAAAAACTGTGCTAAAAATCCATTTCCATGTTTTAATACTAAATAATGCTATAAACAATAATCCGTAACTGCAAGATATTTCTTTTATTATTTCTTTACTTTTTGGGCAGTGCAAAATACAGTATTGTCCCTATTTTACACTAATTCCCTTTTCTTTCTTTTATTCTTGCAATTATGTTTATCGTTATCTTTTAAATATTAAACTATGGAAACGTATCTCTTTTCTAAATCAACCAGCTAATCTATCACTAACTTCCCAATCAAGTTATTAAATTTTCTCTATTTTATTTATTTTCCCCTTTTAGCATAATTTACTGTAAATTTTTATTTTTCTCTTTTTATTTCAGTTTTTCTTATTTTACATCTAGTTTTTGTAAATCTAGTGTTTTTCTATTATAGTCCATATTTGCGAATTCTTCTCTTTAACTATTTTATTCGTGTAAAACGAAATAAAAAGAAGCTATCATTTACAGGCTAAATTTCAACTTTAAAATAGATGTAAATAACTGTAAATTTCTTACTTTTAGGCCTATGCCTTTCTCTAACTATCAAGCCTAATATTATTCATATTCAATAGGATTACTATCTTTCTTTTTCATATAAATAATAATTAAATATAAGCTCTATTATACAATTTACAGTTTTCAACAGAACTAATCACTGAAATAAATGCCGAACTAAAATATTAAAGGGAATCTAATGATAATATATCATAAACGTAAAAGATATATAATTTAAATCCACTCACATGTCGTCCTTAGCTTCAATCTCTATCCCTTTTAATTTGCTATGTTTTTCTCCGCTTTTTCCCCTTTTTGATTCGTTGTAAATTCCCTGATTTGTTTACGCAATTCTTTAATTTGTTTGTATGTATTTCCTTGCTTAATTTTATTTTTAGTTTGGGGAAAGGTTTGTTTAACATAGGAGAAAGGAAGAGGGGAAGAGAAGAGGAGTTTGCTGTAAATGACAACAGCTGATTCAGAGAAAATAGTGTGGGCTAGGGTTAAGTTACGTTCAATTTATAGGTGTAGTGAACAACTCGGAACCATCCGATTAACCCTAAAAACAATCCTCACCATCAGAACTTGATTTGTTTACGTTAGCTTATAACGAATAACTCTCCAACGTTATTCATTTGTTCCTTTGTTATACGACCCTATTAATTCACGTTTCCTTCTAAATAAGATTATCTCATTAATTATCCAATTAATTAGATCATATATGTATATGTATATGTATATGTATATATATATATATATATCCAATCTTAATTGATTCTTATACGTTATAATTTCTTACCTATTTGAACACGTCAATTAATACCTCTATTAATTGAATGCATATAAAAGTTATACTTTTTAATTTATTCTTATTAATTTTCCTTCATCATAAACCTAATTACTTTGTTTGATTTTTGTACGCGTTCCAGTTTTTTTAACTTGGAAACAAATAATTATATAACTGGCGTTTTCTTATAGCTAATTAATTTACATTATTAGCTATTGTAAAAATGTCATATTCTTTGATTAATTGACACCCTTTTTAAAACGCTCAACTAATTGCCAATTAATTAATTGACACGTTTTCGCCTTTTAATCGATATCCAAATTAATTCCTATGCATCACTCAATCACACATTCATTAGTTGTATATATTTAAACCGCTAATTCATTGCCCAATTAATTGACATATAAGTTTCCCTCTTTTATTAATTGACGCTTACTTAATGTCTTTAATTAATTTCTCAATTAATTGATTGCATCAATTATAAATTAATATATGTATGTTATCATTTAATTTATTCCCCACATACATTTCCCTTTATTAGAAGATCCCTTAATTAATTAAAGTTATAAATGTGACATATTCTCTGACTAATTGACGCCTCTATGTCTCTTAATTAATTTCTCTTTTAATTGATTGATGCGTCAATTAATCACACACTCATTGGTTGCATATATCTATGTAACCTCTTAATTTTTTTAAATGCATATATTTGACATTTATATTTTTCACTGTTTTGCAATTATGTTAATTTAATTGATTTTATTTGTCATTAAAGCGTGGGGTGTTACAGTAATAATTCAACAAATTTATGTTTAGAATTATGTCACAAAATCAAGATTTTGAATGTGGTATTGCAACTTATTTTGTAGATAATGTCAAAGGTTCCAACTATATTTTACTATGATGGAGGTTTGTTGGTTGATGACGAAGGTAAACCTAGATATGTTGGCGTAAAGAGAAAAGGATCGACAATTAAAAATCATTGTAGTTTTGAAGAGCTTAAACAAAGGGCATTTGAAGTGACAAAAGTCAATCCTGCGATGTATGATTTAAAATTAGCGGTGAAATGGATTTGAGATGATGGGTCATCCGCTATTGATTTGGAAGATGGCGATGATTTGAACTCTACATTTTCGGTTGGAATGAGAGTGATAGAAATATATGTTGCGAAAGTGGAACATGATAATGTGGTCGAAACACAACCGATAGTAATTTCTGTGGATGAGGATGTACCCACCACACATATACAAGAAAAACAATGGTCGGCGTATCCTTCTTATCTTCCAAGTCATCAAGGCGGAAAGTTTACAAACTTACTTCACAGGTACAGCAGAATGGTTGGAGTATCTTCCAGTCAAGAACAAAATATGATGCATAACTCTATACATCCAAATCAATCGCAAGCGTTGGGAAAGTGAGTAATATTAAACTCTGGCACTTGTATTTTGACTTACGTTCATGCAAAATATCTTACTGTTATTTTTTGTATTCATAGTGTCGAAGAAGCATTAATTGATTATGATGACGATGACGGTGATGATCATGTTGATATTGCAAACGAGAGCGGAGTGCAATTGGATAGCATGAAAGTAGCTTGTGCAGATGATGTAGATAGAACTTGTATCCATCAAATGGAAGTTAACAACGATGCAATCATATATGCGGACATTAAGGAGGCTGATGATGTAAATGTCAAAGAAGAACAAATAACTTATGAAGAGGCTCTAGTAGATGATTTATGCACAGCAACAATGATGGTGAAATCGATAATGGAAAATTGTCAATTAGACGTGGAAGTGTTTGGAAGAGAATGTGCTGAGAAAGGATCACGGGTTGGGTTAATTTTTGAAAGTAAGCAGAAGCTTGTTGAACAGTTATGTGAATGGGTGATTAAATGTTCAGTTTCTTTTCAAGTTCTGAAATTGCGTGCAAATCAATACACGGTCCATTGTGATGTGGATGAAACATGTCCTTGGCGAGTGCATGCAAGCCTATCGGTGAGAAAAAAATCAAAATTGGTGGAAAATAACTACATATGGCGACGATCACACTTGTTTAAATGCAACAATCAACTCAAACCATCGACAGGCAACTTCAAAGTTTATATGCGGCAAAATACTTCCATTGATTAAAGTTGAAACAAACATGACTGCAAGAACTGTTCAAGAGACAATGTCCAATATGTTTCATATTAAAGTGAGTTATTCTCGAGCCTGACACGGACTACAGAAAGCTGTTGCAATGATTTATGGAGATTGGGAATCGTCATACGTGGAATTGCCAAAATATCTTCGAGCCCTACAACGTACCAACCCCGGAACTGTATATGATGTTATTCATAGTCGTGGTGTTCTTGATGGTGCTTTTTAGGCTTTCGAACCTACTATTCATGGTTTCAACCACTGTCGACCTATACCGTCTATTGATGCCACTCATTTATACGGGAAGTGTCTGGGTATATTACTAGTAGCTACTGGTGTGGACGCAAACCAAGGTCTATTTCCGTTAGCCTTTGCTATTGTACAAACAGAGTCGTGGCAAACATGGAGTTGGTTTATTCTGTTAGCCTTTGTTAATCATTGCATTTTTGAAATACGCAAGCTATGTCGATTAATAATGCTTGCGCAATCCATAATTCCGCAAGAGTATTTGCTCTCTGCCAAAGACAAAGAGCAGCTGCAACCCACTCCACCACACAACATTCAACATTAACTATAATCAACAACAAATATATCATGCAAACTGCAATCGAATATCAACACTACTACTAAACATCGTCAACAACAAAAAATAACATCCAAAATGCAATTGAACATCATCAAAACTAGGTTCAACAATATATACAATCAACCAACGACATATACGTCAACACCCTCCTTTCTGACCAAAGGAACATCAACCACATATGTTGGGTAAACAACAATACACCTCAATCGCGAATCCTTCTAAGCTCAATAAGTGTGTCTCTCTCTTCCTTCTATACACGATTGGAGCCGATCCTTGGCCTTCTTCAAATGTTAGAGCAGGTGTTGGAAGCGGGATTTCTTGTTCTTGATTGGGCCCGAAAATTAATTCTTCTTATTGTCTCTCCCACTGCGACCACTCTTCCGTCTGCACTTGTGTGGATTGACCAAGATACTCGAAGTGTTGTTCTCCTTTGTGCCAAATGGGCCATTGAACTTGAATTTCTCCATCGACGTGTTATTATTCTACTTTATGCTAAGCGGGCCATTGAGCTTGAATTTCCCCAGCGGTGTGTTGTGATCCCTCCCCTTCCGCATGTGCCTCCTCCCATCTCGTTTGTCCTCCCTCTGCTCCCTCTAGTGTTGTATGTGTCTCTTCCGTAGAACATGGTCGTTCTTCAACAATGCGCAAAGGTTTTGCCGGCCTTCGTAGGTTGTTTCGACCGAGAATCGTATCAAGTATACGTCGTAGGTCAATGCACTTGCTTTTCACCTCGTCCGGCTCCATATGACAATCTTTGATTTCGTCGACTGCATCCAAAGCGCCATATATCCCGCTTACCTATGCTAAATTCATAACAATGTATCAATGAATATGAGCTAAAAAATTGACCAATCAAAATTTAAAAATAACAATACTAACCACATCACGCTCGAGTGGAGCACGGGGAATGTATGCAACCAATTTTCTTGCCGGTTTTTTAAGAATATAACGGCGAGTAATTTGCCAATACCAATACTTGTACTCATTCAACAGTGTCGGAGGCTCATGTGCTCGTTCGGCACGATCAATTCTGAAATTCCATAATGCAATACTTTCTGCAGAAATGTCATCCAACTAGAGGGTTCTGGATCTAAGGGCACAACGGGATCAGGAATGTGTTGATAGTCAAAGCCAAACTGTCTCGTTACTCGGTCAGGAGCATATAGTTCAAAGTCTAAAAAAAGAATCAATCGGCTCTTAGCGATCCAACCAGCAAACATATACTCAATGTCTGGATGCCCAAATTTGTTCACCAAAGAATATGGTTCCCATGTAACGGCGTCATCCGCCAACAAATCCAATTCATTTCGGTAAAACTGTACATTTTTTGGTGTTTCACGCCAACTCCTAGCACAGTTCCACCTACACCCGAATGGAAGATACAGATCTAAGTCAGTAGGAATTCTTACAGACGGTCGTCCGATAGTAATATGAGACCATGACCATATTTGCAACAACATTGCAAAACTCCCTAAAATTTCTCTTTGTTGCAAGGCAACGTTTGTCAAATCACTATACAAATAGCATAGTACAGCACTGCCCCAAGAATGGTAACCACGGTTTGCTAAATCATCCAAAAATGGTAAAAAATTCAAATTTAATCTACCTTTCGAATGATCTGGAAAAAGACGATAACTTAAAAAGTACAATATCACAGCACGACTACGACGAAGTATATGTAAATCGCTCGCACCTTCAGGAAGTGGTTCAGAAAATTCACTTTTATACCATGTAATTGCTAGCTCACTTTTAGACTTAACAGCCTCTCCAGGCGGACAAATACCAAGCAAATCATGACACAATTCCAAATAATCGATATCCAAATTTTGGGAATATACCGGGAAACCGTCCGTGCCTAAACCAAAAAGAAAATAAACATCGGCTAGAGTTACCGTCATTTCACCCACTCTCAAATGAAAAGTATTTGTCTCCGGCCTCCATCTATTGCACAAAGCCATAATAAGGTGATGATCTAGTCGAATGTAGTCAATTTGCATAGCTTTCCAAAATCCGGCAATTCTTAGGTTCTGCTCCAACCTAGAATCTTTAAAGTCGATTTCCTTTAGCTTGCTCGAATGGTCGCAAAGCTTAACTATTTCCACATCCTGATAATTATCAAAGAATTTAAATTAGTAATTCATACTTGCATTTTGGTTTACCATTAATGCATTGTGCGTAGAAAATTACCTCCATTAGCGCATCATTTGGCTTCTATGTTGTTCTTGAAGATAGAGAATTCTACATTATAAACAACAACCAGTTAATCAATCAAACATCTATTTACCATCTAGGGTTTTGATTTTAGGATTACTTCAATGATATTTGCATTTTCAACATTGACACCAACCATAAGAGTAAATTGTCATCGACATCATCAAGACTACTTCTTCCATTAACAACAATAATCACTTGTTAACTAATAATTAATTTACACTAAAATTATTTTTACCTCTAATCACCGTAGATGAAGAGCTTCCTTCCATTTTATGCGTAATCAAGTAGTTGCTTCAAGGAATAGTGGAGAATAATGTTATTGATGATTTGATTTGCATTTGGAATGGGTTTGGAATGGGAAATGGGAAGGGTTTTGGGAAGAAAGTTGAGATGTGGAAATATGAGGACATATCTGTGCTCTTTGTCTTTTTGATACTCGAAAATGAGCTTGCGCATTCCATAAGTGCGCAAGCTTTAAGTATAAAGCTTGCACACTTATGGATTGCGCAAGCTTTATATGTAGAAGTTGCGCACTTATGGAATGCGCAAGCTCTACGTATATAAAAAAAATTCATACTTGTGCATTCCATATTTGCGCAAATATTATTCAAAACGAGATCTAGTTTTGCAATAAGTTTTTTATGAGGTCTAAAACCAAAATAAGTTATTTGTGCAGGTCTCTTTTGAAAAATTGTCCTATTCAGAAACGCTGCTAAAAATATGTCTTTAGTAGCATTTTCAAAACGCCGTAGCAAACAAATTTTACAATGTTTCAGAAACGCTGTCAAATCATTTCGCAGCGTTTGGAAACACAGTGTCTGATAAAAAATTGCAATAGAATTAGGCCATATTGCGGTAGTTTTGAAACGCTGAAAAATTTCTTATTGCAGTGGTTTAAAAAATGTTGTGGTATTTAGTTGCAGCAGTTATACGCCGTTGTGTTTTGATAGTTGCAGCCTTTTCATTTTGCTACGGTTTGCTTTTCTATAGTGTTTTGTAACTTTTGTTTTCTAGCACTTTTGAAACGCTACGGTATTTAAACTTTTTTGATGCATTTTCTAATCACTGCAGCAATGTTAAATTGCTATCTTTGCTGTACAATAATTAAGGAACACGATTTAAGCAAGTTATAAGGATTAAACATAACCAAAGCTACACCAATTTCGTACATAAAAAATTTAGTCACATACAACATAAAACAATGTTTTAAGCACAAATGATAACAACATAAAATCTTTAAAAAAACTTGCTAAAAGAGCAAATTATAAATTGTGGAAAATCCAAGCTCATCTCAATCAAAAGTCAAATATCCCTATAAGAAAAAAAATGCAATTAGAGAATGGTAGAAGAAAACAAATATGAATTTATTTAGCATTAGATATGAACAAAAGAATGCAATTAGTTCGACTCGGCTTGAAATGAGTTCAACTGAGTTGGAAATGAGTCGAAAACATGTTTCAAACTGAGTAAAAACTCAGGTTTCAAACTGAGTTCCGACCCAGGCTTCTATTAGGCAGTAGTGTATAACTTGTTTCAGTAATAGGTTGTTTTTATTTACTGTTCCAAGAAAATGACTAGTAACAAGCTTATTTTATTCGAACATGATAAATTTCTTATGTCCTTTAGTTCTTTACAAAATGAACTATTTTTTCCTATCTAAATTTTGAAAAAAAGGAAAAGAAAAATAATAAATTCAATAGTTGTCCAAATAAAATTGAACTATATAAAAATCAAATGACAAAATCAAGGTACCTTCAATGCAAACAGGAGTTTCCCTTCCAGACAAATCTGTAACATGCTGCAAAAAGAAAACAAAAACATTAACATGTCATTTATGTGTACTTAATGTTAAGTTTCTTATAAAAGAAGTAATAGTACTACTGTTAAAGATATAAATAACAATTCAACACGTTATAAAATCTTCTTAAAAGCAGATGTTGTGGATGTCGCTTGGACTCTATCATAAAGAGGAGTAATTGTCATTTTAATTGTTTTTATTTTTTGAGTTTGGTTATCATAAATACTTTCATTTATGTTAAATTCCCCATAGATATAAAGATAAAAGTATTTGTTGACCTACAATTCTGAAGGAAAATATAGTTTTGCCAACTGGTCATCTAATTAATTCCCGCGATTGGTGGTATCTAAGAAACCTATGTACTGCTTGATAACTATGGAGCATCTAAAAGAAGAACAATCCAAATATAACCACATAATTTGTAAAGAATTTACCTTCTGTTCATGGTAACAAAATTTGTTCATACATGTAAAGTTGGTCTGATTTGTATATTAGATTCGGAATATATTCACTACTTAACTTCGACAAACAGAGGGTGTAGCCGCAATTCCAAGTCTACATAGTACATATTGTGTTACCATAATTTCATATTAAAATGTTTAAGCTGTTACTTAATATTTTCACTAGATCTTTCCACACCATAAGTAATGTATCTACATGCTTGCTAGTAATCTATTTCATAAGGGTGGCAAGCGATAAATATCAGTTGAAAATAAGTGATTTTGCAACCAATAGTTAACTATCTTGATTGGCAAGCTACAAATCATATCCATTATTAAAGATTTATATCCACTCATCAAAACTATACCAATTGAAAACTAATTTAAACATAGCCACTTTGTGAGTGGTGAAAATGAAACGTTGGCTGATGTTAGATTACACCGGTGCAATCTTGAATCGCACCAGTGTAAATGCAAACAAAACTATTAATATTACATCGACACAATTTCAAATTGCACCAATGCAAATAACATATGCATACATTCAAACGATTTGAAATACCATAATTATATTTTGACACGGCGAACATAAAGTAGGATATTTCCATAAATAGTTTTATCGTCAATCTATTTTTGTAGTTAGTTTTAAAAAGTGGTCCAAGGTGAGTGATAATCCTATTTGCTATCATTAGCAAAAACTGGTTATTGTGTTCTAATAGGAACTCTGGATAGAATCTACCAATTTTAAATTATATATCATAAAGGATCAGACATGAAACATACCTCGTAAGAGAATGTTGCCAAAATAAAATTCAGGAGATGGACGTAAAGACATTTGATCAATACTGTATTGTCTATAGATATTGCAGTGTTTACAGTTAAAGTTAAAATAAAAGATTAAACTCGTCTATGACAGCATGATACCCTGCCACAAACACTGTTTATTTTTAGTTGAAAATGTACAAGATTGATGATGCTTGTATACATAGGAACTGTATTATAAGATTGTGAAGATGATTTGAAGCAATAGTAAATTTTTAATTAAGTAGCAACTCAACAAACAATTGTCGGCCCTCTTTAAAGTTGAAATATTGGATTCTATATAATTTTACAAGCGTCCTAGCAGACCTCTTTACATGTACAATTGTCGGTCCTCTTGACCTCCAAGTTCTATTCTTTTTTAATCTTTCTAAATCCAGCAATTGAAACAAATGAATTCAAGAAGAAACCAGTCAAATTCTAGTTCATTTGATTTCCATAGTTCCATAATCCATAAATAACCAAACGCATCTAAGAATGTTATAAAAAGTGTTTAACCACAAAAATTAAGGTAAGGATTTACAACTGCCAACTTAATTTATAAAAATAGAAATAAAAATATTACCCAAACACATTTGTAGCAATCAATTGGAGTCCTCTGAAACTTGTTATCCTTTTTTAACGACGCTTTTCACCTATAAAAAATAATTAACCAAAACGAGTAGAGTTTGTAATATCAGAACACAACACTCCATGGATAAATAAAATATGTAAATTTGTATGCATTTTGGAATGCATGAGAGGGAGACTAAATTTAATCAGTTATATTATGAAACTCTTTTCAAAATTAATATATTAATTATAAAATGATGGTTAAATGTATTTACAACCAGTTAAAGTAGGATGTTTATCACTTGTGAAAAATGCAAGATTATTATGTCTATGTAAAAGTTAATAAAGCACTTGCTGATATTTCTTCTTTGCAATACTCTTATATTCTAATTTTAGCAGAAAAATGGAACCTTTTGGAACCAACAAAAATTGCATCCCAACTGGTGTTTTAAGAACAGGAAATTTTCCTCAAGGACAATTTTTAGGGCTTTTTTTACCGTAAGGACAGCCCGCTAATTATTTTCTCACAAGGACACACGCATGTATTTTCCTTCCAGCTCACTTTCACGCGCTTCTTCCTCTTCTTCTTCTTCATTTCGATCAATTTTTTCTATCGCGATCCAATTTACTCTCGCAATCTAAATATCGATCAACCTTGTTTGGTCATTTCAATTTCGTTCTTCTGAAAATTATAGTTCATCTATTATATTTTTCTCATGCGCGTTTGTCGACCTCTTTCTTTTTATATTTCTACCATGATCTCGTTTTTTTTCAAAGTTTTGATACAAAATTATTTGGGTTGTATATAAAGTTGTGATAGAGTGGAAAATATCATATTTTATGTTCAGTTTTTGGGTTTCATTTTTCTTTTTTTCTTTTTATCATTTTGTTTATTATCAGTAACTAGGTATCAGTTTTGTATACGGTAGGTATCAGTTTTGTGAAATTGAATAATTAATGTTCTACATTGAACATATTTTTACTAATGTTTATTTTTTATTTTTTATTTTTTATTTTCATGGGGGATAACAGTCTTCTTTGTCTGTTTGTGTTGAATAATAAATCTTTTAGCACTGGATGTCTATTGATTGCTCTTTGTATGATTTGAAGAATGAGATATAAGCTTGTGATGATTGGAAAAGTACCATTGATTGGGTTGTATATAAGCTTGTGATAGAGTGGAAAAGTATCATATCTTAGGATCAGTTTTCTGGTATCATTTTTATTTTTTCTTAGTATAAATTTTTTTGATTATCAGTAACTAGGTATCATTTTTGTGAAATTGAATAATTAATGTTCTACATTGAACATATTTTTACTAATGTTTATTTTTTATTTTTTATTTTCAGTGGGGATAACAGTCTTCTTTGTCTGTTTGTGTTGAATAATAACACTTTTAGCACTGGATGTCTATTGATTGCTCTTTGTATGATTTGAAGAATGAGATATAAGCTTGTGATGATTGGAAAAGTATCATTGATTGGGTTGTATATAAGCTTGTGATAGAGTGGAAAAGTATCATATCTTAAGATCAGTTTTCTGGTATCATTTTTATTTTTTCTTAGTATAATTTTTTTTGATTATTAGTAACTAGGTATCAGTTTTGTATACCTTGGGTATCATTTTTCTGAAATGGAAAAACTAATGTTCTAAACTGAACATGTTTTTACTAATGTTTTTTTTGGCATTGGTGATAATGTGGCGCAGGTAGACCATCAGCTAAGTCTAAAGGAGGATTTTCATATTTTCAGAACAAGCATAATAGATGTGGCGAGTGCAAAGCAGCTTGGTTATAATAAATGGAATTGTCAAGCTTCGAAGAGGATATGATTTGATTTTTCATTTTGAATTTGTTCGGATTAATAAGTGGATGTGTGACTTGTTTTGGTGGTTTATTGTAATTGGACCTTTTGTTATTAATTTGTATTCAGTATAGCATGGAATTTGTTATAAATGGAATTTGTTATTAATTTGTGCTCAGTTTATTGTAAGTGGATGTATTCAGTTTTAGTATCAGTTAAATGTTTTTACAGTATTAGTTCTGGTGTATGTTTTTACAAGTAAGAGCAGCTTTGTTTTAAGAACATAACATCATTACTTCATAAGTATCAAATTGCAACAGAACATCATTACTTCACAAGTACAAATTTCAACAGAATTACATTACTTTACAACCATCAAATTTAATTGTGAAACATCAAATTTAATGGTACAAGCATATAGTATGCTTTGAATTAAAATATTTAACAGTTTTACTACCACACTTAGTATCGATTTGTGTATGAATTTTTGCGTTTGTAGCTATTACTTTAAGATATATTTGCTAAATATTTTGTTTTATTTTTTATTATCTAGTTATCTTTTTTGTTTTCGTAGGTGTCAGTTTTGTTTCTGTAGGTATCAGTTTCTTTTATGTAGGTATCAGTTTTGTTTTTGTAGGTATCAGTTTCTCTTATGTGGGTATCAGTTTTGTTTCTGTAGGTACCAGTTTCTTTTATGTAGGTATCAATTTTCTTCCTGTAGTAACTGTTTATTTTTGGACTAACTGTTTTTGAAATTGAGAGATAATATTTTTCAATATTTTGTTATGAATCATTTTTTTCAAGTAGGTTGCTCAACCTTTCTGCATATACAACAAATTGCTTCTCTAGCTTCACTGCCCAAAAACCCAACTCATCTGCCATGGCCTGACTCCAATCCACCTTCCTCGACCAACACAATCATCGCCAACAACTCGCGACCTCAACCTCGACCAAACCGCGACCTAATCAAAATTTTCTCCTCACCGCCTCCTGCAAAACACCAACCACAACCGCGACATCAAACACAGACTCAAAGAAATTGGAAATTGTAATTTTGGTTTTGGGAAAGTGATTTTGGTTTTGGGGAGACTGTGGAAATTGATTTTGCTTATGAGCAATTGAACGAGAAATCGATTTGTTTTGATTTTATTTTATTTTTAAAACAAAGTTCGTCGATTTCTGAGTGAAAGCGAGAAGGAGGAGATGAGCAGAATTCTTTGTTTTGTTTTAATTTGTATCTGGGCTTTGGGCTTTGTCCTTACGGTAAAAGTTTTTTACGCTGTCCTTCTGAGCAATTATTTACTTTACTTTGTCCTTTAAAATTATTTCCCCTTTTAAGAATGTAACATAAAGATGACATTGTTTATCAACACTATTATGTATTTTCTAGTGTTTTGATATAGTTTTCATGGAAGCTATCACGACTTTCACATACATATAACAAAACTTTCATTCAACACGCATAAATGTTGTACTTATTTGTTTGTTTTATACCCGATATATTACTGATATGGTGCATGTATCATTGGCTAGCTATGGATTGAAAAAAAAAGTAAAACAAAATGACCTCTATAAATCCTCTAAATAAAACTTTCTTCTCACACCATATATAAGTTAAAACTTCAGAGTCTTTGGGGAATTTGATAAAAATCATAAATAATTAGTATTACACCATGTTATAATTTTATCACTATCAACTGAGAAATCAAATAGTTTCTAAATCTTTAGCATAGTAATAGTTTATGAAATGATGTCTCTAGTGTAAATATGTAACTGAGTTAAACTGTGCCTTGGAAAGGACAAATAATTATCGTAACACTTAAAACCTAAAGTTAATATGCTTTGTACTCAATCTAAATAGGTGTTAATTTACAACTGTACTAAAGGAATAAGTACTACAACCAATAATTCCTAAAAAAACAACATCAAACAACCAATTCTGCATCGGTATAATTAAGTAAAACAAATATAGTACCCAAGTATCAAATTAGAAAATTGATTTGAATGGATAGTCATTAAACCAACATTCAACATTACACCAAAGTGCTCAATTTCTAAGATATATTTTCATGATATATTGATGTCTCAAAACAAAATTACAGTTATCGATGGTACATAAATAATCATCAGATCAATGTAGTCTATGTATAGAATTAAAAATAAGTAACTGAAACGTACCTTGTTTGCACTATTATATTTTTAGTGTGTTGCAATATGCAGTCATCACCAAAAACATTTACTTTCAGCTAAAGTTCTTCTCACAACAATAAGAGATCATAGATAGCCTAGATATATTTCAATTTTTTTTATTTAGTCTTTTCGCCTAACAATTTACATGTAAATGAAACCAAAATAACTTCAAGGGTCACTATAAACATGATCAACATAACTACGATCCCAGTCTTCTATGCCTGGGCATATGAGGATTCCATCTGAAGCATATGGGTAGTCTTTAATTACAGGTCTTACACCACAAGGCAATGAAGTGTCTCCAACTACCATACCTCTCATGACTAAGTAAGCTGGCAAAGCTTCCATGTCAAAGTGCCACATGCTCTTACATGTAGTTGAACTAATCTCTACTTAATATATTTCACCACCAAAGCAGCTTTAAAGTATGTCCCCACCATTGATTAAGCCTTTTTATACTAATGCATTCATTTTCATTGTGAACCTCGTGTATGGGTGCAACAACTCAAATAACTATCCAACAAGCTAAGTTGCTTATGTGAAGCTACTATATATGTCTCCATGCAACTATGAAAAACATGTGCCTTTTCTAGTTTTCAAATCCAAAACTAATGGATTAGAAGGACGAGATGACAAACTAAGCTTGATTGCAATTGGTCTAAGCCCTTTGTCTGCTAGATAAGATATCATTCTCGTAGCATAACCTTTTCTCTCTTTTGACGAATCTATTCGCTTGATGAATGGCAGGAAAAAAATCATTGTAGTCTAGAATAAACAGTTTGATACTCCCCATTGCCTCTTCTAGGCTCATTCCATTTAACTCATGCTCAATGAGTTCTTTAGTTATCGCAACTCTAGACGACCGTACACATTTGGATCCAATTTGCTTACAATAGGAAATTCGCTCAATCTCTCTATAGACACCACATTCACACCAGCAATGGTTTTTTAGCGAAGTCATTATCATGCAGCCATCAAAATCGATATCTCCATGTCACAGAAGGATTATCATACTTCAAAAACTTTTCACCTACACTCATAACATTTAACACCATAGATGATATATAACCCTACCGACTAGCTTTGTTTGATCACTTGTTATAGACAGTCCTTCTTTGTACAGACTATATATATATATATCATAAATGCACTCAAACTGGCCATTGGAGTTTTCAGAAGCAGCCTTCATTGCTGGTATGAAAGAATAACAATTTGTAAAAAGAATCACAAAACTTTGTGAACATGAAAGAATTACTCACAACAATGGCGATTCAGCATATACATGATTTGGTTCAGTCTCTAAATTTAATATTATAAATATACTTTAGAATGTTCAGTTTAACTTCAACAACAAGAAGTCAGTACATATAATATTTTGTATGCATTATCATATCTTAGTAGCACTCAACACTAAACCACATTGGGTCTTAAAAATGGCCTTTCAAAAGTTGAGGGGTCGAACAATGGTAGGACTCCTATTTCCACGTCTCTGTAGAACATTAATCATATAATACGTACATAAATGGACTCAGACATAATGATAAATTTGAATAAAGATTAACATACAATATGGTACTAGAATGGGGCCCGAAGAGTGAAACCTTAATAATTGTTTTGTTTTTGACTGATATGAGAGCTAGATTGATACCTTCTTCATTTCTCAGATGGAAAAGGTTGATACTTGATAATTTAGACCGTGTCAAACAATGATAAAAGGACTTAACTCCAGACATACATTTGTTTTGTGAAGGTAACAACTAATCTCACTGTTTATAATTATGCTTCTTTAAAACCTGCAAAAATAATGTATAGAGAAAAAATTAGCACATATAGTAATGTTCAGTCATAAAAGATAATACTTCTCAATTGAGAGAAGCTTACTTAATTACATGACAGTCGATAATTTCTTCAAAACAACCATCCCACTTTGTCACATACCAAAATTCCAATAGTGAGGGTTTTTAAGAAAAAGAAATAGAAGAAAAGATAGAAGAAAAAGAGAAGAAGAAAGAAAGAAGAACAACATAGGAAGAAGAAACAACATCAGAATCTTACACATCGCAGCGGAACAATATATAATAAATAAACACTAGTCTTTTAAAACAAAGAGCTATATCAGTTTATACATACATCAATCATCAGAGTCAATATACAACAATGGACAGTTATATAACTTGTCCTCATACAGAATACACAGCGGAATAAATACTATCAGATACAAATATTACGTCTCGTCATCCAGCTTATCTCCAAAGCTCCAGAATATCCTGATAACCTAACTCTAGACTGCCCGTGTGGAAATTGGTGGGCACCCAGAGTTTAGAAGGGAAACAATAAACTCCGAATCAGTCATGGTGACTGGTGTGAGATCGTAAAACAGTTATTTTTCACAAAGAAAATAAAACAAATTCGCAATGCTTTTGGAAAATGAAACTACCATAAGACCTCCCACCACACACACAATGCAAACGCAGAATTGGAGGAGATTTCTTCTTATGATAGTCAAAAATGCTTACTACGCAAAATCAAATCATTTTTGATATTATTATTAGTGCATAGTGGAAAATCATTTCGAAAGTAGAATATAAATCTTAGCCAGCATAGGTACCATTATATTATGCCTGCTATAGCTGCCTCCTGAGGAGACAGGTTATACAATTGAAATCGTAAAGGCTCGTATTGTTTCTTTGGATTTCCAACAAATGGTCAGGCTAAGGAACTTCCTATGCCACGATGGGTACGCCCCTGGAATAGACGACCCGAGAACCTAACCGGATCTCTGCCAACACAAGGCCGGGTTACCTCTGCAAAAACAGGTAACTACTGACACGCGTATGCCATCCCCCGATCGTAACCGATCTTCCCGAGGATCCCCGATTCGCAACAAACCACATAATAAGCAGTATCAACATAGGTTAAGTATCTGGGCTCCATACCATGATACCACCTCTATCCAGAAGGAATGACATACACTAAGGGGCGCTACTCCCTAGAACCTTGCCGCATCCTTCCTGTTTTGACCATTTCCGGGGTGTGAGGCTCGACGAAGTCTCGTCCACAAAGCTACGCTTTCTACAAAGCCATGCTTCGGGTCAAACAAATGATCAACCTATGATCACAAAGATATAAGATCAAACAAATGATCATATCGCAAATGATCAAACACTGATCATTTCACAGCAACACTCAGTATGCCACGTTACCAAATTGGGAGTATATCGCTGATAAATTTCAACTACATAACCTCTGAGCTCGTACGTCTCAGAGAAGGGTGTTAAGCTAAGAGAATAAATTCTCCGCCACCAACAGAAATGTATTTGAAAGAAATCAGCTTTATATCTCAAATTTGTAACGTCAGACATACAATCCATACAAGTCTGTTCCGGGATCGAACAGAACCGAAGGCACTTCTCACGAAGCCCTTGCACATCCGGATAAATTTCTAATCACGTCCGGACTTCCTGTCATTAAGGGTGATAAAACCTCTAAATCGGAGATCAGCCGATGTAGAGTAACTCGACGGTAATCCTTCCGTTTTCAAAAATATCCGGTCTTCAACACCGGTCTTCGAATGCAATTCATAACGACGTATCACATATTCGGAATGGGTTATACGACCCCATGGTCCTTTCCCGGCTAACCCGAATAGTGAGCGCTTATTCAAAAATAAGTGTGGCATTCAAATTCATCCAGATTCACAACAAATACCTATCTAAAGGTAATTATTGATAGTCGGTTATTTAACTATCAATAAAGATGCGCAACATCATCAGATTCCAAATAATTTTCCAAATTATTTCATCTTCAAAAATATCTTCATTAGATATAAAATTTCCACACTTCACCATTTGAAAACAATTTCAAATCAATTTCCACATTTCAATTTATCTTTGAAGATAAAATCTCAAAACAGCTCATTTCATATTGGAAAAGCATTTCCATACTTATTTAAAAATAAGTATTTCACAAATCTATTAATTTTCAACATTTGAAAATATTCAATATACTTAAATCAAATTTAAGTATATATTTCATTCTTTAAGGAAATCATTCTCTTTCACAATTTTTATTTGAGTCAAAACGAATGTTACGTAAAACATTGTTACGACGACTCAAAATCACTAGTATAGGGATTCGAATTTTAAGATAGATAAATAAATCCCAATACTACATAAAAAAAACATTTCCTTTCGGAAATCATTTACTATAACAACAGTGTTATAGTCCACCATTTCCTTATTTCTCGAAAACGTCTATTTCAACAATGAATGTTGAAATCTATGATTTCGATATTCAATATATTTTAAAACATCGTTTAAAACAATTAACTTCATTTTCAATGTCACTTTCCCAAAACAATATCCATTTTACTTAACAATATATTCACTGTCCAAAATCATGAATATACTTCACTAACCACATTTCAATATTTTCTACACATTTTTATTTCAATAATTATCCACTATCCAAAATCGCGGATATATCTCCTTTAACAACCTTCTATTTTTAATTTATCAAATCCAATTGATTTCGAGTTTATAAAACAACGTTTATAAATTCTATTTCTATTTTCTAACAACTTCAATTTAATAAATCTCCTTTATTAACAATTCGATTTATAAATCGTCTTTAATGACCTATTCAATTTATAACTCAATGTATATACCAAAGGTCCATCTTATAAGTTAATATAACTTATAGTTCATTTATTTTAAAAGAAATCGTTCTTTTAAACTTCACAAAATCTAAAACTTTCAGATTCCATTAACTTATGAAATCCCAATTTATAATTCATTTTAACACTTATAGAAACCTGTCTTATAATCCCGATTTTTTCAAATTTATAAATATCCATTTTTGTACATCTTTTAAATAAACCGTTTATAATACTAGAAATCCCAATTTAACCCATTTCATAAATTTCTTAACTTTTATTTCAAAAATCACACTTTGATTTTTTTTCACAAAAATCTTAACTTTTATAACTTTAAAATTTTAGACGTTTATTTATTTGAAATAAATCAATTCCAAAAATTCAATAAAACGTCTACTTTCAAAAATCACTTTAAAAACCCTTTTAAAGTAAAAGATGTTATTTTTAAACTTCAAAACTGAATCCGATGATGCAACAGCACCAACTAGTCAATCACAACATCAAACATCATATATCAATATGATCACAGAATATACATCAATATCTGTAAATAAATAAATACTGGTGAGGAATCCAGTTGGATCCCTCCAACCTGTTTCCCTGCATCCACAGATGTTAGCACAATACCAATTCCACTTCGAGGTGGAATATCACGGTATATGGGTTTTATAAAAATATCCGCTTACTAACGGCGCAATAGGGTCTCATCCGCTATACGAGGCGGGAAATCAATCAATCCAATATATACATATGCCAATATGTATATATTGCTATATATAGATATATATCCTACTATATCTAATATCACATCCAATAGCAATCAATAACTGCAAAAATTCCACATTCAATTTTGAGTGAGAAAAATCTCACCTTAGCTTTTATTTTGCAATCCATTTCCAAACTTGACTCGATTTTCTTGATTTATACCTTGTATAAATAATTATACCATTCGTTAATATTCGAAATAAATCCGAACAATTCAATTCACCATTTTAAAATTTTAATTCAACTTAAATAAATTTTATTTCAAACTAGTGATTTAATTTTTCTAAACAAATTTCCTTTAACAAAAATCATACTTCACTTTACTGCAAAATTCTTTCTTTTATATTTCCATACTTAATTTAACAAATTTAATTATCAATGTTTTATTTTAAACAAACAAATATAAATTTTTAAACGGTTTCCCTTTTTAAAATAGATTTATTTAACTACAAATAAAAATCTAAAACTAAATTTCTTTACTGTAAATATCTATTTTTTTTCTCTGTGAATATATATTATTTCTGTTATCTTGTCTATATACATTATTATAAAACAAGCTAGTAGATTTAAAAATGAGTATATGTATATTTTTTCAAATCGAATTGAATCAGAAAAAAAAATTTGAATATACCTTCATCTAAAATCACAGACGTCTTCATCGAGCCCCATCCAATACTCAGGTCGCGACATCGTCGTCGCCGCCAGTCCCACGTCGCGACTCCCAGATGCTCGAGAACCCACGCTTGCCTCGACTTCACATTGCCGACACCCATAGCCTCATGAATCTCGATCGACATCGCCGCCCGCTTCCATGTATCTCGAGCGCGAACGTCTCCAGAATCTTGCATCCAAATCGAGCTCGAGCTCGAGCTCCTCGTCATGTTTTGCTTGCGAATTTGAAATTGAGGGGAGATCAATATTCGCGTTCGGGTTCGCCTTTTTCACTACGCGCGCCCTCACCAGATCGCAACCCCCTGCTCGCGCGCGCCTTCAATCGACGGCCACAATGAAACACGAGAGCCCCAGCGGCGCTGTGATTCTCGAACGATGCTCGCGATTCGATTTTTGAATCGAATTGTAGAGGAGGCGGCCATTGATTATTATTTTCTTTGGAACGAATTAAACTTTGAATCTCGGTTTTATTTAAGTGAAGAGAAGAGGAGAGCGATATAAATTTTCTTTCTGTCTGAAGCTTCGAGCGCAGTTTTCTTTCGGCTGTGAAAATGAAATAAAGGTGAAAAGAAACGAAGGGGTACGAAGGAGACACAATGGAGGCGGGTTGTACATATTGTCGATAAAAGAAAACAAATATATTTTATTTAATTTCAATTTGCCTTAGAATAAATTTCTATGCGTTTATATATCGTACGCTCAAACCACAACTCCAAATGTTACAAAAATTGAAATCCGATAATAATACAATATTACGGACCCAATGGAACTGGTTTCGTCGAATTCCGAGACTGCGCCTCGGACGGCTATTTTTAAATATCGGTTCAAACAATTAATTTCAAAACTGAACAAATCATTTTCAAACTCAATTCTGAAGCTTCTGTTATCTTTAGTAATATCAATACGAATTTTAAAAGCTTTCGAAATATTTTTCTTCAACTTTAAATTGAATGTTCAAATTTTTATTCAGCATTCAATAGATTAAATTTTAAAGTTTAATCGCAAATTTCAAAGTTATATCGGGGATTCAAATTAAATTATCGTTCAAATATTTAAAATTAATTAAATATTCTCAATTTAATTCGTCCAAAATTCTGGGTCGTTACAAACTTCCCCCCTTAAAAGAATTTCGTCCTCGAAATTACAAGTTAGGAAAAATGGTCTTTAACTCGTCTACTATTTTTCAACATCCAATAGTTTTATCAAATTTTTCAAAACAAATCTTTCTACTAAAGATTCGTTATCATTTCAACTAGCTTCCAACTTCAATTATAAGTTCCAAACAACCTTGTTTTACTTCACAATTCAAATTTAAATTCAAATTCAAATTTTTAAACTTTCAAAATTTCTCAAAATTTTCTAACACTCGAAATTTCCGAAAAATTTCGCCAGCATCTCCTTTGCGTGGCTAATACGGTACGACTACAAAACGTCCCTACGAACTCTCAGATTTCAAAAAGAAAAAGAAAAAGCCAAGCGGCTAGACAAGAAATCATCAAAAACTCATATTATAATTCAAATACTTACCTTTTTTGAGCAATTCAAATTCATCTTCAAAATCAAAATTCCAATTCTATTTCCTTTAATACACCTGTATATCCTACTAGCCATAATATCTAGTTACATATTCAAACCAATTTGCAAAGTCTATTACAAAATTTCGATACTTCTTATATCATCTTTACTTCCCTATTGAAGTTTCATATTCATTTTCATTCAATTTCACATTTCAAATTTCATTTGAATTTAATTCACAATTCCAACCTTATTTGGATTCTATTTAACTTCTGAATATTGAATTTTATCAATTATCTTTCATTCACAACTGCATCATTTTAAATTAGTTTCATTTACTAATTTATCACAAATTGTAATTCACTTTATTCAAATTTGTTTTCAGCATTCAGTTTCAATTCCAGTTTTATTCACTTTTGTTCGCTCCCAAAATTTATTTACAATTCACTATTTTGGTTTATAACCACTTATATTAAACTGGATTTCTAATTCCATATGAATTTTAATTCATTTCACTTTATTTAATTGATTCACTTATACTTAATTTAATTTAACTCAAAATTCCTTAAGTTAAATTTATTCAATCTAAATTCACAACAAATTGTATAAGTTATCAACTCATTTATTATTCTCATAAATATTTTTATATAGCATTCCAGAGTCTTAATACCATTTTCAAAACCATTTTTGAAAACAATTCAAATTATCTTTTGAATTTTCTAAAACAAAACCCAAATTTTTCAAACAACTTCCATTTAAAAACAATTTAGCAGCAATTCCTCTTTTGGAAACCCGAAAATGGACATCAATAATGCTGCAGTCATTACCGAAGTTATTTTCTAGCGACCGAAAAGAGTTTAGAGCTTTCTACTCTCCAAAATACTTTTCAAAACCTTCGAAATTCATTTTCAAATCAAAAAGGAATTAAACTTTCGAAATCTCCCAAAATTTTCAAATTCTTTTCAAAACCTTTCCAAAAACTTCTCTGGAATTCCGTTTCAAATTACAAATCGCATTTATAATTTACATTCTTTAATTTCATTTGTATGTGAATTTATTTCTTAACTTTGGAGTTACGATTTCAATTTCTCATTTAATTTCAATGATAATAGTTTAATATTATCACTTCTAACAACCATGCAACCATATACTGTAATAATTTACAGAAAAATCATTTCTTTTATATACAAAATATAATCAAGGTAAAATTATTCCATTTACCCAATTTAAAACAATACTGTGCCGAATTGTTATATATAAGTGTTTAGAGATCCCTATCGATAGAGTTGTACGGACAATACCGACCAGAATCCATATACCACTCAACAAACCAATCATCACAATACAAAACAATTTTATATTAACTAACAAATACGCGCTCATATCTATTATTACACTCAACTCATTCTAGAGCACTGCTGACTCTATCTCTAATGAGTAACACCCAACAGAGCAGGGTTGTCGCTTAACCATATGCTCTGATACCACGCTGTCATGTACCGAAATTTTCGACTTTCGAAAATTCGACATCGATACTCACTTTATCGACTGTCACGGCCTCTGCCTAACCAACCCATCCCTCTCAGGGACATGTAGGGGTAAGAGTCTCCCGTTCGCCACCAAACCGCGAAGCGAGAATCCCCCATCATGCTGTAATATAGCAAATGCGATCCATTTCCAAACTTGACTCGATTTTCTTGATTTATACCTTGTATAAATAATTATACCATTCGTTAATATTCGAAATAAATCCGAACAATTCAATTCACCATTTTAAAATTTTAATTCAACTTAAATAAATTTTATTTCAAACTAGTGATTTAATTTTTCTAAACAAATTTCCTTTAACAAAAATCATACTTCACTTTACTGCAAAATTCTTTCTTTTATATTTCCATACTTAATTTAACAAATTTAATTATCAATGATTTATTTTAAACAAACAAATATAAATTTTTAAACGGTTTCCCTTTTTAAAATAGATTTATTTAACTACAAATAAAAATCTAAAACTAAATTTCTTTATTGTAAACATCTATTTTTTTCTCTGTGAATATATATTATTTATGTTATCTTGTCTATATACATTATTCTAAAACAAGCTAGTAGATTTAAAAATGAGTATATGTATATTTTTTCAAATCGAATTGAATCAGAAAAAAAAATTGAATATACCTTCATCTAAAATCATAGACGTCTTCATCGAGCCCCATCCAATACTCAGGTCGCGACATCGTCGTCGCCGCCAGTCCCACGTCGCGACTCCTAGATGCTCGAGAACCCACGCTTGCCTCAACTTCACATTGCCGACACCCATAGCCTCATGAATCTCGATCGACATCGCCGCCCGCTTCCATGTATCTCGAGCGCGAACGTCTCCAGAATCTTGCATCCAAATCGAGCTCGAGCTCGAGCTCCTCGTCATGTTTTGCTTGCGAATTTGAAATTGAGGGGAGATCAATATTCGCGTTCGAGTTCGCCTTTTTCACTACGCGCGCCCTCACCAGATCGCAACCCCCTACTCGCGCGCGCCTTCAATCGCCGGCCACAATGAAACACGAGAGCCCCAGCAGCGCTGTGATTCTCGAACGATGCTCGCGATTCGATTTTTGAATCGAATTGTAGAGGAGGCGGCCATTGATTATTTTTTTCTTTGGAACGAATTAAACTTTGAATCTCGGTTTTATTTAAGTGAAGAGAAGAGGAGAGCGATATAAATTTTCTTTCTGTCTGAAGCTTCGAGCGCAGTTTTCTTTCGGCTGTGAAAATGAAATAAAGGTGAAAAGAAACGAAGGGGTACGAAGGAGACACAATGGAGGCGGGTTGTACATATTGTCGATAAAAGAAAACAAATATATTTTATTTAATTTCAATTTGCCTTAGAATAAATTTCTATGCGTTTATATATCGTACGCTCAAACCACAACTCCAAATGTTACAAAAATTGAAATCCGATAATAATACAATATTACGGACCCAATGGAGCTGGTTTCGTCGAATTCCGAGACTGCGCCTCGGACGGCTATTTTTAAATATCGGTTCAAACAATTAATTTCAAAACTGAACAAATCATTTTCAAACTCAATTCTGAAGCTTCTGTTATCTTTAGTAATATCAATACGAATTTTAAAAGCTTTCGAAATATTTTTCTTCAACTTTAAATTGAATGTTCAAATTTTTATTCAGCATTCAATAGATTAAATTTTAAAGTTTAATCGCAAATTTCAAAGTTATATCGGGGATTCAAATTAAATTATCGTTCAAATATTTAAAATTAATTAAATATTCTCAATTTAATTCGTCCAAAATTCTGGGTCGTTACACACTTTCTTCCCTTTTCTCCTCTTTTACCTTATCAATTTTATAAATAAATGAAATTGTGTAAGTAACTAATAAAAATAAATGCTGCCCCAACTACATCTTGTTATGACTTTATGTCTAGTGGGTTAATATAATCGGTTAGATAAACCCTATATGCAATTCATCGATGTAGTTGAAGTTATCAAATCATGCTCTTCGGTCTTCAAACCCAGCACTGATAGAAAGAAAAACATCAGTTTCTTCATATTAAGAGTGAGAAAGGTTTACTTCCTGATTATAGATTTAAGTAATAGAAATCCATCCAATAAAGAAAACCAAAACAATGTGCACCAATACAACTACTGCAGCTTTAATACATCAACATGCTTCTCAAGATATTTACAAAGAATTACAACCGCCGCAATCAGTTTAATACTATATTAAGTGTAGACGTAGAGCAAAAGTTTCTACCACCATTGTATTCTTAGGATTTATTTTCTAAATTTGCATCCTAACTTTAATTCGAATTGAATAACACATAGATTTGTCCTCGACAGGCAATAAATTTAATACGCTAAAACACAAATAAATAGCAACATTAAATAATACATTGTCCAAACTCAATGCTCTTCGACATCCATGCCATTGTAGCTCCAATTGAAGCTACAAATGCATCACTTTCTTGGATTGTTTAAACGCAATAATGAGTAATTAATTAATCTTAATCACTTGACTAAGACTGGTACAAATACTCCAGTCTTTATTATATATGGATGCGAATACAAGGTTCGTGATGGTCGTTTATGGCAATATACTAATTAATAGCATTGACATATATAATATATACTTGACCTAATTCAGATGAATATCTCATAACTTTGCTAGTTTAAAGTGTTGTTTATTTCTATATGCTCTATACGCCATTTAGTTTCTTTGAGTAATCATAATTAAGAAATGAAGAACTACTGGTAGTATGCTATTAGAAATTGTTGCGGTTAAGAGGTTATGGGCTATCGCAAGTAGGGTCTGATTAGCTAATAAAGGAAAACCATTTAATTTTTTTGCAAAAGAGTCATTCCCAATCTATTTAAAGGAGTTCAAACGCTATCATAGAGAAGTAAAACTTCCTTTCATCTATTGTTGATTCGTACAGATCAATAGCTTCAAAAAGATGAAGAATGAAAGGAATTATTATATTTCCACTGTAATATCTTGTGGCATTATCCTACTGGTCTTTGTCATTGTCTTGAAGAATTCTAAAGAAATTAACCTCCTAGATATGTAAAGTAAACAAAGCTATAATAGAAGATGTTTACTATAAAGTGGATAGATTAGTACACATAA
The DNA here is from genome assembly GCA_030737815.1 of Allium fistulosum. Taxonomy (NCBI): domain Eukaryota; kingdom Viridiplantae; phylum Streptophyta; class Magnoliopsida; order Asparagales; family Amaryllidaceae; genus Allium; species Allium fistulosum. The sequence continues at coordinate 410,346,280 of CM060908.1, read as the reverse complement.
ATTGGAAAGGTGTGTGGTAAGTGGTACCAAATAGTGTTATAAAAAGAGGTAGCCAGTGAGCATAGTTGTGAAGCAATAACATATTCCACCCAACCATGCATCCATCACCAACTTTATATGTATGAATATGAATAAGTCATCAATCTGAATGAGTTAGTCATACCTTAAGATCGTGACACGTATGTTATTTAAACCAACAATCTTGCCAATATCAAATTGTGTAACTAGAAAAATGGCAAAGGCATATACGAAGTGTAGCCCTTCCCTATGTGTCTTTATTGACTATGAGGATCCACTACACCCCAGACGACAGATTTCAGAGTATAATGGTTAAAATGCTTGAAGATACGTGCCTAAATAAACTGCTGGACATAGAGGCCAAATCATGATTCATGAAATAGACACTAATTAGAGAGGCCCAATTTCAATTATAGCATCAAATACAGACTTAAAAATATCAATCATAAAGCAGCTTCCGAGGTAAATAGGGCTAGAACCTGACCGTCCTGACCACAAACAAGTATGTAAAGCCAAAAACTGATTTTCATACTTAATAAATGTTATATGCATATAAATATTGTTACATTTTATCCATTTTCTTGAAAAAGAAAGAAAGAAAAAGTTGCATTGTTCTACAAATCTATAAATACAATAATTGTCCTTAATTAGTCTACTTTTAATGCATACAATCTATATGGCATGAAATCAATTAAAACATATTATGTTTTACATGTATATAGTATATTCAGTTTTGAAAAGAAAGGGTTAATGTCAGTCAATTACTTCAGGTTTATTCACTCTACCTGGAAAGTTAATATATCTTTAACGTGTTGTGTGTTGTCTACAGAATGAACTTTACGAAAGATTCTAACTTCTTATCAAGAATATATAAAGCTCCAGCAAAATAACAAATAACCTTTCAAGTATCTAGCTTGTTATATATATTGTGTATCTATCAACATAATTGTCACAGCTTGTTAAACATAATTTGTACATAGAAAAGTACTCACCATTATTATTTCATATATTTAATCATATATATACGTACATGACTAAATTATACAACCAGAAATAGCATATTCGTTTTTATATTGTGAGTTGCTTCCTGCATTTGTAAATTAAACAAAGCTAAAAAATGGAGAAATGGTAAGATTACACGAATATAGAGGCTTCAAATCAAATGGTTATACCTTAAAACACTGGTCGTCAGATTCCTGAAGATGTAGAGTAGGTGATGAAGATCGACGACTTATGGAGATGTGGAATGCTAGAGAATTTCTAAAGCTAGAGAAAGCTGGAGGATTGCTGAAGCTCACAAGAGGTTGCGGTGCGCGAGGAAGGCGGCCTTGAAGAGATCATTGGCAGAGTTGTGAATATGAAGATCAGAAGACTTTGATTTTTAATGAAATTTGGGATAAGGAATTTATGGGAGAGAAGGGGATACGATGTTGAGTGACTTGGGAGAAAGGCGGGAACCTTTTCTTTTCCCCGCTGTATACTTCATATACATTTAGTAGCAGCGTTACAACGAACGATTTTTTAATCCACCCATGTAATAACAGCTTTTTTATTAAAACCCTGTTATTTCGTGCTGCAAAAGATATAATTTCTTGCAGTGACAACATATAGATTCTTACTTTCCCCTACCTAGACCTAATGTACATCATCAATCGGTAATCCTACGGGTATCTACAATTATTAGGGCTATCAGGAGTCCAACTAGGGAGTCGCGTACTACCTAGCTTCAGGGACCTTCCATATACAACACTCATGCCCTTCTTAAGTCAACGCCTTTCCATACAACCTATTCCTGTGGGGTAATCGAGGTAGGTGTATAATCTTCAACTTTATCCATTGTCCCGACTCATAATTGATTTCTCTATCTTTTCAGAATATGGTTGTAACTACTCTACAGTCGGGATTATACGATTTGGCATATAATATATTTATAATTATAGGTAAAAATACAAATACGCTCACTCAGCATTTACTAGTTTTTAAGATCGTCTAACCTGGTTCTGATACCAAATATGCCAACCTGCACCTCAGTGGACCCAGATTTTTGCTAAATTGGAAACCCAAGTCCACCAAAGTATGAATCGTTGGTTTGATATCCTGCAAATAAATAAATACATATCATAGCACCATCGATGTAAACTCACAACGGAATAGTAAAGTATAATAAAACATATAGTTACCAACCAAGATTGACACTTCCAATATCTAGTGTCCTTGTCAGTGCCGAGCATGCATAAGAAAACCTGTTCTTCCACTATTCCCACCTTGCACAAGTACATGTCCCTCTAAGCTATCATATGGGTTGTAATGAGGAGGGGGTTAGAACAATGTTCTAGTGACTGATAAATTACACATTTATACATAACAATAGTTTATGTCGATTGCCTTCCATTATATATTATGTCTTTTATTTTATTTTTACCTAATCATCTCGACTATACGTACGCGTACGATACGCCCCATCTACCCAAACATATGTTGGTGTGTGTGTGTGTGTGTATATGCATGTATATATAAGTACCACGGTCCCTCTTTGGACTAGGATACTATCCCTGCTAGTATATGTAACCCAACCTCGTCAAGATCCATCATCAAGGCAGTATCACGTCCTTGTTGTCGTGCATACCAAGGAACCCCCATAGTGCCTAATAATAGCGTCAAAATAGTTTAGTCATATTCTATCTCGCTTTGGGGACTTACTTACTTGTTTGCTTCTTATTATGGACCCAACTCCACAGACCATGGAAAACTCAGCTCCTCGGACTACCCCATTCATTTTGAAAGACCTCACTTAAAGGTTACCTAGCCTTGCCACATAACAAATAAACTAGCTAACAACTATGGCGATGCATGACCTAAACATGACCTACAGTAGTAAGAGGTGTAGCATGTTTAGGTGTAACTCTCGTCTTCCTATTATCCACTCAGGATCGATGACATTCTCGACCTATGTACAACTCCTACTCCTTAATATGATACCAAACACACTGACATAGCGTCGAGCCTTGCTCACCGTCCTATTTAGATTTCCTAATACAATCAAGGCAATACCCCCACTAAAAAGTTGAAGCAGACCCTATGGCGGTATTCGTTCACCTATACGCGAGCGTATATAATTCCACGGGTTATAATGTATACACAATCTCTGGTAGTCCCTTACGGTGGGCAGACTTCTGTTGTGTAACACTACCGACTTCACATTCCAACCCATTTTAATGACCGTGTCATTCTTATCTATTTAAGTTATTGGCTAACTTTAAAAATTCATACCCGTAATAAAGCATACTTGAGACTACGTATATCTATTCATACACTCTAATGTTCAATAGTTTATAATATTTCTTTGCTTTTTCATGTTTTACTTCTTATCCTTTTAGAAGCAATTTAATGTCATTTACCACTTTCATTAAAAGATCTAAATATCTTTTCCTATTTCCTCACTTTCTCACTAATGAATTTTTATTTCTATTTCTCTTTAACTTTTGCCGCCCTCCCTTGTTTAGTGGACTTTACATATCAGTATATTATATATACTTCTTGCCTTTATTCTTTTTATTACTTGCCTACCTTGTTATCGTTTACTATTTGGTTTCTATCTTATCTCTGTTGCATATATGTGTGTGTGTGTGTGTGCGCGCGCAAATTTTACAATTCAACCATTATTATTGTCTCAACTTTAATTCTTTAATTCATACTTAGAGATTTCTACATTCTAATGCATTGGAATTACATCTCCCTCAAAAGGAAAGGATAACACCATAAATCACTATATCTTATCCAAAAAGGGAATTTGTATTACGTTTGGAATTACAACAAATTATATTTTGTAGCCATCGAAATAGACAATACAAAATACAGTAAAATATCCTTATTTTATACATTTCTTTCTTTTAAGTGTATTCCTTAATATTTCAAATGATACACTTTTATTTATGAATCTAAACATTATAATCTATAGAAATTTACATTGCAACACACTATATTCCAATGAATTAAAATACTACTTGAATCCCTATAATTTATTATGATATCTCTAATTTACATTTTTACTTGCATAAGACATTTAAATCTACAAATTTAGAACTACTACATAATTTATAAATTTCAGGGACTACTACTACCCATGCTTTTCAAATTCTCATACATGCAATATTAAAATTGAGTTATCAATCACAAAATATGTAGGCAGGATTTATAAATTCATTATACATATACAATTTTAGCCTTTACCTCCAAGTTTACATTTATGCATACATGAATAGGTTTACAACGATATAAATCCTATATTATATAAAAATATATAATTTTTCACTCACGTTTTTAGCTTTTCAAATCTCCAAACCCAATCCATGTTATTGCAGTTTGACTCTCATATTCTTTCTATTTAAATACATATACCAGAATCATACATATACCTATCATAAATCTAGATCTGAGAAGAGATTTGGATTTAATTCAGATTTAGATTTGAATTTATAATTTACCTTAACTTTGGCGATTCAATTCGACTCTATTCTTCTTCCATATCATTCTATGTTATTCTCCACTTGTATATACGTATATAGACTATAGATTTATTTAGATTTAAGAATTTGTTGAGGAGAGAAAATGGCAGAGCTTCGTCGTTGCTCCAGAAAACATGAGAAGAAAAATGAGGGGTTAGGCCCATATTTATAGGGATTCGGATCAATGTCAGCTGTTAGGTTCTTTTATTTTAAATCTGGATCATTCGACCATGTCATAATCTTGCATTTAACGACTCAACCGGTCAACCGGTCCAAGTAAGGGTCGATCGATTATAGTTAAGTATGTTAATTAATTACACACGTTTCATTTTGTTGACTTCTTTCCTTACGCACCTGACCAAGATAATTTATTTCTACGTTAATTTTTCTTAAACCCTAAGTAATAGTTAACGTTATTTATTAACATTAATTACATTTTTCCCTTACTACATATATAATTATTTCCAACTCGAAATATTCAAACGTTGATAACTTTTCGGTTCGAACTCTAATCGAAAAACTTTATAATAAAAATTGATTATAAAATCACCATGAACCAAACGGTGCAAGTTTCGTAGTCAAATTTCGATGTTTGTAAAAATTATATTTTTAGTGTTACTAGTTATTAATTAATTTCTTTTTATAATTATCCTTAAAATTACGAGGTGTTATAACGCTGCACATATTCAGTGATTCTTAATTAGTGGTTTATTAAGTAAGGAAGGAGTATCAAGCTAAGGGTGCAAGACTTGCGCCTTACCTGACAAAAGCACTGGAACTATTGGATGACATAAAGCATTGTACGATTACGCATATCCCTAGAGAGGAGAACAAAAAGGCCGATTCATTGGCTAAACTATCTAGTTATGGGGTAGCATGGATGATGGTTTGGTTCCAATGGAAGTTTTAAGGCTCCAAGTATTGATTAAATGGACGTCAAGTCAATTTTGGAGACCGCGGAGGAAGTAGAGCCATGGACGACTCCGATCAAAGATTATTAACTCATGAGAACTCTCTCAGGAGATAGGAATGAATGGAAGAATCTCCTTCGAAAAGCACCTCAATTTATGATGCAAGAAGGAGTGCTGTACAGAAGAGGATTTTCTACCCCTTGCTTCGGTGTGTAACCAAGGACGGGGCTAAGAAAATCCTCATGGAATTCCATGGGGGTAGTTGTGGTGACCACACCGGCCGGGGCAAACTTTGGAAAAAAAGGTACTTCACTACGGTTATTTCTGGCCAACAATAAATTGGGATGTAGTTGATCACATTAAATGGTGTGATCATTGTCACAAATTTGCGAAGATTCCAAGAGCCCGATCTAAAGAGCTCACACTGATGGTTAGCCCATGGACATTTATGTTTTGGAGAATTGACATTATCGGTGTGCTACCAAGAGTAGAAGGTTATGCAATATTGGGGGTGGACTATTTCATGAAATGGGCCGAAGCGGAATCACTTGCCATGATCACAATGAAAAAAGCGATCAACTTCATGATGAAGAACATCATTTGTAGGATCGGAGTGCCTCAAAAGATTATAATGGACAATGGAAGTCAGTTCAAAAGTACCGAGTTCAAGGATTTCTATAATCGATATAGAATTGAGAAGAGCTTTTCAGCGGTAGCACACCCACAGACGAACGGACAAGTGGAGGCGGTGAATAAAATCATCAAATTCATCTTAAAGAGACGGTTAACTTAGGCCAAAGGCTACCGGGTCGATAAGCTTCCACTGGCATTGTGGGCTTATAGGACGACTCACAAGTCTGCGACTGGATATACATCGTTCGCTTTGGCTGATGAATAGGAAGCAATGATTCCGATAGAACTGGAAGTCCGTTCCCATTGCATAAGGTTTTGTAATCCAAAGGTAAACAAGGAACTCTTACTTGAGTCCTGTAACGACCCGGTATTTTGGACCATTCGCATCCATTATAAGTGTATAGGTAGACACTCATGCCGGAATTGAATTGCTCAAAATACCGCGTTGTTAATTTAAATTTGGCAAAACTGAACATATACAGTAAATAAATAATCACAGATCACAGACACAGAGTAATAAATGCAGCGGAAATAAAAGAGATAGTAGTTCATGAAGCTACTATATAAATGTATAAGATACATCAGAGTTTACAACAGAAGAGTAATACGATACATCAGAGTTAAACCAGATACAACGGAAGAGTAACACGATACATCAGATACAAATCAGAATACATCACTGGAATCATTGAATACTGAAAGCAGAATAGATGGTTGGATCTTCAAGCAAAGCTCCAACTTCAAAGGTGAGTCTCGAATACTGGTACACTCAGTCTGACCCGAGCGTAAAGAAAACACAAAACACTCGAGTCAGGATTAACATTCTTATATTAATAAATCCAACTCAAGTGAAATAGCAATTGAAATACAAGTAACTCAAAGGATGTTTGGAATAACTATCCTTTAAGGATCCGTTAAACTATCTACTAGGTAGTAGTGTACGATAAGTAGATAATGTCTATCAGTAATATAAAGATATCAAAATAGTGTTAAGGCGTTACCATTATTCCCCTTAACACATTTTTATTCCCAAGAGCATATACAAGACCGTAGTTTCCCCAAAATCGGAAGTCACCAGAGGGCAATCCATATACTAAAGGTACAAACCAAAATCGTAGTGGTCGCGTATAAAGGAATACAAGTATGACAAGGCACATGAGGCAATACCCAAGGTAGTGACACTACCGTTTGCCTGATCCGGACTGGTGAGAACGCATCGCCGCAGCGACCGCAACACCGTGAAACAACACTCCCAAAATCAAGGGTGCACCAATCGACAACAAGTAATGAGTAGTTCGAAGAAGTGTGTTCACTTGAGGTAGCTGACCTCCATTGGCCCGGCACGGCTCCTGTTTTAGTCATTTCCAATTTGACACAAGTGTCAAGGCTATCCATTATCGTTCTCTTTCTTCAGTCATCACGTACATCATTCCAACCACTTCATTCTGGATCATCACTTCGCGTATAGTTATTAAAGTGGTTTTTGGTTTAGACAAAGAGTATGTCCATAACCGATTCTGGTCTCTTTAATAACTTTCGTAATTATTTCACCGATTGGTCGTTCATATATTTCAAAACAAAATCAAATTCAATTTTAATTAGAATTTGAAAACCCACATTTCATTTGTCTTTCCAAAACAATTTCCATAATTTACTTTTCAAAACTTCCAAATTCATAATTTCAAAATCTTAAAATTCAAATTTCAATTTCTTTTTAAAACAATTCAAATATTGATTCAAGATCGGATACAAGTTTCATTTCGAAATCATTTTAATTAATTTAATTTAACATTCAAATCAATTTAATTTCATTGATCGATTTCATTCAATATTCATTAAGTAAATTTGTCATTCAAACAATTTCTATTTTATTTCCAGTTCATTAAATCAATTACTTAAGTTCAACTTCATTATATCAAAACTTCAAATTAACTTAAATTAGATTCATCAAATCAACTCTTCAAATTACAAGTCTTACATTAATTTCAATAAATCACATTTTTATTTCTTGTTAAAGAAATTCAGTTTCACATATTCATTTACTTAGTTACAATTTCAAAGCTCAATTAAATAAGAACTAAATTTCATTAATTAAAAAGTTCAATTTTAATTATCAAAGGATTCAATTTTATTCAATTATTAAATAATTCAATCTCATTAAATTATTAAATAATTTCAAAACTTAATTCAATCATTTCTTAAATTAAACAACATTCTTTCATCAATTTCTTTATTAATATTTTATTTTAGATTATTAAATATTCACATTTAAATTTCATTAAAATTCAAATTTCAAAACCATATTATTTATTCAAATAAAAAAACTTCGTTTATCAAATTTTTTTTTGACCAATCGGGTTTTATTTAATTCTCTATCCTAGGTCAAAGTTCAATTTGGGTATTTATCATTTCAACCCGATTCCAATTCAATTCAAAAACAAAGCATAACAAAGGGAACTTGCAGTGTGATAACTGGGATGGTGTCAAAGTAAATAAACAAGCAATAACAACAGTCAATAACAATCAAATAATCAATTCAATAATCCCGAAATAATCGTATTAATTCGCATTGTTGTTTGTGCGAATTAATATAATTATTTCTAGAATCTACACTATCATTTCATGTAAATTAAAGATTATTACATTATGGTTTTCACTTGTCATTCGATTTCAAATTTTTTTTATACTACAACAATTAATCCAATATACGTTCAATGGTTCAAAGTGTAATTATCACTATTTTACATGTCAATTAATTTAACAAATAAAAGGGGTCATATTCAACTAATCAAATTCAACATATATGTCAATTCAAATTTTTAATTATCCTACGTCAAATTTACTTGCATAATATTTATCACTTTATACATTACAATTTTAGCGTCCAATTGTAAACATCAAACAATCAGTCATTTAACAATCAAACTGGATTATCATTGCATATATAATAGATATTGGTGTCAGATGTCACAGGTGAACTGATACAGGTAATAACAGTGTAAATATCTAACAGCAGCATATTTCAATTGTCGTTTCAATTGAAATCAAATTTAATAAATAAAAGAACGTTAATCGTGAGTGAGTGCTCACCTTTCGAGGCTAGGGAATACAGTAGATGACACGAATGCGCACACCGATACGGCCACCAAAATTTGATTACAAAGCAAAGCAAGATCAGCACAAATTCAACGATCAAAGCTGATAAATCGAAATTGACGAAACAAATCAATCGAATCGAAGAGGATAACTCAAACTAGCTCGATAAAATAGAAGAAAAATATATAAACTATTATTATTATTATTATTCTTAAAGTCGATATTTTTAAAACTTATATAGACTAACAGATTATACTTTAAGATCCATATCTATTATAAAACAAACATTTAAACATATATACAATTGACCTTTAAACAATTATGCAACAGATCGTATATACGTATAAACTTATACATACACATACTGTCTACAGTATGCCCCCTAGCTATCTATATTCGACTAAACTTTATAACTTACTCTAAATCCCAACAGTTCAAATACATATATAAACTATTTACTCTATATAAAAATTATATGTAAACAAATAGCTACTGTATATATAAATGTAACGTATATTATTATTAAACAATATATATATAACTGACTCCTATATACAATAACCGGATATGTAAAACACACTTACATAGCTACATAATATAACAGTGTATAAAAAAAATGCATGATGACTACTCATATAACCAAATGTTCATGCATAAAATATGCAGATTTCCTTCACTACATGCATGCTCCAACAAATATGCAGACCAGTTATATTTAACATATTAAGGCAAGTAATAATATATAAATTGTAAAATATATGCAAACACAAACAGATCCCGCATGCAGCAACCTATTATACAACACAAATTATGGATATTCACACAACAACCACTATGTAAAATTTTGGAAAACCATACCTATATAAACATACTTTATATATTTCAAAATATAAACATTAACATAACATATTTCATATATATAAATTTATATACAGTACAAATCTTAACGTACGTGTTATATATATAAACAAAAGATTTTGATTTTTTTTTTATATTAGAATAATATAGGTACCTGTACACAAAACTCGGCCCAACGAGATGGAGGAGGGGAGGAGAAATTCGGCTGGCCCTTGCTGGTCGAAGAGAGGCAAGTCGGTGGAGAAGATAACAATGGCCGGCACTGGAAGCTTGTCAATATAGCTCAGCCGAAGTTTTGGCTGGGTTTTGAAACCGTGGGTTGGATCTGGGCATGGAGGAAAGGTGGGAAATGAAGCTCAGAGCACGAAGAGTGGTGGCGGGAAGGAGACGGGTCGGTGGTGTTGAAGGCGGAGGCCGGTTGCGGGTGTTGGCGCGGCGGAGATAAGGGTCTGATGATGGACGCGGTGGCCGAGCTTTGCATGGATGGCTCGGTGTTCAACACGTGGAGACTGGGCAAGGGAGTGTTGCAAGCGGGTGTGGGAGGTAGGCGCGGGTCTTGGGCTGGAAAGGAAGATGACGAGAGGGAGGGAAGAGCATTGCAAAGAGACATAGACGTGGAGAGGATGAGTGGAAGTGCTGCGGCAAATCTAGAGCAAACAGAGGTGGAGGAATTTTTGGGTCGGCTCAGGCGAACGGAGTCTAAGGACGTGGTTGTCTCAGGCGAACCGGTGGTGGCCAGTGGAGGAGGTCTGCATGAAAGGCCGGCAAGGTGAAAGACGGAGATGAGGTGAGCTATTGATGAGTTCGGCACAGTGTTTTTCAATGGAAAGAAAAAAAATGCCAAAGCTACAGGCAAACTCATTGTACACGTTTGCCTTATGAATGAATAGTACAAAAGAAAAATGAAAGGTCAGTAAAGAAAATAACAATTGGAACCTATTTCAAAAAGAAGAGAAATATGCACATTGGAATTCAACGTAGAATAGTAAAGGTCAGAGATTACTATATTTATGGCAAGTGGCTGGTGGCTTTTGGATTTTCTCTTCACGATGGACAATAAAAAGACACAAGAAAAACAACAGTTAAAACGGATACCGAACAGATAACCGTTTCGCAAATTTCGCTATGTACCGAATGCCGAATTTAACAATTTAGTATACCGTAGAGATCAGCACGACGAGATGGTCAAAACGGTATAAAGATATTAGTGATATGATTGAATTATAAAAATTCGAATTTTCTAATAGCGGAAAATGCAAGAAAAACGCTGAAAAATAAGATCGACGGAGTCAAAGATGTCCGAATTTGGAAAAACGACAAACTGACATCTTGCTCAGAAGATGTTTTAGAATTTTTCTATGTAAAAATATTTAGGTTTCGAAAACATTTTATTTTCATTGCTTTTTAACTGATTAAATTGAAGTGAATTTACGCGCGAAGTAAATTTTCATATTTTCGGACGAAAATTTACCAGTTGCTATGTTTAACTAGACGTATTCCAAATATTGAATTTTTATTTCAAAATTTTATCGTTTAAAATTTTCACAAAATTTCAACTAATTGCGTTATCAAAACGGTTAAAATTTACGGATCGTTACACTCTCTCCCACTCAAAACTTTTCGTCCCCGAAAAGGAACGAGGTAGGAGAATAGAAACAACCAGAAAGAAAAACAGATTTGAAATACAAAATAACAATTAATTTAAACCATATAAATTCAAATTTAAATTAATTGATATTCAATAATTGATTTAATCCATTTGATTTCACTAAAATCAATCTCAACTATTTCTAAATTCATTATCTTATTATCCCATTTTCTTCAATTTACAATTTCTAAAACCATAAATTTGAATAGTCTTTTATTATAATCATATTTTCTTCAATAATTTTAAATTCTTCTTTATTTCAAATTACTGTTAAATTTATTCTACTTAATATATCTACTCACATATATTTAACCCATATAAATTAATTTAAAACATAAAAGTTTCGATTTAAATTAATTTACATTTACTAATTGCTTTTAAATTCAAGGTATTTTCACAAGTTGATCAAATTTCAATTTATTGATTCTTTCAAAACAAATTTATTTCATTATTAACTGAATTTACTTATTATCTTATCTAACTCTATTAACATCTTTATAATCAAAATTCAGTGTATAACATTTATTATAAACACTCAAATTTTATTTATAAGTTCAATTTATCTTATATATTATCCAATTACATATTCAACTTGTGAATGATTTAGGTAAGTTGTATTAGAATGTAGTTGAACAATATACAAATAAAATTTTCCAAATTCAATTATTCAAGTTTAAATATTTATTCCAAATTTTGGTTTTATTTATAATTTAAAATCATCTTTTAACAAAATTTAAGAATTAGATTTCCGATTAACTTTAAACAATTTAGAGATATATATAATATATTTATCAAATCAGATTAAATTTTAAAATAAGATACCTATATATATGTAAATCAAAATATACAAAAAAAATCAAATCAAAATATTTTTTTCTCAAAACAAAACCGTAGCAAAGCTACAGAATGGTTTCTCCACTTCGAAACTCGAAAATGAATGTCGATGATGCGGCCGCCATCACCACTACTAGAAAATACTTCAATTTCCTACGCAAAATTTCCTACGCCTTTCCTACGCCAAAAGGCGGGGCGTAGGAAAGACGTAGGAAATAGGTAGAAAGAGGTAAAGGCGTAGGAAAGACGTAAGGAAATTTCTTACGCCTTTCCTACGCCTACTTCAATATGTAGAAAAATAATCGAGGCGTAAGAAAGGTGTAGGAAATTTCCTACGCCTTTCCTACGCCAACTTCAATATGTAGAAAAATAATCGAGGCGTAGGAAAGGCGTAGGAAATTTCCCACACTAAAATTATAACGTAGAAAAGACTAGAGGATTTGTAACGCTCGTATTATACTTAGATGTACCGTAATATATGTTTCTGTTCTGTGTTTATCATGCATTTGAGTTGTTGTATTTTGTTCTGATGGATCATATAGCCATCTATAGTCTCGTCATAAATATCTATTGAATACGTTGATTAGTGCTCTATATGTTTTTTCCTTTTTTATTTTAATTTAAAATCTCCTACGTCATTTCCACGTCTATGTTAATTTTCTACAAAACGTAGAAAAGGCGTAACATTTATGTGATGTTTTTAAATGCTCAGTCCTATAGTTGTTAAAAATATATTTAACAATGGTTTTTTGTGTTATACTGCATTGAATTTTTCGTAACATTTATGTGATTTTTTTTGAATTTTAAAACTCGATTATATTTTCTTCACATTGTAAATTTACCGTATTCAATAATATTTATCAAGCATTGTAACTCTTCTATCATAATTAAAATTTTAACATTGCGAAAGATATGAAAAAATAATTTGTAACATTTATATAATGGTTTAGACTGTCTGATTCTGAAAAAGTTAAATATTCAACGGTTAGATTTACGTTCTTTCTTAATCCAGTGGTTGAATTTAGCTATCCATGTGCTAATTTTTTAGACCAAATCCAACGGATGTGATCAAGTAATGTCAATTTTAACCTAAATCCAAATATCGAACTCATCTCATCCAAACATCACAAAATCTCATCGGCCAGAAAAGTTCATCGCTTCAAATTCATTATCGACAAAACCCATCTCCTTTCTCACTTCCTCTTGTGCTTGGTTCTGTCTGATTCGTCTTCTACACGAAGTCGTAGAGCTTAAGGTATTTTTCCTTCATTTGTTGTAATTTGTTTTCTTTTGGGTGTAATATTTAGGTTAATCGATGTTTATGTATAATAAATAACAACCTCAATTGGCTGTAGGATAAATTTAGAGTATTCCAAGGTTGTGGTTTCAGATTGAGAAAATTTTTAAGTGGGAACAAATTTGATGTTGTATAACTCAATCAACCTTAATGTTACAAGGCTACCATATAGTAATCAGTATTATTTTTATTTAGATTTAGATTTGGGTTTTATTTTTGACAGTATTTGGCTTTAACTCAATTTCTATATGAAAATTATGATTTTCACTCAGATTCAGATCTGAAATCAATGTCATTACTGTTGAATTTTCTGTTCATGAATAAATTTTCCAATAACAAATGTTAGGTGCACATTAACCATTTGTTTTTCTATTTGGTAATATGAGAGCAGTTTCATGTAGCCTATCTCTACCAATTTGGTAAAGATGTTTTACCTTCCAGCTTAATTGGTTAAGAGTTTACAGAACTAGGATTTAAACTTGAGATGATGATTACTACTACTACTACTATTATACCTTCTAGCTTAATTGGTTGAGAATTTACAAAAATAGGATTTAATTGCTGCTACTATGTTCATCTCAGGTTTTTGCTACTATAGGTATTCATGTAAGCCTCTACAATATAAGTTAACTCTGGCTTGCCATTTCCAACTTGCCAGGTAAAAAGTAAAAATTGTACCTTTGTTCTTCCATCCTTATTCCCTCTCTAGCCGGTATTTAAAATTATTAAAGAGCAAATTAACTTTAATAAGCTAACACCCTTCACAAATTTTAATATTTCAGAAAAGAGCTAATATGAAGATGCAAAAGTCAGGAAATGTTGCAGCTCAAGTATGTATTTTATTACATGAGGTATACCATGTGCAATACTAAATTTCCTTTGAATAAGTACCACCATGGAGAAACCTTTAAAATACATCTATTTTTCTTTGAATTTTCTGATTAGTTATGAAGATTGCTTCAAAAAAGAAGAAAAGGAAGATGTCTTGGAGTATACAACAGATTTATTTTTTATTTGGGGCAGTTGTCATATAGTTTTCCTCCGTTGAAGTTACCCTGGTATAATTTAATTTATTTTGTTTCAAAATTTTATCTATGTATGTGTATTATATCACAGGCCTGCAATTTGCATAATAGGATTTAGTTGCAAATTATGGTTAAAACCATGATTTAGATATTTTGTTTTATTGAGAATTCTAACTGGTAGGATAACTAAGGCACTGTTGTTCTGAAGTAGCTATGGGAGCGATGCGTGGAAATGTAGGGTTATGTTGTTTTTCAGTGTTTGTGTTGAGAAGTGGTTGTTGGATGTTGTTCAGTGAAGTTGAAAGGGGAGTGATATGGTAAAGCAGTGGACAAAAATGTGATAGGCAGAGGGTGATGACAGTTGAAGGTGGAATATGCAGTTGAGATATGGTTGAGAGGAAAATGTTATATGTTGGAGGTAGACTGCGATGTAATTTCAGGTGGAAGTGGTGCTATTTGTTTATGATGAACATGGATATATGTGCAGTGGATAGGAGTGATACTGGTGGATGGCCAGGCAGCAGATGAAGTTGCTGTTTTACAATTGTTCAGACCTAAGGGTGATATGAATGAGATATTTGTTTGACTTTGTAATATGAATGAGATATTTTTTTTTGACTTTGTAATATGAATGAGATATTTGTTTTTTGAATTAAAGATGAATGATTTGATGTTAATCTTTTTGTTGGAATGTGTATATATGTGTAACAAGTTGGTTTTAGTTTCTATTTAATATGGTGAAATGAAACACAATAGTAATATATCAAAATTGCTTTAGAAAAGGCATAGGTAAAGGGAATATTGATGCACCCTTAGATGAATGAATGACGTAGATTAAACGTAGGAAATGTAATATGTAAGATTGGCGTAGGGAAGGCGTAGGGAAAACATAGGAAAACAAGGCGTAGTGAAGACGTAGGTAAACGGATGACGTAGGAAAGACGTGGGTAATGAAAGAAGTAAAAATGTCGTAGCAAAATCGTAGGAATAACAAGGCGTAGGAAAGACGTAGAAAAATCATGGCGTAGGAAAGACGTAAGGAACAACCCAACGGATGGCGTAGGTAAAGCGTAGGTATTTTATTAGCTACGCAAGTTTTACCCACGCCAAAATTGGCGTAGGAGTTACGTAGTTAATGCATTTACCTACGCCCCGCCTACGCCATTTTGGCGTAGGTAAACCGCAGTTTTCTTGTAGTGCACCGAAATTATTTTCCAGCGACAAAGAGAAGAGCACTGATTTCAACATTTTAAAATTCTTTGAAAACGATTTCTATTTGAAAATATTTTAAATACTATACACTTTAAAACTTCAAAACCAAATTGAAATCACCCAAAAATTTAAATTCTCAAATTCTTGATTTAAATACATTTCAGATTTCAAATTTGCATTATAGCCAAGTTTATAACTTCAATTATTTATATTGCAATAGTCGATTGTTTACAAAACAATAAATGATAATCAAATATTATCACTCCAACAATTAATTTTATTAACAGTTTGGTTAAAGAAAATTTCATACTTATATATATAGTAAAATCATACAAACTTTATTTTATTTTCCAAATTTTAAAAAATACTATTGTGTCAGTTTGCTCTGTTAACGTGTTTTGGAAATCCTATCGATAGCGTTGATCAGACGAATCGATCGAAAACCCAAATCAACATCGACAACTCAAACAACATAGTATAAATAAAATATTTTTAATATTAATTTACAAATACACTTTCTCGCTCGTCGATACAAGGATGGATTTCAAAGCAAGTATAGAGATTCAAATTTTGATGGAAATCAAATCAAAGAGAATTCTGATTCGAATACAAATTCGAAAGAAAAGATAAGGTGATTCAATTAACAGAATCAGGAGATGGATAAGCTTATTTAATTCACGGGCAACCTTAACCGGGTCGTCCGTAACTTCAAGAATAAGATCGATGCTGAATTCCGAGGTAAATCAACACTCGATCTCAAGAGATGGAATTCAGGTATAGCATGGAATAGATAGCATTGTAAACCGAGGATACAGAAATCTCCGGTAAATCGATGCCTATTATAAAGGAGTTTTTCTCCTTTACGAATCATTCTAAGATTGGCGAGACCGCCGATCAATTATAGATAACATTCAGAATGGAGTTATGGGGTGCTCCAGAATTGAAAGAAGACGAATAGTGGAGGACACGAATGAATTTCAGAACCGAGGAGAACGTTCCAAAAATTCAAAGGAATTGAGTCAAAAGAAGAGATTGAAATTCGAATGAGAGTGATTCTGTAAATACATTTACACTATATGTTGAGTTTTGCCTAGAGCTACCAAAGCTCTGATACCAACTGTAACGATCCGGTATTTTGGACCATTCGCATCCATTATAAGTGTATAGGTAGACACTCATGTCGGAATTGAATTGCTCAAAATACCGCGTTGTTAATTTAAATTTGGCAAAACTGAACATATACAGTAAATAAATAATCACAGATCACAGACACAGAGTAATAAATGCAGCGGAAATAAAAGAGATAGTAGTTCATGAAGCTATTATATAAATGTATAAGATACATCAGAGTTTAACACAGAAGAGTAATACGATACATCAGAGTTAAACCAAATACAACGGAAGAGTAACACGATACATCAGATACAAATCAGAATACATCACTGGAATCATCGAATACTGAAAGCAGAATAGATGGTTGGATCTTCAAGCAAAGCTCCAACTTCAAAGGTGAGTCTCGAATACTGGTACACTCAGTCTGATCCGAGCGTAAAGAAAACACAAAACACTCGAGTCAAGATTAACATTCTTATATTAATAAATCCAACTCAAGTGAAATAGCAATTGAAATACAAGTAACTCAAAGGATGTTTGGAATAACCATCCTTTAAGGATTCGTTAAACTATCTACTAGGTAGTAGTGTACGATAAGTAGATAATGTCTATCAGTAATATAAAGATATCAAAATAGTGTTAAGGCGTTACCATTATTCCCCGTAACACATTTTTATTCCCAAGAGCATATACAAGACCGTAGTTTCCCCAAAATCGGAAGTCACCAGAGGGCAATCCATATACTAAAGGTACAAACCAAAATCGTAGTGGTCGCGTATAAAGGAATACAAGTATGACAAGGCACATGAGGCAATACCCAAGGTAGTGACACTACCGTTTGCCTGATCCGGACCGGTGAGAACGCATCGCCGCAGCGACCGCAACACCATGAAACAACACTCCCAAAATCAAGGGTGCACCAATCGACAACAAGTAATGAGTAGTTCGAAGAAGTGTGTTCACTTGAGGTAGCTGACCTCCATTGGCCCGGCACGGCTCCTGTTTTAGTCATTTCCAATTTGACACAAGTGTCAAGGCTATCCATTATCGTTCTCTTTCTTCAGTCATCACGTACATCATTCCAACCACTTCATTCTGGATCATCACTCTGCGTATAGTTATTAAAGTGGTTTTCGGTTTAGACAGAGAGTATGTCCATAACCGATTCCGGTCTCTTTAATAACTTTCGTAATTATTTCACCGATTGGTCGTTCATATATTTCAAAACAAAATCAAATTCAATTTTAATTAGAATTTGAAAACCCACATTTCATTTGTCTTTCCAAAACAATTTCCATAATTTACTTTTCAAAACTTCCAAATTCATAATTTCAAAATCTTAAAATTCAAATTTCAATTTCTTTTTAAAACAATTCAAATATTGATTCAAGATCGGATACAAGTTTCATTTCGAAATCATTTTAATTAATTTAATTTAACATTTAAATCAATTTAATTTCATTGATCGATTTCATTCAATATTCATTAAGTAAATTTGTCATTCAAACAATTTCTATTTTATTTCCAATTCATTAAATCAATTACTTAAGTTCAACTTCATTATATCAAAACTTCAAATTGACTTAAATTAGATTCATCAAATCAACTCTTCAAATTACAAGTCTTACATTAATTTCAATAAATCACATTTTTATTTCTTGTTAAAGAAATTCAATTTCACATATTCATTTACTTAGTTACAATTTCAAAGCTCAATTAAATAAGAACTAAATTTCATTAATTAAAAAGTTCAATTTTAATTATCAAAGGATTCAATTTTATTCAATTATTAAATAATTCAATCTCATTAAATTATTAAATAATTTCAAAACTTAATTCAATCATTTCTTAAATTAAACAACATTCTTTCATCAATTTCTTTATTAATATTTTATTTTAGATTATTAAATATTCACATTTAAATTTCATTAAAATTCAAATTTCAACTTCATTTCAAAACCATATTATTTATTCAAATAAAAAAACTTCGTTTATCAAATTTTTTTGACCAATCGGGTTTTATTTAATTCTCTATCCTAGGTCAAAGTTCAATTTGGGTATTTATCATTTCAACCCGATTCCAATTCAATTCAAAAACAAAGCATAACAAAGGGAACTTGCAGTGTGATAACTGGGATGGTGTCAAAGTAAATAAACAAGCAATAACAACAGTCAATAACAATCAAATAATCAATTCAATAATCCCGAAATAATCGTATTAATTCGCATTGTTGTTTGTGCGAATTAATATAATTATTTCTAGAATCTACACTATCATTTCATGTAAATTAAAGATTATTACATTATGGTTTTCACTTGTCATTCGATTTCAAATTTTTTTTATACTACAACAATTAATCCAATATACGTTCAATGGTTCAAAGTGTAATTATCACTATTTTACATGTCAATTAATTTAACAAATAAAAGGGGTCATATTCAACTAATCAAATTCAACATATATGTCAATTCAAATTTTTAATTATCCTACGTCAAATTTACTTGCATAATATTTATCACTTTATACATTACAATTTTAACGTCCAATTGTAAACATCAAACAATCAGTCATTTAACAATCAAACTGGATTATCATTGCATATATAATAGATATTGGTGTCAGATGTCACAGGTGAACTGATACAGGTAATAACAGTGTAAATATCTAACAGCAGCATATTTCAATTGTCGTTTCAATTGAAATCAAATTTAATAAATAAAAGAACGTTAATCGTGAGTGAGTGCTCACCTTTCGAGGCTAGGGAATACAGAAGATGACACGAATGCGCACACCGATACGGCCACCAAAATTTGATTACAAAGCAAAGCAAGATCAGCACAAATTCAACGATCAAAGCTGATAAATCGAAATTGACGAAACAAATCAATCGAATCGAAGAGGATAACTCAAACTAGCTCGATAAAATAGAAGAAAAATATATAAACTATTATTATTATTATTATTCTTAAAGTCGATATTTTTAAAACTTATATAGACTAACAGATTATACTTTAAGATCCATATCTATTATAAAACAAACATTTAAACATATATACAATTGACCTTTAAACAATTATGCAACAGATCGTATATACGTATAAACTTATACATACACATACTGTCTACAGTATGCCCCCTAGCTATCTATATTCGACTAAACTTTATAACTTACACTAAATCCCAACAGTTCAAATACATATATAAACTATTTACTCTATATAAAAATTATATGTAAACAAATAGCTACTGTATATATAAATGTAACGTATATTATTATTAAACAATATATATATAACTGACTCCTATATACAATAACCGGATATGTAAAACACACTTACATAGCTACATAATATAACAGTGTATAAAAAAATGCATGATGACTACTCATATAACCAAATGTTCATGCATAAAATATGCAGATTTCCTTCACTACATGCATGCTCCAACAAATATGCAGACCAGTTATATTTAACATATTAAGGCAAGTAATAATATATAAATTGTAAAATATATGCAAACACAAACAGATCCCGCATGCAGCAACCTATTATACAACACGGATTATGGATATTCACACAACAACCACTATGTAAAATTTTGGAAAACCATACTTATATAAACATACTTTATATATTTCAAAATATAAACATTAACATAACATATTTCATATATATAAATTTATATACAGTACAAATCTTAACGTACGTGTTATATATATAAACAAAAACTTTTGATTCTTATTTTTTTTATATTAGAATAATATAGGTACTTGTACACAAAACTCGGCCCAACGAGATGGAGGAGGGGAGGAGAAATTCGGCTGGCCCTTGCTGGTCGAAGAGAGGCGAGTCGGTGGAGAAGATAACAATGGCCGGCACTGGAAGCTTGTCAATATAGCTCAGCCGAAGTTTTGGCTGGGTTTTGAAACCGTGGGTTGGATCTGGGCATGGAGGAAAGGTGGGAAATGAAGCTCAGAGCACGAAGAGTGGTGGCGGGAAGGAGACGGGTCGGTGGTGTTGAAGGCGGAGGCCGGTTGCGGGTGTTGGCGCGGCGGAGATAAGGGTCTGATGATGGACGCGGTGGCCGAGCTTTGCATGGATGGCTCGGTGTTCAACACGTGGAGACTGGGCAAGGGAGTGTTGCAAGCGGGTGTGGGAGGTAGGCGTGGGTCTTGGGCTAGAAAGGAAGATGACGAGAGGGAGGGAAGAGCATTTCAAAGAGACATAGACGTGGAGAGGATGAGTGGAAGTGCTGCGGCAAATCTAGAGCAAACAGAGGTGGAGGAATTTTTGGGTCGGCTCAGGCGAACGGAGTCTAAGGACGTGGTTGGCTAAGGACGTGGTTGGCTCAGGCGAACCGGTGGTGGCCAGTGGAGGAGGTCTGCATGAAAGGCCGGCAAGGTGAAAGACGGAGATGAGGTGAGCTATTGATGAGTTCGGCACAGTGTTTTTCAATGGAAAGAAAAAAAATGCCAAAGCTACAGGCAAACTCATTGTACACGTTCGCCTTATGAATGAATAGTACAAAAGAAAAATGAAAGGTCAGTAAAGAAAATAACAATTGGAACCTATTTCAAAAAGAAGAGAAAGAGGCACGTTGGAATTCAACGTAGAATAGTAAAGGTCAGAGATTACTATATTTATGGCAAGTGGCTGGTAGCTTTTGGATTTTCTCTTCACGATGGACAATAAAAAGACACAAGAAAAACAACAGCTAAAACGGATACCGAACAGATAACCGTTTCGCAAATTTCGCTATGTACCGAATGCCGAATTTAACAATTTAGTATACCGTAGAGATCAGCACGACGAGATGGTCAAAACGGTATAAAGATATTAGTGGTATGATTGAATTATAAAAATTCGAATTTTCTAATAGCGAAAAATGCAAGAAAAACGCTGAAAAATAAGATCGACGGAGTCAAAGATGTCCGAATTTGGAAAAACGACAAACTGACATCTTGCTCAGAAGATGTTTTAGAATTTTTCTATGTAAAAATATTTAGGTTTCGGAAACATTTTATTTTCATTGCTTTTTAACTGATTAAATTGAAGTGAATTTACGCGCGAAGTAAATTTTCATATTTTCGGACGAAAATTTACCAGTTGCTATGTTTAACTAGACGTATTCCAAATATTGAATTTTTATTTCAAAATTTTATCGTTTAAAATTTTCACAAAATTTCAACTAATTGCGTTATTAAAACGGTTAAAATTTACGGATCGTTACAAGTCCCTAGATTTTCTTAATGAGAAAAGGAAGGAGGCGGAATTGAGGGTAGATGCTCACCAAAAAAGAGTAGCATGACACTTTAACACCAAGGTTCTAAACTATACTTTCGAGGTAGGGGATCTTATTATGAAATAAGTTCTCTCGGGTACAGGGGCATTTGGTCCAAATTAGGAAGGGCCTTATGCAATTGAGCGAAAGCTTGGAGATGGAACATTCAAGCTGGCTACATTTGATGGAATCCTGATTCCACGGACATGGAATAGCAACTTGCTACGACACTAATATACTTAGTTTAATTTGGTTTATTTCTGCAAATAAACCACCCAAGGATTCTTGGGGCAATGTAATAAGGCATGACTTTCCATGTTTTTCATTTATAAATATAATTCATTTCTTGAACTAATGAAACTATGTTCTTATAAGCAAAAATTTTATGCTGCGCCATTAGTAGTACAATCGGGTACAAACCCTTCCGTCCAGGATTAGGACTAAGGATAATAATCGTCAGGGTCGATCGGGTAATTCGATCCTATCATCCCAAAACCCAAAAATAATTATAATTCCTCTGGCCCAGGACCAGGGTCGAGGAGTATAATTTCTTGGGTCAATCAGATAACTCGACCCCAAGATATCAATCCCTATGGTTTAGAATTAGGACTAGGGAGATAAAACACATGGGTCGATTGGATAATTCACCCCTGACTTTCATAAATTGACCATTGCCCAGAATTAGGCAACGTCAAGAGGGGATATTCGGAATCAGACAGTTGAAGCATAGTTTTGGGAGAAAGAAACTAGTATATGGTTAAATCCCAACGACCACGCTTACAGCTTGGGAGGATAAGCTAGGTTGAGGTTAGGCAAGGACGATCGACAGATATTCCCAGTCGACACCTAGTACTAGGTGAGACTAGAAGCAAATACGTGAAGATAGGCATCCAAAAGCATTAGTTCTCAGATATTTAAACTAGTGTGCGGTCAAAACCTTCATGACTGCGCTTGCGGTCAAACGGGACACGTTTGGCCGAGGATAAGCAAGGATAGTCGTCGAATGTTAAAAATAGGTACTACCGGTTTCCTCTGGTCCTGGATTAGGGCCAAGAAAGTGACCGGGGGTAATAAGATGATTTGCCCTATATGAATATAACTCCAATCATGCCTAGTTACCGGCGAAATTAGGAACGTCAGGAATTAGACATTCTAATCGCTGTTCCTTGGGAACAATTATTAGTATGAAACTTGAATTATTTATAACTTGTTGACAGTCGAAGGAAATTTGACCTAGTGAAAATACAAATAACCACGAAGTTAGTTAAAAGCTATAGCTTAGTTTCACCGAACGGAACACTTCGATGGCTCTAAATAAGGCTAAATAACGGAATGTAATTAAATCAATCGTAGAAATTTTATTTATATGCACAGAGTTGCAATATATAAAAACGTTGCATGGAAATAAACATGTATAATTTTGGTAAATTGTGATGCAAGCAATTATATTACATATGCGGATAGTAGTACATATACAGGTACATAATATAAACGCACGGGGCGGTAAAATGGAATAAAGATCACAAAAAAAATGACCTTCATTACCTGAGCTTTTATGTATAGAAGTAGTGAGGGCCACTCCCACATAAACACGGCTTGTTTACATTAAAAAGAAACACAAAATGGGATGCCTCGCCTATAAGTCCCAAGGTCTTCTATTTGTTCTTCTCTCTCTTGCTGCCCTTGTGGCTGGAGCTATGAGACGCCACTTATGCTTTCATCCACCCTTGGATTTCTCTTCTTTGGGAGTGTCGCCCTTGGACTGGGTAGACTCCCCTTCAGTTGTAGCATGGGACTCGTTGGTCTTTTCGGTAGGGGTCTCGAAGGATTTGATTTTTATAGATTTCAGCTTGAGTGGGGGAAGTTTAGTAGAAGGGCTTGTTGGCGCAGAACTGATGGACTTTTCAGTACCAGGCTCCATCTTAATTTTGACCTTGGAAAGGTCAATCTTCAGTATCTCCGCCATGGTGATCTGGTCGGTCGGGTCTACAGCGCTGGTTATAGCAACGTCTTTCTTTAGGGACTAGGATATGTCCTCCACATTCTCCAGAGTGGCTATCTTCTCGGAATCAGACCCTGGATCGAAACTGGGAGGAGGAGCAGAAGTGATAAGTACCATGAGACGGAGGTCGATGTGGTGAAGATTGCTGTAGAACCTAGCCTTGAGTGGCCGATGGTGGATGAGGAAAATACAGATGACCTACAAGTTGGCAAACAGAATGGTAAAGGTTAGAGATGGATTTAGGTGAGAAATGGAGTTTCTCGAAAACTGGAGAAACAAGTGATATACATTTGTTTGGACTTTGGTGTGTAGAAGATTTAAAAATTTCACCCTTTTTAGGTGAGTGCCGAGTAGGTTAATTGACGGGAGGGGGATGTAAGCCTCAATGGAGGTAGTCGTTGTGGATGCCGAAATGATCTAGGTGGCTTTGGAGCTAGCCTCTATGACAATAGGAATATCAGTCGAAGGTTCCTGGGGTTTTTTAGTTGGAGATTCAGGCTGACCCGATGCACTTGGGCCAGCAGAAACCTCGACGACAGCATCATCAACGTCTTCTTCAGCCAAGATGGCCCATCTCCCCTCAAGTTTAGCTATATCGTCTGCATCGAGGTATTTGGCCATTAGTTCTTCTTTGGCGAGGCTTTCACCGACTATTCTGAAAGACAGAGCACTTCCTCCCAAGCATTAGTTTTTCTACACAAAGCTTTTGAATCTTGGCTGCCTGCTCTTCAATGGTTTTGTCCCTAGCCCATATGGTTTTATTTTTTCAGCAAGGGCCAGGTTCTTCTTAGCAATTTGCATCTTCAAAGTAGCATTGTCCTCGTGAGAAATTCTAGGCAGGTCTTTTTCTCTGACTTGAAGGATTGGATATTCACATAATTGATGTGGTTAACCTTCGAGAGGGCATATATGAGCCTTTTCCACTCATATCCCAAGTTAATGAGCTATTGAATCCGTTGGACATCCCAGTCTTCTTCTTCTTCAGAATGTCTAGGATGTCACGGTCAAATATGCACTACAACAAATAGGACTTTTAACAGCGTTTTAAAAACGCTATAAAAGCTTTTAACAGCGTTTTTGCGTATGCTGTATATCGACATGCAGTTATATGTCAGGATATACAATGACAAGAAATAAACGCTGTTAAATGTCCTTTTTAACAGCGTTTCCCTGGTGTCATAAAATCTTTTAACAGCGTTTGGCTGGGTGCAATTATAGATCTTTCGTAGCGTTTGTTTCGTGCTAAGATAAGATTTTATAGCGTTTTTTCAATGCTGTGATATTTATTTACAGCGTTTCGTTGTTGCAATAGATCGTGCTTTATGTTTTTAGATACAATTTAATGACATTTTTAAAACGCTGTTAAAACTTTCAATAGCGTTTTAAAGACGTTGTTAAAACTTTCAACAGCGTTTTAAAAACGTTGTGGAATGTTTTAACTGCTTTTAAAAAAGTTGTTGAATGTTTTAACTGCGTTTAAAAAACGCTGTGGAATGTTTTAACAGCGTTTTAAAAACGCTGTGGAATGTTTTAATTGCATTTCTGCAAACATCCACCATAATGTGCATATATATACCACATTTCTAAATTAGCATATTATATCAATATCACATTTCAAAATCAACATATTATATCAATACCATATTTTGGACACATATTTGATAACCAACATATGAAATTTCATAATCAAAATACACAATATTCTTACACCAAACATAAATAGTTTGTCATCAATAGTTCAAAAACAAAATAAAGAACAAGTAGTAATAGCAAAACAAAAGCAAGTAGTACATACGTTAAAACGAAAAAGTAGTTCTAGCAGCAAAAATAACTTCGATCCATAACTCGTTGCAACCTTTTTTGCATCACAGTCATCTATCTACCTGTAAAGCAAAAGTAATGCTTAAGAATCAATTCATCCAAAAGTGTACACAAAATTAAATCGGATTCATAATGCAAACACTAAATATTCATCACACTATTTCATTAGGCGATTGACTAATACAAAGCATACAACATGCCATAAAATCAACATTAAAGACCAACTGCATATCTAAAATTGTGATCAATCATATCATGTTTGAATGTCAACAGTACAAGTGCCATTTTTGTATGTAAACAGATGTATTTAGCCACCTGGTATATAAAACTAATTACAGTCCAACCCAAATGATGTATCACAGGCCCACAACTATGATTTGCTCATTAATCTCAATGTTGCACAAAATATACCAAAGCAAACAATGATGGCTGGAAAAAAAATCTAAATGAAAATCATAGCATAGATTTGGCATGAGCAATGGCAATAAATCATTCATTATGACCTATAATGAGACAGCATCAACAATAACTCTTAACAATTCATTATGACTAAGGATAAGATAATAATCAGGATAAATGATTATGCAAGCGCATCCCTAAAGTGAAATATTCTATTAAAGAAACAAAGTGTAAGAAATTTAAGCACTTACCTTTTAACCTTGGAATAAACTGTCAAAGATAATTTATACACAGTAAGAACAAAAATAAAAGTAAAAGCATTGACATGTAAATTTCACCTTGATTATTATCTCAAAAACATCATCAGCAATCAGTTACAATGGCTGTTGGATTCAGACCAGCATTCTCAGCCGTGTATGGGATAACCTCAAGCCCCTCTGCAAATTCTTTATTGTAGTAGCTTTCCATCTCAAAGAGTTCTTTCGCCCATGCTCCGAATTGCCTTGAATCTCAATTTCAGGTGCCAATACCGTTACTGTAACTCCACCTTCTATCTGCTGTTACCAGTTATCACCAGCACACGACTGCTTCCCTGACCACCTATACAACACAGACATAACACTTCAAAGCCACCGATCATAGTTCCATTTCAAACATTCCATTCACAGCCATATTACCACTTCACACTACAAAGCAACATTCATCAACCTTTCCACAAACCCTGTCACCACACAGTAACCAACTATCAACCACAAAATCTTACAAACCACCTGCTGTGCCACCAAACATCATCCCAAACCAAAACTCTGATCAAACGGCGACTTCCATCCATCAATTGCTCTACCCTGCACACCACAGCATATACAACATCCCAAACACAGCAAACACAACATTCCAAGCAAAAGAAACACCTCATCCCCTACCATATACAGCCATCACCACATACCACTCACCACTTCTCTGTACAATATTGCCCAACTGCTCACATCGCCTAAAACAACTGCACACGTCGCCTGAAACCAAGGCCTCATCACACCACCATCACAACAACAAAAACTGTTGCCTGCCACTACCTGTCTCTGCCCACAGTCCATCACTTGCAAACACCCAGACTTGATCAACATCCCCTCATCCACAACTTCAACTTCTACACATCACCACAAACCTATAGCACTGTCTATTTTTGGCACATCCTACTGCCGCCAAATAACCATACTGCTTCACCTTCTCATCAGTGCCATCCCCTTCAAGAACCCAGCCTAAAACACATTAAAACTGAAAATATTGTCCTCAAACACATATACACTAGATTTTAAATTGTTTTAATAAGTTATAAGATCATCGAAAATGTGAAGCATGTAAAAATTTAAAATCGTCAGAGCTATTTCCAACATTAGCACTAACAATGCCAGATTTAAGCTGCGCAAATAAGTTTGCACTGTCAGAGCTATTGCAAACTATAGTTTGCACTGCTAGTGCAAATTTTAATTTGCATCAAGTGCAAAAGGGAGTTTGTAGTGAGTACAAACTATAATTTGCACTCACAAACTACAGTTTCTATAATATTACGACCAAAATGATTTACCTGCACCATCTGCATAGTAGTATAGCCACTGTACATTGGTTATACATGATGCAATATGATCAACCAATGATTACTGCTGGTAAATATGATATAATGATACTGTACATTGATTATACATAGTAGTATAGCCACTGTACATTGGTTATACATGATGCAATATGATCAACCAATAATGATCAACCAATGAGAAGATGTATGTCATTGAATATAGATTTTATATTTTATTCGATTTTGTGTATTTAACTTTACAGATATGTGATCAATTCCTAGGCCCAAAACCTGATTTTTAATAGATAAATCATCTGATCCAAAGAACAGAGACATCTGATCGGAACAGTTACTCACAGCGTAGTGCTATATATATAGTAACCTCATCTCATCATCATTACTCATCAAATATCAATAACAGTAAGTATTATGGGTATAGAGAACTTACTAGTTTCTTCACTCATGGTATTGATCATATTAATTAGCTTGACCAATGGCCAAGCAATTCCAAACATGACAGCTAGTAGCAGCTTAGAAATTGCAGCAACACAAGATGAAGCTGGTGGTCGCAGTGAAGTTGAAGCAGCTCAGCAAAGTTCAAGTAGTAGCAGTAGCTCAGGTGGTAGCAGTAGAGTTGAAGCTACTCCATTGAGTATACCAAAATCTTTAGGATCTTGAGATCTTTTCTTATTCTTGTTACCTTTTTGCAAAATGTGCAAATCAGCCTTACCTAGCAAGTACTTCTTCCACTCTTCCCACATGACCTATAGGAAGTAGAATTGATGCTCAAGTACAAAAGGAAATTTGTGCAGCATGTAGAAAGAGTAAATAGATTGAAACACAATATACTCCATATCTTTTGGCGCTAGAAGTATGTATAATAGATTATTTTTATTTCTTTCTTGACAATTGCGTATGCATAATAGATGACGATGTAGTAAAACCTGGAATTTTATATCTTGGGTCGAGGTGCACATAAAGTTTGCTTGCTTACTCCAGATGTACAATTATGTATGTATCAGATTATTTATTTTCACCTCATATAGTTGACGTTTAATATTGGTATAGCCATTGCTATCTCTGAAGTACAAAAATGTTAAATGGCATAAATGGTTGTTATTATCTTCGAAATTTCAATTTAATAAAAGTCATACTTTTATTTAAAAAGATGCTTTTAGAAAGCTGTCCGACATTTATATTTTCCACTATGGGACAACCTCCCCTTTTGTAGAGTGATTAAAGAGTGAGCTGACGAGGTATAACCCCAAATCAGCCTCCTTATTTGGGGTTAAGTATTTGTTAACACGATGTGAAGAGACGCATATGATATTTTGGAATATTCAGAAATAACAGTTAATAATGTGAGAGCACATATAACATACTCAACATAGAGAGGGGCGTAGCTGCAATTTTACATTACCCTAAACTCTCCATATTACTGGCAATTACTTGCATAATTTTGACAACTTATTAGGGTTTGGCTTTGATCTGTACAATAAGATTTGCAAAAATTAACCCAGACAACAACCAATGCTCAGAAAAACAATCGTTTCTTGCTTTTGAAAACAATCCTGCTATTATGGATACATGTTGTTTTGTTTTGTTTTTTAATGGAAAAGAAAAGAAAATCATCTGATTTAGACTGAACTTTTAATTATAAAAAACAATCCACACTAGTAGTGTTCATGATCGGCCTTAAACAGCTTGTAAAGGAAAGAGTTTGCAACTATTAGCCATAATGGAGTTTCAATAAATACAGCTACCGAAGAGAATGGTTGGGAAAACTACATAACTATGATAAGTTACCTTTTTTGGGCCTTTATTGATACTATCTTCCATCTGCAAACATGACCTTTCATTTTTACAAGTCACAAGAACAATATATTATCAACCCCATTATCTTCGACCACATGCAGTTCCTGTATTGGCAAAGCTTCTTTTCTCCTCTCTTCTTCTATCTCCTCTAGCAATTCCTATAAGTCAAAGAAGTATTAAGCATTGGCCTTCTGAAATTATCTAAAACACTTTTTAATCAAAACATATATGAGATCTTAAAAATGTAGCTTTGAGCATCTGCTCGTATACACTTATATTTTCCAAAATACATCATTCAGAAAATTCATTCTCCAGGTAACAGTCTAGTGCATACTCGCAGCAGAAATAGAACAAGACATGAGAAATGTTAGTGAATACTAAATAAATGGAAGTGTTGACAATGTAAAATGCAGTATGCTCCAACTTTGTCTTCATTTGACTGACTCTAAACTACACAAACTTGTTTCTTGAGAAGGTAAAATATGATCATCCATGACTTCAAGTACAACACTACATCATATTTTTCTTAATCAGAGTTACCAAAGTTTAAATTAGAACCATTTGATGTTTTATACCTTTTTGGAAATTTTCTTTTTAAATTTTGGAAAGATAAATTATAAATCTTTTCAAGTACAAACTTTTTCATTAAATAATATAAATAGAAATAATTTAAGGATATGTTGATCTATAAATTATATATAACCACATAATAAACTTTTACATTTTCCCCATATAAATCATTCTATTTTCCTAGTTTCCCCCTTGTCAATTATAGCTCTTATCTAATTTGTTTTCCCGTCATCAACACCTATTAGCCTAAGTGTTGTCAGTGTATGTTAGCTAACTGGATTTTTTGACCTGGCGGTTCAAAAAATGGGTATGGTGTGAGTGTCATCTAATTAGCTGGAAAATAATATTCTAAATTGCCATTTGGTAAAAGGAATCTAAATGTGGACAGCAATATTTAAAAATTATGATTAGTTATCTTGTATACATAAGAGCCACTAACCCCAGACTAATTTCATGCACCTTCTTCAACAAACTTTTACACTTATTCATAAAGCCCTTGGTCATCATTTAAAAATTATAGACATGAGTACTATATTCTATACAGCCCGAAAATCATCCTAAACTATCTTACCTATGACTTCACAAGATGACAACAGTATAAAATAAATCATGAATGATTTAATACATACATTCAGGATAAATTAGATATTAAATTAACACAAGTTTATATTTTTGCAACAAAATACTGAACAGTGTCAAATAGTCTACATACCATGATAAGGTATGAACTCCTTGCACATAATCAGCTGATGTATCCTCACTTAGCTTTTTCTTTCCAACAGTGACTCCAAGAATACAAGGACCCACTTTTCCTCCATGTTATAGTACATTGGTAGACACAGGGGCGACGGTTGATATGTCTTCCATTTTCCTCTTACCATGTTATGCACCCAAACATTTTGCAACCACAACAATCCCTTCATCGTTGAACCCACACTTATTGATAATAGCACTGCCAACTACAAAATCAATTACATATACTTCATTAACCACAATGATAAAAGAAAATATATAATATAATCCCAGTTATGAGATCTCAATACGAACGTAAGGCCATTTTGGGATAAGAATCGACCTTAAAGGCCAGTTAAGCCAAGCGTATTTTATCCAAAAAGAATAATAAATAGTGTAGTGAGAAGATGTCTAAAACTACATCTGAAATCATTTATCATCAACTGAATACATTATAAGTACTTTGACATGATTTCAACAGTAATTGGATCCAGACTAAATGGTATTTGTTTGTACAACAAATTCAACTTCAGCTCACAAGTGATATTGATCTTTTGCCTTTTTTGAGATACTTTTCAAATAAATCTATACGTAAGACACTAATAAGTATTTGATTAGCACTTCAACTTAGATTAAGATCATTTTTACCTCATAATTTATGCATCAAAATTTCTTACCTGGTTCATCCAATCTATAGGCCAAACTAAAAGGCATTTTCCAAATAATTGGGAATTTAACTCAAATATAGCATGAGAATTTAAGAAGAAAATGGATCATACGTGCTTATCCCTCCTTAGGCAATCTGAAAATTCTTGTTTTAGGGTTGCCTTCCTGAGGAGCAGGAGTAACAGACCCAGCTTCAACAAAGCCACACTCTAGTCCAAGTAAACCTTTGACAGCTTCGGCGTTTTATCAAAACCTACAGCAATCCCTATGGGATATGAGACTTTAAGACCTCAAATCTCTAATCCAATAATAAGCCGTCGGGTCTTTTTTTTCTCTACGAACCAAATAATGTGCAGCAACTGATACAGCTAAGCGATGAGCAGCTTCCACATCAAGTTGTGCGAAGAATGGGTTCGTGATTCTTATAGGTTTGAATAATAGTCTGTTGTAAGAAAAATCATATGGCAGGAGAATCAATATAAGGATGATAATTACACTAAATTATTTTAATAAAATGACTGAACAAAGTAAACCCCGAATCGCTTTGAAGTTTCTTTCATTGTTAGCATGTTTTTCAGCTTGTTCGAAACATGACCAAACTAATATGTTGTCCAGCTTGAGTTCGTCGAAATTTCATATGGGACAGAGCTTATGGTGGCTTGAACAACCACCGAAACTTCTTATGTATTGATGGTAATATCTCTTATCAATTTCAAACCTACTTTAACGAAGCTGACAGTATAATAAACTGTACTTTATATCTCAACCGCTAATTTCAAAAACAAAAGCTCCAAACCATCCACGGTTTTGTAACATCACATCTCCATTTTGAGATTATACTGGATAGCAAAATAAAAAACTTCATGGTATACATATTGTCATATTCATACAGCATAAATGAAACTTTATAAAATATGTTAGGTCAAATACTTGTAGTTGGCTAAAAAATATTTTTCAGCACAATTTGAAAATCATCAACTCTAATCTATCTTACTTCATTCAGTAATAACATTTAATATTGAATGCAATTTAAACTTGTACGAACAATAGAGAAGGTTGGTGAACTAATGAACGGGAGCAATCAACAATTACTGCATACTTTAGTGCTTTTATATGTCTCACTTATAGAATTCATTAGAATACATGTGAAATGTGGCCACCTTTGCTTTCACTTGCCTAGTCTAGACACTAATTCAAGTTAAACATCCTATAATTGAGATGAGAATAAACTATATGTGGTGTAGGAATTTATCAAGAGAAAAAATTCCAGCAGTCCCTGTAAGTAATAATAGTAAAAAGGGGAAGAATCAGTGTTAATTTGGTGGTGATGGACAAAATAGGTTGTCAATCTTAGATAATATCATGCAAAACTACATATTATAGGAAATAGAAATTACGTGAAAACAATTGCTTGACAAACTAAGAAAATCGTGGCTGCAATTTGAATAGAAAAAATCATAATCCGATAATGAAGAAACTGCTTTACCGCACAGTCGATGCCGAGTACGGAGAGCATCAGGGGAACTACAAATTCTCAACTGGAGAAACGTTGCCATAAATTTAACATTGTTAGATAAATATTGACATATTATTCACTGGACTGGAGAAATTAAGGCGGCTATTTGGATGAATTTGGTTAAGTTGTCATTGAGAAGAAAGTGGAAACAATAACTGGATGCAACCGGAGAATAGATTAACAACTTACGTAAGGCAACCCTGCATCGACAAAAGGCAAGAGCTTTTTTGAGAGGTTGCAAAGATGATTCCTGAAGACGCGGCTGCAGAGGCGGACAGAGGCGGGAGAAGACAGGTGAATTGACGCGGCGGCGAAGGTGGGCGGAGGCGGGAGAAGAAAGGTGAATTGATTACGTGAGATGTGATAAGAGAGATGAAAAAAAGAGAGGTTTTTTTTAGTGTTTTCATGATTGACCATGGAAGATATGGAGAGTAGGGAAGGAGCGAAAAGGAGGAGAGAAGAATTGAAAAATTAGCGGCCATGAAATAATTTGGAATCCCGCTTGTAAATTTTGCACTGTTGTTTTTTTTCACAGCATCTGTACTTCGTTCTTCTCGTATCATCCTATGACTTACAAGCATAACAACAGCAGGTTATAATACAATGCTATAACCCCATGCCATTAATAATACATATTCTTGTAGTGATGACACCATGCAAGAAGAAGTCCAGAAAAGCAGCCTGTAGATAGGGCGTTGTGGCAGAAATGGGAGTTGGAGGAGTAGAGATTCACTTGGAATGAGGAGGAACGACTGTAGCGAAAGAGCGAGAAGTGGAAGTTTGCTATTGGTGAGTAGGAATTTGGGATTCTGTGTGGGGTGGAGGAATGTTAGAAGAGGAATCGCGATGATCGTGCGAGTCTCTTTGCCTTTTGGTTGGATCACTAGGCTTTCTTTCTTTGGCCTGCCTTTTCTTTCCATCCCTCTTTGCATGACGATCTTCTTCCATCTCTCGTTCTTTCCTTATAAATCTCTCTTCCACGGTCTTTCGACGACCCTGGTAGCTAAAACGTGGCGGATATGGATCAAGGATTCGCCCTCTCGATTCTCTAGCATTATATTGGAGTTTGCCGTATATGTCTCTTGCCATGGTATTGAATCAAGAAGAAAGATTGTATGAGTTCTATAATTTTATGATTCAAATGAATATAGGGATGTGTGTTCGTGATCCTATTGAAGTCTAGAGTGTTGATGACCCCTTAAGTATTCTATGAATAATGCTCACATTGAAGTAAAGACAGAGTCTTACCTCCTTTGGTTACGACATCAACGGAGGGGAAGGTGAAGCCTGGGGCCCTTTCTTGAGGGGGTCGCCGGTGGAGATATTGAAGTCACTTAAGGAACCAAAAATGTACCCAAAGGATTCAGCTAGAAGAGTCACCGCGACCAATGATGGTGCACTTGGTTCTTTATTTTTCCTAGGAGACTTGATGATGATACGTTTTTGGCGAGTTGAGGCCGGAAGTTCGCTTGCTTCGGGAGACGTTTTGCTGCATAACTCATCCCCCTCTGGACTGGCTTAATAGTCACTGTTGCTTACCTCAGCACTCTCTTCTTCTCCTTCCTCTATCCTCATCTCCTCTTTCCTTTCTCTCATTCCCTCATCTTCGCTCTTCTCTGGGATTGGTTGCATCCCAACTCCTTCACCTTCTCTTCTCAAAATCTCTCCAGCGGTAGTCTCTTTGATTGTCCTATTAGGCTCGTCGACATTTATTGTACCCGACGGGCCTTCGACTTTCCCCTGAAGGTTGTCACTGGAGCTGCGAGTGGGAGCAAAAGATCAGGTCGGCATTGTAAAGCTGCTCGATGGAGTAGTTGGAGGAATGACAAAGCGCCTGGGATGCATCAAATTGCACCATCGAATGTTCTTGTTCGTTAGAAGGTATGCGATGGTGCGATGTTGGAAGCTAATTCCCTTCAGAGCTTTCAAAGTTTTAACATGCTCATCACTCGTGTCTCGAGTGGAAATATCTGCAATGAATTGGACAATGAATTAAACGCTTGGACAGAAAGAATCTGAGTATGGAAAGTGGTAAGGAAAAAGAATCTTACTGCCGAAAAGTCAACACCCATTGAAGCCGTATGGAAAATGAACGAAGAAGTACTCGTTCTTGAAATACGAGCATTTATTGTGAAGTGCTTCAATAACCTTGCACTTGCACCAGGGCTCGATGATCATGGGAGACGGTGAATCTTGCCGATGTTCAAAGCTCAAGATGTGGGTTAACTCTTCGAAATTTAGAGGCCATTGGAGTCGGTTCATAAATAGCACGTACAAGGAGCTTAGGAGAGCGTATCATTGGGATGAACTTGGGATGGAGCTAGCCTAAGTTCTTGGAGAATCGTGCATAGGAATGGACTGAATGGCGGAACGATGCCACATAGGCACATGTATCGATTGCAGGTCGTATAACCCACTGTAGGATTGAGAGCTCATTGCCCCTGGGTAGCAAGCAGGGCATCACTTTTGGGGATTCCATGATGCCAGTAGATGGTCTGAAGCATATTCGGAGTAAGAATTGTCGGCATCTATTCGGGCGAATCGTCTAGAACCCTTAAACCATTGTACTCATTCAGTAGAGGAGATTGTTCTTGGTTTGGAATTACCGAAATGATCATTCCTTGTAGTTTAACAATAGTGAAACGCCTAGTTCCAAAAGGCATGAACGTCGAAGCCTGAGCAGTAGTGGATCCAGCTTCGGAAGGAGTAGATGGCCCAACACTGGTATTGAAGCGAGGCGATTGACCAGTCATTCTAGATAGGAAAACTTATCGTTCAATACAGTTAGGTATGTTTTATCTTGGAATTCTATTTCGAATCCAAACCCATGTGACTGACACCCGGAGTTCAATGGATGTCGTCGTGCGTTGACCAATCATACTCTGAACATCGACCGAGACAAGTGGAAGTGTGAATTTGTGTGGTGTGAGTGCCATGTCCCATACACGACAAATAAACCATCCCGTGTAGATAACTCGCTCATGCTAGAAAAATGATCCACCTCGCACGACGGAACTGTGCATCAGATCTTATCCGTTATCGTCGGGTAATCGATAACGGGATCGTTGTCTACAGCGATGCAGAAGTCCTTTCTTTTGCAAAAACACAGGAAGTGTAGTAATGGTTATGCAAGGGAATCACTCGATACGACCGTTCTTTAGGAAGAGAACCGTCTTATTGGCGCTTAATTGATAATAAATGATTGGCGAAGTCTTGATAGGGGTTAGTCGAAGAGCTTCGGAATGCGGCAATTCAATGCAAATGCATTCCTAAGGAAAAACCCGAGCTCCACTAAGGCCGGACTCGAGTAATTCCCTAGGAAAACTTAAGCTCTAACTCGGCCAACCCTTAATTCAAGAACCACCTGAATCATCACCACCGACGGCCAAAACAATACGACAATGGCCTAACCACCAATCTCCACCCACCTAAGAATTTTGCACCAAGACTTGAACGAGAAGGATTCGAGGTCGAGAACAATAGCAGTCGGCGACGATGTCTCGGAAGCGGCGATGGTGCTCCGTTGGTAGCAGCGGTTACAGGAAGGCGACGACGACTTGGAATGATCATTGGCGGGTGGTCAAAAGCGGTAGGAAGGTGGTTGCAAGGAATCAACACAGGTCTAAAGCTTAGAGGATTTAGGGATGAGCAGCGGTAGAAAATGAAAGAGGGAAAATTTCTTAAGTCATGAATATTTATAGTACTCGGGGCCAAGTAAAAGTACTCGGTACCGAGAAGAAGCACCCGGTACCGAGTTGAATTTTTTAACTAAAATTTATGAAAAAGTAGAAGAAAGGAAGAGCATACCTGGCTAAGGCATGGAATGATCTCAAGAGCATAGATTTTGTCCTTAGCACGAGGAATGGAATTTCAACTATATAAAGCATTTAAGCGGATATCCACCAAATGAAGGCAACGCTGTAAAGCAACTCTTGAATGACCAGCTGGAATATGAAGATGATAGTGGATGCTCATCTTGTTCCAAAGTACGCTTTGTTCTTAACGAAAGCATTCTCTGGGGGGGGCAAGTGTTATCCGGCTTTTGACCAAGCGATTTTTTATTGAAATATGGACGTCAGGATAAAGACGAAACGATTCATGTACTTGGGAATATGCTTAGGAAGGTAGTAGAAGTACACTCAAGAAGTTGCAAAGGAATTGGAACTAAGGAAACAACTTGGTACCGAGTACTTCTACTCGGTACCGACTACTTATTTTGCCCCTATATGTTCTTGTAGCTCATGAATGTGGAAGTATGGCTAAAGTAATCGTCGTGTGGTACGTTTCTAAAGGAATAGGCGAGTAACTCTAATTATTTTCTAAGAGAAAGTAGACAAGTACCGGTGGTACTAGAAGCTCTTAAAAATAAATCAATTTAAAAGGGTAAGTGCCCGGTACACAATGAATCAGGGATAGAAGACCAAAGGAGAGAAGAAGTGAAAGTTCCCCTCCAAAATTCATTTCGGTACCGACCACTTCTTGTCGGCACCGAGTAGAATTTATGGCCTAAGGGGCCATCTTCTCTTTCTACATTCTCGGATCTGGATTTGACTTGGTATCTTGTGGGCCTTGGCTCCACTGGAGGATTCTCTATAAATACAGACCCTATAGTAATTGTAGAAGGACTTTTTGGCTCATTACCTTCTTCAGCTTCTACCTCTCTTAATCATAGTCACTAAGGTAAATGCTATTGGTTGTTCTAGGCTGTAAGAACTTGTTAATCGCTTGTACTAATGACTCTCAATCAAACAAATCAATAAATTACAATGGATGTAGGCCAGAGATTGTCGGACCACTTAAAAAACCTTATTGTTTTTGCCGTTTTTCATATATTCTCTGCTATATCTCAATATTTCTATAGGACTTTGGGTGTTATGCCATTTTTGGCATAAACAGAAACGAAGTTTTTGGATCTAAATTAAAGAAGAGGAGAGTGGGAAGCATAAGCGGAGAGGTAAAAAGGAAAAAGATTTCCTTTTCGTTAAATCCCCTTAAGCTAATATAACTGCATATATGCATATTGTGCATTTATTTATAAGGGAGTTTTAGCATTTTCTGCTGTATTTTTCTTTTTTAATTCAAACTCTAGATTTTCTAGGTGAGCTACATGGTGTAGTTCAGGAATTCTGAGATTAGGATATTGAGTTTAAGTATGGCTACCAGGTATATGATTAATATATTAAGGTTAGCAGATAGTGCGAGTTTAAAGATATTGTAGACATTCAAATATATAATTTAAGTAGTAACTTTGGGGGCAGCTGTAGGCACTAACGTGTTAGCGGCTGAAGCTGGGTATATTCGTGTGTCGTTTATTTTTCGCATTTAAGTTTCCACATTATTTATCTAGTTTATCTAAAAAATATTTTAAATACCTTATTCACTCAACCTCTAGGGTATATCGCACAATCCTAATGCCTTTAACCTACTTTGTTCACACGCAGGGGTAAAATATAAATAAACATAAATATAGCCCTGGCTAGAGGGCTCTTTTCTCTAAAGCACAGAGAGGGTGGTGGGTATATATCTCACTCATCTATTAGCTCTCCATTATTTCTCTTTCTCACCTTAGCTGTAACTAAAGTAAAAGTACCTAGTTAATCCCTATATATTCCAAACAATATGCCGAATTTTTTATTTCCTTGTTTCAAGCTTCATTAAAAATATTGTACAAAGTTCCATGTTTATATCCAGTTTCATTCGATTAATCCAACATGAATAAAATTTCGATTTAATTCCATAATTCTAAAAATTATTTGATCATTTTGATTTTTTTTATAAACTCCAACTTTTGAGAAAGGAACAAATATTTTCTTTATATGATTCGATTTTCAATTTTTTGAGAAAGATAAAAATGAGAGTAAGTTTTTATTTTGGCTTTCGTAAGAAGATAAAGGGGGGATATTAAACGCAAGAAAAATGGAGAAAACAAAAAAAGAACAAGAAGAAGAGAATAAAATTGGCAAGAGATGAGGTGTGAAAAGAGATGGTACTAGGGGTGAGCAATATTCAGTTAGAACCGAATTAACCGACCAAACTGGTTCATTTCAGTCTGTTCGGTTCAGTTAGAAATTATATCAATTTGAATTCGGTTTGTAATAATTTTATTTGGTTATCGGTTTAACTGAATTAACCAAACTTTATTATATTATCCAAATTCATGGCGTTGTAATACTCTTAACAATCGATTTAGTAATAATAAAGAAACCTTATCTATGAAATAGGTTAATTTTTCTATTAAACTTAAAATAAATACTCAAAATAGTTTATATAAATATAAATTTACATTTTTCATTGACTAAATCAACCATTTGAATAATAACGTATG
Organism: Allium fistulosum; assembly: GCA_030737815.1. Lineage (NCBI taxonomy): Eukaryota > Viridiplantae > Streptophyta > Magnoliopsida > Asparagales > Amaryllidaceae > Allium > Allium fistulosum. Next base: position 410,306,430 of record CM060908.1, on the reverse strand, counting down.
ACAAATTCTCTTGCTTGCCTTTTTAGTTCGGTTAAATCGGTTACCGACCGAATTAACCGAAATTAATTCGATTTGATTAGGTTCGGTTTAATTCTTTTTGGGTTCAATTTGATTTGACATTTTTACCTCTAAACCGACCGAACCGACCAAACATTCATGATTCATCTAGCTCTGGATGATTTGTGGAATTCTTTTTTACCAAGGCCGGAGTGGGAAAGGTGGGAAAGGAAAATTATCTGTTGTAAATAGATGTAGCCCAATTTTTTCCGTATCCTGAAATTATTGGTCAATACAATTAGCCGAATGGGTTAAAAGGAACGAGTACAGGCGTCTCAAATTCTCTTAAACCCTAAAATCCCAAATCCTAAAATCATAGTAAATCGTTCGTCTAATCTGATCATGGTCTCCGTTCCTAAGTCCCACAATGGAAATAAGGACGACGACGCTGAACTACAGTCAACCTCATCCAAGCTCCTAACCCCAAACTCCGATGTTTATTCTGCCTTGACAAACCGATACTCAAAATCCAAACTTCCCCAACACAAACACTTAATTGCCACCGCCTCAGCCTTAAAATCCATTCTCATTTCCGAATCCCTTCCTCTCACCCCTCCTGGCTACTTCGCAGCTGCCATTTCTGCATTCGATAACTCCGACAAATCCGATACAGATTCAATAGCGGTAATTTCATCGTTTCTGTCTATTCTGCTTTCTGTGGAGGGTTTAGAGATTGGGAAGTGCAAAGCAAAGGATGCGGCATTCGTTGTTGCAGAGTTTTTAATGGAAGGGAACCATTGTAGCAGATTAAGTGTGGGGAGTGTTAGAAGTTTGGTTAATTGCTTGGGCTCATTACTGTTTAAAGTTGATTTGAACGATTGGAGTGCTGTTGAAAAGCCATTGGAGGTTCTTGTGGCATATGCGATTGATAAGAGGCCTAAGGTCTTTGCTTTTTTTTTCTCCTTTGAAATTGGGTACTTAGATATTAGTACATATTAGTACTACAAGTCTTAGTAGTATCAACAAACTACATGTCGATATATCTTCGAATCACGCTACGCAAGTTTCGAATCCGTGACGTCTCGCACCAAAATCGAAGCGTCTAACCACGGAGACAATGGTGCTTATTTATTTATTTGTTTGTTTATAGTATGTTTGCGGAATGATATATTTTAAGTTGGAAATCTTGAAATTTCAACTTAAATTATATAAGTTATAAACATTTATTTTTTTGATATGCATGAATTAATCACACTTTTGGGGTTTCTAATGAGAGTTCGTTATCACGAAGTTGTTATTATTTATTTATATTTATTTTTTGTAATCTTTGGTTCATCGTTTTGATTTCTGGAATTGCTTTCCTAACCAGCTCATAGTGTTAAACAACATGTCAACGTATGGAAAATGAAGACAATCATATTTAATCGACCTCAACATCTGGATTGAGATAACCATGGTTTTTTAAAGGTCTGCTATCTGTATGCAACTTAGTATTGCTTTAAAAATCAAATTCATATTATCCAAAGGCCACGAAGTTCTAACACTAACTATTTATATGTTGGCTTCACTATTTGGTACCAACTTCATTTGGATTTTGAGATAAAAAACCATTAAGAATGTATGTTTGCCAAAACAAACATTTCTTTGCGCGAGTTAATCATGTCAAGAATGATTACTTTCAGATACTTCCAAGTAACGATTAGATATTTGCATTCTGCAGGTTCGTAAATGTGCTCAAGTAGGTGTTGAAAAGCTCTTTGTCGATTTCCACAATTCCATTGTAATTGAAAACGGTAGTAAAGTTGTGTTATCAATGTATGCAAAATACATGCTTGATTCAAACCAGCTTAAAAGTAGTGTGAATGCTCAATCAAAGTTGGAAAACTTAGATGTTTTCCATATGCTAAATTTGGTAACAGCTTTAGTTCCTAGATTATCGGAGAAAATTAAAATGGAGATCTTGTCTAGTATTTATAAGCACTTGGGCAGTATCTTTTGGTCATCAACAAGACACATTCTGAGACTTGTTGAATTGCTATTGGAGAACCTTAATGTTGAAGATCTCATTTTAGAGTCCGAAAATGTCTTCTCCGCTCTTGCAATGTATATCTCTATAGATAATAATCCAGTGGATACTATTGTTTATGCATCTGTCATATTGAAAAATGGCATGATCAGGATTCATTATTTACAACCTAGCATTTGGATAAAGTTTCTTCCTCCAGTTTTCACTGCTATTGCAGGTATGTTTGCATACAATTTTGATGTTGATATTCTCTAATATAGTTTCTTGTATAGTCATTGGTTTATAGCCTAAATATTATAGATAACCTGTCAGTATATTTACAGCACAATGTGCAGTGTATTAAATACTTCTGTATAATAAGATGAGATAACATCCACCTCTAACCATAAGTCACATCTGTTATGTTTGTATGTAGTATGTACCTTTTTCCTGTTGCATTAAATTTTTGCAAAAATGATCTCTGTTATAATTTAGGCTACCATAAAGGCATAAACTCACTTTATGCCTAAGCATTATTATTTTTATCTGGTTTCCAAAATTTAATGGAATTTTAATGCTTTTCCTTACCATTAGTAATATCGATTAGTGACTCGTCACTTTGTAAAAACTTATCACTCAGCTCTTTCAAGAACAACGTAAAAATATTTATTACCATATAAGTACCGTCGGTATTGTTTCTGGTTGGTTAAGATGCTTTGTACGATAATGTGTTGTTTCACATTTTATGCATTACTCAGAGATTAATTATGCATTACTGTGATATTTGTGCAAATGATAATAAGAAAACTCTGTTGCGATATCTAACAAATACCTGAAGGTAAACCCACCATTTCTTTTTATATAATTAGTTTCCTGAATGAGTATATATAACTATGCTTAGTCTCGATTTGGTAAGTATTTCCCTGGCAAGTTCTGTTGTCAGATATCATGAGGATTTTGAATTTTTTCTATTTCTCATTAACATTACAGTTCCATTTTTTCAATAGTTTATCATGTTGTTTATCACATGTAAATATCTTTTATGTTGGAAAAACCACTATAAACTATTTTGGTTGTACAGATTTCTTCATCCTCAAGTTATGTGGTCAACATAATTCCAGTTTTAATTGGTTTATGTTTCGATAAAAATGCGGGGGTCCTCATTATTTATTACTTTCACCAATCAAATGTGAACCCATAAATAAGAATGACCAAAATCACACTTAGTTGAAGACCACACAGGCATACTGTATATAACATGTATAGGGGAATACCTAATAGTACAGTGAGAAAGTAAACCCTTAATTGCAAGTGATAAGATTAACAGCAGTCTCGTTTTGTTTTGTATTGTCTAAAGGTGCTCACTTTATTGTTTCATTATACATAAATAAACAAGCATTTTCTTATAATTACCTAGATTAGATAGCAAGTCAAACGAGAAATTTGATTATCTAAAACAGCAACATAAATATTCTGGATTCTTCTTACAACTTTAGGTTCATGATGATATTGATCTCTGTGTTAGCCAGTAATGAAAAAGATCAACAGCTTTTGGTACTAAAATTGAAAACATTACGACATAGTGCTAACGTTAAATATCTTTGGAATAACTTTGGTGAGATCAAAGATTGTGGATAAGTTTGGATTTAACCATAATGAAAAGACATATTGCATGGTTGGATGATTTAGAGAGCAGTGAAATTTTCAGACAGAGTTGCCTTTCTATAGGTCTTTAACCTAAGGGAAGGAATAATTTGGACAAGTTAAGTGCAAATTTCTCCTTTTCATTAAAAAATAAAGTACCATAGAAAGTATACTTCTAGATCTATATCACACACCCCAAATTTCTTTGCATAAATTAATACTTAGTGTTACTGACTATGACTACGAGTACATGTTATAGCTATTGCATATTTTTACTGGTATGCAAACAAATTAAAGTGCAAGCTTTTCTGAATCAGCAGTTTCTAATATCATTTTATTTGTGAAAATTTCAGGTTACTTAAACTCTGATGCAACCACTTCTAAGCATGTTGAGACTATATTGACAGATTTGATTAATAAGTTTTTAATTCAGAAAGATTTGCCTACCCGAGAATCTTGCGATTATGAAGATAACCCTGAGGCAATGGCAGTTAAATCTATATGCTCTCTTTTTGATCAAATCTTTTGTGCCAGTGATATATATGCTGAAACTCTATTGGCGGTCATATCGACTTTGTTTCTCGCTCTTGGTTTGTTCATTTTATCTGTGATTTTAATAATTATTATTTTATTTACGAACCATATGTGTTCATAAAATTTGGTTGGGCTTCATGGTAACAAAACAATGCATTCCCATGCATCACAGACTTGAGTCCTTCTCATTATCTCTTGGGACACACACACACACACAGGTACTATGATTACTAAGAGATCTCGCAGAGCCTTGTGCAATTTGCAATAGCTCTGATCTATTTAATATGTACCTATGTTATTAAATGCACATTTGAGTGTCACTTCAGTAATAATCACATATTCAACTTTTCACCTTTCATATTTTAGCTTACAAAGCAGATTAGCATCTGGGCATGCTTAAGAAACGCCTAATGAGGCTTCATATTTTTTACTTGTGATTAAACAAATTAAACGTATTATGCGGAATCCATTAGTATTTGTTATATCTCATCCGAATACAAAGTGGTTTAGAACATGAAAAAAGAAAAGAATGTAGGGCTCTAATCATTGTAAAATCAGTTTCATATCAAACCACATGATAGGTGGTGCTTTGAAGTTCAAACTTAAAATCATAAACATAAACTTGAAATCGTAAAACTTAAACTATAATGTTGTAGTTTTGTGGTTGTTTATTTATATCCTTTGTTTGATTTATTAATTCTGTTTTTAATGCATTATATATAAGATTAAATATCAACAGGTTTAAAATGAATGTATGTGTGTGTGTGTGTGTATATATATATAGAGAGAGTGTGTGTGTGCGCGCGCACGTATACATACATACATATATGTATATTAGATACATTATGATATGCATAATGTGAAATTTTAAATCTTTGAATGACCTTTCTTTACATGTAAATTAAAATTCTGTTGTTATAATCTATGTTCAACTAACATCAATATTCTTGTAAAAAATTCTCGACAAAATTTTGAAGTGGATGTATTGGGTAACTGATGCATTTATTTCGAAGTGGATGCATCAAGTGATCTATACATCCTTGCCAAATCGACATTTTAAATTTGATATTTGGATATTTTGTTTTGCTTGAAAAGATGATTCTGAAAGGAATTCAATCAGCCGTGAAAGCCATTTATTAGAACCATTTGTCATTTAGGTTGCACCAGATGAGTGAGAGCCATTTATTAGAACTATTTGTCATTTAGGTTGCACCAGATGAGATCAAGAAGTTTGTTTTTCAATGGTTATAATATTCTCAGTAAAGCTTAAAATTCAGCTCACTTCATTTTTTGAATTCTAAAATAACTCCTTGCTGTGGTAACAAAGAAACATGAATTTTGAGTTCACTGCTTTCTTATTCTAAACATGAAACAGAAGTTGGTGATCATCGTGATGCGTGCCCATTCAATCAGCATGCAAATTCTTGGTGTAGGTTTGAGCAATGCATGGGAAAATTCAACGATTCATTTACTTTTTTGCTTACATCATATAGGTTGATATAATGTTTTGCCTTCAATCTATACGGCGGGACCCAAAAATATTCCAAGTATTTGATGATTTCTTCCTGCGTTAAAATTACCCCTCCACACTCGCCCCTTATTTATTTATGTGCTAGTTGTAATGGCATAGAGATCAATATCTTCAACTATTATATGAATCATTGAGTGTCGTCGAAGCAGAGATTAGTTGTGTGGCCGTTTTGTCTCTTGATATGACCATTTAATTATGTTTTGCGTTTATTTTTAACTGGCACCAAAGTAGTTTTTTTTTTTGGGTTTAGGGGGGGGGGGTGTGTTGTCTTTGGCTAATTTATCCAATGCTTCACTTTGTCTGAAACAACATGGATCTTCATCTACATTCATAATCCTAAACCGCTTTGATGTAATTGAAGAGATCTGTTCTTTTGATTTGCCTAATTTATGTTGTCATTTATTCTACCTAGCCAAGGAGCCTTTGGCTAATATATCTACTGCTTCAATTCATCCTAAACAACAGAGATCTTCAACTGCATTCATAATATTAAACCACTTTGATGTAATTGAAGTTTATTCTGCTGATTTGTCTAATTGCTTTAATTTGTCCTACTTAGCCAGGTGTTTTATCATTTTTTCTGAATACATGATTTTAGGTGAATCGACATATTGCTTAATGAATGGAGTTCTGCTGAAGTTGTCAAAGAAGGCAATGGAACTCAATGAAGAGTTGCCTAATACAAAACATGTAAGTCATGATATGAAAGCAATATAGTGATTTGAAAAAAGAAATACTTAATATAGTATAATCCATGCATCATGGTCATTAGTAATTTTTTTTTTCTACTGATCAAACGACTTTGACTATGTGCAACTAAAATTACATATTGGGCATAATCTACCATGAAGATAACACACTTCCAATTTGATAATAATATTTCATCTTTTTTTGTACTTCTACAAGCTAGCTTTCTACTGATGATAATATGTTCGAGTGGATAGGTAATAGGGATCCTTGCAAAAACTATTATTGAAAATCTGGTAAGCATGTGTGCTTGCACTAACATTTGAGAAGGAAATATAGTTTTCTCTCCCTCTCTCTCTACATACATACATGTGTGTGTGTGTCCATGCACTTACATATACATACATACACACATACACATACGTATACACATACACATACACATACACATACATACATATATGTGTGTGTGTGCGCGTGCACTTACATATACATATACATACATACCTACACACATACACATACATATATACATACACAAACATATACATACATACCTACACACATACACACACACACACACATAGTGGAATATTTGAAGTGTGTTATATAGCTTCTGGACAGTTCATATGGTATGGCTTCTCTTAGATACTGACATGTTTTAGTGACTGGATATTTTGTAAATTTGGTGTCATGGTCTTCACAATTTAATGGATCTTTTTGTCAGTTGTACTAAATTGTATATGGTTGTTTTACGCAATGCAGGCAAGTAGTAATTTTTGTCATCATCAACTGTAAGATATGTTTGGACTGTATATGCACATCACTCATTCGAACTCTCAAATCCTTGACCACATATTTGTAATTTATGTCATTATTATTGTGTTGACATTCGTTAACCTTTATCGTACTAATATAAATTTCAAACCTTTTGTCCTTGCCATCTCACAGCTTGAGGCATGTGTTGGGGCTGCCATAATTGCAATTGGTCCTCAGAAAGTTCTTTCGTTAATGCCATTATCTCTCAGCGAAGACAAATTAACATGCTCAAATACATTTCTGCTACCCCTTCTTAAGAAATATGTGATAGGAGCACCTTTGAAGTATTTTATGAAACATATAGTGCCAATTGCAAATTCTGTTCAGAAACCCTGTAAAAAAGGTAAGTAACTACTAATTAAAAAAGACTTTACCAAAACTAACTAAAAAAGGCTTTACCAAAACTATGACTGGATCGTATAATATAATGTATTTCTCTTAACTTTCTTCAGATAAGAAGCATGCTAAGCTAAAAGACCCAAATTTATATCATAAATTTTGGGATCTGCTTCCAGCTTTCTGCCGATATCCTAGTGATACTTACAAGAGTTTCGAAGATTTATCAAAGTTATTTGTAACTAATTTGAAAGGAAGGCCATCATTACGTGAAGTCATTGCTAAAGCAGTGCAGGTACCGTTAGTTCAATTATGCATCATGTTTAGTTAATTGTAGGGGAGTTTATGATTTGGTTTAAGTTAACTATTTTGTATCATTAGTTCGACTATGATTTGCGTGTTAGCTAATCACATAGGATTCTATGATTCAGTTTGACGAACTTGATTTTTTGTGTGCATATATGTATTAAGTACAGTTCTATACAACCACAGTGTGGAACCTTAAAATTTTCTCCCTCTTTTCTAGTTTCCAAAAACGAATAACAAATGCTTATATATGAATATAAATGGTGGTCAGGGACTCATAGTCAGTGACGAAACCAAAGCAAGGGTGGGGTGGGCAGTTGCCCAACCCAAGATTTAGGCCAAAAAAAAAATTACAGAAAAGGAAAAAAAATACACGCTCTCCTCTCGCATTCGGGCTCAGCACTCACGCTCACGTTGCAGCCGCTCACGCTCTCTTAAATCCATATCGTCTCCTTCAATTCAACTTTCATACTTGATTTGATTAAGTAAATCAAAACCCTAATTCCAGGTTCAGTTGATTTGTTCTCTACTTGATTTGTTTGATTAGATCATACAAAGATTGTCTCTTATGAAAGCATCCTAATTGTTGGATTATCCTTGAATTAAAAAAACATCCTAATTGTTGGGTTATGTATTTTGTACGCAAGTTTATAAAATTATCAGTATTATGCAACTAGTCAAACTTTAGCATTTTAACGTGTCTCAAAATGTACTACACTAAAGCACTTCGGTTAAATTTCAAATTTCCTGATATATATTTGACTATCTATACAACTCTGCCCAACGCAAACAAAAATCCTGGTTTCGTCGCTGCCCATAGTTGTCAAATAATTGTTATGGACAAAAGCTAATTTGGGTGTAAATTAAATGACTGTCAGTGAGGGATATAGAGCAGTTCTTGTTCTTATTACAACTGAGGTAAGAAGCCAGAAGAATATTTTCATCTTATACTCTATTTTGATAATCCGGGAAAAAACTGAACGTACTGTTGGAGTGGAATTTGCAGGCTTGGAGAAAGCTAATAATTAAGGCTTTATTGATTTTATTCTAGAATAGGTCGACCCCGTATTAATCCACTGTCTGGTCAGAATTACGCCAGTTGAATTGGTTCTCAGACGGGTCTCTCCTTCCATTGCCAGTCAATTGCATCGGTTCTCAGACCGGTTGGTAGATTGGCTCAAATTTGTTGTTGACAGATTTGCTCATTCGACTTTTAAAGACTGTAGCCTCTGCTTTGGTTTTCTTTTCTGACGCATGACCTATCAAAGCTGATCACATCGAAATCATCTGTCCAATGGAACCATCTTCGTGATATCAGCCATGACTGTGCATTGTCAATTCATCAATTTTCTTGTATGTTCATAATAAGTCCCGACGCCATCCAAACTTCTAGTTGGCAAAACTTCTTGGTTATTCGTTTGAATCATACCATCCAAATTGTGTGGTTATCCCAAAATTGCATAGCTGCAACATGACACAACTTAAATGTCAGAAGGGTTGATCATTCCCCACTTGTTCATTTTTGAAACTGGATGTATAATTGTATATTAAATTTAAAATTCTCTATTTTGACAAATATTTTATCCCTAACTCACACTTGACAATCAATAAACATGCTATTACACTTCCATCCAACGTTTCAACCTCTGATCCCCAAATGACAACAATCAATATTCAATACAATGTCTGAGTACCAAAAATGATTTTATCCTGACATTGTTGATCTACCTGGTAACCATTTTAAAATTTCAAACGACAATCCAACTCAGCTTACTAAAATTTCACCACTCAAACTCATCAAATTTGGACTTTTACTTTCAGAATAAATTTAGGTAAGGAAATAACTCAACTTTTGCAAAGCTCTCAATTCCGACAAATTAAGAAGACAAAAGACTCAAATATATTTCAATCCTTTCTTCTTCCGCTTCCTGCTTTTCACTTAGAAGCTCAATAAGCTTTTGTGAAGGAATGTTCTCTAATTCCGTTTAGATTCTTAATCTATTAATTTTTCCCTAGCCCTCCAATAATTTTCCCTCTTTTTCTAGTTGAAAGATTAGCGATGTATGGAATATACGTTATTTTTCCCTCTTTTGCTAATTGAAAGATTAGCGTTGTATGGAATATATGCGAAGAAGAAACGATGGGTGATGAGTTAACGAGAGAATAATAGCTTAATGTATGGGCTTGAATGATCGTTGCTCAATACAAAACTAAACTGCTAAAATACAGTTATCAATTATTAACATTCCATTTCAGCGATTTCACACATTAGAATTGTTTATACTAAATAAATACCTAAATGCACATATTTTTATTTTTTGAAAATATGGATCCTTACATCAACCCATTCCTTTTTATTCTTATTATATTCCATATTTTGAGAGTATCATACAAGATTTAAAATATCCACCACAATACTTTATTACAGAGAAGGGTAAGTAATGAAGGTCTCATCAGTTAACTTTTTTTTATATTTAAAAATATGTGAAAAATGTTAAAGTCTCTCACTCAGCGGTGTTTTTGAACTTTTGCTCTCTTCCTCCTTTTGCCTCTTTGTTTTCTATGAAACTTTTCCTAATAGTTTTGTATTTCAATAGGTTATCTATAAATTGAGAGGCTTTGAGCATTTTTTCATAAAAAATAAAAAAGGTATAAGAATTAATTGCAGACCTTCATTTCTTATTATCTTTTATGAACTAATCTGCTGCCTGAAATCATGTACTATACCTCAAAATATGAAGTATTATAAGAGTAGCAGAAAAATATCGGTGAAAAGGTTCCTCAAATATTTAAAAAGCATCCCCTATGTATCCACATCTTATTAGCTATCAAAATTAAGTTGTAATTTTATTAACCAATTATAATGTTCTACTATTTGACTCTTTATTATACTTGTGAGAAGCCTTCTCAATAATACTATCCTTTAAGAATAAAAATGATGGATATAAGGATCCATAATCTGAAAAATAAAAAAGTATGCATTTGAGTATTTATTTAGTGTAATTACTTCTAATACGTGAAATATGGTGTAAGTAATTGATAATTGTATTTTAACAATTTAATTTCTTTTCGATCGATGACCCATCTCAATAGATTTATAGATTGTGATAGAAGTAGCACAGCAAAGAAGTAATATGTTCGAGCATAATATAAAAAATTATAATAACAGCGGTCAATTTACAAAAGTCAAATAAATTTTTACAACACACATACCTGCGATCCTTTCGCTATCCACTTCAACACAAATTTCTTAAATATATAACAGAAAGCAGCAAACAGTATGTCTACATTTTGCACGTTTCTGTGGTTAACATTCAATGTGTCATGAAATTACTAGAATGTCATTCAATTCACAAAGTCCACCCTCAATGTGAATTTGTTTACACCAAAAAATAATAGCGGTCTTTATATTTTTTTGAAAACAGTGTGGTATTTTGGATATAAATCCTATATTTGTGAGTGTATATACATGAATGCCTTTTATGTTTTCTGCATGGAGAATAATATTCTTATCTCCTTTCTAGGAAAAAATGCACCGGGTTCGACAGATAAAACTCATTTTACTGGAATTCTTGGATAAGATTTTGCCATATGACTCCAGTTTCGGAACCAGCCTGTTTTGGTGGATCTGTTAGCACCATTTATTCTAGTTCACCCTAAGATGAATACTAACTGAATTACCAAGCCAAAGTATTTGAATCAAGTAAATTGTCTACTAAAACTACATTTTGATGTGCAAACTTGATAAAACAACTAAATGGACACTTTAAGTATTTTTTTGAGATTTACATTTAAAAAGCTTGATACTGGTAAAACATATTCGATGACACATTATTCTTATGTACCATGTTGGGAATAAGGATTTTCTACATATTATCAATGCATACTGGCAACAACAAACCACCCCCCTCCCCCCGCACGCACGCACACAAAACCCCCTCACAGACCCACCCACCCACACACAAAAAGCAATAGCCTTTCAGTCTAATTAATAATCAGTTCAAAATTTAATTGATTGCTAACTTTGTATGTATTATAATACCATTACTTCTGTTGCTCAAATTTGTTATTTACATCATCTTACATTTTTTTTCCTTTGTAGGAGCTATTGAATACAACCACAAACTCCATTAAACTAGACCACATCGTCGACCTTCCTTCCAGTTTTGATTCCAATGACTACAATGTGATGGCTATAAATCAGATCTTATATCGTTCAAAGAAATCCGCTTTGAAGAATCTTAAATTCTTAACCAACAACTCTATGGATTTATTTCAAGCTTTTGTAGATATATTCATGGATTCACCACCTGAAAACCGTTGTTGGTTAAAGGTTTTTAATCTTTACCTTTTAGTCTTTACTCCTATATACTAACTATTATCAGTACTTACTATATGGACTAAATATTCCTATGTGAGTTACTTTGATTGGGGATATATATACCTCATCAAACATTTTGATCTTTGTGCGGGTCATTTAGGCCATGTTTTAGAGTTCCGTAGTCCCGATTATGAGGGGTTTTGAAAGTACTGGTTTTAATCGTTAATGATTGTTGCCGTTTGAATGGTTTATAATCGACCAACACATGCTTGAGAGTTTGATATATACTGATTTCAAGAGTTATCCACAAAAGTAATGTCAATATATTCTTGTATTCATTTTCTAATTTAGTTTTGAATGCAAAGGCCAATTTTTCAATATAATTACCATGAATGTAATTGGAATTTTTTTAAGAACCCGTCAGAACACCCCAATTTAATGGATTGAGAATTACCATTGAAATTACAATACACCGGTTTCCACCAGTTTTATAATCGATAAGAATTAGGAAGAAAAAAGCTTACAAACAAGGGTTATGACATTTGAAATACAAAGCCATCTAAGATCAGTCGAAACCGATAGAAAAAAACTCAAGCAAAGTCTTAATGTTTCTACGTTTCTAGACAAAAAATCAATTTTAGTTGGTACCTTATCCTTTTAAGTTACATTAGAAATGCTAGATGCCACAAGTGAGCAAATGATTAGTTTGGTTTGGAATCTTCAAGAAATTTAAAAACCAAAATAACCTTTAAAAAAACAAATTCGAACCGATATTCTTGAAAACTAAAACCATCCAAACCAGAACTAATTGATTGGTTTAATTGGTTATTCTTGGTTGGGATAGGTTGTCCAGTTGCTAACATGATATGAAATTAAACCAAAGTTCATCTTTTATGTAAATTCGTGACGATGCTATATTTTCTAGAAACAAACTTATCCTTACTAAGACCAATAACATGAATCGAAAGAAAAGTAATAAAAATAATATTGTTGAAATAATAATATTGACATTGGTAATTACGTTCATTTATAGTGATTTTAGTTTCATATTCAGTTTATTTAGTTGGTTTAATTTTAAGATAGTGAAAATTGAAGCCGACCAAAAACCAAATAAACTAAAAAATAGAAACAAAAACCAACCAATTAACTAACTGAACAAAATAAACCACACTTGTTTGGTTTGGTTAGATTATCTGGTTTGAACCAATGAGTGCTCACCTGTAATACTGCATGAGATTGTAGATTGCTATGCTCAGAGTACTTTCTTGATCAAACGCATGAAATTAAACCTTGTTGCATGGTGTAATAAGAATTTGTAACCTCTAGCATAAGATACTTATTCCTTTTGATTTAAGATGTCTTTTGATGCTAGAATCCATCATGCAAAATTGAAGCAATTGGGATCTAAATTCAAAATGCAATTTAGTTAACATTAGCATAACAACAATATAATCAAAATACGTTGTTACCTATTGCCAAGAAGACATGGTTTCTCGTTTCCATGGTATTAATATTGATCATCGGCATGTTTTTCTAATTTAAAAATTGTGTCGACGATTTGAGTACTTCAGAAAAACATTTGACATGCATAGTGTAACATAAAATTAACATTGCGAGATTTGCTACAGATTAAGCTTTGACATATCAATAAACCTTACAATAGTTTGCATGCAAATGAGGTTTGCAAGTACTTTGGTGAAATACAGTATTTGTGTACCTTGGTGCGACTTATCCAAATGTAATTTTGCAAGCTTATTCATTTTGTATGTATTTAGTAGAAATGTGATGTTTGTTGACATTGAAGAGAATTTCTTCCGACATAGTTTGTAAGGTTAATTTAGGCGACGATGCTTTAATAAATCAAAAGGCCTGGTAATTTAGGCGACGATGCTAATTAATTGGTCATCATGGATCACTCATATAGAAGCAACAAAGTGGTTATAGGCTATTAGTGCTTAGATTCGTACACAATGTTTTCCAAATGCGTAATATGTACAGAAAACGTTTTTTTATACAGATTTTCAAATCAGCAACTTCACATAATTATCTTCAATTTCGCATTTGTTTAAGATTACTAACAAGAAATATATATTTGAACATAGAACTAAAATTTAAGCAAAGCAAAGCAAAGGAGTGGGTTGATTGTGAGAGAAACATGGGTGAACATAAACATACACTAATAAACAATGTTTATTCTAGATCTCAAAATTAAGATAATTAGAAGAAATGTAAGCTTTTGAATTTGAATGATTTGCATCAAAATTGATTTCTCCATTATATGTAGTTGAGAACAACAATATCATGTAAATTAGGATGATGAGTTTACTATTGTAGGAACTGAAATATTTTGGGTGAAAATTAGCTAATTGTCTACTTGTAACCATTCACATCCATAGATAATGCTATAGTTGTATCCAATTTGACTAATCCCACAATAGACCAAACCTAGATATGCAAACATTGATGTAAAAAATTAGATATGATTATTTGCGCGCGCGCGCACACACACACTCTAAGCTTACCCAATTGCACAAATATTAGCCATTCAGATATCGTGTTTGTAACTTCGTATTGTGCCAGTGTGATAGTACGTCAACCAATATTTATTTCAGATAGAATCATGACCAAGGTACAATATCAGATGGAACCATATTTTTAAGTTTCAAATCATCACATCTTTGGATCCGTAAGTACTTAAAACAAATATTATACCTCTCTCAGCCGCCTTCAAAATGGGCAACACCTTATGTGATATTTTCTTTTGTTAAAAGGTTTCAGGGTTAGAAGACTGAAATTACTGCTAATGTTCATTATTTATTGACGGGTGGTTATCCTTTTCTTTTTGGATTTGAAATTATCTATTCCTGTATGATAACTTTTTACTGAATGTAGGGAACATGTTAAGTAGTTTTTATTTGGTAATATTATGTAAAGTTTGAGGTTTCCTTCAGTCACAGTTGGAAACCAAATCAGATCAGAATTTTGGATTCTATTGAGATAACTAAAAGAAAAAGAAAATAAAATTTAATACTTTCACAGAAGAAATTCTACAAATCAAATTTTGCGATTGAAAAAAAAAACAAATTTATTCAGTTTATGACCAGCGGTAAGGTTTTGAGCTCAAGAGTTTTGGACATATTATGACTTGTACTATGTGTATGATATCTAAGACATGTGATGCCAATAGGTTACGACATTCTATAAAGTACCAAGTTTCGATAAAATTAAATAAATCATAATCATAATTTTTTTTAAAAAATAAAGAATATTTTCATCGTCACCGAAATCAAAAGTGCTTTATTCTTTATCATCCCACTTCTTGAACTCTAGAATCGTCTATTCCATTCCTAACCTTAGAATCAACTTCAATTCATCATATCCTATTGAGATTTCTCATCACCGCAAACTACTATGAAGAACATTACATTCTATTAGTGTTATGTTATAAATGTTTAATTGATGTTGTTTATTAAAAATTTATTTTCCCATTTAAAATAGATTATACATTTTATTTTGGTAAGTACAATATTTAATAGTGTAATTTCTATAGAAATATTGAAACTGTAATCAAATTTCATGAAAATTTCAAAATTGGTCAAAATTTCCGAAATCCCAACATACATATAGTGATCCTTGGTTTTAAGATTATTTTTGCAATTTCTACAAAATGATGCCTATTTCTGTTTTATTCTGGGGTGGATAAATTATAAAATTATCTGTTTAGTCATTTGCCATTATAGTGGTGTTCATTAGTCAAATCTTTACGTTGAAAAACCATAGATTATAAAAATTTATGCATCTTCAAATGTGATTCCATTTCTTTTCCTTATTTCTTTTTTCACTATTCAATTGTTTGGTTTAAATATTTTATTTAGACACGTTCAATCTGTAACATTTTTTCTTTCAAAATTCATTTTTAATCACAATTAATCTTTATACATTCTAAAAGAATTATACAATATTATTTTAGACTCAGTGAATGTAGCCCTTTTTTTACGGCATATGAATGTCTCTTATTTTTGTTGTATGTTTGAACTTTGAACGCTACAAGTATTATTTTTGATGGTTAGGACTCAGGGTTGAAACTATGTTGCTGAAGAAATGTTTAAGTAAATTTAAGATAAAATTGTTCAGAATTAGGTATCCTCGTGTTGTAACATCAACTTTAGAAGGGACAAAATGATTTTTGTTGAATATGAATTGAGTTTACATATTTTTAACATTATAAATAAAATATTGTATCATCATTCATACTCATATATGAACTAAGATGAGCTAAGCTTGAAGTATCATGATGTCTGCCAATGTACATAGGATGCAATTTATTTCATCATTCTAGCCTTAGTCTTAACTCTTTGTTCTCAATTGTTTGTGCTGGCTTCCGGACACAAATAGTCATGCCTGACTCAAATAGATCTCCAACATCAACTGGTGTTATCTCATTTACATCTAGATCTGCCATGTCACCTTGTTGCATAACATGCTTTTCAAATTTGATTTTACTGCTCTATGAGTTCCAATTCCTAAATGTATAAAATTTTCTTTTGAATTTTTAGGAAGCGATAGGTTGTTTGGCTTCTGTTCTTGGTAGCAAAAAGGTCAACTGTTTCTTTATTTCATTACTGGACAAGGATGGATGTGGAAATGGTAAGGCTGATGAAAATCAAGAAGATGACGACGAGGGAAGTGTCATAAAAACATGTCAAGATGAACAAACCAAAAGAAGGAGGTAATCGGCAAAAGCCATATATATATTACTGGCATTATTGGTACGGTTCATTGAAATTTGTCTGTAGTCATGAACTGTGCATCATAATACGTCGTAGCTGTATTTAATTTCTTGATGAAGATTAATGTATATTTTAGTAATTTGATATTGGGTCATTTCAGGTGCTCGATATTGGAGCTTGCATCAGCCATTGTTAAAGCAGCAGACGAAGACTTGGTTGACACAATATTTAGTTTTGTAAAATCTAATTTACTGGTAATATTAATATGTTCCTTGCCCAATGTATCTATTATGCGACATGTTTGATTTATTTTTTGTTTATTTTACTTATATACAGGACACAGATGAAACCTACCACAGCGAAGCCTATCATACATTGAGTAAACTTTTAGAAGTCAGTCAATCAACTTAATATTGTTATTAGATTGTATTATTGTGCATGCTACTCACTTCATATTGTTGTGTAGGTGCATAGTTCATTTAGTTTAGCTCGAATTGATGACTTGATGAGTATTTTCGATTCATGTATTCCTGATGATAGCAAGACTATGGAAAACTGGTTCTCATGTTACCATTATTTGTTGGTTCATATAATAAAGGTGAGAGGTCACTTGCTACTATTCTTTTGTATTCATTTCCGTTGGCACATCAGAAACAGTAAAACATGATAAGAAATGTGCCAAGTAATAATAATGATAATAAAAGAACTGAAAAATATATAAGCGCCTGGTCGGAGATGTTCCTTTTTTTGTAAAACCATTTATAGTCTCATGTTGTTACTGTAATATAAAGTTTTAATCTATTGGTGGGAATTCATAGAAAAACAGCAAGCTGATTTGTGATCTATTTGGTGCACTTTCCCCTTACCCATTGGCCATTTTTTGTAACACCTGGTATACAATATACTGATCCCCATCAGTAGTGTTCATTTCTTAAACGTTTTCTCACTACAATCTTTGCATTCATTTTTTTGCAGAGAAATAATGAAGATTTCGACACCAAGGCATTTCTAATGCTGAACAATATAATCATCACATTAAAGGTAAGTTATCTTCTTGTTAATTGTAAATCAAATACAAAATGAACACTTGTTACTGTTGTCGATTGACAACATTTTTGGATATAACTATCAATGAATAATTTGATGATATTCATTAATCAATCGGTCTGGTTGTATTAATATATAACCTTGTTTACAAACGTATCATTATTCTATAGTTGTGATTTTGTTTTGAACACATGCAGACAAAGAAGGAGTCAAGAAGGTTTGCGTATAAAGTTTTGCTAGATATTAGTCGCACTCTGAAAGAAAATCAATCTACTGAAGGTGAATCAGAACTGCAAAGACTCCTCAATATGGTTTGTCCTAGTCGACTGTATATGATTTTCTTAATGTCAGTTATAGTTTCTATCACCACTTGCAGCAGATGTCATTTTTGCTATTAATTAGAGAGCAGGCTAACAAAAATATACCAAATCAACCTAGTTGATTTCAATTAAGATATTGGAGGCATTACCATATGTAACAAATTTATACTTTTTTTTCAAAAGTCTTCACATATTCATAAATATCATCAGTGGTTAATGTTTGCTTGTTTGCCTTTATTAAGTTCTCCAAATTATTTTCATAATACCAAATTCTTACTTATTGTACTTTAAGATGCAAGCTTGCAAGTTTCTACTTTGACTATTAACACATGAGTCATGTGTGTGGCAAGTCTGATATTGATAGCCTAGTGTCATGACTTATATCAGATGTATCGTGTATGCTATATTGTTTCGCCATGTTCAGACTTTGCAATATTTATTATTTATTGCTTATGCAATTCCTATAGTTATTTAAATTTCATTTTTAAGAACATCAATTTTTATTGCAGGTTGTATGCATATTAGTTGTCTGCTTAAAGTGTTTATAAATTTGCAAACACATCAATCATGGTACAGTCATTATATATATACATAACTTTTTTTAAAACTCTCTAAAGTAATACCAGCCTTGTGTGCCCCGTATTGTTTTTAATATACACTCGTACTGTATTCAGCAACCAGACTAAAAAGTTAAAAAATTACTTATAATAGTTGGGAATTTGTATGAAAATAGCGAGTAATGAAAATTAGAATGATAAATGCTTAGTAATGTTTGAATAAATCTTAGTGGTGCAGTGATGAAATAAACTCAGAAAGTAAGTGCTTCTCCGTGGATAGGCTTATCAACGGATAGAAACAAACGCAGATAGCGCCATATCCGCATCCGCATCCAAAATCACTTTTAGTTATCATATATCTGTATCCATGGCTAGCGGATGGATATCGGACACAATTAACAAATGTGAAAAGATGAATAGAGAATTCTAAATCATTTTAGTATCAACACTTATAAAAACGTAAGAAATAAAAAATGATGAAGAAATTTGTTTTGAACAGCGAATATGCATTTATATGTATGTGCATAGAATATAAACTATTACCTTCATAAAGTAGCAAGTAACAATCATTCGGGTACTAAGATACACATAATATAAATTATTACCTTGATAAAATTGGATGGATAATTATCAGATGTAGACAGTAATGTTCAAATCCAAATCATATTGAATATTTTTTTCATTTTTTGGGTACTCGTGGATGGATTTTGGGTTTTTGAGGTATATCCATTGACAAAATCTATATGTCGACTTCTTTTTAAAAAAAATGAGGTGGCATTATTGAAGAGAAATAAAATGATAGGGAGCTTTTAAAATTGTGGTTATCAAAAGAGTTTTCTAATACGAAGAATGAATAGTTATAGCAATGAGAAGTTGAAACAGAATGTTAGCATATATAATCAATACAAACATGAATGCAAAGAGAAATAGAGAAATTAAGATTTTTTATATATACAAAATTAGTGTATTGGCATGCACCATCTGCGTATAATTTCGTTTATGATATTTATAAGACATTCCCCCCACTCTCCTTTTCTTTTTTTACCTATTCTATTTCTCTCTTCCCATCGTCTATCAAGCAAATTCAAAAGGGTAACTTCATGTATGGTTGAAACGACAAGCTTGAATTTTTATGCGACCAATTTCTTTATTAGTAGTAGAAATATTGCTGTGTGGCTATATGCTTGATACTCCCAAAACAAAAATGGAAGTTTTTTCATCAAAACAGTTGGGGTTACTGGTTGCAGCAGCGGCTGCTTCTTGGTTTATTCTTAAGTTCCTCCGAACAAAACCCATTTCTAGCCTGTACATCAAACACTCCCGATGGAAACCTTCGATTGCTACCGCCTGAATATTCTGAAGAAAACATCTGAAAGAAAAACCTGACCATTTATCAATAATCACGATGATGACGACAACAATGAATAAAATAAATAAATAAAAATCATGTAAACCATGGCTAGCTTTACTCAATGCCGATAAAACTGTCCCTTGAGTTTTATTTCTCCTATTTTTCCATTAAATTATAGAAGAATAAGAAAAATAATGCTACCTTGTCATATATCCATGTATGTTCCATGTGTTGTTCGTAGATGAAAATATATTATATGCAGTTAAAGCAGATGTTTCGTTCTGTAACGTTAAAAACCGATAAGTAATGCACATAAAGCAACAGATTGGCCTTTATCATTTGCTTTCATATCAATTAATGTTCCTGGGACCATTTACAAGTGCGATTTTTTATATATGCTTATCATCTAGTACAGGTTATGGGATATCTTTCTACTCCAAATCCTCACATGATAAGTGGAGCAATTGCTGCACTTTCCTTGTTGATTCACAATGATTCCGGCATTTGTATTTCGGTACCAAACTTGATACCAGCTGTACTTGCATTGCTTCAGAGTAAATCCGTTGAAGTTATCAAGGTTTGTTTGTATGCTCTCTGTTTTTTTTTTTGAGAATAGGAGCAAGTACTTTATTCAAGCAGAGAACGCTTTCCATTTAATATTTACATATTAATTTTTTGACATTTATCAGGCAGCTTTGGGCTTTATTAAGGTGTTGGTTTCTTCACTGGATACGTGTAACCTGATAAATCTACTGACTGATATTTTCAAGGCTATATTGCCTTGGTCTTCTGTCTCAAAACACCATTTCAGATCCAAGGCACGTATCAATATTGCAGTTTATGGTTTTCTTAACCGATGTCATGTATTTTACCTTTTAATATTCTTAATTACAATACCAGGTTGGAATTATTGTTGAAATTTTGATCAGAAAGTGTGGAAGTAATGCCGTTGGATTACTCGTGCCTGAGAAACACAAGGAATTCTTCACAAGTATTGAAGAGGTACAATTTACCTTAAAGTATTGCGGCGACTCCACCTTATTTTAATCCATCTTCTTTTCACTACCATTAATGCCTGGTTTTCCAATTTTTCCATTTTTCCATTTTGTGCTTGTATTGTCCTGAACTGCAGTACTAGAAAGCTTATTGGAAATACGCAAATAGAATAGCAGAGACTTTTAAGGGTTATATTTAGTCAACCGTAGAAGCTGCTACCTAATAGCAAAGTTTCATACCTTGTTTGAACGAATCATCTTAGAATTTTTTACACAGTATCTCTCATTAGATGAGGTCTCGGACAAGATGAGGATCTCTCAGAACTTATATTTGTATGGGTATCTCTAAAGTTAACATTTTTCTAAAAGATTCTTTTAAATAATTGTTATCAAAAAAGCAAAAATTTGCAACATACTAAATTTGCATAAAAAGTGGGTTACTGCGATAGAAAAAGAGGATTGTTTTTTCTTTTTTGAAGGATAGTGCGGCTTTGTTGATTTGGTAGTGACGAAATGTTTTTTCTCATTTGAACGTTAACAAAATGAAGTCTTTAGTTATGCCTCAGATAATAAGTGTAAAATTAAAGTCAAAGTAAAAAGTAGAGTTAAGAGTGTCAGCAAATATTAATTGGATTGGTGATGCTCTGATGGATTCACAAAGTATATTCTTAAATTTGAATCATTTATGCGATAGTAAAGTTAATATCTTATACTGAAGGTATGCCCCTATCCGGTGCTGATCCGAGATTTTTGTTGATAGGCAAGTTATTTGCTCTTTTGTCATTGTAATATGTATGCGGGGTGTATATGTTATTGCACTTGCACTATCTGTTAATTGTACCCATGGACTAGCATTGCAATATATAATGAACTGGTGATCGTCTTTTTTGTCTAGGGACGTAAGCACAGGAAGCATGAAGTACTCCCTCTTTCTGAAAAAGCACATACATTGACGCCTTCTATTAAATTTAGGCAAGTAATCACGTAAAATATCATCTGTTTCATGTTTATACTCGTTATTCTTGAAATTCTCACATGTAATTTGTTGGCATCATTCTGCAGGGCAGCAAAGAGGAGATTTGGAGAGCAGTCAGATAAGAAGTTGAATGCTCCTTCAAATGGTATTTCCAATGGAAAAAGAACGTGGCAGGAGGACAATACCGATGAGAAAAGAAACAATGAAGCGAGCAAAAGAAAATTCACAAAAAATAGCGTTCCTTTCCTTTCTAGGAAGGAAATGAAAGCTAGAAAAGTAGAGAGGAAAAGGAAGAGGAATAGCAGTGATGCACGACCAAAAAAAAGTAGTAAAGTCGCATAAAAGGATATAACCATAGCAAGAATTTTTGACACTACTTAAAGCTTCATGTCTAAGAAAACATAGGAGAAGCCAAGGACAAAATGGACTATTATCAGGTATTTTATTAGAGAACCTGTGATGAATCTTCAAACATTGATGTATCATCGTAAGCTTATTATTTTTTCTCTATTACATTGGAAGAAGCTTCACATGGTATAATGCTTAGCCGAAGCTACCTAAACCTGCCCATTTCATACTGTAACCGTGAAGCAAAATAATCGTTAGACTTGTATATGCTTGTGCATTTCACTACTGCAGTCTTTGTAGTCGTGGTAAGCTTGCATTATCTCAATACTAAATGCTGTTTCGGTGTAGATTATTATAGGTACGTAAATTGATGCTTTTGGATGTGTTCGGATGTAGTATTTGCATCCACATTCGAAATTTTGGATATAAAATATTTGTATCCGTGGATACAGATGGATATCAGATATTTATCAACTTCGCTTATAATTGGTAAAGCAAAAGATATAAGTGCAATATTATGATCCAACATAAATCCTTTTTAATAATAATACTAACATAAATACAAAAAATAAAAAATACGATGATGATAATTAATTTTTGATAACAAATTTTTATTTATACATGCATACCACAGATTATTACCATGATAAAATAGCATCAATAGTTTTACGTGATAAAATATGTATAATCTCAAACTGCTATATTAATAGAAGTTGGACATATTAATAAAAGTGGGACGGTGTATCCAAATACATGTCCATTTTTCGGATTTCGAATAGTTTTTTTATTTTTCCAATGCGGATTTTGAATTTTTGAAGTATTCATTGTCATTGACAGTTTTAGAGTATTACATCAGCTCACATGGCGCCATATTGCCATACAGTAGTAGCATTCTCAAAATTTCCAGTTACTCAATTATTTTTGTATGCATTGTTCATTTTTATCAGGTTGTTATTTAGAAAGCCAACCAGTGTAAAAAATGGTTAGTATGAATTTGAAGAACCATTTTTTAAAAGTACCATTTTGCTTTTCAATAATCAGTGAGAGGAGTGCTTTGTTTTCTTAAATTTATTGCAAGTAAAAGATAAGCCGGATAGCACATCAAGGCTCGATTTGTTCCAAGTTAACTTGCATAACAATACTCAAGTTGTCAAAGACTAGCTGGCCTGTAATTGTAAGTCCGGTCCAAATCGTGGCGGGCAGCACTTCTTAGCTCGGACCAGTTCAAGCCAGTCTAAATTTAGCTTGGCTCCATCCCAGCCAATCCAACAAGCCAGCAAAAGTCATAATAGGCGGGCCTGGACTTCTAAACTTGGCCCGGCCCGGCTAAAGGCGACATACAGCCCGTTTAACTTGACCAGGCTCTAAAGAGACAGGTTTGTGGTTCAGCCTTATTTTAGCCCGCTTACGATCGACTTCACACAGCCCGTCTCATCACCACATGATCGACTCGTCCCATCCACCTTCAGCTTTGCTCTCGGTAATCTTTGGCAACAAGCAACCGATTGACCGATTGTCACTGTGCGTGAAAAGCTTCTCTCCAGCTTTGCCACCTAGAAAAGTGTGTTAAGCGTCAGATAGTACAACCTAGTACATCTATTACTGTGACATGTCCGTCAAAAACATACTCACTCCTGTACCATGCCGCCACTCTCAACACAAAGCATGCGTCTAATACGACATCACAGGTGGTGGCAAACATATCGACCATGTGTTCCAACTACCTTTTCATTTGTCCTCCATCAAACCAAACAACTAGATCTACGATAAGGAATGATTTCTACCTATTTTCAGTGCAACCCAAGTCATCCAATGATCTAGTTCAACTGCTATAAATAGCCCTTGCCATACAACATCAAAGGGATTGGTTTCTAGTTGAACTTTAACTAATCTCTAGGCTTAGAATTCATTTCCAGCAAGCGAAACCCTAAAGCTCTTAAGTTTAATAGCATTGTAGATTACGTGCTAAATGTCTTATTATTCTCTTAGAATTCCTTGTAATTGTAATAGACCAACATAGTAAGAGATCTTCATAGTGCACGTATACAAACTTAGTCGAACCACTCTACGTCTTGTGCTCATTTCGTGTATTTTCTTATTCACTCCTCATTTTTTATTTTTTAAACTCGGTATTAACAAGCAACCTTTTCTAATACAAGCGCATTAGCTTAATTTCGAGGTTGGCTAAACTTTTAGCCAACGTTTTTGACACTAAAGGAGGGTCTCCCCTAAAGCTCCTACTTTTGTTCAGTTTTTCTTCTCTACTAAAAAATCTATTCTAGTTGTCACCATGAATCCTAATATTTGGAACTTGGAACGAAGGTAGCGACTCCAATGATTGTGAAACTAACGGAAACACTGTCGCCATTGTCGTTTTTCTAATCCCAAGGCTCATCAACGACATGTGATGAAGTGTGCTTCAAAGCTTAACCAATGTGAGAACTCTAGCCCACGAGTGAATGATCCGAGGACGAGGCTAGATGCTCAGACGACCCCAAACTTCTATCCTCCATCTCATCCAGTAGCTGAACTAACTCCTCTCAAAACTATTGTACCCAATGGCAACAGTCTTTTAATAACGTCCAGAAGAGGGTGGTGCTTGAAACCTCGGTCAGGGTAGCTCCTGCTCATAACAGGACAATGCATTCTATGCACGGGCCAAGTTACGTTATTGATATTGATCCAGAATTTGCCGCGCGCAGAGAACCAAGGAAAGGAATCGCCGTTCCCGTTTAGTGGAATGACCATCAGCTTTTGAACGTCTTTGGGCGATATATAGAGCTCTAGACTTGAGATTCGAGCGTCTTAGTGATGGTGCTCATGTAATCGGTAGAGTGCAGTGGGTCCCTTCGGCACACTCCCAGTCCCATAAGAGCCTGGCCATGCCCAAATCAAGAGAAGGGTGAGCCAGACATTCACGGTCGCCCTTTGTGCACAGGGAGAGAAGATTCCCCTCTCTAGTACTCCATTGTCATCGCCTCTCTCCATCGTATCATCATCGCCCATCTCCTACTCCACAAAGACACCGGCTAACCCAATGCCGGTTGTAGGCCAAACACTCATGCATTAGCAAATGCTGGCCTTCGGGGGGAAATGAACCGTCTTTGCCAATACATACATCCACAGGGTGTATGCCTTGCCGTCTATTAACAAATATGATGGGAGTGCTAACCCATTAGATCACATCACTGCTTTCAACTCCATCACTCGGGTATACCAGCTTTTCGGCCTAGCAAAATGTTTACTCTTTCTCTCTACTCTCACAGGACCAGCGTCCCGCTAGTTCTTATATCTACAACCTGTTAGCATCCATTCATGAGTCCAGCTTTGTAATTTCGGAACCAGGTTCTTTGCTTTAAAGACCCCTGTCATGATGGCTAGTGAGCTATATAACATCAAGCAAGGGGCGACCGAGAATCTTCGATCGTATGTGAATCGCTTCTACAAGGAGTCCACCTTGTAACAACCCTGCTTTCTACGCCGTAAACTAAATAAATATAATTAAAATAAAATGATTTGAATGCGATACTTAATACTTAATCATTAATATTTTAAAAAGTTAATATTTGTTTACTTGAAATATATTTAATAACAAATTTTGTTTTAATAAATTGAATTAACTTAATAAATTCTTTTCAAATAATATATTGAAATTGAATTAAATGTTTGAATTAAATATAAAATAATTTTAAAGATTGAATAATTGTTATGTGATCAAAATAGTGGAAAATAAATAAGCGGGCGTCAAATTGAATGAAAATGGATATATTCAGTATAATGGAGTGTAAGATAGTTTGAAATAAACAGACAAGTAAACTAAAAGAGTTGAAGAAAAAAAAATAAACAAATTAATAATGGCCCAATATTAATTAAGTTAGCCCAAAATCAACCAAGTCAAAACCCTATTATATCCCAACCCTCTTTCCAAATCCCAAATGTAAGTAAATCCGTTCTCCAACTTTGCTTGCCCGATTACAAAACCAAGGGAATGAATTTTGCCCTAATTCCCTCAATCGAAAATCGAATCGCATTTAAAAAAAATCATGCGCGTTGTCCTTACATAGTCGACGTCGTTCGGAGGGGAGAGGGGCCGCGAGATGGTGAACGACTGGAGGCGGGTCGCGGTGATGGTGCAAAGGTCGATGCGTGCATGCTGTCGTGACTTAGTGAGGATGTGCATGTGTGAGGTCGAGGCGAAGCAACGATGTGATGGCTGATGAAGGCGTGCACGGGTTTATGGTCGTGGTTGAAGCTTAATAGCGAATGAGTGGGGATAAGGGGGAAGTCGCGATAGGCTCTGGTGGAAGGTCGGAGGCAGTAAGCGACGAAGAACAGTGGTGGTTGCATCAACTAGTTGTTGACTTGGGCTTGGCTGTGGAGAAGATGATGTCATTGAGGCAGCTTTAGGCATTTTGGTGGCTGATGTGTGGGAAGTGGCAAAGGCGTTCAGGGAGGGGGCCGGTGTCTTTAATGCTAGCGTGATGATCTTTGGCAATGTAATGAAGGCAACTATATCGGAGATGACGCAGAGGCAGGTGGACTTCATTCGTCAATTCGGTGAGTTTGCTCACTCACAACTATATTTATTTCCTCTTGCTTCTTGCTTATATAACATTATCCGGATTAGTTATAGAATTGCTTGGTTGAACCAGTTGTTTGGAATTTGATTGATTGTGATATTGAATAGTTTGTTCGGGTAAATTACTTGATCGGGGTCATCTTTTGGTATTTGTGATATTGGATATAATATTGGATGTTGGATTAGATTGTTATGTTGGATAGTCTGAAAAGACAAAGGAGACGCTGTCTAATTGCATTTGATTTGTATATTGTACATAACTTAGGGCCATTTAGTTGAGAGTATTTCTTCTCATTAGAATTGTTGGTCGGGATGGATCATGAAGTTTTATTTGTTGTGCGTGCATTTGTAGATGACCATAATTCGATTTAATTTGATTCGGGTCGAGCAATAAAATTTATATTGACGATTTGTTGTTGATTTTGGAGTAATTGCTCCATAATTGATATTTTGGACGATTTATTGATTTTCTCTTTTTTAAATATTTTTGAAAGCTTCAGGAAATTATTTTTAGTGTTTAAAAATTTTATTTGAAGTATATTTATAAATAAATAAAAGTGGTGGAGAAATAAAAATCAGTTGTTGGAAATTGTTTTGGAAATAAAAGTTGTTTTAGAAATGAAAATAGAGATTTTCAAAAGTAATTATACATGGAATTAACTTATTTTATGATTTGTATAATTAAAAGGTTTTAATAATATTTTTGAAAAGAGATTTTTGAGTATACGAGTCTATGTTGAAGATTAACCAATTTTGGAATATTGTTAAATGGTTGTAAGAGTACTATAATATAAATCCCTTTTCGTTTATATATCTTGGTGGTTTGAAATTGATTTATTTAATATTTTGAGAAATTTTATATGGTAACAAGATTTAATTGGGTTTGGTAAAAAAGATTTAAGAAATATTTTCGAAAGGGGATTTTTAAATTATACAATCTATTTTGAAGATAGATTAAATGGTGAAATATTTAAATGGATTTGAAAGCTTTGAGTTATAATTCCCTTTCGTATATCGTTTGAATTGAAATGATTTATGTTGATAATTTTGTGGTTTAGTTCTATATAATAAGGATATTGAATAAACGTATTAGTAGTACCAGGTGGTATGGAATGCCCGGTAATATTTTTTCAGTATTCTATTGACTCATATTATACAATATTTGTTGTTTGATGGATGTAGTTTACTAGCATCTAGTAAACGTTCAAGTAAGATTGAGTGGTATGGGACGCGCAAGTAATACTTGTTCGATTACTGTTAGTGAGTAGATGTCACTTATATTTTGGAGGGGTTAGGAATTTGTGATCTCGTCTAGAGGTGACACCTTAGAGTAGTCGAGAGTTCTATTACTCTCTAAGGGTTACAAACTGGAGATATGTTGGGATTTACAAATTTTTCCTCTTAGGACTAACTAGCCGAGTTATATTATTATTTACTCTTAGGGCTAGTAGTCGAGAAATCGTTATGTAACATGCTCTCGTCAGGACGTATGGAGTCGAGAGTATTATTTATTATTACTCTCATTAGGACTCATCTTGTCGAGAGTATTTCGTTGTATCCTCTAAGGACTAACTAGTCGGATATCATTATCCACTTTTAGGGCTAGTAGTCGAGGATTTGTTATGTTGATATGCTCTCATCAGGACTCATATAGTCGAGAGCAATTGTTGTCATTCTCATTAGGACTCCTAAAGTCGAGAGTACTAGTTATCACTCTCATTAGGGTTTATATAGTCATGAGTATTTGTTGGGAATCTATGTCATATGGTTCACGCCACTATGGAGAGAGCGTGAATTAGACCCACCAGATAGGCTAGTTATCCATCATAGCAGTCCTGATTGCGGGATCGCGTCCCGGATCCGTGATGTCACCTTGTTGAATTTGTTGGCTGAGAGTTATTTCTTTCATTAGAGCTATTACCCCGACGTCATTTAAGAACCAACAGTCTGTTACCAAGAGCAAGTAAGAATCATTGTCAATGCTCGGCGTAGCCCGATAGTGTGTTTATAACATGTGATGGATACAGGTGTCACGATTCTGGGAGTAACTAAGGGACTGTAGGAAACGGGCTGCGGTCATTAGCGTTTCCTGGAACAATGCTGCGGTACGTCAGTCTCCCATCTGAATGACTTAGGTAGATCCACTATATTTGAGACATTTGATATTATCACCTCACTAGAGACGATGATCTTATGACATTAGAGACTAGCTGCATGTTAGTCTGTCGTTTGAGTTAACCTAACCCAAGACAGCCGTGTGTTGTCTATCCATGACATTAGAGACTATGAGCTTGTTTGTCATTCTTTCATAAGAGCATATGGCCGAGAGATCTCCTTTTTGTTTGATTTGTTGTTTTGTATCTCCTAGGACCATTCAATCGAGAGTTTCGCCTCTCTAAGGACTGAGGTCGAGATATATGGTTTTATACATTGAGTATTTGATTAATTTTGATGTTTATTGAGTTTGAGTTTTTTTGACATCTCTGAGAGCCTAACAGTCAGAAGTATCACTTCCATTAGGATTGTAGGTCGAGATAATTATTTGGATATTGTTTTTGATATTTTGTATTGATTGTTTTTTATTTGGCATTTGGATTTCTTGCTATCTCCTAGGACTAACAATCAAAAGATTTTACTTCCATCATGACTGTAAGTTGAGATAGTATTCCTGGATATTGGTTTTCGTATTTAGTTTGGATTTCATTCTATTTGGGTTACATATTTCCCGATTTAGCTTTTACGACTTAGCAATCGGAAGTTATTACTTCCATTAGGGATGTAAGTCGAGATTTGATGCTTTGACTATTTATTCGTGATTATGACTTCTTAATTTATATTTTTAGGGCTTGACAGTCGGGAGTTCCCACATCCATCGGGACTGCAAGTCAAGACAGAAAAATTGGTCGTTGACCTTTAGAATTGGTTTAATTCGCGATTTATTCTTTTATTATGGATTTATGGATACACTTATCCACGTGCTTATCCATGGTACTTTGAGATTTCGATTTGTTTGATTTTTATCGCCCGATTTATAGTATTTCATGAGTTTGATATTGAGATTTGAGGCATGGTATATTCTTACGATGTTGTGATAGATACTACGTTGTGTCGTATTTGAGCTTTGCCTGTTATTACCATGCTTATTGTTATGTACCCATATTGGATTTGGATATAGTTTGACCCATTTATTATTTATATAATGCTCGGGTCAGTTCGAGACTTTTCAGGTTTAGGGACATTAGCCTTTTGGATGTTGGGCTTAAGAGGAGATATGGTATATATTATATCTTATTGAGTTGTCGACGTATATTTTCTTTGGATGTCTCCTTGTATTTGTTTGTATTGAGACAGATATTAGTTGTATATAGTGAAATTGATGGTATTTATTGTCGTATCGAGACAGACATCATAGTTGGTATCAGTATCGTGACTCTGTGTTCATTTTATATGTTGTATATTGTTCTGTCTTAGTAAACCCACGTGTTTATTGCTTTATTCCGAGACCAGTTACGTATGGACATACTATTTGAGATTTTTAATACGTACTGGTGTTAGCTCGAGGGAATATTCAGTGTGGTCGCTCCTAATAAGCCTTATTCTTTGTATTACCAGACATGATTACTTATTCTCTTTGGTAGTTTGGGTATAGAGGTAGGGCGTTACACACCTAGGCTAGGAGTGTTGACAAAATAGCTTGGTTGTGGCCCTCTGCTCGGGGGTAAGGTACAAGTTCAGAATATGGAAGGAGTTACAAAAGCAGCCTGCCACGTCCTTAACTAATTTCTATCAACGAATAAACGAAATCATGATAATGGAAGACACTGGTCTTTCAAGCAACAAAGATGAAGCCCGTTGGTTAAACAAAGCCAAACCAAGTGAGACAACCGACCATTAATGTTATGGTC
Source organism: Allium fistulosum (assembly GCA_030737815.1). Classification (NCBI taxonomy): domain Eukaryota; kingdom Viridiplantae; phylum Streptophyta; class Magnoliopsida; order Asparagales; family Amaryllidaceae; genus Allium; species Allium fistulosum. Next base: position 410,275,442 of record CM060908.1, on the reverse strand, counting down.
GACAGAACAACAATAATAGGCGTATGGAGGACGACACCTGATACAAGCCCAAGTATGCTCACTATGCCACTTTGAATCATGATATGGAATCCATATTTTCTTACAACTGGGACAAGGTACCGTTTCAAAGACCGCCCACGCTAAAGGTGGAAGAAGGGAGGAACCTCGCGGCAACGACAATTACAACGAGTTGCATCAAATCAACGGCCACTCCACCAACGATTGCCATGTATTTTAGGTGAAGATAGAAAGCCTGACCCAAGAAGGGATGCTTGTGGAATATGTTCGACACCGGGTCGATCAAAGAACAGCTCGCATCAATCAACTGCTCAACCCCAGCCTTCCAACAACATTGTTGCATCTATCACCGACATTTTGACCATCTGCGAAGGCCCGCATGTGGCCGGAAGCAGTTGGTGAGCACATTCTCGGTGCCAAAGACAAGTGGTGTCTGAAAGAGTTAGGGGTATGCCCTAGAGCCAGTTATGTAATCTGTTACATATATACAACTTGATGACCAATCTTGTTCAAAAATAAAAGGTGTTTACTTTTTATTATATACTTATTATATTGTGATATAATTAATTAAGCAATTAATTTAAAGTATATTAAATAAAAATCCTTAAATGATATGTTATGTGATAACAATTACAATGTGTTGTAATCATGAAAAATTTATCACATTAAAAGCAACATATTATTTTAAATATTTATAGTCAAGATATTTCGAGATGTGATATCGATATATCCGTTGAGACTAGAGTGTGTAACGCTCTCTAAATATTGGGCGGTTTACTCATGACTGCTACAGACACCAAGGGGTTACGTACTGATAGTTATTGAATAATTATGAAATGACTCACTCAAGTGTTCTCTGTTGGTTAATATAACTAAGGTCAAACAGAGAATCTCGAATTGCAATACTACACAATTCACTTGACTTGAGAATACTGTGAAACTTCAATATGGACACTCTAATTTGATTATAGTATTATATCGTAGCATGACGTCCATCGAATGACTATAGTTGAGTTTGAGTTGAAGCATTGGAAGAAACACTACTCAATAAAGAATTCATCTCCTCAGTTATACGAGGTTAGTATCACGGTCAACTATAGTCAACTCAAAGTCAAAATCTTTGACTAGAGAAGTACGGTTAATAATAATTTTATTATAGAACCAAGGACATTTTGTTTGGACTATTCAAGTTGAATGTGGGCAATATTTGAATTTTAACCAAAACCACATTCTTTAAGTCCTAATGTGATATAGAGTTGACGAAGAGAATTGGTGTAAACAATCGATGCTACCGGGTATCACTTATAATGAGTAAAATTGGATTTTACCGAAAGATGTGTAAGCGATAAATTTAGTCAAAATATCACACCACCAGCTAAGATGACGTGTGAACATTAATATTCAAATTGTTCGATATTAATCGTTGACTGAATTTACACCTTTTAGTCGCACAATTGAAACAAAGAATACTCCGTATGAACCACGCGGTTTAATTAATTATAATTATTGTAAATTATTATTAAATTTTATTTGATTTGTTTGGATAAAGTGCGTATATAAAATTATAAACGCGCATATCTATATACGATATCGGTAGAATATTTAAATTGGATTTAAATATAATAAATACCAAGAGGTTTCAAATAAATTAAATTAATTAATATGTGAAAAATATTAATTATTAAAATTTTGTTTGATTTGTTTGAATACCATTAATATTTAATAAAGTGCGTATATATATAATAGTTACAAATGCGCGTAGCGATATATAATATCGGTTGAAAATTTAAATTAGATTTAAATTAGATTAATACTATTCAAATTTTGGAATGTTTTGAGGCTCTCACCCTCACGCTATGGTCGACCAAGAATAAGGAGGAGAGGAGGAGTTTTGAATTTGAATTGAAAGGGCAAAAACGTAATATAGGAAGGTGAATCATCCTATCTTTATTATATTTTTATAACCTCCTTTTAGGGATTTGATTTAGTCATTATTCCTCTTCATCTCCCATCTTCTATAGCCAAAATTTTCATGACCATTGAGGCTTATAATCCTAAAGTACAATATAAAAATAAAAAATAAAAACGAAAGGTGGTTATCTCTCGATTCTTGTAAGATCTAAAGATCGATTAATTGAATCTGGGAATTCTTTCATCATTCAAGGTACTTCCTTTTGCTTCATCTCAAGGTAACTTTCTATTTTATTTGAATAAAAATTCATCTTGTTTATATGGTTTGAATTCTCCACCTCCTCTATCTCTTTTCATGTACACATTAACTACACACACTTCCAATATGTTACACTTGCACACATGGACGTATTTGATGCACTCATTACAACATACATTCAACTTAAATTAAACTCGAACTATTTTAAAAAAGTAAAATAAAATGTTATTTAAATTTTTTAGATTGGATTTAAAAATCCATTTTGGCTTCATAGACTTAACAAAGATCAAAATAGATTTTTTTTTTTAAATTCACTCAATTAACCCACTTTCGACTGGCCCGGTTCCTTCAGGGTCGGCTGACTAGATTTATCCACTTGAACACCTAGCATCCAAAGCACCCAGACTAGAAGCAGATGACTCATAACTCTTCCATGCCGGGGACTTCCATCACTGTACACTATCCAGTGAGTGTGAGTTATTGTGCCCTCATTTCCTTGCTTGGAGACTGGCGACCTTTGCGGCTAAGGACCATGCAAGCGATTCAACGCTCCTCTCCTTGCCAGCGAGCTATCCAACGAAGGTGAATTACCATGCATTCATTTCCTCTCGGGGACTGCAATCGCTATAGGCTATCCAGTAAGGGTGGGTTATTATGTACTCACTTCCTTGCTTAGGGACTGCCGACCTTTGCCTCCAAGGACCATGCGAGCCATTCAATGCTCCCCTTCTTCTCGACCGGCTATCCAACGAGGGTGAATTACCGTGCATAACTTCCTTTTTAGGAACTTCCAAACCCCCCATTAAGTTTAGGTGAGACGTCTCTCCCCTTCGTGCCGTGGGGCATCGATGACTGGCTTGACCACAATAGTCCTTATTCCCTTTCCCATGATGCCACCCGTCCCTCGTGTGGGATAAGGCATTGTTTCGAGACTGGTTATATAACCCCGAGTGACGCCAAAGTTCGAGATCCGTAGTTCACCCGCATAAAAATAAGCCGCTACTATATCAATTAGCTATGTGCCAACCAGGACAACACTCAAGCTACTCAACGCTTCGGTTCATGCCACGACTATCTGCCACTCAATCTTGTTGCATGTCACCCAGGAGAACCCTCAAGCCACCTAGCGCTCTTGTTTATGCCGGGACCATCCACCATATCAACGGGCTGCACATCACCGAGGAGAACCCTTAAGCCACTTGACGCTTCGATTCATGCCAGGACCACCTGCCACTTAATCCTGCTGCATGTCACCCTGGAGAATCCTCGAGTCACTTAGCGCCCCGGTTTGTGTCGGTACTGCCCACCATATCAACTGGTCACGTGACACCCAGGAGAACCTTGAGCCACTCAGCGCTCTAGTTCTTGCTGGGACCGTCCACCACTCAATCCTACTGTGTGTTACCCTAGAGAACACTCGAGCCTCTCGTCGCTCAGGTTCGTGCTGGGACCGCCCAACATTATGAAACAACACAAATAGGCTTGACAACCAAGTGAATGCCTCCGTGTTTAACTACGACCGAGCTACTCAGCAAGTGCTCATAACCGACCTCATACGCCAGCCCGACCTATCATCAAGATAAGTTTTACTTGCAATCAGTTTACATGGTTCACATGAACGGGCTACAATCATCGCCCATCTCATTACCATACCCATATTAATTTATCTATCTTGTGAAAACATTCAAATGTAGGTAACACAGGGACCATGCCCATTACTCAAAGTATGCTACCCTACTAATCATGCATAGGCAAGCAAGAAAAGATAAATATGAAAGTACCTACCAAATTTCACATGCAAAAATGGACCTATTCATTCATATTGAAAATGCGAGGCATAAAGCCAGCCTCATTAGACTTACAAAAGATAGAAGAAAAATATTTACAAAGCCGGTCCACCAGCTAATCGAATCAAGTAGTCTATCTACTATAGTGTCAAAATGGTGGAATTACCAACCTAGCCGCCTCAATCTTAATTGCCACCTCGGCCTGAGTCCTGGAAGGGTCTCTATCTTGAGGTTGTTTATGGAGATCGGAAGGTGATAGTTTTCCTTGAACAGGGCCTTCATCATATTCTTCAGCCGGTTTGTCCGGTTGTCTTCCTTCGCCTCCCTAGCGACATCCACGTCTGTAGATGACTGACATCCAGTTAGATGCCGGTTTAGCTCTATTAGCAGAGTTTCAGCCTCCTTCTCGGCCTTCTCTAAGCTCTCCTTAAGGTCCATAGCCACCATCTTCGCTCTCCCCCTTGCCTCAGCATTGGCCTTCGCCGCCTTCTCGGCTTTCCCTGCTGCCTCCTTCGCTTCGATGACCTCAGTCTTGGACGTCTTCAACACCTCCTCAGCCCCCTCTCGGGCAGCTTCTTTGGCCTTTGCACCATTTAGGAGTATTAGGAGTTCATCCCGGATGTGAATGGAGTGTTGCATGGCCTGAACAACAAACATTAGAAAAGTACAGTTTGTAAAGAAGAACATTCAAGGTTGAAAGCTTATCATTAGAGCGTCTCGGATGTGCGTGTTGACCACGACCTCCAAAGTATGCTGGTTCCAACCAAACCTAGACCGGTGAGCGATAGGGACCCTATGGTCATGGGCTGGAAGGATCCATCAGCAAGCGGTCTAGGTCATCATGGTCCCAGACGTGAGGGATCTTCAAAGTTACTTGCCCAATCGGCATGGCCTCGTCCCACTCAGCAATTCCCTTCGTGTCATAAAGTTCCTATTGGTTTGAATACATTGGCCTCAGAAGACGAGTGTCATCTCCCCCAGTTCTCTTCCACTTCTTGGTGCCGTTAAAGGGGAGCCCCAGTTGCATGGGGCTAGAGGGCATGCAACAACCTCCTTGCTTGAGGCGGGTGTCACCAGCAAAGGATCTTCAATAGTGGCCTTAGGGGGTAGAGTCAAAGACATCAGAAGCAAGCTCGTCGGCCACTGATACTACAAGAAACCACGATTAGATCAAGTGCAGGAAAAAAGAAGGAAAATGAAAGTTCACCATTTGGACTTACCTGACCCAGCCTTCTGACAAGGAGCGGGCATGAGAGACCGAGCTACCTACCCTTAATTGATCAGTCCCAGCATGGGATGTACTTGGTGGTATAACATCGTAACTGGGTGTAACATTCCCCACTTCCGAACCCGAAAATGGATGCCGATGATGCTATAGTCATCACCAGAATCATTTTCAAGCGATAAAGTGAGTTCAATATTTATTTTGCACAACATTAATTAAACATAGCAGCTAAATAATTTTCTATCACACCAAATTGGTTTTACATAAAACATTACATCATCATTAACCCTTCTTGTTTCCATGTAGGGGTAAATATAAAATAAGAAGTAAATATAGTGTCATGCCCGACATATGAAGATGTCGACACAATACTTAACCAGTTATAATTCCTGATTTTACATAGCAGAATTTAAAAATAATTTATTTGCTAGATAAACCTCCTGCTTTATCTTTGAGATCTTTATTCGACTTTCCAAAAATACCCGTCTAAACCATAAACTTTAAACTCAGCCTACTCGAATGAGTACCCGTGAGTTCATGGGAAATAATAAAAACACGGGTCAGACTGAAGCTTGATATGAGTAAAATCTTTACCACAAGAAACCATAGTGAGACCATGCCACTTTAGCACATAATAGGTTTTCCCTTCACTTTATCATCATAGCAACTACATTACATCATGTAACCAAGCATTACATTAAGAGAAACCATGTGCATCACATTCAATCCATAAGTGTACCCTACACTTTCCATGCAATTATGAACCATGTCATAGTTAAATTATCAATTACAATTAGGTATACCCTATACTTAATATACAATCATGAACCAAGTTATTCAATCATCCATCTTCCATACAAACATCACAAAATCTCTTATTTTAGGTGTTCATCTTTAAATTATTATTAACTTACTTTAGTGATTACCTTCTTAGGCCTGTCAATCACTAATTTATCTTTTCTCGAACAATATCACTTGATGAAATTACTACTTATTCCACCAAGGGAGCCACCATGACTAGAGCCACCATGACTCTTCTAAGTGGTTGAATGCAACAACCCTGAATACATTCCAGTAAGCGTCCTTACTTAGCGTCAATAGCTACTCTTAGTCCCGAAACCCTTCCTTTCATGTTGCCGACTTATTTATATCATCATCCTGATGTTCTGGCACCCTGCCATTACTTACTTTAGAGTTTAATTTTATTTGGATCGAACACTATTGTGGCTGCTTGTTATATACCATTGGACCTTAGACTTAGTAGCCTTGGCACCCTGTGATCCAGTAACTCTATAAGAAGGCATATCTTTACGATCTTGGTTCAACCCTTTTCTTTCATTTATTTATAATGTACCCTACACATTCTTTAGATAAAACATTTTTATTTTTAATTATATGACACCCTATCATTTACTAGCTTCTTTAAGATTTTCTTCATTCCAAAATAAGTAACATAATTTTAACTTATGAATTTCTTTCATTATTTCATCCTTATGAAATAGCCAATCGACACTTGGAAACTATCTTGCAAAGTGCACTAAGTATTATCTTGTTTTACTTAGAAAATTTTAGCTTCCCAAGCTATCGCATACTAGCTATTGCAAGTCGAGCCTAGCTGTCACATATTGGACTTCATATAAGCCATCACAAGTTGAGCCATGCTATCACAAGTTGGCTACTGCACAACTGTGGCATATTGATTTCCTTTAGCTATTGCAAGTTGACCCTCAACTAGCTATCGCAGCTCGATAGTTAAATTAGTTATCATAAGTTGAACTCTTATGAGATGTTGCATGTAGCTCTATTAGCTATTGGAAGTTGATATTTTCACACATACTATCGCATGTTAGCAATCACTTTGCTATCGTGAGTTGATAGCTATCGCAGGTTGAGCTCTTAGGAGCTATCACATGTTGGCCTCCAATAGTTGTGACAAGTTGACATCCCATTGGCTATCGCAAGTTGATAGCTTTAGCACTATCACAAGTTGATTATTTATAGGTGTTGTCGCAAGTTGAAGTGACACTTTTGTAATTAATTTGGAAACTATTTCATTACCATTCTAAGTAATTACTTTTTTTACCAACCATTTCTTATGTTGAATTCTTATTGGTCAATTTATGCCTTACAGTTTTCTTTTCAAAAAATGTTAATCACATACTCTATTAATTAATTAATTTCTTCAATTATTTAATTCTTTATTTTACCAAATAATTCATTTAAAATTGAAAATCAATGGGAAAATTTCAAAAGATTCACCAAAATTAAATTTATCATATTTTATCTTGTATCAAATCTAGGTCAAAATAATTATTTTTAATAATTATTTTTCTTGAAATTTAGCATTTTCTTAGCTTATAAAATTCATAACAGTCCCAAACAAATTCTGAATTTCTAAAATTAAAAACCTACCTTCGTTTTATCTTTATAATGATCATAATAAATTTTCATAGCCTTTAGATATGATTAAATCATGCTTTTCCCTAAAACATGACTAAATTCTTTCATTAATATTTCAAACCTATTGAAAGCAATGTTTGGCCTTCCAACAAATTTATCATCATCAAAATCATTTATTCAAAGAAAAATCCAAACTCGAATGGGTTAGGAAGAGTTTATGGAAAATTTTACTCACCTTGATTAAGAAAACCTTAATTTAATCTCCCTTCTTTTAATGAAAGCTTGAATCTTTTACCTTTTGATTTCCTTTTCTTTAGCCTGGAATATGGTGGCCACTCTTGTATGAGTTTTAAGGTTTTGTTTTGTAAAATGAAAATGAAGTGGAATGAGGGAATATGGCTAAGGTAGTTATGTTATTGGTTTTGGCTTGGGCTAATATTCCTTCTTGCCTAATCTGTGATAGCCCTTCGTAATACCCTTAATCAATGTCGAGTGACAGTGTCTGACTTCCGAATACCGCAAAAGATAGCTTGTCGGGGTAAAAAAAAACACCAAATCAAGATGCAGCGATAGGATCTCATATCGGAATATTATACTGAATATACATGAACATAACAGGATTAACAATATATAAGAGATTGTATGGATGGAAGTAACTGATAAATAAATATCAATACAAAAAGTCAGAATACAATATCTGATACAACAAGTCTCATATATAAATAACATATTTGTCATGTACTACCACAATATCAAGTATACATTCAAGGTATCGACTTCGCCTCCAGAGTGCCCAGCTGTCTTGGAAGCATATCTTTAAAAGCACTGGCTCTCAAATTAATCAATCAAGTACCCGAAAGTTGTCATGACACAAACAAAAAAAGACAAAATATGGGTCAGACATAAAGCCTGGTGTGAGGGGAACTATCTCAAAATACTATATATCCAACCATATACAGATAAACAGGAAACTACTAAAGTACAACCGATCCTCTCCAGAAATGTGGCTCAGGGATAATCCAGACTACCCATAAACAAGTAAAGTAAAACCAACTCAAAGGTAGGGAATCATACCATAACATGCTCTTCTCCTATCATCAACGAGTCAGCACAACTAATAGTGTAACGACCTGGAAATTTTAACGATTTTTATAACGCAATTTAACTAAAATTTTAATGAAAATTTAACAATAAAATTTAGCAATGAAAATGTGATATTTGGAATACGTCTATTTTAACATAGCAATTGGCAGATTTTTATTGGAAAATATGAAAGTTTGTTCAGTTGTGAAATTTCAATTTAAAATTTAAAATCAGTTAATATTTGTTGAAAATTAAATATTTTTGAAATATGACTATTTTTATATAATAAAATGTAAATCATTTTCCGAGTGAGACGCCATATTTCGTTTCGCAAAATTTGGACTGCTATAGCTCCGTTTATCTTATTTTCGGCGTTTTAGCAGCATTTTCGGCAGCGAATATCTATTTTTGATTGGATGATCTTATCGCTGATATCTATGTACCATTCTGTTCGTCTCGTTGTACTGATCCGCGTAGTATATTCATTTGTGCATCTCGACGACTGGCATGCAGCAAAATCGATGAAACGATTAGCCGTATCGGTATCCAATTTTAACCTTTTGGTTTCCTTGTGCCCTTTTATCTGCCTACCTACCGGTTGAATATAACCAGCCAATTACTTTTATAATTCCTGAATTTACGTTCTTGGCTTTTGTAATTCCCTAGATACTCATTATATTTACCGTGTGACCTTTCACTCTCTCTCTCTCCTTCCTCTGGTTCGTTCTCCCATTCCATTTCATAAAAAAAAATTATATATGTCATATTATACAAAGCTATATTATAATCTAAAGCTTGTTCACGTTCACCTGCTCATTCTCCTTTTTGATTTATATTTGGTTTTGATTTATATTTGGTTAGAACTTGCACTCGTCTCCTTGTTTGCAACCCACCCACGGCCTCATCTCCTTCTGCCACCGCCACTCTCAACCTCCGATCCTAGCACTTGCTCCAGCAAAACCCGCATCCCCGACCAACCATGCTTCACCTTCAACCGTCCATCACAGAACGCATGCAGTCTGCCACCTCCCTAACTCCGACCCGCCACCGCTTAATCCTCCAGCCACGAAGCACTGCCGTGCTTCCTCGTCCACCACCGCAACACACATCCCTTCGCCTCTGCAGCCCTTGAACCACCTGACAGCCTGCGAGCTAACACCTCCCACCAACAGCCATTTTTCTCCCTGCCTCGTCAGCACTCACCACCCTTCCAACCTCCAGACCTACAGCAGTTCGCCGAAAGCCAGAACCTATCAGCCACTTTTCCCAAGCTTAGACCTAAGCCCGATCTGCCTTCCCCGAGCGTGCAGCTCAGCCCCCTCCCGAACATCAAACCCACCAAGCTGCTAACGCCAGCACTCGCCGAACCCTCTGCCACCATCCGCTTTACCTCCATCAACCCGCCACCGCATCCCACTTTACCTGACCCGCTTTTCCCATTGTCGAACACTACAGTCTCACCCATGTCATCCGCCATCCACCACTCGCAGTCAGACCTGCCCGTCCTTCTCCCACGACCAACCCGAACAGCAGCTCGACCGTCCTCTCTCCCTCAGTCTTGCCTGGCAGCCCTTGACCCGAGTGCAGCAGCCTGTTGTGTTTATATATGTATATATGAAGCATTCCTCCTCTCTTATTATATATATATAAAAGATTTTGATTTTTAAATATTGTTTAAAAAAAGGATATATATATATATATATATTGATTTTATTAGATGTGTTTTAAGAAAAAATGATTTTGAAATATAATATATAAAGATTTTATTTTAATATGTGTTTTAAATTAAATATCGATTTTTAAAATATATATATAAAGATTTTATTTTGATATGTGTTCTAAATTGAATATTGATTTTAAATTATAATATATAAAGGTTTATTTTAAATATGTGAGTAAATTTTAGATTTTTAATTTTTTTTATATATTTTGTTTTCATCGATCTCGAGTCCACCTTTCTTTGCTTCGTTTGGATTGGTCGATTGTCGAGTTCGTGATTCAATTCGCAGCTTGTTGTGTTGTTCATTTTCTCTAGCCACGAAAGGTGAGCAACCACTCATGATTAACATTCTTATATTTAGTAATTTAATTCACATGAAATGATGATTGAAATATGTTGTTAAATTATTTATTAGTAATTAAATTGTTATATATGAGATGTTATTATTTGCATTTGTTCACCTAGGCTAATTGATAGTATTGACACCAATAACCTGTTATATTTAAATATATTGTCATTATGATATATGCCTATTGTTGATATGTTATATTATTATCATATTGTTCTCACTCTACAAGTTCCCAGTTAGTTAGAAATCCCTAAGGGTTGAAATGATACATACCCGAGCGATCTTATAGATTAGGGGAAAATCGTTATGGGTTGAAATGATAAACCTCAGCGATTTTCATTGATTTTGAAATTTTGGGATAGCGGGTTGAAATGATATATACCCGTAAATATTAAATTATTTTGAATTGAAATGATATACATCCGTATCACTTGACCATATGATAGAAAATTATATACGGACACCGTTGGTCTATTTTGAAGAATGATTTTTCAAAGTTTTAAAAAAGAAATATAAGGGTAAGGGTTTTAATAAATATTGATTTTTGAATATAATATAAAGAATTTTTATTTTTATATATGTGTAAAATTTAGAATTTTAAAATTATATGTTTTTAGAAATTTTGAAATTTTAAGTTAAGTTTTAAAATGTAATTTTTTTACTTATAACCTTATTATTTTTAAAACATATAAAATAAGATTTAAAATAGATTTTAAATAATAAGATTAAATTTAAAAAACTAATTAATATAATAAAATTTATTAAAAATTTAATTTAACTAATATGTGTTAAGATATTTATTTAAAATTTATACTAATATTTTAAAAATAAATTTTTGTAATAACTTTAATAAATAGAGGTAGGAAAGATAAATTAAAGTTGACGTGACCTTTAAATTGGTTAATAATTGGATTTAAATAAGAATTGATTTGTAATTTTATTTATTGAGAATTGAATTTAATAAGTATTGATTTGAAACTTATTGATTTTGAGATTTTTAAGGATATGATTTTATAACTAAATAACTTGGTTTGGATAAAGTTGATTTAATGGATATTTCAAATTTAAATAAAATTGTAATTAAATATTAAATTTTAATTTAAATTTGTAATTTGAGATTTTATTTAAATATTTAAAAAAGGGTATTAAGTGAATAATTTCAAATTAAATATAATTGAAGTTAGATATTTAATTATTGAATTTATTTAAGTTTGTAATATGAGATTTTATTTAAATGTTATTAAAAATGAATTAAGTTATTTTTTTCAAATTTAAATAAAATTTAAGTTGAATTTTGAAATATAAATGAAATTTATCAAATTGAGTTATTGTAAATTTTTTTAATATTTGGACTTTGAAATCTATTGAATTAGAATTGTTTTAAATTGTGGTTCAAACCTGAATTTGAAATCGATATAAGTTAATATGGTTTGAATGAGAATTTGGATTGATTTGTGAAATTGGAAGAAACAATTCTAATTTGAAACTATTTTAATATATTATTTTAAATTTATAAACAATTTTAAATATATGTTTTAATATATAAACTATTTTTAATGTATAAACTATTTTGAATATAAACTATTTTTAATATATAAACTATGTTAATCTATAAACTATTTTAAATTATAACTATTTCAATATATAAACTATTTTCAATATTCAAATTGTTTAAGTTGGAGCTATTATGATTTAGGTTTAATAGATCTAAATGTGAATACTTTGATATGATGGTTTAAACTATTTTGCGAATATGATTTCGAAAGTGAATATGATTTCGAAAGTGATATGAATTTGAAAAGAATATGATATTTTGATATGAAGTATGAACTGTTTTGAAATGAAAATGACCCGGTGTGAAATAAGCGTTTGGGTGTTAGAGAAACCGGGATCAGATATTGTCATACTCTCTACCAATACCGAAAACCTCTTTAACAACTGTTAGCACCAAAATTGGTCACTAACACCCAAAGAGAGTTTTGTGTAGAGAGATTAATGAAGAAGATAAATTAAAACAGAGGGATGCAAGCTAAATTAACTGTAGAGAATAAAAACACCAGATTTATAGTGGTTCGGCGTAGCTGCCTACGTCCACTTTGAGTTTTAATCTTTATTGCTTTCATAAGTAGTTGAATACAGATACAATCCGTACACTAGTGACTTGAATACAAGTTTTAACTGGAAAAGAAAGAGTCTTGAAAGTGGCAGAGTCTCCCCCGTGTTCTCGAAAAAAAGGTCCCTTTCACTGTGCCCCTGCCCTTCTATTTATAGACGAAGATGGGTTGGACTTCCCTCATGGGCCTAGGAACAACGTACCTTGGCCCGTGGTAAGTAACTTATGCGCACCGAGCCGTAGATGCCGAACGACAATTGCCGAGTGAGGCCTCAGTGCCGAACGACATTCGTATGCCGAGCCACACACCCAGGCCGAACAACCTTTCTGTGCCGAGCGAGGTGAGATGCCGAACGACCCTTCAATGCCGAGCGAGGTGAGATGCCGAACAACCCCTCAATGCCGAACGACCCCTCTATGCCGAACGAGGCAACATGCTGAGCGACCCTATCATGCCGAACGAGGTGAGATGCCGAACGACCCCTTAATGCCAAACGAGGTGAGATGCCGAACGAGGTAACATGCCGAGCGACCCTATCATGCCGAACGAGATGAGATGCCGAACGACCCCTCAATGCCGAACGAGGTGAGATGCCAAATGACCCCTCTATGCTAAACGAGGCAACATGCCGAGTGACTCTGTCATGCCGAACGAGGTGATATGCCGAACGACCCTTCAATGCCGAACAAGGCCTTGTGCCGAGCGATGCTCTATGCCGAGCGAGGGGAGGTGTGCCGAACGAAGCCTGTGCCGAGCCTCTTGTTACATGGTCAAACAACCGGGTAACACTTGCCGCCCAAAGTGTATCATGTGGATGAACATGATGCGCTTTGAATCATGAGTACTCCGTGTTTTCTTTCGATCTCCTGAATGTCGAACGAGGCATTGAACGCCGAACGACATACTGATGCCGAACGAGGGAGGTGCCTTGACCGGTTCTACCGGTCATTGTCTATTCGCCTTCCCTCTTTCCTATATAACCCAATACTTCTCTTCTTTCCCCCTTTTAATTTTACCCCCACTCTAACATCCTTACAAACTCGTCTTTTTCCAGACTTTCGCCAACATCTCAACCTCCCTTTAGACTCCCGAATCTTACACGTTACTCCTCGACTGCCCTCAATAACAAATCTGAGTGGATACCACTTCTAAATCGAGCACCTCACTAGACTTCAACCCCTTCTTCTAGGTACGAACCTTTCACTTGCTTGAGTTTCTCCAATTAGGGATTTTGGACAAGACTTGAATTTACGACCTTCCTCTAACCCACGAATACGCGTAGATAAGGAAGGTGGATCCGAGGTTTAAGCAAGCCTTAGGATTAAATGAAGAGGAGGATGGAAGAGGGTGTCGGTCCAGTAGGAATCGGTGAGGGTTTATATGGTCGGTCGAAGGTGGCGTGCGAATTGGAGTGGTGACCGTCTGGTCACCTTGGAGGGTATCTAGTTTGTTCGAAGAAATGAGTTGGAGGAGGACGTATGGTTGTGGCTCGGTATGACCACGGCTCGACATGACTCCCTTATGCCGAACGGGGTAATATGGAGTGCAGGAGAAAAGTAGGAGATGGGTAAAGTGCCGAGCGATGCGGCTCGGCATGACTGCGGTTCGGCATGACTTGCCGCATGCCGAACGGTAGAGAGGGAAGGTATGAGAGTGGTGTACAACAACAATACTAGTCGAACACAATGCATTGTTGACTTAGCTTACTTTTTATGCCCGAACATATGACAGTGAACAAGGACAAGGACTTAAGCAATTAAGCATATCGGACAATCCAGACTGATAACTCCTCTGTTTTGACAACTATAAACCTGAATTTAACTTGATTAAAATGGATAATAACCTTCAACGTACAATGTCAATGTCGAGTTCAAAACATAAACCATCTTACGACAAGCTCTCGTAGACGATCAGCGATGACGGTCTTCGAAGATGATAGTTCAAAGCCTAACTTTATTTCATCAACTCTGTGACTTGTAATTCTTTGGCACTTATACTTGAATGGCTGCACTAGTTCACACACCACACAGGGGGAGTATTTATGTTGTTATGTCTAATGTCAATCGTTTTTCAAGTATAGTTCAAATAGGTGTTTCATCAGATCCAACATTCATCAGAGATGTCTAGGAAATCCAGCTCTGCCACAGTCTCAGATAGACATGAGAAAACTTCACGACAGGAAGTAGTTGGAACTTCAAACCCATCGACTACTCCTATACAAGATATTCTGAGTCCCACGATCGCATCCGTCGACTTGGCTCTCGATGCCTTGGATGCATCGATCTTTATAGATAACACGGTCGATTCTCAAGCTTCGAGAATTAACGAAAGCGCTCTTCGTCACATATGCTCAATACATAGGATTCCTTTTGCCGATGTGTTGGTTCCATCGGGACAAGATCGTCCTCACTTGCCCCCAGTCGGATATACGGCCTGCAATAATATTATGTGCTGGGTTGGTAGCGTGCCACCATTCAATTCCTTCCTCCGCGACCTGTTACAGTATATTGAGATAGCTCCATCATAGTTACATCCTAACAGTCACACGTTCGTATATGGCACGTGCATTCTCTTCATGAGCGTCCTTTTTAGGCTCCCGACTCCTGGTGATATCCGCTATATTTATCGTTTCAAGAGACGATCCGATAGCCCATCCTTTGTATTTCTTGAGCCGCATAGCAAGTGTCAAATTCTGACTGGGGCGTGGAGCAAATTCGCCCAGTATAAGCAGGAATGGTTCTACGTGCGCTGTCCCCCTGGCTTTGCAAGGAGATGGGTGGAAGGGAGTGAGTCTCTTTTCTAGATCAATACTTGCATTCAGCGGGAATTGCACCATTTCTAATTCTTTCTCTACTTTTACAGGTATCAGCCCACGTCCTGAAGGCTCCGGGTACTCTGAGGCCGTTGAAGCTATCCGAGCTGTCCCCGCGGAAGACTGGGATATCAGGTCTATCATTTCTAATGAAATGCTCTCGAAATTCGGCCTGCTGGCGGAAGGTTGCCGAAGAAGTCTTCCTCACGGCATCACTATAACCGGTTTTGCCTTGGATAAAGGCAAAAGGCAAGCTAGGCCTTCAGCACGTGATGCCCCTGACACACCTGAGGAGGGGGAGATTAGAGAAGCTAAAATGCCCGAAGTTCCGGGTAAAAATGTTAGTCCTGCTCAGGAGCCGGTAGTTGAGGTTCACGACATTGAAGTAACGCCTCCTCCTTCAAAGGGAAAGAAGAAATTGACTTACAAATTGAGGAAAAAGAAAGCAGGCGAACCTCTAAGGTCACAATCATCCCTGTAGAGAGAGAGAGCCCTCTCCTCAACACTTAGAGAGTTCATTGAATGGCTTGTTGGACCTCACTATTCCCGACGATTTGCTTAATTATGGCTTCGATGATCCGAAATCCTTGAAGCTTCGCTTGCCCGCAAAAGGCGATGGAGATGCTCAAGTCCAAAATCAATGAGAGAAAACTCCAATTAGTAAAGCTAAAAAAACTGGTCCGTTAGGGGGAAACACTAGGACACACACGATAACACTTACACTTCACCCTGCACTCAATCTTTAGTCACTATGTGATTCTGGCTAACCCACATTCATTTAATTTTTGTGCAGTTGATATGGGGCGTTCTCACGGATTTGACCGCCTCCGCGGTTCCTCTACTTTTCATCATTCTGGACGAGATTCGGGCTCCAGCAAACGTCGGGATAGAGATGATGACAACAACAAAGATTACCGCTCCCGGGATTCATCATCCCGAAGGAAAACTTACCATCAACCTTCATCTCATTACAATTCTCCTTCTCACCCGGAACAAGGCAGGGAGAAATCTGGCCATAAAGGGTCCTAGTCCGATACTCCTCGTGATCAACACTCAGGCTCTTCCAACACAAGGCCTCACAAGAAAACTGTGGTTTCAAAACCAACTCCTCCTACTCCCGCACAAGATCCGTCGGTATCGGAAAAGCTGGCCGAGCTCAAGGCTACGTTCCCTAAAATATGCTTTGATGGTCTGAAGTTCCTTCCTGCGATCCATCCCATTCCGGGACATGTCAAGCAAAGCACCATTGCATGTAAAAACGACGTCTTTGTCCAACATGACACATTCGTCCATTTGGTTGAAAAAGTCTCGGAAGTCTCTACTGAGCGTCAACATGAAATCGACCGTCTGAAGCTCGCGGCTATTCATGACAAAGACATCATTAAAGCTCAGGATGAAGAGCTCTCTTCATACAAGTCTCGACTCGAAGCTGCTCAAAAGAATGCTAAAGACACAGCGGAGGCCGTTAGTTGTCTGGAGACGACACATAAGAAAGAAATTAACAAAGCGGTTCAACGTTGTGGGGCCTTAGCTTTAGAGAAAGATTCTGTTCAAAAGGATAGAGACGTGCTCGCTCAACGAGTCAAAGAGCTGGAGGAGCTATTTCTCAAAGAGAAAAAAGAAAAGGTGGCTGCTCAAGAGGAGTCGCAACGTTACTGCGACGAGATTGTCGCTACACGACTCCTGAAGACAAAGCTTGATGAAGAACTCTCCAAGGCTGAGACGCTGAAGGACGAAGCCCGCGAAAAGGGCAAAAGGATAGCGTTTACGGAGATGGATTCTCGCCTCGAGGCTGCCATCGAAGCGGGTAAGGAGGAGATCAAATGCTTATTTGATCCGCTTATAGCCGAGTACAACGCTCGAGTCCTCATGCATCGTGACTTAACATTTCTCGGCGAGGGTTATCTCGAATCTCTGGCCGAAGCATGAGAGACTTTAATCAAGATCAGAAAGGTTGAGTTGGGAACAAAAGAAGTCGATGAGGAAGCTTTAGTGAAAGAATTCCTCCGGGGGAACGAGCCTTCAGACTTGTCTGCAGCGAAGGCACTCTACAGCAAAGACTCCTAACCGAAAGGAAAAGATGACATTGCCGGCCCATCCGGAGCCGAGCCTATAATTTATCCCCCTATTAAATCGACTGATCACCGACCACTTGACCCCTTCGAAAAACACGTCGGTTACGACCCAGAATATCCTGGTCTCGGTATTTTTGTTCTATCTCCCATTCCAGAAGGCGAAACTCCCCGAACAGTTGAGAGTCAACCAGATACTGGTACATAACTTTTCCTTCAAAGTTCAAAGGATTCTCGCTTTCAGCGAGTGATAAATGTATTCTAACATTTGTTTCTTACAATTCCGCGTAGGTCATCCTGATTCCGTACCTACTCCAAGGAGCGATGCCGCCACGGAGAAGGAGGAGAAGACGGGAGAAACGATGCAAGTGGAAGAGACCCCCGGACCTGACGCTCAAGTGATTGAGGCGCTTAATGAAGACAAATCCGACAATCCGTCGCCTGTTGAAGAACATTACGAGATTGAAATTACTGGCGCCTCCAAACACACTGCAAAGCTGAGCATGAAGGAACAGGTCGCCGAAGAGGGGAGAAAGAAGGCCGAAATTAAGGTCGAGCCTCAAGTGGTAGAACTCGACGACCCACTACAAAGGCCTTTGAAGATTATTCTTCCAGGTGGGACCAGGCCGTTAGAAGTTCCTCCTTCCTCTGACACCCCTTTTCAGGTGAGCAAAACGTCCAAGAGAAAACGCATGGGGGAGGAGTCGTTTGAGAAATCGAAGAAGGAGAAGAAGTCAAAGGAGTAAATATCATGCTCGTTCAACGAGAATCAGCTTGGATTATGTAATTATTAATTATTTTTTTCATTTTCATAGCCGTTGTAGATAGACTTTTTGCCCCGAGTTTGGGAGAAGTTGTAGTAGGACTCCATTTTGAATTAATGAATAAAATTTCGTTCTTTGTCTTTCAAATGACTTCTGTTGTTTAGCTCACTGTATAACTTGTAGTCAAAATTTGAAACCTTGTGAGTTATATAAGCCCTATTTCACTTCCATATGACTCGAAGATTTTTTGAATCGCTTATACTCCGATCTGTACTCTGAGAACTCAGAATATTCTAGTCCGTGCTCAGGGGACTTTGGAGATTTCGAAGTTGTTTACACTCTAGTCCGCACTCTGGGGACTCAGAGTACTCTAGTCCGCACTCTGGGGACTTAGAGATTTTTCAGTTGTTTATACTCTGGTCCGCACTCTGGGGACTCAGAGTACTCTAGTCCGCACTCTGGGGACTTAGAGATTTATCGGTCGTTTATACTCTAGTCTGCACTCTGGGGACTCAGAGTACTCTAGTCCGCACTCTGGGGACTTAGAGATTTTTCAGTCGTTTATACTCTAGTTCGCACTCTGAGGACTCAGAGTACTCTAGTCTGCACTTTGGGGACTTAGAGATTTTTCAGTCGTTTATACTCTAGTCCGCACTCTGGGGACACAGAGTACTCTAGTCCGCACTCTGGGGACTTAGAGATTTTTCAGTTGTTTATACTCTAGTCCGCACTCTAGGGACTCAGAGTACTCTAGTCCGCACTCTGGGGAATTAGAGATTTTTCAGTTTTGAATGTGCGTTCATACGCCAGACAGAATAACGCAATTTAAGCTTCGTCACTGAAGTGCACTATATGGTAACAGCAATAGTTCATGTTAAAGACGGCTTCAAGCCTTTATTGATTATAACAAATAAAACAGACTAAATTGTCTTATTACATGCTGACAACTAAAAACAACGAAAGGAACGTAAACTGGAAATAATTACAACTAAAATGCGAAGTAGTTGTGCTAAGTGTAATAACAGCGTAGGTGTTCGCCATTCCATGCTTGGGGGAGTGTCGCGCCATCTACGGTCGCTAGCTTGAAAGTTCCTTCTCCAAGCTTCCGTTCGATGACATATGGACCTTCCCATGTGGGATTCATATGTGATGGGGCCGGAAAGACTCGCTTCAAAACAAGATCGCCCACATTGAAACATCTTGGTCGAACTTTTTCATTATAATATCGAGCAATTCTGTTCCTATGTGCAGCCGCTCTCAAATCAGCTTCTTCAAGTTTTTCATCAACAAAGTCCAGTGATTCCAATAAGAGATTCTGATTCGTCTTGGGATCATAATAGGTTACCCGATGAGAAGGAACTTCAAGTTCGACGGGTATCACAGCTTCAGCGCCGTATGCCAAGGTGAATGGAGTATGGCCAGTCGCGGACTTGTGGGTGGTTCTGTAAGCCCAGAGCGCTGTCGGAAGCTCATCCACCCACTTGCCTCTAGCCTTTTCCAAACGTTTCTTTAATATTGACTTGATTATTTTATTTACGGCTTCCACTTGTCCATTTGTTTTAGGGTGAGCGACCGCTGAAAATCTTTTCTCAATGTGATATTTTTAGCAAAAATCTTTGAACTCCCTACTTTCAAATTGAGTTCCATTGTCCGTAATGATAGTTCGTGGGAGACCAAAATGGCATATAATGTTTCGTACGACGAAATTGATGACCTTTTTGGTGGTGATTGTAGCTAAAGGCTCGGCTTCCGCCCATTTGGTAAAATAATCAACTGCAACAATTGCATATTTTGCACCACCTTTAGAAATAGGTAAGGAACCGATTATATCGATCCCCCAAATCGCAAATGGCCAAGGACTAACCATTTGCGTGAGTTCCGTTGGCGGAGCTCTTTGGATTTTCGCAAACTTTTGACATTTGTCGCACTTTCTCGCATAGTCTGCAGCGTCCCGATTTATAGTTGGCCAATAATATCTATAGTGGAGGATCTTTTTTGCGAGTGTTTGCCTCCCAGTATGGTCGCTACATTCTCCTTCGTGCACTTCCATCAAAACTCGTTTTACCTCATCATGGACGATGCACCGGAGTAGGGGAACCGAGAACCCCTCTGATACATTATTCCATCTTGCATTATGTATCTTGAAGCTTTACGAAGGACTTGCCGTCTCTCATTCTTCCTGTCGGGCAAGGTTCCATGTAGTATGTATTGTTTGAATGGGGTCATCCACGACTCCTTTTCAATTTCTGTTTCTAGAACAAAATCTATCTCCATTTTGTCTATACTAGGAAATTGCAAAACTTGGACGGGAACCAAGCCCATTTGCTGTGCATCGCCTGTACTTGCAAACTTTGCCAATGAATCGGCCTCCTTGTTTTTCTCGCGCGAGACATGGGAAATATCATAGTAATGAAGGTCCGCCAATAGTTCTTGAACTCGTGCAAGGTATGGGGCGAGTCTCTGCCCCTTTGCTTGATAGTCTCCATGAACTTGGTACACTATCAATTGTGAGTCGCAAAAGATTTCAGTTGATCTTATTCTGAGTTCCCTGATAAGTTTCATTCCAACAATCAACGCTTCATACTCAGCTTCGTTGTTTGTGGCTGGGAAATTGAGTTTCAAAGCGTAACAAATTGATCGGTTTTCGGGAGTCACAAGAATTATACCAGCCCAAGAACAACGGTTGTTGGATGCTCCATCAGTGTACAGTTTCCATCGAATAGGCGGAATGACATCATAATCGTTTGATTCGTCTGACATGGTGAATTCAGCAATGAAATCTGCTAGCGCTTGCCCTTGTATGGCTCTTCGCGGCAGGTAGGTAATATCAAACTGACTCAACTCGATATTCCATTTTAACATCCTTCCAGAGGTTTCTGGTCGTTGGAGTACCTGTCGCAAGGGTTGATCGGTATAAACATTGATCGAGTGTGCCTGGAAGTACGGACGTAGCTTGCGTGATGCAATCACCAAGCAGTAGGCCAATTTCTCAATTTTGGGATAATTTCTTTCTGCCCCCGTTAGATGTTTACTGACATAGTACACCGGCTTTTGAACTCGGTCCTCCTCGCGAACCAAAGCTGTACTGATAGTGTGTTAGGACACATCCAAGTATACATACAATACTTCATGGTCTACAGGCTTCGACAACACCGGGGGACTTTCCAAATGCCTTACCAGAGTTCAGAATGCGTCTTCGCAATCGGGCGTCCATTCAAAATTTCTCTTTCCCTTCTTTATTGCATCGAAGAATGGAATACACTTATCTGTGGCCCTAGATATGAATCGATTCAACGCGGCTACTTTCCCATTCAAGCTTTATACTTGCTTTATAGTTCTAGGTACTTGTATGTCTCGTATAGCTTGAATCTTCTCCGGGTTAGCTTCGATTCCTCGTGCATTGACAATGAAACCCAAAAACTTTCCCGATGCAACACCAAAGGAACACTTCAGTGGGTTGATTTTCGTTCCATAATTCCTGAGTATATCAAACATCTCTGCCAAGTCTCAAATGTGGTCGTTTGACTGTCGTGACTTCACGAGCATGTCATCCACATAGACTTCCATTGTTCTACCAATTTGGTCTTTAAACATCCGATTCACCAAGCGTTGATAAGTCGCCCCTGCGTTTTTCAGCCCAAAAGGCATCACTACATAACAGTACAGTCCAACATCTGTGATGAAACTGGTGTGTTCTTGATTTGGAATGTGCATCGGGATTTGATTGTATCCCGAGTACGCATCCATAAATGATAATAACTCGTGCCCTGCCGTTGAATCGACCAGCTGATCAATTCTAGGTAATGGGAAACTATCCTTAGGGCATGCTTTGTTTAAATCCGAGTAATCAATACAAGTCCTCCATTTCCCATTCGCTTTTCTCATTAGTACAGGGTTAGAGACCCATTCTGGGTAGAGGGCGTCGCGGACGAACCCATTGGCTTTGAGTTTGTCCACTTCCTCTTTGAGAGCCACAGACCTCTCTGGGTCCATGCCTCTCCTTTTCTGCTTTACCGGAACGTACTTCGGGTCTATGTTCAACATATGACTCGCAATAGCGGGAGAAATCCCGCATATATCAGAATGTGTCCAAGTGAAAACATCCAGATTCACTCAGAGGAAATTAGTGAGATCCTCGGTCATCGAGGGGCTGAGTTGTGACCAAATCTTAAGTACTCGCGACGGATCGTCTCGGCTGACTGAAATGTCAATCGTCAGTTCAGCCGGTGCTGCTTTTTCTTCCTTAGGTTCCTCATCATCATCTCTCGGATCTATGTCTCTGTAGATCCGATCATATTGCCTGAGCCAGGGCTCGGGCATTATTGTCAATTTTCAACAACTCGATTGTGGACGGGGCTGTCCACAACCTTTCCCTTCTCTCTTCGCTGGACCTCTCTCAGCTCAACCACATAGCATGCACGACCAGTCGCCTGATCGCCTGATCGCCATGTACAACACCAACTCCTTTGTCTGTCGGAAATTTCAGAGTTAAACACCACGGGGCCAAAGCTGCAGTGAATTCCGCCAAGGCCGGTCGACCCAGAAATACATTGTATGGACATCCAAAACTATGAAAGGTAGGATTCGCACCCTTCTACGTTCACCTTGCCCTAGTTCAACTGGCAATCCAACATAACCCACCGCATCGGTTGCATCACCATTAAAGCCATGGATACGAGCTTTAGATGGTTTTAAATCTTTCGTCTCCATCTTCATCCAGTCATATGCTTTTTTGAAGATGATATTAACAGAAATTCCACAATCAATCAGAATTCTTTTCACAAATGCTGGCCCGATTGTCGTGGATATGACCATCGGGTCAACGGTTGCAGCCTCTACCTGATCAGCATCTCTGCTCCTGAATACTATATCGTCCATCATCATGCGTTGTTGTTTAGCGTGGGTCCCATCCTCCACATTCGAACAACACTCAAAATCTGCACGCCTCAAGGAGTTAGCATACCGCTCCATTTCTTGCCAGTTCTTATCTGCAGGGTGAGGTCCACCTACTATCGTGTTTATGACTAGTCTGCCCACGGTCCGAGCTGGCTCCTCAAGGTGACGTGGCGCCGGTGTGCGACCGGGATTGGACGTTCCCTGTTCACCCTCTTGAGGATTCTTTACAAACTCCTGCAACTTTTTCTGTCTAATCAACTTTTATATTGCGTCATGGAGGTGCATACACTCCTCGGTATTGTGCCCGTAAGTCTCATGGAAGCGACAATACTTCCCAGTCTGCATTTTCTCTTCAGTATACTCTTTTGGGCGTGGCTTTCGATATTGGAAAGTATTACAAGTTGACAGGTAAATATTTTCCAAAGATGCATTCAGAGGAGTGTATTTGTTGTAAGTTGGGATCCTTGGTTTCCACTTTCCAGCTTCCCTTTCCTTTCCGGGATTCCCCCCACCAGATCCTTTAGATTGTTCGGGCTTATTTTGAACATTGACTTGTACCTTTCCAGAGTTGTCACCAGATTGTTTTACAACGATGTTACTCTGCACAGCCTCCTTGCCATGTACCGGTGCATTATCTCGCCTCATCCACCTAACTTCCTCCCTTCTTATAAATTGGTGTGCTTTTGAATAAAAATGTTCTAGCGTAGTCGAGGGCTTTCCCGCCAGCCAGTCTCCAAACTCTGAATCCGGATTTACCCCTCGCATCACGACCATTAAAATAGCATGGTCGTTGGGGTTGCTAACTTCAGTCGTGGCAACATGAAATCTTTGTAAGTACTCTTTCAACGACTCCCCTGGAGCCTGAATCACACTGGACAAGGACATCACATCCTTGGGACGAGTGGCATGAATCCTGAATTGTTCCACAAATTTCGTCGCTAACTCATCAAAGCTGGAGATAGTTCGCGGAGGAAGTCGGGTGAACCACATGGTAGCGACTCCAGATAAAGTTATTGGGAAACATCTACACTTGGTTGCATCGTTCGCTCTAGCCGAGTCCATCATCCATTCATACCTCATCACATGTTGTCGAGGATCAGTCTTTCCTTCATCGGCCGGAATAGTCGGCATGTTAAACTTCCTAGGGTACTCGGCCTGTAAGATAACATCTATAAACGGAGTATGACTCCTGGATACCCCCCAATCATCATTTGATAAGCCTTGATTCTCTTTCATCAGCTGTCTGACCATAGCTGATATGTCTGGGGTTTCTATGGAAGATGGCAGGTTGGTGTCTATCCTGTGAGACCGTTCTGGTCGGTGTCTTCTCCGTTGGCGATCTACCAAGTGTGTATCCTGGAGACCAGCAGCATTAAGACCTTGGTGTGCCGGCTATCCAGCTTCCACTCGCACTCCAAATCCTAAGTTTCCCATTCCAGCTTGAGTGTGATTTTCTTGGTGTAAGTGAGGAGCCATTGCTCCAGGTAGAGAACCCGGACCATCCCTGGTTGATCGATCAGCAGCACCTGTCTGTGTTGTTTCTGTTCTATGACGTCTACGTCTGGGAGGTTCATCAGATGAAGCAGAGCTGTCGGATGAGGAATAAGGAGTGGGGCTTCCTTCAGCATTCTGATGTTGTTGTTGAGTAAGCTGAGTCATAAGGTTGGCATTGGCTTGGATCTTTTCGCTAAGTTGTCTCCTTCTTTCCATGAGTTCTCTCATTAGCTCGTTGAACTCTGTCCTAGTGACAGCTTCCATCTGGTTTTGGGCGGCCATAGTTCCCGCGCCAAGATTAGCTTGTTGATTACTAGGTCCTATTTGCCGGACGCTGGCAGTCTCGTTGACGTCCGCGTTATGAGAGGCTGATCTGGTACGAGGTCTTCCCATTATAGAGTTATTGGTAGAAACTCTGAGTAGAATCAACGGACTTCTTGTGAATGACTTGGATCTCCTTCGGGGGATTTCTTCAATCTAGTAGCTATAAAGTAGATCCTAATGACCTGAGAATGCTGTTCTCAGTGAAAGCACCAAAATGTTAGCACCAAAATTGGTCACTAACACCCAAAGAGAGTTTTGTGTAGAGAGATTAATGAAGAAGATAAATTAAAACTGAGGGATGCAAGCTAAATTAACTGTAGAGAATAAGAACATCAGATTTATAGTGGTTCGGCGTAGCTGCCTACGTCCACTTTGAGTTTTAATCTTTATTGCTTTCACAAGTAGTTGAATACAGATACAATCCGTACACTAGTGACTTGAATACAAGTTTTAACTGGAAAAGAGTCTTGAAAATGGCAGAGTCTCCCCCGTGTTCTCGAAAAAAGGTCCCTTTCACTGTGCCACTACCCTTCTATTTATAGACGAAGATGGGTTGGACTTCCCTCATGGGCCTAGGAACAACGTACCTTGGCCCGTGGTAAGTAACTTCTGCGCACCGAGCCGTAGATGCCGAACGGTAATTGCCGACCGAGGCCTCAGTGCCGAACGGCATTCGTATGCCTAGCCACACACCCAGGCCGAACAACCTTTTTGTGCCGAGCGAGGTGAGATGTCGAACGGCCCTTCAATGCCGAGCGAGGTGAGATGTCAAACGACCCCTCAATGCCGAATGAGGTGAGATGCCGAACGACCCCTCTATGCCAAACGAGGCAACATGCCGAGCGACCCTGTCATGCCGAATGAGGTGAGATGCCGAACGACCCCTCAATGCCAACGAGGTGAGATGCCGAACGACCCCTCTATGCCGAATGAGGCAACATGCCGAGCGACCCTGTCATGCCGAACGAGGTGAGATGTCGAACGACTCCTCAATGCCGAACGAGGTGAGATGCTGAACGACCCCTCTATGCCGAACGAGGCAACATGCCGAGCGACCCTGTCATGCCGAATGAGGTGAGATGCCGAACGACCCTTCAATGCCGAACGAGGCCTTGTGCCGAGCGATGCTCTATGTCGAGCGAGGGGAGGTGTGCCGAACGAGGCCTGTGCCGAGCCTCTTGTTACATGGTCAAACAACTGGGTAACAACAACTGTGTACATGGTGGAGATTCCAGAACAAAGTCGGATGGTTTGGCGACGATTCTGTATGAGGTATTAACGTAGCCCTGACTCCCGCGAGTCAGCTTGATGTGGCTAAAACATGGGCTATACCGGGACAAGTGAGGTTGGAACTCCGATCGAGCATGCATCTTCGATACCATTCTATTACTTTGTGATTTGATTGGGTGCACCTTTGATTTTGGGAGTGTGTCTCGAGGTGGGCGGTAGTAGATGCTATGCGTTACTACCAGTCTGGGAGTGCAAACGGTAGAATCCTACCCTGGCATTGCCTCGCGTGCCTTGTCACATGCCTTATCACGCCCACTACGATTTTGGTTTGTACCATACCTATGGAGTGCCCTCTGATAGCCCTCCAGTTTACGAAGGAATTACGGTACTGTATAAACTACGGGAATATATAAAAATGTGTTAAGGGGGATATGGGTAACGCCTTAACGCTATTTTAATATTTGACTTTACTGTAGACATTATATATGTAGCGTATTTTACTATGTATGTAGATAGTTTAACGGATCCTTAAAGGATGGAAATCCCAAACATCCTTTGAGTTACTTTGTATTTCACTTGAGTTGATTTACTAGTATAAGAATGTTAATCCTGACTCGAGTGTTTTGTGTTTTGCTTTATGCTCGGGTCAGACTGAGTGTCACAGCATTTGACTCACCTTTGGAGCTTATATCTGCTTAGAGTTATTTATTCAGCTTTTAAGTTGTTTCAGTTATTCCCAGTTGTTTGTGCAGACTTGTCACTTTCTTTTGTATTGACACTTCTATGTATTAGATATCTGATGTATTTTGTTTTAGACTTTGTTATTTATATAGTAGCTTCATGAACTTCTATTTATCTATTCCGCTACTTATTGTTATATTACTCTATGTTTGTGATTCTGTGGTTGATTTATTTACCGTATATCCTAAGTTTTTCCAAATATAAATTAACTATCTATTGTTTTGAGCAATTTAAGCCTGACATGTGTGGATTATTGTCGATTTGAATGGTTCGAAATGCCAGGTCGTTGCAAATATAATGCGACTAATACATAACAGTACCATGATAAAAGTAACCCAATATACAAATGTAGGGGTAATATATATATATTGATACCCATTATTACTGATGGGTGCAGTCCCGCTACGGACACCAATCGATTCAATAATCCCTATCGAAGCATCTAAAATGCAAAACAAATACAACGATATAATAATGCTACTAACATAACATCTCTATACCCAAAATCGAAATACGAATATATATATATAACTAATACCCGTCCTGAATCGCCATTAGTTACCATAGAGACCTATCAAGAATCTCGACCATATTATGGACTCCCTTGAAAACCAACACCTCAAATGAAGTTGGCCTGTAGGTCCTGTCACAGCAACCGTCCGTACAACACAACAGTATATGACCTACCTTAGATTGGCATCCAAATCTCTCTCTTTCCCTGCTTCGGAACTGCGTCTATAGGTCATGCGTCTCAATGGTACAATGGATTTCATTTATAAAGCTGATATCATCTGATTATCTATTGATATAATTCAGATTCAAGAAATCTTACATACAACATTCCCACATGTATACACAACACTGAAGTATTGTTCACGTGTGGATAGTGATTCATTCTTGAAGTTCCTCACACTAGTTGCCCCAAGTCAGACATACCAAACCAATACATATAAATCACCTAAACTGTACATCTATATATATATATATATTACTTGAATCACATAATTATGCATCCGTATAATATTTCATCCACTATTCGATAACCCCAAGTTGCGTATACCAAACTATACATACGCTTAAATTGCGTATCGATAAATCATGTTGAATTTCCATTAGCTACCAATGAAACCTATTGTGAGCCACAACTAACTTGTGGACTCCCCTGAAAACCAACACCTCAAAAGAAGTTGGCATGTAGATCCTGTCGCAGCACCCATCCATACAATACAACAATATATGACCTACTATAAATTGGCGTCCTAATCTTTCTCTGCCCCTGCTTTAGAACCATGTCCGTAGGTCTTGTATCTCAATGGAACAATGGATTCCTTGCACCAATCGGTAGCACCAAGTCGGACATACCGAAACTATATTTATTCATATAGACATAAATAAATCACATAAACTATATGCATTTATATATAACTAGTCCCACTATATGGAACTAATAAGCATATATCGTGCACATTTACATACACATAGGCAATGCACAACCAAAGTAATAGATCTATCATCCTGAATATCTAGTCAAACCAATCCAATCAAATGGTGAAATATATACTTATATATATATATATTATTCAACCTCTCTTAGGTAATATTTTTCAATATATATAATTATGAGAATTTATACTGAAATATAAATTCAGAGTTATAATTTCACTCATCTAAGCCATAAATTCTCGAGTGTTCGAATCACAACCAAAGCTCCACTATGACGTATAATAATCTCCTTACAAGTGCAATGGCAAAAACCGCGTCTTGATTGGATCTCGTATGCAAGAGATATGAATTTTATAGGAAAGGAGATTAATTAAAATAATCACGTTAATTAACAATAAATCATTTCTTCCCCAAACCTGTGCACATCCAAAAATATGCGCACACAACTCATAAATACCACACCTTCTCTCCTCGATTTCTCACCCTTCGCTTCACGAATCAACGAGCCGTTGGCTCTACGCATTGCACTATGCATTCTCTCTGCGGTGGCCACCACCTCGACAAGCTCGACTCCCCCATGCCAATTGAGACATGATACCCCCCTTGGCTGCCTTAAAATGTCACACATCCAAAAATGACGCTGCACCACTCCAGCCACCACCAACTCATCTCCGCATGAGAAGCACGACATCACTCTTCATTTTGCCTAACTCTTCCTCTACCATCAACTGCCTCCAACCCTAGTCAAGGCGGCTCCCAGACGACCCCGGCCAAGCACGGCCGCACCCATCAATGACCACACAGTTTTGAAGCTCTCTCCTTCCTTTCTAATGGATCCAACCATAGCCTCTCTCGTCGCCCGTTGCTCTTGATTTAATTCACTGAAGAGGAGCAGCTATTTACTATAAGGAGGTGGATAAAAAATGAAAGGAGAAAAGAAGAAAAGTGATGAAATATTCAGGGCACGAAGATGTGTTTATAATATATATATATATATATATTGACTGTTATTGCACTCTTTTTCCTTACTACTTTGGTAAGGTTTTTTACGGAGGCAAAACCAGCAATGTTCTTTATTCATCATCAATAAAGTACATATTTTCAAATACATACATACATACATACATACATATATATATATATACATATGTATATATATATAACTTGATTTCTCAAATAAATCGCCATATGTTTTGATCCCGTATGGTCATACAACATTCACAAAACTCATCGGTGCACATTACCTCATCTTTCAGATCCCAATGGTACAAATTTTGTCGCCATCCGAGATGGCGCTCTGGGATGATAATTTCATGCATTTGTGATCGTTTTGGCCATCGAATTGCCTGATTCCAAAAATTCTTCAATGGTACGTCTCATAATAAAGTAATTATTTCAAAAACACAAGCCATTTGTCGAGATCCCACTAGACTCGACTATTGTTTGTACCAAAAATGGGCACAACACTCTTCAGAAGTTTTTGAAGAGATAAAAATGAAGAAATTAAATGGAAAAAGAGGATTATCTAACAAAAACTCCAAAAACAGATATGTAAATAATAAAAACGCACAGAAACACAAGAATTTAGAGTGGTTCGGCGTATTGCCTACGTCCACTATGAAATTGATCACTTTATTGATGTTTCTTTGATGATTACAATTGATTGCAGCGGATTATAGTGAATTAAAGTTATGAAATTCGAGTACAACAGTAGTAATGGAGTATAGAATCGAATCCGACAGAGTCTGGGCGTTGGAGCGTCAAAAAGATCCTTTTTTTGTAGGCCCTGGGGGTCTATTTATAGGTGTAGGGGGTTGATATTTCACTCAGATCTCGGGAGATTTCTTCTGGCACGTGAGTGGGCCCACGCGACCAAACCCGTGAAGTTTCGGCTCGATCCGTGATCGATACAAATGAATTTCGTATCGATCAAGATTTCGTCCGATGGAGTCGAA
Source organism: Allium fistulosum (assembly GCA_030737815.1). Lineage (NCBI taxonomy): Eukaryota > Viridiplantae > Streptophyta > Magnoliopsida > Asparagales > Amaryllidaceae > Allium > Allium fistulosum. The sequence continues at coordinate 410,244,845 of CM060908.1, read as the reverse complement.
ACTTGTTGTGAACATTCTTTAGCATGTACGTAAGCTTCTATGAAAATTTCAGAGCATTTGGACTTGTGGACCTCGAGTTATGATCGATACGAAATGGAGACTTTCGGTAGTTCGTTTGGTTCGAATCGATCATTTCGACTCGATCATGTTCGAATCGATGATTGCATGTGCCCTGGTGATGACGTGGTTCGCACTCTTCGGATCGATCCACCTTTTATGCCGAGTTGATCGAGTCGTTCTAGGATTTTCTCCTTGTTCGTATCGAAGCAATTGTCTTGTTCAAATCGATGGAAGGTGACTCTCGTTCGCATCGATGCAACGAGCTTTGTTCGTATCGATGGAAAACACGTGGAATACGTTAACTGCATGGCCTTGTTCATATCGATTGGAAATGACTCCAGTCGATCGATACAAAGTTGAAGTGGCCGGATGGACTCGAACATTGGTAGCCCGATCGATACGAATAACCATGATATGAATCGATACGAACAGGGACTTCTCGATGGATACGAAGCAACCGGACTTAAAGGACACGAACAAGGGCTATCTACTGGATACGAAGTGGCGTGTCCTGATGGATTCGAACCAGATCGATACGAAGAGGGTCCTTTTCTAATTGTTCGATGGATACTAACAGCTGCTGCCTGATGGATACGAACAAGAGAGTAACTGATCGATACGAACAGGAGATTAGCTGATCGATGGGAATAGGAGAATGGCCGATCGATACGAATCAGGAGAATGGCCGATCGATACGAACAAGGCATACTCCTCTGATGGATACGAATTGTGGTTACTTCCTTCAATTTGCATCGATCATAACTTGAGCATATGAACTAGGATTGACTTGAAATTTGGAGCGTTGACTTTCATGGCTTCGCTTGTCATGTCATATCAATTGTAGCTTGATCCGGACTCGGACAAAATTCGTCGATATCCATAGTGAGCCTGCGCATAATCGATCTCCAAGACGAACCATCATTGGTTTTCAGTCAGTTCCTTGGTGTCACGGCCTTGCCAAAAGGCGGGATAACATTTGCCCCCAAAGTACGTCTTGTGGAAACATGATGTGCTTTGAAATGCTGCAATCTTCATTCTGAACAGTTATCGTCTTTTCGCTGAAAGTTGTAATCTTTGACTGATTTCCTCGGTAATCTGAACCGTTGATTGTCAACTGTTGTACCCTGTATTGTTGTAACTAATTGCTGCTTGATTGAGATTAGCTGTTTGTTGTTGTAATCGTTATCAGATGAGTATCCAATCTCTGTGGATGTTGAAAATCAAATATTAGTCCGACATATATGCATATATGTTAATCTGACTCTCGTTGACGTTGGTCAACCACGAGTCGTTGTCAGTTTTTCTTTTATCGAATCCCGTATCGATCCTCTCCTGAACCGATGTGAAATTCGAGTTACAACAACGATTGATGGTTGTTTTTGAATGTTCCTTTGTGTCGATCCTCTCCTGAATCGATGTAAAAGGTTGAAAACATTGTCTTCGCATCGATATACATCGCATTGATGGATACGAAATGAACAGTTCGCATCGATAGATATGAGCTTCGATGGATACGAAACGATCGTTCGTATCGATGGTTACGAACGTCGGTGGACTCCATTGCAGTGGTCTTCATTTTCGAATCGATGTGGGTCACAAAGATGGATACGAACTATGCGTTCGTATCGATAAATACTGGCCTCCTAAAGTTGTGTTTTGATGGATTCGAACTGCACAGTTCATATCGCTGCACTGGGGATGGAGTCGAAAATGATCGATACGAACAATGGCTTCGTATCGATGGATTTGGGTGACTCATAAAAGCCTCCGTTAGCAATTTTGCTTCGATAAAGGCTTGAGTTGATGGATTCGAATAGCTTGTTCGAATCGATTCTGTGGTGACATTTTGTAACCGGTCGAGTTCACTGGGAGACGAATCGTTTCTTCCTTTCACACTCGAGTCCATATAAATACTGTGGACTTAGTCATTTTTTTACTTTTTACTTACTTTTTTTATCTCCTACTTTCGCATCGACTCAATAGCCTGGTAAAAGAAGATCTGTGTTTTGCCTTCGAATCAATCAAATCCCTCAATTACTTGAACAAACCGTCAGATTTAGGTAATTCATTAATCAAATCTTAACGCGTGAACGATGAGGCTCGATTGCCTTGCCATTCTGTTTGTTATAGGGACCGATTCCAATGAAATCAAGGCCAAAGGCGGGCCAAAGCAAGGTCGACGATGGAGCATGGGAATGGAGTTGTCTATTTGTTGAAGAAGGAGTGTGGAGGAAGATGGCTTGATCCTCATTTCGTGTCGATCTAGGGCATCTGCGTTCGAATTGATTCAGATGGTAAGGTTCTATCTCGGAGTTCGCATCGATCCTAGAAACGTTAAGTGGAATGATGTAGTTCGTATCGATGATTGAGGATGGTGGGAAATCATGTCGATCTATAATGATCGTTGCGTGGACTTGTCCTGTACGATCGATACAGAATTCTTACTCCAACGATCGATCCAAAAACTAGGCCAGTGATCGATGCGAAGTCCCTGGCTTCAAATCGATTCGAAAAATACTCTTACGATCGATACGAAATGCATCGACTTGAATGTGATCGATACGAAGCCGAGGCTCCCCTGACTGATACGAACCCTATCGTCGATGATCGATTCGAAGCCTCTGACCTTGATCGATACGAAACCGGACACTGACGATCGATTCAAAGCAAATTCCTGATGACCGATATGAGCCCGAACCTTGATGGATACGAAACTTTGAATAACCGATAGCATGATCTTCGATGAGCTTCATCCTTACATATCTGGACTTAATTGTTACCCTGCATATTTGACTGCCTATTGAAGCTTGTCGATGGAACTGTAACTTAACAAAATTTTAACAAACTTTAACTTAGATCGGTCCCTGTTATCTGGATGGAACGGTTGTGACGGTTAGCGATGACGATCATTCCGACCGAATTTCGAAGTCTTATCGTGTAACGACCCGCCATTTTGGACCATTCGCATCCATTATAAGTGTATAGGTAGACACTCATGCCGGAATTGAATTGCTCAAAATACCGCGTTGTTAATTTAAATTGGCAAAGCTGAACATATACAGTAAATAAATAATCACAGATCACAGACACAGAGTAATAAATGCAGCGGAAATAAAAGAAATAGTAGTTCATGAAGCTACTATATAAATATATGAGTTACATCAGAGTTAAACCAGATACAACGGAAGAGTAACACGATACATCAGATACAAATCAGAATACATCACTGGATTCATCGAATACTGAAAGCAGAATAGATGGCTGGATCTTCAAGCAAAGCTCCAACTCCAAAGGTGAGTCTCGAATACTGGTACACTCAGTCTGACCCGAGCGTAAAGCAAAAACACAAGACACTCGAGTCAGGATTAACATTCTCATATTAATAAATCCAACTCAAGTGAAATAGCAATTGAAATACAAGTAACTCAAAGGATGTTTGGAATAACCATCCTTTAAGGATCCGTTAAACTATCTACTATGTAGTAATGTACGCTAAGTAGATAATGTCTATCAGTAATATAAGAAGATATCAAAATAGCGTTAAGTCATGGCTCATTCCACCCTTAACACATTTTTATTCCCAAAAGCATATACAAGACCGTAGTTTCCCCAAAACCGGAAGTCACCAGAGGGCAATCCATATACTAAAGGTACAAATCAAAATCGTAGTGGTCTCGCATAAATGGAATACAAGTATGACAAGGCACATGAGGCAATACCCAAGGTAGTGATACTACCGTTCGCCTGATCCGGACTGGTGAGAACGCAACGCCGCAGCGCCCGCAACACCGTGAAACAACACTCCCAAAATCAAGGGTGCACCAATCGACAACATAGTATAAGTAGTTCGAAGAAGTGTGTCCACTTGAGGTAGCTAATCCTCCATTGGCCCGGCACAGCTCCTGTTTTAGTCATTTCCAATTTGACACAAGTGTCAAGGCTATCCATTATCGTTCTCTTTCTTCAGTCATCACGTACATCATTCCAACCACTTCATTCTGGATCATCACTCCGCGTATAGTTATTAAAGTGGTTTTCGGTTTAGATAGAGAGTATATCCATAACCGAATTCCGGTCTCTTTAATAACTTTCGTAATTATTACACCGATTGGTCGTTTATTTATTTCAAAACCAAATCAATTTCAATTTCAAATTCAATTCGCAAATCAACATTTCATTTGTCTATCAAAACAGTTTCCATACTTTACGTTTCAAAACTTCCAATTTACCGTTTCCAAATCTTATAGTTCAATTTCAATATCTATTTAAAACCATTCAAATATTGATTCAAGTTCGTACATAAGTTTCATTTCGAAATCAATTAAATAAATTTTATTTAACATTCAAATCAATTTAAACTCATTTATCGGTTTCATTCAATATTCGTTAAGTTACTTTCATTCAAAACAATTTCTATTAAATTTCCAATTCATTAATCAATTTCTTAAGTCTAACTTCATTAAATCAAAACTTTCAAATTTAATTTAAATTAAATTCGTCAAATCAAATTCTTTAAATTTCAAGCCTTACATTAATTTCAATAAATCACATTTTCATTTCTTGTTAAAGAAAATCAATTTCACTTATTTACTTTCTTAAATAAATTTTCCAAAAACTTACTTAATCAAGAAAACTCAATTTCAATTATTTACGAAGTACAAATTCACTTATTCAAAAGTTCAATTTTAAAGAATTCAATTCAATTTAATCATTAAATAATTCAATCTTATTTAATTATTAAATAATTCAAACTTAATTATTAAATAATTTCAAAGTTTAATAATTTCAAACCTAATTATAATTTCAGACTTAATTATTAAATCATTTCAAAATTAATAATTTCAAACTTAATTATGATTTCAACTTAATTATTAAATCATTTCAAAATTAATAATTTCAAACTTAATTTTGATTTCAACTTAATTATTAAATCATTTCAAACTTAATTCAATCATTTCTCAAATTTAACAACATTCTTCCATTAATTACATTGTAAATCTTTTGTTTCATATTATTAAATATTAACAATTTCCTTTCATTGAAAATTCAAATTTCAACTTTATTTCAAAACCATATTATTTATTCAAATAAAATCTTCGCTTATTTTTAAATCAAATTTATTGACCAATCGGGTTTTATTTAATTTCCTATCCTAGGTCAAAGTTCAATTTGGGTATTTATCATTTCAACCCGATTCCAATTCAATTCAAAATCAAAACATAGCAAAGGGAACTTGCAGTGTGATAACTGGGATGGTGTCAAAGTAAATACACAAGCAATAACAACAATCAATATCAATCCAATAATCAATTCAATTAATCCCGAAATAACCGTATTAATTCGCATTGTTATTTGTACGAATTAATATAATTATTTCTAGAATCTACACTATCATTTCATGCAGATTAAAGATTATTACATTACGGGTTTTCACTTGTCATCTATTTACAATTTCATACATCATCAATTTAACAACATACATTCAGTGGTTCAAAGTGTAATTAAACAAATCCTACGTGTCAATAAATTTAACAGTTAAAGGGGTCATATTATACAATGTCAGTTAATCAATTTAACATTTAACTATACTATATCAAGTTCAATTTCATATTATTTCATTTTAACATTAACAATTTAACGTCCAATATAAACATCAACAATCAATCAATTATCAGCCAAACTGTATTATCATCGCATAAATAATTAACAGATAATGGTGTCAGATGTCACAGGTGAACTGATACAGGTAATAGCATATATAACAGTGTACTTAACTAACAGCAGCATATTTCAATTGTCGTTTCAATTGAAATCAAATTTAATAAATAAAAGAACGTTAATCGTGAGTGAATGCTCACCTTTCGAGGCTAGAGAAGAACAAGAGAGGACACGGATAAGCTCACTGATACGGATACTGAACGAACTAAGAATCCAAGCACGAATTCCAAAACAAAGCTAGATGGATACGGATTTGACGGCGGAGCTGGTAGATAAGGAATTGACGAAGCAATTAGAATGATTTTGGTAGAAACAGCAAGTGTGTGTGTGTATATATATATATAACTATATAGAGTCAAAATTTAATTTAGACTTGTATAAAAATAAAGATCTATACATATGTTAATTTTATAAATTTTTGCTTCATACAAAATATCTCTTTGTATATATATTCTACTGTTTTCACTGCTAACATAATGATTGCTTTGTACCGCAATATATATATACTAATAACCGTATATACAAACCTTATAAACATATTATACCACCTATAACTTACGCATATTCCTGTAAATCCAATAGCAATCCAACATAAACTTATTTTGTAAACACATTATTTAACTAAGATAAATATATTCACATATACTATTAGACATATATATATAACTGAACTAGACTATACTTGTATACAATATATATGTGGAAGAATCCACTCACGTATACAATATATAACTTATATATATACTTATAAAACCAGACTCATGTATCCATATAAACTAATATATGCACTCACGTATATAACAGAAAGAATGTAAAACAAAGAACGAAATAGCTTTAGGTTAAAAGAATATACATGACTACAAGTTTGATTATACAAACTCTTACAGTAACATATGTGAATCATGTTTTTATACAAATTAATAATCATACAGTAACTTATATTTATAAAACATGAACTACGATACTCATGTATATTAAAATTTATATTCAATATTATCAAATCAAAATCCACATAACTTATATACAATGAAATAGGTATAGAATATAAGGTTTATAAACTTTTACTTCGTATCTACATAAATAGACCGGTTATAAATAAGCAAGCACAATCACAAAATAAAACCCCTACAATACTTAAAACATATAAACTGACACTGTATAAACAAACATAGTTTAGTTACTGCAAACTATTTGAAAGACAGCCATATGGATATGAAAGTCATATAATACCATACTTCTATGAAATAAAATATACATACAATACAATATATATCAACCGTTTTCATATATTATAGTACTTTTAAACACATACATTAAAATCAAGTATACATCATACTAGATAAATTTCAACAGATACTATAATTTATAAAAGTATATATGTGACAACAGATTTTTAAAAACTTATATAAACTGTTATTATAAAACATGTAAACTATATATAAACATATATGCCTCACGTCTAACAACAGAGGCTGCTGTGCCTCATTTCCCGAAAGCTTGAAGGTGGGTTTAGGAAAAGGCTAGGCCGAGGGAGGAGTGTCGCCAAGATGCGGAACACGAGGAGGCAGAGGCCGATGGGACGATGACGGAGTCGATGTAGGCTGGAAAGTGGACGTGCGCATGCTTCTACTATGGAATGGATTTGTTGTGGAGTTTGTGGAGTGCTGTGATATTTTAGGGGTCGGCTGGCGATGCATGGAGTGGAGAAAAGGGTAGGCACGGAAATGGAAGGGAATGGGTTCGGGTAGCAAGGTGACGCAGCTGGGGTTTGGTGCCGACGTGGTTTTGAGGTAGGAGAGAAGGCGGAGGGGAGAGGGTGTTTCACGCAAGGTGGGTGAAAGGCATTTTAATTTTTTTTCTTCCCCTTTTTTTTCTGTCAGATCCAACATAAAAAGGAGATATACCGTTCATTTGTTCTCTCCTTTAATTCAATCTTGAAAATATGAAGTTATGAACAGAGAAAGTTATTGAAAAAATGAAAGTCAAGACCAACTGAAGTGAATAGGTTGGATAATCAAAGGTCACTAGTAAAAGTAAAGTACGAATTTAAGAAGATATAAATGCTACTGGCTATTGAATTACACGCAGGATAACGAAAAGTCTCAGAGCAGATTGTAACCGGTTACCGATACGGTAGGCGTTACGCAAAGTGCAACGTACAACGGAACTCCGAATTTGACAATCGAATATACCGTAGAGATCGGCACGACGAGACGATCAAAACGGTATATAGAAATCAGTGGTACGATCATCCGATAAAATCAATATCGGTACCAGAATACTGCTATCTTGCAGAAAATAAGAACGACGGAGCAATAGATGTCCAAATTTTGAAAAACTACAAACTGACATCTTGCTCAGAAGATGGTTTAGAATTTTTCTATGTAAAAATATTTAGGTTTCGGGAACATTTTATTTTCATTACTTTTTAACTGATTAAATTGAAGTAAATTTACGCGCGAAATAAACTTTCGTATTTTCGGATGAAAATTTACCAGTTGCTATGTTTAACTAGACGCATTCCAATATCAAATTTTTATTTCAAAATTTTATCGTTTAAAATTTCAACTAATTACGTTATTAAAACAGTTGAAATTTACGGGTCGTTACACTCTCCCCCACTCAAAACTTTTCGTCCCCGAAAAGGAACGAGGTAGGAGAATAGAAACAACCAAAAAGAAAAACAGATTGGAAATACAAAATAACAATTAATTTAAACCATATAAATTCAAATTTAAATTAATTGATATTCAATAATTGATTTAATCCATTTGATTTCACTAAAATCAATCTCAACTATTTCTAAATTCATTATCTTATTATCCAATTATCTTAAATTTACAATTTCTAAAACAATAAATTTGAATAGTCTTTATTATAATCATATTTTCAGCAATTTAAATTCTTCTTTATTCCAAATTATTGTTAAGTTTATTTCACTTAATATATCTTATTGCATATATTTAACCCCTATAAATTAATTTAAACCATAAAAGTTTCGATTTGAAATTAATTTATATCAATTAATTTCTTTAAATTAAAGGTATTTTCATATGTTGATCAAATTCCAATTTTTTTTAATTCTTTCAAAACAAATTTATTTTATTATTAACTGAGTTTACTTATTATCCTATCTAACTCTATTAACATCTTTATAATCAAAATTTAGTGTATAACATTTATTACAACACTCAAATTTTATTTATAAATTCAATTTATCTTATATATTATCCAATTACATTTTCAACTTCCGAATGAGTTAGGTAAGTTGTATTAGAATGAAGTTGAACAATATACAAATAAAAATTTCCAATTCAATTATTCAAGTTAAATATTTATTCCAAATTTTGGTTTTATTTATAATTAAAATCATCCTTTTACAAAATTTAAGAATTTGATTTCCGATTTTCTTTAAACAACTTAGAGATATATATAATATATTCATATCAAATCAAATTAAATTTTAAAATGGGATACCTATATATATGTATAAATCAAATTATACTAAAGAAATTCAAATCAAAATATTTTTTTCAAAACAAAACCGTAGCAAAGCTACAGAATGGTTTCTCCACTTCGAAACTCGAAAATGAATGTCGATGATGCGGCCGCCATCACCGAAATTATTTTCCAGCGACAAAGAGAAGAGCACTGATTTCAACATTTTAAAGAATTCTTTGAAACGATTTTTATTCGAAAATACTTTCAATAATATATACTTTAAAATTTTAAAAACAAAGTTCGAAATCACCGGAAACTGAATTCTCAAATTTCTTAATTAAATTCATTTCAAATTCCAAATCAATTTATAAACCATATTTATAAATTCATTTAGAACAATAAATGATAATCAAATATTATCATTTCAAACAAACAATTAAATTAACCTATTAAATTCCAGAAAATTTTACTTATATTTTCACAATATAATCAAACAAATCTATTTCATTTCCCAAATTTGAAAATAATATTTTAATATAAATTTACAAATACACTTCCTCGCTCGACTATACAAGAAGGAATTTCAAAGCAAGGATAGAGATTCAAATTTGGTAGAAATCAAATCAAAGAGAATTTCTTGATTCGAAGATAAGTTTGAAACAGAAGATAAGGTAATTCGATTACCCCAATCGGGAGATGGATGAGTTTATTTAATTCACGAGCAACCTTAACCGGGTCGTCCGTAACTTCAAGAATAAGATCGATGTGGAATTCCGAGGTAAATCGACATTCGATCTCAAGAAATAGAATTCAGGTATAGCAGGGAATAGATAACATCGTAAACCGAGGATATAGAAATCTCCGGTAAATCAATACTTATTATAAAGGAGTTTTGCTCCTTTACGAATCATTCGAAGTTTGGCGAGACCGCCGATTCACTATAAGGGTCATTCGAAGTGGAGTTAGGTGATGCTCTAGAATTGAAAGGAGACGAATAGTGAGGGACACGAATGAATTTCGAAACCGAGAGGACATTTCAAAATTCAAAAGGATCGAGTCAAAAGAAAGAGTTTGAAACTCGAGTGAGAGTGATTCTGTAAATACATTTACCCTATATGTTGAGTTTTGCCTAGAGCTACCAAAGCTCTGATACCAACTGTAATGACCCGCCATTTTGGACCATTCGCATCCATTATAAGTGTATAGGTAGACACTCATGCCGGAATTGAATTGCTCAAAATACCGCGTTGTTAATTTAAATTGGCAAAGCTGAACATATACAGTAAATAAATAATCACAGATCACAGACACAGAGTAATAAATGCAGCGGAAATAAAAGAAATAGTAGTTCATGAAGCTACTATATAAATATATGAGTTACATCAGAGTTAAACCAGATACAACGGAAGAGTAACACGATACATCAGATACAAATCAGAATACATCACTGGATTCATCGAATACTGAAAGCAGAATAGATGGCTGGATCTTCAAGCAAAGCTCCAACTCCAAAGGTGAGTCTCGAATACTGGTACACTCAGTCTGACCCGAGCGTAAAGCAAAAACACAAGACACTCGAGTCAGGATTAACATTCTCATATTAATAAATCCAACTCAAGTGAAATAGCAATTGAAATACAAGTAACTCAAAGGATGTTTGGAATAACCATCCTTTAAGGATCCGTTAAACTATCTACTATGTAGTAATGTACGCTAAGTAGATAATGTCTATCAGTAATATAAGAAGATATCAAAATAGCGTTAAGTCATGGCTCATTCCACCCTTAACACATTTTTATTCCCAAAAGCATATACAAGACCGTAGTTTCCCCAAAACCGGAAGTCACCAGAGGGCAATCCATATACTAAAGGTACAAATCAAAATCGTAGTGGTCTCGCATAAATGGAATACAAGTATGACAAGGCACATGAGGCAATACCCAAGGTAGTGATACTACCGTTCGCCTGATCCGGACTGGTGAGAACGCAACGCCGCAGCGCCCGCAACACCGTGAAACAACACTCCCAAAATCAAGGGTGCACCAATCGACAACATAGTATAAGTAGTTCGAAGAAGTGTGTCCACTTGAGGTAGCTAATCCTCCATTGGCCCGGCACAGCTCCTATTTTAGTCATTTCCAATTTGACACAAGTGTCAAGGCTATCCATTATCGTTCTCTTTCTTCAGTCATCACGTACATCATTCCAACCACTTCATTCTGGATCATCACTCCGCGTATAGTTATTAAAGTGGTTTTCGGTTTAGATAGAGAGTATATCCATAACCGAATTCCGGTCTCTTTAATAACTTTCGTAATTATTACACCGATTGGTCGTTTATTTATTTCAAAACCAAATCAATTTCAATTTCAAATTCAATTCGCAAATCAACATTTCATTTGTCTATCAAAACAGTTTCCATACTTTACGTTTCAAAACTTCCAATTTACCGTTTCCAAATCTTATAGTTCAATTTCAATATCTATTTAAAACCATTCAAATATTGATTCAAGTTCGTACATAAGTTTCATTTCGAAATCAATTAAATAAATTTTATTTAACATTCAAATCAATTTAAACTCATTTATCGGTTTCATTCAATATTCGTTAAGTTACTTTCATTCAAAACAATTTCTATTAAATTTCCAATTCATTAATCAATTTCTTAAGTCTAACTTCATTAAATCAAAACTTTCAAATTTAATTTAAATTAAATTCGTCAAATCAAATTCTTTAAATTTCAAGCCTTACATTAATTTCAATAAATCACATTTTCATTTCTTGTTAAAGAAAATCAATTTCACTTATTTACTTTCTTAAATAAATTTTCCAAAAACTTACTTAATCAAGAAAACTCAATTTCAATTATTTACGAAGTACAAATTCACTTATTCAAAAGTTCAATTTTAAAGAATTCAATTCAATTTAATCATTAAATAATTCAATCTTATTTAATTATTAAATAATTCAAACTTAATTATTAAATAATTTCAAAGTTTAATAATTTCAAACCTAATTATAATTTCAGACTTAATTATTAAATCATTTCAAAATTAATAATTTCAAACTTAATTATGATTTCAACTTAATTATTAAATCATTTCAAAATTAATAATTTCAAACTTAATTTTGATTTCAACTTAATTATTAAATCATTTCAAACTTAATTCAATCATTTCTCAAATTTAACAACATTCTTCCATTAATTACATTGTAAATCTTTTGTTTCATATTATTAAATATTAACAATTTCCTTTCATTGAAAATTCAAATTTCAACTTTATTTCAAAACCATATTATTTATTCAAATAAAATCTTCGCTTATTTTTAAATCAAATTTATTGACCAATCGGGTTTTATTTAATTTCCTATCCTAGGTCAAAGTTCAATTTGGGTATTTATCATTTCAACCCGATTCCAATTCAATTCAAAATCAAAACATAGCAAAGGGAACTTGCAGTGTGATAACTGGGATGGTGTCAAAGTAAATACACAAGCAATAACAACAATCAATATCAATCCAATAATCAATTCAATTAATCCCGAAATAACCGTATTAATTCGCATTGTTATTTGTACGAATTAATATAATTATTTCTAGAATCTACACTATCATTTCATGCAGATTAAAGATTATTACATTACGGGTTTTCACTTGTCATCTATTTACAATTTCATACATCATCAATTTAACAACATACATTCAGTGGTTCAAAGTGTAATTAAACAAATCCTACGTGTCAATAAATTTAACAGTTAAAGGGGTCATATTATACAATGTCAGTTAATCAATTTAACATTTAACTATACTATATCAAGTTCAATTTCATATTATTTCATTTTAACATTAACAATTTAACGTCCAATATAAACATCAACAATCAATCAATTATCAGCCAAACTGTATTATCATCGCATAAATAATTAACAGATAATGGTGTCAGATGTCACAGGTGAACTGATACAGGTAATAGCATATATAACAGTGTACTTAACTAACAGCAGCATATTTCAATTGTCGTTTCAATTGAAATCAAATTTAATAAATAAAAGAACGTTAATCGTGAGTGAATGCTCACCTTTCGAGGCTAGAGAAGAACAAGAGAGGACACAGATAAGCTCACTGATACGGATACTGAACGAACTAAGAATCCAAGCACGAATTCCAAAATAAAGCTAGATGGATACAGATTTGACGGCGGAGCTGGTAGATAAGGAATTGACGAAGCAATTAGAATGATTTTGGTAGAAACAGCAAGTGTGTGTGTGTATATATATAACTATATAGAGTCAAAATTTAATTTAGACTTGTATAAAAATAAAGATCTATACATATGTTAATTTTATAAATTTTTGCTTCATACAAAATATCTCTTTGTATATATATTCTACTGTTTTCACCGCTAACATAATGATTGCTTTGTACCGCAATATATATATACTAATAACCGTATATACAAACCTTATAAACATATTATACCACCTATAACTTACGCATATTCCTGTAAATCCAATAGCAATCCAACATAAACTTATTTTGTAAACACATTATTTAACTAAGATAAATATATTCACATATACTATTAGACATATATATATAACTGAACTAGACTATACTTGTATACAATATATATGTGGCAGAATCCACTCACGTATACAATATATAACTTATATATATCTATACTATAATGCAAAACCTTGGTCAAACCGGTCAAAGTGAAGCCTTTTTGGTGTACCCAAAAATATCCATCTTAATTAGTTCCAACAGTCTACCGCGTTGGGCTATTTCTGTAAATTCCAGAAACTGAATCGTGCACATAACCATCTTCCACGTTCTCCTACGGTAGTTTCTAACCCACATGATAATAACTTCACCAAGAAATCAATGGCGGAAGTTCGAAAAATTTGCAACATACGCCGATGATATTTCTCAACGTCAGATCTAAAACTTACTTTACTGAATTGGTTTCTAGGGTTTCTTTTCTCTTTATTAGGCTAACATTCAATTTTCTGATTTATAGATATCAAGCAGCAGTACTCAGATTTAAAATTACATCGAATCACTTGCTTGCAGTCATGCTTCAGTTCCCGTTCTCTTCTACGAATTATGTTCCACTGATTTTATTTTTTTCCTCATCGTGATTTCTGTTTTGCTCAATTTCGAATCTAATAGAATCATTACCATAAACAGGTTAGATCTTCTACCTTCTAATTATTATTGTTTCATACTACTCTGCCTTTGATTTGCAATTTTTTTTCCATAATGACTTTCGATATTAGATCGATTCTTTAGTTTTGACATTTCGATTTTATTCCTGTTTGTAATTTTACATGCGATTTTGATTTCTTCCTTTCAAACATTTTTATTTCAGTAAACTAATCTGATTTGTGATTTTGATTTTGTCTTCTACAGTGAGAATGACACCGACCCTCATCTCATATTAGGTATATCAAATTCTTAGCTATATTAGTTATATCAATCTTATTTGTTGTTAATATTCATTTCATACCAACAAAAACCGTTATTTCCACTGTACCGATGATATACTTCCTATGTAGGTAGTATTAATATTACCTCTGATAGATTGTTGTGCTCTAATTTGTTCTTTTATACACGCGCTTCATGCTTCGCTCGGGCATCAGACTATAAATTTTACTGCAACTCACCTCTGCTATGCAGGCTATTTTCTTTATGCTTCGACTCAGATATCACACGGTAGAAGAGTCTCCTTCATCTGTCGATCAGTTGGGGTAAATGGAGGATCTGATCAGGTAACTGTGTTTCATGTGGTAGCTATAATTATGTCATCTGTGCATTTGTTTGAATCTATGCTGGGAAACTGCTGGCTGTAATTTTCTTAATACTATATACTTTAATTTTCTTTTTAACTTATCCAATATTACGGGTTCTTAAGAACGACCTTGACCACTGTACGTTCATAGGTAAAGATGGTGCTGCCCCACTGCTAAGCTACCATACATATTTTTCAATTTGCACTCAAGTCTTGCCATGAAATATTTAGTCACTGAAAGTTTCTTCGGTTTCTGCATTTACAACTATTTTGACCATGTAAGTAAATAATACATTTTCCCATCAAATTTTGAGTATGTTGTCATTTAAAACCTTAATTTTTGGATGCATTGAGCTCCATAATAATTTTTTATGTGCATATATTATCTTGAATAAGTTTACTTCTGTTTCCAAATGGCTATGTACGTGTTCCAGATTAAATAGTGATTGACATGTGTATATGTACTCAGCTAATATGTTATATATATTTGTGTACGCTAAATCTATATATTTTTTACTTTTATTTTGTTATACAAAAGAAAAACTTTTGTCTGTAGCTTCCTTTTAACAGAATTTATTTATCTCTAACTTCCTTTTCCAATAGAACATGAATTTTCCAGTTATTCATGGATCAATGTAGCTGTAAGCTTTAAAGATTGTTTTTTCATTTTCAATGCATTATACTAATGGCTCTTCCAGGTCATATTTTATTTGAGCGAGCATTAGACCCTACTATTTTAAAAAATAGACACTGAATAACTATTTTGATATGAAGCATATAACAGTAAGAGATTTGGACGAATAAAATATTATTTGTGTAGTCAGACCATTATATATTAATCAAACTTAAATATCAATTGCTACTTTAGGTTTCCTATGCCCCGAATATTCTGTAATATTGACATGGCACATGTGCAATTTTGGATTAACTTATCATGATTGATTTCCATAGTAATTTAGTTGATTATTTTATTTACATCTTTGCAATAGAACTATAACTACAAAAGTGATTTTTGATGAATAAATGGTAAGTTTGGTTTATTCATTTGAACTATAAAATAACATGAATCTTATGTCATCGACCCTTTGCATATAATAGAGATTTTGAAATGGGTATTTATGTGTTCAAGATCATCATTTGATCCTTTTAGGTTCTAATGGATTTTTTAGAGTTGTAAATATATATTGTAATCTTATTCTTCCCTTCTAATTTACTTATTATCCAAGATCACTTAAAAGTAAATTTAATATTGAATTCTTAAGTCTGATTTCTAAATACAAGTTAGATGATCAAAAAAATAATGGTATACTATGACAATGGTCATAAACTACCTGCATACTTATCCTCTTATATAATATAGGACAAAAAATATTTAACTATTTTTTCTACAGCCTGTTCATATGAAGTATTTAAAAGGAAACATGATTGCCATCATGTTAGATTTGATCTGTTCTACGATTAAAATCCACCCTTAAAAGGGTGGGGGTACGAAGGAGGAAGTCTCGAACGAAGAATTTTAAAAATGAATGAAATGATTGTATTTGCATAGAATTTAACCGCTCACATTATAATCTATGAACTGCAATTTTATATCGTAAAGCATTCCAAAACTTACCCAACAGTTACATGATATATATTAATTCTCACTGGCCCTTAAAGTTTGTGTTGATGGGGTTGCATTTTTTGAGCTATTATGGGATGATTTAATTGGCTTCATTATCGTTTGTGCGTATGTTACTGTTGTAGGAAAAGTTGCATACTCTCTTAGTCCTTAAATGATATAAATGAGTTTACATACAGTACAATAGTCATTTTATACTAAGGCTACAAAGTTTTTAAAATTGTGCTTACTTAATATTTGGTAACTGACACACAACTGATTACATAATTTCAATGTACCTACTACCACTCATGGTTAATTTCCAATACAATTTATGTTCTACCTAGGTGCAAAGTACCTCATTATATGTTAATATAGAGTTTGAGACTAAGAAAGACATAATTCATATTTTTGTTGCTAAATGACAACTTTATACTCATCATGGCGCTTTGTACAACTAGCCAGATAAACATATATCTTTTCGTCTATGTGTATGTGTATGTATATATGTATGTATTTGTGTATATATATGTCTACATAGCTTACAAACATTCTTACCATTTGCTTGAACATTTAATGTTGGTATGGGATAAATGATATGTTCATGTATATATGTATAGATGTGTGTGTATTCCTATGAAGCAAAACCTTTGTTAATTCAGTCAAAATGAATTCTTTTTAAATGCCCTAAGTGTCCAAAATGCCCTTGGTAATATACAATGCACACATCTACTAAATAGGGTAACTTTTATTTTTCAGTACCACTAAATCCATTTTCCTGTTACTTTTTGGTCAACGTCAGTGATGAGAAACTAAGTTCAATTTAATAGTCCTAGAATTTGAAATTGAATTTCCATTGATGAAAGCACAATGGACAGTACTGAAGAAGGTTCTCCAACCCAGATATAGTCATTCTTTTATTTTTGCAAGGTTATATAGTGATTGGTTAGATTTGAGTGCGTGTTTTGGTCTAAGTATCTTCTTTTACTAGAAAAATTGCCAAACATTTATACTCAATTAAATAAGAATACAAATAATCACAAATATTCTATTCGATTTTCCATATTTTTTCCTTTTAGATGTTATGATGGCCATGGTTAAGATTATGCATTTTCTTGAGTTTTCTAAACAAGACACTAAAATCTGAATCTTTGTTCAGTAATATATAATAATTTGAATTGAATGATCATCTTCAAACCTACACCCCAACTACTAAAATTATTAGCTTCTTCCTTAACCGACTAAAAACTAAATATTATGGATTTTTAACAGTTATATTGAATAAGACACTAAATTCTGAATCTCTGTTCAGTAGTGTGTAATAAATTTAATTGAATGATCATCTTAAAACCTACAACCCAACTGCTAAAATTATTTTCTTCCTTGACCAACTACAAACTAAGTGTTTGCAACTTTTTTTTTGTGATTAGTTGATATAAGCTTAACAAATTATTTGGTTGCCCATTAAATTTGTATCCCTTATTATTTTTCTGCATGGTCCAAAAATTGCAAGTGAGAGAGTTTTGGGGAGAGATAATCTTCATGTACTTTGTAACAAAGCTTGCTTGGAGCTATTTTGGTCTAATATGACTTTTAACACTGGCAGTCTTTATTTTACAATTTTTTTAGGTCCTACCAGAGATGTACATTATTTCCCCCAACCTGAGAATATATTGATTGATAACTTACTGTTAGTATATAGTCACTGATTAATTTATATGTAACCACATGCATATTCAAGACTTAAAATTTTGCAATAATTGAAATTTAAGTAACGTACAAACCCATTATACATGTTAAGCAACAATTGACCCATCATCATGCATTTGTTATGAAGTTTAATCTAATAACATGTTTGGATTATCATGACCACAGTAATTAGACTATACATTGTAATAACTGAAAAAGTATAATGGACAAGTGGAGTGCTACTGCAGATTTTGGAAAGGACAATGCTACATACCCAAATGGAGATTCAGGTAAATAATGCGAAGTAGTACAGTTTTTTGAGGAAATCAGGGGCACAGTTAGGTAATTTGTACGTGGGTCCTTCGACATGTTTGTTGCCATAGAAATTGTAAATTGGCATTTGGGTAGTTCACCATTTTTGTTTTAGAACTGTCATAGAAAAGCGGTAGCAATGGAACAGATAAGTATATCTTTAAAGTATCTATTTCATTATTGATGATATTCATCATGTTTTCTGCAATTGCCATATGTTACAAAGGTAGAAACAGAAGAAGACATCAATTGCTTCCACTTATGTTTTAATCTATTTTATATTGTATATTGTATGATTATATCAACTGCTTCCACTTACGTGCACACTGCTGCAACCAATGACAATCTTTACATTTTTATGTAAGCAATGCTCAGAATTGTATGAAATATTATTACTAATTTTGAAGTAGGTATTGGATTCAATTTGTTTAAAAAATATCATTATGATACAATACAAGATATTGAACTGTTATTGTATTTTTTGTGTTTGTGAAAATTATTAGGAGGTCTGCAGTCTCTACCACAAACTGCTGGCAGGAAGTACAGGATCCTTGGGCAATGCATAATCTTTTAAGTACATATGCGACTTGAGATTTACAGCTGCTGATCACCATGATAGGTTTAGGTTAGTTTACTAAATAACGAAACAACATTATTCATTTTAACTATTGTTTCTATGTTTCCACTGTTGCCAATTGGATTATGAGGTCAATTGTTACATAAATTGTACCCCACTTACATTTGCTGTTGCCATGTTCCTTTATTATACAAATTCAAACTTTTTAATACTGTGTTTTGTTCTTTATTCATTCAAATAGCTGCAATATTTTCACACAAATGCATCTACATCTACACAATTTTGACACCATGTGAATATTTTTCTTATACAAGCATCAGTCATCTTTTATATTTTGCCTTAAATTTTTGTATGAATCTTTTATACATCTTTATTCCTATGTTACACTACTTTTTATACGTGTTTCCATAAACTATGTGTGGCTATAATCTGGAGATAAAAGGAAATATTATTAAAAGTTAAATAGTAGAAATAAAATAGTTTAAATTTTGACAACCTGATTATTTTATTTGACAACCTATTTATAAACCAATGTAATTTCACAGCCAAATAAAATCAAACAAAAAGAATAAGCTTAATCAATTTATATGGTTAAATACTGCTCACCATTGCATTAGTTTAACCCTAAACAAAGGTAAATTTGTTATACTGTAATCTCTCACAATATCATAATTGTAACAAAGAAAAAATACGCTCGCTTCCTTCTTTGCACACGTCCAACGGACGTGCCACCATACTCGTACTTATAAAACCAGACTCATGTATCCATATAAACTAATATATGCACTCACGTATATAACAGAAAGAATGTAAAACAAAGAACGAAATAGCTTCAGGTTAAAAGAATATACATGACTACAAGTTTGATTATACAAACTCCTACAGTAACATATGTGAATCATGTTTTTATACAAATTAATAATCATACAGTAACTTATATTTATAAAACATGAACTACGATACTCATGTATATTAAAATTTATATTCAATATTATCAAATCAAAATCCACATAACTTATATACAATGAAATAGGTATAGAATATAAGGTTTATAAACTTTTACTTCGTATCTACATAAATAGATCGGTTATAAATAAGCAAGCACAATCACAAAATAAAACCCCTACAATACTTAAAACATATAAACTGACACTGTATAAACAAACATAGTTTAGTTACTGCAAACTATTTGAAAGACAGCCATATGGATATGAAAGTCATATAATACCATACTTCTATGAAATAAAATATACATACAATACAATATATATCAACCGTTTTCATATATTATAGTACTTTTAAACACATACATTAAAATCAAGTATACATCATACTAGATAAATTTCAACAGATACTATAATTTATAAAAGTATATATGTGACAACAGATTTTTAAAAACTTATATAAACTGTTATTATAAAACATGTAAACTATATATAAACATATATGCCTCACGTCTAACAACAGAGGCTGCTGTGCCTCATTTCCCGAAAGCTTGAAGGTGGGTTTAGGAAAAGGCTAGGCCGAGGGAGGAGTGTCGCCAAGATGCGGAACACGAGGAGGCAGAGGCCGATGGGATGATGGCGGAGTCGATGTAGGTTGGAAAGTGGACGTGCGCATGCTTCTACTATGGAATGGATTTGTTGTGGAGTTTGTGGAGTGCTGTGATATTTTAGGGGTCGGCTGGCGATGCATGGAGTGGAGAAAAGGGTAGGCACGGAAATGGAAGGGAATGGGTTCGGGTAGCAAGGTGACGCAGCTGGGGTTTGGTGCCAACGTGGTTTTGAGGTAGGAGAGAAGGCGGAGGGGAGAGGGTGTTTCACGCAAGGTGGGTGAAAGGCATTTTAATTTTTTTTCTTCCCCTTTTTTTTTCTGTCAGATCCAACATAAAAAGGAGATATACCGTTCATTTGTTCTCTCCTTTAATTCAATCTTGAAAATATGAAGTTATGAACAGAGAAAGTTATTGAAAAAATGAAAGTCAAGACCAACTGAAGTGAATAGGTTGGATAATCAAAGGTCACTAGTAAAAGTAAAGTACGAATTTAAGAAGATATAAATGCTACTGGCTATTGAATTACACGCAGGTTAACGAAAAGTCTCAGAGCAGATTGTAACCGGTTACCGATACGGTAGGCATTACGCAAAGTGCAACGTACAACGGAACTCCGAATTTGACAATCGAATATACCGTAGAGATCGGCACGACGAGACGATCAAAACGGTATATAGAAATCAGTGGTACGATCATCCGATAAAATCGATATTGGTACCAGAATACTGCTATCTTGCAGAAAATAAGAACGACGGAGCAATAGATGTCCAAATTTTGAAAAACTACAAACTGACATCTTGCTCAGAAGATGGTTTAGAATTTTTCTATGTAAAAATATTTAGGTTTCGGGAACATTTTATTTTCATTACTTTTTAACTGATTAAATTGAAGTAAATTTACGCGCGAAATAAACTTTCGTATTTTCGGACGAAAATTTACCAGTTGCTATGTTTAACTAGACGCATTCCAAATATCAAATTTTTATTTCAAAATTTTATCGTTTAAAATTTCGCAAAATTTCAACTAATTACGTTATTAAAACAGTTGAAATTTACGGGTCGTTACATATCGTTTACATGCTTTCTTTAACTCTGTAGAATTTTTCCAAGTGATATACAGCACTGCACTGCACGCCACATTCACACACTTTACACTGGGGGAAGCGCGAGTGTTATTTTTTTCTAATGATGATTTCTCATAAGTTAGTTAGTAATGGAATCTTCAAGCTCACAGCAACAGGAGCCTCAGAGTTTAATTCCTCCAACAATCGAGATACCGGCCATCGAAGCCGAAGTCATAGATCTAGCCCCGGATGAGTTTCTAGGTGCTAGGTTCCTTTGCAGTCCACAAAACTCTATGCCGTCCGGCATCTCCGAAGATATGCTGGGACGGATTTGCTTAAGACATGGCCTGTCTCTTGACGACGTACTACTGTTAGGGCCAGATGATAGACCGCATGCTCCTCCGGAGGGGTTTACTGCTTTCAATCATCATGCTTGCACAACGGGGACACTTCCTCCATTCAATCAGTATATAAGGGAAATGCTGCCATTCCTTGGAATCGCTCCATCCCAGCTACACCCCAATGGATACGCCTTGTTGAACAACACTTTCATTGTTTTTATGGAAATTCTCTTTCGACCACCCAAGCCGATCGAGATTAGATATCTCTTCAACATTAAGGGCCGTGGAGACAACCCTTCTTTCACATTCTTGGAGGCGGTTAGGAACTGTCAAATAGTAACGGGGTCCTGGGGAAGGCTGAGTTACTTTAAAACAGAATGGTTCTACGTTCGATGCCCCCCTGGATTCGCTAGGCGATGGTTGGATCGACGTAAGCATTGCAGTCTTTCTCATGAATTATCGAGATAATAATAATCGTTCTCAAAACTAACATACTTCTCTTCTTTTACAGCCGCAATCTCACGACCTGACGGTGGGTATTTCAGAGAGTTAGTTCGGATCCTCCAAGCAGTTCCGGGTGTAGAGATGAACATTGACTTAGTTCTAACCGACAGAAACTTGAGAATTGTCGGGATGATTGAACGGAAGCAAAGCATAAGGCCGGAAGGGACACTTAGAGCGGTCTCGAAGAAGCGGGTGAAACGCAAAGCGCCCGGTGTCGTGATAACCGAAGGGGTTGATCCGGAGAGAACACCCACTGACGATGAACTTATAGCTGGGCCTTCTGGCAGTTTCCAGGACTCAGGAGGAAGGAGAAAAGGCAAGGCAGTTGCTCATAAGCGTTCTAAATCCACGAGATTGAAATCCGTGGTTGTATCTTTGCCTGTTCTTGGAATTAGAATTTCAGAGGCTCCTCCCCCGCAAGTAGAGAATCCTTTCGAAGGGCTTGCTGATATTCCGATTCCGGATTATGTGTCGTTTCAACACAGCACCGGGATGAAGGAGTTTGACAGTGCTCTTGATCTGAGCGAGTCGCTCGCTATGAGTGCGGCCGACATTTCCGGTTGGTCGGGGGGTTGCACATGCATACATTTCACTGCACTACATGATTTTCTTATCGTAAATTGTCCAACTCAAGAGATCACTGATTTTTCTTTCGTTTCTCATTCACAGGTACGATGTCTGGGAGAGGGTCGATGTTAGGGAGCCTTCGCTCGGCTCGAAAGTCTTCTACTTACTATGATTCCCGCAGGAGAGATTCGGATAGAGACCTCGATCGCAGGTACTCTAATCAAGAGAGGTACGAGTGGGACAGGGACAGAGAATATAGACACCGATCTAGGTCTCGCTCTCCACCTCCTAGAATCCCATCTCCACCTCCTGTTCATGTTTCACACCCACCAGAGCCTCCACGACACAGACCATCTTCTCAAACTTTGAGGTCCAAAACTCATCATCAGCGAGTTGAAACCGTGGCCACCATAATTGCAGAGTAGGCCATAACTGAGCCCATGGGGGAAGGGGCTATTATAATTGCTCAGCTGAGGAAGGAGTTCCCGAACATATGCTTCGACGGCTACGTCTTCCCCCATCATTTAAAGAGAATTCCGTCAGGGGTGGAAAACACGATGCATGATTACATTCATGACGTCTACACCCGGTATAGAGAGTGGGTAAAGGCTGCAGAGAAAGCTTCAAAGGTGGCCTTCGAGCGGGCTAAAGCGATTGAAAAGATGGAGTCCGAACTCGCTCAAAAGGACCGAATCATCCAAGTACTCAATACCGAGGCCGAGTCTTCTCGGAAATCTGAAATTGAGGCCACCAAAAAAGCTAATGAAGTGACCTTGGCGATGGATAGGTTGAGGCAGACACACATTGCCTTGGTGGAGGAGATGGGCCATAGAAATACTACAGTCACCGCCGAACGGGATGCGGCGGTCAAGGAACTCAACGAGCTCAAGGCCAAATTCTATGACATGGCCAAGGAAAGGGATGATGCGAACAACGCAGCCCAGGAGGTGTGCGAATAGACTGTCTTTCTTCGGGGTGAATGGGATGCGGCTATGGCTAAGGTTCACGATGTTGAGACTGAGGTCGAGGAGAAGGTGAAATCGGCCGAGTCCAGGCTAGAAGCCGACATTGAAGATCTTCTCGTTGTTTATAACGCTAACGTGCTGAGGCACAGGGGTCTAGCCTGGCTCGATGATTACCCGGCACATTTATACAACGCCTGGGGCCGATTGGTTGAGGAGGAGAAGGCGGTGCATCTGGGTGAGTCTGTTGATGAGTTTGAGCTCGAGAATCGTCTGCTGAATGAAGACGAAAAGAAGATTCTCCACGAGTCAATGATTTCTTATGAGAAGGAGAGACTCAGCACCCAGCACTTGAAAGTGGGAGAAGGCTCTGGGGTTGAACACCACGATGCAAGTCATGAAATTCCAGCGTCAACCCAGCCTGAATCCTTGCCTGCGGTCGATCCCCAAGCTGTTCCTGCCTACAATCCGGATCAGCCGCAGATGTCTCCGGCTATAGAGCAAGTTGTTGAAGCCGTTCAGCCGTCTACAAGCCAAACTGAGGAAGGTATTCTGAACATTCCACATATCTGTCTTAAGTCGGAATCGTCATTCAAATTAAGTTCTAACAGTTCTCTTATTTTTTGTCCAGTGATCGATGCTGCACCGGTCGCGCCTCCTGTCACTCAAGAATCACATCACATGTAGGATGCTATCATTACCGAAGCGACCACTGTAACTACAACTGCCCCACTTGACGAAATGCAGGGAAGCACGATTGTTTTTGATGAGCAAATGATGGAGGAACTCCTTGGTCGTCATAGTGATCCTTTTGCGGACCTGCCATTTGTTATGGATGGAGTTGCCCCTGCTTCAGGCTCTTCGATGCCAACTACTGATGCTTCCAGCGAGGCCCGAGTGATTAACGAAAAGGAAATAATGGCCGCAACCGATGCTGAAATGGGAGCAGCGGCTTATGGTGGCAGTTTTGGAGGTGGGATGGCGGCACCCGGTCCAGCTCCGCTCAGAATGATATCTCATGATGGTACAGTTTTCGACACTAGTGTGCCCATTCCACCTTCTACACTTGATCCTGTTCCTCCGACTCCGCCCGCAGGAAGCATCCCTATTCATTCGAGCTCGGAGGAGAATGTCGAGATCATGCCCCCGCCTGGAAACCGACCACCGAAAAGTAAAGGCTCGAAGAGGAAAGGTAGTGGCGGCTCCAGCGGGTCTACACCGAAAAGGAAGCCGAGGAAGAAATAAGAGTAGACATGCTTCCTCGGTTTATTTTGATTTTCATACTGTTGGCCGTGTATAGATGCGGGTTCGGCCCCTGCTAGTAGGAACTTTTTGGAACAAACTTGTACTTGAATTTCTTTCATAAACAGTAGAAATGAAACTTTTCTTTTTTTGGCTTCTTCTCAGTTATTGTGTATTTGCCTTACAGTTTCAATATCTGAAGTGCACTTGTGAAGTTTCAGCTTCCGAGTCAAGTTTGTTTTTGTTTTCCAGGTCTGGAAACTGTGGACATGGTTTATGACCGGGAAGTGAGTTGAATTCTGACGTCGCACCGCTTCAGTCAATGGTCGATGCTTAAATCCTGCCCTCCAGTCCTGAGGATGAGTTGTTGAACATCAGCCAGCGATCGCATTTCACTTATGACACGTTGGGTCTAGTGCCGCTGAACGGATGTTTGGGACAAGTGGAGATTGAGTGGTTCAACCCCACTCGTTTAATTATCGGCAATCATATCCGCACTCCGAGGATTTTCATTTGTTCACCGGCGGTCGATTACGCCGGTTTAAGTTTTAATTATATGTCCACACTCTGGGGACTTTGAGCTAATATTTATACTCCGACTCGCACTCTGGGAGTTCGGAGTTGGTATTTATACTCCAATTCACGCTCTGGGAATTTGGAGTTGCTGTTTATACTCCGTTTCGCACTCTGGGAATCCGGAGTTGATGTTTATACTCCGTTTCGCACTCTGGGAATCCGGAGTTGACGTTTATACTCCAATTCGCACTCTGGGAATTCAGAGTTAATGTTTATACTCCGACTCACACTCTGGGAGTTCGGAGTTGATGTTTATACTCCATTTCGCACTCTGGGAATCCGGAGTTGGTAAACAGATGGTCAGTCACATCTGCTGCATGTTTTGGATTTTGCTCGCACTCTAGGAACGAAAGGTGTATCAGGATCGGGATGGTCGGATCACATCCACCCTGAGTTAACAAGTGAGGTCGTTAGATGGACGGGTCCACCCTCCTCAAACTTGGTTTGGATATGGACGAAGTCGTTGGGTGGATGGATCCACCCTCTTCGTAGACCTATTTGTAAGTTTATACTCCAGTTCGCACTCTGGGAATCTGGAGTTAAGCGAAGGATTGTCGTGTGTCAATCCTTTTTTGACTTTGGTGTGATGGCTTGTCCCCGAGCATGGGTTTCACTTAGCGAGTGACCGGTTGCATCACAGTCACTCCCTATTTGAATAAATCTCACCGTATGGTGAAACTTAGCTCTCCGTGCATGGTGATGTTCATATGAAGTATTTCAAGTAAATCACAGCTCTGGCTCGAAGAGATTGCATTTTATTGCTGAAATAAGAAAATATGGCAAAGTCAGTTGCCTTATTACAAATTCTAATTTCGAAATGCAGAAACAAATTTCAAATGGAAATTAAAATAAATGAATAAACATAGCCTGTTTTGTGTAGTAGCGACGAAGACTCGCTATTCCAGGCTCTTGGCAGAGTAAGACCGTCAACGGTCGATAATTTGAATGTGCCATCTCCGAGCCTTCGTTCAATAACATACGGTCCTTCCCATGTCGGCTTCATATGCGAAGGAACCTGATGGATTCTTTTCTGGACGAGATCGCCTAGTTCAAAGGTTCGCGGACGGACCTTGGCGTTGTACAATCGGGCGACTCGACTTCGATACGCGGCTGTCCTCAAATCAGCCTCTTCACGCTTCTCATCTAATAAATCGAGAGATTCAGCAAGTAATATAGCATTTGTCTTTGGATCATAGTATGTCACACGATGAGAAGGTACTTCTAGCTCGACTGGAATAACAGATTCTGAACCATAAGAGAGAGAGAATGGAGTGTGACCGGTTGCAGACTTGTGGGTTGTTAGGTAAGCCCATAAAGCCATAGGAAGTTCATCGACCCACTTGCCCCCAACTTTTCCAGTCGTTTTTTCAGAATGGACTTTATAACTTTATTGACCGCTTCGACCTGTCCGTTCGCCTGAGGGTGTGCAACTGCAGAGAATTTCTTTTGAATGCGAAACCATTTGCAGAAATCTTTAAATTCAACACTATTGAATTGGGTTCCGTTATCAGTAACAATGGTGTGTGGGAGACCGAATCGACAGATAATGTTGCAGACTACAAAGTTGATCACTTTTTTCGTCGTTATGGTAGCAAGAGATTCGGCTTCAACCTACTTTGTAAAGTAATCAACTGCGACGATGGCGTATTTCGCACCACCTTTTGCCACAGGTAGAATAACAATAATGTCGATGCCCCATATTGCAAACGGCCATGGGCTGACCATTTGCGTTATCTCGGTAGGTGAGGCTCTAGGAATTCGAGCATGCTTTTGACATTTATCACATTTCTTTGCATAATCCGATGCATCGCGATTCACAGTCGGCCAGTAATATCCGTATCGAAGTATCTTCTTGGCCAGTGCTTGCCCCCCGGTGTGATCGCCACATTCTCCCTCGTGCACGTCGTGTAATACTCGTTTAATTTCATCATGAGCGATACACCAGAATAAAGGAACAAATTACCCTCTTCTGTACATGATTCCATTCTGGATGGTGAATCGTGAGGCCTTCCGAAGGACTTGTCTCTTTTCACTCCTGCGCTCCGACAGGGTTCTGTGCTCATGGTAATTTCTGAATGGAGTCATCCACGACTCCTTATCGGGTACGGCTTCACATACCCAATCTATTTCTGCCCGGTCAATGCTTGGGGAAGTTAAAGTCTCTACGGGAACGAGTCCCATTTGCTGAGCTTCACCTGTGCTGGCTAACTTCGCCAATGAATCGGCTTTCTGATTGCGTTCTCGAGGTATACAACAAATGGCATAATAATCAAACTGATGCAGTATTTCCTGAACTCGAGCTAAGTAGGCAGCCAGCCTTCGATCTCTCGCTTGATATTCTCCCCGAACTTGACACACAACTAATTGTGAATCACAATAAATTTCCACAGCGATAATTCTCAAATCTCTGGCGAGTTTCAATCCAGCTAAGAGGGCTTCATATTCAGCTTCATTGTTGGTTGCATGAAAATCGAACTTTAAAGCATAACATATAGATCGGCCTTCGGGGGTTTCAAGTACAACCCCTGCGCCCAAACATTGGTCGTTTGATGCACCATCAGTGAACGGCTTCCAGACGTATTCGGGAGATTCACTGGTTTCGGGCAAGTCCTCGGGAATGGTAAATTCAGCTATGAAATCGGCTAGGACTTGTCCTTGAATGGCTCGCCTTGGAGTGTAAGTAACATCAAACTAGCTCAGTTCGATGTTCCACTCGAGTAACCTACCAGACGTCTCAGGCCGCGTAAGGACCTATCGTAACGGCTGGTTGGTGTAAACAATAACAGGATGTGCCTGGAAATATGGTTGGAGCTTCCTTGATGCAATAACAAGGCAATAAGCCAACTTCTCCAGTTTCGGATAATTCCTTTCAGCTCCAGTCAATCGTTTGCTGATGTAGTATACTGGCTTCTGTATCCTGTCTTCTACTCGAATTAAGGCAGCACTGATTGTGTTTTCTGATATCGCCAAGTAAACATATAACTTCTCATGATCAATAGGCTTTGACAGGATAGGTGGTGTGGATAAATGTTGAATTAGTGCTTGGAAAGCGCCCTCACACTCCGTGGTCCATTCAAAGTTTCGTTTTCCTTTTCGGATCAGATCGAAGAAAGGAATGCATTTGTCGGTGGACTTTGAAATGAACCTGCTCAGTGCTGCTACTTTCCCATTGAGACTCTGGACTTGTTTTATAGTTTTCGGAGTTTCAAGATTTCTGATAGCCCAGATCTTTTAAGGATTAGCTTCGATCCCTTTAGCATTAACGATAAACCCAAGGAATTTTCCGGATGAAACTCCAAAATGACATTTCAGTGGGTTGAGTTTCATTCTGTATTCTCGAAGTATATTGAACATAGTTTCCAGGTCTTTAATATGGTCAGTGGAAAATCGTGACTTCACAAGCATGTCGTCTACATATACTTCCATGGTTTTCCCGATTTGATTGGAAAACATCTGATTGACCAATCGCTGGTAAGTAGCCCCGACATTCTTGAGTCCGAATGGCATAACTTTGTAACAATAAAGTCCCAGATTGGTTACGAAGCTGGTATGTTCTTGATTAGGTAAATGCATTGGTATCTGATTGTAGCCATAATACGCATCCATGAAGGATAAGAGTTCATGTCCAGCTGTTGAGTCTACGAGATGATCAATTTTGGGAAGCGGGAAACTGTCTTTAGGACAAGCTTTATTCAGATCGGAGTAATCGACACATGTTCTCCATTTTCCGTTCGACTTTCGGACGAGCACGGGATTCGACACCCATTCGGGGTATAGCGCATCTCGAATGAACCCGTTTGTTTTAAGCTTTTCTACCTCTTCTTTAAGGGCAGCAGATCTCTTTGGATCCATACCACGCCTTTTCTGTTTGACCGGGACATGCCGTAGGTCAATGTTCAGAGTGTGGCTCGCAATGTCCGGCGAGATCCCACACATATCAGAATGCGTCCAGGCGAATACATCAAGATTCTCCCGTAGAAATTTAACCAATTCCTCTTGAGTCTGCTGGCTTAGCTGAGAGCCAATCTTTATCATCTTTGAATCATCATCATTGTCAATTGGGACATCAATCGTCAGTTCGGCCGGGGATGCTTGACTTTCTTTAGATTCTCCTTCATCTTTGGTTTCTCTTGGGTCAAGATCCATTTGGAATTGGCTGGGGTGCCCGGGCCTAGGCCCAGGCATTAATTGTCAATTATCAGCAAAACGGACGCAGAGAGATTCCGCTACGCCCTTTCCTTTCTCCTTTCGCTGCGCCTCCTGCAGCTCGACAACATAACAGGCTCTCCCAACAACCTGATCTCTCTGAATGATTCCCACTCCACGATCAGTGGGAAACTTTAAAGTCAAACACCATGGGGCAATGGCCGCCCTGAATTCAGGGAGGGCCGGTCGGCCCAAGAAAGCATTATAAGGGGAGTCTATGTCTAACACAACGAACTGTAATATTCGTACTCTTCGGTGTTCTCCAACTCCCAACTCCACTGGTAGTTCCACTACTCCAGTGGGTATAGTAGCACTCCCATTGAAACCATGGATTCGAGATTGGCAAGGCTTTAAATCTTTGGCTTCCATTCTCATTTGGTCATAAGCTCGTTTAAACAAAATATTCACAGAGCTTACACTATCAACTAGGATCCTCTTCATCCAAGCAGGACCTACTTGAGCTGAGATGACCGGTGGATCGATAGTGGGGGCTTCGACTTTATCAGCATCTCTGTTTATGAATACGATGTCATCTGTCATCGTCTTCTATTGTTTGGCTGGAGCCCCTTCATCAAAACTACTATAAAACTCGAAGTCCGCATGCCTGATAGAGCTGGCATACGACTCCATTCCCTTCCAGCTTTGGTCTGCTGGATGAGGACCACCACTTATTGTATTAATAACCAACCTCCCGCCAGTTCGAGCGGGTTCCTCCTGCCTTTCTTGATTTGGTGCACGATTCTGATTCGATGGGCCCGCACCTCCTGACTGCGGCGCCCGAACATACTGATCCAACTTCCATTCACATATCATCTTTTCAATGAGATCTTGTAAATGATGACACTCATTTGTATTATGGCCATAACTTTCATGGAATCTACAGAACTTCCCTGTTTGGACTTGCCTATCCGTTGACGGCTTCGGGGCAGGTTTCTTGTATTGCATGGTATTACAGGTCTGCAAATACACATTTTCCAACGACGTATTCAATGGAGTATAATTGTCGAACATGGGAGCTCTACGCCGTAGACCACGATTTTGATCTCGTTTTTTATCTTGATTTCCACTGTCCCTCTGCTGGTTCTGTTTGTTTTGTATATTCAACTGGACTTTTCCGGAACTCTCCCCGGATTATTTAACTGCGATGTTACTCTGAATTCCTTCAATGCTAGGCCCTGCATCATCCTGCTTCCTAGACTGTTTCACATCCTCCCTTCTCAAGAATTGGGCTGCCTTGGAATAGAAACGGTCCAATGACACAGGCGGCTTCCCAGCTAACCAATTTCTGAACTCGGAATCAGGATCAATCCCCTTAGTCAATGCCATCAGGATAGAGTTGTCATTGGGATTGCTTATTTCTGCACACGCAGCATGAAATCGCTCCAAGTAACGTATGAGTGTTTCTCCGGGACCTTGAGTGACACTAGACAGAGTATTAACATCTTTAGGTCTTTCCACGTGCATACGGAATTGTTCAACAAACTTGGTGGCCATCTGGTCGAAATTAGAAATGGATCGTGGTGGCAAATGAGTAAACCACATAGTTGCAATGCCTCCTAAAGAAATGGGGAAACTACGACATTTGACTGCATCATAAGCTCTCGCAGCATTCATTAGCCATTCATACTTCAGGATGTGTTGATTGGGATTAGAATTTCCTTCATAGACTGGCAAAATTGGCATCCTGAAGCGCCGAGGTGGTTCAACATATAATATGTCATCAGTGAAAGGGGTATGACTCCGGGAAATCCCCCAATCGTCATTAGTGAGACCCTGACTTTCACGGATCATCTGACGAATCATCGTCGGTATATCCAGCATCTGGATATTCGGAGCATGCTATGCCAAGGTGTGGTCGGGTTCCAAAGCGCGAGTCTGGATCGGACGTGATCGATGGTCCGTGCCTCGCCTCCTTGGTTCAAGATTTTCAGGGACATAAGGTTTTGGAGTGTGTTCTTGTTGGTTACGATGCGGATCAGCTTGATTTCTAGCATCAACTCCTTATTTGGTATTGGTGGTGGTAGCGAGGTTGCCTGTGACATGGTAAAGAGCGACACCCCCTCGGGATGAAGGTCCGGTATGATGACTGGTGGATGGTCCAGTTCTGGGTTGTCCAAGATTCAAGGCAGGTTGGTGTCTTATGGCCTGGGTGTAGCTTACATCCAACCGTGGGCGTGTGGATCGATGATGATCATCAGATGAGGCTGAACTCTCCATGGAAGAATAAGAAGCTTGATCTCTTCTGGATCTTCTGCGCCTTTGGCGATTCAGCTGGTTGGTCAACTCCGTTTTGGCGCGCAGTTGTTCAGTAAGTTGTTGCCGACTCTGTGTCAATTCTTGAAGCAACATCTGGAATTCTTGTCTGGTGATCGGGCCTGATGGATCTGAAGGTCCGACGGCATCTTGGTTGGATGGAGGCAACTGTACGGGATTCTGTCTATCCCATCCTTCCTGATCAGCAGCTGTAGAAGCAGTTCGTGTGCTTACCATGATGAATTGACGAAGTCCTTTCCTAGATTTGATGCAAATCTGAATAGAATTGAAGGGCTTTAAGGCTTGAGATCTGGATCTTCTTCTTGGATTTTTGCAATCCGGTATCGATAGGAGATCCAAAGAGGAGGAGAAAAATTAGGTTTTTTCTCAGTGAAAGCACCAAAGTGTTTGTACCAAAAATGGGCACAACACTCTTTGGAAGTTTTTGAAGAGATAAAAATGAATAATTAAATGGAAAAAGAGGATTATCTAACAAAAACTCCAAAAACAGATATGTAAATAATAAAAAGGCACAGAAACATAAGAATTTAGAGTGGTTTGGCGTATTGACTACGTCCACTATGAAATTGATCACTTTATTGATGTTTCTTTGATGATTACAATTGATTGCAGCAGATTACAGCGAATTAAAGTTATGAAATTTGAGTACAACAGTAGTAATGGAGTATGGAATCGAATCCGGCAGAATCTGGGCGTTGGAGCGTCAAAAAGATCCTTTTTCTATAGGCCCCGAGGGTCTATTTATAGGTGTAGGGGGTTGATATTTTGCTCAGATCTCGGGAGACTTCTTCTGGTACGTGAGTGGGCCCACACGACCAAGCCCGTGAAGTTTCGGCTCGATCCGTGATCGATACGAATGAATTTCGTATCGATCAAGATTTTGCCCGATGGAGTCGAAACTTGGTGTGAATATTCTTTAGCATGTACGTAAGCTTCTGTGAAAATTTCATAGCATTTGGACTTGTGGACCTCGAGTTATGATCGATACGAAATGGAGACTTTCGGTAGTTCGTTTGGTTCGAATCAATCGTTTCGACTCGATCATGTTCGAATCGCTGATTGCATGTGCCTTGGTGATGACGTGGTTCACACTCTTCGGATCGATCCGCCTTTTATGCCGAGTTGATCGAGTCGTTCTAGGATTTTTGCCTTGTTCGTATCGAAGCAATTGTCTTGTTCGAATCGATGGAAGGTGACTCTCGTTCGCATCGATGCAACGAGCATTGTTCGTATCGATGGAAAACACGTGGAATACGTTAACTGCGTGGCCTTGTTCGTATCGATTGGAAATGACTCCAGTCGATCGATACGAAGTTGAAGTGGCCAGATGGACTCGAACATTGGTAGCCCGATCGATACGAATAACCATGATATGAATCGATACGAACAGGGACTTCTCGATGGATACGAAGCAACCGGACTTGAAGGACACGAACAAGGGCTATCTGCTGGATACGAAGTGGCGTGTCCTGATGGATTCGAACCAGATCGATACGAAGAGGGTCCTTTTCTAATTGTTCGATGGATACTAACAGCTGCTGCCTGATGGATACGAACAAGAGAGTAACTGATCGATACGAACAGGAGATTAGCTGATCGATGCGAACAAGAGAATGGCCGATCGATACGAATCAAGGGAATGGCCGATCGATACGGACAAGGCATACTCCTCTGATGGATACAAATTGTGGTTACTTCCTTTAATTTGCATCGATCATAACTTGAGCATATGAACTCGGATTGACTTGAAATTTGGAGCGTTGACTTTCATGGCTTCGCTTGTCATGTCATATCAATTGTAGCTTGATCCGGACTTGGACAAAATTCGTCGATATTCATAGTGAGCTTGCGCATAACCGATCAACAGGACGAACCGTCATTGGATTTTAGTCAGTTCCTTGGTGTCACGGCCTTGCCAAAAGGCGGGATAACAATTATGCACGTAATTTTACAAAATACATATAACTGTACACAAATCCTAAAAATATCGAGACTCCAAATACCGCGATATTTATACTCATTTCGATTCGCATTGTCAATTTGGACTAAACAGAAGCTGTCTCAAGTCCTAATTCGGCCGTATGTAGAAAAATCAGATTTTTGGACCTTTAATTGATTAACGATTCAATATTTAAATTAATTATTTAAATATTCCGTCATTAAAAAATGCGAGTTGTTACATAATCTCACTAATATATTTCTCTTAATACAAAATCTTTCTCATATGAAAAATTAATTATTTATCCTCGTTAACAAGGCCAACATTAATATCTATAGTTACCTTGGTTCATTCAATTAACTTTTAAAGTGTCACATACTTAATTAACCAAATCCCCTTAGGCAATTCTTATAACTAAATTGTTTTATTTACTCTTTTAATAATTTCTTCTTATTATTAATTTAATTTAATTTCCCATATTATGGGGCTCCAAAATATGGGATGTTACAGTCTCTCCTCACAAAAATTTCATCTTCGAATTTTAGACAAGGAAGAATACATAAATTATAGTAACACTTTGAAAGTGTAACGTCATTATCATATATGTACACACAAGTACAAAAAAGGGTTACATTAGTACCCTACTAATGTAAATCATCCATCATCAAATAAAATGCATTAGTGCAACTACTAACACAAAATCATATCATAGCATAAATACACCATTACCATACTAGTACATGCAATAGGAAACAAAGCACCTTGCTATATATGTGAATGCCTAAACCAACTTGGGATAGATATTCCTAATCCTATCCTCTACCTCTCAGGTACAGTCATCTTTGTCGTCACTCCACTGGATGTAAACAAGTCTAATAACTTTGTACCTTAACTTCTTAACATGACCTACTATCCCCTTCGTCCGTCTCACCAATGTCAAGTCTGGTTCCATAGATAAGTCCTCTATCGCCCTTGAATCCATTACCGAACCTAGGTCATGCACACATTTCCTTGAATGTGATATATGAAAAATATTATGCACACTTGCTAAGCTACTTGGTAACTCGACCCGATAAGTAAGTTTACCAATCCTCTCAATCACTGAAAATGATCCTATATATCTAGGTGCCAATTTCTCCGCATTCCCAAAACACATAACTCCTTGCATCGGAGAAACCTTCATGAGCACATAGTCGCGTATTACGAACTCAAGCTCTTTCCTCCTCTTGTCGGCATAACTCTTCTGCCGTGATTATACCGCCCTCATCCTAGCATGAATCAATTCTACTTTCTCAGTAGCATCTCTTACCAAATCGAGCCCTTACACAAGTCTGTCTCCTATGTCCAACAATAAATGGATGACTTACACGGTCTACCATACAACTCCTCAAATGGTGCTATTCCGATACTCGATAGGTAACTATTATTACAGGCAAACTCTATTAGATGCAAATGATCTTCTCAAGATCCTTCGAAATCCAAAATACATACAAACCCTCGAGTACACGGTTTACCATTATTCTGTTGATGGCAAGCCATGCTCAAGTTCAACTCTGTACCTAATGTATTTTGCAAGCTTCTCCAAAACTCAATGTTGAATAATGGGTCTCTATCACTGACAATACTTCTTGAATCCCATGTAGTCTCACCACATTCTTCATGTATAGCCTTACTAAGCCAGCCGCCATTCTTGTACACTTTACTGGGATAAAGTAGGCATTCTCTCGCTAAGCTAGCCCCGTTCTTCTTGACTTTAGTAGGATAAAGTGGGCGTTCTTAGTCAATCTATCGATTATAACCCAAATACTATCATTTCTCGACCATGACCTATGTAATGCATCTATAAAATTTATAGATACAGAATCCCATTTCAAGTTGGTACTTCCAAAGGTTGAAGTAAACTGCTCGGCTTTTGATGTTGAGCCTTCACTTGCTGATAGGTGAAGCACCTCTTCATACATTCTCCTATGTCTCTCTTCATTCCTTTCTAAAAGAAGACTCTCTTCATGTCATGATACATCTTCGTTCCCCTAGGATGAATGGTAAACTTAGATCGATGACTTTCTTTCAAGACTTCTTTCTAAACATCTCCTTTATTCGGAACACATAGTCTTCCTTTCTTCCTAAGACATCGCTTCAAGTCTATCTCAGATCCATTTAGTTCTTCATATGCACACCCTTTTCTATTCGCCTAATCGTTTCCGCTATCAATGGTCTTCTCTCTGCCTTGCAGCGATTCTATCCACAAGTGCCGAACGTACATCCAAACTCGCTAACCTACCCAGATCTTTATTCGATCAAGTATTATGCCTATAGTGCACTTCACAAGAGGCTAACATCACTAATGTATTTCATTCTTCGATCATGGCTAACACTCCATTTTTCTACTTTCTATTCAAAGCATCGACAACCTTGTTCCCCTTTCTTAGCATATATTCTATCCCAAAATCATATGCCACCAAGAATTCTAGCTATCTCTGTTGCCTCATATTCAATTCCTTAGAGAATAGGTACATAAGGGAATTATGGTTCGTATACAACTTGAATCACTCTCCTAAAAGGTAATGTCTTCAAATCTTCAGCGCTAACACCACTGTTGCCAACTCTAAGTCATGCTTCGAATACGTAATCTTGTGTGACCTCAATTGTCTTGATGCGTAAGCTATCACTTGCCCTTTTTGCATCAGCACTACTCCCAAACCTATTCCACATGCGTCGGTATACATTACCAACTCCTGATTCCCTTCAGGCATGATCACGACAGGAGCATTCATCAATAACTTCTTCAACTCATGAAATGACTCTTCACACTTATCAGTCCATACAAACTTCTTGTTCTTTCTAGTCAACTTAGCCAGGGTTGCCAATAAACGTGGCTTAATAAATCCGTGGTAGCAGCCAACCAAACCTAAGAAACTTCTCATCTTTGTGACTATCTCTGGTCTCTTCCAAGCATTAATGATTTCTATCGTCGATTGGTCTACTACCAATCCATTCTCTAAAATGACATGCCCACGAAACTTTACCTCCCATTTCCAAAAATGGTATTTCAAGAACTTTACCTTTAACCTGTGTTGTCTCAATGTCTCTAACACCAATCTAAGGTGGACTTCATGGTCTCTATTATCCTTAGAATATACCAAAATATCATCAATAAAGACCAACAAAAATCTATCCAACTGATTGTGAAAGACTAGATTCATAAGATCAACGAAGAATGCAAGGTAGTTGGTGAGTCCAAATGGCATCACTAACTACTCATATGAACTGTACCTTGTTCGAAATGAGGTCAATGGAACACTATCTTATGCTACCCTCGGTTGATGGAACCCCTTCACCAAATCTAGCTTTGAGAACATTGGATGTCCATTCAATTGATCAAACAAGTCATTATCATGGGCAATGGATAATGATTCTTCATTGTCAATTCAATTGGCTTTTGATAATTAATATACATTCGTAAAGATCTATCTGACTTCTTTATGAACACCATGGACGTTCTCCTCGTTGAACTACTCGGCCTAATGAAATTGTTATCCTTAATTTCCACCAACTGCTTCTTCAATTCTTCCATCTACTTAGGCGGCATTATGCTAATGGTCTTCTAATAGGCTGTGCCCCTGGCATCAAGTCTATTTGGAACTTGATTGTCGCTCTTGGCAGTAATCCCATTTCGAAGACATCTGCAAATTCCCCAATTAGTCATACTCTATTAATCTCATCGTCGCCTTCCATAGCACATAACATCAAGACCAACTTCTCCTTCATTATGTCCAATGCTACCATAATTCTTTCTCCACCACTTGGATTTCGTAAGGTGATAATTTTATTCGCACAACATATCCAAGTGTCATTATGCAATAACCAGTCTATACCCAAAAATAACGCATACCCTTCTAAGTCAAACACATATGGGACGCAACCAACAAATGTCCACATAATTCAAACTCAAGGTCAATGCACCTTAATCCGAGAGTGGCATACCCACCAATTGGATTAACTATATGTAAGGATGTAATCAAATAGGTAGTATCTAATTCTAATCTATCAACCAAGTCTCTCGAAATGAAAGAGTGATTAGCTCCAGTATCAAATAGAACTCAAATTGATATACTGAATATTGAAATCATACCTCCAAGCACACCCTTTTCTTTCTCCTCGGCGGTCGATCTAGACGAAGGCCCTTCCAAAGCATGAACCTTTGCCTAATTTGCTTTTGGGAAATCCCTCTTCTTATGGCTAAGCCTATAATAGATGAAGCACTTGGCCCTGTCCTTGTTCTTCGACTAGGTAAACTTAGAAGAGTAATGTCCCTTCTGCCCGTAGTTGAAACAAGTAACATCTGCCACGTTCGTCTTTTGAGCTCCTCCTCCCGAGGCCTTTCCTCCTTTTTAATTATTATTACCCTTCTGATACGTGTTGAATCTTTTCTTCTACCCACCCTTGGATCTAACATCAGCCTTTCTCTCCTTCTGAAACAAGCAGTCATATTGTTTCGCTATTTCCACCACCATCTCAAAAGGAGACAACATATGCGCCATCACCTTGTGATTCGGCCCCTTCCTCAGACTTTCAATGAACTTCTCATTCTTTTTTAATGGGGTATTAATATGCTCCCTTCCGTGCTTTGATAAAAGCATTAAAGCACTGAATGCACTCTGCCAAAGTCATCTCTTCCTTCTTCAAGTCAAGGAACTCCCTACACAACACACTCTTCTGCAATTAGGGGATAAACTGAGTCTCGAATCGCTCTTTAAACTTCTCCCAGTTATCTCCTCCCTTAGGATTTCAGCAATTACAGCTTCTCACTAGTCTAGAGCATCCTTCTGAAGCTGACAAGAAGCCAACCTCCTTTTTGGGCATTATCGTAACCTATGTCTTCGAAGGTACATTCACCCAGCTTTAACTAGTTCAACAATTCCAAAACAGACTCTTATCTCGTAAACACTTTTCCTCCATAACTCTTGAAATCTTGGTTCATCTTAGAAAATTCAGCTCCTCTTGCTACCACCGGTC
Organism: Allium fistulosum; assembly: GCA_030737815.1. Lineage (NCBI taxonomy): Eukaryota > Viridiplantae > Streptophyta > Magnoliopsida > Asparagales > Amaryllidaceae > Allium > Allium fistulosum. The sequence continues at coordinate 410,205,411 of CM060908.1, read as the reverse complement.
TTGGCTCAACAACTTCTGCTAGCTGTTGCCTCATCCTTTGAATCATAAAATGGTGAACACAACATTCATATCCATTCCTTCTTGAGCCAGGGCAGACATTTGAGTACCGTGTTTGGCACGAACTTCCGGGGCTGCTTGCCCTCCTTGGCCGTTAGCTTGCATACTGTCAATTCCTCTATTAGGGTTCACTTTTGTACTTTCTAAAGTCAAATGTTTGTTATGTAGGTCCATTTTTGCCTCATACATAAGCAGAAATTCGTAAGAAATGAAAGTAAAGAGAGTGAGAGAAATAGTAGAGGGGTAGATATATCCTACATTATTTCTATATTAAAATACATGTACATTATATATAGCATATACCTTCCCCCAAGATGTTCTTTCTCTATTATATAATTTCTACTAGCTCTATTTTGCTTATATCTTCCCCTAACCTAAGCTCTGATACCACATTGCAACAACCCCTACTTGGAAAATAAAAAATGGAAGCCGATGATGCTAAGTCATCACCAGAATCATTTTCAAGTGATAAAGTGAGTTTAGTATTTATTTTGCATAACATTAAGTAAATAGAGCTGTTAAATAAATTTCCATTTTACCGAATTAGTTTCACATAATTCATTACATCATTATCTACCCTTCTCGTTCCCATGTAATGGTAGATATAAAATAAGAAGTAAATATAGTGTCATGCCCGACATATAAAGATGCTGACACAACATTTATAGGGTTTCTCACAAGTTGAAGTGGCACTTCTATAATTAACTTGAAAACCGTTTCGTTACCATTCTAAGTAATTACTTTTTACCGAAGCATGTTTTGTGTCGAATTCTCATTGGTCAATTTATGCCTTTGTAGTTTTCTATTCGACAATTGTTAATTACATACTTTATTAATTAATTAATCATCTTCAACTAATTAATTTTTTCTTTTTCCATATCATTCGTATAAAATTGAAAATCGACGGAAAAAATTCACCAAAAATTCAATTTATCATATTTTTACCTTATATTAAAATTCCACATCAAAATAATTTTTTTATTTTTTAATAATCAATTTTCCTAAAATTTAACATTTTCTTAACTTTGAAATTCATAACAATTCTAAATAAATTCCAAAAATTTTGAAAACAAAAATCCACCTTCATTTTATCTTTATAAACATCATAGTAAATTTTCATAGCCTTTAAGTATGATTATATCATGCTTTACCCTAAAACATGACTAAATTCCTTTTATTAATATTTTGAAACATATTCAAAGTATTATTTGATTTTTCAACAAATTTACCATCATCAAAAACCATTCATTCAAAGACAAATTCAAACCCAAACCAGTTAGGAAGAGTTTAGGGAAATTTTTCCCACATTAATTATGAAAACCATGATTTAATATTCCATCTTCTTAAATGAAAGCTTGTATCTTTAGTCTTTTAATTTCCTTTTCTTTAGCTTGGAATATGGTCGCCAACCTTGTATAGGTTTTAGGGATTATGTTTTGTAAAATGAAAATGAAGTGGAACGAGGGAATATGGCTAAGGTAGGTATGTTGGTGATTTTGGACTGGGTAAATATCCATTCTTTCCAAATCTCACTAGTATATTTCTGTAAACACCCCCCTTTATATCCATACTATCTAAGAGAAAGTAACACTGTCAGATAATATGGAGAATAAAGCTATATATGGTACACACATGAATATTTCCTTGGACCAACATTGGTACATATCTCATATCATATAATACATACCATAAATGTGCACGGTCCTAGTATAAAGCTATAAACACATGTGTCACCAGGACAAAAAAACACAATCCCAGAACATAAATAGAGTATATAGAGTAAGAACACAACAGATAAGATATAATATATACAACATATACATAGTCACGTGGGTTACAAATGATAGGCTATAACTCATAATATACATACATCACTACATCACACACAGAGTATACATATACATACACAACAGTGTACAAAATATACTAGGGAATGTATCATCCTAATGTGACTACTAGCCTCCAATAAGTCCATAAGTCTGAAGATGTTATTGAGTATCTGCACCTATAATACTTCGGGATCCTGACCCGAGTATTCTAATAACACAAAATGTCAGTCTATATCTATAAATAAATATCAGCAATGATCATATATATGATGTATTAATGATCTAATAAATATTATATTATATTGATGTATATTATTAAGGTGATATATTTCTATCATTTAATTCCATATTTCAAACACATAAATGTTTATATTAACCATCCATTTTTGAGCTATTATATTTACATCCCAAGACACAAATATATATATATATATATATATGTCTCAAAATAACTAGTTATGGTTGATGATTGTACGACAGACTCACAGTCCCAAGTAGAGTCAGATATATGTATATGTTTGTGGGTCTCCTAACTCATAACTATATCCAGGTGAGGGTATAAACAGTATAGGCCTATCTATCACTCCGTTAGAACCAGATGGGAGACTGATAGTACGAAGCCAGCTCCAGAGTCACGCAGACTCTACAGCCTTCAGCTCCAGATTCCACGATTAGACCGCTAGAGTCGATGCTAGCTAAATATGATCCTCTCCAACACTAATAAAAGGAGTACATCACGACAGATGACATATAGTATCTATAATATCGACAAAAATCCCTTCTCATTAAATGTAAGCATGATACCTAACATATCACAGTAAGTTCCCTTACAAAAACTCTAACTCAATCTCTCTAACCCGTCACTTGAGTGCCATCTACTTATAATTACCAACCGAAGAAATATCACAACATTGTACCATACCACTGCACGATACTCAATTATTTACTCAATGCTTATAAACTGCACCCACATCCATCTTATCTATGCCATAAGTCCTAGGTATAAATGAAGAAAAATTATAGAATGCTCCATCCCATACAGTATTATAACTCTGTTTATTATAAATTTCTCATAGCACAAAACATTTATATATAGTTATATAATATTTATTTATTAAGATAAAGAAAATATCTCATCTTATGTACTATTGATTAAACTTATTAACTCCTTAATTAATGAGTCTTAAGAACTAATCATTAATTATTTATCTTCTAAATTTACCTTATATAACATTAATTATCATACCATAATTTGATTTTAATACACAACAAAATAGTATAATTTATATAAATTTGGCAATAACATTATTTTTATTTTACTCATATAATTTATATGATTTAATATACTTTTGTTGGGTCTAATTCTTGGTATTATTTTTTTGTTTATAATGTTTATCCATTCATTATAGTATTAATTTGTATTTATTTTATTTTATATATTATATCTTTATTTCTATTTCATTTTTTAAAAAGGTGGCGATTGGTCGAACCACTGGTCGATCGGTGGCGATCGATCGGTCGGTCGACCCGTCCCCCTTCAACGTCGCAATGCCTACATCCCCTATTTCTTCCTCTTCGAGCAAATTTAAACAGACCTTGGCCGATTTCCGACCCACATCATATTCTGCACACTTATACACATTCAAACTTCATCTATGCAATTTTTCATTCATCCAAACATCAATCAGACTCAAATATGGTCATTATTAACATAAAGTTCACTGTCTATGCACCAAAATTTCAACATCGCTCTGCTACCTAATCGAATTACAACCAATTGATAATTTGAAATGACATAGATGTAGCAAGCAACTCACTTGAAGACGGAGAGATTTAATTTCTTGCACTAGCTCTTATCCTCCTTGCTTTTCACCTTACTGTAAGTTTCCAATCCCTAAATTAGTGCTTGCAACTAGGGTTTCTTCTTGTTGATATGTGTAGAGACATGTCAGGAAGCCTATTTTCCAATTTAAGAATGTCTAACAATTAATTTTATTTGTTGTGAATTTTAGGAGTGATGAAAAGGTGGTAGGGTTTTGAGTTGTTGAAGAAGACAACATCAGATCCTTTAGTTAAGAAACGTAGTTATATTTATACACACAAACGAGATTTCCAAAGATTGGAAAACTCCGGAATCTTAAAAATAAGCCTTCACTTAATTTAATTAAACTTAGGTTAATAGCTTCGCCAAATCTAGTATTAACTATATTGTCATTTATCTTTAATACTGTAAACACCCCCATCTCTACACCTATACCACCCAAGAGTATAACGAAGTAATACTATCAGATAATACGAAGAATGGGTTTATATGGGGTACACACATGAATATTTTCTTAGGCTAACCCTGGTACGTATTTAAACATCGAATATAACTCACCATAAAATGTATCAATAGCGGTACAAAGCAATAAATATGTGTACCTCCAGGATAGAGCAATACATAATATATAGTATATAATAGAGAACACAGAGTTATAATTGCAGCAACAATGTACAATACAAAATATACAAGTTATGTCTAATATACAACACATGAATATACATACAAGAGATAATACAATACAAAATGATAAACTACTATACTGAATCACTAGCCTCCTCTATGCATAATACAAAAGCTGGTCTCACTGTTCCTGTACCTAAAAGGTCTCAAGCTGACCCGTGTATTATGTAAATAACACACGGGTCAGACTATATCTAAATATAGAGGTCAACACATATGTAGATATAAACTATACATAGCATAATAATGATGACAAACAAAACAATAGTATAACAAAGCAGCAACATCCTAAAATCAAGCATAAAGATGTCATCATCCATATAAAATCATATCAAATATTATCCAATTATAACAATATCAAATGGGCGAACCATTCATATCCAGAATCATCATCAAAATCCATAAATCATCAAATATGAGATATCATAAGTATAGTTAAGCTAGATCATAGTAATGCCCAAGGATATCCCTCAATCTCAGATTATAAAATATCATTGTTCGTCGATGGAAATTCTATCGGTTTAGAAAACCGTCGAACGAATTTAAATTAAAAATAACCGCAAGCGCACGGCGTACACTTGTAGTACGTGGCGAATACGGGTCGATTCGCAGGGAATTGATGATTTTAAAATTCTATTCAATCAAATTAACCAAAGTTGAAAGGGTGATTAGCTAAAAATGTAAGAAACTAACAAAAACTAGTAAAAGAAAAATAGATATAAAATATGAGAGTTAAATGATAATTTAGAGATAAATCCACTCTCTAGATCATATAATTCAACAATTAATGAAATTATGATCTCTTTTTTGGTCATAAGTGAGTTTAAATGATGTGTTTATCATAAGTATGGCTTATTTGTGCTATTTATTAGCTCAACATAAGCCATCAAACTATAACACACCCCTTAAACCACTTACTAACTCTCATGAAAACAACAACAAAGTTGAAAATGAAATCTATTTTAAGCATGACCTATTAACTATTGTTTAGAAATATATGCCATCAAATTTTAATTTCACAGTCACTTCATTACCATAATCATATGTAGATAAAGAGGTAATTATTGCTTGTGATTGTTTAAGCATAGCCTATTTGTTATGAACAACATAGACTATCAAATTCAACATGAAACAATAAATCACATCAACATTCCTTTAAGCACAAAAGAGATCAAAATTATCAAAATGTTGAAGCTACATGATTAGAGGCTTCATTACCCCTAAATTGAAGGGGTTAAGCTCTCATTTTTGTTATCATATGAACAAATGTAGCTAGCAACATGAAAGCAAAAAGAAAGGAAAATGAAAGCTAAATGAAAGAAAACTATTCTAATTGCATAAAAGAAAATCTACACTACTAGCATGAAAGAAAATGAACATGTAATTAAAAGGAAACAATAATTACATTGCATAAAAAAGGAATTACATAAGAGAAGAAATGGCTAAGTAGCCATGAAAAGAAAGAGAGCTTTGATTTATTTTCTAAGCTAAAAACTAACTAAAAGAGAATAAGGGGAGAAGAGGGTTACATGAAACATAAGGGGATTTTATACATGTGTTAAACCCTATTTCATATTTTTGGGGAATGCCCAAAATACCCTCTTAGGAAGTGTGGAGGCCAAGTAATCATTAGCTTCAAATAATCCTCATTTAAGTGTACATGAAGCCATTAATTCCATAAGCATGTGCATTAGCCTCTAATTTGTACATTAAGGTAGGTGGGTAGGTGGGGTCCTCCATTATCTTCACTTTGAATTATTTCCATCTTCATTTGTTCTCTTCACTCTTGTGCATGCATATATCATCATGTAACCAATTGTAAAATTCACCAAATTTCCTACAAAACAACATAGAAAATTCCATGTAAATTTTCACAATTTAATAAATGCATAAAAATGACCATTTTGCCCCTATATGAAGATGAATATGTGACAATTTCAAATAATTTGAATTTTGGTTTAAACAAGTTAAAATACCCAATATGATCATTTATTTAATTTAAATAGATTAAATATTATGGTAAAAATATGCACATTTACGTGCACATCAAATACTCCCACACTTATCTTTTTATTCGTCCTCGAATAAAGAAAAAACTAAGATAAATCCGTTTTCATAGGGAGCACGATTGCATTGAGCGTATGCAACAAGCCGTTAAACCTCTGGGTGTCCCCAGTAGGATGAGTGTTGTCTCATGAGGGTTTTCAGCGGATACTACCTACAAAATCCAAATGTAGAATGAAGATATTTAAAAAATGCAAGATTTATTTACAAAGAGATGAATGCGAGTTTTTGAAAATATTTACAGTGAAGGATTTACTTTTAAATTAACACAAATAAGTTAAATATAGGTTTGGTTATTATTTTGAAATTTAAGTCATTTACTCGTCAAAATTTCCAACAAAAACGAAGTTATCATAACAAATAGACTATAGTTTAACTCATTGTTTCGGTTGATAACAAAGTGTAACTATAAAATGGATCCTTAGTTGATTATCAAAGTGTATCAAAGTGGTATATTCATTTCTTTTCAATAACAAGTCAAATCAAATAAGTTAAAACAGTGCTTGGATTTCAATTGCTTACTCTCTCTTATTTTTGAAAATTTTATTGATATTAACAATTTTTACATATGCCTAACTCAGGTAAACTGAGGCCAGATATATTACCCATGCACTGCCTTGCGGACTGATGTGAGGGGAATACAAAACGTGGCGAGTGAACACACAAGTGTGAACACCTATTGACTGTAGGCGTTATTAGTAAAATAATTTTTATATACACACACCTAACTCAGATAAACTGAGGCCAAATATACCGATCGTGCACTGCCTTTCGGGCTTACGTGAGAAGGGTACAGAGCATGGCGAGTGAACACACAAGTGTGAACACATGACTCTAGGTGTTTATTAAAAAAAAGATATACATATATACAAGAAATTTTGTTTTTTGTTTTTTTAGGGAGAGAGTTTTGCAAATTCATCTTAGCATCATTTAACTTAGAAGACAAAAAAAATGTTATATCCTTTACTTTAAACCAACCACTTTTTAAAACAAAGATTTTCAATTAGGATATATTTCATAATTATCACGTATGAATCTTCCTATATACTAGTTAAACCATTTCCATTTGTACTCAAACTTCATTTTAGTTTTTGTTAAGACAAATTAAATTTCAAAAATTTCAATTTAATAAACCAAAAACATATATTTATCCTATAGTGTTTCTTTAAAAATAAATCAAAATGCTTTTAATTTTTTTTGTTTTTGAGATTTTTTTTAAATTTTGGAAAGAAAATAAAAATAAATAAACCATGAAAAATTAAAAATGATGATGAGTCTCCCCCACACTTGATTTTGACTGTGTCCCCACAGTCAACCCAAGTGAAGGAGAAAAATAAAAGCATAACCTTTATTTAAATGAAAATTAACGGTATTTACATGTGATCAGAAAGTATATCGTCAAAAAGTAAATGAAACGGTCTTCCAAAGACCGATTCATTTGTCTCATCAAATATACGAGACGCAGTTTAAGCTCGAAAAACCAAACCGTAAAAGATTTCAAAGTTGAATGTTGATTTGGAAAAATGAATGTCGTTTCATTGAAAATCGTAAGAGCTGTTTCGGTTTCGATAATTTTTGGGGTAGATATAATGATTGATTGAAATTCAAGTTTATTTTCACCAAATTGAAATTCAAGTTTGTCATTGAAAAATTCTTCAAAATTATTGATTTCAAAATCTAAGTGGTGATTTAAATCTTCCCCTTTGGAATTCAACAACTCGTTTTCGAAAATTCCAAAAAATTCGTGTTCGTTAAATTCTTCTTCCTTTATTGGATTATCAACAACTTCATTGCGTATCTCAAGTTCAAAATCTAAAGTTGTTGTATTCAAATTTTCGAAATCGAGAAAAGGAAGATCGCATTTTAAATTTGGTTCCACACCCTCAAAAGAATTGAAATCCAACTCAATTACCGTGTTTTCAACAACTTTATTAAGATTATTATTTTCAATTTCAAAAGTTGTTATTTGAAAATCATCGATTTGGGTAAAAGATGGATTATTACTTAACTCGTCACACGTTGGGATTTGGTTTTGTTGTTCACGTTGTTTCATATAAGTTTCAAACAACGAATCCGTGTGATCATCGTAAATTTCGATCATTTGTTCAACAAAATCCAATTTATAGTTATAAACTTGAGGATTTTCAATTTGAAATTGTTGAGAACAAAAATTTTCACATGCATCATAGTCGAGATTATTCCCATTGCCAAAATTATTTGAAAAGTGGATCACATTTTCGTTTAGATTTTGAAATTCATTTTGGAGTTCAAAATTAAATTGGCATGGGAAATAATCGAAATCATTTGAATTTTGGATTGAATTCAAATTTTGACTATTTTGAAAACTTTGATTTGAATCATTGCCCAAATATGAATTACACAAATCATTTATCATTTGATTTTGTTGTGTAGAGATTTCAAGTAAAGATGAAATGCTCTTTTCAAGATCTGAGGGTTGTTCATCGTTTTGAAAATTTTGTGGTTCAAAATATGAATCATTTAAGCAATAGTTGTTGTTAAAATATCCATACGAATTTGGAGTGAAATTATATGGATTATATAGATTTCCACAACTATCGTAAAATTCATATGAATTTGGAAATTCTGACATTTTCAAGAATATATTTTTTTTATAAAGGAAAAATATTTACAAAAGGAATTTATTTTTCAAAATGGAAATTGATTTTTTTGTTTTGTTTTTCTTTGTTTTTGAAAAGGTTATATATTTTTTTTTGGATTTTGGTTTTTCTAAATTTTTTTTGGATTTTTGAAATTTCAAAGGAAAAGGATTTAAAAATTTCAGGGGAAAAGGAATATTCACAATTTTTTTTAGTTTTGGATTTTTGAATTTTTTTGTTTTTTTAAATATGCATGAACTAATGCAACTAAATGAATGCAAGTTTTAATTACAAATGATTTATCCTAAGTTAACCCAAAATTGTATAATTACAAATTGTCTTAAATCAACAAGATAGTTCTCAGCTAGGTAACGGGCAGGAGTTATCGGTGCACCACGAATCACCGTAGCAATGCAGCCGAAGGTTTAAGTACCTTCAGAGGAACAACCACTATAATATTTACGAATCACCGTAATATTTATAAATGGTTATTACTCTGCCGTAGCCTAGACACCAAGAAAGTAAATTGTTCAAAGAAGACAACTTCTCAATCTATAATTAAGAGCTATCGATGTCTAACCGTTATTATTAACAAATTCTAGGATGAAATGCAAAGCAGAAATTAAACGTGTATTAACAATGCAACTACGAATGGATTTTGTTTTTTGTTTGTTTGTTTGTTTGTTTTTTTGGGGTTTCTGAATTTTTTTTAAAATGCAAGTAAACAACAATGCAAGACAAACAAAAACAATAGATATATACAATGCAAGGCAAATAAAGAGAAAATTATAAATAAGCAACCAGTTTTTTTTGGCAAGCTCAACACGCAAGCAATTTATTTTAGCAAGCACTTCTGCTCCTTCTGCAATTCGGCTTTGGCAACCTGAAATAAAAACAAAATATATATACAGTTTTTTTTTAATTTTTTTTGAGAAGGAAACTTAAAAGTGAAGTTTGACTTAAATTTTTTTTTAGTATATAAGGATGGAACTTACAACAGATTAAAACAAAACAATTTTTTTTAGGATAAAATGAAACAAAGGTAAGCAAACTCTTTTTTATAAATGTACTAGGATGGACTTTAAAAAAAAATTAAAACAAAAGCAAAGGACAGAACAAAAAAATTAAAACAAATGAGTCGCTCAATTCAACACCATGTAACCCGGCCCAAAAAGAAATAAACTAAACAAACTTTCAACCCAAAAAAAAATCGCTGCTTGCTCAAAACTGTATTACTCTCTTCAAAATAAACAAAACAAAATCTCAACACTGTGAAAATCAATGCTTGCTCCTAAGTCCTAATTCGAAAATTTAAAATTCCGAAACAAAAAAGCAATTCGAAAAACAAGAAGTCGAGGGTGATGCAAACGGTGGTCAGCGGTTTGTTCTATTTGGCTTTGTGGTTTTCGGAGGAGGGCGGTTCTGGTTGGGAAGTTCGAAGGTGATTGGGATTGCGGTTCGCACTGGTAGGCGATGATCTCGAAGTTAGTTGAAATAACGATTGAAGGTTGGAGGAGGAATTCGATTGCGACTTGAGTTGAAGGAGGGGGGTTTCGGTTGCGACCAGAGTTCGGTGGTCCTGATTCGATTTGCTGTGTGGTGTTCAAATTGGGTTCGAGAGATGCTATTTTGGTTTATGGTGATGATGATTTATTCGGCAATGGAATTGACGTGGGTTGTAGGATATTTGAGAAGTGGATTTGAATTGCAGAAGTTTGGAAGTTGAAGTCAACTTGGTTGTTACTGAAGTGCAGTGGTTGTTCAAGGTTAGATGGTCAGATGATGAAGGGCTGTTGTCAGTGGGTTTCGGCAATTTTAGGTGAAGCAATCGAATTTGGCGGTGAAGAACTGTTGGTGTGTTGGTTATTACAGCTGTTCGTTTTTGAAGTTGTAGCAGTTCTGGTGGTGGTGAATTGCAGAGAGCAGGGTGCTGTTGCGAAAGCAGTTTTGGTGCACAGTTTGTAGTTTGAACTGTTGTGACTGAAGGCAGGGGAATGAGGCTGGGGGAAGCTTGCTGCGTGACTGTTGATGAACTGGATGTAGTTTGCTTGTAGTTGGCTATGAGGTAGAGGTGATGTAAATGCTATGTATAAGCAGGTGTGTATTTGTTGGACTGTGAGGTGGTTGTGTTATGAAATGATGTTGATTGAAGAGTGTATGACAGTGGTATGCTCTTGGTACTTGAAGAAGTATGGATGAAGTTTGAAGAGTAGTCAGAGGCTGTGACGACCGCCCATGATCCCTGTACCGAATCTAAAGATAGTGCGCTGTAAAGTGTGCCAGGCGACCATGGACGATTGTCAAGGTAAGATTAAAACAACAGAATCTATCGTATTACTCACAGCGCATGGACAAAATACAATAGAACATATGTATAGTGAAGCTTTACAGAACAAAATGACATCTTATAAAACTCCATAATAGTTGAATACAAGCATTCATATAGTCAATACATCCAGCCTCACTACAAATCTCTCAGAGAATACAAAACAGCGGAATATCCAGTACATATAAGAAGATAATATGCAACCCTCAAGCTCGTCTTCGATATCAGCATCGTGAGAAGAGAACAGCACCTGTCACCTGCTACCTAGTCTGCCCGTCCCAAAAATGGACGAACAGCCCAAGGCAATAAGAATTAAAACATAAAGCCTTGAGTCAGACAACAGTCTTAGTGAGCAGTAAATTAACTAACAACATACCAAAAGAGCATAAAGGAAAAGGAATAGGAATACAACCCTCCCACTCCAACCTCATTCTACAGTGATAGCCCCCAGACACACACTAAGCAGAAGCAAACATAGTAGAGCATACAATTTAAAGTAAAACTACTATCACTCGAGTCAAGGGCGATGTTTTCCAAGTACCAAGGCCTAAATCAGATAAGCACCCAGAAAATACCGCTCTTGAGTCCGAATGACGATACAACCAAACATCCATGACTCTGGCTATCACTGTTATCATTGCTTCGATATCACCGTTAATTGAATGACCGGCACATTCTTTCAGCCGTCCGTCAAGGGCTAATGGAAACCCCGGTTCTAGACATAACTCCCGCACGTCGTCGCAGCCCGTGCCTAGGACTATCGAATCTGCCCAGAGTACTCGACCATCAACAGTTGGCCGTTGGGACCATCGAATCTGCCCAAACGTACTCTTGCTTAGAGCATGCTAGAACCTTCAATCAACGATGCTATCCAAGCCTCCTAGTCATCCTCCTCGACGACTATTCTCATATCCATTCATTATCCTCAACTCGAATCATATCACCGAGTTATCAACATGCTTGGAATGATCCCGTCCGGATTAGACCAAGTCTTCATCATATGATTTGCCTCGCTTCATTACATCCTCGCAAAGCCTCATCTCATCATCACATCATCAGATCTATGCATAAGAGCTTCATCATCCCGCTACATATGCCACGAGCAGCTTTTCCAATTCAAGAGCCTTTCCCTTAGCTTTTGAATCATCTTCGATCTAAATCTAATCATCAATCATCTAGTTCATAACAATCAATCAAATCAAACATCAATCCAAACAATCAAGCATTCAAAAATGATCTAAGTAGACAATTATAACAATAATGGCATTTTCGTAATTAAAGAGTTGAAAGTCCAATAAGCATGAAAACATGGATTATATCTCTACAAACTTGATGAATGAACTTGCATAGGTTAACATATGATAAAATGGATGTAACATCATCATGAACAATGGATCTATATGGATCTACACATAGGATGAAGAAAAATGCATGGAAATCTCTATTTTAACACCAAAACGAGCCAACAATCCGATATACTCCTTTGGATCCGTGTGAGAGATAATCACCACTCACCAAATCACCTAAACAATCCAAAAGATATCAACTTCAGATCTGGACAGCGAAGAACTAAGCTAGATCCGACAAGATCTCACTTCAAACGAAGAAATCTCTCTTGAAAAGATGAAGATCTTCAATCTAAGCTCTTGAATCTTCAATCTTGATCTTCGATTTGGATGGATGGAAGCACTAGATTAGAGTGGAGAAAAGAAGTGAAGAAGTGTAGAAGTCGAGCTCTCAAAATGGCAGCACTTCGTCGCTTCAAAATCCGGATCCCAAAAAGTGAGAACAACCCCTCCTATTTATAGCTGAAAACTGCCTGAGTCGTAACTCGGCTATCTCCTTAAGTCGTTGCCGACCTAACATATGCCGACCTACGACCTAAAAACCCCTACGACTTAACAGAGCCTCCGACCTAACTTATGCGCGCTTCACTCCTAAGTCGCCTGGACGACTTAACAACTTAGCACCATTCGACTTAACACTGCGCGACTTAACTATGCACGACTTAACACTTAGACGAAACCCAGCGACCTAACACAGACTGCCTCTCTACGACCTACGACTTATAAAACCTTGCGACCTAACAACTCGGCAACCCACGCGACCTAACAGTCTTCGACCTAACGACTTAGCCTATGCGCGACTTAACAATCTCGCGACCTAACACTTAAGCCAATACGCGACCTAAGACTTAGCCAATACAACAAGATACCAACCCCTTAGGTCGTCCAACGACTTAACTACTAAGTCGCTAACCTGCTATCCAACTCCTCTAGGTCGTTGCCGACCTAACTATACTAAGTACATCCTATAGGTCGCTCGAAACCTTAACTCGCCAGAAACTCTTAAGTCTCCTATCTCTTAGGTCGTCTACGACCTAAACCCTTAAACATCTACGCGACCTAACATAAGTCGCGAACAAACTGGGATACGACCTATCTACTAAGTCGTTTAGACGACTTAACTATCCAATACTTCACTTAGGTCGCTCACCACATTCCTTAGGTCGCCTAGACCTCTTAAGTCGGTCAGTCTTTAGGTCGTTAACTCGCCCTGCCGACCTAATTACTTAACTAAATCCTAGGTTGCACAATTCTATAGGTCGCTCCAACTAACCCACGACCTAACACTAACTCGCCGAAGTCCTTAACTCGGTCACGACTTAGCTCTTAGGTCGTCCGCGACCTAGGACTTAGACAAATTTCCCCAAAAATCTGAAATGACTTAAAAATGCAAAAATTCCAGATTTTGACGAACTTGTCGATCCGTAAAAATACGGGTCGTTACATTCTCTCCCCCTTAGGAATTTCGCCCCCGAAATTCCAAGCAATCAAAACTATTCTGTACGCCTACCATCCATAGCAATCAACAAACCATGCATCCAATTCTAACTTAGCGTACAGAATTCTAAAATTAGAACAAGTTACAATATCGTGAGATGACACGACACCTTAGGGCCATACCTTGAAGAGTTCAGGATGAGCTGCTTTCATCCTCTCTTCCACTTCCCACGTACAGTCGTTATCATCATCACTCCATTGTATCTTGAGCAACTTAACTACCTTCCTCCTAAGCTGTTTCGTGTCGGTTTCCACAACACGAAGTGGCTTACGAGGTCTTCTATCAACTGGATCAACTTCAAAATCTTCATAGCTATCAGCAGAAACCACTGCATTCGAGTTATGCACATACTTCCGTAGATACGATACGTGAAAAACATTGTGTACACCCGACATCTTCTCCGGTAACTCCAATCTATAAGCGAGCTTTCCAATTCGCTCGATGATCGGGAATGGTCCAACAAATCTCGGAGTCAATTTTCCTTTCTTCCCGAATCTAATAACATTCTTCATTGGAGAAATCTTCACAAAAACCATATCCCCTACGTCGAATTCCAAATCCTTTCGACGCTTATCGGCATAACTCTTCTGACGGTCTTGGGCTGCCTTCATTCGTTGCCGAATGATCTCTATGCAATCTGAGGTCTGACGAATCATCTCTGGCCCAAGTATCAGCTTTTCTCCAGTTTCCAACCAACATGTCGGAGAGTTACACGGTCTTCCATACAACGCCTCATACGGTGCCATACCAATGCTTGACTGGTAACTGTTGTTGTACGCAAACTCCACCAAATGAAGGTGATCTTCCCATGATCCTCCGAAGTCCAAAACACATGCTCTGAGAAGATCTTCCAAAACTCGGTTGACTCTCTCGGTCTGACCATCTGTTTGGGGATGATAAGCTGTACTCAAACACAACTCGGTTCCCAAAACTTCCTGGAAGCTCTTCCAAAATCCACTAGTGAACAATGGGTCTCGATCGCTCACTATACTCTTCGGAATACCATGGAAACGAACTATCCACTTAACATACAACTCAGCCAACTTTGATGCAGTCCTAGTCGATCGAACAGGAATGAATCGTGCACTCTTAGTCAGACGATCCACAATGACCCAAATCCCTTCATTTCCCGTCCTGGTTCTAGGCAATCCATCAATAAAATCCATCGACACTTGTTCCCACTTCCATGTAGGAGCTTCTAAGGGTTGAAGCAATCCACTTGGCTTCTTCTGTTCAGCCTTTACCAACTGACAGTTCATACACTTGGAAATGAAATCTCCAACATCCTTCTTCATGCCTTCCCAGTAGTAGGTTCTCTTCATGTCCCGATACATCTTATTTCCACCTGGATGAATTGTCAACTTCGAGTGATGACTTTCCTTCAGAACTTCACTCCTCAATTCATCTATATCGGGAACCACTAGTCGTCCTTGCTTTCGAAGCCAACCTTCTCTATCGACCTCGAATCCTTTATCCTTTTCTGGCTCCAATCCAGATTCCAATTCACGGATAATCTTGACAAGCTTATCATCTCGCTTTTGACTCTCGCCAATCCTTTCCACAAGAGTCGGTCTTATCGATAAGTTTGCCAACATTTCAGGTTCCAATTCGCATCTAGGTCTGAAGTCAAATCCAGCTAAATACTCGAGACTCTTCCATTCTGAAAACATGGCTCCCAATCCTGCATGTCTTCGACTTAACGCATCTGCCACTGCGTTACCTTTTCCCGGAGTATAAGCTATACCAAAGTCATATGATGCTAAAAACTCTAGCCAACGTTGCTGCCGAAGATTCAAATCCTTCTGGGAGAAAAGATACTTCAACGACTTATGATCCGTGAACAACTCGAATCGAACTCCCAACAGATAATGCCTCCACATCTTCAGAGCAAATACAATCGCCGCTAACTCCAAATCATGAGTTGGGTAATTCCTTTCATGCGGCTTTAGTTGTCGACTGGCATACGCAACAACTTTATCCTTCTGCATCAGCACTGCTCCAAGTCCAGTACCACATGCATCGGTGTAAACCACCATCTCATCATTCCCACTTGGAATAGTCAAAACAGGAGCACTCGTCAGTCTCTCTTTCAGGATTCCGAAAGCTTGCTCACACTTAGCATCCCAACTGAACACTTTGTTCTTCTTCGTCAATCCTGTTAATGGTGCAGCTACCTTGGAGAAGTCTTTGATAAACCGTCGATAATATCCTGCTAATCCAAGAAAACTCCTCACATCTGACGCATTCTTAGGTCTAACCCAATCCTGGATTGCTGCCACCTTAGCGGGATCAACCGCTATTCCATTTCCAGAAATCACATGGCCTAAGAACCTCACTTCACTCTTCCAGAAGTGACACTTCGAAAACTTAGCCTTCAGCTGATGTTTCCGCAAGATTTCCAAAACAATACGCAAGTGCGTCTTGTGCTCTTCTTCCGTTCTGGAATAAATCAGAATATCATCCACGAACACAAGTACGAACTTGTTCAACTGATCTCTGAACACTCTATTCATAAGATCCACA
This sequence comes from Allium fistulosum, assembly GCA_030737815.1. Lineage (NCBI taxonomy): Eukaryota > Viridiplantae > Streptophyta > Magnoliopsida > Asparagales > Amaryllidaceae > Allium > Allium fistulosum. The sequence continues at coordinate 410,188,644 of CM060908.1, read as the reverse complement.
AAATATGCTGGCGCGTTAGTCAATCCAAACGGCATTACCAGCCACTCAAAGAAACCGGATGGTGTTCGAAAAGCAGTCTTCGGCACACTATCCTTAGCAACTCTCAACTGGTGAAATCCCGTTGCCAGATCCATCTGAGAAAACACCTTAGCTTCGTGAAGCTGATCAAACAAGTCATCTATTCTCGGCAATGGATACTTGTTCTTCTTAGTCACCTTATTCAGCTCACGATAATCCACACACAATCTCAATGACCCATCTGCCTTAGTTGCAAACACAACTGGTGCACCCCACTCGGACACACTACGCCGAATGAATCCTTTCTGTAAAAGGTCATCAACTTGCACCCTCAACTCTTGCTGTTCTCTAGGCGCCATCCGCCTAAGAGGCATCACAACAGGTCTGGCTCCTTCAACTAGATCTATACGAAACTCGATCTCTCTATGCGGCGGCAACCCTTTGACTTCGTCAAAGACATCCTCGAATCCATTAGCGATCGGCACTGATGACAGTCCATCCCGTGGAACAACTAGCGAATACATGAAGCTCATGAAGACGCCTTCTTCATGCTTACATCGTATCACAATCTTTCGCCCCTCCACATTCTCGACTGTCACTTCCAACCTTTCGCAATCAACCTTAGCCGCATACCTCCTAAGCCAGTCCATACCCAAGATAATTCCGAACCCCGCAAAGTTCAGAACAAAGCAATCACAAACAAAAGAGCAACCATGACTCGACACAACTAGACCACGGCATAACATACACAAACAAGACGAACCCCCAACTGGATTAGTCACAACCAATGGCCTATCAACAATATCCGGTGTCAAACCTAACCGGCCAACGAGTTCATTACAAACAAACGAATGCGATGCTCCAGTATCGAACAGAACTCTAACTGGAACACCACCTAGGAAAAGAGTACCTTGAACAACCACACTCTTTCCTTTCTCTTCAGCAGTAGGAGCTTTTGAAGACGACGGAACAGCTCCCAAAGCATAAGCTTGCACAATTTGCCTGTCCTTCCTTGGTTCTGGACAATTCTTCCTGAAATGCCCCGGCTTGTCACAGTTGTGACACTTCATCGGTACCTTCGGATTCTTACAATCCTTAGAGAAATGGCCCTTCTGTTGACAATTGTAGCAAGTCACCTCGCCTTTCGGCTTCTTCTGGCCATCCTTACCTTTCTGCTGCTGCTGCTTCCTCTTCTGGTTTCCACCCTGCTGTGGTTTAGATTCTCCCTTGGTAACAGCAACAACAGGTACTTCCTTAGGAAACAGACTCTCATGCCTAAGAGCTTTCTCCACAAGCTTCTCAAATGAATCGTCCAAATGATCCACCAACTGTCTCCCAAGATAACTATCCAAGCCGGTCACAAACTTCTCATTCTTCTGATAAGCAGATTCAATATATGACCGAGCATACTTGGACAAAGCTTCGAACTCAGAAACGTACTCAAGAACTGATCTTCCACCTTGCTTAAGCTCCACAAACCTCTTGAACAGAACAGACTTCTGAGCTGTGGAAATGAACTTAGCTTCAAATCTAGCTTGGAATTGCTCCCAAGTAATCTCTTCCTCCGCAGTAGTGATGGTAATAGAGTTCCACCAATCAGAAGCTCTCCCTTGAAGCTGCCTCGATGCCAACTTCCTCTTAGTTGCATCATCAATTCCCAAATCACCAAAGATCCTTCTACAAGCATCTATCCACCTCTGGACTTCAATGGTAGATTCTGTTCCCAAGAAAACCTTCCCTCCAAGAGCAGTATAATCCTTGCACAGCTTAGCAAAATCCACTGGTTTTGGAGTTTGGACTTGAACTCCAACATCAACTGCCGCCCCCGGAACTGGTATCCTTCTCATGATCGAAGTCATCATAGCTTCGAACATGGCTGCATAATCAGCAGTCTCTTCAGTAGCACGACCTCCCCTAGCAGCTGGTCTCCCTCTTCGACTCATTCTCAATATCTATAAAAAGGAATGATTAGAACATCTAGAGAAACAACTGCATAAAGGACTCAAACTCTACTAAGCTACTATATTATATATAGTATTCATCCATCAAAATACAATTACGTCTCTCATACGTAGTTACGACAGCGAGCGTTGGGTAAAACCGATTAACCAATGCTCTGATACCAAATGTGACGACCGCCCATGATCCCTGTACCGAATCTAAAGATAGTGCGCTGTAAAGTGTGCCAGGCGACCATGGACGATTGTCAAGGTAAGATTAAAACAACAGAATCTATCGTATTACTCACAGCGCATGGACAAAATACAATAGAACATATGTATAGTGAAGCTTTACAGAACAAAATGACATCTTATAAAACTCCATAATAGTTGAATACAAGCATTCATATAGTCAATACATCCAGCCTCACTACAAATCTCTCAGAGAATACAAAACAGCGGAATATCCAGTACATATAAGAAGATAATATGCAACCCTCAAGCTCGTCTTCGATATCAGCATCGTGAGAAGAGAACAGCACCTGTCACCTGCTACCTAGTCTGCCCGTCCCAAAAATGGACGAACAGCCCAAGGCAATAAGAATTAAAACATAAAGCCTTGAGTCAGACAACAGTCTTAGTGAGCAGTAAATTAACTAACAACATACCAAAAGAGCATAAAGGAAAAGGAATAGGAATACAACCCTCCCACTCCAACCTCATTCTACAGTGATAGCCCCCAGACACACACTAAGCAGAAGCAAACATAGTAGAGCATACAATTTAAAGTAAAACTACTATCACTCGAGTCAAGGGCGATGTTTTCCAAGTACCAAGGCCTAAATCAGATAAGCACCCAGAAAATACCGCTCTTGAGTCCGAATGACGATACAACCAAACATCCATGACTCTGGCTATCACTGTTATCATTGCTTCGATATCACCGTTAATTGAATGACCGGCACATTCTTTCAGCCGTCCGTCAAGGGCTAATGGAAACCCCGGTTCTAGACATAACTCCCGCACGTCGTCGCAGCCCGTGCCTAGGACTATCGAATCTGCCCAGAGTACTCGACCATCAACAGTTGGCCGTTGGGACTATCGAATCTGCCCAAACGTACTCTTGCTTAGAGCATGCTAGAACCTTCAATCAACGATGCTATCCAAGCCTCCTAGTCATCCTCCTCGACGACTATTCTCATATCCATTCATTATCCTCAACTCGAATCATATCACCGAGTTATCAACATGCTTGGAATGATCCCGTCCGGATTAGACCAAGTCTTCATCATATGATTTGCCTCGCTTCATTACATCCTCGCAAAGCCTCATCTCATCATCACATCATCAGATCTATGCATAAGAGCTTCATCATCCCGCTACATATGCCACGAGCAGCTTTTCCAATTCAAGAGCCTTTCCCTTAGCTTTTGAATCATCTTCGATCTAAATCTAATCATCAATCATCTAGTTCATAACAATCAATCAAATCAAACATCAATCCAAACAATCAAGCATTCAAAAATGATCTAAGTAGACAATTATAACAATAATGGCATTTTCGTAATTAAAGAGTTGAAAGTCCAATAAGCATGAAAACATGGATTATATCTCTACAAACTTGATGAATGAACTTGCATAGGTTAACATATGATAAAATGGATGTAACATCATCATGAACAATGGATCTATATGGATCTACACATAGGATGAAGAAAAATGCATGGAAATCTCTATTTTAACACCAAAACGAGCCAACAATCCGATATACTCCTTTGGATCCGTGTGAGAGATAATCACCACTCACCAAATCACCTAAACAATCCAAAAGATATCAACTTCAGATCTGGACAGCGAAGAACTAAGCTAGATCCGACAAGATCTCACTTCAAACGAAGAAATCTCTCTTGAAAAGATGAAGATCTTCAATCTAAGCTCTTGAATCTTCAATCTTGATCTTCGATTTGGATGGATGGAAGCACTAGATTAGAGTGGAGAAAAGAAGTGAAGAAGTGTAGAAGTCGAGCTCTCAAAATGGCAGCACTTCGTCGCTTCAAAATCCGGATCCCAAAAAGTGAGAACAACCCCTCCTATTTATAGCTGAAAACTGCCTGAGTCGTAACTCGGCTATCTCCTTAAGTCGTTGCCGACCTAACATATGCCGACCTACGACCTAAAAACCCCTACGACTTAACAGAGCCTCCGACCTAACTTATGCGCGCTTCACTCCTAAGTCGCCTGGACGACTTAACAACTTAGCACCATTCGACTTAACACTGCGCGACTTAACTATGCACGACTTAACACTTAGACGAAACCCAGCGACCTAACACAGACTGCCTCTCTACGACCTACGACTTATAAAACCTTGCGACCTAACAACTCGGCAACCCACGCGACCTAACAGTCTTCGACCTAACGACTTAGCCTATGCGCGACTTAACAATCTCGCGACCTAACACTTAAGCCAATACGCGACCTAAGACTTAGCCAATACAACAAGATACCAACCCCTTAGGTCGTCCAACGACTTAACTACTAAGTCGCTAACCTGCTATCCAACTCCTCTAGGTCGTTGCCGACCTAACTATACTAAGTACATCCTATAGGTCGCTCGAAACCTTAACTCGCCAGAAACTCTTAAGTCTCCTATCTCTTAGGTCGTCTACGACCTAAACCCTTAAACATCTACGCGACCTAACATAAGTCGCGAACAAACTGGGATACGACCTATCTACTAAGTCGTTTAGACGACTTAACTATCCAATACTTCACTTAGGTCGCTCACCACATTCCTTAGGTCGCCTAGACCTCTTAAGTCGGTCAGTCTTTAGGTCGTTAACTCGCCCTGCCGACCTAATTACTTAACTAAATCCTAGGTTGCACAATTCTATAGGTCGCTCCAACTAACCCACGACCTAACACTAACTCGCCGAAGTCCTTAACTCGGTCACGACTTAGCTCTTAGGTCGTCCGCGACCTAGGACTTAGACAAATTTCCCCAAAAATCTGAAATGACTTAAAAATGCAAAAATTCCAGATTTTGACGAACTTGTCGATCCGTAAAAATACGGGTCGTTACAGAGGCTAAGTGGTATAGTATTGCTGTTGTTTGTTGAAGGGAAAATGAAGGGAAGTGGTAGTGCCTGCTGTTGTTTTGTATAGCTGCTGTAGTGTGCAATACTATGGGGACAGTGATGTTAAGAAACATAGGCAGTAAGAAGGATGGTGTGGAATTTTTTGCAGCAGTTTTGTATGGTGGTTTTGCTGGGTAGGAGGAGCTGGCTACAGTGGTAAGTGGAGAGATGTTAAGGCAGTTGATGGTTGTACAGGCAGATGGGCAGTGGTGGTTGTGAAAGGGAGAGAGTAGTTTGATTGGTTTTGGTTTGAAGAAGTGCAGTGAAAGGCCAGAGTTGTAAAGAGAGAAAACAGAATAGTAAATGAATACAAATGAAAACAACAGTGTGAATACAAATGTAACTTGTACACTGAATGTAAATAGAAATTGATGAAATAAAATGTTTATATTTTTTTTTCTCTTTTTTTATTAATAGAAATGCAAAATGAACAAAATACTAGAAAACAACAACAAACACACAAACAAAATGAAAATAAAAATCAAACAGTAAACACAACACAAATTTTTTTTTAAAATGCAAACACACAAAAAAAATCAAACAAAGAAAAATAATCCGAAAAATAAAAATATAAAATCAAAATAATTCCCCGGCAACGGCGCCAAAAACTTGTTCGTCGACGGAAATTCTATCGGTTTAGAAAACCGTCGAACGAATTTAAATTAAAAATAACCGCAAGCGCACGGCGTACACTTGTAGTACATGGCGAATATGGGTCGATCCGTAGGGAATTGATGATTTTAAAATTCTATTCAATCAATTTAACCAAAGTTGAAAGTGTGATTAGCTAAAAATGTAAGAAACTAACAAAAACTAGCAAAAGAAAAATAGATAAAAAATATGAGAGTTAAATGATAATTTAGAGATAAATCCACTCTCTAGATCATATAATTCAACAACTAATGAAATTATGATCTTTTTTTTGGTCATAAGTGAGTTTAAATGATGTGTTTATCATAAGTATGGCTTATTTGTGATATTAATTAGCTCAACATAAGCCATCAAACTATAACACACCCCTTAAACCACTTACTAACTCTCATGAAAACAACAACAAAGTTGAAAATGAAATCTATTTTAAGCATGACCTATTAACTATTGTTTAGAAATATAGGCCATCAAATTTTAATTTCACATTCACTTCATTACCATCATCATATGTAGATGAAGAGGTAATTATTGCTTGTGATTGTTTAAGCATAGCCTATTTGTTATGAACAACATAGACTATCAAATTCAACATGAAACAATAAATCACATCAACATTCCTTTAAGCACAAAAGAGATCAAAATTATCAAAATGTTGAAGCTACATGATTAGAGGCTTCATTACCCCTAAATTGAAGGGGTTAAGCTCTTATTTTTGTTATCATATGAACAAATGTAGCTAGCAACATGAAAGCAAAAAGAAAGGAAAATGAAAGCTAAATGAAAGAAAACTATTCTAATTGCATAAAAGAAAATCTACACTACTAGCATGAAAGAAAATGAACATGTAATTAAAAGGAAACAATAATTACATTGCATAAAAAAGGAATTACATAAGAGAAGAAATGGCTAAGTAGCCATGAAAAGAAAGAGAGCTTTGATTTATTTTCTAAGCTAAAAACTAACTAAAAGAGAATAAGGGGAGAAGAGGGTTACATGAAACATAAGGGGATTTTATACATGTGTTAAACCCTATTTCATATTTTTGGGGAATGCCCAAAATACCCTCTTAGGAAGTGTGGAGGCCAAGTAATCATTAGCTTCAAATAATCCTCATTTAAGTGTACATGAAGCCATTAATTCCATAAGCATGTGCATTAGCCTCTAATTTGTACATTAAGGTAGGTGGGTAGGTGGGGTCCTCCATTATCTTCACTTTGAATTATTTCCATCTTCATTTGTTCTCTTCACTCTTGTGCATGCATATATCATCATGTAACCAATTGTAAAATTCACCAAATTTCCTACAAAACAACATAGAAAATTCCATGTAAATTTTCACAATTTAATAAATGCATAAAAATGACCATTTTGCCCCTATATGAAGATGAATATGTGACAATTTCAAATAATTTGAATTTTGGTTTAAACAAGTTAAAATACCCAATATGATCATTTATTTAATTTAAATAGATTAAATATGATGGTAAAAATATGCACATTTACGTGCACATCAAATACTCCCACACTTATCTTTTTATTCGTCCTCGAATAAAGAAAAAACTAAGATAAATCCGTTTTCATAGGGAGCACGATTGCATTGAGCGTATGCAACAAGCCGTTAAACCTCTGGGTGTCCCTAGTAGGATGAGTGTTGTCTCATGAGGGTTTTCAGCGGATACTACCTACAAAATCCAAATGTAGAATGAAGATATTTAAAAAATGCAAGATTTATTTACAAAGAGATGAATGCGAGTTTTTGAAAATATTTACAGTGAAGGATTTACTTTTAAATTAACACAAATAAGTTAAATATAGGTTTGGTTATTATTTTGAAATTTAAGTCATTTACTCGTCAAAATTTCCAACAAAAACGAAGTTATCATAACAAATAGACTATAGTTTAACTCATTGTTTCGGTTGATAACAAAGTGTAACTATAAAATGGATCCTTAGTTGATTATCAAAGTGTATCAAAGTGGTATATTCATTTCTTTTCAATAACAAGTCAAATCAAATAAGTTAAAACAGTGCTTGGATTTCAATTGCTTACTCTCTCTTATTTTTGAAAATTTTATTGATATTAACAATTTTTACATATGCCTAACTCGGGTAAACTGAGGCCAGATATATTACCCATGCACTGCCTTGCGGACTGATGTGAGGGGAATACAGAACGTGGCGAGTGAACACACAAGTGTGAACACCTATTGACTGTAGGCGTTATTAGTAAAATAATTTTTATATACACACACCTAACTCAGATAAACTGAGGCCAAATATACCGATCGTGCACTGCCTTTCGGGCTTACGTGAGAAGGGTACAGAGCATGGCGAGTGAACACACAAGTGTGAACACATGACTCTAGGTGTTTATTAAAAAAAAGATATACATATATACAAGAAATTTTGTTTTTTGTTTATTTAGGGAGAGAGTTTTGCAAATTCATCTTAGCATCATTTAACTTAGAAGACAAAAAAAATGTTATATCCTTTACTTTAAACCAACCACTTTTTAAAACAAAGATTTTCAATTAGGATATATTTCATAATTATCACGTATGAATCTTCCTATATACTAGTTAAACCATTTCCATTTGTACTCAAACTTCATTTTAGTTTTTGTTAAGACAAATTAAATTTCAAAAATTTCAATTTAATAAACCAAAAACATATATTTATCCTATAGTGTTTCTTTAAAAATAAATCAAAATGCTTTTAATTTTTTTTGTTTTTGAGATTTTTTTTAAATTTTGGAAAGAAAATAAAAATAAATAAACCATGAAAAATTAAAAATGATGATGAGTCTCCCCCACACTTGATTTTGACTGTGTCCCCACAGTCAACCCAAGTGAAGGAGAAAAATAAAAGCATAACCTTTATTTAAATGAAAATTAACGGTATTTACATGTGATCAGAAAGTATATCGTCAAAAAGTAAATGAAACGGTCTTCCAAAGACCGATTCATTTGTCTCATCAAATATACGAGACGCAGTTTAAGCTCGAAAAACCAAACCGTAAAAGATTTCAAAGTTGAATGTTGATTTGGAAAAATGAATGTCGTTTCATTGAAAATCGTAAGAGCTGTTTCGGTTTCGATAATTTTTGGGGTAGATATAATGATTGATTGAAATTCAAGTTTATTTTCACCAAATTGAAATTCAAGTTTGTCATTGAAAAATTCTTCAAAATTATTGATTTCAAAATCTAAGTGGTGATTTAAATCTTCCCCTTTGGAATTCAACAACTCGTTTTCGAAAATTCCAAAAAATTCGTGTTCGTTAAATTCTTCTTCCTTTATTGGATTATCAACAACATCATTGCGTATCTCAAGTTCAAAATCTAAAGTTGTTGTATTCAAATTTTCGAAATCGAGAAAAGGAAGATCGCATTTTAAATTTGGTTCCACACCCTCAAAAGAATTGAAATCCAACTCAATTACCGTGTTTTCAACAACTTTATTAAGATTATTATTTTCAATTTCAAAAGTTGTTATTTGAAAATCATCGATTTGGGTAAACGATGGATTATTACTTAACTCGTCACACGTTGGGATTTGGTTTTGTTGTTCACGTTGTTTCATATAAGTTTCAAACAACGAATCCGTGTGATCATCGTAAATTTCGTTCATTTGTTCAACAAAATCCAATTTATAGTTATAAACTTGAGGATTTTCAATTTGAAATTGTTGAGAACAAAAATTTTCACATGCATCATAGTCGAGATTATTCCCATTGCCAAAATTATTTGAAAAGTGGATCACATTTTCGTTTAGATTTTGAAATTCATTTTGGAGTTCAAAATTAAATTGGCATGGGAAATAATCGAAATCATTTGAATTTTGGATTGAATTCAAATTTTGACTATTTTGAAAACTTTGATTTGAATCATTGCCCAAATATGAATTACACAAATTATTTATCATTTGATTTTGTTGTGTAGAGATTTCAAGTAAAGATGAAATGCTCTTTTCAAGATCTGAGGGTTGTTCATCGTTTTGAAAATTTTGTGGTTCAAAATATGAATCATTTAAGCAATAGTTGTTGTTAAAATATCCATACGAATTTGGGGTGAAATTATATGGATTATATAGATTTCCACAACTATCGTAAAATTCATATGAATTTGGAAATTCTGACATTTTCAAGAATATATTTTTTTATAAAGGAAAAATATTTACAAAAGGAATTTATTTTTCAAAATGGAAATTGATTTTTTTGTTTTGTTTTTCTTTGTTTTTGAAAAGGTTATATTTTTTTTTTGGATTTTGGTTTTTCTAAATTTTTTTTGGATTTTTGAAATTTCAAAGGAAAAGGATTTAAAAATTTCAGGGGAAAAGGAATATTCACAATTTTTTTTAGTTTTGGATTTTTGGATTTTTTTGTTTTTTTAAATATGCATGAACTAATGCAACTAAATGAATGCAAGTTTTAATTACAAATGATTTATCCTAAGTTAACCCAAAATTGTATAATTACAAATTGTCTTAAATCAACAAGATAGTTCTCAGCTAGGTAACGGGCAGGAGTTATCGGTGCACCACGAATCACCGTAGCAATGCAGCCGAAGGTTTAAGTACCTTCAGAGGAACAACCACTATAATATTTACGAATCACCGTAATATTTATAAATGGTTATTACTCTGCCGTAGCCTAGACACCAAGAAAGTAAATTGTTCAAAGAAGACAACTTCTCAATCTATAATTAAGAGCTATCGATGTCTAACCGTTATTATTAACAAATTCTAGGATGAAATGCAAAGCAGAAATTAAACGTGTATTAACAATGCAACTACGAATGGATTTTGTTTTTTGTTTGTTTGTTTGTTTGTTTTTTTGGGTTTTCTGAATTTTTTTTAAAATGCAAGTAAACAACAATGCAAGACAAACAAAAACAATAGATATATACAATGCAAGGCAAATAAAGAGAAAATTATAAATAAGCAACCAGTTTTTTTTTGGCAAGCTCAACACGCAAGCAATTTATTTTAGCAAGCACTTCTGCTCCTTCTGCAATTCGGCTTTGGCAACCTGAAATAAAAACAAAATATATATACAGTTTTTTTTTAATTTTTTTTGAGAAGGAAACTTAAAAGTGAAGTTTGACTTAAATTTTTTTTAGTATATAAGGATGGAACTTACAACAGATTAAAACAAAACAATTTTTTTAGGATAAAATGAAACAAAGGTAAGCAAACTCTTTTTTATAAATGTACTAGGATGGACTTTAAAAAAAAATTAAAACAAAAGCAAAGGACAGAACAAAAAAATTAAAACAAATGAGTCGCTCAATTCAACACCATGTAACCCGGCCCAAAAAGAAATAAACTAAACAAACTTTCAACCCAAAAAAAATCGCTGCTTGCTCAAAACTGTATTACTCTCTTCAAAATAAACAAAACAAAATCTCAACACTGTGAAAATCAATGCTTGCTCCTAAGTCCTAATTCGAAAATTTAAAATTCCGAAACAAAAAAGCAATTCGAAAAACAAGAAGTCGAGGGTGATGCAAACGGTGGTCAGCGGTTTGTTCTATTTGGCTTTGTGGTTTTCGGAGGAGGGCGGTTCTGGTTGGGAAGTTCGAAGGTGATTGGGATTGCGGTTCGCACTGGTAGGCGATGATCTCGAAGTTAGTTGAAATAACGATTAAAGGTTGGAGGAGGAATTCGATTGCGACTTGAGTTGAAGGAGGGGGGTTTCGGTTGCGACCAGAGTTCGGTGGTCCTGATTCGATTTGCTGTGTGGTGTTCAAATTGGGTTCGAGTGATGCTATTTTGGTTTCTGGTGATGATGATTTATTCGGCAATGGAATTGACGTGGGTTGTAGGATATTTGAGAAGTGGATTTGAATTGCAGAAGTTTGGAAGTTGAAGTCAACTTGGTTGTTACTGAAGTGCAGTGGTTGTTCAAGGTTAGATGGTCAGATGATGAAGGGCTGTTGCCAGTGGGTTTCGGCAATTTTAGGTGAAGCAATCGAATTTGGCGGTGAAGAACTGTTGGTGTGTTGGTTATTACAGCTGTTCGTTTTTGAAGTTGCAGCAGTTCTGGTGGTGGTGAATTGCAGAGAGCAGGGTGCTGTTGCGAAAGCAGTTTTGGTGCACAGTTTGTAGTTTGAACTGTTGTGACTGAAGGCAGGGGAATGAGGCTGGGGGAAGCTTGCTGCGTGACTGTTGATGAACTGGATGTAGTTTGCTTGTAGTTGGCTATGAGGTAGAGGTGATGTAAATGCTATGTATAAGCAGGTGTGTATTTGTTGGACTGTGAGGTGGTTGTGTTATGAAATGATGTTGATTGAAGAGTGTATGACAGTGGTATGCTCTTGGTACTTGAAGAAGTATGGATGAAGTTTGAAGAGTAGTCAGAGGCTAAGTGGTATAGTATTGCTGTTGTTTGTTGAAGGGAAAATGAAGGGAAGTGGTAGTGCCTGCTGTTGTTTTGTATAGCTGCTGTAGTGTGCAATACTATGGGGACAGTGATGTTAAGAAACATAGGCAGTAAGAAGGATGGTGTGGAATTTTTTGCAGCAGTTTTGTATGGTGGTTTTGCTGGGTAGGAGGAGCTGGCTACAGTGGTAAGTGGAGAGATGTTAAGGCAGTTGATGGTTGTACATGCAGATGGGCAGTGGTGGTTGTGAAAGGGAGAGAGCAGTTTGATTGGTTTTGGTTTGAAGAAGTGCAGTGAAAGGCCAGAGTTGTATAGAGAGAAAACAGAATAGTAAATGAATACAAATGAAAACAACAGTGTGAATACAAATGTAACTTGTACACTGAATGTAAATAGAAATTGATGAAATAAAATGTTTATATTTTTTTTTCTCTTTTTTTATTAATAGAAATGCAAAATGAACAAAATACTAGAAAACAACAACAAACACACAAACAAAATGAAAATAAAAATCAAACAGTAAACACAACACAATTTTTTTTTTTAAAATGCAAACACACAAAAAAAATCAAACAAAGAAAAATAATCCAAAAAATAAAAATATAAAATCAAAATAATTCCCCGGCAACGGCGCCAAAAACTTGTTCGTCGACGGAAATTCTATCGGTTTAGAAAACCGTCGAACGAATTTAAATTAAAAATAACCGCAAGCGCACGGCGTACACTTGTAGTACATGGTGAATATGGGTCGATCCGTAGGGAATTGATGATTTTAAAATTCTATTCAATCAATTTAACCAAAGTTGAAAGTGTGATTAGCTAAAAATGTAAGAAACTAACAAAAACTAGCAAAAGAAAAATAGATAAAAAATATGAGAGTTAAATGATAATTTAGAGATAAATCCACTCTCTAGATCATATAATTCAACAACTAATGAAATTATGATCTCTTTTTTGGTCATAAGTGAGTTTAAATGATGTGTTTATCATAAGTATGGCTTATTTGTGATATTAATTAGCTCAACATAAGCCATCAAACTATAACACACCCCTTAAACCACTTACTAACTCTCATGAAAACAACAACAAAGTTGAAAATGAAATCTATTTTAAGCATGACCTATTAACTATTGTTTAGAAATATAGGCCATCAAATTTTAATTTCACATTCACTTCATTACCATCATCATATGTAGATGAAGAGGTAATTATTGCTTGTGATTGTTTAAGCATAGCCTATTTGTTATGAACAACATAGACTATCAAATTCAACATGAAACAATAAACCACATCAACATTCCTTTAAGCACAAAAGAGATCAAAATTATCAAAATGTTGAAGCTACATGATTAGAGGCTTCATTACCCCTAAATTGAAGGGGTTAAGCTCTTATTTTTGTTATCATATGAACAAATGTAGCTAGCAACATGAAAGCAAAAAGAAAGGAAAATGAAAGCTAAATGAAAGAAAACTATTCTAATTGCATAAAAGAAAATCTACACTACTAGCATGAAAGAAAATGAACATGTAATTAAAAGGAAACAATAATTACATTACATAAAAAAAAGGAATTACATAAGAGAAGAAAGGCTAAGTAGCCATGAAAAGAAAGAGAGCTTCGATTTATTTTCTAAGCTAAAAACTAACTAAAAGAGACTAAGGGGAGAAGAGGGTTACATGAAACATAAGGGGATTTTATACATGTGTTAAACCCTATTTCATATTTTTGGGGAATGCCCAAAATACCCTCTTAGGAAGTGTGGAGGCCAAGTAATCATTAGCTTCAAATAATCCTCATTTAAGTGTACATGAAGCCATTAATTCCATAAGCATGTGCATTAGCCTCTAATTTGTACATTAAGGTAGGTGGGGTCCTCCATTATCTTCACTTTGAATTATTTCCATCTTCATTTGTTCTCTTCACTCTTATGCATGCATATATCATCATGTAACCAATTTAATAAATGCATAAAAATGACCATTTTGCCCCTATATGAAGATGAATATATGACAATTTCAAATAATTTGAATTTTGGTTTAAACAAGTTAAAATACCCAATATGATCATTTATTTAATTTAAATAGATTAAATATGTTGGTAAAAATATGCACATTTACATGCACATCAATCATCATCAAATCCTAGAAATCAATAAAAGATTTGGATTAGTACATGATAATGCCTAAGTTTAACTAATAATGAGTAGGTCGTCTGCCCATTAATTATATAAAAGTAAGGTACAAGGATTGACTATACTCTGGACATAGCATCGGGTAGGAATATAAATAGTATATGTCTATCTACCATGCACACTGGAACCAGATGGGAGACTGATAGCATGTCTGCTTGCTCTAGGAGCCACACATGTGTCCGTCTGACATGACCCCTACAATCATTGGTTACCTACCCTCAGTATCATGACAAGATCCACCTTTGTGCTCATTTATGCGAGGACTCTACTTGATCACAACCCAGCACAGGCCCTTATAAGTAGCCGACTACTGGGCTAGGTGACACAAGGGTTAAACGCACACAACTAAGGCACATAACAATATGTACAAGGGTGTCATAGACCTGGGGCACAACCCCGCAATCAAGCCATCAAGGTGGATATTAGCTAATCTGGTTCACTCTCGAAAAATAAAGAAAGCTGGACAAAGGTAGATAGACACATAATACTTATATTCATAGCTAACACATAGCTTATATATATACACCGATACATGGCTATACACATGACTCACCGCAGCGAGCCTCACCACGAATCCCCGTCACGTGGGTATAATCTACTTACAATGAATAATCGAATAAGTATTACAACTGTGTCCCATGACACTCTATGATACTCAATCATTTATTGATTGCTTATAAACTACATTCAATCTCCAAATATTCTATATAACGAGTCCGATGAATAACTAGAGAAATATTACCGAAAGTCCCATACCAGA
The DNA here is from genome assembly GCA_030737815.1 of Allium fistulosum. NCBI lineage: Eukaryota > Viridiplantae > Streptophyta > Magnoliopsida > Asparagales > Amaryllidaceae > Allium > Allium fistulosum. The sequence continues at coordinate 410,173,565 of CM060908.1, read as the reverse complement.
TGATATTAACACCATTTATTGTTGGTAAATTTCCTTTTCCTTATTGATTCGAACCTTCAAATTTGTTTTCCTTAATTGCGTCGTGAAGAGTATAACACTCTTAATGGTGTTTAATTATTTGTATCCATTCTTTACATTTGGATGTTTTTCTTGTGGGAGGAAACTCGTTCCGCATTTGGCGGCTAGGTCTCATATGTTGTTGTTTAATTACACTTATTGTCTACAGTTTTACTCATACCAGACATATTGTCTTACCCAAGTTGTTTGTTTTCCCTAAACTCTTGGGTACTCATTTATATTTGAGTAGTCCAAGAGCAGCAGGTCTTTTATGGGCTCTTTTAAAGACGACGTCCAAGCAGGAGGTCTTTATCTATTTAGTTGTCCATTTCCACTATTTGTTTAGTTCTTCTAAGTGTATTTTGTTTCAGCATATGTAAAGGCAGGTTGTTACAACTGCCTAAGCTGATTGTAGCACTTTTGTGTACCTATGATAACTCCATGTTAGGGATTAACCTTATGTATTATTTTACTGTTACAATATATTTAACAATTTCATTACGAGATTTTATTTTCTATTCTTTTATTTTACCCCATGACAATCCATCTTCCCGATGCTTGGGCAATGACACATGAATACCGTGGACGTATTAAGTGTCATCCCAAGGGTCCGATAAGTGGGTCGTCACAGTTGGTATCAAAGTGTTGGTTAAGCGAACACCTTAGCTTGATTGGGGTACAACTCATTAGAGATAGGCTAAGATGAGCCCTAGAATGAGTTAATCTTGAAAGTGCGTTTGTATCACCCACCCAAGAGTCTCGCTTTAGATCCTTTGGTGTTGTTTCCCTTAAATTATTTTTGATCCTATCTTTGTATTCCAATGGTACCTGTCATTATTCAGGTAATTGAAAATGAGTACAAGAAGAAGTAGGAGATGATCTGGAATCAACACGACTACAAATGGCAGAGTTGCTAGAAATGTGCCAATTGTAGAGCCGATAGAAGAAGCAGTAGTGCAAGTTTAACCGCCTCAGAACTTTGCTACTCTGTGCAAAAATTATACTGCTTTGGGTGGTAAACAATTCTTTGGAACTGAAGGTATTCTGGGAGTTCAGATATGGCTCTTCTCTTGTGAAAGGATATTCAGGGATCTTCAGTTGAGGATGCAAGGAAGCGATTGTTGGCATCGCGTAAGCTCCAAAAGTCAGCAATGAATTGGTGGGATTTGGTGACCGTTAATACCCAAGAGGAAGATTTTACTTAGGCTTAATTTATGGAAGTCTTTGAAGCTCAGTTTATTCCAAAGGCGGGGTGGACTCAGTTGTTCTGGAATTTCATGGATTTGAAGCAGGGGGATATGACAGTGGAGCAGTATGAGCATCGATTCAATGCATTGTCTCGCTTTGGGCTAGGATTGATAGACATGCCACTTAAAAAGAATGAGATGTTCATGGAAGGATGATGCCAGAATTCCATCGTGAGATGACTAATCATGTTAATGGTACCTTTACCAATCTGATCAGCATGGCCTTGAGGTTTGAAGCTTTGGATATTAAGCAAGGAGTTCAAAAAGGTGTAGTGCCAGTAGTTAGTGCCCAACCATTATCGGATATCCCATTTGCAAACAAGCTGAATTTCGAACGCAAAGGAAAGAAGCAGTGGTCGGGAAAGAAACCCGGAGGTGGAACTCCAACTCAGAAGAAGTAGCCCAACTTGGCCAACGTTCTTTTTTTCAGGTGCAACAAGATGTTCCACTTTGTAAGTCAGTGTCCAAGTGTCTCCTATTAAAAATGCGGCCAACTAGGACACATGAAGAATGAGTGCTGCTTCCCAAAGAAGAGGTCGTAAGAACAAGCTTTTGCCATTAAGGAAATACCATCTACTTCAATGGATCAAAAGGGAAAGTAGGTGTTGCAAGGTACATTATCCAATTTTGATATTCCTATAAGAGTGCTGTTCGATACCGATGCTTCCCATAGTTTTATTTCATATGACCCAATGAACCAGTTAAACTTTAAGTATGTTATTCTAAATAACCCTCTTTGTGTGACAAACTCAATTGGGGGTCCGATGAATCTTGACACCATGTGTCTACATGTGCCTATTTTTTTTATCGAGATCGACACTTCTCTTTTGACTTGTTTGTTCTCGAGTTCATGGGTTATGGGGTACTATTGGGAATGAATTGGCTATCTTAGTTTAGAGTGACTATAGATTGTGATTGAAGGATTGTCAGAGTTACTGATGCTGGAGATGTTTGTGTAGATATAAATTATGGGATAACAAATGAGTGAATGAGCAGTTTTCTCTATTCGCTTGAAGTGGCTAAAGAGGAGAAAAGAAATATACCGATTGGTCGGGATTTCAAGGGTATTTTTGATGAAGTGCAAGGTTTACCTCCTCACCATGAAGTGGAGTTCCATATTGATTTAATTCCGGGAACCAGACCAATTGTACAACCTCCTCGAAGGTTGGCCCCGAAAGAGAGAAGGGAATTAGAGAAGCAGACATTTGACTTATTGTAGAAGGGTTTGATCCAGCATAGCATATCAAGTTGGGGATCGCCAATAGTTTTTGTTACAAAGGCGGACGGTTCTCTTAGGTTATGTGTAGAGTACTGAGAGTTAAATAAGGGAAGTATCAAGAATAAGTATCCTTTACCCATGATCGACGATTGGTCTGACTAGGTCTATGGCGCTCGGGTATTTTTTCAACTGGATCTTGGCACTGATTTTCACCAATTAAGGGTAGCAGAGAAGAGTGTACCCTTAACAACTTTTCGTACCCTTGATAGTTTTTATGAATGGGTAGTCATGTCGTTCGGACTGACTAAAGCACCCGCTTATTTCATGGACTTAATGAATTGAGTGTTTCGAGATTTTCTTAATAAATTTGTCCTCGTCTTCAATGATGATATTCTTATTTATTCTAAGATAGAGGAAGAGCATAAGTATCATCCCCGAGTCGTTCTAAATAATTTAAGAAGTCATGTGTTGAAAGTAAAATTTTCTAAGTGCTATTTCTAGAAATCCGAAGTTAGGTTTCTAGGGCACGTAGTTTCGGGAGAAGGCATATCAGTGGACCCAACAAAAGTAATTGCAGTTCAAGATTGGAAGAAGCCCGAGAATGCGACAAATTGTAGCACTTTTGTGTACCTATGATAACTCCATGTTAGGGATTAACCTTATGTATTATTTTACTGTTACAATATATTTAACAATTTCATTACGAGATTTTATTTTCTATTCTTTTATTTTACCCCATGACAATCCATCTTCCCGATGCTTGGGCAATGACACATGAATACTGTGGACGTATTAAGTGTCATCCCAAGGGTCCGATAAGTGGGTCGTCACAGTTGGTATCAAAGTATTGGTTAAGAGAACACCTTAGCTTGATTGGGGTACAACTCATTAGAGATAGGCTAAGATGAGCCCTAGAATGAGTTAATCTTGAAAGTGCGTTTGTATCACCCACCCAAGAGTCTCGCTTTAGATCCTTTGGTGTTGTTTCCCTTAAATTATTTTTGATCCTATCTTTGTATTCCAATGGTACCTGTCATTATTCAGGTAATTGAAAATGAGTACAAGAAGAAGTAGGAGATGATCTGGAATCAACACGACTACAAATGGCAGAGTTGCTAGAAATGTGCCAATTGTAGAGCCGATAGAAGAAGCAGTAGTGCAAGTTTAACCGCCTCAGAACTTTGCTACTCTGTGCAAAAATTATACTGCTTTGGGTGGTAAACAATTCTTTGGAACTGAAGGTATTCTGGGAGTTCAGATATGGCTCTTCTCTTGTGAAAGGATATTCAGGGATCTTCAGTTGAGGATGCAAAGAAGCGATTGTTGGCATCGCGTAAGCTCCAAAAGTCAGCAATGAATTGGTGGGATTTGGTGACAGTTAATACCCAAGAGGAAGATTTTACTTAGGCTTAATTTATGGAAGTCTTTGAAGCTCAGTTTATTCCAAAGGCGGGGTGGACTCAGTTGTTCTGGAATTTCATGGATTTGAAGCAGGGGGATATGACAGTGGAGCAGTATGAGCATCGATTCAATGCATTGTCTCGCTTTGGGCTAGGATTGATAGACATGCCACTTAAAAAGAATGAGATGTTCATGGAAGGATGATGCCAGAATTCCATCGTGAGATGACTAATCATGTTAATGGTACCTTTACCAATCTGATCAGCATGGCCTTGAGGTTTGAAGCTTTGGATATTAAGCAAGGAGTTCAAAAAGGTGTAGTGCCAGTAGTTAGTGCCCAACCATTATCGGATATCCCATTTGCAAACAAGCTGAATTTCGAACGCAAAGGAAAGAAGCAGTGGTCGGGAAAGAAACCCGGAGGTGGAACTCCAACTCAGAAGAAGTAGCCCAACTTGGCCAACGTTCTTTTTTTCAGGTGCAACAAGATGTTCCACTTTGTAAGTCAGTGTCCAAGTGTCTCCTATTAAAAATGCGGCCAACTAGGACACATGAAGAATGAGTGCTGCTTCCCAAAGAAGAGGTCGTAAGAACAAGCTTTTGCCATTAAGGAAATACCATCTACTTCAATGGATCAAAAGGGAAAGTAGGTGTTGCAAGGTACATTATCCAATTTTGATATTCCTATAAGAGTGCTGTTCGATACCGATGCTTCCCATAGTTTTATTTCATATGACCCAATGAACCAGTTAAACTTTAAGTATGTTATTCTAAATAACCCTCTTTGTGTGACAAACTCAATTGGGGGTCCGATGAATCTTGACACCATGTGTCTACATGTGCCTATTTTTTTTATCGAGATCGACACTTCTCTTTTGACTTGTTTGTTCTCGGGTTCATGGGTTATGGGGTACTATTGGGAATGAATTGGCTATCTTAGTTTAGAGTGATTATAGATTGTGATTGAAGGATTGTCAGAGTTAGTGATGCTGGAGATGTTTGTGTAGATATAAATTGTGGGATAACAAATGAGTGAATGAGCAGTTTTCTCTATTCGCTTGAAGTGGCTAAAGAGGAGAAAAGAAATATACCGATTGGTCGGGATTTCAAGGGTATTTTTGATGAAGTGCAAGGTTTACCTCCTCACCTTGAAGTGGAGTTCCATATTGATTTAATTCCGGGAACCAGACCAATTGTACAACCTCCTCGAAGGTTGGCCCCGAAAGAGAGAAGGGAATTAGAGAAGCAGACATTTGACTTATTGTAGAAGGGTTTGATCCAGCATAGCATATCAAGTTGGGGATCGCCAATAGTTTTTGTTACAAAGGCGGACGGTTTCCAGCATAGCATAGCATATCCAGCATATCATCCCCGAGTCATTCTAAATACTTTAAGAAGTCATGTGTTGAAAGTAAAATTTTCTAAGTGCTATTTCTAGAAATCCGAAGTTAGGTTTCTAGGGCACGTAGTTTCGGGAGAAGGCATATCAATGGACCCAACAAAAGTAATTGCAGTTCAAGATTGGAAGAAGCCCGAGAATGCGACAAAGGTCAGGAGTTTCTTGGGATTGGCTGGTTTTTATAGAAGATTCATCAAAGATTTCTCGAAGATTGCTTCTCATCTGATGAACCTAACGAAGAAAGATGCTAGGTTTGTGTGAAAACCTAAGTGCGATCAAGCATTCAATGAATTGAAGGAGAAATTGACCAGTGCTCCTGTTTTAACTATTCCAAATGGGAGTGAAGGGTCAACTGTATACATGGATGCTTGTGGAACCAGATTGGGAGCAGTTCTAATGCAACATGGAAAAGTTATTGCATATGCAAGTCGACAGCTGAAACCATATGAGAATAATTATGCTACGCATGATTTGGAGCTCTTAACAGTTGTCTTTGCATTAAAGATGTGGAGGCATTATCTTTTAGGTGAAAAGTTCGAGTTATATACAGATCACAAATCTTTAAAGTATCTCTTTACTCAGAAGGACTTGAACTTAAGGCAACAACATTGGCTAGAGTTTCTGGCGGCTTATGATCTTGAGATTTTGTATACACCCGGGAAAGCTAATGTTGTAGCTGATGCACTGAGCATGAATTATGCAGTTTTGGCTAATATGGAAGTTCGTCCGACTCTTATGCGATGCATTAAGAATAATCAGCAAAGGGACGTTCGCCTTTCTCAGATAGCTAGAGTTGTTAGTGAAAATGTTTTGCCAGAGAAGTGGCCGAGATTCATGGTAGATGGTCGTGGCGTTCAAAGAATGAACGGCCGGTTGTGTGTTCCGAATGTGGATGGAATTAGATAGGAAGTTCTGACAGAGTCCCATTATTCTAAACTAACGATACATCCAAGGGATGCTAAGATGTATTCGAACATGAAGCGTACTATTTGGTGGGAAGGGATGAAAAGAGACGTTGCCATATTTGTAAGTTGATGTGCTAACCGCCAGTAGGTAAAGGGAAGTCACTGGAAGACAGCCGGACTACTTCAACCACTTGAGATTCCGAAGTGGAAGTGGGAGCAAATTTCTATAGATTTCATCAATGGGTTACCTAGATCAAGGAAAGGTAATGAAGGAATTTGGATTATCATCGATTGGTTAACAAAAAGCACTAACTTCTTACCAGTCAAGGCAACAAGGACGGCTGCTGGTTTGGCTCAGTTATATGTTAAAGAGATTGTTAGGCTTCATGGCATTCAATGTGGTATTGTGAGTGATCGGGATCTGATCTTCACAAGTCGCATCTGGAAAGGTTTGCATGATGCACTTGGGATAGAGCTGAGTTTGAGCACAACTTATTACCCTCAGACAGATGGGTAGACCGAAAGGGTGAATCGTGCACTGAAGGATTTACTTCGAGCTTTTGTGCTAGACTTTGGAGGTTCATGGGAGGGCCACTTGCCGTTGGTTGAGTTCGCTTATAACAATAGTTTCCCTATGAGTATTAAGATGGCGCCTATTGAGGCATTGTATGGAAAGTCTTGTAGGTCTCCATCTTGTTGGATGGAACTAGGAGACCGCTTAGTACTTGGACCAGATATAATTCATGATGCCACGAATAAGGTAGATTGGATTAGGAAGCATTTAAAGGTAGTTCAGAGTCAGGAGAAGAATTATGTAGATGTGAGGCACCGAGATTTGGAGTTCGCAGTCGGGGACTATATACTCATCAAAGTTTCTCCAATAAGAGGCGTAATTCGGTTTGGGAAAGGAGGAAAGCTAGCTCCTCATTTTATTGACCTTCTAAGATACTCAAGAGGATAGGAACTCTTACATATAAAGTGGAGTTACCAGCTAGATGGTCAGGTGTACATGATGTTTTCCATGTATCCCATCTACGTAAGTATGTACATGATCCTACTTTGATTATTTTGCCATATCAGCAGGAGGAAGTGGAAGTCGAGCCTGACTTGACCATTATAAGACAACCTATTCAAATTGTCGATCAGGTCAAGAAATGATTAAGGACTAAGGTTGTGGACTTGGTCAAAGTATAGTTGTAACGACCCGGAATTTTTGCCGTCTTGGTTTTGAATATTAATTTTTAATATTCAATAATATGGTCTTTTAACCAAAATAAAATCCCTGTTAAATGATAATTGGTAAATATATATAGTTTTAAAACAAGATAATATTTTGAATTTCCAGATTTTAGTTATAAAACAGAAAATTGATTTAATTGGAATTTCTTATATATATATATATATTCAGAACAATAGAATTTATATATATATATATATATATCTATATATTGGAAAAAAATTCATAGTAAATAAAAATGAATAAGAAGAATATATTATAAATAGAAATGATTTTGGCTTATGAACAATATAATGTATTATAAATAGAGAGAGTTTAAAAGGATTTTTCTTATATATATATACATATTAGTTAAGAAGAATGTAAAAAATGTATGAACTAAATAAATATAGATATTAAAAATAATATATATATATATATATATTGAAAAAATGAAAGAAAAGATATATATGAAAATATATGATGATAGAAATGAGAGATATACATTTTTAAATATAAAAAGAAATGTAAAACATAAATGTTACTTTATTAAAAATGGAATGATAAGACTTTTAATGCCTTGAGTTATATATATATATATATTAATAGAAATATATATATATATATATATATATATGTAAATGAGAAGTCTTAAATGGTTTATTTAAAACCACTTTACATCTTGTTTTCAAAAGATATATATGGAAGCATATTAAAATCAAAAAGAGAGTTTAACTAAGTAAGTAACAAAAGTAAAACAAAAAGGAGTAAACAAGTAAATAATGGAAAAATATAAACATATATGGTTGCCTGGTCAAAAAGAGAAAGATTAAAACCTTTAACTTAACTTCATTTCAAGCTTCAACTTATATCAACTCAAAGTCACCAAATTCCTTTCCATCCATCACTATACAAAACATTGTACAGCAAAAATCAAATCGTTCTTAAGCCTAATATATATATATATATATATTATACGTATACATCAGTGCCTTGCAAACATGTATATATATATAAGCTTGTTTTTGTGTAGCTAGAGATTGCAAAACCCTGTAACAAAGCCTGCAAAACAGTAGTAAAAGGCTCTGTAACAAGCTCTGTAACAAACACTATTAATAAAAGAAGAAGTATCCATTTTCAAATTCAAATCCAAGGCAAAGCAACATTTATCAAGTTCAGATCCTAAACTAAAGATCGACTAGTAGATATCTAAAGGGTTTAAACATGGTCAAGGTGAGAATTTTTATTTAAAATAACCAGAAGTGTTTATTATTATTATTATTTTTTTCCTCTGTAAAATGCAACAGAGTTTCAAATCCTTGTAGACCTTGTCTTCAAAAATCAGTATCTTCATTTCCAATTCAAATTTGTAGATGACGTAAACTGGTGAATGGTTTGTTTTCGAGTGTAGATTGCACTAAAATAGTTTTAAGTCGATTCATGCTATATGTTGTGAGAAACCTTGAATTTACAGTAAGCAATCAATATTTTGGCAATTTTCAATATCCATAAACCATTGATTCATGTATATATTCATGATCGTCATAGGAAAATAGTATTTCAGGCGAAGGCATCGTAAATTTTAGTGGCTTGGTTCGCGAGGGAGGGAAAGGTGACCGAAATTCGTTCAAAAATTAAATTCTGGTGATCTAGGCGTCGAGGGGAGGTACGGTGGGGGTCGAGGAGGAGCAGGGTGACGAGGGGAAGGGGTTCACCATGGCCGAATTTCGATTATGTCCTTGGATTGGGGTTGTGTGTCTTTTGTTGGGTTTAGCATCGCTTGGATTTTAGTCTCGGATCATGGGAGACGGTGACATGGAGAGAAGGTGAGAGACATGCACATGGTGGGGATTAGGAGGAGTAGGCGATGGCTATGATCTCGGTGATTTTTGGTGGTGGATGATGGCCGGAGGCGATGGGGTGAGGCGTCTGGTGGTACAGTGTCGTTTTGGTGGAGGGGTCGATTTCGAATGTTAGTCTCTTTTGTGGGTTTAAGGGGTCAGGCGTGATCTAGGGCTGTGGGCGAACGCGAGTGGGTGGTCGGCGACGTGTATTGATGACCAGAGGCTGAGTGCAAGTGCACAGTCTTCGAGCACGTATAGGTTGTTCAAGTGGTTAAGGAGAGGGAAGAGTGGGAGTTTGAGAAGAAAGGGAAGCGTGCTTTTCTTTTTTGGTAGAAAGTAGAAACGGGCTTCGACCCAGGCAATAAAATAATAATAATAATAAGGGTAGAGGGAAGTTAAACAAATCAAATTGTTTAAGAATGTGGGTTATGGGCTTCGGCCTAGGGAGATGGAGGAAAAAGGTTTTTAAATATAAAATGTTAATATATATATATATATATATATATATCTCTGTAAATTTTAAAACGGTATAACGTGTTCGTACGAATTCTGATTTACGCGAAACTTGTTGCGTTGGGTTCGTATCGACGAACGCTACGTCGTCTTACGAACTGTTGTTGAGTATGAACGAGTGAAATTTTATGGTATATTAAAACGGATAGAAATTTAAGCAATCAATTTAAAATATATATCATCGTTTAAATTTATATGACCCGTCTGTTGAAGTGTTTTGCCCAGATAAAAATAACGACGAGTTAATTTAAGTTAATTACGATGTTTTTGACATCTATTTAGTGGAATAAAACAGCGTTCCGCTAATTGTATTTAATTGGACCCCGTTGGCAGGATAAATCACCGTTCTGCCATTATTACTGAATATATGTGTTTTGGACATTTACTAGCAGAAATAAAACCTGTTCTGCTATTATATTTGTACGGACATCTATTTATTATCCTGATATTGATTGTTAAAAATAGATTGGTGTGAATATCTGTATCTATTATTCCGGACTGTTATGGAACAAACGGTAATTTGATTAAGTACCATTGAAATGAATAAGTCCTTTTTCCGATTTGGAAGTTGACTTTTGAACCAAATTTGTTTTAAGGATAATTATTAATTATTAATGATATTTTAAAGATAGTTTATAATTATTTGAAAATGATTTAAAGTTAAATATTTTATTATTCTTAAAAATTATTTAATTATTTAAGTTGTTTAAAGTATATTTAATTAAAAATTAAAGTTATTTTATAGTGATTTGTTTAAAGTAAATTATTACTTAAGGATTGATTAGCATTAAAGTATTTTATTTCAAGATAAAATTTTCAAATATTAATAATGTTTTAAAAATAATATATTATATAGTAAACTGTTATAAAGAGTGATTTTTCCTAAATTAAACTTGGAAAATTTATATAAAAACTTTATAAGTATTATTTTGAGATAATTATTAAATGAAGTTTTCAGAAAGTAATGGTATACTTTCATGGCGTAATCGGGAGGCAGGGACTACCTACAGTTAAGTTTGGATTTCTCTGGGATAGAGACGTAATCATTGAGCTGCGAATCCATGGTTGATACCGCAGAGTACTTTCCACATTTATTTAAAAAAGTTTTAAAATATTATTGAAGGGAATGGTTTGTGAATATACTTATCCCTGTGAGGTAAGTATATACTTTTGATTAAGAGATTAAATTTATTTAAAATTTAAATTAAATAAGGATTTGTGATTTCAGTGGGAAATGGAATCTTTGAATGAATGATTGTTTATTTGATAGTTAAATAACCGACTATCAAACCTGGACCAAAATGTAACTTTGGAAATATATAGGAGAAACACGGGGATTATATGGTATATTTACCATTCGAGGTGCTATACCGTACGTACAAACTCATTTCATTCTTCTAGGATGATTATAAGGAAATCCATCCACTAACGGTTAGGAGATGATCTCCGATCTTATTTTCGACTGTTTATTTCCTAAAGAACCGGGGTTGAGTTTTCCGGAAATATCGAAAATTGTTTCGAAGAGATCGGGATCAGATAAGTTATCCAAAAACCACTTCGATCCAACGAATACGTTTTCGAGTGAAGAAAAGAGCATGGAATCAAAGACGGAGTATTGAAGTGCAAGGGCTAGTCGCTAATAATCCTGAGGATGATTCCAAAACGGATGTAGTAGGAATAGTGCCTTCGGTTTCGTTCAGACCCAGAACGGACTCGTATGTATGAATGCTATCAGTACATTGTCATTGGAGGACAATGAGCATTCCAAGTATAAATTCCTTAAAAAGGTAATCGTAGCCTCAAGCCTCATCAACCGGGAATGATTGAAAATCAGAGGAGATGAAGCATGGCTAAGTGGGTCGCTCCCAATTAGGGTATGTTATCACTTTTCTAGATGCCCTCGGATATTATTACTACGGTGCACGGAAGAACTCGGTAAGGGTGGGAACACCCATGGTGATAACATATTCGGTACTATCCAGGTTAGGGGTAGAACCGGTCTTGTGTTGTAGGGGATCCCGGCGAGGTCCTCGGTACATTTTTCTAGACGTGTACTGTGATAGGTGGTACCCAGTGCCTAGTCATTGTATGGAATCCATGCTCCAATAAGTGCCGTACGGTTTTGATTGTGCCCAACTATGTTGAAATGTGAGATGCAAGCATTTAAGCTATTTCTATATTTTACTTTGACCTCTAGACACTATTATAATATCACTGGATTTTCTATAAAAAGGGTTTTGATTTCCGTAAGGGAAAAACCCGTCATATTTATGTGTGGCGTGGTCTTACGGGATACCTTTGATTTTAAAAGAATTTTGAAAGTTAAAATGAATAAAATTCCTTGTGTTTTAAATTCTCACGCTGGTTTTACAAGACTGACCCGGGCGTGCTTTTTCCTATTTGCTCGGGTTAGACCGAGCATATTTCCAGGTTTAGCTGGAGGATTGGAGCTTCAGGAGAGGAGCTGGAGGCAAGAGACGTAATCACGTAGATGATTTATATTTCCGTTGCAATTTAGTTATGTTTATCAGCAATTGTGAGGATATGGTGTTATAACTGTCCGTGCGGAATAGGTTAGTATACTCTGATTGATGTCTTTATATTTATAAGTTACAGCTTTGTTTTATGTAAAGATTTGTTCTATATTATATATTATTCGTTCCGCTGTGAGATTATGTGTTGTTTGGTTTTCTCTTTGTCTTCTTTCTATCTTCTTTCTACTTTCTTTTCCTTACTATCCGCCTTTCCGTTCAATTTGGACTGGACACGTGTGGTAAATTGTCAGTTCGAACTATACGAAAAAGTGGATCGTGACAACAGTGGAGTGAAGATCCCAGAGATTGCACTTGGGAGATTGTTGATAGTATGAGAGAAGCTTACCTTGAGTTGATGTTAGGATAGTTGTTTGGTTGTATGTATTATGCATGCACTGTTGTGATATAGTTTCTTAGTGTGTATTTTTTGTATGGGTTTCCTGATATAATATATGCCCGTTTTGAGTTATTTTGTGTTACCTCTTTAAGTATTAATTTTGGGGACGAAATTCTTTTAAGGGGGGAGAGGATAATGACCCGTAAATTAATTGCTTTAAAATATGGATATTTAATATATTTTTAATAATTAATTAATGGATTTCATAACTAAAATAAAACTCTTTGAAATAATAAATAGTGATGGTGAAATGGTTTTCAAAATTTGTTTACAAAAATATTTAGTTCGAAGAAAAATCGAAAATGTGATCGAAAATCGTTTTTTGAATTTTTGACTTTTCATCTTCTAAAAGTTGTCCGAAATGTTATGAAAACTTTAGTTGACATATAAAAAAACATTTGTAAATAAACTAGAATTTAAAAATGATAATACATATGTATATATATGTTTACTTAAGTTTATAAAAATGTGACGTGATATTTTATGAAAAACTTTAAAATAAAAATTAAAAGAAAAAGTAAGTGTCACATTATATGAAACATTTAGTACAACAGGCCATTAAATACATGTTGGCATGTTGGAAAAGAAGGGAGGATAAGGAAATTTTGAATTTAAAGGGAAGGAGACAAGCTTGATGAGGTGGCAACAAAGGAAAGGAGGTTATGTACTTCAAGGGTAAATTGGTAATTTAATTTATCCCTTTGTATATAAGCAAATTTCCTAATACTTTTTCTAATTTTCTCATTTCTATTTCCATTTTCTTAACCTTTAGTCAAGTTCTACTTGATCTTTCATGGCTTCCAAATACTTCTAAGTTAGAAAAAAAATCATTTCTTTTCACTTCTTAAGCAAGTTCACTAAAAACAACTTCTTTCTCCACTATACTACTTCTCTTTCCAAAAAAAGCCCATACACCTCTTATTCAACGTAGGCCGAACCCTAAAGCCCTCTAGCGGAGCAAATTTGCACCCTTAGACCCATAAAGTTATCATTTTTAGAAAGGAAAAGTGAAGTTCTAGGACATATTCAAGTTTTAGCGCAAGCTTGGTTTATTTCGTCGACTTTCGGTGAGTAAAATCTCACCTTTTAAAACCAAAAGTTTTTAACTTTAATATCGATCATCTTAGTAGCTTTTAAATGCTTATTATATATGTATGGTAATGTGATAATTTTGGTTTGGTTTATGCTTTGGAAAGATGACATCTTGGTTGTTAGTAAGCAACATGAAATGTTAGTAGAAAAAGTAAATATATTATAAGTGATGCTTTCTACATGTTGTATGATTTGTTATGGACCTTGTGTGTATATATATATGCTTTAATTATGTTATGTGATGTGATGGTTGGATGAAAATCAATATGTCATGAAAGTAGTTCCCGAAGTGTCCATATAGCGATTATTGCCATATCGGTACTTTCAGAAAATACCATCTCTTCAACATCTTTTGTTTTCCTTTCGAGCTTAGGTTTTACTTTACAAAGTTAATTAAGTTTTTGAATAAGGATAGATTTAAAATTAATTTACTAATTTAATAATGATTTTAATTTAATTAATTATTTTAATTAATGAGGATTAAGGTTAATTAATTATCTTAATAACGATGTGTTTAAAATTAATTAATTACTTTGTTAATGATGTTTAAAATTAATTAACCATTTTATATATTGATCATTAAGTTTAATTAATCTCTTAAATAATGATTAAATTTAATTAATTATTCTAACTAATAGTTTTAAAATTAATTAATCATTTTTAATTAATTACTTTAAAATTAATTAATTAGCTTAAATTTAATTAATCTTTTCCATTAATGATATTTTAAATTAGTTAATCCTTTTTAATAAATGACGTTTTAAAATTAATTAATCAAATTAATTAATAAGATTTAAAATTAGTTACTTAACTTAATGATGTTTTACGTGATTAACCTTTTTTAATTATGGGTATTTAAAGTTAATTAATCAAATTAATTAACAAATTCTAAAGATAATTAATCACTTTTATTAATGACAATTGAAGATGATTAATCAATTTAATAATCATGTTTTAGGTTATTAAATGCTTTTTATAATGGTGCTTTAAAGTTAGTAAACCATTTCTACAAACATTTTTAAAGTTAAAAACTTGTAATGAGAAGCCCAAGCACGAGTTTGGTTTTAAAAATAAAAGTTTGATTCGGTTATGAAAAAGAAGTTCCCATAAACGACATCGCTTATATGGAAAGAGTCTAGTAATACTCTTGACATTAAACGTCGAGGTATGGAAATTTGTCACTATCTCGAAAGTTAAAATGGTCGTCAAGGCAATGCCTAGAGGTAACACTACCTTCACTTGCCCGAATTTATTTTTGACCAAGAAACAGTACAAGTTTGAAATCGACGAGTAGTAGTACATATATGAGGTTTACTGTCCATATACGATCATTTTTCATGTTCGATAGTCGGTCTGTCGACTATCGATTACCTCAGCCTTCTTTGTTTTTTGTCATTCTAAGAATACGTGTTACTCATTTGAGCTTTGTTATCCTTTGTCGGGTACTCGGTAATAGTTGGCGGCGTCTGGCTTGGAGGTTTCCAAGAGCCATCGAAGTTCTCAAGTATATTTCTAAAGGTATACTTTCGGCAAGGGGGGTGCACCATCTTAGTCATTGCATGACGACCCGCAAATCCGTACCCTCTGAACCGACAACAAACCACGCCTGTCGACCCAGAGCGAACATAATTGCAGATAATCATGAGAAAGAAAAGAGAGGGTGAGAAGAAAGAGAGAAGTAAGAAGAAGAGAGACGCGGAACCAAAACAATACAGAATCTCACATCGCAGCGGAATAACATATAATATAGATCAATAATCTTTACAAAGACAAACTGTAATATACATAAATCAATATCAGAGTACACAATAAGAAATCATTGGCTTGGATAGTTATAATAACCTGTCCTCACAAATGCTGACAATTAACAACAACAACAATGCAAAGCATCATAAAAATAAATAGATACGTGTATACGACATGAAGATCTCCAGCTCGCCTGCTGAAGCTCCAAAAGCACCAAATCTAAACCTGTACATATACTCGGTCTGACCTGAGCATTGAAAGGGAAGAACGCCCGGATCAGTCTGCTAAACCAGCGTGACAAAACATGTTTCCCTTACGATAACCAAAACCTTTTCATATCAAATCAGTCTGGTAAACTTTTCCTTTATAAAAACAAAAGGTATCTCATAAGACCACGTCCACACATAAACACAGACGGGTTTTTCCCTTATGATAACCAAAACCTTTTCATATCAAATCATGTTATATTATAATAGTGTCTATTATACAAATAATAATCAACATAGCTGAAATTGTTACATTATTAAATTCCAGCAATACTAGGCTCTACAAACAAAATGGCAGGCATGTAGTGGATTTTGGATTCCATACAAATGACTAGGTGAAGGGACTACCTTTCTGAAACTCGGTACACCTCTAGAGGGATGTACCTAGGGTCCAGATACTGGGCGCCTAAACCAACACTAGACTGGCCTACCCCCGCTGGATAGTATTGAATATGTCATCACTCTGGTTGTTACCGATCTGAAATCCGTGACCACAAGCATACATCAACAATAATCAGGTACACGACGTCATAGCGTGTAAAGATATATCTAGAAGAGTGATGGCATCTCCTAATAGGAGCGACCCATTTTAGCCTTGTTGCTTCTATCCCTGTCTTAGTCATTTTTCGAGGAGTGAGACCAAAAGGGGTATCGATTACCTTTCACATATCACTTCATCATCATCTTTGAATGCCACATTGACATTCCCGTTGACTACTAATTGCCTTCCACAAAAATTCAACCCTTGAGCTCGTATGTCTCAAGGGGGGTGTTAAGCTAAAAGAAGTTGCCTTCTCCACCACCACATAATCTACGTTTGTAAAAACCAATGTACGTAATGCAATGTTAGACACTCGTCCATACAAGTTGTCCAGGAAAAGGAAAAACCGAAGGTACTCTCCTACCACATCCTATAGGATTAGTAGCGACAACCCTTGCAATGGATATTTCATAACGAAGAGACTACTGCTACTATATGTATATTGGGATTTTAACCCCAAATGATCAACAAGCAATCCTTCACTATGAAAATACTAAATCTCAATATTATCGACCAACCTACACAATCATCGCATATATGTTGGTCCGAAGTGATTTTCAGATAAATCTGATCCCGGTCTCTTCGCACCAACAACGCAAAAGCGTTTCTCAATTTCATACAGAAACCAAGTCTCGTAGACTTATCACGTTTCCAACTTTCAACTTGCTATCCTTCGGCCAAGAAGGAAGCTCGATAGATTGGAGTAATCACTCCGCACTACACGAATCAACATTCTCAACAGAAACGATAATTAAGCCTACACAGATGGCTACGCACTAAGTGTACGACTAAATAGTTTCCACATCAAGTCGAGAAACTAAAATGGCCAAAAATATAATTTAGCACTCAAACAGTCACTAGGCCTGATTTATTAATCGTTTATAAATCAAATCACTTTCCAATTATTCACTTCAAAATATCTTTTAAAAAGATAATATTCAAAACCATTTCACATATTAGATATTTGGAAAACCATTTTCTTATACTTATTTTAATAATAAGTAAATTTTACAAATCATTTCATTTCAACACTTAGAATATATTTCATATACTTAATTAAATGATTAAGTATACATGAAAATCTTTAAGGAAAACATTCTTCAAAACATATGTTATTTCGGTCAAAACGAATGTTGTGTAAAACATCGTTACGACGACCCAAAAATACTAGTATAGGGATTCAACTAACTACATTTAATATTTCCTTTCGAAAATCATTACTATAACAAAATTTTACAGTCCATGCCTTCCTTACTTTTCACGAAAACGTCTATTTCAACAATAAATGTTGAAATCTATGTTTTCGATACTTAACGTATTTTAGTTTGCTTTTCCAAACCATTTAAACTCCATTTTAATTTATCACTTCCAAAACATTCATTTAAAGGATTATTCACTTTAAAAAAAACATAAATATGATTCCTTTATAAACTTTCATATCTAACTTATCAAATTAAGTATATTTCACATTTATAAAACCATGTTTATAAATTCTTATTTATAATTTATAAAAACTTCCATATATAAAACTCCCTTATTAACAATTTCCATTTATCTCATTTATATGTCAAAATCCAATTATAAATTAATTTACTTATAAATCTCATTATTTGCAAATTCATTCTTTTTATAACTTCATCAATTTATAAACCTTATTTACTTATAAGATTCATTTATAACTACATTTTAACACTTATAAAACTCATTTATAATCCCATTACTTTTATTTATAAAATATCAATTTTATAAATCTTATATATAAACCATTTATAATAAGTTCAAAATTCTCAATTTAACTTATTTTGCAAAATAATTAACTTCATATTTCAAAAATCATATTTAAATAGATTTCACAAAAACATAATTTTTATAACATAAAAATTATAACTTTTTATTTATTTAAAATAAGTCCATTTCTTTAATCATTCAAAATTTCTTAAAACATATATATTTTCAAAATCACTCTGAAATCCTTTTTAAATTGAAATCATCATTTCTATATTTTAAATTCCAAAATATGACCTAATTTTGTGAAAGTATTAAATAAGGGGATTCACATCAATAATAGAAAATATGACATCCATCACATCAAATATCACATAATACAACATATATAACAATATGTGTAAATAAACATCAACCATAGTGAGGAATCATGTTGGGTCCCTCCAACTTGTCACCTGCAACAAATATACATATGAGAATATATGTACAATGTCTGCTTCGAGGCAGACGCGCGTATAAAGGGTCATCCGCTTATACACGGGAACATATAGGGTCTCATCTACTCTAATCGGCAGGAATATATCCAACTACTAACTACTATAGCATAACATCCAAACATCTAATATATATATATAACATCCAAACAGTCATCAAAACAACATAATAAATTTTTTCCCACTTATATAAAAATATAAGCTGGTCAGAAAGAGTGAGTTTTATTCACTTTGATTTCCAGTCGTCGTTGCCGCGTTTTATTTCGATTAAAATTAAACGAGCATTTAATTTAACCAAAATTTTCACTACCTTCAAATCCATCTAAACTAGCTCTAAAATATAGTGCTCGACAATACGAATCCAACATAATTCGTTTCGTGCGAAACTGACCTCGTACGACAAAGTTATAGATTTTTAAACATTCGATTATCATTAAAATTAATTAACAAATTAAATTAAGTTTAAAAAAGTTAAACCTAATCCATCTCCTCCCCAAGCAAGCTACAGGCCGTGCATCCCCTCTTCTTTTTTTATACGTGTTCGAACCCATCGTTGTTCAACAATCCACGATCGCCGCTCCCTCCACATCGCACTAAACCACGATCCAAACCCCTCAACGCGTGCGCCTACGCGAACTCCACCTTCGGCCGTGACCCCAGCCAGCTCGGCTCTTCCATGGCCTCGTAAAACATGCTCGAATGCACGACCAACACGGTCGATTTCTGGCCTCTACGCGACGAATTAGCACATCACAACCGTTGGATTTGTAGTACTCGACGAGCTATACGATATTGTAGTTGAGAGTTTTGCTTGATTGCTTATGGATTGAGAGAAAATCGAGGGAGAAGGTTGGTGATTTCTGGCCATCGAAATTTAGGTGGCAGCTAGGGTTTAGTTTCTAGGGTTTGGGACAAATGAAGGTCCTTATATAGACAACCAAATAACACTATTCATCCGAAAATTTTCCGAACTCCAAACGATGCGTGCCGCCTGGCGTTTATAATGTCTTATCCCTATTCCAAACACAGTGGAATATATATCGGAGTCCAATTCCATCGTATTTGGAAGATAGGTTTTCGAATTGAATTATTTTAATTAAATTTACCTATGCGTTTTAGCTTCGCACGACCAAACCGTAAGTCCGATTAACACGAAATTTGAAATCTTATAATAACTCACTATTACGGATCCAACGAAACTGGTTTCGTCGAAATCGAGGTAGTATCAAAAATGACTATTTTTACACGTTAATTAAATATTAAACTTTCCCAGTTCTGTAAATTAACTTTTAATTCAATTTTAAAAGTTTACTAAATTTATTCTAGCCCAAATAGAATTTAAATCAACTTTATAATTCATTTTCATTCTTATTAAATTCAAATTTCATTTATTTACACAATTTCAAATATTAAATTAAACAATTCAATTATCAAATCAATCATTATATTTGAAATATAAGTTATCCAGCTTATAAAATTTACTTTCGAATATTTAACATAAATTAAATATTCCAATTTTGAATGACTGAAAAACTGGGTTGTTACACATTGTTGGTAAATTTCCTTTTCCTTGTTGATTCGAGCCTTCGAATTTGTTTTCCTTAATTGCATCGGGAAAAATATAACACTCTTCATGATGTTTAATTATTTATATCCACTCTTTACATTTGGATGTTGTTGTTGTTGGAGGAAACCCGTTACACGTTTGGTGGCATGGTCTCACATGTTGTTGTTTACTTACACTTATCGTCTAGAGTTTTACTCATGCCACACATATCGTCTGACCCGAGTTGTTTGTTTTCCACAAAGTCTCGATTACTATTTTATATTTAAGTAGTCGAAGAGTAGTAGGTCTTTTATGAGCTCTTTTGAATACGACGTCCGAGAAGGAGGCCTTTATCTATTTAGTTGTCTATTTCCGCTGTTTGTTTAATTCTTGTAAGTGTATTTTGTTTCAACATATATAAAGGTAGGTTGTTATAACTGCCTAAGCTGATTGTAGAACTTTTGTGTAACTCTGATAACTCCATGTTAGGGAGTAACCTTATGTATTATTTTACTATTATGATATATTTAACGGTTTCATTATGAGATCTTCTATTCCATTCTTTTATTTTACCCTATGACAATCCATCTTCCCGATGCTTGGGCAACAACATACGAATACCATGGATGTATTAAGTGTCGTTCCCTAAGGTCCGAAAGGTGGGTCGTCACAGTTATGGAGTAAAATTACTCCTTGAACATATCAACAAAACATCAATATAATTTATATCGCATGACCGAGTCGAATTCCATTGAATTCCGACCATCCATACAATGCGCACAACATGTAAATAAATTACGCAAATCAAAATGCAATCAGAAAACTTCTCCTTTGCATTTTAATAATCTGACTTACATAAAATCACAACATTCAATCTAAATTCATAACTAGTATCACACAATTCCCAAACAAACATCTCATCCAAATCAGTATACCAATTTCAGGATTATATATATAGATATATATCAAGTAATGAATCATAGATATAGTTGTGAGTTAAAAACTCATTGAATTTATTGTTTGTCGAAACTTTACCTCTTTGCCATAGCCTAGAACCAAAACAAGTGCCTCATCGCCTACTCTATCTCCACACATGCTAGAAAACCACATACGCAACCACTGCTAGCACCATACGCAATCACTCCTCTTCCAACATCAATCGCCACCACCGCGATACCCCAAATCACGTCCTCCTCTCAATTGAGCATGAGCTAGTTATGCGTCCATTCTTCGACATCGGGTTTGCATGCACATCACCGTACACGTCTCCAGCCTTCTCCACCACGACGTAATCATCCTCTCCCTCATCGCCTAAGCCTAACGTCAACCGCTCCGACACCACTACCACCCGTGTAACAACCTGGTATTTCGAACCGTTCGCATCCGCACATGTCGGACTTGAATTGCTCAAAACAATAGATTGTTAATTTATATTTGACAAAACTCAACATATACAGTAAATAAATCAATCACAGAATCACAGACACAGAGTAATACAAGATAAGCAGCGGAATAGATAAATAGTAGTTCAAGAAGCTACTATAAAACATCAGAGTTTGAAGTAAAATACAACAGAAATCCCGAATAAATAGAAGTCTCAAATACATAAGCAACTGACAAGTCTGGACATAATTGATTGGAATAAACTGAAATACTGAAAGCTGGATAGACATATGGATTTCCAAGCGAAGCTTCAACTCCAAAGGTGAGTTTCAAATGCTGTGACACTCAGTCTGACCCGAGCATAAAGCAAAACACAAAACACTCGAGTCAGGATTAACATTCTTATATAGTAAATTCAACTCAAATGAAATGTCAACTGAAATACAAATAACTTAAAGGTTGTATGGGATTTCCATCCTTCAAGGATCCGTGGAACTATCTACTATGTAGTAATATACGCTATTATAATAATGTCCATAGTAAAGTAAAAGTATTAAAATAGCATTAAGGCGTTACCCATATCCCCCTTAACACATTTTATATATTCCCGTAGTCTACATAATGTCGTACGCTCCACCAAACCGGTGGTTTACCCAGAGGACACAACATCGGTACGGTACAAAACAAACTCGTAGAAGGTGCGATAAGGCATGCGACAAGGTACTCGAGGCAATGCCAGGGTAGATATACCATTTGCACTCCCAGACTGGTGGTAACGCATAGCAGCTACTACCGCCCACCTCGTGACACACTCCCAAATCAAAGGGTGCACCCAATCAAATCACAAAAGCAATATAATGGTATCGATGAAAGGTGCTCGATAGGGGGAATGACCCCACTTGGCCCGGTATAGCTCCTGTTTTAGCCACATCAAGCTGACTCATGGGAGTCAGGGCTACGTAAATACCATATAGAATCGTCGCCAAACCATCCTACTTCATTCTGGAATCTCCACCACGTACACAGTTGTTAAAGTGGTTTTCGGTATTGGCAGAGAGTATGACAATATCCGATCTTGGTCTCTTTAACAATCAAATGATTATTTCACACCGTGGTCATTTCATTTCAAATAGTTCATACTTCATATCAAAATATCGTATACATTTCAAAACCATATCAATTCGATATAATTATTCACTTTAAATAATATCCATTTCCAGAATCGTAACACTTAAAAAATTATAACACTTACTAAATCATAACACTTTCGAAATCATAACACTTTCGAAATTATAACACTTTGGAAATCATAACACTTTTGAAATCATAACACTTTTAACTTAAACAGTTTAGATATTTAAAACAGTATATATATTAAAATAGTTATAACTTAAAATAGTTTATATATTAAAATAATTTATATATTAAAATAGTTTATATATAATAAAATACTTTATATAATAAAATAATATCCTCCAATTTCACAAATAGATTCAAATCAGCTCAAATTCCAAAAATTCGATTTAAATCAATTCCAGTTTAACCATTTCAACTTAAAGGTCAAAGGTTCAATTCAAATTCTAAATAAACCGATTTCAAATCCAGGTTTGAACTATCACTTCAATTCCAATACAATTCAAGTTTAAATATTCAAACATTTACAATATGAATTTCTTTTATACTTCAACATTTAACTTTAATTTTATTCAAATTGGAAAATATTCACTTAATCATTTTTAATAACAATTTACGTAAATCCAAATTTATACATTTAAATCAATATTAAATATTCAATTTCAATTTTGTTTAAAATTAAGAATATTCATTTAATCACCTTTTTTTTCAAATCAAGTTATAAATCATGTCTTTCAAAACCTCAAAAATTAATAATTTTAAATCAATTCTCATTTAAATTCACTTATTAACCAATTTAAATTCCAAGCCAACATTAAGTTATTTCCCAACCTTTATTATTAAAGTTATAAAATCTATTTTTAAAATATTAATATAAGTTTAAACAAATACTTAAACATATTATAAACCAAATAAATTAAATTTTATTAAATTAAATCTTGTTATTAAATTTATTTTATATTAAATCCTATTTAATATATTTTAAAATAATAAAATTATAAGAAAACCTTAAAAATTATATTTTCAAAATTAACTTATAAATTTAAAATTTCCAAAACAAATAATTTTAAAAATCTAAATTTTACAAAATAAAATATCTTTATATTATATTTAAAAGAAATATTTAACAAATTTTTCCCTTCCAAAACTTTGGTAATCATTTCAAAATATAGACCAATGGTGTCCGTATATAATTTTCTATCCTATGGTCAAGTGATACAGATATTTATCATTTCAATCCGCAAATTAAATATTTACGGGTGTATATCATTTCAACCCGCAATCCCAAAATTTTAAAATTAATGAAAATCGCTTGGGTTTATCATTTCAACCCATAACGATTTTCCCTATTCTAGAATATCGTTCGGGTATGTATCATTTCAACCCATAGGGAATTCTAAATTAACAGGGAACTTGCAGAGTGAGAACAAATATGATAAAATATAACATATAAATAACATGCATATATCATCAGTGATAAATTAAATAAAATATATCCAACAGGATATGGTGTCATATATCATAGGTGAACAATTGTAGATAATGGCATATCATATTTAACAATTAAATAACTAGCAATTCAAATCTAACAACATATTTCAATTGTCGTTTCAAGTGAAATCAAATTTACTAACTATAAGAATGTTAATCTTGAGTGATTGCTCACCTTTCGAGGTTAGAGAAATTGGACAACACGACAAGCTACGAATTGAATCACAAACCCATAAATCAACCAATCCAAACGATAAATCTCAAGCAAAGCAAGGTGAACACGGGTTCGTTGAACAAAGCTGATAATAGGAATCGATGAAACATTAAAATCAGCCTGATATAACTAAAACGAAATGTATAATACATCGTTATATATTTTCTCAAAAATCAATACAAAATTTAAAACACATACATATAAAATCAGAATATATATATATACATATTTAAAAATCAAAAATAGAATCAAGCAGCTTCTTAACAATGGGAAAACCAAACCTATATATTATAAAGGTCCAACATTTATATATTATATTTTAAAACTTTATATATATATTTTAAAAATACAATTATCCATATATCCCTATTATGTAGATAAATAAACTCGTCGGCACTTATATAATTCAAGATCAAATAAGCCTCAATATAAAACTGTAAACAGTAACTTTGTAACTCTATTATATTATATAAAATACGAAGGCTTGAAACAGATTGTATACAACTTGTATACATTACATATGCAACAGATTGTATATAACTAAATGTAAATTTACACATTATAAACCAACAGACCATATATATACAAACTAACAGATTGTACATTACTTATATAAACTAACATTTATATAAACTGCAACTATTGTTTTAGAAACTATATATATTTTCTTTTCTAGTATAATATACTACAACATATATACTTCTTTTATACTATATGTACTATAACATCTACATACCTTACTGCTCTTTTTTCTCAATACTTACAAATATATATTTATAAAACCCATTGTCTACCAAATTTTACAAATAAGTATTTAAAAATAATTTTTTTAAATATTATTAAAATAACGTAATATAGTATATAACATAACATAGTTTATGTAATATTAAAAATCAATTAAACCCATAGTTTACAAAACGTACATTACAAACTTTCTGAGTGTGCTCGGCTGTCGCAGTTGCTAGCTTGATGGAGGCGTGTCTCGGGTTGCTGACGTGGCAGCGGAGAGTGGCGGAGAAATATTAGTGTGGCTTCAGGCAAAAGTAAAGCTATATATATAATTTTTATCACTGTTGCATGCAGCTTCTAAGCAAGGAAAAACCCAGCAACATAATATATGATATTATACATATTTCCTCAAACGAAGAGAAGGCAAGGGATCGAAGGCTAGGTGACATGGAAGTGGGGCTGTGGGCAGAGGGATCAGGCGTATGGTGGAGGTGGATGTTCATGGGGAGGCGCGCAAACGTGGAAAAGTGGGAGAGGCCGGATGAGTGGGAGTGTGTGATGTACACGTGTGGAGGGTGGTGAGTTTTGGAGCTAAGGCGGACATGGAAGAGAGGGACGGTGTCACGTACCGAAATTTCGACTTTCGAAAATTCGACATCGATACTCACTTTATCGACCGTCGAGCAATCGAGTGCCGGAAACTCGAATAGTGATGGTTTTAAATTGAAGAAAAAGGTAGAAGAAAAAGAGAATAAGAAGAAAGCAGAAGAAGAAAGAAGAACAACAGAACAACATCAGCAGAACAGAAACAATATTAGAATCTTACACATCGCAGCGGAACAATATATAATAGATAATCACTAGTCTTTTAAAACAAAGAACTATATCAGTTTATACATACATCAATCATCAAAGTCAATATACAACTCAATACAACAATGGACAGTCATATCAACTTGTCCTCATACAGAATACACAGCGGAATAAATAATATCAGATACAAATACTACGTCTCGTCATCCAGCTTATCTCCAAAGCTCCAGAATATCCTGATAACATAACTCTAGACTGCCCGTGTGGAAATTGGTGGGCACCCAGAGTTTAGAAGGGAACAATAAACTCCGAGTCAGTCATGGTGACTGGTGTGAGATCGTAAAACAGTTTATTTTTCATAAGGAAAATAAAATAGATTCGCAATGCTTTTGGAAAATGAAACTACCATAAGACCTCCCGCCACACACACAATGCAAACGCAGAATTGGAGGAGATTTCTTCTTATGATAGTCAAAGATGCTTACTACGCAAAATCAAATCCTTTTTGATATTATTATTAGTGCATAGTGTAGAAAACATTTCGAAAGTAGAATATAAATCTTAGCCAGCATAGGCATTCCGCACTTATGCCTACTATAGCTACCATCCAAACAGTGGTGACCACCATAAGTGAATGATAGGTTCTACAACTAAAACCGTACACGTCACGTATTGTTTCTTTGGATTTCCAACAAATGGTCAGGCTAAGGAACTTCCTATTCCACGAATAGAATGCCTCTGGAATGACGTCCCGAGAAATAACCTAACATTACGGTTAGATCTCTGCCAACACAAGGCCGGGTTACCTCTGCAAAAATAGGTAACTACTGACACGCGTATGTCATCCCCCGATCGTAACCGATCTTCTCGAGGATCCCCGATTCACAACAAACCACATAATAAGCAGTATCAACATAGGTTAAGTATCTGGGCTCCATACCATGATACCACCTCTATCCAGAAGGAATGACATACACTAAGGGGCGCTACTCCCTAGAACCTTGCTGCATCCTTCCTGTTTTGACCATTTCCGGGGTGTGAGGCTCGACGAAGTCTTGTCCACAAAGCTACGCTTTCTACAAAGCCATGCTTCGGGTCAAACAAATGATCAACCTATGATCACAAAGATATAAGATCAAACAAATGATCATATCGCAAATGATCAAACACTGATCATTTCACAGCAACACTCAGTATGCCACGTTACCAAATTGGGAGTATATTGCTGAAAAATTTCAACTACATAACCTCTGAGCTCGTACATCTCAGAGAAGGGTGTTAAGCTAAGAGAATAAATTCTCCGCCACCAATAGAAATGTATTTGAAAGGAATCAGCTTTATATCTCAATTTGTAACATCAGACATACAATCCATACAAGTCTGTTTCGGGATCGAACAGAACCGAAGGCACTTCTCACGAAGCCCTTGCATATCCGGATAATTTTCTAATCACGTCCGGACTTCCCGTCACTAAGGGTGATAAAACCTCTAAATCGGAGATCAGCCGATGTAGAGTAACTCGACGGTAATCCTTCCGTTTTCAAAAATATCCGGTCTTCAACACCGGTCATCAAATGCGATTCATAACGACGTATCACATATTCAGAATGGGTTATACGACCCCATGGTCCTTTCCCGGCTAACCCGAATAGTGAGCGCTTATTCAAAAATAAGTGTGGCATTCAAATTCATCCAATTCACAACAAATACCTATTTAAAGGTAATTATTGATAGTCGGTTATTTAACTATCAATAAAGATGCACAACATCATCAGATTCCAAATAATTTTTCAAAGTTATTTATTTCCCAAAAATATCTTTACTAGATATAAAATTTCCACACTTAACCGTTTGAAAACAAATTTCAAATATTCACTTTTCAATTTATCTTTAAAAGATAAAGTTTCAAACCCTTCGTTTCATATTGGAAAAGCAATTCCATACTTATTTAAAATAAGTAATTCACAAGACTATTTATTTTCAACATTTGAAAATATTCAATATACTTAAATCAAAATTAAGTGTATGTTTCATTCTTCAAGGAAATCTTTTATTTTAACAACGTCTATTTGAGTCAAAACGAATGTTACGTAAAACATCGTTACGACGACTCAAAATCAATAGTATAGAGATTCGTAATTAAGATAGGTATATAAATCCCAATACTAGATAAAAATATTTCCTTGCGGAAATCATTTACTATAACAACAGTGTTATAGTCCACCATTTCCTTCCTTTTCGAAAACGTCTATTTCAACAATAAAATGTTGAAATCTATGGTTTCGCTATTTCCCACATTTTAAAAACATCTTTAAAATGTTTAACTTCATTTTTTTATATCACTTCTTCGAAAATAAATCCATTTTACTTAAAAATATGTTCACTGTCCAAAATCGTGAATATACTTCACTAACCACATTTCAATCTTTTCTACACATTTATTTCAAGAATTATCCACTATCCAAAATCGTGGATAAAATTTCCTTAATAACCTTCTATATTAAATTCATCAAATTTGATTGATTTTCGAATTTATAAAACAACGTTTATAAATTCCATTTTCTATTTTCTATAACAACTCCGGTTTATAAATCTCATTTTATTAACTTCTATAATTCACTTATAAAAATAAGTGATTTCGGATTTATAAACAACGTTTATAAATCGCATTTGTACTTTATAACGATTTCAACTTTAAAAAGAATCATTTATGAACAAATTCGATCAATATTCCATTTAAAGGCAAAAATCCAATTTATAAGTAAATTACTTATAAACCCTTTATTCTACAACTTCATTCATTTTTAACTTCACAATATAAATCTATTAATTTCATTCACTTATGAAATCCATTTATACTTCTTTTTAACACTTATAAAAATTCGTTTTATAAGTCCAATATTTTGATTTATAAAATATCAATTTTATAAATCTTTTTATACAAATCGTTTATAGTTATTCAAAAATCCCAACTTAAACCATTTTATAAATAAATCAACTATTTATTTCAAACATCACACTTTGGTTAAATTTCACCAAAAATCTTAACTTTTATAACTTTAAAATTTTAGACGCTTATTTAATTGAAATAAATCAATTCAAAAATTCAATAAAACGTCTATTTTCAAAAATCACTTTAAAAATCCTTTTAAAGTAAAAGTCGTTATTTTTAAACTTCAAAACTGAATCCGATGATGCAACGCACCAATTAGTCAATCACAACAACAAACATCATATATCAATATGATCACAGAATATACATCAATATCTGTAAATAAATAAATACTGGTGAGGAATCCAGTTGGATCCCTCCAACCTGTTTCTCTGCATCCACAGACGTTAGCACAATACCAATTCCACTTCGAGGTGGAATATCGCGGTATATGGGTTTTATAAAAATCATCCGCTTACTAACGGCGCAAATAGGGTCTCATCCGCTATACGAGGCGGGAAATCAATCAATCCAATATATACATATGCCAATATGTATATATTGCTACATATATATAGATATATCCTATTATATCTAATATCACATCCAATAGCAAACAATCAGTCAATAAATAACTGCAATACCAAAATTTATTTTGAGTGAGAAAAATCTCACCTTAGCTTTTAATTTTGCAATCCCATTTCATTTCCAGCTTGATTCTCGATTTTAAACCTTGTATAAATAATTATACAATCTATCAATATTCGAAAGACTGAACAATAAATTTTCGTTTCAATTGTTTTAGATTAACAAATTTTTCCTTTAATAATTTTATTTAACTACAATTTAATTTTAAAACTCAATTTCTCTTTACTAATCTATTTAATTAAATCGAATACCCTTTTAAAAAAAATCTTAAGGTAATTAATATTAATTTTAAACCAATACTTTTTAAATTTTAACTTCCACAATTATCAAATTGATTCGCATGTATATTTATTTCCATTTTATTTAAACTGTAAACATTTATTTATTTTCCCACAATTTAAAAATTAAACTAAATAAGAAAAGAAAAAGAAAAATGCAGAATACCTTCACTGTCGAGTTTAAAAATTGAACAGCTCGACGTCTCCAGATTGTCGACCCCACGCCGCGGCGCTACCCACTACCTCGCGACATCGCCGTCGCCTATGCCTGAGTCGCGAAATCCACCACTGCCCCGAGACGCCATCGCACGCTGCCTCCTCGTTCGCCGCCGCCGAGTTTGCATCGCGAACGCCACCGCGCTCGTGCCTACTGCCCTCGTTGCTTCGCGTGCCCAGATTCCAGTTGCCACACCTTCGAATGACCACGAGCCAAGCCCTAGCTCGCCGTTCTCTACGTACTCGCAGACGCACCGTCCCCTTCGTGATGCTCGAGAACCCACGCGCTCGCGATGGAAGTCGCCTCCATGCTGAAGTGAAAAGAGGAATAGAAATTTTCTCTAGATTTGATTTCGGCTGGGATTTGAATTTGAATATAAAAGAGAATAGGGGATTTATAAACAGCGGCCATTATTTAAACGAGAAGAGGGGAGTTCCAGCATTGTTTTGTGATTTTCTTTCGTTTGATTTAAATCTGAGATGATCGATTATTTAAAAATAGGAGGAGGGAGACAGGAGATCGTGTTTGCACGATAAACTTCGTTGTAACGCCCCACCTCTATGCTCATAATAACAAAGAGTATTAAAAGAAATACTGTCTATTATTACGAAGAATAAGGCTGGATAGGAGCGACCATCCGTAGTTGACCTTACACTAGTATTGGTTATCTCGATAAGAGTGGTATATACTTTTTATTTTTCATCTATCATTTATTTACTCCCATCGACACACCCAATTATCAGTATAAAACAAACTACGATAGTTCATAATAGTTTAGGACATTAGATATAACAATAACACAGATAATATAAATGCGGAACACAGATAAAAACAAAAGTCTCATATATATATATATAACTGATGTCAGTTAATACATAGTTGACACAATACATATGATACAACTACAACTGTCGACTCTAGAAGTTATATATACAAGTACATTATCGACTAATATACATGAATACATATCGTTCTATACAATGACACTACTACTTCAAAATGACACTGACAACTTCAGAAGATGTGAAAAGTCTTCAAATCCTGAACAGCAACTCAAAGAAGAAAATCTACAACCTGAAATAACTCGGGTCTGACCCGAGTATTACATTCAAAAGAAAATAATACCCGGGTCAGTCTAATTCAAACCAGTTTATTAGTGCATATAGGCAGTAATAATTTAATTAGACGACAGTCACAATAATTCCCGTCTATCCGATTCTTTAAACAAAGAAACCGGATAACGGTCAATATAACACTTAACAGTGTTTAACAAAATTCAGCAGATTTAAATCATCAACATAGATAAATAAACGATTTATCAATTAAACGACACATCGGTGTGGCTGCAGTACACGCACGCGTGTACTGCCTCGCCACTACAACGATAAAATAAGAGCTAGCACACGGTCAAACCCAAATCATGCCGGGTTCAACTCAAGTGTCCATGATTCTAGAACAAGAGCAAATAGACATCAAGCTATAAAGCTCAAGCTATAACACAGTACAACAATTCAAATTGCAAATATCATAAAGTCACAAAACACAGAGGCACAGAGGCACCAAGGCAGTTCAAAATAAAGGGAAGCAACTCAAGATAAGTCAGGTCAGGTAGCAAACCCAGACGAATATCACAAGTACAGAATCAAGTATACAACTTTCCAATTCCTCTGTACAACAACCACACTACTAATGCCAAAGTCGAGTGTGCTACAGACACCACGCAAAGAGAATGGAACACAAAACAAAGTCAAGCAAATAGGGAAATCAGTAATTAAGGTCGAAATAATTTCCAGCATTGAAGCCAACCAATACAACACGAACCCAAAAGCAACCATATTTTTAAACTCGAAATCGATGCTTAAAATCGAATTAAAGCCTGGTAATAACAAAATCAATCTGAAGCCGTAAACTACTGAGCGAATAGTGGAATATAACAACATAGCAGTGTGGATGAAACAATCAATCAAAGACTGAAAATTCAGGTCTGCACATCAAACTACAGCAGTTCAAGTAAGGAAACATGCTACAGGTAACTGGAAGTGGCTATGGGACTGGCAACCAGATGAATGCACAAAGTACACGAGTGCTCGGCTACACGATAACTCAAAGCAAGTATTACAAGGAGACTAACTCAAGGCTAAATGTAACCCAATATCAAGGACAGACATGTACAGATCAGAGATGAATGTACACGAATGGTATCATGTGCCAAGGCAACAAGTCAAAAAAATGGATCAGGCAAGTTATATACCAAAAACTACACAACACTGCAACAGTGCAACTGAATGGAATGTGATAAACAAAACAATGTAGTGTAATAGCGAAGAGGCCAGAGAATTGAAGAAGACTACTACAGTGATGCTAGAAATCGCATGAACAAGTTCGGACAACCCCAGGCCAATACAGTTATCGAATAAGTATCAAAATTACAATGAAACTACAGTTACAACAAGACAACTGCAGTTTCCCAATCATTAAATGCCCAAAGTCAGTGATACCAAATCCAAGCTGAAACCGTGAATAAACAAATCAGTGCCAAGGTCAAAGATTTTCACTGGCCACGAATACAATTAGAGTTTCACGGAACAACCAAATCGAGTCGCAAGTTAATAACCAGAAAATCACAAGTTCGAAACCACTGCCGTGTTTTAACAAAATCAAGCAAAAGTGGCCGAGATAAAATAATTTGGTACGAACGAACAAAACAAGGCAACAGCCGAGACCATAGAGGCGAGATCAAAGATCGAAATCAACTCAAAACAGTGATGGGACGAAAACGACCAACACGCAATCATATAACAAAACAGTATGCAGTTCAACCAAGAATAATGTCGCAAGTATCAAAGAGACAAGCCAAATCAGAGATCCCAACAACAACGAAAATCGAACTGCCATAACCCAGTTTGAATTAGAAGTGAGTTGCGAGCACTCACCTTCTTCGAAGAGACAGCCGCGAGCGACCTGACGGAGTTGACGTCGTGACCTCTCGAAAGCAACTGAATACCATCGGCTGGAGCCCTAGTTTGAAAAGGAGGGACGAACGAGACTTCGATCGAGCCGCCATTGATTTTCCCCTCGTACGTTTTCTCTAGGGTTGTCGAACGAATAATGAATTTAGGATCAAGGGGACGGTTTTCTTTAGTTAGATATCACGGCAGAAACAAGTATGGGCCACATTATTCTTTTTCTTTAAAGCCCACTACAATCTTTACAAAAGGAATTTCAGATCGATTCAAACTGCAATAGCCATTAACCAACGATTTTAATCGTCATTTGACGATGACCAGATAATTGCGAAATCTCGGGTTGTTACAGACTCCCCTCCTTAAAGAAATTGCGTCCACGCAATCATAGGGAATAAATGAAAAAAAAAGGTAACAACCAAAAGAGCATGGCAATGTCGAATGTAAGCAAAGCAAGTGTCAGCGGGGAAGTATTAGATAAGAAATCAAAAGGTTCGACTGATTCAAATCAAAAGAATCAACATCGTGGGGATCAAGGAATCAAAATCAGACGACTGTCTAAAGCAAGAATCAATCGAGTTCCAGCAACTAAAAGAGAAGGAAAAACAGAGCAGAAATCCCATACAGAGCACGAATTGAATGTGAGTAATCAAATTACTCACCTGAATCGCCAGAGAAAAAGACGAAGCTCAAATCTCAAAAATCGCAAATATTCAATCATCAAAAACGATAATCAAATTTTCTCAAATCAACAAATATTCAATTATCACAAACGATAATCGAATTTCAAATTCAACAAATATTCGATTATCAAAACGATAACCAAATTTCAAATTCAACAAATGTTCGATTATCAAAAACGATAATCAAATTTCTCAAATCAACAGATATTTAATTATCTAAAGCGATAATTAAATCTAAAATCAACAAATTTTTAATTATCTCAAGCGATAATTAAACTTCAAATCAGCAAATATTTAATTATTTAAAACGATAATTAAATCTGAATCAACAAATATTTAATTATCTCAAGCGATAATTAAATCTAAAATCAGCAAATATTTAATTATCAAAAGCGATAATTAAATCTCAAATCAGCAATTATTTAATTATCAAAAGCGATAATTAAATCTCAAATCAGCAATTATTTAATTATCAAAAGCGATAATTAAATCAACAAATCAGCAATTATTTAATTATCAAAAGCGATAATTAAATCAACAAATCAACAATTATTTAATTATCTCAGGCGATAATTAAATCTAAATTCAACAAATATTTAATTATCTAAAGCGATAATTAAATCAACAAATCAACAATTATTTAATTATCTCAGGCGATAATTAAATCTAAATTCAACAAATATTTAATTATCTAAAGCGATAATTAAATCAACAAATCAACAATTATTTAATTATCTCAGGCGATAATTAGAAACAACAAATATATGATTATCAAAACGATAATCAGAACTCATATCAACAAATATCTAATTATCACAAGCGATAATTAGAAACAACAAATATCTGATTATCAAAAACGATAATCAGAACTCATATCAACAAATATCTAATTATCACAAGCGATAATTAGAAACAACAAATATCTGATTATCAAAAACGATAATCAGAACTCATATCAACAAATATCTAATTATCACAAGCGATAATTAGAAACAACAAATATCTGATTATCAAAAACGATAATCAGAACTCATATCAACAAATATCTAATTATCACAAGCGATAATTAGAAACAACAAATATCTGATTATCAAAAACGATAATCAGAACTCATATCAACAAATATCTAATTATCACAAGCGATAATTAGAAACAACAAATATCTGATTATCAAAAACGATAATCAGAACTCATATCAACAAATATCTAATTATCACAAGCGATAATTAGAAACAACAAATATCTAGAAATCAATTAAGAAGACTAGAAAATCAACATAAAAGCTTGGATCGATCCCATCAGATGGCGAGTTTTTAATTCGCCGCACGTGCAACAACATATGGCCGAAGCCTACCAAGTACTCAACATAATTTTGGCGCCCAACAAATGACCCGAAGGTCCAACATATGACCCGAAGGTCTAGTACTGATATTTGACCCGAAGGTCCAACATATGACCCAAAGGTCCAACATAGTGGCTCGAAAGCACATGAAAACATCAAATATTTCAATTAACGAGTCCGGAATTAACCAAAATAGTAAACGCACATGTCCCATAACCACGAGTTTTACTAAATTGTTTAATTCTCTTCATCGTTTCCTTGAAAGTGTAGAATCATCAAAACAACAGATATTCAATTAACGAGTCCGGAATTAACCGAAATAGTAAAAGTGTGGTTCCATACTCCGCACTTTTGCTAAATCGTTTAAATCACTTCATCGTTTCCTTGAAAGTGCAAAATTGTGTATTTTGTAAAAATACACTTTACATTCTCAAACGGACAAGTCCGGAATTAAGCGAATCAGTAAAAGAAAGGGGTCATAGTCCTCGATTTTGCTGAAACGTTTAAATCGCTTCCTCATTCTTTTGAAAGCGCAAACTGTTAAAATTCCTGAAAGCACTTTTATTTATTTTGCAAAAATAACAATTCACATTCTCAACTGGACAAGTCCGGAGTTAAGCGAAACAGTAAAAGAAAGGGGTCATAATCCTCGATTTTGCTGAATCGTTTAAGTTGTTTTCTCATCCTTTTGAAAACGCAAACCGTTAAAAATTTATAAAACAATTTTCATTTTTAAAACGAGTTTCCAAACACGTGATTAAAGCAGCAATATTAGTAACAATTTCGATAAGGAAATTGTACTTCTCAAAATACCGTAAAAACGGTCACAAATCAATATTGCGGAATAACCGCTTGAAAACCCACTTTTAAAACTTGACGGTTACTGAAGCCAAAGCGACAGAAATTTTAAAACGTCAAAATCACATCAAAACAATTTACATCAAAATGTAATATCAGTGAATTTTCATTCATCAAAATGCCACAAAACACCGTACTTCAAAATATAGCTTTGGTGTAAAATCCCGTTATAAAATAACGGCAACAAAATACGTTTCATAACCAAGCATCGGTTCAACGTAAAATAAATGCAGTAACGTGCAATTCATATTTGCACGCACATTACAATATAAACAAAGAAATCATTCAAATGTATCTCCAATGAAGATAATTCAAACAGCAAAAATCTAATCAATATATGATTAATAAAAAGAAAGTCAGCGGAAATTTCAACAAAAATCACATAACTGTAATTTCTTCGAATCCTCAATTCGGATTCGAAATTCTTAAAGAAACAAAATAATCACAGCTATGTAAACAACAAATGAAATCCATATCAATTTCGTATTTTGATTTTTAAATCAAAAAGATTGTCAGTTGTACTCAGCGAAGACAGTTTCACTGTTTCCGCTGCGCACTCTGATAAACAGAACACAATTCAATCAAATCAACAAAACACAGTTTCACTTTTATTTTTAAATAAAGGTATTTAAAAATTTCATCAAAATCGCAAAACTTTAGTTTTGACTCAAATTACAGATAAAACATCGACCAATAGTTGTAACATATGTTCCATCCAAGTTATGTTTTATATTATGTCCATAAACCCCAAGCTCTGATACCAACTGTAACGCCCCACCTCTATGCTCATAATAACAAAGAGTATTAAAAGAAATACTGTCTATTATTACGAAGAATAAGGCTGGATAGGAGCGACCATCCGTAGTTGACCTTAGACTAGTATTGGTTATCTCGATAGGAGTGGTATATACTTTTTATTTTTCATCTATCATTTATTTACTCCCATCGACACACCCAATTATCAGTATAAAACAAACTACGATAGTTCATAATAGTTTAGGACATTAGATATAACAATAACACAGATAATATAAATGCGGAACACAGATAAAAACAAAAGTCTCATATATATATATAACTGATGTCAGTTAATACATAGTTGACACAATACATATGATACAACTACAACTGTCGACTCTAGAAGTTATATATACAAGTACATTATCGACTAATATACATGAATACATATCGTTCTATACAATGACACTACTACTTCAAAATGACACTGACAACTTCAGAAGATGTGAAAAGTCTTCAAATCCTGAATAGCAACTCAAAGAAGAAAATCTACAACCTGAAATAACTCGGGTCTGACCCGAGTATTACATTCAAAAGAAAATAATACCCGGGTCAGTCTAATTCAAACCAGTTTATTAGTGCATATAGGCAGTAATAATTTAATTAGACGACAGTCACAATAATTCCCGTCTATCCGATTCTTTAAACAAAGAAACCGGATAACGGTCAATATAACACTTAACAATGTTTAACAAAATTCAGCAGATTTAAATCATCAACAGAGATAAATAAACGATTTATCAATTAAACGGCACATCGGTGTGGCTGCAGTACACGCACGCGTGTACTGCCTCGCCACTACAACGATAAAATAAGAGCTAGCACACGGTCAAACCCAAATCATGCCGGGTTCAACTCAAGTGTCCATGATTCTAGAACAAGAGCAAATAGACATCAAGCTATAAAGCTCAAGCTATAACACAGTACAACAATTCAAATTGCAAATATCATAAAGTCACAAAACACAGAGGCACAGAGGCACCAAGGCAGTTCAAAATAAAGGGAAGCAACTCAAGATAAGTCGGGTCAGGTAGCAAACCCAGACGAATATCACAAGTACAGAATCAAGTATACAACTTTCCAATTCCTCTGTACAACAACCACACTACTAATGCCAAAGTCGAGTGTGCTACAGACACCACGCAAAGAGAATGGAACACAAAACAAAGTCAAGCAAATAGGGAAATCAGTAATTAAGGTCGAAATAATTTCCAGCATTGAAGCCAACCAATACAACACGAACCCAAAAGCAACCATATTTTTAAACTCGAAATCGATGCTTAAAATCGAATTAAAGCCTGGTAATAACAAAATCAATCTGAAGCCGTAAACTACTGAGCGAATAGTGGAATATAACAACATAGCAGTGTGGATGAAACAATCAATCAAAGACTGAAAATTCAGGTCTGCACATCAAACTACAGCAGTTCAAGTAAGGAAACATGCTACAGGTAACTGGAAGTGGCTATGGGACTGGCAACCAGATGAATGCACAAAGTACACGAGTGCTCGGCTACACGATAACTCAAAGCAAGTATTACAAGGAGACTAACTCAAGGCTAAATGTAACCCAATATCAAGGACAGACATGTACAGATCAGAGATGAATGTACACGAATGGTATCATGTGCCAAGGCAACAGGTCAAAACAATGGATCAGGCAAGTTATATACCAAAAACTACACAACACTGCAACAGTGCAACTGAATGGAATGTGATAAACAAAACAATGTAGTGTAATAGCGAAGAGGCCAGAGAATTGAAGAAGACTACTACAGTGATGCAAGAAATCGCATGAACAAGTTCGGACAACCCCAGGCCAATACAGTTATCGAATAAGTATCAAAATTACAATGAAACTACAGTTACAACAAGACAACTGTAGTTTCCCAATCATTAAATGCCCAAAGTCAGTGATACCAAATCCAAGCTGAAACCGTGAATAAACAAATCAGTGCCAAGGTCAAAGATTTTCACTGGCCACGAATACAATTAGAGTTTCACGGAACAACCAAATCGAGTCGCAAGTTAATAACCAGAAAATCACAAGTTCGAAACCACTGCCGTGTTTTAACAAAATCAAGCAAAAGTGGCCGAGATAAAATAATTTGGTACGAACGAACAAAACAAGGCAACAGCCGAGACCACAGAGGCGAGATCAAAGATCGAAATCAACTCAAAACAGTGATGGGACGAAAACGACCAACACGCAATCATATAACAAAACAGTATGCAGTTCAACCAAGAATAATGTCGCAAGTATCAAAGAGTTAAGCCAAATCAGAGATCCCAACAACAACGAAAATCGAACTGCCATAACCCAGTTTGAATTAGAAGTGAGTTGCGAGCACTCACCTTCTTCGAAGAGACAGCCGCGAGCGACCTGACGGAGTTGACGTCGTGACCTCTCGAAAGCAACTGAATACCATCGGCTGGAGCCCTAATTTGAAAAGGAGGGACGAACGAGACTTCGATCGAGCCGCCATTGATTTTCCCCTCGTACGTTTTCTCTAGGGTTGTCGAACGAATAATGAATTTAGGATCAAGGGGACGGTTTTCTTTAGTTAGATATCACGGCAGAAACAAGTATGGGCCACATTATTCTTTTTCTTTAAAGCCCAGTACAATCTTTACAAAATTTACAAAAGGAATTTCAGATCGATTCAAACTGCAATAGCCATTAACCAACGATTTTAATCGTCATTTGACGATGACCAGATAATTGCGAAATCTCGGGTTGTTACATTCGTGGTCTTCGGCGTAAACAACGGGGCGTGTTTTAAGGAACGAATAGTAATTGATGTGACCAATTTAAAAATTTAAATTTAAATCGAATCCGTTTAAATTTCAATGCGTTTATCTATCGTGTGCACACATAACGACTCTGAAAAATACGAAATTGGAAATCCAGTAATAATACCATATTATGGACCCAATGGAACTGGTTTCGTTGAATTCCGAGACTGTGCCTCGGACGGCTATTTTTAAATATCGGTTGAAACGATATAATTTCAAAATCGAACAAAACAGTTTGAAATTTAATTCTGAAGCTTCAATTATCTTCGGTATCATTGATATAAATTTTAAAAGCTTTCGAAATATTTTTCTTCAGCTTAAAATTAAAGATTCAAATTTTTATCCAGTTCAATAGATTAAATTATAAAATTTAATCGCCAAATTCAAAGTTATATCGGGGATTCTAATTAAATCATCGTTCAAATATTTAAAATTAATTAAATATTTTCACTTTAATTTGTTCAAAATTCTGGGTCGTTACAAATTTCCCCCCTTAAAAGAATTTCGTCCCGAAATTACAAGTTAGGAAAAAAATCCTTAACTCGTCTACTATTTTTCAACCTCTAATATTTTTATCAATCTATCAAAACAAATCTTTCTACTAAAGATTCGTTATCAATTCAACTAACTTTCTAAACATTTTCATAATTTTCTAACATCATTGTTTTCCTTAACAGTTCAAATTCAAATTTAAACTTTCAAAATTTTCTCAAAAATTTTCTAACGCTCTAAATTTTCGAAAAATTTCGCCAGCGTCTCCTTTGCGCGGCTAATACGGCACGACTACAAAATGTCCCTACGGACTCTCAGATTTCAAAAAGAAAAGAAAAAGCCAAACGGCTAGACAAGAAAATCATCAAATCTCATATTGAAATTCAAATACTTACCTTTTGTCGAGCAATTCAAATTTATCTTTGAAATAAAAAATTCCAATTCCTTTATACACCTGTATATCTACTAGCCATAATATCTAGTTATAACATTCAAATCATTTTGCAAATTCAATTACAAAGTTTCCAATATAAACTGCTTATACATTTTTTTACTTCACTGTTGAAGTTACATTCATTTCCATTCAACTTTTCATTTCAAAATTCCATTTGAATTCAATTTTATCTTCTATTCTGAATATTGAATTTTTATCGATTATCTTTCATTTACTAATTCATATCACTCTTCATATTAGTTTCATTCACCAATTCATTTTAAATTTCAATTTCCAATATTCAGTTCTAATTCCAGTTTTATCTTCATTCAATCATCACTTAGAATAATTTCAATATCACATTTACTTATTAAATCACAATTGTAAATTTATTTATTCATTCACAATTTACTTCCATAATTCAATACTCAATTCCAATTTATTTGTTACTACTCCAAATTTATTTTCAACTTAATAAATTTTCTTTAAGTAATCTTTTCACTTTATTTAATTTATTCACTTATACTTACTTTGATTTAACTTCATTCTTTAAGTTAAATTATTCTATCAAAATTCTAATTGTATAAGTTATCAACTTATTTCTTATTTCATAAATATTTTAAATAG
This sequence comes from Allium fistulosum, assembly GCA_030737815.1. Taxonomy (NCBI): domain Eukaryota; kingdom Viridiplantae; phylum Streptophyta; class Magnoliopsida; order Asparagales; family Amaryllidaceae; genus Allium; species Allium fistulosum. Next base: position 410,132,592 of record CM060908.1, on the reverse strand, counting down.
GATTCCAGAGTCTTTTCAACTTTTCAAAAACCATTTTGAAAACAATTCAAATCGTCCTTTGAATTTCAAAAACAAAACCCAAAATTTTCAAACAACTTCCATTTAAAACAATTTGGCAGCAATTCCTCTTTTGGAAACCCGAAAATGAACACCGGTGATGTCGCGATCATCATCGGAATTATTTTCCAGCGACCGAAAAGAGTTTAGAGCTTTTCATCTCTCTAAAATACTTTTCAAAACCTTTGAAATTCATTTTCGAATCAAAAAGGATTTAAAATTTCCAAATCTCCAAAATTTTCAAATTCTTTTCAAAACATTTCCAAAAACTTCTCTAGAATTCTATTTTAAATTAAAAATTCATTTATAATTTATATTCTTAAATTTCATTTGTATGTGAATTTATTTCCTTATATTCTTAATTCATACTTATAAATTTCATTTGTTAAATGAACTTATCTCCAAATCTTTAGTTGTTATTTTAATTTCTCATCCAATTTCATATAACAATGATAATATTTCAATGTTATCATTCCCTAACAACCAAACATCCATATACTATGATAATTCATAGAAAATCGTTTCTTTTCTATACAAAAATAGTTTTGGGCAAAATTATTTCATTTACCCTATTCAAAACAATACTGTGTCGAATTGTTCTATTCAAGTGTTTAGAAAACCCTTCGATCCAGTTGCGCAGACTGTGCCGACGAAGGTTCATATGCCACTCAATAAATCAATCATCACAATATAAAACAATTTTTTATATTAACTAACAAATACGCGCTCGTATCTATTATTACACTCAACTCATTCTAGAGTACTACTGACTCTATCTCTAATGAGTAACACCCAACAGAGCAGGGTTGTCGCTTAACCATATGCTATGATACCACGCTGTCACGTACCGAAATTTTGACTTTCGAAAATTCGACATCGATACTCACTTTATCGACCGCCGAGCAGTCGAGTGCCGGAAACTCGAATAGTGATGGTTTTAAATAGAAGAAAAAGGTAGAAGAAAAAGAGAAGAATAAGAAAGCAGAAGAAAGAAGAACAACAGAACAACATCAGCAGAACAGAAACAATATTAGAATCTTACACATCGCAGCGGAACAATATATAATAGATAATCACTAGTCTTTTAAAACAAAGAACTATATCAGTTTATACATACATCAATCATCAAAGTCAATATACAACTCAATACAACAATGGACAGTCATATCAACTTGTCCTCATACAGAATACACAGCGGAATAAATAATATCAGATACAAATACTACGTCTCGTCATCCAGCTTATCTCCAAAGCTCCAGAATATCCAGAATATCCTGATAACATAACTCTAGACTGCCCGTGTGGAAATTGGTGGGCACCCAGAGTTTAGAAGGGAACAATAAACTCCAAGTCAGTCATGGTGACTAGTGTGAGATCGTAAAACAGTTTATTTTTCATAAGGAAAATAAAATAGATTCGCAATGCTTTTGGAAAATGAAACTACCATAAGACCTCCCGCCACACACACAATGCAAACGCAGAATTGGAGGAGATTTCTTCTTATGATAGTCAAAGATGCTTACTATGCAAAATCAAATCCTTTTTGATATTATTATTAGTGCATAGTGTAGAAAACATTTCGAAAGTAGAATATAAATCTTAGCCAGCATAGGCATTCTGCACTTATGCCTACTATAGCTACCATCCAAACAGTGGTGACCACCATAAGTGAATGATAGGTTCTACAACTAAAACCGTACACGTCACGTATTGTTTCTTTGGATTTCCAACAAATGGTCAGGCTAAGGAACTTCCTATTCCACGAATAGAACGCCTCTGGAATGACGTCCCGAGAAATAACCTAACATTACGGTTAGATCTCTGCCAACACAAGGCCGGGTTACCTCTGCAAAAATAGGTAACTACTGACACGCGTATGTCATCCCCCGATCGTAACCGATCTTCTCGAGGATCCCCGATTCGCAACAAACCACATAATAAGCAGTATCAACATAGGTTAAGTATCTGGGCTCCATACCATGATACCACCTCTATCCAGAAGGAATGACATACACTAAGGGGCGCTACTCCCTAGAACCTTGCTGCATCCTTCCTGTTTTGACCATTTCCGGGGTGTGAGGCTCGACGAAGTCTCGTCCACAAAGCTACGCTTTCTACAAAGCCATGCTTCGGGTCAAACAAATGATCAACCTATGATCACAAAGATATAAGATCAAACAAATGATCATATCGCAAATGATCAAACACTAATCATTTCACAGCAACACTCAGTATGCCACGTTACCAAATTGGGAGTATATTGCTGAAAAATTTCAACTACATAACCTCTGAGCTCGTACGTCTCAGAGAAGGGTGTTAAGCTAAGAGAATAAATTCTCCGCCACCAATAGAAATGTATTTGAAAGGAATCAGCTTTATATCTCAATTTGTAACGTCAGACATACAATCCATACAAGTCTGTTCCGGGATCGAACAGAACCGAAGGCACTTCTCACGAAGCCCTTGCATATCCAGATAATTTTCTAATCACGTCCGGACTTCCCGTCACTAAGGGTGATAAAACCTCTAAATCGGAGATCAGCCGATGTAGAGTAACTCGACGGTAATCCTTCCGTTTTCAAAAATATCCGGTCTTCAACATCGGTCATCAAATGCGATTCATAACGACGTATCACATATTCAGAATGGGTTATACGACCCCATGGTCCTTTCCCGGCTAACCCGAATAGTGAGCGCTTATTCAAAAATAAGTGTGGCATTCAAATTCATCCAATTCACAACAAATACCTATTTAAAGGTAATTATTGATAGTCGGTTATTTAACTATCAATAAAGATGCACAACATCATTAGATTCCAAATAATTTTTCAAAATTATTTATTTCCCAAAAATATCTTTACTAGATATAAAATTTCCACACTTAACCGTTTGAAAACAAATTTCAAATATTCACTTTTCAATTTATCTTTAAAAGATAAAGTTTCAAACCCTTCGTTTCATATTGGAAAAGCAACTCCATACTTATTTAAAATAAGTAATTCACAAGACTATTTATTTTCAACATTTGAAAATATTCAATATACTTAAATCAAAATTAAGTATATGTTTCATTCTTCAAGGAAATCTTTTATTTTAACAACGTCTATTTGAGTCAAAACGAATGTTACGTAAAACATCGTTACGACGACTCAAAATCAATAGTATAGAGATTCGGAATTAAGATAGGTATATAAATCCCAATACTAGATAAAAATATTTCCTTGCGGAAATCATTTACTATAACAACAGTGTTATAGTCCACCATTTCCTTCCTTTTCGAAAACGTCTATTTCAACAATAAAATGTTGAAATCTATGGTTTCGCTATTTCCCACATTTTAAAAACATCTTTAAAATGTTTAACTTCATTTTTTTATATCACTTCTTCGAAAATAAATCCATTTTACTTAAAAATATGTTCATTGTCCAAAATCGTGAATATACTTCACTAACCACATTTCAATCTTTTCTACACATTTATTTCAAGAATTATCCACTATCCAAAATCGTGGATAAAATTTCCTTAATAACCTTCTATATTAAATTCATCAAATTTGATTGATTTCCGAATTTATAAAACAACGTTTATAAATTCCATTTTCTATTTTCTATAACAACTCCGGTTTATAAATCTCATTTTATTAACTTCTATAATTCACTTATAAAAATAAGTGATTTCGGATTTATAAACAACGTTTATAAATCGCATTTGTACTTTATAACGATTTCAACTTTAAAAAGAATCATTTATGAACAAATTCGATCAATATTCCATTTAAAGGCAAAAATCCAATTTATAAGTAAATTACTTATAAATCCTTTATTCTACAACTTCATTCATTTTTAACTTCACAATATAAATCTATTAATTTCATTCACTTATGAAATCCATTTATACTTTTTTTAACACTTATAAAAATTCGTTTTATAAGTCCAATATTTTGATTTATAAAATATCAATTTTATAAATCTTTTTATACAAATCGTTTATAGTTATTCAAAAATCCCAACTTAAACCATTTTATAAATAAATCAACTATTTATTTCAAACATCACACTTTGGTTAAATTTCACCAAAAATCTTAACTTTTATAACTTTAAAATTTTAGATGCTTATTTATTTGAAATAAATCAATTCAAAAATTCAATAAAACGTCTATTTTCAAAAATCACTTTAAAAATCCTTTTAAAGTAAAAGTCGTTATTTTTAAACTTCAAAACTGAATCCGATGATGCAACGCACCAATTAGTCAATCACAACAACAAACATCATATATCAATATGATAACAGAATATACATCAATATCTGTAAATAAATAAATACTGGTGAGGAATCCAGTTGGATCCCTCCAACCTGTTTCCCTGCATCCACAGACGTTAGCACAATACCAATTCCACTTCGAGGTGGAATATCGCGGTATATGGGTTTTATAAAAATCATCCGCTTACTAACGGCGCAAATAGGGTCTCATCCGCTATACGAGGCGAGAAATCAATCAATCCAATATACATATGCCAATATGTATATATTGCTACATATATATAGATATATCCTATTATATCTAATATCACATCCAATAGCAAACAATCAGTCAATAAATAACTGCAATACCAAAATTTATTTTGAGTGAGAAAAATCTCACCTTAGCTTTTAATTTTGCAATTCCATTTCATTTCCAGCTTGATTCTCGATTTTAAACCTTGTATAAATAATTATACAATCTATCAATATTCGAAAGACTGAACAATAAATTTTCGTTTCAATTGTTTTAGATTAACAAATTTTTCCTTTAATAATTTATTTAACTACAATTTAATTTTAAAACTCAATTTCTCTTTACTAATCTATTTAATTAAATCGAATACCCTTTTAAAAAAAATCTTAAGGTAATTAATATTAATTTTAAACCAATACTTTTTAAATTTTAACTTCCACAATTATCAAATTGATTCGCATGTATATTTATTTCCATTTTATTTAAACTGTAAACATTTATTTATTTTCCCACAATTTACAAATTAAACTAAATAAGAAAAGAAAAAGAAAAATGCAGAATACCTTCACTGCCGAGTTTAAAAATTGAACAGCTCGACATCTCCAGATTGTCGACCCCACGCCGCGGCGCTACCCACTACCTCGCGACATCGCCGTCGCCTATGCTTGAGTCGCGAAATCCACCACTGCCCCTAGACGCCATCGCACGCTGCCTCCTCGTTCGCCGCCACCGAGTTTGCATCGCGAACGCCACCGCGCTCGTGCCTACTGCCCTCGTTGCTTCGCGTGCCCAGATTCCAGTTGCCACACCTTCGAATGACCATAAGCCAAGCTCTAGCTCGCCGTTCTCTACGTACTCGCAGACGCGCCGTCCCCTTCGTGATGCTCGAGAACCCACACGCTCGCGATGGAAGTCGCCTCCATGCTGAAGTGAAAAGAGGAATAGAAATTTTCTCTAGATTTGATTTCGGCTGGGATTTGAATTTGAATATAAAAGAGAATAGGGGATTTATAAACAGCGGCCATTATTTAAACGAGAAGAGGGGAGTTCCAGCATTGTTTTGTGATTTTCTTTCGTTTGATTTAAAGCTGAGATGATCGATTATTTAAAAATAGGAGGAGGGAGACAGGAGATCGTGTTTGCACGATAAACTTCGTGGTCTTCGGCGTAAACAACGGGGCGTGTTTTAAGGAACGAATAGTAATTGATGTGACCAATTTAAAATTTTAAATTTAAATCGAATCCGTTTAAATTTCAATGCGTTTATCTATTGTGTGCACACATAACGACTCTGAAAAATACGAAATTGGAAATCCAGTAATAATACCATATTATGGACCCAATGGAACTGGTTTCGTCGAATTCCGAGACTGTGCCTCGGACGGCTATTTTTAAATATCGGTTGAAACGATATAATTTCAAAATCGAACAAAACAGTTTGAAATTTAATTCTGAAGCTTCAATTATCTTCGATATCATTGATATAAATTTTAAAAGCTTTCGAAATATTTTTCTTCAGCTTAAAATTAAAGATTCAAATTTTTATCCAGTTCAATAGATTAAATTATAAAATTTAATTGCCAAATTCAACGTTATATCGGGGATTCAAATTAAATCATCGTTCAAATATTTAAAATTAATTAAATATTTTCACTTTAATTTGTTCAAAATTCTGGGTCGTTACAGACGGATGGAGGCGAATTGCTTTAGTTACAGGCAGAAGAAGGATGGTAAAATATGGGTTAGGTGGAAGTAAAGAAAAAGTGGAGGGTGAATGTCAGGTTACACAAATGACCATAGTTTTGAAAACCAGACCCGACCGTGGTTCAACCGTGAGAAGCCGTCGACCGTGGACCTCATCGATTGGGAGCTGAATTAGACCGCCTTCGTGCAGAAACTGCCGGCTGAACCTTGAAACCGTTGGCTGAACTTTGAAACCGTGCCGAGTGCTCTCGTTATTTTGCCCCCAAATCGAGAAACCATAAAACCATGCTGCTGCCACCGCAACCGACATCTCCATCGTTGCTTTCTCATGCAACTTTCCTCCAGATCTAAATGCTAAATCGACCTTTCTTGTTGATAGTTGGAAGCTTTGCAGGTAAATTTAATTTTTACTTTTATTTCCTTTTAGTTGTATGCTATTGTACAATTATTTGTTGAAACTGACAAACCCAAGCTGTTGCAAACGCAAGCTTATGCTTTATTTAAAGCAAGTAATCAAGAGGCATGCTGCTGGAGGACCGTAGGGAAAAGGAACAAATCGACCTATTATAACTGTCTAATAAAATCCAAATTCAAATTGCATAAGTAAAAGGTGCTGGTTCATTATGTCTTGCATCTTCAGTTTGATTCACGGTTGTAGTATATTTGCTACTTACAGTATGCGTCAATGTGTATGTTTGAGTTTAAAAAAAATTGCAATGTTTGAGTTTATGTTATTTTGGTATTTATATGTAGTTTTCAACTATTTTATATGTGAATCGTTATCAATTTGTATGTGTTTAAGATGATGTTATATATGTATGATATATGCTATACATGAAAAATGACATGAGTTAATATCATACATTAAACAACTTAGTCTATATATTACATTTTATATGTACAAATTGTTAAAAAAAATGCACGGTTCCGACGGTCCAACCGGTTCGACCTTCAGAACCTCGAACCTTGAGACGTCACGGTCCGACTTGCGGTTCGGTTATCAAAACATTGCAAATGACGAATGGAACATTACATATATATATATATATATCTTTTACAAACTTTTTTTTAATAAGAACAGAACAGAGGAGGGGACAACAACAGATTGGTTTGCACGATAAGAAACAGGCTCAAAACGTATATAGACGTTACCTTATATTTTATATTTTCAAAAGCATAAATGCGAACAACGAAGGGTCAGGGTAGAGAATACGAACTAGCATGAGTATTAAAGTAATGGAAAATAAAGGTCAGGATTGAATATCCAGGAATATTAAAACAAAGTGGCTGTTTATTTTTAGCCGTTTCACACCTGAATGGACCCAGAAACTCAAAAGTTCAAAAATGGTACCGATGCGGTTAACCGTTTTCATGGATTTCACCGCGTACCGGACTCCGAAATACACAATTGAATATATTGCAGAGATTGGCAGGACGATACGAACAAAATGGTACACAAATATCAGCGATACGACCATCCTATTAAAAGTCGATATTTTGCTGCTAAACTGCTGCAAATTCATCGAAAATAAGATAAACGGGGCTGGAGAAGTCCAAATTTGATGAAACGAAAGATGACGCCTCACTTAGAAATTGATTTACAAATTTATTATATAAAAATATTCAGATTTCAATAATATTTTATTTACATCAATATTAACTGATCTAAACTGAAAATTACACAATAGAATTTTACTTCCGTATTTTCAAATGAAAATCTACCATATGCTATGTTCAAGTAGACGTATTCCAAATATCAAATTTTCATTTCGAAATTTAACTATTTATTTTCAAGAATTTTTTTGTTAAATACGTTATTAAAACCTTTAAAAATTACGGGTCGTTACACGCTCCCCCACTCAAAACTTTTCGTTCCCAAAAAGAAACGAGATAGGGGAATAGAAGCAACCAGAAAGAAAGATAGATTGAAATGCAAAATACAACAATTAATTTCCAACTATTTTATTTAATTCAGACTGTTAATTCAAAGAGGTTTTTAGGCTTAGGGAAAAAGTTGGAGAAAAATTTAGTTTTAGGGACAAGAAGTTTGCTTTTAGTCTTAAGGACACTTTTTAGTGTAAATCACAGAATGATAATTGTAACTATCATTTTCTGTTTACACTAAAAAGTGTCCTTCACACTAAAAAGCAAACTTGTTGTCCTTGAAAATAAATTTTTTCGCAACTTCGTCCCTGTGCCTATTTTCCTGTAATTCAAAACTGTATAAATTTCATTAGCTTCAAACTGATTGATATTCAACAAACTTGGTTTAAATCCATTTCATTAAATCAATAAATATTCGTGGTATACACATTTGGTTAGTTTCAATTCAATAGTTGATTTGCTTTCAGTTTATTAACAATTATTACAAAGTTTTCTTTCAAAACAAAATTTATTTTATTTAACCCATTTATTAAATCCTATTAACTTCACTTAAGTTAATTCCACTCAAATTTCAGTTTCAACTATTTTTAAGTTCGTATTTATTTACTCAAATAATATTTTTCTTTTATTATTAAATTCATTTCACTCACATCACTTATAACATCAATTAGATGTATAAAAATTCATTATAACATCAAATTTTTATTTATAATTCCCCTTAACAAATTTCATTTTTGATATCCTATTACTTATATCATAGTGTATACTATCAAATTACATTCTAATTACATTTAAACTTTTCTAGGTAAGTTATATTAATGTTTCTGAGTGTGATTAAACACTATACAAATCGACCTTTTATTTACACCCTTTCCACTAATAAAAATTTAGTTTGAACATTTTATTATTTAAATTTCCTCTTGTAAAATCTCCAATTACAAATTCATTAATATTTTAACTTTTTGAATATTTAGGTAAGTTATATATATTAGAATGCAATTGATTATTATACAAATAATTTTTTTATTCTATTTCAACTGTTTCAAGTTTTTTTAACCTCGTTTCTCATTTTAGACACTCCAATTATTCTAAATTTCGTCTTATTTTAGCAATTGAAACCATTTCTTAATATAAAAATTAAGAGTTAAATTTTCGGTTCCACTTCAAACTATTTTGAAATAAATATATACATATATATATATAGTTTTATAAATCAAATCATACTCAAGAAATTTTAATCAAATCCATTTTACAAACAAAATTGTAGCAAAGATACTAAGTGGTCTCTCCACTTTGAGACCCGAAAATGAATGTCGATGATGCTGTAGTCATCACCGAAATTATTTTCTAGCGACAATAGAGGAGAGTACTGACTTACTTCTTTTAAAAATTCTTTGGAAATAATTTCTACTCGAAAATACTTCAAATAGTATAATTCTCAAAACTTTGAAGACCAAATTTTGAAAAGCAACGAAAATTTAATTCTCAAAATATTAATTTAAATTCATTTCATTTACAAATCAAATTTATAAACCATATTTTAAAGTTTCATTACCTTATAATATACAATAATAGTTAATGATTTATGGATGTAACAAAACAATAAATGATAACCTAGTATTATCATTTCTAACAACCAATTCATTTAACTGTTTAATTTCAGAAAATTATACTTATAAAATATAACCATACATAAAATCATATCATTTACCAATTTTGAAAACAATATTGTGTCAGTTTGCTCTGCTCAAGTGTTTTGGAATTTCTATCGATAGCGTGGGCCAGACGAATCGATTAAAACCCCAAATCAACCTAACAACTCAAACAACACAATATAAAACATTTTAATATCAATTGCAAATACACTCCCTCACACGATAATTCCAAAATGGATTATAGAACAAGGATAAAGATTCAAATTTAGATGAATCCAATTAAGCGAATTCCAACCAAGGAGATTGGCTCGGAAGGCGGATAAGATAATTGATTTACAAAAGAGAAAGGTGGATAGACTAATATTAATCGCGGGTGACCTTAACCGGGTCAACCGAGATTCCCGGAATAAGATCGATGCGGAAATTTAAATTCCCACTTTAGAGGAAGAATAGTGACTTCACCGGAATATCAGGATAATCTCTGACTATCGGGGTGGAGTCAAGATCACTAAGCTGAGAATCAAGTGAAAGATGGAACTGCCTGCATAATACTGAGGCAATTTGACATTTGATCACAAGAGAATTACCCTGGTTGTCCACTAAGAGATAATTCGGGCTTTGCAAGAAATAACAGCATCAAAACCGATGACGTAGAAATCTCCGGTGAATTGACGCCAGTTGTAAATAAGTTTCACCCCTTTACAAATCATACAGAGGTTGGCGGGACTACCGATGGGATTAGTCACCCAAAGTATGAAGTTGACAGTTGAGGTTGGAGCTATGGGATGCTTCGGTATCAAGAAGAACACGAGAAGAAGGACAGGAATTGATTTCAGAACAAAGGGGAGAGTTCCAAAAATTCAAAAGAAATTTCTAATCAAAGAAGGTCCTAACAAAGAATTTCAAACTCAAACGAATATGATTATGTAATTGATTATACTCATTCTAGGATATCACTACCCTATCTCTAATGAGTTTCTACTCCATATGCTAAGTTTTTCCTAAACCAGAGTTCTGATACCACTTGTAACGACCTGTTATTTCGAACCGTTCGCATCCGCACATGTCGGACTTAAATTGCTCAAAACAACAGATTGCTAATTTATATTTGGCAAAACTCAGCATATACAGTAAATAAATCAATCACAGAATCACAGACACAGAGTAATACAACAATATGCAACGGAATAGATAAATAGTAGTTCAAGAAGCTACTATAAAACATCAGAGTTTGAAGTAAAATACAACAGAAATCCCGAATACATAGAAGCCTCAAATACATAAGCAACTGACAAGTCTGGACATAAGTGACTGGAATAAACTGAAATACTGAAAGCTGGATAGACGGATGGATTTCCAATCGAAGCTCCAACTCCAAAGGTGAGTCTCAAATGTTGTGACACTCAGTCTGACCCGAGCATAAAGCAAAACACAAAACACTCGAGTCAGGATTAACATTCTTATATAGTAATTTCAACTCAAGTGAAATGTCAACTGAATACAAATAACTTAAAGGATGTTTGGGATTTCCATCCTCTAAGGATCCATGGAACTATCTACTATGTAGTAATTTACGCTATTATAATATGTCTATAGTAAAGTAAAAGTATTAAAATAGCGTTAAGGCGTTACCCATATCCCCCTTAACACATTTTATATATTCCCGTAGTATATACAATGCCGTACGCTCCACCAAACTGGTGGTTTACCCAGAGGACACCACATAGGTACGGTATAAAACAAACTCATAGAAGGCGCGATAAGGCATGCGACAAGGCACTCGAGGCAATGCCAGGGTAGATATACCATTTGCACTACCGGACTGGTGGTAACGCATATCAGCTACTACCGCCCACCTCGTGACACACTCCCAAATCAAAGGTGCACCCAATCAAATCACAAAAGCAATAGAATGGTATCGATGAAATGTGCCTGATAAGGGGAATGACCCCACTTGACCCGGTATAGCTCATGTTTTAGCCACATCAAGCTGACTCACGGGAGTCAGGGCTATGTAAATACCATATAGAATCGTCGCCAAACCATCCTACTTCATTCTGGAATCTCTACCATGTACACAGTTGTTAAAGTGGTTTTCGGTATTGGCAGAGAGTATGACAATATCTGATCCCGGTCTCTTTAACAACCAAACACTTATTTCACACTGTGGTTCTTTCATTTCAAATAGTTTATACTTCATATCAAAATATCGTATACATTTCAAAACCATATCAATTTGATATCATTATTCACTTTAAATAATATTCATTTCCAGAATCGTAACAGTTTAAAAATTATAACACTTACTAAATCATAACACTTTCGAAATCATAACACTTTGGAAATCGTAACACTTTTGAAATCATAACACTTTTTACTTAAACAGTTTAGATATTTAAAACAGTATATATATTAAAATAGTTATAACTTAAAATAGTTTATATATTAAATTAATTTATATATTAAAATAGTTTATATATAATAAAATACTTTATATAATAAAATAATTTCCTCCAATTTCACAAATCGATTCAAATCAGCTCAAATTCCAAAAATTCGATTTAAATCAATTCCAGTTTAACCATTTCAATTTAAAGGTCAAAGATTCAATTCAAATTCTAAATAAACCGATTTCAAATCCAGGTTTGAACTATCACTTCAATTCCAATAAGATTCAAGTTTAAATATCCAAACATTTACAATATAAATTTCTTTTATATTTCAACATTTAACTTTAATTTTATTCAAATTGGAAAATATTCACTTAATCATTTTTAATAACAATTTATGTAAATCCAAATTTATACATTTAAATCAATATTAAATATTCAATCTCAATTTTTTTTAAAATTGAGAATATTCATTTAATCACCTTTTTTATCAAATCAAGTTATAAATCATATCTTTCAAAACCTCAAAAATAAATAAGTTTAATTCAATTCTCATTTAAATTCACTTATTAACCAATTTAAATTCCAAGCCAACATTAAGTTATCTTCCCAACCATTATTATTAAAGTTATAAAATCTATTTTAAAATATTAATATAAGTTTAAACAAATACTTAAACATATTATAAACCAATTAAATTAAATTTTATTAAATTAAATCTTGTTATTAAATTTATTTTTTATTAAATCCTATTTTATATATTTTAAAATAATAAAATTATAAGAAAACCTTAAAAATTATATTTTCAAAACTAACTTATAAATTTAAAATTTCCAAAACATATAATTTTAAAAATTTAAATTTTACAAAATAAAATATCTTTATATTATATTTAAAATAAATATTTAACAAAATTTTCCCTTCTAAAACTTTGGAAATCATTTCAAAATATAGACCAACGGTGTCCGTATATAATTTTCTATCCTATGGTCAAGTGTTACAGATATTTATCATTTCAATCCGCAAATTAAATATTTACGGGTGTATATAATTTCAACTCGCAATCCCAAAATTTTAAATTCAATGAAAATCGCTTGGGTTTATCATTTCAACCCATAACGATTTTCCCTATTCTAGAATATCGTTCGGGTATGTATCATTTCAACCCATAGGGAATTCTAAATTAATAGGGAACTTGCAGAGTGAGAAAAAATATGATAAAATATAACATATCAATAACATGCATATATCATCAGTGATAAATTAAATAAAATATATCCAACAGGATATGGTGTCATATATCACAGGTGAACAATTGCAGATAATGGCATACCATATTTAACAATTAAATAACTAGCAATTCAAATCTAACAACATATTTCAATTGTCGTTTCAAGTGAAATCAAATTGCTAACTATAAGAATGTTAATCGTGAGTGATTGCTCACCTTTCGAGGTTAGAGAAATTGGACAACACGACAAGCTACGAATTGAATCACAAACCCGAAAATCAACCAATCCAAACGACAAATCTCAAGCGAAGCAAGATAAACACGGGTTCGATGAACAAAGTTTATAATAGGAATCGATGAAACAAATTAAAATATGCCTGATATAACTAAAACGAAATGTATAATATATCGTTATATATTTTCTCAAAAATCAATATAAAATTTAAAACACATACATATAAAATCAGAATATATATATATACATATTTAAAAATCAAAAATAGAATCGAGCAGCTTCTTAACAATGGGAAAAACAAACCTATATATTATAAAGATCCAACATTTATATATTATATTTTAAAAATAGAGTAAATTAGTTTAAAGGAAAATGTTTAATAAAATTTAATTTTAAAGGACGTTAAAATTTAACTTCCATCTCAAGGACAAGCGCCAAAAATTCACGATCGTTCCTGCTTTTTTTGTCTCTTTTCCTCCGTAAACAAAATTTCTCCTCCATCAAAAATTGGCAACCCAAACCCAAATCAATTTTCTTCCTCAAACTGATTTACAAGCGCAATCGATTTCGGAAGCTAAGTCAATGGATGTAAATCCACATATTTCAACAAATCCTGAATAAATAAACGATGAACCTAGGATTTCAAAAAGTAGGGCTTCAAATGCTATGCGTACAGAAATACAGAGAAGACGAAAAACTAATTCATCCACGACTGTTAATTCAACTGATATTCATGAAGAAACTAAAATGACGAGAAAACCTAGGGCAGCAAAAACTGTGAATGAAGACGACATGAAGAAACAACAACTTTGTGATGAAATCGCCAGTAGAAAAAGAAAGACAAAGGTATAACATCTAATTTTTTTTCAAAATAAAAGATAATTTTACAATGATAGTTGAATTATCTTTTTAATTGCAAATAGTTTTACAATAAAAGTTTATGCTGAATTGGTAATCATATAGACAGTTTTAGAATGATAATTGAATATATCACTTTATCCGTTACATGCATTATATTGAAATGTTAGATGAAAATAGCATTCCAGTTTTTGATAAATGTTAGATGATAATTAGATTGATAATTAAAGAGTGATAGTTGTATCACTTTATTTACTGTATATGTAATGATGCAATGATAGATGAAAATAACATTTCGATATTTAATAGACGGTAGATGATAATTAGATGGATAGTTATTGAATGATAGTTCAATATATCATTTGATTTGTTGCATGCATCATATTGAAATATGAGATGATGGATGAACATAGCATTCAATTTTTGATAGATGATAGACAACAATAAGATGAATAGTTACAGAATGATAGAAAAATATAACATTGAAAAAAATGATAGACAAACATTGCATGATAGAATGATAGTTGAATATATCACTTTATTTACTATATGTGTAATGATGCAATGATATATGAAAATAACATTTCAATATTTGATAGACGATAGACAATAATTAGATAGATAGTTATTGAATGATAGTTCAATATATCATTTGATTTGTATGCACCATATTGAAATATGAGATGATAGATGAACATAGCATTCAGTCTTTGACAGATGATAGACAACAATAAGATGAATAGTTATAGAATGATAGACAAATATAGCATTAAAAAAAATGATAGAAAAACATAGCATGATAGAATAATAGTTGAATATATCATTTTATTTACTGTATGTGTTATGATGGAATGATAAATGAAAATAGCATTTCAATATTTAATAAACGGTAGAGGATAATCAGATAGATAGTTATTGAATGATAGTTCAATATATCATTTGATTTGAATGCATCATATTGAAATATGAGATGATAGTGGAACATAGCATTCAGTTTTTGACGGTTGATAGACAACAATAAGATGAATAGTTACAGAATGATAGACAAATATAGCATTGAAAAAAATGATAGACAAACATAGCATTCAATCTTTAAACTGTAGAAGCATACATTGAAAAAGATTAATGATAGACAAATATAGCATTTGAAAAAATTCTGATAGATGAATATAGCACTAGAAAATTATGCATTCATAGTTGAAAAAATTGATAGATAAAAATAAGAATGCATTTAAAAAATGAGACATGAAATAACATTATAGTTTGTTAAATACCGAATTATTCATTTATAGTTTTTTGTACAGGAATCAAAAGGTAAAAGATTGAAGAAAGAAAAAACAACAGAAGGAAAAAAAATTAAAGAAAGTATCTCAGGAAAAAATTCAGTATCGATGTAGCTTGCTTCTAATGATAAAACTTTGTGGAAAATTAAGGAAAAAGGAGGTTATCTTGTAGATCAATTGAATTATTTAAAACAAACACCCTTCGAAAAATTTATGTTAGTGTTTTTCAAAGAACTTTTACCCATAGCCGCTTTTACAAAATCATCAACAACCTTAGATGATATCATAGAAACATTTTCTATCAATGACGAAGCTTTTAAAGTGGGGAATATTTTTCTAAAAATCAAACCTGAAGATGTTTCAATTCTCTTTAGCTTACCTTTGTTTGGAATTAATATTTTTCCATTACGTAAAATGAGTTTACAAATCCTTCCAGACAATTGTAAAGATTTTGTACTAAGAAATTTTGGAACAGTAGAGCACATCACAAAGGATCTTACAATTTCAAAGATAAATAATGTACTGGAAACACAACAATTTCAACATGAAACTGATTTTCCAAAACTGATTATTATTCTTGCAATGATAACCTTCTTCTTTCCCGACAACCAAAGATACTTACCATGGGGATATATTCCTTATATCCTTGATCAAAACAAAATGAACTCAGTATCTTGGCCGATTTCAATTCATCATTCGTTGATTAGAGCTTTGACAGCTTTCAAAACAAAGCCGAGAAACATGCCGGGTTGTTTCATGCTCCCAATTGTAAGTACAACATTCTAACTTTATGTTAACGCATCTATCTCTATAACTTAAATTATACACATTATATGTTTTAACAAGTAATATTTTATTTGTAGATTTTCCTATGTGAGAATGTGAATTTGATATCTCCATTAGCAACATACCGTTCTACCTTACCTAGATTTGGGAGGTGGAATATCGGAAGCTTGAAAAAGGTCATTTCAAGGGAAGCTTTGATGAACATGGACAATAGAAAGATATTATTTCTCACACAAGTACAAGAAATATATAATGATAGGTAAATATATCATAACATAGTGTATATTAACAGTTTTCATTTTGTTATTATACAGTCATAATTTAAATGATAGTTACATATATCATTTCTGCACAAATACAATTTTCTTTAGTTGCTACTAAAGAATGATAGTCAGATATAACATCACATGAAAAATGACACTTATATATAAAATTAGTTCATTCATTGTATGTTAGTTCATTCATTACTATTTATGTTATTACATAGATTTTTGTTGAAATAAGAAACCTGACTGAAGATGAAAAAACACTTCTTCAACAAACAAGCCAACAAAAATTTGTTTAGCTGGATACCAATGAGAATATTGGGATACAAAAAATAGAAAACTTGGAAGAGAAATCAGAAAAGCAAGTCAACTCAATGCAGCAGTACATTGAAGATTTGGAAAACAAATTGAAGAAGAGTGAAAAAGAATTAGAAAAAGAGAGACAGGAAAGAATACAAGCAGAAGGCATTATCATACAGTTGAGAAAAGAAATCAAGATGTTGAAATCAGAAGAAATAGAACCACCATCATTTGATCTCAATATAACTCAGGAAATTAAAATGATGCAGCAAGAGAAAGAACAACAGGATTAAAAGAAACCTTCAAAGGAAATAGAAAAAACCCCCGACAGTGCATGAAAAAACACAGAAGAAACCAAGCTCTTTAGTTTTGAGGGTTAAAAAGCGCCAAAGAAGGAATAAAATTGATCTCGATTGCCAGTATGAAATTGTTCATAGAAAAACAAAGAAAATTGTTGAAAATGAGGACCAAATGGAGCAACCTGAAACGGAGGAAGGTCAAAAAGAAAATACAAGTAAACAGGAACAAGAAGAACAAAATGAAGAATCTGATTATGAAGAGGAATCTGAAACTGAAACAGATGAGCTAGTCACTACAATTGAAAATGAAGAAATTATTGATGTTGATGGGTACTCGCCATCAAGTAAAGCTTACAAAAGTAAAGATATCACAAAAAGCAGTATTCTACAATTATTGAATGAAGAATAGCAAAACAAAATTAGTACTTTCTTTAAATTTAACGAAAATGAGAAGTAAGATTTTCGATCTTTTTTCTTTCATTATATTTGTAATTAAATAAAATTGAAAAAAACCCACTTGTCAATTATTGATTTTCAATTACATCACTGTAGCATATGAAAAAGATGAAGGGAACAAAAGAGGAATCACAATAGTGAAATCTATGCTGGAAGCCGTTCTGTTTGAGGGGGTTACAGATGGACAGGTATGCATCAAATTAGAATTATGATAGTAAAAAAGTGTATATAAATGTATAAAATGGAAGAATGATAGGTAAACCTAACATTCAACTTTTCAAAGTGCATATAAATGAATTGAATGAGAGAGTGACAACTAAAAGTAGCATTAGTATTTCTAAAATGCAGATAACTGTATAGGATGGGAGAATGATTGTTAAAACTAGAATTCATAGTTTTTTAAGTGCATATAAATGTATAGGATGAGAGAATGATAGTTAAAACTAGCATTCAAAGTTTCAAACTGCATATAAATGTATTGAATAAAAGAATGGGAGTTAAAAATAACATTAGTATTTGTAAAGGGCATATAAATATATCGAATGTCCAAGATGATTGTTTAAACTATCATTTGCATTTTTCGGTGCATATGATGCAGTAAACATGTAAATGATAGTGAATATTAGCATTAATATTCCTGGTTCAAAAATATATAAAAAGTTAATTATCCCATAAAACTTACAACCTTCTTTGTTTGGTTAAACAGCTTACTGATTGGTTTATTACAATTAAGAGATGTATGAACACAGTTACTACTTCACTACAATGATGATGGTAAGTATAAGCTTTTCATTATAAATGTTAAAAAATAATATAAAGTATTCTAATACATATGAATGTGCAGAATGCTTTAGTACATGATCGGCAAACTGTGATCAAAGACATAGTCATACCGACAATATATGTCATTGTCAAAGATGAATTTATAGAGAAAATTTTCTTCCCTCTACATTACACAAACCATTGGAGCTTGTTGATGCTAAACTATGAAACAATGCAGTGGAGTCATTATGATTCAACCAAACCAAAAACTAGATCAACAAGGACTTCAAACCCCAGCTATAACCAAGCCCCCATTCTTGTAAGAAACGTATAATTTTTAAATCACTGTAACATTAGTATACAACACTAATTTTTCTTCTTGCAGAAAGACAAAATTGAATTGATGTTCAAGAAGAAATGGGCAGAAGTAAGAATACTAAACAAAGAATTTCACAAAGCTAAAGTGTTGCAGCCAAAAAGCCCACCACAGGATTCTGATTCATAAGTAACTAATTTCATTTCTTCTCTTGTCATTTTAGTTTGTATATTCATCCAACTTTTGTTATTCTTTTTTAAAATACAACTGAATACATCTAATGATCAAAATGATAGTTAAACCTTCAACTGAAATTTTTAAAGTACATAAAATTGGGAAAATGAAAAAAATGACATATCCAAAAATGATTGTTACAGTAGCATACATATTTTTAAAGTCTTTTGGACTAAACTAAACATGCAAACTGATAACCAAAATATCATTTGTATTTTTAAGTTGCACTAGAATGCATTAAATATGCAAAATGATAGTTAAAGCTAGCATTGCTAATTGACAGTTCATTGAACTGCATCTATTGAACAAAAAGATTATGTATAAGGTGCACATTCCACACGCAACAATGGTATCTCTATGAATGCATTGATTAATATTGTGATCAAAATATAAAGCTATATTTTAGAATTCTAGAGTAAAGAATGCTATCTTATTTTAGCATTAGGTTATACTGTAATATTAACTAATATTTCTATATCTGGAACAGACTTGATTGTGCATTCTTTGTCATGGCAAACTTGAAAAAACTGGACAAGGATGAGATGCCAGAAAAATATCCAAAGGAAGTGCTTAGAAACCTAAGAGCTACAGTGGTGTATGACATACTCAATGATCCACAATACAGTTGGTCAGTGGAGAAATCCTACAAAGATTCTACATAAGAATAGCTGTTGCATTTTAACTTCTTAAAACTTTGGATTTATTTGAACTGAACCACTTCTGCTAATTAAACAGAGATGGAGTCTGAGATGGAGTCTTATATGTTTTCCAATGCTTGTATTTTGTTCTCAGTGTATAAACTGCTCAGATGGATTTGAACTTCTCGATTTGAATTTGATTCGATTATAGTTGTCTGTTTTCAATGGATAAACTACAATGTATAAACTATGGATATATTCAAGTGTCATTTTTATGTGTTTTTTGATGCTTTTACTGTATTTCTGAAGTGGCGAATAATGTTTTATACTGAAATGCTAGATAGAACTAGCATTATGCGAAAATACATTTCTTAATGATTGAACTGTGATGACTAATGTGTGAATTTATCCATATAGCATTTTTATATGATTTCCAATGTTTGAACTCTGTTTCAAGTGTGATGACTACTGTTTACACTGTAATGCTAGTTACAACTAGCATTCAAATGAAATGCTAAATACAACTATCGTTCAACTGTAATGCTAGTTATACTGTAACACAGTCCACGTTGATTGTTATTTTGATGGTAGTTGCCAAAGTAGGTTTAGTGCACAAGTATCTCGTAGATCCTCTAACTTTTTCAGGCCTATATCCCATTCTTTTTTTGGCACACACAATTTATCCCAAGAAAATTTATGTTTCCTTCCTTCCTACAGAAAGTCTGCATTTATCTTATTTGATTTCTTTAAAGTGGCAATAGGAAGTTGATATATCAGTAGCCAATATAGCACCATAGGATATATTACACCATAAATCAATAGCCAATATAGCACCATAAGATATATTACACCATTAATCAGTAACCAGTATTTGCAATCCCATTTATCTACTTTGTTTGTTATTTTCTGAAATAGAGAGGTGCAGTCTGCATAATGAAGATATTCCATAGGTTGCACTTTACAAATTGGTGTTAATTCTTTTTTCTAACTGCTCTTTCTAACAATAAGAAAAGATATTCCATTGCAATATAGAAGAAATATGGGGGCAGATGTTCCCCCATATCATATAAACAGTACATCATCATACTGGCAATTCATCACAAAACCACTCATGTAATCTCATCAGCTAATCATATAAACAGTATATCATCATCATTAGATCCTTCGTTCTTGCACAATAGCTTACTCAGTTCTATACAATGAAAGATTATGGTTTTCAATGTTGAAATTGTATTTCAGGTGTGATGCATACTAATTATAATGAAATGCTAGTTGCAACTAGCATTCGAGTGAAATGATAAGTACATCTAGCATTGAATAGAAATGTTAATACTGAAGTGCAGAGCTCATGTAGTTCTTTAATTCATATTAAATATTTTGCAATATGAATAAATAATAGATTCATAAAAATAGAAATTCAATAACAAAGGAAAATATAGTGTTTGCACAAAAAATGGACAAACACCTCAAAGTTGTATTATTTAGTAGATCTTATGTTGTTCTTAGTGATTTGAGTGATTTATGCAAATATATGAAAAGCAGGGGCTAAACTGTAAAAAGACACGCAAATTTATAGTGGTTCAGCCAGAATGTGCCTACGTCCACTTTATATGTTATTTCTCTTCTCTTGTTTTGATTACAAGTACAAAGCTTCGATACAAGTAAAAGAAAGTTGTTTGAAAGTTCTCTCCGTGCTTGAGCTCTCAAACTTATCCCCCATTGTTGTACCCTTACCCCTCTATTTATAGAGTGAGGCTAGGGGTAGGGGTCTTGGAGGTATACAGCAGCTGGCGGGCCTGGGCTGATGTAATCTAGTCTGGTGGAGCGGGTCTGGCTTACTTTGGTTCGGTGGTAGAAGCATGGTGGACCGGTGTGCTTGGTTCGGTGGGAAGTATGTTGAGTAAGTTGGTCCGGTGGTTCGGTGGAAGGATGTGAGTAGGTTGGTCCGGTGGTTCGGTGGAAGGATGCGAGTAGGTTGGTCCGGTGGTTTGGTGATAGGAGATGAGTGGGTTGGTCCGGTGGTTCGGTGGAAGGAGGTGAGTAGGTTGGTCCGGTGGTTCGGTGATAGGGGATGGTTCGGCAGGTTGTTCTAGATGGTTCGGTAGGAGCTTGAGAAGCTGGTTGGTTCGGAAAAGGTAGGAGATGAGTTGATTCGGCAGAGGTTATTGGGTTTGTCTAGCCTTGGACCGGTGGTAAGAATTTACCCAACATTTGCCCCCCAAAGTGGGGTATATGCTGGCGTATGGCCTACTTTGTTTCCTTTCATTCGATCGCTGAGTGCCGATCCAACTGGTCTGGTATCCTATATTTGCCTATAAGTAGGGGCTGTATACTTTTGTTATTCCTTTCCAATCCAAGATAGCTGAACCAAACATCCCTGCCGAATCAAGCTCTCTGCCGAATTGCTTCAGAAACACCGAATCAGGTACTTGACTTCCCTTCGCCGAAAGAAACTCGTATGTTGCACCGAATGAACTTTAGCTGTGAATGCCGAATGAGCCATTTGTGAATGAGAATACCGAATGGACCTTCGAGAGTGAGAATGCCGAATGAACCATTTGTGAATGAGAATACCGAATGGACCTTTGAGAGTGAGAATGCCGAATGAACCATTTGTGAATGAGAATACCGAATGGACCTTTGAGAGTGAGAATGCCGAATGAACCATTGTGAATGAGAATGCCGAATGGACTTGATACACTTGATTTTTTCACTTTTTATATTGCGAGCGAAATTTCAGACTGCACACACTTGCTCCTTTACTTCCTCTATTCTAACGACGTTCTTCTTTTTGTTTGCAGATAAATGTCTCGAAAAGTAGAAACTCGGTCAGATAAAAAGAGGTCTCAGGGCGAAGGAGAATCTTCCGCAGTGCCCCCTGCTCAGCCAGGACCGGAACGTCATGGATCTACCCCGAGATCACTAGTGGACGGGTACGGCCCTCAGGAGCTTCTGAACTCCTCGCCTGATTGCTTTCCCAGCTCCCTCAAGGAGGAGCAGCTTGATGTCATCTCCCGTTCTTTTGGAATCGATAGAGCGCGCATGCTGTTGCCAGGGAGAGAAGTTATGCCATATGATCCTCCCGAAGGGTACTTTGCCTACAGCAGATACCACTGCATGTGTGGTGCCATTCCGCCTCTTAATGCTTGGGTAGCCAGCTTCCTCACATATCTAAAGGTGGCCCCATTCCAGCTTCAACCCAACTCCTATGCTATACTGGTGAGCCTCTTCGTCATCTTCCAGAGGAAGTATGGTCGTGCTCCTTCCAACCGGGAGATCCGGTACTTGTATAATCTGAGGGGCTATAAGAAGGGGTCCCCATACATCAGCTTGGAGTCAGCTGTGACCTTCAAGCCGGTCTTGGATCTGTATTCCAAATTCAGCATGTTCAAGAAGGAGTGGTTCTTCGTCAGGGACGACTCTGTTTCTATTCAGCGTTTTACTTCTGGATGTAAGTCGATGCTTTATTTATAATTTCCATTCTGGTTGCGATGCTTCTTCTCATACATTTTCATTTTTGCTAGCGACAGGTGGCTTTGCAGTTGTGGAGACTGATCGCCTGGTTCAGACGGCGGTTGAGATAGAAGCTATCCCCGGGAGAGATAGATCAGCTGCCTACCTGATCAGAAACGCGACCCTTCTGGAGTGTAACTTGATCCTTCCACAGCAGTCAGTAGTCAAGCTGAGGGAAATGGCGGAGGAGAGGGCGGCTGCTCAGGCTAAGGGAGGTGTCACGATAGAGAGTGGCAAGAGAAAACCTTTCACAAAACCTCCAGCCGTCGGAGGTAAGAAACTTAAGAAGTCGGACGGTCCTTCCCCCAGCAATTGTCCACTTACCCAGGGGGAGGAAGACGTAGAGGAGGAAAGAGGTGAGGGTGGAGATGGTCGGGAAGGTGATGGTGGTGGCGATGGCATCGGGGCCTTGCTCCCTGGGCAGGCAGGCGAGATTCAGGAGTGGACGGATGATGCATCCCGTCAGGCTTTTGAGGGGCTGGACGGAGAAACGGCTTTGGTAGAGAAATCCGGGAAAGTTGACAAGGCCGGGACCGGTGCAAGCGAATCTTCTCAGACTACTCCAGCCAAGGTGGCTCTGACGACTCAAGGTGAACTTTTGAATCCTGCAGGCTCCATTTATGATAGGGACTTAGGAATATTTTATGATCCGCTCCCGTCCTGGAATGAAATCCAGGACTCATTGCAGTATCCTACTCTTCCCTAGGGTTTGTATAACAGATGTGTTTCCTTTCTTCTTTTAACTTTTAATTTACCGCGTTTCTTGAATTATGGATCAATGTAAGCTTGTGACACTTGTTCTTTATATCAGGAGCAGGTAAAACGGCCAAGGCCTCAGACCTTCGGCACAGGCTTGAACAATACAAGCTCTCCAAAGCTTCCGCCAAGCCGAAGACTCCGACCCACCGTTCCGGGGATGTAGTCGACTACCGTCCTCTTCTCGGGGTTATTGAAGAGGGTATTCAGAAGAGAAAGAGGAGTCATCCCTTATCCGAACCTTCACTCGGTCCCCAGCCCCCAATTCAGCCCCTTCATGATATCACAGAGGAGGATACTGAGTTCGCACTCTCTCCGCACCTGTCTGAAAATCCTACCGTCACTCGGATTGATCGTCCTGACTTGGTTCGGAATCCATTTGCGGGTCATCCTGACCTGGATCCAAGTTCCCATGATATTACTTTTGATGAGGTTACCGGTGAGCACCTTCTTCCCCGCAATCCCATGGTACGGGTGCTTGACGAGGCTAAGTCCTTAGATCTCGATTTACTTACTACTCGGATAATTACCATGGGAGACGAGGCCAAGGCTAATTTTTATCGGGTGGCGGAGGAGACTAGGAAGCTGATGGGGCATCATGCCCGGCTGGTTAAGGCTAGAGAGGAGATTGGGAGTGCCAACATCCGACTACGATTGGTGGTTTCGGATCAGGCCAAACAGCTCGCTGATCAGGCCATTCAGATTTCTCAGCATGAGGCTGCTTCTGGACGACTAAAGAAAACCATGGAAGAGTCCAGTCGGGCCGAACTACGGAAAATGGAAGCTACTTGCAAGGAACGGATCGACATGGCTATTGCCACGGTGGACGAGGTTCGAAAAGCGGATCTTGAGCAGGTAGAGGAGTTGTCCGAGAAACTTGAGGCTGCAGAGCTTGCTCAAGCCAAGTTGAGGGAGGAGATGGAGGCAATGCGGGAATCCCTTCTGGTTGACTGCTCGAGATACCGATCGGAGAGAGATGCTGCCGTTGAAAGGTTGTCGACTTCCGAGGCCCGGATGAGGGAGTTTGAGGAGAATGAGGGGATGATGGACGAAATGCTTTAGGACATGTACTTCCGAACCTGGAAGCAGGGCAACCTATCCTGGATGGATGATTATCCTAGGGTCATGGCTAAGATCTATCTTCGGGCTCTGGAGGAGGCCAAGGCCGATGCGGATGTTATCCCGCATTTTGGTCAAAGCCGGAATACCAAACAAATCGACAAGAAAGGATGGATATCAGGGTTGGAGTTCACTTGGAAACAAGGCTGCAATGGATATCGTCAAAATTTGGCCGAGCTTCGATCAGGACGGAATCGATTGGAGATGATGATGAGGACTAGGAGAGGCTACATTTCAAATTTCAGGTTAATCGGAGTTGGTACACACAAAATATGAATGGATTAAAATACACAAAGCACGGTTCGAATCGATGTACTTCGCATCGATGGATGCTGGTTCGAATCGATGAAGGTTCGAATCGATTGAAGTTCATCGCACTTCATATCGATACGGTTCGTATCGATGAAGATGGATTCAGTCGTTTGCTCTGGGACAACATGTTCGAATCGATCAAGACAGAGTATAATGCTTCGAATCGATGAGGTCAAGGAGAGTTCGAATCCATCGGGTTAGGGTATGTTCGAATCGATCGATTCGACGAGATCGATTCGAAGCATGCTCCTAGGATCGATACGAATAAGATCGATGGATACGAATTGGAAGTATGCACAAGTCAGGGAAACACGCACATAACTTGATCGAGTCGAAGGAGATGGACACGAAGTAATGGATTCGAATCACGGATGTGAACTGGACACAAGGTATGGATGCGAAGCGCGTATCCAGGAAAGAAGCGTTCAACACGGCAAAAAAGGTGGATCATCCCTGGGATTTTGCGACACGTCATCGATGCGCACGTGACCGATCGAGTCGAAGAAAGTGGATTCGAACCAATGGATTCGAACGCAACAGCCCTCACTAAAAACCACAACTTGAATTGATCATATCTTGAGATCTACAAGTCCAAATGGTATGAAATTTCAGAGGAGCTTGCATACATGCTGAGGAATGTTCTCACCAAATTTCACCTCAATTGGACAATTTCTTGATCGATTCGAACGTAGCTTCGAATCGATCCCAAAGTGGGCCCGGATTTCCAGAAAGCGGGCATGTGGGCCCCCTCACGTGCCAGAACTGGTCTCCCTTCAATTTAGGCGAAATATCAGCCTCCTACACCTATAAATAGACCCCCCAGGTCATTCAGAAAGGGGGTCGGACAATTTCGAGAGCTAAAGAGCGCCCAGATTCTGCCAGATTTACTCCAGATCACCACTGCTGCCTTAGATTCAGACTTAGCTCAGAAAATCAGTTGTAATACAACACATGAAATTGTAATCTTCAAACATCGAGCAATAAAATCATAAAAACCTTGAAGTGGACGTAGGCCGGAGATAGCCGAACCACTATAAATCGTGTGTCACTATTCATTATTTCTTGATTGCTGCTTGTTACTTACTTAGATCTGTGGTTTGTGTATGAATATTGTTGATCTGTATTCATACGCTGGTGCTTTCACTACACTTGGGGTTTGTGACCATTTTTGGTGCAAACACTTTGGTGCTTTCACTGAGAACGACTAGCACCCGCTACATCGGATTGAAGTTTAGATTTGAAAGACAATGACTCGACAAACAAGTAGAAGGAAAAGAGCTGAGAGAAGCCAACAGGGAGGAAGTCAAGAGGCATCCTCTAGTGCTGGAGAAGGACAAGCTTCGATCTACATTACCAGAGACGAAATGGAAGCTATGGCGAATTCATTACATGAGAGGTTGCTGAAGAGTCAACAGGATATGATGCAGACTTTCTTCGAGCAGATAAGAGCTGCAGGAACACGAAACCTTGGACCAACTATAACGGCTGCAAATGCGGAACAAGGAACTAGGGTTGCGGAACCCAATGGAGGACAGAATACAGAACCGGAAGGCAATCAACAAGGGCTTGGGGGCAGTCCCACAGGATCCAAAGCAGAAGGACCTTTGGAAGGAGTTCAGCAGGCTAGAGCCAACGTTGCGGCTAATGAGCCACATGAAGAATATGTGCCGGAGTTCCCTCGGGAGCATGGGGGGCAGCCCCTAACAGGCAACGCTGGATTAATGGAAATCATTAGGAAGACTATGCATGGAGGTTCAACCAATAGAGACTTGGAAGGAGTGAACAGGAGTCCGTTCGCTCGAGAAATCAGGATAGCTCAGAATCCACCTAAGTTCAAGTTACCTAGCGTGGAAGTATATAATGGAAAGGCTGACCCGACTGATCACTTGATGAGATACACTAGACACATGGAAGTGCTGGGGGCATCGGAGGAAGTGATGGCCAGATGTTTCCCTTTATACTTAACAGACCTAGCGGCAATGTGGTTTAGGCAGCTGGAAGAAGGATCTATCAGGACTTGGAGGGAATTGGTGGATAGGTTTTTGGGACAGTTTCGGGTTCATATCAAAAGACCTAAGAACGTGATGACGTTAACATCGGTAAAGCAAAGAATGGATGAATCGCTTAGAGCATTTTTAACTCGATTTAATGCGGCGGTTTCTTCGGTGGATCGGCCGGATCCATCGATGGTTTTGATGGCGGCAGTGTCGGGAGTCAGAGAGGATTCAGATTTTAAGGTATCCTTAGTACGAGACCCACCACTGGATCTCGGGGAATTCTTTCACGAAGCTGAAAGATTTCTTAGGCAAGAAGACACATGTATGGATTTAAAGCTAAAGGAGGTGAATGTGACCGGGGGTGGAGGACCATCCGACGGAAGCTCGGATAAAGATAAAGGAAAAAGGAAGCTGGATGAGAACTCTGAAAAAGCTAGGAAGCGATGGAAGGATCCAAGGTTTTCCACATACACAGAATTAAACAAGACACTAGAGCGGATATACATGGAAACTCGGAATCGCCTTCCTTACCGGAGGCCGGCTAGGAGAGAACCATCCGAGCGGGAGATGGCATCAGGAAAGCATTGTCTCTTCCACGATTTGGACGGGCATGATACCAACAGCTGCAGGCACCTAAAGGACATAATTGAGGAGCATGTGAGGAATGGACAGTTGAGGCAGTATGTTGGGGCTCAGAATGCAGTGGTGGAGCAGGAGCAACCACCGCCTACCTCAAACCATGAGGATATGAGGCACAGGAATAATGATCGATTGGTCATCAATTGATCAGGATAATATGAAATAAGTAACAAACCATTGGCGAGCAACCGAGTCAGTTACACATGTATGGGGACGGAGATAGCCCCTAGGCATGCTCTGAGTGATGATAAACCGCAAAGCCATGGTTTGCGAAATCTGTCTTTTGTTTTTGGATTGGACACTTAGTTTTCTGGTTTGGTTTTTGGAGTTTGGATTGAACTCCTGATTTTGCTTGTTTTTCTGGTTTTGGCATTCATTCGGATGATTGTTCTCCGTTTTGGATGATGATTCCGATTTTTGATATGGATTTCTGGTTTTCCGATTTGATTCGGATTTTGGATTGGATCTTGATTGGATTCTTTTTGGTTTTTGATAAACGGTCGTCAGGTATGGATTATGCCTGGCAAGGGGTGAGTCGTTCTGCCCGAACGCGGTAAAGTGACTCATTCAGGTCGTCGAGTATGGACTATGCTCGGCAAGGGTCCGGAGTGACCAGCATTCGGCCTAGGACTTAGGCCCCCTATTATCGATTATTGTTTCAGGTCGTTGAGTATGGACTATGCTCAACACGGGTCCGGAGCGACCAGGACTCAGCTTAGGACTTAAGCCATGGCATTACTTACGTCCAGGGACACTGGACCATGGTCGTCGAGTATGGACTATGCTCGGCAAGGGTCCGGAGCGACCAGGATTCGGCTTAGGACTTAGGCCATGGCATTACTTACGTCCAGGGACACTGGACCACGGTCGTCAGGTGTGGATTGCGCTTGGCAAGAACCCGGAGAGGTTAGCTCAACGTCCAGGGACACTGGACCACGGTCGTCAGGTGTGGATTGCGCTTGGCAAGAACCCGGAGAGGTTAGCTCAACGTCCAGGGACACTGGACCACGGTCGTCAGGTGAGGATTGCGCTTGGAAAGAGCCCAGAGAGGTTATGGATTTGGATATCTACCCGGAGAGGTCCTGGATTCGGTTATTGGCTATTGGATAAGGATGGATTAGGATTCGGTCGTCGGGTTCAAACGGATATGGATTTGGCTAAGGCTTTGGTTATTGGGTTTGGAGTTGGGCATCGACTCCGAGCAGTCAAGGATGATGCACTTGGATGATATGGCTATGGACTTTGGATATCAGATACAGAACTATTCAAAACACACCTTCTTATCATAAGGCATGTTTTGGGGGGCAAATTTTATCCCGCATTTTGGTCAAAGCCGGAATACCAAACAAATCGACAAGAAAGGATGGATATCAGGGTTGGAGTTCACTTGGAAACAAGGCTGCAATGGATATCGTCAAAATTTGGCCGAGCTTCGATCAGGACGGAATCAATTGGAGATGATGATGAGGACTAGGAGAGGCTACATTTCAAATTTCAGGTTAATCGAAGTTCGTACACACAAAATATGAATGGATTAAAATACACAAAGCACGGTTCGAATCGATGTACTTCGCATCGATGGATGCTGGTTCGAATCGATGAAGGTTCGAATCGATTGAAGTTCATCGCACTTCATATCGATACGGTTCGTATCGATGAAGATGGATTCAGTCGTTTGCTCTGGGACAACATGATCGAATCGATCAAGACAGAGTATAATGCTTCGAATCGATGAGGTCAAGGAGAGTTCGAATCCATCGGGTTAGGGTATGTTCGAATCGATCGATTCGACGAGATCGATTCGAAGCATGCTCCTAGGATCGATACGAATAAGATCGATGGATACGAATTGGATGTATGCACAAGTTAGGGAAACACGCACATAACTTGATCGAGTCGAAGGAGATGGACACGAAGTAATGGATTCGAATCACGGATGTGAACTGGACATAAGGTATGGATGCGAAGCGCGTATCCAGGAAAGAAGCGTTCAACACGGCAAAAAAGGTGGATCATCCCTGGGATTTCGCGACACGTCATCGATGCGCACGTGACCGATCGAGTCGAAGAAAGTGGATTCGAACCAATGGATTCGAACGCAACAGCCCTCACTAAAAACCACAACTTGAATCGATCATATCTTGAGATCTACAAGTCCAAATGGTATGAAATTTTCAAAGGAGCTTGCATACATGCTGAGGAATGTTCTCACCAAATTTCACCTCAATTGGACAATTTCTTGATCGATTCGAACGTAGCTTCGAATCGATCCCAAAGTGGGCCCGGATTTCCAGAAAGCGGGCATGTGGGCCCCCTCACGTGCCAGAACTGGTCTCCCTTCAATTTAGGCGAAATATCAGCCTCCTACACCTATAAATAGACCCCCAGGTCATTCAGAAAGGGGGTCGGACAATTTCGAGAGCTAAAGAGCGCCCAGATTCTGCCAGATTTACTCCAGATCACCACTGCTGCCTTAGATTCAGACTTAGCTCAGAAAATCAGTTGTAATACAACACACGAAATTGTAATCTTCAAACATCGAGCAATAAAATCATAAAAACCTTGAAGTGGACGTAGGCCGGAGATAGCCGAACCACTATAAATCGTGTGTCACTATTCATTATTTCTTGATTGTTGCTTGTTACTTGCTTAGATCTGTGGTTTGTGTGTGAATATTGTTGATCTGTATTCATACGCTGGTGCTTTCACTACACTTGGGGTTTGTGACCATTTTTGGTGCAAACAGCGGATAAAGATGGTGGCGTGGCCTTCAGCATGGATGTGGTCACTGCTCAGTTTGCCAAGGGGGAGAAGGTGGCGGTGAAGGAGGGTATGCGGTTGCTTGCTGCTGAGGAGGTAGGGGTGCAAGTAGATGATGACGACCAGGATGGCCAAGAAGCAGATGTTGGTAAGTCTTCCTTTTTAGTTTCCCCATTAACTTGGTTGCTTCTCACTAATGAATCCTTTCTCTGTCTGGACAGGTGGGCAACAGGACAAGGAAAATACTCCAATGCAGCCGACCCCTTGATTATACCTGGAAAAACTCCTTTTGTGGACTTGATAGGGTTGTAGATGTTAGTCTTAAAACAGTAAAGTAGCTTTTAGGTTGTATTATTTTGCTACTTGTAATAAATAGCTCTATTCTTGATGTGTAATTCTTTAACTTAAGCTGATTTTGTCGTCTTCTGAATGTTTGTTGCTATTTTGACATGTCGTATGAGAAATATAGCTATGTATATTCTTGTAATTGAATTGTGTTTGATGTCAGGTTCTGGTTTTAAAACATAATTTCATGACTTGCAATATTAGCGTGTGGTGTGAACAAATTATAGTCATGTATTTGTACACAAAAGAAGAAAATACCGCCTTTCATGTTTTAATCGTAGATGGCAGTTTTGAATATCTTGTATGACCGAGCATGGAACGCAGTCGAATGCCCTGCCATCCAATTGTGAGTCCCTACACCCATTGGCGAGTATCTCCTACTCTGCATCCTGTACTTTAGGAACTGTTATAGAGGATAGGAGAAAAGCTTTTTAAGTAAAATTGAAATATGTGAAATAGTAAAACTTCCAATCACGGAAGGCCTTCGATGTGCTTAAGTTCGTGGCAAACGGGCTTTGTAGTCACTTTCCCTAGCTGTGGGTCTTGGAGACATTTGTCACCCATCTTACGCCTCCGCGGGGAGTTAATTCTTTTTTACCACAGCCGCACTTAAGACACATCGGAGCCGAGATCGCGCACAGTAACTACCCGGGCCATTATGTCCCGTAATCGTGGGTATTATTCGATTTACTATGGCCGGCTAGCGTGGGTGCCGATCGTCAACTGTGAACTGCCCCTGGCTGGCCACACCTTACGTTGGGGCTTATAGTCGGTTCACAGTTGCCGGCGAGCCGAACACCGTAATGAGCTGCCTCGGCTATAGTCGGCCTTCTCGGTGGCTTATAATCGGCTCATTACAGTTGGCTTTAAGGGCCGTCGCGAGCAACGAGTTAACCCACAGCAGAGGGATGCCGGAGCAAAAGTGTCTCATTGGCGAGGGCATAGATTCGCGTAGTACCTGTTAGGTCTTGTCCAGGTGAAGTTGCGCTGTGGAGTGCATCAAGTGAAAATGTTACATGCATAGGATTTTGTTCAACAGAAAAGGATAATGTTAACAAGCAGCCAAGATATAAAGGAACTAGTTAAAAAAGAGACAAGGTTTTTTAAAGTGGTTCGGCATGAAAATGCCTACGTCCACTGATTCTCTTTGTTAATTCACTTCATATGGGCAGTACAAGTTAAGAAAAGTATCGACGGAGGTGCTGGATGTTCCATGCCCTCTGGAACACCTCTCCGTCCACTGTTGACAAAATATAAGCTCCGTTGTGGAGATCTTTATGAATTACATATGGCCCATCCCAGATTGGGTCTAGTGCTCCGGGGCGGGGGAAGATTCGCTTGAGGACAAGATCCCCTTCTTGTAAGGTACGATGCTTGACTTTGGAGTTGTATTGTGTAGCCACTTTCTGTTTGTGGGCTGCTGCTTTAAGGACTGCATCATTTCTTCTCTCCTAAACTAGATCCAAAGACATGTGGAGGAGTTCTTCATTCTCTTCTGGGTTATAGTGGATCCTACGGTGGGAAGGCATAATGGTTTCAACTGGGAGCATAGCCTCCGATCCGTATGCCAAAGAGAAAGGAGTGTGCCCCGTTGATGTTCTGAAAGATGTGCGGTAGGCCCACAGTGCCGTAGGGAGTTCATCCACCCAAGCGCCCTTTGACTTTTCGAGCTTCTTTTTATTAGAGTTTTCAGAATTTTGTTGACGGCTTCGACCTGTCCGTTGGCCTGGGGATACGCTACGGATGAGAAGCTTTTGTGAATTCCGTGCTCTTGGCACCAGTTGGCGAATTCCTCGCTGTCAAACTGAAGCCCATTGTCTGATATGATTTTGAGTGGGACTCCGTACCTGCACAGGACATTTTTGATCAAGAAGTTAATAACTTTTGCTAAAGATACTTTATTCAGGGGTTCCGCTTCCACCCATTTGGTGAAATAGTCGACTGCCACTATAGCATATTTGGCCCCGCCTCGGCCCATTGGTAGCTCGCCGATTAAGTCAATTCCCCATATTGCGAAGGGCCAAGGGCTGGTCATTTGAGTAATCTCAGTTGTTGGTAGCCGCAGAATCTTAGCAAACTTCTGGCATCTGTCACACTTTTTGACGAAATCTAGGGCGTCCTTGCTTAAGGTGGGCCAGAAATATCCATATCGGAGTATCATTTTTGCTAATGTTTGCCCTCCGGTGTGATCTCCACAGCTCCCCTGATGGATGTTGGACAAGATTTCCTTGGCTTCCCTCCCGACGACACACCTTAATAATGGGTTAGAGAATCCGCGCCGATAGAGGATGACTTCTTGTATTGTGTAGCGGGATGCTTTCCTCAAGATTTTCTTGACTTCGTTACGCCCGTGGGGTAGTGTGCCACTTTGTAGGTAGTCTCGGATGGGAGTCATCCAAGTTGCTTCTTCGGTTGCAGCTATCAGATTCACTTGCTCAAAACTTGGGGTCAGTTGCTTTGAGATGGTTACTGCCCCGAAGATGGCGATGTCTCTCATACTTGCTTGCTTTGCCAATTCGTCAGCCTCTTGGTTTTCTTCCCGAGGAATGTGTTTGACTAAGTAGTGGTCCAATCGGCTGAGAAGTGACTTGGTCTTCTTTAAATATGCCATGAGTCGTTCTTCTCGAGCTTGGAATTCTCCTAGTATTTGATTAACAATAAGTTGAGAATCGCTGTGAAGACACAAAGAATTGGCTCCGATGTCTATGGCAAGTTCTAGTCCGGCTATCACTGCTTCATATTCTGCATCGTTGTTGGTAGCAGCGAACTCCAACCTTATAGCATAGTGTAGTTTGTTTCCCCTGGGAGTGATTATTACCACACCTGCCCCCGAGCCTTGTTCGTTTGATGCACCATCCACAAAGAGATTCCACTTGATATCTTCTGCTATTTCCAATTTCTCCTTATCTTCGTTGGTAGTGAATTCTGCAATGAAATCAGCCATGGCTTGTCCCTTGATGGCGGTGCGAGGGTGATAGGTGATATCATACTGACTTAGTTCAATGCACCATTTAAGTAGTCGCCCAGAAGTGTCGGGACGATGGAGTACCTGCCTCAGTGGTTGATCAGTCAGAACTTTGATGGAATGGGACTGGAAGTAGTGATGCAGCTTTCGTGATGTGATTAGTAAACAGTATGCTAGCTTCTCAAGTTTAGGATATCTGACTTCTGCCCCAGTAAACCTTTTGCTGACGAAGTAAACTGGCCGCTGCGTGCGGTTGTCTTCCCTTACCAAGGCTGCGCTTAGGGCGTGAGATGACACAACAAGGTATAGGTATAATTCTTCGCCTTCGCTTGGAGTCGAGAGTACCGGTGGTTTCTGGAGGTGTTCGATTAGGTTAAGGAAAGCGGTTAAGCATTCGTCAGTCCATTCGAACTTTCCCTTGTCTTTCTTTAGGGCTTCGAAAAAGGGGACGCACTTGTCCGTCGCCTTGGAGATGAATCGGCTTAGGGCGGCCACTTTTCCATTCAAACTTTGCATTTCCTTCCGCGAATATGAAGGCTTCCAAAAAAGGAATGCCTATTACTTATACTTAAGTCTTAATTGTATTTGCCCGCATTCAATCAATTCTTTCTCCCATGCCGACTGACTGGTCGATACGAAGCTGCAGCTTTCGCTCATTGGCACTTCGCTCGTAGAGCCAATGCATCAATAAGGGGAATAATCCCACATACGATCTCGCATATCTTCGGCACCCAAACAACCAGTTGAATCCATCTTAGTTGGTTGGTTAGTGTGAGACTCTCTCTATCAATTCGATATACATATGAGACTCGCATCGAGACGTCCACACAAAAAGGGGTAATCTATGCATAGTCATTCCAGGTCCACGCATGTTGAAGATAGTGGTTATAAAATTGATAGAACCTAAAATTGATGAAACACCTGATAGATGAAGACTAAAAATGGCTGAATCAACTGTTCCTCCAGAATGGCTGGTAATACCACTTAAAGGCGGATAGACCGTCCACCCAGTGCCGCTACCCACTTCTACTAAGGCGGAGCTTAATAGGAGCAAGAGACTTGGTGGCAACAACCAGAATGATATATTATTTAATCGTGGAAATGCCATGTCAGGTGCACCGATCAGAATCGGAACAAACCAATTACCAAATCCGAAGGTATCTTGATATCCCTTAGCGCTCGGACTTGTTCAGGGTTTGCTTCTATCCCTCTGGCATGAACGATGAATCCTAAGAACTTTCCTGATGACACTCCGAAGGAGCATTTTAGTGGATTCAACTTCATTCCATATTGTCGAAGTACTTGAAACATCTTGCCTAGGTGGCTTACGTGATCTTTGGCTTTCCTTGACTTTACCAGCATGTCATCCACATATACTTCCATAGTTTGTCCTATTAGCCCTGCAAACATCTTGTTGACGAGGCACTGGTAGGTGGCTCCTGCATTTTTAAGTCCGAAAGGCATTACCTTATAGCAGTATAAACCCCGGTCGGTGATGAAACTAGTGTGGTCTTGGTCGGGAGCATGCATAGGAATTTGGTTATATCCTGAGTATGCGTCCATAAAAGATAGGAGCTCGTGCCCGGCTGTGCTGTCTACAAGTTGGTCGATTCTGGGAAGTGGGAAGCAATCCTTTGGGCAGGCGTCGTTTAGGTTGGAAAAGTCAATGCAGGTTCGCCACTTCCCATTAGCCTTTTTTACCAGCACCGGGTTGGCGATCCATTCCGGGTAGATAGCTTCTCGTATGAAGTCATTGGTGAGTAGATTCTTTACTTCTTCATCGAGGGCTGCTGATCGCTCTGCCCCCATACTTCTCTTTCTTTGTTTTACAGGCGCCTTGGTAGGATCAATGTTTAATACGTGGCATGCTATGTCGGGGGAGATTCCGGTCATGTCAACGTGTGACCAAGCGAATACATCCAAGTTGTGGCGGAGAAAATCGATGAGTTATTCCTTCAATTCGGCTTTTAGTTGGGACCCAATTTTCAATAGTCTACTTGAGTCGTGCTTGTCTACAGATATAAACTCCATACCCTCTGCAGGCTCGGCAGTGGCCTCCTCCTCTTTGTCCCTAGGGTCTAATTCATTGAAAGGGTCGCTGGTATATCGAAGAGGAGGGGCTTTCTTTAGTTGCTATGCTTCTAGACTTTTTGTGTAGAGGGCAATCTCTACACCCTTCCCTTTATCCTTCCTGTGGTTGTTGCGAAGTTCAGTCACATAGCAGTCTCGAGCAACGTCCTGGTCTCCTTCCACTTCCCTTACTCCATTGTCTGTTGGAAATTTCATCTTTAGGCACCATGTGGCTAGGACAATTTGGAAGTCAGACAAGGATGGCCTTCCTAAGAAGGCGTTGTAGGCCGAATGGTTTTCTATTAGCACAAACGTCTGTTTCCGTACAGCGGAGCGGGGATGGCTTCCAATCTCAACAAAGAGGTCCAGTTGCCCGAGGGGCATCTTCGCATCTCCAGTGAAGCCGTGTAGTGGTTTATCGTAGGGAGATACATCCTTCATTGATAGCTTCATTTTGTCGAATGCGTGTTTGAACAGGATGTTTACTGAGCTTCCAGTGTCTACCAGGATTCAGTAAACTTCGGCGGGACCGAGTCGGGCAGAGATGACCATGGGATCCATGTGAGGGTACTGCCTTCCTTCTAGGTCACGCTTACCGAATGTGATGTCATTACTTTCTTTCCGCTTCGGGTGGCGCTCTTCTATAACCGAATTGACATAGTCTTTATTGTCTCTAAGCGACTTTCCGTATCTTTCCATCTCTTTCCAGCTTCTGTCTGCGATGTGCAGCCCTCCTGAGATGGTATGGACCACTATCTTCTCTTGACTAGAGCTGCTAGCGTTGCGGTTTCCTCTGTCGGCCCCCAGTGAGGGTAGCCTTGGGTTTTCATTGGCAGGAGCTGGGGTCCTGTCCTGAACTTTTACATAACATTCCAATTTCTTCCTTCTGATGTGTTCCTCAATCAGATCTCGGAGATGATGGCATTCGTTGGTATCATGCCCGTGAGATTCGTGGAAGCGGCAGAACTTTCCAAACTTCTGTGCGTTATCTGATTCCTTCTTGTATGGTGGGCGTTTGTATCTAACTTCGCCTTGGGTGGCAAGGAAGATATTTTCGACGGTCTCGTTCAAAGGAGTGTAAGTGTCGAATCTCGGTCCTGGCTGATATAGGCGCTTTTCTCCCTTCTTGCCCCCGGCATTGTCTCTGGAATCATTTCTTCGAACGTCCCTTGCCACAGTAGGGGCGTTGCCATGGGTTGTCTTATTTTGCTATCCTGACTGCCCCTCAATGGCAGCATCCTCAAACCTCATGTATTTCCCGGCTTCATGGAAGAAATCGGGTAAAGTAGTTGGTTTTTCTTTTGTCAACCTTCTAGCAAATTTAGTGTCCGGATGCACACCACTACAGAGGGCCATTAGGATAAGCTTCTCATCGGCATCTTGGACTGCGGCTGCTGCGGCGTTGAATTTGGTTAGGTATTGCTGCAGCTTCTCTCCAGGTTTCTGTTTGACGCTGGATAAGGAATAAGCGTCCTTAGGTTGCTCCACATGAATGCAGAACTGACTGATAAATTTTTCTTTCAACATTTCCCACGAGCTGATGGATCCCTGGGGTAGATGACAGAACCAGGAGGTAGAAAGATCTGCTAAGAAGAGCGGAAAGCATTTGCACAGTACTCCCTCTGTCGCCCCACTCATGAGCATATGTTGCGTGTATCTCTGTAAGTGTACAACGGGGTCGGAGGTTCCTTTGTAGGGTTCCATTGTTGGCATCTTCCATTCTCGGGGGGTGATAGCAATTTCGATATTGCGGGCGAAAGGGCTGGTTACCCTAGCGCCTATCCCTCGATCTCTTTGCTCCCGTTGGACACTCTCTGAATAAGCATGCCATCTTTTCATCAGAATTTGGAGCAGATAGAAATGAGTTTGGTTCTGTCCTGTGGGATTGATTCCGTCCAGATGACCTGTAGGGATGGTATCGTCTATCATTCCTCATATTTTCCAATGGCTGCCTTTGATCTTCTGGGAGCATGCTAGGTTCAGCTACAGTTGGCCCTTGCCTTGATCTTCCCCTACCGGGTTCTGATCTAAGCACTTCCTCGGGTCCAACTTCGGGCTGGACTCTAGCTCGGCCCCGTTCACTGGCGTTTCCATGGTTAGGTAGTATGACAGGCTCAGCTACAGTTGACCTCCGTCCGGTACCTCCCCCGTTGGGTTCGGTACCAAACGTTTCCTCAGGCCTAACTTCGGGCTGTGCTCGGTCTCGGCTCCTACCATGGTTATTTCTGCCGTTAGCTCCTTCGAAGAAGGAAGATCTTTGTTGTCTCTGAGATTCTCCAGACTGGGACTCGCCCCATGATTCAGTGTTGCGGTTGGATTCTTCAGCGTCCCTTAAGCGTGACATGAGATGGTCCACCAAGGCTTCCTGCTGGGACGTGAAGCGGTTAGTTACTTCAACCACAACTCTGTCCAAATATGCCCTAGTAATTGCTGTAGGCTGTTCTGTGGCAGGAGTGGTTGGGTTAGCCTGTCCTTCATTTGTTACTGTTGCTGGAGGAGGACGATTTGCTTGATTCGTGACAACTGGATCTGGAAGACTGCTGGATGCGATGTTTTTTCCTTTGTTAACATCTTTTCTCTATTTGGGAGGCATGTTTTCCAAGTGGCGGACGATGCTGTTAGGAAAACTCGTTAAGTGGATGAAGCTGAAGCTTCGAGCTTCTAGCTCTCAGTGAAAGCACCAAAAATGTTTGCACAAAAAATGGACAAACACCTCAAAGTTGTATGATTTAGTAGATCTTATGTTGTTCTTAGTGATTTGAGTGATTTATGCAAATATATGAAAAGCAGGGGCTAAACTGTAAAAAGACACGCAAATTTATAGTGGTTCAGCCAGAATGTGCCTACGTCCACTTTATATGTTATTTCTCTTCTCTTGTTTTGATTACAAGTACAAAGCTTCGATACAAGTAAAAGAAAGTTGTTTGAAAGTTCTCTCCGTGCTTGAGCTCTCAAACTTGTTCCCCATTGTTGTACCCCTACCCCTCTATTTATAGAGTGAGACTAGGGGTAGGGGTCTTGGAGGTATACAGCAGCTGGCGGGCCTGGGATGATGTAATCTGGTCTGGTGGAGTGGGTCTGGCTTACTTTGGTTCGGTGGTAGAAGCATGGTGGACCGGTGTACTTGGTTCGGTGGGAAGTATGTTGAGTAAGTTGGTCCGGTGGTTCGGTGGAAGGATGTGAGTAGGTTGGTCCGGTGGTTCGGTGGAAGGATGCGAGTAGGTTGGTCCGGTGGTTTGGTGATAGGAGATGAGTGGGTTGGTCCGGTGGTTTGATGATAGGAGATGAGTGGGTTGGTCCGGTGGTTCGGTGGAAGGAGGTGAGTAGGTTGGTCCGGTGGTTCGGTGATAGGGGATGGTTCGGCAGGTTGTTCTAGATGGTTCGGTAGGAGCTTGAGAAGCTGGTTGGTTCGGCAAAGGTAGGAGATGAGTTGATTCGGCAGAGGTGATTGGGTTTGTCTAGCCTTGGACCGGTGGTAAGAATTTACCCAAAATATAGGAACATCAGATATTAGAAATTAAAACAAAATAACCAAAACATTTCACATTTTATTTTCTAATGATTTCACAAAGTCTGACTTCATTCTTCTATAAGCTTTAGCAGCTTTACACTTAAAAACTACTCCATTACACTAATAAAACACATAAATTTTCTTAACTTTTTGAAGAAGCAAGACAATTCCTTTTGTTGTGGTCAACTTCATTACACTGACTGCATCTGTTTCTTTTACTTTGAGAATATCCAAATCCACCACGCCTCTGGTCTTCCTACACCACGAACTTCTTTAGGAGGCCTAATCAAAACATCATTTTCAGCAGCAACCGGCTTATCAAAATCTGTAATTGGATTGATAGCATTAGCATACGAAGATCTGAAAGCATTAACAGTAAAATAGTCCTCTACAAAATCATAAGTTGATAATCTAGACTTGTTAATGCACTTAATTGCATGGGCACATGGAAAACTAGTAATTCTCCATTGATTACAACTGCATAAATGATTTTTAAGATCAACAACCTATGACTTAGGAGATTTAACTTCAAACACAAATTCCGAAGACTTATAAACATCCCAACCAAAGCCATCATCTACTAACTTAGACAAACGTTCCTCCATAACAGGACAAAGATTCGTTGTCCACAAACAACATTCCTCTCTTCGTCTCGCCATTTGCTCCATTACTTTCACTCGAATACCATCCAAACAAGAAGTTATAGGCAAAACTCTATCTTCCAAAATCCATGAGTTGAAACTTTCTACAACATTTGAAGAATATTCACCATAATGCTTTCCTTGAAAAAACAAATCTACCCAATGGTCAAAAGGTTTATCTCTTAGAAAATTTTCTGCAGACGTACCCCTAATATCCTTAAATTTAGAAAGATATCGCTCAAAATCATACATATTAGAAGCTCTAGCATAAAGTTTGAACAACTCCACAATAGATGAATCACCTTTAGCCGCCTTGACAACAGTACCAATATTCTATTCGATGTGAAGTAAACAATAGCTATGATATGAAGAAGGAAATATTTTCGGAACACCTAAAATGAGACCCCATTGACGATCAGACATAAAAACTAAAGACCGATCTTCATTAAGCATTCCTTTTAAATGGGATAAAAACCATGACCAATTAGATTCATTTTCATGTGAAACAATACCCATAGCAAGAGGAAAGAAACCTACAAAATAAATAATTAAT
Source organism: Allium fistulosum (assembly GCA_030737815.1). Classification (NCBI taxonomy): domain Eukaryota; kingdom Viridiplantae; phylum Streptophyta; class Magnoliopsida; order Asparagales; family Amaryllidaceae; genus Allium; species Allium fistulosum. The sequence continues at coordinate 410,091,562 of CM060908.1, read as the reverse complement.
GACAGCTCAGTAGTAAGAAACATGAATTATATTAAACATCAAAACCTGTATTAAATGTTAATAATTTCTATTATACACAATTAAATTAGGTTCAAAATGATATATGAATATAGCATATGTTATTTTAAAGTCTTTTAGTTACTGCTGCATAAAATTTTAGTTCTTGTTTTTGTAAACATTTCTACTATAAACATTTCTAGTGTAACCAGCTCGATCATTGAATAAAACAAAGTAAACAATTCTAGTGTAAACATGGCTACATTAAAAATTATGTACAAATTTGAACAATGATAGTTTAATATATCATTACCAGAAAAAATAAATAAGTAAATAAAACAAAACTAAAATGAAACTCATACCTTATTTACCATTTTTAGAAGTAGCAGCTAACAAAACACCCGGTCTTCCCTTCAAAGCAGCTGCATCTAAAAATATTAGTGGCCGACAGTGTTTAAATCCAAGTAGACAAGCACCAAAACCAATACAAACTCTCTCAAACTGATTGGTTGAAGCATTCACTTCCATGGCCATGTAACTACCAGGATTATACTTTTGCAACGCCTCCAAATACCAATTTAAATCGTTATATGACATAGCATCATCCCCGTATATTTCTTTCAAAGCCAACTGTTTTCCGCTATAAGCATAATAATATGAAAGATTAAAATTGTACTCTCTTCCAAATTCCTTCATAATATCTTTTGGCTTCTTCATAGGAGCATCTCGAATTTGATCAACAATCAAAGATTTAACAAATCTACTTGAAATATTAACTTTATTAACATCTCTAAGACCGGCTCCACACGAACGATCAAAATTGTAGGTTCTAATAAAAAACCGAGAGAGTAGACCAGGATCCGAAGAAGCATTAAGATAAAGCTTACAACCATCCTTCAACCAAGAGCAATTAACCGAAATTCTATTAGGAGAATTTCTTACAAAAATCAAAACATAACCATTTTTTATTTGATATGCCATTAAAAACTCCTGAAAATCCTCAACTCCATTAAAACAAAAACTAAGAAAATCCACAATAGTTTTTTGAGAACCTTTCTTCAATATATCTTTCAAATAATAAGAAGAATCAGCATGTGAATCACTATTTGTACCAGAATTACTACCAATTGAAGTGCTTTGAACACTTGCATAGCCTAAACCACAGCCAGCAATATCAACTTCCATAACACAAACATTTTCCTTAACTGTAAACTTAAAATATTCACTCTTCTTGAAAATTAGAAAACACAGAATACTAATCAAATCTGAATCAGTATCAATGATTATATTCTTATTCTCAAGAACATAAGATATCTCAGTAGAAAATGGACTAAGATATGGCCAAACTTCACAGATTTCAGTCTTAACACCAAACAAAGAACAGCCTGTGGTAAGTCGAGTAGAATAAAAATTCTCATTATGTTCAAAAATAACTAGCAAACTATTTGCTTCATCATTGTAGATATCAGTACTGCAAAAGAAATTAAAAAACCAATTAACAAACTTACATAATCTTATGAATACAGCAACAACAGAAAATGCTAAATTAACATAGCATAACAAATAAAAATCAAATTAAGTGCTAAATGAAAGAAATATAAATTAATTAAAAAGCAGATGATAAATGAACATAGCATAACCAAATTAAAATAAATTATGAATACAACAGCAAAGAATGCTATATAAACATAGCATAATGCAACAAAATACATATAAAATTCACTAGAATGATATATGAACAGTAAAATTGTAAAACAATAAACTGTGCTGAAGAAACATAACAGTACACAATAAAATCTTACTTTGCCATTGAAATAAATCTAAAATAGGTACCGAAATCTGGAAGAAGACAAATTGTGCAACCTAGGAAAAAAATACTTAATAATCGAACGATATTATATTAGAGGAAGATAAGAAGAAGATCGAAATAAATAAGAGCAATATACCTGAATATAAGGAAATTGTTTGATAAAGATCCAAAGCACGATGAAGATCGACGATAAAGAAACACGATGAAGGTCGACAGACAATCGAGAAGATCGAATACAAAAATAAAGAAACACGTGTCTTGAATCAAGAAGATCGATAAACTAAGATCAGTAATATCAGAATGAAGATCAAGAAGAAATTAAGAAGCAAATTTAAATTTTCCATGAGTTTGTCCTTAGAACATAAAAATAAAGCCCGCGTCCTTCAAACGAAAAAATAATAATCCACGTCCGTAGGCCCAAAAAAAGAAGTAAAAACTTCCTCCAGCTCATTTTCCTGTTAAAAAATATATATTTTAAAAATCCAATTATCCATATATCCCTATTATATACATAAATAAACTCGTCGGCACTTATATAATTCAAGATCAAGTAAGCCTCAATATAAAACTGTAAACAGTAACTTTGTAACTCTATTATATTATATAAAATACGAAGGCTTGAAACAGATTGTATACAACTTGTATACATTATATATGCAACAGATTGTATAAAACTAAATGTAAATTTACACATTACAAACCAACATACCATATATATACAAACTAACAGATTGTACATTACTTATATAAACTAACATTTATACAAACTGCAACTATTGTTTTAAAAACTATATATATTTTCTTTTCTAGTATAATATACTGCAACATATATACTTCTTTTATACTATATGTATTATAACATCTACATACCTTACTGCTCTTTTTTCTCAATACTTACAAATATATATTTATAAAACCCATTGTCTACCAAATTCTACAAATAAGTATTTAAAAATCAAAATTTTTAAATATTATTAACATAACGTAATATAGTATATAACATAACATAGTTTATGTAATATTAAAAATCAATTAAACCCATAGTTTACAAAACGCACATTACAAACTTTCTGAGTGTGCTCGGCTGTCGCAGTTTGTAACAACCCGGGATTTGCATTACCAATTAATAAATAAAAGTTGGGATTTTTATTTATTTTAATGAAGCATAAAAGGATTTGGAATAACAAAAATTTATTTGAAAAAGGCTATTTTAGTTAAATGGGAAATATGGGATTTAAAATGAGGATAAAATGTTATTTTTGGAAAGTTAATTATTTTAGGAGAGATTTTTAAACGGGTTTGGATAAGAAAAATGAGTTTTATAAACATATATGAACACTTAGACTAATTTTTGGAAACATGTAAATAACTCTCTTCTTATTGGGTCACTAAACCTAACCCAATAACCCACCCTAAACCTTCTCTATAAATCATCTCAAACTCTCCAAACCTCATTCATTCATCCCTAATCAAAACCCTAATCATTTCCTAAAGCTTTCATAACAAAAATGGCCTCTATCTTCATCTCCTTCTAGTTTTAGCTTATGCAAGTCATTCTATGCAAAGGTAATGCAAATACCCACCTCAAATCTTTTTTTTATATCCTTTTCATTTCTGAAATTTATTTGGTAACACATATTATATGTGTTTTTTTTTGATCTTATAGCCTCCTAATCATCTTTTGCTATCTTGGGTTGATGCTATAGTAGTCTTTGTTGCTTTCTAGAGAGGTATATTGCTAAAAACCTCTTCTAATATGTGTTTAATCATCATTTGATTTTGGTAATCAGTTAGTAACACATGTTTTATTATGTAACATGTGAATCATAGCTCTTTGATCATCTTTGCTTTCATTTGGGGTGTGCACATAAGGTATTTGTAATATATGCTAGCTGAAATTATAATTAGTTTATTGCTGTTAGTAAATTAGGCATATCTCATTCATCTTAAATCGGAATTAAGATTTTCTTGAAGTTCTGGAAAGCTTATTCTGTATCCTATAACTTTTATGTTTTGTGCTTTGCCTAATTTTGAGGTTTGAATGGTCGAAATCATGCTTGTTTGTCGCTGACCTGACAACAAACTACAGGGTTGATAAAATAAAAACCTGAAATTGATTTGGCCATAAGTTACTCGTTTCTTATCCAAATCTAATAATTTTGGATATTCTGGAAAGCCTAGATTTAGATCTAAAACTTTCATGTTTTGAGTTTCATGAAATTTCGAAGTTAATTTGGTCAAAACTGTGCATTCTCACCACTGTCCCGAGAGCACAACGACAGTGATATAAAATTTAGATCTGAGAATTGTTTTAGTCATAGAATTTTCATCTCAGGTCGGAATTTGACGATCTTGGTCATTTCGGAAAGCTTAGAAACTAAGATACAACTTTCATTTTATTCATTTTGCCAGAATTTGAAGTTTACTATGTCAAAATTGTGGTTTTTCATCTCTGGCCAGTTAGTGCATAGCTATAGACCTTAGTCTCTTTTCTCCCGTTGTTTTCAGCGTAGAACCCCGACTTTGCGACGCCATCCCGGGCTCGTCCTTTGTCGGATTTCATCGTTTTTGGTCTCGTTAAAAAGATGAGATCAAGATCTTTAACCATGCAAAGTTTGGTTTAGATCTGGGTGCATTAGTTACTTCGTTTCTATTGCCGAAGTAGCACCCAGAAACTGTTTTACAATAGTGATCATTTTCAGTTATCGTCGGACCAACTTTGAAACATTGTCGTTTCTTCGTTTCAAGTCAAAACCGAACGATTCTTGTTGCATATCAAAGTAGGAGTACTTTAATACGCTCCTGCAAATTTTCATCAAGATCTGAGTTAATGTGACCCTTCGACCATGTCGTCGAAGTGGGACCTTTACACTGTTTTGACACAGTAAAGTTTTATGATTTTTGTCCGATTTGAGACGACGCCGTTTCTTCGTTTCAAGTCGGAATTTCCCGATTCTTTTTGCAGTTTGAATTAGGGATGTTGGACTACATGCTTGCAAATTTTCATGACATTTGGACACCGTTTGCTGGTCCAAATAAATTGCCGAACTTGGGTTCGCAACTGTTTTTGAATGTTTACAAACACTCAGAATATTTTTCAGTGATTTTCTGGATTTATTGATTTCTTTGAGATTTGTCTCTAGATTTCGTACACGGTTTTTATGAAACATTTCCAAAAGATTTTTTACTCCTAAATAGCTTTCGAAATTATTATATAATATTATTTTTAATTATTAAATTAGTTACTCCATAATAGGAGAGTTTTCAAAAGCCGTTTTAAAGTGTTCTCAAAATCAATTATAAATCCGTTTCGAACCATTATTTTCTATAATAAAAATCTCACACTCACTTTTTAGCACGTCGAGCGAAGTGGAAAGGTGCTTAAACGGTTAGGAAATCTCCGGCCTATGGAACCGTGTGTATTTTCTTTCCGGTTAATCCCCGACCTATTCGATTGATCGTTTTGACCTTTGGGTCTAGTTTACCGATGATACGAGGTGGACTTTTTCTTGTTTGGAGTGTGAGCTTGCTATTGGTTAGGAAACCGTTTAGTGCGAACGTGGGGTATGGGACTCATTGTTAACACTTTACGGGTTCCTCTCCAAGAAGTTTGTGACACATTAGCCTCTGGGCGGCCAGTACTGGACCTCTGGGTCACCACGCCTCTGGGCAACCGTCTCTGGACACCTGCTCTTTGGAGCAGTTTATTTTTTGGCATGCGCCTCTGGGCCTTTATCCTTCTGGGAAGGATCTTGCCGTCTCGCGCGTTCCGCATCTGTGCGAGTGATCGATCACAACTCTACAGTACTTGGCAACAACGACTCTGGTCGGTGCACGTGCAATATTGGTATTATTTGATGATTTTTATATCCATTCGAGTACCGCCATTTGGTGTTGGTTCTATGGAACCATACGATGTAAGTGCGATTACCTTGTGGATTCACAGTGTCTCTGGACACTGCTTTTCAGTGTTGGATTTCATTGACATTTCAGTATATCCCCATTGCTCGTTGGAGCATCGATCTTTGCTTGGGCATTGATTACAGACTCTGGTCACTCTTGGGATTATTGCCTATGGGCATCTTTTTATAGCTTTGGCTACGCCGATGATATGAGGCGATTTTATTTATTCTACACTATGGTGTTGATTTCTCTTTGGAGATTTTTATTGTTTATTGATGATTATGGATCATCATTATATTCATGTGGTTCATAATATACTTCTCTTTGGATAAGTACTGTTTTATTTATGTACCGCATTATTATATATCTCAGTTATTACTGATTGTTTAGCTAGTCTGACCCGAGTGTTTTCGCTCGGGTCAGACCGAGTTATTTCAGGTTAGGTCTCTAGACTTAGCTTCTGTGCTTCCGCTTGGACATTATCTACTATGCTGATAGATAGCGCTTTTATTTGTCCACTATTCCGCTACTCTGTTATTATTCAGACTTTGATATGTACATATTTTTGACTCACATGTGTGAGCAGTGGCTTTGTACCCACTTATAGTATTTGGATCTGTATTGACGATGTATTGTTCTGGGATTTTATATCTGTTATGTGATTCTGTTCTGTGATGTTTTATCATTTTATTACTATGCTTATTCTGATAGATCTTTAGCCATTTGTAATTTCGTTATAAGTATTTATTGAATATGTCGAACCACTTGAAAAAAATAAATAGATACCACCCTTTCGACGTATTCAGTAGATAGTTATAGCTTGATTACAAATGGTCGCTTCCACTATACTCTATTCTCCGCTTTAACAGACAGTATTACTCCCGTAATACTCTTTGTTACAGTGGGTCTCAGAGTGGGGCGTTACAGCTTGGTATCAGAGCCTGGTTTCAGGAATAAGCATAATAAACACAGAACAGATACACTTAGTACAATACATTTTAAATTAGATCCGAATTAAATCAAATCCCTTCCTTATGTTTATTGATAGATAAGTTAGGAATATGTATAGGAATCCGTTATATTCCATAGTATTCCTTAATTAATTATCTATCATTGAATCATGTCTAACTCTAATTCCCGTTACGACATGTTTGACCAATTGAGCGGTGCGAAGGTCTTCTCTCAGCTTGACCTTGCCACCGGATTCCATCAGCTACGAGTCATGGAAGACAGCATTCCTCTTACAGCATTTCGCACTCGTCATGGTTCTTTTGAGTGGTTGGTCATGCCGTTCGGCTTGACGAACGCTCCGGCTTTCTTCGTCGATCTTATGTATCGAGTATTCCGGGAATACATCGATAGATTCGTTCTGGTTTTCATCGACGATATTCTTATTTATTCTAGTTCCGAGGCAGAGCATGCTCATCATTTGCGGATCGTCTTGGATAATCTTCGTCAGCATCAGCTTAAGGCCAAGCTCTCCAAGTGCCATTTTTGGGAGAGCAAGGTCAAGTTCTTGGGCCATATTGTATCATCTGAGGGTATTTCCGTCGATCCTGCCAAGATCGAAGCTATTCAGAATTGGAATCAGCCCATGAACGTTCATGATATTCGCAGCTTCCTTGGGCTGGCAGGTTATTATCGTCGGTTTATCAAGGATTTCTCTCGAGTTGCACTTCCCCTCACGACTCTGACTCGTAAGGGTGTTCGCTTTATTTTGTCTGATAAGTGTGAGGCTTCCTTTCAGCGACTGAAGGAACTTCTCACTCATGCTCCTATTCTAGTGGTTCCCGAGAGTAACCATGATCTTGTTGTTATCACCGATGCTTGTGGTAGCGGGCTCGGTGCTGTGCTTATGCAGAAGGATCGGGTATGTATAGGAATCCGTTATATTCCATAGTATTCCTTAATTAATTATCTATCATTGAATCATGTCTAACTCTAATTCCCGTTATGACATGTTTGACCAATTGAGCGGTGCGAAGGTCTTCTCTCAGCTTGACCTTGCCACCGGATTCCATCAGCTACGAGTCATGGAAGACATCATTCCTCTTACAGCATTTCGCACTCGTCATGGTTCTTTTGAGTGGTTGGTCATGCCGTTCGGCTTGACGAACGCTTCGGCTTTCTTCGTCGATCTTATGAATCGAGTATTCCGGGAATACATCGATAGATTCGTTCTGGTTTTCATCGACGATATTCTTATTTATTCTAGATCCGAGGCAGAGCATGCTCATCATTTGCGGATCGTCTTGGATAATCTTCGTCAGCATCAGCTTAAGGCCAAGCTCTCCAAGTGCCATTTTTGGGAGAGCAAGGTCAAGTTCTTGGGCTATATTGTATCATCTGAGGGTATTTCCGTCGATCCTGCCAAGATCGAAGCTATTCAGAATTGGAATCAGCCCGAGAACGTTCATGATATTCGCAGCTTCCTTGGGCTGGCAGGTTATTACCGTCGGTTTATTAAGGATTTCTCTCGAGTTGCACTTCCCCTCACGACTCTGACTCGTAAGGGTGTTCGCTTTATTTTGTCTGATAAGTGTGAGGCTTCCTTTCAGCGACTGAAGGAACTTCTCACTCATGCTCCTATTCTAGTGGTTCCCGAGAGTAACCATGATCTTGTTGTTTTCACCGATGCTTGTGGTAGCGGGCTCGGTGCTGTGCTTATGCAGAAGGATCGGGTAGTTGCTTATGCTTCCAGGCAACTGCATCCGAATGAGGTTCGCTATCCTACTCATGATCTTGAGTTAGCAGCTATTGTCTTTGCCTTGAAGACGTGGCGTCACTTTCTATTAGGCGAACGTTTCATTCTCAACACCGATCACAAGTCGCTGAAGTATTTATTCAGTCAGAAGGATCTCAATATGAGGTAGCAGCGATGGCTTGAGTTTCTCGCCTCATATGACTTAGACATTCAGTATACCCTTGGCAAGGGTAATCGTGTGGCTGATGCACTCAGTCGCAAACACTCGGTAGTAGTTTCTATGATGATAACCGAGTGGGATATTCTGGAAACCCTATCTTTGTGTGATATTCGTGATCGAGCTCCATCTTCTGATTCTCCAGGCTTATTATTCAGCTTGGAAGCTCGTCCTATCTTATTGGATCGCATTGCCCATGCTCAGCGGCAGGATCCAGAATTGTTGCATTATATTCATCTCCTTGAGTCGGGATCCAGTGATGAGACATGTTGGATTATTCTATTGATTCTCCTCGGTGTCTTCGCAGGAAGAACCGTATTTTGGTACCATCTGATTTATCACTTAGGCGTGACATTCTAGACAAGTGTCATCGCACTAAGTACACTATACATCCCAGGTCGAGTAAGATGTATGCCGACATGTGTCGCCTATTTTATTGGGAGGGCATGAAGAGTGATGTTGCAAGTTATGTAAGCCGTTGCATGACTTGTCAACAGATCAAAGCTGAGCATCAGCGTCCATCTGGTCTTTTTCAGCCGCTAGAGATTCCATTGTGGAAATGGGATCAGATATTCATGGATTTTATTGACGGTCTGCCTCGATCGAGGTCAGGCCATACTTCTATTTGGGTCATAGTCGATCGCTTGACCAAATCAGCACATTTCATTCCTATTAAGTCCACTCGGACTAATCCTCAGCTTGCCAAGCTATACGTGAAGGAAGTCGTTCGACTTTATGGCATTCCTAGCTCTATCGTCTGTGATCGAGACACTATCTTTACTAGTCACTTCTGGAAGTGGCTACAGTCAGCTTTTGGCTCAAAGCTGAATCTCTCGGCTGCTTATCATCCTCAGACCGACGGTAACACGGAGAGGGTGAATCGTGTTTTAGAGGATCTTTTGCGCTGTTGTATTCTGGATTTCGGAGGTAGTTGGGAGGATCACTTATCGCTTGTAGAGTTCTCCTACAACAACAGCTTTCAGTCTAGTATCAGCATGGCACCTTTCGAGGCTCTCTATGGAAGGCCATGTCGCTCTCCTGCTTGTTGGTTAGAATCTGGCGAGAAGCTCATTCTTGGTCCAGATTCAGTTCGGGAATCTTTTGAGAAGATTATTCTTATTCGTCAGAGAATGAAAGAGGCGCAGAACCGTCAGAAATCCTACGTGGACAACCATAGAAAGCCTCTTGAGTTCTCCATTGGTGATCATGTCTTTATTCGGATATCTCCTATGAAAGGGGTTGTGCGTTTCAGCTCTACAGGGAAGTTGGCTCCTCGCTATGTTGGACCATTTCCTATTACGGAATGCATTGGCCCCGTGGCTTATCGAGTGGCTCTACCTGCTCACTTCTCTGGAATACACGACGTGTTCCATGTTTCCCAGCTTCGCATGCGTGTCCGCGATCCTGATTCTATCATTGAGCCGCATGTTGTGCCTGATTTAGAGATCTTACCTGATTTATATTTGGAGCGGCAACCTTTTCGTGTGCTTGATTCGGAGGTTAGACGCCTTCGCAACAAAGAGGTTCCACTCTTGAAGATTCAATGGTCACCGAATCCTAAGGACTGCACTTGGGAGACCAGAGAATCTATCGAACGCTCTTATCCTGGCTTTCTCCCATCTTCTTCTACAGGTGAGAATTCTCTATATTATCTCTATCACTTCTTTTGTGGATTTGACGTTATAGACGACATCTATCTTAAGGAATTGCGGGGACGCAATTTTCTTAAGGGAGGGAGTCTGTAACAACCCGGGATTTGCATTACCAATTAATAAATAAAAGTTGGGATTTTTATTTATTTTAATGAAGCATAAAAGGATTTGGAATAACAAAAATTTATTTGAAAAAGGCTATTTTAGTTAAATGGGAAATATGGGATTTAAAATGAGGATAAAATGTTATTTTTGGAAAGTTAATTATTTTAGGAGAGATTTTTAAACGGGTTTGGATAAGAAAAATGAGTTTTATAAACATATATGAACACTTAGACTAATTTTTGGAAACATGTAAATAACTCTCTTCTTATTGGGTCACTAAACCTAACCCAATAACCCACCCTAAACCTTCTCTATAAATCATCTCAAATTCTCCAAACCTCATTCATTCATCCCTAATCAAAACCCTAATCATTTCCTAAAGCTTTCATAACAAAAATGACCTCTATCTTCATCTCCTTCTAGTTTTAGCTTATGCAAGTCATTCTATGCAAAGGTAATGCAAATACCCACCTCAAATCTTTTTTTTATATCCTTTTCATTTCTGAAATTTATTTGGTAACACATATTTTATGTGTTTTTTTTGATCTTATAGCCTCCTAATCATCTTTTGCTATCTTGGGTTGATGCTATAGTAGTCTTTGTTGCTTTCTAGAGTGGTATATTGCTAAAAACCTCTTCTAATATGTGTTTAATCATCATTTGATTTTGGTAATCAGTTAGTAACACATGTTTTATTATGTAACATGTGAATCATAGCTCTTTGATCATCTTTGCTTTCATTTGGGGTGTGCACATAAGGTATTTGTAATATATGCTAGCTGAAATTATAATTAGTTTATTGCTGTTAGTAAATTAGGCATATCTCATTCATCTTAAATCGGAATTAAGATTTTCTTGAAGTTCTGGAAAGCTTATTATGTACCCTATAACTTTTATGTTTTGTGCTTTGCCTAATTTTGAGGTTTGAATGGTAGAAATCATGCTTGTTTGTCGCTGACCTAACAACAAACTACAGGGTTGATAAAATAAAAACCTGAAATTGATTTGGCCATAAGTTACTCGTTTCTTATCCAAATCTAATAATTTTAAATGTTCTGGAAAGCTTAGATTTAGATCTAAAACTTTCATGTTTTGAGTTTCATGAAATTTCGAAGTTAATTTGGTCAAAACTGTACATTCTCACCACTGTCCCGAGAGCACAACGACAGTGATATAAAATTTAGATCTGAGAATTGTTTTAGTCATAGAATTTTCATCTCTGGTCGGAATTTGACGATCTTGGTCATTCCGGAAAATTAGAAACTAAGCTACAACTTTCATTTTATTCATTTTGCCAGAATTTGAAGTTTACTATGCCAAAATTGTGGTTTTTCATCTCTGGCCAGTTAGTGCATAGCTATAGACCTTAGTCTCTTTTCTCCCGTTGTTTTCAGCGTAGAACCCCGACTTTGCGACGCCATCCCGGGCTCATCCTTTGTCGGATTTCATCGTTTTTGGTCTCGTTAAAAAGATGAGATCAAGATCTTTAACCATGCAAAGTTTGGTTTAGATCTGGGTGCATTAGATACTTCGTTTCTATTGCCGAAGTAGCACCCAGAAACTGTTTTACAATAGTGATCATTTTCAGTTATCGTCGGACCAACTTTGAAACATTGTCGTTTCTTCGTTTCAAGTCAAAACCGAACGATTCTTGTTGCATATCAAAGTAGGAGTACTTTAATACGCTCCTGCAAATTTTCATCAAGATCTGAGTTAATGTGACCCTTCGACCATGTCGTCGAAGTGGGACCTTTACACTGTTTTGACACAGTAAAGTTTTATGATTTTTGTCCGATTTGAGACGACGCCGTTTCTTCGTTTCAAGTCAGAATTTCCCGATTCTTTTTGCAGTTTGAATTAGGGATGTTGGATTACATGCCTGCAAATTTTCATGACATTTGGACACCGTTTGCTGGTCCAAATAAATTGCCGAACTTGGGTTCGCAACTGTTTTTGAATGTTTACAAACACTTAGAATATTTTTCAGTGATTTTCTGGATTTATTGATTTCTTTGAGATTTGTCTCTAGATTTCGTACACGGTTTTTATGAAACATTTCCAAAAGATTTTTCACTCTTAAATGGCTTTCGAAATTATTATATAATATTATTTTTAATTATTAAATTAATTACTCCATAATAGGAGAGTTTTCAAAAGCCGTTTTAAAGTGTTCTCAAAATCAATTATAAATCCGTTTCGAACCATTATTTTCTATAATAAAAATCTCACACTCGCTTTTTAGCACGTCGAGCGAAGTGGAAAGGTGCTTAAATGGTTAGGAAATCTCCGGCCTATGGAACCGTGTGTAATTTCTTTCCGGTTAATCCCCGACCTATTCGATTGATCGTTTTGACCTTTGGGTCTAGTTTACCGATGATACGAGGTGGACTTTTTCTTGTTTGGAGTGTGAGCTTGCTGTTGGTTAGGAAACCGTTTAGTGCGAACGTGGGGTATGGGACTCATTGTTAACACTTTACGGGTTCCTCTCCAAGAAGTTTGTGACACATTAGCCTCTGGGCGGCCAGTACGGGACCTCTGGGTCACCACGCCTCTGGGCAACCGTCTCTGGACACCTGCTCTTTAGAGCAGTTTATTTTTCGGCATGCGCCTCTAGGCCTTTATCCTTCTGGGAAGGATCTTGCCGTCTCGCGCGTTCCGCATCTGTGCGAGTGATCGATCACAACTCTACAGTACTTGGCAACAACGACTCTGGTCGGTGCACGTGCAATATTGGTATTATTTGATGATTTTATATCCATTCGAGTACCGCCATTTGGTGTTGGTTCTATGGAACCATACGATGTAAGTGCGATTACCTTGTGGATTCACAGTGTCTCTGGACACTGCTTTTCAGTGTTGGATTTCATTGACTTTTCAGTATATCCCTATTGCTCGTTGGAGCATCGATCTTTGCTTGGGCATTGATTACAGACTCTGGTCACTCTTGGGATTATTGCCTATGGGCATCTTTTTATAGCTTTGGCTACGCCGATGATATGAGGCGATTTTATTTATTCTACACTATGGTGTTGATTTCTCTTTGGAGATTTTTATTGTTTATTGATGATTATGGATCGTCATTATATTCATGTGGTTCATAATATACTTCTCTTTGGATAAGTATTATTTTATTTATGTACCGCATTATTATATATCTCAGTTATTACTGATTGTTTAGCTAGCCTGACCCGAGTGTTTTCGCTCGGGTCAGACCGAGTTATTTCAGGTTAGGTCTCTAGACTTAGCTTCTGTGCTTCCGCTTGGACATTATCTACTATGCTGATAGATAGCGCTTTTATTTGTCCACTATTCCGCTACTCTGTTATTATTCAGACTTTGATATGTACATATTTTTGACTCACATGTGTGAGCAGTGGCTTTGTACCCACTTATAGTATTTGAATCTGTATTGACGATGTATTGTTCTGGGATGTTTTATCATTTTATTACTATGCTTATTCTGATAGATCTTTAGCCATTTGTAATTTCGTTATAAGTATTTATTGAATATGTCGAACCACTTGAAAAAAATAAATAGATACCACCCTTTCGACGTATTCAGTAGATAGTTATAGCTTGATTACAAATGGTCGCTTCCACTATACTCTATTCTCCGCTTTAACAGACAGTATTACTCCCGTAATACTCTTTGTTACAGTGGGTCTCAGAGTGGGGCGTTACACAGTTGCTAGCTTGATGAAGGCGGGTCTCAGGTTGCTGACGTGGCAGCAGAGAGTGGCAGAGAAATATTAGTGTGGCTTCAGGAAAAAGTAAAGCTATATATATAATTTTTATCACTGTTGCATGCAGCTTCTAAGCAAGGAAAAACCCAGCAACATAATATACACTACACCAAATAAGTGATTTTGCAACATTTTATATCTGTCAATTGCTAACACTTATAAATGTCATAGACCGCTAACAGTAAAAAAGTGTTAGGATACCTAAAAAGTGTTAGTAAAAATAAATAGTCTTCTGCATTAATTTTGCCAACGCATATAAGTGTTACAACAATCGGTAAAAATGTAAATAATTTAATAACAGAAGGAGTCTTTTGTAATTTGTAAATACGATCCCTTTTTCCCACGCTTGCCCATTCCTATACAGATTTTGGCCGCTTAAAATTTAATTTAGGGTTTGCTCTTCCTCACAAAAAAACCAACGTCCTTCTTCTCCCTCAATCGCACTGAATTAAATCCAGACCCAGAAATTATCACAGCCGCTCCCAAGCCTAATTTCTTTCCACTATGTTTTAGAATCCTCCTTCTCCCTCAATTGCAAACCCAGTTCCTATTTAACTCTTTAGCTCGATATCTTGCCCTAATTCCTTCTATCTAAATCATGACTCGTATTTAAAAAATATTGAGCAGAGGAGACCAAGAAGAGAGAGACGCGGTCGCAAGTTGCTCTACTCCGGTGGCACCATCGGCATCCAAGGAGGAGGAGAGCGATGCGTGCACTTGCGATCTAGAGACAGTAATGCACTGCAATGTGAATGGCGATGTGGGTGAATTTGTGGAGTTGGCGGCATGGATTCAGGTAGCGTGTGTGATGTGGAGTATGTGCGATTTTCTGGTAGCAGGCTGGAGATGTGGTGTCTAAAGCCAGTGTGTGATGTGATGTTGCTGGCTTGAACACGACTGTTTGCATTTGCAGGTGAAGGCAAGCAGCTTTGGTATAGTGAATTGGGGTTGACAGTGTCGAGCTTCAGGGTGGAGGAGTGTGTGCACTTTGGTTCAACGGTTGATGGCTAAGGTTTCTGATTTTTGGAACTTGAGCATCGTTTAAGCGAGTAAAATTATTTTTACTCACAACTTTTGTCTAGATCCCCTTTTATCCATGGTTCAACTTGATTGTCGTGTGATGAATGTTTGTTGATATGCATTGAATTAGTTTAATGTGTGTAAACCATCGTTTACTTACTGGCTGCGATGGTCAATTGGGTATGACATTGTTTGGGTGAGTTATATGTTTATAACTCACCGATATGTTTAGATCATATTTTCTACATTTTGTTGATTGTTTAGTGACGTATCTATTTAACTGTTTGTGTATGTATAGTTTTTATTTGCAAACATAGGAATCCAATGTTTTCTCTTTTTTTACAAACATCACGAAAGAACTTAGATTTTGTTGACAGTAGGCTTACAATTGTGCCAGATAAATATAGATTTGATATCAGCTGCTATTTTTTGTCTTGAATTTTTTTATGACTCCCTCTTATTAAATACGCCATGTAATAGTTATTATACCACAACAATGATGTCTTTAAGTAAACTATTTTTCAGATGTTTTTTGCTTGCAATCGCTTGTAGGATCCCAATGTTGTTATTAGTATGAATACCTTGTAGATCAGGTCTTCATTAGAACTGATTCATCTTCCATGTCACATAAGTTGCAAGTCATATTTTGTACTGCAACCCATTACGAACCCTATCCATTGTCTTTTGTTTGTTTAAAATAGAAAGATAGGTCCAAGTGGATTTTAGGGACACACACTGAATTGCAAATATATGTACATAGATTGACCTTCGAGTTTGCCTTTTGGACTAAAGATTCAATCACTAATTAAAGCTAAACATTGTCAAATATTACAAATTATATAACCACTAATAAAACTAAACATTGTCAAATATGACAAAATTTTGTGATCGAAAAGTCTTGAGATAATCTACCTATATAATATGATGTTTTTTGTTTGAATCTGTTTTTATTACAATTGAATTTGGTCCTTTCTACCAGCCAACTGAACAACTGATTAAATTCTTATGGTTATGCAGGATTAGAGTTCCAAGGTATTTTGTTCTTAGGACCGGCCCTGCTCGCGGCTATTGTTCTTACGGTAGTTCTCTCGGTGACTTGCTCAATGGTACCGACTTCAACCGCACTCAGGTACTGTTTTCTATTCGTTGCTATTTTAACTAGTTCAAGCTTGTATCATATTTTTGTACGAAATTGTTAAAGGGTAAATCAGATTGGGCAAGCAGCACCATTGAAATTGTGATTTAAAGCAAAAATTAAATCGACAAGGGGAATGAACAAAATATGTTTTTCTAACCTTAGTAAAAGTAATGAATATTATATTTTTACCCTTTTAAAACCATATAAAAAGGAATGCTGCTACTGTACCCGAGAAAATGAGCAACCGAAAGAAAATAAATGAAATGGAGGGAAGATATCAGAGGTGCAGTGTAATTTAACCGCGAAGATGATTGCCGCATATATTTTTGGGTAGAGTTTCGGGTGAAGTTATATTGTTGAATAAAAAGTATATGAGATTTCATAAGCTGTGGGTTTAAATGTTAGCTTTTCCTTGTCTGTAGGAATTCACTAATTTTTTGTTAGAAAGAACAAAAATGTTGATCGTTTATACGATCCTTTTCTTAATATTAAAATTAAATAAAGCATGAGACCATTTAACTTACTGCATATAACTTTGGATATTATTTTATATAGCACATAACAATAGACCATAGGTCTATAGTCTGATATTTCAAAAGGTCTTTCATTCTTTGGGAATAAAGTTATAAATGTGTGATTTAAATCTTTTGGAATATCGACTGTAAAATTAACATAGTTAATAGCTGAGGTTAACTCATCATTAAGAAGTTGCCAATGTAGTTTGAAGAATTTGGAAGAAAAGCCATCAGGTCCTGGTAATTTTTCTTCTTTAATTGAGAAGGCTGCATTCTTTAATTCCTTCATTGTAACATGTGTAACTAGTAATCCTTTCCCAAATCATTGCAGTTAATTTCCTCAAACTGATGAATATATTGGTGGCCCCCATTGTACAGATCATAAAAATACTGAAATGCTTCAGCCTGAACATGCATAGTATCAAAAATCAGTTGTCCTAAATAATGCTTTGATGTTATTTCTGCATTTTCTCATCGACATTTTTGCACAAAAAAATCTTGAGTTTGATTGCAAAATAACTCTCTTGCTACTATTTTGACATCATCATCAGGTATCTCTGAGTGCTACTTAGATTCGAAAAGCGCAAGTAAAAGTGTACATAAAAGGAAGGAAAGAGATGGAGAAGAACTTGATTCATATAAAGAGGTTACTAATATATTTTTATTTTAAGCTTAGGATGGTTTGTTATATGATTATTATTCAAAAATAATAATTTTTGGAAAAAAAATATTTATTCGTAGTAGGAGGCAGGATATGAATCAAGTGAGCCTGATAAAATATGTGGGAGACACACTCGAAAAGCTCGTGGGGTTGAAGTTCATAACTTGTCAGAGCGGATAAATTTTTTTTATTGATCATCTTTGCAAGGATGTTAAAATTAATGTTGCTGCTATCTCTTACTGAACTTATGATGACTTTAATTAATTTGTACAGAGAAGAAGAGATAGGATCAATGACAAGATGAAAGAATTTGCAAGAATTACTTCCACACTGTAACAAGGTCCATTATACTTATAATACACTGGAAAAATAACCTTTATATAATAACATTTTCACCTGCATTTATATTCTTTTTTTTGTCACCCTGCATGGACAACATATAGCAAGTGGAATCCGTATCAACATAGCCAACATTTTATGTTTATTTATTGATATTTTCGCTTTTACACAATTTTTCTGTTATACATGCTAAGAACAACTGATTCAAGACCTTCAAATTTAGTCACCCAATGATACATCTGAAGCATGTGTAGAGTTTTCAGTGCATATTCCTTCGAAGTTTACATTTTTAAGCTTGGCTCTTAGAGATTTCAAAGTTGCCTTATCTCTATAACTAGTTTGGATGCATTAATCATCAGATCATATTTATGTATAGCTATGAGTACAACCAAACTAAATAGCATCCTGAAAGTGACATAAACTGAAATATAATTTATGTTAACTTGGGTTCGTGTGGGTTTATGTTATTAGAGCATGTGTTAGTATGCTGAGTGAGTGAAGAGAGTGTAGTTCATGTGCGCATATGCAAATATATAAAGAGGTCAAGAAAAATAATACAATTCAGGTTGTTTTTTCTGTATAATACATGCAAAGCTTATATCCACTATAGTAATTTATATGTAAGTTTTGAGAGTGACTTCTTCTTTTATGTGCCAAGTATGCTGGCACATTATTTTTGCATTATGGTTTGCTTCTGGTGCGAGTGGCTGTGTGTGTATATATGTGTGTGTGAGAGTTGTGTGGTTATTAGTTTTATATGAACAGTAGATCAAGTGAGTGCATGTGTGAGTATTGAACGATATACGTATGTAGCCACGAACTTTATGGGTACTGTGCTCGGGTATGAATGGATGCGTTTGGGAAATCTTGGGTACTTGCATACTTGCGTGTAACATTGCAGGTGTGAGTAGGTGTGTATAAATATATATATCAGTTTATATATTTGTTTGTAGAGATGCTAATATATATAACCCGTTTGGTTTTGTTTTTGCACTACCCTCTTGCTGAGTTAGTTTTGGACCTGCTTATTTTTGCATAACTTTATTCATTAACTTGGAAGTGTTGCAGAAAGGTGTCATGGATTAATACTTTGTCTATACGTATGGCTACCCCATTTTATCTTCATGTAGTTTGATTAACATGTATTTCGCAAGCTAAGTGCTGATGTAGTTTGGTAACATGTATTTTGCATACTAAGTTTGCGAATTCATAAATACAAAAAAAAAAAATAGAACCTGAGTTGTAACTCAGTCTTTAACCTTTTGATTTTGAAGGTATAAGTTTTTATCGAGTGTTTATATTAAATGCAGGAACTTGAAGAAGGATGCTTTGGATTGTTGTATTGGACGTTGAAGAATATTCAAAACCATTAGAGTTTGGAGTGGATGATCAGGAATGGTTAGGTTAACCGTAAGTTAAACTTTTAAGTGTATTTTGACATATTTTTTTTGAAGCTTATGTTGTAATAATATCTGAATATATGACATTGTGGTATTTTAGATATGTAAATAATTGTTTATGATATATTATACTACATTTGCAGAGCGTTTAAACTTTGCATTGAATATGTATGGTGAATTATTTGTGATATGGAAACCATTATTTGTAGTGTGTTTATATTTAAACATTACGTTTAAGTTTTGGTGTATGTATATATATATATATATGTGTGTGTGTGTGTGTGTGTGTGTTACTAAATAATCATTTTCCAACACTTATAAGCGTTACCGTGTATTTCTATACCAACACTTATAAGTGTTATCGTATATTTCGCTACCAACAGTTATAAGCGTTACCGTATATTTCTGTACCAACACTTATAAGCGTTACCGTATATTTCGTTACCAACACTTATAAGCGTTACCGTATATTTAGGTACCAACACTTATAAGCGTTACCGTATATTTAGGTACCAACACTTATAAGTGTTAGTAATACGTATGTTTGTAACACTTATAAGTGTTACAAATTTGGCCGCTCCATTCCTCACAGTCCATTAGTAACACTTAAAAAGTGTTACTGAAATTATTTGTAACACTTATAAATGTTAGAATTTGACTGTTTTGGTGTAGTGATATGATATTATACATATTTCCTCAAACGAAGAGAAGGCAAGGGATCAGAGGCTAGGTGACGTGGAAGTGGGGCTGTGGGCAGAGGGATCAGGCGTATGGTGGAGGTGGACGTTCATGGGGAGGCGCGCAAACATGGGAAAGTGGGAGAGGCCGGATGAGTGGGAGTGTGTGATGTACACGTGTGAAGGGTGGTGAGTTTTGGAGCTAAGGTGGACATGGCAGAGAGGGAAGGATGGAGGTGAATTGCTTTAGTTACAGGCAAAAGAAGGATGATAAAATATGGGTTAGGTCGAAGTAAAGAAAAAGTGGAGGGTGAATGTCAGGTTACACAAATGACGAATGGAACATTACATATATATTACAAACTTTTTTTAATAAGAACAGAACAGAGGAGGGGACAGCAGCAGATTGGTTTGCACGATAAGAAACAGGCTCAAAACGTATATAGACGTTACGTTATATTTTCAAAAGCATAAATGCGAACAACGAAGGGTCAGGGTAGAGAATACGAACTAGCATGAGTATTAAAATAATGGAAAATAAAGGTCAGGATTGAATATCCAGGAATATTAAAACAAAGTGGTTGTTTATTTTCAACCGGTTGACACCTGAATGGACCTAGAAAATCAAAAGTTCAAAAGTGGTACTTATGCGGTTAACCGTTTTCACGGATTTCACTGCATACCGGACTCCGAAATACACAATTGAATAAACTGCGGAGATCAGCATGACGATACGAACAGAATGATACACAGATATTTGCGATACGACCATCCTATCAACAGTCAATATTTTGCTGCTAAATTACTGCAAATTCATCGAAAATAAGATAAACGGGGCTGGAGAAGTCCAAATTTGATGAAACGAAAGATGATGTCTCAATCAGAAATTGATTTACAAATTTATTATATAAAAATATTCAGATTTCAATAATATTTTATTTACATCAATATTAACCGATCTAAACTGAAAATTACACAACAGAATTTTACTTTCGTATTTTCAAATGAAAATCTACCATATGCTATGTTTAAGTAGACTTATTCCAAATATCAAATTTTTATTTCGAAATTTAACTATTTATTTTCAAGAATTTTTTTGTTAAATACGTTATTAAAACCTTTAAAAATTACGGGTCGTTACAACCCGCATAACCTCCCATAACACATGCACACATCTCCATGTCACGGATGCACGAACGCACCTCCTCATTTCCAATGTCGACGATTCACCCGCGACCGAGCATGACCCCCCATGTGGCCGCTAGGTCAGTTCGTGTGCTTCCTTCCATTATGTCGTGTCATCAAGTCTAGCGCATTCGTCACTTTTTTTTCTTTTGAAATCACGATTTGATTTTAGGGTTTGAGGTGGAAAGGGGATACGGGTCTTGGGCTAGAGTGAGGAAGTAAGGAGAGATTTCCAAAAGCGTGAAGAGAATAAAAATGAGTTTGGGCTTTGATTTGTTTTGGGCCTTACATTCTATTTATATTAGTTTCAATTAGTTTTTTTCACATTTCAATTTAAAACTTTAATCCTTGCCATTTGTTTTATAAAAATATTTCAATCTAGTTTAAATTGGTTTATACTTTATTTTATGCAATATATTTTGATAACCACACAATTTCTTTCAATTTAATACCCGTTTGTTTTTATTTAATTCTTCATCGTATATTATTACAAAATAAATTTATTTTCCACCTATTTTAACTATATAAAAAATATTTACGCTTCAAAATATTTTATATTGATTAAAACATTTTATTCGATTTCAATATATTATCCAAAAATGATATGTTAATTTAATTCAATTTATTAAAACAAAATTTCTTATTAAATAGAATTTATTTAAGTAAAATTTTATTTTCATAAATAATAGTTATTAAAATCATTCAAAATTTTTATTTTAATTAAATATATTTATTATTATAGCGTAGAAAGCAGGGTTGTTACAGACTTTCCTTTACGAAAATTGCATCCTCGCAATTTGTTATAGGGAGACGTCAAATAACTCATATCCTGATTTCCTTCATATCTACAATCTTCTATCAAACTTAAACTACTTAATCCTCTATGTGGCTCTATTTTAAATTCTATTATCATATGCTATAATTTAAATAGATTCAATTCAACGACTATCTACTTTTTCCCATACGATAAAAATTTTATGAAAATTTTCTAAGTGTCGGATTTTTTGAAATATTTCGGCAGAGCCTCTATTGTATAGAGAGCATTCCAAAAAATCACAATATAATATAATCACAATAAACATATATATCCCAACACGAGACATCCCGAAACACAGGGAACAATATAATATCACAATATCCATCACCATATGCGTAAAACATACCTTGTTTTGCGTTATTAAGTGAGTTAATTTATATGCAAATATGTGCCAAATTTAATCCAACCAATCTTCATGTGCCTGTACTTGACTCATGGAAATTGTATGAGATCATGTTTTATAATATAAAGTAGTATGACATTCTTATAACAAAATAACAAAGTCACATTTTCATTTTGGCGACTTTGCGTCTAAGTTTTGAGTGTGATGAAAAAATATTCAATGTTTCCAAAAAGAAAGTTGTAGTATAATCAATTAGATTTCCAAAACTTCTTTTGGACCAAGAAAATAAGGAGTATGTCAAAAGTTGCGGTGGTTTTCCTAAACTTTACAAATTTTGAAATAAGTTTTAAAAATGCAGGTCCACTTCTTTCGATCTAATTTTTCACCTAACAAACGACAAAATTTTACTAAGCTTCCAAAATGAAGCTTGTTCCCTATCATCTTAGCTTTAAAACAAGTACAAGATTGTCAAAAACGGATGAGAGGATCAAAAGTTAAGGTTAAATAACCATGGTGCTTTAGCTTAGAAATTTTTAATGCATGTTTGAATTTTGGTTAGGTATAATGAGCATTAGCAAACTTCAAATTTTCAAGAAGTGATAAATATCAAAGTTGTTCCTTGTAAATATACTTTTCCAATGAAAGAAGGATCGACAAAAGCCAATCAAAACTTCACAAGTTATGGATATATTTGTAAAACACTATAAATTTTGTATTCTAAAACTCAAATTTTAATCCCTTTAACGTAACAAAATCAATTTTTTTGTTTGAAACTACAAAATTTGGACCAAACATCCTATTCCACTCAAATATCTAATCTTTTAATAACAAATTGTACTTATAAAGCTTGAAGTGGTTTCATACTCTTATATTTATTGTTTGAAATTCTATTTCACATACTTAACTTCATTTCAAGTAAATCTTTGAAACACTCACTTAGATGCCAAATCACTTTTGAACCATAATTGAAAAATAATTCATCCAACTAATATTATATTTCATATAAAAGCTTCCAATATTTAACATTAAAATGAATCAAATTATAGAAATAATTCATAACTTTGAAATCCTTCTTTAATAATTTTAATATAATAGTATCAAAGAAAGTTTAAAATACATGATTTCCTTTAAACAATAAATTATAAACAATACTATTTAATTTTTCTAATAAGAATCTTCAATTTGAAATATTTCTCAAATCCATGGAATAAAATTCCGACTTCAATATAAGTTCCAATTTAAATATTTCCCAAATGCATAAAATAAAATTCTCACAGCAATGTATTTGAAATCCTCACAAAAATCCTTTACATAAAATTTCTTCAAAAATTAATTTTATTCCACAACCTCTTATGTTATTTACTTTCTCTTATCCATATTTTTTTTCCTTTCTTCAAACATTTATAATTCAAGATTTTTATAAATAATACCTCATTCGTTACCATTTTGTTTTAATTTTTGTTAGACTACACTTCACCACCATTATTGTTTATAAGTTCATTTTTAATTCAGGATCCATCAAACACATTTTTTTTCTCATTAGATTTTAAATATAATCATACTTTCAATATTTTATTTTCATTTCTAAAATAACTACTCTTTTCAAAAACATTATTTGGCTCATTTCAAAACATTTTCCTTTTAAAATATTGTTTATAATATAATAATTTTTTTTACAAATATTACTCTCCTTTCAAAACATTGTATTTTTTTAAAACAGAATATTCTTTTCCAAATGTTGTGTCGTAATGTCTCATCCTAGTGTTTAGGAATTCATATCGATAACGTTGGCCAGATGCATCGATCGGAATTCTTAAAGTACTGGACAAATTAACATGAATTTAATTATAAAAGAGTTTTTTTAATAGTATTTTAATATATATATATATATATATCAAATTTCTTGCTATGTCAAAATTATATGCTTGCTTTTAGTAGATTCACATATTAATGGTGATTATATTAATACTCAAATAATCTATCACCACCAACACACAATCAAGCAAATAAACTCTAGAAACCAACCTTATACATCTTCAAGCAAGCATTTAATTTAATTTATTTATTTCCTTTCACTTTTGAGTTATATATTATTATTATATTTAAACTATTTTATTATCCCCTAGCAGTTCAAATTTGGATAAACCGCTGGCTTCTATTAATATTTGGCTCCATCCTAATTCAAATGGGTTTATAACCATTTAGGTGAAAGCTCCTACTCAATTCCCATACTCTAGACTAGACCCAAATAAATAACTAAACAAAACAACTATTAACATAACAATAAACACATCAATCAAACAAATAAATGAACGACTTCAGTGAAAAGCTATTTATCAGCATCTGTTGCACACCCTGATCTCTATTCGATTAGGCTACTCTATTCAAAGCCATATAAAGGTTTATTCACCATTACCAATGCTAACACTAATGGTCTGGCTAACAATCCCATATTTCACTACCTCTATCAACAACTTAAATTCCACATGGAGATTAACACACAAAAGTAATAGGGATTAAATAATATATATAGTAGGAAAAATAACAAGTATGTCCCAAGACGATTACCCTAGTAATCATCGTATACTCATACTATTCCTTTAATATAGAGTAACTACCCTACACACCCAAGGGGACAGGGACTCTAAGCCTCATCTAAGGTCAAAACTCATCTCTTATATATAATGTATTGTTATAAACCTACTTTGACACTAACTATAAAAACCACCACCTCTATACGCATACCATCCAAGAGTATTACAAAGTAATACTGTCAGATAATACAAAGAATGAGGCTATATGGGGTACACACACGAATATTCTATTGAGCTAACACTGGTACGTATTTAAACATCGAATATAACTCACCATAAAACATAATCAGTATTGGTACAAAGCAATAAACACGTGTGGCATCAAGATAAAACAATACATAATATACAGTATATAACAGAGAACATAGAGTCAGTATCGCAACGATAATATATAATACTAAATATACGATGTATGCCTAATATACATCACATGAATATACATATAAGAGATAATACAATACAAAATGATAAACTAATATACTGAATTACTAGCCTCCTCTATGCCCAACACAAAAGATGGTCCCACTGTCCTTGTACATAAAAGGTCTCGGACTAACCCGAGTATTCCTTAAAAAAATAGACAAGGTTTTAAATCTTTTATTTCGATCATGTTTCATCTTCGAATTTTCACACAAGCTATCTCATATCAGAGGAGGTCTTAAGCAAGATGAATTTATGTAATTCCCCACCCCAAGATCCACACTAACCAAGGGTGTTGTTGGATAATATCATTTGTCAGTGCAGAGAATAGAATTAGTTAGGAGCGATCATCTGTAAAATTACCTTTGGGCGAGTATCGAATATGTCGAATAATGTGACTATAATTTTCTTTTCCTTTCTGACAAGTGGTAATTCGACATATAGGATCCAGACGCAAAATAATAAAACAATTGTTTAATCTAATTCAGAACAATATATAATATAATACACAATGCAGAATTAAATATTGCAACGGAAATAATATACATCAATACCTCTCAAAACTATGAGTCTACAAAAGGAAATACTAGACTCACATTTTTATACATATACATCTATAACACTGACAGGTCTCAAATATATACATAACCATAAAAGTCTATGACATGAACAAGCATCTATACAAGACTCAAATGGTACATCACAATAATAACAACATCAAAATAGACTTCTTAAGCTAGCTCACATCCAAGGTCGTTGATTCCCTATACCTATTAAGTCTTAGTCTAACCCGAGCATTAAAATACCACTCGGTTCAAACTATCTCTAATTATCAAAGAAGGTGAGATGCTGATAATAATAAACTTGCATAAATGCTAAGGATAATTATCTACAAGTTGTACTTCACTAACATAATAATACTTCATTCAATTAATTCATAGTTCATAGTTAAACTTATGCTCATTTACAATATTCAACAAAGTTAAAGCAACCACAACAATAAGAGCATAGATGATCACATCCATATATGCAAACAAATAGACATGCACTTCGCAAGTCAATACTAGCAACATGAACTTCGCCTACCAATAAAAGAGGTTAAAGGTTGCACTCCATAATTATAACTCGCTTGAAAACAAGTATCACAAGATGAGCCTTAAATCCCATTTAATCCGTTTTAATGGATCACCTACGAATGAGTTTGAAACTCGTCAAATAAGTGTTATCCACTTTCGATTAGTAATTATAAGAGTGTCGAATAATGTCCCATAACCACTTGACGGTGCTCGAATATTGACTAAAAGCTAGTAAATTCCACTCGTGCAAATAAATGTTCATTCGAACAAGTCCTAGAATTAACCGGTGAAATAAACGCAAGCATTTCATACCACTTGTTTTACTAGGCCGTTTAATTCAATTTCTCAATCAAGCTAGAAGCGTATTTTTGTAATAAAAATAGTTTTGGTTTGAAATCTAATTTAAAAATATTGATTCAAAATAGTCTATAATACTATATAATATAAACTACGATTTAATTCATATCTATACTTATAATAAAATTGCTTCGAAATCACTTTGAAATTTAAAGTATTTATACATATACATATATATATATATATATATTCTCCAAAATCCTTCTTATCCATACTACATATATATTTTCCCCTATATATATAATAGAAATCAATTTATTTCTAAAAAGAATTCCTTTATAAATAACTTCACAAACCAATGCAATTAAATCGTGTGTTTGATAACCATCATGGAGCAAGACTTCCATGCCAATAATTTCAACAAAATTAAATTCAAGCACCCAGAAATGCACAGATAGTTCATCACAAACAAACTTCAAATTGACTCTAAAAGCATCGCAAACATAAAGACAAATGAACAATTATCATCATAAAATCAAATGGTCGATCAAACAGGCAAACTGGAGCATTGGGAGTGTAACGACCCGCCTTTTCAACCCTCGAATGTCGACACTAATACATCCATGGTATTCACGTGCCAAACACTCAAGTGCCGAAAAGACAAATTTTCAGGGTAAAAGAAAATGAAAAAGAAATAGAATAAGAGAGAAGAGAACACAATATCAGAATCTCACATGCAGAATGATAATATATAATATCTCAAAAGGTCTTTACCAAAAAGAAAACCATTATATACATACATCAATCAGAGAAAACTAACCTATCATTAAACTGGACAATTATAACAACCTATCCTCACAAATGCTGATAGATATAATCAAGTAATGCAGCAGAAAATAAATACGCTGAGAAATTATCCAGCCCTTCTCCAAGAGCTTCAATGAACCATAGCTAAATTTGGAAACATACTCGAGCCGACCAGAGCATTATAAGATAATAACACCCGGATCAGTCTGGTAAACCAGCGTAAGAAACTCAAATCATATAGATTTATTATATCTTAAAAAATTTCAAAATAAGGGTATACCATAAGACCACACCGTCAATAAACACAGACGGGTTTTTACTACATGATAACCAAACCATTTCTATTATAAAATCCAATGATAATATAATAATATCTAAGGTGTGAAATATAAATAAGCACATAGCTGCGATGCAAGTGAGTGTACATCACAACAATAACATGTATGCTATCACAACCACTAAGGCGCATTCGCTAATTGTGTAGGATTTCCACGTAGATCTCTTCGGGGAAGCCAAATCCGAACTACTGCACAAGGATCAGAGATATCCATCCGAAGCGTGGTACGTCTCTAGTGAATGTAGCATAGGAAAACCATAGCTGGTCTTACTAAGACTTGATGCACTGCTCCTGCATGCATATCTGAATAAGTATCTCGAGAAATGGAGTCGCATGCACCCTATAGGTTTGCCAACCCTACTGACTATGTCTCCTATCTTTGGTTTTAGTCATACCCACTCATGCTACCTAAAGCAATTCGAAGAGTCATTCCCAAAACTCTCCACCAGTCAACAAACATAACATATAATTATACTAAAGCCCGTATGATATACATATATCATTCGTACACAATATCAAATTTGATCGCTAACTCGATCACATAAATTTCACTTTCGAACTAGTATATATCACTTGACTTCCCTAGTGCAGACTCCGATCCGGTCCTTGATTAGAAACCTCTATTCCCCTTACAAATTCATATACTATGATAGAGAACTCCAAGCTCATATCAAAAATCCATATCAAGTGTTCGCCGTCGACAATGAGTGGAAAATCCTAACTCGGACCTGTGTGAGTCACCTCGAAATCCATGTACTCAAATCCTGGATCTAGAATTGGTATGCAAATAAAATGATCTATGTACAACTTACGTACTTTATTCAATTGGTTACTTAATTACACCAATTAATTTAGATTTAAAATCCCATTCATTTCACTTAGTATTTCTCATTTGATACTAAACTCATTTATGAACATTTCATAAAGTTTACTTCAAGTTATTAAACATTTTATAACTTAAGTTCATACTTGTATAATACTCTACTACATCCTCAGAGTATATACTAAATTGTCCAATTCATTTTACTTATCATGAATATTCAATCAATTTAAAACTTGTTTAAATTCTACTATCTTTCCAAATCAAGTGTTATATAAAACTTATCTTTTATGAACACTTAGCTTCAATTCTATTATCTTCTAAGTTCAAGTGTTATATAAACTCATCTTTATATTCTCACAAAACACTTAATTTCAATTACTTATACAAATTCCGAAGTTTCGATTATCCAAAATCATCTAAAATCCCATTCCATTTTAACAAATGAAAACTATCAACAAAACACACTAATTACGATGCATAGACCATTCAATCCAAATGCATAGGCTATATGCGTCCATAAATATCTTAACTGAAAAACTTGAGAACCAACCACCTGATTTTCATCTAAAATCATTTCGAAATAATATATACTTATAACTTTTGTATACCAAATCATACTTCCGGTATTTAAAACAAAATCTGTTCAACCAAAACAACTTTGTAGCAAATTGCTACAGTAGCATCCCTCACTTTGAAACTCGAAAATAAACGTCAATGATGCTATAGTCATTATGTGACGCCCCGGCTCCAATGACCGAAATATCAAAGGGAGTTTACCGTTCAATAGCTCTGATCAATGGGAACTAAAGGAGCGATCTCTCATCTACACTACTTTTGATCAACATGGATACGTTTAAAATACCTGAACATTTTTGAAATGATACGTATCTCATCTCGACACAATGTAGTATACACGAGTTCAGAGAATTTGTATTTAAATCACATAGCAGAACACAATATATAATGGTTTCACAAAACAGCAGACCAAAAAGATAGATATATATACATATACATAAGTACAAACAGACGTCAGACTATCACCATATATCTACAACTATACACAACTGCCCCAAAAATGACGTCCTAATACATACACATACAAATATATTCAAAGGACATACGACATGACTACACAAAATCAACTTAGCATAGTTCAACGGACTCTAAATGTATCTCTCTAAAATTTCTCCTCCAGATGACTCTAACAATTCCTTCGAGACATGTAGCAAGCGTACGTCTGTGAAGCTCTAAATCTACAACTACCTTAAATTAATATACTGTATGCCAGTTGCCGTCCATCTCAATCTCGTATGAAATCACCTCAAAACGTGAAAAGGTAATCATCCTAAAAAGCCTCGGTCTAACTCGAGGAGTTGTCAAAAACAAAACCTCGAGTCAGGCTATAAATCTAGCTGTGAGTATAATAGTGTAACAAGGATTCATATAAATGTGTGGAGTCGGGTTATATATGTGATATTAAAAGAAAAACATATGTCGCACACTCCATAATCTAAACCCGCCCACATCCCATTGGATTATTTCAGTTTAAATACACGTGTCACGACACTATTTAAAGTGAATCACAGATGCAACTCTAATCAATCGAGATAACACATCCTATTCATTTATAAGTTGCATTCATTATTCAATAGACATATCACTGTCAAGTTATTCATATATGAGGTTTGGAATTACTGGTGAATCCTATTCATTATTAACTCTTACTAGACTCTGTATCGAACCGATATCACGACTTTTTTCATCCGCATATCTTTCGATCAGAAATTGTGGGTGCCCCCACACGATCTATTAGTTGCACTATCTTCTCCTGTTCACTGTTGGCGCTCACCCCGTTGTGCTGTAATCTTCATCTTTGTTTCACCACATATCCATCAATGAGATTACTCTCGATTCTTCCTCGTTTTCCGTTTGAACTACGCCTGTCACCGTGGTTGTGTCCGTGCAACATATCATTTGGACAGTAAGTGACGAGGGACTAGGTCGTCATGATTCAAGGAGCGACCCTGAATCTGTCCGCTAGGATGGATTCTAGCGTCTAATAGTCTCACCTCGTCTCGTTTGCTTCATTGGTTAAATTCATTCAAATTCTTTTGTATTTAACTTCCCAATATACCATTTATCCCCAAAATGGTATCATTTTCTATTTTATATCACATATAAATGTCGTTTTTGTGCAACATAGCATTAACTTGCAGTATATAGTATCATATATATAATGAACATTCATAAACATAACATGTAAACATAACTTGGATGAATTTCATCGGATTTGAATTTAAATTATAATAAAATGTACATTTCAAATTTAGACTTGATTTTTGATGACGTCATTTATTTTAATTTATAGAATTTTTCCATAATTTTTAATTTAGAAAATAATATTTTCGGTTGATGCGTTTTGCGTCAAACGCCGGTTCTTTTAAAATTTTACAGAATAAGTTAACCGGTTTATTTTATTGTTGTTTTGTGATCGCGTAATGTTGTCGAGCGCGATCGTGTTTTTATTTTGGTCGTTCGTGGCCCATACACGAACGGAATATTGCGTAGCATCGTACTCTAAAACTTTTTGGTCATGTTCACACCTCCACACACCTCCGACGACCGAATCGAGACCATTGCCATGTTCCACTACACAATACGGTCCTACTGGTACCTTCTGTTTTGGCCGTAATGCTCCCGTTCATCATACGGTCGCGGAATTAACAGTGTCATTTCTGATCACCATGGGGTTCGTCGGTCAGGCGAAAGCTAGTCGATTTGTTCGTCTCACTTCCCTCTACCTATTTCCTTTTGGTTGCATGCTCAAAATCATTATAGATTTTGAGTTATTAATATATAAAGTTTTGAAACAAAATTTGTTTTATGTTATCAAGTTAAACAAGTTTGCATGGATACTCTTTATAATATATTATAAAGCATGCATACGTAATTTTCTAAAGTAAAAAGGTTTATCACTCCTTAGCAACACTTTTTATCATTATATGACAATGCTTGTCTCTCTCTCTCTCTCTGTATAGGAATATGTGTACACTTTTTTTACGTGTGTACAAAACGAATGAGAACGTGCTTCTCTCTTCAAGCAAAAAACACAGAAGCATATCACACTTGCATTCATACATGCAAGCCATTACCTAAACATATGCAACATGCAGTACCCCTCTTGACATTCACAAGCATGCATACTCACGCCATATATTCATGCCTACTCATGCATATATGCCTGCTCATGCATATTTACTTCCATCCTCCATCTTCCCACTAGTTCCTTCTATGTGTAAACTCACCCGCATGCCACACACGTATACACTTGCACATATATCAGCACCATCTAATATATATAAAAGTAACACGTGCACACGCTACCAAGCCTCCTATCTCCCTCTACACTCCACTATTTCAAATGCAACAAGAAGGAAAAACGTGGTTATCTTTACCCTCTACAACTTCCGTATTGAAATTTTTGGCTAATATTTAGTATAGGGAAAAGTATTTGGATTATTAAATAAAAAGCGTAAGTGGAAAATTGGCTGTTGCTAAAAAATGAGAAATAGGTTCATGCGTCTCTTTTTTTTATAACTAGGAATGTAGAGTATATTTACTGCTAAAATGATTTACTCAGTAGAAATAAATAGAAAAGAAGAAGTTATACTCACCTTGATCGCACGTTTGATGAAAATGAAAAGAGAGAATACTGTGAATTTGCTTGCCTTGGATAATAATGAGATGCAGTGCTTATATATGTTATATTATGAGACTTTAGGCTTAAGTAATCAAATAGGTTAAAAGAAAATTATGAAAGGGATAAGTATGAAAACATCGGTCGAATCAAAATAAAGCTATTTATTTTATTTTTCAGTAAATAATTTTATACCCCTCAATTAAATTTTCGTACCCTTAACCGCGATATTGCCCTACCGCAATTTGGTCTCCGATTACAATTCCGTTCATGGCGTTTTACTCCAAATTTTATTTTATATCCATAATTATTTTATTTTATTTTATTTATTTATTACTTTTTTTTGTAACAAAATTTATTGCTATAGTAGTGGGATGTTATAGACTTCCCTCCTTAAAAAAATTGCGTCCTCACAATTTACTAGAGAGTACTGTTTGATATTCGTATATCAAAAATCGTCCTATCAACTAATAAAGTCCTAACATCCATGACTCGATGAATATTTAAATACGTACCAAATGAGTTTCAATTAACTCAGGATGCGATTTCCTAATTTGCTCCGTAGTTTCCCAAGTGCAGTCTTTGGGATTATCTGACCATTGAACTTTGACTAGTGGAACTTGCTTGTTTCTTAACTGCTTCATCTTTGAGTCCACTATTCTAGCTGGCTCAACGGTGAAAGTCAAATTCGGTTCCATTTCTAGTTCCTCTAGCTGCTTCGGTAAAATAATTATATCAGAATCCCGTAGACATTTCCTTAATTGGGATACGTGGAACACATTATGAACTTCGAATATATATGTTGGTAATTCAACTCGGTAAGCAAGGCTTCCGATATGCTCCATAACTGGATAAGGTCCAATATACCTTGGAGCTAATTTTCCTGCTTTTCCAAATCTTACAACTCCTTTTATTAGGGGTACCTTTATAAAAATGTAGTCTCCGATCGCAAATTCCAAGTCCTTTCTATGTTGGTCAGCGTAGCTCTTCTGTCGAGACTGAGCAATCTTCATACGATCTGTAAAAAGCTCGATTTTCTCAGTCGTTTCTCGGACCATATCTGGTCCTAGAATAAGCCTGCCTTTAGTCTCTAACCAACAGGCTGGAGAATGACATGGTCTTCCATATAAAGCTTCAAATGGTGCCATACTAATACTGGATTGGAAACTATTATTGTAGGAGAATTCAATCAAATGAAGATATTCTTCCCATGAACCCCCAAACTCTAAGATACATATCCTGAGTAGATCTTCTACAACTCGATTTATTCTTTCAGTTTGCCCATCCGTCTGAGGATGGTATGCTGTGCTAAAATTGAGTTTTACACTTAAGACTGAATGCAAGATTTGCCAGAATTGACTAGTAAATATCGGATCACGATCGCATACTATATTCTTTGGAATTCTGTGCAATCGTACAATATGTTTCAGGAATAGTCTGGCCAACTTTCTGCGATTCTATTCATTTTAACAGGAATGAAATGGGCACTTTTAGTGAGTCTGTCAACTATCACCATATACTTTCATTTCCTGACCTTGATCTGGGAAGTCCATCAATGAAATCCATAGATATCTGTTCCCATTTCCATTGACGAACTTCGAGAGGTAATAAAAGTCCACTGGGCTTTTGATGCTCGCCCTTTACCAACTGACACGTAACACATCGTTTCACATATTCACTGATGTTCTTCTTCATGCCTTCCCAATAGTACATCCGCTTCATATCATTGTACATTTTTGTACCACCAGCATGTATAGAAAATAGAGATCGATGACATTCGTTTAGAACTTCTTTTCTCAAATCGGCTATGTTAGGAACACACAGTCTTCCTTTAAATTTCAAGTTACCCTTCAAGTCTAGTTCGAACCTGCTGAGATCTTCTGATGCATTTCCATTCTTCAATTTATTAATTTGATCGGCTAGGATTGGGTCATTTCTTTGATTAGCTTGAATTCGATCGAGTAAACTCGGTCGAATATCCAGACTTGCCAACATGGCTGTTGTTTCATCCACTCTTCTAAACTGGAGGTTACAAGAAGATAACACTTCTAATTCTTTCCATTCTATCAACATCATTGATACTATGGCCGGTGTTTTTGACTAAGAGAATCTGCCACCTTATTGCCCTTACCCGGCGTATACTGAATTTCTAGGTCATACACGGCTAGAAATTCTAACCATCGTTCTTGTCGCATATTCAAGTCTTTTTGGGAGAATAAATATTTCAACGATTTGTGGTCTGTGTATAAAACAAACCTTTCTCCCAATAAATAATGCCGCTAAAGTTTCAAGGAAAATACCACGGCTGCTAAACTCAAGATCATGAGTTGCATACTTTACTTCGTGAGGCCTGAGTTGTCTAGACGCATAGGCTACAACTCTATCTTGTTGCATTAATACTGCACCATGCCCTATTCCACATGCATCTATGTATACTACTTGATCCTGATTTCCTTCTGGAACTATTAATATTGGAGTGTTAGAAAGTAATTCTTTCAACTTCTGGTAAGCCCCTTCACATTTATCTGACCAGATAAATTTAACTCCATTCTTCGTTAAATTAGTTAGTGGAGCAGAAATCTTGGAAAAATCTTTTATAAATCTTCTATAATATCCTGCTAAACTTCTGATTTCAGTTATTGATTCGGGTCGCTTCCACTTTTGAATAGCTTCGACCTTAGCTGGGTCGACTGAAATTCCTTTCTCCGAGACTATATGTCCCAAAAATTTCACTTTCTTTTGCCAGAAGTGACATTTTGAAAATTTTGCTTTAAGTTGGTGTTCTCTTAAAGTTTCTAACACCAGTTTCAAATGAATCACGTCCTCTTCTTCTGTCTTTGAGTAGACGAGGATATCATCAATAAAAACTAGGACAAACTTGTCCAAATAGCTTCTGAAAACTCTATTCATCAAATCAACAAAATAAGCTGGAGCATTCGTTAATCCGAATGGCATTACTAACCATTCATAGGAACCGTATCTAGTTCGAAATGTTGTTAGTGGAATACTGTCCTCTACAACTCTTAGTTGATGAAAACCTATGGCTAGATCTAGTTGTGAAAAGACCTTTGCACCACTTAGTTGATCGAATAGATCATCAATCCTTGGCAGTGGATATTTATTCTTGATAGTAAGATCACTCAATTTTCTATAATCTATACAGAGTCGGAGAGATCCATCTTGTAACGACTCGGGTTTTGCCCGCTCGAAAATCAACATCCGTACTTCACATTGTACTAGAATGCCGCAGATTCGACCGTTCAAATCCGATTCGCCGGAGCTATAACACAATTAAGTAAATAACACAGCGGAAGAAAAGAATAATACATTGATATACAATATCTGATACAACAGAGTGATACAATGAATATCAATATACATCAGAGATATGATACAACAAATAGCAGCGGAAAAGAAAAGATAACATCAGCAGCGGAACAATATCAATAGAAGTGATAACTCCAAAATGATCTTCAGACAAGAATGAATCCACAACTCCAAGATAAGCAACTCCGATGAATGAACTAGCTCCAGATAATCTACTAAACCTGAATATCTGAAAAGAAACCCAACTCTAGACTGCTCGTGTGGAAAATTATGAGCACCCAGAGTTTAGGAAAGGAACAATAAACTCCGGATTAGTCATGGGACTGGTGTGAGCAACAAAAACAGTTTATTTTTAAACAACAACAAAAGAATTTTAAACATAGAAATCCGCAATGCTTTTGGAAAATGAAACTACCATAAGACCTCCCGCCACACACACAATGCAAACGCAGAATTGGAGGAGATTTCTTCTTATGATAGTCAAAGATGCTTACTACGTAAAATCATCTTGATATTATTATTAGTGCATAGTGCAGAAAAACATTTCGAAAGTATAATATTAATCTTAGCCAACATACAACCAGTATCGTATGCCTACTATAGCTACTATGTTCAATAGCAGGTTACCGCCACATTCCATAGCAGGTAATACAACTAAAACCGTACACGTCGCGTATTGTTTCTTTGGATTTTCCAACAAATGGTCAGGCTAAGGAACTTCCTTCCGCCGCATGGGATCGCCTCTGGCGGGACGTCCCGAGAGACAAACTGCTCTCTGCCAAATAAGGCCGGGTTACCCCTGTAACAGGTAACTCACGAATATGCCACCTCCCGGTCCTTTGGGACCTTTATCCGAGCGCTCGATATCCAACATCACACATCATAAAGAAAGTGTATCCACATGAGTAAGTATCTGGGCTCCATACCATGATACCACCCCTTTCCAGAAGGAAATGACATACCCTAAAGGGCGCGACCCTCATAACCTTGCCGCAACATTCCTGTTTCGACCATTTCCGGTTTGTGAGGCCCTGACGAAGTCTCGTCCACAAAGCTACGCTTTGTCACAAAGCCATGCTTTGGGTCAACAGATGATCAACCTATGATCACAAAGATAAATGATCAAACAAATGATCATATCACAAATGATCAAACACTGATCATCACACAGCAACACTCAGCATGTCACATTACCAAATTGGGATATATCGCTGATAAATTTCAACTACATAACCTCTGAGCTCGTACGTCTCAGAGAAGGGTGTTAAGCTAAGAGAATAAATTCTCCGCCACCAACAGAGATGTATTTGAAAGAAATCGGCTTTATATCTCAAAGTGTAATGTCAGACATACAATCCATACAAGTCTGTTCCGGGATCGAACAGAACCGAAGGCACTTCTCACGAAGCCCTTGCAAATCCGGATAATTTCCAATCACGTCCGGACTTCCCATCACTAAGGATGATAAAACCTCTATATCGGGGATCAGCCGATGCAGAGTAACTCGACGGTAATCCTTCCGTTTTCAAAAATATCCGGTCTTCAACACCGGTCTTCAAATGCTATCCATATACGACGTATCACATATTCGGAATGGGTTATACGACCCAAAGGTCCTTTCCCGGCTAACCCAAATAGTGAGCGCAATTTAAAATCATATGGATATGGGATTTCAATTAAGTCACAACTTAAAACCCAAAATCTTTCTTTTCAAATGGTTTCAATCGATTACCATTTCAAATCTTTAAACAAGAAGATTCATTTTAACAACCTTAAATGGTTTAAACAATTTCGACACTTTAATCTTTTAAACAAAAGATTCATTCACAGATTTTCCAAATTAATTTCCATTTCAATTTGATTAACTCGTTAAACCTTTAAATCAAGATTTAACTTATAGCTTTCAAAACAATCCCATTTCAAATGATTTAAACCAATCATTATTTTAAATCTGTTAAAGATAACAGATTCAAATCATAGCTTTTCAAAACAATTCATTCATAACTTGGAAAACCATTTTCAATTCAATCTTGAAATTCCTTTAATTAAATTGAAATTTCATTTCTTATCTGGAAGCTTTTATCTTTTGAAAACAAATAGTTTCATTTCAGAAAATCTGATTCATTTATACGAGTTGGAATCCTTGGGTTAAATTCAAATTCCCAAAATTTTACTTTTAAATGGTTTAGATTCATACAAACACATTTATATCATGTTTAATCCCTAGTTTCAAATCATAGGATTCAATTCCAAACCTGAATTCAAATTTAAATCAAATTATTTAAATTTCCAAAACTCGATTAAGTTATTCAAAATAACTTTTATCTTTGAAATTCCATTTCAAAAGCTTTTCACTTTAAACCCAAATTTCAAATTTCCAAATCAATTGAAATTAAAAATTTCAATTTCAAAAATATCAAATTTAAATTATCTATGACTTAACCGATTTCCACGTGGAATCCATATTTGTGTGTGTATGGTGTAGTCCAGGGGTTTAACACAATAGTGCAACACAATGAATCTTCACATATCAAAATACAGGATATAGTTCGATAGGCGGTATAAGAACAACGCTTATCGTTCATTCATAGATCATAGATATATATAAATTTCAGATAAATAAACTACAGTAAAGATTACACACAAATCAGAATATATCACAAAGCATCATAGATCAGAATATCAAACAATTCAATCATCCAATCAAATCCAAATATTCATAAGTAAGGTCAGTTAATTATCTGATTTATTCAAATTTGATTAATTACTTATGAATTTCTAATCCGGGTTAATTAATCATTAATTAATTACAAATCAATATAATTAATTATCCTTTAAATCATTTATTAACTAACCATTAATAATTAATAAATTATTCTTAAATAAATTATCCTTAATTAATCACATTGATTAATTAGCCCTTAATTTATTATCTTTCCTTAATCATCTTCATTAATTTATAATTCCTTAATAAATTAACTTAATTAATTAATCCTTAATGACCCATTAATTAACCATTAATTATTTAATTAATTCAAGTTTTTAAATGTAACTTATTAATTTAAATGAATCCAATCATTAAATTCTAATTTAAAGGTTTTAACTAAATTCCCCTTTAAATTTTCAAATCATTAAGTATGCTTTACCTTTAACTTATTTATATTATTTAAAGTTATATACTTTATTTATTTTCAAAACCTAAGATTCAAATTCAAATTGAATTCAGATTTAAAAATTCTAATTAAACTTGGTTTTAAATCCTGTTTCAAATTTTATATTGAATTCAAAAGATCTGGAACTGCCAGGCTTGTTTTACAAAGGCCTGGAACAACACTTTACTCGAAATGAACAAACTGCTTCGAGACTTCTCCTACCCTTCTTCGAGTCATGTACTCGAACGACACGAGTAAAACCCCAGGAAACATCTTCGTCCTCCCAAAGAAAACAGAGTAGAGAAAACGTGCTCGTGCACGTGCACGATCGATGCCACCAACTCCGATCGCCAGCGATGATCTCCACACATCGGAATACCCCTCTACAACCAATAGCGATCACCTGAACTCGACTAACTACCCATAATCAAAATCGAGCCTTACAACCCAAACCTGGAACACGCACTCGGCCCATCCTCAAAACTGTCAACACCGAGTTCTCCACCCTCCGACCATCTGAGAGCCTATAACTCCAGCCTCTTCTTCGACCATAACCCTACTACCACTACCCCAAAAATCACCACACTCGATCACATACTTCGGCCGGGCGATCGATTTACTATGCAAGGTAAAAATTAGGGTTCTAAAAAGAATCCCACTACCGCAACCTCCTTGATGAACTCGATCATCCTCAACCATTTTTCCCCTCAACTACGCTTGCTCCTCCATCATCAGGGAGAACCCCGACCACCACCATCCATTTGATCGCTAGAAATCACCTCATTTCCTATATTCAGATGAACTAGAACTGTTCATCCCAAACTTAACTAAAAATTATGATCCCTCCTTTAAAAATCCTAACTTTTAATAAGGCTTCAGATCATAGATCTGAATCAACGAATTAAGACATTCGAATTTCTAGTTATCTTGAGTTTACTCTGTTGTTTTAGTTTCCTAAGACATTCAAGTGAGATTTTAACTTAATTAAAATTTTGAACATTAGTCTATGATTAAATAAACAGCTTTTGTTTATAATCTAATTCCTAACAGAAACTAGATCAAAGGGAAAGAGGATTTTTAAATAAGTCTTAAGCTTTTAAAACTGGCAATAGAAGAGATACAGGGAACATACATATACTCATATCAACACATTCACATATAAGCAGAAACCCACCATTAAAATAAATTCACAAAGGAAACAACATTCCAGAACTTAATATTCAACCAAAATCAATTTATAGTTTTCAAAAGTGTGATGTTACTCACAGGAAGATAAAGATTTTGTTTAGAAGTTTGCTCACCTTAAAATTGAAGAAAGGCAGGAAGGAATTGAGCCTGGAAATTTAGATTTTGATCAGGACTTGATTTTCCTTTTGATTTGCATCCTAAGAATTGAAGAAGTCTGAATCCAGACTGAGTTGAATTAGCTCAAATCTTTACTTTACCTTGAATTCCAGGTTGCTTTGATTTATGATTTAAGTTTTCAAATTGCCTG
This sequence comes from Allium fistulosum, assembly GCA_030737815.1. Classification (NCBI taxonomy): domain Eukaryota; kingdom Viridiplantae; phylum Streptophyta; class Magnoliopsida; order Asparagales; family Amaryllidaceae; genus Allium; species Allium fistulosum. The sequence goes on along the minus strand of CM060908.1, from coordinate 410,051,311 downwards.
ACTTTTGGTCTTGAGTGATACTTGAATTCTTGTAAGATAATGATGCTTCTCTTTTATTTTCTCAGGTTTGTAAAGTTATGATTTTGAATGAACTGAAATGAAGAGGAAATCTGATATAGAGGAAGAGTTGTACAGGTGAAAAAAAGTGTAGTACAACATAGCAGTGCTATTTCTCTTTTGCTTGCTGATAATTTCTGTTTTTGGTGGCTAAAGATGCAAGCATTTATTGCCCTTGTACAATTTATTTTATTTCCTTTCCTTTCGGCTGAAATGATATTTTTCCCCTTGTCTTGCAAACATATGTATTTTCATTTTGTACATTGCATAAGAAAATCTGGTGGCTTGCATTAATGGCCCTGTACTAATTTACTTATCTTTTTTTTTCTTTGTTTCCTTCCAGGTCTACATATTTCTTTTTGCTGTCTACTTATACAAGCCTTCATTCATAAGCTTATAGATATATATATTTGCTTTGTCTTTACAATATTACCTTATAATATAATTAAACTTCTATTTTGATTATGTTGTTAAAATTTTAGTCAAGTGTTACTTTTATTTTTATGGTTCATCTATTTCTATTTTCTAGTTTAAATATTTATTGTTATTTTACTTATTCTATAAATTAAAATCATTACTAACTATCAATTCTAAATTTAAATGTTTTATACAAAAATTTATCTGTATTCGGGGAAACTCGCAATCAATTAATCGATTAATTTCACAATTTTTATTCAAAAATCCAATTAATTATCAATTTAAATTTATATAAAATTCGGGGTCGTTACAGACTTCCCCCCTTAAAAGAATTTCGTCCTCGAAATTACCAAGGAGACACAAAGATAGATGAAGAATATTTCATCAACTGAACATCTGTTCTGCATTCGGCTTACCAAATCAGAATATCAATAACAGATACAAGAACGAATCTGTTTAACACTTCACAAGATACTCGGGTTATCCAGATCTACGAAGTATGCAGTGGCATCGGTTAGTTCAAAAGGATAATTAACCATTCGTAGAACATATTGGGACCCAAAGAATAGACAGATATATAGATACGATTTCGAAATTTTTTTTAGTTTAGAACTAAAGTATACCTATCAACCATAACAAACAAAGCAACCAATTCATCCAAACAAACAATTTTGATCCATCCGGAGTTTATATCCCATTTTTATATATCGAATTTTCTTCCTGGATCTACCAGAAACTATCGAAGGATTGAGAAGAGATGACGAACAAAATAGACTGATAGAGAAAAGATTGCTTCCTCGTTGTTACAGGATATTGACCATTTATAGTCGTATTCCCCTGTCCCCTATCTCATCCTCTTCTTGCACTCATACTTACTATCAGTGGATAGCAAGAGATTTCTGAGGCATTCGGACAGATATCTGAGAATTACTCATTCTAGGGTATACTTCACCCTATCTCTAATGAGCTACTTAATGTGTTAATACTCCTGAGCTAAAGTTCAACCTTAGCTCTGATACCACATGTAACGACTCGGGTTTTGCCCGCTCGAAAATCAACATCCGTACTTCACATTGTACTAGAATGCCGCAGATTCGACCGTTCAAATCTGATTCGCCGGAGCTATAACACAATTAAGTAAATAACACAGCGGAAGAAAAGAATAATACATTGATATACAATATCTGATACAACAGAGTGATACAATGAATATCAATATACATCAGAGATATGATACAACAAATAGCAGCGGAAAAGAAAAGATAACATCAGCAGCGGAACAATATCAATAGAAGTGATAACTCCAAAATGATCTTCAGACAAGAATGAATCCACAACTCCAAGATAAGCAACTCCGATGAATGAACTAGCTCCAGATAATCTACTAAACCTGAATATCTGAAAAGAAACCCAACTCTAGACTACTCGTGTGGAAAATTATGAGCACCCAGAGTTTAGGAAAGGAACAATAAACTCCGGATCATTCATGGGACTAGTGTGAGCAACAAAAATAGTTTATTTTTAAACAACAACAAAAGAATTTTAAACATAGAAATCCGCAATGCTTTTGGAAAATGAAACTACCATAAGACCTCCCGCCACACACACAATGCAAACGCAGAATTGGAGGAGATTTCTTCTTATGATAGTCAAAGATGCTTACTACGTAAAATCATCTTGATATTATTATTAGTGCATAGTGCAGAAAAACATTTCGAAAGTATAATATTAATCTTAGCCAACATACGACCAGTATCGTATGCCTACTATAGCTACTATGTTCAATAGCAGGTTACCGCCACATTCCATAGCAGGTAATACAACTAAAACCGTACACGTCGCGTATTGTTTCTTTGGATTTTCCAACAAATGGTCAGGCCTGACTTTTGATCTTGAGTGATACTTGAATTCTTGTAAGATAATGATGCTTCTCTTTTATTTTCTCAGGTTTGTAAAGTTATGATTTTGAACGAACTAAAATGAAGAGGAAATCTGATATAGAGGAAGAGTTGTACAGGTGATAAAAAGTGTAGTACAACATAGCAGTGCTATTTCTCTTTTGCTTGCTGATAATTTCTGTTTTTGGTGGCTAAAGATGCAAGCATTTATTGCCCTTGTACAATTTATTTTATTTCCTTTCCTTTCGGCTGAAATGATATTTTTCCCCTTGTCTTGCAAACATATGTATTTTCATTTTGTACATTGCATAAGAAAATCTGGTGGCTTGCATTAATGGCCCTGTACCAATTTACTTATCTTTTTTTTTCTTTGTTTCCTTCCAGGTCTACATATTTCTTTTTGCTGTCTACTTATACAAGCCTTCATTCATAAGCTTATAGATATATATATTTGCTTTGTCTTTACAATATTACCTTATAATATAATTAAACTTCTATTTTGATTATGTTGTTAAAATTTTAGTCAAGTGTTACTTTTATTTTTATGGTTCATCTATTTCTATTTTCTAGTTTAAATATTTATTGTTATTTTACTTATTCTATAAATTAAAATCATTACTAACTATCAATTCTAAATTTAAATGTTTTATACAAAAATTTATCTGTATTCGGGGAAACTCGCAATCAATTAATCGATTAATTTCACAATTTTTATTCAAAAATCCAATTAATTATCAATTTAAATTTATATAAAATTCGGGGTCGTTACACATCTGCCTTTTTAGCAAATAAAGCCGATGCTCCCCAAGGAGAACTACTCGTTCTGATGAAATTCTTTTGCTCAAGATCCTCTATTTGAGATCTTAATTCTTCCATCTCACTAGGGCACATACGATTAGGTGGTTTACTAAAAGGTTGAGTTCCAGGTTTCAAATCTATTTTGAACTCAACTACTAGACGTGGTGGTAGACCAGTAACTGGTTCAAAGATATCAGAAAAATCTCTAACAACTGGAATCCGTCCTATTTCATCTTCTTTAGATTCCAAAGCAAATAAAGAATAACCTGAACTGGTATATGCTCTTTCTAGAGCTATAAGGACTCGCTTGGGGTAATCGGGATATCCTAGAGTGATTACTCGTTCCGAACAATATAATTGAGCTTGATAGTGCTTGAGCCAGTCCATTCCTAAAATAACTCCATAACTCAGCGAATCCATAATAAACAAATCACATGAGAAAGAATACCCAGATAAGAAAATTACGACTCCGCTACATTTCATCTCCAGGGTAACGCATCCTCCAACAGGATTGGCCACCCTAAGAGAATTGTTAAGAGAAGAAACATCTGATTTTAACTTTTCTACTATTTCTTTCGATATAAATGAATGTGATGCAACTGTATCAAAAAGAATTCTAATATATAATCCATGCCATAAAATAGTACCTTCTAGGACCGTAGCTTGTTTTCTCTCATCTGGTTTCATTGAACTAGGACCATCTAGCACGAACATTTTCCCTTGAGTCTGCTTCTTCGATTTTGTGCATTGTCTCGCTATATGTCCAATTTCATTGCAATTGTAGCATATCTTCATAGGACCTTGACCTGTGTTTCTACATTCATTGGCATAATGACCTATCTTTCCACATGAGTAACATTCCACTTGTGCTTTAGCTTGTTGCTTTTTCTGGTCCTCTTGCTTAGGTTGGAATGGTCGCTTATTCTTTTGAAATTTTGCATTCTTCTTCGAGAACAATGGCCTCTTCCTTTGCTGCTGGCTTTTCTGAGTAGGTTGACTTTCAGAAACCGAATCTCGCTCTCGTACCTTTTCAAATCTTAAAGCCATATCCACAATCTCCTCAAATGGAAATTTGAGTTGAGTAAGTAATTTATCTCTCAGTTCATTATTTAGACCAAGCACAAACTTCTCATTCTTTTCCAATGTGGTGCTAATGAGTGCTGGTCCATACTTCGATAGTGCATTAAACTCATTGACATACTCAGTTACAGATAAATTTTTCTGAGTAAGGTCAATAAATTTTCAAAGCAGTGCTGCTCTCTCTGCTTTAGGCAGAAAATGGGCTTTGAAAATATCTTTGAATTCTTACCATGATATGTCTTCCTCTAGAGTTGCAGCAGTTATGGCTTCATACCAATCTAAGGCACCTCCTTGTAACTGTCGAGATGATAACCTTCTCTTGTCCTGATCGGAGAGATTCAGATCTCCGAAGATTCTTTCGCATGTTCTTAGCCATGCATGAACTCCCATTATGCCCTCATTTCCCAAGAATGGTTTACCACCTAGACTTGAGTAGTCATTGCAGAGCTTGGTAAACTCTGATCTGGGATTTTGATTATTGTCTCTAAGCATGCCCATGTCTTGAACACGCTTCATGACTTCGACCCATTGATCCATAGTTAAAAGTACATTTTGATTGCTTGGTTGACCATTTGATGACTCAACTGTCGAGCTTGTTCTAGGTCTACCTAGTCCTACCATTTTCTGATAAAGAACATTTGTCATTTTATTATATAACAAAATTTCACTAACAATTACGTATGTAACACAAATATGTATCAAGTAATATCCCAATGTTTTCCCTTTAAATATTCTTAGAACTCGTCTATCACCTATACGAGTTAATCCTAATTCCCATGGGGTTATCCTGATTGGGTATTAAACTAAGTCTGACTCCCTTATAGTCAAATGTGTTTGGATTATTAATTATACAAATTCTTTTGAATCCTCGCTCTGATACCATGTTGTGACGCCCCGGCTCCAGTGACCGAAATATCAGAGGAAGTTTACTGTCCGATAGCTCGGATCAATGGGCATTAAAGGAGCGATCTCTCGTCTACACTACTTTAGATCAACATGGATACATTTAAAATACCTGAACATGTCTGAAATGATACGTATCTCATCTCGACACAATGTAGTATACATGAGTTCAGAGAATTTGTATTTAAATCACATAGCAAAACACAATATATAATGGTTTCACAAAACAGCGGACCAAAAATAGATATATATATATATATATACATACATATACATACGTACAAACAGACATTAGACTATCACCATATATCTACAACTATACACAACTGCACCAAAAATGATGTCCTAATACATACACAGACAAATATATACAAAGGACATACGACATGACTACACAAAATCAACTTAGCATAGTTCAACGGACTCTAAATGTATCTCTCTAACATTTCTCCTCCAGATGACTCTAACAGTTCCTTTGAGACATGTAGCAAGCGTACGTCCGTGAAGCTCTAAATCTACAACTACCTTAAATTTATTTACTGTATGCCAGTTGCCGTCCATTTCAATGTCGTATGAAATCACCTCAAAACGTGAAAAGGTAACCATCCAGAAAAGCCTCGGTCTGACCCGAGAAGTTGTCAAAAACAAAACCTCGAGTCAGGCTATAAATCTAGCTGTGAGTATAATAATGTAACAAGGATTCATATAAATGTGTGGAGTCGGGTTATATATGTGATATTAAAAGAAAAACATATGTCGCACACTCCATAATCTAAACCCGCCCACATCCCATCGGATTATTTCAGTTTAAATACACGTGTCACGACACTATTTAAAGTGAATCACAGCTGCAACTGTAATCAACCGAGATAACACATCCTATTCATTTATAAGTTGCATTCATTATTCAATAGACATATCACTGTCAAGTTATTCGTATACGAGGTTTGGAATTACTAGTGAATCCTATTCATTATTCACTCTTACTAGACTTTGTATTGAACCGATATCACGGCCTTTTTCATCCGCATATCTTTCGATTAGAAATAGTGGGTGCCCCACATGATCTATTAGTTGCACTATCTTCTCCTATTCACCGTTGGTGCTCACCTCGTTGTGATGTAATCTTCATCTTTGTTTCACCACATATCCATCAATGAGATTACTCTCGATTCTTCCTCGTTTCCCTTTTCCTTGCGCTTGTCACCATGGTTGTGTCCGTGCAACAGATCGTTTGGACAGTAAGTGACGAGGGATCAAGTAGTCATTATTCAGGGAGAGACCTTGAATCTGTCCGTTAGGATGGATTCTAGCGTCTAGTAGTCTCACCTCGTCTCGTTTGCTTCATCGGTTAAATTCATTCAAATTCTTTTGTATTTAACTTCCCAATATATCATTTATCCCCAAAATGGTATCATTTTCTATTTTATATCACATATAAATGTCGTGTTCGTGCAACATAGAATTAACTTGCAGTATATAACATCATATATATAATGAACATTCATAAACATAACATGTAAACATAACTTGGATGAATTTCATCGGATTTGAATTTAAATTATAATAAAATGTACGTTTCAAATTTAGACTTGATTTTTGATGACGTCATTTTAATTTAATTTATAGAATTTTTACATAATTTTTAATTTAGAAAATAAAATATTTTCGGTTGACGCGTTTTGCGTCAAACGCCGGTTCTTTTAAAATTTTACAGAATAAGTTAATCGGTTTATTTTATTGCTGTTTTGTGATCGCCTAACGTTGTCGTGCACGATCGTATTTTTATTTTGGTCGTTCGCGCCCCATACGCGAACGGAATATTGCGTAGCGTCGTACTCTAAAACTTTTTGGTCATCTTCACACCTCCACACACCTCCGATGACCGAATCGAGACCATCGTCGTGTTCCACTACACAATACGGTCCTACTGGTACCTTCTGTTTTGGCCATAATGCCCCCGTTGATCATACGATCGCGGACATAACGATGTCATTTTTGATCACCACGGAGTCCGTCGGTCAGGCGAAAGCTAGTCGATTTGTTCGTCTCACTTCCCTCTACATATTTCCTTTTGGTTGCATGCTCAAAATCATCATAGATTTTGAGTTATTAATATTTAAAGTTTTGAAACAAAATTTGTTTTACGTTATCAAGTTAGCATGGATACTCTTTATAATATATTATAAAGCATGCATACGTAATTTCTAAAGTAAAAAGGTTTATCACTCCTTAGCAAAACCTTTTATCATTATATGATAATGCTTGTCTCTCTCTCTGTACATGAATATGTGTACACTTTTTTTTACGTGTGTACAAAACAAATGTGAACGTGCTTCTCTCTTCAAGCAAAAAACACAGAAGCATATCACACTTGCATTCATACATGCAAGCCATTACCCAAACATATGCAACATGCAGTACCCCTCTTGACATTCACAAGCATGCATACTCACGCCATATATTCATGCCTACTCATGGATATATGCCTTCTCATGCATATTTACTTCCATCCTCCATCTTCCCACTAGTTCCTTCTATGTGTAAACTCACCCGCATGCCACACACGTATACACTTGCACATATATCAGCACCATCTAATATATATAAAAGCAACATGTGCACATGCTACCAAGCCTCCTATCTCCCTCTACACTCCACTATTTCAAATGCAACAAGAAGGAAAAACGTGGTTATCTTTGCCCTCTACAACTTCCGTGTTGGAATTTTTGGCTAATATTTAGTATAGGGAAAAGTATTTGGATTATTAAATAAAAAGCGTAAGTGGAAAATTGACTGTTGCTAAAAAATGAGAAATAGGTTCATGCGTCTTTTTTTATAACTAGGAATGTAGAGTATATTTACTGCTAAAATGATTTACTCAGTAGAAATAAATAGAAAAAAGAAGTTATACTCACCTTGATCGCACGTTTGATGAAAATGAAAAGAGAGAATACTTTGAATTTGCTTGCCTTGGATAATAATGAGATGCAGTGCTTATATATGTTATATTCTAAGACTTTAGGCTTAAGTAATCAAATAGGTTAAAACAAAATTATGAAAGGGATAAGTATGAAAACATCGGTCGAATCAAAATAAAGCTATTTATTTTATTTTTCAGTAAATAATTTTATACCCCTCAATTAAATTTTCGTACCCTTAACCGCAATATTGCCCTACCGCAATTTGGTCTCCGATTACAATTCCGCTCGTGGCGTTTTACTCCAAATTTTATTTTATATCTATAACGATTTTATTTAATTTAATTTATTTATTACTTTTTTTGTAACAAAATTTATTGCTATTGTAGCGGGATGTTACACATTATCAGAATCATTTTCTAGCGATAGAAGTGAGTTCAGTACATCCAAAATTTTCCTTACGGACTTAACCAAAATCATTTCCAAAACGGTATCAAATACTCCATAAATTTTACCAAGTACCATGATATTAATTTTGTAAATCAATTTCCTAATTATTTCCAAATAATACTAGTATTATTTTCCAAAACCTTAGAAAATCGATTTCTAAAACACTGAGATTTAGGTTCTCAAATTCTCAGTATAAATCCTTTTCATTTATAAATCATATTTATAAACCATATTTATATAAGTCATTACCTATGTAAAACTATCACTGAAGTGTTTACCTTGTTTAGATTATAATAAACAACCTTTGTTAAAATCAATATTTTAACCCAATATTATCACCGAAAGCCTTATCGTCAAACCGTGAAACTTAATTCACAAGGTGTTCGTTTCAATGTCCCCACAACTTATTAGCAACCCAACCCATGCAGTGAAAAGATAAAACTACCCATATACTAGTCGAGCACAAATAATCAACCAATCAATGATAATAATCAAATATTAGCATTTCCTAACAAACAAATACATCATAAATAACTATACCAATTTATGAAAATTATTCTTTTATATACAAAATATAATCTTAAGTTAAATTATTTCATTTACCAATTTCGAAAACGATACTGTGTCGGTTTGCTCTATCCAAATGTTTGGAGATCCCTATCAATAACAATAGCAACTCGTATTGATCATAATCCATAAGCCACTCTACAAACCAATTAACACGATACAAAACATTTTTATAACAATAACATATATGCACTCTCGTAAATATACACTCAACTAGTAATAAGTCATTCTATTACCCTATCTCTCAATGAGGATACCCACCAATGCCAAGGTTCTCGCTTAACCTTCAGCTCTGATACCAAGTGTAACGACCCGCCTTTTTGACCCCTGAATGTCGACACTAATACATCCATGGTATTCACGTGCCGAGCACCCAAGTACCCGAAAGACGAATTGTTAGGGTAAAATAAAAATAAAAAGAAAAGGAACAAGAAAGAAGAGAATACAATATCAGAATCTCGCATGTGGAACGATAATATATAATATTTAAAAAGGTCTTTACCAAAAAAAAACCTTTATATACATACATCAATCAGAGAAAACTAACCTATCATAAGTCTGGACAGTTATAACAACCTGTCCTCACAAATGCAGATAGATACAATCAAGTAATGTAGTGGAAAATAAATACGATGGGAAATCATCCAGCTCCACTCTAAGAGCTCCAATGAACCATAGCTAAATCTAGAAACATACTCGAGCTGACCCGGGCATTATAAGAGAATAACACCCGGATCAGTCTGGTAAACCAGCGTGAGAAACTCAAATCATATAGATTTATTATATCTTAAAACACTTCAATATAAGGGTATACCGTAAGACCAAGCCGTCACTAAACACGGACAGGTTTTTACCTTATGATAACCAAAAAATTTCTATTATAAAATCCATTGATAATATAATAATGTCCAAGATGTGAAATATAAATAATCATGTAGCTGCAATGTAAGTGAGTGTACATCATAACAATAATAGGTATATAATCACAACCGCTAAGGCACGTTCGCTAATTGTGTAGGATTTCCACGTAGATCTCTTCGGGGAAGTCAAATTCGAACTACTGCACACGGATCAGGATATCCTTCCGAAGCATCATATATCTCTAGTGAATGTACCATAGGAAAACCGTAACTGGTCTTGCTAAGACCTGATGCATCGCTCCATCATGCGTATCCCAATAAGTATATCTAGAAGTGGAGTTGCATGCACCCTATGGGTTTGCCAACCCTACTAGCTATATCTCCTATCTATGGTTTTAGTCATACCCACTGACGAGGCTATGTCCGGCATTCCAGCCCACGAGTCACCACTAGGACAGATTTCCACACAAGCTCCAGCTCGAACAGATCACGGAACCACACATGGATTCCCATATCTCAAACATGGATTCCCATATCTCAAAACAGATCTCAGAACCACACATGGATTACTCAACAAATCTCGGAATCACACATTCCTATACCTCAACAGGTCTTGGAATCACACATGCATTCCCACATCCTAAATAGATCACGAACAACTACATTTGTTCGAGCATCTCAAACAAATCTCGAATCTCCACATAGATTCCAGCATCATGAAGCAATCACGAAGCAATCATGAACCTCTTCCAAATCATAGAACACGTATATGGTTTTGGACTGGTTACGGTTTCAAGTCATCTCATAAAAGTACACTCCCCCGCTTACCAGGTGCTCCAGAACCAACCGATCGATTTCCTAGGAATCTCAACCCTAGTTCTATGGGAAATAAACAGACATACATAAGAGCAAAGATCACCTCCTAACCGTTAAGTAGAGGATTTCTTTGCCATTGTCCTAGATGAGCAAAACGAGTTTATACATACAGTATAGTATCACCAAAGATAACTATAATACTCGTGTTGCTTCTAGATATTTCCAGAGTATATTCTGGCCAAGATTTGATAGTTGGTTCTTTAACTACCAAATAAACAAGCAATCCAATATAATGAGAATAGTCGCATACGGGAAATTAGTTCCCGTATACTGTCCATAAGCAGTAACACACAAAGCACGATCGAAACAAACAAGCACGATTAAGTAATATAAACGTCTTCTAATCCCCTTTTAAATTAATTTTCCTTTATTAATTAAAAACCTCTTTTATTAGTAAAAATCCTTTTTACTCAATAACCCTTTATAAATGAAACTCCATTTATTAATTAAACTTCACAATTTAATTAAAACATCACTATTCATTTTCAACACATTTCAACACTTCCTAAAAGTACTCATATACTTATCTCAACCATATAAGTATATTCACAAATCAATTTCAAAGGGCTTAAGAAAAATGTTACTCAAACACTGTCACTACAAACCTAAAACAATTTCACCTATGGTTATCTTCAAAACATTATTTTCAAAGATTTATTTACTTTCACAAGTATAACCAAAATGGATTAAAGGCGAATGTTACTAACACATTGCCACAATAAACCCAAAACCAATTTATACTTTTTGTTCTCTTTAAAATTCCATTATTAAAGATATGAATATTTTCCAAACTCATTTTTAGTATTTTAATACTTTAAAATATTACCCAAGGGTTTAAAAACTAATGTCACTAAAACATCGTTTACGACAAACCAAAACCACTTCACTATTCCGTTATCTTTAAAACCCTATTTTATAGATCCAATCACTTTTCAAAAGAATAGTTAAATGGGTTAAAACAGATGTTGCACAAACATCGATACTATAAACCCAAAATCACTTTTATACTTACTATTAGCTTTAAGATAACCATTTAAAACTCTAAGTATAGCTTCACTTATTAAACAAGATAATATACTTTTTAATCAATTTATAAACCAATCCATTATAACATAAGTGTTATAATCCAAAAACTCCTTTAAATCCCTTTATAAAATATTCCATTAAAATCCTTTATCAATATCCTTCGTAAATATCCTTGATAAATATCCTTTGTAAATATCCTTTGTAAATATCCTTGACAAATATCCTTTGTAAATATCCTTAAATATACTAAGTAGCTTTAAAAAGATATATATTTATACTTTTACTAATTTATTTATAAAACTAAGATATTTAATAAAATATTATAAACTATTTGTACAATATTATAATATAAAATCCTTTATTAAAAATCTTTATTAAAATCTTTAATAACTTATAAAACCATATATGTACTAAAAATATACTTTTAAAATACTTATACTATATTTTAAAACCTTTATTTAAAACACCATTCAAAACCTGTTTTATAATTTAAAACCATCACTTTATAAATCTACAATTGATTTTCAGAAATATATTTAAACCTTGTTATTTTCTGATTATAAGTACAGTTACGGTACTTATTAACATATGAAGAAGCCCTAGGATGTCTTCCAAAATTAACTTTAAAATCGCAGATCAAAGTGATTTCAAAGTGCATCCAACGTGACCGTTTCACTTGTAAATTCCTAACTTTCATTTCCAAATTCCACAAATGTCCAAACCAATTCCATTTATGCTTAACACAACAATTGTGTATAGAACAACCCAATATATATGTACACATATATATTTCCACAATTTCCCACAATTTATCCAATTTAACATATGTCAGTTATCAAGGATTTCAAAGCATGTTGATAATGACTATATCGTTTCTAACATTCATAACATACTATCACTTTTCACAAAGAAATATCAAATATGTAAACAAGTAGTCTGGGCCACGATACATGTTATAGATGATCAATAAAGGTATTATACTCAATAATAATGTTCTCACTTGTTTTACAAAATGAGGCGGGGTCCAAAATTAATAACTTGCACTATTTGTTATATAGTTTATACTTTCAATACAACAACAATTATATACACAACAATATATAATCAACTAGTGAGTAAAACTCACCCAAGCCCTAATTAAAGCTTTGGCGTTTTCGAATAGTCCAAAATGACTAAAATTCCAACAAGCTCCGAAATCGACGAATCCAACTCCAAATATCATCGCTATGAGTCTAAAGTATAAGACCACGTCCAAATCCGACCTCGAATGAACAAGATACAGACATTAGAATGCATGAGATTAATTAATTAATAATTAACTAAATTAATTAAGAAATAATTTAAGCACCTTCTTCTATCTCTAACCCAGGCCGCCTTTTTACTAACCCTACGTCGCGACTTTATCCACATGCCACCGTCGCCACAAGCATCCAGCCGCCGCAACATCTTTAGAGTTGAACGCCCCGACTATGACGCATCCCCACCCACCAACCTCGCCTCTTGAAACGACCCCTCGACAGAGATCGAGGCCAAAAATTGCCACACATTCATTTGGACTTCGCCCCCACCTTGCTCCATCGTACTCAAATCCACCGCCGCCGATGAACTCCCTATGCCACGCCGCTCCACTTTGTAGACCACTTCCCCTAATTCGGCCTTTAGCAGCCGATGAATTCTAGCCCGTTGAACCTATGGTTTTAATTTAGGTGGCTAGGTTTTAAGGAAAGAGAGAGAGAGGTGAGGTCCTTATAAAGAAGATTTTCAAACACTATTCACATTCCAAAATCACGAACTCCAAACGAGGCATGCTCACTGGCGTTCCTAGCTAATTACCCCAGTTCCGAACATAGTGGAACTAGTATCGGAATCCAATTCCATCATATACAGAAGTTAGCTTTTCAAATCAAATCAAATTATATTTAATTTCTAAAATCAATTTCTATGTGTTTCGAGCCCGCACGACCACACAGTACGCCCGATCGTCACGAAACTCGACAGCGTATTACAATTCATTATTCCAGATCCAATAACACTAGTTTTATCAAAATCTACCGAAATAATAATTTAACACGTTAATTAAAAAAAATTATTATTAAACAAGTTTAATCACTTTTAATTTTAAATTAAAAGCTTTCTATTCTCATTCTTATTTAAACATAATTTTAAATAAGCTTTCAAAATCATTTTTATTCAAATTAAATACAAGATTCAATTATTTAAATAATTCCAATATTTAATTATAAACCGTTCAAAAACTCGGGTCGTTACATGGAGGCCTAAATGGTGTGACCTGTGGCTCAGCCCAGGTCATGACCAGTGCACTGTTTGTGTAGGATTGGTCCACCGGTCGTAGCGCCTGGGTTGATCTCCAAGCTACACCGGTGGCCTCCCATTGCTCCGTTCGCCCACGTTTTCTGGTTTTGATCTTCTTGAGTCTTAGGGTTCTAATTTAACATCCATGCAAGCATACAAACATCAATAATTAAATGAAAATCATGATCATATGAAGTGGGTTTTACCAAACTGAAAATAGGGTTTCAACTATTAGAAAATATGCAACAAGATATGCAATTTATCACAACCAAACTTAGATTAATTCAACTATAACTCACCCAACAACCAAATCAGTAACTTGAATTCAAGATAGAGATAGTTTTGAGAGTTTAACTCACCTTTCTTCTTAGCAATTCACTAAATGTAAAGACCTGCCTTTTTGGACGATTTAAATCGACGATAAACTACACACGTCAGACTCAAACCATTCAAAAGGGCAGATTGTTTTGGGGTAAATAAGAAAAAGATGAGAAGGAAAATAAAACAACATAGAATCTCACAGTGGAATGACAAAATATAATAATCAAATAAACAGTTCATGAAGCTGTTTTACAAAGGACATTTGATTACACATTTATATTTCAGAATCAAAGTTACATTCAACATAAATAAATAACTAATGCAGCGGAATAACATGATGTAGTGATATGAATATAATAAATAGTAATAGTACAAAATCTTCGTCTTCGTCCTCCAGAAAGCAGTCTTCGATAAACTGAAAAGCTTAGGCTGACCCGAGAGAATTGAAAAGATAAAACACTTGAGTCAGAACTAAAAGATCTTAAGTAAGTTAAATCAACAGTAAATAAACATGAGTGTAACGGCGTCAGAGATGATTACGGGGTTTGACATCTCCTATCCAGCGTCTACCATGACTGCAATAACTTAAGAGATGTTCGGGATTTCCACCTCCTAAGGATCCGTTAAACTATCTACTATGTAGTACAATACGCTATTATAATAGCGTCTATAGTAAAGTAAAGTATTAAAATAGCATTAAGCCGTTACCCATATCCCCCTTAACACATTTTATATATTCCCATAGTTTATACAGTACCGTACGTGCCTCCGTGAGGTTTACCCAGAGGGCACTCCATAGGTATGGTACAAAACAAACTCGTAGAAGTCACGATAGGGCATGTGAACACGGCACTCGAGGCAATGCCAGGGTAGATATACTAATTGCGGATCCGGACTGGTGGTAACCTATATCAGCTACTACCGCCCAACTCGAAACACACTCCTATAATCAAAATCGATGGGCAGCCACCAAATAAATCACAAAGTCATAATATGGTATCGAAGAAATGTGTCCGATAGGATGTGCGACCTCACTTGGCCTGACGTGGCCCCTATTTTAGTCACATCTAAGCTGACTCACGGGAGTAAGGGTTACGTAAATACCTCATACAGAATCGTTCGCCAAACCATCCTACTTCATTTGTGGAATCTCCATAATGTACACAGTTGTTAAAGTGATTTTTGGTATTGGCAGAGAGTATGACAATATCTGATCTCGGTCTCTTTAACAACCAAACGCTTATTTCACATCGGATAGTTCTTTTACATTTCAAAAGTCAATCCACAATTGATATCAGAATATCATATTCTCAAAACCATATCATTTCCGAAATTACATTTACTTTTGAAATTATGTCACATTTGAAATCATATCACTTTCTAATTCATATTTCAAAAATAGATTAGATTCTCATTTAAAATCACCATATTTCTCAAATAGGTCATTTAAATCCCTACTTATGTTATAACATCATTAAACCTTATTCGCTTTAAAATCAAGGCTTTAATTATAAACATTTCCACTTTACACCATCTGAAATTTAGAAATTTTTTTTGATGGTTATAAATAGTTTAATTAGTTTAACAAAGTTTAAATAGATATAACTTAGGTTAAATAGGTTTAAAATAGATTAAATAAATTTAAAATACTTTAAACAAATTTAAAATAGTTTAAATGTTTAAAATAGATTAAATAAGTTTATTATGGATCAATTAGATTTAAAATAGATTAAATGAATTTAAAATAGATTAAATAGAATTAAAATAGATTAAATAGTTTAAAATAAATTAGTATATTTTAAAATAAATTAAAATAGTTTAAAATAAATTAAAATAGTTTAATAAAGTTTAAATGGTTTAAAATAGGTTATAATATATTAAATTAGATTAAAATAGATTAAAATAGATTAACTGGGTTAATTAGTTTGAAATAGGTTAAATTTGGTTAAAATAAATTAGAATAGTTTAAATTAATTAAGTTGGTTTTAAAATAGGTTTCAAATTATATCCAAACATTTCAATAACTCAATTTCGATCATTCATTTATATTTGACAATTCAACTTTGAAATTCCAATTTAAATCCTTTGAGCAATTCATTAAATAAATTCCAATTTCAACCTTAACGCTTAGATTTTCGAAAATAATTCAGTTTATATAACATCAATTTCTATTTCAAAATACTAGTTAACGGAATTCGAAATTTAAAGATTTTAAAAATCAATTAATTTAACCAATCCGGTGTCCCTATATAATTTTCTACCCTATGTCAAGTGATACGGATATTTACCATTTCAATCCGCAATTTAAAATTTTACGGGTATATATCATTTCTACACACAATCCCAAAATTAAATTTCAAATACATGAAATCGCTCGAGTCTGTCATTTCAACCCATAATGATTTCTCCCTAATCTATTAAATCGTTCGGGTATGTATCATTTCAACCCATAGGGAATTCAAGGGAACTTGCAGTGTTATGACAATATAAAGATAACATCCAGTCATCCAATATCAACTATCAAACATCCATAAAAATCATCATCCAAATCAAGCAATAAACATCAATAGCTAATTGATTATCAATAACAAGTATAACCGACGAATTAAAATTTAATATTAAATTAAATGGCGATAATAACCAATAAATTTCAGATTTAACAGGTATGACAATTTAAATATACCAAACATCAACTAATCAATTTCTAATCACATCATAAATTTAATTTAACTAACATAAGATAATTTAGTAATTGTGAGTGGGTTAAATCACCTACCTTTGATTTAAAATCGATTTGAAATACAAAATAAGGCTCAAAATTTAATAGTCTCAAAATTCGTCCGAACCAGTTCCATAATGTCCGAAATTTTGATACGATCCCAACGGAAGATACCACGCTTGAATCCGAGTCTGTATGCAAAAGTTATTAAGGTTAGAACAATTGAAATTGAAATTGAAATTTAAAAAAACAAACATATCAAATCTTTACACGTCATCATGTCCTACACGCAAGCAACTCCCCAGGCTGAACATCGAACACGCACGCACGTCGAGCCCCTACTTTGACCATCGAATTCGCCACCTCCACGCCGCTGTTGACCATGGCACCACCGCCATCTTGCTCGCCATGCTCAGCCGCATCCACGACTAGAAGGCCACCGCCTCCAGTCCCCCCCATCGACGCCGCCTCCTCCTCAAAGATTAGGGTTTTCGAACCCTAATCGACCAAATTCGAGCTCCTCCGGCCGAGTTAGCCCATACGACCACCAGTGTTAGCTTCCCCTTGATGAATCTTCCAAACCCATATCTCAATTTCTCCAATCGATGCTCCGATCCAAAACGCCCAATTTGACTTTGACCGTGATTTGTGGTTGATTCGTGCACTGTTACAAAATACGAATACTAGACGTAGGTTCCATTTGTCGATACCTTTCCAACAATATAAAATTCTATATAGTTTGAGGAATATTAATTTTTCGATTTGATTTTGATTTGCAATTGAATTTGGGAATTTAGGTTTTCAGCCATTGGAAAGAAGAAGGAACTGATAGATGGAATAGACAGATACATACAGAAATGGGAAATAAAAAGGCTGCTAGGGTTTAGAAAGATCTATATATATGGACAAGGTCCGATAAGAAAATGAACACGTATCGAATTGATACGAACGACAAATAGCGACCCAAAAAGCCCGTTCTGCCTCCGAAACGAAAGTGGGTCATCCCATATATTAAAATAGATGTTTTCGATATTTTTAAACACAATGGAACATGTTTCAAGTCCTAATTCCATCGTATGAAGAAGTTAGCTTATTTTAAATCGATTTTTATGCGTTTCGAGTCCGTACGATCAAACAACAAGTCCGATCGCTACGAAACTTGAAACCTTACAATAATTCACCATTATGGATCCGATGAAATTGGTTTCGTCGAAATCCGAGTCGGTGGCCAAAATGGCTATTTTCACGTTAATTAAATTAATTATTATTAAATTGATTAAATCACTTTTTCCATTCAAATTTGATAATTAACAAATTTCATCATTTTTGATCACTTGGACATTTACAATGATTTAATACAAATTTACATATCAATTATGTGTTAAATATTACACTAACTTTAGTGTTCAGTTTCAACTGTAATTAAATCCAATTAATTATAATTAAATACCAATAAATTGATTTAATTTTATTTCAATCTTTTTTTTCAATCAATGATTACTCTATAGACATAGTTAACATTTGTTTATATCATATTACACTAACATTCTACAATTATCATCTTTTACCATATTTGTGATGCCCCGCCTCTATACTCACACTAGCCAAGGACACTACGGGGTAATGTCGTCGACTAGCACGAAGAATAAGGCTGTTGAGGAGCGACCATCTGTGTAATTGCTTTGTGCGAGTACCGATATGTCAGATAGTATGACATGCATTTCGTTTCAAGAGGAAATTCGACATATCAAATACAAACTTAAAGCTACTACACAGTGGCTATGTGGCCTTCGAAAACAAATATAGAAATAAGCATAACACAAATCAGTCACAGATATTCATATCACAAAGGCAGAAACATATATGAATATAACACATAGAAGTGTACATCAAAGTAGTGGTCATATAAGATCCACTACATCACAAAAGAATAGGTACAAGTGCAAGTCAGAATAAGTATACAACATGGAGTCTCTATCTCGAATGTATAATAACAAAAACTACTAAGCTAAAGTAGTTAGCCAAAAGTCAGGTGACGAACCCTGATAAGAAGTCAAGCAGAAGAACCTGAAATACCTTGGTTTGACCCGAGTATTATTTAAGAAGAAAATAATAAACGGATCAATCAAGCTATAAATATCATATAAAATGAGACAGGATAAGAGATATGACAAAAACGTATGATAACAAAAATGCCATACCGTGACAAGTATATATAAGGTAACAACAAAAATCATACAATATCTCAAATATTCTCAAACACTAAAAAGAATGTCATATTCTTTAATTATTCACCAAAACAGAAATATTGACAAAACATATCAATGCCAATCGCAAAAATCGATGAAACACAAATTCTAGAAATCATCAACTAGAAATCCAGAAATCACAAAAAGGGGAAGGCCTATCACAAATGGGAGCATGAAAACTCCCCAACACGTGTATCACAAATGGGTCGCTATCCCATAAAATGAGCCGGAGCTCCTCCAAACAGGGTATAGTCCCCCTTGCGGACTATGAGCCAAAGTTCCTCCTATGAGCCGAAGCTCCTCCAAACAGGGTATAGTCCCCCATTGCGGACTATGAGCCGAAATTCCTTCTATGAGCCAAAGCTCCTCCAAACAGGGTATGCAGAATATGAGACGAAACTCCTCCAAACAGGGTATAGTCCCCCTTTGCGGACTATGAGCCGAAACTCCTCCATACAGGGTACAGTCCCCCACGCGGACAAAGAGACATCGCACATCGCTAGTCTAAATCACCAAAGGATCATCATTGATCGATAAGTGTAAATTACACTAAGCTAGTAAATAAACGAGTTTAGCTTCATGTCCCATAACCACTAGCTTAACTTAAATATTTACAAACAAATTGTAGATTTCCACTCGAAAATTGTCACGAGAGTTCAATCGAACAAGTCCAAGAATTAACCGACGAAGTAAACGCAAGCGTTTCATACCACTTGTTTTGCTAAGCCGTTTAATTAGATTTCTCATACGAATGAGGTAAAGGTTTGTATATACTAATAGATTGGAAAACGGATTTAAAAACGAGTTTTGTATTAAAAATGGTATTGAAATCATCTTTGTGAAAGCGTTTGAATATTTACTACTAGTATAGAAACCTTTGTATTTTTAAAAGTGACAAATCACAGAAAACGATTGTAGAAACAATCGATCAACCAAAAATTCACATTCGACGACGTGAATCAAAACCGTAGAAATCGATATCAAATCCATCAAATGGATATTCCCAAAAATCCAAAGAAAGAAGTCATCAAAGTCGATAATAAGTGATAACAACTAACCGGATCGACAAAAATCGATTAAAATTGGAAATCCAATCAAAAACAGCCCAAAATTGGCAAAATTGGCAGTTCCAGACGTCTAAGGTTTAATTCCAGACGTCTGGATTTGGTTTCTGGAAATATTCCAGAAAACCCCCACTTAGATGTCTGAAATTTCAAAGCAGACGTCTGAGACCAAACCAGACGTCTGATCATATAATTCAGACGTCTGGAATTGGTTTCCCCCGTTTGATTTTTTGCGTTCTTATATTTTTTTCCTCTAGGTCTATAACCAGACGTCTGGACTTGATACCCAAACGTCTGATCACCTGGCCTGGGCAACAGTTTGCCTAGGCCATGATGGCCAAAACGAATCGGGAGCGATTGAACGAGCAACGAAGATCAGAGATTTATGCCAAGCGACAACCCAGCCTTATAGGCTCTTCGATACACCTCAAATATCATGTCCAAACATCCATAGTAGGATTTTCATAAAATTGGACTTCAAAACCAAAAATTGGAAAATTCACCAAATCAATTCAACGCAAAAGCAAATGAACATGAATAAATGTTAGGAATTCATAGCTAACAACAATGAGAGTTATAGACGTAGATGTGAGTTCAAAAACTCACCTTTAAACCCAAAAACACGAATGAGAAGCTCTAAAACAAAGGAAATGCCAATTCCTCTTCAACTTCAACTCAAGAAGCTCCAATCTAAGCTAATAAGAAAATATTTCCTAAGTTAAGGTTTAGGAATTTCTGAAATTGAAGAGAGATTGAGATGGAGAAGATGAAGAGGATGCTTACCTAAGCTTCTCTTTGATTTTAGAGCAAGAACTTGATTTTCCTAATAAAACTAGAGTTTAGGAATTTTAATTTCCTATCTTTTCCCCCATTTTTCTCTTGAGCTTGAGTGTTAGGAAATGAGGAATGAAATGAAAGAAGAGGAGTTGAGTTAGAGTGTTTGATAAAGGAGTTGGGTTCTCTTATTGGGTTAGTGGGCTGAAACCCAAACCCAAAGCCCCAAATGAAAACATCAAAATTCTAATCAACTCCAAACATATTGATCTTTATACTAAAAAAAGTTGTAAACGCCATTTTGGACTCAATGGAAGTGGTATCGAGTCCCAATTCGACTGTTTACAAAAAGTAACATTTCAGACCTTAATCCGATTAACGATGCTATATTTAAATAAAACATTTAAATATACAATCGTAAAATATGCGGGTTGTTACAATATTAGTTGCAATATTTCAATTGCATTGAATTTTTGTCAATTTTATTAAAATTTTAAATCCCAATAAATTAACTTACCTTGGTTTCAATCTTTTATTTAAATCAATTATTGCCTTATGAATATAATTGAAATTTCTGTACATTTTATTGCATTCAACTTTTACAGTTATCGTCTTAACTCATTTTATGTAACATTTAATTTAATTTAATTATGATTGATTAAATAAATTGGTAACAAATAACAATTGTCACCATTTCTATATTTAATCACATTTGTATGTTTGTTATCGACACACAAATGTTATAGTTATTTACACAACACAAATTTTATTCAATTACAATTTATTACTTACTATTTTATTAAATTTAAATTATCAATTACTCTTAAATAAAATTATCAATTAATACACACATTATTACAATTAATTTACAACCTATTACCAATTATAACACTTTAATCATTTAAATTAATTGGAATTACATTTAAAGCAGTTATCAATTACCTTAAATTAATACTATTACATTTCATTCCAATTATATTCTTATTATTAAATCAAAAATTTTATTTCTTCCAACATTAAATCACCAAACCTCATTAAATTAACTATTTTTAATTATTGAAAATTACGGGTCGTTACACTCTCCCCCACTCAAAACTTTTCGTCCTCGAAAAGGAAAGGAAGGAAAAGGAGGAATTAAGTAATCAATATATCTTATTCAAAATATTAGATTTATGAACAAATAATTTATATAATTAAATAATTTAAATAAAATATATAAATTTATAAATAATTAAATCCTTTTGCATTTAAGTTGAAAAAAGTTTGGAAAACATCTCATAAAATTTTTCTAAGTCCAAAATTTACGGAAAATTTCGGCAGAGTCTTCTTTGTACGGAGAGGTCTGGGAGAAATAATAATACCAATAATAACAATATATATCACATATTTCAAAATAAAATATCCCAAACCATGGGAAAAACAATATAATATCGCTAGAAAACCGTAATCCGAAAACGTACTTATTTGTCGGGCAAACAAACGCTTATTTATGGAACCAAAAGCAGTAGCTATTGCTTCTATAACCTGTATTTCACTTATATCATCCAAAGAAGTTAATAATTATATAAAAGAGAAATATTTAAGTTGTTTCAATTAGTCACAACCAAATCAACACAACATGCAATAGTCATAAGCAACAAAACCATACAATCATCACATGCAATCAGAGCAATCAACCTATCATCCATAGCAATCAAAACAAAAGGTTTGTTCGGGTTCAGAAACTTTTAATCATGTAGAATGATAAATAAACTACTAAGTATACCATATACTCAACTGTCTTAGATAAAACTCAATAGATCATTTATACATCCTACACAATAGAAGTATCCTTTCCCAACCAATACATAAGCCAAACAAACAATAATTTCAAATAATATTTAAGTTTTATTCTTATTATTCTCTCCTTTTCACATTATTCACTGTTCATTTTCATTTGTTCATACAATTCTTGTTTAATTTCTTTACATTTTTCGCTTACAAAATTCATTTATACAATACCATTTTTCTTTTCATTAGTTTACATTCACTGCTTACATAAGTTATTTCCATTTCAATTATTAGATTATTTATTATGTAAATCTCTTTACAATTTAATTCACCATTAATGGATTATTTCTTTCTCACATTCATTCTTCCATATATAGTATTATTGAATATTAAATCCATTTCTAAATCATTTCAATGCTTTTTGAAGTTATAACCATTCAATTTAACGTAATACTCATTTTAATTATAAATGGCTTCAACATTAAATTAAGTTTATAATTATTTACTTACAGTGTTCACCTTTTTATTACTTTAATTAGTAGCATTCAAGTTATTTACTTAGGTTTGCAATAAGCTTATGCATCTTAATTTTCACTTCAAAACATAATTACAATGAATATTTTCATTATTTAAGTTTTACTTGTATAATATTCCATTACATATTCTTATTAACACTACAACTTTTAACATTTTGGTAAGTTATATACATGTCTTAAGAATGAAATTGAAAGTTACACAAGTTCATCTTGTTTATTTTTTTTCAAAGTTCAATAATTCATCTTCTAAATTTTCATTATTCTTAAGTTTACAAGTTTCCAATTTCTCATATATACCATTAATCACTTAGCATCTAATTACTTATATTTTTCTTCATTCTAGAACTTCCAATTATTAAAATAATTAATATTTCATTCATTTCAATAATTGAAAACTACTAATTATCAGAAAATTTAAGAACTAAACACCGGGTTCATTTTAGTCACTTAGAAAATAATATATATATTTATCCTTTATAGATCAAATCATATTTAGAAATTCAAAATTAAGGTTTTATTCATCAAAACAGATATGTAGTAAAACTACTACAACAGTCTCCCCAGTTTGAAACTCGAAAATGAACGTCGATGATGCATGCACTCATCACCGAAATTATTTTCTAGTGACAGAGAGGGGAGTACGGAACTTATTTCCTTCCAAAATTCCTTTAAAACATTTCTTTCAAATCATCTTGAAATATTCATATCAGAAAATACTTCTAAATACTACTAATATTATATTCCAAAACCTTTTTGAAAGAAATTTCAAAAATCACGGAACTTCAGTTCTAAACTTCCAATTTATATTTACTTTATTTGTAAATCCTATTTTTCAATCAATATTTATAAAATTTCTCTACCTAACAAACAACATATTACATCCAACTATATCATTTATAAAATCTATTATTTTATATACAAAAATATATAATACGCAAAATTATTTCGTTTACCTATATTTCAAAACAAATATTGTGTCGGTCTTCCCTATTAAGTGCTTAAAAATTCCTATCGATGTCATAGCGTCCTATGCACCGACCGGGATTTATAAATACAAAACGGAACAAATTAACACAATACAAAACCATTTATAACACTACAAAATACGCTCTCTCATATGTATACACTTAGCGACTCATTCTAGGGTATTACTACCCTATTTCTAAAGAGCCAAACCCCACAAAGCTAAGGTTATCGCTAAACCAAAGCTCTGATACCAACTGTAACTACCTGCCTTTTTGGACGATTTAAATCGACGATAAACCACACACGTCGGACTCAAACCATTCAAAAGGGCAGATTGTTATGGGGTAAATAAGAAAAAGAAGAGAAGAAAAATAAAACAACACAGAATCTCATAGCGGAATGACAAATTATAATAATCAAATAAACAGTTCATGAAGCTGTTTTACAAAGGACATTTGATTACACATTTACATTTCAGAATCAGAGTTACATTCAACATAAATAAATAACAAATGCAGCGGAATAACATGATGTAGTGATATGAATATAATAAATAGTAATAGTACAAAATCTTTGTCTTCGTCATCCAGAAAGAAGTGTTCGATAAACTGAAAAGCTTAGGCTGACCCGAGCGAATTGAAAAGACAAAACACTCGAGTCAGAAATAAAAGATCTTAAGTAAGTTAAATCAATAGTAAATAAACATGAGTGTAACGACGTCAGAGATGTTTACGGGGTTTGACATCTCCAATCCAGTGTCTAACATGAGTGCAATAACTTAAGAGATGTTCGAGATTTCCACCTCCTAAGGATCTGTTAAACTATCTACTATGTAGTATAGTACGCTATTATAATAGTGTCTATAGTAAAGTAAAGTATTAAAATAGCATTAAGGCGTTACCCATATCCCCCTTAACACATTTTATATATTCCCATAGTCTATACAGTACCGTATGCTCCTCCTTGAGGTTTACCCAGAGGGCACTCCATAGGTATGGTACAAAACGAACTCGTAGAAGGCGCGATAGGGCATGTGAACACAGTACTCGAGGCAATGCCAGGGTAGATATACCAATTGCGGATCCGGACTGGTGGTAACGCATAACAGCTACTACCGCCCACCTCGGAACACACTCCCATAATCAAAATCGAGGGGCGGCCACCAAATCAATCACAAAGTCATAATATGGTATCGAAGAAATTTGTCCGATCGGAGGTGCGACCTTACTTGGATCGGCGTGGCTCCTGTTTTGGTCACATTTTTTCTAAGCTGACTCACGGGAGTCAGCGTCACGTAAATACCTCATACAGAATCGTTCGCCAAACCATCATACTTCATTTTTGGAATCTCCACCACGTACACAGTTGTTAAAGTGGTTTTCGGTATTGGCAGAGAGTATGACAATATCCGATCCCGGTCTCTTTAACAACCAAACACTTATTTCACACCAGATGGTTCTTTTACATTTCAAAAGTCAATCCACAATTGATATCAGAATATCATATTCTCAAAACCATACCATTTCCGAAATCACATTTACTTTTGAAATTATGTCACATTTGAAATCATATCACTTTCGAATTTATATTCCAAAATAGATTAAATTCTCATTTAAAATCATCATATTTCTCAAATATGCCATTTAAATCCCTACTTATGTTATAACATCATTAAAACTTATTCGCTTTAAAATCAAGGCTTTAATTATAAACATTTCCACCTTACACCATCTGAAATTTAGAATTTTTTTTATGGTTATAAATATATTAATTAGTTTAACAAAGTTTAAATAGATATAAATTAGGTTAAATAGGTTTAAAATAGATTAAATAAATTTAAAATAGATTAAAATACTTTAAATAGATTTAAAATAGTTTAAATGGTTTGAAATAGATTAAATAGGTTTATTATGGATTAATTAGATTTAAAATAGATTAAATAAATTTAAAATAGAATAAATAGAATTAAAATAGATTAAATAGTTTAAAATAAATTAGAATATTTCAAAATAAATTAAAATAGTTTAAAATAAATTAAAATAGTTTAATATAGTTTAATAAAGTTTAAATGGTTTAAAATAGGTTAAATTATATTAAATTAGATTAGAATAGATTAAAATAGATTAACTGGGTTAATTAGTTTGAAATAGGTTAAATATGGTTAAAATAAATTGGAATAGTTTAAATTAATTAAGTTGGTTTTAAAATAGATTTCAAAGTTATATCCAAACATTTCAATAACTCAATTTCGATCATTCATTTATATTTGACAATTCAACTCTGAAATTCCAATTTAAATCCTTTGAGCAATTCATTAAATAAATTCCAATTTCAACCTAAACGCTTGGATTTTCGAAAATAATTCAGTTTATATAACATCAATTTCTATTTCAAAATACCAGTTATATGAAATCAAAATTTAAAGATTTTAAAAATCATTTAATTTAACCAATTCGGTGTCCGTACATAATTTTCTACCATATGGTCAAGTGATATGGATATTTATTATTTCAAAATTTAAAATTTTATGGGTATATATCATTTCAACCTGCAATCCCAAAATTAAATTTCAAATACATGAAATCGTTCGAGTCTATCATTTCAACTCATAACGATTTCTGCCCAATCTATTAAATCGTTCGGGTATGTATCATTTCAACCCATAGGGAATTCAAGGGAACTTGCAGTGTTACGATAATATAAATATAACATCCAGTCATCCAATATCAACTATCAAACATCCATAAAAATCATCATCCAAATCAAGCAATAAACATCAATAGCTAACTGATTATCAATAACAAGTATAACCGACGAATTAAAATTTAATATTAAATTAAATGGCGATAATAACCAATAAAAGTCAGATTTAACAGGTATGACAATTTAAATATACCAAACATCAACCAATCAATTTCTAATCACATCATAAATTTAATTTAACTAACATAAGATAATTTAGTAATTATGAGTGGGTTAAATCACTCACCTTTGATTTCAAATCGATTTGAAATCCAAAATAAGGCTCAAAATTGAACAGTCTCAGAATTCATCCAAACTTGTTCCATAATGTCCGAAATTTTGATACGATCCCAAAGGAAGAGACCGCGTGTGAATCCGAGTTCGTATGCAAAAGTTATTAAGGTTAGAACAATTGAAATTTTTAAAAACAAACAAATCAAACCTTTACACGTAATCATCTCCCACACGCAAGCAACTCCCCAGGCCAAACATCGGACATGCACGCACGCCGACCCTACTTTGACCATCGAATTCGCCACCTCCATGCCGTCGTCAACCATGGCACCACCGCCATCTTGCTCGCCATGCTCAGCCGCATCCACGACCAGAAAGCCGTCGCCTTCGGTCCCCTCCATCGATGTCGCCGCCTCCTCGAAGATTAGGATTTTCAAACCCTAATCGACCAAATTCGAGCGCCTCCGACCGAGTTATCCCACATGGCCACCAGCGTTAGCTTCCCCTTGACGAACACTTCCAAACCCATATCTCAATTTCACCAAGTGATGCTCCGATCCAAAACGCCAAATTTGACTTTGACCGTGATTTGTGGTTGATTCATGCACTGTTACGAACACTAGACGTAGGTTCCATTCCTCAAGACCTTTCCAACGATATAAATTCGATATAGTTCAAGGAGTATTAATTTTTCGATTTGATTTTGATTTGCAATTGAATTTGGGAATTTAGGTTTTCAGCCATTGGAAAGAAGAAGGAACTGATAGATGGAATAGACAGATACGTACAGAAATGAGAAATAAAAAGGCCGTTAGGGTTTAGAAAGGTCTATATATATTGACAAGGCCCGATAAGAAAATGAACACGTGTCGAATTGATACGAATGACAAATAGCGACCCAAAAAGCCCGTTCTGCCTCCGAAACGAAAGTGGGTCATCCCATATATCAAAATAGATGTTTCCGATATTTTTAAACTCAATGGAACAGGTTTCAAGTCCTAATTCCATCGTATGAAGAAGTTAGCTTATTTTAAATTGATTTCAATTGAATTTAATTAAATTGATTTCTACGCGTTTCGAGTTCGTACGATCAAACGACAAGTCCGATCGCTGCAAAACTTGAAACCTTACAATAATTCACCGTTACGGATCCGATGAAACTAGTTTCGTCGAAATCTAAGTCAGTGGCCAAAATGACAATTTTCACGTTAATTAAATAAATTATTATTAAATTGATTAATTCTCTTTTTCCATTCAAATTTGATAATTAACAAAAATCATCATTTTTGATCACTTAGACATTTACAATGATTTAATACAAATTTACATATCAATTCTGTGTTAAATATTACACTAACTTCAGTGTTCAATTTCAACTGTAATTAAATCCAATTAATTATAATTAAATTCCAATAAATTGATTTAATTTGATTTCAATCTTTTTTTTATTCAATCAATGATTACTCTATAGATATAGTTAACATTTGTTTATATCATATTACACTAACATTCTACAATTACCATCTTTTACCATATTAGTTGCAATATTTCAATTGCATTGAATTTTTGTCACTTTTATTAAAATTTTAAATCCCAATAAATTAACTTACCTTGGTTTCAATCTTTTATTTAAATCAATTATTGTCTTATGAATATAATTGAAATTTCTGTACATTTTATTGCATTCAACTTTTACAGTTATCGTCTGAACTCAATTTACGTAACATTTAATTTAATTTAATTATGATTGATTAAATAAATTGGTAACAAATAACAATTGTCACCATTTCTATATTTAATCACATTTGTATGTTTGTTATCGACACACAAATGTTATAGTTATTTACACAACACAAATTTTATTCAATTACAATTTATTACTTACTATTTTGTTAAATTTAAATTATCAATTACTCTTAAATCCAATTATCAATTAATACACACATTATTACAATTAATATACAACCTATTACCAATTATAACACTTTAATCATTTAAATTAATTGGAATTGCATTTAAAGCAGTTATCAATGACCATAAAATAATACTATTACATTTCATTCCAATTATATTCTTATTATTAAATCACAAATTTTATTTCTTCCAACATTAAATCACCAAACCTCATTAAATTAACTATTTTTAATTATTGAAAATTACGGATCGTTACACTAAAATTGATTTGTCTTCTTATTAACAACGAAACCCTAGTATTGCCATAACCAAAAGAAGAACAACAACCATCAAAACCTATTATAAACTGAAAATAAATTTGACTAAAGAGTGAACTAGAACTAGGAGAACTTACTTTCATTTTATGACAATTTTATGGAATTTATTTGTAATTTAAATTTGAGATTTTTGATTGAGTTTGAAAGAGGAAGAGAACCCTAGGTTGCTTCTTCCTCAACTATGAACGTATAAGGTTTGAGAAATGAGTAGTATTTTCTCATATTTACTAAGATTGGTATTAGTTTCAACCAGGCCCACTTAAAATAGGATGCATTTTCATTTTATTTATTCTCTTTTTAAACTAACCTTTTCAATATTTATTTGCAAATAAATATATCTCCTCATTTACAACATAAAATTCCCAATACTATTTTACTTCAAAAATTTATACATAAACACTACAATGTATCTTAATCTCTTAACCCTTCATTAAGAAGAAAGAAACACAATTTATGCAATTATCTTACCTTCTTTTTAATATCTTAAACAAGTTAATATTTTTATTTACAATAAAAGGCCAAATATAACTCTTTTATTGTTTGAACACAACTAACTTATTTTTATTAAAAATATATATATACAATATTTTAAAATCATTATTCCAAACTTCTAATTTGAATTACCATTCTCATAAAACATTTTAAATTCTAATTTCTCCTATTTAAATGTAACAACCCACCTTTTTGGACGGTTCAAATCGACAATAAACCACACATGTCAGACTCAAACCATTCAAAAAGGAGGATTGTTAATGGGGTAAATAAGAAAAAAAAAACACAGAATCTTGCAACGAAACGACAAAATATAATAATCAAATAAACAGTTCATGAAGCTGTTTTACAAATAGCATTTGATTACACTTTTACAATCCAAATTAGAGTTATACATACATCAGAAATAAACAAATAATGTAGTAGAACACAGAATGCAGCGGAATAATAAATAGCAATAATATACTGAACCTTCGTCTTCGTCCTCCAGAAAATAGTCTTCAATACACTGAAAAGCTCAGACTGACCCGAGTGTAATGAAAAGACAAAACACTCGAGTCAGAACTAAAAAATCTTATCCAAGTCAAATCAAAATAAATAAAATAGAAATATTAGTGCAATGGTTTCATAGATGTTACGGGATTTTCATCTCCTATCGAGTGTACAACGTGAATATAATTATTTAAAGGTTTCAAATAATTTGAAATATCAATCTTAATCATCTAATTAAAACAAATCCGAAGTTCTAATTAACTTAAACCCTTCAAATAATTCAGTTCTAAATAAAATCCAAATTCAAGAAATTATATGGGTATATGTCATTTTAACTAGTACTAAAAATCAACATTTTCAAATCAATGAAAACCGCTCGTGTTTATCATTTCATCCCATAACGATTTTCTCCTAATCTATAAGATCGTTCGGGTATGTATTATTTCAACCCATAGGAATACAGAGATATAGACATAAATAACATCTAATCATCCAAAATGTCAACCAATAACATCCATCCAATCACCCAAATATCAACAATTGAACATACAGCACAATCAGCATTGAAATCAACCAATAACTACCAACAATTTACTGGTTATCATTAACAGGTATTTTTGGCAATTTAAATTTAAGTGTTAAATTAAATGGCAATTAAATTCAATAAAAGTCAGATTTAACTGGCATGACAATTTAAATTATACTAAACAGCAACCAATTAATTTCTAATCACATCATAAATTCAATTTAACTTACATAAGAAAATCTAGTAGTTGTGAGTGTTTGCTCACCTTTCGTGGCTACGAAGTGATGATAAAAATGGGGTAATACGGAGATTCCTAGCAAAGATCCAAATGCAAAGCATATCTAACAAAGCTTAGACACAAACACGAATCAATAAACAAGTTTCAACTACTTCCAACTTCCAACCAACCAAAGATCCAAACTACGGACAAACCTGAAACTAGGTCATCTTTAAGAAAATATTCGAACCAGAATACTACTGAATTTGTAAAAGTGACTAACTAGAAAGTTGTTACAAATTATTTTCTATTCGCTTTGAAAAAAAGAATCACTCAAAAATCTTCTGTTTTGAGGAAGTTATGGTCAAAACAAACATAGGTGTTTTCTGAGTTGAAAATCTGAGTTAAAAAATACTTCAAAAATATTTGTATTTTTGGCATAGCAAATTAAGGAATTTGAAGAACTGATCTAAAAGAAAGTTGAAGCCACTAAAAAAATAAATGACTTAAAAAGAATCACATAATTTGATTCATTCCCGAAGGAGATATGATTGATACAATATGGGGTATTTTCGGCCAAAACTGGACTCGAGAAAGGACTTGAAAAAATGGAGTTTTTGATATAGAAATATTCAGAATGGGAAGAAGGGTTCAACAACAAAGTTGTTTCCAATGAAATTATACACAGTTTCAATTTTTTTCTTGATTTGGAGTAGTTTAGTGGAATATAGAAGCCATGGAATTAAGGGGAAGAAAGAGGGAAAAAAGGAAGGGAAAAAGAAGGGAAAGGAGAAAGAAGAGGACAAGAAAGGTGGGGCTTTGGCCATGGGTTACTGCCGTGGGTTGTGGGTGGTGATGGAGGTGGGTGGCGGAAAGAGGAGATAGGTAGGCTAGGGTTTTGAAGGAGGAAGGATGGAATTTGATTTGGAGGTTTATGATTTTTGGGGTTTGGAGTTTTCTGTAGATTTGAGCAAGAAGAAGAGGAGTATGCAGAAAATTTCTCAAATGAGGAATTTCTGTACGTACTTGGTTTTAGTCAGATAGGAAATAGAAGGTCAATGGGTGGGAAAAGAAATGGTCCAAAGTCTTTTAGGGTTTCTAGGGTCTCTTGGTTTAATAAGGAGCCTATTAGTCTAAAACAAACCCAATAAGACTTAGCCAAAAAAAGAACACAAATATATACTGCAAACGAAAGAAATAAGCTACAGGTTATTTAATAATTAGGTAATGAAGGTGGAGAGACAAAAATAAATGTCACGTTTTATTTTGAAAGCTTTAGGCATTAATAATGCATAAAGAAATGTACGTAGGAATGGAAAAGTTGGCAAACCAAAGGAAACTGAAATTTTGTATACACGAAAATGACGTAGCAAGAATTAAATACAACCTAAAAGTTTAGGCTCAGGTATTAAACAAAAGGAGAAATGAACGGATCAAGTATTAATAATGAGATAACTATTTTAAAATGTACATGCAATAATTAATAACAAAAGAAATGAAGGGACCATGTACATCGTACAACCTTTTTGAAATTCAATTTGTGAAACATAACCAAATTAACTTCATTAACTTAAATAATATTCAAATTTGTACGCATTTAGTTTTTTTATCTATGCATAATAAATAAAATTACTTACCTTAAAAATGAAAACATTCAATTTGGTTTTCCCAAAATGATCTTTTATTTCAATTAAAACATCATTTCTGTTTAACACAAAAGGTGCGTTCTTTTAGTAAGTCTATTAATTGCAATCAATGTTTTCTTCCCTTCTAATTAAAATATTTCAATAACATTAATTGCAATTACTTACAAAGTTAAATTTCAAAACAAACGACTAAAATGGATGAAAAATAGAATAATTGTTTCCTTTAGTCATTTAAACACCTTTATAAATTTGTTGTTTATACATCAGAGTAATAAATAACTTACTTAAATAAATTATTTCCTACTCTTGTAATCCATTTGTATGCTAAAACACAGTTCAAATATACATATATTTCTTCCTTTAAATCAATCATTCTATTCTTTATTTTAAAGAAATTAAACCTACATTCACAAATGAAACATTCATTTTATTTAATATAAATGTTCTTCTCATTAAATCAACTTTCCTTATATTTTCACAAAACATAAGCTACGTTTAACTACACATATTAATTTACAATTTGGTGTCCTCTCTACCATTAATTGAAATTATTCAATTACATTGATTTCAATTGTTTTCAAAGGTGAATTTCAAAATGGACAAAATAAATGTAATGAGAAATAGAACAATTATTTCCTATCTAATAGTAATTTAAACACAATTATACACTATTGGATACAAACAGAAATTATATATTTCTTACCAAATAATAGTTTCTCATCTCTATAATCAATCTTTAAGCTACCAAACATTTCAAATAAATAAACATATGATTTCTTCTTTAATAAAGAAAAATTTATTATTCTTTATTAACATTTATTATTCCAATCAATTGGAAATTTACCTTCAGACAATTGTTAATTTCTTTCAAACTAATGTTAAAAAAATACACACTAACATTTGTTATCAATATGTTTCATTAATAGAAGTTTTACTTAAGCTCATAAATTGTATTATAATTTAATTTGTATCAGTAAAATCTTAATTTTTTTTATTCCTAACAATTTTATTCAAAAATCTTATTTAATTTAATATTTTTAAATGTTTAAAAATACAAAAATACGGGTTGTTACATTAAATCTTTATTTATTCTATTTAACAATACTAAAAAATCACGGTTTTTACAGACTTCCTCGCTTAAAGAAATTGCGTCTTCGCAATTTCTAATTCTGAGCAAAGTCTATAATTAATAGAAATATATTATTGCAATAGTATTTCTGTATTATTTTTTTCAAAATATACACTGACACAAAAACACACAAACATCTTGGCAACAAAATAATCAAGCAGTGTACCAGAATATTCTTGTATTTATACTCAAACAAAATCTTTTGACTTACTTTTCAAAAGATTAAAACATCCAATTTATATATTTATTTAGGTTATTTCCAAGAATTAGATTTCTTCAATCAATTTCCATTTTTAGTTACTTCTTTTTATACAATTCACTTCTTTTAATGACAAATGACCGCCCTTCACAAGTGTATTTACACTTTGCAAGTCTAACATAGATGACTGCACTTTGCAAGTCTACCTGCATAGCAAGTCTAACATAGATGATTGCACTTGGCAAGTCTACCTTCACATCGCAAGTCTAACATAGATGACTGCACTTCGCAAGTCTACCTGCACATTGCAAGTCTAACATAGATGAGTGCACTTCGCAAGTCTACCTACACATCGCAAGTCTAATGTAACTGCACTTTACAAGTCTACCTGCACATCGCAAGTCTAACATAGATGACCGCACTTCGCAAATCTACCTATACATCGCAAGTCTAACATAAATGACTGCTATTCGCAAGTCTACCTGTGCATTGCAAGTCTAACATAGACAACTGCACTTCGCAAGTCTACCTGCACATTGCAAGTCTAACATAGATGACTACACTTTGAAATCTACCTGTACATCGCAAGTCTAACATAGACGACTGCACTTCACAAGTCTACCTGCACATCGCAAGTTTAACATAAATGACTGCACTTTTGCAAGTCTACCTGCACATCGCAAGTTTAACATAGATGAAGACACTTCGCAAGTCTAGAACCAAGGCCTATCATAATTGACTGCTCTTCGCAAGTCTAAGACATGCACTTCACATATCGTCACAAAAGTGTCAATTACCTTCTAATAGTAACCATTCAAGTAACGCCAGTGCGTCCCATAACCACTCGGGTTTACTTAAACATTTACCAAGTTAGTAAGCTCCACTTACTCAAATATTCTATAATACAAGTCGTACAATTAACCAATAAGGTGATCTCAAATGTCCCATAACCACATAGGATTACCAAATCATTTAATCATATTTCCTATTCCATAGAAGCAAGAATTTACAGCCAAACATTACTCAAGGAATTATTCTTCATAACATGAAAATCACAAATATTCAACCATGACTCATCTTTTAAATTTTATTTTATTTTACACTTTGAAGTCTTCCTTACATAATTAAAAAAATTAGTTTAGTATAAGTTATATCCTTATACTGGAAAACTTGGACTATATTCCCTTAAGGATCTATCGGTCCCACCGAACACTAAAAGAGAATACAACCCAAAAGTTTCAAAAACTTCTTAATAGCAATCACAAGAATTTAACCAAGGCATCCCATACTACCCGATGGAATTCGAGTATTCACTAATGGGCTAGCAAGTACTACTCAAACATTCCATTCAATGAGTTGTACAATATTTGATGAAGTGGTATTTAAGAGCATTTAAACCAGTTGGTAACACTAAGTCGATTATTAGTACTCCCCATATTATAGAACGAAGGCTCTCAAAACATTTATCTTATAAAAGTTTATAGTTTAAAATTCCAAACTTCCTTTCAAAATTTAAATGATTTGATTTCAGATAAATCTTTTCTCCTAAATAATTTTTCTAACTTTATATTCCTCAAAACAATATACTAACTTCCTCTAGTATTTATTTATACCAATTCAAATAAAAGATTTATCCTTTTAGATTTTAAATCATCAATCATAAAATTCAACTTTCTTTTTCAATTAATTCCTTACTTTGAAATTCCAAATAAATTTACACAATTTCTCACTTCTTCTGTTTTAACTTCATTTAAATTAGAACTTAAAATTAACATCCATCTAAATCATAAAATTATATACACAGCAAAGCATAAGCATCCCACACAATTTATCATATATCAAAATTAATATAACAATGTTGCCCTGCCATTTATTTTTAACCAATCGCTTCACTAGATGGCTATAATGTTGATTGTGAAATAAACATTGCCTCGCCCCTATTCTTTGCTATTGCTAATGCTCGATGGCTGCAACCGTTGCCAAAATCAATACATATAAAACATCTTTTAAAGTTTTCAATAAAATTTTCTAATATTATTAATTCCGGAATCATCCAAATAATATTATTAAAACTCCATGTAATATCTTCCTTTGAAAATATTATTTATCTTCAAGATACCTTATTTTAAAACCTTCTTATTTGCATATATATACACACACACACACACACACATACTTTTCCCAAAATAGCTTTTCATTTCCAAAAACTCATTACATATGCATATATTTGTATTTTCCAAAACATTTATCCCATTTAAAATTATATTTAACTCAATTAAAACTTTATCTTCTTTCTAAATATTATTTGAAACTTTTGTAAAACATTTATAAAATATTAAAACTCAAAGCACTGTGTCCGATTGTCTTGTCGAAGTGTTTATGAATCCTTATCGATAACGTTGGTCAGACCCATCGATCAGAATCCTTAACACACTCAAAGGGCAATCTAACACGAAACTAATTTCTAAATATTTCTTTATTAATTTATATATATATATTCATATAATTGAAAATATATTAATAAGAAATTAAGAACACATCCATTCATCCATGCACACATCATGCAATCAAACATAAATAAACATCTAACTATTGTATCCAACGGAAGCAGTCTATCGGCTTCCGCTGCGCAACTCTGATCACTAACGGATTAGGACACCACTACACAACACTTAACTTTTAAAACCATTCTATAAAATAATTCAAAATTTTCACAAATACGTCCCAATTATTATTCCCAATAATCATTTATACTTCGATTCTAAATAGGAAATAAATCCTAAACTCTCCTTGACACACCCAAGGGATGGGACTTCTAAGTCAATCTAGGCCAAGATTCGTGTTCCGTATATTCTATATTATTCTGAACCTACGCTCTGATACCAAGCTGTAACACCCCACCCCGCGACCCACACTAACAAAGGGTATTACTGGGTAGTACTGTATGTTAGTGTAGAGAATAGGGCTGGTTAGGAGCGACCATCTGTAAAATTGCTTTGTGCGAGTATCGAATACGTCAAATAATGTGACTATAGTTTTCTTTTCTTTTTCGCCAAGTGTTAATTCAACATATATGATCCAGGCGAAAAACAATAATTCAATGGTTTAATCTATTTCAGAACAATACATAATATAATATACAACATAGAATTAATTATCGCAATTGAAATAATATACATCAATATCTCTCAAAACTATAAGTCTACAAAAGGAAATACTAGACTCACATTTTTATAAATATACATCTATAACACTGACATGTCTCAAATATATACATAACCATAAAAGTCTATGACATGAACAAGCATCTATACAAGACTCAAATGGTACACCACAATAATAACAACATCAAAATAGACTTCTTAAGCTAGCTCACTCCAAGGTCGTTGAGTCCCTGTACCTATCAAGTCTCGGTCTGACCCAAGCATTAAAATAACATCCGAGTCAAACTATCTCTAATTATCAGAAAAGGTGTGATACTAATAATA
Source organism: Allium fistulosum (assembly GCA_030737815.1). NCBI lineage: Eukaryota > Viridiplantae > Streptophyta > Magnoliopsida > Asparagales > Amaryllidaceae > Allium > Allium fistulosum. Next base: position 410,013,350 of record CM060908.1, on the reverse strand, counting down.
ATAAACTTGCATAAATGACAAGGATAATTATCTACAAAATTGTACATCACTAACATAATAATACCTCATTTAATTACTTCATAGTTCATAGTTAAACTTATGCTCATTTACAATATTCAACAAAGTCAGAGCAGCCACAACAATAAGAGCATAGATAATCACATCCATATATGCAAACAAATAGACAAGCACTTCGCAAATCAATACCAGCAACATGCACTTTGCACACCACACTTCGTAATTATAACTCGCTTGAAAACGAGTATCAACAAATGGGCCTGAAATCCCATTTAATGCGCTTAAACGGATCACTCACTCACGAGTCTGAAACCCATCAAATAAGTGCTATCCACTTTTGATTAGTAATTATAAGAGTGTCGACAAATGTCCCATAACCACTTGACGATGCTCAAATATTTACTAAAAGCTAGTAAATTCCACTCGTGCAAATAAATGTTCATTCGAACAAGTCCTAGAATTAACCGGTGAACTAAACGCAAGTGTTTCATACCACTTGTTTTACTAGACCGTTTAATTCAATTTCTCATTCAAGTGAGATAGCGTATTTTGTAATAAAAATAGTTTTTCTTTTAAATCTAATTTAAAAGTAGATTCAAAAGGATTTATAATACTATATAGTAAAAACTATGATTTAATTCACATCTCTATACTTATAGAAAACTTGCTTCGAAATCATTTTGAAATTTAAAGTGTGTGTGTGTATTCTCCAAAATCCTTCTTATCCAAACTACATATATATTTTCCTCTATATATAATAGAAATCAATTTATTTCAAAAAAGAATTCCTTTATAAATAACTTCACAAACCGGTTCAAATAAATTGTGTGTTAAACAACCATCATAGAGCAAGTCTTCCATGCCAACAAGTATAACAAAATTAAATTCAAGCAACCGAAAATGCACAAATAGGTCATCACAAACAAATTTCAGATTGACTCTAAAATCATTACAAACATCAAGACAAACGAACAATTATCATCTTAAACGGGCTACTGAACAAGTGAACCGGAGCATCCGGAGGCCTAAACAGTGTGATCAAGGGCTCAACCCATGTCACGACTGGTGTAGTTGTTTTGTAGAAAAATTGGTGAATTTTACAAGTGGTTACATGATGATATATGCATGCACAAGAGTGAAGAGAACAAATGAAGATGGAAATAATTCAAAGTGAAGATAATGGAGGACCCCACCTACCCACCTACCTTAATGTACAAATTAGAGGTTAATGCACATGCTTATGGAATTAATGGCTTCATGTACACTTAAATGATGATTAGTAGAAGCTAATGATTACTTGGCCTCCACACTTCCTAAGTGGTATTTTGGGAAGCCCCCAAAAAATAAAATTAGGGTTTTATGCATGTATAAATAACCCTCTTATGTACGTGAAACTATCTTCTATTCTCTCTTATGTTTACTTAGGAAATTAGCAAGTTGTAAACACAAATCAAAGTGAAATAAAAATGGCTTCCAAGCCTCTTTCTCTTCTCTTATCTTCTTGCTTTTATTTACCTTTTTTTGTTGATGTTTTCTATGCTCTTTTCTTTGCTAGTAGATTAAATTTATATTCATGCAAGTAGTGTAGTTTATATTTTTATGCAAGTAGTTAGTAGCTAATCTCTTTTGCTTTCTTTGCTTATTTTCTATTTTCTTCTCTTTTTATTGTTGAAATTTACTTGTGTTGCTTCAATGCCACAAATGAGTAGCTAAACCCCTTCAATTTAGGGGTAATGAAGCTCTCAAATATTATGTAATTTCAACATTTGTTATGATTTATGATCTCTTTGTTTGTGCTTTATGAAAGTGAATTTTGATGCAAGTTTATACAAGTGGGTTTGATAGCTTATATTGCTTATGCAAATGAGCTATACTTATTCAACATAAACACAAGTTGCATCATCATTTGCTAATCCATTTTTGATTGTGAAAAGAAAGTAAAAAATGAAATTTGATGACCTATATTACTTGTTACAATAGTAAATAGATCATACTTAAAATAGCTTTCGCTTTGGCTTCATTTTCATATGAATTATAAGTGGTTTATTTGTTGTATTATAGTTTGATGGTTTGAGTTATGTTAATTAATAACATAAACAAACCATACTTATGATAAATACAACAATATTTCACTTAATATCAAAAGCTAGAGATCACAAATTGTTTGTTTCTTGATTTACAAAAATATGAGAGTGAATTTGCCTCTAAATTGTTCTCTAGTTCAATAGTTTTTTAATCACATTTTAATTCTAGCTTTAGCTTCCTTTTGTAGTTAACAACTTTCATCTCACTTTGGTCGAATAGATTTTTAATCTCTCACAATTCCCTGCGGATCGACCCGTATTCGCCAAGTACTACAAAGAGTACGCCGTGCGCTTACGGTAATTTTATTTCTAAATTCGTTCAACGGTTTTCTAATCCGATAGAATTTCCGTCATCGAACAAGTTTTTTGCGCTGTTGCCGGGGAGTTGATTTGATTTTAATTTTATATTCTTCAAATTATTTTCGTTTGTTTGAATTTTGTGTGTTTTTGTTTTGTGTGTGCATTTAAAAAAAAAATTGTTGTGTGTTTGTCGTTTGATTTTTGTTTTGTGCTTGTTGTTTTTCTTGCATTTCCATTTGCATTTTCATATTTTAAAAAAAAGATACACAATTTATAAAAAAATATATTTTATTACTCGCTTTTGCATTTACAATTTTTCTTGTTACAACTTTTCTTTTACATCTACAATTTCACTCACTACCCTCTATTCTCTATGCAACATAATAGTGCACACTTCATCATCTCTGCATTTTCAAACAGTAGCATTTCCATTTCTGCTTTCTTTGCCATAACCAACTTCTGACCTCCAACATATCTCCTATTCCATCACCACCCATTGCTGCGACCACTGTTGCACTTCACCCCTAAATTGACACACTGCCCATTCCATCATCAGATAACCTCTGTCATCCCATCAAAACCATTCCTGACTGTTTGCACAAACAAACCATTCCTGACTGTGCATTTCTACCATAGTTTCTCACATCACATACCACAACTCCCTTCATCAAGAGTACAACAGTTCGTCCTCACATACATAACCCTCTCCATCAAACGGCAACCCAGAAACCTTCTACCTGAAACTAACACGGCAAAACTCCAATTGCAACAGTGTTGTTGCCATCACTCTGTGCATATTTCTAACTGCCAACCCACTACCATCTTCCAATTACATTACTGCATTCACTACATCAAAGTTCACCACTCCGTCAACATTCTTCATTCTCCATCTTTGCCATAAAAACCTCACTGCCCACTGTCCATCCACTCACAAACACAACTACCCACTCCACATTTCTCCCTACCCTCCTCTCTGACCATACCATTCTACATTGCCATTACAACTTGCACAACAGTCAAAGGACACATTCATCACATCCCACAACACATAACCACATACCATCCTTCATACTGCTGTCATCTTTCTTATTGCCATTCCTTTGAACCAAACAAAAACCACGGCCATACCTTTGCTACATCATCATACTTCGTATACTTCTGCAACTGTTGTAGTAAAGACCCAAAAACTCAACCTTCGAAAATCGGCATCCGTACGTCACTTGTACTCAAAATGCCGTAGATTCAAACGCCGAATCTGGTTCCCCGGAGCTTATAACACAGTAAGTATAACAACACAGTGGAATACAGAAATCACTGATATCATATACAACTCCAATGAATACAATATCCAGTATGATATACAACAATGATATCAATAATACACAGCAATATCAGAGATATGATAAAATGCTACAGCGGAAATAAAATAGATAACACTAGCAGCGGATAGAATATCTCCAATAGAATGCCCCAATCCATAGCTAGCAGAAAGCAAGGTCAGTCGTCCAAGGATTGACTAGCTCCAGATAATCTACTCAACCTGAATATCTGAAAACCCCAACTCTAGACTGCTCGTGTAGAAAATTATGAGCACCCAGAGTTTAGGAAAGGAACAATAAACTCCAGGTCATTCATGGGACTGGTGTGAGCAACAAAAACTGTTTATCTTTAAAACAAAGTAAGATTGAATTTCGCAATGCTTTTGGAAAATGAAACTACCATAAGGCCTCCCGCACACACATACAATGCAAACGCAGAATCGGAGGAGATTTCTCCTTATGATAGTCAAAGATGCTTACTACGCAAAACAAATCATTGAATATTATTACTAGTGCATAGTGAAGAAAACATTTCGAAAGTATAATATTAATCTTAGCCAGCATAGGCATTTCACGTTATGCCTACTATAGCTACTATGTTCAATAGCAGGTTACCGCCACATTCCATAGCAGGTTATACAACTAAAACCGTACAAGGTTCGTATTGTTTCTTTGGATTTTCCAACAAATGGTCAGGCTAAGGAACTTCCTTCCGCCGCATGGGATCGCCTCTGGCGGGACGTCCCGAGAGACAAACTGCTCTGCCAACACAAGGCCGGGTTACCCCTATAATAGGTAACTCACGAATATGCCACCTCCCTGTAACGTCCCAGATTTTCGCGTTCGAAAATCGACATCCATACTTTACATCGTACTCGAATGTCGTAGATTCGAGCGTTCAAATCCGAGTCGCCGGAGCTTATAACACAGTTAAGTAAATATCACAGCGGAATAAAAAGAATATAGATATACAACATCTGATACAATATCCAGATACAATGATGATACAATGAATATCTATATACATCAGAGATATAATACAATAAATTGCAGCGGAAAGAAAAATAGATAACATCAGCAGCGGATAATCTTCATCTCCAAAGCACGATCCAGAAATAGCTCGAACTCCCAATAACGAGGCACAAAGATAAGCAAGTGCAGTCTGATCCAAAGACTGAACCAACTCCAGAAAATCTACTAAACCTGAATATCTGAAAACCCCAACTCTAGACTGCTCGTGTAGGAAATTATGAGCACCCAGAGTTTAGGAAAGGAACAATAAACTCCGGATCAGTCATGGGACTGGTGTGAGCAACAAAACAGTTTATCTTTAAAACAAATAGCAAGAGAATTTAAAGTCAATTCGAAATGCTTTTGGAAAATGAAACTACCATAAGACCTCCCGCCACACACACAATGCAAACGCAGAATTGGAGGAGATTTCTTCTTATGATAGTCAAAGATGTTTACTACGCAAAAATCAAATCATTTGCTATTATTACTAGTGCATAGTGCAGAAAACAATTTCGAAAGTAGAATATAAATCTTAGCCAGCATAGACATTTCGCACTTATGCCTACTATAGCTACCATGTTCAATAGCAGGTTACCACCACATTCCATGGCAGGTAATACAACTAAAACCGTACAAAGTTCGTATTTGGAAGATGGATTTCCAACAAATGGTCAGGCTAAGGAACTTCCTATTCCACGAAAGAAACGCCTCTGGCGGGACGCTCCGAGAACCACACCGTTCTCTGCCAAACAAGGCCGGCAACCCCTTTTCCCAAGGGATAAAAGAAACCTCAGATATGCCACCCCCGGTCCTTTAGGACCTTTAACCGAGGTACCTCTAATCCAACATCACACGTCATTAATAAAGTGTGTCCATATGAGTAAGTATCTGGGATCCATACCATGATACTACCCTTTTCCAGAAGGAATGGTCATACCCTAGGGGAGCTACCCCTGAAAACCTTGCCGCACGATTCCTGTTTCGACCATTACCGGGTTGTGAGGCTCGACGAAGTCTCGTCCACAAAGCTACGCTTTTTCAAAAAGCCACGCTTTGGGTCAACAGATGATCAACCTATGATCACAAAGATAAATGATCAAACAAATGATCATATCACAAATGATCAAACACTGATCATCACACAGCAACACTCAGCATGCCACATTACCAAATTGGGATATATCGCTGATAAATTTCAACTACATAACCTCTGAGCTCGTACGTCTCAGAGAAGGGTGTTAAGCTAAGAGAATAAATTATCCGCCACCAACAGAAATGTATTTGAAAGAAATCGGCTTTATATCTCAAAGTGTAATGTCAAACATGTAACCATACAAGTCTGTTCCGGGTTCGAACAGAACCGAAGGCACTTCTCACGAAGCCCTTGCAAATCCGGATAATTTCCAATCACGTCCGGACTTCCCATCACAAAAGAGTGATATAAATCTCTATACCGGAGCAACTCGGTGCAGAGACATTCGACAGGTTGTCCGTTCATTTTCGAAAAATATTCGGTCTTCAACACCGGTCTTCAAATGCTATCCATAACGTCGAATCACTTATTCGGAATGGGTTATGTGACACAAAGGTCCTCTCCCGGCTAAACCGAATAGTGAGCGCAATATTTAAAAATATACGGATATTGGGATTTCAATTAAGTCACAACTTAAACCCAAACTTTCTTTTCAAATGGTTTAACAAATTACCATTTCAAATCTTTTAAACAAAAATATTCATTTTAACAACCTTCAACGGTTTAAAACAATTTCCACACTTTAATCTTTTAAACAAAAGATTCATTCACAGATTTTCCAAATTAATTCCCATTTCAATTTGATTAACTCGTTAAATCTTTAAATCAAAGATTTAACTTATAGCTTTCAAAACAATTTCATTTCTAATTGGTTAAACAAAACATCATTTTAAATCTGTTAAAAATAAACAGATTTAATTCATAGCTTTCAAAAAAGAATTCATTCATAGCCTTTTAAAACATTTCAATTTCATTTTGAATTTGAAACCTTTCAACACAAATTGGAAGTTCACTTCTTATATGAAAGCTGTTATTATTTGAAAACAAATAGTTTTCGTTTAAGAAAAATCCAATTATATTTACACGAGTTAAAACCCTTTTTATTTTATTCACATTCCAAAATCAATACTTTTTAAAATGGTTTAACTCATATATAACAGGTATAAAATCTCTAATCCCTATTTTCAAATCATAGAGTTCAATTTCAAATCTTGAATTTAAGTTTAAATCAAATTATTTAAACTTCAAAACTTAATCAGGTTATTCGAAAATAAGTTTCATCTTTGAAATTCCATTTCTAAAGCTTTTCACATTTAAACCGAAATTTCTAATTTCAAAATCAATTGAAATTTAAAATTTCAATTTCAAAAACATCAAATTTAAATTATCTGTGACTTAACCGATTTCCACGTGAAATCCATATTTGTGTGTGTAATAGTGTAGTCCAGGGGTTCAACACAGTAGTGCAACATCATACAATCATCACAGATCAAAATACAGAAATATAGTTGATAAACGATATAACTATATCGCTTATCTTTTATTCACAAACATATATCACAGATAAGTAAATTACAGATTACAACATAAATCAGGGTGTATCACAAAGCATCATATGTCAGGGATATCAAACAATTCACATTCAATAGAATCCAAGCATTCATAAGTAAGATCAATTTAATTATCTGGTAAATTCAAATCAGATTTATTACTTATGAATAAACCACAAATCTTGGTTAATTAATCATTAATTAATTATAAACCATTTTTAATTAATTAACCTTTAATCATTTTAATTAATTAACCTTTAAATCATTTATTACTTAAGCCTTAATTAATTAATTATCCTCAAATTAATTACCTTAATTTATAAATCATATTAATTAATTAACCTTAAACCAATTACATAATCAATTAACCCCTTAATTGCTTTCATTAAGTAATTAACAATTTACAATTGATTTTCTTGATAAATAAATCTGATTAATTATCAAATTTAAATCACATTTATTTAATTACTTAATAATTTCTAGTTAATTTCCTTTATTAACTTAATAATTCAGAATTCTTGATTACTTAATTAATCATCCATAGCATTAATTAATTGAATTAATTAATTATCCATTTTTAATTATCCTAACAATTTAGTGAATCATTAAATTCATATAAATGATTTAATTATCATACAAATCTTTAATTACTTAATTCATTTCAAGTATAATTTAGTTAACCCTTCTTAATTACTTCTTTTAAAAACAGTTAAACAAAAATGATCACTTAAAATTGTTTAAGTGATATAACTTCAATTTGTTTATTTTGAAGTTTGCAAACAGTTTCGCCAAACATCAACAAACCCGAGAATACCCCCATATTTACTCGAGTAGTCTCTCGAGTTTCCCACCAGATTTCACGAGTTGTTCTTCTCCCCTCACGTACGTTTCTTCTTCTTCCTCTTTTTTTTAGATAAGTAAAGTTTAGTTCAGTGCAAACTATAGTATATAAAAACTCTCACGCGAACTCAGCTATAACCCGAAGAAAACGATCCATATACTCGAGAAACAACTGGAGATCACCCCACCAACAACCCTCGCTGACACGAACCCACGCCGTACATGTGCACGGCGTCTCGCCGTCACTCCGGCGAACTCCACCACCTCAGGCAAGTCGCAAATCTCACAACCAATTAGAATCGAAACACGATTCGACACAAAAATTCTCAAATCGAAAAATAGCATTACGCTTGAAAACTGAAACTAACCTCCCTCAGCAAAACGCCTCTCCACCATCGCTCAAGCCACCGGAGATGCCCAAAACTCCGTACACACCACGACAATACACTAAACAACCCTCCTCCAGAGTTATGCGAAGCTCGGTTATGTAGAGAAGGCGAATTCGTCACATTTCCTGATCATAACACATACGAACCCTAAACCCTACCTTGGATTCATTCGACAAATTCAGGCATTTATAAATTTATTCAACAATTTTCTCAACATCCCAGATGTTTATACTAGGTTTATTTCAAATTACAACTTTTATTATTGATTAATTCACTGGGGGTTGAGAAAAATGCAAATTTCATTCACCCTCAACTGCTCTCGAATTTCTTAATTAAAAATCCATTTTTTTGCTTTAAAAATCATGATTTGATGTATAGATTCAATATACAATCTTGAATCGGTATTTTGCAACAATCGAATATTAAAAATTATCACTTGGTTTACCTGTACATAAATATTACAGTGAAGTGCTTGATGGAAATGATTGTAATCAACCTTTAAAAATCTTAGTTTAAGTTTAGCATCTTGTTTTGTTGAGAATCAAAGCTTAGAGATGATTTAAGTAAGAATAAATTGAGTTTGATCAAAATATGGAGCCTGTACCAAATTCAGAATCACAGAGCATCTCAAAACATATGCAACTGAAACATAGACAAACAGTTTATAAATGAAGATCGAACTGTTTAATTAACTCTAAAACAATTAAAAATTAAGTTTACTCACCTGAACAAAAAGATGAGCAGAGACTTAAAAGCTGAGATGTTAGATTTTGAAAACTGGAAAGAAATGCTTGAAACTTGAACTTTGAATTTCTGTGATATTCTAAAATGCTTTGGTCTTGATTGTTTAATCGGAACATAATAATGATAACCCAATACTTGAGTTCAGGTTGCAATTTTGAAAGTGAAATCTGGTTATAGGACTTAAAAAGGTTTTGAGGAAAACAACTCCCAGGTTTGATAATCTCTGGCTTGCATTGTTTAAATGAACGAAAAGAAGAAAAGATGCTTGATAAATAGAAAACAGGTATTCAGGCTGGTACAAGATTGTTTTTAAAATTTGATCAGAGATTTTCTTTTGAGTATGAGGGCTGATATGAGAGCAATTAATGAAGTTGTACACTTCATGTTTACCCCCGATCAATTCGTATGTACTTATGTGTTATTTTACTTGCTTTGCATATCTACAAATCTCTATAGTACATATATTCTTGCCTGCAAATACATGCTACATACTTTTGTATTGCTTAAATACTTTATTGTTTATGTTTTACACAGCAACATATCAGAATGTACTTTTGCTTCTTGCTTTGCATACTTAGATTTTTTTTCTCTCTTTGTACATAGATTGTTTGTTTTATTATCTTACATACATTTGTTTTCTTTTTTCTATTTACAGGAATCATTTCATTGATTGTTATTTCGGCTGAGATGATAGCCTCAAGTACATATGTTTCTATTTTAGTTTACATGCATATCTTTGCTTTCTTTTACTTGTTCACTTTTGAGCATATTTATATTTTATTTGTTTTTTTTATCTTACTTATATATTTATTTCTATTTTTAAACCATTTTATTTACAAATTTAAATTCAAATCAAATATATATACATATATTTAAAATTTCAAATTGACTCATATATACACATTTACGTATATACATATATATACACAATATTTAAAGTTTAAAATGATTTATACAGAATATATATGGATTCAGGGAAACTCGCATCACTTAATCAATTTATTTCACGGTTTTATTCAAAAAAATATATTTAATTATCAATTTAAATTAAATTAAAATCTAGGGTCGTTACCGGTCCTTTGGGACCTTTATCCGAGGCCTCGGTAACCAACATCACACATAATAAATAAAGTGTGTCCACATGAGTAAGTATCTAGGCTCCATACCATGATACCACCCTTTTCCAAATGGAAATGACATACCCTAAAGGGCGCGTGTCACGTACGGGATTTTTCGACTTTCGAAAATTCGACATCGATACTCACTTTATCGACTGTCGAGCAATCGAGTGCCGGAAACTCCAATAGTGAGGGTTTAAGAAAGAAGAAAAAGGTAGAAGAAGAAGATAGAAGAAAAAGAAAGAAGAACAACAACAGAACAAGAGCAGAAACAGAAACAGAAAACAATATCAGAATCTCACATATCGCAGCGGAACAATATATAATAGATAAATGAATATCATTTAAAAACAAAAGAATTATATCTGTTATTACATTACATCACATCATATCATCAGAGTCAATAAACAACAATGGACAGTTATATAAACTTGTCCTCATACAGAATACACAGCGGAATAAATACTATCAGATACAAATACTACGTCTCGCCATCCAGCTTGCTTCCAAGCTCCAGAATATCCAGAATATCCTGATAACCTAACTCTAGACTGCCCGTGTGGAAATTGGTGGGCACCCAGAGTTTAGAAGGGAAACAATAAACTCCGAGTCAGTCATGGTGACTGGTGTGAGATCGTAAAACAGTTATCTTTAAAACAACAAGGAAACTTTAATGTCAATTCGCAATGCTTTTGGAAAATGAAACTACCATAAGACCTCCCGCCACACACACAATGCAAACGCAGAATTGGAGGAGATTTCTTCTTATGATAGTCAAAGATGCTTACTACGCAAAATCAAATCATTTTTTGATATTATTATTAGTGCATAGTGTAGAAAACATTTCGAAAGTATAATATTAATCTTAGCCAGCATAGGCATTCCGCACTTATGCCTACTATAGCTACTATGTTCAATAGCAGGTTACCGTCACATTCCATAGCAGGTAATACAACTAATACCGTACAAGTCGCGTATTGTTTCTTTGGATTTCCAACAAATGGCCAGGCTAAGGAACTTCCTTTTCCACGATGGGTATTGTAACGACCCTAAATTTTCGACCCAATTTTTAATTTTAAATTCATCGTTTCAATAAAAATTTTGAGATTATAAACGATCTCAATTTACGTCCAAACTTTATTTATGACATACGTCTAGTTAGATATGGACATAGAAAAAGTTTCGTTGAAAAATATTACAGTAAAGTCCGTTCGCTTTTTACTGTATATCAGTCCATATAAAGCTGCGTAAAATTTATCTTTCAAATCCAAATATTTTTACACAGTCCACTTGTAAAAATCATCCTGATCAAGACTATGTAATTCGTTTCGCCTAAAACTGTCATCGCCTGCTCCGTTTAAATTAATTTGCAAATCGTACAATTTAAGCGGCGTAAATGCAAATTTTATAAAATCATCGTATCGCAATAACCTGTGTACCGTTGGAACCGCATCGTCGCACTGATCAAAACGGTATACTCATTTGTGTAAATCGGAGTCCGATGTATAATTTTTCGTGTTAAATCATCGGTTCCAGACGGACCAATTAAATAATACTCAGCCCAAATTTTGTCAGCCGTTTACAAAAGAAATGTTGAATCATGAATCGGCTGGTAATTAATGAGGTAGTGGGTAGCTAGTACTAGGGGATGGGTAGGGAATGGGAATGAGCGTGACCTTTTAGGGACTCAATGCAAAATTTCACTGTTACTTAATTTGTGAAAATAAGCAACATTTCACTTCTGTTCACTATCCCATTCTCATTCGCAAGCTACAGGTAATCAAAATTTATCTCTCCCATTCTTCTTCCTATTATTTTTCTGCAAACAAAAGATATAGTCCAAACATTTTTCTCTTTTCTTTCCTATTCACTCCTACTTCTGTCACGTACGAGCACACCCTCCACCGTGCCAAGCAACAACCCGCCACCAACTGCACCACGTTGCACCACCCTCCAGCCCGCCTCCTGTCTACAGCCAACCAGCCTTCCCATCGCCTACCACTGCCTGACACCGGTCACCACTGCCTCAACCCAGTCACTCCGCACCGCCCCTGACCCACCACGCAGCCAACCACCTCCAGCAGCTACACCCTCCAACTGCCTCCGTTCACCACGCACCCGCTCCTCTCTGCCAAAGACCTGCCAGCCATTCCCGAACCCGAGCCCAACCCCATCCTCCCAGTCCTTTCCCCCTTCGCACCACCTCCAACCCACCTGACCGCCTGCACTCGCCTCAACCAACCACTCAGCCAACAGCAACCCCACGTCCACACCACCTCACCCAATCACTTCACCACGTGCCAAGCCCAGCCAACCGCCGACCACCCACTCCTCCACCGCTCGCCTACGCCACGGACCGAACTACCCAGCCCTTCACTTCGCCACCACCCGGCTCTGATCTCGCATGCGCGTATATGTGGCCGTGTACACATATATATAGATGCAGTGTGCGTGCATTTGGTGGCAAGAAATGTGTTCTGTTTTTTTTCGATAAAGCAACAGTGTTGGTATAAAAAAAAAGAAGGAAAAAGGAAAGTGCGTGAGTGTTGTGTGATGTTGTGGGCTGATGGGTACTTACGTATGTGTGTGGTGTGATGTTGGTTGTATTGTAAAGGAGGGTTGCAAATTTATGATGTGAAGGATTGTGTACGTATGGGTTGCAGGCATGAAATGGAATGCAAGTATGGGGTGGTTGGATGCAAATTTTGTCTCGGCTTATAAAAAAAAAAAATTTTGAAACTGAGATTGTTGAAATAGCTTTGAATATTGCAGTAAAATATTTTCGCTAATTTCTATTGGTTGTCGAAATAGTAACCGACTTTTCTTTGCTTGTTGCAGCGACCGACTGAGCTTCTTTCGCAACAGCAAATTTTCAGCTTCGTTCTTTCCTCCGTCTTCGGTAAGCGCATTTATATAAATTTATAAATTATATACAATGTTCATTGTATTAATATCGTTTCCTTTTGTCGATATTACAGTGTTCGTTGTTCGTGCTATACCGACTCTATTCTTGCTTCTTCGTGCTTTTCTTTGTTCGCCGCCAAAATTCTTATCCACGAAAGGTGAATTAATTTTCACGACTATATTCTTATACAAGTTTGAATTGATAAACGATTGCTATGCGATGTTGAATTGGATGTAAATTGTTATTGTTAAGTGATAAATTAATTGCAAGTTAAAAATTGGATATAGGATGGTTAACGATTTAAAATGAATTATATATGTCAAATTTTGATTGTTAACTTGACACCTTTATATGATAAATATTGATTAGTTAAATTGAACCTTTAAATTGTTAAGTTAATTGACACGTAGAAATTGATAAATTTCATTTTGGACTCTTGAACGTATTGAATTAACTGTTGTAATTGAAATTGAACGACAAGTGAAACCGAATTGTTATAATCTTTAATCTACTTGAAATGATAGAGTAGATTCTAGAAATAGTTATATTAATTGGCGTAAATAAATACGATTATTTCGGGGTTATTTGAAATTGTTGTGAATGGATGCTATTGCTTGTTTATTTACTTTGACACCATCCCAGCTATCACACTGCAAGTTCCCTTTGTATGTTTTGATTTTGAATTTAAATGGAATCGGGTTGAAATGATAGATACCCAAACAATTTTGACTTAGGATAGAAAATGAAAATAAAACCCGATTGGCCAAATGTTTTGATTTAAATAAAAATAAAGTTTTATTTGACGAATAACAAAGTTTTGAATAATTTGGAATTTAAATTGAAATGAATGTAAATGTGAATATTTGAATTTGGAACGAATATTAAAGTAGTAATTGACAAAAGAATATTGTTTAAAATTTAATTATTTAATAATTAAACTTAGAATTATTTGATAATAAATTTTTGAAATAATTAATAAGAGTTTTGAAAATTATTAATAAATTAACTTTTGAAATTATTAATAGTTAAGTGTGAAATTATTAATAACGAGGTTTGAAATAATTAATAATTAAATTTTGAATTTATGAATAATTAAGTTTGGAATCATTAATGAATGAGTTTGAATAATAAATAATTAAGATTTGAAATTATTGAAATTTGATGAGATCGAATTCCAAATTAAAAATTGAATTGAATATCTTTATTAAGAGTAATAGAATTTTTTGAACAAGTGAAAATAAGTTTTAACTAAGTTGAAATTTGGAAGGAATATCTTTGATAAGAAATAGAATGCGTTTTATCGAAACAAATGAAAACTTGAAATTAAAAAGGAATTGGATTCGACAAATGTAATTGTAAATAAGTTGAAACTTTGATAATGAAAATGAACTTAAGAAGTAACGTAATGAATTGGAAATTAAATTGAAATTGCTTAATGATAAATAAATTTAATGAATATCGAATGGAAGCGATAATTGATTTAAATCGTTTTGAACGTAAATTTAGTTAAATGATTTTGGAATGAACTTATATACAAAATGCAATGAATATTCGAATTGTTTAATTGAAACTTTGAAATTGAATTATGGAAATGTGGAAATTGAAATTGGAAAGTTTGAAATGTAATTTTGGAAATTGATTTCGAAAGACTAACGAATTGTCGATTTGTGAATTTCAATCGAAATTGAAATCGTTTTGGTTTTGAAATATATTAACGACCAATCGGTGTTATAATCACGAAGGTTATTAAAGGAACCGGAGTCGGTTTGGGACATACTCACTGTCTAAACCGGAAACCACTTTAATAACTATACGCGAAGTGATGACCCAGAATGAAGTGGTTGGATTGGCGAACGTTGATGATTGAAGGAAGTGAACGATAATGGATAGCCTTGACACTTGTGTCAAATTGGAAATGACTAAAACAGGAGCTGTGCCGAGCCAATGGAGGATTAGCTACCTCAAGTGGACACACTTCTTCGTAAACTATTCTTTTACTTTGTGATTGATTGGTGCGCACCCTTGATTTGGGAGTGTTGTTTCACGGTGTTGCGGGCGCTGCGGCGTTGCGTTCTCACCAGTCCAGATCAGGCGAACGGTAGTATCACTACCTTGGGTATAGCCTCATGTGCCTTGTCATACTTGTATTCCATTTATGCGCGACCACTACGATTTTGATTTGTACCTTTAGTATATGGATTGCCCTCTGGTGACTTCCGGTTTTGGGGAAACTACGGTCTTGTATATGCTTTTGGGAATAAAAATGTGTTAAGGGTGGAATGGGCCATGACTTAATACTATTTTTGATATCTTTATATTATTGATAGACATTATCTACTTATCGTACTCTACTATATATAGATAGTTTATCGGATCCTGAAAGATGCTTATTCCAATCATCTTTGAGTTATTGTTATTTCAAATTTTTAACCATATTATCCGTATAAGAATATATGTCCTGATTCGAGTGTTTGTTTGTGCATATGCTCGGATCAGACTGAGGATTGCTGCTGCTGCTTATTTGGAGCTGAAGACTTGAAGACCATCATTTATCTTTATCAGTATTGCTCCATTCTATTTTGTTATTGTATCGGACATCTATGTATTTCTTTTCACTATCTGCTTGTGACATTGTTGTATTTACTTAGTAGCTTCATGAACTACTATTATGACATTGTTGTAATTCCGCTGCACTATTCTGTTATGTCGTATTTTCTGTGATTCTGTGATGATTCTCATTTATATACATATACTCCATTAATGATCCGTGTTTTGCACTATTTAAGTTGACATGTGTGGATTATTGTCAATTTAAATGGTCCAAATATACGGGTTGTTACAGTTGGTATCAGAGCTTTGGTTCCCGATAACCTTAGCCTGTGGGGTTTAAAGCTCATTAGAGATAGGGTAAACATACCCTAGAATGAGGAGAATCATTTCAGAATCCACATCCTTGATTCGTCTTGCTAATTGAAATCGTTGAATAGAATTTCCTTAATTTCTATAAATTTCTATCTTTGATTCTAAATCACTTTTGGTATTCCAGGATGGCTACCAGAAGAAATGTTAGAGGCAGGGGTGGAAATGCTCCTAGTCCACATGCTCCAGCTCCCGCAGTCCGATTCTCCACTCTTAGCAAGGAGTATACTCAGCTTGGAGGAGTCAAATTTACTGGCTCCGAGAGTATTATCGAAGCACAACAATGGCTAAAGAGTTTGGAAAGGATCTTTTCTGGCTTAGAGATCGCAGATGCTCAGAAGCGCAAGTTGGCCGCTTGGCAGCTTCAGGATGCTGCACAAGATTGGTGGGAATCAGTCACTTCTCGAACTGATGAGGAAACTATCACATGGGCCCAGTTTAGGTAGCAATCTATCTAAATTCCAACTAAATAAATTTCTATCTTATCTCGTCACAATTTTGATTCGTTTCATATCACTTGTAATAGGGAGTCCTTTATGGCTCAGTGGATGCCAGCTGCTGGGAAGGCCCAACTCTATCGGTCTTTCATGGATCTCAAGCAGGGCAGCATGACCTTTACTGAGTACGAAAGGAGGTTTAACGAACTCTCCAAGTTCGGACCTGGTTTGATCGACACGCCTCTGCTCAAAAACGAGAAATTCATACATGGCGCACGCCCAGAGTATTACGAGCTCCTCACCGCTCACGTCCATGGAACTTTCACTGAGTTGATGGATTTTGCTCTTCGATACGAGAGAAAGCCCAAGGGAACATCTGTCCCCAAAGCCCCAGTTACTCAGACACCAGCTAATCAGTCGGGAAAGAGGAAGCAAAATTTCGAGCAACAGAAGAAGAATTGGCAGTAGAAATCTGGGATTGGCTATTCTCAGAAGAAGCCTATTGACTTATCCTCCATCACTTGTTTCAAATGCGACCAGAGGGGTCACTACGCCAGCAGTTGTCCAGCCTCTGCTAGTGCCGCTGTTCCGCCTCCTCAGAATACTAGGAACGATCTCTGTCACGTATGTCTGCAGCCAGGCCATTTCAAGAGGGATTGTCCTATGTACAAGAAGGGAAAAACGGCCGGGGTATTTGCTATGACTTCTTCAGCCCATGATCCACCTACCCCACCTGCTCCTACTGATAACCAAGGTACATTACAGGGTATTTTTATGTTGCATACTTTACCAGTTAAAGTTCTATTTGATACCGGAGCAACACATAGTTTCATATCTATTGATTTGTGCAATAAACTTGGTTTGGAACCCATCCTTTCATCTACCTTCTTATGTGTATCAAACCCTATTGGAGGGCCTGCTAACCTTAAAAGGGTTTGTAAATATGTCACTCTTACGCATGGCATTCACCACTTCACTTGGGATTTCTATGTCCTCGGATTCGAGGCATTTGATGTTTTATTAGGCATTGATTGGCTACGGAAGTTCGAAGCTGTTATCTCATGCAAAGCTCGAACAATCTCTCTTATCGATGACAAGAGTATGCCTTTGGTTATTAAAGGCAAATCACCTCAAGAATATGCTGGGAGTTTTATATTTTCACTTGACTCCCATCCAAATGAACTAAGCTCTACTCCAGTTGTTCAATTCTTTTCTGATATATTTGGAGAAGTCAATTCTCTACCACCACCGCGGGAAATTGAATTCCGCATTGACCTTATTCCTGGTGCCCGACCAGTAATTCTCCCTCCTCGGAGAATGGCTCCTAAAGAAAAGGCAGAGTTGAATGTTCAAATTGAAGATTTATTTTCTAAAGGCTTGATTCGGCGAAGTCATTCAGAATGGAGTGCTGCAGTAGTGTTTGTCACAAAATCAGATGGTTCCCTCAGAATGTGTGTGGACTATAGAGAGCTGAACAAGCTCACACACAAGAACCGATATCCGATGCCCCGCATCAACGATCTCTTCGACCAGCTCCATGGAGCTAAAGTATTCTCTCAACTCAATCTGGCTACTGGCTTTCACCAACTCAGAATTGCCGAGGAGAGTATTCCTAAGACAGCATTCCGCACTGAGACTGGTTTCTTTGAATGGCTGGTTATGCCGTTCGGTCTTACTAATGCTCCAGCTTATTTCGTCGATTTGATGAATAGAGTTTTCCGGGATGTTCTTAACAAGTTTGTTCTTGTTTTCATCGATGACATTCTCGTCTTCTCTAAGGATGAGGAAGAGCATAGGTCGCATTTGGCTTTTGTTCTTGAAACTCTACGCAGCCATCAGCTTAAAGCCAAGTTTTCAAAATGCCATTTTTGGAAAGATGAAGTTCGATTTCTTGGCCATATTGTTTCAGAGAATGGGATTTCGGTCGATCCAGCTAAGATCGCCGTAATCAATGTAAGTTCTATTCTTACTTATCAATTCTATCAAAAACAACTTATCAATTTCTTAATTCGAATCGTTGGAATTTGCAGGATTGGGAGACTCCCAAAACTCCTACAGACATCCGCAGTTTCTTGGGTTTGGCCGACTATTACCGCAGATTTATAGAAAACTTTGCTCGTATTGCCGCACCACTTACCGCACTGACCAGAAAGAATGTGAAATTTATTTGGAGCGAAAAGTGCGAAGCAGCTTTCAATGAGATGAAGCGGAAGTTGACCTCTGCCCCGGTTCTTACAGTTATTGATGGTAGCGAAGGATTGACTGTATATACAGATGCTTGTCGAGATGGACTTGGAGCTGTTTTAATGCAGGAAGGAAAAGTTATTGCCTATGCTGGTCGTCAGTTAAAGACCCATGAGGCCAACTACGCAACCCACGACTTAGAGCTTCTTGCGGTTGTATTTGCTCTTAAGCTATGGAGGCACTATCTATTGGGAGAAAAATTCGAGTTATTCACTGACCATAAGTCATTGAGATATATCTTCTCGCAAAAGGATTTGAATCAGAGACAAGTCCGATGGCTCGAATTTCTAGCTGCATATGATCTTGATATTAACTACACTCCGGGGAAAGCAAATGCCGTAGCCGATGCTTTGAGTAGAAACCAAGCTATGATATGTTGTAATCTTGTTGAAGGAATGTTATTCCAGCTTTCCGTCTCCCCAGCTCTTATGGATCGTATTATAGCCAAGCAGTATAAGGACACTTTACTTTATCGCATCAAAGAAATAGTTCTTGGCAGAGTTGAAAATGCTGATAATAAAGTGGGTGCACATGTTGATAGTAATAGAATCTTGAGGATTGATAATCGAATTTGTGTTCCTAATGTTGATGGTCTTAGACAGGAAGTGCTGAGAGAAAATCATAAGTCTTCACTTTCATTTCATCCCGGTGTCACTAAAATGTACCAGAATATGAAGAAGTTATATTGGTGGAGTGGGATGAAGCGCGATATCTCTACCTATGTTAGCAGGTGCACCACTTGCCAACAAGTTAAAGCTGATCACAGAAAGACAGCAGGATTGCTCCAACCGCTAGAGATTCCAGGTTGGAAATGGGAGCAGATTTCTATGGACTTTATTGATGGGCTACCAAGGACTAGAAAGGGTAACGAAAGCATATGGGTGATTGTCGACAGACTGACGAAGTCCGCACACTTTATTCCAGTAAAGACCACTCGTACAGCTTCTAGTTTGGCTGAGATATACATGAGGGAAGTTGTTAAACTTCATGGTGTACCATCTAGTATTGTATGCGATCGAGATCCTATTTTCACCAGTAAATTCTGGAAGGCATTTCAGGATACTTTGGGCACCAAACTGAATCTGAGCACAGCATATCATCCTCAGATAGATGGCCAAACTGAGAGGGTGAATCAGATTTTGGAAGACCTTCTCCGGGCTTGTATTATTGACTTTGGTGGATCTTGGGAAGACCATCTTCACTTGGTTGAATTCACTTATAATAATAGTTACCAGGTAAAGAATTTGAATTTCAAATTTGAATAAGTATATTTGAATTTAAATTAATTATCCTTTATAAACCAGGCAAGCATTGGTATGGCACCGTTCGAAGCCTTATATGGACGGCCGTGCAAGTCGCCAGCTTGTTGGATTGAGTCTGGAGATCGATTAGTGCTTGGACCCGAAATGATTATGGAAGCTTCTGAAAAAGTCGAAGAAATCAGGGAGAAGATAAAGACGGCACAGGATAGACAAAAGAGCTATGCTGACAAAAGGAGAAGAGATCTCGAATTCAGTGTAGGAGACAAAGTATTTCTGAAAGTGTCGCCTTTGAAGAATGTTATTCGATTTGGGAGGAAGGGAAAGCTTGCCCCTAGATTTGTTGGCCCATTTGAGATTACGGAAAGGGTTGGAACTTTGGCCTATAGAGTTGCATTACCAGAGAAGTTCGCCGGTGTGCACAACGTGTTCCACGTCTCACATCTTCGCAAGGTTGTACACGATCCATCTATGACCATTCCTACTGCTCAGTTGGATGAGATAGTTATTGAGCCAGACTTGACTATTGAACGGAAGCCGCTTCGGATAGTTGATCGTGAGACAAAGCAACTCAGAAGGAAGTCGGTAAATCTCGTCAAAGTACAGTGGAGCACAGATGAGCGAGATTGCACATGGGAAACTGAGGATAGTATTCGGGATTCAAACCCCGAACTATTAATTTCAGGTATCATCCAAAATTCTCGAAATCTATCTTGACTTTTCTACTTATTTCATTTCTACTTCACACGTCTCGTTCCTTTTCGAGGACGAAAAGTTTTGAGTGGGGGAGATTGTAACGACCCTAAATTTTCGACCCAATTTTTAATTTTAAATTCATCGTTTCAATAAAAATTTTGAGATTATAAACGATCTCAATTTACGTCCAAACTTTATTTATGACATACGTCTAGTTAGATATGGACATAGAAAAAGTTTCGTTGAAAAATATTACAGTAAAGTCCGTTCGCGTTTTACTGTATATCAGTCCATATAAAGCTGCGTAAAATTTATCTTTCAAATCCAAATATTTTTACACAGTCCACTTGTAAAAATCATCCTGATCAAGATTATGTAATTCGTTTCGCCTAAAACTATCATCGCCTGCTCCGTTTAAATTAATTTGCAAATCGTACAATTTAAGCGGCGTAAATGCAAATTTTATAAAATCATCGTATCGCAATAACCTGTGTACCGTTGGAACCGCATCGTCGCACTGATCAAAATGGTATACTCATTTGTGTAAATCGGAGTCCGACGTAAAATTTTTCGTGTTAATTCATCGGTTCCAGACGGACCAATTAAATAATACTCAGCCCAAATTTTGTCAGCCGTTTACAAAAGAAATGTTGAATCATGAATCGGCTGGTAATTAATGAGGTAGTGGGTAGCTAGTACTAGGGGATGGGTAGGGAATGGGAATGAGCATGACCTTTTAGGGACTCAATGCAAAATTTCACTGTTACTTAATTTGTGAAAATAAGCAACATTTCACTTCTGTTCACTATCCCATTCTCATTCGCAAGCTACAGGTAATCAAAATTTATCTCTCCCATTCTTCTTCCTATTATTTTTCTGCAAACAAAAGATATAGTCCAAACATTTTTCTCTTTTCTTTCCTATTCACTCCTACTTCAGTCACGTACGAGCACACCCTCCACCGTGCCAAGCAACAACCCGCCACCAACTGCACCACGTTGCGCCACCCTCCAGCCCGCCTCCTATCTACAGCCAACCAGCCTTCCCATCGCCTACCACTGCCTGACACCGGTCACCACTGCCTCAACCCAGTCACTCCGCACCGCCCCTGACCCACCACGCAGCCAACCACCTCCAGCAGCTACACCCTCCAACTGCCTCCGTTCACCACGCACCCGCTCCTCTCTGCCAAAGACTTGCCAGCCATTCCCGAACCCGAGCCCAACCCCATCCTCCCAGTCCTTTCCCCCTTCGCACCACCTCCAACCCATCTGACCGCCTGCACTCGCCTCAACCAACCACTCAGCCAACAGCAACCCCACGTCCACACCACCTCACCCAATCACTTCACCACGTGCCAAGCCCAGCCAACCGCCGACCACCCACTCCTCCACCGCTCGCCTACGCCACGGATCGAACTTCCCAGCCCTTCACTTCGCCACCACCCGGCTCTGATCTCGCATGCGCGTATATGTGGCCGTGTACACATATATATAGATGCAGTGTGCGTGCATTTGGTGGCAAGAAATGTGTTCTGTTTTTTTTCGATAAAGCAACAGTGTTGGTATAAAAAAAAAGAAGGAAAAAGGAAAGTGCGTGAGTGTTGTGTGATGTTGTGGGCTGATGGGTACTTACGTATGTGTGTAGTGTGATGTTGGTTGTATTGTAAAGGAGGGTTGCAAATTTATGATGTGAAGGATTGTGTACGTATGGGTTGCAGGCATGAAATGGAATGCAAGTATGGGGTGGTTGGATGCAAATTTTGTCTCGGCTTATAAAAAAAAAATTTGAAACTGAGATTGTTGAAATAGCTTTGAATATTGCAGTAAAATATTTTCGCTAATTTCTATTGGTTGTCGAAATAGTAACCGACTTTTCTTTGCTTGTTGCAGCGACCGACTGAGCTTCTTTCGCAACAGCAAATTTTCAGCTTCGTTCTTTCCTCCGTCTTCGGTAAGCGCATTTATATAAATTTATAAATTATATACAATGTTCATTGTATTAATATCGTTTCCTTTTGTCGATATTACAGTGTTCGTTGTTCGTGCTATACCGACTCTATTCTTGCTTCTTCGTGCTTTTCTTTGTTCGCCGCCAAAATTCTTATCCACGAAAGGTGAATTAATTTTCACGACTATATTCTTATACAAGTTTGAATTGATAAACGATTGCTATGCGATGTTGAATTGGATGTAAATTGTTATTGTTAAGTGATAAATTAATTGCAAGTTAAAAATTGGATATAGGATGGTTAACGATTTAAAATGAATTATATATGTCAAATTTTGATTGTTAACTTGACACCTTTATATGATAAATATTGATTAGTTAAATTGAACCTTTAAATTGTTAAGTTAATTGACATGTAGAAATTGATAAATTTCATTTTGGACTCTTGAACGTATTGAATTAACTGTTGTAATTGAAATTGAACGACAAGTGAAACCGAATTGTTATAATCTTTAATCTACTTGAAATGATAGAGTAGATTCTAGAAATAGTTATATTAATTGGCGTAAATAAATACGATTATTTCGGGGTTATTTGAAATTGTTGAATTGTTGTGAATGGATGCTATTGCTTGTTTATTTACTTTGACACCATCCCAGCTATCACACTGCAAGTTCCCTTTGTATGTTTTGATTTTGAATTTAAATGGAATCGGGTTGAAATGATAGATACCCAAACAATTTTGACTTAGGATAGAAAATGAAAATAAAACCCGATTGGCCAAATGTTTTGATTTAAATAAAAATAAAGTTTTATTTGACGAATAACAAAGTTTTGAATAATTTGGAATTTAAATTGAAATGAATGTAAATGTGAATATTTGAATTTGGAACGAATATTAAAGTAGTAATTGACAAAAGAATATTGTTTAAAATTTAATTATTTAATAATTAAACTTAGAATTATTTGATAATAAATTTTTGAAATAATTAATAAGAGTTTTGAAAATTATTAATAAATTAACTTTTGAAATTATTAATAGTTAAGTGTGAAATTATTAATAACGAGGTTTGAAATAATTAATAATTAAATTTTGAATTTATGAATAATTAAGTTTGGAATCATTAATGAATGAGTTTGAATAATAAATAATTAAGATTTGAAATTATTGAAATTTGATGAGATCGAATTCCAAATTAAAAATTGAATTGAATATCTTTATTAAGAGTAATTGAATTTTTTGAACAAGTGAAAATAAGTTTTAACTAAGTTGAAATTTGGAAGGAATATCTTTGATAAGAAATAGAATGCGTTTTATCGAAACAAATGAAAACTTGAAATTAAAAAGGAATTGGATTCGACAAATGTAATTGTAAATAAGTTGAAACTTTGATAATGAAAATGAACTTAAGAAGTAACGTAATGAATTGGAAATTAAATTGAAATTGCTTAATGATAAATAAATTTAATGAATATCGAATGGAAGCGATAATTGATTTAAATCGTTTTGAACGTAAATTTAGTTAAATGATTTTGGAATGAACTTATATACAAAATGCAATGAATATTCGAATTGTTTAATTGAAACTTTGAAATTGAATTATGGAAATGTGGAAATTGAAATTGGAAAGTTTGAAATGTAATTTTGGAAATTGATTTCGAAAGACTAACGAATTGTCGATTTGCGAATTTCAATCGAAATTGAAATCGTTTTGGTTTTGAAATATATTAACGACCAATCGGTGTTATAATCACGAAGGTTATTAAAGGAACCGGAGTCGGTTTGGGACATACTCACTGTCTAAACCGGAAACCACTTTAATAACTATACGCGAAGTGATGACCCAGAATGAAGTGGTTGGATTGGCGAACGTTGATGATTGAAGGAAGTGAACGATAATGGATAGCCTTGACACTTGTGTCAAATTGGAAATGACTAAAACAGGAGCTGTGCCGGGCCAATGGAGGATTAGCTACCTCAAGTGGACACACTTCTTCGTAAACTATTCTTTTACTTTGTGATTGATTGGTGCGCACCCTTGATTTGGGAGTGTTGTTTCACGGTGTTGCGGGCGCTGCGGCGTTGCGTTCTCACCAGTCCAGATCAGGCGAACGGTAGTATCACTACCTTGGGTATAGCCTCATGTGCCTTGTCATACTTGTATTCCATTTATGCGCGACCACTACGATTTTGATTTGTACCTTTAGTATATGGATTGCCCTCTGGTGACTTCCGGTTTTGGGGAAACTACGGTCTTGTATATGCTTTTGGGAATAAAAATGTGTTAAGGGTGGAATGGGCCATGACTTAACACTATTTTTGATATCTCTATATTATTGATAGACATTATCTACTTATCGTACTCTACTATATATAGATAGTTTATCGGATCCTGAAAGATGCTTATTCCAATCATCTTTGAGTTATTGTTATTTCAAATTTTTAACCATATTATCCGTATAAGAATATATGTCCTGATTCGAGTGTTTGTTTGTGCATATGCTCGGATCAGACTGAGGATTGCTGCTGCTGCTTATTTGGAGCTGAAGACTTGAAGACCATCATTTATCTTTATCAGTATTGCTCCATTCTATTTTGTTATTGTATCGGACATCTATGTATTTCTTTTCACTATCTGCTTGTGACATTGTTGTATTTACTTAGTAGCTTCATGAACTACTATTATGACATTGTTGTAATTCCGCTGCACTATTCTGTTATGTCGTATTTTCTGTGATTCTGTGATGATTCTCATTTATATACATATACTCCATTAATGATCCGTGTTTTGCACTATTTAAGTTGACATGTGTGGATTATTGTCAATTTAAATGGTCCAAATATACGGGTTGTTACAGTTGGTATCAGAGCTTTGGTTCCCGATAACCTTAGCCTTTGGGGTTTAAAGCTCTGTATCCCTGGAATAGACGACCCGAGAACCTAACCGGATCTCTGCCAACACAAGGCCGGGTTACCTCTGCAAAAATAGGTAACTACTGACACGCGTATGCCATCCCCCGATCGTAACCGATCTTCCCGAGGATCCCCGATTTCCAACAAACCACATAGATAATAATGCAGCAACCACATAGGTTAAGTATCTGGGCTCCATACCATGATACCACCTCTATCCAGAAGGAATGACATACACTAAGGGGCGCTACTCCCTAGAACCTTGCCGCATCCTTCCTGTTTCGACCATTTCCGGGGTGTGAGGCTCGATGAAGTCTCGTCCACAAAGCTACGCTTTCTACAAAGCCCTGCTTCGGGTCAAACAAAATGATCAACCTATGATCACAAAGATATAAGATCAAACAAATGATCATATCACAAATGATCAAACACTGATCATTTCACAGCAACACTCAGTATGCCACGTTACCAAATTGGGATATATCGCTGATAAATTTCAACTACATAACCTCTGAGCTCGTACGTCTCAGAGAAAGGTGTTAAGCTAAGAGAATAAATTCTCCGCCACCAACAGAAATGTATTTGAAAGAAATCAGCTTTATATCTCAAATTGTAACGTCAGACACACAATCCATACAAGTCTGTTCCGGGATCGAACAGAACCGAAGGCACTTCTCACGAAGCCCTTGCATTTCCGGATAATTTTCTAATCACGTCCGGACTTCCCGTCACTAAGGGTGATAAAAACCTCTAAACCGGAGATCAGCCGATGTAGAGTAACTCGACGGTAATCCTTCCATTTTCAAAAATATCCGGTCTTCAACACCGGTCTTCGAATGCAATTCATAACGACGTATCACATATTCGGAATGGGTTATACGACCCCATGGTCCTTTCCCGGCTAACCCGAATAGTGAGCGCTTATTCAAAAATAAGTGTGGCATTCAAATTCATCCAATCACAACAAATACCTATCTAAAGGTAATTATTGATAGTCGGTTATTTAACTATCAATAAAGATGCGCAACATCATCAGATTCTAAATAATTTTCCCAAATTATTTCATCTTCCAAAATATCCTTTACTAGATATAAAATTTCCACACTTAACCGTTTGAAAACAATTTCAAATCAATTTCCACATTTCAATTTATCTTTTAAAAAATAAAAATCTCAAAACAGTTCATTTCATATTGGAAAAGCATTTCCATACTTATTTAATAATAAGTAATTCACAAATCATTTATTTTCAACATTTGAAAATATTTGATATACTTAAATCAAAATTTAAGTATAAATTCATTCTTTAAGGAAAACATTACTATAACAACATTTATTTGAGTCAAAACGAATGTTACGTAAAACATCGTTACGACGACTCAAAATCACTAGTATAGGGATTCGAAATTAAGATAGATATATAAATCCCAATACTATATAAAACATTTTCTTTCGAAAATCATTTACTATAACAACACTGTTATAGTCCATCATTTCCTTATTCCTCGAAAACGTCTATTTCAACAATAAATGTTGAAATCTATGTATTCGATACTTAACACATTTTAAAACATCTTTTAAAACAATTAACTTCATTTTATAATATCGCTTTCCCAAACATAACCATTTTACTCAATAATATATTCACTATCCAAAATCGTGAATATACTTCAATAACCAAATTTCAATCTTTTCTACACATTTATTTCAAGAATTACCCACTGTCCAAAATCGTGGATAAAATTCCCTTAATAATCTCTATATTTAAAATCAATCAAATTTGATTTATTTTCGAATTTATGAAAACAACGTTTATAAATTCTATTTCCATTTTATAACAACTTCGATTTATACATCTTCTTTAATGACCCATTCAATTTATAAGTTAATGTATACATCAAAAATCCATATTATAAGTTGAATACTTATAATTCATTTATTTAAAAGAAATCGTTCTTTTAAACTTCAAAGATTTTAAATCTTATTTCTTATAAGATTTTGTTTATAACCTTATATTCAATAATAACCGAGATACTTTTATAATTCCCTTGTTTTGATTTATAAAGTATACATTTTGTTTTATCTCGTCTATGAACCCTTCATACTTATTCAAAAATTCCAATTTAACCATTTTATAAATTACTTTACTATTTATCCCGAAAATCACCTTTTGGTTATATTTCACAAAAATTTATAACTTTTATGACTTTAAAATCCGAACGTTTATTTATTTAAAATAAATCACTTCAAAAATTTAATAAAACGTTTATTTTCAAAAATCACTTAAAAAATCCTTTTAAAGTAAAAGTCATTATTTTTAAACTTCAAAAGCTGAATCCGATGATGCAACGCATCAATTAGTCCATCACAACAACAACATCATATATCAACATATGATAACAGAATATACATCAATATCTGTAAATAAATAACTACTGGTGAGGAATCCAGTTGGATCCCTCCAACCTGTTTCCCTGCATCCACAGATGTTAGCACAATACCAATTCCGCTCCAGTACGGAATTATCGCGGTATATGGGTTTTATAAAAATAATCCGCTTACTAACGGCGCAATAGGGTCCCATCCGCTATACGAGGCGGGAAATCAATCAATCCAATATATACATATGCCAATATGTATATATTGCTATATATATATAGATATATCCTACTATATCTAATATCACATCCAATAGCAGTCAATAACTGCAAAAATTCCACATTCAATTTGAGTGAGAAAATCTCACCTTGATTTTCCGATAGAAATTTGTAGCGTTTATTTCGAATGAAATTAAACGGACGTTTAATTTCACTCAAAATTTTCACTGACCCCGATCGCTTCCAATCTAGTTCCATCGCGAAGTACACGTCGAGACGATTCCAACGCATTTTGTTTCGTCATTTTCTGATAATGTATGACGAAGTTATAGCATTACAAAGTTTTATACGAATTTAATTAAAATAATTTTACAATATTTATTTTATTTTATACCCCTAAACATCATGGCCGTTCGATCTCGTTCAGCAAATCAGGGCCCCTGCTTCCATCTCCTCACGCGCGTCTTCTTCCCCAGGCAAAGAAAATCGCGATCAACCCATACTCATGTTCGAACTCCCATAGCCGCACCTCCATTCCTCGATTCGAACGCAATCAAACACCGCCACGCTGAAGCCCTCAGCCCCATGAACCTTCACCTAGAACCGCGCTCCACTCGGTGGCCCCACTTCCTCGAACGACGTGCACGAACGTTGCACGTTCAAGAGAGATTTGCCGTTGATTGGAAGCCCCATTTACGATCACCACCGTATGGATAGAAAGGTCTTACGAAGCTCTACGATCTTCTAGTTAATAACTTTTCTCGAGAGTGAACGGATTAGAGGAAAAATGTGGAGGAACGACGTGAGATGCTGGCCATTGATAGTGAAGAGTGGCGGTCTGTAACCTTGAAACCCTAGCTAGGAAATGTTTTGCAAAAGTGAATTATTTAGGTGCTTTTATAGAAAATTTCTCAATTTACTATTCATCCGAAATTTTTCGATCTCCAAATCGAGCGTGCCGACCGACGTTCCTAAGGTTTACCCCGCGTTCCGAACACAATGGAATAGGTTTCGAAAGCTAATTTGATCGTATGTGTGAGATATGGCCATAAACGATCAATTTAAATTAAACCGATTTAAATCGATTTCGAGGCGTTTTGGCTTGCCTCGGACAAATGGTAAATCCAAAAATTACGAAATTTGAAATCTTACAATAATATCACATTACGGATCCGATGAAACTAGTTTCGTCGAAATCCGAGACTTTTTGAAAAATGACTATTTTAACTCGCCGAATTAAATTAAAACGATATCGATGCGTTTCGAGCTGCCACGGTCAAATGATAACTTCGATTGCTACGAAAATTGAAATCCGATAATAACTAACTATTACGGATCCAATGGAACTGGTCTCGTCAAATTCTGAGACTGTTCGAAAATTGACTATTTTTACAGTCGATAATTAAATATTAAAATATTCAATTTTCACATATTAACTCTACATTCAAATTTAAAAGTTCTATAACCTTTCTATAACTCCAGTATGATTAAATAAAATTTTCCAAATCGTTTTCAATCATATTAAACTCGTTTTCCAATTATTTCTGAAATTTCAATTATTAATTTATCGATTTAATTGTCAAATTAAATCCAATATTCGAAAAATAAATTATTCGACTTATTAAATTCATTTATTAATATTTAAAATCAATTAAATATTCGAATTTTAATTATCAAAAATTCTGGGTCGTTACAAACTTCCCCCCTTAAAAGAATTTCGTCCTCGAAATTACCAAGTAAGGAAAATGGTCCTTAACTCGTCTACTATTTCTCACAATCTAATAGTTTTATCTAATTTATCAAAACAAATCTTTCTATTAAAGATTCGTTATCATTCAACTCGTTTTCCAACTTCAATTATAAGTTCCAAACAACATTGTTTACTTCCAAATTCAAATTCAAGTTTAAATTCGAATTTTAAACTTTCAAAATTTCTCAAAAATTTTCTAACGCCCTAAATTTCCAAAAAATTTCGCCAGCGTCTCCTTTGCGTGGCTAATACGGCATGACTACAAAACGTCCCTACGGACTCTCAGATTTCAAAAAGAAAAGAAAAAGCCAAGCGGCTAGACAAGAAAGTCATCAAATCTCATATTGGAATTTAAATACATACCTTTTGTCGAGCAATTCAAATTTATCTTCGAAAATCAAATCCAATTCCTTAATAACACCTGTATGTCCTACTAGCCATAATATCTAGTTACAGCATTCAAACATTTTGCAAATTTGATTACAAAATTTCTAGTATAAACTGCTTATACATTTTTACTTCACTGTTGAAGTTATATATCTATTCTCATTCAATTTTTTACATTTCCCATTCATTTGTATTTAGTTTACCATTCCAACTAAATTTGGATTCAATTTACTTTCAATTCTGAAATATTGAATTTTATCAATTATCTGTCATTTACAACTGCACTATCTTAAATTAGTTCCAATTACTAATTCAAATTGATATCAATTC
Organism: Allium fistulosum; assembly: GCA_030737815.1. Lineage (NCBI taxonomy): Eukaryota > Viridiplantae > Streptophyta > Magnoliopsida > Asparagales > Amaryllidaceae > Allium > Allium fistulosum. The sequence continues at coordinate 409,982,554 of CM060908.1, read as the reverse complement.
AATTTATTTTAATTCTACCTCGATTAAATCTACTTACATTTAAACTGGATTTCAAATTCCATACGAATTTTAATTCATCTTTCATTCACAATTATTCAATTCAATTCATTGGCTTACGAATTCGAAATGAATTTCAACTTTCAATTTCATTTTCATTTAATTGATTCACTTATACTTGCTTTGATTTAACTTCATTCTTTTAAGTTAAATTTATTCTACCAAAATTCAATTGGTATAAGTTATCAACTTAGTAATATTTCATAAATATCTTTATATAGCATTCCAGAGTTTACCAACATTTCAAAGCCATTTTGAAAACAATTCAAATTATCCTTTGAATTTCAAAAACAAAATCCAAAATTTTCAAACAACTTCTATTTAAAACAATTTGGCAGCAATTTCTCTTTTGGAAACCCGAAAATGAACACCGGTGATGTCGCGATCATCATCGGAATTATTTTCCAGCGACCGAAAAGAGTTTAGAGCTCTCATCTCTCCCAAAATACTTTTCAAATCCTTTGAAATCCATTTTCAAATCAAAAAGATTTAAACTTTCCAAATCTCCAAAATTTTCAAATTCTTTTCAAAACATTTCCAAATACTTCTCTGGAATTCCGTTTAAATTACAATTCACATTTACAGTTTACATTCTCAAATTTCATTTATATGTGAATTTATTTCTTAACTTTGGAGTTATGATTTCAATTTCTTATTCAATTTCAATGATAATAATTTACTATTATTACTTCCTAACATCCATGCAACCATATACTATAGTAATTTACAGAAAATCATTCCTTATATATACAAAAAAATAGTTTTGGGTAAAATTATTTCATTTACCCTATTTAAAACAATACTGTGCCGAATTGTTCTATATAAGTGTTTAGAGATCCCTATCGATAGAGTTGTACGGACAATACCGACCAGAATCCATATACCACCCAACAAACCAATCATCACAATATAAAACAATTTTATATTCACTAACAAATACGCGCTCGTATCTATTATTACACTCAAACTCATTCTAGAGTACTGCTGACTCTATCTCTAATGAGTAACACCCAACAGAGCAGGGTTGTCGCTTAACCATATGCTCTGATACCACGCTGTCAAGTACGGGATTTTTCGACTTTCGAAAATTCGACATCGATACTCACTTTATCGACTGTCGAGCAATCGAGTGCCGGAAACTCTAATAGTGAGGGTTTAAGAAAGAAGAAAAAGGTAGAAGAAGAAGATAGAAGAAAAAGAAAGAAGAACAACAACAGAACAAGAGCAGAAACAGAAACAGAAAACAATATCAGAATCTCACATATCGCAGCCAGGCTTTTAAATCTCCCCGAGATGGCCGAGATGAAAAATCCGAGATATCAGCCAAAATCCGAGATTTGGCAGCCTATTTAGTTATAAGTGTTTTAAATATCGCCCGAGATAGCCGAGATATTTTCCCGAGATATTGGCCAAAATCTGAGATTTAAAACACTGATCGCAGCGGAACAATATATAATAGATAAATGAATATCATTTAAAAACAAAAGAATTATATCTGTTATTACATTACATCACATCATATCATCAGAGTCAATAAACAACAATGGACAGTTATATAAACTTGTCCTCATACAGAATACACAGCGGAATAAATACTATCAGATACAAATACTACGTCTCGCCATCCAGCTTGCTTCCAAGCTCCAGAATATCCAGAATATCCTGATAACCTAACTCTAGACTGCCCGTGTGGAAATTGGTGGGCACCCAGAGTTTAGAAGGGAAACAATAAACTCCGAGTCAGTCATGGTGACTGGTGTGAGATCGTAAAACAGTTATCTTTAAAACAACAAGGAAACTTTAATGTCAATTCGCAATGCTTTTGGAAAATGAAACTACCATAAGACCTCCCGCCACATACACAATGCAAACGCAGAATTGGAGGAGATTTCTTCTTATGATAGTCAAAGATGCTTACTACGCAAAATCAAATCATTTTTTGATATTATTATTAGTGCATAGTGTAGAAAACATTTCGAAAGTATAATATTAATCTTAGCCAGCATAGGCATTCCGCACTTATGCCTACTATAGCTACTATGTTCAATAGCAGGTTACCGCCACATTCCATAGCAGGTAATACAACTAATACCGTACAAGTCGCGTATTGTTTCTTTGGATTTCCAACAAATGGCCAGGCTAAGGAACTTCCTTTTCCACGATGGGTACGTCTCTGGAATAGACGACCCGAGAACCTAACCGGATCTCTGCCAACACAAGGCCGGGTTACCTCTGCAAAAATAGGTAACTACTGACACGCGTATGCCATCCCCCAATCGTAACCGATCTTCCCGAGGATCCCCGATTTCCAACAAACCACATAGATAATAATGCAGCAACCACATAGGTTAAGTATCTAGGCTCCATACCATGATACCACCTCTATCCAGAAGGAATGACATACACTAAGGGGCGCTACTCCCTAGAACCTTGCCGCATCCTTCCTGTTTCGACCATTTCCGGGGTGTGAGGCTCGATGAAGTCTCGTCCACAAAGCTACGCTTTCTACAAAGCCCTGCTTCGGGTCAAACAAAATGATCAACCTATGATCACAAAGATATAAGATCAAACAAATGATCATATCACAAATGATCAAACACTGATCATTTCACAGCAACACTCAGTATGCCACGTTACCAAATTGGGATATATCGCTGATAAATTTCAACTACATAACCTCTGAGCTCGTACGTCTCAGAGAAAGGTGTTAAGCTAAGAGAATAAATTCTCCGCCACCAACAGAAATGTATTTGAAAGAAATCAGCTTTATATCTCAAATTGTAACGTCAGACACACAATCCATACAAGTCTGTTCCGGGATCGAACAGAACCGAAGGCACTTCTCACGAAGCCCTTGCATTTCCGGATAATTTTCTAATCACGTCCGGACTTCCCGTCACTAAGGGTGATAAAAACCTCTAAACCGGAGATCAGCCGATGTAGAGTAACTCGACGGTAATCCTTCCGTTTTCAAAAATATCCGGTCTTCAACATCGGTCTTCGAATGCAATTCATAACGACGTATCACATATTCGGAATGGGTTATACGACCCCATGGTCCTTTCCCGGCTAACCCGAATAGTGAGCGCTTATTCAAAAATAAGTGTGGCATTCAAATTCATCCAATCACAACAAATACCTATCTAAAGGTAATTATTGATAGTCGGTTATTTAACTATCAATAAAGATGCGCAACATCATCAGATTCCAAATAATTTTCCCAAATTATTTCATCTTCCAAAATATCCTTTACTAGATATAAAATTTCCACACTTAACCGTTTGAAAACAATTTCAAATCAATTTCCACATTTCAATTTATCTTTTAAAAAATACTCAAAACAGTTCATTTCATATTGGAAAAGCATTTCCATACTTATTTAATAATAAGTAATTCACAAATCATTTATTTTCAACATTTGAAAATATTCGATATACTTAAATCAAAATTTAAGTATAAATTCATTTTTTAAGGAAAACATTACTATAACAACATTTATTTGAGTCAAAACGAATGTTACGTAAAACATCGTTACGACGACTCCAAATCACTAGTATAGGGATTCGAAATTAAGATAGATATATAAATCCCAATACTATATAAAACATTTTCTTTCGAAAATCATTTACTATAACAACAGTGTTATAGTCCATCATTTCCTTATTCCTCGAAAACGTCTATTTCAACAATAAATGTTGAAATCTATGTATTCGATACTTAACACGTTTTAAAACATCTTTTAAAACAATTAACTTCATTTTATAATATCGCTTTCTCAAACATAACCATTTTACTCAATAATATATTCACTGTCCAAAATCGTGAATATACTTCAATAACCAAATTTCAATCTTTTCTACACATTTATTTCAAGAATTACCCACTGTCCAAAATCGTGGATAAAATTCCCTTAATAATCTCTATATTTAAAATCAATCAAATTTGATTTATTTTTGAATTTATGAAAACAACGTTTATAAATTCTATTTCCATTTTATAACAACTTCGATTTATACATCTTCTTTAATGACCCATTCAATTTATAAGTTAATGTATACATCAAAAATCCATATTATAAGTTGAATACTTATAATTCATTTATTTAAAAGAAATCGTTCTTTTAAACTTCACAGATTTTAAATCTTATTTCTTATAAGATTTTGTTTATAACCTTATATTCAATAATAACCGAGATACTTTTATAATTCCCTTGTTTTGATTTATAAAGTATACATTTTGTTTTATCTCGTCTATGAACCCTTCATACTTATTCAAAAATTCCAATTTAACCATTTTATAAATTACTTTACTATTTATCCCGAAAATCACCTTTTGTTTATATTTCACAAAAATTTATAACTTTTATGACTTTAAAATCTGAACGTTTATTTATTTAAAATAAATCACTTCAAAAATTTAATAAAACGTTTATTTTCAAAAATCACTTAAAAAATCCTTTTAAAGTAAAAGTCATTATTTTTAAACTTCAAAAGCTGAATCCGATGATGCAACGCATCAATTAGTCCATCACAACAACAACATCATATATCAACATATGATAACAGAATATACATCAATATCTGTAAATAAATAACTACTGGTGAGGAATCCAGTTGGATCCCTCCAACCTGTTTCCCTGCATCCACAGATGTTAGCACAATACCAATTCCGCTCCAGTACGGAATTATCGCGGTATATGGGTTTTATAAAAATAAACCGCTTACTAACGGCGCAATAGGGTCTCATCCGCTATACGAGGCGGGAAATCAATCAATCCAATATATACATATGCCAATATGTATATATTGCTATATATATATAGATATATCCTACTATATCTAATATCACATCCAATAGCAATCAATAACTGCAAAAATTCCACATTCAATTTGAGTGAGAAAATCTCACCTTGATTTTCCGATAGAAATTTGTAGCGTTTATTTCGAATGAAATTAAACGGATGTTTAATTTCACTCAAAATTTTCACTGACCCCGATCGCTTCCAATCTAGTTCCATCGCGAAGTACACGTCGAGACGATTCCAACGCATTTTGTTTCGTCATTTTCTGATAATGTATGACGAAGTTATAGCATTACAAAGTTTTATACGAATTTAATTAAAATAATTTTACAATATTTATTTTATTTATACCCCTAAACATCATGGCCGTTCGATCTCGTTCAGCAAATCAGGGCCCCTGCTTCCATCTCCTCATGCGCGTCTTCTTCCCCAGGCAAAGAAAATCGCGATCAACCCATACTCATGTTCGAACTCCCATAGCCGCACCTCCATTCCTCGATTCGAACGCAATCAAACACCGCCACGCTGAAGCCCTCAGCCCCACGAACCTTCACCTGGAACCGCGCTCCACTCGGTGGCCCCACTTCCTCGAATGACGTGCACGAACGTTGCACGTTCAAGAGAGATTTGCCGTTGATTGGAAGCCCCATTTACGATCACCACCGTATGGATAGAAAGGTCTTACGAAGCTCTACGATCTTCTAGTTAATAACTTTTCTCGAGAGTGAACGGATTAGAGGAAAAACGTGGAGGAACGACGTGAGATGCCAGCCATTGATAGTGAAGAGTGGCGGCCTGTAACCTTGAAACCCTAGCTAGGAAATGTTTTGCAAAAGTGAATTATTTAGGTGCTTTTATAGAAAATTTCTCAATTTACTATTCATCCGAAATTTTTCGATCTCCAAATCGAGCGTGCCGACCGACGTTCCTAAGGTTTACCCCACGTTTCGAACACAATGGAATAGGTTTCGAAAGCTAATTTGATCGTATGTGTGAGATATGGCCATAAACGATCAATTTAAATTAAACTGATTTAAATCGATTTCGAGGCGTTTTGGCTTGCCTCGGACAAATGGTAAATCCAAAAATTACGAAATTTGAAATCTTACAATAATATCACATTACGGATCCGATGAAACCAGATTCGTCGAAATCCGAGACTTTTTGAGAAATGACTATTTTAACTCGCCGAATTAAATTAAAACGATATCGATGCGTTTCGAGCTGCCACGGTCAAACGATAACTTCGATTGCTATGAAAATTGAAATCCGATAATAACTAACTATTACGGATCCAATGGAACTGGTCTCGTCAAATTCTGAGACTGTTCGAAAATTGACTATTTTTACAGTCGATAATTAAATATTAAAATATTCAATTTTCACATATTAACTCTACATTCAAATTTAAAAGTTCTATAACCTTTCTATAACTCCAGTATGATTAAATAAAATTTTCCAAATCGTTTTCAATCATATTAAACTCGTTTTCCAATTATTTCTGAAATTTCAATTATTAATTTATCGATTTAATTGTCTAATTAAATCCAATATTCGAAAAATAAATTATTCGACTTATTAAATTCATTTATTAATATTTAAAATCAATTAAATATTCGAATTTTAATTATCAAAAATTCTGGGTCGTTACAGCGCGACCCTCATAACCTTGCTGCAACATACCTGTTTCGACCATTTTCAGGTTGTGAGGCCCTGACGAAGTCTCGTCCACAAAGCTACGCTTTGGCACAAATCCATGCTTTGGGTCAACAAATGATCAAAGTAATGATCACAAAGATAAATGATCAAACAAATGATCATATCACAAATGATCAAACAATGATCATCGCATAGCAACACTCAGCATGTCACATTACCAAATTGGGAATATATCGCTGATAAATTTCAACTACATAACCTCTGAGCTCGTACGTCTTAGAGATGGGTGTTAAGCTAACAGAATAAATTCTCCGCCACCAATAGAAATGTATTTGAAAGAAATCTGCTTTATATCTCAAAGTGTAATGTCAGACATGTAACCATACAAGTCTGTTCCGGATTCGAACAGAACCGAAGGCACTTCCGAAGAAGCCCTTGCAAATCCGGGTATTCACAATCCCGATCGGATTTCCCATCACTTAGGGGATCTCTATACCGGGAGATACCCAGTGAAGAGACAATCGATAGGTTATCCTATCGTTTTCGCAAATACCCGGTCTTCAACACCGGTCTTCAAATGCTATCCATATACGACGTATCACTTATTCGGAATGGGTTATGTGACACAAAGGTCCTCTCCCGGCTAAACCGAATAATTAGCGCAATATTTAAAAATATATGGATATTGGAATTTCAGTTAAGTCACAACTTAAACCCAAACTTTCTTTCCAAAAGGTTTAAACAAATTACCATTTTAATCTTTTAAACAAAAAGATTCATTTTAACAACCTTCACGGTTTAAACAATTTCCACACTTTAAACTTTTAAACAAAAGATTCATTCATAGATTTTCCAAATTAATTTCCATTTCAATTGGATTAACTCATTAAATCTTTAAAACAAAGATTTAACTTATAGCTTTCAAAACAATTCCATTTCAAATGGTTTAAACAAATCATCATTTTAAATCTGTTAAAAATAAACAGATTTAATTCATAGCTTTCTAAAAGAATTCATTCATAACTTAAAAAACCATTTTTCAATTAAATCTTGAAATTCCTTTAATTAAACTGGAATTTCATTTCTTATCTGAAAGCTTTTATTCTTTTGAAAACAAACAGTTTTCATTTTGGAAATCTGATTCATTTATACGAGTTAAGGTTCTTGGGTTAAATTCAAATCCTCAAACCAATATTTTCAAAATGGTTTAAATTCATTTAAACATATTTATAACATCTTTAATCAAAATTCCAATCATTGAATTCAATTCCAAATATTGAATTCAAATTCAAGTTGAATTATTTAAATTTCAAAACTTAATCAAGTTATTCGAAAATAAGACTTATCTTTGAAATTCCATTTCAAAAGCTTTTCACTTTAAACCCAAATTTCCAATCTCAAAATCAATTGAAATCAAAATTTCAATTTCAAAAACTTCAAATTTAAATCATCTGTGACTTAACCGATTTCCACGTGAAATCCATATTTGTGTGTGTAAGAGTGTGGTCCAGGGGTTTAACACCATAGTGCAACACAATGAATCATCACAGATCAAAATACAGGATATAGTTGATAAGCGATATAAACTATAACGCTTATCATTCATGCACAGACCACAGATATATAAAAAATCACAGATAATAAATTACATCACAGATAATTTATCACAGATCACAATACAAATCAGGGTGTATCACAAAGCATCATATGTCAGGGAATATCAACAATTCACATTCAATACAATTCAAATATCCATAGATAAGATCAATTAATTATCTGATTTAATTAAATCAGATTAGTCACTAATCCTGGTTAATTAACATTAATAAATTACAAATCGTTTTGATTAATTATTCTTTAATCATTTATCAATTAACCAATAATAATTAATTATCCTTTAATTATAATTCATCAACCTTTAATTTTAAATAATTAACCTTTAATTATTTAATTCACCATTTAATTAATTATCTTTAATTAATAAATTAACCTTTAATTAATAAAGTACCATTTTAATTAATAAAATTTCAATAAGTGATCATTCCTAACCACTTACATTAATTAATAAATCTTTAATTAATTATCTTCAAATTAATTGCTTTAATTAATTAACCAAATTAATTAATGAACTTTAATCAATAATGAATTATCCTTAATTACTTAAATCAATAATTAATCTTTGGAACACTTAAGATTTTAATCAAATCAAAGGAAAATTCCTTCTTAAATTAATTGCTTTGAAAACAATTTATTACAATTATAAAAAGCTTTAATGCTAATTAACTTTAACACTTATCTTAAATTAATTATTTAGTTAAAGTATTAATTAGATTTTAAAACATTGTTAAGTATTTGCTTGGTTAATTAAAACTTGAAACAAATTCTTAACTTAAAATAGTCAACCTTAGTTACTTCATAAATACTAAAATTTGCTTAACATTATAACTTGAAATTTATTGGGCTTAACCCATTTTGAAGCAAACCCGAGAAAAAACCCCAGTCTACTCGAGTCAAACTCAAGTTCCTCACACCATTCCCCGAGTCCCCTCTCTTTCTTCTTCTCCTACTTTTTTTTCCTTCTTCCCTTTTTTTTATTTCATTTTTTTATTTTTAAGGATTAGTTATAAACTTCGATAACAGGCAACACTCACGCACCCAGGTTCCACTCGCGCAACTCCTCATCTTTCTCGAGTAATAACTCGAGTCGTTTACCACAAAGACCCCCTGACACCTATACGTTGCCATGCACGTTGCCGACCATCATCTCCGATCATCAGTGATGATCGTTTCACATCCAAAATTACCCAATCACCCCAACGCGATCATCAGATTAGCTCCAACCCACTCGAATTTGAATTCGAGTTTCAATCTAAACCTGGAACAGCAGAACTACTTGAACCCAAAACCTGGCAACGCTTCGCACTCGTCCCTCCGACCACCGTGACCCCTAGAACTCCGACATTGACTTCAACTAGGGCCAAGCTTCCACTACCCAAAGATCTGAAACACTCGGTCCATTGTAAAAGACGTGATGATCGACTGCTTAAGCTTAACTAAAACTAGGGTTCTAAAAAGGATTTCACTGCCGCAACCTCTCTGATGAATTTTATCACCATTACCCATTTTTCTTAGCATCTACTTACACTCCTCTACCACCAGCCATGATCCCGGTCACCAGAACTTCATAGATCATCAGAGATCGACGATAGAACGAATTTTAACCAAACTCGAACTGCTCTTAGCATCTAACTCTAAAAATTTTGATTCAAGCTTTAAAAATCAAATTAAAGTATACGAATTCAGTTTATATGCCTAAAAACATAATTTAAGAAATTTAAATTTCGACTTATATAGAGCTTTGGTTTGTTCTTTCCATTTCCAGAAACATTAACAAGTTATTCTAACTTGGGTGCATTTTTAAAACTTAACATATACTATAACTAACAATTTTTTGTTTTGATCCCAAGTTCAAAAGGTCACTAGATCAAGAGAAATTTATTTTTGAAGCAAACCTATGTTCTGAGTTTTTTTTTAAACAGAGAACATTCATATGAACAGAAGCCTGCACACCCTCACTCATTAACCAATATACACAGGGAATTCATATTTGTATCCAAGCATACTTATCATAATATACTTGCAACAAATCCATATTTGTCAAATCTAAAACAAGTGTTACTCACATTGATTTAGAAAGAACAGAGCTGCTACTTGAAACAGGAATTTGCAAGCTGAAATCCTCATCTTTGATTCTCTGGCTTTGATTTTTTATTGTGTTGTTTAAGGTTGAAGTTTGTTTTGTTTAAAAAATGGTTCTTTACTTCAGTTTTTTTTCTTGCTCAGCTTAAAAATGAACGAACAAAACTGAAGTGGAGATTGAAATATGCAAAGTGGAGTTACAAGGTTATTTTATTTTGTACAAGTGATATTGGGTTTGGTCAGAGATATTTCATTTCTTTGGAGGCTGATAGATAGTGTTGCTGATGGCTTCATTAATTAGCTTGTACAATATCAAATTTTTTTTCTTATTTCCTGCGGCTGAAGATGATTTGGTGGCTAAAGAGATATTGGTATTAATTATTTTGTACCATACCCTATTATATTTCCATTTCGGCTGTATAAACATGTATTTTATTTTTTCTTCATTTGTATAATGCATGAGTATGATAGTGGCTTCTTTTACAAGCTTTTCTCATGTATATTTTTTGTTTTCCCTATTTCATTCCATACTTATATTTGTATTTGTATTTGTTTGTATATAGGTACTTATAAATTTTGGTTGGTATTTCTTCTTTTGCCTTATGGCTTTGTGATGTAAATAAAGTTCTATATATTATTTTGTATATTTTGTTATGATTTTAACTAATTTGTTTAATGTGTTTATTTTATATCTTTATGGTTTATATAATACAATTTCTAAATTTTAAAATGATTAAATATATTTTTATTTGGATTCGGGGAAACTCGAATCAATTCATCAATTAATTATACAAATATTTTATTCAAAAACTAATTAATTATAATTTTAAATATATATAAAATCCGGGGTTGTTACAGACTTCCCCCTTAAAAGAATTTCGTCCTCGAAATTACCAAGGAGACACAAAGATAGATGAAGAACGTTTCATCAAATCAAACTGAATATAATTCTGCATTTGGCTCACCAAAGCAGAATATCAATAATAGATACAAGAACAAATCTGTTTTAACACTTCACAAAATACTCGGGTCATCCAGATCTACGAAATATGCAGTGGCATCGGTTAGTTCGAAGGATAACTAACCATTCGTAGAATATATTGGGACCCAAAGAATAGATAGATATATGGATACGATTCCTAAATTTTTAACTTTTAGTTTAGAAACTAAATTATACCTATCAACCATAGCAATCCATGCAACCAATTCATCCAAACAAATAATTTTGGTCCTTTTGGAGTTTATGTCCCATTTTAATATATCGAATCTTTTCCTGGATCTACCAGAAATTATCGAAGAATTTAGAAAAGATGCTGAACAAAAGAGATTGATATAGAAAAGATTACTTCCTCGTTGTTACAGGGTATTGACCATTTACAGTCGTATTTCACTGTCCCCTATCTCATCCTCTTCTCGCACTCATACTTACTATCAGTGGATAGTAAGAGAATTTACTGAGGCGTACGGACGGATATCTGAGAATTACTCATTCTAGGGTATGCTTCAACCTATCTCTAATGAGCTACTTAATGTGTTATACTCCTGAGCTAAAGTTTTACCCTCAGCTCTGATACCACATTGTAAAGATCCGAAGACAGCGGCAACCGGTAGGCTTTGCAACCATCCCAGCCCCACCGTGGCTTACACTGGCACCTCGCAGTTGCTTTTACGGCCAGCCTCTCGACTGTCACAACCAACCCATCCCACTCAAGGACATGTAGGGGTAAGAGTCTCCCGTTCGCCACCAAACCGCAAAGCGAGAACCCCCTATCATGCTGTAATATAGCAAATGTGATCCATATACGATGTATCACTTATTCAGAATGGGTTATGTGACACAAAGGTCCTCTCCCGGCTAAACCGAATAATGAGCGCAATATTTAAAAATATATGGATATTGGAATTTCAGTTAAGTCACAACTTAAACCCAAACTTTGTTTCCAAATGGTTTAAACAAATTACCATTTTAATCTTTTAAACAAAAAGATTCATTTTAACAACCTTCACGGTTTAAACAATTTCCACACTTTAATCTTTTAAACAAAAGATTCATTCACAGATTTTCCAAATTAATTTCCATTTCAATTGGATTAACTCATTAGATCTTTAAAACAAAGATTTAACTTATAGCTTTCAAAACAATTCCATTTCAAATGGTTTAAACAAATCATCATTTTAAATCTGTTAAAAATAAACAGATTTAATTCATAGCTTTCTAAAAGAATTCATTCATAACTTAGAAAACCATTTTTCAATTAAATCTTGAAATTCCTTTAATTAAACTGGAATTTCATTTCTTATCTGAAAGCTTTTATTCTTTTGAAAACAAACAGTTTTCATTTTGGAAATCTGATTCATTTATATGAGTTAAGGTTCTTGGGTTAAATTCAAATCCTCAAACCAATATTTTCAAAATGGTTTAAATTCATTTAAACATATTTATAACATCTTTAATCAAAATTCCAATCATTGAATTCAATTCCAAATATTGAATTCAAATTCAAGTTGAATTATTTAAATTTCAAAACTTAATCAAGTTATTCGAAAATAAGACTTATCTTTGAAATTCCATTTCAAAAGCTTTTCACTTTAAACCCAAATTTCCAATCTCAAAATCAATTGAAATCAAAATTTCAATTTCAAAAACTTCAAATTTAAATCATCTGTGACTTAACCGATTTCCACGTGAAATCCATATTTGTGTGTGTAAGAGTGTGGTCCAGGGGTTTAACACCATAGTGCAACACAATGAATCATCACAGATCAAAATACAGGATATAGTTGATAAGCGATATAAACTATAACGCTTATCATTCATGCACAGACCACAGATATATAAAAAATCACAGATAATTTATCACAGATCACAATACAAATCAGGGTGTATCACAAAGCATCATATGTCAGGGAATATCAACAATTCACATTCAATACAATTCAAATATCCATAGATAAGATCAATTAATTATCTGATTTAATTAAATCAGATTAGTCACTAATCCTGGTTAATTAACATTAATAAATTACAAATCGTTTTGATTAATTATTCTTTAATCATTTATCAATTAACCAATAATAATTAATTATCCTTTAATTATAATTCATCAACCTTTAATTTTAAATAATTAACCTTTAATTATTTAATTCACCATTTAATTAATTATCTTTAATTAATAAATTAACCTTTAATTAATAAAGTACCATTTTAATTAATAAAATTTCAATAAGTGATCATTCCTAACCACTTACATTAATTAATAAATCTTTAATTAATTATCTTCAAATTAATTGCTTTAATTAATTAACCAAATTAATTAATGAACTTTAATCAATAATAAATTATCCTTAATTACTTAAATCAATAATTAATCTTTGAAACACTTAAGATTTTAATCAAATCAAAGGAAAATTCCTTCTTAAATTAATTGCTTTGAAAACAATTTATTACAATTATAAAAAGTTTTAATGCTAATTAACTTTAACACTTATCTTAAATTAATTATTTAGTTAAAGTATTAATTAGATTTTAAAACATTGTTAAGTATTTGCTTGGTTAATTAAAACTTGAAACAAATTCTTAACTTAAAATAGTCAACCTTAGTTACTTCATAAATACTAAAATTTGCTTAACATTATAACTTGAAATTTATTGGGCTTAACCCATTTTGAAGCAAACCCGAGAAAAAACCCCAGTCTACTCGAGTTAAACTCAAGTTCCTCACACCATTCCCCGAGTACCCTCTCTTTCTTCTTCTCCTACTTTTTTTTCTTCTTCCCTTTTTTTTATTTCGTTTTTTTATTTTTAAGGCTCAGTTATAAACTTCGATAACAGGCAACACTCACGCACACAGGTTCCACTCGCACAACTCCTCATCTTTCTAGAGTAATAACTCGAGTCGTTCACCACAAAGACCCCCTGACACCTATACGTTGCCATGCACGTGCACATGCACGTTGCCGACCATCATCTCCGATCATCAGTGATGATCGTTTCACATCCAAAATTACCCAATCATCCCAACGCGATCATCAGATTAGCTCCGACCCACTCGAATTTGAATTCGAGTTTAATTCTAAACCTGGAACAGCAGAACTACTTGAACCCAAAACCTGGCAACGCTTCGCACTCGTCCCTCCGACCACCGTGACCCCTAGAACTCCTGCATTGACTTCAACTAGGGCCAAGCTTCCACTACCCAAAGATCTGAAACACTCGGTCCATTGTAAAAGTTGTGATGATCGACTGCTTAAGCTTAACTAAAACTAGGGTTCTAAAAAGGATTTCACTGCCGCAACCTCTCTGATGAATTTTATCACCATTACCCATTTTTCTTAGCATCTACATACACTCCTCTACCACCAGCCACGATCCCGGTCACCAGAACTTCGTAGATCATCAGAGATCGACGATAAAACGAATTTTAACCAAACTCGAACTGCTCTTAGCATCTAACTCTAAAATTTTTGATTCAAGCTTTAAAAATCAAATTAAAGTATACGAATTCAGTTTATATGGCTGAAAACGTAATTTAAGAAATTTAAATTTCGACTTATATAGAGCTTTGGTTTGTTCTTTCCATTTCCAGAAAAATTAACAAGTTATTCTAATTTGGGTGCATTTTTAAAACTTAACATATACTATAACTAACAATTTTTTGTTTTGATTCCAAGTTCAAAAGGTCACTAGATCAAGAGAAATTTATTTTTGAAGCAAACCTATGTTCAGAGTTTTTTTTTAAACAGAGAACATTCATATGAACAGAAGCCTGCACACTCTCACTCATTAACCAATATACACAGGGAATTCATATTTGTATCCAAGCATACTTATCATAATATACTTGCAACAAATCCATATTTGTCAAATCTAAAACAAGTGTTACTCACATTGATTTAGAAAGAACAGAGCTGCTACTTGAAACATGAATTTGCAAGCTGAAATCCTCATCTTTGATTCTCTGGCTTTGATTTTGTATTGTGTTGTTGTTTAAGGTTGAAGTTTGTTTTGTTTAAAAAATGGTTCTTTACTTCAGTTTTTTTTCTTGCTCAGCTTAAAAATGAACGAACGAAACTGAAGTGGAGATTGAAATATGCAAAGTGAAGTTACAGGGTTATTATATTTTGTACAAGTGATATTGGGTTTGGTCAGAGATATTTCATTTCTTTGGAGGCTGATAGATAGTTTTGCTGATGGCTTCATTAATTAGCTTGTACAATATCAAATTTTTTTCTTATTTCCTTCGACTGAAGATGATTTGGTGGCTAAAGAGATATTGGTATTAATTATTTTGTACCATACCCTATTCTATTTCCATTTCGGCTGTACAAACATGTATTTTTGTTTTTTCTTCATTTGTACAATGCATGAGTATGATAGTGGCTTCTTTTACAAGCTTTTCTCATGTATATGTTTTGTTTTCCCTATTTCATTCCATACTTATATTTGTATTTGTATTTGTTTGTATATAGGTACTTATAAATTTTGGTTGGTATTTCTTCTTTTGCCTTATGGCTTTGTGATGTAAATAAAGTTCTATATATTATTTTGTATATTTTGTTATGATTTTAACTAATTTGTTTAATGTGTTTATTTTATATCTTTATGGTTTACTTAATACAATTTCTAAATTTTAAAATGATTAAATATATTTTTATTTGGATTCGGGGAAACTCGAATCAATTCATCAATTAATTATACAAATTTTTTATTCAAAAACTATTTAATTATCATTTTAAATATATATAAAATCCGGGGTCATTACAGTTGTCTTCATCATCCCTTACAACATCCTAGAGCAATGCAACCGCCTTACCCTGACCATATTACCTTCCCACATCCACAACTTCTTCATTTCACAAAACTTCCTACTGCACAACAAAACCACAACTTCTACCAACAGCTACAACATCCCCTTCAATCTTCCTCTTGCCTGTCATAGTGCTCCAGCATCTGAAACCACTTCAACATATCACCTCAACATCACTACATTTCTGCAGACACACCATACACATTCACAATCGATCATTTCATTCACCACCCTACATCTCTGAATAGCAAACCGTGACAACTACACCAAAAGCAACTTCATTACAATTCAACTGTGTCAAGTACATTTCATTGATACCTGCCGCCTTGTGTTCTCGTACCAAAAGCAACTTCATACACCACACAACCTATTCATATAGCAACATCATTAACCTTCCATCATCAGTATCCATAACTTCATCAACCATAGCCTACCACTGTCTGTTTAACAAACATCTCTAGTAACCCCCATACAAACCATAACAACCACCCTTTGCTGCCAAGCCACCACTCGACCAGCAACTCCTATCATATTCGCTGTTCCATTCCCCAATCCGCCACCAACAAACTCCCTCTCCACAGCACCAACAATAAACCATTCTCCACCGCAATTGTCTGCGACCCCTCACCCCACCCCTAGAAACCACCATTGCCTCGCCCAAACCAGAAGTCGACTTCGCCACCTACTTCATACTGCATAGACCATTGAAAAAGGGAAAAAAGAGGAAACAATCACCGAAACCCAAACAACTCTCTACCACAATCATCAAAACTCCTACCTCAAGCACGACCAATTCACAGCTAAAGAACAAACTCCATTGCGGAAACCACAGAAGAACCACCAAATCGAAATCTGCTGCAAACCAATTCTGTTAGCTCCACTTCACGTGTGCCACTGTCAAATCACTACAACCCCAAAGTCGCCAAATCAATCGCCACCTCCCTCGCCTGTAATCACACACGAACTCCTCTTTGCCAAATCGAACCCGACTCCAGCCCAATTCTCCAATTAGAGAAACCACCTCCAACTTCAAATCTCCAAAACCATAGCAATTGAACCGCCGCGAATTAATTTGATTTGTGAAAAAAAAGGCTTTCGCTTTCCAATTTTTGATCGGAGACTTTAGAAATTTATAATTCTGGGTGTTGTATTGTTTTAGCTCACTGTGTTCAATTGGGAATGTGGAACTAGTGTGTTTTACTTTGTTTCCAGGGCGTCAATTGTTTTACTATGCTTTAATGTGGTAGTGGACTGGGCTGGCCTGTTTTATAAAAATAAAAAAATAAAAAAAGAAATTGTTTTGTTTGCCTTAACCTTTGTTTATCTTTAAATAAAAAAAGGGGTTTTCCTTTCTTTTAATCTTGATTTGTTTTATCCTTAGAAAAAGAATTTTTTTTTAAAGTAAAACTTCACTTTTAAGTTTCCTTTTCAAAAAAAAAAGAATCTCTCCCTAAATTTTTTTTTAGTTCCGTTTGTTTTATTTCTTAATAAAAAAAACCCAAGTTGTTTCATTTTAATTTCTTTTACTTCTTCCTTAAAAAAAGAAACAAACAAACAAGTTAGATTTAATGTTGTTTTCTTTTGTATAGTTTCATTCGTTTTGTTTTAGGTTCATTGCTGTTCTGTTTTCATTTTTCTTAGTTTCTTCTTTGATATATATATATATGCATGTATGTATGTATATATAATATATGTATATACCTTTGTTTTATCTTTTAGGTTGCAAAAACAGAAGGAGAAGGATTGCGATGCTAAGCTTGCCAAAAAAATAATAACTGCTCCGGTAGCTTATAATTTTTTTTTGCTTTTAACCCTTATCTATTGTTTTTATTTGTCTTGCATTATTGTTTGCTTGCATTTAAAAAAAATTATTCAAAAAAAAACCAAAAAAAAAAAACAAAAACAAAAATCATTTGTAGTTGCATTGTTAATACACGTTTATTTTATGCTTTGCATTTCATCCTAGATTTTGATTAATAAAAACAATTAGACATCAATAATACTTAATTGTATATTGTCAATTTGTCTTCTTTGAACAATTTAATTTGGTGTTTAGGCTACGGCAGAGTAATAACCATTTATAAATATTACGGTGATTCGTAAATATTATAAGTGGTTGTTCCTCTGAAGGTACTTAAACCTTCGGCTGCATTGCTATGGTGATTCGTGGTGCACCGATAAATCTTGTCCGTTACCTGGCTGAGAACTGTCATGTTTATTTAAGACAATGTGTGATCATACAATTTTGGGTTAACATAGGATAAATCATTTGTAATTAACCATTTCATTCATTTAGTTGCATTAGTTCATGCATATTTAAAAAAAATCAAAATCCAAAACTAAAAAATTGTAAATATTCCTTTTCCTTTGAAATTTTTAAATCCTTTTTCTTTGAAATTTCAAAAATCCAAAAAAAAAGTATAAAATCTTTTCAAAAATAAAAAAAAAATTGAAAAACAAAAAAAAACAAAAATAAATTTCCCTTTTGAAAAATAAATTTTATTTGTAAATATTTCTCCTTTATAAAAAAACAAAACAAAAATCAATTTCCCTTTTGAAAAATAAATTTTATTTGTAAATATTTCTCCTTTATAAAAAAAGCAAAAACATTCTTGAAAATGTCCGAGTTTCCCCACTCATTTGAATTTTACAATAGTTGTGAAAATCAATATAATCCATATGATTTCACTCCAAATTCGTATGGATATTTTAACGACAACTATTCTTTAAACAATTCGAATTTTGAACAACAAAGTTTTCAAAACGATGACCAACCCTCAAATATTGAAAAGAGCATTTCGTCTTTACTTGAAATCTCTACACAACAAAATCAAGAGATAAATGATTTGTTTAATTCATATCTGGGCAATGATTCAAATCAAAGTTTTCAAAATAATCAAAATTTGAATTCACTTCAAAATTCAAACGATTTCGAGTATAACCCATGCCAATTCAATTTTGAACTCCAAAATGAATTTCAATATCAAAATGAAAATGTGATCCACTTTTCAAATAATTTTGGCAATGGGAATAATCTCAACCACGTTACAATTGAAATTTTTTGTTCTCAACAAATCCAAATCGAAAATTCTCAATTTAATAAATATAAATTGGATTTTGTTGAACAAATGAACGAAATTTACGATGATCACACGGATTCGTTGTTTGAAACGTATATGAAACAACGTGAACAACAAAACCAAATCCCAACGTGTGACAAGTTAAGTAATAATCCATCTTTTACCAAAATCGACGATTTTCAAATAACAACTTTTGAAATTGAAAATAATAATCTTAATGAAGTTGTTGAAAACACGATAATTGAGTTGGATCTCAATTCTTTTGAGGGTGTGGAACCAAATTTAAAATCCGATCTTCCTTTTCTCGATTTCGAAAATTTGAATACAACAACTTTGGATTTTGAACTTGAGATACACAATGAAATTGTTGATAATCCAACAAAGGAAGACGAATTTAATGAACATGAATTTTTTAAACTTTTCGATGACGAGTTGTTAAATTCCAACGGGGAAGATTTAAATCATCACTTTGATTTTGAAATCAATAATTTGGAAGAAGTTTTCAATGATAAATTTGAATTTCAATTTGGTGAAAATAAACTTGAACTTCAATCAATCGTTTTATCAACCCTGAAAATCATCGAAAAAGAAACAACTCGTAATATTTTTAATAAAATGACATTCGTTTTCCCAAATCAACATTCAATTTCGAAATCATTTATGGTTTGGTTTTTTGAGCTTAAGCTGTGTCTCGTATACCTGTCGAGACAAATGAATCGGTCTTTAGAAGACCTTTTTATTTACTTCTTGACGATATTCTTTCTGAACTCTTGTAAATAATAATCTTTTCGTTTTCATGTAAATATAGGTCATCTTTTTATTTTTTTTTATTTTTCTCCTTCAACTTGGGTTGACCGTGGGGACATAGTAAAAATCAAGTGTGGGGGGAGACTCATGATCATTTTTCAAATTTTCATGGTTTATTTTTAATTTTTCTTTCCAAAATTTAAAAAAAAAATCTCAAAAACAAAAAAAACAAATTTTTTTAAAGCATTTTTGATTTATTTTTAAAAAGAAACACTATAGGATAAATATATGGTTTTGGTTAATTAAATTGAAATTTTTGAAAATTTATTTGTCTTAACAAAAATAAAAAATGAAGTTTGATTACAAATAACAATGGTTTAACTAGTATATAGGAAGATTCACACGTGTTAATTATGAAATATATCCTAATTGAAAATCTTTGTTTTAAAAAGTGGTTGATTTAAAGTAATGATATAACATTTTTTTTTGTCTTCTAAGTTAAACGGTGCTAAGATGATTTTGCAAAACTCTCTCTTCAAAAAAATATATTCTTGTATATATATATATTTTTAATAAACACCTAGAGTCATGTATTCACACTCGTGTGCTCACTCGCCATGCTCTGTACCCTCCTCACTTAAGCCCGAAAGGCAGTGCACGATCGGTACTCAGTTTATTTGAGTTAGGTGTGTGTATGTAAAAAAATTATTTTACTAATAACGCCTACAGTCAATAAGTTTTCACACTTGTGTGTTCACTCGCCATGCTCTGTATTCCCCTCACATCAGTCTGCAAGGCAGTGCATGGGTAATATATATGGCCTCAGTTTATCTAAGTTAGGCTTACGTAAATATTGTTAATATCAACAAAATTTTCAAAAAAAAAATAGAGAGAGTAAGAAAATGAAATCCAAGCACTATTTTAACTTATTTGATTTGACTTGTTATTGGAAAGAAATAAAAATAACACTTTGATAAACTTTGATGATCAACTAAGGATCCATTTTATAATTACACTTTGTTATCAACCGAAACAACGAGTTAAACTATAGTCTATTTGTTATGATAACTTCATTTTTGTTGGAAATTTTGACAAGTAAATGACTTAAATTTTCAAAGATAATAACCAAACCTATATTTAACTTATTTGTATCAATTTAAAAATAAATCCTTCATTGTAAATATTTTCAAAAACATGCATTCATTCCATTGTAAATAAATCTTGCATTTTTTAAATATTTTCACTTTGCATTTGGATTTTGTGGGTAGTATCCGCTGAAAACCCTCACGAGACAACACTCGTCCTACTGGGGACACCCAGAGGTTTAATGGCTTATTGCATACGCTTAATGCAATCGTGCTCCCTACGAAAAAAGATTTATCTTAGTTTTCCTTTATTCGAGGACGAATAAAAAGATAAGTGTGGGGGTATTTGATGTGCACGTAAATGTGCATATTTTTACCACCATATTTAATCTATTTAAATTAAATAAATGATCATATCGATTATTTTAACTTGTTTAAACCAAAATTCAAATTATTTTCAAATTGTCACATATTCATCTTCATATAGGGTTAAAATGGTCATTTTATGCATTTATTAAATTGTGAAAATTTACTTGGAATTTTCTATGTTGTTTTGTAGGAAATTTGGTGAATTTTACAAGTGGTTACATGATGATATATGCATGCACAAGAGTGAAGAGAACAAATGAAGATGGAAATAATTCAAAGTGAAGATAATGGAGGACCCCACCTACCCACCTACCTTAATGTACAAATTAGAGGCTAATGCACATGCTTATGGAATTAATGGCTTCATGTACACTTAAATGATGATTAGTATAAGCTAATGATTACTTGGCCTCCACACTTCCAAAGGGGTATTTTGGGAAGCCCTCAAAAAATAGAATTAGGGTTTTATGCATGTATAAATAACCCTCATATGTACATGAAACTATATTCTATTCTCTCTTATGTTTACTTAGGAAATTAGCAAGTTGTAAACACAAATCAAAGTGAAATAAAAATGGCTTCCAAGCCTCTTTCTCTTCTCTTATCTTCTTGCTTTTATTTACCTTTTTTTTGTTGATGTTTTCTATGCTCTTTTCTTTGCTAGTAGATTAAATTAACATTCATGCGAGTAGTGTAGTTTATATTTTTATGCAAGTAGTTAGTAGCTAATCTCTTTTGCTTTCTTTGCTTATCTTCTATTTTCTTCTCTTTTTAATGTTGAAATTTACTTGTGTTGCTTCAATGCCACAAATGAGTAGCTAAACCCCTTCAATTTAGGGGTAATGAAGCTCTCAAATATTATGTAATTTCAACATTTGTTATGATTTATGATCTCTTTGTTTGTGCTTTATGAAAGTGAATTTTGATGCAAGTTTATACAAGTGGGTTTGATAGCTTATATTGCTTATGCAAATGAGCTATACTTATTCAACATAAACACAAGTTGCATCATCATTTGCTAATCCATTTTTGATTGTGAAAAGAAAGTAAAAAATGAAATTTGATGATCTATATTACTTGTTACAATAGTAAATAGATCATACTTAAAATAGCTTTTGCTTTGGCTTCATTTTCATATGAATTATAAGTGGTTTATTTGTTGTATTATAGTTTGATGGTTTGAGTTATGTTAATTAATAACATAAGCAAACCATACTTATGATAAATACAACAATATTTCACTTAATATCAAAAGCTAAAGATCACAAATTGTTTGTTTCTTGATTTACAAAAATATGAGAGTGAATTTGCCTCTAAATTGTTCTCTAGTTCAATAGTTTTTTAATCATATTTTAATTCTAGCTTTAGCTTCCTTTTGTAGTTAACAACTTTCATCTCACTTTGGTCTAATTTGATTGAATAAAATTTTAATCTCTCACAATTCCCTACGGATCGACCGATATTTGCCACGTACTACAAAGTGTACGCCGTGCTCTTGCGGTAAATTTTATTTCTAAATTCGTTCGACGGTTTTCTAATCCGATAAAATTTCCGTCGTCGAAAATGGTACATTAAGGATGTCCAAGCATTATTATAGACTAGTGCGGAGGTCGTTTTATGTTTTCATAGTAGACGACCGAACATCTGTATTGTAGGCCTTATGAGGCAGTCCTTTATAGATGTAGTCACAGAACGCCATGGAAGCAATACGATGGAGTCCTTTACGAGGATGACATGAAAGGTACTATGGGTAGTACCTAGGACCAATGTGGTCATTGGGCATATAACTACATATATATATATATATCATTTATTAGGTTTTAATCTACTAGGGAGTAGATGGGCAAGATTCATGCACAGAGGCGAGAGTATTATAAACCCAATGAACCTAACATAACAGTAAATGGAAATAAAACAGTATATGTATAATTAAGCTTAGAAGTGTATAATTTTTCCATTCACTAGACCGTTAGTTCTGACCACTCCTCATAACATCCTACAGGTTAGGTAAATGGCAGAGACTTTCCAGCTTTGAGACACTTGTTTAGAAAGTGTTATTTTATTGGTGAGTATTTACTTACTATTATATTTTAGTCAGTTCCGCTGTGAGATATTTATCCGAGCTCTGATATATTTGTCTTTGACTATTTGCAGGATACCAGATACCTAACTCGGGCTTCAGTGGGCTTGGGTTTTAGCATTTTTTGCGAAAAATCCGGACCCACTGGAACTTGGGTTGTTACAATAATCATAGTATGGTAAGAGAAAATATCACTCACTTTACCAAAAGCCGACCAATCCAATGGCAAGTCACAGAGCTCTCCATTACAAGTGTAGTGCAAGAAACCACATCCAAAACGAACCTCGTATGCAAAAGATATGAATTTTATAAGAAACATGATTAATTAAATAATTAATTCACTAATTAATCCATTAATTACCTAAATCTCCTTCTTTCCCCAAATCTCCTTCCCCCTTGTACACGCACAGGGCCGTTCATCAACAAACCCATCAATCAGCATCTTCTCTCCTTGATTTCTCCATCTACACTCGATTAAACAACGAACGGACTTCGCCAACGCGTCACTCTACGTGAGCTCATTGCAACAAACTTAGATGAAGCTCGGCCACCTCCTTTTGATGTGACCTGAAGCTGATCCCCCCTCCTAGGTAAATGTCGCAATTCACTAAAGCTCACTAGACATGCTAAAATTCTGTAGGAAGGTGCTCCTCGATAAGAGCATCGCAACAACAATCTCCATTTCACCCAACACCTTCACCTTCTCCCTTGTGCCTCAACCCTAGGCACGGCCTCAAAAGGTCATCTTCGAAAACCAAAGTCGCACCCCATATCGACCACATATACGCGAATCTCTCTTTAATACGAGTTCAACGGATCCAACGCGGCTCCTCTTATCGCCCAAATCTCCAGATTTAATTGAATGAAGGGAGGCGGCTAATTTGGTTTCTTATAGGAAGGACGAAAATGAAAAGGAGAAAGGTAATGAGAGAGGGAGTGTGTGAGTGTATATATATATATATATTTCTCAAATAAATCACCATACGCTTTGAGCTTATACGATCACACAGAACATCGGATCGCTACGAAACACATTACCTCATTTTTTTGGTCCCAATGGTATAAATTTTGTCGCCATCCTAACAACGCTCCAAGATGATAATTTTGGGCATTTTGAGATCATTTTGGCCATCGGATTGTTTAATCTCTAAATATAGTGATATTTATACTAATCCGCAACGTCGATCCGAACTCAACGGAAGTGGTCTCGAGTCCTAATTTGACCATATATGAAAAATCATTTCTTTGGACCTTTAATTAATTAACGATTCAATATTTAAATCAATTATTAAATATTATATCGTTAAAACTATGGGTCATTACAACTGGAATGTCTAAATTATGCTAAAGTGATTAATATTCCCAAGAAGGATAGTACTGAAGAGCTGAAAGGCTTTAGACCTATAAGTTTTCTCGGTTGTGTTTTTAAAAAAATCACAAAACTGTTGAAAAATAGGTTGAAGTAAAAGATGAACGACCTTATAAGTAGAACTTTGACAACTTTTGGAAAGAATAGATTCATCTTAGAGGGAGTTGCTGCTGTTCTAGAAGTTATAACTCACTATAGTACATCTAATGTGTTATTGAAGTTATCTATGTTGCAATGTGTTGATGATACTATTATCTTTAGTTCCACACAACCTGAACATGTTGCAACACTAAAATTGATCTTATATGCATTTCAAAATCTTTTAGGCTTACAGATAAACATTAACAAAAGTTTATTCTACTTGGTGGTCCTGTTCATTATGGTATGATGTAGCAACAAGTCTGAATTGTAAATTAGAAGAATTTCACATTAATTATGTAGGCATAACTCTCAGACCTTTTAAGTTGAAACATGAAGATTGCCAGCCTTTGATAGAGTTGATTCTAGGCTAGCTAAATGGAAGGGAAGTAGTTTTTCTAAGGCATAATGGCCTATATTAATAAATTTAGTCCTTTCCGCTATGCCAATATATTGGATGTCATTTTATAAACTACCTTTATAGGTGATTAGAAGAATTGACATAATTAGAAAAAACTTTCTTTGGAAAGGAGGAAGAGATGGTTCTTCTATTAATAATTTGGTTGCTTAGGGTAATGTGTGTGAATCAAGAGGGCAAGGTTATTTAGGGGCAGTTGATTTTGAAGATTTAAATTATGCTCTGCTATTTAAGTGGTTATGGAAAGTGGTAGATACAGATAAGGCAATTTGGAAGAAGTGGATTATAATATGTTATTATAGTGGCAACTTTTCTTTTGAGATTTCATTTAGTAGTCGAATATCTAATTTATAGAAAAATATCACCTCCTTTCAATCTTTTCTACTAGGTTTAAAGATGGAACTTAATGAAGGTAAAGGAATTCAGTTTTGGACATAGCTATGGCTAACTGCTATTCCTTTAAGAACAAGATTCCCTTATTTATAAGCACTTTCTTTAAATCAAGATGCCTTTATTGCTGACTTGTTTCATAAAAATGATGTGGCTGAGCCTTGGCGGGTTTGCATTTGATATACTATTTCAAATTAATGGAATTGTTAAACAAGTTAATATAGTAGACAATGTTAAACATTCATATAGTTGGGAGATGCATAGGGAAAGATAATTCATTGTTTCTTCTTTATACATATTCAGAAACTTTGAGGCACATTCATTAAATTCCACAAGCCTTTGTGGAAAGCTGTAGTCCCACCGAAATTAAAATTCCATGTGCAACTATGTATAAATTGGAAAATTAACACAATAGAGTTGTTGTAGCTTAAAGGGTTGAACATAAATCACCTATGTTAATTCTATGACATGCATGGGGAAACTATAAAGCATCTTTTCTAAGTTGTCCAATTAATTTTTAAATTGTTGATAGTTGCCTTAAATTCTTTAATTTATACAATCTTCCTAGCTTTAGTACACAATTCTGGTATTGGGAAGAAGATAGGCAGAATCGATAGTAAAGAAACTAGAAATTTATGTGACATTGTAAATTTAATTGCTACTAGGTCTATATGGTTTAAACGTAACCAAAGATGTTTCCATTATAAATTCAAACCTGCTAATACTGTCACTAAAAACATCATAAATCTTATCAATTCCTGGTCAGGTGCTTACAAAAGAAAGGTTGATTGGAAGACTAGATATGAATATTTAGCTAAGAGACTTCCTATACCAGATGATTCTATAGGAGCTAGAGTTTCCTTATAAACACCATAAAATCAACCATGAATAAATTAATTGGATAAATTAATTTAAATAGGATATGCGTAAAGATGGAAATTTTCCAAAAGTTGAAATTTGACCACGAAAGTTACGTCATTGCGTTCGTGGTGAAATTCTGATTAATTTCCGTGTATAATTTGCTGAAAACGGAGCTCAAACGAAAAAATTATGGACATTTGAATTTTTTGGATTTAAAATAATTTAAATAGAATTCAAATTCAAACAAATAATTAATTCCCAAATTTGAAATTCAAAAGTTAATCATAATTATACTTGGGAGTTAAGTAAACATTAAAAATAATGTTAACATTAAATTGCAATTAAAGAAAATAATAAACTAAACAATGGCAAAATCAAAATCAACGTTCCCAAGACAAGACCAGTCGACACACGACTGATGATCGATCGACTTCTAGCAGTCGATTGGTGGTAGGAGCGGTCGACTAGTGGATACATGGTCACGACTAGGGTTTTCAGCATGGAACATTCCATATTTTATAGTTTTAAACTGACTTAACTCTGAGGGTTCTGGTGCATTCCAACCACTATAAATAGGAACCTAGCCTCGTCACTTTTATTCACACAATATTTTGGGAACATTAGCGAAGCTTTGTTAGTTCATCTCTTCATAGATTCAGAAAACTCCATTAGGGTTTAAGGTAAGAAATCCTATATATCCATCTTTATTTATTATTTATTTTCTCAATCTCTTCACCTCCAATCCTCTAATTTTCTAAATTTACCGAATATACAAATCTCTTGCTATATATATCAAAAAGAAGAGATTTGAAAGGGTTCATTGAAGTCGCGTCAAATTTTGAAGAAGGCAAAGCTAAGGACCTCTATAAGTGGAAATCTTAGTTTTTCTGTTTTAGTAATTGAATAGTGTAGTTTGGATTTGATACATGCGTTGGGGAGTTTTCGATTACGAAAACATCACAATAAAAATCCCCAAAATTCCCCCAAACCAAAATATCAATTCTTAGGTTGGAATCTTAATTGTCTTGTATTAAAATAATGGAGTTTTTTGGGTTTTGCAATATAGGCGTTTTACCTTTTATTCCACTTATTATTCCTTTTCTTTAGATTTGATTAAGAAATAGTGTGTAAGGTACGAATTCTTATTCATAGTTTGAACTGCTTATTTCTACAAATTAAATAGAAATTCCCTTGTCAAATTTTATGTAAAAAGGAGTTAAAAAGAGCGTAAAATTTATTAAATTGTAAGTTTCCATTATTATTGTTTTATTCCATTGTTCTAATATAAAATAAGTTGAAATTGGATTCTAAGTACAAGTTTATTGATTTGATTTTGGAATATTGGATTTATGGTAAAAACGCTATTGTGGAAATGAGATTTGTATATCATTAGAAGATTTGACATTTGAATGTTATTAGGGCGTAATCATCGCACGTCTAGAAATTAATAAATGCGTCTGTGTATATATATATAAGTTGGCACAAATAACATACAGTTGTAACATACTAAATTGTGTAGTAAATTAGGTTAATAGTTGTCATTTAAATCCCCTTAGAAAAGTAATTAATTAGGTGAAATAAGAAGGATTTCTTATAAGTCCTAATTAACGAATATGGTGAGATGTGTGATAATACACTTAGAGAGTGCTATGAAATATGACTAAGCTACAAGGAAGTGAGGTCAGTCAAAAGCACACAGAAGTTTGTCCAGTTAAGCTGGCTACCAGTAGTGTTACTTTAGAGATGTTGTTAGACATCGTCTATAATAAGTAACTACGGATGACGTAAGTTTAGTCCCAATTCTGTAGGGTAAATCTACCCAGCTAATCTGGTTACCATTCTCTATAACTAGTCGGACTAATGTGAGACGTCTCCGTAGGGTACAGGTCATAATACAAAGGACTTGCTTAAGGGAATTGAAGGTATTAAGTGGTTGTTTGAGGGCCCGTCTCTTTCACTTATATAAAATATTAAATGGTCGGGATTAGATTTAGGCAAGGTTGAGGATATCTCGGAATGGTCCACTTCAGTTGAAGTATTAAGTGTCCGAATATATTTTTGTACAATGTCAACTAGATAGAGACCTGTGTGGAGTGTTCTTTGGGAATAAGTATTAAATGATGGGGGCCTACCTCAATTGATGTCTTTAATGGTTAGAGTCTGCCTATTTTCCATTAAAAGGTATTAAGTGGCTTGGGTTCTACCTCTCGCATTGGTAGACTTTAATAACGATGGTTATGGGTTATTGATTATGGGAGAACCTGCTTCATAGGTTGAAGGTATTAAGTAGTTGTTTGAGGACCCGCCTCATTCACTTATATGAAGTATTAAATGGTTTTGAATATAGTTTAAAATGTGAAAGACATATCCTTATTTAAATTATACTACCCAAGTACTGATATAGAAAGACTCGAGATTTTCTATTCACCAGACCTGGTTGCACGTAGTTGCATCATGATAGGGGGTTCTCATATTGTGAACTGTGGCAAAGCTTTATCTCTTACCCCTACACATCCCGATAATATGGGTTGGTCAAGCATTCAGAGGACTGGCCTAGGCAATCGAGAGGCTGGGCCGTAAAATTAGTGTGTCTGGGATTACCATTTGTAGTCACCACCTTTTTAGTGTGTCTGGGTTACCCGATCAACGAGGAAATTTCTACGTATGAGTGATGTATTTGTTATTTTTGAAAAGTATTTTTCGAAAACCCTACTATATATAAATACATATACTTATTTTGAAGATACACCTAACTCTTTAAATTCCAACTATAGAGGTAATTGTGACCATATTCTGAAAGAATAGGCGAAGCTACTAAGAGTTGGAAAAATAAATAGAGTTAAATTTATACTCTTGCTCTGATTATCCATGAGGCGGATGTCGTACCATATGGAGTGGACTAAGAAGAGCATGAGAGCGACATATGGAAGCACCCCAGAAGCTGAATGATACTTGACTTCTTTGTTGATCTAAACTTCCTTATAATTTTGAATTCTATAAGCATAATACCCGTTAATGTTCACATTATATGTAATTAGAACATTTACATAAATCGCCTGGATAGAAAATGTAAATGGAAAAGGTGGTAACTCCAAGATTAATGAGGCAATAAATGTGGAATAAATAGGGAGTTACAAGAATTTAATAGAGATATAAATGGACTAATTGTGGAGAGATAAGGAAGGCATAATAGGTAAAATTAAAATGAATAAATAAATGTCTTCAAGAATTGTCCGTTAGAATATAACCATTTACTACGGACAATTGACATTCATAAAAATAGAAATCACATGTTAGGTAGTAATTAAATATTATAAGGCAATATATTTGTTAACATCCGAAATAAATATGTGAAGAGGGAGTGAAACAAGCTTCAATAAGAAGGTATACATTAATCACCATAAGAAGATAACCAGATCTTTAAAGGTTGAGTAGGAAAGTTCAAATGAAGGAACAATTAAAGTCAATTTCTAAAACCCAATCCCATGAGAAAGAATTTGTTAAAAAGATTTTTGAAAATTCCTTTAAATGTTTTGAAATGGATTTTCAAAGGATTATTAAATGAAAACCTTATATATCTGTTTGCACAAAAAATGGACAAACACCTCAAAGTTGTATGATTTAGTAGATCTTATGTTATTCTTAGTAATTTGAGCGACTTATGCAAATACGTAAAAAACACGGGCTAAAATGTAAAAAGACACACAGATTTATAGTGGTTCAGCCAGAATGTGCCTACGTCCACTTTATATGTTATTTCTCTTCTTTTGTTATGATTACAAGTACAAAGCTTTGGTGTAAGTAAAAGAAAGTTGTTTGAAGAGTTCCTTCCGTGCTTGAGCTCTCAAAACTTATCCCCCATTGTTGTACCCCTGCCCCTCTATTTATAGAGTGAGGCTGGGGGCAGGGGTCTTGGATGTATATAGCTGCTGGCGGGCCTGGGCTGAGGGAATCTGGCCTGGCGCATCTTGGTTCGGCATCCCTTGATTCGGTGGAAGGAGTGCAAAGGTTTGATGCCGTTTCATTCGGTGGAGGGTTTGGACCGGTGGGAAGTTGGTCCGGTGTAGGCCGGTTCGGTAGTTGTTGGAGATGTTACTTGGTTCGGCAGCATTGGTGAGGTTTGGTTCGGTGTGGAGTTGGGAAGGTTGGTTCGGCAGGAGGTGGTTCGGGTGAGGTCTTCCGAATGGTGCCTGCCGAATGGGGTTGAGCGAGGTCTGCCGAATGGTGCCTGCCGAATGGGTCTGCCGAATGGTGCCTGCCGAATGGGTCTGCCGAATGAAGCAAGTTTCTTGGTCTCCAGGTCTTCTGGGTGAGAACACGCCCAACATTTGCCCCCCAAAGTGGGGCATATTCTTGAATATGGCGTGCTTTGTTTTGTCTCGAGTGACCGTATTCGGTACCTGAGCCGAACCGGATGGTCCGGTCATTCATTCTTCCCTTATAAATAGGGGGCTTAGGCCATCGCTTTTCCTATCTGTCGAATTATAGTGTTAGCCGGACCAAGTTATTAGCCGAATCAAGTTATCAAATAAATCAAGCATTCTAGCCGGACCAAGTAATTTAGCCGAACCAGGTACGATTATTTCTGCCGAATGAACTACTGAGTTGTACTACCGAATGAACCATCGAGTTGTGCCACCGAATGACCTATTGAGCTGTGCCACCGAATGACCTATTGAGTTGTACTACCGAATGAACTATTGATTTGTGCCACCGAATGACCTATTGAGCCGTGCCACCGAATGACCTATTGAGTTGTGCCACCGAATGACCTATTGAGTTGTACTACCGAATGAACTATTGATTTGTATGCTTTGGACTTTAAGTGAAATTCCAGACTACATTGTTTGTATGCTCTAATGATATAATTTCCCTGTGTTTGCAGATAATGTCTCAAAGAGTGGAAACCCGATCAGGTAAAAGGAAGTCCGGGGGCGAAGGAGAGTCCTCGGCCGTGCCCCCAGCTCAATCAGGATCGGAGCGTCATGGGCCCGCCCCAAGGTCATTAGTGGATGGACATGGTCCCCAGGAGCTGCAGGATTCCCCGCCTGACTGCTTTCCTAGCTCTCTCAAAGAGGAGCAGCTCGATGTTATATCTCGTTCCTTTGGGATCGATAGAGCCCTCATGCTGTTGCCGGGCCCAGGAGTCATGCCATACAATCCTCCCGAAGGGTACTTTGCTTATAGTAGGTACCATTGTATGTGTGGTGCTATCCCGCCTCTCAATGCTTGGGTAGTCAGCTTCCTCACGTATCTAAAGGTGGCCCCATTCCAGCTTCAGCCCAACTCTTATGCCATACTGGCGAGCCTTTTCGTCATCTTTCAGAGGAAGTACGGGCGCCCTCCTTCCAACCGGGAGATCCGGTACTTATATAATTTGAGAGGCTACAAGAAAGGATCCCCATACATTAGCTTGGAGTCAGCCGTGACCTTCAAACCGGTCTTGGATCTGTACTCTAAATTCAGCATGTTCAAGAAAGAGTGGTTCTTTGTTAGGGACGACTCCGTTTCAATCCGGCGCTTTACCTCTGGATGTAAGTTTATGCTTTTACTTATAATTTCTATTCCGATTGCGATGCTTCTTCTCATACTTTCTCATTTTTGCTAGCGACAGGTGGTTTTCCGGTTGTGGAGACTGACCGCCTGGTTCAGACGGCGGCTGAGATAGAAGCCATTCTTGGGAAATATAGATCATCTGCCTTCTTGATTAGAAATGTGATTCTTCTGGAATATAACTTAATCCTTCCGCAGCTGTCTGTAGTTAAGTTGAGGGAAACGGTGGAGGAGAGGGAGGCTGCTCAGACCAAGGAAGGTGTTACGGTAGAGAGTAGCAAGAGGAAACCTTTCACAAAACCTCCAGCTGTTGGAGGTAAGAAACTCAAGAAATCGGACGGTCCCTCCCCCAGCAATTGTCCACTTACCCGGGAGGAGGAAGACATAGAGGAGGAAAGAGGCGAGGGTGGAGATGGTCGGGATGGTGACAAAGGTGGCGATGGCATCGGGGCCCTACTTCCTGGGCAAGCGGGCGAGATTCAGGAGTGGACGGATGATGCGTTCCACCAGGCTTTTGAGGGGTTGGATGAGGATCCGGCTTTGGAAGAGAAGACTGGGAAGGCGGACAAAGCCGGGACTGGTGCAAGTGAGTCTTCTCTGACCATTCCAGCCAAGGTGGCTCCGACGACTCAAGGTGAACTCTTGACTCCTGCATGCTTCATTAATGATAGGGACTTAGGAATATTTTATGACCCGCTCCCGTCCTGGAATGAAATCCAGGACTTATTGCAGTATCCCACTCCTCCCCAGGGTTTGTACAACCACAGCTGTGTTTCTTTTCCTTTTTTAACTTGTAATTTACCGCGTTTCTCGAATCGTATAGTAATGTAAGTTTGTGACACTTGTTCTTTATATCAGGAGCAGGCAAGACGTCCAAAGCTTCAGACCTTCGACACAGGCTTGAGCAATATAAACTTTCCAAAATTTCTGCTAAGCTGAAGCCCTCAACCCAACGCTCCGGGGATGTAGTCGGCTACCGTCCTCTTCTTAGGGTCATCGAAGAGGGTATTCAGCAGAGGAAGAGGAGTCATCCTTTATCCGAAACTTCGCCCGGTCCTCAGCCTCCGGCTCAGCCTCTTCATGATATTACTGAGGAGGGTAGCGAGTTTGCACCTTCTCCGCACCCGTCCGGAAACCCTTCTTTTATTCATATCGACCGTCCCGACTTGGCTCGTAATCCATTTGCGGGTCATCCTGATCTGGATCCAAGCTCTCATGATATTACTTTTGACGAAGTCACTGGTGAACACCTTCTCCCCCGTAACCCCATGGTACGAGTACTTGATGAAGCCAAGTCCTTAGATCTCGATTTACTCACTACTCGTATAGTCACTATGGGAGATGAGGCCAAGGCTAATATTGATCGGGTGGCAGAGGAGACCAAGAGGCTGATGGGGCATCATGCTCGGCTGGTTAAGGCCGGAGAGGAGATTGGGAGCGCCAATATCCGACTTCGATTGGTGGTTTCGGATCAGGCCAAACAGCTTGCGGATCAGGCTATTCAGATTTCTCAGCATGAGGCTGCTACTGGGCGACTAAGGAAAACCATGGAAGAGGCCAGTCGGGCCGAATTGCGGAAAATGGAAGCTACTTGCAAAGAGCGGATTGACATGGCTATTGCCACGGTGGATGAGGTTCGGAAAGCGGATCTCGAGCAGGTGGAGGAATTGTCCGAGAAACTTGAGGCTGCAGAGCTTGCTCAAGCTAAGTTGAGGGAAGAGATGGAGGTGATGCGGAGGTCCCTTCAGGCTGATTGCTCGAGATACAGATTGGAGAGAGATGCTGCCGTCGAAAGGTTGTCGGCTTCCGAGGCCCGGATGAGGGAGTTTGAGGAGAATGAGGGAATGATGGATGACATGCTCCAGGACATGTATTTCCGAACTTGGAAGCAGGACAATCTCTCTTGGATGGATGATTATCCCAGGGTCATGGCTAAGATCTATCTTCGGGCTTTGGAAGAGGCCAAGGCCGACGCGGATAAAGATGGTGGCGTGGCCTTCAGCATGGATGCGGTCACTGCCCAGTTTGCCAAGGGGGAGAAGGCGGCAGTGAAGGAGGGTATGCGGTTGCTCGCTGCTGAGGAGGCAGGGGTGCAAGTGGATGATGACGACCAGAGTGGCCAGTAAGCTTATGCTGGTAAGTTTTCCTTTTCAGCTTCCCGATTAACTTGGTTGCTTATTACTAATGAATCCTTTTTATGACCGGACAGGCGGGCAACAGAGCAAGGACAAGACTCCGACGCAACCGGCTCCCTGATTAGACCTGGAAAATTCTTTTTGTAGGCTTGGCATGGTTGTATATGTTAGTCTTAAGACAGTAGAGTAACTTCTAAGTTGTAATTCTTGCTACTTGTGACAATCAACATTATGCTTGACGTGTAAAATTTTTTTTTTAACTTAAGCTGATTTTGTCGTTTCTTGAATATTTGTTGTTATTTCGACATATCGTATGAGAAATGTTAGCTATGTATATTCTTGTAATTAAATTGTGTTTGATGTTAGACTCTGGTTCTAAACCATAATTTTATGACTTGCAATATTAGCATGTGGTGTGAACAAATTATAGTCATGTATTTGTACATAAAAGAAGAAAATACCGCCTTTCATGTTTTAATCGTAGATGGCAGTCTTGAATATCTTGTAGAACCGAGCATGGAATGTAGCCGAATGTCCTGCCACTGTGAGTCCCTACACCCATTGGCGAGTATCTCCTACTCTGTATCATGTACTTTAGGGATTGTTATAGGGGATAGGAAAAAAGCTTTTTAAGTAAAATTGAAAAACGTAAAAAAGGTAAAACTTCCAATCACGGAAGGCCTTCGATGTGCTTAAGTTCGTGGCAAACGGGTTTTGTAGTCACTTTCCCTAGCCGTGGGTCTTGGAGACATTCGTCACCCATCTTACGCCTCCGCGGGGAGTTAATTCTTTTTTACCACAGCCGCACTTAAGACACATCGGAGCCGAGATCGCGCACAGTAACTACCCGGGCCATTATGGCCCGTAATCGTGGGTATTATTCGATTTACTGTGGCCGGCTAGCGTGGGTGCCGATCGTCAACTGTGAACTGCCCCTGGCTGGCCACACCTTATGTTGGGGCTTATAGTCGGTTCACAGTTGCCGGCGAGCCTAACGCCGTAATGAGCTTCCTCGGCTATAGTCGGCCTTCTTGGTGGCTTATAATCGGCTCATTACAGTTGGCTTTAAGGGCCGTCGCGAGCAATGAGTTAACCCGCAGCAGAGGGATGCTGGAGCAAAAGTGTCTCATTGGCGAGGGCATAGATTCGCATAGTACCTGTTAGGTCTTGTCCAGATGAAGTTGTGTTGTGGAGTGCTTTGAATAGAAATGCTGTATACTCAGGATTTTGTTCAACAGAAAAGGATAAAGTTAACAAGCAGCCAAGATACAAAGGAACAAAAAAAGAGACAAGGTTTTTTTTAAAGTGGTTCGGCACAAAAAGGCCTACGTCCACTGATTCTCTTTGTTAATTCACTTCATATGGGCAATACAAGTTAAGAAAAGTATCGACGGAGGTGTTGGATGTTCCATGCCCTCTGGAACACCTCTCCGTCCACTGTTGACAAAATATAGGCTCCGTTGTGGAGATCTTTATGAATTACATATGGTCCATCCCAGATTGGGTCTAGTGCTCCGGGGCGAGGGAAGATTCGCTTGAGGACAAGATCCCCTTCTCGTAAGGTACGATGCTTGACTTTGGAGTTGTATTGTGCTGCCACCTTTTGCTTGTGGGCTGCTGTTTTAAGGACTGCATCATTCCTTCTCTCCTCGACTAGATCCAAAGACATGTTGAGGAGCTCTTCATTCTCTTCTGGGTTATAGTGGATCCTACGGTGGGAAGGCACAATGGTTTCAACTGGGAGCATAGCCTCCGATCCGTATGCCAAAGAGAAAGGAGTGTGCCCTGTTGATGTTCTGAAAGATGTGCGGTAGGCCCATAGTGCCGTGGGGAGTTCATCCACCCAAGCGCCCTTTGACTTTTCGAGCTTCTTTTTGACCAGAGTTTTCAGAATTTTGTTGACTGCTTCGACTTGGCCGTTTGCTTGGGGATATGCTACGGATGAGAAGCTTTTGTGAATTCCGTGTTCTTGGCACCAGTTGGCGAATTCCTCGCTGTCAAACTGAAGTCCATTGTCTGATATGATTTTTAGTGGGACTCCGTACCTGCATAGAACATTTTTGATCAAGAAGTTAATAACTTTTGCTGAAGATACTTTATTTAGAGGTTCCGCTTCCACCCATTTGGTGAAATAATCAACTGCCACTATAGCATATTTGGCCCCGCCTCGGCCCATTGGTAGCTCGCCGATTAAGTCAATTCCCCATATCGCGAAGCGCCAAGGGCTGGTCATCTGAGTAATCTCGGTTGTTGGTAGCCGAGGGATCTTAGCAAATTTTTGGCATCTGTCACACTTCTTGACGAAATCTAATGCGTCCTTGCTTAAGGTGGGCCAGAAATATCCGTATCGGAGTATCTTTTTTGCTAATGTTTGCCCCCCGGTGTGATCTCCACAGCTCCCCTGATGGATGCTGGATAAGATTTCCTTGGCTTCCCTTCCGGCGACACACCTTAATAATGGGTTAGAGAAACCGCGCCGATAGAGGATGTCTTCTTGTATTGTATAGCGGGACGCTTTCCTCAAGATTTTCTTGACTTCATTACGCCCGTTGGGTAGTGTGCCACTTTGTAGGTAATCTCGGATGGGAGTCATCCAAGTTGCTTCTTCGGCTGCGGCTATCAGATTCACTTGCTCAAAACTTGGGACCGTTTGCTTTGAGATGGTTACTGCCCCGAAGATGGCGATGTCTCCCATACTCGCTTGCTTTGCCAATTCGTCGGCCTCTTGGTTCTCTTCCCGAGGGATGTGTTTGACTAAGTACTGATCTAATCGGCTGAGAAGCAACTTGGTTTTCTTTAGATATGCTATGAGTCGCTCCTCTCGAGCTTGGAATTCTCCTAGTATTTGATTAACAATAAGTTGAGAATCGCTGTGAAGACACAAAGAATTGGCTCCGATTTCTATGGCAATTTCTAGTCCAGCTATCACTGCTTCATATTCTGCATCGTTGTTGGTGGCAGCGAACTCCAACCTTATAGCATAGTGCAGTTTATTTCCCCTGGGAGTGATTATTACCACACCTGCCCCCGAGCCTTGTTCGTTAGATGCACCGTCCACAAAGAGATTCCACTTGATATCTTCCGTTATTTCCAGTTGCTCCTTATCCTCGTTGGTAGTGAATTCTGCAATGAAATCAGCCATGGCTTGTCCCTTGATGGCGGTGCGAGGGTGATAGGTGATATCATATTGACTCAGCTCAATACACCATTTAAGTAGTCGCCCGGAGGTGTCGGGACGATGGAGTACCTGCCTCAGTGGTTGATCGGTCAGGACTTTGATGGAATGGGATTGGAAGTAGTGACGTAGTTTTCGTGAAGTGATTAGTAAACAGTATGCTAACTTTTCAAGTTTAGGATATCTGACTTCTGCCCCAGTAAACCTTTTACTGATGAAGTAAACTGGTCGTTGCGTGCGGTTGTCTTCCCTTACCAAGGCAGCGCTTAAAGCGTGAGATGACACAGCAAGGTATAGGTATAATTCTTCGCCTTCGCTTGGGGTCGAGAGTACCGGTGGTTTCTGGAGGTGTTCGATTAGGTTAAGGAAAGCGGTTAAGCATTCGTCCGTCCATTCGAACTTTCCTTTATCTTTCTTTAGAGCTTCGAATAAGGGGACGCACTTGTCCGTTGCTTTGGAGATGAATCGGCTTAGTGCGGCCACTTTTCCATTTAGGCTTTGCATCTCCTTTCGGGTGGAAGGTATCTTGATGTCCCTTAATGCTCGGACTTGTTCAGGGTTTGCTTCTATCCCTCTGGCATGAACGATGAATCCTAAGAATTTCCCTGACGACACACCGAAGGAGCATTTTAGTGGATTCAACTTCATTCCATATTGCCGAAGTACTTGAAACATCTCGCCTAGGTGGCTTACGTGATCTTTGGCTTTCCGCGATTTCACCAGCATGTCGTCCACATATACTTCCATAGTTTGTCCTATTAGCCCTGCAAACATCTTGTTGACGAGGCGCTGGTAGGTGGCTCCTGCATTTTTAAGTCCGAAAGGCATCACTTTGTAGCAGTATAAACCCCGGTCGGTGATGAAACTAGTGTGGTCTTGGTCGGGAGCATGCATAGGAATTTGGTTATATCCTGAGTATGCATCCATAAAAGATAGGAGTTCGTGCCCGGCTGTGCTGTCTACAAGTTGGTCGATTCTGGGAAGCGGGAAGCAATCCTTTGGGCAGGCATCGTTTAGGTTGGAGAAGTCAATGTAGGTCCGCCACTTCCCATTAGCCTTCTTTACTAGTACCGGGTTGGCGATCCATTCTGGGTAAACAGCTTCTCGTATGAAGTCATTGGCGAGTAGATTCTTTACTTCTTCATCGAGGGCTGCTGATCGCTCTGCCCCCATACTTCTCTTTTTTTGTTTTACAGGCGCCTTGGTAGGATCAATGTTTAATACGTGGCATGCTATGTCGGGGGAGATTCCGGTCATGTCAGCGTGTGACCAAGCGAACACATCCAAGTTGTGGCGGAGAAAATCAATGAGTTGTTCCTTCAATTCAGTTTTCAGCTGGGACCCAATTTTCAGTAGCCTACTTGAGTCATGCCTGTCTACATATATAAACTCCATAGATTCTACAGGCTCGGCGGTGGCCTCCTCCCCTTTGTCCCTAGGGTCTAATTTATTGAAAGGGTCGCTGGTGTATCGAAGAGGAGGGGCTTTCTTTAGTTGCTATGCTTCAAGGCTTTTTGTGCAGAGGGCAATCTCTACACTTTTCCCTTTATCTTTCCATCTCTCTCCAACTTCTGTCTGCGATGTGCGGACCTCCTGAGATGGTATGGACCACTATCTTCTCTTGACTAGAGCTGCTAGCGTTGCGGTTTCCTCTGTCGGTCCCTGGTGAGGGTAGCCTTGGGTTTTCATTGGCAGGGGCTGCAGTCCTGTCTTGACTTTTTACATAACGTTCCAGTTTCTTCCTTCTGATGTGTTCCTCCATCAGATCTCGGAGATGATGGCATTCGTTGGTATCATGTCCGTGAGATTCGTGGAAGCGGCAGAATTTTCCAGACTTCTGTGCGTTATCTGATTCCTTCTTGTATGGTGGGCGTTTGTATCTAACTTCGCCTTGGGTGGCAAGGAAGATATTTTCGACGGTCTCGTTCAAAGGGGTGTAAGTGTCGAATCTTGGTCCTGGCCGATATAGGCGCTTTTCTACCTTCTTGCCCCCAGCATTGTCTCTGGAATCATTTCTTCGAACGTCCCTCGCCACGGCAGGGGCGTTGCCATGGGTCGTCTTACTTTACTGTCCTGTCTGCCCCTCAATGGCAGCATCCTCAAGCCTCATGTATTTCCCGGCTTCATGGAAGAAATCGGGTAAAGTAGCTGGTTTTTCTTTTGTCAACCTTCTAGCAAATTTAGTGTCCAGATGCACCCCACTGCAGAGGGCCATTAGGATAAGCTTCTCATCGGCATCTTGAACTGCGGTTGCTGCGGCGTTGAATCTGGTTAGGTATTGCTGCAGCTTTTCTCCGGGTTTCTGTTTGACGCTGGATAAGGAATAAGCGTCCTTAGGTTGCTCCACATGAATGCGGAACTGACTGATAAATTTTTCTTTCAACATTTCCCATGAGCTGATGGATCCTTGGGGTAGATGACAGAACCAGGAGGTAGCAAGATCTGCTAAGAAGAGCGGAAAGCATTTGCACAGTACTCCCTCTGTTGCTCCACTCATGAGCATATGCTGCATGTACCTCTGTAAGTGTACAACGGGATCGGAGGTTCCTTTGTAGGGTTCCATTGTTGGCATCTTCCATTCTCGGGGGGTGATAGCAATTTCGATATTGCGGGCAAAAGGGCTGGTTACCCTAGCGCCTATCCCTCGATCTCTTTGCTCCCGTTGGACACACTCTCTGAATAAGCGTGCCATCCTTTCATCAGAACTTGGAGCAGATAGAAATGAGTTTGGTTCTGTTCTGTGGGATTGATTCCGTCCAGACGACCTGTAGGGATGGTATCGTCTATCATTCCTCATATTTTCCAGTGGCTGCCTTTGATCTTCTGGGAGCATGCTTGGGTCAGCCACAGTCGGCCCTTGCCTTGATCTTCCCCTGTTGGGTTCTGATCTAAGCACTTCCTCGGGTCCAACTCCGGGCTGAACTCTAGCTCGGCCCCGTTCACTGGTGTTTCTGTGGTTAGGCAGCATGACAGGCTCAGCTACAGTTGACCTTCGCTCGGTACCTTCCCCGTTGGGTTCGGTACCAAACGTTTCCTCAGACCTAACTTCGGGCTGTGCTCGGTCTCGGCTCCTACCACGGCTACTTCTGCCGTTAGCTTCTTCGAAGAAGGAAGACCTTTGCTGTCTCTGAGATCCTCCAGACTGGGACTCGCCCCATGATTCAGTGTTGCGGTTGGATTCTTCAGCGTCCCTCAAGCGTGACATGAGATGGTCCACCAAGGCTTCCTGCTGGGACGTGAAGCGGTTAGTCACTTCAACAACAACTCTGTCCAAATCTGCCCTAGTAATTGCTGCAGGCTGTTCTGTGGCAGGAGTGGTTGGGTTAGTCTGTCCTTCATTTGTTACCGTTGCTGGAGGAGGACGATTTACTTGATTCGTGACAGCTGGATCTGGAAGACTGCTGGATGCGATGTTTTTTCCTTTGTTAACATCTTTTCTCTGTTTGGGAGGCATGTTTTCCAAGTGGCGGACGAGGCTGTTAGGAAAACTTGTTAAGCGAATGAAGCTGAAGCTTCGAGCTTCTATCTCTCAGTGAAAGCACCAAAAATGTTTGCACAAAAAATGGACAAACACCTCAAAGTTGTATGATTTAGTAGATCTTATGTTATTCTTAGTAATTTGAGCGACTTATGCAAATACGTAAAAAACAGGGGCTAAAATGTAAAAAGACACGCAGATTTATAGTGGTTCAGCCAGAATGTGCCTACGTCCACTTTATATGTTATTTCTCTTCTTTTGTTATGATTACAAGTACAAAGCTTTGGTGTAAGTAAAAGAAAGTTGTTTGAAGAGTTCCTTCCGTGCTTGAGCTCTCAAAACTTGTCCCCCATTGTTGTACCCCTGCCCCTCTATTTATAGAGTGAGGCTGGGGGCAGGGGTCTTGGATGTATATAGCTGCTGGCGGGCCTGGGCTGAGGGAATCTGGCCTGGCGCATCTTGGTTCGGCATCCCTTGATTCGGTGGAAGGAGTGCAAAGGTTTGATGCCGTTTCATTCGGTGGAGGGTTTGGACCGGTGGGAAGTTGGTCCGGTGTAGGCCGGTTCGGTAGTTGTTGGAGATGTTACTTGGTTCGGCAGCATTGGTGAGGTTTGGTTCGGTGTGGAGTTGGGAAGGTTGGTTCGGTTGGTTCGATAGGAGGTGGTTCGGGTGAGGTCTGCCGAATGGTGCTTGCCGAATGGGGTTGAGCGAGGTCTGCCGAATGGTGCCTGCCGAATGGGTCTGCCGAATGGTGCCTGCCGAATGGGTCTGCCGAATGAAGCAAGTTTCTTGGTCTCCAGGTCTTCTGGGTGAGAACACGCCCAACAATATCACAAGTTGATTTTTTTGAAAGAAAGTGATTCTAATCGGGTTTAGGAATATACTACCAGTTGTTTTATGAAAAGTTTGGGAAGAGGTTGTAATTTTAAAAGTTGTGGAATGTTTTAAAAACAAAATGGTGGATAAACTTTATAAAAAGAAAATTGTAAATTTGATGATACGAAGAGTTGTAAAAAATGAGTTTTTCATTTTTGAAATTTTTAATTAGTTGAGTTAAACAGTTTTTAATTTTTGGATTCTTTGTTTTTGAAATAAATAGAGCATATGTTGACCCAATAATTTTTCTCACTTTATAAATTTGGAAGTTGTTATTTCGAAAGAGCGAGGAAATTTGAAAATCCATAATTTATAAATTAGTTGAGTTGAAAAGTTCTAATTAACAAGGATTTTTGCATTTTTTGAAATTCTTAGTTTAAAATTTATTGAGCCAAAAAGTTTTTGGTCTAAAGATTTTTGATAGAGGGACTTTTAATTTTTAAAATAAAAGTAAAGAAGAACGTATGTTAGACTTGATAATTTTTTCTACTTTATAAAATTGGAAGTTTTTTCCTTAAAATTCTTTTAAAAGGTTTATAAATGGAAATGACACTCGATTGAAATATGATAGAAAGAATGGAAGGTTTGGAATGCTCAATAAGGTATGTAAGAGGAACATTCTCATATAAGAAATTTTGGAGAATAATAGCTAAAATGGATAGTAATGGCATTAGGGATTTATATAAAGTATGATTGGCGATCTAGTTAGAAATAATATAAGAGCAAAATTATAGAATGAAAATTATCATTGTCTACTACACTTTTCATTGTTTAAAGTCATACAAGATGTTTTGGAAAAAAATGAAATGAATGATTATTTGGTATGATAATTGATTTTTTTTAATGTTTTGGGCTCAAAGTCCTACTTTCAAAAGGAGTAGGTCTTTATTATAGGAAGTCATTGAAAGGGGAAGTTTTTCATGATTCCTTTTTGAAAAACAAGCAATTTTTGAATATAATCAATGAAAAGTCTAACTTTTAAAAGAAAAAATCGTTGGTATAGAAAGTATTTGAGAAGGAAGATTATTTTACCCCTTTTAGAACTAAGCAAATTTGAATTCTTGATAAGGGTTTCCAAGTTTATATTTTTAAAGATAAAGATTTTGGATTTGGCACTTCATGGTTGTGAAATTTTAGTTTTATAAGGAATGGTGGGAACTAAACCAAATTTGTTAATATGAAATAGATAAGGATCACTACCTAGATGAGACAGGTTTAAAAATTTAGTATATGAATAAAATGCGAATAATATGTACAACTTGATTTGGAAATTTGAAATCAGTCCCTAACCTTTATTTGTAGAAGGAGGTAAAGTTGTTAAGATATTCTAGATCTGTAATCGGGTTGTAAATTAAGTTGCCGGTAGAATATAAATTTTTATATTTTGATTTTAGAATGGTTTTCATGTAATTTCCATAAATTATCCAATTTCAAAATATGTATAAAAGCACGTTGTTTGAATTAACAACAATTGTGCCAAAAAGGGAAAGAGATGTGTACGATATGGATATTATTTTCGTAGTTTACACTGTCTATTTCAACGAAAGAAAGAAATAATCCCTTGTAATCTCAACCAAAACAACAGTCTCATTTGTGGTTAATTTAAGGAAAATTATAATGGTAACTCTTTTTAGAAGGATAACTCTGATAAAATTAAAATATGGAAATAAGTGTTCTAGTTTAGAAATTAGTAGTTAGAAATATACATTCACGCATAGCCACGCTTAACGACTATATATATAGCATAATTTACGATTATATAAGTATTAATTGATGTATTAAGATTTATGAACATTGATTACAAATTTAATATGCAATAAATTTGTAAATAATGAGAGTTAAAAGGAATTATATGAGGACTGATTAAGTAAATTAATATGGCATTTATGGAAGAATTGAATTGGAGTAATAAATGGATTTTGAAATTGGTAAAAGGTTAAGGGGATTGAATAAGGATTGAATAGAAATGGTCCAATTTGGACAATAATGGCCAATTATTATGGACATATTAACTGAAGTAATGAATTGACT
This sequence comes from Allium fistulosum, assembly GCA_030737815.1. Lineage (NCBI taxonomy): Eukaryota > Viridiplantae > Streptophyta > Magnoliopsida > Asparagales > Amaryllidaceae > Allium > Allium fistulosum. The sequence continues at coordinate 409,938,746 of CM060908.1, read as the reverse complement.
GTATTTATTTGAAACCAAGAAGGAAAATTAAAGAAAGTAGGCAATAGTGGAATGACATATTAAGAATGTCCATCTTAATTCAGTAAGGAATGTTAAGACCTCAACACCATTTACACCAGTTGATGATAAATAGCAAACTTCCAGCAAAATTTTCTTTTAGAGTTTTGGGTGGTAATCGCTAATTGTCTCCCTAGTTACTAGAAGCGTAAGATATGGTATATGATATGTCCCTATTTTATTATTGTGTTGATTTTATGGATGTTATTAAAATACTTGATAAATATATGTGTATTGAGAAGCCACATAAATAAACGAATTTTATAGGGACATTAACTAGCGATGAACCGTAGATAAGACTGGAAGTTAATTAGAGAATTAAGTTAGCAACCAGAAATAAAAGAATGCTCCAATCCCATAAATTTTAGGATTTGGGAAAAATTAAATTTTAGATTGTAAATTGTCATCATTCAAGAAAAGGATAGAATGTATAGGGATGTGAAGGGAATTTTATATTGGACAAGGATGAAGAAGAAGGTAGTAGAATTTTCCGTTAGGAACAATAAGACCGCAGTGTCTCTAGTATAGATTTTTATCAAGGAGATTATTCGACTCGGACAAGATAGAGTCCTATAAAGTCGCCAAACTATTGGTGGGGAACCACCGATAAAATTTTACTCGGACAAGATTTAATTCGTGAGACTTCGGAAAGATAGAGTTGATTAGGCAGCATGTGAAGGTTGTAAAATTTTGAAGGTACTGAGATTTATTGGGACTTTCCTAATTTTGAGAAACAAGAAAACTTGCATATCGTGTGGAGCTACTAGATTAGTTGGCAGGAGTCCATGGCGTTTGTCACATTTTGCATTTGAGGAAATACCTTTATAACACAGCTTTTGTGGTAGAGCCTAATCAATTGGGGGATATTGTGACGGAGCCAATAGCATACCGTGCCACTACACGCATTGTGGAGCACGGAACTAGGAAGCTCCATAACAAAGGAATTATGTTGGTTCGAGTACAATTGGGAGAAAATTCAATGGAAAGCATGAGGACTTCTCGTTCTACGCTTTTCACCGGTAAACTTTCCTCTCCAAGAATTAGATTTTGGGTGCATTGCGGTTGTTATATTGGATGGTAGGAGATGGTTGTTACACTTTTCACTGTCACTTTGCACTCATGTTGAATTTCTTTATGCATGTTTAGTGTATTTGCATACATACTTACATGTCACGATCACACACTCATGCTAAGATTGAGCTCATTTATAGTATGTCTGTAATACATAATCACATTGCACTTTAGGTTGAGTGGATGGTTGTGTGATAACTGGGTTGTATAACATGGAAGTTTATTGTGTGTTACATTGTTCGCCTCTAGAAAAGATTTCGGGGATGAAATCCTTTTAGGGGGAGATTGTAATACCCCATAAAATCAATCATAAATTAATAAAGTGGATAAATTATTTTAAATAAGATAGGAATAAAAATGGAAATTTGACCATGAAAGTTACGACGTTACGTCAATGGTGAAATTCTGATCAATTTCCATATATAATATGCTGAAAACGGAGCTCAAATGAAGAAGCTACGGCCATTTGAAGTTTTTGGGTTTAAAACAATTTAAATAGAATTTAAATTCAAATAAATAATTAATTTCCAAATTTGAAATTCAAAAGTTAATGGTAATTATACTTGAGGGTTAAGTAAACATTAAAAATAACTTAACATTAAATTATAATTAAGGGTGATAATAAATTAAATAACAACAGAATCAAAATCAACGTTCTCAAAACAAGACCGGTCGACCCCTGAATCATGACCGATCGATCTCTAGCAGTTAATCGGTGATAGGGGCGTTCGACCGGTGGACACAGCATGACGGCTATGGTTTTAAACAATGAACGTTCATATTTTGTAGTTTTAAACCGACTTAAATTCGACGGTTCTGGTGCATTTCAACTACTATAAATAGAAACCTGACACCTCACTTTTATTCACACAATATTTTGGGAACATTAACGAAGATCAGTCAGTTCATCTCTTCATAGATTCAGAAAACTCCATTAGGGTTTTAGGTAAGAAATCATATATATCTATCTTTGTTTATTGTTTATTTTCTCAATCTCTTCTCCTCCAATCCTCTAATTTTTTGAATCTACCGTATATACAAATCTCTTGCTGTATATATCAAAAATAAGAGATCAAAAAGGGTTCATTGAAGGTGCGTCAAATCCAAGAGAAGGCAAAGCTAAGGACCTCTGTTAGTGGAAATCTCAGTTTTTCTATTTTAGTAATTGAATAGTATAGTTTGAATTTGATATATGCATTAAAAAGTTTTGGATTACGAAAACATCACAATAAAAATCCCCAAAATCCTCCCAAAGCGAAATGTCAATTCTTAGGTTGGAAGCTTAATTGTCTTGTATTAAAATAATGGAGTTTTTGTGGATTTTGCAATATAGGTGTTTTACCTTCTATTCCACTTCTTTTTTTCTTTGGATTTGATTAAGGGATTTGATTAAGAAATGGTGCGTAAGGTATAAATTCTTATTCGTAGTTTGCACTATCTATTTCTACAAATTAAATAGAAATTCCCTTATCTAATTTTATACGTAAAGGAGCTGAATAGAGCATAAAATTTATTAAATTGTAAATTTCCATTATTATTGTTTTATTCCATTGTTCTAATATAAAATAAGTTGGAATTGGATTCTAAGTACAAGTTTATTGATTTGATTTTCGAATATTGGATTTATGATAAAAATGCTATTGTGGAAATGAGACTTGTATAACATTAGAAGATTTGACATTTGAATGTTAGTTTAGAGCATAATCTCTGCACGCCTAGAAATTAAAAAAATGTGTACTTATATATATATATAAACTACCATAAATAACGCATAATTGTAACGTATTAATTGCATAGCAAATTAGATTAATAATTGTTATTTAAATCCCCCTTAGGAAAGAATTAATTAAGCGAAATAATAAGGATTTCTTATAAGGCCTAATTAATGAATACAGTGAGATCTGTGATAATATACTTAGAGAGTGCTATGAAATATGGCTCGGTTATAGGGATACGAGGTCGATCAAAAGCACACAGAAGTCTGCCTAACTAATCTAGCTACCAGTAGTATGACTTTGGGGCTGATGTGAGACATCGTCTATAATAAGTAATTATGGATGACGCAAGGTTAGTCCCAATTCTGTAAGGTAAATCTGCCCAGTTAATCTGGTTATCAGTTCCTACGAATAATCAGACTAATGTGAGACGTCATTATAAGGTATGGTTCATAGTACGAAGGACCTGCTTCGGGAAATTGAAGGTATTAAGTGGTTGATTGAGGGCCCACCTCTTTTCCCTATATGAAGTATTAAATGGTCGAGATTGGGTTTAGGCACGGTTGAGGATACCTTGGAAAGGTCCGCTTCAGTTGAAGTATTAAGTGTCCGAAGGGATTTTCGGGTAGTGTTAGCTAGATAGAGACCTGTGTGGAGTCCGCCTTAGGAATATGTATTAAATGATCGGGGCCTATCTCAATTGAGCTCTTAAATGGTCAAAGTCTTCCTATTTTCCATTAGATGGTATTAAGTGGCTTGAGTTCTATCTCTCGCATTGGTAGTTATTAATAACGACGGTTATGGGTTATTGATTATGGAAGAACCTGTTTCAGGTATTAAGTGTTTGTTTGAGGGCCCGCCTCTTTCCCTTATATGAAGTATTAAATGGGTTTGAATATAGTTTAAAATGCGAAAGACATATCCTTATTTAAATTATACTGCCCAAGTAGTGATATAGAAAGATTAGGGATTTTCTGTTCACCAGACATTGTTGTTCCGATTCCCTCCTCGTCACAACACAGATTAGAGAAGGAAACGAGGATCAACATAGAGATGACGATGAGAGGAGCTTGTGGTAGTAGTCTATTTATCTGTGTATGCTATTTTCTGATGTACCCATTTGAAGTTAAAAATGTATTTTTGAACATGATGATGTAATGGTTATTGTTGACGTTATGTTATGGTTTTATTTTGTGACATTTGAAATTTGAAATGAAATTGGTATTGTTTATACTATTATATTTTACCTTTCCGCTATGAGCTCTGAATAAATAGATATATAGTTCTGTATTGTTCTTTTTACCAACCAACTGCCAGCTTTGCAATGAGTCTAAGTTTCGATGGGTCTTTTCTAGGTTAGGATTTAGGCCTGTTTCAGAGCGGGTTGTTGCATGCCTTCAAAAGAAATTTGCTAAAATTGAAGAAGATGCAGGATGATGATATGAGGCTTTATTTTGATATGCTCTATTAGTAGTAATGAAGTAATATGTTAGCTTCAGTTTGTATATGTGTTGATTTATGGTAGGTATTCTGGGTTTGCTTTCAGTTGATGCATGAATCTTTATATTATGTTATATGGCTTTTATGTATATGCCTACAACAGCTAGGTTGTTGATGTGTGTTTTCTGGATGTTTTAATGGTCTTTTAATGTACTGAACGCTATGGTTATATATATTTATAGGTTGGGATTTGTTCCCAACAAAAAAACATAATCTTTACTACTAATAATGAGAATTCCTTGAATAGAAATTCAACCGTGTCCTTCTGAAATACCAAAAATACCCCTCATTATAATAATGGAAATCGTTCACTCTATCTTTATCTATACTACTAATAAAGAGAATTCATTGAATAGATTTACTCAGTGTCTTTTTGAAATTCCAAATATACCCTTTTACATATTATCTTATAGAGAAATAGTATTCGAATATGGAATATAGCCTGTTTTTTTTTAAGTACAACTTTCAGTCAACATGGAGAACTACAGTGCATGTTCACAAGATGAAGTATCCGAGTGTTTCATATTATCCTTAATTTACGTGGGAGTTTATCGGTCGAAGTCTCGCCGGATTCCGAGTTAGTATGAAGAAAATATTGCAGTCTGAACAAAAAAAATAGCGGCTTCTGCACTAGGCAGAGTTCAAATATGGGGATGTGGTAGCCTCTTATTTTCTAAGTATAGCTGTCAGTCCCCATGGAGAACTACAGTGTGCGTTCATAAGATGAAGTATCCGAATGTTCCATATTGTCCGTAATTTTGGTGGGAGTTAATCGGTCGAAGTCTCGCCGGATTCCGAGTTAGTATGAAGAATATTTTGCAGTCTGAACAAAAAAAATAGCGGCTTCTGCACTAGGCGGAGTTCAAATATGGGGATGTGGTCGTCTAATATTTTCTAAGTACAACTGTCATTCCCCATGGATTGTTATGTCAACATCACATCTTTATCTTTATCTTTACTACTAATAATGAGAATTCCTTGAATAGAAATTCAACCGTGTCTTTTTGAAATACCAAAAATACCCCTCATTATAATAATGAAAATCGTTCACTCTATCTTTATCTTTACTACTAATAATGAGAATTCATTGAATAGATTTACTCAGTGTCATTTTGAAATTCCAAATATATCCTTTTACATATTATCTTATAGAGAAATAGTATTCAAATATGAGAATATAGCATGTTATTTTCTAAGTACAACTGTCAGTCCCCATGGATAACTATAGTATATGTTCACAAGATGAAGTATCCGAGTGTTTCATATTGTCCGTAATTTATGTGGGAGTTTATCGGTCGAAGTCTCGCCGGATTTCGAGTTAGTATGAAGAAAATATTGCAGTTTGAACAAAAAAATAGCGGCTTCTGCACTAGGCAGAGTTCAAATATGGGGATGTGGTAGCCTCTTATTTTCTAAGTACAACTGTCAGTCCCCATGGAGAACTACAGTGTGCGTTCGCAAGATGAAGTATCCGAGTGTTCCATATTGTCCGTAATTTAGGTGGGAGTTAATCGGTCGAAGTCTCGACGGATTCCGAGTTAGTATGAAGAAAATATTACAGTCTGAACAAAAAAAATATAGCGGCTTCTGCACTAGGCGGAGTTCAAAAATGGGGATGTGGTATCCTGTTATTTTCTAAGTACAACTGTCAGTCCCCTTGGAGAACTACAGTGTGCGTTCACAAGATGAAGTATCCGAGTGTACCATATTGTCTGTAATTTAGGTAGGAATTCATCGGTCGAAGTTTTGTCTGATTCCGATTTAGTATGAAGAAGTTATTGCAGTCAGAACAAAAAAAATAGCGGTTTCTACCTAGGCGGTGTTCAAATGTGGGGATGCTACTATCAAATCTACTTCCACATGTACAAATAAAAATGCATGCACATTGTGGTTAAATGCAGGTCCACCTGGACGTGCATATATACTCGTAACCAATAATGTCCATGTGCACAGCATAAGCCACACACTAGTTTGTTTATGACTAGTAAATACATATAATATATAATTATCAAACATATAAAATGGAAGTCACGCGTTGGTAACTTCTATATAATATTTGAGTATATAGCGATTCTCAACGAGAGGAGAGAACTCATTAAATAATATAAACAATAACACTCAAAAATGCTACCAACAAACATAGGTGGAAAAATCTAATGGTAATCACATGCCAAAATAGCCTTACATGAAACATTAACAATCAATAAAACATTTATCAACTAAACTCATAAAAGTGTGCAATATGGAGGCTAGCAAATAGTTGAATATTTAAATATATAGTTACATCATAAACTTTAACAGTAAAATGAATAGTGTCCTAGACACGAATTGTATATAATGAGCCAACATAATGTGATAATGGAAATGAATTCTTCATAATCAGTAATAGATGTTTATAGCTTAAACGGATGGAGGAGAAGCAGCGGAATCCACTGTACCTACAAAATATATTTTGACCACAAAAATCATTAGTAAAGGAACAACGGATCAAACGTTGATATTCCAAGTTTAGATGAAAGAATTTATATGATAACCATAATGCAAGGCCATCCCAATTACTATCCTACTTAGGAAAATATTTACAACCCATCCGCTTATGGAGTGTTATGGTTGTAATAACAGTCGCCATTTACAACCCATTTACTTTACAATTGATATTTTTGTTTCTAGCTTTGGTTTATGTAATGACGACATACTCTAAAAGATATAAAATGTATCTTATAATGTAAGATTTTTATTTTTTTTATCATGACCTTAATCATTGTTAGTATCAAGATAAAGAAGTTGCTAAGTGTAAACTCTTGGGACATGGACTGGCCAAACAACACATGCTTCTTATTACATCCATTAGAAAAATAAGTTTCTTATTTGATTTTCTTTGGGCAATATTTGAACTTTTTTTTTGAAACACCCGTATTTGCTTTGTATATAAAAGTTCAATTGTTTTAACTTATATATATTTGAAATTTATATATTTTTTATAATAAAATCCATTACTTTATCATTTGAAATTACATTTACTGAAGTTGCCAAAATTCAATTTCGGCGCACTCTAAAAAGTTGAAGTTTCTAAACTGCATTTTGATAAATCATTTACTTTGAAATGTTTATATTGTTTCACAGGTTGTTCTAATTTATTGGTTGATATCCACCCTCCGCTTCCCAATCTGCAATGTTTATATTGTTTCACAGGTTGTTCTAGCATCTCCCATGTTAAATTGCGTTACTATTTACGTTTCTATTTTCCAAAATTAATGACCAAATTTACTGGTACAGGAACATTTGTTTCAAGCTCATTGAACACAGCACCTGTTATTCAAAACTTCACGGTATATCATATGATAGAACTAGCTACGACACTTCTTTACATATTTTACAAGGATCGCTGGAAATGAAAGGTGAAAAGTCCCAACAGTTCAAGTCCCTATTCTTCAGCAACTTATAAATTTGTAAATTTTCAAGAATTCAGTTACAAAATAAGCATGATTAGTAGCTGAATGAATGAGCGAAATACCTTTATCCACTTTTTTGTTGAGGCATAAACCACATTGTGCAAAGCAAAGAAATAATCTAGCCCCCTCCTCTTTGCTCTCTCTGCATTCTCGCATGCATTTTTCTGAACATGTTTCTTGAGCAGCTTCAGCACTCATGCTCATCACAATCAGCACGCACAAACCAAAAACTAATACAGCCTTTGATGCCATTATCGTTTTGTTAATAAATCCAGGAATATTTCAAGGAACTTTTGGTTGTGGTTGTTGTATATATATACATGTGTTGGTTGGTTGGTTTTGATAGGTTTGTAATAACTCGTGAGAGAAATTTATGCTATCCCTTTTATTTTTCATACCCAAATTTAAACTTATTGAGGCTAATGTATTAGAGAATGTTTCGGTGCATCAGCTTCTTTCCAAACGTTTCATTATTTTCTTTTGATGAACAAATATGATACATCTGGTCTTGAACGCGTAAATCTTGCTTGCTCGGCCCATATCCCATGTAAGCAGAGAAAAACCAACACATAAATTTAAATCACCCCATAGTTTTACCTAATGCTTGATCCATGTGTTGCATAGGGTAATGACTTAAAAACTGTGTTCATGCTTCTTTTTTTTGAGAACATCCATAGAACAACGAAAAATATTGATTGTACTCTATGGATATTGTAATCAAAGATCGAAAACAATATTTTGTTATGCAATGTATGGTAAATATGTTGTGAAAAAGTAGTTATAAAATAAACTTTTTATGTTAGTTTATACACACACATGCATACTTACATGTGTGTAGTTAAGAGATCTATATATTTTTGTATCCAATAAAAATTTGGTTTTACCATTTATTTGAAATGAATGTGGTATACATATTGATATTGTCTTTTTTGGATTTACTGGATAATTTAATGAATATTAGTAAACTTTTTATGCATACTTACATGTGTCTATTATCAAAATGTGAATGAGACTAAGTTATTTTAAGAAATAATCAACCAAATAAAGAAGGTAATCAACTATTACATGAATATCTTGAGAAATATAACAAATATTAAAATTAGTGTTTCTACTAATTTGGAACTTATTAAACTTGCATCATCTCTCTTTTAAAAAGTATTAAACCATCATAGTAATATGTAGAGAAATTTTCTTGTCGACCATAAAGATCGCACTTCCCTTGACACTCCCTTCCTCATAAACTCTCAGTAACTGCTAAAGTATAAAACTACTTGGTGCTAGTGTATAAATTTTGAATTTTCCTTTACATTAATATCGTTATAAAAATTTGTAAGATTGAAATTGATTCAATGATTTTTCTCTATGCTTTTTCAAGGTTGATGTTAACGGCAGTAGCTTGTAAGTAATCTATAAGAACTAAAATGTAGTTGTAGCAAATGTTTTCTCTTCTCCTTGTTGCGGGCTTGACATCGGCATCAATAATATGTAGAAGACGGAGTTAAAAATGTTGTATAAGAGATTTTGTTATGTAAATAACAATTTTATTTTAGTAATAAAATTGGGAAAAATTATTCATACGTATATAATAAAATTAACTCAATGATGTAATTTCTAAAAGCAGTACTTGAAAATACGGGAAAAAATAAAATGGAGAAAACGGTGTTAACTACAATTTTTACTTATGTATGGTTATGTAAAAATAACCCTTATGTACAAAGGGTCTGAGAAACTCGCGCTTCACACACAGGCAGATGATGGTCTATTAATGTATATGTTTATTAATGGTGTTGAAATTAGTGGAGTTCATACTTTGTAAAGGTAAAATGTCATTGATAGAACGTTGCATGTAATTTGTCTTGGATACTTGTTGTTGAGGAAATATGTAGATAGTTAGCGATTTAAATTATATATCGAGGTTAACAACTGGATTTGACATGCAGAACATTCAATTATGTCATTTTAAATGTTGGTTTGTGAGTATAATAATGTATGTCTATTCATTTAGCATGTGATTCCAGTCTTGATTCTCAATTTTATATTGTTTTAATGAAAGTATTCTTGTAATTTGTAGACGTAACCACAAAATTCGGTTGCATGACCCATTAGTTCGAATCATGTTCATTATATTTTTTCCATACTGTAGTTATGTGACGCCCCACCTTTATGCTCACGCTAGCCAAGGACACTACGGGGTAATGCCGTCGACTAGCACGAAGAATAAGGCTGTTGAGGAGCGACCATTTGTGTAATTGCTTTGTGCGAGTACCGATATGTCAGAAAATATAACTTACACTTCATTTCAAGAGGAAATCCGACATATCAAATACAAACTCAAAGCTACCACACAGTGGCTAAGTGGACCTCGGAAACAAATATAAAAATAAACGTAACACAAATCAGTCATAGATATTCATATCACAAAGGCGGAAACAGATATGAATATAACGCATATAAGTGTACATCGAAATAGTGGTCAAAGAAGATCCACTACAACTCAAAAGAATAATTATACATCAAGGAGTCTATATCTCAAATGTATAATAACAAAAACTACTAATCTAAAGTAGTTAGCCAAAAGAATCAGATGATAATCCCTGATAAGAAGTCAAGCAAGACCACCTGAAATACCTCGGTCTGACCCGAGTATTATTTAAGAAGAAAATAATAAACAGATCAGTCTAGCTATAAATATCAGATAAAATGATATAGGATAAGAGTTATGACCAAAAACGTATGATAACATAAATTTCATACTATGCCAACTATACATCAAATAACAACAAAAATCATACAATATCTCAAATCAACTCGAAGCACCAACAAGAATCACATTCTTTAAATAATTCACCAAAACACAAATATTGACAAAACATATCAATCCCAATCCACGAAAGTTGGTAAAACACAAATTCTAGAAATCACAACGAGAAATCCAAAAATCACAAAAGGGGGAAGGCCTATCACGAACGGGAGTATTAAAACTCACCAACACGTGTATCACAAACGGATCGCTAACCCATGGCCGCTAACTATAAACCGAACATCGACGCACCTAAAAAGATACGCCCCATGCACAATCGAACATCGACGCACCTGAAAGATACGCCCCATGTATAAACTAACATTGATGCACCTAAAAAGATACACCCCATGCCTAGTCGAACATCGATGCACCTAAAAAGATACACTCCATGCACCGACTTATTGAGCCGATTGCTCCACGAACGGTCCAAAGACCATGGGTCGCTAGCCCATAAAAATGAGACGAACCTCCATAAATCGGGGTACAGTCCCCCACACGGACAAAGAGACATCGCACATCGCTAGTCTAAATCACAAAATGATCATCACCGATCATCAAGAAGTGTCGATTACACTAAGCTAGTAAATATAAGAGTTTAGTTTCATGTCCCATAACCACTTGCTTAACTCAAATATTTACGAATATATTGTAGATTTCCACTCGAAAATTGTCACAAGAGTTCAATCGAACAAGTCCAAGAATTAACCGACGAAGTAAACGCAAGCGTTCCATACCACTTGTTTTACTAAGCCGTTTAACTAGATTTCTCATATGAATGAGGTAAAGGTTTGTATATACTAGATTGGAAAACGGTTTTAAAGGAGAGCTTTATTATTTAAAATAGAGTTGAAAGCATCTTTGTGAAAGAGTTTGAATATTTACTACTAGTATAGAAATCTTTGTATTTGAAAGTGACAAATCACAAAAATGATTGTAGAAACAATCAATCACCAAAGATTCACATTTGAAGACGTGAATTAAATCCAAAGATATCGATACCAAATCCATCAATGTGGATATTCCCAAAAAAATCCCGAAGAAGAAGTCATCAAGGTCGATAAAAGTGATAACAACTAATCGGAGCTACTAAAATCGATTAGAATAGGAAATTCACACAAAATAGCCTTATTAGGCAAAAATAAACATTTCCAGACATCTGATTTGGAATCCAGACGTCTGGATTTGTTTTCTGAAAAATAGTTCAGAAAGCCACCTAGACGTCTGGACTAGCCAAAGCAGACGTCTGAGCCATGGCCAAACGTCTGGTTTTGGATCCAGACGTCTGGTTTCATTCTCTGGAAATTTTCCAGAGAACCCCCAGACGTCTGGTTTCATTCTCTGGAAATTTTCCAGAGAACCCCTAAACGTCTGAAACTTCAAGTCAGACATCTGAGACTCATCCAGACATCAGATCTGAGATTTCAGACGTCTGGAATTAGTATCTGGCTTTTTTTATAAAGTCTGCGTGCACATATTTTTGCTCCAGGTCCAAACCAGACGTCTGGACTTGGTCACCAGACGTCTGGTCACCTGGTATGGGCAACATTTTGCCTAGGCCAAAGTGGCCCAAACATATCGGAAGCGGTCGGACGAGCAACGTCGACTAAGGATTTACACCAAGCGACAACCCGGCCTTATAGGCTCTTCGATACACCCCGATCATCAATGTCCAAACATCCATATAAGAATTTTCATAAAATTGGACAAAGCACCAAAATTTGGAAAATTCACCAAATCAATTCAAATCAAAAGCAAATGAATATGCACAAATGTTAGGAATTCATACCTAACAACAATGATAGCTATAGACGTAGATGTGAGTTAAAGAACTCACATTTAAACCCAAAAACAAAGAAGGAGAAACTTTTAAAACAAGGCAAGAACAATTCCTCTTTAACACACCTCTAGAATCTTCAATCTATTATCAAAGATGAAGTTTTTCCTAAGTTAGGGTTAGGAATTTCTGAGAATTGAAGAGAGATTGAGATGGAGAAGAAGAAGAGGATGTTTACCTTAGCTTCTCTTTGATGTTGGAGCTAGAATTTGTATTTCCTAATCAAAACTAGGGTTAGGAATTTTAATTTCCCTTCTCCTCCACCATTTCTGCTTTAGCTAGAGAGTATAAGGAGAATGAGAATTAATGAAGGAGCTTGAGTGGAGTATAGGGTATTCAGTGGGGTTAAAGGGGCTAAAACCCAACCCAAGGCTCAATAGAAAAATAGCAAAATTCACCCAACTCCAAACATATCGATGTTTATACTCAAAAAAAGTTGTAAACGCCATTTTGGACTCAATGGAAGTGGTCTCGAGTCCCAATTCGACTGTTTACAAAAAGTAGTTTTTCAGACTTTAATCCGATTAACGACGCTATATTTAAATAAAACATTTAACTATACAATCGTAAAATATGCGGGTTGTTACAGACTCCCCTCCTTAAAGAAATTGCGTCCTCGCAATACTTAAGAAAAAGAAATAAAAAGTAACAACCATACAAAGGCATAACAACTCAAAAAAAGAAATTTTGAAATGAGAAGTTCACCATAATGAGCACGAGAGAGTAAGTCCGGATGTGTTCACTCGATGAATTCTCAAGATTCCCAAGGGAAATCCTTAGGATTTGAGGACCATTGAACTTTCACAAGAAGAACATCTTTGTTTCGAAGGCGTTCAACCTCTGAAGTAATGATACAAATAGAATATTGCTCATAAGTCAAATTTGGTGAAACTTCAATTTCTTCAATTACACCGGGCTCAAGAATAAAAATCGAAATCCCTAAGGTATTTCCGTAGTAGAGAGACGTGGAAAACGTCATAAATAGCAAAAGATTGAGCCGGTAATAAAAGGCGATAAGCCACAGAACAAATACGTTCGGCGATGGGAAATGGACCAACATATCGAGGTGCTAACTTTTCCGATCGACAGAAACGCACAACACCCATCATAGGTGAACACAAATGAACATCAATAAAATATGAACCTAAAACTAGCCCTCACTGGCTTTAAGCCAACATGAAGGAAATCGGCATAGCCTTCCGTAGAGTGCCTCGACAGGTGCCATACGAATACAAGATTGGAAGCTATTATTGGAAGAAAAGTCAACAAGAGTATGATCTTCCCAACTTCCAACAAAAAAATCAAGAACACATGCACGAAAGAGATCTTCAAGAGTTTGATTCACACGCTTGATTTGTCCTTCGGACTAAGGATGATAAGCGGTGCTAAAATTAAGCTTTGTTCCCAAAGCTTTTGAAGACCTTACCAAAATCAACTAGTAAAATAATGGATCACGATTGCTAACAATAGAAGTAGGAACTCTATGCAATTTAATAATTTGACATAGAGTTTAACCAAAAGAGGTACGGTCCAAAAGAGAAGGACGAGCCTCAAGGCTACACAAAACAAGAGATGAACATAAATTGGATTCACGATCTCGAATCTCACAAGTGGATAAAGTATCGAGATCATTCCATTCGGATATCATCAATGAAACAACTGCTTGTTGCTTACGACTAAGGGCATCAGCAACAAGATTTCCCTTTCCGGGAGTATAAAGAATATCAAGATCATAAGATGCAAGGAACTCGAGCCAACATTGTTGACATAAATTAAGTTCCTTTTAGAAAATAAATATTTCAAAGATTTATGATCGGAGTAGAGAACAAATTTCTCTCCCAAAAGATAATGATGCCAAATTCTAAAAGCGAAAACAATAGCCGCGAGCTCTAGATCATGAATGGCATATCAAGTCTCGACAAGCTTTAATTGTCAAGAAGCATATGTGATAACACATTCCTTTAGCAAGAGAATGATACCCAAACCAATACGACTAGTATCGGTACAAACAATAGAATATTGGTTCCCTTCGGGAATCGTAAGAATAAAAGCATCGGAAAAGAGTTCTTTCAATCCTCTTTCCCGAAAAGCTAAGACATTCAAAATTATAATTAACTTTATGTAATCATCTTTTTAGAAAAATTTACTTTTTACAAGTCAATTTTATTGTGTCTAACTGTCTCATCATAGCGTTTAGGAGATTCCTATCGATAACGTGATCAAGCGCATCGACCAGAATTCTTAAAGCACTTAATGGGCAAAATAACACAAAATCATCTTCTATATGATAAACATGCCTCTTATAAAATTTACAAATATTCTTTGCTCGTTTTAAGAGCAAAATCCAATCCTACTTATAAATATCTTATTAAAAAGATTTGCAATTTTTAAATTGTTGTTTTCATCCATAACCAATAAATACAAGAATAAACTCATCGAGATATTCGTAGGATACTCGATTCATAAGATGGATGAAATAAGGCAAAAGGTTCGTCAAACCGAATGACATAACGAACCACTCAAAAGAATCATAAAGAGTGCGGAATGCGGTAAATGGAATGCTACTCTCCGCATCTCGTAGCTGATGAAAACCGGTGGCAAGGTCGAGCTGAAAAGACCTTAGCACCACACAATAGATTGCTTAGGTGATAATCCTAAGACAAAATCTCAAAAATACCAGAAAATTCACAAACTACTTGAATGAGAGAAATAACACTTTCCTCATCAAGTGGGTTTTAAAGAATAAAATGATGCCACCGAATTTGGAAATCAAAATCATTAAAAACAATAGAAATCTGCTTAACAGATTGAGAATGTCGAAGATAAATAGTCCACATTGGACATAGGATATGGGCTTCATAATGATCAAGCCAATCCTTTCCCAAAAATCAATTTCGAAGCCTAAGTAAAGCATAACATGCAATTCGGCTCGAAAAGAATAATCACATAAAATACTCTCGACATTTTTTTCACAAAGCAAATTGAGTGTTGTGGATCCACCAATCGGATTCGCAATTCTCAATGAAGTCATCAAGCCCATAACATTTAAAGAAAAAGAATCAACAAGTTCTTTTGATATAAAATAACGAGATGAACCCAAATCAAAAAGAACTCGAATAGGATAATTACAAAATAAATATCGTCAAGGATAAAAATGAGAAATACCTTGACCAAGAGAAGTGCTAGTAGAGGGTTGCACAACCTTTAGCTTTCCCTCCTTCTTGCTTGAAGTATGGGACATGCAGATATATGATGACTCAAATTTTGCAATAGCGACAATAGAGGGGTTGCGGACACTCGCTTGCATAGTGGTCCATAGAACCACAATTGTAGCATTATCCACGACTAGAGGTAGGAGTCTTTGCTATAGAAGTTTCTTACTTCCCTTTCTTGTCGGGATTGGGGCCTTTGAAGTTAATAGGCCTCTTCATGTTATTGTTGAAGTTCTGTTTGGCACCCACAACTTCAACATTACTTTCATTTTCAGCCTTTTCAAGTCGAAGAGCGATATCAATAAGCTGATCAAAAGAAACTTCTAGTTTCAGAAGTAAAGGCTTTTTGAGGTTCTTATTCAACCCATAGATGAATCTCTGATTTTTCTTCAATGGGGTATTAATATACTCGACCCCATATTTAGAGAGAGATTCAAAAGATGCGACGTAATCCGTCATAGAAGATTCACCTTGAACAAGGTCAATAAAGCATCGGGCTAAAGTTACCTTTTCAGCCTCCGGCACAAACTTCAATTCGAATCTTTCTCGGAATTTCTCCCAAGTAAGATCTACTTCGATAATCTCAGAAATCAAAAGCTCATACCAATCTAATGCTCTTTATTGGAGCATGCTAGAAGCTACTTGGACTCGTAGTGAATCAATAAGTTCCATGCGGGAAAAGATGCGATCGCATGATCTAAGCCAAGCTTGGATTTCTATAACGGTTTCAGAACCCTTGAATGGCCTTCCACCCAAAGCGGTATAATCTCTGCACAAGCGTGCAAACCCGGATTTAGGGTGAGTTGGCGCTGGAACGGGTTCGGCAGCTTGGGCATTGTTCACCAGATCTAAAAGTTGTTGAGCTGACATAAATACTCCATCCTGAGGAGTAGCACTAGATTGACCGGCGCTGGGATGGCCTGGTCTAACCATTGCTCTTCTTTAAGAAAGAAAGAAGAGGAAAAAGGTTATTCACAGAATTAATATCAAACAAACTTGATTGATAAACAAGGCATCAAGAAAAGAAATAGGATAGAACGGTATGAAGACTCGAATTAAATCCTATGGCACGATTCCTAAGAAAGACTTAGGACAATGATCCTTGCTAGATTATTCTACATTGTTCCGAAGTTTGGCTCTGATACCATGCTGTGACGCCCCACCTCTATGCTCACGCTAGCCAAGGACACTACGGGGTAATTCCGTCGACTAGCACAAAGAATAAGGCTGTTGAGGAGCGACCATCTGTGTAATTGCTTTGTGCGAGTACCGATATGTTAGAAAATATAAATTACACTTTATTTCAAGAGGAAATCCGACATATCAAATACAAACTCAAAGCTACCACACAGTGGCTAAGTGGACCTCGGAAACAAATATAGAAATAAATGTAACACAAACCAGTCAAAAATATTCATATCACAAAGGCGGAAACAGATATAAATATAACGCATATAAGTGTACATCGAAATAGTTGTCAAAGAAGATCCACTACAACTCAAAAGAATAATTATACATCAAGGAGTCTATATCTCAAATGTATAATAACAAAAACTACTGATCTAAAGTAGTTAGCCAAAAGAATCAGATGATAATCCCTGATAAGAAGTCAAGCAGCAGCACCTGAAATACTTCGATCTGACCCGAGTATTATTTAAGAAGAAAATAATAAACGGATCAGTCTAGCTATAAATATCAAATAAAATGATATAGGATAAGAGATATGACCAACAACGTATGAGAACATAAATGTCATACTATGCCAAGTATACATCAAATAACAACAAAAATCATACAATATCTCAAATCAACTCGAAGCACCAAAAAGAATCACATTCTTTAAATAATTCACCAAAACACAAATATGGACAAAACATATCAATGCCAATCCACGAAAGTTGGTGAAACACAAATTCTAGAAATCACAACGAGAAATCCAGAAATCACAAAAGGGGGAAGGCCTATCACGAACGGGAGCATGAAAACTCACCAACACGTGTATCACAAACGGGTCGCTAACCCATGGTTGCTAACCATAAACCGAACATCGACGTACCTAAAAAGATACGCCCCATGCACAGTCGAACATCGACGCACCTGAAAAGATACGCCCCATGTATAAACTAACATCGATGCACCTAAAAAGATACACCCCATGCATCGTCGGACATCGATGCACCTAAAAAGATACACCCCATGCACCGACTTATTGAGCCGATTGCTCCACGAATGGTCCAAAGACCATGGGTCGCTAGCCCATAAAAATGAGACGAACCTCCATAAATCGGGGTACAGTCCCCCACGCGGATAAAGAGACATCGCACATCGCTAGTCTAAATCACAAAATGAACATCATCGATCATCAAGAAGTGTCGATTACACTAAGCTAGTAAATATAAGAGTTTAGCTTCATGTCCCATAACCACTTGCTTAACTCAAATATTTACGAACATATTGTAGATTTCCACTCGAAAATTGTCACAAGAGTTCAATCGAACAAGTCCAAGAATTAACCGACAAAGTAAACGCAAGCGTTTCATACCACTTGCTTTACTAAGCCGTTTAATTAGATTTCTCATACGAATGAGGTAAAGGTTTGTATATGCTAATAGATTGGAAAACGGTTTTAAAGGAGAGCTTCATTATTTAAAATAGAGTTGAAAACATCTTTGTGAAAGAGTTTGAATATTTACTGCTAGTATAGAAACCTTTGAATTTGAAAGTGACAAATCACAAAAATGATTGTAGTAACAATCAATCACCAAAGATTCACATTCGAAGACGTGAATTATCCAAAGAAATCGATACCAAATCCATCAAAGTGGATATTCACAAAAATATCTCGAAGAAGAAGTCATCAAGGTCGATAAAAGTGATAACAACTAATCGGAGCTACTAAAATCGATTAGAATAGGAAATTCACACAAAACAGCCTTATTAGGCAAAAATAAACATTTCCAGACGTTTGATTTGGAATCCAGATGTCTGGATTAATTTTCTGAAAAATAGTTCAGAAAGCCACCCAGATGTCTGGACTAGCCAAAGCAGACGTCTGAGCCATGGCCAGACGTCTGGTTTTGTATCTAGACGTCTGGTTTCATTCTCTAGAAATTTTCCAGAGAACCCCCAGACGTCTGAAACTTCAAGTCAGACGTCTAAGACTCATCCAGACCTCTGATCTATGATTTCAGACGTCTGGTTAGTATCTGGCTTTTTTTATAAAGTCCGCGTGCACATATTTTTGCTCCAGGTCCAAACCAGACATCTGGACTTGGTCACCAGACATCTGTTCACCTGGTCTGGGCAACATTTTGCCTAGGCCAAAGTGGCCCAAACGTATCAGAAGCGGTCGGACGAGAAACGGCGACTAAGGATTTACGCCAAGTGACAACCCGGCCTTATAGGCTCTTCGATACACCCCGATCTTCAATGTCCAAACATCCATATAAGGATTTTCATAAACTTGGACCAAAGCACCAAAATTTGGAAAATTCACCAAATCAATTCAAATCAAAAGCAAATGAATATGCACAAATGTTAGGAATTCATACCTAACAACAATGATAGCTGTAGACGTAGATGTGAGTTAAAGAACTCACATTTAAACTCAAAAACAAAGAAGGAGAAGCTTTTAAAATAAGGCAAGAACAATTCCTCTTTAACACACCTCTAGAATCTTCAATCTATTATCAAAGATGAAGTTTTTCCTAAGTTAGGGTTAGGAATTTCTGAGAATTAAAGAGAGATTGAGATGGAGAAGAAGAAGAGGATGTTTACCTTAGCTTCTCTTTGATGTTGGAGCTAGAATTTGTATTTCCTAATCAAAACTAGGGTTAGGAATTTTAATTTCCCTTCTCCTCCACCATTTCTACTTTAGCTAGAGAGTATAAGGAGAATGAGAATTAATGAAGGAGCTTGAGTGGAGTATAGGGTATTCAGTGGGGTTAAAGGGGCTGAAACCCAACCCAAGGCCCAATAGAAAAATAGCAAAATTCACTCAACTCCAAACATATCGATGTTTATACTCAAAAAAGTTGTAAACGCCATTTTGGACTCAATGGAAGTGGTCTCGAGTCCCAATTCGACTGTTTACAAAAAGTAGCTTTTCGGACTTTAATCTGATTAACGACGTTATATTTAAATAAAACATATAAATATACAATTGTAAAATATGCGGGTTGTTACAAGTTATTTCCATTGAATGAGTGTAAAGTAGGTGTTCAACTATTTACAATTATCAGTGACCATATTTGAATGCCCAGATGATATGTTACGCTGAATTTATTTAGTCTTTAAATGAATTAGGCATTTTTGTGCACAATCTTAACAAAAGCAAGGGAATTTGGATGACACACACATGAAGAATAAAAACCTTGAAAATGATACAAAACCTCATGAGGTTTAGGAATATTTTATTCATAAGGTAGTTAGTATCCGGTATATTGAATCATTAGAGGAATGTATTCTTCTCATGCCATCACCTTTGTTTCACATAACAATGTTGAGGTAAACATTTATGTGCATATATGCATACACTTATAGTTCAGTATCCATCGAGAAGGTGAAATATAACACAAATATAAGATACATGTACAGTTTCAAATCTGGCTATAGAAGAGTTGAGTATTTTAATAATACAAACAAAGATACAGATGTTTGTTTCTTTGAATATTATCTGCACTAATTATACCTTACGAAACAAACATATAATCAATTTGATCAAAATACAGGATAATAATAATTAATTCATTATTGTAAACAAAGGTATGAAATCGAAAAGTAAGCCATGTTTTCAGATTGAGACACAACAATAACTCCTCACTTGATCATAATTTGCGTACTTCAGGTTCAAGCTTATAAGCTATCCATTTTAGAATTAACGAAACAATTTTGTTATTCAGAGAATACCATTATGTGCTCTGCATTTTTGAACCTGCTAAGCATGCACTGTTGATACCGTTTTATCATCCAAGTAAAGAATAACATGAGAAGCCTTTCTATTCTCTGTCTTGGATGTCGCTATTGAAATTTAACCAAGTACTATTGATAACTAATGCCACCAACATAACATCAATGAAAGATAATTCAAGAATTTAACAAAAAGCAACCAAATAGAAATAAAAATCGAAAATCCTTTATATCCAAATTTTAAGCCGTCGTAAAGATAAAGGGTATGCACTTCACAAAAACAAAGTTTATTAAATTCAGAACAAATGGTTTAGCGTTTACTCTGATTTTGCACTAAGTAGAAAAAAGAACAAATCTTTTTAATGAATGCGAGGCTCGATGTCAAAGTTTCAAATTTGATGGATATCTATTTCAAAAAATCTTTAAGCAATTGGCAGGACTCCCATGGAAATTATACAGTAACTACATGTTTAACCAGCAATAGCAGTTTTGTTTCCAATGTCCAACCCCAACTTCTGTATATAAAAAAATCTACACATGTTTAAACCTAAACTCAAGAAGAAAAAAAATTATACAATAAGTAATAGTTAATATGTTCACATAGCTAATTATTAAACAACTTCGTTGAATCACTACCAAGCATCGCATACATATCTACAAATTGACAAAATGAAATAACCTGACAACATTACCAAAACATCATGATTCATGACCACAAAAAATATGTGCACCCAATCATTCTTTATATTAAAATCAGAGCCGGCCCAAGCTTGGTAGTTGCCCTAGGCCAAAAAACACTGGAGGAACTAAAAATAACGCACAACACTAGGATTTGATCCTAGGTTACCCAGTGATAAGAACATACCTTACCACCAAACCACAGAGCCAATTAATAATAGTATGATACATAATATTTTTATCAATGAACTGCTAAACCCACCATCACCACCAGCAACCGTTGCCTCTGCCGGACCGGCTGCCCTAGGCGACTGTCTTGCTCGCCTTGCCCTAGGGCCGGGCCTGATTAAAATGATTGTACAATACTTGTTAGTCATTTCGTCAAGTAGTTTGAGTGCAAAATCTAAAACATACAATCATATGCTATAACTCTTCATAAAAATAACAACAGTATGCATAGAAGAAAAAAGTAAGAAGATGAAGACACGGTGACATAAAGGATGACTATAAAAGCTCATAAAACATAGAAAGGTACCAATTCAATTAATTTTGTTCAACCAAAGCATGCCAAAGCTCAATTTTCTATCAAAATTAATCATGATCCGCGTCTTCTTCATAAATTTTTTGTTGGATTTTAAAGCTAATCCTGAAGTCATGATTTCTGTAGATTTTTTTAGGCTTGATCCTACGTAGAAATGGAAAAACAATGTCATTGCTCTTCTAGGTAGTAAAATAACAGAAGGAAATAGAAACGTGGATTTGTAGACGGAGAACGTGTGCGTAAAGGACGATACTATCCTCTGTCTATTTTATCATCATTGACATTTTCGGAAATGCCAAAAAGGCTTCACTTTGACCGCTTTGACCAAGTATTTGCTTTATATATAAGATATATATACACATACATACATATATATACACACACATACATACATATCTATATGTATGTATGTATGTATGTATATGTATATATGCATATGTACATGTGTATGTGTATGTATGTATGTATGTTTGTATGTATGTATATGCATATATATATATATAGTTAAGTGATTTATATATTTTTGCATTTCAACAAAAATTTGATTTTACCATTTATTTGTAATGAATGTGGTGTATATATTGAAATTGTCTTTTTTGGATTTATTGGATAATTTAATGAATATTTGTTAAATTTATTTATGCAATTGAAATCTAATTATATAATTAATTTAAATATAAGGAATTTGATGCAAAGAGTAAGAGAGAATTGACAAGAACTTAGTAATTAATCAAAGATATCATAAAAATGCAGGTATCTGACAATAAAGTTATGGAAATAATTAATAGAAAATTGTAAGTAATTGTAAATACGATAACTTACCAGATTGGATGAAAAAACCCATTAGGAGAGATTTAAAGGGAGGGAAACTCCTAAAATTAAAGAGAGGATTGGCAATTCCTATGCCTTACTATTATTTAATTAATTAGATGATTTATTAAGATAAATGAAAATTAAATTAAAGACGTTTTATTGTTTGTGTATATATTTTGGTATATAATTTAAATATTTTTATATTTGACTCAAAAGTTTACTTTTGTCATGTTTCTTAATACAACTGTGCCATACATATTGAAACTATCATTTTTTATGTTTTATCAGACAAATTAAAGAATACTAGTTATTGGGTTATTTAAATTGTTTAAATTTATGAAATGTAATTAATTTAAATATATGGACCTAAATGTATAATAATATGGGAGAACAGAGCAGAATTTTCCATCCGATAAAAGAGTGGTCCTCAAAAAGAGCAGAGCATTCACAGAAAATATTAAATTAAGTAAACAAATGCTACCAACATGTCTAGTAGATGACCAAGTACAAATGATCTATGCATGCCAAAAATAATGTCAACATAGTACAAAAATGTTCAACTATGAACTATTCGATTGGAATATGAAAAGGAGCTCAATATAAAGACATTACTACTATAATTGGTAATGAATGTAATAAAAGCAATAAGAAGACAGTTTCTTTGGTTGTAGACTTGAGATGTTGGAGTCAAGTTGCAACAAGGAAGGAGGCTGTAAACATGAATGATCTATAGGGCCTAGTGAGTGAAGAGCTATATAACCATGGCATACCTAGCATAAGCAGCAGCATGACTATATCCTGCATTAGTAAAAGATAAGATGTGGCTACGGAAAAGTAAAACTAGTCAAGATCAATTCGTTCAGTTAGATTTACGAGTTCATGTTGGATCAAGTGCATCATGTAGTGGGGTAAAATGGCCAAATTTCAAAATAATTCATTTTTCATTCATTATGCGTCAGATATTTTAAAATGTTATCATGAATAATGTTGATAATATTAAATCGTATTGAATGTTTTAATTGGATTGTTTCGATTTGAAATTTAAGATATTCTAAATTATCATTACATTAACAGTGTTAATTTGATTTACAGTGTCATTATTTACTCAAATATTTAATGAGATTATTTAACATCAAACAAAATTTCCTTGATGACAAATTTAAGAATAAAATAGTTTCATGCGCAGTCATATGTACATATAATTTTTAATTTGAAACAAGTGATATCTAAATGATAATAATGGATAAATAGTTTTAGTATATATATATATACTCAAATAACACTTATTCATATTTAGTTTTTATATTAATGTTATAAAATTAAATGATTATTGTAACGACTTGGAATTTTATCACTTTGATTCTGAAATATTTAATTGGTTTTAAATATTCAATTTGGGTTTTTATAATAAAATCTATGATTCAAATAATAGTTCGATTTTCAATAACGTATTTTTAATTTAATTTATAGGATTTTTCCATAATTTTTAATTTGAAAAATATTTAAATTGTAATTTGACGTATTTTACGGCAAACGTTGGCATTTTTAAAATTTAACAGAATAAGTTAACCCGTTTTTTATTGTTGTTTTAAGATCGCATTACGTTGTTCTGCACGATTGTTTTTTTTCTGTCGTTTGCGGCTCGTATGCAGATGCGGTACTGTGTGATGGGTTACCCAAATTCTTTTCAAAAACAATATAAACCCACATGTACACACTGTACATGTACAATCGCCTTTTCTTCAACACAGCCACAATTTTGCTTCCTTTGGCCACCTTGTTTCCTCTTGTCTCCCCTATTCCCATCCACTTGCCTACACATGTCTCTTCTTGCTTTTCCTTAGCCATTAAGTTTTCTTACCTATATATGTACACAAAGATACACATTCATACCTTTTGATACATACATGAACACAAATATGCATAAACATTCACCATTCTCCTTTTTCTTTCCTCAATAACTAAATAAATAAATATCATCCCCACTTCAAAAATTGAAAATTCCCATTCTACACAAAATTTACCTTAGCGATCTAAACAAAAGTTGTTCGTGTCGGCCTCTAATATTTTTAGAAATTGATGGCACTCGATTTCGCCAAGTGTCGAGGGAGAAATCGTCGAATTACAGTAAAGGAGAAATATTGTTCACAATGTTCGAAAATTAAATTCTCTTGAGTCGCTTCGAATTACTCGACGCCGTCAGCGTCGTCGAGTTTGTATGGCGACGTAGTATTTTTGGTGAAGTTTTGGCAAGATTATGCGACATGGAATTTTATCTTTTTAATTCTAGAATATTTAATTGGTTTTCAATATTCAATTTGGGTTTTTATAATAAAATCTATTATTCAAATAATTGTTCGATTTTCGATAACGTATCTTTAACTTAATTTATAGGATTTTTCCATAATTTTTAATTTGAAAAATATTTAAATTATCGTTTGATG
Source organism: Allium fistulosum (assembly GCA_030737815.1). NCBI lineage: Eukaryota > Viridiplantae > Streptophyta > Magnoliopsida > Asparagales > Amaryllidaceae > Allium > Allium fistulosum. Next base: position 409,913,718 of record CM060908.1, on the reverse strand, counting down.
TATTTTAGGAAAATGTTAGCATTTTTTAAATTTATCAGAATAAGTTAACTTGTCTATTTTATTATTGTTTTGTGATGGCGTTACGTTCTTCTACACGATCGTTTTTTCTATCGTTTGCGGTTCGTACGCGGACGCGGTATGATGCGATGGGGTACCCAAAAACTTTTCAAAAATAATATAAACCCACATGTACACATAGCACATATACAACCTCCTTTTCTTCAACACAGCCAAAATTTTGTTCTTCTCTGGCCACCTTGTTTCCTCTTATATCTCCTGTTCCCATCCACTTGCTTGCACATGTCTCTTTTTGCTTTTCCTTAGCCATTAAGTTTTCTTACCTATATATATACACACAAAGATACACACTCATACCTTTTGGTACATACATGAACATAGATATGCACAGACATTCACCATTCTCCCTTTTCTTTCCTCTGTAACTAAATAAATAAACATCATCCACAATTCAAAAATTAACAACTCCCATTCTACTCAAAAGTTACCTTAGCGATCAAAACAAAAGTTGTTCGTATCGGCCTATAGTATTTTTAAAATTGACGGCACTCGATTTTTTCGAGTATCGTGGGAGAAACCGTTGAATTACACTAAAGGAGAAATATTGTTCACAATGTTCAAAAATTAAATTCTCTTGATCCGCTTCGAATTACTCGACGTCGTTAGCGTCGTTGAGTTTGTATGGTGACGTAGTATTTTTGATGAAGTTTCAACAAGTTTCTACGATGACAATTTGGAAATGTTCAGAACGAGGGTTGCATTTAATCGAGGATGGAGGCGACGGTAGGCGAATTCGAACTTGGTATGGGGTTCGTGGAGGAGAAGTGCTTCGGGTGGCAAAATTTAGAGGGGATTGAAGTCAAAAAGTGTCATGCATTTTATAGCCTGGGTGAGTTGGGTTTCGAGTTAGATGCTTTGGTTTTGGTGAGGGGGACCGGAAGCTAGGCGAAGGGCGCTAATGTAGTGAGCATGGTGAGGCGGACGTGACGGCGGGGTCTGTTCGTAGATTCGGTTGCCGGTTGAGTTTGCAACATGCACGCGTGCACAAAATGGTTTACTAGAATTGAAAGAGGAGGAGAGGAATCATTGGAGAAGAAGGTTTAGGTGGGTTCGGGTTTGAGAAGATTGGGCTCGGCTTGTTAACATTGGGTGAGGATTTTAAATTGGTTCTTTAATTATATAATTTAATTTCTCAAAACTTTGAAATGTTATATCTTGCTCGTATGTGATCTATTTGACACATGGATTTTTGTGCTATACTCTTATGGACGAGTACAACATTATAGTGTAACTTATTGGTAGCTTTGGACAAGTATAAATTTACGACATATGAAAACGGTCAGGATTTAAATTACGTTATTTTAATTAATAACGTCGTTTAAATTTATATACCTTAATTATTGATGTTTATTTGGCCAAATAAAATACTACTGAGTTAAACTGGATTGAATATGGTAATTGGACATTTGTTTAGCGGGATAAAACACCATTTCGCTAATTAAATTAATTAGACATCTGTTTAGCAGAATAAATCACTGTTCTGCTATTATTAATTGGATAGTATAAATTTGGATATTTATTTAGCAGAAATAAATCCCGTTCTGCTATTACATTAGTATCGACAATTTTGTGACTTCCAATTGATTAATATAGGTTAAGTGTTATATTAACAATTGCTTGTTTATTATAGATTTAATTTACATATCTAATGTAACGCCCCACTCCGAGACCCATTCTAACAAAGAGTATTACGGAGTAATACCGTCTGCTGGAACAGAGAATAGAGTATAATGGAAGCGATATATAACATAGTACTATAGACCACAAACTCTCACATAGAGAAGAAATAAACATCTAAGTAGAGATGTATAGCAAGCCTTGTATCATTGGCATAACATAGTCACAAATGTCAAAACAAAACATCTAAGTAGAGATGTATAACAAGCCTCATATCATCGGCATAACATAGTTACAAATGTCAAAACAAAACATCTAAGTAGAGATGTATAATAGGCCTCATATCATCGACATAACGTAAGCACAAATGCCAAAACATAAACATCTAAGTAGAGATGTCAAAAACGATACATCTAAGTAGAGATGTATAACAAGCCATCTAAGTAGAGATGCCAAACACGATATATCTATGTAGAGATGTATAACGACCATCTATGTAGAGATGCTAAAAACGATACATCTAAGTAGAGATGTATAATGGCCATCTAAGTAGAGATGCCAAAATGATACCTCTAAGGGAGACAGTCCGAAGACACTATCCCAAAGGTAATAAAAGGAATGTGTCACAAACTTTTAGCAAGGAACCCGTAAAGTGTTAACATGAGTTCCATACCCCATGTTCGCACTAAATGGTTTACTAACCAAAAGTAAGCTTCCACACTCAAAGCAGTAAAGAGTTCACCTCATGTCATCGGTAAACTAGGCCGAAAGGCCAAAACGATCAATCGAATAGGTCTGGGATTAACCGGAAAGGAAATACACATGGTTTCATAGGCCAGAGTTTTTCCCAACCGTTTAAGCACCTTTCCACTTCGCTCGAAGTGTTAAAGTGTGAGTGTGGGATTTTATTATAGAAAATAATTATGGAAAACAGATTTATAATTGGTTTGAAATCACTTTAAAACGACCTTTGAAAACTCCTCTATTATGGAGTAATTAATTTATTAATTAAAAATAATATTATATAATAATTTCGAAAGCCATTTCGGAGTGAAAAATCCTTTTAAAACCTTTTTATAAGGCCCGTGTACGAAATCCAGCGATCAATCTCCAAGAAATCGATAAAACCAGAAAATCACTGAAAATATTCTAAGTGTTGGAAAATAGTCCAAAACTGACGCGAACCCAAGTTCATAAAATTATTTGGACCAGCAGACTGAATCTGAATGGCATGAAAATTGGTAGGAACGTAGTCCAACCTTCCTACTTCAGAACACAAAAATAATTACTTGATTCCGACTTGAAACGAAGGCGTAGCGACGTTCCAAAGTCGGACTCAGAAACATGAAATGCACTGTTTTGCACAACGATCTAGGTTCAACTCTGACAGGAAATTCGAAGGGGCTATTGAACTCAGATGATGACCAAACTTTCCAGATATGGAGTTCGTAACTCCCTCTTTCCAACGAGACCAAAATCGTCAAATTCCGACTAGCGGCTCAAAAGTTATGACCAAAATAGTTTCAGTTTCATCCACAGAGCTAATATGTGTATCGCTCTCGGGAAGATAGTAGAAAAATCAATTTTTCACCTAGTTAGCCTCAAAATTACAGAAAACTCATTGAACAAAAATTGTAGCATATGTTTTATGCTTTCCGGAACATCCAAAATTATCTAATTCGGATAAAAATCGAGAGAGATACAGGAAAAACAATATCAGATTGAAACTCAGGATAACTTGTTAAAGACAGAATTGGTCTTCTGTCTTTGAACGCATTTCAGGTCATCTAAATGGCAAATTTACAGAAAACTCACTGAAGAAAAATTGTAGCATATGTTTTAAACTTTCCGGAACATCCAAAATTATCTAATTCAGATCAAAAACCAGAGAGATACTGGCAAAACAATATCAGATTGAAACTCAAGATAACTTGTTAAAGACAGAATTGGTCTTCTGTCTTTGAATGAATTTCAGGTCATCTAAATTGCAAAATTACAGAAAACTCACTGAACAAAAAGTGTTCCTTATTGAATCTAGTTTGCAGCAAAAAAAAATGACCAAAAATGGATGAGAAATGAAGAAGTTATGCCTGATTTTGTTTCAGCAACAATTCCAAAACGAAAATTATAGAAGCATCAAGTAAAAAAAAGATTTAGCTAGCAATTTTACATCTTTCCCAAGCAATGAAAAGAAGATCAAAGAGTTTTACTGTGACGCCCCACCTCTATGCTCATAATAACAAAGAGTATTAAAAGAAATACTGTCTATTATTACGCAGAATAAGGCTGGATATGAGCGACCATCCGTAGTTGGCCTTACACTAATATTGGTTATCTCGATAGGAGTGGTATATACTTTTTATTTTTCATCTATTATTTATTTACTCCCATCGACACACCCAATTATCAGTATAAAACAAACTACGATAGTTCATAATGGTTTAGGACATTAGATATAACAATAACACAGATAATATAAATGCGGAACACAGATTAACAAAAATCTCATATATACATAACCGATGTCAGTTACAATATATTTGACACGATACATATGATACAACTACAACTGTCGACTCTAGAAGTTATATATACAAGTACATTATCAACTAATATACATGAATACATATCGTTCTATACAATGACACGACTACTACAAAATAACAGAGACAACTTCAAAAGATGTGAAAAGTCTTCATATCCTGAACAGCAACTCAAAGAAGAAAATCTACAACCTGAAATAACTCGGGTCTGACCCGAGTATTACATTCAAAAGAAAATAATACCCAGGTCAGTCTAATTCAAACCAGTTTATTAGTGCATATAGGCAGTAATAATTTAAATAGACGACAGTCACAATAATTCCCGTCTATCCGATTCTTTAAACAAAGAAACCGGATAACGGTCAATATAACACTTAACAGTGTTTGACAAAAATCAGCAGATTTAAATCATCAACAGAGATAAATAAACAATTTATCAAATCGACTAAATCACTTTAAAGCCATTGAAATTGTCACTTTAAAACCATCAGAGTTCGATTGGCTGCCGTACACGCACGCGTGTACGGCCTCGCCAGTACAGCATAAAAGATCAATGCATTACGACGCAAAGAAATATCAATTCAAAACTGTCGATTTGGGTGGCTGCAGTGCACGCACGCGTGTACTGCCTCGCCACTACAGTGCGTAGAAACTGCAAAGGTCAAACCCAAAAATCGGGTTCAACTCAAGTGTAAGAAAAACAAATGCAGCAGTGGATAAGGTTACTCAGTGTAAATGGTATGCAAACTGTCTCAAATGGTCAAGACAACTGTAATGAATGCCCAAACTCGATGAGACCCCACTGCAAATGCAACATGGCCCACCCAAATAAACTACATGATATACAAGAGTGCAGTGACTACATTAATGAGTATATGCAGAGTCAAGGCCACAATGAAATCACAAACCAAAGGAGTGATACAAACAAAGATAGAATATATATGCACTGTAAACTGGATAGTGCAACTATCTTACTCACGACCAAAGGCCGTAGTACATCTCAACTCGACTGCAGGTGAGTTAGTGAACAACAAAGCCCAAAAGAAACTGGACTAGTAAACAAAACCCAAGTCAGGTGGATAACCAATGCAACAACTCAGGTCAGTGAGTGCTTCATAAATGCAGACCAGACTTGAGTCGAGACAAGCTACACATGAAGGTCAAATGATCAGCTCAACCCAACAAAACTCAAATTTATAAAAGTGCACATGATCGAAACCAACACAAAATGCAGACATTTTACAATGTGCACAGCACCAGACTAAACAAACTACAGTGTGCAAGTGCAAAGACATGCATAAGAAAATGAAGACAACAATGAAACTCGAAACAATGAAATACAACTACAAGTACACAACAAGAAGTGAATGCAGAAAAATCAACAGACTTCACAGCCAATATGACTCAAATGCCACCGAGCTATATGCAACTCAATAAAGCAACACTGGAATATGCAGTACAACAATGCAGTGCAACAGCAACAAAGACCAGAGGCTCACAAAGAAACTGTTCAACTATTACAAAGTAAAAACCAAGACAGTGATCGATCAAAGCAAAACTGTAATGCACATCACAGTCGAACAAGATCAACATACCCAATATCAAGTTAGTGAATGCCAAAGTCAAAATGAAGTCAAAGAATAAAGGCATGCCAGAATTTCACAAAATCAATTATGGTTCCAGGCCAAAGTCAATAATTGAACAAGTAAAGATTTGAAACTGCAGTATTATCAAGCAACCGAGTATTCGATGTCATTCAGAGATACTCACGGAAGTAGTCAAATTCCAGAAAATTTCAAGTCGCAGTTACGAACTCATAGTTGAACAATTCAAAGCCGTGAGAAGCAGGCAATCAAAATATACAAATATTCACATAAGAATTAGTCAAGCCAAAATCGCAATCATCCAATAATTATCAGACGGCCAAAGCACAATTTGTGACTAAATCAAACGAACAAAAATCGAGGGTTTCGAACCCTATAAATACCACTTATCATCATCGGCATTCCAACAAAATTTAAACTGTCGAAGCATCATACTACGCGTGAATTAGATGTGAGTGGGGGAGGGAACCACTCACCTTTTTATGAAGCGGTCGCGAGCGAAGAACGAAGAAACAAATCGATCGATCTTAGCCGGCATCCTCGATTTGAATGAGCTCTAGTTTGAAGACGACGAAGTCGAATCCCTAACTTGGACGAAGAAATTGATCGAATGCCGAAGCCCTAAATTTTGTTCGCCATTTATTTTCTTCGATTGGTTTAAAGAGGAATGGGTCAAAATGAAAAGGGCGAACGTGGTTTTACAGAGAAAAATCGTGGCCTTAGGCATGGGTTAAGGTATGGGTTTATCTGATATTATCACAGCGTTCCAAATAATTGTGGGCCGAGATTATAAGTTAAAGCCCTTCAACATTTACCCAAACATTTAATAAAGAATCTTTTTACAACTTAAAAAGAATTTCAATTCGATCAAAATTGCTGATAGAAATTTGTTATCAATTTCAATCGTCTAGTGACGATAAAAAACTTTTACAAAAAGGGTTCCGACTCGATTAAAATCTACATTAGCAATTAACAATGATTTAATCGTCATTTATAAACGGACGCGAAAAACCGGGTTGTTACAGACTCCCCTCCTTAAAGAAATTGCGTCCACGCAATCATAGGGAATAAATGGATAAAAGGTAACAACCAAAAGAGCATGGCAATGTCGAATGTATAAGCAAAGCAAGTGTCAGCGGAGAAGTATTGGATAAGAAATCAAAAGGTTCAACATCGTGGGAATCAGGGATCAAAATCAGACGACTCACAAAAGCAAGAACAATCGAGTTCCAGCAACTAAAAGAGAAGGAAAAACAAAGCAGAAATCCCATACAGAGCACGAATTGAATGTGAGTAAATCAAATTACTCACCTGAATTTCCAGAGAAAAAGACGAAGCTCAAATCTCAAAAATCGCAAATATTCAATCATCAAAAACGATAATTGAATTTTCAAATCGCAATTATTTACTTATCTCAAACGATAATCAGAAGACAAATCAAATATCTGATTATCTCAAACGATAGTCAGAAAACAAATATTCAGTTATCAAAAACGATAATCAAATTTCTCAAATCAACAAATATTCGATTATCACCAACGATAATCAAATTTCAAATTCAACAAATATTTAATTATCAAAAGCGATAATTAAATCTCAAATCAGCAAATATTTAATTATCAAAAGCGATAATTAAGTCTCATATCAACAAATATTTAATTATCTAAAGCGATAATTAAATCTCAAATCAGCAATTATTTAATTATCAAAAGCGATAATTAAATCTCAAATCAGCAAATATTTAATTATCAAAAGCGATAATTAAATCTCATATCAACAAATATTTAATTATCTAAAGCGATAACTAAATCTCAAATCAGCAATTATTTAATTATCAAAAGCGATAATTAAATCTCAAATCAGCAAATATTTAATTATCTAAAGCGATAATTAAATCTCAAAGCAACAAATATTTAATTATCTAAAGCGATAATTAAATTCGAAATCAGCAAATATTTAATTATCTAAAGCGATAATTAAATCTCAAAGCAACAAATATTTAATTATCTAAAGCGATAATTAAAAGCAACAAATATCCGATTATCAAAAACGATAATCAGAACTCATATCAACAAATATCTAATTATCACAAGCGATAATTAGAAACAACAAATATCTGATTATCAAAAACGATAATCAGAACTCATATCAACAAATATCTAATTATCACAAGCGATAATTAGAAACAACAAATATCCGATTATCAAAAACGATAATCAGAACTCATATCAACAAATATCTAATTATCACAAGCGATAATTAGAAACAACAAATATCCGATTATCAAAAACGATAATCAGAACTCATATCAACAAATATCTAATTGTCACAAGCGATAATTAGAAACAACAAATATCCGATTATCAAAAACGATAATCAGAACTCATATCAACAAATATCTAATTATCACAAGAGATAATTAGAAACAACAAATATCCGATTATCAAAAACGATAATCAGAACTCATATCAACAAATATCTAATTATCACAAGCGATAATTAGAAACAACAAATATCCGATTATCAAAAACGATAATCAGAACTCATATCAACAAATATCTAATTATCACAAGAGATAATTAGAAACAACAAATATCCGATTATCAAAAACGATAATCAGAACTCATATCAACAAATATCTAATTATCACAAGCGATAATTAGAAACAACAAATATCCGATTATCAAAAACGATAATCAGAACTCATATCAACAAATATCTAATTATCACAAGCGATAATTAGAAACAACAAATATCCGATTATCAAAAACGATAATCAGAACTCATATCAACAAATATCTAATTATCACAAGAGATAATTAGAAACAACAAATATCCGATTATCAAAAACGATAATCAGAACTCATATCAACAAATATCTAATTATCACAAGCGATAATTAGAAACAACAAATATCCGATTATCAAAAACGATAATCAGAACTCATATCAACAAATATCTAATTATCACAAGAGATAATTAGAAACAACAAATATCCGATTATCAAAAACGATAATCAGAACTCATATCAACAAATATCTAATTATCACAAGCGATAATTAGAAACAACAAATATCCGATTATCAAAAACGATAATCAGAACTCATATCAACAAATATTTAATTACTGATACGATAATTAAATCTCATAACATCAGATATCTAATTACCTGCAGATAATTAGAAACAACAAATATCTAGAAATCAATTAAGAAGACTAGAAAATCAACATAAAAGCTTGGATCGATCCCATCAGATGGCGAGTTTTTAATTCGCCGCACGTGCATCTCAGAGTGGCCGAAGCCTACCAAGTACTCAACATAATTTTGGCGCCCATCAGATTGACCCGGAGGTCCGCAGAGTGACCCGAAGGTCTAGTACTGGTATTTGACCGAAGGTCCGCAGAGTGGCCCGAAAGCCCAACAAATGACCCGAAGGTCCTCATAGTGGCTCGAAAGCACACGAAAGCATCAAAATGTATCAATTAACGAGTCCGGAATTAACCGAAATAGCAAACGCACATGTCCCATACCACGTGTTTTACTAAATCATTTGATTCTCTTCATCGTTTCCTTGAAAGTGTAAAATTCATCAAAATCATCAAAACAACAGATATTCAATTAACGAGTCCGGAATTAACTGAAAAGGTAAAAGTGTGGTTCCATACTCCGCACTTTTGCTAAATTGTTTAAATCTCTTCATCGTTTCCTTGAAAGTGCAAAATTGTGTATTTTGTAAAAATACACTTTACATTCTCAAACGGACAAGTCCGGAATTAAGCGAATCAGTAAAAGAAAGGGGTCATAGTCCTCGATTTTGCTGAAACGTTTAAATCGCTTCCTCATTCTTTTGAAAGCGTAAACTGTTAAATTTCTGAAAACAATTTTATTTATTTTGTAAAAATAACAATTCACCTTCTCAATTGGACAAGTCCGGAGTTAAGCGAAACAATAAAAGAAAGGGGTCATAATCCTCGATTTTGCTGAATCGTTTAAGTCACTTTCTCATTCTTTTGAAAACGCAAACTGTTAAAAATTTATAAAACAAATTTCATTTTTTTAAAACGAGTTTCCAATCACGTGATTAAAACAGCAAATCAGTAACAATTTCGATAAGGAAATTGTACTTCTCAAAATACCGTAAAACGGTTACAAATCAGCATTGCGGAATAACCGCTTGAAAATCCACTTTTAAAATTTGACGGCTACGGAAGCCAAAGCGACAGTAGTTTTAAAACGTTAAAATCACATCAAAACAATCTACATCAAAATGTAATGTCAGTGAATTCTCATTCATCAAAATGACACAAAACACCGTACTTCAAAATATAGCATTGGCGTAAAATTCCGTTGTAAAAATAACGGCAACAAAATACGTTTCATAACCAAGCATCGGTTCAACATAAAATAAATGCAATAACGTGCAATTTAAATTTTTGCACGTACTACAAAATGAACAAAGAATCATTCAAATATATCTTTAATGAAGATAATTTAAAACAGCAAAAATCCAATCAATAGATGATTAGTACAAAAGAAAGCCAGCGGAAACTTCAACAAAAATCACATATCTGCAATTTCTTCGAATCCTCAATTCGGATTCGAAGTTCTCAAAGAAATAAAATAATTACAGCTATGTAAACAACAAATGAAATTCATATCAATTTCGTATTTTGATTTTTAAATCAAAAGGATTATCAGTTGTACTCAGCGAAGACAGTTTCACTGTTTCCGCTGCGCACTCTGATAAACAGAACACAAATCAATCAAATCATCAGAACACAATTTCACTATTATTTTTAAATAAAGTTATTTAAAAATTTCATCCAAATTTCAAAACTTTAGTTTTGACTCCAGCACAAATAAAACATCGACCAATAGTTGTAACATATGTTCCTTCCGAGTTAAGTTTTATATTATGTCCATAAACCCCAAGCTCTGATACCAACTGTGACGCCCCACCTCTATGCTCATAATAACAAAGATTATTAAAAGAAATACTGTCTATTATTACGCAGAATAAGGCTGGATATGAGCGACCATCCGTAGTTGGCCTTACACTAATATTGGTTATCTCGATAGGAGTGGTATATACTTTTTATTTTTCATCTATTATTTATTTACTCCCATCGACACACCCAATTATCAGTATAAAACAAACTACGATAGTTCATAATGGTTTAGGACATTAGATATAACAATAACACAGATAATATAAATGCGGAACACAGATTAACAAAAATCTCATATATACATAACCGATGTCAGTTACAATATATTTGACACGATACATATGATACAACTACAACTGTCGACTCTAGAAGTTATATATACAAGTACATTATCAACTAATATACATGAATACATATCGTTCTATACAATGACACGACTACTACAAAATAACAGAGACAACTTCAAAAGATGTGAAAAGTCTTCATATCCTGAACAGCAACTCAAAGAAGAAAATCTACAACCTGAAATAACTCGGGTCTGACCCGAGTATTACATTCAAAAGAAAATAATACCCAGGTCAGTCTAATTCAAACCAGTTTATTAGTGCATATAGGCAGTAATAATTTAAATAGACGACAGTCACAATAATTCCCGTCTATCCGATTCTTTAAACAAAGAAACCGGATAACGGTCAATATAACACTTAACAGTGTTTGACAAAAATCAGCAGATTTAAATCATCAACAGAGATAAATAAACAATTTATCAAATCGACTAAATCACTTTAAAGCCATTGAAATTGTCACTTTAAAACCATCAGAGTTCGATTGGCTGCCGTACACGCACGCGTGTACGGCCTCGCCAGTACAGCATAAAAGATCAATGCATTACGACGCAAAGAAATATCAATTCAAAACTGTCGATTTGGGTGGCTGCAGTGCACGCACGCGTGTACTGCCTCGCCACTACAGTGCGTAGAAACTGCAAAGGTCAAACCCAAAAATCGGGTTCAACTCAAGTGTAAGAAAAACAAATGCAGCAGTGGATAAGGTTACTCAGTGTAAATGGTATGCAAACTGTCTCAAATGGTCAAGACAACTGTAATGAATGCCCAAACTCGATGAGACCCCACTGCAGATGCAACATGGCCCACCCAAATAAACTACATGATATACAAGAGTGTAGTGACTACATTAATGAGTATATGCAGAGTCAAGGCCACAATGAAATCACAAACCAAAGGAGTGATACAAACAAAGATAGAATATATATGCACTGTAAACTGGATAGTGCAACTATCTTACTCACGACCAAAGGCCGTAGTACATCTCAACTCGACTGCAGGTGAGTTAGTGAACAACAAAGCCCAAAAGAAACTGGACTAGTAAACAAAACCCAAGTCAGGTGGATAACCAATGCAACAACTCAGGTCAGTGAGTGCTTCATAAATGCAGACCAGACTTGAGTCGAGACAAGCTACACATGAAGGTCAAATGATCAGCTCAACCCAACAAAACTCAAATTTATAAAAGTGCACATGATCGAAACCAACACAAAATGCAGACATTTTACAATGTGCACAGCACCAGACTAAACAAACTACAGTGTGCAAGTGCAAAGACATGCATAAGAAAATGAAGACAACAATGAAACTCGAAACAATGAAATACAACTACAAGTACACAACAAGAAGTGAATGCAGAAAAATCAACAGACTTCACAGCCAATATGACTCAAATGCCACCGAGCTATATGCAACTCAATAAAGCAACACTGGAATATGCAGTACAACAATGCAGTGCAACAGCAACAAAGACCAGAGGCTCACAAAGAAACTGTTCAACTATTACAAAGTAAAAACCAAGACAGTGATCGATCAAAGCAAAACTGTAATGCACATCACAGTCGAACAAGATCAACATACCCAATATCAAGTTAGTGAATGCCAAAGTCAAAATGAAGTCAAAGAATAAAGGCATGCCAGAATTTCACAAAATCAATTATGGTTCCAGGCCAAAGTCAATAATTGAACAAGTAAAGATTTGAAACTGCAGTATTATCAAGCAACCGAGTATTCGATGTCATTCAGAGATACTCACGGAAGTAGTCAAATTCCAGAAAATTTCAAGTCGCAGTTACGAACTCATAGTTGAACAATTCAAAGCCGTGAGAAGCAGGCAATCAAAATATACAAATATTCACATAAGAATTAGTCAAGCCAAAATCGCAATCATCCAATAATTATCAGACGGCCAAAGCACAATTTGTGACTAAATCAAACGAACAAAAATCGAGGGTTTCGAACCCTATAAATACCACTTATCATCATCGGCATTCCAACAAAATTTAAACTGTCGAAGCATCATACTACGCGTGAATTAGATGTGAGTGGGGGAGGGAACCACTCACCTTTTTATGAAGCGGTCGCGAGCGAAGAACGAAGAAACAAATCGATCGATCTTAGCCGGCATCCTCGATTTGAATGAGCTCTAGTTTGAAGACGACGAAGCCGAATCCCTAACTTGGACGAAGAAATTGATCGAATGCCGAAGCCCTAAATTTTGTTCGCCATTTATTTTCTTCGATTGGTTTAAAGAGGAATGGGTCAAAATGAAAAGGGCGAACGTGGTTTTACAGAGAAAAATCGTGGCCTTAGGCATGGGTTAAGGTATGGGTTTATCTGATATTATCACAGCGTTCCAAATAATTATGGGCCGAGATTATAAGTTGAAGCCCTTCAACATTTACCCAAACATTTATTAAAGAATCTTTTTACAACTTAAAAAGAATTTCAATTCGATCAAAATTGCTGATAGAAATTTGTTATCAATTTCAATCGTCTAGTGACGATAACAAACTTTTACAAAAAGGGTTCCGACTCGATTAAAATCTACATTAGCAATTAACAATGATTTAATCGTCATTTATAAACGGACGCGAAAAACCGGGTTGTTACATTTACAATCTAAATGCACAAAAAAAGAGGATTACAAAATAATTTCAGAAATTAAACAATGGATTAGAGGTGGGTTTTGTGATTGCTATTACCTTCAAATGATTAGATTAAAACCCCTTTGACTTTGATGAAGATTAATAAAGCTTTGCTCTAGGTTTGGAGGCCATTATTTAGTGTTTTGCTCTAGGGTTTAAGGGGTTATGGAATGAGATGTTGGTTGAAACAAATGGGTAAAAGATGGTTTATAGGCTAATGGAAGTGGGTTAGTGGGCCTAATACCCATTAGGACTTGGAATATGTTCCATATCTCAAGTTAGCTAATTTCTCTAAGTACAAACTACACATTATTTACCCAAAAAATTTTAAAATATGTTACCAAAATAATTTAGCTATAGTTATAAAATTTTACATCACAATATTTTCCAACTTACAATTTAACCCCTATCTATTCCAAAACACATTTTAGTCAAAATTGCCCAAAATCACCGTTTTGCAATTAAATTGTAAATTAAATTCCCAATTCAAATATTGCACTATTTTACACATATAAAATTTTGCAATATTATAAATTTCCATTTACCCTAATTAATTTCCATTAAATTCTCCATTTTACACTTAGGCCCAAAATATTAATTTATTCAAAATAACTAACTTTTGAAGAAATTAGTCACATAAAAAAATCATTAATAGCTCCAATTAAATTAAAATCCGAATTTTAATTTATTATTTGGTAACCGCAATCACGGGTTGTTACATCTAATGTTATGTAAATACCTGGATTATAACTTGGATAACTTAATGGAATAAATGGTGACTTGATTAAGTACCATTAGAGTTGCTAATTGATTAAATACCTGGATTATAACTTGGATAACTTAATGGAATAAATTTGAAAGCTAATTTTTGAATCAAAGTTATTTTTAAGAATAATTATTATATATTAATAAAGTTTTAAATGATATTTATTATTTATTAATAAGGTTTTAAAGATAACTAGTAATTTTTTAACAACGATATAAAGTAAATTATTTCATTAATTCGATAATTTAAGTTATTTAATTGCATTAATTTAAGTTATTTAATTTTACTGGTTTAAGTTATTTAAATTATTTTTAAAAGTTAATTAATTATTTTATTAAGATTAACTGATAATTATAGTAGCAATATTTTGAAGATAATTAATTATTCATTTTATTAATATTGATTCAGAATTAAATTATTAGTACAATAATACTCATTAAGGTTAATCTAATATATTATTAAGTGTATTCTAAGGTTATTATTTGAAAGAGGTTTAAAGATAATTAAATGAGGAATGTTAAATAATAACTTGGTTGTTAAAGGTGTTTAAAATTATCGATTATTGCCAAAGGAACTTAATTGATGGAAGTTCGTGTAGGGAGTTTGTTTAAAAACAATGGAAGTTTATTAACCGATTTTTATAAATTACAAAGAGACCTTGGAATTGGAAAAGAGTTTTGTAAATGATTCGTATATTTATAACGGAATTATAAATGGTTTGATATTTATAAAGGAGATTGGTAAATTAACTTGGTGATTTGTAAAGAGTTTATAAATAGATTTGGATATCTATAAATGAGATATTTATAAGATAAAATATATTTATGCAAAGAGATGGGTTGTGTGTCATTTATATCTCGATTTAATATGATTTTGAATAAGAAATATCCCTGAGTGTTAGTGACTATGCTTATACCATTTTATAAGTATGTTAAAGTAGTTTTACCAAGTTTTTGAAGTAAATTCGACTGTAAATACACTTATTCCATTGAGATAAGTATATGGTTATGTTTTCTAAGTATCAAAAAATATTGGGGTTTGTGGATATACTTATCCTGTAAAATAAGTACATGGAAGTGATTTCCAAGGATTTATAAAGTGATTTTATTAATAAAAGATTTATTTACGAGGCTTAGTGGTTGAGGTGGGAAATGTGAGCATTGTTTGAATGATTGTTATTTGATAGTTAAATAACTGACTATCAAAATCTAGACCAAAACGTAACTTCGAAAATATCTAGGAAAAACACAGAAATTATATGGTACAGTTACCATCGATGGTGCTATACTGTACGTATAAAACTCGTTTTGTTCTTTTAGGATAAACGATAAGGAAATCCGTCCACTAATGGTTAGGAGGTGATCTCTGCTCTTATCTTTGTCTGTTTATTTCCTAAAGAACTGGGGTTGAGTTTACCGGAAAATATCGAATTTTTTTCGAAGAGACCGGGATTGGATATGTTATCCGAAAACCACTTCGATCCAACTCAAGCATTTCGAATGGAAGACGTTTAGAGGAATATGGAATCGAAGACAGTGCTTTGAAGTGCAAGGGCTATTTTCTATTAATCCTGGAGGGATTTCTCGAAAAGGATGTAATAGAAATAGTGCCTTCAGTTTCGTTCAGTCCCAGAATGAACTTGTATGGATGAATGCTAGCATTGCATTGATGCTTGGAGAGCAGTGTAGCATTCCAAATGGGAAGTGCTATATAAAGGTAAAACCTAGACTCGGGCCTTATCAACCGAGAAATGATGAAAATCGAGCATGTAGTAGGGCCAAGTGGGTTGCTCCCATTAGTGTATGGTCATTTCAAAAATCTAGATCGATTACTATCTACTCATGTATGCTTTGAGGCCCAAAGCGGGGTGATTATATTCTATACTACTAGTCAACTAGTAGGCTAGTCTTGTGTGGCAGGGATACAAGATATTCTTGTCAGACCTCGGTGCATTTTACCTAGAGATGTACCATCGAAAGGTAGTTCATTACCTTGTCATAGTATGGAATCCATTCTCTAATACGAGCCTTACGGTTTTAGATGTGCCCAACTAGCTGGAATGTGAGATGCAAGCATTCTAGCTATTTTAACATTTTATTTTCATCCTTAGACATTATTATAATATCACTGGATTTTCTATCGAAAATGTTTTGGTTATTGTAAGGTAAAAACCCGTCTGTGTTTATATGCGGCGTGGTCTTACGGGATACCTTTGGTTTTAAAAGATTTTGCAAGTTCTAATAAATAAAATTTCTTGTGATTTGATTTTCTCATGCTTGTTTTACCAGACTAGCCCAGGCGTTGCTTTTTCCTAAATGCTCGGGTCAAACCGAACATATTTTCAGATTTAACCTTGGAAGCTTTGGGTTCAATAGACAAGCTGGATAGCCAGGACGTATTCACGTATCTTATATTCTTCCACTGTAATATATGTTGTTCTTGTCTATAATTATCGGCAAGTGTAAGAACACGTTGTTATAACTGTCTGGAGCTGATGTTGGGTTACTATTATACTCTAATTGATTGTATGTATATTAAACTTCTTTCTTTTTGTAAAGATTTGTTCCTATATTATATATTGCTCGACACATTTGCGAGATTCTGAGTTTTGTTTAGTTCTTCTTATCTTCTTCCTTCTTCCTTTCCCCTAACTTTTCCCATTTTCGTTCAATTTGAGTGGGTCATGTATGGTTGGTTTCCCGCTTAAACTATATGGAAAAGTGGGTCGTTATAATTATAACTCGTCTTAGTTCAAATATCACATATTCCAATTGAACAATTTGGGCCTTTATATGATTATAAAATTAAATGATTATAAAATTATCCAAAGCCCTAAAAAAGTTAAGCGTTTATATTGGAAATAACCTTTAGGTTTACTTCATCCTTCGAGCCGAACCAGTAGTCTTATAGGGCAAAGTACTTGTGACCCAAACTCAACCTTAGACACTACCTTTCTAACACCCTTCTAAATGGATAGGCTTTAACTAGTTAGCCCTAACATTGCTAATTTAGACAGTGTAAACCATTGGACTATGATATCATTGAGGAACCGAGATAGTCAGAAGTAGTTAGATGGATAAATTAAAAAAAAAAATTATTTTAGATCTTTATAGGGCCTATGAATTCTAAATGGATTTTAGATCCAATCTAAAATATTTAAATCAAACCTTTAAACAAATGCAAACAATAATAGAAAAATTACCATTCAAAACCAATAAACATACAAAACATTAAATCAAGACCAACAGCACTGTCCTAGTGGTTAGGCACTTCAACTTTGGTGTGAGTGGTCATAGGTTCGAAACATGCGTAGTGTGATTCGACCATATATTAACATATAGGCTGTATGCTACCTATACTTGTAGTACTAATATGTACTACCATCTAAGCATCCAATTTTAGAAAAATAAATCAACTTTGAAAATGGTTTTAACACTTACGTTTGTGTATATGATAATTACAAAATTGCAACAACTAACTGAAATTAGTTTCCAATCAAAAAGTTTGTTTTTTTATAAGCATCGATTTTAAAATAACAAAATTAAACTAGATAACTTAGGCATATATAAATTCATTAAATAATGATCGGAATCAAAATTATACATATAAGATGAGGAAATAATCAAAAGAGATACAACATGTATAGGATCTAACTGTATTACCATCATGTATTTCATAATCGAATAAAATTAGAAATTACCTTATTGATTTAGCCACTGAACTCTCTTTGTGATTTTTTTCCTTCTCCAGGAATATTTCAAGGAATATTTGGTCATAGTTGGTGTATATATACATGTGTTGGGTGGTTAGTTTTGATAGGTTTGTAATAATATATGAGAGAAATTTATGCTACCACTTCTATTTTTCTTACCCAAATATAAACTTATTGAGGCTAATGTCATAGTTGTCTAATGAACCTAATGTTCCATGATAATTGGGTTGCTTTTTGATGATAGAAAATAATGTACTAAAAAATATTTCAGTGCATCAGTTTCTTTCCAAATGTTTCATTATTATTTTTTGATGAGAAAATATAATACATCTAGTCTTGGGACATAAATTTTACCCTTTAGGCCCTTATTCCATGTAAGCAGAGAGAGAAATAACACTGAAATTTAAATCATGACAT
Organism: Allium fistulosum; assembly: GCA_030737815.1. Lineage (NCBI taxonomy): Eukaryota > Viridiplantae > Streptophyta > Magnoliopsida > Asparagales > Amaryllidaceae > Allium > Allium fistulosum. The sequence continues at coordinate 409,895,039 of CM060908.1, read as the reverse complement.
GGTTTCATCTAATGTGCAATCCATGTGTTGCACAAGATAATGGCGTAAAAACACAGTGTTCATACTTATTTTGTGAACATCCAGAGAACTACGTAAGATATTGCTTGTACTCTATGGATAATGCAACCAACGTTCCAAATAATATTTTGTTATGCAGTGTAAGATAAATATGTTGTGCTAAAGTAGTTACAAAATAACTTTTAGGTTTGTTTACATACATACATACATACATACATACATACATATATATATATGTTTATATATATTTGTGTGTGTATACATACATATATATATATATATGTATGTATATGTATATTTTTGTATTTGTATGAAAATTTGATTTTTACCATTTGTATGAAATGAATGTGGTATACAAATTAAAATTTTCATTTTTTGGATTTATTAAACAATTTAATGAATATTAGTTACATTTATTTATGCAATCTAAATCTAATTATTTAATTAATTCAAATATAAGGATATTGATTCAGAACAGTAGGAGAGAATTAACAAGAACTTTATAACTAATCATAGATATGGTAAAAATGCAGGTATTTGACTATAAAACAATGGAAATAATTAATAGAAGATTATGAGTAATTGTAAATATCATAACTTACAAGGTTTGATGGAAAAAACCATTAGGAGAGAACTAAAGGGAGGGGGAAACTCCTAAAAATAATGGGAGGGTTAGAAATTCCTATGCCTTACTATTATTTAATTAGTAAGATGATTTATTAAGATACATGAAAAATAAATTAAATATGTTTTATTGTTTATATTTAATTTTGTTATGCAAGTTAAATCTTTTTATATTTGACTCGAAAGCTTACTTTTTTCATCTTTCTTAACACAATTGTGCTATACATATTGAAACTATCATTTTTTATGTTTTATCAGACAAAATAATGAATACTAGTTATTAGGTTATTTAAATAGTTTAAATTTATAAAATTTAATACTTTAAATGTATGGATCTAAATGTATAATAATAGGGGAGAAGAGAGCAGAATTTTATATCCGATAAAAGAGTGGTCCTCAAAAAGGGAAGATCATTCATAGGAAATATTAAATAAAATAAACAATTTCTACCAACATGTCTGGTAGATAGTCGTTGACGCCAAAAATGGGCATCAGCACCCAATAAAATCTAGTAGAGATTAAAGGAAGAATGAAATTAAAACAGAGCAGAAATTATAAATGAACACATAGAATTTTTGTAGTGGTTCGGCAACCTTGGCCTACGTCCACTTCATATTTTTATTGATATTCCACTTGATTATGATTACAATAGTGTTTGGATTAGCTGGAATCCATTAGTACAAAAGTGAAGAATAAAAATGGTAGAGCCTTGGTACAAAAAGCGGGACCTCTTTTCTGACGCCATGCCTGCTGTATTTATAGGAGAAGACATGCACGGTCGGACTAAAATTTTGGCAGAAGGTTCGGGAGACCAAGACGAGACTACCCAAATATTTGCAGGCCCATCGGGGCCCAAAATAGGGATCAGAACCGATCCCTATAAATGCATCCAAATGAGTTGTGATCCCTCTGAGGGATGGCCCATGATGTTAGCTACTTTCTCCCCAAATTTTGTGCAATTCCGACATACTGTTTGTGAGATATCGCATTTTCCGTGAAGTAGTGTTTCTTGAATTCTAATTTCTGCCGATCCCTCTAGAGGAATAGGTACTGATCCATCCAACTTCCTCCAAATACCATGCGACCCCTATGAGGTGTTCCATATTTTCTAATTAGGTTACACTCCAAGTTTCACATTGATAGCATCTGTAGATTCTGAGTTATTGACCGATCATTGTTGCAATATGTAGTGAAAGCAGAATATGGACGATCCCATTTATACTGATCCCTTTTAATATGTGAAGTAATTTGCCCATAAATTGAGCATATGAACTCCAAATGACTTGAAACTTGAAATGCAGCCTCATAGGGCCTCCTTGTCACTCAATAATAATCTTACCAAATTTGGAACAAAGATTGAGGATATATACCGATCCCCTAAGGAAAGGGATAGGCACTGATCCCCCGCCTAGGGGAGGCATTATTCCATACTTAGAATATTTTGAAGAGTCTATTTCTTGGCCTCGATTGATCGTCGTTTCATATCATTGCCTGCGCTTGATCTCTGAGCCTAATAATCATCTCTCCGGGCTGTCTTCCTTGATGATTGTCTAGTCAGTCTGAATATAGCCAGGCCAAAAGCCAAATAACAATAGCCAAGTATGATGATCTATGTATGCTAAAAATAATGTTAACATAATACAAAAATGATCAGCCACGAAATGTTTGATTGGAATATGAAAAAGTGCTCATTATAAAGACATTACTACTATATTTGATAATTATTGTAATAAAGACAATAAGATGATAGTTTACATAGCATAAGCAGTAATGTAGCCATATCCGCATTTACTAAGGATATGATGGGGCTACGGAGAAGCAAAGATAGACAACATCAATTCGTTCAGCTAAAATTACAAGTTCCTGTTGGATCAAGTGCATCATGTAGATGGGTAAAATGGCCAAATTTAAAAAAAAATTCATTATGCACTAGATATCTTATAATGTTATCATGAGTAATGTTGATAACAATAAATCATATTTAATGTTTTAATTGGATGGTTTTAGTTTGAAATTTAAGATATGTTAAATTATCATTATATAAAGAGTGTTAATCTGATTTACAACGTCATTACTTATTCAAATATTTAATGAGATTATTTACTATCAAAAAAAATTGTCTTAATGATAAGTTTAATAATAAAATAGTTTTCAAATGTAGTCATATGTATATATAATTTTTAATTTTGAACAAGTGATATCTAAATGATAATAATGGATAAAATAGCTTTAGTATACACACACACATACACACGTAAATATCACATGTTCATATTTAGTTTTTAAATTAATGTTATAAAATTAAATGGTTATAAATTGTCTTAGTTCAAATATAACATATTCCAATCGAGTGATTTGGGCTTATACATGATTATAAAATTAGCCCAAGGAGCAAAACAATTTGGGTATTTATGTTGAAAATAACTTTTGGGCATACTTCATCCTTCGAGCAAAGCCAGTACTCTTGTAGGGCAGAGTACTCGTGATCCAAATCCAACCTTAAACACTACCTTTTTAGACACCATATTAAATGAGTAGGCTTTAATCAGTTAACCATAACATTGCAAATTTTGATAGCATAGACTAGTGGGCTCTGATATCATTGAAGGAACCAAGACAGTCAAAAGCGTTAAATGGATGAATTTAAAAAGAAAATCCATTTTAGATCTTTATTGGGCCCATAAAATCTAAATGGTTTCTAGATCCAACCTAAAATATTTTAAATAAAATCCTTAATGTATTTAATTTGTTTAAAAGAGTATGAATTTAATTTAAATTCAAATTTTTGTTATAATAAGTATATCAAATACATCTATCAGTGTAAAGTGCAAGAGCAACATATAAGTAGTGTACATGGAAAATGTGATCGTATATTGGTGTTCAGATTTATAGTGCAACAGACTCATTTGTCCTTTTATATATGCCTTTAGAAACTAAATAATACACACACATATATATACATGTGCACACACACACACACACACACACACATATATATATATATATCTGTATGTGTGTGTGTGTTTGTGTTTATGTGCGCGTGCGTGTACACATCAAGATAGACTTTGACTATTTGACATGTTTTGAAAATTAAAATAAACAATTTCAAATCTGGTTAATTTTGGGAAAGATTAAAAATTAAACAGAAGATTGTACGTAAAACCCCTTTTTCAAACTTTAAGATGAAATATCATATATATATATATATATTTATAAATTATATTTTAAATCTAAAATAACATATGTACATGAAATTTGTAGTTTTAATATGTTTTAAAACTTTGATATAACAGATTGAAAACTATCTTTAAATTAAGGAGGATTCAAAGTAGATTTTGCATAAAGTCCACTTATAAATTTTGAATCAATGAAACCTTTAAACAAATGCAAAAAATAACAGAAAAAATTACATTTAAAACAATTTATGGGTCTCATAAATTTCCCAAAACCACTTAGCAATTAATCTATTTAAATCTAATTTAAGTATCCATAGATATTTTATATTGATACATGAATAACTTTTATATACGCACTTTATTAAATACGAATGATATTCAAACAAATAAAATAAAATTGAATAATTAATATTTCATAAATATTAATTAACTTAATTAATTTACAATTATTATAAATTGATTAAACCGTATGATTTTTTTAGTATTCATCATTATGGTTGTGTGACTTAAAAGTGTAAATACAATTAGTGATTAATATCAAATAATTCGAATATTAACGTTCACACGTTATCTTAGCTAGTGCTATGACATTTTGGCTGAATTTTTCACTTACAACTTTTTGGTAAAATCTAATTTTATTATTATAAGTGGTACTTGGTAGTAACGATTATTTACACCAATTCTCTTCGTCAAAACTATATCACGTTTAGGACTTATGGAATTTGTTTTGGTCCAAATTCCAATATCATCCACATTCAACTTGATTATTCCAAACAAAATATCCTAAGTTTAATAATAAGAATTATTAATAATTGCACTACTCGGGCCAGAGTCCTTGATTTTGAGTTGACAATAATTGATTGTGATCTAAACCTCATATAACTGAGAAGACAAATTTTCTATGGAATAGTGTTTTACTTCTAATGCTTCAACTCAGAACCAACTATAGTTGTTCGATGGACAACATGCCATGATTTCACTACAAGAAAAGTAGAGTGTCCATATTGTAGTTCAATGGTATTCTCAAATTAAGAGAACTGTGTAGTATCACCTCTTCGAGACTTAATCTTAATTATATTAACCAACAGAAAACTCTTGAGTGGGTCATTCCATAGTTATTTAATAACTATCAGTACGTAACCCCTTGGTGCCCCCAACAGCCATGAGCAATACACTGCCCAACTTTGGGGAGCATTACATACTCTTGTCTCAAAGAACGAATGACATCTTTTCCCAAAACATCCTTACTAGGAATATTTAAAACAATATGTTAATTTTCAATGTGATAAAATTCTCATGATTACAACGCATTATAATTACTATCACATAACGTATCATTTAAGGATTTTCTATTTAATACACTTTAAATTAATTTCTTGATTAATTATATTATAATTTAACAAAATATATAATAGAAAACAAACACCATTATTATGGACAAGATTGGTTATTGAGTTAGAGATATGTAACAAATTACATAAATTGCCTCTAGCACATACACCTAACTCAATCAATCTTCCACTTGCACTTGGAGTCAATTATGGAATCTTATTCCAATTTCTTTGTATGGTTTTCTCAAACTAACGGGTCAGTCCCATACTAAACGTGTATGCAATTTTTGTATTAATCAATTTACTTTATCAATTAACTCTCTCCAATGTTAATATAATTCCTTTATCAAATGGAACCCTTTGGAGTGTATTTTTCGACTTCTAGTGAGTTTTAGGTTCTTTTACGAACTGTATCGTAGCATTGTTATCATATAACATTGTCATGGGATTCTCAACATACCCCTATCTTAGTTGCAAATTTATATATTTATTTATACCTCTTATACCATAGCGTTATTCAAGGTGATGTACTTAGCCTTTGGTTGAATCAGCCACTACTTATTGTTTGGAATATTTCTAACGTAAAATTTTAAGTTAAGTTTGAAAGTGAATTTAGGATTGACATACTATACTCGATATCGCTTATGAAGTTCTAGTCAGTGCACTCGTTCATAAGAAGTTTATTTTTCTATAAATAATTCTCTAGTATTTCATAAATACTTGAGAACACTTTAATTGTCATTTAGTGATCTTACTTTAGACTTAATGGTTGCTCTATTTATCAAATACATAAGCAAAGTGTGATACTATTGATAATATAGCATGTATCATAATTACTATTGTAAATGCAAAAAAACCATCTTACATGCTTTATATTAAAAAATTTATTAAAGCGTCCGTGCATATCGTCTGAGGACAATCCCAAGATCCATTTATATTAATTATGGAAGGCGTCAATTTCAAATCCAATATCGATAATTAAACAAAAAATAAAGTGATTTTAGCACAAATACATCGTTAACAATTATAAATTTTTCGTTTACTTATAGTTTTAGAAATTTAGTACCCATTAACATGCTTTCTTATAGACACATGCTTCCTCTACTTTTTGACAGAAATTTGAAACCATTTGATTTCTGAGTCAAAACACTTGCTTAACTCTGATTCTTATCGGATTATATTTTCATATCATTTCTTGAATCATACCCAATGCTCATAAACTCAGTCATTACTACCACTAACATATACCAAAAACTCAAAATCATATCGAGGGATAATTTCTCAGTAAAATCCAAATAAACTTAAGTACATTGAATTACGAATCTATTATGTTAATTTCAACAATGGAAATTAACGATATTGTTCTATTAACATAGCTTACCATATTATAACTACATTTGTCTTCTTCTCGAAGACACTTTTGCGTCCAATGGATCATATCCCTTCGGGTATTACTATTAAAATCGTATTTTGTTAATGTACTTGGAATCCATTCCGGATTTGCGCATTATGACATATGGTAGAGTCAAGACTCTTATGGCTTATTAACAATTGAGGAAATTCTTTTCTTGACATCAATAAGAAAATCATAGTTTCACTTAAATGCGCGAGAGTTCTTATTAGACATTCTAGTAAGTTGTGTTTGTGTAGGATTGGAAAATTTCATTTCATCATTTGTAATTAGTTTTGTCTTTGGATCATATCCAAATCAATTTTACTAGCAAAAATTTCTATAAGAAATTCCTTCAGTATGAAATTAGTATCTTTTGAAACAATAATTGTTTCTTAGTGCAATGGAATAGGCATTCATAAACATTTTATGAATTGCCTATAAATATGTATGTATGTATGTATGTACTTATAAAACCTATTTGGTTATATGTCTACGGAACATATGTTCATAACATAAACCGGTCAGTCAATATTCGATCCCAAATTCATTTTGGGTGGCCCGCACAAGATCCCTAATGTACAAGTATTATGTGTAGTCTCTAAACTTACACAACAAGTGGACTCTTTGACCTAGGATATGTAGGGATTATTTCATCAACTCTTATCTTGTATGATTTTATAAACTATGCTTTGGATAAAATTAAATTTAACCTTATGTACTTACTTTGAAGTACTCGTCTTTACAGAAAGAAGTTAACTCAACCTCACACATTGTAACGACCGCCTTACACCTCCGAAGCTCATATAACTAAATAATGTGCTATTGGAGCATCCGGTCGATATAGGATGATTGTCAAGGGAAAGAAAAAAATTAAAGAAGAGAAATAAGAGAAGAAAAGAGAAAAAAGCATCAAACAATCACAGAACCTGTCATATATCTCACAGCAAATTGAATAAAATATAATTGTCATCATAGGTATAAAACAGTCGAGACAGTATTAACTACATGAACCATAGAATTCGTGCGCATATGCTAATACAGTTATACAAAACATTAATAGAGTTTATACAATAGATAAATAAACTCAGTTGATAAACTATCTCTAATAATATTAAGTCAAACACTGTTAAGGATACATAGTGTCACACAGTGGAATATGGAATAATAATCCTAAAATATAAGTATGAGAAAGCAACGCCTCCTGCTAGTCCATCTACACACTCCATGTGCGGCTTATGCCTGCTATCTATTCTACTCATTTAAGAGTATCTAGGAATAAGAAGCAAAGCATAAAACCTTGAATCGGAAAACAGTCTAGTACGAGTGATAAACAATCTCAAAATACTACAAAAGTCAATTTAGTATATGGAACAGAGGGTATACGAACCATACATGATCTGTCCCTACAACCAAAGAGTTAGCACATAACATCAATAATATGCTACTGCAAAAATCATAAAGGGGTACTCCATACTAAGTATAATGTCGGGGTGCCTAGGTATCCCTATCCACAATCCTTACATTAGTTGACATCCCTAGAGTGATAGACTAAATAAAACAATCATTGCAAACATGACATCCATCAAACAAACCTCACTGTCACTCAATGTGCTTTGATATATGGTAATTCTTATGACCAAATTTATGTTAGGGATTAATGGAATAATCCCGATTTTCGGTGTATTGGTTTTAGCCTAAAGCCGATACTAGATCCAAATCCACCGGTCTAGGGTATATGGATCCAAAAAAATGATCCGGGGTAGCCAAATAAAGTACCTATAAGTGCACTCATAATATCCTTTCTTTGTGTACAATAAAAACACTTCGAGTATCAATGATCCCTAAGCATGCATCTCCAAGCCCTTTCTTGGATCCATTTAATTTCCATTATTCTCAATGAACCATTCCCACGTTCCTTCATTCCATAATAGAATCAAATACCATTCTATGCACTCAAGGAACCATTTATATGTTCCTTCATTCCATGATAGAATCAAACACCATCCTATCCATGGGTCTCCCATCCTAGAACCCACCTGTTAACCCGCCTTTTGTCAAGGCAGTATACAGGTGGATTTAACCCAATAAACTTCACGGTTATCGAGGATGGGATATCATGGATCTGACTCAATTGGATGGATAGATAATCAACTATAGATGATAATATGAAGCTAGGATTAAATGTAGTCGGTGGATAAACGAAGTAGGGTGCTTAAAATGTGGATATTGGCTTAATTAAGGAGGGATCAACATAGGAGGGTTCGACGTAATATGGATCGGCATAGGGAGGATTGGTATAGAAGGGCTCGACATAGTATGAATTGGCATAATAGGATCAGCATAGGAGGGTTTGGCATAGGAGGGCTTGGCATAGTGATGGGTCGGCATAGGGAAGGCTCGGCAATAATTCTAAGCGTGAGGGATCGACAAAGCCTGGAATGGTATCATATAGGTTGGCATACTCAGGAAGAGAAGGGATTGGCATCCTCAGTAAGAGAAAGGATCTGCACAACTCTGTGGAAAAAGAGGGATCGGCATTTTGCATGAAGGAGTAGGGATCGGCATAGATGATGGAAGGGGTCGGCATGGATGGTCACTGGAGGGATCAACATATCAGATGGGTCGGTGTACTTCGACTCATAACAAGGGATCGGTATAGGATATAACATCAAGGGATCGATAGGCTTTACTTATTGAGAACAAAAGGGATTGGCATACACGGAGAGGTCGGCATATGTTAGAAAACCAAGGGCACTCTCGCATTCAACATTCAGTAACTTGAGCTCCATTGATCCAAATGACATGAAATTTGGAGGTCGAATGTATATAGGCATGAAGAATTCATCATAGGAGCCGGTGCCCAAAAGTCACCCAAGGAAGGGATCGGTACTTACCCCTCTCCTTTGGGCTTTGGGCCTAGCTACCCCTATGATGGGCCCAAATGGGTAAAGAGGCCCTGTAGCCGAAGTTTCACCTATAAATACACCAGGCACGGCTCCAGAAAAGGGACTTAGACTCTGCTTCTCTTCATCTTTTACCTAGGCAATACTCTGCCATTTTTACTCTCGAATTTCACAAACGTGTAACTATAATCGGCAGTGTAATCTAATAAAAGGAAAATCTTTGAAGTGGACGTAGGCCGGAGTCAGCCGAACCACTATAAAACCTACGGTTCTTGATTTCTGTTTTGATTTGTTTATTTTTTGATATATCCCTCTGTTTTAATTTAGTTTCTTCATTTACTTCTCTACACAAACCTGTTCATGGGTGTTTGTGGCCAATTTTGGCGCAAACATCACCCATGTGGAAAATCATCATGACTCTCATTACCATCGAGCCATCATCATCGGAACACAACTCCCATCAACATTGAGTTGTCGTCATCAATGTCCTAAAGCCATCACGTCAAAGATTCATGTCATCGCTTCACCATTATAATCACTTATCATAGAGCAGTAACATGACCTAGAGTTAGCCACATGAATAAAGCACCACATCACGCTCCTCGAAGCCTCCTCACCATCCATGTTAAAGATCAGCCAAATCGACCATCATCAATAGTAATGGGCATTGACCACTCTACAGTGGTTAATACCAACAACTTTGGTCATGTACTTAGCCAAAAATGGATAAGTACAAACGAAATGAAAACATCTGGCAACCATCCTGAAGTCAGAAGCCCATCCAACTCCATCGTCTTCCATGGTCAGATCCGTCGGCATGCATCCTAGTACTTTTCTATAACTTATCACATCCGTTTGAATTTTTGATCAATATGCATGAAACCTCAACGCATGGGATATTCCCTAACACTTGATCGTCGATAAATCGACATTTTCAACCAAAACAGGAAAATAAGCATACATGCAACTAATAAGCATGCATACGTCGTATAACGACCTGGAATTTTACCACCTTGATTTGTGAAATTTAAATATTAAAATAATTGGTTTTATAATTAAAATATAACTCTTTTAAATAATAACAAATGATGGTAAAATAGATTTGTAACGACCCAGGATTTTGCCACTTTGGAATAGGCTATTTACAAATATTTTATATAATCAATAAATGAACTTTTGTTAGCATTAACCTATTTTATTTATTAAATAGTGATGATAATATAGTTTTCAAAATGTGTTTACCAATATAGATAGTTCAATTAAAAATAGAAAATGTGACCGAAGAACATTTTTCGAATTTTGACTTTTCGACGCCCGAAAGTCGTTGGGAGCATTATGCACACTTGGTGTAACATACACACACACACACACACATATATGTGCATGACATGATTAAGTTAAGATGGGTTAAGATATTTATAAGTGGTTCAGTATATTAAAAAAGATTTGATTTTTAATAATCAACAAAGTAAAATTAGTAGCCCCCAATAATAACTTACCTAGTACCTAAAACCTTACCACCTTACCTTAGCACCTAGGCTTATACAAGAAGGGATGGAAGGAAGGAAGTTGCACCTAAAATGAAGGAGGAAAAGGTGGAGGTTGTCATAATTTATGATAAGATATATTATATTTTATTTAAAAGGATAGTTTGGTAATTTACTCCACATCATTTCCTATAAATACCCTTCCCCTTCTCAGTTTTTATTCTTTACTTCATTTTCTTCATTTCAAAATTCTACTTCTTCTTCAAAGCTTCATGACTCTTTGATGGCTTCTTCATAATTTTTAACGTTTACAAATCCTAACTTTTTCCTCCTTAAAAGCTTATTTAAAACACTCCTTTTCACTTCAACACCTCTTCTCCATAAAACAAGCACCTACACACCCAAAACAACCTAGGCCGAGCCCATTTAGCCCTTAAAGCACACAAAAGTTCCATATTTCCAAGGCAAGGTGATGTAGGTTGTATTAGAGTTCGGGTGGGAAATTAGTTTAGTTTCATACCTTTCGGTGAGTAAAGCTTAACTTTTTGATCATAAATATATTGCTCATAAAATTGTAAAATGTTGGTACTTATAATGCTTGGATATGTAATATTGAAGTTGGGTTGATTATATGCGATTGTACTTGGAAATATATGTGTTTTGGTTGAATGTTGTTATGCTTAGTTAGTCGGCATATAACTTAAATATGATAGATAATATATCATAATTGTTGCAGTTTGGAATCTTGATGCATATTCTACCATTATATATTGCTTATGATATAGTTGGGATGTTGGAGATGACATTAGAATGGGTATGTTGTTCATGCCATAAAAGTTAGTGATTCACTAACTTAAAGCGACCTTTCAAAACCCTTTTTCTGATGTTTTGAAATTTGTCTTATAATGGTTTAATTCCAAAGTTAAATCTGTTTTGTTTTCAAAAGTTTACACTTATGTTTATTTTTTAAAAGTGATAATGTAACATCCTGGTATTTTCAACCATTCGTATCCACACATGTTGTACTTGAATTGCTCAAAATATCAGATTGTTAATTTATATTTGGCAAAACTCAGCATATACAGTAAATAAATAAATCACAGAATCACAGACATAGAGTAATATAAAAATAAGCAGCGGAAACAAATGAATAGTAGTTCATGAAGCTACTATATATATAACAGAGTTAAACAAGATACAACGGTAGTCTCGTATACATAGAAGTCTCAACATAATAGTCAAATAACAAAATCTAAATATATCACTGGAGTCAACTGAATAACTGAAAGCTGAATAGATATAGATGGATCTCCAAGCGAAGCTCCAACTCCAAAGGTGAGTCTCAAATGCTGTATCACTCAGCCTGGCCTGAGCATAAAGAAAAACACAAAACACTCGAGTCAGGTTAACATTCTTATATCAATAAATCCAACTCAAGTAAAATATCAACTGAAATACAAGTAACTTAAAGGATTTTTGGGATAACCATCCTCTAAGGATCCGTGGAACTACCTACTATGTAGTAATATACGCTATTATAATAATGTCTATAGTAAAGTAAACTATTAAAATAACGTTTAGGCATTACCCATATCCCCCTTAACACATTTTATATATTCCCATAGTCTATACAGTATCGTAATCTCCCCCGTACTGGGCGTCGTCAGAGGGCACTCCATAGGTATGGTACAAAACAAACTCGTAGTGGTCTCGATAAGGTAGGTGACACGGCACAACTAGGCAATGCCAGGGTAGATATACCAATTACACTTCCTAGCTGGTGGTAACGCATAGCCGTAGCTACCGCTCACCTCGAGCCACACTCCCAAATCAAAGGTGCGCACCAAATCAATCACAAAGTAATATAATGGTAATCGAAGGAATGTGTCCGATCGGAGGAGCTACCTCACTTGGCCCATCGATTGCTCCTGTTTTAGCCACCTTAAGCTAACTCACGGGAGTCAGGTCCACGTATATACCTCAAATAGGATCGTCGCCAACCATCCTACTTCATTCGGGAATCTCCATCACGTACACAGTTGTTAAAGTGGATTTGGTATTGGCAGAGAGTATGACAATAACCGATCCCGGTCTCTTTAACAACCAAACGTTATTATAACACCGTGGTCATTTCAAAATAGTTTATACTTCAAAACCAAAATATCATTTCCATTTCAAAACCATATCAATACAATATCATTTCACTTCAAATATATTCATTTCCAAAATCATATCACTTCAAAGTTATAACACTTTCGAAATTATAAAGCTTAGAATTTTTAACACTTTGGAAATCATAACACTTGATAACATAATACTTTGAAATTCATAACTTTGAAATCATAACTTCCCACTTGAACAATTTAGATATAAATAATAATATATATAATAAAATAGTTTATATAAAAATAGTTATAAGTAAAAATAGTTTATATTAAAATAATTAGTATATTAAAATAGTTTATATTAAAAATAGTTTATATTAACATAATTAGTATATTAAAATAGTTTATATTAATAATTTATAAAGTAAAATATATCAATAGTTTTAAATAAAATTTAAAAATACTTTATATAATAAAATAGCTTTCTCAAATTTCACAAATCGATTCAAATCAACTCGAATTCAAAAATTCAAATTTAATTCGATCTCAATTCATCAAATTTCAATTCAATTCAGTTTCTCAATAAACCATTCCAAATTATATCGATTTCAAATACAAATTTGAACCACAAAATATACCATTTCAATTTCAGTATATTTCAAAGGTTTAAATATTCAACATTTTCAAAACTAAATTTGATAATTTCATATATATATCTAAATTTAACTTCATTATTATTTAGTTTTGAAATATTCACTTAATCAATCCAATATCATTCAAATAAACTTTAAATTACATTTGAAATAAACTAGATATTCCTTCAATTTATTTAAACTTGAAATATTCAATTTATCACTTTAAATCAAATCAAGTGATAGAATCATATCTTTAATCTCAAATTCAATAGGTTTCAAATCGATTTTAAAAATTAATATAACTCTCAAAAGAATACGATTTCAAATTAAATTAATTTTATCTTCCCAACTTTAATTTATTCAAATTATTATAAGACCTATTTTTAAAATATAATTTTAAATAAATACTTACACATATTATATATTAATTAATAAAATCAAACTTATTATTAAACTTAAATCTTATTATTAAATTTATTTTATAATAAAACTAATTTATACATATTTTAACATAGTAAAATTATAAGTAAATTCTTAAAATTTATAATTTCAAAACTAACTTATAATTTTAAAATTTTCAAAAAATATAATTTTTAAAAATCAAGAATTTAACTATATATAAAATAACATTTATATATATAATATTTAAAAATCAATATTTATATAAAACCATATATATTTTTTTAAACCTTGGAAATCATTTCAATATATATATATAGACCACAGTGTCTGTATATAATTCTCTATCCTATGGTCAAGTGATACAAATATTTATCATTTCAATCCGCAATTTAAATATATACAGGTATATATCTTTTCAACCCGCAATCCCAAATTCAATTCAATGAAAATCGCTTGGGTTTATCATTTCAACCCATAAAGATTTTCTCCTATTATAATGATCGTTCGGGTATGTATCATTTCAACCCATAGGGAATTCTATGCAAACAGGGAACTTGCAGAGTGATAACATATATGATAATAATATAACGGGCATATATCATCAATATAAGTAACAGATAATGGTATCAGATGTCACATGTGAATAGATACAGATAATAGCTTATATATATAGCAATGTAAATAACTAACAGCAGCATATTTCAATTGTCGTTTCAATTGAAATCAAATTTAATAAATATAAGAACGTTAATCGTGAGTGATTGCTCACCTTTCAAGGCTAGAGAGTTTAGAAAATGAAATAAGTTACAAATCCAAGCACGGATTCCAAAGCAAAGCAAGATTTGGCATGAATTCGACGATCAAGGCTGATAACAAGGAATCGATGAAATAATTAGAACCAGTTTGATAGAAACAGAAATTATATATATTATTATTATTTCCATGAAATCAATATTTAATTTAAAACAAATATTAAAATAATATATATAAAATTAAAAATCATTGTTTTAATTAAACACATAATATATATATATATATATATATGTTATATAAAAATCAAGACTTGATAACCTTATAACCTTTATAAACAGGCAAAATCAGAAGCTTTATATATCATATTTAGATTAATACAAAATCAATGTGTGTATATACCATGAAATATATACATAATATGTATACTCTCTGAAAATGACAATTATGTATATGCTATAATACCATAGACTAATATAACATAACACTGTACTTATGTAAAAATTTAACCCATATACATATACACTGTAACCTATATATATTAGACTATAAACAACATTTATGCAAAAATATATTTATAAACAAATATATATAACATCATACTGTAAGCCATCATACACAAATTATGTTTATAAACAATTATATATGTATAGTCATACTGTAGACAAACCATAGTATATCTTAATATTTAACAGGTTAATGATAAATCCAACTTTATATATAAGCTAACATACGCATGTATTCAACAGAATATATACATATACATAACCTATAAATAAACTAATATATGTACATACTTGCAAAACATATTGATACATACCTTCTCATTTTTGAAAACAAGATAACATATTTATAATACTCATATATAAATATATATACGACTAACATATATATAACTAAACAGATTTATATAAACTTTTATATCCTCCTTCCTTCTTCAAATATACAAATACAACCCAGACCAACACTCAAATAAAATATACTAAAATATAATATAATATAACATAATATAATAAAATACAGTATATATATAAAACATACGTTTATAGGAAGGAAGGGTCGAAGGTGAGGATGAAGATGGAGCAGCTTCGGCCGAGGAGAGAGGCGGTTGGTCATTGGGCTCGCGAGTGTGGCGATCGGTGGGTTTGTGGAGGTTGTTTCATGGTCGGGCTCAAGGAAACCATGGCTTCGGGTTGCAGCTTGGTGTGGGATAGGTGCATGGGCTGAGAGGAAGAGGAGGACGAGTATGGGATGCAAGGGGGTGGTGAGGGGCGAGCTGGTGCCGTTTGCAGTGGCGAAGGCGGTGGTTGTGTTGTGGAGTTGCTCAGTGGAGGTCGAATATAGGAGGGAAGATGATGGGGTGAGTGGGTCATGCAGGGTTGCAGGCCGGCGATGGGAGATTAGAGAGAGGAGGAGGGGACGTACAGGTGGATCGGTGGCTTCACGTGGAGGAGCAGGAAACAACAGATTGCAGGTTAGGGTAAATGGGAAGTATGGCTACGAAGATGGAAGGGAGGAGGAGACCGTGTAGTCTGGAAGCTTGGTTTGGCGGGAAGAGTGGGGAGAGCTGCACGCAGTTTGAGGAGGAGTGGAAGCCATGGCCTTATGGTGAAAGAAGGGAAGGATGCAATAGATACAAAAATAAAACTATCATACTCTAAATATAATTTTTTAATATATAATGAATGCGGAAAGAAAGAATGAACAAAAACAAGGCAGACAAAAAGGCAGCGAAAAATGTACCTAATAAATATAAAGCAATGGGAAAAGGAAAGATAATGGCAATGGTCTCACATTGATTTAGCTGAAAAATTTAAAGCAATTTATTGTTGTTGCCAGCAGTTCAAATTTTGAAAAGCAAGGAAATCCCAAAAGTCACTAATTTCGGTACCGATACGACGCATGGTTTCATCGTTTCCATCGCGTACCGGACCTCAAAACACACAATTGAATATATTATGGAGATCAGCACGACGAGACGTTCAAAATAGTATACAGATATCAATGGTACGATCATCCTATCAAAAGTCGATGTCGGTACCGAAATGCTGCTAATACGCCGAAAATAAGATAAACGGAGCAATAGAAGTCCAAATTTGGAGAAACGAAATATGACGTCTCACTCCAAAGATGATTTACAAATTTATTATATAAAAATATTCAGGTTTTGAAAATATTTTGTTCTCATCAAATATTAACTGATTTAAATTGAAATAGAATTACACAATAAAATAAACTTCTATATAATCGGATAAAAATTTACTAGTTGCTATGTTTAAATAGACGTATTCCAAATATCAAATTTTTATTTCAAAATTTAATTATTTAAAATCTCACAAAATTCAGCTATTTACATTATAAAAATTATTAAAATTTACGGGTCGTTACAGATAAGAGTTCAAAAAGGGAAGTTTTAAAAGTTAGAAAAAGAAATTTCAACTTTTTGAAATTACTGGTCCGTATAGCGATAGTCGCTATACGCGTAGTTTGGAAAATGTAACTATTTTTCTAATCTAAAAAGGATTTAACTTAAAACCATTTTAGAAAATGATTTCTAAATTTAATTTAGTAATTAGAGAATGATTATTTAATTAATTATTTATTCAGTGATTATGTAATTGAGTAATTAATTAATAAAGGTAATTAGTACTCAATCATTTGTTAATAATGGTTTTTAAACTTAAATGGTAATCAATTAAGTTAATCATGATTTGTTACATAATTAAAGTTAATTATTATTTAATTATTAATTAAGGATTAATTAATTATTTAAGATAATTATTAATTTATTATTATTTTAAAAAGGGATTTTATTCAAAAATCATTGAATAAAGTTAATTATGTTTTAATAAGGATTAATTAAGGTTTAATAACTTTAATTAGAGTTTGTTACTATTTAACAATGATTTGATTCTCATTTACAAGGGTATTAATTTATTTTAAAATCCCTTTAAGCTTAAATAATCAATTTTGTTTTAAACTGTTTTCTTTTCAAATTTGTTTTAAATCAAGGGATTTCTACGTCACTTACCCTTAAGTAACCCCATAAGATTAGGAACTGTAACGACCCGGTATTTTGGACCATTCAAATCGACAATAATCCACACATGTCTGGCTTGAATAATTCAAAATAACAGATTGTAAATAAATTTGGAGCAAATGAAATCAAATACACAGAATCACACACACAGAACATATCAGAATAACTCGCAGCGGAATATAAAAAACCATAGTAGTTCATGAAGCTACTATAACAAACTCTCAAAACATAATACATAATATCTGCTTGAAAACATATACAATAGACATCTCAAATAAATAGAAGTTTATGAATACCAGAACTGAAATAGAACAACTGAACTGAAAGGAACAGATAACTAGACAAGCAGAATCTCCAGCGATTCCTAGCTCCAGAAAGAAATCCAAAGCTAAGCTGTAAATACTCAGGCTGACCCGAGCGTAAAGTAAAACACAAAACACTCGAGTCAGGACAATATATACTTATATAATGTAAACCAACTCAAGTGAACTGTAGTAGAAATGCACAATAACTCAAAGGATGCTTGGGATCGCCCATCCTTTAAGGATCAGTTAAACTATAAATTAAATACATCCCGTGGTTAAAATTTCAAAATGGTATTTTATACTTCGAAATCAAATATCATTTCAAAATTCAATATCCTTATAAAATCCATTTCAAAATATCATATTTCAAAATAATTTATATTTCGAACAAATTACTTCATTTTAAATCATAAAAATGAAGTTAGTATATTTAATAATTAAAATTTTAAATTTCCAAAAATTTAACTTTTCAAAGTTCATTCGTTCACTTAAATTAATTAAAACAATGAAATTTCAACTTTCGCATCATTTAGAAAATGCTACGGAAAGTCACATTTAAAATAGTTCAATTTAACAAAAGACAGCATTTAAAATTCTGTAATATGGTTACATTAGTGTCAAATAAACTTAGTTAAATTCAACCATTATAACATTTACAAAAATGCTATAATAGCCTTTAATTAAATTTAGCCATTTGGTTCATTATTATCAACTACAGCATTTACAAATGTTGTATTATCATTTACATTAGAATTTAATAGCGTTTCAGAAATGCAGTTAACTAACTTCAAATATTCAGTATAATTTCACAAACAATTATATTTTTATATAAATCATTTTTTTTACTTATAAAATCATATAATTTCACTTTTAAAACAATTATTCAAATACCCTTATATTCATGATTTTATAAAGTTAAAACTCCATTCAAAAATCAAAATTTAATAATAATTCACTTATTAAATTCCAATATTAAGTTATAAATTCATTAAATTAAATTAACTTAACACTTAAGTTTAAATTTTCAAATATAACTTAATTCCAATTTTATTTACTTAACTTAAAAATTCACTTTTAAGCCAAATTCACAAATTTCCAATTTTAGATATATTTCAAAATTTCAACTTAAATATTCATTCATTTCACATTTTAACTTTATTCAAAAAAAACATTAATATATTATAAAATCATTTAAATTCACTTTAATCCAAATTATCATGAATTTATCACATTTCATATTTAATTTAAATTCCAATTATCACCAAATTAAAATTTCCCAAAATAACTTACATTTCAAATTTTCTAATTTTACCATTAATTTATTTCACTTATAAATTTTCAGAAAATCAATAATGCTTTACAAAAATCATTTTTATTTAGTTTAAATCAAAATATTATAATATTTACATTTCTAAAATATTAAAAAAAAATATAAAACATATTTTAACAACGGGTCTATATTTCATTTTCTAGCCTAGGTAAAGTGATACGGGTAATTTATCATTTCAACCCGTAATTTACAAAGATACCCGGGTTTGATCATTTCAAACCCGCAATCCCAAGTAAATGAAAATAATTGAAAATCATTCAGGCATATCATTTCAGCCCATAACGATTTTCTCCTATTCTAAAGTCCGTTCGGGTATGTATCATTTCAACCCATAGTGATTCTAATCTAAAGGGAACTTGCAGTGTGATAAACTGATAAAAATAAAAGAACAACATAATATAACAGTAACATATGATATAACAGGTGTTTAAGCATGGGTGAACATCATATAATCATAACATAGCAGTTATAACAGGATGCAATACATTTACAGATTCAAGTGGTGTCGGTTTATTAGTTATATAGGTACAGATTGTCTGGTGAGAATAACTCACCTGTTAAGCTGGAGATTTGCCAACAAGCACACAACACAAAGATTACGAAGGCACGACAACTCTAATACAATTTGAGTGTGGAGAGCAAATCCAATGATATAGATCTTGTGTTACAACCCAAACAAAAATCAAAGCAAACCATAAATTTCAATACACTAGAAATGAAATAACTTTTAAATAAAGAGAGATACGAATGCCAAATCTTTTGCCATGCTTTCTCTATTCTTTTTTCATGGCCTAGGGATGGTTTTGGCTCTGGTTTGAACAAGTTTGGCTCAGGTTTGGTCATGTGTATGCATGGTCTAGGTAGTAGAATATGAGGAGGAAGTTTATACAAAGGAATATGAAGAGTTTAAGGCAAAATAAGTGGGTTTTGTTCACAAAAATGGCTCGGCCATGGGCTTGTGTGGTCAGGTCAGAGGGGTATGGATCAGGTCAGTGGAAGGAAAGGTGTGTGGTGGTCTGGCCAGAGGTGGTGGAGGCGGCCTAAGGTGGTGGTGGTGGTGGAAAATGGAGTGGTGAAGCAATAGTGGTAAACAATCATGTTTTTATGGCTTATTTTGCAATTTTTGTGGAGTTTTGGCATCATGGTGGCTCGGCCTTGGTCAAGACCAGAGGAGTAGCTGGTGTTGATGGCAGGGAAGAGATGTAGGAGTTTGTGGCCATGGATGTGGAGGAGAGGCCTATCCAAAAACAAGAGAAAACAAGGCAATTTTCATAGAAAAATAAGGAGAAAAGAAGAAAAATGAAACCATTACCAAAAGCTTTTGCTTCAGATCTGAAGTGGTCGAATGGTGAAATGAAAAATGAGAGTTTTCACGTGAAAACAAAAGTAAAAGTCATGGCCAAAGCATAAAGGAGGGGTTATGGCAATTGAAAAGACTTAAGGAGGTGAAAGGACATCGGTTTCTAAGCAATTTTAAACCCTTCATATTTCTTTTTCTTTTTAATTCCAATAAAACAAAAATAAACTCAGAAATAAGCTCTAACAACTGAAACAAAATATTATAAATAGAAATAAATAATTAATTTTAAAGAAAATGGAAAAAGAATATAAGAAATTGCTTAAAATTGAAAACAGGGTCCAGAAATTACAAATAAATCACGATTGTCTTTGGAAAATTATCTACTTCATTTTAAAAATATTCTAAAGAAAAATTTTGAAATAAAATAATTTCTAAAGTATTTTCAAAGTTAAATAAATAATTTAATTTAGAAAAAATAGAAAAAAACTAAAGAAAAATGTTTAAAAATTGGAAATAAGACATGAAAATTACAAATAAATATCACTAGCCTTATAAAATTTCTATTTCACTTTAAACAAATAAAAGGTCAAATAAATAAAATAAATGAGGAACAAAATAAAGTGGGAATGAGAATAAAATAAGATTTTAAGAAAAAAATAGAAAAACAAATAAAGAATTACTTTAATTAATTGAAACTGGAAATTAGAATTTTAAACAAAATACAGCTAACACTGGAAAATGCCAATTATATCTTTAAAATGTTTTAAAACCAAAGTATATACATAACATGTTATTTTACCCATATAAATATAAATTATAATATTACATGACCAAATAAAATATTATTTTTTTATAATTTAAAATAAATAATTTTGTTAAATACAACAAATTACACACAATATTTAAAAGGGTATAACTTTCACATTATAAATCAGATTTTAACGAAACGAAAAGCATTATTCTTAAAATTTTATTTACTTTCATAATAAAAGATAAAATTCAAATTTTCAAACTTTAAAATTTCTAAATTAAAAGTCAAAGTTTGACCATATTGACCAAAATTCACTTTTTTGGAAAATATCCTTTTTAGTCATGTTTGGAATTCTAATTCACATCAAAATCAAAATTTATATTTAAAATAACAAAATTTATTCATTTTAATAAATAAAATAAAGTTTTTAAATCAGGAAATCAATTAAAATAACCAAAATAAATAATTAAAATAATCACAAAATACAGGGTTGTTATACTCTCCCCCACTCAAATCTTTTCGTCCTCGAAAAGGAATGAGGTACGGAAAACACAGAAAAGATAAAATGGAATAGGATTAAGACAAGATGACAAGAAGATTAAAATTATACCTGATAACTATTGTTATGGGTAAGTTTAATAAGGTGGAGAATAGGAATAGCTAGAAGGGAAAATAGGACGAAAGACAAGGATGAGCCATTAATTTAAAATTGTTGGTTGAAGAGGTAAAATATTTAAAACACTTTAAAATCGTTTAAAAAGGAAATAACTAATCAAAGTATCATTTATATAATATTTTATCAAAATACTTTTATATCTCGATGTCTTAACAAGTTTATCCTTGTTCCTGTAGACTCTGGTAGTGCGTTGATCAGGCGCAAAACTAGAATTCTCCAGGTACTTAGTAGACTTGTTTCAACACCCAGTGAAAATACTGGAAAAACTTTTAAAAACAGATATGGAAAGTACAATCCAAACAAAAACAAACAAAACCTTTGTCTAACCATGGTTCGCAGATACACAATGGTTACGCCTGGATCCCCCAGGAAACAATCCATATCCGTAAGCTTTCTCAGCCCTGCGAGTTACGCCATGATGACTAGTAGAATGCAGGATACACAATGGTTACGCCTGGATCCCCCAGGAAACAATCCGTACCCCCAGGCAAGACTCAGCCAAGCATTTGCGCTACTATTCGCGACCTACACAGATTGCAGGATACACAATGGTTACGCCTGGATCCCCCAGGAAACAATCCGTACCCCTAGGCAAGACTCAGCCAGGCAGTTGCGCTATGCAGTCACGATCGTAAGACCATGGGTAACGCCATGGAATTCAAAGGATACTCGAGTATCATATCCGGAAAACCAAAAATCAGAGAGAATAATATCGATAGAATGAATCCAAGATGTGGCCACAAATTGGATATCAAGCAGAAGGCACTTTCCATATCTTTACTTCGAAAATATGTATCATATAGTACCTTTTCAAATCACTTTCAAATATCGTACTTATATAAAATCCATTGTATATAAGATTTAATTTTCAAATCAAATACTTTCCAAAATCAATAGTATATCAAATCATACTTATATAGACTTTAATTATATAAGATTTCACTTTCAAATTGAGTACCTTTTCAAATCTATAGTTTTCGAATCAATTTCATACTCATACAAATCAATTTTATATAAGTTCGACAACTCCCAAATCAAGTGTTTAGTAACATAAGGTTCTCAAATTTAAATTTGTTTCAATATCAGTTCAATTTCAAAATCATATACAATTTCACCAAATTATTTTCTTCTCAAATTAAATATCTTTAGTTTCAAAGTTTCCAAAATAATAGATTTTTGAAAATAAATCCAAATTTCCAAATCAATATAATTTAAGTCAACCAATTCATTTCCAAAATCAAATGTTTTCAAAATCATCTTATACTTACGTAAGGTCCGTCTTATATAAGGATCAAATTTTCCAAAATAAATTTCGCTGTATGAAGAGCCATATGGGATTTGAATATCTTTGCTTTTATAGGTTATATATCTTTGTAATTTAAATTGGAAAAGTAAGCAAAGATATTCTAACCCGACAGCTTTCAATTTCAGCGTCAAAATATATCACTGATATTAGAATATAAGATGTACACGCGTCATCATTTCGCAAAATCACATTTGATCGCTCGCTCGATCACACAAGTTCGCTTTCGAACTAGTATTGTCCATTCGATTTCCCTAATGCGGACTTCGATATGGTTTCTCGACTAGAAGCCATCAGTCTCCTTGCATAGCCATATACTATGATAGAGAATTCTGGAATCAAGCCCAAAATCCATATCAAATATTCGCCATCAAGAATCGAATGAAAAATCCTAACACGAAATGGTGTAATCCACCTCGAACTTGTGTACTCAAACTTGGATCAAATTAATTATGCGAATAAAACAGCATACGTACAACTTATATATTTATTTCAACTTGTTAAATATATAGTTTCATAAAGATGTTACTAAGTTAAAACATTTAAACTAAATTTTATTCAAAATATTGTGAAGACCAAATTCTTTTCAAAACATTTCAAATCTAAATTTCATATTAGAAAATTTTAAAATTGCTTTATTCATTTACTTAACCAAACAGTTTCAACTTATTTAAATCATATTACTTCATACTTAAACATTCAAAACAAACTTATATACTTTATCAAATTACTTTTCAAAATTTCTTAGCTTTGAAAAGTTAACCTTGATTTGGAAGTGCTCGAACCTTTAAAATAGTTGAAGAAATCATATTTCAATCCAAGAGTTGGAAATCACAATTAAATCAGTAAATCCATTCCAAAAATAGGGTTATATCAAATCAAATCCAAAACTCAAGGACTGAACACCGGCTCATTTCAAATTTTACAAATATATATACATATATCTTTCGAATATCACATCACACTTCAGAATTTGAAATCTAAATTGGTTTCACAAATCAATCGCATAGCAATGCTACCGAAGTGGCCTCTCCCTCACTCAGAAACTCGAAAATCAATGTCGATGATGCGTGCACTCATCACCGAAATTATTTTCCAGCGACACAAGTGAGTTCTGGACTTCCATTTACTTTGAAAACTTCTTTGAAATTCCTTCAAAATCATTAAAACCCATTAAAATCATTGAAACATTACTTATTCGGAAAAATAATTTCAATCATATTATTTATTATTTCAAAATCTTAAAACCAGTTCCAAAATGCCGGAGTTCAATCACTTAAATTCAGATTCAAAACCTTCAGTTATAAATCATTTTATATGAAACCATTTCTTATAAAATTTTCACAATTTCAAATCCTTTCAAAACTTCAAATTCTCATTTTTTTAAAAGGTATATAATCCTTATCAAAAACATTTCATCTTTATATAAAAATATGGTCATCCTTATCAAAATAAAACTACGATGAATACAAAATTTTTAAAAGACAATCAACCACAAACTTTCCAAGGGACGATTCAAGGATGGATTTCAAAGCAAAACAGAGATTCAAATTTAGAAGGACTCTAATCAAATAGAATGCTAATTCAAAGATAGGCTCAAACGAAGATAAGATAATTAAATTACCAAATACAAGATGGATAAGCCTATATGAATCGCGGGCGACCTTAACCGGTCAACCGTGATTTCAGGAATATAATCGATGCGAAAATCTATGGAAAATCGACCTTCGATTGTCAAAGATAGAATCTAAATATAGCAGAAGATAGAAAACATCGTAAACCGAGGATACAGAAATCTCCGGTGAATCAATGCTAATTATAATCATTCATAGATTGGCGGAATCGCCACCCTATAAAGGTCATACAAAGTGGAGTGATGCAATGCTCCAAAATCAAAAGAATACAATTAGGGGAGATAGGAATGGATTTCAGAACAAGTGAGCATTCCAAAATTCAAAGGAATCTTATTCGATAAGAATCCAAACGAAGATTAGAGAAATATAACCTATATACAGAAAAATTCCCATTCAAAATTTGGAAAGACTCGAATTCATAACATACGAAAACAGAAGCATAAATATCTTTAGTTGGACAACTTTAGCTAAGAAAAGGATACAACAGAGTTTACTCAAAGCATCCTAACAAACTACTGATTTTGCCATACCCAAAATAGATTCCTATCAACAAAGGATCTAGATCAATCAAGAGAGAAGTTCAAAATTTTAGAGGATCCTAATCAAAGAAATTACTAACAAGGTGGATACGAAAGGAATGAAGTTTAAGAAATATTTTACTTTTAAAGCAAGGAAATTTATATCAAAATAATCTTTGAAAATTCTTTAAAAATCATTTGAAAATCATTTTATACTTCGAAAATACGTTCTCTCACAAAGAAATGATTCTGAGATTGATTTCACTTATTCTAGGGTATTTCTACCCTATCTCTAATGAGTTTTTGCTCCGCAGGCAAAGGTTTGCCTAAAACCTGGCTCTGATACCAACTGTAACGACCCGGTATTTTGGACCATTCAAATCGACAATAATCCACACATGTCTGGCTTGAATAATTCAAAATAACAGATTGTAAATAAATTTGGAGCAAATGAAATCAAATACACAGAATCACACACACAGAACATATCAGAATAACTCGCAGCGGAATATAAAAAACCATAGTAGTTCATGAAGCTACTATAACAAACTCTCAAAACATAATACATAATATCTGCTTGAAAACATATACAATAGACATCTCAAATAAATAGAAGTTTATGAATACCAGAACTGAAATAGAACAACTGAACTGAAAGGAACAGATAACTAGACAAGCAGAATCTCCAGCGATTCCTAGCTCCAGAAAGAAATCCAAAGCTAAGCTGTAAATACTCAGGCTGACCCGAGCGTAAAGTAAAACACAAAACACTCGAGTCAGGACAATATATACTTATATAATGTAAACCAACTCAAGTGAACTGTAGTAGAAATGCACAATAACTCAAAGGATGCTTGGGATCGCCCATCCTTTAAGGATCAGTTAAACTATAAATTAAATACATCCCGTGGTTAAAATTTCAAAATGGTATTTTATACTTCGAAATCAAATATCATTTCAAAATTCAATATCCTTATAAAATCCATTTCAAAATATCATATTTCAAAATAATTTATATTTCGAACAAATTACTTCATTTTAAATCATAAAAATGAAGTTAGTATATTTAATAATTAAAATTTTAAATTTCCAAAAATTTAACTTTTCAAAGTTCATTCGTTCACTTAAATTAATTAAAACAATGAAATTTCAACTTTCGCATCATTTAGAAAATGCTACGGAAAGTCACATTTAAAATAGTTCAATTTAACAAAAGACAGCATTTAAAATTCTGTAATATGGTTACATTAGTGTCAAATAAACTTAGTTAAATTCAACCATTATAACATTTACAAAAATGCTATAATAGCCTTTAATTAAATTTAGCCATTTGGTTCATTATTATCAACTACAGCATTTACAAATGTTGTATTATCATTTACATTAGAATTTAATAGCGTTTCAGAAATGCAGTTAACTAACTTCAAATATTCAGTATAATTTCACAAACAATTATATTTTTATATAAATCATTTTTTTTACTTATAAAATCATATAATTTCACTTTTAAAACAATTATTCAAATACCCTTATATTCATGATTTTATAAAGTTAAAACTCCATTCAAAAATCAAAATTTAATAATAATTCACTTATTAAATTCCAATATTAAGTTATAAATTCATTAAATTAAATTAACTTAACACTTAAGTTTAAATTTTCAAATATAACTTAATTCCATTTTTATTTACTTAACTTAAAAATTCACTTTTAAGCCAAATTCACAAATTTCCAATTTTAGATATATTTCAAAATTTCAACTTAAATATTCATTCATTTCACATTTTAACTTTATTCAAAAAAAAACATTAATATATTATAAAATCATTTAAATTCACTTTAATCCAAATTATCATGAATTTATCACATTTCATATTTAATTTAAATTCCAATTATCACCAAATTAAAATTTCCCAAAATAACTTACATTTCAAATTTTCTAATTTTACCATTAATTTATTTCACTTATAAATTTTCAGAAAATCAATAATGCTTTACAAAAATCATTTTTATTTAGTTTAAATCAAAATATTATAATATTTACATTTCTAAAATATTAAAAAAAAATATAAAACATATTTTAACAACGGGTCTATATTTCATTTTCTAGCCTAGGTAAAGTGATACGGGTAATTTATCATTTCAACCCGTAATTTACAAAGATACCCGGGTTTGATCATTTCAAACCCGCAATCCCAAGTAAATGAAAATAATTGAAAATCATTCAGGCATATCATTTCAGCCCATAACGATTTTCTCCTATTCTAAAGTCCGTTCGGGTATGTATCATTTCAACCCATAGTGATTCTAATCTAAAGGGAACTTGCAGTGTGATAAACTGATAAAAATAAAAGAACAACATAATATAACAGTAACATATGATATAACAGGTGTTTAAGCATGGGTGAACATCATATAATCATAACATAGCAGTTATAACAGGATGCAATACATTTACAGATTCAAGTGGTGTCGGTTTATCAGTTATATAGGTACAGATTGTCTGGTGAGAATAACTCACCTGTTAAGCTGGAGATTTGCCAACAAGCACACAACACAAAGATTACGAAGGCATGACAACTCTAATACAATTTGAGTGTGGAGAGCAAATCCAATGATATAGATCTTGTGTTACAACCCAAACAAAAATCAAAGCAAACCATAAATTTCAATACACTAGAAATGAAATAACTTTTAAATAAAGAGAGATACGAATGCCAAATCTTTTGCCATGCTTTCTCTATTCTTTTTTCATGGCCTAGGGATGGTTTTGGCTCTGGTTTGAACAAGTTTGGCTCAGGTTTGATCATGTGTATGCATGGTCTAGGTAGTAGAATATGAGGAGGAAGTTTATACAAAGGAATATGAAGAGTTTAAGGCAAAATAAGTGGGTTTTGTTCACAAAAATGGCTCGGCCATGGGCTTGTGTGGTCAGGTCAGAGGGGTATGGATCAGGTCAGTGGAAGGAAAGGTGTGTGGTGGTCTGGCCAGAGGTGGTGGAGGCGGCCTAAGGTGGTGGTGGTGGTGGAAAATGGAGTGGTGAAGCAATAGTGGTAAACAATCATGTTTTTATGGCTTATTTTGCAATTTTTGTGGAGTTTTGGCATCATGGTGGCTCGGCCTTGGTCAAGACCAGAGGAGTAGCTGGTGTTGATGGCAGGGAAGAGATGTAGGAGTTTGTGGCCATGGATGTGGAGGAGAGGCCTATCCAAAAACAAGAGAAAACAAGGCAATTTTCATAGAAAAATAAGGAGAAAAGAAGAAAAATGAAACCATTACCAAAAGCTTTTGCTTCAGATCTGAAGTGGTCGAATGGTGAAATGAAAAATGAGAGTTTTCACGTGAAAACAAAAGTAAAAGTCATGGCCAAAGCATAAAGGAGGGGTTATGGCAATTGAAAAGACTTAAGGAGGTGAAAGGACATCGGTTTCTAAGCAATTTTAAACCCTTCATATTTCTTTTTCTTTTTAATTCCAATAAAACAAAAATAAACTCAGAAATAAGCTCTACCAACTGAAACAAAATATTATAAATAGAAATAAATAATTAATTTTAAAGAAAATGGAAAAAGAATATAAGAAATTGCTTAAAATTGAAAACAGGGTCCAGAAATTACAAATAAATCACGGTTGTCTTTGGAAAATTATCTACTTCATTTTAAAAATATTCTAAAGAAAAATTTTGAAATAAAATAATTTCTAAAGTATTTTCAAAGTTAAATAAATAATTTAATTTAGAAAAAATAGAAAAAAACTAAAGAAAAATGTTTAAAAATTGGAAATAAGACATGAAAATTACAAATAAATATCACTAGCCTTATAAAATTTCTATTTCACTTTAAACAAATAAAAGGTCAAATAAATAAAATAAATGAGGAACAAAATAAAGTGGGAATGAGAATAAAATAAGATTTTAAGAAAAAAATAGAAAAACAAATAAAGAATTACTTTAATTAATTGAAACTGGAAATTAGAATTTTAAACAAAATACAGCTAACACTGGAAAATGCCAATTATATCTTTAAAATGTTTTAAAACCAAAGTATATACATAACATGTTATTTTACCCATATAAATATAAATTATAATATTACATGACCAAATAAAATATTATTTTTTTATAATTTAAAATAAATAATTTTGTTAAATACAACAAATTACACACAATATTTAAAAGGGTATAACTTTCACATTATAAATCAGATTTTAACGAAACGAAAAGCATTATTCTTAAAATTTTATTTACTTTCATAATAAAAGATAAAATTCAAATTTTCAAACTTTAAAATTTCTAAATTAAAAGTCAAAGTTTGACCATATTGACCAAAATTCACTTTTCTGGAAAATATCCTTTTTAGTCATGTTTGGAATTCTAATTCACATCAAAATCAAAATTTATATTTAAAATAACAAAATTTATTCATTTTAATAAATAAAATAAAGTTTTTAAATCAGGAAATCAATTAAAATAACCAAAATAAATAATTAAAATAATCACAAAATACAGGGTTGTTATAGGAACACTAAATGACATCTATTAGCAGAAAAAAACACCATTCCGCTTTACAATTAACTTGGACATTTCCTTAAGTTGGTTGATTGTTATGTATTGATCCCTTATATACTTGTTGTTATGTGATGGCATGTTAAGCTGGGTAAGTAAAATCAAAATACCATTATGATCGCAATATCTCTGTTTGATTTTGTAAAGATAAATATTTCATTTTCTTTTTGAAATGGTTTCAAAGTTATTTCAATTTGAACAAGATATTTAAATAATGATTTAACAAATGGTTTTACGAAAGATGTTTTTAACTAATAGGAATGGTTTCCATGTCATAAAAAGAGGTTTTTATAAAGAGTTTTATAAAGGAATTTGGAAATTTATAAATTGCTTTGGGTAAGTTGATTTGAGTTTTTAAGCAAAGAAAATTTCATAAATAAGGAAGATTTATAAAAAGTATTTTCTTATTAAAGGAAGCTAAATTGATTTAAGAGTATTTAAGAAGTTGTTTAAGAGGAAAGGTTTATAAAGAAGTTTTATAAATGATTTGGAATATTTATAAAAGAAGTTTTAGGGAATGATTTGAATATTCATAAAGTGAGTTTATTAAAAGGTTTGGATATTTATAAGAAATTTATATAAAAAGTTGGATATTTAGCAAAGCAATTTATATGAATGATTTTGAATATTTATATGGGTTTTATAAACGAATGTGGAAGTCTGGAAAGTACTTTGAAATGGATTTGGATTTCAAATAAAAGAGATTTCATGAATGAAATAGATTTGATTAAAAAGGATTTATCGAAAGAAATATAAAAAAAGAATTTGAGATATGGGTTCCCCTAAACTGGCCTTTTAAAATGGTGGTATGGAATATTCCACACTTAACACCTAGGAAATAGTGTTTAGTGTTGTCCTTACCTCCAATTTAAACAACATTTGTTTAATCCTTTTTAATATGATTTGTAAGTAAGAAGTTATTCGCAAATGCTTTGTGAGTATACTTATGTCAGAGAGATAAGTATATGAATGTTTTAGACAAACATTTTGAAAAGAGGTTCATTAAATAAATATTTGTTTTCAGGCTTAGTGGTTGCTATGGATAAATAAATCTATAATGGAATTGGTTGTTGTTTATTTATTTGATAGTTAAAAACCGACTATCAAATATGAACCCAAAACGTAACTTCATAAATATCTAGGAGAAACACGTGAGTTATATGGCATAGTCATCTCTGATGATGTTGTACTGTGCGTATAAATCTTGTTTTGTTTTCCTAGGACAAATGATACGAAGATCCATCCACTAACGATTAGGAGGTAATCTCTGCTCTTACCTTTGACTTTTTATTTCCTAAAGAACCAGGTTTGAGTTTACAGAAAGCGTTCGAAGTGAAGACATCTTGAAGATGATAGAATTGAAGACGGAGTTCTTTGAAGTGCAAGGGCTGCTTGCTACTAATCTTGAGGGTGATTCCAAAATGGATGTAGTAGAAGTAGTGCCTTCGGTTCGTTCATCTCTTGAACGACTTGTATGGATGAATGTTGACATTGTGTCGTCGACTGGAAGGCAATGTAGTATTCCAAGTGGATAGTGCTATATGAAAGGTAAAACGTAGCCTCAAGCTTCATCAATCGGGAAATGACAAAAATCGGGCATGCAGTAGGGCCATGTGGGTCGCTTCCATCAGTGTATGGTCATTCCAAATCTAAATCGATTACTAACTACTCATGTATGCTTCGGGGCCCAAAGTGGGGTGATCATATTCGGTACTACTAGTCAAGTGGTAGGCCAGTCCTTTGTGGTAGGGGTACAAGATGTTCTTGTCAGACCCGGTGCATTTTATCTAGAGATGTATCATCATAAGGTAGTTTCTTACCTTGTCATAGTATGGAATCCATTCTCCAATATGAGCCTTTACGGTTTTAGTTGTATTCCTATTATGCTGGAATTTAATTAATGTAACAATTTTGGCTATGTTAATTATTTACTTGAGAACCCTAAACATTATGATAATATTACTAGAATTTCAATAGAAAATCTTTTGGTTATCATAAGGTAAAAACTGTTTATGTTTATGTGCGGCGTGGTCTTATGAGATGCCTTTGATTTAAAGGTTTTTATAAAGTTAAAGACTTATGCTTTACCCACACTAGACCTATGTCTAAACCGTAGTTTATTTTCCCTTTTTCCTAAACTCTTGGGTGCTCAAATTTGAATGGGCAGCCAAGCAGTTCAGGTTTTTTCGTAGATTTACCTTGGACGATCTTAGAGTAGGTGGCTTCATCAATATCTAGTTATTTTTTGTTACCACTGTATTATATGTATATTGTATCCGTTTGATAAAGACAAACAATTATAACTATCCTAGGGTAGAATTTGTATTAGTATGACTCCGATG
The DNA here is from genome assembly GCA_030737815.1 of Allium fistulosum. Classification (NCBI taxonomy): domain Eukaryota; kingdom Viridiplantae; phylum Streptophyta; class Magnoliopsida; order Asparagales; family Amaryllidaceae; genus Allium; species Allium fistulosum. Next base: position 409,862,453 of record CM060908.1, on the reverse strand, counting down.
TAACATTTTTTAAATGACTTTGTAATATATTATGTTGAGTAATATATATTGTTCCGTTGCGTTGTGAGATTCTGTGTTGTTTAGTTTCTGTAGAATACAATAGCCTATGATTTTTGTTTGAGGATAATAAACATATATATATATATATATATATTCGTTTAAATGTATTTGTTATTTTACTATTTTATTGTTCCACATAATTAGATACATATTTGTTGAATAAAATAAATAACTCAGAATTCATATTGAAACAAATATTTTATTACAAATTCAAATAGTACAAATTTGAGCTCTCATTATATTTACACATTTTCAATTACAATGCAAGTCTCAATTGCAACACAATTTTCACTATACAATTTTACATACATATTTCACCTCACTACATATTCACTCATCACTCGTATTTGATCTTCAACTCAGTTCCAGCCAATATCCAGCATTTGAACTATCTGCAAAATAAACATTGATACAGTAAAATTGAAAAGGAAATATTTTATAGTGCACAATGAAGTGTGTGTTTGAAAATATTGTTTGCCTTAGTTATTTGAGTTGTTCATCATCATTTTTTTTTAATTTATCTTACACAAACAACTTGTGACATGCACAGTGTATCACTGTACATGCCACAAGGTCATGCACACCGATATACACTTGCTTGTTAAAATTGCAGGGATAGGTGAGCACAAGGTCAAACCCAAACTGGATTCAACTCAAGTGCAGACAAAATACAGTCATGAAAACAACACAGCAATGGAGCAATGCAATCAAACTTTAATGCATCAAGCTACATTCTGGCATAAACACAATGCAACATGAAGACCAACATACTAGTACAACCAGACCAACATCAAAACATACACATATACCAGACTTCATAGTATAAACACCAAATGGCCATGCAAATGGTCAGAGATAACTTGAATGGACTCAGCTCAAATATGGACCGGTCAACAAAGTCAAAGCAATAAAGCAAGCAGGTCATCATAACCCAGACTATAGTAACAAGTGCACAAGGACAAGTGAGCACATGAAAACAACATGCAACCAGGTGTTCAAAGTGCACTAGATCAGAATTCAAGCATGAGTACAGGGCAGTGCATATGCACAAAGTGGTGCATGCAACATTTCAATTTCAACATGAACAAAATGGTGCACCATATATATATGCACATGCAACAGAGGAGCATACATATGAAACAGAGGAGACCAAAACCAAGTGCAACATGACAGCATCTCAATCAAGTGCAACAAGACTTTAAATAGAATCAGACTACAAATACAAAACAACACACACCAGACTTGACTCAATTGAAAATGAAAAGCAGTGGTGAACACAAAGGCAAGAACACAGACCAGATCAATGATAATATACAACCAAACTAGTTCTATATATGCAACAGCAAGTCTAACACACAGTGACATTCAGGCATAGACACAGCAAGTCTAAACAACCAAAATTGATACCAAAGCCATCACACACACATATATACATACATATATGAATGTATGTATATACATGGAGATGACACACATATGCAAACATAGTATGACAGTGCAGCTGTGTTAAAAAGAGCACAGTAACAAAGCAGTTCGAACAAAGTCAAGGAGGTGTTCAAAAAGAAATGGTCAATCAAAACACAATTGAAGTGTTCAACAATTACCAGTTGTAGTGAAGGAACCAGAGGTCACAATGGTATATTGAACAAGTCATTGCCAGTAAAGAGAGGAACAAATTCAAATTTATTTATTCAAATATATCAGAAATATAATCGAACGAAGATCAAGTCAGTATGAACAAGTCAGAAATCATAGTTTGTTCGATCAAAAATCCACGCAAGTGATAAAATCACGAAAACTTCAAACCAAAAATATACGAACGAATTAATAGGGTTTCTATCCCTATAAATTCCACCCAATTCATCACTGGCAGGGTCATCGAGTTCGAGCATAATCAAAAATCAAAAAAGGGAAAGTCACATATCAATTCACAACATCCATTCGAACTCGACCTTGTAGCAGTTGAAGCAAATCGAAGAACAAAGTAGTAATCAAATTGAGGAACGAAAGCTTCAAAGCAATCAATTCGAATTACTATTTCCAGCGGTGGCTCTAAGTACGGACAAAACCCTAATTTTAAAGAGTAGCAAAGGATCGGCCGAAGAGAATACACAAGCAAAAATAAAAAGGGGAGACAAGTCTTTTGTTTAAATTGGGTCGGTTTAGTTTATTTGTATTAGTTTTCATTTTTAATATATGGTTTTGTTTAGTTTTATTTATATTTGTAATTTTCTCCTTTAACTTTGTATAAACTCTAGTTTTAACTAGGTTATGAACCACGTGGTGTAATTTGGAGAATTCGCAACTCAGTGGCTGAGTTGTGGCAGGGTTTTGAGCTTAGAGTTAGGTTAATCGAGTTAGCGGGTGTCGCGAGTTAACGTGTGTTTGTAAGCATCTGATTACATAATTTCTAGTAGAAACCTTGGGGGCAACACGTAGGTAGGTTATTGCCAAAGCTGGGTAAAGCTGTGTGTGATCTTTTCTACTTTGTTTTCTGTTTTTATTTTTATTTCCACATTAATATTTAGTATCACCCTAGTCACCCCCCTCCAAGGTGAAAATGTTTCTACAAGTGGTATCGAAGCTAGGAACAAAAACCAATTTTTTTTGTTAAAATTTTTTATTTTTTCTTTCAATAGCTTCTTTTAATAGTGTTTTTGCTGTGGGTCAGTCCATAGTTAGACCACCCATGTTCAATGGTGAATATGCATATTGGAAAAATAGTATGAATTTTTTTTTGAAAACCATAGATGCATGGAATATACTTGAAATAGGATATAGCACAACAACTGTAATGGTAGGTAATCAAGAAGTTGAAAAACCGATGGATCGATGGACAGATCTTGAAAATAAACTGCTAACGTTAAGGCTATGGATTCTATTATCTGTCATTAGATCAAATTGAACTTAATCGTGTCTCTCATTGTCTAACTGCATAGGAAATCTGACACACGCTTGAAGTGACTGATGAAGGAACCTCCCAAGTCAAAGAATCACGCCTTGCCATGCTTAGTAGTGAGTACGAGAACTTCACAATGGTAAAGGAAGAAAGTGTCAAAGAAATGCATGGACGACTTTCTAATCTAGTATACAAATTAAAATCCCTTGGAAAACCATACACAGAGCTGGAAATAGTCCGAAAGATCCTCAAAATTCTTCCACAAAATTTTGAAGCAAAAGTGACTGCTATCCAAGAATCAAAGGATCTGAAACAATTTAAAGTTGAAGAACTCATCGGAAACCTCACCACTTATGAGCTAGAAATCAAATTCAAAGAAGAACGTGAAGGAGGAGATACATGTAAGAAATCAATAACTCTCAAAGGAACAACGGAAGGTGAAGATGATGATGGTGATGATGAAGGAGCAGCTGAACAGGCACTAATAATAAAGAGATTAAAAAGGTGGAACCGCAAATATGGAAATCCAGTCCAAAATCAACAACTGAAGAGAAGAACCGTCAAAGTTCTAGAAAACTCAGAAAAGCAGGAGGTAATTTGTCACAAGTGCAATAAACCTGGTCATATCAAGCCAAATTGTCCTCAAAATTGATTCAGCAAAGGAAAGAAACCGAAAAGGGAAAGTTTTGCAGCAACTTGGAATGAAAGTGATAAAGATGATGAAAGCACTGGCTGTGAGAGTGAAAAAGAAAATCTTTGTTTTTTAGGGGAAACAAGAGACGGTGTGATGATGACGAGCCAAGCGAGGTATCAAAACTTACTCACTCTCAATTACTTATATATTTTCACGAAATAAATGGATGTTTTGAACGACTTAGGGAGAAGTACGCTAAAATTGAATCATAAAAAGATAGTTTGATAGAACTAAATAAGCAGCATGATCAAATGGTTAAAAACTATAGAAATAAGAGCCCTAAGTGTGATAAGTGTCCATCATTAGAAGAGGAAATAAAAAAATCAGAAATTAAAATAAATCTCTTGAAAATTAAATTCTGATTTTGAAAGAAAGTAAAAATACTAGGAGAGAAAATTCTATTAAAAAGTACACTTTGCTATTGAATGAAAATGAATCTCCCAAATCACAAGTCCAACAATTGTTTATAATTTTAGGAAAATTTTCCAAAGGAGAAAGATCACTAAATAAGCTATTAGGGAAACAAACTGTTAATACAGTTAGACAAGGACTTAGGTATACTCAATCTGAAAAAGGTAGAAGTGAAACTAATCATGTCAACTCCAAGTGCACGATTTGTGAAAAAATTGGACACAATCACTACAGTTGCTGGTATAGACCCAAACACACGAAAACCATACCAATTTGGGTTCCTAAAGGCATGGATGTAAAATCTGTTAAAGTCAAACAAATTTGGGTGCCAAAAGGAACTAAAATAGATTGTCTTGGTTCTACACAAACTTGGTTTTCAAAATCTTTTGTTACTAATAATCATGGACCTATAAAAACAAATAGGTCACAAAAATCTTTCCTCGTGTAGGTGTGTTGGCAGGCTAAGGAGCAGCAGGAGTGATACCTGGATTCTGGCTGTTTCAGGCACATGACGGGCGACAAATCAAAGTTCCTTAGCCTGGAGAAATATAGAGGTGGCAGAGTCATAATGGGCAATAACGATGTATTATATGTTGAAAATCTATGCCATAATCTGATTTCAATCAGCCGGTGATCAATTGAGAAAATTTAAAAAATCATCTTTTCATGCCATGAACACTATAAGTACTTCTAGAGTCCTTGAACTAGTTCATATGGATCTATTTGTACCTAACGATATTGCAAGCTTAGGTGGTAAGAGATATTGTTTTGTATCGCTTGATGATTACTCTAGATACACATGGGTATACTTCTTTATCTTACTGCTTCTAGACCATACATTATGTTCTATGTTTATTTATGTGCACGGTTTCAATCAAATCCAAAGGAATCTCATTTAAAAGCTAAAAAAAGGATTATAAGGTATCTGTTGCACACCTCATGCTTTGGTCTATGGTATCCAACTAATGATAACTTTGAGTTAAAAGGGTATTCAGATGCAGATTATGCTGGTAGTCTAGTTGATAGAAAAAGTACTAGTGGAACGTGTTTTGTAACGCCGTAATTTTAGATAATTAAAATTTGTTAATTTAATGAGGTTTTGTGATTAAATGTTGGAAGAAATAAAAATTTATGGTTTAATAATAAGAATATAACTGGAATAAAAATGTCATAGTATTAATTTAAGGTAACTGATAACTGCTTTAAATGTAATTCCATCTAATTAAAAGGGTTAAAGAGTTATATTTGAATTTAAAGAACAATTGATAATTTAAATGTTGATTTATTAATGAATATATGTGAAATAAATTGTGATTGAATAAAATTAGTGTTGTAGTAGTAATTATAACACTTGCAGTGTGTAATAAACTTATAAAATGTGACTAAAAGTAAATGGTGACAATTATTATATGTTACCTATTTATTTAGCCTGTTAAATTTAATTGGAAATCAATTGCAATTAATTCACTTAATTAGTGCAGTTAATGTAGATTAAATTGATAATTGTAGAATTAGTATAGAGTAAGTTGTTATAACATTGTTTGTAAATAATAACTTACAAATGTTATTAATTGTAGAAACGGTGACAATTGTTATTTGTTACCAATTTAATTAATCAATTACAAATAAATGTAAATAAATGTTACATTAACGTGAGTTAAGACAATATCTGCAAATGGTGAATGTAATAAAAGGTATAGAAATGTAAATTTTATTTACAAGGCAATAATTGATGTAATGAAAGGAGTGAAACAAAGACAAATTAATTTATAGAGATTTTAAAATTATAATAAAAGTGAAAAAAATTCGGTATAATTGAAATATAGTAGTTAATCTAAATTGAGGATGGAAATTGTAGCATATTAATGAAATAAGATATAAACAAATGTTAACTATGTTATTAGAGTAATAATTGATTGAATATAAAGATTGAAATCAAAGCAAATCAATTTGTTGGAATTAAATTTTTAATTAATTGGATTTAATTACAGTTGAAATTAAACACCGTAATCAGTAAAATAATCAACATTGAATTGACATGAAAATTTGTATTACATTATTGCAAATGTCTATGTAATCAAAAATGATAAAAATGGTTAGTTAATTAATTTGAATATAAGAAGTGATAAATTTAATTTAATAATAATTTATTTAATTAATGCGAAAATAACCATTTTGGCCACTGACTCGGGTTCCGACAAAACCTATTTCATAGGATCTGTAACGGTGAATTATTGTAAGGTTTCAAGTTTCATAACGATCGGACTTGTCATTTGATCGTACGGACTTGAAACGCCTAGAAATCAATTTAATTAAATTCAATTGAAATCAATTTGAAATAAGCTGGTTTTAAGCTAACTTCTTCGTACAATGGAATTAGGACTTGAAACCTATTCCATTGAGCTTAAAACTATCAAAAACATCTATTTTGATATATGGGATGACCCATTTTCGTTTTGTTGACAAAACGGGCTTTTCGGGTCGTTTATCGTTCAAATTTCAAATCAATCTATTCCATTCATTTCTATTTCTGATCTGCCTATAAATAGCCGTTATCATTTCTATTTCTATTCTGCCTATAAATAGCTGTTATAAACCCTAACTATTTCTTATTCCATTTGTCTGTACGTACAATTCTATCTGCTTCTCTCTTTCCAATGGCAGACAAACCAAAACAAATTCCAATGTAACGACCCGTATTTTTACGGATCGAAACATCGTAAAAACAGTTGATATTTGGTCGCATGGTTGGTAAGTTGTCCAGAGTTAAGTCTTAGGTCGTATGGTGGTTAGGTTGTAGTAGGCGACCTAAGAAGTGGAGCGACTTAAGAGGTTGGAACGACCTAAGCAATTAGGTCGTATGATAGATGAGTCGTAGGTTGAGGCTTAGGTCGTAGACGACTTAAGGAAATAGGCGACTCATAGAAACTGGCGACCTAAGGTAGTGGACGACTTATGGGGTAGACGACCTAAGGAGTTTGGGATAGGTCGTATAGGAGATAGGTCGTGTGATAAGCTTAGGTCGTGAGGTAGGATAGGTCGAGTGAACGACCTAAGTATTGGAGCGACCTATAGGAAAGGCATCGACCTAAGAGAGTTAACGACTTAGTAGTTAGGTCGTATTGGTTTAGGTCGTTGATGAGTTTGGGATGACCTATAGTATTTGACCGACCTAAGGATTTCCGACCTAGGAGTTAGCGACCTAGAAGATAGGCAGGTTAGCGACCTAAGGAAGTTAGGTCGTTAGACGACTTAAGGAGTTAAGTCGTATCCTGGCTGAGTTAGTAAGGTCGCAGGTTTGTTAGGTCGTAGACGACCTAAGATTAGTTAGGTCGCGTCTTAGTTAAGTCGTAGGTCGTAACTCTGTTGAGTGGTTAGGTCGCGAGGAAGTATCTACGTTAGGTCGCTGGGTTTTGCCTGAGTGTTAGGTCGTGAGCGACCTAGGAGTTGTTAAGTCGCGAGCGACTTAGGAGTTGAGCTGCTAAGTCGTAAGTCGTAGACAGGTGAGTTTCGATAGGTCAGTTACCCAGTTAAGTCGCGCACTTATTAAGTCGTAGGTCGCGCGCGCGCATTATTAGTTCATAGGTCGCTGGGTATGTTAAGTCGTAGGTCGTTGAGGCAGTTAGGTCGTGAGGCGGAGAGGGAGTTAAGTCGGCAACGGCTTAAGGGGCGGACGACCTAAAATCTGCCTATAAATACACGGGTTATCTTCATTTTGAGATGCGAATTTTTAAAGCGACGAAGTGCTGGCATTTTGAGAGCTCGACCTCTACACTTCTTCACTTCTTTTCTCCACTCTAATCTAGTGATTCCATCCATCCAAGTTGAAGATCAAATCGAAGATCGAAGAGCTTAGATTGAAGATCTACATTCTTGGAAGAGAGATTTCTTCGTTTGAAGCGGAATGGTGATAGATCAAGTTAGATCCTTCGCTGTCCAGATCTGAAGTGGGTGTCTTTTGAAGTGTTTAGGTGATTTGGTGAGTGGTGATTATCTCTCACACGGATCCAAAGGAGTATATCGGATCGTTGGCTTGATTTGGTGTTAAAGTAGAGATTTCCATGCATTTTCCTAATCATATGTGTAGATCCATATAGATCCATTGCTCATGATGATTTGACATCCATCTTACTACATGTTAACCTATGAAAGTTCATTCATCAAGATTATAGAGACATTGCCCATGTTTTCATGCTTGTTAGACTTTCGACTCTTTAATTACGAAATTGCCATTATTGTTATAATTGTCTATTTAGACCATATTTGAATGCTTGATTACTTGGATTAATGTTTGACTTGATTGATTGCTATGAATTAGATGATTGATGATTTGATTTAGACCGAAGATGATTCAAAGCTATGGGAAAGGCTCTTGAATTGGAGAAGCTGCTCGTGGCATATGTAGCGGATGATGAAGCTCATATGGATAGATTTGATGATGATGTTGAGATGGAGCTTTGTTATGATAATGATGAGGCGAAGCATGATATGAGATAGTCTTGGTCTAATCCAGATGGGATCATTCCAAGCATGTTGATAACTCGGTGATATGATTCGAGTTGAGGATAATGGTTGGCTCGAGAGGCGCTTGGGCTAGTATGAAAATAGTCGTCGAGGAGGATGACTAGAAGGCTGAGATCTCATCGTTGTTGAAGGTTCTAGCATGCTCAAAGCAAGAGTACGTTGGGCAGATTCGATAGTCCCTGAAGGCTAATGATTGATAGTCAAGTACTCTGGGCAGATTCGATAGTCCTAGGCACGGGTCACGATGACGTGCAGAGTTATGTCTAGAACCGGGGTTTCCATTAGCCCTTGACGGACGGCTGAAAGAATGTGACAGTCATTCAATTAACGATGATATCAAGGCAATGATAACAGTGATAGCCAGAGTCATGGATGTTTGGTTGTATCGTCATTCGGTCTCAAGAGCGGTATTTTCTGGGTGCTTATCTGATCTTGGTTTAGGCCTTGGGGGTTTGTACTTGGAAAACATCGCCCTTGACTCGAGTGATAATTGCTTTACTTTAAATTGTGTGCTTTGCTATGTTTGCATCTACTTAGTGTGTGTCTGGGGGCTATCACTGTAGAAAGAGGTGGAGTGGGAGGGTTGTATTCCTATTCCTTTTCCTTTATGCTCTTTTGGTATGTTGTTAGTTAATTTACTGCTCTCTAAGACTGTTGTTTGACTCAAGGCTTTATGTTTTAACTCTTATTGCCTTAGGCTGTTCGTCCATTTTGGGACGGGCAGACTAGGTAGCAGGTGACAGGTGCTGTTCTTGCTTCCCACGATGCTGATGACGAAGACGAGCTGGAGGCTTGCATATTATTTCTTACTATATGTACTGGATGTTCCGCTGCTTGTATATTCTCTGAGTGTTATGTAGTGAGGCTTGATGTATTGACTGTTCAGATGTTTGTATTCAACTATTATGAAGTTTTATTGATGAGATTCTATTTTGTGAAGCTTCACTATATATATATTCTATTGTATTTTGTCCATGCGCTGTGAGTAATACGATAGATTCTGTTGTTTTAATTTACCCTGGCAATCGTCCATGGTCGCCTGGCACACTTTACAGCGCACTATCTCTAGATTTGGTGTAGGGGTCATGGGCGGTCGTCACATTTGGTATCATAGCATTGGTTAATCGATTTTACCCAATGCTCGCTGACGTAAATACGTATGAGGGACGTAATTGTATTTTGATGGATGATTACTTTATATAATATAGTATCTTAGTAGAGTTTGAGTCCTTTATGCAGTTGTTTCTCTAGATGTGTTAATCATTCCTTTTTATAGATATTGAGAATGTGTCGAAGAGGGAGACCAGCTGCTAGGGAAGGCCGTGCTACTGAGGGGGCTGCTGATTACGCTGCTATGTTCGAAGCAATGATGACTTCGATCATGAGAAGGATGCCAGCTCCGGGGCCATCGGTGGATGTTGGAGTTCAAGTTCAAACTCTAAGACCGGTGGATTTTGCTAAGCTGTGTAAGGACTATACCGCTCTTGGAGGGAAGGTTTTCTTGGGAACAGAATCAACCATTGAGGTCCAGAGGTGGATAGATGCTTGTAGAAGGATCTTTGGTGATTTGGGAATCGATGATGCAACTAAAAGAAAACTTGCATCAAGACAGCTTCAAGGGAGAGCTTCTGATTGGTGGAACTCTATCACCATTGATACTCCGGAGGAAGAGATTACTTGGGAGCAATTCCAAGTCAGATTTGAAGCTAAGTTCATTTCTACAGCTCAGAAGTCTGTTCTGTTCAAGAAGTTTGTCGAGCTCAAGCAAGGTGGAAGACCAGTTCTTGAGTATGTTTCTGAGTTTGAAGCTTTGTCCAAGTATGCCCGGTCGTATATTGAATCTGCATATCAGAAGAATGAGAAGTTTGTGACAGGCTTGGACAGTTATCTGGGGAGACAGTTTGTGGATCATTTGGACGATTCATTTGAGAAGCTTGTGGATAAGGCTCTCAGGCATGAGAGTCTGTTTCCCAAAGAAGGATCTGTTGTTGCTGTGACCAGGGGAGAGTCTAAACCACAGCAGGGTGGAAACAAGAAGAGGAAGCGGCAGCAGCAGAAAGGTAAGGATGGCCAGAAGAAGCCGAAGGGCGAAGTGACCTGCTACAATTGTCAGCAGAAGGGCCATTTCTCTAGAGATTGCGAGAATCCGAAGGTACCGATGAAGTGTCACAACTGTGACAAGCCGGGGCATATCAGGAAGGATTGTCCAGAACCGCGGAAGGACAAGCAGATTGTGCAAGCTTATGCTTTGGGAGCTGTTCCATCGTCTTCGAAAGCTCCTAGCGCTGAAGAGAAGGGAAAGAGTGTGGTGGTTCAAGGTACTCTTTCCATATGTGGTGTTCCAGTTAGAGTGTTATTTGACACTGGGGCGTCGCATTCTTTTGTTTGTAGTGAACTTGTAGGCCGGTTGGGTTTAGAACCGGATATTGTTGATAGGCCATTGGTTGTGACTAATCCAGTTGGGGGTTCGTCTTGTTTGTGTATGTTATGCCGTGGTCTGGTTGTATCGAGTCATGGTTGCTCTTTTGTTTGTGATTGTTTTGTTCTGAACTTTGCGGGGTTCGGAATTAATTTGGGTATGGACTGGCTTAGGAAGTATGCGGCAAAGGTTGATTGTGAGAGGTTGGAGGTGACAGTCGAGAATGTGGAGGGGCGAAAGATTGTGATACGATGTAAGCATGAAGAAGGCGTCTTCATGAGCTTCATGTATTCGCTGGTTGTTCCACGGGATGGACTGTCATCGTTGCCAATCATTAATAGATTTGAGGATGTCTTTGACAAGGTCAAAGGGTTACCGCCGCATAGAGAGCTCGAGTTTCGTATAGATCTAGTTGAAGGAGCCAGACCTGTTGTAATGCCTCTTAGGCGGATGGCGCCTAGGGAACAGCAAGAGTTGAGGGTGCAGGTTGATGATCTTTTACAGAAAGGATTCATTCAGCGTAGTGTGTCTGAATGGGGTGCACCAGTTGTGTTTGTAACTAAAGCAGATGGATCGCTGAGGTTGTGTGTAGATTATCGTGAGCTGAATAAAGTGACTAAGAAGAACAAGTATCCATTGCCGAGAATAGATGACTTGTTTGATCAGCTTCACTAAGCTAAGGTGTTTTCTCAGATGGATTTGGCAACGGGATTTCACTAGTTAAGAGTGGCTAAGGATAGTGTGCCGAAGACTGCTTTTAGGACACCATCTGGTTTCTTTGAGTGGCTGGTAATGCCGTTTTGGATTGACTAATGCGCCAGCATATTTTATGGATCTTATGAATAGAGTGTTCAGAGATCAGTTGAGTAAGTTCGTGCTAGTGTTCGTGGATGATATTCTGATCTATTCCAGAACTGAAGAAGAGCACAAAACGCACTTGCATATTGTTTTGGAAATCTTGCGGAAACATCAGCTGAAGGCTAAGTTTTCGAAGTGTCACTTCTGGAAGAGTGAAGTGAGGTTCTTAGGCCATGTTATCTCTGGAAATGGAATAGCGGTTGATCCCGCTAAGGTGGCAGCAATCCAGGATTGGGTTAGACCTAAAAATGCATCCGATGTGAGAAGTTTTCTTGGATTAGCAGGATATTATCGTCGATTTATCAAGGACTTTTCCAAGGTGGCTGCACCGTTAACAGGATTGACGAAAAAGAACCAAGTGTTCAGATGGGAAGATAAGTGTGAGCAAGCTTTCAGAATCCTAAAAGAGCGATTGACAAGTGCTCCTGTTTTGACTATTCCAAGTGGGAATGATGAGATGGTGGTTTACACCGATGCATGTGGTACTGGACTTGGAGCAGTGCTAATGCAGAGGGATAAAGTTGTTGCGTATGCAAGTCGACAACTGAAGCCGCATAAAAGGAATTACCCGACTCATGATTTGGAGTTAGCAGCGATTGTTTTTGCTCTGAAGATGTGGAGACATTATCTATTGGGAGTTCGATTCGAGTTGTTTATAGATCATAAGTCGTTGAAGTATCTTTTCTCCCAAAAGGATTTGAATCTTCGGCAGCAGCGTTGGCTAGAGTTTTTGGCATCATATGATTTTGGTATAGCTTATACTCCGGGAAAAGGTAACGCAGTGGCAGATGCGTTAAGTCGAAGACATGCAGGATTGGGAGCCATGTTTTCAGAATGGAAGAATCTCGAGTATTTAGCTGGTTTTGACTTCAGGCCCAGATGCGAATTGGAACCTGAGATGTTGGCAAACTTATCGATAAGACCGACTCTTGTGGAAAGGATTGGCGAGAGCCAAAAGCGAGACGATAAGCTTGTCAAGATTATCCGTGATTTGGAATCGGGATTGGATCCAGAAAAGGATAAAGGATTCGAGGTCGATCGAGAGGGTTGGCTTCGGAAGCAAGGACGACTAGTTGTTCCCGATATAGATGAATTGAGGAGTGAAGTTCTGAAGGAAAGTCATCACTCGAAGCTAACAATTCATCCAGGTGGAAATAAGATGTATCGGGATATGAAGAGAACCTATTACTGGGAAGGTATGAAGAAGGATGTTGGAAATTTTATTTCCAAGTGCATGAACTGCCAGTTGGTAAAAGCCGAACAGAAGAAGCCAAGTGGATTGCTTCAGCCATTAGAAGTTCCTACATGGAAGTGGGAGCAAGTATCGATGGATTTTATTGATGGACTGCCTAGAACAAAAACGGGAAATGAAGGGATTTGGGTCATCGTAGATCGTTTGACTAAGAGTGCAAGATTCATTCCTGTTCGATCGACTAGGACTGCATCAAAGTTGGCTGAGTTGTATGTTAAGTGGATAGTTCGATTCCATGGTATTCCGAAGAGTATAGTGAGCGATCAAGACCCATTGTTCACTAGTGGATTTTGGAAGAGCTTTCAGGAAGTTTTGGGAACCGAGTTGTGTTTGAGTACAGCTTATCATCCTAAAACAGATGGTCAGACCGAGAGAGTCAACCTAGTTTTAGAAGATCTCCTCAGAGCTTGTGTTTTGGATTTCGGAGGATCATGGGAAGATCACCTTCATTTGGTGGAATTTTCATATAACAACAGTTACCAGTCAAGCATTGGTATGGCACCGTATGAGGCATTGTATGGAAGACCGTGTAACTCTCCGACATGTTGGTTAGAGACCGAAGAAAAGCTGATACTTGGGACAGAGATGATTCGACAGACTTCGGATTGTATAGAGATCATTCGGCAACGAATGAAGGCAGCCCAAGACCGTCAGAAAAGTTATGCCGATAAGCGTCGTAAGGATTTGGAATTCGACGTAGGTGATATGGTTTTTGTGAAGATTTCTCCACTGAAGAATGTTATTCGATTCGGGAAGAAAGGAAAATTGACTCCGAGATTTGTTGGACCATTCCCGATCATCGAGCGAATTGGAAAGCTCGCCTACAGATTGGAGTTACCAGAGAAGATGTCGAGTGTGCACAATGTTTTTCATGTATCCTATCTACGGAAGTATGTGCACGACTCGAATACAGTGGTTTCTACTGATAGCTGTGAGGATTTTGAAGTTGATCCAGTCGATAAGAGACCTCGTAAGCTGCTTCGTGTTGTGGAAACCGACACGAAACAGCTTAGGAGGAAGGTAGTTAAGTTGCTCAAGATACAATGGAGTGATGATGATAACGACTGTACGTGGGAGGTGGAAGAGAGGATGAAGGCAGCTCATCCTGAACTCTTCAAGGTATGGCCCTAAGGTGTCGTGTCATCTCACGATATTGTAACTTGTTCTAATTTTAGAATTCTGCATGCTAAGCTAGAATTGGATACATGGTTTGTTGATTGCTATGGATGGTAGGCGTGCAGAATGGTCTTTGATTGCTCTTGTTTGTTTGGAATTTCGGGGGCGAAATTCCTAAGGGGGAGAGAATGTAACAACCCGTATTTTTACGGATCGAAACATCGTAAAAACAGTTGACATTTGGTCGCATGGTTGGTAAGTTGTCCAGAGTTAAGTCTTAGGTCGTATGGTGGTTAGGTCGTAGTAGGCGACCTAAGAAGTGGAGCGACTTAAGAGGTTGGAACGACCTAAGCAATTAGGTCGTATGATAGATGAGTCGTAGGTTGAGGCTTAGGTCGTAGACGACTTAAGGAAATAGGCGACTCATAGAAACTGGCGACCTAAGGTAGTGGACGACTTATGGGGTAGACGACCTAAGGAGTTTGGGATAGGTCGTATAGGAGATAGGTCGTGTGATAAGCTTAGGTTGTGAGGTAGGATAGGTCGAGTGAACGACCTAAGTATTGGAGCGACCTATAGGAAAGGCAGCGACCTAAGAGAGTTAACGACTTAGTAGTTAGGTCGTATTGGTTTAGGTCGTTGATGAGTTTGGGACGACCTATAGTATTTGACCGACCTAAGGATTTCCGACCTAGGAGTTAGCGACCTAGAAGATAGGCAGGTTAGCGACCTAAGGAAGTTAGGTCGTTAGATAACTTAAGGAGTTAAGTCGTATCCTGGCTGAGTTAGTAAGGTCGCAGGTTTGTTAGGTCGTAGACGACCTAAGATTAGTTAGGTCGCGTCTTAGTTAAGTCGTAGGTCGTAACTCTGTTGAGTGGTTAGGTCGCGAGGAAGTATCTGCGTTAGGTCGCTGGGTTTTGCCTGAGTGTTAGGTCGTGAGCGACCTAGGAGTTGTTAAGTCGTGAGCGACTTAGGAGTTGAGCTGCTAAGTCGTAAGTCGTAGACAGGTGACTTTCGATAGGTCAGTTACCTAGTTAAGTCGCGCACTTATTAAGTCGTAGGTCGCGCGCGCGCATTATTAGGTCATAGGTCGCTGGGTATGTTAAGTTGTATGTCGTTGAGGCAGTTAGGTCATGAGGCGGAGAGAGAGTTAAGTCGGCAACGACTTAATGGGCGGACGACCTAAAATCTGCCTATAAATACACGGGTTATCTTCATTTTGAGATGCGAATTTTTAAAGCAACGAAGTGCTGGCATTTTGAGAGCTCGACCTCTACACTTCTTCACTTCTTTTCTCCACTCTAATCTAGTGATTCCATCCATCCAAGTAGAAGATCAAATCGAAGATCGAAGAGCTTAGAATGAAGATCTACATTCTTCGAAGAGAGATTTCTTCGTTTGAAGCGGATTGGTGATAGATCAAGTTAGATCCTTCGCTGTCCAGATCTGAAGTGGGTGTCTTTTGAGGTGTTTAGGTGATTTGGTGAGTGGTGATTATCTCTCACACGGATCCAAAGGATTATATCGGATCGTTGGCTTGATTTGGTGTTAAAGTAGAGATTTCCATGCATTTTCCTAATCATATGTGTAGATCCATATAGATCCATTGCTCATGATGATTTGACATCCATCTTACTACATGTTAACCTATGCAAGTTCATTCATCAAGATTATAGAGACATTGCCCATGTTTTCATGCTTGTTAGACTTTCGACTCTTTAATTACGAAATTGCCATTATTGTTATAATTGTCTATTTAGACCATATTTGAATGCTTGATTACTTGGATTAATGTTTGACTTGATTGATTGCTATGAATTAGATGATTGATGATTTGATTTAGACCGAAGATGATTCAAAGCTATGGGAAAGGCTCTTGAATTGGAGAAGCTGCTCATGGTATATGTAGCGGATGATGAAGCTCATATGGATAGATTTGATGATGATGTTGAGATGGAGCTTTGCTATGATAATGATGAGGCGAAGCATGATATGAGATAGTCTTGGTCTAATCCAGATGGGATCATTCCAAGCATGTTGATAACTCGGTGATATGATTCGAGTTGAGGATAATGGTTGGCTCGAGAGGCGCTTGAGCTAGTATGAAAATAGCCGTCGAGGAGGATGACTAGAAGGCTGAGATCTCATCGTTGTTGAAGGTTCTAGCATGCTCAAAGCAAGAGTACGTTGGGCAGATTCGATAGTCCCTGAAGGCTAATGATTGATAGTCAAGTACTTTGGGCAGATTCGATAGTCCTAGGCACGGGTCACGAAGACGTGCAGAGTTATGTCTAGAACCGGGGTTTCCATTAGCCCTTGACGGACGGCTGAAAGAATGTGCCGGTCATTCAATTAACGATGATATCAAGGCAATGATAACAGTGATAGCCAGAGTCATGGATGTTTGGTTGTATCATCATTCGGTCTCAAGAGCGGTATTTTCTGGGTGCTTATCTGATCTTGGTTTAGGCCTTGGGGGTTTGTACTTGGAAAACATTGCCCTTGACTCGAGTTATAATTGCTTTACTTTAAATTGTGTGCTTTGCTATGTTTGCATCTACTTAGTGTGTGTCTGGGGGCTATCACTGTAGAAAGAGGTGGAATGGGAGGGTTGTATTCCTATTCCTTTTCCTTTATGCTCTTTTGGTATGTTGTTAGTTAATTTACTGCTCACTAAGACTGTTGTCTGACTCAAGGCTTTATGTTTTAACTCTTATTGCCTTGGGCTATTCGTCCATTTTGGGACGGGCAGACTAGGTAGCAGGTGACAGGTGCTGTTCTTGCTTCCCACGATGCTGATGACGAAGACGAGCTGGAGGCTTGCATATTATTTCTTACTATATGTACTGGATGTTCCGCTGCTTGTATATTCTCTGAGTGTTATGTAGTGAGGCTTGATGTATTGACTGTTTAGATGTTTGTATTCAACTATTATGAAGTTTTATCGATGAGATTCTATTTTGTGAAGCTTCACTATATATATATTCTATTGTATTTTGTCCATGCGCTGTGAGTAATACGATAGATTCTGTTGTTTTAATTTACCCTGGCAATCATCCATGGTCGCCTGGCACACTTTACAGCGCACTATCTCTAGATTCGGTGCAGGGGTCATGGGTGGTCGTCACATCCAACTTCAATTGCAAATCAAAATCAAATCAAAAATTTAAATTACTCAAAATATTTCGAATTATATATCGATTTGAAGCCCTCGACGAGCGCAAGTCAAATCTACAGTCTAATTTTCGATTTGGATTTCTGTGCGGCCAGAATTTGATGATTTAGTTTCGGTCGTTCATTTGTGGTCGTTGAATTGTGTTGTGGATCATCGATTTTACGACGATCAAGGAGCACCACTACATAGAGCTCGACGAATGGAGACAATTCATGGTGCTCGTTCGTCCCCAGGTGGCCATAGTTCGCCATGATTTGGAGTTAAACGGCAGTGGCGGCATGGCGTTCTGGGAGGCCGAGGCACGTGCGTGAGGTGGCTGTAGGGGCGGCCGGCCATGGGGAGGTTGGCGGTGATGCTTGATCATGGTGGAAGGGACGGTGGTGGCAGCATTTTTCACGATTGGATGGCGGCTTGGTTTCAAACAAATGATGGAATTAGGGTTGCTGAGGGAAGGTTCAAAGCGATGACGTGACATGTAAAGGTGATTTTTTTTATTATATATTTAAATTTAAAAAATTTATCGTTCTAATCATCATAACTTTTGCATACGAGGCCCGATTTACGCGCGGTTTTCTCCACTAGGATCGTGTGGAAATTCCGAACATTTTGGCGCTAGTTTAGACGAATTATGAAACTATTCAAATTTGGGTCTTTATTTGAATTTCAAATCGATTGAAATAAAAGGTGAGTGTTTTGACCCACTCACAATTACTAAACTATCTTATGTTAGTTAAATTTCATTTATGATGTGATCTAAAATTAATTGATTGATGTTTGGTATGTTTAAATTGTCATTCTAGCAAAATTTGACTTTTATTGCATTTAATCATCGTTTAATTTAATAGTGAATTTAAATTGTCAATTTTATACTTATTATTAATTATCAGTTATCTATTGATGTTTATTGATCGATTTGGATGATGATTGTGATGGATGTTTGATTGTTGATATTGGATGACTAGATGTTGTATTTTATATTGTTCTAACACTGCAAGTTCCCTGTGGGTTGAAATGATACATATCCGAATGATCTATAGATTAGGGAAAAATCGTTATGGCTTGAAATGACAGACTCGAGCGATTATATGGATTTTTATTTAATTCGGGATTGCGGTTTGAAATGATATATAATCGTAAAATTTTAAATTGCGGATTGAAATGATAAATACCCATATCACTTGACCCTAGGGTAGAGAATTATATACGGACACCGGATTGGTTAAATTAAATGATTTTTAATTCCTTAAAATTTGTACTCAATTAACTAGCATTTTGAAAAAGAAACTGATTTATATAAACTGAATTATTTTCGATAATCCAAGTGTTAATGTTGAAATTGGAATTGATTTAATGAATTGTTCAAAGGATTTAAATTGAATTTCGAGGTTGAAGTGTCAAATATAAATGAATTTATCGGAATTGAGTTACTGAAAATGTTTGGATATAATTATGAAATTTATTTTAAACTATTTTAATCGATTTAAACTATTTTAATCAATTTAAAACTATTTAATTTATTTTAATATATTATAACCTATTTAATCCATTTTACCTATTTTAAACTAATTAAATTTATTTAATCTATTTTAAATCTATTTAATATAATTTAAATCTATTTAATCTATTTTAAATTTATTTAATTTATTTAAAACCTACTTAATATAATTTGAATCTATTTAACCTATGTTTAATTTATTTAAATCATTTCACATCTAAATTAAACTATATTTAATCTATTTAAACCATTTTAAAAATCTAGTTAACCTAATTTAAATCTATTTAAACTATTTTAAAACTATTTTTAATCTATTTTTAAATTATTTTCAAACTATTAAAACTATTTATGACTATCTAAACTATTTTCTAAAATTTCAGATAGTGTTAAGTTAAAGTATCTATATCTAAGTCCTTGATGACAATACAACCTAAGCTGAAATTTGGAATTGATACATTTGTGAAATGACATATTTAAGTAAATTGATTTTGAAAGTGAAAATGATTTGAAAATGATATGGTTTGAGAATATGATATTTTGATATAAATTGCGAACTGACTTTTGAAATGTAAAAGAACCATCTAGTGTGAAATAAGCGTTTGGTTGTTAAAGCGACCGGGATCAGATATTGTCATACTCTCTGCCAATACCGAAAACCACTTTAACAACTGTGTACGTGGTGGAGATTCCAGAAATGAAGTAGGATGGTTTGGCGAACGATTTCTGTATGAGGTATGACGTGACCCTGACTCCCGTAAGTCAGCTTAGATGTGACTAAAACAGGAGCCATGCCGGGCCAAGTGAGGTCGCACCTCCGATCAGACACATTTCTTCCATACCATATTATGACTTTGTGATGATTTGGTGGCCACCCTTGATTTTGGTTTGGGAGTGTGTTCCAAGGTGGGCGCTAGTAGCTGCTATGCGTTACCACAAGTCCGGATCCGCAATTGGTATATCTACCCTAACATTGCCTTGAGTGTCGTGTTCACATGCCTTAGAGCGCCTTCTACGAGTTTGGTTTGTACCATACCTATGTAGTGCCCTCTGATAGCCTCCAATTTACGGAGGAGTTATGGTACTGTATATACTATGGGAATATATAAAAATGAGTTAAGGGGGATATGGGTAACGCCTTAACACTATTTTAATACTTTTACTTTACTATAGACATATTATAATAGCGTATTGTACTACATAGTAGATAGTTTAACGGATCCTTAGGAGATGGGAGTCTCGAACATCTCTTAAGTTACTACACCCACGTTAGACACTGGATAAGAGATGTCAAACCCCGTAAACATCTCTGACGCCGTTACACTCATATTTATCGTTGATTTAACTTACATAAGATCTTTTAGTTCTGACTCGAGTGTTTTGTCCTTTTCAATTCGCTAAGGTCAGCCTGAGCATTTCAGGGTTGAAGACCTTATTTTTGGAGGACGAAGACAAAGATTTGTACTATTATTATTTATGATACGTATTCCACTGCATCATGTTGTTCTGCTGCATTTATTTATTTATTCTTGTTGTATGTAACTCTGGTTCTATTTTGTACAAGTATAATCCAATTTATTTCTAAATAGCTTCATGAACTGTTATTTGATTATTATATTTTGTCATTCCGCTGCGAGAATCTGTATTTGTTTTATTTCTTTCTCTTTTTCTTATTTACCCCATAACAATATGCCCTTTTGAATGGTTTGAGTCTGGCATGTGTGTTTACTTATGCACTTGGCGGGTGCAACGTCCAAAAAGGTAGGTCGTTACATGTTTTATGTTGGAACATTCGTTAGTTGCATCAGATTTCCAAAGAGAATATCTGCATAAATTTCATTTCAACTGATTTTCAATTGGCAGACATTTTTACAAAACCCCTTCCAGAAAATAGTTTTTTGTTGACTTCATCTCAGTTTAGGCATTTTATAAATTTGATTTTATATTTTTTGGATTTGATCTTAAATGTCTATTTTAACTAATCTGATTCACTATTGATTATCGAAAAGATAAATAGTGACTGAAAAAAGTGATGAGCGTTGATATTAATCATACATTATGACTTGAGACAGTATATTTAGTAAATTTCTTTAAAAATTTAAACAAAATTTGTAATAACTTTGGTTGGTAAAAATTCCACGACCATCTCAATTCCTATCATATTTCTACGACAATCACTCATCAAAATCTACGACAATCACTCATCAAAAATTATTCATTTTTTAGTTAATTAGCAATAATTCATCCAAAAGTATTCACTCTCATTTAAAAGTCCTCAAGATTATGCATGGGTGAACTACTTGGAATCTTTGATTATGTGCTTTCATGCTCATTTAAAAGTCCTCACGGTTATGCATGTATGGAACACATATCAAAATTGATTATTAAATAGGCGAGTTGATTCTAACCCCATTTAAAAGTCCTCACGGTTATGCGTGGTTAGAAGATACGTGGGATTCATTTTTTAATAAAAATTGGTATTACTACTAATCTCATTTAAAAGTCCTAACGGTTATGCATGGTTAGTAAGTATTCAAATTCCTATCATAAATATACCACAAATGGACAAGACTATATGGTTTTCTATGCCGACATCACCTTTATCACTCTAAAGTGGAATATGCGCCTAACAGAGTATTTATGATTTTTGTTTGATTTTTCTTTAAATTTAATATTTATACTCGATTAGGTACTAATGTTGTATTAATGTCTATCACTTTATCACTCTTTTTCTAAAGCTGTTACTTTTTTGTTGATAACAAAAGGGGGAGAGAAGTTAAGATTTTGGCAAATAAGTTCAAATTTTTTATTTGCATATTTTTTTTATTATTTTCATGCATATGTGAAGGGGGAGCTTTATTGTAGGGGGAGCATTCAAATAGGGGGAGCTTATAGAATTCATCAAAATTCATCAAGACCAAATACATTTAATAGAGTCAAAATCTTAATATATGTTTGTTATCATCAAAAGGGGGAGATTGTAGAATACAATAGCCTATGATTTTTGTTTGATGACAATAAACATATATATATATATATTCATTTAAATGTATTTGTTATTGTACTATTTTATTTTTTCACATAATTAAATAAATATTTATTGAATAAAATAAATAACTCGAAATTCATATTCAAACAAATATTTTATTCAAACAAATATTTTATTGCAAATTCAAATATTACAAATTTGAGCTCTCACTGCATTTACACATTTTCAATTACAATACAAGTCTCAATTGCAACACAATTTTCGCTATACAATTTTACATACATATTTCACCTCACTACATATTCACTCATCACTCGTATTTGATCTTCAACTCTGTTCCAGCTAGTATCCAGCCTCTGAACTATTTGCAAATAAACATTGACACGGTAAAATTGAAAAAAGAAATATTTTGTAGTGCACAATGAAGTGTGTGTTTGAAAATATTGTTTGCCTCAGTTATTTGGGTTGTTCGTCGTCATTTTTTTAATTCATCTTACATGAACAACTTGTGACATGCATAGTGAATCACTATACATGCGACAAGGTCGTGCACACCGATATACACTTGCTTGTTAAAATTGCAGGGACAGGTGAGCACAAGGTCAAACCCAAACTGGATTCAACTCAGGTGCAAACAAAATACAGTCATGAAAATAACACAGAAATGGAGCAATGCAATCAAATTTTAAATGCAACAAGCTACATTCTAGAATGAACACAATGCAACATGACGACCAACCGACCAGTTCAACCAGACCAACATCAAAACATACACATATACCAGACTTTAGAGTATAAACACCAAATGGCAATGCAAATGGTCAGAGATAACCAGAATGGACTCAGCTCAAATATGGACCAGTCAACAAAGTCAAAGCAACAAAGCAAGCATGTCATCATAACCCAGACTACAGTAACAAGCGCACAAGGACAAGTCAGCACATGAAAACAACATGCAACCAGGTGTTCAAAGTGCACAAGATCAGAATTCAGGCATGAGTACGTGGCAGTGCATATGTACAAAGTCAGTATGAACAAGTCAAAAATCACAGAGTTCGTTCGATCAAAAATCCACGCAAGTGATAAAATCATGAAAACTTCAAGCCAAAAATATACAAACGAATTAATAGGGTTTCTATCCCTATAAATTCAACCCAATTCTTCACTGGCACGATCTTCTAGTTTGAGCATAATCAAAAATCGAAAAACGGAAAATCACATACCAATTCACAACATCCATTCAAACTCGAACTTGTAGCAGCCTAAGCAAATCGAAGAACAAAGAAGTAATCAAATTGAGGAACGAAAGCATCAAAGCAATCGATTCGAATTACTATTTCCAGCAGCGGCTCCAAGTTCGAACAAAACCCTAATTTTGAAGAGTAGCAAAGGATCGGCCGAAGAGAATACACGAGCAAAAATAAAAAGGGGAGACAAGTCTTTTGTTTAAATTGGGCCGGTTTAGTTTAATTGTATTGGGCTTCATTTTTAATATAGGTTTTTGTTTATTTTTATTTATATTTGTAATTTTCTTTTTTAACTTTGTATAAACTCTAGTTTTAACTAGGTTACGGACTACGTGGCGTAGTTCGGAGAATTCGGAACTCAGTGGCTGAGTTGTGGCAGGTTTTTGAGCTTAGAGTTAGGTTAATCGAGTTAGCGGGTGTCGCGAGTTTACGTGTGTTTGTAAGCGTCTGATTACCTAATTTGTAGTAGAAACCTTGGAGGCAGCACGTAGGCAGGTTATTGCCGAAGTTTGGTAAAACTGTGTGTGATCTTTTCTTCTTTGTTTTCTGTTTTTATTTTTATTTCCACATTAATATTTTGTATCACCCTATTCACCCCCCCCCTCTAGGGTGAAAACGATCCTACAGTTTCTTCTCTTCTATATTTGCTTTCTTTCACCCCTAATGACCTATCATTTGGACGAAATGATCGGCACACGAATACCGAGGATGTTTCAGTGTCATCTTTGTCTATTAGAAAGGCAGATCGTTACATTTGGTATCATAGCTTAGGTTGAGCGAGCACCTAGGCTTTGGTGGGGTAAACTCATTATAGATAGGGTCAGTAGTGCCCTAGAATGAGTCCGAGTGTAATATCTATATGGTGCGTATTTGTTAGTGAATGAAAATGTTTTATATTGTGTTGTTTGACATGTTGAGTGGCTTAAGAATTCTGGTCGATGCGCCTAATCAACGTTATCGATAGGGATTTCCTAAACACTTGAACAAGTTAAATTGACATGATATTGTTTTAAATTTGGTAAATGAAATTTTTTTTACGTAAGAACATATTTTCTATACATAAAAAGGGATGATTTTCAAACTCTATGTAGTTATCTATGAGGAGAATGGGTTAGGAGAGATAATATTTAAATTATTATCATTTTAGGCTTAAATAGTAATGCTCATCCAGTTTTGAGCATTAACTATTGTCAGATTTAACAGTAGATTTCCTTTTTCCATCATGGGTTGAATAGACAGAATTTGTAGGAACATTGAATCGAACACCTTGTAAATTAAGTTTCTTAATTTAACTATAAGGCGTTTGATGATATATATGGTTAAAAATTGAATTTTAATAAAGTTGTTAATAAAAGAAAATCTTCCGGTAGTTTTATAAGACGGATTAGGAGAGATGATTTTACAAATCAGAACTATCAAATGTGTTTTAAAAATAAAAAGGGTTTTGAAAATGTTAAATCCCGGTGGCTTTGATATACTACAAATGATTTTAGAAAAATAGTAGTAATCTTTCTTAAGGATATTTTAAGATATAGATATTTGAAAATAAGTTTGAGAGCAAGGTTTTCTTTGGACAATTCGGGAATATGTGTTGATCTATTTTGTTATGATCCGAATAATCTTCCAAGTGACAATCGAATGTTTGCTTAGGCAAATATGATGGTACACTTAGTAAATTATCATCTTTATCATTGTACAATCGGGACGAGTTGAAATCCGAGTGAATCCAAAGCAAGCGAATGATTTTGTTACAAACTATTTGTCTATAAATAGTACTATTCGAGAAGAAATTTAGGAAAAAAAAGATATATTTTTTTATTAACTAGTTCGAGTGTCTCGAAAATGACTAAAAATGGGTAAGTGATGTGTTCAGATGGCAAACACTTCTCTTGAGTAGTGCCCTTCTTAGTAAAGGGGTATATGATACTATTAGGTAGCACCCAGTTCCTTGACATCGTTCTGGAGTTACTTAGGCTATATGTATGTTTCAAAAGGTTTTTGGAATAAAACCCGAGTATTGTTTTCTTAGCTCCCTTAAAAGGAAGAATTTCAAAAATAAAAGGATATTTTGAAGATGGATTAATAAATGAAGTTTAATTAGGTTAAATTTAATAAGGAGGTTTAATAAACTTTGTTATTTAAAACTATGTCTTTGATTTAATATCTAGAATGTGAAGAATTTTTAATGTTATTAGGCGGCTAATGGACATTTTACCATAGAAGTGTCTAAGAAAAAGTAGAAATAAAAAAATCAGATGTTTGAATATACTCTTAGGATATAGAAGAGTATTATACAAGTTAATTAAATTTAAAAATTGATTCTTATGAAGCATGGTGTGTGGGTAGAAAATAGTTAGATAGTATGAATCATTAGATTAGTACGTAGGTTGTATGAAGATCATTTCTCCTTTTCATATAGTTCTCGATCCTAGATTTGAGTATATGACTGAGGGTGTTTTAAACCATTCCAAATAAGGATTCATCACTCGATTTATGGTGT
This sequence comes from Allium fistulosum, assembly GCA_030737815.1. Taxonomy (NCBI): domain Eukaryota; kingdom Viridiplantae; phylum Streptophyta; class Magnoliopsida; order Asparagales; family Amaryllidaceae; genus Allium; species Allium fistulosum. Next base: position 409,836,817 of record CM060908.1, on the reverse strand, counting down.
GCATTGGTGAGGGTTCTTACGTGGAACCAAAGGTTTTCTATCATAGTTTGCTATGCAAGGAGAACATAGGTTTCTAAATTAAGAGGCCTGATCAAAGTCCGCAATAGGAAGTCGGGTGAGCGATACTAGTTCGGAAGTGAAGTTATGTATTCGAGTGAATGATCAAATCAGATTTTATATAAGGATGATCAATGTACATCATACGGGCTGATGAACAGTTTAAGTGTTTCTAAGAATTAGGGTTGTGGTACAATTTCGGGGACGAAATTCTTTTAAGGTGGCAGATCGTAATGACTCAGAATTATACCGCCTTGATTTGCGGATATTTAATAAATTTTAATATTCAAATAATAGGTTTTAAATAATAATAAATAATGGTAAATAGATTTGTAACGACCTAGGATTATGCCACTTTGGAATAGGCTATTTACAAATATTTTATGTAATCAATAAATGGATTTTTATTTGCATAAACCTATTTTAATTATTTAAAATAATGATAAAATATTTTTCAAAATGTGTTTACCAATATAGATAGTTTAGATAAAAATAGAAAATGTGACCGAAGAACGTTTTTCGAAATTTTGACTTTTCGATACCCGAAAGTCGTCGGGAACGTTGTGCACACTTGGTGTAACACACACACGCATATATGTGCATGACATGATTAAGTTAGGATGGGTTAAGATATTTATAAGTGGGTTTAGTTAATTAAAAGAGGTTTGATTTTTAATAATCAACAAAGTAAAAATAGTAGCCCCTAATAGTAACCTGCATAGTACATAAAACCTTACCACCTTACCTTAACACCTAGGCTAGTACAAGAAGGGATGGAAGGGAGGAAGTTGCACCTAAAATGAAGGAGGAAAAGGTGGTGGTTGTTATAATCTATGATAACATATATTTTATTTTATTTAAAAGGATAGTTTGCTAATTTACTCCTCCTCATTTCCTATAAATACCCATACCCTTCTCACTTTTCGTTCTTTACTTCATTTTCTTCATTTCAAAATTCCCCGTCTTCTTCAAAGCTCCATGACCCTTTAATGGCTTGTTCATAATTTTTAAAGTTTAAAAATCCTAACTTTTTCCTCCTTAAAAGCTTATTTAAAACACTCCTTTTCACTTCAACACCTCTTCTCCACAAAACAAGCACCTATACACCCAAAACAACCTTGGCCAAGGCCCATAGACCCATGGCTGAGCCCATTTGGCCCCCTGAAGCACACAAAAGTTCCATATTTCCAAGGCAAGGTGATGTGCTAGGTTATATTAGAGTCTAGTGGGAAATTAGTTTAGTTTCATAACTTTCGGTGAGTAAAGCTTAACTATTTTGATCATAAATATATTGCTCACAAAAGTGTAAATTGTTGGTAATTATAATGCTTGGATATGTAATATTAAAGTTGGGCTGATTATATATGATTGTACTTGGAAATATATGTGTTTTGGTTGAGTATTGTTATGCTTAGTTAGTCGACATATAACTTAATTATGATAGTTAATATATCATAATTGTTGCAATTTGGAATCTTGATGTATACGCTATCATTATATGTTGCTTATGATATAGTTGGGATGTTGGACATGACATTAGAATGGGTATGTTGTTCATGGCATAAAATTTAGCGATTCGCTAACTTAAAGGGACCTTTGAAATCCCTTTTTCCGAAGTTTTGAAATTGGTTTTAAAATGGTTTAAATTTCATGGCTAAATATGTTTTGTTTTCAAAAGTTTACATTTATGTTTTTAAAGTGATAAGAGTTCAAAAAAGAAAGTTTTAAAAGTTAGAAAAAGAATTTTCAAGTTTCTGAATGTGAACTTCGGAAAAATATAACTATTTTTCAAATCTAAACTTGTTTTAACTTAAAATTTTTAGGAAATGCTTTCTAACTTTAGTTTAGTAATTAGGGAGCAATTATTTAATTAATTATTTATTTGATGATTAATTGATTAATTGATTAATTAATTAATCAAGGTAATTAGTACTTAATCATTTGTTAATAACGGTTTTTAAACATAAATGTTAATCAATTGAGTTAATCATGATTTGTTACTTAATTAAAGTTAATTATTATTTAATTATTTATTTAAGATAATTATTATTTAATTATTTATTGAAGATAATTATTAATTAATTATTATTTTAAAAAGGGTTTTATATAATTAATCTTTGATTAAAGTTAATTATGTTTTAATAAGGTTTAATTACTTTTAATTAGAGTTTAATTACTATTTAACAAGGATTTGATTCTCATTTACAAGAGTATTAATTTATTTTAAAATTGCTTTGAGTATAAGTAATCAATTTTGTTTTTAACTATTTTCTTCTCAAATTTGTTTTAAATCAAGGGATTTCCGTGTCACTTACCATTAAGTCACCCCATATGATTAGAAAAACTAAATGACATCTATTAGCACGACAAAACACCATTCTGCTATTACAATTAACTTGGACATTTACTTAAGTTGGTTGATTGTTATGTGCTGATCCCTTATATACTTGTTGTTATGTGATGCCATGTTAAACTGGGTAAGTAAAATCAAAATAAAAGCAACATTATGGTCACAAAGTCTCTGTTTGATTTTGTAAAGATAAACATATCATTTTCTTTTTGAAATGGTTTTAAAGTTATTTCAATTTGAACGAGATATTTAAAAAACGATTTGACAAATGGTTTTACTAAAGATGTTTTTAACTAATGGGAATGGTTTCCATGTCATAAAAAGAGATTTTTATAAAGAGTTTTATAAAGGAAAGTGGAAATTTATAAAGTGCTTTGGGTATGTGGATTTGAGATTTTAAGCAAAGAAGATTTCATAAATAAGGAAGATTTATAAAAAGGATTTGCTTATTAAAGGAAGCTAAATTGATTTAAGATTATTTAAGAAGTTGTTTAACAGGAAACATTTATAAAGAAGTTTTATAAATGATTTTGGGTATTTATAAAAGAAGTTCTAGAAAATGATTTGGACATTCATAAAGGGAGTTTATAAAAAGGATTGGATATTTATAAGAAATTTATATAAAAAGTTGGATATTTAGCAAAGCAATTTATATAAATGATTTTGAATATTTATAAGAATTTTATAAACAAATGTGGAAGTTTGGGAAGTACTTTTAAATGGATTTTGATTTCAAGTATAAGAGATTTCATGAATGAAATAGATTTAATTAAAAAGGGTTTATCGAAAGAAATATAAAAATAGAATTTGAGATCTGGGTTTCTCTAAACTGACCTTATAAATAGTGTTTAGGGTTGTCCTTACCTCTAATTTAAACAACATTTGTTTCTCTAAATTGACCTTATAAATAGAATATTGTTTAAACTATCTACTCATGTATGCTTCGGGGCCCAAAGTGGGGTGATCATATTCGGTACTACTAGTCAAGTGGTAGGCCAGTCATGTAAAGCATGGGTACAAGATGTTCTTGTCAGACCCTGGTGCATTTTATCTAGAAATGTACCATCAGAAGGTAGTTCCCTACCTTGCCATAGTTTGGAATCCATTATCCAATATGAGCCTTTACGGGTTTAGATATGTACCTATTATGCTGGAATTTAATTAATGTAACAATTTTGGTTATGTTAATTATTTATCTGAAAACCCTAGACATTATGATAATATCACAGATTTTGTATAGAAAATGTTTTGGTTATCATAAGGTAAAAACCCATCCATGTTTATGTGTGGCGTGGTCTTACGAGATGCCTTTTATTTAAAGGTTTTTACAATGTTAAAGACTTATGCTTTACTCACACCAGACCCATGTCTGACCCGAAGTTTATTTTCCCTTTTTCCTAAACTCTTGGGTGCTCAAATTTGAATGAGTAGCCAAGTAGCTTAGGTTTTTTCGTAGATTTACCTTGGAGGAGCTTGGAGCAGGTGACTTCATCGATAGCTAGTTATTTTTCATGTTTCCACTGTATTATATGTATATTGTATCCGTTGGATAAAGTTAGACATTTATAACCGTCCTAGGGTAGGATTTGTATTAGTATGACTCTAATTTTACATTTTTGAAATGACTTTGTAATATATTATGTTGAGTAATATATATTGTTCCGTTGCATTATGAGATTGTTGGTTAGTTTCTTCTCTTCTATCTTTTCTTTCTTTCACCTCTAATGACCTGCCTTTTGGACGAAATGATTGGCACATGAATACCGAGGATGTATTCAGTGTCGTTTTTGGTATTAAGAAAGGCAAGTCGTTACATTAATATAATATACACACAACATGTATAATGCATCTATATCAACTGATATGGGATCCATATCAAAAACGGTCTAAAACTAGCAATTTCCTAAAATAGCACATCAATGAGAAAAATGTGATATTTAATTTAAAACCACTTAAAAATACTCTTAATTTCTTTTATAAAAGTAAAAGGTGTGTTTAAATATATTAAAATCATATTTTTAAAGTTAGAAATCGTTTCAAAACACCGTTTTTCTACTATACTAACAATCATAATATGGTGAAAAACAATATCATTCACCTCAGCAAAAGCCGTCCAATCCTATGTTAAGTCGTCGAGCTCTCCATCATGAGCGCAACACAAGAACCATGTCCAAAAAGGACCTTATATGCAAAAGATATGAATTAAACACGAATCAAGTTTAAATAAACTATTAATTAACTTAATTAAATCCTTAATTACCTTATTATCCCCAAATCCATCTTTTTCCCCAAATAATGATACACCGTGCACAACTAAACTCATATACACGCATACCCTCACTTCTCTTTTCTCCCTCATTTCTCGATGAATAGCTTGCTCCATCGCGCTCCACTATGCACAAGCTCCGTGACGCACACCACCAGATAATAACCGAACTCTCCCCCTAAATTGCGACATGCTCGACCACGCTTCCCCTTTAAAATGTCGCAAATCACAAACGATGACCGGATCTCAAGCGAATGATATGGGAGGAAGCACATCACCAAAAGAAACTCGATGGCACACTCCATTTCACCTATCTCCCCTCCAAGCTCCGACAAAAGGTAACCCAAGATCCACGTCCATATATGGCCACCAGCCTAAGCACCATCGCACAAGTCAACGTCACTGCCGATGCGAAGATCTCCTCCATACGAGTTTAACAGATGATTTATAGTTAAGCGAAGCTTTCGATTTAATTTATTAATGGGTTTAGAGAGAGGCAATCATTATTTTTGTTACATGCAATGTAACAGTATTGGGTGAGAGAGGGGTAGGTTTAGGTAATGTATATTTATATTAATACTATATAATTTATTTGAATTCTCAAATAAATTGCCTTACATTTGAGCTCGTACGATCACACGACACGTCCAATCGACCTTATTTTTCCAGTCCCAATGGTATAAATTTTGTCGCTATTTCAGTCAGTGCTCCGGGATGATAATTTCACGCATTTCGAGATCGTTTTGGCCATCAGATCTTCTGATCTCCAAATATTGCGATATTTATACTCATTTTAATCTGCAATGTTGATCTGAACTCAATGGAAGTGGTCTCGAGTCCGGATTCGATTGTATGTGAAAAATCATATTTTTAGACCTTTAATTAATTAATAATTCAATATTTATATTAATTATTTAAATATCTTATCGTTAAAAATACGGATCGTTACATTCTTCCCTCCTTAGAATAATTTCATCCTCGAAATTCCCAAGGTAAGAAAACATCTCCTAACCTATAGGCTTTCAAAGCCCCTCATGTTTTGGAAAAATTCAAAAGCACCTCCTCTGTGCGGCTAGGTCTAAAAAAAATCTCAAAACAACATAGGTATATATTCATCTCATATCCGAGGCATCTCTATCTGAGGCGTCCCATTTTTTAGGACAATATATACCCAAATCTACACTACAGATCTCACATACCTCTTTTATAGCAAGAGCATACCATTTAGATGCGAATAAAAGCGAGTAAGCATCCAAATAGCAACACTTTCTTCTATGTACCTGAACATGAACTCAACAAAGAAGATTAAACACAATAGTAACATCATCATGTAAATAAGCATACTAAATCATATATGTAAAAATCATCTCAAACAAATATGCTATATCAAATCATAACTTTCTCGCATGCCTCATGACCATGTAAGCATAAGTAATCATATCAAGTACTAATAATCAAACATCAAATAGGCACATATAAGATCAAACATCAAAATGTAACACACACGTCTATCCTATCATGTAGGATACTAAACTATCTAGTATAAGGAATCAAATGTGATTTCCAATATGAAAGCCGACGAAAGATGAAATCTTACCAAGTGAAGAGCTCCGGACAAATGGTTCTTATACTCTTCTCGATCTTCCATATGCTATCACCTTAGCTTTCACTCTACTGAAGCATTACTACTCCATTGCCTCCCTCCTAACCTATTTCAGATCATGTCCTATAATATGAATAGGCTACGAGGTCTCGAAATTTCTGGTTCAGTCTCAATATCATCTAATCGATTTAGTGCCATATTTTCCAATACCTCTTGTAAGTTCTCCCAAAAATCACCAGTGAACAACTGGGACCACTTACAATACACTTCAACACATCATGGAATTAGACAATACACCCTACATACAACTTTACCTGTTTGGATGCCTTCAACTGGACCTAACAGATATAAATCTAGCACTCTTCGTCAATCTATCGACTTTGATCCAAATGCTACCATATCTTCTTTTAGTCTTAGGAAATCCATTGATGAAGCATATAAATATCCGCTACCACAACAACTCGAGAACAAACAATCTCTCATCCCTACGAAATTAACAATCTCGGTCAGGTCCACACTGCATCACCTCTACAGATACTGCTTATTCCTCTAACTTAGCCATGACCTTCACTTGTCTAGCTTCCTAACTATGACTAATAGTAATCCGCTCAATCAAAGTAGGTCCGATGGTCAAACTAGCCATTATCTTTGGCTGTAGCTCACATCGAGTTTTGAAGTCATAACCAGCGATAAACTTGAGCTGTGTCCACTCTAGGAACATCGCTCTCAAAATGGCTTGTCTTCCACTCAAAGTATCAATGACTGCATTTCCCTACTGGGCATATAGGAAATGTCAAAGCCTTAGGAGGTCAAGAACTCTAACCATCACTACTGGTGAAGGTTAAGATTCTTCTAAGAAGAGATACTTCAACAATGTGGGATCACCATACCTCTCTCCTAGCAGAAAGTGCCTCTAGATCCCCAAAGTGAATGCTATCACTTCCAACTCAAATCATGAGTCGGATACATTCTCTCGTACGGTTTTAGTTGTCGACCAGCATATGTGCAACGACCTGTAATTTTATCACTTCGATTTAGAATATTTAATGAATTTTAGATATTCAAATAAAGGTTTATTAAACATAAACAAAAATATTATGTGATAAATAATAATGGTGATCTTGCTTTGGAAAAATGTTTACAAAAATATATTCTTTGGAATAGTATCAATAAAATGACCAAAAATTGTTTTCTCGATAAATAAATTTTTAACCATCATAAGTCGCACATGGTTTTTTTTACACACTTATTTCTCCATTTAAGCAAGAATATGTCATAAAGTTATTTATTTTATTTTTGGAAATGAAATGCCTTTATGACATCATCAAGGATGGTATCACTTTTATATATTTTCTGGAATTTTAAATTAAGTTTAAATATTCAAATAATGGTTTTAAATAAATATTAATTCATTTTAATTATTATATAATGATAATAATTGATTTATAATGTTTTATAAATATATTAACTTGTTTTATAAAGATATAAAAATTTCGTCGCACTTTGGCAATTCGACGGTGAAATTTTAGAGCACTTATTTGGTATTAGTTTATATGGTTTTATAGTTCAAATGAGATCGTTCTAATTGTTTAAAAATGATAATAATCCAATTTTCATGATTTGTTCAAAAATATATATAGTTTAACTAAGAAGTAAAAATATTACCGAAAATCAGATTTCGAATTGTCAATGATTTATCAAACAGAAGTTGTAATCGAATGTTGCACCATGTTTTTTCAAATAAGACACGTATGTGCATATATACATGCACATGACATGTACATACATATAGGAAGTTGCCATGTGCATTTACTAATTACATAAGGTAAGAAATTGGAAAATATCATGATATTTTCAAAGCAAAGTCAAAGCACATGCATGATGTGATGTGGTGATGGAAGGGGGTGTGGGCCGAGCACATGGAGGGTAGGGAGGTGGAAAGGTGGTGTGAAGTATAATGATGTTGTTCAGGATATTTTCTCAAATTTTACCTATAAATCCACATGCCATCCTTCACAATTCTACACACCATTTCTCCACTTCTTCCTCTTCTTGAAGCTCTTTAACGGCTTCCTAATGGCCTCTTTTCTCTAAGAAAAATTTTAGCAAGAAAGTTATGCAAAAATAATTCTATATGCAAACAATGAAGATCCACCTCCAAAACAAGTCCAAACACCTCCTTACCTTCTCATGTACCCACGGCCACCAACATTACCACCCTTTGGTCGAGCTAATACCCTCATCCAAGCATGGTCCGAACACTTCAAAGAAGGAGGAGCAAGTTCGAGAAGCTCCGGAGCAAAGAAAAGAGAATGAAGTGCTGCAGGAGTACTGTCGATTTATTTCAAGGAGCTTCGGAAAAAGATTGGCGGAGTGGAAATCGATAGTGAGTACTCAACATTCGTAATTATTAAAAACATCTACAATTATTTCAATTATGATAATATGATCATTTAATATTTTGGATTATTTATATGGATGTTTGAAAATTGGTTAATTATATGGTTGATAACTTGGTTGTGATGAATATAACCAATAATGAGAAAATCATAACTATCCAAAATAGAAATGGTTAATTAATCAACCATGGTTAATTCATGATAAAATAAATCCCTGTTAATAAGGCTCTTTCTGGTTTTGAATACAAAAAGATTGAAAAATGAATATATAATATTATAATATGAAATAAAGTGGAAAAGGAGTTTTTAATGTAGTAAAAATAGTTTGAAATGATTTAAAATGGTTCAATATGGTATTTTAAACATTTTAACAAATTTCAGCAAAGTTTAATGAAGTTTGAAAAATAGAGCCAAATCGTGCTCGTCGCGTAGTGGCAGTTCATCATTTTCTGACCTGAAAAGTTAAACCATTGTGTAGGATTCAATATTAAGTCGGAATTCTTTGAAATAAGAATTTTTCGGATCCATTAGAATATATTTTTCAAAAAAGAAAAAAATCAAGATTTCATTTAGTAGAGTTTGAAATATGTCCAAATCAAATTTCAAAAACATCGCATTTTGGCAGTTCGAAAACCAAAATGGTAAATTCTTAAAAATAGATATTTTTAAATCATTAAAAGTATGAAATAAATTCCATAAATATGTTAAAATATTTTAAAGGGGATTTGAGTTATAAAAATAGGCTTATATGAAATGGAATTTGTATTGTGATCAAAGAAGCTTTAAAACACTATTCACAACAGTTTTTGCAATGGTTTTCGGTAACTTTTGCAAATCATGGTTTGAACTTAATTATTCTTCCCTAATCTTTTTAGTAATCTTTTCAAATGAATAATTTAGTAATTTGAAGATGATTTGGAAGTTCTATAATTATTTTAAAGGAGTTTAAAATAAAAGGTTAAAGAAAAATTATTTTAAACAATATTTGAAATAGTGTTAAGTAAATGAAAATCATCTCTAAAAGATCATTTAAAGGATTTAGAGTTGATCAAACAGCTTGAATGCCTTATAGGTGATAGAGAGATAGTCTCTAGACCCGAGCTTGGACAACTAGTGTTTAGGTTCTGCTCTAGCTATCCAGACTGGCCCGACGGAGGGGATAGTTAATTTGATCTACTCGGACCGCATTTTCTTAAGTTAAAAAAAAAGAACTTGGAGTTTTTCAAAAGTTAAACAAGATTTTAAAATATGATCTTGGTGTTATATAGAATATCCTAATTAAACTCTGTATTAAATTCTGAGGAGGGAACTCGTACTATCCGTGTGAATTTAAAAGATGATTTCACTGTTATTCGTTGAATAGTACATGTTGAATACAAAAATTGGTATTGAGTATAATTAGTCTAATCTCTATGGATCTTTTTCTACTCAATACTAATTGATTTGGGTTTACAATAAATGATGTCTTAAATAACATTATTTTTGACCCATTTAAAAGTTATGATTTGAATATAAGAAATCTTTGTTAAAATTTAAATAAATGATTTGGAAATGTTTTCCTAAGTAAAAAGTGAAATTATTTTGAATTATTCCAAGATTAAAAAGGTTTAATCAACCAGAGAATTTGATAAATGAGGCTTAACGATTCTATATACTCTTAAAAGATAATGGAATAGTTTAAAAGAATATGTCTTCGAAAGATATTTGATTTGATAAAAAGACAAATTGATTGGATTTTGTTTGATAATCACCTATATACGTGACATCTTTTCATCGATGATTGGTTCGGAGAAACCGGGGTCGGATTTGGGTAATTCTTACCTGAAAACCACTTCGAACCAATATACGTGTTCGAAGGTGAAGACAAGTTCAAGACAATGATTTGAAGACGAAGATCTTCATGACGTAGGGCTGCTTGACACTAACTTCTGGGTTAATCCCCATATCATATATATATATATATGGTAACAGTAGTGCCTTCGTTCTAAAAATCTTTGATTTGCAAGGATTGCTCGCTACTAATCCTAGGTGTGATTCCCAAATAAGAAGTAGTAGGAGGAGTGCCTTCGATTTGTACTTCACCTAAACAACTTGTATGGATGAGTGTCTGACATTGCATTTCTAAAACCACGTACATTGATCTCTACAAATATACATCTGTTTGATGGTGTAGGAGGTAATCCCTCCTATACTTAACACCCTTCTCTGAGACGTACGAGCTCAGAGGTTGTATTTTTGTGGAAATCAATAGTGTGTTGTTAGTAATGACAATGTGGCATTATAATTGGAATTTACTTTGTGAAAAGCAAAGCATGGATTTATGGAAAGAAAAGCGTAGTTTCACGAGCCTTACATCCCAGGAATGATACATGATACTATGTGGTCTGTAGGACATATATTTCAGGCTATTGGTTTTATTGATCATAGTAGGTCTAATAGTGTCTGGACCCTCAATGGTTTAAATGGGCAGGTATTGGAGGCTCGACTTAGAAAGAGCAAAGCCATGGAAATACAATGTTCTATAGTAGTGTAACAATGTAGTATGGAGGCTTGCTTCAGAAAAGTGAGTAGTCACCGGGGACTAGGATTGTTATGCATGGATTTCACATCAAAGGAAATAGCCACTAGTTCCCTATCATGTTGGTAATCCAATTCCAATACAAGCTTTATGATTTTGGTTGTATTCCCAAAATAGTTGTAATGCTTTGCAAACATTTCTGCTACCCTTTTGGTATCATATACACCGTTTGACATTATCCGGGTATTGATACCTACTTTGTGTACATATTTATTTGAAAAGTGTTTTCAAACCAATGTCAGTATTGATAACACCAAAAAAAATTTGGTATAAAGTATTTTGGTTATCATAAGGTAAAAACCTGTTCATGTTTATGTGCGGCGTGGTCATATGAGATACCCGTCTTTCCAAAGGTATTGATTGGCATCAACCTGATCTATGACACTGTAATATACATTTGTAATTCGAGTTTTCTTACGTTGGTTTATCAAGCCTGATCTGAGTAGTTTCAGGTTTAGCTAAAGACGCTTAGAGTTTCCAAAGGAGAGCTGGAGATCATCATCAATGTATGGACGTATTCTATTTTTCCGCTGCATTTGTTTTGTTGTTTTCAGCATTTGTAAGGACAGAGGATTTATAACCGTCTAGAGTGAAACTAGGTTAGACTCTGGTACTATATTCAAACTTTTCTGCTGTAAAAGATTTTGTGGTTAATAATATATTATTATTCCATTCGTGTGAGATTCTGTTTTCTACTATGTTTTGTGTTATTTTCATTTTACCCCTTAGTTATTCGCCATTTTCGTTTAATTTGAGTTGGACATGTGTGGTTTATTATCAACTTAAACTGTACGGAAAAGTGGGTCATTATAATGTGCAACAACCTTATCTTTTAGGACCAATACTGCCCCTAGTCAAGTACCACAGGCATGTATGTGTACTATGGACTCCTAATTCCCGAATGACTAATATCGATGCACTCATCAACTTCTCCATCAGACTCACAAACACGTGCTCACACCTCACGTCCTAAATAAAAGTCCGATTCTCCCTCGTCAAATCGGTAGATGGTACTGCTACCTTTGAGGAGTCCTTGGTAAAACATATATAACATCTCGTTAATCTAAGGAAACTTCTCATATGTAGCACTCTTGGGTCTATTCAAATCCTGGATTACCCTAGCCTTCGTAGAATCTATAGCAGAGTCCTCCTCCGAAACAACGTGACCTAAGAATCTCACTTCCTTCCTCCAAAAATGATACTTCGAAGACTTCATCATCAATCGATGTTTTCTCAATACCTCTAACACAATCATCAAGCATGTCTCGTGCTCCTCTTCCGTCCATGAGTAGATGAAAGTATCATTAACAAGCACAGGAATGAACTTACTTATATGATCCCTCGAAATACAGTTCATGAGATCAACAAAGCATGCCAACACGTGGCTTAGCCAAAACGGCATAACCAACCAAACAAAAATCAAAGTAGCATAAGAAACGATGTGATCGGCATACTATCCCTAGCTACCCTCAACTGATGAAACCCCATTGCAAGGTCCAACTAAGAGAGCCCCTTTGTGCCATAGAGATGATCAAATAAGCCATCAATAAGTAGGAGTGGATACTTGTTCTTCAACTTATTCAGCTTATGATAATTCACTTGCAATGTCAAAGAACCATCCGCCTTAGTGCTGAACACTATAGGTGCATCCTACTCAAATATGCTCCCACGAATAAACCCTTGCCTCAATAGGTTATCCACTCGCATCTTTAGTTTCCTTTGCTTGTCAGATGTCATATGCTTTAAAGGCACAACAGCTGGTCTAGCACCTCTGACCAGATCAATACGGGACTCTATCCCTATGTGGTGGTAATCCGATCACCTCATATAATATATCTGGACACTTTCTAGCTATGCGTATAGATGTCAACTCCTTATATAGGATATCAAACGAATATAGAAAGCTAAGCCTCACCTCATTATCAGGTGGCCAGCCTAATGCTGCCTTCTGCTCATCGTCAATCCTTTTCTTCACCAGTGGCCTCTCACAATCCACCACTATTCTGTACATCTTTAGCCAGTCTATTCTCCGACTATAATACCGAACCCAATTAAACCCATAATAATTCAATAAAAAACAAACATCCATGACTCGATAAGGCTAAGTCTTGGCAAACCAAGCATAGGATGGTTGAGTCCCCAACAAGTTTCATCATAATTTAATGGTCGGTCACCTATCTCGGGTATTAATCCCAACCTATCTACTAAGTTACCAAATTTGAAGGAATATGAAACTCTGATATCGAATAAAACATGTATAGAAATGCATAAGTGGAAAGCATACCCTAGATAGTAAAGCACTTTCCCTTCTTTTTTGTTGATGGAGCACTCGAATAAATAGGAATGATAATCAATGCATATGCCTTCACGGTTTGTCCTTGCTCGGCTAGTTTGGGACAATCCATCTACACAAGGTATAGGCTCTCTAGTCATAAAGCCTTCTCGATCAACTTGTCGAAGCTCTTATCAATATGACAAATCTATCACTTTCTAAGATGATCACTCAACCCGATGATAGACTTTTCATTCATTTTAAGTGGAGTATCAATGAAAAACTGACCGTACTTCGATAGCACATCGAATTTGGCTACATATCCCGATATAGACATATCGCCTTACTTTAGGTCGGCGAACTTCCTAAACAACACTGACTTTTGTAAAGTTATGATAAAGTTTCTTCGAAGCGAACTATGAACTGATCCCAACTAAATAGGTCATCGGGAGACGAAGCTATAAAGGTACTCCACCAGTTCATTGTTCTTCCTTGCAGTTATCTAGAGGTCAACTACAACCTCACAGTGTCATCTAACTCCAAGTCATTGAAGATTACTTTGCATGTATTCTTCCAGTCCTGCATCTAAACAACCGACTCCATTCCAAGGAACAGTCTACCTCCTAGACTCACGTACTCTTTATACAGCTCGACAATGTCGACTCTAGGTGTTTGTACTTGAGCACCATAACTATTTGGAGTAACTTGGGCATTCTCGACAATGATTCACATCATCCTTGCGAACATATTCTGTTAATCATGGTTAGTGGCCCTTGATCCTGCCCACTCCTCTACATCGGAGATGGAGTCAATAGCAGCATTTCTCGTACGCTAGATCATTCCTAACCTACAATATGGATGATCGGTCTCTCATAAAGAAAACTACATTAATAGTACTTGTGTGTGCAATACATCTTATATACTATATACTACTACATATTTTGGAAAACCAAAATATATAACTAATATGCACTCTCTCGTATATAGGTATACACTCGATCCAGCCTAAGGTGAAAACTTCTACCTTATTTCTATTGGATCACGTATCAACTCAGATTAAGCATGCAACCTAAGCTCTAATACCGAATGTAACGACCGCCATACACCTTCGATGCTCATATAATCGAATAGTGCACTACTGCAGCATCCGGTTGAATAGGACAAACCAAATGAAAATGTCCAACATCCACCGTGAAGACTGAAGCTCGTCCAAGTCCATCGTCTTCCATCTTTAGATCGGTCGGCACACATCCCAGTACTCTTCTAAAAACTCTCCTATCTGTTTGGGTCTCCGATCAATATGCATGAAACGTTAACATGTGGGATATTCCCTAATGCTGGATCATCGATAAATCAGAGTTTTCAACCAAAACAGGCAAACAAGCATACAGGCAACCAAAAAGTGTACATACATCCAATATAGTATACACACAACATGTATAATGCATCTATATCAACCAATGAGGGATTCATATCAATAACAACCTAAAACTAGCAATTTTCTAAAATAGCACATCAATGGAAAAACCGTGATATTCGATTTAAACAATTTTAAAATACTTTTAATTTCTTTTATAAAAGTTAGATATGTGTTTAAATATATTAACATCAAATTTTTAAAGGTAGAAATCATTTCAAAACACCATTTTTCTACTATACTAACGATCGTAGTATGATGAGAAACAATATCACTCACCTCAACAAAAGCGATCCATCCTATGCCAAGTCGAAGGGCTTTCCATCGTGAGCGCAACACAAGAAATTGCATCTAAAATGGACCTCATATGCAAAAGATATGAATTAAATACTAATCGAGAATAAATAAGCTATTAACTAACTTAATTAAATCCCTAGTTACCTCATTATCCCCAAATCCATCTTCTTCCCTAAATCTGATATAGCATGCATAACCAAACCCATATACATGCATACCTCTCCCATCTTTTCTCCCTCATTTCACGATGAATCGGTGAACTGCTTACTCCATTGTTCTCCACTACGCACAAGCCCCACGACGCACACCACCAGATGATGACCGAACTCTCCTCTTAATTTGTGACATGCTCGACCGTGCTCCCCGACAAAATGTCGTGAATCACAAACGACAACTGAAGCTCCATTGAACGATATGGGAGGAAGCACATCGCTAAGAGAAACTCGATGGCACACTACGTTTCACCTATCTCCCCTCTAAGATTCGACAAAAGGTAACCCTAGATCCATGTCCATACATGGCCACCACCCCAATCACCATCGCACGAGTCACCATCACTGTCGATGTGAAGCCCTCCTCCAAACGAGTTCAATCGACCTAGTTTCATGATTTATAGTTAAGCGAAGCTCCCGATTTAATTTATTAAAGGTTTTAGGGAGTGGCGGCCATTATTCATTAAAGGCAACGTAAAAGTAACGAGTGAGAGAGGATGGATTTAGGTAATGTATATTTATGCTAATATTCTATAATTTATTTGATTTCCCAAATAAATCACCCTACATTTTGAGCTCATACGATCAAATGGGACGTTCGATCACAATGAAACTCGTCGGCATACATCATCTCATTTTTCTGGTCCAAATGGTATAAATTTCATCGATGTTCGAGATAGCGCTCCTGAATGATAATTTCACGCATTTCAAGATCATTTTGGCCATTGGATCATCCAATCTCTAAATATAGCGATATTTATACTTATTTTAATATGTAACGTCGATCTAAACTCAATGGAAGTAGTCTCGATTCCTAATTCGATCGTATGAAAAAAAAATCATGTTTTTGGATCTTTAATTTATTAACGGTTCGGTATTTAAATTAATTATTTAAATACCCTATCGTTAAAAATATGGGTCATTACACTCATCATCAATCATACGTTATCCAACAAAGTCCGATTACTCTTTATCAATATATCATTATGTATCATAACAAGGAGTGACTTTTGAGGTTTCATCTTATTCATTTTTAGTTGCATTTGGAACTCCTTTCTAATACACTCACCTATTCAATCAAATCAATTTGTTTTATTTTCTTTTTGCACATCATGTTGTTTACTTTCATTATATATATTCTATAAACTTATCATAGACATGCTACATGTATATCAAATACACATGATCATATCCATGGTAATTTAATGGTAAATTTAATGAAGTATGTGGAACCATTTTGATAGCATTAGATCTACGATTTCATAAATCAATATGTATCAATCCTAAGAGTTCACTAACTCTTAAGTTGATCCTAATAAACGGGTGATTTTCCCTTAATTATTTGGAACACAATTACTAGTACCATATGATTCATAATCATATGATTAAAGACAATTCTCAAACTTGTGGCTTAGTCTATAGTTCCAAATAATTGTAAGATTTCATATACTTCTATATTTTCTAATGCATTATTCTGTTATGAAAACAAATACCAATATTATAGGTTTATCTTATAACGAATGTTCATAGTACTCATACTAAAATAAAACTATGTCTATTTTAGGTTAAAACAAAAAACAATTATTATTTCATATAAATAATATTAGTATGTTTACGAGAACAATTTCTGTAACTTGACGCATCCACTAAGAAGTGTTATATGGTATGCTCCCAATATTTCCATCTTAATATAATAACATATGAAATACGATGCTCCATTCAACCACTTAATTTGGAAATTTATTTCGTACACTAGTTTATAGTCGAGAGTTTCAGATTAAATATCTGAAAATGGAAGAAATAGCTTCTATAGAAAACAATTTTCAATTTGAAAATACATGTAGAACAGAAATCACATTTCTCGTTCCATATTTAATATCTTTAAGCATATTATACAATTCTCGTTTTCAATGTCTCTTCACGAAGTAAAGGTGATCGTTCACTCTATTCATCCCTATAATACCTAAGTTACATCCACTCTCGTATATTCTCTTTCCTTTCTAAATAGCCAAACCATTTAAAAGGAAGCCCTTACTAGAAGACCGTAATGAACTCTTCAAAAAAATGCACTTGGTTAACCTTAATAATTAAGGATATCCAGTAAGTTGCACTATATGAAAACTGATCAAACTGACATAGTGATCGAATTCCTAGTATATTTTGTAGCTCCTGGTTTATTGCTACATCTAACACATTATGATCCTCACTATAACCAATCATACAGAATACACGACCTCATACTATTTTTCACTTTCTTACTTTGAACAAACTAAGTACATCGAAGCTTTGTACATTAGCAATGGCAACTATTCACTATATAACATTTATATACGATCTAATATGGATTAAATATACATATTCTTGTATTGCTTAGGAGTTCAAAACTCACAAAAGAAAATGCATAATCTTGGATAAACAAACTCTTAAGTGACCAAGGAACAAATGTATTTTGTATTTATATTATATGGCTCTTGCATAGGTTTTGAAGTGACAGCATGCTAAATGATTTATTGGTAAGTGTATATTTATATTTCTTTTGTCAATCTTGATTCAATTCATTTGTGTATTTTAATTATTAAACATTTTATCAATTTATATTAGTTGCATAATTTTATTGATGTAAATTATTTTTAACTTTACATAGCATATGTTCTTACAATATTAGAAAGGTTAAATGCTACCATTTCATTTATCTAATAAGGTCTCCATTTGATTTTTATGTTTCTCAGAACCCTAAGAAAAACATAGAAATCTTTTATTCCTCTAGTGGGTGTTAAGACTCGCTTATTCTCTAATTCTAACCTTGAAAATGATCAATAAATCATAGGCCTACAAGCGATAGACAAAACTTTATCGATTGTATCATATACAACCCGTAAACTGCGGTCTTTGTTCCAATCTCATCTAGACCTTAAGGAAGACCAAACAAATCAAGAGAGATTATTCACTCATACCCACCATTTGCGACGACCTAAGTATAATGCACGAACCTTGAAGAAGATCTACAAATATATGCATGTATCTTACCTCGTCTAGTCAATATATTAATAGTACTACACATAACATCCTTAGCTTGATGACGATCAACAATTAAAGAGTATGCAAATAATATATTAATATATAAATGGTAAAGGACAACTTACATATTAAGGATTCATAAACTTCAATATATATATTCTTTAAGTGATACGATTTAGGGAACTATGTATTTTTTATGAAATACCCTAGTAATTCAAGTGTCCAACACATCTAAAATCACAATATGTGTACATTACGCGTGTACTTATTCCTTAAATCTACGTTGGGGTTTCTTACAGTTCCACTTATGTTATACATTCATATTATACGAGTTTAATTTATTTATAACCATTTGTAACTTAATTTAATTATATATATTCTTAGATGTATTGTTAATTAAATCTTATTTAATTAATTTTAATTCTTATTAATTAAATCATATTTAATTAATTTACTTTATTTTACATCAAATTTCTAAAATTTTATATTACTCATCTTAAACTATTTAAGATAGTTAAATCAACCATAACATTTATAGTTTGTTCATAGGTACATTTCAATATATGTATACATTTTAATTAACTAACTATTAATAAATTTTATTTAATAAATTTTATTTATTTAAATTTTTAATTAAATATTTTAATTGATTTGAAATTTTAACTTAATTTATCATAAACAATTTCAAGATAAATAAATAACTACAACACTTGTAGCTATACATATATACCAATATATATGTTTTAATTAATTAACTTTTAATTAGTTAAATTATTTAATTTAATTAATCATGTTAGTCGGAATTTTGAAATTTAAAAATTAATTATTTAATATCTCAAAACAATTTTGAAAATTTTGAATGCATTTTATAAGATTTACAAAATTTCTCTTTTATATTTTGAACATAACTTTTAATTCTAAAATGTAATTTCAAATCTTCGAATAAATTGTGAAAATTAGCCCAATGCTAAAAAAAATTTAGACCTTTATATTGGGTATAACTTTAGGCTTACTACATCCTTCGGGCCAGGCCGGTACCAGGTAGGGAAGAGTACTTGTTACCCCAACCAAATCTTAGTCACTACCTTTCTAGACATCTTACTAAATAAGTAAGCTTTAATCAGTTAGCCCTCATATTGCTAATTTAGATCGCATAGACCATTGTGCTCTGATACCATTAAAGGAACCATGCCGTTAGAAGTATGTTAAATGAGTGAATTTAAAAAAACTATTTTAGTTTTTTATTGGGCATACGAAGTCTGTATAGACTTTAAACCCAATTTGAAATATTTTAAATAAATTTTTTTATTTTATTTTATTTATTTAGAAGATTTTGAATTTAATTTAAATCTAAATGTATATTGTAATGACTGTATCAAATACACACATGTGTGTAAAGTGCAAGTGCAACATATAAATAGTGTACACGGCTACTGTGAGTGTATGTAATTGTTGGGATTTACTACACCACAATAGGCCTATTTTTCCCTTTATATATGCTTTTATTGTCCATGGTTTTTTTAGATTTTAACCAAAAAACATACATACATACATACATATATATGTATGTATGTATGTATGTATGTATATAAACATATGTACACGCACACACACATACATTAAGATAGACTTTGACTAGTTGGCATGTTTTGAAAATAAAATAAACAATTTCAAATCTAGGTTTAAATTTTGGGAAAGACTTAAAATTAGATTAAAGTTTGTACACAAAAACCCTTTTTTCAAAATTTGAGATGAAATAACATATATACACACACACAATTGCTAATTATATTTTAAATTTAAAATAACATATGTATATGAAGTTTATAGTTTTAGTATGTTTTGAAACTTAGATTTAACAGATTGAAAACATGCTTTAAATTAAGGAGGATTCAAAGTAGGATTGTATTTTGCATAATAGTCCACTTAGAAATTTGAATCAATACAACCTTTACACATTTGCAAACAATAACAAAACAATTTACATTCAGAACTAACATTCATTAAATTAACTTTCAAAATGTTTTCAATGCTTAAGTTTATGTACATGATAATTAAAAAATTGCAACAATTAACCAAAACTAGTTTTTAATCAAAAAGTTTATGTTTTTTTTATATAAAATAACAAAACTAGATCAGACAATTAGGCATATATAAATTCATTGAAGAATGATGGGAATCAAAACTATATAGGAAAGATGAACAAAATAATCAAAAGAGATACACTATTTATGGGATCCAACTGTATTACTATCATGTACTTCATAATCAAACAAAATTAGAAATTACCTTATAGAAGTAGCCCATGTACATATAGATAAAGGTTAGACATTTATGGTACACCGGTATGGATTTAACTTGTGTACGCCATAATTTATGTCACCATGATGTGTGACACTAATTTATGTGATCTCATAGCCTTACGATTATGGTTAAAGGAAACATAGAGGTCATAAATATATTTATCTTAAAAAGGTTTGTTGACTTGTGAGCTTGAGGATTCTGCCTAATGTAACATGGAAATCCATTTAAAACTTCATATTTAAACCTTATGAAATTGTGAGCTCTATATAGTTGATGGAACTAACCTATTTTATGTGCTTCAAAGAGGATAAGGGTGATTAGTAATTTGGAATAGTTACTAGATTTAGTATGAATAATAATGAGATATGAATGACAAATTTATTAAGTGAATGACTCATCAATAATATAGTATTAATGGACAACAGATTTGTTGAAATGAATGACTTGCTGATAATTCGAAACCAAATGTAAAGATTGAAATCAATGATTGACTTATGCCAAGGAAACTCCTTAGGCAGTTAGTTGCCTTTGTGCCCTGAAGCAGCAGAGTCAAAAATCTACATGCACAGACCATACCTCGTAACAGGTTCATAATGAGTGCATAGGATAAACTGAGTGAATTAGGAACACACTGATAGTTCCTAACAATGAAAGAATGAAATTATATCTAACAATATAAGTCAAATGGCAGGTTGCATTGGGGAAATTAATTTGATAAATAAAACATTAAATAATAATATGCATGTGAACAAAATTTTTTTTTATGAAGCGCTGAAATGAACACTATATGAAATGCATTGGTAAGCGTTAAGACTAGGGGTGTTACGGTTGCGGCAACCGTCGTTATTACCACCAACCGTAACCGTAACCGTTGTTGACGGTTATAAATTCTTATAACCGTTACCGCAACCGTCTATGATGGTTAACCGTCGTATTTTCAATTTTGAAGCATGTCGTACATATTTTTTCAATTATATGCATTATTAATGATAAATTGATATAGCTCTAACTGTTTTTTGCAAATTTATTTATTTGTTTATAAAACGACAAATATGCATGCACATGTTATTAGTTCATTAAGATACATATTGTTAATTTACAAGCTATTCCTTTAACTTAATTACTAATTTTTATACTTTAATGTTAAATATTACACAAAACAATCATGTACGGTTGGTACGGTTAACCGCGGTTTTCAAATTCTTCAACCGTCACCGTAACCGTTACCGTTATAGATGGTAACCGCGTGAACGGTTGGTACGGTTGAGCGGTTGAGCGATTCAACCGTAACAGCCCTAGTTAAGACCCAAGATCGCATGATACTAATAAAGTGTTAGGAACCGGTAAAAGGTTGAAGTGGTTGGCCTTTGTGAATAAGTGAATATGTATCCTATTTGAGTGAAATGATTTTATTCATGTAAAAAATAGAATTAACCTGCTATGTGTTTTAATCAATGTGATTACAGTTTATATATCGGGTATGACTTTCTTACATTTCTTTGTAAAATACTTGTAAGGGGAAAACCCGTTCCATCCTGCGACATGGCCTAGATATGTATTATATAACTGCTCATTGTTTGCTAATATTACTCATACAAGGCTAACGTCTGACCCAATGCTTTTTGTTTTCCCCTTAAAATCTCAAGTACGTTTTGGAGTAGGTTGAGAATTGAATGGTACAAAATTTAGTTTCAACTGGATTACATTTGGGGATGGTGTAGGAGGCAGGATATTTAGCTATTATATATAGTATGTACTACGCATTTCTAGATATTGTTTTTGTATAGTAACTCTAATCATACATGGTTGCATCTTCACATGCCGATCATGTGGTACTATCTCTGTATATTATATTTTATCTCTTCACTAGGGTTCGATAGGATAAATCTTTCAGTTGATATAACATTTTATGGAAAATATTTTAAATTGAGTGCAAATTTAGTGCTCTTTTTACTTCATCGTCTGAAAATAATATAAAAACAGATGTCATATTATTTCTTGAAATAAGGCTGGATGAATGCAATATTCTGCTATTCGTTTTTAGGTCTTAGAAGGAGTATGCTACAATATTTGAGGGTCGAGACATCACAAGCACATAGACAATTTAGGTTGGATTTGTCCTTGGTCAGGCAGCCTGGTGCAGGCTCGTATTATCGGGAGCTTAACTAATAAGCCCATTCTCTTTTACGATATATCCAAGAAACCTCCCCCTAAGTTTGCTTCTATGGGAAGAGGTAGATTTTTCTTTATGGGTAATTAAGGCAAATGTCATGGGCTCCGCCCTTATTGGTTTCACGCTTCATTATTCTAGGCAGTTTCAAAAATGTAGTTTGATGTAATGACATGTAATACCCCAAAATTTGGTATATAACCTAAATAATGATTATAATTCATAATAAATAAATTTTGAATTTAATTGAAGGGTAACTTGATAAATTTTAATAAGGGGTAAAATAGTAATTTTTATAAAAGGTTGAATTAGCCGATGGAAGTCACACCATTGCGTAGCTTTCATTTTTCTCGTCAAGATGGAGTATTCACTTGTCCGAATCAGACCACGTATGAGTGAGAAATCAGAGTTTTATTTAAATGGGCTGATTTGTGCGCTGACAGCGGGCCTGGTCAGGCTAAGATGGGCCAAGCCATCAATTTGAATTCATGTTAAGATGTTGGTTTAATTTTCCCTTCTAAAAGCCTATTTAAAATGATATGTACAATTCATCCCTTATTTTTTTCTTAATTCTAAAATTAGACAACTTCTTCTTCCTCTTTAATCATTTCAACATAAAATTCACAATTCTTAATCGAATTTGACGAGACAAGTTGTGTTGGAATCGTAGCGAAGCTTTCTATCATCTAGAGTAGGAATTAAAGGCCAATTTGGAGGCTGAAATTTCTAGAAATTCATAAAGCGGAGAGGATTTGATTTTTTTTTTGCTCAATTCAGTCAGTGTGGTTACTCCAATCGTGCTATAGCACTTTAATAATGGTTTGGGGCTAGTCTAGGATATAACCATGATTAATATTAACCTAAATGATGAAATTGGAAATTAAGGAAGGTAGAAGAACATTCTTTGTTTCAGATATATTATAAAACCTAGTTTGGCACTAAATTGAATTCAAACCCTTATAGAAACCAAATTTGATGATATGAACATGTTATGATCCTAGAATCATGTTAGGTAATATAGGATATAATATAGAAATCATAGAAATAGTCATGAATGAAAAGAATCAAATTTTGAAAGGAAGAATTGTGCATCTGAGTTGTGCACCGGTGGTTACGTACCGGCCTACCGGTGGGCATCCCAAATTTGGGATTTGGGCTTATAAACGCCCGAATTCGGTGAGCGACGACTTGAGTTATTACATGGTGATTTCTGAGGGCTATCTAGACACTCCTACCATTTGGTTGGCTATTGTTTGGATACATGGTCCATGATAGAATCAACGTATAGATGTGGTACATGTGCTTGGAATGGTAGTTGATTACTCGAGGCATGTAAGGTGAGTAGCTTGATGATGGTGATGCTCGACATTCGAGTATGTAGTTCGACGATTGGGCGAGTATGTAAAACTTGTATGGAAATGATAAAATATGAATATAGTGTGTATGGCTATGGATATTGTAGTCTCGATAATGTATAAATGTATAGTTGGCGATATGAATACCTGATCTTGTAGTGCATGCAGCCGGTCCTTAGTTCATGGTATTGTCGTGGCGTTCTCCTATAGAGCGTTGATGCTATTCTAGGAGGGTTTTGATGTGGACAATAGTCGACTTGTAGTGCACGTGGTGGAACAAGGCGTGTGTCCAATGCATGGCTATCCTTTACCACACGTGACGAGACTGGATGGTCGTAGACCTATAATCCTTTACCCCAAGTAGCAAAATTGGATTACATTTTAAGATTATTTAGATAGTATAATATCATTCTATAGACATAAGCAGGTCCATAAGATAATATATTTAGAATAAATCATGTTATATCACTATCATAGTAGTACACCTATATTTGATTTGCCTTACACATGCAGACATATGTTTGACCCACTCCATTTATTCTATCTATATTTCTAGTAAAATTTATTGGTTTCACCATACTCAACTTAATCGTGAGGTGACCTTATGATTAGTCACCCTCACAATTAGGAATCGGTGAATTTAAGCTTCGTTATATTCACCTTTGAGAAGCGACCGTGTTGTTGAGCGCTTACACAGTCGAGTAGTCGCACTTCAACTGTTTGTTGAAATATCGATGTAGTTTGCAATCAAACAAGAAAATAAAATTGGATGATAGAACAATTGCGGTAAAGGACATAGAGATTTTTACGTGGTTCGGATCAATGTTAATCCTAAGTGCACGGGAATTTCTACTACATCTTTGAGGTTTTTGTACCAATAATTACAATGGCCTAAAAGGCATACAATATCTCATTTTTCATTTCTAGAAGGAGAAAAAGTTGGAAAAGAAGAAGAAAAAGTCAAAGAAGTCCCTTTTTCGTCCTCTTATTTTTCCTTTCATAGTATCAAAAAGTGTATTGCTATTTATTGCCATCGTCTTGGTATTTTCCTTCAATCTTCGCCTTAAGATTTTTCCGCTTGTCATTCATCCATGGTACATATTCCTTGTGACTAGATTGATGACAGGTTTTTGGCGAAAAATCATGATATTGGTGCGATTTTGGAAATTCGAAGTGGGTTTTCTAAAAAGTTGGGAGGGAAGCTCGAGCCTACACAGGTTAGTCTCCTCTCTCTTAGGATGGTGAATGTTTTGAGAGGAATGATAGAGAACCGCCCTGGAGCTTCACTATACTATTGAGAAAGATGTTGTGGTGAATATTCCTTGGCATTCATACCGCGCTGCCCCGTCGATACTTTTTTTGCCTTTGATTGACTTAGTAAAGCATCAAGTCGGAATTAAATAGCTTTTTTTATTCTGCTCTAAGGGTTAACTTAGTACATATGCCTAGGTTGTTCCTGGCTCTATTCGCGGTTTGATTCGCCCTCTATATGAGTTGGCTTGGACTGTCGAGGAGAGAGAAGGTACTTCATACTTTGTCGTTTGCTTGTAGGGTCGGTTTTGCGATGAAGCGTTCTCCGAGTGGCCCTGTATATAGTTCCTTCTGAAGTTTTCTTAGCTTAGGGTTGTATTGTCTAGGTTGCCCTTGGTATATGCTTGAACAGAGCAGTTCATGTAGGCATTGGCAAAGTATAACTTTAGAAGTTTGGTGTTTAGTGCTTTTGGGTATAGCTATGGTGGCACGCCCCTATTCGCAAATGCACGGTATTGGTTTCTTGTTACTATCCTCTGATTGTAGGGCTCAGATCGGGTTAGGTGTCATGATTCTAAGTCGGTTCCCCTTTTGCTCTTTCTTACTTTCCTTTATTGCGGTTTGGGAGTTAGAACGGGCGTAACACTTTCCCCCAAGTCTACGGCGACTATGGGTCGAGGTAGACTTGCTGCCTTAAACACTCGATCAATATGTCTAATCAGTTTAGTCTAATCTATCTTTTCAGCTCTGGGAATATGTCTTTTTAGTTATGTTCGCATTTAATGCTCCTGCACATGTGTTAGTCACTTACAGGACCATTTTTAATTGACCCTTCAATATGGCTTTTCGTATTTTAATGTAGATTTTCATAAATATTTACATGGTGATTCTGCCACAAATCCACATTTCATAAGACACTGTATCATTTTCATTGTGTGGCCATTATTCAAGCAAAGGCTTGTATAATTTTTGCCTTCATCTCCCCTAAATTTTCTTAACCTTTTTTCTCAAACAGATTTGTTTTTGAATTAGTTTATAAGTTTGGGGGTAATTCAGCGGATTGAGAGTAGGAAAAAATCATTTCAGTTCTTGTTTGATCCTTCTTTAAAATAATTTTTAAGATTTTATCATGGATTCCTCTTCGTCTTCCTCTAGGCTTCCCCCTTCTAAAATTACTCATTTAGGAGATGTCATTAGGATTCTTAATCAATTCAGATTTTTTGGGTATGTGGTTAAAGCTACCGAACTTCATGAACACATTGGTGCACCACCAGAGGTATATATCGCTATTACTCTTGAGCATATTCGTTGTGGTTTGTTTCTTCCAATGCATCTGATTATTCATCGATGGTTTGATACTTTGGACGTTGCTTTGGTGCAACTTTCTCCCCATTCGTATACCCTTATTTTATCGACTTTTGTTCTTTGTGCTTAGAATGTTATCGATCTCTCTAGAGAGGAACTTTGGTTTCTCTTCGAGGTTAGAAGAAGTCCTAGGAAGGTGAATGAGGGTTTTTTACATTCAGGCTAGGGACTCGTTTTTTTCGGACGTCCCAAGTAGAACTAAAAAGTAGGCTGATTGTTATTTATTTATTTCAAACTTTGATAGATTTCCTTCTTTCTCTTGCCATCATTCCTTTTTACCATCTTTTCAAAGGTGAATGAGCAATTGTCTGAGTCGCATAGGCAACATATTTTTGGGATTGCCATAGGAGGTCAGAAAGATAAAAGGGCTAGTCATTGAATCGAAGCTGAAGGGTTATGGCTTATTGCATCTTGATCATAAACGTTCTCGTAGTATATTCAAGCCTACTCCTTCCTCGATTGAATTTAGGGGTATAAGTTGGTTATGGTAGATTTTAGGAACTGGCATACCTATGATTTTGATCTTATCACCTCTCTTCCTTGTAGTTTAAAGGATGCTGAAGCGGTTGCTGAACTTCATAAGGCTTTGGAGGAGGAGAAAAAGAAGAAGGCCTCAAAGAGACCGCATGATGGGTCTGGTGGCTCTCTCACTACTTCATAAAGAACAACTATTCCTTCTTTGACCCCTACATCAGTTGGGTTTGTTACTTCTTCTTTGCAAAGTGATCTTGTCCCTCATTCAGATAGCTTGACTATGTCTAAAGTTGCTACGTCTTCCTTGGTAGAAAAAGTTAGGAGAGCTGCACAAGTTCCTCCTCTCCTTTTAAATTTGGCTTCCTAAATGTTTGACTTAGAAGTTCTGTTTGAATTTACGAAGATTTGGTCTTATGTGAGTGACTTTCTTTCTCCTTTTTATTCCTTTAACTGTCAGTTTGTTGCTTATATCAACCTTTGTATTCTAACAATCCATGGCCCTGATGATGAAGGCTCGTGATTAAGGAAGTGTGCAAACCTTGCTTTCGGACCATGTGGCTAGACTTGAAGCTGATATCGCCTCAGCTAACACTGAGAAGGTAGCACTGGCCTCTACTAAGGTTAAGGTAGAGGAGGAGGCCAGAATGCTTCGAGAGCAGGTTGAGAGGGATGACAAGATTTCTAAGGACACTCGGGCTTCAAAGGAGAATGAGCCGAAGGAAAAGGATGAAGTTCCAGCTAGGGTTGAGAAAGAGCTAGCTCAATTCAAGGAGGAACTCAACACTGTCACCTAAGATGTGACTTATGGCTTTTATGCTTTAGCCAGGTGACAATTCAAGGTGAAAGTTAAGCTTGACTTCCTAAAGAAAGAGTATGTGGTCGCGTTGATTTTTGCGTACTGTCAGGGTAAGTGGATGGAGGAGGAAGAGGTTGAGGAAGAGGGTGTTGATCCGAACAATTATGAGCATCTTTCATAGGAGGAGAGGACATAGGCTGATGGCAATCAAGCAAACCTGCAATCTAAGGAGCAAAACCAAACTGCAAACAAGGTTAACTCAACTTCCTTGATAGACTTAGATGATTAGTCTCGAATATCTTTTGTGTCTTGTTGTACTTAAGACTTTTTGAAGTTTATTTTTGTATTTTTAATAAAACATTGCGTTTGTTATATTGTTTCTTGTGAATGACTGCGCTTTATTCATTTTTTTGTTTAGTATTCTGGAGAGAATATGTTCATAAAACTGTTGAGAGAAACTGAGGCTAGGCTCAAAAAATAGACTTTAGATCGCCTTGGATTAAGTGTTGCGACTATGGCTAGATGCGAAAAAGAATTAGACAGAACTTATGCGGATCTTAAGAACAAAACCGAAGAGTGATTAGTCCAAGTAGACCAGGTAGTTCGAGAGAAAGAGGCCCTTAGTGATTTCGTGTTGCATCAAAGAAGGTAAGCCTTAGAGAATGGTTCATTTTCGCATGACAGTCCTCATCTTGAGTAGTTTAGGCTTAAGCTTAGAAACTTGATTAACGAATGACCTTTTCCCTCTTTTGTTAATTTACGTATGATTTCCAAGTGTGTGATCAAGTAGGGATGTTGTAATCAATACTGGATATTTTAGTGTTGACACCAAAACTTTTATGCTTCCATTATGTAATTAAGTTTCATTTCTGTAGCGACTTAAGTTGGTTTTTTTTGAGCTCTATTTAAATGCTAATCGTATTCGTATTTAGGATGCATCTGAGGATGATGTTGCTCAACTCAGATATGATGTTGAAAGGCTTGAAACAGAGCTAAATCTTAACCGCAAAAGAAGTTGTAGATGCCAAGAGTTTGCTGCGATGCCAGTATGACTACAATAGTAGACTACGCGCATGGTCAGGGGATGTTGCATCGGAGTTGGAAGGGATAAAACAAACTGGAGGCTGATGAAGAACTTTACAGTATTGTTTATTGGGAAGAGATTGCACAATATAAGAAATAAGTGGAGGACATGTCCGCGGAGATTGCCAAGTTGCTTGGGCAAGAGGTTTTAGAATATCGGGGAATGATTTCGATGCAGCATTCAGATGCTACCCCTACTCCTCTCATGGGTTCTGGGCCTTTTTGTCTTCGTGATGATGGGTGGAAAGTATCGCTAATAGATTGTTTAGTGATTCTTCAGAAAAAAGTAAAGTAACCAAGTCACAATAAATGAGTTCCTAAATGACACTAGGAAAAGAGCTATAGTAAAGGTATGTGACCTTGAAGACTCATTGCAGATTGCTCGAGATAGGATTACTTCTTACTCGAATAAGCTTGAGCAAGAGAAGATCAAAAGTAAGTGAACTGAGGTGCTATGACAACGGTTTCGAGATGTTCTGGGCTCCTTCTACCCTATATTGGATCAAAGTTTTCTAAATGACAAAAAGGGCTTTGGCATGACAGTTGACCTAGCTGAAGATCCTTAGGCACGAGCCTGTTATGACCCCTAATAAACCTTTGTTACTAGCATGGGTCCACCTCTTCCTAATGCTGCTCAGTTTAATGTTCTATTGTTAAAACTTTAGCATAATGGAAATATTTTTGTAGTACTTAACTTGACTAAATTAAATTTTTGTCTAATATTTCTTTGTGGAAGATCTACAAACATTTTAGTAGTCCTAGTTTGGTTATTTTACATTGTTATTTGATTTTGGTATTTGTGGACTTACTCTTCCTTCTCTGGCTTATTTATTTCGTTTAGGATTCAAAGGTAGCTGCTTTGCAAAAGAGGTTAGATTCTGCTCAACTCGGATAGTGGAGCTAGAGGGTTTGTTAAAGAATGCTGAGATCATCTATAGGGCGGTGTACAAGGATGAAATCATTAAATTGAAGCAAAGGATTGTGAAAATATGTGAAGGGAGGGCGCTACGCCTCAATGCGAGAAAGGAACCTCATATGACTTCTTGTTTCTATTCCTCTCTTAGGTTGGGTCGAATTCCTATACATCCATCCGGAACTGACCCGAATGAGATCCTTAAGTGGAAGAGCGATGTGATGGGTTATTATGAGTCCATGATCAAAGAGTTAGAAGATTGTTTTAAGAGAGAGTTAGGGATGCCAGATGCTCAGGTTTCCCCATTCATATCTACTACGGATGAGTTCTTCGGCCCCTTCTCTAGAGATGTTGAAAAGCCAAAGGAGAACCTCTTGGGTGAACTTGAGAGGGTTAGGAAAGTAGCTGTGAGGTAGATAAATGCCTTAGAGAACAAGATATATAACTTGGAATGTGAGGCCCGCCTAGATTCCATCGTAGTTTCTCAAGGTACGTGGATAAGGCATCTCTTTCGGATGAGCTTCATAATGAAAAGGTGAGAACAAAAATAGCAGAAATTGGCCGGCAACATGCAATTGACGTTCTTAGATGCTTCTTGCCTAGACTCAATTTGTCCTTCTTGTGTAACAGGGCCGATTATGAGTATAAATCTTCAGACTATGAAAAAATCTGGGCTGATGCCAATTATGATCCCTGTGTTACCTACCACAACTCCTCTTAGGGTTGGGTTTCTCGCTTCCAATCGTTAGCTTTGATTACTGAGCTGGAAAACTAACTTTTCGCTTTTCATTTAGCAGACAGTCCAGCTCACAGCATTGTACTTCAGTAGACCGTGATGGTACAAAGCGATCATCCCTAGTTTTGCACCGGACTCTTAATTTAATTTTTATTAGTTATTGTTGTAATATGACACAGATTGTAATGTTTTGTAGATTACATGAGGGTATGTGAAAGTAGATAATATTAATTTTAAGTAGGCATATAAGATTCATAACTAAATATTTATAACCTAGTTTTCTGAAGTACACCTGGCTAGCTATGAGTAGCAACTAGTTTTGTACCTGATTGATGGCTTTCTTTGGCACAGATCATGTATTATGCTCCCTTGCCAAGCCTAGGATGAGCTATTGGAGTAGCAAATGCCTCCGATCATGACCTTTTTCGGCCGCAACACTTCCTTGCGTATTGGCATGACCCGATCTTTTGTTAAGGTGTATTCCCTACGCTAGTTTGACTTCATATGCGATATGACCTGCCACCTTTTTGAGGGTGTTCTAGTCTGGTTGTGAGCCGAACATGACATGCCCCTTGTTCTGGGAGCATAATATCCTTGGCCACATGCTTGGCTGCATACCTAATATGACCTACCTCTTGTTTGAGGAAGTATTGTCCTTAGCCGTACGATTAGCTATGTTGACCTACCCCTTATTGGGGCGTAATGTCCTTAGCCATATGCTTGGCTGTATTTTTAATATGGGATGCCCCTTATTTGGGGGCGTAATGTCCTTGGTCGTATACCTAGCCACATTCTTCTCTAGTTTTACCATTCTTGTTTCTAAGATTTCCATTGCCATTTGTGGATGGAATCATACCTTTGGAACAACGGCGGTGTACTATAAAGAATGAAAGAAGATTTGATTGAGAAGTCAGGTCGTAAATCTAAAACCCATTATCCTATGCACATGGTTTTTTGAACTAGTTCTTGCCGTCTAATATCCATATATCTAGTGTGGTATGTCGAATTATCTAACATGCATGTTTTTGTACTGGTTTAGGTAGTCCAATATCCCTACGACTTGTCTCCCTATGACTGTTACCATAGGAATATTCTTAAGGGATCAGGTTAATTTTTTCATCATGTCCAACACATGGTTGAGAAGCCGGGCTTGCGTTGATGCAAGTTTAAGTCTGTAGGGGAAGTATCACCATTCGTCAACCTTGTGTTAATCTTAATCAGCAAATATTGGCAGTGAACTGTGAAGGTGTATATAACTTTTCTATAACAAAGAGATAATAAAAAGATTTTATATTGGTTCGGGTTGTCTAGTATCCCTACGACCAGTTCGATACATTGTTACGTCATATATTACTATTATTGTTATTATTATTATTTTACTGCTTTGGGTGAACTCTGGTATTCTTG
Organism: Allium fistulosum; assembly: GCA_030737815.1. Taxonomy (NCBI): domain Eukaryota; kingdom Viridiplantae; phylum Streptophyta; class Magnoliopsida; order Asparagales; family Amaryllidaceae; genus Allium; species Allium fistulosum. The sequence continues at coordinate 409,804,494 of CM060908.1, read as the reverse complement.
GTATGATATTCAACTTTGGGCTTTCTTTTGATTCTGGTACCTTGCCAATTTGGGATTCTTCAAACCAAGACATGTCTCGCCCACTTCTACTTCCTACTTTATTTGGAAGAGGATCGATGCCAAAGACATAGAGATTAAGCCTCTTATTTTCCAAGTAAAGCGCGCGATGAGGATGGATGACCATGAAGGAAGAGGCGGCGATTAATGAAGATGCAAAGTTTGAACGTGCCCATAGTGTACTGTACTCAGACTGATCCCTTCCTCATCGTAGTGTTATTCCAAGGACATGCAGAATAGTTTGGGTTATAGGACCTTCACTGCTTTTTATTTTCCTCTTTTCGGCCAGTAGGGACCGTCGTATCCAAATATACTCTTGGCATTTTTCTAATAGATGGGATCACAGCGCCGTTTTCCTTGGGAATGAACTGAGTCAGTCTACCAAGTAGTTTTTGGATGGTCTCACCGTCCTCGTTTTTTAGGGTGCTGTGACTATTTATCTATTGCATGAAACATGTAGTAGACAAGAAAGGGCGGTGAGCCATAGGTGGTAAAGAAAAGGAAGGTGGAATTGGAAGTTCGCTGGAAGTTGAGAAGAGAGGACCAGAGGTATGGATGTTCGAGCCCTCCTTCTAGCGCCAAAATTGTTGGTGAATTTTTTTGGTTTCACCAAACTCTACTTGATCGTATAGTGACCTTATGACTAGTCGCCCTCACGATTAGGAATCAGCGAGTTTACGCTTCGTTAAGTTCACCTTTGAGGAGAAACCGTGTTGCTGAGCGCTTACACAACCGAGTAGTCGCACATCAACTGTTTGTGGAAATGTCGATGTGGTTTGCAATCAAATAGGAAAATAAAATTGGATAATAGAACAATTGCTGTAAAGGACATAGAGATTTTTACGTGGTTTGGAATAATGTTAATCCTATGTCTACGGGTATTTCTATTATATCTTTGAGGTTTTAATACCGATGGTTACAATGGCCAGAAAGGCATATGATATCTAATTTTTGTTTTTGGATGGAGAAAAAGTTGGAAAAGAAAACATAAAAGTCGAAGAAGTCCCTTTTTCGTCTTCTCGTTTTTCCTTTTATAGTATCAAAGCCATCAACTTCGGTATTTCCTTCAATCTCCTCCTTCAGATTTTGCCACTTGTCATTCATCCATGGTGCATGTTCCTTGTGATTGGGTTGATGATAGGTTTTTGGTGGGATCTTGGAAATTCGAAGTGGGATGTCCAAAACGTTAGGTGGGAAGTTTGAGCCTGCATGGGTCGGTCTCCTCTCTCTCAGGATGGTGAATGTTTTGAGAAGAATGGTATGGAACCGCCCTGGAGCTTCGCTGTACTATTGAGAAAGATGCTATGGTAAATGTTGCTTGGCATTCGGACCGTGCTGCCATGTTGATACCTTTTTTGCCTTCAATTGACTTAGTAAGGCATCATGTCAGAATGGAATAGCTTTCCCCTATTCTGCTCTAAGGGTTAACTTGGTTCATATGCATGTGATGTTCTTGGGGCTATTCGCATTTTGATTCGCCCTTTGTACGAGTTTGCTTGGATTGTCAAGGAGAGGGAAGGTACTTCATGCTTTGTCGTTTACCTGTAGGTTCAGTTCTGCATTGAAGCATACTTTGAGTGGCCTTGTATACAGTTCCTTCTGAAGTGTTCTTAGCTTAGTGTGGTATTGGCCTTGTATATAGTTTGTTGACCCAAAAAATGGATCAACACCCTGGTTTGAGTTTGAAAGCACCAGCCCTGTTCTAACAGAGAAATATAACATATCAAAGATATAGAATAAGAACAGTAAAAGAAAGTAGACAAAGAATTTTTATAGTGGTTCGGCTATTAAGGAAGCCTACGTCCACTTTATAGTCTTATTAAAGACTGATTGTTGTTACAAGATGTGTTTGATTACAAGGCTTTGATTATCCTTAGATAGATTGAATCCCCAAAGTTGGAATCCACTGGAGAATCATAGTGAATTCCTTTGAAGATTGTTGTGAGGGAGGTAGAGGTGAAGAATGTTTCCAACAGAGATTTAGCAACCAGTCCGGATCAGATCCAGTTTATGTTGTAGGTAGGATGGTATTTATATGGATCAGAGAGCTTCTTGGCCAGGCTACATCTTCATCAGCTCGCAGGTAGGTAGGAAACGACCCAAGGAGAGTTTGGCTAGCAAAACGAGGAAGAACTATAGGTTACTAGCGACCCATGGCCTATGGGTCGCTGGCGACCCATGGTTATGGGTCGGTAGCAACCCACAGACTTGGCTCGTTTGCGAGCTAATGCCTTGGCCTCTTTCATAGTATTCTTTGGCTAGTTTGTTTGATAGTTTATGGAGAGGTATGGGCCATTGATGATCCAAGCACTTAGGATTTTTCTAGAGTTTGGAGTTTGGGATGTTTCCATGGTCTTGTGTCGTCATTGTTTGTGTAGTCTCGTCGCATGTTGTTCCGTTCGGATGACAATTTGCTAGCTGTTTGCGCTCAGCTGTTGATTAGGCTAAAAGAATGTTGATCTCTTGGTTTAGTTGGTCTCGGTTGTTGTCTCAGTAATATAACTTGGCTCTCGTTTACTCCTTTCCTTTGCCTCTCTGGTTAAGGCTAAGTTCTAAACAATCCTGATGTCGCGGGATTATTCTGTTTCCTGTTGGATCCAACTGGTTTAAAAACCCGGATGACATTTGCCCCACCAGAGTACGTCTTTGTTGTAAACAAGGCATGCTCTGGAAGTTATTGCTCTCAATATTTGTCTGTTGATTTCCAAGTGATTGCATTGGAGTTTCACGAATACATGGCAGGTCATGTTGTTGGTTATCTAGCTTTGATCTTGACTAATGTTGCTTGTGTAATAGGTCAAATTTCTTTACGCGGTTTCCTAGTATTGACGATGCAGTCTTTGCTCTGTAGTTTACACAAGGGTTTAGATCGGTAAGTGGGTGCATGACGTAGGTTTGGAGTCAACCTATATAGTTTTAACTCGACCTACGGTGAAGCTAAGTTTTGTCTCGAACAATTGTATGCTGTCTTGGAGCGAAATCTTGCTCCATGTCCTTAACTTCTCCTTTTCGAGAACTTGGTTAAGATTCCATCGACATTTTTGAATTCCAATGCGATGATTTATTCCAAAATCGGATATAGTGGACAATTTGATCTATCGCTCTTCCCGTTTCTGTACTCCAGTGATCCTGAAAAGAAAAGCTTCCTATGTCGCTTCGAACAATGGCTCCGTTTTTTATCGTTGATTGATAACGGGCAAGTGTGGAAGAGATAATTTTAAAGGACGATATGGATTGTTTTTCAAATGTAAGCAAGCTATCTACACTAGATTGTTTATTTGCAGTATTCGGGATACTGGACTCTTCTTATGTAGATAACACACTGCATCTGCCCTAGTATCACTCAGAACCTGACTGGTCAACATACGTCGATTTCCCTCGGATTCCGGGCGTTGGTTATACGAGGATATTATTTAAAGTAGAACATACCTGGCGAGGTTAAATGCCAAGTTTTGTTGTTGAAAATGATTTTTTGGTCATCCAATCTTTAGTCTAGGGGAGGAACTTCCACTCCTCCAGAAGCTGGGTCCTTCGCAACTTAGGCTTCGCTTATTATTCCTATCATATTGGGATGATTGGTTATAGCCAAATTACAAGGCATAGTTTCAGTCTTCGGAAACTAGCGCATGATTTATTCGATTGCGGTTATCCTTCCTTTGCATTTTTCGGAATTCAACCTGCACATCAGCCTCTGTCTTCGAGGACCATTGGTTTAATTGCTCGATTCCGAGCATTACCTTTTCTTGCTGTTGCACCTCTTGTGTTCATGTGCAGCATATTCGTTTACTGTAATTATATACATGAAAGTAATGCTTCTGCGGTTATTACGGCATATCCTATTTCATAGCTTTGTTCAGAACTATAAAGTAGCTTGGTCTAGCCAGTTCTATAGCTAATCCCTACTTATGTTGAATTGAGTTCGTTTCAACAAAGTGTTGGTGTAAATGCCTTAGTCCATAGGGCGATTACTTTCTATTGAACCAACATGTTTTGGGAGACTATGCCTCCTAAAAAATAAGTTCGATTGCCCCAGTTTGATTAACACGATAGCTCCTATCTTCGAGAATCAGCGACTTTGTTGCTCGATCCCAAGATCTTAGTTTTGTAATGATGTCGGTATGTATTAGAAAGATGCGTTTCTGGCATCTTTTGCTAAAGTAAATTCTTTTGAGTCCGGCGTTGAGATCCCAATCATGTGTTGGTTTCTATCTTCGTAGACTCATGTATGGATGACTCAAACCTGTGGATTTTTCCTTGATGTTGTGGACCTTCGGATAACGTAAGATTCCATAAGGTAGGTCGATTAAGCTTTTGCTTCCCGAAAGCCGATGTATCGATAGTTTCATTCTGGGAGTTTCTTCTTAGAATCACCAAACTTCAGGTAACGGCATATTCCTGCAAGTTGGAACTAAATGATCTAGTTAGACCTTAAGTAGGTCATTAATACTTCTCATCAACGCCAGACTATGAGCGACGGTTGACTTCTTAATGTTAAATCCTTCATTTCCTTTGTTGGCGATTTTGTTGCCAGAATGCTCTTTTTTGTGATACAGAACCATGATCTAACCAACCTCGTGGTTATTTGTATTTGAACTTTGGAATATTTCTTTCAATCAAGTATCTGTGTGTCTATCCCTTCTTGAGGGACTAGCTATTTCGAACGCTTGTATTTGGACGATTGTGGGAGATGGAGATCTATGGGGCGAATTGCTCAATTGCCCCCAATCTGGCTCTCAATCCCATTCCGAAATTGAGGAAGTTTGGGTATTCTATTTCTGACCTTCCACGATTGTTCTCGCCAGTCCTTGGCCATGCATGCTTTTCTAGGTTGATGACGTCGTCACAGAAGTTTTGTTCATATGTCAACTCCTGTCTTTGTGAATTGATAACCTAGCTTCTTGGTTTTGAACAACATCTCTTCGAGGCTGCCTATTTTTTGGTTGTATCTAAATTCTTTCTAAGTTGAATTTTGGAAATTGGATTGTCCAACATCTTTCATCTTTAGAAATTAGCACAGGAGCAATTCAATCGTGGGATTTCCTTTCTGCGTAGCTCTATTCCCGTGCGGTGGCTGATTCCTGCGATGTTAGGTTGAACCATCCGACTGACCTATGGAAGGATACGTCTTCCAGTCATTGCCTGTCATTAAGCAACGGTAGTTTTCTGAAGACATGGGTAGAAACTCAATTGAGGTCCAACATCTATCTCCGAAAGCTAGTGCAAAGATCGGTCACTACGATGAGTGTTTCTCACCAGCCCTGTAGATTAAAGTTTTCCTGGCATTGCCGGGGCAATACGGTACTTAATGAGTATAAAGTTTCGCGAAGTTACCGGGGCAACACCGGTACTTATGAAATAGAAAGTTTCCAGCGTTGCCGGGGCAACACCGGTACTTAGGGAATATAAAATTTTTCCGACGTTGCCAGTGCAACACCAGTACTTAAAAGATAAAAGAAGGCCTTGCTATTACTGAGGCAACACTAACACTCAGGAGTTTGGGATTGATTTTTCCCATCGATTCAGTGGAACTTCTAGTCCAATTGTGTACTAATTTCAGTCTTCAGAAACTAGCACTTCGATGATTGGATTGTACAAGTATTTTCTTAGTGCTGCCTATCTATGGGCAATGTTAAAGTCACATTAGTGAGGATTGAATCATTCATCTGATCCTGTAGATTTGAGTATATTCCTTTTAACCCAATGTGGTTGTTTTCTCAATGTTGCATAAATCTGGGATACGCCACATTTTGGAAGGGTGAGAGTCCCAGGCGTTTTCGTTGCCTAACTTTGGTTAACCGTCAAGTATTACCCTCGGAGATGCAAGGCTGTTACTTAACCAATTCCATAATTATTCTTATTCACAAAAAATGAACTTCGACCAACCAGTTTTTGTTATGATCCGATGAATATTAGCGGAACCCTTTGTTTCTAGGTCTTAAACTCCAGGTTCTTATATAAAATTTGAAATTGTGGGGCAAGTCATCACATTACCCTAGTACGGCCGCATTCATTCCTATACTGATCAAGGACCGGTAGAGTTCGGTAGTGTTTGTCTTGAATCCTTGACACCTAACCTTTCTTATTTCAGGCCATATGCATTATGCTGGAATAATAGCATTGTTGTAGATATCGACTTATTCGTTGGTTCCAATCTTGGGGAATCAATGGTTTAGCTGCTCGATTTTGAGCGTTCTCTCCTTGCCATTGTCTGTCTTCGGATAACAGTTGGTTTTTTGAAAGTTAGGGTTTGAGACCTTAATCGAGCACCTGCTTCTGTCTTTGGGAGCTGCTGGGTTGATGACTTGATTCTTGAAACGTCTTCCATCATTATCTATCTCTGGTCATCGGTAAGTTCCTCCTTTTATCCCAATTTCCGAGCGATGGTGAACTTTAAGGAGTTCGATTTCTTGTTGATATGACAGTCTGGAGTTCTCGATGTTGCTGAGGCAATATCGATGTCTAGCAGGTTAGAGCAGTTTCCTTTTTAATTCCGCATTCGTCCAGCCTATTATACTGCTTAATTTTGTTGCAATTGCCGAAATTCTCTATTCGGCATAGCAGAACCATGGAGTGACTTTTGGTCCTAACCAAGTGTTAGTGTGTTATGTGTCACCATTCCATAGGGCTGATTACTCTGAACACTTGATGCGAGACTTGATGTTCTACGCGGCTCTCTGGATGCCCCTAGTCAAAGTTGTGTCGCGGATCCTATCTTTGGGAGATCGTGATTTGAATGTCTTAACTTTAGACATTTTGGTCAAAGATCTGAATCCTTTGTTGAAATTTTGGTTTAGGGACTTTATGGCATTGCCGGAGCAATGTCGGTCCTTTTGGGTGGTAGGGATTGGTTCCTATTAATCCTGAGATAAAAAAGTTTCCCGGTGTTGTCAAGACAACACCGATACTTATAGAATTTTGACAGTCTGGTGATGATGCCGGAGCGACATGGGGTAGTGTTCGCGTAGCTTATGAGACGCATGGTTTATGGGAGTGCGCGGCTTACAAGAAGCTTATGGGTGGCGCAGCTTATGAGAGTTCGTGACTTGTGAGATGCACGGTTTATGAAATTTGCAGCTCATGGGATAGATACGACCTGTTAATCCGAAATGGTTTGGAACTTCTCGACGTTGCCAATCTTTGGGTAACATGAGGAGTTCATGGTTCAAAAGCACGGTTCCATGGCTCAAGAAGTGATGCACAAGGGTTTGAGCCTTTCCGTTATTGCCGGAGCAACACCAGTTCTCAAAAGGCCGGGGTCGTGATTTCCTTTTGATGTGCCAGCTTCCTCAGTGCCCGTACCTGCTGCTACTTCCACAACCTCCGTGCTTGTTTCTGTTCATGTTCCTGTTTCCATGTCTGTGTCTGGCTCACAGATGGGGCCGGAGCCCAAAAAGATAGTCGTGCTTCATGGCTTGGATAAGCCTTCTGTGTCTTTGGAGGATGACGTAACAGCGGCAGAAGTTAAGGAGCAGGAAGTTCAAATGGAGCAGCCTTGTAAGACTCAACATGAAATTGGTCGTTATCAAGAAGGAGAAGGTTGAAGAGATCAAAGCCTCGAAGAGCTCCCGCAAATCACGGAAGCACAAAGCAAAGGGAGAATCTTGTGAGAAGGCGGTGGAGCAAGAGGAGGACATTTCCACCGAGGAGTTTGTTGATATTACCGGCAGCGACACCACTCCCGAGACGAGGCAGAAACTGCAAACAAAGGGCGAAAAAGGGAGCAGTGGAAGGAAGCGCTGATGAGCTTATGTGGAGACTGGTCTGGTTTTGGTTCTTTTTGAGTCATTTTGTTCAAGTGCAAAGTCTGCACTTAGTGTTCTTGTCGTGGAGTCTGTATTTTCTTTCTGGTGGCGGATGTTGTTTGGGTACAGCCTCCATGTTTTGACCCTGCGTAAAGAAAATTATAAGAAATACATTGATATTTTGACTGTACTCTTATCTGTCAGTTTATATGTGTTCAGTGCACTTATGCTTGTTTTGTTTACACTTATCCAATTTTTTGATTGCCGCCAAAAATTTTATTTGGAGCAACAATTCTTTTTAAATTTTTATTTGGAGCAACAATTCCTTATTTGGAGTAACAGAACTTGTGAACTTATTGTTTTCAATTGTCTTTATTTAAGTACCGGTGCATGCCCTTAGTTCACATGGCTGTTTACTTCAAATGACCGGTAACTTATAGTTTAGATAATTTTCATATTAGACTTGAAATTAGGCTAAGTCACAGCTTGATTTTCCTTCATTCGGAAGTTTTGCAACTTTAGCATGTAATCCAAGATTCTTGTGATATTATGGTAAGTATGCAATATATGCGTATTTGAGAGGAGCATGTTGCATGTGTTAACTATGGGCAGTTTTAATCATTAAGTGTCGTTAGTTGAAACTTTCCAATTTTGTTGTAGTTATGCCCATTATTCGCAATTATAGAAGTGGTTGACACTGGTTATGAGATGCACAGTTTTTGGTGCCCTCGGCTTTGCGTATCTTCAGGCAACATGGGGAGTTAGTGTTTTGAAATTTAGTGCATGGCTTATGAAGTGCATGTCTTTTCATTATCCTCAATGTTGCCTATCTTTGGGCGGCGTGAGGAGTTATTATTTTAGTTCGCGGCTTATGAGGTGCACGACTTTTGGTTTTTCCTCGGTGTTGCCTATCTTCAGGCAACGTAAGGAGTTATTATCTTATTGCGCGGCTTATGAGATACACGGATTTTGTTTTTCCTCGATGTTGCCTATCTTCGGGCAACGTGAGGAGTTATTATTTTAGTGCGCGGCTTATGAAGTGCGCGGCTTATGTTTTTCCTCGGTGTTGCCTATCTTCGGGCAACGTGGGGAATTATTATCTTAGTGCGTGGCTAATAAGGTGCGTGGCTTTTGTTTTTACTCGGTGTTGCCTATCTTCGGGAAATGTGAGGAGTTATTATTTTAGTTCATGGCTTTTGGTACTCCTCGGTGTTGCTTATCTTCGGCGACATAAGGAGTGTAATTTTGGCGCGGCTTATGAAATGTGCAGTTTTTGGTACTCCTTGGTGTTTCCTATCTTCGGGCAATGCGAGGAGCGTATGTTTGGGCCTTTCCGATATTGCCGGAGCAACACCGGTTTTTAGAAGGCAAGGATCGGATTCCGCCGATCCAACGGTTTGAGTCGATTTAATCCCATTGACTCAGTAGGTTGCTTACATGAACACGGTTTTATTGGTTCAAGAAGCTAAGCAGTTTTTGATTCGGGTAACCATGGCTTGGATGATCCTTCCGTGTCTCTAGAAGATGTACACATCCAAATAGATCAGGCTTCCATGATGGAGAGATCTATAGCTGATGCATGAAGATGGATTAAAGAAAGAGCCTATGGGAGTTCAGGGCATGACTCTTAGTTGTTGGTCCAAACTACCTTTAGAGAGTGGGTCTTTGACTGGCATACGATCTAAGAGGAAGAGGAACTGGTCACCAAGAGCGGTAAAATGGTAGTTGGAAAGAAGAGGGCAAGTATTATGCTAGTATTTCATTTGTTGCACTAGCTAGGTAATTAAGTCCGCGGTTGTCAGAATGCAATAATTTTTGATCGGGAATAACAGAAACTGTGGTATGATTAGTCTTGGCCTTTCTTATGGCTATTCAAGTGTGTGTGGTGCCCTCATGCCACAGGGCTGTTGGCGCGCTTAAACTGTATCCATGGTCTCTCCACAACTCATTTGTTTGCCCCTGGTCCAGTGGGTGCAGTTTTCCCAAGTGCCGAATCTTGGCTTGATTCGAGTTGGCCTCTGATTGATTGCAAGGTCAGTTAAGTTTTGGCTTAGTTTCTTTGAGCGACTTTGAAGCTCTAGAATTTAACATTGTTTGTCTCATTGGTTGTTGGAAGTGATTCCATTAATTTTGCGGAGTGACTGGTATGATTGTCGATTTATGGCCTCAGAGCGTGATTTCCTTGACTTCGGGGAGCTCTGGATCAGATGACTATTGATCTTCTAATTCACCTTCATGGATATCAGTCATACATAAATTTCGCTGATCAACCAGGTCTCCTTCACGACACTTTGGTTCGTGAAAGACCTTCGCATTCGCGAAGGGTTTTTTTGGATGAAATGACCATTGATCAACCGGTTCACCTTCATGACGCTTTGGTTCGTGAAAGACCTTCACATTCACGAAGGGTTTTTTGGATCAGATGACCGCTGATCTAACGGTTCACCTTCACGATGCTTTAGTTCGTGGAAGACCTTTAGTTCGCGAAGGGTTTCTTATTGGATGAGATGACCGCTGATCTACCGGTTCACCTTCACGATGCTTTAGTTCGTGAAAGACCTTCACGTTTGCAAAGTGTTTTTTGGATCAGTTGACCGCTGATCTACCGGTTCACCTTCGCGACACATTAGTTCACGAAAGACCTTCACGTTCATGAAGGGTTTTTTGTATCATATGACCACTAGATCTACCGGTTCACTGTCATGACACTTTAGTTCATGAAAGACCTTTACGTTTATGAAGGGTTTTTTGTATCATATGACTGCTAGATCTACCGGTTCACCTTCAAGACACTTTAGTTCGTGAAAGACCTTCACATTCATGAAGGGTTTTTTGTATCAGATGACCGCTGGTCTACCGGTTCATCTCCACGACGCTTTAGATCGTGAAAGACCTTCACGTTCGCGAAGTGTTTTTTTGGATCGGATGACCGCTGATCTACCGGTTCACCTTCACGACACTTTAGTTGATGAAAGACCTTTACGTTCGCGAAGGGTTTTTTGTGGTCGGATGTCCGGCGCCAGATGGCCTCGGAATGATAATTTATCGATTCCGAGTGGAGTTTTGGGTCGTGTGTCCGATGGCCCGATGGTCTTAAAGCAATGATTCATCGACTTTAAGAGGAATTTTTCGGATTCAGCTTGAGGGAACACAATTTTATCAGTTCCTATAAGCTACGACGTTGGATTTGTTTGTTCGACAATCCTTTGGACAAGACTTCTAGACGCCACTAGCAACGCTGGTTCTCAGAAGGGGGATTGACATAACTCATCGTGGGCATAGAAGTATTTCTTTTTCCATGCTGTTTGCAATGCCCCTAGTGTCTCAGTACGGCTCATTTGGAAAGGGAGAGTAGATAAGGATGGATGAGAAGGCATCGCTTTAGGTTGCTGTCCCATTCCTTAGTTGTTAGCTAGCTAGAGTGTTATTTAATAATAATCTTTTTGTCTGATTTTGTCAGTTAGCTAGGGCACTTTTCTACTGGGTCTTAGTAGCCTTTCTTGGGCAGAAGGTCCCTAGGTCTTGTAGCTCATTTAGCATTTGGTATGTTCTTTGGCACATTGCCGGGTTTGCCTTCTTCTAATCGCACTACTTCTAGTCTTTAGAACCGGTTTTCCTTCCCATAGAATTCTTCCCGGGTAGTAGGTTGTTTCATCCTTTAATGATTCTTGAGGGCCATGTAGCAGACTACATCTGTCGCCCTCGCTTCGTTCATATGCTAGTCATACCTGTAACGAAGAAATTTGGAATCAGTTGTGCAGTTGTGTAAAAGGTATAGTTGGCATGATAAACTTCTTTGGAGATTCTGCATGTTGAGCGGCTTCGGTGAATGGGTTTGATTAGGGAAGATGCTCTAATCATTGTCAGATCAGTCTGTTTTCACGTTATGGCTGTTTATAATACTTGAGAATGATATATGCATGATTGTCTATGCTTAAATGATTGTAAATGCCAACTGAATGGTGAATCACTTATGATGGGGTCATGGATCAGTGACGATCTCCAAAAAATTTCAAACTAGGTGAGAACGGTCGAGGGTGACAAAGAAGGCCCCATAAGGTTGCATTCCAAATTTCAAGGTATTAGGATTTCGCATGTTTGAGCTATGGGCAGAAGAAGATGGATCGACATTGATGGATTGGTGGTATTTTACTTGGAGTCTTACCCGAGAAAATTTTCCATTAGCTTGCAGTCAGCACATGATTCGCTTGGAGTCACAGATGAAGTGCTGGGTTGGTGACAAACATTGCTTGGAGCTATTTGCCTGTTTGCTTGGAGAAAATTTTAGTTTTACCCCAGTCTGATTTTGGGCAAGAATTTCCTAGGTTTTCTTTGAGTTAAATGGGAGATTACCCTGGTTCGACTTCGAGTCAGGACTGAAGTGAGTTTTTCAACGACCTTTTTGATGATTTTTTATGATTTTCGTCGATGACCATTCGTGATTTGACGGTGGGAGCTCCATGATAGGATAGGAAGCTGGTCAGTCGGGTGTGGTCAGAGTATACCATGGGAGCTTGGCATTGTAATTGATCTCGGTTTATATCATATCTTCTTGGTTCTCCTGCCTCTAGGAGTACCATTGAGTTGCAGTTCCTCGTCCATTGCTTAGCACTGTGCTACGGCATAGGTTTTAGAGCTTCTTCTAGGATTTTACACATTGCCATTTTCATCCAATTTGTCTTCCTCAAATTGTTTATCACCTTCAGAGCCAAAGAGAGTCATCATTATATCTTTCCGTGGGGTTTCCCCCTAAGTTCGGGTTTGTAGCTGGTGCTTTTTCAGTAGGTGGAGTGTTAACGTTTTCTTCAGTCATGATTCTTAGAGCTCTGCCCATTGCTTCCTTTTGACTATATCCCCTTCGAATGACCCAGACGGGGGCGGGATTATTTTGTTTCATGTTGGATCCTACTGCGTTAAAATCTCGGATAACATAGTTCCTTCTGAAGTGTTCTTGGCTTAGTCTAGTATTGTCTAAGTTGCCTCGATTTATGTTGGAACAGACCAGTTCCTATAAGCATTGGAAAAGTGTAATCTCTAGAAGTTTGGTTACCTTGGTACGTTTAGTATTATTGTGTATGGCTATGTTGGTGCACCTCTATTCTCGAATGCTAGGTATTGGTTTCTCATTACAATCCTTTGATTGTATGGCTCGGATCGGGTTACGTGTCATGGTTCTAAGTCGGTTCCCTTACCGCTCTGTCTCACTTTGCTTTATTGTGGTTCATGGTAAGAATGGGTGTAACATGATATATTATAAATGTTGTACATATGTGTTGTATAAATAATATATAATAAAAGGAAAGATGTGACAGTGTGTGGATTTGATGTAGATTGACTTGTACAGACTTACATTATGGTATCGGATTATGTAATTATAAGATATATTTGTGAAATATGATATTGTGTGACCGTTCACTGTGGGACTCCAAAAGTTATTAGTTAGTTTAGTTTTTCTCTTTTTCTCTCTCTGTGCATATCATATGTATTATCTTCCAATGACTCGCTGTTTTGGGACTTCCTTGTGTAGTTATGGGGTTCTAAAAGGGCGAGTTGTTACATGATGCACTTAATTAGACCTATATGATTGAGATCAATTCCTATCATTCCATCTAACGTTCAAGATTTAAGAACTAAATCTATAAAAGTGGGCACATCTTCTTCTGCTCTTTGCCAATCCTTTGTGAACTTGCCATTAGAGATTTAACGCGAGCTTTCTACCTTCCAGTCCTCAACAACTTTCTACGAACATTTGAAGCAAACATTATCAGTATGTGCTTCTTCTCTATCTTTACTCTTCATTTATTTTGTCTGACACCTTATCTTCCATTTGACTGGTCGAGATTTTTTTACGTGTTTCTCGTGTTGATTTTAAAATTATTGTCCTTTAGATCCAAAGCCATCCGTGAATAGGACTATTGGATTAGGTGCACTGGCCATAAGGTTAAAATGGTGAATTTTTGAAAACTTCCTTTCATTAAGTTACACAAGATCTTTATTCTATGTTGGTGTAAGTAAATATTAATTTATACCAAATCATATTTAGAATATTGATTGATAAAATGGTTTAAGGTATTTTAATTTAATTATGTTGATTAAAAATTTATTATTAATGTTTAAAATGAATTTATATTTATGACTAATTAAAATTAATTTACTTTAATTTATATTTAATATTTCTTGATATACATACTCATAATATGGACATCATGTATGTATGTATGTATATATATAACCTAAACTAGGGGTTCGAGGGGAAAATTGACCGCTTTTTCCATCGATTAAGTGTGATGTGTACTTATGTATATAATATAAGAAATATGAAATAAAATACCGTTAAAAATAAACTATTTATTATTAGTAGTATTTTCGACCAATAATATTTTAAATATTTTTTCCATTTAAAATAATTATGTATTTGTATTACAAACCTTGATGCCCAAAATATGAAAACATGTCTAAAATAAGGATATTGAAAAGGAGGCAAGAAAGCATATAAAAGGAGACATATGATGTCAAAAGCATGGACACAGCATGTCAAAGTCAAGAATGATGAAAATATAGCAAGGGAGCATACGATAAAGGATGTTGTAATGCCTTAAAGGGACAACGAATGTTGGATACACATCAAACTCTCACAAGCTTTCATTAAGAGACAAGGGATTTCGTGTTGCATAGAAAGAAAGGACGTCGAATGCTTACAACTGACAATGATATCGTATGGCACTAATGCCGCACTTCATCAATATAATAAGAGATGTTGGAGGCAAGCATGTAAGAGGGTATCGAAAGTTGGCAATATAAAGAAAGATGTCACAAGTCATCAATGCAATATGGATGTCTCATACCTTCAAAGCAAGAGCGGTGGTCATGAATTACTGATCAAGTATAATGCCGCATATCAACAGAATTATGGGGATTATCGAAAAACAACAATGAGTAAAGGAATGCCTTATGAGTAATATCGTGAATCACCAACCTCTCAGTGGATATCACAACTACCAATCCTCAATGGATATCATAGCACAACAATACATCAAAGGATGTCACATACCATCAACACAATGAATGATGCCGAACGTCAAGCATTTCAAAGGATACGTGGCAACTACACCGCACACCTCTACCCGTATAAATACGGATCCAAGGGCATTGTAAAATGGGCAATTCATTCTCTTCTCTCTCTTATATTTTTAATGTTTTTAAACTTAAATCAATTTGGGGGTTTTAGTGCCTATTATAATCTTGTAATATTTTTGCAAATAAGGGCTTGTACAATTAAAAATTGCATAGCATATCAACAAAGAGACTTGACTTTTAACTTATGTTGGACTCTCAATCATACGACATGACTTTGGTTTCATTATGAGATGCACGCATCTCCTACCAAATGGTTGTAAGGCTTCTTTAACCAATTCCTAGCCAAGTTTTTCTTATTCTTCACATTCCGGGGTTACTAAAGAAATTTGTTACCATTTTGGTGCTTAAAGAAGGGCTAGAACCTCCAAAATCCCGCATATTCCATATTTGACCTTTGTTGCCTTACCTTACATATAAAGAACTTGCATATAAGGAATACAAAGGACTTTTTAAATCCAACATAGCCCATTGGACTACAAGATGACTATTTTCGAACAAAGATCTTTTGAACCTCAAGCAAGTAGGCCGATTTATTAACTCACTTATGACCCCCAGTTTTCATGAGGAATAAATCCTAAGGATATTGGCATTGCAAATTATAGAAGAAAAGAAACAAGTGGCACCTTATGATCCTGTCAAATGGAGCATGAACCCATTCTGTGTAGGATGAACTTCCACCTTTTCTTTAGGAAAAGAGAGCCCAAAGAAAGATAATTATTTCTTAAAGATAAGAAAGGCCATACAATGCCAATCAAAGGGAACTATCTTTGAAAAGGAAATAATAAGGAATTTCAATAAGTTTGCCTAGAAATGCAAGAGAGTAATAGATCATCCTTTCGCACCAATCAGAGCTCAGGAGAGAAAGATTATGAATGGTCCTAATATGATAATCCAGTGCTACAAGAAAGCTAAATTGGAACATAAGGCATCATACGCTGAAAATTCTTAGGTCCATTCTCTCACTACCCTATATGAACATACCTATCTTTTAATAAAGAGAGGACTGAATTATTAGCCATCGAAGAAGAAATAACCTAAAAATGAAAGGAATCTTGGAGGTGTCTTAAGCCAATATCATCAAGCAAATGGACATGAGACCAATTAGTATCGTGCCTTAAAGGGGATGATCAAACATTTCTTGAAAAGAGGAGAGCTCAAAGAGATTGTAAGAAAGGATTAAGACTAATAAAGTAGGATTCTAAATGGAAAGGATTTGCAAAAATAAAGGAAAAGGCCTTTGACCCCTTCAAGATGGCCTGGTCAAAGCACCTCCTAGAGGGAGGTCAAAATAAGCCTCTGGTCCTGCTATAAGGCCTGGTTAGAGCACTGCAAGCCTTCAGTCCCACCTCACGGCCTGGCCAAAGCGCCTCCTAAAGGGTGGATGGAGTAAGCCTTTTGTCTTGCTAAGATGGCTTAGCCATAGCACCGACCAGCCTTCAATCCCACCTATAAGGCCTATTTGAAGGGCTTCCTAGAGGGAGGATGGACTAAGCCTTTGGTCCTACCTAAGATGGCCTGGCCAAAGCACCGAACCGGCCTTCGGTCCCACCTATAAAGTCTGACCGAAGCACCTCCTAGAGGGAGGACGAGTAAGACTTTGGTTCAACTCAAGATAGTTAACCAAACGCATCGACCAAAAGCCTAAATCATCGCTTAAGATGATGATAAGGGGTTCAATTAGAGTTTAGATTATTACCTAAAGATGGTAATGAAACAAGTCAATCAAAGCCTAAATCACTACCCGAAGAGTAGTAAGGGGCAATCTTCTAGAGGAACATCAATGGAATATAAAAGCAAATCAAACTTTGTCCTAAAGAAGAATCGAGGCAATCTTCTAGAGGAAGATTAGTCAAACATTTAGTTCTGCACCAAGTCGAAATTGAGGCAACCTTCAGAGGAAGGATTAAAAGCTATCTATCATGCAAAAGCGAAAATTTAAATAATTCAAATGATCTAATAATAGAAATCTCTGTTATTATATAAAATTCTAGTTTCCTACTAGTTGAGGACGAATAGTATTCCGGTCTTCTATTCAAGTTATCATCAGATAATTGCCAAATGATTTTCTGATCTTCTATTCAAGAAATATCTTTGCTGGGAGATTTCCTAATATTTTGTTTCAAAGTTATTACCATATGATTTTCTCGCCTCTTATTCGAATAACATTATGGCCAAAGGATTTCTGGTCTTCAATGATTATTAGACAGATTTCCAATATATGCTCTTTCGAGACTAAAACTACAAGTATCAAACTCCAAAGCTCCAAGTAATGAAGCCAAAGGATAAATTTATTAAAGGCTTCATCAAGTCCTCCTAGAAAGGAGTTCAAATTTTCTAATAACGAAAATCTTTATTACTAATTCCTAATTAACTAAAGGAAGGATTCTTCCGAATTTTTGATTAAATAAGTTACTAATCTCTTGATCAAAACATATTTAAGGTTTCAATGACAGGGTTTATATTAAGAAGACAAACAATGGTCAATTAAAGGCTACACGTTGAATTGCATCAAATTAAATATTTGAAAGACAAGCCGCATGTCTCAAATAATTAAAGGCAAAGGTAATGAAAGAAACACGAAGTTAAATCAACATGTCGGCCATTTAGGTACAAATTTATTTACAATTTTTACACTTTACCATTTATACGCGAAAGTTGCAGATGTCAAAACAAGATTAATCAAGTCCTCCTAAGAAGGAGGAGGTTGAGGAAGTGGGTAATGTTAGTACACTTTCTCTTTTCCTTTCCATTAACCTCAAGAGGGCATGGATGACTTTCACTTGAAGAGAGAACATCTCAGAGTAAACATGAAGGGCCTTCAATATCTTTAAGTTGGTCAGCACATCCATACAAAAAGAAATATTGGTATTGTAGATATCCCGCTTTTGCTGCTTTGCTCAACCTCTGATTCATATCTTGGCCCAAAAGCGAGAAATCAACCTCTAGTCCAAAATACTTAAAGTAGATAATCAACAAGAGAGTCAAGTCGAGAATTTTCAAGAAATATAACCTTGGTTACTTTCAGTTAAGATCCAAGATCATGCACTTTTTCTTTTAGAACTTCAACAGCTAAAGCGGGTTCAGTATGTGACAAATTGCTACATCTAGGAGTTCTTTAAGCTCTTTTTCCTTCATTTGAATAATGTCTGTGTCATCAATAGAACTGATCTCAATCTCTGATGCACGATTAAGTGTCTTGTTTGCACCTCTGAAAGTTTTAACTACACTCTGAAATTTTTTAACCTTTGGCTCAAGGACAAATTTGTCGCGACCCAGATCTTCGATCTGACCTTGATAACCATTGAGATCTTGTGAATCTTTAACTCTTTGCCACCATCTAGAAATTTCTCCATGGTCCAAACCCGAACGTGTATTTAACAAAGAAGAGAATGCCTCCTCACAAGTTAAAGATTAGGATTCAATTATTCTCTTAGGAGTAAGAGTAAGAAGATTGGATTCGCCTCCATTTGCGATAAGCTCCAAAGATTGACAAGACACTTGACTTTTCAACAAATCCGCCCTATGGTCGTTTATCCATTGAAATAATTTAGAAATTTTTGCATCAGCTTCGATCCTTTAGACAGAAGGTCTAGATCGACCAATCGTATCCATTTTCTTTTTCAACGTTTGAATTCCTTTATCCTTCTCTTTCATTTATTCCCCTAAGTTAGACGTCATCTCATTTAAACTACTAATTGTAGATCTCAATTGATTGTACATACCATGCCATTTCTATACATCCGGATTATCTAGAAATGACAAAGTCGAAGTATATTGAGAAGAAAACTTCTTTCCGAATTCCAACCTGAACTTAGCTTTAATGATGTTCAATCGATCGAGGAGTTTTGGACCATAAGATGCGAGAGTTATCTGCTTTTCCTAAATAAAAACAAATAAATGAGAAAAATAAATCAATACGAAGGAAATGCTTTCTTTATTAACAACTAAAAGGATTACAAGCACAAGCAAATTCGAATTACAACAGCAATACAATTTCTATGTGTTTAACTCTTAAAGTTTAATGACGGTAGTTTGAGCCTTCTTAAGTGATCCAACGGACAAAGTGAGGGTAGAACCAAAAGGAACATTAAACCGTTAAGGGGTATTAACTGGAGGGAATGAATAATAATCTCATTTTTCAACCGAAGGGCTGATTTCACCACATAACAATTTAGCGTGAGTGGTTTGTATCTCACTAAGCAATTTATCCTTTTCGTCGCCCAAGAAATCAAAGTGAAAGTATGGAAACCGGGTTTAAACTTCCTAGAGATCTCTAAGGAAGCAATATTTTGCTAGCCGATAGGTTTTAAGAATTAATGTTTCTCTTTAAAATCCCTCATTAATTTGATGAATTTACTCAAGAGTTCTATGGGAAGAAGACTACTCGATGATTCCTTAATCCATATGATTTATGAGAAATAAACTAAGTTATGAAGAACTGAGGAATGAAAATACTAAAATTCATAAAACTGTCCGAATTACACATTAAAGAAAAAATCACTAGGGTTCATACAATATTGATCCTTTGTAAAATTCAAAACTGAATCTTTCCTTGTTGAATTTAACTTTCTCTGGGGGAACAGTGTTTGGGGTAAGGGGAATAGTCGTAACCCTAGGAAGATTCTAACATGCCTTAAGATAGGGGATAAATCCATGCTCATCTAGATACCTCTTATGGAGACGCCCGATCGAACCTCCACTCTTCTCCCCTAAGAGGGATAAATCAATGATAAAACTTCTACATTAAACTTTGTGAAGAAATTCTACTCGGGTATCTCTATCTTCGATGAGCATCCAAAAGAGTGTAGTTAGCTTTGCATTTTCTCTCAAGACCCTTTCCTTATGAAGACGAGATTTTATTAAGAGTCCAACAACTTGTTTTTCCATAAAGTCCCTTAATTGTTGGTGCAAAAGTAGAGGTGCCCAAACTTATCGGATAATTCGTTATGCTCCTTAATTAACCTTTCAATTTCTCTGTTCAAGCGGTGCACCTCCCTCACACTCTTCTCATAAAGAGTTTCGTAATGATATTTAGATCTTTTCTTTGACTAAAGCAATAAACCTATTAATTAAAGACTAGTGGGCAATCTTAAACATTTAAATAATGAACTCCATATCTGTGTGGCCAGAACTTGAGAAGCGAAACCTTGAACCTTTTCCTTTAGCCGTTGGCCAGGTGAGGCGGCATCTTTTGGAAGAATATCTTCACATGAAGAATCCTGGGGACCAAGCAAATCAGTAGAGCCCATGTCATGAAAAGGAGAATTTAAGTTATGATCGCCTAATCCATCTCCCCTATCTCTTAGTCCTTTAGCACTCTTTCCATCACCTTCACCTCCACGACCATTATTGTCAGTATGATCATCATCATTGTCATCATTATTATCTTGGCCCTCATCAGAATCTTTATCCTCATCAATCGGAGGGTCATCGAAGGACATTAACTTCTTAGGGTTGACTTCTTCCTCATTTGGAAACTCCTTGGATAGACCCCTGGGTTTTTCCTAAAATAAGACTAAACTTTCTCTTTGTTGGCCTTCTCAAGGTCTGCTCTTAGCATTTCACTTCCTCCTCCAGTAATTGTTTAGCCTTTTTCTCCTTATCAAGAGAGGAAGCAAGTTTCTCCTTTTCAGTGATAGCTTCATCTCTTGTTATAGTAATATCAATCACACTGTTCGTAAGTGAAGAAACTTGCACCTTAGGATCGGCTGCTTCACTAGATGACCTTGAGAAGCCTATTGGAGAAAAAACATATGCTTGGCCACTTGAAACATATAACGAACATAAGTCATATTAGGATGTACAAAGCTAAAGGCCTAGGTTAACCAAATAAGAAGGAATGCATACCAACACAAGCTATTGAAAATGACATAAAGATGATCTTTTGAGTAAATCAGCGGCTGTGATGGCATGAGAGAGGCCAAAATAGGAGATTAAGCAGCCAAATGAAGAAAATCATCAAAGCCCACAATAGGAGTCTAAACTTAAGCCTCTGAAAGGAAATCATTCGAAAGAGGAGACAAACCAAGCTCATCATATAAGCAACGGATGGCTGTTTTGGAAGTTGGAAGGGAAATATTAAGGAAGGAATCAGGAGAACGAGTTTCCATAGTTCGCTTTTGAGCCTTTATAACCAGTAGAGTCTAAATTTGTTACATTAAGGTTTTGAGCCGCCAGATCAATATTTACTGTGATTCCTCAAACAGCAACAACTGAAGTTTGATCACCCTCGAGCTTAGGCTTTTTACTCAGAGGAGAAACTGAAATATTAACTAAAGCACCAGTGCTCACTTTTCTATTTAGCTCATTAACCACCTTAGCAATAAAGTCCTTACGGGAGCAGGTTTAATTGGCTTAGTTGAGGCAGGAATATGATCTTTGGTCTCCTTCTCCTTGGAAGCCACAACAAGTACAGATGAGCCTAAATCAAAAAAAGAAATTTTATGAAATAACAATATAGGAAATTCCATTTAATTTGTAATGAAAACTTACTAGGTGGTTCAAGTTGGAAAGAGTAAAGATAGAAAAAGCCTTTTGGTAACCAATGACCAATGATCGTCTTCCTTGAGCATTCCATTTTATCATTTGGAATTCTCCCAATATCTAGTGGTGATCCAGAATCAAAGAATAATTGTGGAGATTCGCCTCCGTCAAGAGTGTAAGCCTATCACCCATACTCTTATATGTCTACGTTAAGGACTTAATGGTATCATCGACAGAAAGGCTAGTTTGTTTGGGAGCAGAATCTAAAAGAAAGCATTCATCGTAAGAGGTGAAAGTGTGCTATGGATCGTGTAATATGGATATATGATAATATAGAGTGTAGTGATGATAGCTATATGGTAAATAGTGCGGAATATAAAAGCAGTATAGTAAAAATGACACCAGAGATTTTTATACTGGTTCGGAGCACCGTCCTACGTCCAGTCCCAGACTCCTTCTGGAATTTCACTAATAACCCTCACTTAACCCGGAGGAACATGTATATACAACCCTTGAGCAGCCGAACAAGGACCCGAGAAGCAGAACAGGATTTCGCCTCAACAGCTGAAGAGGACTTCACACGCCTGAGCAGCAGAACAGTACTTCAACTAATACAAAAATACTTTTGACTTTGTGTGTTCTTAATAACACGAATTTGTAACTTGTAGTACACCCTTCCTATAATCTTCTCCTCGAGTATAAATATATATATTTGAAGTATATGAAGAATAGAAAGGTCTAGTGTTGCTTTAATGCAGAATAATTGAAAGTATGATAGCAAATAGATTTCAGAGAGTTAGATCAGAGAGATAAGAATATTCGATTGTAATTCAGTGATTTGAAATGAAGTTGAAGTATGTATTTATAAAGATTAGAAAGCAGCTACTATTGCTGAAGAGTTTCGATCGAAGTGTTGCGTCCAAATCTTTTCATTAGAGGTTCGAAACTCTTCACAAAAAGTCGTGTCTTTTCGAAAAGCGGTTGTTATAGAAATTCAGTCAATTAAGCCTCTGAGTCAGTCGACTGAATATTCAAAATAATATTTAAATTTGAACTTGTATACTTATATAACTGTGCATGATTCACAAAAATCCCAGTGTCAGTCGACTGGTTCAAAAATTCAGTCGACTGACCTGGTTAATTTTGTGCAGTTTGCACAATTTACATAGATATATTAATTTCTATAACTTTAAAACACTTTTATAATTTAAATATATGCTTATATATGTATAGAATATTTAATAAATATTATGATTAAATATATAAGCTAATGTAGATGTAATCGAGGAGAGATTTTAACAATATTGACCTAAGACTTAAAAACAAACAAAATACCATAGTTGATGCACTAGATTTTAAAGTCTCATCTCCTTGTTTCTTTTTGTCATAGCAGTTGTCAAATCTGTATGTCATAGTGATAGCTTCGTGTCATGAATCAAAACCAAGTCTCAACATTCTCCCCCTTTTTGATTGATGACAACCTGTAAATAGATATAGATTTCGACTGTATATATATATAACATAAATACTTACTCCCTCTGAATCTTTGACGCTCTATATCCTGCATTCTTATTGTTAGCAATAATAATTCTCCCCTTTTGTCATCGATAAAAAGGAATAAGTAATATGAAGTCATAATGTTGGAAAAAAATATTACTAGAAACATACAATCATCCATACATTAAAAACTTCCATAATCAAGAGTGTTCAAAATAAATAAACTAGAATGGCCATTTAGTACAAGCCATATAAATTGAAAACAAATGTTTTGATTAGAAAAAGAACATCTTACGCCATCGGTTGCTTACCCCTACCATTGTAACCTTCATCACCATCATCATAAGTACTACTTCTTTGATCGTCGTCAGAAGAAGAAGACCATGTAAAGAAGGGTTGCTTACCCGAATCGCCTATAGTAGCAGTAGATGTCCTGGAAGAGCATGATATAGCTTGCCATAATTTGATAAAAAATCCTTTGACCTTATCAAGCTTCTTATCAACTTTGGTGATGTTGGATTGTAGAATTTGTTGATTTTGGCAAATTATAGAGATGGATTCATGTGGTTGAAGACCCGTATTTGGAATTATAATTTCTTCTTGTTGATGGAAAGTGGATCTTTGACGAGATGGTCCTTGAGATGGCGCGCCATATTGTTGTGGTTGATCTTGAGCTGTTTGCCTTTGTTTCCATTCTTCAAAAGATATTATATGAGGGGGTCGGGCAACCGGTAGTTTCATCAAGGCTAAAGTCCGAGCATTCAAACATCCAATGGTAGAAATTGGTGAATCCGGTTCCGAAACTTCACAAGCTTTTAGAAGACACATAATGTATTCACCATAGTAAATTATATTCATTCTACCATTGTTGAAACTTATCATCAAGAATTAAGCAGAGCCAGTTGACTTGAATATTTCCAAAGATAGCATATAAAGCTTTAAAGTTATTTTCGTAGACAAGTTCATAACTCCCGGTTCTAAGAGTTATGGTTTTCATTAGAGCGCGATGAATAATTCGTGCCTTTGGTCGTAAATACATCGATTTTAGTTGACGCATATCGTCTTCTAGAAACAAATGGCTTAGTTATCTCGAACTACCAAGTCATAGTCAATATTGGCCAATTCCACACCATCATTTTCCGTTTGCAAAATATGAGCCATGCGGTCTAAAGAAAAAAAGACGGGTCCACATACGAGACTCCATACACAGTATTGTTGGTTTGGAACATTTTGGTGACCCAAAATTTAGGTTTGCGTAGAACAACTTCACCATTATTTGGTTGATTTTGTGTTTGTTATCATCGATGTTAAATAGCGACTCCAAATTGCTTCGTCGAGCTAACTCTTGGATGTGATATGGAGAAAAATCAGGAAATTTAACGAACGAACCTTCAAAAATCCTTGAGTCTTGCATCTATCTCCATCTCTGAATTGCGGTGTCATCAAATAGCCACCGTTGAATTTGTTCGTTTGATGGAGGTTGAGATGAAGAGGAAGCTTGTCCCTTTCGTTTAGGAGCCATTAATTTTAATTTTGAAAAAAAATGGAGTTTTGGAGAGTGTAGGGTTTTGAGAATTTTGGAAAACTGAAATGCTAATGGTGAAAAGAGTTGAAAGTAGAAGATAAAAAGAGTAAAGTGGGTAGGTGAAAGTAAATAGATGACTCTGATCTACGACTCAGTCGACTAGCTCAGGGCTTCTGTCGACTGAAGCTGAAGGTCGAAATTTTTCTACCTTCTGGTCCAGTTGACTGAGCCTCTGGGACAGTGAACTGGCTATGTATATGTAAAACATTAACTTGCCGTGTCAATCGACTGACCTCCTGGTTCAGTCGACTGACCTAGAGTATTTTCTGCAATGGATTTCTTTTGCATTGAAATGTATATATTTTATATATGAATTGTTTTAAGTTATATTATTTAATATAAATAGTTGTCATATTTGATTAATGAACTAGAAATAAATTTATTTCAAGAAATAAAAAACATACATACGTAGAGAATTTATTCGAAAAATACAACAAAAGATAATGATGACAACGTTTATTTCGAGGGGCTAGGAGTCTTGAATTCTTTCAGTTGCTTATGACGAGCATTTGATTCTTCGTTGCGATCCCACGAATTTTGTGAGTATGGTGGTCGCGGTGGAGATGAAGTCGATGGTCGTCTGATAGGCGAAACAGAATGTTCGTCTATCGGATGTGACGATGCCCCACAAAATTTCATGGCGATATGCTCAATGATTCCTATCCGTCTGGAGTTTATTTTTTGTTCGTAATACATTTCACGTTGTAGCATTAATGATTCTTGCTGATAATGGTGCATATCATCTACCTTTTGCTTCGTGTTAGGAGAAATATCAATTGTCTTCTTTCCCTTCTTCTTATCCGGAGTATATCCGGTGAGATGGTGAAGTTTTATGATCCGGAGTTTTTGGAGAGTTGTTTGAAGCAATAATTTCGATAGAATCTGTGGAAAAGCTTGACATTGTGGAAAAATAGTTGATGGAAGAAAAATGAATGAAGCTTTAGAGTTTAATTCAGTTTGAATCTAAGAAGATGGAGTATGCATCTATTTATAGCCTAAGTCTAGGAAAATAGGGTAGAATTGAGTGGATTATATTGAGTTTAGCCAAAAAGTAAGGTAACACATTAGTTTTTCTGTTGGCTTATTTATTTGGTGTAATTTTAATGTATATTTATAAAGTTTAAAAATGACTTGTATTGTAGTATATATTTAATGTCACCATATAATAAAATGTCCATACTAGACTATAACAGAAAAAATCAATAGCTCAGGTGGTTAAGACACTTGGACTATTCACACCAGGTCATGGGTTCGAGTCTCAGCATGTTTAGAATATTGAATATTTTGTTAAAAAAATTTATTTTTGAGTTTTTAGTTAAAATTTTTATATTTTATTTATATATCTTTAATTGACATTATACCAAGCTCACGACGCAATTTTATAAATGTATTTTCTAACAGAGGTTTAGTAAAGATATCGGCTAATTGATTTTCTGATGGTACGTAGTCCAGATTTATCACTTCTTTTTCTATATTATCACGTAAAAAATGATGTCTAATATCTATATGTTTAGTTATTGAATGGTTTACTGGATTTTTAGATAGATTTATCGCACTAGAATTATCGTAGTAAATTGTTGATTTTGATAAATTGACTCCGAAATCTTTAAGTGTCTGTTGCATGTAAATTACTTGTGCGCAAGCTAGTGCTGCAGAAATATATTATGCCTCATAAGTTGATAGAGATACACAGTTTTTTTTCTTGCTAAACCATGATATTAAAGATTTACCAATGAAGTGACACGTACCGCTTGTACTTTTTCTATTTGTTCGTGATCCTCCGAAATCAGCATCATTGTATGATACTAACTCGAACGAACACTCTTTCGGATAGAAAAGTCCTAAGTTTGTAGTTTTACTAAGATAGCGTAGTATGCGTTTTACGGTTCGTAAATGTGATTCTTTTTGGTCAGCTTGAAATCGTGCACATAGACACACACTCATCATAATATCTGGTCGACTTGCTGTTAAATAAAGTAGTGATCCTATCATACTACGATACAGTTTTTGGTCTACACTTTTGCCATTTTCATCTTTATCAAGATGTGCTGTTGTGCTCATAGGTGTTGGTTTGGCAGAGGTGTTTTCCATTCCAAAACGTTTGATAAGATTATTACAGTATTTTTCTTGATTAATAAATATTCCATTTGAAACTTGTTTTATTTGAAGACCTAAAAAATATGATAATTCTCCCATATGAGACATTTCAAATTCTCTAGTCATTATTTCAGAAAACTCATTACATAATTCATTATTAGTTGATCCAAATATAATGTCATCGACATATATTTGAACTATTAAGATATCATTCTTAGAATGTTTTATAAATAAAGTTTGATCTACTTTTCCTATTACGAATCCTGAATCAATTAGATAGCTTTTAAGGCGTTCATACCAAGCACGTGGTGCTTGTTTTAAACCTTATAAAGCTTTCTTAAGTTTATAGACATGTTCTGGGTATTTTTCATGAATAAATAAAGGAGGTTGTTCAACATAAACGTTTTCTTTAATATAGCCATTTAAAAATGCACTTTTAACATCCATTTGATAGAGTTTAAAGTTATTAAAACATGCGTATGCCAATAAAATTCATATTGCTTCTAGTCTAGCGACTGTAGCAAACGTTTCTTCGTAGTCTATTCCTTCTTCCTGCTTATATCCTTATGCTACTAGTCTTGCTTTGTTTCTAGTTATATTTCCTAATTCGTCTGCTTTATTTTTATAAACCCATTTATTTCCTATAACAGTCTGATCGGTTGGTCGGGGTACTAGTTCCCAAACTTCATTTCGTTCAAACTAATTGAGTTCTTCTTGCATAGCAATAATCCAATTTTCATCGGATGGTGCTTCCATAGTATTTTTAGGTTCTATAGTAGAGAGAAAAGCTACATTACCCATTAAATTTAGTTGATTTTTAGTTCGAACATTTGAATTTATTTCTCCAATTATATTTTCTGTAGGATGATTTTGTAGGATTCTTCGAGGAGATCTTATTATATTTGTAGTATCTCTATTATTAACAATGTTTTCATTTTCTTTAGGATTATAAACAATATCGTCATCATCTCTTGAATTGTTTTTTTTATTATTATTAAGTAATTCATTGTCATTATTTGTTTTTGAAATAAATTTAGAGTTCTCATCAAAAGGTACATGGAGTGACTCTTCGATAGTATTAGGTCGTTTATTAAAAATTCGATAAGCTTTGCTTCGATTCGAATATCCAAGAAATATACATTAGTCACATTTTGAATCAAATTTTCCAAGCTGATCTTTAGTATTTAATATAAAACATTTTGATCCAAATATTTTAAAATAGGATATATTTGGTTTTCTACCGTTAAAAAGTTCGTAAGGAGTATTCTTGGTGAGAGGTCTAATAGAAACACGATTCAAAACATAACAGGCAGTTGCAACAGCTTCAGCCCAAAAATGTTTTGGTAATGTGCTTTCATTTAGTAAAGTTCTTGCACATTCTTGTAGAGTTCGATTCTTTCATTCTACAACTACATTTTGGTGTGGAGTTCTAGAAAACGAAAAGTTATGAAATATTCCTTTCTTCTTACAATAGTTATCAAACTGTATGTTTTCAAATTCTCCTCTGTGATCACTTCTAATATTTTTAATTCTAATACCTTTTAAATTATGTATTTGTTTAACAAAAGTTTTGAAATTTTCAAAGGTATCACTTTTATTTTTCAGAAAGATAGTCCATGTATATCTAGAAAAATCATCAACTATTACAAATAAGTATTTATTGTGATTTATGGATTTAATTTGGGTAGGTCCAAATAAATCCATATGAAGTAACTCAAGCGGTTGTAATGTCGAAATAACTTTCTTAGATTTAAACGAGGATTTAGTTAATTTACCTAATTGGCATGAGTCACATATACTATTAATTTTAAAATTCTTCTTTGGTAATCCTTTTACAAGATTAATTTTAGAAATTTTATTTATATTTTTGAAATTGATGTGACAACATCGTTTGTGCCATATCCAGGGATCATTTTCTTTAGCTATTAAACACATATCCGAGTTATGATTAACTTTCATATTCAAAACTCGGATATGTCCATACTAGACTATAACAGAAAAAATCAATAGCTCAGGTGGTTAAGACACTTGGACTATTCACACCAGGTCATGGGTTCGAGTCTCAGCATGTTTAGAATATTGAATATTTTGTTAAAAAAATTTATTTTTGAGTTTTTAGTTAAAATTTTTATATTTTATTTATATATCTTTAATTGACATTATACCAAGCTCACGACGCAATTTTATAAATGTATTTTCTAACAGAGGTTTAGTAAAGATATCGGCTAATTGATTTTCTGATGGTACGTAGTCCAGATTTATCACTTCTTTTTCTATATTATCACGTAAAAAATGATGTCTAATATCTATATGTTTAGTTATTGAATGGTTTACTGGATTTTTAGATAGATTTATCGCACTAGAATTATCGTAGTAAATTGTTGATTTTGATAAATTGACTCCGAAATCTTTAAGTGTCTGTTGCATGTAAATTACTTGTGCGCAAGCTAGTGCTGCAGAAATATATTATGCCTCATAAGTTGATAGAGATACACAGTTTTTTTTCTTGCTAAACCATGATATTAAAGATTTACTAATGAAGTGACACGTACCGCTTGTACTTTTTCTATTTGTTCGTGATCCTCCGAAATCAGCATCATTGTATGATACTAACTCGAACGAACACTCTTTCGGATAGAAAAGTCCGAAGTTTGTAGTTTTACTAAGATAGCGTAGTATGCGTTTTACGGTTCGTAAATGTGAT
Source organism: Allium fistulosum (assembly GCA_030737815.1). Lineage (NCBI taxonomy): Eukaryota > Viridiplantae > Streptophyta > Magnoliopsida > Asparagales > Amaryllidaceae > Allium > Allium fistulosum. The sequence continues at coordinate 409,775,192 of CM060908.1, read as the reverse complement.
TCTTTTTGGTCAGCTTGAAATCGTGCACATAGACACACACTCATCATAATATCTGGTCGACTTGCTGTTAAATAAAGTAGTGATCCTATCATACTACGATACAGTTTTTGGTCTACACTTTTGCCATTTTCATCTTTATCAAGATGTGCTGTTGTGCTCATAGGAGTTGGTTTGGCAGAGGTGTTTTCCATTCCAAAACGTTTGATAAGATTATTACAGTATTTTTCTTGATTAATAAATATTCCATTTGAAACTTGTTTTATCTGAAGACCTAAAAAATATGATAATTCTCCCATATGAGACATTTCAAATTCTCTAGTCATTATTTCAGAAAACTCATTACATAATTCATTATTAGTTGATCCAAATATAATGTCATCGACATATATTTGAACTATTAAGATATCATTCTTAGAATGTTTTATAAATAAAGTTTGATCTACTTTTCCTATTACGAATCCTGAATCAATTAGATAGCTTTTAAGGCGTTCATACCAAGCACGTGGTGCTTGTTTTAAACCTTATAAAGCTTTCTTAAGTTTATAGACATGTTCTGGGTATTTTTCATGAATAAATAAAGGAGGTTGTTCAACATAAACGTTTTCTTTAATATAGCCATTTAAAAATGCACTTTTAACATCCATTTGATAGAGTTTAAAGTTATTAAAACATGCGTATGCCAATAAAATTCATATTGCTTCTAGTCTAGCGACTGTAGCAAACGTTTCTTCGTAGTCTATTCCTTCTTCCTGCTTATATCCTTATGCTACTAGTCTTGCTTTGTTTCTAGTTATATTTCCTAATTCGTCTGCTTTATTTTTATAAACCCATTTAGTTCCTATAACAGTCTGATCGGTTGGTCGGGGTACTAGTTCCCAAACTTCATTTCGTTCAAACTAATTGAGTTCTTCTTGCATAGCAATAATCCAATTTTCATCGGATGATGCTTCCATAGTATTTTTAGGTTCTATAGTAGAGAGAAAAGCTACATTACCCATTAAATTTAGTTGATTTTTAGTTCGAACATTTGAATTTATTTCTCCAATTATATTTTCTGTAGGATGATTTTGTAGGATTCTTCGAGGAGATCTTATTATATTTGTAGTATCTCTATTATTAACAATGTTTTCATTTTCTTTAGGATTATAAACAATATCGTCATCATCTCTTGAATTGTTTTTTTTTATTATTATTAAGTAATTCATTGTCATTATTTGTTTTTGAAATAAATTTAGAGTTCTCATCAAAAGGTACATGGAGTGACTCTTCGATAGTATTAGGTCGTTTATTAAAAATTCGATAAGCTTTGCTTCGATTCGAATATCCAAGAAATATACATTCGTCACATTTTGAATCAAATTTTCCAAGCTGATCTTTAGTATTTAAACATTTTGATCCAAATATTTTAAAATAGGATATATTTGGTTTTCTACCGTTAAAAAGTTCGTAAGGAGTATTCTTGGTGAGAGGTCTAATAGAAACACGATTCAAAACATAACAGGCAGTTGCAACAGCTTCAGCCCAAAAATGTTTTGGTAATGTGCTTTCATTTAGTAAAGTTCTTGCACATTCTTGTAGAGTTCGATTCTTTCATTCTACAACTACATTTTGGTGTGGAGTTCTAGAAAACGAAAAGTTATGAAATATTCCTTTCTTCTTACAATAGTTATCAAACTGTATGTTTTCAAATTCTCCTCTGTGATCACTTCTAATATTTTTAATTCTAATACCTTTTAAATTATGTATTTGTTTAACAAAAGTTTTGAAATTTTCAAAGGTATCACTTTTATTTTTCAGAAAGATAGTCCATGTATATCTAGAAAAATCATCAACTATTACAAATAAGTATTTATTGTGATTTATGGATTTAATTTGGGTAGGTCCAAATAAATCCATATGAAGTAACTCAAGCGGTTGTAATGTCGAAATAACTTTCTTAGATTTAAACGAGGATTTAGTTAATTTACCTAATTGGCATGAGTCACATATACTATTAATTTTAAAATTCTTCTTTGGTAATCCTTTTACAAGATTAATTTTAGAAATTTTATTTATATTTTTGAAATTGATGTGACAACATCGTTTGTGCCATATCCAGGGATCATTTTCTTTAGCTATTAAACACATATCCGAGTTATGATTAACTTTCATATTCAAAACTCGGATATGTCCATACTAGACTATAACAGAAAAAATCAATAGCTCAGGTGGTTAAGACACTTGGACTATTCACACCAGGTCATGGGTTCGAGTCTCAGCATGTTTAGAATATTGAATATTTTGTTAAAAAAATTTATTTTTGAGTTTTTAGTTAAAATTTTTATATTTTATTTATATATCTTTAATTGACATTATACCAAGCTCACGACGCAATTTTATAAATGTATTTTCTAACAGAGGTTTAGTAAAGATATCGGCTAATTGATTTTCTGATGGTACGTAGTCCAGATTTATCACTTCTTTTTCTATATTATCACGTAAAAAATGATGTCTAATATCTATATGTTTAGTTATTGAATGGTTTACTGGATTTTTAGATAGATTTATCGCACTAGAATTATCGTAGTAAATTGTTGATTTTGATAAATTGACTCCGAAATCTTTAAGTGTCTGTTGCATGTAAATTACTTGTGCGCAAGCTAGTGCTGCAGAAATATATTATGCCTCATAAGTTGATAGAGATACACAGTTTTTTTTCTTGCTAAACCATGATATTAAAGATTTACTAATGAAGTGACACGTACCGCTTGTACTTTTTCTATTTGTTCGTGATCCTCCGAAATCAGCATCATTGTATGATACTAACTCGAACGAACACTCTTTCGGATAGAAAAGTCCGAAGTTTGTAGTTTTACTAAGATAGCGTAGTATGCGTTTTACGGTTCGTAAATGTGATTCTTTTTGGTCAGCTTGAAATCGTGCACATAGACACACACTCATCATAATATCTGGTCGACTTGCTGTTAAATAAAGTAGTGATCCTATCATACTACGATACAGTTTTTGGTCTACACTTTTGCCATTTTCATCTTTATCAAGATGTGCTGTTGTGCTCATAGGAGTTGGTTTGGCAGAGGTGTTTTCCATTCCAAAACGTTTGATAAGATTATTACAGTATTTTTCTTGATTAATAAATATTCCATTTGAAACTTGTTTTATCTGAAGACCTAAAAAATATGATAATTCTCCCATATGAGACATTTCAAATTCTCTAGTCATTATTTCAGAAAACTCATTACATAATTCATTATTAGTTGATCCAAATATAATGTCATCGACATATATTTGAACTATTAAGATATCATTCTTAGAATGTTTTATAAATAAAGTTTGATCTACTTTTCCTATTACGAATCCTGAATCAATTAGATAGCTTTTAAGGCGTTCATACCAAGCACGTGGTGCTTGTTTTAAACCTTATAAAGCTTTCTTAAGTTTATAGACATGTTCTGGGTATTTTTCATGAATAAATAAAGGAGGTTGTTCAACATAAACGTTTTCTTTAATATAGCCATTTAAAAATGCACTTTTAACATCCATTTGATAGAGTTTAAAGTTATTAAAACATGCGTATGCCAATAAAATTCATATTGCTTCTAGTCTAGCGACTGTAGCAAACGTTTCTTCGTAGTCTATTCCTTCTTCCTGCTTATATCCTTATGCTACTAGTCTTGCTTTGTTTCTAGTTATATTTCCTAATTCGTCTGCTTTATTTTTATAAACCCATTTAGTTCCTATAACAGTCTGATCGGTTGGTCGGGGTACTAGTTCCCAAACTTCATTTCGTTCAAACTAATTGAGTTCTTCTTGCATAGCAATAATCCAATTTTCATCGGATGATGCTTCCATAGTATTTTTAGGTTCTATAGTAGAGAGAAAAGCTACATTACCCATTAAATTTAGTTGATTTTTAGTTCGAACATTTGAATTTATTTCTCCAATTATATTTTCTGTAGGATGATTTTGTAGGATTCTTCGAGGAGATCTTATTATATTTGTAGTATCTCTATTATTAACAATGTTTTCATTTTCTTTAGGATTATAAACAATATCGTCATCATCTCTTGAATTGTTTTTTTTATTATTATTAAGTAATTCATTGTCATTATTTGTTTTTGAAATAAATTTAGAGTTCTCATCAAAAGGTACATGGAGTGACTCTTCGATAGTATTAGGTCGTTTATTAAAAATTCGATAAGCTTTGCTTCGATTCGAATATCCAAGAAATATACATTCGTCACATTTTGAATCAAATTTTCCAAGCTGATCTTTAGTATTTAATATAAAACATTTTGATCCAAATATTTTAAAATAGGATATATTTGGTTTTCTACCGTTAAAAAGTTCGTAAGGAGTATTCTTGGTGAGAGGTCTAATAGAAACACGATTCAAAACATAACAGGCAGTTGCAACAGCTTCAGCCCAAAAATGTTTTGGTAATGTGCTTTCATTTAGTAAAGTTCTTGCACATTCTTGTAGAGTTCGATTCTTTCATTCTACAACTACATTTTGGTGTGGAGTTCTAGAAAACGAAAAGTTATGAAATATTCCTTTCTTCTTACAATAGTTATCAAACTGTATGTTTTCAAATTCTCCTCTGTGATCACTTCTAATATTTTTAATTCTAATACCTTTTAAATTATGTATTTGTTTAACAAAAGTTTTGAAATTTTCAAAGGTATCACTTTTATTTTTCAGAAAGATAGTCCATGTATATCTAGAAAAATCATCAACTATTACAAATAAGTATTTATTGTGATTTATGGATTTAATTTGGGTAGGTCCAAATAAATCCATATGAAGTAACTCAAGCGGTTGTAATGTCGAAATAACTTTCTTAGATTTAAACGAGGATTTAGTTAATTTACCTAATTGGCATGAGTCACATATACTATTAATTTTAAAATTCTTCTTTGGTAATCCTTTTACAAGATTAATTTTAGAAATTTTATTTATATTTTTGAAATTGATGTGACAACATCGTTTGTGCCATATCCAGGGATCATTTTCTTTAGCTATTAAACACATATCCGAGTTATGATTAACTTTCATATTCAAAACTCGGATATGTCCATACTAGACTATAACAGAAAAAATCAATAGCTCAGGTGGTTAAGACACTTGGACTATTCACACCAGGTCATGGGTTCGAGTCTCAGCATGTTTAGAATATTGAATATTTTGTTAAAAAAATTTATTTTTGAGTTTTTAGTTAAAATTTTTATATTTTATTTATATATCTTTAATTGACATTATACCAAGCTCACGACGCAATTTTATAAATGTATTTTCTAACAGAGGTTTAGTAAAGATATCGGCTAATTGATTTTCTGATGGTACGTAGTCCAGATTTATCACTTCTTTTTCTATATTATCACGTAAAAAATGATGTCTAATATCTATATGTTTAGTTATTGAATGGTTTACTGGATTTTTAGATAGATTTATCGCACTAGAATTATCGTAGTAAATTGTTGATTTTGATAAATTGACTCCGAAATCTTTAAGTGTCTGTTGCATGTAAATTACTTGTGCGCAAGCTAGTGCTGCAGAAATATATTATGCCTCATAAGTTGATAGAGATACACAGTTTTTTTTCTTGCTAAACCATGATATTAAAGATTTACTAATGAAGTGACACGTACCGCTTGTACTTTTTCTATTTGTTCGTGATCCTCCGAAATCAGCATCATTGTATGATACTAACTCGAACGAACACTCTTTCGGATAGAAAAGTCCGAAGTTTGTAGTTTTACTAAGATAGCGTAGTATGCGTTTTACGGTTCGTAAATGTGATTCTTTTTGGTCAGCTTGAAATCGTGCACATAGACACACACTCATCATAATATCTGGTCGACTTGCTGTTAAATAAAGTAGTGATCCTATCATACTACGATACAGTTTTTGGTCTACACTTTTGCCATTTTCATCTTTATCAAGATGTGCTGTTGTGCTCATAGGAGTTGGTTTGGCAGAGGTGTTTTCCATTCCAAAACGTTTGATAAGATTATTACAGTATTTTTCTTGATTAATAAATATTCCATTTGAAACTTGTTTTATCTGAAGACCTAAAAAATATGATAATTCTCCCATATGAGACATTTCAAATTCTCTAGTCATTATTTCAGAAAACTCATTACATAATTCATTATTAGTTGATCCAAATATAATGTCATCGACATATATTTGAACTATTAAGATATCATTCTTAGAATGTTTTATAAATAAAGTTTGATCTACTTTTCCTATTACGAATCCTGAATCAATTAGATAGCTTTTAAGGCGTTCATACCAAGCACGTGGTGCTTGTTTTAAACCTTATAAAGCTTTCTTAAGTTTATAGACATGTTCTGGGTATTTTTCATGAATAAATAAAGGAGGTTGTTCAACATAAACGTTTTCTTTAATATAGCCATTTAAAAATGCACTTTTAACATCCATTTGATAGAGTTTAAAGTTATTAAAACATGCGTATGCCAATAAAATTCATATTGCTTCTAGTCTAGCGACTGTAGCAAACGTTTCTTCGTAGTCTATTCCTTCTTCCTGCTTATATCCTTATGCTACTAGTCTTGCTTTGTTTCTAGTTATATTTCCTAATTCGTCTGCTTTATTTTTATAAACCCATTTAGTTCCTATAACAGTCTGATCGGTTGGTCGGGGTACTAGTTCCCAAACTTCATTTCGTTCAAACTAATTGAGTTCTTCTTGCATAGCAATAATCCAATTTTCATCGGATGATGCTTCCATAGTATTTTTAGGTTCTATAGTAGAGAGAAAAGCTACATTACCCATTAAATTTAGTTGATTTTTAGTTCGAACATTTGAATTTATTTCTCCAATTATATTTTCTGTAGGATGATTTTGTAGGATTCTTCGAGGAGATCTTATTATATTTGTAGTATCTCTATTATTAACAATGTTTTCATTTTCTTTAGGATTATAAACAATATCGTCATCATCTCTTGAATTGTTTTTTTTTATTATTATTAAGTAATTCATTGTCATTATTTGTTTTTGAAATAAATTTAGAGTTCTCATCAAAAGGTACATGGAGTGACTCTTCGATAGTATTAGGTCGTTTATTAAAAATTCGATAAGCTTTGCTTCGATTCGAATATCCAAGAAATATACATTCGTCACATTTTGAATCAAATTTTCCAAGCTGATCTTTAGTATTTAATATAAAACATTTTGATCCAAATATTTTAAAATAGGATATATTTGGTTTTCTACCGTTAAAAAGTTCGTAAGGAGTATTCTTGGTGAGAGGTCTAATAGAAACACGATTCAAAACATAACAGGCAGTTGCAACAGCTTCAACCCAAAAATGTTTTGGTAATGTGCTTTCATTTAGTAAAGTTCTTGCACATTCTTGTAGAGTTCGATTCTTTCATTCTACAACTACATTTTGGTGTGGAGTTCTAGAAAACGAAAAGTTATGAAATATTCCTTTCTTCTTACAATAGTTATCAAACTGTATGTTTTCAAATTCTCCTCTGTGATCACTTCTAATATTTTTAATTCTAATACCTTTTAAATTATGTATTTGTTTAACAAAAGTTTTGAAATTTTCAAAGGTATCACTTTTATTTTTCAGAAAGATAGTCCATGTATATCTAGAAAAATCATCAACTATTACAAATAAGTATTTATTGTGATTTATGGATTTAATTTGGGTAGGTCCAAATAAATCCATATGAAGTAACTCAAGCGGTTGTAATGTCGAAATAACTTTCTTAGATTTAAACGAGGATTTAGTTAATTTACCTAATTGGCATGAGTCACATATACTATTAATTTTAAAATTCTTCTTTGGTAATCCTTTTACAAGATTAATTTTAGAAATTTTATTTATATTTTTGAAATTGATGTGACAACATCGTTTGTGCCATATCCAGGGATCATTTTCTTTAGCTATTAAACACATATCCGAGTTATGATTAACTTTCATATTCAAAACTCGGATATGTCCATACTAGACTATAACAGAAAAAATCAATAGCTCAGGTGGTTAAGACACTTGGACTATTCACACCAGGTCATGGGTTCGAGTCTCAGCATGTTTAGAATATTGAATATTTTGTTAAAAAAATTTATTTTTGAGTTTTTAGTTAAAATTTTTATATTTTATTTATATATCTTTAATTGACATTATACCAAGCTCACGACGCAATTTTATAAATGTATTTTCTAACAGAGGTTTAGTAAAGATATCGGCTAATTGATTTTCTGATGGTACGTAGTCCAGATTTATCACTTCTTTTTCTATATTATCACGTAAAAAATGATGTCTAATATCTATATGTTTAGTTATTGAATGGTTTACTGGATTTTTAGATAGATTTATCGCACTAGAATTATCGTAGTAAATTGTTGATTTTGATAAATTGACTCCGAAATCTTTAAGTGTCTGTTGCATGTAAATTACTTGTGCGCAAGCTAGTGCTGCAGAAATATATTATGCCTCATAAGTTGATAGAGATACACAGTTTTTTTTCTTGCTAAACCATGATATTAAAGATTTACTAATGAAGTGACACGTACCGCTTGTACTTTTTCTATTTGTTCGTGATCCTCCGAAATCAGCATCATTGTATGATACTAACTCGAACGAACACTCTTTCGGATAGAAAAGTCCGAAGTTTGTAGTTTTACTAAGATAGCGTAGTATGCGTTTTACGGTTCGTAAATGTGATTCTTTTTGGTCAGCTTGAAATCGTGCACATAGACACACACTCATCATAATATCTGGTCGACTTGCTGTTAAATAAAGTAGTGATCCTATCATACTACGATACAGTTTTTGGTCTACACTTTTGCCATTTTCATCTTTATCAAGATGTGCTGTTGTGCTCATAGGAGTTGGTTTGGCAGAGGTGTTTTCCATTCCAAAACGTTTGATAAGATTATTACAGTATTTTTCTTGATTAATAAATATTCCATTTGAAACTTGTTTTATCTGAAGACCTAAAAAATATGATAATTCTCCCATATGAGACATTTCAAATTCTCTAGTCATTATTTCAGAAAACTCATTACATAATTCATTATTAGTTGATCCAAATATAATGTCATCGACATATATTTGAACTATTAAGATATCATTCTTAGAATGTTTTATAAATAAAGTTTGATCTACTTTTCCTATTACGAATCCTGAATCAATTAGATAGCTTTTAAGGCGTTCATACCAAGCACGTGGTGCTTGTTTTAAACCTTATAAAGCTTTCTTAAGTTTATAGACATGTTCTGGGTATTTTTCATGAATAAATAAAGGAGGTTGTTCAACATAAACGTTTTCTTTAATATAGCCATTTAAAAATGCACTTTTAACATCCATTTGATAGAGTTTAAAGTTATTAAAACATGCGTATGCCAATAAAATTCATATTGCTTCTAGTCTAGCGACTGTAGCAAACGTTTCTTCGTAGTCTATTCCTTCTTCCTGCTTATATCCTTATGCTACTAGTCTTGCTTTGTTTCTAGTTATATTTCCTAATTCGTCTGCTTTATTTTTATAAACCCATTTAGTTCCTATAACAGTCTGATCGGTTGGTCGGGGTACTAGTTCCCAAACTTCATTTCGTTCAAACTAATTGAGTTCTTCTTGCATAGCAATAATCCAATTTTCATCGGATGATGCTTCCATAGTATTTTTAGGTTCTATAGTAGAGAGAAAAGCTACATTACCCATTAAATTTAGTTGATTTTTAGTTCGAACATTTGAATTTATTTCTCCAATTATATTTTCTGTAGGATGATTTTGTAGGATTCTTCGAGGAGATCTTATTATATTTGTAGTATCTCTATTATTAACAATGTTTTCATTTTCTTTAGGATTATAAACAATATCGTCATCATCTCTTGAATTGTTTTTTTTATTATTATTAAGTAATTCATTGTCATTATTTGTTTTTGAAATAAATTTAGAGTTCTCATCAAAAGGTACATGGAGTGACTCTTCGATAGTATTAGGTCGTTTATTAAAAATTCGATAAGCTTTGCTTCGATTCGAATATCCAAGAAATATACATTCGTCACATTTTGAATCAAATTTTCCAAGCTGATCTTTAGTATTTAAACATTTTGATCCAAATATTTTAAAATAGGATATATTTGGTTTTCTACCGTTAAAAAGTTCGTAAGGAGTATTCTTGGTGAGAGGTCTAATAGAAACACGATTCAAAACATAACAGGCAGTTGCAACAGCTTCAGCCCAAAAATGTTTTGGTAATGTGCTTTCATTTAGTAAAGTTCTTGCACATTCTTGTAGAGTTCGATTCTTTCATTCTACAACTACATTTTGGTGTGGAGTTCTAGAAAACGAAAAGTTATGAAATATTCCTTTCTTCTTACAATAGTTATCAAACTGTATGTTTTCAAATTCTCCTCCGTGATCACTTCTAATATTTTTAATTCTAATACCTTTTAAATTTTGTATTTGTTTAACAAAAGTTTTGAAATATTCAAAGGTATCACTTTTATTTTTCAGAAAGATAGTCCATGTATATCTAGAAAAATCATCAACTATTACAAATAAGTATTTATTGTGATTTATGGATTTAATTTGGGTAGGTCCAAATAAATCCATATGAAGTAACTCAAGCGGTTGTAATGTCGAAATAACTTTCTTAGATTTAAACGAGGATTTAGTTAATTTACCTAATTGGCATGAGTCACATATACTATTAATTTTAAAATTCTTCTTTGGTAATCCTTTTACAAGATTAATTTTAGAAATTTTATTTATATTTTTGAAATTGATGTGACAACATCGTTTGTGCCATATCCAGGGATCATTTTCTTTAGCTATTAAACACATATCCGAGTTATGATTAACTTTCATATTCAAAACTCGAATATGTCCATACTAGACTATAACAGAAAAAATCAATAGCTCAGGTGGTTAAGACACTTGGACTATTCACACCAGGTCATGGGTTCGAGTCTCAGCATGTTTAGAATATTGAATATTTTGTTAAAAAAATTTATTTTTGAGTTTTTAGTTAAAATTTTTATATTTTATTTATATATCTTTAATTGACATTATACCAAGCTCACGACACAATTTTATAAATGTATTTTCTAACAGAGGTTTAGTAAAGATATCGGCTAATTGATTTTCTGATGGTACGTAGTCCAGATTTATCACTTCTTTTTCTATATTATCACGTAAAAAATGATGTCTAATATCTATATGTTTAGTTATTGAATGGTTTACTGGATTTTTAGATAGATTTATCGCACTAGAATTATCGTAGTAAATTGTTGATTTTGATAAATTGACTCCGAAATCTTTAAGTGTCTGTTGCATGTAAATTACTTGTGCGCAAGCTAGTGCTGCAGAAATATATTATGCCTCATAAGTTGATAGAGATACACAGTTTTTTTTCTTGCTAAACCATGATATTAAAGATTTACTAATGAAGTGACACGTACCGCTTGTACTTTTTCTATTTGTTCGTGATCCTCCGAAATCAGCATCATTGTATGATACTAACTCGAACGAACACTCTTTCGGATAGAAAAGTCCGAAGTTTGTAGTTTTACTAAGATAGCGTAGTATGCGTTTTACGGTTCGTAAATGTGATTCTTTTTGGTCAGCTTGAAATCGTGCACATAGAAACACACTCATCATAATATCTGGTCGACTTGCTGTTAAATAAAGTAGTGATCCTATCATACTACGATACAGTTTTTGGTCTACACTTTTGCCATTTTCATCTTTATCAAGATGTGTTGTTGTGCTCATAGGTGTTGGTTTGGCAGAGGTGTTTTCCATTCCAAAACGTTTGATAAGATTATTACAGTATTTTTCTTGATTAATAAATATTCCATTTGAAACTTGTTTTATCTGAAGACCTAAAAAATATGATAATTCTCCCATATGAGACATTTCAAATTCTCTAGTCATTATTTCAGAAAACTCATTACATAATTCATTATTAGTTGATCCAAATATAATGTCATCGACATATATTTGAACTATTAAGATATCATTCTTAGAATGTTTTATAAATAAAGTTTGATCTACTTTTCCTATTACGAATCCTGAATCAATTAGATAGCTTTTAAGGCGTTCATACCAAGCACGTGGTGCTTGTTTTAAACCTTATAAAGCTTTCTTAAGTTTATAGACATGTTCTGGGTATTTTTCATGAATAAATAAAGGAGGTTGTTCAACATAAACGTTTTCTTTAATATAGCCATTTAAAAATGCACTTTTAACATCCATTTGATAGAGTTTAAAGTTATTAAAACATGCGTATGCCAATAAAATTCATATTGCTTCTAGTCTAGCGACTGTAGCAAACGTTTCTTCGTAGTCTATTCCTTCTTCCTGCTTATATCCTTATGCTACTAGTCTTGCTTTGTTTCTAGTTATATTTCCTAATTCGTCTGCTTTATTTTTATAAACCCATTTAGTTCCTATAACAGTTTGATCGGTTGGTCGGGGTACTAGTTCCCAAACTTCATTTCGTTCAAACTAATTGAGTTCTTCTTGCATAGCAATAATCCAATTTTCATCGGATGATGCTTCCATAGTATTTTTAGGTTCTATAGTAGAGAGAAAAGCTACATTACCCATTAAATTTAGTTGATTTTTAGTTCGAACATTTGAATTTATTTCTCCAATTATATTTTCTGTAGGATGATTTTGTAGGATTCTTCGAGGAGATCTTATTATATTTGTAGTATCTCTATTATTAACAATGTTTTCATTTTCTTTAGGATTATAAACAATATCGTCATCATCTCTTGAATTGTTTTTTTATTATTATTAAGTAATTCATTGTCATTATTTGTTTTTGAAATAAATTTAGAGTTCTCATCAAAAGGTACATGGAGTGACTCTTCGATAGTATTAGGTCGTTTATTAAAAATTCGATAAGCTTTGCTTCGATTCGAATATCCAAGAAATATACATTCGTCACATTTTGAATCAAATTTTCCAAGCTGATCTTTAGTATTTAATATAAAACATTTTGATCCAAATATTTTAAAATAGGATATATTTGGTTTTCTACCGTTAAAAAGTTCGTAAGGAGTATTCTTGGTGAGAGGTCTAATAGAAACACGATTCATAACATAACAGGCAGTTGCAACAGCTTCAGCCCAAAAATGTTTTGGTAATGTGCTTTCATTTAGTAAAGTTCTTGCACATTCTTGTAGAGTTCGATTCTTTCATTCTACAACTACATTTTGGTGTGGAGTTCTAGAAAACGAAAAGTTATGAAATATTCCTTTCTTCTTACAATAGTTATCAAACTGTATGTTTTCAAATTCTCCTCCGTGATCACTTCTAATATTTTTAATTCTAATACCTTTTAAATTTTGTATTTGTTTAACAAAAGTTTTGAAATTTTCAAAGGTATCACTTTTATTTTTCAGAAAGATAGTCCATGTATATCTAGAAAAATCATCAACTATTACAAATAAGTATTTATTGTGATTTATGGATTTAATTTGGGTAGGTCCAAATAAATCCATATGAAGTAACTCAAGCGGTTGTAATGTCGAAATAACTTTCTTAGATTTAAACGAGGATTTAGTTAATTTACCTAATTGGCATGAGTCACATATACTATTAATTTTAAAATTCTTCTTTGGTAATCCTTTTACAAGATTAATTTTAGAAATTTTATTTATATTTTTGAAATTGATGTGACAACATCGTTTGTGCCATATCCAGGGATCATTTTCTTTAGCTATTAAACACATATCCGAGTTATGATTAACTTTCATATTCAAAACTCGGATATGTGTTTAATCAAAATCAAAATCTTATTTTCAGAAAATGATATTTTAAAACCTTTATCGCATAATTGACTTATACTTAATAGATTATGTTTTAGATTCTTAACTAATAAAACATTTATAATAACAGGTAAATTAGATGTACCGTAATTGCTCACATAGCCTTTGCCAATGATATAGCCCTTGGAATTATCTCCAAAAGTGACAGAACCTCTATCTAAGTATGTAATATTTATCAGCATATCTTTGTCTCCTGTCATATGTTTTGAGCAACCACTGTCGAGTATCCATTTTCCTCTTTTCTTTAGTGGGACCTGCACAAAATATGAGATAATGTTGGTACCCACCTTTTTAATAGGGTCCTAAGAGTTAGGTCTTAGGAAACCAAACCGAAGTGGGTTTAGTATCCCTTTTATAAATATAATTTTTATTATTGTGAACATCTTCTACAAATGAACTAATATACTTTTTCTTTATTAGTTTTAGGTACCCATATATTTATAGTTTTAGAAACTAATCTATTTGAAGATGTGGGTGTTTTATCATAGTTAACTTTGTTTAAATTATTATATTGTGAATTCTTGACTTTCTTCTTATATCCTAGACCATTTTTATTGTTAACAGGTTGTGAATTCTCAATAAGTCTAGATAAATTTTCTCTTCCTTTATTAAAATTTGAAACGTTTTTAGTGATTCCTTCTAGTTTGGTCTTTAGACTTGAATTTTCTAGTTCAACCATTTTAATATTAGTTTTTAAAACATGATTTTCAGAAACAAGACCATCATTCTTTTCTTTTTGAGTTTCAATTTCTTGACTCAATAATATAAGTTGAGAATTAACATTTGAAAGTTATTCTTGAGTTTTCTCAAGTTCTTCCAATATTTTCTTCTCATCTTTAAGCATATCTCTTTCAAATTCTGCCTTGTTCTGATTTTCTAAAGCCTCTTTATATTTTCTTTTGAGACTTTTTAAAGTATCTAATAATTCAGAATTTATTTCTATCATATCATCAAAAGTTAAATCACTAACCTCATTATCTTTGGCCATAAAGCATACGTTGGCTTGTTCATTATCGCTGTCACTTTCACTTCCAGAAGAAGAGGTGGAATCTGGATCATCCCATGTGACTGAAAAGGCTTTTCTTTTGAATTTGTCTTTCCTTTTATTTTGATATTCTTTCTTTTGATCTGCACAGTCCTTCTGCATATGCCCCTTTTTGTGACAGTTAAAACACTCCATAACTGATAAAGATGGTGGTTTATTGCTGTTTGAGTTTTTCTTGCCATTATTTATGTTTCCTTTTCTATATTTCAAGAATTTCTTGAAGTTCTTGGCAATAAAGGCTAAGTCATCTTTGTCTGAATCTGATTCTTCTTGTTCTGCATGGAATGCTATATTCTTTTAATCTTGAGCTTGAACTTGTTTAGCCTGCAAATTTACTTCATAGGACATTAGATTTCCTATTAACTCTTCCGGAGTTATTTTGGAAATATCGTTCGCTTCTTTAATAGCGAGAACTTTTCTTTCCCATTCTTCCGTTAAAGAGTTAAGGATTTTGGAAACAATATCAAAGTCTAAATATTTTTCTCCTAGTCCTACTAATGAATGGTAGATATCTTGAAATCTTGAATACATATCATTTATAGATTCATTTTCTTTCATTTTAAAGTTTTGAAACTGACTTTTGAGCATGGATATTTTGCTTTGTTTGACCTTGTTGGTTCCTTCGTGAGTAACTTTGAGTGTACGCCATATTACATATGCAGTATTGCACATGCTAACACGGTTAAACTCATTTTTATCTAAGGCACAAAACAACATATTCATGGCTTTTGCATTTGCTGTGGCATCTAGTTTTTGTGTATTTGACCAAGTAGAATACTCTTCGGTAGGAATAGTATATTCTGACTGAGTTATATTCCATGAATCAAAACCATTTGCTTGCATATATATTCTCATTCGTGTTGCCCAATAGTTATAATTCATGCCATTAAATAGTGGTGGACGTGCAGTGGATTGTCCTTCAATGAAGCTAGTGTTAATGCTAGTGCTAGTGCTAGTGTTAGTGTCCATATTATTAGATTATCAGATAACTGTGTTAGGGTTATATGATGACATTGCTCTGATACCAAATGAAAGTGTGCTATGGATCGTATAATATGGATATATGATAATACAGAGCGTAGTGATGATAGCTATACGGTAAGTAGTATGGAATATAAAAGTAGTATAGTAAAAATGACAACAGAGATTTTTATACTATTTCAGAGCACCGTCCTACGTCCAGTCCCAGACTCCTTCTGGAATTTCACTAATACCCTCACTTAACCCGGAGGAACAGGTATATACAACCCTTGAGCAATCGAACAAGGACCTGAGCAGCAGAACAGGATTTCGCCTCAGCAGCTGAAGAGGACTTCACACGCCTGAGCAGCAGAACAGGACTTCAACAAATACAAAAATACTTTTGACTTTGTGTGTTCTTAATAACACGAATTTGTCGCTTGTAGTACACCCTTCCTATAATCTTCTCCTCGAGTATAAATATATATATTTGAAGTATATGAAGAATAGAAAGGTCTAGTATTGCTTTAATGCGGAATAATTAAAAGTATGATAGCAAATAGATTTCGGAGAGTTAGATCAGAGAGATAAGAATATTCGATTGTAATTCAGTGATTTGAAATGAAGTTGAAGTATGTATTTATAAATATTAGAAAGCAGCTACTATTGCTGAAGAGTTTCGATCGAAGTGTTGCGTCTGAATCTTTTCGTTAGAGATTCGCAACTCTTCACAAAAAGTCGTGTCTTTTTGAAAAGTGGCTGTTATAGAAATTCAGTCAACTGAGCCTCTGAGTCAGTCGACTGAATATTCAAAATAATATTTAAATTTAAACTCGTATACTTATGTAACTGTGCATGCTTCACAAAAATCCAAGTGTCAATCGACTGGTTCAGAAAGTCAGTCGACTGACCTGGTTAATTTTGTGCAGTTTGCACAATTTACATAGATATATTAATTTCTATAACTTTAAAACACTTTTCTAATTTAAATGTATGCTTATATATGTATAGAATATTTAATAAATATTATGATTAAATATATAAGCTAATGTAGACGTAATCGAGGAGAGATTTTAACAATATTCACCTAACACTTAAAAACAAACAAAATACCATAGTTGATGCACTAGTTTTTTAAGTCTTGTCTCCTTGTTTCTTTTTGTCATAGCAGTCGTCAAATCTGTATGTCATAGTGATAGCTTCGTGTCATGAATCAAAACCAAGTCTCAACAAGAGGATGGCAGATATAATATAAGTTATGGAAAACAGAAACTAACTGATTATAGAGATGGTTCCCTTGATCTTAGGGGAGTAGCACTTGATGTAGAAAAATTGGTTCTCTCAATCCTTTGTCTTGTTAGTGGGATGAGTAATTAATCTTTTCGGGAAAGGACAGAGACAGTACAATAGACTATCTAGTTGTTCGCTAATCCTCATAGGATTTATCAAGATATGAAGAGTCCCAATGCTCAGAGAAGGGATTTTAGTCTCCCTAGAAAGTATTTCTAAGCAGCTCAAATAAGTTTATGAATTGGGGGTCAGCTAGATCGGAGCAATGTTTAAATGTTCTAGGAACTGCAAGAGGAAATCTGGAAAGGGCAAACACTCCGAATGCCAAATATGTATAGGAGTAAATGCAAAGAACCCCTCTGAAGGGTTGTCTATCTTGCCAAAGGGTCGGTAGGCATGGCCTCTATGTTTGTAATCCCAAATTTCTTGAGAATTGTGTCTACTTCCTCCTGTTTAGTAATGTAACATTGGTTGAACCAGAAGTTTATTTCCTTGGCAAAAGGAGATGGTTTGGTGCTCTTACTTGATTTCTTGCTTTCCATTTGCCTTCTAGGTGATATTACACAAAGTCGGGGAAGTACAACTCATTTTAGAATGCTTATATATGCAAAATAGACAATTAAATGCCTAAACAAAAGGTAGTTAATTAATTAGAAATTGCCCAAGTCCAAACAATAAAGTGTTGAAATTCATAAATAGCTATTACATTTGCAACAAGTCAATAACCCACTAAATAGCTCATGTTGAATTGATAAAAACTTTGGGAATTTTATAAGCAATTGATGGTATGTAAACAACTATTAAATCCATGATGAAATGGTAAGTTTGCAACTAGTAAAAAATGTATAATTTAACCATCATGTTAACAACATCTTAAGTGGGATATCGAAACAATGACCCAATATCGAATTGGGAAATGGTCGAAATTAGTAAATAATGTCGAATGATTTAGAAATACTCTAACCAATTGTTAAGCTCAATAAAGATATCGAATATACATGTAATTTATAAGTCTGCTATATGATAAATACATGGCAAACTAGTGATTTCTTATAAGATTTGAATAAGAATATTGGATTATCAACACTTTAAGTAGTTGTCGAAAAGGGATAATAACTCACAATAGAGTTATCAAATCAATACGACAACCCTTTGAAATGCATGTCGAATTCTCAAATGGTTGTCACACTCTTAATTGGTTGCCGACATTATAAGGATCACGTATTTTAATAGTTTTCGGGCTTTGAACTAATTGTCGAAATAATGGTTAAAGGAAAGAGCCTTTTTTATTTAATTCCATAAGGCAACAACTTCAAAATCAAGTGAGTTAGTAAATTCTGTAGCGGGTTTCAAGTTCCACATAAAGAACTAATTTTTTTAGTTAGACCAGAAGCTCCCGAAGTTTTTTAAATTTGATATCGACAATCTTTAGTTAACCAATAAAGTCCCAAATGATATGATAATTCGCTAGTTAAATTCACCCATAAGCATAACAAATCTATAATTTAACTTAAAATTTGAAAATCAACAACCAAAACCCAATCATTAAACCCTAATGTCGATTCGGAATCAAAAAGGCCTAAATAAAACCCTAGCTGTAATTTAAATTCAGAAATACTTAATCTAATCTCTCGATTCAATTGGTTAAGATGAAAATCGTACCTCGGTTAAAGCTTGGATATTATTAAAGGTTTCTGAGTAAAATTTGAGAATTTAAAAGCTTTATCTTGAGTTTTAAGTTGTAGGTAAAAGAGAGAATGGGAAAGAAGGACGAGTATTTATAGAGAGAAAGAGGAAGCATAGGAGCCATCGATCTAAATTCAAATAAACGGCCCAGATGTATAAGGAATGCCAATAGGTGGCAACATATAAATTAAAGCGGGCATGCGTCAATATCGAGGAATTGACTTGAAAAGTCAATATTTTCTCTATACTGGGGGCAAATGTTACTACAAACTTTGATGCCGAAAATATGAAAGCATGTTGAAAAGAAGTATATTGAAAAGGAGGCAAGAAAGCATACAAGAGGAGATGTCTGATTTTGAAAGCATGGACATAGCTCTCAAAGTTAAGAATGTCAAAAAATAAAGCAAGGGATCATACGACAAAGGATGTCGTAATGCCTTAGGTTGACATCGAATGTTTGATATAAACCAAACTCTCACGACTTTCATTGAGAGGCAAGGGATTTCATGTTGCATAGAAGGAAAGAATGTCGAAAGCTTACAACTGACAATGATATCGTATGACACTAATGTCGCACTTAATCAATATAATAAGATATGTTAGAGGCAAGCAAGTAATAGCATATTGAAAGGCATCAACATAAGGAAAGATGTCATAAGTCATCGGTGCAATATGGATGTCGCACATCATCAAAGTAAGAGTGGATGTTATGAATTACTGATCAAGCATAATTCCCCATATCAACAACATTATGTGGGTTATCGAAAAATAACAATGAGTAAAGGAATACTTTATGAGTAATATCGTGAATCACTAACCTCTCAGTGGATATCATAACTACCAATTCTCAATGGATATCGTAGCACAATAATTCAGTAAAGGATGCTGCATGCCATCGACATGATAAAAAACGTCGAATGTCAGGCATCTCGAAGGACACATGGCAACTATGTCGCATACCTCTACCCTTATAAATACGGATCCAAGGGCATTGTAAAAGGGGCGATTCATTCTCTTCTCTCCGTTACATTTTTAAAGTTTGTAACCCTAAATCAATTTGGGGATTTTAGTGTCTATTATAATCTTGTAACCTTTTAAGGGCTTGTGCAATTAATAATTGCATAGTATATCAGTAAAGAGACTTGACTTTTGACTTATTTTGGACTCTCATACATATGACATGACTTTGGTTTCATCATGAGATGCACACACCTCCTACCAAATGGTCGTAAGGCTTCTTTAGCCAATTCATAACCAAATTTTGCTTATTCTTCACATTCCGAGGTTAAAAAAAGATTTGTTAACATATAAATAAATATATAATTTTGAAATATATATATTTGTATAATTACGAAATAATTTTATTTACTATAAAATTAATAACTAAATTAATATATACTATATAATGCGTGTTTGTGTGTGTTTGTATAATTAATTTATTTTTATCCTTATTTATAACAATTTAAAATTAAATTTTACTAAATTTTGACCTATTTAAAAAAATTCATTTAGTTGATGCCGCCGCCAACACATTTGAAATAAATTTTAATTATTTAGTTTATTTCGACTGAAAAATATATTTTAAACAATTTAAATGAATTTAAATTTGAAAACCTTTTTACTTATTAAATAATTAAAAATATTTTTTTATCATTACAATAAACCAACATGATTATATACATATATCCATGTAGATATATACATATATACACAATCATATATATATATATATAATTTAAAAATCAATTTTTTATGTTCGAAACCAGTAAAGAAAATAACAATAATATCTTTTTTGCTAAACTAAAATAAATTTCTCAAAATTAGATTTCGTTATATGGATATATAAATAATGTTTCTTGAATTAGAAATTAAATTTGTTATTGCCAAAACTAAAACTTGATATACATACATACATACATACATAGATATAGATATATATATATATATATATTTGTGTGCGTGTGTATCCGTATATGTGTGTGTATATACATTTACCTATATATTTTAAAAAAAATTAAAAATAATAATACATGTATATTTATACTTAATTACTTACGCACACACACATATACTTATATAGATTAAAAATTAATTTATTTGTTAAAAAAATGTGGCTAAAATTTTTTAATTGAACAATGACATGGATGAGCATATATGTGTGAAATAAAATAAGATTAGAATAAGTTACCTTTCTCCTAAAATATCTACCCAAGAATTGATACGTCGTTTGAGTAGTCTTTCTTCATGGAGAATTGCTAGCTCCACATTCTCTTTCATTTGCAAGGTCAAAATGATGGCAACATGAAGGGCTGGGGCTGGCCATAAATGGAAGAAAAAGAAAAGAGTGTTTGAAATAATGTGGAGGTTAGGCTATTTATAACCATCAACAAACAGCTTTTTCTCCATTATTTTCTCCAGATATAAAGATTTGTTAGAAGCCCTCAAAATGATCCATATGTTGCCAGGCTAGGGATGACCAAGCTTGGTCAAAATCCGAGTTGACTCCAATTTGAATCGATGATTAATTAATTAATTACTAACTGTTAAATTGACCAAACCATCGCATAACTTCTATAAATTGTTTTATTCGTTTTGAAGCTTGGAATAAATGTTTAAAATAGCCAAATACTAATAAAACATTTGTATTAATTTATTACATTTTTAAATTAGTTTTACCCTTGGTCAAATTTTAAATGACTAGTAATGTGGTTGTATTGATACTTTGGTGCGAACTCGATCCACGTTTAATATTTAAACAACTTAATATCGAAGTCTTTATGGATTTTGTTGAAGTACGGTTTCTGGTCAAGTCCAAGCTTATAGATCATTTAGGAAAAATCATATTTTCAATCTAATTTATGCTCACTTAGTAATGACATTTTTGTACAAATATTCTTTTATCATCACTGTGTCACTTAGATATCTAGAGATTGATCTATGGTCAAAAACTCTATTAATACTCTTATTACTTGTGTAGGTCACTTTAAAGTCCACGGTTCAATCCGATAACATTTATCAATTAACCAATTTACTCTGTCCAGAGATTGTGACTTTAAGTTGACTTGCCAATTACTATGATACTGACCTTCTATAACAAAGAGACAAACCATCTCTTGACTAGTGTTTCACTTTAAGCAGTTCAACATATACCCATTATGGTCACAGTATGGTCGTTATGTCTTATGATTGACAATAGTCAAAGTATAGTCTAGATACTTAAGATTGATAGTACTCTTAAGTCAAAAGATCACTGTACATCATTACCATGATATCATTTATTTTGACTAAGTTATATTAGCCTATAGAGGACTCTTGTTAAGTCATTCAATGATCGTTCCATATAACCACAAATAGGTAACCCCTTGGTTCCCCCAACAGTCATGAGTAAATCATCGTCCATCCTATAGAGAGCATTACATACACTAGTCTTAACAGATATATTGATATCCTTTTGTTGATCCATCTTGACTAATAACATTTTAAGAAGAAATTATTTATTATATATATATATATGTGTGTGTGTGTATATATATATATTTTTATCGATTCAATACTCGTTACGAATACTTTCATAACTGCAATAAAAAAAATACTTCTTCTAAGGATTTTCTACTTATACATGTTTAATATATTTAATTTATTATTTATGTATATATATAACAACATATATAAAAGGAAATAGAACCAAATACTTACATCATTTAGAACGAGATTCTCTTATAAGAGTTAAGTTACATAATAAATTACATAATTTCTCATCGGGCACACCCTTGACTAAATCAATCTCCCACTTGCACTTTGGGCCAATTATGGTGCCTCATGACCATAAATTCAACCAGGCTACTTAAATAGGACTTAGAAGAGCCGTAGTGAATGCATCTATGATATTATTATTGTTATCCCGCCTTTTGGCAAGGCTGTGACATTAAGAACTTGACTAGAAACCAATGACGGTTCGTCTTAGAGATCGGTTATACGCAGGCTCACTATGGATATTGACGAATTTTGTCCGAGTCTGGATCAAGCTATAAT
Organism: Allium fistulosum; assembly: GCA_030737815.1. Lineage (NCBI taxonomy): Eukaryota > Viridiplantae > Streptophyta > Magnoliopsida > Asparagales > Amaryllidaceae > Allium > Allium fistulosum. The sequence goes on along the minus strand of CM060908.1, from coordinate 409,752,358 downwards.
CGACAAGACACGACGAGCAAAGCCATGGAAGTCAGCACTCCAAATCTCAAGTCAATCCGAGTCCATATGCTCAAATTATGATCGATGCAAGATTGGATGAAGAACAGCCGCGAGTTCGAATCCATCGACTGGCCAATGTTCAACTCGATCTCATTCGGATCCATCGACTAGCCATTGTTCGACTTGATCTCATTCGAATCCATCAGGAAGCCTCTGTTCGACTCGATCTCATTCGAATCCCTCAGGAAGCCTCTGTTCGACTCGATCGCATTCGAATCCATCAGGAAGCCTCTGTTCGACTCGATCGACTTCGTGTCCATCACCAGAGTCTACTTCGCACCGATCGACTTTGTATCCATCGAGGGACAGCACACTTCGTATAGATCAGCCAGTGTCAACTTCGCATCCATCGACGAACCACTGTTCGTATCCATCGAGTTGGAGTGCTTTCATCGATACGAACAAGCCAACCTCCATCGATTCGAACTACACCATCTTCATCGATACGAACAGAGCGTGACCATCGATATGAACTAAGGAACTTTCATCGATACGAACAGAGCAAGACTATCGATACGAACAACGTAGTTCCAATCGATACGAACCAAACAGCCTGCCGAAAGTCTCCATTTCGTATCGATCTTATCTCACGATCCACAAGTCCAAATGCTATGAAATTTTCATAGAAGCTTACGTGCGTGCTAAAGAATGTCCACGCCAAATTTCGACTCCATCGAACGCAATCTTGATCGATACGAAATCCGTTCGTGTCGATCACGGATCGGGCCGAAACTTCACGGGCTTGGTCGCGCGGGCCTACTCACGTGCTAGAGGGAGTCTCCTGAGATCTGAGCAAAATATCAGCCTCCTACACATATAAATAGAGCCCCAGGGCATACAGAAAAAGGGATCTTGAATCTCTGAATTCTCCAACGCCCAGACTCTGCCGAATTCAACTCCATACTCCATTGCTGCTGCTACAAAACGAATTTCACTGCTGTACTCGAATTTCTCAACTGAATTTGGCTGTAATTCACTGCAATCATTAAAGAAACATCAATAAAGTGATCAACTTCATAGTGGACGTAGGCAATACGCCGAACCACTTTAAATTCTTGTGTTTCCGTGCATTTCTATTATTTTCATCATCCGTTTTTTGGAGTTTCTGTTAGATAATCCTCTTTTTCCATTTAATTTCTTCATTTTATCTCTTCAAAAACTTCCAAAGAGTGTTGTGCCCAATTTTGGTACAAACACTTCGGTGCTTTCATTGAGAAAAAACCCAATTTTTCTCCTGCTCTTTGGATCTCCTATCTATACTGGATTGCATAAGTCCAAGAAGAAGATCCAGATCTCAAGCTTTGGAGCCCTTCCATGCTATTCAGATTTGCAATTAGATCTAGGAAAGGACTTCATCAATTCATCATGGTGAGTACACGTACCGCTTCCACAACTGCTGATCAGGGAGGACGGGACAGGCAGAATCCCGCGCAATTGCCTCCATCAAACCAAGATGCCGCCGGTCCTTCAAATCCGTCAGGCCCAGTCACTAGACAAGAATTCCAGATGCTGCTTCAAGAGTTGACCCAGAGTCGGCAACAGCTTACTGAACAATTGCGCGCCAACACAGAGTTGACCAACCAGTTTAATCGCCAAAGGCGCAGAAGATCCAGTAGAGATCAAGGTTCTTATTCTTCTATGGAGAGTTCAGCCTCCTCTGATGACCATCACAGATCCACACGCCCACGGCTGGATGTAAGCTACACCCAGGCCACAGGACACCAACCTTCTTCGAATCTTGGACAACCCAGAACTGGACCATCCACTAGTCATCATACAGGGCCTTCATCCCGAGGAGGTGCTGCTCCTTATCATGTCACAGGCAACCTCGCTACCACCACCACTACCGAACAAGGAGCTGATGCTATAAATCAAGCTGATCCTCATCGTAACCAACAAGAGCAGACTCTAGAGCCTTATGTCCCAAAAAATGTTGAGCCAAGGAGGCGAGGCACGGACCGTCGACCGCGTCCGGTCCAGACTCGCGCTATGGAACCCGAACACACCTTGGCACAACACGCTCCTAATATCAAGATGTCGGATATACCAACAATGATTCGTCAAATGATCCGTGAAAGTCAGGGTCTCACTAATGACGACTGGGGAATCTCCCGGAGTCATACCCCTTTCACTGATGACATATTGTATGCTGAACCACCTCGGCGCTTCAGGATGCCAACTTTGCCAATCTATGAAGGAAGTTCTGATCCCAATCAACACATCCCGAAGTACGAATGGCTGATGAATGCTACGAGAGCTGACGATGCAGTAAAATGCTGTAGTTTCCCCATTTCCCTGGGAGGCATTGCAACTATGTGGTTTACTCGTTTGCCACCACAATCCATTTCTAATTTTGACCAGATGGCCACCAAGTTTGTTGAACAATTCTGTATGCACGTAGCGAGGCCTAAAGATGTTTACACTTTGTCTAGTGTTACTCAAGCCCCCGGAGAAACACTTAGACGTTACTTGGAGCGATTCCATGCCGCGTGTGCAGAAATAAGCAATCCCAATGATAACTCTATCCTGATGGCATTGACTAAGGGTATTGATCCTGATTCCGAGTTCGGAAATTGGTTAGCTAGGAAACCACCAACGTCATTGGACCGTTTCTATTCCAAGGCAGCCCAATTCTTGAGAAGGGAGGATGCGAAACAGTCTAGGAAGCAAGATGACGCAGGGCCCAACATCGAAGGAATTCAGAGTAACATCGCCGTTAAACAATCCGGAGAGAGTTTTGGAAAAGTTCAATTGAACATACAAAATAAACAGAATCACCAGAGGGATAGTGGAAATCAAGGCAAAAAACGAGATCAGAATCGCGGCCCACGACGTAGAGCTCCCATGTACGATAATTATACTCCACTGAACACGTCATTGGACAATGTGTTTTTGCAGACTTGTAACACCATGCAATACAAGAAGCCTGCCCCGAAGCCATTAACGGAAAGACAAGTCCAAACAAGAAAGTTTTTCAAATTCCACGAAAGCTATGGCCATAATACAAACGAGTGTCGTCATTTGCAAGATCTCATTGAAAAATTGATACGTGAGTGGAAGTTAGATCAGTATGTCCGGGCACCGCAGTCAGGAGGTGCGGGCCCATCGAATCAGAATCGTGCACCAAATCAAGAAAGGCAAGAGGAACCCGCTCGTACTGGCGGGAGGTTAGTTATTAATACAATAAGTGTTGGTCCTCATCCAGCAGACCGAAGCTGGAAGGAAATGGAGTCGTATGCCAGCTCTATCAAGCATGGGGACTTCGAGTGTTATAGTAGTTTTGATGAAGGGGCTCCGGCCAAGCAACAGAAGACGATGATAGATGACATCGTGTTCAGAAACAGAGACGCCGATAAAGTTGAAGCCCCCACTATCGATCCACGTATCATCTCAGCTCAAGTAGGTCCTGCTTGGATGAAGAGGATCTTAGTTGACAATGGAAGCTCAGTGAATATTATGTTTAAGTGAGCTTATGATCAAATGAGAATGGAAGCCAAGGACTTGAAACCTTGTCAATCCCGAATCCATAGTTTCAACGGAAGTGCTACTATACCCACTGGAGTGGTGGAGCTGCTAGTGGAGTTGGGATGGGAGAACGCCAGAGAGTACGGATGTTACAGTTCGTTGTGTTGGACATAGACTCCCTTTATAATGCTTTCTTGGGCCGACCGGCCCTCGCTAAATTCAGGGCGGCCATTGCCCCATGGTGTTTGACTTTAAAGTTTCCCACTAATCGTGGAGTTGGAATCATTCAGGGAGATCAGGATGTTGGAAGAGCCTGTTATGTTGCGGAGCTGCGGGAGGCGCAGCGAAAGGAGAAAGGAAAGGACGTAGAGGAATCTCTCTGCGTCCGTTTTGCTGATAATTGACAATTAACGCCCGGGCCTAGGCCCGGGCACCCCAGCCAATTCCAAAGGGATCTTCACCCAAGAGAAACTGAAGACAAAGGAGAATCTAAAGAAAGTCAAGCTCCCCGGCCGAACTGACGATCGATGTCCCAATTGACAATGATGATGATTCAAAGATGATAAAGATTGGGTCTCAGCTATGCCAGCAAACTCAAGAGGACTTGGTTGAGTTTCTACGGGCGAATCTTGACGTATTCGCTTGGACGCATTCTGATATGTATGGGATCTCGCCGGATATCGCGAGCCACACTCTGAATATTGACCCGCGGCACGTCCCGGTCAAACAAAAAAGGCATGGTATGGATCTAGAGAGATCTACCGCCCTTAAAGAAGAGGTAGAAAAGCTCAAAGCGAACGGGTTCATTCGAGATGCGCTATACCCCGAATGGGTGTCGAATCCCGTGCTCGTCCGAAAGCCGAATGGAAAATGGAGAACATGTGTCGACTACTCCGATCTGAATAAAGCTTGTCCTAAAGACAGTTTCCCACTTCCTAGAATTGATCAGCTGGTAGACTCAACAACTGGACATGAACTCTTATCCTTCATGGATGCGTATTTTGGCTACAATCAGATACCGATGATCAAGAACACGCCAGCTTCATAACCAATCTGGGACTTTATTGTTACAAAGTTATGCCATTCGGACTCAAGAATGCCGGGGCTACTTATCAGCGTTTGGTCAATCAGATGTTTGCCAATCAAATCGGGAAAACCATGGAAGTATATGTAGACGACATGCTTGTGAAGTCACGATTTTCCACTGACCATGTTAAAGACATGGAAACTATGTTCAACATACTTCGAGAATATAGAATTAAGCTTAACCCACTGAAATGTCACTTTGGAGTTGCATCCGAAAAATTCCTTGGGTTCATCGTCAACGCCCGAGGGATCGAAGCTAATCCTGAAAAGATCTGGGCTATCAGAAATCTCGAAACTCCGAAAACCATAAAGCAAGTCCAGAGTCTCAATGGGAAAGTAGCAGCATTGAGCAGGTTCATTTCAAAGTCCACTGACAAATGCATTCCCTTCCTCGATCTGATCCAAAAAGGAAAATGAAACTTTGAATGGACCATGGAGTGTGAGGGCGCTTTCCAAGCACTAGTTCAGCATCTATCCACACCACATATCCTGTCAAAGCCTATTGATCATGAGAAGTTGTACGTATACTTGGCGATATCAGAAAACACTATCAGCGCTACCTTAATTCGAGAAGAAGACAGGATACAGAAGCCGGTATACTACGTCGGCAAACGATTGACTGGAGCTGAAAGGAATTATCCGAAGCTAGAGAACTTGGCTTATTGCCTTGTTATCGCATCAAGGAAGCTCCGACCATATTTCCAGGCACATCCAATTATTGTTTACACCGACCAACCGTTACGACAGGTCCTTTCACGGCCTGAGACGTCTAGTAGGTTACTCAAGTGGAACATCGAACTGAGCTAGTTTGACATTACTTACACTCCAAGACGAGCGATTCAAGGACAAGTCCTAGCCGATTTCATAGCTGAATTTACCGTTCCAGAGGACTTGCCCGAAACCAGTGAATCCCCCGAATACGTCTGGAAGCTATATACTGATGGTGCATCAAATGACAGGTGTTCGGGCGCTGGTGTTGTACTCGAAACCCCCGAAGGCCGATCTATATGCTATGCTTTGAAGTTTGATTTTCATGCAAGCAATAATGAAGTTGAATATGAAGCCCTCTTACCTGGACTAAAACTTGCTAGAGATTTGAAAATTATCGCTGTAGAAATTTATTGTGATTCACAATTAGTTGTGTGTCAAGTTCAGGAAAATATCAAGCAAGAGACCGAAGGCTGGCTACTTACTTAGCTCGGGTCCAAGAAACATTGAATCAGTTCGATTATTATGCCATTTATTGTATACCCCAAGAGCGTAATCAGAAAGCCGATTCGTTGGCAAACTTAGCCAGCACTGGTGAAGCTCAGCAAATGGGACTCGTTCCCGTAGAGACGTTAACTTCCCCAAGTATTGACCGGGCAGAAGCAGATTGGGTATGTGAAACTGTTCTCGATAAGGAGTCATGGATGACTCTAATCCGAAATTACCTTGAGCACGGAACCCTGCCAGAGCGCAGGAGTGAGAAGAGACAAGTCCTTCGGAAGGCCTCACGATTCACCATCCAGAACGGGATCATGTATAGAAGAGGGTACTCTGTTCCTCTACTCCGGTGTATCGCTCACGATGAAATTAAACGAGTATTACAGGATGTACACGAAGGAGAATGTGGCGATCACACCGGGGGGCAAGCACTTGCCAAGAAAATACTTCGGTACGGATATTACCGGCCGACTGTGAATCGCGATGCGTCAGATTATGCAAAGAAATGTGATAGATGTCAGAAGCATGCTCGAATTCCTAGAGCCCCGCCTACCGAGATAACACAAATGGTCAGCCCATGGCCGTTTGCAATGTGGGGGCATCGACATCATTGGTACTTTACCTCTGGCAAAAGGTGGTGCGAAATACGCCATCGTCGCAGTTGATTACTTTACAAAGTGGGCTGAAGCTGAGCCTCTTGCTACCATAACAATGAAAAAAGTAATCAACTTTGTGGTCCGCAATATTATTTGTCGATTCGGTCTCCCACACACCATTATTACTGACAATGGAACCCAATTCGACAGTGCTGAATTTAAAGATTTTTGCAAACGATTTCACATCCAAAAGAAATTATCTACAGTTGCGCACCCTCAAGCGAATGGAAAAGTCGAGGCGGTCAATAAAGTTATAAAGTCCATTCTGAAAAAGCGACTAGAAAAGGTCGAGGGCAAGTGGGTCGATGAACTTCCTATGGCCTTATGGGTTTACCGAACAACACACAAGTCCGCGACCGGTCACACTCCATTCTCTCTCTCTTATGGCTCAGAAGCCGTTATTCCAGTCGAGCTAGAAGTACCTTCTCATCGTGTGACATACTATGATCCGAAGACTAATGCTATATTACTTGCTGAATCTCTCGATTTACTAGATAAGAAGCGTGAAGAGGCTGACTTGAGGGCGGCCACGCATCGAAGTCGATTCGCCCGATTGTATAATGCCAAGGTCCGCCCGCGAACCTTTGAACTAGGCGATCTCGTCCCGAAAAGAATCTATCCGGTTCCTTCGCATATGAAGCCGACATGGGAAGGACCGTATGTTATTAAACGATGACTTGGTGATGGCACATTCAAATTATCGACTTTTGACGGTCTTACTTTGCCAAGAGCCTGGAATAGCAAGAGTCTCCGTCGCTATTACACATAACAAGCTATGTTATTTCATTTAGTTTATCTTCCATTTGCAATTTGTTTCTGCATTTCGAAATTAGAATTTGTAATAAGGCAACTGACTTTGCCATATTTTCTTATTTCAACAATAAAATGCAATCTCTTCAAGCCAGAGCTGTGATTACTTGAAATGCTTCATATGACCATCACTATGCACGGAGAGCTAAGTTTCACCATACGGTGGAATTTATTCAAATAGGGAGTGACTGTGATGCAACTGGTCACTCGCTAAGTGAAACCCGAGCTCGGGGACAAGCCATCACATCAAAGTCAAAAAAAAGGGTTGATACACGACAATCCTTCACTTAACTCCAGATTCCCAGAGTGCGAACTGGAGTATAAAAATACGTCTATGAAGATGGTGGATATTTCCGCCTAACGACTTCGTCCGTATCTGCACCAAGTTTGAGGAGGGTGGACCCGTCCATCTAACGACCTCACTTGTTAACTCAGGGTGGATGTGATCCGACCATCTACGATCCTGATCCACCTTTCGTTCCCAGAGTGCGAGCAAGATTCAAAAACATATAGCAGATGTGAATGACCGTCTGTTTGCCAACTCCGAACTCCCAGAGTGCAAGTCGGAGTATAAACATCAACTCCGGATTCCCAGAGTGCGAAACGGAGTATAAACATCAACTTCGAACTTCCAAAGTGCAAGTCGAAGTATAAACATCAACTCCGGATTCCTAGAGTGCGAGTCGGAGTATAAATATTGATTCCAAGTCCCCTAGAGCGTGGATGTATAATTAAAACTTAAGCCGGTGTGACCAACCGCCGGTAAACAAATGAGAATCCTCGGAGTGCGGATATGATCATCGACAATCAAACAAGCGTGGATTAACCGCTCGGTCTCTGCTTGACTCAAACATCTGTTTAGTGGCACTAGGCTCAACATTTTGTCAGTGAGAAGCAACCGTTGACGGATGTTCTACAACTCACCCTTAAGACAGTGGGGCAGAACTTAAGTGTCGACCATTGACTGTAGCAGAGCGACGTCAAAAATCCACTCACTTCCCGGTCATAAACCATGTCCACAGTTTCTGGACTTGGCAAACAAAACAAACTTGACTCGGAACATGAAACTTCACAAGTGCACTTCAGATATTGAAACACATAGGCAAATACGCGATAACTGAGAATAAGCCAAAAAAGAAAAGTTCCATTTCTACTGCTTATAAAAGAAATTCATATACATGTTTGTTCCAAAAAAATTCTACTAGCAGGGGCCGAACCCGCATCTATGCACGGCTAACAAAATGAAAGTCAAAATGAACCAAGGAAGCATGTCTAATCTTTCTTCTTCCTCGGTTTCCTTTTTGGTGTAGACCTGCTGGAACCACCACTACCTTTCCTCTTCGAGCCTTTGCCTTTAGGTGGTCGGTCTCCAGGCGGGGGCATGATCTCGACATCCTCCTCCGAGCTCGAGTGAACAAGGATGCTTCCTACCAACGGAGTCGGAGGAACATGATCAAGTGTAGAAGATGGAATGAGCGCACTGGTGTTGAAAACTGTACCGCCAGGCGATATCATTCCAAGCGGTGCTGGACCAAGTGCCACCCTTCCACCTCCAAAACTGCCACCATGAGCCGTTGCTTCCATTTCAGCGTCGATTTCGGCCAAAATATCCTCTTCAGTAATCACTCGGGCCTCGCTGGGAGCATCAGCAGTCGGCATCGAAAAGCTTGTAGCGGGAACGCCTCCGCCCATGACAAATGGTAAGTCAGCTAAAGGATCGCCATGACGGCGAAAGAGTTCCTCCATCAACTGCTCATAAAAAACAAGTGAGCTTCCCTGCATATCGTCAAGAGGCGCAGCAGTAGTCACGGCAGTCGCTTCAGTAATGATAACCCCCTGCGTCTGATATGATTCTTGAGTAGTAGGAGGCACGACCGGTGCACCATCAATCACTGGACAAAAAATAAGAGAACTGTTAGGACTTGATTCGAGTAAAGATTCCGACTTAAGGCAGATATGTGGAATGTTCAGAGTACCTTCCTCAGTTTGACTTGTAAGCGGCTGGACGGCTTCAGTAACTTGCTCTGTAGCCAAAGACATCTGCGGCTGATCCGGATTGTAAGCAGGAACACCTTGGGGATCGACCGCAGACGAGGATTCGGGCTGGGTTGACGCTGGAACTTCAAGACTCGCCTCATGGTGGTCAAACCCTGAACCCTCTCCTACTTTGAAGTGCTGGGCGCAGAGCTTTTCCTTTTCATGCAGAATCATTGACTCGTGAAGAATCTTCCTTTCATCTTCATTCAGAATGCGATTCTCGAGTTCAAATTCATCTACAGACTCACCCAGATGCGCCTCCTTCTCTTCTTTAACTAATCGGCCCCAGGCGTTGTATAGATGCGCCGGGTAATCATCGAGCCAGGCTAGACCCCTGTGCCTCAGCATGTTAGCGTTTTAAATAATGAGAAGGTCTTCGATATCAGCCTCCAGCCTAGACTCGGCCGATTTCAATTTCTCCTCAACCTCAGTCTCCACCACGCGGACCTTAGCCACGGCCGCGTCCCTTTCACCCTGGAGCAAGATAGCCTGCTCGCATGCCTCCTGGGCTGCGTTGTTCGCATCATCCTTTTCCTTAGCCATGTCAGCGAATTTGGCCTTAAGCTCGTTGAGTTCCTTAACCGCCGCATCCCGTTCGACAGTGATTGTGGTGTTTCGATGGCCCATCTCCTCCACCAAGGCAATGTGTGTTTGCCTCAACCTCTCCATCACCAAGGTCGCTTCGTCAGCTTTTTTGGTGGCCTCAATTTCAGATATCCGAGAAGACTCAACCTCCGTGTTGAGCACCTGGATGATTCAGTCCTTTTTGGCGAGTTCAGACTCCATCTTCTCAACAGCTTTGGCTCGCTTGAATGCCAACTTGGAAGCTTTCTCTGTAGCCTTTACCCACTCTCTATACTGGGTGTAGACGTCATGAATATAGTCATGCATCTTGTTTTCCACCCAAGATGGGATGTCTTTAAGTGAGGAGGAAGGACGTAACCGTCAAAGCATATGTTCGGGAACTCCTTCCTCAGCTGAGCAATTTTGATAGCCCCTTCCTCCGTGGGCTTAGTAATGGCCTGCTCTGCAATTATGGGGGGGCACGGGTTCAACTCGCTGGTGATGAGTTTCGGACCTCGAAGTTTGAGAGGACGGTCTGTGTCGTGGAGGCTTTGGTGGGTGTGGAACATGAACAGGAGGTGGAGATTGAATTCTAAGAGGAGGAGAGCGAGATCTAGATCGGTGTCTGTATTCTCTGTCCCTGTCACGCCCATACCTATCTTGGTTAGAGTACTCGCGATCGCGGTCTCTATCTGAGTCTCTCCTACGGGAATCATATTAAGTAGAAGAAGACTTTCGAACCGAGCGAAGCTTCTCGAGCATTGATCCTCTTCCGGACATCGTACCTGAAAATGAGAGACGAAGGAAAAGTTAGTGATTTCTTAGGTTGGACGATTTACAGTTATGAATCATGTAGTGCAGTGAAGTGTATGCATGTGCAACCCCCCGACCAACTGGAAATGTCGGCCGCACTCATAGCAAGCGACCCGCTCAGTTCGAGAGCATTATCAAGCTCCTCCATCCCGGTGTCATGTTTAAACGTCACATAATCTGGAATTGGAATATTAGCAAGCCCTTCAAAAGGATTCTCTACTTGCGGGGGAGGAGCCTCCGAAATTCTAATCCCAAGAACGGGCAAAGACATAACCATGGATTTCAGTCTCATGGATTTAGAACACTTGTGAGCAACTGCCTTGCCTTTTCTCCTTCCTCCTGAATCTTGAACATCGGAAGAAGGCCCAGCTTGGAATTCGTTATCAGTAGGCGTTCTCTCCAGATCAACTTTTTCAGCTATTACGACTCCGAGTGCCTTGCGTTTCACCCGCTTCTTCGAGACCGCTCTAAGTGTCCCTTCCAGCCTTATGCTTTGCCTCCGTTCAATCAGCCCGACAGTCCTCAAGTTTCTGTCGGTTAGAACCAGGTTAATGTTCCTCTCTTCACCTGGAACTGCTTGGAGAATTCGAACTTACTCTCTGAAATATCCACCATCGGGTCATGAAATTGCGGCTGTAAAAGAAGAGAAGTATGTCAGTTTTGAGAACGATTATTATTTCGATAGTTCACGAAAGAGACTGCAACACTTACGTCTATCCAACCATCGCCTAGTGAATCTAGAGGGAATCGAACGTAGAACCATTCCGTTTTAAAGTAACTCAGCCTTCCCCAGGATCCCGTTACTATTTGACAGTTCCTAACTGCTTCCAAGAATGTGAAAGTAGGGCTATCTCCGCGACTCTTAATGTTGAAGAGATATCTAATCTCGATCAGCTTTGGTGGTCGAAAGAGAATTTCCATGAACAGAATGAAAGTGCTATTCAACAAGGCGTAGCCGTTGGGGTGTAGCTAGGACGGGGAAATTCCAAGGAATGACAGCATTTCCCTTATGTATTGATTAAATGGAGGAAGCGTCCCCGCTGTGCAAGCATGACGGTTGAAAGCATTAAACCCCTCCGGGGGAGCATGTGGTCTATCATTTGGCCCTGGGAGTAATACATCGTCAAGCGACAAGCCATGTCTTAAGCATATCCGTCCCAACATATCTTCAGAAATGCCGGACGTCATAGAATCTTGAGGATTCATAATGAACCGGGCATTTGAAAACTCGTCCGGAGCTGGATCTATGACTTCGGCTTCAATGACCGGTATCTCGATGGTTGAAGGAATTGAACTTGGGAGTTCCTGCTGCTGTGAACTTGAAGGTTCCATGACTAACTAACTTATGAAAAATCATTGTTAAACAGACAATAACGCTCGTGCATCCCCTTAGTGTAAAGTATGTGAATGTGTTGTGCGGTGCAGTACTGTATATCACTTGAAAAATTCTACAGAATTGGAGAAAGCATGTGAACGATAAGATTTCGAAATTCAGTCGAAATGACCGTCATCGCTGACCGTCACTACCGTGCCATCCAGATTTTAGGGATCAGTCAAAGTTAAAATTTGTTATCATTTTGTTAAATTGTAGCTCCATCGACGAGCTACGCAAGACAGTCAGATGTGCCATTCTAAGGTCTAGTCCAATTATGCAAGTTCGAAGCTCGTCGGAGTCAGTTTTTCAAGTGTACAGGGGATTACAAGTTCTTTAGCGTTCAATTCGTATCGATCACAAGAGCCTTGTTTGCATCGATAATTCATATTCATCTGTGTGCGAGTTCGACTCGGTCAAAAGCTGAAGACTTCGAATTGATCCAGGGTGATCATTTCGCATCCATCAATTGGGTCGTCGTCGAGCATAATTCAAATCGATCAAAAACCATGGGTTTCGAATCCATCAAACGCAACCCCTTTGTATTGATCAACATGCTCGAGACACTCGCATCGATCATCCCGACTCGATGCAAAAGCTTAGCCATCGATCGATACGAAGGCCTCCATCTCATCATCTCGAAGCCCTGACTCCAGACCGACACGAAAACGAGGACCAAGCCATCTTCCTCCACACTCCTTCTTCCCTAGATCGATTCGAACTCCATCTTCTCCTTCCTCGACCTCGCGCAATATCTACTTCCCTAAACCACGCCCGGACATGAATTCGAATGGAATGGCATGAGAATTTGAATCTCATCATTTTTATGAGTGACTTTGTTCAATTAATTACCTGATTTTGATAACTGGTTAAAGGGGTTAAAGGTTTCTGAATCGATTCGAAGGCAAGAAGTTTTCTTTTTCCAAGGCTTTGGAGCGATACAAAGGCAAGGCAGAAGAGACGAGTGAGTAAAAAGTGAAAAACGGCTAAGTCCACAGTATTTATATGGACTCGAGTGCGAAGGCAAAAAACGATATGCATTCCAGTAAACTCGACCGGTTGCAATGTGTCACCTCTGAATCGGTTCGAAACAACTGTTCGAATCCATGAACTTGAGTCTGTATCGATACGAAGTCGTCACCAAATCCATCGATGTGAAGCCCTTATTCGTGTCGATCACTTTCGACTCCATCCCCAGTGCAACAATATGAACTGTGCAGTTCGAATCCATCGAATCAAAGCTCTCAGAGGCCAGTACCCATCGATACGAATTGTCTATTCGTATCCAATGACACCAGGTCAATCGATTCGAAATGCACAGCAAGGGCTGTTCTGAAAGCATTTAAATACATCGATACGAACGATCGTGTCGTATCCATCGGACCTCACATCCATCGATATGAAATGCTCATTTCGTATCCATCAATACGATGAATACCGATGCAAAGACAATATTTCAACCTTTTACATCGGTTCAGGAGAGGATTGATACGGAATTCAATACGAGATAAACTGACAACGACTCGTGAACGTCAGCGAGAGTCAGATTAACGTATATGCATATACGTCGGACTAATATTCAATTTTTGACATTCATAGGAATTGGATACTTATCTGATAATGATTAAAACAACAAACAGCTAATCTCAGTCAAGCAGCAATCAGTTACAACAATACAAGGTACAAAAGTTGACAGTCAACAGTTTACATTACTGAGGAAATCAGTCAAAGATTACAACTTTCATCGAAAAGACGATAACTGTTCAGAATAAAGGTTACAGCTTTTCAAATTAAGCACATCATGTTTCCACAAGATGTACTTTGGGGGGCAAATGTTATCCCGCCTTTTGGCAAGGCCATGACATCAAGAACTTGACTACAAACCAATGACGGTTCGTCTTAGAGATCAGTTATACGCAGGCTCACTATGGATATTGACAAATTTTGTCCGAGTCCGGATCAAGCTACAATCGACAAGACACGACGAGCAAAGCCATGGAAGTCAGCACTCCAAATCTCAAGTCAATCCGAGTCCATATGCTCAAGTTATGATCGATGCAAGATTGGATGAAGGCAGCCTCGAGTTCGAATCCATCGACTGGCCACTGTTCGACTCGATCTCATTCGGATCCATCGACTGGCCACTGTTCGACTCGATCTCATTCGAATCCCTCAGGAAGCCTCTGTTCGACTCGATCTCATTCGAATCCATCAGGAAGCCTCTATTCGACTCGATTGACTTCATGTCCATCACCAGAGTCTACTTCGACCCGATCGACTTCGTATCCATCGAGGGACAACATACTTCGTATCGATCAGCCAGTGTCAACTTCGCATCCATCGACGAACCACTGTTCGTATCCATTGAGTTGGAGTGCTTTCATTGATACGAACAAGACAACCTCCATCGATTCGAACTACACCATTTTCATCGATACGAATAGAGCGTGACCATCGATATTAACTAAGGAACTTTCATCGATACAAACAGAGCAAGACTATCGATACGAACAACGTAGTTCCGATCGATACGAACCAAACAGCCTGCCAAAAGCCTCCATTTTGTATCGATCATATCTCACGATCCACAAGTCCAAATGCTATGAAATTTTCATAGAAGCTTACGTGCATGCCAAAGAATGTCCTCGCCAAATTTCGACTCCATCGGACGCAATCTTGATCGATACGAAATCCATTTGTATCGATCACGGATCGGGCCGAAACTTCACGGGCTTGGTCACGCGGGCCTACTCACGTGCCAGAGGGAGTCTCCCAAGATCTGAGCGAAATATCAGCCTCCTACACCTATAAATAGAGCCCCAGGGCATACAGAAAAGGGGATCTTGAATCTTTGAATTCTCCAACACCCAAACTCTGCCGAATTCAACTCCATACTCCATTGCTGCTACTGCAAAATGAATTTCATTGCTGTACTCGAATTTCTCAACTGAATTTGGTTGTAATTCGCTGTAATCAATTGTAATCATTAAAGAAACATCAATAAAGTTATCAACTTCATAGTGGACGTAGGCAATACGCCGAACCACTTTAAATTCTTGTGTTTCCGTGCATTTCTATTATTTTCATCATCTGTTTTTTGGAGTTTCTGTTAGATAATCCTCTTTTTCCATTTAATTTCTTCATTTTATCTCTTCAAAAACTTCCGAAGTGTGTTGTGCCCAATTTCGGTACAAACAATTATTTTGTATCTAGTTTTCGATTATGCTTCCCCATACTCATAAACTCCTTTATTGCATGTTCATTACAAAGTACATATCTTAATTTCTTTACTAGCTTTTAGTTCCCTTTTACAATCTGTATTGCATTATTGTAATCACAATATGTTACTAGATTTCAATAGTGGAAACCACTCCTAGCTCTCTTATAAATTTGGGTACAGATACTACTTTCATTGCTGCACTATGGCGATTTACTTAGCTTTTATAGTAAATACAGCCATAACTTTTGGTTTGGAACATTTCCAAATTAAAGCTCCCTAATTAAGGTTGAACATGAATATAAGATTGACTTTACTTTATTTGAAACTACTTATGAAGTTAGAGTTTGAACTCTCTTTCATAATGAAGTTCGTTGTTTCCATAAACAACTTTATAGTATTTCGTAAATAACCAAAAACATCCTTAAGAACCATTTAGTGATTTAACCTTAGGTTTGATATTCGCGTAGTAAACCAAGTGTATAAGTTAGTTCTAATATACCACATAACATGACATTCATGATATTCCCTATAGATGTTGCATAAGGGAACTATATCGTATGTTCCATATTAAAATTTTTAATAAGGTGTTTGTGTACATAGAATGGGACATTCCTAACAAATTTTTTATACCAAGTACAAATAATCTCTCTATAAAATCCCACATCTTGAATTAAACAACTATACTACACCCATTTTAACACGGGCACATAATTAGCAATCGGTAGTATGCTGTTTACTTATATTATTAAAAATGTTTTAGTCCCTTTTAATTCTCTTTCTTAAAGATACATGCTTCATCTACATTTTAATGGGATGACACAGGTGTTTACATTATTTTGATTTGATGGGATATGGGTGGGTCTGATTATGGCATGCATGACATATTTTATTTATTTGACAAGTAAATACGAACCCAACATCACAAACTTGTTATTTCTACTACGCTATTACACTCCTAGCTAGTTTCTAGCTTGAGTTAGGTTTTTTATATAGGTGCAAGTCTGATTGAGGTGTTGCTTAGTAGGATGATCGCTTTTTGATTCTTGTCTATTTTATGTGTTGAGGAGAGGGTGGAGCATTTCAAGATTATGGTTTACTACGTTTGTAATACTACTATTGTAGCTTATCATGGATACTACCACAAGGTAGTGGTAAGTAGTAGCTTCTATTTAATTTTTTCTCATGGTAAAGGTTGATGTATTGTTAGTGACTTAGTAGTGCAGACATGGATGTCATTTTCGAGCAGTTTTGTATATAGTCCACCATGCATATATTGATGTATTTTGAGATGTCCATTTATCTAGACATGTTTGATGTATATATTATATTTTGACGTTCTGTTGTGATATTGATCTTTGAAATCTATGTTTTATTTCTAAGTCAATTATTATATATGTTATTATATGTGATTTACTTAATCCTGGCAATTCATATATATACATATAGCTTTGCATCCATATGAGATTCGTAATTAGTTCAGATATATTCAGGTATTGTAATGTATCTGTATTGACCTAAAGTAGTGTATATGAGAGGGTGCTCCTATTGAGCCTTTAATCCAAACTATCGAATGATAAACTCCATCTGATGATTTGGCCACTAGGATGAAGGTGTCACAACTTGGTATCTTAACAAGGTTTGTGTAAGTCAGGAATGAGAACATATTTGATCCAGAGGAGTGGGACAGGTGGTATCCAAGAGCCTAGATAACTTTGTACTTGAATTATGAGTTAGGACAATCAACTTTTGATTTTTGAATCGTTGATCGTGGGATTATAGTAGATACAATTAGGAAGAGTCACAAAATTATATGTGATATATATATATATATGTCTCTGTGTGTAAGTATGTATGAATGTGTGTGTGTTCCCTCTATTTTTGGTGAAGTTTGTGAAGGTAGTAGTTGGCCAGACTAGTAGAGTCGACCTAGGAATGAGTATCATACCTCTATGTGGCTTCAAAGTAAGAATGGAATAGCTCGGTTAGGAAAGGCTTAGAAGGCCCTAATCTAAATCTCCCACCTTGAATACAACACAAAGATAAGTTTTGATGAAGTGAGTTAAGTAGATGAATCTTATAATGATCGGAGTGGTACATCAGAAGCTATCAGGTACTTTTTGCTGAGTGCGTTTGTCTGTTTTGTCTGTTCTGAATATTTATACGTGTAACCGAAATTTGATGAAATGGAATAAAAAATAAATTGGATGCTTTCTTGTTGGTGTGTTTAATTATTTTTGAATGTTTGATTGTATAGTAGTTAGTGATCGATTGTTTGGCAATATCTAAAAACATTATATATATGTGTATGTATGTATATATGTATATATGTATATATATTGTATGTAGGTATGTATGTATTAGGAAATAAGTATTGGTGAAGTAAGATATATAAATTGTATACATATATAGGTTTGAAAATCTTTTCAATGTCAAATGATGAGAGATTTTTATTATGTGAAGTATCCATTTCAAAAGCATTACATGTGGATAAATGTTTTAAAAAAGCTGAATTTTGTTGAATTATCTCTTGTACATAAAAAAATTTCATATGTATTTATAAAGAAAAGGAGCGAGTTTCAAAATGAGAAACTACAATTTCAGAAGAGAATATTTGCTTTAAAGTGTATTAAATTTTAAAATGACATTATAATATTATATTTTGTAAAGGTAAAGTATCATGATTCTAAAATATGAGAATTGAATCATTTTAATTAAATACAGATACCATTACAATAAATAGTGTAAAAGAACTTTGAGGCCCATAGAAAGGTGAATGAAATTTGGAAAAAAAGTATGACAAGTAAGGGTTTTGAATAGAAAGCAAAAAAATTGAGTGGTTTATTTCATATTAACTCATTCGTTGAGTGCTTTATGAATTCTAGTCGATACAGGTGCACATTTATTGATAGGTATTTCTAAACATTTGAACAAGACAATTCGACACAATGTTTTAAAAATGTATATTGGTAAAAAATTTTAAAATTTCATTGAAAAGATAAAAATATTTTATGGAAAAAAGTGCTTGGTGTTGATAATTCAAAAATGGAGTATTTTATTTATAACCTCAAATTTCTATTCAAAATAAAATTACATATAGATGTATTAGGAGTGATAAAATTTTGGAAGAAAAACTAATGAAATGATTTGAATTAAATTTGGAATGGAATTCTTGAATTTTTAAGTTTTGAAATATAACTTTAAAGTAGCCAAACTTCTAATTTTATGATCATATTTGAATGAATTTTCTTTTGATAGAAAGTTACGATTATAAGGAACTATTTTTGTGTTTATCACTTTTTTAAATTTTGGAATTTGATAGGAGTAAAACTTATTTTTAGTGAAATTAATTTCATGGCCTATACAACAAATTTCCGAGCGGTCACTATATTATGTTAATCATTACTATCCAGCCGCTTTTTTGATTCTGAAAATATTACATTCTTTAGGAATCTATGGTCATGGAGAAAAACTTTTTAGGTGCAATGCAAGACTTTGAAGTTCACTAATACCTAACCTTGTTTTGAAATGAATTAACATCCAATCCTAAGTTTGAAATGCTTGAATCAATGTGCTGAATTGTTTTGATCATAACTTTCATACCCCTTATTAGATTTCCATGATTTTGTACTCATTGGAAAGCTATGATTGAATTGAAAAACTTTTGTTATAGGTATTGTGTAAAAATTTACAGTGTGCTATGTGAAAAATTGAGATTAAAAGCAGTGGTCTAGAATGAAAATTGATTTCCAGATTTCATAATGTCAAGGAAAATGGCCATAACTTTTTCTACACTCCATAATTTCATGATTTGAAAATTGTCTTAGAAATCCAATAGATTATTCTACAACTTTTCTTTTGAGCTCTGTAAGAGATTATGTGATTTTGACACATATAACTTAGTCAGAAGTTGCTTGAATAAAAATACAATGTTATTCCTTTTATATATGAATGTGATACTGCAATATGTGTGTGTGTGTGTGTGATCTTATAATATTTCATTAAGTTGATAATAGGTACATGAAGGTTTTATACACTGATTATGGCATAAATTCACTTATGTTCACATAAAGATTAAATAGCTTTCTTAAAACTGCAATACGAGATATATTTTACTCTTAAATCGACACACACATATATACATACACACATATGATATTATGTTGTTTTTCGATGTTCGGGATGCCGCATGGTTGGGATGCCTTTTCAAAGATGTATATATGTGTGCTTATATGTGTTGAGAATTTTTTGAAATACTCACCATACAAAGGAGACTCAAAAATTAGAATATTTTCACATATATATAGTGTATGCGAAAATTGATAATTTCTAAGTGAATCTATTTAAACTCATAGATATTATGTGAGAGGATGAAGAGAGTTTGGCCTCTATTTGAGAGAAATACACATAGAGGATCGTGTTAATTCTAAAGAGAACAGAAGTTTCAGTCGATAGAAAGTTGTGGAAGTAATGCAAAAAAATAAGGATATATGAGTTCTGTATAATGTCTTCCTTGTAAGAAATTGCGAGAACGTAATTTTCTTAAGGGAGAGTCTACAACACCCGATTTTTAGCAACTTTGTAAAAATATTATTTTTATCAAAATAAAATGACCGAGTTCAATTTTGGATAATACTATATTTGGAAATATATTTTATCAAGTTAAAACATTATTTGATAAAGGAATTTCATTTTAATAGATTGAATTAATTGATTAATTCCTTCCAGAAATATATAGAACTCAAGTAAAATATTTACAATGAATATAAAAATATTTATAAGTTGTAAACAAATTATATATGATGAAATGAGTAAGAAATGGTTTAAATGATAATTTGAATTATCAAATATATTTTTAAAATAAAATGAATGAAAGATCATTCAATGAAAATAAATCGATATGAAACAAAGTTGATTAATTATTGAAATTGAACTATATTTTGTAAAATATAATATGAATCAAATTTTGTTAATATAAGGCATTTTATATTTAGTGAAGCTCTAAGATATAATTGGCATGTATTTAAAAAGTGGTTCATTTGCAAAGTTAAAACGTTCAAAATGGTCAAAGTGAAAATTTAAATTAAAAAATATGTAATAAAATTCTTTTACCCTTATCCTCATTTCAAAATCGACTCCAACCTGTAATAAAAAAACCCAAATGCGTATCTTTCTTCTAAAAAAGAAAACCCTTACCCGTTTTCTTCAAAATCAAAGTCGGCATACAGGAAAAAATGGAGAGGTACATGCGATAACGTGGATGTGGAGGAGGTTGGTTGGTGGCACGTGCGCCAAGATAATGAGGGCTAGACTTTCATATTGCATAGGAGTTTGGGGTGGTTCATTCTTGGAGGGTGCCAATAGCGAACACGATGGTGGCATGCTAGAGATTGTGCTTTTGATCGCGGTTGATGGCGAACTATCTAGAGGAACAACTAGCGCGTTGAAACGTCATTTTGGAGTGAGTAAATTATCTTCTTTTTGTTCAATTTTTATGAATAATTTATTCCATCTATGCTTCATGGAATTACATGATTTAATGAGTCAAACTCTTTCTATATTTTAATTTATACATATTATTTGGATGAGTTATGATATGCTATATAACTTATGATGATCTAAAATTAACATTGCATTAGGTGTTATAAAAATTTGATGATTGAATCACTTGATAGAACTCAAGTTGCCCGAAGGAAAACTATATACTTTGATACTGATTATATTAGACAACAGTGATGTAATTAAAATAAGTGATTTGAATTAACTATACGAAATATCGTGAGAATATTGGTCTGACTTTGATTTATATGATATATGGTTTAGTTTGTGATGCTATGATGCTTGATAATATGCTCATACATAATGGTATTGGCTATAGAAATGATCATATGGGTTGATATAGACTATTTTACTTCATGATCATTATGTCAATGCAAGTGCATCTCCATGAAAAATCACATTTTGCCTCACATATGATAATGATTAGATCTAGATGAATCCATCACTAAACTAATGATCCAAAAAATAGGCCTTAGTCATGCTAGAGTTTACTAAAATCCGATGGCCAGAGGCAGTCATTTTTGTGGAGTAAAATGCTCTTAGCTTCAGCCTAACCAATCGATCAGTGGAACTAACCAGTTGACCAGTTAGTGTACACGTAGAGCATTTAGGTCCAAGCAGCAAGCCAAATTGATTAATATTTCAAATTTTAGCTTTTTGAAATTCTTTTAAGGAGTTTAGCACTTCTGAAATGGGTTTTAAAATTAGTTGAAATGGGAATTGAATTTAAATTTTTATTTTGAATTTATTTAAATAATTTTTAAGGGATTTACCATATTTTCAAAGCAATTAGTTGATTGTATGTTAATGTAGGGTATACTTATATTTGAAATGATGCTTTAATACATGATATGGTATCATTTCTGTTGTAGATCTAGTGAGGGAAAATTCATTTCACTAGGCAATAGTTTTATATGTTATGTTTAGGGAATTGTATTACTCATACTAGACTTTACGTCTAACCCATATTTTTATTACTGTTTTCCCTATAAACTCATGGGTATTCACTCGAGTAGGTTGAATTTATGACATTAGATATGTAGCATTTTGGAAGATGAATAAAATCCCTAAAGACGAAGTAGAAGACTTAGTAGATAATAAATTTTTGTATAAAACTCCACTGTTAAAGCAGATTATATAACTAGTTAAGTGTTCATGTTAGCACCTTTATATGGAAAGCATGACATTGTTATCAATGATTCTATTATATTTACCATGCATGGGCATGATTTGGGAAATGAAAACTATAAAGACAATATTTTATAATGGAAAATTATTTGCTCCTGTATTTACTTAATATTGTTGGAAAAAATTGATCCATTTTGTTGCTTGAAAATAATTTTGAGAAGACTGCAACATCATCGACATTCATTTACGAGTCTCACTAGAAATGCAAATGATATAATTTTGAAATGAGTTCCTCCGAGTATAACCTAAAACACTTTGTAAAAGTTTTACGAATATATTTCTGAAAGAAAATTTCATTTCATTGTCGAGCATTGCCATGTAACTTATGTGTTGTCTTCATGAATTGAATTGATGCACATAATTGGTTCCTTAATAGAGTGATATACTCATGCTTATTTAGGAGTTAAAAAAATTGGTTGGCTACTTGGCACAAGATGAATATATATACATACTATGTTGTTATGGGTATTATTATGCAAGTTATTGCAAGTTTCGAAGAATGAATTGAATGTATGGTGAGGCTATTGGACTATATGGAGTATAAAATTGTTAACTTGAGGCTATATGAAATGAATAGCATATTACATTACCCCTTTTTGACACACACACCCATACATACATATACATACATACATACATACATACATACATACATACATACATACATATATATTATGATATGTGTCATATTTGATGAATGCTATTATATGATTTGTTGGCATATTTAAATTAATGGACCATTGCATTATTATAAATTGATGAATATATTAAACCTCAAGTTGCAGTTATGTTAAGAAGCAATGAATAGGTGATATGATGATATGAGATAGGCATGTTCACTTAATAAGCCTCTTGATTGCTATGTGTGTTATATGCTCCCATGATTACATTTATATGGTCCCATGGTCAATTAACCACTTTGTCATATAGTCAATAAGATAACTAAGTGTTACATGTGTGTGCGTGTGTGAGTGTATATATATAATTAAATATTAACTATTTATTACTAATATTTTTGGCTAGTAATATTTTAAGCGTTGTCTTTTACATTTAAAACAAAATATATATTTATATATACATAATAATGAATATATATTTTTGAAATACATACACACACGGATATATAAAATACTATTTGTTGTAATATTCTAACCAAATTTATATATAAATATATATGTTATATAATTGAATTACTTTTGACCTTATATATAAAACAAATTAAAATTAAAATTTCAAATAATTTGAACTTATTCGGTACAAAAAAGTATTTAATTATTGCAACCCCCATCACATTTGTTCAACAATTTACTTTAATAATTGATTTTAACTGAAAATCTATTTTAAATAATTCATAATAATTGAAATTAAAAAAATTTGACTTATTAAATAAAATATAATAATATTTTTTATAATTATAGTAAATCGAAATAATATATTTATATTAAAATAATTTAAAAATCAATTTATTTATGTTGGAAACTAGTAAAGAAAATAATAATAATATTTTATCGAACTAAAATAAATTTTGCAAAATTAGATTTTATTTTATAAATATATGTAGATAGTCTTTTTAGATTTAAAAATTAAATTTCAGTTATGCTTTTAAAATATATTTTGATATATATATATATATATATATATATATATATATATATATTTCCGTGTGTGTATGTATATATGTATGTGTATGTTTGTATGTATATATATATTTATTTACTTATATATACATATATATATACATACATATATATATATACACACACACTTAATTACATATATATATATATACACACACTTAATTACTTGTACACACACTTAATTACTTGTACACACACACAAAAATTAAGAATTAAATTTGTTGTTAAATAAATGTTGTTAAATTTATTTAAAAACAATATGACATAGATGTGCATATATGTGTGAAATAAAATTAGATTAGAATAACTTTTATCCTGAAAGAGCTAATCGAGAATCGGTACATTGTTTAAACATTCTTTCCCCTTGGAGCACAATAGTCTCCTCCTTCTCTTTAATTTGCAAGATCAAAGTGATGGCAACACCAAGGTCTAGGGTCGACTAGAAAATGGAAGAAGCAAAAAGAATGTCTAAAATAATGTGGAGGCTAAGCTGCTTATAGCCATCAGCCAACACCTTTTTCTCCATTGTTTTCTCCTGATTTGAAGACTTGTTAAAATCCCTCAAAATGCCCCATATGTGCTGATCTATGAATGGCCAAGAGTGGTCAAACTCCCATTTGACTACAATTTGAATCAACAATTGTTAACCTAAAAGATGGATCAACACCCTGGATTAAGGGTGAAAGCACAAGCCCTGTTCTTACAGAGCAATAATATAGAGAGAAAAAATGTAAAAAGAGCAGAAATAGTAAGAAGACAAGAAGATTTTTATAGTGGTTCGGCTGTTAATGAAGCATACATCCACTTTATAACTTTTATTATTGACTGATTGCTGTTACAAGGTGAATTGGATTACAAAAATATTTGAATATCCTAAGTTATACTAAGTCCCCAATGCTAGACTTTGATGGAGAATCACTATGAACTCCTTGGATGACTATTGTGAGGGAGGAGAAGAGTGAAGAAGGTTTTTTGCAGAGTTCCAACTGCCAGTCCAAAGGATCCCCTTTATGTTGCAGATAGGTGAGTATTTATAGAGGTTGGAAGGCTATTGGGCTAGGCCTTCTTACCAAATGCTTGCCAATGATTATACGAAGATGCTCTGTAAGTTGTGTCGCAAACCGAACTGATTCCATGGATCGCTAGCGATCCATAGTTGTTGGCTTACTGGCAACCCAATAGCTCGAGATACTTCCTATTATCCAGTCCTCTGAAGAATATTGCAACCAAGCAAAATGGTATGGATCGCTAGCGATCCATAGGGCATGGATCGCTATCGATCCATTTACTTAGAGGATTTTTTAGCTTTGTCTTTTGGATCGCATTTGTTATCTTGTGTTGGTGTTTTCCATGTAATTTCGTAGCTTGTTGCCTTGATTTGATGATGATCCACTTACTGGTTGCATTAGACTACTGATTGAATTAAACGAATGCCCACTTCTCATTCTAACTAGCTTGGAATCCCATCAAACTTAGCCATTGTCCTTAGATTACCCATTGGACCATGATGAAAGTGAATTCATGAATCCATGAATTAATATTGTGGATCACTAGCGATCCATCACCTTTGCGCATTTTCGCTTTCCATTCCTCTGATTTCTCTTGGTTAGTTGTTCTAGTCTTTTTGGTTGGCTCTTGAGCTACTCTGACTCGACCAAGTTGTTTCAACTTCCTTTGGATTCTGTTGGGTTAGCAACCCGGATGACATTTGCCCTCTAGAGTATGCCTTCGTTGGAAACAAGGTGTGCTTTGGAAGTAATTTCTTTTTAGTTTCCACTTGGCGAGGTGCAAGCAACCATGTTAAGGCCATGCGAATTTGGCTTTGGCTATTCAGCCGATCGTTAGTTTTTAACCTGAATTGTCATTGCTTGTTATAGAAAACCAAGTTTGACCCCATAACTTTTAGAATGCCTTTGAACAACACATGGTCCATGCTGACCAAATTCAAAATTGATCAAGCACGATCTGATGGATCGCTAGCGATCCATAGCCAATGGATCGCTAGCGATCCAATGACTTAGCGTTTCTTCTTCTTCTTCATGCAATTCTTCTATATAACTGCCTCGAGCCGACCTTTACTTTAGTCTTACATTCTTTTTGCCACCCGAGCCTTCCCCTTGCGATTCGATCCAAATTTCAGCCAAGACCTAAGTCCATTCGCTGTATCACCGTCGCCAACCATTCACCACCAGAGCCTTTCACCGTCGATCGACCTGAATCTCGCCGTCACCTTGATTTTGTTCCTAGCTCTTTCTGGATCGCCACCGACTAAACCTTAACTCCATCATCACCTTCTTTAGCTCGTCACCGACCCTCCTTGCTTGGATCGCTGGGTTGAAAACTCTGACCATCTTTTCCTTTTGACTCTTGATTCGAGGTGGGCATGGTGATTCTGACGATTGTTTAGCAATTTGACGACTGGGTTGTATCGGTGATGATTATAGTAGAAAATCCAAGTTGATTGCAATTTTATGGAAGAAGATAGTAAATCGAGTCTTGAGTTCTCCACGGAACGACACTCGAGCCTTGCCCCTATGCTTGACATGTTTTCCTGTCTTCATCCATAGAATCAAAATTTACTTGTGCTAAGATACATTGCTGATACAGCATGATGCATCGTGAGGTTTTAACCCTTTCGGAGGGGGATGACAGCTTAGGATAGCATCTTGCAAGCAGCTTATATTGTTGTCGCCTTCCAGAGAATTCGGACTGGTCTTGTTTCTTGCACGCTCGGTGTACTTGTACAGAGAAGAGCATTCCATGTCACTTTAGACAACGGACGTGTTATCGATCGTTGATCGATAACGGGTGAGTGTAGAAGGAGTAATTTCAAAAAATGATAGGAAAAGCCCTTATCATTCTCTACTATGAGCGAATTGTCTACACGGCATAGAGTGTTTGTAGTATTCAAGACATCGAGCTCACCCTCTATAGTTGATACGCTGCATTTGGCTCAGTATATACTTGAAATCCGACCTGTCAGCATGAATCAATATTCTTTTGGAATTCAAGTGTTATAGGGGAGTTTTAGTTAAAGATAGAATTACCTGACCGCTTCAGATGCAAGTCCTGTTGTATAGAATGAAGTATCCGTCTTCTCGCCGTAAGTCCAGCACTTTAAGAAGCCGAATCATCGTCCGTTGCCCCTTCCTTTTCCGCTTCGCGGTCTGAATACGGTCAGCTAACCCCAATTGGTCCAGTTGTGGACTGGACTCCGCCCGAATTTCAGAGTTCTTTTTAACCCACCGGAGAGAGCTTCCTCCATCATATCCGCTAAGGTTTTGCATAACATTTACTTACAACATGGCATTCCGGAGGATGACGTTCGCCTGCCGGAGAAGAATGAATTCGCCCATACGCTGCCTTCGGGATACACTACTTGCCATCAATATATGTGTCTAGACGGAGCAGTGCCTCCCTTCAATGACTTCTTAAGAAAACCTCTTTCGAACTTGGGGATTGCCTCGTTCCAAATTCATCCTAATAGGTATGCGATCTCGACTTTCCTGCACGTTCTGTTTATGTGGACATTTAACCGTTCTCCAAGTTTCGACAAGTTGAGATATTTTCTCTCATTTAAGAGGAGAGACGTCCATCCCTTGTCGTCATTGAGGCCCAGAGGAATCGCAAGATCGTGTTGCAGCTTCAAAGCAATTTGTCCAAATTCAAGACTCGGTACTTCTTTGTTAGATGTCTCGAAGGGTTCAATCACCTTTGGACAACGAGGGGTAAGTTCTCTTCTTTACTCATTGAATTTTCAAATGTCGCTATGGAGTTTCGAACAAGTCAAATGCTTCCTGCAGTTATTTCGAAGCCAAATAAAGACTTATCGCTTGACCAAATTTTTTATACTCTGAATGTTATAGATGTCGAGGAGAGATCGGTTAGATTTCTGCTAACAGACGAAAATTTGCTCCGGTATGGGCTGTTGCATCCAAGGAGATCCGCCGTAGCGGTTGAAGTTCCGTCTCCTTCCTGCTCCAGAATATGAACGCTCTCCACTTCTTCATCGCAAGGTTTTGAAGAGGGAGTTTTTTAAGAAAAGGAGGGCTTTCCTGGCGAGTCAGCTGAAGAGACTCATGAAAGAAGAGATGCCACGACTGAAGCCAGCTGTTTGGCCAGAATGTCCCCAATTACAGAGGAAGGGGAAGAAGAGTTCAAGCAATGAGAAGGCTGGGCTGCAGCAGCAACAGAAAAAGAGGAGGGTGAAGTTAAGAGTAGCAGTAGCTATGATTCCTCCTCTAGTGATGATGATTTTGACACAGGTTCTGGTGATGGAGTCTCTGAATCGTGTGACGAGACTCTGGGGATGAGTACTGTTCTTCCAGATTCGCCTCACCGAGAAATCCGCAATAAAGATGCTCCACCAGTAGCCGAGCGACGTCAGGATTCCCCGATTAAAGATGCCATCGTAGACTTCTGGGATTTGAGCAACATCTACGTGGATATTGACGAACTTATGGGGGAAGATTTCAAATTCGAAGAGACATTTCCTTGCCCGGGCCATGTTGCGCCCGAAATTAGTTCGATTTCTACCGCAATGGCTCCCCGATCCGGTTTGTGATGTCATTTTAAGCCCCCCAGACACATTACACATTTCACTAGGGTCACATTCCCTAACACACGCATTATTCAAGCCTATTTTCCATTACTAAAGCTCTTTATTTATTCTTTATGTCAGGTACCATGAGAGGACGTGGCCTTTATGACGATCTGGAGGAATTCATCGATTCACAACGTTGGTCGAAACGATCCATAAGCCATCATCAACCTCATAAGACCAAGGAGGAATGGAGAAAGTGGAAGGACTTGGAGGCTGAAGCTCATCGTTGGGATAAGTGGGAACGGGGTCGGACGTACAAAGGTGGCTACGAGAAGAGAAAAACCCTTGATGAGCACGAGGAACCGTCTAAGAAGTCAAAGGTTGATCGCGGTTCTCATCCTTCTACGCAATAGGACTTTGCCCCAGCCCCAGCTTCCATCGGTCTTGAAATCCCGGTTCCTCCGTTCAAGCTCCGTCTTCATCTCAAGTTCCATCGTCTCACATGGCGCTCGCCCCTGGTTGTTCGCACCTTCACCAGAGATCAGCTTACATTCTTCCATCTGGTCCTCCTAGACTTGAAGCAGCGCTCCCTGGGTGGTTTTTAAAAGGAGATAAGTTTGATCGCGACCTTCACCCAATCCGCAAAGACTACTATATACCCCACCTTCATGCGATCCAAAGTGATTTGGAGCAAGCCGAGAGATGGAAAAAACTATGCAAGCAGCTGGTTGATAAGAACCGCAATAATTACCAAGAGGTCCTCTCCTTTGAATTGGAGAAGGATGACTTCGAGAAGGCGTTGGTTGAACGCGACACCAGAATTGAAAGACTAGTACAAGAAAGGGACACGGCGCTCTGGGAGAGTAAGAATAACGCCGGCTTGCTGAAAGAGCTAAAATAGGCCCATGCGAAAATAGAGATCGTCTTTCGAGATGAAATTAAGAAGGCCCATGCGGACGAAGTCAAGTTGAAAGAGGAGCTAGAAGCTCGCAACACGATTATTGAAGCCCAGAAGAAGACTATTTCTTATCACGACAAGATTGTTGAGGGGCATAACAAAACAATCGCGGAGTATGAAGTGATCGTGATGTCCCGTGATAAGACCATCTTCGATCAAGCCCAGATGATTGTCCTACTTCAAGAAAGAGTTGCATAGCTTAGCGCCGACAAAATTCATGTTGAAGTTGAAAAGGCCACCGTTAAGGCGGATTATTTGGAGCTAGAAGACACCTTTGAGAGGAAAATGGAGAAGATGGACGATACCATCTTAAACTTCTACATCAACTCCCTGTTGCATCAAGGGAGTCTCGGTTATTTGGGCCCCAAGTTCCCATGCATTCTCGCTATGGTTTAGGAGGAAATTATGACCCGTTTCCAAGATAGTGGGGATGTCTACACTGAGTGGGAGCTAGTGGATGCTTACCTTAATGAGGAGTCAAAGAAAGCACTGATAGAAGGCCGAGAGATCTTGCAAATTGAAAAGGAACAGGAAGTTGCAGATGTGGCCATGACTGCAACTGCCGCAACGTTGACGGAGCCTCTTGTTTTCGGACCTGGCGAATCGTTAAGACAACCTTGCGATCAATTAGAGAGTACTAGGCCTGAAGCTTCTCTGCAGATTGTGCAACCATCAAAAGAAGGAGAAGGCGATGAATATGAGATCGACATTCTTGGCCACTCCTCTGATGCAGGTAACCTTCTTGTTTCTCCCGAGTTTGAGAATTTCCAGCTTACGTTGTAAGAACAAGACGAACTTAATACTTTCATTTTTGATCTTATAGGTTCGTCCTCCTTACCTGTTGATCCGCCGGTTTTTTCCTTGCCTGGACCCATTGCTTTTTCAACCACCTCAGTGCTTGTCTCTTTAGCTGCTCCAACTGGTGCGTCTGTGTTTGGTTCGCAGCCGGGGCCGGTGTCTGAGAAGATCGCTATATTGCATGGCTTCGATAACCCTTATGTATCTTTGGAGAGCGACCTTACGGCAACCAAGCTCGAGAGCAGGAGGTATAGACTGAGCAGTCGTGTAAATCCAAACAGCAACTGGTCGCCGTTAAGAAAGAAAGGGTTGAAGCGATAAAATCCTCGAAGAACCCCGCAAATCTCGGAAGAGCAAGACGAAAGGGGAGTCCTCCAAGTAGTTGGAGAGCATGGAGGAGATGCCGGCACCGAGGAGACAGTTGATATCACCGGCAACGACACTACCCTGAACGGGATCCTGAATATAAGCAAAAATTTCCAACTAAAGGCGGGAAGGGGAGCGGCGAAAAGAGGCGTTGAGATGTCCTGATGGCAGTGGAGCTGATTTTTGAGACATTTTATTTTGTTTTGTTCAAGTGCAGAGTCTGCACTTACTGCTTTTGTTGTAGCGTCTGTATTTTTCTTTTTGTTGGTCGATATGGGTACGACCCCCACATTTTGACTTTGTACAAAAAGCGTTATAAGTAATACAATGCTGACATTTTGATTACAACTTTACCTGTCTACTTATCTATGTTTCATGCACTTATGTCAATTTCATTTACTGCTATTTTATTTTATCTAGTCCTATTATTACCGCTAAAATTCTTTGTTTGGAGTAACAGAACTGTGAAGTGTTTTTGTTTTCGAGTATTTTTATTTGAGTATCGGCGTATGCCCCTAGTTCACGGGGCTGTTTACTTCGAACTCCTGACAAACGACTGGTTAATCCAAGTGTTTGTTATTATTATTTTTTATCACCGAGCTTGCTTTATAGTTCCTATTCTTGGGAACTTATGATTCAAACGGCTTAATTTCAGATTTATTATTTGTCAACGGTTGGAATTTTCTGCCAACTTGTAGCATTTTGATTTTTGTTGGATTCATGCCCATTTCTCCTGATAATGGGAATGGGTTGATTCTTGTTATTCCTATAATGGACGAGTTTTTCCGGTATCTCCGGGGTGATACCGATGCGCGGCTTCTAGAAGTGTGCGCGGTTTATGGGATGCGCAGCTTTCGGGACCGATACGACCCGTCGGTCCAGAACGGTTTTAGAACTTCTCGACGTTACCAATCTTTGGGCAATGTGAGGAGTTCATGCTTTTAGGAGTGTGATTCCATGGCTCGAAAAGGTGGTGCACAACTTATAGGATGTGCGGCTTTGATTTAAGCCTTCTCGGTGCTGCTGGAGCAACACCGGTTCTTAAAAGACGGGGATCGGGTTCCGCCGATCCACTATTTGGATTGATTTGCTTCTATCGTCCCGGTGGGTAAGTGGTGCATACTTGAGCATGATTCCAATATCTCAAGCAGTGATTGAGTAGTATGAGCCGATTTGACCCTGTTGACTCGATAGGTTACTTTTATGAACTAAGTTTTATTGGTTCAAAAAGCAAAGCAATTTTATTAAGAAAAGCTAGGCAAATTTTGCCTATTTACAATGCCCCCAACATTCCGGGATGGCTATTTCGCCGAAAAATAGGAAGTACATAAGATAGTTCAGAAAAAGTAAGGACGTAGAGATTCGTTGTTCCATGCTCGAGGAATTTTGATTCCGTCCACGGTTGTCAGTTTGAAAGTTCCACCCCATAGCTTTTGACTGATCACATTCGGCCCTTCCTAGTTTGGTCCGAAGGCTCCCAGTATGGGATTGACTCGTTTGAGGATGAGATCTCCCACTTTAAAGTTTGGTCGTGAACTCTGGAGTTGAAGTACCGTGCGACCTTTTTTTGGTGAGCAGTGGTCCTTAGTTCGGCTTCTTCCCTCTTCTCGTCAATCATATCAAGCGACTCGAGTAGGATCTGCTCGTTTTTCCTTTGATTGAAATTCTACCTACGATAGGAGGGAACTTCTAGTTCTACGAGGATCATTTCTTCTGAAATTTATGCCAAGGTGAACGGGGTATGCCCGGTTGCTGCTTTGTGTGTTGTTCTGAAAGCCCACAGTGCAAGTGTAAGTTCATCAACCCAATTTCCTTCAACTTTAGTTAGCCGATTTTTGGTTGTGGACTTGATGATCTTGATTATTGCTTCCACCTTCCTGTTTTCTTGCGGATGAGCGACCACGGAGAAACTTTTCTCGATTCGGTAGCATCTGCAAAAGTCTTTGAACTCGGTGCTTCCGAATTGAATCCCATTATCAGTGATGATTTTTTGTGGCACACCAAACCTGCAAATAATGTTTTTAGTAATAAATTAATGACTTTCTTTGTAGTAATGGTGACCAGCGGTTCCGCTTTGGCCCACTTTATGAAATAGTCAATGGCAATTATAGCATATTTAGCCCCTTCTTTAGCTATTGGCAACAAGACAATCAGGTCGATTCCCCATATTGCGAACGACCATGGGCTGACCATCTACGTTAGCTCTGTTGAGGGAGTTCTTTTAATCTTGTTGAATCTTTGGCATCGCTCACACCATCTGGTATAATCCGCTGCATTGAGATTTACCATTGGCCAAAAATATCCGTACTGGAGGATTTTCTTTGGAAGGGTTTGCTCCTCAGTATGGTCTCCGTAGTCGCCTTCGTGAACTTCCCTCAAGATCCACCGAGCTTCATCGTTGGTCACACATCTGGGCAGGGGGTAGAGAACCCCCTTTGGTAGAGTATCCCATCCTGTATTACAAATTGTGGTGCCTTTCGGAGAAGCCTTTTCCGCTGGTTTCTATCTACGAGAAGAGTTCCTGTGAGCAAACAGTCTTTGATTGGCATTATCCACGTTTCAAGTTCAACGGTGGTTTCAAAAATCCAGTTGACATCCATTTCATTTATACTCGAAGCAGCCAGGGTCTCAATCGGGACTAGTCCCATGGATTGAGCTTCTCCGGAGCTAGCCAATTTTGCTAAGTAATCAGCCTTCGTGTTTTGCTCCCTCTAGATGTGAGCTATGGTGTAGTGCTCGATGTCGTTCAATAACTCTTGTACTTTAGATAGATATGGGGCAAGGTTCTCCCCTCGAGCTTGGTATTCACCTTTCACTTGGCAGACGACTAGTTGAGAGTCACTGTAGATGTGAACGGACTTTATTCTGAGTTCCTTCACAACTTCCAGTCCTGCTATTAATGCTTCGTATTCCTCCTCGTTATTTATCGTAGGGAATTCCAAGCATAGGGCGTATCGAATGGCTTGTCCTTCCTGGGTTTTAAGCAGCACCGATACCCCCGAGCAGAGGTTGTTAGACGTGCCATCGACAAAGAGTTTCCATCGTTTTTCAATTTCCGATGGTATTTCTTCCTCAACATCCCGTACGGTACATACAGCGATGAAATTTGCCAGCGCTTTCCCACTGATTTCTCTTCTCGGATGGTAGGTGATATCATATTGGCTCCACTTAATATTGCATTTGAGGAGTCGCTCGAAAGTTTCGGGTCGGTACAATACTTGCTTTAGAGGCTGATCAGTCGATACTTTGATCGGGTGCGCCTGGATATACAGTCGTAACTTCCTAGACACGATCAAGAGGCAATACGCTAGCTTTTCCAATTTCGGGTAATTTTTCTTGGCTCCAGTGAACCGCTTGCTAATTTAGTATACGGGTCACTATATTTTTTTTCTTCTTCACGCACAAGGGCCGCGCTCAACGCTTGAGGTGAGACTGCTAAGTAGATGAACAAGTCCTCTCTGTCCACTGGCTTTGAGAGGATTGGCAGGGTTTCCATGTGTCACAGCAATTCTTCAAACGTGGTTTGACAAGCCTCGTTCCATTCGAAGTTCTTCTTTCCTTTCTTTAATGCATCAAATAACGGTATGCATTTGTTGGTCGCTTTCGAGATGAACCGGCTTACCGCTGCGACGTTCCCATTCAAGCTTTGTAATTCCTTCTTGTTCTTTGGGGCTTGGAATTCTCCTAGGTTAGTTATTTGCTCTGGGTTTGCTTCACTGCCTCTGGCCCATACTATGAATCTCAAGAACTTTCCAAAGGCTACCTCAAATTGACATTTGAGTGGATTGAGTTTCATTCCATATTTTTGGAGTATTTAAAATATTTCAGCGAGATTATACAGGTGGTTGGCAACTACTCGCAATTTAACGAACATGTCATCCACATATAATTCTATGGTTTTTCCAGTCTGACGCTTGAACATAGCATTTACTAATCTTTGGTAGGTTGCCCAAACATTTTTTAAACCGAATGGTATTACCCTGTAGTAGTATAGTCCTAGGTCGGTAATGAAGCTAGTGTTTTCCTGATCAGGTTCATGCATCGGGATCTGGTTGCATCTCAAGTATGCGTAAATAAATAATAGAAGTTCATGCTCCGCCGTCCCATCCACAAGCTGGTCAATTCTGGGCAGAGGGAAGCTGTTTTTTGGGCAAGCTTTGTTTAAGTCTAAGTTGTCGATACAAGTTCGCCACTTCCCATTGGACTTTTTGACCAAGACTGAGTTAGATACCCATTCGGGGTAAGTCGCATCACGGATAAAACCGTTGGCCATCAGCTTGTCTACTTCTTCTCTTAGTGCCTTAGATCGCTCAGGGCCCAGGCCGTGCCTCTTCTGCTTTACCGGTGTAAACCTGGGGTCAATGTTTAGTGCATGGCATGCAATTTCTGGCGATACCCCACACACATCGGAATGTGTCCAAGTGAACACATCCAAGTTGGCACGAAGAAATTTGGTGAGTTCTAATCACATCTTGTTTCCAAGGTGCGATCCAATTTTCAAAATCCATGTCGGGTCATCCATATTGATAGGAACAGACACTGTCAATTCTGCCAGTGCTGCCCGATCCTCCCCTGAACTTTTCTTTGTAGGGTCCAAAGCCTTGTCTAATCGGCTATGGTCCCCAAGCCAGGGGTGGCTCTATAGTTTCTATTCGACTAGTTCGCGAATGTGGAGAGTTCTCCCCATATTTTTTTCCTTTTCTTTTCTTTTAGATTCGCACAACATTCTCTGGTGGCGCATTGATCTCCTTAACCACCCCGGTTCCGTTTACCGTTGGGAATTTCATGGTATGGCACACTGGGCTAAAGCGATTCTGAAATCCACCAGCGCGGCCCGTCCCAAGAAGGCATTGTATGCGGAATTTTCATCTACAATTATGAAAGTCTATATGAGGGTGACTCTTCGGTCGCCCTTCCCAAGTTCTACTGGCAAGTCAATCGTCCCGATGGGTTATTTGGGTTCGCTAGTGAATCCTTCAATATTTGTTTGGCATGCAGATACGTCTTTCATGCTGATCTTCATCTGGTCAAAGGTACGTTTGAAAAGAATATTCACAGAACTGCTGTTGTCAACCAATACTCGTCAGACCACAGCGGGCCTGATCCCTACTGTCACTACATCGGGATCGAGAGCTGGAGCTTCAATCCCTTTGGTATCCCGATTTCGAAATACTATTTCATCATTTACAGTTTTCTACTGCTTGGCTGGAGCTCCGTCTTGGATTGCAAGGCACGAATCCTTTAGAGCTTGCTTTAGCGAACTCGCATATCATTCCATTTCTCCCCAACTTATTTGTGCGGGATGTAGTCCTCCTAATATCGTTCCAATGATGAGTCTCTCATCAATTCGCTTAGATCCCTCTTCGTTGGTTCCGGTTTGGTTCTTCGATCCCCAGGAGCTTGGGAAGCCACGGGTTGGTTAGGATTTTGTGATTTTCTCACGTATTGCTGAAACTTGTTTTCCCAGATCAGCTCTTCAATCCAGTTCTTTAGATGACGACACTCATTTGTGTTGTGACCATGCGTCTCGTGGAAGCGACAGAACTTCCCCGAGCGCTTTTGTTGTTCAGTTGTTTCCTTCTTATGGTGTTTTTTATACTCCTCTGTCTCCTGTGTTGTCAGATAGATGTTATCTGGAGTATCATTGAGCAGGGTGTAATCCTCGGGACTAAAGCCTTTAAGTCCTTTATTATTACCGTTTCTTTTATTGGAATTTTGGTTCTTCCTTTTTTGCTTTCCGTCTTTCCCTGCACTTCCGTCAGTGGTTCCGGAGGCGTTTATGTTCAGGTTCATCGCCATGTCACTCTACCCAATGTTCATCGGTTGCACGCTAGTAGACTTCCTTTCTAACTCCTGCGCCTCTTCCAATCTCAAGTATTGACTAGCCTTACGATTGAAGTCCTTCCTAGTGGTAGGTTGTTTCATTTTGACCCATTTTCCAAACTCAGTTTCGAGGTGGATGGGGCGGACCAAAGCCATGAAAACCATATCCTCATTTGGATTGCTTACCTCTATCACTATGATATTAAACCGGTTCATGAAAGACTTCTGAGATTCATTTTTTCCCCGTAATAAGCCGGAAAAGGACATCACATCTTTAGGCTGCACTGTGTGAAGTCTAAATTGGTCAAGGAATCTTTTTGCTAGCTGGTCGAAAGTAGAGATAGATCTTGGTGGAAGCCTAATGAACCATATGGAAGCAATTCCTTCTAGAAAAATTGGAAAACATCTACACCGAACATCGTCTGAAACATTTGCTCCGTCCATGTACCAACTGTACTTGTACAAATTGGGTTTTGGATCTTCTGTTCCGTTATAGGATAGAATAGTTGGCGTAGTGAACTTTTCTAGATATCGCTCATTCAAGATCTCATCAGTGAAGGGAGTCCGACTTGGAGTGGATCCCCACTCATCATCTCTTCTATTCTTATTTTGATCCATCAGCCGCTTGACCATATCCACGATAAATGCCTTTGATGTCCGGTAGTCCAGGGGTCGGCTATCAGTTACTACACTGAGTGTTTGGCTTTGCAAATAGTCTTGGTGAGTGGGCTGAAGCCTAGGCCCTCTTGTCTTCGGAAGAGCCACTCCTTCGGGATCCAGTTGGCTTGCGGTTGGCTTGATTGGGGGTAATTTGGACATTCTTGGCATTATCAAATGTTTTGGCATTTCCTTCCAACTTGCCGTCGTTAAATTGCTCTATCTTCTGAGTTGGAGAGGTCCATGGCTACATCCTCTTGTGTGGTCTTCGCTCCTTGGTTCAAGTTCATAACTGGTTGCCTTACGGTCGGTGGAGTACTTGTGTTTCCTTCTACATCGATTCCCACGGTTCCAGCTATCACTCCTCTTTACGGCTGCTTTCCGTTTCTTCTGTTTAGACCAGAAACAGAAGTATTTTCTTGTTCACGGCAGTCGCGGGTTCTGTCATAGTTCTTGGAGCAGGATGTGATTGTAAGGTCAAGCAGGCATTAAGCTTATCAATTAGAGCTCTCTAACTGCTTTCCATTTTTTGATTGATTTCATCAACCATTTTATTCAATTCATCTCTTATAACGACTTCACATAGATTGGAGGATCCTGGCCCCTGAGCTCTTGTGTTGGCACTATTTGCTTTAATTTGTTGATGATTCGTTTGTTCTTCAGCTATCACTGCCCCTATCAATCTTCCAAAAGCAGTTCTTTTTCTTCCCAAAGCCATTGATTTTTAGCAGCAGATCTTTTGAATAGAGATTAAGGATCTAACTTCTGAACCTATCTTATCCAAAGTAGATAGCTAGATCTTTGCCTGAGTTGGGTTCTCAGTAAAAGCACAAAAATGTTAACCAAAAAGATGGATCAACACCCTGAAATGAGTGTGAAAGCACCAACCCTGTTCTTATAGAGCAATAATACAGAGAATAAATTTAAAAAGAGCAGAAATAGTAAGAAGACAAGAGGATTTTTATAGTGGTTCCGCTGTTAATGAACCCTACATCTACTTTATAACTTTATTATTGACAGATTTCTATTACAAGGTGAGTTAGATTACAAATAATTGAATATCCTAAGTTAGACTAAGTCTCCAATGCTATAGTTCGCTAGAGAATCATAGTGAAATCCTTGGATGACTATTGTGAGGGAGGAGAAGAGTGAAGAGAAGAGTTCCTGAAGCAGAGTGAGAGAAGAGTGATCTGCAAGATAAAGGGGATCCTCTGGACTGGCTTGTTCGTCGATGGAAATTTTATCGGTTAGAAAACCGTCGAACGAATTTAAATTAAAAATAACCGTAAGCGCACGACGTACACTTGTAGTACGTAGCGAATACGGGTCGATCCGTAGGGAATTGATGATTTTAAAAATCTATTCAATAAAATTAAACCAAAGTCGAGTGAAAGTTAAGCTAGAGAATTAGAAAATTAGCTAACTAACTAAAAGAAAAGAGATGAAAATATAAGAGTTAAATGAAAATTTAGATAATAAATCCACTCTCTAGATCATGTAGTTCAACATGTATGAAATCATAATCTCTCTTTTATGGTCATTAGTGCTTTAATTGATATGCTTATCATAAGTATGGCATATTTGTGCTATTGGTTAGCCAACATAAGCCATCAAACTATAACACACCCCTTAAACCACTTATTAACTTTCATGAAATTTGACAATGAAAATGAAATTGAAATCTATTTTAAGTATGGCCTAATAACTATTGATTAGAAATATATACCATCAAATTTTAATTTCAAATCACTTTCTTATGCCATAATCATATTTTAATGAAGAGGCATTTGTGTTAGTGATTGTTTAAGTATAGCCTATTTGGTGTCAACAATATAGACTATCAAATTCAAGGCAAAAACAATAATTAAACCACTTCAATCATTCTTCATTAAGCACAAAAAGAGAGCATGAATTAACAAATAGTTGAAGCTACATAATTAGAGAGCTTCATTACCCCTAAATTGAAGGGGTTTAGCCTCTCATATTTGTCATTTGATTAACAAATGTAGCTAGCAACATGAAAGCAAAAAAGAAAGGAAAATGAAAGCAAATGGAAAAGAAAAATAATCTAATTGCATAAAAGAAAATTTACACTACTAGCATGAAAGGAAATGAACATGTAAGTAAAAGGAAACACTAATTAACATTGCATAAAAAGAAAAGAAAATTACATAAAATAAAAATGGCTAAGTAGCCATGAAAAGAGAAAGAGAGCTTTCTTTTATTTGATCTAAACTAAACTAAAGAGAAGGAGGCCTAAGAGAGACTAATGGGGAGGAAGAAGGTTACATGAAACATAAGGGGATTTTATACATGTGTTAAACCCTAATTCATATTTTTAGGGAATGCCCAAAATACCCTCTTAGGAAGTGTGGAGGCCAAGTAATCATTAGCTTCAAATAATCCTCATTTAAGTGTACATGAAGCCATTAATTCCATAAGCATGTGCATTAGCCTCTAATTTGTACATTAAGGTAGGTGGGTAGGTGGGGTCCTCCATTATCTTCATTTTGAATTATTTCCATCTTCATTTGTTCTCTTCACTCTTATGCATGCATATATCATCATGTAACCACTTGTAAAATTGATCAAATTTCCTTCAAAACAACATAGAAAATTCCAAGTAAATTTTCATAATTTAATAAATGCATAAAAATGACCATTTTGCCCCTATATGAAGATGAATATGTGACAATTTCAAATTATTTGAATTTTGGTTTAAACAAGTTAAAATACCCAATATGATCATTTATTTAATTTAAATAGATTAAATATGGTGGTAAAAATATGCACATTTACGTGCACATCAAATACCCCCACACTTATCTTTTTATTCGTCCTCGAATAAAGGAAAAACTAAGATAAATCCATTTTCGTAGGGAGCACGATTGCATTGAGCATATGCAACAAGCCGTTAAACCTCTGGGTGTCCTCAGTAGGACGAGTGTTGTCTCGTGAGGGTTTTCAGCGGATACTACCCATAAAATCCAAATGCAGGATGAAAATATTTACAAAATGTAAGATTTATTTACAACGAGATGAATGCGAGTTTTTGAAAATATTTACAATTAAGGATTTACTTTTAAATTAACACACATAAGTTAGATATAGGTTTGGTTATTATCTTGAAAATTTAAGTCATTTACTCGTCAAAATTTCCAACAAAAATTAAGTTATCATAACAAATAGACTATAGTTTAACTTGTTGTTTCGGTTGATAACAAAGTGTAATTATAAAATGGATCCTTTTGATTATCAAAGTTTATAAAAGTGGTATATTCATTTCTTTTCAATAACAAATCAAATCAAATAAGTTAAAATAGTGTTTGGATTTCATTTTCTTACTCTCTCCATCATTTAAATTTTTTATTGATATTTACAATATTTACATATGCCTAACTCAGATAAACTAAGGCCAGATATATTACCCATGCACTGCCTTGCGGACTTATGTGAGGGGAATACAGAGCGTGGCGAGTGAACACACGAGTGTGAACACCTATTGACTATAGGCGTTACTAAAAGGAATTTTATATAAATACACTTAATCAGATAAACTGAGGCCAGATATACCGATCGTGCACTACCTTTCGGGCTTATGTGAGAAGGGTACAAAGCATGGCGAGTGAACACACGAGTGTGAACACATGACTCTAGGTGTTTATTAAAAAAATATACATATATACAAGAAATATTTTTTTGTTTTTGTGTTGTTTTTTTTTGAAAGAGAGAGTTTCACAAAATTATCTTAGCACTATTTAACTTAGAAGACAAAAAAATGTTATATCCTTTACTTTAAATCAACTACTTTTTAAAACAAAGATTTTCAATTAGGATATATTTCATAATTATCACGTATGAATCTCCCTATATACTAGTTAAACCATTATTATTTGTAATCAAACTTCATTTTTATTTTTGTTAAGACGAATAAATTTTCAAAAATTTCAATTTAATAAACCAAAACCATATATTTATCCTATGGTGTTTCTTTTTAAAAATAAATCAAAAATGCTTAACAAAATTTTTTTTTTTGTTTTTTTTGATTTTTTTTGTTTTTGATATTTTTTTAAAATTTTGGAAAGAAAAATTAAAAATAAACCATGAAAAATTGAAAAATGATGATGAGTCTCCCCCCACACTTGATTTTGACTGTGTCCCCACAATCAACCCAAGTGGAAGGAAAAAAATAAAAAAAATAAAAATGGCCTTTATTTATATGAAAATGAACGGTATTTACACGAAATCAGAAAGTATATCGTCAAAAAGTAAATGAAACGGTTTTCCAAAGATCGATTCATTTGTCTCGTTAAGTATACGAGATACAGCTTAAGCTCGGAAAACCAAACCATAAAAGATTTCGTAGTTGAATTTGGATTTGGAAAAACGAATGCCATTTTATTAAAAATTGTACGAGTCATTTTATTTTCAATGATTTTAGGGTTGATAAAACGATTGATTGAAGTTCAAGTTTATTTTCACCAAATTGAAATTCAAGCTGTTCATTGAAAAATTCTTCAGAATTATTGATTTCAAAATTAAATTGGTGATTTAAATCTTCCCCATCAGAGTTTAACGACTCGTTTTCAAAAAGTCCATAAAACTCGTGTTCGTTAAATTCGACTTCCTTTGTTGGATTATCAACAACTTCATTGCGTATCTCAAGTTCAAAATCTAAAGTTGTTGTATTCAAATTTTCAGAAAAAGGAAGATCGAAATTTAAATCGAGTTTCTCACCCTCAAAAGAATTGAAATCCAAGTCAATCACGAAATTTTCAACAACTTCGTTAAGATTGTTATTTTCAATTTCAAAATTTGTTATTTGAAAATCGTCGATTTGGGTAAAATATGGATTATCATTTGACTCGTCACACGTTGGAATTTGTTTTTGTTTTTCACATTGTTTCATATATGTTTCAAACAACGAATCCGTGTGATAATCGTAAATTTCGTTCATTTGCTCAACAAAATCCAATTTATAATTATTAACATGAGGATTTTCACTTTGAAATTGTTGAGAACAAAGATTTTCAATCGTAACGTGGTTATGGTTATTCCCATTGCCAAATTCATTTGAAAAGTTGTTTCCATTTTCATGTTGGGTTTGAAATTCATTTTGGAGTTCGAAATTGAATTGGCATGTGGTTTTTGCGATAACTGTTAATGAAGTTGATGCTAGATGATTGAGCAGGCTGTTGTGATATGAAGTCACTAATGGTTTCTGTCTGTGGTGAATTGCTGGTGCAGAGAGACTGTGATGGTAGGGGTGGTTTTTAGCTGGATTGTTTAGGATGTTGGGTGATGAAGCAGTTGTATTGTAGAGGTTGGGTTGTCGAAAGTGTGAAGATGATGTAAATTTGATGACAGTAGAGGCAATTGTAAGAAGACAGGGAAGGGGAATTTGTGAAGGAACAAACTTGCAAATTGTAAATGTAAATCAAAAGAAATGTAATGTAAATGGGGGAATGAAAATTGTTAAACAGTGAATGTGATGAATTTTTTTTTTCGAAATGTGAATTTTTTTTATAGTAATGCAAACAC
Organism: Allium fistulosum; assembly: GCA_030737815.1. NCBI lineage: Eukaryota > Viridiplantae > Streptophyta > Magnoliopsida > Asparagales > Amaryllidaceae > Allium > Allium fistulosum. The sequence goes on along the minus strand of CM060908.1, from coordinate 409,710,002 downwards.
AATTGAAATTAGAAAACAACAAACACACAGTCAAAATGAAAACAATAATCAAATAACAAACACACACACAATTTTTTTTTAAAATGCAACACAAAAATAAACGAAAACACACAAAAATCAAACAACAAATAATTCGAAGAATAGAAAATTAAATCAAACTAATTCCCCGGCAACGGCGCCAAAAACTTATTCGTCGACGGAAATTCTATCGGTTTAGAAAACCGTCAAACGAATATAAATTAAAAATAACCGCAAGCACACGGCGTACACTTGTAGTACGTGGCGAATACGGGTCGATCCGTAGGGAATTGATGATTTTAAAAATCTATTCAATCAAATTAAACCAAAGTCGAGTGAAAGTTAAGCTAGAGAATTAGAAAATTAGCTAACTAACTAAAAGAAAAGAGATGCAAATATAAGAGTTAAATGACAATTTAGAGAATAAATCCACTCTCTAGATCATGTAGTTCAACTTATATGAAATCATAATCTCTCTTTTATGGTCATTAATGTTTTAATTGATGTGCTTATCATAAGTATGGCATATTTGTGCTATTGGTTAGCAAACATAAGCCATCAAACTATAACACACCCCTTAAACCACTTACTAACTTTCATGAAATTTGACAATGAAAATGAAATCTATTTTAAGTATGGCATATTAACTATTGATTAGAAATATATACCATCAAATTTTAATTTCAAATCACTTTCTTATGCCATAATCATATTTTAATGAAGAGGCGTTTGTGTTAGTGATTGTTTAAGTATAGCCTATTTGGTGTCAACTATATAGACTATCAAATTCAAGGCAAAAACAACATTAAACCACTTCAATCATTCTTCATTAATCATAAAAAGAGAGCATGAATTAACAAATAGTTGAAGCTACATAATTAGAGAGCTTCATTACCCCTAAATTGAAGGGGTTAGCCTCTCATATTTGTCATTTGATTAACAAATGTAGCTAGCAACATGAAAGCAAAAAGAAAGGAAAATGAAAGCAAATGGAAAAGAAAACTAATCTAATTGCATAAAAGAAAATTTACACTACTAGCATGAAATGAAATGAACATGTAAGTAAAAGGAAACACTAATTAACATTGCATAAAAAGAAAAGAAAATTACATAAAATAAAAAAGGCTAAGTAGCCATGAAAAGAGAAAGAGAGCTTTCTTTTATTTGATCTAAACTAAACTAAAGAGAAGGAGGCCTAAGAGAGACTAAGGGGGAGGAAGAGGGTTACATGAAACATAAGGGGATTTTATACATGTGTTAAACCCTAATTCATATTTTTGGGGAATGCCCAAAATACCCTCTTAGGAAGTGTGGAGGCCAAGTAATCATTAGCTTCAAATAATCCTCATTTAAGTGTACATGAAGCCCTTAATTCCATAAGCATGTGCATTAGCCTCTAATTTGTACATTAAGGTAGGTGGGTAGGTGGGGTCCTCCATTATCTTCACTTTGAATTATTTCCATCTTCATTTGTTCTCTTCACTCTTATGAATGCATATATCATCATGTAACCACTTGTAAAATTCACTAAATTTCCTACAAAACATCACAGAAAATTCCAAGTAAATTTTCACAATTTAATGAATAAATAAAAATGACCATTTTGCCCCTATATGAAGATGAATATGTGACAATTTCAAATAATTTAGATTTTGGTTTAAACAAGTTAAAATACCCAACATGATCATTTATTTAATTTAAATAGATTAAATATGGTGGTAAAAATATGCACATTTACGTGCACATCATGGCTGTTAGAACTCTGCAGAAAACCTTCTTTGTAACATCCTTAATTTTTTGATAACATTATTTAGAGAAATTTAATTAGATAAATTAAATAGAATAATGATGATAAGGGGATTAAGATTTGAATAAATTATATAAAGGGCCGTGCTAAATAATTAGATAAACGGGCTTTATATTAGTTTAAAGGTTAATTAGTTTACACATGGGCATATTAGTGAATAGCCATTTTATTTTATATGGCTATACACTTCTCATTATTGTCCATTCATTTCTCACCATCATAAACGCAAATCAGAAAATAAAAATATAGCCGGCCATTAACAAAGAGGAAAAGAGGAAAATTCAATCAAAAGCTAAGGATCAAAGCTAGGAAGGATTAATCAACAACAAATCACATATTCCTTATCATACCTAAGGTGAATAATAATTTTATAAAACCTCTATTTTTTATCCTATGATTATATGGCTTGAGCTATATTATGTTGATTTATTATGTTGACATGGATGATGATATGCTTGAGCTATATTATGTTGATTTATTTTAATTCATACGCATATGAATTTGCACGGTTTTGATGTAAAACCGAGAATCTATAATTTCACATTGCCATGGAAAATTTTATATTAAGTAAAATATGATTTTGGAGATGGGTTATAATTTTTAGAATTTTTCGAGCTATAGAAAATTTATCATGAATTTCTAAAGGAAAATATGATATAATTGGGTTTAAAATTTGTTTCATGTATTTCAAGAAGAAATTGGGTCAAAATTTTTAACATGTTTGATTACATGATAAAACTGATTTTCTGTGGTTTTTTGGGATTTTGCCAAGTCGATTTATTAGGAAAAATAAATTATTGTTAAAGAGGGACTTTTCTATAAATGTTCATTTTGTTATATGAAAGGGCTAAAATGTTATGTTTCTTTGTTTTGGATCTAAATTAATGCGAAAGTTTCTAATGGTAAAGCATTTGAAAAGTTTTAAAGTAGCTAATCAAGGAGTAACCACGGGCAGGTTAGTTATAAAGCAATTACCATGTTTAGCTATAAATCAGTATTTCAGAAAAAGGTGGTTCCGCCTATTTCGGAGGCACCTTTCGACTCCTTTACCTTCGCACCATCTCAGTCGAAACCACCTTTTTCGAAACCCACATAGTCGTAACCAAGGCACATGACATCAATAGAATTGGTATGAAGTGAATTGGTAGGTAGCGGAAGGTAGGGTGTCCTAAGCTTTTGTAAACCAAGGTTCACTTTTAAACAGATAAACGCCTGCCTTGTTTTTGAAGGGCTTTCGACTGATTTGATACCCTATAATGTTTAAACCTTTAGTTTGTTTTCTAAAGTTAAATTCCTACCTTGTTTTACTTAAAGCTTTCAACACAGTCGAAAGCCATGCTTTCGAAAGGGACTTTATAAATAGCTTTCGAAGGGGAACTTTTTCCTTAAATAAGAGCTTCCGAAAGGATTGGTTTCGACCAAGTCGAGACCAAGCCGCTTATTTACCTTTTGATTGCATTGAAGCCATTTATGCTGTCGAAAGGTTATCTTTATTTTAACCAAAGTTAAGCCACTTCCTAATTGCTTTCGAAAGGGGTTGAGAGTTTCGAAGGTGATGGAGTCGAAAGGGGGTTTCAACTCTGTCCCTCGAAGTTTTAAATTTTAAAGGTCTTTGCTTTCGACTAGATGGTTCCGACACCATCAACTTTTCCCCAAATTAATTTTAGTTTGTTTCGAAAGAGATAATTTCGTATATAACCAATTTGACCCAAATGATGTTTTTAAAGACTAAACCTAATGCTTTTGAAAGGGTACTATATTTGTTTCGAAGTTATGTTTTAAAGAATGTTTTCTTGATACCAACGAAAGGTATCATTGGTTTCAAAAGGTGTATACTTAGAGTATTGAAAAGAGGTTTTATATGCTTTCGAAGGAGGCCATCCAGTGGTTTCAAAAGTGATGTTTTAAAGTTTCAAAACAAAAAACCCATTCTCATTTTGTAAAGGAAAAACCATGGCATAAATAAAGATTTTGAAAATATTATTCACATTGTTATTAACCCATAACTGTATTTTGAGAAAAGGGTAGAATAATCAGTTAGGTTGACCCAGTAGTGAATATGACTTAACAAATGTTAAAATCTTAATTAAAGATATTGGCAGGAGCCAATAGGCTTAACTGTATGATATTGATAGGAGTCAATAGGTTCATAGTCAGCCCACGAAAACTATAACTTGATACTGGCAGGGGCCAGTAGGATTGTAGTTAGCCTATGAAAACTATATCTAGATTAAGATATTGACATAATCAATAGGTTCCTAGTTCGCCCATGAAAACTAGGATAAGTGATATGATATTGGAGTTACCAATAGGTTCTTAGTGATCCCATGAAAACTATGATATTGGAAAAATAGTCCATAAACAATTAACATGTTAATAGTAATTCTAGAAACTATAATTGAGACAGATAGTCAAAATGAACGGGGATGGGTAATCCAAATTTGATTTACTTGTTTTGCATATCATCATAATGTTTTTAAAATAATATGTTTTAACCATTTTGGATGCAGAAGCATAGTATATGGTTTTATAAATGTTTTAGGATACTAGTGAAAGGAAAACCCGTTCCACTAAGCAGCGTGGTCTCACTAGATATCTAAATGGTTTGAGATGGTAAATTATTATTCATACCGGGCTTTATGTCTGACTCAAAGTTTTTGTTTTCCCTTTAAACTCTCGGGTACTCAATTCATTTTGAGTAGGTTGAGAGTTAAGGTTTCCAGGTGTTCTTTCATACAAATAAAGCTTCCGAAGACGTGAAGGAGGCAAGCTTTTTATTAGAGTTCTTTTATTTCCGCTGTGTGTTTTGTGTGTAAATCAAATTATTTTCTTGCCTATCTATATACTCTGATCTACCAAGGGGAATCTTCACATGTCGCTCTTGGCGTATTTTGTAATAATTATATGTTATCTGAACGTAGTCTGCGAATTGGAATTATGTAATCAATTTGGAATATTTTGAAATGGAATGTGGAATTTGTTTGTTGTTTAAAATCATTTTTTATATTCTTGTGTTTTTGTGTACCAATGTATCTAATGTCGCCGTATTTGGTCGTCGAGGATTAATAACTATGGATAACTGCAACATCCGTAGCCGTTAGTTTTGGGCCTCCAAGTAGGGGGATGTTACAAGTTGGTATCAGAGCCTATGTTATGAAACTTTAAAAGAAACTTAAACCTAAAAGGTTTTTCCAATCATAATCCAATGAATCAGATAAGATTGGGGTTTGGGTTAACGTTATAGTAACGTACTTGTATTTGATATATATAGTTATATATATAAGTACGTATTCCCCGCTCTCTTAGACCGTTCTTCTGTATATTACTAAGGCTCATATGAAGATTTACGAGAAAGGAGATATGGAAGCAGGAAACGAAAGAGGAAATCTCGGTGGAGGAAGCACCATAACTAATGAAAACGCTCGACCCACTACCAGGAGAAATCCTAGTCGACAGGCTAATGCTAGTAATCAAAATGTTGATGCTAATGTGAGTGCTGGAAATCCACCAATATATATGGGGGGTGATGTATCAGTTCTTTGCTGGTTTGATGCAAGCAGAAGCTGTTGCTGGTGTTGCTGGAAATGCAGGAGGAGCTAATCCTATGGCTTCGATAGGGAATATTGCTTTGTTGAGTAGAGACCACACCAGTTTGGGTGGGAAGCCATTCTTACGAATGGAGAGTGCCATAGTAGTTCAGAATCGGCTGTTGCATTGTGAGCGTATACTTACTGATTTAGGTACGAATGATGAGCAAAAGAGAAGGTTGGCCTCTTGACAGTTGTAGGGGTCAGCACTACATTGGTGGAATAGTGTTACTACCGGAGTACCAGAAGAGCAGATAACTTGAGCTGATTTTCAGATGAGATTTGAGTAGAAGTTTGTATCTGAGTTTGCTAAGTCTGAGCTGATGAGGAAGTTTATGGATTTAGTCCAAGGAGAGATGTCAGTAATCGAGTATGCTACTAATTTTGAAGTGTTGTCTCGATATGGATATGTTGTTGTAGATACTGACATCAAAAGGAATGAGAAGTTCATTTAGGGATTAAGGTCCAAGCTTGCTAGAATGACCATGACACATGTCTGTGATCCTTGTAATATAGTGGTGGAGATGGTCCTTCACCATGAAGAGTTACTTGCTAATTTAGCTAAAGAGAAGTCAGTGGAAATTCCGGGTTCTCAGGAGAAGAAGAGGAAGTTCTTTGAAAAGAAGGGAGCCCAGAAGGGAGATACTGCTCAGAAGTCAAAGGCTAAGGTAGTTTGCTATAAGTGTGACAAGAAGGGTCACTTTGCTACTGAATGCCGATTAGGAAATGGGAAGAAAGCTGCAAATAAGAAGAATGTGAAGTGCTTCAACTATGATCAAGTTGGGCATTACGAGAATCAGTGTCTAGAGCCAGTTAGGGAGGAAAAAGGAAAAGTTTTTGCTATAAGCCCAGCTAGGCCTACTGCAACTGATAAAGGAAAGACTATGATGGAAGGTATGCTTTTGATTCAGAGTATTACAGTTAGAGTACTTTTTGATACCGGTGCATCACATTCATTTATATCTCAATGTTTGGTTGATAGATTATACTTAGAACCCACCTTCCCTGTAACTTCCTTAAGGGTTGTAGATCCAATAGGAGGATATGCCACTCTATGGTTAAGATGTGACCAATTAGAACTTGATTTTTTGGGTCATAAATTTGTATGCAGTTTGTATGTTATTGATTTCGTAGATTTCAGGATCATTTTGGGTATGGATTGGTTGAGTAGGTATGAGGCTAGAATATTTTTCCAAGATAGGGAAATATCACTGAGACACCCTGACAGTCATAACCGAGTGATATTCTCAGTAGAGAATACTGACCAGAGTGTTAGTGCTATGCTTAATGCTATGGAGGTAGGAAATGAGTTAAGTAGGGTTCGGATAGCAAGAGAGTTTGGAGATGTCTTTGAGCCAGTCACTGGACTACCCCTAAAAAGAGATGTTGAGTTTAAAATAGATCTTGTGCTAGGAGCTGAACCAGTAAGTAGACCACCTAGCAGGATAACACCAACTGAGATGATGGAATTGATGGTGTAGCTAGTGGATCTAGAAGGAAGGAGTTTTATTAGCCCAAGTAGTTCTCCTTAGGGAGTGGCCGCGGTGTTCGTAAAGAAATCAGATGGGTCGTTAAGGATGTGCATTGATTATCTCAAGTTAAACGAAAGGACAATTAAAAATAAATATCCTTTGCCAAGAGTAAATGATCTGTTTGACCAGTTGAGTGGAGCCAGAGTGTTTTCCCAGTTGGACTTGGCAACAGGTTTCCATCAGACAAGAGTGGCGGAGGATAGTATTCCTTTGACAGCATTTCGAACTAGGTATGGTTCATATGAGTGGTTGGTAATGCCATTTGGATTAACAAATGCACCTGCTTTCTTTGTGGATTTGGTGAACCGAGTTTTCCAAGATTATTTGGATAGGTTTGTGTTGGTGTTTATAGATGACATTCTAGTCTACTCTAGGGATGAGAGAGAGTATACAGTTCGCCTTAGAGTGGTGCTTGAGACATTGAGACAGAATCGCTAAAGGCAAAGTTTACCAAGTGTCATTTCTGGAAGAAAGAGGTAAAATTTCTTAGTCACATGGTTTCAAAGAAAGGATCGTCGGTCGATCAAAATAAAATCGAAGCAGTAAATAATTGGAAGAGACCAGAGACAGTGACTGAGATCAGGAGTTTTCTTGGACTTGCTGGCTATTACCAAAGATTCATTAAGGATTTCTCATGGATAGCAGCACCCTTAACTAAGCTAACCAGGAAGGAAGTGAGATTTGTTTGGTCCGACAAATGTGAGGAGGCATTCCTTAGGTTAAAGCATTTGTTAATTAATGCACCCGTGTTAGTAGTTCCAGACGAAAACCAAGGATTGGTTTATACTGATGCATGTGGAACTGGATTAGAAGTGGTGTTGATGTAGAATGGTAAATCATTGCCTACGCATCTAGGCAACTTAGACCACATGAGGATAGATATCCTACTCATGATTTGGAGTTGGCAGCTCTGATCTTTGTATTGAAGATTTGGAGACATTACCTCTTAAGGGAGAGATTTGAGTTGTATACTGATCATAAGTCTTTACAGTATTTATTCTCTCAGAAGGAGTTGAATATGAGGTAGCCGAGGTGGTTGGTGTTTTTAGCTGCATATGATTTTTGTATAGAATATACACCAGGAAAAGGTAATAAGTGGCTGATGCTCTTAGCAGGAAACATCAGAATGTAGTGTTAGCTATGTTGGCGGAGTGGAAGGATTTAGAAGCTTTAGTCGGTTTCGATGTGCAGTTAAGATCGACTGCTGGTTCTAGTCAAAATATTGCAAGGTTATATTATTTAGAAGTTCGACCAGTATTGATTGAGAAAATTGTTTCTAAGCAGAAGGAGGATCCAATATTAGCTGAAAGGTTCAAAAGACTGGAGGTTGGAACAGAGATCGATGATTTAAAGGATTTTAACCTTGACCAGAAAGGATGGCTAAGAAGTAAAGGACGGTTGTGTGTTCCGAATGTGGAGGACTTAAGGAAAGAAGTTCTTGGAGAATATCATCGGTCAAAGTTGACGATTCATCCTGGAGGGACCAAGATGTATCAGAATATGAAAAGGAGCTTCTATTGGGAAGGCATGAAGAGGATGTTGGCTTGTGGGTTAGGTAGTGTGCAAACTGTCAACAAGTGAAAGCTAAACATCAGAAACCAAGTGGGTTGCTTCAGCCTTTGGAAATTCCATTTTGGAAATGGGATTCAATATCCATGAATTTTATATATTGGTTTCCAAGGTCAAATAGAGGTAATGAAAGTATATGGGTTATAGTGGATAGATTGACAAGAGTGCCCATTTCATTCCAGTTAAGTCAACCAAAAAGGCACCTGTTTTAGCTAAGTTGTTCCTGAAGAACATAGTTAGACTGCATGGAGTTCCTTGTAGTATAGTCGGTGACAGAGATTCTTTGTTCACTAGTGAATCCTAGAAGAGTCTACAGGAAGTGATGGAAACCAAGCTTAATATGAGTACCGCATATCACCCTTAGACAAATGGACAGACAGAGAGAGTCAATAAGGTACTCGAAGATTTCTTGAGAACTTGTGTATTGGACTTTGGTGGATCTTAGGAGAATCACCTACATTTGGTTGAGTTTTTCTATAATAATAGTTATCAGACAAGTATAGGAATGGCACCGTTTGAAGCTTTGTATGGAAGACCATGCAAATCACCAGCATGTTGGTTAGAGACTGAAGACAGATTAGTCTTAGGTTCAGATTTGGTTAGAGAGGCGTCAGAGAAGGTTGAGTTAATCCGAGGAAGGATGAAGGAAGCTCAGTCAAGACATAAGAGTTACGCAGATAAAAGACGTAAGGACCTAGAATTCTCAGTTGGAGATAAGGTTTTCATTAAGATATCATCAATGAAGAGTGTGATACGATTTGAAAAGTCAGGGTAGTTAGCCCCAAGATATGTAGGTCCATTCCAGATTATAGAGAGGATTAGAAAGCTCGCATACAGAATAGAGTTGCTGAGCGGTTTGGCAGGTGTCCATAATGTATTTCATGTGTCTCATCTTTGCAAGTATATGCATGATCCAGAGACTACTATTTCTCCGACAGGGTTGGAAGACTTAGTGGTAGAGCCTAATTTGACTACTGTTAGACAACCAGTTCGGGTTGTAACTAAAGATGAGAAAAGATTAAGGAACAAGACAGTCAGGTTGGTGAAAGTTCGGCGGAGCGACAACGAGAAGGACTGTACTTGGGATAGAGCACATGATTAGAGATACTTATCCTGATCTGCTTTGAGGGTGTGTCTATATTAGATTTATATAAATAGTTCCTAGTTAGTTAGACTAGTATGGTTGTCAAGTGTTGTTACAGATGATTGCTATGTTTAGTATTTAGTCCTTATTGAATTTCGAGGACGAAACTCTTTAAGGGGAGGAGCCTATAACATCCCTAATTTTTTGATAACATTATTCATAGAAATTTAATTAGATAATTTAAATAGAATAATGATGATAAGGGGATTGAGATTTGAATAAATTATATAAAGGGTCGTGCTTAATAATTAGATAAATGGGCTTTAAATTAGTTTAAAGGTTAATTGGTTTACACATGGGCATATTAGTAAATAGCAATTTAATTTATACGGCTATACACTTCTCATTTTTGTCCATTCACATTTCATTTCTCACCATCACAAACGCAAATCAGAAAATAAAAATATAGCCGGCCATTAACAAAGAGGAAAAGAGGAAAATTCAATCAAAAGATAAGGATCAAAGCTAGGAAGGATTAATCAACAACAAATCTCATATTCCTTGTCATACCTAAGGTGAATAATAATTTTATACCATCTCTATTTTTTATTCTATGATTATATGGCTTGAGCTATATTATGTTGATTTATTATGTTGACATGGATGATGATATGCTTGAGCTATATTATGTTGATTTATTATGTTGACATGGAAGATAATATGCTTGAGCTATATTATGTTAATTTATTTTAAATCATACGCATATGAATTTGCAACGGTTTTAATGTAAAACCGAGAATCTATAATTTCATATTGCCATGGAAAATCTTTAAATTAAGTAAAACATGATTTTGGAGATGGGTTTTAATTTTCAAAATTTTCCGAGCTACAGAAAATTTATCATGAATTTCTAAAGGAAAATATGATATAGTTGGGTTTAAAATTTATTTCTAGTATTTCGGGGAGAAATTGGGTCTAAAATTTTAACATTTTCGATTACATGGTAAAACTGATTTTCTGTGATTTTTGGGGATTTTTCCCAGTCGATTTATTAGGGAGAATAAATTATTTTTAAAGAGAGATTTTTCTGCAAATGTTGGTTTTGTTATATGGAAGGGCTAAAACGTTATGTTTCTTTGTTTTGGATCTAAGTTAATGCGACAGTTTTTAATGGTAAAGCATTTGAAAAGTTTTAAAGTAGCCAATCAAGAAGTTACAACTAGCAGGTTAGTTATAAAGCAATTACCATGTTTAGCTATAAATCAGTGTTTCAGAAAAAGGTGGTTCCACCAATTTCGGGGGCACCTTTCGACTCCTTTACCTCTGTACCATCTCAGTCGAAATCATCTTTGTCGAAACCCACATAGTCGGAACCAAGGCACATGGTATCAATAGAATTAGTACGAAGTGAATTGGTAAGTAGCGGTAGGTAGGGTGTCGAAAGCCAAGCTTTCATCAGGGTCGAAACCAAGGTTCACTTTTAAAAAGATAAACGCCTGCCTGGTTTTTGAAGGGCTTTCGACTGAGTCGATACCCTATAATGTCTAAACCTTTAGTTTGTTTTCTAAAGTTAAATTCCTACCTTGTTTTACTTAAAGCTTTCAACATAATCGAAAGCCATGCTTTCAAAAGGGACTTTATAAATAGCTTTCGAAGGAGAACCTTTTCCTTAAATAAGAGCTTCTGAAAGGATTGGTTTCGACCAAGTAGAAACCAAGCCGCTTATTTACCTTTCGATTGCATTGAAGCCATCTATGCTGTCGAAAGGTTATCTCTGTTTTAACCAAAGTTAAGCCACTTCCTAATTGCTTTCGAAAGGAGTTGAGGGGTTTGAAGGTGATATATTCGAAAAGGGGTTTCGACTTTGTCCATCGAAGTTTTAATTTTTGAAGGTCTTTGCTTTCAACTAGATGGTTCCGACACCATCAACTTTTCCCCAAATTAATTTTAGTTGGTTTCGAAAGAGATACTTTCGTATATAACCAATTTGACCCAAATGATGTTTTTAAAGAGTAAATCCAATGCTTTCGAAAGGGTACTAATATTTGTTTCGAAGTTATGTTTTAAAGAATTATTTCTTGATACCATCGAAAGGTAACATTGGTTTCGAAAGATATATACTTAGAGTTTTGAAAAGAGGTTTTATATGCTTTCGAAGGAGGTCATCCAGTGGTTTCGAAAGTGATGTTTTAAAGTTTCAAAACAAATAACTCAATCTCATTTTTAAAGGAAAAACTAAAAAATAAAGATTTTGGAAATATTATTCACATTGTTATTAACCCATAACTGTATTTTGGGGAAAGGGCAAAATAATCAGTTAGATTGACCCAATAGTGAATATGACTTAACAGATGTTAAAATCTTAATTAAAGATATTAGCAGGAGCCAATAGGTTTACATTAAGCCCATGAAAACTGTATGATATTGGCAGGGGCCAATAGGTTCATAGTCAGCCCATGAAAACTATGATTTGATACTGGCTGGGGCCAGTAGGTTTGTAGTTAGCCCATGAAAACTATATTCGGATTAAGATATTAACATACATTCAATAGGTTCCTAGTTAGTCCATGAAAACAAGGATAAGAGATATGATATTGGAGTTACCAATAGGTACCTAGCGATCTCATGAAAACTATGATATTGGACGGATAGTCCATAAACAATTAACAAGTTAATAGTAATTCTAGAAACTATAATTGAGACAGATAGTCAAAATGAACTGGGATGGGCAATCCAGATTTGATTTACTTGTTTTGCATATCATCATAATGTTTTTGAAATATTATGTTTTAACCATTATGGATGCAAGAGCACGGTATATGGTTTTATAAATGTTTTAGGATACTAGTGAGGGAAAAACCCATTCCGCTAAGTAGCGTGGTCTCACTTGATATCTAAATGATTTGAGATGGTAAATTATTATCCATACTAGGCTTTATGTCTGACTTGAAGTTTTTGTTTTCCTCTTAAACTCTCAGGTACTCAATTCATTTTGATCAGGTTGAAAGTTAAGGTTCCCAGGTGTTCTTTTAGATAAATAAAGCTTCCGAAGACGTGCACGAGGCATGCTTGTTATTAGAGTTCTTTTATTTCCGCTGTGTGTTTTGTTTGTATAGGCAAATTGTTTTCTTTCCTATCTATATACTCTGATCTACCAAGGGGGCATCTTCACATGTCGCTCTTGGCGTATTTTGTAATAATTATATGTTATCTGAACGTAGTCTGCGAATTGGGATTATGTAACTAATTTAGAATATTTTAAAATGGATGGGGAATTTGTTTACTGTTTAATTTTTTTTTCATATTCTTGTGCTTCTGTGTATCAATGTATCTAATGTCGCCGTATTTGGTCGCCGAGGATTATTAACTATGGATGACTGCAGCATCCGTAGTCGTTAGCTTTGGGCCTCCAAGTAGGGGGATGTTACATTCTTCACTCCTCTCCTCCCTCACAATAGTCATCCAAGGAGTTCACTGTGATTCTCCAGCGAACTCTAGCATTGGGAACTTAATCTAACTTAGGATATTCAATGACTTTGTTATCCAATTCACCTTGTAACAGCAATCAGTCAATAATAAAAGTTATAAAGTGGACGTAGGCTTAATTAACAGCCGAACCACTATAAAAATCTTCTTGTCTTCTTACTATTTCTGCTCTTTTTACAATTATTTTCTGTATTATTGCTTTGTAAGAACAGGGCTGGTGCTTTCACACTCAATTCAGGGTGTTGATCAATCTGTTGGGTTAATAATTAATTAATTAATTTCTATCTCTTAAATTGTAACAACCCAAGATTTTGAAAATATTTTTAAATTAGATTTTATTTCAATATTTTTATTTTAAAACATTTTAGAAGTATAGTTATAATTTTCCAAAGTTAATTGTATTTTGTTTGCAATTTTTTAATCCTAGTTTCAATATAATAAACTATTTTCTTTATTTTTTCTAAGAATATTTGTTTATTTTCATTTTCACTTTATTTTTGTTTGCCTTTTATTTATTTTACTTGATATTTTATTTGTTTATTTTGAATAAAAGAAAGTGGAAATTCGAAGAGACTATGGCTTTAAACTTGTGACTTTTCATTGCCTAGTCTTTTCAATTCTTGGCCGTTCTTTTTCTTTATTGTAGCCATGAGTTTTTAATTGTTATTCACGTGAGAAACTTCTCACTTTCTTCATTTTTCATGGCTATCATTTCTGAAAATATTTGGTGAGCAATGGCCTCTTTTCTCATCTTCTTCTTCATTTTTTTTCAATGATTTTGCCTTGATTTCTTCATATATTTGCTCAGCCTAAACCCCACCATCTCCTCCACCAACCACCACCACTTCCTTCCCCACATCATCCACGGCAATATCACCACCTCCCATGCCCAATACTGGCCATGACCACCCTATGAACTTCCACCACAAAAACTTTGCAAAAATCCTTGAAAACTACATAGCCGAGCCATAGATTCAACATCCCCTTTATGTTAGCTTCGGCCACCACCCTAGAACCACCACCACCTGATGACATCACCTCTGGCCATCACCTCCTACCCCTTACCTGACCTGTAGTGCCATGGCCGAGCCTATATGACCTCTGGCCGAGCCTAGATGGTGAACCAAAACTCCATTTTTTTCCTTGTCCCTTTGTATTCCATGCTTGCAAACTCCTACCCCTTCACATTCTTGCCTAACCATGCCTTTGTGTTGCCAAACCCAAGCCTTACCATCCATTAAAACATATTGTGGCTGAGCATATGTTGAGTCATGGTCAAGCATTTTTTATTTCAAAGCTTGGTGATGCCTTTTGTTAATTCTATTTCCAATTGTTTCAAATTAATCTTTGTATTATAATATATTTATATATTGCTTTGATTTATTGTTGTATACAAGAATATATTGGCTCTCTCTCCACTCAAATCAAAAGTCGTGCTATCGTGCTTTCTGGATTTTTGTTTGTGTGTTTGATTTGCTAACTCCAGCGTAAAAAGGTGAGTATTCACACATGACATTTATTACTTATATAATATGTGAAGTGACAACAAGTGAATGTGTAGAAACTATTATATCATGTTATACCTGCCTGTGATGTAAATTATATGATGTTAAACCTTGTTATAAACTTGTCACATCATCTGCTATGTTATATTCTGTTATACTGTTTATTTATTTCTGTTTCTCACACTACAAGTTCCCTGTAGAATAGAATCACTATGGGTTGAAATGATACATACCCGAACGGACTTTAGAATAGGGAAAAATTGTTATGAGCTGAAATGATAGGCCTAAGCGATTTTTATTTATTTTTATTTACTTGGGATTGCGGGTTTGAAATGATAGAACCCGGATTTTTCTTTGTAAATTACGGATTGAAATGATATATTATCTGTATCACTTGACTTAGGTTAGAAAATATTATACAGACCCGTGGTTATTTTATATAGTTTTCTGGAACATTTGAAGTATTTTTAAAATGTAAAATTTGATATTTTGATTTAAGTTGAATTTAAAATGATTTAATAAAGGGTTAGTGATTTTTCTATAAGTTAAAAATGTTAGATAAATAAATGATTAAATTGTAATTTGAAATATAACTTAATTTGGAAATTTGTGATTTGGTTTAAAATGAAATTTAAGTAAAGAAAATAAAATGGAAATTAAGTTTATTCATGAAATGTAAATTTAAATTTAATTGTTAAAGTAAATTGTTAAAAATGAAAGGAATGGGAAATGGTACACTTGAATTTAATAAGTGAAATTATTGGAAAATTTGATTTTATTGTAAAAAAATTTCTTTATAAAAATCATAAGTTAAAGGGTATTTAAATGAACATTTTTTAAGTGGAAAAATATGATTTTTATAAGTTAAAATAGTTAAAATTGAAGTTTAATGGTTTCTGAAATTTTATTATTAAATCTGGAAATTGAATTATTAGCACTTCAGAAATGCTATCATTTTTGAATTTAACTTAAAATCTGAAGTAAAGGATACTGCAGCACTTTGTAAGTGCTGTGGTTGATGCAAATGAACTAATGGTTAATTAACTAAAGGCTACTGCAGCACTTGGTAAGTGCTGTGGTTGCAGAAAGAAAGTTAAAATATGAAACTAATAAAAGGGCTACAGTAGCACTTGATAAGTGCTGTCTTTGCTGAATTGAACTAATTTTCCAAATTGAACCCTGAATTACTACAGCAATTTATAAATGCTGTCTTTGCTGAATTTAACTTGTTTTCAAATGTAACTGAACTACTACAGCAGTTTTAAATGCTGTCTTTGCTGAATTGAATTGTTTTCAAATGTAACTTACCGCAGCATTTTCTAAGTGTTGCGAAAGCTAAAATTTCAATGTTTTAAAGTATTTAAGTGAATAAATGAACTCAGAAAAGGCTAAATTTTTGGGAATTGAGTATTTGATTTAAAGGTATAATGACTTTATTTTTAAATGGTTTAAATGAAATATTTTGATTTGAATATATAAACCGTTTTGAAATATATAACCACGGGTTATAATAACGATTGGTTGTTAAAGAGACCCGAGATCGGATATGGACATACTCTCTGTCGATACTGAAAACCACTTTAACAACTGTGTACGTAGTGGAGTTTCCAGAATGAAGTAGGATGGTGGCGATGATCCTAAAGGTATATTTACGTGGACCCAACTCCCATGAGTTGGCATAAGGTGGTTAAAACAGGAGCGATTCTCGGGCCAATGAGGTAGCACCTCTGATCTGACACACTTCTTCGATACCATTCTATTTCTTTTGTGATTGATTGGGTGCACCCTTTTGATTTTGGGAGTGTGGCTCGAGGTGGGCGGTAGTGGCTACTATGCGTTTCCACCAGCCCGAATGTGTAATTGGTATGTCTACCCTGGCATTGCCTTGTTGTGCCATGTCAACTACCATATCGAGCTTTACTACGAGTTTGGATTTGTGCCGTAGCCTGTGGAGTATTGAGGGTAGCCCCCGATCTAGGAGTATGCTAATACTGGATAGACTACTGGGACTATTACGTGTTAAGGGGAATATTGGGTCACTCCTTAATGCTATTTTAGAGTAAGATTATTTTATATTTAGACATTATTATACTAGCGAATATTACTACATTGTAGATAGTTTAGCGGATCCTTAAAGAATGGGCGATCCCAAGCATTCTTTAAGTTACTTGTGCATTTTATTACAATTCACTTGAGTTGGTTTACATTATATAAGTATGTATGTCCTGACTCGAGTGTTTGTGTTTTATTTACGCTCAGGTCCACCTGAGTATTAGCTTTGGATCTCACCTTCTGGAGCTAGGACTGCCGGAGATCATCTTTTATTTAGTTGCTATCTATTTCCATTCAGTATTTCTATGTCAGCTATGTATTAGAGACATATGTATTTGGGATTTCTACTATGCTTATGTATTCAGACTTCTGTTGTATCTATTCTTTCAGACTATGTATTTTGAATCTGTTTTGAGGCTACATATTATAGTGGCTTCATTAACCACTATTTATTTTATTTTCCGCTGCGAGTTATTTTGATATTCTGTGTCTGTAATTCTGTGATTCGTTTTATTTGCTCCAAATTTTATTACAATCTGTTATTTTGCATTATTCAAGTTTGACATGTGTGGATTATTGTCGGTTTGAATGGTCCAAAATAGTGGGTCGTTACATTTGGTATCGGAGCCAGGTTTTTAGGCAAACCTTAGCCTAAGGAGCAAAAACTCATTAGAGATAGGGTAGAAATACCCTAGAATGAGTGAAATCAACCTCAGAATCATTTCTTTGTGAGAGAACGTATTTTCAAAGTATAAAATGATTTTTAAATGATTTTTCAAAGGATTTTTGAAAGATTATTTTGATATAAAATATTCTTGTTTTAAAAGAAAATTTTCTAAAATTCCTTCTTTTCGTATCTACCTTGTTAGAAATTTCTTTAATTAGGATATTCATCAAAGTGAATTTATCTTATCTTATCTTATCTTATCTTATCTTATCTTTGTCTTCTCTTTACCTTTGTCCTAAAATTCATCATCTTCACCATCTTCTCCTTCTCAGAGGCACCCTATCGACCTATCTACCATTACCTATTTCAAGTATGATCAGAAGGGACACTATGCTAATAGTTGCCCTAATTCAGTTGGTGGTGCTTCTCCTCCACCTCAGAATACCATGAACAACCTCTGTCATGTCTGTCTACAGCCTGGTCATTTCAAGAATGATTGTCCTTTGTATCAGAAGGGCAAACCATATGGTATTTTTGTTGTTACCTCTACTTCTTCACCTGCTCCACCTGCACCTGCTCCTCCTCCTAGTGATAATCAAGGTACTCTTCAGGGCACCTTTTCTTTATTTAATCATCATGTTTGTGTTTTATTTGATACTGGAGCTTCGCATAGTTTTATTTCTATGGCTATTTGTGATAAGTTTGAGCATCGCCTTTCTCCCGAGTATGCTTCTGTTCCTTTATGGGTTTCTAATCCTATTGGGGGTCCCGCGAACCTTAGTAGAATTTGTAGAGGAGTGAAACTTCTCCATTCTGATCGTTGCTTTATTGGCGATTTCTATGTTCTTGGTTTTGATACTTTTGATTTATTGCTTGGAGATGATTGGCTTAAGAGGCATGATGCTCATATCTCTTGTAAATCCTGAATTGTTACTCTTGTTGATGATCAGGGTAATCCTTTGGTTATTCAGTGTCGTATGCCTCATGATTATGCTGGCAGCTTTATTATTCTATAGATTCCTCTCCTGTTGATCTTCAGTCGACTCGTGTGGTCAAACTTTATCCCGATGTATTTGGTGAAGTCACTGCTTTACCCCATAAGCGGGAAATCGATTTCCGTATTGATCTTATTCCTGGAGCTCGACCTATATTTCTTCCCCCTAGAAGAATGGCACCCCACGAGAAGGTTGAGTTAAGGAAATAAATTGAGGACTTGTTCTCCAAGGGTCTGATCAGACCTAGCTATTCGGAATGGGGAGCAGCGGTGGTTTTCGTCACTAAGTCCGATGGTTCTCTCTGGATGTGTGTTGATTATAGGAAGCTGAACAAGCTCACTATGAAAAACAGATATCCTATGCCTCGCATCAATGATATGTTTGATCAGCTTTATGGTGCCACTATTTTCTCTCAGCTTGATCTTGCCACAGGTTTCCACCAGCTCAGAGTTGCTGAGGAAAGTATTCCCAAGGCTGCTTTCCATACTGAGAATGGGTTTTTTGAATGGTTAGTCATGCCTTTCAGTTTGACTAATGCTCCTACTTTCTTTGTTGATTTGATGAATCGTGTTTTTCGTGATGTGCTTAATAATTTATTCTAGTCTTTGTTGATGATATTCTCATTTTCTCTAAGTCTGAGGAAGAACATGAGTCACATTTGAAATATGTTCTGGAGACACTTAGAAATCATTAGTTGAAGGCTAAATTTTCTAAATGCCATTTCTGGAAGGATGAAGTCCGATTCCTTGGACATATTGTTTCTGGTAATGGAGTTTCTGTTGATCCAGTCAAGATCGCTACGATCAATGTAAGTCTTTCTTTCCTTCTCTTTCCATGTTTCATTCAATTTATTCTATCTCTTATATGGTTCTTATTTTTCCCTATTCTGTTACAGGATTGGGAAACTCCTAGGACTCCAACTGATATCCGTATTTTTCTGGGCCTTGCTGGTTATTATCGAAGATTCATTGAGAATTTTGCTCGGATTGTTGCACCGTTTTGACTCGAAAGAATGCTAAGTTTATTTGGAGTGATGAGTGTAAAGCCGCATTCAGTGAGTTAAAGCATAAGCTTACTTCCACACCAGTTCTTACCGTTCCAAATGGAAATGAGGGATTAACGGTATACACTGATGCTTGTCGTGAAGGTTTGGGAGCTATTCTGATGCAGGATGGGAAGGTGATTGCTTATGCCAGTCGTCAGTTGAAGACCCATGAAGCCAATTATGCTGCTCATGATTTGGAATTGCTTGCTGTGGTTTTTGCTTTGAAGCTTTGGAGACATCATCTTTTGGGAACTAAGTTTGAGCTTTTCACTGATCATAAGTCTTTGAGGTATATTTTCACTCAGAAAGATTTGAGTTAGAGGCAAGTTAGGTGGTTAGAGTTTCTTGCTTCTTATGACCTCGACATCAACTATACCCCTGGGAAAGCTAATGTTGTGGCAGATGCTTTGAGTCGGAAGAAGGCTATGTTGTGTCAGCTGGTTGTTTCTTCTCCTCTTTTGGATCGTATTATGGCTAAGCAGGATGAGGATGAGATACTTAGATTGATGAAGGAGAATGTTCGTAGCAGAGTTGGTAGTAGTAGTCTGGATGGCAGTGGTGCTCAGATCGATGATAGAGGTACTTTGAGGATTAATAATAGGATTTGTGTCCCGAATGTTGATGGATTGAGACAGGAGTTACTTCGGGAGAATCATCGATCCAGACTTTCTATTCATCCGGGTGTGACCAAGGTGTATCAGGATATGAAGAAGTTGTATTGGTGGAGAGGTATGAGGCGAGATATCTCCATCTTTGTTAGTAGGTGTGCGACTTGTCAGCAAGTCAAAGCCGATCATCAGAAGACCCTTGGTTTGTTGCAGCCCCTTGAGGTTCCCAATTGTAAATGGGAACAAGTTTCTATGGATTTTATTGATGAATTACCGAGGACTAGGAGGGGTAATGAGAGTATCTGGGTTATTGTGGATAGACTGACCAAGTCCGCTTATTTCATTCTGGCCAAGTCTACCCGTTCTGCTTTTGGTTTGTCTGAGATCTACATGAGAGAGATTGTTCATCTCCATGGTGTTCCTCTCAGTATTGTTAGTGATCGTGATCCTATCTTTACCAGTCAGTTTTGGAAAGCTTTACAGGAATCTTTGGGTACTCATCTGAATCTGAGCACTGCTTACCATCCACAGACCGACGGTCAAACGGAAAGAGTGAATCGAATTCTCGAAGATCTTCTTCGTGCTTGTGTGCTTTATTATGGAGGATCTTGGGAAGGTCATCTCCATCTTGTCGAATTCACCTATAATAATAGTTATCAGGTATAATCTGATCTTCTGTTTTAAGTTTATCTTAATCTTTTATCTATCTCATTTCTATCTTTGAATTCAGGCCAGTATTAAGATGTCTCCATTTGCTGCTCTTTACGGACGACCTTGTAGATCTCCATCTTGCTGGATGGAATCCGGTAATCGTTTGGTTCTTGGTCCTGAGATGATTTTAGAGGCTTCTGAGAGAGTTGAGGAGATTAGGAGGAAGATGAGGGTTGCTCAGGAAAGGCAGACGAAGTATGTTGATCGTCGTAGGAGAAGTTTGGAGTTTGCTGTTAGTGATTTGGTTTTCCTTAAGGTCTCTCCCTTAAGGAATGTTATTCGATTTGGTCGTAGATGGAAGCTTTCTCCTAGGTTCATTGGTCCTTTCCGCATCTTGGAGAGGATTGGTTCTTTAGCTTATCGCCTGGATTTGCCTGAGAAGTTCTCTGGAGTGCATAATGTATTCCACGTTTCTCATCTTCGTCGCTATCTGCATGACCTATCTCTTATTGTTCAGCCTTCTGCTCTTGATAGTTTTGATATTGAGCCTAATCTGACTGTTGAAAGGAAGCCACTTCGTATTTTCGATCGAGGTATGAAGCAGCTAAGAAGGAAATCTGTTAGTCTGGTCAAATTACAGTGGAGTACTGATGATCAGGATTGTACCTGGGAGACGGAGGAGAGCATTCGTGCTTCGAATCCGGAATTGTTTGTTTCAGGTACTATTTGCTTTCTATCTTGTTTTTCCATATTTCCTTGTTTTGTTCTTTTCGAGGACGAAAAAATTTGAGTGGGGGAGAGTGTAACAACCCAAGATTTTGCAAATATTTTTAAATTAGATTTTATTTCAATATTTTTATTTTTAAAACATTTTAGAAGTATATTTATAATTTTCCAAAGTTAATTGTATTTTGTTTGCAATTTTTTAATCCTAGTTTCAATATAATAAACTATTTTCTTTATTTTCCCAAAGAATATTTGTTTATTTTCATTTTCACTTTATTTTTGTTTGTCTTTTATTTATTTTACTTGATATTTTATTTGTTTATTTTGAATAAAAGAAAGTGGAAATTTGAAGAGACTAAGGCTTTAAACTTGTGACTTTTCATTGCCTAGCCTTTTCAATTCTTGGTCGTTCTTTTTCTTTATTGTAGCCGTGAGTTTTTATTTGTTATTCACGTGAGAAACTTCTCACTTTCTTCATTTTTAACGGCTATCATTTCTAAAAATATTTGGTGAGCAATGGCCTCTTTTCTTATCTTCTTCTTCATTTTTATTCAATGATTTTACCTTGATTTCTTCATATATTTGCTCGGCCTAAACCCCACCATCTCCTCCACCGACCACCACGACTTCCTTCCCCACATCATCCACGACAACATCACCACCTCCTCTGTCCAATACTGGCCGTGACCACCCTATGAACTTCCACTACAAAACTTTGCAAAATTCCTTGAAAACTACATAGCTGAGCCATAAATTCAACATCCCCTTCATGTTAGCTTCGGCCACCACCCTAGAACCACCACCACCTGATCACATCACCTCTGGCCATCACCTCCTACCCCTGACTTGACCTGTAGTGCCATGGCCGAGCTCATATGACCTCTGGCCGAGCTAGATGGTGAACCAAAACTCCACTTTTTTCCTTGTCCCTTTGTATTCCATGCTTGCAAACTCCTACCCCTTCACATTCTTGCCTAACCATGCCTTTGTGTTGCCAAACCCAAGCCTTACCATCCATTAAAACATATTGTGGCCAAGCATATGTTGAGTCATGGTCAAGCATTTTTGATTTCAAAGCTTGGTGATGCCTTTTGTTAATTCTATTTCCAATTGTTTCAAATTAATCTTTGTATTATAATATATATTTATATATTGCTTTGTTTTATTGTTGTATACAAGAATATCTTGGCTCTCTCTCCAATCAAATCAAAAGTCGTGCTATCGTGCTTTCTGGATTTTTGTTTGTGTGTTTGATTTGCTAACTCCAGCGTAAAAAGGTGAGTATTTACACATGACATTTATTACTTATACTAGTATAAATCGCACGTACGTGCATCTAATAGCTTTGATGGTCACAACATTTTTATTTTAAAAAGTTATGTTGGTGGTGTCGGTTGAAAATTTATAGTGAAATTATATTTAAGGGTGCTTGGGAAGGGGATGGTGGTGGAGGTTGTAAATCGACGGTAATATTCCGTTGGTGGATTGGGGCATTTTTGGAATTTCAAAAAGACACGGTTGAAATTCAATTCATCGAATTCTCATTATTAATAGTAGAGATAATTTGTGAAGTGACAACAAGTGAATGGGTAGAAACTATTATATCATGTTATACATGCATGTGATGTAAATTATATGATGTTAAACCCTGTTATAAACTTGTCACATCATCTGCTATGTTATATTCTGTTATACTGTTTATTTATTTCTGTTTCTCACACTGCAAGTTCCCTGTAGAATAGAATCACTATGGGTTGAAATGATACATACCCGAACGGACTTTAGAATAGGGAAAAATCGTTATGGGCTGAAATGATAGGCCTGAGCGATTTTTATTTATTTTTATTTACTTGGGATTGCGGGTTTGAAATGATAGAACCCGGATTTTTCTTTGTAAATTACGGATTGAAATGATATATTATCCGTATCACTTGACTTAGGTTAGAAAATATTATACAGACCCATGGTTATTTTAATTTGTTTTCTGGAAAATTTTAAGTATTTTTAAAATGTAAAATTTGATATTTTGATTTAAATTGAATTTAAAATGATTTAATAAAGGGTTAGTGATTTTTCTATAAGTTAAAAATGTTAGATAAATAAATGATTAAATTGTAATTTGAAATATAACTTAATTTGGAAATTTGTGATTTGGTTTAAAATGAAAGTTAAGTAAAGAAAATAAAATGGAAATTAAGTTTATTTATGAAATGGAAATTTAAATTTAAGTGTTAAAGTAAATTGTTAAAAATGATAGGAATGGGAAATGGTACACTTGAATTTAATAAGTGAAATTATTGGAAAATTTGATTTTATTGTAAAAAAAATTTCTTTATTAAAGTCATAAGTTAAAGAGTATTTAAATGAACATTTTTGAAGTGGAAAAATATGGTTTTTATAAGTTAAAATAGTTAAAATTGAAGTTTAATTGTTTCTGAAATTTTATTATTAAATCTGGAAATTGAATTAGTAGCACTTCAGAAATGCTTTCATTTCTGAATTTAACTTAAAATCTGAAGTAAAGGATACTGCGGCACTTTGTAAGTGCTGTGGTTGATGCAAATGAACTAAAGGCTACTGCAACACTTGGTAAGTGCTGTGGTTGCAGAAAGAAAGTTAAAATATGAAACTAATAAAAGGGCTACCGTAGCACTTGATAAGTGCTGTCTTTGCTGAATTTAACTAATTTTCCAAATTGAACCCTGGATTACTACAGTAGTTTATAAATGCTGTCTTTGCTGAATTTAACTTGTTTTCAAATGTAACTGAACTACTACAGCAGTTTTAAATGCTGTCTTTGCTGAATTGAATTGTTTTCAAATGTAACTTACCGTAGCATTTTCTAAGTGCTGCGAAAGCTAAAATATCAATGTTTTAAAGTATTTAAATGAATAAATAAACCCAGAAAAGGCTAAATTTTTGGGAATTGAGTATTTGATTTAAAGGTATAATGACTTTATTTTTAAATGGTTTAAATGAAGTATTTTGATTTGAATATATAAACCGATTTGAAATATATAACCACGGGTTGTAATAACGATTGGTTGTTAAAGAGACCGGGATCAGATATGGACATACTCTTTGTCGATACTGAAAACCACTTTAACAACTGTGTATGCGGTGGAGTTTCCAAAATGAAGTAGGATGGTGGCGACGATCCTAAAGGTATATTTACGTGGACCCAACTCCCGTGAGTTGGCATAAGGTGGCTAAAACAGGAGCGATTCTCGGGCCAATGAGGTAGCACCTCTGATCGGACACACTTCTTCGATACCATTCTATTACTTTTGTGATTGATTGGGTGCACCCTTTTGATTTTGGGAGTGTGGGTCGAGGTGGGCGGTAGTGGCTGCTATGCGTTTCCACCAGCCCGGATGCGTAATTGGTATATCTACCCTGGCATTGCCTTGTTGTGCCGTGTCACCTACCATATCGAGCTTTACTACGAGTTTGGATTTGTGCCGTAGCCTGTGTAGTATTGAGGGTAGCCCCTGATCTGGGAGTATGCTAATACTGGATATAGACTACTGGGACTATTACGTGTTAAGGGGAATATTGGGTCACTCCTTAATGCTATTTTAGAGTAAGATTATTTTATATTTAGACATTATTATAATAGCGAATATTACTACATAGTAGATAGTTTAGCGGATCCTTAAAGAATGGGCGATCCCAAGCATTCTTTAAGTTACTTGTGCATTTTATTATAGTTTACTTGAGTTGGTTTACATAATATAAGTATGTATGTCCCGACTCGAGTGTTTGTGTTTTATTTACGCTCGGGTCAGCTTGAGTATCAGCTTTGGATCTCACCTTCTGGATCTAGGACTGTTGGGATCATCTTTTATTTAGTTACTATTTATTTCCATTCAGTATTTCTATGTCAGCTTTGTATTAGAGACATATGTATTTGGGATTTCTACTATGCTTATGTATTCAGACTTCTGTTGTATCTGTTTTTTCAGACTATGTATTTTGAATCAGTTTTGAGGCTACATATTGTAGTGGCTTCATTAACCACTATTTATTTTATTTTCCGCTGCGAGTTATTCTGATATTCTGTGTCTGTGATTCTGTGATTGGTTTTATTTGCTCCAAATTTTATTACAATCTGTTATTTTGCATTATTCAAGTCTGACATGTATGGATTATTGTCGATTTGAATGGTCCAAAATAGTGTTAAATCGATCAAACCAACGTATAATTTTATACAACGTTCTGTCCAATTTTTAGCCTGAAATAAATAACTAGAAACCATTAATACAACATTTGTAATAATTTATTACTAATTTATAACTTTGATAATTAATTTTATCCTTGGTTGAATTTGGAAATGACTAATAACGCAGTTATATCGACTCTCTGGTGTGAGTTCAATCTACAATCAATGTTTCAATAATTCAATATCAAAGCTTGTAGAGACTTTGATGAAGTACAATATATGTCAAGTTCAATGCTTATAGATCATTTAGGTCAAATAATATTTTTGATCTAATATAAGCTCGCCTAGTAAAGAAAGTTCATCATCACTATACCACTTTAGATATTTAGTGTTTGGTCTATAGTCAAAAACTCTACTAATATCCATATTTATTGCATAGATCTTGTTAAAGTCCATGGTTCAATTTGATAACATTTATCGATTAACCGATTTACTTTAGCCTAAGATTTTGACTCTAAGTTGACTTACCAATTACGGTGATATTGAACTTCTATGATGAAGGAGATGAACTCTATTTTGAATAGTGTTTTACTTCACGTAGTTCAATATATACCCAATTATTATCATGGTATGGTCGCTATGCCATGTACTTGACCATAGTCAAAGTATTGTTTAGATACTTAAGATCGACATTACTCTCAAGTTAGAAGATTACTATACATTGTTACCCTGTGATCTACTATTTTGACTAAGTTATATTAACCTATAGAAGACTCTCATTGAGTCATATTGTGATTGTTCCAAACAACCACAAGTATATAACCACTTGGTGTTCCCAAGGGTCATGAGTAAATTATCATCCATCATACGGTGAGCGGTACATACACTAGTCTCAACAGATATATTGATATCTTTTTCTTGATTCATCTTGATTGGAAACATTTTATTGAGTAAGTATTTATTATATATCCACATATATTTATTGACTTAATACTCATGGTTA
Source organism: Allium fistulosum (assembly GCA_030737815.1). NCBI lineage: Eukaryota > Viridiplantae > Streptophyta > Magnoliopsida > Asparagales > Amaryllidaceae > Allium > Allium fistulosum. Next base: position 409,683,505 of record CM060908.1, on the reverse strand, counting down.
CTATTATGTTCGCAGTTACAATCAATAAAATACCTCTACAATGGATTTCCAACTTACATATGTTTAATGTATTTAATTAATTGTTTTTTTCAATATATCACAACATGTGTGTGTGTGTGTATAAGAAAACAAAACCAAGAAATTCAGACTTTTAAAACCCAGAGCATCTGACTTTTTGGCGACTTCTATATTGTGACTTTGTAATGGCTGTTGCTTTTAACATCTCCAAAAACCTAAATATTTTTAATTCAAATATTCCACCGGAGCCCCTTGATTAATCTAAATCGGAGGATGTAATCGAATGGTAAAGCTCTATTTACAGGCATTGCTAATACCAACGAGGCTTGCGAGGGAAGCAATATCCTTGTCTCAAGGGTATGTCGGTATGGGCTAACCTTCAACTATCGAGGGCAGAGCCAAGCATGCATGATCTTAGAGGGGTAGAGAGAAGGCGTTAGTTCAGACTAATAGAGGACTGTTTTGAGGAAATACGAGAACACGCTATTTATGGACCAACAAAGAATTTTACTAATTTTGATTTGATAAAGCTGATTACATAGTGTAACATGGCGAAAGGGATAGGGAAAATACTGATAATTCTATTGCTACTATTAAAAAAGGAAGAAAGAAATTCACTTATATTAAACCTTCTTTCAGTAAAGGGAATGTTTGGAAACCCCTGTTACATGAGACTATTTTTCAAAGATCTAAATTAAAATAGGGTAGTTCTATAATGTATTTGGTACAAGGCCATATTATATAAATTTTAGAGCAGACATAGATAGACCATGTAAACCTAAGTGTAAGTATGAATTATGTGGCAGACAAAATGGCTTCTTCCTGATAAGATTTGAGGAAATTAATTATTGTGAGAGAATACTGAAGGGGTGACTATATATATTTGATTCTAGTATCATTATAATGAGGAGATGGAGCTCGAGACTCAAATTCGATAGAGATGTATTAACCTCGATCCCAATTTGGGTGAAACTAAAGCATACTGATCTTGAATTATGGGGTGATAAAGCAATCGGTGCTATTACTAGTGTTATAGGAAAACCAATAGAGCTAGATGAGGTAACCGATAAGGAATATAGTCTTACTTTTGCAAGAGTTCTAGTAGAAATGGAGGCAACTACCAAGTTTCCTAATGAAATAGAAGTGATCCTCTACGATGATGAAGAGAGGTTAAAATTAAAGTTGAGTATCAATTCATGTAGATATAATGTTTGTAAAGTTTTTGGTCACACTAATTCGCAATGTAATAGAAAGCAAACTATGATTTTAATCCCAAAGCATAATAATACGGTGAGTGTAAGAATAAAAAGGAGACTCTTAACTACGAGATTCTCAACACAGTGGATGATATTCTTGTGGAAGGTGTGTAGAATCATGAAGGAAATAGAGTAAGGACAAAACTGTAAATCCGACAATAGAATTGGTGAAGGTCTTAAAATCAAAAAAGATACACTACAAGAATCAGATCAATTTCCGATGGTTCCTGCCCGTCGGCGGCCGTCGGAAGCCGTTGGAGCCGTCGGAAATAACCGCTGCAAACGGCTCCCAATAAACATCATCGTCTGATTTTCGACGGCTGCCGACGGTTGTCCGACGTCTTCCAACGGCCGTCGGAAGACACATGGACGATAATGTTATGTGGCGAAAGCCGTCGGGAGTCTTCGGAAAATTTTCTTCTCAAGCCGTCAGAAACCATTGTAAAAATTTGACCTATAGGCTGTCGGAAGCCGTCGAAAAACCTAGAACATTTTTTTTTGAATTTTTGCTACGCTTTCGCCTTCCATCCACAATCCATAAACACAATATATTTCACCTAATTCAATATATCCCACTTAGATATTCAATATGAAGTCAAACCATAGAGAGATAATCAAATATCATAAAGAAATAAATCAAGCTTAATTCATATAAAATCAAACTAAACTTCGCTACCATAATTTACATACATCTAATTGTACAATATGTACATCAATCCTTCACAAACTTCTCACCATCAACTCCCAAATGTCAGAATTACTACCACCAAATGTATCATCAAACAATATACACAACATTTCAAATCCAACTCCATCAAGTCAATGTATCATCCAAACTTACTAAACAATGACACAAAACAAAAAAACATATCTATCACTTTGGTCAATCAGCTCTAGAACCTTCTGAACCAGCAGATGATGGAAAGCGGCCACCATACTGCTGCATGTACTCAGCAATATGCTGATCCAGCAGGTGTGTCATCTCGATGGCCTGGCGACGGTTCTGCTCTTTCAGTTGCGACACCCTAGCTCTCAACTCTTTGATCTCCACTAGATCGATATCAACTCTGGTCGTTTGGCTGGCTCTCCTCTGTCTGCTGGCCTGCAACACTTATTTAATTTAGTCTATAATCTTACTATCAAAGTTACAACATAATGCGTTAATTGTTATATCTATAAACTTATTACTGAAACTAAAGAGACGTGAATTTCTTTAGAACTAAAAGATTATTAAATTGTTATATCTTAATATATTATTCATTACCACTTGATTGATAAAGCCGTAGCGCCTGTTTCGTGATGGTGGATCCATGACTGACTCAAAAATAACGTCCTCCTCATCCATCGTCAGCTACTCTCGACCGGTATCTTCTAGGAGAATCTGGCATTGTTCCATAAACCTTGCCTGCATGAACAAATAAAAATGCAGTTAAAATTAATATCATGATAGCTAAATTCATTATAATTTAACAATTAAAACAATTACTAATAGTATATAAACTAAAATATGCTTACATGGCTCTTTCTCGATTTATCGTCATGCCATTTATATAAAACTGTCCCGTCCGTATTTACATGCTCGACGGCATGAGTACGGGTAAACACATCCATATACGACATGGGACCCTGCGCCTCAGCTTCCTGAAATTGATTATTATGTACTGTTATTGTATATTCAAAATTATATAGAACAATAACTATTTACAATTCACATTTAATAAATTTACCAACTCCTGGCGATATGATACAGATTAGTATATCGTACACAAAATATTTAAGATGCTAAAAAAAGTTTAATACTTACCCCTCCGCTCAAGGTACTAGAGACACAACAGGTCGCTATGGCGGTTGCGATGGACCGCTGTCATCGCCTCCTTACGAATAGGAAGAACACCTCCTTCTGGACGACATGATACCTGTCACAGATACATCATTTTAAAAGAGAACAATAACATGATAATGAAATATATTTTATAGTTAAATGACATAAATGATATAAAGTACATAAAGTGCAAAGTATACCTGATTCAGATTGGGTCTCGTATTCCGACGATAAGCAAAATACATTGCATTTTTAACATAAATTGCTAAATAAATGACAGAAATGGTACTGCCATAAAAGATGTAAATGACGATAAACAGATTCGGTTTCATAAATGACATAAATTACATAACTAGCAAAATAAAGCTCATCAATGACATCAATTTCGTAATACACCAAGAATTCAACATAAGTACATCAATTACATAATCTCATCAATTGCATAATTACATAACTAGCAAAATAAATCTCATCATTTACATCAATCCTCATCGTCTTCTGATTCAGATTCGGTCTCATATTTTACGTTATTTTCCTCCCTACTCTCAAATGCTTCTACCAAAACATTTGATTCATCGTTTAGAGGTCCAAAATCAATACGATCGTCTATAATTATTATTTCGTTGCTTTGCTCAAGATCTACCCAATAAACTTGTTTGTCTGGAATATTCTTCCCATCAAACGTAAATCTTGCCTTTGTTTTAAAAACTGCCGATCAATCTGCTTTATCTCTTTTTCAAGACGGATAAGGAGCGCAATAAACTTGCAATTCTTGTTTGGCTAGTACAAAAGGATCGTACTTGTAATAATGCGATGTGTGCTTTATTTCAATAAGATTATAATCCTTATACACATTCCAGAACCTGGAACATTGCTAAACCAGTTGCATCTAAACAGAAACACCTCCTCCGCGGGTCGTGAGAAATATGTCAGTTGCAAAATTTGCATTAAATTCTACACGCACATGCATTATGGAAATGAATAAATCATAAATTATTATTTCATATTACCTAACAAATGGTGCAACCTCAGCACAATTCAGAAGAATATAAGTGTATGCTACATGAAGATCTCAATCGTCTAGCCATACTTCTACACATTTCCCAGAAGGTTGACCATGTTGTCTAAAAATAGATAACATTGTTTGAGAGGACTCCTGTTCATCGCCTTCGTCATTACGAGCAACACTTTTAAATTATATGTTCACATGTCACTGAAATAGTGAGAGAAAAAGAACGAAGCTTCTTCTTCGATGTAAGATTTACATATCGAACCTTCATCTCGTGCTTTTTGCCTCACTTTTTTCTTCAAATGATTCAAGTATCTATATAAAATTAATTTACATTAACTTTCGAATGTAATTAAATTAATAAGTAACATATTACATACCTCTTAAATGGATACATCCATCCATATTGCATAGGACCTCGAAGTTGTGCTTCAGATGGGAGATAAACAGGTAAATGTTCCATTACATTGAAAAAAACCTGGCTGAAATATTTTCTCCAATTTGCAGAGCAATATAGGAATATCTTCTTCAAGTTTAGTAAATGTTGCACTTTTAAAGTAGTCGAACAAAGCTCTTTGTAAAATAGATTAAGCTCCATTATCACCTTCCAATCTTTTAATGACAATAGTTCTTTGAATAGAACGGGTAATAAATTTTCCATCATTATGTGACAGTCGTGGCTTTTCATTTCGCTCAATCTACCATTTTTAAAGTCAACACATCTACGAAGATTTGATGAAATCCCATCAAGAAATCTTAATCCTTTCACCCATTTTAACACAACTTTAAGTTGATTATTATCTAACTCGTAACATGTTTTGGGTTTTTTACTGTCATTTGGTTTCATATGAAGCTTAGGACGTTTGCATAATTCTTGTATATCGCGTCTTGATTTCAAATTTTCCTCAGTCTTCCCCTTGACATTCAAAATTGTGTTAAAAGCATTATCAATGACATTTTTCTCGTTGTGCATCACATCAATATTATGACGAAGCAGAAGATGTTTCTAATAAGGCAACTCCCAAAATATACTTTGTTTTCACCAATTATGAATAGTCGATTTGCCTGCAATTTCTGTTTGCATTCCAGTTTCATATATATTTGGATAGTCCCTTACAAGTTCGTATATGTCTTCGCTTGACCATATCGTTGGTGGTTGTCTGGTTTCTACTCCATTAGCTAAAAAAAATTCTTGTCTCCTCTGAAGGGATGATTGACATGGAGAAAACATCGATGGCAGTCAAACTATGAAATTTTCTTACCATTCGGTAAAGAAAACGCCCTTGTTTCTTCCATGCAATATGGACATGCTAGACGACCGGATGTACTCCATCCCGAAAGCATTGCATAGGCAGGAAAATCACTTATAGTCCACAACAAAGAAGCAAACATACGAAATTTTTTTTGTCTTTGAAACATCGTATGTTTCTACTCCTTCATTCCATAGTGTTTTTAACTCCTCAATCAACGGTTGTAAATAAACATCGATTCCTTGTGTCGGATCGTCGAGGCCAGGAACGACAACAGTAAGAAACATATATTGTGTTTTCATACACATCCACAGAGGTAAATTATAAGATGTGAGAATATTTAGCACCAAATTGAGAAAATGGTGAAAAACCATCCGTACATAATCCAAGTCTAACATTACGACTCTCTATTGCAAAATTGGGATAAGTTTTGTCGAAATGCTTCCATGCTTCTCCATCGGCTGGATGTGTCAACGTACCCTCTTCCTCGATTCTTACAATATGCCATCTTATCTGAGATGCAGTTACAGAAGATGCGTATAATTTTTGAAGCCTAAGAGTGATGGGCAAATAATGCATACGTTTGTATGTAACTTCCTTTCCCTTCTTTTTTCTTGGTTTGTACCTTTCCACGTTACATATTCTACACTTCCTAAGAGTGATGTCCTCTTTCCAAAACAACACGTACCATTTAAACATGTATCTATTTTCTGATAAGGTAAACCAAAAGTCGACATAAGTTTTTTAACTTCATAGTGATTTTCGCACATTAAATTATCGGGCGGCATATGTCTTTTTGCAGCTTGTACAACGGTTGTAAATCCGGCTTCGCTGATGTTGTATTTTGACTTCATCGCAATGTATTCTACGGTTACTAATAGCTAGGTGCTGCTTTTACAACCATCCCAAAGGGGTTTCTTAGCAGCATCCAGTAAATCATAATTTTTTCTTCTTCAATATTTGGTACTTCAACATTTTCATCATCGTCGTCAACTTTAACCGTATGGAACATTGATCGTGCTGCATCTTCAACCATATTTTATATACGGTTCATCATAACAATTTCATTACCAGCAATGTCTAATTCAGACTCTGCAGAAGTATTTGCTACAACTTCTCCATGACGGTCCCAAACATAATACTCCAGCACGAAATCGTTTTTGCACAAATGGACTTTCACAATATCGGATAACAAATACTTCAAATGTTTACACCTACTACACGGACAACGAATTTCTACATCGTTTCCGTTATTACTTAAAGCAAATTCAACAAATACGTTTATACTATTATAAAAATCTTCCTTTATTGAGCCTCTCAACCCCCTTCTTTGATACATCCATCTCCTTTGATCAACAAAGTAATCGATCTTTTTTCCTATTTGAAAAAATATGTCACGAATTCAAAAATAAATATTGGTCATATTACGAATTGACATTTTATTTTTCAATGTATCAATACAAAAATTTATACACGTCAATTTTACCCCACTTAAGAATACAATATAGAAATGTTGGTTTATGGTTACCTTTTTTTCTGGTCAGCCATCCTACTTCACATTACAAACACAGTAAACACTTACATTTCATATATTATTTCATTTTAAACGATTCAACAAAATTTCGGCAGCACTTCCCTTTTGTTTCCTGCATTGTACACAAATTGGTGTACGTAGAAAACAAAAAAGAAAAGTGACAGCGAAATTTTGTGAACCGTTTGAAACGAAATAATGTACGAAATGTAATTGTTTACTGTGTTTATAACTTGTTGAATACAGGAACAGATCCAACAAGTATTGTACCATATGAATATAAATGGTCATTTTATGACAAAAACGGCTATTTATATAACGATCATGTACAACACCCGTCGGATGGGGTCAAAAATCTCTAAGGGATGTAAAAAAAGTAGTTTATAAAAAAAATATTTACTAATTTTATACATTTCAAAAATTTATTAATTTACCACATTTGTTCCGCGTATTTTATCGAATAAGGCTGCTTTAATATTGTTGTCATTTTCCAATACAGTCAAATATTTTTAGACTAGTGCATTCATTATTGTTATGTAAGTCAAGATGTTATACAACTCATGTCTAATTCCAATTAACACAATACAATGGTATAAACAACACATATACAATGGTTTACATATACACACAGAATCACAAATTATACATACTCTTTAAAATTTTACGATAAAATATGAAATAGGTATACCATGGGATGCTATAAACCATTATTACGCTATTGGAAACAATTGCAATCACTAATTAGCCCTAATTTATCAACTTTTGCAAATCTAGATTTTGGATAAAAATTAGATTTTCGGCGAAATTAAGATATTATACCTGAGATTGAGAGCAATAGAGTTTGATTAGGCAGCCGTGGAGGATCCGGAAGCTCAAAATTGGAGATTTGAAGCTTGGAGGAGGGATTTGGGGTTTTTTTGCTAAAACTTTTCGAGTTGAGAATGAGGAAGAAGAAGGCTCGGCTGAGTCCTGTAATTCGTGAATTTCCGACGGCTTCCGACGGCCCGTCGGAAGCTGTCAGAAAAGAGCCATCGGAAGCCGTTGCTCCTTGCTGTCGGAATAGAAGCCTTTTCTAGTAGTGATACAATTATCTAGCCTTTTGACCATGCAGTATTTGAATAACTTAAACAATCGACTCGGGTGAGCGAACGATGGAGAAATGACCCAAGGACTTTGGAAATATCATAAAAAGCCAGAAAAAGCAAAATATCAAAAAATGAGTGAAAAAAGTTGAAAACTTGGAAGTTAAAGTTTTTGGAAGGGTTGGTTAGAAGCAAACCCACAAAATCCTTAGGCCAGACTCGAAGTATGATGGCCTTGAAAAAAATCCAAATGCGACTTGAAGCAATACATAGAAAAACCCAAGCGCGACCCCTCGCTACTGACTCCTAAGCAGATTCAGTAACGACTCATGGTGGCTCGGAGCGAACACTCAAAATACTCGGGTTTGAGTCTAAGCAGGCGAAGGAAAACTCAGAACACGAAAATCTCATAAAATCTTCAGGTCGAACTCCAAGCAAACACTCAAATTTCTTGGATCAGACTCTAAGAAAGTTCAACCAAATCCAAGACAACCCAAATCAAGATAATACAATGATGGGATTTTCCAAGTTGTGGATCGGTACCACTCCTACCTAGGGATCGGTACCGACTCCCAAATATAGTTTGGGTGGACCCCATCTTTTGCCTACATGCCTAACTCGATGCCAAAACCTTATTTCCAAAGTTTTTTTGTTGTTTCAATACGACTATCTATCGACCTTCATGAACTTCTAAATGACCACTCCCAAATGACGACTTCCAAAATGACGACTCCCAAATGACGACTTCCAAGATGACGACTTCCAAGATGACGACTCCCCAAATGACGACTTCCAATTGATGACTCGTGGTTATTGATGACAAGGTGCTTACTTTTTTTAGGGAGAACCGGTTTAAATAATGGCTAACAGTTAGGAGATATTTGGTGGGAGATTTTAGCCTCCCTACCTCTATAAATAGGAAGTTATGGCTCATTTTTTAAGATCTTTTGGCTCTAGATTCATTATTTCTTATATTCTTGTGACTTTGAAATTCTAAGTGCTAGAGTTATACCGAGTTTCAAGAATTTTTGCCTCCAAGTTGTAAATCAGCAATAAAATCTTAAAGTTAACGTAGGCCTTACTTTGCCAAACCATTATAAACGACTATCTCTTTCCTTTCCTCTTTCTCATTTGTATTTTATTATATTTCTTCACTTTTGTTCTCTACATAATCTTTGGATGTTTGGTCAGCTTTTGGTTTAAACAACTCGAGACAACAATCATCAATCCGGCATATGTAGAATCAGACTCAGATTCGGATGCAAAAGTAATTTTTTCAGAAGTCCCTTTTAAAAATTACTAGATAACACAATATCGCATCATATTATCCAAGAGGTCAATTAAACAATAGCATTGAATTGTATCTACATCCAAACATTATTAACAAACTGAATGAAAATGCAATCATCACAAAAGACGATGAAGATAATATTATCGGTGTAGGTGACAAGCACAACCATACAGCACACATATTGCATGAAATCCCTGTAGAAACTGGTAAATAGAAGGACATTGGTGGTTCCTGTCTTGATAATATTCAAGGTGAAGGTTTTCCAACAAAGGAATGTAGCAGTAAATTGCGCGGAGATAAGGAAAAAAAATTCAATTTAAATAATTTCACCACGAAAGATCTTAAAAAATAGCCACAATACAAGCAACAGGCTCTTCCCTACAACACATGTTTTGCAGGAAGCTTCCACAAAAACTGCAAAACAAAAGAACAAAGGTGGTCATTGTCTTGATAGCATAAATGGTGGAGGCAGTACTAATATGTGCAGATATGAGATGCAAGGTTCTTTTAGAGCATAGGGTCGGTCACATGGTGACTAGTTGGGCTCACTACTGACTGTCAAGGCAGTGGTTTATCCAGCATTATTAATGATTGGTAAATAACTGGCATTAAAAACGACGAGTAAATCAAGGCAACGGTAATAAATGTATTACAACTGCCTATTTATTCGGCATTATTAACATCGATTAAGGAAATAGTAATATATTTTTGACCATTGTCTTCTATATCTAAACCTGTTCAAATTTTTCGTTTAAATTACAAACATTTATTTCATTTTTTCTTCTTTATTTCTTAAATCACATAAATCGGTCTCACGATTAATTGTAAAAAATGTCAAACAATCAAAGAGGAAAGAACCCGATGTCCTCCTCATTCAACGATTTCAAGAATACAATCAAAATTCTTATGTTTATGACAATTCACCGCCAAATCGACAGAGCAAACAAAATTATCAACATAATTCTTAGTATTCATCCCAATTTTGTTCGCGACAACAACCACGCAGCATACGGGTCAAGGCTACAACAATCAGTTTAGAAAACACTAATCAAATATTAGTCCATAATATTGTTCACAAAAATTTAGAGGCGGCTTGCGAGTTAATTTCACATAAAACAACAACTTTGGCATAAATTTAACTTCATATTTTGAAGTAGTTGACAGTGGTTTCAATCAAAATAAAAATGATTATGGAGACTTTATGGATGATGAAACCTTATGGGCTGAAAACAACAATTTAAGTCAACAATCCTAATAGACTCAAAGAAGGCCAAATCCAAGATGAATCAACATAAATGAGTCCCCTATTCCCGAAATAAATGAAATTCCATATAAAATTCTGAATTCTACTCAATGGAATTGTTAAAAGACAAACAAGAGGAACTTGCTATTTGTTGGCTTGAGTTTTACGTTGATGATAAGAAAGGTACGTCGCAAATCGAGTTTTCTTTGTAGGTATCTATTTCAAACCTTTTACATGCTCGTCTACATAATAGTATTCCTGGAAGCGTTGATTCTTTATAAACTCAATCGAGACATATGAACGCGGCTTGTTAAAAATGGAATGAGATCATGACAACAATGGAGACGAGAAAGCAAAGTGGGGCTTATAGATGTTAACTTGATGGGTTTTATCTACCGACCATCTTTATAGTGAATTTTTTATTTACAATGCCCTAGTGTTTTATTTAAATTTTCAGCTCTGATAGGCTAATGAAGCCTATGTACGACAAAACAAGAGAGCTACTTCCAATCTTTTTCATATTTACAATCTCCTTAAGGAGGAAGACACATGGAGCACAATCAGAAAGAAACACATTAGATTTCATTTTGCACCAAGAATAATGAATCATGATTCCAGTATGAGAGATTCAATTGTCACGGAGGCAGCTGAAGAACAAGAAACCCTTCTATTTTGTAGTAACATGTAGAGAGAGCAGTAGAAAAACACATACTGAAGAATAAAATTGATTAAAAAGCCCATTATGATAGAATGGTTGAAAGTATGTCTTCAGTATATAAAGACATAAGACTATTGGAGGAAGAAAAGGAGTAGAGGAGAATGAAGAAATGGAATAAGCATAAGACCAAGAAAGAATAACAAAGAAGACTAGATTTTCATATGTAAGAAGAGTATTTGGAACTCAAAAGAGAGAAAATGAGGATGAACAAAAAAGAGTGCATTTTGGCTATGTTACGTTGTGTCCCCTCTAAGCTCGAACTTGAACAATGTGAGGGAATGCAAAGAAAAATTAGAGAATATCATGCTAGTCTATGGGGTTCATTCAATTGTTAGTCATGTGATGAAGATCAATTGGGATGAACCCCATAGACTAACATGATATTTTCTTTTAGTTATTGTATGTTGACTTCATGTGATGAAGCGCATTTTGTACAGTGGTAAAGGCGCATGTTGACTTTCTTAGTGACCAGGGATCAAGTCCCGTTGTCGCCCAAAATCAGGAGCGATGTTTTTTTAGTTCGTTCATTTCCAATGATTTTCCTACGTATTTTAGCGTTGTTTCTGACATGTGGCGGCTTCCCATTTGCTCCAATGATGTAATAGGATGAGACGGCTAAATTTTATTGGTTGAGTGATGTGTATGGGCTAGAATGGATAACCATTAAGTGTATGAAAGAACCAGATTTAATCTAAAATAATCTAATGGATTATATTCACTCAAACAATCTATAAATAAACCATCTAACTTAACCTAATCTCTTATTCAACGGTCGCCATAATTCTACAGTAAAATTAGTGTGTATTATTCTTCCTCATTTTCTCTACTAAATAAACAAATCTCTACCAAATTAAATTATCTATATATATTCAAGCAATTTGGGGAATTTAGAAGAATCGGAGAGAGAAAGATTAATGCAAAGCTTTTTTTTAAATTTATGCAAGCTCAAGTGCCAGGTGAGTGAGAATTAATATGAAATAGAAAAATAAAGTAGTTCAATTTTAGTTCTTTTCTGGCACATTAATATGAATTAATTTCTGTTACTAATTGAGAATGGATGTAAATTATTGCAACTTCTTCTTCTTCTTACACTTCTCATATCTAATTCATGTTTGGTATAAAATATGAGACATATAAATTTTCTATTCACGTTTTATGGCATAAATAAGATTGAAATTTATGTAAATTATTGTATCTTCTTCTTCTGCCACTTCTCAAATCTAATTCATGTTTGGTTTAAAATATGGGACATATAAATTGTTATTCACTTTTGTGGCATAAATAAGATTGAAATTTATGTAAATTATTGTACCTTCTTCTTCTTCCACTTCTCAATTCTAATTCATGTTTAGGTTGAAATTTGGAACAAACAAATTGTTATTCATGTTTCATGGCGTAAATAAGATTGGTTTAATTAAATTGAATTAGTATTGTTATTCAATTTCTAATGGTAGAATAGGTTAGTTGAATAAATTCAGAATATGTTACTTGAATAAAATTATGGTTTTGATTGATATAATTATATAATTTTGAATATGGTTTTGTAACAAAATTGGAAAGTCTAATTGGCATAATTATTTGTTTCATATGTGGCCTAAAAATGTAAAAGTGGAATTTTGTGTAATTAAATGGTTTGTGGCTATTGGATAAAATTTTGTACAGATTAAATCTCTAAAAGGAGAACGTAAATTAGGGTGGAAAAAAATGTAAATTAAATGGACCCTAAAGACTAGTGTATATCTGTAACAAAATGGCATAAAAATTACAGACAAACCATACGGACTGAACGGATGTGAAATTGAAATACTTATGTAAGAAAAAGGGAAATTGTGAAATAACCAAATCAAATGTAAAAATGGCCTAAAGCAGATTAATGGAAATAAACAGCATGTAAATAGTAACAGTAAAATTAGTTAATCTGGAAGCGATTTGTTAGGCAGATCTTGTAAAGGTCTGGATAGGTGTTTCATGCAGTTAAGACCAAAATATAGTTTTGGCTCTACGTACTAAGAGCGGGTGTAACGACCCGTAAATTTTAGTGGTTTATTTATTTAATTAATTGAATTTTTGTGAAATTTTAAATAATAACATATTGAAATATAAATTAGATATTTGGAATACGTCTGTTTAAACATAGCCGATGGTAAATTTTCATCAGATAAGATGGAAGTTTATTTTCCTATGTAATTTTATTTCAATTCAAATCAGTTAAAAATTTGATGATAATAAAATGTTTTTCAAACCTGAATATTTTTCCATAGAAAAATTGTAAATCATCTTCTGAGTGAGACATCATAATTCGTTTCTTCAAATTTGGACTGCTGTTGCTCCGTTTATCTTATTTTCGATGTTTTAGCAGCATTTTTCGGTACCAAATATCAACTTTTGATAGTTCGGTCGTACCACTGATATCTATATACCATTTTGATCGTCTCGTCGTGCTGATCTCTACGATATATTTAATTCTATGTTTTGATGTTCGGTGCACAACTAAATATGTGAAACGGTTCACCGTTTCAGTACCGGTTTTGTACTTTTTGTTTTCCTGTGACCATTCATTCTTGCAACAGTCGGAAAATGAATGGACGTTGCTTTTTATATTCTCTGAATTCGTGATTGACCTTTCTTTTCCCATCAGTTCACTGTATTCCACCAATTTCAAAATATAAGTCTGAGAGTTATATAAAAATATATAGGTTATAAATATCAAGCATATAGATATTTTGTTTTCTCTTCCTGGTTTAATTTCTCACGCACCTTTCATCTCCCACACCAGGAAGCACACTACCGCACCCTTCACCGAAGCTACTCCACGTTTCCGGACCTACTTCCCTCCGAGCGTCTCTTCTCATGACAGCCGTCATGCCTCCCCATCAACTCTCGACCATATCGGCTCCTCTTCGACTTGCCGAACATCACCAACCTCTATTTTTTCCAAACTGCTTCTTTTCTCAAAGCCATCCACCTTGTCACTCTTCGACCAGACGATAGCACCCAGACAAGCCGAGACTTCCATCGCCAGCTCCGACCCCAAGCTCGGCCCGCTCCAACCTGTTAACGCCGCTTGTCTCCTCTCTATTATTTATAGGTATGTATGTACTATATATTAGTTATATATGGTGTGTATATAGTCTGATATATACTGTTTACAAAGTTTATAAAGTTATATAGTTCTTTATATTAAGGTATACATGTTGCTGTATATAATTGATTTCAATATACTATGTGATAAAAGAAGTTATAGATTTATATGTATAAGTTTATTTGCATAGCTGAAATTGCAGTTCGTATATATATAAATTATAAATGAAAATATGTTTACAGTAGATGGTTACAGTATATATAATTTTATAAAGAAGTATTATATATGTGTATTTTTATAAAGCAAGTTATACGAGTTATTTTGGTTACTAATATATATTTTTATATTATTATGTTAGTTTATATTATACTGGGTTACTAGCTATAGTTTATATATATAGTTTTAGTTATGGTTTATATGTTAGTTTTGGGTGTCAACATATATATAAGTATAATTTATATAAAGTATGTTATTGGTACAAGTCGGATGTTAATACCATCTTCATCATTCCTTGAAAAAAAGTGAGGTTGTAAGCTTATAGAACATGATACTCCTTTAGTAAACTGATATATTATGGAAACTGTATAATGTTACAACCAATCAAAAAAAAAGTGTCGCTTAGGCATCTCCCGTGGCTTTAGGGCTGAATATTCAGCCCGCTGAATATTCAACCTTGAAGCTAGGGTGGGCTCCCAGTGGCCAGGTGCCCATTTAATGGGCGCCTGAATAGCAGGCGCCCATAAAATGGGCGCCAGCCCCCCTTCTTATAACTGTTCCCTCCCCTCCCTATTTTCTCTTCCATTTTCGTTTTAATTTTTTTTTTTAATTAGAAAATCTAAACGAAATGCCGCCGCGTCCAACCAAAATCGCGCGAAGAACGGTTCACAGACATCCAGCAGAGCAAGCTGGACCGTTACATGTTCCGCCGCCACTTGGAGTTTCACCCGATGATCTACGTGTACTACACGAGCTTCCAGATGGTTATCGGCATAGAGCCGAATCCGCTTTGACGACCGTACAAGTATAAATTGCACATTAGTATATTTGATTATTTTTATATGTACATCATATAATCATATTAAATAACTGCTACTCTATCAAAAATTATTAATTCATAAATTATCTTTAGGACCATTACATTCATTGTCGGGGTAGTTGGGCTAAGTGCATTACCCAGTTTTATGATTCTCTTCCCGGTCCTATTGTTGAGAGACTACAGGCTAGCCCTTTTGGTCTTTTTTTATCGATTAGGCCTGTTCAGTCCTTTGATCGACCTCTCATTTAGGCATTAGTTGAGAGGTGGTGGCCCACCACGCATACGTTTCATTTTTCATATTTTGAGCTTGGTATCACCCCAGTTGATTTCTACGTGTTCACTGGCATTGAGATTGGATAACATGGTCTTCGACCTTTTCCATTTGATGATTTATACGAGTCCTCCAATCTGTTTACTGTTTTTCTACCATTGATAGATGTTACCTGCGTCAGTAGTGGTTATGTTAAGTTGACTTACCTGCAGCAGTACATCACTACTTATATAGCTAGAGCCAATATGATGGATGCAGTTACTAGAGCATTTCTGCTATACTTGTTTGGTTCGACCTTTTTTCGAACCAAAAAGGTACGGTTCGACTAGGCTATTTAGCATCTCTTGCGAGATTAGACCAGCTACATACTATTGGTTGGGGCACAGCGATATTAGGCACCCTTTATACCGCTATAGATTCATTTGCGCTTAGCGATGTCAAGCAGATGTATGCTTTTTGGTATATTTTGCCGTTATGGTACTACGAGTACATGGCAAACATGAATCCCCACATCCAGGACATGGGTAGTCAGGATCTTGAGCAGTACTTCACTAGGATGAGACGATGGGAGACTATGCAGTACGTACATCATGTTCCCTTAGGTGTACGACATGAGTTGATGGAGGCTAGGTCACAGCTTGATATGCGTAGTCGAGGTAACATCATTCGTACTACTTGGGCCTCACATTGGACTCATCTAGCAGATGCAGGTCTTATGGTGGATGACCATCCCATGATGGTTGCGTATTCTCTATCTAGACGTAGGGTTGCTTTTCATACACCTGCATTTATGCCTATGTGGTATTTGGGAGAGAGGTGTGCTTATCAGATTACTGGCGATCGTCGTATACCATATGATCCTTTATCTTGTGAGGACATGTTTGGTAGACATAGGGTGATTGGAGATCATTACTTAGATGCTCTACGACAGGCTGGGTGGGTGGATAGCAGTACTTTCTTCATCGATGGAGACTACGATGCTTATTGGGCCAGAGTAGCACCCCGTAGATTCATCGTACCAGATTATGTTCGTGGGGTCAACTCTGATCATATAGGACCTCACATGGCAGCCGGTAGAGTTCAGGTACTACAGGTTTCATTTGACCCGATTCTGTCACAGTTCTCTCAGACTCCCATACAGTTGGAGCCTGATACTACTTTTAGAGCATATGACGTGATAGGTACTGTGATTGAGCAGCCTTTAGTCTTTCCAGACCACCTCGACTTTCCTGGTGTGCCTTCAGTCGGGTTGTATCCTCCGAATGAGGTACGTTTGTTGTTTATTGCCATTTTCCCTTTATTTTATGCTTAGTTTCTTACTATGTCAAATATCATCTTTATGTAGTATGCTGCTAGATTGGACCAGGCCAAAGTTTCACTTTGTGTGTTTCGCGATATGACTCTTATACATACACACACCATGCATGATATGTACATGCAGCATACACATATGCTAGAGGAGCAGATTGATCAGCTATCAGCTAGACTTGCTGTATATGAGCCTTTCGGATCACAAGGCGGAGGTGATGCTGATCCCAGTGGGTATGATGCTGGTGGTTTAGATGAGGACGATGGGGATGAGGACGATGGGGATGATGAGGACGAGGGGGAGGATGGTGATGGGGATGACAATGATGATGACGGAGATGATGATGATGGTGATGGGGATGATGATGACGATGACGAAAATGATGATGGTGGTGATGGGGATGATGGTGATGATGCCGACGACGACGGTGCATCCCTTTATTTGTATACCTTTTAGTATATGCATAGTGAACGTTTTATTATATGTTGCAGTTCATATATCTTATGTACTTATGCCGTGTCTGAGTATACTGTGTATTCTTTATGTTTATATAATTTCACTATTTTGGATTTTGGATGATAATGTTCGAGTATACTGTGAATTCTATATGTTTGTGTATACTGTGAATTATATATGTTTGTGTATACTGTGAATTCTATATGCTTGTGTATACTTATAAGCACCAACTAGTGACATATACACATAAAAAAAACTACTAGTGACATTAGAATTGAAGATATACGAACATATAACACTGATAAAAAACGACACAGTAATAATTGAACACAAACATGAAGATACTAGACATGACGATTAAATTGCAACTCCTGTAAAGAAAGTCGAAGATGTCTTATCTCCTGTTCTAGTTCGTTTGCATAGGTTATGCCCCTTGGACATAAAGGATCATCCAACCATTCCGCGTAATTGCAACCATTCGGCCAAAATTGACATATTTGGATTCGACGACCAATATTTTCTCCATCCGCCCGTACTACAACTTCAAGTCCATACCCGCACTGACAACAAACTAGGTACGATTCAACTTCTTGCTCAGTGGGAGGTTGAACTACTTGAACCTGGTTCTCAGGTTGTTCATATGAATGTTGTCCATATGGTGGTTCAACCACTTCCTGAAGTCTCAGCTGCTCAAGATTTGGAAACTGACCACGGACATCTTCATAGTGTTGTTCTTGATAAATGATAAGCCAATCCACATCAATATGTGGACTTTCCGTAGGCACGTAACCTGCATCTGAATCGATAGAAGAAGGCCAAGAAGGCATTGCAATGAAGAATTTATTGTTGTGATTGAGGAAGAAGATGATTATGAATGCTGAATAAGTGAATCAAAAAGCGCATATATAAACAAACAGGTCACAGGGGAATGACAAAAACAACAGACATTATTATTTGAAAAGACAATTCATAAAGCTCTCCACACATTAACGACCGTTACATAACAGACTACCAATATTGTTATCTTAAGGTCGTCCAAATCTTTCTAGCCAATTTTGGCGTATGAAGTATGCATCATGACCAATGAACGGAGTGCGGTATTTTAAATTGTATCGACCATCATAAGTCGAACGTGTATTCTCGAACACATTTTCCGATATTACCTTATTAATAATCTTTGTGTAATGCGTTCATGCCCTAATAAAGTTTCTGTATGCAGTCCTGACCTCTTGAGTCGTACGTCTAACTTGACAGCCCACGTCGTTGTTGTACAGTTCAGCCAGAGTGTCCCAAAAATGAATTACCATTAACTCCTGATTGTCATACATCTCATCGGTTTGTATGTAGTACTGCATAAGCAACTTCAATTCATGAGACTTAAATGTCATGTTGGACAATTTAGTTTGAATAATGTTAAGTTTTTAAATGATTTAAACAGATAACGATTTGTGAATTTATATAATGTATGTTGATTCTCTCCACTCAACAAAGCAGAGAATCTTGACCGGCAAATGAACGTGGCTACAGTATTTGATTTGATCGCACACTGGGCCACCTTCTCTCCACTCAACAAAGCAGAGAATCTTGACCGGCAAATGAACGTGGCTACAATACGTGATTTGACCGCACACTCAGCCACCTTCTCTCCACTCAACAAAGCAGAGAATCTTGACCGGCAAATGAACGTGGCTACAGTATTTGATTTGACCGCACACTGGGCCACCTTCTCTCCACTCAATAAAGCAGAGAATCTTGACCGGCAAATGATCGTGGCTACAGTATTTGATTTGACCACACACTGAGCCACCTTCTCTCCACTCAACAAAGCAGAGAATCTTGACCGGCAAATGAATGTGGCTACAGTACGTGATTTGACCGCACACTCAGCCACCTTCTCTCCACTCAACAAAGCAGAGAATCTTGACCGGCAAATGAACATGGCTACAGTATTTGATTTGACCGCACACTGGGCCACCTTCTCTCCACTCCACAAAGCAGAGAATCTTGATCGGCAAATGATCGTGGCTACAATATTTGATTTGACCGCACACTGAGCCACCTTCTCTCCACTCAACAAAGTAGAGAATCTTGACCGGCAAATGAATGTTGCTACAGTATGTGATTTGACCGCACACTCAGCCACCTTCTCTCCACTCAACACAGTATTTGATTTGACCTCACACAGAGCCACCTTCTCTCCACTCAAGAATTTGTCCTATACATATAACCATTTGGATCTCATACTTGTTCACCACAATTAAGTCTAACAAAACATTCAAATATCAAACAACCATCCTCAAATATCAAACAATGTCTGGAAATTTACTAAATGCTATATTGTTATGCGACAGTGACTCTGAAGAAGAAGCATATGCGTTAGCGCATCAACAAGAGGAGGAGGAACTGATGGAGATATACCGTGAAGCATACGGTTCAACTTCTGGAAAACAAGGCGGTTCATTTGTGGGTCGGAAATATATCAACTATAACCAGCAAGCATGTCAAAAAACACTTATGCAAGATTACTTTGCCCGTGATCCAACTTACGGTCCAGAGATGTTTAGACGACGATTCAGAATGAGTCGTCCATTATTTTTGAGAATTCTCGAAAGTATTCTGCAGAATAATAATTATTTTGTTTACAAGCAAGATGCTGCAAAAAAACAAGGTTTAAGTGGGCATCAAAAGATGACCGTAGCTTTGAGGATGTTAGCGTACGGTACACCCGCCGATGCCCTTGACGATGCATATCGTATTGCGAAGAGTACGGCATTGGAAAACCTAGATCACTTCTGTCAGTCAGTTGTGG
This sequence comes from Allium fistulosum, assembly GCA_030737815.1. Taxonomy (NCBI): domain Eukaryota; kingdom Viridiplantae; phylum Streptophyta; class Magnoliopsida; order Asparagales; family Amaryllidaceae; genus Allium; species Allium fistulosum. The sequence continues at coordinate 409,663,322 of CM060908.1, read as the reverse complement.
ACATTTATGGGACTGAATATCTTCGTTCTCCAAACGAGGCAGATGTAACGCGCTTGCGTGAAATGCATGAAAGCAAAGGCTGGCCTGGAATGCTTGGAAGTCTAGATTGTATGCATTAGGAGTGGAAGAACTGTCCAAAAGCTTTTCATGGAGCATATAACGGCAAAGAAAAAAAAACTACTATCATCTTAGAAGCGGTTGCATCTCATGATTTGTGGATTTGGCATGCTTTCTTTGGAATGCCAGGTTCTCTTAACGACTTAAACGTTGTTGAACGATCTCATTTGTTTACTGATTTGGCGCCAGGTAAGTCAACTCCCATATCATTTACTCTTGGTCATAACACATATGAGCATGGATACTATCTTGGAGATGGAATTTATCCCAAATGGAGTACGATTGTAAAGAATTTGCAAACCCAATGACGGCAAAACAAAAATAATTTGCTGCAATGCAGGAAGGACAAAGGAAGGACGTAGAAAGGTCGTTTGGGGTCCTTCAAGCAAGGTTTGCAATGGTCAGCAATCTATGTAGATGATGGAAGAGATCAAAAATGGCTACAATTATGTTTTGTTGTATAATTCTGCATACCATGATCATTGAAGATGAACGCGCTATTGACTATCCCAAATTCGAGTATGATGGGGCAAGACAAGCCCCTGAATTGTTTCGCACGGCCACGTTACGAAATGAAGGACAGTATGCAATTCATGTCGATCATCATGAAGTATATCGTAATGTTGCTATTAATAATTGACTCTAAAGGGATTTAATGGAGCATATTTGGAATTCTCATGGAAATCAGTAGTTCGGGATGGTGGATCTTTGTTTAATTACATCTGTTTGCCTTTTTATTTTGTAACGAAGTGTAGAATGCTATAATTTTTATGTTTGTAATATCATTTATGTTTGGTGAAGTAAATCTTTATTGATGTCTAATCTTTATTGATGTCTACAGAATTCATCGAAATAAATGATATCCCATTGAATATTGTAAAACTGAAAATAACACATGATTGAAAATATAAATTGAAGGTACATGGATATTTAAACTGCAATAACTAAAAATATCACATGAATATTTCAACTACATATGTTTTGTTCTCGATCTACTCTCAACAATGCGTTGTTTGTACTCCATCCAATATTGCATTGTAATTGGGTCCATTCCGGTGACATCGTTTTCCATTACTAAGGTCCCTTGGCATTGCCGCTCTAGCTCAAAATGGCCCTTCTCAATCTCGGTCAGTTCTTTTAACACAGCAAGCTTTTCTGCACTCCCCCTTTGATGTTCTGCATTTTCTCTCGCATGTTTTTCATGCATTAGGGCTAAATGAGAATCGATTTGAGATTGAACAGCAATTTTCTTCTTAGCTGCTCGTTTCCCCATCGGTCTAGCATCTTCATCAAATGCGGGTTCTGCTTCTTCGTCTTCATTATCTGGACATACATTAGAGTCCATCTGAGAAGAATTTCTTGGGCTAGAATTATAATTAGTTCGTCTTGTTTTTTTCTTGCCCTTCGAGTTTGTCTGAACATCTCTTAAGCTTTTTGCGATGTTTGAGCTCCATTTTTGTTGACTAACAAGCAAGTCATAGCAGTTTGCAAACTGATAGTAGTGGGGTTTATTTGTACCATTTTCTCTTGGAAATAATTTCAAGAATTGATCGTTCACCATTCTCTCTAAAAAAAACAGAAACACAAATTGATATATTAACAAAGTGATCAAAATGAATATAAATTAAAAAAGATATTTTTCAAAACGCTACCAATTCAGCTTCGCCACCCATTCCACTTGGATTTGCTGTTCTTATTTTGTGAATCTGCGACTCGTAGAATTGTGTTTGTCGATTAATCTTCCCGAAACGACCCGTGATTGCAGACATTGACCTCGTCTTTTCAACATGCTTTTTATTGTACGCAGTCATGACTTTTGCCCAAAACACCTCTCCACTTTGGTCATTCCCCTTTACCGAGTCGTTAGAAAAATTATAGTAAATATAACACAAATCCTTATCTTCATCGTCGGACCATGTAGCAGAAGAATGGAAGGATAGAGGGGGAGCGGTCTGGGGATGAACATTTTGAAAGGGTTGGGAATCAAAATCCCAGCTATCCATATTCATCACTTCGGTATATGATTGAAAAGGATGAGACATACTTTCAATATTATGGAATTGAGAATATAATTGTAATAGAAGAAGAGACGTGTGTATTACAATCTGAAAAATAGTCCTATATATGTAATGAAATAACAAATATGACCGTTTATAGCCGTTGTAATTTTAAATATGACCGTTTATAGCCGTTGAGAACAAAATATGACCGTTTATAGCCGTTGGGGACAAAATATGACCGTTTATAGCCGTTGGAGTTCAAAATACGGCTGTTTATAGCCGTTGGAGGCGTTTGGCAGCGGAGAAGGGGGGGCCCGTTTGGGGTTGGGCTTAGGCGCCCATTAAATGGGCGCCCAAGCCCTGGCGCCCATTTTATGGGCGCTAGACGTCTAGCGCCCATAAAATGGGCGCCAGGGCTTGGGCGCCCATTTAATGGGCGCCCAAGCCCAGTTCAGGATTCTGAATTGGATCTTGAACATTACCCTTAATATTACGGTTGAATTGGACGACTGAGGGGTTTTTTTTCATGGATTCAGGATGCAACCCGACCACTAGAGATGCCTTAGGGCATCTCCAGTGGCTTCAGGGCTGAATATTCAGCCCTAAAGCTGGGGTGGGCTCCCAGTGGCCAGGCGCCCATTAAATGGGCGCCTGACTTCCAGGCGCCCATTTTATGGGCGCCTGAATAGCAGGCGCCCATAAAATGGGCGCCAGCCCCCCTTCTTATACCCGTTCCTTCCCCTCCCCATTTTCTCTTCCATTTTCGTTTTATTTTTTTTTAAAATTAGTAAATCTAAACGAAATGCCGCCGCGTCCAACCAAAATCGCCCGAAGAACGGTTCATAGACATCCAGCGGAGCAAGCTGGACCATTACATGTTCCGCCACCACCTGGAGTTTCACCCGACGATCTACGTGTACTACACGATCTTCCAGATGATTATCGGCATAGAGCCGAATCCGCTTTGATGACCGTATAGGTATAAGTTGCACATTAGTATATTTGATTATTTTTATATGTACATCACATAATCATATTAAATAACTGCTACTCTATCAAAAATTATTAATTCATAAATTATCTTTAGGACCATTACATTCATTGTCGGGGTAGTTGGGCTAAGTGCATTACCTATTTTTATGATTCTCTTCCCGGTCCTATTGTTGAGAGACTACAGGCTAGCCCTTTTGGTCTTTTTTGTCGATTAGGCCTGTTCAGTCCTTTGATCGACCTCTCATTCAGGCATTAGCTGAGAGGTGGTGGCCCACCACGCATACGTTTCATTTTTCAGATTTTGAGCTTGGTACCACCCCAGTTGATTTCTACGTGTTCACTGGCATTGAGATTGGACGACATGGTCTTCGACCTTTTCCATTTGATGATTTATACGAGTCCCCCAATTTGTTTACTGTTTTTCTACCATTGATAGATGTTACCTGCGTCAGTAGTGGCTATGTTAAGTTGACTTACCTGCAGCAGTACATCACCACTTATATAGCTAGAGCCGATATGATGGATGCAGTTACTAGAGCATTTCTGCTGTACTTGTTTGGTTCGACCTTTTTTTCGAACCAAAAAGGTACGGTTCGACTAGGCTATTTAGCATCTCTTGCTAGATTAGACCAGCTACATACTATTGATTGGGGCACAGCGATATTAGGCACCCTTTATACCACTCTAGATTCATTTGCGCTTGGCGATGTCAAGCAGATGTATGATTTTTGGTATATTTTGCCGTTATGGTACTACGAGTACATGGCAAACATGCATCCCCGCATCCAGGACATGGCTATTCAGGCTCCTAAGCAGTACTTCCCTAGGATGATACGATGGGAGACTATGCAGTACGTACATCATGTTCCCTTAGGTGTACGACATGACTTGATGGAGGCTAGGTCACAGCTTGATATGCGTAGTCAAGGTAACATCATTCGTACTCCTTGGGCCTCACATTGGACTAATCTAGCAGATGTAGGTCTTATGGTGGATGACCATCCCATGATGGTTGCGTATTCTCTATCTAGACGTAGGGTAGCTTTGCATACACCTGCATTTATGCCTATGTGGTATTTGGGAGAGAGGTGTGCTTATCAGATTACTGGCGATCGTCGTATACCATATGATCCTTTATCTTGTGAGGACATGTTTGGTAGACATAGGGTGATTGGCGATCATTACTTAGATGCTCTACGACAGGCTGGGTGGGTGGATAGCAGTACTTTCTTCATCGATGGAGACTACGATGCTTATTGGGCCAGAGTAGCACCCCGTAGATTCATCGTACCAGATTATGTTCGTGGGGTCAACTCTGATCATATAGGACCTCACATGGCAGCCGGTAGAGTTCAGGTACCGTAGGTTTCATTTGACCCGATTCCGTCACAGTTCTCTCAGACTCCCATGCAGTTGGAGCCTGAAACTACTTTTAGAGCATATGACGTGACAGGTACTGTGATTGAGCAGCCTTTAGTCTTTCCAGACCACCCCGACTTTCCTAGTGTGCCTTCAGTCGGGTTGTATCCTCCGTATGAGGTACGTTTGTTGTTTATTGCTATTTTCCCTTTATTTTATGCTTAGTTTCTTACTATGTCAAATATCATCTTTATGTAGTATGCTGCTAGATTGGACCAGGCCAGAGTTTCACTTGGTGTGTTTCGCGATATGACTCTTGCACATACACACACCATGCATGATATGTACATACAGCATACACATATGCTAGAGGAGCAGATTGATCAGCTATCAGCTAGACTTGCTGTATATGAGCCTTTCGGATCACAAGGCGGAGGTGATGCTGGTCCCAGTGGGTATGATGCTGGTTGTTTAGATGATGACGATGGTGATGAGGATGATGGGGAGGATGGTAATGGGGATGACAATGATGATGACGGAGATGATGATGGTGATGGGGATGATGATGACGATGACGGATATGATGATAATGGTGATGGGGATGATGGTGATGATGCCGACGACGATGACGTTGCATCCTTTTAGTTGTATACCTTTTAGTATATGCATAGTGAACGTTTTATTATATGTTGCAGTTCATATATCTTATGTACTTATGCCATTGTCTGAGTATACTGTGTATTCTTTATGTTTATATAATTTCACTTTCTTGGAATTTGGATGATAATGTTCGAGTATACTGTGAATACTATATGTTTGTGTATACTGTGAACTATATATGTTTGTGTATACTGTGAATTCTATATGCTTGTGTATACTTATAAGCACCAACTAGTGACATATAAACATAAAAAAACTACTAGTGACATTAGAATTGAAGATATACGAACATATAACACTGATAAAAAACGACACAGTAATAATTGAACATAAACATGAAGATACTAGACGTGACGATTAAATTGCAACTCCTGTAAAGAAAGTCGAAGACATCTTATCTCCTATTCTAGTTCGTTTGCATAGGTTATGCTCCTTGGACATAAAGGATCATCCAACCATTCCGCGTAATTACAACCATTCGGCCAGAATTGACATATTTGGATTCGACGACCAATATTTTCTCTATCCGCATGTAACGACCCACCTTTCTATGCCCAGAAAGACGCATCATTATGAAGAAAGAAAAGGATAGAAGAAGAAAAGAAAAGAAGAAAGAACAACAACACATCACAATCTCACAGCGGAACGAGAAATATATTATATCACATAAGATATTATATAGTATCTATACATCAGAGTACACAACTTATACATCACAGAATAGACAGTTATAAACTTCTGTCTATTATACAACACAACTACAACAATAAAATACAGACTAATACAAACACAGCGGAAACTCTATATATCTATACGTTGAAGCCTCCTGCTCCACAGCTCCTCCAGAATTCGTCAAGACTAACCTGAATCCCTCGACTACTCAACGTACTACAACTTCAACTCCATACCCGCACTGACAACAAACTGGGTACGATTCAACTTCTTGCTCGATGGGAGGTTGAACTACTTGAACTTGGTTCTCAGGTTGTTCATATGCATGTTGTTCATATGGTGGTTCAACCACTTCCTGAAGTCTCAGCTGCTCAAGATTTGGAAACTGACCGTGGACATCTTCATAGTGTTGTTCTTGATAATTGATAAGCCAATCCTCATCAGTATGTGGACTTTCTGTAGGCATGAAACCTGCATCTGAATTGATAGAAGAAGGCCAAGAAGGCATTGCGATGAAGAATTTATTGTTGTGAGTGAGGAAGAAGATGATTATGAATGATTAATAAGTAAATCAGAAACTGCTTATATAAACAAACAGGTCACATGGGAATGACAAAAACAACAGACATTATTATTTGAAAAGACAATTCAGAAAGCTCTCCACACATTAACGACCGTTACATAACAGACTACCAATATTGTTATCTTAAGGCCATCCAAATCTTTCTAGCCAATTTTGGCGTATGAAGTACGCATCATGACCAATGAACGGAGTGCGGTATTTTAAATTGTATTGACTGTCATAAGTCGAACGTGTATTCTCGAACACATTTTCCGATATTACCTCATTAATAATCTTTGTGTAACGCATGTATGCCCTAGTAAAGTTTCCGTATGCAGTCCTGACCACTTGAGCCGTACGTCTAACTTGACAGCCCACGTCGTTGTTGTACAGTTCACCCAGAGTGTCCCAAAAATGAATTACCATTAACTCCTGATTGTTGCACATCTCATCGGTTTGTATGTAGTACTGCATAAGCAACTTCAATTCATGAGACTTAAATGTCATGTTGGACAATTTAGTTTGAATAATGTTAAGTTTTTAAATGATTTAAATAGATAAAGATTTTTGAATTTATATAATGTATGTTGATTCTTTCCACTCAACAAAGCAGAGAATCTTGACCGGCAAATAAACGTGGCTACAGTATTTGATTTGACCGCACACTGGGCCACATTCTCTCCACTCAACAAAGCAGAGAATCTTGACCGGCAAATGAATGTGGCTACAGTAAGTGATTTGACCGCACACTCAGCCACCTTCTCTCCACTCAACAAAGCAAAGAATCTTGACCAGCAAATGAACGTGGCTATAGTATTTGATTTGACCGCACATTGGGCCACCTTCTCTCCACTCAACAAAGCAGAGAATCTTGATCGACAAATGATCGTGGCTACAGTATTTGATTTGACCGCACACTGAGCCACCTTCTCTCCACTCAACAAAGCAGAGAATCTTGACCGGCAAATGAACGTGGCTACAGTACGTGATTTGACCGCACACTCAGCCACCTTCTCTCCACTCAACAAAGCAGAGAATATTGACCGACAAATGAACGTGGCTACAGTATTTGATTTGACTGCACACTGGGCCACCTTCTCTCCACTCAACAAAGCAGAGAATCTTGACCGACAAATGATCGTGGCTACAGTATTTGATTTGACCGCACACTGAGCCACCTTCTCTCCACTCAACAAAGCAGAGAATCTTGACCGGCAAATGAACGTGGCTACAGTACGTGATTTGACCGCACACTCAGCCACCTTCTCTCCACTCAACACAGTATTTTATTTGACAGCACACAGAGCCACCTTCTCTCCACTCAAGAATTTGTCCTATACATATAACCATTTGGATCTCATACTTGTTCACCACAATTAAGTCTAACAAAACATTAAAATATCAAACAACCATCCTCAAATATCAAACAATGTCTGGAAATTTACTAAAAGCTATATTGCTATGCGACAGTGACTCTGAAGAAGAAGCGTATGCGTTAGCGCATCAACAAGAGGAGGAGGAACTGATGGAGATATACCGTGAAGCATACGGTTCAACTTCTGGAAAACAAGACGGTTCAGTTGTGGGTTAGAAATATATCAACCGTAACCAGCAAGCATTTCAAAAAACACTTATGCAAGATTACTTTGCCCGTGATCCAACTTACGGTCAAGAGATGTTTAGACGACGATTCAGAATGAGTCGTCCATTATTTTTAAGAATTCTCGAAAGTATTCAACAGAATAATTATTATTTTGTTTACAAGCAAGACGCTGCAAAAAAACAAGGTTTAAGTGGGCATCAAAAGATGACCGTAGCTTTGAGGATGTTAGCGTACGGTACACCCGCCGATGCCCTTGACGACGCATATCGTATTGCAGAGAGTACGGCATTGGAAAACCTAGATCACTTCTGTCAGTCAGTTGTGGACATTTATGGGACTGAATATCTTCGTTCTCCAAACGAGGCAGATGTAACGCGCTTGCGTGAAACGCATGAAAGCAAAGGCTGGCAAGGAATGCTTGGAAGTCTAGATTGTATGCATTGGGAGTGGAAGAACTGTCCAAAAGCTTTTAATGGAGCATATAACGGCAAAGAAAAAAAACCTACTATCATCTTAGAAGCGGTTGCATCTCATGATTTGTGGATTTGGCATGCTTTCTTTGGAATACCAGGTTCTCTTAACGACTTAAACGTTGTCGAACGATCTCATTTGTTTAATGATTTGGCGCAAGGTAAGTCAACTCCCGTATCATTTACTCTTGGTCATAACACATATGAGCATGGATACTATCTTGGAGATGGAATTTATCCCAAATGGAGTACGATTGTAAAGAATTTGCAAACCCAATGACGGCAAAACAGAAACAATTTGCTACAATGTAGGAAGGACAAAGGAAGGACGTAGAAAGGGCGTTTGGGGTCCTTCAAGCAAGGTTTGCAATGGTCAGCAATCCATGTAGATTATGGAAGAGATCAAAAATGGCTACAATTATGTTCTGTTGTATAATTCTCCATAACATGATCATTGAAGATGAACGCGCTATGGACTATCCCGATTTCGAGTATGATGGGGCAAGACAACCCCCTGAATTGTTTCGCACAGCCACGTTACGAAATGAAGGACAGTACGCAATTCACGTCGATCATCATGAAGTATATCGTAATGCTGCTATTCATAATAGACTCCAAAGGGATTTAATGGAGCATATTTGGAATTCTCATTGAAATCAGTAGTTCAGGATGGTGGATCTTTGTTTAATTACATATGTTTTCCTTTTTATTTCTTTAACGAAGTGTAGAATGCTATAATTTTTATGTTTGTAATATCATTTTTGTTTGGCGAAGTAAATCTTTATTGATGTCTACAGAATTCATCGAAATAAATGATATCCCATTGAATATTTTAAAACTGAAAACAACACATGATTGAAAATATAAACTGAAGGTACATGGATATTTAAACTGCAATAACTAAAAATATCACATGAATATTTCAACTACATATGTTTTGTTCCCGATCTACTCTCAACAATGCATTGTTTGTACTCCATCCAATATTGCATTGTAATTGGGTCCATTCCGATGACATCCTTTTCCATTACTAAGGTCTCTTGGCGTTGCCGCTCTAGCTCAAAATGGCCCTTCTCAATCTCGGTTAGTTCTTTTAACACGGCAAGCTTTTCTGCACTCCCCCTTTGACATTCTGCATTTTCTCTCGCATGATTTTCATGCATTAGGGCTAAACGAGAATCGATTTGAGATTGAACAGCAATTTTCTTCTTAGCTGCTCATTGCCCCCATCGTTCTAGCATCTTCATCAAATGCGGGTTCTGCTTCTTCGTCTTCGTTATCTGGACATACATTAGAGTCCATTTGAGAAGAATTGCTTGGGCTAGAATTATAATTAGTTCGTCTTGTTTTTTTCTTGCCCTTCGAGTTCGTCTGAACATCTCTTAAGCTTTTTGCGGTGTTTGAGCTCCATTTTTGTTGACTAACAAGCAAGTCATAGCAGTTTGCAAACTGATAGTAGTGGGGTTTCTTTGTACCATTTTCTCTTGGAAATAATTTCAAGAATTTATCATTCGCCATTCTCTTCTAAAAAAACAGAAACACAAAATGATATATTAACAAAGTGATCAGAATGAGTATAAATTAAAAATGATATTTTTCAAAACGCTACCAATTCAGCTTCTCCACCCATTCCACTTGGATTTGCTGTTCTTATTTTGTGAATCTGCGACTTGTAGAATTGTGTTTGTCGATTAATCTTCCCGAAACGACCCGTGATTGCAGACATTGACCTCGTCTTTTCAACATGCTTTTTATTGTACGCAGTCATGACTTTTGCCCAAAACGCCTCTCCACTTTGGTCATTCCCCTTTACCGAGTCGTTAGAAAAATTATAGTAAATATAACACAAATCCTTATCTTCATCGCCGGACCATGTAGTAGAAGAATGGAAGGATAGAGGGGGAGCGGTCTGGGGATGAACATTTTGAAAGGGTTGGGAACCAAAATCCCAGCTATCCATATTCATCGCTTCGGTATATGATTGAAAAGGATGAGACATACTTTCAATATTATGGAATTGAGAATATAATTGTAATAGAAGAAGAGATGTGTGTATTACAATCTGAAAAATAGTCCTATATATGTAATGAAATCACAAATATGACTGTTTATAGCCGTTGTAATTTTAAATATGACCGTTTATAGCCGTTGGGGACAAAATATGACCGTTTATAGCCGTTGGAGTTCAAATACGGCTGTTTATAGCTGTTGGAGGTGTTTGGCATCGGAGAAGGAGGGCTCGTTTGGGGTTGGGCTTGGGCGCCCATTAAATGGGCGCCCAAGCCCAGTTCAGGATCCTGAATTGGATCTTGAACATTACCCTTAATATTACGGTTGAATTGGATGACTGGGGGGTTTTTTTCATGGATTCAGGATGCAACCCGACCACCGGGGATGCCCTTAGGCTAGCATCCCTACTGTATACAGACTTAATATATTAGACATGGCGCTGTTTTGTCAGAATAAAAAAAATTGAGAGTCAAATGTTATTGCTTAATATTAGAAAACATAGTACTCAAATACAATTGAAAGTATGCTTTTCTAGTTACAACCTGCCCAGACATCAACTTTACTAATTAGAAATAACTAATGTCGCATACAATAAAATATATCAAGTTGTGCATCGCAAAAATTATTATAAAAGCATATTTTTCGCTTGTTTGTGTGATAAATTTTACTTGTCCTTTTCGTTAGGTCTTTTATATGTAATTTTATGATCTAAAAGTCAAAACATCTGATATCATTTAAAAAAAAGCAAAACAAAGAAATACATATAAATTACTACACTTTAAAAAAGTGTTTGGACATGCTTTTTTGTGGTTTTTAAGAAAGGAAAATATGTAAGTTCTGTTTCATATATATATACTTTGTATATTTTGTTATAAGATATCAATGTTATATTTTAGTTTATATACATTATATTATAAAGTTGATTATATGGTTTTCTTATTTGCTGTTTGGGTTACAGTTTGTATATTTTAAAGTATAGTAAGTTATATCTCTATTTGTTTACAAATAGTACAGACCTTGTTGTTTGAAAATATTATGTTAATATTATATATATTTTGTTTTAAGGGATGTTGTTATGTGATAAAGAGTTAAGTTGTATATATACCATTATATAATATTTTATTTTAGTTTAAAGTGTACATATATAAGAGATATTGGTCTATTATGTTTTAATGCAAAAGTTTATAACAGTTTATATTTTAGGTTGCTGTACATAAGTATGTGTCACTTCAAAAGTTTTGAAATGCGAAGTATGTCATTTTTAAATTGTATTTGAATTGAGTTTTTTTTAAGGAATATATATATATATATAATAATGTATATATTTTTAGTTTATATCAAAACCGATTGATTTGTTCCCATCAATTCTGTTATCAGCTATATTCGTTGAATTCGTGCCTATCTTGCTTTGCTTTGGAAATCGTCATTTGTATTGGTCAATTCCGCAATTCAAATTGTAGCCTCTTGTGGTGCCTATCTTCTCTCTAGCCTCGAAAGGTGAGCGATCACTCACGATTAACGTTCTTTTATTTATTAAATTTGATTTCAATTGAAACATCAATTGAAATATGCCGCTGTTAGTTATTTTCATTGATATATATATATATATATATGCTGTTATCTGTATCTATTCACCTGTGACATCTGACACCACTATCTGTTATTTATATTGATGATATATGCCTGTTATATTATTATCATATCTGTTATCACTATGCAAGTTCCCTGTTAGTATAGAATTCCCTATGGGTTGAAATGATACATACCCGAACGATCTTGTAAAATAAGAGAAAATCGTTATGGGTTGAAATGATAAACCCAAGCGATTTTCATTGACATTAAATTTGGGATTACGGGTTGAAAAGATATATACCCTTATATATTTAAATTACGGATTGAAATGATAAATATCCGTATCACTTGACCATATGATAGAAAATTTTATACAGACACCGTTGGTCTATATATAAATATTTTGAAATTGATTTCTATGGTTTTGAAAAGAAATATTAGGTTTTAATAAATGTTAATTTTAAAGATTTATTAAAGTTGATTTAATAAAGTTGATATATAATATGTTTAGTGGTAATTAGCCACAAGGGCCTCTTTAGCAAGTGGAATTAGTTTCTAGGACACACAACTGAAATAATTACTTTCAAGGACAAAACGTAAAATAATTAGTTTGTAGGGCCTAAAAACCTATGAAATTATGTCCTTGAAATAATTGGACTGCTGACTTTGTCCTTGAAAGTAATTATTCTACTGACTTTGGCCTTGAAAGTAATTTCTTTGAATGGGTGTCCTAGAAACTAATTGGACTGCAAAGTTTGTCCTTCTGGTGAAATGCCCCATATGTTTAAGTATTTATTTTATATATATATATATATATATTCAAATATAGAGTTTATAATGATTTAGGTTGGAAATATAAATTTGAAATTGATTTGAAATTATATTTATTTTAAGAATTTTACTTAAATAAGTTTGATTTGAAATTTATTAAATTTGAAATTTAAAGATATGTTTTATAACTTGAATTTGATTAAAAGTGACTGAAATGAATATTTCAAACTTATATAAATTTAAATGGGATATTTTGTTTATTTAAATTTGTAAATTGAAGTTGTATTTAGATGATTATTGAAATGATTAAGTAAATATTTCAAAACTAAATAATAGTAAAGTGAATTTGATATATATACGAAATTATCGAATTTAGTTTTGAAATGTTGAATATTTAAAGCTTTGAAATATATTGAAATTGACATGGCTTATTTTATGGTCCAAATATGTATTTGAAATCGATAATTTGAAATGGATTATTAAGAAACTGAATCGAATTGAAATTGATGATTTAGGATTTGATAAAATTTAAGCTTTGTAATTCGAGTTGATTTGGAATCGATTTATGAAATTTGAGGAAGCTATTTTATATAAAGTATTTTTAAACTATATCTAAAACTATTTATATTTTTACTTTATAAATTATTTTAATATAAACTATTTTAATATAAATCATTTTCAATATAAATTATTTTATTATAGACTATTTTAACTTATCTATTTTATACAAACTATTTTTATTTTATAAACTATTTTATTATATATACTATTATTAATATCTAAACTATTTAAGGGTGGAAGTTATGATTTCAAAGTTAAGGTTTTCCAAAATATTATGATTTCAAAGTGTTTTGGTTTTAGAAGTGTTATAACTTTGGAAGTATTATGATTTTGGAAATGGATGTATTTGAAGTGAAAATGATACTGTATTAATATGGTTTTAAAGTGAAAAATGATATTGTATTAATATGGTTTTGAAGAGGAAACGATATAGTATTAATTTGGTTTTGAAATGAAAATGATATTTTGGTTTAGAAGTATAAACTATTTTGAAATGACTGTGGTGTTATAATAACGATTGGTTGTTAAAGAGACCGGGATCGGATATGGGCATACTCTCTGTCGATACCGAAAACCACTTTAACAACTATGTACGCGGTGGAGATTCCAGAATGAAGTAGGATGGTGGCGACGATCCTATGTGAGGTATTTACGTGGACCCAACTCCCGTGATTTTGCATAAGGTGGCTAAAATAGGAGCGATTCCGGGCCAATGAGGTAGCTCCTATGATCGGACACACTCCATCGTATGTCATTATATTACTTTGTGATTGATTTGGTGCGCACCCTTGATTCGGGAGTGTGGCTCGAGGTGGGAGATTGCTGCGGCTCTGCGTTACCACAAGTACGGATGCGTAATTAGTATATCTACCCTGGCATTGCCTTGTTGTGCCGTGTCACCTACCATAGCGTGCTTTACTATGAGTTTGATTTGTCTTGTACCTATGGAGTATCCTCTGGTAGCTCCAGATTACGGGGTATTACGGTACTATATAGACTATTGGCACACCTAAAAGTGTGTTAAGGTGGAAAATGTAAAGCTTTAACGCTATTTTTAAATAGTATACTTTACTGTAGACATTATTATAATAGCGTATATTACTACATAGTAGATAATTTAACAGAACCTTAAAGGTTTGTTATCCCAAACATCCTTTGAGTTACTTGTATTTAATTTGATATTTCACTTGAGTTGGATTTATTGATATAAGAATGTTAATCGTGACTCGAGTGTTTTGTGTTTTGCTTTACGCTCGAGTCAGACTGAGTGATACACCATTTGAGACTCACCTTTGGAGTTGGAGCTTCGCTTGGAGATCCTGCTATCTATCCAGCTTTCAGTTATTCAGTTGATTCCAGTGATGTATTCAGATCTTGTATTTGATTATTATATTGAGACATCTATGTATTCATGACTTCTGTTGTATCTTGTTTAACTCTGTTATATACATATAGTAGCTTCATGAACTACTATTCTTTTGTTTCTGCTGCATTATTGTTATATTACTCTGTGTCTGTGATTCTGTGATTATTTATTACTGTATATGCTGAGTTCTGCCAAATTTAAATTAACAATATAAGATTTTGAGCAATTCAAGTCCGACATGTATGGATGCGAATGGTTGAAAATTTCAGGTTGTTACAGCAGGCAAGTAGGTTCGCAAGTGTAACGACCTGGAATTTTTAGATATTTGAAATTGGAATAATTAATCGATTTTAAATATTCAGGTGTTGATTTCTAACTTGAATTTCAAATATAACTATTTAGTGGGATATTAAATTATTGAATTTAAAAATTGGTAATTGGATAAAATATTGAATCTTGTTTTTAAGCTTGTTAAAAATATTTTAAAGGCTTGAAAAATTTATATTAATAATACTGAAGACAATGCAACTTTTAAATTTGAATCTGAAGGTGATAGTTTAAAAAAAAAATTGTTTAAATTGATATTTAAAAATAGCCCTCTGAGGCACAGTCTCGGAATTCGACGAAACCAGTTTCATTGGATCCGTAATATTGTATTATTATCGGATTTCAAATTTCGAAACGTTTGGAGTTATCGTGTAACCGTACGAGATATAAACGCGCTAAAATCTATATCGAAATTTAATATAATAACAATGTCCAAAAAGCTATCTTCTCCATACGATCGAATTAGAACTCGAAACCTTTTCCATTGCGTTCGAAATAGGGGTATAACATTATAAACGCCTAGCGGCATGCCTCGATAGGAGGTCAAAATTTTGAGTAGCAAATTCGAGACGATTTTAATTTGTAAATAAATATATATTGTTTGTTGATTGACATATATACTCATATCTGCTGCCTTCTTTCATCTCAAACCACTGTATACTCATCCTAGCACGCAACCTTCCTTTCGCTGTTTAATCACGCCACCTACCTTGTACGTATTGTCGTTCCTTCTCGTTATATCACGACATTTCTTCTTTTCGGCCAGAAATCAAAATCTAGATAAAGAAAATTTTATAATGGCCGCTCCTTTCGTTTCCTCTAAAACGAAATCGCAACCTCCTTTCTTTTTTCTCAGTTCGTTCCTCAATTCAAAAAAAAAGATAACGTTGCTCAGTTCGAACGAAATCGTTTTCGTTCCTCAAATTGCATGCCATGAATTCTTGGAAATCGACATTGCCAGTTCGATTTACGAATAGGGTGGGCTCGATTGATCTCGTGCTCGAGCACGTCGACTCGAGGAGAGGGGTAGGCGGCGTCGCGACTGGATTTGGGGGAGGCTCGCGACCAACGGAGGGGCCACGCTCGAAGTCTCAGGCGACCGATGGGGCGTCTCCGATGCAGCTCGCATCTTTGGTGCTCGTCGGCGGCGCGGCCAATTGTGATGTTAGGGTTGTCGAGCGGAGGATAGCAGTGAGGTATATTTATTTTATTTTTTAATCTAAATAAATATATATATGTGTGTATATATATGTACAGAAGAAAAGAAAATTTATTCCAGTGAGGTATATTTGCAGTTTACATTTTTCAATTTAATATTAATATATGTATAAATATTTTATATGCAGAAAACGGAAAAATATTTCCAGTAAAGCATAAACATTTCTGTTTTAATTTAATACATATATAAAGTTTTGAAAAAATATAGGAATTTTTAAAATGTTTAAAGTTTATGTATAAATGGGATTTTAAACCTATATAGATTATTTTGAAAATGAAGAAAAGCAAAATACAATTAACTAGGTTATGTTAAAAATAGTTTATTAAGGTGATTAATTGGTTTAATTAACTTATTTAAATTATTTTAGTTACTAAAAGATTTTTAAAAGGATAATTGTTTAGTTAAAATTAAATGGTTAGCTAATTAAATTTATTAAAAAGGTAATAAATTGTTCGATTACTTCGAATATTAATAAACTGTGTAAATATTTATACAAGGTCTAAAATCATGGAGAAACAAGTCGAGATGGATCAGATTGCAAATTAAAAATCAAAGGTGAGATTTTCTCACTCATTTGGATGCCATAAATTAAATTTAAAATATTAAATTTAAATCATTGGATGTGCTTGGTTGAATTATAATAATTTATCTGCTGGATGATATTATATATATTGTAGTGTGTGTGTGTGTATATTGGAGTGATTGATATTCCCGCATTATATAGCAGATGAGACCCTATGCGCAGCATAATAGCGGATGATATTATATAAATCCCATATAGTGCGATATTCCACCTCGAAGTGGAATTGGTATTTTATTGTGCTAACATCTGTGGATGCAGGGAAACAGGTTGGAGGGATCCAACAGGATTCCTCAAAATATTTATTGATTATATATATGTTGTTATATGACAGGATGGATGAATTGATATGGATTTGTATGAGAATTGAATTATTATGTGTTAAATAACATGGAAGTTGAAATTTGGAATTTTTAAATACCATAAATAATTTAATTGAAAGAAGTTAAAGTGATTTATTGAGAATTTGGATTTACTTCTATTTGAGAATTAAGTAAAATAAAAGTATATTTATTAGTTGGGTTATACTTAAATTGGTTTAAGTTGAGATTTGGGAGAATTTAAATTATATATTAAAGACTCGAAGAAATATTAGAATCGACGAGTGGATTTGAAGTAAAGCGAAATTTTATTAAGAAATAAAGGGAATTTTATTAAGGAATGAAATGGGATTTTATTAAGGAACAATATGGAATTTATTTGAGGAATAAAATTTTAAAGATGGAATTTTTGAATAAAATTGTTTTTATAAATAAATGGAAGACTCAAGGGAGTTTACAAATTTATAAATGGGGTTTATAAACGAGATAGGAAAATATCAGTGGATATGTAAAGAGATAAGTCATGGTGAGGACTTATATTGAGTTATGAAAATTTGTTTTGAAAAGAAATAGTAGAATATTTCCGAAAGTGAGAAATGAGAATATGGTCGTTGAGATAGGAATCAAGAGGAATTTATGGAGCATATTGGGTTTTCTAAAAATATAAATTTATTTTAAAGGAAATATTTTATATTACTATACTATATAATTTTTATAAACTATTATCTGAATTTAGAATATTTCGAATTGGTTATTTTGAAAGCTTAGGAATTTATTATAATAAATTCTAGTTTTCTAAACCAGCTTTGAAAATTTATTAATAACTGGATATGAACTTTAATATTTATATTTAATTTTACCTTAAACCATAATATGAAAATAAAACCATTTTTCTTATTTTATAAGTCTAGATGTTTTCAAAAATGTTTTTAAAATCCAATTATAATCCTCTTGAGACGATAAGCGAGTTTTTTTAAATAAGATAAGATTTAGGAGAAAAATCTTATAAGTGGGGTTTTGGAAACTTAAATAAATTACCAAGTATAAGATAGGAGTTTC
Source organism: Allium fistulosum (assembly GCA_030737815.1). Lineage (NCBI taxonomy): Eukaryota > Viridiplantae > Streptophyta > Magnoliopsida > Asparagales > Amaryllidaceae > Allium > Allium fistulosum. The sequence goes on along the minus strand of CM060908.1, from coordinate 409,645,101 downwards.
CTGAAGGCGAAATAAATTCACAAAGCAAAGTGGAAGTAAAAATCTGGAATTTTTAATAAGCAAGAAGGCTTTGGAAACATTAAAAGAAATTAATTAAGGAACTCTAGAAATTATAGAAGTGGAGCAAATGAGTTTGGAAATTTACAAGTAAAGGTGTAGATTGATTTTTGAGAAAAAATAAGGAAATAAATGAATATTTTCAAGAGTTGAATATAAAGTTGAAGTGAAGAAATATTCCAAGTTTGGGAAAAAGATTTAAATGGTTCCATGAAAATAAGAGTTTGAAACTATTTTCAAAGGGGTTGAAAATGAAGATAATATCTTAAGTAGATATTTTGAGATAAATAATTTGAGGAAAATTATTTAAGACTTAATGGTTGCTTGTGGATGATTATTTGATAGTTAAATAACCGACTATCAATATTAGCCAATACGCTGATCGTTTCGAAGAGACCGGGATCGGGTTTAATTATCCGAAAATCACTTCGATCCGGTTTGAATGTTAGCGAATGAAGATCGTGAAGATGATGAAGACGGTGATTCGGTTTGTCAAGACCCATGGCAACTTGTATGGACGAATGCTTTTAGAACATCGTCAGGAGGACAATGGGCATCCTAAGAGAGACTCGTTCTTAAAAAGGTAACGCATAGCCTCAGGCCTCATCAACAGGGAATGGCTAAAACAGGGGAGGTGTAGCAAGGCTAAGTGGGTAGCACCCAAGTAAGGTAAGATTTCCCCTGTCTAAATGTCCCTTTTTATTTCGACTGTGTGGCGGTTGGTCGCTCCAACCGTGGGGCGATCTTACCTGGACTACCCAATAAGGGGTAGCTCCGGTCTTGTGTTGCAGGGGGTCGGGAGTGATCCTCGGTACTCTGATCTAGGCCAGGTACTGTGACAGGCGGTACCCCAGTAGCCCTGCCATTGTATGGAATCCAATCTCCAATAAGCGCCTGTACGGTTTTGATTGTGCCCAACTATTGCTGGAACGTGAGATGCAAGCATTTCAGCTAAATTCTATTTTACTTTCTATAAACACTATTATAATATCAGACGGATTTGATAAAAATGTTTTGGTTATCGTAAGATAAAAACCCGGCATGTTTATTTGTGGCGTGGTCTTACGAGATACCTTTGTTTCAAAGGATTTTCAAAAAAATATAATAATCCAATTGAGTGTGTTTTTCTCACACTGGTTTTCCAGACTGACTCAGGTGTTTTCTTATTATGATGCTCGGGTCAGACTGAGTTGAATAGATTTTATGATAGGATGCTAGGGAGCTCAAGAGACGAGCTGGATGGCAGAGCGTACTTCCGTATTTTATTATTATTCCGCTGTGTAAGGACAAATAATAAGCTGTCCAAAGTGATGATTGATTGATGTACTCTGTAACATCCCACCTTTTTGTACGTTTAAGCAGACACACGTGCCAACTTAAACCATACAGAAGGGCGGATTGTTATGGGGTAAATAAGAAAAAAGTGGAGAAATAAAAGAAACACAATAGAATTTTGCAGTGGAACGATAAAATATAATAATCAAATAACAGTTCATGAAGCTGTTTTACAAAACATTTGATTATACTTATACAATACATATCAGAGTTACACATACCAGAGAATGATAATTAATGCAGCGGAATACAAGGGTGTAGTGGAATATAATAAATAGTAGTAATAAAATCTTCGTCTTCGTCCTCCAGAAATAGAGCCTTCAAATCCTAAAATGCTCAGGCTGACCCGAGCGAATTGAAAGACAAAACACTCGAGCCAGAAGTAAAAGATCTTATGTAAGTTGAATCAATGATAAATATATGAGTGGAACTGCGTCAGAGATGTTTACGGGATTTGACATCTCCTATCCAGTGTCTAACGTGAGTGCGGTAACTTAAGAGATGCTCGGGATTCACAGCCCCTAAGGATCCGTTAAACTATTTACTATGTAGTAATATTCGCTATTATAATAATGTCTAATATAAAATAAACATACTTTTTAATAGCATCAAGGGGTTACCCATATAGCCCTTAACACGTAATAGTCCCAGTAGTCTATCCAGTATTAGCATACTCCCAAAATAGTGGCTACCCTCGATACTCCACAGGCTACGGGAGAAATCACAACTCGTAGTAAAGCTCGCTATGGTAGGTGACACGGCACAACTAGGCAATGCCAGGGTAGATATACCAATTACGCATCCGGACTGGTGGTGATGCATAACAGCCACTACCGCCCACCTCGAACAACACTCCCAAATCAAATCAAGGGTGCGCACCATATAAAATCACAAGTAATAGAATGGTATCGAAGAAGTGTGTCCGATCAGAGGTGCTACCTCATTGGTCCGTCAATCGCTCCTGTTTTAGCCACCTTATGCCAACTCACGGGAGTTAAGTCCACGTTATACCTTAGGATCGTCGCCACCATCCTACTTCATTCTGGAAACTCCACCGCGTACACAGTTGTCAAAGTGGTTTTCGGTATCGACAGAGAGTATGTCCATATCCAATCCCGGTCTCTTTAACAACCAATCGTTATTATAACACCATGGTCATTTAAAAATATATATACTTTAAAAACCCATAATATCATTTCCATTTTAGAACATAACCTTTATTTCAAAAATAGTATATACTTCAAAACCAAATTCAATAATATATCATTTAAAAAAAATTCCAAATTTCCAATCACTATTCTTACTTTTATTTATAAAACTTGAAATATTCTTTAAAACCATCTTAAACCCAAATCACATAATGTAGTCATATTCTTAATCTCAAATTTTCAATCGGTTTCAAATCAATATATTCAAAGATAATTTTTAAATAAATTCTATTTCAAATAAATTCATTTTTCAAACCATATTACTTTCGTAGTTACAACAGTTTCAAAACCAACACTTTGAAACAATAATACTTTAATTCCGATAAAACATTTCAATTTTGATATATATTTCAAATCTTTAAATATTCCAAAATTCCAAACCAAATCCGATAATCTCATATATTTCTTAATTCAATTTACTGTTATTTAGTTTAAAATTATTTGTTAAATAAATTCAATAGCATTTACATAAAGCTCAAACTTGAAATATTCGTAAATCAACTTAAAACATCATCAAGTTATACATAGCTTAAATTTTAAGAATTTAACTATATATAAAATAATATTTATTTAATATCAAAATCAGTATTTATATAAACCCTTATTTTTCCAAAATCCATAGAAATCATTTCAAATATATATATATATACCAACTGTGTCTGTATATAATTTTCTATCCTATGGTCAAGTGATACGGATATTTATCATTTCAATCCGCAATTTAAAATAAAATTATGGTTATATATCATTTCAAACCGTAATCCCGAATAAAATAAATCCATAACGAACTTGCAGATTATAATGATATAAAATAAAACATCCATTCATCCAATATCAATCATCAAGCATTTATTACAATCATCATCCAATTAAATCAATAACATCAAAATAGAACAGATAATAAATAACAGGCATTTACTGGCAATTTATATTCAATAACAAATTTAATAACTATTTAACTGGCAGCTTATATGCAATAATAAATTAAATAACAATTTAATTCAATAAATTCAATTTAACTGAGATGATTATTAAAAATATTCCAAACAGTCATAAATAAATTTCAAATCACATCATATATCAATTTAACAAACATAAGAAATTTTTAGAAGTTGTGAGTGGGTTAAAACACTCACCTTTATACGAATCTGAAAATAATAGACTTCTAATTAATAGCTCCGCTCTATGTTTCCTTAGTCTCCTTCTTGATTACTAGCTTTGTTCCAAAAAATATTTCTTTTATTTTGATTTACTTTAATTTTCCTCCTTATTATATTAATATATATATATATATATATATGTATGTATTTTTAAAAGGTTTGAAAAAAGAAGAATTGAAAAAGAAGAATTGAAAAAGAAAAGGATTTAAAATAAGAACTGAAAATGGAAGAGAAGATATAGATTTGAAAAGAAAGAAGAAAGTTTGAAATATAAGAAAATTTGAAGAACAAGAATATTTGAAGAGGAAGGAAAAATTAAAATGAGAGATAATAAGGAGATTTGAAGAAAAACAAAAAAGAAGAAGATTAGAATGGAGGTTGGGGTTTCATTTGCATCATATCTTATTTATAAGCACTACTACAAAACAAGTCATTTGCATCGGTTGTTTACCCCCCTTTTGCATCAGTTCAACAACCGATGCATATGCAACCGATGCAACAGGATAAACACTTTTGCATCAGTTCTGAAACCGATGCAAAATAGTCTTTTTTGCATCGGTTGTTATTAACAACTGATGCAAAATATCATGGTTGGTAGCTTGGACACAGCCCCATGTTGCATCGGTTGTACTGAAAACTGATGCAACAAAGGACCTTGTTGCATAGGTTGTTGTTGGAAACCGATGCAAACTAATCCCTCTATTGCATCGGGTTTTTATAACAACCGATGCAAATTAACCCCTCTATTACATCAGCTATTTATACCTAATGCAAAAAAACCATTCTCAAAAACCATTAATACAGTACTCAAATAGACTGTATATATATTATTGATTATAACAAACAATTATTGCATGCAATATTACAATCATTCAAAATAAAATTTGATGGCAAATACATAATCAGATTTAATAATTCCATTTCAAGTAAATTCCTCGAGATTTTCCACCATACGCCTTATAAGTTTTAAAGGCCCTATACATAAAATAAAAATTTAAATACAACGTACATATTCACTTGCATCAAGCAAAAAAGATATCAGAAGGCAAATAAATAAAACGTACATATTCACTTGTGGTCTAATTTCCAGTTTAGATCTGCGTTCGACTTGGGGATCCAAAACATAAACCTCATTCTTTTCTATACGGAAAACAAGTAGTACACAATGTTTCCTACATTATAAGATTTATATGAAGTTAATATCAACATTAGATTTGTAAACTATTTTCTAAAAGTTTATTGCTCATACCCTTCGTAGTGTGGGGCTAAGAGTAAGCTCTTCGATTGTGACGCATGCCATGTGTTCGAAATATATATATTTGTAGCGTCTGGATATTTCCGCACTTTAGACAACTTATTTGGACACATAAACCCGATGGTCTCCACTGCGAGGTCATTGCACATATGATTTAACCACCTAAAAATAAGTACAACATACAAATATTGTTATTCTACCATTTCATGTATAATACATAATATAAAATAGAACATATACAATGAACTTATAAGCTATTTGTTGTAAATGTAACCTAAGTATTTCACATAGTAGCTATATTGGTACACAGATAGAAATATTCATTATATATATATATATATATAATTCTCAGCTATGCAGGAGATTTTAAAAACAGGAAAATTTCCCAAAGAAATCAATCACACATTTATTTGTCTCATTCCCAAAGTTGATAATCCTACAAGAATTGAAGATTACCGGCCTATTGCCTGCTGCAATGTGATATACAAAATTCTAAGCAAGATTCTATGTAATAGGATGAAGCTGATTTTACATGATCTCATTTCCGAGTGTCAAAGTGCTTTCATAAAAGGTAGAAGCATCTCCGAAAATTCGCTTATGGCTCATGAATTGGTAAGGAATTTCAATAAACCAGGCACTGATAAATTCTGTCTAAAGGTAGATCTTCACAAAGCATATGATAGAATTAGTAGACAATTTATTATCCACATGCTTAATGCTATGGGATTCCCTCTAAAATTTGTGAATCTAATATATGAATGCATAACTACACCTACCTTCTCTATATTGATTAAAGGCATACCAAAAGGATTCGGTGGATCCAACAGAGGTATTCGGCAGGGTGATCCTCTTTCCCCTTATTTGTTTGCAATTGCCATGGAATACTTTACCTTACAGATGGAACTGGCTACTCATCACAAGTTAATTCAGGCCATATTTAACTTCTAGCCTATTGTAAGCCATTTACTTTACGCAGATGACTTGCTCATTTGTATCAAATCCAGTAAGGAATCAGCCGCTGCTATTAAAGAAATCTTCGGCAAAATAGACAAGTGTGCTGGCCTAAAGCTGAATGAACTGAAAACCAAGTGTTACTTTAATAAAACTTGCAGAAGTCGTGTAGAGGTGTTGGACACCTTAAAAGTAAAAGAAGGAACTTTGCCTGTAAAATACTTAGGTATCCCACTATCTTCTAATAAGATAACTGATAGGGAATGTGCTATACTCATTTCGTCTATCAGGGATAGAATCCAGGGTTGGTGCTCCAGAATGCTTTCTCTTGCAGGACGTATAGAGCTGGTCCACACTGTGATACATTCTAAAATAATTTTTTGGATGCAAACCTTCCAACTTCCTGAAGCCTCCATTCACAAAATTGAAAAGATTTGTGCTGATTTCATTTGGAAGGGTGGAATGCATAAGATTAAATATGATTACCTATGCAGGCCTAAAGAGGAAGGAGGAGTGGGTCTCAGAAGACTTAGGGATATGAGAGCTGTTCACACTCTCAAACAAGCCTGGAAAATTATTAATGGCAAAGGCCTTTGGGGGAACTGGATGAGAAGGAGGTACATTAAAGGGAATTTCTGGCAGATGTCACTGGATAACAATGCTTCAGCGAACTGGAAGGCAATCTTGAGGATTAGAGACACTCTAGCTTTGCTATGTACTCGAGAAATTGCTAATGGGCAGGACACTGATCTATGGAGTGATCCCTGGATTCAAGGTGAATCACTAATTGATATTTTGGGTATGCACACCTTTTCTGACTTTGGTTGTCCGCATAAAAAAGTGAATGATTTGATTAAGGCAAATGGGTGGGATTGCTCCTCTTTACCAATAAATCAAGATAAAAAGGAAATCATTCAATACATGCCTATCTACTATGGCAGAGACATGGATGTATGGGTCTAGAAGCCTACTGGAAATGAATTTTCTACTAAGGCCACCTGGGAGGAGATTAGGCAAAAAGACAGCAAAGCTTCTTGGAGCAAAATTATATGGGATCACGTTAACAATCCAAAAATGGCTTTTACAGCTTATAAAGCTATTCTGAAGAGACTGCCGACAAGGGATAGACTATCGAAATGGGGAGTAGTCAATGAAACTGTCTGTGTCTTATGTAATCAGAGCTCAGAATCACATGAACACTTATTTTTTGAATGTAGCTTTGCTAACTCGGTGTGGACCTCGTGCAACAAATACCTAAACATAAGACCTTACTCTAACAACTTAATAGAACAAGTAGAGTACCTGAGTCGGAGAGGAGGCGATAAAGACGTTGAATCCAAGCTGCACAAAATCGCCATCACTGTGACTGCGTGGAGCATATGGAAAGAAAGGAATCGAAGAATTTTCCAGAGCAAGCATAGAAAGAACACGGAAGTTAATGGATTAGCAATTGTGGACATGCAGATAATTCTGAAGAGGATTAAGAGGGGGCTTCTTACCAGGCAGGCACGAGTCGAAGCTCATGTTGTAGGAGAGGACTGGAGCTTTCCATCGCAAGGAAACCCAAGTACGAGTCATCAGTTCCAGCCGCCATGAAATGATTTGGGAGAGAAGCTTTTGCTTTTTTGCTTTTTGGAAAGGGTTAGATTATGTCGGAATGTTCTGTACTTTGAGTTTTGTACTGTTCAGCGTGGGCTGACTTTGTTCTGGGCCCTTAATGCCTTAATAAAATTTTACCAATTTACAAAAATATATATATATATATAATACTCACATGATGCAAATTTGCAACCATTCTCCATTCAACCATCCCATACTAAGGAATTGGATAATGTCATCCATAGTGACATGGATTTCAAAGTCCTCATCGTATGTAAATAAATCCTTGTTCACATGAATTGCATTGATGAAATTATTATCATAGGATGGCACTTGAACTATCAGGTCATGGAAATATTTGCACTCATCCGTTAAAGTATTGATGATGTCTTCACCCACGATCGTCCTACGCTTTGCAGGCTCATTTGTCATCTTTTGGTTATTATTCATGTCTGTGCTAATTTTTTTAACAATTTTTGTTGTTTGGACTTGCCTTGAACAAATTTCTGAAGGAATATTCTGATCAGCAACTGCATTGTTGCGAACCATTTAATAGTGCAAAAATTGAAAATTTCTTTTTGGTCTGTCACTTCAATAGTTCTCCGGTTATTCTCTTTAGCATGGGCTTAACCATGCTCCAATATCAGAATTCTCAAATGTAACGTAGATTACAGTTTAGGCATAGGGGGGAATATGAAAAACTAGAACAATTTGAAATTATAGATATAGATATTATCCTCAAAACTTGTTTCATGACATGAATCCACGTAAATTATTCATGGACGAAGAAATTGTAAAAGGTACGAAGTATTACCTGTAGTTTATGCAAATATTTTAACACATAAGTGCATATAAATTTACATGTGTACGTAGTACTTTAAAAATAAACATAAACATTTGTATTTGGAAAATATGTTCATAACTACCGATGTATTTTTGAATGAAATTATTACTTTGTACATTTTCCATGTAGAAAATATTGTTTTTAAAAATTATTAAACAAGTAGGTCTGATACAAGAAGCATTAATATTAACACTGAGAGTGCAACTAGTTCTGTCTAAGGATCATTAATTTGTTGGATTGGGATGGGAATTTGTGAACTTTGTGGAGGTTACTCAGATTTAATTGAAGTTTTTTTTAAGTCTTCAATTTACAGGTTAACTTCTACTCAGGCTAGCTTTACCGATCATTTTGAGACCTAGGTATGAAAGCAACAACCTCTGCATCATTAACGCCTCAAGTATCAAGATACAGTCGTAAAAAAAGAATATTTGGTAAAAATTTAAATGTTCAAATAACTTCCAAATATTAACTCTTTATATTATAAATACTTGAGGCCAAAATTTATCTCGCCAACCTTTATAAACTTCATATTCAAAACCTGAAATTTGCTTATAGCTGAGTTTTAACACTCCTGAAATTTACCATGTACACTTTAACTCCTGTACTTTCGAATCCTAGGGTACTTAATACATTAGTTCCCATATATTTGCATTCAAAATTTTATGATCCTTTATTCATTTAGAAATCAGCATATAAATGAAATCTTACGTATTATATATGCATCCAAAGCTATATTTTCAAGAACAAACATATTTGAAACCTACCTATTCATTCATTCAAAGCAGTTACTTGTGTATATATAATCAAAAGTCAAAGCCAAAAACTAAAAAGAGATTAATGCCAGTGGAGATACAATTGGCAAATTAATGAGATAAACGAGGAGAGATGCATGTATTTATTATCTAATCAGTTATTAAGGGATGTACAATGACATTCGAGTTTTTTTAAGGTTTCGGTCATCCTACCGGTTAAATTTTCTAATAGCCCAAGTCGCTCCTTTCGAAATAAAGAATTGTATCTTGGAATGATACATGAATGATTTTTACAGAAGAAAAAAAAGAAGATAACAAAAGAACAATTATATTAGTATCAGTGAAAGACTTTTAAACTAATGTTTTCACAATGGACCATTGACGTTTAATCTTTTTATTCAGTACAGAAGCTTGAAATAATAATATTTTCAGTTTGTACATAACCAACCAATTCCTTTCACCAAATTTATTTTTCTAAAATAAAATTTGAAAGTATGTTTGGTAGGAGATAAAGGGGTTAGAAAGGAAAAAATATTAATTCTAATGTAACAAAACACAACTGAACCAAGCTTACAAATTGGAACAAAAAGCAAACAAAGATATCAAGACAATTCAGAATAGCATTGACAAAAGAACAAAAGCCTGAAATTTGGTAATAACTTTGCATTTGTAATTCATTGCAATTACTAGGTTGGTTACATCTCATTGCGCAAAGAAAAGAAAGAGAAGAATGAGCTATAAACTGACCTTTAAATTGAGAATGAACTGAGGGACAATGCTTTCTTTAACTAAAGCAACTGCACAACCACCCCATCCAGCTCCAGTAAGTCTTGTTCCAAGTGCTCCATTATCTCTACACACTTTCACTAGCTCCTCCAACTCCGGGCAGCTGTTTTACCAAAAATAAAAGAATCAAATTTTAATGCATTAAACATCAAAAAAGTTTTGTCAATATCTATAATCGATATTGGTATCACATTACTGCAACAAGGTAAGATATATACATTTCGAAACACATGATCACATGAAACATGAATAATTTGACTTTTGCGCGTTTTGTCAATTTCTTCCAAAAGCAAATCTAAACCCTACATTGATACTCTAAACCCAAGTTCTCAAAATAACAGGATTTGATATGCATGATGAATAAAACCCAAGCCCCTCTCAAATGATACTTTAATTTGAGCATGTTGAATAGTAAGAGATTACCCATTTGATGCCATATTACATTAACTAAAGAGTTAGAAGTTCGAAGATATCATTTCAAGATAGAATGAGTTATCTCCATCCCACTGGAGGTTGGATTATTTCGATGCTTTAACTCGTCTGTCTAAGCATGTAGAAAATGTTGCTCTATGGGAAACCACGTATTGTAGATATAATATGGCTTTTTGTACTCTTTTCAACTCTTAACTAATTGTGCCCATGATTCTTCAAACTCTAACTGAGCTCATACACAATAGATCCATTCTTCCTCAAACATTTTAATCAATTTTCTTTAAAGTACTATAGTTTTGATCAGCATTTTTTGACATGTTATATTTACACATAATCCAACTTGTACTGGGGGAATACTTGCTTCAACGCAATGGGTAATGTAAACTCCTTATCGGTTATAAATACCTTTGGATATTTTTTGAGGTTTGTACAAATGTTTCAAATTGTTAAGAGCCCACTCATAATTCTCTGCATTCCACTATCTACTTCACTTCTCTACCAAATGACTCTATCACTGCCTGCCATCACAACCTTCACTACATTTGCACCTCCTCTTCATTACTTCTCCACGAGCCATTACAAAACCCATCACTGCCCAGTTCAAAACACCATCCAACTGCTTGCCGCCTTCCTCCACCTCCTTGCTGTCTAATATAGTAGTGCAACTAACCAAGCATGCCTCCTCACTTCTGTCTGCCTTCTTACAATATCCAACTCAATCCACTGTTTCAAGAGATATTTGATAATAGTCTGCATTAAATATCTCTTGAAATGCGAGTAAATCATCTCAGTCGGTAAAAATCCAGACTCCAGCTAGCATACTAATTATTTAAGTTTGTATCATATGAATATTAGTAACTTAATACGGTGTACCATAACTACCAAGAATGAAGCAATCGACATACATTACAAAATGGAATTATGTCCAACAGATAAAAGATATTGTCAAACGCTGGAGAACAGTCAAGAGTAACCTGGAAGTGAGACACAATTGGATGGACAAAGTAAGAGATGGAGCTGAATGCTTATATGGCAAAAGAATGGCTCCTACGATAAAAAAACTTATAATTTACAGTAGCATTTATAAGCTTTGTCACTACAAGGGGAAAAGGCTATTCCAACGGCTCCAAGCCGTTGGCGGCCGTTGGGAGCCGTTGGAAATGCCGTTGGAATAGCGTTCACGCTTTCCAACGGCTTCCAACAGAAGCAACGGGGCATTTCCAACGGCATTTCCAACAGCTACCAACGGCAATTAACCGATGGACGTCGTTGGAAGCCGTTGCAATAAACTGACCAATAAGCCGTTGGTAGCCGTTGCTAATCTGGGTGAATTTTTTTTTATAGCAGCAAGCGATTCACCTTCCAGCCACACACAATCAATATATATCAATTTCCATTCCATTTCCACTCCATTTCACATATATATCACATATTCAACACATTATACCACAAACAATATAAACAACCAAAAATTAACATCAAACATTACATATTCAAGTCCAACTCCAACTCCATATTCAAACATTACAACCAAACCCTCACCAACACCAACTCCAACTCCATATTCAAGTCAATATATACAATGCAAACACTTAAACCTCACCACCTCAAAGTCAATACATACACAATAACCATCAAACACAATCCTCACCACCTCAAAGTCAATATATACAATAACCAACCACAAAGACAATAATCATCATACCTCTCAAGCATCATCATCACCTCCGGAAGCACCAGACGATGAAGGGAAGGAACCATGCCTCTGCGCGTACTCCGCTAAACGTTGATTCAGCTGCTCCATTTGTATAGCGCGAAGACGGTCCTGCTCTTACAACTGCTCAACCATGGTTCTAAGCTCTTTTATTTCAGCTTTGTCACACGCCTTTTGAGCTGCCCGAACCTGCAAATAGAATATGAGATGTTCACATTTGTATTATAATCATTTTCTTAAGCAATGTATATTTTAAAATATAGAAACATAAATGACGTGATCTTAAGCAATGCATATACCACAAATAAATGCATATTTTTAATACAATATATAGGTGTTAAAAGTATTCTTATATTTTTTTTTGTTCATCCATTTTCATCACATATTTTTGTATATTTTTCCTTTTTTACTTATCTAATATTTATAAATCACGTATATGTTAGATTTAACTCAACTAGAAATCATCATATGTATAGTGTATCTATAGGTTAATTTATTAAATATAATATTGCAATGTTTATAAGATTACCGCTTGGTTTCCATAGCCATAGTGCCTATTCCGTTGCGTCGGATCCATAATAACGTCGAAAATATTATCTTCCTCCTCTACCGTCAACTCATCGCGATCCGATTCTGAAAGCAGCTCTGCCCGTGTCTCTTGAAACTTTGCCTAAAATAAAAAACAATTACAGGTTAAAATTAGTAGAATAGGATTTAAACATATCGATATTAATAAAATAAGTTTTAAAATATGCATACATATGCAGCCGTCGCATTATCATCACCATCCCACTGATATTTAATATTGCCAGCATTGTCTGCTTGTCTTGATGCGTGGGTGCGGGTAAATACCTCCATCATAGACACGCGATGTCCAACTGATCTTTCCTGCAATAAATAATTTATATATTTTAATTTTTCATAGCTAATTACCAAACTAATTAATATACAAAATGTAATAACGGTTTAGATAAATTTACCAAGTCCTCACGGTGATGCTGAAAAGACTTGGATCCGCCACGATGCGTTACAGGATTCCTACTTCTATTGGCAGAGTTCCTCTCCGACTCCATCTGCAATTTAAATTGAATATTATATTTATACTAATTGCGAAATAATTAACTATATATTTGGTAGATTTACCTTGAACTCGTCGGTCTCCCACAAACTCATCCAAGAATCCCATACGGAAGCGCCCATCCAGTTCGGTTTCTTCCCCGATTTTTTAAGAGCTGACATTACCTCCCTGTAATTTTTGGCGACCTTCGAATTCTAGTGGCGTTGAACCATGGCGACATCGGCCTCCGCCAAGTCCACTTGCCCCTGTACAAAGAGAAAACATTACTAAGTGTTCATTTATACTTATTCATATAGTAAAAATCCTGCCAGATGGCCTCCCTGACATGGTCAGGGATTTTACTCCACTTAGGCTAGCAATCTGTCATCCTGCTCATATATGATTGCTTGGAAATGCCAAGCACAACTCCTGAGGGCTCCAAATCAAATCCCCTATGTTAAATAAAACAAAGCTTTAGACAAGTATATATATGTATGGACAAATTTATATTGTTATCATTTTAATTTTGATACTTACGCTCCATCAGCCTTCGGCTGCAAATATACAAGTGGTCGAGCCGGAGGCTCACCACTACTCTCGCCGGCCGAGCGAGAAGAGCTACGACGTCTGGAGCCTGACATAATACCTGTTGAAAGTTTCATTTTTAATTATAGACATAGATAAAATGATGATGATATGTGGTGCATGTAATGATGATGATATATATATATATATGTGATGCGTGTGCGTGAATATATAATTGTAAAAATTACCGGATATTACTCAGTCCTCGTCGTTTTCTGATTCAGACTCAATCTCGTGTTCTATATCGTTTTCCTCTACACTCTCAAATGCTTCGACTAATACATTTGTCTCATCATTTAATTGTCCAAAATCAGTTTGATCGTCTGTAATTGTGATTTCAATATTTTCTTCGATATCTGCTTGATAGGCTTGTTCTTTTGGAATATTTTTTCCATCGAATGTAAATCTCGCCTTGGTTTTAAAAACCGCAGACCAATCCGCTTTATCTCTTTTTAGAGACGGATAAGGGGCGTAATAAACTTGTAGGGCTTGTTTGGCTAGTACAAACGGATCGTATGGCTGATAACGGGAGGTATGTTTTATTTCTATAAGATTATAATTTGGATGCCCGTTAATAACAGAACCTGGAACATTGCTGAACCAGTTGCATCTAAACAAAAAAACTTCCTCTACGGGTCTTATAAAATATGTCAGTTGCAAAATCTGGGTTAACACACCATAAAAATCATGTATATGATTATTATGATCATCATTGCCTTTAACAAATACACCGGTATTGTTTGTTAATTTTTCAGCACCGTATTCTTTGGTGTTGAATTTATATCCATTAACGAAAAATATTGGATACGTTTTAACTTTCCTTTTCGGTCCCAACGCCAAATGTTTTAATCCTTCATCGACCACATTATTTGTAGGATCACAAACGTAGTACGAAAACCAAGTAGCGAAATTTTTGCTTAAATCGTCGTTTGGATTTTGTGATTCATAAACACTACAAACAAAAACAATATATTGCTTTATTATTAATTTACACATGCAGTATTAAATTAAATTAATCAAAACTTGTAATCTGATAATTACCTAATACATGGTGCAACTTCTGGACAATTAAGAAGAATATACGTGTATGCTACATGGTAATCTCTATCATCTAACCATACTTCTACACATTTTCCAGCATGTCGACCATGTTGTTTAAAAATAGATAACATTGTTTCAAAAGAAAAATCTTGTTCGACGGCCTCATCATTACGCGCAACACTTTGAAATGATAAATTCACATGATCATTGAAATAATGAGAGAAAAAGAACGATGCTTCTTCTTCGATATATAATTTGCAAATCGAACCTTCAACTCGAGCTTTTTGTCTCACTTTTTTCTTTAAATGATTTAAGTACCTGATAAAAAATATTTCATATCAATATTGATTTTTAATTATAGTTAAATTATGTGACGCCCCACCTCTATACCCACGCTAGCCAAGGACACTACGGGGTAATGCCATCAACTAGCACGGAGAATAAGGCTGTTGAGGAGCGACCATCCGTGTAATTTCTTTGTGCGAGCACCGATATGTCAGATAGTATAGCATGTATTTCATTTGAGGAGGAAATCCGACCTATCGATACAAACTCAAAGCTACTACACGGTGGCTATAATATCTTCGAAAACAAATATAGAAATAAACATAACACAAATCAGTCACAGACAATTCATATCACAAAGGCGGAAATAGATATGAATATAACACATGAAAGTGTACATCAGAGTAGTGGTCAAATAAGATCCACAATAGTACAAAAGAATAGATACAAGTGCATGACAATAGAATATCTATACATCAAGGAGTCTAAATCTCAAATGTATACAACAAAAACTACTAAACTAGAGTAGTTAGCCAAAAGTCAGAAGATGGCTCCAGATACGAAGCCATGAGGAAGCACCTGTAAAATCTCAGTCTGACCTGAGTATTATTTAAGAAGAAAATAATAAACGGATCAGTCTAGCTATAAATATCAGATAAAATGATACAGGATATGAGATATGATAATAAAACGTATGATAACAAAAAGGTGTCATACTATGATAAGTATACATTAGAAATCCCACAAAAGTCATACGATATCTCAAGAATCTCAAAACAGAGAAAAGAACATCATATTCTTAATTTAATTCACCAAGCCACAAATAATGACATACATATCAATGCCCATCGTAAATGTCGGTGAAACATAAATTCCAAAAATCAATATCCAGAAATCACAAAAGTTAACGACACACAACTTCTAGAAATCATCAACAAGAAATCCAGAAAACACAAGAAAGAGGATGGCCAATCCCATAAACTGAACATCGACGCACCTAGAAAGGTTCACCCCATGTAAAGTCTAGCATCGATACACCTAGAAAGACATACCCCATGCAAAGTCGAACATCGACACACCTAGAAAGATACGACCCATGCTCTAGCATCGACGCACCTAGAAAGATACGCCCCATGCATAAATAAACATCGACGCAACTAGAAAGATACGCCCCATGTAATTTCTAACATCGATGCACCTAGAAAGATACAACCCATGCAAAGTCGAACATCGATGCACCTAGAAAGATACGACCCATGCATAGACGAACATCGACGCACCTAAATAGATACGCCCCATGCCCCGACTTATTGAGCCGATTGCTCCACGTAGTAAATAAACATCGACGCACCTAAATAGGTACGACCCATGCGAGAAATAAACAACGATGCACCTAAATAGGTACAACCCATGAGAGAAATAAACATCGACGCACCTAAATAGGTACGACCCATGCGAGAAGTGAGACAAAGCTCAATAAAATGAGGAACAGTCCTCCACGTGGACAAAGAGACATCGCGCATTGCTAGTCTAAACCATAAAATGATCGTCATCGATCATAAAGAAGTGTCGATTACACTAAGCTAGTAAATATAAGAGTTTAGCTTCATGTCCCATAACCACTTGCTTAACTCAAATATTTACGAACATATTGTAGATCTGCACTAGAAAATTGTCACAAGAGTTTCAATCGAACAAGTCCATAAATTAACCGACGAAGTAAACGCAAGCGTTTCATACCACTTGTTTTGCTAAGCCGTTTAATTAGATTTTCTCATACGAGTGAGGTAAAGGTTTGTATATACTAATAGATTGGAAAACAGTTTAAGAAACGAGCTTTGTAATAAAATAGTGTTGAAATCGTTTAAATGAAAGGGTTTTGATATTTACTACTAGTATAGAAAACCTTTATATTTTGAAGTGACAAATCATAGAAGTGATTGTAGAAACAATCAATCAGAAAAGTTCACATTCGAAGACGTGAATAAAATCCAAAGAAATCAATTCCCAAAACCATCAAAGTAAGAAGTTCTGTTGAATGTTTTTCGGATAAGATCCCCAACGAAGGGGGTACGACCTAGTGAAGACAAAATGAGGTCTAACGACCTAAGGGGGAAAGGGTCGAGCGACCTAACGTGGTACCATCCTGAAAGAGGAGTCATCAAAGTCTTAAGAAATGATAACAACAAATAGGAGACAACACGAATCGATTAAAGTTGGAAATTCAAACTAGATAGGTGAAATAGGCAAAATAGCAGCAGGTCGGTCGGCCGGCATCAGGGCTCGGTCGACCGGACCAGAAAACAGAGAAGTGCTTTGCACTTTGGAAGCAGGTCGGTCGACCGGCTACAGAGCTCGGTCGGCCGGACCCTGTTTCCAGCCCTTCCCAGCCTACCTAATACAATGGCCAATCTCGACCAATTTGCAACCGCTCGAGCAACGGCGCTAAGGGTTTATGCCAATCGACTACCCGGCCCTGTATGCTCTTCAATGCATCACAAAAATCATGATCGAAGATCAAAGTTTGGATTTTTAAAGAATTGAACTCAAAACACTAAAAATTGGAATATTCACCAAATCAATCCAAACCAAAAGCAATTGCACAAGAATAAGTGTTAGGAATTCATACCTAACAATCGAAGATAAATATAGATTAAGATGTGAGATAAAAATCTCACCTTTGAACCCAAATCAATGAAGAAGAAGCTTGAAAGCAATGGCAATGGCAATCACTCTTCAATTCCAACTCAACAAGCTTGAATCAAAGCTTTAAAGAAGGACATTCCCAAAGTTAGGTTTAGGAATAAACTGAAATTGAAGAGGAGAAGAAGAAGGAGATGCTTACCAATGGGTTCTCTTTGAATTTGGAGCTAGAAGTTGGAGTTTGCAAGAAGGACTAGGGCTTAGGAATTTCCATTTCCAATCTTTTCCCCCATTATTCTCTTGAGCTTGAGAGAGTTAGGAAATGAGGAAAGAATGAAGAGAAGTGGAGAGGGGTTGGGTTGATATAACCAGAATTGGCAAGTGAAATGAACCAAACCCAAAGTCCAAAGTGAAAAAGTAGCAAAATTCTACTAACTCCAAACATATCGAAGCTTATACTCAAAAAGGTCGCAAACGGCATTTTGAACTCAATGGAAGTGGTCTCGAGTCCCAATTCGGCCGTATGCAAGAAGTAGCTTTTCGGACTATAATTCGACGAACGATGTTATATTTAAATAAAATATTTAAATATAAAATCGATAAATATGCGGGTTGTTACAAATTACATACTCAGTATTAACAACATACCTCTCGAATGGATACATCCATCCATATTGCACAGGACCTCAAAGACGTGCTTCAAATGGAAGATGAACAGGTAAATGCTCCATTACGTTGAACAAACCTGGAGGAAATATTTTCTCTAGTTTGCAGAGCAGTATAGGGATTTCTACCTCAAGTTTACGAAGACGGTCAACTTTTAACGTAGTTGAACAAAGCTCCTTATAAAATAAACTAAGTTCTGTTATAACCTTCCAAACTTTTACGGGCAACAATTCTTTGAAAGCGACGGGTAACAAATTTTGCATCATTACATGACAATCATGGCTTTTCATCCCACTCAGTCGTCCGTTATTATAGTCGACACATCTACGAAGATTAGATGAAATTCCATCAGGAAATCGTAATCCTTCCACCCATTTTAACAGTACTTTAACTTGGTTGTTATCTAATTCATAACATGCTTTGGGTTTTTTAGTGTCATTTGGCTTCATATGAAGCTCAGGACGATTACATATTTCTTCTATATCACGTCTTGATTTCAGATCGTCCTTAGTCTTTCCCTTAACATTCAAAAGTGTATTAAACACATTATCGAATACGTTTTTCTTGTTATGCATCACGTCAATGTTATGACGGATTAAGAGATTTTTCCAATAAGGCAACTCCCAGAATATACTCTGTTTGCACCAATTATGAAACGTCGATTTACCTTGGATTTCAGTTTGTTGCCCGGTTTCATGTATCTTTGGATAATCTTTTACAAGTTCATATATATCTTCACTTGACCAAATCGTTGGTGGTTGTAAAGTCTCATGTCTATTAGCTATGAAGTTTTTTTTATCTCTTCTAAAAGTATGATTAATATGGAGAAAACGTCGATGACAATCAAACCATGAAATTTTCTTCCCATGCCGTAAAGAAAATGCTCGTGTTTCTTCTATACAGTAAGGACAAGCAAAACGACCGGTCGTACTCCAACCCAAAAGCATTGCATATGCAGAAAAATCGCTAATAGTCCATAACAAAGAAGCGAACATCCGAAAATTTTTCTTTTTTGATATGTCGTATGTTTCAACTCCTTCATACCACAATGTTTTCAACTCTTCGATTAACGGTTATAAGTAAACATCGATACCCTGTGTCGGATCGTCTGGGCCAAGGACGACAATTGTGAGAAACATATATGGAGTTTTCATACACATCCACGGGGGTAGATTGTAAGGTGTGATTATTATAGGCCAAGATGAATATTTAGAACCGAACTGAGAAAACAGTGAAAATCCATCAGTACACAAACCTAGTCTAACGTTACGGCTCTCCGCTGTGAAATCGGGATATTTCTTATCAAAATACTTCCATGCTTCTCCACCAGATGGGTGTGTTAACGTACCTTCTTCAGGTGTTCTCACACTGTGTCATCTCATATGATGCGCTGTTACAGATGATGCGCATAACCTTTGAAGTCTAGGAGTGATAGGTAAATAATGCATACGCTTGTATGGAACTTCTTTTCTCTTTTTTTTTCTTGGCTTGTATCTTTCTTGATTACATATTTTACAATTCCGAAGACTGACATCATCTTTCCAAAACAACATGCAACCATTTAGACATGTATCAATTTTTTGATACGGCAAACCGAAAGATGATATTAGTTTTTTCACTGCATAATAATTTTCGCACATTAAATTATCTGATGGCATATGGCGTTTAGCAGCTTGTACAACAGCCGTAAATCTGGCTTCTATGAAGTTGTACTTTGATTTCATCGCAATGTACTCTGCAGTTGCCGATAATTGAGTACCGCTAGTACATCCATTCCAAAGAGGTTTCTTAGCAGCATCCAATAAATCATATATTTTTTTCGCTCCAACATTTGGTTCCTCTTCGACATTAACATCTTCGTTATTAAATTCAACAGTAGGGAACATTGATCGTGCTGCATCTTCAACCATATGTTCTATGAAATTCGTCATACTAACTTCATCACTAATGACCTCTATTGACTGTTCTTCGTTACGTGTTATAATTTCTCCATGACGATCCCACACCAAATAATTGGTTACGAAACCATATTGGCGCAAATGAATCCTAACCATATTCGGTACTAAATGCTTCAACAATTTGCACCTACTACATGGACAACGAATTTCTACGTCGTTTCCAATATTACTTAAAGCAAATTCGACAAACACATTTACCCCGTTAAGAAAATGTGTACTTATTGAGCCTCCCATTTCTCTTCTTTGATACATCCAGCTCCGATCAATAAAATAATTGATCATTTTTCCTACTGTAAAACCTACGATCAATAGTAAAAAAACTATTAATCAAATTTGATAAACACATTTTAGATTTTACTGTTTTTTATAATCCATTTTCATTTATATACGAAGTTATATTTCTTGCTATTTTGTTTACAATTTTGTACCTTTTGTGATGGTCGGTTATCCTACTTCCCATTACAAACACAATAGTAATTACATTTCTTAAATCATATCATTATAAACGATTTCCCAAAATTTCGGCAGCACTTCCCCCATGTTCCTTGTATCGTACACAATGCATGTACACAAGGAACAAAAAGGAAATGCCGTCGAAATTTTGTGAACCGTTTACAACGATATGATTTACGAAACGTAATTACTTTATAGTGTTTGTAACTTGTCCAATACAGGGACAAATCCAACAAATATTGTATCAGATGAATATGAATATTCGTTTTGCAATAAAAACAAATATTCATACAACGATCATATACAACACTTGTCAGACAGGGCCAAAAATTCACTAAGGGATTTAAATCATGTTTGCCTAATATTCACTAAGTAAAATATTCGACTAATTCATGTTTGTCTAATATTTTACAAAACATACACAAAATAATTTAAATCAATCCTAACTAATCTAATGCTAACTCAAATGCGCATTTACACTAAATTATCATCATATGTATATATGTGCATAATATATATACACAAACAATTAGGACATTTGGATGGTAATAATTGTAATTAGCACTTAGTTTGGTATAATAAACAATTAATAGGCTATTAGATACAACTATAACAACAAATTAACACAAAATTAAAAAAAACTTAAATTTTAGTGTTTTCGGCAAACCTAATTTTGGAGATGTATAGGGATGGAGAGAGGCTGCAGGCGGTGATTGATGGCGTCGGAGTGGCTGCCGATTGCGTGGGGAAGCTGGGAGCAAGAGAAGAGGAGGAGTGGAGGAGGGTTTTGGTGTTTTTGGGGAGGAAGAGAATAATGATTCAACTCTTGGCCGTGATGCAGGTTTACACGAATATTTCCAACGGCTTCCAACGGCCGCAAACGGCTCTTTTTCCAACGGTTCCAACGGCTACCAACAGCAGATTAAAAATTATCGAGCCGTTGGTAGCCGTTGAAAACTCCCGTTGGTGGCCGTTGAAACTCTGTCGTGGCTATATACTGTATTTCTAGTAGTGCGTTAATAAAGGATAGTTAGAGCATGTTTGTAGTTTGATGTCACTATACAACTACTATTATCAAAGTCAAAACTCAGGTGTCACCCTATTTCCGCCTATGTAAACTTGCAGTAGAGATGCGTACTAAAGTTTAGTAATCCAAAATTTGATACAACTAATGCAAAACTGCTACCATGGATCATAGTGTTATGTAGGTTGTATGTAGCAGTAGTGAATGCATCTAACAAATTAATCCCTGCTTAAATTAACAAAATACGTTAAAGGTACTATCCATTTTGCAGTTAACAGTTAAAGAAACAACGGGCATACTACAAAACTAAGAAAACCAATATAGTTATACCGATACATTAGATTATGACAAATTGTATTCATGAGTTTTTAATATGAACGTGCATAAACCCTCATTTTTGTACAATCTCCAGTCTGACCCATGATCATAAATCAGCTAGGTATCTAACCTGATAGTATAGTGTTCATAACAGATGACAATGAAATAATACATGCTTGATACACCTATAATGTAGTGTTACGAGATAATGAAATCTTTTGTAAACATTGCAGTTTTGCTTTCTACATCCATTTTGTTATAAGCCCAAATATATAACTTACAGAAACTAACATATTTATTGTCATTTTTATTGTGTTAGTTTTCAATTACCGTCAAACTTAGAGTTTGTATTTATAATAAACTAAAACAGCAAGCAACAAGAACGGGAATTGAAAGCAAGTAATAACAAATCTGAAATTGATATGACAAGAAATGTAAATGACAGAAATGAAACAGGGAATTAAATTGCAAAGATGAATTAGAATATGAATTGGAATCGAACCAAGATCGTATCTAACTAAGAATTAAACTAAGTAGCAAGATCAAAAGATAAAGAACTAAACTAAGAAACTAGCTATAACTAAACTGAAAATAAACTGGTTTGACCAAACAACAACCTGAAACATTAACTGCCAACTATTCCTGAAACATCAAATTAACGCAAATAACATTTTCATTTTATACCTGAAAAATCAATCCAGCAAACTCGAAATTGATCGCTTAACGGTGAAATCAATCCAGCAATCTCCAAACTCGAAATCAATACAGCAAACTCGCGACTCGAAATCAATCCAGCAATCGGTGAAAAATAGGGGAATGGCGAATCACTATAGCTATGAAAATAAATTCACTTTTGGGCGAATCAATCCAGCAAACGGCGAATCAATCCAGCAAACGGCGAAAAAAATTGAAACATATTCATTTTTCTTTTTTTTGAAGCACGCGAATTTTTTTGGGAAAATAATGGGGGCGGCGAAAATAAATTGCAAAGGCGGGATGTAAAAGTTAGCGACGAATAACCTAAAAAATTTGAAATTGCATCACGTACGCAAGGGAACCGATGCAAAATTTATTACTGTGGACGTAGTTGCATTGGTTAACTTTACAACCGATGCGACTAAAACTATTTGCATTTACTTATTTGCATCAGTTGTTGGTGACAACTGATGCAAATTTGATTTTTTTTATTACCTATTGCTTTCGACGTACCAATTGCATCGGTTATTAAGAGAGAACTGATGCAGATAGTTCTATTTGCATCAGTTTTTACTTAAACCGATTCAAATGAGGCGATGCAAATGGCCTGTTTTGTAGTAGTGAAGGTTAGAGTTAGGTTTAGGGCCAAAGGGATTTGAAAAGAGAGGCCGCTATTAATTAGAAATAAATGAAATGATGTTTCAGAAAATGAATTTGGAAAATGAATGAAAAATAATAAAGTAAATATGAACAAACTTGGTATTGAAATATAGCAAATATGAACAGCCTTTTTAAAAGTAGCAGGTATTAAAAAGAGGTAATTATTAATTAGAAAGGAAATGAATGGACCAACTCTATACTGTAAACAAACTTTTAGAATCCAAATTTCAAAACAATCGTTCACTTAATTAATTTTGTTAACCCTAAACATACCAAAATTAACATCCTTTAAAGATTTAATTAACACACAATAAAAGAGAATAAATTCTCTACACAAATTTGTGTCATAAATTAAAAGAATATACAGCATTAAGAACTTTTCATTTCTCCCTCTTTGTGATTGGATTGGGAATTAAACAAATATGTTAACATTTCGATTGAATGTTTTACTAGAAATGCATTAACATACATTCAAAAAAAATGATAGCATAAGCAAGGTAATATAAACAGGTGTATAATGTATATATGTACATCTTTATCACCACTTATAGTTTACATTCATAAATAAAAGGTATGAAAATAATCCACATAAGGAGGCAATGAATGTAAGAGTAAATTAGAAAAGTGAAGATGGAAAGGTAAGTTATGTTGCAATAAAAATCTAATAAAGTCTAATTGAAAAGGAAATAGTCAAGTGTAAATCTATTTTACCCCTTTTATCATCTCCTTTTAACATTTAATTTAATGTAAGATTTCAAAACTAAATAATCCTTTCTTTTTAATGATCTAATTGGATCTAAAACATAAGTTTAAAAATTTAGGTATAAACATATATGCAATAAACTAGCATTAAATTTTGAAACGTGAACTGATTTAATTGGAAATAAATCATATTTCAATATATATATATATGTTTACAACTAACGTCTTCCTACTTTTTAATTAAAAGATTCCAATCACATTAATTGTCATTGATTTCTAAGGTTATAATAAATGAGACAATTCAATTCCTTTTATAGTAATTTAACGTATTTACAGAATTATTGTATACAAACCAAAAGTTATTAATTATTATTTCTATAATAAATTTTTTCAGCTACCAACATTTCAAATAAATAAACATGTGATTTTTTTTATTTAGTAAAGAACCATATATATATATATGTATTTACATTTATTAATCCAATCAATTGGAATTTACATTCATATGGTCATTTTTTTCTTCCTTATTAAACTTTACAATTATTTCCAATTTAAGCTCTACAATTACATTCCTAATTTGCTTTACCATTACAATTGATTGAAATCACATTAACAATTGTCAATTTCATTCAATCAACATCAATAATCACATTCATACTTTATTATCAACCAACAAATATTATAATTACTTATCTAACATTGATTTTATCAAATTATAGTTTATTACGTATTATTTTAATTATTGCTTCATTCATAAACCACTAACAATACATTATTACCAAATATTACCTTAATTCAGCGTAATATTTGATTTCATTTATTGCAATTGGTTTTAATTAATTGGAATGGCACTAAATTAGTTATTTATCCACTTGCATTAACATTATTACCTTAATTTACATCTAATTACTATTAATAATTTGTTATCATTAACTCTCGATCATAATCTTACAAGTTTAATCATTTCTAAACCAATGTTATAATTTCTTACTAAACATTGATTATATTCAATTACCATTCAATATATATTAATTCATTAATTAATTCAATATTTACCTTTGTTTTTCTTATATTAAATTTATTACCAAATATTACTATTTACAATCAATTATAACCCTGCAATTGTTTGGTATTGCATTGAATTAATTATTTATTAGCTTACATCAACATTCTTACATTTCATTCCCGTTATAAATTCATTAACAAATTACAAATTTCTTTTATTTATACAACACTTACATTCATACCTAATTACATTAGTTTTATCCCATTACACTAATATACGCCTATTTACATCTTAATTTGAATAAATATTAAATTTCTTAATGTGTACTTCTATCAATTGTACACATTAATTAAGGTTAAAAACCAATTAATGAATTTACCTTAATTCCATTCTTATACCAGTTTATTACTTTATACATACATTACGTTTCTATGTAACTTATACATTCACACTTTCCGTTATTATATTAATTGTCATTAAAGAAATGTTCATTATTAGTCACCAATGATTATACCAACTTATATCACACTAATCCTATTCAATCCCCATTTATTACACAGATTTATATTAATAAATAAACATTTACATTTGATACTTACATTCAACTTATAGCCAAGTATACCATTTACACTAATCCCATAAATTGTAATTTCATTCAAATAGTTAATAATTAACTTTGGTTAACCCTGTTACTTTTCATTTAAGTTATTATCTCCTTATTAATTAAAAATTTAAAACATTGAAAATTACGGGTTGTTACACTCTCCCCCACTCAAAACTTTTCGTCCCCGAAAAGGTAAAAGAAGGGAAAAGAAGAATTAAATAAACAATACATCTTATCAAAATATTAACTTTATAAACAATTAAATTTACAAAATTAATTACTTTAAATAAAATATACCAATTTATAACCATTAAATATTTTTATACTCAAATTAATAAAGTTTGGAAAACATTTTCAAAAATTCTCTAAGTCCAAAATTTACGAAAAAATTTCGGTAGAGTCTCCTTTGTACGGAGAGGCTCGGGAGAAATTATAATATCAAATGTTACAATATACAACATATATTTTCCAAAATAATATATATCCCAACACGGGGAAACACTATAATAACGGTATAAAACCGTAATCCGAGAATGTACCTATTTGTCGGGCAAATAACGCTTATTTATGAAACCAAAAGCAGTAGCAATTGCTTCCATAACCTATATTTCACTTATATAATCTAAAAAGAGTTAATAATTATATAGAATGAAATACTTAAAGTTGTTTCAACTACTAACAACCCATCAATATAAACAACAATCATTCGCACCCAACAGCATACACATCAAATACAAATCAACCATTCAAGCAAGCCAAACAATTGGTTTGTTCGGGTTAAGACACTTTAAATCACATAGAATGACAAATAACTATGAAGTATTTCACTTACTCAACAACCTTAGATAAACTCAATAGATTATTCATACATTTAAGCAATTAAGAGTATCTTTTACCCAAACAACTCATAAACCCAAGCAAACAACAATTTCAAACAATAGATCAAGTTTTATTCTTTTTAATTTCATTTCATAGCATTTATTGTTTGATTTCCCTTTTATTCAATCAATACTTATCTTCATTTTTTTTCATTCATTACTTACTAACTTCATTTCATCTATTAATAGGATTCATGTTCCATTCAATGGCTTGCATTTATATTCATTTACTTAAGTTTCTAATTGCATACTTACAATACTTACTTTCTACCATATTTTATTATAGTAAATTTCAATTATAACTTAAGTTCACAATAATTACAACATCAAATTCTTATTTATAAAAGAATTTCATTGAATACTTTCATTACCTCAAGTTTATTACTTGTATAATATCCATTACTTTTTCTTATTAAACATTAGAACTTTTAATATTTGGTAAGTTATATATCTGTTTTTAAGGGTGTATTTGAAAGTTATACAAGTCTTTCTCATTTCTTTAAATTAATTTAATGTTCAATGATCATATTTTGCTATTTATAGATCACAAATTTTAAATTTCTTGAAATTTCATTTATAACTTGGCATTAAATCCATTATTTCACTTAGAGGTTTCAATTATTAGTTAAATTCCATTTCACTAAGGTAGTTGAAACTATTAATTAACGGAAACTTAAGAATTTAAATACCTGGTAAAATTTCAAATCATTATAGAATAATAGATAAATATATACTTACAACTTATATATTCAATTATATTTAAAACAATTAAAATTTACATTTTCTTTTTATCAAAATAACCTGCAGTAAAACTACTACATTGACCTTCCCACTTCGAAACTCGAAAATGAATGTCGATTATGGGTGCACTACTCATCACCGAAATTATTTTCCAGCGAAGGAGAGGGGAGTACATAACCTATTTCTTTCCAAATTTCTTTAAAACAATTCTTTCAATTCTTATTGAAATATATATATCAGAAAATACTTCTAAATAATATTATTATTATATTCCAATCATCATTCAAAAGAAAATTTTCCAAAAATCCCGGAACTTAAGTTCTAAAATTTCCAATTTGATTTATTTTATTTTCAATCTTATTTAAACTATTATTTATAAATTTCATTACCTAACAACCAATATATAGCAACCAAATATATAGCAACCAAATATATATCATTTATAAAATTTTATTTTATATATAGAAAATATAATAGGCAAAATTATTTAATTCACCTATATTCAAAACAAATATTGTGTCGGTCTATCCTATTAAGTGTTTAGAAATCCCTATTGATGACAAAGCGTCCTATGCATCAACCAGAATTTATAAATACAAGACAGAACAAATTAACACAATATCAAAACCTTTTTATAACACTAACAAATACGCTCCCCCATATATATACGCTCAATGACTCATCATAGGGTATTCCAACCCTATTAATAAAGAGTCAGACCCCACAAAGCTAAGGTTTATCGCTAAACCAAAGCTCTGATACCAGATGTAACATCCCACCTTTTTGTACGCTTAAGCAGACACACGTGCCAACTTAAACCATACAGAAGGGCGGATTATTATGGGATAAATAAGAAAAAAGTGGAGAAATAAAAGAAACACAATAGAATCTTTCAGCGGAATGATAAAATATAATAATCAAATAACAGTTCATGAAGCTGTTTTACAAAACATTTGATTATACTTATAAAATACATATCAGAGTTACACATACCGGAGAATGATAATTAATGCAGCGGAATACAAGGGTGTAATGGAATATAAAAAATAGTAGTAATAAAATCTTCGTCTTCGTCCTCTAGAAATAGAGCCTTCAAATCTTGAAATGCTCAGGCTGACCTGAGCGAATTGAAAGACAAAACACTCAAGTCAGAACTAAAAGATCTTATGTAAGTTAAATCAATGATAAATATATGAGTGGAACGGCATCAGAGATGTTTACGGGATTTGACATCTCCTATCCAGTGTCTAACGTGAGTGCAGTAACTTAAGAGATGCTCGGGATTCACATCCCCTAAGGATCCGTTAAACTATTTACTATGTAGTAATATTCGCTATTATAATAATGTCTAATATAAAATAAACATACTTTTTAATAGCGTCAAGGGGTTACCCATATAGCCCTTAACACGTAATAGTCCCAGTAGTCTATCCAGTATTAGCATACTCCCAAAATGGGGGCTACCCTCGATACTCCACAGGCTACGGGAGAAATCACAACTCATAGTAAAGTTCGCTATGGTAGGTGACACGACATAACTAGGCAATGCCAGGGTAGATATACCAATTACGCATCCAGACTGGTGGTGACGCATAGCAGCCACTACCGCCCACCTCGAACAACACTACCAAATCAAGGGTGCGCACCAAATAAAATCACAAGTAATAGAATGGTATCGAAGAAGTGTGTTCGATCAGAGGTGCTACCTCATTGGTCCGTCAATCGCTCCTGTTTTAGCCACCTTATGCCAACTCACGGGAGTTGGGTCCACATTATACCTTAGGATCGTCGCCACCATCCTACTTCATTCTGGAAACTCCACCACGTACACAGTTGTCAAAGTGGTTTCCGGTATCGACAGAGAGTTTGTCCATATCTGATCCCGGTCTCTTTAACAACCAATCGTTATTATAACACCGTGGTCATTTAAAAATATTTATACTTTAAAAACCCATAATATCATTTCCATTTCAGAACATAACCTTTATTTCAAAAATAGTATATACTTCAAAACCAAATTCAATAATATATCATTTAAAAAAATCCAAATTTCAAATCACTATTCTTACTTTTATTTATAAAACTTGAAATATTCTTTAAAACCATCTTAAACCCAAATCACATAATGTAGTCATATTCTTAATCTCAAAATTTCAATCGGTTTCAAATCAATATATTCAAAGATAATTCTTAAATAAATTCTATTCAAATAAATTCATTTTTCAAACCATATTACTTTCGTAGTTAAAACAGTTTCAAAACCAACACTTTGAAACAATAATACTTTAATTCCGATAAAACATTTCAATTTTGATATATATTTCAAATCTTTAAATATTCCAAAATTTCCAAACCAAATCTAATAATCTCATATATTTCTTAATTCAATTTACTATTATTTAGTTTAAAATTATTTAATAAATAAATTCAATAGCATTTACATAAAGCTAAAACTTGAAATATTCGTAAATCAACTTAAAACATCATCAAGTTATACATAGCTTAAATTTTAAGAATTTAACTATATATAAAATAATATTTATTCAATATCAAAATTAGTATTTATATAAACCCTTATTTTTCCAAAAGCCATACATTTCAAATATATATATATATATAGACCAACTGTGTTTGTATATAATTTTCTATCTTATGGCAAGTGATACGGATATTTATCATTTCAATCCGCAATTTAAAATAAATACGGTTATATATCATTTCAAATCGCAATCCCGAATAAAATAAATCCATAACGAACTTGCAAATTATAATGATATAAAATAAAACATCCATTCATCCAATATCAATCATCAAGCATTTATCACAATCATCATCCAATTAAATCAATAACATCAAAATAGAACAGATAATAAATAACAGGCATTTACTGGCAATTTATATTCAATAACAAATTAAATAACTATTTAACTTTTAGTTTATATGCAATAATAAATTAAATAACAATTTAATTCAATAAATTCAATTTAACTGAGATGATGATTAAAAATATGCTAAACAGTCATAAATAAATTTCAAATCACATCATATATCAATTTAACAAACATAAGAAATTTTTAGAAGTCGTGAGTGGGTTAAAACACTCACCTTTATACGAATCTGAAAATAATAGACTTCTAATTAATAGCTCTTCTCTATGTTTCCTTAGTCTCCTTCTTGATTACTAGCTTTGTTCCAAAAAAAATTTCTTTTATTTTGATTTACTTTAATATTCCTCCTTATTATATTAATATATATATGTGTGTATGTATTTTTAAAAGATTTGAAAAAAGAAGATTTGAAAAAGAAGAATTGAAAAAGAAAAGGATTTAAAATAAGAACTGAAAATGGAAGAGAAGATATAGATTTGAAAAGAAAGAAGAAAGTTTGAAATAGAAGAAAATTTGAAGAAGAAGAAGAATATTTGAAGAGGAAGAAAAAATTAAAATGAGATATAATAAGGAGATTTGAAGAAAAACAAAAAAGAAGAAGATTAGATTGGAGGTTGCGGTTTCATTTGCGTCATATCTTATTTATAAGGTTAGAGTTAGGTTTAGGGCCAAAGAGATTTGAAAAGAGAGGCCGCTATTAATTAGAAATAAATGAAATGATGTTTCAGAAAATGAATTTGGAAAATGAATGAAAAATAATAAAGTAAATATGAACAAACTTGGTATTGAAATATAGCAAATATGAATAGCCTTTTTAAAAGTAGCAGGAATTAAAAAGAGGTAATTATTAATTAGAAAGGAAATGAATGGACCAACTCTATACTGTAAACAAACTTTTAGAATTCATATTTCAAAACAATCGTTCACTTAATTAATTTTGTTAACCCTAAACATACCAAAATTAACATCCTTTAAAGATTTAATTAACACACAATAAAGGAAAATAAATACCCTACACAAATTTGTGTCATAAATTAAAAGAATATACAGCATTAAGAACTTTTCATTTCTCCCTCTTTGTGATTGGACTGGGAATTAAACAAATATGTTAACATTTCGATTGAATGTTTTACTAGGAATGCATTAACATACATTCCAAAAAAAATGATAGCATAAGCAAGGTAATATAAACAGGTGTATAATGTATATATGTACATCTTTATCGCCACTTATAGTTTACATTCATAAATAAAAGGTATGAAAATAATCCACATAAGGAGGCACTGAATGTAAGAGTAAATTAGAAAAGTGAAGATGGAAAGGTAAGTTATGTTGCAATAAAAATCTAATAAAGTCTAATTGAAAAGGAAATAGTCAAGTGTAAATCTATTTTACCCCTTTTATCATCTCCTATTAACATTTAATTTAATGTAAGATTTCAAACCTAAATAATCCTTTCTTTTTAATGATCTAATTGGATCTAAAACATAAGTTTAAAAATTTAGGTATAAACATATATGCAATAAACTAGCATTAAATTTTGAAACGTGAACTAATTTAATTGGAAATAAATCACCCAATTTAAATTTATTTCAATATATATATATATGTTTACAATTAATGTCTTCCTACTTTTTAATTAAAAGATTCCAATCACATTAATTGTGTAACGACCCGTATTTTATGGATTGAAACATCGTAAAATAGTTGACCTTTGGTCGCATTGTTGTTAAGTCATTTTAGATTTTTAGCAGGATTTGGTTAAGTCTTAAGTCGTGACCGACTTATAGGATTGGTGACTCAAGGGATAGGTCGTAGACGACTTAGGGAGGTTTTACGACCTAAGGGAGTGGACTGGTTAAGTGTTAGGTCGGTTGGAACGACCTATAGGATGTTAGCGACCTAAGGATTTTAGGTCGTAGGTGGTTAGGTCGTATGGTAGGTTAGGTCAGTCGAGCGACCTAAGTGTTGACGACTTAATAGAAGTTAGCGGGTTGAGTGAGTTGCGACCTAGTGGCTACCGAGTTAGTATATTTAGGTCGGCAGCGACCTAAGGAAACTAGTGGTTAGCGACCTATAATAGTTCGCGACCTATAGGAGTTAGCGATCTAATTGTTAGCGACCTAAGAGTTAAGCAGAGTAGGGGATGGCTGGTTAGGGTAGTTAGGTCGTACGCGACCTAAGTTAGGTCGTGAGTTCTGTTTTAGTTAGGTCGCGTGTTGGCATAAGTTGTTAGGTCGCATAGGTTGGTAGGTCGCGTGGGAGTTAGGTCGCGTGTTGTTTTAGGTCGTCATGTGTTAGGTCGCTGAGGAGTTAAGTCGTAGCATCTGTTGGTCGCGTGGGTTGCTAAGTTGTTAGGTCGCAAGGTTTTGTCTAAGTGTTAGGTCGTACCTGTTGTTAAGTCGCGCGCTTGTGATAGGTCGTGTGCATTAGGTCGTAGGTCGCTGGCATGTTAAGTCGCAGATGCGCATTGTTGTAGGTCGTTAGGCTTAGGTCGGTGGGGCTTAGGTCGGAGGGGCTTAGGTCGGAGACGACCTATAGAGGTAGACGACCTAAAAATCTGCCTATAAATAGAAGGGTTTTTCTCACTTTTTGGGATCCGGATTTCGAAGCGACGAAGTGCTGCCATTTTGAGAGCTCGACTTCTACACTTCTTCACTTCTTTCCTCCACTCTAATCTAGTGCTTCCATCCATCCAAGTTGAAGATCAAATTGAAAATTCAAGGGCATAGATTGAAGATTTTCATCTTTTCAAGAGAGATTTCTTCGTTTGAAGCGGATTCGTGATAGATCAAGCTTGATCCCTCGCTGTCCAGATCTGAACCGTGTTGATTTGGGTTTGTTTAGGTGATTTGGTGAGTGGTGATTATCTCTCACACGGATCCAAAGGGGTAGATCGGATTGTTGGCTTGATTTGGTGTTAAAATAGTGATTTCTATGCATTTTTTAAACCTAAGTGTAGATCCATATAGATCCATTGTTCATGATGATTTGACAACCATTTTTGTATATGATTAACCTATGCAAGTTCATTCATCAAGTTGTAGAGATAATTCTCATGTTTTCATGCTTGTTAGACTTTCAACTCCATAATTACGAAATTTCCATTATTGTTATAATTGTTCATTTTGCTTATATTTGAATGCTTAGTTACTTGGATTGATGTTTGACATGATTGATTGCTGTGAATTAGATGATTGTTGATTGGTTTTAGACAAGGTGGTCGAAGGTGATTCAAAAGCTAAGGGAAAGGCTCTTGAATTGGGAAAGCTGCTTGTGGCATATGTAGCGGGATGATGAAGCTCTTATGCATAGATTTGATGATGTGATGTTGAGATGAGGCTTTGCGAGGATATAATGAAGCGAGGCATCATGTAATGAAGACTTGGTCTAATCCGGACGGGATCATTCCAAGCATGTTGATAACTTGGTGATATGATTCGAGTTGAGGATAATGAATGGATATGAGAATAGTCGTCGAGGAGGATGACTAGGAGGCTTGGATAGCATCGTTGTTGAAGGTTCTAGCATGCTCTAAGAAAGAGTACGATTGGGCAGATTCGATAGTCCCAACGACTAACTGTTGATGGTCGAGTACTCTGGGCAGATTCAATAGTCCTAGGCACGGGCTGCGACGACGTGCGGGAGCTATGTCTAGAACCGGGACTTCCATTAGCCCTTGACGGACGGCTGAAAGAATGTGTCGGTCATTCAATTAACGGTGATATCGAAGCATTGATAACAGTGATAGCCAGAGTCATGGATGTTTGGTTGTATCGTCATTCGGACTCAAGAGCGGTATTTTCTGGGTGCTTATCTGATTTAGGCCTTGGTACTTGGAAAACATCGCCCTTGACTCGAATGATTATTACTTTACTTTAAGTTGTATGCTCTGCTATGTTGCTTCTGCTTAGTGTGTGTCTGGGGGCTATCACTTTAGAAAGA
This sequence comes from Allium fistulosum, assembly GCA_030737815.1. Classification (NCBI taxonomy): domain Eukaryota; kingdom Viridiplantae; phylum Streptophyta; class Magnoliopsida; order Asparagales; family Amaryllidaceae; genus Allium; species Allium fistulosum. The sequence continues at coordinate 409,610,858 of CM060908.1, read as the reverse complement.
GGTGGAGTGGGAGGGTTGTATTCCTATTCCTTTTCCTTTATGCTCTTTTGGTATGTTGTTAGTTAATTTACTGCTCACTAAGACTGTTGTCTGACTCAAGGCTTTATGTTTTAATTCTTATTGCCTTGGGCTGTTCGTCCATTTTTGGGACGGGCAGACTAGGTAGCAGGTGACAGGTGTTGTTCTCTTCTCTCGATGCTGATATCGAAGACGAGCTGGAGGGTTGCATATTATCTTCTTATTATATGTACTGGATGTTCCGCTGCTTTGTATTCTCTGAGTGTTATGTAGTGAGGCTTGATGTATTGGCTATTTGGATGCTTGTATTCAACTATTATGGAGTTTTATATGATGACATTTTGTTCTGTAAAGCTTCACTATACATATGTTCTATTGTATTTTGTCCTTACGCTTTGAGTAATACGATAGATTCTGTTGTTTTTAATCTACCCTGACAATCGTCCATGGTCGCCTGGCACACTTTACAGCGCACTATCTCTAGATTTGGTGCAGGGGTCATGGGCGGTCGTCACATTTGGTATCAGAGCATTGGTTAATCGATTTTACCCAACGCTCACTGACGTAACTACGTATGAGAGACGTAATTGTATTTTGATGGATGAATACTATATATAATATAGTAACTTAGTAGAGTTGAGTCCTTTATGCAGTTGTTTCTCTAGATGTTCTAATCATTCCTTTTTAAAGATATTGAGAATGAGTTGAAGAGGGAGACCAGCTGCTAGGGAAGGCCGTGCTACTGAGGGGGCTGCTGATTATGCAGCTATGTTCGAAGCTATGATGACTTCGATCATGAGAAGGATACCAGTTCCGGGGGCAGCAGTAGATGTTGGAGTTCAAGTCCAAACTCCGAAACCAGTGGATTTTGCTAAGTTGTGCAAGGACTATACTACTCTTGGAGGGAAGGTTTTCTTGGGAACAGAATCAACTATTGAGGCCAGAGGTGGATAGATGCTTGTAGAAGGATCTTTGGTGATTTGGGAATTGAGGATGCGACTAAGAGGAAGTTGGCATCGAGACAGCTTCAAGGGAGAGCTTCTGATTGGTGGAACTCTATTACCATCACTACTCCGGAGGAAGAGATTACTTGGGAGCAATTCCAAGTCAGATTTGAAGCTAAGTTCATTTCTACAGCTCAAAAGTCTGTTCTGTTCAAGAAGTTTGTGGAGCTCAAGCAAGGAGGGAGATCAGTTCTTGAGTATGTTTCTGAGTTTGAAGCGTTGTCCAAGTATGCCCGGTCATATATTGAATCTGCATATCAGAAGAATGAGAAGTTTGTGACAGGCCTGGACAGTTATCTTGGGAGGCAGTTGGTGGATCATTTGGATGATTCATTTGAGAAGCTTGTGGAGAAAGCTCTCAGGCATGAGAGTCTGTTTCCTAAGGAAGGATCTGTTGTTGCTGTGACCAGGGAAGAGTCTAAACCCCAGCAGGGTGGAAACAAGAAGAGGAAGCAGCAGCAGCAGAAGGGTAAGGATGGCCAGAAGAAGCCGAAAGGCGAGGTGACTTGCTACAATTGTCAGCAGAAGGGCCATTTCTCGAAGGATTGTAAGAATCCGAAGGTGCCGATAAAGTGTCACAACTGTGACAAGCCGGGGCATTTCAGGAAGAATTGTCCAGAACCGAGGAGGGACAAGCAGATTGTGCAAGCTTATGCTTTGGGAGCTGTTCCGTCGTCTTCGAAAGCTCCTACCGCTGAAGAGAAAGGGAAGAGTGTGGTTGTTCAAGGTACTCTTTTCCTATGTGGTGTTCCAGTTAGAGTTCTGTTTGATACTGGAGCGTCGCATTCGTTTGTTTGTAATGAACTCGTAGGCCGGTTAGGTTTGGAACCGGATATTGTTGATAGGCCATTGGTTGTGACTAATCCAGTTGGGGGTTCGTCTTGTTTGTGTATGTTATGCCGTGGTCTGATTGTGTCGAGTCATGGTTGCTCTTTTGTTTGTGATTGTTTTGTTCTGAACTTTGCGGGGTTCGGAATTATTTTGGGTATGGACTGGCTTAGGAAGTATGCGGCAAAGGTTGATTGCGAGAGGTTGGAAGTGACAGTCGAGAATGTGGAGGGGCGAAAGGTTGTGATACGATGTAAGCATGAGGAAGGCGTCTTCATGAGCTTCATGTATTCGCTGGTTGTTCCACGGGATGGACTGTCATCAGTGCCGATCGCTAATGGATTCGAGGATGTCTTTGACGAAGTCAAAGGGTTGCCGCCGCATAGAGAGATCGAGTTTCGTATAGATCTAGTTGAAGGAGCCAGACCTGTTGTGATGCCTCTTAGGCGGATGGCGCCTAGGGAACAGCAGGAGTTGAGGGTGCAAGTTGATGATCTTTTGCAGAAAGGATTCATTCGGCGTAGTGTGTCCGAGTGGGGTGCACCAGTTGTGTTTGCAACCAAGGCAGATGGTTCGTTGAGATTGTGTGTGGATTATCGTGAGCTGAATAAGGTGACTAAGAAGAACAAGTATCCATTGCCGAGTATAGATGACTTGTTTGATCAGCTTCACGAAGCTAAGGTGTTTTCTCAGATGGATTTGGCAACGGGATTTCACCAGTTGAGAGTAGCTAAGGATAGTGTGCCGAAGACTGCTTTTCGGACACCATCTGGTTTCTTTGAGTGGCTGGTAATGCCGTTTGGATTGACTAACGCACCAGCATATTTTGTGGATCTTATGAATAGAGTGTTCAGAGATCAGTTGAACAAGTTCGTACTTGTGTTCGTGGATGATATTCTGATTTATTCCAGAACGGAAGAAGAGCACAAGACGCACTTGCGTATTGTTTTGGAAATCTTGCGGAAACATCAGCTGAAGGCTAAGTTTTCGAAGTGTCACTTCTGAAAGAGTGAAGTGAGGTTCTTAGGCCATGTGATTTCTGGAAGTGGAATAGCGGTTGATCCCGCTAAGGTAGCAGCAATCCAGGATTGGGTCAGACCTAAGAATGCATCAGATGTGAGGAGTTTTCTTGGATTAGCACGATATTATCGACGGTTTATCAAAGACTTCTCCAAGATAGCTGCACCATTAACAGGATTGACGAAAAAGAACCAAGTGTTCAGTTGGGATGCTAAGTGTGAGCAAGCTTTCGGAATCCTGAAAGAGAGATTGACGAGTGCTCCTGTTTTGACTATTCCAAGTGGGAATGATGAGATGGTGGTTTACACCGACGCATGTGGTACTGGACTTGGAGCAGTACTGATGCAGAGGGATAAAGTTGTTGCGTATGCCAGCCGACAACTGAAGCCGCATGAAAGGAATTACCCAACTCATGATTTGGAGTTAGCGGCGATTGTATTTGCTCTGAAGATGTGGAGACATTATCTATTGGGAGTTCGATTCGAGTTGTTTACGGATCACAAGTCGTTGAAGTATCTTTTCTCCCAAAAGGATTTGAATCTTCGGCAGCAACGTTGGCTAGAGTTTTTGGCATCATATGATTTTGGTATAGCTTATACTCCGGGAAAAGGTAACGCAGTGGCAGATGCGTTGAGTCGAAGACATGCAGGATTGGGAGCCATGTTTTCAGAATGGAAGAATCTCGAGTATTTAGCTGGATTTGACTTCAGGCCCAGATGCGAATTGGAACCTGAGATGTTGGCAAACTTATCGATAAGACCCACTCATGTGGAAAGGATTGGCGAGAGCCAAAAGCGGGACGATAAGCTTGTCAAGATTATCCGTGGTTTGGAATCTGGATTGGATCCAGAAAAGGATAAAGGATTCGAGGTCAATCGAGAGGGTTGGCTTCGGAAGCAAGGACGACTAGTTGTTCTCGATATAGATGAATTGAGGAATGAAGTTCTGAAGGAAAGTCATCACTCGAAGCTGACAATTCATCCAGGTGGAAATAAGATGTATCGGGATATGAAGAGAACCTACTACTGGGAAGGTATGAAGAAGGATGTTGGAAATTTTATTTCCAAGTGTATGAACTGCCAGTTGGTAAAAGCCGAACAGAAGAAGCCAAGTGGATTGCTTCAGCCATTAGAAGTTCCTACATGGAAGTGGGAGCAGGTATCGGTGGATTTTATTGATGGACTACCTAGAACAAGAACGGGAAATGAAGGGATTTGGGTCATTGTAGATCGTCTGACCAAGAGTGCGAGGTTCATTCCTGTTCGATCGACTAGGACTGCATCAAAGTTGGCTGAGTTGTATGTTAAGTGGATAGTTCGATTCCATGGTATTCCGAAGAGTATAGTGAGCGATCGAGATCCATTGTTCACTAGTGGATTTTGGAAGAGCTTCCAGGAAGTTTTGGGAACCGAGTTGTGTTTGAGTACGGCTTATCACCCTCAAACAGATGGTCAGACCGAGAGAGTCAACCGAGTTTTGGAAGATCTTCTTAGAGCATGTGTTTTGGACTTCGGAGGATCATGGGAAGATCACCTTCATTTGGTAGAGTTTTCATACAACAACAGTTACCAGCCAAGCATTGGTATGGCACCGTATGAGGCATTGTATGGAAGACCGTGTAACTCTCCGACATGTTGGTTGGAAACTGGAGAAAAGCTGATACTTGGGCCAGAGATGATTCGGTAGACTTCGGATTATATAGAGATCATTCGGCAACGAATGAAAGCAGCCCAAGACCGCCAGAAGAGTTATGCCAATAAGCGTCGGAAGGATTTGGAATTTGATGCTGGTGATATGGTTTTTGTGAAGATTTCTCCACTGAGGAATGTTATTCGATTCGGGAAGAAAGGAAAATTGACTCTGAGATTTGTTGGACCATTCCCGATCATCGAGCGAATTGGAAAACTCGCTTATAGATTGGAGTTGCCAGAGAAGATGTCGAGTGTGCACAATGTTTTTCATGTATCATATCTACGGAAGTATGTGCACGACTCGAATACAGTGGTTTCTGCTGATAGCTGTGAAGACTTCGAAGTTGATCCAGTCGATAGAAGACCTCGTAAACCGCTTCGTGTTGTGGAAACCAACACGAAACAGCTTAGGAGGAAGATAGTTAAGTTGCTCAAGATACAATGGAGTGATGATGATAACGACTGTACGTGGGAGGTGGAAGAGAGGATGAAGGCAGCTCATCCTGAACTCTTCGAGGTATGGCCCTAAGGTGTCGTGTCATCTAACAAAATTGTAACTTGTTCTAGTTTTAGAATTCTGCATGCTAAGCTAGAATTGGATGCATGGTTTGTTGATTGCTATGGATGGTAGGCGTGCAGAATAGCCTTTGATTGCTTTGATTGTTTGGAATTTCGGGGGCGAAATTCCTAAGAGGGAGAGAATGTAACGACCCGTATTTTACGGATTGAAACATCGTAAAATAGTTGACCTTTGGTCGCATTGTTGTTAAGTCATTTTAGATTTTTAGAAGGATTTGGTTAAGTCTTAAGTCGTGACCGACTTATAGGATTGGTGACTCAAGGGATAGGTCGTAGACGACTTAGGGAGGTTTTACGACCTAAGGGAGTGGACTGGTTAAGTGTTAGGTCGGTTGGAACGACCTATAGGATGTTAGCGACCTAAGGATTTTAGGTCGTAGGTGGTTAGGTCGTATGGTAGGTTAGGTCAGTCGAGCGACCTAAGTGTTGACGACTTAATAGAAGTTAGCGGGTTGAGTGAGTTGCGACCTAGTGGCTACCAAGTTAGTATATTTAGGTCGGCAGTGACCTAAGGAAACTAGTGGTTAGCGACCTATAATAGTTCGCGACCTATAGGAGTTAGCGATCTAATTGTTAGCGACCTAAGAGTTAAGCAGAGTAGGGGATGGCTGGTTAGGGTAGTTAGGTCGTGAGTTCTGTTTTAGTTAGGTCGCATAGGTTGGTAGGTCGCGTGGGAGTTAGGTCGCGTGTTGTTTTAGGTCGTCATGTGTTAGGTCGCTGAGGAGTTAAGTCGTAGCATCTGTTGGTCGCGTGGGTTGCTAAGTTGTTAGGTCGCAAGGTTTTGTCTAAGTGTTAGGTCGTACCTGTTGTTAAGTCGCGCGCTTGTGATAGGTCGTGCGCATTAGGTCGTAGGTCGTTGGCATGTTAAGTCGCAGATGCGCATTGTTGTAGGTCGTTAGGCTTAGGTCGGTGGGGCTTAGGTCGGAGGGGCTTAGGTCGGAGACGACCTATAGAGGTAGACGACCTAAAAATCTGCCTATAAATAGAAGGGTTTTTCTCACTTTTTGGGATCCGGATTTCGAAGCGACGAAGTGCTGCCATTTTGAGAGCTCGACTTCTACACTTCTTCACTTCTTTCCTCCACTCTAATCTAGTGCTTCCATCCATCCAAGTTGAAGATCAAATTGAAGATTCAAGAGCATAGATTGAAGATCTTCATCTTTTCAAGAGAGATTTCTTCGTTTGAAGCGGATTCGTGATAGATCAAGCTTGATCCCTCGCTGTCCAGATCTGAAGCGTGTTGATTTGGGTTTGTTTAGGTGATTTGGTGAGTGGTGATTATCTCTCACACGGATCCAAAGGGGTAGATCGGATTGTTGGCTTGATTTGGTGTTAAAATAGTGATTTCTATGCATTTTTGTAAACCTAAGTGTAGATCCATATAGATCCATTGTTCATGATGATTTGACAACCATTTTTGTATATGATTAACCTATGCAAGTTCATTCATCAAGTTGTAAAGATAATTCTCATGTTTTCATGCTTGTTAGACTTTCAACTCCTTAATTACGAAATTTCCATTATTGTTATAATTGTTCATTTTGCTTATATTTGAATGCTTGGTTACTTGGATTGATGTTTGACATGATTGATTGCTGTGAATTAGATGATTGTTGATTGGTTTTAGACAAGGTGGTCGAAGATGATTCAAAAGCTAAGGGAAAGGCTCTTGAATTGGGAAAGCTGCTCGTGGCATATGTAGCGGGATGATGAAGCTCTTATGCATAGATTTGATGATGTGATGTTGAGATAAGGCTTTGCGAGGATGTAATGAAGCGAGGCATCATGTAATGAAGACTTGGTCTAATCCGGACGGGATCATTCCAAGCATGTTGATAACTCGGTGATATGATTCGAGTTGAGGATAATGAATGGATATGAGAATAGTCGTCGAGGAGGATGACTAGGAGGCTTGGATAGCATCGTTGTTGAAGGTTCTAGCATGCTCTAAGCAAGAGTACGATTGGGCAGATTCGATAGTCCCAACGACTAACTGTTGATGGTCGAGTACTCTGGGCAGATTCGATAGTCCTAGGCACGGGATGCGACGACGTGCGGGAGCTATGTCTAGAACCGGGGCTTCCATTAGCCCTTGACGGACGGCTGAAAGAATGTGCCGGTCATTCAATTAACGGTGATATCGAAGCATTGATAATAGTGATAGCCAGAGTCATGGATGTTTGGTTGTATCGTCATTCAGATTCAAGAGCGGTATTTTCTGGGTGCTTATCTGATTTAGGCCTTGGTACTTGGAAAACATCGCCCTTGACTCGAATGATTATTACTTTACTTTAAGTTGTATGCTCTGCTATGTTGCTTCTGCTTAGTGTGTGTCTGGGGGCTATCACTGTAGAAAGAGGTGGAGTGGGAGGGTTGTATTCCTATTCCTTTTCCTTTATGCTCTTTTGGTATGTTGTTAGTTAATTTACTGCTCACTAAGACTGTTGTCTGACTCAAGGCTTTATGTTTTAATTCTTATTGCCTTGGGATGTTCGTCCATTTTTGGGACGGGCAGACTAGGTAGCAGGTGACAGGTGCTGTTCTCTTCTCTCGATGCTGATAACGAAGACGAGCTGGAGGGTTGCATATTATCTTCTTATTATATGTACTGGATGTTCCGCTGCTTTGTATTCTCAGAGTGTTATGTAGTGAGGCTTGATGTATTGGCTATTTGGATGCTTGTATTCAACTATTATGGAGTTTTATATGATGACATTTTGTTCTGTAAAGCTTCACTATACATATGTTCTATTGTATTTTGTCCTTGCGCTGTGAGTAATACGATAGATTCTGTTGTTTTTAATCTACCCTGATAATCGTCCATGGTCGCCTGGCACACTTTACAGCGCACTATCTCTAGATTTGGTGCAGGGGTCATGGGCGGTCGTCACAAATTGTCATTGATTTCTAGGGTAAAAATAAATGAGACAATTAATTTTTTTATAGTAATTTAACGTATTTACGGAATTATTTTATACAAACCAAAAGTTATTAATTCTTATTTCTATAATAAATTTTTTCAGCTACCAACATTTCAAATAAATTAACATATGATTTTTTTTATTTAGTAAAGAACCATATATATATATATATATATCTATTTACATTTATTAATCAAATCAATTGGAATTTACATTCATATGGTCATTTGTTTTTTTCCTTATTAAACTTTACAATTATTTCCAATTTAAGCTCTACAATTACATTCCTAATTTGCTTTACCATTACAATTGATTGAAATCACATTAACAATTGTCAATTTCATTCAATCAACATCAACAATCACATTCATACTTTAATATCAACCAACAAATATTATAATTACTTATCTAACATTGATTTTATCAAATTATAGTTTATTACGTATTATTTTAATTATTGCTTCATTCATAAACCACTAACAATACATTATTACCGAATATTACCTTAATTCACACTAACGTAATATTTGATTTCATTTATTGCAATTGGTTTCAATTAATTGGAATGTCACGAAATTAGTTATTTATCCACTTGCATTAACATTATTACCTTAATTTACATCAAATTACTATTAATAATTTGTTATCATTAACTCTCGATCACAATCTTAAAAGTTTAATCATTTCCAAACCAATGTTATAATTTCTTACTAAACATTGATTATATTCAATTACCATTCAATATGTATTAATTCATTAATTAATTCAATATTTACCTTTGTTTTTCTTGTATTAAATTTATTACAAAATATTACTATTTACAATCAATTATAACCCTGCAATTGTTTGGGATTGCATTGAATTAATTATTTATTAGCTTACATCAACATTCTTACATTTTATTCCCGTTATAAATTCATTAACAAATTACTAATTTCTTTTATTTATACAACACTTACATTCATACCTACTTACATTAGTTTTATCCCATTACACTAATATACGCCTATTTACATCTTAATTTGAATAAATATTACATTTCTAAATGTGTACTTCTATCAATTGTACACATTAATTAAGGTTAAAAACCAATTAATGAATTTACCATAATTCCATTCTTATACCAGTTTATTACTTTGTACATACATTATGTTTCTATGTAACTTATACATTCACACTTTCCGTTATTATATTAACTGTCATTAAAGAAATGTTCATTATTAGTCACCAATGATTATACCAACTCATATCACACTAATCCTATTCAATTCCCATTTATTACACAGATTTATATTAATAAATCAACATTTACATTTGTTACTTACATTCAACTTATAGCCAAGTATACCATTTACACTAATCCCATAAATTGTAATTTCAGTCAAATAGTTAATAATTAACTTTGGTTAACCCTATTACTTTTCATTTAAGTTATTATCCCCTTATTAATTAACAAATTTAAAACATTGAAAATTACGGGTTGTTACATACTCTGAAATGGTATGTATATATAACAGTACAGATTTCTTGTATTTAAAAGTTGCTATTCTATATTTTATTTTGTTCCGTTGCGATTGTGAGATTCTGATGTTGTTTTTATCTTCTTCTTCTACCTCTTTCTTCTTTAACCCTGAAGACTCGTATTTCTGTTCACTTTGAGTCGAATTGGTATGGAATATTGTTGGCTCAAAGGGGTATGGATTTGTGGGCCATTTCACTTGGTATTAGAGTGGAAGGTTAAGCGAGAACCTTGGTTCTGGTGGGGATTACTCATTAGAAATAGAGTCAGTAGTACTCTAGAATGAGTTTGAGTGTAATAATAGATATGAGCGCGTATTTGTTAGTGAATATAAATTGTTTTATATTGTGTTGACTGATCGGTTGGGTGTTTATAAATTCTGATCGATACAGTCAGGATCCCTGTATCGATAGGAATTTCTAAACTCTTAAACTAGGCAAATCGACACATTATTGTTTTAAAGGTGGGTGAATGAAATAATTTTACCCAAAAATATATTTTGATATGAAAGAAATATTTTCTGAAATTATTATATAACTTGTATGTTTGGATGATAATATTTTAGACAAACAAGATTATAAAATCTAAAATAGTTTATATAACCAAGGAAAGTACGAGATTGAATTTTGAAATTAAAATTAAAAGTGAGAATTTAAAAAAAATTTGACTTGGATTAAGTTGGTAAATTAAATTTTTGAAATTTAATTGAAGATAATTTGGAAAAAATTAATAATGAGGTGAAGTAAATAAAATTTAGAATGTGAATGAATTGGATTGAAAAATAAAATTTGATTGAGGAATAAAAATTTAATTGGATTGAAATTTGCTTAAGCTGAGTAAAATGGAAGTGAGTTGAATTAAAAGAACTTAAGCTAATGATATTGAGTTGGATTTGAATTAAGTTGAAATCGAATTGGAAAGAAATGAATTGAGATATAAATGACATTAAATGAAATTAAATTCCTACATAATAAAATTCAAATGAATTGGGTAAAGTCAAAAGAATAGTATGATGCTAGATTTAACTGGAGTTAAGTTAAATAAAATTGAATTGAAATAAAAATTCAGTTAGTTATAAATAATGTTGAATGGAATAAAATTCTTACTGAAATAAATAAAAGTAAGATAAGAATTGAATTGGGATAAATAAATTTAAAATAGCTCACTGTAACGATCCCAAATTATATATAAATTTAAATTGATAATTAATTGTATTTTTGAATAAAAATAGAAAAAATAAATTGATTTAATGGATGCGAGTTTCCCCGAATATGAATAAATTTTGTTTAAATCATTTAAATTTAAAAATATTGTATATATATGTATATATGTATATATGTATTTGAGCATATATGAGTAAATTTGAAATTATATAAATATAGATATATATTTGATTTGAATTTAAATTGTAAATAAATGGTTTAAGAAATGAAATTATATAAGATATAAAAGTATAAATATAAAATACATAAGATAAAACAAATACTTAAGATGGAAATAGAAACAAATAAAGATGCATCCAAGCATATTTTAGTGTAAACAAATCTACATAGTTATGTATATACACTTGCAAAAGAAAACAACATAAATATATTCAAGTATGAAAATAAAACAAAGAAAAATAAAACACATACAAAATGGTACTTAATAAAAACAATAAATATATATGAAGACTAAGCAAACATAGTCAAGTTGAACAAAAGGAATAAAAATAAGCACTTGTGTAAAATACTTAAGCTAATAAAATAAGACAATGGAACAAAAGCAATGACAAAACATATACATAAGTAGGAAAACAAATAAACATAGATGTGTATAAACTTACAAATAAAATAAGGTATGTTGTACATAATAATTTATGAAAATGTCTCTAGTACACTCCCTTATACCCATCAGCCGAAATGAAGGTAAAGCAAGTAAAATAAGGTACATATGCATTTAATGTTTACATCTCTAGCATGGCAAAGAAAAACTTTCAGCCGAGATAAACAATGCAAAGGACTCAAGTAATTAATGCAAAGATATCTTTAGTACAAAGGAAAAATAATATCACTTGTACAAATATCACCATCAACCTGTAAATGTAAACTCTTTTCTTTATATCCATCTACCTCATTTCAGTTTCGATTATTCAAAACTGTGAAAAGGAAAAAAAAACTAAAGTATTATCATCTTCAGCTTAAAACAAAACTTCACTTTAAAACAACGATATATATCAAGATAAATCAGAGGATTAAAGATCAAAGAAGACTTCAGCTTGCAAACTTTCAAGCCTACTTCAACATAAAAACCTGCTCTGTTCTTTCTTCTTCAAAACTGTGAGTAACATCACCTTTAAATGTTTAAGTATACAAATCTGTTGCATGTTTCATCCTTGAATAAGTATGTAGTGTGTGTGTGTGTGTATATGCAATTCTGTTGAGTACATAAGAATGTATAATATGCATGTGTGTTTTATCAGAGTAATCTCTGTTTATAGTTCCCAGAGTTCAAGCCTTGATTTAAATTCAAAACCTCTTGATTTTGACTTTGTTTGCACGTAAGATTGAAATGAAACTTGTTTGTTCCATCACAAACTTTAGATTAAAATTTTATTTAAGTTAAATAATAGTGGAATGTCTCTGGAAATTATCTGGAAAACAAAAATGACTAAGAAAATCTAATATAAGTCAAAACCCAAACTTAGTGATTCATTAATTCAGGGTTATAAATCAAATCCCTAAACGAAAACATGATTTTTAAAACTAAATTCGTAATTTTTAATACTAGTTTGAAGGTGCGGTTCTTGTTCGAACTGAAAATGGTATATTGGGATTTTCTGATGATCTCTGTTGACTGGGAGGTCGCGATCTTCAGTATCGATGGAGGGGTGATCGAAGGTGATGGGAAAAATACTAGAGGGTGATGTAATTTATCGAAGAGGCAGTGGCAGTTGAATTTATTCTGGAACCCTAGTTTAACTGGGTTTGGTTGTTCGATCCACTGCGGGTTCTACGATTGATCGAGTGCAGTGGGATTTTTGGAGATGGTAGCGTGGACGTAGACGAAGGTCTGGACGGAGGTGCGTTCTGGTGGTCGAAATTTCGAATGTGACGTGTTGACAGGTTTGGAGGCTGGGTTCTGTCTCGTGTTTCCAGGTTCGAGCTTTTAAGCTTGAATTCATTTTCGACGAGATGATGGGGTTCTGGCGATCGGTAGAGTTGGTCTGAGGCGATCAAAGTCACCATGCACATGCACGGTGCACTTTGTTGATTCTGGCGAATTTTGGATTGTGGGGAGATTTGGTACTCGAGTACTTCGGGTTTTTGCTCGAAGCTTTTTGGTGTTTGTCTCGGAGCGGTTATAGGGTGAACTTGGGGTACTTTACCTAGGTGGTAACAGGTTTAGAAAACTTGATTGGATTCAGATTTAATTTAAAATTTGCAACAAGTTTTTAACGAAGTTTAAAACCAAAATTTAAGATATGGATCCAAACTTGTTTTGTCTCCTAGATTTAAATAAATATAAGTTTTATAAAAAATAAAATGTTTTAACAACTTTAAAATGTTTAAAGTATATTTTAAAGTGTGTTTTAAATTTTGCTAAGTTAAATTTGTATTTATTTTTGAATCTAAATTTGAAATAGAATGTAAAAGTAAATTCAAAAGCAAAATGTCTCAAATGCATTTGTAAAGGAGAATTTGATCATTAATAAGAAAATGTTTTATCCTTTAAATAATGAAGATTTAAGGATTTGTGATTATTAAGTTAATTAAAATGAATAATTAACTAATTTAATTAATTAATGATTTGGATTAATTAATTTAGTAATTAAGAGTTAATTAGTTAACCATTAAGGGTTAATTAATTAAGATAATTAATTAAGGTAAATTAATTAATGAAAGTGACTAAGAAACACTTATTAATTAAGGAGTAATTAATTAGTTGTTGTAATTAATTAAGAATTAATTATTAATTAGAGGTTAATTAATGATTAATCAAAGAATAATTTATTAAATGTTTTGTAATCAATTGATTATTAATTTACCATGACTAGCAAATTTATTCATAGAAATTAATCTGATTTGAATCAATCAGATAATTAAGGTGATCTTATCTATGGATGTTTAGATTGTATTGGATGATTTAATTGTTTGATATCCCTGATATATGATGCTTTGTGATACACCCTGATTTATGTTGTGATCTGTGATAAATTATCTATGATGTAATTTATTTATCTGTGATATATATCTATGATCTGTGAATGAAAGATAAGCGGTATAGTTTATATCGCTTATCAACTATATTTTTGTAATTTGATCTGTGATGATTGATGATGTTGCACTACTGTGTGAAACCCCTAGACTACACCATACACACACAAATATGGATTTCACGTGGAAATCGGTTAAGTCACAGATGATGTAATTTAATATTTTTGGAAATTGAAATCTTAATTTCAATTGATTTTGGAAATGAATTTGGATTTAAAGTGAAAAGCTTTTGAAATGGAATTTCAAAGATAAAAATTATTTTTGAATAACTTGATTAAGTTTTGAAATTTAACTAATTTGATTTGAATTCAAGTTTGAAATTGAATTCTATGGTTCGAAACTAGGGATTTAAGATGTTGTACAAGTTATATGAATTTAAACCATTTTAAAAGTATAATTTTTGGAATTTGAATTTAACCCAAGGATTTCAACTCGTATGAATGAATCAGATTTTCTGAAATAAAACTGTTTGTTTTCAAATGATAAAAGCTTTCAGATAAGAAAAGAAATTCCAGTTTAATTAAAGGAATTTCAAGTTTGAATTGAAAAACGGTTTTCCAAGTTATGAATGAAATTGTTTTGAAAGCTATGAATTGAATCTTTTATTTTTAACAGATTTAAAATGATGATTTGTTTAAACCATTAGAAATGAAATTGTTTTGAAAGCTATAAGTTAAATCTTTGTTTTAAAGATTTAACAAGTTAATTTGAAATGGAAATTAATTTGGAAATCTGTGAATGAATCTTTTGTTTAAAAGATTAAAATGTGGAAATTGTTTAAACCGTTGTAGGTTGTTAAAATGAATCTTTTTGTTTAAATATTTGAAATGGTAATTTGTTAACCATTTGAAAAGAAAAGTTTTGGGTAATAAGTTGTGAATTAATTGAAATCCCATTATCCATTTGTTTTTAAATATTGCGCTCATTATTCGGTTTAGCCGGGAGAGAACCTTTGTGTCATATAACCCATTTCGAATAAGTGATACGTCGTATATGGATAGCATTTGAAGACCGGTGTTGAAGATCGGGTGTCTGCGAAAACGATAGGATAACCTATCGATTGTCTCTGCACTAGGTAGCTCCTGGTATAGAGATTCCCTAAGTGATGGGAAGTCCGATCGGGATTGTGAATACCCGGATTTGCAAGGGCTTCTTTGGAAGTGCCTTCGGTTCTGTTCGAACCCGGAACAAACTTGTATGGTTACATGTCTGACATTACACTTTGAGATATAAAGCCGATGTCTTTCAAATACATTTCTGTTTGGTGGCGGAGAATTTATTCTCTTAGCTTAACACCCTTCTTTGAGACGTACGAGCTCAGAGGTTATGTAGTTGAAATTTATCAGCGATATACTCCCAATTTGGTAATGTGGCATGCTAAGTGTTGCTGTGTGATGATCATTGTTTGATCATTTGTGATATGATCATTTGTTTGATTTTTTATCTTTGTGATCATTACTTTGATCATCTGTTGACCCAAAGCATGGCTTTGTGCCAAAGCGTAGCTTTGTGGACGAGACCTCTTCGGACCTCACAACCCGGAAATGGTTGAAACAGGAATATGCGGCAAGGTTATGAGGGTCGCGCCCTTTAGGGTATGTCATTTCCTTCTGGAAAAGGGTGGTATCAGGTATGGAGCCCTGGTATTTAACCAATGTGGATACTCCGATCTCATTTATTGTGATTTTGTGTTTATCGAGGCACCTCGGATAAAGGTCCCAAAGGACCGGGGGGTGGCATATTCGTGAGTTACCTGTTATAGGGGTAACCCGGCCTTGTGTTGGCAGAGAGCAGTTTGTCTCTCGGGACGTCCAGCCAGAGGCGATCCCATTCGGCAGTAGGAAAGGAAGTTCCTTAGCCTGACCATTTGTTGGAAATCCAAAGAAACAATACGAACCTTTACGATTGCAACTGTATAACCTGCTATGGAATGTGGCGGTAACCTGCTATTGAACATGGTAGCTATAGTAGGCATAACGCGAAATGCCTATGATGGCTAAGATTAATATTATACTTTCGAAATGTTTTCTGCACTATGCACTAGTAATAATATGGAAAAGAAATTTTCTCGTATCAAGCATCTTTGACTATCATAAGGAGAAATCTCCTCCGATTCTGCGTTTGCATTGTGTGTGTGTGCGGAAGGCCTTATGGTAGTTTCATTTTCCAAAAGCATTGCGAATGTTTTTTACTTCTTTTGCTGTTTGTTAAAGATAAACTGTTTTTGTTTGCTCACACCAGTCCCACGACTGATCCGGAGTTTATTGTTCCCTTCCTAAACTCTGGGTGCCCACCATTTTCCACACGGGCAGTCTAGAGTTGGGTTTCTCGGATATTCAGGTCTAGTACTTTATCTGGAGCTGGTCCAGTCCTTGGACGACTGACCTTGCTTATCTTGGTGCATTGGTTGGTGTTTCGTGCTAGCAATGGATTGGAGCATTCTATTGGATATATTCTATCTGCTGCTGGTGTCATCTATTTTCTTTCCGCTGATATTTCTTGTATCATGTCTCTGATGTATATTGATATCTGTTGTATCATTCGGTTGTATCATATTGTATCATATTTTCGTATCTGTCATTGTATCAATGTTATATATATATATTGATATATTCTTTTTCTTCCGCTGTGTTGTTATACTTAATGTTGTTATAAGCTCCGGTGAACCAGATTTGGCGTTTGAATCTACGGCATTTTGAGTACAAGTGAAGTACGGGTGCCGATTTTCGAAGGCCGATTTCAGGGTCTTCACAACATGGTATCAGAGTTAAGATTGAACTTTAGCTCAGGAGTATAACACATTAAGTAGCTCATTAGAGATAGGGTGAAGTATACCCCAGAATGAGTAATTCTCAGATATCCGTCTGTATGCCTCAGTAAATTCTCTTGCTATCCACTGATAGTAAGTATGAGTGTAAGAAGAGGATGAGATAGGGGATAGGGGAATACGACTATAAATGGTCAATATCCTGTAACAACGAGGAAACAATCTTTTCTTTATCAATCTCTTTTGTTCATCATTTTTTTTTCTCAATTCTTCGATAGTTTCTGGTAGATCCAGGAAGAAGATTTGATACATTAATATAGGACGTAAACTCCGGATAAGCCAAAATTGTTTGTTTGGATGTATTGGTTGCTTTGATTGCTATGGTTGATAGGTATACTTTAGTTCTAAATTAAAAGCTTTGGAATTGTATCCATATATCTATCTTTTTTTTTGTCCCGATATAATCTATGAATGGTTAGTTATCCCTTCGAACTAACCGATGCCACTTCATATTTCGTAGATCTGGATAACCCGAGTATCTTCTGAAGTGTTAAAATAGATTCATTCTCGTATCTGTTATTGATATTCTGATTTGGTAAGCCAATTGCAGAATAGCTGTTCAGTTTGATTTGATGAAACATTCTTCATCTATCTTTTTGTCTCCTTGGAAATTTCGAGGACGAAATTCTTTTAAGGGGGGAAGTTTGTAACGATCCCAAATTATATATAAATTTAAATTGATAATTAATTGTATTTTTGAATAAAAATTGAAAAAATAAATTGATTTAATGGATGCGAGTTTCCCCGAATATGAATAAATTTTGTTTAAATCATTTAAATTTAAAAATATTGTATATATATGTATATATGTATTTGAGCATATATGAGTAAATTTGAAATTATATAAATATAGATATATATTTGATTTGAATTTAAATTGTAATAAATGGTTTAAGAAATGAAATTATATAAGATATAAAAGTATAAATATAAAATACGTAAGATAAAACAAATACTTAAGATGGAAATAGAAACAAATAAAGATGCATCCAAGCATATTTTAGTGTAAACAAATCTACATAGTTATGTATATACACTTGCAAAAGAAAACAACATAAATATATTCAAGTATGAAAACAAAACAAAGAAAAATAAAACACATACAAAATGATACTTAATAAAAACAATAAATATATATGAAGACTAAGCAAACATAGTCAAGTTGAACAAAAGGAATAAAAATAAGCACTTGTGTCAAATACTTAAGCTAATAAAATAAGACAATGGAACAAAAGCAATGACAAAACATATACATAAGTAGGAAAAAATAAACATAGATGTGTATAAACTTACAAATAAAATAAGGTATGTTGTACATAATAATTTATGCAAATGTCTCTAGTACACTCCCTTATACCCATCAGCCGAAATGAAGGTAAAGCAAGTAAAATAAGGTACATATGCATTTAATGTTTACATCTCTAGCATGGAAAAGAAAAACTTTCTACCGAGATAAACAATGCAAAGGACTCAAGTAATTAATGCAAAGATATCTTTAGTACAAAGGAAAAATAATATCACTTGTACAAATATCACCATCAACCTGTAAATGTAAACTCTTTTCTTTATATCCATCTACCTCATTTCAGTTTCGATTATTCAAAACTGTGAAAAGGAAAAAAAACTAAAGTATTATCATCTTCAGCTTAAAACAAAACTTCACTTTAAAACAACGATATATATCAAGATAAATCAGAGGATTAAAGATCAAAGAAGACTTCAGCTTGCAAACTTTCAAGCCTACTTCAACATAAAAACCTGCTCTGTTCTTTCTTCTTCAAAACTGTGAGTAACATCACCTTTAAATGTTTAAGTATACAAATCTGTTGCATGTTTCATCCTTGAATAAGTATGTAGTGTGTGTGTGTGTGTGTATATATATATATATATGCAATTCTGTTGAGTACATAAGAATGTATAGTATGCATGTGTGTTTTATCAGAGTAATCTTTGTTTATAGTTCCCAGAGTTCAAGCCTTGATTTAAATTCAAAACCTCTTGATTTTGACTTTGTTTACATGTAAGATTTAAATGAAACTTGTTTGTTCCATCACAAACTTTAGATTAAAATTTTATTTAAGTTAAATAATAGTGGAATGTCTTTGGAAATTATCTAGAAAAAACAAAAATGACTAAGAAAATCTAATATAAGTCAAAACCCAAACTTAGTGATTCATTAATTCAGGGTTACAAATCAAATCCCTAAACGAAAACATGATTTTTAAAACTAAATTCGTAATTTTTAATACTAGTTTGAAGATGTGGTTCTTGTTTGAACTGAAAATGGTATATTGGGAATTTCTAATGATCTCTGTTGACTGGGAGGTCGCGATCTTCAGTATCGATGGAGGGGTGACCGAAGGTGATGGGAAAAATACTAGAGAGTGATGTAATTTATCGAAGAGGCAGTGGCAGTTGAATTTATTCTGGAACCCTAGTTTAACTGGGTTTAATTGTTCGATCCACCGTGGGTTCTACGATTGATCGAGTGCATTGGGATTTTTGGAGATGGTAGTCTGGACGTAGACGAAGGTCTGGACGGAGGTGCGGCGCGTTCTGGTGGTCGAAATTTTGAATGCGACGTGTTGACAGGTTTGGAGGCTGGGTTCTGTCTCGTGTTTCCAGGTTCGAGCTTTTAAGCTTGAATTCGTTTTCGACGAGATGATGGGGTTCTGGCGATCGGTAGAGTTGGTTTGAGGCGATCAAAGTCACCGTGCACATGCACGGTGCACTTTGTTGATTCTGGCGAATTTTGGATTGAGGGGAGATTTGGTACTCGAGTACTTTGGGTTTTTGCTCGAAGCTTTTTGGTGTTTGTCTCGGAGCGGTTATAGGGTGAACTCGGGGTACTTTACCTAGGTGGTAACAGGTTTAGAAAACTTGATTGGATTCAGATTTAATTTAAAATTTGCAACAAGTTTTTAACGAAGTTTAAAACCAAAATTTAAGATATGGATCCAAAATTGTTTTGTCTCCTAGATTTAAATAAATATAAGTTTTATAAAAAATAAAATGTTTTAACAACTTTAAAATGTTTAAAGTATATTTTAAAGTGTGTTTTAAATTTTGCTAAGTTAAATTTGTAGTTATTTTTGAATCTAAATTTGAAATAGAATGTAAAAGTAAATTCAAAAGCAAAATGTCTCAAATGCATTTGTAAATGAGAATTTGATCATTAATAAGAAAATGTTTTATCCTTTAAATAATGAAGATTTAAGGATTTGTGATTATTAAGTTAATTAAAATGAATAATTAACTAATTTAATTAATTAATGATTTGGATTAATTAATTTAGTAATTAAGAGTTAATTAGTTAACCATTAAGGGTTAATTAATTAAGATAATTAATTAAGGTAAATTAATTAATGAAAGTGACTAAGAAACACTTATTAATTAAGGAGTAATTAATTAGTTGTTGTAATTAATTAAGAATTAATTATTAATTAGAGGTTAATTAATGATTAATCAAAGAATAATTTATTAAATGTTTTGTAATCAATTGATTATTAATTTACCATGACTAGCAAATTTATTCATAGAAATTAATCTGATTTGAATCAATCAGATAATTAAGGTGATCTTATCTATGGATGTTTAGATTGTATTGGATGATTTAATTGTTTGATATCCTTGATATATGATGCTTTGTGATACACCCTGATTTATGTTGTGATCTGTGATAAATTATCTGTGATGTAATTTATTTATCTGTGATATATATCTATGATCTGTGAATGAAAGATAAGCGGTATAGTTTATATCGCTTATCAACTATATTTCTGTAATTTGATCTGTGATGATTGATGATGTTGCACTACTGTTTGAAACCCCTAGACTACACCATACACACACAAATATGGATTTCACGTGGAAATCGGTTAAGTCACAGATGATGTAATTTAATATTTTTGGAAATTGAAATCTTAATTTCAATTGATTTTGGAAATGAATTTGGGTTTAAAGTGAAAAGCTTTTGAAATGGAATTTCAAAGATAAAACTTATTTTCGAATAACTTGATTAAGTTTTGAAATTTAACTAATTTGATTTGAATTCAAGTTTGAAATTGAATTCTATGGTTCGAAACTAGGGATTTAAGATTCTGTACAAGTTATATGAATTTAAACCATTTTAAAAGTATAATTTTGGGAATTTGAATTTAACCCAAGGATTTCAACTCGTATGAACGAATCAGATTTTCTGAAATAAATCTATTTGTTTTCAAATGATAAAAGCTTTCAGATAAGAAAAGAAATTCCAGTTTAATTAAAGGAATTTCAAGTTTGAATTGAAAAATGGGTTTCCAAGTTATGAATGAAATTGTTTTGAAAGCTATGAATTGAATCTTTTATTTTTAACAGATTTAAAATGATGTTTTGTTTAAACCATTTGAAATGAAATTGTTTTGAAAGCTATAAGTTAAATCTTTGTTTTAAAGAGTTAATAAGTTAAATTGAAATGGAAATTAATTTGGAAATCTGTGAATGAATCTTTTGTTTAAAAGATTAAAATGTGGAAATTGTTTAAACCGTTGTAGGTTGTTAAAATGAATCTTTTTGTTTAAAGATTTGAAATGGTAATTTGTTAACCATTTGAAAAGAAAAGTTTTGGGTAATAAGTTGTGACTTAATTGAAATCCCATTATCCATTTGTTTTTAAATATTGCGCTCATTATTCGGTTTAGCCGGGAAAGGACCTTTGTGTCATATAACCCATTCCGAATAAGTGATACGTCGTATATGGATAGCATTTGAAGACCGGTGTTGAAGACCGGGTGTTTGCGAAAACGATAGGATAACCTATCGATTGTCTCTGCACTGGGTAGCTCCTGGTATAGAGATTCCCTAAGTGATGGGAAGTCCGATCGGGATTGTGAATACCCGGATTTGCAAGGGCTTCTTTGGAAGTGCCTTCGGTTCTGTTCGAACCCGGAACAGACTTGTATGGTTACATGTCTGACATTACACTTTGAGATATAAAGCCGATGTCTTTCAAATACATTTCTGTTTGGTGGCGGAGAATTTATTCTCTTAGCTTAACAACCTTCTATGAGACGTACGAGCTCAGAGGTTATGTAGTTGAAATTTATCAGCGATATACTCCCAATTTGGTAATGTGGCATACTAAGTGTTGTTGTGTGATGATCATTGTTTGATCATTTGTGATATGATCATTTGTTTGATTTTTTATCTTTATGATCATTACTTTTATCATCTGTTGACCCTAAGCATGGCTTTGTGCCAAAGCGTAGCTTTGTGGACGAGACCTCTTCGGACCTCACAACCTGGAAATGGTCGAAACAGGAATATGCGGCAAGGTTATGAGGGTCGCGCCCTTTAGGGTATGTCATTTCCTTCTGGAAAAGGGTGGTATCAGGTATGGAGCCCTGGTATTTAACCTATGTGGATACTCCGATCTCATTTATTGTGATTGTGTGTTTATCGAGGTGCCTCGGATAAAGGTCCCAAAGGACCGGGGGGTGGCATATTCGTGAGTTACCTGTTATAGGGGTAACCCGGCCTTGTGTTGGCAGAGAGCAGTTTGTCTCTCGGGACGTCCAGCCAGAGGCGATCCCATTCGGCAGTAGGAAAGGAAGTTCCTTAGCCTGACCATTTGTTGGAAATCAGAAACAATACGAACCTTTACGATTGCAACTGTATAACCTGCTATGGAATGTGGCGGTAACCTGCTATTGAACATAGTAGCTATAGTAGGCATAACGCGGAATGCCTATGCTGGCTAAGATTAATATTATACTTTCGAAATGTTTTCTGCACTATACACTTGTAATAATATGGAAAAGAAATTTTCTCGTATCAAGCATCTTTGACTATCATAAGGAGAAATCTCCTCCGATTCTGCGTTTGCATTGTGTGTGTGTGCGGGAGGCCTTATGGTAGTTTCATTTTCCAAAAGCATTGCGAATGTTTTTTACTTCTTTTGCTGTTTGTTTAAAGATAAACTGTTTTTGTTTGCTCACACCAGTCCCACGACTGATACGGAGTTTATTGTTACCTTCCTAAACTCTAGGTGCCCACCATTTTCCACACGGGCAGTCTAGAGTTGGGTTTCTCGGATATTCAGGTCTAGTACTTTATCTGGAGCTGGTTCAGTCCTTGGACGACTGACCTTGCTTATCTTGGTGCATTGGTTGGTGTTTCGTGCTAGCAATGGATTGGAGCATTCTATTGGATA
This sequence comes from Allium fistulosum, assembly GCA_030737815.1. Taxonomy (NCBI): domain Eukaryota; kingdom Viridiplantae; phylum Streptophyta; class Magnoliopsida; order Asparagales; family Amaryllidaceae; genus Allium; species Allium fistulosum. Next base: position 409,588,002 of record CM060908.1, on the reverse strand, counting down.
TACTCTATCTGCTGCTGGTGTCATCTATTTTCTTTCCGCTGCTATTTCTTGTATCATGTCTCTGATGTATATTGATATCTGTTGTATCATTCGGTTGTATCATATTGTATCAGATTTTCGTATCTGTCATTGTATCAATGTTATATATATATATTGATATATTCTTTTTCTTCCGCTGTGTTGTTATACTTAATGTTGTTATAAGCTCCGGTGAACCAGATTCGGCGTTTGAATCTATGACATTTTGAGTAAAAGTGAAGTACGGGTGCCGATTTTCGAAGGCCGATTTCAGGGTCATTACACTCACAAAAGTTAAAATGCATGAATAAAAATATGCTTGGGCTGTAGATAAAGGTCTCGAGTTGGAAATAAAATGTGAGTATGTTTGAGCTTAGAATGGATGAAGCGAGAATAATAAGTGTTTGACTTATAAAATATAAAAGTGGAATAGATGAGCCAAAATAAAATTGTTTGCATTTCGAAATAAAATAGAAATCCAAACTTGAATTACAAAAATAGAATTGAACTCAAGTAAGATAATGAAGTGATTTTTGAAGATAAAAATCAAATATTGAATTGAAAGTGGGAGTGAACTAATTTGGAATAAATTAGTTGATTGAATATGTTAATGAGATTTAAATTGGTTAAATAGAAGTTGAATTGTGAGTTAACAAAATTTGATTGTGAATGAATGGTAGAAATAGAACTTGAGTTATAAATAATATTCAACGTATTTTGTTAGTAAATTAAATTGAAGTATTGTCGAATGAAAGGAAGTCGGATTAAAACAAGAATGGTTTGAATTGCAAATAAAATTCAAGAGTGTGGAAATAAAATTGGTAATGGCCTTATAATTAAATAAATAGATTCGGAAGTGAACTGTGAATGTGAATTAAAATTTAAAATGAATAAGTGAATAAACAAATTGAATTAAATTAGTAGGTGGAATGGATTTGATAAATAAAAATCAAATCAAGGATTTAAATTGGAGATTGTTTACAAGGAAAAATAAACTTGGGTTATGGGGTTGTAATAACTTGAAGAAAATAAATAACTTAAACAAATAATTGAATGGAAGCTCGGCTTAAGTAAATATGTTAAATGGTTACTTAATGGGGTATTTTCAAGCTAGATAAAGTGGTTTCGAATGAAACCTATGCAAATATGAAATAAAATACATTGTATGGTTATGAATAAGTTAAAATGGAAATGAAATTGATATAAATTGAGTTGGAATCAATTTAAAATGGTTATAAGCTCAAGTGATAGTTTTTTTTAATAAGGGTTCAAACTTTTCTATTAAATATAGGGAAAAAATTACAAGAAACAAAATACAAGGCCAAAGCCAACAATACAATCATACAACACCTTCGGCCCATAGCCCATAGCTCAAGTGATAGTTTATTTGCATAAATATCGTCGAATTGCATAAAAATTGATTGACGTTTGTCGTAAACAAGATTAAATAAAAATTCTGTGGATTAATAGAAGTAAATAAAGTTGATTTTGAAATCAATTGAAATGAATATGAGTTGTTGGACTTAAAATTAAATTGAAGATAAGCAAGTGAGTTGTAAATCACTTAAATTGAATGCAATGGTAAGAAAAGCGAGTGAAAGCAATTGAATTAGTTTTGAAATCACATAAATTGCTTGTGGAAATTGTTTAGTGTGTATTGCTTAAAGAATTGATGTGTTGTAGATGTTTAAATAAGGGAATTCTTATGAATTTCATATATTTCGCACTTACGTGTTTAAATTGAGTAAGTACAGGTACCTGGAGGCCGTTTGGCTGGATTTTGATCACGCAAAATGCTAAATAAATAAGCCGCTTGCTTAAAAATGCTAAATAAAGGTACGCCTACTCAATAAAAGATAGGAAATATGAAATATTGTTTGTTTTTTTTGTTTTCCGACTGTGTGGGTCGATGTATATATATTTATATCTCTTGTCAAATTGCAAAAGCTCCTCCATACAAAGGAGACTCTGCCAAAAATTTTCGAAAATTTTGGGAGTTAGAACATTTTTGGAAAACATTTTTGTTAACAACGAAACGATTTCAAATTGGAATTGGAAATAAAGGATTTTTGGGTTTAGAGTTAAAATGAATTGTTTAGGTTGGAATCAAAAGATTAGGAAAGTGAATACGAGATTTTCACTAAGTGGGTTTGATAAAGTTAATGGGTTTGGGGCATTCTTTCTGCCTTAGCAATTTCAGGGATGAAATTCTTTTAAGGGGGGAGGAATGCAACGACCCGGAATTTTTAGATATTTTAAATTGGAATATTTAATCGATTTTAAATATTCAGGTGTTGGTTTCTAACTTGAATTTCAAATATAACTATTTAGTGGGAAATTAAATAATTGAATTTAATAATTGGTAATTGGATAAAATATTGAATCTTGTTTTTAAGCTTGTTAAAAATATTTTAAAGGCTTGAAAAATTTATATTAATAATACTGAAGACAATGCAACTTTTAAATTTGAATCTGAAGGTGATTTGTTCAGTTTAAAAAAAATTGTTTAAATTGATATTTAAAAATAGCCCTCCGAGGCACAGTCATGAAATTCGACGAAACCAATTTCATTGGATCTGTAATATTGTATTATTATCGGATTTCAAATTTCGAAACGTTTGGAGTTATCGTGTAACCGTACGAGATATAAACGCGCTAAAATCTATATCGAAATTTAATATAATAACTATGTCCAAAAAGCTATCTTCTCCATATGATCGAATTAGAACTCGAAACCTTTTCCATTGCGTTCGAAATAGGGGTATAACATTATAAATGCCTAGCGGCATGCCTCGATAGGAGATCAAAATTTTGAGTAGCAAATTCGAGACGATTTTAATTTGTAAATAAATATATATTATTTGTTGATTAACATATATACTCATATCTGCTGCCTTCTTTCATCTTAAACCACTGTATACTCATCCTAGCATGCAACCTTCCTTTCGTTGTTTAATCATACCACCTACCTTGTACGTATTGTCATTCCTTCTCGTTATATCACGACATTTCTTCTTTTCAACCAGAAATCAAAATCAAGATAAAGAAAATTTTATAATGGTCGCTCCTTTCGTTTCCTCTGAAACTAAATCGCAACCTCCTTTCTTTTTCCTCAGTTCGTTCCTCAATTCAAAAAAAAAGATAACGTTTCTTAGTTCGAACGAAATCGTTTTCGTTCCTCAAATTGCATGCTACGAATTCTTGGAAATTGACATCGCCGGTTCGATTTATGAATTAGGAGGGCTCGATTGATCTCGTGCTCGAGCACGTCGACTCGAGGAGAGGGGTAGGCGGCGTCACGACTGGATTTGGGGGAGGCTCGCGACCAACGGAGGGGCCACGCTCGATGTCTCAGACGACCGATGGGGCGTCTCCGATGCAGTTCGCATCTTTGGTGCTCGTCGGCGGCGCGACCAATTGTGATGTTACGGTTGTCGAGCGGAGGATAGCAGTGAGGTATATTTATTTTATTTTTCAATCTAAATAAATATATATATGTGTGTATATATATGTATAGAAGAAAAGAAAATTTATTGAAGTGAGGTATATTTGCAGTTTACATTTTTCAATTTAATATTAATATATGTATAAATATTTTATATGCAGAAAACGGAAAAATATTTCTAGTAAAGCATAAACATTTCTGTTTTAATTTAATACATATATAAAGTTTTGAAAAAATATAGGAATTTTTAAAATGTTTAAAGTTTATGTAAAAATGGGATTTTAAACCTATATAGATTATTTTGAAAATGAAGAAAAGCAAAATACAATTTACTAGGTTATGTTAAAAATAGTTTATTAAGGCGATTAATTGGTTTAATTAACTTATTTAAATTATTTTAGTTACTAAAAGATTTTGAAAAGGATAATTGTTTAGTTAAAATTAAATGGTTAGCTAATTAAATTTATTGAAAAGGAAATAAATTGTTCGATTACTTCGAATATTAATAAATTGTGTAAATATTTATACAAGGTCTAAAATCATGGAGAAACAAGTCGAGATGGATCGGATTGTAAATTAAAAAATCAAAGGTGAGATTTTCTCACTCATTTGGATGCCATAAATTAAATTTAAAATGTTAAATTTAAATCATTGGATGTGCTTGGTTGAATTATAATAATTTATCTGCTGGATGATAATATATATATTGTAGTGTGTGTGTATATATATATATATGTGTATGTATATTGAAGTGATTGATATTCCCGCATTATATAGCGGATGAGACCCTATGCACCGCATAATAGCGGATGATATTATATAAATCCCATATAGTGCGATATTCCACCTCGAAGTGGAATTGGTATTTTATTGTGCTAACAGCTGTGGATGCAGGGAAATAGGTTGGAGGGATCCAACAGGATTCCTCAAAATATTTATTGATCATATATATGTTGTTATATGACATGATGGATGAATTGATATAGATTTGTATGAGAATTGAATTATTAAGTGTTAAATAACATGGAAGTTGAAATTTGGAATTTTTAAATACCATAAATAATTTAATTGAAGGAAGTTAAAGTGATTTATTGAGAATTTGGATTTACTTCTATTTGAGAATTAAGTAAAATAAAAGTATATTGATTAGTTGGGTTATACTTAAATTGTTTTAAGTTGAGATTTGGGAGAATTTAAATTATATATTAAAGACTCGAAGAAATATTAGAATCGACGAGTGGATTTGAAGTAAAGCGGATTTTTATTAAGAAATAGAGGGAATTTTATTAAGGAATGAAATGGGATTTTATTAAGGAACAATATGGAATTTATTTGAGGAATAAAATTTTAAAGATGGAATTTTTGAATAAAATTGTTTTTATAAATAAATGAAAGACTTAGGGGAGTTTATAAATTTATAAACGGGGTTTATAAATGAGATAGGAAAATATCAGTGGATATGTAAAGAGATAATCATGGTAAGGACTTATATTGAGTTATGAAAATTTGTTTTGAAAGGAAATAGTAGAATATTTCCGAAAGTGAGAAATGAGAATATGGTCGTTAAGATAGGAATCAAGAGGAATTTATGGAGCATATTGGGTTTTCTAAAAATATAAATTTATTTTAAAGGGAATATTTTAAATTACTATACTATATAATTTTTATAAACTATTATCTGAATTTAGAATATTTCGAATTGGTTATTTTGAAGGCTTAGGAATTTATTATAATAAATTCTAGTTTTCTAAACCAGCTTTGAAAATTTATTAATAACTGGATATGAACTTTAATATTTATATTTAATTTTACCTTAAACCATAATTTGAAAATAAAACCATTTTTCTTATTTTATAAGTCTAGATGTTTTCAAAAATGTTTTTAAAATCCAATTATAATCCTCTTGAGACGATAAGCGAGTTTTTTTAAATGAGAAAAGATTTAGGAGAAAATCTTATAAGTGGGGTTTTGGAAACTTAAATAAATTACCAAGTATAAGATAGGAGTTTCCTGAAGGCGAAATAAATTCACAAAGCAAAGTGGAAGTAAAAATCTGGAATTTTTAATAAGCAAGAGGGCTTTGGAAACATTAAAAGAAATTAATTAAGGAACTCTAGAAATTATAGAAGTGGAGCAAATGAGTTTGGAAATTTACAAGTAAAGGTGTAGGTTGATTTTTGAGAAAAAATAAGGAAATAAATGAATATTTTCAAGAGTTGAATATAAAGTTGAAGTGAAGAAATATTCCAAGTTTGGGAAAAAGATTTAAATGGTTCCATGAAAATAAAAGGAGTTTGAAACTATTTTCAAAGGGGTTGAAAATGAAGATAATATCTTAAGTAGATATTTTTAGATAAATAATTTGAGGAAAATTATTTAAGACTTAATGGTTGCTTGTGGATGATTATTTGATAGTTAAATAACCGACTATCAATACTGGCCAATACGCTGATCGTTTCGAAGAGACCAGGATCGGGTTTAATTATCCGAAAACCACTTCGATTCGGTTTGAACATTAGCGAATGAAGACCGTGAAGATGATGAAGACGATGATTCAGTTTGTCCAGACCCAGGGCAACTTGTATGGACGAATGCTTTCATAACATCATCAGGAGGACGATGAGCATTCTAAGTCGTTCTTAAAAAGGTAATGCATCGCCTCAAGCCTCATCAACCGGGAATGGCTAAAACAGGGAAGGTGCAGCAAGGCTAAATGGGTAGCACCCAAGTAGGGTAAGATTTCCCTTGTCTAGATGTCCCTTTTTATTTTGGCTGTGTGGCGGTTGGTCGCTCCAACTGTGGGGTGATCTTACCCGGACTACCCAATAAGGGGTAGCTCCGGTCTTGTGTTGCAGGGGGTCGGGAGTAATCCTCGGTACTCTGATCTAGGCCAGGTACTGTGACGGGCAGTACCCCAGTAGCCCTGCCATTGTATGGAATCCAATCTCCAATAAGCGCCTGTACGGTTTTGATTGTACCCAACTATTGCTAGAATGTGAGATGCAAGCATTTCAGCTAGATTCTATTTTACTTTCTATAGACACTATTATAATATAAGACGGGTTTGATAAAAATGTTTTGGTTATCGTAAGGTAAAAACCCGACATGTTTATTTGTGGCGTGGTCTTACAAGATACCTTTGTTTCAAAGGATTTTCAAAAAATATAATAATCCAATTGAGTGTGTTTTTCTCACACTGGTTTTCCAGACTGACTCGGGTGTTGTTTTATTATGATGCTCGGGTCAGACCGAGTTGAACTGTAACAACCCTGAATTTTTGTGACTTATTTTAATTGTTTATTTTGATTATTTTATTTGAATTTTGATTTAAAAACTTTATTTTATTTATTAAAATGAATAAATTATGTTATTTTAAATATAAATGTTGATTTTTATGAGAATTATAATTTCAAACCTGAATAAATTGAATATTTCCAAAAAAGTGGATTTTGGTCAATTTGGTCAAACTTTGACTTTTAAATTATAAATTTTAAATATTTGAATTCTTGAATTTTATCTTTTATTATGAAAAAAGACTTAATATCATGAATACTGCTTTTCGTTTCATTGAAAACGGAGTTAAATTGTGAAAGTTATGTGTATTTCAATATTGAATGCAATTTGTTTTATTTAGCAATTTTGTTTATTTTAAATTTTATAAATTATATTTTCTTTGTCATATTTTATTTTAATATGTGTTAATATGTTATTTTATGTATATTTTTGTCTTTTAATATTTTTAATATGATAATAAAAAATTTCCAAAATTTATTGCATTTATTTTCTATTTTTAAAAGCTAGTTTCCATTTTTCTAATATTTTCTTCATTTAAATTATATTTAATTAAAATTTATTTATTTATTTTTGTGAATGCATTTTATTTTTATGTTATTATCTTTATTTATAAATATTTTCTAGATCAATATAAATCTTCCAAAGTTTATTCTGTTTATTTTCAAATTTTCTAGACTAGTTTTCATTTTGTACTATTTTCTTATTTTAATCACATATAATTAATATTTATTTATTTATGTAACAACCCAATATTTTTGAAATTATTTTAATTTGAATTTATTTCATTTTGAAAATATTTTGTAGTGAAGTAGCAATTTTTCTCGAATTAATGGTAGTTTTGTTGTAATTTTTATGTTCTGTTTCTTATTTTTAAACAATTCTTCAGTTCTTTTGGCCATTTTCTTTAAATTTAAATTATTTATTTCACTTTGGAAATGCTTTAAAATCACATTTATTTCAAATTTTATGTTAGAATATTTTTAAAATGAAGTTGTTAATTTTCCAAAGTCAATGGTGATTTATTTGTAATTTTTGGACGCTGTTTTGGATTTTTCAAGCAATTTCTTATTTTCTTTTTCTATTTCTTTTGAAATAAATTATTTATTCTTATTCTATATTTCTTTGTTTCAGTTTTAAAGTTAATTTCTGAGTTATTTTTTTTATTTAAAATTAAAAAGAAAAAAAAGAAATATGAAGAGTTTAAAATTGCTTTTGAAACCGAAGCCTTTTCATCTCCGAAACTCTTCATTTCCATAACCTTCACTTTAATTCATTTTGCTATCCACTTCTTCAGTTTTGGCCGTGAGTTATCATTCACTTTTCACGAAATTTTTTGTTTCACAATTCATTTTTCATGGCCTCACAAAGTTCCTTGGTAATGGCCTCCTCTCTTTTCACTTTTTTTCCATTTTTTTCGTACTTTTTGCCTTGTTTCCTCTTCTATTTGCACGGCCTCCTCACCATAGACACAACCACCATCCCCTACCCTATTCCTTGGAATCATCTCCAGCCATCATTTCAGATCCATCCATGGCCGAACCTCCCTTGGTGACAAAACTCCACAAAATTGCAAACAATGCCTTAAATCTATGCATAGCTGAGCACCTAGTTGATCACCACTCCATTTTCCATCACCACCACCATCTTTGGCCGCCACCACCTCTTGGTCCAGCCCCTGATCTACCACCTGGACCCTCTGGCCGAGCCTAACCATCCATGGCCGAGCCTTAGTTTGATCACTTTTCCACTAAAATTGCCTAGAAACCATTCACCTACCTCAAGTGTAACTTCCTCCAATTGTTTCAGATCATGGCCGTGACTTTTGTGACCCATACCTGATCCAAATAGGTCCCAAACCTGACCTTATTAAACCCCTAGGCAGTGCAAAAGATTTTAGAAAGTAAGGCAAAAAGATTCGTATTCAAACTGCTTTTTGTTTCAAAGATACAATTTCAATCGTATTGATTTTTAACTTTTGTTTTGATTTTGTTTGGGTTGTAACACAAGATCTATAGCTTGAATATCGCTCTCCACTCAAGTTCGTAGCTTTGTCTTTGTGTTTTGGATTTGGTTGTGTCATTTGAATTTGCAATCTCCAGCATTTGAGGTGAGTTATTCTCACCAGACAATATGTACATATATAACTAGTGAATTGACCCCTTTTGAATCTGTAAAATGCATTATCATGTTACACTTGCTATGTTATGATTTTATGATGTTCACCCATGCTTAAACACCTATTATATTATATGTTACTGTTATATTATGTTGTTCTATTATTTTTACCAGTTTATCACACTGCAAGTTCCCTTTAGATTAGAATCACTATGGGTTGAAATGATACATACCCGAACGGACTTTAGAATAGGAGAAAATCGTTATGGGCTGAAATGATAGGCCTGAATGATTTTCAATTATTTTCATTTACTTGGGAATGCGGGTTTGAAATGATCAAACCCGGGTATTTTTGTAAATTATGGGTTGAAATGATAAATTACCTGTATCACTTTACCTAGGCTAAAAAATGAAATACAGACCCACGGTTAAAATATGCTTTTCTAAAAAATTTAAAATAGTTTAGAAATGTAAATATTATAATATTTTGATTTAAATTTGATTAAAATGATTTTTGTAAAGCATTGTTGATTTTCTGAAAGTTTATAAGTGAAATAAATTAATGGTAAAGTTAGAAAATCTGAAATGTAAATTATTTTGGGAAATTTTAATTTGGTGATAATTGGAATTTAAATTAAATATGAAATATGATAAATTCATGATAATTTGGATTAAAGTGAATTTAAATGATTTTATAATATATTAATGATTTTTGAATAAAGTTAAAATGTGAAATGAATGAATATTTAAGTTGAAATTTTGACATATAACTAAAATTGGAAATTTATGAATTTGGCTTAAAAGTGAATTTTTAATTAAGTAAATAAAAATGAAAATAGGTTATATTTTGAAATATAAACTTAAATGTTAAGTTAAAATATTTAATTATAAAGAAAGAAATTAATGCTGGAATTTAATAAGTAAAATTATTATTAAATTTGATTTTGAATGCAAATTTAACTTTATAAAATCGTAAATATAACGGTATTTCAATGATTGTTTTAAAGTGTGAAATTATATGATTTTATAAGTTAAAATGATTTGAATTAAAATTTAATTGGTTATTAAATTGTATTTAAATTCTTGAATTTTAATTGGCAGCCTTTTTAAAATGCTATCATTTCTAATATAAAGGATATTACAGCATTTTGTAAATGCTGTAATTGATAAATGAACTAAATGGCTAAAATGAACTTAGGGATGTTATCGCACTTTGTAAGTGCTGTAGTTGTTGAATTTAACTAAAGTTTTATTTGAAATCTAAACCTATTACAGCATTTTTATTGCTGTCTTTTGCTAACTGAATTGTTTTTAAACATAACTTTTCGTAGCATTTTTCTAAGTGCTGCGAAAGTTGAAATTTCATTGTTCTAATAAATTTAAGTGAATAAATGAATTGTGAAAAGACTAAAATTTTGAGAATTGAATATTTGAATATTAAATAATAATTTCATTTTTGAAATGGTTTAATTGGAATATTTTGATTTGAAAATATTTGGATATTTTGAAATGGATTTGAATGATATTGAATTTTTGAAATGATATCTGATTTCGAAGTATAAAATACCATTTTGTAAATTTTAACCACGGGATGTATTTAATTTATAGTTTAACTGATCCTTAAAGGATGGGCGATCCCAAGCATCCTTTGAGTTATTGTGCATTTCTACTACAGTTCACTTGTGTTGGTTTACATTATATAAGTATATATTATCCTGACTCGAGTGTTTTGTGTTTTACTTTACGCTCGGGTCAGCCTGAGTATTTACAGCTTAGCTTTGGATTTCTTTTCTGGAGCTAGGAATCGCTGGAGATTCTACCTATCTAGTTATCTGTTTCTTTCAGTTCAGTTGTTCTATTTCAGCTCTGGTATTATAAACCTCTATGTATTTGAGATTTCTATTGTATATGTTTTCAGACTGATATTATGTATTTGTTTTGAGAGTTTGTTATAGTAGCTTCATGAACTACTATGGTATTTTAATTTCCGCTGCGAGTTATTCTGTTATTTTGTGTCTGTGATTCTGTATTTGATTTTATTGCTCCAAATTTATTTACAATCTGTTATTTTGAATTATTCAAGTCAGACATGTGTGGATTATTGTTGATTTGAATGGTCCAAAATAGTGGGTCGTTACAAAAGGGCGTACTTCCGTATTTGATTATTATTCCGCTGTGTAAGGACAGATAATAAGCTGTCCAAAGTGATGATTGATTGATGTACTCTAAAATGGTGTATATATATATATAACAGTACAGATTTCTTATATTTAAAAGTTGTTATTCTATATTATATTTTGTTCTACTGCGATTGTGAGATTCTGATGTTGTTTTTATCTTCTTCTTCTACCTCTTTCTTCTTTAACCCTGAAGACTCGTATTTCTGTTCACTTTGAGTCGAATTGGTATGGAATATTGTCGGCTCAAAGGGGTATGGATTTGCGGGTCGTTTCACTTGGTATCAGAGCGGAAGGTTAAGCGAGAACCTTGGCTCTGGTGGGGATTACTCATTAGAAATAGAGTCAGTAGTACTCTAGAATGATTTTGAGTGTAATAATAGATATGAGCGCGTATTTGTTAGTGAATATAAATTGTTTTATATTGTGTTGACTTATCGGTTGGGTGTTTATAAATTCTGGTCGATACAGTCAGGATCCCTGTATCGATAGGAATTTCTAAACTCTTAAACTAGGCAAATCGACACAGTATTGTTTTAAAGGTGGGTGAATGAAATAATTTTACCCAAAAATATATTTTGATATGAAAGAAATATTTTCTGAAATTATTATATAACTCGTATGTTTGGATGATAATATTTTATACAAACAGGATTATAAAATCTAAAATAGCTTATATAACCAAGGAAAGTATGAGATTGAATTTTGAAATTAAAATTAAAAGTGAGAAGTTAAAAATAAAATTTGACTTGGATTAAGTTGGTAAATTAAATTTTTGAAATTTAATTGATGATAATTTGGAAAAAAATAATAATGAGGTGAAGTAAATAAAATTTAGAATGTGAATGAATTGGATTGAAAAATAAAATTTGATTGAGGAATAAAAATTTAATTGAATTGAAATTTGCTTAAGCTAAGTAAAATGGAAGTGAGTTGAATTAAAAGAACTTAAGCTAATGATATTGAGTTGGATTTGAATTAAGTTGAAATCGAATTGTAAAGAAATGAATTGAGATATAGATGACATTAAATGAAATTAAATTCCTACATAATAAAATTCAAATGAATTGGGTAAAGTCAAAAGAATAGTATGATGCTAGATTTAACTGGAGTTAAGTTAACTAAAATTGAATTGAAATAAAAATTCAGTTAGTTATAAATAATGTTGAATGGAATAAAATTCTTACTGAAATAAATAAAAGTAAGATAAGAATTGAATTGGGATAAATAAATTTAAAATAGCTCACTGTAACGATCCCAAATTATATATAAATTTAAATTGATAATTAATTGTATTTTTGAATAAATATTACATTTCTAAATGTGTACTTCTATCAATTGTTCACATTAATTAAGGTTAAAAACCAATTAATGAATTTACCATAATTCCATTCTTATACCAGTTTATTACTTTGTACATACATTATGTTTCTATGTAACTTATACATTCACACTTTCCGTTATTATATTAACTGTCATTAAAGAAATGTTCATTATTAGTCACCAATGATTATACCAACTCATATCACACTAATCCTATTCAATTCCCATTTATTACACAGATTTATATTAATAAATCAACATTTACATTTGTTACTTACATTCAACTTATAGCCAAGTATACCATTTACACTAATCCCATAAATTGTAATTTCAGTCAAATAGTTAATAATTAACTTTGGTTAACCCTATTACTTTTCATTTAAGTTATTATCCCCTTATTAATTAACAAATTTAAAACATTGAAAATTACGGGTTGTTACATACTCTGAAATGGTTTGTATATATAACAGTACAGATTTCTTGTATTTAAAAGTTGCTATTCTATATTTTATTTTGTTCCGCTGCGATTGTGAGATTCTGATGTTGTTTTTATCTTCTTCTTCTACCTCTTTCTTCTTTAACCCAGAAGACTCGTATTTCTGTTCACTTTGAGTCGAATTGGTATGGAATATTGTTGGCTCAAAGGGGTATGGATTTGTGGGCCATTTCACTTGGTATCAGAGTGGAAGGTTAAGCGAGAACCTTGGCTCTAGTGGGGATTACTCATTAGAAATAGAGTCAGTAGTACTCTAGAATGAGTTTGAGTGTAATAATAGATATGATCGCGTATTTGTTAGTGAATATAAATTGTTTTATATTGTGTTGACTGATCGGTTGGGTGTTTATAAATTCTGATCGATACAGTCAGGATCCCTGTATCGATAGGAATTTCTAAACTCTTAAACTAGGCAAATCGACACATTATTGTTTTAAAGGTGGGTGAATGAAATAATTTTACCCAAAAATATATTTTGATATGAAAGAAATATTTTCTGAAATTATTATATAACTCGTATGTTTGGATGATAATATTTTATACAAACAGGATTATAAAATCTAAAATAGTTTATATAACCAAGGAAAGTATGAGATTGAATTTTGAAATTAAAATTAAAAGTGAGAAGTTAAAAATAAAATTTGACTTGGATTAAGTTGGTAAATTAAAATTTTGAAATTTAATTGATGATAATTTGGAAAAAAATAATAATGAGGTGAAGTAAATAAAATTTAGAATGTGAATGAATTGGATTGAAAAATAAAATTTGATTAAGGAATAAAAATTTAATTGAATTGAAATTTGCTTAAGCTAAGTAAAATGGAAGTGAGTTGAATTAAAAGAACTTAAGCTAATGATATTGAGTTGGATTTGAATTAAGTTGAAATCGAATTGTAAAGAAATGAATTGAGATATAGATGACATTAAATGAAATTAAGTTCCTACTTAATAAAATTCAAATGAATTGGGTAAAGTCAAAAGAATAGTATGATGCTAGATTTAACTGGAGTTAAGTTAAATAAAATTGAATTGAAATAAAAATTCAGTGAGTTATAAATAATGTTGAATGCAATAAAATTCTTACTAAAATAAATAAAAGTAAGATAAGAATTGAATTGGGATAAATAAATTGAAAATAGCTCACAAAAGTTCCAATGCATGAATAAAAATATGCTTGGGCTGTAGATCAAGGTCTCGAGTTGGAAATGCTGTAGATAATTGTCTTTGCTGAATTTAATGAAACCCTTTAATTTGAAAACCTGAGCTATTATAGCATTTCTGGAAATGCTGTCTTTGCTGTTTTAAACTAAATTGCAACTAAACTGAGATTTAACAGCAGTTTTAAAATGCTGTCTTTGCTGAATTAAAATGTTTCAAGAATAACTTATAATAGTTTTTTTGAATGCTGTGAAAGGCTGAAATTTTCAATGTTTATGGTTTTTAACTTAGTAAATGAACTCAGAATCGTTTAAAACTTTGGAAATTGAATACTTGATTGGAAAGTATAATAATTACACTTTTAAATGGTTTAGATGAATTATTTTGATTGAAATATTAACTATTTAAAAGGTGACTTGAAATGATAATAAATGAATGATATCTTTGAATTTAAAAGGTATTTAAAGTTGAATATTTGGATTTGAACTCAAATAATGATTTAAAATGAAGTTTTTGAAAAGATATGATGTTTTGATATATTAAAATGATTTGAAATGAAGTTTTGGAAAGATATGATATTTTGATATATTGAAATGATTTGAAATGAAGTTTTGAAATAATATGATATTTTAAATATATTGAAATGGTTTGGAATTGATTTAATCTTTATTTTGATAAAGATTTGGATTTGACATGATATTCTATTTTGAAGTATAAAATATTATTTTAAAATTATAACCACGGGTTATAATAACGATTGGTTGTTAAAGAGACCAGGATCAGATATGGACATACTCTCTGTCGATACCGAAAACCACTTTGACAACTGTGTACGCGGTGGAGTTTCCAGAATGAAGTAGGATGGTGGCGACGATCCTAAGGTATATACGTGGACCCAACTCCCGTGAGTTGGCATAAGGTGGCTAAAACAGGAGCGGTCTCGGGCCAATGAGGTAGCACCTCTTATCGGACGCACTTCTTCGATACCATTCTATTACTTGTGATTGTTTGGGTGCACCCCTTGATTTGGGAGTGTTGTTCGAGGTGGAGCGGTAGTGGCTGCTATGCGTTTCCATCAGTCTGTGTGCATAATTGGTATATCTACCCTGGCATTGCCTTGTGTGCTGTGTCACCTACCATATCAAGCTTTACTACGAGTTGTGATTTCTCCCGTAGCCTATGGAGTATCGAGGGTAGCCCCCATTTTTGGGAGTATGCTAATACTGGATAGACTACTGGGACTATTACATGTTAAGGTGGAAAATGTAAAGCCTTAATGCTATTTAAAAGTATGTTTATTTTATATTAGACATTATTGTAATAGCGAATATTACTACATAGTAGATAGTTTAACGGATCCTTAAAGAATGGGAGATCCCAAGCATTCTTTAAGTTACTTGTACCTTTATTACAGTTCACTTGAGTTGGTTTACATTGTATAAGTATGTATTTCCTAACTCGAGTGTTTTGTGTTTTGCTTTACGCTCGGGTCAGACTGAGTGATACAGCATTTGAGACTCACCTTTGGAGCTGGAGTTTGCTTTGAAGAACCAGATATCTATTCATTTTGTTATCCAGTTGATTCCAGTCGTATTTTGATTTGTACATGATTTTCATACTGTTACTCCTGTTGTATCTTGGTATTCCTATTGTATCTTAATTAACTCTGATTTATTTATATAGTAGCTTCATGAACTACTATCTCTTTTATTTCCACTGCATTATATTACTCTGGGTCTATGATCTATGATTATTTATTTACTGTATATGATGAGTTTTCCAAATTTTTATTTACAATGCGGTATTTTGAGCTATTCAAGTCCGACATGTGCGGATGTGAATGGTTGAAAATATCGGGTCGTTACAGTTGGTATCAAAGCTCTGGTTTTAGGCAAACTCAGCACATAGAGTAAATTTAATTACAGAATCACTTTTGTTCGAACTTGAATTCCTTCTTCTTCGATTCAGTTTCCTTTGAATTTTGCAACTTTCCCTTCGGTTCCAAAGTCCATTCTTGTCCTCCCCTATTCGTGTCTTCTTGATTCTGGAGTGTCCCATAACTCCACTCCGAATAATCTTTCTAATGTATTGGCGGTCCCGCCAATATTCTAATGACTTGTAAAGGGGTGAAACTTCTTTACAAAAAGCATTGATTCACCGAAGACTTCTATATCCTCGGTTTAGATGCTAGTATCTCTTATTATGCCTGAATTCTATCTCTTGGGATCGAATGTAGATTTACCCCAGAAATCCACATCGATCTTATTCTTTAAGTCACGGTTGACCTGGTTAAGGTTGCCCGCAATATGTATAGACTTACCCATCTTCCTATTCTGTTGTTTAATCATCTTATCTTTTGTCTCCAACTTATATTCAAATCAGAGTTTCTTTGATTTGAGTCCATCAAATCTGAATCCCTATCCTTATTTTGAAAATTTATCTTGTAGTTGAATTTTTTATTATTTTAAAGATGTTTTATATATTGTGTTGTTTGAGTTGTTGATGTTGATTTGGGTTTCCGATCGGTTTGTCTGATCAACGCTATCGATAGGATCTCCAAAACACTTGAACGGAACAAACTGACACAATATGGTTTTCAAATTGAGTAGATGGATAAATTTTGTATAATTATAATATGTATAAGGTTAATTTTCTGAATTTTGATAATTAATGGAATTGGGTGTTAAGAAATAATATTTAACTTTGTATGTATTTTATAATCATTGGCTTTAGTTTCATATCTAAATAATTAAACATGGTTATAAATTAATTTGGAAATTTAAATGGATTTAAATCAAGAATGTGAGAATTAAATTTCCGATGATTTCGAACTTTGTTTTGAAAGTTTTAAAAGGATATATTATTTAAAGGTATTTCTAGTAGAAATTGTTTCAAAGGATTTTTAATTTGTAAATCTGTGCTCTTTTCTTTATCGCTGGAAAATAATTTCGGTGATGACTACAGCATCATCGACATTCATTTTCGAGTTTCGAAGCGAAGAGACCATTCTGTAGTTTTGCTACTATTTTGTTTTGAAAATAAATTTATTTGGATTTCTAAAAGATGACTTGATTTATAATATATGTAATTTAAGAGTTGATTTGATATATATTGTGTATATTTAATTATCTCTAAAATAGTTCGAAGATAATCGGAAATTTAATTCTTAAATTTTATCTTAAAGGATAATTTCAATTATAAAAGTTTGAATAAATATGTAAACTTGTATAATTGAATTAGAAAGAATTTATTTGTATAATACACAATTACATTCCAATATAACTTACCTAAATTATTATAAGTTAAGTATGTAATTGGAGAACATACAATATAAAGGGGTGTAACGACCCGTATTTTTACGGATCGAAACATTGTAAATCAGTTGTCATTTGGTCGCATTGTTGATAAGTCATCCATAGTCTAAGTCTTAGGTCGTATAGAAGATAGGTCGTATTATGGTTAGGTCGTAGTAGACGACCTAAGGAAGTGGAGCGACCTATAGGAAGTTGGCGACATAAGGAGTGAAACGACTTAAGGAGTTAGGTCGTGTGATAGTTAAGTCGTATAGGAGTTAAGTCGTATGGTGGCTTAGGTCGTGGGGTAGGATTAGGTCGGAGGAGCGACTTAAGAGGTTGGAGCGACCTTAGAGAATTGGCGACTTATAGGAGTAGACGACTTATAGGATTGGCGACTTAAGATAGTGGCGACTTAAGAGTTAGCGACCTATAGGAGTTAGCGACCTAAGGGTTAGTAACCTACAGTAGTTTGCGACCTAAGAGTTAGCGAGTTAGCGTAGTTAGGTTGTAGACGACCTAAGATGTTAAGTCGTATCCTAGCTAAGAGTTAGGTCGTGAGTTCTGTGTTGAGTTAGGTCGTAGGCGACCTAAGATAGTTAGGTCGCGCGTGTGTTAGGTCGCAGGTTTGTTAGGTCGTAGGTCGCGTATATGCGCAGATCTGGGTTAGGTCGTAAGTCGCGTAAGTTGTTAGGTCGCGTGAGTTTTTAAGTCGTGGCAATTTAGGTCGCGACTTATGGTAAGTCGTTAGGTCGAAGACGACTTATGATAGGTCGCGTAGGGGTTGATCTGTTAGGTCGCGCGCATATGCTATGTGTTAAGTCGCGAGCGACTTAGGAGTTAAGCTGCTAAGTCGTAAGTCGTAAACATGTGAGTCTGGTAGGTCGTAAGTGTGCCTGGGCTTAGGTCGTTAGGTGGTAGGATGTGGAGTTTCGATAGGTCGTAGGTCGCAGAATCTCTTTAGGTCGTGGACGACCCAAAAGTGGACGACCTAGGGATATTTCAGCCTATAAATATGGGAGTTTTTCTTCATTTTGGGATCCGGATTTCGAAGCGACGAAGTGCTGCCATTTTGAGAGCTCGACTTCTATACTTCTTCACTTCTTTTCTCCACTCTAATCTAGTGATTCCTTCCGTCCATATTGAAGATCAAATCGAAGATTCAAGAGCTTAGATTGAAGATCTTCATCCTTCGAAGAGAGATTTCATCGTTTGAAGAGGATTGGTGATAGATCGAGTTAGATCCTTCGCTGTCCAGATCTGAAGTGTGTTGCTTTTGGGTTGTTTAGGTGATTTGGTGAGTGGTGATTATCTCTCACATGGATCCAAAGGAGTATATCGGATCGTTGGCTTGATTTGGTGTTAAAGTAGAGATTTCCATGCATTTTCCTAATCATATGTGTAGATCCATATAGATCCATTGTCCATGATGATTTGATCTCCATTTTACTACATGTTAACTTATGCAAGTTCATTCATCAAGATTATAGAGACATTGCTCATGTTTTCATGCTTGTTAGACTTTTGACTCTTTAATTACGAAATTGCCATTATTGTTATAATTGTCTATTTAGATCATATTTGAATGCTTGTTTACTTGGATTAATGTTTGACTTGATTGATTGCTATGAATTAGATGAATTGATGATTTGATTTAGACCGAAGATGATTCAAAAGCTAAGAGAAAGGCTCTTGGATTGGGAAAGCTGCTTGTGGCATATGTGGAGGATGTGGAAGCTCATATGAATAGATTTGATGATGATGATGAGATGAAGCTTTGCTATGATGATGATGAGGCGAAGCATGATATGAGATAGTCTTGGTCTAATCCAGACGGGATCATTCCAAGCATGTTGATAACTCAGTGAAATGGTTCGAGTTAGAGGATAATGGTTTGCTCGAGAGGCGCTTGAGCTAGTATGGAAATAGTCATCGAGGAGGATGACTAGAAGGCTGAGATCTCATCGTTGTTGAAGGTTCTAGCATGCTCAAAGCAAGAGTACGTTGGGAAGATTCGATAGTCCCTGAAGGCTACTAATTGGTAGTCGAGTACTCTGGGCAGATTCGATAGTCTTAGGCACGGGTCACGATGACGTGCGGAGTTATGTCTAGAACCGGGGTTCCCATTAGCCCTTGACGGATGGATGAAAGAATTAGCCGGTCATTCAATTAACGATGATATCGAAGCAATGATAACAGTGATAGCCAGAGTCATGGATGTTTGGTTGTATCATCATTCGGTCTCAAGAGCGGTATTTTCTGGGTGCTTATCTGATCTTGGTTTAGGCCTTGGGGGTTTGTACTTGGAAAACATCGCCCTTGAATCGAGTGATAATTGCTTTACTTTAAATTGTATGCTCTTCTATGTTTGCTTCTGCTTAGTGTGTGTCTGGGGGCTATCACTGTAGAAAGAGGTGGAGTGGGAGGGTTGTATTCCTATTCCTTTTCCTTTATGCTCTTTTGGTATGTTGTTAGTTAATTTACCGCTCACTAAGACTGTTGTCTGACTCAGGGCTTTATGTTTTAACTCTTATTGCCTTGGGCTGTTCGTCCATTTTGGGACGGGCAGACTATGTAGCAGGTGACAGGTGATGTTCTTGCTTCCCACGATGCTGATGTCGAAGACAAGCTGGAGGCTTGCATATTATCTTCTTACTATATGTACTGGATGTTCCGCTGCTTTGTATAATTCTCTGAGTGATATGTAGTGAGGCTTGATGTATTGACTATTCAGATGTTGTATTCAACTATTATGAAGTTTTATTGATGAGATTCTATTTCTTTGAAGCTTCACTATATATATATTCTATTGTATTTTGTCCATGCGCTGTGAGTAATACGATAGATTCTGCTGTTTTAATTTACCCTGACAATCATCCATGGTCGCCTGGCACACTTTACAACGCACTTTCTCTAGGCTCAATGCAGGGGCCATGGGCGGTCGTCACATTTGGTATCAGAGCTTTGGTTAATCGATTTTACCCAACGCTCGCTGACGTAACTACGTATGAGAGACGTAATTGTATTTTGATGGATGATTACTATATATAATATAGTAGCTTAGAATGATTTGAATCCCTTATGTAGTTGTTTCTCATGGTGTGCTAATCATTCCTTTTTATAGATATTAAGGATGAGTCGAAGAGGGAGACCAGCTGCTAGAGAAGGTCGTGCTACTGAAGGGGCCGTTGATTATGCTGCTATGTTCGAAGCTATGATGACTTCGATCAGGAGAAGGATGCCAGCTTCGGGGCCACCGGTGGATGTTGGAGTTCAAGTTCAAACTCCAAAGCCGGTGGATTTTGCTAAGTTGTGTAAGGACTTTACTGCTCTTAGAGGGAAGGTTTTCTTGGGAACAGAATCAACCATTGAAGTCCAGAGGTGGATAGATGCTTGTAGAAGGATCTTTGGTGATTTGGGAATCGATGATGCAACTAAAAGGAAGCTTGCGTCATGACAGCTTCAAGGGAGAGCTTCTGATTGGTGGAACTCTATCAACATTGATACTCTAGAGGAAGAGATCACTTGGGAGCAATTCCAAGCCAGATTTGAAGCTAAGTTCATTTCTACAGCTCAGAAGTCTGTTCTGTTCAAGAAGTTTGTGGAGATCAAGCAAGGTGGAAGACCAGTTCTTGAGTATGTTTCTGAGTTTGAAGCTTTGTCCAAGTATGCCCGGTCGTATATTGAATCTGCATATCAGAAGAATGAGAAGTTTATGACAGGCTTGGACAGTTATCTTGGGAGGCAGTTGGTGGATCATTTGGACGATCCATTTGAGAAGCTTGTGGAGAAAGCTCTCAGGCATGAGAATCTGTTTCCTAAGGAAGGATCTGTTGTTGCTGTGACCAAGGAAGAGTCTAAACCCCAGCAGGGTGGAAACAAGAAGAGGAGGCAGCAGCAGCAAAAGGGTAAGGATGGCCAGAAGAAGCCGAAGGGCGAAGTGACCGGCTACAATTGTCAGTAGAAGGGCCATTTTTCTAGAGATTGCAAGAATCCGAAGGTGCCAGTGAAGTGCCACAACTGTGACAAGCTGGGGCATTTCAAGAGGAATTGTCCAGAACCGCGGAGGGACAAGAAAATTGTGCAAGCTTATGCTTTGGGAGCTGTTCCATCGTCTTTGAAAGCTCCTACCGCTGAAGAGAAAGGAAAGAGTGTGGTGGTTCAAGGTACTCTTTCCATATGTGGTGTTCCAGTTAGAGTGTTATTTGATACTGGGGCGTCGCATTCTTTTGTTTGTAGTGAACCTGTAGGCCGGTTAGGTTTGGAACCGGATATTGTTGATAGGCCATTGGTTGTGACTAATCCAGTTGGGGGTTCGTCTTGTTTGTGTATGTTATGCCGTGGTCTGATTGTGTCGAGTCATGGTTGCTCTTTTGTTTGTGATTGTTTTGTTCTGAACTTTGCGGGGTTCAGAATTATTTTGGGTATGGACTGGCTTAGGAAGTATGCGGCAAAGGTTGATTGTGAAAGGTTGGAGGTGATAGTCGAGAATGTGGAGGGGCGAAAGATTGTGATACGATGTAAGCATGAAGAAGGCGTCTTCATGAGCTTCATGTATTCGCTGGTTGTTCCACGGGATGGACTGTCATCGTTGCCAATCGCTAATGGATTTGAGGATGTCTTTGACGAGGTCAAAGGGTTACCGCCGCATAGAGAGATCTAGTTTCGTATAGATCTAGTTGAAGGAGCCAGACCTGTTGTGATGCCTCTTAGGCGGATGGCGCCTAGGGAACAGCAGGAGTTGAGGGTGCAGGTTGATGATCTTTTGCAGAAAGGATTCATTCGGCGTAGTGTGTCCGAATGGTGTGCACCAGTTGTGTTTGCAACCAAGGCAGATGGGTCATTGAGATTGTGTGTGGATTATCGTGAGCTGAATAAAGTGACTAAGAAGAACAAGTATCCATTGCTGAGAATAGATGACTTGTTTGATCAGCTTCACGAAGCTAAGGTGTTTTCTCAGATGGATTTGGCAACGGGATTTCACCAGTTGAGAGTGGCTAAGGATAGTGTGCCGAAGACTGCTTTTCGGACACCATCAGGTTTCTTTGAGTGGCTGGTAATGCCGTTTGGATTGACTAATGCTCCAGCATATTTTGTGGATCTTATGAATAGAGTGTTCAGAGATCAGTTGAACAAGTTCGTGCTAGTGTTTGTGGATGATATTCTGATTTATTCCAGAACTGAAGAAGAGCACAAGACGCACTTGCGTATTGTTTTGGAAATCTTACGGAAACATCAACTGAAGGCTAAGTTTTCGAAGTGTCACTTCTGGAAGAGTGAAGTGAGGTTCTTAGGCCATGTGATTTCTGGAAATGGAATAACGGTTGATCCCGCTAAGGTGGCAGCAATCCAGGATTGGGTTAGACCTAAGAATGCATCTGATGTGAGAAGTTTTCTTGGATTAGCAGGATATTATCGATGGTTTATCAAAGACTTCTCCAAGGTGACTGCACCATTAACAGGATTGACGAAAAAGAACCAAGTGTTCAGATGGGAAGATAAGTGTGAGCAAGCTTTCGGAATCCTGAAAGAGCGACTGACAAGTGCTCCTGTTTTGACTATTCCGAGTGGGAATGATGAGATGGTGGTTTACACCGACGCATGTGGTACTGGACTTGGAGCAGTGCTGATGCAAAAGAGTAAAGTTGTTGCGTATGCCAGTCGACAACTGAAGCCGCATGAAAGGAATTATCTGACTCATGATTTGGAGTTAGCGGCGATTGTTTTTGCTCTGAAGATGTGGAGACATTATCTATTGGGAGTTCGATTCGAGTTGTTTACAGATCATAAGTCATTGAAGTATCTTTTCTCCCAAAAGGATTTGAATCTTCGGCAGCAACGATGGCTCGAGTTTTTGGCATCATATGACTTTGGTATAACTTATACTCCGGGAAAGGGTAATGCAGTAGCAGATGCGTTGAGTCAAAGACATGCAGGATTGGGAGCCATGTTTTCAGAATGGAAGAATCTCGAGTATTTAGCTGGATTTGACTTCAGGCCTAGATGTGAATTGGAACCTGAGATGTTGGCAAACTTATCGATAAGACCCACTCTTGTGGAAAGGATTGGCGAGAGCCAAAAGCGAGACGGTAAGATTGTCAAGATTATCCGTGATTTGGAATCTGGATTAGACCTAGAAAAGGATAAAGGTTTCGAGGTCGATCGAGAGGGTTGGCTTCGGAAGCAAGGACGACTAGTTATTCTCGATATAGATGAATTGAGAGATGAAGTTCTAAAGGAAAGTCATCACTCGAAGCTGACAATTCATCCAGGTGGAAATAAGATGTATCGGGATATGAAGAGAACCTATTACTAGGAAGGTATGAAGAAAGATGTTGGAAATTTTATTTCCAAGTGTATGAACTGCCAGTTGGTAAAAGCCGAACAGAAGAAGCCAAGTGGATTGCTTCAGCCGTTGGAAGTTCCTACATGGAAGTGGGAGAAAATATCGATGGACTTTATTGATGGGCTACCTAGAACAAGAACGGGAAATGAAGGGATTTGGGTCATTGTAGATCGTCTGACTAAGAGTGCAAGATTCATTCCTGTTCGATCGACTAGGACTGCATCAAAGTTGGCCGAGTTGTACGTTAAGTGGATAATTCAATTCCATGGTATTCCGAAGAGTATAGTGAGCGATCGAGACCCATTGTTCACTAGTGGATTTTGGAAGAGTTTCCAGGAAGTTTTTGGGAACCGAGTTGTGTTTGAGTACAGCTTATCACCCTCAAACAGATGGTCAGACCGAGAGAGTCAACCGAGTATTGGAAGATCTCCTTAGAGCTTGTGTTTTGGATTTCGAAGGATCATGGGAAGATCACCTTCATTTGGTGGAATTTTCATACAACAATAGTTACCAGTCAAGCATTGGTATGGCACCGTATGAAGCATTGTATGGAAGACCGTGTAACTCTCCGACATGTTGGTTAGAGACAGGAGAAAAGCTGATACTTGGGCCAGAGATGATTCGACAGACTTCAGATTGTATAGAGATCATTCGGCAACGAATGAAGGTAGCCCAAGACCGTTAGAAAAGTTATGCCGATAAGCGTCGTAAGGATTTGGAGTTCGTCGTAGGTGATATGGTTTTTGTGAAGATTTCTCCACTGAAAAATGTTATTCGATTCGGGAAGAAAGGAAAATTGACTCCGAGATTTGTTGGACCATTCCCGATCATCGAGCGATTGGAAAGCTCGCCTACAGATTGGAATTACCAGAGAAGATGTCAAGTGTGCATAATGTTTTTCACGTATCGTATCTACGGAAGTATGTGCACGACTCGAATACAGTGGTTTCTGCTGATAGCTGTGAAGATTTCGAAGTTGATCCAGTCGATAAGAGACCTCGTAAGCCGCTTCGTGTTGTGGAAACCGACACGAAACAGCTTAGGAGGAAGGTAGTTAAGTTGCTCAAGATACAATGGAGTGATGATGATAACGACTGTACATGGGAGGTGGAAGAGAGGATGAAAACAGCTCATCCCGAACTCTTCAAGGTATGGCCCTAAGGTGTCGTGTCATCTAATGCCATTGTAAATTGTTCTAAGTTTTAGAATTCTACATGCTAAGCTAGAATTGGATGCATGGTTTGCTGATTGCTATGGATGGTAGGCATGAAGAATAGTCTTTGATTGCTCTGTTTGTTTGGAATTTCGGGGACGAAATTCCTAAGGGGGAGAGAATGTAACGACCCGTATTTTTACGGATCGAAACATCGTAAATCAGTTGTCATTTGGTCGCATTGTTGTTAAGTCATCCATAGTCTAAGTCTTAGGTCGTATAGAAGATAGGTCGTATTATGGTTAGGTCGTAGTAGACGACCTAAGGAAGTGGAGAGACCTATAGGAAGTTGGCGACCTAAGGAGTGAAACGACTTAAGGAGTTAGGTCGTGTGATAGTTAAGTCGTATAGGAGTTAAGTCGTATGGTGGCTTAGATCGTGGGGTAGGATTAGGTCAGAGGAGCGACTTAAGAGGTTGGAGCGACCTAAGAGAATTGGCGACTTATAGGAGTAGACGACTTATAGGATTGGCGACTTAAGATAGTGGCGACTTAAGAGTTAGCGACCTATAGGAGTTAGCGACCTAAGGGTTAGTAACCTACAGTAGTTAGCGACCTAAGAGTTAGCGATTTAGCGTAGTTAGGTTGTAGACGACCTAAGATGTTAAGTCGTATCCTAGCTAAGAGTTAGGTCGTGAGTTATGTGTTGAGTTAGGTCGTAGGCGACCTAAGATAGTTAGGTCGCGTGTGTGTTAGGTCGCAGGTTTGTTAGGTCGTAGGTCGCGTATATGCGCAGATCTGGGTTAGGTCGTAAGTCGCGTAAGTTGTTAGGTCGCGTGAGTTTTTAAGTCGTGGCAATTTAGGTCGCGACTTATGGTAAGTCGTTAGGTCGAAGACGACTTATGATAGGTCGCGTAGGGGTTGATCTGTTAGGTCGCGTGCATATGCTATGTGTTAAGTCGCGAGCGACTTAGGAGTTAAGCTGCTAAGTCGTAAGTCGTAAACAGGTGAGTCTGGTAGGTCGTAAGTGCGCCTGGGCTTAGGTCGTTAGGTCGTAGGATGTGGAGTTTCGATAGGTCGTAGGTCGTAGAATCTCTTTAGGTCGTGGACGACCTAAAAGTGGACGACCTAGGGATATTTCAGCCTATAAATATGGGAGTTTTTCTTCATTTTGGGATCTAGATTTCGAAGCGACGAAGTGCTGCCATTTTGAGAGCTCGACTTCTATACTTCTTCACTTCTTTTCTCCACTCTAATCTAGTGATTCCTTCCGTCCATATTGAAGATCAAATCGAAGATTCAAGAGCTTAGATTGAAGATCTTCATCCTTCGAAGAGAGATTTCATCGTTTGAAGCGGATTGGTGATAGATCGAGTTAGATCCTTCGCTATCCAGATCTGAAGTGTGTTGCTTTTGGGTTGTTTAGGTGATTTGGTGAGTGGTGATTATCTCTCACATGGATCCAAAGGAGTATATCGGATCGTTGGCTTGATTTAGTGTTAAAGTAGAGATTTCCATGCATTTTCCTAATCATATGTGTAGATCCATATAGATCCATTGTCCATGATGATTTGATCTCTATTTTACTACATGTTAACTTATGCAAGTTCATACATCAAGATTATAGAGACATTGCTCATGTTTTCATGCTTGTTAGACTTTTGACTCTTTAATTACGAAATTGCCATTATTGTTATAATTGTCTATTTAGATCATATTTGAATGCTTGTTTACTTGGATTAATGTTTGACTTGATTGATTGCTATGAATTAGATGAATTGATGATTTGATTTAGACCGAAGATGATTCAAAAGCTAAGAGAAAGGCTCTTGGATTGGGAAAGTTGGTTGTGGCATATGTGGCGGATGTGGAAGCTCATATGAATAGATTTGATGATGATGATGAGATGAAGCTTTGCTATGATGATGATGAGGCGAAGCATGATATGAGATAGTCTTGGTCTAATCCAGACGGGATCATTCCAAGCATGTTGATAACTCGGTGAAATGGTTCGAGTTAGAAGATAATGGTTTGCTCGAGAGGCGCTTGAGCTAGTATGGAAATAGTCGCCGAGGAGGATGACTAGAAGGCTGAGATCTCATCGTTGTTGAAGGTTCTAGCATGCTCAAAGCAAGAGTACGTTGGGCAGATTCGATAGTCCCTGAAGGCTACTGATTGGTAGTCGAGTACTCTGGGCAGATTCGATAGTCCTAGGCACGGGTCACGATGACGTGCAGAGTTATGTCTAGAACCGGGGTTCCCATTAGCCCTTGACGGACGGATGAAAGAATGAGCCGGTCATTCAATTAACGATGATATCGAAGCAATGATAACAGTGATAGCCAGAGTCATGGATGTTTGGTTGTATCGTCATTCGGTCTCAAGAGCGGTATTTTCTGGGTGCTTATCTGATCTTGGTTTAGGCCTTGGGGGTTTGTACTTGGAAAACATCGCCCTTGACTCGAGTGATAATTGCTTTACTTTAAATTGTATGCTCTGCTATGTTTGCTTCTACTTAGTGTGTGTCTGGGGGCTATCACTGTAGAAAGAGTTGGAGTGGGAGGGTTGTATTCCTATTCCTTTTCCTTTATGCTCTTTTGGTATGTTGTTAGTTAATTTACCGCTCACTAAGACTGTTGTCTGACTCAGGGCTTTATGTTTTAACTCTTATTGCCTTGGGTTGTTCGTCCATTTTGGGACGGGCAGACTAGGTAGCAGGTGACAGGTACTGTTCTTGCTTCCTACTATGCTGATGTTGAAGACGAGCTGGAGGCTTGCATATTATCTTCTTACTATATGTACTGGATGTTCCGCTGCTTTGTATAATTCTCTGAGTGATATGTAGTGAGGCTTGATGTATTGACTATTCAGATGTTGTATTCAACTATTATGAAGTTTTATTGATGAGATTCTATTTCTGTGAAGCTTCACTATATATATATTCTATTGTATTTTGTCCATGCGCTGTGAGTAATATGATAGATTCTGCTCTTTTAATTTACCCTGACAATCGTCCATGGTCGCCTGGCACACTTTACAACGCACTTTCTCTAGGCTCAGTGCAGGGTCATGGGCGGTCGTCACAAGGGAATTTATAAATAAAATTTGAGTGGTTATAATAAATGTTATACACTTAAATTTTATTTATAAAGGATCGATAGAGGTAGATAGAGAAAAAGGGGTTAATTGAATAATTTACAATAAAATGATATTTAAAAGGAATTATAAATAAATTGAAGTAGTTATAATAAGTAAAATAAACTTAATATATATAGGATTTGATATATTAAGTGGAATAAATTTTAGAATGAATTGAAATAAAGAAGAATGAAATTTAATGAATAAAGATGAAATATAATAAATGATTTTTCAAATTCATGAATTTATAAATTGTTGATAAGATAATGAAATTTAAAAATAATTAAGATTTATTTAACTCAAGTGAAATCAAATGGATGAAATTAATTATTAATGTAAGTTGAAATTTTCATGGTTTTAAATTTATTATCTTATTCTGTTTTCCAATCTACTTTATTTCTGGTTGTTTCCATTCTCCTACCTTCTAAGTAGGAAATCAAATTCGAATTGGTTAGCCTTGGAGCTACTGTTCTCTTTCAGCTTGATCTTGCCTCTGATTTTCACCAACTCAGGGTTGCTGAGGAAAGTATTCCCGAGACTGCTTTCTGTACTGAGAATGGTTTTTCTATGAATAATTAGTCATGCCTTTTGGTTTGACTAATGCTCCTGCTCTCTTTGTTGATTTGATGAATCGTATTTTTCGTATTGTGCTTAATAAGTTAGTTCTAGTCTTTCTTTCTTTCTCTTTTTCCTTCATCATTTAACTTTCCTATCTCTTTGTGGCTCTTACTTCTCCCTATCCTGGATCTGAACACTGCTTACCATCCACAGACCGACGGTCAAACAGAAAGGGTGAACCAGATTCTCAATGATTTTTTCGTGCTTGTGTTCTTGATTCTGGAGGATCTTGGGAAGATCATCTCCACCTTGTTAAACTTACCTATAACAACAGTTATTGTAACGATACGACTTTTCGACGCTCGAAAGTCGACATTAATACGTCCACTGTATCAAATGCCGCACAATCGAATGTCGGAAAACCGAATAATTAGGGTTAAAAAGAAGAGGTAGAAGAAGAAAGAAAGAAAAAGAAACAGAAACAACAAAAGAATCTCACATTCGCAGCGGAACAATATATAATAGATGAATGAATAATCTTTATAACAAAGAACTATATCAGTTTATACATACATCATCAGAGTTTACAACAACAACAACATCACTGGACAGTTATATAAACTTGTCCACATAACAGTATACACAGTGGAATAATACTAGTATAAGTGATACGTCTCGCCATCCAGCTCGCCTCCAGATCTCCACAGCAACTTCTGAATTCCAGAATGACCTGATAACCTGACTCTAGGCTGCCCGTGTGGAAAATTATGGGCACCCAGAGTTTAGAAAGGGAACAATAAACTCCAGGTCAGTCATGGGATTGGTGTGAGATCTCAAAAACAGTTATTTTCACAAATAAAATAAAAGAAATTCGCAATGCTTTTGGAAAATGAAACTACCATAAGACCTCCCACCACACACACAATGCAATCGCAGACTTGGAGGAGATTTCTTCTTATGATAGTCAAATATGCTTAATACGAGAAAACTCTTTTGATATTATTACTAGTGCATAGTGTGAAAACATTTCGAAAGTATAATATTAATCTTAGCCAGCATAGGTACCATTATATTATGCCTGCTATAGCTGCCACTTGAGGTGACAGGTTATACAAATTGCAATCGTAAAGGGCTCATATTGTTTCTTTGGATTTCCAACAAATGATCAGGCTAAGAACTTTCTATGCCACATGGGTACTCCTCTGGAGTGACGTCCCGAGAACTAACTAGCTCCCTGCCAACACAAGGCTGGCTTACCTCTTACTAGGTAACTACTACATGAGTATGCCATCCCCCGGTCGTTTGCGACCTTTATCTGAGGGCCCTCAATCACAAAGCAACAATCATACAGTAAAATAAGATTGATGCAACCACACAGGTAAAGAATCCGGGCTCCATACCATGATACCACCTTTTTCTAGAAGGAAATGACATACCCTAAAGGGTGCGACCCTCATAACCTTGCCGCATTTTCCTGTTTCGACCATTTCCGGGGTGTGAGGTCCGATGAGGTCTCGTCCACAAAGCTACGCTTTACACGAAAGCCTTGCTTTGATCAACAAATGATCAACAACAAACAGCAACACTCAGCATGCCACACTACCAAATTGGGAGTATATCACAGACAACCTTCAACTACATAACCTCTGAGCTCGTACGTCTCAGAGAAGGATGTTAAGCTAAGAGAATAAATTCTCCACCACCAAACATAAATGTATTTGAAAGAAATCTGCTTTATATCTCAAAGTGTAGCGTCAGACATACATCCATACAAGTCTGTTCCGGGTTCGAATAGAACCGAAGGCATTTCCAAAGAAGCCCTTGCAAATCCGATTTTCAATTGCAATCCATAACGTCGTATCATTATTTGGAATGGGTTATATGACACAAAGTCCTCTCCCGGCTAAACCGAATAATGAGCGCTTGTTTTGAAAACAAATTCAAATGTAATTTCAAAGGCAAATACTGATAGTCGGTTATTTAACTATCAAACAACATTCACAACAATCAACCAATTTAAATAATTTTCCCAAATTATTTATTTTCAAAATATCTTGGCAAGATATATATTTTCCACACTTCAACATTTTGAAAACCAATTTCAAATCACTTTTCACTCGCGGAATAAATTCCCGATATTATTTATTTCCACTGTGAATTTACATTTCCAAATATTCACTTATATACGATTTTTCAAATATTCACTTTCAAACCCCAAATCAAATTTCAAATTGATTTCTAAATTGATTTCAACACCGAATCAAATTTCAATTGATTTCCAAATTTATTTTTCAAACACTATATCAATTTCAAATTGATTCCCCAATGATTTATTTTCAATGACCAATTTAAATTCCGAATTTGATTTCTAAATTTATTTCAAATACCAAATCAATTTTTTACAAATTGATTCCCAAGTCTATTTTCAATAGAATAGAAAATTTGCAATTTGATTTCTAAGTTTATTTCCAAATAACAAACCATTTGCAAATTTATTTCTGAATTTATTTCCAAATATCAAATCATTTTACAAATCGATTTCCAAATTAATTTCCAACACAAAATCCATTTTCATTCAACACCAAATAAATTTTCATATCGATTTCCCAAAGATTTATTTTCAAATACCAAATTAATTATCAAATTTATTTCTAGAAATTTATCACCTTTTAAATAAATTCCTTTATTTCTCCCAAACTATTTAAAATTCCATTTCCAATGAATTCTTCAACTTTTAAACAATATTATTCAAACCCATTTATTAAAATCTTTTCCAATATTTTGGAAATAATTCGATAAGAATTCAAAAATCAATTTTACACTCTTCTTTTAAATTCACCTAATTCTTTCAAAAGGAATTTATTTAAAATTTCTTACTTTAATTTCAAAAATCCAATTTTATTTATTTCTGGTATCCAACGATACCAAAAATACATTCGGCTAAATTATAGCCTTCAACAAATTCAATCATCAATATAATCATTCACAGATTATCAAAAATTCATCACACAACGTATGAAACAAATTCATACAACATATGAAACAAATTCATAAAATTTGAGGAATCCAGTTGGAACCCTCCAACCTGTTTCCTTGCATCCACAGATGTTAGCAGAACAATTAAATACCCATTCCACTTCGAGGTGGAATATCACGGTATATGGGATTTATAAAATATCATCCGCTATTATGCGGTGCATAGGGTCTCATCCGCTATATAATGCGGGAAATCAACAACTCCAAATATATATATATATACTACTATATATACTACCTCATCCAAACAATCAATCAATAATTGCAATTTCAATTTTTAATTTGAGTGAGAAGATCTCACCTTGCTTTCGTTTTGCAATCCATTTTTCCATTCCAGTTTATTTTCTTCACAGTTTTCACCTTGTATAAACAATTTGTACAATTTATTAATATTCAAATTAGTTGAACAAATTAAATTTTCAATTTATAATTTGACTTAACTAAAAATTAGTTTAACCAATAATTTGATTTTAATAAATTTTCCCTTTAATAAAATAATTTCTAGTTACCAAAATAACTACATAAGTTAACTAATAAATTAATCGCTAAAATAAATTTAAATTACGTATATTTTGTTTCTTTATTATTTTTTCCCCTTGAAAATACATATGTACCTAAAAAAATTTCGAAAATCTGATTTTTCATAAACTTTACCATTTTAAAATTCCTGTATTATATTTTCAAAATTTTTCTATATAATTTTTTTTTCCTTTTTTTCTCTGTTTCCTATAAATAACAACAGTAACTTACTTTACTATGTATATATATATATATCTATACATACATACATATATATATAAACCTAAAACATGTTTATATCTCACTACAGAAAATTTCTTTTATGCATATAATATATATACACATCATGAAATTCTAATTGAAGAAAAATCGTATACAAATATGTATACCTCACTGGCAGAAACCACGACGTAGTTGAACTTCACCCCGCCAACAGCCACCTCACTGAAACCTTAGCTCGAAAGATGATCGAACGCCGCCATCTCGCTACGTCGTCGCCATGCTGCGGCCGTTCTAGTCGACTGCCTCGTCCAGTACCGAGACCACGTTGCCCTGGCCTCAACAATCTACTCGCGACATCCATCAAAAATTTGTTGCTCGACACGCGCGACCCAATTGAGCGTCGACTTCGCTAAATCAACTTCGAATTCAAAGCACTCGGGTTCGAGCCAACCCTTGTGATGACATCGCTAAATTGAGGAAGATGGAACGAGATTTCGTTCTCTTCTTTTCTCCGATTGTGAATATCTAAAGGGGAGAGGGATTTAAGATCGAAGTTTCGACCATTACTGTATTTTATATTTCATTTGATTTTGTTATCTGCTCTACCCTTTCTTTTCGTTTGTTTTAAAGCTGAAGAAGGCATACGAATATATCCAGAAGAAGATAGCCACGCGTACACTACTAGGTCTGCAATAGGGTGGCTAATAGCTGATGAAAGGAAGAGACAGATGTGAAGGGATTTTGACTGGTGAGATACTATAATTATATTATATTTAAATTTAAATTTTAAATCGTTCCGATTTCGCAACCAAAAACCTCGATCTCCTATAGAGGTGTGCCGCCAGGCGTTTATAATGTTAAACCCCTATTTCGAACACAATGGAAAGGGTTTCGAGTCCAAATTCGATCGTATGGAGAAGATAGCTTTTTGGACCAGTTATAATATTAAATTTTCGATTTAATTCCAGCGCGTTTGTTATCGTACGATCACACAACAACTCCAATCACTACGGAAATTGAATCCGATAATAATACAATATTACGGATCCAATGGAACTAGTTTCGTCGAATTCCGAGACTATACCTCGGAAGGCTATTATTAAATATCGATTTAAACGATATAAATTCAAAACTGAACAAATCACCTTCAAATTCAATTCTGAAGCTTTTATTATCTTCAGTATCATAAATATGAATTTTCTAAGCCTTGAAAATATTTTTAATCAGCTTAAAACTGAAGATTAAATATTTTTCCCAACTTTCAATAAATTAAATTCAATAATTAAATTGCCAAATTCATTCTGATATTTGAATTTCAATTTAAACTAACTTCCAGATATTTAAAATCAATTAAATATTCTGATTTCCAATGTCAAAAATTCAGGGTCGTTACATCCTTCCCCCCTTAAAAGAATTTCATCTCGAAATTACAAGTAAAGAAGAATGATCCTCAACCCGTTTACTATTTTACCAAAACCAAATAATTTTATCAAAATTTCAAATCAATCTTCTTATCATAACCACACTATCATCCTTATTAATTTTCCAAACATTTTCCATAGTTTCAAGCAACTTTATTTTACTTCACAATTCAAATTTAAATTTGAATTCAAATTTCAAATTATCCAAAATTTCTCAAAAATTTTCTAACTCTCTAAATTTTCGAAAAATTTCGCCAGCGTCTCCTTTGCGCTGCTAGCTCGGTACAACTACAAAAATGTCCCTACAGACTCCCAAATCTCAAAAGAAAAACAAAAAGCCAAGTGGCTAGATCAAAAACC
Source organism: Allium fistulosum (assembly GCA_030737815.1). Lineage (NCBI taxonomy): Eukaryota > Viridiplantae > Streptophyta > Magnoliopsida > Asparagales > Amaryllidaceae > Allium > Allium fistulosum. The sequence goes on along the minus strand of CM060908.1, from coordinate 409,553,931 downwards.
CAATCAAATTTCATACAGAAATTTTAAATACATACCTTTTGTTCAGAAATTTTATTTATCTTCTACAATAAAAATCCCAATTTCTCTTGTTTTTAAATTACCTGTATACTACTCTGCAATAATATCCAATCACAACATTCCAATTTGATTTTCATCCAATTATTAACTTAGTATACTTCAAATAACAAATTTACTTAAGAACTTTCTCCACTCATTTCTTAAGTTCAATATAAATATTTCTTATATTTATTTTTACTACTTCACTACCGAAGTTTATATTGAAATTGAATTCCAATTCCATATAAGATCAATTTGCTTCAATTAACTAATTCATTTCAAATATCAATACTTTTATTTCCAAATTTTCATTCAGATTTTCATTTCAAATTTTACTTGAATTCGATTCATCTTTAACTTCGAAGATTGAATCTTACTTACCTTATCTCAAATTTCAATTTTAAATCAGTTGTCGTTAGTGAAAATTTCCAAAAAAGCTCAAAAATTTTCTAACTCCCAAAATTTTCAGAAAATTTTGACGGAGTCTCCCTTGTACGGAGGAGCTTTTGCAATTTGACAAGAGATATAAATATATATACATCGACCCACTTGGTCGGAAAAACAAAAACAGTTCATATTCCTAACTTTATATTGCGTAGGCGTACTGTGACGACCGCCCATGACCCCTGCACTGAACCTAGAGATAGTGCGCTGTAAAAGTGTGCCAAGCGACAATGGACGATTGCCAGGGTAAATTAAAACAACAGAATCTATCGTATTACTCACAGCGCATGGACAAAATACAATAGAACATATATATATAGTGAAGTTTCACAGAATAGAATTTCATCAATAAAACTTCATAATAGTTGAATACAAACATCTGAATAGTCAATAAAACAAGCCTCACTACATATCACTCAGAGAATACAAAGCAGCGGAACATCCAGTACATATAGTAAGAGGTAATATGCAATACTCCAGCTCATCTTCGTCATCAGCATCGTGGAAAGCAAGAACAGCACCTGTCACCTGCTACCTAGTCTGCCCGTCCCAAAATGGACGAACAACCCAAGGCAATAAGAGTTAAAACATAAAGCCTTGAGTCGGAAAACAGTCTTAGTGAGCAGTAAATTAACTAACAACCTACCAAAAGAGCATAAAGGAAAAGGAATAGGAATACAACCCTCCCACTCCAACCTCTTTCTACAGTGATAGCCCCCAGACACACACTAAGCAGAAGCAAACATAGCAGAGTACACAATATAAAGTAAAGCAATTATCACTCGAGTCAAGGGTGATGTTTTCCAAGTACAAACCCCCAAGGCCTAAACCAAGATCAGATAAGCACCCTGAAAACACTGCTCTTGAGACCGAATGATGATACAACCAAACATCCATGACTCTGGCTATCACTGTTATCATTGCTTCGATATCACCGTTAATTGAATGACCGGCACATTCTTTCAGCCGTCCGTCAAGGGCTAATGGAAACCCCGGTTCTAGACATAACTCCCGCACGTCATCGTGACCCGTGCCTAGGACTATCGAATCTGCCCAGAGTACTTGACTATCAATCATTAGTCTTCAGGGACTATCGAATCTGCCCAACGTACTCTTGCTTTGAGCATGCTAGAACCTTCAACAACGATGAGATCTCAGCCTTCTAGTCATCCTCCTCGACGACTATTTCCATACTAGCTCAAGCGCCTCTCGAGCATCCATTATCCTCAACTCGAACCATATAACCGAGTTATCAACATGCTTGGAATGATCCCGTCTGGATTAGACCAAGACTATCTCATATCATGCCTCGCTTCATCACATCCTCGCAAAGCTTCATCTCAACATCATCATCATCGAATCTATGCATAAGAGCTTCACCATCCGCTACATATGCCACAAGCAGCTTTTCCAATTCAAGAGCCTTTCCCTTAGCTTTTGAATCATCTTCGGTCTAAATCAAATCATCAATCATCTAATTCATTGCAATCAATTAAATCAAACATTAATCCAAGTAAACAAGCATTCAAATATGATCTAAATAGACAATTATAACAATAATGGCAATTTCGTAATTAAAGAGTCAAAAGTCCAAAAAAAGCATGAAATCATGAGCAATGTCTCTATAATCTTGATGAATGAACTTGCATTGGTTAACATGTAGTAAAATGGATGCCAAATCATCATGAACAATGGATCTATATGGATCTATACTTAGGATTAGGAAAATGCATGGAAATCACTAATTTAACACCAAATCAAGCCAACGATCCGATATACTCCTTTGGATCCGTGTGAGAGATAATCACCACTCACCAAATCACCTAAACAACCCCAAATCAACACGCTTCAGATCTGGACAGCGAAGGATCTAGCTTGATCTATCACAAATCCGCTTCAAACGATGAAATCTATCTTCGATGGATGAAGATAAACTCTTGAATCTTCAACTTGATCTTCGATTTGGATGGATGGAAGCACAAGATTAAAGTGGAGAAAAGAAGTGAAGAAGTGTAGAAGTCGAGCTCTCAAAATGGCAGCACTTCGTCGCTTCGAAATCCGGATCCCAAAAAGTGAGAAATGGACGAGTATTTATAGCTGAAATCTCCTTAACTCGTCCGCTTTCTTAAGTCGTCTCCGACCTAAGCCTCCCTCTGCCTTACGACCTACGACTCAACAACTAACCCCTAAGTCGGTAACGACTTAACACACGCGCCTATACGACCTAACGAAGATACGTCTTAACATACGCGCGCATTCTCACGTTCTACGACTTAATGCTTTGCCGACTTACGACTTATCAAAACCCGCTAGTCTACGACTTATAACTTAGCAGGGCCTCCGACTCAACAGATAACTAGGTTACGACTTAACCGGGTTATGACTCAATGACTCAACATCTAAGTCGTCTACGACTTAACGTCCCCAGCAACCTACGACTCAAGCTCATGTGTGCCTCTATGACCTAACGACTTAGCACACACTCGACCCAGCAACTATACCACCTTAACGAGTCAACTGGGATACGGCCTACGACTTAACAGTGTCGCGACTTATGCTCCTCCGACCTATCACCTTCACGACCTAACATCTGCACGCGACTTACGACTTAAGCCTTTGCGCGACTTATCTAAACACAGTGCTTAGGTTGCTTACGACCTAACTTCACCCAGACATAAGTCGCTTACAACTTAACACCTTAACTCGCTAACTCGTTTAGTCCTTAGGTCATTGCCGACCTAACTCTACCCCACGACCTAAGTTATCACACGACCTATCTCCCCTACGACCTAACCCCAGAATGCTTAGGTCACCATCTACACTTCCTTAGGTTGCCTAAACCACTTAAGTCGGTCACGACTTATCACTTAGGTCATTTACGACCTAGGACTTGAACAAAATTTTGCCTAAAATCTAAATGACTTAACAACCCTAAGAATTCTAGATTTTGACGAATTTGTCGATCCGTAAAAATACAGGTCGTTACATTCTCTCCCCCTTAGGAATTTCGCCCCCGAAATTCCAAACAAACAAAGAAATCAAAGACTATTCTGCACGCCTACCATCCATAGCAATCAACAAACCATGCATCCAATTCTAGCTTAGCATGAAGAATTCTAAAACTAGAACAAGTTACAACTTCGTTAGATGACACGACACCTTAGGGCCATACCTCGAAGAGTTCAGGATGAGCTGCCTTCATCCTGTCTTCCACCTCCCACGTACAGTCGTTATCATCATCACTCCATTGTATCTTGAGCAACTTAACTACCTTCCTCCTAAGCTGTTTCGTGTCAGTTTCCACTACACGAAGCGGCTTACGAGGTCTCTTACCGACTGGATCAACTTCGAAATCTTCACAGCTATCAGCAGAAACCACCGTATTCGAGTCGTGCACATACTTCCGTAGATATGATACATGAAAAACATTGTGCACACTCGACATCTTCTCCGGTAACTCCAATCTGTATGCGAGCTTTCTAATTCGCTCAATGATCGGGAATGGTCCAACAAATCTCGGAGTCAATTTTCCTTTCTTCCCGAATCGAATAACATTCTTCAGTGGAGAAATCTTCACAAAAACCATATCACCTACGTCGAATTCCAAATCCTTACGACACTTATCGGCATAACTTTTCTGACGGTCTTGGGCTGCCTTCATTCGTTGCCAAATGATCTCTATGCAATCCGAAGTCTGTCGAATCATCTCCGGCCCAAGTATCAGCTTTTCTCCTGTCTCTAACCAACATGTCGGTGAGTTACACGGTCTTCCGTACAATGCCTCATACGGGCCATACCAATGCTTGACTGGTAACTGTTGTTGTATGCAAATTCCACCAAATGAAGGTGATCTTCCCATGATCCCCCAAAATCCAAAACACAAGCTCTGAGGAGATCTTCCAAAACTCGGTTGACTCTCTCGGTCTGACCATCTGTTTGAGGGTGATAAGTTGTACTCAAACACAACTCGGTTCCCAAAACTTCCTGGAAGCTCCTCCAAAATCCACTAGTGAACAATGGATCTCGATCGCTCACTATACTCTTCGGAATACCATGGAATCGAACTATCCACTTAACATACAACTCAGCCAACTTTGATGCAGTCCTAGTCGATCGAACAGGAATGAATCTTGCACTCTTGGTCAGACGATCTACAATGACCCAAATCCCTTCATTTCCCGTTCTTGTTCTAGGTAGTCCATCAATAAAATCCATCGACACTTGCTCCCACTTCCATGTAGGAACTTCTAATGGCTGAAGCAATCCACTTGGTTTCTTCTGTTCGGCCTTTACCAACTGGCAGTTCATGCACTTGGAAATAAAATTTCCAACATCCTTCTTCATGCCTTCCCAGTAGTAGGTTCTCTTCATATCCCGATACATCTTATTTCCACCTGGATGAATTGTCAACTTCGAGTGATGACTATCCTTCAGAACTTCACTCCTCAATTCATCTATATCGCGAACAACTAGTCGTCCTTGCTTCCGAAGCCAACCTTCTTGATCGACCTCGAATTCTTTATCCTTTTCTGGTTCCAATCCAGATTCCAAATCACGGATAATCTTGACAAGCTTATCGTCTCGCTTTTGGCTCTCGCCAATCCTTTCCACAAAAGTAGGTCTTATCGATAATTTTGCCAACATCTCAGGTTCCATTTCACATCTAGGCCTGAAGTCAAATCCAGCTAAATACTCGAGATTCTTCCATACTGAAAACATGGCTCCCAATCCTACATGTCTTCGACTTAACGCATCTGCCACCGCGTTACCTTTTCCCAGAGTATAAGCTATACCAAAATCATATGATGCTAAAAACTCTAGCCAACGTTGCTGCCGAAGATTCAAATCCTTTTGGGAGAAAAGATACTTCAACGACTTATGATCTGTAAACAACTCGAATCGAACTCCCAGAAGATAATGTCTCCACATCTTTAGAGCAAAAACAATCGCCGCTAACTCCAAATCATGAGTCGGGTAATTCCTTTCATGCGGCTTCAGTTGTCGACTAGCATATGCAACAACTTTATCCTTCTGCATCAGCACTGCTCCAAGTCCAGTACCACATGCGTCGGTGTAAACCACCATCTCATCATTCCCACTGGGAATAGTCAAAACACGAGCACTCGTCAATCGTTCTTTTAGGATTCCGAAAGCTTGCTCACACTTATCTTCCCACTTGAACACTTGGTTCTTCTTCGTCAATCCTGTTAACGGTGCAACCACCTTGGAGAAGTCTTTGATAAACCGTCTATAATATCCTGCCAATCCAAGAAAACTTCTCACATCAGATGCATTCTTAGGTTTAACCCAATCCTGGATTGCTACCACCTTAGCGGGATCAACCGCTATTCCGTTGCCAGAAATCACATGGCCTAAGAACCTCACTTCACTCTTCCAGAAGTGACACTTCGAAAACTTAGCCTTCAGCTGATGTTTCCGTAAGATTTCCAAAACAATTCGCAAGTGTGTCTTGTGCTCTTCTTCAGTTCTGGAATAAATCAGAATATCATCCACGAACACAAGTACAAACTTGTTCAACTGATCTCTGAACACTCTATTCATAAGATCCACAAAATATGCTGGCGCGTTAGTCAACCCAAACGGCATTACCAGCCACTCAAAGAAACCGGATGGTGTCCGAAAAGCAGTCTTCGGCACACTATCCTTAGCCACTCTCAACTGGTGAAATCCCGTTGCCAAATCCATCTGAGAAAACACCTTGGCTTCATGAAGCTGATCAAACAAGTCATCTATTCTCGGCAATGGATACTTGTTCTTATTAGTCACTTTATTCAGCTCACGATAATCCACACACAATCTTAACGACCCATCTGCCTTGGTTGCAAACACAACTGGTGCACCCCACTCGGACACACTACGCCGAATGAATCCTTTCTGTAAAAGATCATCAACCTGCACCCTCAACTCTTGCTGTTCCCTAGGCGCCATCCGCCTAAGAGGCATCACAACAGGTCTGGCTCCTTCAACTAGATCTATACGAAACTCGATCTCTCTATGCGGCGGTAACCCTTTGACTTCGTCAAAGACATCCTCGAATCCATTTGCGATTGGCACCAATGACAGTCCATCCCGTGGAACAACTAGCGAATACATGAAGCTCATGAAGACGCCTTCTTCATGCTTACATCGTATCACAATCTTTCGCCCCTCCACATTCTCAACTGTCACCTCCAACCTTTCGCAATCAACCTTTGCCGCATACTTTCTAATCCAGTCCATACCCAAAATAATTCCGAACCCCACAAAGTTTAGAACAAAACAATCACAAACAAAAGAGCAACCATGACTCGATACAATCAGACCACGGCATAACATACACAAACAAGACGAACCCCCAACTGGATTAGTCACAACCAATGGCCTATCAACAATATCCGGTTCCAAACCTAACCGGCCTACAAGATCACTACAAACGAACGAATGCGATGCCCCAGTATCAAACAACACTCTAACTAGAACACCACATATGGAAAGAGTACCTTGAACTACCACACTCTTTCCTTTCTCTTCAGCGGTAGGAGCTTTTGAAGACGATGGGACAGCTCCCAAAGCATAAGCTTGCACAATCTGCTTGTCCTTCCGCGGTTCTGGACAATTCTTCCTGATATGCCCCGACTTGTCACAGTTGTGACACTTCATCGGTACCTTCGGATTCTTACAATCTTTAGAGAAATGGCCCTTCTGCTGACAATTGTAGCAGGTCACCTCGCCTTTCGGCTTCTTCTGGCCATCCTTACCCTTTTGCTGCTGCTGCTTCCTCTTCTTGTTTCCACCCTGCTGGGGTTTAGACTCTTCCCTAGTCACAGCAACAACAGATCCTTCCTTAGGAAACAGACTCTCATGCCTGAGAGCTTTCTCCACAAGCTTCTCAAATGAATCATCCAGATGATCCACCAACTGCCTCCCAATATAGCTGTCCAAGCCTGTCACAAACTTCTCATTCTTCTGATAAGCAGATTCAATATACGACCGGGCATACTTGGACAAAGCTTCAAACTCAGAAACGTACTCAAGAACTGGTCTTCCACCTTACTTGAACTCCACAAACTTTTTGAACAGAACAGACTTCTAAGCAGTAGAAATGAACTTAGCTTCAAATCTGGCTTGGAATTGCTCCCAAGTAATCTCTTCCTCCGGAGTATTGATGGTAATAGAGTTCCACCAATCAGAGGCTCTCCCTTGAAGCTGTCTTGATGCTAACTTCCTCTTAGTTGCATCCTCAATTCCCAAATCTCCAAAAATCCTTCTACAAGCATCTATCCATCTCTGGACCTCAATAGTTGATTCTGTTCCCAAGAAAACCTTCCCTCCAAGAGCAGTATAGTCTTTGCACAACTTAGCAAAATCCACTGGTTTTGGAGTTTGGACTTGAACTCCAACATCAACTGCTGACCCGGAACTGGCATCCTTCTCATGACCAAAGTCATCATAGCTTCGAACATAGCTGCATAATCAGCAGTCCCCTCAGTAGCACGACTTTCCCTAGCAGCTGGTCTCCCTCTTCGACTCATCCTTAATATCTATAAAAAGGAATGATTAGCACACTAGAGAAACAACTGCATAAAGGACTCAAACTCTACTAAGCTACTATATATTATATATAGTAATCATCCATCAAAATACAATTACGTTTCTCATACGTAGTTAAGTCAGCGAGCGTTGGGTAAAATCGATTAACCAAAGCTCTGATACCAAATGTGACAACCGCCCATGACCCCTGCACTAACCTAGAGATAGTGCGCTGTAAAAGTGTGCCAGGCAACCATGGACGATTGCCAGGGTAAATTAAAACAACAGAATCTATCGTATTACTCACAGCGCATGGACAAAATACAATAGAACATATATATATATATAGTGAAGGTTCACAGAATAGAATTTCATCAATAAAACTTTATAATAGTTGAATACAAACATCTGAATAGTCAATACAACAAGCCTCACTACATATCACTCAGAGAATACAAAGCAGCGGAACATCCAGTACATATAGTAAGAGGTAATATGCAATACCCCAGCTCGTCTTCGTCATCAGCATCGTGGAAAGCAAGAACAACACCTGTCACCTGCTACCTAGTCTGCCCGTCCCAAAATGGACGAACAACCCAAGGCAATAAGAGTTAAAACATAAAGCCTTGAGTCAGACAACAGTCTTAGTGAGCAGTAAATTAACTAACAACATACCAAAAGAGCATAAAGGAAAAGGAATAGGAATACAACCCTCCCACTCCAACCTCTTTCTACAGTGATAGCCCCTAGACACACACTAAGCAGAAGCAAACATAGCAGAGTACACAATATAAAGTAAAGCAATTATCACTCGAGTCAAGGGCGATGTTTTCCAAGTACAAACCCCCAAGGCCTAAACCAAGATCAGATAAGCACCCTGAAAACACTGCTCTTGAGACCGCATGACGATACAACCAAACATCCATGACTCTGGCTATCACTGTTATCATTGCTTCGATATCATCGTTAATTGAATGACCGACACATTCTTTCAGTCGTCCGTCAAGGGCTAATGGAAACCCCGGTTCTAGACATAACTCCCGCATGTCATCGTGACCCGTGCCTAGGACTATCGAATCTGCCCAGAGTACTTGACTATCAATCATTAGCCTTCAGGGACTATCGAATCTGCCCAATGTACTCTTGCTTTGAGCATGCTAGAACCTTCAACAACGATGAGATCTCAGCCTTCTAATCATCCTCCTCGACGACTATTTCCATTCTAGCTCAAGCGCCTCTCGAGCATCCATTATCCTCAACTCGAACCATATAACCGAGTTATCAACATGCTTGGAATGATCCCTTCTGGATTAGACCAAGACTATCTCATATCATGCCTCGCTTCATCAAATCCTTGCAAAGCTTCATCTCAACATCATCATCATCGAATCTATGCATAAGAGCTTCACCATCCGCTACATATGCCACAAACAGCTTTTCCAATTCAAGAGCCTTTCCCTTAGCTTTTGAATCATCTTCGGTCTAAATCAAATCATCAATCATCTAATTCATTGCAATCAATCAAATCAAACATTAATCCAAGTAAACAAGCATTCAAATATGATCTAAATAGACAATTATAACAATAATGGCAATTTCGTAATTAAAGATTCAAAAGTCCAAAAAAAGCATGAAATCATGAGCAATGTCTCTATAATCTTGATGAATGAACTTGCATAGGTTAACATGTAGTAAAATGGATGCCAAATCATCATGAACAATGGATCTATATGGATCTATACTTAGGATTAGGAAAATGCATGGAAATCACTAATTTAACACCAAATCAAGCCAACGATCCGATATACTCCTTTGGATCCGTGTGAGAGATAATCACCACTCACCAAATCACCTAAACAACCCCAAATCAAGACGCTTCAGATCTGGACAGCGAAGGATCTAGCTTGATCTATCACAAATCCGCTTCAAACGATGAAATCTATCTTCGATGGATGAAGATAAACTCTTGAATCTTCAACTTGATCTTCGATTTGGATGGATGGAAGCACAAGATTAAAGTGGAGAAAAGAAGTGAAGAAGTGTAGAAGTCGAGCTCTCAAAATGGCAGCACTTCGTCGCTTCGAAATCCGGATCCCAAAAAGTGAGAAATGGACGAGTATTTATAGCTGAAATCTCCTTAACTCGTCCGCTTTCTTAAGTCGTCTCTGACCTAAGCCTCCCTCTGCCTTACGACCTACGACTCAGCAACTAACCCCTAAGTCGGTAACGACTTAACACACGCGCCTATACGACCTAACAAAGATACGTCTTAACATACGCGCGCATTCTCACGTCCTACGACTTAATGCTTTGCCGACTTACGACTTATCAAAACCCGCTAGTCTATGACTTATAACTTAGCAGGGCCTCCGACTCAACAGATAACTAGGTTACGACTTAACCGGGTTATGACTCAACTCCTAAGTCGTCTATGACTTAACGTCCCCAGCAACCTACGACTCAAGCTCATGTGTGCCTCTACGACCTAACGACTTAGCACACACTCGACCCAGCAACTATACCACCTTAACGAGTCAACTGGGATACGGCCTATGACTTAACAGTGTCGCGACTTATGCTCCTCCGACCTAACACCTTCGCGACCTAACATCTGCACGCGACTTACGACTTAAGCCTTTGCGCGACTTATCTAAACACAGTGCTTAGGTTGCTTATGACCTAACTTCACCCAGACATAAGTCGCTTACAGCTTAACACCTTAACTCGCTAACTCGTTTAGTCCTTAGGTCATTTCCGACCTAACTCTACCCCACGACCTAAGTTATCACACGACCTATCTCCCCTACGACCTAACCCCAGAATGCTTAGGTCGCCATCTACACTTCCTTAGGTTGCCTAAACCACTTAAGTCGGTCACGACTTATCACTTAGGTCGTTTACGACCTAGGACTTGAACAAAATTTTGCCTAAAATCTAAAATGACTTAACAACGCTAAGAATTCCAAATTTTGACGAATTTGTCGATCCGTAAAATACGGGTCGTTACACGTACCTTTATTAGCATTTTAAGCAAAGCGGTTTATTATTTAGCTATTTGCGCGCTCAAATCCAGCCAAACGGCTTCCAAAAACCTGTACTTACTCAATTTAAATGTGTAAGTGACATATATAGAAAATTCATTTACATTTCACTTATTCTCAACAGTAAACACATAGCTTTCATAAGCAAAACATTCAAAATTCTTTTCATTAGCAATTTATCAAGTTTCAATACAAATTTAATCGCTTTCATCTAATTCACATACCATTTCTATTCAATTCAAGTGATTTACAATGCAGTTCCTTACATTCAATTCATTTTTAAGCGCAACGAATTCATATCCATTTCAATTGATTCAAAAATAAATTTTTATTTGCTCTCATTAACTCATATAATTTTATACAATCTCGTTTTCGTCAAACGACAATCATTTCTATTCAATTTCAGTTTGCATTTCATTAATCAAACAAATTTCATTGAAAACCATTCAATAAAATTCGACAACAACCATTTCACAATTTTACTTAAGTCGAGCATTTATCCAAATATTGATTAAGTTATTTCAACTCAAAACTCAAATTCATTTTCCTTGTAAACAATTTCTAATTTAAATCTTTGATTTGATTTTTTTCATTTATCAAATCCATTCCATCTACTAATTTAATTAAATTAGTATATTCATTTATCATTTTTAAACTTCAAATTTCCATATTCAATTCAACCTGAATTTACTTTATCAATAACAAGGAAATTTCAATTTTTTTTTCTACTTACTTGAATTTTTATGCAAATTCAAACCATTTTTATTTCCAACCTTTATTATCATTAGTCCGCTTCGAACTAATTCTACAACTTCATTTTATTCTACACAATTTAAGCTGAATTTCAATATTCAGTTTCAATTCCAATTTTATTCATTCGTTCATTCCCTTATTCACAATTACCATTTCACAATTTCCAGTTTAATCTTCATTAATTTAGAATATTTTCTCAACTCCAAATTCTACTTAAGAATTTCATCATTTACTTCTTAAGTTCAATATCAATATTCTATATAGTTTCCATATTTACTTCCAATTCACCATTTTGGTTAATAACCACTTATATTTAAACTGGATTTCATTATTCAATTTCCAATTCATTTATTTACAAATTTAACCTCATTTGTTTATTCACAAATTCATTCCTTTTCAATTTGAATCTTATTCCAATCAAATTTCAAATATTTTTATAAGTTATCAAACTTATTTACATTCCATAACATTTTAAAGAAATTCCAAAGTCTTTTAACAATTTCTCACATTTCAAAACTAACTTTGAATTTAATTATGTCCCTTCAAAATATTTTCCCAAATATTTTTAAATTTCAAACCCTACCAGATTTCATATCCAACTCAAAAATACTTCTCAAATAATTATATTCCAGACTTTCGGACCATTTTAAAATTAGAAAATTTAATCCTTTGAAATTTCAATTCAAATCCTTTAATCCTTATTGCAAAAATTACTCTGGCACTTCATTTCAATTTATAAAACTCATTTATAAATTCACATTACCAATTTCATGCCATTAATGAATTTTATTTTCAAATACTTCTCTGGAATTCTATTTCAAATTATAAATCACATTTACAATTTACATTTACAAATCCCATTCGTATATGAACTCATTTCCTTATACTTTGAATTCATATTTATAAATTTCATTTGTTAAATGAATTTATCTCCAAATCTTTGGTTATACCATTATTTCTTATTCAATTTCCATATAACAATGATAATAATTCAATATTATCTCTTCCTAACAACCAAGCATCCATATACAATAATAATTCATAGAAAATCATTTCTTTTCTATACAAAAATAGTTTGGGTAAAATTATTTCATTTACCCTATTTTAAAACATTACTGTGTCGGTTTATCTTGTTTAAGAGTTTAGAAACCCCTACCGATTACAGTTGGCCAAACTGAACCGACCAGAATCTATAAACAATCAACCGATAAGTCAACACAATACAAAACAAATTTTTGTATTCACTAACAAATACGCGCTCATATCTATTATTACACTCACACTCATTCTAGAGTACTACTGACTCTATCTCTAATGAGTAACACCCAATAGAGCCAAGGTTGTCACTTAACCAATTGCTCTGATACCACATGTAACGATACGACTTTTTGACGCTCGAAAGTCGACATTAATACGTCCACTGTATCAAATGACGCACAATCGAATGCCAGAAAACCGAATCATTAGGGTTAAAAGGAAGAGGTAGAAGAAGAAAGAAAGAAAAAGAAACAGAAACAACAACAGAATCTTACATTCACAGCGGAACAATATATAATAGATGAATGAATAATCTTTATAACAAAGAACTATATCAGTTTATACATACATCATCAGAGTTTACAACAACAACAACATCACTGGACAGTTATATAAACTTGTCCACATAACAGTATACACAGTGGAATAATACTAGTATAAGTGATACGTCTCGCCATCCAGCTCGCCTCCAGATCTCCACAGCAACTTCTGAATTCCAGAATGACCTGATAACCTGACTCTAGGCTGCCTGTGTGGAAAATTATAGGCACCTAGAGTTTAGAAAGGGAACAATAAACTCCAGGTCAGTCGTGGGACTGGTGTGAGATCTCAAAAACAGTTATTTTCACAAAGAAAATAAAAGAAATTCGCAATGCTTTTGGAAAATGAAACTACCATAAGACCTCCCACCACACACACAATGCAACCGCAGACTTGGAGGAGATTTCTTCTTATGATAGTCAAATATGCTTAATACGAGAAAACTCTTTTGATATTATTACTAGTGCATAGTGTGAAAACATTTCGAAAGTATAATATTAATCTTAGCCAGCATAGGTACCATTATATTATGCTTGCTATAGCTGCCACCTGAGGTGATAGGTTATACAAATTGCAATCGTAAAGGGCTCGTATTGTTTCTTTGGATTTCCAACAAATGGTCAGGCTAAGGAACTTCCTATGCCACATGGGTACTCCTCTGGAGTGACGTCCCGAGAACTAACTAGCTCTCTGCCAACACAAGGCCGGGTTACCTCTTACTAGGTAACTACTACACGAGTATGCCACCCACCGGTCGTTTGCGACCTTTATCTGAGGGCCCTCGATCAAAAAGCAACAATCATACAGTAAAATAAGATTGATGCAACCACACAGGTAAAGCATCTGGGCTCCATACCATGATACCACCTTTTTCCAGAAGGAAATGACATACCCTAAAGGGTGCGACCCTCATAACCTTGCCGCATTTTCCTGTTTCGACCATTTCAGGGGTGTGAGGTCCGATGAGGTCTCGTCCATAAAGCTACGCTTTACACGAAAGCCTTGCTTTGATCAACAAATGATCTACAACACACAGGAGCACTCAGCATGCCACACTACCAAATTGGGAGTATATCACAGACAACCTTCAACTACATAACCTCTGAGCTCGTACGTCTTAGAGAAGGGTGTTAAGCTAAGAGAATAAATTCTCCACCACCAAACAGAAATGTATTTGAAAGAAATCTGCTTTATATCTCAAAGTGTAGCATCAGACACATCCATACAAGTCTGTTCCGGGTTTGAATAGAACCGAAGGCATTTCCAAAGAAGCCCTTGCAAATCCGATTTTCAATTGCAATCCATAACGTCGTATCATTATTCGGAATGAGTTATGTTGCAGAAAGTCCTCTCTCGGCTAAACCGAATAATGAGCGCTTGTTTTGAAAACAAATTCAAATGTAATTTCAAAGGCAAATACTGATAGTCGGTTATTTAACTATCAAACAACATTCACAACAATCAACCAATTTAAATAATTTTCCCAAATTATTTATTTTCAAAATATCTTCGCAAGATATATATTTTCCACACTTCAACATTTTGAAAACCAATTTCAAATCACTTTTCACTTGCGGAATAAATTCCCGATATTATTTATTTCCACTGTGAATTTACATTTCCAAATATTCACTTATATACGATTTTTCAAATATTCACTTTCAACCCCCAAATCAAATTTCAAATTGATTTCTAAATTGATTTCAACACCGAATCAAATTTCAATTGATTTCTAAATTTATTTTTCAAACACAAAATCAATTTCAAATTGATTCCCCAATGATTTATTTTCAATGACCAATTTAAATTCCGAATTTGATTTCTAAATTTATTTCAAATACCAAAGTAATTTTTTACAAATTGATTCCCAAGTCTATTTTCAATAGAATAGAACATTTGCAATTTGATTTCTAAGTTTATTTCCAAATAACAAACCATTTGCAAATTTATTTCTGAATTTATTTCCAAATATCAAATCATTTTACAAATCGATTTCCAAATTAATTTCCAACACAAAATCCATTTTCATTCAACACCAAATAAATTTTCATATCGATTTCCCAAAGATTTATTTTCAAATACCAAATTAATTATCAAATTGATTTCTAGAAATTTATCACCTTTTAAATAAATCCCTTTATTTGTCCCAAACTATTTAAAATTCCATTTCCAATGAATTCTTCAACTTTTAAACAATATTATTCAAACCTATTTATTAAAATCTTTTCCAATATTTTGGAAATAATTCGATAAGATTTCAAAAATCAACTTTACGCTCTTCTTTTAAATTCACCCAATTCTTTCAAAAGGAATTTACTTAAAATTTCTTACTTTAATTTCAAAAATCCAATTTCATTTATTTCTCGTATCCAACGATACCAAAAATACATTCGGCTAAATTATAGCCTTCAACAAATTCAATCATCAATATAATCATTCACAGATTATCAAAAATTCATCACACAACGTATGAAACAAATTCATACAACATATGAAACAAATTTATACAATTTGAGGAATCCAGTTGGATCCCTCCAACCTGTTTCCCTGCATCTACAGATGTTAGCACAACAATTAAATACCCATTCCACTTCGAGGTGGAATATCGCGGTATATGGGATTTATAAAATATCATCCGCTATTATGCGGCGCATAGGGTCTCATCCGCTATATAATGCGGGAAATCAACAACTCCAAATATATATATATATACTACTATATATACTACCACATCCAAACACAATTAATAACTGCAATTTCAATTTTTAATTTGAGTGAGAAGATCTCACCTTGCTTTCGTTTTGCAATCCATTTTTCCATTCCAGTTTGTTTTCTTCACAGTTTTCACCTTGTATAAACAATTTGTACAATTTATTAATATTCAAATTAGTTGAACGAATTAATTTTCATTTTATAATTTGACTTAACTAAAAATTAGTTTAACCAATAATTTGATTTTAATAAATTTTCCCTTTAATAAAATAATTTCTAGTTACCAAAATAACTACATACGTTAACTAATAAATTAATCGCTAAAATAAATTTAAATTATGTATATTTTGTTTCTTTATTATTTATTTTTTTCCCCTTGAAAATACATATGTACCTAAAATAATAAATTATAGATTTCGAAAATATGATTTTTCATAAACTTTACCATTTTAAAATTCTTGTATTATATTTTCAAAATTTTTCTATATAATTTTTTTTCTTTTTTTCTCTGTTTCCTATAAACAACAACAGTAACTTATTTTACTATGTATATATACATACAAACATACATATATATATATGACCCTAAAACATGTTTATATCTCACTACAGAAAATTTCTTTTCTGCATATAATATATATACACATCATGAAATTCTAATTGAAGAAAAATCGTATACAAATATGTATACTTCACTGGTAGAAACCACGACGTGGTCGAACTTCACCCCGCCAACAGCCACCTCACTAAAACCCTAGCTCGAAAGATGATCGAACGCCGCCATCTCGCTACGTCGCCGCCATGCCGCGGCCATTCTAGTCGACTGCCTCGTCCAGGTTCGAGACCACGTTGCCCTGGCCTCAACAATCTACTCGCGGCATCCATCAAAAATTTGTTGCTTGACGCGCGCGACCCAGTTGAGCGTCGACATCGCTAAATCAACTTCGAATTCAAAGCACTCGGGTTCGAGCCAACCCTCGTGATGACATCGCGATTCTCCTAGTCGAACGAAACATCGATTTCATTTTAAATTGAGGAAGATTGAACGAGATTTCGTTCTCTTCTTTTCTCCGATTGTGAATATCTGAAGGGGAGAGGGATTTAAGATCGAAGTTTCGGCCATTACTGTATTTTATATTTCGTTTGATTTTGTTATCTGCTCTACCCTTTCTTTTCGTTTGTTTTAAAGCTGAAGAAGGCATACAAATATATCCAGAAGAAGATAGCCACGTGTACATTACTAGGTCTGCACTAGGGTGGCTGATAGTTGATGAAAGAAAGAGACAGATGTCAAGGGATTTTGACTGGTGAGATAATATAATTATATTATATTTAAATTTAAATTTTAAATCGTTCCGATTTCGCAACCAAAAACCTCGATCTCCTATCGAGGCTTGCCGCCAGGCGGTTATAATGTTAAACCCCTATTTCGACCATAATGGAAAGGGTTTCGAGTCCAAATTCGATTGTATGGAGAAGATAGCTTTTTGGACCAGTTATAATATTAAATTTTCGATTTAATTCCAGCGCGTTTGCTTATCGTATGATCACACAACAACTCCAATCACTACGGAAATTGAAATCCAATAATAATACAATATTACGGATCCAAAGGAACTGGTTTCATCGAATTCCGAGACTGTGCCTCGGAAGGCTATTTTTAAATATCGATTTAAACGATATAAATTCAAAACTGAACAAATCACCTTCCAATTCAATTCTGAAGCTACTATTATCTTCAATATCATAAATATGAATTTTCTAAGCCTTGAAAATATTTTTAATCAGCTTAAAACTGAAGATTAAATATTTTACCCAACTTTCAATAAACTAAATTCAATAATTAAATTGCCAAATTCATTCTGATATTTGAATTTCAAATTAAACAAACTTCCAGATATTTAAAATCAATTAAATATTCTGATTTCCAATGTCAAAAATTCAGGGTCGTTATAGTTATCAGGTATAATTTCAATCTTCTAGTCATCTTGTTTTAATCCTATTTCATTCTATCTTTTCTGTGTTTTTCCGTACCTCATTCCTTTTCGGGGACGAAAATTTTGAGTGGGGGAGAGTGTAACAACCCTTTATTTTTTATGATTATTTTAATTATATATTTTAATTACTTTAATTTAATTTCCTGATTTAAAAACTTTATTTTATTTATTTAAATTAGATAATTTTGTTATTTTAAATATAAATTGTGTTTTGAATGTGGATTATAATTTCAAACATGAATAAATAAGATATTTTCCAGAAATGTGAATTTTGGTCAATTTGGTCAAACTTTGACTTTTAAATTTAAAATTAAAAATGATGAAATTTTGAATTTTATCTTTTATTGTGAAAGTAAATAAAATTTCAAGAATACTGTTTTTCATTTCGTTGAAATCTGATTTATAATGTGAAAGTTATACCCTTTTAAATATTGTGTGTAATTTGCTGTATTTAACAAAATTGTTTATTTTAAAATTATATAAATAATATTTTATTTGGTCATATAATGTTCTAAATTATTTTTATATGGGTAAATAACATGCTATGTATATATTTTAGTTTTAAAACATTTAAAAGTGTAATTGACATTTTCAAATGCTAGTTGTATTCTGTTTATAAATTTTAATTCCTAGTTTCAAGTAATTAAAGTAATTCTTTATTTATCTTCCTATTTTCTTAAGAACTTATCTATTCTCATTCCTACTTTATTTTGTTTATCATATTATTTAATTTATTGGACTTTTATTTGTTTTAAAGTGAAATAGAAATTTTATAAGGCTAGTGATATTTATTTGTAATTTTCGTGTCCTATTTCCAATTTTTAAACATTTTCTTTTGTTCTTTTTCTATTTTCTCTAAATCAAATTATTTATTTCACTTTGAAAATACTTTAGAAATTATTTTATTTCAAAAATTTTCTTTAGAATATTTTTAAAATGAAGTAGATAATTTTCCAAAGTCAATGGTGATTTATTTGTAATTTCTGGACACTATTTTGAATTTTTAAGTAATTTCTTATATTCTTTTTCCATTTTCTTTAAAATTAATTATTTATTTTTATTTCATATTATTTTGTTTCGGTTTTAATAGTTAATTTCTGATTTTATATTAGTTTTATTTGATTTATTAAAAAGGGCAATATGAAAGGTTTTAAAAAGCTTGGAAACTGAAGTCTTTTCATCTCCTATGTCCTTTCAATTGCCACAACTCCTCATTTACTTTTTTTGGCTGTGTATTACTTTGTTTGGCTGTGTATTCCAGTGCTCATTCCTGCAAAAAAAAATTGTTCCTCATTCTATTCATGGCTTGCAAAATTTTTTTGGTAATGGCTACTGTTTCCTTCTTCTTCTTCTCATTTTTCATGGTTTTGCCTTGTTTCTTGGATTCTTTTGCACTTCCTCCTCCTCATATCCATGGCCACCACCTCCTACACCTCTTCCCTGCCATCATCACCAACTATACTCCAGGTCATGACCATGGCCGAACCCACCATGGTGACCAAACCCCTCAAAAATGCAACCTAGGCCTTAAAAACAATGTTGTGACCAGTATTTGCATCACCACTTCATTTTCCACCACCACCACCACCTTTTGTAACGACCCGGAATTTTGGTCGTTAGATTTTGATCATTTAATTCATTTTAAATGTTGAATGTGAATCTTAATTTGATTTTGACATAAGGAGATTTTGGTTAAATTAATAAAATTTGTTAAAATTTCAAATATGGCAGTTCAATTGGATTTGAATAATAATAATTTAATATTTGGAACTTTATATTAATTTAAAACTAGGATTTAATAATATAATAATGTAAATAATCAAATTTTGATTCAAGATTGATCAGAATGATTTCTAATGTGATTATAAATTCTATGTGATTTATAATTACGTTAGTAAAATGTAAAAAGTGAAATTTTAAGTGATTTCGACGATTTCGAAAATCGCTCGAATTAATCGACGAGTTAAAATGGCCTTCCAGGGCACAGTCTCGGAATTCGACGAAACTAGTTCCATTGGATCCGTAATAGTTAATTATTATCGGATTTAAAATTTCGTAGCGTTTGGAGTTACCGTTTGTTCGTACGGGTGGAAAACGAGTTGAAATTTAAATCAATAATTAAATATTTTAAATCGATTAAAAAAGCTATCTTCCACATACGACCAAATTAGCTTTCGAAACACGTTCCATTGTGTTCGGAATATGGGTAAAACCTTATAAACGCCTGTCAGCATGCGTTGTTTGGAGATCGTTTGAAAAAGTCGTTTAAAATTGAATTTAATAATAAAATATTATATTAAATCGTATATACATTCACGTTTTCAGAAACCCTAAGGAAGAAAATTTGTGGCCGCCACTATGATATTCAATGGCCGCTATACAATCCTCTTCTCCCTAATTTTTCTCGAAATCTATGCATTATTTCTCAACACTTTCTAAACGAATGTTGTAGAGCTCTTCGAGGCAAACACATCTAACGGTGGATCTAGACTGCGGCGACTCGAGGAGACGTCAGATCGTCGTCGAAGGTTGAGGGTTCGTTCGCATTTCTTGAAGGCATGGCGTAGCCGAGCGTTGCCGCGTTCTGGTTGTGGGTTCGTGGCGATGTGCCATTCGATGTAGTGGAGCTCGATCGACGTATCGTAGGTCGTAGGTGGTGCGACGGGTAGGGTTTCGTGGCGGCGATGGGTTTTGTTACCCTGGATACGTACGTGTTTAGAAGAAGAGAATTGCGGCCAGGATTTCTGGTTTCCTACGAATGATCTGATCTTAGGTTTGTTAAATAAAATTAAAATTTAAAAAGGAAATTTGTTTAATTATATATTCAATCTTTAAACCTGAATAACTTGTGCATACGTTACCAAATTCCGACGAAACAAAAAGCACTGGGATCGCAGCGACGCGATCTACGCTGTAGTACAAGTTTGGAGAAAAGCGGAATTTTTGGTTAAATCGATCGTGGTCGATTTAATTCAAAATTTTAATGCTCGACAAACTCAAGGTGAATTAATCTCACTCACATCTGGAATGCTAGATAATTTAAATAGTTAATATTTAAATGATTGATTGATTGGTTGAATGTGATAGTTATTATCAGTATGGATTGATATTTGCTGTTGTGCTAACATCTGTGGATGCAGGAAAATAGGTTGGAGGGATCCAACTGGATTCCTCACAATATAGAAATTATATTCATAATCTGTGATATATTTCATTGATATCCTGTGATAGACCGATTTGGAATTTTGTTATGATGTGATTATAATCTGTTATTCTAAAATATCAATAAAATGAATTGGAATTAAAATGGAAATGAAAGGAATTTTTAAGTAATAAATTTAAGGAGTTTAAATTCGGGGAATTGGTTTGAAATTTGTTAAGAGTTTATGAAACTGTGGTTTAAAGAGGGAAAATGAGAAATGAGAATTTATAAACCAGGTTTATAAATGAATTGGGATATTTATCGAAGGATAAAGTTAAATGTATAGATCTCCGGTGGGATTTTCTATAAGAAGTGCAACTTGTTTTAAAAGAAATAGTGGGATCACTTTTAAGGGTGGAAAGTGTATTTTCTTTCCCTGGAAATGTAGTAAGTTTTCATAGAAAAGCTTTCGAAGTGTAAAAATAGAAGTTTAAAAATGTGTTTTGGAATGTTTAGACAATTATTATTTTTAATAATTTGAGAGAAAGGTAAATATTTATTTAAGTAATTTTGGTATTTAAATTCCTTAAGAGTAAATTAGTATTATGTTTCTAAAGGAACTTTAACATAGATATTCGATGTAATAACATTATATTAAATGGAGATTATTTTTTGGTTTAAGTTACTCAGGAAACTTTTATAGATTTTCAAAAGTATATTTTGAATAAAGGATCTAGTAACTTATTTTAAATAATTCAAGTACATATTTTGGAAGTGATTTTCCAGGAATGGAAAATGTGTTAAAAATAAATAAAGGTGTTTATTTTTAAAGCGTTGAAAGAAATTTACGGGATTCAAATGGAAATTTGGATTGAGACAAATCAAGCAGGATTTATAGGAAGAATTCTTTGGTTTATTCTGAAATGGAAGTGTGTTTCCCTGAAAGCCAAGTACGTTTAAAGTGGATTTTTAAGTAAAAGTTAAAAGTTTAAATTTGTTTTTAAAAAAGGAATGTTTTCAAGAAATTATTATTTAAGTTGCAAAAATTTTAAAGGTAAATATTTAATAAATTTGCTACAGTCATAATTCTTTTAAGGTATTAATTGGTATTATGTTTTAAAGAAATATTATTAATATTGATATTTTATAAAAATGGATTTATTTAAAGTGAGTTTGGTTAGAGTTTTATTTGAAACTTATATAGAAGTTTGTAACTCTGGTTTTAAAAAATTTAGTTTGACTTAACTTTTATTTTAAAATTAGTTTTACATTTTATAAAGTAGTTTTACCTTAAATAATCTTAAAATATATTTTGAATATAGTGTTTAAGTAGTTTAATTTAAGTATTGGACTTGGTTATTTCAGTGGAAATAGAAAATGTTTGGGAAATTTATTTCCGTAAAAGGAAGTGGGTTTAAACTGTTTTCAAAGGGTTGAAAATAGAAATATATCTTGCGAAGATATTTTGATGAAAACATAAATTTGAGGAATTATTTATGTTTGTTTGATGGATGCTTGTGAATGTTAATTGATAGTTAAATCACCGACTATCAATATTGGACAATGCGTTGATCATTTCGAAGAGACCGGGATCGTGATTTATTTTTCGAAAACCACTTCGATTCGGTTTGTACGTTTTCGTATGGAAAACAAGAGTTGGAATCGAAGATGGAGTGGTGAAGTGCAAGGGCTAGTCGCTACTAATCCTGAGGGTGATTCCAAAATGGATGTAGTACGAGTAGTGCCTTCGGTTCCCTTCGAACCCGGGACAGCCTTGTATGGATGAATGCTTTCAGAACATCGTCAGGTGGACGATGAGCATTCTAAGGGATATGTTCTAAAAAGGTGACGCATAGCCTCGAGCCTCATCAACCGAGAATGGCTAAAACAGGGGAGGTGCAGCAAGGCTATGTGGGTCTCACCCATTAGGGTGAGGTCATCCCTGTCTAGATGTCCCTTTTTATTCGGCTTAGTGGTGCGGTTGCTGATCCCAACCGTAGGGTGATCTTACTCGGAATTATCCAGTAAGGGGTAGTTCCGGCCTTTTGTTGCAGAGGATTGGGCATGATCCTCGGTACTCTGATCTAGGCCAGGTACTGTGACGGGCGGTACCCCAATAGCCCTGCCATTGTATGGAATCCATTCTCCCTACGTGCCTTTACGGTATTTGTTTGTATTACCCACTTTGTGGCTAGTATGCTGGAATTTAATCATGTAACAATTTCAGCTATTTTAATATCTATTTGTATATAGACACTATTATAATATCAGACAGATTTGATAAAAAGTGTTTTGGCTATCGTAAGGTAAAAACCCGACATGTTTATTTGTGGCGTGGTCTTACGAGATGCTTTTGATTTCAAAGGATTTTTGAAACTTTAAGAATCATTTTGGATGTATTTTCTGACGCTGGTATCCAGACTGACTCGGGTGTTATTTTATTATAATGCTCGGGTCAGACCGAGTATTTCAGGTTCAGGATTGGATACTTTGGAGCTCAGGAGAGGTGTTGGAATTCGAGACGTATTATTCATACTTGTTTATTCTGCTGCTATGGTTGTTTGAAATTACCAGCAATTTGTGAGGTAGGCTGATATAACTGCCAGGCTGGTAATTGTGTTTACTTGTAGTATACTCTGATGACGTATTATATAAAACAGATATGGTTTCATTTTGTGTAAATATCTGTTATTATCTATTATATTTTATTCCGCTGCGATTGTGAGATTCTGATGTTGTTCTATTCCTTCTTTCTTCTATCTTCTTTCTTTTCCCTCAACAATCTGTCTTTCCGGCACTCGATCGGTTGGCATATTATATAGTGGGTGTATTTATGTCGATTTTTCGAGGGTCGTGAAGGGTGGGTCGTCATACGTGGTATCAGAGCATAGGTTGGCGACAACCTAGGCTTTGGTGGGGAAATTACTCATTAGAAATAGAGTGAATAGTACTCTAGAATGAGTTGAGTGTAATAGATATGAGCGCGCACTTGTGAGTGAATATAAAAATTGTTTTTATACTGTGTTGACTTATCGGTTGAGTGTTTATGAATTCTGGTCGGTACGGGAAGTACAACCATATCGATAGGGGTTCTAAACTCTTAAACAAGATAAACCGACATAGTATTGTTTTCAAAGTGGGTGGATGAAATAATTTTACCCAAAATTATATTTTGATATAAAAGAGATAATTTTCTGAAATTATTATATATATATGGATGTTTAATTGTTAATATTATAATCAAATAAGAATCTAAAATTTGAAATGGTTTATAACCAAATAAATTCCATAAGTATGACTTATCCAAAGAAGTATAACTAAAATTTGATTTAAACCAGAATTTAAATCCTGGGAATTTTGAGAAGTGTTTTAAATAATTTAAACAAAGGTTGGGAATCTTGGGAATGTTTGAAATGTTTTCCAAAGTATTTGAAGGGAATGATGGAGTATTATTTTGGGCAATATTTTTGGAATGGAAATTATTTTGAGATGGATTTTGAAAGTAAAGAAGCACTAAACTCACTGCAGTCGCTGGAAAATAATCCTGGTGATGATGGCTGCAACGAACGCGATTTTTCGTCGCTCGAAAATCGACATTAATACATTCACTGTATCAACTGCCGAGCAATCGATTGCCGGAAAACCGAATTGTTATGGAGAAAAAGAAGAGGTAGAAGAAGACAGAAGAAAAGGAAAGAAGAAACAACAGGAGAACACAGAAACAGAAACAGAATCTCACATTCGCAGCGGAACAACATATAATAGATAAATGAATAATCTTTAAATCAAAGAACTATATCATTTTATACATCACATCATCATCAGAGTTTACAACAACAATACAACACTGGACAGTTATATAAACTTGTCCACATACAGAATACACAGCGGAATAATACATAGTATCATATACAAATGCTATGTCTCGCCATCCAGCATGCCACTTGAGATCCATAGCATCTCCTGAATCCAGAATGACCTGATAACCTGACTCTAGACTGCCCGTGTGGAAAATGATGGGCACCCAGAGTTTAGGAAGGAAACAGTAAACTCCAGGTCAGTCATGGTGACTGGTGTGAGAACTTAAAACAGTTTATCTTTAAAAACAAACAACAATAGAATTTTAACATTGAAACCCACAATGCTTTTGGAAAATGAAACTACCATAAGACCTCCAGCCACACACACAATGCAAACGCAGAATTGGAGGAGATTTCTTCTTATGATAGTCAAAAATGCTTACTACGCAAAACAAATCATTTTTGATATTATTACTAGTGCATAGTGTAAAATTCTTTCGAAAATACAATATTAATTTTAGCCCTCATAGGTACCATTATATTATGCCTGCTATAGCTGCCTCCTGAGGAGACATGTTATACAATTTCAATCGTAAAGGGTTCGTATTGTTTCTTCGGATTTTCCAACAAATGGTCAGGCTAAGAAACTTCCTTTCCTACTGCCGAATGGGATCGCCTCTGGCTGGACGTCCCGAGAGACAAACTACTCTCTGCCAACAAACCCCGGGTTACCCCTGTAACTAGGTAACTCACGAATATGTCATCCCCCGGTCCTTTGGGACCTTTATCCGAGCGCTCGGTAATCAACATCACACATAAGAAATAAGGTGTGTCCACATGAGTAGGTATCTGGGCTCCATACCATGATACCAACCCTTTCCAGAAGGAAATGACATACCCTAAAGGGCGCGACCCTCATAACCTTGCCGCAACATTCCTGTTTCGACCATTTCCGGGTTGTTGAGGCCCTGATGAAGTCTCGTCCACAAAGCTACGCTTTATACAAAAGCTATGCTTTGGGTCAAACAAATGATCAAAGTAATGATCACAAAGATAAATGATCAAACAAATGATCATATCATAAATGATCAAACAATGATCATTTCACAGCAACACTCAGCATGTCACATTACCAAATTGGGAATATATCGCTGATAAATTTCAACTACATAACCTCTGAGCTCGTACGTCTCAGAGAAGGGTGTTAAGCTAAGAGAATAAATTCTCAGCCACCAATAGAAATGTATTTGAAAGAAATCAGCTTTACGTCTCAAAACGTAATGTCAGACATGTAACCATACAAGTCTGTTCCGGGTTCGAACAGAACCGAAGGCACTTCCAAAGAAGCCCTTGCAATCTGGATATTCACAATCCCAGTAAAACTTCCCATCACAAAGGAAATCTCTATACCGTAGCTAACGGTGCAGAGACAATCGATAGGTCATCCTATCGTTTTCACAAATACCCGGTCTTCACCACCGGTCTTCAATACGATCCATATCGTCGTATCACAAATTCGGAATGGGTTATACGACACAAAGGTCCTTTCCCAGCTAACCCGAATAGTGAGCGCTTATTCAAAAATAAGTGTGGCATTCAAATTCAAGCAAATCACAACAAATACCCTTTCAAGGTAATTATTGATAGTCGGTTATTTAACTATCAATAGGTCTGCGCAGCATCATCAGATTCCAAATAATTTTCCAAATTATTTATCTTCCAAAAATATCTTTCCAAGATATATAATTTCCACATTTCAATTTATCTTTGAAGATAAAATCTCAAACATTTCACTTAATATTGGAAAACATTTCCATACTTATATAATAATAAGTAATTCACAAATCCATTTATTTTCAACATTTGAAAATATTCAATATACTTAAATCAAAATTAAGTATATATTTCATTCTTTAAGGAAATCATTCTCTTTCACAAATTTTATTTGAATCAAAACGAATGTTACGTAAAACATCGTTACGACGACCCAAAAATCACTAGTATAGGGATTCGAAATTTAGATAGATATATAAATCCCAATACTATATAAAACATTTCCTTTCGAAAACCATTTACTATAACAACAGTGTTATAGTCCACCATTTCCTTATTCCTCGAAACGTCTATTTCAACAATAAATGTTGAAATCTATGTTTTCGATACTTAACACGTTTTAAAACATCTTTTTAAAACAATTACTTCATTTCGTAATATCACTTCTCCAAAACATATCCATTATATCTAATAATATATTCACTGTCCAAAATCATGAATATAATTCGTTATCCAAACTCAACATTTCTACACATTTTATTTAAAGGATTATCCACTGTCCAAAATCGTGAATATACTTCCTTTAATAAGCTATATAAACTTAACTTATCAAAATAAGTCGTTTCTCAGATTTACAAATCTATTTATAAAACTTCGATTTATAAATCTCCTTTATTATCCAATTCAAATTATATAACTCAATTATATACCGGAAGTCCATATTATAAGTTAAGAACTTATAATCCATTTATTTACAAAATCGTTCTTTTAAAACTTCACAAATTTTAAATCTTATTACTTATAAGATTTTATTTATAACCTTATTTTCAACATTAACAGAACTCCTTTTAGAATTCCATTATTTCGATTTATAAAATATATATTTTATAAATCTCATCTATAAAACATTTGTCTTTATTCAAAAATCTCAATTAAAATGTCAAATCCGATTTATAAGTTAATTACTCATAAATCTTTTATTTTACACATCTATTCATTTTATAACTTCACATATTATAAGTCTATAAATTTCATTCACTTATGAAATCCATTTATACTTCCTTTCAACACTTATAAAAACTCATTTTATAATTCCAATATTTTTAATTTATAAATATCAATTTTATAAATCTTTTATATAAACCGTTTATAATTATTCCAAAATCTCAATTTAAATAAACTAATTCTATAAAACGTATACTTTCAAAAATCGCTTTAAAAATCCTTTTAAAATCAAAATCGTTATTTTAAATTTCAAAAATGGATCTGATGATGCAACAACACCAAATAGTCAATTACAGCATCCAAACATCATATATCATCATATGATAACAGAATATACAACAATATCTGTAAATAAATCACTACGGTGAGGAATCCAGTCGGATCCCTCCAACCTGTTTCCTTGCATCCACAGATGTTAGCACAATACCAATTTCACTTCACAGTGAAATTATCGCGGTATATGGGATTTATAAATATTATGCGCTATTATGCGGCGCAATAGGGTCTCATCCACTATACAATGCGGGAAATCAACTCCAATATATACATATTCCAATATATACATATATTGCTATATACATAAATAATACCAATTCCACTTCAATGTGAAATTATCGCGGTATATGTTTTTAATAAATAACCTCCGTTTAATAACGGCGTATAATGTCTATTTCAACAATACAGATAACAATTTAACATCCAATCACACAATCAACAATTTTAAATCTAACTATTTAAAATTTAAATCGAAACAAAACATTCGATTGAGTGAGGAGTTCTCACCTTTATTTTCCGATAGCAATTTGTAGCGTTTTATTTCGAATAAAATTAAACGGACGTTTAATTTTACCCGAAATTTTCACTAACTTCAAACGACTCCAAACCAGCTGCATCGCGTAGTGCTCGACAAAACGAAGCCAACGCCGCTTGTTTTGTATTTTTTCGACCTCGTACGAAATAGTTACATAGTTTTAAACATTATACGATTAAATATATCTATATTAATTTACATTTCATTTTTATTTTAATCAACCTTTAATCTCGGCCGTGAATATTTCAAAAGAAATCAGGGCCGCACCTCCTTTCTTCCCCATGCACGTTCCTCCCCAGGTAATAAACGAACGCAACAACATACCCAATTCACGTTCAAAACCCTAAAGCACGCGGCCCTTTCGAGCGAAACGGAGACGATCAGGGACCGCCAAAATGACGAGCGCCTCGAATATCAACATCGGCCAGAGCCACGTGGCACTCGGCCACCCCCTTGGCGTGCAAAACGAAGGCGAACTGTCAAGGAACGCGAGCAATTTCCGGCCTCCACGCTCCACCATATCCCATCTCCACCGTTGGATAGCAAGATCTCTTCGTCCTCTACGTAATTGCAGTTGACCACTTCGCGTGAATGTCGACGGATTGGGAGATCGGAGGGGAAGAAGCTCAGCCATTTTCGGCCATTAAAATGATAGTGGCGGCTGCTGATAATTTTCTAGGGTTTGGCTCAAAAACGTGAATATATACGTATAACTCAATTATCTTAATATTAAATCCATAAAAAACAACTTTTACAAACGATCTCCAAATCACACGTGCCGCCTGGCGTTCGTAAGGTTTACCCCGCGTTCCGAACACAATGGAACGTGTTTCGAGAGCTAATTCGATCGTATGTAAGAGTTACGGAAATAAACAGTCAAATTTAAATCAAATCGATTTAAACCGATTTCGATGCGTTTCGGCTTGCCGCGGACAAACCGTACATCCGATTGACACGAAATTTGAAACCATACAATAATATCACATTTCGGATCCGATGAAACTAGTTTCGTCAAAATCTGAGACTTTTTGAAAAATGACTATTTTAACTCGCCAAATTAATATTAAAACAATTTTGATGCGTTTCGAGCTGCCACGATCAAACGACAACTCCGATTGCTACAAAAATTGAAATCCGATAATAACAAACTATTACGGATCCAATGGAACTAGTTTCGTCCAATTCTGAAACTGTCCCAAAAATGGCTAATTTCACTAGTCGATCAAATATTAAAATATTCAATTTTCACAGATTAACTCTTAATTCAATTTTAAAAGTTCTATAACATCACTAAAACTCCAATATGATTTAATATAACTTTATAAATCATTTTCCTTCACATTTAATCCAGATTTTAATTATTTCTGGAATTTCAACTATTAAATTATCGATTTAATTATCCAATTAAATCCAAATATTCGAATTTTAAATTATTCGACTTAATTAATTCCGCTTGTTAATATTTAAAATCAATTAAATATTCTAATTTCAAATGTCAGAAATTCTAGGTCGTTACAAACTTCCCCCCTTAAAAGAATTTCGTCCTCGAAATTACCAAGTAAGAAAAATTCACAAAATCCATTAACTTTTCAGAAATCCATTTTGTGAAAATTTTATATTCACCTTTTTCAAAACCTTTAACTTCAACCAAAACAGTGGTTTCCATTTTCTAGTTCAATTCCAACGTTTTATTTCAATTTAGAAAATTGACTTTTCATTAACATAAATTTCCAAAATTTCCCGAAAATTTTCTAACGCCTTAAATTTCTAGAAAAATTCGCCAGCGTCTCCTTTGCGCGGTTCGATCGTAGTAGGATCACAATTGACATAAATATGTATACATCGACCCACCCGGTCGGAAAAGCAGAAAAACAGTTCATATTTCCTATTTTTATTGCATAGGCGTACCTTTTTAGCATTTTTAAGCAAAGTAGTTATTTATTTAGCATTTTAGCGCAACCAAATCAACCGAACGGTAGCCACGGCACCTGTACTTACTCAGTTTAAATACGTAAGTGACATATATATAAAATCTATTCACATTTCTATTTAATTTTACTTCACTTTCAATTTGGATTCAATTATTATAGCTTTCTATTTCTTTTATCAATTCAATTTCATTAGCACTTAATGAATTATACTACATACAACCAACCAACAATCATATAACAACCAATGTATATTCAACACAACCAAATTATTAAATTTACTTTTCATTTGGTTCAACACCTTTAATTCAATTGGTCGATATTAAATTGACTTACATTAAATTATTCAACTTCCAATAACATTTAGCTTTTAATGAATTAACACTTACATCCATTGTTCCATATCAATTTATTCATATTAGATTGATTAACATTCAATCCATTTATTAATTCAATTGCTAATCCAATTTTTTTTACAAATAAAGTTGAATTTCATTTATATAACTCAAGTTCATATTTATTTAATAAATTCACTTTATTAATTTACTTTGATATCAAAATCAAACTCATTCAACATTACTTAAGTCATATTTCATTTCAAACATCATTTGTTCAAATTAAGTTAAGTTTCCACTTATAAATCCAATTCAGATTTCCAATTCTATTTAACTTTTACCAAAGTCAAAATTTATTATCTCATATTATAAGTTCAAAACTTGATTACTTATATTTAACAATTACTGCTTAGATTCAATTGATTCACTTATACTTACTTTAGTTTAACTCCATTCTTTAAGTTAAATTTATTCTATCAAAAATTCAATTTGTACAAGTATCAACTCATTATCATTCCCATAAAATATTTTAAATATGATTCCAGATTCTTTTCAACCTTTCAAAAACCATTTTTTTGAAATCAATTCAATTTATCATTTGAATTTCTAAAACAAAATTCAAATTTTCCAAAATTCTTTCATTTAAAATAATCTGGCAGCAATTCCTCTTTTGGAAACCCGAAAATGAACACCAATGATGTCGCGATCATCATCGCAATTATTTTCCAGCGACCTGAAAAGAGTTTAGAGCTTTCATCTCTCCAAAACAATTTTCCAAAGTATCAAATCCTTTCAAAAACATTTCTCTGGAATTTTATTTTAGATTATAAATCACATTTACAAATCTTTTACTTATATAATTTCACTTCTTATATATATATATAAGATTATCTTACCATTGTAAATCATTTTAATTATAACTTCATACTTATAATTCATTTGCTTATACAATTCATTCTTTTACAATTGTTGTTTTCATTTAACTTATTCAAACAACTTTTATTAACTTATATATATTTACATTTTTAACAACCAAACAATCAATCATATACGCTTTAATAATTCTGAAAAATTATTTCCTCCATATACAAAATATAATCGAGGTAAAATTATTTCATTTACCCAATTTCAAAACAATATCATGCTGAATTGTTCTGAACAAGTGTTTAGAGATCCCTATCGATAGAGTTGTACGGACTATACCGACCAGAATCCATATACCACTCAACAAACCAATCATCACAATATAAAACAATTTTATATTCACTAACAAATACGCGCTCATATCTATTATTACACTCAACTCATTCTAGAGTACTACTGACTCTATCTATAATGAGTAACACCCAACAGAGCAGGGTTGTCGCTAAACCATAAGCTCTGATACCAAATGTAACGAACGCGATTTTTCATCGCTCGAAAATCGACATTAATACATTCAATGTATCAACTGCCGAGCAATCGATTGCCGGAAAACCGAATTGTTATGGAGAAAAAGAAGAGGTAGAAGAAGACAGAAGAAAAGGAAAGAAGAAACAACAGGAGAACACAGAAACAGAATCTCACATTCGCAGTGGAACAACATATAATAGATAAATGAATAATCTTTAAATCAAAGAACTATATCATTTTATACATCACATCATCATCAGAGTTTACAACAACAATACAACACTGGACAGTTATATAAACTTGTCCACATACAGAATACACAGCGGAATATTACATAGTATCATATACAAATGCTACGTCTCGCCATCCAGCTCGCCACTTGAGCTCCATAGCATCTCCTGAATCCAGAATGACCTGATAACCTGACTCTAGACTGCCCGTGTGGAAAATGATGGGCACCCAGAGTTTAGGAAGGAAACAATAAACTCCAGGTCAGTCATGGTGACTGGTGTGAGAACTTAAAACAGTTTATCTTTAAAAACAAACAACAATAGAATTTTAACATTGAAACCCGCAATGCTTTTGGAAAATGAAACTACCATAAGACCTCCCGCCACACACACAATGCAAACGCAGAATTGGAGGAGATTTCTTCTTATGATAGTCAAAAATGCTTACTACGCAAAACAAATCATTTTTGATATTATTACTAGTGCATAGTGTAAAATTCTTTCGAAAATACAATATTAATTTTAGCCAGCATAGGTACATTATATTATGCCCGCTATAGCTGCCTCCTGAGGAGACAGGTTATACAATTTCAATCGTAAAGGGTTCGTATTTTTTCTTTGGATTTCCAACAAATGGTCAGGCTAAGGAATTTCCTTTCCTACTGCCGAATGGGATCGCCTCTGGCTGGACGTCCCGAGAGACAAACTGCTCTCTACCAACAAAGCCGGGTTACCCCTGTAACTAGGTAACTCACGAATATGTCATCCCCTGGTCCTTTGGGACCTTTATCCGAGCGCTCGGTAATCAACATCACACATAATAAATAAGGTGTGTCCACAAGAGTAGGTATCTGGGCTCCATACCATGATACCACCCCTTTCCAAAAGGAAATGACATACCCTAAAGGGCGTGACCCTCATAACCTTGCCGCAATATTCCTGTTTCGACCATTTCCGGGTTGTTGAGGCCCTGACGAAGTCTCGTCCACAAAGCTACGCTTTATACAAAAGTTATGCTTTGGGTCAAACAAATGATCAAAGTAATGATCACAAAGATAAATGATCAAACAAATGATCATATCACAAATGATCAAACAATGATCATTTCACAGCAACACTCAGCATGTCACATTACCAAATTGGGAATATATCGCTGATAAATTTCAACTACATAACCTCTGAGCTCGTACGTCTCAGAGAAGGGTGTTAAGCTAAGAGAATAAATTCTCCGCCACCAACATAAATTTATTTGAAAGAAATCAGATTTACATCTCAAAACGTAATGTCAGACATGTAACCATACAAGTCTGTTCCGGGTTCGAACAGAACCGAAGGCACTTCCAAAGAAGCCCTTGCAATCCGGATATTCACAATCCCGATAAAACTTCCCATCATAAAGGAAATCTCTATACCGTAGCTAATGGTGCAGAGACAATCGATAGGTCATCCTATCGTTTTCACAAATACTCGGTCTTCACCACCGGTCTTCAATACGATCCATATCGTCGTATCACAAATTCGAAATGGGTTATACGACACAAAGGTCCTTTCCCGGCTAACCCGAATAGTGAGCGCTTATTCAAAAATAAGTGTGGCATTCAAATTCAAGCAAATCACAACAAATACCCTTTCAAGGTAATTATTGATAGTCGGTTATTTAACTATCAATAGGTCTGCACAGCATCATCAGATTCCAAATTATTTTCCAAATTATTTATCTTCCAAAAATATCTTTCCAAGATATATAATTTCCACATTTCAATTTATCTTTGAAGATAAAATCTCAAACATTTCACTTCATATTGGAAAACATTTCCATACTTATATAATAATAAGTAATTCACAAATCCATTTATTTTCAACATTTGAAAATATTCAATATACTTAAATCAAAATTAAGTATATATTTCATTCTTTAAGGAAATCATTCTCTTTCACAAATTTTATTTGAGTCAAAACGAATGTTACGTAAAACATCGTTACAACGACCCAAAAATCACTAGTATAGGGATTCGAAATTTAGATAGATATATAAATCCCAATACTATATAAAACATTTCCTTTCGGAAACCATTTACTATAACAACAGTGTTATAGTCCACCATTTCCTTATTCCTCGAAATGTCTATTTCAACAATAAATGTTGAAATCTATGTTTTCGATACTTAACACGTTTTAAAACATCTTTTTAAAACAATTACTTCATTTCGTAATATCACTTCTCCAAAACATATCCATTTTATCTAATAATATATTCACTGTCTAAAATCGTGAATATAATTCGTTATCCAAACTCAACATTTCTACACATTTTATTTAAATGATTATCCACTGTCCAAAATCGTGAATATACTTCCTTTAATAAGCTATATAAACTTAACTTATCAAAATAAGTCGTTTCTCAGATTTACAAATCTATTTATAAAACTTCGATTTATAAATCTCCTTTATTATCCAATTCAAATTATATATCTCAATTATATACCGGAAGTCCATATTATAAGTTAAGAACTTATAATCCATTTATTTACAAAATCGTTCTTTTAAAACTTCACAAATTTTAAATCTTATTACTTATAAGATTTTATTTATAACCTTATTTTCAACATTAACAGAACTCCTTTTAGAATTCCATTATTTCGATTTATAAAATATATATTTTATAAATCTCATCTATAAACCATTTGTCTTTATTCAAAAATCTCAATTAAAATGTCAAATCCGATTTATAAGTTAATTACTCATAAATCTTTTATTTTACACATCTATTCATTTTATAACTTCACATATTATAAGTCTATAAATTTCGTTCAGTTATGAAATCCATTTATACTTCCTTTGAACACTTATAAAAACTCATTTTGTAATTCCAATATTTTTAATTTATAAATATCAATTTTATAAATCTTTTATATAAACCGTTTATAATTATTCCAAAATCTCAATTTAAATAAACTAATTCTATAAAACATATACTTTAAAAAATCGCTTTAAAAATCCTTTTAAAATCAAAATCGTTATTTTAAATTTCAAAAATGGATCCGATGATGCAACAACACCAAATAGTCAATTACAGCATCCAAACATCATATATCATCATATGATAACAGAATATACAACAATATCTGTAAATAAATCACTACGGTAAGGAATCCAGTCGGATCCCTCCAACCTATTTCCCTGCATCCACAGATGTTAGCACAATACCAATTTCACTTCACAGTGAAATTATCGCGGTATATGGGATTTATAAATATTATCCGCTATTATGCGGCGCAATAGGGTCTCATTCGCTATACAATGCGGGAAATCATCTCCAATATATACATATTCCAATATATATATATATTGCTATATACATAAATAATACCATTTCCACTTCAATGTGAAATTATTGCGGTATATGTTTTTAATAAATAACCTCCGTTTAATAACGGCGTATAATGTCTATTTCAACAATACAGATAACAATTTAACATCCAATCACACAATCAACAATTTTAAATCTAACTATTTAAAATTTAAATCGAAACAAAACATTCGATTGAGTGAGGAGTTCTCACCTTTATTTTCCGATAGCAATTTGTAGCGTTTTATTTCGAATAAAATTAAACGGACGTTTAATTTTACCCGAAATTTTCGCTAACTTCAAATGACTCCAAACCATCTACATCGCGTAGTGCTCGACAAAACGAAGCCAACGCCGCTTGTTTCGTAATTTTTCGACCTCGTACAAAAGAGTTACATAGTTTTAAACATTATACGATTAAATATAGTGGAAATTAGCCACAAGGGCCTCTTTAGCAAGTACAATTAGTTTCTAGGACACACAATTGAAATAATTACTTTTAAGGACAAAATGCAAAATAATTAGTTTCTAAGGCCTAAAAACCTATGAAATTATGTCCTTGAAAGTAATTGGACTTTTGACTTTGTCCTTAAAAGTAATTATTCTGCTGACTTTGACCTTGAAATTAATTTTTGTGGATGTGTGTCCTAGAAACTAATTGGACTGCAAAGTTTGTCCTTCTAGTGAAATGCCCCTTAAATATATCTATATTAATTTACATTTCATTTTTATTTTAATCAACCTTTAATCTCGGTCGTGAATATTTCAAAAGAAATCAGGGCCGCACCTCCTTTCTTCCTCATGCACGTTCCTCCCCAGGTAATAAACGGATGCAACAACATACCCAATTCACGTTCAAAACCCTAAAGTACGTGACCCTTTCGAGCGAAACGGAGACGATCAGGGACCGCCAAAATGACGAGCGCCTCGAATATCACCATCGGCCAGAGCCACGTGGCACTCGGCCACCCCCTTGGCGTGCAAAAGAAGGCGAACTATCAGGGAACGCGAGCAATTTCCGGCCTCCACGCTCCACCATATCCCATCTCCACCGTTGGATAGCAAGATCTCTTCGTCCTCTACGTAATTGCAGTTGACCACTTCGCGTGAATGTCGACGGATTGGGAAATCGGAGGGGAAGAAGCTCAGCCATTTTCAGCCATTAAAATGATAGTGGCGACTGCTGATAATTTTCTAGGGTTTGGCTCAAAAACGTGAATATATACGTATAACTCAATTATCTTAATATTAAATCCATAAAAACAACTTTTACAAACGATCTCCAAATCACACGTGCCGCCTGGTGTTCATAAGGTTTACCCCACGTTTCGAACACAATGGAACGTGTTTCGAGAGCTAATTCGATCGTATGTAAGAGTTACGGAAATAAACAGTCAAATTTAAATAGAATTGATTTAAACCAATTTCGATGCGTTTCGGCTTGCCCCGGACAAACCGTACATCCGATTGACACAAAATTTGAAACCATACAATAATATCACATTACGGATCCGATGAAACTAGTTTCGTCGAAATCCGAGACTTTTGAAAAATGACTATTTTAACTCGCCAAATTAATATTAAAACAATTTCGATGCGTTTCGAGCTGCCACGATCAAACGACAACTCCGATTGCTACGAAAATTGAAATCCGTTAATAACAAACTATTACGGATCCAATGGAACTAGTTTCGTCCAATTCTAAAACTATACCAAAAATGGCTAATTTCACTAGTCGATCAAATATTAAAATATTCAATTTTCATAGATTAACTCTTAATTCAATTTTAAAAGTTCTATAACATCACTAAAACTCCAATATGATTTAATATAACTTTATAAATCATTTTCCTTCATATTTAATCCAGATTTTAATTATTTCTGGAATTTCAACTATTAAATTATCGATTTAATTATCCAATTAAATCCAGATATTCGAATTTTAAATTATTCGACTTAATTAATTCCACTTGTTAATATTTAAAATCAATTAAATATTCGAATTTCAAATGTCAGAAATTCTGGGTCGTTACAATGGCCACATCATTAGTATTCATTTCCGAGTTTCTAAAGTGATGGATGTGCTACCAGGGTGATTGGTTTTGATATTGTTGGACTTGTCAGGTATACAAGTTGTTTTAGAAATTTCAAAAAGGGAAATTTGTTTTGGTAAAACCAAGTGTTTTGGAATCCGAGGATTTGATTTGATGTACCAAGTGGGTATGTGTTGATTTTTATTTCAAATTGGTTTTGAAATAAAGCCGGGTGGTTGAATTCTGGAAATTCTATTTAAATAATGTGAAAATTTAAGGTAAATCAACTATTTAACTTATAAAGTGAAGTTGATATTAATAAGGAAGGAAAGAGAAATTTTTATCCTGGAATTAAAATTTAACTGGAGTATGGAAGTGAATAAAATATATTTGCATTTAACTCCGGATATGTGACATCCCGGAATTTCAAGCAATATCAATTTAATAGTCTATATTAAATATTAAATTGATTTGATATATCTTTGTTAATAAGATATGAATTGAATTAATAATTTTCTTTTAAATGAATATTTAACTGATAATTATCTTTTTAAAGGCTAATAAATTGTTTTCTATTTATTTATATATATATTTGAATATATTGTAAATAGTTAAAGTCTGTTTTAATTTTTTTATAAATAAGGATACGTTTTCAAACTCTAATCCTTTGGTAATTTGGAAAATTTAATTTAAATTCTATATTAAATAAATAATCATATGGCTTTAAAATATACTTAAGATTTAAGTTAAGTTGTTTAAATGGTTTTAGCTTAGATTTAAATTAAATAAATGACTTTGTTCTTTTAGAGTATAGCTTAATAAAAAAATAAGTAATAAAGAGTGAATTCTTTTATAAATCATTTTAATTTAATAATGAGCAATATTATTAATGTAATAGTTTTACAAGTAGATTTTAAAAATAAATAGAAATGGATATATATATATATATGCGTATAATGGGAAGAAACTATGGTTTGAAGTTACAATAAAATAAACTTTATAAATATTAAACTTAAGTATAAATCAAATGTATGAAATAAAATAATTAATTTACTAGTATTTAATAGTATAAGTTGTAAAATAAAAGAGTAATAAATAAATACATTTATGCTAGGAGATAGAGATAAATTAACAAGCTAACTTAATGCCATAACCATAACAATTACAAGTAGAAGCTTAAGTAAAATATTATGTACACTTTAGAAACATATTGGCAGGCTTGAAAACATCTAAGTACAAGATAATAGATAAGGCAAGTAAATATTATAATCTATAACAAAGGATACATGTTGCATGCAGGCCATCACTTCTGTACATACGAATAAGAATGGGGAAGTATGCTAAGCTAAGTAAACAAATAAATGTATGCAAGTTTTGTACTTAAAGGAATAAAGTAATGGTTTGTGTAAGCTTGATATGAAACAAAGCATTCAATGCTATACCATAGTACACAAGACATTTCATTTCCAGCTTCTTTTTGGGATAAAAATCTCTGAAATTTTCGTGTACTGGTCAATAAGCAAATAAGTATACTTGTTTATTTATCAAACTATCTCATTCCATTTCATTACAAAAGACTTTGCAACCCCAGTTTCTAAAAGTTTATACAAAACTGAAATCAAATAAGGAAACAAGCACTTCAGTTTCAAATTTAAAATGAAAGCATCTCGACTATAACAAGATTTCCAGACCAAGGCATGTTCAAGTTTTAAAGCCATTTCAAATTTTCTGGGATCAACAACAAAGATATACAAGTTTTCAAATTCCTAGTTTCAAGCTTTTCCCTGTCTTCAAACCAAAAAGAACAAGCTCGGTTAAGTGGTCAGGTGAGTAAACATTTTTCAAATTAAAACTTAAGTAGCTAATCTCCTGTTGCATATGAGTTCGGTGATGATGTTTGTTTATATGTATGAATGTGCAATGTTTGTGAATTTATATAAGTGTGCATATCTATGGTTTAAAACATCTAATAGTCTCTGCTTTAAACTGTAACATGAGACATCCTTCAGTTTTTATGCACATGATTTACAGGTTAAGTAGATTAGTGATGTATGTATAGAAATATGTTTGTATGATTGTTTAAGACTCTGGAAACAGGGTGTATGTTTGATACTACTGTGATCATCTCTGTTAAAAGTCCCAGAGGTTTAAACTAAGTTCAAAACTTCAAATACTTCTTTCTCCAATCTTCTTTAGGCTTAAGTGGTTAAACCAAAGTGTGTTGTTTAATTTGAACTAAGCTTTTAAAAAGAAAAATAACTACAGAAAAATTTATAAGTAGAAACATTGTCTGGAAAAAATGAATATACAGAGCAACTTGAAAATGTTAAAAATCAAATCTTGTAATTTGTTGATTTAAATATATATCTGGAATCGTATATAAAAGATAGGATTTTTAAAATTAAATTTACAAATTTTAATGTAAGTTTGAATGGGTTATTTGGGTTTGTTTGGAAATTGGGTTTTCGAGTCTCTCTGCCGTTCTAGTCGGTCTGGGAAGAGGTGGTTCGTTCTAGGGGTGGTAGAACGAGTGGAGACTTCGACAAAAATGTCTGATGATGTTTTACATCAGTGGGGAAGTGGTGGTTGGTAGGTGAAGTCTAGAACCCTAATTTTGCTATGCTAAGGAAAAACAATCACCGTGGCCTGGAGAGCTGATCGAGTTCGTCGAGTTTTTGGGCATTGGTAGTCGACGTGTAGGGGAAGTCGAGGCCGAAGGGGTTGATTGTCAGGTGGTCGGAGTGGCGAGCGCGGCACGTTGACAGGGTTGAGCAAGTTCCAGTGGTTTGTGTTTCCAGGCTTCAGTTCGAACTCGATTTCGTTTCGAGTGGTCGTGAGGGTTTTGGGCGATCGTAGTCATGTCTGAGGTTGGTGGACGAAGTGATGACGTGCTGGTGGGTGGCCGGAGGTGGCCGGAGCCACGGTGTACGTGCACCGTGCATTTGTGTAGCACTGAGGATTTTGGGTTAGCAAGGGAAGGGTACGCGAGTTATCTCGAGTAAATGAAGGGGATGGCCGAAGTTTTTCTCTGTTCGACTCGAAGTAAAACAGGGGAAGCTCGGGTCATTTTGTTAGTGTTGCCAGTTTAATTTAGCCTGGCAGTTTCAAGTTTTCAAATTTAAAAGCAGGTTTAAAAAAATAAGTTTAAACCCAAAATTTAAGATAGATTCAAATTTCTTTTGTCGCCTGGTTTTAAAGAAAGAAGTTTTATAAAAACAAAATGTTTTACAACTTTATAAAGTTTAAAGTATATTTGAATGTGTTAAATTTTACTAAGTTAAAATTTGTAGTTATATTGAATCTAAATCTAAAATGAAATGTAAAGGTAAATGCAATGATAAAGTGTTTCAAATGCATTTGTAAGTGAGCGTTTGATTTATATATAAGAAAATGTTTTATCCCTCAAACAAAGTGAAGATTTATAGATTTGTAATTATTAAGTAAATTAAAATGAGTAATTTACTAATTTGATTAGTTAGTGATTTAATTAATTAGTTTAGTAATTAAGATTAAATT
This sequence comes from Allium fistulosum, assembly GCA_030737815.1. Taxonomy (NCBI): domain Eukaryota; kingdom Viridiplantae; phylum Streptophyta; class Magnoliopsida; order Asparagales; family Amaryllidaceae; genus Allium; species Allium fistulosum. Next base: position 409,512,505 of record CM060908.1, on the reverse strand, counting down.
AGTTAATTAAGGGCTTAAGATAATTAATTGGTAATAAATGGATAATTAAGAATCATTAATTAAATAAGAGTTGATTGTTAATCTATGATTATTAATTAATAAAGTAAGTAAGAATTAATTAAGTTACATTGAATACTTAATTAATAAAATAATTAAGGATTTATTTATGAGTAGTAAAGATGAAATTTAATTGTAGTTAATGATAAATCTTAATTTAATTACTTTAGAAAAGTAATTTAAAGGAGTGTTAAAAATGAATGAATGTTATTAACTAGGATGATTAAATAATGGAATAAATATGATTTATCTTGATGATTAATTAAGCTTATTAATTTAAGATAATCAGTAGTGGATTATTTAAGTATAATTACTAATGGGAATAATTAAAAAAAAATATTTCGCATTGTAATAAATTCAGTTTGATATAATTGTTTAAGTTAATTAATTTAGTTTAATTAATTTAAATAAACCTTTGATGATATGGTAAGTATAATTACTTAAGGAAGTAATTAATTATGGATGATTTAAAAATGAGAGTAATTTGGGTATAATTACTTTGTATAAATTAATCAAGGGATTAATTAGAGAATAATTAATTATGGAGTAATTAAATTATTTATTGAAGTAATTAAGGGTAGTTAATTACTGAATGGAGTTAATCTAGGTGATTAACAATTTGGTTAATTGAAGATATATTACTAAAATAAATGTAATTAGAGATCATTAAATATTGTAATTAATGATGTAATTTAAAATGGATTTATTTGGAAATAATTAATAAATGAAGGAATTCATTAATGTAATTAATTTAGAAGTAGGGTAATTGATTTTAGAAATTAAGGGTTACTTTCTATAATTGGTATAAGATAATTAAATTGTGAAAAATAATTAAATGATAATTACTTAAATGTAATTAAAGATAATTAATCAAGAAAGGTTAATTAAGATGGAAAAGTAGAGAATGATTAATTAATTGACTTGGAATTAATTAATGGTTATGTAAGCTAGATTAATATTGATAAAGTAATTAATTTAATTTACTTTAAATTAATTAGAGATTTGTAATTAATTTAATTTATTTTAAATTAATTATAAATGAGGTGATTATTAATCTTTGTTTATATATAATGGATGATATTGATTTCCATGATTGATTGTGATCTCAGATATAGATCTATTGTGTTATGGATGCTTGGTTAAGTATGATGATATTGATTATCTGTTTGAGTAGATAATATGGATTATCTGTTTATGATGATGATGTTATATATATTGTTATATTGTGATTTATCTATCTGTGAGTATATAGATAATTGAATTAAATTGTTTTAACTTTAAAACAACTTGGCCTTAAAAGACACGGTTTGGATTTCGATGAGACCGGGATCGGGTTTCCGTATACCGGGATTCTAGGTCTGGAGACCCGAATACCACATCGATCCAAAATAACGTTAGGTCGTGAAATCCAAATGGAGCAAGTGAAGACTCGAGGTATAAGAACTATTCGTCAGTATAACTCTGTGGGTGATTCCGTAATGAGTTTGACGGAGATAGTACTTATAGATTCGAGATGGTGGTTCAAATTGCAAGGGTTATTGTCGTTAACTCTGAGGGTGATTCCAAAATGAGTGTAACGAGATAATGCCTTCGGTTTCGTTCGAACCCGGAACGAACTTATATGGATCGAATGCTTTCAGAACATCGTCAGGCGGGCGATGAGCATTCTAAGAGATGTGTTCTCTAAAGGTAATCGTAGCCTCAAGCCTCATCAACCGGGAATGGCTAAAACAGGGGAGGTGCAGCAAGGTTAGTGGGTAGCACCCAAGTAGGGTAAGATTTCCCCTGTCTAGAGTCCCTTTTTATTCGGCTGTGTGGCGGTTGCTAGCTACAACCGCGGGGTTTCTTATCCGGGAATTATCCAGTAAGGGATGTTCCGGCCTTGTGTTGCAGGGAACTTAGGGTGGGTTCTCGGTACGGTGATCTAGGCCACGTACTGTGACGGGCGGTACCCCGGTAGCCCTGCCATTGTATGGAATCCAAAATCCAATAAGTGCCATCGGATTTGATTGTATACCTATGTATGCTGGAATTTAATCATGTAACAATTTCAGCTATTTCTTATTTACTTGAAAACCCTAGACACTATTATAATATCACTGGATTTCCTATCAAAGTTTTGGTTAGCGTAAGGTAAAAACTTACCCATGTTTATGTGTGGGGAGTCTTACGTGATACCTTTGTTTCAAAGGCTTTTCAAAGTTAAACAGCTTTAACCGTTTACTCATACCAGACCCATGTCTGATCCGGAGTTTATTTCTGTTTTTCCTAAACTCTCGGGTACTCAAATTTTTACGAGTAGCCAAGGGTAGCAGGTTAGCTTTGACGAATTGTGGAGGAGCAATGGAGCAGGAGGCTTCAGCGTGTAGATATATATTGGTTCCGCTGTGTTAGTGTTTATCTGTATTTCCGCTGTGTTATATTTCTGTGTTGTTTTGAGATGTATCGAGTTGTATTAACTAGACAGGTGTTTATAACTGTCTAGTATGTGTTGTATTATCTGTGTAACTCTGATGTATATGATACTATGTAATCTATTATGTGATATATTATATTTCAATCGTTCCGCTGTTGAGATTCTGTTGTTGTTTCTTCTTCTTCTCTATCTTTTCTACTTTCTCACCCCTTTCTTTCTTATCGATGATGCGATTTTCCGGGCGTGGAATTTCGGGTCGTCACAGGATAAGTTAAATATAAAATTGAATTTGGAATTGAATTAAATTGAATATAAAGTTGACATGTAAAATGATTATAATTGTGAATTATAATTGTGCAATGAAAATTTATACCCTTAAGCTATTAAGTGTTATAATCTGGAATTGTGATTATAAGATGAAATGACTCAAATGAGCACTATAAGATCTTAAGTGAATAAGTTGTTGAACTTATGAATAGAGAAATGCATTGTGAAACCAAAAATAAAATGGTGGGTATTTTATGGAAAATCCAAATTTAAATCCCAAAATGAAATGTAAAGTGAGATAAGCATAGTGAAATATGAAATATGGATGGACCTAGGTTAATAAATAAGTGTTGAAGCTTATATATTGAGAAGTAGATTTTAGTTGAATTTGGGTTGAATTGAACTGAAATCAAAAAAAAAATTAGTTGTGTTATAAATAATATTGAATGGAATCTAAATCCTTACTTAAATTTGTAAGGAAGTGATATGAATTTAAGTTGGCTAAATGAAGTTGGTTGAACTTGAATTAAATCGGTAAAAGATTAAATGAAAGAAATTTTAATCAAGTTGGAATGATATTGAATGAATTAAATTCTCACTCAACTGAATTCAAAGGAATTGTTTGAAGATGAATCCAGTGTAAGCTTAAATTTAATAAAATTTAAAGTGGAATAGGATTAAGTTGGGTATAGAGTTGAGATGAAAAATGAATTAAATATGATGGAAATATTTTCGAATGAAATGAAGTTGGATTAAAATAGAAATGGTTTGAGCTGCAAATAAACCCAGTTTGGGTATAGAATAATTGGAAATGGCCATGTTATTAATAAAATAAATTTAGGAATGAATTGTGAAGGTGAATTAAAATTTAAATGGATTGAATGAGTAAACTAATTGGATTAAAATTTGTAATGGTTTAGAATTTGATTGGATAAGAATCAAATTAAATTGAAATGAGATTGATGTAAGAACGAAGAAATGGAAATATTGTGAAATTGAAATAACTTAAGCGAATTATGAAATGATTGTTGTCGAACCTTATGAAATAGTCTTGAATGAAACCTGTTGGTTAATGAAATGGAATGCAAGAGTAGGAATTTAAAATTAATAATGTAATGAAGTAAAAATTGTTTGGGTTATGAATAATTCCGAATGAAATAAATTTATATAGATTTAAGTTGGAATTAATTTTAAATTGGTTATAAGCCTAAGAAATTGTTATTTGTTTGAATAACAACAAACTTGCATAGGAATTGGTCGTTTTGTTGTAAACGAAAGTGAATTGTTTGAAGAAGCAAATAAAGTTGGTTTTGAATCAATTAGTATAAGTGCAATACAATTAAGTGGTTCATATGAATGAAAGTGGATCATAAAAGTGATACAAATAAACCAAATTGATATGGATATGAGATTAGTTGATGCAATTATGAATTGTATGTAGTGAATTTGATTGTGAATCGATTCGAAATTGGGTAGAAGTTAAATAAATTGATTTTTGAGATCAATTGAATTAAACATGAGTCGTTTTGTTTAAAATGAATTGAATGTAAGTAAAGCATATGTAATCATATTGAAGTAAATATGAATTGCTTATGGTAAATATGAATTGTATATAGAAAACTTGAATGTAAATCATTCTAGTGAAATAAAAATGAAATTTGGATTTGTTAGGAAATTAAAATAGGGTTGAAACTTGTGATTTCTTATAAAATATGGTTTACATGTAAGATTGTGCAAATTTGTTGTATATGCTATGTAATTGATATGTCTAGCTAAGATAAATGTATGGAAGGTTGTTAGAAATCTCATATTATTGGAAACTAATGTGTTTGCTTGAGTAAGTACAAGTACAGGAGGCAATCAATAGAGTTGGAGCGCGTAAATGCATAATTAATTAGCTGCTTGCTTTTAAAATGCTAATCTAAGGTACGCCTACGCAATAAAAATAGGAAATATGAACTGTTTTTGTTTTACCGACCGTGTGGGTCGATGTATACATATTTATATCTATTGTGATATGGTAAAAGGCTCTCCGTACAAAGGAGACGCTATCAAAAATTTTCAAAAATTTTGGGAGTTAGAAAATTTTTGGGAATTTTTTAAATTTGGTTAACAAGGAAAGTTCTTTTTGAAATGATGTTGGAAACAAAGCTTTTGAGTTAGTAATAAGCAAATGGTTTTGGAATTGAACTAAAAGGTTTTGGAAAGTGAATGTAAGTTGTAATTAAATGGATTTTGAGGTAAGTTATTGAGTTTAATAGCATTTTTCTGCCTTAGCAAATTTCAGGGACGAAATTTTTATAAGGGGGGACGAATGTAACGACCCGGAATTTTGGTCGTTAGATTTTGAACATTTAATTCATTTTAAATGTTGAATGTGAATCTTAATTTGATTTTGAAATAAGGAGATTTTGGTTAAATTAATAAAATTAGTTAAAATTTCAAATATGGCAGTTCAATTGGATTTGAATAATAATAATTTAATATTTGGAACTTTATATTAATTTAAAACTGGGATTTAATAATATAATAATGTAAATAATCAGATTTTGATTCGAGATTGATCAGAATGATTTCTAATGTGATTATAAATTCTATGTGATTTATAATTACGTTAGTAAAATGTTAAAAGTGAAATTTTAAGTGATTTTGATGATTTCGAAAATCGCTCGAATTAATCGACGAGTTAAAATAGCCTTCCGGGGCACAGTCTCGGATATCGATTAAACTAGTTCCATTGGATCCATAATAGTTAATTATTACCGGATTTCAAATTTCGTAGCGGTTGGAGTTACCGTTTGTTCGTACGGGTGGGAAACGCGTTGAAATTTAAATCGGTTCAAAAAGCTATCTTCCACATACGACCAAATTAGCTTCCGAAACACGTTCCATAGTGTTCGGAATACGGGTAAAACCTTATAAACGCCTGTCAGCATGCGTTGTTTGGAGATCGTTTGAAAAAGTCGTTTAAAAGTGAATTTAATAATAAAATATTATATTAAATCGTATATACATTCACGTTTTCAGAAACCCTAGGGAAGAAAATTTGCGGCCGCCACTATGATATTCAATGGCCGCTATACAATCCTCTTCTCCCTAATTTTTCTCGAAATCTATGTATTATTTCTCAACACTTTCTAAATGAATGTTGTAGAGCTCTTCGAGGCGAACACATCTAACGGTGGATCTAGGCTGCGTGCGACTCGAGGAGACGTCAGATCGTCGTCGAAGGCTGTGGGTTTGTTCGCGTTTCTAGAAGGCATGGCATAGCCAAGCGTTGCCACATTCTGATTGTGGGTTCGTGGCGATGTGCCATTCGATGTAGTGGAGCTCGATCGACTTATCGTAGATCGTAGGTGGTGCGACGGGTAGGGTTTCGTGGCGGCGATGGGTTTTATTACCCTGGATACGTACGCGTTTGGAAGAAGAGAGTTGCGACCAGGATTTCTGGTTTCCTACGAACGATCTGATCTTAGGTTTGTAAAATAAATTTAAAATTTAAAAATGAAATTTGTTTAATTATATATTCAATCTTTAAACCTGAATAACTTGTGCATACGTTACCAGATTCCGACGAAACAAAAAGCACTGGGATCGCAGCGACGCGATCTACGCTGCAGTACAAGTTTGGAGAATAACGGATTTTTTGGTTAAATCGATCGCGGTCGATTTAATTCAAAATTTTAATGCTCGACAAACTCAAGGTTAGTTAATCTCACTCACATCTGGAATGCTAGATAATTTAAATAGTTAATATTTAAATGATTGATTGATTGGTTGAATGTGATAGTTATTATCAGTCTGAATTGATATTTGCTATTGTGCTAACATCTGTGGATGCAGGAAAACAGGTTGGAGGGATCCAACTGGATTCCTCAAAATATAGAAATTATATTCATAATCTGTGATATATTTCATTGATATCCTGTGATAGACCGATTTGGAATTTTGTTATACTGTGATTATAATCTGTTATTCTAAAATATCAATAAAATGAATTGGAATTAAAAGGGAAATGAAAGGAATTTTTAAGTAATGAATTAAGGAGATTAAATTCGGGGAATTGGTTTGAAATTTGTTAAGAGTTTTTGAAACTGTGGTTTAAAGAGGGAAAATGAGAAATGAGAATTTATAAACCGGGTTTATAAATGAATTGGGATATTTATTGAAGGATAAATTTAAAAGTATAGATCTCCGGTGGGATTTTCTATAAGAAGTACAAATTGTTTTAAAAGAAATAGTGGGATCACTTTTAAGGGTGGAAAGTGTATTTTTTTCCGTGGAAATGTAGTAAGTTTTCAAAGAAAAGCTTTCGAAGTGTAAAAATAGAAGTTTAAAAATGAGTTTTGGAATGTTTAGACAAATTATTATTTTTAATTATTTGAGAGAAAGGTAAATATTTATTTAAGTAATTTTGGTATTTAAATTCCTTAAGGGTAAATTAGTATTATGTTTCTAAAGGAACTTTAACATAGATATTTGATGTAATAACATTATATTAAATGGAGATTTTTTTTTGGTTTAAGTTACTCAGGAAACTTTTATAGATTTTCGAAAGTATATTTTGAATAAAGGATCTAGTAACTTATTTTAAATAATTCAAGTACATATTTTGGAAGTGATTTTCCAGGAATGGAAAATGTGTTAAAAATAAATAAAGGTGTTTATTTTTAAAGTGTTGAAAGAAATTTACGGGATTCAAACGTATATTTGGATTGAAACAAATCAAGCAGGATTTATAGGAAGAATTCTTTGGTTTATTATGAAATGGAAGTGTGTTTCCCTGAAAGCCAAGTACGTTTAAAGTGGATTTTTAAGTAAAAGTTAAAAGTTTAAATTTGTTTTTAAAAAAGGAATGTTTTCAAGAAATTATTATTTAAGTTGTAAAAATTTTAAAGGTAAATATTTAATAACTTTGCTATAGTCATAATTCTTTTGAGGGATTAATTGGTATTATGTTTTAAAGAAATATTATTAATATTGATATTTTTTAAAAATGGATTTATTTAAAGGTAGTTTGGTTAGAGTTTTATTTGAAACTTATATAGAAGTTTGTAACTCTGATTTAAAAAAAAATTAGTTTGACTTAACTTTTATTTTAAAATTAGTTTTATATTTTATAAAGTAGTTTTACCTTAAATATTCTTAAAATATATTTTGAATATAGTGTTTAAGTAGTTTAATTTAAATATTTTAAAATACATTTTAGAATAAAGCAATTTAAATTATTTTAAAATCTAAAGTATTGAACTTGGTTATTTCAGTGGAAATAGAAAATGTTTGGGAAATTTATTTCCGTAAAAGGAAGTGGGTTTAAACTGTTTTCAAAGGGTTGAAAATAGAAATATATCTTGCGAAGATATTTTGAGGAAAACATAAATTTAAGGAATTATTTATGTTTGATTGATGGATGCTTGTGAATGTTAATTGATAGTTAAATCACCGAATATCAATATTGGACAACGCATTGATCGTTTTGAAGAGACCGGAATCATGATTTATTTCTCGAAAACCACTTCGATTCGGTTTGTACGTTATCATGTGGAAAACAAGAGTTGGAATCGAAGATGGAGCAGTGAAGTGCAAGGGCTGGTCGCTACTAATCCTGAGGGTGATTCCAAAATGGATGTAGTAGGAGTAGTGCCTTCGGTTCCGTTCGAACCCGGGACGGACTTGTATGGATGAATGCTTTCAAAACATCGTCAGGTGGACGATGAGCATTCTAAGGGATATGTTCTAAAAAGGTAACGCATAGCCTCGAGCCTCATCAACCGAGAATGGCTAAAACAGGGGAGGTGCAGCAAGGCTATGTGGGTCGCACCCATTAGGGTGAGGTCATCCCTGTCTAGATGTCCCTTTTTATTCGGCTTAGTGGTGCGGTTGCTGATCCCAACCGTGAGGTGATCTTACTTGGAATTATCCAGTAAGGGGTAGTTCCGGCCTTGTGTTGCAGGGGATTGGGCGTGATCCTCGGTACTCTGATCTAGGCCAGGTACTGTGACGGGCGGTACCCCAATAGCCCTGCCATTGTATGGAATCCATTCTCCCTACGTGCCTTTACGGTATTTGTTTGTATTACCACTTTGTGGCTAGTATGCTGGAATTTAATCATTTAACAATTTCAGCTATTTTAATATCTATTTGTATATAGACACTATTATAATATCAGACGGATTTGATAAAAAGTGTTTTGGCTATCGTAAGGTAAAAACCCGACATGTTTATTTGTGGCATGGTCTTACGAGATGCTTTTGATTTCAAAGGATTTTTGAAACTGTAAGAATCAGTTTGGATGTATTTTTCTGACGCTGGTATTCCAGACTGACTCGGGTGTTATTTTATTATAATGCTCGGGTCAGACCGAGTATTTCAGGTTCAGGATTGGATACTTTGGAGCTCAGGAGAGGGGCTGGAGTTCAAGACGTATTATTCGTACTTGTTTATTCTGCTGCTATGGTTGTTTGAAATTACTAGCTATTTGTGAGGCAGGCTAATATAACTGCCAGGCTGGTAATTGTTGTTTACTTGTGGTATACTCGGATGATGTATTATATAAAACAGATATGGTTTCATTTTGTGTAAAGATCTGTTATTATCTATTATATTTTATTCCGCTGCGATTGTGAGATTCTGATGTTGTTCTATTCCTTCTTTCTACTATCTTCTTTCTTTTCTCTCAACAATCTGTCTTTTCGGCACTCGAACGGTTGGCATATTATATAGTGGGTGTATTTATGTCGATTTTTCGATGGTCATGAAGGGCGGGTCGTCATACCTTTGGCCGCTACCACCACCTCTGACCAGACCACCATACACCCCTCCAGCCTCTGTCCAGACCTGAGCCCCACTGGTCGAGCCCAACCCTCCATTGGCCGAGCAAATATGGTGAACCAAAACCATCCTATGTTGCTTGCCTCTTTGAATTCTCATGCCTTGAAACCTCCACCACTTCAATGCCTTGTAGTCGTGCACTCTTGTGTCCATACCTGAGCCAAAGTATGTCCAAACCAGAGCTAAACCATCCCCTAGGCCATGCAAAAGAATAGAGAAAGCAAGGCAAAAGTCGTTGTATTCATATTCGTTTTTATTTCAAAGTTATATCATTTCAAGGTTGCATTGAAATTTATAATTTGTTTGGTTTTGTTTTGGGTTGTAACACAAGACTTATAGCTTGGATCTCGCTCTCCACTCAAATTCTAGTCTTGTCATCGTGCTTTTGATTCCGTTGTGTCATTTGTATTGCAATCTCCACCCATAGAGGTGAGTAAATCTCACTTGACATTTATACTTATGCAAATGTGAATGGACAACAATTGAATGTGTAGAATATTATGATATGTTATAACTGCCTATGATGATTTAATTATATGATGTTAAACCTGTTAATTTACTTGTCATCTCATCTGTTACTGTTATATGTTGTATATTGTTCATTTTATATATGTTTATCACACTGCAAGTTCCCTGTAGATTAGATTCACTATGGGTTGAAATGATACATACCCGAACGGACTTTAAAATAGGGAAAAATCGTTATGAGCTGAAATGATAGGCCTAAACGGTTTTGATTTATTTTATTTTAACTTAGGATTGTGGGTTTGAAATGATAGAACCCGGAATTTGCTTTTTAAACTGCGGATTGAAATGATACATATCCGTATCACTTGACCTAGGTTAGAAAACTATATACAGGCCTGTGGTTAATTTTATAAAGTATTTTGAATATTTTAAATATTTTTAAAATTGTAAAATTATGAAAATTTGATTTAAATTGGATTTTTAATGTTTAAATAAAGAAATTTGGATTTTTCTAGAAGTTAAAAATGTAATTTAAATGAATGGTAAAAGTGAATTTTTGAAATATAACTTAAGTTTGGAAATTTGGAAATTTGTTTTTAAAATGATATTTAAGTTATATAAATAAAATGGAAATTTAATTATATTTGGAAAATGGTAAATATGATTATTTGATTTGAATTTGAATTTAAATGATTTAATAAAGTGTTATTGAGTTTTCTATGTATTAAAATGGTTAAATAAATGAATGCTTAAAAGTGTAATTTTAAAATATAACTTGACTTGGAAATGTGAATTTGGTTTTATTAAATGTTTAAGTTAATTAAATAAAATTGAAAATTTAGTTAAATTTGTGGAATGGAAATAAAATATAAGCGTTAAGTTTATTTGTTAAAAATGTGAAGAAAAGAAAATTGTACATTTGGATTTGTTAAGTAAAATTATTGGAAATTTGGATTTTACTGTAAATGTTTCTTAGAAAAAAATCATAAATTAAAAGAGTAATTTCAATGAACATTTTTGAATGTCAAAATATGATTTTTATAATGTTTTAAAAGGTTTAACATTGAAGGTTATTATTTGCTGGAAATACACTAAAATCTGGAAATTACTTTTTATAGCATTTAGAAATGCTATGGTTTCCGTAAATGAACTAAAACTTTATTACAGCAGTTCTATAATGCGGTAGTTGCTGAAGTAAATTAAAAGGCTAAAAACTTGATAAAGGCCTATTACAGTAGTTCTGTAATTGCTGCAGTGGTCTGCTGTCTTTGCTGAATTTATTGAAACCCTTTAATTTGAAAACCTGAGCTATCATAGCATTTTTGGAAATGTTATCTTTCTATTTTAAACTAAATTGCAACTAAACTGAGATTTAACAGCAGTTTTAAAATGATGTCTTTGTTGAATTAAAATGTTTCAAGAATAACTTATAACAGTTTTTTTGAATGCTGTGAAAGGTTGAAATTTTCAATGTTTATGGTTTTTAACTTAGTAAATGAACTTAGAATAGTTTAAAACTTTGGAAATCGAATACTTGATTGGAAAGTATAATAATTACACTATTAAATGGTTTAGATGAATTATTTTGATTGAAATATAAACTATTTAAAAGGTGACTTGAAATGATAATAAATGAATGATATCTTTGAATTTAAAAGGTATTTAAAGTTGAATATTTGGATTTGAACTCAAATAATGATTTGAAATGAAGTTTTTGAAAAGATATGATGTTTTGATATATTAATATGATTTGAAATGAAGTTTTGGAAAGATACGATATTTTGATATATTGAAATGATTTGAAATGAAGTTTTGAAATGATATGATATTTTAAATATATTGAAATGGTTTGGAATTGATTTAATCTTTATTTTGATAAAGATTTGGATTTGAAATGATATTCTATTTTGAAGTATAAAATATTATTTTAAAATTATAACCACGGGTTATAATAACGATTGGTTGTTAAAGAGACCGGGATCGGATATGGACATACTCTCTGTCGATACCGAAAACCACTTTAACAACTGTGTACGCGGTGGAGTTTCCAGAATGAAGTAGGATGGTGGCAACGATCCTAAGGTATATACGTGGACCCAACTCCCGTGAGTTGGCATAAGGTGGCTAAAACATGAGCGATCTCGGGCCAATGAGGTAGCACCTCTTATCGGACGCACTTCTTCGATACCATTCTATTACTTTGTGATTGTTTGGGTGCACCCCTTGATTTGGGAGTGTTGTTCGAGGTGGAGCGGTAGTGGCTGCTATGCGTTTCCATCAGTCCGTGTGCGTAATTGGTATATCTATCCTGGCATTGCCTTGTGTGCCGTGTCACCTACCATATCGAGCTTTGCTACGAGTTGTGATTTCTCCCGTAGCCTGTGGAGTATCGAGGGTAGCCCCCATTTTTGGGAGTATGCTAATACTGGATAGACTACTGGGACTATTACGTGTTAAGGTGGAAAATGAAAACCCTTAATGCTATTTAAAAGTATGTTTATTTTATATTAGACATTATTATAATAGCAAATATTACTACATAGTAGATAGTTTAACGGATCCTTAAAGAATGGGCGATCCCAAGCATTCTTTAAGTTACTTGTACCTTTATTACAGTTCACTTGAGTTGGTTTACATTGTATAAGTATGTATGTCCTGACTCGAGTGTTTTGTGTTTTGCTTTACGCTCGGGTCAGACTGAGTGATACAGCATTTGAGACTCACCTTTGGAGCTGGAGTTTGCTTTGAAGAACCAGATATCTATTCATTTTGTTATCTAGTTTATTCCAATCGTATACTGAGTTGTACCTGATTTTCATACTGTTACTCCTGTTGTATCTTGGTATTCCTATTGTATCTTAATTAACTCTGATGTATTTATATAGTAGCTTCATAAACTACTATCTCTTTTATTTCCACTGCATTATATTACTCTGGGTCTGTGATCTATGATTATTTATTTATTGTATATGATGAGTTTGCCAAATTTTTATTTACAACGCGGTATTTTGAGCTATTCAAGTCCGACATGTGCGGATGCGAATGGTTGAAAATATCGGGTCGTTACAAGATAGGAGTTTCCTGAAGGCGAAATAAATTCACAAAGCAAAGTGGAAGTAAAAATCTGGACTTTTTAATAAGTAAGAGGGCTTTGGAAACATTAAAAGAAATTAATTAAGGAACTCTAGAAATTATAGAAGTGGAGCAAATGAGTTTGGAAATTTACACGTAAAGGTGTAAATTGATTTTTGAGAAAAAATAAGGAAATAAATGAATATTTTCAAGAGTTGAATATAAAGTTGAAGTGAAGAAATATTCCAAGTATGGGAAAAAGATTTAAATGGTTCCATGAAAATAAAAGGAGTTTGAAACTATTTTCAAAGGGGTTGAAAATGAAGATAATATCTTAAGTAGATATTTTGAGATAAATAAATTGAGGAAAATTATTTAAGACTTATTGGTTGCTTGTGGATGATTATTTGATAGTTAAATAACTGACTATCAATATTGGCCAATACGTTGATCGTTTCGAAGAGACTGGGATCGGTTTTAATTATCCGAAAACCACTTCGATCCGGTTTGAACGTTAGCGAATGAAGACTGTGAAGATGATGAAGACGGTGATTCGGTTTGTCTAGACTCAGGGCAACTTGTGTGGACGAATGCTTTTAGAACATCGTCAGGAGGACGATGAGCATTCTAAGTGAGACTCGTTCTTAAACAGGTAATGCATAGCCTCAAGCCTCATCAACCGGGAATGGCTAAACAGGGGAGGTGCAGCAAGGCTAAGTGGGTAGCACCCAAGTTAGGTAAGATATCCTCTGTCTAGATGTCCCTTTTTATTTTGGCTGTGGGGCGGTTGGTCGCTCCAACCGTGGGGTGATCTTACTCGGACTACCCAGTAAGGGGTACCTCCGGTCTTGTGTTGCAGCGGGTCGGGTGTAATCCTCGGTACTCTGATCTAGGCCAGGTACTGTGACGGGCGGTACCCTAGTAGCCCTGCCATTGTATGGAATCCAATCTCCAATAAGCGCCTGTACGGTTTTGATTGTGCCCAACTATTGCTGGAACGTGAGATGCAAGCATTTCAGCTAGATTCTATTTTACTTTCTATAGACACTATTATAATAACAGACGGATTTGATAAAAATGTTTTGGTTATCGTAAGGTAAAAACCCGGCATGTTTATTTGTGGCGTGGTCTTACGAGATACCTTTGTTTCAAAGGATTTTCAAAAAATATAATAATCCAATTGAGTGTGTTTTTCTCACGCTGGTTTTCCAGACTAACTCGGGTGTTGTTTTATTATGATGCTCGGGTCAGACTGAGTTGAACATATTTCAGGATAGGATGCTAGGGAGCTCAGGAGACGAGCTGGATGGCAGAGCGTACTTCCATATTTGATTATTATTCCGCTGTGTAAGGACAGATAATAAGCTGTCCAAAGTGATGATTGATTGATGTACTCTGAAATGGTATGTATATATAACAGTACAGATTTCTTGTATTTAAAAGTTGTTATTCTATATTATATTTTGTTCCACTGCGATTGTGAGATTCTGATGTTGTTTTTATCTTCTTCTTTTACCTCTTTCTTCTTTAACCCTGAAGACTCGTATTTCTGTTCACTTTGAGTCGAATTGGTATGGAATATTGTCGGCTCAAGGGGTATTGATTTGCGGACCGTTTCAGCAAGGATGTGTGTTACCTTTCATAGGTTGCTAGTACGTAGGATAGATAGCATCCGCAATCGTAGGCTTCTTCAGGCAGATCGAGACGGACGGAACATGACAAGTATGCTCCGAAGTAGGCTTCTTTAGGCAGATCGTTGGAGGATTTTGCGCAGCCAACCTAGGTGTGGGCACTCTTTCAGAGGACCGACACTTTGGATAGGGACAAGTCCATGTTGGTGATCGAGGAGACAAGACGATAGGAGTCCAGTTTGGCGGAGCCTGAGCACAACTTCGGGGTCTTGCGAGGTTGTTTGAGTCGGTGCCGGTCAGACGTAAGAGGCATTTAGTCACAGTGCACGGGTGAAGAGCATGACTTTCACGCTGTAGCACGTGGATATGTAAGGACAACAGGTCCGACAGGCCGATTGACGTTTAGTATTACTGCATGGTTGACTTCCCTAGAGTGACCACAGACTTAGGCTTCTTAGGAACTGTATCTAAGAAGGATTCACTACATTATATTATTCACCCTCTACGATATCCGTGGAAGACCTGGAAGTAAACTGTTTTATTCTTTCTGCTTCATTTTATTTCTCATTCACCAGACTTTATGTCTGACCCATTCCTATTTTTCCTATTTTCCCCAAATCACTGAAGGGCAGGTCTAGGTTGTAGTTCTTTGCAGCTTGGAGGGTCATTGGAGCAGTTGTTATCTTCAGCTTTTGTTTCTTTTGTTTCATGTACTTCGTTTCTCTTTTCCATACTTTACTTTATATATGGGGACCTATATTGTGAACTTTTTTATGTTTTATGTTTTGGTGGAGACTACTTGGTACTTTTCGTTTTAGAAATAAATTTGGGATAATATTATTTTTAATGAAGTTGTTTCGCTATTAATTTATAATTAGTGAAAGTTTTCTTCCGCTGTAATATTTTATTCATTTTATGATGTTGCCTTAGTCTCTATGGTATGTTATGGATTTTTATTTCATCCGACCACCCGTGCCTCTAGTCATGTCCGATTTTTGGGGTGCTTAAAGGTGCAGGGTGTTACAACTAGTATCAGAGCTAAGGTTTTGGTAATCCGAAAAACATTTTAAAAATACAAAGGTTTTCAAATAATTTTTAAAGGATATTCCAAATAATACTTTTAAAAGTATATGTATATATTTTGGAAAAAAAGAAATTTTAGAAATGGGTCCCTCACATCCCTTCCTCCCTATATATTGAACTATTTATGGAGTACCTAATCCCATCTTTTTAATATCCACCGATAGAAATTTCTGAACCGCAAGATATCCCCGAAGTTCTAGGCCTTAATGTGCCTGCTTGGTTCAGACGTTATTTGCAGACTACTGCACGAGCAGAGCCAACAGCTAGGGATGCTGCTCCGGTGGAAGAGGCTCCAGTCCATCCACCAAGCATTCCCGATTTTCCTAAAAGTTATGCAAGGACTACACCAGCTTAGTAAGCAAGCCGTTTCTTGGCACCGAGTCATATACCGAGGCGAGAGCTTGGATCCGTAGTTATGATTGGATATTTGGACTTATGGGATTGGAGGACTTGGCTCGGAGGTAGTTTGCTTCATGGCAGTTGCAGGGAGAGGCTCTTTGTTGATGGGAGATTGTGGAGGTTGAGGCTGATAATTTGACTTGGGCGGAATTTCGTACTAGGTTCGAGAGGAAATTCTTATTGCAGGCTGAAGAGGGAGTGCAGCTAGAGAAATTTATATAGCTCAAGCAAAGGGATATGACAGTTATGGAATATGTTAATCAAGTCAATGAGTTTGACAGATTTGGACTAGACTTGATCAATACTCTTTACAAGAAGGCGTTGAAGTTCGCTAAGGGTTTGAGTTAGCCACTGCAAAGTTGGCGATGAGCCACATTCCGATGGGAGCCACTTTTGAGGGATTGGTAGAGACAGCTTTACTTGCTAATACTGAGAAGAAAGGAGATGTGGCGCAGAAGAGTGATGGGAAGAAGCAGTGGAAAGGAAAGAGCAGAGGAGGAGGAGGGTCAGGTGGAAAAAGGAAACTTCCAAGAAATGACTAAAAGTGCAATACTTGTGGGAAACCAGGTCATCTTGCTAAGGATTGTAGAGGGGCATAAGAGCGACCGAGACTGAGGTGTTATCTTTGCGATCAAGTGGGGCATATGAAAAAGGACCATCCATCGAAGCCCAAGGAAACCTCATAGACACCTTCACAGCCTGCTCAGGCTTATGCTTTTGAGGCAGCTCTTTCCTCTAGTACTCGTTCGGTTCTGGACAAGGGAAAGAAGGCGATCATCGAAGGTGTGTTATCTATCTCTGATTTTACTGTTTGTACCCTATATGATTCTGGAGCTTCGCACTCTTTTATATCTAGTACTCTGGTAGAGGGTCTTGGTCTTAATGCTTGCTTAGTGACCGACCCGATAGTAGTGTCAAATCCCATAGGAGGATCGGCCTATTTTTCCATGTTATTTCGGGATTTGAAATTGTTTATTTTAGGGGTTGAGTTTGACTGTAGTGCCTTTGTATTGGGCTTTTCTGGGTTCGGGTTGATTCTTGGTATGGATTGGCTATCCATGTATGGTGTTGTTCTTGATTGCGATAAGAGGGTAGTAAGGTTAGGCACTTGTAGTGGATGTACCTTGGAGGTATCTTGTGATCCTAGAGGATCAGTCATATTGAACTATCTTTATTCTCTTGACTTATCGCCCGATAGTTTGAGTTTGGTACCCGTTGTTAGAGACTTTATAGATGTGTTTGAGGAGGTTGTTGGCTTTCCACCTCGAAGATAGATCGAGTTCAAGATTTATCTTGTTGATAATGCCAAACCGGTTGCTTTACCGGTAAGGCATATGGCTCTTAAGGAACGTCGTGAGTTGAGCAAGTAGATTGGAGAGCTTTTGGAGAAGGGCTTCATTCGTAGGAGCATTTCTGAGTGGGGCGCACCCATCGTCTTTACCACTAAGGCGGATGACTCTCTTAGGCTTTGCGTGGATTTTAGGGAGCTTAATAAGCTGACGAAGAAGATTCGTTATCCTCTTCCCCGTATAGACGATCTCTTCGACCAGTTAGTAGGAGCCAAGGTATTTTCGCAGTTCGATTTGGCCACGGGATTTCATCAGTTGCATGTGGTGGAGGATAGCATCGAGAAGACGCGGTTAGGACTCCGGATGGGTTATTTGAGCGGTTAGTCATGTAATTTGGGCTAAACAATGCGCCAGCATATTTTTGTGGACTCGATGAGTCGAGTATTTCACGAACCGTTGAAAAAGTTTGTGGTGGTGTTCGTCGACGAAATTTTGGTTTATTCGCGTAGCAAGGAGGAGCATACTGTTCACTTGGAAGAAGTGCTTAGGACCCGGCGAGCACATAAGTTGATGGCGAAGTTCTCCAAGTGCCACTTTTGGAGGGATGAGGTTCGCTTTTTGGGACACATCGTTTCGGAGGATGGACTTGCAGTAGATCCGACAAAAGTGGCAGCAATACAGGATTGGCAGATCCCTAAGAATGCCACGGACATAAGGAGTTTCCTTAGTCTTACGGGCTACTGTAGGAAGTTCAGTAAGTACTTTGCTAGGATATCAACTCCACTTACCCCACCTTACCAAGAAGAACTCAGCTTTTGTTTGGAATGTCAAGTGTGAGGATGCCTTTGGTCGATTGAAGGAAGCTTTGACTACCACACCCGTATTGGTTTTACCGGATGGAACCAAGCCTTTCTCAGTTTATACGGATGCTTGTGGTATAGGACTAGGGACGGTACTGATGCAAGAGGATAGGATAGTGTGTTATGCGAGTAGACAGTTGAAAATGCATGAGAAGAACTACCCGACGCATGATCTTGAGTTGGCAGCTATAGTTTTTTCTTTCAAGTCTTGGAGGCACTATCTCTTAGGAGAAAGATTTAAACTTTTCATGGATCATAAGTCTTTGAAGTATCTATTCTCTCAGAAAGACTTGAATTTGAGACGGCAAAGATGGATGGATTTTTTAGCCTCTTATGACTTTGAGATTTACTATACCCCTGGTAAGGGTAATGTAATGGCATATGCGTTGAGTAGACTCAAAGTTGTTTTAAATCCTCTGTTTTTGGAATGGAAGAATTTGGAGTACATTGCTACCTTTGATTTTAGACCTCCATCGGATTTAGCTCTAGGATTGTTAGCTTCCCTTGACGTCCAGCCTACTTTGATGGAGCAGATTGGAGCAAGGGAAGGTGAGGACGAAGAGTTAAAGGACATTTTAGATAAGCTTGGTAGAGAAGAGTCATCACCACATCTTAGTCGCTATACCATGGACACTAAGGGATGGTAGACTTTGTGTTCCCTGTAGTGAGGATTTTGTAGATGCGGTGTTGGCCGAGTCACATCATTCTAGGATGACAGTGCACCCCGGTGGTGATAAGATGTACCGGGATATGAAGAGGGTATTCTATTGGCCCGAAATGAAGAAGTGGGTGGCGGAGTATGTATCGAAGTGCATCACTTGCCAAAGGGTAAAGGCGGAACAGAAGAAGCTCGGACGACTGTTGCAGCCATTAGATATTCCATTATGGAAATGGGTGAGCATCTCTATGGACTTTGTGGATGGATTACCAAGGTCACGGAGAGGGAACATGAGCATTTGGATCATTGTGGATAGACTGGTGACGAGCGCTCATTTTATACCCAATAAGAGTAATAGGACGACAGTTTCTTTGGCGACTCTTTATGTAAGGGAGATAGTTAGGCTTCATGGAGTTCCCACCAGCATTGTGAGCGACAGAGATTCATTATTCACCAGAGAGTTTTGGAGGAGTCTTCGGCAAGCCTTGGGAACGGAATTGAATATGAGTACAGCATACCCTCAGACAGATGGGCAGATTGAGAGGGTAAATAGGGTTTTGGAAGATTTGCTCAGATTGTGCATCATTTACTTCAGAGGCTCTTGGGAAGACCACCTACCTTTAGTGGAGTTCGCATATAATAATAGTTATCAAGCAAGCATTGGGATGGAACCGTTCGAGGCACTCTATGGAAGACCATGTAGATCACCAGCCTGTTGGTGGGATACAACCGATAGGATCTTGCTTGGACCAGACTTGGTGAGGGAAACTTCCGAGAAGGAGGATATGATTCGCAAGAGGTTGAAGACTACACAAGATAGAAAAAAGTCATATGCTGACAGAAGATGTTCAGATTTGGAGTTTAAGGTTGGAGATATGGTTTTTGTCAAGTTTTCTCCTCTGAGAAACATTCTGAGATTTGGCTCAGTGGGTAAGTTGGCACCGAGATTTGTAGGACCCTTCCCTATTACCGCAAGGATTGGAAAAGTGGCATACAGAGTTGATCTTAGAGATAAGTTGGTAGGAGTTCACGATGTTTTTCATGTTTCGCATCTGAGGAAGTGTCTACATGATTCTGCAGTAGTAGTAAAACCTAATCAGCTAAGGGAAGTGGAGGTAGAGCGCGAATCACTTGTGCGTCGTACACTTACACGTATATTGGAACACGGCGACAAGATATTACGCAACAAGAAAGTTCGTCTAGTGAAGGTTCAGTGGGGAGATGACCCCAAGGAGTGCACATGGGAATCTGAGGAGAGAATTCAAACTTCTTATCCTTTTCTATTTGAAGGTACACTTCAAATATCCTATCTTTGATCTTTGATCTTTACTTAGTTAGGGTCTTTTCGATAATCTTTAGGTGAAACCTATGGATGGTAGCTTGGTTATAAACATGTCATTAGGGCATGTTATGTTTGATAGATGAAAATGATTGCAAGTGGATGCCAATGTTTGCAAATGGATGCATTGGATGCAATAGATATATATTTATTAGGATAATCAACCAACTAGGTACTGTAACGACCCGCCATTTTGGACCATTTGCACCCATTATAAGTGTATAGGTAGACACTCATGCCGGAGTTGAACTGCTCAAAATACCGCGTTGTTAATTTAAATTTGGCAAAACTGAACATATACAATAAATAATCACAGATCACAGACACAGAGTAATAAATGCAGCGGAAATAAAAGTGATAGTAGTTCATGAAGCTACTATATAAATGTATAAGATACATCAGAGTTAAAACAGATACAACGGAAGAGAAATATGATACATCAGATACAAATCAGAATACATCACTGGAATCATCGAATATCTGAAAGCTGGATAGATAGTTGGATCTCCAAGCGAAGCTCCAACTCCAAAGGTGAGTCTCGAAAGTTGGAATACTCAGTCTGACCCGAGCGTAAAGCAAAAACACAAAACACTCGAGTCAGGATTAACATTCTTATATTAATAAATCCAACTCAAGTGAAATAACAATTGAAATACAAGTAACTCAAAGGATGTTTGGAATAACCATCCTTTAAGGATCCGTTAAACTATCTACTAGGTAGTAATATACGCTAAGTAGATAATGTCTATCAGTAATATAAGAAGATATCAAAATAGCGTTAAGTCATGGCCCATTCCACCCTTAACACATTTTTATTCCCAAAAGCATATACAAGACCGTAGTTTCCCCAAAACCGGAAGTCACCAGAGGGCAATCCATATACTAAAGGTACAAAACAAAATCGTAGTTGTCGCGAATAGGATAATCAGTATGACAAGGTACATGAGGCGATACCAACTAGGATACTAGTAGTTGCCTGATCCGGACTGATGTTGGGCATAGCAGCTACTACCCCAACACCGCGAAACAACACTCCCATAATCGAGGGGTGCACCCAAATCGAATCACATAAGTAATAGATAAGGTATCGAAGAAGTGTGTCCGCTAGAGATGGCGATCCTCAATGGCCCGGCGCGGCTCCTGTTTTAGTCATGTCAGGGGTCATCCAATATCGTTCTCTTTCTTCAGTCAACGCGTTCACCAAAACCATCCACTTCGTTCTGGATCAACACTCTGCGTATATTAGTTAGTAAAGTGGTTTCGGTATCGACAGAGAGTATGTCCATATCCGATCCCGGTCTCTTTAATAACTACGTATTATTACACCGATTGGTCATTTTATATATTTCAAAACCAAATCAATTTCCATTTCAATTTCCATTTCAATCAGAGTTTATAAATCAACATTTCATTTGTCTTTCTAAACCAATTTCCAATATTTACGTTTCAAAACTTCCAAATTCACAATTTCAAAATCTTATAATTCAATTTCAATTTCTATTTAAAACAATTCAAATATTGATTCAAGTTCGTAAATAAGTTTCATTCCGAAATCATTTAAATTAATTTGATTTAACATTTAAATCAATTCAAATTCATTTATCGATTTCATTCAATATTCATTAAGTAAATTTGCCATTCAAAATAATTTCTATTAACTTTCCAATTCATTAAATCAATTCTTAAGTTCTACTTCAATAAATCAAAATTTACAATTTTGAATTAAACTAAATTCGTCAAATCAATTCTTTCAATTACAAGTCTTACATCAATTTCAATAAATCACATTTTATTTCTTGTTAAAGAAATTCAATTTCACTTATTTACTTACTTAAATAACTTTCCAAAACTTAATTAATAAAGAAACTCAATTTCAATTCTTTACGAAGTAAAATTCACTTATTCAAAAGTTCAAATTTTTTTTATTAAAGAATTCAATTCAATTTAATCATTAAATAATTCAATCTTATTTAATTATTAAATAATTCACAACTTAATTATTAAATAATTTCAAAGTTTAATAATTTCAAACTTAATTATAATTTCAAACTTGATTATTAAATCATTTCAAAGTTTAGCAATTTCAAACTTAATTACACTTTCAAACTTTAATTATTAAATCATTTCAAAGTTTAATAATTTCAAACTTAATTCAATAATTTCTCAAATTAAACAATATTCTTTCATCAATTACATCGTAAATATTTTATTTCAGATTATTAAATATTAACATTTTCCTTTCATTAAAAATTCAAATTTCAACTTCATTTCAAAACCATATTATTTATTTAAATAAAATCTTCAATTTATTTTCAAATCAAATTATTGACCAATCGGGTTTTTATTTAATTCTCTATCCTAGGTCAAAGTTCAATTTGGGTATTTATCATTTCAACCCGATTCCAATTCAATTCAAAAATCAAAACATAATAAAGGGAACTTGCAGTGTGATAACTGGGATGGTGTCAAAGTAAATAAACAAGCAATAACAACAATCAATATCAATCCAATAATCAATTCAAATAATCCCGAAATAACCGTATTAATTCGTAATATAATCATTTCTAGAATCTACACTATCATTTCATGTAGATTAAAGATTATTACATTACGGTTTTCACTTGTCATTCAATCATCAATTTAACAACATACATTCAGTGGTTCAAAGTATAATTAAACAAATCCTACGTGTCAATAAATTCAACAGTTAAAGGGGTCATATTATACAAATGTCAGTTAATCAAATTTAACATTTAATTATCCTATATCAAGTTCAATTTCATACTATTTATCATTTTAACATTAACAATTTAACGTCCAATATAAACATCAACAATCAATCAATTATCAGTTAAACTGTATTATCATCGCATAAATAATTAACAGATGATGGTGTCAGATGTCACAGGTGAACTGATACAGGCAATAGCATATATAACAGTATAAATAACTAACAACAGCATATTTCAATTATCGTTTCAATTGAAATCAAATCTAATAAATAAAAGAACGTTAATCGTGAGTGAGTGCTCACCTTTCGAGGCTAGAGAGAACGGAAGATGATAGGGATACGCACATAGATACGGATACAGAATTTGAATTGCAAATCCAAGCACGAATTCACAAAACCAGGCAAGATTGAATCGGCGAACGAAGCTGATGAATAGAAAGAGACGAATTCAAATCAGAACAGGATTAATGAAACAATTAAAATCAGTTAAGCTTTATTTATACAGAAAATGTGTATACCATTATTATGGTTTTATAAAAATCAATACTTAACTTAAGACAGATATTAAATGGAATACACATTTATACAAAACATTATACTTAAAACACCTACATTTTAAAGTCAATATGTATTATATTTAAAACTCAACATTCAAAACCATTGTTCCTAATAGTATTAATATAAACTTATTTAATTACTACTAATATTAAAACACCCAATATATAAAACTAAGAATCGACAGGCACAGGTAGTGCAAATATATATTACAGACTTAATGTGTACAAATGTGTTCACAAATCCCACAGAGTATATTACCCATACCCTTTTACATGAAATCTTCTTATATAAAACATGCCATAAACATTATATACTTTGTATAAATATATGTTATAAACAACTTATGGTATGATACTCAAGCATATAATTCTCCATTAGTTCCAACAATGCTGCAAAATCTTAGTTGTGAACAAACATATTAACATTTGAAACTAATCCATATATTATAAAAATATATAAACTGTAAATACGTATAACATTGCCTATATATTAACTATCAGATCACTAAAGCAATGCATATACAACTTTGTGAATACCTTTCTGACTTTCCAAAACCAAAACACCCTTTTATATATACAGAAAAACAAAAATTTAAATAAACAAATATATTATTACCATCATCACTTTATCAACGAGCATATATACTTAAAAATATGCGAACTGTATACTTTAATTGCTTTATGATATGCGTACAACTTTATATAGCTTCTATATATAATGTATAATATATATTACTTTTATATATAACAAACCATAAGTTTACATAATAATTATAGCTTAAATGTAATATGCGCAGATATATAGGTAACTGAAGATATGCGAAAGAAAGAAAAAATGAAAACTTGACAAAATATCTTGTTATACTTGGATTCATAAGATTTGGACATAGCATATAAGAATCTGTACATAGTGTTATATTATAAGCTTATTGATAAATATATATAACTAACTTAATGATATATACATATTAAGTACCTATATATATGAGAGAGGAGGGATGCGGCTGCCGTTCGCCGAAGATGGCTCGCGTGGGAAGGTGAGCGTGGAGGATGGGACAGCTTCGACTACGGATCGGGCTGCTAGGAGCGGTTCAGGCGAATGCGGGCTGAGGTGAGAGCATGTCGGATGGAAGAGGAAGGCATGGAGGTGATGCAGGCTGCGGGTCGATGGGTGGATCTGGGGAGAAGGTGATCGGTCAGGGAGATGGGCGAATGGATGGAGCGTTGGGCTGGAAATGCTTTGTTGGGTTCGGGTTGCAAGGCCAAGGGGAGGGGAGGTTCTAACCGTTGGTTTGTTTGAGGCGGTTTGTAGTGATGTTCGCGAGGGCAATGCTGGAGAAAGGGAGAGCGAAGGTGGATTTGAGATGAAAGACGAGCAAGCTTCAGAACTATAAACAATATACGAACTGACATATTTTTTTCCAAATGAAAACTCAGAAACAACAGAGAGCCTCCTTTTTCTTTTATTGATTGAACAAATGTACATTAAATTTTTCTCTTTTGAAACTAGAGAAAGTCTGTTTGTATTCAAGGCAATAATTAAAGCTGATGACAATTCGGTTTTGAAGGTGGAAAAACGAATGGTCACAAGAAGCTAAAAAGACGGACCGTTATGGTTAACCGTTACACGGATTTCGCTGTGTACCGGACTTCAAAATATAGAATTGAATATACCGTCGTGATCATCACGGCGATACGATCAAAACGGTATACAAATATCAGTGGTACGATCATCCGATAAAAATCGATATCGGTAACAGAATGCTGCTATTTTGCAGAAAATAAGAACGATGGAGCAATAGACGTCCGAATTTGGAAAAATGACAAACTGACATCTTGCTCAGAAGATGGTTTAGAATTTTTCTATGTAAAATTATTTAGGTTCCGAAAACATTTTATTTTCATTGCTTTTTAACTGATTAAATTGAAGTAAATTTACGCGCGAAATAAACTTTCGTATTTCCGGATGAAAATTTACCAGTTGCTATGTTTTAACTAGACGTATTCCAAATATTAAATTTTTATTTCAAAATTTTATCGTTTAAAATTTCACAAAATTTCAACTAATTACGTTATTAAAACAGTTGAAAATTTACGGGTCGTTACACTCTCCCCTACTCAAAACTTTTCGTCCCCGAAAAGGAACGAGGTAGGAGAATAGAACAACCAGAAAGAAAACAGATTTGAAATACAAAATAAACAATTGGTTTAAACCGTATAAATTTCAATTTACCTAAATTAATACACAATATTTGATTTAAAATTCAGGGTATTTCAATAAGTTGATTTAATTCCAATTTATTAATATTTGATACCAAAAGATTTCTTCAAAATAAAATTTTATTTTATCTATCTTATTTATTCATGGTTTTATTATCCAATTATCCTTTATTAACAATTTCTAAAATCATAAACTTGAATAGTCTTTTATTTTAATTTAAATCATCTTTTAACAAAATTTAAGAATTAGATTTCCGATTAACTTTAAACAACTTAGAGGTATATATAATATATTTATATCAAATCAACTTAAATTTTAAAATAAGATACCTATATATATATAAATCAAAATATACTGAAGAAATTCAAATCAAAATAATTTCAAAACAAAACCATAGCAAAGCTATAGAATAGTATCTTCACTTCGAAACTCAAAAATGAATGTCGATGATGCGGCCGCCATCACCGAAATTATTTTCCAGCGACAAAGAGAAGAGCACTGATTTCAACATTTTAAAAATTCTTTGAAAACGATTTCTGTTCGAAAATACTTTCAATAATATATACTTTAAAATTTTAAAACCAAAGTTCGAAATCATCGGAAACTAATAAATTCTCAAATTTCTGAATTAGATTCATTTCAAATTCCAATCAATTTATAACCAAGTTTATAAATTCATTTATTTATATTATGCAATAGTCAATGGTTTACAAAACAATAAATGAAAATCAAATATTATTATTTCAGACAACAAATTCATTAACAATTTAATTTCAGAAAAATTATATTATATATATAATATAATCATACAAAACTATTTTGTTTATCAAATTTGAAAACAAAATTTTAAAATTAATTTTCAATACACTTCCTCACTTAACGATACAATAATGGATTTCAAAGCAAGGATAGGAATTCAAATTTTTGATAGACTCAAATCAAAGAGAATTTTGATTCGAAGATAGGTTTGAACAAAGACGAGATAATTAAATAACCAAATAAGGCGATGGATAAGTTTATATAAATCGCGGGCAACCTTAACCGGGTCGACCGTAACTTGAAAAATAAGAACGGGGTAGAATTCCGAGGTAAATCGACATTCGATCTCAAGAATTAGAATTCAGGTATAGCAGGAAATAGATAGCATTGTAAACCGAGGATATAGAAATCTCCGGTAAATCGATGCCTATTATAAAGGAGTTTTGCTCCTTTACGAATCATTCGAATATTGGCGAGACCGCCGATCTATTATAGATAACATTCAGAATGGAGTTATGGGGTGCTCCATGATTGAAAGAAGACGAATAGTGAAGGACACGAATGAATTTCGGAACCGAGGGGAACATTCCAAAATTCGAAGGAATCGAATCAAAAGGAAGAGATTTAAACTCGAAATGAAAGTGATTCTGTAAATACATTTACCCTATATGTTAAGTTTTGCCTAGAGCTACCAAAGCTCTGATACCAACTGTAACGACCCGCCATTTTGGACCATTCGCACCCATTATAAGTGTATAGGTAGACACTCATGCCGGAGTTGAATTGCTCAAAATACCGCGTTGTTAATTTAAATTTGGCAAAACTGAACATATACAATAAATAATCACAGATTACAGACACAGAGTAATAAATGCAGCAGAAATAAAAGTGATAGTAGTTCATGAAGCTACTATATAAATGTATAAGATACATCAGAGTTAAAACAGATACAACGGAAGAGAAATACGATACATCAGATACAAATCAGAATACATCACTGGAATCATCGAATATCTGAAAGCTGGATAGATAGCTGGATCTCCAAGCGAAGCTCCAACTCCAAAGGTGAGTCTCGAAAGCTGGACTACTCAGTCTGACCCGAGCGTAAAGCAAAAACACAAAACACTCGAGTCAGGATTAACATTCTTATATTAATAAATCCAACTCAAGTGAAATAACAATTGAAATACAAGTAACTCAAAGGATGTTTGGAATAACCATCCTTTAAGGATCCGTTAAACTATCTATTAGGTAGTAATATACGCTAAGTAGATAATGTCTATCAGTAATATAAGAAGATATCAAAATAGCATTAAGTCATGGCCCATTCCACCCTTAACACATTTTTATTCCCAAAAGCATATACAAGATCGTAGTTTCCCCAAAACCGGAAGTCACCAGAGGGCAATCCATATACTAAAGGTACAAAACAAAATCGTAGTTGTCGCGAATAGGATAATCAGTATGACAAGGTACATGAGGCGATACCAACTAGGATACTAGTAGTTGCCTGATCCGGACTGATGTTGGGCATAGCAGCTACTACCCCAACACCGCGAAACAACACTCCCATAATCGAGGGGTGCACCCAAATCAAATCACATAAGTAATAGATAAGGTATCGAAGAAGTGTGTCCGCTAGAGATGGCGATCCTCAATGGCCTGGCGCGGCTCCTGTTTTAGTCATGTCAGGGGTCATCCAATATCGTTCTCTTTCTTCAGTCAACGCGTTCACCAAAACCATCCACTTCGTTCTGGATCAACACTCCGCGTATATTAGTTATTAAAGTGGTTTCGGTATCGACAGAGAGTATGTCCATATCCGATCCCGGTCTCTTTAATAACTACGTATTATTACACCGATTGGTCATTTAATATATTTCAAAACCAAATCAATTTCCATTTCAATTTCCATTTCAATCAGAGTTTATAAATCAACATTTCATTTGTCTTTCTAAACCAATTTCCAATATTTACGTTTCAAAACTTCCAAATTCACAATTTTAAAATCTTATAATTCAATTTCAATTTCTATTTAAAACAATTCAAATATTGATTCAAGTTCGTAAATAAGTTTCATTCCGAAATCATTTAAATTAATTTGATTTAACATTTAAATCAATTCAAATTCATTTATCGATTTCATTCAATATTCATTAAGTAAATTTGCCATTCAAAATAATTTCTATTAACTTTCCAATTCATTAAATCAATTCTTAAGTTCTACTTCAATAAATCAAAATTTACAATTTTGAATTAAACTAAATTCGTCAAATCAATTCTTTCAATTACAAGTCTTACATCAATTTCAATAAATCACATTTTATTTCTTGTTAAAGAAATTCAATTTCACTTATTTACTTACTTAAATAACTTTCCAAAACTTAATTAATAAAGAAACTCAATTTCAATTCTTTACGAAGTAAAATTCACTTATTCAAAAGTTCAAATTTTTTTTATTAAAGAATTCAATTCAATTTAATCATTAAATAATTCAATCTTATTTAATTATTAAATAATTCACAACTTAATTATTAAATAATTTCAAAGTTTAATAATTTCAAACTTAATTATAATTTCAAACTTGATTATTAAATCATTTCAAAGTTTAGCAATTTCAAACTTAATTACACTTTCAAACTTTAATTATTAAATCATTTCAAAGTTTAATAATTTCAAACTTAATTCAATAATTTCTCAAATTAAACAATATTCTTTCATCAATTACATCGTAAATATTTTATTTCAGATTATTAAATATTAACATTTTCCTTTCATTAAAAATTCAAATTTCAACTTCATTTCAAAACCATATTATTTATTTAAATAAAATCTTCAATTTATTTTCAAATCAAATTATTGACCAATCGGGTTTTTATTTAATTCTCTATCCTAGGTCAAAGTTCAATTTGGGTATTTATCATTTCAACCCGATTCCAATTCAATTCAAAAATCAAAACATAATAAAGGGAACTTGCAGTGTGATAACTGGGATGGTGTCAAAGTAAATAAACAAGCAATAACAACAATCAATATCAATCCAATAATCAATTCAAATAATCCCGAAATAACCGTGTAACAACCCGCATATCTATCGATTCTATATTTAAATATTTTATTTAAATATTTTATCGTTAGTCGGATGTTAGTCCGAAAAGCTACTTTTTGCATACGGTCAAATTAGGACTCGAGACCACCCCCATTGAGTTCAAAATGACGTTTGCGATCTTTTTGAGTGTAAACTTCGATATGTTTGGAGATAGTGAAATTTTCAACACTTTTTCCCGCCTTTGACTTTGGTTTGGACTGCACCCCTTTAGTTCAGCCCAACCATCTTCCTCACTCTATCAAAACACTTCAAGCTTTGTCAAAAATGGTGGTGGGAAAGAGAAATTAAAACTCCCAACTCAAATTCTATTGCAAATCCGAGATTCAACATCAAATTCAAGTAGAAGATAGTGGATTCAAGCTTTGGGTTGCTTCTCCTTGCTTTCAATCTTCATCTTCATCAATTTCGTGGAAAAGGTGAGATTTTTGATCTCACATCTTACCTATATCTATCTTGGACTGTTGGGAATGATCCTCTATTGCATTTGCATCAACATTTGCATTTGGTTTGGATTGGATTGGCGAAAAACTTCAATTTTCAGCGTTTTGGTGATTTTTCTGGCCTTAAGTCGTTTCTGGCCTTCGCTGAGTCGTCTACGAGTTAAGCCTAAGTCGTGAGTCGTTCACGAGTTAAAGTGATGAGTCGTTCACGAGTTACTGGCTTGAGTCGTTCGCGAGTTAAAGTGTTAAGTCGTTCTGGGTGTTCTGCCTTCGCTAGGTCGTTCGCGAGTTAAGTGCTAAGTCGTTCGTGAGTTAAGTGATAAGTCGTAGCTCGTATTTGAGCTTAAGTCGTAGCTCGTATGGCTCTTAAGTCCTAGGTCGTTGGCTTTTAAATCGTTAGGTCGTAGGTCGCTGCTTCTACTAAGTCGCTAGGCCATGCCAACTCCGCTAGCTCGCAACTGTTAAGTCGTATGACCTTAAGTCGTAGGTCGTCCCCGACCTAACTCCACTAGGTCGTTCCAGCCTTAGCTCGTAGCTCGAATTGAAGCTTAAGTCGTTAAGTCGTTCGTTCCACTAGGTCGTTCCAGCCTTAGCTCGTAGCTCGAATTGAAGCTTAAGTCGTTAAGTCGTTCGTTCCACTAAGTCGTTCAAGGCTTAAGTCGTAAGTCGTTCGCGAGTTAGTACTTGGTCGTTTGACCTGTTTTTCCCCTAGGTCGTTCGACCTGTTCTTCTGCTAAGTCGCGTGGCATTCTCCACTTAGGTCGTATGACCTTATCCCTTAAGTCGTAAGTCGCTTGCCTCCCTTAAGTCGTAAGTCGTTCGCGAGTTAGTACTTGGTCGTTTGACCTGTTTTTCCCCTAGGTCGTTCGCGAGTTAGTACTTGGTCGTTTGACCGGTTTGGCTTCTCAAGACCGCTTGCCTTCACTAGGTCGTACCGTGACGGGGCGCTGCCCCGCACCCCGCCGTGGGCGCTGCCCCCTGGACCCCCGCATTACTCTGCGTAGGCAATCTCTTCTGAAAAACATTCACCAGAATTTCTACTTTGATGGTTTTGGGATTGACTTCTTTGGACTTTACTCACGTCTTCGAACGTGAATTGATTTGTTTCTACAATCATTTTATGACTTGTCACTTTAAAGATATATGAAGGTTTCAATACTAATAGTAAATATCAAAACTCTTTCATCAAAGCGATTTCAACACTATTTTAAATATCAAAAGTTCGTTTTCTCAAACCGATTTTCAATCTACTAGTATATACAAGCCTTTACTTCACTCGAATGAGAAATCGACTTAAACGACTTAGTAAAACGGGTGGTATGAAACACTTGCGTTCACTTCGTCGGTTAGCTCTTGGACTTGTTCGATTGAACCCTTTTTGTGACAATTTCCTAGTGAAGATTTACAGCTTGTTCGTAAATATTTAAGTTAAGCAAGTGGTTATGGGACATGAAGCTAAACTCATATATTTACTAGCTTGGTGTGATTGACACTTCCTTATGATCATGACGATCATTTTTGTGATTTAGACTAGCGATTGAGCGATGTCTCTTTGTCTACGTGGGAGACTATACCCCGATCATGTGATGTTTCGCCATCACATTTCTAGGGTAGCACCCTACGGTCTTCGGGCCATTCCTGTGTGAAAATTTAATGGATAGCTTCCATGAGATAGCTTCTCGTCATGTGTTTACGCGTAGGTGAGTTTTCATGCTCCCATTCATGTGTTAGGCCTCCCCCCTTTTATGTGTTTTCTGGATTTCTGATGATGATTTCTGGAATTTTGTGCTGCACCAATTTTCAAGATTTTCATTGATATGATATCAGTTTTTGTGCATTGGTGAATTCATGTGTTATTGACTTGTTATGAATACAAGTTTAGGGTATGATACCCTACCTTATCTTTGAGAAGATTCTTGTGATATTGATTAATCTTTTGTTGATTATCATTTACATACTTATAGTAGTATGTCGTAATAGTTATTTCATGTTCATGTCATGCCATTTACTTTATACCATATCATCTGATATTTATAGTTAGACTGATCCGTTTATTATTTTCTTATAAATAATACTCGGGTCAGACCGAGATGTTACAGGTGCTTCTGCTTGACTTCTCTTCAGGATATTTCTGACTTTTGGCTAACTACATAGATTTGTAGTTTTTGGATGTACACCTTTGAGATATAGACTCTATGTTGTGTACTTATTCTTTTGTTTAGCACGTGATGCTATTCTTTTGTATTATCGTGGATCTTTCTGACCACTACTCTGATGTACACTTTCATGTGTTATATATTTATTCATATCTTCTTCCGCCTTTGTGATATGGATGTCTGTGACTGATTTATGTTATGATTATTTCTATGTTTGTTTTCCGAAGATTATATATAGCCACCGTGTGATAGCTTTGTGTTTGTATCGGTATGTCGGATTTCCTCCTTAAAAGATATGCATTCTATTCTATCTGACGTATCGGTGCTCGCACAAAGAATTTACATGGATGGTCGCTCCTCCACAGCCTTATTCTCCGCGCTAATTGACAGCACTACATCGTAGTGTTCTTGGTTAGCGTGGGTATAGAGGTGGGGCGTCACAAACCGTATTAATTCGTATTGTTATTTGTACGAATTAATATAATCATTTCTAGAATCTACACTATCATTTCATGTAGATTAAAGATTATTACATTACGGTTTTCACTTGTCATTCAATCATCAATTTAACAACATACATTCAGTGGTTCAAAGTATAATTAAACAAATCCTACGTGTCAATAAATTCAACGGTTAAAGGGGTCATATTATACAAATGTCAGTTAATCAAATTTAACATTTAATTATCCTATATCAAGTTCAATTTCATACTATTTATCATTTTAACATTAACAATTTAACGTCCAATATAAACATCAACAATCAATCAATTATCAGTTAAACTATATTATCATCGCATAAATAATTAACAGATGATGGTGTCAGATGTCACAGGTGAACTGATACAGGCAATAGCATATATAACAGTATAAATAACTAACAACAGCATATTTCAATTGTCGTTTCAATTGAAATCAAATCTAATAAATAAAAGAACGTTAATCGTGAGTGAGTGCTCACCTTTCGAGGCTAGAGAGAACGGAAGATGATAGGGATACGCACATAGATACGGATACAGAATTTGAATTGCAAATCCAAGCACGAATTCACAAAACCAGGCAAGATTGAATCGGCGAACGAAGCTGATGAATAGAAAGAGACGAATTCAAATCAGAACAGGATTAATGAAACAATTAAAATCAGTTAAGCTTTATTTATACAGAAAATGTGTATACCATTATTATGGTTTTATAAAAATCAATACTTAACTTAAGACAGATATTAAATGGAATACACATTTATACAAAACATTATACTTAAAACACCTACATTTTAAAGTCAATATGTATTATATTTAAAACTCAACATTCAAAACCATTGTTCCTAACAGTATTAATATAAACTTATTTAATTACTACTAATATTAAAACACCCAATATATAAAACAATGAATCGACAGGCACAGGTAGTGCAAATATATATTACAG
The DNA here is from genome assembly GCA_030737815.1 of Allium fistulosum. Taxonomy (NCBI): domain Eukaryota; kingdom Viridiplantae; phylum Streptophyta; class Magnoliopsida; order Asparagales; family Amaryllidaceae; genus Allium; species Allium fistulosum. The sequence continues at coordinate 409,478,735 of CM060908.1, read as the reverse complement.
ACTTAATGTGTACAAATGTGTTCACAAATCCCACAGAGTATATTACCCATACCCTTTTACATGAAATCTTCTTATATAAAACATGCCATAAACATTATATACTTTGTATAAATATATGTTATAAACAACTTATGGTATGATACTTAAGCATATAATTCTCCATTAGTTCCAACAATGCTGCAAAATCTTAGTTGTGAACAAACATATTAACATTTGAAACTAATCCATATATTATAAAAATATATAAACTGTAAATACGTATAACATTGCCTATATATTAACTATCAGATCACTAAAGCAATGCATATACAACTTTGTGAATACCTTTCTGACTTTCCAAAACCAAAACACCCTTTTATATATACAGAAAAACAAAAATTTAAATAAACAAATATATTATTACCATCATCACTTTATCAACGAGCATATATACTTAAAAATATGCGAACTGTATACTTTAATTGCTTTATGATATGCGTACAACTTTATATAGCTTCTATATATAATGTATAATATATATTACTTTTATATATAACAAACCATAAGTTTACATAATAATTATAGCTTAAATGTAATATGCGCAGATATATAGGTAACTGAAGATATGCGAAAGAAAAAAAAATGAAAACTTGACAAAATATCTTGTTATACTTGGATTCATAGGATTTGGCATAGCATATAAGAATCTGTACATAGTGTTATATTATAAGCTTATTGATAAATATATATAACTAACTTAATGATATATACATATTAAGTACCTATATATATGAGAGAGGAGGGATGCGCCTGCCGTTCGCCGAAGATGGCTCGCGTGGGAAGGTGAGCGTGGAGGATGGGACAGCTTCGACTACGGATCGGGCTGCTAGGAGCGGTTCAGGCGAATGCGGGCTGAGGCGAGAGCATGTCGGATGGAAGAGGAAGGCATGGAGGTGATGCAGGCTGCGGGTCGATGGGTGGATCTGGGGAGAAGGTGATCGGTCAGGGAGATGGGCGAATGGATGGAGCGTTGGGCTGGAAATGCTTTGTTGGGTTCAGGTTGCAAGGCCAAGGGGAGGGGAGGTTCTGACCGTTGGTTTGTTTGAGGCGGTTTGTAGTGATGTTCGCGAGGGCAATGCTGGAGAAAGGGAGAGCGAAGGTGGATTTGAGATGAAAGACGAGCAAGCTTCAGAACTATAAACAATAAACGAACTGACATATTTTTTTCCAAATGAAAACTCAGAAACAACAGAGAGCCTCCTTTTTCTTTTATTGATTGAACAAATGTACATTAAATTTTTCTCTTTTGAAACTAGAGAAAGTCTGTTTGTATTCAAGGCAATAATTAAAGCTGATGACAATTCGGTTTTGAAGGTGGAAAAACGAATGGTCACAAGAAGCTAAAAAGACGGACCGTTACGGTTAACCGTTACACGGATTCCGCTGTGTACCGGACTTCAAAATATAGAATTGAATATACCGCCGTGATCATCACGGCGATACGATCAAAACGGTATACAAATATCAGTGGTACGATCATCCGATAAAAATCGATATCGGTACCAGAATGCTGCTATTTTGCAGAAAATAAGAACGACGGAGCAATAGACGTCCGAATTTGGAAAAATGACAAACTGACATCTTGCTCAGAAGATGGTTTAGAATTTTTCTATGTAAAAATATTTAGGTTCCGAAAACATTTTATTTTCATTGCTTTTTAACTGATTAAATTGAAGTAAATTTACGCGCGAAATAAACTTTCGTATTTTCGGATGAAAATTTACCAGTTGCTATGTTTTAACTAGACGTATTCCAAATATTAAATTTTTATTTCAAAATTTTATCGTTTAAAATTTCACAAAATTTCAACTAATTACGTTATTAAAACAGTTGAAATTTTACGGGTCGTTACAGGTACACACACCTACATATGCGTGCATGTTATCTATTGCATTTGCACATGGTGGTATATATATGTGTGTATGTATAAATGGATGTTGCATATGGATGGTGCATTTGGTTGAATGATTGAAACATACATATAGAATTATCAATTATACTAGGGTAATTGCATACATTTAGTTGCATGGCATAAGCATACTTGCATTACAGGAGGTCAACTGAATCAGTAGAATGATTACCTTTTCTCATTAGGTAAGTTCATATGCATTTCACTTTGCATAAATCATAAATTGCATTAGTTAAAAATAAGGACAATGGTAGAAATGGATGATGGTTGAGTAGATGGATGTAGTTCTTGGATACTGGTTGTTAATTACTTTCTTCCATCTTTGGGGATTTCGGGGACGAAATCCTTTAAGAGGGGGGGGGAGAATGTAACACTCCGATACTTTACGGGACATATAACTAAAAAGAAATTAAAAGCGCATTTGGTACAGTGGTAAAGGTACATGTTGACTTCCTTAGTGACCAGGGATCAAGTCCCGTTGTCGCCCAAAATCTGGAGCAATGTTTTTTTAGCTGGTTCATTTCCAACGAATTTCCTACGTGTTTCAGCATTGTTTCTGACATGTGGCGGCTTCCCATTTGCTCCAGTAATGTAATAGGATGAGATGGCTAAATTTTATTGGCTGAGTGATGTGTATGGGCTAGAATGGATAACCATTAAGTGTATGAAAAAATTAGATTTAATCTAAAATAATCTAATGGATTATATTCACTAAAACAATCTATAAATAAACCATCTAACCTAAACCTAATCTCTTATTCAGCCGTCGCCATAATTCTACAGTAAAATTAGTGTGTATTATTTTTCCTCCTTTTCTCTACTAAATAAACAATTCTCTACCAAATTAAATTATCTATATATATTCAAGAAATTTGGGATATTTAGAAGAATCAAAGGGAGAAAGATTAAAGCAAAGCTTTTTTCAAATTTATGCAAGCTCAAGTGCCAGGTGAGTGGGAATTAATATGAAATTGAAAAATAAACTAGTTCAATTTCAATTCTTTTCTAGGACGGTAATATGAATTAATTTTTGTTATTAATTGAGAATAGATGTAAATTATTGCAACTTCTTCTTTTTCTTCCACTCCTCAAATCTAATTCATGTTTGGTTTAAAATATGTGACATATAAATTGTCTATTAACGTTTTATGGCATAAATAAGATTGAAATTTATGTAAATTATTGTATCTTCTTCTTTTGCCACTTCTCAAATCTAATTCATGTTTGGTTTAAAATATGGAACATATAAATTGTTATTCACGTTTTATGGCATAAATAAGATTGAAATTTATGCAAATTATTGTATCTTCTTCTTCTTCCACTTCTTAATTCTAATTCTTGTTTGGGTTAAATTTGGAACAAACAAATTGTTATTCACGTTTCATGGCGTAAATAAGATTGGTTTAATTAAATTGAATTAGAATTGTTATTTAATTTCTAATGGTAGAACGGGTTAGTTGAATAAATTCAGAATATGTTACTTGAATATTGGTTTTGATTGATATATTTACATAATTTTGAATATGGTTTTGGAATAAAATTGGGAAGTCTAATTGGCATAATTGTTTGTTTCATATGTGGCCTAAAAATGTAAAAGTGGAATTTTGTGTAATTAAATGGTTTGTGGCTATTGGATAAAATTTTTGTACAGATTAAATCTCTAAAAGGAGAACGTATATTAGGGTGGGAAAAAATGTAAATTAAATGGACCCTAAAGGCTAGTGTAAATCTATAACAAAATGGCATAAAAATTACAAATAAACCATATACACTGAACGGATGTGAAATTGAAATACTATTTATGTAAGAAAAAGGGAAATTGTGAAATAACCAAATTAGATGTAAAAATGGCCTAAAGCAGATTAATGGAAATAAATAACATGTAAACTGTAACAGTAAAATTAGTTAATTTGGAAGTGATTTGGTAGGCAGACCTTGTAAAGGTCTGGATAGGTATTTCATGTAGTTAAGACCAAAATATAGTTTTGGCTGTACGTACTAAGAGCGGGCAAGTAGGTTCGCAAGGATGTTTGTTACCTTTTATAGGTTGCTAGTACGTATGATATATAGCATCCGCAATCGTAGGCTTCTCCAGTCAAATCGACATGGACGGAACATGACAAGTATGCTCCGATGTATGCTTCTTTAGGCAGATCGTTGGAGGATTTTGCGCAGCCGACCCAGCCGCGGGCGCTCTTTCAGAGGACCGACACTTTGGATAGGGGCAAGTCCATGTTGGTGATCGAGGAGACAAGAGGATAGGAGTCCAGTTTGGTGGAGCCTGAGCACAACTTCAGGGTCCTGCGAGGTTGTTTGAGTCGGCGCCTGTTAACCCGCCCTTTTGCAAGGCCGCGGACAGGTGGATTTAACCGAATCGATTGCTCATTTGTCGAGACAAGAATACGATTGGTTGGAGCCAGCTGGATGGATAGACAGTCAGTCAGGGATGTTTCAATATGCATGGCTCGGCCTAGGTAGGTTGGTAGATGCCGCTCGGCATTGGTGGGATGGTTCGGCGTTAGAGGCTGCTTGGCATGGTTTGGGTTGGCAAGGTGATGTGGGTCGGCAACGTACCTCGCTCGGCATTGTACCTCGCTCGACATTGGAAGTCGCTCAGCATTGGACGTCGCTCGGCATCGTATCTCGCTCGGCATCGCACCTCGCTCGGCATCGCACCTCGCTCGGCATCGCACCTCGCTCGGCATCGCACCTCGCTCGGCATCGCACCTCGCTCGGCATTGAACGTCGCTCGACATCGTTGTGAGGTGAGGATGGCTCGACATTGTGACTCGGCAATGTGGATCGGCATTGGCTATATGATGAAATGGGTCGGCATGATGAAGTAGGGTTCGGCTATGGCCTTGGTGGGCCCAAACTACTCAGGAGGCCCAACAACCTGATTTTTCCTATAAATACAGCATGTGGGTCTCCAGATGAGGGGATCTTCATCTTCTTTCTGCTCTCTTGCTTTCTCTTTTCTAAGGCTAGGCTACTCTACTACTTTGTAACTATAATCGGTTTTTACAGCAATAAAAAGGAAACTTCTGGAGTGGACGTAGGCCAGAGTTAGCCGAATCACTATAAAACTTGTTGTTCTTTATTGCTTTCATTTGAATTTTTATTATTTTTCATGTTTATATTCTCTACATACATTCTATCTGTGATTTGGTGCTTTCATCTGGACCTTGGTGTTAGTGACCAATTTTGGCGCTAACATTTTGGTGCCTTCATTGAGAACGCAAGCACTCGGGAATTTTGGAGTTAGGAACTTAGATCCTAGAAAGCAATGGCTAGACCACCAACAAGGAAGAAAGCAGCGGAAAGGAGCAATCAGGAAGGAAGTCAAGCGGCCTCTTCTAGAGCTGGAGAGGATCATGCATCCATCTACATAACTCGGGACGAGATGCAGGTGATGATGAATTCTATGCAGGAGCAGATGATGAAATGGCAAGAGGAAATGATGCAGGCTCTTCTTAGGCAATTTGGACAACCAGGAACTGTTGGTGCTCAAGTTCTTGGAACTGGACCAGAGGAACACAACCAGCGGACAAATGGAGTGATTCAGCAAGGGGCAGCTCCCAATCAACAAACTACTAACATTCTAGATGGACCTAGACTCGGGGGCACACCACCAGGTAATGCTGGACCAGTTCATGGAGGGATATCGGATGACGCTACATGGCCTGACGTCGATAGGAATACAGGAGTACGTGATGAGGAATATGTGCCAGAATTTCCTCGGGGACTTTGGGAGCAGTCTGGAAACATGGATAGGGGGCAACCCTTGGTTGGAAACACTGGATTGGCTGACATTATCAGGCGGACTATTCACGGATGTTTGACAAACAGGGATTCAGAGGGAGTTAACAAAAGTCTGTTTACCCGGAACATTAGGACAGCTAAGAATCCACCCGATTTCAAACTACCCACTCTAGAAGTATACAACGGGAAGACGGATCCCACCGACCACATGATGAGGTACACTTGGCATATGGAAGTGCTGGGGGGCAACAGAGGAGGTTATGGCTCGATGTTTCCCCATGTACTTGACTGATATTGCTGCTATGTGGTTCAGACAGCTGGAGGATGGATCCATTGGAACATGGACGGAACTGGTGGACAAGTTCTTAAGTAAGTTTCCAGTTCACATAAAAAGGCCAAAGAACGTGATGACGCTAACGTCAGTCAAACAAGGGGCGGATGAATCACTTAGGACATTCTTAACTTGATTTAATGCAGCAGTTGCTTTGGTGGATTGGCCGGATCCATCAATGGTTCTGATGGCTGCGGTATCAGGAGTCAGATAATTCGGATTTCAAAGTATTGTTGATACGGGACCCACCGTTGGATCTTGGGGAATTCTTTCATGAAGCTGAGAGATTTCTTCGACAAGAGGATGCATGTTTGGACATGAGGTCAAAGGAAGTAAACATGATTAAGGATGGAGGACTACCCGGTGAAAGCTTGGGTGAGGGCAAGGATAAAGGGAAAAGGAAGCGCTAGGGAGAACCAAAGTTCTCCACTTACACAGGATTAAACACAACGTTGGAGCGGATATTCTTGGATACTCGAGATCGCCCTCCGTATCGAAGGCCGGCAAGGAGGGAGACCTCAGAACGAGAAAGGGCATTAGGAAGGCACTGTCTTTTTCATGACCTGGACGGGCATGATACTAACAGCTACCGACATTTGAAGGACATAATCGAGGAGCATATAAGGAATGGTCAGTTGCGACAATATGTCAGAACTCGGAATGCTGCGGTGGAACAGGAGCAGCCACCGCCTACCTTGAACGACGAGGGCATGAGGCCCAGAAATGGTGGCCGATTGGTCATCAACAAATCTTGATGGTTTGGAATAAGTGACAAACTCCAGGCAAACAGTTAAATCACTTACTCATGTACGAGGTCGGAGATAACCCTCAGGCATGCTCTGAGATGATGGCTTACCGAGAAGCCCTGGTTTGTGAAATCTGTTTTTTCCTTTAACTTGGACATTTTCTTTTTCTGGTTTGGTTTTGGAGTTTGGTTTGAACTCCCTATTTTGCTTGTTTTCTGGTTTGGATTCGGGTTTGGATGTTTGTTTTTTTGGTTTGGATTTTTGATATGGATTTCTGGTTTTCTGGTTGAATTTGGATTTCGGTTTGGATTTTGGCTGAAAGGTCATCGAGCATGGACTATGCTCGGTAAGGGTCCGGAGAGACCGAGATTCGGCCTAGGACTTAGGCCCCCTATTGTCTCCTATGCAGGTCGTCGAGTATGGACTATGCTTGGCAAGGGTTCGAAGCGACCAGGATTCGGCTTAGGACTTAAGCCATGGCAATATTTGACATTTAGGGACACTGAACCAGGAACACCATGGAATTACTTAACATAGGTCGTCACGTGTGGATTGCGCTTGGCAAGAACCAGGAGAGGTTACAGATTTGAATATTGGCTATGAACGGCTAAGGGTTTGGGCATGGACCCGGAACGGTCCTGGATTTGGACATCGACCCGAAGAGGTCATGGACATGGTTATTAGTCGTTGGATATGGATGGATTGGAACTCGGTTGTCGAGTACAGATGGATATGGATTGGCTAAGGATTTGGTTACTAGATTCGGAATCGGTTATCGACTCAGAGTAGTCGTAGATTCGGATAAGGATATAGCGATGGCATTTGGATAAAATGGATTGGATTATGAATCGATAAGTATGGATGTGGATAACATACATACTTCGGATATCGGACATGAGGCTATTCAAAATACACCTTCCGATGGCAAGACATGTTTTGGGGGGCAAATTTTAACCTACCTTTTTGCAAGGCCGTGGACAAGCGGATTTAACTGAATCAATTGCTCATTTGTCGAGACTGGAATACGATTGGTTGGAGCCAGCTGGATGGATAGACAGTCAGTCAAGGATGGTTCAATATGCATGGCTCGGCCTAGGTAGGTTGGCAGATGCCGCTCGACATTGGTGGGATGGTTCGGCTTTAGAGGCGGCTCGACAAGGTTTGGGTTGGCAAGGTGGTGTGGGTCGGCAACGTACCTCGCTCAGTATTGTACCTCGTTCGGCATTGGAAGTCGCTTGGCATTGGACGTCGCTCGGCATCGTACCTCGCTCAGTATCGCACCTTGCTTGGCATCAGACCTCACTCGGCATCGCACCTCGCTCGGCATCGCACCTTGTTCGGCATCACACCTCGCTCGGCATCGCACCTCGCTCGACATTGGACCTCGCTCGGCATCGTGATGAAGTGAGGATGGCTCGGCATTGTGACTCAGCAAAGTGGATCGACAATGGCTATATGATGAAATGGGTCGGCATGATGAAGTAGGGTTCGGCTATGGCCTTGGTGGGCCCAAACTACTCAGGAAGCCCAACAACCTGGTTTTGCCTATAAATACAACATGTGGGTCTCCAGATGGGGGGATCTTCATCTTCTTTCTGCTCTCTTACTTTCTCTTTTCTAAGGCTAAGGCTACTCTACTACTTTGTAACTGTAATCGGTTTTACAGCAATAAAAAGGAAACTTCTGGAGTGGACGTAGGCTGGAGTTAGCCGAACCACTATAAAACTTGTTGTTCTTTACTGCTTTCATTTGAATTTTTATTATTCTTCACGTTTATATTCTCTACATACATTCTATCTGCGATTTGGTGCTTTCATCTCGACCTGGTTGTTAGTGACCAATTTTGGCTCTAACAGCGCCGGTCAGACGTACGAGGCATTTAGTCACAGTGCATGGGTAAAGAGCATGACTTTCACGCTGTAGCATGTGGATAGGTAAGGACAGCAGGTCTAACAGACCGATTGATGTTTAGTATTATTGCATGGTTGACTTCCCTAGAGTGACCACAGACTTTGGCTTCTTAGGAACTGTATCTAAGAAGGATTCACTACATTATATTATTCACCCTTTGCGATATCCATTGAAGACCTGGAATTAAACTGTTTTATTCTTTCTACTTCATTTTATTTCTCATTCACCAGACTTTATGTCTGACCCATTCCTATTTTCCTATTTTCCCCAAATCATAGGAGAGTAAGTCTAGGTTGTAGTTCTTTGTAGCTTGGAGGGTCATTGGAGTAGTTGTTATCTTCGGCTTTTATTTCTTTTGTTTCATGTACTTCGTTTCTCTTTTCCATACTTTACTTTATACATGAGGACTTATATTGTGAACTTTGTTATGTTTTATGTTTTGGTGGAGACTACTTAGTACTTTTGGTTTCATAAATAAATTTGGGATAATGTTGTTTTTAATGAAGCTGTTTTGCTGTTAATTTATAATTAGTGAAAGTTTTCTTCTGCTGTAATATTTTAATCATTTTATGTTGTTGCCTTAGTCTCTGTGCTCTGTTATGGATTTTTTTCACCCGACCACCCGTGCTTCTGGTCATGTCCAATTTTCGGGGTGCCTAGAGATGTGGAGTGTCACAAAAACCCTAGAGATCTTTGTATAAAATATTATAGAAATTGCCGAACACAAGGCATTTCTAAGTTCTTCTATAGCGACTAGTCGCTATAAAACCATTTTATTATTCAAGTCTGATTCAATCAAAGTACAACAAAACCTATGTGCATCATCTCAAGGCTGTGCAATAAGTCATAGAAAGTTATACAAGTCCAAATACATCATTTTACATATGCTATTTGCTTTCTATAGCAAGAGTCACTAAAGTATAACAATAAATAGTCAAGCACATTACTACAATTTAAACAAGCATATATATACACACTTCATATACATTCAAATGGTGAGTTTGCTCATCCTCAAACAAGTACCAACCAAGCACAAGCCTCTACCTTTCAACCACTTCCTACCTCAACCACTCCTAAATCCACTCTAGCTTCTTGAATGCTCATGGCCTAGTAAGGATTTGCTTAATCTACTCATGGCCTTAGGATGTTTTTTGGTGTGCACATCAAATCTTTAAGCTTCAAGTTGATGAAAGGTGTTGCTATGTTGTTTATGGCTTATAGCAAGAGTTTGATGAAGAGTTGGGTTGATTTGCATTCAGTTTTAGAAAGTCTGAATAGAAGAGAGTAGAATATGAAGAGCTTTGATTTGGTTGCTAAAATTGTGAAGTGTTTTCTATGACTATGGGTGCACTTATATCGGCATTCAAGAGGTAAGCTTACCCCTCCCCTTACCTATTCTAGTCGGCGAAACCCATCACCCCCATGTGAGTTGCTTTCCACCTTACACACAAGATAATATCCACTATGAAATACCTCCACTCAAAATATCTAATTTCTAATGACCTTCTAGAAACAAATTTGTTAACCATATTACATGAAAATATTTTATTACCTATTAATGACTTCATATGTTATCTAGACATGTACACAAAGTTTGAACAATTTATATTGAATAAAAATTTGTTTATCGATAAAATGATTTTCGGTCACACTAACGATATTTCTTCAAAGTATTTATTTTTGTAACCATATTTGAAAAATAAGTTTTCTATCATTGGTTATTAAATAAAAGGGGATTAAAAAGGTTAATTAATAAATTTAATCGTATTAAGTCCAAGATTCAATTATTTAAATAATTTAGATATCCAAATACAAAATGTTTGAAATTCCAAGCTGTTACATGTTATGTCTCATATAATCATCCTCTACGTAACTGGAAAAGTTGGAATTTTGTCTATTTGTGATACTAGTATAGACCTTTTCTATTTTTTATACAATGTATATTTAATATTTTTTGTAATTTACTCGTATCATCATACAAGTGTAATAACTAAAATGGTCTAGTTGCGGAGCAGCACTGTCCTTTTTTGATCGACTATAATGGTTATTTATCTATTTGTGATAGTGCAATGAATTTCCATAAATTATTTACTTTACCCATAAAAGTTGTTTTGAACCAAACATTTTGTACAAAGTTAGTGCATAAACTTAAGTATTACTAAAATGTCCAAAGTTACTTGGTCATCTTCAGAGTTGTTGGTACTTTTGAAATCTAACATTTGAGGCTGACTGTAGGCGTGAATAGAGTTTGTGTAGAGGTATGTATGTTAGTCATGAAGTGTATTGGAACTTAGTGAATGAGTTTTAGAAAAAAATCCAGATTGTACATGGAGGCGCACGTCTTTAGAAATCCAAGTAGCTTATGGTGAATTTTTGGCAGCTTGTGATAAGTATTGCAATATAATTCAAGAGGCAAAAGATGAACAACTATTTTAAGAAAATCAATCTACTTTTGATTCACGTTACATATTGGAGTACCAATAAGAATCCGTTGGCCATGAGGCATTCGAACTGCAGTACAGCTGGTTTTCGCATTTAGGTTAAATATGTATCATTGTATTTTCATGTGGTATTTCTGTATCCATGTGTCTTTGTGTTATTTGATTTTTCAATGTATTTCGCTATTTATGTATTATATGTATTTTTCTTTGGTTCAAAAGTCACCTTTGACCTTTATAACTTGTTTAACATATGACTTCAACTTAAGATATTAGATAATAATAAGATACATGATTTCAAATATCAAAGTTCAACAATTTCTTTGGATCGTACGAAACGAAAGATATATAATTAAAATTAGTTAGTACAACCGTGGACAAATATTTAGGTTAAAAGACTACAAAAAAATAGTTCTGGCTCATAACATCATTGAGTTAGGTACAAAGCCACTTGATCTCTTCTTCTAGTTCCAAATTATGAGTTAAAGCCTGGGATGGGAGTCGATTGTCTATCCACTGTCCAAATTCACATCTATTGGAGATAAAGTGGACAACGAAAGTATCATCGACCAACATCATCCCTATTTCATACGACTATAATCAGTGATTCGTAACCATCGAAGCACATAACATTTCTGGACTATACCTCATCAATCTCACCTCCATTATCTACTTGTGGTATTACTTAATGTAACTCTTATGTAGAGAGGATAGGTAGTTGTTGTTGTTGATGGTCTATTCGCAATTGAGGCATCCTAATTTAAGATCTCTTTGTCTTAAATCCTTGTAATGTCATTCTTTCATGTCAATGTACCATGTAGTTGGGGTTCTGGTTGGAGTTGGATTAGGACTTGACGGTCCATACAAATGGTCGATACAATTGTATGATTCTGGGTAAGAAATAAGCATTCTTAGAGTTGGTGGTTTCTAAGTTGCAGAATGAGCAACAAACATTTAATTTAAGAGGTATTCATACTAAAAATAAACTTGTAAACCATCCAAGTCTAATTTCATATCCCATGCGCATATAGTGTAACTTCATAATTTTGTCGGTGACTACTCAAATCAATATGTCGGTCCAGCTACATACAGCTTTGTTGCCACAACGTAAAGTTGGAATCTGTTTAAATATTTGAATTATGAATTAATTATAAATTAAAAGAATGATCACATCACTCTTTGAACCATACTGCTAGCTGCCATACGGTACAGTTTAAAGTTGGAATCCATAACACCCCATAATTTTATCGTTTTGATTTTTGAATATTTAATTAATTTTAAATATTTGGTTTTTAAAGTTTAATAATTAAAATTCAACTATAGGTGTTATTTAAATATTTGAATTATGAATTATATATTAATTAAATGGATTTAATAGCCTTATTTAACTCCTTTTAATTTATAATTAATAATGGCGAGCTCATTTTATAAATTTATTTATAATAATAAATATTTCAAATTAATAATAAGAAAATGAATTATTAATGATACGACTTGATTTTTATTGTAGTATTTTTAATTGAATTTATCTGATTTTTCCATAATTTTTTATTTTGAAAAAACATTTATATTATCGTTTAATGATTTTTTGGTAAATGATGATATTTTTGTGATTTTACATATATGATGTATATTTTTTTTGGGATCATATGCTTTCTTGTATGCGTCATATTTTTATTTCTATCATTCGTAGTCTGTATGCAAAAGGAGTATTATGGAGTGGAGTATCGTAAATATTTCTTTCAAAATCTAAAATTTTAAAATGACTTGATGTGATTTTAAGATGATAGGTAAGGTACACTTGAATGATGATATCTATATGTAAGTTTACTCACCTTTAAATAAATTATATGATATCTATATTGCTATAAATTATTGTTGAATGCTTGGATGATAGTTTTGTATTATCGTTCGGTTTTTAAATTCTCGCTTGAAAAGCGGATGACAAAAATAATCATTGTGTTGCAGGGGAGAAAAATAAAAGAAAAATCGAGGTGTACATAGAGAATAGGTTGCTATGGAACACTTCGAAATACACATACATATGTGTAATTTACATGGGACTTTTGTAGAGAAACCCTAGGAGGTTTCTCACCAATATTAATTTACTTATATTTTTATGACGCTATATTATTACTTGGTTGAAAATATTTATGACATTCTATTTGATTGTATAAGTATCGTTACAACGATTATCGTTGTACCGTCACTTATGAAATATCATCTCCTTAAACCCTTGTTGCGTGTTGAACTTAAGCTTGTGATTTTACAAAAAAAATGTTTACACATGTTTTTGTACTTTAAATTTTGATTAATTATCTTTTGGGATAATTAATGTTGTTTTAAATTTAAAAAAAGATTATAAATTTGATTAATTATCTTTTGGAAGTTGTTTTAAATGTATAAAAGATTATAACTTTCATTGATTATCTTTCAAATAATCAACGTTGTTTTAAGTTTATAAGAAGGTTATAAATTGGATTAACTATCTTTTAGGATAATTAATGTTGTTTTAAATTAATAAAATATATTATCAATTTAAATAAGGGTGTTTAAAATTAATTAATCATTTTAAATACTGATGTTTAAATTAATTAATCATTTTTAGGAATGATGTTTAAGATTAGCCAATAATTTTAAATAAATGATGTTTAAAGTTAACTAACTGATTTAACAAAGGTGTTTAAAATTAATTTACTGATTTAATAAAAGTGATTAACGTTAATTAGCTGGTTCAATAAAGATGTTTAAAGTTAATTAATGGATGTATTAAAGGAGTTATAAGTTGATTAATTGTCTTGGTTTTAAACTTATAAAAGAATTATATCGATTATTTTTCAGGATGATTAACATTGTTTAAATTTATAAAAGAATTTTAATTGGTTTATTATCTTTCAGGGTAATAAATGTTGTTTGAAATTTATAAATGATAGTTTATAAATTAGAAAATCTTTTGAAAGGGAATGTTTTAAAAATAAAAGCTAAGGGTAAATTATTGGGGTCTATAGTAAACAATGTTTTAATGACATTTGTTTTTGACCCTTCTTTTCTTTATACACTTAGGAATATAACTTGCTCTTTAAAAAGAATATTTTCAAGAGTGTTTTTAAAGTGTTTTACCAATATTTTTGATGTGAAAACCAAGCACAAGTTCGGGTTTTATAAGTTAAAAAATTTGATCTGATTATGGAATGGACAAGAAATTTAACTTTGGTAAACGGTATCACTTATATGAAAATGATGTAGTCATACCCGTAGCCCTAAAAGTCGAGGTATGAAAACTCATTTCTATCTTGAAGGTTAGAATTATTGTCAAGGCGATGCCTAGAGGTAACACTACCTTAACTTGCCCAGCTTCATTTTTAACCGAGGATAGTACAAGTTTGAAATCGACAAGTAATGGTAAGGGTATGAGATTTAGTTTCCATATACGATCATTTTAGTTATTCCGAATAGTTAATTTATTGACTATCGATTCTGCTTGCTTCTTTGTTTACCGTCAATTTAAGATGATTTTTTGCTCTTTTGAGCATTGATATCCTTTGTTGGAAATGACTAAAACCAAAGAGTGAGTGGAAGCCAGGTAATGTGGGTTGCTCCCACTAGGGTATATTCACATCTACTCCAGATTGGATTCGGCTGTATGCGTGCGGGGATGTGAAATACTTGGCTTCTCGGTAAAGGTTGGCGGGGTTTGGCTTTTATGTGTTCGAGAGCCATCGTAGTTCTCAAGTATATTTTCAAGAAATATACTTTCGGTGAGGTGGGCACACCTTCCTAATCATTATTAGAAAACTTCATTTTTCTTGTTGTTGATTCAATTCTTTGAACTGTTTTCTTAATTGGATCGAGAAATGCATAGAGCTCTTCTCGATGTTTAATTATTTATGTCCATTCTTTAAGTTTTGATTTTGATTTTGTTTATTCCCATTCTTTCAAGTGTTGGTTTTATTTAAATCAGTTACCATTCATTCATGTTTGGAAGTTGTCCTTGTGAGGTAAAACCCGTTCCACAATTAGCAGCCTGGTCTTATAGAAATATTATATGTTTATCATATTATTTCTCATGTTGGTATTTCTAGGCTGATCTAGATATTATTTTATTATAATGCTCGAGTCAGACCGAGTATTTTTCTAGGTTGTCGTTGGTGTGACATGTAGCTCATGGAGTAGTGCTAGATGTTCACCTGCCGCAGTATTTTATTTTCCACTGTATTATTATATATACCCACCAGCAATTTTAAGGTCAGGAAGTTATACCTGTCCAGGCTGATGAGGTTTGTTTTTAACTCTGATATACCATGTATTTTAGAGTGACGGCTTTTACTTTCTTTGTTATATTATATGTTTTCATTCCGCTGTGAGATTATGTTTCTCGTGTTTTTTTTCTTTTTCTTTTTTTACGCCAATAATCTGCCTTTTCAATGATTAGATGTTCAACATTGGAATAACGTGGATGTATTTGGTGCTAACTTTCGATGGTCGAAAAAGCGAGTCGTTACATTTGGCATCATAGCTGAAGGTTAAGCGAAACCTTGACTTTGGTACGGTATGGCTCATTAGAGATGGGGTAAGTGACACCCTAGAATGAGTTGAGAGTATTATTTGTACGAGTACATATTTTTTATTGCTATAAAAATGTATTATGTCAATTGGTCTATTGAGTTGTTTGTGAATTCTTGTCAACACGTGGAATGCCACGGCGTCGACAGGGATTTCTAAACACTTGAAAATGGCAAACGAACATGATATTAATTTTTGAATATTGGTAAATGAAAATTTTTACCTTGGATTATATATTTTATATATATAAAGGAATAAATTTCAAATGATATAGTTGCTCAAAAATGATAATATTTATTCATTATCATTATTGTTTGATTAGCCATGCTCGGTTAGTTTAAGAGCATGCACTATTTTTTGTTGATTATTAATTTATGCCCAGGTAGTTTATGGGCACTACTTGTTTTGACAATTATGAGTAAATTAAAACGAACCCCTTGTGATTTAAGTTACACAATTTGACTATAAGGTGTAGTGAAAATTTTAAGTTAAAAGTCATCTTTTAATAATGTTGAGTTAAAAGAAAACTTTTAATCAAAGTTGTTTTATATAATCCGAATGGGAATATATGACACTTAAAGAATAAATATTTGAGAAAATTTTATTATAATAAATGAAAATTATCATAATATGAGATAATTTTATATAAACGAAACTTTATATAAAATTTGTTAATAAAATGTGTTTTAAAAAGGATTTTTGAATTTAAATCCTGGAATTGTTTGAAAATAATTTCAAAGGGATTTTGGAGAAAAGTAATACTGATCTTACATAGAAGTATTTATGGGAATAATTATTTCAGTGTGAAATTTATAAGTATAATTTATATATAGGTTTTATAAATAAAAAAGTATTTAAGCAGAGAATTGGACAACTCAAATCCTAGTGTTTTCGAAAGTTGTTTTCAAAGTTTTAGAAGAAATAATGATAGTACTATTTAAAAGTATTTTTTGTATAGAAATATTTTAGAAAGGATTTTAAAAGAGATAAGAAAGCACCAAACTCACTTCTATCGCTGAAAAATAATTTTGGTGATGATTGCAGCATCATTGGCGTTTATTTTCGAGTTTGTAAGTGAGGGATGCTACCATAGTAATTTGCTATAGGGTTGTTTTGGTAAAAAATTTTTGTTTTAAACTCCAAATGTATGATTTAATATACAAAAAGAAGATATGTATATTATTATTATTATTTCAAAAAAATGGATTTGAAATAAAAATTGGGTATTTAGTTCTTAAGCTCCCTTAAAGGAAATTAATTTAAAATAAAAGGGCATGTTGATTAATAATTTGATAAATGAAAATCTTAACTCTTGGATAGAAAAGAGATGATTTAACTCAAGTATTTAAATGGGTTAAATTGGATAGAAAGGTTTTAATAAGCATTGTTTTATTAAAATCATAGTTTTTGTTAATCAACTCAGCTGTGTAAACTATTTGGCGATATTGGACCAACCTGTAAACATCTTTCCTTAGAAAACTCTAAGGTAAAGGGGCCTAAGGGTTGACTCAGTTTTAAAGATTCATATTTTATTTGGGCCTGCATTTGAATTTTTGAAAAATAAATTAAAATTGATATTTTGTATATACTCTTAGGATGTAGAGGAGTATTATGCAAGTAAATGAAAAGTGGATTAAGTTCTTAATCTAATGTTTTATAATGCTGTGTCTTTATAAAATGTTTGAAAACTTCAGTGGAAATTTATGGAATAATTCATAAATAATTTTAGTGTTGAATGAAATATTATAAATGGAAATGTAAATAAAGTTGAAAGGGACTTGGAAAGAAATTGGTGTGGTTAAGAAAATAATCGGATTAAGTACGTAAGTTATATGTAAATCATTTTATTCACACGGTTCTTGATACAGGATTCGAGTACATAACTTTGAGGATCACACCTATATGGGAAAGGATTTCTCACTTGATTCTTGTCAATGAACACTTGATTCGGATTTTGGATATGGTACTAAGGTTTTCTATCACAGCAGATGGCTATTTAAGAAGAACAAAAGTGTAATGATTCGCCTTTCTTACTACTAAAGACGATACCCAATACATTCTCGGTATTCGTGTGCCGATCATTTAGGCTCCCAAAAAAACAGGTCATTAGGGTGAAAGAAAGAAAAGACAGAATTATAATCTCACACGAGATGAGTAATATATAATACTAAATAAGTCTTTACAAAAAGAAATAGACTTTAAATACATACATAAATCAGAGTACAAAATTAACCCATCATCAGCATGGACAGTTATAACAACCTATCCTTACAATTGCTGATAACTATAACAAGAATAAATAGTGGAAGATAAAAGAAAATATGAAAGTACGTCTTGGAGACATCCAGCTCGTCTTCTGAAGCTCCAAAGTATCCAGCTAAATCTAGAAAATTTGCTTAGGCCGACCCGAGCATTATAATAAAACAACGCCCTAGTCAGTCTATTAAAACCAGCATGAGAAACACAATCAAATGGATTACTTAATGTTATAAAACCTTTTGAAATAACGGTGTCTTGTAAGACCACGCCACACATAAACATGGAGGGGTTTTTACCTAACGATAACCAAACCATTTTTATTAAAAATCAATTGATATTATAATAGTGCCTAGATGGGAAAATAAATATAGAAAGTAGCTGAAATGCTACATCTCACATTTCAACATAGTTGGGCACATCTAATTCGTAAACGCATGTATTAGAGATTGGATTTTCCGTTAACGACAAAGCTACTAGAGTACCGTCTGCCACAGTACACCTCTAGAAAAATATACCGAGTGCCACACATGGACCCTCCACCAACACATAGTCAGCTGCCCCTTTAATATGATAGGCCGGATTACATCATTCCCCAGGACCAAGGCTCAAAGAAATATGCACCAGCCATGGCCCTTGTAACTCACTTTCAAAATGGGAATAATTGTCCCACATCGTGGAAAAACACTATGAAGTGGGTGCTTATATACCAAAGCCTTCACCTTATAACAACGTCGATGCCTTTTGAGGAATAAAACCCCACATCTTGGCTTGGCCCATGAGGCGGAGGTGACTAAGTTGGGGACAATATTTGCGTTAAGTGAGGTGCGGGCTGTTACAATTGGTATCAAAGCCATACCCAGCCGGAATTGTGGTTTGTACGTGTTACAGCCACGACGCCTGGGTGGTGTTGTGTTCATGAGCCAAAGAGGACATTGGACTCTAAAGGGGGGAGATTGTAACACCCCTTTAAAATGGGAATAATAGTCCCACATCGTAGAAAAACACTATGAAGTGGGTGCTTATATACCAAAGCCTTCACCTCATAACAACGTCGAGGCCTTTTGAGGAACAAAACCCCACACCTTGGCTTGGCCCATGAGGTGGAGGTGACTAAGTTGGGGACAATATCTGCATTGAACCCAGATAGCGTTTTCACTATAAAAATCCGGGCAAAAACATGCTCTGAATACAAGTTCGGCAGCATATTTCTATAAGCTATATAGGTCGAAATGACCTGAAATTTGGTATGCATAATCTACAAAACATGGTCCACAAAACAAAAAAAATCCGGTAGCATTTCATTGCCGAAATAGAAAGATATGACTGCACAAAGTTGGCAAGACAGTTTACCCAAAATCAAAATATTTCAGAAATGAATTTTTTTAGCAAACTTTTTGATTTCAACTTGCGATTTTTGGCATTGCATAAGCTATCTTTTGTGAGAATGATACTCACCTACTATTAGAGATTATCAAACCTAGAATATAAGTCAAAAGATTGAAGCTTGGAGGAGATAAGAGCTTCCAATAACCTATAGAAACTTTAAAACAGATATGCAAAACAAACAAAAGCAAATTAAAGACAATTCTTATCTTAATTAAAAGATTTTGATGAAATAGTTGTAGTATTGGTAGAGATTACCTTTTATTTCCTTATTCTAGTGATTCTCTTCTTTTATTTGCAACAAATTTGGTGAGATTTGGTTTTAATTTGAAGAAGCCATGTATTCTTTTTCTTCTAGTTTTCAATTTACTTTATGTTTTCTGTTTTGAGAAAGAAAGAGATGAAGAGTACGTACAGCTCTTTCTCTCCAACCAGAAGTCTCTAGATTAGGTAAATGGATCTCATTTCTTCCCCAAAAAGCCCAATAGAAAAATACTTAGTGAAAAATGCAAGGTTATGTACATGTATTAACCTATTTTACATTAAATTAACATATTTTCACATTTTAAAGTCAAAGAAAAATGCAAACCCCATTTGCAATGCAATAAAATTGTTATTCGAACAAAATAAAATTTATTTTAACAACAAAAGCTAAATTTTACAAATAAAACCATATTTTACACAATATTTAACAATTTACACAATTTAGTGTAAAACACCATTTTAAAAGCATAACTTGCACAAAAATTATTTTCTTTGTCAAATAAATTACAATAAACCATTTTAACTTTATTAAAACATCAAAATATTATTTTCAAACAATATTTCATCTTTTATTAAAATAAACCACCTTTAAAAAATCATAAATAGAAGAATTGGCAATAATTACATAATTATTGCATTTTTCTAAAATGAAAATCATTTTCCACTTATTATCAACCCAAACAAAACAAAATAAAGTTTTAAACTTTATTTTCACAATTTGATTCCAATTTCGTTGTTTATTCCAAATAAACAATATAAAATTTCCAATTTAATTTTAATCACAATATCAAATTATGATTATTATTATAATTTAATATTGATAGGTAATCTCCCAACCAGATTTGTTACAGACTCCCCCCCCCCTTAACAAAATTGTGTCATTCTTGGTGCAGTTTAAAGTCTTGTTGTTGAGCTTTATGCATGTTAAATTTCAGGTCATTTCGACCTATAGATCTTATACAAATATGCTGCAGAACATTGATTCGGAGCATGTTTTTGCCCAGATTTTTACAGTGAAAGCACTGTCTGTGTTCAACTTTAAGACATTGTAACAGCTCTCACCACACCTAACACAGATATTGTCCCCAACTTAGTCACCTCCGCCTCATGGGCCAAGCCAAGGTGTGGGGTTTTGTTCCTCCAAAGGCCTCGATGTTGTTATGAGGTGAAGGCTTTGGTATATAAGCACCCACTTCATAGTGTTTTTCCACGATGTGGAACTATTATTCCCATTTTGAAGGGGTGTTACAATCTCTCCCCCTTTAGAGTCCAACATCCTCGTTGGCTCATGAACACAACACCACCCAAGCGCCGTGGCTGTAACACGTACAGACCACAATTCCGGCTGGGTATGGCTCTGATACCAATTGTAACAGCCCGCACCTCACTTAATGCAGATATTGTCCTCAACTTAGTCACCTAATGTGAAGACCCAAAAGTTGGCCTTCGAAAATCGGCACCCGTACTCCACTGGTACTCAAAATGCCGTAGATTCAAATGCCAAATCTGGTTCTCCGGAGCTTATAACAACATTAAGTAAATAACACAGCGAAAAAAAAAGAATATAGATATACAACATCTGATATAATATCCAGATACAATGATGATACAATGAATATCTATATACATCAGAGATATGATACAACAAATAGCAGCGGAAAGAAAAGTAGGTAAATAATATCAGCAGCGGAACAAATAACTCTAAGATAGTCTTCAAGAGAGAACTCCAGCAGTAGCTTGAACTCCCAATAACGATACACCAAGAATAAGCAAGTGCAGTCCGATCCAAAGACTGAACTAGCTCCAGATAAATCTACTAATCTGACTATCTGAAAAACCCAACTCTAGACTGCTCGTGTAGAAAAATTTTGAGCATCCAGAGTTTAGGAAAGAAACAATAAACTCCAGATCAGTCATGGGACTGGTGTGAGCAACAAAAACAGTTTATCTTTAAAAACAAATAGCAGAGAATTTTAAAGTCAATTCGCAATGCTTTTGGAAAATGAAACTACCATAAGACCTCCCACCACACACACAATGCAAACGCAGAATTGGAGGAGATTTCTTCTTATGATAGTCAAAGATGCTTACTACGCAAAATCAAATCATTTTTGATATTATTATTAGTGCATAGTGTAGAAAACATTTCAAAAGTATAATATTAATCTTAGCCAGCATAGGCATTCCGCACTTATGCCTACTATAGCTACCATGTTCAATAGCAGGTTACCGCCACATTCCATAGCAGGTAATACAACTAAAACCGTACACGTCGCGTATTGTTTCTTTGGATTTCCAACAAATGGTCAGGCTAAGGAACTTCCTATCCACGATGGGTACGTCCCTGGAATAGACGACCCGAGAACCTAACCGGATCTCTGCCAACACAAGGCCGGGTTACCTCTGCAAAAATAGGTAACTACTGACACGCGTATGCCATCCCCCGATCGTCACCGATCTTCCTGAGGATCCCCGATTCGCAACAAACCACATAGAAAAATAATGCAGTAACCACAGAGGTTAAGTATCTGGGCTCCATACCATGATACCACCTTTATCCAGAAGGAATGACATACACTAAGGGGCGCTACTCCCTAGAACCTTGCTGCATCCTTCCTGTTTTGACCATTTCCGGGGTGTGAGGCTCGACGAAGTCTCGTCCACAAAGCTACGCTTTGTCCACAAAGCCATGCTTCAGGTCAAACAAATGATCAACCTATGATCACAAAGATATAAGATCAAACAAATGATCATATCACAAATGATCAAACACTGATCATCACACAGCAACACTCAGCATGCCACATTACCAAATTGGGATATATCGCTGATAAATTTCAACTACATAACCTCTGAGCTCGTACGTCTCAGAGAAGGGTGTTAAGCTAAGAGAATAAATTCTCCGCCACCAACAGATATGTATTTGAAAGAAATCGGCTTTATATCTCAAAGTGTAATGTCAGACATGTATCCATACAAGTCTGTTCCGGGTTCGAACAGAACCGAAGGCACTTCTTACGAAGCCCTTACATTTCCGGGTATTCACAATCCCGTTCGGACTTCCCATCACAAAGGGTGATAAAATCTCTATACCGGGGACCAGTCGGTGCAGAGACATTCGACGAGTTGTCCTTTCGTTTTCGTGAATATCCGGTCTTCAACACCGGTCTTCAAATGCTATCCATATACGACGTATCATTATTCGGAATGGGTTATACGACACAAATGTCTTTTCCCGGCTAACCCGAATAACGAGCGCAATATTTAAAACATATGGATATGGGATTTCAATTAAGTCACAACTTAATAATTCAAACCCTTCTTCCAAAATAGTTTAAACCAATCATCATTTCAAATCTTTAAATAAAAAGATTTATTTCACACCGTTCACCTCGTTTCATAAAGATCTATTCATAGGTTTCAAAACACTTCAATTTCCAATTGGATTAACTCATTAAATCTTTAAATCAAGATTTAACTTATAGCTTTCAAAAACAATTTCATTTCAAATGGTTTAAACAAATCATCATTTTAAATCTGTTAAAATAAACAGATTCAATTCATAGCTTTCAAAAAGAATTCATTCATAGGCTTTTAAAACATTTCAATTTCAATTAAATTTTGAAACTTTCCAACACAAATCGGAAGTTCACTTCTTATATGAAAGCTGTTATTATTTGAAAACAAATAGTTTTCGTTTCAGAAAATCCAATTTTATTTGGACGAGGTAAAGCTCTTGAATTTTATTCACATTCCAAAATCAATATTTTATAACGGGTATAATATCTTTAATCCCTAGTTTTAAATCATATAATTCAATTTCAAATCTTGAATTTTAGTTTAAATCAATTATTTAGATTTTCAAAACTCGATTAAGTTATTCAAAATAACTTTTATCTTTGAAATTCCATTTCAAAAGCTTTTCACTTTTAAACCCAAATTTCTAATTTCAAAATCAATTGAAATTAAAATTTCAATTTCAAAAACATCAGATTTAAATTATCTGTGACTTAACCGATTTTCACGTGAAATCCATATTTGTGTGTGTAAAAGTGTAGTCCAGGGGTTTTACACAATGGTGCACAACAACAATCATCACAGATATATCGATAAGCGGTATAATCGATAACGCTTATCTTCATTCACAGATTCATAGATAAAATAAATTTATCAGTCACAAAGATTCATCATTACAATTCGATGTGGGTTTCGGATAACCAATTGGAATCCGACTCCCTGTCGCATCGAAATTCAAGTACCGTTTTACAAGTCAAGGGTTTCATATTCACATAGTAATATATCACAGAAATAGAAATCAGAGCTAAGTAGATTACAGATCACAGCATAATCAGGGTATATCACAAAACATCAAAATCAGGGATATCAAACAATTCACATTCAATAGAATCCAAACATTCATAAGTAAGGTCAGTTAATATCTGATTAATTCAAATCAGATTAATTTCTTATGAATAAATTTCAAATCCTGGTTAATTAATTACAACCCATTTTAATTAATTATTCTTTATCATTTATTAATTAACCTTTAATCATAAATTAATAAATCTTAATTAATCAATCATTCTTTTAATCATTAAATAATTATCCTTTAATTATTTAATTATCTTTTAATTTATTTATTTGATTAACCCTTAATTTATTACCATTTAATTAATTATCCTCAATTATAAATTAATTAGCTTTAAATTTATAATTAATTGATCTTTAGTTAATTATGAATCATTTATCAATATAAAATTAACTTAATTTTTAAGTTAACACATTAAACATTTAAATCAATATCTTAATTACTTAATTAAGTTTTATTTAAAATAAACCCTTTTCAAATCTAAGTTTAAAACATTTTAATTAAACTTAATTTACTTTAGAAATATTGTTATTTCAAAACCTTTCAACACAAATTCATATCTGTACTTAACAACAATCTTTATTTTTTTAAGAAAAATAAGTTTAGAAATTTAATTGACTTAAATTGTTCAAGTTACAAAAACTGGAAATCAACAACTAACCCGAGGCAAATAGAAACTGCTTCGAGTCATCCTCCCTCCTGCTTCGAGTCAAACGTTCAAATTACCCGAGTCAATTTACGTTTCCCCGAGCCTATTGCCCAATCACTCGCGAATCACCCAGCTGCTTCGAGCAATTTCATGAATTCCCCCAGTCGCCCCCGAGTTCCAGCTCGTCTTCATCTTCCCCAAATTCTCGAACGCACAGATACACCACTCCAAACGTGCACGTGCACGTGCACCTTCCCTCCGTTCGACTCCAGTCCGTGTCGAGACCTCCAGCACGTCGCCACGGCCACACTCAAACGTCCCCACCAACTGGAACCCATCGATTCACTGGCCATCGAAATCGAGGCCACTCGATCAAACTAGAACGAGACCTCCGATCGGAAATCCCCTCGCACACCATCCTCCGACCACAAACGCGCCACCTCCTCCGACTACGTCTCCGTCCAACCCCACACTAGCCTTCCCCTGAGTGCTGTAACACTCGATCATCTCAGCAAGCCTCATCGATCAAAATTCTAACACCCTCCAAAACTAGGTTACCAGAATTAGATTACCTTCTGCCGCCACCCCAACACTTCGTTCAACCACCCAGTATTTTTCCCGTGACATCCTCACACTCCTTCATTCCCAGTTCAAGTTCCGGGCCCTCTGATCAACGAGACCGACCCCAGCGACTGGAAATGTCGAAAATAGATACACACGAACTGCTGCCCATCACTATCTCTAAAAATCATGATACAACCTTTAAAAATCATGTTGTCGTATGGGAATTCAGTTTAGATATCCGAATTCGAAAATCAAGAGGTTCGAAAATGGACAATCTTGAATTATTTCAGGTAGTTTTGGGTTTCCAAAGACCATCTTGAATTGTTTTAATCTTACATGAATTTTAAAACCTAGTTTATGATGATACATCCAACCTTTGTTTGAATCTGAAGTTAAATCATCCATCAGATAGAGAGTAAATGATTTTTGAATACCACAGTTACACTTTAAACCAGGAACAGATGCATTCAAACAACAGCCTGCATTATACTATCAAGCTACCCATATATACGGATGATAAATATGTGCATAACATACATATTTTAGATCAATCTTGCACAGATTCAAACCATAAATTTTTAAAGAAAATTGTTACTCACAGGTAAAGAAACAAGGGAATCTGGTTTAAAAAGAAAAGTTGCTCACCTGGCAATATTTGAAAACAGAGAACACTTTTGTTTTGTGTTGAAATCTGCAGTTGAATCTCCCTTTTCTTTTTCTCTTCAATAAATTGTTTTCAAGCTTGAATAAAAGTGATGTTTTGCTTTTATTTCTTTTTATTTTCTGTTTACTATCTTGGTTTTCTGATCTTTGAAAATATTTGTTGAACGAATGAAACGAAGGCAATATTCCAGTATATAAAGAAAATGTGCAGAGGAAGGTATAGGTAAGTACAATATTACTTTTGCTCAACCCATGCTTTACTCAGCTGATAATGTTAGTGTATGGGCTGAGAAGTAAATAGCATTTAATGCTTGCATTAAATGAAAGCATGTAACAACCATGCTGTTTGATACTTGCAGCCTATGTTGTTGTTTTTTCTTTTCTTTTCTTTTATATGTGCTGTTTTGGTTTACAACTCACTTTCTTGTTTTACTTTGCAGGCTCTTGCCTAAGTCTTATTTTGTTTGGTTACTTTGTATTGTAAATAATTTCTATTTTATTTTTCATTTTTCATTTAACTATGCAGATCTTTGGTGGTTGACATTATCAATATTGTGTGCTAAAGGTTCATATATTGTTCATATTTGAGTGTTGTTTCTTTTCCTTTCTTTGCTTTGTCTTATGACTTTATAAATAAAATCCTATAGTTAATAGGTTGTTTGAACTGTAACCAATTTGTTTAATGTGTATATTTTTATATTTTATAGTTTACATAACCAAAATCTTAAGATATTTATTTTATTCCTTAATACTTATTATCTTATATGTTACAAAACATATTTTGTTCTTTACATTATCAATAAATCCCAATTCAAATATTTATTATTATAATTTATCTTTGGCCCATTTATTTACAATTTAAATTCAAATCAAATTATTTAAAGTTTAAATGATTTATACAAAATTCATCTACGATCGGGGAAACTCGCTCCAATTTTCCTAATGAAATTTACAAATTTTTATCAAAAATTTATTTAATTACTCAATTAAATTCAAAAATTCATTTAATTATTAATTTAAATAAATTTAAATTTCAGGGTCGTGACAAACTTCCCCCCTTAAAAGAATTTCGTCCTCGAAATTCGCAGGCACGAAAACAACAGAGATAGACAGATTCGATCTCCTATAATTCTTCAAACACAAGATACGGATTCCGAATTCAAGTTGGAATATCTCAGAATATATACCAATTTGTCCCTCTTCGGACTTTGGTATTCACAAGAAATTACAACAAAATTTCAAAATTTGGTTTTCAAACGAAACCGTTTTATTGATTAAATTCAAATTTAGCTCCATATTCTATTAATCAATTTAACTCAACTTAAAATTTCCAATTTCAAATTCATTAAGGTTTAAATCAAAAAGCTGATAAGAAACCGATGAAGATACGCAGTAAGAATTTTCTACAACGATTCGTAGAGCATCACCACACCGAAACTTCTTCTTGTAGCTGATACGAAACAATGAAAAGAATTTGGAATCGAATCAAAGAAAAATTGATAGAGAAAGTTGTTTCCACTATTACAGGGTATTGACCATTCATAGTCGTATTCCCTGTCCCCTATCTCGTCTTCTTCTTGCACTCATACTCACTATCAGTGGATAGTAAGAGAATTTACTGAGACGTTCAGACGGATATCTTAGGGATACACTCATTTTAGAGTTTACTTCACTCTATCTCTAATGAGCTACTTAACGTGTTATACTCCTGAGCTAAAGTTCAACCTTAGCTCTGATACCAAATGTGAAGACCCAAAAGTTGGCCTTCGAAAATCGGCACCCGTACTCCACTGGTACTCAAAATGCCGTAGATTTAAATGCCAAATCTGGTTCTCCGGAGCTTATAACAACATTAAGTAAATAACACAGCGAAAAAAAAAGAATATAGATATACAACATCTGATATAATATCCAGATACAATGATGATACAATGAATATCTATATACATCAGAGATATGATACAACAAATAGCAGCGGAAAGAAAAATAGGTAACTAATATCAGCAGCGGAACAAATAACTCTAAGATAGTCTTCAAGAGAAACTCCAGCAGTAGCTCGAACTCCCAATAACGATACACCAAGAATAAGCAAGTGCAGTCCGATCCAAAGACTGAACTAGCTCCAGATAAATCTACTAATCTGACTATCTGAAAAACCCAACTCTAGACTGCTCGTGTAGAAAAATTTTGAGCATCCAGAGTTTAGGAAAGAAACAATAAACTCCAGATCAGTCATGGGACTGGTGTGAGCAACAAAAACAGTTTATCTTTAAAAACAAATAGCAGAGAATTTTAAAGTCAATTCGCAATGCTTTTGGAAAATGAAACTACCATAAGACCTCCCACCACACACACAATGCAAACGCAGAATTGGAGGAGATTTCTTCTTATGATAGTCAAAGATGCTTACTACGCAAAATCAAATCATTTTTGATATTATTATTAGTGCATAGTGTAGAAAACATTTCGAAAGTATAATATTAATCTTAGCCAGCATAGGCATTCCGCACTTATGCCTACTATAGCTACCATGTTCAATAGTAGGTTACCGCCACATTCCATAGCAGGTAATACAACTAAAACCGTACACGTCGCGTATTGTTTCTTTGGATTTCCAACAAATGGTTAGGCTAAGGAACTTCCTATCCACGATGGGTACGTCCCTGGAATAGACGACCCGAGAACCTAACCGGATCTCTGCCAACACAAGGCCGGGTTACCTCTGCAAAAATAGGTAACTACTGACACGCGTATGCCATCCCCCGATCGTCACCGATCTTCCCGAGGATCCCCGATTCGCAACAAACCACATAGAAAAATAATGCAGTAACCACAGAGGTTAAGTATCTGGGCTCCATACCATGATACCACCTTTATCCAGAAGGAATGACATACACTAAGGGGCGCTACTCCCTAGAACCTTGTTGCATCCTTCCTGTTTTGACCATTTCCGGGGTGTGAGGCTCGACGAAGTCTCGTCCACAAAGCTACGCTTTGTTCACAAAGCCATGCTTCGGGTCAAACAAATGATCAACCTATGATCACAAAGATATAAGATCAAACAAATGATCATATCACAAATGATCAAACACTGATCATCACACAGCAACACTCAGCATGCCACATTACCAAATTGGGATATATCGCTGATAAATTTCAACTACATAACCTCTGAGCTCGTACGTCTCAGAGAAGGGTGTTAAGCTAAGAGAATAAATTCTCCGCCACCAACAGATATGTATTTGAAAGAAATCGGCTTTATATCTCAAAGTGTAATGTCAGACATGTATCCATACAAGTCTGTTCCGGGTTCGAACAGAACCGAAGGCACTTCTTACGAAGCCCTTGCATTTCCGGGTATTCACAATCCCGTTCGGACTTCCCATCACAAAGGGTGATAAAATCTCTATACCGGGGACCAGTCGGTGCAGAGACATTCGACGAGTTGTCCTTTCATTTTCGTGAATATCCGGTCTTCAACACCGGTCTTCAAATTCTATCCATATACGACGTATCATTATTCGGAATGGGTTATACGACACAAATGTCTTTTCCCGGCTAACCCGAATAACGAGCGCAATATTTAAAACATATGGATATGGGATTTCAATTAAGTCACAACTTAATAATTCAAACCCTTCTTCCAAAATAGTTTAAACCAATCATCATTTCAAATCTTTAAATAAAAAGATTTATTTCACACCGTTCACCTCGTTTCATAAAGATCTATTCATAGGTTTCAAAACACTTCAATTTCCAATTGGATTAACTCGTTAAATCTTTAAATCAAGATTTAACTTATAGCTTTCAAAAACAATTTCATTTCGAATGGTTTAAACAAATCATCATTTTAAATCTGTTAAAATAAACAGATTCAATTCATAGCTTTCAAAAAGAATTCATTCATAGGCTTTTAAAACATTTCAATTTCAATTAAATTTTGAAACTTTCCAACACAAATCGGAAGTTCACTTCTTATATGAAAGCTGTTATTATTTGAAAACAAATAGTTTTCGTTTCAGAAAATCCAATTTTATTTGGACGAGGTAAAGCTCTTGAATTTTATTCACATTCCAAAATCAATATTTTATAACGGGTATAATATCTTTAATCCCTAGTTTTAAATCATATAATTCAATTTCAAATCTTGAATTTTAGTTTAAATCAATTATTTAGATTTTCAAAACTCGATTAAGTTATTCAAAATAACTTTTATCTTTGAAATTCCATTTCAAAAGCTTTTCACTTTTAAACCCAAATTTCTAATTTCAAAATCAATTGAAATTAAAATTTCAATTTCAAAAACATCAGATTTAAATTATCTGTGACTTAACCGATTTTCACGTGAAATCCATATTTGTGTGTGTAAAAGTGTAGTCCAGGGGTTTTACACAATGGTGCACAACAACAATCATCACAGATATATCGATAAGCGGTATAATCAATAACGCTTATCTTCATTCACAGATTCATAGATAAAATAAATTTATTAGTCACAAAGATTCATCATTACAATTCGATGTGGGTTTCGGATAACCAATTGGAATCCGACTCCCTGTCGCATCGAAATTCAAGTACCGTTTTACGAGTCAAGGGTTTCATATTCACATAGTAATATATCACAGAAATAGAAATCAGAGCTAAGTAGATTACAGATCACAGCATAATCAGGGTATATCACAAAACATCAAAATCAGGGATATCAAACAATTCACATTCAATAGAATCCAAACATTCATAAGTAAGGTCAGTTAATATCTGATTAATTCAAATCAGATTAATTTCTTATGAATAAATTTCAAATCCTGGTTAATTAATTACAACCCATTTTAATTAATTATTCTTTATCATTTATTAATTAACCTTTAATCATAAATTAATAAATCTTAATTAATCAATCATTCTTTTAATCATTAAATAATTATCCTTTAATTATTTAATTATCTTTTAATTTATTTATTTGATTAACCCTTAATTTATTACCATTTAATTAATTATCCTCAATTATAAATTAATTAGCTTTAAATTTATAATTAATTGATCTTTAGTTAATTATGAATCATTTATCAATATAAAATTAACTTAATTTTTAAGTTAACACATTAAACATTTAAATCAATATCTTAATTACTTAATTAAGTTTTATTTAAAATAAACCCTTTTCAAATCTAAGTTTAAAACATTTTAATTAAACTTAATTTACTTTAGAAATATTGTTATTTCAAAACCTTTCAACACAAATTCATATCTGTACTTAACAACAATCTTTATTTTTTTAAGAAAAATAAGTTTAGAAATTTAATTGACTTAAATTGTTCAAGTTACAAAAACTGGAAATCAACAACTAACCCGAGGCAAATAGAAACTGCTTCGAGTCATCCTCCCTCCTGCTTCGAGTCAAACGTTCAAATTACCCGAGTCAATTTACGTTTCCCCGAGCCTATTGCCCAATCACTCGCGAATCACCCAGCTGCTTCGAGCAATTTCATGAATTCCCCCAGTCGCCCCCGAGTTCCAGCTCGTCTTCATCTTCCCCAAATTCTCGAACGCACAGATACGCCACTCCAAACGTGCACGTGCACGTGCACCTTCCCTCCGTTCGACTCCAGTCCGTGTCGAGACCTCCAGCACGTCGCCACGGCCACACTCAAACGTCCCCACCAACTGGAACCCATCGATTCACTGGCCATCGAAATCGAGGCCACTCGATCAAACTAGAACGAGACCTCCGATCGGAAATCCCCTCGCACACCATCCTCCGACCACAAACGCGCCACCTCCTCCGACTACGCCTCCGTCCAACCCCACACTAGCCTTCCCCTGAGTGCTGTAACACTCGATCATCTCAGCAAGCCTCATCGATCAAAATTCTAACACCCTCCAAAACTAGGTTACCAGAATTAGATTACCTTCTGCCGCCACCCCAACACTTCGTTCAACCACCCAGTATTTTTCCCGTGACATCCTCACACTCCTTCATTCCCAGTTCAAGTTCCGGGCCCTCTGATCAACGAGACCGACCCCAGCGACTGGAAATGTCGAAAATAGATACACACGAACTGCTGCCCATCACTATCTCTAAAAATCATGATACAACCTTTAAAAATCATGTTGTCGTATGGGAATTCAGTTTAGATATCCGAATTCGAAAATCAAGAGGTTCGAAAATGGACAATCTTGAATTATTTCAGGTAGTTTTGGGTTTCCAAAGACCATCTTGAATTGTTTTAATCTTACATGAATTTTAAAACCTAGTTTATGATGATACATCCAACCTTTGTTTGAATCTGAAGTTAAATCATCCATCAGATAGAGAGTAAATGATTTTTGAATACCACAGTTACACTTTAAACCAGGAACAGATGCATTCAAACAACAGCCTGCATTATACTATCAAGCTACCCATATATACGGATGATAAATATGTGCATAACATACATATTTTAGATCAATCTTGCACAGATTCAAACCATTAAATTTTTAAAGAAAATTGTTACTCACAGGTAAAGAAACAAGGGAATCTGGTTTAAAAAGAAAAGTTGCTCACCTGGCAATATTTGAAAACAGAGAACACTTTTGTTTTGTGTTGAAATCTGCAGTTGAATCTCCCTTTTTTTTTCTCTTCAATAAATTGTTTTCAAGCTTGAATAAAAGTGATGTTTTGCTTTTATTTCTTTTTATTTTCTGTTTACTATCTTGGTTTTCTGATCTTTGAAAATATTTGTTGAACGAATGAAACGAAGGCAATATTCCAGTATATAAAGAAAATGTGCAGAGGAAGGTATAGGTAAGTACAATATTACTTTTGCTCAACCCATGCTTTACTCGGCTGATAATGTTAGTGTATGGGCTGAGAAGTAAATAGCATTTAATGCTTGCATTAAATGAAAGCATGTAACAACCATGCTGTTTGATACTTGCAGCCTATGTTGTTGTTTTTTTTTCTTTTCTTTTATATGTGCTGTTTTGGTTTACAACTCACTTTCTTGTTTTACTTTGCAGGCTCTTGCCTAAGTCTTATTTTGTTTGGTTACTTTGTATTGTAAATAATTTCTATTTTATTTTTCATTTTTCATTTAACTATGCAGATCTTTGGTGGTTGACATTATCAATATTGTGTGCTAAAGGTTCATATATTGTTCATATTTGAGTGTTGTTTCTTTTCCTTTCTTTGCTTTGTCTTATGACTTTATAAATAAAATCCTATAGTTAATAGGTTGTTTGAACTGTAACCAATTTGTTTAATGTGTATATTTTTATATTTTATAGTTTACATAACCAAAATCTTAAGATATTTATTTTATTCCTTAATACTTATTATCTTATATGTTACAAAACATATTTTGTTCTTTACATTATCAATAAATCCCAATTCAAATATTTATTATTATAATTTATCTTTGGCCCATTTATTTACAATTTAAATTCAAATCAAATTATTTAAAGTTTAAATGATTTATACAAAATTCATCTACGATCGGGGAAACTCGCTCCAATTTTCCTAATGAAATTTACAAATTTTTATCAAAAATTTATTTAATTACTCAATTAAATTCAAAAATTCATTTAATTATTAATTTAAATAAATTTAAATTTCAGGGTCGTGACATCCGCCTCATGGGCCAAGCCAAGGTGTGGGGTTTTGTTCCTCAAAAGGCCTTGACGTTGTTATGAAGTGAAGGCTTTGGTATATAAGCACCCACTTCATAGTGTTTTTCCGCGATGTGGGACTATTATTCCTATTTTGAAGGGGTTTTACAGCCCTACTCTCGCGTGCATACCAAATCTGTAAATATCAATTCTATATCGAGGAATGTTTGATTCTAGTGGTAGCGAACCACATAGCTCTACCGCATATCCACTGTTTTGGTCATTACCGGGTTGTAAGGCTTGTGATGTCACAGTTACCTTTTTCCTCTCTTAGTAATTCCCACTTGAAATGCTAACACTACTTCCTGAGTACCAATGCAATGCTAACATTCGTCCATACAAGTTGTTCAGGATAAGAACAAACCGAAGGCAATATTTCTACTACATCCGTTTTAGAAACACTCTTAGGACTAATAGGAAGTAGCCCTTGCGCTTCAGAGAACCATATTTTCAATTCCATCATCTTTAAGATGTCTTCAATTCGAACGCTTAAGCCAGTTCGAAGAGGTTTTCAGATAACGTATCCGATCCTGGTTTCTCCGAATGGAAAATCGATAATTTTCAGTAAACTCAACTCTAGTTCTTTTGAAAATAAACAGACAAATGCATAACAGCGGAGATCACCTTCTAACAATTTGAGCAGACGGATTTCCTTATCATTTGTCCTAAGAGAACAGAATGAGATTTATACGCATAGTACAACATCAACAAAGATGACTGTGCCATATAACTCATATGTTTCTCTTAGATATTTCCCGAGTTATATTTTGACCAAGATTTGATAGTCGATTATTTAACTATCAAATAAACAAACAGTCCAACATAGATTAAATTCCATATGGGATCTACTAAGCTTCCTTAATAAATCTATATTTATTAAATACTTTATTTATTAAAATATTTATATACTTATCTCACCAGCATAAGTGTATTCTCAAACCATTTACTTCCTACATTTGGAAAGTCTGTACTATTATACAATGGTATAAGAATATTCACAAAATATTTTAAGAAAATATTTCATATTTTCAAAATCCAACTAATTGGATCATAACACTGTCTTTTTGAAACATTGTTTTTATGAATCCAAATCACTAATCCTTCGGTGCTTAGTAGGGAAAAGGCTTCCCTATCACCAAAATTGACGACTATTTATTTTATTCATAAACTTAAATTTTGTAAGCGATCTAATTCATATAAACCAAAGTTTATACCCAAATCATATTTTCCAAATTCCAAGACCTCTTTCAAATTTTATAATTAACTTTATCAAACGCTTCAATTTAAAAGGTACTCTTTATAACACGATTTATAAAATTTAAACACCTTTTTATAAACAAAAGTATTATTAAAATACATTACTTAACTTGCTAGAATCAACTTGAATAGATTGAGTAACTTAAAACATTTTTAGCAAAAAGATTAATTAGTATCAAATATCATCATTAAATAATTACTTAATTAACTTAAATATTATTAAATAAATAACTTATTAATTTTAAACATTTTATAAATAAATAAATAATTATTAAATTTTAAAAACTTTAAGTAAATAGATAAATTAATTGTCCCTTAAAACCTTTTTAATAAATAATCAATTAATTAACTTTAAACACGATTATTTAAAACTATTAACTTTAAAATATTAAAATCCAAATAATATTAACTTAACCTTTTTAATTCTAGAAAATACTTTACTTCAAAATAATATAAGGTTAAAATTTAAATTCATTTCCTTTTAAAATTGGGAAGAGACTTAGCGACCACAATGGCACTGAACAAGTTACCATTTATTTCTGGTTCAACAATGTAGATCACATCACTAATATTTACAAAAGCAACAAATATGTAAATAAAATTCAAATCAACAAAAGATGGATAACTCGTCATTTGTCTAAGTCAAATGACATATAAATACATGTCCAAGTTAGAAAAATAGCAAAACAGGGATTTATTCTGCTTAATAAATGTCTCGTATGATCCATTAAATAAAATATAGCAAAACAATGTTTTATTCTACTACCAGGATGTTAGTGATAAAAATATAATTACCGATAAGTTATAAATATTTTACTCTTCAACAGTTTTGTCAAATTGCTTTACAAATGTGATGTACTCGGCGATACGCATCTGACGTCGAATACCATAAGTTGAACAGATTTAAATTGAATGCGTTATTCCACTTTAAAGTTTAAAACTTACTTTAATTTAAACCCTTTTATTTTTTAAAAATGCTCATTCTTTAACCCGGCCCAAGGCTCAACAAAAAAACACCAAAAATCTCCTTTTTTTGAAAATCCATCTCCACAAACCAAACACTTACCCAAATCAAAATTTACCTCCAAAACCAATCACCTAAAACCCATATACACATGCACATACATGCATGTGCACCACCATTACCGCCGATCGCCGCAGTAAGAACCCCCTACAAAAGCCTATCGCGGTCCTCTTTCCATCGACCATCACGACACTCTCTCCTAAGCCCTAGATCGGAATTCGACCATCCAACCTCCAAATGAACGAAACAAAAATTCACTACAAACAACCACTCACCACGACCACTCCAACCACCTAAAGGCCACGCCACTACCGCCAATTACTTCCCCATCGTTCCATGCACCCCTGCTAGACTCCATGTGGAGCTCGATGCTCCACCCTCTCCACCATGACAAGAATCCCACGCATCCAAACTGACAGTGGACTAAACCCAAAGCCTAGCTCTCTCCATCAACTCTGACCACCGGAGATGATGCCGCCACTTCCAACCTCTTCGCCATCTTCTGAGCTTGCTTCACATCACCACCATTTCCACCATCGACCAATTTCTTATGGGAAAACAAATTTTCACCCAACTCAGTTCACCTAAACCTCCTGCCTCGACCCCAAGTCGTAAAATCATTAGAATAGCTCTAAAAATCATGAATTGATGAGACGAACAAGCACGTATAACCCATTCATTTTATGCTCAATAAAAATTTCATATTTTTACATTTTTTACTGACATCGAACACCCGTGGCCACTACGGACGATGAAATGTCAGGCGATTATTTTGAAAAATCAACACTTCCTATGACGAACAAGTTTCTAATCAGTCGCTTGGGCTAATTCTATCTGGTTTAGGAGATTTTGATTTTTTATAGTTGAAATGGTTTTGTGTATTCATGTTTTGAACAAGAACAAAGAAGAAGAGAAGAGCTTGTATGTGTGTTATTGCATAAGTCAAGTGTATCTTCCTCATTATAGTAAGCATCTTCATTTTGAAATAATCACATAAGTATTAATATCATATTTAAAACAAACTATTAACTAAAGCGTTCACATCCATTTCAACAAAATTCCTAGATCCAACAACATGTATATTTTTCCAAAATGTATAAACAAGGGTTAGAGTTTCACACCTTTCTCTAATTTGAAATGCAAAGATCAAATCTTTTCTTTTAGGAAAGCAAGCTTGACTCCATTACTAAATTTCCAAACTTTTTAATACAAAAAAGAGAAGATTATATATATATATATGCACACACACACACATATATATATGTATATGTGTGTATATGTATATATGTTATAAAGATAGGAAAAATGAAAGAGGGAAGTTAGAGACTAAAAAAAATAAAGGCCAAAATGAACAAAAGCTATTTTTATAAATGAAGAGTATGGGAAATGTCACAAATGCCCTTGCTTCGTTTTCCTTTCTATCATCATTTCAAATTTTCAATCAAGTACACAATCCGATGAAAATACAATAGATCGTAGGATGATCCATGTAACTTGTAACAACCCAAAAAATTTGACAAATATTCTTAAATTAATTTATTTGAAAACATTGATTTTAAATCATTTAAATTTGAAATTTTGGAATTTTATAATGAAATTTTGGGATTTATTGATAATTTATTTTCCATATATAATAAATAATGATTTTCTGGAAATTTTATATTTTGTTCAACTTTGGTCAAAACTTTGAGTTCAGTTGAAATTTTAAATTTAAATTTTAAATTTCCAATCTTTTTCTTTTAAGTTGAATTTGATTCTGATATTCTTCCTGATTTTCGTTTTGTTAACTTCTGTTTTATACTTTTCAAATTTGATAAAATTCAGCGTTTACACGAAATTATTTTATGTATTTCATTTATCTATTTTCTATTTTTCATTTTCTATATTTTATTCTGGTTGGTTTGATTTTTCTATTGGGTTTTGGCTTGTATTTTTAAGTGGGCTTGACAAATGGCATTGGAAATTCAAGAGACTTGAGTTTCTTTTCTTTTAAATGAAGTGATGCCTTTACCAATACTTAGCCATTCATTTTCATTATTTTAGCCGTATAAAACTTCTCATCTCATCCTCTTTCTCATTTCATTTCTTAAGAAAATTTTACAGTAAGTTTCATGGCTTACTTTTCACTTTTCCTTTTCTCTTTTCTTTTGTTTTGCCTCATGCTATGCTCGGCCATCATGCCTCCTATTGCCGACCATCTCACCACTTCACCACCACCAATGACCGGCCACCACCATCTCAACACCATCCCCATGCCATGCCGTGACCACATAGATCCAAACCCGTAACAAAATTGCCTTGCAAACCTTAGCCGAACCCACTATATTCATCCCCTTCCTTTTTGCTTGCCTCGGCCACCACTAGTTCCTCCATCACATCCCCTTGCCGTGACCAAAAGCTTCTCCAGGCGTACCACTCTTGATTATTATCTGACCTGATCCGGATCTTAGCACTCAGGCCGAACCACTTTAGCATAGGGCCGAACCCAAACATCAACATGCCCTTGCCTCTTTACCTTCCATGACCTTTTGCCTTAATGTAACCCCTATCTCTTCACATTCCAATCCATAGCCGTGCCTTTTGTGACCATGGCCGAGCCTATATGCCACAAATCAAGTCATGGACGAGCATGTTTGGTGATGGTCAAGCCTACTTGCAAGATGGCCAAGCCAACTTGTTTGGTTAAACCCATTTTTGTCCATATTTTACATTGTTTAATTTATACTCTTTTGTGTTGGATATTTTCTTATGTATGGTCGTATTTTATTTGTTTACAAGATTTGGATTTGGGTGCTACTTCTCCTCTAATCTGATTCGTGCTTTGTCGTGCTTTTTCGGAGTTTGTTCTTGTGTTTGAATTATCACTCTAGCTTTAAAAAGGTGAGTTTATCACTCTCGACAAATCGTACTTATATAAATGTGAAACAATGTCACTTGGATATGTAGTAGTTGATATGCTATGATATATTCTCACATCTGCCTGTTATATGATATTTTATGATGTTATAACCTGATTATATACCTGTTTAATCACCTAATATAATATGCTATGTTTTACAGTTTATTTTATTTTCTGTTTCTCACACTGCAAGTTCCCTTTCACTATGGGTTGAAATGATACATACCCGAACGGACTTTAGAATAGGGAAAGTCTTTATGAGCTGAAATGATAGGCTCGAGCGATTTTATTTGACTTGGGATTGCGGGTTTGAAATGATAAAACCCGGGATTTTAATTCATTACGGATTGAAATGATATATTATCCTTATCACTTGACCTAGGTTAAAAAATATTATACAGACCCGTGGTTAATTTTAAATATAAAGATTTTTTGAAAATTTTAAGTATTTGGAATATAAAATATATGAGATTTTAACTTAAATTTGGATTTAAATGATTTAAATAAATTTTATGGTGATTTTCTGTAAGTTAAAATTTTATAAATCAATAACTGATTAATTAAAATTTGATTTAAATGGAAATTTTAGGCTTAACTTGGTAATATATAATTTATTTATGAAATGGATACTTTTTAAAAGTAAATAAAATGTCTAGTTGTTTGTTAAATTAAAAGTTAAGCAATATAAATGTAATTTTGACTTAATAAATGAATTATGGTTAAATTTGGATATTTATTTATAAAAAAATTTATTTTATTTAAATCATAAGTGAAATGATATCCTAATGAATAATTTTGAAAAGTGATATATGTTTTATAAGTTAAAAATGGTGAAAACTGAAGATATAATGTTTCTGAAATGTTATAGAAAATCTCAGATTTGTATTGGCAGCATTTCTGAAATGCTGTGGTTTTAAGGTAGCATTTTATAAGTGCTGCTGTTTCTATTAATGTACTGTTTTCTGAAATAATACTACTATCTACTGTAACAATTTCTAACAGCTGTTGTTTCTGAAAAGACTATATTTCTGAAATACTACTATCTACAGTAACGTTTTCTAAGTGCTGTTGTTTCTGAAAAACACCATATTTCTGAAATACTACTATCTATATACAGTAACGTTTTCTAAGTGCTGCTGTTTCTGGAAGATGATATTTTCGAATGCTAATATATGTATTATAACATTTTCAAAGTGCTACGAATGCTAAAAATACAATGTTGTGGAAATGTTATGATTTAATGAAGGAACTTAGAAATGCTACAACTTTGTAAATGAATATTATTTTGAAAGACATTGACATTGAATTTAAATGGTTTGAAATGAATATGTTTTGATTTGAAATATAAACCATTTTTGAAATTTATAACCACGAGTTATAATAACGATTAGTTTTTAAAGAGACCAGGATCAGATATGGACATAATCTCTATCGATACCGAAAACCACTTTAACAACTGTGTACGCGGTGGTGTGACGACCCGGATTTTTAACCTCGGTTAATTGGGTAAATAACTGATTTGAAGTTATCGGAATATGTGACGACCCGGGATTTTAGCAATATTATTTTAATAAGCATTCAATCTGATTTATTAAAATACAACTTATCATTTTAAAAACAAATAAGATTTTAGCTTTTACCATTTATTTATATATATATATTCATTTTTGAAAAGAAGTTATGATTTGGAAATTGAAATAAAAACTCTCAATATAATTAAATTTAAGTTCTACCTTATTAACATTTGATCTAAATATATATATATTTGAATGTAATCTAGATAATAATGATTGAAATAAATTCAATCTTATCAATACTAAATATAAGTATAACAAGATATATGATTATAAATTAAATTTTTAATAGTTAAGTTTAAAATAAAAATAAAAATAAAAATAAAAAGAAGGATTTATATTAGGAATAGAAATAAATAGGTAAGGTAAATTATATGGTTATATAAAAACATAAGTGAACACTTAAAATCATTCTAGAGATATATAGTCTATGGAAATACATGTTTGTAAGGCAAGAAAGAATTATATCTCTGTACGTACAAATCAAAAGGGATAAGTATGAAAAATAAAACTAGACAATAATATTAAATGCTCTCATTTCAGCCTCCTCAAGCAAGAAAAATCTCTGACTAAATTTGTACCAGTTAAATACAAGCCCTGTATACTTGTTCTGTATATATCAACCTCCTTCTCTCATTTCGTTCATCAACAGCTTAGCTTACCAGAAAAAAAGAAAAAGAAATATAATCTTACAACTGAAGCTTAAACAACAACTCAACTTAACAAGCAAGAAGATTTAAAAGAAGATCATGCTGATAACTGTTCAAAACCAGAAAGCTGCTCTCTGTTCAAATTATTTTTCAAGTGAGTATTCCAACCTGGTTTCCTCTGTTATGCCTGTGAGTAACTTTCTTTCTAAAAACTTAAGTATCTTGATATCTGATTGCATGTGGATTACTGAAAATAAAGTAGATTGTGTGGATGTATATGGTTGAATTCTTTGTGTATATACACGGATGTATAGATGCATGCTTGTTGTTGTATTTTGTTCTTGCCTGTTCTTAGTTTCCAAGTTTAAGTTTGATCAAAAATTATTATCTCATAATCTAATCTATGTTAAGGTTTAAATTTCAAACAAAATATGTTTGTTGTATTATAGATTAAAGTTTAAAAGTTTATTTAAGTTAAAATAATTTTGTTTTGTCTTCGGAAATTAAAACAACAGAGCAAGTTAATATAAAGTGAAAATTCAAACATCATGATTCAATGTTTCAGGCTTAGGATCTGAAAACTCATCCAAAATCTTGATTTTTAAAACTAAAGTCATAATTTTTTAGCATGAGGTTGAAGAGCAGTTTGGGGTTGACCAAATTTTGTAGTTTTGGTGATTTCTGGTGATCTACTTGATCGTAGAGGTCGGGGTCTTTTCTGGTGATGGGAGGATGAACGGAGGGTCTAGGAAAAATGTCTGGAGGATGATTAAAGCACAGAGGCGACTGTGGTTAATCAATGAAATCTGTAACCCTAGTTTAGGCATGGTCAAGTCCATGGTTTGCCTCGGCTTCTATGGTGCATCGAGTTCATCGAAAGTCCGGGAATTTGAAGTTTGGATGATGGCGAATGTGTGACAGGAAGTAGTTTTGGGTTTAATTAATTTTTGTAATTAATTAAGGATAATTACATAATGTAATTAGAGAATGATTAATCAAGGATGATTAATCGAGATAAATAATTAAGGGATGATTAATTAATTGAATATAATTAATTAATGTTAAATAAGCAAGATTTATAAGTAATAAAGTAATTAATTTAATTCATTGGCAGTTAATTAAATTAATTAGAAAATGGTATGACTAATTTATCTTGCTTATGAATGATTGAATGATGTTTGAATGCCTTGGATTATTTGTTATCCCTGATTTGTGATTGTGACGCTTTGTGAAATGAAATGTTTTTTTAATATGATAAGTTTGGTTGAACAGAGATAATGTGGTTATCTATGATGAATTGCTGTGTAATAGTGACATCTAGTATTTAAAATTTAATTAATTGAATAACTTGGGTTAAGATGACATAGGATTCGAAGAGACCGGAGTCGGGTATTAGTTAATACCCGAAACCACTTCGATTCTTTATAGATTGATATGTGAAATAAATAGGATGGAATGGAATGATTTAAGTGAATTGGACCGGTTAATCTAAGTTTGGGTACTTAGGAATTGATGTGTGTAATAAGTGTTGTCTATAACAAATTTGTGAATTTGTAACTGATACGAGTTACCTCGGGTTTTATGTAAGTTTTATGCTGTTGTATTCCATGTTAGATGGGTTTACTCACGCTGGTTTCCAGCCTGACCCGGGTGTTACTTTGATGTAATGCTCGGGTCAGACCGAGTATTATAGATTTTCAAGTAAGGACGTTCTAGAGCTCAGGAGACGAGCTGGATGGCAGGAACGTATGGAGTGTTTCCGCTGTGATATATTTTTGTTTATCTGAGACATGTTGATTTGTATATGTCCAGTGTTTGAGTATGTGTGTAACTCTGGTGTATAAAAATGTAATCAACTGATACAGTATTCTTTTGTAAACTATTATTATTTGATATCATATTTTGATCCGCTGCGAATGTGAGAATCTATGTAGTGTTTCTGTTTCTTCTTCTTCTATCTCTTTCTTCTTTTCCAAACTATTTGGAATTTTCGAGATCGGAAATTCCGGGTCGTTTCATTTGGTATCAAAGCAAAGGTTAAGCGAGAACCTTGGCTCTGGTGGGGGATACTCCTTAAGTATAGGGTCGATGGTACCCTAGAATGAGTTGAGTGTATATGTATATATGAGAGCGTACTTGTTATTTTCTTATATAAAGATTTTAAATGATTTTTATAAGAATATATTTTGATATATATAAAGCAATATTCCTTAACCAATAAATGTTAAGGTAATTGGTTGTTAAATTATTGGAATTAAATTAAAAGATAATAGAAATGCAACCAAATTGAAATTAAATAAAGGTAAGTTTAAAATGGATCCAAACTGAAATTTAATCTTGAATTTGGGGAAAAGTTTCAAAATAAGTTAATAATGAATTGGTTTTCGGATATGATAATCTTGGTTATTATCATAAATTATTGTTGTGTTTAATAA
The DNA here is from genome assembly GCA_030737815.1 of Allium fistulosum. Lineage (NCBI taxonomy): Eukaryota > Viridiplantae > Streptophyta > Magnoliopsida > Asparagales > Amaryllidaceae > Allium > Allium fistulosum. The sequence goes on along the minus strand of CM060908.1, from coordinate 409,435,396 downwards.
TAAGATGTGTATTAATGAGTAAGCAAAATGAAATGATTTAGATAAGTATGACTTATAAATTAGAACTGAAGATGATCTAGATTTTGAAGGTTTAAATCTAAGCCAGAAAATTTGGAATTTGTTTCAAAGTGCTAAAAGAAATAATAAATAAGTATTATTTGAATAAAAAGGACTTGTTGCAAGCAGGTGTTGTTTGAAAATTTAAAGGAATTTGTTTTGAATTAAAAACCAAAGGTGATTTAAAATTTAAGGATAACTTAGTGTGTAAAGGAAATAATATGTATATATGAGGAATATACATAATATCAAAAATGGGTTGAAAAAAAACTCTAAATGTTGAGTTTTAAATTTGTAATGAGATGTGATACCCAAGGTGATAAGTTTTTGAACATATAAGATTATTAATGTGAAGTTTAAAATTTGAAGCATGAATTCAAATTGGGTAAGGTTGGTGTAACGATCCCGGATTTTAACTAAGTTTAAATTGATAATTAATTTAATATTTGAATAAAAATTGTGAAATTAATTGGTAAATTAATTTGAGTTCTCCAAATTCAAATAAAATATGTATTGAATCATTCGAATTTAAATCTTGTATATACATGTGAATATATATGTATATGTGCATATATGAGTAGATTTGAATAAATATATATATATATATATATATTGGATTTGAATTTTAATTTTAAGTAAATGGTTTAAAAATAATTTGAATTTATAAATAGATATATATAAGATAAATTATAAAATACAAAGTAAACATTAGCTAAATTTTAAACAACATATTAAATATAGACATTCACCTATATTACAAAATAATAAGTACAAGAAGAAATACACTCAAATATGAAATAAGTAATATACATTCAAATATGAAAAAAACAAATATGGATAAGTATGTACACTTGTAAAAGAAAACAAATATATATATATATATATATATGTATTGGCTTGCAAAAGAAGACAAAGGAACAAATATATATATATTCAAGTATGTAAACAAATCAAATTTGATGTGAATGATAATATGAAAAAGTAAACAAAATTAAATATGTATATATTGGCTTGTATAAGAAGATACTAGTATGAGTAGATTGTACAATGCTAATTAATGTCAGCCACCAAACCAAAATCTATCAGCCTCCACAAAGAAAAATCTCTGATTTTGTACAAAGGCCATATCATCATCCAGTACAAACAAATATCAATACCCTGTAAACTTCTTCCCTATATATCAACCATCTTCATTTCTTTTCGTTCATTCAACTATGTAGCATCTGATGTAAGCTTCATCTTTAACTTAAACAAAACTTTAATATAAACAACAATCTAGCTCAGATAAAACCAGAGAATCAAAAGAAGGTTTCAAAATAACAGTTTCAAAGCCTGATTCATCAAAGAAGCTCTGTTCATCTTCTCAAAACAACTGTGAGTAACAGTCCTTTTTAAATTTTAAGAATTGAATTAGTTGCAAGTATATATATATCTGGAAAAAGTGTATGTTGTAATTCCCTATGTATGTATGTTGATGTTTAGATATATGCATGCCTGTACACATTTAGTTACCTCTGTTCTTGTTTCTTCCAGACAAGATTCGCAAACAAATCCTCATCCTTTGATTTAATAATGGATAGAGCTTAAAATATAAACTAAAGTTGTTTTCTTGGTTATAAAACTAAGTTTTAAAAATTTATTCAAGTCAACACAATTTGTAAATATCCCTGGAGATCATAGAAATCTAAGCAAACTTTAAATTAGTCAAATTTCGAATTTCTTAATTCCGAAATTCAGGTATGTAGATTGAATTTATATACTGTACCATGATTTTTAAAGCAAAAATCATGATTTTTAGAGCTAAGATAAAAGTGCAGTTCGAGTTTGTTCGAATTTCGTTATTTAGGTGATCTCTTATGATCTATGGTGTCGTGGTGATCGAGCTTCCTCCTGGAGGTGGAGGAGTGATCAATGGGTCTGGGAAAAATGTAGTGGAGGTGGTCAGATAGTTGTGGTGCCGGGGACGAACTCGTGAAGTTTCTAAACCTAGTTTTCTAAGGATGGGAAATTTAAGTTCGATCGTCATCCACGCGTGATCGAGTTGCTCGTGCTTTTTGGTGATGGTAGGAGGAGCGATGATGAGTAGATGACCGGAGTTTCAGGACCTTCGGTGGTCGAGGCATCGAGAGCGATGCGTTGCCAGGATTGGTGGAAGTTTTTCGTCCGTGTTTCCAGGTCTGGAAGTTCAAACTCATTTTCGAATTCGAGAAGAATTCGTTCGATCAGAGGGTAGAGGTGAGTTCGTATGGGTTCGAGAGACCGTCGAGCAATGTCGCGACGTTCATCTGACGACGGCGACGTTGGGAACGTGCCCAGTGTGCACGTCGAATCTGGAAGGGATGGGTTGTGTTGGAAGCTCGGGTTTGTCTCGTGCAAATGGAGATACAACTCGAAGTGGTTTGGGTTTGGCTCGGGTAGCATATTGAACAGATTTGAAAACCTGTTCTTTTTGTTAAAATATAAAACTGGATTTAAAACTTCAAATCAAAGTTTAAAATGAGTTTTAAAATCAAAGTTTAACTATGAACTCAGTTTAGTTTGAAAATTAGGTTACGAATAAATAAAGTTTTAAAAATTTAAATTTGTTTATATTACTTTGAAGTATTTAAAGAATAAAAAGAATAATTAATTAAGGATTAATTATCAATTAAGGGTTAATTTATGATTAATTAAAGGATAATTCATTAAATGGTTCTTAATTAATTGATTATTAATTTACCATAACTATTAAATTTATTCATAGAAATTAATCTGATTTAAATTAATCAGATAATTAAATTAATTTTACTTATGAATATTTGGATTCTATTGGATGATTTGATTGTTTGATATCCCAGATATGTGATGCTTTGTGATACATTCTGATTTGTGTTGTGATCTGTTTCTCTGGGATGAATGTAATTAATTCCCTGTGATGTAATTTATTATCTGTGATACATTTGTATATTATTTGTGATCTGTGTACAAAAGATAAGCGTTATAGTTATACCGCTTATCAACTATATTTTTGTATCTTAATCTATGATGATTAAATGATGTTGCACTATTGTGTGTAAAACCCCTGGACCACACTTTTACACACACAAATATGGATTTCATGTGGAAATCGGTTAAGTCACAGATGATTTAAATTTAATGTTTTTGAAATTGAAATTTTAATTTCAATTGATTTTGGAAAGGAGTTTTTAAGATAAAATTTATTTTGAATGACTTGGTAAAGTTTTTTTTCAATTTAAATAATTTAATTTGAATTTGAATTCAAAATTTGGAATTGAATTCCATGTTTGGAAATTATGGTTAAGATGTTATAAATGTGTTTATGTGAATTTAAACCATTTTTTTAAGTATTGTTTGGGAATTTGAATTAACTCAAAGGCTTTTACTTGTATAAATGAGATCGGATTTTTTAGAAATGAAAACTATTTGTTTCCAAATAATAGAAGCTTTCATATAAGAAATGAAATTCCAATTTAAATTAAAGGAATTTCAAGTTTGAATTGGAAATGGTTTTCCAAATTTTGAATAAATCTTTGGAAACACGTTTTGAAAGCTGTAAGTTAAATCTTTGATTTAAAGATTTAATGAGTTAATCCAATTGAAATGGAAATCGATTTGAAAATCTATGAATAGATCTTTGTGAAACTGGGTGAACTTTGTGAGATGAATCTTTTTGTGTAAAAGATTAAAATGGTAATTTGTTTAAACCATTTGAAGAAAAGTTTTGGGTAATAAGTTGTGACTTAACTGAAATTCCAATATCCATATGTTTTAAAATATTGCGCTCATTATTCGGTTTAGCCGAGAGAGGACTTTGTGTCATATAACCCATTCCGAATAGTGATACGACGTAAATGGATAGCATTTGAAGATCGGTGTTGAAGACTGGGTGTTTGTGAGAACGATAGGATAACCTATCGATTGTCTTTGCACTGAGTAGCTACGGTATAGAGATTCCCTAAGTGATGGGAAGTCCGATCGGGATTGTGAATACCTACATTGCAAGGGCTTCTTTGGAAGTGCCTTCGGTTCTGTTCGAACCCGGAACAGACTTGTATGGTTGTATGTCTGACATTACACTTTGAGATATAAAGCTGATTTCTTTCAAATACATTTCTGTTTGGTGGCGGAGAATTTATTCTCTTAGCTTAACACCTTTCTCTGAGACGTACGAGCTCATAGGTTATGTAGTTGAAGGTTATCAGTGATATACTCCCAAATTGGTAATGTGGCATGCTGAGTGCTGCTGTGTGTTGCTGATCATTTGTTGATCAAAGCATGGCTTTCGTGTAAAGCGTAGCTTTGTGGACGAGACCTAATCGGACCTCACACCCCGAAAATGGTCGAAACAGGAAAGATGCGGCAAGGTTTCAGGGGTAGCTCCCCTAGGGTATGTCCATTCCTTTTGGAAAAAGTTGGTATCATGGTATGGAGCCCATATATTTTACCTATGTGGTTGCTCCAATCTCATTTACTATGTGATTGTTGCTTTGTGATCGAGGGCCCTCGGATAAAGGTCACAAACGACCGGGGGTGGCATATCTTAGGTTTACTTCCCGGGAAGGGGGGTAACCGGCCTTGTGTTGGCAAAGAGCCGGGTGGGTTCTCGGGACGTCCCTCCAGAGGCGTACCCATGTGGTAGTAGGAAGTTCCTTAGCCTGACCATTTGTTGGAAATCCAACCAAACAATACGAACCATGTACGGTTTTAGTTGTAGAACCTGCCATTTAAAATGGTAGCTATAGTAGGCATAGTATAATGGTACCTATGTTGGCTAAGATTTATATTATATTTTCGAAATGCTTTCACACTATGCACTAGTGATAATGTCAAAGAGTTTTCTCGTATTAAGCATATTTGACTATCATAAGGAGAATTCTCCTCCATGTGTGCGATTGCATTGTGTGTGTGCCGGGAGGCCTTATGGTAGTTTCATTTTCCAAAAAAGCATATCGGATTTCTCTTATGAACTGTTTTATTTCAAGCAACTGATTTTGTTTACTCACACCAGTCCCATGACTGACCTGAAGTTTATTGTTCCCTTCCTAAACTCTGGGTGCCCATAATTTTCCACACGGGCAGTCTAAAGTTGGGTTTTTCAGATAGTCAGGTTTAGTAGATTAGTTGGAGCTAGTTTAGTTTTTGGAGTTCATGGACTCCACTTGCTTATCTTGGTGAAACGTGATGGTGGTTCGAGCTTGATGTTGGAGTTGTTGGACTCATTCTCTTTTAAAGATCGTTTGGAGTTATCACTTCTATTGTTTCCGCTGTAACATTATTATTTGTCTCCGATATTCTTGTATCATATAGATATCATTATTGTATATCATATTCTGGATATTGTATCATTTGTGATGTATATGATATCATTCATTTCTTTCTTCCGCTGTGTTGTTATACTTAACGTGTTATAAGCTCCGGTGGGCCAGATTCGGCCTTTGAATCTGCGGCATTCGAGTACAAGTGAAGCATGGGTGCCGATTTTCGAAGGCCGAGTCAGGATCGTTATAATTGGTATCATAGCTAAGGTTGAACTTTAGCTCAGGAGTATAACACATTAAGTAGCTCATTAGAGATAGGGTGAAGTATACCCTAGAATGAGTAATCCCTAAGATATCTGTCTGTATACCTCAGTAAATTTTCTTACTATCCAGTGATAGTAAGTATGAGTGCAAGAAGAGGATGAGATATGGGACAGGGGAATACGACTATAAATGGTCAATACCCTATAACAACAAGGAAACAATCTTTTCTCTATCAATCTCTTTTGTTCGTCATCTTTTCTCAATTCTTTGATAGTTCCTGGTAGATCCAGGAAGAAGATTTGATATATTTGCAAGGGACATAAACTCCAAATAGGTCAGAATTGTTTGTTTGGATGAATTGGTTGCTTTGGTTTCTATGGTTGATAGGTATAATTTGGTTTCTAAACTAAAAGTTTTAGGATTGTATCCATATATCTGTCTATTTTTCGGTCCCAATATATTCTACGAATGGTTAGTTATCCCTTCGAACTAACCGATGCCCCTGCATATTTCGTAGATCTGGATAACCCGAGTATCTTGTGAAAAAAAATTAAAAAGATTCATTCTCGTATCTATTATTGATATTCTGATTTGGTAAGCCAAATGCAAGATAGATGCTCAATTTGATTTGATGAAACATTCTTCATCTATTCTTTTGTTGTCTCCTTACTTTCAAATTTCAAGGATGAAATTTCTTAAGGGGGGAACCTGTAACGATCCCGGATTTTAACTAAGTTTAAATTGATAATTAATTTAATGTTCGAATAAAAATTGTGAAATTAATTGGTAAATTAATTTGAGTTCCCCAAATTCAAATAAAATATGTGTTGAAACATTCGAATTTAAATCTTGTATATACATGTGAATATATATGTATATGTGCATATATGAGTAGATTTGAATATATATATATATATTGGATTTGAATTTTAATTTTAAGTAAATGGTTTAAAAATAATTTGAATTTATAAATAGATATATATATAAGATAAATTATAAAATACAAAGTAAACATTAGCTAAATTTTAAACAACATATTAAATATAGACATTCACCTATATTACAAAATAATAAGTATAAGAAGAAATACACTCAAATATGAAATAAGTAATATACATTCAAATATGGAAAAAAAATATGGATAAGTATGTACACTTGTAAAAGAAAACAAAAATATATATATGTAATGGCTTGCAAAAGAAGACAAAGGAACAAATATATATATATATATATATATATTCAAGTATGTAAACAAATCAAATTTGATGTGAATGATAATATGAAAAAGTAAACAAAATTAAATATGTATATATTGGCTTGTATAAGAAGATACTAGTATGAGCAGATTGTACAATGCTAATTAATGTCAGCCACCAAACCAAAATCTATCAGCCTCCACAAAGAAAAATCTCTGATTTTGTACAAAGGCCATATCATCATCCAGTACAAACAAATATCAATACCCTGTAAACTTCTTCCCTATATATCAACCATCTTCATTTCTTTTCGTTCATTCAACTATGTAGCATCTGATGTAAGCTTCATCTTTAACTTAAACAAAACTTTAATATAAACAACAATCTAGCTCAGATAAAACCAGAGAATCAAAAGAAGGTTTCAAAATAACAGTTTCAAAGCCTGATTCATCAAAGAAGCTCTGTTCATCTTCTCAAAACAACTGTGAGTAACAGTCCTTTTTAAATTTTAAGAATTGAATTAGTTGCAAGTATATATATATATATATCTGGAAAAAGTGTATGTTGTAATTTCCTATGTATGTATGTTGGTGTTTAGATATATGCCTGCCTGTACACATTTAGTTACCTCTGTTCTTGTTTCTTCCAGACTAGATTCACAAACAAATCCTCATCCTTTCATTTAATAACGGATAGAGCTTAAAATATAAACGAAAGTTGTTTGTTTGGTTATAAAACTAAGTTTTAAAAATTTATTCAAGTCAACACAATTTGTAAATATCCCTGGAGATCATAGAAATCTGAGCAAACTTTAAATTAGTCAAATTTCGAATTCTTAATTCCGAAATTCAGGTAGGTAGATTGAATTTATATACTGTACCATGATTTTTAAAGCAAAAATCATGATTTTTAGAGCTAAGATAAAAGAGCAGTTTGAGTTTGTTCGAATTTCGTTATTTAGGTGATCTCTGATGATCTATGGTATCGCTGTGATCGAGCTTCCTCCTGGAGGTGGAGGAGTGATCAAAGGGTCTGGGAAAAATGTAGTGGAGGTGGTCAGATAGTTGTGGTGACGGCGGTGAGCTCGTGAAGTTTCTAAACCTAGTTTTGTAAGGTCGGGAAATTTTGATTTGATCATCATCCACGCATGATCGAGTTGCTCATGCTTTTTGGTGATGGTAGGAGGAGCGATGATGAGTAGATGACCGGAGTTTCAGGACCTCCGGTGGTCGAGGCATCGAGAGCGATGCGTTGCCAGGATTGGTGGAAGTTTTTCGTCTATGTTTCCAAGTCTGGAAGTTCGAACTCGTTTTCGAATTCGAGAAGAATTTGTTCGATCGGAGTGTAGAGGTGAGTTCGTATGGGTTCGAGAGACCATCGAGCAATGTCGCGACGTTCATCTGAGGACGGCGACGTTGGGCATGTGCCAAGTGTGCACGTCGAATCTAGAGAGGATGGGTTGTGTTGGAAGCTCGGGTTTGTCTCGTGCAAATGGAGGTACGACTCGAAGTGGTTTGGGTTTGGCTCGGGTAGCATATTGAACAGATTTGAAAACCTGTTCTTTTTGTTAAAATATAAAACTGGATTTAAAACTTCAAATCAAAGTTTAAAATGAGTTTTAAAATCAAAGTTTAACTATGAACTCAGTTTAGTTTGAAACTTAGGTTAGGAATAAATAAAGTTTTAAAAATTTTAAATTTGTTTATATTACTTTGAAGTATTTAAAGAATAAAAAAGAATAATTAATTAAGGATTAATTATCAATTAAGGGTTAATTTTTGATTAATTAAAGGATAATTCATTAAATGGTTCTTAACTAATTGATTATTAATTTACCATAACTAGTAAATTTATTCATAGAAATTAATCTGATTTAAATTAATCAGATAATTAAATTAATTTTACTTATGAATATTTGGATTCTATTGGATGATTTGATTGTTTGATATCCCTTATATGTGATGCTTTGTGATACATCCTGATATGTGTTGTGATCTGTTTCTCCTGGATGAATGTAATTAATTCCATGTGATGTAATTTATTATCTGTGATACATTTCTATATTATCTATGATCTGTGTACAAAAGATAAGCGTTATAGTTTATACCGCTTATCAACTATATTTTTGTATCTTAATCTGTGATGATTGAATGATGATTGAATGATGTTGCACTATTGTGTGTAAAACCCCTGGACCACACTTTTAGACACACAAATATGGATTTCACATGGAAATCGGTCACAAATGATTTAAATTTAATGTTTTTGAAATTGAAAATTTAATTTCAATTGATTTTGGAAAGGAGTTTTTAAGATAAAAGTTATTTTGAATGACTTGGTAAAGTTTTTTTTTCAATTTAAATAATTTAATTTGAATTTGAATTCAAAATTTGGAATTGAATTCCATGTTTGGAAATTATGGTTAAGACGTTATAAATGTGTTTATGTGAATTTAAACCATTTTTTTAAGTATTATTTGGGAATTTGAATTAACTCAAAGGTTTTAACTTGTATAAATGAGATAGGATTTTTCCGAAATGAAAACTATTTGTTTCCAAATAATATAAGCTTTCATATAAGAAATGAAATTCCAATTTAAATTAAAGGAATTTCAAGTTTGAATTGGAAATGGTTTTCCAAATTTCGAATAAATCTTTGGAAACACGTTTTGAAAGCTATAAGTTAAATCTTTGATTTAAAGATTTAATGAGTTAATCCAATTGAAATGGAAATCGATTTGAAAATCTATGTATAGGTCTTTGTGAAACTGGGTGAACTTTGTGAGATGAATCTTTTTGTGTAAAAGATTAAAATGGTAATTTGTTTAAACCATTTGAAGAAAAGTTTTGGGTAATAACTTGTGACTTAACTGAAATCCCAATATCCATATGTTTTAAAATATTGTGCTCATTATTCGGTTTAGCCGGGAGAGGACTTTGTGTCATATAACCCCATTCTGAATAGTGATACGACGTAAATGGATAGCATTTGAAGACCGGTGTTGAAGATCGGGTGTTTGCGAGAACGATAGGATAACCTATCGATTGTCTTTGCACTGAGTAGCTACGGTATAAAGATTCCCTAAGTGATGGGAAGTCCGATCGGGATTGTGAATACCCTGACTGCAAGGGTTTCTTTGGAAGTGCCTTCGGTTCTGTTTAAACCCGGAATAGACTTGTATGGTTGTATGTTTGACATTACACTTTGAGATATAAAGCTGATGTCTTTCAAATACATTTCTGTTTGGTGGTGGAGAATTTATTCTCTTAGCTTAACACCCTTCTATGAGACGTACGAGCTCAGAGGTTATGTAGTTGAAGGTTATCAATGATATACTCCCAAATTGGTAATGTGGCATGCTGAGTGTTGCTGTGTGTTGCTGATCATTTGTTGATCAAAGCATGGCTTTCGTGTAAAGCGTAGCTTTGTGGACGAGACCTCATCGGACCTCATACCCCGAAAATGGTCGAAACAAGAAAGATGCGGCAAGGTTTTAGGGGTAGCTCCCCTAGGGTATGTCCATTCCTTCTGGAAAAAGGTGGTATCATGGAATGGAACCCAGATATTTTACCTGTGTGGTTGCTCCAATCTCATTTACCGTGTGATTGTTGCTTTGTGATCGAGGGCCCTCGGATGAAGGTCGCAAACGACCGGGGGTGGCATATCTTAGGTTTACTTCCCGGGAAGGGGGTAACCGGCCTTGTGTTGGCAGAGAGCCGGGTAGGTTCTCGGGACGTCCCTCCAGAGGCGTACCCATGTGGCAGTAGGAAGTTCCTTAGCCTGACCATTTGTTGGAAATCCAACCAAACAATACGAACCCTGTACGGTTTTAGTTGTAGAACCTGCCATTTAAAATGGTAGCTAAAGTAGGCATAGTATAATGGTACCTATGATAGCTAAGATTTATATTATATTTTTGAAATGCTTTCACACTATGCACTAGTGATAATATCAAAGAGTTTTCTCGTATTAAGCATATTTGACTATCAGAAGGAGAAATCTCCCCTATGTGTGCGATTGCATTGTGTGTGTGCCAGGAGGCCTTATGGTAGTTTCATTTTCCAAAAAACATATCGGATTTCTCTTATGAACTATTTTATTTCAAGCAACTGTTTTTGTTTACTCACACCAGTCCCATGACTGACCTGGAGTTTATTGTTCCCTTCCTAAACTTTGGGTGCCCACAATTTTCCACAAGGGCAGTCTAGAGTTGGGTTTTTCAGATAGTCAGGTTTAGTAGATTAGTTGGAGCTAGTTTAGTTTTTGGAGTTCATGGACTCCACTTGCTTATCTTGGTGAAACGTGATGGTGGTTTGAGCTTGATGTTGGAGTTGTTGGACTCATTCTCTTTTAAAGATCGTTTGGAGTTATCACTTCTGTTGTTTCCGCTGTAACATTATTATCTGTCTCTGATATTCTTGTATCATATAGATATCATTGTTGTATATCATATTCTGGATATTGTATCATTTATGATGTATATGATATCATTCATTTCTTTCTTCCGCTGTGTTGTTATACTTAACGTGTTATAAGCTCCGGCTGGCCAGATTCGACATTTGAATCTGCGGCATTCGAGTACAAGTGAAGTACGGGTGCCGATTTTCGAAGGCCGAGTCAGGATCGTTATAGTTGGCTGGATTAAGTAAATTGAATTTAACTTTGGGAAAGTTAAATAATTTAACAAGCAACCTGAATTGGAAATTTCGAGATGAAATTGGGATTTAACTTGGGAAGTTAAATGGTTAATTTGAATTGGGAGATTGTGTGATCTCAAAATGGGTTTGAGATCTGATGGATGTTTTAAAATAAATTGGATGATATCATCCTATTGTTATTAATAATCTTTAAATTGTGAATTGGATTTGTTTAAATGAATGAGGAGTGAAGTGTGGTAATATATCCATTATAGAGATAAAAGGGAAATTAAACTTTAATTTGAAATTAAGGATATGGAATTACTTTGAACTGAAAATTTGAATAATTGAATTTGTAAATTAAAATTTGTTTAAGAACTGGTTTCAGAACTGGAAGATAAAATTGGGTAATAAATTGAATTTTTAAGATAAAATTGTTTTGAACTCTTATTTGAACTTTTGAATAAGTTATTAAGATAATTTAAAATGAAATTTTGATAATTGGACTCAGAATTTAATTGTTTAAAGATTTGGATTATTGATTTAAAAATAAAGGTTAATTTGATTTAAGGGGTTAAATCAACATTTGAAAGTTTAACTCGAATTTATATAATTCGAGATGGTTTAAGGTTAAGATTTAGATTTCATAAGTTCAAATTGAATTTAGTTTAAATTAACTAGAATTGAAGATGGATATGTATAAAATTCAAATGGAAAATTTGAATTGGATTAATTTGAAATAAAATTGAAGATTGAATGAGTTCAAATTCAAATGGGAATTGGGATTAATTCATATAGAAATTGAAATGATTTGAAATAGAAGTGGATTCAATTTGAAATTAGTCTAAATTAATTTGAATAATTTGGAATTGTAATTAAAGTGAATATGTTTAAAATCAAATGGAAATTGATCTGAACTTGGAAAGAAATTGAGGTTAATTCAACTTGAATTGGGAATAAATCAAGTTCAAAGGAAATTGAAGTTACTCAAATTAGAAGTGAGTCAATTTAAATGGAAGTGGAAATTTAAATTGAATTGATGGGGAATTGAACAGTTTGACTCTGGACTATTTTCAAAATAAATTGTTTTAATATAAATCTATTTTTCCAAACTATTTACTACACAACTTTTCTTTTTAACCCTAAAACTATCTTAAACTTGTTTTACAATTACTTTTGGAACTATTTAACTATTTTACAACTGTTTTATAAACTAATTACTATTTTTCTACTACTTTATAACTGATTACTGTTTTACAACTATTTTACAATTACTTAACTATTTTACAGCTATTTTACAAACTAATAATTATTTTTCAACTATTTATCTATTTTTTAAAAAAATTCAATCTATTTTCTAAATATAAACTGGTCGGAGTTCAAACTGTTATTGGTTAAATGCCCAACTGAGATAAGAATTGAAGTGATAATCCAAATGGGGATTAAGGCAAATGTGAATAAGTGAATAAAATCAAAGTGAGGATGAATAGAAAGGGAATTGATTTAACTGATAGTTAATGAAGATAAATACGTAAGATGTACATATATTATTCTATTCGCATAGTGATTTAATCCAGATTCGAGCATAGAATTTCGAGATAGTATTATCAATCCGAGTTGGGATTTTTCGCTTGATTTTCGACGGTGAACCTGGATATGGATTTTTGATTGGTTCTGGAAATTCTCTATCATAGTTGTGACCTATGCAAGGAGAATGACGGTTTCTAATCAAGAAACCAGATCTGAGTCCGCACTTGGAAGTCGGGTGGACAATACTAGTTCGGAAGTGAAATTGTGTGATCGAGTGAGCGATCAGATTGATATAGCGTACGGATGATATGTGTACATCATACGAGTTTGAATGAAATTGGCATTGAAAATTAATGGATAAGAACTGTAAAATGGTCTTTGAAATGAAAAGTATATTTTTGTGGAATATATGATGAGGTAAAATGGAAATTGGAAATTTCTATGATTTAAGATTCACTTTATGAAGAAAAGTAATGTGGTTAATGACTTTACAAAAGAGTAATCAAAACTTTGAATATTTTATTTGGGATAAACAAAGTTATATATCTTTGTTATATATGGTAAACTCCCCTTGTTGAATCTATTGACAGAAGAAAATGGTTTTGAAAGTACTTGAAGTACAAAAGTGAATTTATACAAGTATGAAGTGATTCAAAGATTTCCCAAGGTTATTATATATATATATATGTATATATAAAGGATTTTGTGGAAATGATTTTGGGAAAAGTTTTGGGAACCTATGGATTTCTAAAAAAAGCTTTTGATTTTTGAGGAAAATCAAATTTGGAATTTGGAAAGCCTAGTTTGTGAATTATCGATTTTGAGATAATCGATTTATATGAAATTCATACTAGGTGTATGATTTGGAAAATACTATATGTGTATAGTATAAAGTGTTTTGAAAGTTGCTCTGGGGAAAAAGGCGCTCCCTTGAATGAACTTCTCAAGAGTGCCACAAGATGGTACTGCCTTGAGCCCTAAGGGGGGAGGGTTCTAAAGTTGATCCTGTGAGGAGTCCGGACAAACTAGTTCCTGAGGATTATTGGGTAGCGAAAGTCGAGGGCGCTGATGCCTATAGGGGCATTTGGGTTATGCTGTGACGACAATGTAACTCGATGTCGTTGCGATCTACTGTGTGGACCATAGCGAAAATCATGTGGAGGATGAGTGCCAACAGTCTACACTTGATTTTGCCGGGACGGCAACGTAACATCGGTTGACTGCGATCTATGGTCGAGTGGAGGAGTTTCATTCTTTTTGCAGCAAAATTCGAGGGCGCCGATGCCTACGGTTATATGGGTTTTGCTGTGATAGCAACGTAAAGCCTGGGTATAACTGCGATCTGTAGCGGGTTCCATGGTGTAATCGAGGGGCGCAGAGGCCTATAGTTATCTATGGATTTTGCCGGGACGACAACGTAACCATCGGGTTAACTGCGACCATGGATGGGGGTGATGATCCAGAGCATTCTCACCAAAGATATTTCCTCTATTTTCAAAAATGTTTTCGATATTTTTAATAAAATTATTTTCCAAGTATTTTCACTGGGTGTTGGAAATGGGTTTACCAAGTACTTATAGATTTTTAGTCATATGCCTGATCAACGTATGACCGAATTTCTATGAGAACAAGGATGGACTTGTTGAAACATCGAGTTATAAAGGAATTTTTATAAAAACTACTTTGGAATAATATTGTATGGATATTAAAAATTGTTTTAAAAATGATCAAAGAAAATTTATCTGATTTTAAGCATTTTCCTAAATTCTGGTTTCGTTCCTTTTCGAGGACGAAAAGTTCTAAAGGGGGGAGGAATGTGACGACCCAGATTTTTAACCCTGGTTAATTGGGTAAATAACTGATTTGAAGTTATCGGAATATGTGACGACCCTGGATTTTAGCAATATTATTTTAATAAGCATTCAATCTGATTTATTAAAATACAACTTATCATTTTAAAAACAAATAAGATTTTAGCTTTTACCATTTATTTATATATATATATATATATTCATTTTTGAAAGGAAGTTATGATTTGGAAATTGAAAATAAAAACTCTCAATATAATTAAATTTAAGTTCTACCTTATTAACATTTGATCTAAATATATATTTGAATGTAATCTAGATAATAATGATTGAAATAAAGTCAATCTTATCAATACTAAATATAAGTATAACAAGATATACGATTATAAATTAAATGTTTAATAGTTAAGTTTAAAATAAAATAAAAAATAACGATTTATATTAGGAATAGAAATAAATAGGTAAGGTAAATTATATGGTTATATAAAAACATAAGTGAACACTTAAGATCATTCTAGAGATATATAGTCTATGGAAATACATGTTTGTAAGGCAAGAAAGAATTATATCTCTGTACGTACAAATCAAAAGGGATAAGTATGAAAAATAAAACCAGACAATAGCATTAAATGCTCTCATTTCAGCCTCCTCAAGCAAGAAAAATCTCTGACTAAATTTGTACCAGTTAAATACAAGCCCTGTATACTTGTTCTGTATATATCAACCTCCTTATCACATTTCGTTCATCACAAACTTAGCTTACCAGAAAAGAAAAAAAGAAATATAATCTTACAACTGAAGCTTAAACAACAACTCAACTCAACAAGCAAGAAGATTAAAAGAAGATCAGGCTGATAACTGTTCAAAACCAGAAAGTTGCTCTCTGTTCAAATTATTTTTCAAGTGAGTTTTCCAACCTGGTTTCCTCTATTGTGCATGTGAGTAACTTTCTTTCTAAAAACTTAAGTATCTTGATAACTGATTGCATGTGGATTACTGAAAATAAAGTAGATTGTGTGGATGTATATGTTTGAATTCTCTGTGTATATACATGGATGTATAGATGCATGCTTGCTGTTGTATTTTGTTCTTGCCTGTTCTTAGTTTCCAGGTTTAAGTTTGAGCAAAAATCATTATCTCATAATCTAATCTATGTTAAGGTTTAAATTTCAAACAAAATATGTTTGTTGTATCATAGATTAAAGTTTAAAAGTTTATTTAAGTTAAAATAATTTTGTTTTGTCTCCGGAAATTAAAACAACAGAGCAAGTTAATATAAAGTGAAAATTCAAACATCATGACTCAATGTTTCAGGCTTAGGATCTGAAAAACAATCCAAAATCTTGATTTTTAAAACTAAAATCATAATTTTTAGCTTGAGGTTAAAGAGCAGTTTGGGGTTGACCAAAATTTGTAGTTTTGGTGATTTCTGGTGATCTACTTGATCGTAGAGGTCGGGGTCTTTTCTGGTGATGGGAGGATGAACGGAGGGTCTAGGAAAAATGTCTGGAGGATGATCAAAGCATGGAGGCGACTGTGGTTAATCAATGAAATCTGTAACCCTAGTTTAGACATGGTTAAGTCTATGGTTTGCCTCGGCTTCTCTGGTGCATCGAGTTCATCGGAACTCTGGGAATTAGAAGTTTGGATGATGGCGAATGTGTGACAGGAAGTGTAAGCACTATGGTGGCCGGAGAATGGAGTTTGCGTTGTTTCAGGTTTGGATGATGGTTCCAAGATTTGGTTTGAACACTCGAATTCGATTTCGAGTTAGTTATCGGTGTTCTGATGATCGAGGGAGGGTGCGAGGTCGATCGCCGTTGTGAAGAGGTCATCGTGGATGACTGGAGTGGGTCGGAGCCACCGTGCATGTGCACGGTGCACTTCTTGTTTCTGGTGAAGTTTCGATGAGCAGAGGATGGTTCTGAGTTTTCTCGAGTTGTTCTTGTGTGTTGCTCGAATTCATACGATGTTTGACTCGAAGTATTTGAAGTCTGGGCTCGTGTCATTGTTTTGATTACAGGTTTTAAACCTGTCTGTTTCAAATTTTAAAATTTTAAAATTTTAAAGCAAAGATTTAAACAAAGTTTTAAATCAAAGTTTTCAATCTGGATTCAAATTAAATTTATATCCTAGTTTTGAGATAAATGAAGTTTTAAGAAAATTTAAATGTTTAAAACAACTTTAAATGTTAAATTATATTTTTAATGATTTGAATTTAAAATGAATTTGGTTTTAAAAACTCTTGTAAATTTCTTTTATAAGATAAGTGTTTCTTTAACATGTGATTTAAAAGGTTTTTAAAATCATTTTTTTTAAATTTTTGTTAAAGTGAAATTTGTATTTAGTTTGAATCTTGATTTGAAATGAATTTAAAAGAAAATTTAAAAGTAAAATGTTTTCAAATGTTTTTGTTAATGACAAAATTTGTCATAAATAAGAAAATGTTCTATCTTGAAGTAAATTATGATTTAATGATTTGTGATTCATTAAATAAATAAGGAAAGTAAAGGTTATTTAATTAATTTAATTAATTAATGATTTAGGATTAATTAGTTAAAGTAATTAAGGGTGTAATTTAATTAATTAAGAATTAATTAAATAAGAAATTAAGAATTTAAGTTAATTAATTAAGGGTTAATTAATTTGTAATTAAGGATCATTAATTAGATAAGATTAGATTATTAATTAATGATTATAAATTAAATAAATCAAGTAATTAAAGATTAATTAAGTTACGGTTAAGTACTTAATTAATTAAATAATTAGAGATTAATTAATTGGTTATTAAAGAATAATTAGTTTGTAATTAATAATGATTAATCTAAGTTTAATTACTTAAGAGAAGTAATTTAAGAATTGTTAATAGTTAATGAAGATCATTAACTAAGGATTATTAGATAATTAATTAATGTGATTAATTTAAATAATTAATTATATTAATTAATTAAAGATATTCATTTATGGAAATTGATTAAGTATAATTAATTAATGAAAGTAATTAGAGGAATTAATTACTCAAGGTAATTAATTAAATAAATAAGTTAATTAATTAGTTTAATTAATTTAAATAATCATTGAATGATGGGTTAAGTAAAATTACTTAGTGTAATTTATAAAGTATAATTACTTAGTGAAATAATTAGTGGGTAATTACTGGATGTAATTAATTGAGGAATGGTAGTAGTTTTGGGTTTAATTAATTTGTGTAATTAATTAAAGATAATTACATAATGTAATTAGAGAATGATTAATCAAGGATGATTACTCAAGATAAATAATTAAGGGATGATTAATTAATTGAATATAATTAATTAATGTTAAATAAACAAGATTTATAAGTAATAAAGTAATTAATTTAATTAATTGGCAGTTAATTAAATTAATAAAAAAATGGTATGACTAATTTATCTTGCTTATGAATGATTGAATGATGTTTGAATGCCTTGGATTATTTGTTATCCTTGAGTTGTGATTGTGACACTTTGTGAAATGAAATGTTTTTTTAGTATGATAAGTTGGGTTGAACAGATATAATGTGGTTATCTATGATGAATTGCTGTGTAATAGTGACATCTAGTATTTAAAATTTAATCACTTGAATAACTTGGGTTAAGATGACATAGGATTCGAAGAGACCGGAGTCGGGTATTAGTTAATACCCGAAACCACTTCGATTCTTTATAGATTGATATGTGAAATAAATAGGCTGGAATGGAATGATTTAAGTGAATTGGACCGGTTAATCTAAGTTTGGGTACTTAGGAATTGATGTGTGTAATAAGTGTTGTCTATACCAAATTTATGAATTTGTAACTGATACGAGTTACCCTGGGTTTTATGTAAGTTTTATGCTGTTGTATTCCATGTTAGATGGGTTTACTCACGCTGGTTTCTAGCCTGACTAGGGTGTTACTTTGATGTAGTGCTCGGGTCAGACCGAGTATTACAGATTTTCAGGTAAGGACATTCTAGAGCTTAGGAGACTAGTTGCATGGCAGGAACGTATGGAGTGTTTCCGCTGTGATATATTTCTGTTTATCTGAGACATGTTGATTTGTATATGTCCAGTGTTTGAGTATGTGTGTAACTCTGGTGTATAAAAATGTAATCAACTGATACAGTATTCTTTTGTAAACTGTTATTATTTGATATCATATTTTGATCCGCTGCGAATGTGAGAACCTATGTAGTGTTTCTGCTACTTCTTCTTCTATCTCTTTCTTCTTTTCTTAACTATCTCGAATTTTCGAGATCGGAAATTCCGGGTCGTTTCAGTTGGAGATTCCAAAATGAAGTAGGATGGTGGCGACGATTCTATTTTGAGGTATAAACGTGGACCCGACTCCCGTGAGTTGGCATAAGGTGGCTAAAACAGGAGCAATCGACGGGCTAATGACGTAGCACCTCTTATCGGACACATTTCATCGTATACCATTCTATTACTTTGTGATTGATTGGGTGCACCCCTTGATTCATGAGTGTGGCTCGAGGTGGGCGATTGCTGTGGCTCTGCGTTACCACCAGCCTAAAAGTTTAATTGGTATATCTATCTTGGCATTGCCTAGTTGTGCCGTGTCACCTACCATAGCGTGCTTTACTATGAGTTTGATTTGTGCCGTACCTATGGAGTATCCTCTGGTAGCTCCAGTTTACGGGGTATTACGGTACTGTATAGACTATTGGCACTATAAAATGTGTTAAAGGGGATATGGGTAACGCCTTAACGCTATTTTTTAAGTAGTTTACTTTACTTTAGACACTATTATAATAGCGTACCTTACTACATAGTAGATAGTTTAACGGATCCTTAAAGGATGGGCGATCCCAAGCATCCTTTAAGTTATTATGACATTTCTATTACAGTTCACTTGAGTTGATTTACATTGTATAAGTATGTATGTCCTGACTCGAGTGTTTGTGTTTTGCTTTACGCTCGGGTCAGCCTGAGTATCACCGCTTTGGATTCACCTTCTGGAGCTAGAGATTGCTGGAGTTATCTGTCTATCTAGTTATCTATTTCCATTTCAGTTATTTCCTATTTAGCTTTGCTTATGTATTTGTGAACTTATGTATTCAGACTTCTGTTGTATCTGTTTTTCAAACTAAGATATTTTGTATCTATTTTGATACTATGTATTGTAGTGGCTTCATGAACCACTATATATTTTATTTCCACTGTGAGTTATTCTGATATTCTGTGTCTTTGATTCTGTGATTGGTTTTATTTGCTCTAAATTTATTTACAATCTATTGTTTTGTATTATTCAAGTCCAACATATGTGGATTTATTGTCGATTTGAATGGTCCAAAATAGTGGGTGGTTACATTTGGTATCAAAGCTTTGGTTTTAGGCAAACCTTAGCCAATGGAGCAAACACTCATTAGAGATAGGGTAGAAATACCCAAGAATGAGTGAAATCAATCTTAGAATCATTTCTTTGTGAGAGAACGTATTTTAAGTATAAAATGATTTTTCAAATGATTTTAAAGGATTTTAAAAGATTATTTTGGATATAAAATTTTCTTGTTTTAAAATCTCATTTTCTTAACTTCATTCCTTTCGAATCCACCTTGTTTATTTGAATTTTTGGGTAGGATTTCCATTCTAGTTGAATCTTATCTTTGACTTTCTGTTTTACCTTTGTCCTAAAATTCATTCTTGATTTTTCCAGGATGAATCGTAGGAATGCCAGAGGTAGGGGTCGTGCTGTTGCCCTAGTTCCCGAGCTTGTTGCACCCATCAGGTTCACCACTCTCTGTAAGGAATTCACTCAGCTTTGTGGTACCAAGTTTACTGGATCTGAGAGCATCGTAGAGGCTCAGTAGTGGTTAAGGAGTCTAGAGAGGGTTTTCACTAGTTTGGAGATTACTGATGCTCAGAAGCGTCAGTTGACAACTTTGCAGCTTTAGGAGGCAGCTCAGGATTTGTGGGAGTCTGTCACAGCTCAGACTGTGGAGGCAGATATTTCTTGGGATCAGTTTAGGTATCGTCTTCTTGTGTTGTCTTGTGTTCTGTTCATCTTTTTCTCTTTGGAATCTATCTTAAGCTTATCTATCTTTTCCAGGGAGGCTTTTGTGGCAAAGTGGATGCCAAAAGCCGGGAAGTCCCAGCTATACAGGGAGTTTATGGATCCTAAGCAAGAGAGCATGTCATTTTCTAAGTATGAGCGAAAGTTCAATGAACTTTCCAAGTTTGGTCCTGGCCTGATTGACACCTCTCTTAAGAAGAATGAGAAATTTATAGCTGGATCTCACCCAGAGTTTTATGATCGTCTCATGTTCACGGTACATTCACGGAGTTGATGGACATGGCCATTAGATATGAGAATCCCACTTCTAAGGAAGCTTCTGTTCCTCATGCTTCTCCATCTCCGCCTGGTTCTGGCAACTCTAAGAAGAGGAAGCCTAATTTCCATCAGCAGAAGCAGAATTGGCTGAAGAATCCTGGTTTAGGATCTACTCCTCGGAAGCATCCTATTGACCTATCTTCTATCACTTGTTTCAAGTGTGATCAGAGGGGACACTATGACAATAGTTGCCCTACTTCAGTTGGTGCTGCTGTTCCTCCACCTTAGGATACCAAGAACAACCTCTGTCATGTCTGTCTGCAGCCTAGTCATTTCAAGAAGGATTGTCCTTTGTATCAGAAGGGCAAGACATCTGGAGTCTTTGCCATGACTTCTTCCACTCCTGTTCCACTTGCTTCACCTGCTCCTAGTGGTAACCAAGGTACTCTCCAGGGCACCTTTTCTCTGTTTAATTTTCCTGTTCGTGTTTTATTTGATACTGGAGCTTCGCATAGTTTTATTTATATGGATCTTTGTGATAAGTTTGAGCATCTCCTTTCTCCTAAGTTTGCATCTGTACCTTTGTGTGTTACTAATCCTATTGGGGGTCCCGCAAACCTTAGTAGGATTTGTAGAAGAGTGAAACTCTTCTATTCTGGTTATCAGTTTTCTGGTGATTTCTATGTTATGGGTTTTGATGCTTTTGATATATTGCTTGGGGGTGATTGGCTTAAGAGGCATGAAGCCGTTATCTCTTGTAAAACCCGAACTGTTTCTCTTGTGTGTGATAAGGGTGATCATTTGGTGATTCAGTGCCGTATGCCTCAGGATTTTGCTTGTAGTTTTATTTTCTCTTTGGATTCTTCTCCCGGTTATCTTGATTCAACCCCTGTGGTTAAGCTGTATCCCGATGTATTTGGTGAAGTCTCTTCTTTACCTCCTAAGCGAGAAATTGATTTCCGCATTGATCTTATTCCTGGAGCTCGACCTGTAGTTCTTCCTCCCAAAATAATGGCATCCCGTGAGAAGGTTGAGTTAAGGAAGCAAATTGAGGACTTGTTCTCCAAAGGTCTGATCATACCTAGTCATTCCGAATGGGGAGCAGCAATGGTTTTCGTCACTAAGTCCGATGGTTCTTTGAGGATGTGTGTTGATTATAGGGATCTGAACAAGCTCACTATGAGGAACATATATCCTATGCCTCGTATCAATGATATGTTCGATCAGCTTTATGGAGCTACTGTTTTCTCTCAGCTTGATCTTGCCACATGTTTCCACCAGCTCAGAGTTGCTGAGGAAAGTATTCCCAAGACTGCTTTCCGTACTGAGAATGGTTTTTATGAGTGGTTAGTTATGCCTTTTGGGACTAATGCCCCTGCTTTCTTTGTTGATTTGATGAATCGTGTTTTTCGTGATGTTCTTAATAGGTTTGTTCTAGTCTTTGTTGATGATATTCTTGTCTTCTCTAAGTCTGAGGAGGAGCACAAGGTCCATTTGAATTCTGTTCTGGAGACTCTTAAGAGTCACCAATTGAAAGCTAAATTCTCTAAATGCCATTACTGGAAGGATGAAGTCCGATTTCTTGGACATATTGTTTCTAGTAATGGAGTTTCTGTTGATCCAGTTAAGATCGCTGCGATCAATGTAAGTCTACCTTTTCTCATTTTTTTTCTTTTTTAATCCAATTTCTCTATCTTTCTTTGTAGCTCTTATTTTTCCCTATTCTATTTCAGGATTGGGAAATTCCTAGGACTCCATCTGATATCCGTAGCTTTCTGGGCCTTGCCGGTTATTATTGGAGATTCATTGAGAATTTTGCTCGGATTGCTGCACCTCTCACTGCTTTGACTTGTAAGAATGCTAAGTTTATATGGAATGATAAGTGTGAAGATGCATTCAATGAGTTAAAGCGCAAGCGTACTTCCGCACCAGCTCTTACTGTTCCAAATGGAAATGAGGGATTAACGGTATACACTGATGCTAGTCGTGAAGGTTTGGGGTTGTTCTGATGTAGGATGGGAAGGTCATTGCTTATGCCAATCGTCAGTTGAAGACCCATGAAGCCAATTATGCTGCTCATGATTTGGAATTGCTTGCTGTGGTTTTTGCTTTGAAGCTTTGGATGTATCATCTTTTGGTAACTAAGTTTGAGCTTTTTACGGATCATCAGTCTTTGAGATATATTTTCACCAAGAAGGATTTTAATCAGAGACAATTTAGGTGGTTAGAGTTCCTTGCTTCTTATGTCCTTGACATTAACTATACCCCTGGGAAAGCTAATGTTGTGGCCGATGCTTTGAGTCGGAAGAAGGCGATGTTGTGTCAGCTTGTTCTTTCATCTCCTCTTTTGGATCGTATCATGGCTAAGTAGGTTGAGGATCAGATGCTTAGGCTTATGAAGGAGAGTGTCCGTAGCAAGGTTGGAGGTAGTAGTCTTCATGGTAGTGGAGCTCAAATCGATGATAGAGGTATTTTGAGGATTAATAATCAGATTTGTGTCCCGAATGTTGATGGATTGAGATAGGAGTTACTTCAGGAAAATTATCGATCCAGACTTTCTATTCATCCGGGCGTGACCAAGATGTATCAAGATATGAAGAAGTTGTATTGGTGAAAAGGTATGAGGTGTGATATCTCCGTTTTTGTTAGTAGGTGTGCGACTTGTCAACAAGTCAAGGCGAATCATCAGAAGAACCCTGGTTTGTTGCAGCCCCTTGAGGTTCCCAATTGGAAATGGGAACAAGTTTCTATGGATTTTATTGATGGATTACCGAGGACTAGGAGGGGTAATGAGAGTATTTGGGTTATTATGGATAGATTGACCAAGTCATCTCATTTCATTCCGGTCAAGTCTACCCGTTCTGCTTCTAGTTTGGCTGAGATCTATATGAGGGAGATTGTTCGTCTCCATGGTGTTCCTGTCAGTATTGTTTGTGATCGTGATCCCATCTTTACCAGTCAGTTTTGGAAAGCTTTTCAGGAATCTTTGGGTGCTCATTTGAATCTGAGCACTGCTTACCATCCATAGACCAACGGTCAAACGGAAAGAGTGAATCGGATTCTAAAGGATCTTCTTTGTGCTTGTGTTCTTGATTATGGAGGATCTTGGGAAGATCATCTCCATCTTGTTGAATTCACCTATAACAACAGTTATCAGGTATAATCTCAATCTTTTATTTGAATCTTGTCTTAATCCTTTATCTATCTCATTTCATCTTTTGAATTCAGGCTAGTATTGAAATGTCTCCGTTTGCTGCTCTTTACGGACGACCTTGCAGATCTCTATCTTGCAGGATTGAATCCGGTAATCGTTTGGTTCTTTGTCCTGATGTGATTTTGGAGGCTTCTAAGAGAGTTGAGGAGATTAAGAGAAAGATAAGGAGTGCTCGGGATAGGCAGAAGAAGTACGCCGATCGGCGTAGGAGGAGTTTGGAGTTTGCTGTTGGTGATCTAGTTTTCCTTAAGGTCTCTCCCTTAAGGAATGTGATTCGTTTTGGTCGTAGAGTGTAACAACCCAATATTTTTGAAACTATTTTAATTTGAATTTATTTCATTTTGAAAATATTTTTATAGTGAAGTAGAAATTTTTCTAGAATTTATGGTATTTTGTTGTAATTTTCATGTTCTGTTTCCTATTTTTAAACAATTTCTTCAGTTCTTTTGCTATTTTCTCTGAATTTAACTATTTATTTCACTTTGAAAATGTTTTAAAAATCATTTTATTTCCAATTTTGGTTTATAAAATTTTTAAAATGACGTAAATAATTTTCCAAAGTCAATGGTGATTTATTTGTAATTTTTGGACACTGTTTTCAATTTTTAAGTAATTTCTGTAATTCTTTTTCCATTTCTTTAAATTTAAATATTTAATTTTATTTTATAATACTTTGTTTCAGTTTTTAAAGTCAATTTCTGAGTTTATTTTGTTTATATAAAATTTAAAAGAAAATGAAATATGAAGAGTTTAAAATGCTTTAGAAACTAAAGTCCTTTCATCTCCAAAACTCTTCATTTCCATAACCACCTCATTACACTCTTTGGCCATGCATTCTTGTGTGAATAGCCGTGTATTCCACTTGTTTATCACGCAAAAAAAAATATCACTTTCATTTCTATTCACGGCTTGGAGAAATTTGGTAATGGCTACATCTTTTTTTTTCTACTTTTCTCCTCATTTTCTATGTATTTTGCCTTGTTCTTCTTGCTTTTTGAATCGGCCTCTCCTCCATATCCACGGCCACAAACTCCTACACCTCTTCCCTGCCATCAACACCACCTATACTCTAGGCCATGACCATGGCCGAGCCCACCATGTTGACTAAACCCCTCAAAAATTGCAACCTAAGCCTTAAAAACATGTTATTGACCACTATTTGCTTCATCACTTCATTTTCCACCACCACCACCACCTTTGGCTGCCACCACCATCACTAACCAGACCACCACACACCCCTCCAGCCCTTGACCTGACCCATACTCCACTGGTCAAGCCAAACAATCCCATGGCTGAACCCAATATTGAACAAAAATCACACTATTTTGCCTTAAACCCTTCACCTTCTCACTATGTAACTTTCCCTCCATGTTTCACCACTTTGGCCGTGCATTCACATGACCAAACCTGAGCCAAAACTTGTGCAAACCAGAGCCAAACAACATCCTTAGGCTGAAAAAAAATATAGAGGAAGCAAGGCAAAAGATTTGGCATTCATATCCCTTTTCATTTAAAAGTTATTCCATTTCTAGGGTATTGAAATTTATGGTTTGTTTTGATTTTTGTTTAGGTTGTAACACAAGAGTTGTAACATTGGATCTCGCTCTCCACTCAAATCCATAGTCTTGTCTTTGTGCTCTTTATTCCGTTGTGTCAGTTGTATTGCAATCTCCAGCATTTAGAGGTGAGTAAATCTCACACGACACTATATACTTATGCTATTGTGAAGCGACTACATTTGAATGTGTAGAATTATAAATGATGCTATAACTGCCTATGATTATTTATGTATGATGTTAAACCTGTAAATTTCATGTCATATCATCTGTTACATTTTGTTTTATTTTACTGTTATTCTATTCTGTTAAATCACACTGCAAGTTCCCTGTAGAATAGAATCACTATGGGTTGAAATGATACATACCCGAACAGACTTTAGAATAGGGAAAGATCGTTATGGGCTGAAATGATAAGCCTGAGCGACTTTTATTTAATCTTATTTACTTGGGATTGCGGGTTTGACATGATAAAAACAGGATTTTCTTTGTAAACTACGGATTGAAATGATATATTATCCGTATGACTTGACTTAGGCTAGAAAATATCATATAGACCCGTGGTTATTTTATATATTTTTCTGGAAATTTTTAAGTATTTAAAAAAGAAAAATATATATATGATTTTTTCTGGAAATTGAATTAAATTGAATTTAAATGATTTATTAAAGTGGAAATGATTTTTTCTATGTGATAAATGCAAAATAAATGGATAGAAATTGTGATTTTAAAGTGTAACTTAATTTGGAAATTTTGATTTGATTTTTTAATGGAAATTTAAGTTAATTAAATTAAAAATTAAAATTAAGTTTTAAATGGTGAAAATGGAGATCTAAATTTAAGTGTTGAAATAAATTGTTAAAAATGGAAAATGGGAATTGACACACTTGAATTTAATAAGTGAACTTTGGGAATTTTGATTTTTATTTGTAAAATTTTTCTTTATAAAAACCATAAGTTAAAGGTATTTAAATGAACATTTTTTGATGTGGAAAAATATGATTTTTATAAGTTTAAATGATTAAAATTGAAGTTTATTTGTGGCTGGAATTGTATTTAAAACCTGGAAATTTAATTAATAGCACTTCAGAAATGCTATGATTTTTAGAAATGAACTAATTCTAAACTAAGTAGAATCTGCAGCACTTTGTAAGTGCTGTGGTTGCATAAATGAACTTAAAGACAAAAAATGAACTAAGGCTATGACAGCACTTGGTAAGTGCTGTAGTGGCAGGAACTAAAATTGAACCCGAAACTAATGAAAGGGCTATTGTAGCACTTGTTAAGTGCTGCAGTAGGCTGAAATATGATTTTTGTATATAACTGAACTTTTACAGTAGTTTTTAAAACGTTGTCTTTGCTGAATTGAATTAAAACCTTTAATTTGAACCCTGAACTATTACAGCAGTTCTATAAATGTTGTCTTTTCTGAATTGAACCGTTTTCCCTTTAAAACTGAACTATTACAGCAGTTTATAAATGTTGTCTTTGCTGAATTGAATTGTTTTCAAATATAACTTACTGTAGCACGTTTTAAATGCTGTGAAAGCTGGAATTTAAATGTTTTATTGTTTTAAGTGAATAAATGAACTCAGAAAAGGCTAAAATTTTGGGAATTGAATATTTGATTTAAAAGGAATAATGACTTTGTTTTAAATGGTTTAATGAAGTATTTTGATTTGAAATATAACTGTTTTAAATTTTATAACCACGGGTTATAATAACGATTGGTTGTTAAAGAGACCGGGATCAGATATGGACATACTCTCTGTTGATACCGAAAACCACTTTAACAACTGTGTACATGGTGGAGTTTCTAGAATGAAGTAGGATGGTGGCGACGATTCTAAGGTATATGCGTGGACCCAACTCCCATGAGTTGGCATAAGGTGGCTAAAACAGGAGCGATCGACGGGCCAATGAGGTAGCACCTCTGATCGGACACACTTCTTCGACACCATTCTATTACTTGTGATTGATTTGGTGCGCACCCTTGATTTGGGAGTGTTGTTCGAGGTGGGCGGTAGTGGCTGCTATGCGTCACCACCAGTCCGGATGCATAATTGGTATATTTACCCTGGCATTGCCTAGTTGTGCCGTGTCACCGACCTATCGAGCTTTACTACGAGTTGTGATTTCTCCCGTAGCCTGTAGAGTATCGAGGGTAGCCCCCATTTTGGGAGTATGCTAATAGTGGATAAACTACTGGGACTATTACGTGTTAAGATGGAAAATGTAAAGCCTTAATGCTATTTAAAAGTATGTTTATTTTATATTAGACATTATTATAGTAGCGAATATTACTACATAGTAGATAGTTTAATGGATCCTTAAAGAATGGGCGATCCGATGCATTCTTTAAGTTATTTGAACTTTTATTACAGTTCACTTGAGTTGGTTTACATTGTATAAGTATGTATGTCCTGACTCGAGTGTTTGTGTTTTATTTACGCTCGGGTCAGCCTGAGTATTCACAGCTTTGGATTTCACCTTTCTGGAGCTAGGAATCGCTGGCGTTTCTGCTTATCTAGTTATCTATCTATCTATTTCAGTTTCAGTTGTTCTATTTTAGCTTTTATATTAGAGACTTATATATTTGGGATTTCTATTGTACTTGTTTCAGAACTGTATTGGTTTTCAGACTATGTATTTTGTATCTGTTTTTGAGACTCTGTATTTTAGTGGCTTCATGGACCACTATTTATTTTATTTCCGCTACGAGTTATTCTGATATTTCTATGTTTTTGATTCTGTGAATGATTTTATTTGCTCCAAATTTATTACAATATGTTATTTTGTATTATTCAAGTCTGACATGTGTGGATTATTGTCGATTTGAATGGTCCAAAATAGTGGGTCGTTACATTTGGTATCAGAGCTTTGGTTTTAGGCAAACCTTAGCCTATGGAGCAAAAACTCATTAGAGATAGGGAAGAAATACCCTAGAATGAGTGAAATTAACCTCAGAATCATTTCTTTGTGAGTGAACGTATTTTCAAAGTATAAAATGATTTTAAAATGATTTTTCAAATGATTTTCAAAGATTATTTTGATATAAAATTTTCTTGTTTTAAAAGCAATTTTTCTAAACTTCATTCTTTTCGTATCTACTTTGTTAAAAATTTCTGTATTAGGATATTCCTCCAAGTGATCTTATTTTGTCTATCTTAGCTTATCTTTGTCTTCTCTGTACCTTTTGTCCTAAAATTCATTCTTGATATTTTCAGGATGAATCATGGGAATGCTAGAGGTAGGGGTCGTTGTACTGCCCCAGCTCCTCAACCTGCTGCACCTGTTAGGTTTACTGTTCTCTGTAAGGAATTCTCTCAGCTCGGTGGTACTAAGTTCACCGGTTCAGAGAGCATTATTGAAGCCCAGCAATGGTTACGGAGTTTAGAGAGGATATTTACTGGTCTTGAGATTACTGATGCCCAGAAGCGTCAGTTAGCAGCTTGGCAGCTGTAAGAGTCAGCCTTAGATTGGTGGGAGTCTGTTACAGCTCACACTAACGAAGGTGATCTTTCGTGGGAGCAGTTCAGATATCCTTTGCGTTATCTTGAATTTTTCCCCATTTTTTCTTTTCTTTTGAATCTATCTTAAGTTTTGTTTTTGTATCTTCTTTCCAGGGAGGCTTTTGTGGCAAAATGGATGCCCAAAGCCGGGAAATCTCAGCTTCATCGTGAATTCATGGATCTTAAGCAGGGTACCATGTCTTTTTTTGAGTACGAGCGAAAGTTCAATGAATTTTCCAAGTTTGGACCTGGTCTTATCGACACTCATCTTAATAAAAATGAGAAGTTCATTGCTGGAGCTTCCCCAGAGTTCTACGATCCTCTTATTGCACATGTTCATGGCACTTTAACTGAGCTTATGGATATGGCTATTCGTTATGAGAACCCTACTTCCAAGGGTCCTGCTGCTTCTGGTGCTCATGTATCTCAGTCTTCGTCTGCAAATTCTAAGAAGAGAAAGCCCGATTTATACCAGCAAAAGAAGAATTGGCTCAAGAATCCGGGCTTGGGATCTTCATCATCTTCTCCTTCTCAGAGGCACCCGATTGATCTATCTACCATTACCTGCTTCAAATGTGACCAGAAGGGACACTATGCTAATAGTTGCCCTACTTCGGTTGGTGCTGTTGTTCCTCCACCTCAGAGTACCAGGAACAATCTTTGTCATGTCTGCCTTCAGCCTGGTCATTTTAAGAATGACTGTCCTTTGTATCAGAAAGGCAAGCTATCTAGCGTATTTGCTTTTACATCTGCTTCTTCTCCTGCTGCACCTACTCCTGCTCCTAGTGATGATCAAGGTGCTCTTCAGGGCACCTTTAATTTATTTCATCATCCTGTTCGTGTTTTATTTGATACTGGAGCTTCGCATAGTTTTATTTCTGTTGATTTGTGTGATAAGTTTGAGCGTCTCCTTTCTCCCGAGTATGTTTCTGTTCCTCTATGTGTTTCAAATCCTATTGGTGGTCCCACAAATCTTAATAAGATTTGTAAACATGTGAAACTCTTTCATTCTGGTTATCGGTTTTCTAGAGATTTCTATGTTCTTGGTTTCGATGCTTTTGATTTATTACTCGAAGATGACTGGCTTAATAGTCATGATGCCCGTATCTCTTGCAAAGCCCGTATTGTGACTCTTGTAGGAGATAAGGGTGATTATTTGGTTATTCAGTGCCGCATGCCTGAGGATTTTGCTGGAAATTTTATCTACTCTCTGGATTCTTCTCCTGTTGACCTTCAGTCGACTCGTGTAGTCAAACTCTATACCGATGTATTTGGTGAAGTTACTGCTTTACCTCCTAAGCGGGAAATTGATTTCCACATTGATCTTATTCCTGGAGCTCGACCTATAGTTCTTCCTCCTAGAAGAATGGCACCCCACGAGAAGGTTGAGTTAGGGAAGCAAATTGAGGACTTGTCTTCCAAGGGTCTGATCAGACCTAGCTATTCAGAATGGGGAGCTGCGGTGGTTTTCGTCACCAAGTCCGATGGTTCTCTCCGGATGTGTGTTGATTTTAGGGAGCTGAAAAAGCTCACTATGAAAAACAGATATCCAATGCCCCGCATCAATGATATGTTTAATCAGCTTTATGGTGCCATTGTTTTCTCTCAGCTTGATCTTGCCACCAGTTTTCACCAGCTCAGAGTTGCTGAGGAAAGTATTCCCAAGACTGCTTTCCGTACTGAGAATGGATTTTTTGAATGGTTAGTCATGCCTTTTGGTTTGACTAATGCTCCTGCTTTCTTTGTTGATTCGATGAATCGTGTTTTCTATGATGTGCTTAATAAATTTTTTCTAGGTTCTTGAAACTCTTAGAAATCATCAGTTGAAGGCTAAATTTTCTAAATGCCATTTCTGGGAGGATGAAGTCCGATTCCTCGGGCATATTGTTTCTGGTAATGGAGTTTCTGTTGATCCAGTCAAGATCGCTGCGATCAATGTAAGTCTTTCTTTCCTTCTCTTTCCATGTTCATTCAATTTATTATGTCTTTCCAGTTGTCCTTATTTATCTCTATTCTGTACAGGATTGGGAAACTCCTAAGACTCCTACTGATATTCGTAGCTTTCTGGGCCTTGCCGGTTATTACCGGAGATTCATTGAGAATTTTGCTCGGATTGCTGCACCTCTCACTGCTTTGACTCAGCAGAATGCTAATTTTATTTGGAGTGATGAGTGTAAGGCTGCATTCAATGAGTTAAAACACAAGCTTACTTCCGCACCAGTTCTTACCGTTCCAAATGGAAATGAGGGATTAACGGTATACACTGATGCTTGTCGAGAAGGTTTGGGAGCTGTTCTGATGCAGGATGGTAAGGTGATTTCTTATGCTAGTCGTCAGTTGAATACCTATGAAGAAAATTATGCTGCCCATGATTTAGAGTTGCTTGCTGTTGTTTTTGCTTTGAAGCTGTGGAGACATCATCTTTTGGGTACTAAGTTTGAGCTTTTCACAGATCATCAGTCTTTGAGATATATTTTCACTCAGAAGGATTTGAATCAGAGACAAGTTAGGTGGTTAGAATTCCTTACTTCTTATGACCTCGACATCAACTATACCCCTGGAAAAGCTAATGTCGTGGCAGATGCTTTGAGTAGGAAGAAGGCTTTGTTGTGTTAACTTGTTGTTTCTTCTCCTCTTGTGGATCGTATCATGGCTAAGCAGGATGAGGATCAGATGCTTAGATTGATTAAGGAGAATGTTCGAAGTAGGGTTGGAGGTAATAGTCTTGATGGCAGTGGTGCTTAGATTGATGGTAAAGGTGTGTTGAGGCTTAATAATAGGATTTGTGTCCCGAATGTTGATGGATTGAGATAGGAGTTACTTCGGGAGAATCATCAGTCCAGACTTTCTATTCATCCAGGTGTCACCAAGATGTATCAGGATATGAAGAATTTGTATTGGTGGAGAGGTATGAGGCGAGATATTTCCATTTTTGTTAATAGGTGTGCGACTTGTCAGCAAGTCAAGGCAGATCATCAAAAGACCCCTGGTTTATTGCAGCCTCTTGAGATTCCCAATTGGAAGTAGGAACAGGTTTCTATGGATTTCATCGATGGATTATCGAGGACTAGGAAGGGTAATGAGAGTATCTGTGTTATTGTGGATAGACTGACCAAATCAGCTCA
This sequence comes from Allium fistulosum, assembly GCA_030737815.1. Lineage (NCBI taxonomy): Eukaryota > Viridiplantae > Streptophyta > Magnoliopsida > Asparagales > Amaryllidaceae > Allium > Allium fistulosum. The sequence continues at coordinate 409,402,949 of CM060908.1, read as the reverse complement.
TTTCATTCCAGTCAAGTCTACCCGTTCTGCTTCTAGTTTGTCTGAGATTTACATGAGGGAGATTGTTCGTCTCCATGGTGTTCCTCTCAGTATTGTTTGTGATTGTGATCCTATCTTCACTAGTCAGTTTTGGAAAGCCTTTCAGGATTCTTTGGGTACTCATCTGAATCTGAGCACTGCTTACCATCCACAGACCGATGGTCAAACGGAAAGGGTGAATCAGATTCTCGAAGATCTTCTTCGTGCTTGTGTCTTGATTATGGAGGATCTTGGGAAGATCATCTCCATCTTGTCAAATTCACCTATAACAATAGTTATCAGGTATAATTTCTGTCTTCTGTTTTAATCTTATCTTAATCTTTTATCTATCTCATTTCTATCTTTGAATTCAGGCCAGTATCAAGACGTCTCCGTTTGCTGCTCTTTACAGATGACCTTGTAGATCTCCTTCTTGCTGGATTGAATCCGGTAATCATTTGGTTCTTGGTCCTGATATGATTTTAGAGGCTTCTGAGAGAGTTGAGATTAGGAGGAAGATGAGGATGGCTCAGGATAGGCAGAAGAAGTATGCTGATCGGCATAGGCGGAGTTTAGAGTTTGCTGTTGGTGATTTGGTTTTCCTTAAGGTCTCTCCCTTAAGGAATGTTATTCGATTTGGTCGTAGAGGGAAGCTTTCTCCTAAATTTGTTGGTCCTTTCCGCATTGTGGAAAGAATTGGTTCTTTGGCTTATCGTCTGGATTTGCCCGAGAAGTTCTCCGGAGTGCATAATGTATTCCACGTTTCTCATCTTTGTCGCTATCTGCATGACCCATCTCTTATTGTTCAGCCTTCTACTCTTGATAGTTTGGATATAGAGCCTAATCTGACTATTGAGAAGAAGCAACTTCGTATTGTCGACAGAGGTACGAAGCAGCTAAGAAGGAAATTTGTTAGTCTGGTCAAAGTAAAGTGGAGTACTGATGATCGTGATTGTACTTGGGAGACGGAGGAGAGCATTCGTGCTTCGAATCCGGAAATGTTTATTCCAGGTACTATATTGTTTTTCTATCTTGTTTTTCCTTTTTTTTCTTGTTTCCATTCTTTTCGAGGATGAAAAGGTTTGAGTGGGGGATAGTGTAACAACCCAATATTTTTGAAATATTTTAATTTGAATTTATTTCATTTTGAAAATATTTTTATAGTGAAGTAGAAATTTTTATAGAATTTATGGTATTTTGTTGTAATTTTCATGTTCTGTTTCCTATTTTTAAACAATTTCTTCAGTTCTGTTGTTATTTTCTCTGAATTTAACTATTTATTTCACTTTGAAAATGTTTTAAAAATCATTTTATTTCCAATTTTTTTTAGAATATTTTTAAAATGAAGTAAATAATTTTCCAAAGTCAATGGTGATTTATTTGTAATTTCTGGACACTATTTTCAATTTTTAAGTAATTTCTGTAATTCTTTTTCCATTTCTTTAAATTTAAATATTTAATTTTATTTTATAATACTTTGTTTCAGTTTTTAAAGTCAATTTCTGAGTTTATTTTGTTTATATAAAATTTAAAAGAAAATGAAATATGAAGAGTTTAAAATGCTTTAGAAACTGAAGTCCTTTCATCTCCAAAACTCTTCATTTCCATAACCACCTCATTACACTCTTTGGCCGTGCATTCTTGTGTGAGTAGCCGTGTATTCTAGTTGTTTCTCATGCAAAAAAAATATTACTTTAATTTCTATTCACATCTTGGAGAAATTTGGTAATGGCTACATCTTTTTTTTCTACTTTTCTCCTCATTTTCTATGTATTTTTCCTTGTTCTTCTTGCTTTTTGGATCGGCCTCTCCTCCATATCAATGACCACAAACTCCTACACCTCTTCCTTGCCATCAACACCACCTATACTCCAGGCCATGACCATGGCTGAGCCCGCCATGGTGACTAAACCCCTCAAAAATTGCAACCTAAGCCTTAAAAACATGTTATTGACCACTATTTGCTTCATCACTTCATTTTCCACCACCACCACCACCTTTGACCGCCACCACCATCACTAACCAGACCACCACACACCCCTTCAGCCCTTGACCTGACCCATACTCCACTGGTCAAGCCAAACAAACCCATGGCCGAACCCAATATTGAACAAAAATCATACTATTTTGCCTTAAACCCTTTACCTTCTCACTATGTAACTTCCCCTCCATGTTTCACCACTTTGGTCGTGCATTCACATGACCAAACCTGAGCCAAAACTTGTGCAAACCAAAGCCAAACAATATCCCTAGGCTGAAAAAAAAATAGAGGAAGCAAGGCAAAGGATTTGGCATTCATATCCCTTTTCATTTAAAAGTTATTACATTTCTAGGGTATTGAAATTTATGGTTTGTTTTGATTTTTTATTTGGGTGCTAACACAAGAGTTGTAACATTGGATCACGCTCTCCACTCAAATCCATAGTCTTGTCTTTGTGCTCTTGATTCCGTTGTGTCAGTTGTATTGCAATCTCCAGCATTTAGAGGTGAGTAAATCTCACATGACACTATATACTTATGCAATTGTGAAGCGACAACATTTGAATGTGTAGAATTATAAATGATGCTATAACCGCCTGTGATTATTTATGTATGATGTTAAACCTGTAAATTGCATGTCATATCATCTGTTACATTTTGTTTTATTTTACTGTTATTCTATTCTGTTTAATCACACTGCAAGTTCCCTGTAGAATAGAATCACTATGGGTTGAAATGATACATACCCGAACAGACTTTAGAATAGGGAAAGATCGTTATTGGCTGAAATGATGAGCCTGAGCGACTTTTATTTAATCTTATTTACTTGGGATTGCGGGTTTGAAATGATAAAACCCAGATTTTCTTTGTAAACTACGGATTGAAATGATATATTATCCGTATCACTTGACTTAGGCTAGAAAATATCATATAGACCCGTGGTTATTTTATATAGTTTTCTGGAAATTTTTAAATATTTAAAAAAGAAAAAAATATATGATAAATTGATTTAAATTGAATTTTTAAATGATTTATTAAAGTGGAAATGATTTTTTCTATGTGATAAATGTAAAATAAATGGATAGAAATTGTGATTTTAAAGTGTAACTTAATTTGGAAATTTTGATTTGATTTTTTAATGGAAATTTAAGTTAATTAAATTAAAAATGAAAATTAAGTTTTAAATGGTGAAAATGGAGATTTAAATTTAAGTGTTGAAATAAATTGTTAAAAATGAAAAATGGGAATTGACACACTTGAATTTAATAAGTGAACTTTGGGAGTTTTGATTTTTATTTGTAAAATTTTTCTTTATAAAAACCATAAGTTAAAGGTATTTAAATGAACATTTTTTGATGTGGAAAAATATGATTTTTATAAGTTTAAATGATTTAAATTGAAGTTTATTTGTGGCTGGAATTGTATTTAAAACTTGGAAATTTAATTAATAACACTTCAGAAATGCTATCATTTTTGGAAATGAACTAATTCTGAACTAAGTAGAATCTGTAGTACTTTGTAAGTGTTGTGGTTGCATAAATGAACTTAAAGACTAAAATGTACTAAGGCTATGACAGCACTTGGTAAGTGCTGTAGTGGTAGGAACTAAAATTGAACCCGAAACTAATGAAAGGGCTATTGTAGCACTTGTTAAGTGCTGCAGTAGGCTGAAATATGATTTTTGTATATAACTGAACTTTTACAGCAGTTTTTAAAACGCTGTCTTTGTTGAATTGAATTAAAACCTTTAATTTGAACCCTGAACTATTACAGCAGTTCTGTAAAGGCTGTCTTTTCTGGATTGAACTATTTTTCCTTTAAAACTGAACTATTACAGCAGTTTATAAATGCTGTCTTTGCTGAATTAAATTATTTTCAAATATAACTTACGGTAACACTTTTTAAATGCTGTAAAAGCTGGAATTTAAATGTTTTATTGTTTTAAGTGAATAAATGAACTCAGAAAAGGTTAAAATTTGGGAATTGAATATTTGATTTAAAAGGAATAATGACTTTGTTTTAAATGGTTTAATGAAGTATTTTGATTTGAAATATAACTGTTTTAAATTTTATAACCACGGGTTATAATAATGATTGGTTGTTAAAGAGATCGGGATCGGATATAGACATATTCTATGTCGATACCGAAAACCACTTTAACAACTGTGTACGCGATGGACTTTCCAGAATGAAGTAGGATGGTGGCGACGATTCTAAGGTATATGCATGGACCCAACTCCCATGAGTTGGCATAAGGTGGCTAAAACAGGAGCGATCGACGGGTAAATGAGGTAGCACCTCTGATCGGACACACTTCTTTGATACCATTCTATTACTTGTGATTGATTTGGTGCTTGATTTGGGAGTGTTGTTCGATGTGGGCGGTAGTGGCTGCTATCCATCACCACCAGTCCGGATGCGTAATTGGTATATCTACCCTGGCATTGCCTAGTTGTGCCGTGTCACCTACCATATCGAGCTTTACTACGAGTTGTGATTTCTCCCGTATCCTGTGGAGTATCGAGGGTAGCCCACATTTTGGGAGTATGCTAATACTGGATAGACTACTGGGACTATTACGTGTTAAGGTGGACAATGTAAAGCCTTAATGCTATTTAAAAGTATGTTTATTTTATATTAGACATTATTATAGTAGCGAATATTAATACATAGTAGAAAGTTTAACGGATCCTTAAAGAATGGGCGATCCCAAGCATTCTTTAAGTTATTTGTACTTTATATACAGTTCACTTGAGTTGGTTTACATTGTATAAGTATGTATGTCCTGACTCGAGTGTTTGTGTTTTATTTACGCTCGTGTCAGCCTGAGTATTCACAGCTTTGGATTTCACCTTTCTGGAGCTAGGAATCGCTGGAGTTTATGCCTATCTAGTTATCTATCTATTTCAGTTTCAGTTGTTCTATTTCAGCTTTTGTATTAGAGACTTATGTATTTGGGATTTCTATTGTACTTGTTTCAGAACTGTATTGGTTTTCAGACTATGTATTTTGTATCTGTTTTTGAGACTCTGTATTTTAGTGGCTTCATGAACCACTATTTATTTTATTTCCGCTGCGAGTTATTCTATATTTCTGTGTCTATGATTCTGTGAATGATTTTATTTGCTCCAAATTTTATTACAATCTGTTATTTTGTATTATTCAAGTCTGACATGTGTGGATTACCCAAACATCAACATGCCCTTGCCTCTTTACCTTCCATGACCTTTTGCCATCATGTAACCACTATCTCTTCACATTCCAGTCCATAGCCGGGCCTTTTGTGACCATGGCCGAGCCTATATGCCACAAATCAAGTCATGGCCGAGCATGTTTGGTGATGGTCAAGCCTACTTGCAAGATGGCCGAGCCACTTGTTTGGTTAAACCCATATTTCTTTCATTTTTTGTCCATATTTTACATTGTTTAATTTATACTCTTTTGTGTTGGATATTTTTTTATGTATGGTCGTATTTTATTTGTTTACAAGATTTGGATTTGGGTGCTACTTCTCCTCTAATCTGATTCGTGCTTTGTCGTGCTTTTTCGGAGTTTGTTCTTGTGTTTGAATTGTCATCTCTAGCTTTAAAAAGGTGAGTTTATCACTCTCGACAAATTGTACTTATATAAATGTGAAACAATGTCACTTGGATATGTAGTAGTTGATATGCTATGATATATGCTCACATATGCCTGTTATATGATATTTTATGATGTTATAACCTGATTATATACTTGTTTAATCACCTAATATAATATGCTATGTTTTACCGTTCATTTTATTTTCTGTTTCTCACACTTCAAGTTCCCTTTCACTATGGGTTGAAATGATACATACCCGAATGGACTTTAGAATAGGGAAAGTCGTTATGAGCTGAAATGATAGGCTCGAGCGATTTTTTTTGACTTGGGATTGCGGGTTTGAAATGATAAAACCCGGGATTTTAATTCATTATGGATTGAAATGATATATTATCTGTATCACTTGACCTAGGTTAGAAAATATTATACAGACCCATGGTTAATTTTAGATATACAGATTTGGAATATAAAATATATGAGATTTTAATTTAAATTTGGATTTAAATGATTTAAATAAATTTTATAGTTTTTTTCTGTAAGTTAAAATTTTATAATTCAATAACTGATTAAAAATGTAAATTAAAATGTGATTTAACTTAATAATTGAAATTTGATTTAAATGGAAATTTTAGGCTTAACTTGGTAATAAATAATTTATTTATGAAATGGATATTTTTTAAAAGTAAATAAAATGTCTAGTTGTTTGTTAAACTAAAATTAAAGCAATATAAATGTAATTTTGACTTAATAAATGAATTATGGTTAAATTTGTATATTTATTTATAAAAAAATTATTTTATTTAAATCATAAGTGAAATGATATCCAAATAAATAATTTTGAAAAGTGATATATGTTTTATAAGTTAAAAATGGTGAAAACTGAATTATAATGTTTCTGAAATGTTATAGAAAATCTCAGATTTGTATTGGCAGCATTTATGAAATGCTGTGGTTTTAAGGTAGCATTTTATAAGTGCTGCTGTTTCTGTAAATGTACTGTTTTCTAAAATAATACTACTATCTACTGTAACCATTTCTAAGTGCTACTGTTTCTGAAAAGACTATATTTCTGAAATACTACTATCTACAGTAACATTTTCTAAGTGCTGCTGTTTCTGAAAAAGACAATATTTCTGAAATACTACTATCTATACAGTAATGTTTTCTAAGTGCTGCTGTTTCTGGAAGATGTTATTTTCGAATGCTAATATATGTATTATCACATTTTCAAAGTGCTACGAATGCTAAAAATACAATGTTTTGGAAATGTTATAATTTAATATATGAACTTAGAAGTGCTACAACTTTGTAAATGAATATTATTTTGAAAGCCATTGACATTGAATTTAAATGGTTTGAAATGAATATGTTTTGATTTGAAATATAAACCATTTTTGAAATTTATAACCACAGGTTATAATAATGATTGGTTGTTAAAGAGACCGGGATCAGATATGGACATACTCTCTGTCGATACCGAAAACCACTTTAACAACTGTGTACGCGGTGGAGACTCCAAAATGAAGTAGGATGGTGGCGACGATTCGATTTTGAGGTATAAACGTGGACCCGACTCCTGTGAGTTGGCATAAGGTGGCTAAAACATGATCAATCGACGAGCTAATGAGGTAGCACCTCTTATCGGACACATTCCATCATATACCATTATATTACTTTGTGATTGATTGGGTGCACCCCTTGATTCGGGAGTATGGCTCGAGGTGGGCGATTGTTGCGGCTCTGCGTTACCACCGGCCCAGAAGTGTAATTGGTATATCTACCCTGGCATTGCCTAGTTGTGCCGTGTCACCTACCATAGCGTGCTTTACTACAAGTTTGATTTGTGCCGTACTTATGGAGTATCCTCTGGTAGCTCCAGTTTACGGGGTATTACGGTACTGTATAGACTATTGGCACTATAAAATGTGCTAAAGGGGATATGGGTAACGCCTTAACGCTATTTTTAAATAGTTCACTTTACTTTAGACACTATTATAATAGCGTATCTTACTACATAGTAGATAGTTTAACGGATCCTTAAAGGATGGGTGATCCCAAGCATCCTTTAAGTTATTGTGGCATTTCTAGAACAGTTCACTTGAGTTGATTTACATTGTATAAGTATGTATGTCCTGACTCGAGTGTTTGTGTTTTGCTTTACGCTCGGGTCAGCCTGAGTATCACAGCTTTGGATTCCCCTTCTGGAGCTAGAGATTGCTGGAGTTATCTGTCTATCTAGTTATCTATTTCCATTTCAGTTATTTCCTATTCAGCTTTGCTTATGTATTTGTGAACTTATGTATTCAGACTTCTGTTGTATCTTTTTTTCAGACTATGATATTGTGTATCTGTTTTGAGACTATGTATTGTAGTGGCTTCATGAACCACTATATATTTTATTTCCGTTGCGAGTTATTCTGATATTCTATGTCTGTGATTCTGTGATTGGTTTTATTTGCTCCAAATTTATATACAACCTATTGTTTTGTATTTATCCAGTCCGACATGTGTGGATTTATTGTCGATTTGAATGGTCTAAAATAGTGGGTCGTTACATAACTTTTCCAACCTTAAGACATAAGCCATCATATCATTTATTTAAAAATCAAATTTTAAATATAATTTATTATTTATATTTTTTTTCCTATTTTATATTTCAAAGCCTCTATATGTCATCCATATGAAAACACAGTGGGTATTTGCATCTTTCATCTACCCTAATTTACTTTACACTTAAGATATCAACTCATGTCACATCTTTCCATGTTTTTAAAATTTAAATATATTTTACAACTTAAAACCTTATTATAATTATTACATTATTCATGTTAAAATTGTTCTTAACATTTAAAAGTGGTTTAAAGCAAAAGTCAAAATATTACAACTTAGAATAACTTGTCATTCGATAAAAAGCTGAAAATTCAAAAATTGCGTTTCGATCACTTTTCCAGTTTTAAATCGAATTTCCAATTTATGTAAACAGAATTCAAAAATGAATTTTCTATTATTTTATATAAATTAAAAGAGGAATATTTAATTATTAAACCATTAATTGAATATTTAAAATAAATTAAATATTAACAAAATAAAAGCGATAAAATTCCAGGTCTTTACATTCTCCCACTTCAAAGAATTTCAACCCCAAACTTTACCACAATCCCAAACCCAGAAAGAACCAAACTAACCACATGAATTTTTAACACTAAAGTCCATGAGGTGCGTAGATCATTCTGATTCGATCACCTATTCGAATACATAACTCTACTTCTGAACTAGTATCTCCCACCCATTCTCTAGTGCGGACTCCAATCAGGCCTCTTGATTAGAACTCTCTGGTCTCCTTACACAGACATATACTATGATATAAAACTTGGTTTCCAAATCAAGAACCCTTACTAAGTTTTTTTCCATCATGAATCGAGTGATAGATCCTTATTCGAAATAGTGTGAAATACTTCCAAATCAAATACCTGAATCCTGGATCAAGAATTATATAAACAAGAGAAATGATCTACATACAACCTAAGTACCTTTCCTTATTTCCACCTATATTCCCAACTTCCTTTTTACCTTCCCAAAATATTTATGAAATATGTCACAAAGTTTTGTCTTAGGTTTAAACATTCTAAATGATACAACTTTATTTAAGAAATCCCTTTCATAAAAATTATTTACTTTTTTGAGTTGTATAATACTCTCCTATAACTTAAAAGTTTATACAAATCATCCAATTTAAATCTTATTAAGGTTGTTCGATATCATTTAAATTCTATACATACATATATACATTATACATACATATATACATTATACATACATACACACACACACACATATATATATTAAAAAATCACTTTACCGACTATTTTCTAAGTTAAAAGAAAGGTTTACAAAAAGCCAACAATATTACATATCATACCAAAATACATCCAAGGACTAGACATAACTTCTAAAACACAATGCAATCTAGGGGTCTTCCAAAAAATCCTATCCAAACTACGATTCCCCAAACCTACCCATGGGTACTTCCCCTATCTTTTCCCTTTTGAGGGCGATGGTTTCTTCATAAACCCCTTGGCCTGTTGTATCCTTTCCAAAATAGAACAATTCTTTTTTATGTGCCCTAGCTAATGGCAGAAAAGCAAATGTTTTTCCCAAACTTTGGGAACTCTAGGACCCCTCACTCCTTCGGTACAATAATCCATGGTATGTCCTAACTTACAACAACAGTTGCAAGTAATTTCCTTTTCCTTCTTAAAAAATTTCCTTAGCGGGGCACCCTCTTCCGATTTGTCCTCCCAGGGCTTCTTCCAATGCATCATACACCTCCTCTTCTTGCGATTGCTATTGCTTCTCTCTGGAAAGGTTGCTGGCTTCTTTAGATCTTCAAAAACTTCTACCTCCGGGTCCACAACTGCTATGGCGACCTAACTAGCAACCCAATAACTGGCTTCTCATCCACATCCTCCTTGTATACTCATTCCTTGCTACCTGAATATAGTAAGGTGTTCTTAGGATACACTTCCAAACGGGATTTATGTAGGAAAAGGTATCTACGAATGATAAACAAATATCATCATTTCCTAACAACAATCACAACCAAATAACTACATTAATTTTGGAAATTATTCCTTTTATATAAAATATAATCCTAGGTAAAATTATTTCATTTACCAAATTTCAAAAACATTACCATATTGGTTTTCCTTGTTTAACTGTTGAGAAACCCATTTCTACACCGTGGTGTCCCATGTCTCGACTAGAATTCATAAGCCAATCAGTAGATAAACCAACACAATATAATTTTTTTATAGCACTAATGAATACGCGCTCTTATATATACTCAACTTCTAGGTGTCACTTACCCTATCTCCAATGCGTTTTACCCTACCAAGGCCTAAGTGTTTGCTCAACCTAAGCTCTGATATCACGTGTAATGTTCACCCTTTTCGAGGTGCTGACTACATAGTGGTAACCTAAAATTGTATTTTACGGAACAACCTCTCAACCCGCGAACCAATCCGTAAAGGGACATGTAAGGGTAAGAGCCTAAGCTTCATTAGAGTTCACAAAGCCAGAACCCTTATCATGTTTGAAAATAACCAACCAGATCTGATCCCGGTCTCTTTGAACCGACAGTCGATAATTTATGGTAAACCCAACTCCGGTTCTTTCGGAAATAAACAGACAAATGCATAAGAGCGGAGATCACCTCCTAACCATTTAAGTGGGTGGATTTCCTTATCCTTTGTCTTAGGAGAACAAACCGAGATTTATACACACGGTACAACATTAGCGAAGACGATTGTGCTATATAACTTACGTGTTTCTCCTAGATATTTCCAAAGTTATATTTTGGCCAAGATTTGATAAACAGTTATTTAACTATCAAATAAACAAACAGTCTAACATTGATTAAATTCCATATGGGATCCACTAAGCCTTCTTAATAAATCTCCATTTATTAAATACTTTAATTATTTATTAAAATAATTATATACTTATCTCATTCGCATAAGTATATTCTCAAACAATTTACTTCCTATATTTGGAAAATCTATATTCTTATACAATGATATAAAAATATTCAAAAAATATATTAAGAAAAGATTTCTTATTTTGAAAATTCTACTAATTGGATCAAAAATACCGTCTTTTTGAAACACTGTTTTAATGAATTTAAATCACTAACCTTCATTGTTAAGTAGGAAAAAGGCTTCCCTACCATCAAAATTAAGAAGGACTATTTTTTTTATTCATAAACTTAAATTTTTTAAGTGATCCAATTCGTATAAACCAAAGTCTATACCTAAATCTTATTTTCCAAAATCCAAGACCTCTTTCAAATTTTATAACTTTATCAAACCCTTCAATTTAAAAGATTACACTTTATAAATTTTAAACACCTTTAATAAACAAAATTATAATTGAAATACATTACTTAATTTACTTGAATTAACTTGAATAAATTGAGTAAATTAAATTACTTTTAGCAAAAAGATTAATTAGATTAAATATCATCATTAAATATTTACTTAATAACTTAAATATTATTAAATAAATAACTTATTAATTTAAACATTTTATAAACAAATAATTAATTAATCAACTTTTAAAAACTTTAATTAAATAGATAATTAATTGTCCTTTAAAACCTTTTTAATAAATAAATAATTAATTAACTTTAAACACAACTATTTAAAACTATTAACTTTAAAATATTAAAAATCCAAATAATACTAACTTAACCTTTTTAATTCTAGAAAACACATTACTTCAAAATAATATAAGGTTGAAATTTAAACTAATTTCCTTTTAAAATTGGGAAGAGGCTTAGCGACCACAATGGTACCAAACAAGTTACCATTTATTTCCGGTTCAACAATATAGATTACATCACTGATATTTACAAAAGCAACAAATATGTAAATAAAATTCAAATCAACGAAAGATGGATAACTCTTCGTTTGTCCAAGTCAAATGACATATAAATGCATGTCCAAGTTAGAAAAATAGCAGAATGGGTATTTTATTTTGATCAATAGATGTCCCATAAGATTTATTCAATATAAATATAACAGAACAATGTTTTATTCTACCACTAAGATGTTGGTGATAAAAACATAATTACCGATCAACATTATTGTTTTCTGTGCCTGTTAAATTATAAATACTTTACACTTCAACAATTCTATCAAATAATTTTACAAATGTGTTCTACTCGACGATACAAATCAAACGTCGAAAACCGTAAGTTGAACGGATTTAAATTGAATGCATTATTCGGTATTAAAGTTTAAAACTTACTTTAATTTAAACCCTTATTAATTTTTAAAAGCACTCATTCTTCAAACCCGACCCAAGGCCCAACAAAACGAACACCAAAAATCTCCTTCTTCCCAAAATCCATCTCCACGAACCAAACACTTACCCAAATCAAATTTTGCCTCCAAAACCAATCACGTGGAACTCATATACGTGTGCACAAATGTGCACATGCACCACCATTACCACCACCGATCGCCACCAGGTGACCCCCATAAACGCCTCTCGCCACCCCCTTTCCATCGACCATCGCGACACACTCTCCTAAGCCTTAGGGTGGAATTCGACCATCCAACCTCAAAATGAACGCGACCTGGAAACAAAACTTCACTACGAAAGACCACTCACTACGACTGGTCCAACCACCTACAGGCCATGCCACCACCTCCAATAGCTTCCCCATCATTCCGCGCACCCTTGTTAGCCTCCATGTGGAGTTCGATGCTCCACTCTCTCCACCGCGATAAGAATCCCATGCATCTAAACTGAAATTGTACTAAAACCTAAACCTAGCTTTCCCCATCAACTCCGACCACTAGAGATGCTGCCACCACTTCCAACCTCTCCACCATCATCCAAGCTTGCTTCACAGCACCTCCATTTCCACGGTCGACCAATTACTTGCCGGAAAATCAATTTTCACCTAAATCAATTCATCTAAACCTCCCACCATGATCCTAAGTTGTAAAATCAATCAAATAGTTCAAAAAATAATGAATCAATGAGACAAACAAGCTCGTATGACCTTTTCTATTATATGCTAATAAAAATTTCATATTTTTACATTGTTTACTGACATCGAACACCCGTGGCCACTTTGGACGACGAAATGTCCAGCGACTAATTTTAAAAATCACTATCGCCTATAACGAACAAATTTCTATTTAGTTGCTTATGCTAAGTCTACCTAGTTTAGGAGATTTTGATTTTTATAGTTGAAAGAGTTTTGTGCATTCATGTTTTAAATAAGAACGAAGAAGAAGAGAAGAGCCTGTATGTGCATTTTCTCATATGTCAAGTGTATCTTCTTCATTACAGTAAGCATCTCTATTTTGAAATAATCACATAAGTATTAATATCCTATTTAAAACAAACCGTTAACTAAAGCATTCACATTCATTTCAACAAAATTCCTAGATCTAACAACACTTTTATTTTTCCAAAATGTATAAACAAGGGTAAATGATTCTCACCTTTCTCTAATTTGAAATGCAAAGGTCTAATCTTTTCTTTAAGAAAAGCAGCTTGACTCCAATACCAAATTTCCAAACTTTTTAAATCTTAAAAGAGAAGATTATATATATATATATCCAATTATTTTACAAAAATAGGAAAAATGGAAGTGGGAAGTTAGAGAAAAATGAAGGACAACGTGAACATAAACTATTTTTATAAATGAAGTGGATGGGAAAATGTCACAAATGCCCTTGCTTCATTTTCCTTCCTACCATCATTTCAAATTTTCAATCATGTACCCAACCCCATGAACATACAATGGATCATAAGATATTCCATGTACCTTTTCCAACCTTAACACATAAGCCATCAAATCATTTATTTAAAAATCAAATTTTAAATATAATTTATTATTTATATTTTTTCCCCTTTTTATATTTCAAAGCCCCTATATGTCACCCGTATGAAAATATAACGTGTATTTGCATGTTCCATGTACCCTTGTTTATTTTACACTTAAGATATCATCTCATGTCACATCTTTCCGTGTTTTTAAAATTTAAAAATATTTTATAACTTATACCCTTATTATCATTATATTATTCATTTTCAAAGTGTTTTTAACAGTTAAAAGTGGTTTTAAAGCAGAAAATCAAAATATTACAACTTAGAATAACTTTTTGTTCAATAAAAAGCTGAAAATCCGAAAATTGCATTTCAGTCACATTTCAAGCTTTTCAATCGAATTTCCTATTTATGTAAACAGAATTCAAAAATGAATTTTCTATTATTAGATATAAATTAAAGGAGGATTATTTAATGATTAAAACCAATAATTAAATATTTAAAATAAAGTAAATATTTATAAATCAAAACGATAAAATTCTGGGTCATTACATTCTCCTCCTTAAAAGAATTTCGACACCGAAATTTACCACAACCCCAAACCCAGAAAGAAGCAAACTAATCACATGAATTTTTAACACTATTCATAAGTCCATATGAGGTGCATAGATCATTCTGATTCCATCACATATTCGAATACATAACTCTACTTTCGAACTAGTATCTCCCACCCGATTCTCTAGTGCGGACTCCGATCAGGCCTCTTGATTAGAACTCTCCGATCTCCTTACACAGCCATATACTATGATAGAAAACTTGGATTCCAAATCAAGAACCCTCACTAAGTTTTCACCGTCAAGAATCGAGTGATAGATCCTTATTTGAAACAGTGTGAAACACCTTCAAATCAAATACTCGAATCATGGATCAAGAATTATATAAACAAGAGAAATGATCTACGTACAACCTACGTACCTTTCCTTATTGCCACCTATCTTCCCAACTTCCTTTTTACCTTCCCAAAATATTTATGAAATATGTCACAAAGTTTTGTCTTAGGTTTAAACATTCTAAATGATACAACTTTATTTAAGAAACCCCTTTCATAAAAATTATTTTACTTTTTTGAATTGTATAATACTCTCCTATAACTTAAAAGTATATACAAATCATCCAATTTAAATCTTATTAAGGTTATTCAATATCATTTAAATTCTATACATACATACATACATGTATATTAAAAAATCACTTTACTGACTATTTTCTAAGTTAAAAGAAAGAGTTTACAGAAAGCCAACATTACTACATATCATACCAAAATACATCCAAGGACTAGACATAACTTCTAAAACACAATGCAATCTAGGGGTCTTCCAAAAAATCCTATCCAAACTATGATTCCCCAGACCAACCCATGGGTACTTCCCCCATCTTTTCCCTTTTGAGGGGGATGGTTTCTTAATAATCCCCTTGGCCTGCTGTATCCTTTCCAAAATGGAACTCTTCATACTCCTTACATAGCCATATACTATGATAGAAAACTTGGGTTCCAACTCAAGAACCTTCACCAAGTGTTCGCCGTCAAGAATCGAGTGATAGATCTTTACTCGGAACAGTGTGAACACCTCTAAATCAAATACACGAATCTTGGATATAGAATTATGTAAATAAGAGAAATGATCTATGTACAATCTACGTACCATTCCTTATTAGTACCTATCTTCCCAATTTACTTTTTACCTTACTAAAATATTTATGAAATATTTCACAAAGTTTTGTCTTAGATTTATACATTTTACATGATACAACTTTATTTAAGAAACCCCTTTCATAAAATTTATTTTACTTTATTAACTTGTGTAATACTCTACTATAACTTAAAAGTGTATACAAAGCATCCAATTTAAATCTTGTGAAGGTTGTTCAATCATTAAAATTTTACACATACATACATATACATACATACATACATACATATATATATATACATACATACATATATATATATATATTAATAAAATCACTTCAAACCCTTACTAACCATTTTCTAAGTTAAAAGAAAGAGTTTATAGAAAGCCAGTAATACTATGTATCATACCAAAAAAAAATCCAAGAATATACCAGACATAACTTCTAAAACAAAATGCATTCTAGGGGCTTTTCCAAAAAATCATATCCAAACTAGGGTCCCCTAGACCTACCCATGGGTACTTCCCTTATCTTTTCCCTTTTGAGGGGGGATGGTTTCTTAATAATCTCCCCGGCCTGCTACACCCTTTCCAAAATATGGCAATTCTTCTTGATGTGCCCTAGCCGATGGCAGAAAAAGCAATGTTTTTCCCAAATTTTGGAAACTCCCGGACCCATCACTCCTTCTGTACAATAATCCATGGTATGTCCTGTCTTATGACACCAGTAGCAACTAATTTCCTTTCCTTTCTTGAAAAACTTCCTAAGCAGGGCACCCTCTTTTAATTTATCCTCCCAGGGCTTCTTCTAATGTGACAGAAATCTCCTCTATTGTGTTTGCTATTGCTGCTCTCTAGAGAGGTTGTTGGCTTCTTCTAATCTTAAAAACTTCTACCTCCGGGTCCACAACTGCTTTGGCGACCTGACTAGTAGCCCAACCATCCTTAGAGGTTACCCTATTCGCTTCCTTTTCCCATCCATGTCCTCCTTGTGTACTCATTCCTTACAAACTGAATATAGTAAGATACCTTAGGATACACTTCCAAATGGGATTTATGTAGGAAACGGTATCGTCTATAAATAATTAACAAATATTATCATTTCCAAACAACAATCACAAGCAATTAACTATATTAATTTTGGAAATTATTCATTTTAAGATAAAATATAATCCTAGGTAAAATTATTTCATTTACCAAATTTCAAAAACATACCGTGTTGGTTTCCCTTCTTTAAGTGTTTAGATACCTCTATCAATACCGTAACGTCCCATGTCTTGACCAGAATTTATAAGCCACTCAACAGCTAAACCAACACAATATAAAACATTTTATAGCACCAACAAATATGCGCTTTTATATACACTCAACTCATTCTACGGTGTCACTTACCTTCTCTCTAATGAATTTTTTCCCACTTAGGCCTAGGTGTTCGTTCAACCTAAGCTCTAATATCACATGTAACGTTCACCCTTTTTAAGGTGCTGACTACACAGTGGTAAACTCGAATCTGATTTTACGGAACAGCCTCTCGACTCGTGACCAACCCCGTAAAGGGACATATAGGAGTAAGAGTCTAAGCCTCATCGGAGTTCACAAAGCGAGAACCCCCTATCATGCGTGAGCATCACTAACCAGATCCGGTCTCAGTCTCTCCGAATCGGTAATCGATAATTTTCGGGAAACTAAACTCCTTTCTTTCGAAAATAAACAAACAAATACATAAGAGCGAAGATCACCTCCTAACCGTTTGAGTGGATGAATTTCCTAATCATTTTTCCTAAGAGAATCGAATGAGATTTATATGCACAGTACACCATCAGCGATGATGACTGTGCCATATAACTCATATATATCTCTTAGATATTTCCAGAGTTATATTTTGGCCAAGATTTGATAGTCATTTATTTAACTATCAAATAAACAAACAGTCCAACATAGATTAAATTCCATGGGGGTTCCACTAAGCCTTCTTAATAAATCTCCATTTATTAAATACTTTAATTATTTATTAAAATATTTATATACATACCTCACTGGCATAAGTATATTCTCAAACCATTTACACCTACATTTGGAAAATCTATACTCTTATACAATGGTATAAGAATATTCACAAAATATTTTAAGAAAATATTCTTATTTTCAAAATCCCTCTTATTGTTTCAAAAACACTATCTTTTTGAAATACTGATTTTTATGAATCCAAATCACTAATCCTTAAGTGTTAAGTAGGGAAAAGGCTTCCCTACCACCAAAATTAAGAAGAATTATTAATTTGATTCATAAACCTAAATTTTGTTAGAGATCTAATTCTTATAAACCAAAGTTTATACCCAAATATTATTTTCCAAAATCCAAGACCTCATTCAAATTTTATAACTTTATCAAACCCTTCAATTTAAAAGAATACTCTTTATAAAACAATTTATAAAAGTTAAACACCTCTTATAAAAAAAATTATTATTGAAATACATTATGTTATTTACTTGAATTAACTTGAATAAATTGAGTAACTTAAAACATATTTAGCAAAAAGATTAATTTGTATTAAATATCATCATTAGATAATTACTTAATTAACTTAAATATTATTAAATAAATTACTTATTAATTTTAAACATTTGATAATTAATTAATTAGTTAATTGACTTTTGCAAATGTTAAGTAAATAGATAATTAATTATCCTTTAAAACCTTTTTAATAAATACATAATTAATTAACTCCAAACACAATTATTCAAAACTATTAACTTTAAAATATTAAAATCCAAATAATATTAACTTAACCTTTTTAATACTAGAAAACACTTTACTTCAAAATAATATAAGGTTAAAATTTATATCCATTTCCTTTTAAAATTGGGAAGAGGCTTAGCGACATCAATAGCACTTAACAAGTTGCAATTTATTTCCAGTTCAACAAATAGAACATATCACTGGTATTTACATAAGCAACAAATATGTAAATAAAATTCAAATCAACAAACGACGGATAACTCATGGTATGTCCAAGTCAGCTGACAGATATATACATGTCTAAGTCAGAAAAATAGCAGAATGAGAATTTATTCTGCTCAATAGATGTCCCATAAGATCTATTCAATATAAATATAGCAGAACGGTGTTTTATTTCGCTACTAGGATGTCACTGATAAAAATATGGTTATCGATTCACGTTATTATTTTCTATGCCTATTAAATTATAAATATTTTACTCTTCAACAATTCTTTCAAATTACTTTACAAATGTGATTTACTCGTTGATACGAATCTAACGTCGCAAACCATAAGTTGAATGGATTTAAATTGAAAGCGTTATTCCATTTTAAAGTTTAAAACTTACTTTAATTTAAACCCTTTTATTTTTTAAAAGCACTCATTATTCAAAACCGGCCCAAGGCTCAACAAAAAAAACACCAAAAATCTCTTCTTTTCAAAATCCATCTCCACAGACCAAACACTTACCTAAATCAAATTTGTCCCAAAAACCAATCACCTGGAACCCACATACACGTGCGCGCACATCCACATGCACCACCCTTACCACCGCAGATCACGATCATGAGACCCCCTACAAACGCCTCTCACCGCCCTCTTTCCATCGACCCCCGCAACACTCCCTCCCAAGCCCTAGGTTGGAATTCGACCATCCAATCTCCTAATGAACGCGACCTGGAAACAAAAATTCACCGCAAATAACCAATCACCACGACCACCCCAACCACCTGCAGGCCACGTGGCCACCACCAATCGCTTTCCAATCGTTCTATGCACCTATGCTTGCCTCCATATGAAGCTCGATGCTCCATCCTCTTCATCGCGACAAGAATCCTACGCATCAAAACTAATAGTGTACTAAACCGTAAACCTAGCTCTCCCCATTGACTCCGACCATCGGAGACGATGTCGCCGCTTCCAACCTCTCCATCATCATCCAACCTTGCTTCACATCACCTTTATTTCCACTATTGACGATTTACTTGCCAGAAAACATAGTTTTTGTTGGGAATTTTGCGGTTCGAGACAAATTTGATGGCGATTGCGATAAAGATAATGCTGTAATTCCGACTTCAAGGAACTATGGAATAGATTCTTTTAGACAATAGTTCAACCCACCAGGTACAAACGGGTTATCGAACTATCGACTTTCAGGATTCAATGAAGCCCTATAACAGCGTAATCGGATTTAAAGTTTGCACGCCTTTGATCCGACCAAGAACACTTTAGCAATGGTTTCTGATGATGCAATTTGTATAGAATAGAATGAAGAGGAAGAAGGAACAAATCTGCAACAATTCAGCGTTTGCAACACCTTGCAGATGTTACAAAATATAGAGTAATGGAAGTGCAGCGATTAGCAACACTTCCATGGTGTCACAGATCTGTGCAAGAAAAAGAAGAAGAAGAGCACCAGAAAAAAAATTTCCAACGATTTTTGGGCGTCACTATTTATAGTGGTAGAGAGGTGCCGATTCGCCAAGTGTCACAACCGTTTGCAACGGCCGTGTCTATTCATTTTCCAACGGTTCAAAACTGGTCGCGTCTATTCATTTTGTAACATTTTAAAAAACGTTACAATTTCCCGCCATTAATTCAAATTTAGAAATTTCGGTTTTGGGTCCTTAACGGGCTGAAATCCAACCCGTTACTGTTTACATATGATCCAAAAATATTTTCGGATCCGAACCCGAAACCCGTACCCGACCCGGCCCGGTTCGGTCGGACGGAGGCGGCGGCGCGCGTGTGGTGTTGCATGACTTCTCTCCTCACAACAAAGCAAACATGTGGGAGCCCCAAGGCCCCAACATCCACATGAAGATACTTTATTTATACAAATATATTGTATAAGATTCTATCATGTGGGACTAACTTCTCTTCTTCCTCTTTACTTCTTCTCTTCCAAATCAAAAAACCAAAGCCCCAATAAAATGTTTGAAAATTTTACAACAATCTCCCCCAATTTTCAAAATAAATAAATAAATAGGACGGCTGAATCACTAGAGTGACTTCCTACATACCCCAGTGGGATCAAGCCTATGTAGTTCTAAGATCAAGTTTTGCATCATCGTGAAAACCAACACATAAATAAAAGGTATCTTTTGGATTTGAACCTTTACTTAGTGTAAACCATTCACAGCCTTATCTAGATTCTATGGTGAACAAATCTTGAACCAAGTATCCATAATGATAAAACCGGAACAATCACACATGTTGATTTCCTTAGGTAAAGTGTTCTGTATTGCTCAGCACGTTAATGGCCATGTGCTTAAATCCTGGTTCATGAGTCTACGTAGAAAGCGGACTTACTTTCCTAGGAAACAGCCTGATTTCCATACTCATATAGGTAAGTCTCTTAAGGTGTTTCTGCGATTCACCTTTTCAGGTTTCTAGACTTATTAAGGATATATATCCATCCTTTGTTCTTGTAGAATCCAACACTAAATAATATGGGATTATTGATTTAGTGTTCCATAATCATTCTCTTAACTTGTTGGTACCCATTGAACTTTGTCTATCCTTTTCAAGACATAAGTTGGGTTTCTGTTAAGGATAATCAACCTTCATTCACAGACCTTAGTCCCATTTCTTGTGACTTTATAGAAACCATTGCCTTTGGAAGACTCTTTGTAAGTGGATCAGCCAAGTTTTTCTTCGTTTCTATGTAGTCAACAGTTATAACTCCTCTTTTGAGTAACTATCTCACCATTTGATGTCTTAGACTCACATGTCTAGACTTTCCATTATATGTCTTATTAGACACATTGTATATCGTTGCTTGATTGTCACAGTTAATCAAGACTACTGGAGATGGCTTCTTCCATAAAGGGATTTCCATTAATAAATTTCTAAGCCATTCCGCTTCATTACATGCATCTGCTAATGCAATCAATTCTGACAACATTATTGAGTCAGAAATAAAGGTCTGCTTCTTGGAAGCCCAAGACACAGCAGTGCCTCCTAATGTAAAGATCCATCCAGTAGTAGACTTGGATTTGGATTCTACATTGTTCCAGGTTGCATCACTATATCCTTCTATTACAGTAGGATATCCTTTATAAGATAAACCATATTCAATGGTTCCTTTCAAATAAGCTAAAACTCTGGAAATAGCTTTCCAATGTTCGAAACCTGGATTGCTCGTAAATCGACATAATACACTTATAGCATGTGCGATGCCTGGTCTAGTGCAATGCATAGCATACATAAGACTCCCAATAACACTGGAATACTCTAGTTGAGAGATAGTACGTCCAGTGTTCTTTTCCAATTAAATACTAGGATCTAAAGGAGTTGGTGCTGGTTTGTCATCGTAATGACCATACTTTTGTAGGAATTTCTCTATGTAATGAGATTGAGTTAGTAATAACTCCCTCTCTTTCCTAATAATTTTAATTCCCAAAATTACATCAGCCTTTCCTAGATCTTTCATATCGAATTTAGAAGACAGAAACTTTTTAGTTTCATTCACACATGATATATTGGAACCAAATATTAGCATGTCATCAACGTATAAACATATTATAACACTACCATTGTTATCCGATTTGCTATAAATACATTTATCAGCATCATTAACAATGAATCCATATGACAGTGCAACTTTATCAAATTTCTCATGCCATTGCATGGGAGCTTGCTTCAGGCCATAAAGAGATTTCACTAATTTGCAAACTTTCTTTTCTTGGCCTGGGGTTTTGAAACCTTCAGGTTGTTCCATATATATCTCTTCTTCTTAATCTCCATTTAGAAAGGCAGTCTTTACATCCATTTGATGTATGACTAATTTATGAATTGATGCAAGTGCAATTAAACAGCGTATAGAAGATATGCGAGCAACTGGAGCATATGTATCAAAGTAATCTACTCCATGTCTTTGCTTATCTCCCTTAGCAACTAATCTTGCTTTAAACTTATCAATGGATCCATTTGTATTCAACATTTTCTTGAATATCCATTTACATCCTATAGGTTTAGCACCAAGAGGTAAATCGGTTAAAACCCAAGTTTGGTTTAACAGTATGGAATTCATTTCATCATTGATAGCTTCTTTCCAGAAATTTGAATCTTTGGAACTCATAGCCTCAGAATAAGTTTTGGGATCGTCATCGACGTTCATTACATATTTAGTCAGATTAAGGACTTCGTGCTTACTGCCTTCTACAAGATATGTAATGAAGTCAGGACCATAGTCCTTCTCTATTCTTGCTCTTTTACTTCTCCGTTGTTGAGTACTATTATCTGGTACTGATACTTCCTTGTTGTTTTGAGCAGGAGCATAATCATCGTCATTGATATCATTAGCCATACTAGGTTCTGGACTAGATGATCTCAATGGGATCTCAACAGTTTGATTTTCAAAAAATTCTACATCTACAGATTCTATAACTTCTAGGGTGTCAAGAATAAGGAATCTATAAGTTAACTATTAGGTGAATATCCTATGAAAACACATTTAAATGCTCTATTTCCTAACTTTGGTCGTTTAGGGTCTGGTTTTCTAACATATGCTAAGCAACCCCAAACTTTAAGTCTAGTTAGGTTAGGTTTCCTATTAAACCATAATTCATAAGGGGAAATATTATTCTTTTTAAGTGGTACTCTATTTAAAATATAACATGCAGATAACATAGCATCACCCCATAGGTTATAAGGTAAATTAGAACTTATGAGCATGGCATTAACCATTTCTACTAAAGTTCTATTCTTCCTTTCAGCAACACCATTTTGTTGTGGTGTATATAGGGCAGTACATTGGTGAACTATACCTTGTTGTTTACAAAACAATGTGAAATCATTTGAGAAATATTCACCACCTCGATCTGAATGTAATATTTTAATTTTAACTCCTAATTGTGTTTCGACCTCTGCTTTGTTAATTTTGAATTTATCAAAGGCCTCATCTTTAGTTTTCATTAGATATACATATGCATATCTAGTATAATCATCAATGAATGTTATATAGTATTGGTTACCACCATAGGTGATATGACTTTTTAAGTCACCCACATCACTATATACCAAATCAAGCAAACCAGTTTTCCTTTCTACGGATTTAAAGGATTTTCGGTGTATTTTTGCTTAAACACATATTTCACATTTAGAGATGGTATCGAAATCACAATCAGAAATTAATCCTAATTTATGTATATTTCTAATGGAATTATAATTAACATGTCCTAATCTACCATGCCATAAATTAATAGAATCAACAATATAAACAGAAGATTTCTTTATTAGATTCAACTTAATCATGCCGTTACAAGAGTATCACTGTCCAATGAATCTACCATTCTTAGACAACACTAGCTTATCAGACTCATACACCATCTTGAATCGTCCTTTGTTAAGAAGGTATCTAGATACCAAATTCTTACACATATCAGGTGCATAAAATACATTTACTAGTGTAAGAACTTTTCCAGAGGTGAAAGTAAGTTCTATAGTGCCTTTTCCCAGAACTTTGCTTGGAACCTTATTTGCTCCAGTAACTTCGTCGGCTACTCCTTTATTTTCTTCGTAACTCTTGAACAGATTACGGTCTTTGCAAATGTGAATGGTTGCTCCAGTATCGAACCACCAATCATTATCATTGCCGCTAATGGAGTTCGCCTCTTGTACTACAGCCACAAGCGAGTCTTCGACCACATTCACTTTTTGTTGTTTCTTCCGCAGACGGCAGTCTCGGGCATAGTGCCCGGGCTTGTTACAAAAATAACAAGCACCTTTCTTTTTGTTGTTGGTTTTGGAATGATTATTCTTCTTAAACTGTGTCTCATTCTTTGGCTTTAACTTATCAGTAATTTCAACATTATTTGCCTTAGAATGGGATTCAGTTTGCGGATTATCATCTAGATCGCGTTTGCGAGAGTCTTCTTCAATACGGAGATGACGCTGTAAACTATCTAAATTATAATCCGTTTCCGCATGCTTCATCTTTTTCTTATAATCATTCCAACTACGCGGAAGTCTCGAAATTATAACTCCAACAACAAAAGATTCAGGGAGATCAATTCCAGCATCTTTAAGCTGATTCACCAACAGTAAGATTTCGCTTACTTGTCCAATTATGGACTTATTGGTGACCATTTTGAAATCCATAAAATTAGAAATAAGAAACTTTTTATTACTTGCCTCGGATATGCGGTACTTATTCTCCAGGTCAGTCCAAAGTGCCTTCGCTGTTTCCAAGGTCCTAGGAGCATTGTAGACTGGGGTAGATAGCGCATTCAGAATATGGCCTCTACATAGAAAATCGTCCTCTTTGCGCTTTGCACATTTATCCTTTAGAGCAGCATCATCCTTATCAGTTTCCTTCGGGATTTCTTCCAAGTCATTTTCCAAAATGTAGAACAACTTGACGGTGACCAGGAAAAATTTCATCTTCTCTTGCCAACGAGTGAAATTGTCGCCATCAAAACGCTCTAATCGAGATAGATGCTGATTCATAACTTGTAGAGCGCTCGAACCTTCCATGGTTGAAGACTATTGTCTGAAATGTGTTGGGAATTTTACGGTTCGAGACAAATTTGATGGCGATTGCGATGAAGATAATGCTATAATTCCGACTTCAAGGATCTATGGAATAGATTCTTTCAAACAATAGTTCAACCGACCAGGTACAAACGGGTTATCGAACTATCGACTTTCAGGATTCAATGAAGCCCTATAACAGCGTAATCGGATTTAAAGTTTGCACGCCTTTGATCCGACCAAGAACACTTTAGCAATGATTTCTGATGATGCAATTTGTATAGAATAGAATGAAGATGAAGAAGGAAGAAATCTGCAACGATTCACCGTTTGCAACACCTTGAAGATGTTACAAAATATAGAGTAATGGAAGTGCAGCGATTAGCAACACTTCCCTGGCGTCGCAGATCTGTGCAAGAAAAAGAAGAAGAAGAGCACCAGAAAAACTTTTTCCAACGATTTCTGGGCGTCACTATTTATTGTGGTAGAGAGGTGCCGATTCGCCAAGTGTCACAACCGTTTGCAACGGCCATGTCTATTCATTTTGCAACGGTTCAAAACTGGTCGCGTCTATTCATTTTGTAACATTTTAAAAAACGTTACAATTTCCCGCCATTAATTCAAATTTAGAAATTTCGGTTTTGGGTCCTTAACAGGCTGAAATCCAACCCGTTACTGTTTACATATGATCCAAAAATATTTTCGGATCCGAACCCGAAACCCGTACCCGACCCGGCCCGGTTCGGTCGGACGGACGGTGGCGGTGCGCGTGTGGTGTTGCATGACTTCTCTCCTCACAACAAAGCAAACATGTTGGATTCCCAAGACCCCAACATCCACATGAAGATACTTTATTTATACAAATATATTGTATAAGATTCTATCATGTGGGACTAACTTCTCTTCTTCCTCTTTACTTCTTCTCTTCCAAATCAAAAAACTAAAGCCCCAATAAAATGTTTGAAAATTTTACAACAGTTTTCTCCCAAATCAGTTCATCTAAATGTCCGCCTCGATCCCAAGTCGTAAAATCATCCGAATAGCTCTAAAAATCACAAATCGATGAGACAAAGAAGCTCTTATAACCCATTTTCTCTTTTATGCTGAATAAACATTTCATATTTTTATATTATTTACTGACATCGAATGCCCACGGCCACTATAGATGATGAAACATCTTGTGATTATTTTTAAAAATCACTATTGCCTATGACGAACAAGTTTCTTGTTCGTCGCTTGGGCTAATTCTATCTGGTTTGGGAGATTTTGATTTTTATAGTTAAATGGGTTTTTGGTATTCATGTTTTAAACAAGAACAGAGAAGAAGAGAAGAGCCTATATGTGTGTAATTATATCAAGTGTATCTTCATCATTACAATAAGCATCTTTATTTTAAAATATTCACATAAGTAATAATATCTTATCTAAAACAAACTATTAATTAAAGCGTTCACATCCATTTTAACTAAATTCCTATATCCAACATCACTTATATTTGCCCAAAATGTATAAACAAAGGTTAGTGACTCTCACCTTTCTCTAATTTGAAATGAAAAGATCAAACTTTTTTTTAGCAAAGAAATGTTGACTCCATTACTATATTTCCAAACTTTTTAAAACTTAAAAGAGAAGATTATATACATACATACATACATACATATATATATATATATATTATAAAGATAGGAAATAATGGAAGAGAGAAGTTAGAGAATAAAAATAATGAAGGCCAAAATGAACATAAACTATTTTTATAAATGAAGAGGATGGGAAAATGTCACAAATGCCTTTGCTTCATTTCCTTCCTCTCATCATTTCAAATTTTCAATCAGGTACCCAACCCTATAAAAATACAATGGATTATAGGATGATCCGTATACATTTTCCAACCTTAACACATAAGCCATAGAATCATTTATTTAAAAATCAAATTTTAAACATAACTTATTATTTATATTTTTCCTCTTTTTATATTTCAAAGCCTCTATATGTCACCCATATGAAAATATAGTGGGTATTTGCATGTTTTACGTCCCCCACTTTACTTTACACTTAAGACATCATCTCATGTCACATCTTTCCTTGTTTTTAAAATTTAAATATATTTTATAACTTAAACCCTTATTACTATTATATTTATATTATTCAGTTAAAAGTGGTTTTAACATTTAAAATTGGTTTTAAAGCAATAATTCAAAATATTACAACTTATAATAACTTGTTGTTCGATAAAAAGCTGAAAATTCGAAAATTACATTTCGGTCACATTTCCAGTTTTAATCAAATTTCCGATTTATGTAAACAAAATTCGAAAATGAATTTTCTATTATTAGATAGAAATTAAAAGTGGATTATTTAACGATTAAAACCATTAATTGAATATTTAAAATAAATTAAATATTCACATATCAAAGCGATAAAATTTGGGTCATTACAGGAAGTTTCTAATCGAGGAACCTGATCGAAGTCTGCACTAAGGAGGTCGATTGAGCGATACTAGTTTGGATGTGAAGTCTATGCTTTCGAGCTAGTGGTCTAATCAGATATTGCGTACGGATGATTTTTGTACATAATACGGGCTTAAGTAAATTTGTATGCTTGTCGTGTGACTTTAGAAAAGTGTGAACCTAAGCAAAATATTCTAAATATTGTTTGTTAAGTCACTAACATTTAGATGATATTAATTGTTAGTTCATTCCCTTATGGAATTAGATTTGAGTGATAGTGTGATTTTATAAACTATGGTTTATAAAGTTATTGGGTATTAGAACTTAAATCCCGATGTTTTTGAAAAACTGATTTCGAAAGAATTTGAGAAAGAAAAGAAATTATTATTTTGAAACCTTTGGTTAAGTGTTATTATTTCAAGATATTTGAAAAGAGTTTTTGTAAAGGGACTTTTATTCAAATGTTTTTGGTTATGATTAAAGTTGAGCGATCGGGGGTTTTCCAATTTGGAAGACTTGCGAGATATTTTTTTTACTCTAGTTGTTATATTTGTAGGAACCAGAATACCACTAGATGCTCCGTGTTATTTGATTTTAGAGTTATACCATGTTTCGGTAGAAGAAGTCCCCTATTTGTCTTAATTGATTTTGGTTTTGATTTATTTTTCTTTGGAGAAGTTTGAATAAATATTGTAAATATAAATCCCCGGCATTTAGTTCTAGATTTACCTTTTGAAAGATTGGAAGCTTAGTATTTTATTACAGAGTATTCTTTGTACTTTCGTCGCATATGGTTGTTATATTTTTTATGTTGCTATTATATTTCTCTTTTGTCAACATGATTCTCTTTTGAATTATGCAAGTATGGGGAAACAAGAGATTACTATTTGATTTCTTACACACCTACATTCGTATCAAGATAATAAGTCACTTGCAAAATAAAAAATCAAACGCAAAAGAGGTATGCAGTGGATTTAGAAATTGATATTTTGGTTGATGATTTTATGCCTTGGATATAGGAGGTCATTTGGCTTTTGTTTTCTTGTCGGTATAAGCCAGTTGTGGCGAGTTGTAGTTTTCTAGATCTAGCCACGCAAAGGAGGTGCTACCAAATTTTTCCATAACATAAAAGACTTTGAAAGTTTAACAAATTATTTTAAATAATAGTTTTAAACTTAAGGGTTTGGAGACATTTTCTTCCTTTAGGAATTTTGGGGACGAAATTCTTTTAAAGGGGGAGAATGTAACATCCCGTAATTTTATCGTTTTGATTTTTTAATATTTAATTAATTTTAAATATTTAAATAATTGGTTTTGAAGTTTAATGATTGGAATTCAAATATAGGTGTTATTTAAATATTTGAATTGTGAATTAAATATTAATTAAATGGATTTAATAGCTTTATTTAACTCCTTTTAATCTATATATAATAATGGCGAGCTTTTTTTGTAAATTTATTTATAATAATAAACAGTTTGAATAAATAATAAGAAAATAAATTGTTAATGTAACGACTTGAATTTTATTGTTGTATTTTTAATTAACTTTATCCGATTTATCCATAATTTTTAATTTAGAAAAATAGTTAAATTATCATATGACAATTTTTCGGCAAACGATGATATTTTTGTAATTTTACAGAATATGATCACCAATGTATATTATTTTGGTTTTGGGGTCGTATTGCATTCTAGTGCACGATTGTATTTTTATTTCTGTCGTTTGCAATCCGTACGCGAACGGAATATTATGGAGTGGAGTATCGCAAATATTTCATTCAAAATCCTTTTACATCAAGATTTAAAATTTTAAAATGACTTGATGTGATTTTGAGATGATAGGTGGCTTGAAAATATTGTTTAATTTGATTTTTTTTTGGCTAGAGTGTGATTGAAGCAAGATAGGTAAAGTAGATCGAATGTTTATAAAATTTAAAAAGCAAAGTCAGCACTTAACCAATTTTACTCCATCTCATTTTTCCCCTTTTCCTCACAATTTCATTCTTTCTCTTTATATTGACAGTAAATAAAATAATGGCATCCACTTTAAAAATTAATATTTCCAACGTCAATCCACGAAAAATTATAAAGTTTGTTTCTTTGTGTTTGTATTAGTGGGATCTACGAATCCATATGCTTTTCGTGTTAAGCATCGTTGATTTGGTGAGGTCCATAGTTTAGTTAGTGAACTAAGGTTTAGGTTGGAGAGAGATTCGGGCGGAGTTAGGATTCAGTGTTGGAGGCATTGTGTTTGTTAGGCAGAGATGCACTGGTTATGGTAATTTTAGGGGATTCGATCGTTTCTTGGATGATGCAACTTCGCCAAAGTCGCGTACAACTGTTATGGGTTGCGACTTGTAAGGAGGGTGCAAGCATGGAATGAGTATGTGCATTGTGAAGCTACTGAGAAGAAAAGTCCGTCGGAGTTGACGACATGTGATTCCGTTAAGAGATGAGCGTGAGATGGGGAGAAGACACACAGCAAAATTGAGTTGATACATTGTGCACAAAGGAGGGAAGAGGAAGATAAATTGGAGAGGACTAGGTTTTAAAAGGGTAATTATTGCTAATGATTGTAATTAGTTGAATTAATTAATTTAATTAACTCAATATCTTATAAGAATCATATCTTTCCCATACGAGGTCGGACCCGGATGCGGTCAGTCGTGTTGGACTCGTGGGACGTTAGCTATGCATTGGAACAGGTTTCATCAAATCTGAGCTAGTTGAATTTTTGGCGAAAATCGAACGTCATTCGATTTTAGACCAAACCAAAAAACAAAAGCATCCACTTGAATTTCTGTGAGTTTACTCACATTTAAATATATTATATGATATATGTATTGCTATAAATTATTGTTGAATGCTTGGATGATAGTTTATATTGTCGTTCGGTTGTTTATTTGGATTTTAAATTCCCGTTTGAAAGCGGATGACATAAATAACCATTGTTTTGCAAGGGAAATAAACAAAAGGGAAATCAGAGTGTGTATAGTAAATAGATCGCTATGGAACACTTCAAAGCATAAATACATATGTGTGATTTACAAGGGACTTTTGTAGAGAGACTCTAAGGGGTTTCTCGCCAATATTAAATTACTTATATTTTTATGTCGCTATATTGTTGTTTGGTTGAAAATATTTATGACATTCTGTTTGATTGTATAAGTCTCATTACAGCGATTATTGCAATACCGTCACTTCTAGAAATATCATCTCCTTAAACCCTTGTTGTGTGTTGAACTTAAGCTTGTGATTTTACAAAAGAATGTTCGAACGTGTTTTTGCATTTTGAAATTTGATTAATTATCTTTTGGGATAATTAATGTTGTTATAAATTTATAAAACAATTGTAAATTTGATTAATTATCCTTTGGGATGATTGATGTTTTTTTACATTTATAAAAAATTATAAATTTGATTAATTATCAAATTAGTGTTGTTTTAAATTTATAAAAAGGTTAAGATTGAATTAACTATCTTTCAAGATAATTAATGTTGTTTTAAATTAATAAAATAGATTTTTAATTTAATTAATCATTTTAATAAGGGTGTTTAAAATTTATAAATCATTTTAAATAATGATGTTTAAATTAATTAATCATTTTTAATAATGATGTTTAAGATTAATCAATCATTTTAATAAATGATGTTTAAAGTTAACTAACTGATTTAATAAAGGTGTTTAAAATTAATTTACTAATTTAATAAAAGTGATTAAAGTTAATTAACTAGTTTAGTAAAGGTGTTTAAAGTTCATTAATGGATTTATTAAAGGAGTTATAAGTTAATTAATTGTCACTTGGGATAATTAATGGGGTTTTAAACATATATATGAATTATATTGATTATTTTTAGGATGATTAACATTGTTTAAATTTTATAAAAGCATTTTAATTGGTTTATTATCTTCCGGGATAATAAATGTTGTTTAAAATTTATAAATGATAGTTTATAAATGAGAAAATCTTTTAAAAGGAATTGTTTTTAAAAATGAAAGCTAAGTGTAATTTGTTGGGGTTTATAGTAAGCAATGTTTTAATGACATTTGTTTTTTACCCTTATTTTCTTTATACACTTAGGAATATAACTTGTTCTTTAAAAAGAATATTTTCAAGAGTGTTTTTAAAGTGTTTTACAAATACTTGTGATGTGAAAACCAAGCACAAGTTCGAGTTTTAAAAGTTTAAAAGTTTGATCCGGTTACGGAAAGGACAAGAAATTTAACTTTTGTAAACAGTATCGCTTGTGCAAAAAGGATTTAGTAATACTCGTAGCATTAAACATCTAGGTACAGAAACTCATTTCTATCTCAAAGGTTGAAATTATTGTCAAGGCGATTCCTAGAGGTAACACTACCTTAACTTGTCTGAATTGATTTTTGACCAAGGGATAGTTCAAGTTTGAAATCAATGAGTAATGGTAAGTGTATGAGATTTAATTTCCATATATGATCATTTTAGTTATGCCTGATATTTGATTTATTGACTATCGATTCAGCTTGCTTCTTTAGGTATCATCAGTTTAAGATGGTTTATTGCTCATTTGAGCATTGATATCCTTTGTCGAAAATGACTAAAACCAAAGAGTGAGTAGAAGCCAAGCTATGTGGTGTTGCTCCCATTAGGGTATCTTCACATCTACTCTAGATGGGTTTCGGTTATATGCACGTGGAGATGTGAAATAATCGAATTCTCGGTAAAGGTTGGCGGGGTCCGGCTTGGATGTGTTTGAGAACAATCATAGTTCTTAAGTATATTTTCTAGAGGTATACTTTCGGTGAGGGGGGTGCACCCTCCTAATCATTATTTGAAAACTTTTTTCCTTTGTTGTCGATTAAAATCTTTGAATTATTTACTTAATTGCATCTAGAAATACCTCGAGATCTTCTCGACGTTTAATTATTTGTGTCCATTCTTTAAGTTTTGATTTTAATCTTATTTATGCATATTCTTTTAGTTTGGGTTTTGTTTAAATTTGTTACCATTCATTCATGTGTGGAAGCTGTTCTTGTGGGGTAAAAACCCGTTTCGCATTTAGTGGCATGGTCTCATAGAATATTATATGTTTGTCATATTACTTGAGTTTTCTCACACTGGTATTTCCAAACTAATCCGGGTATTATTTTATAATAATGCTCGAGTCAGACCGAGTATTTTTCCACTCGTCGTTGGTATGGCATGAAGCTCATGGAGTAGAGCTGGATGTTCACCTGGTGTAATATTTTATTTTCCAAAGTATTATTATATATACCCATTAGCAATTGTAAGGTCAGAAAGTTATAACTGTCCGGACTGATAAGGTTGTTTTTAACTCTGATATACCATGTATTTAGAGTGACAGCTTTTACTATATTTGTTATATTATATGTTGTCGTTCCACTGTGAGATTCTATTTCTCCCATTCTTTTTCTTTTTTACCCTAACAATCTGCCTTTCCGATGATTGGATGTTGGCATTGGAATACCGTGGATGTATTTAGTGCTAACTTTGATGGTCAAAAAGGCAGGTTGTTACTGAATCTTTGCACTAAACGATCAAATCACTCTCTAAATCATGATGCTCCATGCCATGCGCTACAGTGTAAAGTTGGAACTTTGAACTGAACAATCAAATCAACAAGCATTTAATGCAAATCAAAGTACGATTCTAATTCTTTATAAATGCAACTTGGAACAATGTCAGCATTCAATTTAGTTTTAGTCAAGAATATCAACATAACAATGCCAACCACAAACTCGGATAACGTCCCAATTATTGGTGGTTTTTAAAACCATGAAAACGAACAAGTTCAAAGTTGAAGAGTGTGATGTGAATGTGGAATTGATGCGATCATATTCATTTCCGAATCACGTGAAAATGCAGGTCAAAGTTACTTCACATATAGAGATAATTGGAATGGATGTGGCTACTTCCAATGGATTAATCCATAGCTTTGTTGACAAGGTAGAGATTATGCGTTTGAAATGCAATCGAGAGTGAGAAGATTAGAAATTCTACTCAATAATCGAACCTAAAACCAAAAGTACCTAGATAACGTCCAAGTATGTGTGTTTACTAGTATGCTTCATAGGTAATTATTGTCCTTGTATGTTTTTGTACTATTATGTATTTTAGTTAATCATTATCATGTGTTAGATGATTACCATAATGTATCTAGTTTTGAAAATTTTAGTATTTATTATATGTTTTAATTTATGCCTTCATTACAGTCTTATGTACCTATATGCAACGACAACTCATAATCTCAGCAAACTCATACATTGATGTTAAAACGTAAATATAATAACTCCAACTAGTACAATGTCCAACAATAGAAATAAATGCATAATAATTATTTCCTTAGTACTCAAGTATTACCTACAAAATGATGATAATGGTCAGTTAGTTCTCCATGCAAATCCACATAAGCCTCAAGATCTCTGATCTCTATAACTCTATTCATGTACCGTGCAAAGGTTTTTGGTTCTTTAAAAGGAGGAGTCTCAAAAGCGAGTGCTAGTTCTGGATAATTACACAACTGTAGTTTATAACTACATATCTGTTCTTCTACAATCATGTTGTAAGGTATTATACAACCGCACGTGATGTTTGGTATCACTTTAGTGTCATTGTTGTATACCTCCTTTCTTAGAATTTGGAATCTACCTCACAGAACTCCAATAGCACACTCAATGCGCTTTCCTTAAAATGGCTTGCTATGTAGTAAATTTATGTTTCATCTCGTTGTGATTTTTTTGAAAGCTTTAACCAACGTAAGTCGGATATATGGAACATGGTAGTATCCCATGTTGTGTTGTATATCCCATATCATGTAATTACATGCCGATGCAATATCGTTAAATAACTAACTAAATAAGTAAGACTAATGTAGAATATTAATATCATTCAAAAACCTAGGTATACCCAAAAATGCATGTCATACATACATACATACATACATACATACATACATACATACATACATATATACATACATACATATATATATATATATATATCCAATGAAGCTACAACTTCCAATATCATGGTTGCCTTGTGGTAATGTACGGTGCACCGTCCTTGCATTACAATATATAATTTTTCCAATTTCGATGCTTGCAATCTAAGCTGCCCAATATACCTAGAAATTCACGTTGTTCACCCACAGCCAACTATCGATTGATATCATTAAGATACACCATGCCAAATGCTAGGATCACTGTTTTAAAAAATTCTTTTATGCATTTGTTGGTCATTGCATCCCCAATTTGGACGTACTTGTCTTACCTATTAGCTCTTTCCCCATACAATATATTCGTAAGGCACTTGTCATTTTTTAATACGGCGAAAGACCTAATTGACCACACATACTATTTCTTTATGTGAAGTATATGTTTTTCTTCCCTAAGCTTATCATAACTCCCTCCAATATCTTAATAGCCCAAAACACTCACACCTTCACTACTACAAAACATGCCATTTGCATCGGTTGTTTACCCCCCTTTTGCATTAGTTCAACAACCGATGCATATGCAACCGATGCAACAGGCTTAACACTTTTGCATCAGTTCTGAAACCGATGCAAAAAGGTCCTTTTTGCATCGGTTGTTAGTAACAACCGATGCAAAATATCGTGGTTGGTTGCTTGAACACAGCCCCCA
Organism: Allium fistulosum; assembly: GCA_030737815.1. NCBI lineage: Eukaryota > Viridiplantae > Streptophyta > Magnoliopsida > Asparagales > Amaryllidaceae > Allium > Allium fistulosum. Next base: position 409,367,769 of record CM060908.1, on the reverse strand, counting down.
TGTTGCATCGGTTGTAATGAAAACCGATGCAACAAAGGAACTTGTTGCATCGGTTTTTTATAACAACCGATGCAAACTAATCCCTCTATTGCATCAACTATTTATACCTGATGCAAAAAAGCCATTCTCAGAAACCATTATTACAGTACTCAAATAGACTGTATATATATTATTGATTATAACAAACAATTATTGCATGCAATATTACAATCATTCAAAATAAAATTTGATGGAAAATACATAATCAGATTTAATAATTCGACAAAAGAATGAAAAACATAAATAAATTCCACAGTACATAATCAGATTTGATAATTTGACAAAAGAATGAAAAACATAAATAAATTCCACAGTACATAATCAGACAGTCAGTAGTAAAAAATAAACACAACGTGTTATATGTAGACACACAAAAATACATATATACAGAGAAGAGAATGTATCGTTGACAGCGGATAAATTAAGCAGAAGATGGTCTTTAAATGCACAAACCTTCATCCTATTTTATACTTGAGCTACCTGAAGTTGAGCTGTGCAATCTGCATATGCATATGATCCTGCAAAATACAAACATTCAATGCAACAAACTGTTTAACTGGTTCAGCATTCGGTGTGATGACTGATGTTTGCTCCAAATAGTACTATTAAATTACTTTAAATACCTTAAAGAAATTGTATAAATATTATCTCGGTATAATATTAATTCTTCCACCTGGTAGCCTGAAAGATAATGTGTCATTCCTCACTTTTGACATGCTTAGGTGTGTAAAACCCGCTTATTTGCTATAACTTGCACAGGACAATATAAGTAAAGGAGGATTCAAAATAACATGGCAGTTATCTTCATTATTCTAGCTACAGAAGACAGTTTGATATTATCAACATGCCTGAACGATAGAGTTTGTTTTTCTTTTTTAATTTGCCACTGGAACACCATTTTCTTGTTTGCTGATAGAAAAGAAAAGAGAGAATAAAATGAATGTGAGCAAAATAAGAGTTGCATTTTCCTTTACCACCATTTGTGTATGGGTTACCTCGTATAGTGGTGGATAAAGAACATTCGCGGTTGTTCTTCTTGCATGCGAAAATGAGGATCAGGCCCACGACGACTGGCCCATTAGATCATAGAGAAATCCCTAGAGGGAATTCGTGCCCAATAATTAAAAGTGGGAGAGAGTCGGTGATCGTGAACTGGAACGGAGAGTTAGGAGGAGGTGGAGGTACGGTGGGTGGATCGGGACTGGCAGTGAGGTACGCGAACATGGCAGTGATGGCGGAGCAGATTATGATGGACGGGGAAGTGAGGGAAGTGGACAGAGAGGAACTGTACGGGATGATACCGGAGGAACTAAGGCGCAGCGTGAAAGGGAAGCTGAGAAAAACGTGAAAGGGATGGAAGGATGCGGTGTGGAGGATAATGGACTGGTTAGGGCCGGTGGCCCATGATATGGTTAACTGGGAAATGGAGAGGAATGCAGAGAGAAGGAGGAAGTTTGAGGTAAGGGAGAGGATGTATTTGATGCAGACGTTACATTTCGCGGATCATCATAAATTGCTACTGCCAATCATCACACTACCCTTCACATCCACCATCTAGCAACAGCATAGCCGAGTTCAACAAGTCTTTGTTCAATCACCGTGCCACCATTCCATCCCTTCAACTTCAACAACACTGTCACCTAATCCATCACCTAGCAGCAGTACATACACTGCTACAACCATCAATATTGTACAAACTCCATCCAACTGCCCACCAGTCGCGACAAAACAGTAACTGCTTCAACTGCCTACAACTACGTTTAGTCATCTTTCACTGCCTCTAACTCACTACACCATCAACTACTGCACTGCTGACAACAAACTTCACCCAACCTTCCCTACCCAGATCTGCTTTTGCTACACAACTCCATACATCACAACTTACACAACTCAAACTCCTCCACTCAGTTCATCAACATAACCCACTGCTCCTTCTTGTCTATGACATTGTAAAACATAACCACTTGCATCAAAACCAACCCTTCAACATTTGACCATATACATCTCTTCCTACTTCAGATTTCCAACTCACTCAACCCAGACATTACAAACTGCCTTCATAACCCATCAACCCTGTGCACCATACAAACTTCAGTGCCACAACACTTCAAAACAATTGAACTCACCACAACACATAACTGCCACACATTCACATATCCCTGCACATCAGCCTCATCATACATTTCAACACAGCAGTCCACAACCACCCGTAAACCCCCACCACCCATCAACTTGCCACATCACAAAACTGCTCTGTATACATACAAAACTCCACTTACCACAGCACATTCATTTCTCCTTCCTCCACCAGTACACATCAGTGTAACCTCCCACTGCCTCTTCATTAACATCATCCCTGCATCAAATACCAGTTCACAGTGCTAACATCAACTACACACTTCTGCCCATACCTCACTTCCATCACCACCCCATACTTCACCTGCCGACACTATTTTGCCTCTGCCATATCAAACACATACCATAAATTTCCTGCAAACCATCCCCACCATCATCTTACAACAACTCCTCTATCATTCACCAACCACTCTCTTCTGCACTTCTGCACATCATTATCCTCACTGCCTGCAATCTCCACCACCACACTTGACAGCAACATTCATTGCATACAAACACTCCCAAACCCACTGCCATTATATCCCCAACTTGACAGCAACATAGTAACATTATTATTTTTTCTTCCAAATTTCTTTCAGTTACCTATATTGTGTACCAATCCAGTTTTGTTAGATTTTCAACTAAAAGCCAATTTCTACACAAAAAAATCAATCATTATAGTCCTCTGTTTTTTCTCATCAAGTCAAGAACAAGATGGGTTGTATTTATCTTAACACAAGTGAAGAAAAATATTCATTTTCTACGTAATTTCATTTTCAGCCCTACTGGCATCAAATTTGCAAAGTAAAGTGATCGATTTTTTGACTTCCTTTTTGTGTAAATAGAAAATCAATAATGTCTAAATATCTACCTAGGACATTGCTCCTTACGTAAACTGATAAACCTAAACATCTTGCTTATATTTGTGCATTCAGAATGCTGCAATTGATTTCACATTCGAAGTACCAATCTATCTTTGAGTGCCGCGATCTATATATTAAGTAACAATTCACATGTACAAGCAAAGCATGTAACATCACTATTTTTTGCTATAAGCCTGAAAAAGATATAACATGACTGAATACAAGTCATTGCAGTCACATGGAGGAAAACTCTTTCCTTGTTCAGTTTTCCTCAAACTCTACTACATCTCAAAACTGCAGTTTTTCTTTTTGTTTGGTGGTTTTAGCATAGTTTAAATATCCAAATGCTTACAAAACTTGGGGTTTTCAGATTTAATACCAAATTACCAAAGTCCAAGTTGGAATGTTCAATGAGATCCCTAAAGAATATGATATTACATATGACTACGTCCCGCAGAAGTGCTCTTAAGGTAAAACCTTTGGACATGCTGATAGGATACATGTTTCTGAACCGAAGTGGATCCCAAAAAAAACCATACCCCATAGATAGCACGCAAGAAGCTGGTCCATCCACAGGGCCACAACCTGAAAATGATAATGGAGAAACTTGTAGACCATCTAACCAGCCTCAACCTGAATGAACAAGTAGAGTCTGAATCGGTCCCTAAACAGAACCAATCTACTTTTGACTATGAAAATGTTTCTGAAGCAGATAATATACAGCAAAAGGAAAAACAGCAAGATGATCTAAATTTCCGAAATGCAGAACTGCCTGACAATCTTGAAGAGGATCATATAATACATAATGTCTCTGAGGTTATACATGATGAAGTACAACAAGAACTACCGGATGTACGTAAGTGTGTTTCTACTAATTCTGAATATATTCATGCAAAGAAGAAAATTCCTCAAGTTCCATCTGAAAGGCATTTAAGGAGTAGTTCTAAAATAAAATGAGCACAGCTACATGGAATGTTAGGGGTATGAACACACTAAACCACTGACCTCCTACCGCATCAGCACACAACTTCCATTACCAAAAATCACCATCCACTCAAAGCGACTCAGCAATCAAATCTGCCTCCATCTCAATGCAACTTCACTCAGCTCCTCTTCCATTAACCTCAAATCCTGACTATCCAAACTGTTACCACTGCCTTACCTCCTTGACAATCACCCAAATCTCAATCGCCGATACAAACCAGAGCCCTAAATCTCGATTTCCAATTCGGTTTCGATATTTTTTTGTTTCTCTTTTCCTCTCTTTCTCTTTTGATTTCAACATTAACTTGAATTTCAAAACTCCTAGCCTCCTTTTTATGCTTGCTCGACATTTTGGCTTAAATATAGGCAGACCGTTCGTCATTGTTAATTAGTCACTCAATTTTCGATTTCTAAACAACATCTACATAATCGAGAAAACTCGAAAATAATGATAGGAAGTAGTACGAATTTTCAAGAAAAAAAAATTTTATACCTGAAAATCAATCCAGGAAACTCGAAATTGGTCGCTAGACGGTGAAATCAATCCAGCAAATTTGCCCAGCAAACTCGAAACTTGAAATCAATCAGCAAACTCGAAACTCGACACTCGAAATCAACCGATCGTTTAACGATGATTTTAGGGGTTTTTTTTCTTTGAAGCACGCGAATTATTTTGGGGAATAGAATGGGACGGTGGAAAAATAACTGGAAAGGCGGGATGTAAATGAATAACCTAATTTTGAAATTGCATCGCGTACGAAAGAAAACCGATGCGAAAAGTATTATGTTGGACGTAGTTGCATCGGTTGACTTTAAAACGATGCGACTAAAACTATTTGCACCGACGTATTTGCATCAGTTGTTCGTGCCAACTGATGCAAATTTGACTTTTTTATTACCTACTGCTTTCCACGTACCAATTGCATTGGTTATTAAGACAGAACTGATGCAAATAGTTCTATTTGCATCAGTTTTTACTTAAACCGATTCAAATGAGGCGATGCAAATGGCCTATTTTGTACTAGTGCTTGTTTGGAAGATTCCTCTATCTTCTATAACTGAATAAGGTCTAGTGCTTTATATGCAATTACTTGTTTTTGAGAATCTTTGCGTATATGACTGCCACCCAAAGTTGACGAAGAAGTGGAGGAAGAAGAGAAGAAAAATAACCTTTTTATTGGATTCAAGTTTATATTATTTTTTTATGTTTTGAGTATAAAAAATATCAAATATATATAAGCTCTTGGAGCTGTATAAATATCTGAAATATGCTCAGATCTTTATCGAAGTTTGTACTATATGTTTAGATATTTACTATAGCTTGTCCTACCCACTTGGATTTAGTTGAATTTTGTACTATATGGTCAGAAATTTACTATACCTTGTCATATCCACTAAGATATTTATTATATTTTGTACTATGTGTATAAGTATTTACTATAGCTTGTCCTACCTACATAAATATTTATTGAAGTGTGTAAATATTTACTATACCTTATCCTATCCATTGAGATATTTATCGAAGTTTGAAGTATATGGTCAGATATTTATATGGCAGTAGTGTAATATCAGTCAAGGAAAAATGATAGAATATAATCCAAAATAGATATACATGAAATATCAGGCAGAATACAACATGAATAACATAGGATATACTGTAAAACAAGTGCACAATAGAGTTCAATATGATACAACATAGTCTAAAAAAATACATAAATAATATAGTCCAATGCACGGAACAAAGGAAACAATCCTCAAATACAAGTGTGTAAATGAAGCAAACTAATAAACCAAACAAATCAACTAATCATCATCCTTGTCATTGGCATAGTATGTAATCTGGCTATTAGGGTCAACACCACTAACTCTAGCTTGTATTAAATTAGAAGCACCACCTAAATTAACTGCTGTATCTGGGAGAGGAATGTGTCTAGGTCGATGGTGGTATATAGCCTCATCCTCAATAGTCAAATCTTGAACACGTATCATTAGATCTTAAACTCTCTACTTGTACTCCTCTATATTGTGTCTATCCTCTCTGTATGTAATATCCCTAAGACCAACCTGCATCTGAAATAAATCCTCATATGGAAACAATGCTAGAGTTGGATAATCAGTGATCGACAAATGTGGTATGTCAACATATCGATCCTGGCTTTATAAAGTAGGTAAAGCAACAGTCCATCCATATACTCCACATGGAATCTCAGGTCATGAAGCAACATACCCATGAGTGGGCTGAGAAAGCCTTGTACAACAGGGGGTGCAACACCAGGACGAATGGTGGATATCCTTATTAAATCAATAGCTCCTCCGTGTGTAAAATCCATAGATGGTGGTGGAGTATAGAATTTATGCTAAAACTGAAGATAACTGAAGTTGGGAATAATGAAGTAACTTGATTCCCACCAGTTATAAAATCTTTATACCATCATTTCAGAACATGGTCACAACTACTTCTATAGTCGGAATTTATAGAGTTCAGTGTATGTTCAAATTAAGTATATATATATATATGTTTATATATAGTAAGGTTTTTAAAAAGTACTTTCAAAAATAATAAGCATGCCTCTCATACGTTTACCTAACCCTGTTGATCGAGCAACATAAGCTCTGATACCAAACGTAACAATCAACCTCGAAACAAGCTTAAATTCCAAACCAAAAAAGGCCTATTGAAACTTATACTTATTCCAAATCAGGTTGTTTGATATAAAGAACAAAACACCGAGCTATTTATCCATACATTTAGAAACTCACAACGGAAGGAAAAAATACAATAACAAAATAGTACCCATTTTATTTAAAAGTTTAAACAACAACAGTAACAACAATAACACCAAATATCCATGGTATAATATCTAAAAATACATCATGTTCCAATGGGTACATCTAAAATAGAAAAATAACATAAATAGCTAAACAACTGCCATAAGTTTGCATCCCCACCACCTCCTCCAAAAATCCGCATCAACATCTCTAACCTGTGTTGTAATGAGGAGGGAGTCCGAACAACAATGTCTGGTGAATAAAATCTCGAGCCTTTCTATAATAGTACTTGGGCAGTATAATTTAAATAAGAATATGTCTTATGTATCTAACCATATTATAAATTTTTGATAATAAGCCTTAAGGCATTCCCAATCCAACCCAATAACCAGTACCCATCATCGATAATGTCATAACAATGTAAGAGATAGCACCAAAGCCACTTAACACCTTTTCAATTAGAACTAGGCCGACCCTGACCATTAACTACCTCATTTAAGGAAGGTCCCTATTATTTACTAACTATCCCAAGGCGGAATCCTCTCTGCTTTTATCTAGTAGCATTGCATGTAATCTCTTTAGGCCACTTACTACTTCAACCCTAAAGCAGATCCTCCCTGAGATATCCTCTACTGTGCCTACCCATTAATCCTAACTAAATAATACTTTATATATAGGGAAGAGGCAGGCACTCAACCAGCCACATGCTACCACTACAAGAAAATGTTGTTTTAATAGCAAGTAGGGAGTGCATACAAAATTGACTTGCTATGGTTTGGTACTTACCCCTTTTTTAGGTCAACAGATGGCGTGTTTCACCGCAATTAATTAGGAGCGAAACTTAATTTCATGGTTTATTTCCTCTTCCTTATTCTTGGCCGCCTAAATTTTTCTTTTCACATCTCTCCCAATAAACCTCGCTTTAAACCTAAATCCTACTTTAACCCTAAATCCCCACTTCAACCGACAAATCCCTCTCAAATTTAATTCGCAACCCATGAATCCCTCTCAAATCCAATCGGCAACCCTTGAATCACTCTCAAATTTGGTGGTCAATTGCTGCAACTCTCTAGGAAGCTAAAGTGGGAATCATTGAAGAAGCTGAAGCGTGATTCTTCCAAGCAGCTTAAACACTATTCAGTGATAGATTACTCAACCAAGCTCAATTCCTCAATGATGCTTTCATAGTTTTAACTGTAGCATAATTTATGCTTTGAATGGATTAAAATTGGCCTCTTATTATTGAGGTATGCTACTTTCATTTATATTTCAATTTTTATGATGATTTCTAGGATTTGGTGTTTGACATTTTTCTGAATTTGTTAAACAAACGTATCAAACTTTTGTTGGTTTTAAGGTTTTTGAAACTACTCTTTTCATAAGAGTTTGTTATTTGATGAACTCGTGAAAGATTGTGTATCTTTGCTTAATCCATTCTATAATCAGAGATCAAATTTCTACTTTTTATATTGAAGTTTCAATATGTTTTCAATAAATTTTAATGGGCAGAGTTTTAGAGTAGTTGGAAGTACTGAATGAAGAATGACATAAAGAAAAATAGTAATAAAGATATGATATGCATCAAAATGACAGTTTCTTAAATACTTTTTTTCATTCATCTTTCATAAAATAGATAAAAGGGAAATCCATTGACAATCTCAAATGATATTATGCTGAACAAAGTTATTGCATATGATTATATGATGCATGGGATCATCTGGTCACGAATAGTTAAATCACATTCTACATTCACTTTTAGTTATAAGAATTTAATAACAAATGTTTCATAAAAATATTTTAAACTAAAGTAACAGCCATAAACAATTGACATGGAACATAATATCATAAACATTGCCAACTGGTTATATCTTTTATTGCCTTATATTTACATCGTCGGTTTATTTAGTTTGATATTTTCGATGTTTATTTATCGTAAACGAGTTAGTTGATTGTATTTTGAAAATGGTAAATTATGTGTATAGATTAATATCCAAGTCATTATACGAAGTGTTTGATACTCAGTTATTGACAGATTATCTAATTATATGGACATACAGCTTATTGTTTCTAAAAAGAGTAATATAATTTTTAAATGAAGTTTTATTATTCTCTACACTCTAGCCATTTTACTGAAGTAAAAGTACAAGATCATTTGAGTGTGATTATTACTACATTTTGTATCGATATTTTGTTTATATTTTAAAATATCGATTAGATGCTACCAAAGTTGGAGAGGATGGCTTGCTGCTAACATCCAAGATTGTGTATCTTTCAATTGCTTTCCCTATGTAGTCTTCCAAATTTACCATATATGATATACAATACACACACATATTTTTAATTTAGGAAAAACTACATGATGTTTAAAAATAGATTCCACTCCATTCAAGAAACATGCACACTGAATCTTTAGTGGCTTAAATATTTTCTGATTCATATAAATTTGGAGGTTAGCCTCACTAATTCATTATGAATAATAACAAACAAATTACTATGCATCCTATTTATTCTACATGTACTTTCCAGTACGAAAGTGAGGTTAACCCCCAATATTTGGCAGCTAACCGAATTATGCTCACGGTATAAGATTGCATTCATGTATCTCAAATGCTTTCTTCTACGTTGAAATGACTATAGACTGTGCATATTGTATTGCTGTATACAATTGAATATTTTGGGGAAAACACTATGTTTATAATTTGTTGATAGGGACACCAACACATATTTTCAATATGTGCGTCATACAGGAGAACAAGGGGGTATTTAAATTATTAAGGAAAATTATCGCCAGAGTTGAAAATATCAATGAGATATTTTTTACATTCATTTGTCCTTCATAAGTTGTTCTACACCAAATGTTTGTCAACTGTTCTTAAAGATGGGGCTTGGTATGAAAAGAAAGGAGTTAGTTACTTAGCATAGATTATTATTGGTATGCAGGTTATTGTCGTAGGTCCTTAAAGTGCAGCGATGAGAAGAAAGACCTATCACCTTAACTTCAAGGACGCTGGAGCGCGTTTCCCAGATCGAAGCTTGATTTGAAAGTTGCTGTTCATGAACAAGCCGAAGCTCACTTCTTCAAGCAGCGTGATTTGATCTCTGCGAACGTGGGATTAGGTATTTTCTATCGATTTCGTGAACAATTTCTGTTATGTGAATCCGAATTGATTAGAAGCATATGAACTAATTGTACCTTGAAGATTTCGAATTGATTAAGTTTTACAATTAGTTGATAAATGGAATTTTGAAACCATATTGGTTTATAAATATACACAAATTTTACCCTGAACATTTCACTTTTCTCAACCTGAAATTTGAAACCATATGGTAATATCGATTTGGTTTTTTGATTAACCTTCTTTTTAAAATGAAACCATATGAAATTTAAAATATTTAATTAACCTTCTTTTTAATCCAATCGGTGGTGATGATGGAGCTGTAGAGTGTTTTGATCCTAGGAAGAAGGCTTCTATTGGTAGAATTGACACTTTTGTGGGAACTGGGGATACTGATAAGGTAGCTATTAGCTTTAACCTGTAGTAAGTTACACAACATAAAGTAATCTGTAGTGATATCTTATTATTTTCAGGAAGTTACAGCAGTAGAGTTTGATGAGCAGCACGGGCACTATATGGCTACTGGTACTAGTGCTGGAAAAGTATGGTGCCTAACATAAACTTGTATGCACTTCATATTTGATTTTAAAAGTATGGTGCCTAACAAACAATCTGTATATTATGATTATTTCCAGGTTTTTCACTTAGTAGAAGACAATTGAACTAGAAGCATCAATAGGTAAAAAGGAGCAACATCAAGAAGAGGTAAAATATAACTATCCCAAAATTGCAGTTCAAATACCATGCTATGTATATGTCATGCACCCTAATAGTAATTAAGTTCTAAGATATAAATGTCTTCTAAACAATACTATTTTTAAATAACCCATTTCTTTTTGCATTTGTATGTTAGTCCATTACCCATGTTTATTCCCTAGGCAAACTATTCATTATTGATATTTGCCACTTCTGTCACGACTGATGTATATTGTTTATTATTGATATTTGCCACTTCTTGCATTTTTCAAAGCTGTTATAAAGTGAACGTACATCACATGTGCATGTTTTTCCTCTTGATTTCATTTGCAGCATAATTAGTGTAGTCGTGACAGTAATCTCCTTGATCTGTCCATTTATTAATGGTCAAAAAGAAAGCAACTAACTACAGTTTCCCTCTCTATTTCAATTTGGGAGTTATGATTTATCCATGATCTAAACAATAATTCTTTGTGCACGTAATGATTTTAAATTAGTAGTTTTTAAATTGCATACTGTTTCACAATCCTAAATTGTAAACACATAGAATCTATTTAAGGGGATACATTATCTTTATCTGTTGAAGGAATGCACTGGGATCATTTCCTGTAACCCAGACATTGTCACATCTGAACCACAACGTTAGCTTCACTTTACTAAATATGTGCATTCTGATTATTATTTTTTATAAAAAAATTTAGCAGCATGAGTATGACAGTATGGGTTCTTCAATTTGAAAATAAAAGTTGGACAAGCATGAGAACTTTTATGGTGGCTATCATTCTTGGCTTACCTTGTGATGAAAACAAATTTTTGGTTTTGTACTTGTGGTCATACTATTTGTTTTATATCCAAATGTCCCTGTAGATGTTTGTTTAGCATGATGCGGCTTTTTATATACATGTTAAATTATATAGTTAACTGCCCTGTATAAAGCTATGTGCACAATGAACATCGTTTTCAAATGAAAAATCCTTTCACTTTAATTCAAAATCTACCGTTCAAAATTCTGCACCTATTACTAGAACCATCCATGCATCTTGCTATGTCTATTATATCGGACTAAGCAACATATAAACTATATATCAGATCAGACTACCCCAATAACTACCCCATGTGCTACTTGAAAGCACACAACACTTATATCAGACTCATTGTTTATAAAACTAAATGTGAACAACTTATACAAACACCCTGACTCATGGTTATAATATTTTATTCACTATAATTTGCCCCAATGCCCAATAAATAAAACGAAACAATTTATATAGAAGAATCACGAGTAGACTAATCAAATTAAAATTCGTAAGTAACCTAATAGGCATTAAAACTTATACGAACCTAACATGTATGAAATTGCCTTGCAAAATAGACAAATTAAAAAAATTATGCTTCCTTTTTATTGTATTTTGATAATTTGATGGGTTGCAGCCTATGTTGACATTAATCTCCCATGTGATGTTTGGATCTTGATTTGGAAGGCAGACTCCTTTAGCACAAAATGGACATATTCTACCTCACAACAGTTATATATGTTCACATACGCTATATATGTTCAATATTATTTCCATATCTCGTAATTTGTTAATTTTCCAGGTAAAGTTTTTGATTTATATGAGGCCAAATAACAAAGTAGGTTCTGTAGCCTCATTGCATATGTTATATATGTTCCTGGACCATATATATGTAGTTATAATTTTCCTGATCATTAATTCTTACTTTTATCTTAAAGTTAAAATGTTGTCGGATCAAATATTATGTTATTCAACAAATATTATTTTCATGAGCTTTTATGGCATGCTGCTGACATGACATTTATTGAGATTGCCTGCAATAAGAGCTCGGATGAGCTTCTTTTAGTGAAGAAGGCTTATCATGCTTGATAAAAAAGGCCTCTCGAGGAGGGTGTCGCTGCTCACACAAAGGATTTATTCAGCAAGGTAACTTGCAAAAATTGTTTCATATTTATTTTGACAAAGGCAGATCTACAATATTTTTGCTGAACAATTTACAACCAAGAGGTTTCATCTCAACATTTTGTTTGCTCATGCTAGTTGTTTACTGTAAAAGCTAAGTCTAGTTGCGGTGTAGTTCAGATTATGGCTGCAAAATAACAACTAGCACTTTGAATCATCTTATGATATTTTGCTATGGTTAGATAGATGTTGGATATGTCATATACATTTCTTTTGGTGTGTTATTTGTTTCAGATTAAACAAACATGTTCATTTTTTATTTACACATCCTACTGTAATGTTCTAATCCTATCCGGTAAATATATTTTGGATCCCTTCTCTCTTCTTTAAGTGGGAAAAAAATAAATTTACTTGTCTAATCTTATTTTGCAATTTTTATAGCTCTTGGTGCCACTTGTGTGCTCACTGCCCTACGATGGACCTGAAGTGAATGTATCACTGGCAAACCAATAGGAGATGGGTCTGTCAAACTATCTTCATATTTAGGCCCGCTAGTAAGGGAACATGTTCCTGTTACACTTGATAAGTGGAAGGAACTAAGTGACAGATTACAAGTTGCTTTGTGGGGATGCATTTAGGTATATACCATTTTTATGTCATATTTGTCTTATTTATTTTTCTAAATTTAGTTAAAATATATATGAAAATGATTCATTTTATATTACCAGTTTTAACAATGTCTCAATCGCTCCTAAAACAAGTTGCTTTGTTGTCTGTTACAATAACTGTTACACAAAACTATATGAAGTAAATTCTATTTGTTCTCCTTGCTTCAAGTCTTGATTTGATTTGAATTTAAGTTAATTTGGAATCATAGTTTTATTTAGAGTTGAGAGTTGAGCTCTGTTATTGACATAGTTAGAGTTGAGCTGAATTAGAAAGTTAGAGTACGTTTGATGCTTTTGTGGAAATTTTTGGTTAGGACTGAGTTTTGGACTAGAAAAGGTTAGGACTGAGTTAGAGGAAGTAAGGGATTGCATGTTTGTTGAAGTATTATGATGTTGAAAGAGAGTTGTGTTTTGAAGATACAAGAGTTCATTTGATACTGTAACTTTGTTGTGTTGGGTGTTTTATAGACATGAGTGATGCATTATTCTACTAGATGACATCAAGAATGTTTGAGATGTGGTTTTGGGTATGGGTAAGTTTTTAAACATTTTTTCGTAGTTAAATTTAACTTTAGTTGTGAAATAAATATTTTGTTTATCATCATATTTTGCAGACAAACGTTTTTCCTTCCCAGCTATGATGGACTTAATATCTATATAAATGTTGAATTTTCCATAGCATGTATGTTTGTTTATCTCTACAAAGTTTTGTAAAAAAATATCAGGTTTAATTTAATGAAACTGTCAAACATATAATAGGTGTTTTACGAAATGAGTCTCATCATTGCAAATGCTATTTTTATTAATCACATTCTCTAAATGAATCTCTAGAAAATAGCATGCATCACTCATTGTATTAATTGAGTTAACTTAGATTTCAAATTGTATTGATTACAACTTTACCCAGAATCCTAGCAAGCCAGTGCCACTGTCCTTAATGTGCTTCTTTAAAGCATGATTGATCACAATAATAGGTTCATTAGGGGTTATGCTAGTTTCAGTAACTTAGTCTTTGGCGATGCATCTTTTGTACTTATACATACTTGTATATATTGACTAACATATGTATGTTTGTGTTTCTTCTTCACATGTGTTGTATGATGCTTTTGAGGTTGATACATGATGTCGCACTCTTTCTCCTTTAAATCGGTCATGCTTATCGACGGTCATTATAATATTTTTAGTATGTATCGTTTTGGTATGCTACACTCAATTTGTGTACTTATGTTTAATTTTTATCACAAATATTTATGTTTAATTCTTCATGTATGAAATATTATGGATATATATATATTTTGTATTTTGGCTTATGACTCAATTTGTGTACTTATGTTAATGTGATGAATGTGGTTTTTTGAGTTATAATATATAAGTAGAATTGAAAATTGTAAGCTTTGAATGTTATGGCAGCAAAAAATGTGCAATAGAATTTTTTTATAGCGTTCTAACTTTGCAATAAAAAGAAAAATTGTTCAGCTTTGTTGTGCTATAGCATCATGTTAGTGCTATACAAAATATTTATTAAAGAGTAAATAGTTTTCATAGCAATAAGACGGTGCTATAATAGATAGTACTGAATTTTCTATAGCATTTCAATGTGTCATAAAAGGTTGACACGATGATTCCATAGCGCGTTCAAATGCTATAATAATATAGCATGTCGACATATTTATAGCAACTAAAATGCGTCATAAAAAGTTCTATAGCACATTTCATAATGCTATAGAAAAGCAGTTGCACCAATATGGCCTATTTTAGATGGCAAGAAAAATACGTTTTCCATTGCAAGTATGACACGCTATAGTATCTACTAGACTTTTTACAACATGTTGATCTATGGCGATTATAGAATCGCTATAGAAAGTTTTTATAGCGGTTTTTACATGCTATAAAAAGTCCTTTTTGTTGTAGTGTACCTTCAATCCCTGAAGCTGGTCCTTCGTATTATGACCGTAACCCCTCGTGACATCTCACATTAGTCCGACTATTCGCAGGTACTGGTAGCTAGATTAAATAGGCAGGTTTATCCTACAGAAGTGGGACAAACCTTTTGTCCTTCGTAGTTACTTATTATAAGCTATGTCTCACATCAGCCCCAAAGTAACACTATTGGTAGTCAGATTAGTTAGGTAGACTTCTGTGTGCTTTTGCTGACCTCGCATCCCTATAATTTAGTCATAACCTAAAGCACTCCCTTAATATATTATCTCACATATCACTGCATTCCATATCAAGACCTTGTAAGAAAAACTTGTATTTCACCTTTACAATTAATTACTTTCCTAATGGGATATAAGGATAATTAATATGCAGTTAATACGCTATAATTGTACATTATTTAAGCTAATATACATATATGCACGCACGCGCGCACTTGCATGCGTGCGCTTAAATAAGCGTGTGAAGATTACACAATAAACTAAAGTTTAAATGTCAAAACTTCAAATTATACAAGTATAATTTCATCTCAATACATATTCCACATATCCAATATCACAATTCAATCAACCGTCTTGTATAAAATAGAATCCATAACCAACGTATTTTATACCAAAATAATGGAATCGATTATTAACAAGAACTTACAATTCAAATACTTTTACGCTCTATTCAACTTCTTTATATAAAATTGAAAAAGGGAATTTCTATTTAAATTGTGGAAATAGATGGTGCAAAATATGAACAAAAGAATCCGTACCTTGTACACCATTTCCAAATTTATTCCTTTTAAAACCCTTAATTAGATCCATAGAAAAAGATAAGAACTGGAATAGAATGTAAAACATTGAATTGCAATACTTATGCTATTCCATTATTTTAATACAAAATAATTGAGCTTCAAACTTAAGAATTGACATTTTTCTTAGGGGAATTTTGGATTTTTAGTGTGATGTTTGCGTAAACAAAATTCCCCAAAGGCGTATATCAGATCCAAGTTATGCTATACAATTATTGAAATAGGAAAAATTAAGATTTCCACTCACAATCAATCCTTAGTTCTTCTCTTTTTAGATTTGATATGTCTACTTTAATCTCTTACATATGTCTCCTTTTAGAAATATACGACAAGTGTATTGTATACGAATTAGATTTAGAAATTTAGGGAATGGAGGAGAAAAGGATTAGAAATAGAATAAGAGATATCTAAAATACTTACTTGAAACCCTAAAAAAAAATATTTTTTCAATCTTTGAGGCGAGAGACCGATAGAGCTTCGCTAGGTTCCCAAAATATTTTGTGAATAAATGTGAGGGGCTAGGCTTTTATTTATAGTGATTGGAATGCACCAGAACAGTCAGATTTAAGTTGGGTAAAAATAAAATTAAAACTGATACGTTCATTTACACAAAACCCTAGCCGCCACACACAGGGACTGGTCGACCGTCCCTATGCTACTGGTCAACCAGTGGTCCCTATCTTGGGAACGTTTTTAATTACCATTGTTTTAATCTATTTAACTCCTCGCTTAAACTTTTAACATTAACGTTATTTTTTTAACGTTTACTTAATCCTCAAGTCTATTTACTGCTAATTTTTAAATTTTGGAATTAATTATTAATTTGAATTTGAATTCTACTTAAATTAATTTGAACCCAATCCTTTAAATGTCCATAACTTATATATGGAAATTGATCAGAAAATCGCGATGAATGCAACGATACAACTTCCGTGGCCAAATTTCAACTTCTACAGAATTTCCATTTTTAACCTTATCTTATTTAATTATTCATTTAACTTATTATTTCTTATTAATTTTTATGGGGTGTTACATTCGCCCCCCTTAAAAGGATTTCATCCCCGAAATCTTTCCAAGAGATGTACAACATAACGCGCAATAACATCCATGTTATACAACCAATTTATCTACACATCCATCTACTCAACCAAAGTGCAATGTGATTATGTATGCAAACATACTATAGGTGAGCTCAATCCTAGAGTGAGTGCATGATCGTGACATATAAGCATGTGTGCTAGCATCCTTAACATGCATAATTTTTTTATATGAGTGTAAAGTGATAATGAAAAGTGTGGCAACCATATCCTACCATCCAATCTAGCTATCACGATGCAAATAACCTAATTTTGGAGTGAAAAGTTTACCACAAAAAAGCTTAGGATAAGAAGTCCTCATGCTTTCTGCCAGATTTCCCCCCATTGCACTCGAACCCGCCTAATTACTTTGTTGTGGAGCCTCCTAGCTTCGTGCTCCACAATGCATGTGGTGGCACATGATGTTATTGGCTCCGTCTCAGTATCTCACAAATGATTAGGCTCTAGCATAGTGACTGCTATGAAGTCATTTCCTCAAGTGTGAAACATGAACATTGTCATGGACTCCCACCAATTTATCTTGTAATCCACGTGGTAAGCAAGTTTTCTTATTCTTTCGAAAATTCGAAAAGGTCCAAGAAATCTTGTGCTTACTTTCCCAACTTTCCAAATCTCATGACTTTCTAAAGAGGGGAAACTTTAACAAACACTATGTCCCCAACCTCGAACTCTAATTCCTTTCTTCGCTTATTCATGTAGGATTTCTAGCGATCTTGTACGACCCTTATACGTTACCTAAACAACTCTACCTTTCTCCAAGTATTGCGAATTAAATCTTGTATGAGTAGGATTTTTTCGTGGTTTCCCACCGTAAATTTGGAAATTTGCACGGCCTCCCTTAAAGTGCTTCATAGGGTGCCATACTAATCGTCGCTTGGTGACTATTATGATACATGAATTCTACTAAGGGTAAGTGATGCTCCCTACATCCTCCAAAGTCTTCCAAAGTCGTTGATGTGAACTCATAACGAGTCCTCCAAAATTCTATCCACCCTTTCTGTTTGGCCATTGGTATGTGGGTGGTAAGCAGTGCTAATATTTAACAAAGTTCTTAAAGCTCATTACCTTATTAACTTCTAGCCTTACTTATAGTTTACTACTAGTTATGTATCCCTATGAGGTTTCCTTATTTACACTATTTCTCAATATGTATATATCTATCCAGCGGTCTAATCCTTCCTATAAAATCAAAACCACGATAAAGTAAGAACATATCTTATACCATATCGTTCACTTTTCCAATAACCTAAAGGAGACAACTAGCGATTATAACCTAAAAACTCTAAAAGAAATTTTTTTGGAAGCTGTCATTCATCATCAACAGTGTTAATTGATGTTGTGGTTATAACAATCCTTATCAAATTAAGATGGTCATTCTTAGTATGTCATTCCACCATCACCCACCTTCCTTAATTCTCTTTCTTGGTTTCTAATAAATGCGGTCTATCCATTACTTTAGTTAATATACCATAATAATTGATCATTAATGTAAACTTAGACCATCTCTAATCAATCCTTATTTAAATCCTTTTAATCTTTTTACCAGTTCCAAAATCAATCTGTTATGCCGATTCAATTGCTCCATAAATGCCATATTAAATTCCCTAATCGGTTCCCATTTAATTCCTTTTAAGTCTCTATTGATTACAAATTTATTGCCCATTAAATCTATAATTAATGTCCATAAATCTCAGTCCTATAATACTATGGTATTAATAACTAATACAAATACCGTTGTAAATTACACTATTTATATATTTTTATTTTGAACATTAAACGCGGTTATACATAGGTATATATATTGCTAATTTCAAAACTAGAACATCCTTTCCATATTTTTAATTTATTAGAGGTATCCTTCCAAAAAAGATTACCGTTATAAGTTTTCATAGATTAACCAAAATTGAGATCTTCGCTTTGTTTGATATTACAAGGTATTATTTATTTTCTTTTGTTGAAATAGATAATGTAAACCATGGAAAAGAATTTCCATATCCTACACATCTCTTTCCCTTTTTGGTATATCCTCCGTTAATTCAAACAACATAGTTTTATACGTATTTTAGGATTGGATAATTTATGAAAATTACAAGAAACATGCTTTAAATATATTAAAACATTGAAATTCATAATCCAAATTAGTTAGGGCAACCTAAGTTACAACCTAAATATAGATCTGGAATATCTTTACAACTTTACCAACATTATACAAATAAATACTTGGGATCGATTTCAAATTTCCAAATCAAGTTGTACATACTATTCCTATTTTATTCATATCCTAAAACCATTAACCTTTCATATCTGGATAGTGATCCCTATCTACTCTATAGAACATTTTGGTTTGGTTTAGTCTTCACCATTCTTAAAAATAAAATTTCAAAATCATGAAGTACCTAATCTGAAACCTTTATCTTTGAAAATATAAACTTAGAAACCCACATCATTCTAGTTTGGGACATTTGAAATTCAGAAATTTTCTCATCTCAAAAGAAAAATTTTAAGCATATTTTCGAAAAGGAATTTTGACTTACAAAATAGTTGGAGGAATCGAATTCCTAAAAGAATTTAAATACCATATTTTATTTTGTTCTATGTATCTATTTCATTTTTATTAAAAATTTTTACAAAACCTTCCAGAAGCATTTGAACCCTACTTCTCAAAAGCATTCGAACATAATTTTCAAAACATTTACCGCTTTATTCTTGACCCAAAATTCAAAAATTGCTTAGCAAAATAATTTTCCTTCTCAAAGACTTTTAACCGAAAGACTTACTTCTTTAAAAGTATGATTTTTAACCCAAAACATTTAAAAACTCAATTATTAAACCAAACTATTATTAAATCAAATATTCAAAAAGAATGCTTAAAACCGAAAAGGAGCAAAATAATTTCCCTCTTTCAAAAACTTTCTACATCAAAGATTTATTCCTTTAAGTTGATTTTAATTAAAAATATTCAAAAACGTCTTCTATAACTTTTAAATGATGAAAAGTGTAGTAGACAGGGTGAACTTCTGTCCTATCATTTTCCTATCCTATTCCTATCATCTCTCTCCTATATTACTTCTAACTAGATTACTAATCCTATTTCAATCAAGTTCCATTTCCATTTAACCCGTTTTTAAAAGAAATTTATTATTCCAAAAAGCAAAAAAAATCACTTTATTAAAAATCTTTAAACCAAAAACTTTTTGACTCAACCACCTTTTAAACTTAGGGTTTCAAAAATGAAAAACCCTTGTTACCAAAAACTTTTTATTCACAAACTTTTGACTCAAAAAAAATTTAACTATGAATTTCCAAATTTTCTTACTTTTTTAAAACAATAGCTTCTCAATAAGTCCTTTAAAAAATTCATGCAAAACATTTCAAGGAATTTTCCAAACTTCTTTTTATCAATTCTTTTACATGGGGTTGGATTTAGAAATTGACTTTAGTTTAACTTTTCTTCTTCTTTCCTACTCAATCTTTATAAAAGTTTGGTTATCGTTTTGTGGTGATTAATGTACACTTCTTAAAAAAATTTGAAAAATTTTTCCCCGCTCCTTTCATTCCTTATTTCCGGATGCTTATAACATATAGGTTCTTTTCTCCCATTTGTTTCGATGAAATGTCCATCTCCAGTCAGTAATTTATTTAATCTATATTCATAAGGCAATCTGGGTCCAATAAGGAGTCAAATATCATTCAACTTCCAGGGTGCTTCTATATCTCATGGTCATCCTTTTCTTGGTCCACTCCTTACGACACAACCTCCGCCCTATTGGGTAATCAGGTAGGAGTGTAAATTTAACTCTATTTTATTTTTCCATCTCATAGTCGCTTCTCCATCCTTTCAGAATATTGTCACAACTACTTCTATTGTTGGAATTTATAGAGTTAAGTGTATGTTCAAATTAAGTGTGTGTGTGTGTGTCTATATATATACAAATAAATAAATATATATATATATATGTATTTGTGTGTGTATATATGTATATATATATATGTATATATATATATATGTATGTATGTATGTATAGTAAGGTTTTTAAAAAGTACTTTCCAAATAACAAGTATGCCTCTCATACATATACTATCCCCGTCGATTGGGTAAACTATGCTTTGATACCAAATGTAACAACCCACCTAGAAACAGGCCTCAATTCTGACCTAGAAAATGTCCATCAAAACTTACACTTATTCAAAAACTGGCTGTTGGTTGGTAGAATGGACAAAACATAGAGCTATTTATCTATACATTAAGAAACTCATAGTGGAAAGATAAAATATAATAACAAAACAGTACCCATTTTATTTAAAAGTTTAAACAACAACAATAGTAACAACAATAACACCAAATATCCATGGTACAATACCTGAAAATAGATCATGTTCCAATAGGTACATCTGAATAGAAAAATAACATAAATAACTAAACAACCGCTACAAGTTTGCATTCCCACCACCACCTCCGAAAATCTACATCAACATCTCTAACTTGTGTTGTACTGAGGAAGGAGTCTAAACAACAATGTCTCGTGAATAAAATCTCAAGCCTTTCTATAATAGTACTTGGGCAGTATAATTTAAATAAGAATGTCTTACATATATAACCATATTATAATTTTGCGACAATTAGCCTTAAGGCTTTCCCAGACCAACCCTATAACCCATATCCATCATCAATAATGTCATAACAATGTAAGAGATAGCACCAAAGCCACTTAATACCTTTTTAATGGGAACTAGGTAGAGTCTAACCATTTACTACCTCGTATAAGGCATGTCCCCGTCATTTACTACCCATCCCAAGGCCTCCTCTTCGGTTCTATCTAGCTGACATTGCACGGAATCTCTTCAAGCCACTTACTACTTCAATCCCAAAGTAGACCCTCCCGAGATATCCTTTACCATACCCAACCAATAATCTTGACCATTAGTTACTTCATATATAGGAAAGAGGCAGCCCCTCAAACAACTACTTACTACCTTCATTCCCCGAAACAGGTTCTCTGTATTATAACCCATAACCCAACCGTGACATCTCACATTAGTCTGACTATTTGTAGGTACTGGTAGCCAAATTAATCGGGCAGGTTTACCTTATAGTATTGGGACTAACCTCATGTCCTCCGTGGTTACTTATCATAGGAAATGTCTTACATCAGCCCTAAAGTCACACTATTGGAGGTCAGATTAGCTGGGCAGACTTCTGTATGCTTTTGACTAACCTCGCATCCCTACAACTTAGTCATAATCTAAAACACTCTCTTAATATTATCCTACATCTCACTGCATTCCATATCAAGGCCTTATAAGAAAAACACTTATTTTGGCTTTACAATTTATTACTTTCCTAAGGGGGGTTTAGTGATAATTAGTATTCTAATCAATAATCAATTAATATGCTATAATTGTATGTTATTTACGCTATATGTGTGTGTGTGCGCGCGCGCGCGTGCGCGCGCACTTGAAATAAGTTTGCGAAGATTACTTCTTAAACTGATGTTTAAATGTCAAAACTTCAAATTTATACCAATTTATTTCCATATCAATACATATTCCACATATCCAATATCACAATTCAATCAATAATCCTGTATAAAATAGAATCCTTTACCAACATATTCTATACCAAAATAGTGGAATCAATCATTAATAAAAACTTACAATTCAAATACTTTTACGATCTATTCAACTTATTTGTATAAAATTGAAAAAGGGAATTTCTATTTAAATTGCAGAAATAGGCAGTGCAAACTGCGAATAAATGAATTCATTCCTTACACAACATTTCTAAATTTATTCCTCCCACCCTTAATTAGATCCAAAGAAAAAGATAAGAAGTGGAATATAATGTAAAACATTAAGTTGCAATACTTACATAATTCCATTATTGTAATATAAAATAATTGAGATTCAGACTTAAGAATTGACATCTCGCTTGTGGGAATTTTAGAGTTTTGGTGTAATGCTTGCGTAAAAAAAATTTCCCGTAGGCATATATCAGTTCCAAGTTATACTGTACAATTACTAAAATAGGAAAAACTAAGATTTTCACTCATAATCAATCCTTAGCTCTTCCCATTTTTGATTTGGTATGCCTGCTTTAACCTCTTATAGATATCTCCTTTTAGAAATATACAACAATGGTATTGTATATGAATTAGATTCAAAAATTTAGGGATCAGATGAGAAAAGGATTAGAAATTAAATTAGAAATATCTAAAATACATACCTGAAACCCTAAAATATTTTTTTTGAATATTGGAGGAGAGATACCGATAGGGCTTCGCTAGGTTATTATTTTATGAACAAAAATGAAGGGCTAGGCTTTTATTTATAATGGTTGGAATGCAAAAGAATCGTCGAATTTATCGATTAGTTTAATGTTTACGTAAACAAAATTCCCCGAAGGCATATATCAGATCCAATTTAAACTATACAATTACTAAATAGGAAAACCTAATATTTCCACTTAGAATCAATCCTTAGCTCTTCCCTTTTTGGATTTGATACGCCTGCTTTAATCTCTTACAGATCTCTTCTTTTAGAAATATACATCAAGGGTATTGTATACGAATTAAATTTAGAAATTTAGGGATTGGAGGAGAAAATGGTTAGAAATTGAATAAGAAATATCTAAAATTCTTACCTATGACCTTAAAAAAATATTTTCTTGAATCTTCGAGGAAAGAGACCAATAGAGCTTTACTAGGTTCCCAAAATAATTTGTGAACAAAAGTGAGATGCTAGACTCTTATTAATAGTGGTTGGAATGCACCATAACCATTAGATATAAGTAAGTTAAAATAGAAAAAAATCGGATCCATTCATTTGCACAAAACACTAGCTGCCACACACAGGGACCGGTCAACCGCCCATATACTATCGGTCGAACGGTGGTCCTAATTTTGGGAACGTTTTTAATTGCCATTGTTTTAATTTATTTAATTCTCATTTAAACTTTTGAAGTTTACATTATTTTTTTAACGTTTACTTAATCCCCAAGTCAAATTACCATTAATTTTTAAATTTTAGATTTGGAATTAATTATTAATTTGAATTTGAATTCTATTTAAATTAATTTGAACCCAAAACTTCAAACATCCATAAATTTTCCGTTTGAGCTCCGTTTTCAAACCATTATATATGGAAATTTATTGGAAAATTACCATGAACGCAACGGTACAACTTCCATGGCCAAATTCTGACTTTTCAAAATTTTCATTTTTAACCTCATCTTTTTTTTGGGTACATGGGAAACCTTAAGATCATGGTATTCATTGATACTCACTTAAGTAAACCAAGCCATGTGTCTACCCCGCTTTTATTTAGTCGTCGCACACGGATGCTTAACGTTGAAACTCCCACTGATGGTTTAGCGCTGGGATTCGAACCTGCCCGGACGCAGTCCTTTGGTTCCCATCTCCCAGCTCCCAAACCAACCGAGCTACGAACGACGGGTATTTTTAACCTCATCTTATTTAACTAATTCATTAAACTTATTATTTCTTATTAATTTTTTTGGGGTGTTATAAAGCTCGTGGCTCTCCTGCATCGATATTTTGTCTATATCGGAAGATCGTAGCAGTCGATGTTGATCGACATACTATCAGAATTTTCGATCTTATTGGATTTTAAGATTATTCCAGTTTGTTGGTTTTTAATAAATATTTACATGTAAAATTGCATTGAATTTTACTTAACCTGCATGTTAACCTGCCTTTTGGCAAGGCCGTAGACAGGCGGATTTACTAAAACTATTGCTCGTTTGTCAAAACTGGAATACGATGGGTTTGAGCCAGCTGGACGGATAGACAATCAATCATGGATGGTTCGGTGTGGTGGCTCGGTCAAGGAGATGAGATCACGCATGGGTCGACCACGAGCGTTCGGCTATTGGGGTTTGGCTATGATGAGAGAACATCTTTGGGTTGGTATACATATGTGGTTCGGCATGTCTGTGCGGGTCGGTATTAGTGGATCGGCCATGTGTTGTTCGGCCAAGGTAGTTAGGTTGAGGTGGTTTGGTAGGATGGTGTGGACCGATATGGTTGAGTGGGTCGGCGTGTTGGAGTTCATGAGTGGGTTGGCACAAGGTTGTGGTTCGGTATGCTTTAGGTGGTCGGGCATAGACACTGGGTCGGTGTTGTGAAGGCTTTGGGTCGGCATGAAGGTGGTTCAGTCATAATGGAGTGGATCGGGATCGGCACAGGATTATACTTGGGTCAACACTCAAATATACTCAAGTTGCCAGCTTAGTCTCGGGGTTGTTCGGCATGATTGAATGTGAGTTATTTGCTTCAGGTCGGCACTGGCATATCCCAGGGTTTATATAGGAAAATGGATCGGCAGCAAACTATGGATCAGCATGTTACAGGAAGGGATTGGCTTCATTATGCTACGAGTTCTAGCCTTGTTTACTCCGAGTCGTGGATAGGCCTACTTCGAGTCATACCCAAGGGAGGTCGGGTTGGCATATTATGAACTCGAGGTCGGTCGTGGTGTTTGAGGTTTGGATCGGTTATGGTCTTGGTGGGCCCGGATCACTCAGGAAACCCAGCAACTTGGATTTTTCCTATAAATACAGCAGGCGGGGCTTCAGGAAAGGGATCTTTATTATGTTTCTCTTCGTCTTCTGTACTAAGGCTGCTCTGCCATTGTTGTTCTAAAAACTCTGGATTGTAGCTGTAATTGATTCTAACATCAATAAAAAGGAAGTTTCTAGAGTGGATGTAGGCCGTAGTCAGCTGAACCACTATAAATCCTCTGTTATTATAGCTTTCTTTTTAATTTTTACTGTTCTTCATATTTATACTCTCTACATACATTCTATCTTTTATCTATGACTAATGGTTGGTACTTTCGATGGTGTTTGGGTGTTAGTGACCAACTTTGGCGCTAACACTGCGTTTTCCTTATTATAGGCATTCATATAACCTTAAATTCTGAAGCATAATTGTGTGGCGCATTAGCTTCTTTTTAGTAGATGATCACCCATACAATTCATTTCGCTTTTAGGGAGATGTGAATTGGTCCTTTAGATTTTGTTATGCTTACCAGTATTTCTATTGGGTTACACCTTCCTTTACCTTACGATGAGTAGTACTAAAGACATGATAGCCTACTACATGTTTTACCTAGTATTCCGATTCCGTGGAACTTATCAGGGGTACTCAGATTAGTGTAAATTTCCTTAAGGACACCTTTTGGAACTGCTTCGACAATACAACTCTGCCAGTGACTTGGAAATAGCTAGGCTATTTGTCTTGTACATAATGAGAAACCCCTTCATTTCCAATCCATCTAGTACACTGTCATTATGACATGTTGTAGAGGTTGCAGACATTGATCTTTCTTCCCCTATTCTTTTCGACTAGGGAATGACTATCATGGCCTACTTGTATAAGTTATTGGACATACAATGTGTGGTTATTAGTACTGCTAAATCATTATGTGGCTTTTAGGTGGTTTTTACAGCATTAGTGCTACGAGTATAACCACAATTTGGATCACTCGACTAAAGACCAATAATTAGCATTATTCTCTTCCAAGATTTGTGCATGGTTGCCCAGGAATAAGCTAAGAGTGTGTATAGCGTTGAGGCTAGTCATGTTTTCGTTGATGCATGTAACTAGATAGAGTTACGACGTACACGTTATGACATCATTTGGCACCCATATGATGGATCTCTATATTTTACATATCCTAGTACTTCACACGCAGTATTTTTGTCAGGCATATGGTTTCCATTGGTATCATCTCCTCTCACTGCTGATTGTATGTGGTAGTATGGTGGGTGATGTTGGCACCTGATATATGGAGGAGACATAGTTCCTGATGATCCTCATCCTCATACACCTTTTCTCAAAGTGTGTTCTATTGTAACGACCCGTAATTTTCGATAATTTAATTTGTTAATTTAGCAAGATTTTGGTGATTTAATATTGAAAGAAATAAAAATTTGTAAATAAAAAAAAGAAATAATAACTAAGATGAAACATAACAAGGTTAATTAAATTTAATAATTAATAAATTGAATGAAATGCCAATTAATGAAATTAAACTTAAATGTTATACTTGGCTATAAATTGAATATAAGGAAACAAGTGTAGATATTGAACTAATTGATGAATCGGTATATAATTAATGATAATTGGATAAATACAGTGTTATGTAAGAAATTGTAACATTTGTTTGTTAATAATAACTTATAAGTGTAATTAAAAGTTAAGGGTAACAATTATTGTATATTACCTATTTATTTAGCTTGTTAATTTAAATTGGAAATAAATTTCAATAAATGTAATTAAACATTATGTTAATGTAAATTAAGTTAATATTTGGAAATAATGTTAATTTTATTCATAATACGATAATTAGGAATAAAAAGAATGGAAATCAAGATTTATTAATTTATTGGAATTCAAATTATAATAATTGGATTAATTGCAAATAAATGAAATTAAATATTTAAATATTACGTTAATGGAGATTAAGATGAAATTTATGAATATTAATGTAATTGTAACAACCCAAAAATTTTAATAAATATTTTAATTCATTTTTTTAAAACTTTGGTGTTTAATGATTTAAAAATTTGAATTTTGGAATTTTTCCAATGAAGTGGATTTTTGGTTGTAATTTCCTTTCCAAATATAATAAAATAAATAATTTCTATATATATATATATATATTTTTCATAATATCCATCTCTATTTTATCTTTCTATTTTTATTTATTTAGACATTCATTTTATTAATTGAATTGTTATGTGTTTATATCTCTTATTTACTTCTTGGAAAAGAATTTCAATGGATATACGTTATATTGCCTTAAAGGCATATCTTTTTAAAATTTTATCTATTAAATGTTCTTGTGTATATCTTTTATTTATTTTATTTATTGAATGTTTCTTTGTATATACCTTTTAATTAATGGCAAGGAAACGAATCAAATTGACGTATGTTACTTTGCTTTAAATTGGCATACGTTACTTTGCTTTATTTCCTACCTCTTTATTTGCCTATCATTTATTTCCTACCATCTTAATTACTTTCTAGTCGTTCCTAAATCAAATTTGTAGCCGTGCGTACCTATCAATTCACGTGGAAAAGGGAAGAGTTCTCATTTTCCATTTTGTTCTTTTATTAAATAGGAATTAAATCCTTTCATTTGTCTTGTCGTTTTAAAGCATTGATCACTTGGCATTTCCTTCTACTTGATTTGCCATGAGAAACTCCTCTAACAATTATCACTTCATGTACAAAAACTTCCCACATCTCATTCTCATGTTCATTTCCATTTTCGAGAAAAAATGTAAGTTCTTTCATGGCTTCTTCCTTTTTATTTATTCTCTTTTTCAATTTGTTTTCACTTTGTCTCAAAGCAAGGCTCGGCCTCTACCCATCCTCCTCCTCCACCGACCATCACCACCACTTCATCACCACTCATGACCGGTCTCCATCACCATCTCCACTAGCTAGTCATTGCCGTGGTCAACATGTTGGACTTCCACCATAAAAACTCCAAGGAAACCATAGCCGGACCCTAAATTCCATCACCACTTCCTTTTGTTCACCTCGGCCTCCACCTTGCCACCACCTTCTCCAGCACGTGACTGACCTCATCACCGACCTTTGGCCACCACTTGACCAGATCTGACCTGTAGTTGAACATGGCCGACCCATACTTGATATAGGACCGAGCCTAGGTGCAACCAAACTCCTCTTTTTCCTTGACTGTTTACATTCCTTGCTTTGTAACTCCACCTCTCTTCGTATGCTTACCTAGGCCGAACCATTTACCTCAGATCTAAACCATGCCGAGCACTACTAGACCATGGTCAAGCCATTTTGGGTTGTAGCCGAGCCTCTTGCATTGGTTAAGCCAATGATTGTTCTTTTGATCTTGATTTGTTCATTTTTTTTGTTTATATTCTTTTGAAAAATTTATTCTTATGTATGCTATTTATTTTGGTTGTTACAAAATCCGGACCTTGGCTCTCTATCCACTCGTATTTGATTCATGCTTTATCGTGCTTTCTGGAGTTGTTTGTCTTGTGTTTGATTTGATCTTTAGCTTCAAAAAGGTGAGTTGTATCACTTTAGACATATGTACTTATATTCTTGTGAAATGATGGCAAGTGAAGCTGTATAAATTGATATGTTATTCATACTTGCCTGTGCGATATTTATATGATAATAAATGTTGTTTATATCTGTTACATCATCTGTTATTATTTTATATGTTTACTGTTCATTTAATTATTGCTTCTCACACTGCAAGTTCCCTGTAGAATATAATCACCATGGGATGAAATGATACATACCCGAACGGACTTTAGAATAGGAAAAAATCATTACGGGCTGAAATGATAGGCTCGAGTGATTTTTATTTATTTTATTTGACTTGGGATTGCGGGTTTGAATGACAGAACCCGGATTTTTCTTTGTAAATTATGGATTGAAATGATATATTATCCATATCACTTGACTTAGGTTAGAAAATATTATACAGACCCGTGGTTATTATATATATATTTCTGGAAAATTTTAAGTATTCTAAATGTAAATATGATATTTTGTCTTAAATTTGGATTTTATTGATTTAAATAAAGTGTAGTGATTTTTCTATGAGTTAAAATGTGTAAGTAAATAAACGGTTAAATTATAATTTGAATTTGTAACTTAACTTGGAAATTTGAGATTTGGTTTGAAATGGAAGTTTAAGTTAAGAAAATAAATGGAAATTAAGTTTTATTTATGAAATGGTATTTTAAATTAAATTGTTAAGTAAAATTAAATTGTTAAGTAGATTGTTAAAAATACAAAGAATAAGAAAATAGTGCACTTTGATTTAATAAGAGAATCATTGTTAAGTTTTGGATATTAATTAATGAAATTTTAAATTATAAAATCATAAGTAAAAGGTTATCCAAATGACCATGTTTGAAGTAAAAAATAATATGATTTTATAAGTTAAATGGTTAAAAATCGAAGTTTATTTGTTTCTGAAATTTTACAATAAATCTGGAATTTGAATTTGTAGCACTTTAGAAATGCTGTCATTGCTGAAACTAAGTTAAAATCTGAAGTAAGTGATACTACAGCACTTGGTAAGTGCTGTGGTTGCTGAAGTAAACTATAGGCTGAAACTAACTAAAGGGCTACTGCAGCACTTGGTAAGTGCTGTTATTGCTGAAAGAAAACTAAAACCGAAAACTAACTAAAGGGCTACTGTAGCACTTGATAAGTGCTGCTGTTTGCTGAAATGAAGAGATTTTCAAATGAAAACCGAACTACTACAGCAGTTTTAAATGTTGTCTTTCCTGAAATGAACTATTTTCAAATATAACTTACCGCAGCATTTTCTAAGTGATGCGAATGCTGAAATTTCAATGTTTTTGGAGTATTTAACTGAATAAACGAGCTTCAAAAATGCTAAATTTTTGGGAATTGAATATTTGATTTGAAAGAATAATGACTTTATTTTTAAATGGTTTAAATGAATTATTTTGATTGAAATATAAACCATTTTGAAAGTATAACCATGGGTTATATTAACAATTGGTTGTTAAAGAGACCGGGATCAGATATAGACACTCTCTGTCGATACCGAAAACCACTTTAACAACTGTGTACGCGGTGGAGATTCCAGAATGAAGCAGGATGGTGGCGACGATCCTATTTGAGGTATATACGTGGACCCGACTCCCGTGAGTTGGCATAAGGTGGCTAAAATAGGAGCGATTGATGGGCCAATGAGGTAGCACCTCTGATCGAACACACTTCTTCGATACCATTCTATTACTTTTGTGATTGATTGGGTGCACCCCTTGATTTTGGGAGTATGGCTCGAGTTGGGCGATAGTGGTTGTTATGCGTTTCCACCAGCCCGGATGCGTAATTGGTATATCTACCTTGGCATTGCCTAGTTTTGCTGGGTCACCTACCCTAGCGTGCCTTGTACGAGTTTGATTTGTGTCATACCTATGGAGTTTCTTCTCGTAGCCCCCGATCTAGAGGTATGCAGGTACTGTATAGACTATTGGCACTATTATGTGTTAAGGGGAATATTGGGTCACTCCTTAATGTTATTTTAAAGTAAGCTTATTTTACTATTAGACATTATTATAATAACGAATATTACTACATAGTAAATAGTTTAACGGATCCTTAGAGGATGGGCTGTCCCAAGCATCCTTTAAGTTACTTGTGCATTTCTACTACAGTTCACTTGAGTTGGTTTACATTGTATAAGTATGTATGTCCTAACTCGAGTGTTTGTGTTTTGCTTTACGCTCGGGTCAGCCTGAGTGTTACAGCTTTGGATTTCACCTTCTGGAGCTAGGACTGCTGGAGATCATCTTTTATTTAGTTGCTATCTATTTCCATTCAGTATTTCTATGTCAGCTTTGTATTAGAGACATATGTTTTTGGGATTTCTACTATACTTATGTATTCAGACTTCTGTTGTATCTGTTTTTCAGACTATGTATTTTGAATCTGTTTTGAGACTATGTATTGTAGTGGCTTCATGAACCACTATTTATTTTATTTTCCGTTGCGAGTTATTCTGATATTCTGTGTTTGTGATTCTGTGATTGGTTTTATTTGCTCCAAATTTATAACAATCTATTGTTTTGTATCATTCAAGTCCAACATGTGTGGTTTTATTGTCGATTTGAATGGTCCAAAATAGTGGGTCGTTACATTTGGTATCATAGCCAGGTTTTAGGCAAACCTTAGCCTATGGAGCAAAAACTCATTAGAGATAGGGTAGAAATACCCTAAAATGAGTGAAATCAATCTTAGAATCATTTCTTTGTGAGAGAACGTAGTTTTAAGTATAAATGTTTTTCTAATGATTTTAAAGGATTTTTAAAGGATTATTTTGGATATAAATTTTCTTTTTTAAAATCTCATTTTCTTAACTTCATTCCTTTCAAATCCACCTTGTTTATTTGCATTCTTTGATTAGGATCTCCATTTCTAGTTGAATCTTATCTTTGTCTTTCAGTTTTACCTTTGTCCTAAAATTCATTCTTGACTTTACAGGATGAATCGTAGGAATGCCAGAGGTAGGGGCCGTGGTATTGCCGCAGTTCCCGAGCCTGTTGCACCCATCAGGTTCGCTACTCTTTGCAAGGAATTCACTCAACTTGGTGGTACCAAGTTTACAGGATCTGAGAGCATCATAGAGGCTCAATAGTGGCTGAGGAGTCTTGAGAGGATTTTTACTGGTTTGGAGATTACTGATGCGCAGAAGCGTCAGTTGGTAGCTTAGTAGTTGAAGGAGGCAGTTTTGGATTGGTGGGAGTCTGTCACAGCTCAGACTGTGGAGGCGGATATTTCTTGGGATCAGTTTAGGTATCTTCTTGTGTTGTCATGTGTTCTGTTCAGCTTTTCTCTTTAGAATCTATCTTAAGCTTATCTATCTTTTTCTAGGGAGGCTTTTGTGGCAAAATGGATGCTCGAAGCCGGGAAATCTCAGCTTTATCGTGAGTTTATGGATCTCAAGCAGGATACCATGTCCTTTTCTAAATATGAGCGGAAGTTCAATGAACATTCCAAGTTTGATCCTGGCCTTATTGACACCCAACTTAAGAAGAATGAGAAGTTCATCGCTGGAGCTCGCCCAGAGTTCTATGATCGTCTCATTTCTCATGTTCATGGTACTTTCACCGAGCTTATGGATATGGCAATCCGTTATGAGAACCCTACTTCCAAGGGCCCTGCTGTTGCTAGTGCTCCTTCATCTCATTCTTCCTCTGCTAACTCTAAGAAGAGAAAGCCAAATTTCCATCAGCAGAAGAAGAATTTGCTCAAGAATCCGGGTTTGGGATCTTCATCCTCTCCTACTCAGAGGCAGCGTATCGACTTATCTACTATCACCTGTTTCAAGCGTGATCAGAAGGGACACTATGCTAATAGTTGCCCTAATTCAGTTGGTGCTGCTACTCCTCCACCTCAGAATACTAGGAACAACCTCTGTCATGTCTGTTTGCAGCCTGGTCATTTCAAGAATGATTGTCCTTTGTATCAGAAGGGCAAGCCGTCTGGTATTTTTGCTGTTACCTCTGCTTCTTCACCTGCTCCTGCTCCTAGTGATAATCAAGGTACTCTTCAGGGCACCTTTTCTTTATTTAATCATCCTATTCGTGTTTTATTTGATACTGGAGCTTCACATAGTTTTATTTCTGTTTATATTTGTGACAAGTTTGAGCATCTCCTTTCTCCTATGTATGCTGTTGAATCTTTGAGTGTTAAAAATCCTATTGGCGGTCCCGCGAACCTTAATAGGATTTGTAAACAAGTGAGACTCTTCTATTCTGGCTAGGGGTGGGCACAGTCGGTTAACCGATTCAATCGATTAAATTTTTCGGTTAACTGCAAA
Organism: Allium fistulosum; assembly: GCA_030737815.1. NCBI lineage: Eukaryota > Viridiplantae > Streptophyta > Magnoliopsida > Asparagales > Amaryllidaceae > Allium > Allium fistulosum. The sequence goes on along the minus strand of CM060908.1, from coordinate 409,334,383 downwards.
AAGTTCAACGGTTCGGTTAATCGGTTTTCGGTTAATTTGATTCTGGTCTACCGACCGAACCGGTTAAAATTAACCGCGGTTAATCGGTTAATTTAACCGGTTAACCAATTAATATAAACGGTTAACTGTTAATCGGTTAACCGTCTATATTAATCGGTTAACTGGTTAAATTAATCGGTTAACCAGTCAAACAGCAACATATATACACTTACCAGCATTAAAAACACACATACATGCAAATAATCACAGTTTTAGACTTTAGTTCATACATTACAAGCATCATTGCAGTGAGTTAATTGCTATTACAGTTCAGTTCATACATTACAAGCATCATTACAGTGAGATAATTGCAACTACAGTTCAATTCATACATTCAGTTCAATTGTTCATACTTCACTTCAGTTCATACTCAGTACAGTTCTCCTCTCACTCTCTCAGTTCATATATTACAAGCAATCAAGCATCATTACAGTGATTACATTACATTAGTAATTCAGTCCAAAGTCCAAATAGATAATTGGAGTACATTAATACAACTACAAAGTCTCCACTCTCCAACTTCTGTTTCCATTCTCCAACTCTGTCAACCAAAGGTAAACACATTAATTTAGAAGTTAACTGAAGCATATAAGTGTAAAGTGTAAACATGTATAACTATAGAGAACTGAAGGATGAACTTAAAGCATACATGTTTTAATTTATATATATACTGCTACACAAAGTCAACATTAGTTTACACACACACACACTACAATGATCAAGTAATGTGCAAAAGGTTTGAGAGAGATGAAAGTAAACAACTACCTGTCTCTTTGGTATTAATTTCAGGTTTGACAGTATCTGTCTGTTGAAAGTTTATAAATTAGAATAGTGTAGCTGGTAAATTGATTATGGCAATATAATAGTAAATTAATGAACCTCGAACTCGTTCTCGAGAATCTGACCATCATCCTCATCAGAGTCATCATCAATAAGAGAATGCTTGCTAGCAGAACGAAGATGATGATGCAAAGGAGGAGTAGGGTTCATACTCAATTCTTGGGTCTTTTGATCTTCACTGGGATAAATAAAATCTGATTTCATATTAAACATGACTGGCATTCTTGCACTTTTATGAGGCTCGTCTGTTTGAGAAACCCAATCACGTAATCCTGGCAGAAATTTACAGACGGTAACTAAAAATTGCACACATGTTAATAACAACTCACATAATGCAGCAACAATGTATTGTAGCCAAGAACACATAAAAATATATTATAAAAAACATATGGTATTATATATTTGTATAGGAAACAACCTCACAATACAAAGTTATAAACTTTAGAGAATTTTTTATAGTTATAAATTTAGTTAAACTATTCAAGCTGGCAAAACATGTAGTCTGAGAAAATAAAACGATGGGAGGTTGATATATAGATACCAGCTACACAATTCAACATCTGAAGTAAAGAACATTGCTGAAAGGATGGGAAAAGACCAGCTATCCGCCCCTTCATATCGATCTGCATTAGATGTTGTACTAGAGTACGAGGTCTTCCACTTCGAGATTAAGAGGCGATATTTTGAATCCACCACCTTGATGACAAAAATAAATGACTACATGAGCTAAAGCACCTATGGTGGACATTATATATCTTGTATATTGTGTCTGATGCATATAGATAAAACGCATACTCTCTATATGAGCTCTGACATATCCTTTTTGCGGGCGACAATTTGCATGCTCCCTTGTTCTAAATAAGATAACTTCATATATTCGTATGCAATAATTAGTAATGGAGACAACAAAGTATAGATACTTAGGAGAATATCTAATACCCCACAATAATGGATGGAAATTCTACTTTAGATACTTGAAAGTAGTAGTATGCTTCCAACTGAGAAACTCATGTAATTGAAAAAAAATCTTAAGACTCCCAGATATCGGGGGTGTACCTTGTACAAATAGTACTAGAAGTAACACAATTTTCATAGTTATGAAGGATTCTAAGGGAAAAAATATTAATACTATTTAAGGAGGTTATCATGAATAATAATTCTTTATGGAGTCGAGAACAAATTCCATAATTATGTTTGATTTTAATTTGAACAAGACAGAAAAGTGTATGGAGTACGAAGTTTCCTGCCAAATTTTTGGGGGTATTCTTTTCAAAAAATAATAAAACAATCACCATAGCTCACATCATCATTACGCCGCCAATAACGCACGTAACAAATATCACATGGCCAGACAAACCTGCAGGAATCAGAAAGATGAAAAAAAACATTAAGCGTAATTTTGTACTAGAGTTGAAAAGGAAGGAAATATATCGATAGTCCCTTAAAATAGAGTGTGAACTTCCTAGTCCACGGATTGTTTTTGTAGGTTATATCAAGAAAAAGGATCTATTTAGTTCATATAAGCATAGAAATAAATTTTCATAATTGGGATAAAATGGTACAAGGTCAAGGTAAAATAAGTTTCTTGATGTAAATTTAGGCATTATGAAATTTGTTTGCAGTTTAACCGAAAAGAAAGAAAAGAAGTTAACTTTCCATTCTGACATCTGACCAAGCACCAATGTTTCCCAAAAGCTTGGTAAGAGTTATCCTGATGCGATAAACCAGGCTCAAGCTCTTGTGTCCAATCAGGTACTAAATCAGGAACACCTGCATGAGAAAGGTACTATGATTATAATGTAATATACTATATAATCAATCACATTCCACGTTTCTTACAAACCATTTCCTATTGTTTTTCTCCTCTGAAGTGAAGTGGGCTATCCTTCTTCATCTTTGTCTTGACTGCATCTTAAGAATATGTGCAAATGTAGAAAATTTAGACTCTAGATGAGAAAATTCACATAATTAAAACAAATACAAGTAAACATCAAATAGAGAACTGTCGCAGCTACCCAGTAAACAGACCAAGCTCTTTTTTTCCTTCTTTTTTTGTACATATATAATTGAAGTCACGATTATGGAGAAGAAAGGGAGTATCATCTATCATATGAAATAATTTTTGGTCTATAATAAATCGCTTATAAAATAATATGAGACCTACTTTAACAAATAGTCCCCAAATATAGTTATCCTTTTGTTGTGTAATATGACAATTCTGCACTCTGAATCAATATAATCGGTTATTTTGTTGCTTTTATCTGATACAACTAATAGTTTGAAGACCTGACAGCATAGCAAACAGTGGATGAAAACAATAATAGGTAAGGAAAGTATTATTATTTTTATGAGACTTATGAAAGGAAAACATAAATATGGGTTAGAAGAGAGGAGCATATGGTCAGAAAGAAGATTGTTTGAATCAAAAAGGTTAACAATCTGTAGAATTACATAAGTAGTTTAAGGAATCGTAGCTTACAAACTATTATCGTCGGAAAATGAAACATTCCTATGATGACCCAGGGTAGACTTATAAGAAGCAAAGGCCTTTCCATCAGATATACTTGGGTCTTGATGCTGCATGAACAGGGAAAAATAATAATCATTGTAATATATATCAAGACACATGGCTTTACTACACAATAATGGTACTCTCTAAAATCTCTATTTGTTACATACCTTATGTAAATAATATTCTTTGTATATTAAGGTATATTCTCAGTTTGCAATACATAAATATTAATCATTTTGCAATATATGAACTGTTTTATATATGGTATATAAACAATATATGAGCTGTTATAAATGTACCTACATATTATCTAAAATAGCCAAGCATTGATATATATATATATATATATATGAAAGTAACATGCAGTTCACAGATCAGGTCGATGATGGAGCTAAATATCCCTACTGTGAAGATGCAGGCTTCATTGATCGTGATGCTTGTGAATTCAATGTTGAATCAAAATCAATAATTAGTATATGAAATTTACAACTAATTTAATAAACCCTTATTACAAATATAATATTTTACTACTCATTTACAAATATAGTAATCAAAATCAAAGCAAATTCAGTAAATTAAAGCTGATTGATGTCAAAGTGACTTTACCACATATATATCATATATGTGTCTTGATTTTCTAAGAAAATAGAAAGAAAATAGAAAGAAAATAAACACAGTTTTAAATAAAAAGCAGTGAATCTAGGATATTTAGCAAACGAAAGCAGCTTCATTTGTTAAATCACTAATTTATCTATTAATTACAAAAACATACAGCTAAATTAGGCTAACTAACTAGACTAGAACTTAGTTTAAACATGTACGGTAGATCGATAGAGTAATTAGTAATTTACTCAAAAGATTTCTCTTCCTTCTTGACACTATTTATTTCTACAATAGCTCTAGTGGTGGTTGTAACTAATGTAAAGCGTCGAGAATAGCGCGGAGAACAGAATAGTTGATGCCGGTGATTAGCAGACGAGATGAGCGAGCAGACCTAGGTTTCAACTTCTCTCGTCTTTTTTATTTTTTATCTAGATCTGAAAACCGGAGAGAAGCCTACTCAAGAGCATGCTGTCTATTGGATTCATTCGGGGATGGGTTCTTTACAGATGGGCTAAATGGGCTGTGGTTAAAAAAAATTGGTCGGTTAACGGTTAACCGACCGACCAGATATGGTTAACCGTTAACCGAACCGAAAATGGTCGGTTAACATCGATCGGTTAACCGAAAGTTAGGTTAACTGATTTTGTCGGTTAAACCGGTTCGGTTAAGGTCGGTTTAGTCGGTTAGATCGGTTAAGTCGGTTAAATGCCCACCCTTAAATTTTTGGCCATAAATTTTCTGGTGATTTCTATGTTCTTTGTTTCGATGCTTTGGATTTGTTGCTTGGAGGTGATTGGCTTAAGAGGCATGATGCTCATATCTCTTGTAAATCTAGAATTGTTTCTCTTGAGGATGATCGGGGAAATCCTTTGGTTATTCAGTGTCGTATGCCTCATGATTATGCTGGCAGCTTTATTTATTCTCTGGATTCTTCTCCTGTTGATCTTCAGCCGACACGTATGGTCAAACTTTATCCCGATGTATTTGGTGAATTCGTTGCTTTACCCCCTAAGCAGGAAATAGATTTCCGTATTGATCTTATTCTTGGAGCTCGACCTGTAGTTCTTCCTCCTAGAAGAATGGCACCCCGTGAGAAGGTTGAGTTGAGGAATCAAATTGAGGACTTGTTCTCCAAGGGTCTGATCAGACCTAGCCATTCCAAATGGGGAGCAGCGGTGGTTTTCGTTACCAAGTCCGATGGATCTTTGAGGATGTGTGTTGATTATAGGGAGCTGAACAAGCTCACTATGAAAAACTGATATCCAATGCCTCGCTTCAATCATATGTTTGATCAGCTTTATGGTGCTACTGTTTTCTCTCAGCTTGATCTTGCCACCGGTTTTCACCAACTCAGAGTTGCTGAGGAAAGTATTCCTAAGACTGCTTTCCGTACTCAGAATGGTGTCTATGAATGGTTAGTCATGCCTTTTGGTTTGACTAATGCTCTTGCTTTCTTTGTTGATTTGATGAACCGTGTTTTTCGTGATGTGCTTAACAAGTTTGTTCTGGTCTTTGTTGATGATATCCTTGTCTTCTCTAAGTCCAAGAAAGAGCATGAGTCGCATTTGAAATCTGTTCTTGAGACTCTTAGAAATCATCAGTTGAAGGCTAAATTTTCTAAATGCCATTTCTGGAAGGATGAAGTACGATTCCTCGGGCATATTGTTTCTGGTAATGGAGTTTCTGTTGATTCAGTCAAGATCGCTGCGATCAATGTAAGCCTTTCTCTTCTCTCTCTTTGCTAATTTATTCTATCTTTTCGGTTGTCCGTATTTATCCCTATTCTGTGCAGGATTGGGAAACTCCTAGGACTCCAACTGATATCCGTAGTTTTCTAGGCCTTGCCGGTTATTATCGGAGATTCATTGAGAATTTTTCTCAGATTGTTGCACCTCTCACCGCTTTGACTCAAAAGAATGCTAAGTTTATATGGAGTGATGAGTGTAAGGCTGCATTCGATGAGTTGAAGCACAACTTACTTCTGCACCAGTTCTTACCGTTCCAAATGGAAATGAGGGATTAACGGTATACACTGATGCTTGTCGTGAAGGTTTGGGAGCTGTTGTGATGCAAGATGGGAAGGTCATTGCTTATGCCAGTCGTCAGTTGAAGACCCATGAAGCCAATTATACTACTCATGATTTGGAATTGCTTGATGTGGTTTTTGCTTTGAAGCTTTAGAGACATCATCTTTTGGGAGCTAAGTTTGAGCTTTTTACGGATCATCGGTCTTTGAAGTATATTTTCACCCAGAAAGATTTGAATCAGAGACAAGTTAGGTGGTTGGAGTTTCTTGCTTCTTATGACCTCGACATCAACTATACCCCTGGGAAGGCTAATGTTGTGGTAGATGCTTTGAGTCGGAAGAAGTCTATGTTGTGTCAGCTGGTTGTTTCTTCTCCTCATTTGGATCGTATTATGGCTAAACAGGATGAGGATGAGATGCTTAGATTGATGAAGGAGAATGTTCGTTGTAGGGTTGGTAGTAGTAGTCTTGATGGTAGTGGAGCTCAGATCGATGATAGAGGTATTTTGAGGATTAATAGTCGGATTTGTGTCCCGAATGTGGATGGATTGAGACAGGAGTTACTTTGGGAGAATCATCGGTCCAGACTTTCTATTAATCCGGGTGTGACGAAGATGTATCAGGATATGAAGAAGTTGTATTGGTGGAGAGGATGAGGCGAGATATCTCCATTTTTGTTAGTAGATGTGCGACTTGTCAGCAAGTCAAGGCCGATCATCAGAAGACCCCTGGTTTGTTGCAGCCCCTTGAGGTTCCCAATTGGAAGTGGGAACAAGTTTCTATGGATTTCATTGATGGATTACCGAGGTCTAGGAGGGGTAATGAGAGTATCTGGGTTATTGTGGATAGATTGACCAAGTCAGCTCATTTCATTCCGGTCAAGTCTACCCGTTCTGCTTCTAGTTTGTCTGAGATCTATATGAGAGAGATTGTTCGTCTCCATGGTGTCCCTATCAGTATTGTTTGTGATCATGATCCTTTCTTTACCAGTCAGTTTTGGAAAGCTTTTCAGGAATCTTTGGGTACTCATCTAAATCTGAGCACTGCTTACCATCCACAGACCGACGGTCAAACGGAAAGAGTGAACCAGATTCTAGAGGATCTTCTTTGTGCTTGTGTGCTTAATTATGAAGGATCTTGGGAAGACCCTCTCCATCTTGTCGAATTTACCTATAACAATAGTTATCGGGTATAATCTCAATCTTTTATTTTGAATCTTGTCTTAATCTTTTATCTACCTCATTCTATCTCTTATTCAGGCTAGTATTAAGATGTCTCCGTTTGCTGCTCTTTACGGGAGACTTTGTAGATCTCCCTCTTGCTGGATTGAATCCGGTAATCATTTGGTTCTTGGTCCTGAGATGATTTTGAAAGCTTCGGAGAAAGTTGAGGAGATTAAGAGGAAGATGAGGGTTGCTGAGGATAGGCAGAAGAAGTATGTTGATCGGCGTAGAAGGAGTTTGGAGTTTTCTGTTGGTGATTTGGTTTTCCTTAAGGTCTCTCCCTTAAGGAATGTGATTCGGTTTGGTCGTAGAGGGAAGCTTGCTCCTAGGTTCGTTGGTTATTTCCGCATTGTGGAAAGAATTGGTTCTTTAGCTTATCGTCTAGATTTGCCCGAGAAGTTTTCTGGAGTGCATAATGTATTCCACGTTTCGCATCTTCGTCACTATCTGCATGATCCATCTCTTATTGTCCAGCCTTCTGCTCTTGATAGTTCGGATATTGAGCCTAATCTGACTGTTGAGAGGAAGCCACTTCGTATCATTGATCGAGGTATGAAGCAGCTAAGAAGGAAATCTGTCAACTTGGTCAAAGTGCAATGGAGTACTGATGGTCGGGATTGTACCTGGGAGACGGAGGAGAGCATGCGTGCTTCAAATCCGGAATTGTTTGTTTCAGGTACTTTGCTTTTCTACCTGATCTTTCCTTTGTTTTCCTTGTTTCGTTCCTTTTCGAGGACGAAAAGTTTTGAGTGGGGGAGAGTGTTACAACCCAAAATTTTAATAAATATTTTAATTCATTTTTTTTTTAAAAACTTTGGTGTTTAAAGATTTAAAAATTTGAATTTTGGAATTTTTCCAATGAAGTGGATTTTTGGTTGTAATTTCCTTTCCAAATATAATAAAATAAATAATTTCTATATTTTTTTTTTATTTTTCATAATATCCATCTCTATTTTATCTTTCTATTTTTATTTATTTAGACATTCATTTTATTAATTGAATTGTTATGTGTTTATATCTCTTATTTACTTCTTGGAAAAGAATTTCAATGGATATACGTTATATTGCCTTAAAGTCATATCTTTTTAAATTTTATTTATTAAATGTTCTTGTGTATATCTTTTATTTATTGAATGTTTCTTTGTATATACCTTTTAATTAATGGCAAGGAAACGAATCAAATTGTACTTTGCTTTAAATTGGCATACATTACTTTGCTTTATTTCCTACCTCTTTATTTTCCTATCTTTTATTTCCTACCTCCTTAATTACTTTCTAGCCGTTCCTACCTCAAATTTGTAGCCGTGCATACCTATCAATTCACGTGGAAAAGGGAAGAGTTCTCATTTTCCATTTTGTTCTTTTATTAAATAGGAATTAAATCCTTTCATTTCTCTTGCCGTTTTAAAGCATTGATCACTTGCCATTTCCTTCTACTTGATTTGCCATGAGAAACTCCTCTAATTATTATCACTTCACGTACAAAAACTTCCCACATCTCATTCTCACGTTCATTTCCATTTTTGAAAGAAAAATGTAAGTTTTTTTTATGGCTTCTTCCCTTTTTTATTCTCCTTTTCAATTTGTTTTCACTTTGTCTCAAAGTAAGGCTCGGCCTCTACCCATCCTCCTCCTCCACCGACCATCACCACCACATCATCACCACCCATGACCGGTCTCCATCACCATCTCCACTGGCCAGTCATTGCCGTGGCCACCATGTTGGACTTCCACCACAAAAACTCCAAGCAAACCATAGTCGAACCCTAAATTCCATCACCACTTCCTTTTGTTCACCTCGGCCTCCACCTTGCCAGCACCTTCTCCAGCACATGACTGACCTCATCACCGACCTTTGGCCACCAATTGACCAGATCTGACCTGTAGTTGAACATGGCCGAGCCATACTTGACATAGGACCGAGCCTAGGTGCGAGCAAACTCCTCTTTTGCCTTGACCCTTTACATTCCTTGCTTTGTAACTCCACCTCTCTTCATATGCTTACCTAGGCCGAACCATTTACCTCAGATCTGAACCATGCCGAGCACTACTAGACCATGGTCAAGCCATTTTCAGTTATAGCCGAGCCTCTTGCATTGGTTAAGCCAATGATTGTTCTTTTGATCTGGATTTGTTCATTTTTTTGGTTTATATTCTTTTGAAAATTTTATTCTTATGTATGCTATTTATTTTGGTTGTTACAAGATACGGACCTTGTCTCTCCATCCACTCGTATTTGATTCGTGCTTTATCATGCTTTCTGGAGTTGTTTGTCTTGTGTTTGATTTGATCTTTAGCTTCAAAAAGGTGAGTTGTATCACTCTAGACATATGTACTTATATTCTTGTGAAATGATGGCAAGTGAAGCTGTATAAATTGATATGTTATTCATATTTGCCTGTGAGATATTTATATGATGATAAATGTGGCTTATATCTTTTACATCATCTGATATTATTTTATATGTTTACTGTTCATTTTAATTATTGCTTCTCACACTGCAAGTTCCCTGTAGAATAGAATCACTATGGGTTGAAATGATACATACCCAAACGGACTTTAGAATAGGGAAAAATCATTACGGGCTGAAATGATAGGCTCGAGTGATTTTTATTTATTTTATTTGACTTGGGATTGCGGGTTTGAAATGATAGAACCCGGATTTTTCTTTGTAAATTACGGATTGAAATGATATATTATCCGTATCACTTGACTTAGGTTAGAAAATATTATACAAACCCGTGGTTATTATATATATATTTCTGGAAAATTTTAAGTATTTTAAATGTAAATATGATATTTTGTCTTAAATTTGGATTTTATTGATTTAAATAAAGTGTAGTGATTTTTCTATGAGTTAAAATGTGTAAGTAAATAAACGGTTAAATTATAATTTGAATTTGTAACTTAACTTGGAAATTTAAGATTTGGTTTGAAATGGAAGTTTAAGTTAAGAAAATAAATGGAAATTAAGTTTTATTTATGAAATGGTATTTTAAATTAAATTGTTAAGTAGATTGTTAAAAATACAAAGAATAAGAAAATAGTGCACTTTGATTTAATAAGAGAATCATTGTTAAGTTTTGGATATTAATCAATGAAATTTTAGATTATAAAATCATAAGTAAAAGGTTATCCAAATGACCATTTTTGAAGTAATAATAATAATAATAATAATAATAAATATGATTTCATAAGTTAAATGGTTAAAAATCGAAGTTTATTTGTTTCTGAAATTTTACAATAAATCTGGAATTTGAATTTGTAGCACTTCAGAAATGCTGTCATTGCTGAAACAAAGTTAAAATCTGAAGTAAGTGATACTGCAGTACTTGGTAAGTGTTGTGGTTGCTGAAGTAAACTATAGGCTGAAACTAACTAAAGAGCTACTGCAGCAATTGGTAAGTGCTGTTGTTGCTGAAAGAAAACTAAAACCAGAAACTAACTAAAGGGCTACTGTAGCACTTGATAAGTGCTACTGTTTGCTGAAATGAAGAGATTTTCAAATGAAAACTGAACTACTACAACAGTTTTAAATGCTGTCTTTTCTGAAATGAACTATTTTCAAATATAACTTACCGCAGCATTTTCTAAGTGCCGCGAATGCTGAAATTTCAATGTTTTTAGAATATTTAACAGAATAAACGAGCTTTAAAAATGTTAAATTTTGCGAATTGAATATTTGATTTGAAAGAATAATGACTTTATTTTTAAATGGTTTAAATGAATTATTTTGATTGAAATATAAACCATTTGAAAGTATAACCACGGGTTATAATAACGATTGGTTGTTAAAGAGACCGGGATCGGATATGGACATACTCTTTGTCGATACCGAAAACCATTTTAACAACTGTGTACGCGGTGGAGATTCCAGAATGAAGCAGGATGGTGGCGATGATCCTATTTGAGGTATATACGTGGACCCGACTCCCATGAGTTGGCATAAGGTGGCTAAAACAGGAGCGATTGACGGGCCAATGAGGTAGCACCTCTGATCGGACACACTTCTTCGATACCATTCTATTACTTTTGTGATTGATTGGGTGCACCCCTTGATTTTGGGAGTGTGGCTCGAGGTGGGCGGTAGTGGCTGCTATGCATTTCCACCAGCCCGGATGCGTAATTGGTATATCTACCCTGGCATTGCCTAGTTGTGCCGTGTCACCTACCCTAGCGCGCCTTGTACGAGTTTGATTTGTGTCGTACCTATGTAGTATCTTCTCGTAGCCCCCGATCTGGAGGTATGCAGGTACTATATAGACTATTGGCACTATTATGTGTTAAGGGGAATATTAGGTCACTCCATAATGCTATTGTAAAGTAAGCTTATTTTACTATTAGACATTATTATAATAACGAATATTACTACATAGTAAATAGTTTAACGGATCCTTAGAGGATGGGCGGTCCCAAGCATCCTTTAAGTTACTTGTGCATTTCTACTGCAGTTCACTTGAGTTGGTTTACATTGTATAAGTATGTATGTCCCGACTCGAGTGTTTGTGTTTTGCTTTACACTCGGGTCAGCCTGAGTGTTACAGCTTTGGATTTCACCTTCTGGAGCTAGGACTGCTGGAGATCATCTTTTATTTAGTTGCTATCTATTTCCATTCAGTATTTCTATGTCATCTTTGTATTAGAGACATATGTTTTTGGGATTTCTACTATACTTTTGTATTCAGACTTCTATTGTATCTGTTTTTCAGACTATGTATTTTGAATCTGTTTTGAGACTATGTATTGTAGTGGCTTCATGAACCACTATTTATTTTATTTTCCGCTGCAAGTTATTCTGATATTCTATGTCTGTGATTGGTTTTATTTGCTCCAAATTTATTACAATCTATTGTTTTGTATCATTTAAGTCCGACATGTGTGGTTTTATTGTCGATTTGAATGGTCCAAAATAGTGGGTCGTTCCAGTAATAAATCATGAACCAATGTTAATTTCATCCATTTGATAATAATGGATTGAATAATAGGATGAAAGGTCAATTAAATGGAATTATTGCAAATTTAATTTATAATTTTTGAATTTAATGAAATTGAAATTAAACACTGAAATTGATGGATTAATCAACTTTAAATTGACATCTAAATTTGTTTAAATTATTGTAAGTAATTAAGAAATCAAAAAAGATAGAAGTTGTAAATTATTAAAGTTTAAATTGAAAAGTGATTTAATTAATTTAATATTAATTTATTTAATTAACTGAAATATAGCCATTTTGGCCACTGACTCGGATTTCGACGAAATCAGTTTCATCAGATCCGTAACGGTGAATTATTATAGGATTTCAAGTTTCATAACGATCGGACTTGTCGTTTGATCGTATGGGCTCGAAACGCCTAGAAATTAATTTAATTGAAATCAATTTGAAATAAGCTGATTTTAACTTAACTTCTTCATACGATGGAATTTTGGGCTTGAAACCAGTTCCATTGATTTTAAAATTATCGAAAGCATCTATTTTGATATATGGGATGACCCATCTTCGTTCCAGAGGCAGAACGGGTTTTTCGGGTCGTTTATAGTTCAACTTTCAAACCGATTCGATCCATTTGTTCCTATTACTGATCTGCCTATATATATCCGATTATAAACCCTAGCAACCTTTCTATTTCTCATTTCTGTACGTATAGAAATTTCTATTGCTCCTCTTTCTCAATGGCTGAAAACCCTAAAATTTCCCAATTCAATTTCAATACAAAATTCAACCTCAAAATTCAAACTCCGTAATATATATCGAATTATATATCAATTTGAAGCTCACGACGAGTGCATCTCAGATCTATAATTCGTTATCAACCACTGTTTGTCCAGAAATTGATGAACTATTCGCGGTCGTTCATCGCTTTCCGATGAACTACGTCTGATCATCAACTCAAGGTTACGGTCGCGTGGAGGGGGATGAGTGGAGTGCATCTATGCTGTTCGTTGGATTGATGAATGGCTGGATCAAGCGTAATAATTCAAGTAGGGTTCATCATATATGTGGTGGCTGCGTGTTCTTAGGGTGGTCGCGCCGATGATTGGGGGTCGGGAGGACCACGCGTGGATGGAGCGCTTCGGGGAGGTGGCGCGGTGTCGTTGGTGGGGAGCTGCGGCGTTCGCGATTTGAGGATAGCGACGGTTTTGAATTGCCTACGCCAGTACGAGCTAGGCTTCGGTGAGCACGAGATAGGGAGCAGGTGATGACGTATTTTCTTATTTATTTAATTATTATATTTAAAATTTTCAAATCGTTCTTTAACGCATAACTTTTACATAGACGTCCGTTTCATGCGCGGTTTTCTCCCCTATGATCGTATCAAAATTCCGGACATTTTGACGCTGGTTTGGACAGATTCTGAGACCATTCAAATTTTGGGCTTATTTTGAATTTCTATTCAAAGGTGAGTGTTTTAACCCACTCACAACTTCTAAAATTTCTTATGTTTGTTAAATTAAATTTATGATGTGATTAGAAATTTATTTATGATTGTTTGGTATATTTTAAATCATCATCTCCGTTAATTTGAGTTAATTTGAATTTATTTGAATTAAATTGTCATTTAATTTATTATTGAATTTAAATTGCCAGTTAAATACCTGTTATTGATTATCAGTTCTATATTGATATTTATTGATTGATTTGGATTATGTTTGTAATGGATGTTGATTGTTGATATTGGATGAATGGGTGTTTTATTTTATATTTTTATAAACTGCAAGTTCACTATGGGTTGAAATGATACATACCCGAATGATCAATAGATTAAGGAAAAATCGTTATTGGTTGAAATGATAGACTCGAGCGATTTTATGGATTTAATATTTTCGGGATCGTGGATTGAAATGATATATATCCATAAATATAAAATTTTAAATTTCGGATTGAAATGATAAATATCCGTATTACTTGACCCTAGGGTCGAGAATTATATACGGAAACCGGATTGGTTAAATGAAATGATTTCAAAATCCTTAATTTTCGAATTTAATTAAATGATATTTTGAAATAAAATTTGATTTATGTAAATTGAAATATTATTGGAAAATCAAGTTTTGTGTTGAAATTTGAATTGGTTTAAAGGGAATTGCTTTAAGAAATTAAATTGGAGGTTTAAAGTTAAACTTTTAAGTATAAATGAAATTCTATCGAAATTATGTTATTGAAGTTATTTGAAAATAACTTTGAAATATTTTGAAATTGGAGTAATTCAAATTGATATTTGAACATGGATTGAAACGTTATGAATTCCAATAGTTTATTGAAATGTTAAATTGAAAAGTTTGGAATTTGGTATGTTGAATTGGAAATTTAAAATGGTCCAAATGCGATGAAATGAAATAAACAGTTTAATTTGATATTAATTCCAAATTTATGTTTTAATATAAACTGTTTTAAAATATATATTATTATTTCAAAATTTCTAATTATTAAGATTTCAAAATATTAAACTATTTTAATCTCTATTAATTATATTAAATCATTTTAACCTATTTTAAACCATTTAATTTACTTAAACTAATTAACCTGTTTTAACTTATTTTAAATCTAATTAGTCTATTTTAAAGCTATTTAATCTATTTAATTGTATTTAATCTATTTTAAATCTATATTAACCATTTATAACTATTTAAACTATTTTTCTTCTAAATTCCAAACTAAGTAAAATGGATGGGTTTATATTCAAATTCTCGATTTTTAAGTGAATATGGTTAATGACGTTATAACCTTAGTTGGGATTTAAATAACATATTTGGTTTAATATGATAATTTTTAAATGAGAGTTTAACCTATTTTGGAAATACGACTTTTGAAAGGAAATATAATTTCGAACTATGATTTCAATGTGATATAATTTCAGAAGTAAGTAATGATTTCGAAAGTGATATGATTTGAATTGAATATGATATTTTGATATCAATTATGAAATGATTTTGGAAATGTAAAAGAACCATCCGGTGTGTAATAAGCGATTGGTTGTTAAAGAGACCGGGATCAGATATGGGCATACTCTCTGTCGATACCGAAAACCACTTTGACAACTATGTACGCGGTGGAGATTCCAGAATGAAGTAGGATGGTGGCGACGATCCTAAAGGTATATACGTGGACCTGACTCCCATGAGTTAGCTTAAGGTGGCTAAAACAGGAGCAATTGACGGGCTAAGTGAGGTCATTCCTCCGATCGGGCACATTCCATCGATACTACATTCTGACTTTGTGATTTATTTGGTGGCCACCCTCGAATTTTTTTTTATTCGGGAGTGTGTTCCGAGTTGGGCGGTAGTTGCGGTTATGCGTTACCAACAGTCCGGAAGTGTAATTGGTATATCTACCCTGGCATTGCCTAGTTGTGCCGTGTCACCTACTCCAGCGCGCCTTCTACGAGTTTGTTTTATGTCGTACCTATGTGGTATCCTCGGGCGGCTCCAGTTTACGGGGAGTTACGGTAATGTATTGACTATTGGCATTATAAAAATGTGTTAAGGGGGATATGAGTAATGCCTTAACGCTATTTTAATACTTTTACTTTACTGTATACATATTATAATAGCGTACCGTACTACATAGTAGATATTTTAACGGATCCTTAGGAGATGTGAATCCCGAACATCTTTTAAGTTACTACACTCATGTTAGACACTGGATAAGAGATGTCAAACCCCGTAAACATCTTCGACGCCGTTTACATTCATATTTATTTATCGTTGATTTAACTTATATAAGATCTTTTAGTTCTGACTCGAGTATTTTGTCTTTTCAATTCGCTCGGGTCAGCCTGAGCATTTCAGAATTTGAAGACCTTATTTTTGGAGGACGAAGATGAAGATTTGTACTACTATTATTTACTATATTATTCCGTTGCATCATACTGCTCTGTTGCATCATTATTTAATTAACTGAAATATAGCCATTTTGGCCACTAACTCGGATTTCGACGAAACCAGTTTCATCGGATCCGTAACGGTGAATTATTATAGGATTTCAAGTTTCATAACGATCGGACTTGTCGTTTGATCGTATGGGTTCGAAACGCCTAGAAATTAATTTAATTGAAATCAATTTGAAATAAGCTGATTTTAACATAACTTCTTCATACGATGGAATTTTGGGCTTGAAACCAATTCCATTGATTTTAAAATTATCGAAAGCATCTATTTTGATATATGGGATGACCCATCTTCGTTCCGGAGGCAGAACGGGTTTTTCGGGTCGTTTATAGTTCAACTTTCAAACCGATTCGATCCATTTGTTCCTATTACTGATCTGCCTATATATATCCGATTATAAACCCTAGCAGCCTTTCTATTTCTCATTTCTGTACGTACAGAAATTTCTATTGCTCCTCTTTCTCAATGGCTGAAAACCCTAAAATTTCCCAATTCAATTTCAATACAAAATTCAACTTCAAAATTCAAACTCCGTAATATATATCGAATTATATATCAATTTGAAGCTCACGACGAGTGCATCTCAGATCTATAATTCGTTATCAACCACTGTTTGTCCAGAAATTGATGAACTATTCGCGGTCGTTCATCGCTTTCCGATGAACTACGTCTGATCATCAACTCAAGGTTACGGTCGCGTGGAGGGGGATGGGTGGAGTGCATCTATGCTGTTCGTTGGATTGATGAATGGCTGGATCAAGCGTAATAATTCAAGTAGGGTTCATCATATATGTGGTGGCTGCGTGTTCTTGGGTGGTCGCGCCGATGATTGGGGTCGGGAGGACCACGCGTGGATGGAGCGCTTAGGGGAGGTGGCGCGGTGTCGTTGGTGGGGAGCTGCGGCGTTCGCGATTTGAGGATAGCGACGGTTTTGAATTGCGTACGCCAGTACGAGCTAGGTTTCGGTGAGCACGAGGTAGGGAGCAGGTGATGACGTATTTTCTTATTTATTTAATTAATATATTTAAAATTTTCAAATCGTTCTTTAACGCATAACTTTTACATATACGTCTGTTTCATGCGCGGTTTTCTCCGCTATGATCGTATCAAAATTCCGGACATTTTGACGCTGGTTTGGAAAGATTCTAAGACCATTCAAATTTTGGGCTTATTTTGAATTTAAGTTCAAAGGTGAGTGTTTTAACCCACTCACAACTTCTAAAATTTCTTATGTTTGTTAAATTAAATTTATGATGTGATTAGAAATTTATTTATGATTGTTTGGTATATTTTAAATCATCATCTCCGTTAATTTGAGTTAATTTGAATTTATTTGAATTAAATTATCATTTAATTATTATTGAATTTAAATTGCCAGTTAAATACCTGTTATTGATTATCAGTTCTATATTGATATTTATTGATTGATTTGGATTATGTTTGTAATGGATGTTGATTGTTGATATTGGATGAATGGATGTTTTATTTTATATTGTTATAAACTGCAAGTTCACTATGGGTTGAAATGATACATACCCGAATGATCAATAGATTAAGGAAAAATCGTTATTGGTTGAAATGATAGACTCGAGCGATTTTATGGATTTAATATTTTCGGGATCGCGGATTGAAATGATATATATCCATAAATATAAAATTTTAAATTTCGGATTGAAATGATAAATATCCGTATTACTTGACCCTAGGGTCGAGAATTATATACGGAAACCGGATTGGTTAAATGAAATGATTTTAAAATCCTTAATTTTCGAATTTAATTAAATGATATTTTGAAATAAAATTTGATTTATGTAAATTGAAATATTATTGGAAAATCAAGTTTTGTGTTGAAATGTGAATTGGTTTAAAGGGAATTGCTTTAAGAAATTAAATTGGAAGTTTAAAGTTAAACTTTTAAGTATAAATGAAATTCTATCGAAATTAAGTTATTGAAGTTGTTTGAAAATAACTTTGAAATATTTTGAAATTGGAGTAATTCGAATTGATATTTGAACATGGATTGAAACGTTATGAAATTCAATAGTTTATTGAAATGTTAAATTGAAAAGTTTGGAATTTGGTTTGTTGACTTGGAAATTTAAAATGGTCCAAATGCGTTGAAATGAAATAAATAGTTTAATTTGATATTAATTCCAAATTTATGTTTTAATATAAACTGTTTTAAAATATATATTATTATTTCAAAATTTCTAATTATTAAGATTTCAAAATATTAAACTATTTTAATCTGTATTAATTATATTAAATCATTTTAACCTATTTTAAACCATTTAATTTATTTAAACTAATTAACCTGTTTTAACTTATTTTAAATCTAATTAGTCTATTTTAAAGCTATTTAATCTATTTAATTGTATTTAATCTATTTTA
This sequence comes from Allium fistulosum, assembly GCA_030737815.1. Classification (NCBI taxonomy): domain Eukaryota; kingdom Viridiplantae; phylum Streptophyta; class Magnoliopsida; order Asparagales; family Amaryllidaceae; genus Allium; species Allium fistulosum. The sequence goes on along the minus strand of CM060908.1, from coordinate 409,315,862 downwards.
AATCTATATTAACCATTTATAACTATTTAAACTATTTTTCTTCTAAATTCCAAACTAAGTAAAATGGATGGGTTTATATTCAAATTCTCGATTTTTAAGTGAATATGGTTAATGACGTTATAACCTTAGTTGGGATTTAAATAACATATTTGGTTTAATATGATAATTTTTAAATGAGAGTTTAACCTATTTTGGAAATACGACTTTTGAAAGGAAATATAATTTCGAACTATGATTTCAATGTGATATAATTTCAGAAGTAAGTAATGATTTCGAAAGTGATATGATTTGAATTGAATATGATATTTTGATATCAATTATGAAATGATTTTGGAAATGTAAAAGAACCATCCGGTGTGTAATAAGCGATTGGTTGTTAAAGAGACCGGGATCAGATATGGGCATACTCTCTGTCGATACCGAAAACCACTTTGACAACTATGTACGCGGTGGAGATTCCAGAATGAAGTAGGATGGTGGCGACGATCCTAAAGGTATATACGTGGACCTGACTCCCATGAGTTAGCTTAAGGTGGCTAAAACAGGAGCAATTGACGGGCTAAGTGAGGTCATTCCTCCGATCGGGCACATTCCATCGATACTACATTCTGACTTTGTGATTTATTTGGTGGCCACCCTCGAATTTTTTTTTATTCGGGAGTGTGTTCCGAGTTGGGCGGTAGTTGCGGTTATGCGTTACCAACAGTCCGGAAGTGTAATTGGTATATCTACCCTGGCATTGCCTAGTTGTGCCGTGTCACCTACTCCAGCGCACCTTCTACGAGTTTGTTTTACGTCGTACCTATGTGGTATCCTCTGGCGGCTCCAGTTTACGGGGAGTTTCGGTACTGTATTGACTATTGGCATTATAAAAATGTGTTAAGGGGGATATGGGTAATGCCTTAACGCTATTTTAATACTTTTACTTTACTGTAGACATATTATAATAGCGTATTGTACTACATAGTAGATATTTTAACGGATCCTTAGGAGATGTGAATCCCGAACATCTTTTAAGTTACTGCACTCACGTTAGACACTGGATAAGAGATGTCAAACCCCGTAAACATTTTCGATGCCGTTTACACTCATATTTATTTATCGTTGATTTAACTTATATAAGATCTTTTAGTTCTGACTCGAGTGTTTTGTCTTTTCAATTCGCTCGGGTCAGCCTGAGCATTTCAGGATTTGAAGACCTTATTTCTGGAGGACGAAGACGAAGATTTGTACTACTATTATTTAGTGGACTTCACTGTTGGACAGCTTCATGAACTGTTATTTGATTATTATATTTTGTCATTCCGCTGCGAGATTCTGTTTTGTTTTTTTCTTTCTCTGCTTTTTCTTATTCATCCCAATAACAATCTGCCCTTCTGTATGGTTTGAGTCGGCATGTGTGTCTGCTTAAAACGTACAAAAAGGAGGGAAGTTACAGTTGGTATCAGAGCAAGGTTTAGCGATAACTTTAGCTTTGTGGGGTCTGACTCTTTAAAAATAAGGTAGTAATACCCTAGAATGAGTCGTTGAGAGTATATATATACATGAGAGAGCGTATTTGTTAGTGTTATAAATGGTTTTTATATTGTGTTAATTTGTTCCGTTTTGTATTTATAAATTTTGGTTGGTGCATAGGACGCTATGACATCGATAGGGATTTCTAAACACTTAATAGGACAGACCGACACAATATGTTAACTCCCTTTTAGCAACGACCTACGAGTTAAGAAATGAACGACTCAGGTTATGCCATGACTTATAAGAAGCCAACGAGTTAAAAAGCCTAAAACCTAAGTGGACTCGACGACTTACGACTTAGCTGCTGAAAGAGGATCTGCGGCTTGAACGACTTACGACCTAACTGCTGAAGCAACCTAAGGACGTAACGACTTAACTCTTGAAGCAGGTCAGCGACCTACGACTTAACTATTCAGAGGACTTACGACCTACCGGGTTAGGGAGCTACAACCTAAGAGAGTCTACGACCTAACTACTGAAGGTAACTTCGCGACCTAGCAATGTTGCGACCTAAAGACTTCGCGACCTAGCAATGTTGCGACCTAAAGACTTCGCGACCTAGCAGTGTTGCGACCTAAAGACTACGACTTAAGAAGGTTCCGACCTAATGGGTTACGACTTAGCTTAAGTCGTCCATGACCTATAGCTCCAGTTCCTAAAGACTTAAGAAGTACACAACTTAACAGTCTACGACTCAACAGGCCACGACTTAACAGTTTACGACTTAGTGGGTGTACGACTTAAGAGCTTCACAGCCTACGACTCATGGTCCAAACGACTCAACGAGTTAAGCTATCCACAACTTAAAGAGTTAAAAGGGTTCCGACTTAACGACTCAGTGAGTTAAGGTCTACACGACTCAAGAAGATGTTATGACTTAAAGGACCTACGACTTAAGGAACTCATGACTTGGCTTAAGTCGTCCACGACCTAAAAGCTATGAGGTTAAATTCCAGAGCCCATGCCTATACTACCTTTATCTGATAAGTAGGCCACGACTTAACACTTTCCCAGTCCCTTAACTCGTCACGACTTACCTTAAGTCTTCCACGACTTAGGACTTAGGAAAATTTCCAGAATTCAGAGCTGCTCCTATAAATACCCCACCACTTCCAACACAAAAGGGACTTTTGGCCATTCATTTCTTCAAGCGCCGTTACTCTGTCGAAGTCTCCACTCATTCAGCAATCAAAGATCTTCAAGCATTCGAGACGCTACAACAAGCTTCGAGAAGAACTCCTTACATCCAACACGGATTCGTCGAGTTTCATCATCAAAGATTGAGCTATTAGTCAAGAGTGCTTTCGTGATCAAATTGTATTGTATTTTGAAGGATATTGTATCAAATTGTAACCGAATCAGCAATAAAAGACTATAAAGTGGACGTAGGCTCAATTACGGGCCGAACCACTATAAATCTGTTGTTCATTTACTGCTTTTCTGCTATTTTCAGCTTATATTCTGTTCCCGTACCAACGGGTGGTGCTTTCACAATTCTATTACACACACCGGGTGTTAGCGTTCACTTTTTAGCGTTAGCATTTTGGTGCTTTCACTGAGAACCCAACTCAGGAGATCATCCGTCGTTGCTTTGCAAAGATTCATAAAAAGAACCTCTCTTAAAAACCAGATCCGAAATAATGGCTCCTGGAAGAAGAGGTAGACCTGTCAGATCCAGAAATGCTCACGAAGGGACTTCCGCTTCCCCAACAACAGACCAAGCGACTCCTACCTTTGGAGTCACCAGGGCTGAATTGGACGACGCAGTTTCTGGAGTATACCAACAGATTGAAACCCAAAACGCTTTGATGATGGATAGATTAACTGCTCTGCTCGGGGCAAATCGTCAACCAGAAAACCATCAAACTACTCTTCCTGAAATGCCACCTTTCCAAGCTGATGGTTCTATGCCGTAACCAACTTGTCATGAACATATGCCGGGGCAAACTTCCGAGGGAAGAACTGATGCTTGCCCGGAGGTGTCTTTGAACAATAAAGAATACCTATCCGAAATGGTTAGCCGCATCATGAAAGAGAGCATGCAAAGGGAAGAGGATGAGAACGACTGGGGATTTGCACCAAGCAGAACTCCGTTTACGAAAAGGATCCTGAAAGCGGAATTTCCAAGGAAATTTGCACCTCCTACTATCCAAGCCTATAGGGGAACGAGTGACCCTAATCATTTCCTATACAAATACGATTGGCATATGACCGGTGCAAGAGCATCAGACGAGATCAAATGTTGATACTTTCCAGTATACCTGGAAGGTGTGGCTTTACTTTGGTTCACAAAGCTTCCAGTTCGGTCTGTTGATAAGTTCTCCGACTTAACGCAAAAGTTCAAAGAACAGTTCAGATTGTATGCTTCAAAAGCTAAGGATATAATGTCACTGTCTAACCTTGAACAAGCGCCCGGAGAATCAATCAAATCTTTCTTGAGCCATTTCAATATAGCTTTAGCCGAAGTAGAAAATGCGGAACCACGCATGATCCTGACTTATTTGATGCGAGCCATTGATAAATCGAGCAAATTTGGGATATGGCTAAAGATGAAGGACCGAACTCGCTTGAAATTTTTTATAAAAAGGCCGACGAGTTCATTCGCCTTGAAAGCCTTGCTACGACATCGAAAGTGGTTGTTGCCCAAGCTAATAATAACAATGTCCCATCTAATAAAAGAGAATCTGAAAGTCAAAAAAGGGAGAATGAAGGAGGAAAGAGCCAGGGAAATGAAAAGAAACCTCGCCGCTTTAATCCTTCGGATTTTACTCCTTTAATTGATACACCAAGAAATATCTTTTTTGCAACAAAGGACGTTGTCAGGTATCCTAAGCCACCTGAGATGACGAGAGGTGCAAAGCGTAATGGAAAATTCTTCCAATTTCACAATCAACCTGGCCATGACACTGACCAATGTCGCCAATTAAAGAATGTGATTGAAGAATTGCTGAAGCAGGGTAAACTCCAAGAATACGTTAAGAGAGGCGGAGTCGATCCAACCTCATCCACTTGGGATCAACAACGTCCTACCCATCAATCCGATTCTCTCAACAACACTGCAGTGCAAGGTTCAGAAAAGCTTGTCATTAATGTTGTCACAGGAGGTCCACACCCAGCGGGCAGAAGTTGGGACGACTGCTAATTGTCCACAAAACTGCAACTGGGGCATCTTTCACTTTCTCTGGCATATAAATCCGAAGCTGCGAATCTAGTGCAAAGGGAAAATCGGTCCGGAGATTCTAAAACAACAATAACTAGCATCCATTTTTTACTTAATAGCATTGCTTGAATTTGTAAAAATGATAATGGATGTATGACTTCCGCATTGTAAACCGCTGAGAAATCAGTGTGACTGAATAATGAAAAAACTATGAATTCTGTGTTTTCTATTACGAAATGCCTGTTATATTTCGATGCGTAAATACTCTAAATGTATTGCTAAAATGTCGATCTAATATTGCAGGTCATTAAAGCAAAGCTCACCCATCGCAAAGCTAAGCAAGCCCTACAAATCAATTATTAAGCAAATACCAAGCAACCAAAAATTCCATATTCAAATCCCATATAAGAAGAACTTCACATAAAAAGTTGGCAACTCCACTGAGGCAAACCTTCGTTAAGTAGTTGTGACTGTCAATACGAACAGACATCCAACTAGGTAACTTGCGTTTGTCCTATGAAGTTGTCCAACAGTGAAGTCCACTTCTTCGGATAAGACAATTTACTTGCAAAGGAAGACGTGCTTGGAAACAATAATAAAGGGTAGCTGATTAGCAAATGATGAGGGAACATGGGCCACCAAACATAGAAGCAGCCAAAAGGAGGTATGCCACTCAATAAAAAGGGCCGGTAGAACCACCGAAGGGACACCTTCCCAAGCAGAAGGAAAAGGGCCCTTGCTAACTGATCGTGATGCATCCGATCAGGCAGCTTGCGTCTGTCCCGTGGATCTACTCGCCCCTGAGACGCAACCTTCCTGGCACACCAACCAACCGATGCTCCTTCCCAAAGGTCAACAAAGCCCTCTAACGAGGCACGCCAATAAACGAAAGTGCTTCTCTCAATAAAAAGATTGGTGGAACCACCGGAGGGGCACCTTCCCACGCTGAAGGAACAGGGCCCTTGTTAGTTAATTGCGATCGTTTGTGCAAACGAACATCCAATCAAGCCACTTGCGTCCGCCCCGTGGATCCATTCAACCATGAGAAAGTAACTTCCAAACAATCACAAGACCTCTTCAGAGGCAAAAGCCCTTTTCGGAGGCACATTTCACCCGCGTAGAAGTGCAAAATGCTTCTCTTCGGAGACCCACTTCACCAGTGATGAAATGCTAAAAAGCCCTTTTCAGAGGCACATTTCACCCGTGTAGAAGTGCAAAATGCTTCTCTTCGGAGACCCACTTCACCAGTGATGAAATGCTAAAAAGCCCTTTTCGGAGGCACATTTCACCCGTGTAGAAGTGCAAAATGCTTCTCTTCGGAGACCCACTTCACCAGAGCTGAAATGCCAAAATTGCTTCTCTTCGGAGACCAAAATTGCTTCTCTTCGGAGACCAAAATTGCTTCTCTTCGGAGACCAAAATTGCTTCTCTTCGGAGACCAAAATTACTTCTCTTCAGAGACCAAAAGACCTCTTCAGAGGCGTACTTCACCTTGCTTGAAGTACCAAAAATAAACCCTTTACTGGGGCACAAAATCAAAACCTTCCTCAGAAGCTCATTTCACTGTGCAGGAAAATTCACTCTTTAACAAATAAAAGTGATCATTCCCAAAAGTTGAAGTTTTCTTCAAGAAGAAAGAGAAAGTAAAAACTTCTCTGAAGACGAGATATACTCTATTAAAAGCAGAATGATTCTTCCCTTAAAAGTGGAGTAGTTATTCTCTGAAGTAAGAGTATCAGTCTTGAAGAAGCTAGAAATGTTGCAGTGCACTTGCGGTATGGGGGCAACACTATACGATTCAGTTACATGAATAAAGTAATATGCAAGCAACATACCGCGAGTTCATTACAATATCGTGAAAAATAGATGTTGAATAAATGCATTCTCAAAAAACAGATAAAGAATCATTTGTTCTACACTAAAAAAGAGAAACAAATGCATTCTCACATACACAAGAATTTGTACAAGTAAAATAGCTATTTTATTCAATACTATGGAAGCTTTTTACATTGTGCAGATTACAAAAAGGAGCGGAGACCGGTATCCGCACAATCTCCGGTCAATACAAAAAGCAGAAACGACAAAATCAAACTCATTTCTCCTTCTTCCCACCCTTGGAGCCTTTACCCGGCCTGGTAATTAGTTTCGGGGGCCGTATCGGAGAAGAAGGAGAAAGAGACTCAGCCGGATCGACTTCTGCTTCATCTCCAGCAGCGGAAGAACTTTTCTTTCCTTTCTTCGAAACCACACGTTTCACCTTCTTCTTGGAAGAAGACTCACTCCCCGGAGTAAGAAATGTAGAAAGCTTTGTGTCGTAGTCAAATGACTGCTCCGGGGTCTTCTCGCTATCTTCCAGATCTTCTGCTTTCTGTTCCTCGGAAGCAGGTGGTTCGTCCAAGCCTTGAAGGGCTGCTATCTTTTCTTCTTGTGAAACTGGTTGAGAAGATGGAAGAAGAGTAACTTGAGAAGGAGGAGGAACGACAACTGAAGAAGGAAAAATTGGTGCAGTTTTCGACGCGTCCGCTGCATAATAAAAGAAATCAAAATCAGTATTCTCTGAGAAAAAAGAAGACAGTGGATCGTCAAAGCTTAAGTAATAAGTAAGAAGTTCGTCGAACTCGGTTAAGTCGAATAAGCGATTCACTGAATTCGTCTCGTCAAAGTTACCTGGAGAAGTCGGTTTGGCGGGATCAATTTCAAATTCCCGAGCCTGAAAGTCCTTCATTGCCTCTTCCTCTGTAGGGGTGGTCACAGTTTCTTTGTCAACCTTAGCGGGAGGCGTGGAGTGAGAACTAGAGCCAGTAATATCCGCGTGAGCTAAAGCCGAAGTATAAGTAGGAGCAATAGGAGGTATTTCTCTCTCAGGAAGCTTCTGTCCCGTCGCCTCGGCCCGCACTCGGGTAAGCTGCTCTTTTCCTTTGGCAAGGGCAGCGCGGGCGCTCTCATCTAAGTAGGTAGCTTGAAGATCTGCTTCAGCATAACCGGCACCGCCAAACATGTCGTCGATTGCCTCCCATACTTCCGCTAAGGTGACTTCATATTCTGGTCCCAAAAATGAAAGGCTCCCACGCCCCAGGACGCAATGCATATAAAAGTCGAATAAAGTCGCGTCAATGGTGGCTTTGGTTGCCTTATGGGATTCTTCAGCCGCAGCCTTACCAGAAAGAGCTTCATCACGCTCTCTTTCAGCCTTCAATAACTGGGACTGTAGCCTCGCAATTTCTAAGTCTCGAGAGCTGATTTTCTCCTGAAGTTGAGCAGCGTCATCACGATATTTTCTAGTAACATGCTGTTCTGCTTCAAGTTTTACTTCAGTATCTCGCTGAGCAGCATGGGCGTCTCGAACTTGTTTTTGGAGCATTTCTTCTTTCTGAGAATAAGAAGTGGAAGAAGTGGAAAGCTCATTTTTGAGTCTTTCAACTTCAGCTTCGAGCTTCCCATAACCATCACTAATGCTTTTCATCTCCGCATCATGCTGCTTACGCCATTTGTCCCATTCTGATTTATCATTCTCCATGGTCATCATCGCCTCAAGGTTCATATGGTTGACCCTTTGAAGTTCATCAACCAGCTTCTGCCATCCAGACATTCTTTCAATATCAAGCTTGACAGCATCGACATTTCTCAGCATCGCCTGCTTATCAATGGGAACCAAATCTAAGTCAAAACGGACTCCTCTTAGACACCAATTTGGAAATCGGCTCTGAAGTGTGGGAGGCCCATCCCCGGCTTGATACTGAGGCCTATTAATAATTGCCTGGATGTCAGACTTCTTAAGGGTAGGAGAACCGGACGATGTATTAGGAGGAATAGAAGCGGTAGTCTTTTCCGAGATATTAGACGTATCTTTCTCGCCAAGTCTGATCCGTTTGCTGGAATCATCGGAAGTATGACTCTTCCCTTTGTCGTCGTAAGATTTCCTCTTGTAAGGATCGTCGCTTCTGCGGGAAGAGTCACGTCGCTCGTCCCTACTCCCATAGTGCTCTTTATCTTCTCTCCGACGACGTTCTTCATGAGCTCGCCTCTCGTGAGCCTTTCTGGCAGCCCTTTCCTCATCAGTTTCCTTCGGGGCACCGATATAACTCCTAAAGTCATAAGCATCACGGCTTCCGTGACGCTGGAATTTGTCAAAGTAAGAGCCACTTCGCCACATTGTAGAACCTGAAATTGAAAAAGAAAGGCAAGTCTTAGAAATTTTCAAACTAAAGGAGCTAAGTGCATATAAGTGCCAAAATCCTAAGTGTGTGTGGCGTGTGGGCTATGCGCGTCAAACTACAAACCACTTTTTTGTGTGGGAATGGTGACGGCTTGTATAGAAGGCGTTGTGGTTTGTTGCAAAGAAGAAGTTGCTTCGATGACAGAAGAGATCGCTTTAGAGACGTCATCTTTAAAGAGCTCCTAAGAGGTTATCATGATGTCGCTCAGACTGTCAAAAGTATCATCGCCGCGATGCACGGGAGAATTATCTTTTTCAACTTCCACCTCAGCCGTCTTTTCAAGAATGTGAAGATTTTCCTCCTCTTCAATAACAGGGGCAAGTGCTAACTTACTAGACGACCCCGCAATGTCGGTAAGAGTAGAACACTTTACCAATGAAGTCTCAACGGTAAGTTCTTTCGGTGAAGGTTCTTTAGCAGAAACGGGGGCATCTGACTCCTCAGTTGGAGAATCAGGGACTTCATGTGGCTGAGTGGAGCGGGAAGGATGTAAGAGTCCAAATTCGTGGAGGAACTCATCTTTCAATAGAAACTGAACACTCCTCTCCTCAACCGGCACGGCCATAAGCCTCTCGAAGGTAGTTTTGTGACGAGGTTCCCTAGAGGGGGGAGGGAGCGCTGAAAAAGTAGGAAAAATAAGTTAACACTTGACAATTTGGACTTCGAAGAATTTAGAAAACACAGGGAAAAGATAGATGGTCGTACTTCCCACTCTCCAGATGGCGTAAAATCCCGGGGGACAGCGAACAAAGAAAAACTGGCTCAGGAACCCAGGGACGCTTTCGGGAAGACCAATAATCAGTTTACGGTTCCGGGCACTCCTTACAACTGTGATAGAGGGATGGTCTTTGTTCTTTTCAAATGAGCACAGGAAGCAAATTTCTCCAAAACTGGGAAAGCGGCCCAGCGTTCTCCTAAAAAGCACACACAGTCCCAGCAGGATAACATAGCCATTAGGGTGTAGTTGAAAAGGGGAGATAGATAATCGAAGGAGAAGTTCTCGAAGACAGTCGTTAAATGGTGGGATAGCTCCACTCGAGCACATTTGGCGATTAACCGCGACAAAGCCATGGGGCGGTCTATCAGAAGTGTCATTTACTCCAGGGAACAAAGCGTCAGATTCAGCAATTCCAAACTGAATGCATAATTGACGGAAAACTTTATGGCTCAGAGTGGTAGAAGTCCTTTCTAGAGGATCATTCAATGGAGTAGCAATTGGAAAAGCTTCTCCGGCTAGTTCCAAGTCTTCTTGTGGAGACGCCATTCTACACAATCAACTGGATGATCAAATATTAAGGTGCACGTTTCCTAAAAGTGTGAAGTGTTGTGTAAAACTAGTGAAATAACAAGTAAACATAACTGGAATCAAATTGATTGATTTTTGTCAAGTAAAGAATTCCGGGACTTGTTATTATAAGTACAAGTACAGTGTTGATGCATACAAGTTAGCTTCAATTGATTGTTTAGGCTTTACTTTAAATGCTTCACCTGAACTTGTCAATTCACAACATTTCATACATATAAGTTCATTTGAGTTGCTTATTTCTTATTGACTAATCTGTCGTTCGATGTGGGCAGTCAATGACAGTATATCCGTCCCTCTTTTCTGCATGTCTTATGTTTAATAGGTTGACAACTGAAAAACTAAAGTGATCTGCAAGAAAGTGCAACAAAAAGTTTAAGTTCAAGCAGTTTAAGTTCAAGCAGTTAGAAGTTCAAGCAATTCATTCTGGCAGTTTGAAGCTAAGGTTTAGTCAAATTCCATCAAGGCTTTGCAAATGTTCAAGTCATGTTCTCTTAAGTCAGATCATTCAAGTCCAAGAATTCGAAGCAATGGAGTTTAAGTTATTAAGTCGTTCAGATGAGTTTGCGAGTTACGAGTTAAGGGCTATCTCATCCACGACCTAGTCATTCAGATGTGCTCGCAAATTAAGGATTTAAGTGCTAACTCGTCAACGATCCATGAGAAACTGCAACAAGATAGGTCGTTAACTTTTTAGGCCGTAAGCCACACAAAAGAAAAGTCAGTAACATTGTCCTAGCTCGGCAACGACCTAAACCTAATGCTGCAGTAAGCAACCAGAAGAGTTAAGTCGCGCGCGATCCAAGCTGAGAAAGTGTTAGGTCGTTCTCAGGGGATCTCGAGCTATCTCCTACTCAAACCAAAGCATCAGTTCCTCTCCTCGAATTCTTTCCTCTACTAAGAATCCCATTCCTCATAATTCTCCAACCCGATAATGGCCTCTTCATCCCTTCTAAGATCACGAATCAGTAAACCTAATGCACTGAAACTCTTCCCCTTCTTCTCGCAAATCATCGAAAGCCAAATCGAACCATTTCGATTTCCTCGGCGATCAATTGAAACAAAAATCGTGAAGCAAGGCATAAGGTAAGCAAAATTCATAGTTCGGTGATAGCCGAGGATTGATTAGAGAATGGGATCACTTACGCAATACGAAATTGAAGATGTTTGGTGGACGAGTAGTTGGATTCGCCTTTGAGAGCTTGAAATCTTGTTAATGGCAGAATGCAGTCAGATGAGATAAGAGGAACGACTTAAAATATTTATACCCAGGGCAATGAAATGTGAATCGGCACCACACGACCTATGACCTCGCTAAGTCGTGTCATTCAGGATATGACAACTAATCAAGGCACAAGAGAAGGTCGAAGCACACGACCTACGACGTAGGCGTGTACTTCGAGGGGCAAATGTTAACTCCCTTTTAGCAACGACCTACGAGTTAAGAAATGAACGACTCAGGTTATGCCACGACTTATAAGAAGCCAACGAGTTAAAAAGCCTAAAACCTAAGTGGACTCTATGACTTACGACTTAGCTGCTGAAAGAGGATCTGCGGCTTGAACGACTTACGACCTAACTGCTGAAGCAACCTAATGATGTAACGACTTAACTCTTGAAGAAGGTCAGCGACCTACGACTTAACTATTCAAAGGACTTACGACCTACCGGGTTAGGGAGCTACGACCTAAGAGAGTCTACGACCTAACTACTGAAGGTAACTTCGCGACCTAGCAATGTTGCGACCTAAAGACTTCGCGACCTAGCAATGTTGCGACCTAAAGACTTCGCGACCTAGCAGTGTTGCGACCTAAAGACTACGACTTAAGAAGGTTCCGACCTAATGGGTTACGACTTAGCTTAAGTCGTCCATGACCTATAGCTCCAGTTCCTAAAGACTTAAGAAGTACACGACTTAACAGTCTACGACTCAACAGGCCACGACTTAACAGTTTACGACTTAGTGGGTTTACGACTTAAGAGCTTCACAGCCTACGACTCATGGTCCAAACGACTCAACGAGTTAAGCTATCTACAACTTAAAGAGTTAAAAGGGTTCCGACTTAACGACTCAGCGAGTTAAGGTCTACACGACTCAAGAAGATGTTACGACTTAAAGGACCTACGACTTAAGGAACTCATGACTTGGCTTAAGTCGTCCATGACCTAAAAGCTATGAGGTTAAAGTCCAGAGCCCATGCCTATACTACCTTTATCTGATAAGTCGGCCACGACTTAACACTTGCCCAGTCCCTTAACTCGTCACCGACTTACCTTAAGTCTTCCACGACTTAGGACTTAGGAAAATTTCCAGAATTCAGAGCTGCTCCTATAAATACCCCACCACTTCCAACACAAAAGGGACTTTTGGCCATTCATTTCTTCAAGTGCCGTTACTCTGTCGAAGTCTCCACTCATTCAGCAATCAAAGATCTTCAAGCATTCGAGATGCTACAACAAGCTTCGAGAAGAACTCCTTACATCCAACACGGATTCGTCGAGTTTCATCATCAAAGATTGAGCTATTAGTCAAGAGTGCTTTCTTGATCAAATTGTATTGTATTTTGAAGGATATTGTATCGAATTGTAACCGAATTAGCAATAAAAGACTATAAAGTGGACGTAGGCTCAATTACGGGCCGAACCACTATAAATCTATTGTTCATTTACTGCTTTTCTGCTATTTTCAGCTTATATTCTGTTCCCGTACCAACGGGTGGTGCTTTCACAATTCTATTACACACACCGGGTGTTAGCGTTCACTTTTTAGCGTTAACACAATATTTGTTTTGAACTGTAGGTAATGAACTAATTTTACCTATTGTATATTTTTATATATAAAATAATGATTTATAAATGATATATATTTGGTTGTAATATGTTGGTTGTTAGATAGTGAAATTTATAAATATAGGTTGGAAATAGATTTGAAAATAAAAATAAATGAAATTTGGAAATTTAGAACTTAAGTTCCGGGGTTCTGAAAAAAAAATTCGAATGATTTTGGGATATAATAATAATATTATTAGAAGTATTTTCTGATATTAATATTTCAATATAATTTGAAAGAATTGTTTTAATGAAATTTTGGAAAGAAATAAGTTCTGTACTCCCCTCTCTATCGCTAGAAAATAATTTCGGTGATGAGTGCACGCATCATCGACATTCATTTTCGAGTTTCAAAGTGGGAAGGCCATTGTAGTAATTTTACTACAGAACTATTTTGATAAACAAATAAAAAATTTAAAGTTTAAATATGATTGGATATAAAATTTATGAGAGTATATATATGTATATATATTATTTTAAATAATTGAAATGGAACCCGACATTTAGTTCTTACATTTCTATAAATTAGAGATTTCAATTATTGTAATGGAATATAATGTTAACTATTTAATAATTGGAACTTCTAAATGAAAATAAGAAATTATATGCTAAGTTATAACTGAAATATACAAGGAATTCGAAATTTGTAACTTGTAAATGAAAAGAATATGAAAATAAGGAATGATAATTATTGAACCTTAAGTTAATTAAAATAAGTAAGTCAAACTTGTGTAACTTTCAATTGCATTCTTAAAGACATATATATATATAACTTACCAATTATAAAAAGTAGAAATGTTTAATAAAAATATGTAATGGAAATTTTTACAAGTAAAACTTATGTAATGAAAGTGTTAAATGAAATTTACTTTATAAATTAGAAATTTGATATGAAAATAGTTATAAACTTGAGTTAAAATTGTAATACTGCTAATTAAATGAAATAGAAAATGAGTACTGTAAGTAAAGGATTTTGAACTTAAGTTAATATTGAAACTATTTATAATTAAAGTAAATAATAAAATGAATGTAAGCAATTAAAGAAATTGACATGATATGAATAAATGAAAATAAATGAAATAACCACTGAATGAATGAATGGGAATAAGATTTTGTAAGAAATAAATGTAAAATTTAAAGAAAGAAATCGCTGAATGAATGAAAGAAAAATGAACAACAAATCTTGTAAAAAGAAATTAATAAGAATAAACTTAAATAATGTTAGAAATCTATTGTTTGTTTTGGTTTATGGGTTGTTTGAGATAAGATACTTCTAATTGTTTGGATGTATGAATATCCATTGAGTTTATCTAAGACTGTTGAGTAGATGGTATACTTAGTAGTTATTTGTCATTCTATGTGATTAAAGTGTCTTAACCCGAACAAACTATTTGTTTTGGTTGCTATGGATAGATGGTTGATTATATTGATTTCATATGAAGATTGTATGTTGTAGTTACAATTGATTATTGTTTAATATTGATTTGTTTTTTAGTGGTTGAAACAACGTTAAACATTTCATTTTATGTAATTATTAACTCTTTTAGATTATATAAGTGAAATACAGGTTATGGAAGCAATTGCCACTACTTTTGGTTTCGTAATTAAGCGTTGTTTGCCCGACAAATAGGTACGTTCTCGGATTACGGTTTTATAGCGATGTTATATTATTTTTCCACTGTTGGGATATATTATTTTGAAAATTTTGATATATATTATTATTATTCATATTATTACTTTCTCCTAAGCCTCTCCGTACAAAGGAGACTCCGTCGAAATTTTTCGTGAATTGTGGACTTAGAAAATTTTGAGAAATGTTTTCCTAACTTTATTACTTTGAGTATAAAAGGGTTTAATGGTTATAAATTGATATATTTTATTTAAATTATTTAATTTTGTAAATTTATTTGTTATAAATTTAATATTTTGAATAAGATATATTGATTACTTGATTCCTTCTTTTCCCTTCCTTTTCCATTTCGAGGACGAACAGTTTTGAGTGGAGGAGAGTGTAACGACCCGTAATTTTCGATAATTTAATTTGTTAATTTAGTGAGATTTTGGTGATTTAATATTGAAAGAAATAAAAATTTGTAAATAAAAAAAATGAAATAATAACTAAGATGAAACATAACAAGGTTAATTAAAGTTAATAATTAACGAATTGAATGAAATGCCAATTAATGAAATTAAACTTAAATGTTATACTTGGCTATAAATTAAATATAAGAAAACAAGTGTAGATATTGAACTAATTGATGAATCAGTATATAATTAATGATAATTGGATAAAAACAGTGTTATGTAAGCAATTGTAATATTTGTTTGTTAATAATAACTTATAAGTGTAATTAAAAGTTAATGGTAACAATTATTGTATATTACCTATTTATTTAGCTTGATAATTTAAATTGGAAATAAATTTCAATAAATGTAATTAAATATTATGTTAATGTAAATTAAGTTAATATTTGGAAATAATGTTAATTTTATTCATAATATGATAATTAGGAATAAAAAGAATGGAAATCAAGATTTATTAATTTATTGGAATTCAAATTATAATAATTGGATTAATTGCAAATAAATGAAATTAAATATTTAAATATTACGTTAATGGAGATTAAGATGAAATTTGAGAATATTAATGTAATAGATCATGAACTAATGTTAATTTCATCCATTTGATAATAATGGATTGAATAATAGGATGAAAGGTCAACTAAATGGAATTATTGAAAATTTAATTTATAATTTTTGAATTTAATGAAATTGAAATTAAACACTGAAAATGATGGATTATGTGATGACCGCCCATGACCCCTGCACTAAACAAGGGAATAGTGCGCTGAAAAGTGTGCCAGGCAGCCATGGGTGATCGTCGGGGGTAAGTTAAAACAGCAGAATCTATCGTATTACTCACAGCGCATGAATAAAATACAATAGAGAATATATATAGTGAAGCTTCACAAAATAGAATCTCATCAATTAAGCTTCATAATAGTTGAATACAAACATCTGAATAGTCAATACATCAAGCCTCACTACATATCACTCAGAGAATTATACAAGCAGCGGAACATCCAGTACATATAATAGGAAAATAATAAGCAAGCCTCCAGCTCGTCTTCGTCATCAACATCGTTGGAAACTAAGCACAGCACCTGTCACCTGCTACCTAGTCTGCCCATCCCAAAATGGATGAACAGCCCAAGGCAATAAGAGTTAAACATAAAGCCTTGAGTCAGACAACAGTCTTAGTGAGCGGTAAATTAACTAACAACATACCAAAAGAGCATAAAGGTAAAAGGAATAGGAATCCAACCCTCCCACTCCACCTCTTTCTACAGTGATAGCCCCCAGACACACTAAGCAGAAGTAAACATAGCAAAGCAAACATTTAAAGTAAAGCAATTATCACTCGAGTCAAGGTCAATGTTTTCCAAGTACAAACCCCCAAGGCATAAACCAAGATCAGATAAGCACCTAGAAAACACTGCTCTTGAGACCGAATGACGATACAACCAAACATCCATGACTCTGGCTATCACTGTTATCATTGCTTCGATACCACCGTTAATTGAATGACCGGCACATTCTTTCAGTCGTCCGTCAAGGGCTAATGGAAACCCCGGTTCTAGACATAACTCTGCACGTCATCGCAGCCCGTGCCTAGGACTATCGAATCTGCCCAGAGTACTCGACTACCAATCATAGTCTTTAGGGACTATCGAATCTGCCCAGCGTACTCTTGCTTTGAGTTTGCTGGAACCTTCAATAACGATGAAACCTCAGCCTTCTAGTCATCCTCCTCGACGACTATTTTCATACTAGCTCAAGCGCCTCTCGAGCCAACCATTATCCTCAACCTCGAACCATTTCACCGAGTTATCAACATGCTTGGAATGATCCCGTCTGGATTAAACCAAGGCTATCTCACATCATGCCTCGCTTCATCTCATCATAGCAAAGCCTCATCTCAACATCATCATCATCAATCTATCCATATGAGCTTCATCATCCGCTACATATGCCACGAGCAGCTTTTCTTATTCAAGAGCCTTTCCCTTAGCTTTTGAATCATCTTCGACCAACTTGTCCAAATCAAATCATCAATCAACTAATTTATAACAATCAATCAAGTCAATCATTAATCCAAGTAATCAAGCATTCAAACATGACCTAATAAACAATTATAACAATAACGGCAATCTTGTAAATAAAGAGTCCAAATCTAACAAGCATGAATCATGAGCAATATCTCTACAACTTGATGAATGAACTTGCATAGGTTAACATGTAGTAAAATGGATGTCAAACCATCATGAACAATAGATCTATACTTAAGTTTAAGAAAATGCATGGAAATCACTATTTTAACACAAAATCAAGCCACCAATCCGATATACTCCTTTGGATCCGTGTGAGAGATAACCACCACTCACCAAATCACCTAAACACCTTAAAAGCAATACACTTCAGATCTGGACAGCGAAGGCTCTAACTCGATTCTCCAAAACTCCGCTTCAAACGATGAAATCTCTCTTCGATGGATGTAGATCTTCAATATAAGCTCTTGGATCTTTGATTTGATCTTCGATTTGGATGGAAGGAAGCACAAGATTAAAGTGGAGAAAAGAAGTGAAGAAGTGTTGAACTCGAGCTCTCAAAATGGCAGCACTTCGTCGCTTCAAAATCCGGATCCCAAAAAGTGAGGCAAGGACGTGTATTTATAGGCTGGAAATTCCTTAGGTCGTCCGCCCCCTTAAGTTGTCCATGACTTATGAAAACCCCACGACTTACGACTCAGCAAATCCTACGACTTAACTAACCTTCCGACCTACGACTTAACCATCCCCTTCGACCTACGACCTAGCAGATTCCCCGACCTAACACTTGCGCGACTTAAAACATACGCGCGACCTAACACTTAGGCACGACCTAAGACTCAACGGGATACGACTTAGCGACTTATCACACTGTCGTATTTCTACCTAAGTCATTTGGACGACTTAATGACTTACGACTCAACGACTTAACAGAAGTCACGACCTAACACACACGCGAGCTAACAACAATGCCGACCTAACACTCACGATCCAACTACTTAAGTCCTCACGCGACCTAATGGCTTAACTGGGATACGACTTAACACCTTTAGGTCGTCTAACGACCTAACTACACGCAGCATACTAACATAGGTCGTCTACCACCTAACTAACACGGCATAGCGACTCAACGACTTAACTTAACTCGTCCACGACCTAACTTTCTTAGGTCGTTAACTCACACAGTCTACTAGGTCGCTACTCCTATGCCGCTAACCCCTAGGTCGTTGCCGCTAATTCTTAAGTCGCCGACTCTCTTAAGTCGCCAACTCCTTAAGTCGCTCTTAGACCGCCAATCCTGTTAAGTCGCTAACCCTTAGATCGTCCACTTCCTTAGGTCGCAAACTTCTTTAGGTCGCTCCACGACTTAATCTTCCATACGACCTAACTTCTACACAACTTAACCCTGGACGATTCAAGCTCTGGTCGACTTAAACTCTGGACAACTTAACAACACTATCAACCTAATAACAACAGTTTTACGATCTTTCGATCCATAAAAATACGGGTCGTTACAGATTAATAAACTTTAAATTGACATCTAAATTTGTTTAAATTATTGTAAGTGATTAAGAAATCAAAAATGATAAAAGTTTTAAATTATTAAAGTTTAAACTGAAAAGTGATTTAATTAATTTAATATTTATTTATTTAATTAACTGAAATATAGCCATTTTGGCCACTGACTCGGATTTCGACGAAACCAATTTCATCGGATCCGTAACGGTGAATTATTATAGGATTTCAAGTTTTATAACGATCGGACTTGTCGTTTGATCGTATGGGCTCGAAATGCCTAGAAATTAATTTAATTGAAATCAAATTGAAATAAGCTGATTTTAACATAACTTCTTCATACGATGGAATTTTGGGCTTGAAACTAGTTCCATTGATTTTAAAATTATCGAAAGCATCTATTTTGATATATGGGATGACCCATCTTCGTTTCGGAGGCAGAACGGGTTTTTCGGGTCGTTTATAGTTCAACTTTCAAACCGATTCGATCCATTTGTTCCTATTACTGATCTGCCTATATATATCTGATTATAAACGCTATCAGCCTTTCTATTTCTCATTTCTGTACATACAGAAATTTCTATTGCTCCTCTTTCTCAATGGCTGAAAACCCTAAAATTTCCCAATTCAATTTCAATACAAAATTCAACTTCAAAATTCAAACTCCTCAATATATAACGAATCATATTTCAATTTGAAGCTCTCGACGAGCGCATCTCAGATCTGTAAGTCCTCACGCGACCTAACGGCTTAACTGGAATACGACTTAACACCTTTAGGTCATCTAACGACCTAACTACACGCAGCATACTAACATAGGTCGTCTACAACCTAACTAACACGGCATAGCGACTTAACGACTAAACTTAACTCGTCCACGACCTAACTTTCTTAGGTCGTTAACTCACACAGTCTACTAGGTCGCTACTCCTATGCCGCTAACCCCTAGGTCGTTGCCGCTAATTCTTAAGTCGCCGACTCTCTTAAGTCGCCAACTCCTTAAGTCGCTCACTTCTTAGACCGCCAATCCTGTTAAGTCGCTAACCCTTAGATCGTCCACTTCCTTAGGTCGCAAACTTCTTTAGGTCGCTCCACAACTTAATCTTCCACACGACCTAACTTCTACACGACTTAACCCTGGACGATTCAAGCTCTGGTCGACTTAAACTCTGGACAACTTAACAACACTATCAACCTAATAACAACAGTTTTACGATCTTTCGATCCGTAAAAATATGGGTCGTTACATTCTCTCCCCCTTAGGAATTTTGCCCCCGAAATTCCAAACAAACAAGAGCAATCAAAAATTATTCTGCATGCCTACCATCCATAGCAATCAACAAACCATGCGTCCAATTACTAGCCTAACATGCAGAATTCTAAAATTAGAACAAGTTACAATGTCGTGAGATGACACGACACCTTATGGCCATACCTCGAAGAGTTCAGGATGAGCTGCCTTCATCCTCTCTAATTCCACCTCCCATGTACAGTCGTTATCATCATCACTCCATTGTATCTTGAGCAACCTAACTACCTTCCTCCTAAACTGTTTCGTGTCAGTTCCCACAACACGAAGCGGCTTACGAGGTCTCTTATCAACTAGGTCAACTTCAAAATCTTCACAGCTATCAGCAGAAACCACCGTATTTGAGTCGTGTACATACTTCCGTAGATACGATACATGAAAAACATTGTGCACACCTGACATCTTTTCTGGTAACTCCAATTTATAGGCGAGCTTTCCAATTCGCTCGATGATCGGGAATGGTCCAACCAATCTCGGAGTCAATTTTCCTTTCTTCCCGAATCGAATAACATTCTTCAGTGGAGAAATCTTCACAAAAACCATATCACCTGCGTCGAATTCCAAATCCTTACGACGCTTATCGACATAACTTTTCTGACGGTCTTGGGCTGCCTTCATTCGATGCCGAATGATCTCTATGCAATCCGAAGTCTGTCGAATCATTTCTGGCCCAAGTATCAACTTTTCCCCTGTTTCCAACCAACATGTCGGAGAGTTACACGGTCTTCCATACAATGCCTCATACGGTGCCATAACAATGCTTGACTGGTAACTGTTATTATACGAAAATTCCACCAAATGAAGATGATCTTCCCATGATCCTCCGAAATCCAAAACACATGCTCTAAGGAGATCTTCAAAAACTCGGTTGACTCTCTCGGTCTGACCATCTGTTTGGGGGTGATAAGCTGTACTCAAACACAACTCGGTTCCCAAAACTTCCTGGAAGCTCTTCCAAAATCTACTAGTGAACAATGGGTCTCGATCGCTCACTATACTTTTCGGAATACCATGGAATCGAACTATCCACTTAACATACAGCTCAGCCAACTTTGATGCAGTCCTGGTCGATCGAACGGGAATGAATCTTGCACTCTTAGTCAGATGATCTATGATGACCCAAATCCCTTCATTTCCCGTTCTTGTTCTAGGTAGCCCATCAATAAAATCCATCGATATTTGCTCCCACTTCCATGTAGAAACTTCTAACGGCTGAAGCGATCCACTGGGCTTCTTTTGCTCAGCTTTTACCAACTGGCAGTTCATGCACTTGGAAATAAAATTTCCAACATCCTTCTTCATACCTTCCCAGTAATAGGTTCTCTTCATATCCCGATACATCTTATTTCCACTTGGATGAATTGTCAGCTTCGAGTGATGACTTTCCTTCAGAACTTCATTTCTCAATTCATCTATATCGGGAACAACTAGTCATCCTTGCTTCCGAAGCCAACCCTCTCGATCGACCTTGAATCCTTTATCCTTTTCTGGGTCCAATCCAGATTCCAAATCATGGATAATCTTGACAAGCTTATCGTCTCGATTTTGGCTCTCACCAATTCTTTCCACAAGAGTAGGTCTTATCGATAAGTTTGCCAACATCTCAGGTTCCAATTCACATTTAGGCCTGAAGTCAAATCCAGCCAAATACTCGAGACTCTTCCATTCTAAAAACATGGCTCCCAATCCTGCATGTCTTCGACTTAACGCATCTGCCACTGCATTACCCTTTCCCAGAGTATAGGCTATACCAAAATCATATGATGCCAAAAACTCTAGCCATCGTTGCTGCCTAAGATTCAAATCCTTTTGGGAGAAAAGATACTTCAACGCCTTATGATCTGTAAACAACTCGAATCGAACTCCCAATAGGTAATGTCTCCACATCTTCAGAGAAAATACAATCGCTGCCAATTCCAAATCATGAGTCGGATAATTCCTTTCATGTGGCTTCAGTTGTCGACTTGCATACGCAACAACTTTACCTTTCTGTATCAGCACTGCTCTAAGTCCAGTACCACATGCATCGGTGTAAACCACCATCTCATCATTTCCACTTGGAATAGTCAAAACAAAAGCACTTGTCAATCGCTCTTTCAGGATTTCGAAAGCTTGCTCACACTTAGTATCCCATCTGAATACTTGGTTCTTTTTCGTCAATCATGTTAATGGTGCAGCTACCTTGGAAAAGTCTTTGATAAATCGGCGATAATATCCTGCTAATCCAAGAAAACTTCTCACATCAGATGCATTCATAGGTCTAACCCAATCCTGGATTGCTGCCACCTTAGCGGGATCAACCGCTATTCCATTTCCAGAGATAATATGGCCTAAGAACCTCACTTCACTCTTCCAGAAGTGACACTTTGAAAACTTAGCCTTCAGTTGATGTTTCCGTAAGATTTCCAAAACAATACACAAGTGCGTCTTGTGCTCTTCTTCAGTTCTCGAATAAATCAAAATATCATCCACGAACACTAGTACGAACTTGTTCAACTGATCTCTGAACACTCTATTCATAAGATCCACAAAATATGCTGGCGCATTGGTCAATCCAAACGGCATTACCAGCCACTCAAAGAAACCGGATGGTGTCCTGAAAGTAGTCTTCGGCACACTATCCTTAGCCACTCTTAACTGGTGAAATCCCGTTGCCAAATCCATCTGAGAAAACACCTTAGCTTCGTGAAGCTGATCGAACAAGTCATCTATCCTCGGCAATGGATACTTGTTCTTCTTAGTCACTTTATTCAGCTCACGATAATCCACACACAACCTCAACGATCCATCTGCTTTGGTTGCAAACACAACTGGTGCACCCCATTCGGACACACTACGCCGAATGAATCCGTTCTGTAAAAGATCATCAACCTGCACCTTCAACTCCTGCTGTTCCCTAGGCGCCATCCGCCTAAGAGGCATCACAACAGGCCTGGCTCCTTCAACTAGATCGATACGAAACTCGATCTCTCTATGCGGCGGTAACCCTTTGACCTCATCAAAGACATCTTCAAATCCATTTGCGATTGGCACCGATGACAGTCCATCCCGTGGAACAACCAACGAATACATGAAGCTCATGAAGACGCCTTCCTCGTGCTTACATCGTATCACAACCTTTCGCCCTTCCACATTCTCGACTGTCACCTCCAACCTTTCACAATCAACCTTTGCCGCATACTTCCTAAGCCAGTCCATACCCAAAATAATTCCAAACCCCGCAAAGTTCAGAACAAAACAATCACAAACAAAAGAGCAATCATGACTCGATACAACCAAACCACGGCATAGCATACACAGACAGGACGAACCCCCAACTGGATTAGTCACAACCAATGGTCTATCAACGATATCCGGTTCTAAACCCAACCGGCCTACAAGTTCATTACAAAAAAAGGAATGCGACGCCCCAGTATCAAATAACACTCTAACTGGAACACCACAAATGGAAAGAGTACCTTGAACCACCACACTCTTTCCTTTCTCTTCAGCGGTAGGAGCTTTCAAAGATGATGGCACAGCCCCCAAAGCATAAGCTTGCACAATCTGCTTGTCCTTCCGTGGTTCTGGACAATTCTTCTTAATATGCCCCGGCTTGTCACAGTTGTGGCACTTCACCGGCACCTTTGGATTCTTGCAATCTCTGGAGAAATGGCCCTTCTACTGACAATTGTAGCAAGTCACTTTGCCCTTCGGCTTCTTCTGGCCATCCTTACCCTTTTGCTGCTGCTGCTGCTGCTGCTTCCTCTTCTTGTTTCCACCCTGCTGTGGTTTAGATTCTTCCTTGGTCACAGCAACAACAGATCCTTCTTTAGGAAACAGATTCTCGTGCCTGAGAGCCTTCTCTACAAGCTTCTCAAATGGATCGTCCAAATGATCCACCAACTGCCTCCCAAGATAACTGTCCAAGCCTGTCACAAACTTCTCGTTCTTCTGATATGAAGATTCAATATACGACCGGGCATACTTGGACAAGGCTTCAAACTCAGAAACATACTCAAGAACTAGTCTTCCACATTGCTTGAGCTCCACAAACTTCTTGAACAGAACAGATTTCTGAGCTGTAGAAATGAACTTAGCTTCAAATCTGGCATGGAATTGCTCCCAAGTAATTTCTTCCTCCGGAGTATCAATGGTGATAGAGTTCCACCAATCAGAAGCTCTTCCTTGAAGCTGCCTTGATGCGAGCTTCCTTTTGGTTGCATCCATGATTCCTTAGTCACCAAAGATCCTTCTACAAGCATCTATCCATCTCTGAACTTCAATAGTTGACTCTGTTCCCAAGAAAATCTTCCCTCCAAGAGCAGTATAGTCTTTACACAGCTTAGCAAAATCCACCGGTTTTGGAGTTTGAACTTGAACTCCAACATCTACTGATGGCCCCAGATCTGGCATCCTTCTCATGATCGAAGTCATCATAGCCTCGAAAATAGCAGCATAATCAGCAGCCCCCTCAGTAGCACGGCCTTCCCTAGCAGATGGTCTCCCTCTTCGACTCATTCTTAATATCGATAAAAAGGAATGATTAATACACCTTGAGAACAACTGCATAAGGGGTTCAAATTCTTCTAAGCTACTATATTATATATTGTAATCATCCATCAAAATACAATTACGTCTCTCATACGTAGTTACGTCAGCGAGCGTTGGGTAAAATCGATTAACCAAAGCTCTGATACCAAATGTGACGACCGCCCATGACCCCTGCACTAAACAAGGGAATAGTGCGCTGAAAAGTGTGCCAGGCAGCCATGGGTGATCGTCGGGGGTAAGTTAAAACAGCAGAATCTATCGTATTACTCACAGCGCATGAATAAAATACAATAGAGAATATATATAGTGAAGCTTCACAAAATAGAATCTCATCAATTAAGCTTCATAATAGTTGAATACAAACATCTGAATAGTCAATACATCAAGCCTCACTACATATCACTCAGAGAATTATACAAGCAGTGGAACATCCAGTACATATAATAGGAAAATAATATGCAAGCCTCCAGCTCGTCTTCGTCATCAGCATCGTTGGAAACTAAGCACAGCACCTGTCACCTGCTACCTAGTCTGCCCATCCCAAAATGGATGAACAGCCCAAGGCAATAAGAGTTAAACATAAAGCCTTGAGTCAGACAACAGTCTTAGTGAGCGGTAAATTAACTAACAACATACCAAAAGAGCATAAAGGTAAAAGGAATAGGAATCCAACCCTCCCACTCCACCTCTTTCTATAGTGATAGCCCCCAGACACACTAAGCAGAAGTAAACATAGCAAAGCAAACATTTAAAGTAAAGCAATTATCACTCGAGTCAAGGTCAATGTTTTCTAAGTACAAACCCCCAAGGCCTAAACCAAGATCAGATAAGCACCCAGAAAACACTGCTCTTGAGACCGAATGACGATACAACCAAACATCCATGACTCTGGCTATCACTGTTATCATTGCTTCGATACCACCGTTAATTGAATGACTGGCACATTCTTTCAGCCATCCGTCAAGGGCTAATGGAAACCCCGGTTCTAGACATAACTCCGCACGTCGTCGCAGCCCGTGCCTAGGACTATCGAATCTGCCCAGAGTACTCGACTACCAATCATAGTCTTTAGGGATTATCGAATCTGCCCAACGTACTCTTGCTTTGAGTCTACTAGAACCTTCAATAACGATGAAACCTCAGCCTTCTAGTCATCCTCCTCGACGACTATTTTCATACTAGCTCAAGCGCCTCTCGAGCCAACCATTATCCTCAACCTCGAACCATTTCACCGAGTTATCAACATGCTTGGAATGATCCCGTCTGGATTAAACCAAGGCTATCTCACATCATGCCTCGCTTCATCTCATCATAACAAAGCCTCATCTCAACATCATCATCATCAATCTATCCATATGAGCTTCATCATCCGCTACATATGCCACGAGCAGCTTTTCTTATTCAAGAGCCTTTCCCTTAGCTTTTGAATCATCTTCGACCAACTTGTCCAAATAAATCATCAATCAACTAATTTATAACAATCAATCAAGTCAATCATTAATCCAAGTAATCAAGCATTCAAACATGATCTAATAAATAATTATAACAATAATGGCAATCTTGTAAATAAAGAGTCCAAATCTAACAAGCATGAATCATGAGCAATATCTCTACAACTTGTTGATTGAACTTGCATAGGTTAACATGTAGTAAAATGGATGTCAAACCATCATGAACAATAGATCTATACTTAAGTTTAAGAAAATGCATGGAAATCACTATTTTAACACAAAATCAAACCACCAATCTGATATACTCCTTTGGATTCGTGTGAGAGATAACCACCACTCACCAAATCACCTAATAACCTTAAAAGCAATACACTTTAGATCTGGACAGCAAAGGCTCTAGCTCGATTCTCCAAAACTCCGCTTCAAACGATGAAATCTCTCTTCGATGGATGTAGATCTTCAATATAAGCTCTTGGATCTTCGATTTGATCTTCGATTTGGATGGAAGGAAGCACAAGATTAAAGTGGAGAAAAGAAGTGAAGAAGTGTTGAACTCGAGCTCTCAAAATGGCAGCACTTTGTCGCTTCAAAATCCGGATCCCAAAAAGTGAGGCAAGGACGTGTATTTATAGGCTGGAAATTCCTTAGGTCGTCCGCCCCCTTAACTCGTCCACGACTTATGAAAACCCCACGACTTACGACTTACGACTCAGCAAATCCTACGACTTAACTAACCTTCCAACCTACGACTTAACCATCCCCTTCGACCTACGACCTAGCAGATTCCTCGACCTAACACTTGCGCGACTTAAAACATACGCCCGACCTAACACTTAGGCACGACCTAAGACTCAACGGGATACGACTTAGCGACTTATCACACTGCCGTATTTCTACCTAAGTCATTTGGACGACTTAATGACTTACGACTCAACGACTTAACAGAAGTCACGACCTAACACACACGCGACCTAACAACAATGCCGACCTAACACTCACGATCCAACTACTTAAGTCCTCACGCAACCTAACGGCTTAACTCGGATACAACTTAACACCTTTAGGTCGTCTAACGACCTAACTACATGCAGCATACTGACATAGGTCGTCTACAACCTAACTAACACGGCATAGCGACTCAACGACTTAACTTAACTCGTCCACGACCTAACTTTCTTAGGTCGTTAACTCACACAGTCTACTAGGTCGCTACTCCTATGCCGCTAACCCATAGGTCGTTGCCGCTAATTCTTAAGTCGCCGACTCTCTTAAGTCGCCGACTCCTTAAGTCGCTCACTTCTTAGACCGCCAATCCTGTTAAGTCGCTAACCCTTAGATCGTCCACTTCCTTAGGTCGCAAACTTCTTTAGGTCGCTCCACGACTTAATCTTCCACAGGACCTAACTTCTACATGACTTAACCCTGGACGATTCAAGCTCTGGTCGACTTAAACTCTGGACAACTTAACAACACTATCAACCTAATAACAACAGTTTTACGATCTTTCGATCTATAAAAATACGGGTCGTTACAGATTAATAAACTTTAAATTGACATCTAAATTTGTTTAAATTATTGTAAGTGATTAAGAAATCAAAAATGATAAAAGTTTTAAATTATTAAAGTTTAAACTGAAAAGTGATTTAATTAATTTAATATTTATTTATTTAATTAACTGAAATATAGCTATTTTGGCCACTGACTCGAATTTCGACGAAACCAGTTTCATCGGATCCATAACGGTGAATTATTATAGGATTTTAAGTTTTATAACGATCGGACTTGTCGTTTGATCGTATGGGCTCGAAATGCCTAGAAATTAATTTAATTGAAATCAAATTGAAATAAGCTGATTTTAACATAACTTCTTCATACGATGGAATTTTGGGCTTGAAACTAGTTCCATTGATTTTAAAATTATCGAAAGCATCTATTTTGATATATGGGATGACCCATCTTCGTTCCGGAGGCAGAACGGGTTTTTCGGGTCGTTTATAGTTCAACTTTCAAACCGATTCGATCCATTTGTTTCTATTACTGATCTGCCTATATATATCCGATTATAAATGCTATCAGCCTTTCTATTTCTCATTTCTGTACGTACAGAAATTTCTATTGCTCCTCTTTCTCAATGGCTGAAAATCCTAAAATTTCCCAATTCAATTTCAATACAAAATTCAACTTCAAAATTCAAACTCCTCAATATATAACGAATTATATATCAATTTGAAGCCCTCGATGAGCGCATCTCAGATTTGTAATTTGTTTTCCAAATTGAACCATTGTTTGTCCAGAAATTGATGAACTATTCACGGTCGTTCACCGCTTTCCGATGAACTACGTTTGATCATCAAATCAAGGTTATGGTCGCGTGGAGGGGGACGAGTGGAGTGCATTTATGCTGTTCGTTGGGTTGATGAACGGCTGAATCGAGCGTAATAATTCGAGTAGGGTTCATCATAGAAGCGGCGGCTGCGTGTTCTTAGGGTGGTCGCGACGATGATTGGGGGTTGGGAGGACGAAGCGTGGATGGAGCGCTTCGGGGAGGTGGCGCGGTGTCGCTGTTGGGGCGCTGTGGCATTCGCGATTTGAGGACAGCGACGGTTTTGAATTGTGTACGCGAGTACGAACTAGGTTTCGGTGAGCACGAGGTAGGGAGCAGGTGATGACGTATTTTCTTATTTATTTAATTATTATATTTAAAATTTTCAAATCGTTCTTTAACGCATAACTTTTACATACGAGGTCCGTTTCATGCGCGGTTTTCTCCGCTAGGATCGTATCGAAATTCCAGACATTATAACGTAAGTTTGGACAGATTTTGAGACCATTAAAATTTTTGGCTTATTTTGAATTTAAATTCAAAGGTGAGTGTTTTAACCCACTCACAACTTCTAAAATTTCTTATGTTTTTTAAATTAAATTTATGATGTGATTAGAAATTTATTTTTGATTGTTTGGTATATTTTAAATCATCATCTCCGTTAATTTGAGTTAATTTGAATTTATTTGAATTAAATTGTCATTTATTTTATTATTGAATATAAATTACCAGTTAAATACCTGTTATTG
This sequence comes from Allium fistulosum, assembly GCA_030737815.1. Taxonomy (NCBI): domain Eukaryota; kingdom Viridiplantae; phylum Streptophyta; class Magnoliopsida; order Asparagales; family Amaryllidaceae; genus Allium; species Allium fistulosum. The sequence goes on along the minus strand of CM060908.1, from coordinate 409,286,846 downwards.
ATTATCAGTTCTATATTGATATTTATTGATTGATTTGGATGATGTTTGTAATGGATGTTTATTGTTGATATTGGATGAATGGATGTTTTATTTTATATCGTTATAAACTGCAAGTTCACTATGGGTTGAAATGATACATACCCGAATGATCAATAGATTAAGGAAAAATCATTATGGGTTGAAATGATAGACTCGAGCGATTTTATGGATTTAATATTTTCGGGATTGTGGATTGAAATGATATATATCCGTAAATATAAAATTTTAAATTTCGGATTGAAATGATAAATATCCGTATTACTAGACCCTAGGGTCGAGAATTATATACGGACACCGGATTGGTTAAATCAAATGATTTTAAAATCCTTAATCTTTGAATTTAATTAAATGATATTTTGAAATAAAATTTGATTTATGTAAATAGAAGTATTATTGGAAAATCAAGTTTTGTGTTGAAATGTGAATTGGTTTAAAGGGAATTGCTTTAAGAAATTAAATTGGAGGTTTGAAGTTAAACTTTTAAGTATAAATGAAATTCTATCGAAATTAAGTTATTGAAGTTGTTTGAAATAACTTTGAAATATTTTGAAATTGGAGTAATTCGAATTGATATTTGAACACAGATTGAAACGTTGTGAAATTCAATAGTTTATTGAAATGTTAAATTGAAAAGTTTGGAATTTGGTTTGTTGACTTGGAAATTTAAAATGGTCCAAATGCGTTGAAATGAAATAAATAGTTTAATTTGATATTAATTCCAAATTTATGTTTTAATATAAACTGTTTTAAAATATATATTATTATTTCAAAATTTCTAATTATTAAGATTTCAAAATATTAAACTATTTTAATCTGTATTAATTGTATTAAATCATTTTAACCTATTTTAAACCATTTAATTTATTTAAACTAATTAACCTGTTTTAACTTATTTTAAATCTAATTAGTCTATTTTAAAGCTATTTAATCTATTTAATTGTATTTAATCTATTTTAAATCTATATTAACTGTTTATAACTATTTAAACATTTTTCTTCTAAATTTCAAACTAAGTAAAATGGATGGGTTTATATTCAAATTCTCGATTTTTAAGTGAATATGGTTAATGACGTTATAACCTTAGTTGGGATTTAAATAACATATTTGGTTTAATATGATAATTTTTAAATGAGAGTTTAACCTATTTTGGAAATATGACTTTTGAAAGGAAATATAATTTCGAACTATGATTTCAATGTGATATAATTTCGAAAGTAAGTAATGATTTCGAAAGTGATATGATTTGAATTGAATATGATATTTTGATATCAATTATGAAATGATTTTGGAAATGTAAAAGAACCATCCGATGTGTAATAAGCGATTGGTTGTTAAAGAGACCAGGATCGGATATGGGCGTACTCTCTGTCGATACTGAAAACCACTTTGACAACTGTGTACGCGGTGGAGATTCCAGAATGAAGTAGGATGGTGGCGACGATCATAAAGGTATATATGTGGACCTGACTCCCATGAGTTAGCTTAAGGTGGCTAAAACGGAAGCAATTGACGGGCTAAGTGAGGTCATTCCTCCGATCGGGCACATTCCATCGATACTATATTCTGACTTTGCAATTTATTTGGTGGCCACCCTCGATTTTTTTTTGATTTGGGAGTGTGTTCTAAGTTGGCTTGTAGTTGCGGCTATGCGTTACCAACAGTCCGGAAGCGTAATTGGTATATCTACCCTGGCATTGCCTAGTTGTGCCATGTCACCTACCCTAGCGCGCCTTTTACGAGTTTGTTTTATGTCGTACCTATGTGGTATCCTCTGGCGGCTCCAGTTTACGGGGAGTTACGGTACTTTATAGACTATTGGCATTATAAAAATGTGTTAAGGGGGATATGGGTAACGCCTTAACGCTATTTTAATACTTTTACTTTACTGTAGACATATTATAATAGCGTATTGTACTACATAGAAGATAGTTTAACGGATCCTTAGGAGATGTGAATCCCGAATATCTTTTAAGTTACTGCACTCACGTTAGACACTGGATAAGAGATGTCAAACCCCGTAAACATCTCTGACGCCCTTTACACTCATATTTATTTACCGTTGATTTAACTTATATAAGATATTTTAGTTCTGAATCGAGTGTTTTGTCTTTTTAATTCGCTCGGGTTAACCTGAGAATTTCAAGATTTGAAGACCTTATTTCTAGAGGACCAAGACGAAGATTTGTAATACTATTATTTACTATATTATTCCACTGCATCATACTGTTCCGCTGCATCATTATTAGTTTATCTCTGATATGTGTAACTCTGATTTTCTACTGTATAAGTATAATCAAATGTTTTGTATATAACTTCAAGAACTGTTATTTAATTATTATATTTTGTCATTCCGCTGCGAGATTCTTTTTGTTTTTTTCTTTCTTTGCCTTTTCTTGTTCACCCCGATAACAATCCACCCTTCTATATGGTTTGAGTCGGCATATGTGTCTGCTTAAAATGTATAAAAAGGCGGGATGTTACATCTATGGCCTCCTTACAGCTTGCAGCAGAAAATAACTGGTGGGAATCAAGTTACTACCTCATAGATTTTATAGAATGGCATGCTTAGAGATTTTATACCATCCTTATAACGTATGAGAGGCATGCTTATAGATTTTTTACATTTCATAGATTCTTATTTAAAGTATACTGCCCAAGTACTATTATAGAAAGGCTCGAGATTTTATTCACCAGACATTGTTGTTCGGACTCCCTCCTCATTTCAACACAGGTTAGAGATTTTGATGCGGATTTTCGGAGGAGGTGGTAGGGATGCAAACTTGTTGCAGTTGTTTAGCTATTTATGTTATTTTTCTATTTAGATGTACCCATTGGAACATGATGTATTTTTAGATATTGTACCATGGATATTTGGTGTTATTGTTGTTACTATTATTGTTTAAACTTTTAAATAAAATGGGTACTATTTTGTTATTGTATTTTTTTCCTTTCGCTATGAGTTTCTAAATGTGTGGATAAATAGCTCAGTGTTTTGTTCTTTATACCAAACAACCTAATTTGGAATAAGTATAAGTTTCGATAGGCCTTTTTTGGTTTGGAATTTAAGCTTGTTTCAAGGTGGATTGTTACGTTTGGTATTAGAGCTTATGTCGCTCGATCAACGGGGATAGGTAAACATATGAGAGGCATGCTTATTATTTTTGAAAGTATTTTTTAGAAACCTAACTATAGATAAACATATATATATATATATACTTAATTTGAACATACACTTAACCCTATAAATTCTGGCTATAGAAGTAGTTGTGACCATGTTCTGAAAGGATGGGCGAGGCGACTATGAGTTGGAAAAATAAAAAAGAGCAAAATTTATACTTCTACCCTAACTACCCAACAGGGCGGAGGTCGTTTTGTAAGGATGTAACAACCTGGCATTTCGTACCTTTCAAATCGACAATCATCCACTCATGTTAGACTTGAATTGCTCAAAACAACAGATTGTTAATTTATATTTGGCAAAACTTAACATATACAGTAAATAAATCAATCATAGAATCACAGATACAGAGTAATATAACAATAAGCAGTGGAATAAATAAATAGTAGTTCATGAAGCTACTATATAAACAACAGAGTTTGAAAAAAAATACAACAGAAAATCTCAAATACAAAGCAGTCTCAAATATAAAAGCAACAGAGAAGACTGAACATAAACAACTGGAAATAACAAAAGGCTGAACAAATATAAGACAGATCTTCAAGCAAAGCTCCAAGCTCCAAAGGTGAATCTCAACTGCTGTGACACCTGACCCGAGCATAAAGCAAAATACAAAACACTCGAGCTAAGATTAACATTCTTATACCAGTAAATTCAACTCAAGTGAAATGTCAAGTGAAATACAAAGTAACTCAAAGGATGTTTGGGATTCCCATCCTTTAAGGATCCATTAAACTATCTACATACACTGTACAATACGCTACATACAAAATGTCTATAGTAAAGTAAACTATTAAAATAGTGTTAAGGCGTTACCCATATCCCCCTTAACACATTTTATATATTCTCGTAGTCTATACAGTACCGTAATTCCTCCGTAAACTGGAGGGCTGTCAGAGGGCACTCCATAGGTACGGTACAAACCAAACTCCTGGACTGGTGGTAACACATAGCAGCTACTACTGCCCACCTCGAGACACACTCCCAAATCAAAGGTGCACCCAATCAAATCACAAAGTAATAGAATGGTATCGAAGAAATGTGCCCGATCGGAGGTGCGACCTCACTTGGCCCGGTATAGCTCCTGTTTTAGCCACATCAAGTTGACTCACGATAGTCAGGGCTGCGTTAATACCTCATATAGAATCCTCGCCAAACCACCCTAATTCGTTCTGGATTCTCCACCACGTACACAGTTGTTAAAGTGGTTTTCGGTATTGGCAGAGAGTGTGACAATATCCGATCCCGGTCTCTTTAACAACCAAACGCTTATTTCACACCGTGGTCGTTTAAATTGCAAACAGTTCATTCTTCATATCAAAATATCAAATTCATTTATAAATCATATCACTTTCGAAATCATATTCACTTTCGAAATCATATCACTTTCAAAACCAATTTTATATCATATTACTTTCAAAATCATATCACTTTCAAAACCATATCACTTCCGAAATATTCCCTTTATATAATAATTCATTTCCAAAAATCATCACCACAAAATAGATAAATCTATCATATCAAAATTTCAAATTTAAACATTAAATCAAAATCATAACAGTTCCAACTTATCAGTTTAGATATTAGAATAGTTATACATTAAAATAGTTTATATAGAAAAATAGGTTATAGATTAAATAGTTTATATATTAAAAATAGTTTATATATTAAAAAGGTTTTATATTGAAAATAGTTTCAAATTAGAATTATTTACTCTAATTTCACAAATCAATTCAAATCAACTTTGTATCCAAAATTCAATTTCAATCAATCTCAGGTCATCAACTACAATTCAATTCAAATTCTCAATAAAACCATTTTAATTTATATCGATTTCAAATACAGGTTTTAACTACATATTTAAACCATTTCAATCCAATAGGTTTAAAAATTTAAATATTCAACATTTACAATAACTCAATTTTGATAACTTTCATTTATATTTCAAAATCCAACATTTAATTTTATTTAAATTTGAAAACATTCACTTAACCATTTTTAGTATCATTTAAATAGAATCTTCAATTACAAATTTAAATAAAATCAATAATTAAATATCTAACTTCAAATATATTTGATTCTAAAATATTCACCTAATCACCATTTATAAGCATTTATATAAAATCTCAAATTATAAATTTAAATCAAATTAAATATTCAATTTCAATTAAATTTGAAATATTCATTAAATCAACTTTAATCAAAAATCCAGTTATCAATCTATAAAAATCATATCTTCAAAATCTCAAGATTAATAAGTTCAAACCAATTCTTATTAAATATAATTATTAAACGAATAAAATTTCAAATCAATTTCAATTTATCTTTCCAACCTTAATTTATTAATGTTATTACAAAATCTAATTTTAAAATATTAATATAAATTTTAAATAAATATTTAAACATACTTTATACATATTAGTTAAATTAAATTTTATTAAATTAAGTCTTTTTATTAAATTAAATCTATTTTAAATCTTGTTTTATATATTTAAAAAAAATTATAAGTAAAATCTTAAAAATTATATTTTCAAAACTAACTTATAAATTAAAATTTCCAAAACATATAATTTTAAAAATCTAAATTTTACACATATATAAAAATAGCATTTATACTATATTTTAAAAATCAATATTTATTAAAGCCCATATATTTCCTTTCACACTTTGGGAATCATTTCCAAAATATAGACCAATGGTTTCCGTATATAATTTTCTATCCTATGGTCAAGTGATACAGATATTTATCATTTCAATCCGCAATTTAAATATTTAGGGGAATATATCATTTCAATCCGCAATCCCAAAATTCCAAATCAATGAAAATCGCTTGGGTTTATCATTTCAACCCATAACGATTTTCCCTTAATCTATAAGATCTTTTCGGGTATTTATCATTTCAACCCATAGGGATTTCTAAACTAACATGGAACTTGCAAAGTGAGAACAATTATGATAAAAATATAACATATCAACAACAGGCATATATCATCAGTAACAAATTTAAATATAATATATACAACAGGTTATGGTGTCATATGTCATAGGTAACAATTGCAGATAATGACATATCATATTTAACAATTAAATAACTAACAATTCAAATTTAACAACATATTTCAATCGTCATTTCATGTGAAATTAATTTACTAAATATAAGAATGTTAGTCATGAGTGATTGCTCACCTTTCGAGGCTAGAGAAGACTGCGGAAACGAAGAAGATGACACCGATACGCATGCGGATACGGGCACGACAAGTCAATGATCTGCGACAAACAAAAGGGCAAATTCAAATCATATGATTCATAATCAAAATTTATATGTAAACTTATATATTTAAAAGTTTGAATTTTAGAAAAGAAATATATATATAAACTTTACAATATTATATCTCACTCTGAAGCATGTAAACTTATATATATGAACATAAAACATAATATTATAAACATAAGATTATTATAAACATTTACACTTTTTACATAAGCATATATAAAGCATATGTTTGTATATTGAATCACACAAGCATATATATTTTATAATATATGAAATATATAAAAAAATGTTCTTTTCTCTTTGATCATATGTATATAAACATATCTTAAAAAAGGAGCTATAGCTGTCAGGGGAGCAGGGCTGTTGGAGATGCAGATGGTGATATGTCGGCTATCGGGGTGCGGCCATGGACGAAGGCTCAGCTGATGGAGGGAGAAAGTGGTTATGGGAAGATCTGGACATGGGTCTGGGTCGATGGGTTTAAGGCGATGGTCGAAGGGGTGACTAGGATTTGGGGAGGCAGGTATGGGGCTATGGCTCTGGATGTGGGCGGAGGATAGGGTGCGACAGGTTGGAGCAATGCAAAGGTGGTTTGTGAATGCTTGCGGTCAGTGGAGATGGTGGAATGCCGGTTGCATGGTCGATGGCAGGTTGGAGAGGGTAGTATCGGTCGTCGCTTGGTTGTTGAGGAGCGTTGGTTTGGCCGAGGTTGTAAGCAGTGGGTGGCGATAGGCTGAAGGGAAAAATATGCGGCGAGCTGTGTTGTCATGGGGAAAAATGGTGGGTTTTGAACTGCTATCGTGTGGCGAGTTAGAGAGGCGCTTGCTGGAGGGTGTCAGAGGGTCGCGTGGGGAAGAGGATGAGGCGGAGGCTCGGTGGGGTTGTGGAAAAGATGCGGGAAGGTCTCGGTTAGGCTTGTCAATGGGTCGGGTTTGGGTTGGGTCAACTCAGGTGCGGGTTGATTTTTAAACGGGTTGGGTCAACCCGTTTATTAAACGGGCGGGTTTCGGGTTGGCCTGATTATATCGGGTGGGTTTCGGGTTGATTCGTGTAACCCGTTAAGAAAAACATTTGTGTAAAGAAATGGAAATGGGCATGAAAATGTGGAAGTTGTTAAATTCGAATGTGTAGGAATAAGTGAATGACAACAATACCCTTCTTTTGCAAGCTAAGGTGAGAATTTTAGAGCAAAAGAAGGGTATTGTTGTCATTCATTTATTGCAAGCTAAGATGGGTATGAAAATTTGGGAAGTTGTTATGTGGGAATGGGCATGAAAACGTTGGAATGGGCATGAAAACGTAGGAAGTTGTTAAGTGCGAATATGTAGGAATAAGTGAATAACAACAATACCATTCTTGTGCAAGCTAAAATGAGAATTGTACAACAATACCGAGCCCATAAATGGGTTAGTCGGGTCAAATTCGGGTTCACGGGTTAATCCTAAATCCACCCGTTTATTAAACGGGTTCTAACAGGTTGACCTAAAAATGGCCCGCCCTTTTAAACATGTCAGGTTAACCCGCTAATTTCCGTGCGGGTTTCGGGTCGTGTTTCGAATCATGCTGGAAATTGATAGCCCTAGTCTCGATGATGGAGGAATAAGATGAGTGGGTTAGGAAGAAATGATTTCAGGCAACAAACATGAACACTTTATTATTATTATTATTAATATTATTATTATTATTTTATATTCTTTTCTAAAGAAATAGCAGAACGAAATAGGGCAGAGAGGAAGAGAATAAACGTAACAACCCTAGATTTTGGCCTATATTTTAAAATTTGACTTTATTTTATTTTAAATTATTTTAAACTTGTTCTATTTCAAACATTTCATTTTAAAAATAAATGTTGATTATTTAGTGATTTATAGTTCAAACTAGTATAAATTGGATATTTCATTGAAAAGTGAAATTCTATTCAAACTGGTCAAATTTTGACTTTTGAAATTTAAATTTAAATATTTCAAATTCTTAAATTTTATATTTTATTTTGAAAATATATTTAATTCCATGAATACTGCTTTTCTTTTTGTTGAAAACGGACTTATTTTGTAGAAGTTATGTAATTTTCAATTTTGTGTATAAACTGTTTATTTTGCAATATTATTTATTTTAAATCATATAAATTATATTTTTATTGTCATATTTTGTTTTAATATGTGTTAATAGGTTATTTTATGTCTTTTAATATTTTTAAAATGATAATATAATTTTTCTAAAGTATACTTGAATTTATTTCAATTTATAAAGCCTAGTTTCCATTTTTCTGCTATTTTCTTCATTAAATTATATTTAATTAAAATATATTTATTTATTTTTGCGAATTCATTTTTATTTTGTGTTCTTATCTTTATTTATAAATATTTTTCAAGTACATAAAGATTTTCTAAAGTTCATTTGAATTTGTTTCAAATTTATAAAGCCTAGTTATGTATATATTGCCATTTTCTTTATTTATTTGATTTTTATTTAAATTTATTTATTTTCTTTTCTTATTTATTTTATAATCTGAGTTTTTTTATCTTTATTATCAGCCTTGTTATGTATTTATAAAATTAAAATGAATTTGTGGAAATTTGAAAAGACTTGAAACTCTTCATCTCCTTTTGACTTTTCCTCTTCCGCCTTTTCATTTTCCAACCTACATCTCATTAAAAAAAATTTTTGCCGTACAATACTTTTCTTTTTCAGCCACATCTTCCTAATTTTTCACGTACTCTAACATTCCTCTAACCACAAAAAAATTCACGGCAAAGTTATTCTTCTTTGATCAAAAATTTGGTAATGTTTTCTTCTTCTTCTCTTGTTTTACTTTGATTTTCTACTAACCATTGCCATTGCTTTCAACTATATGTAACCGGCCCCACCTCCTTCAATAGCTAGGCCAACCCCACCACCACCACAACCAGCCACCACCACCTCCAGATCACCATCCCATCAGGCCGACCATCCCTAGGCTAGAGCACCACCCCCTATTTACTTAAACCATCACCTTGTGTCAAAACCGAGCACACCCTTCCTCATTCACCACTTCCACCACCTTGCCACCACCTCCTCCACCACCCATTGCTCTGACCTGACCACCACCAACTGCCACACCACCCACCACCTCCTAAGCACAAGGCCGAACCCATAGGACCCCTTGGCCGAACCCATTGTGGCTTGAAGTTGATGATAGTTGCCTTGAAATTGTAGATCCATGCACCTACTTTTGCACCACATTTTAGACTATGTTAGGCCGACCATATAGACTCAAGACCAGAACCAAATTCAACCTTTTCCAGTACATTTCAGACCTATAACTAAAATATAGGAAGTTGAAAGCAAGTGGAATGATTTTGGACTTGTTTTATACAATCGTTTCTAGCTTTGTTTAGTGAATTTTTGGTTGAAAACTCATGTTGTCTATATTTGTTTTGTTTGAATGTGACAAGGAAATTAGTTTTGGCTCTTTCAATCTCAAATCATTGTCATGCTTTAGTGCCTCTGGAAATCCTTGTTGTGTGTTCGTGGTCGTCATCTCCAGCTTATACAAGTGAGTAATTCTCACCAAACAATGTGTACTTATATAACTAGTAAACTGACACCTTTTGAATCTGTAAAATTATATCATCCTGTTATAACTGTTATATTATGATCATATAATGTTTACCCCTATTATTACATATGTTATATCATTTATTACTATTATATGATGTTATTTTGTTCATTCTATCAGTTTGTCACACTACAAGTTCCCTGTAGATTAGAATCACTATGGGTTGAAATGATACATGCCCGAACGGACTTTAGAATAGGGAAAGATCGTTATGGGCTGAAATGATAAGCCTGTGCGACTTTTTATTTATTTTATTTAACTTGGGATTGCGGGTTTGAAATGATAGAACTCGGTTTTTCTTTGTAAACTGCGGATTGAAATGATACATATCTGTATCACTTGACCTAGGCTAGAAAATTATATACAGACCCGTGGTTTATGTATTTTTCTAAAAATTTTAAATTATTTTAAAAATGTAAATATTATGATATTTTGATTTAAAATTTTATTAAAAATGATGTCTATAAAATATTTGTGATTTTTCTACAAATTAAATAAGTGAATTAAGTAAATGGTGAAGTATAATTTGAAATATAAGTTAATTTTGAAATTTATGATTTTGTTTATAAATGGAATTTATGTAAAGTAAGAATATATGACAAATTTGATTTAAAGATGAATTTAATGATTTTATTAAGTAATAATAATTTTTAAAAGTGTTAATGATTTTGTATAAATTAAAATATGAAATAAATGAATATTTAAGCTGAATTTTTGAAATATAACTTAAATTGGGAAATTGTGAATTTTGTTATAAAGTGAAATTTTAATTAAGTAAAATAAATGGAAATAAGTTTTATTTTGGAAATCTAAACTTATTTGTTAAGTTAAGAATTTAATTAAAGAAATGAAAATTTAATTGTTATTTAATTTGATTTTTGTATGGAAATTTGACTTTATAAAATCATATAAATAAAGGTATTTAAATGATTGTTTTTAAATTGTGAAAATATATGATTTTATAAGTTAAAATGATTTATATTAAAAGTTAATTATGTGTGAAATTGTAAATAAAACTCTGAATTTGATTTGACAGCATTTTTGAAATGTAATGTAAAGATATTACAGCATTGAAAAATGCTGTAGTTGTTTTAATTGAACCAAATAGCAAATTTGAACTAGGAATTATTATAGCACTTTGTTAGTGCTATAGTTGTTAAATTTAACTAAAATTTTAATTGAAACTAAATTTAGATATTACAGCATTTTAAATGCCGTCTTTGGTTAATGAACTGTTTTTAAACATAACATTTCGTAGCATTTTCTAAGTGCTGCGAAAGTTGAATTTTCATTGTTTTAATAAACTTAAATGGATAAATGATCTTGGAAAAGATTAAATTTTTGGAAATTAAATATTTAATTATTAAATATAATGAATTGACTTTAGATGATTTAAATGGAATAGTTGATTTGGAAAATACAACTATTTTGAAATGTGATTAAATGGTATTTAAATTTAAATTAAATAAATGATATTAAATCTTGGAATAAATAATTGAAGTTTATATTAGTATGAAAAATATTTGGTTTACTTGTAATTTGAATCTATTTAAAAGATATTAGACTTATGAAATATAGGATAATAAAGCCTTGGAATTTATTTTATAATTTGAATAGTTATTTTATGGATTAAATCTATATTTGGAATTTATAAGATTTGAAATGGTCTATGGAAATTTAATTGAAATAAATGTTTGAATTGAATTGAAACTTTGGAAATTTTAATACGTGATTTGAAAGTATAATAATTACACTTTTAAATGGTTTAAATGAATTATTTTGACTAAAATATAAACTATTTAAAAGGTGACTTGAAATGATAATAAATGAATGAAACCTTTGAATTTAAAAGTATTTAAGGTTGAATATTTGGATTTGAACTCAAATGATGATTTGATAATGAAGTTTGAAAGGAGATGATATTTTGATATATTGAAATGATTTGAAATGAAGTTTTGGAGATATGATATTTTAAAAATATTGAAATGATTTGAAAAGAAGTTTTGGAAAGATATGATATGTTAAAAATATTGAAATGGTTTGGAATTGATTTAATCTTTATTTTGATAAAGATTTGGATTTGAAATGATATTCTATTTTGAAGTATAAAATATTATTTTAAAATTATAACCACGGGTTATAATAACGATTGGTTGTTAAAGAGACCGGGATCGGATATGGACATACTCTTTGTCGATACCGAAAACCACTTTGACAACTGTGTACGCGGTGGAGTTTCCCGAATGAAGTAGGATGGTGACGACGATCCTAAGGTATATACGTGGACCCAACTCCCGTGAGTTGGCATAAGGTGGCTAAAACAAGAGCGATCTCAGACCAGTGAGGTAGCACCTCTTATCGGACACACTTCTTCGATACTATTCTATTACTTGTGATTTTTTGGTGTGCACCCTTGATTTGGGATTGTTGTTCGAGGTGGAGCGGTAGTGGCTGCTATGCGTTTCCATCAGTCCATGTGCGTAATTGGTATATCTACCCTGGCATTGCCTTGTGTGCTGTGTCACCTACCATATCGAGCTTTACTACGATTTTGGTTTAAAGATCCGACTGCGTTAAGGTTCACCATCCCCTTAACGCTATTTTCTATATGATTATACTTTACTGATTAGACACTACTGTATATAGCATATATTACTATATAGTAAATAGTTTAACGGATCCTTAGAGGATGGGCGGTCCCAAGCATCTTCTAAGTTACTTGTACCTTTATTACAGTTCACTTGAGTTGGTTTACATTATATAAGTATATGTTGTCCTGACTCGAGTGTTCGGTGTTTTGCTTTACGCTCGGGTCAGCCTGAGTTATTCACAGATTTGGATTTATGCTCTCTTGGAGATTTGAATCGCTGGAGATTATCTACTTGTCTTGTCCTATCTATTTCAGTTCTGTTGTTCTATTCAGCTTGTACTTGGTTATCATATTAAGACTTCTGTTGTATTTTATTTCTTCTGTTGTATCTTATTTAACTCTGATATATTTACATAGTAGCTTCATGAACTACTATTTCGTTTACTTCCACTGCATTATTTTACTCTGTGTCTGTGATCTGTGATTATATTTATTTACTGTATATTCTAAGATTTGCCAAATTTTATTTACAACATGGTATTTTGAGCAATTCAAGTCCGACATGTGCGGATGCGAATGGTTGAAAATATCAGGTCATTACAGTTGGTATCAGAGCTTTGGCTTTGAGGCAAAACTCAGCATATGGAGTAGATTTATTTACAGAATCACTTTCGTTCGAGTTTAAATCTCTTCCTCTTGATTCGAATTTCCTTTGAATTTTTGGAACGTTCCTGCGGTTCCAAAATTCATTCTTGTCCCTCACTATCCATCTTCTTTTGATTTTGGAGTATCACATAACTCCACTTCGAATGAGCTTTATAGTGAATTAGCGGTCTCGCCAATATTCTAATGACTTGCAAAAGAGGGAAACTCCTTTACAATTAGCATCGATTCACCAGAGATTTATATCTATCCTTGGTTTAGATGCTAATATCTTTTGTTATTCCAAACTTTATCTCTTGAGATCGAATGTAGATTTACCCCAGAAAATCCACATTGAACTTATTCTTTAAGTCACGGTTGACCCGGTTAAGGTTGCCCGCGATTTATCTAAGCTTATCCATCTTCATATTTTCTCAATTAATCATCTTGTCTTTGTTTCCAAAATATCTCCAAACATTTCGAATTTGTACTTGTAAATCTATGTTTGTTTTATATATTGTGTTGTTTGAGTTGTTGATGTTGATTTGGGCTTCCGATCGATTCGTCTGATCAACGCTATCGATAGGATTTCTAAAACACTTTGACAGAACAAACTGACACAATATTATTTTAAAATTTGGTTAATGAAATAAATTTTGATATAAGTAAATATTATGGAACTTAATAAATTGATTTAAATTGATTATTTGAAATGATAATACTTGATTTATCATTCTATAAATGAATTTATAAATAGTTGTTTATAAATTTGATTTGGGAACTGAAATGAATTTAAATCAAGAATTTGAGAATTTAATTTCTGATGGTTTCAGACCTTGTGTTTAAAGTTTTAAAAGGATATATTATTTAAAGTATTTTGAATAGAAATTTGTTTCCAAAGAATTTTAAAGTTTTAAAATTTCAGTGCTCTTCTCTTTGTCGCTGGAAAATAATTTCGGTGATGACTGCAGCATCATCGACATTCATTTTCGAGTTTCGAAGTGAAGAAATCATTCTGTAGTTTTGCTACAGCTTTTTTTTGGGAAATTTTATTGATTTGAATTTCTAAAAGATGATTTGGTTTATTATATATATAGATATTGATTTAAATTTGATTTGACAAATTATGTACATACATTTATTTATCTCTAAATGGTTTGAAAGGAATCGGAAATTTTATTCTTAAATTCTATCTTAAATAATAACTTCAATTATAAAAAGAAAATCAAAATTTTTAATAAATATTCAAGTTTGAAATGATTGAATTAGAATTTTTATAGTGTATATTAGTTTTAGAAAGTTTTATTTGTATAATACTCAATTTCATTCAAATATAAATTACCTTAATTTTTAGAAGTTAACAATGTAATTAGATAATATACAATAAAAAAGTTTTATAAATAAAATTTGAGTCGTTATAATAAATGTTATACACTTAAATTTTAGTTATAAAAGATTAACAGAGGCAAATAGACTAAAAGGTTAATTGAATAACTTACAATAAAAAATGATGTTAAAGGAACTAAAAATAAATTAAAACAGTTATAATAAGTGTAAGTATATTTAACATAGATGATAAAATATATTGAGAGGAATAAATTTAACTTTAATTAGGAATAAAGAGGAATTAAATTTATTAAGAACATTATGAGTATAATAAAGATTTTTCCAATCCATGATTTCTGAAATTGTTAGTTTAAGAAAATTGGATGATAAGATAATGTAATTAGAGGTAGTTAAGATTTATTTAACTTGTGTAAAATTAATTATCAGTTTAAGCTAAAACCATAGAAATTTCAAACCTATTATCTTATTTTGTTTTTCAAACTTATTACCTAATTTTGTTTTTCAAACTATCTTTTGGTTGTTCTTATTTTTTCCTTATCTTGAAACAGACTGGTATAGGTGTCTTTCTAGGACCTTTCTGTTTAGAAATCTTTCTTTAATCTTTAATGATATTTGGTACCCATTTTGAATCTGAGCACTTCTTGCCATCCACAGACCGTTGGTCAAGCGGAAAGGGTGAATCAGATTCTAGAGGATTTTTTTTTCGTACTTGTGTTCCTGATTCTGGAGAATCTTGGGAAGATCACCACCACCTTGTTAAACTTACCTATAACAACAGTTATCAGGTATAATTCTAATCTCTTTGTCATCTTGTCTTAATCTCATTTCAATTTTATCTTTCCTGTGTTTCCCGTACCTCATTCCTTTTCGGGGACGAAAAGTTTTGAGTGGGGGAGAGTGTAACAACCCTAGATTTTGGCCTATATTTTAAAATTTGACTTTATTTTATTTTAAATTATTTTAAACTTTTTCTATTTCAAACATTTCATTTTAAAAATAAATGTTGATTATTTAGTGATTTATAGTTCAAACTAGTATAAATTGGATATTTCATTGAAAAGTGAATTTCTATTCAAACTGGTCAAACTTTGACTTTTGAACTTTAAATTTAAATATTTCAAATTCTTAAATTTTATCTTTTATTTTGAAAATAGATTTAATTCCATGAATACTGCTTTTCGTTTCGTTGAAAACGGACTTATTTTGTAGAAGTTATGTAATTTTCAATTTTGTTTATAAATTGTTAATTTTGCAATATTATTTATTTTAAATCATATAAATTATATTTTTATTGTCATATTTTGTTTTAATATGTGTTAATAGGTTATTTTATGTCTTTTAATATTTTTAAAATGATAATATAATTTTTCTAAAGTATACTTGAATTTATTTCAATTTATAAAGCCTAGTTTCCATTTTTATGCTATTTTCTTCATTAAATTATATTTAATTAAAATATATTTATTTATTTTTGTGAATTAATTTTTATTTTGTGTTCTTATCTTTATTTATAAATATTTTTAAAGTACATAAATATTTTCTAAAGTTCATTTGAATTTGTTTCAAATTTATAAAGCCTAGTTATGTATATATTGACATTTTCTTTATTTATTTGATTTTTATTTAAATTTATTTATTTTCTTTTCTTATTTATTTTATTTTCTGAGTTTGTTTATCTTTATTATCAACCTTGTTATGTATTTATAAAATTAAAATGAATTGGTGGAAATTTGAAAAGACTTGAAACTCTTCATCTCCTTTTGACTTTTCCTCTTCCGCCTTTTCATTTTCCAACCTACATCTCATTAAAAAAAAATTTTGTCGTACAGTACTTTTCTTTTCCAGCCACATCTTCCTCATTTTTCATGTACTCTAACATTCCTCTAACCACAAAAAAATTCACGGCAAAGTTATTCTTCCTTGATCAAAAATTTGGTAATGTTTTCTTCTTCTTCTCTTGATTTACTTTGATTTTCTACTAACCATTGCCATTGCTTTCAACTATATGTAACCGGCCCCACCTCCTTCAACAGCTAGGCCGACCCCACCACCACCACAACCAGCCACCACCACCTCCAGATCACCATCCCATCAGGCCGACCATCCCTAGGCTAGAGCACCACCCCTTATTTACTTAAACCATCACCTTATGTCAAAACTGAGCACACCCTTCCTCATTCACCACTTCCACCACCATGCCACCACCTCCTCCACCACCCATTGCTCTGACCTAACCACCACCCACTGCCACACCACCCACCACCACCTGAGCACCAGGCCGAACCCATAGGACCCCTTGGCCGAACCCATTGTGGCTTGAAGTTGATGATAGTTGCCTTGAAATTGTAGATCCATGCACCTACTTTTGCACCACCTTTTAGACTATGTTAGGCCAACCATATAGACTCAAGATGAAGTGACCCTCTACTTATTCAATTATTTTTAATGAATTTTCTGTTGATTTTTTTTTCCATATGTATATATCTATATATATATATATATATATATATATATATATATACTTCAATGGATCATTTCCCTTTAATCATTTTTCCCAAGATTCCTTATTTTACCAATATAAAAATATCAGTATATAAAATCAGATTAGATCATTTATATATATGAAGATATATAGATGACTCTTTGCCTATCAGAGTAATTGAAGTTGGCAAAGGAATTTAATCACACCTTATTTCTCATATTTCAGAGTTTTCTGGTGTCACATAGCCCTTCTTTTCTTGATTTTCTTACTTAAAACTCAGGCTTGATTATAAGATCAAGTAATAACATTTTTCTTATTTTTCTTGCTTTTCTTCTCAGTTGTTTAATTCCTGGATTTAAAGCCATATATATTTAGATTTTGGGATTTTGTAATTTGATACTTATTGTTCTATGCTAAATGAGAGGGTGTTTAAAATAGCTCATTCCTTCTAGTTTGGCCCGGGGTTCATAATTCATAATTAAACAAATTTGTGTATTAGATAAAGATACTCATATATTAATTTTGTTATTTTGCAGGAATCATATGAGTGATCAAGAAACAAATTGGGTAGAAGACCAAACAGAGAAGACACCATCCATTTAGGCAGGGTACAAATGCAACACACATACTGCACTAAGACTTAGCATATATTTGGAGACAAAATGATTTAAGCTAAGTTACAAACTAAATTAATATAAATTCTCAGGTGAACTCATTTGGTAGACAACTAATGTTCTTTTAATATTGAATGGTAGTATCTAAGGTGTTGTTAAGTGATGGACATGCCTATTGCAAACAGGACTACTAGTTATTTAATCATCCTCAAGCTAGTCATGACCAAATGCATCCAGACTTGAGTCATGCACCTAAATAGTGAGATATGTTGAACATAGTGCTGTGAGAACTACAAGTAATATAAAAATGCATATGGATCTACTTCACAAATCAATGCAAGCTTCTACTGTAATTTAAATGCCTAAACTAAGAATTAGGGGTTTCATTTTCAGGCTTGACATATACTTATATCAATTATAAGCCATGATCATGCATTTCTGATTAACTCAGTTTTGGTTCAACTCAGACTTTAGAAGATTTACTGAATGTCTATATTCCTTTCTTTCTATAATTATTTCTACTTTGCCTTTTTTGAAAACTAATCAGACATTGCCAAGGGAGACATGGTCACATATCAAATTATATGACATGATCCCCTACATCATACTTCACCAGAGATTATCCAGATCAGTAATTTAAAACAGAAACCAATAAACACATATATGTAATACAAAAGCTTCTACATATTCTTTACTCAGAAAGATAAGCACATATCAATCCAGAAAATACTTAAACATAATGAAGTTTTGCTTAGCCTAATTATTACAATATTTCTGCCAAATTCCTTAAGCATTCTAAATGCATGTAGGTCTTCAAGTATCCATGCTAACAAGTTTCTTATGCTTCCTTTCCTGCAGCAACATCTAGAGCTGCCTCAATAAAAATGAGACACCCCAAATGTTACAAAGCAACAAATAGGGTCAGAAATAAATTTCTGGTATGAGTGAAATCACATGTTAAACATTTTGTAAATTCTTAATGCTACAGAGAAAACATATCAGTTTAATGAGAACTAATTCATACTAAAATCTGAATATTGGTAAACTTGTCTATCAATCATACACTCAAACAACCATGCATTCATTCCATCCAGATTTTCATATACATACTCTTATGAAATTATTTTCCAATTCCATAGCCTGACTGATCAATCTCATTTCATTTCTTTTTACATATTGTGTTTGGTCTAACTCCTTGCCATTGAACTCTATGTATGCATTGAAAAGGGGCTCAGTTCTGTTATCCCTTTTCACAGAGGCCTACAGGACTTTAGCAAGTCATGCACATACCCATCATCCTCCTGATGATGAGCAGATCAAGGCACCATTCCTAAATTATTTTTATAATTTAGAGACCATATTTATTTATCTTCTGAGAATTTTATTATCTGTTGAAATGATTTGCATTCTTTTCCTTTTCTCTCATGGGTCAATAGTTAAGAAACTCCATCAGGGGTTTTAATTAGACATAACAAGCTTTTCATGCAAAAATACTAAATCCCATCCCAAGGTTAATTTATTCAAATCATATTTCTGAAACTTTCATACATATATATCTACAAGAAGTTTTCCTATATCTCACATAAATCTGATGAAGCCATATCCCATTTATTCACTATTATTGAGAACATAGGACATGATTTTTCTTTAAGAAAAACCCATAAAAACATATTAACTTATAGTAGGAACAACTCATCACCTATACATGATACTTCATTGTTCATACCATTTTAATATAGACTAGGCATAAGCATAAATCTCATTATTCATACTGCCTGCTATTTTTCTTTGATATCCCATTTCTCAGTAAAACATTCAGTTTATTTCTCACATAAAACTGGATCATTAAATCCACTTCTATGATCTGAATACATGTTTGATTACTTATATTTTAAAACAAAAGACTGAAACAGTCTTAACAAACCAAGACAGATTAAAACTCCAACCAAAAGTTCAATCAAAATATCACCCATAATTAGTATGCATTTATTCAGAGAATAAAATCAAACTGAAAATCATAATAAATTTTATACATGAAAATAACTTGGCTGCCCTTAACATGGGTCTTAGTGCCATAAATCTCAAAGTGATTACCACTCACCTTCCTTTGCTTCTCTCCGGGAGTGCTCAGATCTGAAGGCAATGTGAGTTTATTTTATTTTAATTTTTTGTTTTCTCCCCCCGGACAACTGTTGTTCCTCCCCTGATTTAAATCACTCTATTAGGGTTTAAATGGAGGAAAAACCCATTCTATCCTTACCTTGCTCAGGGATTAATGTATGCATTTTTATGGCTATAAGTGCCATTTTCTCTTGGTTTCTATTTTCAGTAAAACAGTTGCCTCATTACTTTTCTGTGCACATGCTATTTGCATGATTTCCTTGCACATCATTTTTATGTGACTCAGCCCTATATTTCTTTTTCTCATTTCTTTTGTAAGCTTGATTTTTAGCTAACAAATTTTTATCATCTATCTTGATTTATTAAAAAAAATCATTCATACCTATAAATATTACTTGACTAGTTGGTATGCATTTCAATTATTAAAAGAAATTATTTTACTACCCAAATACTTTTCTGGTCGTATAAATTTATAGTTTTCATGAGATATGTGTATTTAAAACTCATTCATACCTTAGTTAAATTTTTTTTCTTCTCATTATTTGTTGAAATATTTATTCCCTTTTGATATTCATTTTCAAATCATTTTATTCTTCAATTATTTTCTATTAACCAATTTTATTATATTATATTTTTTTTTTCATTTCAGCATTATTTTTATCTCAAAAATTTTGGGTCTCCACATACTCTCCTCCTAAAAGGAATTGTGTCCCACAATTATAAATATATTTTTCTTTTCCACTGTGCAAGAGTTTTAATCTTTATCTAAGCAATTTAAAAACTTATGCATCCGGAACTATTCAAATATATATATATATGTTTAAATAGTACTCAAATTTATTATAGTTTCAGGCATACCTTTATGCAGAGAATAGATTAGGATATTTATCCTTCATCCTATCTTCAGCCTCCCAAGTGCAATCATTTCCATCTAGACTCCACTGTATTTTAACCAACTTAATTATTTTGTTTCTTAATTTCTTCTCCCCTCTAGCCACTATGCCTACTGGTTCCTTCTTATAAACCAGGTTTTCTTGAATTTCAACATGTGTAGGGGATTCAAGAATAGTTTCCTTGTTATGCACCCACTTTCTTAATTGAGATACATGAAATACATCATGTATGTTGCTCAATTCCTCTGGCAACTTCAATTTATAAGCCAAAGTTCCTATTCTCTGAACAATTTCATATGGGCCTATATACCTTGGTGATAGCTTTCCAGCTTTGCCAAACCTTAGTATTTTCCTCATGGGTGAAACTTTGAGAAATACATGATCCCCCACTTCAAACTCTACTGGCCTCCTTCTTTTGTCTGCATATGCTTTCTGTCTTTCTTGTGCCACTCTCATTCTTTGCCTCACTAATTCAACTCTTGCAGAGGTTTCCTTCACATGTTCTGGTCCAAGCAATACTCTTTCACCTACCTCCATCCAACATGCAGGAGATAAGCAAGGCCTTCCATACAAAGCCTCAAATGGAGCCATACCTATGGTGGACTCGTAGCTGTTATTATAAGCAAACTCAGCTAAATAAAGATGATCTTCCCAGTTGCCACCAAAATCAAGTATGCATGCTCTAAGTAAGTCTTCTAAAACTTTATTAACAATTTCAGTTTGCCCATCTGTTTGTGGGTGGTAGGCTGTGCTTAGGCTTAGTTCTGTTCCCATGGCTTCTTGAAAGCTACTCCAAAATCTTGAGGTAAATAAGGTGTCTCTGTCACTAATGATAGTCTTAGGAATACCATGTAATCTCACTATCTCTTTTACAAATAATTGAGCTAGCTTATGAGCATTTCTGTTTTAACTTATAGGGATGAAGTGTGCTGTTTTTGTGAGCCTATCAACCACTACCCAAATACTATCATTGCCACTTCTTGTTCTTGGCAAACCATCCACAAAATCCATTGAAATGCTTTCCCACTTCCAGGTAGGCACTTCCAAAGGCTTCAGTAAACCTGAGGGTCTTTGATAATCTGCCTTAACTTGTTGGCATGTTAAACAATT
Source organism: Allium fistulosum (assembly GCA_030737815.1). NCBI lineage: Eukaryota > Viridiplantae > Streptophyta > Magnoliopsida > Asparagales > Amaryllidaceae > Allium > Allium fistulosum. The sequence continues at coordinate 409,264,958 of CM060908.1, read as the reverse complement.
TGCCACATATTTTGCCACTGCTCCTTTCATCCCTGGACACCAGTAATTTCTCTTGAGATCATGGTACATTTTTGTACCACCTGGGTGTATTGTATATTTTGTTTTGTGATGTTCATCCATAACTTCTTGCTTCAATTCCTCCATATTTGGTATGCAGAGTTTCCCCTTTTTCCTTAAGTAACCTTTTTCATCTACTTCATAATCTTCCACTGTCATGCCTTGTGACATCATATCTTTCTTCTCCTTTAAATCTGTGTCTTGATCCTGCATTTGTCCTATTTTATCAACCAGAGTTGACCTTAAAGAAATGAGGCTTAGTTTTCCATATTCAGTCATATCACTGTGTGCTTTATCTGATACCCCCATTCCTTCTTTTACTTCTACTTCACTAAGGATTGTCAAATCCTTGAATTCAGTCATCATTAAGTTTGCCAATTTTGCTTGATGCCTACTCAATGCATCTGCCACTTTGTTAGCTTTTCCAGGGGTATATAATATATCAAGATCATAGGCAGCTAGAAATTCCACCCACCTATGTTGCCTCATGTTCAAGTCCTTTTGAGAAAATAAATATTTAAGTGACTTATGATCTGTAAACAATTCAAACTTAGCACCTAATAAATAGTGTCTCCATAGTTTCAATGCATATACTACATCAGCTAGTTCTAAATCATGTGTAGCATACCTAGTTTCATTTGGCTTGAGTTGCCTTGATGCATATGCTATGACTTTACCATGTTGCATGAGCACTGCCCCTAATCCAGATCCACTAGCATCTGTATAAACCACTAACCCTTCATTACCCTTTGGCACTTGCAAAACTGGAGCTTCCACCAGTGCTTTCTTTAGTGATGAAAAAGCTTGTTCACACTTCTCTGTCCACACATAGGGTTGCTCCTTTTTAGTTAACTTGGTCAATGGGATGGCTATTCTTGCAAAGTCTTTTATAAACCTTATATAGTAGCCTGCCATTCCCAAAAATGATCTCACCTCAGTCACTGATTTGGGTCTACCCCATGACTGCACTGCTATCACCTTAGTTGGATCTACACTAACTCCTTGTTGTGATACAATGTGCCCCAAAAACTTTACTTCATTTTGCCAAAATGTACATTTAGAGAATTTGGCCTTTAAATCATGTGTCCTCAGTCTAGACAAAACCAGATGCAAGTGTTTTGCATGATCCTCCTTTGATTTTGAAAACACTAATATGTCATCAATGAAAACAACCACAAATTTGTCTAGGAAGTCTCTAAATGTCCTATTCATCAAATCTACAAAATAGGATGGTGCATTTGTCAATCCAAAAGGCATTACCAAGAATTCATATAAGCCATACCTTGTATTGAAAGCAGTGTATTTAATACTCTCCTCTTCAACCTTCATTTGGTGAAATCCAGAGACTAAGTCTAGTCTTGAGAAAATCCTTGCTCCATTCAATTGATCGAATAGATCATCAATTATGGGAAGTGGGTATTTGTTCTTGATGGTGACTTTATTTAGTTCTCTATAATCAATACACATTCTTAGTGTACCATCATGCTTTTTCACAAATACAACTGGAGAACCCCAGTTTGAACTACTAGGCCTTATGAAGCCTTTTTGCTCTAATTCTTCCAACTGTTGCTTTAATTCTACTAATTCCTTTGGACCCATTCTGGTAGGCTTTTTGATGATAGGACTTGATCCTGGGATCATCCTTATCTAAAATTCCACTGGTCTATTTTTTGGAATTCCTACAACTTCCCCAAAAACATCTGGATATTCATTCACTACTTTTTGGTCTTCTAAGGTCAATTCCTCTTCAGTCATACTCCATATTTGATTAATGCAATTTGTTTTGGCTACTTCACTCATGACTATGATATTTTTACCATTTTCTTTTTTCAAGGAAATTGTAAAATTTTCTAAATTCAAAATTGCTTTGAATTTACTCAACCAATCTACTCCTAGAATAATTCCTATTCCAGGATATTTTAACACAAACAAGTCAGATTTAAACATATTTCCTCCTATGTTTAATTCTACTCCCAAACATTTTAATCCTAGCAGACAAGAGCTACCTAGTGGGCTTTGAATAAACAAGGGTTTTTCAACTGTATTGTATGTGAGAGCTAATTTATCCACTATGCCTTGTGATATCAGAGAATGTGTAGCTCCAGTGTCATATATAACTGTGATTGGGTAATTTTTAATTAGAAGTATACCTTCCAATTGTCCAAAGTTTCCCACTGCATTTGCCTTTGCCTTGGCTTCCAGTGCTCCTACCCTTGCCCCTTTCTTGAATTCTGGGCAGTTCCTCTTAATGTGACCTTCTTTCCCACAGTTGTAGCAGCTGAATGGTGCTTTCTTAGCTGCTTGACACCTATTGCTCATGTGCCCTTCCTTGCCACAATTGTAGCAGGTAACCTTCTTCTTAACCTCCCCAGTGGCTGCTCCTTCAACTTTCTTGTCTACGTTCTTCTTGTCATAAGGATGTGCTCTATTCTTCCCTTTCTTTTGATTGTTAGTTCTCATGTTTCTAAACTTTTCCCTTGCATTGTCATGTTGTTCAAAAGAAAGAGTAAGATCTATGACTTGATCAAATGTTCTGTCTTTATATGGTAGCATTGCTCTACTCAAACCAGCATTGAGTCCCTGAATGAACCTTGAATTCTTTGATTCTTCATTCCCTATGAGCATAGTTCCATACTTGGACAAACTCTCAAATTTTTGATTGTATTCAGTCACACTCATTGGTCCTTGCCTCAATCTTATAAATTCCTCAAGCAATGTTGCCTTAGCTATTGCTGGAACAAGCCTTGCCTCAAGCATCTCCTTGAATTGATTCCATGTTATCTCATCTTCTGGCCTTCCGGTGATAATTACTTCCCACCAATCTAGTGCTCCTTTGAGCCTTCTTGAAGCTATCTACCTTTTCCTTTGATCATTAATTTGCATGTCTGCAAATATTCTTTCTAAAGTTCTCAACCATGTCTGCACACCCATAACCCTTTCAGTGCCTTCAAAGTCCTTGCCTCCTAGGTTTGAGAATGTCTTCAATAGCTTAGCTAATTCCTCATGAGGATTCTCTTCCCTGTGCACTGCTCCTTCTCTAAAGGCCCTCACCAAATCTTGCAAATTAACCATTGGTGTTGTATTGGAGGGTCCTGCTCCATGACTTGGTGGTCTTCCTACCATGATTTGCTATACAATTTTTACATAACTAGTTAGTTTAATCTGTAACTTAATTATTTCAATAATCTCATTTATACTAAAAATAGTGTGATGTATTTAGTCTCATAAGATTTTATTCTGATAAGAGAATCTGATCTTTATTTCTGCTATATTTAATAACATAGCTCTGATACCAACTGAAGTGACCCTCTACTTATTCAATTATTTTTAATGAATTTTCTGTTGAGTTTTTTTTTCCATATGTATATATCTATATATATATACTTCAATGGATCACTTCCCTTTAATCATTTTTCCCAAGATTCCTTATTTTACCAATATAAAAATATCAGTATATAAAATCAGATTAGATCATTTATATATATGAAGATATATAGATGACTCTTTGCCTATCAGAGTAATTGAAGTTGGCAAAGGAATTTAATCACACCTTATTTCTCATATTTCAGAGTTTTTTGGTGTCACATAGCCCTTCTTTTCTTGATTTTCTTACTTAAAACTCAGGCTTGATTATAAGATCAAGTAATAACATTTTTCTTATTTTTCTTGCTTTTCTTCTCAGTTGTTTAATTCCTGGATTTAAAGCCATATATATTTAGATTCTGGGATTTTGTAATTTGATACTTATTGTTCTATGCTAAATGAGAGGGTGTTTAAAATAGCTCTTCCTTCTAGTTTGGCCCGGGGTTCATAATTCATAATTAAACAAATTTGTGTATTAGATAAAGATACTCATATATTAATTTTGTTATTTTGCAGGAATCATATGAGTGATCAAGAAACAAATTGGGTAGAAGACCAAACAGAGAAGACACCATCCATTTAGGCAGGGTACAAATGCAACACACATACTGCACTAAGACTTAGCATATATTTGGAGACAAAATGATTTAAGCTAAGTTACAAACTAAATTAATACAAATTCTCAGGTGAACTCATTTGGTAGACAACTAATGTTCTTTTAATATTGAATGGTAGTATCTAAGGTGTTGTTAAGTGATGGACATGCCTACTGCAAACAGGACTACTAGTTATTTAATCAGCCTCAAGTTGGTCATGACCAAATGCATCCAGAATTGAGTCATGCACCTAAATAGTGAGATATGTTGAACATAGTGCTGTGAGAACTACAAGTAATATAAAAATGCATATGGATCTACTTCACAAATCAATGCAAGCTTCTACTGTAATTTAAATGCCTAAACTAAGAATTAGGGGTTTCATTTTCAGGCTTGACATATACTTATATCAATTATAAGCCATGATCATGCATTTCTGATTAACTCAGTTTTGGTTCAACTCAGACTTTAGAAGATTTACTGAATGTCTATATTCCTTTCTTTCTATAATTATTTCTACTTTGCCTTTTTTGAAAACTAATCAGACATTGCCAAGGGAGACATGGTCACATATCAAATTATATGACATGATCCCCTACATCATACTTCACCAGAGATTATCCAGATCAGTCATTTAAAACAGAAACCAATAAACACATATATGTAATACAAAAGCTTCTACATATACTTTACTCAGAAAGATAAGCACATATCAATCCAGAAAATACTAAAACATAATGAAGTTTTGCTTAGTCTTAAAGTATCCATGCAAACAATTTTCTTATGCTTCCTTTCCTGCAGCAACATCTAGAGCTGCCTCAATAAAAATGAGACACCCCAAATGTTACAAAGCAACAAATAGGGTCAGAAATAAATTTCTGGTATGAGTGAAATCACATGTTAAACATTTTGTAAATTCTTAATGCTACAGAGAAAACATATCAGTTTAATGAGAACTAATTCATACTAAAATCTAAATATTGGTAAACTTGTCTATCAATCATACACTCAAACAACCATGCATTCATTCCATCCAAATTTTCATATACATACTCCTATGAAATTATTTCCAATTCCATAGCCTGACTGATCAATCTCATTTCATTTCTTTTTACATATTGTGTTTGGTCTAACTCCTTGCCATTGAACTCTATGTGTGCATTGAAAAGGGGCTCAGTTCTGTTATCCCTTTTCACAGAGGCCTACAGGACTTTAGCAAGTCATGCACATACCCATCATCCTCCTGATGATGAGCAGATCAAGGCACCATTCCTAAATTATATTTATAATTTAGAGACCATATTTATTTATCTTCTGATAATTTTATTATCTCTTGAAATGCTTTGCATTCTTTTCCTTTTCTCTCGTGGGTCAATAGTTAAGAAACTCCATCAGGGGTTTTAATTAGACATAACAAGCTTTTCATGCAAAAATACTAAATCCCATCCCAAGGTTAATTTATTCAAATCATATTTCTGAAACTTTCATACATATATATCTACAAGAAGTTTTCCTATATCTCACATAAATCTGATGAAGCCATATCCCATTTATTCACTTTTATTGAGAACATAGGACATGATTTTTCTTTAAGAAAAACCCATAAAAACATATTAACTTATAGTAGGAACAACTCATCACCTATACATGATACTGCATTGTTCATACCATTTTAATATAGACTAGGCATAAGCATAAATCTCATTATTCATACTGCCTGCTATTTTTCTTTGATATCCCATTTCTCAGTAAAACATTCAGTTTATTTCTCACATAAAACTGGATCATTAAATCCACTTCTATGATCTGAATACATGTTTGATTACTTATATTTTAAAACAAAAGACTGAAACAATCTTAACAAACCAAGACAGATCAAAACTCCAACCAAAAGTTCAATCAAAATATCACCCATAATTAGTGTGCATTTATTCAGAGAATAAAATCAAACTGAAAATCATAATAAATTTTATACATGAAAATAACTTGGCTGCCCTTAACATGGGTCTTAGTGCCATAAATCTCAAAGTGATTACCACTCACCTTCCTTTGCTTCTCTCCGGGAGTGCTCAGGTCTGAAGGCAATGTGAGTTTATTTTATTTTAATTTTTTGTTTTCTCCCCATGGACAACTGTTGTTCCTCCCCTGATTTAAATCACTCTGTTAGGGTTTAAATGGAGGAAAAACCCATTCTATCCTTACCTTGCTCAGGGATTAATGTATGCATTTTTATGGCTATAAGTGCCATTTTCTCTTGGTTTCTATTTTCAGTAAAACAATTGCCACATTACTTTTCTATGCACATGCTATTTGCATGATTTCCTTGCACATCATTTTTATGTGACTCAGCCCTATATTTCTTTTTCTCATTTCTTTTGTAAGCTTGATTTTTAGCTAACAAATTTTTATCATCTATCTTGATTTATTTAAAAAAATACATTCATACCTATAAATATTACTTGACTAGTTGGTATGCATTTCAATTATTAAAAGAAATTATTTTACTACCCAAATACTTTTCTGGCCATATAAATTTATAGTTTTCATGAGATATGTGTATTTAAAACTCATTCATACCTTAGTTAAATTTTTTTTCTTCTCATTATTTGTTGAAATATTTATTCCTTTTTGATATTCATTTTCAAATCATTTTATTCTTCAATTATTTTCTATTAACCAATTTTATTATATTATATATTTTTTTTCATTTCAGCATTATTTTTATCTCAAAAATTTTGGGTCTCCACACAAGACCAGACCCAAATTCAACCTTTTCCAGTACATTTCAGACCTATAACTAAAATATAGGAAGTTGAAAGCAAGTGCAATGATTTTGGACTTGTTTTATACAATCGTTTCTAGCTTTGTTTAGTGAATTTTTGGTTGAAAACTCATGTTGTCTATATTTGTTTTGTTTGAATGTGACAAGGAAATTAGTTTTGGCTCTTTCAATCTCAAATCATTGTCGTGCTTTCGTACCTCTGGAAATCCTTGTTGTGTGTTCGTGGTCGTCATCTCCAGCTTATACAAGTGAGTAATTCTCACCAAACGATGTGTACTTATATAACTAAGAAACTAACACCTTTTGAATCTGTAAAATTATATCATCCTGTTATAACTGTTATATTATGATCATATAATGTTTACCCCTGTTATTACATATGTTATATCATATATTACTGTTATATGATGTTATTTTGTTCATTCTTTCAGTTTGTCACACTACAAGTTCCCTGTAGATTAGAATCACTATGGGTTGAAATGATACATACCCGAACGGACTTTAGAATAGGGAAAGATCGTTATGGGCTGAAATGATAAGCCTATGCGACTTTTTATTTATTTTATTTAACTTGGGATTGCGGGTTTGAAATGATAGAACCCGGTTTTTCTTTGTAAACTGCGGATTGAAATGATACATATCCGTATCACTTGACCTAGGCTAGAAAATTATATACAGACCCGTGGTTTATGTATTTTTCTGAAAATTTTAAATTATTTTAAAAATGTAAATATTATGATATTTTGATTTAAACTTTTATTAAAAATGATGTCTATAAAATATTTGTGATTTTTCTACAAATTAAATAAGTGAATTAAGTAAATGGTGAAGTATAATTTGAAATATAAGTTAATTTTGAAATTTATGATTTTGTTTATAAATGGAATTTATGTAAAGTAAGAATATATGACAAATTTGATTTAAAGATGAATTTAATGATTTTATTAAGTAATAATAATTTTTAAAAGTGTTAATGATTTTGTATAAATTAAAATATGAAATAAATGAATATTTATGCTGAATTTTTGAAATATAACTTAAATTGGGAAATTGTGAATTTTGTTAAAAAGTGAAATTTTAATTAAGTAAAATAAATGGAAATAAGTTATATTTTGGAAATTTAAACTTAGTTGTTAAGTTAAGAATTTAATTAAAGAAATGAAAATTTAATTGTTATTTAATTTGATTTTTGTATGGAAATTTGACTTTATAAAATCATATAAATAAAGGTATTTAAATGATTGTTTTTAAATTGTGAAAATATATGATTTTATAAGTTAAAATGATTTATATTAAAAGTTAATTATGTGTGAAATTGTAAATAAAACTCTGAATTTGATTTGACAGCATTTTTGAAATGTAATGTAAAGATATTACAGCATTGAAAAATGTTGTAGTTGTTTTAATTCAACCAAATAGCAAATTTGAACTAGGAATTATTATAGCACTTTGTTAGTGCTATAGTTGTTAAATTTAAATAAAATTTTAATTGAAACTAAATTTAGATATTACAGCATTTTAAATGTCGTCTTTGGTTAACGAACTGTTTTTAAACATAACATTTCGTAGCATTTTCTAAGTGCTGCAAAAGTTGAATTTTCATTGTTTTAATAAACTTAAATGGATAAATGATCTTGGAAAAGATTAAATTTTTGGAAATTAAATATTTAATTATTAAATATAATGAATTGACTTTAAATGATTTAAATGGAATAGTTGATTTGGAAAATACAACTATTTTGAAATGTGATTAAATGGTATTTAAATTTAAATTAAATAAATGATATTAAATCTTGGAATAAATAATTGAAGTTTATATTAGTATGAAAAATATTTGGTTTACTTGTAATTTGAATCTATTTAAAAGATATTAGACTTATGAAATATAGGATAATAAAGCCTTGGAATTTATTTTATAATTTGAATAGTTATTTTGTGGATTAAATCTATATTTGGAATTTATAAGATTTGAAATGGTCTATGGAAATTTAATTGAAATAAATGTTTGAATTGAATCGAAACTTTGGAAATTTTAATACGTGATTTGAAAGTATAATAATTACACTTTTAAATGGTTTAAATGAATTATTTTGATTGAAATATAAACTATTTAAAAGGTGACTTGAAATGATAATAAATGAATGAAATCTTTGAATTTAAATGTATTTAAGGTTGAATATTTGGATTTGAACTCAAATGATGATTTGATAATGAAGTTTGAAAGGAGATGATATTTTGATATATTGAAATGATTTGAAATGAAGTTTTGGAGATATGATATTTTAAAAATATTGAAATGATTTGAAAAGAAGTTTTGGAAAGATATGATATGTTAAAAATATTGAAATGGTTTGGAATTGATTTAATCTTTATTTTGATAAAGATTTGGATTTGAAATGATATTCTATTTTAAAGTATAAAATATTATTTTAAAATTATAACCACGGGTTATAATAACGATTGGTTGTTAAAGAGACTGGGATCGGATATGGACATACTTTCTGTCGATACCGAAAACCACTTTGACAACTGTGTATGCGGTGGAGTTTCCAGAATGAAGTAGGATGGTGACGACGATCCTATGGTTTATACGTGGACCCAACTCCCATGAGTTGGCATAAGGTGGCTGAAACAGGAGCGATCTCGGACCAGTGAGGTAGCACCTCTTATCGGACACACTTCTTCGATACCATTCTATTACTTGTGATTTTTTGGTGCGCACCCTTGATTTGGGAGTGTTGTTCGAGGTGGAGCGGTAGTGGCTGCTATGCGTTTCCATCAGTCCGTGTGCGTAATTGGTATATCTACCCTGGCATTGCCTTGTGTGCCGTGTCACCTACCATATCGAGCTTTACTACTATTTTGGTTTAAAGATCCGACCGCATTAAGGTTCACCATCCCCTTAACGCTATTTTCTATATGATTATACTTTACTGATTAGACACTACTGTATATAGCGTGTATTACTATATAGTAAATAGTTTAACGGATCCTTAGAGGATGGGTGGTCCCAAGCATCTTCTAAGTTACTTGTACCTTTATTACAGTTCACTTGAGTTGGTTTACATTATATAAGTATATGTTGTCCTGACTCGAGTGTTTGGTGTTTTGCTTTACGCTCGGGTCAGCCTGAGTTATTCACAGATTTGGATTTCTGCTCTCTTGGAGATTTGAATCGCTGGAGATTATATGCTTGTCTTGTCCTATCTATTTCAGTTCTGTTGTTCTATTCAGCTTGTACTTGGTTATCATATTAAGACTTCTGTTGTATTTTATTTCTTCTGTTGTATCTTATTTAACTCTGATATATTTACATAGTAGCTTCATGAACTACTATTTCTTTTACTTCCGCTGCATTATTTTACTCTTTGTCTGTGTCTGTGATCTGTGATTATATTTATTTACTGTATATTCTGAGATTTGCTAAATTTTATTTACAACGTGGTATTTTGAGCAATTCAAGTCCGACATGTGCGGATGCGAATGGTTGAAAATATCGGGTCGTTACAATAAAGTGATTACACCTACCAGAGAATATATTGAATATAGTGGGATAGCAAGAGTCAAGGGTTGCATCTGGGAATACTAGAAGCAAGTGGCTATTTGGTTTTTAGCCATTTTGAAAATGAAAGGACACAGAATATTCTAGAGACTCGAAATGGCTACCGTAACGACTAACCGTTTTCGCGGTTTTCGCCGCGTACCGGACACCGAAACACACAAATGAATATATTGCGGAGGTTAGCACGACAAGATGAACAGAATGAAACATAGATATGAGCGATACGATCATCCTATCAAAAGTCGATATTCGCTGTCAAACTTCTGCTAAAACGCCGAAAATAAGATAAACGGAGCTAGAGCCGTCCGAATTTGACGAAACGAAATATGACGTCTCACTCAGAAAATGATTTACATTTTTATTATATAAAAAATCTTAGATTTCAAAAACATTTTATTTTCATCATATTAACTGATTTTAAATTGAAATTGGAATTTACACAACAGAACCAACTTAAATATTTTCTGATGAAAATATGACACCTGCTATGTTTAAATAGACGTATCTCAAATATCAAATTTTCATTAGCAATTTTTTTTGTTTATTTTCAAGTAAAATTCGGTTAATTATGTTGTTAAAATCATTATAATTTACGGGTCGTTAAACTCTCCCCCACTCAAAACTTTTTGTCTCTGAAAAGGAACGAGATAGGATAATAGAAGCAACGGAAAGGAAAGATAGATTTGAAATACATATTATCAGATACAATCGATAAATTCAAAACCATATGAATGTCATTCATTTTAAATTGATTAATATTCAACAAGTTTTGGTTCAATCCATTTTATTTAATCAATAAATGGTCATTGTATTCATATTTGGTTGATTTCAATTCAAGGTATTTTCATTCAATTTGATTTGCTTCCAATTTATTAACATTTTTTTCAAAACAAAATTATTTTATTTAACTCATTTATTTATTCTATTTTATTTTACTTAACTTAATTCCATTTATGATTCAATTTCGGCTACTCCTAAGTCCATATTTATTTACTTAAATAGCATTTTCTTTTCCTTTTTATTATTCAATTTATTTCACTTACATTTCTTATAATATAAATTAAATGTATAAACATTTATTATAACAACTCAATTTTTATTTATAATTTCCCTTATCAAAATTCATTTTAGGACATCCTATTACTTACATTTTTATGTTGTATACTATTCAGTTACATATTCTCATTACAGTTAAACATTTCTAGGTAAGTTTTATTTAATGTTTTCAAATGTAACCGAACGCTATACCAATTTTCCTCCTAACTACAACATTTCTATTAATAAATTTAATTTGAACAATTTATTACTTAAGTTTTCTCTTGTATAACCTTCAATCACAAATTCCCATTAACATTTAACTTTTTGAATATTTCAATTAAGCTATATATGTGTTTTAGAATACAATTGAGTATTATACAAATTAAGTTTATCCTAGTTCAACTATTTCAAGTTGTTTAAATTCTATTTCTCATTTTAGATCTTCCAATTATTAAAAAAATTTGCTTCATTTCAATAATTTAAAACCATCACTTAACACAAAATTTAAGAAATTAAGTTCCCAGTTTCACTCCAAATCATTAGAAATAAATATATACATGTATATATATTTTATAAATCAAATCAAACTTAAGAAATTCAAATCAAAACTATTTCCGAAACAAAAAGTAGCAAAGCTACTAAGCGGTCTCTCCACTTTGAGACTCGAAAATGAATATCGATGATGCTTCAGTCATCACCGAAATTATTTTCCAATGACATCAGAGGAGAGTATTGACTTATTTCTTTTAACATTCTTTGGAAACAATTTCTATTCGAAAATACTTTTAGATAATATTTTCTCAAAACCAAATTTAGAAAAGCACCAAAAATTAAATTCTAAAACTTTCAATTTAAATTCATTTCATTTGCAAATCAGATTTATAAACCATATTTTATAATTTATCTCCTTATAACATACAACACTAGTTAATGGTTTAGTAATGTTAACAAAATCATAAGTGATAATCTAGTATTATCATTTCGAACAACGAATTCATTTAAATATCTAATTATAGAAAATTATACCTTTATATATAAAATATAATCATACATAAAGTCATTTCATTTACCAAATCCGAAAACAATATTTTGTCAGTTTGCTCTGTTCAAGTGTTTTGGAATTCCTATCGATAGCATTGGCTAGACGAATCGATCGAAACCCCAAATCAAACTTAACAATTCAAACAACACAATATAAAACATTTCTATATCAATTACAAATACGCTCCAGATGATTCAAGAATGGATTTTAGAACAAGGATAGAGATTCAAATTTAGTGGAACCCTAATCAAAGTAAATTCTAACTAAGAAGATAGGCTCGAAAGGAAGATAAGATAATTAAATTACCCAAGAAGGAAGATGGATAGACTTGTATAAATCATGGGTGACCTTAACCGGGTCAACCGAGACTTAGAAAAGACGAGAATATCATCTACAAAGACCAGAACAAACTTGTTGAGAACATTGCGAAAAACATGATTGAAAAGATCGACGAAGAAGGCAGAACCATTGGTTAATCTAAAGAGATGACTAACCATTCACAGAAACCATTCGCTGGGAGGAAAGTTGTCTTGGGAATGCTCTCCTCAGCCACACAAAGCTGGTGAAAACCAGCAGCAAGATCGAGCTCCAGAATTAGATCGATGTGGAATTCAATTTCCCGCTTGGGAGGGAGAAAAATGACTTCACCGGGACATCAGGACAATCCCTGACTATCATGGTGGAGTCGAGATCACTAGGTTGAGAATCGAAAAAAGATAAACTACCTGCAAAATCTCAAGGCATTCGATATTCGATCACAAGAGAATTACCTGGGTCGTCTACTAGAGAAATGGTTCAGGCTTTTCAAGAAATAACAACATCCAAACCGAGGATGTAGAAATCTCCGGTGAATCGATGCTTGTTATAAAGGAGTTTCACCCCTTTACAAATCATACTAAGGTTGGCGGGACCGCCGATGGAATTAGTTACACATAAGGATGAAGTTGCCAATTGAGGTGACAAGATGAACTTAAATTTATTACCGAGGTCAACAGGAATAGAGCTTTGGTATGCTCCAGTATGAAGAAGAACTCGAACAAGGAAAGACAAGAATGGATTTTTGAAACGAAGAATTCAAAGCTCGAACAAAGGTGATTCTGTAATTAATATTAATCATTCTAGGGTATCACTACCCTATCTCTAATGAGTTTTCACTCCATATGCTAAGTTTTTCCTAAACCTGGCTCTGATACCAACTGTAACGACCTGGCATTCCATACCTTTCAAATCGACAATCATCCACTCATGTCGGACTTGAATTGCTCAAAATAACATATTGTTAATTTATATTTGGAAAAATTTAGCATATACAGTAAATAAATCAATCATAGAATCATAGACACAAAGTAATATAACAATAAGCAGTGGAACAAATAAATAGTAGTTTATGAAGCTACTATGTAAACAACAGAGTTTGAAACAACATACAAAAGAAAATCTCAAATACAAAGCAGTCTCAAATACAAAATCAACATATAAGATTGAACATAAACAAATGGAAAAAGCAGAAGGCCGAACAGATATAAGACAGATCTTTAAGCAAAGCTCCAAGCTCCAAGCTCCAAAGGTGAGTCTCAAATACTGTCACTCAGTCTGACCCGAGCATAAAGAAAAATACAGAACACTCGAGTCAGGATTAACATTCTTATACCAGTAAATTCAACTCAAGTGAAATGTCAAGTGAAATACAAAGTAAATCAAAGGATGTTTGGGATTCCCATTCTTTAAGGATCCGTTAAACTATCTACATACATAGTACAAAATGCTACATATATAATGTCTATAGTAAAGTAAACTATTAAAATAGCGTTAAGGCGTTACCTATATCCCCCTTAACACATTTTATATATTCCCGTAGTCTATACAGTACCATAATTCCTCCGTAAACTGGAGGGCTATTAGAGGGCACTCCATAGGTACGGTACAAACCAAACTCGTAGAAGGCGCGATAAGACATGTGACAAGGCACGCGAGGCAATGCCAGGGTAGGATTCTACCGTTTGCACTCCCGGACTGGTGGTAACGCATAGCAGCTACTACCGCCCACCTCGAGACACACTCCCAAATCAAAGGTGCACCCAATCAAATCACAAAGTAATAGAATGGTATCGAAGAAATGTGTTTGATCGAAGGTGCGACCTCACTTGGCCCGGTATAGCTCCTGTTTTAGCCACATCAAGCTGACCCACGGGAGTCAGGGCTGCGTTAATACCTCATATAGAATCATCTCCAAACCATCCTACTTCGTTCTGGATTCTCCACCACGTACATAGTTGTTAAAGAGGTTTTCGGTATTGGCAGAGAGTATGACAATATATGATCCTGGTCTCTTTAACAACCAAACGCTTATTTCACACCGTGGTCATTTAATTGCAAATAGTTCATTCTTCATATCAAAGTATCACATTCATTTCATAATCATATCACTTTCGAAATCATATTCACTTTCAAAATCATACCACTTTCAAAACAAATTTTATATCATATTACTTTCGAAATCATATCACTTTCAAAACCATATCACTTCTGAAATATTCACTTTATATAATAATTCATTTCCAAAAATCATAACCATATAATAGGTAAATCTATCATATCAAACTTTCAAATTTAAACATTAAATCAAAATCATAAGTCATAACAGTTCCAACTTATTAGTTTAGATATTAGAGTATACATTAAAATAGTTTATATAGAAAAATAGGTTATAGATTAAATAGTTTATATATTAAAAATAGTTTATATATTAAAAAGATTTTATATTGAAAATAGTTTCAAAATAGAATTATTTACTTTAATTTCACAAATCAACTTTATATCCAAAATTCAATTTCAATCAATCTTAGTTCATCAATTACAATTCAATTCAAATTCTCAATAAAACCATTTTAATTTATATCGATTTCAAATACAGGTTTTAACTACATATTTAAACCATTTCAATCCAATAGGTTTAAAATTTTAAATATTCAACATTTATAATAACTCAATTTTGATAACTTTCATTTATATTTCAAAATCCAACATTTAATTTTATTTAAATTTGAAAATATTCACTTAACCATTTTTAATATCATTTAAATAGAATCTAAAATTACTAATTTAAATAAAATCAATAATTAAATATCTAACTTCTAAAATATTCACCGAATCACCATTTATAAGCATTTATATAAAATCTCAAATTATAAATTTAAATCAAATTAAATATTAATTTTCAATTTCAATTAAATTTGAAATATTCATTAAATCACCTTTAATCAAAAATCCAATTATCAAGCTATAAAAATCATATCTTCAAAATCTCAAGATTAATATGTTCAAACCAATTCTTATTAAATATAATTATTAAACGAATAAAATTTCAAATCAACTTCAATTTACCTTTCCAACCTTAATTTATTAATGTTGTTACAAAATCTAATTTTAAAATATTAATATAAATTTTAAATAAATATTTAAACATACTTTATTCATATTAGTTATATTAAATAAATTGAATCTTTTTATTAAATTAAATCTATTTTAAATCTTATTTTATATATTTAAAAAAATTTATAAGTGAAATCTTAAAATTTATATTTTCAAAACTAACTTATAAATTAAAATTTCCAAAACATATAATTTTAAAAATCTAAATTTTACACATATATAAAAATAGCATTTATATTATATTTTAAAAATCAATATTTATTAAAACCCATATATTTCCTTTCAAACTTTGGAAATCATTTCCAAAATATAGACCAACGATGTTCGTATATAATTTTCTATCCTATGGTCAAGTGATACAGATATTTGTCATTTCAATCCGCAATTTAAATATTTACCGATATATATCATTTCAACCCGCAATCCAAAAATTCAAAATCAATGGAAATCACTTCGGTTTATTATTTCATCCCATAACGATTTTCTCTTAATCTACAAGATCGTTCGGGTATTTATCATTTCAACCCATAGGGATTTCTAAACTAACAGGGAACTTGCAGAGTGAGAACAATTATGATAAAAATATAACACATCAACAACGGGCATATATCATCAGTAACAAATTTAAATATAATATATACAATAGGTTATGGTGTCATATGTCATAGGTAAACAATTGCAGATAATGGCATATCATATTTAACAATTAAATAACTAACAATTCAAATTTAACAACATATTTCAATCATCATTTCACATGAAATTAATTTACTAAATATAAGAATGTTAATCGTGAGTGATTACTCACCTTTCGAGGCTAGAGAAGACAGCGGAAACGAAGAAAATGACACAGATATGCACGCGGATACGGGTACGACAAGTCAATGATCTGCGATAAACAAAAAGGCAGATTCAAATGACAGGATTCAGAATCAAAATATATATGTAAACTTATATATTTAAAAGTTTGAATTTTAGAAAAGAAATATATATATATATATATATATAAACTTTACAATATTATATCTCACTCTGAAGCATGTAAACTTATATATATGAACATAAAACATAAGATTATAAACATAAGACTATTATAAACATTTACACTTTTTCCATAAGCATATATAAATCATATGTTTGTATATTGAAGAACATAAGCATATATATATATTTATTTTATAGTATATGAAACATATATAAAAAAATGTTCTTCTCTGTTTTATCATATGTATATTAACATATATAAACATATATCTTAAAAAAAGGAGCTGCAGCTGTCAGGGGTGGAGGGCTACTAGAGATGCGGACGGTGATGTGTCGGCTATCGGGGTGCGGCCATGGAGGAAGGCTCGGCTGATGGAGGGAGAAAGTGGCTATGGACAGAACTGGATAGGGGTTTGGGTCGATGGGTTTAAGGCATTGATCGGAGGGGTGACTAGGATTCGGGGAGGCAGGTACGAGGCTATGGCTTGGGGTGTGCCTGGAGGACAGGGTGCTGTAGGCTGGAGCAGTGCAAAGGTGGTTTGTGAATACTTACAGTCAGTGGAGATGGTGGAATGCTTGCTGCAACGTCGATGGCAGTTTGGAGAGGGTACTATAGGTCGTCGCTTGGCTGTTGAGGAGCGTTGGTTCGGCCAAGGTTGTAGGCAGTGGGCAGCGATAGGCTAAAAGGAAAAATATGCGGCGAGCTGTGTTGTCATGGGAAAAAATGGCGGGTTTCGAACTGCTGTCGTGTAACCAGTTGGAGAGGCGCTTGCTGGAGGGTGTTAGAGGGTCGCGTGGAGAAGAGGATGAGGCAGAGGCTCGGTAGGGTTGTGGGAAAGATGCGGCAAGGTCTCGGTGATGGAGGAATAAGATGATCGGGTTAGGGAAGAAACAATTTTAGGCAACAAACATGACTGCTTTATTTTATTTTTTTATATTCTTTTCAAATGAAATAGCAGAACGAAATAGGGCAGAGAGGAAGAGAATAGAGTGATTGCACCAACCATAGAATATATTGAATATAGTGGGATAGTAAGGTCAAGGATTGCATCTGGGAATACTAGAAGCAAGTGGCTATTTGGTTTTCAGCCGTTTGGAAAATGAAAGGACACAGAATATTCTAGAGACTCGAAATGGATACCGTAACGACTAACCGTTTTCGTGGTTTTCGCCAGGTATCGGACACCAAAACATACAAATGAATATATTGCGGAGGTTAGCACGATGAGACAAATAGAATGGTACACAGATATGAGCGATACGATCATCTTATCCAAATTCGATATTCGCTACCAAACTACTGCTAAAACGCCGTAAATAAGATAAACGGAGCTAGAGCAGTCCAAACTTGGCGAAACGAAATATGGCGTCTCCTCAGAAAATGATTTACATTTTTATTATATAAAAAATTCTCAAATTTTGAAAACATTTTATTTTCATCAAATTAACTGATTTTAAATTGAAATTGGAAATTACACAACAGAATTACCTTAAATATTTTCTGATGAAAATGTGACACCTGCTATGTTTAAATAGACGTTTCTCAAATATCAAATTTTCATTGCTAAATATTTTTTTTTCAAGTAAAATTTCAGTTAATTATGTTATTAAAATCGTTAAAATTTATGGGTCGTTACAAAGGAGTGGACCAAGAAGAGCATGACCATGATATATGGTAGCACCCTAGAAGCTGAATGGTATTTGACTCCTTGTTAGACCTAGACTGCCTTATGAAAATGGATATAAATAAATTACCGATTGGAATAGACATTTCATCCAACCAGATATGAGACAAGAACCTATATGCTGTAAGCATCCGGAAATGAGAAATGAATGGAATGTAGCAAATTTCTGTAAGGTGTGCATTAATCACCACAAGAAGATAACCAGACTTTTATAAAGACCGAGTAGGATAGAAGAAGAAAAGTTCAATAGAAAGGGAATTAAAGTCAATTTCTAAATTCGACCCATGTAAAAGAATTTGATAAAATGTTTTTGAAAAATTCCCTGAAATATGTTGAATAGGTTTTACAAAGGATTTATTGAGAAGTTATTGCTTTGAAAAAGTAAGAAAATTTGGAAATTCTTAATTTAAAATTTTTGTTAAGTCAAAAGTTTGAGAATAAAAGGTTTTCAGTAAAAAGGGTTTTCCTTTTTAAAACCCTTAGTTTAAAAAGTGGTTGAGTCAAAAAGTTTACGATTTAAAGAGTTTAGAAAAATGGATATATCAAGACACTTTGGTTATTATGGGTAAATGGTTTACCCTAAATCATTATTTAGAATTTTATATTTCAACACACACGTACCAAAATCATAGCCATACCATGCGATAATTTTGTGAGTAAAATTCAAACCAACTTGAGCACATCGAATGATGAATCTTTTCCGTTAATTTCATCAATTGAAATTCACGGTATTATTCATATCAATGTGGCTCACTATATTCCAACTGCATTTGTCTTTATCGTAAAGACACATTTGCGGCCAATGGATCATATCCTTTCGGATACTTCTATCAAAATAATATTTTGATACTGTACTTGGAATTAATTTCAGATTTATGCATCGTACCATATCACAGAGTCAGTACTTTTTGATGTTTTAATTAAACAATCAAGGATTATTTATACTTGAAATTGATAAGAAACTCACAAATTCCCTTCAATATACAAGAATACTCATTAGACGTTCTAATATATTTTTGTTCATTAAGGTTCAGTCAATTACATTTCATCTCTTGTAATTAGTTTTATCACTGGATCGTATCCAAATTCATTTTATACCAATAATTTCTTAAAGAAATTATTACGTTACGAAGTTGGTATTTATTGAAACAACAGTTGTTTCTCAGTGCAACGGAACGGGCATTCATAAGCATTTTATGAATTGCCTTATATAAAACTAATTTTGCATTAGTTCACAATATATTATGTTCATAACATAAATTGATCATGTAATGACTATCATTCCCAAAACTCTCTTGGGATGATTCATACAAGATCGCTTACGTACAATTATTACGTGTAGTCTTCTGACTCGCACAACCTGCCAACTCCTTGGCTTGGGATATGTAGGGGTTTCTTATAAACCCTTATTTCACATGGTTTTGTAAATTATTCTTTGGATGACATTAATTTTAACCTTATGTACCTATTATTAAGTACACATCTTATAAAAAGAGTTTAACTCAACTTCACTCATCATTAATCATGCTTTATCCAATAAATTTTGATTACTCCTTATCAATACATCATTATGTATTATAGGGAGGAGTGACCTGTGAGACTGAATGTAATGACCTAGATTTTTCATCATTTGATTTTGAATATTTAAATGATTTAAATATTGGATTTGGAATCTTAATTTAGTTAGTAAGTTTTTAAAATTGAAATTTCAAGTGATTCCGCAAATTTTGGAATCATCAATTTAGTCGACGTGTTAAAATAGCGATAGAGAGACAGTCTTATAATTCGACGAAACTAGTTCCATTGGACCCGTAATAATGTATTATTATCGGATTTCAAATTTCGTAATGTTTGTATTTACCGGTTGGTCGTACGATTTGAAAACGCCTAGAGATAATTTAATTGAATTTAATTTTAATAATCGATTTAAAAAGCTATCTTCCACATACGATCGAATTAGGCCTCGAAATTTGTTCCATTGCGTTCGGAATAGGGGTATAACATTAGGAACGCCAGGCGGCACGCCTCAATAGGAGTTTGAAAGTTCTTGGTATATAAAATGAGATATTTGGATATATATTTATAAATTCAAATCAAAATCAAATCAGCCACCGTGTACTCTGCCTTCTAAAACATGCTACTCATTACGTACAAGTCACCATCTTCCTGTCTAAGTCGCGTCTACTTCTCCTTATTCTTTTTAAACGAGGTCAGTTTATTTTTATTATTACAAAACAAAAAAAATTCGCGATCTTCCTCCTTCCTGTTTAAATTTCGATTTCATTTCCCCCTTCACAGTCAAACGAACAAATAAAAAACGAAATCGTTTCTTCCTCCCTTTCTTCAATTCAGAGAAACAAAGAAAGAAAAAAAAATGCTAGTCTCTTTTTCCCCTATCTCCTTCGGTTAAATCAAAAATCAAATTGAGATTGAAAATAAAAATGGAGGAAATCATCATAGAAAATCGCCAGAGGAAAGCTCGAAGTCATGAAGCATGGAGCAATGGCGAGGTCGACAAATTGGTGCGAATGTCCATGTACGCGAGTTTAAGGAAGGCGGCATGCGATTAGGGCTTGAGCTCGATGTCATGAGGGGCACGAGGTTGAAGCTTGTCGCGCGCAGGCGATTGGAAGAAGGAGGCAATGTCCGTGAAGGCGTTTGTCACGGCGGCTGGGAGGCTCGTGTTTGGGAGAGGATGTTCGACGTGGGTTTGTGATGAAGGAGAAATCATGCTAATGTTTGGGTGCGGCGATGGTGAGGGTTCTCGACGGTGGTAGTCACAAGCTTGCTCGCGTGGGATGGAATGCGAGTCATGCGGGCTAAGGGAGCAACGTTGGTTGCTGGGTCGGCGTTGGTTGAGCTCAGTCGGAGGGGTGCAGGCTAGTCAACTCGAGAAATGGAGAGGGAGGGTTAGCGACAGTTAATGTTTCAACGAAATTTTTAAGGTGAGAGCTGCGTTAATTAATTTTATTATTATTCAGTTAAAAATTATGTTAATTAGTTTATTAAAATACAAGTGTAAATCTCAATAACTTATAAATTTTATAACGTTTTCATACGAGGTTTAAATCGAACGGAATCAGTCGTTTGGATTCGTAGCTGCGGAATCAACGCAATGGAATCAAAAATTGGAACGGATTACAATTAAAATAAAGGTGAGAAATTTTCACTCATTTGGATTACTAGAATTTATTTTAAATAGTTAAAATAAATTATTGTTTGTTGGTCGAATTTATAAATTATTATCTGTTGGATGTTATATATATATAGTAGTATATATATTAGTAGTTGGATTGATGTTCCCTTATATTTTAGCGGATGAGACCCTATGCGCCCTGCATAGTAGCGGATGACCCTATATACCGCGATATCCCCCTCGAAGTGGGATTGGTATTTTTATGTTGTATTAACATCTGTGGATGCAAGAAAACAGGTTGAAGGGATCCAACTGGATTCCTCAAATTTATATTGATTGTTTTTCATATATAATAATATATGATGTGTTAGAATAATCTATTATTGATTATTGTTGTGATGTGAATTATTGGATGCTATAGTAGCACTGGCCTAACTTTTAGTATTTTAAATACCATAAGTATTATTTTTGGAATCTTAAAGGATTTAAAATGAGATTTTGAATGTAAAGATATTTATATCGAAATTTGGATTATTTTTAAGACAATGATTTGGATAAAAACAATAATTGATTTTGGTTTGTATTTAACTATTCGTAAAAATATTTTAAATAGAGATTTTAAATAATTTGTATAGAAGATTTTTAAACAATGGATTTTTTAACGATATCTCTAGAAAAATATGAAAAGGAGTGAAATCAATATTTTAAATAGATTTGTTAAATAAACGAATTTATTAAGAAATAGATTTATAAAATGAGATTTTATAAATGGGATTATTTTTGTAAACAAGTGAAACTCAAAGGAGTTATAAATTTATAAACGATGTTTATAAACAAGGAAAAATGAAAATTAATTGATAAATTGGAATATAATTTCACAGGGTGAATCTATATCGAGATATGAAAAAAAGATTTTGGGAAAAGTAGCGAATTCTATTTTTGAAAAGTGAGGATGGTTAGAAAATCCGAATGGGATCGATGTTTGGTAAATTGAGAAGATTTATAAATTGAATTGGTTATTGGGATTTTAAAAATATATTTTACTAAGAGGTTAAGTTTTGATTAAAAAAGGGAAATTTTATTTATTTAACTATGTAATTTTAAGCTAGTTAGTATTGGAATACTTCGGAAGTGAATTTTTCAAATATCTAATATCAATTGAAATTAAATTCTAATTTTTATAATCAGCTTTAAAAATTGATTTGTTGTCTAAAAATGGATTATTGATGTTTATATAAAGTGTTCGATGTTTTGAAATAATTTCTTGAACATGTTTTTAAAATAAATTATTATTCTTTTAAATACTTATTTATTTACATATATATATATATAGAGAGAGAGAGAGTTTTGTAATGATTGAAATTTAATTATAAATCTTCTCGAGAATCTGGAAATGGGGTTTATTCCGTACAAGGGATTTATAGGAGAAATTCTCAAAAATGAAATTTGGGAAGAAGTAAGAAAATTTCCAAAATAGTTAAATAAAAGTGAACTTCAAAAAATGAATTAGAATTCATAAAAGAAGTTAAAAATGGATATTTGGAATTTTAGACAAGTGTTTGACTTGGAAAATATTAAAGGAAATTAATTAAGGAAAGCGGAACTTATAGAATTCGTTCTAAACGAGTTAAGGAATTTACAAATATATTTGTAAATGATTTTGAGAAAATAAGAAATAAATGGAATACTTCCTAAGTGTTGAACATAAAAATGGAGTTGGAAAAATATTTAAGTACTGGAAAGGTTTGGGAATATTTCGTTGAAAATATAAGGATTTGAAATCGTTTCAAATGTTGGAAATTTTGGAAGGGATTTGAATATATACCTTATAAAGATATTTTGAAATAAATTTTGGAAAAAAATATAATAAGGCCTGAGGTCTGCTTATGGGTGTTTTATTGATAGTTAAATAACCGACAATCAATTTTGGCCAAATTTGTTGATCGTTTCGAAGAGACCGAGATCGGATTTAATTATCCGAAAACCACTTCGATCCAATTTGAACGTTACGAATGGATTACATGAAGATAGTGAAGACAGTGATTCGGTTTGTCCAGACCCAGGACAACTTGTATGGGCGAATGCTATCAGAACATCGTCATTGGAGGACGATGAGCATTCTAAGTGAAATTGTTCTTGAAAGGTAAACGTTAGCCTCAAGCCTCATCAACCGGGAATGACTAAAACAGGGGAGATGTAGCAATTAGGGTATATTATCACCTTTCTAGATACCCTCGGAAATATATATAAATTATGGATTTGGTTGTCCATGGAAAAGGGAGCGCTCGATTTTAAGGGTGGGAACACCCTGGGTGATAACATATTCGGTTCTATCTTGATTAGGGATAAGGCCGGTCTTGTGTTGTAGGGGATCCTGGTGAGGTCCTCGGTACAATTTTCTAGAGGTGTACCGTGATAGGTGGTACCCTAGTGCGTAGTCATTGTATGAAATCCATTCTCCAATAAGCGCCGTACAGTTTTGATTGTGCCCAACTATGCTGAAACGTGAGATGCAAGCATTTCAGCTATCTTCTATTTACTTTGTTTAGACACTATTATAATATCAGACGATTTTGATAAAAATATTTTGGTTATCGTAAGGGAAAAACTCATCGTGTTTTTATGTGACGTGGTCTTATGAGATACCTTTGTTTTCAAAGGATTTCGATAAAAGTTAATAATTCAATTTGAGTGTGTTTTCTCACGCTGGTTTTGTAGACTGACTCAAGTGTTATTTTATTATAATGCTCGGGTCAGACCGAGTATTACAGATTCAGGATAGGATGCTATGGAGCTCAAGAGACTTGCTAGATGACAAAGACGTATTTCCGTACTTGATTTATATTTCTGCTAAATGAGGACAAGTTATTATAACTATCCAGATTGATGTATTGATGGTTGTACTCTAATGATTGTAAGTATAAAACTGTTACAGATTCTTTTTGTTCCGCTGGATTTGTGAGATTCTGTGTATGTTGTTCAATTTTCTTCTATCTCTTTCTTCTTCTTTACCCTATTTATTCGCTCTTTCGTACAATTTGGGTTGAACAAGAGTGAATTATTATCAACTCAAAGGGTACGGAATGACGGGTTGCTACATTTGGTATTGGAGCTGAAGGTTAAGTGAGAACCTTGGCCTTGGTAGGAATTACTCATTAGAAAAAAGGGTCGGAAGTACCCTAGAATGAGTTTGAGTGTATTAATAGATATGAGCGCATGTTTGCTTGTGAATAAAAGATGTTTTATATTGTGTTGATTTATCTGTTAGTGGCATATAAATTTTGGTCGAGTAGTGGGACGCCACTAAATCGATAGGAGTTTCTAAACACTTAAACACGGTAAACCGACACAGTATGGTTTTGAAGCAGGTAAATGAAGTAATTTTATCAAAATTATAATTTGATATAAAAAGAATAATTTTCTAAAAATTATTATTGTGATGTGTTTGGTTTTTATTATATAATCAAAATAAGATTATAAAATTGGAAATGGTTTATATAACCAACTGAAAATTGTATAAGTATGAATTATACAAATGGATTATAATTAAAATTGGTTCAAACCAGTGTTTGGAAATTTAAAATCCCAAAAGCTTTGAGAAATGTTTTAAATGGGTTTGAACTAAGTATTTGGGAATTTTGAAATCTCGGAAGTTTTGGAAATATTTTCCGAAGTGGTTGAAAAGAGTAATGGTGATATTATTTTTGGAATATTTTTGGAATGGAAGTATTTTAAATGGATTTTGGAAGTGATGAAGCACTGAACTCACTTCAATCGTTGGAAAATAATTTTGATGATGATCTCGATATCATCGGTGTTCATTTTCGAGTTTCTAAGTGACAAATTGCTACCAAAGTAAATTGATATAGATATTTTTGGTGAAAACAAGTGTTGTTTTGGAAATTTCGAAGGGAAATTGTTTTAGAATGGAACCAAGTGAATATTTAAGATTCCAAAGAAGTGGTTTGTTAAACCAAAGGAGCTATATATATATATGTATGTATGATTTCAAAAATGATTTGAAATAGATACCGGGTGTCTGAATTCTAGAAACCCTTATTTTAATGTTTTGAGAAAAACACCAGAATTAAGCTTTTGGACTTATAAAGTGAGAATGGTTTTAATAAGGAAGAAAAATATGGAAATTGAATTTTGGAAATGAATTTTAACTTTAGTAAGTTAAAATGAATAAAATTTAACTTGAGTTAAGTTAAATAAAATTGGATTGGAAATGGTATCGATTGGGATTGAGATATAAAATTAAATGGAATTCAACTTAAGTTAAGTTGAATGAATAAAATTTTAGAAATTTAATTGGTTGTGATTTGAATGAATTTAATGGGATAAATTAATGAAATGGTGAGTTAGCTCAAGCAAAGTATAATGGAATAAATTGGTGAAGTGAACTAATTAAATGAATTAAATTAAAAATGAATAAGTGAATGGAACAAATAAATATAAGGAAGGAAAGTGTGGAGCATTGAAGTTTGGAATGGAGATTTAACTTGAGTTAAGTTAAACAAAAATTTAATTTGAATAGAAATGATATCGAGTGGAATTGTATATATAACTTGGATTGTAAAGCAATTATATAACTAAAAGTTATAAAATTTCGATGGAATAAAATTTAAAGTGGAAAATTATGGAATTGTGAAGAAAATAAGTTGTGTAACTTAAAAAAATATGGAATGGTAAAACCAAAATAAAAATAATTTGATATTTTGGTGGAGGAATTAAAGTCCAAACTTGAATTGTAAATAAAATTGAACTCAAGAAATTAAATGGAAGTGAACTAATTAGCTAAATAAATTAGTTAATTGAATATGGAAATGGAGCTTAACTTGGTTGACTAAATTGGATTGTGGATTTGTTGGGTACGTTTCGACCCTATTCCAGACTGCCGAACCAAAGCTCCATTCCAGACTGCCGAATCAAAGCTCCATTCCAGACTGCCGAATCAAAGCTCCATTCCAGACTGCCGAATCAAAGCTCCATTCCAGACTGCCGAATCGAAGCTTCACTCGAGACTGCCGAACCAAACTACCACCGCACCAAATCAACCGGACCAAATCTCATCCACCGGACCAAGCTGCCACCGGACCACCAAGCTCCTACCACCGGATCAAAGCAAACCAAACCAACTCCACCAGGCCAGGTTAGATTATCCCAGGCCCATCAGCAACCATATACATCCAAGACCCCTGCTCCCAACCTCACTCTATAAATAGAGGGGCAGGGATACAACAATGGGGACAAGTTTGAGAGCTCAAGCACGGAAGGAACTTTCAAACAACTTTCTTTTACTTGTATCAAAGCTTTGTACTTGTAATCACAACAAAAGAAGAGAAATAACATATAAAGTGGACGTAGGCACATTCTGGCTGAACCACTATAAATCTGCGTGTCTTTTTACAGTTTAGCCCCTGTTTTTCATATATTTGCATAAACCTCCAAAATCACTAAGAACAACATAAGATCTACTAAATCATACAACTTTGAGGTGTTTGTCCATTTTTTGTGCAAACATTTTTGGTGCTTTCACTGAGAGATTGAAGCTCGAAGCTTCAGCTTCATCCGCTTAACAAGTTTTCCTAACAGCATCATCCGCCACTTGGAAAACATGCCTCCCAAACAGAGAAAAGATGTTAACAAAGGAAAAAACATCGCATCCAGTAGCCTTCCTGATCCAGCTATCGCAAATCAAGTAAATCCTCCTCCTCCAGCAACGGTAACAAATGGAGGACAGGCTAACCCAACCACTCCTGCCACAGAACAGCCTGCAGCAATTACTAGGGCAGATTTGGACAGAGTTGTTGTTGAAGTAACTAACCGCTTCACGTCCCAGCAGGAAGCCTTGGTGGACCATCTCATGTCACGCTTGAGGGACGCTGAAGAATCCAACCGCAACACTGAATCATGGGGCGAGTCCCAGTCTGGAGGATCTCAGAGACAGCAAAGATCTTCCTTCTTCGAAGGAGCTAACGGCAGAAGTAGCCGTGGTAGGAGCCGAGACCGAGCCCAGCCTGAAGTTAGGCCTGAGGAAACGTTTGGTACCGAACCCAACGGGGAAGGTACCGGGCGAAGGTCAACTGCAGCTGAGCCTGTCATGCTGCCTAACCACAGAAACATCGGTGAACGGGGCCGAGCTAGAGTTCAGCCCGAAGTTGGACCCGAGGAAGTGCTAAGATCAGAACCCAACCGGGGAAGATCAAGGCAAGGGCCAACTGTAGCTGACCCAAGCATGCTCCCAGAAGATCAAAGGCAGCCACTGGAAAATATGAGGAATGATAGACGATACCATCCCTACAGGTTGTCTGGACGGAATCAACCCCACAGAACAGGGCCAAACTCATTTCTGTCTGCTCCAAATTCTGATGAAAGGATGGCGCGCTTATTCAGAGAGTGTGTCCAACGGGAGCAAAGAGATCGAGGGATAGGCGCTAGGGTAACCAGCCCTTTCGCCCGCAATATCGAAGTTGCTATCACCCCCCGAGAATGGAAGATGCCAACAATGGAACCTTACAAAGGAACCTCCGATCCCGTTGTACACTTACAGAGGTACACGCAGCACATGCTCATGAGTGGAGCAACAGAGGGGGTGCTGTGCAAATGCTTCCCGCTCTTCTTAGCAGATCTTGCTACCTCCTGGTTCTGTCATCTACCCCAAGGATCCATCAGCTCATGGGAAATGTTGAAAGAAAAGTTCATCAGTCAGTTCCGCATTCATGTGGAGCAACCTAAGGACGCTTATTCCTTATCCAGCGTCAAACAGAAACCTGGAGAAAAGCTGCAGCAATACCTGACCAGATTCAACGCCGCAGCAGCCGCAGTTCAAGATGCCGATGAGAAGCTTATCCTAATGGCCCTCTGCAGTGGGGTGCATCCAGACACTAAATTTGCTAGGAGATTAACAAAAGAAAAACCAGCTACTTTACCCGATTTCTTCCATGAAGCCGGGAAATACATGAGGCTTGAGGATGCTGCCATGGAGGAGCAGTCAGGGCAGCAAAGTAAGACGACCCCTGGCAACGCCCCTGCTGTGGCAAGGGACGTTCGAAGGAATGATTCCAGAGACAATGCTGGGGGCAAGAAAGCAGAAAAACGCCTATATCGGCCAGGACCAAGATTCGACTCTTACACCCCTTTGAACGAGACCGTCGAAAACATCTTCCTTGCCACCCAAGGCGAAGTTAGATACAAACGCCCACCATACAAGAAGGAATCAGATAGCGCACAGAAATCTGGAAAATTCTGCCGCTTCCACGAATCCCACGGACATGATACCAACGAATGCCATCATCTCCGAGATCTGATTGAGGAACACATCAGAAGAAAGAAACTGGAGCGCTATGTAAAAAGTCAAGACAGGACTCCAGCTCCTGCCAATGAAAACCCAAGGCTACCCTCACCAGGGACCGGCAGAGGCGACCACAACGCTAGCAGCTCTAGTCAAGAGAAGATAGTGGTCCATACCATCTCAGGAGGTCCACACATCGTAGACAGAAGTTGGAAAGAGATGGAAAGATACGGGAAGTCGCTCAGAGACAATAGAGACTGTGTCAATACGGTTATAGAAGAGCGCTACCCAAAGCGGAAAGAAAGTGAAGACATCACATTCAGTAAACGCGACCTAGAAGGAAGACAGTACCCTCACATGGATCCCATGGTCATCTCTGCCCGACTCGGTCCCGCCGAAGTTTACCGAATCCTGGTAGATACCGGAAGCTCTGTAAATATCCTGTTCAAACACGCATTCGACAAAATGAGACTATCAATGAAGGATGTATCTCCCTGCGATAAACCGCTACACGGTTTCACTGGAGATGCGAAAATGCCCATCGGGCAGCTGGACCTCTTCGTTGAAATTGGAAGCCATCCCCGCTCCGTTGTAAGGAAACAGACGTTTGTGCTGATAGAAAACCATTCGGCCTACAACGCCTTCCTAGGAAGACCAGCCCTATCTGACTTCCAGATTGTCCTAGCCCCGTGGTGCCTGAAAATGAAATTTCCAACGGACAATGGAGTAGGGGAAGTGGAAGGAGACCAAGATATTGCACGAGACTGCTATGTAACCGAACTTCGCAACAACCACAGGAGAGATAAAGGGAAAGGTGTAGAGATTGCCCTCTGCACAAAAAGCCTTGAAGCATAGCAACTAAAGAAAGCCCCTCCTCTTCGATACACCAGCGACCCTTTCAATGAATTAGACCCTAGGGACAAAGAGGAGGAGGCCACCGCCGAGCCTGCAGAGGCTATGGAGTTTATATCTGTAGACAAGCACGACTCAAGTAGGCTACTGAAAATTGGGTCGCAGCTGAAAACTGAATTGAAGGAACAACTCGTTGATTTTCTCCGCCACAACTTGGATGTATTCGCTTGGTCACACGCTGACATGACCGGAATCTCCCCCAACATAGCGTGCCACGTATTAAAAATTGATCCTACCAAGGCACCTGTAAAACAAAAAAAGAGAAGTATGGGGGCAGAGCGATCAGCAGCCCTCGATGAAGAAGTAAAGAATCTACTCGCCAATGACTTCATACGAGAAGCTATTTACCCAGAATGGATCGCCAACCCGGTACTAGTAAAGAAGGCTAATGGGAAGTGGCGGACCTGCATTGACTTCTCCAACCTAAATGACGCCTGCCCAAAGGATTGCTTCCCGCTTCCCAGAATCGACCAACTTGTAGACAGCACAGCCGGGCACGAACTCCTGTCTTTTATGGATGCATACTCAGGATATAACCAAATTCCTATGCATGCTCCCGACCAAGATCACACTAGTTTCATCACCGACCGGGGTTTGTACTGCTACAAAGTGATGCCCTTCGGACTTAAAAATGCAGGAGCCACCTACCAGCGCCTCGTCAACAAGATGTTCGCAGGGCTAATAGGACGAACAATGGAAGTATATGTAGACGACATGCTGGTAAAATCACGGAAAGCCAAAGATCACGTAAGCCACCTGGGCGAAATGTTCCAGGTACTTCGACAGTATGGAATGAAGTTGAATCCACTAAAGTGCTCCTTCGGAGTGTCATCAGGAAAATTCTTAGGATTCATCGTCCATGCCCGAGGGATAGAAGCAAACCCTGAACAAGTCCGAGCATTAAGAGACATCAAGATACCTTCCACCCGAAAGGAAATGCAAAGCCTAAATGGAAAAGTGGCTGCCCTAAGCCGATTCATCTCCAAAGCAACGGACAAGTGCGTCCCCTTTTTCGAAGCTCTAAAGAAAGATAAAGGAAAGTTCGAATGGACGGACGAATGCTTGACCGCTTTCCTTAACCTAATCGAACACCTCCAGAAACCACCAGTACTCTCGACCCCAAGCGAAGGCGAAGAATTATACCTATACCTTGCTGTGTCATCTCACGCTCTAAGCGCTGCCTTGGTAAGGGAAGATAACCGCACGCAACGACCAGTTTACTTCGTCAGTAAAAGGTTTACTGGGGCAGAAGTCAGATATCCTAAGCTTGAAAAGTTAGCATACTGTTTACTAATCACTTCACGAAAGCTACGTCATTACTTCCAATCCCATTCCATCAAGGTTCTAACCGATCAACCACTAAGGCAGGTACTCCATCGTCCCGACACTTCCGGGCGACTACTTAAATGGTGTATTGAGCTGAGTCAATATGATATCACCTATCACCCTCGCACCGCCATCAAGGGACAAGCCATGGCTGATTTCATTGCAGAATTCACTACCAACGAGGATAAGGAGCAACTGGAAATAACAGAAGATATCAAGTGGAATCTCTTTGTGGACGGTGCATCTAACGAACAAGGCTCGGGGGCAGGTGTGGTAATCATCACTCCCAGGGGAAATAAACTGCACTATGCTATAAGGTTGGAGTTCACTGCCACCAACAACGATGCAGAATACGAAGCAGTAATAGCCGGATTAGAAATTGCTATCGAGATCGGAGCCAATTCTTTGTGTCTTCACAGCGATTCTCAGCTTATTGTTAATCAAATACTAGGGGAATTCCAAGCTCGAGAAGAACGACTCATAGCATATCTAAAGAAGACCAAGTTACTTCTCAGCCGATTGGACCACTACTTAGTCAAACACATCCCTCGGGAAGAGAACCAAGAGGCCGACGAATTGGCAAAGCAAGCAAGTATGAGAGACGTCGCCATCTTCGGGGCAGTAACTGTCTCAAAGCAAATGATCCCAAGTTTTGAGCAAGTGAATCTGATAGCTGCAACCGAAGAAGCAACTTGGATGACTCCCATCCGAGACTACCTACAAAATGGCACACTACCCGACGGGCGTAACGAAGTCAAGAAAATCTTGAGGAAAGCGTCCCGCTACACAATACAAGGAGACATCCTCTATCGGCGCGGGTTCTCTAACCCATTATTAAGGTGTGTCGCCGGAAGGGAAGCCAAGGAAATCTTATCCAACATTCATCAAGGAAGCTGCGGAGATCACACCGGAGGGCAAACGTTAGCAAAAAAGATACTCCGATACGGATATTTCTGGCCCACCTTAAGCAAGGACGCCTTAGATTTCGTCAAGAAGTGTGACAGATGCCAAAAATTTGCTAAGATCCCTCGGCTACCAACAACCGAGATTACTCAGATGACCAGCCCTTGGCCCTTTGCAGTATGGGGAATTGACTTAATCGGTGAACTGCCAATGGGTTGAGGCGGCGCCAAATATGCTATAGTAGCAGTCGACTATTTCACCAAATGGGTGGAAGCAGAACCTCTAAATAAAGTATCTTCAGCGAAAGTTATCAACTTCTTAATCAAAAATGTTCTGTGCAGGTACGGAGTCCCACTAAAAATCATATCAGACAATGGACTTCAGTTTGACAGCGAGGAATTCGCCAACTGGTGCCAAGAACACGGAATTCACAAAAGCTTCTCATCCGTAGCATATCCCCAAGCAAACGGACAAGTCGAAGCAGTCAACAAAATTCTGAAAACTCTGATCAAAAAGAAGCTCGAAAAGTCAAAGGGCGCTTGGGTGGATGAACTCCCTACGGCACTATGGGCCTACCGCACATCTTTCAGAACATCAACAGGGCACACTCCTTTCTCTTTGGCATACGGATCGGAGGCTATGCTCCCAGTTGAAACCATTGTGCCTTCCCACCGTAGGATCCACTATAACCCAGAAGAAAACGAAGAGCTCCTCAACATGTCTTTGGATCTAGTCGAGGAGAGAAGGAATGATGCAGTCCTAAAAACAGCAGCCCACAAGCAAAAGGTGGCAGCACAATACAACTCCAAAGTCAAGCATCGTACCTTACAAGAAGGGGATCTTGTCCTCAAGCGAATCTTCCCTCGCCCCGGAGCACTAGACCCAATCTGGGATGGACCATATGTAATTCATAAAGATCTCCACAACGGAGCCTATATTTTGTCAACAGTGGACGGAGAGGTGTTCCAGAGGGCATGGAACATCCAACACCTCCGTCGATACTTTTCTTAACTTGTACTGCCCATATGAAGTGAATTAACAAAGAGAATCAGTGGACGTAGGCATTTTTTCGTGCCGAACCACTTTAAAAAAGCCTTGTCTCTTTTTTAACTTGTTCCTTTGTATCTTGGCTGCTTGTTAACTTTATCTTTTCCTGTTGAACGAAATCCTGAGCATATAGCATTTCTATTCAAAGCACTCCACAATGCAACTTCACGTAGACAAGACGCAACAGGTACTATGCGAATCTATGCCCTCGCCAATGAGACACTTTTGCTCCAGCATCCCTCTGCTGCGGGTTAACTCATTGCTCGCGACGGCCCTTAAAGCCAACTGTAATGAGCCGATTATAAGCCACCGAGAAGGCCGACTATAGCCGAGGCAGCTCATTACGGCGTTAGGCTCGCCGGCAACTGTGAACCGATTATAAGCCCCAACATAAGGTGTGGCCAGCCAGGGGCAGTTCACAGTTGACGATCGGCACCCACGCTAGCCAGCCACAGTAAGTCGAATAATACCCGTGAGTACGGGCCATAATGGCCCGGGTAGTTACTGTGCGCGATCTCGGCTCCGGTGTGTCTTAAGTGCGGCTGTGGTAAAAAAGAATTAACTCCCCGCGGAGGCGTAAGATGGGTGACAAATGTCTCCAAGACCCACAGCTAGGGAAAGTGACTACAAAACCCGTTTGCCACGAACTTAAGCACATCGAAGGCCTTCCGTGACCGGAAGTTTTACTATTTCACGTATTTCAATTTTACTTAAAAAAAAAACTTTCCTCCTATCCTCTATAACAAACCATAAAGTACAGGATGCAGGGTAAGAGATACCCGCCAATGGATGCAGAGATTCACAATCAGATGACAGGGCAGTCAACTGCTTTCCATGCTTGGTCATACAAGATATTCGAAACTGCCATTTACAAACAGAACATGAAAGGCGGTATTTTCTTCCTTTATGTACAAATGCATGACTATAATTTGATTTTTTCACACCACACGCTAACATTGCAAGTCATGAAATTATGATTTAAAACCAGAATCTGACATCAAACACAATTTAATTACAAGAATACGCATAGCTACATTTCTCATACGATATGTCGAAATAGCAACAAATATTCAAGAAATGACAAAATCAACTTGAGCTAAAAAATTACACGTCAAGAATAATGTTATTACAAGTAGCAAGAATTACAACTCAGAAGTTACTCTACTGTCTTAAGACTAACAGATACAACAATGCCAAGCCTACAAAAAGAATTTTTCAGGTTCAGTCATGGAGCTGGTTGCGTCGAAGTCTTGTCCTTGTTCTTTTGCCCGCCTGTCCGGTCATAAAAAGGATTCATTAGTGATGAGTAACCAAGTTAACAGAAAGACTAGAAAGGAAGACTTACCAGTACTAGCTTCTTAACCATCCTGGTCGTCATCCTCTACCTGCACACCCGCCTCTTCAGCAGCAAGCAGCCGCATACCCTCCTTTACCGCCACTTTCTCCTCCTTGGTGAACTGGGCAGTGACCACATCCATACTGAAGACCGTTCCACCCTCTTTATCTGCATCAGCCTTAGCCTCCTCCAAAGCCCGAAGATATGTCTTGGCCATGACTCTGGGATAATCATCCATCCAAGAGAGGTTACCCTGCTTCCAAGTCCGGAAATACATGTCCTGGAGCATGTCATCCATCATTCCTTCGTTCTCCTCAAACTCCCTCATCCGGGCATCGGAGGCCGACAACCTTTCCACGGCAGCATCTCTCTCCAGTCTGTATCTCGAGCAATCAGCTTGAAGGGACCTCCGCATCACCTCCATCTCTTCCCTCAACTTAGCTTGAGCAAGCTCTGCAGCCTCAAGCTTCTCGGACAGTTCCTCCACCTGCTCGAGATCCGCTCTCCGAACCTCATCCACCGTGGTAATAGCCATGTCAATCCGCTCTTTGCAAGCAGCTTCCATTTTCCGCAATTCGGCCCGACTAGCCTCTTCCATGGTCCTCCTTAATCGCCCAGTAGCAGCCTTATGCTGAGAAATCTGGATAGCCTGATCCGCAAGCTGCTTGGCCTGATCCGAGACCACCAATCGAAGTCGGATATTGGCGCTCCCTATCTCCTCTCCGGCCTTAACCAGCCGAGCGTGATGCCCCATCAGCTTCTTGGCCTCCTCTGCCACCCGATCAATATTAGCTTTGGCCTCGTCTCCCATAGTGACTATACGAGTGGTGAGTAGATCGAGGTCTAAGGACTTGGCTTCGTCAAGTACTCGTACCATGGGGTTACGGGGGAGAAGGTGTTCACCAGTAACTTCGTCAAAAGTAATATCCTGAGAACCTGGATCCAGATCAGGATGACCCGCGAAGGGATTACGGGCCAAGTCGGGACGGTCGATATGAATAACAGAAGGGTTTCCGGACGGGTGTGGAGAGGGTACAAACTCGCTACCCTCCTCAGTAATATCATGAATAGGCTGAGCCGGAGGCTGAGGACCGAGCGAAGTTTCGGATAAAGGATGACTCCTCTTCCTCTGCTGAATACCCTCTTCGATGACCCCAAGAAGAGGACGGTACCCGACTACATCCCCGGAGCGTTGGGCTGAGGGCTTCGGCTTAGCAGAAATTTTG
Source organism: Allium fistulosum (assembly GCA_030737815.1). Lineage (NCBI taxonomy): Eukaryota > Viridiplantae > Streptophyta > Magnoliopsida > Asparagales > Amaryllidaceae > Allium > Allium fistulosum. The sequence continues at coordinate 409,229,234 of CM060908.1, read as the reverse complement.
GAAAGTTTATATTGCTCGAGCCTGTGTCGAAGGTCTGAAGCTTTGGGCGTCTTGCCTGCTCCTGATATAAAGAACAAGTGTCATAATCTTACATTACAATATGATTCAAGAAACGCGGTAGGTTACAAGTTAGAAAAGGAAAAGAAACACAGCTGTGGTTGTACAAACCCTGGGGAGGAGTGGGATACTGCAATAAGTCCTGGATTTCGTTCCAGGACGGGAGCGGGTCATAAAATATTCCTAAGTCCCTATCATTAGTGAAGCATGCAGGGGTCAAGAGTTCACCTTGAGTCGTCAGAACCACCTTGGCCGGAATAGTCGGAGAAGACTCACTTGCACCAGTCCCGGTTTTGTCCGCCTCCCCGGTCTTCTCTACCAAAGCCGGATCATCACCCAACCCCTCAAAAGCTTGACGGAGAGCATCGTCCGTCCACTCTTGCATCTCGCCTACTTGCCCAGAAGACAGAGCCCTGGAACCATCACCACCCTGTCCATCGCCACCCTCGTCACCAAGACGCTCAACGTCACTTCCGCCCTCCGCCTCACCTCTTTCCTCCTCCGCGTCTATCTCCCCCTGAGTAAGTGGACAATTGCTGGGAGAAGGACCGTCTGACCTCTTAAGTTTCTTACCTCCAACGGCTAGAGGTTTCGTGAATGGTTTTCTCTTTCCACCCTCTGCCGCAACGCCTCCCTTGGCCTGAGCAGCCGCCCTCTCTTCCGCCGTTTCCCTCAACTTAACTACAGACTGCTGCGGAAGGATCAAGTTATATTCTAGAAGGATCGCATTTCTAATCAAGTAAGCAGATGATCTGTATTTCCCAAGAATGCCTTCTATCTCCGCCGCCGTCTGAACCAGGCGGTCAGTCTCCACAACCGGAAAGCCACCTGTCGCTAGCAAAAATGAGAAAGTATGAGAAGAAGCATCGCAATCAGGATAGAAATTATAAGTAAAAGCATCAACTTACATCCAGAGGTAAAGCGCCGGATGGAGACGGAGTCGTCCCTAACAAAGAACCACTCTTTCTTGAACATGCTGAATTTGGAATAAAGGTCCAGGACCGGCTTGAAGGTCACAGCAGATTCCAAGTTAATATATGGGGACCCCTTCTTGTAGCCCCTTAAATTGTACAAGTACCGGATCTCCCTGTTGGAGGGAGCGCGACCATACTTCCTCCGAAAAATAATGAAAAGGCTCACCAGTATGGCATAAGAGTTGGGCTGGAGCTGGAATGGGGCCACCTTCAGGTACGTGAGGAAGCTGACTATCCAAGCATTGAGAGGCGGGATAGCACCACACATGCAATGGTACCTACTATAAGCAAAGTATCCTTCGGGAGGATTGTATGGCATGACTCCTGGACCCGGCAGCAGCATGAGGGCTCTATCAATCCCAAAGGAACGAGATATAACATCGAGTTGCTCCTCTTTGAGAAAGCTAGGAAAGCAGTCAGGCGGGGAATCCAGCAACTCCTGGGGACCATATCCATCCACTAACGACCTCGGGGCGGGCCCGTGACGCTCCGATCCTGATTGAGCTGGGGGCACGGCCGAGGACTCTCCTTCACCCCCGGATCTCCTCTTATCTGATCGAGTTTCAACTTTTCGAGACATTTTATCTGCAAACATGGGAAAGGTATATCGTTAGAACATACAAGCAGCATAATCTGGAATTTCGCTTAAAAATTCGAAGTATAAAACACATGTTCATTCGGTCATATAACTTAATGGTTCATTCGGTCGTATAACTCAATAGTCCATTCGGTCGTATAACTCAATAACTTCATTCGGTCGTATAACTCAATAGTCCATTCGGTCGTATAACTCAATAACTTCATTCGGTCGTATAACTCAATAGTCCATTCGGTCGAATCACTCAAGAATTTCATTCGGTGGCACGAGCCAATGGTTCATTCGGTCTTTCAAGACAACAGTTCACTCGGCAGAAAAAGTAGTACCTGGTTCGGCTAAATCACTTGGTCCGGCTAGAATGCTTAATAACTTGGTTCGGCTAAATCACTTGATGAGAAGAGCGATGGCCTAAGCCCCTTATTTATAAGGGAAGGCTGGATGACCGGACCAGCCGGATCGACTCAGGTACCGAATACGGTCACTCAAGACAAAACAAAGCACAACGTATGCCGTCATACGCCCCGCTTTGGGGGGCAAATGTTGGGTACGTTTCGACCCTATTCCAGACTGCCGAACCAAAGCTCCATTCCAGACTGCCGAATCAAAGCTCCATTCCAGACTGCCGAATCAAAGCTCCATTCCAGACTGCCGAATCAAAGCTCCATTCCAGACTGCCGAATCAAAGCTCCATTCCAGACTGCCGAATCAAAGCTCCATTCCAGACTGCCGAATCAAAGCTTCACTCGAGACTGCTGAACCAAACTACCACCGCACCAAATCAACCGGACCAAATCTCATCCACCGGACCAAGCTGCCACCGGACCACCAAGCTCCTACCACCGGATCAAAGCAAACCGAACCAACTCCACCAGGCCAGGTTAGATTAGCCCAGGCCCATCAGCAACCATATACATCCAAGACCCCTGCTCCCAACCTCACTCTATAAATAGAGGGGCAGGGATACAACAATGGGGACAAGTTTGAGAGCTCAAGCACGGAAGGAACTTTCAAACAACTTTCTTTTACTTGTATCAAAGCTTTGTACTTGTAATCACAACAAAAGAAGAGAAATAACATATAAAGTGGACGTAGGCACATTCTGGCTGAACCACTATAAATCTGCGTGTCTTTTTACAGTTTAGCCCCTGTTTTTCATATATTTGCATAAACCTCCAAAATCACTAAGAACAACATAAGATCTACTAAATCATACAACTTTGAGGTGTTTGTCCATTTTTTGTGCAAACAGGATTGGAATTGGAATTGAATGGAACTTGAGTTACAAATAAAAAAATCCGACTTAATTGTAAGCGAATTTAATATATTTTGAACGTTGTGGAATAAAATAGAAATGGATTGAAATAGTGATGACTTGAGATATAAATAAATTCAATTTAAGTGTAAATAAATTGAATATGGCCTTGGATATTATTTAAATGAATTCGAGAATGAATTTGAGTATGGAATTAAAATTTGAAGTGGACTAAGTGAATGAACTAATCAAATTAATTAGTGAATGGAATAGAATTTGATTGAAGAAGAATCAATCTAAAATTGAAATGGAATTTGATTGAAATAGAAATGAGCTTAAGTATATGATTGGTTTAATTGGGAATAAAATGAATTAACTCAAGTTTATATTATTGGATGAATGCTTGGTTCAAATAAATTTGTGAAATGGTTATTAATGAAGTAGCATTGAATGATTACGAGCTAAATAAAATGGATATGAATGTAATGAAAATAGATATGGATGGAATGCAAGTGAATTGATTGAGAATCAAATTAAAATGAAATAACATTGAATATAAATTGATGTGAAATCAATTTAAAATAGCTATAAACTGAAATGGTTATTTTATTAAATGAATATCGCCGAATTTGCATAGAAAATTTGTCGTTTGACGTAAACGAAAGTAAATAAAATTTCTATGAATAAATGGCAAGTGAATAAATTGATTTTTAATTAATTTGGAATGAATATAATTATAATGTGTGTAATTATGAAGTGAATGCAAGGAAATTGGGTTGTAAATCATTCGAATTGAATATGAATCGACTAAAAGCAGTTAAATTAGTATCGGAACCTTATAATTGCTTATAATACATGTTTAGAATTATTGGGTTATGAAGCTTATGTGTTTTAACCATTTAAATGAATGAATGTTATTAAATTTCATGTTTTTGGTACTTACGTGTTTAAATTGAGTATGTATAGATATATAGAGCTGTTTTTCTTGATTGTGGTCTCGCAAACTGCATATAAAATAAGCGGCTCGCTTAAAAATGCTAAAATAAGGTACGCTTTCAGATTAAATATCGCAAAATATATAAATGTTGATATATATTGTGGTTTTCGACCGTGTGGGTCGATGTATATGTTTTTATCTCTCTTGTCATATTGCAAAAGCTCCTCCGAACAAAGGAGACTCTGCCGAAAATTTTCGGAAATTAAGGGTGTTAGAAAAATTATGAAATTTTTTCGAATGATTTTTGTTAACCTCAAAAGGGTTGATTTTTGAATTGAAATTGAAAGAAAGTGTTTTGAATCACAAGTGGAAACTAAATGTTGGGATGAAACTAAGGGGTTTAGAAAAGTGAATGTCAAGTTCTAACTAAGTGAAAAGTTAATGGGTTTGGGATCATTCGCCCTACCTTAGCAATTTCGGAAACAAAATTCTTTTTAGGGGAGAGAAATTTAACGACCCAGATTTTTCATCGTTTGATTTTGAATATTTAAATGGTTTAAATATTGGATTTAGAATCTTAATTTAGTTAGTAAGTTTTTAAAATTGAAATTTCAAGTGATTCTGCAAATTTTGGTATCGTCGATTTAGTCGACGTGTTAAAATAGCGATCCGGGACACGGTCTCAAAATTCGACGAAACCAGTTCCATTGGACCCGTAATAATGTATTATTATTGGATTTCAAATTTCGTAACATTTGGATTTACCGGTTGGTCATACGATTTGAAAACGCCTAGAGATAATTTAATTGAATTTAATTTGAATAATCGATTTAAAAAGCTATCTTCCACATACAATTGAATTAGGCCTCGAAACTTGTTCCATTGCGTTCAAAATAGGGGTATAACATTAGGAACGCCAAGCGGCACGCCTCAATAGGGGTTTGAAATTTCTTGGTATATAAAATGAGATATTTGGATATATATTTATAAATTCAAATCAAAATCAAATCAGCCACCCTATACTCTGCCTTCTAAAACACGCTACTCATCACGTACAAGTCACCCTCTTCCTATCTAAGTCGCGTCTACTTCTCCTTCTTCTTTTTAAACGAGGTCAGTTTATTTTTTTTATTAAAAAATAAAAAAATTCACGATCTTCCTCCTTCCTATTTAAATTTCGATTTCATTTCCCCCTTCCTAGTCAAACGAACAAATCAAAAATGAAAATCGTTTCTTCCTCCCTTTCTTCAATTCAAAAACAAAGAAAGAAAAAAAATGCTAGTCTCTTTTTCCCCTATCTCCTTCAGTTAAATCAAAAATCGAATTGAGATTGAAAAAAAAAGAGGAAATCATCATCGCAAATCGCCAAAGGAAAGCTCGAAGTCACGAAGCCTGGAGCGATGGAGAGGTCGACAAATTGGTGTGACTGTCCACGTACGCGAGTTTGACGAGGGCGGCAGGCGATTAGGGCTTGAGTTCGATGTCATGAGGGGCACGAGGTTGATGCTAGTCGCGCGCAAGCGATTGGAAGAAGGAGGCGATGTCCGCGAAGGCGTTTGTCACGGCGGCTGGGAGGCTCGTGTTCGGGAGAGGATGTGCAATGTGGGTTTGTGATAGAGGAGAAATCGTGCTAATGTTTGGGTGCGACGATGGTGAGGGTTCTCGGCAGTGGTAGTCGTGAGCTTGCTCGCGTGGGATGAAATGCGAGTCGCACATGCTGAGGGAGCAACGTTGGTTGCTGGGTTGGCGTTGGTTGAGCTCAGTCGGGGTGGGGGGGTGCAGGCTGGTCAACTCGAGAAATGGAGAGGGAGGGTTAGCAACAATTAATGTTTCAACGCGAGTTTTAAGGTGGGAGTAGTGTTAATTAATTTTATTATTATTCAGTTAAAATTTATGTTAATTAGTTTATTAAAATACAAGTGTAAATCTCAATAACTTTTAAATTTTATAACGTCTTCATACGAGGTTTAAATCGAATAGAATCAGTCGTTTGGATTTGTAGCTGTGGAATCTACGCAATGGAATCAAAAATTGGAATGGATTAAAATTAAAAATAAAGGTGAGAAATTCTCACTCATTTGGATTACTAGAATTTATTTTAAATAGTTAAAATAAATTAATGAATGCTGGTCGAATTTATAAATTATTATATGTTGGATGTTATATATATATATATATAGTAGTATATATATTAGTAGTTGGATTGATGTTCCTGCATATTTTAGCGGATGAGACCCTATGCGCCCCGCATAATAGCGGATGACCCTATATACCGCGATATCCCCCTCGAAGTGGGATTGGTATTTTTATGTTGTATTAACATCTGTGGATGCAGGAAAACAGGTTGGAGGGATCCAACTGGATTCCTCGAATTAATATTGATTGTTTTTCATATATAATAATATATGATGTGTTAGAATAATCTGTTATAGATTATTGTTGTGATGTGAATTATTGGATGCAATAGTAGCATAGGCCTAACTTTTGGTATTATAAATACCATAAGTATTATTTTTAGAATTTTAAAGGATTTAAAATGAGATTTTGAATGTAAAGATATTTATATCGAAATTTGGATTATTTTTAAGAAATTGATTTCGATAAAAACAATAATTGATTTTGGTTTCTATTTAACTATTCGTAAAAATATTTTAAATAGAGATTTTAAATAATTTATATAGAAGATCTTTAAACGATATCTCTAGAAAAATATGAAAAGGAGTGAAATCGATATTTTAAATAGATTTGTGAAATAAATGGATTTATTAAGAAATGGATTTATAAAATGAGATTTTATAAATGGGATTATTTTTGTAAACAAGTGAAACTCAAAGGAGTTATAAATTTATAAACGACGTTTACAAACAAGGGAAATTGAAAATTAATTGATAAATTGGAATATAATTTCACAGGGTGAATCTATATCGAGATATGAAAAAAAGATTTTGGGAAAAGTAGCGAATTCTATTTTTGAAAAGTGAGGATGGTTATAAAATCGGAATGGGATCGATGTGTGGTAAATCGAGAGGTTTTATAAATTGAATTAGTTATTGGGATTTTAAAAATATATTTTGTTAAGAGGTTAAGTTTTGATTAAAAAAGGGAAATTTTATTTATTTAACTATGTAATTTTAAGCTAGTTAGTATTTGAATACTTCGAAAGTGAATTTTTCAAATATCTAATATCAATTGAAATTAAATTCCAATTTCCTAATAGTTTTAAAAAATTATTTGTTGTCTAAAAATGGATTATTGATGTTTATATAAAGTGTTCGATATTTTTAAATAATTTCTTGAACATGTTTTTAAAATAAATTATTATTCTTTTAAATACTTATTTATTTACATATATATATATATAGAGTTTTATAATGATTGAAATTTAATTATAAATCTTCTCGGGAATCTGGAAACGGGGTTTATTCAGTAGATTGGTTTTCTAGGAGAAATTCTCAAAAATGAAATTTAGGAAGAAGTAAGAAAATTTCCAAAAAAGTTAAATAAAAGTGAACTTCGAAAAATGAATTCGAATTCATAAAAGAAGTTAGAAATGGATATTTGGAATTTTAGACAAGTGTTTGACTTGGAAAATATTAAAGGAAATTAATTAAGGAAACTGGAACTTATAGAATTCGTTCTAAATGAGTTAAGGAATTTACAAATATATTTGTAAATGATTTTGAGAAAATAGGAAATAAATGGAACACTTCCTACGCGTTGAACATAAAAATAGAGTTAGAAAAATATTTTAAGTATTGGAAAGGTTTGGGAATATTTCGTTGAAAATATAAGGATTTGAAATCATTTCAAATGTTGGAAATTTTGGAAGGGATTTGAATATATACCTTATAAAGATATTTTGAAATAAATTTTGGAAAAAAATATAATAAGGCCTAATCTCTGCTTATGGATGTTTTATTGATAGTTAAATAACCGACTATTAATTTTTGCCAAATTCGTTGATCGTTTCGAAGAAACCGAGATCTGATTTAATTATCCGAAAACCACTTCGATCCGATTTGAACGTTACGAATGGATATCGTGAAGATAATGAAGAAGGTGATTCGGTTTGTCCAGACCCACGACAACTTGTATGGGCGAATGCTATTAGAACATCGTCATTGGAGGACGATGAGCATTCTAAGTCAAATTGTTCTTGAAAGGTAAACGTTAGCCTCAAGCCTCATCAACCGGGAATGACTAAAACAGGGGAGATGCAGCAAGGCTAAGTGGGTCGCACCCAATTAGGGTATGTTATCACCTTTCTAGATACCCCCGGAAATATATATAAATTATGGATTTGGTTGTGCATGGAAAAGGAGGCGCTCAATTTTAAGGGTGGGAACACCGTGGGTGATAACATATTCGGTTCTATCCAGGTTAGGGATAGGACTGGTCTTGTGTTGTAAAGGATCCCGGCGAGGTCCTCGGTATAATTTTCTAGAGGTGTACCATGATAGGTGGTACCCTAGTGTCTAGTCATTGTATGGAATCCATTCTCCAATAAGCGCCGTACGGTTTTGATTGTGCCCAACTATGCTGAAACGTGAGATGCAAGCATTTTAGCTATCTTCTATTTACTTTGTTTAGACACTATTTGTTAGCGCCAAAATTAGTCACTAACACCCAAATCCAGATGAAAGCACCAAATCACAGTCACAGATCACAGATAGAGTGTATGTAGAGAGTAATAATATGAAGAACAGTAGAAATTAAAAAGAAAGCAGTAAAAACAGAGGATTTATAGTGGTTCGGCTGACTCCGGCCTACATACACTCCAGATATTTCCTTATTATTGATATGAGAATCAATTACAGTTACAATCTAGATTTTTTAAAGCAGTAATGGAAGACTAGCCTTAATGGGGAAGTAGCAGGAAAACAGAATGGAAGAAGTCCCTTTTCAGAAGCTCCACATGTTGTATTTATAGGCAAGACTCCGGTTGCTGGCCTTCCTCACCTATCTGGGCCTACCAAAACCATAGTCAAGCCCATCTCGTTCATCACCCCTGGTCTCGAGTTCTTAATATGCCAACCCCAAGTGCCCAGGGTACTGACCCGAAGTAATCCGAACATTGACCCGAAGCAAAATGGAAGATGACTCGAAGTAACTTGTGCCATCCTCAATGCCGACCCCTAGAAGCAACATGATATGCCGATCCCAAGCTCCTATGCCGACCCGAGGTTAGGCACATGCTGACCCGAAGAGCCTCTCCAAGATCTCGATCCCAAAACCTAGTGCCGACCCAAAGTCAGGCTTCTACATGCCGATCCCATCCTGATGCGACCCCTTGATTTATGCCGACCCGAAGTACCAAGCAGTGCCGACCCGAAGATCCACAAATGCCGAGCCATACCACCGAGACCGACCCACTTTAACATGCCGAACTACCTCAGCCTAACCATATTGGCCGAACCACCTTCCCATCGAACCACTTCCAGTATGACCGAACCACCTTTGTCGAATGGCCGAGCCGCGTGGTCGAACCACCTATAACCGAACCATGCTTGATCTCCACTCCTCGACCGATCCATGCCTCCCAGGCCGAACGACATCACAAAGGCCGAACCACACCATGAAGCCCAGCCATGTGTGCCCTTCGTCCTTGACCTAGCGGAATCTGCCGATCCACCTAGGTCGAGCCATGTATATCGAACCATCCTTGACTAACCGTCTATCCATCCAGCTGGCTCCAACCCATCGTATTCCAGTCTCGACAAATGAGCAGTCGATTTTAGTTAAATCCACTTGTATACGGCCTTGCCTAAAGGTGGGTTAACATTTGCCCCCTAAAACATGCCTTGCTATTGGAAGGTGTGTTTTGAATAGCCTCAAATCCGATATCCGAAGTCCATATATTACATTCATTATCAAGCAATTCCATCCAAGTCTGATAGTCTACTCCGCGACCGTTCCGAGTCATTATCCAATTCCGAATCCATCCCAAATCCATTAATCGAATCCACAATCTCTCCGGATCCTATAGTCCAAATCATGGACTTTGTCGGGCCTAAATCCTAATCCGGGACCTCACCGGGTCCTAATACCCATATCCGGGACCTCGCCGGGTCCTTATCCAAATCTATAGCCGTTCGAAGCCATTATCCTAATCCATTTCACACCCTGGAAGTCAGTAATCGAATCCTACGATCTTTCCAGATCGTTGATTTCCTCTCCGGACCCTTGCTAAGCTCGATCCAAACTTATCGATTGAATAGGCAGATCCCGTTGCGCTCTAGCAAAGCAACCTATCCCTTGCACTCCGGTTCAGCGTCCCTGAACAAGAAGCAATGCCCTGATCTTCCTGAACCGATGTCAGCATGTCCAGGCTCTTACTAGATCCCATCTTATCACTCTCTGGTGAAGGGGAAACAGCGTTGAGTGAGCCGATCCTGTCGCTCTCTTCGAAGCAGCGTCACTCCCTGCACTCCGGTTCAGTATCCTTGAACATTAAGCGATGTCATGTCCTAAGTCCTAGACCGATTTTAGCCTCTCCGGGCTCTTGTTGGATCCCATCCTGTCACGCTCCGGTGAAGGGGAAACAATGACGAGCGAGCCGATCCTGTCACTCTCCGGCGAAGCGGCGTCGCTCCCTGCACTCCGGTTCAGTGTCCCTGAACATTAAGCGATTAATTTCAAACTGACTTCCAATATCCATCCCATAACTCTCCAGTTAAGGATTTGTTTAATAAAATCGAAATTCGTTCATTTAATCAAAGTTCCAGACGAACAAGAAAAACAGAAAAAACTAAGTGCTGCTTCTCCGGGTAGAGCAGCCTATTACCATCTCCGAGCATGCATGGGATCGCTCTGGTTCCCTTACATGTGTAAGTGGCATAGTGGCTGTTTATTTATTTAAAACAAAATCAGAAAAGATTTTTCGATGACCAGAGTCCAAGTCCTGAACTCGGTCCTTGTCATCACGATCAGTGGATGCAAACAAGCCGTAACCCCATTCCCTGGTCATTCCTGTTTGATCCAAGCGGTAGCTGGTCATGTTACACTGCTCTCGTCCAATCCCTCACTACTATGGCAGCTTACCACTTCTAACAGGTTCCTCCACCACGTCCTTTAAGTGGCAGCATTCGTCCGTGGAATGCCCTTCCAGCTCATGGAATAGGCAGTACTTCCCGCTCCTGCTCTCCCGTTCTGTGGGATCCCTCCTTGGTGGTTTTCGATAAGGGAGTTGTCCCCGAGTATCCAAATAAATCCGTTCCAGATTATCTTTCAAGTCCGCGTACATCGTAAATTTGGGTTCCCAACCTCTCCTCTATTTTTCAGAGCCACTATGTCCATCGTCCTGCTTGCGCTTTCCTTTAGCCATCCCACGTCATTCTCCAAACGTTCCTTCGCCTTGCACATCGTTTATCTCTTGCCTTTCGGCACATGAATCCTCTAACTGAATGAATCTCTCTACCTCATGATAGAACTCCCCAAGATCCTGGGTGGGTCCCGTGCCAATAAGTCCTTGAATTCAGTGCCCTCAGCAATCCCTGCTACTGCCGCCATCAAAATCATTGATGGATCCGGGTGATCTACTGAAGCTACGGCTGCATTGAACCGCATTAGAAAACCCCTCATGGACTCTCAGGTCCTCTGCTTCATTGATGCCAATGTCATCACATTCTTGGTTTGCGTCACGTGAACCCTAAATTGTCTCATGAACGTTCCACTAGCTCGCCCCACGTTCTGATTGATCTGGTCTCTAGCTGTCTGAACCAGAGTGCAGCCAAATCCATGAAATATAGAGGGAAACACCTTGCCATCACCTCCTCAGATGCTCCTAGCACTTCCATATGTCCGATGTGTCTTGTTACATGCATAGTTGGATCTGATTTTCCATCATAGGCCTCCAGTGTTGGCAGTTTGAATTCTGGAGGGTTCCTTGCATTCCTGATATCCGGAGTGAACGAACTCCGGCTGACTTCCTCCAAGCCTCTGCTCGGTAGTCCTCCTCTCATAATCCTTCTTATTAATCCGGCAATCTGCTCGTCTCCATCCGGGGATAGTCCCCTATTCGCATCTCCACCTTGCCCCCCATGTCCTGGAGGGTACTCTGGGTAGTACTCTTCATGCTGGCCATTTACGTTCACGTTGGTCCCTGCTCGCCGAGCTTCATTCATAGTTATTCCAGTATCCAATCCCGGGGGTCTGCCCCCAGGCCTTTGTTGATTTCCTTCAATCCCTCCAGTCCGGTTCTGGTTTTGACCGCCCAAAACTTCTACAGCTCTGATTCCTTGTTCTGCATTGCTAGCAGCCGCAATCGGTCCATCCCCTTGACTTTGTGCTCCAGCTTGTCCAACTTGTCGAAGTATGTTCTGCATTACCTCCTCCTATCTTTTTCAGCAATTCTTCCTGCATAGCTCCCATCATCATCTCCATCTCATCCCTAGTGATGTAGACAGAGGCTTGATTAGCTCCAGAGGATGCCTCCTGACTTCCCTCATGCTGACTTCTCTCTGTCCTTTGTCTTTTGGTTGATTGCTTTTCCATAGTCTCCAGAATCCAAGTTTCTGAATCCCTGAGTTCAACTCTCAGTGAAAGCACCAAAATTAGTTACTAACACCCAAATCTAGATGAAAGCACCAAATCACAGTCACAAATCACAGATAGAGTGTATGTAGAGAGTAATAATATGAAGAACAGTAGAAATTAATAAGAAAGCAGTAAAAACAGAGGATTTATAGTGGTTCGGCTGACTCCGGCCTACATCCACTCCGGAAATTTCCTTATTATTGATATGAGAATCAATTACAGTTACAATCCAGAGTTGTTAAAGCAGTAATGGCAGAGTAACCTTAACGGGGAAGTAGCAGGAAAACAGAATGGAAGAAGTCCCTTTTCAAAAGCTCCACATGCTGTATTTATAGGCAAGAGTCCAGTTGCTGGGCTTCCTCACCGATCTGGGCCTACCAAAACCATAGTCAAGCCCATCTCGTTCATCACCCCTGGTCTTGAGTTCTTCATATGCCAACCCCAAGTGCCCAGGGTACTGACCCGAAGTAATCCGAACATAGACCCGAAGCAAAATGGAAGATGACTCGAAGTAACTTGCGCCTTCCTCAATGCCGACCCCTATAAGCAACATGATATGCCGATCCCAAGCTCCTATGCCGACCTGAGGTTGGGCACATGCCGACCCGAAGAGCCTCTCCAAGATGTCGATCCCAAAACCTAGTGCCGACCCGAAGTCAGGCTTCTACATGCCGATCACATCCGGATGCGACCCCCTGATTTATGCCGACCCGAAGTACCAAGAAGTGCCGACCCGAAGATCCACAATGCCAAGCCATACCACCGAGACCGACCCACTTCAACATGCCGAACTACCTCAGCCTAACCATCTTGGCTGAACCACCTTCACATCGAACCAGTTCTAGTATGACCGAACCACCTTTGTCGAATAGCCGAGCCGCGTGGCCGAACCACCTATAACCGAACCATGCTTGATCTCCACTCCTCGATCGATCCATGCCTCCCAGGCCGAACGACATCACCAAGGCCGAACCACACCATGAAGCCGAGCCATATGTGCCCTTCAACCTTGACCAAGCGGCATCTGCCAATCCACCTAGGCCGAGCCATGTATATCGAACCATCCTTGACTGAACGTCTATCATCCAACTGGCTCCAACCCATCGTATTCCAGTCTCGACAATTGAGCAGTCGATTTTAGTTAAATCCGCCTGTATACGGCCTTGCCTAAAGGCGGGTTAACACTATATAATATCAGACGATATTGATAAAAATGTTTTTGGTTATCGTAAGGGAAAAACCCGTCGTGTTTATGTGTGACGTGGTCTTACGAGATACCTTTATTTTCAAAGGATTTCGATAAAAGTTAATAATTCAATTTGAGTGTGTTTTCTCACGCTGGTTTTCCAGACTGACTCAGGTGTTATTTTATTATAATGCTCGGGTCAGACCGAGTATTACAGATTCAGGATAGGATGCTATGGAGCTCAGGAGACTTGATAGATGACAGAGACGTATTTCCATACTTGATTTATATTTCCACTGTATGAGGACAATTATTATAACTATCCAGATTGATGTATTGATGGTTGTACTCTGATGATTGTAAGTATAAAACTGTTATAGATTCTTTTGTATAAAATTCTGTTATTATATATTATATTTTGTTCCGCTGCATTTGTGAGATTCTGTGTATGTTATTCTATTTTCTTCTATCTCTTTCTTCTTCTTTACCCTAGTTATTCGCTCTTTCATACAATTTTGGTTTAACAAGTTTGAATTATTATCAACTCAAAGGGTGTGGAACGGTGGGTCGCTACAGTGAATCTTTATTTATATTATGTACATACATAACGATTTCCAATATACTCGTCTATTCGATCAAATCGAACCGTTTCTGCAACATGTTATTTTATCTACTTCCATTTTATATTCTATGAGCTTATCATAGACTTATACATGTGTATCAAATACACATGCCCATGTCTGAGATAACTCATCGATGAATATGACGAAGTATATGAAACCGTTTTGGTATTAATAGACTTACGATTGTATACATCTATATGTATCAATCCGAAGAGTTCATTAACTCTTATGATGCTCCCACTAAATGGGTGCATAGCCCTTAATTGTTCGAGATATAATTAACTAGTATCATATGATTCATAATCATATAAAAGAATTATTTATCAAAACTATAGCTTAGTCTATAATTCCAAAGTAGTTGTAAATAATTTTAGATACTTCAGTATTTTCCAATGCATCACTTTTGTTGTAAAAACAAATACCACATTATAATTTTATTTCATAACGAATATTCATAATATTCACAATGAAATATAACCATGTTTATTTTCAGCCAACACCGAAAAATTGAACATTACTTCATAATTGAACATTACTTCATAAATAATGTTCGGTATGTTTTACGAAAATAATTTTTGTAATTCGATATAATCGATAAGTGTAGCATGGTCGCTCCACTCTTTCTTACATTACTACAATAGCACACTAAATTCAGAGGTCTGTCATTCACTTAATATAGACAATTTATTTCATATATTGCAACTAATTTATATCAGAGTTCTTTGATCAAATATCTTGAACTTAAAGAAATAAATCTCGTAGAAAAAAAAATTTCTATGCGAAAATACATTTTGGCGAAATCGTATTTCACATTCCAAGGTTAAGTATCAATTATTATTATTACATTCTCATTTTCGACATTTCTTTATGAAGTAGAAGTGACTATTCACTCTCTTCATCCTAATTGTATCTTAAATCACATCTACTCATGTATATTCGTTTTTCTTTCTAAATGGTTGAAACAGTCAAAAGAATACCCTTACTACAATATCATAACGAACTCTTTACAAAAGCGCACTTAATCGTCCTTAACATTTAAGGACACTAAATTTGTTGCACTTTGCGTAAACTAATCAAAATGACCATTTCAGCGATCGAGTTCTTAGATCTATCTTGTACTTTTGGTCTAGTGTTACATTTAACACAATACGATCTTTCTATTAATCAATCAAATTGAATACATGATCTCACAGTATGGTTTATTTGCTTAGTTCGGAAGAACTAATTTTATCGAAATATCATACAATATAAAATGTGACCGTTCATCATATATAACATTTTTATGCGATTTTATATAGATCAAATATCCATAGTCTTGTACTGTTTTTGAGTTTGGAACTCTTCGAATGCAATACACAGTCTCAACCAAATAAACACGTAAGTGGCCAAATTATGAATGTATTTAGTAGTTGTAAAATTAGGTGCTTGCATGGGTGTTGAAACGTTAACATGCAATAAGCATTTGTTAGTAAGTATATGTTATATTTCTATCTGTCAATCTTCAATTTAGTTCAATTGTACATCTTAACTGATAAACATTTTATCAATCATACTAAATGCAAAAATTTATCAATGTAGATTATTTTAACATTATATAGCATATATTCTTACAATATTAGAAAGGTTAAATTTTATCATTTCGGTTTTCTAATAAGGCTTCCACTAGTCTTTATGTTTTACTAAACCCTAAGTTGAAACATAGAACTCTTTCAACTTTATTATTGGATGTTAGGGCTCATCCTTTTTCGAATTCTTACCTAAGTTATAGCTCTAAAGAAAATGGATAACTCCTTATTAGTTATATTATATACAACTCCTAACCCTTGGCGCATGTCTTAATTTCACTTCGACCTTGAGTTTGCTCAACAAATCGAAATAAAAATATTCACTTGTACCTACCATATCGCAATGGCCTAAGTATAGTATATATACGTTGTGTTTGCTCAATAAATACATATAGTTATCTTACCTTGTCTATTAAATATATTAATAAAACTACACATAACATCTATAGCTTGGGTTTGCTCAACAACTAAGGAGTACGCAAGTAATTTATTAATATGCATGTGTGTGTGTGGTAGAGGACAAAATTATATTGGAGATTCATAATGTTCAATATATTATATTGAGTGATGTCGAGTTATTGAATAATATATTTCTAATGAAATACCCTCATTACTCAAGTTTCGGACACATCCAAAATCACGATATACATACATATACGTATGTATTTATTCCCTAAGTTTATTTATGGTTTCTTTAATGTTCCACCTTTAATTTATACATTCACATTATATAAATTTTATTATTATATAACTTTTATATTTCATATTACTTATGTAATACTCTTATGTATAATATTATATTGATTAAATCTTATTTAATTAATTTTAATCAATTAACATTTTAACTAATTTTATATTATCTTAATATAACATTTATATTAAATATTTATTATATACCGTAACATATGTATACTGTAACACATGTATCATATAAATGTGTATATTATTTAATTAATTAAACTTTTAATTAATTTATTTAATGAAACTATTTTAGTTAAATTTATATTAATTTTGAAATTTATTTATAGGCATACATGTATACTTATGTTAATCTAACATTTTAAACAACATAACATATATCATAATATATAATACAAGTAAAATTTAATTAATTAACTTATTTAATTAACCTCATTAATAAATTGTATAAATTTTGAAAGTAACTTATTTTAATTTTCAAACATTTTGAAATTTTTTATTATATTATAATATTTATAATATGTATATATTTTATTTTAAATTTAACTACTAAATTTAAAATATTATATTTTTAGTTTTCAAAAAAATTTGAAAATTAGTCCAAGTCCCAATTCAAATTAGGCCTTTTCCATTTGAGGCAACCTTTGGGCTCACATATCTGTTCGGGCCAAGCCAGCAGCTAGGTATGGCAGAGCACTTGATTACCCAAACTCAATACTTCGACGTTACCTTTCTAGACACCCTACTATTTAGGCTGTGAGCTTCATTAGTTAACCCTAACATGACTAATTTAGACCGCATAAGTTATTGGACTTTGAAACCATCGCTCAAACTCGGCCAGCCCGTAGTGGAGGTAATGGCTGAATTTCAAATTTTTTTCCCTTTTTTTGATCTTTATTGGGTCTATGAAGTCTAGAACATTTCTAAATTTTCTATTAAATAAAATCATTAGTAATATATTTATAGTTTTATATTATATAATTAATATTATAATATACATATACATGTATCATATACATGCATATATATGTGTGCATGCGTCATATAACTATCCATGCAAGGTTTAGCATGCCGTATATAAGTGCTGGGATTTAAATCGCAACGGACATATTAGTTCATCTGGTATACGAATATATCATCCAAATGTATGTTTATATATTTAATTTACCTATTCAAAATATTGCAAATATATATATATATATATATAATATATTTTATTTTGAAATTATTTATAAATATATAAATAAACATATATATATATATGTGTGTGTGTGTGTGTGTATAGTATTTATAATATATAAGTATGTATGTATGTATATGTACATATTTAAAATTATATTAAAATTATATTTATTTATTTTATTTGAAATTCGAAATCAAAATCAATTTATTTAAATTAAATGTATGTGTGCATATATATATATATATATATCTTATGAATAATTTAATAATAAAATTGAATGTATATATAAATATATTTAAATCAACTATATATAAAGTATTTGTAATAAATATATGCCTGTTATATTGCATACGGCAAAAGTTTGTTTTTTTTAATTATTAAATATTTATATATATTAGTTTCCATATAGAAATTAGTATTAAAAAATATTTTTGAAAGGAAATTTCAAATTAAAATTTTTTGGTAAAATTATAAGTAATATTTTATATTTAAATATTATATACATTTTATATAATTTATAATCAATTTAAAATTTAAAATTTAATTTTGGCTAATATTAAATATTTAAATTACATATATATATATATATTATCTTTATGCTCAAAGTATATCATGTACTAAATTAATTTTATAAAACATAAAAAATATTTTATAATATATATATATATGTTGATATAATTAATTTATGTTATTAGTTGACTTAAATAATAATAAATAAAATAAAATAAATTATTTTACTTATGCCGAAAATATTTTAAGTAAGAAAATTAGTATATAATACTATAAAACCATATTTTGCATACTATAAGATGTTGTATTTAAATTACAATGTTTATACAATTTAAATAATGAATATTAAATTAATTAAATAAAAAAATTAATTATTTATTGTCTGCCATGAGCAATAATTGCTGGTATAAATCACAAAATAAATTTTATATATATAATCATGCAACCATTCTAAATGTGACGATATATTGATACATTAAAATCGTCCTCTGAGTAACAAGACAATATATAATATATGAACTATCTAAACATTAAATTATAATCGTAGATCAGAAATTACCTCATCTCCAAAGCTTGTAGTACACCTTGAAATGATGAAAGCGACTCCTTGAACTAGTTTTCAATCAAGCAAGATGCCAGCTTCAGCTATATATCAAATAATGTATGTATTTATTTGAATTGAGTTTGGAAATGAAGTAATGGATATGGGTTATTTTTGCCAGAGGAATGTAGATGGAGGCTCCAAAAAGTAAGAAACGAGAGTGGCTTGAAATGCTTTTATAGTGAAGGAAATAGAGAGTGAAGTTTGGATCAAGATCCACATTTCTCTCTTACTCTTTCTTTCCTTTTATCCACTCAACCCTAGCCCATCTAAGCATCAAATGACCGCCTCTATGTTGCTCTATCATAATTGAACCAACCCGCTCCCGTATGGGATTCAAACCCACTTAAAGTCTGAACAAAATATTTTTCATTTAAATCCAATTTAAATGCATATCGATATCGTATATCGATTAATATATTGATAACTATTATAATTATATTTAATAATACTGTTCAACAAAATAAAATTTTATAACTAATATTTCATAAATATAAATTAATTTAATTAATTTATAGCAATTACAAATTAATTAAATCATTTGGTCAAAGGACGATTCATCGTTTCGACTGTGACCTGCTAGTAATGTAGTTAGTATCAGATAATATCGCTAATATATCATCGATAGATCTCATATAGCTCATAAGCTGATATTTTTTCAAAATATCACTTAAATATCATTACCTATATATCGCTCTAATATTTAGTGTAAAATACCTGATATATTTTAAGAATATCATTCATTATTGTATGTGTTGGAGAAAATGTATTTACAGATAAATACCTTTACATTTTGAATTTTTTTTGTATATGTGAATGATAATATCTAGACCATATTAGAAATCCCAAAGCATAATTTCGGTTTAATCATACAATTTTAGTCTTCTTTTCAATAAAGAAAACTCTTCTTATTCAATTATTTTTATTTTTTTTATTTTCCATAAAGACTTTATCACTAAAAACAAGATCATGAAAGAGCTACTTATCCTTTTAGTTGTTTTTTTTGTTCACCATTTCTAATTCGTAAGTTAGCTTATGAAAATTTATTTTATTAGTTATTATCATGCACCAAGGATTACAAGTTGAAGAGCAATAAAGTTATATATTTTACATATTGATAAGGTATGAGCTACGTAGTAATTGGTATCAAATCAACGTTGCTTAATGTATAAATTATGAAAATGAAAACAACAAAACTATAAATATGAAAATTCCGAGAAAGCAATATGGATGATTAGATGACTGAAGAAACAACGAATATAGTATAAAAATAAAGAAAATAATAAAGATGTACAGTATATGAATTTCTCGATTTTTAAGAGTCTATATTATGATTTGTATTTAATAGAATATCTTAGTAAACAAACTGTAATCTGTAATTTATATGCAATCGGTCTTTGATAGTAATTTGGCATTATTATCCAAATATCTGAAAATTAAACATCAATATAACATTAATATCAATTATAACATGTTCTACATATGTATGATATTTTACCGATATTATTTGATATTACCAAGATATTTTATAATATCTCATGTAGGTACTTGACTAGTATGTATCCAATATGGATATTAACAACTTAGCATGTTTGGTGTAAATTTGGTCAGCGATTAATATCAAACTATTTGATATTAACGTTCACATGTCACTTAGCAGGTGGTGTGATATTTTAGCCAAATTTATCGCTTACTTGTTTTCGGTAAAATCAAATTTTAATTTGTTAAGCATTACCCGATTGTGACTATTACTGTAGGTGAGCTATGTAGCTCTACTAGATAATAGGTTAAATGAAAAAAAAATAGTGTAGTGGCTAGCTCTATGCTTATAGGGCTCCCTTTTAGGCATGTCAAAGTCCGAGTCATTCTTTTTCCATTTGGTGAGTGTGCTTACCACCGAGTCTAGTATACCCATTGCTATTGTCGTGGTTGTTCAGTAACTAAGTTGCATTCATATTGTGTATTATAAATGTCTAAGTAAAATAAAAATGCAATAGAGTGTGCCTTTAGTAGTGATCGACCTTTAGAGAGCATCATACACAAATTGTAGGAAGACCAAGATAGATTGGTCGGGGTGCTTGCTTGGCACAATGTCGTGAGGGTAGTCCAACCGTACGTCCTCCCGGGTGACAAAGGAAACATGCCCCCGCTTTGTTACTTCACCTAGGCTATGCCTTACATGAAGTGCGGGCTGACACTTCTCCTTCACTAGCATTTTATCTGATTTCTCAAATCTCACCATATGGCACCATCATAGCTTTCCCTCAATGGTTATAGCCTAGTCGTGGCCCACTACAACGTATGCCATGATTTCGACCTCCCGAATCCTACTCCAATCTTCAATCGATCAATACCCAAGCTTTTATAGCATGCAAGCGCTTCAAATGGTTGGTATTATTATCTTTAAACCTACGTTATCCTAACGCCATTCTTTGATCTCCCAGATAAGGTCACTGGGTACTAAAACCAAGACTTCTTTGTATTGTCAACCGTCAACCCCAACCACAAAGAGTAGGAGTTCTGGGTGTTAATATTACCTTGTTCCTTATTTTTCCTTTCGATAATTTAGCTATATTGTATCTTCTAACCATATGTGCTTCCTTTGACGTTTGGCTCCAACGGAGTACAGGAAGGACAAGGCGTAGTTTATCAACTCGGCGAATGCATTTGCAAACTGGGGGTAACCTATAGAACATAGCCTTTCTTCTAACTAATGACAACCCACGCCCAATCGGATTACTAGGCCCTGGCCAGACATGCTAAAGTAGAGGACAAGGACATCAAAGCCTAAGAAGTGAAAGGAGATGGCAGATATGGTGACTAGGGAAAAATAGAGATTGGCCCTAGTGTGACATAGGAGGAAGCAAAGATGTTGGAATCGAAACAAGTTATGGACTAAGGGAACGACCTACCAGTAGGTGGCTAAACTAAAGCAGGCAAGCGGGAAACTTACAACTCGTGCTTATAAGAATATGCCGAGAGTAAAACAAAAAGGACAACCACCATTCAGGAAGGACAATGGACATGCATTAAAGCAGCCAAATATAATTTCTCATGGTCATCTAAAAAATAAGCACACCAGAGACATCAAGGCGTAGAGGACGAGGGCATTGACATGTGACTTAGACACCCTAGAGAACGGGCTCCTCCGACAAAATCACTCTCCTCTAGGTCCAATATACAACCTAAGCACCACATAGACATGCCTCGTAGTGCATGCCCATCAGAAGGGCCATATTGTAGTGATAGTGACACTAAGTCCTCCTACTTCCCTCTGATTAGGAGGATGCTGCAGGTCCAGCCTAAGGGTAGATAAACCTCTTGTGTTAGACATCTTGTAGTTGCTTAATCTATTATTGTACCTTTTAAATTTTTAATAGTTAGCAGTCTTTTTCCCGTTCCTTTGTTTGTAATAGTCTAACATATTTTTGTCATCTTGAATGTCGCTATGAAGCCCGATACCACTCTTACTCTATTCATGCCTTTGTAGGACACCACGAACCATCAATAGCAACCAACCTCCATAATCTCTCAGGGGAAGAGTGTTCCTATGACCACATGAGAGGAACCATAGTCCTTCCTTGCCAATCCTTCCAATGTAGGAACATGTTGACGTTCACACCTTAGTCCCCTTGGAGGTTGCTCTTGGGCTCGACTATGCTCATATTTGCAAGCAGACAAGGAAGGGCGAGGAGCTGGAGGGTTTAAGCAGGGTAATGTCTCGATCATTCTTTTCTCTCAAAGAAGATAGTTGATGGATATTCAATAAAACCTAGTGGGGTGGCCAGACTTGCTGTTACCCAAGAGATGAATAAGGCAAGACTGAACGAGTTGTTCCGACGTTAGCCAGGATCGCCGCCAATGCAATGGAGTAGCCATACCAACCCATATCCGGGTGGCTTGATAATGAGTTAGAAGTGGTCTTGGATGCAGGCCTCCGAGTTTCTTTACTGGTGAGATACTTTTTTAATCTGTCCATAAAATCTCTCTTTTTTTATAATAATTTCATTCATAGGTTGGGGGCTATGCCTTCCGAATTCGGTAGGAAATGGTGAAATGAAGTGCACTAGGGAGGTTGTGAACACAAGGTTCCTAACGGAGAAGAGGTTGGAGAGGGCCGAGAAGAGGATGAAGGAGGCATAGAAAAAGGTAGTGGATGAGAAGTCATCGAGGGATGCTAAGGTTGGGGCCAGGGAGGTATCAAAAAAGCATTGAATGAGGAGACATCCCACCAAGGGGTTGGAGGGGAAGATGAAGCGATTGAATTCCCCTGTTGGAGGAGAAATCAAAGGAGGTCAAGGACCCCAAGGCTCCCTTCTCCTATACCAATATTGCATAACCGCCAAGGCCTGTAATGTGGATATGTTCAAGGTGGAGGTTCTCTGGAATGCCATGTTGACGATGATGCTAAAGAGGACCGTTTACATTCATTTTTCCTTGCCATCGGTCTTTGACTTTCTCAATGCCTAGTAGCTTGGTGAGATTTTGAAAGAGGTAGTAATGGACAAGATCAATGCAGGCTACACTGCTCCTTACATTTTGGAGACAAAGAAGATAACTTTGCCAACAACCACCTTCAACGCCCCACCTCTTGAGCCTGAGATTGGAAGGAAGATAACACACGATGATGACTGTCATGTCATTGAGTAATGGGTACTTTTTTGTAAAAATTTTGGTTCATGTAGTAAAAAGATTTCATATAGTGGGTGAGGCCCTAACTTTTGAAATGAAACTTATGCTTACCAATGAAATATAATTTTTTTTCAACTACTATATCTGCTCTGTGCTTTCTATGTACTTTTTGTTTGTTTTTTGTTCTATTAAGTGGGAAATCTACGAGCACAGAGCTGTCTATCAACTCTTGAGAGCAAATACTTAAAAGGGTAGGGAATATTTATACAAATGTTGAAAAGAGAAATGATCGAAATTTTAGACTTAGCTTTGTAGTAGTTTTTTATATCGGGCGACAATTGATGTGTAGTGTCCGATGCTTGTGTGTATACCCCTAAGTGGTCAGAAAACTTCGTTGTCCTGGTAACTTCTTTTTCTGGCCAACTTTATTATTTGGGAAAATTGTCCCTTCTTTTGAAAATTGTTTGGAGTTTCTTTATTTTTAACTTTTCTCTCCTAAGGAACTTGTTGCTTAGTGCCTAGCCCAGCAAGTTACGGTACTCCAGCTTTGGTAGCGGGCAAGCTTTAGGTGACCTAGTCCTATCGATGGCTATAGTAGGATGGAAGTGTTATTCGACTCGCGCATCCTCAGGGAAAGTACACCATGGATGCATAAAAAAGAATAAAAATTTGGGTGGTCATGCCATTAATGCTCCGATTCCCAATGCGTACAAGGGCATTATTAGCTCGTGCATTCTCATAGAGTACTACACCACGGATGCATGAATCGAGACTACAACGGGATGGTCTCACCATCTATGCACCTATGTCCTTCGAATGGACATGAGCATTGTTAGGATCACACATCCTCAAGGAATACGTAGATGCATGAATCGAGACCATAATATGGGTGGTCTAGCCATGTATGCGATGGTGTCCCCGGCATGAACAGTAGTGTTATTAGGTTCATGCATCCTCATGGGGCAGTCTTATTGCCATGGCTCACCATTGGCACTTATAGAGGCATCGTGTGCTCATACCCTCTTGGGAAGGCCGCTCTTGTATTCGTTACATGATTAATTGATAGAGTTGTAAGAGTGCATACTCTTTTTTAATACGAAAGGGACATTACAAAAGTTGATCATCTTATAGTATGGCGTAAATGTTTCTATGGCCTTATAATTTTGGCATATAGGTGATAACTAAACATAATAGGCTCGGAGGTGCTTTGGATTCTATGTATGGGGGAAGCTAGAGCAATCTGAGTGGGTAGGAAGTACATTCCATTGTCTAGGGCGGGGCTGACTACATATGGCCCTTCAATTGGGTCCTAACACCACTTTGGTTAAATCTTTCATTTTTTCTGTAACGACCCGTATTTTTACAGATCAAAACATTGTAAAACAGTTGTTATTTGATCATAGTATGGTTAAGTTGTTCAGAGCCTAGGTCGTTCGGAGCTTAGGTCGTATAATAGTTAGGTCGTAGACGACTTATAGGAGATGGCGACCTAAGGAAGTTAGTGGTAACAGTTAGGGACTAGACGAGGTAAGGCTTAGGTCGTATGACAGTTAGGTTGCGTAGTGGTTTAGGTTGTATGTTAGTTTGGGACGACCTATAGGATTTGACCGACCTAAGGAAATAGGCGACCTAAGGAAGAACGGCGACCTAAGAGTTAGCGGTATAGGAGTTAGCGAGTTAACGACCTAGGAGATAAGCGAGTTAACGACTTAAGGGTTAGGTCGTGAGCGACCTAAGTGGTCTGTGTTTAGTTAGGTCGTGAGCGACCTAAGTTTAGGTCGTTAGACTACCTAAAGATGTTAAGTCGTAAGTTGTTAGGTCGCATTGTCTTAGGTCGTGCCTAAGTGTTAGGTCGCGCGTATGTTAAGTCGCGTCTCAGTTAAGTCTTAGGTCGGAGATAGTTAAGTCGTAACCCAGCTAAGTCGCAAAGATCGTTAGGTCGTATCCCAGTTAGGTCGCGACTTATGTTAGGTCGCGTTGATGCTTAAGGGGTTAGGTCGTGTAGTGTTAAGTCGTTAGGTCGTGCAATGTGTTAAGTCACGAAAGCGTTAGGTCGCGCAGAACTGTTAGGTCGTTGGGTCTGTAGGTCGCGCAGAATTGTTAGGTCGTAGGTCGCGATAGTTAGGTCGTGGACGACCTAAGGGGGCGGACGACCTAAGGGGATTTCTGCCTATAAATACACGGGTTCTTCTTCATTTTTGGGATCCGGATTTCAAAGCGACGAAGTGCTGCCATTTTGTGAGCTCGAGTTCTACACTTCTTCACTTCTTTTCTCCACTCTAATCTTGTGATTCCTTCCATCCAAATCGAAGATCCAAGAGCTTAGATTGAAGATCTTCAACCATTGAAGAGAGATTTCATCGTTTGAAGCGTAATTTTGGCGGATCAAGTTAGATCCTTCGCTGTCCAGATCTGAAGTGTGTTGCTTTTGAGGTGTTTAGGTGATTTG
This sequence comes from Allium fistulosum, assembly GCA_030737815.1. Taxonomy (NCBI): domain Eukaryota; kingdom Viridiplantae; phylum Streptophyta; class Magnoliopsida; order Asparagales; family Amaryllidaceae; genus Allium; species Allium fistulosum. The sequence goes on along the minus strand of CM060908.1, from coordinate 409,203,433 downwards.
GTGAGTGGTGGTTATCTCTCACACGGATCCAAAGGAGTATATCGGATTGTTGGTTTGATTTGGTGTTAAAATAGTGATTTCCATGCATTTTCTTAAACTTAAGTATAGATCTATTGTTCATGATGATTTGGCATTCATTTTACTACATGTTAACCTAAGCAAGTTCATTCATCAAGTTGTAGATATATTTGCTCATAATTCATGCTTGTTAGATTTGGACTCTTTATTTACAGAATTGCCATTATTGTTATAATTGTTTATTTGATCATGTTTGAATGCTTGATTACTTGGATTAATGGTTGACTTGATTGATTATTATGTATTAGTTGATTGATGATTTGATTTAGACAAGATGGTCGAAGATGATTCAAAAGCTAAGGGAAAGGCTCTTGAATTGGAAAAGCTGCCTGTGGCATATGTGGTTGATGAGGAAGCTCATATGGATAGATTTGATGATGATGATGTTGAGATGAGGCTTTGCTATGATGAGATGAGGTGAGGCATGATATGAGATAGCTTTGGTTTAATCCAGACGGGATCACTCCAAGCATATTGATAACTCGGTGAAATGGTTCGAGTTGAGGATAATGGTTTGCTCGAGAGGCGCTTGGGCTAGTATGGAAATAGTCGTCGAGGAGGATGACTAGAAGGCTGAGATTTCATCGTTGTTGAAGGTTCTAGCAGGCTCAAAGCAAGAGTACGCTGGGCAGATTCGATGGTCCCTAAAGACTATGATTGTAGTCGAGTACTCTGGGCAGATTCGATAGTCCTAGGCACGGGCTACGACGACGTGCGGAGTTATGTCTAGAACCGGGGTTGCCATTAACCCTTGACGGACGACTGAAAGAATGTGTCGGTCATTCAAGTAACGGTGGTATCGAAGCAATGATAACAGTGATAGCCAGAGTCATGGATGTTTGGTTGTATCGTCATTCGGTCTCAAGAGCGATGTTTTCGGGGTGCTTATCTGATCTTGGTTTAGGCCTTGGGGGTTTGTACTTGGAAAACACCGACCTTGACTCGAGTGATAATTGCTTTACTTTAAATGTCTACTTTACTATGTTTACTTCTGCTTAGTGTGTGTCTGGGGGCTATCACTGTAGAAAGAGGTGGAGTGGGAGGGTTGGATTCCTATTCCTTTTTCCTTTATGCTCTTTTGGTATGTTGTTAGTTAATTTACCGCTCACTAAGACTGTTGTCTGACTCAAGGCTTTATGTTTAACTCTTATTGCCTTGGGCTATTCATCCGCTTTGGGATGGGCAGACTAGGTAGCAGGTGACAGGTGCTGTTCTTAGTTTCCGACGATGCTGATGACGAAGACGGGTTGGAGGCTTGCATATTATTTTCTTACTATATGTACTGGATGTTCCGCTGCTTGTATATTCTCTGAGTGATATGTAGTGAGGCTTGATGTATTGACTATTCAGATGTTGTACCAAACTATTATGAAGTTTAATAGAGATTTTGTTCTGTAAAGCTTCACTATATATACCTTTTATTGTATTTTATCCATGCGCTGTGAGTTATACGATAGATTCTGCTGTTTTAACTTAACCTTGGCAATCGTCCATGGCTGCCTGGCACACTTTGCAGCGCACTATTTCTATGTTCAGTGCAGGGGTCATGGGCGGTCGTCACATTTGGTATCAGAGCTTTGGTTAATCGAATTTACCCAACGCTCGCTGATGTAACTACGTATGAGAGACGTAATTGTATTTTGATGGATGATTACTATATATAATATAGTAGCTTAGAAAGATTTAAGTCCCTTATGCAGTTGTTCTTAAGGTGTATTAATCATTTCTATTATAGATATTGAGAATGAGTCGAAGAGGGAGACCAGCTGCTAGGGAAGGCCGTGCTACTGAGGGGGCTGCTGATTATGCTACTATGTTCGAAGCTATGATGACTTCGATCATGAGAAGGATTCCAGCTCCAGGGCCATCGGTAGATGTTGGAGTTCAAGTTCAAACTCCAAAACCGGTGGATTTTGCTGAGCTGTGTAAGGATTATTCTGCTCTTGGAGGAAAGGTTTTCGTGGGAACAGAGTCAACCATTGAAGTCCAGAGGTGGATAGATGCTTGTAGAAGGATCTTTGGTGATTTGGGAATCGATGATGCAACTAAAAGGAAGCTTGCATCAAGACAGCTTCAAGGAAGAGCTTCTGATTGGTGGAACTCCATCACCATTAATACTCCGGAGGAAGAAATTACTTGGGAGCAATTCCAAGCCAGATTTGAAGCTAAGTTCATTTCTACAGCTCAGAAGTCTGTTCTGTTCAAGAAGTTTGTGGAGCTCAAGCAAGGTGGAAGACCAGTTCTTGAGTATGTTTCTGAGTTTGAAGCTTTGTCCAAGTATGCCCGGTCGTATATTGAATCTTCATATCAGAAGAACGAGAAGTTTGTGACAGGCTTGGACAGTTATCTTGGGAGGCGGTTGGTGGATCATCTGGACGATTCATTTGAGAAGCTTGTGGAGAAAGCTCTCAAGCACGAGAATCTGTTTCCTAAAGAGGGATCTGTTGTTGCTGTAACCAAGGAAAAGTTTAAACCACAGCAGGGTGGAAACAAGAAGAGGAAGCAGCAGCAGCAAAAGGGTAAGGATGGTCAGAAGAAGCTGAAGGGAGAAGTGACCTGCTACAATTGTCAACAGAAGGGCCATTTCTCCAGGGATTGCAAGAATCCGAAGGTGCCGGTGAAGTGCCACAACTGTGACAAGCCGGGGCATATTAGGAAGAATTGTCCAGAACCGCGGAAGGACAAGCAGATTGTGCAAGCTTATGCTTTGGGGGCTGTTCCATCATCTTCGAAAGCCTCTACTCCTGAAGAGAAAGGAAAGAGTGTGGTGGTTCAATGTACTCTTTCCATATGTGGTGTTCCAGTTAGAGTGTTATTCGATACTGGGGCGTCGCATTCTTTTGTTTGTAATGAACTTGTAGGCCGGTTGGGTTTAGAACCGGATATTGTTAATAGACCATTGGTTGTGACTAATCCAGTTGGGGGTTCGTCTTGTTTGTGTATGTTATGCCATGGTCTGATTGTATCGAGTCATGATTGCTCTTTTGTTTGTGATTGTTTTGTTCTGAACTTTGCGGGGTTCGGAATTATTTTGGGTATGGACTGGCTTAGGAAGTATGCGGCAAAGGTTGATTGCGAAAGGTTGGAGGTGACAGTCGAGAATGTGGAGGGGCGAAAGGTTGTGATACGATGTAAGCATGAGGAAGGCATCTTCATGAGCTTCATGTATTCGCTGGTTGTTCCACGGGATGGACTGTCATCTGTGCCAATCGCTGATGGATTTGAGGATGTCTTTGATGAGGTCAAAGGGTTACCGCCGCATAGAGAGATCGAGTTTCGTATCGATCTAGTTGAAGGAGCCAGACCTGTTGTGATGCCTCTTAGGCGGATGGCGCCTAGGGAATAGCAGGAGTTGAGGGTGCAGGTTGATGATCTTTTACAGAAAGGATTCATTCGGCGTAGTGTGTCCGAATGGGGTGCACCAGTTGTGTTTGTAACCAAAGCGGATGGATCGTTGAGGTTGTGTGTGGATTATCGTGAGCTGAATAAAGTGACTAAGAAGAACAAGTATCCATTGCCGAGAATAGATGACTTGTTTGATCAGCTTCACGAAGCTAAGGTGTTTTCTCAGATGGATTTGGCAACGGGATTTCACCATTTAAGAGTGGCTAAGGATAGTGTGCCGAAGACTGCTTTTAGGACACCATCCGGTTTCTTTGAGTGGTTGGTAATGCCGTTTGGATTGACTAATGCGCCAGCATATTTTGTGGATCTTATGAATAGAGTGTTCAGGGATCAGTTGAACAAGTTCGTGCTAGTGTTCGTGGATGATATTCTGATTTATTCCAGAACTGAAGAAGAGCACGAGACGCACTTGCGTATTGTTTTGGAAATCTTACGGAAACATCAACTGAAGGCTAAGTTTTCGAAGTGTCACTTCTGGAAGAGTGAAGTGAGGTTCTTAGGCCATATTATCCCTGGAAATGGAATAGCGGTTGATCCCGCTAAGGTGGCAGCAATCCAGGATTGGGTTAGACCTAAGAATGCATCTGATGTGAGAAGTTTTCTTGGATTAGCAGGATACTATCGTCGATTTATCAAAGACTTTTCCAAGGTGGCTGCACCATTGACAGGATTAACGAAAAAGAACCAAGTATTCAGATGGGATGCTAAGTGTGAGCAAGCTTTCGGAATTCTGAAAGAGCGACTGACAAGTGCTCATGTTTTGACTATTCCAAGTGGAAATGATGAGATGGTGGTTTACACCGACGCCTGCGGTACTGGACTTGGAGCAGTGCTGATGTAGAAGGGTAAAGTTGTTGCGTATGCAAGTCGACAACTGAAGCCGCATGAAAGGAATTATCTGACTCATGATTTGGAGTTAGCGGCGATTGTTTTTGCTCTGAAGATGTGGAGACATTATCTACTGGGAGTTCGATTCGAGTTGTTTACAGATCATAAGTCGTTGAAGTATCTTTTCTCCCAAAAGGATTTGAATCTTCGGCAGCAACGATGGCTAGAGTTTTTGGCATCATATGATTTTAGTATAGCCTATACTCCGGGAAAAGGTAATGCAGTGGCGGATGCGTTAAGTCGAAGACATGCAGGATTGGGAGCCATGTTTTCAGAATGGAAGAGTCTCGAGTATTTGGCTGGATTTGACTTCAGGCCTAGATGTGAATTGGAACCTGAGATGTTGGCAAACTTATCGATAAGACCGACTCTTGTGGAAAGAATTGGCGAAAGCCAAAAGCGATACGATAAGCTTGTCAATATTATCCGTGATTTGGAATCTGGATTGGACCCAGAAAAGGATAAAGGATTCGAGGTCGATCGAGAGGGTTGGCTTCGGAAGCAAGGACGACTAGTTGTTCCCGATATAGATAAATTGAGAAATGAAGTTCTGAAGGAAAGTCATCACTCGAAGTTGACAATTCATCCAGGTGGAAATAAGATGTATCGGGATATGAAGAGAACCTATTACTGGGAAGGCATGAAGAAGGATGTTGGAAATTTTATTTCCAAGTGCATGAACTGCCAGTTGGTAAAAGCCGAACAGAAGAAGCCAAGTGGATTGCTTCAGCCATTAGAAGTTCCTACATTGAAGTGGGAGCAAATATCGATGGATTTTATTGATGGGCTACCTAGAACAAGAACGGGAAATGAAGGGATTTGGGTCATTGTAGATTGTCTGACTAAGAGTGCAAGATTTATCCCTGTTCAATCAACTAGGACTGCATCAAAGTTGGCTGAGTTGTATGTTATGTGGATAGTCCAATTCCATGGTATTCCGGAAAGTATAGTGAGCGATCGAGACCCATTGTTCACTAGTAGATTTTGGAAGAGCTTCCAGGAAGTTTTGGGAACCGAGTTGTGTTTGAGTACAGCTTATCACCCCCAAACAGATGGTCAGACCGAGAGAGTCAACCGCATTTTGGAAGATCTCCTTAGAGCTTGTGTTTTAGATTTCGGAGGATCATGGGAAGATCATCTTCATTTGGTGGAATTTTCATATAATAACAGCTACCAGTCAAGCATTGGTATGGCACCGTATGAGGCATTGTATGGAAGACCATGTAACTCTTCGACATGTTGGTTAGAAACAGGAGAAAAGCTGATACTTGGGCCAGAAATGATTCGACAGACTTCGGATTTCATAGAGATCATTCGGCAACGAATGAAGGCAGCCCAAGACCGCCAGAAAAGTTATGCCGATAAGCGTCGTAAGGATTTGGAATTCGACGTAGGTGATATGGTTTTTGTGAAGATTTCTCCACTGAAGAATGTTATTCGATTCGGGAAGAAAGGAAAATTGACTCCAAGATTTGTTGGACCAATCCCGATCATCGAGGGAATTGGAAAGCTCGCCTACAAATTGGAGTTACCAGAAAAGATGTCGAGTGTGCACAATGTTTTTCATTTATCGTATCTACGGAAGTATGTGCACGATTCGAATACAGTGGTTTCTGTTGATAGCTGTGAAGATTTTGAGGTTGATCCAGTCGATAGGAGATCTCGTAAGCCGCTTCGTGTTGTGGAAACTGACACGAAACAACTTAAGAGGAAGGTAGTTAGGTTGCTCAAGATACAATGGAGTGATGATGATAACGACTGTACATGGGAGGTGGAAGAGAGGATGAAGGCAGCTCATCCTGAACTCTTCAAGGTATGGCCATAAGGTGTCGTGTCATCTCACGACATTGTAACTTGTTCTAGTTTTAGAATTCTGCATGCTAGGCTAGAATTGGATGCATGGTTTGTTGATTGCTATGGATGATAGGCATGCGGAATAGTTTTGATTGCTTTGTTTGCTTGGAATTTCGGGGGCGAAATTCCTAAGGGGGAGAGAATGTAACGATCCGTATTTTTACAGATCAAAACATTGTAAAACAGTTGTTATTTGATCGTAGTATGGTTAAGTTGTTCAGAGCCTAGGTCGTTCGGAGCTTAGGTTGTATAATAGTTAGGTCGTAGACGACTTAAAGGAGTTGGCGACCTAAGGAAGTTAGTGGTAACAGTTAATGACTTAGGGACCGGACGAGGTAAGGCTTAGGTCGTATGATAGTTAGGTTGCGTAGTGGTTTAGGTCGTATGTTAGTTTGGGACGACCTATAGGATTTGACCGACCTAAGGAAATAGGCGACCTAAGGAAGAACGGCGACCTAAGAGTTAGCGGTATAGGAGTTAGCGAGTTAACGACACAACACCAAAATTGTCATTTTGTAACGGTTATAACTGTTGGTAATCAAATTCATAACGGTTATAACCGTTGGTAGCATGTACGTTACAATTGTTTTTACATATTTTGTAACGGTTATAACCGTTGGGAATTTTTTCTTTTCCAACGGTTATAACCGTTGGGAATTACAGTTATAACCTACAACTATTTTCATATTCCCAACAGTTATAACCGTTGGGAATTTTTTAATTTCCAACGGTTATAACCGTTGGGAATTCCTCTTACACATAGGTAAATAGCAAAACTACCAACACTTATAAGTGTTGTAAATTTAGTATAGTTAAACCATATACCATGTAACAACAAACAATAAACATATTTCATTCAACCATGCAAATTCAAATTTGTAGTAACAACAAACATGTAGCAAAATTTCAAAACCAGCATATCACCAAATTTGAAAACAAACATCATACATACTAAATACTTCATACCAATCCTACAAACTTTATTGTATGGTAACTTCAAATTTTACTAGTACAATCATCATATGACACTTTGGAATTCCAATTGAATTCCAACTAAGTAAACTTTATTGTTTTTCTAATAGCAGCACTATATGGGTTTCTAACATTCAGCCATTTTGTATTTGTCCTGGCCTTTCTTTGTGCTCTATCTTTAGCTCTGCCTCTAGCCTGCTTGACAAAGCCTGGATCTGCAGCATGTCTTCTACCAAATTCAACCTTCATTGCTCTTTCTCTTTCCGACATCAGCCTTCCTCTCCCACTTTTGTTTGCTACATCGTATTCCTCGATTTGCGGACTCCTGCAACCAAATCAACATGATTTAACAAGTGCAGATAATAAACTCCATGTTGAAGGAAAGTGTGCGTGTGCAATAAAACACCCTGTTCTATTCTATTGGTTGTTAACAGAAAACCACTTCATTGTTTTCTACATTTCAAAATGCTATTACGATATCAACCAATAGATAAGCGTGTAGCAATGTCACACTTTTTCAAGAAGTTTGAATAATATTTCTCATGAATATATCCATTTAATGCCATTAAACAGTTTCACCTGCACTGTTGGAGAAGGGTCATGCTATGCGTTTAGTAATAAGCCTACTATTAACTATCTAAGCGAGAAGCCTCTGTAATTTTTGGACCCAGAGCAATATTCTTTTAGTTTGATTTTTTTATTCTTACAATTATCTAATACTGCAAGAGATTTAAGGTGATCGCTGCTGCATATTTTAGCAAACCGATGTTGTAGATGGCAGAAAGGAATTAATTTATCTAGAGTGTTGTGGATTATCAATAGACAAGTTGCCTTTTAAAGATTCCAACAAATTTGATGATATTCTATTATATTGTGTAGCCTTTTTGTATCTACTGTCTAATAATGCCAAGAGTAGTTTTGTCCATTGAAGACGTTCAATGTTTCCAAGAGTAGCTTTTGAAGGTATGCTTTTTCTATTTTCCAGTTATATCATTTACGTTCAAAAATAAAAAGCATGCTACTATCGTCTGCATATATCCAATTACACATTTGTACCACTTTGCAGGCTATTTTTGTGTTTGGTTTCGGATGTCCCTTTATTTGATTATGACCATGAAACATGACACCCATTTATCAGATGGACCTTTTGTTTGTTATTACTTAAGACATTAATTGAGGTAATTTGTCCTTTTATACAACCTCATGTATCAGTTTTGAACCCGCCATGTATCAAACTGTGTAAGTCATATTTGTTAATTTTGATTACTTACTCATACCATTACATTAAATCTAATATATTTGAGCAGCCAAACTATTTTTATGCGTCCACACTTAAGTAGTTTAGTCAGAACGTTGCAACAGACAACTGGGGATCGATTACAAATGTACGGTACAGATCACAACTAATTGGGACGCTGAGTTGGAACATAAACTAAAGTATAGGTCTAAATTAAAAGACAAAGTAATTCCTTTTTGGTTCTATTGGCTACTCAATTCTTATTGTCCCAGTGGATTACATTCTCCTATACAATACTATAATCTATATTTTTATTCGACAAGAAATGTATAGGAAATTTCTTTAAAACAAACAAATTCGGATATGAAAATGACGTAGAAGTAGGAACGTTCGTGTAATATAAAACTCATAGGAATTAGAATCGTATAAAATAAAACTCATATTGTCATAAAATTATTGACAACCACTGCAGCTGCTAAGCTTGTTCCATCTACAATTTTTACTTTCAGTTTTGGGTTATTTCTGTAATAAAGATCACCATTTCTATTCAGTTCATTTCCGTGTATGAATTAGAAATACGTTTAATTATGTTCCAATAATTAGAAATACGTTTAATTACGTTTAATTTCTGTAATAAAGATCACCATTTCCGTCCAGTTCAGTTCAGTTCATTAATTATTGACAACCACTACAGCTGCTAAGCTTTTTTCATGAATGTACAATAATTATATCATATAACATTCAGTCAAAAGTAAAGTAAATAAAGAGGCTTGTTGTAAAACACCCTGATTATTTATCATAATAGGAAGAAATCAAGATTTTTTTTAAACAAGATTTAAATTGTAAATCGTAGATTCAAAAAATTCATATTTAATGTATGTACACACTTTGTCATTGATTTTTTTGTTTGAACTTCTATATCTAAACCTAAAACTCAATTTTCTCTCTTATTTTATTTTTGTTTTGCTTTGAAAACATTACAATTGAAATTATGAATTCAAATAAGTATATTAAATATATTAGTGCGTATTGGATGATGTTTTTAATTGCGGTTTTAACTAATTTTGAATCGGAGTATGAATCGAATCGTAAAAGGTCATATCTGATCTAAAACGGAATTTAAATTGTAAGATTTTAAGAGTTTTGATAATAATGGTAGAAACCCTTTTGTTTTTTATATTATAATTAAGCACTCGAAATTCATAATAACAAAATCGCACAAAAACTTATCAAATTAAAAATTAGTAATCTATATCATAAATTCAAATCCATAATCTTCAAATTAATTGCAATAATAATGATTTAAGTTGCTTGCACTTCTAATATGCAAGTTTCAATGAAGAAACCAAAAATGCATAATCGCTAGTACATGTCTATGTGATTTAAATGTACAAAATATATCATTTTTATAAATATAATCCGAATTATTTTACAAAACATATAAATAAAAAAAACATAAGGCATATTTTAGCAAAGCAATGAGCGCAACAGTACTAGATTGATTGCGTTGTAAACAATGCAACGCTGCATTGCATAAAATGCAAAAAATAAAGACGGTCTGTTTTACATTTTTATGAATTTTCCGGTGGTCATTTCGTATTTCAAAACTTTCAAAGGGTCGATTTATCTAGTGATAATGTTCGAGGGTTTTCTAGTATGTATGTACGTGTGTGTGTATGTGTGTGTATGTGTGTGCACGCGTGCGTTATATTTGAATACAGAATAAAGCATAATTAATGTTTGATGACACAATAGGTCACCGTTGAAATTTTTTGTTCTTGTATTGGAGTCGGAAATTGAGGTGGGATCTAATGGTTAAAATCTCTTGTGTCACTGTTTGTGTCTACGAATCTACGAATCGTGTCCAAATAGAATTTCACATATGTATATGTGTATGTGTTTATATATATGCACGCGCGCACACACATACATACATATAAGGGTGTAAACATAATTTACACATAATAAATCATTGTTCTTACTTGATTGAGGAGACCAAGACTGACAACCTTAGCTTCTCTTTCTTCTGCCTCCACAATTGCCTTCTCAATCAATTTATTGATTTCATCTTTGTGTGATGATGGCATGTACTGGTCAAAATCCAAAATTATAATTCAATCAAAGCTATCATCATATTAATGAGCAGCTTATGTCTTACAATGTACTCAAAATTACCGATGAAATAACCTACCCGAAAACTATATCTGGGAATTGCCCATGTCTCCAAAATCAATTTATTCATCTTATTCCTCTCCACAGAAAATGTGCTTCCATATATCCATGTTAAAAGAACAGACACCAAAGTCATTGGTGACATCATAGAAATGAACCATTTAGATTTGTATGGTTTCGATGATAGAGAGGCGAATCCTAGCCTTGTGTGGTATATAGATTGCAATGTAGTTAAGTGTGTCAGGTGAATTACATGAGGCATTTCTTCCTACCTTCCCTCAAGGCAAGTTTCATACAATTTGACTGATGATTTGTCGGTTGTGTTGTATATGTAATCATAGAATGGCATGAACAAGGAGTAGTTTGTTCTGAATTGTGTGTGGTGCAGTGAATGAAACCTGCAAAAACACCAAAATCTTAATAAGTTAGCAAATACTTAAGAAGTAACAGAACATAGTTCAAAACTATGGCTATAAATCTCTTTGTTATTAATTTGGAGCATAAACAGGCTCAAATTATATGAGAGTAGAAAGAACTGTTTTAAGTCAAAAGGTAAACTTACGAGGGAGTATACATGGGAAACTTTAAAGGAGGGAAGACGTCAAAGAGCCACTTAGGCACAAGTTCGAAATTGCAGTGACCCAAATAGTTCATGAAATCGATATATACTAAATAACCAACCGCTGAAAAGACCGAAGCATTTCCAGCTATTGTAGTTGTTAGAAGAGGGATTGCGAACAAGAAGAAGTACGCTACTTCTTCTGCAAATGGATGTATAACAGCTGCAAGATCAATCAATTACGAGTTTGAAACATAGTTAATAACAGACACACAAAGGCGATATTGTATGAAATAAAGAAATTTACATGTTATAGGTTCAGTAACAATTGAAGCATGGTGGTGTGAGTGATATCTAGAGTAGAGGAAATGGTGATGCAAAGCTCTGTAAAGCCAGTAGTATATGAACTCAACAGGGCCCACATGAAGTAGTATGGTGAGGATCACTCCTTTAGTTTCCCAGAGTGGAAAATGCGATGTTCCAGGTATAACCTCGTTCGACATGAAGAACAATAGAGCTGTCAATAATATCTGATCATCCCTGGAGATGAACATTTATGTTTTAGGCTTGTAATTAATAGATTATCTTATATATGTATGACTGTCCAAAATATACATCCAGATAAATCAAGAAGTTCTTATCCTTACAGTGAATTGAACTTCACAAACTGGTAAAATATCCTATAAGATAGGAGTCTACATGGTATATCACGGCTTTTATGATCTTATAAGTTGTTCTCCTAAAAAAAGTTAAAGAAGATAAAGAATTGCTTACCAGTTCCTTTCTCTATCAACTTGCTCGAAATCAAGGCTCTTATTGACAATTTTGTGCTTGGTTTTTGTAGTATAAAATCGGGATATGGTAATCCATAGCTGACTGTAGATCAGCCTCAAGAAAAGTGTAGGTAAAATAGAAAGGTTAAACATGTCCATCTCTTCTCCTTCATTTTTTGCCATAATCAACTTGTGAACACTCCTTGCAGATCTTTAGGTTTATAAAATAAAACTCATATTGTCATAAAATTAGAAAATTTTCAGTTTTCTCATACGAATTCATACCTCTGCTACTTGCAGTCCTGCTTTGGACTCTTCTGCCTAGCAATATTTTCATGTCCATCCCCCGGCTACTTGCAGTCCTGCTGTGGACTCTTCTGCCTAGCAATATTTTCATGTCCACAATTGGCTTCCCGAGTCTCAATGTGTCTTCTGCTAGTCCATACTGCAAAGGTGTATGAGAATTACTTTTGGAATGAATTCTACGCACTTTGTTTCCTAACATCCTCAACCTATTTTTGAAGCTAATAATTCTTTTTACATTTTTTCCCAAACATCTCATGAATTTTCGTATTCTATTTCTGAACATACTAGAAACTTTCCGAATTTACTTGAACTTCTCAATAGTTGCCCTTGTTGAAGTCCTTTGAACTTACCATGTTCTTTGAACTTTTTCAGGTATTTAGAACTTTTTGGCATTTCTAGAATCCCGAGAACTTTTAAATTTTCCAACTTTCTGGGACTTTTTCTATAAAAATAATATTTACAGAATTTTATTATTGAAAAATAATATAATTCTTATAAAGTTAAAAGGTTTCGGTTTTAAATTGGAATTAATATAAGCAACTATATATTTATCATTTTCACATCAAAAGTATAGTTGCACTAAAAGTTCCATATTATATCCACTTATACAGAAACCTATTACTATTCCATTTGTATAAAACAGAGAGTTTTTATCATACAAGCTATAGTACATTTTATACAGTTCAGAAGTGCAGTTGTTCAGAAATTTAATATTGTTCCATTTGTACAAAGCAGACAGTTTTTTATCATACAAGCTAGAGTACATTACACAGGTTTTGTCTATACCCCTCTCTCTAAGTCGATCAGTTTCTTCTGTGAAAGGTTGATTATGGAATCTTCAATTACCCGAGCACTTGACTTCATGTAACCACCTGAACCATGTACATCAAAGCAAACTATTAGTCATTGTTGTCCCCATTATGAATAAGGGTAGTTCTATTAGCACCCCAGATATTTCCTTTCTCACACTGGTGGTTTACACAAGCATTTTAACCTGCGGGAAAAAAAAGGAAGGCGCTAATAGAACAAAAACTTTTGTTTGGTTTGATGTTTTCTACAACTTTCCAAACAAGCTAAAATGCATTACAAAAGAAAAAAATAGGCCCCCTTAGACCAACTGGAAACAGTCCCAAATCTAATTCTAGCTTACTGTTTTCTTCCCTTTTGGTAGCAAAAACCGGTGCAACTCAGCAGCTGCAAGTACACCTTCGCCAAATTTAACAAGTTATTATCGCTTATCAATAATTCCTCTTCGGGTCAGGGTCATTCAAAATTTAAGGAACTATCCCCTACACTGTCATTTTCACAAGCTAGTTTGCGGACCAAAGAGCTCCTACATTTAGTATTATTTACTGTTCTTTTCTTAATTGCATAGACCTATGAGTTTTTAAATCAAATTGAATCCAAATAGCTCCAACTGAATTCAATCTAGAAATTGGAAACGAAACTGAAGAAAAAAAACCCTAAATCAGATTCAAATAGGAAATGAGCAATTTTAATTTTACATACATAAACCGCTCTTTAAAACAACAAATGAATTCAACCACTGCAAAATTATTTGATTTAAGAAATAACTACCAAGATATTGATCGAGGCAGATAGCGAAACCCAACTATTGATTGAGGCGGAGAACGACACTGAAGCGAATACCAAAACCCTAATATTGATCGAGGTGGAGAATGACACCATATTGATTGCAAGCGGTGAAACCCTAGCTTGATGGAGAAAGAGACATGAAAAGTAAAACGGGGAATGAACCGTGATAGATGTTTTAAGTGCAAAAGCACGTAAATTACAGATTTATCCCAATCAGTTTAAATTTATTACCAAATCACCAAATGTAGTCACGGTAATAACCGTTATAACTGGTTGTAACGGAAATAACCGTAATAAATTGGTAACGGTTATAACCGTTAGAAATTTAAAGCGGAAAAGTGTTACAAAATGGACTGTTTGGTGTAGTGCGACCTAGGAGATAAGCGAGTTAACGACTTAAGGGTTAGGTCGTGAGTGACCTAAGTGGTCTGTGTTTAGTTAGGTCGTGAGCGACCTAAGTTTAGGTCGTTAGACTACCTAAAGATGTTAAGTCGTAAGTTGTTAGGTCGCATTGTCTTAGGTCGTGCCTAAGTGTTAGGTCGCGCGTACGTTAAGTCGCGTCTCAGTTAAGTCTTAGGTCGGAGACAGTTAAGTCGTAACCCAGCTAAGTCGCAAAGATCGTTAGGTCGTATCCCAGTTAGGTCGCGACTTATGTTAGGTCGCGTTGATGCTTAAGGGGTTGGTCGTGTAGTGTTAAGTCGTTAGGTCGTGCAATGTGTTAAGTCGCGAAAGCGTTAGGTCGCGCAGAACTGTTAGGTCGTTGGGTCTGTAGGTCGCGCAGAATTGTTAGGTCGTAGGTCGCGATAGTTAGGCCGTGGACGACCTAAGGGGGCGGATGACCTAAGGGGATTTCTGCCTATAAATACACGAGTTCTTCTTCATTTTTGGGATCCGGATTTCGAAGCGATGAAGTGCTGCCATTTTGAGAGCTCGAGTTCTACACTTCTTCACTTCTTTTCTCCACTCTAATCTTGTGATTCCTTCCATCCAAATCGAAGATCCAAGAGCTTAGATTGAAGATCTTCAACCATTGAAGAGAGATTTCATCGTTTGAAGCATAATTTTGGCGGATCAAGTTAGATCCTTCGCTGTCCAGATCTGAAGTGTGTTGCTTTTGAGGTGTTTAGGTGATTTGGTGAGTGGTGGTTATCTCTCACACGGATCCAAAGGAGTATATCGGATTGTTGGCTTGATTTGGTGTTAAAATAGTGATTTCCATGCATTTTCTTAAACTTAAGTATAGATCTATTGTTCATGATGATTTGGCATTCATTTTACTACATGTTAACCTAAGCAAGTTCATTCATCAAGTTGTAGATATATTTGCTCATAATTCATGCTTGTTAGATTGGGACTCTTTATTTATAGAATTGTCATTATTGTTATAATTGTTTATTTGATCATGTTTGAATGCTTGATTACTTGGATTAATGGTTGACTTGATTGATTATTATGTATTAGTTGATTGATGATTTGATTTAGACAAGATGGTCGAAGATGATTCAAAAGCTAAGGGAAAGGCTCTTGAATTGGAAAAGCTGCATGTGGCATATGTGGCTGATGATGAAGCTCATATGGATAGATTTGATGATGATGATGTTGAGATGAGGCTTTGCTATGATGAGATGAGGCGAGGCATGATATGAGATAGCTTTGGTTTAATCCAGACGGGATCACTCCAAGCATATTGATAACTCGGTGAAATGGTTCGAGTTGAGGATAATGGTTTGCTCGAGAGGCGCTTGGGCTAGTATGGAAATAGTCGTCGAGGAGGATGACTAGAAGGCTGAGATTTCATCGTTGTTGAAGGTTCTAGCAGGCTCAAAGCAAGAGTACGCTGAGCAGATTCGATGGTCCCTAAAGACTATGATTGTAGTCGAGTACTCTAGGCAGATTCGATAGTCCTAGGCATGGGCTGCGACGACGTGCGGAGTTATGTCTAGAACCAGGGTTGCCATTAACCCTTGACGGACGGCTGAAAGAATGTGTCGGTCATTCAAGTAATGGTGATATCGAAGCAATGATAACAGTGATAGCCAGAGTCATGGATGTTTGGTTGTATCGTCATTCGGTCTCAAGAGCGATGTTTTCGGGGTGCTTATCTGATCTTGGTTTAGGCCTTGGGGGTTTGTACTTGGAAAACACCGACCTTGACTCGAGTGATAATTGCTTTACTTTAAATGTCTGCTTTGCTATGTTTACTTCTGCTTAGTGTGTGTCTGGGGGCTATCATTGTAGAAAGAGGTGGAGTGGGAGGGTTGGATTCCTATTCCTTTTTTCTTTATGCTCTTTTGGTATGTTATTAGTTAATTTACCACTCACTAAGACTGTTGTCTGACTCAAGGCTTTATGTTTAACTCTTATTGCCTTGGGCTGTTCATCCGCTTTGGGATGGGCAGACTAGGTAGCAGGTGACAGGTGCTGTTCTTAGTTTCCGACGATGCTGATGACAAAGACGAGCTGGAGGCTTGCATATTATTTTCTTACTATATGTACTGGATGTTCCGCTGCTTGTATATTCTCTGAGTGATATATAGTGAGGCTTGATGTATTGACTATTCAGATGTTGTACCAAACTATTATGAAGTTTAATAGAGATTCTGTTCTGTAAAGCTTCACTATATATACCTTTTATTGTATTTTATCCATGCGATGTGAGTTATACGATAGATTCTGATGTTTTAACTTAACCTTGGCAATCGTCCATGGCTGCCTGGCACACTTTGCAGCGCACTATTTCTATGTTCAGTGCAGGGGTCATGGGCGGTCATCACATTTTCAAAGGCCCATCACAAAACAAGGTCGCCCACAGTTTGTCTCCTTTTTTGACCCTGGTGTTGAATGCTTCACAAATTTCCTTTTATAAGTTTCTGTTAGGAGTTCCGATTCTGCCCTCTGTTCGTCTATGGTGTCTGAGCTCAGTTGCGGCTATTCTTCATTATGCTTAGGGTTATGAGTGAGGTGCCTTGGTGAGGGGATGTCCACCTTTATGGGCAGGATGGCTTCATATCCGTAGGTTATGGAGAATGATGAGTGTTCTATTGAGATTCTACTTGAGGTTTTATACGACTAGAGTATGAACGATGGGTCTTCAACTCAATTACCTTTGGCTTTGGAAAGGAGCTTCTTTAAGGTTAATCTGTTTGTTTTATTAGCCTCTCCTCCTTTCCATTTGTCGAAAGATGGGTTATAGATGAGAAGATTTTATCGATGTCGTTCCTTTCATAAAATCTAAAGAATATGCCACTCTTAAATTGGGTTTCATTGTCTATGATGATCTTCTTTAGGAGTCTAAAGCAGCAAATAAAGTTTTTGATGATGAAGTTGAGGGCCCTAGGCGTAGTGAACCCAATAAGGGGTTCCGCTTCGACCTTGTCAGTAAAATTTTTGATGGCGACTATGTTGTGATCATACTCTCCCTTTGAAGGAACTACCCTGGTCCGCAATGGGTGAAAATGGTAGATTTCAAAAAAATTCTCAGATTCGATCTTAGTGGACCTATAAGATCTAATGTTTAATACGAGATCCAATATAATTGTTTTTAATAAAATCATATTTTATTAATATTGTTTTACTCTTAAATTATTAAAACAGTTAATTAAGCATTTTACTTGGATAAGTATATATGTATATATATCAGTTATATTCTTATTTGTAAATGGTGTGACACACATGTAACATATAGTGAATATAATTGCTCGGTGTTAAAAAATGGGGACCAAACATGAAATTAGATCTAGACATAATCACATCAAGATCTAAAAGGAAAGATAGAAAGATGGCATAATTAATTGGTTCCACCTTCCTCTTTTTCAAACATTTGATTGATACTACACTTAACTTTCATACAAAATGATATATGATAATAATATGATTATAAGATGAAAACAACAAACATTAACGTTAATGTATACATGCGTTGGTATTAGGATTTATATCTACCAATACACACACACTCTATCGCCTCGATTTTAAATTGTTCAATGTGAAAAAAAATTATGTATAAATTTATTTCTAAAATACATACCTAATAATATAAAATATAAATAAATGCACATGCATGCGCGCGCGCGCGCGCACACACACACACATATATACATATATATAACGATTAACCCAAAAAGTTTCCAATTGATTAAAAACACACATCCATATTACATTAAGCTTCTCTGATGCATTTGCAGATATATGTATATATGTATGTATGTATGTACGTACGTATGTATGTATAAATATATGTGTGTGCGTGTGTGTGTATAAACATAATTTCAGCCAAAAAAAAATTAAACAATCAAAATATTATAAAACCAAAATTGCATACAACAAATTAAGCGTGGTATTAACAACCTATATATTTTATAATTAGTTAAAAATTCAAATAGAATTATTTAAATTGTTAAATTATACAATATATTTAGAACAGTATTATAGGTAATATGAAAACAAAAATTCATAACCTAAAACATAATTTTATGCACATATAAATTTTGGTTTACTTTATCAAGTAAAAACCGATCATACCATTTAAAAAATTGTTTAAATTGTATTACAAATTCTAAATTAAGGCGAAGCGATAATATGTACATATAAAATTGTGATGAGTATGTTATATCCAAGAAAATAAATCAAATTTAGATTATACCTTTTAGATTTGAAAAATTAATTTATACCTTTCAGATCTGAAAAATTAATGACATTTTGATTTGGAAATCCCTTAGATTCTTAAATCAACACCCAACTTTGTTGAAGAAGAATAAGCCATGTAGCCTTTATGCTATACTTGATGTTTTGTTTTATGCTTGATATATTTTAGGAAATGGTAAAAAAATTCAACCATGGTTTAGGGAGGAAGGAGGAAAAGAAAATTGAATATGGAAATGAATGAGAGGAATTTTTTTAACGAAAGAATAAAAACTTTCCCATTCTTTCTTTAAAAAACTTCCCCTTTTAATTCCTAATTAATTTCCAATCAAGCCAATCCTTCCGCCTTCCTTTTCATGGCCAGCCAAATAATCCCTTTGCATGGACTAAATTTCCAAAAAGGCTACTTGCATAACTAGCTATATTTAAACCTCGTTTATTACATATCGGTATCATACATCGACACGTGCATATATGACTTTTATATATACATCCAAATAATTACCATCAACACTCAAAATATCAAATAAATTAACAATTAATATTTTTTAAATGTCAATTAATTTAAATTAATTTATAACATTTTATAAGCTAATCAAATCGTGTGGTTGTCAGAGAATTTACAAATGTGGCTGTGAGACTCAGAGGTGTAAATGCAGTTAGCAATTAATATTGAAAAATTCAAATATTAATGTTCATATATTACCTTAGCTAGTGGAGTGATAGTTTGGCTGAACCCATCGCTTACCGAACTTCGTTAAAATCCAATTTCACATTTGATAAAGCGGTATCTTTTAGTAATGATAATTTACACACATTCACTTGGTCAAGACTATATCACTTTTGGATATATGAAATTTGGTATTGGTCAAAATTCCAATATTATTCACATTCAACTTGGTTAATCCAAAAACAAAGTTGTTGGTTTAATAATAACATTTATTATTTATTATTCTACTCTAACCAGAGATTTTGACTTTGAGTTGACTACATTTGACCATGATACTAATCCCATGCACCCGAGGAGATGAATTCTTTGTTAAATAGTGCTTAACTTCTAATGCTTTAACTCAGATCAAACTATAGTCGCCCTGTAATGACCCGTATTTTTGACAATTAAAAATATTCAATTAAATAAGACTTTGGAATCTAATATTGTGAGAAATTAAAATTTATGATTTATTAATGAAAAAATATATTATTATAATATAATTTAATAATATTGATTGAATGTAACTAACAACTATTTAATGTAATTTCAATCAATTATAATTGTAAAGTTTAATTTGGAATGTAACTGTAAAGTTTAATAAGGAATAAAATAAATGATGTATTAATGGTGAGATTATATATTATTTAATTGAAATTGGTTTTAGTATAGAATATGAAATCAATTATTTTATACATAAATTTATAATCCTTGTTTGTAAATAATAAGTTAATAGGTATGAATTATTAATGTATAACAATTGTTTTAATTATCATCTTATTATTAAATCCGTTGAAATTAATTTGGAAATCAATGAAATTTAATATAATTGAAATACTGAAGTTAATATAAGAAAAAAAGTTAACTGTAGGATATGAGTGTAATAAAATGGAAACTTATGTTTAGTTAACACATAAGGTATTTGTTGGTTTAATATAAAGAATGTAAATCAAAACAAAAGAATTTGTTTTGAATTTTAAAATATAGTGAACGGATTAAAAATTTAGTATCTTCACATGAATTAGTGAATTAGGCAAGGTTCCTTTGTGCAGAATAAGAAAGAGTGGGTCAAGTCAATCTTTCAAAATTTCATTGGAAATTTGAAATACTCATACAAATACAAATGTGGGTTATTTATCTATATCTATCCCAATGAGCGATCTATCAAATCGTTGCAATTGATGTTCGATCCCGACGAGAAGGAAGAGATCTTCGAAAGGTGGGTTTTTATGATCCAATGAAAAATCAAACTTATTTAAACGTTCCTGCTATTCGTTATTTCCTTGAAAAAGGTGCTCAACCTACAGGAACTGTTCATGATATTTTAAGAAAAAGATAAATTTTTGGATTTGAATAAAAATTTCATTGAAATTTAAATATATTTAGGATTAGGAATAGGCGTAATCGGACCTGCTTTTGACATATCTATCGTTATTTGGGTACCATATTCACTTCTTTGGGCTTCTATTGAATCGAGATTCGACATTAGAAGTATATTGATTGTTCCCCAATAACCGAATACTTTTTTCTGTAAATACTGCATATTTGATTCCATCCATAACTCCATTTTCTTCCCTATGAATTCCATCGTACTAACCGAAGGATGGGAAGGAATAAAGCGAGCAAATCCACTAATTCGTGATCCTCAAATCAGTCTTTCCCGGGGTATTGTTCCAACAAATACATAATTGTAGGAGTAAAGTAGTGATATAATTCACAGAAGCAAACCGCAACGAATTAATAAAATAAGAAAAAGTGTGTCATGCACTTTTTTACATTTTCGTTCTAGGATGAAATTAAACAAAAGGATTTGCAAATAAAAGTGCTAATGCCACAACGAGCCCATAAATGGTTAAAGCTTCCATAAAAGCTAGACTAAGCAATAAGGTGCCTCTTATTTTTCCTTCTGCTTCTTATCATTTCATCCAACAAGAATAGTTCTTCTAATTCTAGGAATTTTTCTAAAACATTTTTCTTTTATTACAGTTGTAATTAAACGTTAAAATTAATTTAATATTTAAATATTAGATTTACATGGAAAATTTAATTAAAAAAAAGATTATTAATTCCTGTTTAATCAAGAATGATGAAAATTGTTAACTTTTAAATTTGAATTTAAAAGTGATTAAATTGATTTTAAAATAGATTGTTTTAATTAATGTATAAATTTAGTCCTTTTAGGCACAATCTCGGATTTCAATGAAACTAGTTTCATCGGATCCGTAATAGTGAATTATTATAGGATTTCAAGTGTCGTAGCGATCGGACTTATCGTTTGATCGTGCGAGCTCGAAACGCGTTGAAATCAATTAAAGGAATTTAAATGAATATAATTTGATTTTATAAGCTAACTTCTCTATACAATAGAATTAGGGTTTGAAATTAGTTTCATTGAGTTTAAAAATATTGAAAACCTATATTTCGACGTATAGGATGACCTACTTTCGTTTCGGGAACGAAACGGGCTTTTCGGGTCTTTGTTATCTTTTCGACCCAAATCGATCTGTCCAACCATTCCTATTCCATCTTTGTCTATATAATAGATTTTTCTTGAAATCCTAATAGCTTCTATTCTATTTTCATTTTCTATACGTACTTGTTTATCCCATCTGCTCCTTCCCAACGGCAAACATCTCAAAACCCTAATTACTGATTCCAAATCAATCGAAAAATTCAAACTGCTCAAACCCTAGCATATAATATATCATCGCGAAGCTCACAACAAATGGAATCAGTGCCTGCAATTCGTTTTTCGATTGGAGATTCCGTTCGACGCGCAGTTTCTTCCGTTGGACTCGTATTGACGCGCGGTTTATAATATATCTTCTAACCTTCATAACTTTTGCATACAAACTCCGATTGACGCGCGGTTTCTTCCGTTGGACTTGTATCGAAATTCCGAACAACATGAAACTAGTTTAGTTGAATTTGGATACTGTTGAAATTTTGGACTTTTATTGGATTTTTAATCGACTATAAATCAAAGGTGAGTGATTTAACCCACTCACGCAATACTAAGTTTTCTTATGTTAGTTGAATTTAATTTATGAAGTGATAAGAATTTTATTGGTTGCTGTTTGGTAGTTTAAATTGATATTAATAGAAACTGAATTATATATTGAATTAAATTGACATTTAAATTAATATTGAATTTAATTGCTAGTCTAACACCGACAATTATTTATTGACTTATTCCTGTTAATACCTATTTATTTACTGACATCATTTATATTATCATTTGGACCATTGAAAATGAACTAAGAAATAGGTTGAAATGGTATATACCTATTGATGCAGCAGCGGATAACAAAAATGTATGAAACGGTGAAAGTAGCAATCGGTGGAATGAAAAATACCAAAGGCCCAAATCCGTTGATCCAAAGATGTCGGATTCTAGCTATCTCAAACACGTTGATCGCGCACGATACCATGTTTAAAGATCTACAATTCTTTATACGTTGATCAAGCGCACTTGATACCGTGAATTGGCTTCAGCGATCGTTGATTCGAGCGCACTCGAATGCCTAAAGTGGAGATAGGAGATCACACTCAACTACCAATTTGAGAAGAGGCACAAAGCACTCAAACAAATTTTATTCAAAATCAACTAGAATTACAAATGACACAACCCCGCTATTTATAGAGATTACAACTCACACAACCACAGTTTTCACCGACCTAACAGTGCCGCGACCTACGACTTACGACCTAGTATAGGTCGTTAACTGTCAAGACCCAAAAGTCGACCTTCGAAAATCGGCACCCGTACTTCACTTGTACTCAAAATGCCGTAGATTCAAATGCCGAATCTGGTTCTCGGGAGCTTATAACAACATTAAGTAAATAACACAGCGGAAGAAATGAATAATACATTGATATACAATATCTGATACAACAGAGTGATATAATGAATATCAATATACATCAGAGATATGATACAACAAATAGCAGCGGAAAAGAAAACGATAGATAACATCAGCAGCGGATAATCTCCATCTTCAAAGCACCAATCCAGATATAGCTCGAACTCCCAATAATGATGCACAAAGATAAGCAAGTGCAGTCCGATCCAAAGACTGAACTAGCTCCAGATAATCTACTAAACCTGAATATTTGAAAAACCCAACTCTAGACTGCTCGTGTAGGAAATTATGAGCACCCAGAGTTTAGGAAAGGAACAATAAACTCCGGATCAGTCATGGGACTGGTGTGAGCAACAAAAACAGTTTATCTTTAAAAACGAACAACAAAAGAATTTTAAAGTCAATTCGCAATGCTTTTTGAAAAATGAGACTACCATAAGACCTCCCGCCACACACACAATGCAAACGCAGAATTGGAGGAGATTTCTTCTTATGATAGTCAAAGATGCTTACTACGCAAAATCAAATCATTTGATATTATTACTAGTGCATAGTGCATAAAACAATTTCGAAAGTAGAATATAAATCTTAGCCAGCATAGACATTTCGCACTTATGCCTACTATAGCTACCATGTTCAATAGCAGGTTACCACCACATTCCATGGCAGGTAATACAACTAAAACCGTACAAAGTTCGTATTTGGAAGATGGATTTCCAACAAATGGTCAGGCTAAGGAACTTCCTATTCCATGAAAGAAACGCCTCTGGCGGGACGTTCCGAGAACCACACCGTTCTCTGCCAAACAAGGCCGGCAACCCCTTTTCCCAAGGGATAAAAGAAACCTCAGATATGCCACCCCCGGTCCTTTGGGACCTTTAACCGAGGCGCCTCGAATCCAACATCACACGTCATAAATAAAGTGTGTCCACATGAGTAAGTATCTGGGCTCCATACCATGATACTACCCTTTTCCAGAAGGAATGGTCATACCCTAGGAGAGCTACCCCTGAAAACCTTGCCGCACGATTCCTGTTTCGACCATTACCGGGTTGTGAGGCTCGACGAAGTCTCGTCCACAAAGCTACGCTTTTTCAAAAAGCCACGCTTTGGGTCAACAGATGATCAACCTATGATCACAAAGATAAATGATCAAACAAATGATCATATCACAAATGATCAAACACTGATCATCACACAGCAACACTCAGCATGCCACATTACCAAATTGGGATATATCGCTGATAACTTCAACTACATAACCTCTGAGCTCGTATGTCTCAGAGAAGGGTGTTAAGCTAAGAGAATAAATTCTCCGCCACCAAACAGATATGTATTTGAAAGAAATCGGCTTTATATCTCAAAGTGTAATGTCAGACATGTAACCATATAAGTCTGTTCCGGGTTCGAACAGAACCGAAGGCACTTCTCACGAAGCCCTTGCAAATCCGGATAATTTCCAATCACGTCCGGACTTCCCATCACAAAAAGAGTGATATAAATCTCTATACCGGAGCAACTCAGTGCAGAGACATTCGACAAGTTGTCCTTTCATTTTCGAAAATATCCGGTCTTCATCACCGGTCTTCAAATGCCATCCATATACGACGTATCACTATTTGGAATGGGTTATATGACCCAAAGGTCTTTTCCCGGCTAACCCGAATAGTGAGCGCAATATTCAAAACATATGGATATTGGGATTTCAATTAAGTCACAGCTTATTACCCAAAATCTTGCTTAAAATGGTTTAAACAAATTACCATTTTAATCTTTTTAAACAAAAAGATTCAATTCACAAAGTTCAACTGAATTTCATAGATTCATTTACAGATTTTCCAAATCGATTCCCAATTCAATTTAATTAATTCGTTAAATCTTTAAATCAAAGATTTAACTAATAGCTTTCAAAACAATTCCATTTCAAATGGTTTAAACAAACATCAATTTTAAATCTGTTAAGATAACAGATTTAATTCATAGCTTTCAAAAAGAATTCATTCATAACTTGGAAAAACAATTTTCAATTCAAACTTGAAATTCCTTTAATTAAACTGGAATTTCATTTCCTGTTTGAAAGCTTTTATCATTTGAAAACAAACAGTTTTATTTCAGAAAATCTGATTTATCCATACGAGTGGAAATCCTTGGTTTAAATTCAAATTCCCAACTTATACTTTTAAAATGGTTTAATTCATACAAACACATTTATATCATCTTTAATCCCTAGTTTCGAATCATAGAATTTAATTTCAAACTTGAATTCAAATTTAAATCAAATTATTTAAATCTTCAAAACTCGTTTAAGTTATTCAAGATAACTTTTATCTTTGAAATCCTATTTCAAAAAGCTTTTCACTTTTAAACCCAAATTTCCAATTTCAAAATCAATTGAAATTAAAAATTTCAATTTCAAAAACATCAAATTTACATTATCTGTGACTTAACCGATTTCCACGTGAAATCCATATTTGTGTGTGTAAAGGTGTAGTCCAGGGGTTTAACACAATAGTGCAACACGATGAATCATCACAGATCAAAATACAAGATATAGTTGATAAGCGATATAAATTATAACGCTTATCGTTCATTCACAGATCACAGATATATATATCACAGATAAGTAAATTACAGATCACAACATAAATCAAGGTATATCACAAAGCATCGTAGATTAGGGATATCAAACAATTCAACCATTCAATACAATTCAAACATTCATAAGTAAGATCAAATTAATTATCTGATAAATTTAAATCAGATAAATTTCTTATGAATAAATTACTAATCCTGGTTAATTAACTTCAATAATTTACAAATTATTTTGATTAATTATTCTTTAATCATTTATTAATTAACTTTTGAAAATAAATTAATTAATCCTTTAGTTATTAATTAATCAACCTTAATTAATAAATAAATCTTTTAATCATTAAATAATTATCCTTTAACTATTTAATTACCTTTTAATTTATTTATTTGATTAACCCTAAATTTATTACCATTTTATTTATTATCCTTACTTATAAATAAATTAGCTTTAAATTTATAATTAATTGATCTTTAGTTAATTATGAATCGTTTATCAATATAAAATTAACTTAACTATTAAGTTAACACATTAAAATATTTAAATCAATTTCTTAATTACTTAATTAAGTTTTATTTAAAATAAACCCTTTTCAAATCTAAGTTTATAACATTTTAATTAAACTTAATTAACATTAGAAATATTGTTATTTCAAAACCTTTTAAAAACTTAAAACTAGATTTAAACTGTGTTTAAATCTTATTCACGGATTCGAATTTATTTAAATTACTTAAAAATTTAAATTTTGCAAAACCTGGAAAAACTTATGCCTGAGCTAAACGAAAAAAAATTGCTTCGAGTCGCATCTGCATTTTCTCGTGCCATCCCCGAAGTAAAATCAACTCCAACATCTTCGAGTTGCCTCCCAAACACACGCAAGTTTCCCTTCGAGTTCCCATTGTCTTCTCCAAACAAAACTTCCCCCAGTGCACACACCCAACCCCGTGCACATGTCCCACCGCCTACGGCCAATTCAGATCGTCGCGACCATCCACTCCGGTCACACAACCCCATGCGAACACGATATCGAACCCAGATTTCTCATCCCCCTCGCGAAGCAAAATCGAACGAGTCGACCCAAACTGGAAACCACCCATCACCAGAAAATCATCACGTAACGCCGCGACACGCTACTGGAGACCACGAGACTCCGACCAGGCCTTCGTGGATCACCCACGCAGCCATTTCCCAAACCCCAAGCGACTCGATCCCTCCACGCCAACGAACGAACTCGAGAACCATCACTGTCAAAACGAGGTTTTAAACCCTAAATTCGAGTCGATTCACAAACTTACGCAATGAAAAATTCTTCTGATATTTTTCTCGAGATCATTGTCGATCATGCTAGCTTCAAACAAAATTTCAGCGTTTAAAATCAATTTGATTGTCAAAAAATGGATAATATACAAATTTCATTCAAATACAATCTGCTCTCAGAATACTAAACGAAAAATCCTCGTTTTTGTTTTAAAAATCCTTATTTTGTATGTTTATTTAAAATATGAAATCAAATCAATGGTTTAAAATAGTTGAATTTATCACAACTTTTGTTTTTACTGTAAAACCAATGTTTACAGGGTCGATCTCTTCATGAACAAGCTTAAAACCAAATTTAACTCATAGATGATGTTTAGCTAACCTATTTGTTGAAGATTGAAACCTACCAGAGATCACAGGTAAAAAAAAATGAAGATTGAATTTAAATTTAACTCTGTGATAAAAAAAACAGAGATGAACACCTTTCCAAATCATCCAAACATTCATAAGTATATTAAAAAAAAACGTATGTATGTATATATGAAGCATATCATTCCAGATTCTATCATGCAGCCCAAAATTCACATACTTAAATTTCTAAAGTGTTTCTCACAAGCATCAAGAATCAAAACAAGTTAAGCTTCTAAAAATAGGAGTTGCTCACCAGATTTTTTTTGAAAAGGCAGAGAGGTTGATCTTTTTGTAAACTGGAAAGGCTTGCAAAACTGAAATTTGAAACTTGAATACTTCTGTTATTTTGATTCCCGAGATCTTTGCCTTGCTTTGACTTAAAAACTGAAAACTTGAAAAGCTTTAAACTTGAAACTTTGAAACTGGAACTTGATTCCAGGCTTTTGAAAGAGAAGAAAAGGATAACAGGCTTTTTAAATGAATCATGCTATGAATAGCTAGCTGAAATCTTGCTCGTTTGAATTTATTTCCAGGCAAGTTGATAATGTTTGTATGGTTTCCAGGCTTGAAGTTGTTTTGTTGGTTTGTTTGGAGTTTTAAAGATGTTGCATTTTGTTTTTCTCATAGCATTGTTTAAATGAACGAAAAGAAGAAGAGTGCTTGATAAATAGAAAACAGGTATTCAGGCTGGTACAAGATTTTTCATTTCAATCAGAGATTTTTCTTGCAAAAGGAGGCTGAAAGGATTTTCAAACATTTCGAATTGACTTAAGTATGCTAGCATTAAATGTATGTGTACTCTATGTCTCTTACTTTGCCTTTCCAACCTTCACCTACAAGATTCTTAATATTTTTCTCATGCCGGGTTATGCTTTCATATATTATACATTTTGTTACTTCATTTTGCAATACTTCATATATATATTATTTTACTTTATATTTATTTATCCTTTATTTATTTCTAAATTTAATACAAATTGTTCTTACATAAATTTGGTAATATAAGTGAATTTTTAGATTTAGTTTAAGCTATTAAATTTTATCCAACGTTTTTATTTTATACTCTATATCCTATAAAATTTGTATCTTTATTTTCAAACCATTTATTTACGATTTTATTTCAAATCCAATATAGATTATATTATTTCAAATTTACTCCGATATATTTAAATACATATATATTCTCATATATACACATGTATATAATATTTTAATTTTAAATGATTTATACAGAATATATTCGGAATCGGGGAAACTCGCATCACTTGATTCGATTAGTTTCACAACTTTAATTCAAAAATTGAATTAATTATTAATTTAAATATTTATAAAATTCGGGGTCGTTACAGACTTCCCCCCTTAAAAGAATTTCGTCCTCGAAATTACCAAGGAGACACAAAGATAGATGAAGAATGTTTCATCTAATCAAACTGAACATTTATTCTGCATTTGACTTACCAAATCAGAATATCAATAACAGATACAAGAACGAATCTGTTTTAATACTTCAGAAGATACTCGGGTTATCCAGATCTACGAAATATACAATGGCATTGGTTAGTTCAAAGTGATAACTAACTATTCGTAGAACATATCGGGACCCAAAGATAGATAGACATATGGATACAATTTCAAAGCTTTTAGTTCAGAACTAAGTATCTATCAACCATAGCAACCAAAACAAACAAGGCAACCAATACATCCAAACAACAATTTTGGTCCTTCCGGAGTTTATTTTCCTTTATTGATGTATCGAATCTTCCTAGATCTACCAGAAACTATCGAAGAATTTAGAAAAGATGTTGAACAAAAGAGATTGATAGAGAAAAGATTGCTTCCTTGTTGTTACAGAGTATTGACCATTTATAGTCGTATTCCCTCGTCCCCTATCTCATCCTCTTCTTGCACTCATACTTACTATCAGTGGATAGCAAGAGAATTTACTGAGGCGTTTAGACGGATATCTGAGAATTACTCATTCTAGAGTTTACTTCACTCTATCTCTAATGAGCTACTTAACGTGTTATACTCCTGAGCTAAAGTTCAACCTTAGCTCTGATACCACTTGTCAAGACCCAAAAGTCGACCTTCGAAAATCGGCACCTGTACTTCACTTGTACTCAAAATGCCGTAGATTCAAATGCCGAATCTGGTTCTCGGGAGCTTATAACAACATTAAGTAAATAACACAGCGGAAGAAATGAATAATACATTGATATACAATATCTGATACAACAGAGTGATACAATGAATATCAATATACATCAGAGATATGATACAACAAATAGCAGCGGAAAAGAAAACGATAGATAACATCAGCAGTGGATAATCTCCATCTTCAAAGCACCAATCCAGATATAGCTCGAACTCCCAATAATGATGCACAAAGATAAGCAAGTGCAGTCCGATCCAAAGACTGAACTAGCTCCAGATAATCTACTAAACCTGAATATTTGAAAAACCCAACTCTAGACTGCTCGTGTAGGAAATTATGAGCACCCAGAGTTTAGGAAAGGAACAATAAACTTCGGATCAGTCATGGGACTGGTGTGAGCAACAAAAACAGTTTATCTTTAAAAACGAACAACAAAAGAATTTTAAAGTCAATTCGCAATGCTTTTTGAAAAATGAGACTACCATAAGACCTCCCGCCACACACACAATGCAAACGCAGAATTGGAGGAGATTTCTTCTTATGATAGTCAAAGATGCTTACTACGCAAAATCAAATCATTTGATATTATTACTAGTGCATAGTGCATAAAACAATTTCGAAAGTAGAATATAAATCTTAGCCAGCATAGACATTTCGCACTTATGCCTACTATAGCTACCATGTTCAATAGCAGGTTACCACCACATTCCATGGCAGGTAATACAACTAAAACCGTACAAAGTTCGTATTTGGAAGATGGATTTCCAACAAATGGTCAGGCTAAGGAACTTCCTATTCCACGAAAGAAACGCCTCTGGCGGGACGTTCCGAGAACCACACCGTTCTCTGCCAAACAAGGCCGGCAACCCCTTTTCCCAAGGGATAAAAGAAACCTCAGATATGCCACCCCCGGTCCTTTGGGACCTTTAACCGAGGCGCCTCGAATCCAACATCACACGTCATAAATAAAGTGTGTCCACATGAGTAAGTATCTGGGCTCCATACCATGATACTACCCTTTTCCAAAAGGAATGGTCATACCCTAGGGGAGCTACCCCTGAAAACCTTGCCGCACGATTCCTGTTTCGACCATTACCGGGTTGTGAGGCTCGACGAAGTCTCGTCCACAAAGCTACGCTTTTTCAAAAAGCCACGCTATGGGTCAACAGATGATCAACCTATGATCACAAAGATAAATGATCAAACAAATGATCATATCACAAATGATCAAACACTGATCATCACACAGCAACACTCAGCATGCCACATTACCAAATTGGGATATATCGCTGATAACTTCAACTACATAACCTCTGAGCTCGTACGTCTCAGAGAAGGGTGTTAAGCTAAGAGAATAAATTCTCCGCCACCAAACAGATATGTATTTGAAAGAAATCGGCTTTATATCTCAAAGTGTAATGTCAGACATGTAACCATATAAGTATGTTCCGGGTTCGAACAGAACCGAAGGCACTTCTCACGAAGCCCTTGCAAATCCGGATAATTCCCAATCACGTCCGGACTTCCCATCACAAAAAGAGTGATATAAATCTCTATACCGGAGCAACTCAGTGCAGAGACATTCGACAGGTTGTCCTTTCATTTTCGAAAATATCCGGTCTTCATCACCGATCTTCAAATGCCATCCATATACGACGTATCACTATTCGGAATGGGTTATATGACCCAAAGGTCTTTTCCCGGCTAACCCGAATAGTGAGCGCAATATTCAAAACATATGGATATTGGGATTTCAATTAAGTCACAGCTTATTACCCAAAATCTTGCTTCAAATGGTTTAAACAAATTACCATTTTAATCTTTTTAAACAAAAAGATTCAATTCACAAAGTTCAACTGAATTTCACAAATTCATTTACAGATTTTCCAAATCGATTCCCAATTCAATTTAATTAATTCGTTAAATCTTTAAATCAAAGATTTAACTAATAGCTTTCAAAACAATTCCATTTCAAATGGTTTAAACAAACATCAATTTTAAATCTGTTAAGATAACAGATTTAATTCATAGCTTTCAAAAAGAATTCATTCATAACTTGGAAAAACAATTTTCAATTCAAACTTGAAATTCCTTTAATTAAACTGGAATTTCATTTCCTGTTTGAAAGCTTTTATCATTTGAAAACAAACAGTTTTATTTCAGAAAATCTGATTTATCCATACGAGTGGAAATCCTTGGTTTAAATTCAAATTCCCAACTTATACTTTTAAAATGGTTTAATTCATACAAACACATTTATATCATCTTTAATCCCTAGTTTCGAATCATAGAATTTAATTTCAAACTTGAATTCAAATTTAAATCAAATTATTTAAATCTTCAAAACTCGTTTAAGTTATTCAAGATAACTTTTATCTTTGAAATCCTATTTCAAAAAGCTTTTCACTTTTAAACTCAAATTTCCAATTTCAAAATCAATTGAAATTAAAAATTTCAATTTCAAAAACATCAAATTTACATTATCTGTGACTTAACCGATTTCCACGTGAAATCCATATGTAACATCCCGGAATTTTCGACTTTCGAAAATTTGACATCGATACTCACTTTATCGACTGCCGAGCAAACGAATGCCGGAAAACCGAAAAGTTAGGGTTTTAAAAGAAGAGGTAGAAGAAAAGATAGAAGAGAAAGAAAGAAGAGAAGAAGACAGAAGAAGAAGGAAGAAGAAAGAAGAAGAGAAGAAGAGAATAGAGAAGAACAACAGAACAACATCAGAAGCAGAAACAATATCGGAATCTTACACATCGCAGCGGAACAATATATAATAAATAAACACTAGTCTTTTAAAACAAAGAGCTATATCAGTTTATACATACATCAATCATCAGAGTCAATATACAACAATGGACAGTTATATAACTTGTCCTCATACAGAATACACAGCGGAATAAATACTATCAGATACAAATACTACGTCTCGCCATCCAGCTTGCTTCCAAAGCTCCAGAATATCAAGAATATCCTAATAACATAACTCTAGGCTGCCCGTGTGGAAATTGGTGGGCACCCAGAGTTTAGAAGGGAAACAATAAACTCCGAGTCAGTCATGGTGACTGGTGTGAGATCGTAAAACAGTTTATCTTTAAAACAAAAACGGGATAATTTTAAAGTCAATTCGAAATGCTTTTGAAAAAATGAAACTACCATAAGACCTCCCACCACACATACAATGCAAACGCAGACTTGGAGGAGATTTCTTCTTATGTTAGTCAAAGATGCTTACTACGCAAAAATCAAATCATTTTGGATATTATTATTAGTGCATAGTGGAAAACATTTCGAAAGTAGAATATAAATCTTAGCCAGCATAGGTACCATTATATTATGCCTGCTATAGCTGCCTCCTGAGGAGACAGGTTATACAATTGAAATCGTAAAGGCTCGTATTGTTTCTTTGGATTTCCAACAAATGGTCAGGCTAAGGAACTTCCTTTTCCACGATGGGTACGTCCCTGGAATAGACGACCCGAGAAATAACCTAACATTACGGTTAGATCTCTGCCAACACAAGGTCGGGTTACCTCTGCAAAAGTAGGTAACTACTGACACGCGTATGCCATCCCCCGATCGTCACCGATCTTCCCGAGGATCCCCGATTCGCAACAACCACAAAGAAATAAATTTGCAGCAACCACAGAGGTTAAGTATCTGGGCTCCATACCATGATACCACCTTTATCCAGAAGGAATGACATACACTAAGGGGCGCTACTCCCTAGAACCTTGCTGCATCCTTCCTGTTTCGACCATTTCCGGGGTGTGAGGCTCGTCGAAGTCTCGCCCACAAAGCTACGCTTTCTACAAAGCCATGCTTCGGGTCAAACAAAATGATCAACCTATGATCACAAAGATATAAGATCAAACAAATGATCATATCACAAATGATCAAACACTGATCATTTCACAGCAACACTCAGTATGCCACGTTACCAAATTGGGATATATCGCTGATAAATTTCAACTACATAACCTCTGAGCTCGTACGTCTCAGAGAAGGGTGTTAAGCTAAGAGAATAAATTCTCCGCCACCAACAGAAATGTATTTGAAAGAAATCAGCTCAATATCTCAAATTGTAACGTCAGACACACAATCCATACAAGTCTGTTCCGGGATCGAATAGAACCGAAGGCACTTCTCACGAAGCCCTTGCATATCCGGATAATTTTCTAATCACGTCCGGACTTCCCGTCACTAAGGGTGATAAAACCTCTAAATCGAAGATCAGTCGATGTAGAGTAACTCGACGGTAATCCTTCCGTTTTCAAAAATATCCGGTCTTCAACACCGGTCTTCAAATGCAATTCATAACGACGTATCACATATTCGGAATGGGTTATACGACCCCATGGTCCTTTCCCGGCTAACCCGAATAGTGAGCGATTATTCAAAAACAAGTGTGGCATTCAATTTCATCCAATTCACAACAAATACCATTCAAGGTAATTATTGATAGTCGGTTATTTAACTATCAATAAAGATGCGCAACATCATCAGATTCCAAATAATTTTCCCAATTATTTATTTTCTAAAATATCTTTACTAGATATAAAATTTCCACACTTCCATTTGAAAACAATTTCAAATCAATTTCCACATTTCAAAAATAAATCAATATTTATTTTTAAACAACTTCGCTTTCTTTTATAAATTCCGTATCGAATTTATACTTTCGAATATCTACTGATATTCGATTTTCAAATCGTTTTCAATATTCAATTCCAATTTATCTTGACAAGGATAAATTCTCAAACGTTTCATTTCATTTTGGAAAAGCATTTCCATACTTAATAATAAGTATTTCACAAATCTATTTATTTTCAACGATTGAAAATACTCGATATACTTAAATCAAATTAAGTATAATTTCATTCTTTAAGGAAAATATTCTTTTAACACCTTTATTTGAGTCAAAACGAATGTTACGTAAAACATCGTTACGACGACTCAAAATCACTAGTATAGGGATTCAGAATTAAGATAGATGTATAAATCCCAATACTATATAAAACATTTCCTTCCGGAAATCATTTACTATAACAACAATGTTATAGTCCACCATTTCCTTAAATTTCTCGAAAACGTCTATTTCAACAAGAACTGTTGAAATCTATGCTTTCGATTCATAATACATTTTAAAACATCTTTAAAATGTTTAACTTCATTTTTATATCACTTCTTCAAAAATAAATCCATTTCATTCAACAATATATTCACTGTCCAAAATCGTGAATATAATTCACTAATTACTTTCCACTATTTTCTACACATTTTATTTTCAATAATAATTCGCTATCCAAAATCGCGAATATATCTCCTTTAACAATCTTCTATATTTAATTTATCAAATTCAATTGATTTCGAATTTATAAAAAACAACGTTTATAAATTCTAATTTTATTTTATAACAACTTTGATTTAAAATCTTCCTTTATTAACTTCTATACTTTACTTATCAAAATAAGCGATTTCGGATTTATAACCAACTTTTATAAATTCCAATTCCATTTATAAAAACTTCAATACCAAATCAATTTCAATATTGATTTCTAAATTTATTTTCCATCCCATCTCATTTTATATTGACTTTCCAAATTCGTTTCAATTTGCCAATTAAATTTATAGTTGGATTTCCAACTTATCTTCTTTTAATAAATTCCTTTTTAAGGAAATAAATTTCAATCGTTTCTTTCAATCTATTTAAAAATCCAAATTTAAATTAAATTCTTCAATTTATAATCACTGTTTTATGAAATCCATTTATTTAGCATTTTCACTTTATTCTGGAATTTATTCAATACGATTATAAAAATTTACTTTTTATACTTTAAAAAATTCCTTTCTTCAAAATTTCTTCAATTTCAAAAATTGATTCATTTAGAAATTTTCTACTTGAATTTTAAAAAATTCAATTTCGTTTATCTTTGGAATCCAATGATGTCAAACATCCATTCAGCTAAATTTTAGCTTTCAAACAATTTCCAGATATCAATATGATTAATAGCATCACTATAATCATTCACAGACTCATATCACAATAGAAATGAATTCAATCAATGTGAGGGGTCCAGTTGGATCCCTCCAACCTGTTTCCCTGCATCCAAAGATGTTAGCACAATACCCATTCCGCTCCAGTACGGAATTATCGCGGTATATGGGTTTTATAAAAATCCGCTTACTAACGGCGCAATAGGGTCTCATCCGCTATACGAGGCGGGAAATCAATCAATCCAATATATACATATGCCAATATGTATATATCGCTATATATATATATATATCCTACTATATCTAATAGCACATTCAAACAAATCAATCAATAACTGCAATTCAATTATAAATCTGAGTGAGAAGATCTCACCTTTATAACTTTATATTTGTAATCCAATTTCATCCCAGCTCGTTCTTTACAGATTTTGACCTAGTATAAACATTTTACACCATTTATTAATATTCGAATTAAATAGAATAATAAATTTTCATTTGATAAATTGAATTAGCCAATGATTCAATTTTAACTAGAAATTTCCTTTTTGAAATTATATATACTCTTTTTAGTAACTAAAATAAATCAATTTTCATACCATTTCAAACCTTTAAAAATTCCTGTTATTTTTCCCAAATATTATATATATATATATATATTAACAAGTTTTCCTTTTTAATAAATTACATAAATTAATACTTCTAATTTGACCTAACTCGAAAAATCCATTACTATTGAAATAAATTTAAATTTAAACTAATTTCTCATTTAATAAATTCAATTCGTCAATGATTAAATTGTAAACCAATTCCTTTTTTATAAAAATTTTATTCTACATGTTCAACAGTTTTCTTTTTTCCCATAACACAATAGTAAACCTTTTCCTATATACATAAATATTTTCACATATATAGAAATTTAGCAGATTTCTCCTTTAAATCTTACTGTTTTCGAAATTGAAACTCCAAAATAAATGTTAATATACCTCACAGTCGATCGCATGTTCGAAGTTCGTCGAAGAGCCACCATCGATTGACCACCACGAACAGTCGCGACATCACGGCTCGTCATCTCACCGTGGTCGCCATCAGCCCTCGTCACCGATCCTATCTCGAGGCGCTCAGCCCCAATTTACTCGCGAGCATCCAAAGACTGCCTCGTCGCCTACCTCGTCTTGAACGACCCAGTTAGTCGCGAACGCAAGCTCGAGCGCACGCGTCCCCAAATCCAAGTTGACATCGCCTTGTTCGAAGCGGCAGCCTCGTCCCCTACCTCCTCCTCGCGTGCACGAACGCAACCACCAACGAATCCAATTCGCGACCCAAACAGAAACTGCCTTGATGCCCTAGCCTCGACGAACTGCCGCCGCTCCCTCCACTGCGAATCTGCTCGCGCGCGCCACTGCCTCGCCTTAACACCTCATCGCGATGCAAGATTCCAGGTGCACCGGTGATTCTTCCCCCTTTTCTTCTTATACGAGTTCGATTTGTTTGATTTGAAAAGAAGAGGAGGGAGGGCACGGTTTCGAACTGGAAGAAATAAGAGGGGTTTCGCTTTGCTTTAGAATGAAGGGTGGAAACGGAACTGATTTCGAATTTTAAATGATATGCTGCCATTTCTTTTTCTCGAACGAGATTTGATTTTAAACAGATAGAGGGAGATAGTTTTTTTTTTTAAACTGAAAGAAAATGGGTTACACGATTCTTTTGCGTGATTCCCTGCGTGATCCTAGGCATAACTAAAGGAACGAAACGTGCTGGCGTGACAAATTTTAATAATTTAAATTTAGATTTAAATTGAATAGGACTCTATTCCAACGCGTTTTTGTGTCGTGTGTTCACGTAACAACTCCGAAAAATACGAAAATTGAAATCCGGTAATAATTCAATATTACGGACCCATTGGAACTGGTTTCGTCGAATTCCGAGACTGCGCCTCGGACGGCTATTTTTAAATATCGATTCAAACGTTTAAAATTCAAAACTGAACAGAACAGTTTCAAATTCAATTCTGAAAGTTCTATTACCTCCAGTATTATCAATATAAATTTTAAAAGCTTTTGAAATATTTTTCTTCAGCTCAGAATTGAAGTTTCAAATCTTTATTCAACACTCAACTGATTAAATTTAAAAATTTAATCGCCAAATTCAAAGTTATATCGGGGATTCAAATTAAATCATCGTTCAAATATTTAAAATTAATTAAATATTTCCAATTTAATTTGTTCAAAATTCTGGGTCGTTACAAACTTCCCCCCTTAAAAGAATTTCGTCCTCGAAATTACAAGTTAGGAAAAATGGTCCTTAACTCGTCTACTATTTTTCACAATCTAAATAGTTTTATAAATTTTCAAAACAAATCTTTCTATTAAAGATTCGTTATCATTCAATCTCGTTTTCCAACTTCAATTATAAGTTCCAAACAACATTGTTTACTTCCAAATTCAAATTCGAGTTAAATTCAAATTTTAAACTTTCAAAATTTCTCAAAAATTTTCTAACGCCCTAAATTTCCAAAAAATTTCGCCAGCGTCTCCTTTGCGCGGCTAATACGGTACGACTACAAAACGTCCCTACGGACTCTCAGATTTCAAAAAGAAAAAGAAAAAGCCAAGCGGCTAGAGAAGAAATCATCAAAATTCATATTGAAATTGAAATACTTACCTTTTGTCGAGCAATTCAAATTTATCTTTGAAATCAAATTCCAATTCCTTTATACACCTGTATGTCCTACTAGCCATAATATCTAGTTACATATTCAAACCATTTTGCAAATTCTATTACAAAATTTTCAATATAAACTGCTTATACATTTTTACTTCACTATTGAAGTTACATCCATTCAATTTTTCATTTCAATTCTCATTCGAACAATTCACAATTCCAATCTAATTTGGATTCAATTTACTTTCAATTCTGAAATATTGAATTTTATCAATTATCTGTCATTTACAATTATTCAATTCAATTCATTTGCTTACGAATTCGAAATGAATTTCAACTTTCAATTTCATTTTCATGCACTTGCAATTGCAAATTTATTTGTTCATTCCCTAATTCATTCGTTTTCAATTTGAATCTCATTTCTATCAGGTTCTCAAATATTTTATAAGTCTTCGACTTACTTACATTTTGATTTATCAAATCATTTATACATCCACTTACTAATTTCATTCCATTAGAATTCTATTTTCAATTATAAATTCATATTCACAATTTCATTCCATTATTGAATTTTAAATTTTCAATTACCTTCTTGAATTCTATTCCAAGTCATAAATTCATTTACAATTTGAATTTCATTCAAATCAGATCTCAATATTTTATGAGTTATCAATTTCATAATATTTCATAAATATTTTTATATAGTATTCCAGAGTCTTAATAACATTTTCAAAACCATCTTTGAAAACAATTCAAATTATCCTTTGAATTTCAAAAACATAAACCCAAATTTTCCAACAACTTCCATTTAAAACAATTTGGCAGCAATTTCTCTTTTGGAAACCCGAAAATGAACACCAATGATGCCGCGGTCATCATCGAAGTTATTTTCCAGCGACCGAAAAGAGTTTAGAGCTTTTCATCTCTTCAAAAGACTTTTCAAAACCTTTGAAAATCACTTTCAAACCAAAAAGGATTTAAATTTTCCAAATCTCCAAAATTTTCAAATTCTTTTCAAAACATTTCCAAAAACTTCTCTGGAATTCCGTTTCAAATTACAAATCACATTTATAATTTATATTCTTAAATTTCATTCGTATATGAATTTATTTCTTAACTTTGGAGTTATAATTCCAATTTCTTATCAATTCCAATGAGAATAATTTAATATTATTACCTCTAGCAACCATGCAACCATATACTATAGTACTTCATAGAAAAACATTTCTTTTCTATACAAAAATAGTTTTGGGCAAAATTATCCCATTTACCCTATTTTAAAACAATACTGTGTCAGTTTATCTTGTTTAAGAGTTTAGAAACCCCTATCGATTACAGTTAGCTAGACTGCACCGACCAGAATCCATAAACAATCAACCGATAAGTCAACACAATACAAAACAATTTTATATTCAAATAACAAATACGCGCTCATATCTATTATTACACTCAACTCATTCTAGAGTACTGCTGACTCTATCTCTAATGAGTAACACCCAACAGAGCAGGGTTGTCGCTTAACCATATGCTCTGATACCAAATGTAACATCCCGGAATTTTCGACTTTCGAAAATTTGACATCGATACTCACTTTATCGACTGCCGAGCAAACGAATGCCGGAAAACCGAAAAGTTAGGGTTTTAAAAGAAGAGGTAAAAGAAAAGATAGAAGAGAAAGAAAGAAGAGAAGAAGACAGAAGAAGAAGGAAGAAGAAAGAAGAAGAGAAGAAGAGAATAGAGAAGAACAACAGAACAACATCAGAAGCAGAAACAATATCAGAATCTTACACATCGCAGCGGAACAATATATAATATGTAACGACCCAGAATTTTTGATAATTAAAATTCGAATATTTAATTGATTTTAAATATTAATAAATGAATTTAATAAGTCGAATAATTTTAAATTCGAATATTGGATTTAATTTGGTCAATTAAATCGATAAATTAATAATTGAAATTCCAGAGATAATTGAAAATCGAGTTTAAAATGATTGAAAATGATTTGGGAAATTTTATTTAATCATACTGGAGTTATAGAAAGGTTATAGAACTTTTAAAACTGAATTTAAAGTTAATCTGTGAAAATTGAATATTTTAATATTTAATTATCGACTGTAAAAATAGCCAATTTTTGAACAATCTCAGAATTGAACGAGACCAATTCCATTGGATCCGTAATAGTTAGTTATTATCGGATTTCAATTTTCGTATCCATCGGAGTTGTCGTTTGACCGTGGCAACTCGAAACGCATCGATATCATTTTAATTTTAAATCGTCGAGTTAAATTAGTCATTTTTCAGAAAGTCTCGGATTTCGACGAAACTAGTTTCATCAGATCCGTAATGTGATATTATTGTAAGATTTCAAATTTCAAGTCAATCGGATGTACCGTTTGTCCGGGGCAAGCCAAAACGCATTGAAATCGGTTTAAATCGATTTGATTTAAATTTGACTGTTTATTTCCGTAACTCACACAGATGACCAAATTAGCTCCCGAAACATGTTTCATTGTGTTCGGAATGCGGGGTAAACCTTACGAATGCCAGGCGGCACGTGTAATTTGGAGTTCGTTTGGAAAAGTCGTTTTAAAATGAATTTAGTATTATTATATACGTACATATATACACGTTATAAAACAAAACCCTAGCTATTATC
This sequence comes from Allium fistulosum, assembly GCA_030737815.1. Taxonomy (NCBI): domain Eukaryota; kingdom Viridiplantae; phylum Streptophyta; class Magnoliopsida; order Asparagales; family Amaryllidaceae; genus Allium; species Allium fistulosum. The sequence goes on along the minus strand of CM060908.1, from coordinate 409,162,638 downwards.
TTCCAGCCGTCACCCCTAAAATCAATGGCCGATATTTTGCTTTCTTTTCTCTTCGATTTCTCTAAATCCACTCAGTATTATTGAAAACTCCCTAAATCAAAAACGTTAAGCATCACGAGAGTTTCAAATCTCTACGGCTGTGATCATCATCGGCGCGTTGATGGAGGCGCAGCTGGCCAAGGAAGTGCGCGCGTTCGTGAGGCTAATTCTCAGCCTAGGTGGGACCGAGCTTCACTTGCTCGTGGTCGTTGGAGGAGGAGGAGATGGGCTTTCATATGAAGGTGGTTGATCGAAGGCTAGGCGATCGGGGGAGGCTCGAAAATTGATAAGGTTAGGTGGCCGATTTGGGTTTCTCGTACGTGATATTGCCTGGGTTTCAAACGCATGATGAAGAAGAAAGGCTGTTCGGCCTGGATTGCTTGGATCAATAATCAAGGGCCACGATGCGTTGTAGGTTATAAAATTTGAAAAAGGAATTGTATATTAATTATATTTAAATTTGTATAAACTTTAAATTGTTATATCTCTTTCGTACGAGATCGAAAAAATGCGAAATCAGATGCGTTGGAATCGTATCGTCGAACACTTCGCTATGGAACTGAATTGGAGCCATTTGGAGCTAGTGTGAATTTCGGGTGAAATTAAACGTCTGTTTATTTTATTCGAAATAAACGCTGGAATCAGAATTGAAATCAAGGTGAGATCTTCTCACTCAAATTGAAAGCGGAATTTTCAGTTATTGTTTGATTGTTTGTTTGGATTGTGGATATTAGATATTTTAGGATATATCTATATATAGCAATATATACATATTGGCATATGTATATATTGGATTGATTGATTCCCGCCTCGTATAGCGGATGAGACCCTATTGCGCCGTTAGTAAGCGGATTTTTATAAAAACCTATATACCGCGATAATTCCGTACTGGAGCGGAATTGGTATTGTGCTAACATCTGTGGATGCAGGGAAACAGGTTGGAGGGATCCAACTGGATTCCTCACCGTATTGATTATTTACAGATATTTTGATATATTCTATTATCATATTGATATATGATATTGACTGTTGTGATGGACTGATTGGTGTTGTTGCATCATCGGATTCAGTTTTGAAATTTAAAAATAACGACTTTTATTTTAAAAAGATTTTAAAGTGATTTTTGAAAAGTAGACGTTTATCGAATTTTTGAATTGATTTATTTCAGAAAAATAAACGTCTAGAATTTTAAAGTTATAAGAGTTAAGATTTTTGGTGAAATATAACCAAAGTGTGATTTTTGAAATGAAAGTTGATTTAATTATAAAATGGGTTAAATTGAGATTTTTAAAGTATTATAAAAGATGTACAGAAAAATTGATATATTTATCAATTTAAAATTTTTGGAATTTTAAAACGAGTTTTTATAAGTGAAGATATGAATCTTATAGAATTTTAAAATTGTGAAGATATGAAATTTATAGATGTATAAATTGTGAAGTTAAAATGAATGAAATTGTAGAATAGAAGATTTATAAGGAATTAACTTATAAATTGGATTTTTGCCTACAAATGAAATATTGATCGAATTTGTTAATAAAGGAGATGTACAAATCGAAGTTGTTATAAAATATAAAAGGTGAAATTTATAAACATTGTTGTATAAATCCAAAACCAATTGAAATTGATAGGTTAAACATAGAAGTTTAATAAAGGAGATATATCCGCGGTTTTGGATAGTGGATAATTATTGAAATAAAAATGGGTAGAAAATATTGAAATGTGGTTAGTGAAGTATATTCACGATTTTTGGACAGTGAATATATTGTTAAGTAAAATGAATACTGTTTTGGGAAAGTGATATTGAAAAATGAAGTTAAACATTTTAAAGATGTTTTAAAATGTATTATAAATCGAAAGCAGAGATTTCCGCAGTTCTTGTTGAAATAGACGTTTTCGAGAAATAAGGAAATGATGGACTATAACACTGTTGTTATAGTAAATGATTTCCGAAAGGAAATGTTTTAATGTAGTATTGGGATTTATATATCTATCTAAATTTGAATCCCTATACTAGTGATTTTGAGTCGTCGTAACGATGTTTTACGTAACATTCGTTTTGACTCAAATAAATGTGTTTAAAGAGAATGATTTCCTTAAAGAATGAGTATATACTTAATTTGATTTAAGTATATCGAATATTTTCAAATGTTGAAAATAAATAGATTTGTGAAATACTTATCATTAAATAAGTATGGAAATGCTTTTCCAATATGAAATAAACTGTTTTGAGATTTTATCTTCAAAGATAAAATGAAATGTGAATATTTGAAATTTGTTTTCAAATGGTTAAAGTGTGGAAGTTTTATATCTAGTAAAGATATTTTTGAAGATAAATAATTTGGAAAATTATTTGGAATCTGATGATGTTGCGCATCTTTATTGATAGTTAAATAACCGACTATCAATAATTACCTTGAGTAGGTATTTGTTGTGAATTGGGTGAATTTGAATGCCACACTTATTTTTGAATAATCGCTCACTATTCGGGTTAGCCGGGAAAGGACCATGGGGTCGTATAACCCACTCCGAATATGTGATACGTCGTTATGAATTGCATTCGAAGACCGGTGTTGAAGACCGGATATTTTTGAAAACGGAAGGATTACCGTCGAGTTACTCTACATCGGCTGATCTCCGATTTAGAGGTTTTATCACCCTTAGTGACGGGAAGTCCTGACGTGATTGAAAATTATCCGGAATTGCAAGGGCTTCGTGAGAAGTGCCTTCGGTTCTGTTCGATCCCGGAACAGACTTGTATGGATTGTGTGTCTGACGTTACAATTTGAGATATAAAGCTGATTTCTTTCAAATACATTTCTGTTGGTGGCGGAGAATTTATTCTCTTAGCTTAACACCCTTCTCTGAGACGTACGAGCTCAGAGGTTATGTAGTTGAAATTTATCAGCGATATATCCCAATTTGGTAACGTGGCATACTGAGTGTTGCTGTGAAATGATCAGTGTTTGATCATTTGTGATATGATCATTGTTTGATCTTATATCGTGGTGATCATAGGTTGATCATTTTGTTTGACCCGAAGTAGGGCTTTTTGAGAAAGCGTAGCTTTGTGGACGAGACTTCGTCGAGCCTCACACCCCGGAAATGGTCGAAACAGGAAGGATGCGGCAAGGTTCTAGGGAGTAGCGCCCCTTAGTGTATGTCATTCCTTCTGGATAGAGGTGGTATCATGGTATGGAGCCCAGATACTTAACCTATGTGGTTGCTGCATTATTATCTATGTGGTTTGTTGGAAATCGGGGATCCTCGGGAAGATCGGTTACGATCGGGGGATGGCATACGTGTGTCAGTAGTTACCTATTTTTGCAGAGGTAACCCGGCCTTGTGTTGGCAGAGATCTAACCGTAATGTTAGGTTATTTCTCGGGTCGTCTATTCCAGGGACGTACCCATCGTGGAAAAGGAAGTTCCTTAGCCTGACCATTTGTTGGAAATCCAAACTCCAATACGAACTTTGTACGGTATTAGTTGTAGAACCTGCCATTTACGTACGGTGGTCACCACTGTTTAGACGGTAGCTATAGTAGGCATACGATACTGGTCGTATGTTGGCTAAGATTAATATTATACTTTCGAAATGTTTCTACACTATGCACTAATAATAATATCAAAAAGAATTTGATTTTTGCGTAGTAAGCATCTTTGACTATCATAAGAAGAAATCTTCCCTAATTCTACGTTTGCATTGTGTGTATGGCGGGAGGTCTTATGGTAGTTTCATTTTCCCAAAAGCATTGCGAAATTTACTTTAAAATTATCCTGTTGTTTATTTTAAAGAATAACTGTTTTACGATCTCACACCAGTCACCATGACTGACTCGGAGTTTATTGTTCCCTTCTAAACTCTGGGTGCCCACAAATTTCCACACGGGCAGCCTAGAGTTATATTATCAGGATATTCTGGATATTCTGGAGCTTGGAGATAAGCTGGATGACGAGACGTAGTAATTGTATCTGATATATTTATTCCGCTGTGTATTCTGTATGAGGACAAGTTTATATAACTGTCCATTGATGTGATGTATTGTATTGAGTTGTATATTGTTGTATATTGACTCTGATATGATGTGATGTAATGTAATAACAGATATAACTCTTTTGTTTTTAAATGATATTCATTTATCTATTATATATTGTTCCGCTGCGATATGTGAGATTCTGATATTGTTTTCTGTTTCTGTTTTCTGCTCTTGTTCTGTTGATGTTCTTCTTTCTTTTTCTTCTATCTTCTTCTTCTACCTTTTTCTTCTTTCTTAAAACCATAACTTTTCGGGTTTCCGGCATTCGATGGCTCAGCAGTCGATAAAGTGAGTATCGATGTTGAATTTTCGAAAGTCGAAAATTTTCGGGATGTTACATTTGGTATCAGAGCATATGGTTAAGCGACAAACCTGCTCTGTTGGGTGTTACTCATTAGAGATAGAGTCAGTAGTACTCTAGAATGAGTTTGAGTGTAGTAATAGATATGAGTGCGTATTTGTTAGTGAATATAAAATTGTTTTATATTGTGATGATTGGTTTGTTGAGTGGTATATGGATTCTGGTCGGTATTGTCCGTACAACTTTATCGATAGGGATCTCTAAACACTTATATAGAACAATTCGGCACGATATTGTTTTAAAATTGGGTAAATGAAATAATTTTACCTTGATTATATTTTGTATATAAAGAAATAATTTTACAGAATTATTAAAGTATATATGAATTGATTGTTTGGTTGTAAAAAAATGTAAATATATACAAGTTAATTAAAGTTGTTTGAATAAGTTGAATTAAAACAACAATTGTGAAAGAGTAAATTGTATAAACCAATGAATTATAAAGATGAAGTTATAATTAATATGATTTACAATTGTGTAATAATCTTACATATATAAAGTGAAGATTATATAAGTAAAAGATTTGTAATTGTGATTTATAATCTGAAATAAAATTCCAGAGAAGTGTTTTGAAAGGATTTGATATTTTGGAAAAAATGTTTTAGAGTGATGAAAGCTCTAAACTCTTTTCAGGTCGCTGGAAAATAATCCTGATGATGATGGCCACATCATTAGAATTCATTTTCGGGTTTCCAAAAGAGGAATTGCTGCCAGAATATTTTAAATAAAAGTTGATTGGAAAAATTTGGATTTTGTTTTGGGAATTCAAAAGATAAATTTGAACAGATTTCAAAATAGTTTTGAAAGATTGAAAAGATTCTGGAATTGAATGAATTGATAACTTATATAATTTAAATTCTGATAGAATAAATTTAACTTAAAGGATGAAGTTAAATTAAAGTAAGTATAAGTGAATCAATTAAATCTAAGTTGAAATTGTGGAATATGAAATCTGGATTTAATGTGAATTTTGAATAAGTGAAGAAATTTGACCTTGGTAAAAGTTAAATAGGATTAAAATTTGAATTTGGATTTATAAGTGGAAACTTAAGTTAAGTTAAACAAATGTTGTTTAATTGGAATATAACTTAAGTAATGTTGAACGAAGTTGATTTTGATATCAAAGTAAATTAATAAAGGGAATTTATTAAATGAATGTGAACTTGAGTTATATAAATGAAATTCAACTTTATTTGTTAAATGAATTAGCAATTGAATTGAATAAATGGATTGGATGTTAATCAATCTAATGTGAAGTATTGATATGAAATCATGAATATAAGTGTTAATTCATTAAAAGCCAATGAAGTTGAGAAATTAAATAAATTGAATGGAAGTCAATTTAATTTAAAAGTGTTGAACCAAATCGAATGTAAAATTTATAATTTGGTTGTGTTGAATATACATTGGTTGTTATTTGATTGTTAGTTGATTGTGTATAAAAAAATTCATTAAGTATTAATGAAATTGAATTAGCAAATTGGAAAGCTATGTGATTAAATTCAAATTGGAAGTGAACGAATGTGAATTAGTGAATGTAAACTAATTGAATTGAAAGAGAATGTTGATTAAATCCAATGTAAATGAATCGAATATGATTTAAAATTGAAAACCAATTCAATGAATATTAATGAGAAATGAATGAATATTGATTCGGTATGGATTTGTTGGATGTTTATTGGATGATGATGGTTTGATGGTTGCATTGTTGCTTCTGAATGCATTTGTTGTTTGTTGCATTTGCTATGTTGACATATGTAGTATTATGTTACTATATGATGTATATTGACTATATTTTCATATCTACATGTTCTCATATGGTTTGTTGAGTGTTTAGTAGGTGCGGATGGCGTTGCTTCGCCTTTGGAGCTCGCTTTCGCGCTATATTAGCCGTATACGCTCGCTAAAAATATAATAAGGTACATATCTCGGATTAAATATCGTACTTTTACACTTTTTCCCTACGGGATGCCTCATCACTTGATGGGATGTATATTTGTGATATATATACACTGTCATTTTTTTTTCCGGATCGAGCCGCGCAAAGGAGACGCTGGCGAAATTTTCTGAAAATTTAAGGCGTTAGAATATTTTTGAGAAATTTGAAAATTTTGAAAACTAAGTTATGATTTGAAAACTTAGTAAAGATTTTGTGAGAAGTTAACTATGAATTTTGGAAAAGTTAAACACTTAACAGATTTGAAAATTTAATTTGAACGGTTTGTTTTGGAAAGTTAACGGATTTTGTATCTTTTTCCTAACTTGTAATTTCGAGGACGAAATTCTTTTAAGGGGGGAAGTCTGTAACGACCCAGAATTTTTGATAATTAAAATTCGAATATTTAATTGATTTTAAATATTAATAAATGAATTTAATAAGTCGAATAATTTTAAATTCGAATATTGGATTTAATTTGGTCAATTAAATCGATAAATTAATAATTGAAATTCCAGAGATAATTGAAAATCGAGTTTAAAATGATTGAAAATGATTTGGGAAATTTTATTTAATCATACTGGAGTTATAGAAAGGTTATAGAACTTTTAAAACTGAATTTAAAGTTAATCTGTGAAAATTGAATATTTTAATATTTAATTATCGACTGTAAAAATAGCCAATTTTTGAACAATCTCAGAATTGAACGAGACCAGTTCCATTGGATCCGTAATAGTTAGTTATTATCGGATTTCAATTTTCGTATCCATCGGAGTTGTCGTTTGACCGTGGCAACTCGAAACGCATCGATATCATTTTAATTTTAAATCGTCGAGTTAAATTAGTCATTTTTCAGAAAGTCTCGGATTTTGACGAAACTAGTTTCATCAGATCCGTAATGTGATATTATTGTAAGATTTCAAATTTCAAGTCAATCGGATGTACCGTTTGTCCGGGGCAAGCCAAAACGCATTGAAATCGGTTTAAATCGATTTGATTTAAATTTGACTGTTTATTTCCGTAACTCACACAGATGACCAAATTAGCTCCCGAAACATGTTTCATTGTGTTCGGAATGCGGGGTAAACCTTACGAATGCCAGGCGGCACGTGTAATTTGGAGATCGTTTGGAAAAGTCGTTTTAAAATGAATTTAATATTATTATATACGTACATATATACACGTTATAAAACAAAACCCTAGCTATTATCTTCCAGCCGTCACCCCTAAAATCAATGGCCGATATTTTGCTTTCTTTTCTCTTCGATTTCTCTAAATCCACTCAGTATTATTGAAAACTCCCTAAATCAAAAATGTTAAGCATCACGAGAGTTTCAAATCTCTACGGCTGTGATCATCATCGGCGCGTTGATGGAGGCGCAGCTGGCCAAGGAAGTGCGCGCGTTCGTGAGGCTAATTCTCAGCCTAGGTGGGACCGAGCTTCACTTGCTCGTGGTCGTTGGAGGAGGAGGAGATGGGCTTTCATATGAAGGTGGTTGATCGAAGGCTAGGCGATCGGGGGAGGCTCGAAAATTGATAAGGTTAGGTGGCCGATTTGGGTTTCTCGTACGTGATATTGCCTGGGTTTCAAACGCATGATGAAGAAGAAAGGCTGTTCGGCCTGGATTGCTTGGATCAATAATCAAGGGCCACGATGCGTTGTAGGTTATAAAATTTGAAAAAGGAATTGTATATTAATTATATTTAAATTTGTATAAACTTTAAATTGTTATATCTCTTTCGTACGAGATCGAAAAAATGCGAAATCAGATGCGTTGGAATCGTATCGTCGAACACTTCGCTATGGAACTGAATTGGAGCCATTTGGAGCTAGTGTGAATTTCGGGTGAAATTAAACGTCTGTTTATTTTATTCGAAATAAACGCTGGAATCAGAATTGAAATCAAGGTGAGATCTTCTCACTCAAATTGAAAGCGGAATTTTCAGTTATTGTTTGATTGTTTGTTTGGATTGTGGATATTAGATATTTTAGGATATATCTATATATAGCAATATATACATATTGGCATATGTATATATTGGATTGATTGATTCCCGCCTCGTATAGCGGATGAGACCCTATTGCGCCGTTAGTAAGCAGATTTTTATAAAAACCTATATACCGCGATAATTCCGTACTGGAGCGGAATTGGTATTGTGCTAACATCTGTGGATGCAGGGAAACAGGTTGGAGGGATCCAACTGGATTCCTCACCGTATTGATTATTTACAGATATTTTGATATATTCTGTTATCATATTGATATATGATATTGACTGTTGTGATGGACTGATTGGTGTTGTTGCATCATCGGATTCAGTTTTGAAATTTAAAAATAACGACTTTTATTTTAAAAAGATTTTAAAGTGATTTTTGAAAAGTAGACGTTTATCGAATTTTTGAATTGATTTATTTCAGAAAAATAAACGTCTAGAATTTTAAAGTTATAAGAGTTAAGATTTTTGGTGAAATATAACCAAAGTGTGATTTTTGAAATGAAAGTTGATTTAATTATAAAATGGGTTAAATTGAGATTTTTAAAGTATTATAAAAGATGTACAGAAAAATTGATATATTTATCAATTTAAAATTTTTGGAATTTTAAAACGAGTTTTTATAAGTGAAGATATGAATCTTATAGAATTTTAAAATTGTGAAGATATGAAATTTATAGATGTATAAATTGTGAAGTTAAAATGAATGAAATTGTAGAATAGAAGATTTATAAGGAATTAACTTATAAATTGGATTTTTGCCTACAAATGAAATATTGATCGAATTTGTTAATAAAGGAGATGTACAAATCGAAGTTGTTATAAAATATAAAAGGTGAAATTTATAAACATTGTTGTATAAATACAAAACCAATTGAAATTGATAGGTTAAACATAGAAGTTTAATAAAGGAGATATATCCGCGGTTTTGGATAGTGGATAATTATTGAAATAAAAATGGGTAGAAAATATTGAAATGTGGTTAGTGAAGTATATTCACGATTTTTGGACAGTGAATATATTGTTAAGTAAAATGAATACTGTTTTGGGAAAGTGATATTGAAAAATGAAGTTAAACATTTTAAAGATGTTTTAAAATGTATTATAAATCGAAAGCAGAGATTTCCGCAGTTCTTGTTGAAATAGACGTTTTCGAGAAATAAGGAAATGATGGACTATAACACTGTTGTTATAGTAAATGATTTCCGAAAGGAAATGTTTTAATGTAGTATTGGGATTTATATATCTATCTAAATTCGAATCCCTATACTAGTGATTTTGAGTCGTCGTAACGATGTTTTACGTAACATTCGTTTTGACTCAAATAAATGTGTTTAAAGAGAATGATTTCCTTAAAGAATGAGTATATACTTAATTTGATTTAAGTATATCGAATATTTTCAAATGTTGAAAATAAATAGATTTGTGAAATACTTATTATTAAATAAGTATGGAAATGCTTTTCCAATATGAAATAAACTGTTTTGAGATTTTATCTTCAAAGATAAAATGAAATGTGAATATTTGAAATTTGTTTTCAAATGGTTAAAGTGTGGAAGTTTTATATCTAGTAAAGATATTTTTGAAGATAAATAATTTGGAAAATTATTTGGAATCTGATGATGTTGCGCATCTTTATTGATAGTTAAATAACCGACTATCAATAATTACCTTGAGTAGGTATTTGTTGTGAATTGGGTGAATTTGAATGCCACACTTATTTTTGAATAATCGCTCACTATTCGGGTTAGCCGGGAAAGGACCATGGGGTCGTATAACCCATTCCGAATATGTGATACGTCGTTATGAATTGCATTCGAAGACCGGTGTTGAAGACCGGATATTTTTGAAAACGGAAGGATTACCGTCGAGTTACTCTACATCGGCTGATCTCCGATTTAGAGGTTTTATCACCCTTAGTGACGGGAAGTCCTGACGTGATTGAAAATTATCCGGAATTGCAAGGGCTTCGTGAGAAGTGCCTTTGGTTCTGTTCGATCCCGGAACAGACTTGTATGGATTGTGTGTCTGACGTTACAATTTGAGATATAAAGCTGATTTCTTTCAAATACATTTCTGTTGGTGGCGGAGAATTTATTCTCTTAGCTTAACACCCTTCTCTGAGACGTACGAGCTCAGAGGTTATGTAGTTGAAATTTATCAGCGATATATCCCAATTTGGTAACGTGGCATACTGAGTGTTGCTGTGAAATGATCAGTGTTTGATCATTTGTGATATGATCATTGTTTGATCTTATATCGTGGTGATCATAGGTTGATCATTTTGTTTGACCCGAAGCAGGGCTTTTTGAGAAAGCGTAGCTTTGTGGACGAGACTTCGTCGAGCCTCACACTCCGGAAATGGTCGAAACAGGAAGGATGCGGCAAGATTCTAGGGAGTAGCGCCCCTTAGTGTATGTCATTCCTTCTGGATAGAGGTGGTATCATGGTATGGAGCCCAGATACTTAACCTATGTGGTTGCTGCATTATTATCTATGTGGTTTGTTGGAAATCGGGGATCCTCGGGAAGATCGGTTATGATCGGGGGATGGCATACGCGTGTCAGTAGTTACCTATTTTTGCAGAGGTAACCCGGCCTTGTATTGGCAGAGATCTAACCGTAATGTTAGGTTATTTCTCGGGTCGTCTATTCCAGGGACGTACCCATCGTGGAAAAGGAAGTTCCTTAGCCTGACCATTTGTTGGAAATCCAAACTCCAATACGAACTTTGTACGGTATTAGTTGTAGAACCTGCCATTTACGTACGGTGGTCACCACTGTTTAGATGGTAGCTATAGTAGGCATACGATACTGGTCGTATGTTGGCTAAGATTAATATTATACTTTCGAAATGTTTCTACACTATGCACTAATAATAATATCAAAAAGAATTTGATTTTTGCGTAGTAAGCATCTTTGACTATCATAAGAAGAAATCTTCCCCAATTCTGCGTTTGCATTGTGTGTGTGGCGGGAGGTCTTATGGTAGTTTCATTTTCCCAAAAGCATTGCGAAATTTACTTTAAAATTATCCTATTGTTTATTTTAAAGAATAACTGTTTTACGATCTCACACCAGTCACCATGACTGACTCGGAGTTTATTGTTCCCTTCAAAACTTTGGGTGCCCACAAATTTCCACACGGGCAGCCTAGAGTTATATTATCAGGATATTCTGGATATTCTGGAGCTTGGAGATAAGCTGGATGACGAGACGTAGTAATTGTATCTGATATATTTATTCCGCTGTGTATTCTGTATGAGGACAAGTTTATATAACTGTCCATTGATGTGATGTATTGTATTGAGTTGTATATTGTTGTATATTGACTCTGATATGATGTGATGTAATGTAATAACAGATATAACTCTTTTGTTTTTAAATGATATTCATTTATCTATTATATATTGTTCCGCTGCGATATGTGAGATTCTGATATTGTTTTCTGTTTCTGTTTTCTGCTCTTGTTCTGTTGATGTTCTTCTTTCTTTTTCTTCTATCTTCTTCTTCTACCTTTTTCTTCTTTCTTAAAACCATAACTTTTCGGGTTTCCGGCATTCGATGGCTCAGCAGTCGATAAAGTGAGTATCGATGTTGAATTTTCGAAAGTCGAAAATTTTCGGGATGTTACATTTGGTATCAGAGCATATGGTTAAGCGACAAACCTGCTCTGTTGGGTGTTACTCATTAGAGATAGAGTCAGTAGTACTCTAGAATGAGTTTGAGTGTAGTAATAGATATGAGTGCGTATTTGTTAGTGAATATAAAATTGTTTTATATTGTGATGATTGGTTTGTTGAGTGGTATATGGATTCTGGTCGGTATTGCCCGTACAACTTTATCGATAGGGATCTCTAAACACTTATATAGAACAATTCGGCACGATATTGTTTTAAAATTGGGTAAATGAAATAATTTTACCTTGATTATATTTTGTATATAAAGAAATAATTTTACAGAATTATTAAAGTATATATGAATTGATTGTTTGGTTGTAAAAAAATGTAAATATATACAAGTTAATTAAAGTTGTTTGAATAAGTTGAATTAAAACAACAATTGTGAAAGAGTAAATTGTATAAACCAATGAATTATAAAGATGAAGTTATAATTAATATGATTTACAATTGTGTAATAATCTTACATATATAAAGTGAAGATTATATAAGTAAAAGATTTGTAATTGTGATTTATAATCTGAAATAAAATTCCAGAGAAGTGTTTTGAAAGGATTTGATATTTTGGAAAAAATGTTTTAGAGTGATGAAAGCTCTAAACTCTTTTCAGGTCGCTGGAAAATAATCCTGATGATGATGGCCACATCATTAGAATTCATTTTCGGGTTTCCAAAAGAGGAATTGCTGCCAGAATATTTTAAATAAAAGTTGATTGGAAAATTTTGGATTTTGTTTTGGGAATTCAAAAGATAAATTTGAACAGATTTCAAAATAGTTTTGAAAGATTGAAAAGATTCTGGAATTGAATGAATTGATAACTTATATAATTTAAATTCTGATAGAATAAATTTAACTTAAAGGATGAAGTTAAATTAAAGTAAGTATAAGTGAATCAATTAAATCTAAGTTGAAATTGTGGAATATGAAATCTGGATTTAATGTGAATTTTGAATAAGTGAAGAAATTTGACCTTGGTAAAAGTTAAATAGGATTAAAATTTGAATTTGGATTTATAAGTGGAAACTTAAGTTAAGTTAAACAAATGTTGTTTAATTGGAATATAACTTAAGTAATGTTGAACGAAGTTGATTTTGATATCAAAGTAAATTAATAAAGGGAATTTATTAAATGAATGTGAACTTGAGTTATATAAATGAAATTCAACTTTATTTGTTAAATGAATTAGCAATTGAATTGAATAAATGGATTGGATGTTAATCAATCTAATGTGAAGTATTGATATGAAATCATGAATATAAGTGTTAATTCATTAAAAGCCAATGAAGTTGAGAAATTAAATAAATTGAATGGAAGTCAATTTAATTTAAAAGTGTTGAACCAAATCGAATGTAAAATTTATAATTTGGTTGTGTTGAATATACATTGGTTGTTATTTGATTGTTAGTTGATTGTGTATAAAAAAATTCATTAAGTATTAATGAAATTGAATTAGCAAATTGGAAAGCTATGTGATTAAATTCAAATTGGAAGTGAACGAATGTGAATTAGTGAATGTAAACTAATTGAATTGAAAGAGAATGTTGATTAAATCCAATGTAAATGAATCGAATATGATTTAAAATTGAAAACCAATTCAATGAATATTAATGAGAAATGAATGAATATTGATTCGGTATGGATTTGTTGGATGTTTATTGGATGATGATGGTTTGATGGTTGCATTGTTGCTTCTGAATGCATTTGTTGTTTATTGCATTTGCTATGTTGACATATGTAGTATTATGTTACTATATGATGTATATTGACTATATTTTCATATCTACATGTTCTCATATGGTTTGTTGAGTGTTTAGTAGGTGCGGATGGCGTTGCTTCGCCTTTGGAGCTCGCTTTCGCGCTATATTAGCCGTATACGCTCGCTAAAAATATAATAAGGTACATATCTCGGATTAAATATCGTACTTTTACACTTTTTCCCTACGGGATGCCTCATCACTTGATGGGATGTATATTTGTGATATATATACACTGTCATTTTTTTTTCCGGATCGAGCCGCGCAAAGGAGACGCTGGCGAAATTTTCTGAAAATTTAAGGCGTTAGAATATTTTTGAGAAATTTGAAAATTTTGAAAACTAAGTTATGATTTGAAAACTTAGTAAAGATTTTGTGAGAAGTTAACTATGAATTTTGGAAAAGTTAAACACTTAACAGATTTGAAAATCTAAGTTGAACGGTTTGTTTTGGAAAGTTAACGGATTTTGTATCTTTTTCCTAACTTGTAATTTCGAGGACGAAATTCTTTTAAGGGGGGAAGTCTGTAACGACCCAGAATTTTTGATAATTAAAATTCGAATATTTAATTGATTTTAAATATTAATAAATGAATTTAATAAGTCGAATAATTTTAAATTCGAATATTGGATTTAATTTGGTCAATTAAATCGATAAATTAATAATTGAAATTCCAGAGATAATTGAAAATCGAGTTTAAAATGATTGAAAATGATTTGGGAAATTTTATTTAATCATACTGGAGTTATAGAAAGGTTATAGAACTTTTAAAACTGAATTTAAAGTTAATCTGTGAAAATTGAATATTTTAATATTTAATTATCGACTGTAAAAATAGCCAATTTTTGAACAATCTCAGAATTGAACGAGACCAGTTCCATTGGATCCGTAATAGTTAGTTATTATCGGATTTCAATTTTCGTATCCATCGGAGTTGTCGTTTGACCGTGGCAACTCGAAACGCATCGATATCATTTTAATTTTAAATCGTCGAGTTAAATTAGTCATTTTTCAGAAAGTCTCAGATTTCGACGAAACTAGTTTCATCAGATCCGTAATGTGATATTATTGTAAGATTTCAAATTTCAAGTCAATCGGATGTACCGTTTGTCCGGGGCAAGCCAAAACGCATTGAAATCGGTTTAAATCGATTTGATTTAAATTTGACTGTTTATTTCCGTAACTCACACAGATGACCAAATTAGCTCCCGAAACACGTTTCATTGTGTTCGGAATGCGGGGTAAACCTTACGAATGCCAGGCGGCACGTGTAATTTGGAGATCGTTTGGAAAAGTCGTTTTAAAATGAATTTAATATTATTATATACGTACATATATACACGTTATAAAACAAAACCCTAGCTATTATCTTCCAGCCGTCACCCCTAAAATCAATGGCCGATATTTTGCTTTCTTTTCTCTTCGATTTCTCTAAATCCACTCAGTATTATTGAAAACTCCCTAAATCAAAAACGTTAAGCATCACGAGAGTTTCAAATCTCTACGGCTGTGATCATCATCGGCGCGTTGATGGAAGCGCAGCTGGCCAAGGAAGTGCACGCGTTCGTGAGGCTAATTCTCAGCCTAGGTGGGACCGAGCTTCACTTGCTCGTGGTCGTTGGAGGAGATGGGCTTTCATATGAAGGTGGTTGATCGAAGGCTAGGCGATCGGGGGAGGCTCGAAAATTGATAAGGTTAGGTGGCCGATTTGGGTTTCTCGTACGTGATATTGCCTGGGTTTCAAACGCATGATGAAGAAGAAAGGCTGTTCGGCCTGGATTGCTTGGATCAATAATCAAGGGCCACGATGCGTTGTAGGTTATAAAATTTGAAAAAGGAATTGTATATTAATTATATTTAAATTTGTATAAACTTTAAATTGTTATATCTCTTTCGTACGAGATCGAAAAAATGCGAAATCAGATGCGTTGGAATCGTATCGTCGAACACTTCGCTATGGAACTGAATTGGAGCCATTTGGAGCTAGTGTGAATTTCGGGTGAAATTAAACGTCTGTTTATTTTATTCGAAATAAACGCTGGAATCAGAATTGAAATCAAGGTGAGATCTTCTCACTCAAATTGAAAGTGGAATTTTCAGTTATTGTTTGATTGTTTGTTTGGATTGTGGATATTAGATATTTTAGGATATATCTATATATAGCAATATATACATATTGGCATATGTATATATTGGATTGATTGATTCCCGCCTCGTATAGCGGATGAGACCCTATTGCGCCGTTAGTAAGTAGATTTTTATAAAAACCTATATACCGCGATAATTCCGTACTGGAGCGGAATTGGTATTGTGCTAACATCTGTGGATGCAGGGAAACAGGTTGGAGGGATCCAACTGGATTCCTCACCGTATTGATTATTTACAGATATTTTGATATATTCTGTTATCATATTGATATATGATATTGACTGTTGTGATGGACTGATTGGTGTTGTTGCATCATCGGATTCAGTTTTGAAATTTAAAAATAACGACTTTTATTTTAAAAAGATTTTAAAGTGATTTTTGAAAAGTAGACGTTTATCGAATTTTTGAATTGATTTATTTCAGAAAAATAAACGTCTAGAATTTTAAAGTTATAAGAGTTAAGATTTTTGGTGAAATATAACCAAAGTGTGATTTTTGAAATGAAAGTTGATTTAATTATAAAATGGGTTAAATTGAGATTTTTAAAGTATTATAAAAGATGTACAGAAAAATTGATATATTTATCAATTTAAAATTTTTGGAATTTTAAAACGAGTTTTTATAAGTGAAGATATGAATCTTATAGAATTTTAAAATTGTGAAGATATGAAATTTATAGATGTATAAATTGTGAAGTTAAAATGAATGAAATTGTAGAATAGAAGATTTATAAGGAATTAACTTATAAATTGGATTTTTGCCTACAAATGAAATATTGATCGAATTTGTTAATAAAGGAGATGTACAAATCGAAGTTGTTATAAAATATAAAAGGTGAAATTTATAAACATTGTTGTATAAATCCAAAACCAATTGAAATTGATAGGTTAAACATAGAAGTTTAATAAAGGAGATATATCCGCGGTTTTGGATAGTGGATAATTATTGAAATAAAAATGGGTAGAAAATATTGAAATGTGGTTAGTGAAGTATATTCATGATTTTTGGACAGTGAATATATTGTTAAGTAAAATGAATACTGTTTTGGGAAAGTGATATTGAAAAATGAAGTTAAACATTTTAAAGATGTTTTAAAATGTATTATAAATCGAAAGCAGAGATTTCCGCAGTTCTTGTTGAAATAGACGTTTTCGAGAAATAAGGAAATGATGGACTATAACACTGTTGTTATAGTAAATGATTTCCGAAAGGAAATGTTTTAATGTAGTATTGGGATTTATATATCTATCTAAATTCGAATCCCTATACTAGTGATTTTGAGTCGTCGTAACGATGTTTTACGTAACATTCGTTTTGACTCAAATAAATGTGTTTAAAGAGAATGATTTCCTTAAAGAATGAGTATATACTTAATTTGATTTAAGTATATCGAATATTTTCAAATGTTGAAAATAAATAGATTTGTGAAATACTTATTATTAAATAAGTATGGAAATGCTTTTCCAATATGAAATAAACTGTTTTGAGATTTTATCTTCAAAGATAAAATGAAATGTGAATATTTGAAATTTGTTTTCAAATGGTTAAAGTGTGGAAGTTTTATATCTAGTAAAGATATTTTTGAAGATAAATAATTTGGAAAATTATTTGGAATCTGATGATGTTGCGCATCTTTATTGATAGTTAAATAACCGACTATCAATAATTACCTTGAGTAGGTATTTGTTGTGAATTGGGTGAATTTGAATGCCACACTTATTTTTGAATAATCGCTCACTATTCGGGTTAGCCGGGAAAGGACCATGGGGTCGTATAACCCATTCCGAATATGTGATACGTCGTTATGAATTGCATTCGAAGACCGGTGTTGAAGACCGGATATTTTTGAAAACGGAAGGATTACCGTCGAGTTACTCTACATCGACTGATCTCCGATTTAGAGGTTTTATCACCCTTAGTGACGGGAAGTCCTGACGTGATTGAAAATTATCCGAAATTGCAAGGGCTTCGTGAGAAGTGCCTTCGGTTCTGTTCGATCCCGGAACAGACTTGTATGGATTCTGTGTCTGACGTTACAATTTGAGATATAAAGCTGATTTCTTTCAAATACATTTCTGTTGGTGGCGGAGAATTTATTCTCTTAGCTTAACACCCTTCTCTGAGACGTACGAGCTCAGAGGTTATGTAGTTGAAATTTATCAGCGATATATCCCAATTTGGTAACGTGGCATACTGAGTGTTGCTGTGAAATGATCAGTGTTTGATCATTTGTGATATGATCATTGTTTGATCTTATATCGTGGTGATCATAGGTTGATCATTTTGTTTGACCCGAAGCAGGGCTTTTTGAGAAAGCGTAGCTTTGTGGACGAGACTTCGTCGAGCCTCACACCCCGGAAATGGTCGAAACAGGAAGGATGCGGCAAGGTTCTAGGGAGTAGCGCCCCTTAGTGTATGTCATTCCTTCTGGATAGAGGTGGTATCATGGTATGGAGCCCAGATACTTAACCTATGTGGTTGCTGCATTATTATCTATGTGGTTTGTTGGAAATCGGGGATCCTCGGGAAGATCGGTTACGATCGGGGGATGGCATACGCGTGTCAGTAGTTACCTATTTTTGCAGAGGTAACCCGGCCTTGTGTTGGCAGAGATCTAACCGTAATGTTAGGTTATTTCTTGGGTCGTCTATTCCAGGGACGTACCCATCGTGGAAAAGGAAGTTCCTTAGCCTGACCATTTGTTGGAAATCCAAACTCCAATACGAACTTTGTACGGTATTAGTTGTAGAACCTGCCATTTACGTACGGTGGTCACCACTGTTTAGATGGTAGCTATAGTAGGCATACGATACTGGTCGTATGTTGGCTAAGATTAATATTATACTTTCGAAATGTTTCTACACTATGCACTAATAATAATATCAAAAAGAATTTGATTTTTGCGTAGTAAGCATCTTTGACTATCATAAGAAGAAATCTTCCCCAATTCTGCGTTTGCATTGTGTGTGTGGCGGGAGGTCTTATGGTAGTTTCATTTTCCCAAAAGCATTGCGAAATTTACTTTAAAATTATCCTGTTGTTTATTTTAAAGAATAACTGTTTTACGATCTCACACCAGTCACCATCACTGACTCGGAGTTTATTGTTCCCTTCTAAACTCTGGGTGCCCACAAATTTCCACACGGGCAGCCTAGAGTTATATTATCAGGATATTCTGGATATTCTGGAGCTTGGAGATAAGCTGGATGACGAGACGTAGTAATTGTATCTGATATATTTATTCCGCTGTGTATTCTGTATGAGGACAAGTTTATATAACTGTCCATTGATGTGATGTATTGTATTGAGTTGTATATTGTTGTATATTGACTCTGATATGATGTGATGTAATGTAATAACAGATATAACTCTTTTGTTTTTAAATGATATTCATTTATCTATTATATATTGTTCCGCTGCGATATGTGAGATTCTGATATTGTTTTCTGTTTCTGTTTTCTGCTCTTGTTCTGTTGATGTTCTTCTTTCTTTTTCTTCTATCTTCTTCTTCTACCTTTTTCTTCTTTCTTAAAACCATAACTTTTCGGGTTTCCGGCATTCGATGGCTCAGCAGTCGATAAAGTGAGTATCGATGTTGAATTTTCGAAAGTCGAAAATTTTCGTGATGTTACATAATAAATAAACACTAGTCTTTTAAAACAAAGAGCTATATCAGTTTATACATACATCAATCATCAGAGTCAATATACAACAATGGACAGTTATATAACTTGTCCTCATACAGAATACACAGCGGAATAAATACTATCTGATACAAATACTACGTCTCGCCATCCAGCTTGCTTCCAAAGCTCCAGAATATCAAGAATATCCTAATAACATAACTCTAGGCTGCCCGTGTGGAAATTGGTGGGCACCCAGAGTTTAGAAGGAAAACAATAAACTCCGAGTCAGTCATGGTGACTGGTGTGAGATCGTAAAACAGTTTATCTTTAAAACAAAAACGGGATAATTTTAAAGTCAATTCGAAATGCTTTTGAAAAAATGAAACTACCATAAGACCTCCCACCACACATACAATGCAAACGCAGACTTGGAGGAGATTTCTTCTTATGTTAGTCAAAGATGCTTACTACGCAAAAATCAAATCATTTTGGATATTATTATTAGTGCATAGTGGAAAACATTTCGAAAGTAGAATATAAATCTTAGCCAGCATAGGTACCATTATATTATGCCTGCTATAGCTGCCTCTTGAGGAGACAGGTTATACAATTGAAATCGTAAAGGCTCGTATTGTTTCTTTGGATTTCCAACAAATGGTCAGGCTAAGGAACTTCCTTTTCCACGATGGGTACGTCCCTGGAATAGACGACCCGAGAAATAACCTAACATTACGGTTAGATCTCTGCCAACACAAGGCCGGGTTACCTCTGCAAAAGTAGGTAACTACTGACATGCGTATGCCATCCCCCGATCGTCACCGATCTTCCCGAGGATCCCCGATTCGCAACAACCACAAAGAAATAAATTTGCAGCAACCACAGAGGTTAAGTATCTGGGCTCCATACCATGATACCACCTTTATCCAGAAGGAATGACATACACTAAGGGGCGCTACTCCCTAGAACCTTGCTGCATCCTTCCTGTTTCGACCATTTCTAGGGTGTGAGGCTCGTCGAAGTCTCGCCCACAAAGCTACGCTTTCTACAAAGCCATGCTTCGGGTCAAACAAAATGATCAACCTATGATCACAAAGATATAAGATCAAACAAATGATCATATCACAAATGATCAAACACTGATCATTTCACAGCAACACTCAGTATGCCACGTTACCAAATTGGGATATATCGCTGATAAATTTCAACTACATAACCTCTGAGCCCGTACGTCTCAGAGAAGGGTGTTAAGCTAAGAGAATAAATTCTCCGCCACCAACAGAAATGTATTTGAAAGAAATCAGCTCAATATCTCAAATTGTAACGTCAGACACACAATCCATACAAGTCTGTTCCGGGATCGAACAGAACCGAAGGCACTTCTCACGAAGCCCTTGCATATCCGGATAATTTTCTAATCACGTCCGGACTTCCCGTCACTAAGGGTGATAAAACCTCTAAATCGAAGATCAGTCGATGTAGAGTAAATCGACGGTAATCCTTCCGTTTTCAAAAATATCCGGTCTTCAAATGCAATTCATAACGACGTATCACATATTCGGAATGGGTTATACGACCCCATGGTCCTTTCCCGGCTAACCCGAATAGTGAGCGATTATTCAAAAACAGGTGTGGCATTCAATTTCATCCAATTCACAACAAATACCATTCAAGGTAATTATTGATAGTCGGTTATTTAACTATCAATAAAGATGCGCAACATCATCAGATTCCAAATAATTTTCCCAATTATTTATTTTCCAAAATATCTTTACTAGATATAAAATTTCCACACTTCCATTTGAAAACAATTTCAAATCAATTTCCACATTTCAAAAATAAATCAATATTTATTTTTAAACAACTTCGCTTTCTTTTATAAATTCCGTATCGAATTTATACTTTCGAATATCTACTGATATTCGATTTTCAAATCGTTTTCAATATTCAATTCCAATTTATCTTGACAAGGATAAATTCTCAAACGTTTCATTTCATTTTGGAAAAGCATTTCCATACTTAATAATAAGTATTTCACAAATCTATTTATTTTCAACGATTGAAAATACTCGATATACTTAAATCAAATTAAGTATAATTTCATTCTTTAAGGAAAATATTCTTTTAACACCTTTATTTGAGTCAAAACGAATGTTACGTAAAACATCGTTACGACGACTCAAAATCACTAGTATAGGGATTCAGAATTAAGATAGATGTATAAATCCCAATACTATATAAAACATTTCCTTCCGGAAATCATTTACTATAACAACAATGTTATAGTCCACCATTTCCTTAAATTTCTCGAAAACGTCTATTTCAACAAGAACTGTTGAAATCTATGCTTTCGATTCATAATACATTTTAAAACATCTTTAAAATGTTTAACTTCATTTTTATATCACTTCTTCAAAAATAAATCCATTTCATTCAATAATATATTCACTGTCCAAAATCGTGAATATAATTCACTAATTACTTTCCACTATTTTCTACACATTTTATTTTCAATAATAATTCGCTATCCAAAATCGCGAATATATCTCCTTTAACAATCTTCTATATTTAATTTATCAAATTCAATTGATTTCGAATTTATAAAAAACAACGTTTATAAATTCTAATTTTATTTTATAACAACTTTGATTTAAAATCTTCCTTTATTAACTTCTATACTTTACTTATCAAAATAAGCGATTTCGGATTTATAACCAACTTTTATAAATTCCAATTCCATTTATAAAAACTTCAATACCAAATCAATTTCAATATTGA
Source organism: Allium fistulosum (assembly GCA_030737815.1). Taxonomy (NCBI): domain Eukaryota; kingdom Viridiplantae; phylum Streptophyta; class Magnoliopsida; order Asparagales; family Amaryllidaceae; genus Allium; species Allium fistulosum. Next base: position 409,140,287 of record CM060908.1, on the reverse strand, counting down.
TTTCTAAATTTATTTTCCATCCCATCTCATTTTATATTGACTTTCCAAATTCGTTTCAATTTGCCAATTAAATTTATAGTTGGATTTCCAGCTTATCTTCTTTTAATAAATTCCTTTTTAAGGAAATAAATTTCAATCGTTTCTTTCAATCTATTTAAAAATCCAAATTTAAATTAAATTCTTCAATTTATAATCACTGTTTTATGAAATCCATTTATTTAGCATTTTCACTTTATTCTGGAATTTATTCAATACGATTATAAAAATTTACTTTTTATACTTTAAAAAATTCCTTTCTTCAAAATTTCTTCAATTTCAAAAATTGATTCATTTAGAAATTTTCTACTTGAATTTAAAAAAATTCAATTTCGTTTATCTTTGGAATCCAATGATGTCAAACATCCATTCATCTAAATTTTAGCTTTCAAACAATTTCCAGATATCAATATGATTAATAGCATCACTATAATCATTCACAGACTCATATCACAATAGAAATGAATTCAATCAATGTGAGGGGTCCAGTTGGATCCCTCCAACCTGTTTCCCTGCATCCAAAGATGTTAGCACAATACCCATTCCGCTCCAGTACGGAATTATCGCGGTATATGGGTTTTATAAAAATCCGCTTACTAACGGCGCAATAGGGTCTCATCCGCTATACGAGGCGGGAAATCAATCAATCCAATATATACATATGCCAATATGTATATATCGCTATATATATATATATATATATATATCCTACTATATCTAATAGCACATTCAAACAAATCAATCAATAACTGCAATTCAATTATAAATCTGAGTGAGAAGATCTCACCTTTATAACTTTATATTTGTAATCCAATTTCATCCCAGCTCGTTCTTTACAGATTTTGACCTAGTATAAACATTTTACACCATTTATTAATATTCGAATTAAATAGAATAATAAATTTTCATTTGATAAATTGAATTAGCCAATGATTCAATTTTAACTAGAAATTTCCTTTTTGAAATTATATATACTCTTTTTAGTAACTAAAATAAATCAATTTTCATACCATTTCAAACCTTTAAAAATTCCTGTTATTTTTCCCAAATATTATATATATATATATTAACAAGTTTTCCTTTTTAATAAATTACATAAATTAATACTTCTAATTTGACCTAACTCGAAAAATCCATTACTATTGAAATAAATTTAAATTTAAACTAATTTCTCATTTAATAAATTCAATTCGTCAATGATTAAATTGTAAACCAATTCCTTTTTTATAAAAATTTTATTCTACATGTTCAACAGTTTTCTTTTTTCCCATAACACAATAGTAAACCTTTTCCTATATACATAAATATTTTCACATATATAGAAATTTAGCAGATTTCTCCTTTAAATCTTACTGTTTTCGAAATTGAAACTCCAAAATAAATGTTAATATACCTCATAGTCGATCGCATGTTCGAAGTTCGTCGAAGAGCCACCATCGATTGACCACCACGAACAGTCGCGACATCACGGCTCGTCATCTCACCGTGGTCGCCATCAGCCCTCGTCACCGATCCTATCTCGAGGCGCTCAGCCCCAATTTACTCGCGAGCATCCAAAGACTGCCTCGTCGCCTACCTCGTCTTGAACGACCCAGTTAGTCGCGAACGCAAGCTCGAGCGCACGCGTCCCCAAATCCAAGTTGACATCGCCTTGTTCGAAGCGGCAGCCTCGTCCCCTACCTCCTCCTCGCGTGCACGAACGCAACCACCAACGAATCCAATTCGCGACCCAAACAGAAACTGCCTCGATGCCCTGGCCTCGACGAACTGCCGCCGCTCCCTCCACTGCGAATCTGCTCGCGCGCGCCACTGCCTCGCCTTAACACCTCATCGCGATGCAAGATTCTAGGTGCACCGGTGATTCTTCCCCCTTTTCTTCTTATACGAGTTCGATTTGTTTGATTTGAAAAGAAGAGGAGGGAGGGCACGGTTTCGAACTGGAAGAAATAAGAGGGGTTTCGCTTTGCTTTTGAATGAAGGGTGGAGAACGGAACTGATTTCGAATTTTAAATGATATGCTGCCATTTCTTTTTCTCGAACGAGATTTGATTTTAAACAGATAGAGGGAGATAGTTTTTTTTTTTAAAAAAACTGAAAGAAAATGGGTTACACGATTCTTTTGCGTGATTCCCTGCGTGATCCTAGGCGTAACTAAAGGAACGAAACGTGCTGGCGTGACAAATTTTAATAATTTAAATTTAGATTTAAATTGAATAGGACTCTATTCCAACGCGTTTTTGTGTCGTGTGTTCACGTAACAACTCCGAAAAATACGAAAATTGAAATCCGGTAATAATTCAATATTACGGACCCATTGGAACTGGTTTCGTCGAATTCCGAGACTGCGCCTCGGACGGCTATTTTTAAATATCGATTCAAACGTTTAAAATTCAAAACTGAACATAACAGTTTCAAATTCAATTCTGAAAGTTCTATTACCTCCAGTATTATCAATATAAATTTTAAAAGCTTTTGAAATATTTTTCTTCTGCTTAGAATTGAAGTTTCAAATCTTTATTCAACACTCAACAGATTAAATTTAAAAATTTAATCGCCAAATTCAAAGTTATATCGGGGATTCAAATTAAATCATCGTTCAAATATTTAAAATTAATTAAATATTTCCAATTTAATTTGTTCAAAATTCTGGGTCGTTACACCATATGTGTGTGTAAAGGTGTAGTCCAGGGGTTTAACACAATAGTGCAACACGATGAATCATCACAGATCAAAATACAAGATATAGTTGATAAGCGATATAAATTATAACGCTTATCGTTCATTCACAGATCACAGATATATATCATAGATAAGTAAATTACAGATCACAACATAAATCAAGGTATATCACAAAGCATCGTAGATCAGGGATATCAAACAATTCAACCATTCAATACAATTCAAACATTCATAAGTAAGATCAAATTAATTATCTGATAAATTTAAATCAGATAAATTTCTTATGAATAAATTACTAATCCTGGTTAATTAACTTCAATAATTTACAAATTATTTTGATTAATTATTCTTTAATCATTTATTAATTAACTTTTGAAAATAAATTAATTAATCCTTTAGTTATTAATTAATCAACCTTAATTAATAAATAAATCTTTTAATCATTAAATAATTATCCTTTAACTATTTAATTACCTTTTAATTTATTTATTTGATTAACCCTAAATTTATTACCATTTTATTTATTATCCTTACTTATAAATAAATTAGCTTTAAATTTATAATTAATTGATCTTTAGTTAATTATGAATCATTTATCAATATAAAATTAACTTAACTATTAAGTTAACACATTAAAATATTTAAATCAATTTCTTAATTACTTAATTAAGTTTTATTTAAAATAAACCCTTTTCAAATCTAAGTTTATAACATTTTAATTAAACTTAATTAACATTAGAAATATTGTTATTTCAAAACCTTTTAAAAACTTAAAACTAGATTTAAACTGTGTTTAAATCTTATTCACGGATTCGAATTTATTTAAATTACTTAAAAATTTAAATTTTGCAAAACCTGGAAAAACTTATGCCTGAGCTAAACGAAAAAAAATTGCTTCGAGTCGCATCTGCATTTTCTCGTGCCATCCCCGAAGTAAAATCAACTCCAACATCTTTGAGTTGCCTCCCAAACACACGCGAGTTTCCCTTCGAGTTCCCATTGTCTTCTCCAAACAAAACTTCCCCCAGTGCACACACCCAACCCCGTGCACATGTCCCACCGCCTACGGCCAATTCAGATCGTCACGACCATCCACTCCGGTCACACAACCCCATGCGAACACGATATCGAACCCAGATTTCTCATCCCCCTCGCGAAGCAAAATCGAACGAGTCGACCCAAACTGGAAACCACCCATCACCAGAAAATCATCACGTAACGCCGCGACACGCTACTGGAGACCACGAGACTCCGACCAGGCCTGCGTGGATCACCCACGCAGCCATTTCCCAAACCCCAAGCGACTCGATCCCTCCACGCCAACGAACGAACTCGAGAACCATCACTGTCAAAACGAGGTTTTAAACCCTAAATTCGAGTCGATTCACAAACTTACGCAATGAAAAATTCTTCTGATAATTTTCTCGAGATCATTGTCGATCATGCTAGCTTCAAACAAAATTTCAGCGTTTAAAATCAATTTGATTGTCAAAAAATGGATAATATACAAATTTCATTCAAATACAATCTGCTCTCAGAATACTAAACGAAAAATCCTCGTTTTTGTTTTAAAAATCCTTATTTTGTATGTTTATTTAAAATATGAAATCAAATCAATGGTTTAAAATAGTTGAATTTATCACAACTTTTGTTTTTACTGTAAAACCAATGTTTACAGGGTCGATCTCTTCATGAACAAGCTTAAAACCAAATTTAACTCATAGATGATGTTTAGCTAACCTATTTGTTGAAGATTGAAACCTACCAGAGATCACAGGTAAAAAAAAATGAAGATTGAATTTAAATTTAACTCTGTGATAAAAAAAACAGAGATGAACACCTTTCCAAATCATCCAAACATTCATAAGTATATTAAAAAAAAAACGTATGTATGTATATATGAAGCATATCATTCCAGATTCTATCATGCAGCCCAAAATTCACATACTTAAATTTCTAAAGTGTTTCTCACAAGCATCAAGAATCAAAACAAGTTAAGCTTCTAAAAATAGGAGTTGCTCACCAGATTTTTTTTGAAAAGGCAGAGAGGTTGATCTTTTTGTAAACTGGAAAGGCTTGCAAAACTGAAATTTGAAACTTGAATACTTCTGTTATTTTGATTCCCGAGATCTTTGCCTTGCTTTGACTTAAAAACTGAAAACTTGAAAAGCTTTAAACTTGAAACTTTGAAACTGGAACTTGATTCCAGGCTTTTGAAAGAGAAGAAAAGGATAACAGGCTTTTTAAATGAATCATGCTATGAATAGCTAGCTGAAATCTTGCTCGTTTGAATTTATTTCCAGGCAAGTTGATAATGTTTGTATGGTTTCCAGGCTTGAAGTTGTTTTGTTGGTTTGTTTGGAGTTTTAAAGATGTTGCATTTTGTTTTTCTCATAGCATTGTTTAAATGAACGAAAAGAAGAAGAGTGCTTGATAAATAGAAAACAGGTATTCAGGCTGGTACAAGATTTTTCATTTCAATCAGAGATTTTTCTTGCAAAAGGAGGCTGAAAGGATTTTCAAACATTTCGAATTGACTTAAGTATGCTAGCATTAAATGTATGTGTACTCTATGTCTCTTACTTTGCCTTTCCAACCTTCACCTACAAGATTCTTAATATTTTTCTCATGCCGGGTTATGCTTTCATATATTATACATTTTGTTACTTCATTTTGCAATACTTCATATATATATTATTTTACTTTATATTTATTTATCCTTTATTTATTTCTAAATTTAATACAAATTGTTCTTACATAAATTTGGTAATATAAGTGAATTTTTAGATTTAGTTTAAGCTATTAAATTTTATCCAACGTTTTTATTTTATACTCTATATCCTATAAAATTTGTATCTTTATTTTCAAACCATTTATTTACGATTTTATTTCAAATCCAATATAGATTATATTATTTCAAATTTACTCCGATATATTTAAATACATATATACTCTCATATATACACATGTATATAATATTTTAATTTTAAATGATTTATACAGAATATATTCGGAATCGGGGAAACTCGCATCACTTGATTCGATTAATTTCACAACTTTAATTCAAAAATTGAATTAATTATTAATTTAAATATTTATAAAATTCGGGGTCGTTACATTAACGACCTAACAAACACGTTACAACAACAACACACGACTTACAGTATTTACAACACAAAACATATACATGCGACTCAACAAATACCACATAACATCAATACGTGACCTAAGTACAACACATGCGACCTAAGTCAAAGCAGCATATGTGGCATAAGGTCGTTAGCTCGCTTGAGCGACCTAAAGAATCAGCGACATAGAGTAAAGCGGCATAAGGAATCCACTACTTCAAGCTTCAGGAGCGACCTATGCTTCGCGACTTATGGTAGGTCGTTCGCGACCTAAAGAAAGCGGCATGTGAGAGCGACCTAAGGCAAGCTGGCCGATACAATCAGTTGTTTGACTCGGTAGGTCGCTGGAGCGACTTAAAGCATACTCGTTACAATCGTTAGGTCGTTGGAGCGACTTAAAACATAACTCGTTAGTCTTAGGTCGAGACTTACTAGGTCGGAGGTCTTTAGGTCGTAGCTCGTTTTGCCCAACATAACTCGCTTCATAGCTCGCCAGGTCGCTTGAGCGACTTATCAACACGTTAGGTCGCTCGCGACCTAAGCCATCATCAAATTGCACTGCATCATCATCCCCCGGTTGACAAGAATTCATCCTCGAATTTGCTCCTTCCTCTTCTTCAACAAGTTTGTCCCCATGATACGGAATCAAGTATTTGACGTTGAAAACGTCTGCAGTGTGAATATGATCCGGCAATTTCAACTGATACGCATTATCATTGATCTTTTTCAAAATTTCTACTGGACCGATTTTTCGAGCTTTCAACTTGTTGTATGTTCCCACTGGAAAACGATCTTTTGTCAACACGGCGTAGACCAAATCACCTTCTCTGAAATTCACATTCCTTCGCTTCTTATCCGCCAGTTGTTTATACTTCTCGTTTGATGCAAGCAATCGTTCATGAACAGTTCTGTGGCACTCCTGCAACTCAGTCACAAAATCACAAGCTCGCTTAACAACTCCCTTCTGATATGGTACTATCGTCAAATCCAATGGACCCTTCGGACTTGCTGAGTATACAACTTGAAACGGACTGAAACCCGTACTACGGTTAACAACATGATTATGTGCAAACTCTGCCTGACATAATTTCATATCCCGGCTCTTCAAATTATCTTTCACAAGGCATCTCAACAAATTTCCCAATGATCTATTCACCACTTCCGTTTTCCCATCTGTCTGCGGATGATAGGCGCTACTAAAATTCAGCTTCGTTCCAACCATCTTCCACAAACTTAACAATAAATGGCTTAGAAACCTAATATCCCGATCAGAAACAGTAGATTCAGGTAGCCCATGTAATCGATACACCTCTTTAAAGAATAATTGAGCAACACGGACGGCGTCAGCTGTCTTCTTACAGGCTATGAAATGCGCCATCTTGGAAAATCTGTAACTGGGATTTTTGTAATTTTAATTATCGTCAAAATAACAATTTAATTCAGTTGACAATTGATATTGGGATTTAAATCGTATTTAAATTCTTTAATAAAATTGTTATACGTGGTTAGAGATTTTAAATCAATCTGAAATTCATTTTCTTTTGATTTGTATAATCCTCTATTAAACATTGTAAGTAGATTAAATAAGAAGGGTAAAACGTTGTTTGGGAATTTGAATCAAATTGTTATTCTTTTAAACAATTCTCAAATGATTGAAATGGGCTTTTGAATCTAGCCCATGTTTTTATTCCTTTGTTGCCGTTCTCTTTTGTCAAGGAGAAACCCGACCCCCATTCATTCATTAAAACCCTAAAAGAAAAAGCATTCGAATGAAAAAATGGCAGCCTCGCGACAAATTAGGGCTTCAGGGTTTTGAACGTCGCTGCTTGCAGATGCTCTCGTGCTCGTCTTCGTGTCGAACAAGCTGTTCGATTTCGTTCGTTCGCCTCTGTGTTGCCTGCTTCAATGGATGCGTGCGCAATTTCGCCAACTCAGTCGAGTTCGACTTCTATCTCTCGACCGATCAAAGGTGAGTGATTTTAAAATCGTCACTCACATCTAATTTAAACCTTTATAGTTGGGACTTGCGATTCGAGATTTCCTGGGTTCGTTTTGATAATGTTGCTCCGTTAATTCCTTGCTTTGACTTGTTCGACTTTGGCTTCGATCATTTATAACTTTGTTAATGTGATGTTGTTTAAGACTTGGTTCGTTTTCGTGATTGCTATGGCTTTGGTTTCGATCACTTGGTTGATTTCTTCTTTCTGGACACTGTGATTTCTGGAAACTACAGTTGACTTTGTAGACTTTGATTTTGGGAATTTCTGGTCTTGTGATGTTCACGGCTTCATCTTTCTTTAGCATACTGTATTAAGTTCATATGCTTGCTTTCCCATGTCTGTTCCATTACAATCTGCACGTGTGCATGCTTTGAGTCACTGTTTATCACTTGAAACTGTTATTTGAACTTGAATATGTTGGTTGCTTTGTAGTTGTGCATTGCTATACTGTTTTGAGTTCGAGACTTGTTCATTCTATTTGTACCACTGCTCTATCTTCGAACTGCACTCAGTTTTGCTCCATGATGAACTTGATAAATGCACTTCCCCTAGGACTGCATTATAGTGTGCCTGTAGCTTAACTTCAGTCAATTGGACTTGAGTTGTTAGACTTCGATCACTTGAACTTGTTCATGTCGTTTATTCTGACATCACCTCTGTTTTACTTGTCCTGTCTACTGTTACCTTTAGTTGTTGTTGCCTACTACTGATCTTCAATTGCATTTCTCTGGTCTATGCATCTTCCAGTTACATCACTGCTTCTTGTGTCTTACAATATATGCACATACCCACATGTGTTTTGTGTGCATATATTGTACTGTGTGGTGATGTACTTGTAGTTGTAAGAATCTTGTATCACACTACCCTCCGACTTTTGGCTAGTTACATTATGTTGAACTTGTCATGCATTCACCACTTACTGTGGGTCTTCACGCATGTATATTCTCGAGCTTTGTAGCACTACTTGCCTCCCAGTTTGGGTGCATTTCGACTGCGGGTCTTGGCATGGTTGAGTCTTGTTCATTTGTGCAGTATACTTATTATATACATATATACACTGCTGCATGATATCTTGAGCTTGCTGCCCTGGTTCATTTGAATTTTGGTTTGGTGGTATGGTCCAGACCGGACCTTGTTTGATCTCTTTGTAGTGATGCGAACTGAGCATTGTCCTTGTATCACTTGAGTTATTCGAGTCATTTAGCATTTGATGTTCACTTAGTTTTTAGTTTCCTGAAAGACTGTAGAATCTTCAGTGTGCTCTTGTTGCCCTATCACTTGTTCAGTTTCTCTGGTTTGATTTCATGGTCATGTGTACTGATCAGGTTGCTTCATTATTAAGTGGTGGTTATGTTAACATAGTGTACATACATTCATGTACATTTGCCTTGTTGCCATTCACTGCTGCACTCAGCTGATATACTTCTCTCTTGCCTGGTCTGGATTTGGTCTTCACCGTATTGAGTTGCACCAGTCTTCGAGTTGAGTTGAGTTTTATCTTCCCTTTGTTGCACTGCCTATTCCAGTGTTGCATGTCTTGTGATCACTGATGTACTCTAGTTTGGTTTGCTGTTGTATATTTTGAATTGTACAGTCTTTGAAACACTTGAGTTGAATCCAGCTTGTCACTCAGATTTGACCTTGTGATCATTTGTGATTTCTCTGAGCTTTTGTGTATCTCTTGAGACAGTGGCGAGGTAGTACACGCGTGCGTGTACTGCAGCCCTATCAGATTTGACAGTTTTAAATTGATGTTTCGATTTGATGAATTGTTTCGTTGATTAATTTCAATGTTTTGGAGTTGTATTCTGATTTGGACTGTTGATATGTCGTTTTGACACTGTTTAGTGTTATATATGCCGTTATCCAATTCTTGTATCGAGAGTTGGATATATGAGATTTCTGTGACTGACGTCTATTTGATGTTTGAGTATTACTGCTTCTGTGCATTAATAACTGAGTTTGAATTAGACTGACCCGTGTATTATTTTCTTTTGAATGTAATACTCGGGTCAGACCCGAGTTATTTCAGGTTGTAGATTTTCTTCTTTGAGTTGCTGTTCGGGATTTGAAGACTTTTCACATCTTCTGAAGTTGTCATTGTCCTTTTGTAGTAGTCGTGTCATTGTATAGAACGATATGTATTCATGTATGTTAGTCGATAATGTACGTGTATATATAACTTCTAGAGTCGACTGTTGTAGTTGTATCGTATGTATTGTGTCAACTATGTATTAACTGACATCAGTTATATATATATGAGACTTTTGTTTTTATCTGTGTTCCGCAATTATATTATCTGTGTTATTGTTATATCTAATGTCCTAAACTATTATGAACCATCGTAGTTTGTTTTATACTGATAATTGGATATGTCGATGGGAGTAAATAAATAATAGATGAAAAATAAAAAGTATATACCACTCCTATCGAGATAACCAATATTAGTGTAAGGCCAATTACGGATGGTCGCTCCTATCCAGCCTTATTCTTCGTAATAATAGACAGTATTTCTTTTAATACTCTTTGTTATTATGAGCATAGAGGTGGGGCGTTACAGTTGGTATCAGAGCTTGGGGTTTATGGACATAATATAAAACATAACTTGGATGGAACATATGTTACAACTATTAGTCGACGTTTTATCTGTGATTTGAGTCAAAACTAAAGTTTTGAAATTTTGATGAAATTTTTAAATATCGTTATTTAAAAATAAAAGTGGAATTGTGTTTTGTTGTTTGGATGAAATTGTGTTCTGATGATTTGATTGATTTGTGTTCTATTTATCAGAGTGCGCAGCGGAAACAGTGAAACTGTCTTCGCTGAGTACAACTGATAATCTTTTTGATTTAAGAATCAAAATACGAAATTGATATGAATTCCAATTGTTGTTTACATAGCTGTAATTATTTGTTTCTTTGAGAATTTCGAATCCAAATTAAGGATTCGAAGAAATTGCAGATATGTGATTTTTGTTGAAATTTCCGCTGGCTTTCTTTTGTACTAATCATCTATTGATTAGATTTTGCTGTTTTGAATTGTCTTCATTGAAGATACCTTCGAATGATTTCTTTATTCATTCTGTAGTACGTGCAAAAATTTGAATTGCGCGTTACTGCATTTATTTTTACGTTGAACCGATGCTTGGTTATGAAACGTATTTTGTTGCCGTTATTTTTATAACGGGATTTTTACACCAATGCTATATTTTGAAGCACGGTGTTTTGTGGCATTTTTGATGAATGAAAATTCACTGACATTACATTTTGATGTAGATTGTTTTGATGTGATTTTGACGTTTTAAAACTACTGTCGCTTTGGCTTCAGTAACCGCCAAATTTTAAAAGTGGATTTTCAAGCGGTTATTCCGCAATACTGATTTGTAACCGTTTTTACGGTATTTTGAGAAGTACAATTTCCTTATCAAAATTGTTACTGATTTGCTGTTTTAATCACGTGATTGGAAAATTGTTTTAAAATGAAAATTATTTTATAAAATTATAACAGTTTGCGTTTTCAAAAGAATGAGAAAGCGACTTAAACGATTCAGCAAAATCGAGGATTATGACCCCTTTCTTTTACTGTTTCGCTTAACTCCGGGCTTGTCCAGTTGAGAAGGTGAATTGTTATTTTTACAAAATAAATAAAATTGTTTTCAGAAATTTAACAGTTTACGCTTTCAAAAGAATGAGGAAGCGATTTAAACGTTTCAGCAAAATCGAGGACTATGACCCCTTTCTTTTACTGATTCGCTTAATTCCGGACTTGTCCGTTTGAGAATGTAAAGTGTATTTTTACAGAATACACAATTTTGCACTTTCAAGGAAACGATGAAGTGATTTAAACGATTTAGCAAAAGTGCGGAGTATGGAACCACACTTTTACTATTTCGGTTAATTCCGGATTCGTTAATTGAATATCTGTTGTTTTGATGAATTTGATGATTTCACACTTTCAAGGAAACGATGAAGAGAATCAAACGATTTAGTAAAACACGTGGTATGGGACATGTGCGTTTGCTATTTCGGTTAATTCCGGACTCGTTAATTGAAACATTTTGATGCTTTCGTGTGCTTTCGAGCCACTATGAGGACCTTCAGGTCATTTGTTGGACCTTCGGGTCATTTTTTGGGCTTTCGAGCCACTCTGCAGACCTTCGGGTCAATCTGATGGGCGCCAAAATTATGTTGAGTACTTGGTAGGCTTCGGCCACTCTGAGATGCACGTGCGGCGAATTAAAAACTCGCCATCTGATGGGATCGATCCAAGCTTTCATGTTGATTTTCTAGTCTTCTTAATTGATTTCTAGATATTTGTTGCTTCCAATTATCTGCAGGTAATTGGATATTTGTTGATATGAGTTCTGATTATCGTTTTTGATAATCAGATATTTGTTGTTTCTAATTATCGCTTGTGATAATTAGATATTTGTTGATATGAGTTCTGATTATCGTTTTTGATAATCAGATATTTGTTGTTTCTAATTATCGCTTGTGATAATTAGATATTTGCTGATATGAGTTCTGATTATCGTTTTTGATAATCAGATATTTGTTGTTTCTAATTATCGCTTGTGATAATTAGATATTTGCTGATATGAGTTCTGATTATCGTTTTTGATAATCAGATATTTGTTGTTTCTAATTATCGCTTGTGATAATTAGATATTTGCTGATATGAGTTCTGATTATCGTTTTTGATAATCAGATATTTGTTGTTTCTAATTATCGCTTGTGATAATTAGATATTTGTTGATATGAGTTCTGATTATCGTTTTTGATAATCGGATATTTGTTGCTTTTAATTATCACTTTAGATAATTAAATATTTGTTGATTTGAGATTTAATTATCATCTTTGATAATTAAATATTTGTTGATTTTAGATTTAATTATCGCTGTTAGATAATTAAATATTTGTTGATTTGCGATTTAATTATCGTCTTTGATAATTAAATATTAGTTGATTTTAGATTTAATTATCGCTGTTAGATAATTAAATATTTGTTGATATGAGATTTAATTATCGCTTTTGATAATTAAATATTTGTTGATTTGAGATTTAATTATCGTCTTTGATAATTAAATATTTGTTGATTTTAGATTTAATTATCGCTGTTAGATAATTAAATATTTGTTGATTTGAGATTTAATTATCGTCTTTGATAATTAAATATTAGTTGATTTTAGATTTAATTATCGCTGTTAGATAATTAAATATTTGTTGATATGAGATTTAATTATCGCTTTTGATAATTAAATATTTGCTGGTTTGAGATTTAATTATCGCTTTTAATAATTGAATATTTGTTGAATTTGAAATTTGATTATCGCTTGTGATAATCGAATATTTGTTGATTTGAGAAATTTGACTATCGTTTGAGATAATCAGATATTTGATTGGTTTTCTAACTATCGTTTGAGATAATCATGTATTTGATTTGTCTTCTGATTATCGTTTGAGATAAGTGAATATTTGCGATTTTTGAGATTTGAGCTTCGTCTTTTTCTCTGGCGATTCAGGTGAGTAATTTGATTTACTCACATTCAATTCGTGCTCTGTATGGGATTTCTGCTCTGTTTTTCCTTCTCTTTTAGTAACTGGAACTCGATTGTTCTTGCTTTTGTTAGTCGTCTGATTTTGATCCCTGATTCCCACGAGGTTGATTCTTTTGAATTGAAGCAGTCGAACCTTTCGATTTCTTATCTAATACTTCCCTGCTGACACTTGCTTTGCTTATACATTCGACATTGCCATGCTCTTTTGGTTGTTACCTTTTATTCATTTATTCCTTATGATTGCGTGGACGCAATTTTTATAAGGAGGGGAGTCTGTAACAACCGGGATTTTTGTAATTTTAATTATCGTCAAAATAACAATTTAATTCAGTTGACAATTGATATTGGGATTTAAATCGTATTTAAATTCTTTAATAAAATTGTTATACGTGGTTAGAGATTTTAAATCAATCTGAAATTCATTTTCTTTTGATTTGTATAATCCTCTATTAAACATTGTAAGTAGAGTAAATAAGAAGGGTAAAACGTTGTTTGGGAATTTGAATCAAATTGTTATTCTTTTAAACAATTCTCAAATGATTGAAATGGGCTTTTGAATCTAGCCCAAGTTTTTATTCCTTTGTTGCCGTTCTCTTTTGTCAAGGAGAAACCCGACCCCCATTCATTCATTAAAACCCTAAAAGAAAAAGCATTCGAATGAAAAAATGACGGCCTCGCGACAAATTAGGGCTTCAGGGTTTTGAACGTCGCTGCTTGCCGATGCTCTCGTGCTCGTCTTCGTGTCGAACAAGCTGTTCGATTTCGTTCGTTCGCCTCTGTGTTGCCTGCTTCAATGGATGCGTGCGCAATTTCGCCAACTCAGTCGAGTTCGACTTCTATCTCTCGACCGATCAAAGGTGAGTGATTTTAAAATCGTCACTCACATCTAATTTAAACCTTTATAGTTGGGACTTGCGATTCGAGATTTCCTGGGTTCGTTTTGATAATGTTGCTCCGTGAATTCCTTGCTTTGACTTGTTCGACTTTGGCTTCGATCATTTATAACTTTGTTAATGTGATGTTGTTTAAGACTTGGTTCGTTTTTGTGATTGCTATGGCTTTGGTTTCGATCACTTGGTTGATTTCTTCTTTCTGGACACTGTGATTTCTGGAAACTGCAGTTGACTTTGTAGACTTTGATTTTGGGAATTTCTGGTCTTGTGATGTTCACGGCTTCATCTTTCTGTAGCATACTGTATTAAGTTCATATGCTTGCTTTCCCATGTTTGTTCCATTACAATCTGCACGTGTGCATGCTTTGAGTCACTGTTTATCACTTGAAACTGTTATTTGAACTTGAATATGTTGGTTGCTTTGTAGTTGTGCATTGCTATACTGTTTTGAGTTCGAGACTTGTTCATTCTATTTGTACCACTGCTCTATCTTCGAACTGCACTCGGTTTTGCTCCATGATGAACTTGATAAATGCACTTCCCCTAGGACTGCATTATAGTGTGCCTGTAGCTTAACTTCAGTCAATTGGACTTGAGTTGTTAGACTTCGATCACTTGAACTTGTTCATGTCGTTTATTCTGACATCACCTCTGTTTTACTTGTCCTGTCTACTGTTACCTTTAGTTGTTGTTGCCTACTACTGATCTTCAATTGCATTTCTCTGGTCTATGCATCTTCCAGTTACATCACTGCTTCTTGTGTCTTACAATATATGCACATACCCACATGTGTTTTGTGTGCATATATTGTACTGTGTGGTGATGTACTTGTAGTTGTAAGAATCTTGTATCACACTACCCTCCGACTTTTGGCTAGTTACATTATGTTGAACTTGTCATGCATTCACCACTTACTGTGGGTCTTCACGCATGTATATTCTCGAGCTTTGTAGCACTACTTGCCTCCCAGTTTGGGTGCATTTCGACTGCGGGTCTTGGCATGGTTGAGTCTTGTTCATTTGTGCAGTATACTTATTATATACATATATACACTGCTGCATGATATCTTGAGCTTGCTGCCCTGGTTCATTTGAATTTTGGTTTGGTGGTATGGTCCAGACCGGACCTTGTTTGATCTCTTTGTAGTGATGCGAACTGAGCATTGTCCTTGTATCACTTGAGTTATTCGAGTCATTTAGCATTTGATGTTCACTTAGTTTTTAGTTTCCTGAAAGACTGTAGAATCTTCAGTGTGCTCTTGTTGCCCTATCACTTGTTCAGTTTCTCTGGTTTGATTTCATGGTCATGTGTACTGATCAGGTTGCTTCATTATTAAGTGGTGGTTATGTTAACATAGTGTACATACATTCATGTACATTTGCCTTGTTGCCATTCACTGCTGCACTCAGCTGATATACTTCTCTCTTGCCTGGTCTGGATTTGGTCTTCACCGTATTGAGTTGCACCAGTCTTCGAGTTGAGTTGAGTTTTATCTTCCCTTTGTTGCACTGCCTATTCCAGTGTTGCATGTCTTGTGATCACTGATGTACTCTAGTTTGGTTTGCTGTTGTATATTTTGAATTGTACAGTCTTTGAAACACTTGAGTTGAATCCAGCTTGTCGCTTAGATTTGACCTTGTGATCATTTGTGATTTCTCTGAGCTTTTGTGTATCTCTTGAGACAGTGGCGAGGCAGTACACGCGTGCGTGTACTGCAGCCCTATCAGATTTGACATTTTTAAATTGATGTTTCGATTTGATGAATTGTTTCGTTGATTAATTTCAATGTTTTGGAGTTGTATTCTGATTTGGACTGTTGATATGTCGTTTTGACACTGTTTAGTGTTATATATGTCGTTATCCAATTCTCATATCGAGAGTTGGATATATGAGATTTCTATGACTGACGTTTATTTGATGTTTGAGTATTACTGCTTCTGTGCATTAATAACTGAGTTTGAATTAGACTGACCCGTGTATTATTTTCTTTTGAATGTAATACTCGGGTCAGACCCGAGTTATTTCAGGTTGTAGATTTTCTTCTTTGAGTTGCTGTTCGGGATTTGAAGACTTTTCGCATCTTCTGAAGTTGTCATTGTCCTTTTGTAGTAGTCGTGTCATTGTATAGAACGATATGTATTCATGTATGTTAGTCGATAATGTACGTGTATATATAACTTCTAGAGTCGACTGTTGTAGTTGTATCGTATGTATTGTGTCAACTATGTATTAACTGACATCAGTTATATATATATGAGACTTTTGTTTTTATCTGTGTTCCGCAATTATATTATCTGTGTTATTGTTATATCTAATGTCCTAAACTATTATGAACTATCGTAGTTTGTTTTATACTGATAATTGGATATGTCGATGGGAGTAAATAAATAATAGATGAAAAATAAAAAGTATATACCACTCCTATCGAGATAACCAATATTAGTGTAAGGCCAATTACGGATGGTCGCTCCTATCCAGCCTTATTCTTCGTAATAATAGACAGTATTTCTTTTAATACTCTTTGTTATTATGAGCATAGAGGTGGGGCGTTACAAAATCTATCTACCACCACATATATGGAATCATTCCCACGCTGAGTTCTTGGTAACCCCAAAACAAAGTCCATGCTCACATCAACCCACGGTCCAGTAGGCACAAGTAATGGCATATATAATCCCGCATTTGTCGCTGTCCCTTTGGAAACTTGACAAATATGACATCTCTCCACAAATCTTTCAACTTCTTTTCTCATTGACGGCCAAAAATATGATTGCGAAATTAACTGCAATGTACGATCTCTACCCACATGGCCTTCTTCATGCAACTCCTTCACAATCTTCATTCGTAAGCTACACTCGGGTATACATAGTCTGTTTCCCTTGAATAGAAAACCATCCACCAACACATACTCATCCGTCTTTCCCTCCTTGCCTTCATCTACAAACTTCGCAAAGTAAAGATCATCAACAAATAATTCTGGCAATACTTCAAACCCTGTCACCTCAACCTTCATTGTAGTCAACAAATGATTCCTTTGACTCAATGCATCTGCCACTCGATTTGTAATTCCCGACTTATGCTTCACCACAAATGTAAACTGTTGCAAGTATGCGATCCATGAAGCATGTCTACCTGCAATTTTGTCCTGTCCTTGCAAATGTTTCAGTGCTTCATGATCAGTATATAGAACAAATTCTTTATGGAACAAATAGTGTCTCCAATGTTTTATAGTCTAAACAATAGCATAGAATTCCACATCATAAGTATTATATCTCATCTTGGCTCCCGATAGCTTCTCACTGAAATATGCAATAAGACGTCCTTTCTGACTCAACACCCGTCCAATCCCAACTTTAGATGCATCAGTGTGTAACTCAAACAACAACTGAAAATCTGGTAATACTAGAATTGGTGCTATCGTCAATAGTTCCTTGATTCGCTCAAAAGCAAATCTTGTTTCCTCTGACCATGAAAATTGCTTCCCCTTCATACAATCTGTAACGTATCGGGTTTTGCCCGCTCGAAAATCAACATCCGTACTTCACATTGTACTAGAATGCCGTAGATTCGACCGTTCAAATCCGATTCGCCGGAGCTATAACACAATTAAGTAAATAACACAGCGGAAGAAATGAATAATACATTGATATATAATATCTGATACAATAGAGTGATACAATGAATATCAATATACATCAGAGATGATACAACAAATATCAGAGATACAAGAAATAGCAGCGGAAAATAACAGCAAATGGAAGAGATCTCCAAATGATCTACAAAAGAGAATGAATCCACAACTCCAAGATAAGCAACTCCGATGAATGAACTAGCTCCAGATAATCTACTAAACCTGAATATCTGAAAAGAAACCCAACTCTAGACTGCCCGTGTGGAAAATAGTGGGCACCCAGAGTTTAGGAAGGGAACAATAAACTCCGGATCAGTCATGGGACTGGTGTGAGCAACAAAAACAGTTTATCTTTAAAACAACAGCAAAAGAATTTTAAACATTGAAATCCGCAATGCTTTTGAAAAATGAAACTACCATAAGACCTCCCGCCACACACACAATGCAAACGCAGAATTGGAGGAGATTTCTTCTTATGATAGTCAAACATGCTTACTACGCAAATCATTGGATATTATCATTAGTGCATAGTGCAGAAACATTTCGAAAGTATAATATTAATCTTAGCCAACATACGACCAGTATCGTATGCCTACTATAGCTACTATGTTCAATAGCAGGTTACCGCCACATTCCATAGCAGGTTATACAACTAAAACCGTATAGGGTTCGTATTGTTTCTTTGGGTTTTCCAACAAATGATCAGGCTAAGGAACTTCCTTCCGCCGCATGGGAACGCCTCTGGCGGGACGCCCCGAGAGACAAACTGCTCTCTGCCAAACAAGGCCGGGTTACCCCTGTAACAGGTAACTCACGAATATGCCACCTCCCGGTCCTTTGGGACCTTTATCCGAGCGCTCGATAACCAACATCACACATCATAAAGAAAGTGTATCCACATGAGTAAGTATCTGGGCTCCATACCATGATACCACCCCTTTCCAGAAGGAAATGACATACCCTAAAGGGCGCGACCCTCATAACCTTGCCGCAACGATCCTGTTTCGACCATTTCCGGGTTGTGAGGCCCTGACGAAGTCTCGTCCACAAAGCTACGCTTTGTCACAAAGCCATGCTTTGGGTCAACAGATGATCAACCTATGATCACAAAGATAAATGATCAAACAAATGATCATATCACAAATGATCAAACACTGATCATCACACAGCTACACTCAGCATGCCACATTACCAAATTGGGAGTATATCGCTGATAAATTTCAACTACATAACCTCTGAGCTCGTACGTCTCAGAGAAGGGTGTTAAGCTAAGAGAATAAATTCTCCGCCACCAACAGATATGTATTTGAAAGAAATCGGCTTTATATCTCAAAGTGTAATGTCAGACATGTATCCATACAAGTCTGTTCCGGGTTCGAACAGAACCGAAGGCACTTCTCACGAAGCCCTTGCAATTCCGGATAATTTCCAATCACGTCCGGACTTCCCATCACAAAGGGTGATAAAATCTCTATACCGGGGACTAGTCGGTGCAGAGACATTCGACGAGTTGTCCTTTCGTTTTCGTAAATATCCGGTCTTCACCACCGGTCTTCAAATGCTATCCATATACGACGTATCATTATTCGAAACGGGTTATATGACACAAAGGTCCTCTCCCGGCTAAACCGAATAACGAGCGCAATATTTTAAAACATATGGATATTGGGATTTCAATTAAGTCACAACTTATTACCCAAAACTTTTCTTTCAAATGGTTTAACAAATTACCATTTCAAATCTTTAAACACAAAGATTCATTTTAACAACCTTCAACGGTTTAACAATTTCCACACTTTAATCTTTTAAACAAAAGATTCATTCACAGATTTTCCAAATTAATTCCCATTTCAATTTGATTAACTCGTTAAATCTCTAAAACAAAGATTTAACTTATAGCTTTCAAACAATTCCATTTCAAATAGTTTAAACAAATCATCATTTTAAATCTGTTAAAAATAAACAGATTTAATTCATAGCTTTTCAAAACAATTCATTCATAACTTGGAAAACCATTTTTTCAATCCAATCTTGAAATTCCTTTAATTAAATTGGAATTTCATTTCTTATATGAAAGCTTTTATCATTTGAAAACAAATAGTTTCATTTCAGAAAATTTGATTTATTCATACGAGTTGAAATCCTTGGGTTAAATTCAAATTCCCAAACTTTATACTTTTAAAATGGTTTAATTCATACAAACACATTTATAACATTTTCAATCCCTAGTTTCAAATCATAGGATTCAATTTCAAACTTGAATTCAAATTTAAATCAAATTATTTAAATTTTCAAAACTCGATTAAGTTATTCAAAATAACTTTTATCTTTGAAATTCCATTTCAAAAGCTTTTCACTTAAACCCAAATTTTCAATTTCAAAAATCAATTGAAATTAAAATTTTCAATTTCAAAACATAAATTTTAAATCATCTGTGACTTAACTGATTTCCACGTGAAATCCATATTTGTGTGTGTAAGAGTGTAGTCAAGGGGTTGAACACAATAGTGCAACATCATTTCAATCAAACCAGATTAAAACACGAAAATATAGTTGATAAGCGATATAAACTATAACGCTCATCTTCATTCACAGATCACAGATATATATCACAGATAAGTAAATTATAGATCACAACATAAATTAGGATGTATCACAAAGCATCATATATCAGGGATATCAAACAATCAAATCATCCAATTGAATCCAAACATTCATAAGTAGAATCAATTAAATTGTCCGATTAATTCAAATTAGATTAATTACTTATGAATTAATTACTTATCCTGGTTAATTAATTGTTAATAAATTATAAACCATTTTTGATTAATTGACCTTTAATCATTTATTAATTAACCTTTAATTATTAAAGAATTAACTTTTAATTATCTAATTCACTATTTAATTAATTATCTTCAATAAATAAATTAACCTTTAATTAATTAATTACCATTTTATTAATTACATTAATTAATCCTTAATTAATCTCTATAGATCAATTATTTCTTATTCATTAATTGATTAATAACACCAAGTTATTAATAAAAAAAACTCAATTTCAAACTAAGTACTTCTTCATTACAAATTAATCAACCTTTAATTTCTTAATTAATAAATTTCCAATTTATTATTCTCAAATTTATTAGTTAATCGCTCATAATCATTAATTAATTAATTTGGAAACTGAGATTCAAATTTACTTTAAACCAGATTTAAACTTGAATATAAGCTCCTTTTAAAACTTACTTCCCATTTAAACTTAGCTTTTACATTTGTACTCAAATCTGGAAATAGGGTAACAGGTTTTCAATGAAACCTGTAACCATCAAAATCCCCCCCGAGACCATCCCTTGTTTCCTTCGAGTCGATCATTAAAAATCTTCGAGTAAATCTCTGAGTTACTCGAGAGATTCTGATACGTCAAAAAAAAACATAATGGTGCACGGTGCACGTGCACAGCCCCTCAGGCCAACTCCGGTCATCGCCGACGCCATCAACAAGTCGACTATCATCCCCCGATCTAACAACGACCATCCAAACCCCTCCATTCGACTCGAACTTGAATTCGAGTATAAATCGAAACCTGGAACACTCGACAGCGACCCCACCACAAAACCTGGCAACGCCACGTTCACGCAGCTCCGATCATCTGAATCCATGAAACTTCGGCCATGGACTCGTCTTCCACCCCTCTACCTTCCCTAAAAATAGCGAGGCACTCGATCAACTGTAGGAAGCAAACGAACCAAAATACTCGGCCTCGACCAAACTAGGGTTACGAACTGAAAACTGCTTGCCGCCACCTCCACGATCAACTACCCACCATCACACTAATTTTCCCGCAACCACCGTTCGTCCCTCCATCACTAGTCTAAGCCTCAACCATCACGAGACAGTGGGTCGCCAGAGAATGCCAAAATTTCGAAATTCGAACAAACCCATACTGCTCTTTAAACCCCCATCTAAAAATTTTGTTTCTTGATTTAAAAATCACGTTTTAGTATAAGGATTCGACTTACATACCTGAATTCGTGAATTAAGAAACTTGTATTTCGACCCATTTAAAGTTTTGCTCAGTTCTTTTGGTTTACAGAACAATCAACAAATTATTTTGACTGGGATGAATTTTTAAAACTTAACTTATATTCAAACAAACAACTTCCGTTTATATTGCAGGTTATAATAGTTAACAGATTAAGACATCAAAAGTTATTTGCAAACCTGGGACTAAAGATAAACAGGAACATGGTATCAAATGGTACAGGTATGCATTCATTCAAATACCAACATATATCCACATGAAATCATACTCATATTCATTCCAGATAGAATAATCAATAATCTTAATACTTAAGTTTAAAGAGGTGTAGTTACTCACAGTGATTAAGAAGAAGAACAGAGTAGGCTTTGAAAGGAAGAGTTGCTCACCTCAGTCATGAAGAATAGAGAACTCTGTTGATTTGAAACTACAAATTTGATTTTCCAGTTCGAAAGCTTGAACACTTGCGTTTGATCTCTGGTTTGCCTTGTTTATTGATGTTTTAAAGTTGAATTTCTTTTGTTTAAATTATAAATGATACTCACTTCAATTTTTTCTTAGCTTTGAACTGATCGAATGTGAATGAGGATGGATATATGGAAACAGTTTACAGGATAGTTTATTTGCGTGGTACAAGCTTTGTTCAGAGATTCTTGTAAAATCTGGAGGCTGAGAATACATATTGTGAGCTAGAGGAGATGTTTGCATGACTAGCATTAAATGCTTTGTACCATGATACTTCCATTTTCATACTTATCCTATTTTTCTTTTCTACATGCCTGGCTTATTTTACAAGCTATATAATTTTACTTTGTATTTGTTCATACTTGTTGACTTCGGCTGAGATGATATTTTATGGCTAAAGTGATGTTGTCTTCATTTGTTTGCTTGCTTTGTATTTAAATGTTTTCTTTTCTCTTGCCTACATACATCCATAATTAATCATACATATAATATTTTATTTTATACTTTACACTTGGATTTATTATTGACAAGTAGTTTTTATTTTTTAATATGAGTAAACTTCTATCTTTTACTTTATTTTATTTTTCTTTTATTATTTTGTAGTCTATTACTATTTATATTATTTTGTATTGATTTATTAACATGAGATTAAGATATATATCTTTACTTTATATTTTAACATCCTATATATTTTCATTTCTTAAACCATTTACTTACATTTTAAATTCAAATCAAAGATATATTTATTCACAATATTTTATTAAATTTAAATGATTTATACAAAATATACTTGAATTCGGGGAAACTCGCATCACTTATCGATTTATTTTACAATTTTAATTCAAAAATTCAATAAATTATTAATTTAAATTAAATTAAAATCTGGGGTCGTTACAAACTTCCCCCCTTAAAAGAATTTCGTCCTCGAAATTCGTAGGCACGAAACAAAGACAGAGATAGACAGATTCGATCTCCTATAATTCCTCAAACACAAGATATAAATTCCAAACTCAAGTCGGAATATCTCAGAACACATACCAATTTATCCTTCTTCGGACTTCGGTATTCAAAAGAAATTTCAATAGAATTTCAAAATTTGGTTTTAAACGATATCGTTTTATTGATACAATTCAATTTAGCCTTCATATCCTATTAATCAATTTACCTAAATTTTAATTTCCAATTTATTTAAAATTCCCAATTTCAAATTTTAAATTCATATTCATTAAGGTTTAAATCAAAAAGCTGATAAGAAAACGATGAAATACGAAGTAAGGATCTTCTACAACGATTCGTAGAGCCCCCATCACCGCACCGAAACTTCTTCTAGCTATCCCGAAGAAATCAAAAGAATTTGGAAACGAATCAAAGAAGATTGAGAAGAAAAAGATTGTTTCCACTGTTGCAGGGTATTGACCTTTTATAGTCGTATTCCCTATCCCCTATCTCGTCTTCTTCTTGCACTCATACTCACTATCAGTGGATAGCATGAGAATTTACTGAGACATTCGGACGGATATCTGAGAATTACTCATTCTAGAGTTTACTTCACTCTATCTCTAATGAGCTACTTAACGTGTTATACTCCTGAGCTAAAGTTCAACCTTAGCTCTGATACCACATGTAACGACTCGGGTTTTGCCCGCTCGAAAATTAACATCCGTACTTCACATTGTACTAGAATGCCGTAGATTCGACCGTTCAAATCCGATTCGCCGGAGCTATAACACAATTAAGTAAATAACACAGCGGAAGAAATGAATAATACATTGATATATAATATCTGATACAACAGAGTGATACAATGAATATCAATATACATCAGAGATGATACAACAAATATCAGAGATACAAGAAATAGCAGCGGAAAATAACAGCAAATGGAAGAGATCTCCAAATGATCTACAAAAGAGAATGAATCCACAACTCCAAGATAAGCAACTCCGATGAATGAACTAGCTCCAGATAATCTACTAAACCTGAATATCTGAAAAGAAACCCAACTCTAGACTGCCCGTGTGGAAAATAGTGGGCACCTAGAGTTTAGGAAGGGAACAATAAACTCTGGATCAGTCATGGGACTGGTGTGAGCAACAAAAACAGTTTATCTTTAAAACAACAGCAAAAGAATTTTAAACATTGAAATCCGCAATGCTTTTGAAAAATGAAACTACCATAAGACCTCCCGCCACACACACAATGCAAACGCAGAATTGGAGGAGATTTCTTCTTATGATAGTCAAACATGCTTACTACGCAAATCATTGGATATTATCATTAGTGCATAGTGCAGAAACATTTCGAAAGTATAATATTAATCTTAGCCAACATACGACCAGTATCGTATGCCTACTATAGCTACTATGTTCAATAGCAGGTTACCGCCACATTCCATAGCAGGTTATACAACTAAAACCGTACAGGGTTCGTATTGTTTCTTTGGGTTTTCCAACAAATGGTCAGGCTAAGGAACTTCCTTCCGCCGCATGGGAACGCCTCTGGCGGGACGCCCCGAGAGACAAACTGCTCTCTGCCAAACAAGGCCGGGTTACCCCTGTAACAGGTAACTCACGAATATGCCACCTCCCGGTCCTTTGGGACCTTTATCCGAGCGCTCGATAACCAACATCACACATCATAAAGAAAGTGTATCCACATGAGTAAGTATCTGGGCTCCATACCATGATACCACCCCTTTCCAGAAGGAAATGACATACCCTAAAGGGCACGACCCTCATAACCTTGCCGCAACGATCCTGTTTCGACCATTTCCGGGTTGTGAGGCCCTGACGAAGTCTCGTCCACAAAGCTACGCTTTGTCACAAAGCCATGCTTTGGGTCAACAGATGATCAACCTATGATCACAAAGATAAATGATCAAACAAATGATCATATCACAAATGATCAAACACTGATCATCACACAGCTACACTCAGCATGCCACATTACCAAATTGGGAGTATATCGCTGATAAATTTCAACTACATAACCTCTGAGCTCGTACGTCTCAGAGAAGGGTGTTAAGCTAAGAGAATAAATTCTCCGCCACCAACAGATATGTATTTGAAAGAAATCGGGTTTATATCTCAAAGTGTAATGTCAGACATGTATCCATACAAGTCTGTTCCGGGTTCGAACAGAACCGAAGGCACTTCTCACGAAGCCCTTGCAATTCCGGATAATTTCCAATCACGTCCGGACTTCCCATCACAAAGGGTGATAAAATCTCTATACCGGGGACCAGTCGGTGCAGAGACATTCGACGAGTTGTCCTTTCGTTTTCGTAAATATCCGGTCTTCACCACCGGTCTTCAAATGCTATCCATATACGACGTATCATTATTCGGAACGGGTTATATGACACAAAGGTCCTCTCCCGGCTAAACCGAATAACGAGCGCAATATTTTAAAACATATGGATATTGGGATTTCAATTAAGTCACAACTTATTACCCAAAACTTTTCTTTCAAATGGTTTAACAAATTACCATTTCAAATCTTTAAACACAAAGATTCATTTTAACAACCTTCAACGGTTTAACAATTTCCACACTTTAATCTTTTAAACAAAAGATTCATTCACAGATTTTCCAAATTAATTCCCATTTCAATTTGATTAACTCGTTAAATCTCTAAAACAAAGATTTAACTTATAGCTTTCAAACAATTCCATTTCAAATAGTTTAAACAAATCATCATTTTAAATCTGTTAAAAATAAACAGATTTAATTCATAGCTTTTCAAAACAATTCATTCATAACTTGGAAAACCATTTTTTCAATCCAATCTTGAAATTCCTTTAATTAAATTGGAATTTCATTTCTTATATGAAAGCTTTTATCATTTGAAAACAAATAGTTTCATTTCAGAAAATTTGATTTATTCATACGAGTTGAAATCCTTGGGTTAAATTCAAATTCCCAAACTTTATACTTTTAAAATGGTTTAATTCATACAAACACATTTATAACATTTTCAATCCCTAGTTTCAAATCATAGGATTCAATTTCAAACTTGAATTCAAATTTAAATCAAATTATTTAAATTTTCAAAACTCGATTAAGTTATTCAAAATAACTTTTATCTTTGAAATTCCATTTCAAAAGCTTTTCACTTAAACCCAAATTTTCAATTTCAAAAATCAATTGAAATTAAAATTTTCAATTTCAAAACATAAATTTTAAATCATCTGTGACTTAACTGATTTCCACGTGAAATCCATATTTGTGTGTGTAAGAGTGTAGTCAAGGGGTTGAACACAATAGTGCAACATCATTTCAATCAAACCAGATTAAAACACGAAAATATAGTTGATAAGCGATATAAACTATAACGCTCATCTTCATTCACAGATCACAGATATATATCACAGATAAGTAAATTATAGATCACAACATAAATTAGGATGTATCACAAAGCATCATATATCAGGGATATCAAACAATCAAATCATCCAATTGAATCCAAACATTCATAAGTAGAATCAATTAAATTGTCCGATTAATTCAAATTAGATTAATTACTTATGAATTAATTACTTATCCTGGTTAATTAATTGTTAATAAATTATAAACCATTTTTGATTAATTGACCTTTAATCATTTATTAATTAACCTTTAATTATTAAAGAATTAACTTTTAATTATCTAATTCACTATTTAATTAATTATCTTCAATAAATAAATTAACCTTTAATTAATTAATTACCATTTTATTAATTACATTAATTAATCCTTAATTAATCTCTATAGATCAATTATTTCTTATTCATTAATTGATTAATAACACCAAGTTATTAATAAAAAAAACTCAATTTCAAACTAAGTACTTCTTCATTACAAATTAATCAACCTTTAATTTCTTAATTAATAAATTTCCAATTTATTATTCTCAAATTTATTAGTTAATCGCTCATAATCATTAATTAATTAATTTGGAAACTGAGATTCAAATTTACTTTAAACCAGATTTAAACTTGAATATAAGCTCCTTTTAAAACTTACTTCCCATTTAAACTTAGCTTTTACATTTGTACTCAAATCTGGAAATAGGGTAACAGGTTTTCAATGAAACCTGTAACCATCAAAATCCCCCCCGAGACCATCCCTTGTTTCCTTCGAGTCGATCATTAAAAATCTTCGAGTAAATCTCTGAGTTACTCGAGAGATTCTGATACGTCAAAAAAAAAACATAATGGTGCACGGTGCACGTGCACAGCCCCTCAGGCCAACTCCGGTCATCGCCGACGCCATCAACAAGTCGACTATCATCCCCCGATCTAACAACGACCATCCAAACCCCTCCATTCGACTCGAACTTGAATTCGAGTATAAATCGAAACCTGGAACACTCGACAGCGACCCCACCACAAAACCTGGCAATGCCACGTTCACGCAGCTCCGATCATCTGAATCCATGAAACTTCGGCCATGGACTCGTCTTCCACCCCTCTACCTTCCCTAAAAATAGCGAGGCACTCGATCAACTGTAGGAAGCAAACGAACCAAAATACTCGGCCTCGACCAAACTAGGGTTACGAACTGAAAACTGCTTGCCGCCACCTCCACGATCAACTACCCACCATCACACTAATTTTCCCGCAACCACCGTTCGTCCCTCCATCACTAGTCTAAGCCTCAACCATCACGAGACAGTGGGTCGCCAGAGAATGCCAAAATTTCGAAATTCGAACAAACCCATACTGCTCTTTAAACCCCCATCTAAAAATTTTGTTTCTTGATTTAAAAATCACGTTTTAGTATAAGGATTCGACTTACATACCTGAATTCGTGAATTAAGAAACTTGTATTTCGACCCATTTAAAGTTTTGCTCAGTTCTTTTGGTTTACAGAACAATCAACAAATTATTTTGACTGGGATGAATTTTTAAAACTTAACTTATATTCAAACAAACAACTTCCGTTTATATTGCAGGTTATAATAGTTAACAGATTAAGACATCAAAAGTTATTTGCAAACCTGGGACTAAAGATAAACAGGAACATGGTATCAAATGGTACAGGTATGCATTCATTCAAATACCAACATATATCCACAGGAAATCATACTCATATTCATTCCAGATAGAATAATCAACAATCTTAATACTTAAGTTTAAAGAGGTGTAGTTACTCACAGTGATTAAGAAGAAGAACAGAGTAGGCTTTGAAAGGAAGAGTTGCTCACCTCAGTCATGAAGAATAGAGAACTCTGTTGATTTGAAACTACAAATTTGATTTTCCAGTTCGAAAGCTTGAACACTTGCGTTTGATCTCTGGTTTGCCTTGTTTATTGATGTTTTAAAGTTGAATTTCTTTTGTTTAAATTATAAATGATACTCACTTCAATTTTTTCTTAGCTTTGAACTGATCGAATGTGAATGAGGATGGATATATGGAAACAGTTTACAGGATAGTTTATTTGCGTGGTACAAGCTTTGTTCAGAGATTTTTGTAAAATCTGGAGGCTGAGAATACATATTGTGAGCTAGAGGAGATGTTTGCATGACTAGCATTAAATGCTTTATACCATGATACTTCCATTTTCATACTTATCCTATTTTTCTTTTCTACATGCCTGGCTTATTTTACAAGCTATATAATTTTACTTTGTATTTGTTCATACTTGTTGACTTCGGCTGAGATGATATTTTATGGCTAAAGTGATGTTGTCTTCATTTGTTTGCTTGCTTTGTATTTAAATGTTTTCTTTTCTCTTGCCTACATACATCCATAATTAATCATACATATAATATTTTATTTTATACTTTACACTTGGATTTATTATTGACAAGTAGTTTTTATTTTATAATATGAGTAAACTTCTATCTTTTACTTTATTTTATTTTTCTTTTATTATTTTGTAGTCTATTACTATTTATATTATTTTGTATTGATTTATTAACATGAGATTAAGATATATATCTTTACTTTATATTTTAACATCCTATATATTTTCATTTCTTAAACCATTTACTTACATTTTAAATTCAAATCAAAGATATATTTATTCACAATATTTTATTAAATTTAAATGATTTATACAAAATATACTTGAATTCGGGGAAACTCGCATCACTTATCGATTTATTTTACAATTTTAATTCAAAAATTCAATAAATTATTAATTTAAATTAAATTAAAATCTGGGGTCGTTACACAATCAGTAACTGGTGCCATCACGCTACTGAAGTGTGGAATAAATCTTCGGTAGAATGATGCTAAACCATGAGAACTTCTGACTTCTGTTATCGTACTGGGTTGTGGCCAATTTCTGATTGCTTCAACTTTATTCTGATCCACCTGTATACCACCTTCTGAAATAACGTATCCCAAAAATAAAACACTATGCGTCATGAACACACATTTCTTCGTTGCAGCATAAAATTGTTCCTGTCGCAGTATCATCAATACTTCTCTCAGATGATGCAAGTGTTCTTCTGTGCTTCTACTATATATCAGTATATCATCAAAATACACCACCACGAACTTCCCAATAAATGGTCTAAAGATCTGATTCATCACTCGCATAAATGTACTAGGTGCATTCGAAAGACCAAATGGCATAACCAGCCATTCGTACAACCCCTCCCGTGTCTTGAACGCTGTTTTCCATTCATCCCCTGGTCGAATTCGAATTTGATGATAACCACTCTTCAAATCGATCTTCGAAAAGATAGCAGCTCCACTAATCTGGTCCAACAAGTCATCCAATCTAGGCATAGGAAATCTATATCTCACTGTAATCTTGTTTAGTGCTCGACTATCAGTACACATCCTCCACGTTCCATCCTTCTTTGGCACTAACAAAGCTGGTACTGCACAAGGACTTAAACTTTCCTGTACACGCCCCTGTTCAAGCAACTCTTCCACTTGCCTTCTCAACTCTTCATGTTCCCTTGGACTCATTCTATAGTGTGGTCTATGTGGTAGCACAGCTCCTGGAACAAGATCTATTTGGTGTTGTATGTCCCTCAATGGCGGTAACTCCATTGGCAGCTCTTCAGGAAATACATCTTCAAATTCTTCCAGCACTGGCTTTACTTCTTCAGGAATTTAAACCACTTCATTACTCTCACGTCCAATCAACAAAAATACTTCAGGCTCCTCTTCTACTTCCTTAACAAATTCCTTCAAAGATAGCAAAGTTTTAAGTTCTTCAATCTCCTCTAACTTATTTTCTTCTTGTTGTCGCTTCTTAGGAACTAAAGTGATTTTAGTACCTTCAAACATGAAACTGTAACTGTTAGTACGACCATCATGTTGTACCGCTCTATCGTACTACCATGGTCTCCCCAACAACAGATGGCATACATCCATATCCACAACATCACACCAAATTTCATCTTTGTATTTCTTCCCAATCGAAAAATTCACACAAGCTCTTCGTCCAACCTTCACTTCCCCACCTTTTCTCAACCAAGCTAACTTGTAAGGTTTCAGATGCTTCTCAGTCTTTAATGCCAACTTCTTTACAGCCTCGGTAGAAATGATGTTATCACAGCTTCCCGCATCGATGACAAACTTGCAAACCCTTCTCAAGATAGTGCACGTTGACTGAAAAATGTTACTCCTCAACCAACTAGAATCATCCTCTTGCTTTGGTGTTAAACAAGATCTCTTCATCATTAATGAATACCCTTCATCTCCCGACACATTTTCTTCCTCCTCAATATGTGGTGAATTAGAACATTCAGCTTCTACTTCCTCATCCTCTACCTCAGCAATCATCGCTCGTTTCTTAGGCTTCGGACATTCATTGCTTTTGTGACCAAACTCCTGACAATTGAAACATTTGATACCACTATTGACCTTGGTCTTAGAAACTTCACTAACAACCGGTTTTGCAACAGCCTTGGAAACATTCGCATTGCTACTAGCCTCTTTCATTTGATTGTTGGAATTTGTAAACACACCACCACCTCTCCTACCCTGCTTCTCCCAAGCTAGAGCTTTTTGATGTGCTTCGGCAACAGATCTGGGATCAAACATATTCACCATATCTTGAATCTGCATTCTCAACCCTCCAACAATAAGTTGATAAAATTCATGATGTCATTCCTGGCAATAAGTTGATAAAATTCATGATGTCATTCCTGGCAATAAGTTGATAAAATTCATCCGCATAATCAGTAACAGTCTTAGTTCCCTGTCTCAGATTCTGCAATCGTTGATACATAAGAGACTGATAATTATAAGATAAGAAAGTAGCTTTCATCAACTTCTTCATCTTCTCCCATGACTCAATCTTTGACTTTCCCATCCTCTCCCGTGTAAGTTTAGTTTGTTGCCACCATGCCATAGCTCTTCCTTTCAATCGTGTAGCAACCAACTTCACTCTTCGATGCTCGGGAACTTCTTTGAAGTCAAAAATTTCCTCAACATTTGAAACCCAATCCAAAAATTCCTCCGCTACCATTCCACCCTTGAATTCTGGAATTTCAGTTTTCATCCCCGACTCCCATTGACGATCATCTTCAACATCCCGATATGCATTTCGTACTTGGTATCGATCTTGAGAATGAACACTACATCTACCACCATCTTCATCAAAAACAGATGTACTTCGATATCGATCTCGACCACCCACATCTCTATGATCACGCATATCTCTTCTACTTTGTCTTTCATCATCATGGTATGGCTCATGTTCAAACTCACGTGGAGTTCTTCTCTCTTCATCTCTATACTCATGATGTTCTCTTCTTAATGAAACTGAAGATTCTCTTCTTTCTTGATAAGATTGTGGAGACACCCTCCTCGCTTCCATAACCGATGGCGAAACTCTGTTTCCTCCATGGTTCGAGACTGGCGACCTTCTCCTTTGTCCTTGATTCATATCATTCATCAGTTTCTCTAACTTCCCAATGCCTTCATCAAACTTTTCATTGATGCGTTGTTCCATTTGCTCGGCTTCTTCTCTTCTATACAACGCTTCAACATTCTGATGGCGATTAGCTCTTCTCGGCGGCATGATTGAATCTTCACAAACTCTAACTCTCGGCCTTGACTTACAAATGAACAAATAATGCACGGCTTGAACTTCTTCAATAAGAATTGGTTCCAAGACTCGGCTTAGCTATGATTGGCCTATCTAGCTCTGATACCAAATGATGCAGCAGCGGATAATAAAAATGTATGAAATGGTGAAAGTAGCAATCAGTGGATTGAAAAATACCAAAGGCCCAAATCCGTTGATCTAAAGATGTTGGATTCTAGCTATCTCAAACACGTTGATCGCGCACGATACCGTGTTTAAAGATCTACAATTCTTTATACGTTGATCAAGCGCACTTGATACCGTGAATTGGCTTCAGCGATCATTGATTCGAGCGCACTCGAATGCCGAAAGTGGAGATAGGAGATCACACTCAACTACCAATTTGAGAAGAGGCACAAAGCACTCGAACAAATTTTATTCAAAATCAACTAGAATTACAAATGACACAACCCCGCTATTTATAGAGATTACAACTCACACAACCACAGTTTTCACCGACCTAACAGTGCCGCGACCTACGACTTACGACCTAGTATAGGTCGTTAACGACCTAACAAACACGTTACAACAACAACACACGACTTACAGTATTTACAACACAAAACATATACATGCGACTCAACAAATACCACATAACATCAATACGCGACCTAAGTACAACACACGCGACCTAAGTCAAAGCAGCATATGCGGCATAAGGTCGTTAGCTCGCTTGAGCAACCTAAAGAATTAGTGGCATATAGTAAAGCGGCATAAGGAATCCACGGCTTCAAGCTTCAGGAGCGACCTATGCTTCGCGACTTATGGTAGGTCGTTCGCGACCTAAAGAAAGCGGCATGTGAGAGCGACCTAAGGCAAGCTGGCCGATACAATCAGCTGTTTGACTCGGTAGGTCGCTGGAGCGACTTAAAGCATACTCGTTACAATCGTTAGGTCGCTGGAGCGACTTAAAACATAACTCGTTAGTCTTAGGTCGAGACTTACTAGGTCGGAGGTCTTTAGGTCGTAGCTCGTTTTGCCCAACATAACTCGCTTCATAGCTCGCCAGGTCGCTTGAGCGACTTATCAACACGTTAGGTCGCTCGCGACCTAAGCCATCATCAGATTGCGCTGCATCACCTATGACATTTAATTATAGGTTGAAATGATATATATCCATCCATGTAAGTAAAATTGAAATAACTTATCACTTGGCCATAGGGTAGAAAATGATATATATATATATATATATATATATCCATCCATGTAAGTAAAATTGAAATAACTGATCACTTGGCCATAGGGTAGAAAATTATATATGGACACCGGATTTGGTTAAATTAAATAGTTTTAAAATCGTGAAATTTGATTTATATGAATTGAATTATTTTCTAATTCGAAATTTGAAATGTTGAAATTGAAATTGTTTAAGGATTATTTGTAACCTTAAGTTGAAATTGAGATATGATTTGAATTTATCGAAAGTTAATTATTTGGAAGGTTTAAAAATTAATTTAAACTTAGAATTTACTTTATTTAAATTGTTTAAATTAGTATTTCCAAATTCAGACTTGAAATGGATTTAAACTAAATTGTTTTAAAACTGAGAATTTGAATTGAAACTTCCAGCCATTGAATATAACTATTTAAATTGAATTTATAGTAAAAGTTTGAAATCGTTTTGAATTGAGGCAGATTTAAATTGAAATTTGAATTGGAAGTTGACTTGATTTGGAAGTCGAAGAATTGAATTCGTTGTGATTTGGAATAGGAACATGAGTTCAAATTGTTGTGGAAAAGAAACAATTTTAATAGAAACAATTTTAATATATAAACTATTTTAATTATCAAAACTACTTTCAATATATAAACTATTTTAATTAACAAAACTATTTTCAATATTAAACTATTTTCAATATTAAACTATTTTATATTTAAAACTATTTACAATTTTTAAACTATTTTAATTATTCCAAATTATTTTTTAATATTAAAACTATTTTAATTATCCAAACTACTTTCAATATTCAACAATTTTAATTATTCAAAACCATTTTCTATATTCAAACTGTTTTAAAAGAGGGACTTATTTAGATTTAAATCATTACTTTAAATACGAATGTTTTGATATGAAGGTATAACCTGTTTTGAATTCGAAATGATTTTGAAGTGAATCTAATATTTTGATATGAAATATGACTTGTTCTTGAAATGTAAAAGAACCATGTGTAAAATGACATTTGGTTGTTAAAGAGACCAGTGCCTCTTATTGGCATACTCTCTACCAATATTGGAACCACTTTAACAACTGTGTACATGGTGGATGATCCTGAATGAAGTGGTTGGATTGGCGAACGATTGTTAGATTTGAAGAAAGAGAAGGATGATGGATGACCCCGACACTTATGCCAATTTAAAATGACTAAAACAGGATGGCTTGTCAGGGCCAAGTGGGCTAGCTACTTCTAGCGGACACACTTCTTCGTATTACGATATTGACATTGACTTGATCAATGCACCTTGATTTGATTTTGGGATTGTCGGACGCGGTGGTCTGTCGTGGCTACGATGCATTACCACCAGCCCTATGACCCAAACTGATGGTATCCTACCTTGGGCATTGCCTCATGTGCCTTGTCATACTTTTATCCTTATCCGCGACCACTACGATTTTAAGGGGAATCACTGGGTACCGGCATTCCTGGTTGTGTTACATGACCTGTATAGACAACCTTCTTAAAAATGTGTTAAGGAGGATTAATGTAAAGCCTTAACGCTAAGAAAAATATTTATTTATTGATAGACACTACATATATAGCATATCTTACTACATATAGATAGTTTAACGGATCCTTAAGAGATGGAATATCTCATAACATCTCTTAAGTTATTGCACGCACGTTATACACTAGATAGGAGATGTAAAACCACGTAAACATCTCTGACGCTATTACACTCCTGTTATATGTGTTACCGATTTAACTTACATAAGATCTTTTAGTTCTGACTCGAGTGTTTTGTCTTTTCATTATGCTCAGGTCAGCATGAATATTTCAGTGTTTGAAGAAATTATTTCTGGAGGACGAAGACGGAGTTTGGTATATTATATTATTAGTATCATTCCACTGCATCATTTTTGGTATGTTTGTTGATTGTACTATGATTATGTTGTAAAAATTGTGTAATCAAATGTATATTGTAAAACAACTTCATGAACTGTTTATTTGATTATTATATTTTGTCATTCCGCTGCGAGATTCTGTATTTTGTTTTCCTTCTTTTCTCCTATTTTTCTTATTTAACCCCATTGACAATCTTCCCTTTTGGATGGTTTGAGTTAGACGTGTGTGGTTTATTGTCGATTTAAACCGTCCAAAAAGGTGGGTCGTCATACGCTCAATGGATCGTCATGCCAAGATTTAACTACATCAAAGTGGAGCATTCATATGAGTTCCACTGTATTCTCAAGTCGAGGGAACTGGATAATATCGTCACACTAAAATTTCCTATTTGACTTGGTTGTTATCAACCAATTAGAAACTCTTAGATGAGTCATTCCATAATTTCCAATTACTACAAGTATGTAACCCCTTGGTGCTCCAAATAGCCATTTGGAATATACTACCTAATATTGGAAATTGTTACGCACTTTGGTCTTAATGGGTGAATTGATATCCTTTTCTCGAAACATCTTGACCGGGAATATTTAAAACAAATTCTCATTTTATTTTGTGATTAATTACTCAAGATTGCAATTACTTACAACTACAATCACATAACAGTTCATTTGACAATTTTCTTATTATGTACTAAATCATTTAATTAGTTAATCATATCACAATATAACAAAGTATATATAGGAAGACAAACATTGTTCACGAACAAGATTGACCACTAGTTACATTACGCAAAAAATTACATAATTTCCCCTGAGGGAATACCGCTAATCTTTCAATCTCCCACTTATACTTGAGGTCAATTATGGAATCTTATTTCCATTCTTCTAATCAGTTCAGAACCAAACGAGCTAGTCCTTTATTGAATGGTTCTCTTATATTATATTACTATATACTCTGCCAGCTAACATCTCTCCGTCATTGATAAACCAACTTTATCAAATGGAAATTTCATAGTATATGTCTAGACTTCTTATAAGATCTACGGTCTTTCACAATCTTTAGCACAACATTGTTTTCACAAATTAAAGTCGTGGGATTATCAACATTTGGACTCACCCCTAGCTCAATTGTAAATTTGTACAATTATATTTATACTGCTTTCATTGCAATGCTATAAATGGTGTGTACTTATCCTTTCAGTTGAATCAACCATCATTGCTCATTTGGAACATTTTCAGCTTAAAGCTCCTTAAATAAGGTTGAATATGAATTTAGGATTAGCATATTATATTCTATATCACTTATAAAGTTAGGTTCTGAATACTACTTCATAAGGAGTTCATTGTTTTCATAAATAGCTCTTTAGTATTTCTTAAATACTCAAGAATATCCTTACCTACGATTAAATGACCTTACTTAGGATCTGAAACATCCTTAGTGTACCACTTACATAAGAAAATTGAGATATAGTGGACAATATAGCATATATGATGATTCCTATTGCCGATGCATAAAGAATCCATCTTGTATGCTCCATATTAAACTTTTTAAAGTGGTTTCTTTATATATTGTTTAAGGCAATCCATCCTTCTTACTTATAGGGGTAGAAATATTTTAGTACCATTTAATCTTCTTTCTTACTGACATGTTTCCTTTGCATTTTGATTGAAAATCATGATATGTAATTTTCAGATCAAAATATATGCTCAAGTCTGATGCTAGTCCAGTGATACTATCATATCAGTTCTTGTATATTATTCAACACTTACAAACTCAGCTATTGCTTCCACTAATGTCATGACATTTTGGTTATCATGTGTAAACAAACTATTCTAAATCATTATTTAGAATTTTCGTCTCAACAAAAATGTACCAAAATTTGAAGTCATATTAGATGATAATTTTGTTAGCAGAATCCGAATTAATTCAAGTACATAGACTGATGAATTTGTTATGCTAATTTCAACAGTTAAAATGCCTAACATTATTATCATCAATATTACTTACAATATTTCAACTGCATCGGTCTACCTTTTGAAGACACACCCGCAGGGAATAGATCCTTGGGTACAACCATCAAAATCGTATTTTGGTAGTTTGGCAACTAAGAAAATTGTTAGTACCAACAATTCCTTTTCTCGACATTAAGATGAAACTATAGTTTCTCTTTAATGTGCGGGAATTCATATTAGACATTCTAATGAATTATATCAGTATTAGGCTCGGTTAATTTTTTACATTTTAGATAATAAGCTCACATGTTAGAGTGGTTGGATTGTATCTAATACTTACATAAACTAATTCAATTTGTAGTTTATGCCTATGTTTATAACATAAATTAGTCAACCATAGTTGGTCGGTCCCAAATCACTTCAGGATAGTTCACACAAGATAGCTCATGCTCGAATTTAAGTGAACTCTCTCAACTCACACAACCTATCAACTCTTTAACCTAAGATGTGCCTGGGTTTAATATTAATTATGATAACCCGGATTTTTGGACATCAGGTAATTGGATAATTATCTGATTTAATTATTTAAAAATACTTATTTTTAAATTGAATAAATAAATCCGATAAATATTTATATCTGGATAAATATTTATTTGATAATCTCCTAATTTAATTACTTAAAATTTACAAATTATTCTTTTAAAAACAAATAATGAATTGTTTATATATAATAGATTTTTTAATAAGAATTATTATTTACAAATTGAATTTGGGTTTGTTTAAATATATATTTGAATTGGATTTTAAATTGAAATTTGATTTAAAATTTGAAATTTAAAAGATTGATATCTTAAAATATTTGGATTTAAAATATATATGTATGATTTTATTAGAATGTAATTTGTTTTCTTTAAAAGGGTTTTATTTATATAAATTAAGAAAAGTATTTATTAATTAGGAAATTAAATATGAAAGCTTTATAAATCATTTAAAAATTTATAAACTCATGCATAATTACAAGTGTTAATAGATTAGAGTATGATGGTAACATGTGTAATGTAATTAAATGATGAAATGGACAAATGTTAAGTAATTTAACAAGTGTCACATTTTTCATTTTTATTTTCTTTAATTTTAGTAAATTAAAATAAAATCTATATTAACATACATCTTCTTCTTCATTTCTTTTTCCTCTATCTCATTTTCAAAAGCTAGAAACATAAGCCAGTAAATTTACAAACCTGAAATTTGTATCAACTTCCACTCTTTCAACTTAAAATTAAAACAAAGAATCAAATTCTTTTCAAATTCTCATATCTGTAAACATTTTTCAAAACCTGGGTTATCAAGCAAGCAATCTTCTCAAATTTTAAAGCAAGCTTCAGCCTATAATCATTAGCCTGGAAAAAATGTTCAAACCAGAAACAAATTTAAGATCAAATTCAAATTCATTTCAAATCAAAAGGCAGATCAAATCAGCATCAAATTCAGATTCCAGATCAGTAAACAAATACCAGGCTATTCTCTGTTTTCTGTTCTAACTGTATAAAGGTGAGTAAATATATATATTTTAAAGGTTTAAGTAGATCTAAATCAGTGCATATGGATTCTTGGACTAGATTTGTGCTTTGCATGTGTATATATATGTATGAATCTCTGGATATATGTGTGTCTGATTTGTGCATGTTGTTGTGTCTTGTTCTTCTCTGTTTCCAAAAGTACAGAGCTTAAAATCAATTCAAAAATTCAAAGCTTTTTATGTAATCATATTTAGGCTTTGAGATTCAAACGCAAAATGATTGTTCAAACATAGATTTAAGTTTAAAATTTGTATTCAAGAAAAAATAGGGTTGAAATCTTCTGGAATTGGGTTAATACAGTAAGATCTTTGAAAATGATAAAAATCAAACAATTTAATTTGTTGATTCAAGTATGCAACTTGAATTTCCACTGGAAAATTTGATTTTTAAAACAAAAATCTTGAATTTTAGTTGGGATTTGGGGTTGCATTTCTGTGATGATCAGAAATGGGAGTTTGAGCAAATTCTGGCGAATGGGTGGTCTTTGGACGTCATGGTTTTAGACGAAGCTAGGTGGTCGACTGGGAAGGTCGAGAAAAATGGTGGAAGTGGTGTTCGATCGTCGTGGCGATGGCAGTAGATGGAATTAGGGTTTTAACCCCAGTTTGCTCGTCGAAGTTTGAAGAGGGCGTTCGTCGACGTGAGGAGACCGCAAGGGGCCGGACCTGGGGGGATCGACGCTTTGAGATGTGGTGAAGCTTTGGACGAAGTCGAGTGATCTATAGTGGACTAGATCGTCGGCGCGAGGAAGAATTTCCGATCAAATGAAGTTTCAATAGGCTGCTGTCATACTCGATTTTGAACTACGGTGATATCGTGGATTTTGGGAGGTCAGTTGGTTTGGGATGGTCATCGTCGACTTGTCGAGGTGGGCGAGGTTGGTCGGTGACGATCTGAGCTCTGGTGTACGTTCATGCATACACGATTGTTTCTGGGTTGTTGAAAGATTGGGGAAGAAGGCAGTTTCATCGGGTCGATCTCGAAGTAAAAGTGGGTTGACACGAAGAAACACTCGGGGAAAGTGATGATGGGCTCGGGTTGTTCTCTTGTGCACGCGAGTGATTTATCACATCTGTTTTTAAATTTTAATTTAAGTGTTAATTAAAAGAATAAATGTTTTAAAGTATGTGATTAAGATAAGTGGTTTATCTTAAGCAAATTACGGCCTTGAGTAATTAAGAGATAATTATTTATTGTAAGTAATATAAGGATAATTAAGTAATTAATTAAGATAAATGGTTTATATTAAAATAAATTATGGTCTTGGATAATAAATGATTAATTAAATAAATGAAGTAATTAAAATTAATTAATTAATGATAAATGATTAATTGATAATTAAGGGCTATAAATTAATTAGAGATTAATTAATTGGAATTAGGGATTAATTAACGTAAGTAGTTAGAGATTAATTACTTAAATGATAATTACTTAATTAAAGGATTATTTAGTTAAGGGATTAATTAATTTAATTAATAATTAAAGGCTAATTAATTGAGGATAATTAACCAATGGAATAATTACTTAATGAAAGTAATTATGGATAATTAATTTAGATAGATAATTAAAGGATGATTAATTAATGGTTTTAATTAATTAATGTTAAGTAAGTAGGGTTTAAAAGCAATTAAATTAATTCTACCATTAATTAATTAAGGATAATTGACCAATGGATAATTACTTAATTGAAGTAATTATGGATGATTAATAGATAATTAAAAGATGATTAATTAATTGATTTGTAATTAATTAATGTTAAGTAAAGGTAATCCAAGCGATTAAAGTTAAAAATTAATTTAATTTGAGATAAATTAAATA
Source organism: Allium fistulosum (assembly GCA_030737815.1). NCBI lineage: Eukaryota > Viridiplantae > Streptophyta > Magnoliopsida > Asparagales > Amaryllidaceae > Allium > Allium fistulosum. The sequence continues at coordinate 409,099,412 of CM060908.1, read as the reverse complement.
AATTTTGGACGTGATCAATCTTGCTTATGAATGATTGAATGATGTAAATACCTTGAATTGGTTGATATCTCTGATATGAAATGTTTTCTGATATGATATGTTTGGATAGACAGTGATAGTATAGTGATCTATCGTTGATGAATTGTTGTGTATAAAAGTGACATCTTGTATTTAAAGTTGAATTGTATTTCACTTGAATAACTTGGGTTAAGATGGAATTGAATTCGAAGAGACCGGGGTCGGGTATCAATAAATACCCGAACCCACTTCGATTTGTAACCTACATTGATTCTTTATAGATTGATTTGTGAAATCAATAGGCAGAAATGGAATAATTTAAATGACTGGACCATTTAAAACTAAGTAAAGGTACTTAGGAATTGAAAATAAATGTTGACCATAGCAAGTTGTGAACTTGTAGTGATGAATATGTTACCCCGGGTTTTAAATAAGTTTCATATTGAATATTTCATGTTAGATGAGTTTACTCACGCTGGTTTCCGGCCTGACCCGGGTGTTACTTTGATGTAATGCTCGGGTCAAACCGAGTATTACAGATTTTCAGGTGAGGACGTTCTGGAGCTCAGGTGATGAGCTGGATGGCAGGAACGTATGATGTATTCCGCTGTGTATTTGAGAGTTGTTGTGATATTAGTCTGAGACAGGTTGATATAACTGTCCAGTCATGTGTATATGGTTGTAACTCTGATGTATTGTATGTAAAGTAACAATTACAGTTTTTCTTTGTATAAATGCTATTATTTGATATTATATTTGATCCGCTGCGAATGTGAGAATCTGTGTCTTGTTCTATTTCTTCTTCTATCTCTTTTCTTTTTCTCCTAACTATCTGGAATTTTCGGGTTAGAAAACTCCGGGTCGTTACAGTTGGTATCAGAGCAGAAGGTTAAGTGAGAACCTTGGCTCTGGTGGGATTACTCATTAAGGATAGGGTCAATGGTACCCTAAGATGAGTTGAGTGTATATATATATATGAGAGCGTACTTGTTATTTTCTTATATAAAGATTTTAAATGGTTTTAAAAAAATAAATGACTTTTATATAAGATTTTATTTTGGTATATAAAGCAATATTTCTTTCTAATAAATATTAAGGTAATCGGTTGTTAAATCATTGGAATTAAATAAAATAATGAGAATTAAGTGGTAATAGCAATACAACCAAATTGAAATTGAATGAAGATAAGTTTGAAATGGATCCAAACTGAAATTAAAATCCTGAATTTGTAGAAGTGTTATCAGAATAAAGATAATAATGAATTGGTTTCCAGATATGATAATCTTGGTTATTATCATAGATGGTTGTTGTGTTTAATAATGAAATGTGTAAATGATTAAGTAAAATGAAATGTTTTAGGGAAGTAAAACTTTTAGGTGAGTATGACTTATAAATTGGAATTGAAGATAATTTAAAATTGTGAAGTTTTAATCTAAATCCAGAAGACTTGAAATTGTTTTAAAGGAAATTTGTTTTGAATTAAAACCAAAGGTGGGTTAAAAATTTAAGGTATAACTTGGTGTGTAAAGGAAATAAAAATGTATAAATGAGGATATACATAATATCAAAGATGATTTGAAATAAACTCTAAGTGTTGAGTTTTAAATTTTCCTTGGAATGTGATATGAAAACCCAAAGTGACAAGTTTTTGAACTTATAAGTGGAAAAGAGTATTAATATAAAGTTTAAAATTTGAAACGAGAATTAAAATTTGAAATGAGAATTAAAATTTGGCAAAGTTATTTGGATTAAATTGAAGTGAATATAATTTTGGGAAAATTAAATAAGTTTAGAACAAACAACCTGAATTGGAAATTTCAAGATGAAATTGAGATTTAACTTGGGAAGTTAAAATAGTGAATTTGATTTGTTTGAATGAATGAAGAAATGGATTGTGATAATATATCCATTATATAGATAAATGAAAATTAAACCTTAATTTGAAATTAAGGATATGGAATCCCTTTTAACTTAAGATTTGAATGTTAAGAATTGAATTTGTAACTTAAAATTGTTTAAGAATCAGTTTCAAAGTTGGAAGATAAAATTGGGCAATAAATTAAGTTTTGAAAATAAAATTTCTTTGAACTTTTAATTTGAACTTTAAAATAAGTTAAGTAATGATAATTTAAAATGTAATTTTGGAATTTGGATTCAGAATTAAATGGTTTAAAGATTTAAGTTGTTAAAAAAAATAAAAAAAATAATAAAGGTTGATTTGATTTAAAGGATTAAATCAACATTTAAAATTTTAACTCGAATTTATGAAATTCGAGATGGTTTTAAGTTGAGATTTGAATAAAATTTGTTCAAATTGGATTGGATTTGAAATAATTTGGAATTGTGATTAAAGTTGAATAAGTTTAAAAATCAAATGGAATTTGATTTGAATTTGGAAAGGAATTAAGGTTAATTCAACTTGAATTGGGATTAAATCAATTTCAATGGAAATTGAAGTATTGAGTCAATTTAAATGGAAGTGGAAATTTAAATTGAATTGATGGGAAATTAATTGGAAATGGAGATTGGGAAATTAAACAGTTTGGCTCTGGATTATTTTCAAAATAAATTGCTTTAATACAAATATATTTTTCCAAACTATTTACTATACAATCTTTCTTCTTAAACCCCAAACTATCTTATACTTATTTTACAATTATTTTGGAACTATTTAACTATTTTGAAACTGTCTTATAAACTAATTACTATTTTTCAGTTACTTATATCTAATCACTATTTTAAAAACTATTTTGCAATTATCTAACTATTTTATACCTACTTAACTATTTTACAGCTATTTTACAAACTAATAACTATTTTTCAACTACTTATCTATGTTAAACTTTTTCAAGCTATTTTTAAATTAAAATAGGTCAGAGTTCAAACTATTTGTAATTGAAGTAATAACTCAATTGGAAATGGAAGCAATTGAGAATAAGTGAATGGAATTAAAGGAAATGTGAATAGAAAAGAGAATTGATTGGCTAATAACCAATAAAGATAAATACGTAGGATGTACGTATGTTATTCTATTCGCATAGTGATTTGATCTAGATTCGAACACAGAATTTCGAGATAGTATTATCGATCCGAGTTGGGATTTTTCGCTCGATTTTCGACGGCGAACCTAGATATGGGTTTTTGATTAGTTCTGGATATTCTCTATCATAGCTACGACTATGCAAGGAGAATAACGGTTTCTGATCAAGAAACCAGATCTGAGTCCGCACTAGGAAGTCGGGTGGACGATACTAATTCGGAAGAGAAATTGTGTGATCGAGTGAGCGATCAGATTGATATTGCGTACGGATGATATGTGTACATCGTACGGATTTGAATAAAATTGATATTGGGAATTTTTAGATAAGAAATGTGAAATGGTTTTTGAATTGAAAAGTGTATTTGTGAAATATATGATGAAATAAAATGGGAGTTGAATATTTCTGTGATTAGAACTCATTTTATAGAAAAGAATATGGTTAATAACTTTAAAAAAAAGTAATCAAATTTGAATATTTGATTTGAAATAAACAAAGTTATATATCTTTGTTATATATGATAAACTCCCTTTGTTGAATCTATAGCCGGAAGGAAAGGATTTTTGAAAATATTTGAAGTATAAAAGAGGTTTTATACAAGTTTGAAATGATCCAAAGATTTTCAAAGTTATATATATCTATATCTATATATATAAGGGATTTTATGAGAATAATTTTGGAAAAGGTTTTGGGAACCTATGAATTTGGAAAAGGCTTTTGATTTTTGGGAAAATCAATTTTGGATTTTGGAAAGCCAAGTTTGGAACTATCGATTTTGGATATCGATTTTGTGTAAAGGAGATTTTGATATAAATCATAAAGGGTATGATTTAAAGATACTATAAGTGTATAGTATAAAGTGTTTCGAGAATGGCTTTAGGGAAAAAGGCGCTCCCTTGAAATGAACTTCTCAGGAGTACCACAGGGTGGTACTGCCTTGAACCCTAAGGGGGGTTCTAAAGTTGATCCTGTGAGGAGTCCGGACAAACTAGTTCCTGAGGATTATTGGGTAGCGAAAGTCGAGGGCGCTGATGCCTACAGAGGCATTTGGGTTATGCTGTGGCGACAGTTTAACTCGATGTCGCTGCGATCTACTGTGGGGACCATAGCGAAAATCGTGTGGAGGATGAGTGTCAACAGTCTACACTTGATTTTGCCGGGACGGCAACGTAACATCGGTAGACTGTGATCTATGGTCGAGTGGAGGAGTTTCGTTCTTTGGCAGTGAAATTCGAGGGCGCTGATGCCTACGGTTATATGGGTTTTTGCTGTGATAGCAACATAAAGCCCGGGTATAACTACGATCTGTAGCGGGTTCCATGGTGTAATCGAGGGGCGCGGAGGCCTATAGTTATCTATGGATTTTGTCGGGATGGCAACGTAACCATCGGGTTAACTGCGACCATGGATAGGGGTGATGATTTCCAGAGCATTCTTACCAAAGATATTTCCTCGTTTTCAAAAATGTTTTCTATATTTTCAGTAAAATTATTTTTCCAAGTATTTTCACTGGGTGTTGAAAATGGTTTTACCAAGTACTTATAGATTTTCAGTCCTACGCCTGATCAACGTATGGCCGAATTTCTGTGAGAACGAGGATTGACTTGTTGAAACATCGAGTTATAAAAGTATTTTTATAAAAACTATTCCTGGTAATATTATATAGATTTTTAAAAGTATTTTAAAATTTCTTAATAAAAAGAGTTTATAGTAAAAAGTGATCAAAGAGTAATTTTTCTAATAATCAGCATTTTAGTAAATTCTGGCTTAGTTCCTTTTCGAGGACGAAAAGATTCTAAGGGGGGAGGAATGTGATAACCCGGATTTTTGGACATCAGGTAATTGGATAATTATCTGATTTAATTATTTAAAAATACTGATTTATAAATTGAATAAATAAATCCGATAAATATTTATATCTGGATAAATATTTATTTGATAATCTCCTAATTTAATTACTTAAAATTTACAAATTATTCTTTTAAAAACAAATAATGAATTATTTATATATAATAGATTTTTTAATAAGAATTATTATTTACAAATTGAATTTGGGTTTGTTTAAATATACATTTGAATTGGATTTTAAATTGAAATTTGAATTTAAAATTTGAAATTTAAAAGATTGATATCTTAAAATATTTGGATTTAAAAATATATATGTATGATTTTATTAGAATGTAATTTGTTTTCTTTAAAAGGGTTTTATTTATATAAATTAAGAAAAGTATTTATTAATTAGGAAATTAAATATGAAAGCTTTATAAATCATTTAAAAATTTATAAACTCATGCATAATTACAAGTGTTAATAGATTAGAGTATGATGGTAACATGTGTAATGTAATTAAATGATGAAATGGACAAATGTTAAGTAATAGAACAAGTGTCACATTTTTCATTTTTATTTTCTTTAATTTTAGTAAATTAAAATAAAATCTATATTAACATACATCTTCTTCTTCATTTCTTTTTCCTCTATCTCATTTTCAAAAGCTAGAAACATAAGCCAGTAAATTTACAAACCTGAAATTTGTATCAACTTCCACTCTTTCAACTTAAAATTAAAACAAAGAATCAAATTCTTTTCAAATTCTCATATCTGTAAACATTTTTCAAAACCTGGGTTATCAAGCAAGCAATCTTCTCAAATTTTAAAGCAAGCTTCAGCCTATAATCATTAGCCTGGAAAAATGTTCAAACCAGAAACAAATTTAAGATCAAATTCAAATTCATTTCAAATCAAAAGGCAGATCAAATCAGCATCAAATTCAGATTCCAGATCAGTAAACAAATACCAGGCTATTCTCTGTTTTCTGTTCTAACTGTATAAAGGTGAGTAAATATATATATTTTAAAGGTTTAAGTAGATCTAAATCAGTGCATATGGATTCTTGGACTAGATTTGTGCTTTGCATGTGTATATATTTGTATGAATCTCTGGATATATGTGTGTCTGATTTGTGCATGTTGTTGTGTCTTGTTCTTCTCTGTTTCCAAAAGTACAGAGCTTAAAATCAATTCAAAAATTCAAAGCTTTTTATGTAATCATATTTAGGCTTTGAGATTCAAACGCAAAATGATCGTTCAAACATAGATTTAAGTTTAAAATTTGTATTCAAGAAAAAATAGGGTTGAAATCTTCTGGAATTGGGTTAATACAGTAAGATCTTTGAAAATGATAAAAATCAAACAATTTAATTTGTTGATTCAAGTATGCAACTTGAATTTCCACTGGAAAATTTGATTTTTAAAACAAAAATCTTGAATTTTAGTTGGGATTTGGGGTTGCATTTCTGTGATGATAAGAAATGGGAGTTTGAGCAAATTCTAGCGAATGGGTGGTCTTTGGACGTCATGGTTTTAGACGAAGCTAGGTGGTCGACTGGGAAGGTCGAGAAAAATGGTGGAAGTGGTGTTCGATCGTCGTGGCGATGGCAGTAGATGGAATTAGGGTTTTAACCCCAGTTTGCTCGTCGAAGTTTAAAGAGGGCGTTCGTCGACGTGAGGAGATCTGAAAAGGCCAGACCTGGGGGATCGATGCTTTGAGATGTGGTGAAGTTTTGGACGAAGTCGAGTGATCTATAGTGGACTAGATCGTCGGCGCGAGGAAGAATTTCCAATCAAATGAAGTTTCAATAGGCTGCTGTCATACTCGATTTCGAACTACGGTGATATCGTGGATTCTGGGAGGTCAGTTGGTTTGGGATGGTCATCGTCGACTTGTCGAGGTGGGCGAGGTTGGTCGATGACGATCTGAGCTCTGGTGTACGTGCACGCGTACACGATTGTTTCTGGGTTGTTGAAAGATTGGGGAAGAAGGCAGTTCGGGTCGATCTCGAAGTAAAAGTGGGTTGACTCGAAGAAACACTCGGGGAAAGTGATGATGGGCTCGGGTTGTTCTCTTGTGCACGCGAGTGATTTATCACATCTGTTTTTAAATTTTAATTTAAGTGTTAATTAAAAGAATAAATGTTTTAAAGTATGTGATTAAGATAAGTGGTTTATCTTAAGCAAATTAAGGCCTTGAGTAATTAAGAGATAATTACTTATTGTAAGTAATTTAAGGATAATTAAGTAATTAATTAAGATAAATGGTTTATCTTAAAATAAATTATGGTCTTGGATAATAAATGATTAATTAAATAAATGAAGTAATTAAAATTAATTAATTAATGATAAATGATTAATTGATAATTAAGGGCTATAAATTAATTAGAGATTAATTAATTGGAATTAGGGATTAATTAACGTAAGTAGTTAGAGATTAATTACTTAAATGATAATTACTTAATTAAAGGATTATTTAGTTAAGGGATTAATTAATTTAATTAATAATTAAAGGCTAATTAATTGAGGATAATTAACCAATGGAATAATTACTTAATGAAAGTAATTATGGATAATTAATTTAGATAGATAATTAAAGGATGATTAATTAATGGTTTTAATTAATTAATGTTAAGTAAGCAGGGTTTAGAAGCAATTAAATTAATTGTACCATTAATTAATTAAGGATAATTAACCAATGGATAATTACTTAATTGAAGTAATTATGGATGATTAATAGATAATTAAAAGATGATTAATTAATTGATTTGTAATTAATTAATGTTAAGTAAAGGTAATCCAAGTGATTAAAGTTAAAAATTAATTTAATTTGAGATAAATTAAATAAATTTTGGAAGTGATCAATCTTGCTTATTGTTAACGCTAAAAATTGAACGCTAACACCCGGTGTGTATAATAACAATGTGAAAGCACCACCCGTTGGTACGGGAACAGAATATAAGCTGAAAATAGCAGAAAACGGTAAAAGGACAACAGATTTATAGTGGTTCGGCCCGTAATTAAGCCTACGTCCACTTTATATTCTTTTATTGCTGATTTTGATTACAAAATGATACAATGCTCTTCAAAATACAACATATTTCGATTCTTAAACACTTTAGACTATTAGCTCAAGCTTCGATGTCGAAGATCTCCTCGAATTCATGTTGAATGCGGTAGATTTCTATCAAAGTTTGTTGTAATGTCTTGAGTGATTAGAGTTCTTCAAGTCTCGGATCAGTTGAGAATTCGGCAGAGTAACAGCGCTTCAGAAAATGATCGGCAAAAAGTCCTTTGCTAGTTGGAGTTGGGGGGGTATTTATAGGAGTGATTCTGGACGAAATTTGCCCCAAGTCTTAGGTCGTGTACGACCTAAGTTAGGTCGTAGGTCGCGAGCGACCTAAGATAGGTCGTGGTCCACTCGCGACTTAGGAAGTTGGTCTGATGGAGTTGCACTTGGTTTCATCTGAAGCGGTAAGTCGTAAGCGACCTAAGATAGGTCGTGAGCGACCTAAGATAGGTCGTGCACCCTTTCTTTTCTTTTAGCTCGTTAAGCTGCTTTGTGAAGTTAGGTCGTCTCTGTAGTTAGGTCGTCTCTGTAGTTAGGTCGTTCTCTTCTTTCTGGAGTTAGGTCGTGAAGTCTGCTAGGTCGTTAGATTGTTAAGTCGCTGGGTAGCTTCAGGGGTTAGGTCGTGAAGACTGTTAGGTCGTGAAGAACTTTAGGTCGTTAGGTTGCTAACTTCCTTAGGTCGTTAGATCGCTAACTTCCTTAGGTCGTTAAGCATGTTAGGTCGCGATGTCCCTTTAGTAGTTAGGTCGTGAAGACTATTAGGTCGCAGATACCTTTAGGTCGCGGACTTTTAGGTCGTTAAGCATGTTAGGTCGCGAAGTCCCTTTAGTAGTTAGGTCGTTGGGAACTTTAGGTCGCAGAGTTTTAGGTCGGCATAAAAATGGGAGTTAACATTTGCCCCTCAAAGTACACGCCTATGCCATAGGTCATGTGCTTCAACTTAACTTTCGCTAGGTCGTGAACGACCTAAAACTCGTGCTAACTCGCGTGCCCATTCGCCTTCCTCTCTCGGCCCCATATAAATTTGATAGGTTGCTGCTTCCTTCTCACTCACCTGCTTCGATTTCCCGCTCTGCCATTAATAGAATTCAGTGATCTCAAGGACAAATTCAAGTAAATCATCCAACGATTCATCCTCGCTATCAGATTACGTAAGTATCTTCGATTTCTATCCATTCCATGATCACCATCGAACCATGAACTCTAATCTCCGGGCCAATTTTGTATGCGACGCTTCACTTTGAGTTGCGTTGTGATAAATTTCTGATCATCATTGGTTATTGTTGTTGTTGTGATTCACGAGCGTACAGTAGGGGACTGGATCTATGATAGATCGGAGATATGTTGAATCAGTTTTTTCGAACGATTTGGTGGAATGAAAAGATGATGAATTTTATGAAGAGGATGATGGATTTCGTTGTACTTGCGATAACGGGTTGTCGGGTCTGGTAAGGGATTGCGTGGAGAGGAAGTCAGCGAGCTATCAGATCTAAGCGACCTAAAAATTAGGTTGCGTTGAGATTTTCGCGACTTAAGTCTTACGACCTAAGAATTCCTACGACTTAAATAAAACTGAACAGCCTTCTGCGACTTGAGGAATTTCCAACCTATGCTAGGTCGCTGAACGACCTAAGATTTGCACGAACTAAGGATTGCACGACCTAAGAACTGCACGACTTGACTTTCTTGCGACATAGACTTTAGGTCGCGGCCGAGCTAGGACTTGAACAAATCTGCATTGCCTTGAACCTCTTACTTTCACTGTGCGACCTAAAGATGCCTCGACCTATAATAGGTCGCTGAACGACCTAAGACTTGAACCAACTCTACACTGCCCTGAACGTTTTAATTTGCACAGTACGACCTAAAAATGCCTCGACCTATGATAGGTCGCTGAATGACCTAGGACTTGTGAAGTTTGGCCAGAAGTTGACTGAATTTTGAATTTGAACTGGGTTGCATTCCTTTTCAGATTGTCTTAACTTTAATGCTAATAACCTGTTAAACATAGTACTTGCAGAAAATTTGGGATGAATATACTACCATTGATTGCCCACATCGAATGACAGATTAGTCGATAAAGAATAATCAACTTAAATGAATTCCATGAATGAAATGCTGTGAAACGACAAATACAATGAAGTATTAAAGCAAAGCTGAAATAATCAACCTAAGCTGATTTGTTTGCATCAACACAACATTGTATTTGAGCTTAAAATGACAAGCCTCGAAACTTTATAATCGACAAATATCAATTAACTTAGTTTCAATTTGCTTGTTATTGTATTAGTTTTGCACTACACTTCACTCTTTTTAGGAAACGTGCACCTTCATATTTGAATATCCAGTTCCTTGTGTAGAATGGCGTCTCAACAAGAAGATATAGGACCAGCCGGAGAAGCTTTTCCGATTGCTACCCCACTAGTTGATCCTCCAGAAAGGACTCCTACTACATTGAGCCATAAAGTTTTAAGGTAGTTGTGCATCCAATTCGGGATTGCCGAAACAGATGCTTTATTTCCTGAGGCAAATGATACTGCTGACAGGCCGCCCCTTGGTTTTGTCGCAGTCAATCGCCAGATGTGCTTGAGTGGAGCTATTCCACCTTTCAACGAATTTCTCCGAGAACTCTTTCTTCGATTAGCCATCTCGCCCTTCCAGCTACACCCCAACGGTTATGCCGTTCTGATGGGGTTGTGTGTTCTGTTTAGGAGGACGCTCGACCGTCTTCCGAGCTTCGATGAAATTTGCTATTTGTGCACTTTTTCAAAGAACAAAGTTCACCCTTCAATCGTGCTTGTAAGAGGCGCCAGAAACCGGAAACTGATTTTGGATTTGCCCGATAGTGCTCACGGGTTTCTAAGTCAATACTTCTTTGTCCGATGTCCTCCGGGATTCTACGCTGTCTGGAGAGTCGAGAGTAAGATTGCCTTTCTTTGTTCATCTCATAAGCTTTTCGAAAACCAAATTATCAAATGCTTATCTTCATTCTTTCCTTTTTTCAGCACTTCCTCCTCCGCTTAGAAATCCCAGTCTCAAGTCAATTTTTGAAACTTTAAATGTTGTGGCTATGGAAGAGAGAAGCGCCAAATTCTTGTTGAAAGATGAACTTTTGCACCAGTTCGAACTTCTACATTCTTCTCGTTCCATCCAGCCTCATGAAGTTCCTGATTCTCCAGCAAAGACGTCAGATGCCCCAGCCCCTGCCGAAGAACTTTCACTGAAAGAACCCACCACTGAGACTTCACTGGTGAAATGTTCCACTTCTATTGATGTTGCGGGGCCGTCCAACAAGTTAACACTTTCTCCAGTTATTGAAGAGGAGGAAAATCCTCGCATTTCTGAAAAGACGGCTGACGTGGAAGTTGAAAAAGAGAGGTCTGCTGGGCATCGCGGTGATGATACTTTTGATAATTTGAGCGATATAATGATAATTTCTCAGGAGCTTTTTAAAGATGATATTTCAAAAGCGATCTCTCCTGTTGTTGAAGCGACTTCTTCTTTACAACAAATTTCGACACCTTCTACACCAGTCGTCGCCGTTCCCACATTAAAGCGTAGTTTGTAGTTTGACGCGCATAGTTTGCACGCTGCACACACTTAGGATTTTTCGGCACTTATACGCACTTATCCTCTTTTTCTTGAGATTTCTAAACCTCGTTTCTTTTCCATTTTCAGATTCTCTGATGGGACGCTCTAGCTCATATTATGACAAATTTCGGCGCTATGGAGGCCGCGGAACTTATGACTTTCGGCGATACCTCAATCCCCGAGAGAAACAGACGAAGAAAGAGATATTAGGAAAGCTCAAGAGAGGCGGGACTATGAGTAGTGGCAGAGAAGAAAGGATGATGAACGATATGATTCTTCTCGCAGAAGTGACGATTCTCACAAAAGAAAATCCCATGATGAAAAAGGGAAGAGTCACATTACTGAAGATCCGAGTAAGCGGGTCAAGCCCAGTGATGCGTCTGCAATTTCTGAGAAGACCCCTGCTTCAATTCCTCTTGAAATCCCTTCGGATTCCCCTGCTCTTCAGAAATCTGATATCCAAACAATCATCAACAGACCCCAATATCAAGTTGGACAGGGTCCGCCAACTCTTCAAAGTCGGTTCCCGCAATGGTGCTTAAAGGGGGTACGCTTTGACCTTGACTTGGTCCCGATTGATAAACCGGCTATGCTGCGTAACGTTGATGCCGTCAAACTTGATATCGAAAGGATGTCTGGATGGAAAAAGCTTGTTGACGAGCTGCAGAGGGTCAATCGTGCGAATCTCGAAGCCATGCTGACCATGGAGAACGATAAGTCAGAGTGGGATAAAATTTGCAAGCAACACGATGCTGAAATGAAGAGCATCTCTGATAATTATGGAAAGCTTGAAGCTGAAGTTGAAAGACTAAAGAGCGAGCTTGCCACTTCTTCCACTTCTTATTTGCAAAAGGAAGAAATGCTTCAAAAACAAGTTCGAGACGCCCATTCTGCTCAGCGAGATGCTGAAGCAAAACTTGAAGCAGAGCAGCATGTTTGTGGGAAATATCGTGATGACGCCGTTCAACTTCGGGAGAAAATTAGCTCTAAAGACTTGGAAATCATCAGGTTGTAGTCTCAGTTGTTAAAGGCTGAAAGAGAGCGTGATGAAGCTGTCGTTGGGAAAGTTGCAGCCGAGGAATCTCATGTGGCTACTAAAGCCAATATCAGCTCCACTTTGTTTGACTTTTATATCCACAGCGTCTTAGGGCACGGAAGTCTCTCATTTTTGGGGCCGGACTATGAAGTCACTTTTGCTGAAGTATGGGAGGCGATAATCGATATGTTTGGCGGTGCCGGCTATGATGAGGCAGAGCTTGAGGCACGTTATCTTGACGATGAAACCCGTGCCGCTCTTGCTAAAGGAAAGGAGCAACTTGCTAAAGCGCGAGCCGAATCGACGAGAGAGGAACACCCAAAGGAGGAAGCTCCTTTAACTGCCCCCGTCCATACTTCAATTTCGGCCGATGTTAACATTATAGGCTCCAGCTCCCATTCTTCGCCACCTGCTAAAGTTGACACAGAAATTGTGACCACTCCCACTGAGGATGAGGCCCTGGAAGACATTGAGGCTGAGAAATTCGAGATTGATCTTACAAAGCCGACCCCTCCAGGTAGTTTTAACGTCGACCCGGATCCAGTGAATCACTTATTCGATTTAACCGAGTTTGATGAGCTTCTTACTTATTACTTAAGCTTTAATGAACCAATATCTTCTCTTTTCTCGGAGAATACCGATTTTAACTTCTTTTCTTCTACAGCGGAAGTTCCAAAAGCTGCGCTAACTTCTCCTTCTCCGGCTGCTGTTCCTCCTCCTTCTCAAGTCACTCCTCTTTCTGCTTCTCAACCAGGATCACAAGAAGAGAAAATAGAAGCCCTCAAAGACTTGGATGATCCGATTGTTTCGCAAGAGCAAAAGACTGGGGAACTTGAAGAAGGCGAAAAGACCCCGGAGCACACTTATGATGACGACACAAAACTTTCTGAGTTTTTCACTCCGGGAAGTGAGTCTTCTTCCAAGAGGAAAGGGAAGCGTGCGATGAAGAAGAAGAAGAAGAGCATTTCGGGTGATGAGAAAAATGTTGAAGAAGATCCAGCTGCTCCTCTTTCTCCTCCCTCCCCGACCCATCCACAACGGCTTCCAAAACTGGTTATCAAGCCAGGAAAGAGTTCTAAGGGTGGTCGGAAGAAGGAGTGATAAGCTGGACTCTAGGCTTCTTGTTTTGCTTTTTGCTTGTATCGACCGGAGATTGTGCGGGTACCGGTCCCTGCTTTTTTGAGATCTGCACATGTAAAGAATTCTCACAATATTGAATAAAATAATTCTGTTACTTGTATGAATTCTTGTGTATGTAAGAATGCATCTATTTCTCATTTTAGTGTAGAATAAGCGATTCTTTTTACTTGTACAAACTTTTTGTCTGTGTTTGAGAATGCATTTATTCCACATCTTTTCCGCGTGATATTGTAATGTGCTTGTGGTATGTCGCTTGAATACTACTTTTATTGTTGTAGTTGTATTGTATGATATTGCCCCTATACCACAAGTGCATTGCAATATCTTTTTGCTTTGGCGAGACTTGTACTCTTATTTTTGGAGAATAATTATTCCGTCTTTGAGGAAACAATTATTCTACTTAAATGGAGCGTGTCTCATTTTTGGAGAAGTTTTTACGCTTCGACCTTCGGAGATGGTTACTTCATATTTTTGAGAAGTGAATTCTCCTACGCGGTAGAGCGGGCCTCTAAAGAGGATTTTACTTAGCACTTCAATTTCTAGGGAAGAATTTTTCAAGATGAACAAGTAGATCTTCCTTGAGAGTTGAAGTGTGCCTCTGAGGAGGGCTTTTTGGTATTTCTGAGGAGTAGCATTTGGACTTCGAAGAGTAGCATTATGCTTTGTGAAGTAGCGTTGTGCCCCCGGAGAGGTCTTGTGCTTCCGGAGAAGTCTTTTGTTTGTGCTTCTGGAGAAGTCTCGTGCTTCCGGAGAAGTCTTTTGTTTGTGCTTCCAGAGAAGTCTTGTGCCTCCGAAGAGGTCTTGTGCCTCCGAAGAGGTCTTGTGTGCCTTGGGGAAGGTCTTCTGCCTCCGAAGAGGGCAGTATGTGCCTTTGGGGAAGGCTTGTGCCTCGTAAGAGGGCTTGTGGTGCCTCGGGAGAGGTCTTATGCCTCCGAAGAGGTCTTGTACCTCCGAAGAGGTCTTGTGCCTCCGGGGAGGTCTTTATTTGATTGCCTGGAAATTAATTTCTCATAGTTAAATGGACCCACAGGGCGGACGCAAGTTATTTAATTGGATGTTCGTTTGCACAAACGATCGCAATTAGTTAACGAAGGCCTTGCCTCAGTGGTTCCACCAACCTTTTTGTTGAGAAGAGCGTTTCCATTTATTGGCGTGCCTCCGAAGAGGGCTTGTGCCTCCATAGAGGTCTTTATCCTCCGAAGAGTTGCGCCTCCGAAGAGGTCTTGTGCCTCCGAAGAGGGCTTTTGTTGATCAGCTCGCCCATGTCTCTTTGTTGTTTGCTCATCAATGGTCCCCTGTTATTGTCTTCGAGCCTATGTTCCTTTCCTTTGTAAGCCATTTGCCCTATCCAATGGAATGTACTTTACTGTTGATTGATTCCATAGGACAGGCGCAAGTTATTCAATCAGATGTCTGTTTATACAAACGATCGTAATTAGTTAACAAGCTCTAGTTCCTTTTCTTTGGAAAAGTGTCTCTTCGGTGGAATCATCAACTTTTGGTGCAAAGTTCATCTTATATTGGATTTGAATTTGGAACTTTCTGTGGCTTGAAATTTGTTTATTGAGTGATTTACGGGGTTCACTTGGCATTGCAATGGGTAAGCTTTGTTTTAATGACCTGCAATATTAAATCGATATTTTTAGCAATACATTTAGAGTATTTACACATCGAAATAAAACAGGCATTTTATAATAATAAAGGACACAAAAATTTATAGTGGTTCGGCCAAGAACTAGGCCTACGTCCACTTTATAACTCTTTTATTCATGATCACTGATTTTACAATGGTTTACAATACAATCGATACATCCATAATCATTTTACAATTTCAAGCAAAGCTTTTTAAGTAAAATATGGGCGCAAATGATTGCTGTTCCAGGCTCTTGGGATTGGATCTCCTTCGACAGTTGTGAGTTTGAATGTGCCATCAAGAAGTTTATTGCCTATCACATATGGCCCTTCCCAATTTGGTCCAAATACTCCGACTGCTGTCATGATCCTCTTCAAAACTAAGAACCCGACTTCAAAGCTTCGTTGACGGACTTTAGAGTTGAAGTGCCTTGCAATTCTTTGCTGATGAGCCGCAACTCTGAGTCTGGCTTCTTCCCTTATTTTATCAAGAAAGTCAAGTGCTTCGAGTTGCAATTCTTCATTTTCGGCCTGGTTGAAATGAATTCTCCTGTGTGAAGGGACTTCTAACTCAACTGGAATCATTGCTTCCGATCCGTATGCCAATGAGAATGGAGTGTGCCCAGTCGCAGTTTTATGGGTTGTTCTGTATGCCCATAGTGCTAGTGGTAGCTTATCAACCCATCCACCTTTTGCTTTTTCAAGCTGTTTTTTGATGGTTGACTTGATAATTTTGTTTACTGCTTCCACTTGCCCGTTTGCCTACGGATGAGCCACTGTTGAGAAACTTTTTCGGATTTTGAATTGCTTGCAGAAGTCCTGGAACTTTTCACTTTCAAATTGAGTACCGTTGTCTGTGATTATATTTTGTGGCACACCATATCTACAAATGATATTTTTCGTTACAAAATTTATCATCTTTTTAGAAGTAATAGTGGCCAAAGGTTCAGCTTCAGCCCATTTAGTGAAATAATCTACAGCAACAATAGCATATTTGATTCCCGACTTGGCGATTGGTAAAGGTCCGATTAGATCTATCCCCCAAATGGCGAACGGCCATGGACTGACCATCTATGTTAGTTCAGTTGAAGGCGCTCTTGGGATTTTTGCAAATCTCTGGCATTTGTCACATTTTTTGGAGTAGATAGCAGCATCTCGATTAATATCGGGCCAGAAATACCCATACCGAAGAACTTTCTTGGCAAGTGTTTGACCGCCTGAATGATCCCCACATTCTCCTCCGTGTACTTCTGCTAAGATTGTCCTAGCTTCTTCCTTGGTTACACATCGGAGTAATGGCATTGAGAATCCCCGTCTGTATAACCGGCCGTCTTGAATTACATATCTTGATGCTTTTCTTAACAGCCTTTGGCGTCCTTTAGAATTTTCTGGTAGGGAGCCGTTGAGCAGATATTCTTTGATTGGGGTCATCCATGACTCTTGTTCTTGAGATACAACCATGATCCAGTCGATATCCATATCATTAGTGCTTGGAGCTGACAAAACCTCCACAGGAACCAATCCCAATAACTGAGCTTCTCCGGAGCTTGAATACTTTGCTAGAGAATCCGCTTTCATATTTTCCTCTCGAGGTATGTGGCTTATCGAATAATGATCGAAATCATTGAGAAGTTCATAAGCTTTCGACAAATAAGCGGGCAGATTTCCTCCTTTAGCTTGAAACTCCTTCTTGATCTGACACACAATAAGCTGAGAATCACTGAAGATTTGCAATGCTTTGATGTTCAATTCCTTTGCAATCTTTAATCCAGCAATTAGAGCTTCATATTCTGCTTCATTGTTTGTCGAAGGGAATTCCAATCTTAATGCGTAACATAACGATCGCCCTTCGGGGGTTTCAAGCACAACCCCAGCTCCGGAACAGTAATCATTTCTTGAGCCATCAACATATAACTTCCACTTGGTCGGGATGTCAACTGTAATCTCTTCCTCTTTATTACCCTTATCTGTATACTCTACGATGAAATCCGCTAAGGCTTGTCCATTGATCGCTCTTCGGGGATGATAAGTGATATCATATTGGCTAAGCTCGATATTCCACTTCAGGAGACGGCCTGAAGTTTCAGGGCGAAATAGGACTTGCTTTAGGGGCTGGTCGGTGAGAACTTTGATAGGGTGAGCTTGAAAATACGGTCTCAACTTTCTAGAAGCAATCGGTAAACAGTAGGCGAGCTTTTCTAGCTTTGAATAATTCATTTCTGCCCCCAATGAGTCTTTTGCTGATATAGTAGACCGGGCGCTGAACTTTTGCATCCTCTCGTACCAGTGCTGCACTCAGGGCATGAGATGAAACTGCTAAGTATATGAAAAGGTCTTCGCCATTGTTGGGCTTGGAAAGTATTGGAGGCACTTCCTTGTGACGGATTAATTCATCGAAAGCTTTTTGGCACTCAGGTGTCCATTCGAAGTTCTTCTTTTCTTTCTTTAAAGCGTCAAAGAAGGGGATGCATTTATCAGTAGCTTTGGAAATGAATCGACTTAAGGCAGCAACTTTTCCATTTAAGCCCTGCAGTTGCTTCTTTGTTCTAAGGGCTTTGACTTCTCTTAGAGCGGTAATTTGAGCAGGATTGGCTTCAATGCCCCTAGCGCTTACGATAAATCCCCAGAATTTCCCGGACTCTACTCCGAATGAACATTTCAAGGGGTTGAGCTTCATTCCATATCTTCGGAGGATTTCAAACATTTCTGCTAAGTGGTCCATATGGTCAACTGCTTTCTTCGATTTCACTAACATATCATCGACATAGACTTCCATAGTTTTTCCAAGCTGTGATTTGAACATTGCATTAACAAGCCTTTGATATGTTGCCCCTGCATTTTTCAATCCGAAAGGCATGACTTTGTAGCAGTATAAACCAACATCTGTGACGAAGCTCGTATCCTCCTGGTCCGACTCATGCATCATAATCTGGTTATACCCGGAGTAAGCATCCATAAAAGATAACAACTCGTGTCCGGCTGTTCAATCTACCAGCTGATCAATCCTTGGTAACGGGAAGCAATCTTTGGGACAGGCTTTGTTTAAATCTGATAAATCAATGCACACTCTCCATTTTCCATTGGCCTTTTTAACCAGCACAGGATTTGAAACCCAATTTGGATATATGGACTCTCTGATGAAATGATTTTCCATGAGTCGGTCTACCTCTTCCTTTAGCGCTGCTGACCTTTCTGGACCTTGGGTTCTTCTTTTCTGTTTCACAGGCATGAATTTCGGATTGATATTCAGAGTATGTACAACAATCTCTGGAGATATTCCACACATATCTGCATGGCTCCAAGCGAATACGTCCAGATTTGCTTTCAAAAATGATATTAGCATATTTTGGACTGCCATACTGAGTTGCGAACCCACATTTAGCACTTTGTTTGGGTCTTTAAGATCAACAGGTACTGGTACCGTTACCTCCATCGGTACCACTCTATTTTCCTCTGCACTGGCTTTTCTGGGGTCCATTTCTTTCCTTGCACCACTATGCTCGCCAGTGCAGGGACCACCCTGTATTTGCTACAAGGTTGGGTTTTTGATGCGGAGGGGGGCTGCCGCATCTTTACCCATCTCTCTCTTCCTGGCTTCTCGAAGCTCTATAAGATAACATTCACGTCCAACATTTTGATCTCCTTTGATGACACCAACACCGTTATCTGTAGGAAATTTCATAGTTAGGCACCATGGGGCCAGAATGGCTTTGAATGCAGCTAGAGTTGGCCGGCCTAGGAAGGCATTGTAGGCAGAAAACCCATCGACAATTACAAAAGTTTGTTTCCGAACTACCCTTTTCTGCCCCTCTCCAAGTTCCACAAACAAGTCGACAGTTCCGATTGGTTGCTGCGGTTCCCCAGTGAACCCAACAATCTTCTGCGATGAAGCCTGAACGTCAGCCATTGGAATCTTCATTTGATCAAATGTCTTCTTGAAGAGTATATTGCAGGAAGCACCGCAATCAACAAGAACTCGTCTTACA
The DNA here is from genome assembly GCA_030737815.1 of Allium fistulosum. Taxonomy (NCBI): domain Eukaryota; kingdom Viridiplantae; phylum Streptophyta; class Magnoliopsida; order Asparagales; family Amaryllidaceae; genus Allium; species Allium fistulosum. The sequence continues at coordinate 409,080,072 of CM060908.1, read as the reverse complement.
ATAGCTGGCCCAATTCCTACAGAAATGACCAAGGGATCTATGGTTGGAGCTTCAATACCCATAGAATCCCTGGCTTTGAACATAATATCATCATCAGAAGTTTTCTGCTGTTTCAGGGGTGCAGCGTCTTCTAAAACAAAAACATCTTCTTCTGCTGGGGTGTATTTCAAAGCACGAGCATATCGTTCCATTTCACCCCAGCTTCTGCCCGCTGGGTGTGGGCCTCCTGTAATCACATTGATAACAGGCCTTTCGGACTCATGTGCGGTAGTGTCTTTACCCGAGCCAGATGGATGAGTAGGGGGTTGCTGCCCCTGAGTTGATGAAGTTGGGTCATTCCTATTCTTCTTAACATACTGTTGCAGCTTGTTTTCCCTCAACAACTCTTCAATTAAGCTCTTCAAATGACGACATTCGTTGGTATCATGACCGGGTTGGTTATGAAACCGGCAGAATTTTCCATTTCGCATAGCACCCTTTCCAGGCTTTATCTCAGCAGGTTTAGGATATTCCACTGCATCTTTGGTGGCAAAGAAAATATTCTCCGGAGTGTCGGTTAACGGAGTGAAATCTGAGGGTTTGAAGAAGCGAGGTTTCTTTATATCCTTTTGTTTCTTCCCATCATGATTTTCCCTCTTCTGACCTCCAGAATCTTTCTTAATCGAAGCAACATAATTATTCTCCACCTTTGTTGCCACCACTTTCATTGGTGCCGGAAGATTTTCCAAGCGTATGAATTCATCAGCTTTCTTATAGAATTTCTAGAGTGAATTTGGCTCCTTCATTTTCAGCCATTTTCCAAATTCGCTCGACTTGTCGATAGCACGCATCAAGTAAGTCAAGACCATTCGTGGCTCTACGTTGTCGACTTCAGCCAGAGCTATATTGAAGCGATTCAGGAATGACTTAATAGGTTCTCCTGGATTCTGCTCAAGACTAGACAATGACATTATGTCTTTCGCCTTTGATGCATACAGCCTGAATTGCTCTTTAAATTTTCGGGTTAGATCGGAAAACTGGTCTACAGATTGAATGGGAAGCTTGGTAAACCAAAGAAGTGCCACTCCTTCCAAGTATACCGGGAAATACCGGCACTTAATCTCATCGGTTGCCCTTGCGCCGGTCATGTGCCAGTCATATTTATACAAGAATTGATTCGGGTCACTTGTCCCCCGATAAGCAGGAATGGTAGGGGGAACAAATTTTCTGGGAAACTCAGCCTTTAGAATCCTCTCAGTAAACGGAGTTTTACTCGGATAAAATCCCCATTCGCTCTCATCTTCATTTCTCTGCATGCTTTCTTTCATTATTTGCCGAATCATGCCGGAAATATATTCCTCATTGTTTAATGACTTTGCGGAGTAGACTTCGGCCATATTCTCGGAAGTTTGTCCGGGCAGATGTTCACGGAAAACTGGCGATGGCCTGGATCCTTCAGCTTGGAGAGGTGCCCCTTCGGCAGCACCTGATCCTCCTTGAGGAATATTTCTTCCCTCGGAGTTGTGAAGAGCATCAGTGATGTTTTCTTCATTATTTACTAGTCTTTGACTAGTCCCGAGCAAAGCATTTAACTTCTCCATCATTAGAGTATTCTGAGTCACAATTTGCTGATATAGCCTAGAAACAGCAGCATCTAACTCTTCTCGCGTAACTCCAACGCTTGGAGCTGCCTGACTTGGAGAAGGAGAAGTGGCAGTATTATCGTGAGCATCTTCAGATCTGACAGACTTGCGTTTTCTTCCAGGAGCCATTATATCCAACAAACTTCTGGTTTTGAAAGAAACTTTTTCCACAAACTTTCATGAAGCAATGATGACAATCTTCCTGAGTTGGGTTCTCAGTGAAAGCACCAAAATGTTAACGCTGAAAATTGAATGCTAACACCCGGTGTGTGTAATAACAATGTGAAAGCACCACCCGTTGGTACGGGAACAGAATATAAGCTGAAAATAGCAGAAAACGGTAAAAGGACAACAGATTTATAGTGGTTCGGCCCGTAATTAAGCCTACGTCCACTTTATATTCTTTTATTGCTGATTTTGATTACAAAATGATACAATGCTCTTCAAAATACAACATATTTTGATTCTTAAACACTTTAGACTATTAGCTCAAGCTTCAATGTCGAAGATCTCCTCGAATTCATGTTGAATGCGGTAGATTTCTCTCAAAGTTTATTGTAATGTCTTGAGTGATTAGAGTTCTTCAAGTCTCGGATCAGTTGAGAATTCGACAGAGTAACAGCGCTTTAGAAAATGATCGGCAAAAAGTCCTTTGCTAGTTGGAGTTGGGGAGGGGGATTTATAGGAGTGATTCTGGACGAAATTTACCCCAAGTCTTAGGTCGTGTACGACCTAAATTAGGTGGTAGGTCGCGAGCGACCTAAGATAGGTCGTGGTCCACTCGCGACTTAGGAAGTTGGTCTGATGGAGTTGCACTTGGTTTCATCTGAAGCGGTAAGTCGTAAGCGACCTAAGATAGGTCGTGAGCGACCTAAGATAGGTCGTGAGCGACCTAAGATAGGTCGTGCACCCTTTCTTTTCTTTTAGCTCGTTAAGGTGCTTTGTGAAGTTAGGTCGTCTCTGTAGTTAGGTCGTCTCTGTAGTTAGGTCGTTCTCTTCTTTCTGGAGTTAGGTCGTGAAGTCTGCTAGGTCGTTAGATTGTTAAGTCGATGGGTCGCTTCAGGGGTTAGGTCGTGAAGGCTGTTAGGTCGTGAAGAACTTTAGGTTGTTAGGTTGCTAACTTCCTTAGGTCGTTAGGTCGCTAACTTCCTTAGGTCGTTAAGCATGTTAGGTCGCGAAGTCCCTTTAGTAGTTAGGTTGTGAAGACTATTAGGTCGCATATACCTTTAGGTCGCGGACTTTTAGGTCGTTAAGCATGTTAGGTCGCGAAGTCCCTTTGGTAGTTAGGTTGTTGGGAACTTTAGGTCGCAGAGTTTTAGGTCGGCATAAAAATGGGAGTTAACACTTATGAATGATTGAATGATGTAAATACCTTGAATTGGTTGATATCTTTGATATGAAATGTTTTCTGATATGATATGTTTGGATAGACAGTGATAGTATAGTGATCTATCGTTGATGAATTGCTGTGTATAAAAGTGACATCTTGTATTTAAAGTTGAATTGTATTTCACTTGAATAACTTGGGTTAAGATGGAATTGAATTCGAAGAGACCGGGGTCGGGTATCAATAAATACCCGAACCCACTTCGATTTGTAACCTACATTGATTCTTTATAGATTGATTTGTGAAATCAATAGGCAGAAATGGAATAATTTAAATGACTGGACCATTTAAAACTAAGTAAAGGTACTTAGGAATTGAAAATAAATGTTGACCATAGCAAGTTGTGAACTTGTAGTGATGAACTTGTTACCCCGGGTTTTAAATAAGTTTCATATTGAATATTTCTTGTTAGATGAGTTTACTCACGCTGGTTTCCAGCCTGACCCGGGTGTTACTTTAATGTAATGCTCGGGTCAGACCGAGTATTATAGATTTTCAGGTGAGGACGTTCTGGAGCTCAGGTGATGAGCTGGATGGCAGGAACGTATGATGTATTCCGCTGTGTATTTGAGAGTTATTGTGATATTAGTCTGAGACAGGTTGATATAACTGTCCAGTCATGTGTATATGGTTGTAACTCTGATGTATTGTATGTAAAGTAACAATTACAGTTTTTCTTTGTATAAATGCTATTATTTGATATTATATTTGATCCGCTGTGAATGTGAGAATCTATGTCTTGTTCTGTTTCTTCTTCTATCTCTTTTCTTTTTCTCCTAACTATCTGGAATTTTCGGGTTAGAAAACTCCGGGTCGTTACATTAATTCTTATCTTATATGATTTCATAAACACTGCTTTAGATGAAATTAAATTTAACACATGTACTTAGTCTTAAGTACATATCCTTGAATAAACAAGTTAATTCAACATCACTCATCATCAATCATACTTTGTCCAAAAAAGTACATCAATACATCATTATGTATCATAGGGACGAGTCATTTTAAGATCTAATTTTATTCATTTTTAGGTACTTTTGGAACTCTTTCCAATACAACTCGCATATTTGATCAAATTGAATTGTTTTATTTAGTTTTCATGTTACATTTTCTATATCTACTTTAAATTCTATGAACTTATCAAAGATATACTACTTGTGTATCAAATACACATGTACATGTCTGTGATGATTCATCGATGAATTTCATAAAGTAAATGGATCCATTTTAGTAATAGTAGACACCAGATTGAATACCTTTGTATGTGTCAATCTGAAGAACTCATCAGGTCTTTCGTCACTCCCATTGAGTAGGTACTTGGCCCTTAATCGCTTGAGATACAACTCACCAATGTCATTTGATTCATAATCCTATGATTAGAGAAATATTTCTCAAAGATATAGTCTAGTCTTTAATTCCAAAATACTTTTAAAATTTTAGATACTTCTGTATTTTCTATCGCTAATGTGTCACTACTGTTATTAAAAAAAATACCATTATAGATTTATTCTATAACAAATATTCGTAATAAAATATAACTATATTTATTTTGTCGATACAAAAAATAGTTATTTTTCATAAATAATATGTTCTATATATGCTAAAACAATCTTTCATATCCAGAAGCATCCACTAACGAGTGTTATATGATATGCTCCTATTATTTCCGCCATTACTATGACAGTGTATGAAATAGGAAACTCCATCAACCACTTATTATGGGCTATTTATTTCATCCATTGTAAATAGTTTATAGTCGAGGGTTTTAGATTAAATATCTTGAACTCATGGAAATATGTTTTATAGAAAACAATACTCTATAATAAAATACATTTGGAACGAAAATCGTATTCTTATTTCATATTAAGTATCTTACTAAATTTTATCTGATTCTTGCATATGATGTAAAGAAGAGGCAAAGAATCACTTTCTCCATCCCAATTATGCCTAATTTACATGGACTCTCGAACATCCGCTTACATTCCAAATGGTTTAACCATCCAAAAGAATTTTTTCATGAGACTGACATACTTAACATTTAAGGACATTGAATAGATTTCACTTAAGTAAACTGATCGAAACTGACATATTAGTGATCGAATTCCAAGATTTGTCTTCGGTCCTTAGCCTTTCATCCTTTTCAACATAACAAGGCCCTTACTATAATCAATTACATCAAACATATGATCTTATACTATGGTTTTTCTCTCATTCCAAATGAAATAATTTCATTTAGATTTCTTATATTATGAACATGACTAATTACCATACAACTTTTATATGTAATGTAATATGGATTAAAATCCGTAATTTTGTATTGCTTTAGAGTTCAAAACTCAAAGAAGACAATACACAATCTTGAGCAAATAAATATTTAAGTAACCAAGGTATGAATGTATTTAATAGCTGTATTGTTTGGCTCTTACATGGGTTTTGAAGTGATAACATGCTAAATAATATATTGGTAAGCGTACCTTTTATTTCTTTGTCAATCCTTATACATTTCATTAGTATAATTCAATTGATAAACTATAACAACCCATAGCGGAGAAGGGATTAATTGGGATTTAAATATAGGTTTAAATAACTAAAAAGGAGTTGTAAATTTTAAAATGTAGATAAATATGAGTAAATTGGAAATTATATAGAAAAAATATTTATAAAAATAATAAAATAATTTATTCGATGAATTTTGGTTTTAAATGGGTTTGGATATTTCAAAGGTTAGAATGATTTTTTAAAATAATAGTAGTTAAATAATTTTTATAAATTTCAATATTGAAAATAAATAAGATAAAGAAATTATTTCTAAAGAAATATAATTTTATTTAACTTGTTAAAAGAGTTTAAAATTTTATTTTTGAAATTGGGCTTTAAAAGGTAAAAACGGAAATAATTATTCAATTGGTATAAATTATGGATAATAAATATTGTAAAAATTATGTACTGATAGTAAAACATTTATAGGAAATAAATATGAATTTTATTTGGATATTTGAGCTAACTGGACTTGATAGAAAAATAGATTAGCAAAGAAAATGAAAGGAAAGAAATAAGTACAAGTAAACAAGTTGAGCCCAAATTGTTAGCTCAAACCCATACTTCAAGTATCTAAATTTTTCTTTGTCTAGAACTCCTAGCTTTCCACTTTCAAAAATTCAATTATTAAAACCCTAGTCCCCATCTTAAAAATTCAAGTGAAAATAGAAATAAATTTCTAAAAAAGTCCTAAAATTAAAGTATAACCCTCTCAACACCTTACTACACCTCTAGGCGTGAAGAAGATGTGATTTTGATAGTGTTTGGTTTGCATTGGAAATTTGTAGTAAAGAATAATATAGGAGAAAGAAGGAGCGATTCAAGAGTTGAAGGTTAGCTACTTTAGGTGAGCATTCTCTATTAAAAATCAATGTCTGAAATGTATGCTTTCGTGATGATTGTTGAAATATTTGAATTGTTGCTTGCTTACTTCTCTTCAACCCATTTACTATGTATTTCATTGATTTAATTTGTGTGATATGGAATGTGATATGGATGCTAGAACAAAGCGTAGGGATGACATCAAAGTTAGGTTCTGGTAGGACAGTGATCGGCAAAATGAAAAAGTCAAAAATGTTGCATGATCTAGAATATGCATCATCCCAGGGCGCGACACTAGTGGACCGGTCTAGGGTTGACCAGTGCACCAGTGTGAAGCCTGGAAGCGATTCCAGGGTTGGGAGCGTGCAGTTTTTTTTAAAAGTAAAAATATATCATAATAATAAAATAAAATAAAATAAAATATGAAATAATGGTTTTAAAAATCTAATTATATTTCTAAAATTAAGAATTAAGAAGTTTTAATAATAGGAAATCAATTTAAGGATAATAATATATTTAAAGTAAATATTACTATTTAAATAATGTTTGGATAAAAGTGAAAATAAAATTGTTGCGAAGCTTTATAAATTATTCAAAATTTAATGGGTGTATGAAAATAATATAGAGTGTTAGTAAATAAATAAGTATGAAACTATATGTATTTCTCCATGATTTAAATATATGTAGCTATTTTTGAATTAATAAAGGAGGTTAAAATGTATGTTTTAATTATAAATAAATAGAAGGAATGTTATATTGTTAAATTAAAATATGTGAACACTTCAAAAAAAAATTAACTTATTTTTCTATATTTAAAACTCTATTTATAAAAAATGGATGTTAGATTATCATTTCTTTATAATAAAGAATTTGAATAAATAGAGTTGTAAAACCATCTAGTATAGGACTTCCAGTATTGTTTCTCTAGTTATTCTCTAGACTGTTATATAAAGTATCAATTAGTGAGGAAAGTATAGTTTATAAGAATGAGGCAAACGAGTGAGTATTGGAAGGTGGTATGGGACACATGTGACGATATTTGTTTGGTTGCTTTTTGTAAGTGGACGTCAGTCATACGGGGTTTTCTATCTTCGGTTATTTTGTATACGATGATGCAAACTTAGAGTGAGCAGACCGAGAGCTGAGTCTGTGTGTGTTGTGTACTCCTATGATTTGGTAAGGAGAAAACCAGATTAGGCTAGTATCCATCCTAATGGCCTGATTACGGGGTCGCTTCTTGAATCCTTGACATACCTTGTATGGTTGAGAGCAAAGGCTAAGAGCCATTGCTCTATTGTTACAAAGGACGGTAGTCTGTTACTATTAGGTTCATTTGCAGGGTTGTAACCATTGCATGGCATTGTCTTGCACCCGATGGATACCAAGTCATGATGGTTATTGAGGTAACTAAAGACTGTAGGAGTAGAACTGAGAGTATATAAGGAAGGCTCTTAGAGCAAGTTGAAAGATGTTAGTCTCCTTTCTGGTTATTGATATTGTGAAATTGGCATTGTTTGTACCAAAAATGGCACAAACATCCAATCAAGTATCAAATGTAAAGAAAAGAGATAAAAAGAACGAAAGAACACGCAATTTTTATAATGGTTTGGAAAATACTCCAGCCTATGTCCATTTTATCCTTTTTTTATTGATCTTATTTTGCTTCTATAAAGTATAATTTACAATTTGGTATCTTTCAACTTGGGTATGAGTTGTACAGAGCATTATTCTGAATTATATTTCTCAACTCATCGTAATTAAGAGCTCAGAAAGAAGAACCTCTTTAAAGTGCATCTCCTCCTCTATTTATTGACGAATCCCACCATCAAATTGCCTTAAAATTCTCGTCAACACTCTCTATGCTATGCACATTCATCTCTCGAAAAATCATGGGCAAAGCTCACTTCATTTTCTCAAGTCGATAGGGATCCTAAGGGTTTAACTCGGTGGGGATCCAAGGCCTTCAACCCCGTTGGGATCCAACGAGTTCAACTCAATAGGGATCCAAGGGGGGCCGAGTTGTGATTTTAGTCCAAATTTAGCTATATCTTTTGTGCTCTATTTTGCCATATCATGGCATTTTTAAAGGTTCGGATCCATTTCTTTATCATTCTTTAATCCAGTTCAATTGTTTAAATCTTTTCGAGAACTATGTGAAATTTGCTAGTAACATTTTGCCCTCCAAAGTATACCTTATGGATATAAGGTATGTTTTGCTCGAGAACAAATATCGAGGCTGGAAAATTATTATCATTTGAGCTCTCAAGCTATCTACTGGACCAATCATGATGAATCATCCGGTTCCTTCATATTCACCTATAAATTTATGGTCATTCTAGACCATCATAGATAAGAAATCGAGTCCTTGCTTAAGTTTTAGTCATAGATCATTACCATTTTGTATTCCCATGGAATTATCATATCATAAGTCAGTATCATTATTATCCCATGTTCACTAGGATTTTATTATTATATCATATATCAAGTAATCATGAATTGATAGTCGTAGAAGTTCATTGCCACTGATTGTAGCATTATATATGAGTCTTCTGGTATCGTCCAGCATCCCATCATAAGTAAGTCCAATCGAATTGAGGAAATAACCTAATCTAGAAATCATTATCAAATCATTTTAGAATCAAGAGGTGTTTAAACCTTAATAGTTTTTTATCTCTTTGGATCGTATAATCACATATCTTATTTAATTAATTATCTCTTGGGATCACATAACCATGTATCTGACTTAAGTTCTGATCTCCTTGGATCACATAATCATAAATGCAGTTATATTTTTGATCTCTCAGGTTACATAAGCACATATTTAGATTGAGCCTAATTCACTCGCTCTCGGCGAGGGGACCCATTATCCAAGCAAATCTATCCGCTCACTCTCCGGTGAGGGGCCTTGCTATCCCTCATAAGTCCATCCATTCATTTTCCAACAAGGGGACTTGCTATCCTGCACAAGTCCATCTATTCGCTCTTCGGCAAGAAAACTTATACTTCACATTTCATCCCCACGTCTCTCCGATCAGTGAAACAATTGTCTTATCGATTTATATATTAGTTTTATGGATTGACCAATTTACATTGTCATTTCGTAATAATATCAACATCAGTTATCATGTTCGAATGATTTTCGAGTCCAAATATCCATCAATCAATCATTCACAAAGTACAAATCAACACACTAAGTAAATATCAACACATCTAGTACTATCAAAGTATACTCCTAGACTTCCAACTCAGAGCATGCCTTAGGACCAACCAAGACCTGGTATTTATCCTGCATTATTCATTCGAAACAAAAGCAAAGTGCCAAAATCAAACCTGAACTCCAATCCATCCCGACCATGGATAATCATTCTCGACACTGGTCCACGACTGAATTCAGATACATGTTCCATAGATAGCGGCCATTCCTACAGCTTCACCATAGTTTATGCTATGGTAATCTGATTTCTAACATATTGTTGTAGCCGGTTACTCCAAATGTGCACTTCAATCAAGTCATGCAAGTGTCTACACTCATTCTTTTTGTGCCCATCTAGCTTATTGAATAAACAAAACTTTCTAGACCTCCTTTCCCAATCTGTGGGCACTCTTTTGGTTAGAATTTTTTATAGGGAATGTGCCCCTTGGTATCTAAATATATCCTATATAGGGTCTCCAATAATTCAGTCTAAGAGGAATACTTTGACTCCCTCTTCATTTGCTTCGGTCCTCCTAAGCCATCGTCAGCTTTTCGCTTTTCTTTATTCTATATGTATCCTATTTTGGATGGTCCTCCATCATCCACATCATTCACTTCAACACTCTTAGCTTTAGCATCCTCTTGATGCAAGTTCATTCAGCTTAGTAATAAAAATCAACAAGGCCGATCGACGGATCCCTTTCCAAAGCAATCTTGAAATCAGTCCTACTCGGTACTCCAGAAACCACCACCATCAGAACTATTGATGCATCTGGCTTATGCACTACATCTGTTTTGTGTTGAATCTAGTTAAATATCTTCGTAGGGTCCCACTGCTCTGTGCTTCCTGCTCGAAAGTGTCAACACATTCGTTGGCTGTGCTATATGAACTCCGAATTGTTTCATGAACTTTCCCACTAATTCGGTCCATGTGTCAATGGACCCCTTTTCCAGTTGACGAAACCAGATTGCGGCTAGATTCATCAAGTCCAATGGGAAACACCATCCAATCACTTCCTTTGAACCACCTAACACTTCCATAAATCAGATATATCCAATCAATTGAACAATTGGATCCATCCTTCCGTTACACATCTCCAACGTCGGTAGCTTGAAATCAAGTGGATTTCCTTGCTGTTGTAAATCTGCATTCTGATCTTTGTTCCATGGCTCAACATCATTTTGGGGACGTGTACCATCTCACTTAATTCTTGGATCTAACATCCACCCGAGGCCTCTTGGATCGGCGTCGAGTTTTCTCAATTGTTAGGACTTGTGGTGCCCTCCGAGTCTGTCCTGGCATGTCTTACTCCATCTCCTACTATTGCTGTTTGGCCTTCCAGCCTCTGATTTTAATCTCCAACTACTTTGGTTATCCTTTGTTGTTCTATTCTTTTAAAGAACCTATTCATCATCTCTTCCTGTCGAGCCACTAGTCTATCTTGCATCTTTCTCATCATTTTCTCCATCTCTTCTCTAGTCACGTAAATTGATGAATTCAAATTTGAGGACACCTCCTAGTTTCCCCCATATCCTTATCGACTTCCTTTAGCAACAACTCTCGCATTAGGCCTCTTTATCTTCTCCAAATCAAGTTTTAACTTCTTAAATCCGAGTGCTATCAGTGAAAGCACCAAAATGTTTGTATCGAAAATGGCACAAACATGCAATCAAGTATCAAATGTAAAGAAAAGGGATTAAAATAAAGAAAAAATACACAATTTTATAATGGTTCGGCAAATACTCCAGCTTATGTCCAGTTTATCCTTTTCTATTAATCGTACTTTTCTCCTACCAAGTATATTTTACAAGTAGGTGTCTTTTAACTTGGGTATGAGCTGTATGGATTTTTATTTAGATTGTATTTCTCAACTCGTCGTAATTCAAAGCTCGAAAAGAAAATCCTCTTTAAAGTGCATTTCCTCCTCTATTTATATACGAATCCTACTATCAAAATCGCTTGAAATTTCTCATCCACATTCTCAACGTCATGCATGTTCATCTCTTGAGAAACCATGGGCAAAGCTCACTTCATTTTCTAAAGTAGGGAGGGATCCTAGAGGTACATTTTGTTGGGGATCCAAGGGCTTCAACTAGTTGGGATCCAAGGGTCAAACTTGGTAGGGATCCATGGGGGGCTGAGTTGTAATTTTAGCCTAACTTTGGCTATCTTTTTTGTACCCCATTTTACTATCTTTTGATGTTTTCAAGACTCCAGATCCACTTCTTCATCATTCTTTAGTCCAGTTCAATCATCTAAGTCTGTTCGAAGACTATGTGTAATTTGCCTGCAACAAGCGTACATATGATACTTAGTAGAGGTGTCTTAGGGCCGAAGTGGTTATCTCTATGACTGGGAGTCTTTGAGATAATCAACCCATGTATGTGTTGCTTGACCTGTCATCGGTAGGAAGATCTTTAATGCTGCTAAGAGTATTATATCAAGTATGTGTAACCCTGTACCTATCTCTTTTTTGAGAGCTTAGCTATGAGCTAAGCATGGCATGGTGTAGTGCTTGCCTACCCTTCCTTGATTTTCTTAGTGTGATGTTTGCTCAATGGATGTATGGTATCTTACTTTTAGATGGTATCTAAGATATGTTATTGTGTGTAATATGATGACGTAGCTCTTGGTTTAGGTTATTACATTATTTTTTAGATTGACCCTCACTTTATAAAAACATGTGATATTATCACCATCGCATATTGAAGTTTGAATCTTGGACATAAACTGACCCCACGTGTTATTTTATATTACTCGGGTTAGTTTGAGATATTTTAGGTCCAGGTACGAAGTAGCTAGCTTGACTTGTGGGACATTTTTAAAGGCTAATGTACACTTTAGGATGATAGTATCCCTATGTGTTTCTGTAGCATCCTTTGTTCATGGTTATGTATTTATTGAGATTATGATATATGTATTTGATGATGGTGAGCACTAGACTAGCATTTTGTTGCTCACCTTGGACATGTACATATCTCCTATCATACTTTATCGCATGATCGGATTATGTGATATGTATTTATTATTTTTGTATTGTGTATACATCAATAGTAGAATTTATACAATGGAAAAAAACTCAATAGTTTTCTTAAATCGAAATATAAGTAGTCACTGCTAAAGCTTCTCAGTGCTGCATAGCGGAATAAGCGTAGACTCCATATATGTAAATAATACGAGATAGCTCCATCCAGCTCGTCCTCAGAATAGCTACTGCGTCACCTGGACTTGTTTTCTAATCTGCTCATTTAGGAATACCCAAGATAATAAGAAGCAAAGCATAAAACCTTGGGTCAGACAACGATCTGGTATGAGCAGTAAATGAGTCTCAAAATACTACATAGGTAAATATAGTAAGGAATAAGAGTATAGAAACCGTACCTGACCTGTCCGTACAACCAAAGAGTTAGCATATAACACAATAATATTCTACTCTACAATATCATAAAGATATACCACAAACGAAATAAAGGATATCAATCTTCCATGTATTCCTATCTCCAATACCCACTTTCCATGATACCTATGAATGATAGCCTACTAAAGAAAACAACCAAAGCATCCTTAGCATCCATCAACAATCCTAATTATCACTCATTATGCTGTGAATATATGATAACTCATATGACTCCTAAGCCAGGGACTAAATGAAACCCCAGTTCTCTGTTTTACTCTTGTATCTCCCAGCCCAAAGCTGGATAGTGTCTCGTAGCCCAAGGCTAGACAGTAGACCCAAAGCTACAAGTCCAAGGTATATAGGTCCCTCAATTGACCCATGGGAGTCCCCAGCTACAATACCCTTACTTCGAGTACAACTGAAAACTCTCCAAGTCATCAACGATTCCTTAGCACATATACCCGAGCCCACCTTTGCTCCATTTGGATACCAAGCCCTTCTTGCTCAATCCAGTTTCCACTATTCATGAGTAACCCTTCCACATTCTGTGATCTTACGGCTCCCTCCTTTACGAGCTGCCATCTTCGAAACCTACTCCCAACACGAGCCAACTTTCGAAGACCATAGCTTTTCATCATGTTGTTATATCGTCATCCAACCTAATACATACAAGCTAACAACTCCAGCACGATCTACGTAACCTCAACAATAGTCCCTAGAAGTTCCAACTTCATATCGTGCACCACGATAACTCGATGCCGAGTTATAGGTATGACTCGGTGCCGAGTTATACACTTAACCAACTAATGGCTAATTCCTTTTCCATATCTCTAATACTCCTTTCCAGTGCCTTGGACCCTGACTCATCCCTCCTTGATAACTCAGCCTAAATCCAAAGCTCCTACTTCTAGTTCTAGAGATAACTCGATGGTACACCCAACCCTTAGCCAAATCCCTTGCATCTTTGATATAGAACACCTCATCTAACCATGCTATATCCATCCATGCTGACCATCGACTCATAGCCTACTTCCCCATAACTCGGTGATGAGTTATATGCATAACTTATCGCCAACCTAACTTGATAACTCGTTGTAAACTCAAGCACTTAGCTAATCTTCTTAACTCAGTACTTATATTAGCCATAGCCTTTTAAGCCATCAAATCGACCATCACTCACGAGCTACCACTATAAGTCAGGTCCGACCTATCTCCTTAACTCGGTACTGACTTATCACTTTGCATCCAATCGATGTGCGAGCTATCTTATAGCCTCCCGCCATGCTCTGGAGCCTATTTGCCAAATTTCGTTTAATTCTGACCAACTTTACCTTCGGTTTGCTTAATTCTATGACCTAACTTTCTATGCAATCACAACACTAGTAAACAACATCAAATCATATCATCCACACATAGAATAACAAGCAATTTCATCTAATCAAAGTTGCAATCCATCAAAATAAGATAAACAAGGTAACTTCTAGCATAGATCTACATATAACATTAATATACAAACATAAATTATGGTGATATCTAATCAATCTATATCATATACATGGATTAACATGTCATTAACGTTAGAAAAGATTTTTATGGCCAAAATCAATTGAAAACATGTTAAATCTTATAATTCTACCATGTAAACAAGTAGCATAGTGAGAAGGCATAAATCACTCACCGACTACCAAATTCAACCAATTCGTGAGTAGATCTAATCTAAACAGCGAAGAAAATCACTCCAAATCAAGAAAATCGACGATCTATAGCTTCTAATCGAGGAACTAATCTCTAATCGCAATCTAGTTTGATTTATAGAGCAATTTGAGTGATTTTAGATGAAATTAAGATGGATCTAAGTCTAATTAGGGTTGACCTAATTTAAAATGAGAGGAAAAAGTTTTAATATGACTCTTCCGCCCTCTATTTATAGTGTTCTCTAATTAGACTAATGGGCTCACTAATAGGCTTAACTAATTGCACACCAATCCTGACTAACAACCTTAAATACTTAAAACAATCATAACTTTCTAATCGGAAGTCCATTTTTTCAATTATGACTATTGTACAGAATGGGAAATTATCATCCTGAAGCAATGGAACTAGTTTGAGACCCTAATTCGACTCTTATCAAAAGTTATAGCCAAAACAAGATTTTCAGGGCCAAAATTGTCACATAGAAATTCGAGAAAAATCATAGGTGTGTAAAATATCCCTAAGAGTCATATTCAAAAATTATAGAACTATACAATCTCATACGAATAAAATAAAAATATTTTACGATCCTCCGATACTTAAAATATGGGTCGTTACATTCTGCCCCCTTCAGGAATTTCGCCCTCGAAATCCCCAAACAAGCCAAAGTATAAGCAACCATGGTTATCCCGTATGCCTACCAATAATAAGCACCCATCACATACATCAAATAAGCAGCCATGCAATCAATAGTATAGGTGACTTATCCTAGCATGTATAATACTAACCTATCAACTATAACATACAATGGTGAAAGTAGATATGATAAACAGTGGATCTTACCATCCAAAGTGCTCCGGACATGTAGTCCTCATGCTCTCCTCCATATTCCATGTAAAATCGTCATCACTTCCGCTTTATTGTACCTTAACTAATTTCACCTATTTTCTCCTAAGTTGTTTCATATCGTACCCAACGATACGAAGCGGCCTACAAGGTATAGAAATTTCTATTCTACCGCAACTCCTTGTAATGACCTGGATTTTTCTGTCGTTTAATTTTGAATATTTAAATAATTTTAAATATTGAAGTTGGAATATAAATTGATTTTTAATGTGGAAATTTTGGTTGAATTGGTAAATTTGATTTAGATTTCAATTATACCAATTTATCGTAATACAGAATGGGTAAATAATTGAAATTGGAGTTGAATTTGAATCGAAATGATTTCAAATGTTGATATAAATTCTATTTGATTTATAATTGAGTTAATAAGTTTTTAAAACTGAAATTCAAGCGATTTCGTAAATTTTAGAAATCATCGATTTAATCGACACGTTTAAATAGCGATCCAGGACACAGTCTCGGAATTCGACGAAACTAGTTCCATTGGATCCGTAATAGTGTATTATTATTAGATTTCAAATTTCATAGCGTTTGGCATTAACGTTTGGTCGTATCGGATAGAAACGCCTGGAAATAATTTAACTGAAATTAATTTAAATAATCAATTTAAAAAGCTATCTTCCACATACGATCGAATCAGGTCCCGAGATTTTTTCCATTGCATGTGGAATAGGGATATAACATTAGGAACATCAGGCGGCATGCCTAGATAGGGGTTCAGGATTTTGAGGTACATAAACGAGATATTTTGAATAAAATAAATTAGAAATTTCAAATCGCAGTCGACCTAGTTTCAGATGCAGCCACCCTAAAATACTGCCACCACCCTACCTATATCGTACTCACCCCTTTCATTCTTTTAAAAACATGTAATCCTCCTTCTTCTTCATTATTTTTCCAGCGCAATCAAGTTAAAAAACAAAAAGGGGGGAAATAAATTCAAAATTCGAGCAGAACAAAAAAAGAGCGGAGATGAACGCGACTGACACGCGCAAGAGCGTGCGTGATTGAAGCGACCGTGATGGCGAGGGGAGGAAACAGAGCTTGCGATGGTCGATAGTAGCTTGGAGGGGCGACGTGGTCGATGCTAGGGTTTCGAACTTCTAGGAATCGAAGGGAGTTGGTGAACCGGAGCTTGGCTTTGGCTTTTGGGTGTCGAGAGGCAGCTTTAGCTATGATGGGGTAAAGTACAATCAGCCTCAATCGCTCGGTATGGGTGAGGTTTGATTTTAATGGTTCGGCAGGTCTTGGACCGATCTAAGAAGCTAAGTCGCATGCCGCTTGGTCAAAGGAACATAGCCAAAATAGTACCATCAGTTGTGTTTCAGTGTGCATGGTTCGGCAGACCCTGGTTCGGCAAATCTTGTAGAGGTTAGTTAACACTTCAACCTGCAACAGGGTGACGCGGCTGGCATTTCCTTGCTTCGAGTCACTATACCACTTACTCTGAGCCTTAAAGAGTTCACTTCATCGTTCGACCACCTTGGATCAGCATTTCCCGTTCGATGTACCCTATCCGGTATGTTTGGGTCGGTCAACTCGAGGTTCCCATATATGGGCCCATGTACTTTTCTCGTAGGCCCGGAAAGGAAGTCTAGCCTATCTTCGTCTATAAATAGAGGGGTCAGGGCGCAGTGAAAAAGGACATTTTTTGGAGAACTCCAGGGAGACTGCCATTTCGAAAACTCATCTATTTTCGATCCAAACTTGTAATCAAGTCGTTAGTGTACGGATTGTATCCATATTCAATAGTTTGAAGAAGAAATAAAGATTATACTCAAAGTGGACGTGGGCAGTTATGCTAAACCACTAAAACTCTGGTGTTCTCGTTTCTGTAGTTAATTTTGCATACGTTCCTCCGTTTTAATTTTCTATCTTCATTAATTTCTCTACACAAATCTTTCCTTGGGTGTTAGTGACCAATTTTAGAGCTAACATTTTGGTGCTTTCACTGGGAACGCATTCTCAGGCTGTTAGGATCTCCTTTGTTGCTTCTGGATTAAAAAAATCCCCCGAAGAAGATCCGAGTTCATTCACAAGAAGTTCATAGATTCTACTCAGAGTTCCAACCAATAACTCTACAATGGGAAGACCACGTACTAGATCAGCCTCCCATAATGCAGATGTCAACGAGACCGCTAGCATCCAACAAGTAGGACTCTGCAATAAACAAGCTAATCCGGGCACAGGGACCGTCACCGCCCAAAACCAAACAGAAGTTGTCACCAGAACAGAGTTCAGCGAGCTGATGAGAGAACTCATGGAAATCAGGAGACAGCTTAACGAGCAGATTCAAGCTAACGCCAACCGCATGACTCAGCTTACTCAACAATGGCATCAGAATGCTGGAGGAAGTCCCACTTCCTACTCCTCATCCGACAGCTCCGCTTCATCTGATGAACTTCCCAGGCGTAGACACCGTAGAACTGAAACAACACAAACAGGTGCAGCAGAATGGTCAATTAGGGATGGTCTGAGTTCCCTACCTGGAGCTATGGCCCCTCACTTACACCAGGGAAATCGCGCTCAAGCTGCAACGGGAAACTTAGGATCTGGAGCACAAGTGGAAGCTGGACGACTGGATCGCCAAGGTCATGATGAAGCAAGTCCCCAGGATACATGTTTGGTAGATTGCCAACAGATGAGGCACCATCTAGAACGGTCCCACAAGACAAATTCCAACTTGTCGTCTTCCATACAAACCCCAGACGTATCAGCCATGGTTAGACAGCTGATGAGGGAAAATCAAGGTTTAACTAATGATGATTGGGGCATATCTAGGAGTCATACTCCGTTCACATATGCCATCCTACAGGCTGAGTACCCTAGGAAGTTTAAAATGCTAACTATTCTGGCCTACGAAGGGAAGACTAATCCCCGACAGCATGTAATGAGGTATGGGTGGATGATGGATTCAGCTAGGGCAAATGATGCAACTAAATGTAGGTGTTTTCCAATAACTTTATCTGGAATCACTACCATGTGGTTCACCTGACTTCCTCCGTGGTCTATCTCCATTTTCGATGAGTTAGCGACGAAATTTGTGGAGCAGTTCAGGATTCATGCCACTCGTCCCAAAGATGTTATGTCCTTGTCTAGTGTAATTCAGGCCCCAGGGGAGTCGTTAAAGGAGCACTTACAAAAATTCCACGTTACTGCTACTGAAGTTAGCAACCCGATTGACCATGCCATTTTAATGGTCGTGATGCGAGGAGTAGATCCGGATTCGGAGTTTGGTGATTGGCTGGCAGGAAAGCCTCCGGCTACACTGGAACATTTTTATTCAAAAGCACACCAATTCATAAGAAGGGAGGAAGCCAGATGGACGAGGCGAGACAATGCACCAGGACCCGGCAAGGAGACTGTGCAAAGCAACATTGCTGTAAAACAATCTGGTGACAACTCTGGAAAAGTCCAGGTCAATGTTCAAAACAAGCCTGAGTAGTCAAAAGGATCCGGAGGAGGAAATTACGGAAAGAAAAGGGAAACCGGAAAGTGGAAACGAAGGATCCCAACTTACAACGAATACACTCCTCTGAACGCATCTCTGGAAAATATTTACCTAACGACTTGTAATACTTTCCAATATCAAAAGCCATGCCCGAAAGAGTCCACCGAGGAGCAAAAGCGGACTGGGAAGTACTGCCGCTTCCACGAGACATACGAGCACAATACCGAGGAGTGTAGGCACCTCCATGATGCTATCGAAAAGCTGATTTGGCAGAAAAAGTTACAGGAGTTTGTAAAGAACCCTCAGGAAGGCGGTCAGGGGACATCCGACCCCAATCGCGGATAGGCTCCACGACGATTTGAGGAACCCGTTCGGGCTAGAGGTAGATTAGTCATAAACACGATAGTCGATGGGCCTCACCCTACAGACAAGAATTGGCAGGAAATGGAAAGTTATGCTAGTTCCCTAAAGCATGCAGGTTTTGAATGTTGTTCAAACACGGAAGATGGGACCCCAGCTAAGCAGCAGCAAATGATGACGGATGATATAGTGTTCAGAAGTAGAGATGCCGATCAGGTAGAGGCACCTACCATTGTTCCGATGGTTATCTCGGCCACTATTGGGCTAGCTTTTGTGAGAAGAATACTGATTGACTGTGGAAGTTCTGTTAACATCATCTTCAAAAAAGCATATGACCAGATGAAGATGGAGGCAAAGGACCTCAAACCATCTAAAGCCCATATCCATGGCTTTAATGGTGCGGCTACTGATGTAATGGGTTTTGTTGAATTGCCAGTTGAACTTGGAGAAGGTGAATGTAGGAGGATACGGATCCAAACGTTCATTGTATTGGATGTTGATTCCCCGTATAATATTTTTTTGGGCAGACCGACCTTGGCGGAGTTCAGGGCAGCTTTGGCCCCGTAGTGTTTGACCTTGAAGTTTCCGACGGATAGAGGAGTTAGGGTGGTGCATGGTGATCAAGCAACTGGTCGTGCATGTTATGTGGCTGAGCTGAGAGAGACTCAGCGAAGAGAGAAGGGAAAGGTCGTGGACAACTCTGTCTGCACCCAGGCTGCACAAAATTGACAAGTAGTGCCCGAGCCTTGGCTCGGGCAGTAGGGTCGGATCTATAGAGACATAGATCCGAGAGACGATGATGAAGAACAGAAGGAGTCTAAGGCTACATCGGCTGAACTGACGATTGACATTTCAGTCATCCACGATAACCCATCACGGTTGCTTAAGATTGGATCACAACTCACTCCCTCGATGACTGAGGATCTAACTGATTTCCTCCGAGCGAATCTGGATGTTTTTGCGTGGACTCACTCCGATATGCACGGGATTTCTCCCGCCATTGCAAGTCATATGTTGAACGTTGACCAAAATACGTACCAGTAAAATAGAAAAGGAGAGGTATGGACCCGGAGAGGTCTGCTGCTCTCAGAGAGGAGGTGAAAAAACTTAAAGCCAATGGGTTCGTCCGCGATGCCCTGTACCCTGAATAGGTGTCTAACCCCGTACTAGTGAGAAAAGCAAACGGGAAATGGTAAAATTGTGTTCATTACTCAAACCTGAACAAGGCATGCCCTAAGGATAGTTTCCCTTTACCTAGAATTGACTAGCTGGTTGACTCAACAGCAGGACACAAATTATTACTATTCATGGATGCATATACGGGATACAATCAAATCCTGATGCACATCCCAGATCAGGAGCACACCAGTTTTGTCACAGACGTCGGATTGTATTGTTATGTGGTGATGCCTTTTGGGTTAAAGAACGCCGGAGCAACTTATCAGCGCTTGGTAAATCGAATGTTTAAAGAGCAAATTGGTAGAACAATGGAAGTCTATGTGGATGACAAGCTCGTGAAGTCACGGTAGTCAAACGACCACATCTGAGACTTGGCGGAGATGTTTGATATACTTAGATACTATGGAATGAAAATCAATCCACTGAAGTGTTCCTTTGGGGTAGCATCGGGAAAGTTTTTGGGTTTTATTGTCAATGCACGGGGAATTGAAGCTAACCCCAAAAAAATTCAGGCTATTCGGGATATACGAGCACCCAAAACTATAAAGCAAGTACAAAGCCTAAATGGCAAAGTCGCCGCGTTGAGTCGATTCATATCTAGAGCGACCGACAAGTGTATTCCCTTCTTCGATGTGATAAAGAAAGGGAGGAGAAATTTTGAATGGACGCCCGACTGTGAGGATGCATTCCGAGCTCTGGTGAGACACTTAGAAAGTCCCAAGGTTCTGTCAAAGCCTGTTGACCATGAGATTTTGTATGTATACTTGGTCGTGTCTCAACATACCATCAGTACGACTTTGGTTCGCGAGGAGGACCGAGTTCAAAAGCCGGTGTATTATGTCAGTAAACGTTTAACGGGGGTAGAAAGAAATTATCCTAAAATTGAGAAGCTAGCCTACTGCTTGGTGATTGCATCACGCAAGCTTCGTCCATATTTTCCGGCACATCCGATCGGTGTTTATACCGATCAACCTTTGCGACAGGTACTCCAACGACCAGGGACCTCAGGAAGGTTACTGAAATGGAATATTGAGTTGACTCAATTCGATATCACCTACCTGCCACGGAGGGCTATCCAAGGGCAGGCGCTAGCAGACTTCATCGTAGAATTAACCGTATTAGACGAACCAAACAGTGATGATGTTATTCCCTCCATCCGGTGGAAACTATACACCGATGGGGCATCCAACGACCATTGCTCTGGGGCTGGAGTCATTCTTGTAACCCCTGAAAACCGATCAATTTGTTATGCCTTGAAACTTAATTTCCCAGCTACAAATAACGAAGCTGAGTATGAAGCATTGCTTACTGGCTTAAAACTTATCAAGGAACTCGGAGTAAGATCGGTTGAGATCTTTTGTGACTCACAATTGGTGGTATACCAAGTACGAGAAGATTATCAAGCAAAGGGGCAGAGGCTTGCTCCATACCTCGCTCGGGTTCAAGAACTGTTGGCAGACATTGAATATTACGATATTTCGCATGTCCCTCATGAACAAAACAGGGAAGCCGATTCATTGGAAAAATTCGCAAGTACTGGCGATGCACAATAGATGGGCTTGGTTCCCGTCGGAGTTTTACAATTTCCGAGTATAAACGAGATGGAAGTAGATTTTGTGCTAGAAACAAAAATTGAAAGGAAGTCATGGATAACCCCTTTCAAACAATACTTACTATATGGGACTTTGCCCGATAGAAAGAACGAAAGACGACAAGTCATTCACCAAGCTTCACGATATATAATGTAGGACGGAATGATGTATCGGAGGGGATTCTCTGTTCCCTTACTTCGGTGCATCGCCCATTACGAGATAAAATGAGTCTTGAGGGAAGTTCAAGAAGGAGAATGCAGTGACCATACTAGGGGGCAAACCCTAGCAAAAAAGATCCTCCGCTATGGATACTATTGGTTAACTGTAAATCGGGATGTTGCGGACTACGTAAGAAGATGTGACAAATGCCAAAAGTATGCGAAAATCCCGAGAGTTCCGCCAACAGAACTCACACAAATGGTTAGTCCCTGGCCATTCGCAATTTGGGGGATCGATATAATCGGTTCCTTATTAATTTCCAGAGGTGGTGAAAAATATGCAATTGTTGCAGTCGATTACTTTACTAAGTGGGCAGAAGCAGAGCCTTTAGCTACGATCACTACCAAAAAGGTAATTAATTTCGTTGTACGAAAAATCATATGCCGTTTTGGCCTCCCATGATCTATCATCATGGACAACGGAACTCAATTTGAGAGTAAGGAGTTCAAAGAATTCTGCCAAAAGTATCGCATTGAGAAAAGGTTTGCGGCAATCGCTCACCCTAAAGCAAATGGACAAGTTGAAGCCGTAAATAAATAATCAAATCAATATTAAAGAAACGTTTGGAGAAGACTAGAGGCAAGTGGGTGGATGAGCTTCTGACAGCGCTCTGGGCTTACAGAACCACCCACAAATCCGCGACTGGCCATACTCCGTTCACCTTGGCATACGGCGCTGAAGCTGTGATACCCATGGAACTTGAAGTTCCTTCTCATCGGGTAACTTATTATGATCCTAAGACGAATCAAAGTCCCTTATTGGAATCGCTAGACTTTGTCGACGAAAAACGCGAAGAAGCTGATTTAAGAGCAACTGCATATAGGCATCGGGTTGCTCAATATTATAATGAAAATGTTTTACTGAGAATTTTCGATGTGGGTGATCTCGTTTTGAAGCGAGTCTTTCCGACCCCATCACATCTGAATCCCACATGGGAGGGTCCGTATGTCATCGAACAGAGGCTTGGAGAAGGAACTGTCAAGCTAACGACCGTAAATGGCGTGACACTTCCCCACGCATGGAATAGCGAGCATTTGCGTTGTTATTACACTTAGTCTATTTCTTTTACATTTTAGTTGCAATTATTTCCAATGTATGCTGATTTTGTTGTCCTTAGTTTTCGGTATGTAATAAGACAAATCAGTTTGTTTCCATTTGTTATGATCAATAAAGGCTTGAAGCCGTGTTTTCCATGAACTATTGATGTTTCCGTATGTTACAATTCTGAGACAAAAAATAAATTACATTATTCTGTCTGGCGCATGAATGTGCACCCAAACTTAAAAAACTCTAAGTCCCCGGAGTGCGGACTAGAGTACTCTGAGTCCCCAGAGTGCGGATTAGAGTATAAACAACTTAAAAATCTCTAAGTCCCCAGAGTGCGGACTAGAGTACTCTGAGTCCCCAGAGTGCGGACTAGAGTATAAATGACTTAAAAATCTCTAAGTCCCCAGAGTGCGGACTAGAGTACTTTGAGTCTCCAGAGTGCGGACTAGAGTATAAATAACTTAAAAATCTCTAAGTCCCCAGAGTGTGGACTAGAGTACTCTGAGTCCCCAGAGTGCGGACTAGAGTATAAACGACTTAAAAGTCTCTAAGTCCCCAGAGTGCGGACTAGAGTACTCTGAGTCTCCGAAGTGCGGACTAGAGTATAAACGATTTAAAAATCTCTAAGTCCCTGGAGTGCAGACTAGAGTACTATGTGTCCCCAGAGTGCGGACTAGATTATAAACAACTTAAAAATCTCTAAGTCCCCAGAGTGCGGACTAGAGTATAAACGACTTAAAAATCTCTAAGTCCCCAGAGTGCGGACTAGAGTACTCTGAGTCCCCAGAGTGCGGACTAGAGTATAAACATTTCAAAAATCTCTCAGCCTCTGGAGCATAGGCTAAAATATAAGCAATTTAGAAATCTCCAAGTCACGCGGAAACAAACTAGACCTTAAGTGACCACATAACCCTGGATTTCAGGTACAAGATGGGCGGTGAGGCTAAGTGGAAAAGATCATCAAAAAACAAAATTTTATTTACTAATCGAGAATTCAGTTTCACAACAGCTTCTCCTAAACCTGGAGCAAAAAATCTATTTACAACCACTACGAGAATAAATAAAGATAATTACATAATCCAGGCTTATTCACATTGAGCAAGGCATGGTAGCTACTTTTTTGACTTCTTCTCCTTCCTCGGTTTCTCTGAATACTCCTCCCCCAAGCGTTTTTTTCCTAGACGCCTTGCTTGCTAGGGAAGTGGTGCCTGGGGAAGGAAGAGGAACTTCCTGTGGTGAGGTTCCATCGGGGAGAATAACATTCAGAGGCATGTTCAATGGATCATCAAGTTCCACCACCTAAGGCTCAACCTTAATCTCAGCTTTCTTCTTCTTCTCTTCTATGATTTTCTCCACCATGCTCGATTTTGAAGTGTTTTCAGAGGTGCCCGTAATCTCAACTTCATCATGTTCCTCCACGGGCGATAAATTTTCAGGTTTGTCTTCATCGAGCGCCTCGATCACTTGAGCGTCGGGTCCGAGAGTCTCTCTAGTTTGAATTGCTTCTCCTATTTTCCCCTCCTTTTCTATGGCAACATCGCTCCTTGGAGTTGGCTCGGGATCAAAATGGCCTACACGAAATCGTAAGAGACAAATGTTAGGATACATTTATTATTCGCCAAAAGCGATGGCCCTTTGAACTCTAGGAGGAAAAGCTATGTACCAGTTTCTGGCTGACTCTCAACGGTTCGTGGAGTTTCACCTTCCGAAATAGGCGATAGAGTCTGAATATCAAGTCCAGGCCTCTTTGGGTCATAGCCAATACGCTGCTCGAAGGGATCGAGTGATGGGCGACCAGTTGGCTGAATAGGAGGAGGAACTGAGGACTCGGTTCCGGATGGACCGGCAGTGTCATTTTTTCCTCTCGATGAGGAATAGTCCCTTCCGTAAAGGGCCTTTGCCGCAGAAGGTCAGTGCGCTCATTCTCGCAAAGCATTTCCTTCACAAGAGACTCCTCATCCACCTCTTCAGTTCCCAATTCGACCTTTTTAATTTTTATTAAAGTGTCCCATGCTTCGGCCAAAGATTCGAGGTAACCCATGCCAAGAAAAGTTAGGTCGCGATGCATGAGAACTCGAGGTTATACTCGGCTATGAGTGGATCAAACATGCACTTAATTTCCTCCCTACTAGCCTCAGCAGCCGCCTCAAGGCGAGAATCAATTTCCGAGAGCGCCATTCTTTTGCCCTCTTCACGGGCCGCGTCCTACAGCGCTTCAACTTTGGAGAGCTCCTCATCAAGCTTTGCTTTTTAGGAGTCGTGTAGAGACAATCTCGTCACAATATCGTTATGACTCCTCTTGAGCTGCAGATTTTTCTTCTTTTTATTTGAGGAGTAGCTCCTCCAATTCTTTAACTCGCTGAGCGAGAGCATCCTTTTCTTTTTGGATGGAATCTTTCTCTAAGGCTAAAGCGCCATAGTGTTGAACCGCCTCATCAATTTCCTTTTTGTGTGCGACTTCCAGACGATCAACTGCTTTGGCCATGTCTTTAGCTGTTTTTTGAGCAGCTTTAATATGAGATTTATACGAGAAAAGCTCTTCATCCTAGGCTTTGATAATGTCTTTGTCGTGGATAGCTTCGAGTTTCAAGCGATCGATTTCATGCTGGTGTTCCACCGAAACTTATGAAACTTTTTCCACAAAATGGACGAATGCGTCGTGCTGGATGTAGACATCATTATTGCAAGCAATGGAACTTTATTTAACATGCCCCAGAATATGATGGATTGCTGGAAGAAACTTTAGTCCATCAAAGCATATTTTTGGAAATGTGGTTTTAAGCTCGGCTAGCTTTTCTGCTATCGATGGATCATGTGTAGAGCCAGAGGAAGTTTGTTTAGTCGAAACTACATATTTCTTGCGAAGCTCACAGGACTTCCTAGTGCTTGATGAACCAGAATATTGATCACGAGGAGCTTCAGATTGAGACCCCCTTTGAGCAGATTTTTCCCTACTATGCTCTGGTTGAGGAGGAGGATCGCTAGGGTAAGAAGAGTGGCTGTAAGTTTTCCTTCGAGACGATGAATCTCGAGGATGATAGTCTCTATCGCTGTTGTCATCTCTATCTCGGCGTTTCCCAAGCCCCGAGTCTCGGCTGGAGTGATGAAAGATAGAGGAACCGCGAAGGCGGTCGAAGCCGTGCGAGCATCCCATATCACCTGCACAGAAATCAGGGGAAAACAAGTTAGAGATGATCATACGATGGCTAAAACTTAAGTGTGGGATGGAGCGTGAGTGTTAGTGTGTGTCCTAGTGTTTCCCCCGACGGACCAGTTTCTTTAGCTTTACTTATCAAAGTTTTTTCTCCTTGGTGATGGGCTTGAACGCCTTCCTCGCCTCTTGCGGACGAGTGAAGTTTTAGGGCTTCTGGGTCGTCGAAGCCGTAATTGAGAAAGTCATCAGGGATGGTGAGATCTGATAAGCCTTTTAGTGAACCCTCAAAGTGTTGTGGAGATGGCTCTTTCTCCATCGGAGTAATTGTAACCTTTAAGGTTCCGCCCACTTTCTTCTTCCATAGTTTGTAGGCTAGTTTCTTTTTCCCGTTTGATGGAGGAGGCGGTTCATCAGTGCCGGGTGCGTCGATCACCGGTTCTGAGAGATGACTTATATGCTCGTCGGACGCTCTAGTAACCCCGGCCTCTCAAATTTCACCTTCCTCGGGCATGTCGGAGGCCCCGCCTATAGGGGGCATCGAAGACCCGGCCTGTTCTTTACCCTTCTCCACCGTGGGTCTGGCTGTAGTGGCGCTGGATGGGAGACTAGTTCGACAACCTTCCACCAATAGCACAAACTTTAGAAGTGACTCATTGGAAATAACGATTTTGATCTCCCGGTCCTCCACAGGAGTAGCACGAATGGCCTCGACGGCCTCAGAATACCTTGCACAATCGGGACATGGGCTGATGCCTGCAAAAGACCGAAGGAAGTTTAAAAAAATTGCACTTCATGCCTTAGATAAGTAACGAGTCTGGAAATGGAACTTGCTCCCTTCCAACCATCTTCTCGCAAAGCCAGAGTGCAGCGCACGTAGAACCATTCCTGCTTATATAGGGAGAATTTACTCCGTGCCCCCGTCAGGATCTGACACTTAGAGTGTGGCTCAAGGAATATGAAAGAGGGGCTGTCGGATCGTCTTTTAAAACGATAAATGTAGCGAATATCCTTATGAGTGGGGAGCCTGAATAAGATGCTCATAAAGAGAATGCAAGTGCCATGGAGAAATGCGTGACTGTTGGGGTGAAGCTATGCTGGAGCAATCCCAATGTACTACAGCACCTCGTGAAGAAATGAATTGAACGGTGGCACACTCTCGACCCAGCACATGAATTTGTTACAAGCTGTATATCTAGCTAGTTGGGGGCAGGTGGGGACGATCTTGTCCCGATGGAATTAATACGTCGTCAAAAAGGATTCCGTGGAATGAACATAGCCGGCGAAGGGCGGTTTCATTGATTCTTAAAGCTTTAGAATTAGTTGGATTGTCTAGGATGATTGCTCCATCTACAGCGTCAGGTGCCGGGCCAATAATTGCAGCGGATGGATCCGGAATACCCTGCGTGGAGGTCGTTTGTGGATTCGAAGTACCTACTACCTCCTGTTGAGAGCTTGGACCAGGCTTATCGGAAACTGTGGTATAGCTCGACTTTCTGGACATCTTTATGGAGCAATGGATGTGGATAAAATCCTGTTTAAACTATACTTGAAATACAATCGAAATCAGATATAACAAATAATGATATATCCCCCCGTGTTGTGTGTGCACTAGTGCTACAACTGAAATGCGAGCATAGTAAAAATTAAAGTTTGAGGCACAAATGTGTTGTGATAGAATTTTAAGTTATTGTCTTCAAAAACTGTCATTGCTGGCTATCTCCTACGGTTTGTTCTATGGTTGACAGTAGTGGTTTTGGAGTTGGACAATGGCATCACGGGATGTGAAGACTGTCATTTACGTTTGTTAAGTTAAGTTCGCATTGGTGACCATTCATATTGCAAGGGAACTAGTTTAAGTCAAGTGCTTAGGCTTGTATGCTTTCTTGTTTGTCATGCTTTATCCGATTTGCTTAAGGATGGTTATGGAAATGAGTCACTCAAATGTGCCTTACGATCGGGTTAAGACACTTCGAAATACCAATGCCGACCCACACCCTCTCTATAGACCGAACAACACTCATGCCCTCACTATAGACCGAACGACAGTCACACCCTCTCTCTAGACCGAATGACACTCTCTCCCTCTACCTCACTAGCACTACTACCACAAGAGATCTACCAAACGATATACTTCCACCCAACCTACTGACTCGGCATTGACACTCAGCCTACACCTTCTAAACTTACTAACTCCTACCGACCCACTTCCACCTCCTACTCCCTCATTCCCTATTAGCCGAACGACTTCGTACCGGATCTCCAATTCAACTCAACTTCAATAATCTAACCACCACGCTCCCTCACTCAGTGGCCCAACGGGAGCCTGCATCCTAAAGACCACCGATATCCTATTCCTTTCTCCTCTACATCTCATCGGCCTAGAAATCAGTTAAAACTATATCGATTTCCAACCCTAAGGCATGTTCTAATCTCAAATTCATTTTCCTCATCTACAACGGCTCTTACCGTCCATAATCTGAAGAAAATTCATGAATTTGAATTTCGTACAAAACCCCTAATTTGGGAAAGTCGATCGAATGAGAAACTCATACCTATGAGAATGAAGCGAAGCTTAGGGAACTGTTAGATTTAGGAAGGAAGTTCGTTTAGACTCGTTATCAAGGGGAGTTGTGGAGCGAACGTACATGATTAAGGACAAGAAGGAAAGGTTGAGGCGGTAGCCGAAGTTCTGGGGAAGGTAAATTAAAAGGTACTGAAGAGTTGAAGTGCAAGTAAAGGAAAGAAGAGGAGAAATGTTGGCTTTTATATGAAGAAGGGAAGGTGAACAGGCTATTTCCCGAAGAACCGGTCTTTGTACTTTAAAAAGTTGGTTGTTAAACGCACTCGCTCCTATTCGAGTAGACCGATCATGTGGCTCGGCCTTTCTATGTCGACCTGCCTAATGTCATATAAAAAAAAGAGAGAAAAGGAGAAGAAAGAGGGCAAAATGAAGTCGAGACTGTACAAGGCACTAGGAAGGTTTACCATGTTTCGACCTTCATCATATACTTTCGACTTTTGAAAGCAGGGACTGATGATTGATTCAAAGCGTGTCATGTTGTTTCCCACGACACACTTTAGGGGGAAAATGTTAGCCGGTTGCTTGTCCCGGCTAGGAGATACTAATTATAGAGTTTTTGATTGAATATAAGTGAAACTCGAGCCAGTGAAAGGCTGATTTGAATTGAGAAGTTCAGCATAGGCCCATCATTCAACCCATATACATAGTCCGACCTGTATTCATGGTTCGGCCTATATGGAGATTTGTCCAATATGTATGGTTCGACCAAGGAAGAATAGCATGTGCCGCCCGGCCAAAGAAAGGTGCTGCTAGGAACTCAATGAATGTCTCTCGGCTAGGGGATACATTAAGTCATTTGGTTTGGATTATTCGTAATGCCACAATCGGTCATGATGGTTTGGCATGTCTCATTCGACCAGAGAACAAGTAGTTCCGCCTGGAAGGTAGACAAGTCGTTCGGCCTGGAAGGCATACTCGTCGCTCGGCCGAGATAAGGAGGATAAGGCGGCTCGGCCAAGAAGGGTTCAGCCTCGATCGCTCGGTATGGGTGAGGTTTGATCTTAATGGTTCGGCAGGTCGTGGACCGATCTCAGAAGAACTAAGTCACATGCCGCTTGGTCAAATGAACATAGCCAAAATAGTACCATCAGTTGTGTTTCAGTGTGCATGGTTCGGCAGACCCTGGTTCGACAAATCTTGTAGAGGTTAGTTAACACTTCAACCTGCAACAGGGTGACACGGTTGGCATTTCCTTGCTTTGAGTCACTATACCACTTACTCCAAACCTTAAAGAGTTCACTTCATCATTTGGCCACCCTGGATCGGCATTTCCCATTCGGGGTACCCCGTCCGGTATGCCTAGGTCGGTCAACTCGAGGTTCCCATATATAGGCCGAGGTTGTAACGACCCACTATTTTGGACCATTCAAATCGATAATAAAACCACACATGTCGGACTTGAATAATACAAAAAAATAGATTGTAATAAATTTGGAGCAAATAAAAACCAATCACAGACACAGAATATCAGAATAACTCGCAGCGGAAAATAAAATAAATAGTGGTTCATGAAGCCACTATAATACAAAGTCTCAAAACATATTCAAAATACATAGTTAGAAAAACAGATACAACAAAAGTCTGAATACATAAGCATAGTAGAAATCCCAAATACTTATGTCTCTAATACAAAGCTAACATAGAAATACTGGATGGAAATAAATAGCAATTAAATAAAAGATGATCTCCAGCAGTCCTAGCTCCAGAAGGTGAAATCCAAAGCTGATACTCAGGCTGACCCGAGCGTAAATAAAACATAAACACTCGAGTCAGGACATACATACTTATACAATGTAAACCAACTCAAGTGAACTGTAACAAAAGGTACAAGTAACTTAAAGAATGCTTAGGATCGCCCATTCTTTGAGGATCTGTTAAACTATCTACTATGTAGTAATATTCGGTATTATAATAATGTTTAATAGTAAAATAAACATACTTTTAAATAGCGTTAAGGCTTTACATTTTCCACCTTAACACGTAATAGTCCCAGTAGTCTATCTAGTATTAGCATACTCCCAGATCAAGGGCTACCCTCAATAATCCACAGACTACGGGAGAAAACCAAACTCGTAGTAAAGTTCGCTATGGTAGGTGACACGGCACAACTAGGCAATGCCAGGGTAGATATACCAATTACGCATCCGGGCTGGTGGAAACGCATAACAGCCACTACCGCCCACCTCGAGCCACACTCCCAAAATCAAGGGGTGCACCCAATTAATCACAAAAGTAATAGAATGGTATCGAAGAAGTGTGTCCGATCAGAGGTGCTACCTCATTGGCCCGTCGATCGCTCCTGTTTTAGCCACCTTAAGCCAACTCACGGGAGTCGGGTCCACGTTCATACCTTAATAGGATCGTCGCCACCATCCTACTTCATTTTGGAAATTCCACCGCATACATAGTTGTCAAAGTGGTTTTCGGTATCGATAGAGAGTATGTCCATATCTGATCCCGGTCTCTTTAACAACCAATCGTTATTATAACCCGTGGTTATACATTATCAATTGGTTTATATGTCAAATCAAAATGCATCATTTAAACCATTTAAAAGTAAAGTCATGATTCTTTTAAATCAAATATTCAATTCCCAAAAATTTAGCCTTTTCTGAGCTTATTTATTCACTTAAATACTTTAAAACATTAAAATTTCAGCTTTCACAGCACTTAGAAAATGCTGCGGTAAGTTAACATTTGAAAACAATTCAATTCAGCAAAGACAGCATTTATAAACTGCTGTAGTAGTTCAGTTTCATTTGAAAACAAGTTAAATTCAGCAAAGACATCATTTATTAACCGCTGCAGTAGTTCAGGGTTCAATTTGAAAAATTAGTTCAATTCAGCAAAGAGAGCACTTATCAAGTGCTACTATAGCCTTTTTATTAGTTTCAGATTTTGACTTTCTTTCTGCAACCACAACACTTACCAAGTGCTGCAGTAGCCTTTAGTTAATAAGTCTTTAGTTCATTTGCATCAACCACAGCACTTACAAAGTGCTGCAGTATCATTTACATCAATTTTTAAGTTAACTTCAGAAATGATAGCATTTCTGAAGTGCTACTAATTAAATTTCCAGATTTAATAATAAAATTTCAGAACTAATTAAACTTCAATTTTAACCATTTTAACTTATAAAAATCATATTTTTCCACTTCAAAAATGTTCATTTAAATACCCTTTAACTTATGATTTTTATAAACAAAATTTTTACAATAAAATCAAATTTTTTAATAATTTCACTTATTAAATTCAAGTGTACCATTTCCCACTCTTTTCATTTTTAACAATTTACCTTAACACTTAAATTTAAATTTCCATTTCATAAATAAACTTAATTTCCATTTTTATTTAATTAACTTAAACTTCCATTTAAAAATCAAATCACAAATTAAGTTATGTTTTAAATCATAATTTTTCCATTCATTTATTTAACATTTTTAACTTATAGAAAAATCACTAACCCTTTATTAAATCATTTTAAATCCAAATTTAACTCAAAATATCAAATTTTACATTTTAAAAATACTTAAATTTTTCCAAAAAACTATATAAAATTACCACGGGTCTGTATAATATTTTCTAGCCTAAGTCAAGTGATACGGATAATATATCATTTCAATCCGTAATTTACAAAGAAAAATCCGGGTTCTATCATTTCAACCCGCAATCCCAAGTAAATAAAATAAATAAAAATCGCTCAGGCCTATCATTTCAGCCCATAACGATTTTTCCCTATTCTAAAGTCCGTTCGGGTATGTATCATTTCAACCCATAGTGATTCTATTCTACAGGGAACTTGCAGTGTGAGAACAGAATAAAATAAACAATATAACAGAATATAACATATCAGATGATGTGACAAGTTTATAACAAAGTTTAACATCATATAATTCATATCATAGGCAGTTATAACATGATATAACAGTTTCTACACATTCACTTGTTATAGTTTCACAATTCTATAAGTATGAATGTCAAGCGTGAATAACTCACCTTTTTAAGCTAGAGTTCGCAAATCAAAACACACAGATAAATTCCAGAAAGCACGATAGCACGACTTTTGATTTAAGTGGAGAGAGAGTCAAAATTTTGATCTTGTATATAACAAATAAAACAAAGAAATATATAAATATATTTTCAACACCAAATATATTTAAACAAATTGAAATAGAATTAACAAAAGACACAAATGGCTTAACCATGCTTTGAAATCACAATTGCTTGACCATGACTCAACATATGCTCGGCCACAACATGTTTATAGGTGGAAATGGCTCGGGTTTGGCTCACTAACACACGGCTAAGCTAGAGAAGATGAGGAGTTTGGAGTTACAAAGTAGAGAAGGTCAAAGGACAAGGCAAAAGTGGAGTTTTTGTTCAACATAGGCTCGGCCTAGGGTCAATATGGCTCGGCCATAGTCAGGTAAAGGTCAGGTCAGATGGTAAGGTGATGGCTAGAGGTGATGTCACGTGGTGGTGGTGGTGTTAGGGTGATGGCCGTGGCTTGAAATGAAGGGGATGGTGAACTAGGTGGCCCGGCTAGGCATTTCTAGGAGTTTTTGCAAAGTTTTTTTGATGGTGGTGGTCAGTGGAGGAGAATACAGGTGGTGGCCGAGCAAACATGTAGATGAACAAGGCAAAAATCAAGCAAAAATGAAGAGAAAAAGTAGAAAAAAGGGAAGCCATTGCTTACTTTATTTTTTCAGAAATGCTATGCCGTGAATGATGATGAGAATGAGGATTTTTTCACGTGATAAACAATGAAATGCACGGCTAAACCAAGGAGTTATGGTCGGCTGGGCAATGAAGAGACAAGAAATTGAAAAGTCACAAGCAAATGAAAAGACTTTGCCTCTTTGAATTTCCACTTTCTTTTAATTCAATATAAACAAATAAAAATCAAGTAAATAAAATAAATGATAGAACAAAATAAAGTAGAAATGAAAATAAATAAATAGTCTTAGGAAATAGAAAATAAATAAAGAAAATAGTTTATTATATTGAAACTAGAATTAAAAATTGTAAATAAAATACAAAAAATATTGGAAAAATTACAACTACACTTTTAAAAATGTTTAAAAAATAAAAATATTGAAATAAAATTTAATTTAAAATAATTGCAAAAATATTGGGTTGATACACTCTCCCCACTCAAACCTTTTCATCCTCGAAAAGAACGAAACAAGGAAAATAAGGAAAAACAAGATAGAAAAGCAAATAGTACCTGAAACAAACAATTCCAGATTCGAAGCACGAATGCTCTCCTCCGTCTCCCAGGTACAATCCCGATCATTAGTACTCCACTGTACTTTGACCAGACTAACAAATTTCCTTCTTAGCTGCTTCGTACCTCTATCGACAATACGAAGTGGCTTCCTCTCGACAGTCAGATTATGCTCAATATCCAAACTATCGAGAGTAGAAAGCTGAACAATTAGAGATGGGTCATGCAGATAGCGACGAAGATGTGAAACGTGGAATACATTATGCACTCCAGAGAACTTCTCGGGCAAATCCAAGCAACAAGCTAAAGAACCAATTCTTTCCACAATGCGGAAAGGACCAATGAACCAAGGAGAAAGCTTCCCTCTACGACCAAAGCGAATAACATTCCTTAAGGGAGAGACCTTAAGGAAAACCAAATCACCAACAGCAAACTCCAAACTCCGCCTACGCCTATCAGCGTACTTCTTCTGCCTATCCTGCGCAACCCTCAACTTCCTCCTAATCTCCTCGACTCTCTCAGAAGTCTCCAAAATCATCTCAGGACCAAGAACCAAATGATTACCGGATTAAATCCAGCAAGATGGAGATCTACAAGGTCGTCCGTAAAGACCAGCAAACGGAGACATTTTAATACAGGCCTGAATTCAAAGATGGAATGATATAGATAAAAGATTAAGATAAGATTAAAACAGAAGATTGAGATTATACCTGATAACTATTGTTATAGGTGAATTCGACCAGATGGAGATGATCTTCCCAAGATCCTCCATAATCAAGCACACAAGCACGAAGAAGATCTTCGAGAATCTAATTCACTCTTTCCGTTTGACCGTCGGTCTGTGGATGGTAAGCAGTGCTCAGATTCAAGTGAGTACCCAAAGATTCCTGAAAAGCATTCCATAACTGACTAGTAAAGATAGGATCACGATCACAAACAATACTGAGAGGAACGCCATGGAGACGAACAATCTCTCTCATGTAGATCTCAGACAAGCTAGAAGCAGAACGGGTAGACTTGAACGAAATGAAATGAGCAAACTTGGTCAGTCTATCCACAATAACCCAGATACTCTCATTAACCCTCCTAGTCCTCGGTAGTCCATCAATGAAATCCATAGAAACCTATTCCCACTTCCAATTGGGAATCTCAAGGGGCTGCAACAAACCAGGGGTCTTCTGATGATCGGCCTTGACTTGCTGACAAGTCGCACACCTACTAACAAAGATGGAGATATCTCGCCTCATACCTCTCCACCAATACAACTTCTTCATATCCTGATACATCTTAGTCACTCCCAGATGAATAGAAAGTCTAGACCGATGATTCTCCCGAAGTAACTCCTGTCCCAATCCATCAACATTCGGGACACAAATCCTATTATTAATCCTCAAAATACCTCTATCATCGATCTGAGCACCACCGCCATCAAGACTACTACCTCCAACTCTACTACGAACATTCTCCTTAATAAGCCTAAGCATCTGATCCTCATCCTGCTTGGCCATGATACGATCCAAAGGAGAAGAAGAAACAACCAGCTGGCACAACATCGCCTTCTTCCGACTCAAAGCATCTGCCACAACATTAGCTTTCCCAGGGATATATTTGATGTCGAGGTCATAAGAAGCCAGAAACTCAAGCCAACGAACTTGCCTCTGATTCAGATCCTTCTGAGTGAAAATATACTTCAAAGACTGATGATCAGTGAAGAGCTCAAACTTAGTACCCAAAAGATGATGCCTCCAAAGCTTCAAAGCAAAAACCACCGCAAGCAATTCCAAATCATGAGCAGCATAATTGGCTTCATGGGTCTTCAACTGACGACTAGCATAAGAAATGACCTTACCATCCTGCATCAGAACAGCTCCCAAACCTTCACGACAAGCATCAGCGTATACCGTTAATCCCTCATTTCCATTTGGAACGGTAAGAACTGGTACGGAAGTAAGCTTGTGCTTTAACTCACTGAATGCAGCTTTACACTCATCACTCCAGATAAACTTAGCATTCTTACGAGTCAAAGCGGTGAGAGGTGCAGCAATCCGAGCAAAATTCTCAATGAATCTCTGATAATAACCGCCAAGGCCCAGAAAACTACGAATATCAGTTGGAGTCCTAGGAGTTTCCCAATCCTGCACAGAATAGGGATAAATAAGGACAATTGGAAATATAGAATAAATTGAATGAAACAAGGAAAGAGAAGGAAAGAGAAGGAAAGAAAGACTTACATTGATCGCAGCGATCTTGACTGGATCAACAGAAACTCCATTACCAGAAACAATATGCCCGAGGAATCAGACTTCATCCTTCCAGAAATGGCATTTAGAAAATGTAGCCTTCAACTGATGATTCCTAAGAGTCTCAAGAATAGATTTCAAATGTGACTCATGTTCTTCCTCAGACTTAGAGAAAATGAGAATATCATCAATAAAGAATAGAACAAATTTATTAAGCACATCACGAAAAACACAATTCATCAAATCAACAAAGAAAGCAGGGGCATTAGTCAAACCAAAAGGCATGACTAACCATTCAAAAAACCCATTCTCAGTATGGAAAGCAGATTTGGGAATACTTTCCTCAGCAACTCTGAGCTGGTGG
Source organism: Allium fistulosum (assembly GCA_030737815.1). NCBI lineage: Eukaryota > Viridiplantae > Streptophyta > Magnoliopsida > Asparagales > Amaryllidaceae > Allium > Allium fistulosum. Next base: position 409,043,100 of record CM060908.1, on the reverse strand, counting down.
AAACCTGTGGCAAGATCAAGCTGAGAGAAAACAGTGGCACCATAAAGCTGATCAAACATATCATTGATGCGAGGCATTGGATATCTTTTTTTCATAGTGAGCTTGTTCAGCTCCCTATAATCAACACACATTCGGAGAGAACCATCGGACTTAGCGACGAAAACCACCACTGCTCCCCATTCGGAATGGCTAGGTCTAATCAGACCTTTGGAGAACAAGTCCTCAATTTGCTTTCCCAACTCAACCTTCTCGCGGGGTGCTATTCTTCTAGGAGGAAGAACTATAGGTCGAGCTCCAGGAATAAGATCAATACAGAAATCGATTTCCCACTAAGGAGGTAAAGCAGTGACTTCACCAAATACATCGGGATAAAGTTTGACAACACGAGTCGACTGAAGATCAACAGGAGAAGAATCCAGAGAATAAATAAAATTGCCAGCAAAATCCTGAGGCATGCTGCACTGAATAATCAAAGGATCACCCTTATCTCCCACAAGAGACACAATTCGGGATTTGCAAGAGATACGGGCATCATGATTCCTTAACCAATCATCTCCAAGCAATAAATCAAAAGCATCGAAACCAAGAACATAGAAATTTCCTGAAAACCGATAACCAGAATGAAAGAGCTTCACATGCTTACAAATCCTATTAAGATTTGCGGGACCCTCAATAGGATTTGAAACACATAAAGGAATAGAAGCATACTCAGAAGAAAGGAGATGCTCAAACTTATCACACAAATCAACAGAAATAAAACTATGCGAAGCTCCAGTATCAAATAAAACACGAACAAGATGATGAAATAAAGAAAAGGTGCCTTGAAGAGTACCTTGATTATCACTAGGAGCAGGAGCAGGTGCAGGTGGAGCAGGTGAAGAAGCAGAGGTAACAGCAAAAATACCAGATGGCTTGCCCTTCTGATACAAAGGACAATCATTCTTGAAATGACCAGGCTGCAGACAGACATGACAGAGGTTGTTCCTGGTATTCTGAGGTGGAGGAGTAGCAGCACCAACTGAAGTAGGGCAACTATTAGCATAGTGTCCCTTCTGATCACACTTGAAACAGGTAATGGTAGATAGGTCGATAGGCTGCCTCTAAGAAGGAGAAGACGAAGATCCCAAACCCGGATGCTTAAGCCAATTCTTCTTCTGCTGATGGAAATTTGGCTCTCTTCTTAGAGTTAGCAGAGGAAGACTGAGATGCAGGAGCACTAGCAACAGCAGGACCCTTGGAAGTAGGGTTCTCATAACGAATAGCCATATCCATAAGCTCAGTGAAAGTGCCATGAACATGAGAAATGAGACGATCGTAGAACTCTGGGCGAGCTCCAGCTATGAACTTTTCATTCTTCTTAAGTTGGGTGCCAATAAGGCCAGGACCAAACTTGGAAAGTTTATTGAACTTCCGCTCATACTCAGAAAAGGACATGGTACCTTGCTTGAGATCCATGAATTCACGATAAAACTGAGATTTACCGGCTTTTGGCATCCTTTTTGCCACAAAAGCCTCCCTGGAAAGAAGATATAGAAACAAAACTTAAGATAGATTCAAAAGAAAGGAAATGTGAACAAAATTCAAGATAACACAAAGGATACCTAAACTGCTCCCACGAAATATCACCCTCGTTAGTGTGAGCTGTAACAGACTCCCACCAATCCAAGGCTGACTCTTGCAGTTGCCAAGCTGCTAACTGACGCTTCTGGGCATCAGTAATCTCGAGACCGGTAAAGATCCTCTCTAAACTCCGTAACCATTGCCGGGCTTCAATAATGCTCTCTGAACCGTTAATCTTGGTACCACCAAGTTGAGAGAATTCCTTACAGAGAACAGTAAACCTAAAAGGGGCAGCAGGTTGAGGAGCTGGGGCAATACCACGACCCCTACATCTGGCATTTCCATGATTCATCCTGAAAAATCAAGAATGAATTTTAGGACAAAGGTAACGAGAAGACAAAGATAAGGTAAGATAAGACAAGATAAATTCACTTGGATGAATATCCTAATTAAAGAAATTTCTACCAAGGTAGATACGAAAGGAAGGAAGTTTAGAAAATTTTATATCAAAATAATCTTTGAAAAATCCTTTTAAAATCATTTTATACTTTGAAAATACGTTCACTCACAAAGAAATGATTCTGAGGTTGATTTCACTCAGTCTAGGGTATTTCTACCCTATCTCTAATGATTTTTTTGCTCCATAGGCTAAGGTTTGCCTAAAACCTGGCTCTGATACCAAATGTAACGACCCACTATTTTGGACCATTCAAATCGACAATAAAACCACACATGTCGGACTTGAATAATACAAAACAATAGATTGTAATAAATTTGGAGCAAATAAAAACCAATCATAGAATCACAGAATCACAGACATAGAATATCAGAATAACTCACAGCAGAAAATAAAATAAATAGTGGTTCATGAAGCCATTACAATACAAAGTCTCAAAACAGATTCAAAATACATAGTCAGAAAAACAGATACAATAGAAGTCTGAATACATAAGCATAGTAGAAATCCCAAATACTTATGTCTCTAATACAAATCTGACATAGAAATACTGGATGGAAATAGATAGCAACTAAATAAAAGATGATCTCCAGCAGTCCTAGCTCCAGAAGGTGAAATCCAAAGCTGATACTCAGGCTGACCCGAGCGTAAATAAAACATAAACACTCGAGTCAGGACATACATACTTATACAATGTAAACCAACTCAAGTGAACTGTAATAAAAGGTACAAGTAACTTAAAGAATGCTTGGGATCACCCATTCTTTAAGGATCCGTTAAACTATCTACTATGTAGTAATATTCGCTATTATAATAATGTCTAATAGTAAAATAAACATACTTTTAAATAGTGTTAAGCCTTTACATTTTCCATCTTAACACATAATAGTCCCAGTAGTCTATCCAGTATTAGCATACTCCCAAATCGGGGGCTACCCTCAATACTCCACAGGCTACAGGAGAAAACCAAACTCGTAGTAAAGCTCGCTATGGTAGGTGATATGGCACAACTAGGCAATGCCAGGGTAGATATACCAATGACGCATCCGGGCTGGTGGAAACGCATAACAGCCACTACCGCCCACCTCGAGCCACACTCCCAAAATCAAGGGGTGCACCCAATTAATCACAAAAGTAATAGAATGGTATCGAAGAAGTGTGTCCGATCAGAGGTGCTACCTCATTGGCCCGTCGATCGCTCCTGTTTTAGCCACCTTAAGCCAACTCACGGGAGTCGGGTCCACGTTCATACCTTAATAGGATCGTCGCCACCATCCTACTTCATTTTGGAAATTCCACCGCATACATAGTTGTCAAAGTGGTTTTCGGTATCGATAGAGAGTATGTCCATATCCGATCCCGGTCTCTTTAACAACCAATCGTTATTATAACCCGTGGTTATACATTATCAATTGGTTTATATGTCAAATCAAAATGCATCATTTAAACCATTTAAAAGTAAAGTCATGATTCTTTTAAATCAAATATTCAATTCCAAAAAAATTAGCCTTTTCTGAGCTCATTTATTCACTAAAATACTTTAAAACATTAAAATTTCAGCTTTCATAGTACTTAGAAAATGCTGCGGTAAGTTAACATTTGAAAACAATTTAATTCAGCAAAGACAACATTTATAAACTGCCATAGTAGTTCAGTTTCATTTGAAAACAAGTTAATTTCAGCAAAGACAACATTTATTAACCGCTGCAGTAGTTCAGGGTTCAATTTGAAAAATTAGTTCAATTCAGCAAAAACAACACTTATCAAGTGCTATTGTAGCCTTTTTATTAGTTTCAGATTTTGACTTTCTTTCTGCAACCACAGCACTTACCAAGTGCTGCAGTAGCCTTTAGTTAATATGTCTTTAGTTCATTTGCATCAACCACAGCACTTACAAAGTGCTGCAGTATCATTTACTTCAGATTTTAAGTTAACTTCAGAAATGATAGCATTTCTGAAGTGCTACTAATTAAATTTCCAGATTTAATAATAAAATTTCAGAACTAATTAAACTTCAATTTTAACCATTTTAACTTATAAAAATCATATTTTTCCACTTCAAAAATGTTCATTTAAATACCCTTTAACTTATGATTTTTATAAAGAAATTTTTTACAATAAAATCAAAATTTTCAATAATTTCACTTATTAAATTCAAGTGTACCATTTCCCACTCTTTTCATTTTTAACAATTTACCTTAACACTTAAATTTAAATTTCCATTTCATAAATAAACTTAATTTCCATTTTTATTTAATTAACTTAAACTTCCATTTAAAAATCAAATCACAAACTAAGTTATGTTTTAAATCACAATTTTTCCATTCATTTATTTAACATTTTTAACTTATAGAAAAATCACTAACCCTTTATTAAATCATTTTAAATCCAAATTTAACTCAAAATATCAAATTTTACATTTTAAAAATACTTAAAATTTTCCAAAAACCTATATAAAATTACCACGGGTCTGTATAATATTTTCTAGCCTAAGTCAAGTGATATGGATAATATATCATTTCAATCCGTAATTTACAAAGAAAAATCCGGGTTCTATCATTTCAAACCCGCAATCCCAAGTAAATAAAATAAATAAAATTCGCTCAGGCCTATCATTTCAGCCCATAACGATTTTTCCCTATTCTAAAGTCCGTTCGGGTATGTATCATTTCAACCCATAGTGATTCTATTCTACAAAGAACTTGTAGTGTAAGAACAGAATAAAATAAACAATATAACATATCAAATGATGTGACAAGTTTATAACAAAGTTTAACATCATATAATTCATATCACAGGCAGGTATAACATGATATAACAGTTTCTACACATTCACTTGTTATCGTTTCACAATTCTATAAGTATGAATGTCAAGCATGAATAACTCACCTTTTTAAGCTGGAGTTCGCAAATCAAAACACACAGATAAATTCCAGAAAGCACGATAGCACGACTTTTGATTCAAGTGGAGAGAGAGTCAAGATTTTGATCTTGTATATAACAAATAAAACAAAGCAATATATAAATATATTTTCAACACCAAATATATTGAAACAAATTGAAATAGAATTAACAAAAGACACAAATGGCTTAACCAAGCTTTGAAATCACAATTGCTTGACCATGACTCAACATATGCTCGGCCACAACATGTTTATAGGTGGAAATGGCTCGGGTTTGGCTCACTAACACACGGCTAAGCTAGAGAAGATGAGGAGTTTGGAGTTACAAAGTAGAGAATGTCAAAGGACAAGGCAAAAGTGGAGTTTTGGTTCAACATAGGCTCGACCTAGGGTCAATATGGCTCGGCCATAGTCAGGTACAGGTCAGGTCAGATGGTATGGTGATGGCTAGAGGTGATGTCACGTGGTGGTGGTGGTGCTAGGGTGATGGCTGTGGCTAGAAATGAAGGGGATGGTGAACTAGTTGGCTCGGCTAGGCATTTCTAGGAGTTTTTGCAAAGTTTTTGTGGTGTAGGCTCCATAGGATGGTCACGGCCATCACTGGACAGAGGGGTAGGAGGGTTGTTGGCCGCGGATGATGAGGGGATGGTGATGGTGGTGGTCAGTGGAGGAGAATACAGGTGGTGGCCGAGCAAACAGTAGATGAACAAGGCAAAAATCAAGCAAAAATGAAGAGAAAAAGTAGAAAAAAGGGAAGCCATTGCTTACTTTATTTTTTCAGAAATGCTATGCCGTGAATGATGATGAGAATGAGGAGTTTTTCACATGATAAATAATGAAATGCAGGGATAAACCAAGGAGTTATGGTCGGCTGGGCAATGAAGAGACAAGAAATTGAAAAGTCACAAGCAAATGAAAAGACTTTGCCTCTTTGAATTTCTTCTTTCTTTTAATTCAATATAAACAAATAAAAATCAAGTAAATAAAATAAAAGATAGGAGAAATAAAGTAGAAATGAAAATAAATAAATAGTCTTAGGAAAATAGAAAATAAATAAAGAAAATAGTTTATTATATTGAAACTAGAATTAAAAATTGTAAATAAAATACAACAAATATTGGAAAATTACAACTACACTTTTAAAAATGTTTAAAAAATAAAAATATTGAAATAAAATTTAATTTAAAATAATTGCAAAAATATTGGGTTGTTACACAGGTACTTTGCTCCTAGGCCTGGAAAGGAAGTCTAGCCTATCTTCGTCTATAAATATAGGGGCAAGGGCGCAGTGAAAAAGGACCTTTTTTGGAGAACTCCGGGGAGACTCTGCCATTTCGAAGACTCATCTATTTTTGATCCAAACTTGTAATCAAGTCTTTAGTGTATGGATTGAATCTTTATTCAATAGTTTGAAGAAGCAATAAAGATTATACTCAAAGTGGACGTAGGCAGTTACGCCGAACCACTATAACTCTGGTGTTCTCGTTTCTGCAGTTAATTTTGCATACGTTCCTCCGTTTTAGTTTTCTATCTTCATTAATTTCTCTACACAAATCTTTCCTTGGGTGTTAGTGACCAATTTTAGTGCTAATAGTAACATAACATATCATGGCATGTGATAAATAACAAGTAAAATATCATGAGATAACATAGCATATATGAATTACTAGCTTGCACATACATGTCCATACAATTCAAATGACATCAATTTACTAAATTATAAGTATGTGTGTCGAGAGTGATAAACTCACCTTCTTTGGCTAGAGAAGATGATTCAAACAGAACAAAGCAACTTCGAATAGGCACGACAGTAACGAACAAGATCGAGTGGGAGGAGAACTCAAATCCCAATCTTAGAAAATATAAATGGAAGCATATGTAAATAATTATCTCAACACAAATAAAATAAATATACAAAATATACTTATGAAAAATTGCATGAATGGTTAGCCTAAAGGCTGATATGCTCGACCACATGAGGCATAGGCTTGGCCACATGGAATTTTTGTTCAGCTGCATGATGTTTGGCACAGCCATGGGATGCATAGGCTCGACCAGGCTAGGCAAATGAGTTCGGCCACATGGTTTGGGTTCTGCCAACATGCTTTTGGTTCAGCTGCAGGATGTTCTACATGGCTACAAGGCAATGGGTTTGGCCACTATGGTTTCTGGTCAGGACAAGGTGATGGTGATGACGTGAAGAGGTTTGGCCTGGCTGATGTTGTGGAGGAGCAAGGCTCGGCTAGGGTTTGTTCACGGCAAGGCAAGATGGTGATGATGTGGTGGTCACGACCTAGGCTGATGGTGAGGGTTCGACCTTGCTTTTTGATGAGGAGGGATGTAGCCGATCAAAATGATGGTGGAAGTAGGTTCGGCTAGGTGAGTTCACGCAGGGAAAGTGGAAGTCATGTGGTGGTCACGACAATGAGAGGAGGAGGGATGGCAAGGGAATGGTGACCGAAACTTAAGAGAAGAAAGGAAAAATAAAAATGGAAAAGAGGAAGAAGGAAAAAATTTAGAAAACTTACTGTGAATTTTTTTTTTGCAGAAGAGAGAATGAGAAGAGGAGGTGAGAACGAATGGGAAAGAAGAATGAGAAGAACAGCCAAATAGAAAAATGAACGCAAGAAGAATAAGATGGAAATGAGAAGTCAGGCAACAAAATGAACGTGAATGAGCAGCCCAAAAGTCAGGCATAAGAATGAACGTGCATAAAATAATGAACGTGTAGTTTAATTCAATGGATGGCTATTCATTTCCTAACATCTTTTTGTGAACTTTTAGAATTCCCAGTCCATATTAGTCTACCCAATAAAATAAAAATGCTAAATACAAAATAAATCAAATTCAATACCAAAACCAAAATAAAAATAGGAGAATAGAATACGAAAAATAACCGCGTGTAATACGCTGAAAAATTTCAAATTTGAAAAGTATAAATCAGAATTTAACAAAACGAAAAGTAGAGATAATAATAGAATCAAATACAGCTTCATAAAAAGAATAAAAATTTAAAATTCAAATTTAAAATTTTCAACAGAAAGTCAAACTTTGACTAGATTTGACCAAATTTTGAAATTTCAGAAAATTTTAATTTTATTATATTTGGAAAAATAATTCACATCAAAACTCAAAAATAAATATCAAAATTCCAAATTTATCAAATTTAAATAATTTAAATTTAAAGTTTCAAATAAAATTCCAAAAAAATATTTACTGAAATTACGGGTTGTTACAAGTTAGTTTGATTTTCACCACTCTTTATAAAATTATTAAACTTCATAGTCATGAGCTACTTAATCCAAATTTTTACTTTGAAAATATAAGATTAGAAACTTTTTATTAAATTCAAGAATTGATTGGTTATGAAAGGAGCCATGAAAAACTCCTCATTTTAATCAACTTTAACTGTAGGTGTCATAACTTTAAAACTATAGTTTAGGATTTATGAAGTAAATTTAATTATTATGTTCAAAAGTCAATGTTAGCAATTTAATTTTAAAAAAAAGATCCTCACCTTTAAACAACACATTATTTCCTTCTTTTCAAATAGTAAGAGTCAAGTTTTTATTGCATGAATAGTCATCAAATAAATTTTCCCTTTAAGGCCTTTCTATAGTAGAGGTTTACTTCTTGAAAGGTGAGATTTTTAACTCAAACCATTTATTAAGTTTTTCATTCGAAAAATGAATTGTTATATCAAACCATTTTTCAAAAATGCACCGTTACAGTGCTTCTACAACATCTTTTATAACTTTAAACAATAAAATGGGAGTAGATAAGGACAATTTTCATTCTTTTATTTTCCTGTTACTTATGTCATTTCCACTTTCAACCTTAGCGGAGACTTTAATAGCATATAAGAGAGACTTGTAAAAGATATGTGCAATTACTGCACATATTTAGGGAAACTATCCATTTTTCCTTTGTTTTGCCCTTTATTTCTTATATTGTTTCTAATTAGATTGTTGTAATATAAATTTATAACGTTACTTCTATGTAAATTCCATAATGTTGCTACTATTTAAATTCCTTCTACCTAATTTGCTCTTATTAAAATTGCTTCGCCTTATATAGCTCTTTTTCTCTTTTATTGATAATTTTCTTCATTAGATCATCGCATTGCATTCGCCTACTAATTTAACCATTAGGCTTTTCTCAATTATCATGAAACTGTTTACTTTATATGTATAAACCTACTTCAGTTATTTCTCCCCATTTTTTCTTTATACAGGAATATTTTTTCCAATCTTCATTATCTAACAATTTTACCCTTCCATTCTCTTTACCTTATTTACATCAAGTACCATTTCCACTTATCCACCCCTTGAAAAAATTTAAAACTTTTAAATTTACAGAAATAGGAAAATCATCGAGCCAACATACACCCTATTTTCCTTTTATTTCGAAAATAAAGGTTCTTGGCTTTCCTTAAATTTCTTGTTTTCGAGAATCTATTTTTAAAGGATATTTTACTTGGTGAAAAATTTAGTATTTACTTTCTTTCCAAAATAACAACTTTTTAGTGATAGGTTCTTCTGTTTTTAAATAAATTCTTTGAAAGCCATTTCAAATATTTTAAGAAAATTTAAAATATTTTATTATATTCTTTATTTTAAATTTTTTCACATGGGGTCAGACTCAAAAATGGATTTTTATTTTGGACTTTTTTTATATCCTAATTATCTTAACCTATCTTCCTTAGGAACATATTATAATCTAACTATCATCTTATGGTGGTTAATGCACATCCTCTTGCGGGAACTTGCTTATTTCTAGTTATACTTTACCATTGGATATTTGCAACATATAGGTTATTACTTCCTATCTGTCTGGATGAAATATACATTATCAACTGACAATCTAGCGAAATCCACAATCATAGGGTACTCTAGGCCCAGTAAAAGGTGTCAAGTATTATCCAGCTTCAGGGACCCTTCTATATGTCATGATCATGCTCTTCTTAAGTCACACCTTATGATACGACCTACATTTCATTGGGTAATCAAGATAAATGTATAAATTTAACTCAGTTTATTGTTCCAACTCATAGTTTCCCTATCTATCTTTTTAGAATATGGTCGCAGCTACCTCTACAGTCGGAATTTGTAGAGTATGGCATGTGTGTATATATATAGACACACACACACATACATATACATACATACATATATGTATATATAGTTGTAGGTAAAAATATAAATATGTTCTTTCAGCATACCCTAATTCTTAGGATCGACTAACCTAAGGTTTGATACCAAATGCAACAAACTGCACCTTAATGGGCCTGAATTTTGACTAAATTGAAAACCCAAGTCCATTAGGGTACGGATCATTAGTGTCGGTAACCTATAATAAACATGTGTATATCAGAGAGCTATCTATACGAACTCATGGCAGAATAGTAAAATATAATAATAATATATATATCGACTAAGGCTACTACCTTGGAACTAATATTATTCCTTAGACATCTAGTTACCTTGTTAGTGCAGATCATGAATGATAATACATGTCCACCTACCACTCCCGTCTTATACCAGTATCATATCCCTTTAAATCCATCCTATGGCTTATAATAAGGAGGGGTTAAAACAACCTTTTGGCGATTGGTAAATTATATACTTTATCCATAACCCTAGTTTATGCCGATTGATTTTCATTTAAATGTTATGTCTACTATTCATGATTTAGTCAGTTAATTCCATATGTCCATACTATATGTCTAACCTACTTCGAGGTATAAGAGAGTGTGTGTGTATGCGTGTGTGTGTTTATAAGCATCGTTGTACTCCCCAAAAAGAAAACCCCTGCCACTTAACACTTCTTGTATAAGGAAGAGGCAGACCCAATGTTTATTTAATACCTCGACCCTGAAGAGCAGGCCTCTTCACAATGTAATCGATAATCAACCCGCCCTACAAGCCTAATTCCAAGGCTATATACATGGATGAAATGCAAATATGAAGTGTATCAGGTACAATAACCCACCATCCGTCCATTCATATCCTCGCGATGTGAGAGAAAGTACCTGGATCACATAAGACCTTTTAAATAAGGAATAGGTAGTGGCTCTAGTCATTTAATTCCTAGACCCCAGGCAGACTCTCCAGCCATTTAATATCTACCGCAGGCGAACCCCTCATGGTACTCCCTAGCTGACATCATAGAAAATCTCTTATAGGCCATTTAATACGTCTTTAATAGGGAAGAGGTAGACACTTCGGCCATTTAATACCTCAACCTCAAACCTCCCCCAAGAGATTTTTCACTAATGTGCCAACAAGATAATTCCGACCATATGATACTTCTTAAATAGGGAAGAGACATAGTCAACAGCCATTTAATACCTCAATCCCAAAGCACACTCCTCTTGTTATTTCCCCAAACCTACATATGAAAGTATATCCCCCCTATGGTTTCGATAGTTTGAGATGTCCCACATCAGCAGTATATATACACAACTACCGGTAGCCCCTTGCGATGGGCACTCTTCCATTGTGTAACTCTACGGACCTCGCATCCCAACCCATACTAAACCAAGACATTTATAGTTTATCTAAATATTGGGCAAGGCCCGCTAATTCACACTAGTCGCAAACGTATTATTGAGGTCATACAATTACAACTAAGGAAATTATTATGCCTCCTAAGTCCATTTATTAGTATTCATTTATTTACTTTCTATGGACTTGACTTATATTTTATACACTTACTATCTTTAACTTATTATTTTGTTAATGTTATTAATGTCATTTACTACTTCTTTTACTGCCATTAATGCACTTTATAAACGGTGTTTTATTTTTAAATTGGGCAAATGTTAAATAACTTATTTGTACATTTCAGAATTAATTTACCATACCTATTTAATTTCTTCATCAATTTCATATTTGGTCTCTGTAATTAAATTCATTACATGGGTTTGTACCCATATTGGATTGATTACTGTGACTTCTCATTAACTCCTTTATTTATTACATTATTCGTATGTTAATATGATAGCGTACAATTAGTTGCACGTTACCATATATATGTGTGCGTGTGTGTGTGTGTGTATGTATGTATGTATATGTATGTATGTATGCATATGTATGTATGTATGTATGTATGTATGTATGTATGTATGTATTTACATTGTAACAACATTTATTTATTATGTATGTATGTTTTTACATTGTAATACATTTATTTATTTATTTCTTAAACATATACTTTACTTTATATAAATAAATAAATTTAATTAGTAAACGGGATTATTTATATTTATGTTTTTTAATTTTTAGTTTCTACATTTAGGGATTTTCTCGATATACACTTATGTGTAAATTTCCCCAAAATAGTTATTTCTACATTTCAATACATTAGAATCGTATCTTTCCCAAGAATGAAATGTCATTGTTGCAAATTTACCATAAACTACTAAAAAGTAGGATTGTGTTGTGTTTGCAAATTTTAAAGAATTATCTCTTTATATTTTTATTGAAATAGACAGTGCAAACTACATAGCAATTCATACTTTGCAAATCTCTTTCGTTTGGACATATATTCCTTATTATTTCAAAAGATGCACTTTCCATATATAACTATAAGTTTGAACAATTTACGAAAATTCATATTGAGCTTAATACAACTAAATCATTCTACAATTCCAATGAATTAAAACATATAAAATTTAAATACCAATCAAATTAAAGCATTCAAAATGAATGATTAACGGTTTATAACCCAATTAACAATAATATAGAATTATTACACAATTCTATCAATATCATATTTCATAAAATTTAGTGACTATTCTCCCTAAATTCCAAATCTATGGTATATACACCATTTTCGTCAAAGTTAAACAATTCATTGAATATGTATGCAAGGATTTCAAGTTAGATTCATTTATTAACCTACGATTCAATGGCTTTCACTTAGGCATAATAACAAAATAGAATTTCAACGATATAAATTTAGTATTATGTAAATTATATAATTTTTCACTCACATTTTGGTTTTCAAATCTCTAGAACCAAATTCATTCCTCTTACTTGACTCCTTTTATTTCAACCAATATATGTATTTAAAATGCATACACCCGTTAGAATTACAAATCTAATAGGAGATTTGAGTTCCTTTCTTCTCTTTTATTTGTTTTCCTTCTCCAATATATATATATAGTATTTTTATAATTTCCAGAAGTAGTGGATAAGGAGAAACAGCAGAGTTGTGCTGCTTAGTTCAGAAAATATGAGAGGAAACGTGAGAGACTAGGCCTGTATTTATAGGTGCTCGAATAAATTCCGTCCATTAGATTGCTATCTATTAAATTCAGACCATTTAGACCGAGGTTCAATTTGCATTGGCCCTAATCAATAGTCGACCATTCGGTATGAGCGATCGACTGGCTCTATCTAGCTTTCGACCGGTGGTCCCAATGATTTAATTTCTTAATAATGTTATTTTTAACGTATTGTGTATTAAAATTTACTTTGCTATTAATTTTACTAATATTTATTTCCTTAATCCATTTTGAAATATTTTTGATTCAAAATCTTCAAACGTCGACGACTTCTTCGTTTGAGCTTTGATCACAAAGCTTTATGTATGAAAATTGCTTGGAAAATTGCCATGAACACAATGGTACAAGTTTAGTAGCCAAATTCTAAAGTTTTCCCAAATTCCATTTTTGATCCTTATGAATTATTTTAATTAATTACTGTTTATTTTACGAGGTGTTACAGAATACATATCCTTTGACCAAGATTGATGACATGTTTGATCAGTTTAACAAGATATTTTCTAAACTTGACCTTGCAATCGGTTTCCATCAGCTCCATATTCATAGAATAGTATTCCATTGACAACTTTTCGGACTTGATAGCGCTCTTATGATTGGCTTGTGATGCCATTCAGATTGACGAATGCACCTGCATAATTCGTTGAGCAAATAAGCAAGATTTTTAGTGACTATCTTGATAAGTTCGTCCTGGTATTCATTGATGATATCTTGGTTTATTCCAAGTCAGAGGTGGAGCATGAATAGCACCTCGGAGTTGTTATGGAGACACTTATGCGAAATCAACAAAAGGCTAAGTTATCCAAATGTTATTTTTGAAAGAAGGAGGAGAAGTTCTTAGGCCACACGGTATCAGAGGCTGGTATTTAGTAGACCTAGCCAAGATTGAAGCTATTCAAAATTGGAAGCGGCATGAGACAATTATTGAGATCCATAGTTTTCTTGGCTTAGCCGGTTACTATCGATGCTTCATAAAGGATTTCTTGAAGACTGTACTACCTCTTACTAATCTTACCATGAAAGGAGTGAAGTTCTAGTGCACGGACAAATGTGATGCAGCTTTTTAAATACTGAAGGAGTCACTTACCCATGCACTACCCAACATTTGGAGAGCATTACACACTCTGGTCTTGATGGATAAATTGGTATCCTTTTCTCCAAACATCTTTACTAGGAATACTTAAAGCAAAATGTCATTTTATTTGATCATTAATTACTAAAGATTGCAACTATTTGCAACTACAAACATGTTACTTTTCATTTAATGATTTTCTTATTATATACTTTAAATTAATTACATCACATATAGAAAAGTATATAAAGGAAAATAAATAGTGTTATTACAAACAAAATTGACTATAGAGTTAGACATATGAAACCAATTACATAATTTCCCCGGGACATACCAAAACTCTTTCGCCCTTCATGTTCGAGACTTTTCAGTTGAGTCAATCCCTCACCTATCAAACAGCCATGGGCCTTATAAGGGATAACAAGTTAGAGGAGGGTTCGCGGATCTTAGCGAACTAATAGTAGCGATCACATTCCTTGACATAATCCATGAAGTCTTTGCTAATACTCAACTTGTAATACCCTTATCAGGTGGCCTCCAACTAGGCTTTGCCCTTAGCATAGTCTCCTAAAAATACCATGCATTGCTCTTTGAGAATTTGATCGGCTTGCCCCTAGTGATGCAGAAGTTGAGGGGGGTTGAATAGCCCTTTTGATAAAGTTTTTCATTTATAATTATAAAGTTGGGTTCTTGGTAATAGTTTTTTGGCTTGCTTTTGTTCGATGGCAGGTTCTACGCTCATTAGGTATTTGAAGAGATGGGGCGCCCACTATCCTATTGTTCACCATCTAGTTGCCCTTGGCTTGAAACACGGGATGGACCTGACTTCCAATAGGTCTTAGGTGTTGGTCTCTTCTGGGTTACTCGCTGACTTAGCTAGAAGATTGGCTTTGGCATTCTTTTCATTGGTTATTTGTTCTAGCTTGAAGTAGGAGAATGTGTTTGTGATTTTCTTGGCTTGAGCAACATATAAGGACAGAGTTTTCCATTCTTCTAGAAACGCTCGTTGATTTGATTAACAACCATGGAGGAATCACTATATACATGAATCACTTTGGTTTTAAATTTTTTTTTTCCATCCTGAGCTGGCCTGGATGGCTTCGTTGTTGGTTTCTTCAAAATTCAATCTTTATGGCAAAGAAGATGTCCTACCATCAAGAGTGACATGGACCATACTGTCCAACACTCCTTTTTCATTGGATACCTCATTAATATATAATTGCCACAAGCATCGATTCGAGGGTGTCTCTTCATCATCATTGTCCGGGCTAGAGCATTCTATAATAATACCGACCAAAGCTTGGCTTTCGATGGAGTTGTAGGGGTGGAAGGTGATGTGTCGACCCAATTCCACAGCCCACTTCAGGAGATAGCCAATTGTATCGGGTTAGCTTAGCAAATGCTTCAAAGTTTAGTTGGTGAGGACTTTGATGGAGTAAGGCTAGAAATAAGGAAGAAGCTTGTAGGCAACCATGAGTAAGTAGAAAGATAGCTTCTCTAGTCTCGAGTATCTCATTTCCAAGCCCAATAATCTTTTTCTGACATAGTATATTAGTCGATGGACCCTCTCTTCATCCCATACCAAGGCGATGCTAATTGCATGTTCATTGACTACGAGTTAAAGGTAAAGGTCTTCTTCATCTATCAGTTTAGAGAGAATGGGGGTGTCACCAGATGATGCTTCAACTCTTCAAATTCCTTGGTCACTCATATGTTCTGGTAAATTACTTCCCTTTCTTTATGAGGGAAAAAAGGGACGCCTTTGTCAACATCCTGGGATACAAAGTGGTTGAGCGAAATGGCAATCCCATTTAGGCTTTGCACTTGTTTATGGTACAGGGGTTCTGCATATCTTAGAGAACATGAATCTTGTCAGGATTGGCCTTAATTCCTTTTTCACTTACCAATACTCCAAAAACTTGCCAACGCAAATGCAAAGGAGAACTTCTTAGGATTTAGCTTTGTGTTATATTTGCAAACGATGTTAAAGGTTTTAGAGAGATTCTGCACGTGTCCATCATCTTCTCATATTTAATTAGTGTATCATCGACATAGACCTCCATCGATCTTTTGATTTATTCTGTTAACATCCTATTGGCAAGTCGATGATATGTTGCCCCTATTTCATAAACCAAACAACATTGCTCTATAACACTAGAGTTAAGTGTTGGTTATGAATGATGTGTGTTCCTAATCAAGGCCATTGATGGAAATTTGGCCATAACTACAGTAGGCATTCATAAATGTTATCAATACATGTCTGCTAGTTGCATCCATAAGCTATTTGATGCACGTTAAAGGGAAACTATCTTTTGGGAAAGACTTATTAAGGTCAAAGAAATTAATGCATGTTCTCCAAGCCTTACTGGGTTTTTAAGCCAGTACAAGATTAGCCACCCACATTGGGTATCGAGATTCTTAGATGAACCTATTGCCGAGAAGCTTCTCTATTTCTTCCTTTATTATTTTGTATCTCTCAGGCTTAAGCTGCCCTCTTTTTGGCGGACAGGGTGAGCTTTAGGCTCGATATTAATGGCATGGCATATAATGAAGGGACCTACGCTAGTAATATCCACATGTCCCCATGCTAACACGTCGGTGCTTTGTTTGAGGAAAACTATCCGTTTGGCTCTATCTTCTAGGTCTAGTTCCATGCCAATTTGGACGACCATGTTGGAATCATCATTGCCTATTATGATAGCTTCAAGTAAGGTTGCTAGATTCCTTCTATGTCAGTGTCCCCGTACTAATTTCTAGGTTGCATTTATCTAAGGCATAGATCATACGTTCGATGAGGTCCTTATTCACGAGGTCAATGTGCATGAGTGTAGGAGCTTTGGTTGTCCTCGGTTCTCAATGTATCCATCGGTGTTGATAGAGAAGTGGTTATCATATTACATGTTCCCAATTACCACTGGGGGTGGGAATTTTCATTCTATGCAATAATAAGTACTCGGGCCTTGTTTGGCTTTGCTTAGGGGACCTAATCTAAAATATCTCTGCCCTTGGCATGAATAAGAGCAATATACTTCTCTTGCATTCTCTTGAGGCATGGAGATGTATATGTTATTTATTGAGTGAAAGTTCTGGCATAAGTGAGAACCTTGAAGGTTTCACACACTCTCTTTGAAGCTTCCTGTAGTTGACAGCACTGGCACGGGTGGGAGAGTTGTGGCTTTGGATCTCTCTTTGGAGGTAAATGAGGAACATATCCCATCTCTGGCATGGGCTTGAGCAATGGAATACTCTTGTACCCTCTTTTGTTTACCATTGATGAGGATTGCAGCCTCTTATTGGTGAGTTCCCATTTCTTTGCTTATTGTAGGGATAAGCTATAGCAGTCCCTGATAGCTTGCTGATTACCACGGAGGTAGCCACTGCCTATTTTGGTGGAGAACATCATAAGAATCATTGATTTGTTACGACCATGTCTAGATTGGACAGTGTTAGCCTACCTATACGAATGTTATAAGCAGGAGGTCCACTATTATGAAATTTACTTATATCTTGGTTGAGTGATGTTCCTCATCGAAAGCGACCAAATGTGAGGTCGAACGTAGAGGGATAATCCCAACCCTGCCGAAGCCATAAATGGGTAGAGCACTCGGAGTGAGGCAAGATGATGAGAGTTTCATCTGATTGTAGACATTCTTGAATATGATATTGACCAAGCTACCTCCTTCAATATAGAACCGGTGCATTTGGCGATGACAAAATTGATTAATATGACCTTGGGGCCGTAGAGATGGTGCCCGAAACCTCTTTTATATTCAGTTGAAAAGATGATGTCTTCCTTATTTTCCTCCATGGTCAAAGCTGTCGAGGAGTGGAGTGCTACTGTATATACCTAATTTGTTGGGTGAGCACCCTTTTGTATTGGACTTAGGCCCCTCTACTGCATTCGGCCATGTGCGGCCTGCCGTATATTGATAGGATTTCGGTGTTGATCACGGCCACATTGTTTCCATTTGCTCGATTAAGCAGGGAATGAAGATTTTGATGTTTGTTTCTTTGTTTAGCCTATTTTCTTACATATTTCAAAAGCACACCTTCACGGATTAACCACTCTATCTCATCCTTTAGGTGGTGGCACTCATTTGGTGGAGTTATCGTTAAATTGTTTAAATTTGTAATATTTACATCTATCGCAAAGCTGTCCCTTTTCCCCTAAACAAGCGGGAGGGGCGTTCAGTATGGGATACAATCCTTAATGGCGAGATAGATGATTCAATGTCATAAATTAATGAGGCGTGGTCAGCAAACTTCGGTTTTAACTAGGAGCCACATGCAGGGTGCTTTTTGTTGTGCTCCTGATGGCCATTCTTCCTACGGGTGCTTTCCTCATGCGAGCTATTTTTGTTGCCTCGCTTGCCCTCCACACCACTATTAGACAAGTAAGATTCTTCCACTCATATAATACCATGGTGAACTTTTAGAGTGGAATAGGTGTTTTGAAGGGTGAAAGTGATGAAAATTGAGACTTTTTGGGGAAGGCCCTCCTTCTAGCATTAAAATATTGACCATATTTCTAGCCAAGCTCGAAATTATGGTTTAGGGTAGATATTAGCAAAGGTAATTCACTAATATCATAATAAGAAAAAAATGAGGAGTTACAAAGTAAATACAAGAAAAGTAAATATCACAAGATGTAGAGTGGTTCGATCTTGGTAAAAAGATCTACGTCTGCTATGAATGCTAGCATTTTATTGCTTACTATCTTTGGTTACAAGAGATTGATTATAATAACTTTGAGCTATGTTATATTGCATATAGAATCAAAAATTTTGATCCTTAAACAAATTCATGTGAATCTCTATTTATAGCTGTTTAAATCACACTTCGAAGGGCTCTAATTGAAGCTCTAGACTTAGGGTTTCCTTATGACCATTGATAATGATATACGGTTCAAATGCAGGTAGCTAGGATGCTAGGGAGGGGAACAATTTTGATGAAGGCCTACTGGCGGATTGTACCATGACATTCTTGTGGTAGAAAGGCGGTAAGGCACAGAGAGCTATTGACGAATGGTGGCGCCACTACCATATGGATCGTGAAGTACATTGGGTTGTTTCTATATAGTGATGCTTTTGTCAGATGTAAAGTTTTGTTTAATTCTAATCTAGCAAGGGCAATGTTATGGGGTCATCGCTTTTTATGCAGCGACGACCAGACCCTTTTGCTAGGTGACTGTTGAGTCACAACAAAGTAGACAAGTAGAGAGGCCAGATGGCCAATTAAACGATAATAAAAAAAGATGAGTAGCTTCGACAAGGATGAAAAAGACAAGTTTCTCTTACTATGACCAAGCTGCCTAATGATGGGACCAAGTGGAGTTGTCCGAAAGGCCTTAGGCTTTCTACTGATATTGAGGATTTGGCGGAACAAGCGCTCGGATCGAAAAATCAGAGGGGCGGCCATATCTTTGAGGGTTGATCGATTGTAAGCATGCAAGAAATTTAGATCGGATTCTTCCTTGGTCAAGCAACATGGTAAGGTCTTCTATTACTAGGCACTTAACTAGCGGGCCCATTGTCTTTTACGAGAAATCCAAGCAACAGTCAGATAGGAGCCTTGAGAGATCCAAGAGTGTACATGCAAAGAGCCATAAAAACCTAATGATATTGCCCTTCAAAGTGCAGGCTCTATATGCAATTTTTGTTACTAGCGGTCGATTGCTTGTTCACTAAGGGATGAACCTAAAGCATGCTCAACTACTTTGACTCTAGGCCTCCATTATTTCTTCCCCACTACCCTAGTTGTCGCCCGTATTTTCCATAGTAACCACAATGGAATTCTCTTCAACTTAGACATCTTGTGTCACATATTTCAATGCAAAGACCATATATATTTTTTAGCTTCAATTTTATTCCCAGTTGGTGTTTATGGTGTGTGTTGAGTGAAAATATAACAAATTTGAATCAAAGGGCATATGTAATCAAAGTTTACTAACAAAGTTTGGTTCTTTGAGTATATATGCATTTAAACGTCAAACATCGATATGCGCTCATCACACACATTTGAAAATCAATCACCAAAATTATGTAAGCATCAACCATCAATATGCATTGTTTATATTTTTATTAAACATCAATCACCAGAATAGTACACATGAAGCACTAGTTACACACTAGTGAAAATATCAAACAAATGGAAAGAGAGTCATGCATTCCGCATTTTGCCGAAATCAAAAGTTAATTGCAGCTTTTTATGGTGGAGAAGTAGTAGTACCTGCACCAACAATACAAAACATAGACATTGAAGGTTAAAATTAGAGAAATATTGAATCAAAGCTTAATAATTTAAGTTGAAATTTATGAATTTATATTATAATGATTTCAGGACCATCCCCGATTACTTGCACAGGTAGACAAATGTTTATGGCACACTTCTTAGTTCAGACCTCATATTGTGTGGTAATGCATACTTTTTATTGCATCGAGTGTCGAAAAGCTCATGCTTATGGAATTTTGTAACAAACTTAGCGTATTGGGAGAGGTGGCTAAATTGATAAATATGATGACATGAGAGAAAAGAAATAAAAAAAGTTATATGGATCATTAATTAACTAAATATAGTGGCTACAAATGAGGGACTACAAAAGAAACTAAAGAGAATGGATCCCACTCTATGTGTTTGTGTCTGAGTATGTGTTTGTATGAGCTATACACATGCACCTTATTTTCTCTATAATTTTTTATAATGGAAAGATTCCGAATAAAAGTCATCTAAATCCATAATCTAGCAGCCCTGCATTTTAAGAACATACTAATAAATGTAACTTTACAATGGTTATTGAAATTTCACAAAACATTACATACAGTCCGGGTTCATATGTTAAGGTTTTTTTAACATAAAATTTACGTGTAGTAAAATATCTTTTAATGAATTGTAAAGCAGACACGTTTTGAAAATTCAAACAAAGATCAAATTAGAAATGTTTTCAAAATGGTAAACCAAATGAATCATAAGCTTCTTTTGTTGTAGTTTAATTTGTTTTCCTCTATACAAGGATCATTGAAAAATTCACATAACAAGATTCACAACATGCGCTAAAATATTAGAGTTACTGAATGTGTTTTTAATATTGGTTCCTGTGTAAAGCATAAATACAAATATCTTACGTGATTCATTTTGAAAATATTTACAGGAATCTTATTGTTCTCTAATTACCTTTGAAATATCAAGATGTTAAATATTTCAACAACTCCGTTCATTTATTTTGAAGATTTGATTTTCCTTTCTTAAATTGGTATACTTTAAGTTTTTATTTTATTAAGTCAAACTTATTTACCACTAATTTAATATAAGAAATACATACTATATGTTATGTTGTCATTTGGATTCCATGCATCTTTTATTTGGTATCTTGGTGCTTTGGCTACTTAATACAAAAGTCTTAGTATAATACTTTTGTGGTTTCTTTTATGAAAGTGACCTAGGAGCTTTGTCTAACCATAGTAATAGAAAACAAAATTCTCTAAACAAAGAAGTTAGAAAAAAGAAAGATTTTGTCTTAAACATGTCTCCATAAATATCTCTGAAGCAACCAACTTAATTTTCTTGATAAATATATCAATCGTTTAACAATTAGGAAATGAAAAAATTAAGATATTAGTTTTTAAATAATTGTTTTTTACGACCTCAGATATCTTTTGAAGCTAATATTTTCAAAAATGAAATCATTACTCTCAAAAGGTTAATTTTTTGTTAAGAAAGTCAAAAGCTTTTTTAAAATTGAGTATTTTTGAATAATTATTTCAGAGAAATGGTTTAAACTATGTTATAATGTTCATTTTGGAAAAGTAATCAAATTTATACAAAATAATATTATTCGTTGAAATTGAGAAAAGATCAAAATGATTTAAAATTCCTAAATTAAATTAAAGCTTGTTCATTGGAATTTAGGAATATTGTAAATATACAAATAATTTCTTCTTTTATTTGAAAATTACAAAAGAATTCAAAATTTATTTATTTTTATGAACAAAATTAATAACTATTAAAAAAATGTATTCCAAATAAAATCCTATTTTTGATAAATTTCCAAAATCACATTCTTTATGGGTATTAATGCAACAAATAAAATTGTATAAAATTGTGTACACTAGTTTCTAGTTGCGTGGTAATACTAGTATATTTATCCCTAAAAGATAATACAGCTGTCCAAATCCTTAAGATGTAAATATCAAATCAAAATTACAACATAAATTTTAAAAACTTTGCGTAATCAAACTTATCGATAGACTTACCAAAGTTTGATAAAATTTAACTTTATAAAGCCATAAAATATTAAAAAAAGATATTGCATGCCTTGCTCATTGAATATTTCTGCAAATATATTTCTAATTTTCTACTTAAAAATCTCGAACCTATTATTTTATGCATAATACATTTGAAATTCAAATAACTATAGCTTGATAAAAAAACTTTTGCGGAAAGATTAAACGATTTCAAAAGGTTGAAATATTTCTGAAATATATATACTTTTCAAAAAAATTCTAATGTTTTCAGAAAAAATTAAATAATCCTTGCCAACTACATATCATTGTAGGAATTGAACCAAGTTCCAAAAAAGGTTTAAATAACTCTTAGAAATATAATATAATTTGCATAATCTTTTTCTTAAGGAAGTTAAAAAAAAATTAATTTGTTCTTATAAAAGATCATTTTCTTTCTCGAATTCAAAATCTCCAAAGATTTTAATTTTCTTAATGTATTCTAAAATAAAAATATTTCATTAAATTTTAGAAATTAAAAAAGTCATAAAAATTCGAATCTTTTAACCGATAATTGATAGTTTTCAAAAAGACTAATATAAAAAAATTCAATTTTTCCAATATTATTCAAAAATATATATATGGAAATTTTGATTTTTCAAAAAGAAAAACTAAGTTTATGTTTATGTCATGCTTATGAGTGAGATAATATCGTGGTATATATATTTTTAAAGATGAGTATATTGTCATTCATTGTTATTAAATATTTTGGATCTCACAAAGGTTGATTAGTTATTTTACAATTTACGAACATAACGTAGTATATTGATGTGCCTTGTCAGGTATGTTTAGAACATCTAGAGATGGAAATGATGCTTGATTGGAGTATGTTAATTACCAATTATGTGAGATTTTAATAAGCTTCAATTATGTTTATTTTATTGTGTAATGTTGTACCTTCCAAAGGAATACTTTGATATAAAATTGGTGTTTGTCTAATGTTTCTAAATTTGTACTATAGATTTAAGTTTATTGATCAAAGAATTAATGTGTGAGTATATTTTATATATTTTGCAGTATTTATTCATGTTTCTCTTTATTCCCAGGCCACGTCAGTTATTAAGTTTAATGGGCTTAATTTCTCTAAATGGTCTGAGCAAGCTCAGTTTACCTCGGTGTTTTGGATCTTGATTTAGCATTCTTAAGTGAGAAACCCACTACTCTTACTACAAATAGCAACATTGAACAAAATCTTCCTATAAAGTAAGGAAAAGGTTTGACAAATTGAGCTTAATATGTATGTGAATGACTGTAGCAAATAATATCAAATCCACAATTAAGAAAACTAAAAATGATTAGGAATTTATGAAGTTTGTGGTAGAATGCACCTAGTCCAAGCCTTTTGACAAGTCACTTGGTTGGGGACTAATGGTACCTTAACTACCATTTGGTTTGATGGTTCTCGTACTATACATGAACATATCATAAAAATTACAAATATAGCAGCAAGATCGAAGACCATAGGAATGAAAGTGAATGAAAATTTCTTAGTAAACAGCTATAACTCCTTACCTCCTAAGTATGATCCATCCACATAAACTATAACATTCTGAAGGTTGTATGGAATATGCATGAATTCAAAGTATGCTCATTCAAGAGGAAGCAAGGCTTAAGAAACCGGGAATTTATTTTGTAATTCTCATAGGTTAGAAAGGAAAACTAGGAAAGAAGAATGGAATGTGAAAGTAAAGACTATCAAAGATAAAAAGTCATCTTCTCCAATCCACAAGAAGCTAAAAAGTAGGGATCATTGTCTTTACTATGGTAAGTTTTGACACTATTAAAAAGTTTAGCTAAAACATATGACATGCTTGGAATAAAGAGGGGAGCCTAGTACTTTAGTATGTTTTGAACCAAATTTGGCTAAGTTTCTTATAATATACGTGGTATATTAAATCTTTTGTACCACTTATGTTTCAAATATGATGTAAAAGCTCCACATAACCTAAACCATAAGTTCAAATGCAAAATATATCTTTGTGGGAAATCAAGCTAAAGTTCCCATTGAAAACATTGGAACTATTGTTTGATTTTAGACAAAGAACATTGTTTAAATCTTTTTCATACTTTTTACGTTCCTCATATTTTTCTCAATTTAATTTTTTGTCTAAACTAGATTTAGTTGGGTACTCTTTTTAATTTAGGAATGGATATATTAGTTTGTTTAAATAAATTCTTTTCATTAGTAGTGTATTATTTATAATGGTTTATATAAATTAAAGCTTGATAATCTCATTACTAAAAGGGTATTGACCGCGCATTATAATGTGGTTTAATAAATGAATCATTGGGTTACTTGTATCATAAACATTTGGTTCACAAATCCATAGAATGAATTGAAAGATTTGTGAAGAATGAAATTCTACATGATTTGGATTTCATTAATCTTGGAATTTATGTGGATCGTATTGAGGTATAACACATAACCACACAGTTAGGAAAGCAATAACAAGAAGCATACAACTCCTTAAAATAATAAATATTGATATTTACGTGCCTTTTTTGGTTCCATCACTTGGTGGAGAAAAGTATTTTATTACCTTATGAATATATTTATTTATTGCACAAAAGCCTCAATTTGTAGACACCCTAGAGGTGTTTATCAATGAAGTTGAAAGACAATTGGATAAAAAGGTGAAAATTATAAGATTTGATAGAGGTGGTGAATATTATGGAAAGTGTGATGAAAGCGGACAGTGCACTGATCCATTTGCTAAATTCTTAGAAAGTTGAGGTATATGCATCTAATACACAATGCCAGGAACACCTCAACAAAATGTTTTGCAATATGGAGCCATCTTACTTTAATGGATATGGTTATAAATATGTTAATCATTTCATTTTTATCCAAATCATCAAGGATGCATGTTTTGAAGACCGTTGTATATTCGTTAAACAAGGTTCTTAGTAATGCAGATCCAAAGACACCTTTGAACTATGGATAGAAAGGAAACCTAATTTAAGGTACTTGAATATCTGGGTTTTCCTAGTGAAAGTAAGAATTTATAATCCACAAGAACAATAATTAGATTCAAAAAATAATAATGGTTTCTTCTTTGGTTATCTCAACAAATATAAACAGTATATACTCTATTGCCCTAACCATAGTATAAGACTTGTTGAAACTTGGAATGTTAGGATCATTAAGAGTGCTCAATTTAGTGGAAGTTTGGAATAACGTAAAGTGGAAATTCAAGAAGTTAGGATGCAAGTTCTTTTGCCTCCAGCTTCTTGTCAGGTTGTTGTTCCTATATGTGTTGATCGTGTTCATGGTTTGCAAGGACAAAAAGTTAATGATCAAACATCACAAAATGAAGTTGTCATGAATGAACCTACAATAGACGAACTATGGGAAATCGCATTAAGATTATCTAATAGACAAAGAATATTCATTATTTCTAATGATTATGTGGTTTATCTACACAAGTAATTTGACTTAGGAATCGATGATGATCTAGTTTCGTTTCCACAAGCCATAATAAGTGGTAGTTCTACTAAATGTTTAGAAGCCATGAAGAATAGCTAAAATCAATGGATCACAATAAAGTCTGGGACCAAGTTGAATTCCCTAAAGGTTGTAAAAGAGTTGGGTGTAATGGATCATCAAGACCAAGAGAGAATCAAATGGAAAAATCAAACATTACAAAGCCGGAGTCATCGCTAAAGGATTTACTCAAAAAGATGGTATTTCCTATAAAGAAACATTTTTCTTGTTTCTGAAAGGAACTCTCTAGGAATTATTATGGTATTGGTAGCTCGTTGTAACTTAGAGATCCATAAAATGAAAGTGAAAACAATTTTTCTTGGATGGGAATTTAGATGAAGAAGTTTATATAGATCAATATGAAGGTTTTGTGATTATTGGAGAAGAACATATGGTGTAAACTTAAGAAGTTAGTATATGGACATAAACATGCTTCTCGACAATGGTATCCTAAGTTCAATAATACAATTACATCTATTAGATTTAAGGAAAACAACGTTGATCGATTTATGTATTTGACAATCAATATGAGTAAGTTTATATTTCTAATTCTGTACGTTGACGTCATCTTGCTTGTTACTAATGATCTTGGTTTATTATGTCAAACTAAGGAATACCTCTCTAAGAACTTTAATGAAAGATAAGGGTGAGGCATCCTATGTGAATATTGAAATAGAGATATTTAGTTGTAGATCACAAGGATTATTAGGATTGTCTCAGAAGACATACAATAAAAAAAACTTTGGAGGGATTCAAGATGGTAAAATGCCCTGTAAGTGTCGTTCCAATTTATAATAGAGACAAATTTGGTCGCAAGCAACATCTAAAGAATGGAACGGAACGCGATCAAATGGAACATATTCCTTATGCATCACTTTTTGGAAGCTTGAGCTAGTCCAAACATCAGCTTTGCTGCCGGAATGTTAGGCAGATATCAAAGCAATCTTAGTAATTAACCATTGGAAAGATACAAAGTAAGCCATGAGGTGTTTACAAGGGAATAAAGATCATATGATCACTTATAAGAGATCCGATCACCTCAAGATGGCTGAATATTTAGAGTCCGGTTTTGTTGGCTGTGTGGATACTAGAAAATTTGCATTCGACTATTTGCTTCTATTAGCTAAGGTGGCCATTCATTAAAGAGTGTGAAGTAGTCAGTCTTTGTTGCATATATCCATTATTTAGATTGAGTACGTAGCATGTTCTGAGGCCATAATTCATGGTTTATGGCTACGGAACTTCTTTTTCCTATCGACACTATTGCCAAGCCACTAAAAATTTATTGTGACAAATCTACAATGGTATCCTTTTCAAATATGATAAGAATTGGTAAGTTCTAAATATTTGTAATTGAAATGCTTTGCCGTTAAAGAAGAAGTTTAGAAACAAGGGTATCAGTTGAGCACATTAGCACAAACCTTATAGTTGTGCATCTGTTGACAAAAGATTCCACATAAAAACATTTAGTGAATATGTTGAAAGAATTGGGATTATTAGATATCGTTATTGACGTTAGGCTATGTTTTATGTTATTATAAATTTGGCACTTTAATCTCAGTTATTTATTCTTTCTGATATGAATTTTTGAATCCTGTTGTGTATGATCGTTATATATAAATGAATGCATTATGTGGACCAAACGGGATCTTGTCTCTAATAAAGACATTGTTGTTGAGCCATTATTGAACACCTTATAACATGTCATGTTAAGTGGAAGACTAGTATTGTGATACATGGAAGTTTATATGTTGAAAAGTTGACATACGACTGTGATGATCCTTATTACTTTCGCTACTTAGTGACGATTTTATGACGTGACAAATATTATTGTGGACTTATTTTATTTTTTTAATATGCATGTTATGTTGTATTATTAAACCATAAAGGTAAATAATGTCACATAGGCTAAGTGGAGAATGTTAAACGTTTTTCCATATGAATCCAAATCCGCGGCTCAAGTAAATTATATAAATTTATTTAACTAGAATAAAGAATAACATGCATTAGTTAATTAATAGAAAATAACTGCTATTAATTAGCAACTGTCTATTAATACCTTGATGGAAGATGTGTGTGTGCATATATATATATATATATATATATATATATATATGGATCGACTCTCTTTACCAAATTATCTATTATATCTACATCAAAGAAGGCTTGTTAATCTAAATGGGTCAGGTGGAAGAAACACATTTTATGCAATCAAGGCATGTTCTCTTAATCTATAAAGTGCATGTGAAAATCGTTTTATGTAAACATCTCACCTATTAAGAGTTATGTAAAATTAAATTTGTGATTTGCATAATTATGGTTGACAAAATGATTAAAAATATTATAACAAATATTTCTCCAATCAACTAGCTAAAGGAAAATATCAATTCAATATATAATGATCAGCGAGAATTTAGTGCAAGAATTTCATTCCAAACAATATAATATGTTTAGTCAAAAATCAATCCTTTGTAGTTTGATTAAGGATTTTGAATTTTGTTGAAAATTGTATAAGATACAAAAAGGCAATAACACTAGAGGGGTATTGTATAAAATAAATTTTTTCACTACTAACAATATCAAAATATAATACTTTGAATCTCATATCATCTACCCAGTGCACTAGACCTTTGCTTGAGTGGAGTTTGGAATTAACAATTTGTACATAGACTTAATCTCATTATTGAAGAGAATGTTTTTGAAACTTGATCAATAATCAAGCACTCAAAAAATATCAAATAGTGCATGAATAAAGCTTATTAGTGAGCTCATATATTCAGAACAACTTGTGCTACATGTAACATGTATTTTACAATATGTTTATAAAGTGAGACTTCCAGCTAACTAATATATGTTAAACATCAGAATGTGAATCAAAAATTTAATTTGAGGAAAACTTTACAAAGTAGTATTTTCCATGAACATTTTGATACGCCAAATATCAACACCCTTATTTTAGGAAAGGACCAAAACATTTTCATAGAAATTCAAAAGTTTGAAAGTAACTCCCCGAATTATTAAAGTAAAAAAAATAATATAATGATAATAATAATACTAATCTCTTTGTTTGGAGAAAAGTATGAAATTTAAGTGGAGAAAAGTTTGAAGTCTCAACAAATACATGAGAGATGCCACTATAATTGAAAACTAGATTTGAGTATGTGTGGATCTTAAAGCAGAAAGTTGATATTGGAGGTGGCAGTGTTATCCTAAGGTTTCCATTATTACCATATATAACGACATACAATATTTCAGATGAAGTAGAAATTTCCAAAATACATAGTATTCGGAATAGTTCAAATGTTCTAATAGAATTTTAATAAAGTGGAAATCTGGATTCACTCCTTATTTTTAGGTTTGATTCACGAAAACTCATCTTAAAGACATGTTTTAAATTACATTTCTATCCATAAACTTTATTTTTTTTCTTTTCTTTCGAAAATTAAACTAAACTTAATCATATGTTTTTATGACCAATACTAGTTTATTCTTTCTGAAGTTTTTTTATAAAGTGCAAATATTTCATTTTTGTTGCGCAAAATGCACTTCTTACTAAATATTTGAATTTTAAAGTGCAAATATTTGCACATTTAAAGATGCAGATATTTGCATTTTGACTGAAACTAAAAACATGACAGCTGCTTTTTAAAACTTAATTTTGATGGGAGAGGCTGTGTATTTTGAAACTTAAAGATGATATTTTACAAAAGTTCATATAAATATATTTGTTTGCTTTTGTAGTTTTTTTTCTTTTAAACATATACTACTTTATTTTTTGCTTTTGAACTACGCTTTTTAGAAGATAGCGGTTTTATTTTGCAAACAATCAAGTTTTTAATGGTGTTGAAACTAGTAACCTATTTTGTGATAGCTAAGGCTGCGGTTGGTCTGTCATTTTTAGTTTCGGATTTTTGTTCATATAAAAATGCGCACGATACATGTATATTGTGGAGGAAAATCAATTTAAAAAACGGAGTTGATATAAAAAATATAAAACGACTTCCTTTTCTCTTCACGTGGAAAATAATAGAAACATGAGAAACAATTCATTTTTCCGTTGTTTTCTTCATCTTCGTTCCATCCTCTCATCCTTCTTTCTCTCTTTCTATATTTTGTAATTAACTTTGAAAACACAAAGCACAAAATTGAAAATATAACCTAATGGGCCTAAAATGTTTTAGCCAAATGAGTCATTAGTATTGCACAAACACATCATTTTCAAGCTTTTTCTTAGTGATATTAGGGTTGGCTAATATGGACTATGAAAAGACTTCCATTTAGCTGAAGTACTAATTGATATAACATCAATCATCCTTCGTGCATGTTTTACAAGGATCACTAAACTAAGTAATTATAAACTGTCCTAAATTTCAAGTTTCTCCTTGGGCACGTAAGATCTGTAAATAAAAACTACAAACATAAAAATTCTAAGAATTTTGTCACAACGTACACGCATGAAAAAAAAAAAAAAAAGAATTTAGTTAAGAAAGCAATTGAAGTAGTAAAATACCGCTGTCCGGGCTGTTGTTGCCGATGCAAAAACCACATTTGGCATAGCAAAGATATAACTGGGAACCCTGGTTTGTAGCTTTGCATTCTTGCATGCACTGTGCAGAACATGCTCCTTCAGCCACTTCTGCGTTCATGCTCATCATAATCAGCACACAAAGGCCGAATACCATCAAAGCCTTTGATGCCATTATAATAAATTTATAATTCTAACTCCCTGTATTTTCCTTTGTTTTTTCCAGCAATGTTTCAATAATATTGTGTTCGTTGGTTTAAATTTCGTTTAAATTTCGCAAATATGGGAGAAATTTATGCTACTCCTTCTATTTTCATGCCTATGTTTAGACGTACTCGATCAATGTATTTGGCTTTGTCGATGCTAAACTGGAAATATTTATGAGAGAAATTTATGCTACATCTTCCATTTTGGACGTACCCTATTATAGACGTAGTCACTTTATAATCTTATATATGATACAAATTTATGTTGCTGCATCTTCTATTTTGTATACAAGATGTACTCAAATGGACTTGCAGCGATGATGCTAACCAAGAACAAAGAACTTTATTTGTGTCCTTTGTGGATAAATGTTTAACTGAAATAGGGTTTAGTGAACTAAAGTTGAACGAACTGTAGTTGAATGATCTTGCCTTCGTAAACATATTGAACTAGGGCTGAAAGTTGAGGTGAAATTGAACGTAGTATTGAAAACGTGATTGTTCATGTAAATATCACCACCTTGTTAGAAACACCATTACTCCTCTCAGGCATAAAACAAAATATCTTTATTAATAGTTGGCATAGAAGCGGAAACTTTTGGTCCGGCCGTAAACTTTCAAAAATACCTTTTACTCGTATATAATTTAACGTTCGTCTATATATGTTATCAAATCTCTTAAAAATTGGATCTAATAAATAAACTCACTTTACAAATTCAACACATGCCTTTACAAATATTAATAAACATTAATATTACTTGAAAATAGGACTGAATAAATAGTTTATTTTATAAATTGAGAACGCTCACATATTATCAAATCTTAATGTCACTTTAAAATATGATATAACAAATGAAATTCCTTTACAAATTCTTTCCTTATTAACTAATAGCAGAAATATAAATTCAAACTACAAAAAAAAATAGATACTGAAACTTAAAAATAAAAATTCAAACAAACTATGCATGAGTTCAACGCAAAATACGACTAAATATTTTTGGAAATTATTTTTTTGAGTGTTTTGAATTATATACAATTTGTAGAACAACTCACGCCGAAGCGTGTACCGTAACGCTCATGAAATATAATACGAACTTCTCAATTTCAATTTTTAAACGGATCATTGGTGTATCGTGATGTAACCTTACATCCAATGTAAGGCTAGTCAAACCGCTCCATTTAGAGTGCAAAAAAAATGAGGTCTTAATACATCAAGAGACTCGAATTACTTTGCATGAAAAAATGAAGAATATACAAAAGTGCAGTTCAACCGGGTATCCACATAAGAATGGGATGCACGCGTAGTTTTTCATGATCGGACGGTGAGGCGAACCGTGGTGACTCAAGATTTAAGTTTTTAATTCAACCGGTTAAAACGTAGGAACCATGAATTTTTTTTAAGAAGATTTACACATTTATATACAAGTTATACTCAAAAATATTGAAATAAAAATATTATATAGATTAGCTATAAAGGGTCTTCAAAATTTGCAACCAAAGTTGTATACTGTTGTGTACACACTAGCAGTGCACAACGATAAAAGCTTAGTAACAGCAAACTTGATGAAACTTGCAGTGGTTTGGAGAAGTTTGCAGCGGTGCAGAACGAAGTGATGGAGCTTGCTGCTTAGATTTTGGAGCGATGATAATTTTGGTAATGTAGATTTTTCTTCTTCAAAATAGTGCAGAGGATTAAAACGAGAGAAAATGAAACAGTGAGAAAGTAAGAAGAAAATAAAAGAACCACGGTTCAACCAGGTAAAATGAATGGTTGGACCGCTGATTCGAAGGTCTGAAGTAGGTTCATGTACGACTAAGGTCTGATTGAGTTCAGACAGTAAAGATCCACGGTTCAGGGTTATTCGAGGTCGAAGCGAGGTTGGGTCCAGTCATTAAAACACTGGTTACACATGCAAGGGTGGAATTTAGAGCTGTAATGATTTAATGGCTGATATCCCTTCTGCACTAAAATTTGAGCTCTACACCTGGTTGAAACAACATTTACGTATACAAAAATAAAAGATAATTACATATTTTAATCAACTTATGCAGATCACTAACTTTTTACGTACTATCTTTCACATTGTCCATGTGTAGTTAAAACGCTTAGTGGTTTTATAGCGGTAGAGATGCAAAAAGTTGTACCAGAGATAAAGTAGTAATATAGCGGAAAATAGCGGAGGTGCAAAAAGCATCATTATATATAAAATCAAATATCTAAAGTCAATTTATCATCATTCTCACATCATTTGTGTAGGAAAAAGAAATCTTATTTAACAAAACGGAAGATATCTTGATTTATGCAGATTAGATTTGGTAAAACAATATATTTCTAACTTATACTAAGCACTTATGTCTTGATGTTAGGTCTTTACCATAACTTTGTTGATTTGTTTTAATAAAGAACTAGTCAATCAATCCTTGTATATTAATATTGCTAAAGCGAATGCTAAAAATCTTGATTTAACACATGCTAAAAATCCTTGATTTAGCGGATGTAGTAGAAAATAACGGGGCTTAAAGCAGATCTACTGTTTAATAGTGCTAAACTGAAATAGGTAGTGGTCGAATAGCGCTATGTGCTATAGCAGGGATTTTGAGGGGCTTTAGCGAGGCTTTAACTGCACAACATTGTCCTTAAATTATAGTCATAACCAAATCTTGAGCCTAATTGTAACAACTCAACGTTTAATGTTTCGAAGGTCTGACCGATCAAACTGATGTAAACATGCATGTTTTTTTGTTGTTGTTAATATATAAATTTCAAACGGGCATTAAACTAAGGGACCCTTTGAATAGCCTAAAATAAATTGATTTTTTGCTTTTTAAAAAAAAAGAGTAATCCTCCGTGAGGAGGAGAGCACTCATGTAATTTTATTCCACACTTAAAAGGAGTTACCGACAAGTATGATAGATGGCTATTCTCCATGAACCCATACAAATAAAATAAAAGTAAAATATCCCCTAGAAAAAACCAAGGAAAAAATCTAAAAAGCCTGAAAAGAGATCAGTTAAACAAAGTGAGGGCTAAAAAAAGAAAAAACTAGCAACGAAGAAGGAGCCAGGATTTGCGAAAAACTTCATCCAGTCCCCAAAGAGAAAGTGGATAGTATGAATAACTGTCAAGGAAATCCAAATAAACTGTACAAGGCTCTGTAGCATATCGAAGCTCGACTCATCCAAGCTCATCCAAGAAAGGAGAACATCTGAGTCAATAGTCCTATGTCAATAGCTAAAACTAAAAATACTCAACAGACAATGTGAGGCTTAAACATATATATGCATTTGAGTCTATTATATATATATAATATATATATATATATATATATGCAAGAGGAGAAGAAGTAGCATATATGATAAGTGGTAATCTAGGTATGACATGCATCATATGAGGAAATAGAGCTACACACCTCAAATATACTTATGAGAAAGTATGTTAATGAGTTCAATCCACTAAACCCTTGGAAGTAAGACTGCGACTTATAAACCTCGTAAGTTTTGAGATGAATGTTATATTCAAAATTACAATATTTCAAAATCTAACTAATTTTCTAAATATAATATAGCGTTGGAGTCATTGTCATACATATCAATTAAAAAGTTATTTAAAGTACTATTGTTATTTCTATTTTTAAATACTACATTTTTCTTAACTAAATTAATAAGAATTTTACTTTTTAAGGTATTCATCGGAACTAATATTATTATCTTTATTATAACTAGGGTTTGACATTCAATTAAAATGAAGTAAAGCACTTTAAAAATTAAATTATCTATTGGAATATTTATATTATTAAAAACCCATTAATTTCTTTCAAACCATATATACCAATATATATTATAGTAAAAACAGTACCAATCACTAATTTGTGAAATCCATTATAACAAAACCTAAGCCTATTTTAAAATAATTCACAATTAGTATCATTACTAGTTCTAGTAAACCATAAAATATTAAGATAATTTATAAGAATATAATTATTGATATGACACTCAAAATATAAATACGAAATATTTTCCATTCCCATAGTACAGAAAAAACATTTATTAGTAATAACTATATTTTTCTTTTTTAGTAGTCCTATAGTATTTAATTTTCCATGTATAAAAACACATGTGTACTTTAGCCTTAGGTGGAGTATTACCTTTCCAAATATATCTCAATATATTCGACTTTATACCCGAAAGTTAATAAATTTATAAAAGGAGTTCGTTGTACAGATATCATTATTATCCCAGCACTATATCTTTTATTTTCAATGCTATAAAATTTTAATTTAGCACAAAGTAAGGAAAACTTAGATAATGTATTTCCAGCTACAATACGATTAAAATTAAATTTCCATGAGAAAATTAATTTCGGTCTATATATTTCTAAAATCAACACATTTTTTAAACTACAGATTTCATAAATTTCATTAAAATGCTTTAAGGGGAATTACTAATATCCAACTATCATGCCAAAAAGAGGCATTATTCTCAGAATGTACCACGTTATTAATTCCTAATTTATACATATTATAATTTTTTACTATTGATTTCCAAAAATGAGAAATATTATTTGTATTATTAGCAAAAATACACTGTATATTTTATGTACCATTATACCATTGATTCGATGTTGTTTCTTTCCGAATTAAATTCTCATTATTATCAGTAAATTTTCATATCCATTTAAGTTTATAATACCTAACCCTCCCTCGTCTTTAGTTTACATACTATTTCCCAATTAACTAAAATTTTGAACTATTATTAAGATTATTACCACTCCATAAAAAATCTCTTCTAATTTTATCTGTTTTGTCAATTACCGATTCTAGAAAACGATAAAACGACATTCAGTATATGGGTAATGCTTATAAAATAGAGTTAATAAGGACTATCATATCCGTCCTTGATGGAAGTTATTTTCTAACAACCACATTTTTTCAAATCTAAATATTTTATTTCTATTATTTTCGTTATTACAAGATAAAATAATCGGAAAATGATCTGAGTAAATACTCGGAAGCCCAACAACCTTAAAAACATGATATTTATCTTCATTTCATTACTGATAAGAAAATTCTATCTAAAAGAGTCATCGATGGATCGTCTCTTTTATTCGACTAAGTGTACAATTTATTATTTAACTATAGTTCAATTAAATTACTGTAAATAATTAATTGATCAAATTCTTCCATAGTAGAGAAATCTCCTTCTCTAGGAGTTCATTCGCATATAAATCTAGTGACATTGAAGTCCCATCCATTACCCAACGACTAGACTGGGTGATCCAAACTCCAGACACTCGCTCCAAAGAACCCCACGATCCAATTTAGAATTAAGTCCATAAACATTAGTAATGTTAAGAAATGAGCCATCATCAAGATAAAAAAAATTAAATG
The DNA here is from genome assembly GCA_030737815.1 of Allium fistulosum. NCBI lineage: Eukaryota > Viridiplantae > Streptophyta > Magnoliopsida > Asparagales > Amaryllidaceae > Allium > Allium fistulosum. Next base: position 409,006,946 of record CM060908.1, on the reverse strand, counting down.
TATCGAATGAGATTTAACAATAGATTGTAAAAGTTTAACCCAATTTTCTCTCTAACCCACCATTAATCCTCCAGGGCTACCCCTGGTAGGGAGATGAACCCATGACTAATTTAAAGATCCCCTAAACTCCTATAAAATCTATAATCAGAACATTCTATTTTTTTTTATAATAAGGCAATATAAATGTTATTATCTGTAAAAAAAATGACCTAATTTTACTACATTTTCCTTGATTGTGTAAACCCCTAACGTTCCAACTAATATATCTCATTGTCCAACTAATCTAACCCGCTCTAGTTCCTTACTCCTTATATACTCAATGTATATCTTAATATCATCAAAAATTAAGTCGAAACTCCTAGCTAAATACTGCATATCACCGATGGATAAACTACTCAAAGCATATGGACTATATGTACTACCCAAAAGAAAATCCATACCTGAGCTAGAGCTACCAGAAGCTATAGTGGTCGCTCTATGAAGATGAGTACTCCTTCTCACCATTCTAGACGCACTCGAACTAAATCCAATCTCTTTATGCACTGTAGAATCAGCCTTTCTACGCACTATAAAACCAACATCTGCCCTCCTAACAACACTACCCCTTCTTTATTGCACTAAATCAGTTTCTCTATGCATATGTACTAGAAACAAGTCACTACATGCCAATTGTAACCGTCCACGGTATTCAATTCTTTACAATGTAATGTCTTCTCGACCGCATCCCCAATATCACATGGCTAATGTACTTGCTTTTCAGTTTTTAATCAACTTGAACAATGTGCAAAAATAATACTATATGTGCATAGATTGTACATCCACTGTTGACATAATGAACACTCTTATCTGCAAGTACACTAGCTTTATTTTCCACCTGCTCTCTAGCCGTAAGAGAACTCCCAACCAAGGGTTGGTTGGGAAGCAACCGACCCCCAACAGGGGGTCGGTTGTGCTCTTTTGGGTTGGTTTGGCAACCCAGAAGGTTGCCAAAGCAACCCTAGGGGTTGTTGTCTTCGTTAGCTTTCTTTTAACCGACTAAGGTTAACCAGCTAAAAGAAAGCTGGTTAAATTCATATTTTCCCTTAGTCGGCCAAAAGAAAGTCCTCTGAGGGAAAATATGAATTTAACCGTCTTTCTTTTAGCCGGTTAAGGCTTTATTTCCTTAACAGGCTAAATCAAAACCGGCTAAGGAGTGCTTCTTCTTCTTCTTCGATTAGGGGTGGGTTTTGGTTGAATGAGTTTGAATAGACATGTGGCAACACACTCGGTTGGGAATGCTCTAACGGCCATGCTTTCAACTATTGGACCTTCTTCATGATTTATGCATGCGATGTCATCATGATTTGTGCATGTATTATCGTCATGCAAATACATATGATGTGCAACAATCTCAATTTCAACCTGCCCACCGCATATAAAATCTTTACCATTAACTTTGCATGCACAGATTTTATCATATTGCATATAATAATGTCTTCATTACTTGTGCATATATTGTTATACAAATGAGCCTTTCGATTTTCTCTAAAAATAGCATCCTTATAAGTACAATGCCCATCTTCATTCGCCAAATTTTCTAAAACTCTTGCTTCTTTACCATCAACCATATTTTTTGCATAAATTACAACGTGAAGTCCTCTAAATTTTCAACCACTTCTTTGTTTTTATACTCCACTAAACAACCATGCCCATTTAACCCTTCTTCATCATCAGACAACATACAAAAATCTATCAACATCATATCACATATATCCTCCGAACAGTCACCAAATCCATAACTATATCCCGTAGTATATATTGTTAAATAATTTTGCACCATATATGACGCAGCACGGAAGTAGATCTGAACCAGCGGTCAAATCTATCCCGGATCCAATCACGAATTGCGGAAACAATGATTCGATGAAACAAGATAAACTGATGAATTGATGATACCCAAGTGCCCAAATCCATTGATCTCTCAAGATACCGGATTCTAGCTATCCTCAACACATTGATCGCGCACGATACCGCGTTAGAAGATCTACGATTCTTCGACATTGATCTCGCGCACGAGATTCCGTGAATCGGCTTCAAACTCGTTGATTCGAGCGCACTCGAATATCCGAAGATGGAGAAAGAAGATCATACTCAACTTCCAATTTTAAAAGAGGCACAAAGCTCTCAACAAATTTTATTCAAAAATCAACCCCTTTTACAAATGACAACACACCCCTATTTATAGGGAAAGTACAACACACACATGTGACTTAACAAATGCGATATAACAACTACAACACAAACGACTTAACATTATACGACATAACATCATACGACTTAACGACATAAGAAAATGATACAACAATTACAACACAAACGACACATGACTTAACAAATGCAACATCAGAAAAGCGACATAGCAATCGGCGACATAAGAATCTTCGGCATCGTCATAAGAGACTTCGCGACCTACTGGAAACGTGATTCAGGAAGCTCACGACCTATGATTCAGGAAAGCTGGAGCGACTCGCGACCTAAGGAATTCGCGACATAGGGAGCTCGCGACCTACGATTCAGGAAAGCTGGATCGACTCGCGACCTAAGGAATTTGCAACATAGGAATTCGCGACTTAAGGAAGGTCGTTCGCGACCTAGGGTTTGCTTGCGACATAAGCTGCTGGAGCGACCTACTGGATTTGCTCGCGACTTAAGGAATATCGCTGCATCATCCTCCCCTGGTTGAAAAGAATTTGACCCCGAATTCACACTTTCCTCTTCTTCGACATGCTTATTGTCATGGTATGGAATCAAGTGTTTGACGTTGAAAACGTCGGCAGTATAGATATGATCCGGCAATCTTAACCGATAAGCATTCTCGTTAATCTTCTTTACGATTTCCAAAGGGCCAATCTTTCTAGCAGCCAGTTTGTTGTAAGTACCAATAGGAAATCGATCCTTATTCAATACTGCATATACAAAATCTCCTTCTTTGAACTCAACATTTCGTCGCTTAATGTCCGCGGATTGCTTATATTTCTCGTTCGCCTTAAACAATCGTTCCTGCACGACCTTGTGGCACTCTTGCAATTCATTCACAAAATCACTAGCTCGTTTGACCACTCCTTTCTGCTGTGGTACTGCAGATAAATCTAATGGTCCCTTAGGCATTGTTGAGTAAACGACTTGGAATGGACTAAACCCAGTGCTACGATTAACTGCATGGTTGTGTGCAAACTCAGTTTGACACGGCTTGGAATCCCAACTCTTCAAATTGTCATTCACGAGGCATCTCAATAGATTACCTAGGGACCTATTCACAACTTCTGTCTGTCCATCCGTCTGTGGATGATAAGCACTACTGAATTTCAGCTTTGTCCCGACCATTCTCCATAGACTCATCCAAAAATGACTCAGAAAACGAGTGTCTCTATCCGATACAATAGATTCAGGCAACCCATGAAGACGATAAATCTCTCTAAAATATAATTGTGCGATATTAACTGCATCTACCGTCTTCTTGCATGCAACAAAATGTACCATTTTTGAAAACCGATCAACCACCACGTAGATAGAATCATTTCCACGTTGCGTTCTCGACAATCCCAATACAAAGTCCATACTAACATCCACCCATGGTTTAGTAGGTATAGGCAATGGCATATATAAACCTGCACTTATTGTGGTCCCCTTTTAAACTTGACAAATATGGCACCTCTGAACAAACTTCTCAACCTCCTTCCTCATTGATGGCCAAAATTAAGACTTTGAGATCAACTGCATAGTACGGTCACGGCCCACGTGTCCTTCTTCATGTAATTCTTTGATGACTTTTATTCGCAGACTGCAACCTGGAATACACAACTGATTTCCTTTGAATAGAAAACCATCAACCAGCATATATCCATCCATGTTTCCCTACTTGACTTTGTCTAGGATCTTGGAAAAATATGAATCTGAAGTAAGCAAATCTGGAAGTAAGTCAAAACCCATCACCTCTACTCGCATGGTTGTTAGTAAATTATTTCTTCGACTCAATGCATCAACGACGCGATTAGTTACTCCAGACTTGTGCTTTACGACGAATGTAAATTGCTGCAAATAATCTATCCACGATGCATGCCTAGCTGCAATTTTATTCTGCCCTTGTAAATGTTTCAATGCTTCATGATCCGTATACAAAACAAATTCTTTGTGGAACAAGTAATGTCTCCAATGCTTCACGGCCTGCACAATAGCATTAAACTCCACATCATAAGTACTGTATCTCATCTTTGCTCCAGAAAGCTTTTCACTGAAATAGGCAATTGGACGACCCTTCTGACTCAACACTCCTCCAATTCCAACTTTATACGCATTTGTATGTAACTCAAATAGTAACTGAAAATCTGGCAACACTAGAATCGGTGCTGATGTTAAAAGTTCCTTAATCTGTTCAAAAGCAGATCCTGCCTCTTTCGTCCATGAAAACTGCTTTCCTTTCATACAATCAGTAACAAGAGCCATCACACTACTAAAGTGCGGTATAAATCTTCGATAAAATGAAGCTAACCCATGGAAACTTCTGACTTCTGTTATAGTTTTGGGCTGTAGCCAATTTTTGATTGTGGCTACTTTACTCTGGTCCACATGTATCCCTTCCTTGGACATGACATAACCCAGAAATAAAACACTCGGCGTCATGAACACGCATTTCTTCGTCGTTGCATAGAACTGTTCTTGATGAAGAATAGTTAACACCTTTCGCAAGTGTTGAATGTGCTCCTCTGTGTTAGCACTATATATCAAGATATCATCAAAGTAGACTACAACAAACTTCCCGATGTAAGGTCTGAAAATTTGATTCATCACCCTCATAAATGTACTTGGTGCATTAGATAGACCAAATGGCATGACCAGTCATTCATATAATCCTTCCCGAGTCTTGAATGTTGTCTTCCATTCATCACCTGGTCTTATGTGAATCTGATGATAACCACTCTTAAGGTCGATCTTAGAAAAGATTACAGACCCACTAAGTTGATCCAATAGATCATCAAGTCTTGGCATAGGAAATCTGTATCTGACAGTTATTTTGTTGAGTGTCCTGCTGTCTTTACACATTCTCCACGAACCATCTTTATTTGGCACCAACAGAGCTGGTACATCATAAGGTCTGAGACTCTCTCGAACACGCCCTTGCTCAAGCAACTCCTCAACCTATCTCCTCAACCCTTCATGCTCTTTCGGACTCATACGAAAATGCGACCTATGCGGTAAAACAGCACCTGGCACTCGATCAATTTGATGTTGTATGTCTCTTAGTGGCGGTAAATCCTTGGGTAATTTCGCAGGAAAGACATCTTCAAATTCATTTAACACTGGTCTAACCTCCGTAGGAATTTCAAGATCTTCACTTGTTTCATACCCAATCAACATAAACAATTCAGCACTATCTTCCACTTCTTTAACAAATTCTCTCGAAGATAGTAGACTAGTTGGTTCCATTTTCTTCTCTGACTTGCTTTCACTTTGTTCATGCTTCTTAGGAACTAAGGTGATTTGAGTACCTTCGAACATGAAACTGTAGCTGTTGGTGCGACCATTATGTTGTACAGCTCTATCATATTGCCATGGTCTTCCCAATAGTAGATGACACACATCCATATTGACAACATCACACCATATATCATCTTTGTACTTCTTCCCAATAGAAAATGTAACAAATGCTCGTCTTCCCACTGTCACTTCTCCACCTTTCTTTAGCCATGCCAATTTATAAGGTCTAGGGTGTTTTTCAGTCTTCAACCCTAACTTCTTGATGGCTTCTTCAGAAATAATGTTATCGCAGCTTCCCGCATCAATAACAAATTGACAAACCTTTCCCAAGATAGTACATGTAGACTGAAAGATATTGCTTCTCAGCCAACTAGAATCATCCTCATGCTTTGGCGTTAAACAAGACCTCCTCATCATCAAATTACACCCTTCGTCTCTTGACACAACTTCTTCATCTTCATCAAACTTTGGTGGATGAGAATAATCAATTTCAGCTTCCACATCCTCATACTCACATTCCTCTGCAACTAATGCTCTCTTCTTTGGCTTTGTACATTCATTACTTTTATGGCCAAACTCCTGACAATTATAGCACTTGATACTGCTATTGACTTTCGCTTTAGCGGCTTCATTGACAATTGGTTTATTGACTGCCTTGGAAACATTTGCACTGCTACTAGCACCCTTATTCTGGTTGTTGGAACTCGTAAACACACCACTTCCTCGTCTCCCTTGTTTCTCCCAAGCTAGAGCTTTCTGATGTGCTTCAGCAAACAAACATTGGATATAACATATTAACCATGTCTTGAATTTGCATTCGTAACCCTCCAACATATCTAGCCGTTAGCTGTTCCTCGGTTTCCATAATATCATTCCTTGCAATCAATTGATAGAATTCATCTGCATAGTCATTCACTATCTTCGTCCCTTGTCTCAAATTCTGCAAACGTTGATACATAAGAGATTGATAATTGTACAGCAAGAAAGTCGCTTTCATCATCTTTCTCACCTTCTCCCAAGTAACAACTTTTGATTTTCCCATTCTCTCCCAAGTTAGTTTAGTTTGTTGCCACCAAGCCATAGCTCTTCCCTTTAGTCTTGTAGCAACTAATTAGACTCTACGATTCTCAAGCACATCCTTGAATTCCAAAATTTCTTCAACATTCGACAACCAATCAAGAAATTCTTCTGCTTGCATACCACCTTTGAATTCTGGAATTTCCATCTTCATACCTGACTCCCATTTACGATCATTTTCTGAATCTCGAAATTGATTTCGCACTTGGCCTTGATTTCGATAATGAATACTACCTCCATCACCATCTTCCTCAAAATCAGATGTATTCCGATATCGATCCTGACCATCTACATCCCTACGACCACGCATGTCCCTTCTACCTTGTCTTTCAGCATCGCGATATGGTTCATCTTTGAAACCACGTTGAGTTCTTCCCTCTTCATTTCGGTACCCATGGCGGTCTCGCGTCATTGAATCTGATGATTCTCTCCTATCTCGATAAGACTGGGGTGACATCCTCCTTTCTTCCGAAACCGATGGTGAAACCCTGTTTCCACCCTGGTTCGAAACTGGTAACGTTCTCCTTTGATTTTGATTCATGTCGATCATCAATTTCTCCAATTTTTCAATACCCTCATTGAACTTTTCATTGATACGCTGCTCCATCTTCTTAGCTTCTTGTCTTCTATACAAATCTTCGATATTTTGATAGCGGTTAGCACGTCTCGGAGGCATGATCAAATCTTCAACAAATCCAAACACAAACTTCACTTCGATCCAAAAAATGTCGAACCTTCACACCCAACGAACTTGGAAAAAATTCGTCTCCTTGCTCTGATACCAAAATGATGCAGCACGGAAGTAGATCTGAACCAGCGGTCAAATCTATCCCGGATCCAATCACGAATTGCGGAAACAATGATTCGATGAAACAAGATAAACTGATGAATTAATGATACCCAAGTGCCCAAATCCATTGATCTCTCGAGATACCGGATTCTAGCTATCCTCAACACGTTGATGTCGCACGATACCGCGTTAGAAGATCTACGATTCTTTGATGTTGATCTCGCGCACGGGATTCCGTGAATCGGCTTCAAACTCGTTGATTCGAGCGCACTCGAATATCCGAAGATGGAGAAAGGAGATCACACTCAACTTCCAATTTTAAAAGAGGCACAAAGCTCTCAACAAATTTTATTCAAAAATCAACCCCTTTTACAAATGACAACACACCCCTATTTATAGGGAAAGTACAACACACACATGCGACTTAACAAATGCGATATAACAACTACAACACAAACGACTTAACATTATACGACATAACATCATACGACTTAACGACATAAGAAAACGATACAACAATTACAACACAAACGACACACAACTTAACAAATGCGACATAAGAAAAGCGACATAGCAATCGACGACATAAGAATCTTCGGCATCGTCATAAGAGACTTCGTGACCTACTGGAAACACGATTCAGGAAGCTCGCGACCTATTTTTCAGGAAAGCTGGAGCAACTCGCGACCTAAGGAATTCGCGACATAGGGAGCTCGCGACCTACGATTCAGGAAAGCTGGAGTGACTCGCGACCTAAGGAATTCGCGACATAGGAATTCGCGACTTAAGGAAGGTCGTTTGCGACCTAGGGTTTGCTCGCGACATAAGCTGCTGGATCGACCTACTGGATTTGCTCGCGACTTAAGGAATATCGCTGCATCAATATACCCCATATCTGTTTCACCATAAGCTTCCGTTAAGTTCCATTTATATATATTACTGGTAGACGCATTGAGAAACTTCACACTAGAATAGTTAACAAATAGAGAAGATGAGTTTCAGATTTTTATTATAAACTAAACAAATGAATTACATCAGATAATCAATTACAAGCCTCGACCATATAATATATAGATACAAATGTATTGACTTATTCAACATAGCCAACTTGGACTTGATCAATACATTTCATAATCTACTTGGCTATCCTTTCTATTGTTGGGCTGATACATGCATGCTGATACACCTGTGCACGTTGATATGTGTGTGTACTTGATAAAGCCATACACTAACTCCTCCCCTCAAATCAGTCTCTCTCTTCATCTCTTCCATCGATCATGCTCTTTTCTTCAGCACTACAAAAAAATAGTATTTTATCGACTCCTGTATTTTGTCTCTAAATGCAAGATTTTGTCTCTAATTAATATTTGTAACCTACTTAAGACAGATAAGTATTGTCTCTAAAATCAGGTCTCTAAATAAACAGAGACCACAAACATTAGTCTTTAAAATATTAGTAACCTCACCAATGGTCTCAAATACATGCCTACATTAAAAACTAATTAGAGACAATTATATGGGTCTCTTGTATAACTATAGAGACCATTTTTCAGGTTTCAAATCAGTCATAAATACAGTGGTTATTATAAACCAGTTGGACAGAAGAAATGAAATATAATTTGATTACAGTTTCATCACAAATCAATGAGTAGAAAAAATACAATGTCTAACAGAACTAATAGCAAAATAATTGTTAAATTAGCAGCTCATTGTACAAAAAAAGTAACCAATTGTTCATTGCAAGAAAAGCAAGTTACAGACTATCCAAAGCACAGATTTCATAACCAAAACACAACATATCTAATTTGGACCCTAAAAACAATAATCCTGAAACAAGATCAAAACAAACAACAAACAAAAATAGAAGTTAAAAAAAGATAAGTCTTCCAACAGAGAAGGTTTCCAACAGAGAAGTTTTCCAAACAAAAAACTAAAATAGAAGTCTTCCAACAAGGAAGTCTTCCAAACAAACAAAAAGTAAAATAGAAGTCTAAAAGAACAGAGAAGTCTTCCAACAGAGCCTGCTTGATACTTTCAGAAGCTAACAAGCAATTCATGCATCATCTTCATTTTGCGATCGAACGTTTCCTCGATTGATTGATGCTTGATTATTTCCAAGTTGATTATGATCGGGTTGATCTTGTGTTATAGGTCTCAATAGTTGCATGAAAGATCCAACTTGTTCTGAAATGTTTGCAAAAGTTGATTGAAAAGGTACATGCGTTGTTTGATATTGTTCGGGTGCTTGTTGACAACGAACTGATGGTTGTACCATTTGATAAAGCGGTTGAGAAGACTGACCTGATGGCTGCGGGATATGATTAGGAATTTGTAGAAACGGTTGATCACATGGTTGTAGGACTTGACATTGTAGGATCTAAATTAACCCTAGAGGGGGGGGTGAATAGGGTTATAGCAAATTTTCTCGAATTTATAAAATTAAACACAAAAACAAACTGCAGAGAAGTAAATATGCTGAAAAGTAAATCACACATAAAATTTACCCAGCTTCGGCAACCCCTGCCTACTGCTGCATTCCCAGATTTCTATTAGAATTAAACAGTCTCCCGCTTACAAACACTCTAACAGACTCGCAAACCCTGCTACCGCCTATAGAGTTTTGCAAACTCGCAAACCCTGCTTACTGAGCTAATCCTAACTAGACAATCTGACACAACCTAAATCCTAGGTGGTGATTTACCAAGATTTGATTCGAAAAGTACAGACTTTAAAAATAAAAACAAGAGTAGAAATAAATAAAAAACTTGAGTAAATTTTTGCCCTTAAACAAAACAACCCGACCCAAAGTATTATCACTCAAGAAAAAAATGCGGCCCTGTTATCTTCTTTTATCAATGTCGGCTCCGGTTCCTTCTTTCGTTCGTTCCTTTTAGCTATGTAATTAGGGCTTGTGAAGTCGCCGCCTAATTTATGGTTGATGCTTCGATTTGCTTTCTTCAAGTTAATTGTTTGCGGCTTCTCCTCCTTGATCGAATTCGAATGTTTGCTTCGGTATGTAATTTAATCTTTTTGGTGCTTTAATAATTTTTCATACTTGAACTCGATTGATTAATTGCCGATGATGACCTTGGGGTATATATATAGGGTAGAAACCCTAATAATTCGCATCTGATTTGATTTCTTGCTTGGCCTCCACGTTGTTGAATATTTCCATGATTTTGTTGCAACATTTTGGGTATATACGATTCGAATTTTGCTTGCTACCCACGGATTTGGATATTTCCTATATTTGCATTGCCAAGATTTGTTTGCCATATTTGATTTCTTGACCAAATCTTCTGATTTGTTTTGATGCTCGAGATGGTTTCTGACTTCTTCAATTTTGTATATACACGTATATTTCTTTCTTGCTCTTCACGATGTTGAATTTGAATCGTTCTATTCTGTTTCTTTGCCTTGGTCATCAAGGCGTTGATTTGCTGGTGACTTCTTCATTTTAACTATGGCTTCAGTTCTTGATTTATTCGAACTTCGACATTGACTGGACTTTGTCTCGATCATAACTGCTCCACATATGTTTATGCTTGTTGTAGATATTTGCTTTTGCCTTGAGCATTTCACTGTGGCTTTGGCTCTTGATACTTCATATATATATACATTCATGTATGTATATATGTGACTGTTTCATGGTTCTCTGTCTACTTGACAGTTTTGTATTACTTGTATGCTTCATTGTATTTATCTTGATGGCATTTGGTTTGCTGTTATTACTTCCCTGTCCTGTTGTAGTTGTTCATATGCCGGTGCCGTAGTCTTTGTTGCTGTGTTGCCATATCTTTGTTGGAACTGGACTTGAACTTGTAGTCTTCATTGTATACTCGAGTCTGCATTTTCATTTGGTTTGTATTCATGTGTGTCCAGACCTGAATGTGCAGTCTTGTATATGCTTTGAGTTATGGTTGCTGTGTCCAGTTTTGGTCGAACTGCTGCAATGACTAGGTTTCAAGTTGTTGTTGCATTTGCAGTCCATGCTTCTATGTATGAATTTCTGAAATTGTTGTATTTGTTTGTTGAGAACTTGAGCATGTACTGTCGATTGTTGCACTTGTGTTGCTCACCATGTCTTTTGACTTGAGCATTTTCAGGTTGCATATCCAGCTGAGTCTATGTTGTGCATGATTGCTTTTGTTGACTGCGCACACGAGTTGGCGAGGCAGTGCACACGTGTATAAATGTACACGTGTGTATTGCAGCCACTCATGATTACCTGTCCCTGATAAGAATACTGATATGCACAGATATTACACAATCAAAAATGATGACAATAACCCATATATCTGAGACACCAATAAAAACAAATTTATATTTTTGCAAATTCAAATTTGTTTATTTTCATATTACTGTTGTAGTTGCTAATTATAAAGGTACATAGGAGACAGGACAAGAACTGGAGCTGGACAATGCAGATAGATGCAGATGTGCAGACAGAGTGAAAAACTAAGTGTTGAGTGTTGTAGTGAGAAAAAATGTGAATGTGAAATGTATGAAACCGGTGTATGTATATAGAGAGAGCTGAAAACTTTGTACTGTATAAGTGTTGAAATAAAATATTATGTTAAATAAAAAATACTGATTGAATTATATAAATTCTGTGCAATAGTATTATTATTCAATATGAATATTTATTCCTATATGTGTATAGTACAATCTGCAAACACATATATAAATTGATATATGTTTGTTATCATCAAACAAAAAATCACATCAAACAATCTCCCCATTTTGATGATGATGAACATATATATTAAAGATTTTGAAATTCTAATAAATGTGTTTGAGCATGAAATATTTAGCTCCCCCTATATGAATGCTCCCCCTACAACTGAGACCACTCCCTATTTAGAAGATTTAGAAAATTACAGAAGAATAAAAGAACTAAAGAAAATTAACTAACAACATTTAACAAATTTGTTGAAGTATTCCAAAAATATTTACTTTCTTATCAAGATCTTGTTCTTCTCCCCTTTTTGTTATCATCAAAAGACTGACAAAACTAATGGAACAGTAGTGGAAAATGAATTTTTTTTATAAAAAAACAAATGCAAAACAAAGAAAAATCATAATATATCATAACGAGGTAACAATTTCCACATTGTAGAGAATGGATCGATGATTCGGTTATATATGAGAAGAGAGATATTTTAAAAATAATTTGACATTTAAGCACAAGAATAAGCACTTACTAACCACGCATAACCATAAGGACGTTTAAATGGGATTAGCAGTTACTTATTAGTCTAAGCATCCGGACTTTTAAGTGAGACCAGAAAAATACTTAGCTACTATACTCCATCCATGCATAACCATAAGGACTTTTAAATGAGAATGGAATGATGATAAAATAAAAATAATTCACTCACATGCTCCATCCATGCATAACCATAAGGACTTTTAAATGAGAATGGATGCATGAGATTTTTTTTTAAATTTTAAAAGAAATCACTCTTCTCATTTTACAAAACCATTATGAATGATAGAAAGATGGTAGAAATAGAAATGATCGTGGAATAAGTTACCAAGTTAATTATATTATGAAATTTTTTTTAATTTTGAAAAGAAATAAAACAAAACATATTTCCACTACTAAATACCATATTCGAACCAATCTTTGAATAATATCCAAAACTGGTTTGAATCGTAGAAATTAAAGTTGAAAATAAATATCCAAGAATATTTCAACCAAAAAATGGAAAATGATTAGTCAATTTCTATAATCCCCAAATCCAAACGTAATCTGGAAAATATGTCTTCGGGGAGGGGTTTTGTGAAAATATCAGCAAGTTGAGCCTCGGTTGAAATATGTTCAATGCAAATGTCTTCCTTAGCAAAGTGATCAATAAGAAAGTGGTGTCTCACATCAATGTGTTTTGTGCGTGAATGATGAACAGGATTATTTGACAAGTCTATTGCACTTTTACTATCACATTTTAATGGAACTTGTTTATAAACTAAGCCAAAATCAGAAAGAGTTTGCATCATCCATAAAATTTGAGCACAACAACTTCCTAAAGCAATATATTCTGCTTCAGTGGTGGATAATGCAACACAATTTTGTTTTCGACTTGACCATGAAACTAATGAATGTCCTAGCATGAAACATGTCCCACTAGTACTTTTCCTGTCAACCAATGAACCAGCATAACCAGCATCAGAATAACCAACTAAATCAAAATTTTCAAAAGAAGGGTACCACAGTCCAAATTTGTGTGTGTGTGAAAGATATCTCAAAATTCGTTTAGTGGCTTTCAAATGAGATTCTTTAGGATTAGATTGAAAACGTGCACACAAAGACACAGAAAACATAATATCAGGTCTAGAAGCAGTAAGATAGAGAAGTGAACCAATTATTCCTCGATATTTCTTCTGATCAACAGCAATTCCTTTCTCGTCTTTGTCCAACTTTGTTGATGGGCTCATAGGAGTTCTCAATGGTTTGGAGTTCGCAACTCCAAATTTCTTCAACAGTTCCAACACATACTTGGATTGTGAAATGAAAATACCATCACTGCTTTGCTTGATTTGAAATCCAAGAAAATATTTCAATTCTCCAACCAAGCTCATCTCGAATTTAGCCTGCATGACTTGTTCAAATTTCTTGCACAAGAGTTCATTAGTAGCACCATAAATGATATCATCCACATAAATCTGAACAATCAAAAAATCACTTCCTTTATGTAATAGAAACAGTGTCGTGTCAGCACTTCCCTTTTTAAAGCCGTTTTCCAAAAGATATGTACAAAGCCAGTCATACCAAGCTCTAGGAGCATGCTTAAGACCATATAATGCTTTTTCTAGTTTATACACATGATTTGGAAAATCATGATTTTCAAAACCGGGGGGTTGTTCAACAAAAACTACTTCTTTCAAATCACCATTTAGAAAGGCACTTTTTACATCCATTTGTTTAAGTTTGAAACCCTTATAACATGCAAAACTTAGCAAAATCCTAATGGCTTCTAACCTATCAACTGGAGCAAATGTTTCATCAAAATCTATGCCTTCTATTTGGTTATATCCTTTTGCGACCAACCTAGCTTTCTTTCTAATTACATTTCCTGATTCATCAAGTTTATTTTTGAACACCCATTTAGTTCCAACAATTGGATAGTCATTAGGCCTAGGAACTAATTTCCAAACTTTATTTCTCTCAAATTGATTAAGTTCATCTTGCATTGTTAAAACCCAACTTTCATCATTAAGAGCCATTTCAACATAATCAGGTTCAATTTCAGAAATAAAACCACTGTGACAACAAAACGCACACAAATTTTTATCAAATGAAGAGCGAGTGCGTATACCTTCCGTAGGATCACCTATAACCAATTCAGGAGGATGATTGGATTTGAACTTCAATCTATCAGTATCAACAGTCCTACTTTTAGCTTTCTCACTAGATGTCCCTTCTTCAATGCCTTCATAATCTACCCCATCGTCAACCGCCTTTTCAGTCGTCCTTTCCAGGTCAGATTCATTGAATTTCACATTGATTGATTCAACAATTGTCTTTGTTCGTTTGTTGTATATCCTGTAGGCCTTGCTCCTTGTTGAATAGCCCATGAAAATTCCCTCATCAGCCTTTGATTCAAATTTTCCAAGTTGATCACCTGTGTTAAGAATGAAACAAGGACATCCAAATACACGAAAATAAGAAATGTTAGGTTTCCTTTCATGCCACAATTCATAAGACGTTTTGCCAAGTATTGGTCTAATCATTACTCTATTCATTACATAGCACGAAGTATTCACTGCCTCTGCCCAAAAGATTAGAGGTAGTTTATACTCACTCAACATGGATCTAGCCAATTCTTGCAATGTACGATTTTTCCTTTCAACCACCCCATTTTGTTGAGGTGTTCGTGGAGCAGAAAGTTCATGTTTTAAACCATTTTCTTCATAAAAGCTTTCAAATTCCAAATTTTCAAATTCGCCTCCATGATCACTTCTCAAGGTTTTAATTGAAACTCCTTTTTCATTTTGAACAAGTTTTGCAAATTTTGAAAAATAATCAAAAGATTCAGACTTTTTGGCTAAGAAATAAACCCATGTAAATCTAGAATAATCATCAACCAATACATAACAATAACGTTTTCCATTCAAGCTTGCAATTTCATTTGGTCCAAATAAGTCCATGTAAATTAATTCAAGGACCCTTGATGTGCTAACAATGTTTTTAGGGCGAAATGATGATCGACTAAGCTTGCCCAAGGAACATGCTTTACACACTTTATTATTTTTAAATTTCTGATGTGGTAACCCTCTGACTAATTCTTTCGTTTCAAGTTTATTCAAGAGGCTCATGCTAGCATGTCCAAGTCTCATATTCCATAAAGATGCTTCTTCGTCAGTGGCTACCAAACATCTAGAAAGATTTAGATTATCAAACGAAAGCATGTAAACATTTCCTTTTCTTTTGCCCATAAAAACAATGTTATTAGAAGATTTATCAATGATTTTGCAAGTATCACTATCAAAAACCACATTCATACCTTTGTCACATAGTTGGCTAATAGAAATGAGATTGTGATGCAAATTATCAACGTATAAAACATTAGTCAAGAAAAAAGTACCGTTACCTACTTCACCTTTACCAATAATCTTACACTTGCTATTGTCTCCCATGATCACATTTCCACCTTTAAAATTCTCTAGGCTAAGGAACTTCGATTTGTCACCTGTCTTATGTCTAGAACAACCTGAATCTAGAAACCATTCTTGTTGCTCCTTAGCCCGCCAACAAACCTACATAAAGAGAGAGGAGGATGACCTAGAGAAACTCTTAGGTCCAATGATATTAGTGACTGAAGCATTATGAATAAACAATCCCTTTGGAACCCAAACTTGTTTTGTCCTTTCATTCTTGTTCCAATAGACATGAAATTTGTTTGTAGAATTCTTAGGAACCCAAACTTGTATAAATTTTGTGTTCTTGTTCCTATGACTACAATTTTCAACACGATGTCTAATTATTTCACATCTAGTAAAGACACTCTTACCTTTTGCATTATCATCAACTTGTGTTTTCCCAAAGCCTAGTCCTTTTCTGTTGTTAGCAAAAAGTTGATTTCCCAATAACATGTTGAATGATTTTTCTCCTCTTGAAAAGTTATTCAGAGATTTCTCAAGATTTTGGACTTTGGTTTTTAGTGTTGCGTTTTCAGTCACAAGTGAGGTGCATCTATTTATAAAATCTTTTTTCCTAGTGTCAATGGTTTCCTTAAGACTCAAGTTTTCTTTTTCAAGATTCTCAAAGCTATTCTTAAGTCTTGATAATTTTGAATCTAAAATTTTACATTTTTTACAGTCTAGGTTTTGAATATTTTCAAGTTCAGTTTCTAACCTAGAATTTTCATGGACAAGTTCTCTCCTACCAGATTTCAGTTTTTCAATTTTAGATTCAAGAGTATCAATTGTTTTAGTAAGATCACTACACATTAAAACAAGTTCTTTATAAGAATAGTCACCTACCTCACTAGATTCCTCTGAGCTTGCTTCTGAATCTGATTTTGCCATAAGACACAAGTTAGCCTCCTCTGAGCTATTATTCGAAACTTCCTCTCCTTCTTCATCATCCCAAGTTGCTGCAAAGGCCTTCTTCTTCTTTTTCTTTCCTTTGTTGTTTTTGAGAAGTGGGCATTTTGGTTTGAAGTGGCCAGGCTTCTTGCAGTTAAAGCAAGTCAATTCATTATCGGAATTGTCAGAATCTTTTGACCTATTACCACTTGTTTTCTTCTTGCGTGGCCTGAATCTTGACCATTTTCTAAGATTATTGACAGCCATTGCAAGCTCTTCAATTGGATCTTCTTCTTCTTCATCGCTCTCTTCTTTGCTCTTTAAGGCAATCGTCTTCTTCTTTTATTCGGAGTTGTTGCGTTCCTCCTTTGCTTTTAGCTCAAGCTCATATGTCATCAAGTTGCCGATCAACTCCTCCATGCTTAGTTTACTCAGATCTTTCGATTCTTGTATTGTCGTGACTTTTGCCTCAAAGCTCATCGGTAAGACTCGTAGCACCTTCCTCACAAGCTCTACCTCAGTGAATACCTTCCCAAGCGCTCTAGCATTGTACACCAAAGTTGAAAAGCGTCCAAAAATGTCCTTTATGCTCTCGCCTTTGTCCATCATAAAGTTCTCGTATTCATTGCTGAATAGGGCTAGACGAGACTCCTTGACTTAAGAAGTTCCTTCATGTGTCACCTCCAAGGTATGCCAAATTTCCTGTGCAGTTTTACAATGAGAAATTCTATTAAATTCAGTCTTATCAAGAGCACAGATCAAAGCATTCATGGCTTTAGCATTTGCAGTTTTTAATTTCTTATCGTTAGCGTCCCACCTATCCTTAGGTTTAGGAATCTCAGTATCACCAACAGTTATAGTGGGAGATTTATAGCCAGTTTCAATAATGTCCCAAACATCATAATCAACAGAACTAAGATAAATACCCATCCTAACTTTCCAGTAAGCATAATCATTCCCATTAAACATGGGTGGCCTAGCAATAGATTGCCCCTCAGAAAAAGCATTATTTGGTGGATTCATGACCCTAGAGTTAAAGAAAAATACCGAGCTCTGATACCACTTGTAGGATCTAGATTAACCCTAGAGGGGGGGTGAATAGGGTTATAGAAAACTTTCACGAATTTATAAAATTAAACACAAAAACAAACTGCAGAGAAGTAAATATGCTGAAAAGTAAATCACACACAAAATTTACCCAGCTTCGGCAACCACTGCCTACTGCTGCATTCCCAGATTTCTATTAGAATTAAACAGTCTCCCGCTTACAAACACTCTAACAGACTCGCAAACTCTGCTACCGCCTATAGAGTTTTGCAAACTCGCAAACCCTGCTTACCGAACTAAACCTAACTAGACAATCTGACACAACCTAAATCCTAGGTGGTGATTTACCAAGATTTGATTCGAAAAGTACAGACTTTAAAAATAAAAACAAGAGCAGAAATAAATAAATAAAACTTGAGTAAATTTTTTCCCTTAAACAAAACAACCCGACCCAAAGTATTATCACTCAAGAAAAAAATGCGGCCCTGTTATCTTCTTTTATCAATGTCGGCTCCGGTTCCTTCTTTCGTTCGTTCCTTTTAGCTCTGTAATTAGGGCTTGTGAAGTCGCCACCTAATTTATGGTTGATGCTTCGATTTGCTTTCTTCAAGTTAATTGTTTGCGGCTTCTCCTCCTTGATCGAATTCGAATGTTTGCTTCGGTATGTAATTTATTCTTTTTGGTGCTTTAATAATTTTTCGTACTTGAACTCGATTGATTAATTGCCGATGATGATCTTGGGGTATATATATAGGGTAGAAACCCTAATAATTCACGTCTGATTTGATTTCTTGCTTGGCCTCCACGTCGTTGAATATTTCCATGATTTTGTTGCGACATTTTGGGTATATACGATTCGAATTTTGCTTGCTACCTACGGATTTGGATATTTCCTATATTTGCATTGCTAAGATTTGTTTGCCATATTTGATTTCTTGACCAAATCTTTGATTTGTTTTGATGCTCGAGATGGTTTCTGACTTCTTCAATTTTGTATATACACGTATATTTCTTTCTTGCTCTTCACGGTGTTGAATATGAATCGTTCTATTCTGTTCATCTTTGCCTTGGTCATCAAGGCGTTGATTTGTTGGTGACTTCTTCATTTTGACTATGGCTTCGGTTCTTGATTTATTCGAACTTCGACATTGACTGGACTTTGTCTCGATCATAACTGCTCCACATATGTTTATGCTTGTTGTAGATATTTGCTTTTGCCTTGAGCATTTCACTGTGGCTTTGGCTCTTGATACTTCATATATATATATGCATTCATGTATGTATATATGTGACTGTTTCATGGTTCTCTGTCTACTTGACAGTTTTGTATTACTTGTATGCTTCATTGTATTTATCTTGATGGCATTTGGTTTGCTGTTATTACTTCCCTGTCCTGTTGTAGTTGTTCATATGCCAGTGCCGTAGTCTTTGTTACTGTGTTGCCATATCTTTGTTGGAACTGGACTTGAACTTGTAGTCTTCATTGTATACTCGAGTCTGCATTTTCATTTGGTTTGTATTCATGTGTGTCCAGACCTGAATGTGCAGTCTTGTATATGCTTTGAGTTATGGTTGCTGTGTCCAGTTTTGGTCGAACTGCTGCAATGACTAGGTTTCAAGTTGTTGTTGCATTTGCAGTCCATGCTTCTATGTATGAATTTCTGAAATTGTTGTATTTGTTTGTTGAGAACTTGAGCATGTACTGTCGATTGTTGCACTTGTGTTGCTCACCATGTCTTTTGACTTGAGCATTGTCAGGTTGCATATCCAACTGAGTCTATGTTGTGCATGATTGCTTTTGTTGACTGCGCACACGAGTTGGCGAGGCAGTGCACACGTGTATAAATGTACACGTGTGTATTGCAGCCACTCATGATTACCTGTCCCTGATAAGAATACTGATATGCACAGATATTACACAATCAAAAATGATGACAATAACCCATATATCTGAGACACCAATAAAAACAAATTTATATTTTTGCAAATTCAAATTTGTTTATTTTCAGATTACTGTTGTAGTTGCTAATTATACAGGTACACAGGAGACAGGACAAGAACTGGAGCTGGACAATGCAGATAGATGCAGATGTGCAGACAGAGTGAAAAACTAAGTGTTGAGTGTTGTAGTGAGAAAAAATGTGAATGTGAAATGTATGAAACCGGTGTATGTATATAGAGAGAGCTGAAAACTTTGTACTGTATAAGTGTTGAAATAAAATATTATGTTCAATAAAAAATACTGATTGAATTATATAAATTCTGTGCAATAGTATTATTATTCAATATGAATATTTATTCCAATATGTGTATAGTACAATCTGCAAACACATATATAAATTGATATATGTTAGTTATCATCAAACAAAAAATCACATCAAACAGACATGATGGCTGCGCAAGAAAACTTGAAGGTTGTAGAAATGGTTGAGGAGGATGTTGCAACACTTTATTTGGTGGCTGTGGTAACGGTTGAGCAGAAGGTTGTGCGAATGGCTGAGCAAGCGGTTGTGGGATTTGACTTGGCGGCTGTACAGAAAACGGACTCAAGTGTTATGTTTGACCGGATGGTTGGTTGAACGACCACGATTGTTGGTTTATACTTTGAAGATTGGTCAGATTAATTGAACCAAGTAGGCTAGTTACTGTCAATTGCACTTCTCTTTCTATTATCGATTTAAGCTTCGATGTTAATAACATGCCACTGGACATTACAGGTTGTTCTTGATTTTCACGATCTGCTAGACAGTGGGATTGAGAACTTTTATGCAATATAGTATTTGTATCAACATAAGGTGCTCCATAAACCCTTCCTCTTGTAAGGCCTCCGGATGACTCAACCCAAAGTCTTGGATTCCATACATTTTCAACTTCTTGTAGCTCGGCTTTTTTCTTCATATATGTTTCCTGAAAAGGTTAAAAGGGTAACAACATATAGGCTTGTTGGATAGCAACATCTAAACTTCTACTTTGATATACACTAATAAATGAGATAAATTAAAATCTTGGCAAACAAAAGTTAAAAGTGTGGACGAGCTACTATGATTACTATACTTACAAATGGAAACCAAATTGATGTGACTTATTGTAATCAAAGTTTAAAATTAGATTTCAAACTGAGTGTGAACTCAGTACCAAACTAATGTAACTCAATTTGTAATCAGAGTTTAAAATCAGTTTTCATATTGAGCTTAAACTCAGTTTATAAACTGGGTTAATAAACTAAGTATGTAAGTTGGGTTATTAAATTCGATTTGTAAACTAGTTTAATGTTGCCTAATTACTCATTAAACATTGATATTTGGTGCTTTCCTCCAAATACATGAAGCTTATGTATAATTCAAGAAGTCATGTATATGACTTGGTTCCACAATCAGCAGACTTCAGCAAGTGACAGCCTACGTTCTGAAATATGCAACATAAACAGTAACAAGTACAATAAAAATAGTATCATCTGGAACATGACTTCAAACATACATCAAGACTTGTACCCAACTTCAAAACATATGTCAGGGCAAATGACAGCCTACAAGGATATGTAGGTCATAATATTCATAACAAAATCAACTTTTTATTTATTTTTAATTGGTAGAAAGTATGAGCCGAGCAGCAGTGATACTCTGTCTAAAATTCTTTATTAATTTGAAGTCCACTTTATACATATATAATATGGATCTGGTGGTTCGTACATTTCTCTGCTCATCATTTTTGACAGACTTTCTGTTATTTATGCTTCTTCTTACCCTATGCTCATGTTTCCTACGTACATGCATGCCACTATGCTCATGTTTCCTTTTATTTACGCTTCTTCTTACTCTTTGACAAACATAAACTATATTTGGACGAATATAAAACTGTTGTATAAGAAGCCCAAGTAGCAGGAGCTTCATTACAGAAGTAGTATTTAATGAACAGAGGAGTTTTGTTAAAAGGGGTACATAATTAAAAGTGTTATTGATTAATTGATGTTTAAACCTAAGTAACAGAATGGTGCCTTTTGAAGCTGATATTGTGAAGAAAATACAGTATTTAACTTTTAGGTATATTATTGTAAAAAAGAATTTATTATGCAATGTGGAGTAAATTGTTGAGAAGAATAACTTATAAATTGAACTTGTTATTTACTTAAGTTTAAAACTGAGATTATGCAACATGAAAATTATGCAATGTGGAGTAAAATTCTTATTATCTGGGTGTTATTAATTACTTAAGTTTAAAATTGAGATTTCAGCACGATATGCTTCTTACCCACTGGATGAATAAAATGAGAATTTTCCATCTAAATATTAAAGGTATTTTAAATTAATAGATTTTAAACTTAAATAAATTAGTTGTTTTATAATTGAGATAAAAAAACTAAGTTTTTAACTCAGTTTTAAAGTGAGTTTAAAATTCAGTTTCAAAATGAGTTTAAAACTCTATCTGAGTTTTAAAATGATTTAAAATGAGCTAAAACTCAGTTTAAAACTGAGTTGTAAGCTCAGTTTTTCTGAGTTTAAAACTCAGTTTAAACTCAGAAACTGGGTTTAAAACTCGGATTAACATTGAGTTAAAACCTCGGTTTTAAGCTCTGAGTTTAAATTAGTTTTAAATTGATTTTAAAACTCAATTTAAATTAGTTGTAATTATAGCTGAGATTTAAATACTAAGTTTTAAACACAGTTTAAAATGAGTTTAAAACTCAGTTTAAACTCAGAAACTGAGTTTAAAACTTTGTCTGAGTTTTAAACAGAGTTTAAATGAGCTAAAACTCAGTTTAAAACTAAGTTTTAAAACTAAGTTTTAAACTCAGTTTTCTGAGTTTAAAGCTCAGTTTAAACTCGGACACTTAATTTAAAACTCGATTTTAAACTCATTTTAAACCACGGTTTTAAACCACGGTTTTAAACAGAGTTTAAAACTCGGTTTAAGCTGAGTCCAACCTCAGTTTAAAACTGAGTTTAAATACTTGGTTAACTCCTTTTTTTACCAAAATTAAACTCGGTTTTAAACTAGTCAAAAATTTGACTTAACTGAGTTTTTAACATAGTTAATAGGCACCAAACAAACTGAGTTGTATGAAATTTATTGATTTACATGATAATGTACAGTTTGTTTGGCTATAATGTTTCAGGTTGAGCAGCACAACCTATAACTTATACTGTCTCAAGAATAAGGCTTGATTTATAATGTCTTCACAAGCACTAAAGCCAAAACTTTGTGCTATCATAGAAAGAAATATGCATGCTAATTCCAATGACTAATTCCAATGGCGAACAATGTAACTAGTTTAGATTTCAACCTACAAAAGAACATAACAAGATTAATAAAATTTAAAATAACTCACATAGACTTTCCGCGACTTGTTTTCAACAAATTCGCAAGTTGATACTGAACCTCGCTTTACTTTACCCTTTTCCTTAGCTTTCTCTCTCTTAGTGTGCCAAGCCACGAAACTTTCCTCGAAACTCATTGGTTTACCCGTCTCAAGTTCCTATAAATAGAGGATACAGAGATTAGTAAAATACCAGTTGTAATTAGTTGCTATTTGTAATTAAACTCGTTGTTTAAATATGTCGCAACTAATTTAAACATTTGTAATTAATATACTATTCCAGTAGCTTCAATCCCTAGTAAATTTGAGATATACATTGCTAAGTCAGTATCTTTGTAATAAAGTAATGAGGGCAGTAACCTATAACTGTGTGTGTCTACAGATTTACATTGCTAATATATATATATATATATATATATATATATATATTCTTGACTCTATAACTACAGATTTTTTTTTTCTTCTGATAGATAATTTAGTTGGAAAAGTGCATTGATGATGACACACAACAACCAATTGCACTTTCTGCTTACCTATGTCTGAATAACCAGTTATTCATATTTGTTTAAAAAAGATCAATGAATTAAATAATCCATCTACATGTAAAATCTATTGCACTTTACCTCTTTTCGATTTATTTATTAAACGTATCTAATATTAATTTTTATGTTCACAAGCGTGCACAGAAAGTGCACTCAAAAGCGCACCATTTCCCCTAATTTCTTAAGCATTTAAAATATTTTTACAGTATTCCAGATGACTAGAAGTGCACTATCTCATAGTGCAGCATATCTGGTTAGTGGGTGGGGTGGCACCGCATTAAATAATGCAGACATCCTACACTTTTTGACCAGGTAGTCTCAGTTATGATTTTGTTTTATTCTACCGCTACATTAAAATATCAGTTCCATTTATATTGATATCTTAGTTCCATTTATATTGATATCTATATTAAAATATCCAGTTGCCAATTCACAAATTGACATTGTAAGTTTTAAGTACATCAACTTTTCCATCTGGCAACACACAATCAACTTAAATATAAAGTGAAACATCAATTTTCTGAAACAATGCGCTAAGTAGGCACAGGCTAACATAACTTAAGATTAATTATGAAATAATGCATCTAAAATTTATTCAAGTTGCATTTTGCAGAAAGAAAAAACTTCATAGAATCCAACAAAGAAATAAACAAACAGATAGAAATTTATCTATTGTCTATTGCAGTAGACAACTTCATGGATGACAATACTTTAATTTCAAAATTGTACCTACGGTGTCTTGTGCATTGATGAATAATTTACAACAATTTTCAAAATAGTTAAGGAGAAGCAGGTGAGTAATTGTATTTACCACTCTCCACATTTAACAGACTGCAGCTGATAGGTTTCAGAAGATAATAAAGCTAAAAGAATTAAGTTACTAATAAAAGTTGTTGCAATCGACTGAATCAACGCTGTATAGGAAAAAGGACAAACTCAGTAGTGCAGAAAATTGGTATAGATACAAAAATATACAGGAGATAATTGAAAGGATAAACCAAAAATGGGTAAGTTCGATGTTACCATAATTCACACTTTCAAAATGGATTTACAGTTTGGTATGTGTGTTTCAATCACAATATTCGAGCAAAGATCTAAAACACAAGGAACGTGCATTCCAGAATGTCTGCATTTCAAAGATTTGAAAAGTTGACCCTGATAATTGAAGACGTTAATCACAAAAATTTGAAATGTTGATATATCTGATCTGATATGTGTATTACATTACTATGCATTCGACAATAATAATTATATATGAAAAGGTATTTTAAAACTGAAATTCCCAACAGAATGAAACTCATATTTCTAGGTGGAGTCAGCATTTATAATGGGCAAAGAATATGAAAAAAAAGCACCCTTGTCATAATTTTCTACTTAAACTTTTAAACTATAATTAAATACATACCACTTGCGCGTAATGTGAAACAATGGACATAGATCCAACGGTGTGACGTGTGTGTGTCCCTTCTTTTGGTGTCAAACGATTGGCTCTCATCTTCTGACATTTATCATCATATGCGCTTTTGTGCCATTCAATATCAATCATTTTATTCCATACATCTGCATGTACCCATGCAGGAGGGGTGTCTCGGCAGTCGGTCATCTTTGTGGTTTACTTTAATCTTTTGGCTCTTTGTCGTGCACGATTTAGTTTTTTTTTCAAGATAGAAGCTGCTTTCTTTTGCCACATCTCATAAACTTTGTGCTCAAAAATAACGTCGTAAGTGTATGCCCTCTGCAAAAAAAAGCAAGATAATTAAAATTAAATTTTAAGATGCTACAAATTGATTCGTTGGTGGTCTAGCTGCGACCCAGTAACTGTATATTCATACACGCACACACGTTGTAGCTAACTTGAGATTAAATTAAACTTATCGCTATCAAGGTCAACAAATTGTTACAATAGAAGATAATTACGTAGGTTCTGGCAACATAGCTTCAAGTGGCTACGCAAAAAGGGAATCTAATCATGAATCATCGGTGGACAATCCATTGCTAAAAAAATTTGTTTTCAGCACAGTCATTGGTAAATCGCATAATGCATTATGTATAATGTAATGATAGTGTGCAAAGTGAAATTATAAGTGCACTTGAGAAACAAAATGATAATGTAGAAAGACTTGCACAACTTGAATGTCATGAGTTGCATATAAGGGTAAGTAGTTTGCAAAATGAGGATTGTAGTTTTTAAACTGAATATAGGGAAATGTTACAAATTGAATATTTATTGAACAAAGAGTCGGGAATATTGAGATACCTTAAACTCATTAAACAACAGTAGTCTTTTCTCCTGGGGAACTTTCGAAAATGCATACCATGGTTCAGTAAATCGCATATCCCAGATAGATCCAATAAGACGTGCAGCGGATTTATTCTTAAATCTATAATAATCAAAAGAAATATAAACTATTCGATATACATTTTTTTATTGTAAATGTAAAATGATGCAAAACTTACTGAGTTCCTTTCCATTCAAGTGGCCTTTTTTGCGTAAGAGGATCGATTGGAGTATCCAATCCTCTGACCGGAATATACTCCCTTTCATCAACTATATCTTCTGTCTTTGCTCCATCTACATCATGTTCTCCAATTTCTAATGCATCATTTCCCTCTTGGACACCCACTTCTGCTTCAAAAGCTTGATCTCCTCTAGCTTCCACAATATTTACTACTCTGTCCTCATAAGTAGATGAGTGTGCTC
Organism: Allium fistulosum; assembly: GCA_030737815.1. Taxonomy (NCBI): domain Eukaryota; kingdom Viridiplantae; phylum Streptophyta; class Magnoliopsida; order Asparagales; family Amaryllidaceae; genus Allium; species Allium fistulosum. The sequence continues at coordinate 408,980,430 of CM060908.1, read as the reverse complement.
TTTCTTCTCTTTCAATGCATTGCTCTCCTCCAATTCCCACCACAGATTCCATTCCACCCTCATATATGTTAGATAGATTTACATCGATGTTAGATAAATCATACATCCAATAAACTAACGATTGCTTCATTAAATTAGCTTGAATACTTCCCATCTGAATATTATTTGTTCCAAACAAGGACAGATTAAATGATGCACTCAACAATATATATTTAAATTCCTATAAATGATGTAGAATGATTGGTTCTTCAATGAAATGTAACTTATGTTCAATGCACAAATTAATTAGGTTCGAAAAGAAAAACTCATTCAGTTTCAACTAGAAATATGAGTTGACCAAACAACATTACCACAAAAATTGGAAAGAAAGCATTGGAAAATGTTAGCATGTTAATGTTTAGAGCTATTATTAATTACCGTAATTTTCTATTCTTTCTAAACCTTATGTTCTTTATACTGACTTTCTCCGCGTTATTATTCTAACCTTATAGAATTATAAGGATAAAAGCAAAGCATTAACAAATCAACGTCATAATATATCTCTCTATGATATCCACCTATAATCATTTGCAACTATAATTTCATGTAAACCACTTCCTAATTTGATAAAAATAACTCAAAATTAAAACTGCAATAAAGACACATTGCAAAATATCACCCACTTCAGTTCGCTATCGATTTGCACAGTAAAGATATATTTATTTTCCAGTTAACAATTACTATTTTTCATATGTTGCACAGAAAAAAAAGGAACTTCCCTGTAATCTGATTTTTGTCCATAACAGTAACCTATAATATGTAAGATGTTAAAAAAACCGAACTTAAAATTCAACCAAAAAAATCCATGATTATATTATCAAAGATCCTCTTTCAGACTAAGATGATATTGGAATCAAATCGCATCGCTATATCATCTCGAAACCTAAATCGAAACCTATAATATGCATAAAACACAAAATGAAGAAAATACGCATTTTATAACACAAAAACCTAAACCTAAATCGAATCGCAGTCAATCAAAAAAATACGCATAAAACAAGTAGCAGAATTTGGTAAATCGAAACACAAACCTGTGTTTTCTTCAAGTATATAAATCGACAGCTCCTGTGCTACTTTCTGTTGATTCGTGATTAGGGTAATAGAGATTCGCTTGAAGGAGGAATGAGTTCTAAATTTTGGGGGAGAAAATTTCTGTAGGTGGCTAGGTATTTGATTCTGTGTTTTCTTTTCGAGCGGAAGGAAATATCGTGGGTTCTCTTTCGTGCATGGTGGAGCAGTAATTAATGGAAGGAAAAAGTCTATGTTGCCTAATTTATTAATTAAACGTTTTAATTTATTAATTAAACATTTTTTTTATGCTAAGACCAACTTAAGACTATGGTTTTTTTTTAGTAATTAATAAAAGCAATTTATGTTGAGACCCACTAAAGACCATAATTTCATTGTTTTAGTAATTATTAGTGACACAATTATTTTGTCTTTAATTAGACCTCATTTAAAGACAAAAATATTTTGGGTCCCTAAAATTTGTCTTAAATTTAATATTTTGTTGTAGTGCAGTAATAGTTAGAAGCTTTCTCAACTTGATGAAGCGGGTGGTCGAGAGTGATTTAGTCAATATATATGCTCTCTGAAACATTGTAGGAATATGGTTCACCCTCAATCATCCAATATCAATGAGTTCCCTTACAAAGTGCAAATCTATTTCTATGTGCTTGGTTCGATGATGTTGTAGGATTGGCTGATATTACTATTGCACTTAGATTATCACACCAAATTACAAGCACACTTTGATCTACTACTCTTAAGTAATTCAACAGGGATCTGATCCATATTATCTCAGCTACCACTGCAGCAATGCTCATGTATTCAGCTTTCGCACTTGATCTCGCAACTGTGGGTTGTTTTCTTGATGACCAAGAGATGATATCTGTGCCCATGTAAACACAATAGCCATTAGTTGATCTTCTATCATCATAATCGGCTGGACAGTCAGAGTCAGCATATGTTGTGATATGGAGATCTTTGCTTTCCTGTAATGCTATTCGATAATCCATAGTCCCTATCACATATCTCAGGATCCGTTTAACCGCTTTCAAGTGCTCTGTTAAAGGTTCTTACATAAATTGGCAAACCTTATTTACACAATATGATATTTCTGGTCTTGTGATAGTAGCATATTGGAGTGCACCAACTGCGCTTCTATATAAGCTGGGATTTTCAAAAGGGTCTCCTTTCCTTTTAGATAATTAAAGGTTGCTAATCATTGGTGTGGGCATTGGCTTAGCATTCATCATCTTAGTTCTGGTAAGAATATCTAATATGTACTTTCTCTGCTCATATGTATGCTCTTGTCTGAGGTCCTTTTTACTTCTAATCCTAAAAAGTGATGTATATCTCCTAGATTTTTCAAAAAGAATTTCTCATGCAAGCAATTTATTGATTGTTGTATCTCTTTGGTATTATTCCCAGTGATCAAGATGTCATCAACGTATACTAATATGTATGTTGTTGATGTATCAGAGACTTTTAGAAACAATGAAGCATCATATTTTTCTTGACTAAATCCCAAGGCTGACAATGAGTGCCTGATCTTTCTGAACCAAATTCTTGAGGCATGTTTAAGGCCGTATATAGCTTTGTTCAACTTACATATTGTCTGATCATCTTGCTTGAATCCCGGTGATTGCTCCATAAATATATCTTCATGTAGGTCACATGTAGAAAATCATTGTTCACATCTATTTGCTTTACCTTCCAGTTGTAATAAAGGGCTAAGCATAAGATTATTTATATAATTGTGGGTTTAACAACCGGTGAGAATGTTTCTTCAAAATCAAATCCGTGCTACTGAGTGAAACCTTTGACCACTAACCTTGCTTTATATACCATCAACATCTCTTTTGACTCTGAAAGTCCATCTACAGCCAACTATGTTTCTGTCTTTAGATAGTGTGACCAGTGTCGATGTTTTGTTTTTGATAAGTTCTTTATATTCTTCAATCATAGCTTTCTTCCAGTTGCTATCAAATAATGCCTCGTCTATTGAGGATGGTTCACTGATCACAATATAGATCTTTGGCTTGAAGACCCTGCACTTAGCTCTTATCATCATGTGATGTCTGGGAATCTGTTGCTCTGCTATATCAGTTACAGTTTGAGATGATTTGTCTTTATCCTGATGATCAGCTATTAAATCACTACCTGATCGCTCTTCCTCATCATCATTTTGTGTGCATCTATTTGGACTGACTGTTTGATCAGCACCCTCCAGTGTAATAGATTTGTCATCGTTGTTGTCTTTAGAAACAGATTCATCTCCCTGCTTAGCATCTTCAGTTCTATGGACATATAGTGGAAAATTTGGAATACTTGGATTCAAGACTTTCTTGGTGGGTCGTGAGTTAAGGTCTCTGAATGGAAAGGCTTCTTCATTGAAGATAACATGTCTTGGGACATATATTCTTCCATTAGCATCAAGACACCAGTACCCTTTCTGGTTTAAGCAGTACCCCTGGAATGTACATGGCTTAGATCTAAAATCTAGTTTGTCAGTATTGTAGGCTCTAAGGTAGGGAAAGCAAAGACAATCGAAGACTTTTAATTCATTGTAGTTAGGTTTCTGATTAAATAATACTTCTTATGGGCTTTTATTTCTCAAGATTCTTCTTGGCATTCTGTTAATCATATATGAGGCAGTTGAAAAGGCTTCAAGCCAGAACTTTAATGGAAAAGAAGCTTGTTCAAGAAGTGTTAGTCATGTCTCAACCAGATGCCTGTGTTTTCTTTCAGAGATACCATTTTTCTCTGAAGTGTATGGCATGCCACTCTATGTTGAATACCTCTATCCTTAAAATATTTATCAAGAGATTTATATTTAGCTCCACCATCTGATTGGAACCTTAGCAATTATGTATTTAGTTGTATCTCAATAAACTTCATGAAATGTATCACTGTGTGTGCAGTTTCTGATTTGGTCTTAAGGAAATAAATCCATGTAAATCTAGAGTAGGAATTAATGAAGGAGATGTAATATTTGTAGCCGTAATCACAACTTATGGGTGCTGGCCCACATAGATCAGATGTGATTAACTCAAGAAGTTTAGAGTATTCAGTGCTAGGTAAAGAAAAAGGAAGCTTATGGCTTTTCCCAACTTGACAGTAAGTACAAACATGAGATAGATTAATATGAACAAACTGATAAATATGAGAGAATTTGCAGGTTTTAAAAGTACTGAGAAAACTTCAGTTTATTATTTACCAACTAGAAAGATATATATAGAATTACAAAAAACATACCACGTAGAAAATATGAGATCCTAATCTCTTGAGGTTCCTAAAGAGTAGGACAACTACTGACTAGAACAACTAGCCGTTATTTGCAACAACAAGAAACTTCAATCAATAAAGTGTTAGTCCCTGAGGAGTTGGTTTTGATGACAACAACCTTAGAATAGATTATAAAATATAAATACTAACATTACAAGTTTAGATATATATGTATTTGCAGGATCTAACCATGCATGTATCAAGAATGAAGACTGTATAGTATAGAGATTCAAGATACAGAGATAGAAGACTCATGAGTATCAAGATTATCAAGTGTTCAAGGTTAAGTCTGTTTTATTAGGAATATTTGTTAAAACTCGTAGAAAAGCACTGGCATCTTAATATCCAATTTATTCGTGGAATGGAATCCACTTCGAGCCCGTTAAAGGGATGGAACCCTAAGTAGGATGGAACCTACGAAAATCTAGTGGGACATTGTTTTGTATCCACTTATTTTAATTCAAATGATTTTACAAAATTATCTTGTTTTCAAAATGATTTCAAAACTTTCCTTTTAAAAGATTCAAAACTCTCTATCCTGATTTTAAATAATTTTAGCCTCAAAACATATTTAATTTCAAAGTCAAAATACTCCTGTTTTTAAATGTCTTTTCAAATAATATATTATATTTAACTTTTATTTATACTTAGATTTAAATATAAAATTATAGTTAAATTATGTATTTATTGTTCTTTATATCTACTTATGAATTTCAACTATATTCAAGTATATTTATAAAGTTTTAAATAGTTTTTATATAAGATAAATATTGTTTTTATAGAAATTCAAATTATCATTTTTGGCTGAGGGATGTCGATATGCCCCTAGGTAGTATGTCGACATAGTGACAGTTGAAGTTCAAATTCAAATTTCAAAAGAAGTGTCTATTCGCCATAACTCTTCATGAATGGTCATGGCTGTTGGTTTTCTATAAATAGGGGTCAGTTTCAACGAATTTTTAATCATAATTTTCTGATTTTCACTCCTCTTCATCTTCCACATTTCTTATTACAAAATCATACCATTACTCTACCGAAATCAATATCGAATCATACTCGATTACTTCTAGTTTGATTCTACATCACTATCTCTACAAGGTTCTCAGTGCTATTCAGAGTTATAGGTTTCTTTGTAATATATTAGCGATAAAAGGTGTGATTGTAGCCTTGTAAATCAATCAAGTGAGAAAAGGTGTGATTGTAGCCCTGGAAATCAATTGGGTGAACTTGTTGCCCGGTAAATCAAGTATCCCTACCCAGAGGATTGGTATTCTGGAGGGTGTACCTCGTAGCCTTGAAATCGAGGGTTGTAATTGTTGAATTGCTTTTGAAAGGAAATCCGTACTTAGTTGTACGGGATTGGATGTAGGGTAACTCCGAACCAGTATAAAATCCGGTGTGTTCTTTCCTTTACTGCTTTTACTTTATATTTGCATTTGTGTTTGATTATGTGTTCATATCTGTGTCTAATTAGTGTATACATTGTTAATAAAGTTAGATAAACTCAAAAAGATTAACAAATTTCTTAAAACACTATTCACCCCCCCCCCCCTCTAGTGTTAATTCTAGCCTTAAGATCCTTAATCCGCATTTCTCACATTTGGTATCAGAGCTTTGTTTTCAAGTTTCATTATCTGAATTTTGAAAAATTTCTAAATGGCTACTAACACTAGTACTGCTATTACCACCAACACTAGTTCATTTGTAGAAGGTCAGTCTACTGCGAGACCACCACTTTTTAATGGCAGTAACTATGCATATTGGGCATGTAGGATGAGAATATATTTACAATCTGTAGGATTAGATACTTGGAATATCACACAAACTGAATATTCTGAACCCATAACTAATTTTGCACAGTGGACCATTGAGAAAAAGACTGTTGCACAAAATAACTCTAAGGCAATGAATATTCTTTTTTGTTCACTTGAAAGAAATGAATTTAATAGAATGTCAGTTTGTAAGTCTGCATATGAAATCTGGAAAACTTTGCAAGTAACTCACGAAGGAACAAGCAAAGTTAAACAGACCACAATTTCCATGCTCACAAATCAGTTTCAGTTATTAAAATGAATACTAATGAGTCTATTTCAGATATGTATAGTCGATTTCAAGATATTGTGCATTCTTTAATATCTTTGGGAAAGGAATTTTCGGAAGAAGATCAAGTCGGAAAAATTTTAAATTCTCTCACTCCAGAATGGGATCAAAAGACACTTGCAATTGAAGAGGCAAATGACATCAGTACTTTAAAGATAGAAGAATTGATTGGAAATCTAATGTCGTTTGAAATTCAAATGATCGGGAGAAGAGAAAGCAAAGCATCTGAAAAGAAATCAATGGCATTCAATGCATTGACCGATGGATCAGACTCAAACAGTGACAATGATGAAGAGATAGCATTTATGACCAGAAATTTTAGGAAATTTCTGAAGTATAGAAAATTGAATAGTTCCAAGAGAAACAACTTTAAGAATTCCAGTAATCAGACTACAGTACCAAACTTTATCAAATGCTTCAATTGTGACGAACCAGGTCATATCAAAAAGAACTGTCTGTATCCAGAAAGGCAGAATCCTCCTATGAATAATGAACCAGCAAAGAAACGAAAGCATGCATTTACTGCTACTCTAGATGACTCAGACTCATCCTCAAGTGATGATGATCAGAAGACGGATAACTCGAATTTGTGTTTCACTGCAGTTCACGACTTCGACGAGTTCAAAGAAACGGACTCATAAAAAGGTACACGTTTACAATATAATTGGTTGAAATTGCTTGCATAGAATTAGTTGCTTGATTGTTTGATTGATTGTTTTTAAATTGATATGCTGTTTGAATTTTAAAATTTATTTTCTATTTTTACTATTATTTTATTATTTTATTATTATTATTTTTATTATTTTTGACACATTCTGAAATATATTATAAGTAAAATAATATTTCAGAAATATAGACATTAATAATAATATTTATATATATGTATATTAGATATCTTAGGAAAATCATGTCATGAAAATTCAAAGGCACATGTCGACATGGCCCCTACCACGATGTCGACATACCTACCTGAATTTGAATTTCAAATTTTGAATTCAAATGTTTGAATTTCCCTCCACATTTTCACTTCATTTATTTCTTTGAAAAGATACCTTTTGACCAGAGAATATGTCCTTTGAAAGTCTATTTATCCAATATCTTTTATCATACCTTTTCACTTTCATTTTCAAATTCAAACTCACTCTTCATATCTTCAAGCACTCTACTCTCTACTCTAATGGCTTCTTCAAGCAACCCCTCAACCATGAGAATTTCCAGAAAAATCAAAGAGCAATTATTCAATGATCCGGAGGCAATTAAAGCATACATCAATTATGCTAATTATGCCAAAGTCCATCCCGGAAAATTTGCTATTTTTCAAGATTTTTCTTCTTATGAAATTGATTCTCTTTTTGCAAACAATGGTGTTTTAAGTCTTATTGACTCTTCTCAAAACGATTTTGTTTGCTATCCTAATCTTGTCAAAATATTTTATGCTAATCTAAACCGTGCTTTTTATAATGGAAATGAGAATGAGATTTGGAGTAGTGTCAAAGGGACTCAAATTGTTTTGAATTGTGATCTCTTGGGTACCATTCTTAATTGCAAAAACACGGGAATGGATCTTTCTAGTTTTCAAATCGATGAACATGATCGTGAGACATTTCATCATATTTTTGAAGGAGATGAAAACTTTGAATTTAAAAACCGAAACTTTCATCCTAAAGCAAGGATTGTTAATCTTCTTTTGCAACATACTTTGACCCCAAGATCGGGAAACTTTAACAATCCTACCTCAAAAGTGTGCAAAGCACTTTTTGGTATTTTTGGAAATTATGACATCAATTGGGCGCAAGTTATTTTGGATGAACTTCGTCCTAAAAATTTTGAAATGGGAGAAAACACTTTATATCATGGAATTTATCTTACTCGGATTTTTAACTATTTTGGAGTGGATTTCAAAGGTGAAGAATTTGTCTCTAGAAAAGTTTTTAATATCTCAAACATTTCTCTCATGAAAATCCCATATGTTTTTCAACCTTATGAGACTCTTACCGAAAAGGAAGAGCGTTTGGCTCACGAAGAAATGGAAGAGGAAGAAGAAGAAGAAAGGGATGAACTGGAAATAGAAGAAGAAGAAGAAGGTGAAACATCCTTAGAAAGTATTGAATACCCTTCCAATCCATCCAACAAAACCCTTCTCAAAAACCAAAAGATAATTGTGGAGAATCAACGGATTTTAAAACGATCCATTAGTAAAAAGTTGGATAACATGTCTTCGAAGATGAACAAGTTCTTTTCAAAAGTCAGCAAGAAACTTGGACTATCTTCATCATCTTCATCTTCTAACTAGTTTTATCTTTTAGTATCTTATTGTATTTGTCTTAGTTTGTTTCGAATGTTCGTGTAGTTCCTTATGTTTAATCATTGTATTATCCAATTATGCAATGAAATTGAATTTCCTTCCTGTCATCTAGCTTATTTTATAAATGTTAGTATATTATAGAAATATATATACATCATTATTCACAAAACAAAATTATCATCAATTTTCACTGAAGTATGTCGACATACCCCCCTTGACCATGTCGACATGTACTGGCCAGAAGTGACTATTGATTTTGAATTTGAAATTTGAATAACTACCAAATGTCTATTCATTTCAAACGAATTTCTACACCTATATATACCTTTGTCTTCTAGAAATCTTCACTGAAATTTATTTCTCATTAACTATATCCTTTATTTCTTTCTCTAATTCAATTATGGCCAATCCTATTCATAATCTATCTGAAAATCTTGAAGAAACACTCAATTCATTCAAGAATATTCTCTCTATCATCCTCTGTAATCAGCGTTACTTAGAATTAAGTCAAATGCAGATGATCAAGGAACAAGAGAGACACTTCGATGCAATTCGTTGGATGATCTCCTCCCTGCACAAAGACGATAACGAAGCACATCCTCCTGTTTCTCTATCTGTTGATAATGAAAATTGGTATGCCATCAAACAAGACCCTATCTTTGGAGAAGAAGGATGGGTTGATGTTCCTCGTAACGTTAAATTTTCTATCTTTGATTGATTTGTTTGAATTAATTTGTTTGATTTGATTTGGTTTGGATTGATACTTTGTGTGGAATGATTTCATTTGGTTTGAAGTTTGTTGTGTGAAAACATGTGTATATATACATTAAAATGAATATAGTCTTTAGTTAAGTTATTATGCTCATAAGTATCATTATTTCTTAATCTATATATTATATATTCCGTTGGTGTATCAATGTAGGTACTAAAGTCCAAGAGTAAGGGGGAGTAAAATTTTGTTGATGACAAAGGGGGAGAAGTATAAAATAGGGTAGTTAGGCATAGATTAAGGGGGAGTTGTTATTTTAGGGGGAGTTATTAGGATAGAAGGAATATTGTATAAACAAAGGTTGTCATCATTAAAAGGGGGGAGATTGTTAGTCCCTGAGGAGTTGGTTTTGATGACAACAACTTTAGAATAGATTATAAAATATAAATACTAACATTACAAGTTTAGATATATATGTATTTGCAGGATCTAACCATGCATGTATCAAGAATGAAGACTGTACAGTATAGAGATTCAAGATACAGAGATAGAATACTCATGAGTATCAAGATTATCAAGTGTTCAAGGTTAAGTCTGTTTTATTAGGAATATTTGTTAAAACTCGTAGAAAAGCACTGGCATCTTAATATCCAATTTATTCGTAGAATGGAATCCACTTCGAGCCCGTTAAAGGGATGGAACCTTAAGTAGGATGGAACCTACGAAAATCTAGCGGGACATTGTTTTGTATCCACTTATTTTAATTCAAATGATTTTACAAAATTATCTTGTTTTCAAAATGATTTCAAAACTTTCCTTTTAAAAGATTCAAAACTCTCTATCTTGATTTTAAATAATTTTAGCCTCAAAACATATTTAATTTCAAAGTCAAAATACTCCTGTTTTTAAATGTCTTTTCAAATAATATATTATATTTAACTTTTATTTATACTTAGATTTAAATATAAAATTATAGTTAAATTATGTATTTATTGTTCTTTATATCTACTTATGAATTTCAACTATATTCAAGTATATTTATAAAGTTTTAAATAGTTTTTATATAAGATAAATATTGTTTTTATAGAAATTCAAATTATCATTTTTGGCTGAGGGATGTCGACATGCCCCTAGGTAGTATGTCGACATAGTGACAGTTGAAGTTCAAATTCAAATTTCAAAAGAAGTGTCTATTCGCCATAACTCTTCATGAATGGTCATGGCTGTTGGTTTTCTATAAATAGGGGTCAGTTTCAACGAATTTTTAATCATAATTTTCTGATTTTCACTCCTCTTCATCTTCCACATTTCTTATTACAAAATCATACCATTACTCTACCGAAATCAATATCGAATCATACTCGATTACTTCTAGTTTGATTCTACATCACTATCTCTACAAGGTTCTCAGTGCTATTCAGAGTTATAGGTTTCTTTGTAATATATTAGCGATAAAAGGTCTGATTGTAGCCTTGTAAATCAATCAAGTGAGAAAAGGTGTGATTGTAGCCCTGGAAATCAATTGGGTGAACTTGTTGCCCGGTAAATCAAGTATCCCTACCCAGAGGATTGGTATTCTGGAGGGTGTACCTCGTAGCCTTGAAATCGAGGGTTGTAATTGTTGAATTGCTTTTGAAAGGAAATCCGTACTTAGTTGTACGGGATTGGATGTAGGGTAACTTCGAACCAGTATAAAATCCGGTGTGTTCTTTCCTTTACTGCTTTTACTTTATATTTGCATCTGTGTTTGATTCTGTGTTCATATCTATGTCTAATTAGTGTATACATTGTTAATAAAGTTAGATAAACTCAAAAAGATTAACAAATTTCTTAAAACACTATTCACCCCCCCCCCCCTCTAGTGTTAATTCTAGCCTTAAGATCCTTAATCCGCATTTCTCACATAAAGTACTAACTCAAACATCCCTCCTTAAACTGATTGTCCTTAAGACATCAGTTTAAGATAAAAAAACATAAGAAACAACTTAGTTTTTTTTCAAAACTACTTCCTGTTTGGAACATATTCCTAGCAAATTTCGCAGCTTTACAGACACAGCAGACTTGAGTGGCTTTGTCAAAATGTCTGCAATCTGATCTTCACTTCTACAAGAAACCATATCGATAACACCATCCTTACACATGTCACGCAAGAAGTGATATCTGACATCTATATGTTTGCTTCTTCCATGTAAAACAGGATTCTTTGACAACTTAATTGCAGAAACGTTATCACAGAACATTGGAATTGGATGATTTTGAATACCACCAAAATTTTCAAGCAATCGCCTCAACCAAATAGCTTGGCAAGCACCAGCTGCTGCAGCAACAAATTCAGCTTCAGTTGTTGACAAAGTCACTATCGATTGCTTCTTTGATGACCATGAAACAGCTCCACCACTCAACATAAATACGTATCCAGATGTGCTTCTTCGGTCTTCTAAATCTCCAGCATAATCGCTGTCTGTAAACCTACAAAGCTTTGACAATTCTCCCTTTTTATAAAAGATACCAAAATCAAGTGTACCTTTCAAGTAGCGCATTACTCTTTTGGCAGCAAGAAGATGTTGCTCAGTTGGATGCTCCATGAACCTGCTAATAAGATTTACTGCATACATGATATCTGGCCTTGTGGCGGTTAGGTACATCAAGCTTCCCACAATTTGTTTAAACAAGGTACTGTCGACTTTCTTTCCTTTAGCATCCTTAGTCAGCTTCAGTCCTAATTCAACTAGGGTTTCAACGGAATTGCAATTCTTCATTTTAAATCTGTTTAAAATATCCTCAGCGTATTTCATTTGCATGATAAAAATACCTTCTTCAGACTGCACCACCTCAATGCCAAGAAAATAATGCATTAACCCCATATCGGTCATTTCAAACTCAGCCATCATTGAATGTTTGAAGCTTTCAAATAGTTCTTCATCATTTCCAGTATAGATAAGATCATCTACATATAAACAAACAATTAAAAACTTACCAGTATTTCCAGACTTCATAAAAAGAGTATGCTCATATGGACACTTCTCAAAGCCTTCCCTATTGAAATAAGACTCTAGATCTAGATCTGGAGATTAGGGTTTTCCCTTTTCTCTTTTTTCCTTTCCTTTTTTCCTAGTTTTCTTAATCTTTCTCCGTTATTATCTTGTTTCCGTTCTTCACTTCAATCTCCTCATTATGGGTCTGCGGGATGCGGAAGGTTGGGAGGAGGTGAGAAGGAAAAGGGGCAAGGCACCTATTCCTTCTGGTCCGGATCAGAGGCTTACTTTGGGAGGGCAAAGTTCGAACAGAACAGGTAGATCTGAGGGTAGGGGGGTGTTTTCGGTTCAGACTGGGCGGACAGGCAAAACAAAATTTTCTAAGCAGAAAAGTGCGATGTCTGGAGGCAATTCCAAAATCATTTTCACTGTTTTAGAAAACGCAAAGAAATTTTCATACAGTGAGGCAGTAAAAGAAGGAGCAGTTGGGGATTTAGGTAACCTGGATCTGGAGTTTATAGAGCCTACTATAGCAGATGGTAAAAGGATAGGTTCCCTATCTGATGAAGCGATCAAAGAAGCGGAGGGAGGTTGGGATTTATGCATTTTGCTGTATGTGGTTGGGTATAAACCTTGGCTCCGTACATTTGAGGGTTATGCCAAAAGGGTTTGGGAAACTAAGAAGCCGTTTTCTGTTCATTCTAGGAATAATGGATTTTTCGTAGTGAGATTCGGATTTGAGGAGGACTGCAATAAGATTTTAAAATCAGGTCCTTGGTTTATGGACCGGAACTTGATTATTATGAAGAGATTATCCCCAGATATGAGAACTGATAGAGATCTCCTTACTTCTTTGCCCATGTGGGTTAGACTTCCTGGTTTAAGTTTTAAACTATGGGGCAATAAGGCCATTAGTGCTCTAACTAGTACCATAGGAGTTCCTATTAAGATGGATGAGGCCACTAAAAATAAATCTAGACTAGCCTTCGCCAGAGTTTTGGTGGAGGTTAATGTTAAATATGGAATGCCTAAATCCATTGAAGGTAGAGACGAGAATGGGAGGAGTTTCGTTCAAGAAGTAGAATATGAAAACCCTCCTCCCATCTGTGTCAAGTGTGTTTGTTTCGGACATTTAATTGATGAATGTCCTATGACCAAGTCCTGGGTCCCTAAAGAGACCCAAGCTGTTAGCTCCGATAAGCCTGGTATAGTTGATTGTGAAATTGAGTTATCAAATATTCCTGAAAAGGAGATAAATGCTACTGAAATTGGATCCAAGAATGATGAAGGGGTTGTCCCTTTCAATAATGTAGTGGCGGAAGACACAGAAGATAGGGAAAACTCTACAAATGTAATTGTTAATTCAATTCAGGAACAGAACTTGGGGAAAGTTGCATCCTCAGTAGAGCGGGGTGAGGGGGCAATTTCCGAAGGTACAGAGTCAGATCAGGTTACTTCTACCGAAACAGGAGTCAGTGAAGATTGCTCCAATGCTCCTCTGGCCAGGCCGGAAGGTCCTCCTGATCAAGGAACCAGGGAGCCATTCATTCCTGCTTCTCCAACTACCCCGGGAGCCATAGATCTGAGATCATTTCCTCCAAAATCACCATCGACTCACGTTTCTATTCTCAAACGCCCATTGTCATCATCGGATCACAATTCTATTCCAATATCCTTAACTTCTAATGATTTAGTTTTTGATGATGAAACTTATAATAATGTTAATTACAGGAGAGGGACTGATCATAGTATTTTATTACAGGTACAAGAGAATCTGGATCAGGACATAGGAACGACTAAAGTGGCAGAGGAACAAAATAGTTATGATAATGTAGACACAGTTCAGGAGGAAATGGAAGAACAACTTCTTCCGAAACCCCAAGATATAGAATTTGATAATATTCAGAAGGATAAGCTGGTCCGAAAGAACCCTAAGTGGGTGCAGATGTTAGGTATTCCTTCGGAAGACAAAGGGGAGTCCTCGAGCAGTAGACCCCAGAGGACCCGAAACAATAAGGTTTTATAATGTCTGTGGCCTGCTGGAACGTTAGAGGGTTTCATAACCCTAACAGAATGGGTGAAGTGAGGAAAGCTATAGGCAAATTTAAAATTAGCTGTTTTGGTATTTTGGAAAACAAATTGATGTTTCCAGAGATTATGAAGTTGGAAAAAACGTTGGAAGATGGTTGGAGAATTATAAGTAAAATATCTTGCTATTTTAAATGTAGGATTATGGTTCTTATTGGTACAAAAATTTGGGATTTCAATTTTATTAGTATGAGTGACCAACACATTTCTATTGAACTGATCAATTCCTCTAATTTTAGATGTAATTTAACTTTTGTCTATGCCCAAAATTTTGTTGAACTAAGGAAAAGATTATGGAAGAATCTACAGGAGGATGCTATAAATATTTATAGGCCATGGATGGTCCTTGGGGATTTTAATTGCATCCGTAGACCCTCAGAGAGACAGGGAGGTAATCCAGCAACTTTTTATAATTTGTTTGAATTAGATGACATGGCTTTATTTACTGGTCTTAATGAGATAAATATTAAAGGATTCGAATTTTCTTGGTGGTCGGGCCCGGGTAGAAATATTTTCTCTAAAATCGACAGGGTGTTTGCTAACCTTGACTGGATTAACTTATTCCCTGAATTATCAGTTGAATTCTTACCTCCTACGGTGAGCGATCATAATGCTATTCTAGTCTCGTTTACCTCTATCTCTAGGGTTAAGAATAGTCCGTTTAGATACATGAATCATTGGTCTTTATGCGACCAATATTTTCCTCTGGTTGAGAAACTTTGGGTTACCAACCAAATCGACAGACCTTTGTTCCAAGTTATTAACATTCTCAAAAACATTAAGAGGGATCTCAAGAGATGGAGTGCTAATTCTCGTAACATCAGACAAGAGGTGAATGTAATGAGAGATAAATGTTCTAGTCTTCAAAAGCTTTTGGAAAATTCTAATGACCATAACTTAGCTTTGGAATTTCAAAATGCCAAGACCAACTTGGATCTTGCATTAAAAAAAGAATTCATGGCGGCAAAACAAAAGGCTAAATGTGACTGGCTGATGATGGGTGATGAGGGATCTGCTTTTTTCTACACCAAAATGTCTAACAGAAGGAGTAGAAACCGTTTGACTAACCTTAATGTGGACGGTAAGGTGATATCGGACAATAAATTTGTTGAAGAGGCTATTGATTTTTTCAAGCAAACTTATAATCAACCTTTATGTGATCATTTTCCTGAAGTGATTTGCAAAACGGTTATTTCTGAGTTTGGGGCTAATTTTTTAAATAAGAATTTCTCTTTAGAAGAAATCAAATACGCTTTGTGGGATATCAAAGACACTGTTTCGCCGGGACCGGATGGTTTCAATTCGTTGTTTTTCAAGAAGCATTGGAATCTTTCGAAAGATATTATTTATAAAGCTTTAAATGATATTAATTGCATGCTGTAACACTTTATACAAGGTTCTCTCTAAAATCCTGTGTAACAGATTGGGTCCTTTTTTGGATAAGTTGGTATCTCATAACCAGACGGCTTTTATAAATGGTAGATCAATAGGAGATGGTATTTTGTTAGCTCATGAATTAATTAGAGGTCTCGGAAGAAAGGATAATAAATACATGTGTATAAAAGTTGATTTAAAGAAAGCATATGATTCGATTAATAGAGATTTTGTTATTCACATGTTAAGAAGCTTGGGTTTTACGGATAAATGGATAAAAATCATTGGAAATCTTATTAAGACCCCAGTTTTTTCTATCATTGTTAATGGAGAAGCGCACGGTTACTTTAAAGGCTCTAATGGTCTTAGACAAGGAGACCCACTTTCTCCTATCCTATTTACCCTAGTAATGGAATATTTTACGCTTCTTATGGAAGAAAAAGTAAGGGGTGGGCTGATCTCTCTTGTTACGGACTTTGGTAACAAATTGACTCACTTGATTTACGCAGACGATATCATTCTTTTTACTAAAGCCAATGTGCAAACTGCGTATGCTATTAACGAAGTTTTTAAAACCTTGAAAAGGGTCACTGGTTTGGAGTTAAGTGCGGAGAAATCTAACATCTTTTTTGGGAAAGGGGTAGATGGCTGTACAGACATCTGTTCTATTCTCAACATTCAACAAGCTACCCTTCCTATAAGGTATTTGGGTATTCCTCTGTCAAGCGTTAACTTGAGGGATAAGGATTGTTCTCCGTTGATAGAGAAGATCAAAGTTAGGATTGGAAGATGGGAAACTAAGATGTTGAGCTTAGCAGGGAGACTGGAACTTATAAAATCTACTATATACCCTATAATTCAGTTTTGGATGCAATGTTTCTACCTCCCTGTTGCTACTGTTCAGAAGATTAAACATATGATATTAAATTTTCTTTGGAAAAGTCGCAGTAGTAAGATCCCGTGGGAGGTTCTAAGTAGACAAAAAGAAGAAGGAGGTATGGGTCTGAGAAACTTAGAAGAGATGAACAAAACGCTATATATCAAATTGATTTGGAAAATCATTAACTTAGAAGGCAGTTGGGCGGTTTTTATGCATGGAAAATACATAGGGCTTAAAAGTTTCTGGGATATTAACCAGCGTTCGGATGATTCTGGGGTGTGGAAGTGTATTCTAAAAAATAGACACGAAGCCTTGAAATGTCTTTCCCTTAACATTGTAGATGGTAAATCTACTTCGTTATGGTATGATCCTTGGCTAAATGGGAGTTCTATTATAGAACGCATTGGTAGAGACACTGCTTTTAGAACTGGTACAGATAATATAATGCTTAGCAGGATTTTAAGAAATGGTGAATGGAAGTGGGACTTGTATAGCCTTCTATTTCAAATACAGAGTGAAATTGAAGATGTAAAGATTCACAATGACAAAGAGAGGGATTTCTGGTCTTGGAAGTGTACTTCGGATGGGCAATATCAGTTTAAAAAAGTTTGGAACTCGGTTCGAACTAGGTTTGATACTAAATTTTGGGCGACTATGGTTTGGAGCAAAATTCATGTTCCTAAAATGGCAGTTTGCCTCTTCAAGGCCATAAATGATTTTCTCTTGACAAAAGAAAGATTAATTCAGAAGCAAATAGTGGTCGATCAGAATTGTGTGTTTTGTAATAGTCACATTGAAAATATAGACCATCTATTTTTTCAATGTGACTTTACAGAAAAGATCTGGTTTTGGAGTTGTAAAAAAATTTTCGTCAATCCAAAAAGTACATTTTCTTTTATCCTGAAGGAGGATTTAACGAAAATTGTTTCTATATCCAATGCTCGAAATTTCAAGTCTGATTTATTCCAACTTTCACTCTCAGTTTGCGTCTGGCACATTTGGAAAGAAAGAAATGAAAGGATTTTTCAAAATCGTTTTACAGAAGGGTCGAAAGTTTGTTTAAAAATTTTCCAAACTATGAACATCAGAATGGCAAAATCAAAATATTTTCAGAACAGCACTGGCATGAACTTGGAAATAGCTTTGAAATGGGGTCATACCTCCCAACGCTGAATTGGGGACATTATCTTAATTCCTGTTTCTTTTTGCTACTTTATTGTTCCTATGTCTTCTGGCTTCAGATCTCGAGTACCTGTTTTATCTTACATTGATTCTCTCCCTCTCTAAATTACATTATATCTGTTTTTCATCTCTAACTAAACAGTAGTTTTTAAGTTTATTGATCTGCAGGTGGCAATTTGTCTGTGGATCCCTGGACAACAAGACGCTGATTTATTATGGATATTTTAGAAGCTTCTAAGGAAGCAGCTGTACTGAGGAAAACAGAAGCTATTTCAAAAACTTATCTTGTTTAGAGTCGTCTTGAGAAACAGCTGATGTTCCCTATGGTTTAGCAAGTCTTTCAGATCTCAGATGAATCTAAGATCTAAAATCTTTCGGGAGGCTTCTAATCTTTGAGCCTATTTTTGGGTGGAGCAATTTGTCTGTGGATTCCTGGACAACAAGACGCTGAATTATTATGGATATACTAGAAGCTTCAAAGGAAGCAGATTTACTGAGGAAAACAGAAGCCATATCAAAACTTATCTTGTTTAGAGTCGTCTTGAGAAACAGCTGTTGTTTCATATGGTTTAGCAAGTCTTTTAGATCGGAGACGAATCTCAGATCTAAAGTTTTTGCAGCTTCCTCTGACATGGAATCATAAAAATCCTCGTTAGTTTGAAGGCTATAAGGAACAAAGCAGTAGATTTAGATAGTATACTTACTCTAGTAAGTCTGGAGAGATGGCGTTCCGAGTCCTAACTATTTTCATTTGGAGTTCGCTGTAATTTTTGTCGTCTCAGAAGTAAAGGAGGAGATCAGATATTTCATGGCAGCAGCCATTTCTGTTTCTCGCGAGTTTTCTTTTTGGAAAGTTTGGAGTTAGGAAGAGAATGAAAAGTCGTATTGCTTTTTTCTTTATCGAGAAGCTTCTGGTTCTTCGGGAGGCTTCCATTCTTTGGGCCTGATAGTTGTAGTTGTTCTTGAGCCCAACGAGTATAGTTTTTGTATTGTCTTTGGATTTTGTTTTGGGCCGGTTATTGGCTTTTGCTTTGTATCTTGTTGGACTTGATTTTTATTTCTTAATAGAAAAGTTTGAACCCCTTTTTTAAAAAAAGAAATAAGACTCTATACAACTATACCAAGCTCGTGGTGCTTGTTTTAGTTTGTACAGTGCCTTCTTCAACTTATACACCTTGCCTTCACTACCTTGTTGCACATACCCCAAAGGCTGCTCTACATAAACATCCTCTTGTAATTCTCCATGTAAAAATGCTGACTTGACATCAAGTTGATAAATAGGCCATGAATTTTGAGCTGCAACTGAGACAACCAATCTGATTGTATCAAGTTTGGCAACAGGAGCATACACCTCTCTATAGTCAACACCGAACTTCTGCTTGTACCCTTTTGCCACTAACCGAGCCTTGTACTTATCAACTGCTCCTTTTTCATTGAGCTTGGTCTTATATACCCACTTAACACCAATTATGCTTTGCCCTTTAGGAAGATCCGTCAATTCCCAAGTATCATTCTTTTCTACAGAACCGATTTCTGAGTCCATCGCTTTCTGCCATTTTGCATCTTTCACTGCATCTTCAAAACTAATAGGATCACGGTCTACAAAAAAAGCCAAATGAGCAATGGTTTCCTCATCAGACAATTCACCACCACTCACATAATCATACATCCAATATGGTCTTTTCCTTGCTCGTTGATATCTAAAAACTGCTGGAGAATATTGTGGCTCATCAACTGTTTTTGGCTCCAACTCTTTCACATTTTCGGCTTCTTCTTCATCTAAAATCGCTGGAATTTGCTGCTGCAATGTTTCACTCCAATCCCACAACTTTTCTTCATCAAAGACAACATCACGGGTGATAATTATCTTCTTGGTGATAGGATTGTATAACCTGTATGCCTTAGACTCTTCGCTCACCCCAATAAATACACACTTCATCCCTTTATCATCAAGCTTCTTCCTTCTTTCATCTGGAACATGCGCATATGCTATACACCCAAAAATTCTGAAATGATCAACTGCTGGTTTGTTGTTACTCCAGGCTTCTTGTGGAGTCATGTCACTCACAGCAAAGGTCGGACTTCTATTCAGCACATGAATACTCCAATTCACTGCTTCCAGCCAAAAACTCTTTGGAAGATTACTTTTCACCAACATACTTCGAACCATGTTTAAAATAGTACGGTTTTTTCTTTCTGACACCCCATTCTGTTGTGGTGAATAAGCCGTTGTAAGTTGCCTGCGAATTCCATGCATTGAACAAAAATTGGCAAACTCATGAGAATTAAATTCCCCACCGCGATCTGTACGAACACTACGCCATAAATGACCTTCTGCAACACTTTTGCAAGGTGTTGCCAGCTAAAATGTTGCGACAGCTATAAAATTTTGGTCCTACTGCAACGTTGCATTTTTGGTGTTACCTTAGCCATAAAAATGTGTTGCTCTAGCTAAACAAGTGTAACACGATGCAACATTTTTATATAGTGTTGCAATAGATGTATTCAGATTAAAAAATTAATAAAATTAGCAATCCACGTGAATACGATCCAACGATCTACATTTAATCTGGTTGTTAAAATGGATCACCACTGCAATTTGGCCCAAAATTTCGTTTCCCCCCTAAACTAGTTCAGATCCCCTTTTGGTTTTCATTTCAATTCGTCTCCTCCCAGTCGCCTCCTCCCAGTCGCCTCCTCCCATTCGCCTCCTCCCAGTCGCCTCCTCCCAGTCGCCTCCTCCCATTCGCCTCCTCCCATTCGCCTCCTCCCAGTCGCCTCCTCCCAGCTACCCCCTAACCATCGCGACCATCTAGCTCCAACCAGAGCCCTGTCACGACACCAAAACCCGAAGCCAAACAAAGTTTTCCATTCAAACCCCTTTTGCCACCGCTGTCGTCGCCATCAGCTCTCGCCTCCAACAGAAGACCTGCTCGCCACCAACCCCTCTACCTTTCTCCTTTAGACCACTTCACCTGAAAACCCTTCTAGCGCCTTAATTTCTCCCAAAACCCGAACTGCTGCCCTCGAGATTTTGGTTCACTTCGTACTTTCCATCGCAAGTTCAGAGCAGATCCCAGGCTGATCTCTTCGTACTTTCCCCTATGATTGCGGTTGCTTCACTTGGTACTGGTAATTTCAATAAGATAGTATGCCCCCCATATGTTTGTGCAAATGCTCCTTTAACACTTGTTAATGTTTCAGAATCTGGCTGGGTATGTACTGCTTCTGGATGCCCTGTGCCTCCATTGCAAGTCCATCGCAAGTTCATAATCTGGTTGGTTGGTTCACCATTGAATCTGGATGTAGTTGTATTGGTTGAAGGTTGGTTGGTTGGTTTGGTAAGTTATGGAAGTGATGGTGGAAGTTGGTGATGCAGAGGAGTTTTAGTTGGCAGTGTGATGCCTGAATGTTGGCAGAGAGATGTAGACGGAGTTTGGAGTTTGACAATGATAGAGTGCTGTTGTGTATTGGTTACGGAGAGAAGCTAATGTGGTGATTGGAAATTGAAGAGTTTGCAGTAGAGTTTTGGTGTTTGGTCGTAGGGGATTCAAGCAGATTTAGGCGAGGAGATGGAGGATAGGAATTAAGCTCAGTCTTCATTTGTGCATCATTTTACGTCATTTCAAAGAAGGCTCGATCTTCCGAAATCGGATGAAATCGGACTGCGGTGCCCCGGACCCCCGCCGACGCTGCGCCCGGACCCGCTTCTCGGCTCGCCTTCGGCTCGGCACTCGGCTCGCCTTCGGCTCGGCATATATTTGTCAGTGTCGGTGTATGTATAAATTGAAACTGCATATGTAATGAGTGAACTGAGTGATGTAGTGAGGAATATCTGTATATATGAATATCAGTGTTATATATCATTGTATTGTAAATTAGTGGAGTCAGGAATTTGTACAATTTCAAATGTTGAAATAAAATATTTATTTAAATAAATTACTGTTTAAATATCAAATTCTGTGTAATAGCATTTTATTAAATAAATATTTATTTTTATTAAAAAATCAAATATGCTCTACATTGTGGGCCCCACAAATTCAAAAAGTTCATATCTATAGCAACATTTTGGAATGTTGCTACAGATACCTATGGGTGTTGCCATAGACCCAAATAGGGTTCTATTGCAACAATATTACTTATGTTGCCTTAGATAGTCAAAATGTTGCCTTTGAGGTCTAAGGCAACAGCAAAAATTGCATCACCCTAAAAGTGTTGCCATAGACCTATGGCAACATTTTTCGGGCCTGAGCCAACATTTTTTTTGTGTTGCAGTAGGCCATTTATGGCGTAGTGGAAGAACTTTAATAGACTTCCCTGTTTCTTTTTCGACAAAGGCTTTAATTTTTTTAAACATAATTAATGCTTCAGATTTTTCTTGCAAGAAATAGACCCAAGTTTT
Organism: Allium fistulosum; assembly: GCA_030737815.1. Lineage (NCBI taxonomy): Eukaryota > Viridiplantae > Streptophyta > Magnoliopsida > Asparagales > Amaryllidaceae > Allium > Allium fistulosum. The sequence continues at coordinate 408,958,086 of CM060908.1, read as the reverse complement.
CCTACTATAATCATCAATAAAAGTAATGAAGTACCTCTTGTTGCTGTTTGAAGCTGGACTAATTGGACCGCAGATGCCTGAGTGAACAAGTTGCAATACTTCCTTAGCTCTCCATGCATCTCCCTTTGGAAAAGAGTCACGATGTTGTTTACCGACAACGCATTCTTCACATGCATTGGAATGAAAAGTGATTGAAGGGAGACCTATTACCATATTTTTCCGTTGCAGAGTGTTCAAACCATTGATGCTTAGATGTCCATATCGACAGTGCCACAACCTTGAGTTTTCCAATTTCGTAGAGAAACAAATCTGCATATCATCTCCAATATGCAAAGGAAATAATATGTTTGTTGTCATGGTGGATTTGGCAAGCAAGCCATTTTGTGGATGGTGAATTTGACAACATCCTTTCTCAATAGTAATTACATAACCCCTTTCTTGCAGTTGCCCCATGCTAATAAGATTGCTCTTCAAATCTGGGACATAATACACAGCACCAATAGTAATAACATGACCCTTAATTTTCAGTTTAACAGTACCTTTGCCCATAACAGTAATTCTTGTATTATTTCCGAGCATCACACTATTTTTGATAGACTCATCTAAATCAGAAAATAAAGACTTATTACCGCACATGTGATTGCTACAGCCAGAGTCCAAGTACCACACGTGTGATTCCACCCCTTCCTTATCAAGATAGGTCATCAAGAGAGTCTCTTCTTCTGTTTCAACGAAGTTGGATTCTTCCCTTCTTGCTATGTTGTCGCTAGCAGTGCATTCAAATTGATAATGGCCCTTTTGGTGGCAGCGGAAACACTCAGTATTAGATTTGTCATGCCTGAACCCTTGATTGAAAGAATATCGGCCTCTTCCTCTCCCTCTGTATGCACCACGACCTCGTACTCTTTCACATCTACCTCTTCCTTCTTCAAGTGCAGCCTTCAAGACTTGTTCTTCACCGCCAGGTTTTCGAAACTTCTGCTCATGTACAATCAAGGAGCTTTGAAGTTCATCCACAGAGAGAGCATCAATGTCCTTTGACTCCTCTATGGAGCAAACGATGTAATTGAATTTCTCCGTGAGAGTACATAAAATTTTCTCCACGATCTTCACATCCGACATATCTTCTCCATACACTCGCATTTTGTTGGCCACGGTCATGACTCTAGAGAAGTACTCTGTCACTCCCTCATCCGACTTCATCTCCAGAGTTTCAAACTCTCGACGGAGAGCTTGAAGATGAGACTTCTTGACCCTTGCATTCCCTTCGAACTTTTTCTTCATGGCATCCCAAATGTTTTTCGCAGTATCCTTCTTAAGAATGGTGTCCAAAACTGTACGATCAATGGCCTGGAAGAGGTAGTTCTTCACTTTCAGGTCCTTCAGCTTCAACTCCTCGATTTCTTTTTTCTCTGCTTCTGTCAGCGTTGATTTATTTGCTGGCTCGACATAGCCAGTCTCTACCAAACTCCAAAACTGCTTTGATCTAAGAAAGTTTTCCATTAACATGGACCAATGGTCGTAATGACCATCGAAGCGAGGGATCGCAGGCTGCACAAAACTTCCTTCACTCATCATCTCGTTTGCTGCTGCAAACTACAAAAGCTGCTTCTTTGTTTTTTTTTCCTCCAAGCCTAACCTGGCTCCGATACCAAATGATAAATATGAGTGAATTTGCAGATTTTAAAAGTACTGAGAAAACTTCAGTTTATTATTTACCAACTAGAAAGATATATATAGAATTACAAAAAACATACCACGTAGAAAATATGAGATCCTAATCTCTTGAGGTTCCTAAAGAGTAGGACAATTACTGACTAGAACAACTAGCCGTTATTTGCAACAACAAGAAACTGCAATCAATAAAGTACTAACTCAAACACAAACTTTAATTTGTTATCATTCATTACTTGTCTCACAATTTTGTCACATGGATGTCCTAACCTATAATGTCAGATATCATATACATTATTATTACCAAACATATGATCATTGCTTATAGAAACCTTGTTGCATCTCATGTGATCTTGAATCATTTCCTCATAAGTATCAAATCTGTATAGTCCCTTATGTAGGTTACCCTGCAGCAAAACCTTTTTACTCGGGTTATCCTTAATTAGGTAGGTTTAGGATGAAACTCAATAAATACATTATTATCAGCAGTAAATTGAGAGACACTCATCGAATTCTTCTCGATTTGAGGGACTCTAAGCAAATTTCTTAGATGCAAGACTATATTACTTTCATTACATATAAGTATTGCATTTCTAGTATGTGATATATTAGTTGATATACCATTCCCCATATAAATAACCTGTTTATCTTTATACTTATAGGATCCAAGATTCAGATTTTGAAGGTTGTTAGTCACATGATTTGTAGCCCCTGAATCTGGGTACCAGCTATCATTAACGAAATCATCAGGCTCGGCCAAATCTTGAATGTTAATCTGGCTTGTGCCTTCCCTTTCCTGAGATGATCTTGGTCCTTGATTCAACATAGAGAGATTGGCACTGATATTGTTATTTCTGGGATTGAATTGACCTTGCTATTGTGAGATGGAGAACGCTTGTCATATTTGAAATATCATCTTAGGGCTACATGACCAATCCTTCAGCAAATCTGACACCTTGGTCTACCAGACCATCTACCTCCTCTTCTTCTTGGAAATTGGTTGCCTTCTCTATATTGAGATGTCTCATTTTTGTAGCCTTGGGGCTTGTCATATTATTTGGACTTGGAGTTTTGGTATAGTTAATTGAGAGGTTAAAACTTGTTGTTATTTGTTCCAATCTGCTTTCATGGACAAGAAGAGTCGAATAAACATGTTGAATGGATGGATGTTTTTCGTGGGATGAGATTATGGCTATGACAGCTTCATATTCATCACTCAGACCATTCAAGATCATCAAGATTTGTTCACTTTCTGAGACCTTGTGCCCAGTTCCTTTGAGGGCATCACATAGTGTTTTGATCTTTAAGAGGTATTCATGCATACTGGTTCCATTATTATTGATATTTTGTAATTCTCTTTTGTAGTGCATCATCTTTGCGGCAAATTGTGAATTAAAGACCTGTTGAACTGTAGTCCAGACATCATTTGATGATTTGCAGCCAATCAGCTGAGGTAGGAAGCTTGTGTTGATAGAAGCAAGAAGCCAGGAGTAGAGAAGTGAATCTTGTCTTTAATGAACTGTGTATTCTTGATTAGGAATAAATTTGTCATCTGCATCAGCAATGAACTTTGGTGGTGTTGGGGCTGTTCCATCAAGGAGACTTTCAAGACCGTACCCTCTAATGGCTATTTCTACTTGGAACTTCCATAAAAGAAAGTTGCTCTCATCAAGAAGTACGGTGATTAATTGGATTTGGGGTTTGATGAGGTTCATGATGGAGTTGGTGGATATTTGGGAGGAGACATTGGTCATGAGGTTTTCGTCAGTGGAGCTTGATTCGGTTCCTATGGTAGATGGTAAAGAATCTTGATCAGAGGATGATGATAGAAGACTCTAGGCAAGACAGTGCACTGATACCAAGCTGACAAATAGAGAAGATGAGTTTCAGATTTTATTATGAATTGAACAAATGAATTACATCAGATAATCAATTACAAGCCTCGACCACACAATATATAGATACAAATGTATCGACTTATTCAAAATAGCCAACTTGGACTTGATCAATACATTTCATCTTCTAGTGGGCTATCCTATCTATTGTTGGGCTGATACATGCATGCCGATACACCTGTGGACGCTGATATGTGTGTGCACGCTGATAAAGCCATACACTAACTAGAATTCAAGGACCCTCATGTTATATGCAGCTACCAGTTGTTTCCCCTTATCAACTCTATTAGATCAAGTATTAAAAAGGCCTGAATTACTATCAAATTCCAACCTAACAGAATCCTCAAAATCCTAAGTAGAACAATTAGTTTTAACAGACTAGCACCCTCATAAATGTTCATATCCAAATTTGCAAGAGCATCAAATTTATTAAACAATACTAGACTTGGATCTTCAAAAATCACAAGTTTAAATATATGATTAGTAGCCTTTTTAAACTCGTCATCTATACTCGTTTCAACCGAATAACGGTTAGATAATGTAGAGGTGTTACTCGCTTTCTTGAAAGAATGTCCTCGAATTTATCCTCCTCGAGTTGAACATTGAATGAATTAACATTTGATTCATAACTAATCACAACTGGATCAAACTTAATAATATCAAAATAACCGTCATCATATATATTTTCATTTTCAAACAGAGACGAATCACCTCAATCTTTGGTAAAGAACTTTTCTTTTTTCACCTTTTTGTCTTTACTGAAAAGTTTCACACCCGTGATCTTATGACCATGACAAAAAAAATTCGAACCAATATTATCAAAGTGCCAAAATAGCATATTAATAAATAGCTACCTTAGGCTTTTTCACAACACAACAATCAAGAAGCATAGTTTTTAGCTTTAGAAATTCCATCACAAAATGATAGTGATGGTCTGCTATGCTCATTGGCCTCAGCAAAGGAGGATTCAAAGCCACTGAACAATTGAATTTCTTGTGACTAAAAGATCCACACTTGAAACAATGAGCTGGTTCCCTATAATTTTTTTCATGTGATTTCTTCCACCGCTTCTTTAGCAGAAGTACCCCCTTTATAATTCAATGCCCAAGATTTCCTGCAATGATTTTGAGGCAAACAGAATTAGGGAGGGGAATCCTTTATAACTCTCGCGTATGACCAAGAACCCCAAGAAACCAAATTCGACGATCTTGAATGTGTTGATTCCCTACTTTGCATGAAATTAGGGCGATACTCATGCACAACGTCATTAAAGAACGCTCATAGGGGTGTGAAAAATTAAGAGGAAATATAAGAGAAGGGTTTTGCATACACTGTCCGTCATTTTTCTAAGAGAGACGCTGTAGAATTTGTTTGAACTAATTTACTTAAATGATTTTTTGCTTTTTAAGAATACAAATAATAAAGAACATATGAACGAACAAAAATTAACAATTTTCAAAAGTCACTTTTTATTTGATTGAAAAGAAATATTTTTTTAGATTTTTGACCCACAAAAGTGGATTCGGCAATTGTTAAATTTCTGGATCCGTCCACACATCCCTCCGTGAGGGTAACATATGAGTTTGGTCAACATCTTTTAACAAAAGAAATCCCTTATTGTTACATACGACCAAACTCATATATATACCACTCCACCTCCATTATTTTTCATGGTGTGAGATTATTATTTTTTCAATGTGCGCCCATTAGCCACATACAATGTGAGACACCCCAACAAATCTCCACCTTGGCTCGCATACATCCATGCGTCTTCCAATACGCTAACACAATGTCTACACCATATCGATTCCTGTGTCATTCTACTGGATCCAACGTACCATTATCTAGCTCCACTTTAAGTCTGAATACTTAAGCCTACACTACTAGCCACCACGAATTACAGATCTCTTGCGCATTATCCATTATTCTAGGCGTTACCATCGGCTTTGATACTATGTTGAATTGCTAGATCCGTCTGCACATCCTTTCGTTGGGGCAACATATGAGTTTGGTCAACACCTTTTAAAAAAAACGAATCCCTTGTTATTACATACGACCAAACTCATATATATACCACTTCACCTCCATTATTTTTCATGGTGTAGGACTATTCTTTTTCTAATGTGTGCCCATTACCCACACACAATGCGAGACAACCAAACAAATCTGCATCTTGGCTCGCATACATCCATGCGTCCTCCAATACGCTAACATGACTCCTGCACCATATCGAGACTTCGTTCCCATGCCATTCTACCAGATCCAACATACCATGATCTAGCTCCACCTTAAGTCTGACTGCTTAAGCCTACACTGCTAGCCAACACGATTTACAGATCTCTTGCACATTGTCCATTGTCTCAGGCATTACCATCGGCTCTGATACCATGTTGAATTTCTAGATCCATCCGCACATCCCTTTGTAGAGGCAACATATGAGTTTGGTCAACACCTTTTAACAAAAGGAATCCCTTTTTATTACATGCGACCAAACTCATATATATACCACTCCACCTACATTATTTTTCCCGGTGTGGGACTATTCTTTTTACAATGTGCGTCCATTACCCACACATAATTCGAGGCACCTCAGCAGCAATATAAAATATTAAACAAAAAATAAATAAATATATATATAAATATATATAATTTGAAATCTAAAATTATCAAACTAGAACATTTAAATTTAAAAGTATAAAATAGAAAATTAGAAATCTAATCTACAAAATGCAATATTTCAAATTTCAAAGTCAAAATTCAAATTTTTAGATATCCAAAATGAAATTTCAGAGTTCAAAATTTGAAATTCAAAAACCGAAATTAAAAATTCAATACTTTGATTTATAAAATTTTGAATTTTTAAAATTCAAATATTAAATTTTAAACTTTTAATTTTCCAATTTTCTAATTTCATAAAATAGGAACATTTAAATTTTGAAATTCAAATTTCTAAGCTAGAGTTTCCAAAGTTTCAAATTTATAATTTCAGTTGAAATTATAAATTTCCAAAAAATAATCAAGATTCTACTAATTAATTTCTTTTTTAAATTCAACATTCAAAATTCAAAATTCAAAATTTTCAAACTTTGTTTTTTTGAATTAATAAATTTTAGTTTTGCCTTTTGAATCTTCCAAATTTTCAATTTCAAATTTTAAACCAAAATATTTCAAATTAAAAATTTTAAATTATGAAATTTCAAACTTTGTATTTTTGCATTTTTTAAAAATTTCAAACTCTAAAGTTTGAATTTTCAAATTTCAAAACCTTAGTTGTCAAAATATGTGTTTCTAAGTTTTAGACTCAAATTTTTCAATATTAAATTGAAAATTCAAAGATTTGATTTCAAATTTTGAATTTTCAAAACTACTTAAAATTTCAAAATTTGAAGAACCAAACTTTAAAATTTCAAAATTTATAAATTTCAAATTCTGAATATTCAAAATTTAAGAATTTTTATTTCTAGATGTTATCCAACCTTGTGACCAAGCGATATTTGGATGAATCAATCGGTCGGACAGGTGTTTACCATAGCGAAAATCCAAAATGATAACTACCAAGCCCAGGTGTTAAGCAAAATCGAGAAAAGAAGTCCTAAGACAGCAAAGAGTCTTTAACATGTTCCTACACACCTCCTAAAAAGAGTAACAAACTTAAAGATCCATGGTACAACAAAAGTCATGGATCGCTATCGATCCCTGATTAGTGATCGGTATTGGTCCTTGAAAGCTTCTCTGAATCATCAATCGCCTCATGCCATACAAATATGGAACAATTACAAGTTAGTCAATGACATGTGAAATGGTTCGCAAGCCCATCTCAACACAAACGATCGATGAATAAGTTATGTATCGACCCGGTTATTTTAGACCATTCAAATCGACAATAAATCCACACATGTCGGACTTGAATTGTTCAAAATATCAGATTGCTAATTTAAATTTGGCAAAACTCAGCATATATAATAAATAAATCAATCACAGAATCACAAACACTGAGTAATACAATAATACGTAGCGGAATAAATAAATAGTAGTTCATGAAGCTACTATATAAACATTAGAGTTAGAAATAAATACAACAGAATATCTCAAATGCAGTGAAGTCTCTAGTACAACAGATGACTTCTCTGAACAAATCAACTAGAAGAGCTGAAAGCTGAGGCAATAGTTGGATCTCCAAAGGAAGCTCCAAACTCCAAAGGTGAGTCTCAAATGCTGTATCACTCGGTCTGACCCAAGCGTAAAGCAAAACACAAAACACTCGAGTCAGGATTTACATTCTTTTATCAATAAATCCAACTCAAGTGAAATATCAACTGAAATACAAGTAACTTAAAGGATGTTTGAGATAACCATCCTCTAAGGATCCATGGAACTATCTACAATGTAGAAATATACACTATAACACCGTGGTCATTTCAAATTAATTTATGCTTCAAAACCAAAATATCATTTTCATTTCAAATATATTTATTTTCCAAAATAGTGTATATATATTAAATAATTTATAAAGTAAAGTATTTAGAATTTTCTCAAATTTCACAAATTGATTCAAATCAACTCAAATTCCAAATTCAAATTCATTCAAAGCTCAATTCATCAATTCAATTCAGTTCTCAATAGACCATTTAAATTTCAGTATATTTCAAAGCTTTAATATTCAACATTTTCAAAGTTAAATTTAACCGTTTCATATAGCTCTTGATTTAATTTCATTATTATTTAATCACGAATATTCACTTAATAAATTCAATATCATTTAACTAGCCTTAAATTACATTTTTACTAAATATTTCCTTAAATTTATTTAAACAAGCAAATATTCATTAAATTACTTAAATCCAACCCAAGTTATGAATCATATCTTAAATCTCAATTTCAATAAGTTTCAAATCGGTTTAACTAAATAAAATTCTTTATTGATTACAATTTCAACTAAATTCAAATTATTACCGAGATCTATTTTGGAATATAAATTTAAATACTTAACCATATTATATGTATTAAATCAATCTTAATTAAATTAAATATTATCATTAAATCTATATATATCGTTATCATTTATATATAATAATTTAAGAATCAACATTTATTAAAACCATATATTTCTTTCCAAAACCATAGATTTTATTTTCAAAATACTTATATATGGACCAATGGTGTCTGTATATAATTTCATATCCTATGGTCAAGTGATACGGATATTTATCATTTCAATCCGTAATTTAAGTATATACGGGTAGATATCATTTCGACCCGTAATCCCAAATTCAATTCGAATGAAAATCGCTTGGGTTTATCATTTCAACCCGTAACGAAATTCTCCTATTCTAAAGTCCGTTCGGGTATGTATCATTTCAACTCATAGTGAATTCTAAATTACAGGGAACTTGCAGAGTGATAACAGATAATATAATAATATAACAGGCATATATCATCAATAATAATATAATATAAACAACAGGATATGGTGTCATATCCCTCAGGTGAACAGTTACAGATAATAGCATATATGACAATTTAAATAACTACAGCAGCATATTTCAATTGTCGTTTCAATTGAAATCAAATTTTATAAATATAAGAACGTTAAATCGTGAGTGATTACTCACCTTTCGAGGCTAGAGAGAATAGACAATGATATGGGTTACAGGTCCAAGCATGAATTTCGAAGCAAAGCATAAGGGACTTGAGTTCGACGAACAAGCTGATAACTAGGAAGAGACGAATTCAAATCAGAACTGGATCGATGAAGACAAATGGTATCAGTGAGCTTACATATATATATATATATAAATGACTGTTTTTCAAATTACTAATTTAACTTTAATGCACATAAAACAAAATCTATGTCATTTCACTAGTCAATAAGATAATAGATAATATAATAAAATCTTATTCCTACTACTGTATATATATTATAAACTAACATGTATATACTTTATAAAATCTCACAGTAAAACTAATATAAACTTTATAACTTTATATACTACAAACCCTATATATAAAGGCTAAAATATACACAGAACACTATATATATATATACCATAACCTAATATTATAATATATATAACTTTATTTTAAAGATATTCGCAACATTTAAGTAAATATTTGAACCATGTTATATCTAGAGAGTCCATATTTAAAATCACCAGAACTTGCTTTATAAAGTATATATATTTACTAACCTGTCACATACAACTTACTTATTAATATATACACTTAAACAAATCGTATAAAACTTGTATAAACTTATATATATATATATACATAAACTGACATATTAGCTTGGATTGAAAAGCAAAATATAATATAACTTTCTATCAACAAGTACACATTTCAAAATCAAACTATATATCTATATATTTGTAGGTTGTCATATACTTTTGGTTAAAATAGAAATCAATAGAGCATAGATCAAATCAATACATATATATATATTTAAATTTAAATTTTAAACGCAGCCTACTTATATTACATTCAAACTTATGCTGTCAATCAACTTATGCACATATAAGCAAACAGACGGTATATATATAAACTAATGTGTGTACAGATATTGTATATATAAAAAAATCAGTTTCAAATTATAATCACACTAAACATACTATACATAACTAGAATAACTTACATATATATTCCACACTTTATTGGTAACTTATTCATAAAAATGCATATATTTTTATATTTTAAACACACCTATAGGCAACAGATATCTACTAATATACACAAGTATGTAAATTCCAAATATATATATATATGTATATATATATATCCTACTTAAATCACAGCCAAACTTCATGCTCTAATTTTTATATAATACCATAAGTCAAATAAATTTACCTCAGAGTGAAACCTTCCAGTATGATAAAATATAAGTATAATATAGTGAGCTACTGCTAGGAAAAAGAAAAGGTGGGAAGAAAAAATATAGGTGAGGTGAGGCTATGGGCTGCTGTGCTTGATGAGGGTGAGGTCGGGCTACACGGTGATGGTGATAGGAGATTTTGGTCGAGGAAGTCAGGTCCAGAGGGAAGGTCGGAGTGGCTGAGTTGACAGAGAGGGGAAGAGGAGGAGATGAAGGCGGTGTGAGGGGAAGTGGGGAGGTGCTCGGCCGAGATTGGCTACGGTGGTGGAAAAGGCTTCAATTCAAAGGGAAGGGAAAGAAGGCTGCGAAAGATGGAGGTGGAAGTGCTGTCGGTAGTGATGAGGATCTCGGGTTGAGGAGGCATGCGTGAGCTCCGGTGGGTTTCAAAGATGGAGGAAGAAGAATCCTCAACAGTAAAAGAAAAGGAGAAAACGTGGCCATCACTTGTATATTGTCATTTGTATATTGTACAAAGAGCAAACAGTTAAAGTCATATATATTTTTAAACGATGCAAATATCAAGGGCCAGAATTGAATTCGTCTATTATTATAGGCAATAGCTGTTTTAGAATCAAATATAAAGTGAAGAGTCGGAAATGGACACACGTTGATTTAGCTGAAAAACTTTAAAGCAATTTATCTATTTGTAACTGATGTAAGATTTGAATGGACAGGGAAGCAATAAATTATTTGTAGTAGTCAATTCCCTGGATTTCATGCAAATTACTGAAGTAATTAATTATTTGCTTGGGCTGCACGTTTAGATTTGAAAACAAGGGAAAGTGTAAAGTCAAAATGTGGTACCGCTACGGTGAATAGTTTATTGTCTCCGTCGCGTACCGGACCTCAAAATAAAGAGTTGAATATACCGCAGGGATCAGCACGACGAGACGATCAAAACGGTACACAGATATCAGTGATACGATTGAATTATAAAATTTCAAATTTTCGCCACCGGAAATGCTGCAAAATTGCAGAAAATAAGATAAACGGAGCTAGAGAAGATCTAATTTGAAGAAATAAAATATGACGTCTCACTCAGAAGATGATTTAGAAATTTATTGTGTAAAAATATTCAAGTTTGGAAAACATTTAATTATCACTAATATTTAACTGATTTAAATTGAAATAAAATTACACAATAAAATAAACTTCCATATTATTAATTGAAAATTTACCATATGCTATGTTTTTAACTACGTATTCCAAATATTAAATTTTATTTCCAAATTTTATTATTAAAAATTTCGCAAAATTTTAATAAATTATCTTATTAAAGCCATCAAAATTTTCGGGTCGTTACACTCTCCCCCACTCAAAACTTTTCGTCCCCGAAAAGGAAGGAGGTAGGAGAATAGGAACAACCGGAAAGCAAAAATAGATTGAAAGACAAGGATAAACAATTAATTTAAAACTATATAAATTATACTGGAAATATTCATTTGAAAAATTCAATTGCAATTCAATTATCTTTTATACTTTAATACTTGTCAAAACCCATTTGTAAAATTTCTTTCTTCCTTTATAAATACCATTTATATGTTTAAATGACACCTTTAATTATATGGAAAAAAAACTATTTGAAAACAATTATTTATATCATTACTTGTATTTACAAAGAAACTATTTGAAAACATTAAATCCATAGTTTATAAATTTATAAATTTTATCTCAAGATACTTTTCAATATTATTAATAAACCAATAATCATTTACTTTAAATATGGTTTATTTAACTAATAACTTCTGAAATATTAATAATTTGCTATCAAACCATGTAGTATATAAATAAACAATATTTAAAAAGGATATAGTCAACAAGGAAAAGAAGGAGGATTTAGAAAAACAGAATATAGGTGAATGAATAAAGCTGAGCAGATAAGGTAGATTCAAAAGAATAGTATCGGGCACGAATAATTAATTTAGAACCATAAGGGTTTTAATTTCAAATATTAATACAGAATTTCTTTGTTGAAAAATACTTCTATAATAAAGTAGCTTTAAAATAAAATACTTTTATAACAAAACACTTTTATATCGAAACAAATTTTCCTTTCGAAAATACTTTTATAACTCGATGTCTTAACAAGTTTATCCTCGTTCCTGTAGACTCTGGCAGTGCGTTGATCAAGCGCAAAGCTAGAATTCTCCAGGTACTTAGTAGACTTGTTTCAACACCCAGTGAAAATACTGAAAACTTTTAAAAACAGATATGGAAAGTACAATCCAAACAAAAAAACAAACAAAACCTTTGTCTAACCATGGATCGCAAATACACAAAGGTTACGCCTGGGTCCCCCAGGAAACATCCGTATCCGTAAGCTTTCTCAGCCCTGCAAATTGCGCCAGGATGACTAGTAGACCGCAGATACACAATGATTACGCCTAAATCCCCCAGGAAACATCCATATCTGTAAGCTTTCTCAGCCCTACGGATTTCGCTACTAATACGACCTACATAGATCACATGATACACAATGGTTATGCCTGAATCCCCCAGGAAACATCCGTACCCCTGGGCCATCCAGCCAGGTGAATTACGCTATGCAGTCACGCTCGTAAGACCATGGGTAACGCCATGGAATTCGATGGAAACTCGAGTATCATATCCGGAAAACCAATAATCAGAGAAATATCGATAGAATGAATCCACAATGTGGCCACAAAGCGGATATCAAGCAGAAGGCACTTTCCATAACTTTACTTCGAAAATATGTATCATATAGTACCTTTTCAAATCACTTCAAATATCATGCTTATATAAAGTCCATTATATATAAGATTTCATTTTCAAATCAAATACATTCCAAAATCAATAGTATATCAAATCACACTTATATAGACTTCAATTATATAAGATTTCACTTTTCAAATTGAGTACCTTTTCAAATCCATAGTTTTCGAATCAACATCATACTTATACAAACCAAATTTTTATATAAGTTTGATAACTCCCAAATCAAGTATTTAGTAACACAAGGTTCTCAAACTTCAATTTGTTTCAATATCAATTCAATTTTCAAAATCATATAAGCTTTCACCAAATTATTCTTCCAAATCAAATATCTTCAGTTCCAAAGTTTCAAAAATAATAAATTTAGAAAATAAATCCAAATTTCCAAATCAATATAATTTAAGTCAAACAGTTCATTTCCAAAATCATCTTATATTTACATAAAGTCCATCTTATAAGGATCAAAATTTTCAAAAATAAAATTTGCTGTACGAAGAGCTATATGGGATTGAATATCTTTGCTTTTATGGGTTATATATCTTTGTAATTTAAATTGGAAATTTTCTTTTAGTAAGCAAAGATATTCTAACCTGACAGCTTTCAATTTCAGCGTCAAAATATATCAATGATATTAGGATATAAGAGGTACATATGTCATCATTTCGCAAAATCACATTCGATCGCTCACTCGATCACACAAGTTCGTTTTCGAACTAGTATTGTCCATTCGACTTCCCTAATGCGGATTTCGATATGGTTTCTTGACTAGAAGCCATCAGTCTCCTTGCATAGCCATATACTATGATAGAGATTTCTAGAATCAAGCCCAAAATCCATATTAAATATTCGCCATTAAGAATCAAATGAAAAATCCTAACACGAAATGGTGAAATTCACCTCGAACTTGTGTACTCAAACTTGGATCAAATTAATTATGCGAAATAAACAGCATACGTACAACTTACGTATCTATGCCAACTTGTTAAATATATAGTTTTATAAAGATGTTACCCAGTTAAAACATTTAACTAAATTTTATTCAAAATATATTGAAGACCAAATTCTTTTCAAAACATTTCAAATCCAATTTCATATTAGAAAAATTCAAAATAGCCTTATTCATTTACTTAACAAAACAATTTCAGCTTATTTAAATCATATTACTACATACTTTAACATACATACCAAACTTATATACTTTATACTTTTCAAAATTTCTTAGCTTTGAAAAGTTAACCTTGATTTGGAAGTGCTCGAACCTTCAAAATAGTTGAAGAAATCATTTTCAAATTCAAGAGTTGGAAATCAACAACAATCAGTAAATCAATTTCAAAAGGTGGGTTTCAAATCCGAAACTCAAGGACTGAACACCGGGTCACTTCAAATCATTTCAAATATATATATACATATATCTTTCAAATATCAAATCGTACTTCGAACTTTGAAATCAAAATTTGGTTTCACAAAATCACTCGCATAGCAAAGCTATTAAAGTGGCCTATCCCCCACTCTGAAACTCGAAAATCAATGTCGATGATGCGTGCACTCATCACCGAAATTATTTTCCAGCGACATAAGTGAGTTCTGGACTTCTATTTTCTCAAACTTCTTTTTGAAATTTCTTCGAAATCATTCGAAACTCATTAAAATCATTTGAAACATTTCTTATTCGGAAAATACTTTTAAATCATATTATTATTATATATTTCAAAATCTTAAAACCAATTTCAAAATACCGGAGTTCAATTATCGAATTTCAAATTTAAAATCCTTCAGTTATAAATCATTTTTATATAAATCAATTTCTTATATAACTTTCAAATTTTCAAAAATTCAAATTCTTATTTTTAAAAGGTATATATAACCCTTATCGAAAACATTTTCGCTTTTATATATAGAATATAATCATACTTATCAAAATAATAATTTCGATAAAACAATTTCAAATACAAACAACCCGATTTTCCAAAGGATGATTCAAGAATGGATTCCAAAACAAAGATAGAGATTCAAATTAGAGGGACTCTAATCAAATAGAATTCTGATTCGAAGATAGACTCGAACGAAGATGAGATAATTAAATATCAAAATAGAAGATGGATATACTTATATAAATCGCAGGCGACCTTAACCGGGTCAACCGTGACTTCAAAAGAAGATCGGTGCAGAATTCTGAGGCAAATCGACATTCGATCACCAGATATAGAATTCGGCATAACAAGAGATAGCAGCATCTAAACCGAGGGATATATAAATCTCCGGTGAATCAATGCCAATTGTAAAGGAGTTTCACCCCTTCACAATTCATTCAAAGATTGGTGGGATCGCCTATTCTTATAGAGATCATTCGAAGTGGAGTTATGGGATACTCCAGAATCAAAAGAATACAAATAGGGAGAGACAAGAATGAATTCTGGAACCGAAAGGAACGTCCAAAGTTCAAAGGAAGTCGAGTCAAAAGGAAGAGATTCAAACTCGAATGAAAATGATTCTGTAAATAAATTTACCAGATATGCTAAGTTTTGCCTAGAGCCAAAGCTCTGATACCAACTGTAACGACCCGGTTACTTTGGACCATTCAAATCGACAATAAATCCACACATGTCGGACTTGAATTGTTCAAAATATCAGATTGTTAATTTAAATTTGGCAAAACTCAGCATATACAATAAATAAATCACAGAATCACAGACATGGAGTAATACAATAATACGCAGCGGAATAAATAAATAGTAGTTCATGAAGCTACTATATAAACATCAGAGATAGAAATAAATACAACAGAATATCTCAAATGCAGTGAAGTCTCCAGTACAATAGATGACTTCTCTGAACAAATCAACTAGAAGAGCTGAAAGCTAAGGCGATAGTTGGATCTCCAAAGGAAGCTCCAAACTCCAAAGGTGAGTCTCAAATGCTGTATCACTCGGTCTGACCCGAGCGTAAAGCAAAACACAAAACACTCGAGTTAGGATTTACATTCTTATATCAATAAATCCAACTCAAAAGAAATATCAACTGAAATACAAGTAACTTAAAGGATTGTTTGGGATAACCATCCTCTAAGGATCCATGGAACTATCTACAATGTAGAAATATACACTATAACACTATGGTCATTTCAAATTAATTTATGCTTCAAAACCAAAATATCATTTTCATTTCAAATATATTTATTTTCCAAAATAGTATATATATTAAATAATTTATAAAGTAAAGTATTTAGAATTTCCTCAAATTTCACAAATTGATTCAAATCAACTCAAATTCCAAATTCAAATTCATTCAAAGCTCAATTCATCAATTCAATTCAGTTCTCAATAGACCATTTAAATTTCAGTATATTTCAAAGCTTTAATATTCAACATTTTCAAAGTTAAATTTAACCGTTTCATATAGCTCTTGATTTAATTTCATTATTATTTAATCACGAATATTCACTTAATAAATTCAATATCATTTAACTAGCCTTAAATTACATTTTTAATAAATATTTCCTTAAATTTATTTAAACAAGCAAATATTCATTAAATTACTTAAATCCAACCCAAGTTATGAATCATATCTTAAATCTCAATTTCAATAAGTTTCAAATCGGTTTAACTAAATAAAATTCTTTATTGATTACAATTTCAACTAAATTCAAATTATTACCGAGATCTATTTTGGAATATAAATTTAAATACTTAACCATATTATATGTATTAAATCAATCTTAATTAAATTAAATATTATCATTAAATCTATATATATCATTATCATTTATATATAATAATTTAAGAATCAACATTTATTAAAATCATATATTCCTTTCCAAACCCATAGAATTTATTTTCAAAATACTTATATATGGACCAACGGTGTCTGTATATAATTTCATATCCTATGGTCAAGTGATACGGATATTTATCATTTCAATCCGTAATTTAAGTATATACGGGTAGATATCATTTCGACCCGTAATCCCAAATTCAATTCGAATGAAAATTGCTTGGGTTTATCATTTCAACCCATAACGAAATTCTCCTATTCTAAAGTCCGTTCGTGTATGTATCATTTCAACCCATAGTGAATTCTAAATTACAGGGAACTTGCAGAGTGATAATAGATAATATAATAATATAACAGTCATATATCATCAATAACAATATAATATAAACAACAGGATATGGTGTCATATCCCTCAGGTGAACAGTTACAGATAATAGCATATATGATAATTTAAATAACTACAGCAGCATATTTCAATTGTCGTTTCAATTGAAATCAAATTTTATAAATATAAGAACGTTAAATCGTGAGTGATTACTCACCTTTCGAGGCTAGAGAGAATAGACAATGATATGGGTTACAGGTCCAAGCATGAATTTCGAAGCAAAGCATAAGGGACTTGAGTTCGACGAACAAGCTGATAACTAGGAAGAGACGAATTCAAATCAGAACTGGATCGATGAAGACAAATGGTATCAGTGAGCTTACATATATATATATAAATGACTATTTTTCAAATTACTAATTTAACTTTAATGCACATAAAACAAAATCTATGTCATTTCACTAGTCAATAAGATAATAGATAATATAATAAAATCTTATTCATGCTACTGTATAAATATTATAAACTAACATGTATATACTTTATAAAATCTCACAATAAAACTAATATAAACTTTTATAACTTTATATACTACAGACCCTATATATAAAGGCTAAAATATACATAGAACACTATATATATATATATATACCGTAACCTAATATTATAATATATATAACTTCATTTTAAAGATATTCGCAACATTTAAGTAAATATTTGAACCATGTTATACCTAGAGAGTCCATATTTAAAATCACCAGAACTTGCTTTATAAAGTATATATATTTACTAACCTATCACATACAACTTACTTATTAATATATACACTTAAACAAATCGTATAAAACTTGTATAAACTTATATATATATATAAACTGACATATTAGCTTGGATTGAAAAGCAAAATATAATATAACTTTCTATCAACAAGTACACATTTCAACATCAAACTATATATCTATATATTTGTAGGTTGTCATATACTTTTGGTTAAAATAGAAATCAACAGAGCACAGATCAAATCAATACATATATATATATATATTTAAATTTTAAACGCAGCCTACTTATATTACATTCAAACTTATGTTGTCAATCAACTTATGCACATATAAGCAAACAGACGGTATATATATAAACTAATGTGTGTACAGATATTGTATATATAAAAAAATCAGTTTCAAATTATAATCACACTAAACATACTATACATAACTAGAATAACTTACATATATACTCCACACTTTATTGGTAACTTATTCATAAAAATGCATATATTTTTATATTTTAAACACACCTATAGGCAACAGATATCTACTAATATACACAAGTATGTAAATTACAAATATATATATATATGTATATATATATCCTACTTAAATCACAGCCAAATTTCATGCTCTAATTTTTATATAATACCATAAGTCAAATAAATTTACCTCAGAGTGAAACCTTCCAGTATGATAAAATATAAGTATAATATAGTGAGCTACTGCTAGGCAAAAGAAAAGGTGGGAAGAAAAAATATAGGTGAGGTGAGGCTATGGGTTGCTGTGCTTGATGAGGGTGAGGCCGGGCTACACGGTGATGGTGATAGGAGATTTTGGTCGAGGAAGTCAGGTCCAGAGGGAAGGTCGGAGTGGCTGAGTTGACAGAGAGGGGAAGAGGAGGAGATGAAGGTGGCGTGAGGGGAAGTGGGGAGGTGCTCGGCCGAGATTGGCTACGGTGGTGGAAAAGGCTTCAATTCAAAGGGAAGGGAAAGAAGGCTGCGAAAGATGGAGGTGGAAGTGCTGTCGGCAGTGATGAGGATCTCGGGTTGAGGAGGCATGCGTGAGCTCCGGTGGGTTGCAAAGATGGAGGAAGAAGAATCCTCAACAAGAAAAGAAAAGGAGAAAACGTGGCCATCACTTGTATATTGTCATTTGTATATTGTACAAAGAGCAAACAGTTAAAGTGATATATATTTTTAAACGATGCGAATATCAAGGGCCAGAATTGAATTCATCTATTATTATAGGCAACAGCTGTTTTAGAATCAAATATAAAGTGAAGAGTCGGAAATGGCCACACGTTGATTTAGCTGAAAAACTTTAAAGCAATTTATCTATTTGTAACTGATGTAAGATTTGAATGGACAGGGAAGCAATAATTTATTTGTAGTAGTCAATTCCCTGGATTTCGTGCAAATTACTGAAGCAATTAATTATTTGCTTGGGCTGCACGTTTAGATTTGAAAACAAGGGAAAGTGTAAAGTCAAAATGTGGTACCGCTACGGTGAACAGTTTATTGTCTCCGTCACGTACCGGACCTCAAAATATAGAGTTGAATATACCGCAGGGATCAGCACGACGAGACGATCAAAACGGTACACAGATATCAGTGATACGATTGAATTATAAAATTTCAAATTTCCGCCACCGGAAATGCTGCAAAATTGCAGAAAATAAGATAAACGGAGCTAGAGAAGATCAAATTTGAAGAAATAAAATATGACGTCTCACTCAGAAGATGATTTAGAAATTTATTGTGTAAAAATATTCAAGTTTGGAAAACATTTAATTATCGCCAATATTTAACTGATTTAAATTGAAATAAAATTACACAATAAAATAAACTTCCATATTATCAATTGAAAATTTACCATATGCTATGTTTTTAACTACGTATTCCAAATATTAAATTTTATTTCCAAATTTTATTATTAAAAATTTCATAAAATTTCAATAAATTATCTTATTAAAGCCATCAAAATTTCCGGGTCGTTACAAGTTAAGTACTTTTGTCCTACCTCCGAATCAAGGAATTCACTCAAGTTCAAGCACATAGCAATGTAATCAAAACTTCAAATTCGAAGATGCAAGTTAACCAAATGTCTACAAGAGGGAAATCAAGATCTGGAAAGCAAGTTCATGGATCGGTACCGATCCTTGAATATTGGTGAGCTGGCAACGATCTCTTGGGAATGACTCCTTGAGGACGTAGGGCAAGGACATGGTGAGAGATTTTCGTCGACCTATAACTATAGTTAAAGGAGGAGAGGCATTGTTTGAGGTATCCCTTTCACTTGTTTAACGAATTTCTGCATTTTCTTTGTAATCCCACAACTCATCACTAATCCATAAGAACAACTTTGTAAAATCTCGGTAGAAACTTCAATAAAGTTTAAGTGGACATAGGCTTCTAATTTGTTGAACCACTATAATTGTTGTTTGTTCTTGTTTTCCTCATTTTTAAATTATTTTCTTCATTTTATTCTCTGCTATTAATCTTTAGGTGTTTGTGCCAACTTTTGGCCTAAACATTTTGGTTCTTTCACTGAGAAGTATCGCTCTCACGCTATTTGGATATATCTTCTACTTTTGGATTGCTTTAGTCCATGATGTAGATCTGTCAGTTTTGTTGTTGTAATCAATGACCATTCAAATTTCCGTAGAATCTATCATAAGATTAATTGAAGTTATGTCTCCATGAAAAGAGAAATCCGCCACCTGTAATTGCTTGAATGATGATGTAGGTGGTGATGTTGGTCATGTTGCTGGTGGCCAGAATGATGAAGTTCAGGTGAATGTCGTTGATCCACCGCATAGAAATCACAAAAATAGGTCAACTGGATGAAGGGATCTTTGGGAGTCAGGTGAACCTAGGTATCGTGGAATTAATCGTGACCGTTTACAGTGCCAAATACTCAGGACGGACCATGATTTCTACCGTCTAGTAGACCAGATTGAGCCAGTATCTTTGGTTGATATTGTAAATGAGTTAGTAAGTGAAAACCAACATAGAAACAATGATGAATGGCGTTCTTCTCCCAGTAGGAACCCATTCATTGAGGAAATATTACATGAGGAGTATCTTCGAAGTTTCATTATACCGACGATGCCGTTTTATTTGAGGATGATGGATCCAAGGTAGCATTTGATGAAGTACGAATGTCATATGGACATCGCAAGGGCTATAGACACTACCAAGTGTCGTTGTTTCCCGATCTTTCTTGAAGGTGTGGCTATGATGTGGTTCAGCCGACTTTCGTTAAGATCTATATCATCATTTGATCAATTGGAAAAAAAGTTTGTTGAGCTTTTTCGTTTGCATACCACTTGACCAAAGGATGTGATGCCGTTATCAAACCTTTTCCAGAGTACCAGAGAATCGTTGAAGGACTTCTTGAGAAAATTTAATATGTCGGTGACTGAAGTAAGTAACACTAAGGAAGATTAGTGTTGATGACTTTGATAAGAGGGATTTACCCATATACCAATTTTGGAAGATGGCTAAAAATAAAAACCCCATCGACTATGGACGTTTTTTTACGAAAAGGCAACCCAGTTCTTGCGCTTGGAAGTAGCAAGTACAACTACTAGGAAGGCCGATGGTGGCTAATCGGCTGTTATAATTTAGAGTAATGTGGCTGTGAAGCAATTCGATGAAGGTTCCTGGAATGTGGTAGTGAATATGAGGAATAAAGGTAGCAACCAGAAGAGAAGTAATTAGGGTGATGGAGGTAGAAAACCTGATTTCAAGAAACATCCGAAATACAAAAATTATACACCACTGAACAATTCGGTTGAGAATATATACCTTGCAACACGGGGTACTGAGAGGGAGAAAAGGTCTGGCAAGTTTTGTCGCTTCTACAAGACCCATGGGCATAACACGAATGAATGCAGACACCAACGATATGTTATTGGGGATTTAATCCAGAAGAAGAAGCTTCCACAGTATGTGGAAGCCTGGTAGGATGGTGGGTAGGAGAATGCTCAACTCCGGGAGAAACTTCTTGTTTGTACCAAAAATGGGCACAACACTCTTCGGAAGTCTTTGAAGAGATAAACGCGCAGAATGAAAATTAAACTGTGGATTATCTAACAAAAACTCCAAATAACAGAAAGTAAATTGCAAAGACAAGCGATTTAGAGTGGTTCGGCGTTTTGCCTACGTCCACTATGAAGTTTGATGATTTTATTGCTCGATTACTTGAAGATTACAGTAGTTGATAATGTAATACAACTGAATTCAAATGCTAAGTGTCAATCTAAAGCAGCGGCGGTGTTCTGGAGTAAATCTGGCAGAATCTGGGCGCTCTTCAGTACTTAGAATTCTTCGACCCCCTTTCTGAATGACCAGGGGGTCTATTTATAGGTGTAGGAGGCTGGTATTTCGCCTAAAATGTGGGGAGACCAGTTCTGGTACGTCAGGGGGCCCACATGGCCGAAATCTGGAGATCCGGGCCCGCTTTGGGATCGATTCGACCCTTGGTTCGAATCGATCAAGAAAGCATCCAATCGAGCTGAAATTTGGCGTGCACATTCTTCATTATGTGTTTGAACTTCTGTGAAAATTTCATGGCATTTGGACTTGTAGAACTCGAGTTATGATCGATTCAAGTTGGTGATTTTCGTATTCTGGAGTCGTTCGAATCGATATGCTCAAATCGATTCGTTCGAATCGTTCCTCCTGCTCGTGAAGATGGTGACGTGGTGCGCCTCCTTCGCATCGGTCCACTTTGCACTCCGCATTGACTGGGTCGAATCCATGACTTGGATTCGAAGATGGTGGGTTCGAGAGCAAGCTGCGTCTCATCGATTCGAAGTGAGGTCATGTACCTATCGATTCGAAGTGAAGCTTTATCTTATCGATTCGAAGTGAAGCTTCCGCGATGGATTCGAAGCAGACCAAAGGGTTCGATTCGAAGTGAAGCTTCCGCGATGGATTCGAAGCAGACCAAAGGGTTCGATTCGAAGTGAAGCTTCCGCGATGGATTCGAAGCAGACGAAAGGGTTCGATTCGAAGGTAAGCGTCCACGATGGATTCGAAGCAGACGAAAGGGGATGGATTCGAAGACGATCGAGTCGACCTTAACGGATTCGAACACAAGGTTGTTTCCTCCATTTTCCACCGGTGATATCTTGAGCATACGAACTCGGATTGACTTGAAAATTGGAACGTCACTTCCTCTGGCCTTGCTTAGCATATCTTATCAATTGTAGCCCGATCCGGACTCGGACAAATATCGTCGATATTCGTAGTGATCCTACGTGTAACCGACTTCCAAGACGATCTGTTACTGTTTTCTAGTTAAGTCCTTGATATCACGGCCTTGCCAAAAGGCGGGATAACATTTGCCCCCCAAAGTACGTCTTGTGTAAACATGACGTGCTTTGAAAAGTCGCAGTCTCTCACTGGACAGCTATGACATGCTTTACCGAAAGTTGCATTCTGTATTGCCGTAATCGACCGTCGCAAAATAGTGACTGGCTGTCAGTTTTTTGAGTCATGACGAGATGAATATTCGATCCCTGTAAATGATAGAGATCAAACATTAGTCAGAAATACGCGCATACGTGTATTGTCTTGGCTTTGATTAACGTTGCGTGATTGCAAGTTGTTGTCAGTTCGGTTTACTATCGAAATCTGCGTCGGTCCTCTCCTGGACCGATTTGAGATTTGAGTTAAAACACTGCTTTTATGATTATCTATGATCATCCTCTCGTACTGATCCTCTCCTGAATCGGTACAAGAGTAGACAAGCGATTTCAAACATTGAGACTATTCGTCCATTCTCATCAGTGGTTGGCGATGGATTCGAAGCTGTGCCCCTTCGAATCGATATTGCGTGGATTCGATGTTCTCTGAGTTGAAGTTGTAAGCGCTCGAATCAATGTTGCTTTGTTTCGATGCTGCTGGAATGGATTCGATGTGGCAAAGGATTCGAAACCGGATGGATTCGAACTAAAGGAGGGATTCGAACTGGTTGATCGACGCAGTGCTTCGAGTCGATGCTGCGGATTCGAAGGAAAAGCCTCGAAGTCGTCTGGTGTAGGTATTCGAGTCCGAGTCGACGAGGTCGCCTGGTCAGCTTCGAATCGATCTGGACCTGTGGCGATGGATTCGAAGATTCTGCTTCGAATCGATGAGTTAGACCCATTATTCCCGGTTGCGTTTGACCGGGAGGCGAATGGTCTCGTTTCTCCTATATATACCGGGGTCCTGTTCACTTTTTACTTTTTACTTTTCACTGTTTTGAGAGCTTCTTCTTCGAATCGTTTTTTCCAAGACCAAGACACACCTGCTCTCCTTAAAACAATCGATTCCTTCCACGCTTTTACTCGAAATCCAAACAGGTATTCAATGGATCGATTCGAGATGAGGAAAATGGAATTATCTTTGCCTTAGAAAATTCTGTGAAGTGATGAGATCTGAATGGAATGGGTCGACTCGATGGAGTCGAGGAGTGATGAAATCTGAATGGAGTGGGTCGTCTCCCGTTGTTTCGCATCGATCCAGGAATGACCGGTTCGAATCGATTTCGAGGGCAAGGTTTCGAATCGATGACTTGGAGGGAAAAGGTCGATTCGATCGATTCGAAGTGATGTCATTTAGATCGATTCGAAAGAATTGAATCCTGATCGATTCGAAACAATGTGGAGCCTACGGATTCGAAGAGCTCCTCTATCACAAAGTTATATCGAGTCGAACCATACGGATTCGAAGTACCTGGTATCGAACTCCATCGATTCGACCCTTATCGATTCGAAGTCGATGGATTCGAACGTCTTCGTCCTCTGATACCATTGCTTCTTGACTTGCTCCATCATATGAACTACGACCAGTTTCAAGTTATTCTCTGATGAACTTAATGAACTTTGGCATACTTGACTCCGACGAGCTTCGGCCTTGCATAATCGAACTTGATTGACAGACTTGAATTTCCTTTGAAGCTCGTCGATGGAACCATGACTTAACCAATAATACAACTGATTTATACTTGAAGTTGGTCCGTAGCGTTTGGATGGTGCGGAAATGACGGTCAGCGATGACGGTCACTTTCTTTCTTAAATTCTCAAGTTATGTTGTACGAACATCTCGCTTCATTCTGTTAAATTTTCTCGAGTGATGTATAATACTTGCATTGCACGACATGTTCACACACACTACACTGGGGCATGCACGGGCTTGTTCATAAACTTAATGTTGCTTTCTAATGAGTTAGCTAATTATGGAATCTTCGAGCTCCCAGCAACAAGAGGTGCAGAGCTCGACTCCTCCCGTGCTTGAGATTCCTGACATCCCTGCCGACGTAATCGATCCGGCTCCAGATGAATTGCCGGAAGCAATATTTATTGAGGACCCTGTTGATTCGGTTCAGTCCAACATATCTGAATCCTTGTTGGGACGAATATGTTTAAAGCATAACATATCTCTGGGTGACGTATTATTGCCCAGCGCCACCGATAGACCGCACAATCCGCCTGAAGGATATACAGCATTCTACCGTCATGCTTGTGCGGCTGGAACTCTTCCTCCCTTCAATCAATATATCCGAAGGATGCTATCATATTTAGGGATTGCTCCTTCACAACTTCATCCCAACGGGCACGCGCTGCTGAATAGTGTCTTCGTAATATTCATGGACTGTCTTTTTCGCCCGCCGAGGCCCTATGAAATCAGACATATATATAACTTCAAGAGCAGGGGTGATAGCCCGTCGTTTACATTTTTGGAGGCAGTTAGAAATTGCCAAGTTGTAGTTGGAGCTTGGACGCGACTGAGCTACTTCAAGAACGAATGGTTCTACGTTCGATGCCCTCCGGGTTTTGCTAGGCGATGGTTATCTAGACGTAAGTGCCTTAACCTGTTTCTTTGACCAATATCTCTTCGGTATTAAAATTGACATTCCATTCCTTTTACAGCTATTATCTCTAGGCCCGATGGAGGGCGTTTCAAAGGTACCGTCCGGAGTCTTCAAGAAGTTCCGAGCGAGCTGAGGCACATTGACTCGGTGCTGAACGACTACAACTTAAGAGTTCTGGGTTTGATCGACATTAATCAAAGCATAGTTGTTGAGGGATTTTCAAAGTCCGTCTCCAAGAAGGAAAGTAAGAAGAAACCCGAGAAGAGAAAAGCGAAGAGGTCACTCGGGATCAGAATAATCGAGGCGAGTGACGAAGAAAGAACTCAGACGGATTCAGAGCCGATGGCTGACCTTTCGGGAAACTTGGAGGAATCGGGAGGAAAACGGAAAGGCAAGGCCGCCGTTTCCAAAAAACTTAAGTCAAAAGGAGGAAAATCTGTAGATGTGTTTCTTCCCGCTTCCGGAGTCATGATTTCCGAGGCCGCCCCTTCTCATTCGAGAGATTCTCTCAAAGGGCTTGACGATATTCCTATCCCAGATTATATATCAATCTCTCATAATCCTGGGTTGGAGGAATTACAAGATGTCTTAAATATGAACGAGCCCTTTCCTTTAAGTGCGGTCAACACTTCCGGTCGGTTTGGGGGTTTACACATTTACACACACTTTCACGGCACTTCATGACTTCTGCATAGTAAACATTGCTTTATGGGATTTTAATCCGTAATTCTTTCTTATCGCAGGTGAGATGTCAGGGCGTGGCTCCACTTTAGATAGGCTTCGGAACGTGCGTCAATCTTCTCCATTTTATGACTCCCGTAGGAGAGAGACAGATAGGGACCATGGGCGAGGCTACTCGAGTCAAGAACGTTATGACAGAGACAGGGATTACTCGCGTAACCGTTCTGGTTATGATTACTCTGATAGAGACCGGGGATACCAGCACCGACCCCGATCTCGCTCTCCTCCGCCTCCCAGGGCCCCAGTAGACCTCCCAGGGCCATCTCATCAACAACAGTTGCCTTCTCAATCTTCTCGGCCTGACGCTCAACGGCCCAGAGTGGAACCAACGGCAGCTGCTATAATTGAACAAGCTCCGGCCGAGCTGACAAGCGAGGGAGCTGCCAAACTCGCCCAAATGAAAAACGACTACCCGGAGATTTGCATGGACGGCTACATCTTCCCGCCTAACTTCAAAAGAATTCCACCAGAGGCTGAGACCACTGCTCATAACTACATCCACGACTTCTACGCTCAGTACAAGGAGTGGTATAAGGCAGCCGTGAAGGCTTCTAGAGTAGCTTTTGACAGGGCGAAAGTCATTGCCGAACGTGACGTTGACATTGCGAAGCAGAAACGCATCATTCAAGTTCTTCAATCCGAAGTGGAAACGTCCCGAAAGTCAGAGCTTGAAACTCTTAAGAAACACGAGGGTGTCGTGGCCAAACTAGCGAGGATGCAGCAAGAACACTGTGCCACAGTGGAATAGATGGGCCATCGCAATACCACCGTTGCAGCTGAGCGAGACTTAGCCGTTAAAGAGCTGAACGAGCTCAAGGCCAAATTCGCTGAAATGGTGAAGGAGAAAGACGATGCGAACGCTACTGCTCAAGAGGCTTGCGACCAAGCAGTATCCCTCAGGGCCGAACTTGCTGCGGCGGCGGTCAAGGCTAAGTCCGTGGAGGCGGAGATTCAGGAAAAAATCTTGGAGGAGAGGTCCAGGCTAGATGCTGAGTTTGACGATCTCCTAGTCACGTATAACGCTAATGTGCTGGAACACAGAAATCTAGCGTGGCTGGGAGATGATTCCATGATCTTATATAATGCCTGGACCCGGCTGGTGAATGAGAAGAGAGCGGCGCATCCGGATGGAGCACTTGACGACTTTGAACTGGAGATGCGCCTGCTTACTGAGGATGAGAGGAAGACCCTTCATGAGGTGGTAATTTCTATGGCGAAAGAAAGACTCGGCGTCCAATCATCAGAGACAGGCGAAGGTTCGGGGACCGCGCATCACGAGGCAAGTGTTGGAGCCGTAATCTCAACATTGCCCGAGACCACTGGTGCGGTAGACCCCCAATCTGTTCCTGCATATAATCCTGACCAGCCGTTATTATCTTCTGCCGATGATTCCACCCATGTTTCGGTCCAGACCAAGGAAGGTATTTGAACGCTTCTCGTAGTTTAGTCGTGAAAAACCTTAAGCAACACACTTGGCTAACAATCTTCGTTTTGTCGCATTTCAGTGACTGAAGCTATTGCGTCTACGCCCCTTGCTCTATCAGTTCCTCATCAAACACAAGGGGTTGTTTTTTCTGAAGCCGTCACGACTTCCACTTTGATTGGCGAGGAGGGAGATGTGAATATGTTTTCTTTCAACGCTCAAATGATTGAGGAGCTTCTCAATGAACCCATCGACCCCTCTGCCAACCCGTCCGATATCGTGAGTGAGGCTGCTCCGGCTGTTAGTTCATCTATGCCAGCTATTGGCACATCTGACGCGGCCCATGTATCTCGTGAGGACGATGTTTTAGCTGAGATTGCCGCCGAGATGGCAGCAGGGAATGTTGGTTCTAGTCCGCCCGGGCCTGCCCCGTTAATGGTGATTTCGCCGGGTGGTACTGTAATGATTGAGACCGCTCCTGCCCCTCCTCCTGCTACTACTTCTATGCCTCCGCTCGCCTTCCTAGAAGGACTTCCGTCGCCTCCAGCTCTGAGGAAGATGTCGACATTATATCGCTGCCGGAGGGCAAGCCTGAAAAGAGCAAGCGATTGAGGAAGAAATCGGGCAGCGGATCGGGTGGAGCTACCCCGAAGAAGAAGATAAGGAAGAAGAAAGATTGAACTCTTTCTTTAAATTTCTGTTGCGTAGGGTAGCATTTTGTTGATTTTTCTATTGCCGTGTATAGATGTGGATTCGGCTCCCACTAGTAGCAATTTCTTGAACCATTTTGTAATCAGATTCTTTTTGTTGATAGTGGAAATGAAAACGTATTCACTTTTGTCTCCAACTTGCTATGTGTTATGGTTCTGCCCCCAGTATTGGGGATTAGTGTGGAGTTGATGTATGTTTATACTCCGTCTTGCGTACAGGAAGTACGGAGTTAGTTAATGTTTATACTCCAGTTCGCGCTCTCGGAAGCTGGAGTTTGTTAATGCTTATACTCCAGTTCGCGCTCTCTGAAGCTGGAGTTTGTTAATGTTTATACTCCAGTTCGCGCTCTCGGAAGCTGGAGTTTGTTAGTGTTTATACCCAGCTCGCGCTCTCGGAGTACTCTGGGGTTTTTAGGAGAATGTTTATACTCCGCCTTGCACTCTGGGAGTACGGAGTTAGTTAAAAAGATTGTACCCAGCTCGCGCTCTCGGAGTACTCTGGGATTTAGGAAAATGTTTATACTCCGCCTCGCACTCTGGGAGTACGGAGTTAAGTAAAAAGTTTTGTACCCAGCTCGCGCTCTCGGAGTTCTCTGGGATTTTGTGAATGTTTATACTCCGCCTCGCACTCTGGGAGTACGGAGTTATTTAATGTTTATACTCCAGTTCGCGCTCTCGGAGGCTGGAGTTTGTTGATATTCATACCCAGCTCGCGCTCTCGGAGTACTCTGGGGTTTTTAGGAGAATGTTTATACTCCGCCTTGCACTCTGGGAGTACGGAGTTAGTTAATGTTTATACTCCAGTTCGCGCTCTCGGAAGCTGGAGTTAAGGAAAAAGGTTGTCGTGTATCAACCTATTTCTGGCCTGATGTGATGGCTTGCCCCCGAGCTCGGGTTTCATTTGGTGAGTGGTTGATTGCTTCATAGCCACTCCCTACTTGAATAAATTCCATTGCGTGATGGAATTTAGCTCTTTGTGCATCGTGACGTTGTACATTGTATTTAATGAATCACAGCTCTGGCTCAAAGAGATGGCATTTTATTGCTGAAATAAGAAAACATGGCAAAGTCAGTTGCCTTATTACAAATTCTAATTTCGAAATGCAGAAACAAATTCTAAAACAGAATTGAAACTAAATAGATAAACACAGCCTGTTATGTGCGATGGCGACGAAGTCTTTCGCTATCCAAGGCCTTTGGTGAAGCTAGACCATCAGCGGTCGTCATCTCATATAAATCATCCCCGAGCTCTTGCTTAATCTCATGTGATCCCTTCCATGTTGGTTTCATGTGCAGCAGTGCTGGGTATTCTTTTTTAACGACGATCTCATTGCGTTCAAACGTTTTAAGTCGGTCTTTGGCATCGCGTAATCGGGCGACTCGTTTTCGGTGTATGACTGTTCTTAAGTCAACCTGATCGCCCTGGACGACTCCAATTCCGTTGACGGTGGGAAACTTTAAGGTCAAGCACCACGGGGCAATTACAGCTCTGAATTCAGTAAGGGCAGGTCGTCCTAAGAAGGCGTTGTATGGCGAGACTATGTTCAACACAGTGAACTGTAATGTTCGAACTCTCCAATGTTCCTTAGATCCCAACCTAACTGGTAACTTCACCACCCCAATAGGTACGGTAGAGCTACCGTTGAATCCATGGAGGTGAGTTTGGCAAGGTCCCAAATCCCTGGGATTCATCCTCATTTGATTATAAGCATGTATAAAAAGGATATTCACGGAGCTCCCGCAGTCAATTAGTATCCTCTTCATCCAAGCTGGACCTACTTGTGCCGATATCACGAGTGGGTCCGTAGTCGGGCTTCCGACATAACTAGTATCGTTGTCTCGGAAAGTGATGTCGTTAATTGTCGCTCTCTTTCGTTTGGTCGAAGGTTTATTGTCTAAGTTATCATCGTACTCAAAGTCTGTTCGTCTAGCCAAGTTGTTATATGATTTCACTTCTTCCCAACTTCGCTTCGATGTTCGAGGACTATCACTTACAACATTAATTACCAGTCTTCCTCCGACACGACCTGGTTCTTCCTGCCTTTCTGGATTTTGTACATGATTCTGATTTGAGGGGCCCGCCCCTTCAGACTGCGGTGCCCGCACAAACTGATCTAACTTCCTTTCTCTGATAAACTTCTCAATGAGGTCCTGCAAGTGTCGACATTCATTGGTGTTGTGGCCATAACTTTCGTGGAATCTACAGAACTTCCCTGTTTGAATCTGTCTCTCCGACGATTGCTTCGGAGCCGGTTTCTTGTATTGCATAGTATTGCAAGTCTGTAGGTACACATTCTCCAACGATGTATTCAATGGTGTGTAACTATCGAACATTGGGACCTCACGTCGTGGACCCCGATTTGGATCTCTTTTCTTATTATGATCATTGTTACCTCTTGGCTGAGTTTGCTTGTTCTGTATGTTCAACTGAACTTTTCCGGAATTGTCACCGGACTGTTTTACTGCTACATTGCTCTGTATCTCTTCACTCTTGGGTCCCGCATCGTCTTGCTTCCTAGATTGTTTCGCGTCCTCTTGTCGTAAGAATTGCGCGGCTTTGGAGTAGAAACGGTCCAACGATGCGGGCGGTTTTCCGGCTAACCAGTTTCCAAATTCAGAATCAGGGTCAATCCCCTTTGTCAATGCCATTAAGATTGAGTTATCGTTGGGGTTACTAATCTCCACACATGCCGCATGGAATCTTTCTAAATAACGCCTTAGCGTTTCCCCACGAGCTTGGGTAACACTGGATAAGGTGTTGACATCTTTGGGTCTAGCGACATGCATGCGAAATTGTTCCACAAATTTCTTAGCCAGTTGATCAAATGAAGAGATAGACCTAGGTGGCAATCTTGTGAACCACATCGTTGCAATTCCACCTAGAGAGATGGGAAAACTTCGACATTTTACTGCGTCATCGGCCCTTGCGGCGCTCATTGACCATTCATATTTTAAGATGTGTTGATTGGGATCAGAATTTCCTTCGTACATAGGAAGGGTTGGCATCCTGAATCGCCGGGGAGGTTCAGCATTCAGTATCTCGTTTGTGAAGGGAGTATGACTACGGGAAAGTCCCCAGTCATCGTTGGTAAGGCCTTGGCTTTCGCGGATCATCTGACGTATCATAGTCGAGATGTCTGGCATTGCTACATTTTGAGCTTGCCGAGCTAAGGTGTGGTCGGGTTCCACAGCGCGAGTTAGGACCGGGCGCTGTCGACGGTCCAAATTTTGCCTCCTTGGCTCAGCGTCATCCAAGACGTATGGTTCAGGAGTACGTCCACGTTGCCGATTATTCGGCTCTGAAAGATTTCGGGTATCAACCCTTGTTTCTATTGTGGCAGCTGCGACATGATTGTCCGCGGTATGCTGGGTAGTAGGGCCTCCTTGTGTGGAGGGCCCAGCCTGAAAGCTGGTAGACGGTCCTGCCCTCAACTGTCCAATAGTTAAAGCGGGTTGATATCCGGTCGTTTGTGCATGACTCCCGTCTAATCGAGGACGGGTAGATCTGTGATAGTAGTCTGACGAAGCAGAACTTTCAGTGGATGAGCGGGAAACATCATCCCTTCTGGACCTCCTACGGCCCAGGCGGTTCAGTTGGTTTGTCAACTCGATATTGGCACGCAACTGTTCAGCTAATTGCTGCCGACTCTGAGTCAGTTCTTGTAGCAATACTTGGAATTCTTGTCTAGTGACTGCCCCAGACGGATCTGAGTGGGCAGTGTTGTCTTGGTTGGATGGCTGCTGTTGAGCAGGATTCTGTCCATCCCTACCTTCTTGTCCCGGAGCTGTAGAAGTGGTTCTCGTGCTAACCATTCCGAATGATGAATCCTTTTCCTAGATTTTATGCAAATCTGAGTAGAATGGAAGGACTGTGAATCGAAGATCTGGATCTTCCTCTTGGATTTATGCAATCCGGTATCGATGGTAGATCCAAGGAGCAGGAGAAAAAGCTAGTTTTTTCTCGGTGAAAGCACCAAAGTGTTTGTACCAAAAATGGGCACAACACTCTTCGGAAGTCTTTGAAGAGATAAACGCGCAGAATGAAAATTAAACTGTGGATTATCTAACAAAAACTCCAAATAACAGAAAGTAAATTGCAAAGACAAGCGATTTAGAGTGGTTCGGCGTTTTGCCTACGTCCACTATGAAGTTTGATGATTTTATTGCTCGATTACTTGAAGATTACAGTAGTTGATAATGTAATACAACTGAATTCAAATGCTAAGTGTCAATCTAAAGCAGCGGCGGTGTTCTGGAGTAAATCTGGCAGAATCTGGGCGCTCTTCAGTACTTAGAATTCTTCGACCCCCTTTCTGAATGACCAGGGGGTCTATTTATAGGTGTAGGAGGCTGGTATTTCGCCTAAAATGTGGGGAGACCAGTTCTGGTACGTCAGGGGGCCCACATGGCCGAAATCTGGAGATCCGGGCCCGCTTTGGGATCGATTCGACCCTTGGTTCGAATCGATCAAGAAAGCATCCAATCGAGCTGAAATTTGGCGTGCACATTCTTCATTATGTGTTTGAACTTCTGTGAAAATTTCATGGCATTTGGACTTGTAGAACTCGAGTTATGATCGATTCAAGTTGGTGATTTTCGTATTCTGGAGTCGTTCGAATCGATATGCTCAAATCGATTCGTTCGAATCGTTCCTCCTGCTCGTGAAGATGGTGACGTGGTGCGCCTCCTTCGCATCGGTCCACTTTGCACTCCGCATTGACTGGGTCGAATCCATGACTTGGATTCGAAGATGGTGGGTTCGAGAGCAAGCTGCGTCTCATCGATTCGAAGTGAGGTCATGTACCTATCGATTCGAAGTGAAGCTTTATCTTATCGATTCGAAGTGAAGCTTCCGCGATGGATTCGAAGCAGACCAAAGGGTTCGATTCGAAGTGAAGCTTCCGCGATGGATTCGAAGCAGACCAAAGGGTTCGATTCGAAGTGAAGCTTCCGCGATGGATTCGAAGCAGACGAAAGGGTTCGATTCGAAGGTAAGCGTCCACGATGGATTCGAAGCAGACGAAAGGGGATGGATTCGAAGACGATCGAGTCGACCTTAACGGATTCGAACACAAGGTTGTTTCCTCCATTTTCCACCGGTGATATCTTGAGCATACGAACTCGGATTGACTTGAAAATTGGAACGTCACTTCCTCTGGCCTTGCTTAGCATATCTTATCAATTGTAGCCCGATCCGGACTCGGACAAATATCGTCGATATTCGTAGTGATCCTACGTGTAACCGACTTCCAAGACGATCTGTTACTGTTTTCTAGTTAAGTCCTTGATATCACGGCCTTGCCAAAAGGCGGGATAACACTTCTCTAGCGGGGTCAAGCTGGGCCTAGTGGTGATGAACCTAGGCAGCTTGGAAAACAATTTGCAATTAGTACGATAACTGGAGGACCTCATCCAGTTGAGAAGAGTTGGAACGAGATGGAAAAATATGGGAGTTATGTGAAATATGTGACACAAGGGAGTTGCATTGTCGTCGAAGACATTGCTCCAATGAAGCAACTTAAAACTATAAAAGATTATACTACATTCGGGAGTCGAGATGCAGACAGGATTGAAGTGCCTACACTTGGTCCCCTAGTAATAATGGTTGTGATTGGGTCAGCAACAGTGAAGATAGTGCTTGCTGATCTCATCGAGGAAACTTCATCCCTACTTCCAAGCTCATCCAATTAAGGTGCTAACCGATCATCCCTTGAGACGGGTCCTACAATGACCAGAGACTTTCGGAAGATTGTTGAAATGGAATATTGAATTGAGTCGATATGATATATCGTATTATTCCAAAACGTGATCCAAGGCAAAGTGTTGACCAATTTCATTACCCAGTTCATCAGTTGGGATGATGAGAGAGAAGAAACCGTAAAGCGGAGTGCTCAATGGAAGTTGTACATGGATGGAGCATCCAACAACCATTGCTCAAGGCAAGAGTGGTTTTGGAATCCACAAGGAACGAACAGTTTGCAACACCTTAAATATTGAGTTCCTCGCAACGAACAATGAAGTCGAGTATGAAGCACTGATCGTAGGACTTGAGATAGCGAAAGAATTGGGAGTTAAGGCCTTGCACATTTACAGTGAATCTCAATTGGTATTATGCCAAGTGAGGAAGGAATTCTAGGAAAATGGGGTAGGTTAGCACCTTATTTGATAAAGGTTCTAGAACTGCTTAATGATTTTGAGTATTACACGATAACGCAAGGGAAGAAAACACGAAAGCTAATTCTCTAGCCAAGCTGGCTAGCTCTGAGGATGCGCAAATCATTGGTTACGTTCTAGTGGAGGTATTATCACCTTTGAGCATCGACTATATTGGTGTCGATTGGATCTTGTAGGTTGAACCTGAGAAAGAATCAGGAATGACTCCAATAAAGGAGTATTTACTGAAAGGAACCCTTCTAGATGGAAGGAATGAACGAAGGAAACTCCTGCACCTGGCTTCGCGGTTTGTTGTCTAGGATGGGTTATTATATAGAATAGGGTTCTCTGTTCTTTTGCTGTTGTGTGCGCCAATGAAGAAGCCAAAAGGATCCTTGTGGATGTTCACGAAGGAGCTTGTGGTGATCACACCGGGGAGCAAACGATATTGATGAAGATTCTTCGCTATGGATACTTTTGGCCGACTATCAACAGAGATGCAGTCGATTACACCAGTAGGTGTGATCGATGCTAAAAGTTCCACTGAAATTCCTAGAGCCCCGCTCATGGAGATTACGCAAATGGTTAGCTCAACGAACGTTCACGATATATAGAATCGAATTATTGGTGTGTTGTTGATGTCGAAGGGCGGGGCGAAGTACATCATTGTTGCATTCAATTATTTCACAAAGCGGGCTAAGGCGGAGTCATTCACGATGATCACCATGAAGAAGGTGATCAATTTCGTAGTCAGAAGCATTATATGTCGGTTTGGGATACCATAAACAATAATTTTTGACAACAGGACCCAATTTGACAGCGTGGAATTCATGAACTTCTACAGTAAGTATCAGGTCGAGAAAATATTTTCTATAGTAGCGCACCCACAAGAGAATGGATAGGTAAAAGCAAGAAACAAAATCATCAAGTCCATTCCAGGAAAGCGATTCACAAAGGCCAAAGGCAAGTTGAGTCAATGAATTATCATTGGCACTGTGGGCCTATCGAAGGACATACAAATCCCTGACTGGCCACACTCCATTCATTTTCACCTATAGATTGGAGGCTTGATTCCAATTGAATTAGAAGTGCAATCTCATCGAAAGATCCACTATCACTATGGGAAAAAAGGCATTAGACGATAGATATACTCCATTGTCTAATTGTATATCTATTTGTTGTTAAATCCCGTACCGTCTCATTGCACATCAGGCCACAGAGATGCATCGTTGTCTGATATGCACTAGCACGACAAAAAAACTGTACGTTCTCTGATGTTATAGTATCATTTCTAGAAATTCTTATTAGACAACATATAAATATTGATCGATATGAATAATTGTTCACAAAATGAAATTCAAATATTTTATTTAAACAAATATTTTATTTCAAATCAAATTCAAATACGATACAACTTTCACTATCAGTCTACTTACATTTTCAAATACAAGTTTCGCTATCACTCTCATATATACAACATTTCTATACACACTCATATACAACATCTCTTTTAATCACACTCACCCGAGTTTATTTTTTATGTTGATCTTGATTTCTTGGTCCAACTTTTTTCCAGCCATCTTCTATACCTGTCAAATAAACAATGCAGTAAAATGAAAAAAGAAAAAACCTAAATTGCAAAAATAAAATTGAATATTAATATTAATATTTCTTTAGTATATGGGTTTTTTTTCTTCATGTTTTAGACAGGGACAAATATACATGTGCATGGAAAATTTATGATATGCGCAGTGTATCACTGTGAATATCACAAGGACAAGCCTCAATCCAATCTCATGGAAAAGTGTGCACCAGGTCAGACCAAGCAGTGTACATAAGGCATTCAGCATTATACAGTCACATATACATATGTATGCATGTATATATGGTGCAGCGAACATAAGTGAAGACCGAAATATGGTGCAGCGAACATCATCAAAAGGACAGTTGAACAGAAGTAAAGACCAGAATATGGTGCAACAAACACAAATGCATTAGCTTGGATTAGTAAACCAAAATGAAACAAAATGGAAATCAGATTCAGGCCAGAATATGAACTCCGGCATGAACAAAAATGCATGTACATGTGTATTCAGGTCAATACTAATGCAACAGCAAGCATGAGTTATGATTTATATTGAATAAGGCAATAAGATGGAAATCAGATTCAGGCAGACACACAGTGTATCAAGAGGACAGCTGCAACTCAATAACATATACATCAAGAAACTGACTCAATGCATACATCATTTATGTACTGAAAACAAGTTCAACTCAAAATGGTTCAAAACTGAAAATAAGTTCAACTAAACCTCAAAATGGTTCAAGCTCAAGGCAACTCGAGTGTACGTATGAACATACAAGTATATACAAGTGTATATACAAGCATATACCGGTGTATACAAGCACATGCAAGTATATTCAAGAACTGAATTGGAACAAGATTCGCAATTAAACCAGATCAGACTCATGTACAAAGGCAGTTCACACGTATATGCAGATATAAGAACATTCACACATACATACATACATATGTATGTATGTAAATACATGGAAGTTCACAAATAATATGCAGATATATATAAACATACATACACATGAGTATGGATAAACCAAGAAAGCATAACAAGAAATCACAGTGCAAAAGCAACATTCACACATATAAACATACATATATATATATATATATACACATGGAAGTCTCAAATACTTGATATGAACCAGATAGGAATCATGTACAAAAGGCAGTTCACGTGTGTGTGTGTGTGTTTATATATATATATATATATATAGTTATAAGTACATTCACACATATATACATACATATGTATGTATATACATGGAAGTTCACACATATATACACACATATGTACTGATATGCAGATATAAACATACAAACACATGAGTATGGATGAACTAAAGACAGCATAATAAGAAATCACAGTGCAAAAGCAACATAGACCATCATCACATAATAATAAGTCCAGGCAGTTCAAGTTCGAGATCAAGGCGCAGCCATGAGATTCGAGCCATCAAAGTGCCACAAATTATGTATATACATGGAAATATGTATATACATGTATGCACTAGCTTAGCAAGCATTCACACATATATACATACATATAAGTATACACATTAAACAAGGTAGAGCATACATTTTAGAAATTATCAGAAAACTCAAACAAAATCAGTCGGAAACAATACCAGTCAAACTTAACTTCCCAAAAAAGGCAACATTTATATGATTCTCATCACTAAACAAACAACAAAATGTCAACCAACACTCAAAGTTAAGGAAATTAATCAATACAGCGAACTGAAGTCAAGAACGAAGTCAGGAAAATCAACCATAGTCAAATATTAGGAATCGAAGGATGAACAAGTCAAATTCCTATAAATATCCATTATCATCATCGACAATAATTTGTCGAGTTCAAAAAGGAAGAAATCCAAATCAGAAAAAACATACCAATTCTTAGATCAAAAGAACTCGACTAATTGAAACCCTAATTCCAGAAGATCGATCGACAAGGCAAGATTAGGTTGTTCTGATTGAAGAAAGCAGATCGATCGACAAGGCGAGATTATGGTTCTTCCAGTTGGAACCCTAATTTCGGAAGATTTGGTTTGGTTTTGACATTGAAAGAGTATGGGGAGAAGGAAACGAGATGAGGGGTTTAATCTTTTATTTGACTTCGAAGAGGGAAAAATGGAATGAGAGAAATAGTAGAGGGAAATAATTAAAAGAATCGGCGGCTACAAAATAATTGAGAGGCAAACCAAAATATAGATGGAGCCAAAACTAACTTTTTTTATAATTTTAATAAAACAACAAATAAAATGATGTATAAATGACAAGAATGAACATTGAGATTTCAGAGGCTATCTTAAACAACATATTATTTTTCCATATGTTGTGTGAAACAGTGGCAAATATTAAGATAACAGAAAACCTACCTTATGCTGTGTGATCTCTTATTCACTTTGTGGCATGGTGTATGACCCTAAAAGGAATGAGGAACACCTATTAGAGTCACTTGATATGATCGATGAAAAGTGCAATGAAGCTGATTTGGGGGTCGCTGCTCACCAGAAGCGAGTAGCTCGGCATTACAACACAAAGGTCAGGAATAGGACCTTCAAGATTGGTGATATCATTATTAAATGAGTATTCCCTGGTCCAGTGAACATGGTCCGATTTGGGAAGGTTCGTACGCTATCGAACATAAGCTTGGAGATGGAACATTAAAGCTAGCGACTATTGATGGAATTTCACATCCGAGGGCATGGAATAGCAAGCATTTACAATGCTATTTCACTTAAAATTATCCTTGTACATACTTTGTTGATTTTGATGTAATGAGGTATGGTCTGCCGTTATTGTGGATATAAAACGAATTGACATTGGGGATCGATTAATTTGCATTCTCATTAGCTAAATCTCGCACTGTGAATAATAGAATAATCAAACGATTTACACTCTTATAATGCATGTATGTAGGTACCCGGGATAGGTGCTAATTGAATTCTACCGTCCATGAACATGACTTTTCTAGGTATCCGAAATAGATGTCGAATAACTCCATTAGCCCACAAATTGGACGTTGGAGTATAAACATATAAGGGATGAACGAGACAGTCCGCCCTAAGAGGTTTGCCCGTAGTTAGGAAAATCCAACGATCTATGCCCGGAGTAAGGCAGGATCTTATTTGAATGTCAAGAGATAGGAATCATGCTTACTTAGCCCTACGAATGGGGAAAACGCGATATATGCTCGGAGTAAGGCAGGATCCTATCAAAACATCCATAGGTGGATGTTGTGGCATCTAGAAATAGGCATCAGGCTAACTTAGCCCCATGAAAAAGGCTCAATTGATTGACGTCCATAGTTAGGTGAGATCAAATAAAAATGTCTAAGAAATAGGCATCTGAAACACCACTCAAGGCGATCAATCCCAATCAATTCTCGGTGCTAGGAAAAATCGGATGAATACATCCATAAAATGGATGTTCACACCATCGCTCTAAATGACTAAATCCATCTGGTGCTCAAAAATAGGCTGGACCAAACAAGATGCCCAGAAATGGGCATCCAGGCCATTATTCTACAAAAATGGAAATAATGTAATTTCAAACATTATCATCAGTCAGATGGAACTCGACCAAAGATGACAGGATAAGCTATTGATCTGGCATTGTGGTAGCGGGGAAATAATTCGCACATTTCTCAATGCCTAAACAAATTGGCACAAGTCTGAAGAGAAGCAAATGTACCTTTTATCAATAAGTTTGAATAAGCATCAAATGTGGTGGTTGTACCCACACAAAGTCAGCCCATGAACGTAAGTCACAAAGCTAAAAATAAGAAAACTAAAGAGGAAAAAACAAAGAGGAAGCAACTAAGTTTTCTTTTTCCTCATCGTCTCCTTCTTCCCTTCCCCGAAGGATTGCGTGCCTGACTCGCCATGTCTCCTTTTACTTTTCTCCCTGCCTTTATGGCCCTTTGAAAGGTCGCTCCTTGAGGACTTATGAGGCACATTTTGAACACCTCTTGATGTAGGGATGGTAACAGGAGCAAAGATAGGCTGATCGGGCAACGAGATAGACAGGGGAGGAGGTATATCGTCATTTTTTTCTTTCTTGATCTCCTTGGCCAACAGGACATGATTTCAGAGCATCTCTTCCATGATGGGCCCAAGGAAGGATCACAAGCCCCAATGATGGTGATGTCCTCCTCTTCTTGAGCCTCATGATCATTACCCCCGGTTTCTTCATCCAAAGCATGGATCATTTCAGCAAGGGGACCGGGGGCAATGCTCACACTAGAAGCTAGAATCGACATTAGGCCAGAAAAATGATTGACTCGGTCAAAGTAGCGTCCATGCCCAGTGTCAGGTTCTCTTAGGGTAGTGGGATGTTAGAAGCCTGACCTGAAACTTAAGAAACATTAAAGCAAAGATTAGTGACGTTGACCGACGTCATATGAGCTATCTCAAATACCGCTGAGGTTAATGATATACCTCCAGAAGATACAGATTCGTTGTGAGCAGGAGTACCGCTTGAGCCTCCCTCCAGAATGGGCAGCTTTGGACACAAAGGAACATCAAGATTATACGACATCAAATGAAGGTGCCAAAGCAGTTGAAATTTTGGAGACCGCTCTAGCAGTGGGAATAATAGCGGAACCGGAGAGAGGGAGAGAGGTTAGGGTTTTGAAAACTATCGGCTTTGTAGTCAAAGGAGTAGTAATACCTATCGTTGAATTATGAAGAGCGAAACTGAAACTTCCTCTGAGGTCCTATTGAACCTCAGAAAACAACTCAAGGTGTAGGATGCGCTCACCAAGCTTGAGCACTTCTAGATCTTCAGCATCCAAAAGGTCAAGCTTTAGTTCCTCCTTATTGACCTCAACTCCTTCGGAGTGCTCTCTCTCTCGCCTTATGATTTCCTCTCAGGCCATGGTCAAAGCCTAGGGATATCCATTGTCCAACCACTTCAAGTTACCGAACTTGATGACTTGCATTATACCACAAAAGAATGGGCTTGAGTTCAGCTTTAAATCAACGCTCTACGGCTCTGACCTGGTCTTCAACACCATTTGCTTGGGCTTCTACATCATCTTTTGCTTGAAGGGAATCTAACAACTCCTCATAATAGCCTTGCGCTTAGGAGAGGGCATTGTCCTTTTCCTCCTTTTCATCTTCAGCAATTTTTCCAACCGAGTTATTCTCACGGCTTGCTCCTGCATAGATTTCTTGAATTGTTCATTCTCCAATGATAGGGTATGACCCCTATGGTGAGTAGCCTTAAGTTACCTCTGTTGGTATTGTCACTCCTCCTTGGTGGATTTGGTCAAATCCTCTACCTGATCCTAAGCGTTGGCCAGCGACACATTTAGCTTCTCAACCTCTTTATCAAGAGTGGAGATGATGCACTTGTCATGCTCTTGTTCTTATTTCACTCTGTCAAGCTCCACTTTTCTCTTATAAGCACCTTCATAGATAGCTTCGGCTAATTTTCTTCATTTGAGTATTGATAATACACATCATTGACATAGGCCATGACATCGGTCATATACTTCGAAGGAATATCTTTTAATTGAGGTACAAAGATCACATCGTTCAAGAAGATTTTCAGGAATGCACGCCTCAAAGCATCCATATGAGGATTAGAAATGATTTCTGCTTCTGTAGTAGTGATAGGGGTGGGGTTGCCCTCTTGTCAGCTTTCAAACAAGAAGCCTCAGAAGCAACCAGCTCAGATGACCGCTCAAAGCATTATGGCACATGGGAAGATATTTCTAGTTGTGTTGAAGGAGGAGCCGAAATAGGTCTATCGGTGTCTTCACAGACGTGATATTATTGGGTCTCTTAGAATATGGATCCATGCTATGCGACGGGGATGAGCGAGACCTAGGCCATAGAGACGGCTCACAAGACCTGCCTCTATCCCGACTCCTATATTCATGACCCGAGCGCCTTCCTGGATTAAAATCATAAGATGAATCGCGAGAACGGCCGATCGTTACATGCTTTCTGTATTTATATCCCTGGCTTTGATTGGTGCCATACGTATTCTTTTGCTCCATTGAATCTATAAATGAAACACAGACGAGTTAACACCAACAGAAAGGAAGCATAGTACAAACATAATAAGGGTGTTGTGTCGTGTAAACGTGAATGTGTCTTAGTCTCCCCATGGATCGTGGACTTGAAATTTGCTAATATGGTTTATTTCCTCTACATGATTAGCCAGTACTTCATCAGTTAGACAGATGAGAGTTCTAATATCCCTAATGCTGATATTGTTAAGGCCAAAGGAGCTAAACTCATTCGGTATACTTTCGCAGGACTAGAGTTACCCCCAGAAGGTGGGATGGGGTCTCATCTGTCATGGTAGCTACTGGAGGTTGTATGGATACCCGAGACGAGATGATCTTTATCTTTGATTAGCGAGCTATAAGAAATTCTTGATCAACGTTGCCTCCGTCAGAAGGTTCACAACTAGTATTGACATCATTATTGTCACCGTCACTCCCTCTTTCATTAGCATGTTCACTCCTTACTCCTCTGATTTCTTCGACCCTTTGACTTTCTCTAGGATCAATACGGGGCCCTGATTCGAGGGCACCTCATGATCTTCATTAGCATCTATGGTGGCATTGTGTTCTTGCAAGGAGTCATCATCATCGTCCATGACTTCCAGAATGTGGCAGACACTACAGCCTTCTACTAACAAGTTATAAGTGAGAAGATTCTCATCTATAAGAAGCGTTCTCATTTCCTCTTCTTCGAGTGGGACTTAATGAAGCGAGAGTACTTGCTAAGGCTGCACCACCAGGCCTTCTCGAATTATCTACAAAGACAAGGAATGATGATCTGAATAACTGAATATATAACATCCATATAGGAAAAGAAGGATAAAAATAAGACTTGCATCCGGGTAGCAACCTTTGTGCAAAGCCAGGTGGGCAGCAAACAAAGAAAAATTCGTTCTTGTAGTAGCTTAGTTTGTTCCAAAGGCCATCACTATGCGATAACCCATGGAAGGTTCTAGGTAGGCAAGTGAAGAAGATCATTTTTGGTGTTTAAAGCTATACAAATAATTAATCTCCAAAGTGCTAGTCTCACGGTTCATATGGAAGACGAAGATAATATACATGCTATTCGGGAAAGCATAACTATTAGGATATAGTTAGGCCGGAGTTTTTGTGAATTGCAGAGTTGTGCGAATGAAGTCGTTGAATGGTGGAACACAATCAGCCATGCTTATGTACATATTGCAAGCTATATATCACACTAGTGGGATATGCGCTCATTGATGGAATGACGAAACCAAAACATCCTCATAAGCAATACCATGTCTCTTGCATATCCTCCTAAGGGACCATCAACCTTCAAGGCAGGAGAATCCTAAGGATCATCCAAAATAATGGCATCACCCATATCAACTTCAGGGGCAGCCTCAACTGTGGGTCCCTCGAATGGCACAAAATGGATTATTTCCAAATGTTGTATGGCTTGGTGACCGGTGGACTAAGGAGTATGCCTCACTGCAGGCAATGTAGTAGAACTAGATTCTGTGTCGGATTCAATGTATGCTGATGCTGAAGGACCAGCAGCCATAACGGAATGACGCAAGGAGCATCTACGATTCATAACTATCAAAGCTTCATACATAAGTGATATTAGGCATAATAAAAGCTGTAATATTCATGCTGGAAAAAGAGCCCTATGAAGTCAATGTACCAAACCCAACGAATATCAAAGTGTGTTGATCAATCGAGTCTCGTACATCGACATAGGGCAATATAGCGCTGTTAAAAATGTGCAGTGTGTTCATCTAAAACTATATAGTGTGTGCATCTAATGTCGTGTGGTTTAGATTTATCATTTGGTAAAAAGATTGGCAGACAGTTTGTTCAAGCACCAATTTATATTGGAGGCGACCATTATCAAAACCCATCCTGGCGAATCGTGAATCGTCGATCATGCCTTGACAAAGCTCGCGATGGAACTCCATTTGAACATTTTTGGATTATTTTGTCGACTTGGCAATAGACATTGGAAATGCTCTAGAAAACCCGGGTTCAATATGAGGGAGACTCAAGGCTAACTCGA
Organism: Allium fistulosum; assembly: GCA_030737815.1. Taxonomy (NCBI): domain Eukaryota; kingdom Viridiplantae; phylum Streptophyta; class Magnoliopsida; order Asparagales; family Amaryllidaceae; genus Allium; species Allium fistulosum. The sequence continues at coordinate 408,913,539 of CM060908.1, read as the reverse complement.
GTTAATCCTTATGGAATTAAAAATTCAAGTCGTGCCCGAAGAAAACTCATATTTTCTCGAGTAAAACCCCAAACTTTTTAAGGCATTCTCAATCGCATTTCAATTTTCAGCACAAAAATCCCCAAGTGAAGGATCAACCCCAATCTCTAAGAGAGATACAAAAGGAATTCCACTGAACTTCAAGCTAGGTCGGAGTTCCAGTCGACGAATGCCATCAATAGTGCCATCCACCTGAAGATGGCTTAACTGAGTTTGAAAAAACTTAGATTTAAACCTTGAATTGTTGGAGGCTTCGGTGTTCCAAACTTCGTTCTTCGATAATGACAACAGCTGGAAGAGATGGGGGCAGTAGCTAGAGGCGATGTTTTGGTGTCTTCGTAGATCAATAATGGTGGTTCTAGAAGCTAAGTTCTCAAGGTAGAAAAGAATAGCAAGCGAAAATAAGCGTAGTGTTAGGTCGCACTTAAAAAGAGACCGAGCCATAAATTTAGGCCACGAAACGCACATGTTTTAGGTATCATGGAACAGTACCGATCCCTAGCATATGGATCGGTACCGAACCCTAAAAAATGATATATAAATAAGTAAAAATATAATAATAATACATATATATACATATATATATTATATATATGGCGATGTATATATGTGCGTGTATACGTGTGAACGCATGCATGAAAACAGAGAACCCGAATTTCAAAAGACTAAAGCCCTACTTGATTAATTCGAAGAAGGAGATCATTGAAAGCTTTCTGAACTTGTGACGAACTTGAAAAACATGCTTCATTTTTTATACCACATGGAAGTGACAAGTTCAAAACTGCTTGAAGCGATGCAACGATTAATAAAAGATGTTACATTTCATAAAAGCAGCTCAAAGGAAAAGTAACATCTATTCAAAGTACAGCTTGAAACCAATGATGTGGAATCTTCAGCTTGTTTCATTGCAAAGCATATCTTCTTAAAACAAGATATACTTTAAGGGGAAAATGTTATCTAGCCATGTGGCCAAGCCATATTCGGACAAATCAACCGGTCGGACAGGAGTTCATCCTACCAAAAATCCAGAACGATGACTGCCAACCTCAGGTGTCAAGCAAAACGGAGGCATGAAGTCCTAAGGCAGCAAAGAATCTTCAACATATACTCACATACCTCCTAAAATGAGTACCAAACTCAAAGATCTATTGTAAAATAAAAGCCATGGATCGGTACCAATCCTTGATCAGGGATTAGTGCCGATCCCTGAAATTTCCTCCGAATAACCAGTCGCCTCATGCCATACAAATATGGAGCAATTACAAGTTAGTCAATGACATACAGAATGGTTCGCAAGCCCATCTATACTCAAACGATCGATGAATAAGTCAAGTGCTTTTGTCCTACCTTCAAACCAAGGAATTCACTCAAGTTCAAGCCCGTAGCAATGCAATTAAAACATAGAATTCGAAGAAGCAAGTCAACCAAACATTCGCAAGAGGGAAATAAAAATCCAAAAAGCAAGTTCATGGATCGGTACCAATCCCTGAAGCTTGATGAGCTGGCCACGATCTCTTGGTAACGGTGCCTTTAGAATGTGGAGAACATGGGTAAGGATGAGACTGAGAGATTTTCGTTGACCTACAACTATAAATAGAGGAGGAGGGGCATTGTTTGAGGGATCTTTTCGCTTTTTTAACGATTTTTTTCATTTTCTTTGTAATCCCACCGATCATCACTGATTTATAAAAACAACTTTGTAAAAACTTAGCAAAAAGTTCAATAAAGTTTAAGTAGAAGTATGCATCTGATTATGCATCTACTATATCATTTTATTCTCTGCCATTAATCTTTGGGTGTTTGTGCCAACTTTTGGCGTAAACAGTGGATTTTCCATATTCAAAATAAAAAATTCAAAATTTTCTAAAGTTTAAAATTTTAGATTCAAAGATTGAAATTTCAAATTTTGAATATTTGAAATCTCAAAATTGAATTATCAAATTTTGAAATTTTGAATTCCTTAAATTTGCGCCTTCGAATTTTCAAATTCAAAAATGTCAAAAGTTATATTTTCAAATTTATATCTTTAATGTTTGCATTTCTAAACTTAAAATCCAAAGTTCAAAATATTAGTTTTGTTTTTTTTTTAACTTATAAGTTAAAACAAATGGACTTTTGAAATAAGCCAAAGCACTGTTTCTTGTGATTGCCAAAGAGGGGCTAAATGTGAATTATGAATAATTATGTAAAACCAAAGCAAAAGGTGAAATTTATGAAAAAACGAAATTTTCACCAGGAGGAAACCAACACTTAGTTCCAAATTCTCTTATAGATTATTTCAAAAGGGCGGTACTATCTACACTCTACCTAAACACTTTCCAATGCGATTTAAACATTTAATAAAATTAAATTATAAAACATACTTCAAAAACTCATCTCAAAATTAATATAGAAGAGGATGTGGAAGTAAAGGAGATGGGTTACCTGTAACTAAGAAACATGGAAACAAAATAAAATATAACCTTTAAACACAATCATTTTTAATCCTAACATAGAATAATGCTAGAAAAAAATGATATGGACAATGTAGATAAAAATATTTTATCTATAACAAATATAAGAAAAGTTTTATCTATTTCAAATTAGGAGTTGATGATTGAAGAAATTTAATTATATTTAGAACGTACATGTAAATCAATAAAAAAAATTAACCTCATTAATTTTATAGGGGAATCTAATGATAACTAATTAACTTTGACTATCTCATACTATTTTCTACTACAATTAGTTTCATTCTTTTTTGTTTTCTTGTTGAAACTACAACTAAAGTAATGGCAATTGGTTTTTTTTATTGAACTAACAACGTAGATTCTTTACTATATTCTAAGTTTGAACTCTAAATTATTCTTTACAACATTAATCTTATAGATGTTTACACAATTTACAAAAAATGAAAAATCCACTCACAATTAAAGTTGATAATAACTTAGTTACAATCAAATTAATTAAATTCATATTTACTAACGAAGCATTAGTTAAAAATGGAAGATTGAATGTGAATAGATTGTGTGGACAAATTTTGACTTCATTGTTTAAAGAGATGGAGAGAAGAATTCAAGTTATAATTTTCAAAACATAAATAAGTCAGAAAATGATAGATGTGAATGGATTAGTGAAATATCTGATAAATGGGTAAGAGAAGTCTTTTGATTAGTGTAAATAGCAACACTATTTTAAAATCGAAACTAACTAATCGGTTGATCGTCCTAACGTCAAAACTAAAATGGATGAATTTGACAATTTCAAAATGCTAGATTACAGTGCACTCAAATTTTTTTACTTTAGCGAAACCAACAACTGTTCCCTCTCACGATCCATCAAAATTTCATTTCCTCTCCCTTTCAAAATGGTTCGACTGAAATAACCTAATACAACTATTATTATATCTAGTTTTTCATAATCCAATCTGTGTCCTGAACACTCCACATCTCATAAATTGTTTGTCTATCGCATGAATTTACCATGTAGAAAATTTAACTTTCATGTAAGATAAATCGAACTAAAGAGGTTCTTAAATCACTTCTATAATGATCTAAAGGTAAATGCATGTTCCTTACAATTTACTTAGAGGTCTATTTATTATTTGGTCCTAATTTACGCTCCTCATTGTGCTATTTCAAGAGAGATGTTTGAACCAAGTTTTATTCTCAGTTATTGTTTGCAGGAGACTTTGGGAAAAAATTCAATTAATTGTGGTGCTTCAAACACTGTGACAAAGGTGATTTTTTGAAAATGCAATATATCAAATTTCAAACCCAAAATTTGAACTTTAAATATCCAAATTGAAATTTCAAAGTTCAAATTTGAAACTCAAAATTAAAAATTTAAATTCATAAAAGTTTGAATTATTAAAATTCAAATATCAAATTTTAAAATTTGAATTTTTTTAGTTTTCTAATTTCACAAAATAGGAATTCTAAATTTTCAAATCCAAATTTTAAGACTAGAGTTTCCCAATTTTCAAATTCAAATTTCAGCAAAAATTTAAAATTTTCCAAAAATAATAATCAAAATTTTACTAGTTGATTATTTTTAATTCTAACATTTTTACTTCCAATTTTGAAATGAAAGTTTAACTTTTAGGAAGTTCAACTTTTAAATTTTGAACTACCAAAATTGGAATTTTCAAATATAAATTTTTTTGTCTAATATAAATTCTAAATTCCAAATTTTCAAACTTCCAATTTTGAATTTATAAATTCGAGTTTTAATTTTTGAATTTTTCAAATTTCCAATTCAAAATTTGAACAAGAAAAAATTTTAACTAATGAAATTTCAAAATTTATGTTCCCACATTTGTTCAAATTTTTAAATTTTCAAATCTAAAGTTTGTGCTTTCAAATTTCAAAGTTTTAGTTTTCAAAATATGTGTTTCCAAATTTTTAAACTCAAATTTTATGAAATTAAAATTGAAAATTCAAAGATTTAATTTCAAATTTTGAATTTCAAACTACTTAAAATTTCAAATTTGAAGTACAAACTTTTAAATTTCAAAATTTATAAATTTCAAATTTTGAATATTCAAAATTTTAAATTTTATGTTTATAGATTTTTCAGATTCAAAATTTCAAAATTTTGAAATTATAAATTCAAAATTTTATTAGATCCGAAAATTAAAATTTCAAAATTTGAATCCTTCAAAGTTGCGCCTTTAAATTCTCAAATTCAAAATTTTTAGAAGTTGAATTTTTATGTTTATATCTTCACCACTTGCGTTTTTAAATTTGAAACTCAAAATTCAAAATTTTAGTGTGATAATTTTCTTATAAGTTAAAAGTTTATTGTTTTAATATATGGCTTAAATGCAAATGGACTTCTAAAATAAGCCAAAGCAACATTTTTTGTTGCCAAAGAAGGGCTAAATGTGGATTATGAATAATTATGTAAAAGAAAAGCATATGTCATCTAGTTTAAGAAGAAAACCAACGATATACAAATGCGCTTGAGCAACAAAACATGGATATTGTTTAATTTTTTCTTATAATCTTTCGAATCACCTATATATTAACAAAGCCTTAATTTTATTAATCATGTAGCTAGCAAAAAATAAACATTGATCACATTAATGGACAATGTACTTTGGTGGTCCGCCGCTTGCAGTTTTGCTCGGTTCTAGTAGTTTTTTTTGCTGGATTGACCATGTGCATAGCTTTGCGAGAAATTTTGGCATACATCGTTATAATTATAAAAACTAAATTTTAGTTCTTCCAAGTTTCGTTTGTAAAATACATTCCTATTTTTAGAAAAATAGATGTAATTTAGAAGGTATTTGAGTAATTTTAATAACTTTAACACGTGTCCATATTATAATTTCCATAACACACAACCACATACAATACACGCTTTAGTAGCTACTCTTAAATTTGAAAACCAGAGATGTAAAAGACAAAGAAATATAAAAATTGGTTGTATAAAGTAGGTTCCAAAAAGGGATGGATGTAAAACAAATAAGTTTTAGAAAGAGAGATGTGTCCTAATTTCCAATTAACTTAAAACATGCTTTAGACCAAGGTGTTAAATGATCCCTGGTCGACTATGACTAAACTAAGGCCAATCTAACTACGATGATAGGGGACTCAAGGATTTTAAAGTGGGAATAGAACTAATAAGTATCAAACAGGGTGGTTGGTAAATGACTATTTAATTGTGGTGATTATTTTTCACTCACCACAAACCACATAAAAGCTAGCATTTAATCTTTGTGTTTAATGGATAAAATGGAATCATTTTATGCCGAGTGAGCCAATTGCTTGGTGTTAACAAGAAAACTTGTCAAGACTCCAAAGTAGAATTTATAAAGATGCAGAAATGTCCATCCAAGCTTCTTTTGATTAAGTAGAAAAGGTTAGGATCTTATTGCTTTCTTTGATTAACCTTTCGAATAGGTCTTTGTTATGAAAACTCTTCCTCATTTGACCTTCCGACCCAATCAAAACATGTATATCCCTTTCTTTTAAGTCCTCTGAGCTTGCTGAAGTTGTTTGGTTATCCTTTCGAAACCTCCTTTCGAAACGGTTGTGAAACACTAAAGGTTGGCACCTAGGATTCAAGAATATGGTTTGACTGGATAGGTTTCAACTTCGTCGAAAGCGGGTCTTCTAAATGACTTGGGTTCAATCCTGAAATCTACAGGAAAACAAGCTATGTTTAAGGTTTCGACTCATTAAAAAGTGAGCATTTGGTGAGTAGTGGTTTGAAGCTAAGGACTTAAGTGTATTGATAAAGTGAGAGGTTTTGACTCACTCGAAAGGTATTCTTTCGATTAAGTTTATGCAAGCAGAACACGATTGAATCAAATGAAAGTCTCAAAACAGTTTCATAATTACCAATATCAAAATCTTGCCTTCATTAAGCTAATGATATACAAACTGATCAAATTCCCCTAATCTAATTTCCAAATTAGGGTTTACAAATTTTTACAAATTTAAGAAAGCATAAGAAGAAGGGAATGAATTCGGATCCCCCAAACCAGACCCCTAGGGTCTTATTTATAGGTGCGGGTTGGCACCTTTTGACTCGGAGCTTTCGACCTGGTCGAAAGGTAGCTTTATAGACCCTTTTTCACCTTTGACACTTGCACATGCCTCTGCATTGCATTTGAATGAGTTTGAATGCCTCCGTCTTCGTCGAAAGGGGCGGATGCACCTTTTTCCCCTTGTGTTGCTTTGTTGTTGCTAGTGGGAAGTAGCATGAGCCTTCGACTCGGTCGACATGTAGTTCTCTGGGTTTCAAAGGTGTTGAAATGTTGTTGGTTTCGGTGTGGAAGGTAGCTTCCGAATACATGCTTGCGAATTGATGCGGCACCTTTCCTAGTATTTAAAGGCTTCGACCAGTTCGAAAGTTTTGGTTATGCTTTCGAAAGGGTTATTCTGATCAAGGCATCTTTTTGTGTAGTTTAAATGAAGGCGAAACCTTTGGTTTCGAAAGATTTGGCACGCATGTAAGGGGTTGTTATTCGCTTCCTTTGAAAGGTATTCCTCCACTTATTTGAAACGTCTTCATATAGGTAGAAGCATCTGTTTCTAAAGGAAGACATTGAAGCGAAAGGGAGCTTTCGACCACTTTGACCCCTTCGAAAGCTTGTAACATATCTAGCTTTTGGATGTAACATCCCTTCGACTCCTTCATAAGGCTCTATTGATGCTGTCATTTCTCGTTCCTTTTTTCTTTCTATTTATTTTGGTTTCGACAAGTTTGTAGTGAAAATTGGTGGTAACACTGCCCCCTCCTTGCGAAGGGATGCCCTTGATTTTCCAAGTCAACCATGTCGAAACCCTCAATGTTTCCTGCCTTTTCATATTCTTGTGTAAATCCCGGCCATTCATTTAAATTTGATCGTACAGTTTGCCGTCTATGCTGAATTTTCTTATAAAGCAAGTTCCTTTCTTCCCCTCTTTCACTTATCTGCAATTAGAAGAAACTTTCAACAAGAATTGAAGTTTTTAAATTCTCAAATAATTTCTATTTCCAACAAATAGAAATTTAAATCCAAAGTAACTTTCTATTACCTTGCTTTTCGAATTTTCCTTGTACGGTGAATTTTGGTATTTAAAATTACTCGGTTCGAATCCGAACTATTGTTTTAATTTAATAGAAATCATTTAGGTTTTTCATTCGCCTGAAAGCATTCTCTAATTCATTTTCATGGCTTACTTCGCTTCCTTCTCTCTGTTAATTTTCATCCAGAATTTATCTGATTTGGATTTTTTAATGCTTCGAATATGCAATTTGGGTATTTTTAAGATTTGCGATTGTAAATTCGCGTTCAAATCAAGTTAGTTATTGATTTTTGAAGTTCTGGGTTAAAATCGAATTTGGGAAAAAAGGAGATTTCCAGTTACTCCATAGAGAAGTTTTAGCAGTATGAATCATGTTTTAGTGCTGCAATTTTACCTTTCTACCCCTTCGAAAAAGGTTAAGGCGGCAACTTTGTTTTACTTTTTTTAACCCCTTTCGATGGGGTCGAAAGGATGTCTAGCGCCTACCTCTCAATTGACCTCGTCGAAAGGTCGACTTAGTTAATATGAAGTAGATTTTCTTTGAAAGCATATCCATGCTTTAGTATATTCGATACCTTTCGACGTGATCAAAACCTTTTGTATCGAGTTATGTTTGGTTATTGGTATGCTTTCAAAATCTTGTACCCCTTTCGACTTGCTCGACACCCCTTGTAACTAATTGGGACTTGACCACTATTTTATACAAATGCCGTCGAAACGTCTCAAAGTCTTTTCATTTATATAAATGTTACTCAAATTCAAACCTTTTGACCCAATTGGCATATGGGTTTCAACAATATTCGAACTCTCTTCGAAAAACTAAGTTCATGGGTATCGACAGTGTCGGAAGGTTCTATCGTCTGGTTTATTGAATGTTGGTAGCGTATATTTTTATTCAAATTGGTTGTGTAGGTTTCAACTACTTCCTTCAATAAAAAAAATTATCATTGAGCTTTCGACATTGTTGAATGGTGTTTGTTGGGTTTCTACTTCTCCTCTCCCTTTTGACTCTGTCGAAAGCTCAACAAATTTCATTTTTCTAACTCTAACATCCTTTCAAGAATATGAAATTTCATGTTTTGCTTGATATTAAAATTGTTGTAATAGGTTTCCAATATCCTTGAAAAAATGTTAATTTCATAACAAATTATAATTTCTAACTGAATTGATTTCACTTGGCAGGATCATGGGCGTAAAAAAGTCTTCCCAAAAAGCAGAAAAGGACACGATACCAGTGATGGAATCTTCCCCCAAGAAGATTGAAGCTACTTCCAAACACCCCTTAATATCTACCCAGGATGAGGTGGATGCAATTCTCAATGACTTAGGCATTACTGGGGTGGAAGCTATTCCCCAGAGTGACAATGACACCATTCAAAGCTGAAACGACCCAGTATTTTGGACCATTCAAATCGACAATAAATCCACACATGCCGGACTTGAATAATTCAAAACAATGGATTGTAAATAAAGTTTGGCAAAACTCAGCATATATAGTAAATAAAATAATCACAGACACAGAGTAATATAAAAATAATGCAGCGGAAGCAAAATAATAGTAGGTCATGAAGCTACTATATATATAACAGAGTTAAACAAGGTACAACAAAAGTCACGAGTACATAGATGTCTCAATACAATAATCAAATATAAGATCTGAATGCATCACTGGGATCGACTGAACAACTGATAGCAGAATCGATAGATAGTTGGGTCTCCAAGCGAAGCTCCAACTCCAAAGGTGAGTCTCGAATACTAGTACACTCAGTCTGACCTGAGCGTGAAGCAAAACACAAAACACTCGAGTCAGGATTAACATTCTTATATCAATAAATCCAACTCAAGTGAAATAACAACTGAAAATACAAGTAACTCAAAGGATGTTTGGGATAACCATCCTCTAAGGATCCGTTAAACTATTTATATATAGTAGTGTACGCTAAGTAGATAATGCCTATCAGTAATATAAAGTATCACAATAGCATTAAGGCATTACCATTATTCCCCTTAACACATTTTATATAAGCGTCATAGTCTATACAGCACTGTAAACTCCACCGTAAACTATTGGGCTATCAGGGAGTACTCCATAGGTATAACACGAAACAAATCGTAGTGGTTGCGCATAGGGATACGAGTATGACAAGGCACATGAGGCAATTCCCAAGGTAGTGAAACTACCGTTTGCCTGATTCGGACTGGTGAGAACGCATCGCCGCAACGATCGAAACACCGCGATACAACACTCCAAATTCAAGGGTACGCACCAATCAAAAACAAGTAATGAGTAGTTTACGAAGAAGTGTGTCCGCTAGAGGTAGCTAACCTCACTGGCCCGGCACGCCTCCTGTTTAAGTCATTTCCAATTTGACACAAGTGTCAAGGTCATCCATTATCCTTCTCTTTCTTCAATCATCAACGTATATCATTCCAACCACTTCATTCTGGATCACACTCCGCGTATAATAGTTATTAAAGTGGTTTTCGGTTTAAACAAAGAGTATGTCCCTAACCGATCCCGGACTCTTCAATAACTACGTAATTATTACACCGATAGGTCATTTAATAACTTACAAAATAGTTTATATTTCAAAACCAAAATATCAGTGCCATTTCAAAACCATATCCATACAATATCATTTTCACTTCAAATAAATCCATTTCCAAAATCATATCACTTTCCAAAGGTATATCGCTTTCGAAATCGTAAGTCTTTTAAAAATCAAAACACTTTGGAAATCAAAACCTTGAAATTCATAACACTTTAAAACTATAGCTTGAAATCATAACATTTTGGAATCCATAACACTTTCCTCTTAAACGGTTTAGATATTAAAATTAGTGCATATAACAAAATAGTTTATAAAATAAAAATAGTTTATATAAAATAGTTATAAGTTAAAATAGTTTATAATAAAATAATATATATTGAAAATGATTTAGATAAAATAGTTTATATTAAAATAAATTATAAAGTAAAATATAAATAGTTGTAGATATAGTTTAAAAATACTTTATAAAATAAAATAGCTTCCACAAATTCACAAATCGATTCAAATTAACTCGACTTCTAAATTCAACTTAATTCAATCTCAATTCATAAATTTCAACTCAATTCAATTTCTCAATAAATCATTTCGAATTATAACGATTTAAAATACAGATTCGAAACACAAAATAAACCATTAAATTTCAATATATTTCAAAGCTTTAAATATTCCATATTTCAAAACTAACTTTGATAATTCCATTTATATCTCAATTTAATTTCATTACATTTAGTTTCTGAGATATTTCTTTAATCATTTCAATACATCTAAATACAACTTCAATTTACAAATTTATATAAACAAAATATCCCATTTAAATTTATATAAGTTTGAAATATTCATTTAAGCCACTTTTAATCAAATTCAAGTTATAAAACATATCTTAAAATTTCAAATTAAATAGATTTCAAATCAAACTTATTTAAGGATAATCCTTAAATAATTAAAAATTCCAAATCAATTTCAAATTTATCTTTCAACCTAAAACATTATAAACTCTATATTTGAAAATATAAATTTTACATAAATACTTAAACATATTTTATATTGATCCAAATCAACTTTATTAAATCAACCATAATAAATCTTAAAAATCAATATTTATTAAAACCATATATTTCTTTTCAAAACCATAGAAATCATTTTTCAAAATATTTATATATATAGACCAACGGTATCTGTATAAAATTTTCTATCCTATGGTCAAGTGATACGGATATTTATCATTTCAATCCGTAATTTATATATATATGGGTATATATCTTTCAACCCGCAATCCTAAATTCAATTCAATGAAAATCGCTTGGGTTTATCATTTCAACCCATAACGATTTTCTCCTATTCTACAGATCGTTCGGGTATGTATCATTTCAACCCATAGTGATTCTATACTAACAGGGAAATTGCAGAGTGATAACAGATATGATAATAATATAACAGGCATATATCATCAATATAAATAATAGATAATGGTGCCAGATGTCACAGGTGAACTGATACAGGTAATAGCATATATATAACAGTGTAAATAACTAACAGTAGCATATTTCAATTGTCATTTCAATTGAAATCAAATTTAATAAATATAAGAACATTAATCGTGAGTGATTTCTCACCTTTCGAGGCTGGAGGCTATAGAAGATAGACAACACAATAAGCTACGAATTCCAAAGCAGAGCTAGATTGGACACAATTCGATGAAGAAAATAGGCACGACGGACAAAGTTGATAGATGGGAAAACGATGAGGATATATATTTTAATTTATTGCATTATTTTCTTAGACCAATATAAATTTTGGAACCCAGATTTTAAATAATATATATATATATATACATATTTCAAAATTTCATTGTTTTCAAATATGTAGATAACAGAGTATATATAATATATTTTTTTGAAATAAAGACATGTAAATGAAAAATGCTTACATTTTAAACAAGTATATACTAGACCCAACATAGAACAAAGACACGCCAACCCATACAGCCTAATACATATATATATATATATATATATATATACGTAGATAACTAAATATGTAGATCTATGAACCCATAAATCAACACACGTATAAATATAAATCTGGATACTTAATATATTTATAAAACTTAGATTTGTACAAAACAATAATATACTGTGACTTATATTAAACTGACGCCTAATCCTTCATAAGTATAATATATATCATATATACAATCAAAGCCAGTACCTAACATAGTTAACAGATTATATCAGCTTGTATAAGCATTTACAAGTAACCTTTGCAAACTCGGACTAATATATTATTATTATATACGTAAAGTAAAATTTTATTTTTCAATACTTACTAAAGAGGTACATTATTTGCAAATATCATATGTATACACAACACGCATATACACTGCACACACTTTAAAACACATAGCATATACACTACTCACGCATATACACACTGCACACGCAACACACGCACACAATAACAGAGTACACTTATATAAATGAAATAAAGTTTTATATGTAAACTAAAATGCATCTATATATCCAGTCAAAGCTAAAATCTTAACAAACAAACAAACAAATTTTTTTTTACCAACTGTGACTCATATGGGCAAACAAATATATATATATACACAATACAAATATAGTTTATAAGTTTTAAAACCAAGAGTCTAAATATACTTTTATATTAAAATATATATTCTAAATGAAATTGTGACTCACGGTATTACAGCCACTTATATATGATTTTATATATACAAATATACTGTTAAAATCGACATACGCTACTTTATCAAAAATTTAGAATACTGTAATATATAACAGTGGAGAAAAATAAATGAAACTGTTGTTCATATACTAAACTAAGTAAACTAAACATGTACAAACTATTATATACAACACACGCATGCATACCTTAATATACAGAGAAGCACGGCATGATGGTGATGAACAAAGAAACGTACACAAGCGGGTGGGCTGTGTTGTCATGGATGGGCGGAGATGTTGACTGTTGTAGGCTAGCCGAGTGAAGGCAGGGCAATGCAAAGGGAACCGGAGACTGGCGAACTGCCAGGTGTAAATGGCGTTTGAGTCAGTAGCCGAAGGTGGAGAAAGGTCTCGGCGGTTCATGGGTTGATGGGTGGAAGTGCCGACGTGGAGATAAGCATAGTGGTCAGAGTGGCAGAGGAAAGGACGAGGTGTGAAACAGTAGGTCTTGGCAAACAAAGAGATGCGCAGGGCATCAGGAAGCTCACGTTTGAGGAGGATGCGCCGAAAGCCTTCGTGTGTGCTTGCGTGCTACTGTGCTTCAGGAAGTAGATGATTCGGCAATCATGAAGACAAGGGAGGAGTGGGGAGAAGAGGCGAAGGCCAGAGGGCTTGTGAATGGATGCAAGGAAAAGATAAAAGCAACAGTAGAGCTCCCCTTTTTTTATGAACGAATGCACATAAAAAAGTTTTTGAAACTGGAGAATATAAAAGTCTGCTTGAATTCAAGGAAACAATTAAAGCTGATGACTGTTCGATTTTGAATGGTGGAATATAAAAAGTAAGGAAAACCAAAGGTTTAAAACCAGTACCGGAACGAAATCATTTTTCGCTGATTCCACTGCATATTGTATCTCGAAACACAGCATTGAATATATCGCAGAGATCAGCACGGCGAGACGATCAAAATGGTACACAGATATCAGTGGTACGATCATCCGATTAATAGTCGATAATCGGTACCGAAAATGCTGTTATTTTGTCGAAAATAAGATCGACAGAGCAATAACAGTCAAAATTTGGAGAAACGAAATATGACATCTTGCTTAGAAGATGATTTACAATTTTTCTATATAAAATATTCAGGGTTCGAAAATATTTTATTATCATTAAATATTAACTAATATAAATTGAAATAGAACTACACAAATAAATAAACTTTCATATTTTCAGATGAAAATTTACAGTTTGCTATGTTCAATTAGACGTATTCCAAATATTAAATTTTTATTTCAAAATTTTATTTTTAAAATTTCACGAAAATTCAACTAATCACATTATTAAAACAGTTAAAATTTACGGGTCGTTACAAAAGCCCTCCTGAAGGGTACTTTGCCTACACCGCTATTCACATTTTCCATGGTGGCTTCTTACCTTTCCCAGATTTCCTATCCAAGTTCTTGACCTATCTAGGCATTGCTCCTATACTGCTATCACCAAACGTATATACCTATATTCTACCTTTGGAACTCATGGCACCGGAGTATGGAATTCCATCACTTAATGTTGAAATCTTGAACTATCTTATTCGATTGGTTAAGCTTAGCAACCTGAATAACCAAATCTATCCCCCCAAAAAGCTAATACCCGATGGGGTAAAAAAATTCAGGGATTGGGAAACGCGGTTCTTCTTTGTTAAATGCTTTCCCAACATCAGTGGGGTTTTTCTTCCCTCTTGTAAGTTGATCACGGTCTTTATTTTTCCATCTAGTTACTTTCCTTTGCTAATATATGCTTCCTTGTCAGGTGCTTTTGTTAAAGAGTTGAATGAAGAAGATAAGAAAATAGTAAAGTCGTTGATTGCCACTTCAAGTAGAATTGGAAATAGATTAACCCTATTGAATCCTTCAAATCTACAAAAGCACTCCCTCCTACCAGCAGGCCAAATGGTACTTGGTCAACCTCCTTTAGTTCAACACACATCTCGAAGCAAATGCTTCCATTCTTTGGGTGATCCGAAGAATTTCTCTCCAATGTCACCAATTTGTCCTGATCACTCTGGTAAGTTTGAACGTAATACTTTTAATTTTTTTTTGTTACCTTTTAAATTGCTTTTCTGACTTGTAATTTAAATTTAAATTTTCAGCGGTTGCTTCTCAGGTTGAATCAATTATAACTAATCAAACTCTCCCCCCTTCTACAAACCATGCATCATCTTTGTCTCAAGCCATTGCTAGGTCGAAGATGGCTACCAAAAGAAAGTTGGGTATAACGACCATGGCGGAACCATCCCCTAAGAAAGCCAAGATCGTTGAAGTTCTAGATTCTCCGCCACGAGAAGAGGGGGAATTTGTATATATTGACAAAACTCTGAAGAGTCCAACTATTGAAGCTTCTCCTGATCAACCCAAAAAGACTCCCACAAAGGTCGATCCTCTATCGTACATTGTCATTTCCAGCTCTCCTCGTGTGATTGAACAAATGCAGAAAGACTTGGGGACATTGACCCCCTCTCAGGAGTTGCACTCTTCCAGATCTACATCACCTGTGCCTCCGAGTGATTTTGAAACAATGCCGAGTAATTTTAAAACAATGGTTCAGTCCATCTTGGGTTCTCCATCCTTTACTTCTATCTATCTGCCTTCTTCTATTTCTGATCCAATGGATCATTGTCGATATCTAGTTGAACAACAACTCCTGCTAAGCTTCATATCGCTTAATTTTATCGTTACTTTTTCTCCCTAATTTTTTGACTTATGTTATACTTTTTCTTTCAGATTTCCAAGAGTTGGCTCTCCTTATAAGAAGGTGTATTTAAATCTTCCCCAGGGACATCAAGGCTTCGGGAAGAAATTTCACATTTAAATAGCCAAGTCTCCTCCCTGTCTGCGGATAAAAATGAATTTATGACAGAATTAGAGAGATTGAGAGCTTCTCTCGCTCAATCAGAATCAATTATCTCTGAAGAAAGGAAAGCACGTCAATTCCTTGACGACGAAAAATTGGCCTTGAAAATGGCCCTGAAAGAATCTAAGGACGAAAAAGCTCAAATGGCAGCAAAACAATCTTCTCTAAAGAAAATCTGAAGAAAAATAAAAATTCTCTAAAGTTGACATTCAATGTTATTTTTGATGCGAAGCAGCGGGTATCTCAATTCCTTGATACTTCTGTTGAGGACATTATTGTTAATTCTTTTGAAGATGCCATGACGCTCGCTTACGCCAACAATGTAGATAAATGCCCTGACTTGAGCATTCCTTCACTCGACCCTGCTCTTGTCAACAGAGTTATGGAAAAAATTAAAAGAATGGAGCAGGGGGTCGAAGTTGCTGAAAGAGAGGAGATTGATGCCTCTAAAATTCTATCCTTCGATGTCCCTTCCTTCGAAGTAGACTTCGACTCTAAGATGAAGGTGACAAAGATGAAGCCGCTGAGGAAGAGGGTGGTAACGACGACGATGATCATGATAATGATGATGATGACGACAAGGATGATGACAATATAGAAGGAGGTCAAGGTTCAGGTGGCGACAGGGGTAGTCACATTGATGCTCCTGAAAAAGATGATGATGACAACACCAGGACTTCTGAAAAGGCCAATCCTGATCCATCTATTCATGAAGCAAGCCCACCTGAACCCCCTATGCCTTCTGACCCTCAAGAGGAGCTTGCTTACGTTAACGTGAAAGAACCAAGAGAGAAAAAGCAAGTCTCTCAAGCGTCAATTCTCGTTTCTCTGGTATAGGATTCATTGTTTGAACAACTTTCACTTCCAAGATAATGATGGTTTAAATCCTTTATTTTAGATAAGGAGGAAACCTATTCACCCTTATAAAACCAAGCTTAAAAGTAAATAAGCAAAAATATATAGGCTGTATAGAGAGTTAGATAAACAATTGAAAGAACACAATATTCTCTCTGATAAGTATCATAGACTAACAGAAGTGCGGCAGTGTTAGCATCCTTCAAAAATCAAGAAGCTGCCCCACGACTAAGGAGGGTGCACTACACCACAGATAGGATTTTGGCGCAACCTTAGGCGGCACATTTGATACGGCTATAAGCCGTATCAAATATTAATATGGCTTATAGCCATATCTATATTATTTAATACGGCTGTAAGCCGTATTAACATTTGATACGGCTTATAGCCGTATCAAAATCTGTGCCTCTTTTCGTGGGAAAATTTTCCCCAAAATGCACACCCTCCCTCCTTTTTTTTATTTACAGCTTTCATTTTTTTCCCGTGTTAAATCGCCAGAGAGCCTACTAATCAGAGCCTACTAATCGCCAGAAACCTCGATCGATCGAACGTTGCTTTGACGTCGTCCATCAGAGCCTTCCACGTCTTCTCGATTTCGATCACTGCTCTCAGGTAACCTCGCTTTGTATTTGTTAGTGCCTCTTTAACAACACCGTACCTAATTCTATTACCTTGCTGCATTCTAGTATCAAACAAAATCATGATTCATTTTGCTGCATGTTATATATATCACTAGTAAGATTGTTTAAGTTTTGTCTTTTGTTTCTAGTGACCAAATCATGTGGACAATCTTCCAGTGATCTAAATGATTATGAAATCGAATATTGATTTTAGGACGGGAATAAATGCATTTGATGGTGTTTTTAGACTGTAACCAAGAAAGTCTGACATTTTAAGATGTCCAAACCTTTCATCTCTAGGAACAAAAATGTCAAGGCCTGTTAATAGTAATCTGCTTTCCGTATTTGGATCTGAGGCATCAGAAAAATAAATGCTTGTCGTTACTCTATGTTGATTGAAATTGTTATTATATCAGTGTCAGTCTATGCTCTTTTGTTGAACCATGTAGACACTTTTTAATCAATTTGTTCATACATTCATTATATTGTGAATGTGGTTTTCATTACATTTGATGAAAATTATGAGCATATAAAATAATGAGATTTAATCTTTTGGTACAACGTATAAAGTTACCTACAGCAGACATATAAAAGTACTAGTTTGAAATTTGACACAACTAACTCATGTGCGGTACATGAACAATTATGTCTAATCCGATTCATAGATCTGAAGTGATCAAAACAAGCGAAACTCTATTTTTCAGGTGTAGATACTCATGCCTAACCCCCCAGTCATTCATGCAAAGCAATATGAACACCGAAAAACTAAATAAAATAAATCATTTCAAATTTACTTGTCCTTGTAGGTGGTCGATTGGTCTTTCCCCTACGTGGGTACGGGTATTCTTCCGAACCTCCAAGTATAGGACGGACAATTCCAAAGTGATCTTCGGAAATTAAATGAAGAAACCCGTACCTACGTAGTATTTTAGTATTTCTAGAAGTGGCAAACGAGTTTTAAGCACTTCTTTAATGGATGTTTAATAGTCAGGTGCATATTTAATATGCATTCGATTGTTAGGCTGAAACAATCGATTAATAGATTTTCACAAAATTATCACCCAGCATTGTGTTTTAATTAATATCATATTGGGATCATGTTTACCAACCACAATTTCTCTGCATCTTGCAATGTTAAACTGATGAATGACTGTACATTAGTAGTAGTAGACTATTGTTTAACCATGTGTGTGTTCTGCTTATGTAACCTCCAAGGTGTATCTAATTAGCATCCCTGATTTACAATTTTTTTCCCTCTTCAACGTGTGGCCATTATTGCTTTTTTACTGCAAAAAGTTGCCAGAATGCATCCTTATTGACATTTGGATCAAATTCATCATAGTCCCTTTGTAATTTTCACTTAATCCATTTGGATCTGCTCTTGTTGTTGTTGTGCTTCTATAGATATGGGTATAGCTTCTTCTGGTTAAGCAGTGTTTGTCATAATTTAAATTTGGCACCAATTGAATAATGAATGCCCAAAAGCAACCTAATTTACTGTTGTGCGTATTTACTTCTCATTGGAACTTGGAAGTTGGAACTTGTTCAGCGTTTCCTTTTCTTGCTGTTTGGGCAAGGTTATATTGCATCGAGACATTCTAATTTACTGCATAATATGATTTGGATTGTGAATAAACTTTATTACCGTTGGTCGAAAACACATCTATTTAAGTGAAGTGTTTGCAGTTGTTTCAAATAGTTTTCTCATCTCTTAGAATGTTCTGAGCTCACAGAATGGTTATCAGTTGAGACCTTGATTTAGAGTATTCTAGTCCAACAAAACAACCTAACTTTTAAACCGTCAAGATGACATATAAAAAATAATTTGACAAACCATAAGAATAGTTTTGGAAAGTGGCTTTCAGTTTAGGACCAACTTATCTTGCGATAGCAAAAAATCCGATGAGGTTTAAGGCATCTTCACTAGAACTAAATTCTATAGCATTTGATTGAAACTTGGACAACGCAATTCATACTTTTTTTTATATTTCTTTCTTAGAGAAAAAGACCTACTTAATGGTAGCTTCTAATTATAAATTGACAAACTCCGTTTGGGTTTGGGTAAACAGAGGAGTTATTGAACTCACTATGAACATATGTTCCGCTAGAAAATTTCTTTTCTTGAAATCATCCCATAAAAAACAATTCCTAAAAGCATCCCCAATAATGGAAATGTAGCTTTTGTTATAAAGCTACTTGCTGCTGCTGCTCCCAACAGTGCATATTAACAACGGGACTTGCCTGAGTTTCTTAAAATGCAGAAAGTAATAAATGTTCGAGTTTCAAAAACTCAAGCAAGTCGTATCACGTATCTAAATTTACCACATCCAGCTTTTAACTTCTTCTTTTTAGCATTTTTTAAATCCACATACTTCTTTTTGCTTCACATAACCCACCTCTTATTCAAGATAGAAAGTAAGTGACGATCAAGATGGAAATGTTGTTCAAGCTATCATTTAAGTTGTCGTTTAAGATGATGTTGTTCTACAACAAGTTCACGAGCAAGAACATGCTTTTTTCCCGAAATAATTTGTAATCGGACAAATGCATGGATTATGTCGAATGAAAGCCCAAACGCAAAGCAGGCAGAACAAAGTTCCCGAGACAACACTGAACACTAGGATGTTATGTACAGGTGACTGTAAAGTGTTTTGTCATTTCATGCGGCAAGCACATATATATTTGGATTATGCAGGTCCTCTAATTTCCTCCCTTCCGTTTTTTCATCGGCTTTTGTTTACTTAGTAATTTCGGTTACTTTACCATTCTCCATGTTTGTTTACCTAGGAGTTGCACATAAACACTTTTTAGGTTATTATATTTACAATGTATCATTCTACTTTACTTTACTCCAATACTGGCAACAACATATGGTCATTTTGTCACTTTATCACAGAACGCACTCTAACTTGTCGGATCTTTGGTACATCGATAAGATATCAATCAGTATCCTCGGTTAGAATTTTACTGGTATTGCCCGGTTAAACGGGTATTTATAGCAATAATTTAAACAGCCAATTGACTTGTAGGATTTCATAGCTGAAGTGAGCTGTCCAAAAATAATTCAAATAAGAGGCTGATTTTGAACAGGAGCAGGTCTGCAATTATAAATCGACGCCAATACAGCAAGAATCCAAATTAAAATGATAAAAGTCGAATTTAAGTAGTCCAAAATAAGCAACCATCATTATGTAATTATGATGCGTTGTGGATAAATTGTGATATGGTTTTGGTCATATGCTGCATCGACTAATTAATGTCGCTAGTATACCATGTCTAATACAATAGTCAATCTTATGCTATTTTGTATTATTTTGATCTCCTTGCATAATTTACAACTTGGTGCTAATGTTGTATATGGTTCTGACATTGTATATGGTTTTGACATTGTTGTATAAGTGGATAAAATTATTGTTAATGGCGCAAGCCAAGTATCAGGAGAGGGGTAATGCATAGACATTACTCCGGTGCTACAAAATAGCGCCGTTGTAGTGGCAAATTTTTTGGAAACAGTTTGGTGCTAATGTTGTATATTGTTCTGACATTGTTGTATAAGTGGATAAAATTGTTGTTAATGGCGCAAGCCAAGTATCAGGAGAGGGGTAATGCATAGACATTACTCTGGTGCTACAAAATGGCGCCGTTGTAATGGCAAATTTTTTGGAAACAGTTTGGTGCTAATGTTTAAAATAAACCTTATATTTTGACTTCCATTTATTGAAATTTAAATAGTCCATATATTTTAACTATTTAAAATTAATTAAATGTTTAAAATCATACTACAAAATTATAGGTCATACAGGAAAACAAAAAACGATCATGAAAAAGGCATGCGTATAAATCTTACAAGGAAGTTAATTGTTTACTAAATTATATTGTTCTTTACTAAACAATTTATATTATGAACGATCAAGTAGCTTGAATCATGTAAAATTACTAACTTATAAAATGAAGTTACATCTGTTTCCCTATAAAGCTTTTTTTAAAACAATGATGATATCAAGTTTAGATATGTCCTCACAATTTGAAGATGGTGAATTATCATGTGGATTAAATCATGTTCTAATTTGGAAAGGAAAGTTACAGACTTATTTATTTTCTAGAAAAGATGTTTTATGATAGTGATTTCAAATTTTGAAATATTTTCACAATTTGATACCAGTTAATTTCTGGTTTTGTTAGAAGAAATATTCTACCAGTTTCCACTCTAGTTGAGGGTAGTTCAGTCGTTCACATAAATTTACTTATATGTTTTTGTTTGCCAATGGTTCTATTTGTCATATAATTTTTAAATAGTTGTGTAATACTATTTTTGCAGAGAAGAAGAACTAGATCAATTGTACAATCAATTTTAAAAGGTTTGCAGTTCTACCAAATATCCTTTTGATAATGAAATATTATTTGTGATGTCTCAGTTCTCATTCATGAAGCTAAATTTAACAACTACATTTGAGTTATTGTACTATTACAATTAGAGACTCTTATTTTTCCCAGTAATCTAAAATGTTTCATCTTTGTTACCCTATTAGCTTACAACAGGACTGGGAAGAGCTATCCGTACATTAACTTGTCTGGTCGTTGATTGTACAAGTTTCATTCATATTTTGATTTTTAAGTCTAACAAATTCGCATAAGAATCCATATTTATTTGATTATTACTTGTCTTGCCTTTAGTGGATTCCAGAGGCTTATCTGTTGAGTTTGTACCCAGGGTTAGAGATTTTGCTTCAGCAACATTCTAAAGCCCGTTGTTTTTGGGCTTGCAATGCGAATTATTTTCCTTTCTATTCTTAGCATTTCTTTTTCCTAAGAGATTTATGTAATCAGATTTGTTCCTATTAATATCTATATTTTCATTGTTTGGCCATTTCTACTTATTCTGAAATTTTGCTCACTGGACTATAAGGACTCGGACTGTACTTTATTTTTTCCTTATCTACACCCTATGTTATGCTTGCTTCAGGAATATTTGTGTGCACTTGATCATGTGAATTACTTGTGTCAGTATCATCCACCTGCATAGAATTACAGTCTACATTATCATTTACTTTTTGCTTCGGCCCCCATAATTCTGAGCACTGCATTTGCTTTCTGTGTGTCAAGAACAATTACAATTACTACATTTGATAGGGCACCACTCATATTATGGAGTGTTGACATTGATACATTGATACATGTATAATTATTATCGTGACTTATTAAAATAATTAGTAATATTATATTTTGCAGGAAACTATGTCAGAAAATCCACCATCTTCACATTCGTCATGTTCAGAGGCGAAGAAAGTTGATCAAAACTTACTTGGTATTCCGGTCTCAGATAACGCTGGAAAAATCGCTACTATGCTCGGTAAACTAGTAAGAGCTCATGTGCCGATATCATATATAAGTTGGAATAAAGTACCTGCAATATACAAGGACAACGTTTGGAACGAATTGGTGGTAAGTATCCTTATCTGTTTGACGACAACTATTTCATTCAATAGCCTTATGGTTTCAACTCTTTGCACAACACATAATTTAATATATTTTTTGCAGAAAATTTATGAGCTCGATCCGCTTTCAAAGGAAATGGTTTTAAAGAGAATGGCCGAGGCTTTTACGAGATACAAGAAAAACTTTTTTTTTTTGAAAATGGGTAAACTTTATTACTCAGCCCAACTAGCACTGGTCGGCCCGACCCAAAGCATACAATTAAGTTTATAAAATACACATTAATCAATGCAACGGAAGATAAGTAATAAACAAAAGAGAAACTGCTTCGTCTTCCATCAAAGCTATCACGGGGGAATCCATGGCCTCAACAACTGAATCTCAGTATTTCTTACTTCTAGTCCCAGCTTCTTCAATGTCTCTGATTCAGCACTTGATAGATCTGTAAGTTTCCCAACTCTTTTCATAATGATTCGAGCATCCCTTTTAATCAACTCATTAATTTGCTGACCATTTTTCAAATTGTTCTGAAATATGCGTCTGTTTCTTTCTCTCCAAACATGCCAAACTGTGGTAGTCAACAGAATGGAAGCCATTTTCCCTATCAAGCTTTTGGATTTCCAACTTCGGGCCAGGTAATTTGCGATGTCACTGATACTGTAATCTTGATAATTGCAATTTATTACAGCTTTTTGATTATCCCATATTTGTCTTGTAACTGGACAGTGAAAAAATAAATGATTATGAGTTTCTTCCTCCTTCTTACACAAAACACAGATCGATTCTTGTAGAATCCCCCACTTGAGAGTAGTTTATTATGACCCTTTCAACAATGACGAAGAACGGTTGAAAAATTGCCCACCTACAGTTGCTCAAGAAGATTGGGCAGAGTTCGTAAAAAATGAAGCAACGCCTGAAGCGAGCGGAAGAAGGGAGGTAGGAAAAAAGAACAGAGCATTGCTCAGTTATGCTCATCATGCAGGACGTAAAAGTCACGCTAAAATAGAACAAGAAATGGTAATTTATATTCATTTTCATTCAAATGATTTACACATTGTGATTGAATATTCATGTCGTTGCATCAACTTGTATTGCAGATCGTTGCTAGTCCATCAACAAATATCAGTTGTCGTCAAGCATGGGAGAAGACACACAGGAAAAAAGATGGTAGCATATCAGATGCCACTTCTTCATACTTTGTAAGTTAAACAAATATTAACTTGCATATTCTTTAAAATTCCTTATTCATGTAAGTATTATCATATTACAGGATCAAATTGCGAAAGCGAAGGAAAAGATCACTGATAGTGATGAAGAAAAATTAATAATGGATGAAGACATCTTATCACAAGTGCTTGGTAAGGATGCAAGGGGTAGGAGCCGCGGTGTTGGGACCGTTATACCAAAGACTAAAGTTAAGGCTTGTGCCATTGCACAGAAACGACTCAGACATGTTCATGGAGAGCATGATGAGTTGAAAATGAGGGTGGGAAGTTTGGAGGATACAGTGGGAAATTTGTTTGGGCAAATAGAGGTTCTGATCAACATGGTGGGAAACATCGAACAGGGAATTCGTGCACCAGTCAATTCTTCTGATGGAGGACGCGCCACACAATTCAATGCTCCTGAATTCGTTGCTTCGCAGTTCCAGAATTCGACCGATGTAGCGAACAATCAAAGATGTGAAATCCTCAACTCTGATTTAGACATAATAGCAAAAGGTATTTATTACAAGATTTATATTTTTAGTTGCTTTCGAGCAGATATTTTGTTGGATAGATCTAAACATATTTACTGCAACAGGTACTGTATGCCGAGATTGTACATCGTCCAAAATCCATGGGAAATCTTTACCACCCACACATGAAAAAGTGGTGTTGGACAACATATTGCTACCAGATGAGAGAACCAGCAAAATAAATCATCAATTTGTAGAGACCTTTGCTGAAGTTGGAGTGGGTGGGTATGTGTGCCATCCGAAGGGTCTTATTCATTTTCTTTAGACGTTGGAGCAGGTATATTTTCTGTTTATGTTAATATTTTACTATGTATTTTTTTGAAACCTCATGAAATTTTAAGCGTTAACATTTAGAGCCATGAAATTTTTGGTTATATAAACAATCAGACCTTTACAAATTTGAGCACCGAAAAATTTAGACTGTTAACCCATTTGATTTTTAAGCATTTTGAATGCCATAAATTTTGAACTTTAAATTTAAAATTTGATGTTTCAAATTGTAGAATTATTATGTTTAATATTATTGAATTTTGAAACTTTGATTTTTATTTTTGAGATGATTTCCTGATCCAGTGGGTATATATTGACTGGAATCAAAAACTTATGGCTAGGGGATAAAACAAAGATAATGACATATAGAAATAACACCTATATTAAGAAGAAGATTGTGGTTAGTCCTGTTTACACACACACACATATACTCAAGATTGGTTAAGAGAAAGTTAGAGAAAATGTCAATTTTACATGTGGACATTTAATATATTTATTAACATTGCATAAGCAGTAGTGATCATATATTAGAATAGTACAGGATATATGTTGTAACTATGTTGAATTAAGATAGTTGAAATGATCTTTTTAGGTAAATGGTATATCTATCTTAAGGCATATCAGATTTGGATCATAAATTGGTACATATAACATATAACATATGTTTTTAAGAGCAATTTTACCCTTTAACATTTAACCAAAGTGAAAAGGAGAAGACTATGAGAATTACGTTGTTTAAAAGAAAAACATTTTAGATTGACATTCTTTTAAGATACATCGATCTTTTAATGGTTATGCTCAGCCATGCTATTTAGATCAATTAATGCCTACACTTTAGCCTACTGTTCGAAAATTTGTTAAAATTCGGTCTGTCAATCCATGGGTAAACTTTCTAGCTCTTGTTTTCAACTAGAGCCTATAGGAGAAGATGATTAAAGCACATACAGTAACTTGTCATTTAACCATTTATAGAAAATCAAAATTCTGAATATGGGACAAATGTAGAAAACTAAAAAAAGAGGGAACGATTTTATAATGTGATGAGTTGAAGAAACTATTAAGGCGTGTGGATTCAACATGCCTATGGGAAAAAGGTATATAACTATGAAAGAGAGAGAGCCAAAAAGCACTTAATTTCCAGTGCTTCATCATTAATTTAGACCTTGTCCTGTATAATTTTTCCACTATCATTCGTTTGATTCCATACAAGTGTATTTGGCTTATAGCTTTTTTTTTAGTCAAAAATACTTGGGATAACCACAGTCTTCCATAACAGAAACCTATTTGATAAAGGAAATTTCAACTACTAGGTGCATTATCTGCAAATGTCCATGAGTCACGGCTAATTATTACTATCTTTAGATTAATGTCTTGGAACATTAACTACATAATACAAAAATAAGTTTCAAGTTTACAGCCCTATCAATGTTATTTTCTTGATGTCCAATGCTAAGTTCATACTGATATACTGCCTGCATGGATCTAAAAATTTGCAACTTGATTTATTAAGTCATTAACTTTTATAATAATCCTTTCATGGCAAATTTTGTTTTGCAGGAAGAAAACTTAAATGGTTGGTTGCCCACCTAAGAAGGCATAAGCGGCTCTATTTACATGATAATTCCTTTTTCAAAACATTATTGTTTATCGATGTTCTCTGACTAGATGGTGTAATGTTATTAATTTACTTTGGACATGCATTTTATGTTTTCAAATGGCAATACTGTGTATGATATCAAATCTTTTATGCATTCGGTTGTCATTTGAATCCAAATTGATTTTTCTCTGCAAACTACTATCAATGGTAAGTTCTGTTTTATGCATGAGATCTTTGTTGTGCTTAATGTGCCTATATGTGCTGAATATACGGTTAATCCCAAATCTACAATTAGTATCAAATTAAATAGGTACGTAGGAGCAGGTCATTAGGTATGGCTTAAAGCCGTATCTAACTAACAAGTTAGACACGGCCATAAGCCGTATCTAAATGGCCTACAAGATGCGGTTCGAGGTTCACTTAGGTACGGCCTTAGACCGTATCTAATTGTTCTATTAGCTACGGCTACAAGCCGTATCTAATTCGACTATTAGGTACGGCTTTAAGCCGTATCTAATTGTCCAATTAGGTACGGCTTTGAGCCGTATCAAAACTATAAGCTCGCCAAGTTTTGATACGGCTATAAGCCGTATCTAATCTTATTAGATATGGCTAAAAGCCGTATCAAATTGTCATTTATGGTGTAGTGTACCCATGATTAAATTGATGTGTTTTATTCATTAAGTAATACTGAATTATAAATCTTTGATTTTAAAAAAAATGTATTTGGTCATCATACTATATATAAGCATGTGTGTGTTTTTCGAGTTATTAAAATATATTTCAATATCTCAAAATGATAGTTTTAATTTGAATTTCAAATCTAAAGTTCATGTGTTATTTTACAAACTGATTTGGTTCTATATCCATGGTTGAATTGAAACTTAATCATATACAATTAAAGATTTTAAATAGCATAATAAATGGTAGTTATGGTTCAAATGTTTTGAATTTATGGTCTCAAAGTCATTCATCATTCAATATGTTATTTTACCATATGTGTGTGTGTAAGCGTTTGAATTTTCGATTTGGATCTAATAAATGATGAATGAAGGAGTGGATTAAGAAAGATTGTCCTATAAATTATTTACCAAATCAAAGTTAGATTTGTATTGATATTGAATTTCAAATCTAAAGTCTTGACTTTGTCAAATAAAAAAATAAAAAATAAAACTTTTCGCTGAAAACTTTATATATACATATAAATAAATTTACTTATTTATTTTAATTAAATAATCAAATAGGCAATTGAATTACTAGATTTAGACTAGTAAATGGTAATAAAATGAGTAAATTAAGGAGAACCTCCTTCTATTTAAAGCCAACTTGTGCTTTCAACTTTGTATCTTAACATATATAATTAAATGCATACATATTTAAATGATAGTTTTGAAACAACAGATGTGTATATGGATGGCGAATGTGTGTATGATAGATATAAATCCCTAAATGTATGTTCACATTAACTATGCATACTATATTATATGTTGCATATGCATTATATACACACATGAATGTATTATGATATACTCATATAATATATAAATACCAAATAATTAAATTCATTGATTGACTAACCAGAAATTTGAATAAAAAGGGATTTTATTTAAAGTAATTAGATCAGATCTAATAAACTCATTTAGACTTCATAGGCCTAATAAAGATCTAGATAGGAAAATTTGTTGAAATCCACGTACTATATTTATTGCCAACCGCCCGGTTCCTCACATATAGTGTCCATAACACAATTAGGTGTTGAGACAAGACTTCCACGAGTGCATGGTACTTCAAAATGCTTGACTCGGAGTCAATGGAATGAATTAAGTCCAATTTTTTCTCCGTGGATTGCTATGGCAGTTCGTCATATGGATATAAGTTTCAAATATATTCAAATAGTGTTAATTTGTGATGTTATTCTTATATGATTTGCATGTGGTATTGGTTGTGAGTGCTGGTGTGTAGCATAGTTATATCATTGTATTTACTTTACATTGCAAGCTGATCAGGATTGGGAGACCAATGAAACCTTTGGACATGGAGTGTTGTATGTATTAACCTTACACTTGTCTATCATGTTACTAGTACCTTTTTTGTTATGATTTGTGCTACTTTTAATTGTGGTATTCTCATATAGACGCCTTGTATGTTAGGATGTATATATGATTATTTAACCTCAATTTTAAGAGCTTGGTTTTTCTCATCTCATCTCATCAGAATTCACTAAGCTTCAGAAAAACATTCAAAATGGATTAGTTGAGCGGTTCTGAATAGACGTTCGAAATGTGTTCGAAAAGCAGTCAGCGATCAAAATACATTGATTCAGAGCCATCAAAAGCGTGCATGGAAAGTAGAGAAATATATTGACTTAAGAGCGGTCAAAAGCGTACGTTGAAGACTAGTCGAATTGGACGGAAAACCAAATTGAACCGGTAACATAGACCTAAACTCATAAAGATTGAGGATATTTTGCTCATTCAAACATGTAGATCAGAAATATCCCCTGTAGGGACTGCGAATACCTCCATGCATGAAGAGAAAAGGCATCCCAATTCTAGCACCCACAGTCTGAAACTTTGTCAAATTTTCAAACTAGTTTGGTTTTCTCCGTTATAACCACTTGTACAGAGGCTACAAGTGCAAATCAATGAAAACAAACAGCCCACCTTGTCAAAGCACCATAAAATTTGGTCCTTTTCACTTTTGCTACACTTAATTTATTTTTGGGATCTATTTGTTTGTGTTTTAGTTTATTTTTTAGTCATTTTCATAAGCAACCAGCGGTTAATAGATAAAAATCCCCAAACAAGAATCTTTCATCTATATATAGAGATCAAACATATTTAAAATATATATAATTTAGGAGTTCGTGATCAAAATCACAACAAAAAGTATTATATTTATACTAATAATCGATATGTAAATGTATGTATACATAAATTATATATAATTATACGTATATGTGCTAATACGTATATACGTACAAGCATACATGTATTTATGTATGTGTACATATGTATATGCGTGCATTGATGCCTCTACATACATGCATACGTGCATGTGTACTCGGCTACATGTATATGCATATGCTTAGTG
The DNA here is from genome assembly GCA_030737815.1 of Allium fistulosum. NCBI lineage: Eukaryota > Viridiplantae > Streptophyta > Magnoliopsida > Asparagales > Amaryllidaceae > Allium > Allium fistulosum. The sequence goes on along the minus strand of CM060908.1, from coordinate 408,884,252 downwards.
CATTTATACATGCTGTATAAATATGCATATAAGTAGGTATGTGTGCATATGCACATATATACCTATGTTAAATTTGGTACAAAATATGCTTTTAAGTAACTAAAGTACAGCAGCCTGATTAAATACAGAAAGTAGTCATTTGTACAAAGAATTGCATGCAAATAAATATATCTTACATGATACCATTTAAAAAAATGGCCGTAAACAGTGCTAGGGCAGAAAGCAAATACTTCTACTTTTGGGAAGATCTCGATCTTCCAGTCCTCTTAGAAAAAATCTAATTGCAAGATGCTCTGAAGCATACGTCATGAATGATGCAAATATGATGCCACCTGCTACCATGAGACCTAATCTGAAGAAGGAAAATATGTGTGAAAACAAAGATACACTCATAGAAACTAAAATCAACAATGCACTTAATTTTAGTACAACATAAATTTTTTAACTTGTATATTTCCGCAATTCAAAATGAATCTGTTCATTGTAAGAGTGAACACTATACGGCATATTTGCAGTGCAATTTCCAGTTTGTTAAATATTTTTAGAGGCACATTTGAAATACACTATGCATGTACCAGTCATATGGTCTGTGAATTATTCGCATGCCAAGGCAAAAAAACACTGATATATTTTAGTAAATATATGGCAAACTACAGCAGACGTTTTTAATCTCCAGTTAAATTTCTATTTTATTGCGAAGAATGTAATTCTAAAACCATCAGGAGAGATTCTAATGTAAGCTGATTATATTACCTAGCAAAAAGAGCGGTGATACCAAATAAAATCGGCAATGAAGGGGCGAGAATTGCTAAAATTGCCATCCCGATGCCATAATACCATAAAGTGCTATCGCAACTGGATGTATATCGTAAACCTGCCACAGAAGACGAGAAAACTAAAATCAAAGATCACACACAAAATATGTCAATTATAAATCAGTAACAGTGATATATTTAGTTGACAATTGAACCCAGAAAGACCCAATTTGATGACAACTAGTGCATGTGCTTATCCATGTTGGTTTATTGCCATGGGCCATATGCACTTACAGTTCAGTCCAATAATGATGATAATCAATAAGGAATATTTTATCTTAATCAAAAAAGTATCCACATCTGATCTGCTGTCATGTTCCCCATACCACATGAAATATGCATGATATCAGGATCAAAAGAGACATTCTAATTATTTATTTATGACAGAGAGAACATATTATGAATACATCAAATGGAACATTATAGGAAAATTTGGGATTTATTTTATTTTTTTCGAAAAATAAAAGGCAACTCGATATAAATTGTTGTTTGCAGGTCTAATGTACCTTTTTGTGAGTCATCATCGGACAACTCCATGCGGTGTCCTTCTATTGACCTACCCCACTGGCGTACAAATTGGAGATAACATCCAAATATCATACCAAACACCATAAATGTCCACTCGTATGTTAGCAATAAACCGGTCCATGGTGTTACTTGTCTAGGAACAACGATAAATGCAATTGCTAGCGATAATATGGCAGAAACAAAGCAAGAACAAATAGATAGTGGACCAAGAAAAGCAGGTATCTTGCTATTCGCACCAATTGCCAACTGTTGATAAAACAAATGATATAGTTACAATTTGCCAAATGAAATGGAAGTATTACAATAATACATTCAAAACTATTTACCCTTATGTCAAGCACAAATTCTGAGTATTATGCCTATTCGTACATTACTGACAATTAACAGAACCAAAGCTAGTTCAGTATAATAACTCAGGAATAGTTAACAGCATAACTTAAAGCAAGTTTCATCATCATCGTCGTCTTTCTCGGTGCACAAAGCTCCCACTTGAGCGGATCAGGTTTGGGCACATTATACACACTTACCTCCATTACTGAAGAGATTGCTTCCGAAACTTAACCAAAAACCAAATGTCCACAAAAACCGAATCCAAAGATTTATGAATAAAGCTCACAACAAGCTTACATATTCAAAGCAAACCGTGTGGCGTTAATATGTATTTACTATATGCAAATAATGTGAGACGACCAACTAATTAATATAATCGATATAGATTAGACATCAAGCATGGCTAAATCCAATGCAGGTTTGTTCAAGATATATGGAATCTCTATTGTAATTGTCTAATCAAAGTAGTTAAGGTGCTAAGGCGCAATGCTTGCGCCTTGGGCTTTTTTGTGCGTCTTTTATACAAGTGTGAGCTTTTTCTGCGGGAAAAATTGCACTATGAATTACTACTAAAAATGATAAATTTAGTGTTGATAACCATTTTTTGCAAATAAAAAAGCATGGATTAATAGGTGTTAAGTCACAAACGGTAATTCGAAACCAAAACGATACTAACTAAAAATTAAATTTTTAAACCAAAACGATATTAAACTATTTTATTAGTTAAAATTTAAATTTAGCTATTTTATTAATTAAAATTTTAATTTTTAAACCATATTTCATAAAATAAGACTAAAATTTAGATATTTATTAACTAAAATTCAAATTTGACTATTTTATTAACTACAATTTAAATTTTAAACCGTATTTTATATTTCATTCAACTATTTAAATATTTTATTTAACTATTTTATTGACTAAAACTTAAATTATAAATCATACTTTATAATTTATTTAAATATTTTATTTAACTACTTTATTAAGTAAATTTTAAATTTAACTATTTCATCAACTGAAAAGTCTAAAATCCAAAATTTAACTATTTATTTTACTAAAATTTAAATTTTAAACTTATAATTTATTTAACATAACTATTCAAATTTTAAACTAAATCAATCGAATTAACTTTAAAGTTTAAATTAACTTCAAAGCTTAAACTTTAAACTAATTAAAATCAACTTTAAAGTTTAAACTAATTTAAATAACATTAGTTAATTAATAAAATCTTTCAGACTGTCAGATCTGGTTCGGCGACAGGAGGGAGTGGCGGCGATAGTGGCTAGACGGCGGCAACAGTGGCGCCGGCAGTGGTGTCGAGTTGTCAATGAATGATGGCAGCGGATTTTTTTTCTTATCGAACTTTGAAAACCCTAAAAACGAATGTCGACGATAGTTGACTTTAAATTTCAAACTTTGAAAACCCTAGAATGAATGTCGAACTGTAGTCGACGATGGATGGCCTGCAAAAAATGGTCGACAATTCGAGGTGCACCTTAATGCACTTCGATGTCTCGAAAAAGTCGTGAACGTTTGCGCTTTCTGTGCGCCTCCAATAGCGGAGGTGCTTCGACATCGAGAAAGGCGCAGGAGCTGCGCCTGCTTTTTTTTTGGTGCCTAGGGTCGCGCCTTGACAACTATGTGTCTAATGCTGTATAATAAATTAACTCATCAAAAGTTAGGCAAAAAAATATGCATTATATCCAAGAGCAGGGTTGCAAAAATCGCTAGACGGATGTTAGGTGGTAAGTATAGATTAGGAATTAATCGTTTAGGCGGGGATTAATCATGAATTAATCAAAACTTGGCGTTTTTGATAACTCGTGTATTTTGGATAAAATATTAGTGTTGTATTTATGTCGATGGATGTAAATTGAAAATTTGGGGTTTTCGATGTGCTTCGGAGTAGCCAAGGAGGCAAAACCGCCTAAAACTAGCACATTGATACTTGTACGTGGCATTGAAACTTAAATAATGCCTAACCAATGCCTAAATACATGTTTAGATTCTTACATGAGACAATAAACTTTTTCTAAGCGGGCCTGGGCAAATCGCTAGGCGGTAAGCCTGACCTAGCGCCTAGGTGGGGCCTAGTTGAAGGCCTAGAAAGATTTTTTACAAGTGTCCAAGAGTTAACAAAATTTCCAGTATATTCAGTCACTCCAAAGTTTGGATTGTAAGGATGCCAAAATGTGTAACCGATATATGTTTGATGATTACAAGTGGACGAGTTAGGGTGATGATTAACTGTTACAAATTTGGGTCTAAGCACAAGGGTCTTGTGATTTTATATTAACTGATATCAGGACACAGGAAAAATCTTCCATGTCAAACAATGAAAGATTAAACTTAAGAGGTCTGATCGTCACAAATTTACCCACATGCAATGCAGTTGACCCTGCTTTAATTGCCCATATATACAAAATTTTGACAAAAATGCAGTGAAGTAAACAATAAATGAAGTAAACAGCATTATACCCATATGTGACAAGCTATGTTTGCAACTCTATTCTAATCTTTTGTATTTTATTACTTTATTTATTAGTTTGATCCAACATCCTCCTCAATACAAATATAGGCGGAAGTTTTATCATTATGTTGAAAGTGACGTAAACGACATCCTCCTCAATACAAATATAGCGGAAGCTTAATTAATGCGATTTTTTTCTACACTTTCGGAACAAAGTAAGTCAAACCTGAACATAAATCAGCTTCCTATTAATATGATGCTTATTTGATATTTCAGAAGAGTTGGAAAAGACCTGCTGATTCGAATTAATAACAGAAGATGAAGCAGCACCAACTCCAGAATAAGTAACAGGAGCTGATAAAGCTTTGTAGTAAATACGTCGAGCATATTCAATGAATGGATTTCGACAAATGTCTTTTATCTGTAATAATTTATAACAAGAACAGTGTTAGTAAAAGAACACATTCATATCAAAAACAAATTAGTTTGATCAATTCAACTAACCTTTAGACTAGATCTGTAATAACAAAATAGTAGAACACCTATAGGAAGAGCAAAAAGAATTTTGACTAGTAGCTGCTCCTTAGGGTTCCTTCCTCCTTCAGTACCCGGAAGTGATTCCCCAAGCTGTTCTCTAACATTCTGAAACAGAAATAGGATGAAGTGAAAACAGAATGACAACCAAAAAAGTATACAAAATAAGAAGAATTGACTAAGCATCTATAAAATAAGTACTGTTTTAAAATGACTCCAAGATAACGAGTAGTGTACATAAATTTGTTCTTATGCACATATATGGTTTCAGTTTCTTAGGGAGAGGGCCTCTCAACTTCCCTTTGTCTTTAACTAACCACCAGTACTTATTAGGTGCAATAATGTAGATTGCAAACTTAACCGTTTTCATAACTTTTTCGTTGATTTTTATCAAAGGAAAATGCTAACGTAACTCTTTTTTTTATATAGCTTAAACCGTAAAAAAAGATAGGAGATTACTAAGTTCTAAAAGTCACCTGCCAGATATCAACGGGTTTTAGAAGCCAAGCTGTCCACCAATCCCATGGTTTAAGTGGGCCAAGTGTATAATGAATGACTCGAAGCTCTTTCTCATCAACCATCCACTATATACTCAATGTGAAATATGACTAAAATAAATTAGAGGATAAGTGGAAAAAAGAGTAATTGCATCGTTAATTAGTTCTTGTCTATTTTTATGAAACACAGCATTATTAAAATGTAGCCATATTCTCAAAAATCACACTAGCAAGTCATTCTTTTGATGAATACGAGCATACATGCCAATTAAATTTGTCATTTGTTTCATCTGAATAGAAACTACACTTAATCATAAACATTTATTCGGTTAGATGAATATGCCGAGTTAACCAAAGTAGTTTTATTGACCAAGTTGAAACCAAAACTCAGCTATCACCATTTTAATAAATTATCAAGATAGCAGTCCAAAATTTTTGTATACGGTCAGTAATGGTACCCAGTAATACAAAAATATTTTTGTAACTAATCCAAATTGTAATGATCACAATTTAGTGCTTACCTTATTGGCTAACATGTAAAGCCCAACATCTGCATTGTATAAAGTAGAGAGTCGTTCCATTTTGGGTGCTGGCCTACTCCTTCTAACTTCAGGTGATAATTCAGGTTCAAATAAATGAGCATTCGGGAAACCAGCATAATAAGAATTGAGAAAGCCCTGGTCACCTGTGGCCATTACGAAACAACCGTCAGAAAAAGCAAGGATTTACATAATATGTACATGTCACATATATTGTCCAGATACAATTCAGAAATACCATCTTTATTTTTTAATAATAAGCAATTGAAGTTGGATGATTTTATGTCATCTCTTTCCTTATTAATGCTACGATCTAATAGAAAGGCACCTGCACAATCCTGTGTATTCATTTGGTATATAATTATCTGATGCTTGATTTAGAAACTATGTTGACGGATTGAGAATATCCCACTCTGAATGTTGGGGGTGTAACAAGTCTACCAGATTATATTCATATTTACGCATCCTTCCCACTAGATGAAGATTACTATCGCAAACAGAATGCAAAACCGTAACTTATATGACACTTTTTCTTTCTTTCTAATAACTATGTTTAAATAACACAAACCAGTTCCTATGTCTGGAAGCATGTGGTTTATTATAATGAGAGGTTGCAAAAATATAATTCCAAAATGTAAGAACTATTCATGCCATGGTAAAGAAAGGTATAATTGTTGAAACTATATCCATAATCAACAGTGATTTGTAATTTAAAAATAGTAATTAATGAATACAAACCTCCAGTGTAAGAAGGTAAGGAGCTCACTTTACTCATCATATCTTTGAAAAGTGCTGCAGAAGGTTCCACAACCATGACTCCAGAATTCATTCGTTCAGAATGTTTCAGATTTGCACAGAATTTTGAACACTGGAAGAGATCTTCAATACTCTTAACCACAATTGTGTCAGCATCAAGGTAAACAACTGGATTTTTTTTTCAGAAAAGAATAAAGGAATAATCAATTTCCAGAAGAAAAAGATACTTGCGGAGTAAATGATAGAAAGGTATTCGTACTTGGGAAGTGGTACCTTTCTTATATTTTGTCATGTTAAATATTTTTAACTTAGTGTAGACTCCCCAAAATCTTGTTGGTCGTATCTGATTTGGATTAACCAACAGACTGATAGATTCCACTATCCATCCATCCGCCTAAAAGATCAAATCAGTGTTAATTCTGACTGTATATATGAAAGAAATAATTGAAGAGAACTTCCCATGAGAAAAGGGAAGCATTAGGAGCAGGGAAAACTTATACCAATACATCCACCACATCAAATAAAATAAAATAAAGGAAATTTTGACCTACATCCTTATGATTATAAAAAATTAGCATTAGGTCCCTCCAATTTTTTTTTACATAAATTACATTTATAATTTCAAAAAAAAAGGTGAAATTCACGGTGGTATTTGGGCAATTTTACCAACCTTAACATGCACATTCAGGGTATACATCCATAACTCATAATCACCGTAATACACGTCGTAACGGCCGTTTTAAATTTGGAAACGAGAGAAGTAAAAAAAAAAATCAAAAAAAAGGATGTAGAAAATAGTTTCTAAAAGGGAAGGATCTAAAATAAATAAGTTAAGAAAAGAGGATGTATCCCTAATTTCCACATAAAATAAAGTATATATTAGCAATCAAGACAGGATATTATTTCATACCAGCATTTTTATTTCTTCTAAAAAAATCCATGTCGGAAAATTTTGCACAATATTCTACATGAAGAAAGCGGTAATACCAATTCAAAAGCATTGACTAAATGTAAGAACCCTACGGCAATAGGAACTAAGGACGGCCAACTCACAGAATATTTGAGAGAAGAAATGTGGTGAAGCTTAACCCAACGTGGTGTATTTTGGAACTTCGGCTCTTATACAAGAAGCAGTACATCCCTCCAAACAATACAAAATATGATGGAAAGTGCATACATCCAGACAAATATTACTCATATAATGGAGGCGGATAAGTTTGGTACAGTATCAGAAAATGCAAGGTATTGCAGTGAACATGATCCTTACTGTCCAGAGCTGCACATTCTGTGTCGTTACAAAAGTCTCCAAAAGGCTTGTGATATACGATTGTAGGTAGGCCTGTCAATAGTACGGGTTTCGGCCCGAGCCCAGCCCGAACCCGTCCTGTTAATGCGGGCACTAGTTTTGCCAAAACTATCTAGACCTGACCCGGTTACTATTAGGGTAGGGTACGGTTTTATCAAAATCCAACCCGGTTTGGGCCCGACCCGAATATTTATTTTCCGTAGTACCAAAACATGAATGTTTATGTTATTTGTTTGTATGTTAACATTGTTTGTGTATAAATTTAGCATAAATTGCAAGTTTAAAGTATGATTTTAACATAAATATTATGAGTTCGATATACGAGTACCCGACGGACCGAACTCGGTATTGGTTTTGAAATACCCTGCGGGTTCGGGCTTCGAATAATTTAATCGGGCTCGGATCGGGTTTTAACATACCCGGACCGAACCCGAACCGTTGACAGGCCTAGTTGTAGGCACCACTGTTTCATGGATACTCGTTTCCTAACAAAGAACAAATTAACTTATTGAATGGTAGGGAGAATTTATTTAGCATTAAAATAAGATGATAGATTCATAGCATTCCGTTGGATAAAAAATAAGAAGATAAATTCATGATATTCCATTGGATTTTTATGATATGTCAATTTCAAAAGGTTTGTTTACGAACATGGTTATACTTACAAGAAAAGTACATCTTAAAACATTCATGCTACACCATTGTAGAAATTCACAGTATAAATCAACAAATAACTGAAGCTAACTCTTGATAGCCAACTTATTGTGCAAATAAATGAAGCTAACTCCTTGCCATAACCGGTTCATTTAGTTCAAAGTTTTAGTAACTCGAATTAAATGAAGTTAAATCCACAAATGCCGATAGTTAAACAAAACAGTTTGCTTATATTTATTTATCAAAAGATATCAGAAATCATTTACAACTTCTGGAAAATAGTTACAAGATCATCAATTCCCAACAGGTCCTAGGTATATATTAATATTTCTTTCTAACAAGGATATGTAAATTTTCCCAAAAATAATAATTTAGGCCCTCGTTTAAATTCATTCAACTCAAGTCAGACTGAAATCTCAAAGGACAAAATCAAACCTGGAGCAACCTCTTGGCATAGTCAGAAACCCCATCTGAAACAAGAACAACCATATCTCTCGTCGATCCAGTATCCCTAATCGATTTTCCCAAAACCCTAACTCCTAAAATGAACTCATCGCCGTACAATAGAGTAACATAAGCTTCAGATTCGACTTTTTCACAATTAACAGCTCCAAACAGGAATAAAAAGAGAGCGACAAACCCAAGTTTACAGAAAACTGACATGCTTGTTGATTGAAATGAAGTATTGGAGATTAAGCTGGTCAGAATTACATGACAGAACAAAATCTGCACGGGATTATTCCAAAATAGAACTGAAATACAAAGTGTTTAGTCGTCACGTCACGTGTAACAGCAGTATAACGATACGGGTTGGGTCAAACCCTACACGGGTCCAATTTGATGTCTGGCACCAATAAAATTAAGATTAAGGATGCTAGTCAATCATTCCCTTTTTAGATCATCTTTTCCCTTTTCTTACTCATATATCCTCTTTCACAGGTTTATAATTTGAGACTGAGATTTGCTTTCAAAAATCGCCTACAGCGTGTTATATTACACATCACCAAACCAGTACAAATTTGTGTCTGTATCTCTAAATTTGTTCATCATGTGACCAGATGTGGAGACGCTTATTAAATAGATGCATGTCAAATAGATACAAACCCCCGGCTAGGTGTCAATGAGTATCCGAAATATTCGAAATCCGTCCGCATCCGTATCCGAAAACATGAAAAATATTTAATATCCGAAAAACGGATGCGGATATCCGATATCCAAAACATATTTCGAATACGGATATGGCTGTATCCGTATCCGATAAATATCTGTCCGGTTTGAAATTAAATATATATATATATATATATATATATATATATTAATATGTTATTTTATATCCATAAATTTAATATAAATATACTTCATTTTACAAAAATACAACCCATGGTATTTTGCAGAGTAATCTTTTGATTTTGGAGCATTAACCACTTCATGGAAAAAGAATGCAATATTTTAGGCTATATGTATGTTATGAAGATGATTTTTATTTTTTGGTATTTGTTACATTAAGAAAATGTGTGATGCATGTTTGCTTTTATGATTTACTGTGATTGAATTAGCCTATGGATTTTTCGTATGGATTATATTTATATATGCAATATTATTGTATGGATTTTGTGTGATTGGATTAGCTATTGTTAATTTGATATAATTTATGTATTACAAGGTTTTTTCATTTTTTTTTAGTCAAAAAAATGAAATATGCATTATATTGATTAATTTTCGGATATTTTCGGATACATTTTGAGTTTCGGATACGGATATTTTCGGATATCCAAAAATATCCGTATTCTCTAAGCCGGATACGGATATTTTCGGATATCCGAAAATATTCGCGGATACGAATACGGATAATATTCAATGGGTATTCGCGGATATCGGATACGGATTCGGATACGAATTTTCATTTTCGGATACGGATACAGCACTATCCGTATCCGATTGCATCCGTTTACAGGCCTACCCCCGACACCTAAGCACATGACGAACAGGCACTTATACATGGTTATTTGTTTATAAAACGTGTAAAAATTGGATCTTTGTTCAACTGGCTTTTATAAGTTAGACATGTGTTCAGCAGAAGTTCATATACATTGTCGGGGAAAATGTTGTGATTGGGGGCTGTAATATTAAATATTTGTAATATATATTTCATGCTATGTAGAAGATGCTTCTAGTAAATTACTTACCTTGTCTTTGCACACATTTCTCTTCTCTTATTTTTGCACTTTTTCCCAAAGCAGCTAGAAAACAATTGTGAAACTCAAATTTCATCGACTTCGCTCAAATTTTCTACCGCTTTGTTAATTCTAAGTTTGATTGGTAAATTGTATTTAAGCTGGTAATTTTTAATTTTTTAAAAAACCTACTACCGTAGACCAGGGATGTAAAAAGATCCGCCACCGCCCCCACCTCCTTTTAGCTCAGGCCCTCTCCGAAGCACTTTTCGATTCTGAGATTTTAACTTATTTAAAGGATTATTATATGCCTCCGCAAATATTAGGCCGCTAAAATGCGGGTTCCAAGACTCAAACTCTCTTCCTCTATTGGGAAGCTAGTAATCCTTGCCAACTGCACTAGAGCTGCAGACGAATTTTTAATCTTAATATATTGGGATGATTACGGTTTTATCCATATCTTTTCTAAATGAAAAGTCAAAGGTGCAGAGAGGATGAAGTGTAAAGAAACAATTATTTAAGTCGATGAAGAAGTTCGAAGTGAATTTTTCTCCAAAATTTGATAGATCTTCCAATATGTTGCATGACTGGTCATAATGGGTGTTTGAAGTGATTTTTTTTAGGTTTTATTTTTAAATCTCAAATAGTGTCAGGAGTGTTATAGTTGGTGTATATAACCAAATTTAATGTGGAGGTTGGATGTTCATTAACTCTTTAAAAAGTGAATTTAATTTTAAATTGAGATCAAACTATTTCACATCTTTCCATCCAAAATTTACACTCAAAATCTTAGTCAAATTGATAGTGGTTAAAACAAAGCAATCGCATAATCAAAATTATTACCTGCATAAAAATATTAGGAATATTTCGACCTTTTTATCCATAAAACCTCAACCTTCAAGATTAATTTTGGTAAGATTTTGAGCAAGAAGTATATACATAAAACTCATTTTTCATATACACACATGCACGCGGAAGTGCGTGCACGTGCACATGTGATATACCAACCAATTTTCTCGTGTTTCAATTGAACCGAACCTTTGAGCTTCCATATCCTTTTTCGATTGGTTTAAAATGACAAAGTATGAATCATACTCGCATCGAAGAAGAACTTGGCCAAATGATTTTCCATATGTAGTGACTACTTCTGCAACAACCGCCCATTCGACCCTGAATTCGAAGCCCGAACATGTAACAACCCACCACGAAACAGACATAAATTTGGACCCAGAAAAGACCCATCGAAAATTAGATCCATTATAAGGTTAAACTGTTGGTAGTAAAAAATAATAATATTGTAGAGCCATAACTAAACTTTCAGAAATCACAGGAGATGGAACAAAATGTAATAGCAAAGTGTATCCATTTATTTCAAAACCATAAAAATGTCAGCACAAAATTCCATAAAAACCGTAATATAATAACTATTACAACAATTGTCTAAATCCATGGGTACACTAAAAGCAAATAATAATAAATACTGCCACAAGCCAAGCTTCTCCATTTCTAAGCATCATCACCGTCACCACTCCGTTCTTAACTTGTGTTGTAATGAGGAGGGAGCCGGAACAACAAATGTCCAGTGAATAAAAAACCTCGAGTCTTACCTTTTAAGTACTTGGCAGTATATTTCAAAATAAGAATATGTCTACGAACATAAAACCATTAAAATCATTTAATACTTCTTTATAAGGAAAGGAGGTGGGTCTAACCATTTAACACCTTCCATTCCAAATGCGGGTTTCTAAAATCTCATATCTCAATCATACGTCATAAATAGCTAATAATGTGAGAGACGGTACCCACGCCACTTAATACCTTTTATTCGAAAATAGGCAGACTCTGGTCATTTAATACCGCAATTAAGGCAGACCTCATCATTTAATACCTATTTCCAAGGTGTGCTCCTCAGTGGTACTATCTAGCTGACATCATGTGGAATCTCTTAGGCCACTTAATACTTCCATGTGGAAATAAGCTGACTCTGGTCATTTAATACCTTAATTAAGGCAGACACCATCATTTAAGACCTATTTTCAAAAGAGGACCCTTGTAGTGATACCATCTAACGTGTCCCCTTGGCCATCTAATACTTCATCTGGGGAAAAGAGGCGGGTCCAACCACTTAATACCTCAAGACCCTAAAGCAGGTCCTTCGTCATATGGCCCATACTTATAATGACGTCTCACATTAGTTCAACTATTCGTAGAAACTGATAATCAGATTAGCTGGGCAGATTTCCCTTACAGAATTTGGGACCAACCTCATATCATCACAAATATTTATTATAAGGATATCTCACATCAATTAAAATATACACAACTGCTGGTAACCTCAAAGTGAAGGACAGACTTCCATCATGTAACTCTATTGACCTTGCATCCCTATGACTTAGCCACAGATCAATTACTCTCTATGCACACACACACACACACACACACACTCTCTCTCTCTCTCATCTCACAGTTTCATAAATAAGGCCTTATAAGGAATCTTCCTTATTACGCCTTAAAATAATAATTAGGCTATATAAGAGTTTCCTCTTATTTTTGCTTCACAATCAATTACCTTCCTAATAGGGAAAATAAATGTAAATAAATGCCTAATTAACTACGTCATATATGAAATAATTATATGGTTAATTACATAAATAGAGATATATAAATATCGCGCCTAATAAGTTCTAAAAGCACAGATTTTACGCTCTAAACTAGCGTTAAATGTCAATAGCCTAACCAATTATAATTACAAGTCTTTTTTCTTCAAATTCCCAAGATTTCATGGGATTCTAATATCCAGAACAGAGAATAAATATTCATAACCAAAATTGTAATAATGGACTTGTACATAGAATGGAAACTTAATTTATTACACTGATTCAATGAAATATCTTAAACAATAAGAATTGCAATCTAAGCCTCATATTTTATTCAACTCCCCTTCTACAAAGAAACAAATAAGAATAAGTGGTGTAAGCTATGAATAAAATTCGTAATCTAAATCCCTTATTTTATTGAAGGATCACCATTTGATCCAAAGAAGAAGGAAGTGGAATAGACTATGAACTTATCAAAAATTGCATAAACAAAACAAATTCCATCAAATTAATGTGAATAATTGGGAATCTCAACATAGAATTGACATGTCGAAATAAAAAGGAATTTTGAGGGATTTTATCTATCATATTTTCGAAATCCCAAAATCCATAAGGCATATTCAAATCCAAAAATAAATACACTAAACAATTGCTAAAAAAATACTAAGGTTTCCACTCACAGATTAGCCTTAACTTCACTCAAATGGATTTGTAGCCTTCGGTCTCTTCCAGAATCTCTCTCTTTTGATATATACACACACAATAGGGAAGAAATGTATATATTCATTAGATTCAGAATAATTAGAGAATAATAGGATAAGAATAGATTGGAGAAAGAAGAAACAAATAAGAAATAAGTTGAATTCTTACCTGAATTCTCTACAGAGTTTCTGAATCTTATTAGAAAGAGATAGAAATGACAGAATTTCATCGTATTTCCCAAAATTATATGAATAAAAAATGGAGAGGATAGGGTTCTATTTATAAGGGTTGAAATTCACCAGAACCGTTGGATAGAAGTAGGTAAGAAACGGGTAAATCTGGAGCGTACAACTGAATATATAACATAGCTTCAAACCTTAGCCGCCACTGGCAACATTCGTTGTCAAGCGGTCGACCGCCTATGTAGGACCGGTCAATCGCTACAGTCGACCGGTTGACCTACATAGGTCGACCGCTCCTCTATTTTGGGGAACGTTAATTTTTTCCAGTTGCACAATTATTTTATTCCCTAATTAACTTTTTAACACTAAATGTTAACTAAACGTTTACTTAGCCTCCAAGCTAATTTTTTGAAATTTAAACCCTCAATTTGATTTCTCATTTGAATTTGAATTCAATCTAAATTAATTTAAATCTGAAAACTTCAAATGCTCATAACTTCTTTGCTTGAGTTCCATATTCAACATATTATATATGAATACATATCAGAATTTTGCCACGAACGCAACGAAATAACTTTCGTGGTCAAATTCCAACTTTTATAAAAATTTCATATTCAACCCTCATCATATTTAATTCAATTTACTTCATTTATTCATGGTTCATTGTACTGGGTGTTACATTCTCCCCCCTTAAAAAGGATTTCGTCCCGAAATCTTCCAAGGGACAAACAACATAACTCGCAATAACATTCATGTTATACAACCATGTTCTCTACACAACCATCTACTCAACCAATAGTGCAATGTGATTATGTACTGCAGACATGCTAAAATGAGCTCAATCCTAGCGTGAGCGTGTAATCATGTCATGAAAGTATGTATGCAAATATCCTAAACATGCATAAAAATTTCTATATGAGTGTAAAGTGATTGCGAAAAAATGTAACAACCATCTCCTACTATCCAATCTAGCAACCACGATGCAACCAAAATCCTAATTTTGAGAGAGAAATTACCAGTAAAAAGCTCTGGGTGAGTGCTCTTCATATTCTCCTCGGTCTCCCATGTGCGTTCTGCCTGATTGTCCATCTATTGTACTTGGACCAACCTAATTATTTTATTGCGGAGTCTCCTAGTACCATGTTGCACAATGCATGCGGTGGCATGAGGTACTATCAGCTCCATCTTAAAATCCCCCAACTAATTAGGCTCTATTTTGTTAGCGGTGCCATGAAGGCATTTCCTAAGATGAGAAACGTGGAAAACATTATAGACTCTTACCAACTTGTCAAAAAGCTCCACACGGTATGTTAATATTCCTATTCTTTCCAAAATTCTGAATTGGCCCCATAAATCTAGATGCCAATTTTCTAGACTTGCCAAACCTAACAACTTTTCTAAGAGGAGAAATTTTAACAAATACCATATCTCCAACCTCAAATTCGAGCTCTTTCCTTCTTTTATCCGCATAAGATTTCTGACGGTCTTGCGCTACCTTCATCCTTTGCCTGATTATCTCTACTTTTTCCATGGTATCGCATATCAAATTGGATCTGAGTAATACTTTTTCAGTGGTTTCCCACCAACAACTAGGCGATTTGCATGGTCACCCATAAAGTGCTTCGAAAGGGGTCATACTAATCGTCGCTTGATAGTTGTTATTATACGCAAACTCAACTAAAGATAGATGATGCTCTCAATGTCCTTTGAAACCCAAGATACAAGCTCTCAATAACTCCTCCAAAATCTTATTCACCCTCTCTGTTTGTCCATCAGTTTGTAGGTGATATGCCATGCTAAGGTTCAAAGAAGTTCCCAAAGCTGTTTGTAGGCTACTCCAAAACTCGCTAGTGAACAAAGGGTCTTTATCACTAACTATGCTTATAGGAATTCCATGTAGACGAACTACCTCCTTAATATCAATCTGTGCGAGAGAGGTTCTAGTCCTATTTCTACTAATTGGAATAAAATAAGCGCTCTAAGTGAGTCTGTCCATAACAACCCAAATAGCCTTATTGCCCTTCTGCCTTTTTGGCAACCCTTCCACAAAATCCATCAAAAAATGTTCCCACTTCCAAGTCGGGAATTTACAAAGGTAATAATAATCTACCAGGCTTCCCTTGCTCAGCTTTTATCTTCTGACATGCCAAACACTTAGCAACAAACTCAGTTACGCTTCTCTTCATTCTATTCCAAAAGAAAATTCTTTGTATGTCCTTGTACATCTTATCCCCTTTAGGATGAATGGTCATCCTTGAGTGGTGACACTCCATAAGCACATCTCTCATCAAATCATCAATCATTGGAACACAAAGACGTCCATCTCTTCTCAAACATCCTTTCTCATCAACTAAATACCTCCTAGCATGGGGAAAATGCTCTCCTTTTCTCAGTTTTTCTAAAATCTCTACTAACTTCTCATCTTTCACTTGCTCATGCCCTATACGATCCATGAAGGCTGGTTTAGTATAACAACCCCGAAATTTAAGCTATAAGAATTAATTAACGAATTAATTAAATAATAAAATAACTTTGTGAAATTATCAGAATTGAGCCACGGGAGTTGCACCACTGTGTCCGTGGTAATTTTCTAGTCAATTTCCATATATAGATTGTCAAAATCTGAGCTAAAACGAAGAAGATACGAATTAAACAAGAAAACGAAGAAAAAGATATATATATATATATATATATATATATATATATATAAGGTCAGGTTAACCCTAGGGTCGACCCTCCCCTTAGCTAGGTCGACCTAACACCTAATAGGGTCGACCTGGGTGTTGACCTGCCTTATTGTATGGACGAATTTTCGTCCAGATTAAACTGTGACGTGTTTTGCTATTTTTATTCCATCTTGTGCGTCTGTGCTTCCATCTGACGGTTCCCATCAAGCCTATGACGTGGTTGCACCAGATTTAATCTTCAAATCCAACGGTCTGAGATCCCCTAGTAACCCTATAAATAGACCCTTAGGCATAGTTTTTTTCTCATTCAAATTTTCTCCTACTTGGGTTCATTGCCAAAGGCCAGACCCTAGAAATAAAAAATTTCTAATGAGAGAATCATTTTGAAAAAAATATTTATGCTCTAGGAGAGGATCAAGGAAGAACAAGGACTAGAGCTGAGGACCACAGGTGAGTGTTTAAGTAATTATTTTAGATTTTTAAGTAATTTAAAATAATAAAGTTCTCAATAGTTATAGTTTTTTTGCAATTTTGAGACAGTTTTTATACAAGTTATTTGCGGTTAATTTTTAAAGTTCTTTTCAGTCTATTTTATTCATCTATTTTTATTTTAGCTATTTTATTCATTTATTTATTGTTATTTATAGTTTATTTACGCTTTATTTATATCTGTTTTACGTTAGAATTTAGCCTGTAAATGTTAGTTTCTTTTTATTCCTTTGTACGCGAATAAAATAATAAAAAGAGGATAATTCGCTAATATGGACTAAAATATAAGAACACTAAATTTACAGAAATTTGATGTAAATAAGAATAACTGTAATAAAAAGAAGATAGACTGAAATAGGCAAATTTGAGACATTTGCAAGCATGTTTATAACTAGTAGTTATAACTAAAAAGGCAGAATAAAAGAGAAATTATAACGTAGGTTATAATTAAGCAGAAAGAACAGAAAAGGCTTATTTTAAAACTTAGAGTTAAGTTAATAAGCAAATATAGCAGAGATAACAAAAGAGGCTTATTTTAAGACTTATATTAAGTTAATAAGAAAACAGAGCAGAAATAACAGAAGAAGCTTATTTTAAAACTTACACTAGGTTAATAAGCAAAGATAGTAGTAGGACCCGTACTGGCAGCATTCCCCTTCAGTCAAGAACTGATGGTCTCACAATAGATTAGGTGAGGTTGGGACACGCTTATGCTGAAGTAGATAGATAAGTGGTCAATAAATAGAAGCTCAAATCAGGGGATTTGGGCAAGGGGCGCAACTAGATTTTGTTTGTTATGACCTGTACCGGCAGCATTCTCCTTTTAGACTAGCACTGACGGTCTCACAAAACACTTAGATGAGGCTGGGCAGGACCCTGTCAGACTAGGACTGACGGTCTCACAACAGATCATGTGAGGTTGGGCACGCTTATGCTGAAGTAGGTAGATAAGAGGTCAAAAGAGGGAGCAACAGATAGTGCGAACTGGCGGTGACCGAGCGTGCGACATCAAATTAGGGAGATAAGTCGCTATTGAGTTCCAAAGCGCTAAACATGTGTCTTTTTGCAGTGGGACCCATAGGATGGGAATAGCTCACAGTGGCGCAACAGAGATAGATGGCCGATCAAAGGGTAGAATTAGGACTTCAGACTAATTAAAATAGGATTAGGATTTTAGCCTAATCAAAGCAGCTATCTAAGACAAGTGCAAACAATCACTATCAAAGCAAACAGTTAAACATTATTTTATTCCAGCTTTATCTTTTCCTTTATTTCCTTTTATACTAGAACTGTTGCCAAGTCTATTACTTTTATCTTGATTAAAAATACTAGTAATTACTTTCATTCACAAGACTTTTAGTCTGACCCACTCCTCAATTTTTTCCTTTTCCCCCCATAAGCCACCAGAGGCAATGACAATAGATTTCAGCTTTCTTGGAGAGATATTCTTGGAGATTCTTCATGTATTCTTCTTCTTTTCAGTTTTCATTTCATTTGGATATTTATGTACTGGTACTTCTGAGAGGGATGGTTATCTTTATGTACTTTGATGATGTGACTAAGATTATATTTTTTACGAGACATGTGTACTTGGTATTAACATATTTGGTTTTTATGACTTATTTTCTAGAGAAATGAAGTTACCATTTAAATGTTTCCGCTGTTATTATTTATTTGTCTTGTGAATCTTAGTCTTAGTAAAGTTTTAGCTATACCTACAACGCACCACATCTTTTAGTGTGTCCTTTTTGGGTATACTAAGGGGTGTGGGGGTGTTTCATCTAGTCTCCATAACTGATAGAAAACCTTGGATGGATTCTGTTGACGGTCGGAGGTGAAAATTTGAGATAAACTCTAATTATCACCATTCATATATAACACCTAGGGTAGCATGTCTCCGACTAAGGGCGTCGGCGACTACGTTTCCTTTTCCAGGGGTATATTGAATACTAAAGTCAAAGGATGCTACATACTCCATCCACCTCTGTTGCCTAAGATTCAAATCTTTTTGGAAAAATAGGTATTTGAGTGATTTATGATCAGTGAATAACTCAAACCTTTCCCCTAAGAGATAATGCCTCCACATCTTTAAGGCAAAAACAATTGCTGCCAACTCTAAATCATGCAGTAGATACCTCTTCTCATGGTCCTTTAGTTATCTACTAGCTTAGGCAACTACCTTCCCTTATTACATAAGAACTACCCCTAATCCTATGCCACATGCACATGTAAAAACCGTAAACGGCTTGGTTCCATCTGAAATGGTGAGCACAGGTGCACTAGTCAATGACTCCTTAAGCTTCTCAAATGCCTTAGTACATCTATCATCCCAATACAAAACCTAGATTCTTCTTAGTCAATCGGTTAAAGGGGCTGCTATTTTTGCAAAACCCTTGATGAACTTCTTATAGTAGCCTGCCAACCCTAGAAAACTTCTAACCTCCAATGCATTACTAGGACTCTTCCATCCTGGGACAGTTTCCACTTTAGTAGGGTCCACAGTCAATCCTTGTTCTGAAACAATATGCCCAAGGAACTTAACTTAATCATTCCAAAAGTGACATTTAGAAAACTTGGCTTTGAGTTGGTTTCTTTTCAAGGTCTCCAATACCTCCCTAAGGTGGTCCTCATGCTCCTTCTTGCCTTTGGAGAAAACTAAGATATCATCAACAAACACCATAATAAATTTATTAAGTTTCCATTTAAATACTCTACTCATAAAATCCACAAAGTATGTTGGGGCATTCATCAGTCCAAAAGGTATTACTTCCCACTCATAGAGCCCATCTGGAGTATAGAATGCGGTCTTCGGCTTGCTTTCCTCTGCAATCCTCAACCGATGGAATCCCGTTGCTAAGTCTAATTGGGAAAATACTTTAGCCCCTACAAGTTGGTCGAACAAGTCATCTATTCTAGGTAGAGGGTACTTATTCTTTCTTGTCAACTTGTTCAACTCCCTATAATCGATACAAGGTCTCAAAGAACCATCTGCCTTAGTAACAAAATCAATAGAGGCTCTCCACTCAGAAGTACTCCAATGGATGAATCCTTTCTTCAATAGCTCTGAGATTTGCTTATCTAACTCTCTTCTTTCTTTAGGGGCCATATGTCTCAAAGGCAGAGCGATGGGTCTTGCTTCTTTCTCCAAATAGATTTGAAACTCAATCTCCCTATGGGGTGGGAGACCCGAGACCTCCTCGAAGAAATTAAGAAATTCACAAACTATGGGTGCAGATGATGGCTCTCCAATGACATATGGATTTAGTGAGTATAAATGGCTTAACTCAACTAAAGCTTTGGGTGTACAAAGAACTTCTAGGTCACGACCTCCATAACTCCTTAACCATACTACCCTCTTATCACAGTCAAGAATGGCTCCATAATATGACAAACCAATCCATACCTAAGGTAAGCCCATACCCCTCGAAATTTAGAACGTACGCGGTATATATGAAATCAACGTCGTATATGTCTACACTAGGTCTTTGCAAATAAGAGAAAGCTGAGTCAAACCCCCAATGGGATTGGAAACCTTTATTGGGCCGTTGACCATCTGAGTTTGAAGGTTTAAAGAATTTACTACATCCCTAGCTATAAATGAATGTGATGCCCCTGAATCAAATAGGGTACGAATAGTAACCCCATATATAAGAGTTATACCTTCTAAAGCTACTTTTCCTTGGTCCCTTGATGGCTTACTAGCAATAGGGACGGCTTCAATAACGTAGGCATGTTCGCTTGATCCTTCCTTAGCCATCTCGGGACATTGATTCTTGCGATGCCCTTCCTCAAGCAGTTAAAGCACCTTCCTTTAAAGGTTTACTTTATCATACTCACCCTACAATCTTTAGCTTCATGATCCTTCCTTTGGCATTTCTTACACACCTTCCCATCCTTCTTAAACTTCCCCTTCGATTTCTTGTTGGCCCAAAATCTTCCCTTCTTGGACCCTCCTTGCTTTTGGGTCAGTGTAGACTTCTCCTTCTCTCTTCCTTTATCTTCCATATTGGCCACGTGTAGCATTGCTATTTCTACCAACATTTGATACGTGGCCCCCATAGGTACTTGGGTCGACAACATTTCTCTTAGCGGGGAATTTAAGACCTTCATGAACTTCATGGCCTTTTTCATAGGTGTGCCTACCAGGCTCACCCGAATTTAGCCAATTTAGTAAATTTAGCTATGTACTCCTTAAGGGTAGAATCTCCTTGTCTCAGCTGAATGAACTTTTCTAATTGTAAGCTAACCTCTGCTTTAGACATGAATCTCATCTCAAATCAATCCTTGAATTCATCCCAAGATAATATCATTCCTGGGTGCTCATCAGTTACAAAGTTACGCCAATTCAAGGCTTCTTCCCTGAGGTGCCAAGATGCTATTCTTCTTCTTAGCTGATCATCCCAACCAAGCTCTCTAAATATCTTCTTGCAGTCACTAATCCAAGCTTTAGTTTCCGAATATCCTTCAGTTCCAAAGTTTGTCTTCCCTACTATATTGGGAAAGTCCTTACACAACCTAGGAAAGTAAACAGGATGGGGCGCTGCATCGGTGGGCGGGGCAGTGGGTGCTATCGGTGTAGTTGGAGAAATAGGAACCTGCTTGACAGTCCTAATGTGAAGACCCGCCTTTCTATCCACAGAAAGATGCATCATCGTTAAGAAAGAAATAGATAGAAATAGAAAGAAAGAAGAAAGAACAACACAATTCAGAATCTCACAGCGGAAACGGAACAAAATATAATACATTACATAACTATTACATTGTCTTACATATATCAGAGTTACACAACATCATTCATACAAGACAGTCATACATACATATCTACCATTTCATACATCCCAAAATACAACATACATCACTAACACAGCGAAACTAGATAGATAAATATATACGTTTGGACTTTTGCTCCAAGCTCCTCCAGACATTAACAATCCAAAACCTGATCACTTGGCTACTCATAAAAATTTGAGTACCCAAGAGTTTAAGAAAAACAGAATAAACTCCGGGTCAGACATGGGTCTGGTGTGAGTAAACGAGTTAAAGTTGCTTAACTTTTAAAAACATTTGAAAACAAAGGTATCACGTAAGACTTCCCACACATAAACACGGGTAATTTTTTACCTTACGCTAACCAAAACATTTTATAGGAAATCCAGTGATATTATAATAGTGTCTAGGGTTTTCAAATAAATAAGAAATAGCTGAAATTGTTACATCTATTAAATTCCAGCATACATAGGTTTACAATCAAATCCAAGGGCACTTATTGGAGATTGGATTCCATACAATGGCAGGGCTACTGGGGTACCGCCCATCACAGTACCTGGCCTAGATCAGAGTACCGAGGATCACGCCCGACCCCCTGCAACACAAGGCCGGAACCATCCCTTACTGGACAGTCCCGAAAAAGATAACCCCGCAGTTGTAGCCAACAACTGCCCACTAAGCCGAAATAAAACGGGACATCTAGACAGGGGTATATCTCGTCCTACTTGGGTGCTACCCACTTAACCTTGTTGCACCTTCCCTGTTTTAGCCATTTCCGGTTGATGAGGCTTGAGGGTACGATTACCTTTAGAGAACACATCTCTTAGAATGCTCATCGTCCGCCTGATGATGTGCTGAAAGCATTCAATCCATACAAGTTCGTTCCGGGTTTGAACGAAACCGAAGGCATTATCTCGTTACACTCGTTTTGGAATCACCCTCAGAGTTAACGCCAATAACCCTTGCACTCTAAAACTCCATCTCGATCTTCACTTTGAGATGTCACGACCTATCGTTTAACTTGGATCGATGTGGTTTTCGGATAATCATAACTGATTCCCGATCCCGGTCTCATCGAAATCCAAACGTATCTTAAAGGCCAAGTTGTTTAATAGTTAAAACAATTTAATTCAATTTAATACTCGAATTCACACAGCATTTAACACAGATAAATATTACACATTTATCATAGATATATACAATATCTCATCACAGAATATCACAGATTATCATCCAATAGATATCAACCAAATCCAGACATTCTATTCAAAACAATCATTCATAAGCAAGCATATCTCTAATCCATATTATAATTAATTTAATTAATTCAAATTAAATTAATTACTAAAGAATTAATCACTTTACCTTGCTTAACCAATCATTAATTAATTAATACAATCATTTAATTAATTAATCACTTCTTAATTAACCCCATAATCAATTAATTAATCTTTAATTAATTAATTATTCTTTAACTATTAATTAATAACCTTAATTTTAATTAATAAAACTTGATTATAAATTAATCATTCCTTAATTATTAATTAATTAATTCTTAATTAACAATTAATTAATTCTTAATTACTTTAATTAATTAATTCAAATTATAAATTAATTTATCTTAATTATTTAATTAATTATCCAAAATTACTTAACCTTAATCATTTGATTCAATTAATTAACTATTAATTATAAATTAATTAATGATTAATTACTTAATTAATTAACCCTAATTACTTGATTAATTAATTCTTAATTATTAATTAATTAATCACTAATCACTTAATTAATTAATTTACTAATCATTGATTAATTAATCTTTAATTATTTAATTAATTATCTATTAATTATAAATTAATTAATCCTTAATTATTAATTACTTTAACTTTAATTACCTTATAAATTAAAGGAATCTTTTAAATCATAAAAACTTAACTAACTTCCAAAATAAAACAATCTCATTAATTACTTACAATTAATACATGTTTAAAACATTTCACCTTTATTTTAACTTAATTACTTTTTAAAATTAAATTTAAAAGAATACTTAAGCATCTCAAATTTTAGTTAACAAAGTATAAAAATTCTTTAAATCAAATAGTTTTAAACATTTATCAAAAAGAAGTTTAAACTATTTTTAAATTTAAATTTTAAAACTAGCTTTGAGAAACTTTTTAAATCATTCAACATACTTCGGGTTCAACCCGACTCAAAATCGAGACCCGACTCGAGTTTGCATTCTCATCTCCCCCTTTTTTTCTTTTTTTAGTTTAGCATTTAAACTTAAACAAAACTGGAAACAACAAAACCCCCGAACTCAAGTTCCACCCGAGAAAATCTTCATCCTACTCGATCATCACTTCATGTTGCACACGAACTCGTCCCCTCCCTGACACAAACTGATGCCGAGTACTGAACTGGTGCACGTGCACCAACGGCCGGCGTCATTCCAGCGTTCTCGACCATCACCCACACGTCACCGGTCCTCCTCTCTTCTGATTTCCCACCGCTCAAACATCAATCGAGCTCGAAATCGAAAATCGATCATCGAGCTCGACTGAACAGGAAACCCAAACTCAAATTTTTTCCTCCGACGCTCCGATTCCAGCCACGGGAATCCTCGACCTACTGACCAAAGCTTCACCGCGACCTCAGGTTCCTTTTCCCCTTCGTCTCGATCCACTCGACGCTCTGTCGAAGACAGAGTGATTACGTTTTCTTACTTTGCCAAAACTAGGGTTAAAAACTATTCCAGTCTACCACCGACCCCACGACGAACATTCGTCACCTCCACCATTTTTTCCAAACACCCCGATCATCATTCTAGCTTTGACAAAAACCCAGACCACCCAGTCGCTGCCGACCACCAGAAATTTCCCCAAAACTAATTTCCAGTCATTACCAAATTTCACATTCAAAACATCACTAAAAATTGTGATTTTAGTTTTAAAAATCCTAACTTTCTAAGTAGATTCAAGTTATAATCCTGAAACAGCAGATTACAATGATTGATTTTAACATGCTTATAATATTTTACTGTAAATTTTGATTTCCAGATGCTATATGTATATAAACATGTTTAAACTATTTTTAGATTCTAATTCAAGTTTAAACAAACTTAATTTGTTTGAAAACTACGGCCTAACAGAGATCAAAGGAGAAGATTTTGAATTTTCTTGATTAAAACTTTAAGTTTGAACTAAGAACAGAGATACTCACATACAACAGACATGCACACTTCATATATACAGAGATATATATACAAGTAAGCATCATTCAACTTGGAATTTTCACAAGCAACTGAACTTAACTTACTTAAGCTTTAATATAAAATGTTTACTCACCTGAAACAATGTTTGAACAGAGAACACTTCTGATTTGAAAAGCTATAAGCCTGATTTTCTCAATCTTCTAGCTTGCTTAATTTAGTTGTTGTAGTTGAGTTGAATTTTAGCTTCAGTTGTAATATATTTGTGTCTACTTATTTTTCTCTGGTAAGCTAAGTCTTTTTGACGAACGAAAATGAAATAAGAAAGATTGATATATAGGAAACAAGTGTGCAGGCTGATATCTTTATTTGGTACAAAAATAATCTTTGTTTGGTCAGAGAATTTTTTTTCTTTTGGAGGCTGAGATGATTGCATTAAATGAAGTTGTCTGGTTTTTATATTTCATACTTATCCACTTTTAATTTCGATATGTACATATCTGATTTTTCTTGCATTGCAACATGAATTTTCCATAGGCTATAAATTTCTAGAGTTATCTTAAGTGTTCATTTCATATTTTTACATAACCATTTATTTGAAATGTTTATTT
This sequence comes from Allium fistulosum, assembly GCA_030737815.1. NCBI lineage: Eukaryota > Viridiplantae > Streptophyta > Magnoliopsida > Asparagales > Amaryllidaceae > Allium > Allium fistulosum. The sequence continues at coordinate 408,858,409 of CM060908.1, read as the reverse complement.
TATTTAGCACTTAATGTATTTAACTAATGTATCTGTTTTATACTTATATTTAATATTGATAAGATTTATTTTATTTTAAACATTTTTATCTAGATTACATCATAAATATATTTTTAGATCAAATGTAATAAGTAAAGCTTGCTTTAATTTAAATGTGAATAAGATTGATTTTACTTTTAAATATTTTGAAACTCTTTATTTTAAATTTCAAATCAAATTTCCTTCCAAAAATACACACACACACACACACACACACACACATATATATATATATATATATATATTCGTTTTTAAACTGATAAGTTTATATTTCAATTTATCAGATTAAATTCTTATTAAAATAATATTGCCAAATCCCGGGTCGTCACATTCCTCCCCCCTTAAAAGAATTTCGTCCTCAAAATTTAAAGCAAAAAATAATCCAAAAGCTTTTATAATATCAACCCAAGCATACATATCATCATACATTAACAACCATCCAAACAATTCATACAAACAAACATCACTAGTTATCCGGACACCAATCTGGATAAGCTTTCCTAAAGCTATCTAGAGTTTCCCAAGTACAGTCTCTGGGATCCTCGCTCCACTGCACTTTGACAAGCTTCACTACTTTGCTTCTGAGTTGCTTCTCATCCTGATCTTCAATTTGGACTGGATTCCTGACAACAATCAAATTCGGCTCGACCTCCAAATCTTCCTGGACTGCTGGTTCTACAACTAGTGATGGATCATGGACAAACTTTCTTAGATGGGATACATGAAATACATTATGAATTCCAAACATCCGTTCTGGCAGTTCGATTCTGTAGGCCACAGCACCAATTCTTTCCAGCACTCGGAATGGACCAATATATCTTGGGGCAAGTTTTCCCGTCTTTCCAAATCTTACTGCTCCTTTAATCGGGGAAATTTTGACAAAGACTAAATCTCCGATTTCAAATTCCAATGGTCTTCTCCTTTTATCTGCATACTTCTTCTGACGGTCCTGAGCAGCTTTCATTCTCTTCTTAATAAGTTCAACTTTCGCAGATGCTTCATGAATCAAATCTGGTCCAAGCACAAGACGATCTCTTGACTCGATCCAACAGGTTGGGGATCTACAAGGTCTTCCATATAAAGCTTCATAGGGTGCCATCTTGATACTCGCTTGATAACTATTATTGTAGGAGAATTCTACTAAATGAAGATGGTCTTCCCAAGATCCACCAAAATCCAAAACACAAGCTCTCAGCATATCCTCTAAAATACGGTTCAGCCTTTCTGTCTGTCCATCTGTCTAGGGATGATAGGCTGTACTCAAACTCAATCTCGTGCCCATAGCTGATTGCAAAGCCTCCCAAAACTTGTTGGTGAAGATAGGATCACGGTCACTTACTATGTTGACAGGAACTCCATGTAACCTAACTATCTCCTTCAAGAATATCTCAGCCAACGATGCTGCAGTACGGGTCGCCTTAACTGGAATAAAATGGGCGCTTTTAGTTAACCGATCCACAATCACCCATATTCCTTCATTTCCTCTCTTGGTTCTTGGTAAACCATCGATGAAATCCATAGAGATCATTTCCCATTTCCACTGAGGAACTTCCAAAGGCTGCAACAAACCTGCTGACTTCTGTTGATCACCTTTAACCTGCTGGCAGATAGCACAACTATTGACAAATATAGCAATATCTTTCTTCATATTCGGCCACCAGAAGACTCTCTTCATATCTTTATACATCTTTGAAATTCCTGGGTGTATATTCAATCTGGAGCGATGTCCCTCCGACAGTACTTCTTGCCTCAATCCATTCACATTAGGCACACATAGACGACCATTTTCCCTTAAAGTTCCTTGATCGTCAATCTCGAAATCTGAGTGTCTACCCTCTCTGGTCCCTTGACTAATCTTCTTTAAAACCTTATCCTCCATTTGCTTTCTTATGATCTTTTCTTGGAGAGACGGAACAACTTCCAAAAGTGACAGAACTGCATTTCTACTCAGAGCATCAGCTACCACATTTCCCTTCCCTGGAGTATATAGGATATCCAAGTCATAGGATGCTAAAAACTCAACCCATCGCTGCTGCCTTAAATTCAGATCCTTCTGAGAGAAAATATACTGCAACGGTTTATGGTCTGTGAATAACTCAAACTTCTCTCCCAAAAGATAGTGTCTCCAGTTCTTTAAAGGAAAAACAATGGCTAACAATTCCAAATCATGTGTAGCGTAGTTCTTTTCATGTGGCTTCAATTGTCGACTCGCATACGCAATTACTCTTCCATTCTGCATCAAAATTGCTCCCAGTCCAACAATACATGCATCTGTATAAACCTCAAACTTGCTTTTCCCATCCGGAATAGCTAGCACAGGTGCACTGGTCAGCCTTGTCTTCAACTCTTGGAAAGCCTCCTTACATTGGGGTGTCCACTTAAACTTTGCTCCCTTCTGAGTCAACTTAATCAGATGCGAAGAAATCTTGGAATAATCCTTAATGAACTTCTTGTAGTAACCAGCTAAACCCAGAAAACTGCGGACTTCAGTCGGAGTCTTCGGTTGCTTCCACTCCAGAATAGTAGCTACTTTGGCTGGATCTACCGAAATACCTTCACCAGAAACAATGTGTCCCAAAAATTTGACTTCTGACTTCCAGAAATGACATTTGGAGAACTTCGCCTTCAAAACATGCCTCCTCAATGTCTCCAAAACTATCTCTAAATGCTGCTTATGCTCCTCTTCTGACTTGGAGTAAACCAGAATATCATCGATGAACACGAGAACAAACTTATTCAACACATCTCTAAAAACTCGATTCATCAAGTCCACAAAATAAGCCGGAGCGTTGGTTAACCCGAAAGGCATAACCAACCACTCATAAAAACAGTTAGGTCCTCGAAACGTAGTTAAGGGAATACTGTCCTCAGCTATCCTTAACTGATGAAAACCCAAAGCTAGATCCAACTGAGAGAAAACTGATGCTCCATGCAACTGATCAAAGAGATCATCCATACGAGGTAATGGATATTTATTTCAGATAGTCACTTTGTTCAATTCTCTATAATCAACACAGAATCTTAGCGATCCATCCGACTTTGTTACAAAGACAACGACAGAACCCCAACTGGAAAAACTAGGCCGGATCAAACCTTTCTCTAAAAAATATTAGGTCTGCTTCACCAACTCTTCTCTCTCCTTCGGTGCCATCCTTCTACTGGGCTGAACAACAGGTACTGCCCCTGGAATCAGATCAATCTGAAATTCTATCTCTCGATGTGGAGGTAAACACTTGACTTCCTCGAAAACATCAGGAAAATCTTTAACCACAACAATATCTCCTCCCTTCTCTTGAGAAGTCTCAACTCCATGTAAAAGACTACTCAAGTGAACTTCAGAACTATCACACGTCACTTTAGCAATTCTACCCAGATTAGTTTCCAACGAAACTGTTTTCTCTTCACAATTCAGGACAGCTTTATGCTTATCGAGCCAATCCATTCCCAAAATAAGGTCAAACCCTTTAAAATCTAATACATAAGGCTCACATGAAAAACTATGGGAAAGATAAGTGATTCGCAAGCCTTTACAAATCATATTAAGTCGGGTTACTCCCCTTATGGGATTAGAGACGCAAATAGAATTCTCCACGACACTAGGGATAAGGTGAAATTTTACTACCGTCTCCAAAGAAATAAAACTGAGAGATGCTCCAGAATCAAATAATACTTTAACATAAACGCCATTAATAAGCAAAGTACCTTCCAAAACTCCCTTGCCCTTAGAATAGGTTGATGGTGCACCTTCCAAAGCAAACACTTTGTTCGGCTGGACTTTTTGAAGAAAAGGGCAATCTTTTACCATGTGTCCTGGTTGGTGATAGTTAAAGCACAAAGATTTCTGAACCATTGTTGATCCTGGCCCATACTGATGCTGCTGCTGAGATCCTCTCCTGGGACATTTATTAGCCAAATGACCCTCTTGCTGACAAATATAACACTTGCGAGGTCCGTTTCTCCCTCCTAGTTTCTTCCCTTTGCCTTGCTTTTTCCAAAATGGATTGAATTTCCTCTTTTGGATTGGAAGAATTCCCTCCAGATGCTGCTATAGGTGCCACCGGTTTCTTACTCATCAAATCCTCATATCTAAGTGCCATATCAATCAACTCCATAAAAGATCCTTTCAAATGCGCTGTCATCTTCTCATGAAATTCTGGCCTCAATCCTTGCACAAACATTTCGTTCTTTTTGAGGGGAGTGTCAATGAGTCCCGGTCCATAGCGAGATAGCTCATTGAATTTGGTCTCATATTCAGCTATAGTCATGCTTCCCTGCTTCAATTCCAGAAAATCCCGGTACATACGAGTTTTTCCAGCTGTTGACATAAACTGCTCCTCAAATAGCTCCTTAAATCTGCTCCAAGATATATCATCTTCTGAAACATTCACTGTAACTACATCCCACCAAGCTGCATCACCTTCTTGCAATTGCCACGAAGCCATTGTGACGCAGCGGATATTACAAAAACAAATGTAGATCGATGAATGTAGTAATCGGTGGATTGATGAATACTGAATTGCCCAAATTCGTTGATCCGAAGATACCGAATTCTAGCTATCTCTGACACGTTGATCGCGCACGATACCGTGAGGAGAGATCTTCAATTCTTCGAGCGTTGATCAAGCGCACTTGATTCCGCGAATCGGCTTCTGCAATCGTTGAATCAAGCGCACTCGATTATCCAAGAGAGGAGATAGGAGATTACACTCAACTGCCAATTTGAATGAAAGCACAAAGCTAACAAAAGAGAATTTTATTCAAAAATCAACAACCATTACAAATGTGGTACTCGGCCTATTTATAGGCGCCCAGTTCAATACAACACAATTTACACAACTCATAAGTCGGTGGCGACTTATCACTTCTCCGACTCACGACTCATCCCATTCTCCGACTCACGACTCAACATATTTATACAACACAACCGACTTACGACTTATAAACGACACGACTTAACAATATGTACAAAGAAACACTACAACACGTTACAACACACAACCCTTAACTCGGCTCCGACTTAAGATATCCTCCGACTTAGCATATATGCCGACTTATCTGGTACATGAGTTACGACTCAAGCAACAAACAACTTAACCCAGTTCAGGCGACTCATCTTAAGTCGTAACTCGGCAGTGACTCATCCCTTCTCTTAAGTCGTGGACGACTTATAGCTCTGTCCTTAAATCGTGGACGACTTATGTCAGCCTCTTCCTTGAGTCGTGGACGACTCGTGCCTGCCGTTTCAATAAATCGTGAACGATTTAAGCTTTCCGCTTCGATAACTCATGGGCGACTCATGTCTTTGCTTTGGTTAAGTCGGGGACGACTTATGCCATCTGCTTCGATAAATCGTAGACAACTTAGTACCTCATCTTCGTTAAGTCGTTTCCGACTTATGGCCGCTTTGTTAGGTCGTGAACTCAACGTAATCTCTCCCTCTGGTTTCCAGTTAAGTCGTGGACGACTCAAAACCTTCCCCTTAAGTCGTAGCCGACTTAAGCCTTCAACTCGCGTTGCTATTTGGTTATCTCGTGGCGCTTCCTTAGGTCGTGCACGACTTATGTCTACTTCCTTAAGTCGTGTACGACTTATACCTTTGAAAGTTGTGGGTTGCGCTGCATCATCCTCCCTAGGTTGAGAGAAATTCGTCCTTGAATTTGTAAATTCTTCCACATCCGATTGTTCATTCCCATAATATGGTACGAGATGTTTGACATTGAATACGTCAGAAGTGTACACATCTTCCGGCAGCTTCAACTTATAAGCATTTTCATTAATCCGTTTCACGACTTCTACAGGACTAATTTTTCTGGCTTTTAATTTGTTATAAGCGCCTACTGGATCCTTTGTTAACACTGCATAAACCCAATCACCTTCATTAAATTCAACATTTCTTCGCTTTAGATCTGCCGATCGTTTATACTTTTCATTTGCTTTCTCCAATCGTTCCTGAACGACTTTATGACATTCCGTCAACCCTTCAACAAAATCAGCAGCTTTCTTAACTGTCCCCTTTGAGTGTGGTATTACCGTTAAATCCAACGGTCCTTTTGGCATACTAGAATATACAATCTGGAATGGACTGAACCCAGTACTTCGATTTACAGCATGATTATGGGCAAACTCGGCCTGGCATAACTTCACATCCTAACTCTTCAGATTGTCTTGCACAAGATACCTCAACAAATTTCCCAACGATCTGTTCACGACCTCGGTCTGTCCATCCATTTGCGGATGATAAGCGCTGCTAAAGTTCAACTTTGTTCCCACCATCTTCCACAAACTCAGCCAAAAATGACTTAGAAAACGAGTATCTCTATCCGATACAATAGATTCTGGCAATCCATGAAGTCGATAGATCTCCTTGAAAAACAATTGAGCAACATGAACAGCATCCGTCGTCTTCTTACAAGCAATAAAATGTGCCATCTTCGAAAATCGATCCACTACCACATAAATGGAATCGTTTCACTGCTGTGTCCTTGGCAACCCCAACACAAAATCCATACTTACATCAATCCATGGTTTAGTTGGTACTGGTAACGACATATATAAACCAGCATTAGTCGCAGTTCCTTTCGAAACCTGACAGATATGACATCGTTCCACAAACCTCTCCACTTCTTTCCTCATCGATGGCCAAAAGTAAGATTGTGAAATCAACTGTAATGTACGGTCTCTCCCAACATGCCCTTCTTTATGTAGCTCTTTTACAATCTTCATTCTCAAACTACAATCAGGTATGCATAATCGATTTCCTTTGAACAGAAAACCGTCTACCATCATGAACTCATCCGTCTTCCCCTCCTTGACTTTATCAACAAACTTTGCAAAGTAAGGATCATCGACAAATAATTCTGGCAACATTTCAAACCCCATCACTTCAATCTTCATTGTTGTTAGCAAATGATTCCTTCTACTCAAAGCATCAGCCACACGATTCGTCACTCCCGACTTGTGTTTAACAACAAAAGTAAACTGTTGCAGATATGAAATCCACGATGCATGTCTTGCTGAAATCTTGTCTTGCCCTTGCAAATGTTTTAATGCTTCATGATCAGTGTAAAGAACAAACTCTTTCTGAAATAGATAGTGTCTCCAGTGTTTAATAGATTGCACAACAGCATAAAATTCCACATCATATGTACTGTATCTCATCTTTGCTCCTGATAACTTCTCGCTAAAGTATGCAATAGGACGCCCCCTCTAACTTAACACTCCTCCAATCCCAACCTTGGATGCATCAGTATGTAGTTCAAACACTAGCTGAAAATCTGGTAATATTAGAATTGGTGCAGACGTCAAGAGTTCCTTGATCCGATCAAAAGCAACTCCGGCTTCCTTCGTCCATGCAAACTGTTTACCCTTCATACAATCAGTCACAGGTGCCATCACACTACTAAAGTGTGGAATAAACCTTCGATAAAATGAAGCCAACCCGTGAAAACTACGAACTTCCGTTATCGTCTTGGGCTGCGGCCAATCCCTAATCGCCTCAACTTTACTTTGGTCAACCTGTATTCCTTTTTCCGACACAACATACCCCAGAAATAAAACACTATGCGTCATGAACACGCATTTCTTCGTTGCAGCATAAAATTGTTCTTGTCGCAGTACCATCAGCACTTCTCTCAGATGATTCAAATGTTCCTCTGGACTTCCACTATATATCAGAATATCATCGAAATACACCACCACAAACTTCCCAATGAATGGTCTAAAAATTTGATTCATCACCCGCATAAATGTACTTGGTGCATTTGATAAGCCAAATGGCATTACCAACCATTCGTATAGACCCTCCCTGGTTTTAAAAGCAGTCTTCCACTCATCACCTGGTCTGATACGAATTTGATGATATACGCTCTTCAAATCAATCTTCGAAAAGATAGTAGCCCCGCTCAACTGATCCAACAAATCATCAAGCCTCGGCATCGGAAATCTATATCTCACAGTAATCTTATTCAATGCTCGACTGTCAGTGCACATTCTCCGCGTCCCATCCTTCTTGGGTACCAATAAAGCTGATACAGCACAAGGACTGAGACTCTCCTGCACACGCCCCTGTTCAAGCAATTCTTCTACCTGCCTCCGCAACTCTTCATGTTCCTTCGGACTCATTCGATAATGTGGTCTATGTGGCAACACAGCCCCTGGAACAAGATCTATCTGATGTTGTATATCCCTTAACGGTGGCAACTCCGTTGGTAACTCCTCTGGAAATACATCGTCAAATTCTTTCAAAACTGGTTTTACTTCTTCTGGTATTTCAACCTCTTCACTGCTCTCACTCCCAATTAACAAGAATACTTCCGGCTCTTCCTCAACCTCCTTAACAAACTCCTTTAGAGATAATAAAGTTTTCAGCTCTTCAATCTCTTCTGACTTACTTTCTCCCTGTTGTCTCTTCTTTGGAACTAAGATAATCTTCGTGCCTTCAAACATAAAACTGTAGCTGTTGGTCCGACCGTCATGTTGTACTGCTCGATCATACTGCCATGGTCTTCCCAAAAGTAAGTGGCAAACATCCATCTCTACTACATCACACCAGATCTCATCTTTGTATTTCTTCCCAATAGAGAATGGAACACGAACTCGTCTATCCACTTTCACCTCTCCTCCTTTTCTCAACCATGCTAACTTGTATGGATTCGGATGCTTCTCTATCTTCAACTTCAACTTTGTTACAGCCTCGGTTGAAATGATATTGTCACAGCTTCCCGCGTCAATCACAAATTTACACACCTTCCCCAGTATAGTACATGTCGACTGAAAGATATTACTTCTCAACCAACTAGCTTCTTCCTGCTTCGGTGTCAAACACGATCTCCTCAGCATTAGATTACAACCTTCATCTCCTGACGCAATATCCTGTTCATCCTCAACTGGACTAGAATATTCTCCATCACCATCCTCATCTTCAAGTTCAGCAATCATAGTTCGTTTCTTCGGCTTTGGACACTCATTGCTTTTATGACCCAATTCCTAACAATTGTAACATTTGAAACCATCGTTAACCTTCGCCTTCTCAGCCTCCTTCACCACCGGTTTACTGATAGGTTTAGAAACACTAGAAATTCCACTAACACACTTCATTTGATTGTTGGAACTAGTGAACACACCACCTCCTCGTCTGCCCTGCTTCTCCCAAGCTAACACTTTCTGATGTTCTTCCGCTACAGATCTTGGATCGAACATATTAACCATATCCTGAATCTGCATTCTCAATTCCCCAATGAATCTAGATGTCAGCTGCTCTTCCGTTTCCATAATATCATTCCTTGCAATAAGTTGATAAAATTCGTCAACATAGTCATTCACAGATTTCGTCCCTTGTCTCAAGTTCTGCAAACGTTGATACATCAAAGATTGATATTTGTAAGGTAAGAACGTTGCTTTCATCAATTTCTTCATCTTATCCCAAGATTCAACTTTTGACTTTCCCATCCGTTCACGTGTAAGTTTGGTCTGCTGCCACCATGCCAAAGCTCTACCCCTCAACCTTGTAGCAACCAACTTCACTCTACGATGTTCCGGAACTTCTTTGAAGTCAAAAATCTCTTCAACATTAGCTACCCAATCTAGAAACTCCTCCGCTTGCATACCACCTTTGAATTCAGGAATTTCAGTCTTCATCCCCGACTCCCACTTGTGATCATACTCAGAGTGATTTCTTCCTTGTCCTCGTCCTTGTCCTCGAACACTACCACCATCATACTCCTCTTCAAAATCAGATGTATATCGTTGTCTATCTCGTCCACCCACATCTCTACTACCATCACGTCTACCACTATCATCCCTTCTATCTACATTCCTCCGTTCTCGATCATTCACATTCCTCCCACGCCTTTGATCATCATCAACACTTCTATCTCGATTGGAATGTGGCGAGACTCTACTTCCCCCATGATTAGATTCAGGTGATACCCTTCTCCGATTCTGATTCATCTCTAACATCATCTTCTCTAACCGACCAATTCCTTCGTTAAGCTTTTCACTAAAGTTTTCATTGATTCTTTGCTCCATCTCATCAGCTTCTTCTCTTCGATACAAAGCTTCTACGTTTTGGTGACGATTAGCTCTTCTCGGCGGCATACTTGAAAATTTCACAAAACTCTTCAACACTTCAAAATTCAAACACCTTTCGGACTTTGACCCAAAATGAAATGGATCGAAAACTTCCACTTTGTTGCAACTTCGCGATGAACACGATGAACACAACTTCTCCAAATGAGGCAAGTTTGATCTCCAACCTTCAAGAGTATGCACGACCCACTTCTTCAAATTCTCGGCCGTGTTCAAATCTATACTTCGGCTTCAAATTTCTTCAAAAATGATTGGCTCCAAGACTCGATTTAGCTATGATTGGCTAAAACAAGCTCCGATACCAAATGACGCAGCGGATATTACAAAAACAAATGTAGATCGATGAATGTAGTAATCGGTGGATTGATGAATACTGAATTGCCCAAATTCGTTGATCCGAAGATACCGAATTCTAGCTATCTCTGACACGTTGATCGCGCACGATACCGTGAGGAGAGATCTTCAATTCTTCGAGCGTTGATCAAGCGCACTTAATTCCACGAATCGGCTTCTGCAATCGTTGAATCGAGCGCACTCGATTATCCGAGAGAGGAGATAGGAGATTACACTCAACTACCAATTTGAATGAAAGCACAAAGCTAACAAAAGAGAATTTTATTCAAAAATCAACAACCATTACAAATGTGGTACTCGGCCTATTTATAGGCGCCCAGTTCAATACAACACAATTTACACAACTCATAAGTCGGTGGCGACTTATCACTTCTCCGACTCACGACTCATCCCATTCTCCGACTCACGACTCAACATATTTATACAACACAACCGACTTACGACTTATAAACGACACGACTTAACAATATGTACAAAGAAACACTACAACACGTTACAACACACAACCCTTAACTCGGCTCCGACTTAAGATATCCTCCGACTTAGCATATATGCCGACTTATCTGGTACACGAGTTACGACTCAAACAACAAACGACTTAACCCAGTTCAGGCGACTCATCTTAAGTCGTAACTCGGTAGTGACTCATCCCTTCTCTTAAGTCGTGGATGACTTATAGATCTGTCCTTAAATCGTGGACGACTTATGTCAGCCTCTTCCTTGAGTCGTGGACGACTCGTGCCTGCCGTTTCAATAAATCGTGAATGATTTAAGCTTTCCGCTTCGATAACTCGTGGGCGACTCATGTCTTTGCTTTGGTTAAGTCGGGGATGACTTATGCCATCTGCTTCGATAAATCGTAGACAACTTAGTACCTCATCTTCGTTAAGTCGTTTCCGACTTATGGCCGCTTTGTTAGGTCGTGAACTCAACGTAATCTCTCCCTCTGGTTTCCAGTTAAGTCGTGGACGACTCAAAACCTTCCCCTTAAGTCGTAGCCGACTTAAGCCTTCAACTCGCGCTGCTATTTGGTTATCTCGTGGCGCTTCCTTAGGTCGTGCACGACTTATGTCTACTTCCTTAAGTCGTGTACAACTTATACCTTTGAAAGTTGTGGGTTGCGCTGCATCACATTGCCTTCTTCTGCTCATCAGACAAACTCATACTCTTAAAGATGCGCTCACAAGAGCGTAGCCAAGCTTGAATCTCAATTATGGACTATGTTCCTTTAAAAGGCTTTCCTCCGAGATTGGTGAAGTCCTTGCATAAAGTGGCAAAACTAACCCGAGGCGGTGCTGGATCCACAGCCTCACTTGCAACCTGACTTCTTCCATTATCGGTCAATGAACTGCCCCTACCTCTGCCTCTCCTTCCAGAACTCATGTTGGCAACCTGGATAGGTAACCCAACAAATTTAGATAGGTATATAGTTATATATAAAAATTACAACTACGCACTCTCAAGATAGATATTATTCCAAAGCCTAGGTATTCACTCAACCTAGTGCTCTGATACCAACTATGACGACCCGCCTTTCTATCCATAGAAAGATGCATCATCGTTAAGAAAGAAATAGATAGAAATAGAAAGAAAGAAGAAAGAACAACACAATTCAGAATCTCATAGCGGAAACGGAACAAAATATAATACATCACATAACTATTACATAGTCTTACATATATCAGAGTTACACAACATCATTCATACAAGACAGTCATACATACATATCTGCCATTTCATACATCCCAAAATACAACATACATCACTAATACGACGGAACTAGATAGATAGATATATACGTCTAGACTTTTGCTCCAAGCTCCTCCAGATATCAACAATCCAAAACCTGATCACTTGACTACTCATAAAAATTTGAGTACCCAAGAGTTTAAGAAAAACAGAATAAACTCCGGGCCAGACATGGGTCTGGTGTGAGTAAATGGGTTAAAGTTGCTTAACTTTGAAAAACATTTGAAAACAAAGGTATCACGTAAGACTTCCCACACATAAACACGGGTAAGTTTTTACCTTACGCTAACCAAAACATTTTATAGGAAATCCAGTGATATTATAATAGTGTCTAGGGTTTTCAAATAAATAAGAAATAGCTGAAATTGTTACATCTATTAAATTCCAGCATACATAGGTTTACAACCAAATCCAAGGGCACTTATTGGAGATTGGATTCCATACAATGGCAGGGCTACTAGGGTACCGCCCGTCACAGTATCTGGCTTAGATCAGAGTATCGAGGATCACGCCCGACCCCCTGCAACACAAGGCCGGAACCATCCCTTACTGGACAGTCCTGAATAGGATAACCCCACAGTTGTGGCCAACAACTGCCCACTAAGCCGAAATAAAAAGGGACATCTAGATATGGGTATATCTCGTCCTACTTGGGTGCTACCCACTTAACCTTGCTGCACCTCCCCTGTTTTAGCCATTCCCGGTTGATGAGGCTTGAGGGTACGATTACCTTTAGAGAACACATCTCTTAGAATGCTCATCGTCCGCCTGACGATGTGCTGAAAGCATTCAATCCATACAAGTTCGTTTCGAGTTCGAATGAAACCGAAGGCATTATCTCGTTACACCTGTTTTGGAATCACCCTCAGAGTTAACGACAATAACCCTTGCACTCTAAAACTCCATCTCGATCTTCACTTTGAGATGTCATGACCTATCGTTTAACTTGGATCAATGTGGTTTTCAGATAATCATAACTGATTCCCGATCTCGGTCTCATCGAAATCCAAACGTATCTTAAAGGCCAAGTTGTTTAATAGTTAAAACAATTTAATTCAATTTAATACTTGAATTCACACAGCATTTAACACAGATAAATATTACACATTTATCACAGATATATCCTTTATCTCATCATAGAATATCACAGATTATCATCCAATAGATATCAACCAAATCCAGACATTCTATTCAAAACAATCATTCATAAGCAAGCATATCTCTAATCCATATTATAATTAATTTAATTAATTCAAATTAAATTAATTACTAAAGAATTAATCACTTTACCTTGCTTAACCAATCATTAATTAATTAATTACAATCATTTAATTAATTAATCACTTCTTAATTAACCCCATAATCAATTAATTAATCTTTAATTAATTAATTGTTCTTTAACTATTAATTAATAATCTTAATTTTAATTAATAAAACTTGATTATAAATTAAACATTCCTTAATTATTAATTAATTAATTCTTAATTAACAATTAATTAATTCTTAATTACTTTAATTAATTAATTCAAATTATAAATTAATTTATCTTAATTATTTAATTAATTATCCAAAATTACTTAACCTTAATCATTTGATTCAATTAATTAACTACTAATTATAAATTAATTAATGCTTAATTACTTAATTAATTAACCCTAATTACTTGATTAATTAATTCTTAATTCTTAATTCTTAATTAATTAATCACTAATCACTTAATTAATTAATTTACTAATCATTGATTAATTAATCTTTAATTATTTAATTAATTATCTATTAATTATAAATTAATTAATCCTTAATTATTAATTACTTTAACTTTAATTACCTTATAAATTAAAGGAATCTTTTAAATCATAAAAACTTAACTAACTTCCAAAATAAAACAGTCTCATTAATTACTTACAATTAATACATGTTTAAAACATTTCACCTTTTTTAACTTAATTACCTTTTAAAATTAAATTTAGAAGAATACTTAAGCATCTCAAATTTTAGTTAACAAAGTATAAAACTTCTTTAAATCAAATAGTTTAAACATTTATCAAACAGAAGTTTAAACTATTTTTAAATTTAAATTTTAAAACTAGTTTTGAAAAACTTTTTAAATCATTCAACATACTTCGGGTTCAACCCGACTCAAACTCGAGACCTGACTCGAGTTTGCATTCTCATCTCCCCCTTTTTTTCTTTTTTTAGTTTATCATTTAAACTTAAAACAAAACTGGAAACAACAAAACCCCCGAACTCGAGTTCCACCCGAGAAAATCTTCATCCTACTCGATCATCACTTCGTGTTGCACACGAACTCGTCCCCTCCCTGACACAAACTGATGCCGAGTACTGAACTGGCGCACGTGCACCAACGGCCGGCGTCATTTCGGCGTTCTCGACCATCACCCACACATCACCGGTCCTTCTCTCTTCTGATTTCCCACTGCTCAAACATCAATCGAGCTCGAAATCGAAAATCGATCATCGATCATCGAGCTCGACTGAACAGGAAACCTAAACCCAAATTTTTTCCTCCGACACTCCGATTCCAGCCACTGGAATCCTCGACCTACTGACCAAAGCTTCACCGCGACCTCAGGTTCCTTTTCCCCTTCGTCTCGATCCACTTGACGCTCTGCTGAAGACACAGTGATCACGTTTTCCTACTTCGCCAAAACTAGGGTTAAAAACTATTCTAGTCTACCACCGATGCCACGATGAACATTCGTCACCTCCACCATTTTGGCCAAACACCACGATCATCATCCTAGCTTTGACAAAAACCCAAACCACCCAGTCGCTGCCGACCACCAGAAATTTCCCCAAAACTAATTTCCAGTCATTACCAAATTTCGCATTCAAAACATCACTAAAAATTGTGATTTTAGTTTTAAAAATCCTAACTTTCTAAGTAGATTCAAGTTATAATCCTGAAACAGCAGATTACAATGATTGATTTTAACATGCTTATAATATTTTACTGTAAATTTTGATTTCCAGATGCTATATGTATATAAACATGTTTAAACTATTTTTAGATTCTAATTAAAGTTTAAACAAACTTAATTTGTTTGAAAACTATGGCCTAATAGAGATCAGAGGAGAAGATTTTGAATTTTCTTGATTAAAACTTTAAGTTTGAACAAAGAACAGAGATACTCACATACAACAGACATGCACACTTCATATATACAGAGATATCACTATATATATATACAAGTAAGCATCATTCAACTCAGAATTTTCACAAGCAACTGAACTTAACTTACTTAAGCTTTAATATAAAATGTTTACTCACCTGAAACAATGTTTGAATAGAGAACACTTCTGATTTGAAAATCTATAAGCCTGATTTTCTCAATCTTCTAGCTTGCTTAATTTAGTTATTGTAGTTGAGTTGAATTTTAGCTTCAGTTGTAATATATTTGTGTCTACTTATTTTTCTCTGGTAAGCTAAGTCTTTTTGACGAACGAAAATGAAATAAGAAAGATTGATATATAGGAAACAAGTGTGCAGGCTGATATCTTTATTTGGTACAAAAATAATCTTTGTTTGGTCAGAGATTTTTTTTCTTTTGGAGGCTGAGATGATTGCATTAAATGAAGTTGTCTGGTTTTTATATTTCAAACTTATCCACTTTTAATTTCGATATGTACATATCTGATTTTTCTTGCATTGCAACATGAATTTTCCATAGACTATAAATTTCTAGAGTTATCTTAAGTGTTCATTTCATATTTTTACATAACCATTTATTTGAAATGTTTATTTTTATTTAGCACTTAATGTATTTAACTAATGTATCTGTTTTATACTTATATTTAATATTGATAAGATTTATTTTATTTTAAACATTTTTTTCTAGATTACATCATAAATATATTTTTAGATCAAATGTAATAAGTAAAGCTTGCTTTAATTTAAATGTGAATAAGATGGATTTTACTTTTAAATATTTTGAAACTCTTTATTTTAAATTTCAAATCATAATTTCCTTCCAAAAATACACACACACATATATATATATATTCGTTTTTAAACTGATAAGTTTATATTTCAATTTATCAGATTAAATTCTTATTAAAATAATATTGCCAAATCCAGGGTCGTCACACCTAAGATATTGTTTAAACCATTCGGGGATTTCGCGAATGGGTGGTCTTCCACGGGGTAGGGTTCCCTTGTTCGAAAGAAGATTGATTATCAGCCATATTAACTATCTATAGGTTAAACCTTTAATGACGGTTTCCTAATATAGTATTTACATGCTAAAAGAAAAAGGTTGCCTAGTGTATATGCATATGTTCAAGAAGATAGGGTATAGATATATATATAGTAAGAATTCTTTGAAAATTCTTTCTGGAAAAACTTTTTCAAAATAACAAATGCATCTCTCATATGTATAGTTTTTCCCTGATGATCAGATAACCTAGGTTCTGATAACAAATGTAACAACCTACCCTGGAAAAAGCCTAAATTTCGACCCAGAAAAGGCCCATCGAAACTTAGATCTATTCTAAGGTAAGCTATTGGTAGTAAAAAGAAATAATATTGCAGAGCCATAAACGAAATATAATAGTAAACTATATCCATTTATTTCAAAACTATAAAAACGTCATAACACAAAATTCCATAAAAATCGTAACATAACATATGTTACAACAATTGTCTAAATCCATGGGTACACATAAAAGTAAATAATAATAAATACTGCAACAAACCAAGCTTCTCTATCTCTAAGCATTGTCACTGCCATCACTCTGTCCTTAACCTGTGTTGTAATGAGGAAGTAGTCAGAACAACAAGTGTCCGGTGAATAAAAACCTCGAGTCTTACCTTTTTAGTACGTGGGCAGTATATTTCAAAATAAGAATATATCTATGAACACAAAACCATTAAAATCATTTAATACTTCTTTATAAGGAAAGGAGGCGAGTCCAACCACTTAATACCTTCCATTCCAGAAGCAGATTTCTAAAATCCCATATCCTAATCATACGTCATAAATAGCTAATAATGTGAGAGATGGTACCCATGCCACTTAATACCTTTATTGGAAAATATGCAGACTCTAGTCATTTAATACCTTAATTAAGGCAGACCCTATCATTTAATACTTATTTCCAAGGCATACTCCTCAATGGTACTATATAGCTGACATGATATGGAATCTCTTAGGCCACTTATACTTCCATATGGAAATAGGCAGACTCTGGTCATTTAATACGTTAATTAAGGCAGACCCCATCATTTAAGACCTATTTTAAGAAGCGGACCCCTGTAGAGATACCACTGAACATGTCCTCTTGGCCATTTATTACTTCATCTGGGGAAAAGAGGCGGGCCCAACCACTTAATACCTCAACACCCCAAAGCAGACCCTTCATCTTATGGCCCATACTCGTAATGACGTCTCACATTAGTCCAACTATTCCTATTAACTGGTGTCAGATTAGTCGGGTAAATTTCCCTTACGGAATTTGGGACCAACCTCGCGTCATTACAAATATTTATCATAAAGATATCTCACATCAATTAAAGTATACACAACTACTGATAGCCGCAAAGTGAAGGGCAGACTTCCGTTATGTAACTTTATTGACCTCGCATCCCTATGACTTAGCCACAAATCAATTACTCTTCATACACCCACACATATACTCATCTCACCGTTTCATAAATAAGACCTTATAAAGAATTTTCCTTATTACACTTTAAAATAATAATTAAGCTATATAAGAGTTTCCTCTTATTTTTTCCTTAGAATCAATTTCCTTCCTAATAGGGGAAATAAATGTAAATAAATGCCTAATTAACTACTACATATATGAAATAGTTATACATAATTACGTAAATAGAGATAAATAAATATTCGTGCTTAGTAAGTTCTAAACGCATGGATTTTACGCTCTAAACTAGCGTTAAATGTCAATTCCCTAACCAATCATTATTACAAGTCCATTTTCTTCAAATTCCCAAGATTTCATGGGATTCTAATATCCAAGACAAGGAATAAATATTCATAACCAAAACTGTAATAATGGACTTGTACATAGAATAGAAACTCAATGTATTACACCAATTCAATGGAATACTGTAGACAATAAGAATTGCAATCTAAACCCCATATTCTATACAACTCCTCTTCACCAAAGAAATAGATAAGAATAAGTGGTGTAAGCTACAAATAGAATTCATAATCTAGAGCCCTTATTTTATCTAAGGATCATAATTTGGCCCAAAGAAGAAGGAGAAGTGGAATAGATTATGAAATTATCAAAAATTGCATATATAAAACAAATTCCATCAAATTAATGTAAATAATTGGGAATCTCAACATAGAATTGACATATCAAAATAAAAAGGAATTTTGGGGGATTTTATATCTATCATATTTTCAAAATCCCGAAATCCTTAAGGCATATTCAGATCCAAAAATAAATACAGTAAACAATTGCTAAAAATAAATACTAAGGTTTCCACTCACAGATTAGCCTTAGCTTCACTCAAATGGATTTGTAGCCTTCCGATCTCTTCAAGAATCTCTCTTTTGATTTATAGACACATAATAGGGAAGAGGTATATATATTCATTAGATTCAGAATTATTAGAGAAGAATGGGATAAGAATAGATTGGAGGACGAAGAAACAAATAAGAAATAAGTTGAATTCTTACCTGAACTCTCAATGGAGTTTTTGAATCTTATTAGAGAGAGATAGCAATGGCAAAATTTCATCGTATTACCACCTTATGTACTTATTTGATGGGTGGTTCTTTTAAGGGGATAACTGTTATGGTGATTCATGCGGTCTAAAAAGTATTGTGATATGCTAGCTACATATTTCTTGAATTTCTCACACTAGACTTATGTCTGACTTGTGGTTTTACAATTCCCTTATTTTCATGGGTGCTCTTTCAAGTATTCTAGGAAAGGTCGGTTTTCGTTGATGCTCTTTGGAGCTTCTGGGGACGAGCTAGATACTTACATTTACCTACCATAGTATTCTTATTTCTACTGCATGACTATTATGTATATATCAGCATTTTTGGGAACATGTTGTTATAATTGTCCAGCCTGATGATAGTACTTAGGATTGTAACTCTGGAATGCTATGTATTTTAGAGTGACAACTTATGTTGTCTTTTGATATTATATGTTATAGTTCTGTTGGTGAGATTCTAATATTATGTTCTTTTTTTCCTATTCTATTTTGTTTTCCTTTTATTTTACCCTAAATTTATTGCCACTTGAGTGCTTAGCACACAAATACCGTAGATGTATTATGTTGATATTCGTGGGTCGAAAAGGCGGATCGTTACACCTATGTCATCTAATTTTTTTTAAGATCCATATGTTACATATATAGTTGTATACATTAGAATTGACTTTGTTTATATAGCATATATTAAAAGTTAAAGTAGACAATTCAAAGTTGCATTTAATTAAAAGTTGGTTTAAAATAATATTACAACACTTTACATCAAAATATGCTTTGTAAACCCTAAAATGAATACATACATACATACATATATAAAAACACACACAGGCACACACACACATATGTGTGTGTACATAATTAAATCAATGCTTTAAAACGTAACAACATTTACAATTTTATTCAACTATTTGTAATTTAAGAAGACCTACCTTTTGAACAATGAAACTAATATACCTTAGATTCAAAATGTTAATTAAAGAAACAAATCAAAGGACTTAAAGATTTTCTCCCTTTTTTTTGAATCAACTTATGACTTTTAAATCCACCAAATTTTTTATGTAAACAATAAGCAAAATTACTTCAAAGCAAATTGAAAGAGAACCTTCAATTTTCAATCTTATAATATAAAGCTAAATTTTATGTAAAAAACAAACAAAATTGTTTCAAAAAAACTTTAAGGAAAACATTAAATTTTCAATCTTATAATATGAAACTAAATTTGCTAACAAAACTATTTCAAAGTTTTATTCAAATGACATTTTCTATACGAAAGAATTGGATGACATAAGCACATATAAATTCATGATAATGAGATGTAGATCTAAGTTAAACACAATATAAACAACCAAACAAAACAAAGATAGATCTAAAATTATTATCATAGGCGACATGTGAATAATAGAGAATATAAACAAGATGATTTTAATCATGTTAAATCGGTGAGGATAAAACCGGTTCAAGGGAATAAACTATATATCCAAAACATTATCCAAATACATACAAATGAATAAATAGAGTAGGTGAAGAA
Organism: Allium fistulosum; assembly: GCA_030737815.1. Taxonomy (NCBI): domain Eukaryota; kingdom Viridiplantae; phylum Streptophyta; class Magnoliopsida; order Asparagales; family Amaryllidaceae; genus Allium; species Allium fistulosum. Next base: position 408,837,938 of record CM060908.1, on the reverse strand, counting down.
TATGAACATATGAACATGATGAAATTATACGTAAATAAAATTGAAGATTACCTTTTGAGATGCAGCTAATAGAAACAGCTTGAGGATATGAAGATTCCAAGATTTAATAGGTCGATCTCTAAATCTGCAAAAACAACTAGAGATAACCACCTTTTCTTTCTATTTTTTTAATTAATTTTATTCCAGTTTGGTTTTAGAATTTTGAAACCATGGTCTCCATGAAAATCAACTCTGGTTTGGTGCAGAGATAAGAGAAAATGACAGCATCAAAATCAGTTAAAGGAGGAAATAACTGTGTGTTGAAAGATATGGTGATTCCTTTCCCTTTAATTAAGATTGCCCTTTCATTTCAAAATTCAAAAACCTCTCCTCTTCCACATGTTATTGCCAAACAATATATAGGGGTTTGGGCCCAAATAAATTCCAAAACCCAATTAGTATCAATCTTATTTAAATTCAACTTAAATTTTCCATCGATGTTGTATACTGATATACGAGTTTATTACTTTTATATATGCACTCTTTAAATACTAAAGATATTCAAACAAATCAAATAAAAATATTTAATAATTAATATTTCATAAATATTAATTAATTTTCAATGATTAAAACTTAATTGAATCATGCGGTTTATTTAGAATATTCATTATTTCGGTTGTGTGACTCAAAGGTGTAAATTCTGTCAGCAACTAATATTGAACAATTCAAATATTAACGTTCACACGTCACCTTATGTAACGAACGGGATTTTCGACCCTAGAAAATCGACATCAATACGTTCACTATATAGCATGCCGAGCAATCGAGTGCCGGAAATACCAGATCGTTAGAGGAAAAGAAGAAAGAGGTAGAAGAAAATAGAAATAACAACACAGAATCTCACAATCGCAGCGGAACAAAATATAATATATATATATCAACAGATCTTGTACAAAGAAAAACTGTAACTATTAATATACATACCAATCATCAGAGTACAACAGTCAACCAGTCAATACCGGACAGTTATAGTAACTTTTCCTCACAAGTGCTGAATATACAACATACAATACATAGTGGAACATAACCAAGTATGTGTAATACATCTCTGTCATCCAACTCGTCTCCTGAGCTCCATAGCATCCTAACCTGAATATGTAATACTCAGTCTGACCCAAGTATTATAATAAAATAACACCTGAGTCAGTCTGGAAAACCAGCGTGAGAAAAACACACTCAATTTGAATTATTACTGTTATAAAAAATCTTTGAAAACAAAGGTATCTCGTAAGACCACATCACACATAAACACGATGGGTTTTTACCTTACGATAACCAAAACATTTTATATCAAAATCATCTAATATCATAATAGTGTTTAAGTACAAATACTTATTCAAATAGCCGAAATGCTTGCATCTCACATTTCAACATAGTTGGGCACAATCAAAACTGTACATTGCTTATTGGAGAATGGATTCCACACAATGATAGGCACTGGGGTACAACCTATCACAGTACACATCTAGAAAAATGTACCGAGGACCTCGTCGGGATCCCCTACAACACAAGGCCAGCACTATCCCTAACCTGGATAGAACCGAATATGTTATCACCCCGGGTGTTCCCATCCTTATCGAGAGCTCTTTTCCATGCACCACCGTATCCATAACTAAAAATATATCCGAGGTTATCTAGAAAGGTGATAACATACCCTAATTGGGTGCGACCAACTTAGCCTTGCTGCATCTCCCCTGATTTTCAGTCATTCTGATTGATGAGGCTTGAGGCTACGATTACCTTTTTAAGGAATTTATACTTGGAATGTTCATTGTCCTCCAATGACAATGAGCTGAAAATAGTCATCCATACAAGTCCGTTCTGGGTCTGAACGAAACCGAAGGCACTATTCCTACTACATCCATTTTGGAATCATCCTTAGGATTAGTAGCGATTGGCACTTGCACTTCAATGCTCCATCTTTGATTCCATGTTCTTGTCTTCACTTCGAAAATGTATTCGTTGGATCGAAGTGGTTTTGGACAACTTATCCGATCCCGGTCTCTTCTAAACAATGTTCGATATTTCCGATAAACTCAACCTCGGTTCTTTAGGAACTAAACAGAGGAAAATAAGATCGGAGATCATCTTTGAACCGTTAGTAGACGGATTTCCTTATCATCGTCCTAGAACAACGAAACGAGTTTATACGTACAGTACAACTCCTTCGACGGTAACTATACCATATAATCCCCGTGTTTCTCTTTGATATTTCCAAAGTTATGTTTTTGGGTCCAGATTTTGATAGTCGGTTATTTAACTATCAAATAAACAATCATTCAACCAAAGATTCATTTCCCACCGAAATCACTAAGCCTTATTTAATTTAAATTTCAATAAATTTAATCTCTTTATCAAAAAGGTATATACTTATCTTATCGGAATAAGTATTTTCACAAACCATGCCCTTCAAAAATATTTGAAAAACCTTTTAAAATAAATATGGAAAGCACCACGCGGTATCAACCATGGATTCGCAGCTCAATGATTACGTCTCTATCTCGGAGAAATCCAAACTTAACTGTAGGCAATCTCTGCCTCCCGATTTCGCCATGAAAGTATACCATTACTTTCCGAAAACTTTATTCAATAATTAAATATACCTTTAAACCATTAAAATAATTACATAACTTTGAAATAATAATTAATTCCAATTTATTAACAAAATCCTAATCAATTTACAAGACTTGTCTATAAAACTTACAATTCGTTTTGATAATTTAAAATATTTAAATAACTAATTTTTTTGAAATATTTTTAAACACTTTTAAATTACCTAGTTTAATAATTAAAAATCCTCTTTTTAAAACAAACTCAACTTCTCGATAAAAGTATATTTTTCAATTGCTATATAACCAATCTAATATTTATAGATCTCTCTACATTTATCACCAATCGACTTACATCCCCAATTTCATAAGTACCTTTTTCACATTTCCAAAAGTAAAATATGTCATTTCTTTTTAAACTGATTTATCCATCTCATTATAAATTCTTACCGTGAATTTATATCTTCAACTTATCGAATGATAATCATTTCACTTTTATTTATAAACATTGTTTATAAGTCCCATAGTCTCATTTCCAGTTTACAATGGTATCACATCACTTAAATTCCATTTATAAATAAATTTCTTAAATTGAATTCCATTTATAAATTAACTTCTTAAATAACCCAACTATGCTCCAAAAACTAACCAAATCTCGATTCTCCTTCTATTTCGCAATTTAAAAATCTTATTTAAGATCTAGTATAACCAATTTTATACTTATTTCCAAAATTCCCATATATTCTCCCAATCCATTTAAAATCTTGATTTTAAAACCCTTTAATATTTAAACAAGTATCACCCAAGAATTTATTATTTAAAACCCTTTATATACATTATTCCAAAATCTCTATTTACAATATCCCGAAATTGTTAAGTACAAATTTAAAGTCAAACCATTTATTTTTAACCAAATAAATTTCTTTTAATTAATCCAAAATCCTATATAAATACATCACTTCCAAAATCCCTTTTTAATTTCTTTTCAAAATCAAATATATATTTATGTTATTTTAAAATACCAAATCTAGGTCAATGCTACCATAGAATCCAATAAATTCAAATCACACTATTAATCTATCACAGATTATTCAACATATCATATATCACTATATATGAAATTAAATTCAACATTTTTGAGGAATCCAGTTGGATCCCTCCAACTTGCTTCCCTGTAACCACAGATGTTAATACAACATAAAAATACCAATCCCGCTTCGAGGTAAGATATCACGGTAATATAGGGTCATCCGCTATTATGCGGGGCACATAGGGTCTCCCGCTAAAATATACGGGAAAAATCAATCCAACTACTAATATATATACAACTATATATAATATCACATTCAACTGATAATTATTTATCAATTCAACCAATCATCCAATGATTAATTTTAACTATTTAAAATTAATTGCTGTAATACAAATTAGTGAGATTTACTAACATTAATTTTCTGTTGTCGCCGAGTCGTTTTGGTTTGGAACTAAAACCGAACGACTTCCGATTTTAACCCAAATTTTCACAGTCTCCAAATCCGTCCAAACCAGTTTCATTTCGAAGCTCTCGTCATCCCGATCGCAACGCAAAGAGTCTCGTCCCAATTGGACCTATTATGCATGAGTTATAGATTTTTATAAGTTATCGGATAAAATTTTAAATTAATTAAAATAAACTAAACATAAGTTTAAAGTATTTACTGAAGTGCCCCTTCCTCCTTCTTCCCAAATGCCAGTACATGAGAAACATACCCAATTTTTCACGCGTGTGTGCACATCACTGACATGGAGCTTGGCTTCACGAAATCGAATTTCGACTTCGCCAATATCTTTCTCGCGTCGATCTTCACCTGTCGGATACCACAAGCTTCGAGTTCGACTCCTTCGCACGCTCTATACCTGATGGGTCTCCTTTACTGTAGCCGAGGTCGCATTCATCCCCAGGCGACCGCACATCACCAAGTTGTGCTCCGAGGTGCTATTTCTGATGACGAACCCAATTCCATTCTCCGTTGCTCGAATCGAAGGCTCTAAAATCCACAAACTCAAACCCTAGCCCACCATGACGTTCGACTCTCTCAGTCGAGCAACCTAGGTTAAAGCCGCACCCTCCATATTCCATACTAGATCGAAGCTGATCTAAAAAATAGATTTTACAAACTGGTTTCGATTTTTTTATCAAGTAGCTCATGAGATATTTTTTTTGAAGGTTGCCATACTTATTTCCTTTTACTGTAAATGTTGCGTGCTCTAGTTTTAAATAGAAGAGTGATGAGGCGAAAGATAAGAATGTGGCGTGTATGGGCTGTGTACAGTGACTTGAAGGGAAAGATAAGAAGCTGATGTGAATATTTGACTAGACAATATTTTAATTTAAATTCCAAAATATCTCGATTTACACAACTCAAAATCTCGAACCCCTATCGAGGCATGCCGCTGGGCGTTCATAATGTTATACCCCTATTCCAAATGCAATGGAAAAGGTTTCGAGTCCTAATTCGATCGTATGGAGAAGATAGCTTTTTGGACTCAATTATTATATTAAATTTTCGATAAAATTTCAATGCGTTTCTATACCGTACGACCAAACAATAACCCTAAATGCTATGAAATTTGAAATTCGATAATAATACACTATCATGGATCCAATGGAACTGGTTTCGTCGAAATTCGAGACTGTGCCTCGAAAGGATATTTTTATACGTTTTTTTAAACAACCTACTTTTAAAATCGAGTAAACCACTTATAAATCCAATTTAAAATTATACTTACCTTCATTATTATTAATAAAAATTTTATTGGCCTTTAAATTATTTTTAACAAGCTAAAAACTCAAGATTCAATTATTTGAGTAAATTCTAATTATTAAATTATCAAATAAATCATTATATCTGAAATTCAAGTTAAAATTTAACATTTAAATATTAAAAATCAATTAAATATTCCAATTTCAAATAACCAAAATTCTGGGTCGTTACATTCCTACCCCCTTAAAAGAATTTCGCCCCCGAAATTTCCAAGGTAAGAAGAATGGTCCAAACCCATTAACTTTCCCAAAAGCAATCAGTTGAAACAACTTCTCAAAATCAATTGATTGAAAACACATTATCACCTTTTCTAATTCCCAAACTCATCCATATATTCCAAATAATATTATTTACTTAACCATTTCAAGCTATAATCCAAATCAAGTTTTAGTTATCAAAAATTTCTTCAAAATTTTCTAACTCCTTAAATTTTCGAAAAAATTCGCCAGCGTCTCCTTTGCGCGGCTAGATCTGAACAACTACAAATCGCCACTACGGGCCCAAATCAGCAAAAGAAAACAAAAGCCAAGTGGCTCAATCATAAAATCATCAATTTCAAACAAAAATTTAAACATGTACTATTGGAACCTGCCTTCTTAGATTTTAATGCGACAACTATATATTTCAACCTATATACTATAATGTCAAATATTCCTGCAGGAATCTACAAGAGAAGCTATTATCATATCATCAACAAGATTAAGTTCTCAAATTTTTATTATTTCTAAGTTAGATATTTTTGTACAATCTCTGATATGATGATAAAACAAACACACACAAATATACTTTTGAAAATCATGCTTTAAAATAATAAATATCTTTAATTATTTAAAAGATATAAAAAGGTATTTTCAAAATTATATAATATCTCAAGTTCAAAAGTGCTAAAATAAAGGAAGGAACAAAACAGTACAGATTTAGACGTTTGTATATTAATTCAGACGTCTGACATCAATATCAGACGTCTAAAAGATAATATAACAGACGTCTAAACTCTATGTATATAGTGCTTCTATTTCTATATGAAATAGACGTCTGTCAATTTAATAGCAGACGTCTGTCATCAAAGACAGACGTCTGAAATGCCTGTTGTTTTCCTTCTTGAATTTTTTGAATTTCAAACTTTATTCAGACATCTGTCACTTTTCTCTCAGACATCTGAACTTGACGAACTGAAGCATCTTTTCATGAAATATCAAATTCTGAAGAGTTGTCTTCTTCACCAAGAGTTGCACTTCTTCTAATAGTTGCAACTATTGAATTAAAACTATTCAATACTATAAATAGAGATGAAAATCCACTATTTTAAAAATCAATTCTTTCTATTTATACTTGCTTTGTATTATCATAATCACAAGCGATTTTTAATCTATACTTCCTATCTTTGCACATTCAAATCATCATATCAAGAAGATTATAGGAAGGGTGTACTACATTGACTATATTTGTGTTATTCAAAGAACACACAAGTCAAGAAACAATTTTCCAAATTATATTTGAAGTCCTATTCGGTTGCTTAGGCGGAAAAGTCCTGTTCGGTTGCTCAGGCGGTGTAATACCTGTTCCTCCGGGTTAAGTGAGGGTTGTTAGAGAAATTCCAGAAGGAGTCTGGGACTGGACGTAGAACGAGAAGTTCGAACCAGTATAAAAATCCCTGGTGTCATTTTTATTACTGCCATTTACTATTATTTATAATTCCGCACGTGCTAGTCGTAGTTTAACTATATTATCGATCCATATAAACTTTCATGTACCTTTTGTCAGGCAATCCAATTTTCTCTTGATTTTAAATGCCTGCATCTTATCTACCAATAATATCTAATCATATAATTCAAAATCATTTTATTTATTATTTTTCAAAATTTTCTTTATATAAGCCCGTACGATGTACATATATCATCCGTACGCAATATCAAATCTGATTGCTCACTCGATCACATAATTTCACTTCCGAACTAGTATCGTTCACACGACTCTTTAGTGCGGTCTCAGATCTGGTTTCTTGATTAGAAACCATCATTCTCCTTGCATAGCCATATACTATGATAGATCAATCAAAAATCCATATCCAGGGTTCGTTGTTGAAAATCGAGTGAAAAATCCTAACTCGGATCGATATAAATTATCTCGAAATTCTATGCTTGAATATGGATCAGATCGTTATGCAAATAATATACGTACAACTTACATATTAAATTCCAATTGATTCTTAGCTATCCCTATTTCTCTTATTCACATTCATTTCATTTATATTTACTTATTCACAATTATCATTCACACTTCTAATTCACATTCACTTAGTGTATCCTTTTAATACCGATTTCACTTAAGAATTTCACCATCAAATTTTCTTAAGTCTATTATAAACATTTTATACAAACTTCTTATGGTTATTACCACTTCACAACTCAATTCCTTACCCATTTTAATCAAATTCAATTTCAATTTTCCAATTTCACATTTGATTTTCATCAATCAACATGCCAAACCATATCCAAATAATTAATCGATTTAGTTAGTTCATATATTCATTTATCCAAAATCTCAATAGATTCCATTTCCAATAATTATTTCATCTAGCCCACTTAGGATAAATTTTAAAAATTCACTTCATTTAACTTAACTCAAGTTAAATTTCATTCCAAAATTCAATTCCAAATTTGTACTTTTCTTGCATTCTTATTCAACAATTTAAACATTGCTTTGTCTTGTTAATTTCCAACTTCATAAGTTATCAAACCTATTTTATCATATTTTCCAAATAACATTTTAAATGAAAATCCCAGAGTTTAAACTCCTCATTCCTAAATTATTTCAAATCATTTTTGAAATCAAATACACACACAGCCAACCCCTTGGTATATCAAATTATTCCTTTGAATTTCAAAGCCAAAACTAGTTTTCCAAAACAAAACTCCAATAGTAGCAATTTCTCTCTTGGAAACTCGAAAATGAACGTCGATGATGCTGCAGTCATCACCGAAATTATTTTCCAGCGACCGAAGTAAGTTCAGTGCTTTTATTCCTTTAAAATCCCTTTAAATATTGCCAATTCAAAAAATATTCTCCAAATAATATCACTATTATTTTCCAAGACTTTGAAAAACATTTGAAAACCAACGGGAATTAAATTCCGAAACTCCCAACCTTTAAACCCTTTTAACAAATCATATTTATATATACTTCTTGAATTTCATTTCATTTCAAATTATAAATCACATTTAAAAAATCACATTTCGTTACATGAAATTATTTCTTAACTGTTGACCAAAATATCAACTTTTATTCAATCACCACAACAACAAATGATAATGGTTTAATATTATCATTTCCTGACAACCATGCACACCATATACAACTATAATAATTTATGAAAAATTATTTCTTTCATATATAAAATAATCTGGGTAAATTATTACATTTACCCCATTTCAAAACAACACCATGTCGAGTTTCTTTGTTCAAGTGTTTAGAGATCCCTATCAATAACGTTAATTACTCGTATTGACCAGAACCCATAAACCACTCAACAAATCAACCAACACAATATAAAACATTTTATATTCACTAACAAATACGCGCTCATATCTATTAATACACTCAAACTCATTCTAGGGTGCTACTGACCCTATCTCTAATGAGTTACCCCAACAAAGCTAAGGTTCTCGCTTAACCTTCAGCTCTGACACCAAGTGTAACAGACGGGATTTTCGACCCTCAAAAATCGACATCAATACGTTCTCTGTATAGCATGTCAAGCAATCGAGTGTCGGAAATACTAGATCGTCAGAGGAAAAGAAGAAAGAGCTAGAAGAAAATAGAAATAACAATACAGAATCTCATAATCGCAGCGGAACAACATATAATATATATCATAAGATCTTGTACAAAGAAAAACTGTAACTGTTAATATACATACCAATCATCATAGTACAACAATCAACTAATCAATAGCGGACAGTTATAGTAACTTGTCCTTACAAAAGCTGAATATACAGTCTATAATACAAAATGGAACATAACCAAGTACGTGTAATGCGTCTTTGTCGTCCAGCTCGTCTCCTAAGCTCCATAGCATCCTAACCTGAATATGTAATACTCGGTCAGACCCGAGCATTATAATAAAATAACACCCGAGTCAGTCTGGAAAACCATCGTGAGAAAAACACACTCAATTCAAATTATTACTGTTACCAAAATCTTTGAAAACAAAGGTATCTCGTAAGACCACGTCACACATAAACACGACGGGTTTTACCTTACGATAACCAAACTTTTTATATCAAAATCATCTGATATTATAATAGTGTCTAAGTACAAATACTTATTCAAATAGCCCAAATGTTTACATCTCACAGTTCAACATAGTTGGGAACAATCAAAACCGTACGGCGCTTATTGGAGAATGAATTCCATACAATGACTAGGCACTAAGGTACCACCTATCACAGTACACATCTAGAAAAATGTACCGAGGACCTCGCCGGGATCCCCTACAACACAAGACCAACCCTACCCCTAACATGGATAGAACCGAATATGTGATCACCCCGAGTGTTCCCACCCTTATCGAGAGCTCTTTTCCATGCACCACCATATCCATAATTAATAATATATCCGAGGTTATCTAGAAAGGTGCTAACATACCCTAATTGGGTGCGACCCACTTAGCCTTGCTGCATCTCCCTTGATTTTTAGTCATTCCGGTTGATGAGGCTTAAGGCTACAATTACCTTTTTAAGGAATTTATACTTGGAATGTTCATTGTCCTCCAATGACAATGTGCTGAAAACATTCATCCATACAAGTCCGTTTTGGGTCTGAATGAAACCGAAGGCACTATTCCAACTACATCCATTTTGGAATCATCCTCAGGATTAGTAGCGATTAGCCCTTGCTCTTCAATGCTCCATCTTTGATTCCATGCTCTTTTCTTCACTGCAAAAACATATTCGTTGGATCGAAGTGGTTTTCGGATAACTTATCTGATCCCGGTCTCTTCGAAACAACGCTCGATATTTTCGGTAAACTCAACCATGGTTCTTTAGGAACTAAACAGACGAAAATAAGATCATAGATCATCTCCGAACCGTTAGTGGACGGATTTCCTTATCATTGTCCAAGAAGAACGAAACGAGTTTATACGTACAGTACAGCACCTTCGATGGTAACCGTACCATAAAATCCCCGTGTTTCTCCTAGATATTTCCAAAGTTATGCTTTTGGGTCCAGATTTTGATAGTCGGTAATTTAACTATCAAATAAACAATCATTCAACTAAAGATTCATTTCCCACCGAAATCGCTAAGCCTTATTTAATTTAAATTTCAATAAATTTAATCTCTTTATCAAAAAGGTATATACTTATCTTATCGGAGTAAGTATATTCACAAACCATTCCCTTCAAAAATATTTGAACAACCTTTTAAAATAAATATGGAAAGCACCATGTGGTATCAACCATGGATTCGCAGCTCAATGATTACGTCTCTATCCCAGAGAAATCCAAACTTAACTGTAAGCAATCTCTGCCACCCGATTTCGCCATGAATGTATACCATTACTTTTTGAAACCTTAATTTAATAATTAAATATACCTTTAAACCATTAAAATAATTACATAACTTTGAAACAATAATTAATTTCGATTTATTAACAAAATCCTAATCGATTTAAAAGAATTGTCTATAAAACTTATAATTCATTTTGACAATTTAAAATATTTAAATAACTAATTTTTTTGAAATATTTTTAAACACTTTTAAATTACCTAGTTTAATAATTAAAATTCCTCTTTTTAAAACAAACTCAACTTCTCAATAAAAGTGTAATTTTCAATTCCAATATAAACAATCTAATATTTATAGATCTCTCTACATTTATCACCAATTGACTTACGTCCCCAATTTCATAAGTCCTTTTTTCACATTCCAAAAGTAAAATCTGTCATTTCCTTTTAAACCGATTTACCCATCTCATTATAAATTCTTACCGTGAATTTATATCTTCAACTTATCGAACGATAATCATTGCACTTTTATTTATAAACATTGTTTATAAGTCCCATAGTCTCATTTCCAGTTTACAATGGTTTCATATCACTTAAATTCCATTTATAAATCAATTTCTTAAATTGAATTCCATTTATAAATTAACTTCTTAAATAACCCAACTATGCTCTAAAAACTAACTAAATCTTGATTCTCCTTATATTTTGTAATTTAAAAATCTTATTTAAGATCCAGTATAACCAATTTTATACTTATTTCCAAAATCCTTTCTATTCTCCCAATCTATTTAAAATCTTGATTTTAAAACCCTTTAATATTTAAACAAGTATCACCCAAGAATTTATTATTTAAAACCCTTTATATAAATTATTCCAAAATCTCTATTTACGATATCCCGAAATAGTTAAAGTACAAATTTAAAGTCAAACCATTTATTTTTATCCAAATAAATTTCTTTTAATTAATCCAAAATCCTGTATAAATACTTCACTTCCAAAATCCCTTTTTAATTTCTTTTCAATATCAAATATATATTTATGGTATTTTAGAATACCAAAATCTAGGTCAATGCTACCGTAGCATCAAATAAATTCAATCCACAATATAATCTATCACAGATTATTCAACATATCATATATCACTATATATGAAATTAAATTCAACATTTTTGAGGAATCTAGTTGGATCCCTCCAACCTGCTTCCCTACAACCACAGATGTTAATACAACATAAAAATACCAATCCTGCTTCGAGGTGGGATATCACGGTAATATAGGGTCATCCGCTATTTGCGGGGCGCATAGGGTTTCATCCGTTAAAATATGCGAGAAAAATCAATCCAACTACTAATATATATACTACTATATATAATATCACATTCAACTGATAATAATTTATCAATTCAACCAATCATCCAATAATTAATTTTAACTATTTAAAATTAATTGCGGTAATCCAAACGAGTGAGATTTACTCACATTTATTTTCTGTTGTCGCCGAGACGTTCCGATTTGGAACTAAAACCGAACGACGTCCGATTTTAGCCCAAATTTTCACAGTCTCCAAATCTATCCAAACCCTTTTTGTTTCGAAGCTCTCGTCACCACGATCGCAATGCAAAAAGTCTCATCCCAATCGGACCTCGTATGCATGAGTTATAGATTTTATAAGTTATCAAACAAAATTTTAAATTAATTAAAATAAACTAAACATAAGTTTAAAGTATTTACAGAAGTACCCCTTCCTCCTTCTTCCCAAATGCCTATACACGAGAAACATACCCAATTTTTCACACGTGCGTGCACATCACTAACATGGAGCTCGGCTTCACGAAATCGAATTTCGACTTCGCCAATATCTTTCTCGCGTCGATCTCCACCTGCCGGATACCACAAGCTTCGAGTTCCACTCCTTCCCACACTCGCGACCTAATGGGTCTCCTTTACTATAGCCGAGGTTGCATTCATCCCTAGGCGACCGCACATCACCAAGTTGTGCTCCGAGGTGCTATTTTTGATGACGAACCCAATTCCACTCTCCGTTGCTCGAATCGTAGGCTCTAAAATCCACAAACTCAAACCCTAGCCCACCATGATGTTCGACTCTCTCAGTCGAGAAACCCAGTTTAAAGCCGCACCCTCCATATTCCATACTAGATCGAAGCTTATCTAAAAAATAGATTTTACAAACTGGTTTCGATTTTTTTTATCAAGTAGCTTATGAGATTTTTTTTGAAGGTTGCCATGCTTATTTCCTTTTACTGTAAATGTTGCATGCTCTAGTTTTAAATAGTAGAGTGATGAGGTGAAAGATAAGAAGGCGGCGTGTAGAGGCTGTGTATAGTGACTTGAAGGGAAAGATAAGAAGCTGATGTGAATATTTGACTAGACAATATTTTAATTTAAATTCCAAAATATCTCGATTTACACAACTCAAAATCTGGAACCCCTATCGAGGCATGCCGCTAGGCATTCATATTGTTATACCCCTATTCCAAATGCAATGGAAAATGTTTCGAGTCCTAATTCGATCGTATGGAGAAGATAGCTTTTTGGACCCAATTATTATATTAAATTTTCGATAAAAATTCAATGCGTTTCTATCCCGTACGACCAAACGATAACCCTAAACACTATGAAATTTGAAATCCAATAATAATACACTATCATGGATCCAATGGAACTGGTTTCGTCGAAATCCGAGACTGTGCATCGGAAGGCTATTTTTATACTTTATTTTAAACAAGCTATTTTTAAAATCAAGTAAACCAATTATAAATCCAATTTAAAATTATACTTACCTTCATTCTTATTAATATAAATTTTATAGGCCTTTAAATTATTTTTAACAAGCTAAAAACTCAAGATTCAATTATTTGAGTAAATTCCAATTATTAAATTATCCAATAAATCATTATATTTGAAATTCAAGTTAAAATTTAAGATTTAAATATTAAAAATCAATCAAATATTTCAATTTCAAATAACCAAAATTTCAGTTCGTTACACCTAATGGTGCAACATTTTGGTAGAATTTATCACTTACGCGTATTTTGGTAAAATCCTATTTTACTTATTATAAGCGATACCCGACAATAATGATTATTTATACTAATTATCTTCATCAAAACTATATCACAATGGGACTTATAGAATTTGGTTTTGGTCAAAATTCCAACATCATCCACATTCAACTTTGTAATTTCAAAACAAATCCCTTGGTTTAATGATAACATTTATTGTTAACCACACTACTGTAGTCAGAGATTTTAACTTTGAATTGACTACTGTTGCCCTTGAAACTAACCTCGTATAACTGAGAGAATGAATTCTCTATTGAATAGTGTTTCACTTCCAAAGCTTCAACTCAGACCCAACTATAGTCGTTTATTGAATAGTCTTTCACTTCCAACGCTTCAATTCAACTGTGTAACATCATCAGTTCAAGATTCTTTGTTTGACCTTGGTTATATTAACCAGCAAAAATCTCTTGAGTGAATCTTTCTATAGTTATTCAATAACTATCAGTATGTAATCTCTTGGTGCTCCTAGTAGCCATGAGTGGTATACTACCAACATTTGGAGAGTGTTACGTATTCTAGTCTCAACGAATGTATCGATATTCAGTCTCAATACACCTTGACTAGGATTACATAAAATAACTTTTATTATATATGAATTTTTTCTCTTAATTACAACACATTATAATTACTATCACAAAACATACTATTTTTGGATTTGTTATTGAATATACTTAAATTAAATAATTAATTAATATAACACATTATATCAAGTGTATAATAGAAAGAAAAACACTTTTTATTTTGAACGAGATTTTATTATAAAGTTAATAATTTGCAATAAATTATAGAATCGCCTATGGGCATACTCCTAACTTTGTTAATATCCCACATGCACTTGGGGCCAATTTTGGAATCTCAATCCTATCCCTTCGATCAGCTTGATGAGAACTAACCAAGCTAGCCCTTTAGTGAATGGATTTTTGCAATGTTGCCCTTCGTAACTATTCTTTGAATCACGACCTCTTTATTCTCAATGAATTCTCTAATTAGGTAGAGCTTTCGAAGAATGTGTCATGATTTCTTGTGTATTCTAGTCCCCTTCGTAGTCTGCATAGTCGCATTATTGTCACAAAACAATGCCATTGGATTCTCCATGTCTGAAATCACTCCTGACCCACTCTGAAAATTGCGCATCCAAACCGCTTACTTAGCTTCTTCATTGAGCACTAGTACACTATATTCGTCGTCTTGCCTTATTTGCTTCGGTTTTGTTTGCAACCGAAGCAAATATTATCATTTGGTTCGGTCATCTCTTAACAAACGAAGCAACTGGTACATACAAAGTATTATAAAGTACAAAAATGCAATTTGCTTTGGTCATTTTTCCAATCAAAGCAAATGCATAAAAAACGGGTTATTGGTTTTGGTTTTCTTCATGACCGACGCAAATTGGGTTATTCATTTTAGCTCCTTGTTAAGGACTGAAGCAATTGACTTTCATTTTATGGACCTAAGCCTTCATGCGTATATACTCCCCACTTTTTTCTAATCTTATCCTTATCCCATTTATTTCTTCTCCAAGCCTAAATCCCCAATCAAACGATGCAAATGGGGGAAAAAATTTACGGCTCGGAAAAATTAGAGACATGACTATGGCATCATAGACAATTGCTTCTAGAGGCACGCAATTCAAGACAATATGACAGAAAAGGTGCCACGACCAAGCGACGTTGGAGCTGAAGCGCAATGAGATGGAGATGCAACGATGGGCGCGATAAGAAATTGGGGACGAAGGCAGATCTTTGAGCTCATGGTGGTGTTGAATGGCTATGCGTGACCAATTCAAGAAGGGTGAACGACTGAGACAGTGAGATTGTCCTAACTTGGTACATGCTTTAAGCTGATAAGCCTACCATTTTCCTAATTGATCTTGATAGTCAATTTTATACATCAATGATGCTATATCTTAATCCCTTTGTGAGATTGTCCTAACTTTTTAGAATTGAAATTTAATTTTTGTGTATATATACATTTTAGAATTTATAGAAAAATTAACTTATATATGTCAACATGCATTTGGGTTTTTTGCTCATTTATGTGTTTATATATAAGACTTATTTAGCTTACTCTTCTTAGACATTTAGGTTTATTTACCATGGAATTACATTCGAATATTTTTTATGAATTTCATTGTGAGAATATATTTTTATGCAAAATTATAGTTGCATTTTTGCTATTTGCAAAGTGGCGGACTAAGCTTTGTACTCCAAAAGTATCTTATAAGTAAAGCACCAGAACCAGGTATACAAACTATAAAATGGTAATTTCTTGCATTAGTTGTATTGAACCAATTTATATATTATCGTATTTTTAACTCTTAAATTTTCTTTCCCTACTTATATGTACATCAAGTGGCATGATTTGATTTGAATCAAGATAAAACACAACTAACATGGTAAATACAAATTGACTTAATAAACATGATATATTATTGGTTTATAATTGGAGGACCATAATTTTTATGAGCACGGTAACAAGTACCAAGTTCTATATATATATATGTGTGTGTGTGTGTAATAATTTGATAAAAAGAATAAAAAAATGTTTTGCTCTGCTTGGTGTTACAAAGCGGGTTTGTTATGAATTATTTGTTTATTTGTAATGCATGAAGTAATTATGATTATTTGCATTTTCAATATATAATAAACTAATTAACCTACAAGGCTAAGAGCCGAACTTGCTTGTAGATTGTCAAAATTTAAAATGTAATCATCAAGTATACGCTACAATTTGTTTTGATCTCAATTTTTTTGTAATTGTTTGTATACCTGTTTATTAGCACCAAATTTCCAATGATGTTAGATGCCATTGTTGATTTTACTTCATTGTGGATTTCAAATTTCAGATCATAAGTTTTAGTTAGACCATCACACTAAATTTTCTTCGACAATTTATCACTTTCTTTAAGCAATCATAAGGCAAAATTTTGACAAAACTAACATTATAGTAATGATATTATGCATGGTGATATGTATAGTTTAGCATTATAATAGAAGGCCCGATAACTTAATATGTGAAACATTATTTTTATTTGTCCATTACCATATGATATTTAAATTATATGTCAAATTATAACTTTTTAAATACTAATGATTAGCTAGTATTTTATTTTCTATTATGTACTCAATGCCGATAAGTTTTGTTAAGTGATCTAAAATTTATCAGGTTTTATGGTGCCCAATCGCAATCCTTAAAGCAATAATTTGCCCGCACTCGAATAGAATTCTCTACTGGGTATGGCGGTGCTTCCTTGGATACAACGAAACCAAAATCCAAAGAATAACAATTCCTATGGATTTTAATGAAATTTATTATAGAGAAGAAAGGTAGAATTAAAGTTGTTTCTAAAATTATTTTGATGTGTATATATATTGCATTTGAAAGGATGCAACATCCATCTTGATGTTTCTAGAATGAAATTTCTCAAGTTTTTTTATTGTTAGATACAACATCCATCTCGATGTTTGTGTTCCAACTCAACTAAATATAATTTTTCCATCATTTGATTAACCTTGTTAAAATATAAAACATACGCTTTTGATCATCTTTTAGACTCCTATTCATTTAAGGTTGCATACGACATACGTATCCTTTTAAGTTTGAGTATTTGCAAGGTTATTTGATGTTAAGGCTTGTTTTCTAGTGTTTTATCTCATACAAATGCAAAGATTAGTTGTTATATTCTTCTCTACTTATTTATTTTTCCCTCCAGCCTATGGAGATCTATATGGATGTTGAAGCAAAATTGACTTTGCATGGTTTAAGTACAGGCACATATGGTCATATATGGAATTGTATGCTATGAAAAATTGAAATACTTTCGCTAATTTTCTTTATTTTTTTGGTTGACTGCATTATATAAAACTAAGCCAGTAGGAAAAGAATCATAAGCTGAATGGTCTTTTGGACGCATTGTCAAGAGTATCCGTAGAGCTGTAGAGCTTAACAAGTTGCTAGCAGAGTGTAATTTTCCATCCATATGTATGCACTCTGGACTACCGCAGGAAGATAGGTTTATTCTTTTTATTTATTTATTATTATTTCTAGGTAGAGAAGTAAGGTGGAAGAAAAATTTCTATCTTGCTCACAATTTTCATTTTGACAAACAAAGTCTTACCTTGATCTATATATATAAAGTAATATCTTACCAAGTTTCATAAAATTTGACACACTTTACTAGCTTTAGTAATAGGTAGAATACAAAAGTACAATATTGGTTTATTTGATATTGAATACTGATAGTGTCTGTAATTATTAATATCATGTGCATTAATGCTGCAATCATAATTTATTCTTTAGTGCATTTTATATATAGATGTTGTCAGAGGCGCTACACGGATATCATCGGTTGCTGTTGAGGTGGCGATTATTTGTAGGGGTCATCTTAGATTTGTCTTTGGACGCTTAATTTTTATCACTCTATTTTTATGACTATATAATATTTGATATGTATACATGTTGCTTCATTTTTGTTAGTTGTTTGAATATTGTCAGATTATGCTACCTATATCAGTTATCAATATTTATGTGGTTATATACTTGAGTTGTAATGTAGTTGTGTACTATTTGTGCCTCTTTTTTAGTCTATGTAGTAAATATGAACTATGTTAATAAATAATATAATTGTATAGTATGTTCAATAAGATTAACAGTCATATTGCATTTACGAATTTCCTAAATGCAATTTGATATCGTTTTAGGTTTTAAAACTTTGAATAGTAACAATTTTTTTTTGCTTTAGCTGACATTTACTTCGGTCGCTTGAAATGACTGAAGCAAAAGAGTGACATTTTCTTTGGTCGTCATGAAATGACTGAAGTAAAAGAATGCCAACTACTTCAGTCATCATGAAACGACCGAAGCAAAAGAGTATCAATTGCTTCGGTAGTCATGGAACGATTGAAGAAAAAAACATCTTTTGCTTCGATCCAATAACCGAAGCAACAAACTTTGGCATGTTGCATCGTCTTCGTTTGCATCGGTAATTAGACCAAAGCAATGGGGTTTAAATGACCAAAGCAAATGACATATTAGACTATAGTAGACGGCGATGTATTCAGCCCCTATTGTGGAATCAACTATAGTTTCCTATTTGGAACTTTTCCAACTGATGGTCCTATCATTTAAAGTAAAGGCATAACCAGACACGGACTTACTATCGTCGATATCACTTTGAAAGCTAGAGTCTGTATACCCCTTCATAAGGAGGACTCCATTCCCATAAATAAGAAATAAGTCCTTAGTATTCCTCAAATACTTACTTTAGTACACATTTTACAACCATCCAATACTTTTCTCTAGGATTAGATTGGTATCGGCTTATAATCTCCTTGTGTATACCACATCTGGTCTAGTACATAACATGGTGCATATTATTGAACCTACTGCTAAAGCATACGGTATCCTCTTTAGACGCTCTTTCTTTTCATCTGTTTGAGGGGCATCCTTCTTAAAAAGGACAATTCTATATTGCGTAGGACCATTTTTGCGCTTGGAGTTCTCCATACTAAACTTTTTCAGTATGGTGTCTATGTATAGGGATTGAGACAATCCCAACGACCATAGATCTACCTCTATAGATCTTTATACCTAGTATATATGTTGCTTCTCCCATATCCTTCATGGAGAAATTTGGGGAAAGCCAAGCTTTCATTAATTTCAACAATGAAATGTCATTACCAATCAACAATAGATCATTGACATATAAAAATTAAGAACTTGATAGCACTTCCTTGTTCCTTTCGATATATGCACGCTTCGTCTGTGTTTGGATAAAAACCAAACTATTTGATTAATTTATCAAAACACTTATTCCAACTCCTTGAAGCTTGTTTAAGTCCATAAATGGACTTTAACAACTTGCAAGCCTTTCACTCACTCCGGCTGACCTCAAAACCCTCGAGTTGCGAGATATAAACGGTCTATAATGACCCGACTTTTCGACCCTCAAATGTCGACAATAATACATCCACGGTATTCATGTACCGAACACCCAAGTGCCGGTAAGGTAGAAAGTTAGGGTAAAATAAAAATAATAGAACAAGAAAGGATGAACAAAACATCAGAATCTTACAACGGAACGATAATATATACTATCAAAAGAACGATACTAAGGGTTACTCTTAATATAGGAATTTTAGAGTTACAAAACTTAATTGCCACCATCGGCCTGGAGAGTTATAACTGCCTGCCCTTACATTGCCGATATATGTACATAGCTAAAATGGAACAACATAAATAGAAATATATAGATAATGGAAGCCTCCAGCTCGTCTTCTGAACTCTGAAGCATCCAAGTTAAAACCTGCCATACTCAGCCTACTCGAAAGAGTACGTAAGGAATTTAGGGAAACAAAACCAAGCTTCAGACATAAGTTTTGTATGAGAAAACCCAAGATACACGCAACATGTAACAATAAATATTGGGACCATATGAATTCCCGTAATAGTTTTCCCTTTAAAAGAAACCAACTATTTATTAAGTTTAGTATAGTGATATGATAGATAATGTCTAAGTTGGATATAATCATATCACATAGCTATGATGCTTACATTGGTCATACCACAACATATTTAGGTTACATTTAAACCCACTAAGGTACGTTCGCATACTGGATTTTCCGTTGAAGACAACCCCAGATAAACTGAGACATCCTACTGACAAGGGTCAAAAAGTACCTTTCGAGCGACGTATATCTTTAGATAAAATATACCATTAAGGTAAACACAACTAGCCCACACACAAACCTATAGAACCACGTAGAACGAAGTACCATCAACTCCCACGCGCAACATATCGATTAGAATACTCTAGATATGGAGTTGATATACCCCGTCGTGGGTCGGTGAAACCCCGGGTTGTGCGTCTTACTCTATTTTATGTCATTTCCATTGTTGAGGTCACATTCGGCATCCTTTACACCGGCCTTCGTCACTCGAATAGAACATGAATTCCCAAATGGATTTCCATATCTCGAACAGATCATGAATCACTATATGGATTCGATCATCTAGAATAGATCTCGAATCTCCACATAGATTCCCTTTTTCAACTGCTTCCAAAACATTGAACTCGTATACTAGTTTTGAAGTGGTATTCGGTAAGTAAAACACTTACCAATCCGGACTCTTCAAAACCAATCGATGAATTTCCGACTAAATCAATTTTGGTTCTTTCAGAAGTAAGCAAAAGCTAGAGACGTTTCGTACCAATACTCCTCTGCGGGGGTTCTTATTGGTATGAAATCGCGAAGTCTTTTGATAACTTCTTAAGTCAATATTAGGTCAAGTTCGATAATCAACTAATCGATTATCTATTCATAACAACGATTTATACAAATCACGATTCCTACGCTTAACTCATTTCCGACATTCCAACTTACCACATTCAAGTGTGAAGCCAGGTAAGTTAGAGCACTGGTTGCATCGATGCCTTGCCTAGACACTTCATTCTTGAATCTTACAAATAGATAAGTCTACCTCGTCGGCTTTTAGTGTTAAGTATAGTATTAATAATTTCTATAAATAATAAGAAATCAACATGATTAACACGTTTTCGACATTTTCCGACTTACTATTCCTCGGTCAAGAGGTAAAATAGGTTAGATCTTTATTGCCCTGTCCCTACTCGACATCAATTTTAACTCTCACATATAGATAAGCCTTACTTCGTCGGCTTTTAGTGTTAACCATAGTTAATTAATTTTCAAACAAGTAATCAAATAATTAACCATTTAGCCACTAAACCTAAACAATTCTTAACCCCTTTTGAAAACTTTTGTATATACTTTTAAAATAATTAAAGATACTTATAATAGGTTTTAAAACATTTATCCAAAATTTTACTTTAAAATAACAAGTTTGTAAAATCTATAAAAATTGAAAAAGAACACATTTTATCATAAAACCCTCTCATTTAAAAATTCATAAAGATCTCAAACCACTTTTAAAATACTCTAATGAAGTTTTGGTCATTTTCAAGATGATACTTTACTTATTACTATCCAAGCTTTTAATAACAACAAACATACATATAAAAACTTACAAATATGATGAGAAACCCCTAAGAATATTTCTACAAAATTCCATAGAAATCTCCAAAAATAAGGTAATTCACAACTGCGTCTATAGCGACTATCGCTATAAGTGCAGTTTCAAATCCGAGTTATATTCAAACCTATGTTCAACTGCAACTTATGTGCTTTATTCCAAGACCTTGCTACATATCATACAAGTCCATTCATGTCCATTCATATGTCACTTGTTTTTAAGGCAAGAATCAATCAATGTTTACATTATATGTCCAAGTTAATTCAAACAACTTTAACAAAACAAAACACAAGCAATTATGAGTTATATTTTCAATCCAAGTGGTGAGTTAACTTACCTTAAACCCAACAAACAACCAAGCTCAAAGTACTCGAGTTCAAACCCCACCTTGCTACCTCCTAGCCTTCCCTTACTTCTTGCTTTTCACCTCTTTTCTAGGCTATTATAGCCTATGTTGCTCATGGCTATGAGAGGAGGGGAGAGGTGTGCTTTGAATTTTCAACTTCTAACTAGGTAGAAGGTTTTGTAATGTGGTGGTAAGGCTTCACTCCAAGTTTGAAGTGATTTGGATTTGATTTGCAAATATTTTGCTTTAGGAAATTATAAAGAGGAAGAAGAAGAAGACATGGATTTTTCAACTCAAAGCTTTGTGAATTTGTTAATGATAACTAAGGGTATCCCTTCCTTATATAGGCTCTATTTTATGTTACATAAGCTTGCCTTTACCTCCCTTCATGGAAGAGTCACCTCCCATCACTTCTCCTTTATGATAATTACTGTTTTACCCCTCTCATGATAATATCTCTTATCCTAATAGAAGCTTGTAGAGCATTCCAAGATTTATGAAGAGGTGTGTGTGTTAATTAGTTGCTATGTGTTCTTTGATCATTATTCAAGTGCACAAGGGTTCAAACAACTTATATCGATCGAAAAGTTGTTTACTGATAAACTGATTTTCGGTCACATTATCGATTTTTCTTCAAAGAACATATTTTTGTAAACAAATTTCAAAATCAAGTATATAATCATTATTTATTAATTAAATGATGTTTAATAAGGTTATAAAATCATATTTATAACACTTAATTATATTTTAAAACATTTCGATATTCGAAGATGAAGTGTTCGAATTTCAGGATTGCTAACTGACTCTTCCAAATCCCCATTTAGAAGTGCCGTCAATATTTCCATTTGCCATATTTTGTAGTCATAGAATGCATCAGTAGCTAGTATTATTCAAATGACTTAAGCATTGCTATGGGTGAAAAGGTTTCATCTTAATCAACTCCTTGAATTTTACGAAATCCTTTCGCAACTAGCACTGCTTTGTAAGTTTCCACTTATCCATCTACATTTAGCTTTTTATTAAAAATCCATTTACACCTGATGAGTTTTATTCCTTTGGTTATTTCAACCATGCTATGTTTTCATATAGGGAATCCATTTCAAATTTCATAGCTTTAAGCCTAAGTACAAAGTCTTTACTCTATAGGACATGTTGGAATGATAGAGGAGTGTCGTCATCTAAGACACCGTCCTTTTCTTTGCGATCCATGAGAAAATCATAGTATCTTTCTGGTGCACGAGATTCCCTAGTAGATCTTATAATAGGTTGCATATTTCTACAGATAAATGAATTCAGTTCACCCACTGGTTCGCTCTCCATGTTAAACTCTTAGATCTTATCTAGTTCTACAAACTTTGCTATAATTTCCTTTGATAGAAATTCATTTTCTAAAAGGATAGAATAATAACAAACTATAACCCTTCATTCCTCAGTGTTGTAGAAAATATATCCTATAGAGTTCTTGGGATGTCTTATGAGTTTACATGAGACTGATCTTTCCTCAAGTTTATTTGGACCAATGTTCTTAACGTAAGCTGGACAACCCCATACCTTCAAATGTTTGAGGTGTGGTTTTTTGCAGGCCACATCTCATATGATGTCTTAGGCATAGATTTCGTAGGTATCAAATTCAATATATGCACTGTAGATTCTAGGATAGAGGTAAGTCATCATGGAATGAACCCTGTGCAATAGGGTTCGGTTCCTTCGCTCTGAAACACCGTTGTGTTGAGGAATATATGATAGAGCAATCTAAAAGATAATCCCATTATCTTTTAAGTACCATTGGAGCTCCTGTCCAACGTACTCACCTTCTCGATCGGATCAAAGTATTTTAATCTCACGGTTTGTCTGATTTTTGACCTCATTTTTATGTTCTATGAAATTTTCAAAGATGTTGGATTTATTCTTCATAAGATACACATGTACTAGTCTCAAAAAATCATCCATAAAGGTTACAAAATAAGAAGAATTGTCTTTGGTAACTATAGGCATTGGGCCATATACATCACTATATATGAGACCCAAGAGTCATTATAGGGGTGCTAGATCATTTTTCCTTTAAGAGTCATGACACATACATATCAAATGATTCATAATCAAATGACGGTACAAAACCTTAAGTTTTCAATTTGCGTAGTCGTTTCTCACTTTTATGACCTAGCCTACAATGTCAAAGATAGTTTTTATTTATGTTAACATTTGAAGAATTACTCACAACATAGACATAATTAGTATTAATCAAATAAATTCCATTATCTAAAATACCATCATAGACTTTATTACCATTCAGCATAATGTTCATAACTTTATTAGCACAGTTAAGTATATAACCAGTCTTAGACAATCTAGACACGGAAATAATACCACAAATAAAGTCATTTACATAATAGCAATTATTTGATATTAAACTAATCCATTTAGTAAATATAAATGATAATCTTCAATTGTCGTTGCATCCACTAGAGATCCTTCAACAAATTGAAGCCTTATTTCTCCTTTTTGCCATATAACGTATATTCCTAAGTCCCTATAACGATTACAAATGTGATTTCTAGATCCAATATCTAAAACCGATTATAATTTATTAATTGCAAAATAATCTTGAATTGTAAGTATACCTCTAGGAGCAACTGAACCATTATGTTTCTTCTTTTTAACAATCTTTAAGTACTTCGGACAATTCTGTTTCCAATGAACCTTCTTGTGATAATGATGACATTCACCCTTGTCTGCAACAACAGTCTTCTTATTTTTCTTGTTAATCCTTTTCCACTTCTTTGAAGCTTTCGAAGATGATACGTTCCCTTTAATAGCAAGTACAACCCTCCGATCCTTGGATGAAGACTCGATCGACCTTAACATATTGAGGAGCTTCACGAGGCTTACGTTCAACCAGTCCATATTATTTAATATGAATGGCTCATACTGGGAGTAAGGGATCGAAGGATCATGTCTAATTGCATCTTGTTGCTTATAGCTACGTCTAGTTATGCAAGTCTACCAATATAGCCTTTCATCATTAGAACATAATCATCCACTTTTTATCCCTTGGTCATATTAGTATTGAACAGTTTTTTCGTAAGTTCGTACCTTGAGAAATGGGACTGTTCACTAAATAGAGCTTTGTGACTATCAATAATCTCATGGACAAACATGATTTCATGTTGCTTCCGCAATGGCTTGTCTAACATAGACATCATGAAAACCTGAGCGATTTCTAGGTCTAAAACCCATTCATCATAAGCTAGTATTAGTTCAGTGTCTACATCATCAGCAGGTTGTTCTTTAGGAGGGGCAGTTATCGACAACCAAAGACATTCATATGGTAATGCTTTCTTTATCTCTCTTAGCTAGTCAACATAGTTATGGCCAGTGAGCTTATCAATTTTAGAAAATAGTTTAGGTGTAGACATTTTTCGACAAGTTTTAACTTAATAGATTAGGACAATTTCATAGTAGATGTTCTTATAATATTAGTAAGGTTAAACATTACATTTCTTTTTACTAATAAGCTCCCACTAGTCTTTTATGTTTTTCCAAACTCTAAGATGAAACATAGAAAGTCTTTCACCTTCATTAGTTGGTGTTAGGATCATTTGCCTTAGGATATTGACCTTGAGGAATATCAACAAATCATACTCTCACAAACGAAGGATAACGCCTTATCGGTTGTATCACATATAATTCCTAACTCGTGGTTCCTTGTCCAAATCTTATTTCAACCTTAAGGAATATCAACAAACTGAAAGAGATTATTCACTTGTACCTACCATTTCATGATGACCTATGTATAAATGTACATACCTTTAGGAGTATCACCAAGTACGCATAGATATTTACCTCTTCTATTCAATATGTTAATAGTACTACACATAACATCCTTAGCTTGAGGAGTATCAATAACTAAGGAGTATACAAGTAATCTATTGTGGAAATTAGCCACAAGGGCCTCTTTAGCAAGTGGAATTAGTTTCTAGGACACACAACTGAAATAATTACTTTCAAGGACAAAACGTAAAATAATTAGTTTCTTGGGCCTAAAAACATATGAAATTATGTCCTTGAAAGTAATTTGACCGTTGATTTTGGCCTTGAAAGTAATTATTCTGCTGATTTTGACCTTGAAAGTAATTTCTTTGAATGTGTGTCCTAGAAACTAATTGGACTGCAAAGTTTGTCCTTCTGGTGAAATGCCCCTAATCTATTAGTATATAAAAGGTTGAAGACAACTTTATATTACAGATTCAAAATCTTTAATATATTATATTTAGAGTGATATCGACTTATGGAATAATGTATTTCTTATGAAATACCCTCATAATTCAAGTGTCGGACACATCAAAAATCATGGTATATGTATTATACATATATATATTTATTCCTTAAGTCTAATTAGGGTTTCTTAATGTTTCGCCTTTAATTTATACGTTTATATTACATAAGTTATATTATAATAAACTTATATGATAGTCTTATGTATAACATAATATTAATTAAGTCTTATTTAATTTATTAACATTTTAATTAATTTTATATTATTCAATTATAACATTTTTTATTTTTATTTATACACATATATCTTTATATATATTATTATTAATTAACCTATAATTAATTTATTTAATTACACAATTTTTGATTAATTTTAATTTCAAAATTTCATATAGACATACAAACATACATTGTCGTAAACAATTCAAGACAACATAACATATATCACTATATATTATACATGTATATATTTTAATTAATTAACTATTTAATTAATTTATCAAATCCAATAATCTTATTAATATATTAATTATTCCGAAATGTGTATGTTATATTTCAAAACATTTTTGGAAAACCATATTATAACATTTATAATATATCTCTTACTTTAAATTTGACTTTTAAATTAAAAGAATTATTTTGATTTCAAAGTTATTTTGGAAATTAGCCCAAGACCCAAATTCAAATTTAACATTTTATATTAGGGATAACCTTTAGGAAAACTTTGCCTTTCAGGCTAGGTCCGTAGCCATGTAGGGAAGGGTACTTGATTACCCAAACCCAAACTAGACACTACTTTTCTAGAAACCCTACTAAAGAGGCGAGCTTAATTATTTGGCCTTAACATGACTAATTTAGACTGCATTGACTATTAGGCTCTAATACCATTGATGTAACCAAGATAGTCGGAAGTGGATTAAATGAGTGAATTTCAAATTTCTTCCATCTTGATCTTAATTAAGCATGTGAAGCCTAAATGGATTTTATATCTAATCTAAAATTTTGAATAAAATATTCCTTTAAATTATTAAGTTAAAATTAGTTTGAATTTATTTTAGGTTTGTATTAATATCAAATGAGCACCTCAAATGCACTCCCGTGTGAAAATGCAAGTGCAAAATATGGAAAGTGCACATAGTTAACGTGAACGTTGGTTAGGTGCTAGGATTTACACCGCAACGGACATATTTGTTAACGACCCACTTTAATGTACAGTTTAAATTGGAAATAAACCACACATGTCAACTTAAATTGAACAAAAAGGCGGATTGTTAGGGGAAAAGAAAGGAGATAGAAGATAGAAGAAACAAAAAGCAAACATAGAATCTCACAACATAACGAAATAACATATATAATCACATAATGTTTTACAAAGTCATCTCAAAATTGATACATCAAAGTTGCACTAATACAATTATAACCTAGGACAGTTATAAAAGGCTGTAACATCCCGCCCTTCTGACCGCCCCTAGTCGGTAATTAACCCAACTTGAAACGTGCAAAATGACGGATTGTTATTTAGTTTATAGAGTTTAAACAGAATCAGCCACAGAAACACAGAATAATAATAATATTTCAAAACAAAAGGATTTTATTTCTTTCCTTTTTTCATACATCAGAGTTTATACAATGTATTAAATTTATACAGCGGAAAATCTTTAAAATACGAAATTTCCTGAAACAAAAGTGAGCATTTTACCCCCTCTCTCTAACTTCGCTGCTCGAAAATCTTCAAGCTGTAAAATACTCGGTCTGACCCGAGTATTACATTCAAAAGAAAATAATACACAGGTCAGTCTAATTCAAACTCAGTTATTAGTGCATAAAGGCAATAATAATCAAATAGACGACAGTCACAATAATTCTCGTCTATCCGACCCTTTTAACAAAGAAATCGGATGACGGTAATTATAACACTTTTCAGTGTTAAACAACAAATCAACAGAGATAAAATATCAGCTGAGATAAATGAAAAGATTTTTAAATGAAGGTGATTTTAGAAAAGAACAGAATTGCCGAAACGACGATTAACAACAAAAATCATCAAATCAACCAAATCAATTTAAACAATTGAAATTGTCACTTTAAAACATCAATATTGATTGGCTGTAGTACACGCACGCGTGTACGGCCTCGCCAATACGGCATATGAAATACGCAAAAAGTTCAACAAATCAAAAACCAAAGAAATATCAATTAAAATGTTTACTGAGTGGCTGCAGTACACGCACGCGTGCACTACCTCGCCAATACGTATAAAATGTCATCACAACTCCAACTATTAACAGCACATCAATACTGCAGAGGTCAAAATATTTACAAAATGCAGGGGTCAAGTCATTGTTACCAAGACTCAACACAACTGCGAAGCCAAGCCAGAGATAACAACAAAACCAAAGGAATGTCGACCAAATACTATCATGGATACAAGTACTCGAGCTCAAAGCAGTACAATCCAAAAATACAACAAAATGGAACTGCAGCCACCACAAGGAACAAGGGTAAGACTGCAATGAAAATGCAGCCACCACATGAATTCAAGGGCACTGCAAAAATGCAACTACAACAAAACTGATGCAACATGGCAAATCCAAAAAAAATACAACTGCACTAATCCATACAACATGAAGTGGCCAACTTATTAACTAGCCAGTGATATAAGGCAGTGGACAAAATAGTATCGCAGTTTAAAATGGCGAGCAACCGAGGCAAAATGCACCAAAACCGACAGTAAGCATATAGGATAGTCAAAGTCTTCAAGAATGCATATAAATGCAACAAATGCAAAGTCTAATGGATGCAACAGTGACTCAAAACATATGCAGTGTAGAGGCAATGCTCGAGTCATACAAATTCATGTATACAAATG
Organism: Allium fistulosum; assembly: GCA_030737815.1. Classification (NCBI taxonomy): domain Eukaryota; kingdom Viridiplantae; phylum Streptophyta; class Magnoliopsida; order Asparagales; family Amaryllidaceae; genus Allium; species Allium fistulosum. Next base: position 408,808,415 of record CM060908.1, on the reverse strand, counting down.
AGGACACATATAAGTGCACATATGCAATGTTGGCAGTGCCAACAATTTTGATAGCAGTTGCAAAAGTATTTAACAACGCACTAGATCGGTTCAAAGTTCAGGTGAACTAAATGAAGTAGTGTACACAAAACAACTAACGAATGCAACTGTGTACGAGTAAGTGGGACAGCAAGCCTACGAATGTAAAGTGCAACTTAAGTTAAAAGCTATGCAGGGGAGACATAAACAAGTATATATGAAGACCACTTGAAGTCTGTCAAACAGACTGCAAGATAAACTCTGAATTGTGAATATGAAGTATACCAGTAGCAGTATGCAAAATCAAAAGAGCTCAAATGCAGACATGATTATCAAACTACAGATATGCACATGCAAAGACTCCGCAATGCTCAAGACCGAGAGCAAGACATACATGAAGTAGTGCAATGCAGACAAGCCAGAATGACAGTGTAACAGTGCTCAACATGAACCGGAATGGAACTGGACTCCAAAAGAATCCAGACTAGATACAAATGCCAGACCAAGTTGCTACTAAATATACATATGCAGACTCGACCACAAGAGCACCACAAAATACCAACAGAACAGTTGGAAATAGTTCAAAGTGGAAGTACCATCAGAGTCCAATTAAATGAAAATACAATACCAAATGCAACAGGGCCAGACCCAAGCATGAAGTGTGCAGAATGAAGCAGCTGTGATAAACAAAAACAATGAAGGCTGCAGAATGACCACTTCGGTGGTAAACAAAATGTATACAGATGAAAATAAACTACAGTGTCAACAACAATGCTACAGTGTCAAGATGTATCCAATGGCCAGAGACGAAACTCACAGGGGCCGGAAAACCAAAGCAATAATTCACAGTGAAGTCAACAAGGAAATTCACTCCAACTAAAACTGTGAAACTTAAGATCACACTTATACGAATTCGAGCAATACGAATTCGAGTAAAGTCCAAGTCAGAAAAATCATCAACATCTAAACCAAAATCAAAATGACCGAAGTCGCCAAAAATTAGCAAGGTGATTCAATCCAAATTTCATACGAACGAAAATCACAAAATTTAAAACCCTACGAATCTACGCTTGAACTAGATGTGAGTGAGGGGGACCACTCACCTTAGCTTGAATCGGTCGCGAGCGAGGCGAAGGAATCAAATCGATCGAACAAATCGAAGCCGTGGTCAATCTCACAGGAACGAACGCGAAGACGAGCATTTGAAGTCGGCGATCACAAATTACACGAAAACCCTAGCTATTTGGAGATGAGCGAACGAAAAGAAATTGAAGCCGCCATTTATTTTTTCTTTAGATCTGAACCGAGCTTTGTTTTATTGTTGAATGAAATGGGATAGGTGTACATATAGAGAAAATCCTTTGTACATGGTGCTATTTGTTTATACAACATAGGACAAAGATATTTCTCTTTGCTTGATGGCTGAAGTGTCTTTCGAATTGACTTAGTTTATTTTTGTTGAGATGTAAGTATTCAATGCTTAAGTCCTTTATGTCTCCCCCTTACCTTGCATTACTACTTACAGGCTGCATTTATTAGCTTGTACAATAGATATTCACTTTACTTTGTTTATATTTATTTCCTGTCTTCTTTTCTTCTTTTATTCTACTATTTTGTACATAAACAACTTGTTTCTTGCCTTGAATTTCGGCTGAGATGTATTATGCTTTGTACTTTGTCTATGTTCCTTTGCAATCTTCACTTCCCTTCCCTTTGCTTTGTTTTTATTTTATTATTAATTTGGTATTGATAAAAATTTTATTTCTTTTTAAACATCATTATGTATATTACATTTATTTGCCTATATCATATCATATCAAATGTCAAAATGTAGAGTTTTTAAATTCAATTGAATGAGATAAACTTGATTTTTAAAATCCAAAGATTCTATACTTAAAATTTCAAAGCAAATTTCCTTTACATTATTTATAAATCGCAATTCAACTTTAAATTCAAATATATTTCTCATATTAAACTTGAAAAATTCAAACAAATTCACAGTTTTAAATCAAAATTTAATTCAATTTTAATTTAAAATAATTTAAAATTCGGGATCGTTACAATCTTTCCTCCTTAAAAGAATTTCGTCTCGAAATTATAAGTTAGGAAAAATGATTGTTAAAATCTCACCGATATTTATACCCTACACAGTTTTACTAAGCTCAAAACTTATTACAAATAAATATATGATTCATTCCTTTTGTTTTATCTCACTAGCTTTGTTCATTATCTCCTTTATTCATTTATTTCTACAATCAAGACGCAAAAGTCTTTTACCAAAATTTTTCGATTTACAAAACTCAAATTTAAACTTGAAATTCTTCATGTTAGAGATTTGCATAATATATCTCTTCCAAAGCTGTGGACTTTCAAAACATTTCAAAAGATCTTCTTTCTTAATTTATTAGGTAAGAATTATGTAATTTTAATTTCAAACTATCGATTTGCTATTTAAAGTTCGAAAATACTTACTAACTCGAAATTTAACAAGTCTATCATCGTTCTTACAAACATTAGGCATACGCTGGCCAGGCGCAGGACTAAAAATCTCCAAGTACTAAATATACTTGTTTCAACTCCCAGTGAAAATACTTAAAAATCCTTTTAAAAATGGATATGGAAAGCACGTTCCCCCATGGATCACAGTTACCCGACGGTTACGCTACTATCCCAGTAGAATCGATTGTAATCTGTAGATTTCTCATCTCTTGAATTTCGCCATGGTTGTTGCCATAGATCGCAGTTCACACGGCGGTTACGCTACTATCCCAGTAGAATCGCTTGTAACCGTAGGCATCACGCCCCTCAAATTTCGCTTGGCATCTAGATTGCAGTTTACCCGGCGGTTGCGCCACTATCCCAGTGGAATCGCTTGTAACTGTAGGCATCACGCCCCTCAAATTACGCCAGTATACATCATAATCAACATGATCCCATCGACATGATCCATCCCGAGGGATTCCGATTCAAATAGTCACTCCGACTAATGGAAATTCTACGTAGCTACGAATTTCAAATGGACACTCATCACGAGTTCCAACACCTTCACAAATTTTAAATGGAAGGTACTTTTCCATATCCTCAGTTTAGAAAACATAATGTCATATATATGTAGTACTTCATTTCACATTTCGTACATATCATATCTATGTAAACTTACATAAGATTTCCATAACAATTACTTTCCAAACTAACGGGTTTCAAATTTACCGCATTCATATATATATATATAAGTTCCGAAAACCTACACATCCTATATCCATAACAAAATAGAGGATTTCAAAATTTTCCTCTAAGTCGATTTGGAAATTTAAGGTTATCTCAAACCCAATTCATATTTATAATTCCATTTATTATCGACTTCACATTCGATTTGGATTTCACGTTACTTTGTCAATTCTCAACACAGAATTGATGTCTACCGATATACAACCTCTGAGCTCGTACGTCTCAGAGAAGGGTGTTAAGCTAAGAGAATAAATTCTCCGCCACCAAACAGATATATATTAATAGAGATCAATTGCTATGTCATCAATTCACAATGTTAGACATACAATCCAAATCGATCATCTGAAATTCAAAACTCAACTTATATTGTCTTTGGTGTCGAAGTTAAACTCAATTTAACTCAACGATTCAATCTTTTTGAAAAATTTCAAATTGAACTAATTGTTCAAATTTCTCATTTAACATTTCAACTTCGACTTTGAAAATGAATTTCAAATCATTTATCACTCACGGGATATATTCACAACATTTCATTTCATATTGGAAAAACATTTCCATACTTATTTAAAAATAAGTAATTCACAAATCTAATTTATTTTCAACATTTGAATATATTCGATATACTTAAATCAAAATTAAGTATATATTTCATCTTTTAAGGAAATCATTCTCTTTCACACATTTATTTGAGTCAAAACGAATGTTACGTAAAACATCGTTACGACAACTCAAAATCACTAGTATAGGGATTCGAAATTTAGATAGATGTATAAATCCCAATGCTATACAAAACATTTCCTTTCGGAAATCATTTACTATAACGACAGCCGTTATAGTCCATCATTTCCTTTTTATTCGAAAACGTCTATTTCAACAATGAATGTTGAATTCTATGGTTTCGATATTCAATGCCTTTTAAAACATCTTTTAAAATAATTAACTTCGTTTTAAAATATCACTTTCCCAAAACATGTCCATTTTATTCAATAATATATTCACAACATTTCTATACATTTTTTTTAAAAGATTATCCACTGTCCAAAATAGTGGATATACTTCCTTTAACAAGCTATAAGAATTCACTTATCAAAATAAGTCATTTCCGGATTTATAAACAATGTTTATAAATTGCATTCCTATTTATAAAGGTTTTAATTTTTATTCTATAATTTTTTCATTCTGTGATATCCCGGGATTTCAGGGAATTTAAAATGTGATAATCTTGTAAATTAATTATTTAAAATTGGTAAAATTGTTATTTTCAAACAAATTAATAATGAGTTGTTTTTAAATACAGTTATAAGTAGATTCTTAATTGGAATAATTAGTTAAAAGTTTAATTTGTGTTATTTAGAATTTTTTTTTAAAATAGACTTATTATTTTCTAATTTAATAAGTGTTGTTTAAATATGTATATATATGTATATTTAAGTTGTTTTTAAATAGAATAATTATTTACAATTAATAATGTGTTTGTTTATATGTATGTTTGAGTTGATTTTAAATTAGATTTTTAAATTGCATTTGAATTTGAATTTAAAGTATACATATCTTAATAATATTTTGGATATAAAATATGGATAAGTTTTTATTTAAAAATAAGATTTCTTTTATATCATTTTCCTTAAAAGAAATTTATTTATATGAATTTATAAAGTATTTAGTTAATAGTAAATGAATACAAAAGTTTATATTATCATTTAAAAATGAATTAAAAATATTATATATGATTTTATTTAAAATCTAATTGGTTTATTTTATTTCTTTAAAAAAAGTTTCATTTATATATAAGTAAGAAAAGCATTTATTAAATAAGATATGTATTAATTAATTAGGAAATTGATTATAAAAGCTTTTAAATCCATTTAAAATAATATAAATATAAATAATTACAAGTGTTAGCCTCTAAATCATGCTAAGTAACATGTGTTGACATATTATACTATTTAAGCACATGTGTTAGTATATTAATCAAGGCAAAAGACAAGTGTCAATTTTTATTTTAATTTTCTTTTATTTTAATAAATCATAATTTAACATTATATAAACCTACATCCCCTCTCTTCTAATTCTTTTTCTATCTTCAAAAATTTCTAAAGCAAAGAAACTCAGCCTGTAAACATTTCAACCCAGAGAAAATCAAAACTCAAACCTAAAAGACATTCCTCAAAATCAGATCAAAACAAAGAAACAAAACTAAAGTTCAAATTCTCAAACCTGTAATCTACCAAAACCCTGTAACCAAGTTGCAAAGCTTCTTCTTCAAGCCTGTAAACAGATCTGCAACATCAAGATTTTCCAGTATGTTAATCAAGGCATCAATGCAAAGTTTCAAGTATTCAAAGCTGTTCAGTTTTTAAAGTTTCAAGCAATACAAGTTTTCAATCAAAGTTTAAAGCAATTCAAAGTTCCAGTTTTAAAAGCTTCAGTTTTCAAACCCCTGTTTTTCAAGTCTCTGCATTTTCAAAAAGGTGAGTAAACTTTCTTTAAAAACAGTTTTAATCTATGTTTATATGTGATGCATGTGATGAATCCTTGTAGTAATATGGTTGATTATGTTGCATGAATGTATGGATGTGAATGCATGTATATATATAATGAAATGTCTGTGAAATGTCTGTCATTTTGTATATGTATAAGCCTCAGTTGAATTATAGGCTCAACTTCCCTAAAGAAAATTTCATTTCTCTTCATACATTTAGTTTTAGGCTTTGATTTCTAAACAGAAAATGATGATAAGACTGTAATACTATTTTTAAAAATAAATTCAAGTGTTTATATTAAGGGATTATTTCAAAATATAGAAATTACAGTAAAAGTAAATTAAAGTCAGAGAAATAAAAGATCTTAATTTTTAGTTTTAACTTCATAACTAGGTTTGTATCTGGGAATGATGAATTTAGACAGTAAAATCATGATTTTTAGAAATGTATTCAAAGAGATATGCTTAGTTGATCAGATTTGGGCATTTTGTATATCGTCGGCGATCAAAGATGATTTGAGGCTCGGGATTTTGATCGAGGATGGCTTAAGGGTAGTTGATCATGGGAAAATTGTCGAAGTTGTTTAACGATGGCCAGGGTGGTCGGAAATCGATGATCTAGGGTTTTGTGTGTTGTTTTGTTGAGTGGAATGCCGAGGTGATTTCGACGGAAATGATGCTTCGTGTTCGATCGCGAGGGTAGGAATAGTAGCGTGATGACGTAGTGCTGCTCTGGACATGGTGGCAGAATTTCTGGTGGTAGGTTTCGTCGTCGGCGAGATGTTTAGTCAATCAAGCTTTTGGGTTCAGTTGTGGTCGAAGTGTTCGATTTCATTTTATAGGCGAATTCGTTGATCTGAATTGACGGAGGTGGTGAAGTTTGGCACGATGATGGGTTCCAGCTTTCGTCTGGGCAGCTCATTTTGGTTTCCCTAGCAATTCTGGTGATCTGAGAAGGGAGGATGGTCGACTAGGATGACATCGAAGTGCTGAAGGTAGCAGGGTTGGTCGGCGACGATCGAGTCGACTGTGCACGTGCACACGTTTAGTCATGTCAGTTGTTGCTGTTGGGTTGATGTGCTTCGGGAAGAAGGGAGTTTTACTCGAGGATGATCTCGAGTTTTGTTGGGGTGATGTGGAGGTTGGGTGACTCGGGTAGAAACCAGAGGTTGACTCGGTAAATGATGGTTTGGGCTTAGCCTGTAACAAGTATATATGAAATCAAGTTTTAAAAGATTATAAAGGTAATAGGGTTCAAAAGAAATAGAACTGAGTTCTAAACAAAGTATTGATAGGTTTTAAACAAGTTTTCCCAAGCAAATGTTTAGGTTGGTTATTAAAGTAAATTTATATATTTCAAGTATATAATTGATTTCTAAATTGGTTTTAAATGAAGTATAATGATATAAATAAGTTTAATTTAAATGAAGAGTTTATCTTTAAAAGTAAAGATTAATTAAGGATAATTAATTAATAAATTATATTAAAGCCTAATTACTATTTGTAATTAAGGATAATTACTAAATGAAGTAATTAGTGGAAATAAATTTAATTAAGAAATGATTATTTGATGTAATTAAGTAAAAGGTAAATTATTTAATAAAATAATTAGAGGATAATTATTTTATTAAATGAAAATGATTAAGAGTTAATCATTTGTTATTAATTTAATAATTTATTAAATTAAATTAATTAAAGGATTAGATTAATCAAAGATGATTAATAATTGTAATTAATTAAGGATAATTAATAATGAAATTAATTATTTGTGAAGGTAATTAATTAAAGTAATTAATTAATGGAATTAATTAAGGGAAGTTAATTTCTGGATTAGATTAATCAAAGGTGATTAACAATTATGGATTAATTAAGGTTAATTACTTAATGTAATTAATAGAATAATTAAAGATATAATTAATGACGTAATTAAGAATTGATTAATTAAAATTAATTAATCAGATGACAACTAATTAATTGTAATTAATTAAGGATTAAAGTAATTAATTATAATTAATTAATTAATGAAGTAATTAAGGTTAATTACTGTATTTGGTTAAGGATAATTAATTTGTGAAATTAATTAAGGTTAATTACTTAAATGTAATTAAAGTATAATTAATCAAGGTGATTAATTAAGGTGGATAATTAAAGAAAGATTTATTAATTTATTTGTAATTAATCAATGATTATATAAGTAAGATTTATAATAAAATAATTAATTTAATTTACTTTGAATTAATTAAGAGATGAAGTAATTAATTTAATTCACTTTAAATTAATTAAAGATGGAGATAGTTAATTTAATTCATTTTAAATTAATTATGTTGTGATTAAGTAAATCATTGCTTATATAAGAATGGATGACATTGATTGTCTTGAATGGATGTAATCTCAGAAATGAGATAAGATGTTGTGTGATATGAATGCTTGGTTGCATTATGATGATAATATAGATTAACTATTGTGATGTTGATATGGATTACCTATTTGGTTATGAATCATCTGTTTAATTGATAATGTGATTATCAGTTGTGAATTGTGAATTATCTATCTGTATGAATATAGATAAGTTAAATTGTTTAAACCTTTAAACAACTTGGCCTTAAAAGATACGTTTTGGATTTCGATGAGACCGGGATCGGGTTTCCGTATACCGGTATTCCAGGTCTGGAGACCCGAATACCACATCGATCCAAATTTACGATAGGTCGTGAATCTCAAGTGAAGATGAAGATTCAGAGTGCAAGGGTTATGGTCGTTAACTCTGAGGGTGATTCCAAAACGAGTGTAACGAGATAATGCCTTCGGTTTCGTTCGAACCCGGAACGAACTTATATGGATTGAATGCTTTCAGCACATCGTCAGGCGGACGATGAGCATTCTAAGTGATATGTTCTGATTAAAGGTAATCGTAACCTCAAGCCTCATCAACCGGGAATGGCTAAAACAGGGGAGGTGCAGCAAGGCTTCGTGGGTAGCACCCACTGAGAGCAAGATAGATCCCTGTCTAGAGGTCCCTTTTCTTTTATTCGGCTTAGTGTGTGGTTGGTCGCGCCAACTACGGGATTATCTTGTTCGGGATTATCCAGTAAGGGATGGTTCCGGCTTTGTGTTGCAGGGGAGCGGGCGTACTCCTCGGTACGGTGATCTAGGCCACGTACTGTGACGGGCGGTACCCCAGTAGCCCTGCCATTGTATGGAATCCAAACTCCAATAAGTGCCGTACGTATTAGTTGTGCCCAACTATGTTGGAATGTGAGATGTAAGCATTTCAGCTATTTCTGTATTTTACTTGAAAACCCTAGACCCTATTATAATATAACTGAATTTCCTATCAAATGTTTTGGTTAGCGTAAGGTAAAAACTTTTCCATGTTTATGTGTGGGAAGTCTTACGTGATACTTTTGTTTTCAAAAGGTTTTGAAGTTAAACAATTTTAACCCGTTTACTCACACCAGACCCATGTCTGACCCAAGTGTTTATTTCTGTTTTATAAACTCTTGGGTACTCAAATTTTTACGAGTAGCCAAGGGATTCAGGTTTAGCTTTGACGAATATTCTGGAGGAGCAATGGAGCAGGAGGCTTCGGCGTTCGTAGATATAGTATTCCGCTGTGTTGATATCTGTGATAGTGTCTTGTCTTGTATTTGAGTTGTAATGTCTAGACAGATGTTTATAACTGTCTAGTAAGTGATGTATATGCTGTGTAACTCTGTAAAGTGTTGTATACTATGTAATAGTTTATGTTATTAATATAAATTATTCGTTCCGCTGTGAGATCGTTGTTGTTGTTTCTTTCTTTCTTCTCTTCTTTTCTATTTTCTACCCCTTTCTTTCTTCATAACGATGCGACTTTCTGGGCATAGAAAGTCGGGTCGTTACACATTCACTTATAAAATCCATTTATACTTCATTTTTTAACACTTATACAAACTCATTTTATAATCCCAATATTTTTAATTTATATAATATCAACCTTTTCAAATCTTCTATATAACCGTTTATAATAATTCAAAAATTCCAATTCAAACTATTATATAAATTTATCAATTTTCTATTTCCAAAATAATCAACTAGTTCTTTAGTAAATCGTTCATTGAATTGATTTTCAATTTACTCACATTTGATTCATTTACATTGGATTTTACTAACACATTCATATTCAATTAGTTCACTTTCACTAATTTATATTCAAGTTAGTTTGCTTTCCATTCAAATCAAATTTGATTCTATTTAGATTTACTTATCTTTCAATTTGAATTCAATTACTTAGCTTTCAATTTCCATTAATTCAATTTCATTAACACTTAATGAATTTCTATACAATCAACTAGCAACCATCTAACAACCAGTGCACATTCAACATAACCAAATTTATTTACTTTGCTTACATTCAATTTGGTTTAACACATTTAATTTCAATTGGTTTATATTATAATTCAGATTGAATTCTTATATTCACTATATTCACAACTTCTTAACTTAAGTTTTAATCAACTCTTAACAACAACATTTCTAATCCATGTTTATTCACTAATTCACTTTTACAATTAAAGTTGAATTTCCTTTATATAACTCAAATTCAATTAAACTTTTCTTAAGTTAAAAATCTTTATTTCATTAAAATATTTGAAAAACATTTTCTTTAAAGTGATTCTAGTAACTATTCATATTAAACACCATAAACTAAGCTTTGTGTAAACCAAAGCTCTGATACCACTTTGTAACATCCCGCCCTTCTGACCTCCCCTAGTCGGTAATTAACCCAACTTGAAACGTTCAAAATGACGGATTGTTATTTAGTTTATAGAGTTTAAACAGAATCAGCCACAGAAATACAGAATAAAAATAATATTTCAAAACAAATGGATTTTATTTCTTTCCTTTTTTCATACATCAGAGTTTATACAATGTATTAAATTTATACAGCGGAAAATCTTTAAAATACGAAATTTCTTGAAACAAAAGTGAGCGTTTTACCCCCTCTCTCTAACTTCGCTGCTCGAAAATCTTCAAGCTGTAAAATACTCGGTCTGACCCGAGTATTACATTCAAAAGAAAATAATACACAGGTCAGTCTAATTCAAACTCAGTTATTAGTGCATAAAGGCAATAATAATCAAATAGACGACAGTCACAATAATTCTCGTCTATCCGACCCTTTTAACAAAGAAATCGGATGACGGTAATTATAACACTTTTCAGTGTTAAACAACAAATCAACAGAGATAAAATATCAGCTGAGATAAATGAAAAGATTTTTAAATGAAGGTGATTTTAGAAAAGAACAGAATTGCCGAAACGACGATTAACAACAAAAATCATCAAATCAACCAAATCAATTTAAACAATTGAAATTGTCATTTTAAAACATCAATATTGATTGGCTGTAGTACACGCACGCGTGTACGGCCTCGCCAATACGGCATATGAAATACGCAAAAAGTTCAACAAATCAAAAACCAAAGAAATATCAATTAAAATGTTTACTGAGTGGCTGCAGTACACGCACGCGTGCACTGCCTCGCCAATACGTATAAAATGTCATCACAACTCCAACTATTAATAGCACATCAATACTGCAGGGGTCAAAATATTTACAAAATGCAGGGGTCAAGTCATTGTTACCAAGACTCAACACAACTGCGAAGCCAAGCCAGAGATAACAACAAAACCAAAGGAATGTCGACCAAATACTATCATGGATACAAGTACTCGAGCTCAAAGCAGTACAATCCAAAAATACAACAAAATGGAACTGCAACCACCACAAGGAACAAGGGTAAGACTGCAATGAAAATGCAGCCACCACATGAATTCAAGGGCACTGCAAAAATGCAACTACAACAAAACTGATGCAACATGGCAAATCCAAAAAAAAATACAACTGCACTAATCCATACAACATGAAGTGGCCAACTTATTAACTAGCCAGTGATATAAGGTAGTGGACAAAATAGTATCGCAGTTTAAAATGGCGAGCAACCGAGGCAAAATGCACCAAAACCGACAGTAAGCATATAGGATAGTCAAAGTCTTCAAGAATGCATATAAATGCAACAAATGCAAAGTCTAATGGATGCAACAGTGACTCAAAACATATGCAGTGTAGAGGCAATGCTCGAGTCATACAAATTCATGTATACAAATGAGGACACATATAAGTGCACATATGCAATGTTGGCAGTGCCAACAATTTTGATAGTAGTTGCAAAAGTATTTAACAACGCACTAGATCGGTTCAAAGTTCAGGTGAACTAAATGAATTAGTGTACACAAAACAACTAACGAATGCAACTGTGTACGAGTAAGTGGGACAACAAGCCCACGAATGTAAAGTGCAACTTAAGTTAAAAGCTATGCAGGGGAGACATAAACAAGTATATATGAAGACCACTTGAAGTCTGTCAAACAGACTGCAAGATAAACTCTGAATTGTGCATATGAAGTATACCAGTAGCAGTATGCAAAATCAAAAGAGCTCAAATGCAGACATGATTATCAAACTACAGATATGCACATGCAAAGACTCCGCAATGCTCAAGACCGAGAGCAAGACATACATGAAGTAGTGCAATGCAGACAAGCCAGAATGACAGTGTAACAGTGCTCAACATGAACCGGAATGGAACTGGACTCCAAAAGAATCCAGACTAGATACAAATGCCAGACCAAGTTGCTACTAAATATACATATGCAGACTCGACCACAAGAGCACCACAAAATACCAACAGAACAGTTGGAAACAGTTCAAAGTGGAAGTACCATCAGAGTCCAATTAAATGAAAATACAATACCAAATGCAACAGGGCCAGACCCAAGCATGAAGTGTGCAGAATGAAGCAGCTGTGATAAACAAAAACAATGAAGGCTGCAGAATGACCACTTCAGTGGTAAACAAAATGTATACAGATGAAAATAAACTACAGTGTCAACAACAATGCTACAGTGTCAAGATGCATCCAATGGCCAGAGACGAAACTCACAGGGGCCGGAAAACCAAAGCAATAATTCACAATGAAGTCAACAAGGAAATTCACTCCAACAAAAACTATGAAACTTAAGATCACACTTATACGAATTCGAGCAATACAAATTCGAGTAAAGTCCAAGTCAGAAAAATCATCAACATCTAAACCAAAATCAAAATGACCGAAGTCGCCAAAAATCAGCAAGGTGATTCAATCCAAATTTCATACGAACGAAAATCACAAAATTTAAAACCCTATGAATCTACGCTTGAACTAGATGTGAGTGAGGGGGACCACTCACCTTAGCTTGAATCGGTCGCGAGCGAGGCGAAGGAATCAAATCGATCGAACAAATCGAAGCCGTGGTCAATCTCACAGGAACGAACGCGAAGACGAGCATTTGAAGTCGGCGATCACAAATTACACGAAAACCCTAGCTATTTGGAGACGAGCGAACGAAAAGAAATTGAAGCCGCCATTTATTTTTTCTTTAGATCTGAACCGAGCTTTGTTTTATTGTTGAATGAAATGGGATAGGTGTACATATAGAGAAAATCCTTTGTACAGGGTGCTATTTGTTTATACAACATAGGACAAAGATATTTCTCTTTGCTTGATGGCTGAAGTGTCTTTCGAATTGACTTAGTTTATTTTTGTTGAGATGTAAGTATTCAATGCTTAAGTCCTTCATGTCTCCCCCTTACCTTGCATTACTACTTACAGGCTGCATTTATTAGCTTGTACAATAGATATTCACTTTACTTTGTTTATATTTATTTCCTGTCTTCTTTTCTTCTTTTATTCTATTATTTTGTACATAAACAACTTATTTCTTGCCTTGAATTTCGGCTGAGATGTATTATGCTTTGTACTTTGTCTATGTTCCTTTGCAATCTTCACTTTCCTTCTCTTTGCTTTGTTTTTATTTTATTATTAATTTGGTATTGATAAAAAAATTATTTCTTTTTAAACATCATTATGTATATTACATTTATTTGCCTATATCATATCATATCAAATGTCAAAATGTAGAGTTTTTAAATTCAATTGAATGAGATAAACTTGATTTTTAAAATCCAAAGATTCTATACTTAAAATTTCAAAGCAAATTTCCTTTACTTTATTTATAAATCGCAATTCAACTTTAAATTCAAATATATTTCTCATATTAAACTTGAAAAATTCAAACAAATTCACAGTTTTAAATCAAAATTTAATTCAATTATTAATTTAAAATAATTTAAAATTCGGGATCGTTACAAGCCTGTCCTTATACATTAGATATATAGTACATAATATACAGCAGAAATAAGTAATAACTATCTATCGGTGAAGCCTCCTGCTCCAAGCTCATCCAAGTGCATCTGTAGAAAACCTGGACTGCTTGGCTGCTCATAAAAATTTGAGCACCCAAGAATTTTAGGAAAAGAAATAAAACTCCGGGTCTGACATGGGTCTGGTGTGAGTAAACTCAAAGCAACTGAATTATTACTTTTCAAAACCCTTTTAAAATCAAAGGTATCTCGTAAGACCACGCGCACATAAACACAGACATGTTTTTACCTTACGATAACCAACACCACCTTTATATAAAAATTCTATGATATTATAATAGTGTCTAAGTACAAATACTTATTAAAATAGCCGAAATTGTTACATTAATTAAATTCCAGCATACTAAGCTCTACAATCAAAACCATAAGGCGCATATTGGAGATTGGATTCCATACTATGATAAGGTAAGGAACTACCTTCCGAAGGTACATCTCTAGATAAATGTACCTGGGTCTGACAAGAACATCTTGTACCCCTACCACACAGGACTGGCCTACCACTTGACTAGTAGTACCGAATATGATCATCCCTCCATTAATGGGCCTCGAAGCATACAAATGAGAGATAATAACTGATCAAGATTTGGAATGACCATACCCAACTTGGGAGGGACCCACTTGGCCCTACTACATGCCCGATTTTTGTCATTTCCCAATTGATGAGGTCCAAGGCTACATTTTACCTTCTGGATAGCAATCCCACTTGGAATACTAACAGCGACCTCCAAGCATCAATGGAATGCTAGCATTCATCCATATAAGTTTGTTATATGACTGAATGTAACGACCCGTAAATTTTAACGGTTTTTATAACGTAATTAACTGAATTTTTGTAAAATTTTAAATAATTGAATTTGGAAATAAAATTTTATATTTGGAATACGTCTATTTTAACATAGCAACCGGTAAATTTTTATTGGAAAATATGAAAGTAAATTTTGTTGTGTAATTTTAGTTAAAAATTTAAATCAGTTAATATTTGATGATAATAAAATATTTCTCAAACCTGAATATTTTTATATAACAAAATTTTAAATCATTTTCTGAGTGAGATGTCATGTTTCGTTTCGCCGAATTTGGATTGCTATTGCTCCGTTTATCTTATTTTCAACAAATTAGCAGCATTTTCGGCAGCAAAAAATCGAGTTTTTATAACTCGATCGTCTCACTTATATCTGTGTACCATTCTGTTCACCTCGTCGTGTTGATCTCCGCAGTATAGTCATTTGTGCAATTCGGTAAACAGTTGGCGGTGAAATCTGCGTAACGGTCCGCCGTATCGGTACTAGTTTCGAGTCTCTAGAACTTTCTGTTCTCATTCAATTTTCAAAACAGCTAATATAAACAGCACTAGCATTTATTATTTGCAGAATCAACGGCCAGCTGTTACCATTCCCATCATTTCAAATTTATTATGCAATGGTCCGTTTCTCTGCCCATTTTCGTTCTGTTCAACTATAAAAGAAATTATATGTATATAATATTGTGCGTTCCTTCTTCCTCTGAAGCCCATTCTTCTTCTTATTTTTTTCTCCGTTGCTTCATTTTAATAGAGACTTCACCTTACCTTTTATTTTACCGACCAACCGAACCCCTCGCCCACCATTTCCTCTATTCCTAGCCGAGACCACCCACTAGCAGACCCATCTTTCCTCCCCTTCTCTTTGAAACCCATACAGCTCATACCTGCACGCAGGCCCACCAAAGCAGCGGCCTCACGTGACACCACCGATTCCCCTACTGAGCCCAAGCCTGCCGTGCGTCACCATCACGAACAACCTCCCCACTGCCGTGCTCGGCCTGACCGAACCCCTTCTCCTCTCACCCAATAGCTGCCGCCTCTCCCTCGCCCTACCACTCTTCCCACTGCGAAAGCCTTCCACCTCCAACGCATCCTTCGTCTACCTACCTTTGGCCGTCTCCGCCTTGCACCAGAAAACCCACCCACGTCCGCCATTGTTAGCCGAGCATCCCATCACCACTGACCTCCCTCCAACCCGCAACACCGCTTCACCTCCCAATCTCGAATGCCTGCAGTTTTTTTGGTATGTTATATATATTTTTGTTATAAATGTTAACGTATATATAGGATAAAACGGTGAAGGATATTTTTTTGTTTCAAAATATATATACATATATTTATATTAATGTAAAAAGGTGTAAATATTTATAATAATCTTATGCTTTATGTTCATATATAGGTTTGCTTGCTTCAGAGTGGGTATAATATTGTAAAGGGTTATATAATATATATATCTGTTTGTTTTATATATATAAAGGTTATACAAGTTACATAAAAATATGCTTGTTTATATGTATATACATAAGTTATATAAGGTATATATATACAAGTTTACTTAAGTTTGTATAACATGTTTGTATATAATCTGTTGAGTTATATATATACGTTATATATTATATATATGTTATACGTATATATAAGTTATATGTAATAGCAGTGTATAGGTATATATATAGTCTGTATAGATTTTAAATATGATATGTATTAGTATTTTGAATTTTAATGAGTATATAAGAGTAAATATGGGTTCACAGTATAGGTATATCATAATAGATTATATTATAAAAGTAATGGATTTTGTAATAAAATATATATAGATTTATGTTAATACGTACTGATATTGATTTAAAGTATATTTATAAAGATTCATTCTGGATATTGGTCTTAAAATATATGTATATAAAGATTTTAGAAATGTGTTTAAATTTATTTTAAGCTATAAGGAATTTTGAAAGGAAATAGATGTATTTCAATATTATAATGATTTTTGAATTATATATATATATTTTAATATTTGTTGTAAATTAGAATATTGATTTTATAATAACTTATATATTTTCCGTTATATCGAGCCAATCTGAATTGTTCTCATCGATTCCTTTTCATCAGCTTTGTTCGTCAAATCCGTATTCATCTTACTTTGCTTAAGAATTATCATTTGGATCTGTCGATTGTCGAGTTCATGATTCAATCCGAGTATTTGTTCTGTTTTCTCTAGCCTCGAAAGGTGAGTAATCACTCACGATTAAAATTCTTATAGTTTGTAAATTTTATTTCACTTGAAACAACAATTGAAATATGCTGTTAAATTTGAATTGCTAGTTATTTAAATTTTAAATATGATATGCCATTATCTGCAGTTGTTCACCTGTGATATATGACACCATACCCTGTTGTATATGTATTTTATTTTATTTATCACTGATGATATATGCTTGTTATTGATATGTTATATTTTATTATATTTGTTCTCACTCTGCAAGTTCCCTGTTAATTTAGAATTTCCTATGGGTTGAAATGATACATACCCGAATGATTTTGTAGAATAGGGAAAAATCGTTATAGGTTGAAATGATAAACCTAAGCATTTTCATTGATTTTAAATGTTGGGATTGCGGGTTGAAATGATATATACCCATAGATATTTAAATTGCGGATTGAAATGATAAATATCTGTATCACTTGACCATAGGACAGAAAATTATATACGGACACCGTTGGTCTATATTTTGAAAAATGATTTCCAAAGTTTTGAAAGGAAATGTATGGTTTTAATAAATATTGATTTTAAAATAATATATATATATATATGTTATTTTTATATATGTATAAAATTTAGATTTTTTTAAATAACATGTTTTAGAAATTTTAAATTTATAAGTTAGTTTTCAAAAATATAATTTTCAAGGCATTCTTATAATTTTATTATTTTAAAAATATATAAAATAGGATTTAATATATAATATATTTAATAACAAGATTTAATTTAATAAAAATTAATTTAATTGGTTTATAATATGTTTAAGTGTTTATATAAACTTATATTAATATTTTAAAAATAGACTTTATAACTTTAGTAGTAAAGGTTAGGAAGATAAATTAATGTTGACTTGGAATTTAAATTGGTTAATAATTGAATTTAAATAAGAATTTAATTGAACTTATTGAGTTTGAGATTTTGAAATGTATGACTTATAACTTGATTTGATAAAAAGTGATTGAATGATTATTCCCAATTGTAGCAAAAGTTGAGACTGAATATTTAATATTGATTTAAACTATAAATTGAGATTTTATTGTTATTAAAATGATTAGGTGAATATTTCCAATTTGATTAAAATTAAAGTTAAATGTTGAAATATAAATGAAATTTATATTGTAAATGTTGGAATATACAAACTTGAATCTTTGAACTTTAATTTTGAAATGGTTAAACTGGAATTGAATTAAATTGAATTTTGGGAATTTAAGCCGATTTGAATCGATGTGTGAAATTTAAGGAAACTATTTTTATATAAAGTATTTTTAATATATATAAACTATTTCAATATATAAATTATTTTAGCATATAAACTAAAGTCGAAAGTGTTATGATTTCAAAGTGTTATGATTTCAAAAGCGTTATGATTTCAAAAGCGTTATGATTTAAAAGTGTTATGATTTCAAAAAGTGCTATGGTTTCAAAAGAGTTATAATTTTGAAAAGTCTTACGATTCTAAAATGAATATTATTTAAAGTGTATAATGATATTTAATTGATATGGTTTTTGAAATGAAAATGATATTTTGATATGAAGTATAACTATTTGAATTATAAAATGACGATGGTGTGAAATAAGAGTTTGGTTGTTAAAGAGACCGGGATTAGATATTGTCATACTCTCTGCCAATACCGAAAACCACTTTAACAACTGTGTACATGGTGGAGATTCCAGAATGAAGTAGGATGGTTTGGTGACGATTCTATAGGTATTTACGTAGCCCTGACTCCTATGAGTCAGCTTGATGTGGTTAAAACAGGAGCTATACCGGACCAAGTGAGGTCATTCCTCCGATCGGGCACATTTCTTCGATACCATTCTATTGCTTTTGTGATTTGATTGGGTGCACCCTTTTATTTGGGAGTGTGTCACGAGGTGGACAGTAGTAGCTGCTATGCGTTACCACCAGTCCGGGAGTGCAAATGGTATATCTACCCTGGCATTGCCTCGAGTGCCTTGTCGCATGCCTTACTACGCCTTCTACGAGTTTTTTTTGTAACGTACCTATGTGGTGTCCTCTGGGTAAACCTCTAGTTTATGGAGGAGCGTACGGCATTGTATAGACTACGGGAATATATAAAATGTGTTAAGGGGGATAAAGGTAACGCCTTATCGCTATTTTAATACCTTTACTTTACTATAGACATATTATAATAGCGTATATTACTACATAGTAGATAGTTCCACGAATCCTTAGAGGATGGAAATCCCAAACATCCTTTAAGTTACTTGTATTTCAGTTGAAATTTCACTTGATTTGAATTTATTAATATAAGAATGTTAATCCTGACTCGAGTGTTTTTTGTTTTGCTTTATGCTCGGGTCAGATTGAGTGTCACAGCATTTGAGACTCACCTTTGGAGTTTGGAGCTTCGCTTGGAGATCCATCTATATCTATTTAGCTTTCAGTTATCCAGTTGACTCTAGTGTTATATTCATATTTTGTCATTTGACTATGTATTGAGACTTCTATGTATTCGAGTTTTCTGTTGTATTTCGTTTTAACTCTGATGTTTATATAGAAGCTTCATGAACTACTATTTATCTATTCCGCTGCTTATTGTTATATTACTCTGTGTCTGTGATTCTGTGATTGATTATTTAGTGTATATACTGAGTTTTTTCAAATATAAATTAACAATCTGACATTTTGAGCAATTCAAGTCCGACATGTGTGGATGCAAATGGTTCAAAATACCGGGTTGTTACAAGTGGTATCAGAGCTTTGGTTTAGGCAAAACTTAGCATATAGAGTAAATTTAATTACAGGATCACCTTCGTTCGAGCTTAAATTTCTCCTCTTTGATTAGGACTTCTTTTGAATTTCGGAACCTTCCGTTTTATTCTGAAACCCATTCTTGTCTCCCTATTCGTGTTCTTCTTGATTCTGGAGCATCCTATAGCTCTATTTCTGTTGATCTCTGAAATGGATTCGAGCACATCTTGTCACCTCAATTGGCAACTTCATCCCGATGTATGTGTCTAATTCCATCGACGGTCCCACCCATCATAGAATGACTTGAAGGGGGTGAAACTCCTTTATAACAAGCGTCGATTCACCAGAGGTTTCTGTATCCTCGTTTTACGATGTTGTTATTCTTTGCAAAGCCCGAACAGTTCTCTAGTTAAGGACATGGTAAAACCTTGTGTGATCGAAGGTCAAATGCCTTCGGTTATGCAGGTAGTTATACCTTTCGTTTGATACTCAGCCTAGTGACCTTGACTACACCTTGATAATAAGGGAATATTATGATGTTTTGGTGAAATCGCATCTCTCCCATTAAAGCAGGAAATTGAATTCCGCATTGATCCTATCCCTGGAGTTTGACTTATGTCCTGGTTCTCGTTGATGATATTCTCGCCTTCTCTAAATCTCGGTTGACCCGGTTAAGGTCGCCCGCGATTTATATGAATCTATCCATCTTTTCTCTTTTGTAATCCAATCATCTCATCTTCGTTTCGAGCTTGTCTTCGTTATTAGAATTCTCTTTGACTAGGGTTCTTCTAAATTTGAATCTCTATCGTTGTTCTAAAACCCATTCTAGAATCATCTTATGAGGGAGTGTAATTGTCATTAATATAAAAATGTTTTATATTATGTTGTTTGAGTTGTTAAGGTTGATTTGGGGTTTCGATCGATTCATCCGATCAACGCTATCGATAGGAATTCCAAACCACTTAAACAGAGCAAACTGACACAATATTGTTTTCAAATTTGATAAATGGGATAATTTTATGTATGGTTATATTTTTGATATATAAAAGCATAATTTTCTGAAATTATATAGTTAAATAAATTGGTTGTTAGGAATGATAATACTAGATTTTCATTCATTATTCTTGTCAACACTACTAAATCATTTTCTATTATTGTATGTCATAAGGTGTTGAAATTTTACAAGCATGGTTTATTTGGTTTGAAAATGAAATAAATTTAAATTAAGAAATTGAGAATTAAATTTCCGGTGCTTTTCAAATTTAGTTTTCAAAGTTTTGGAAAATATATCATTTGAAAGTATTTTAAAATGGAAATTGGTTTCAAAGAATTTTAAAGTAGTAAGTCGGTACTCTCTTCTTCTGTCGCTGGAAAATAATTTCGGTGATGACTGCAGCATCATCGACATTCATATTCGAGTCTCAAAGTGGAGAGACCACGTAGCGGCTTTGCTACACTTTTGTTTTTGAAAAGGAATTTGATTTGAATTTCTTAAATATGATTTGATTCAAAAAATATATATATTTATTTCAAAATAGGGAAAAGAGAAACCGAAAATTAATTCTTAAATTCTGTGTTAAGTTAGGGTTTCAGTTATTGACATAAATCAAAAATTTTGGAATAATTGAAGTGTTTAAAATATAAATTGGAATTTAAAATAACTTGAAACAGTTGAACTAGGATAAAATTTATGTGTATAATAATCAATTACATTCTAATATATATAACTTACCTAAAATATTCAAAAAGTTAAATGTTAGGGTGAATATGTAATTGAATGTTGTACAACAGAAAACTTAAGTAATAAACGGTTCAAACTAAAATCTTGCAATTTAAAGAAAATTTGTATAATATTTAATTACATTGGAATCAATAATAAAACTCACCTGGAAATGGATTGAATGTAATTGAATAATATACAATAATAAACAATATGTCCAAAAATGGTATTTTGTTAAGGGAATTTATAAATAATGAATTGAATAATAAATAGAGAATAAATTTGTTGAATAATAAATGGTTATAATAAATGGTTATAATAAATGTTTATACACTTAATATATGATGTAAAATATGTCAAGTGGAATAAAATTTAAATGAAAAAAGGAGGAATGCTATTTAAGAAAATAAATATGAACTTAAGAATAGTTGAATTGAATTTTTGTGGAATCAACTCAACTGAAGATAAAAAGGATTTAAATAAATGAGTTAAATCAAATAAATTTTTTTTTGAAAGAAATTTTTTGTAACAAATATTAATAAACTGAAACCAATCAATTAAATGGAAATAGCTTGAGTTGAAATTCAACAAAATATGAATATAAATGGATTTTATTGATTAAATAAATTGGATTTGGAAACCAAACTAATTGAATATAAATCAATTTAAAAACTGATGAAATTTATATGGTTTTGAATTTTGTTGTGTATCTGATAATATGTATTTCAATCTATCTTTTCTTTCTAGTTGTTCATATTCTGCTACCTCGTTCCTTTTCGGGGACGAAAAGTTTTGAGTGGGGGAGAGTGTAACGATTCGTAAATTTTAACAGTTTTTATAACGTAATTAACTGAAATTTTGTGAAATTTTAAATAATTGAATTTGGAAATAAAAATTTTATATTTGGAATACGTTTATTTTAACATTGCAACCGGTAAATTTTTATTGGAAATATGAAAGTAAATTCTGTTGTGTAATTTTATTTAAAATTTAAATCAGTTAATATTTAATGATAATAAAATATTTCTCAAACCTGAATATTTTTATATAATAAATTTTAAATCATTTTCTGAGTGAGACGTTATGTTTCATTTCGTCAAATTTGGATTGCTATTGCTCTGTTTATCTTATTTTCGACAAATTAGCAGCATTTTCGACAGCAAAAAATAGAGTTTTTATAACTCGATCGTATCACTCATATCTATGTACCATTCTGTTCGCCTTGTCGTGTTGATCTCCACAGTATATTCATTTGTGCAATTCGGTAACTGGTTAATCTGCGTAATGGTCCGCCGTATTGGTACCAGTTTCGAGTCTCTTGAACTTTCTATGCTCATTCAATTTTCAAAATGGCTAATATAAACAGCACTGAAATTTATTATTTGCAGAATCAACGGCCAGCTGTTACCATGCATTCCCATCATTTCAAATTTATTATGCAATGGTCCGTTTCTCTTCCCATTTTTGTTCTGTTCAATTATAAAAGAAATTATATGTATATAATATTGTGCGTTCCTTCTTCCTATGAAGCCCATTCTTCTTCTCATGTTTTTCTCTGTTGCTTCATTTTAATGTAGACTTCACCTTACCTTTTATTTTACCGATCAACCGAACCCCTCGGCCACCATTTCCTCCATTCCTAGCCGAGACCACCCACTAGCAGACCCATCTTTCCTACCTCTTTGAAACCCATCCATCTCATGCCTGCACGCAGGCCCACCAAACCAGCGGCCTCACGTGACACCACCGATTCCCCTACCGAGCCCAAGCCTGCCGTGCGTCACCATCACGAACAACATCCCCACCGCCGTGTTTGGCCTGACCAAACCCCTTCTCCTCTCACCCAATAGCTGCTGCCTCTCCCTCGCCCTACCTCTCTTCCCACCGCGACAGCCTTCCACCTCCAATGCATCTCTTCGTCTACCCACCTCTGGCCGTCTCCGCCTTGCACTAGAAAACCCACCCACGTCCGCTGTGACGCCCTACCTCTATACCCACGCTAACCAAGAACACTACGATGTAGTGCTGTTAATTAGCACGGAGAATAAGGCTGTGGAGGAGCGACCATCCATGTAACTTCTTTGTGCGAGCACCGATACGTCAGATAGAGTAAAATGCATATCCTTTAAGGAGGAAATCCGACATACCGATACAAACACAAAGCTATCACACGGTGGCTATATATAATCTTCGGAAACAAACATAGAAATAATCATAACATAAATCAGTCACAGACATCCATATCACAAAGGCGGAAGAAGATATGAATAAACATATAACACATGAAAGTGTACATCAGAGTAGTGGTCGGAAAGATCCACTATAATACAAAAGAATAGCATCACATGCTATACAAAAGAATAGATACACAACATAGAGTCTATATCTCAAATGTGTACAACCAAAAACTACTAATCTAAGTAGTTAGCCAAAAGTCAGAATAATCCAGAAGAGAAGTCAAGCAGAAGCACCTGTAACATCTCGGTCTGACCCGAGTATTATTTATAAGAAAATAATAAACGGATCAGTCTAACTATAAATATCAGATGACATGATATAGGATAAGGGGTATGGCATAAACATATAATAACCATGATGGCATACTACTATAAGTATGTAAATGATAATCAACAAGGGGTTAATCAATGTCACAAGAATCTTCTCAAAGATCCAAACACATAAAAAGGTAATGACACACAAATTCACCAATACACAAAAACTGATATCATATCAGTGAAAACCACAAAAGTTGGTGAAGCACTAAATCCAGAAATCAACATACGAAATCCAGAACAAATCCCAGAAATCAACACACGAAATCCAGAAATCACTAAAAGGGGGAAGTCCGAGCACACGGACGAGAAGCTATCTCATGGAAGCTATCCATTTAATTTTCCGAACACACGGATGGCCCGAAGGTAAGTCCGAACACACGGACGAAGAGACATCGCTCAATCGCTAGTCTAAATCACAAGAATGATCGTCATGATCATAAGGAAGTGTCAATCACACTAAGCTAGTAAATATATGAGTTTAGCTTCATGTCCCATAACCACTTGCTTAACTTAAATATTTACGAACAAACTGTAGATCTTCACTAGGAAATTGTCACAAAAGGGTTCAATCGAACAAGTCCAAGAGCTAACCGACGAAGTGAACGCAAACGTTTCATACCACTCATTTTACTAAGTCGTTTAAGTCGATTTCTCGTTCGAGTGAAGTAAAGGCTTATATATATTAGTAGATTGGAAATCGGTTTGAGAAAACGAACTTTTGATATTAAAAATAGTGTTGAAATAGATTTGATGAAAGAGTTTTGATATTTACTACTAGTATTAAAACCTTCATATCTTTAAAGTGACAAGTCATAAAACGATTGTTGGAACAATCTATCACAAAAATTCACATTCGAAGACGTGAATAAAATCCAAGGAAATCAGCTCAAAATGCATCAAAGTGGAAGTTCTGATGAATGCTTTTCAAATAAGATTGCCTACGCAGAGTAATACGGGGTTCGACCTAAGGGTTCACGAGAACTAACAAGGCCAAGGGTAAGGTCGGAGACGACCTACGACTTAACAGAGTCCTGCGACCTAAGTGGGATGCGACTTAAGTGGGGCATAGGTCGGAGACGACCTACGACTTAAGGTCAAGCGACCTAGTGAAATAGCAGGGGAAATATTAGGTCGGAGGCGACCTACGACTTAAGGTTTTAACTCGCGAACGACTTAGTACTTGCTTATCTCGCGAACGACTTACGACTTAAGAGGGTGTACGACCCAACGACTTAAAGTCGATACGACTTAACGACTTAAGCTCAAATACGAGCTAAGGTCTATACGACCTAACGACTTATCTCAGTACGACCTAAGCCAGGACGAGATAGCAGAAGGCAATGACTTAACTCTTAACTCGGGGACGACCTAAGATGTTAACTCGTG
Organism: Allium fistulosum; assembly: GCA_030737815.1. NCBI lineage: Eukaryota > Viridiplantae > Streptophyta > Magnoliopsida > Asparagales > Amaryllidaceae > Allium > Allium fistulosum. The sequence continues at coordinate 408,782,943 of CM060908.1, read as the reverse complement.
GACGACTTAAGGGGTTAACTCGTGGACGACCTATGGCTTAACTCATGAACGACTTAGCACAGGCGAACAGAAATACAAAGGCGGTGACTTTTCAACGCGCGCGACTTAAGCCCTTAACTCGCGAACGACTTAGCACACCCATAACGACTTAAGGCCTGGAACGACTTATGCTCCGTGTGACTTTTCAACGCGAATGACTTACGACTTAGGCTTAACTCGTGGACGACTTAGCGATGGCCAGAAACGACTTAAGGCCAGAAACTCACCAAAACGCCAAAATTTGTAGTTTTTCGCCAATCCAATCCAAACCAAATGCAAACAAACATGCTAAAGTGATGAGGGATCATCCCCAACAGTCCAATGACAATTATAGGCAAGATGTGAGATAAAAAATCTCACCTTTTCATGGAATTTGATAAAGATGGAGATTTGAGAGCAAAGCAAGAACACCAACAAGCTTGAATCAATGTTCTTCACGTGAATTTGATGTTGAATCTCGGATTTGCAATAGAATTTGTGTTTGGAGTTTTAATTTCCACATCCCACCACCATTTTTGACAAAGCTTGAAGTGTTTTTGATAGAGTGAGGGAGATGGTTGGGCTGAACTAAAGGGGTGCAGTCCAAACCAAAGTCAAATGCGGGAAAAAGTGTCGAAAATTTCACTATCTCCAAACGTATCGAAGTTTACACTCAAAAAGATCGCAAACGTCATTTTGAACTCAATGGAAGTGGTCTCGAGTCCTAATTTGACCGTATGCAAAAAGTAGCTTTTCGGACTAACATCCGACTAACGATAAAATATTTAAATATAAAATCGATAGATATGCGGATTGTTACATCCGCCATTGTTAGCCGAGCATCCCATCACCACTAACCTCCCTCCAACCCTCAACACTGCTTCACATCCCAATCTCAAACGCCTGCAGTTTTATTTTGGTATGTTATATATATTTTTGTTATATATGTTAACGTATATATATAGGATAAAACGGTGAAGGATATTTTTATGTTTCAAAATATATATACATACATATATGTATATATACACACACTTATGTAAAAAGGTGTAAATATTTATAATAATCTTATGCTTTATGTTCGTATATAGGTTTGCGTGCTTCATAGTGGGTATAATATTGTAAAGGGTTATATAATATATAGATCTGTTTGTTTTATATATATATATAAAGGTTATACAAGTTATATAAAAATCTGCTTGTTTATATGTATATACATAAGTTATATAAGGTATATATACAAGTTTACTTAAGTTTGTATAATATGTTTGTATATAATTTGTTGAGTTATATATACAAGTTATATATTATATATATGTTATACGTATATATATAAGTTATGTGTAATAGCAGTGTATAGGTATATATATAGTCTGTATAGATTTTGAATATGATATGTATTAGTATTTTGATTTTTAATGAGTATATATGAGTAAGATATGGGTTTACTGTATAGGTATATCACAATAGATTATATGATAAATGTAATGGATTTTGTAATAAAATATATATTGATTTATGTTAATACGTACGAATATTGATTTAAAGTATGTTTGTAAAGATTCATTCTGGATATTGGTCTTAAAATATATGTATATAAAGATTTTAAATATGCGTTTAAATTTATTTTTAGCTATAAGGAATTTTGAAAGGAAATAGATGTATTTCAATACTATAATGATTTTTGAATTATATATATATATATATTTATTTTAATATTTGTTTAAATTAGAATATTGATTTTATAATAACTTATATATTTTCCGTTATATCGAGCCAATCTGAATTGTTCTCATCGATTCCTTTTCATCAACTTTGATCGTCAAATCCGTATTCATCTTACTTTGCTTAAGAATTGTCATCTGGATCTGTCGATTGTCGAGTTCGTGATTCAATCCACGTACTTGTTCTGTTTTCTATAGCCTCGAAAGGTGAGCAATCACTCACGATTAACATTCTTATAGTTAGTAAATTTGATTTCACTTGAAACGACAATTGAAATATGCCGTTAAATTTGAATTGCTAGATATTTAAATTTTAAATATGATATGCTATTATCTGCAATTGTTCACCTGTGATATATGACACCATACCCTATTGTATATGTATTTTCTTTAATTTATCACTGATGATATATGCCTGTTATTGATATGTTATATTTTATTATATTTGTTCTCACTCTGCAAGTTCCCTCTTAATTTAGAATTCCCTATGGGTGGAAATGATACATACCCGAACGATTTTGTAGAATAGGGGAAAATCGTTATGGGTTTAAATGATAAACCCAAGCGATTTTCATTGATTTTAAATGTTGGGATTGCGGGTTGAAATTATATATACCCGTAGATATTTAAATTGCGGATTGAAATGATAAATATTCGTATCACTTGACCATAGGATAGAAAATTATATACGGACACCGTTGGTCTATATTTTGAAAAATGATTTCCAAAGTTTTGAAAGGAAATATATGGTTTTAATAAATATTGATTTTAAAATAATATATATATATATATATATATATATGTTATTTTTGTATATGTATAAAATCTAGATTTTTTTAAATAACATGTTTTAGAAATTTTAAATTTATAAGTTAGTTTTGAAAATTATAATTTTTAAGGCATTCTTATAATTTTATTATTTTAAAAATATATAAAATAGGATTTAATATATAATATATTTAATAAGAATATTTAATTTAATAAAATTTAATTTAATTGGTTTATAATATGTTTAAGTATTTATATAAACTTATATTAATATTTTAAAAATAGATTTTATAACTTTAATTATAAAGGTTGGGAATATAAATTAATGTTGACTTGGAATTTAAATCGGTTAATAATTGAATTTAAATAAGAATTTAATCGAACTTATTGAGTTTGAGATTTTGAAATGTATGACTTATAACTTGATTTGATAAAAAGTGATTGAATGATTATTCCCAACTATAGCAAAAGTTGAGACTGAATATTTAATATTGATTTAAACTATAAATTGATATTTTATTGTTATTAAAATGATTAGGTGAATATTTCCAATTTGAATAAAATTAAAGTTAGATGTTGAAATATAAATGAAATTTATATTGTAAATGTTGGAATATACAAACTTGAATCTTTGAACTTTAAATTTGAAATGGTTAAACTGGAATTGAATTAAATTGAATTTTTGGAATTTAAGCTGATTTGAATCGATGTGTGAAATTTGAGGAAACTATTTTTATTAAAGTATTTTTAATATATATATACTATTTTAATATATAAATTATTTTAGTATATAAACTAAAGTTGGAAGTGTTATGATTTCAAAGTGTTATGATTTCAAAAGTGCTATGATTTCAAAAGCGTTATGATTTAAAAGTGTTATGATTTCAAAAAGTGCTATGGTTTCGAAAGAGTTATAATTTTAAAAAGTTTTACGATTCTGAAATGAATATTATTTAAAGTGTATAATGATATTTTATTGATATGGTTTTTGAAATGAAAATGATATTTTGATATGAAGTATAACTATTTGAATTATAAAATGACCACGGTATTAAATAAGCATTTTGTTGTTAAAAAGACCGGGATCGGATATTGTCATACTCTCTGCCAATACCGAAAACCACTTTAACAACTGTGTACGTGGTGGAGATTCTAGAATGAAGTAGGATGGTTTGGTGACGATTCTATATGGTATTTACGTAGCCCTGACTCCCATGAGTCAGTTTGATGTGGCTAAAACAGGAGCTATACCGGGCCAAGTGAGGTCATTCCTCCGATCGGGCACATTTCTTCGATACCATTCTATTGCTTTTGTGATTTGATTGGGTGCACCCTTTGATTTGGGAGTGCGTCACGAGGTGGGCGGTAGTAGCTGCTATGCGTTACCACCAGTCCGGGAGTGCAAATGGTATATCTACCCTGGCATTGCCTCGAGTGCCTTGTCGCATGCCTTATCGCGCCTTCTACAAGTTTGTTTTGTACCGTACCTATGTGGTGTCCTCTGGGTAAACCTCCAGTTTACGGAGGAGCGTACGGCATTGTATAGACTACGGGAATATATAAAATGCGTTAAGGGGGATATGGGTAACGCCTTAACGCTATTTTAATACCTTTACTTTACTATAGACATATTATAATAGCGTATATTACTACATAGTAGATAGTTCCACGGATCCTTAGAGGATGGAAATCCCAAACATCCTTTAAGTTACTTGTATTTCAGTTGATATTTCACTTGAGTTGAATTTATTAATATAAGAATGTTAATCCTGACACGAGTGTTTTGTGTTTTGCTTTATGCTCGGGTCAGACTGAGTGTCACAGCATTTGAGACTCACCTTTGGAGTTTGGAGCTTCGCTTGGAGATCCATCTATATCTATTTAGCTTTCTGTTATCTAGTTGACTCCAGTGTTATATTCAGATTTTGTCATTTGACTATTTATTGAGACTTCTATGTATTCGAGTTTTCTGTTATATTTCGTTTTAACTCTGATGTTTATATAGAAGCTTCATGAACTACTATTTATCTATTCCGCTGCTTATTGTTCTCTCTATGTATGTGATTCTATGATTGATCATTTACTGTATATACTGAGTTTTGCCAAATATAAATTAACAATCTGACATTTTGAGCAATTAAAGCCCGACATGTGTGGATGCGAATAGTACAAAATACCGGGTCGTTACACTGAACGAAACCAAAGGCACTATTCCTATTACATCCATTATGGGAAATCCCTCCCAAGGAAAATAGAAAATAGTCCTTGCACTTCAAAACTCCATCTTCGATTCCATTCTTCAAGATGTCTTCATTCCGAAATGCTTGAGTTGGATCGAAGTGGTTTTCGGATAACATATCCGATCCCGGTCTCTTCGAAACAACTTTCGATATTTCCGGTAAACTCAACCTCGGTTCTTTAGGAAATAAACATACAAAAGATAAGAGCGGAGTTCACCTCCTACCATTTATGGATGGATTTCCTTATCATTTATCCTAGAAGAACGAAATGAGTTTACACGTACAATATAACACCTTTGACGGTAAATGTACCATATAATTCTCATGGTTCTCCTAGATATTTCCAAAGTTAGGTTTTGGTCCAGATTTGATAGTCGGTTATTTAACTATCAATTTATACAAACAATCAAATATTGATTCCATTCCATATGGGATCCTCTAAGCCTTTATTAATTAAATTTTAATTAATAAAATCACTTTATAAAACCTGATCAAAAGATCTTTTCAAACCCTATTTCCAAACCTCTTACATTCCTCTTTACTTAAAAAATAATCAAGTATTTACCAAAACATTTTGGAAATTCCATTTCCTCAAAATTCCATATTAAATGGCCAAACAATTCGCTTTTAAAAACACCACCTCCTATAAAACACATTTACTTATTCCTTACAAAATTCTTTTTATAAGTTCACTTCACATTTCAAACCACTGAAAAGTTTTCAAACTAGATTTAAAAATTCTTTCAAAAATATCTAAAATGATTTATAAAATCTCTTTCTATTTTTAAAACTATTTAAAAATCTTCCTTCATAATTTCTTTATAGAATCTCCTTTATAAAATATCATTTTCAAGATATCCTTTGTAAATTAATCTAGGTAAAACTTTTTATTTAATAAACCCCTTTTTAAAAACAAGATATTATTTAAAAATAACTTTATAAAATAATAATTAAATTTGCAAATCATTTATAACCTTTAAACCCAAATTGATTTAAGAATTAAAGTTAATTCAAAAACATACTTTAATAATTCGAAAGAGGCTTAGCAATCCCAATGGTACTAATTTAAGTTATCATTCGATTTTAATTCCAATTCACTTAACAGTTATTTATATAGGTCAACATATATGTAAATACAACTTATATCCAAAACAGGGAATAACTTGTCAATATGAACTAACTATCATATACATGTCCAAATAGCATAATAGTAGGATGGTGATTTGTTCTGCTCAACAGATGTCTAAACAATTCAATCAATTCATAGTAGAGCGGGGATTTTTTCTACTAACACATGTCCACACAAACAAACCAACAATCAATTTATAGTAGAATGGGGATTTATTCTGCTAACATATGTCCACACAACCAAACAAACAAACAATCAATTTATAGCAGAAAGGGGATTTATTCTGCTAACACATGTCTACACAAACAAACCAACAATCAATTTATAGCAGAACGGGGATTTATTCTGCTAACACATGTCCATACAACCAAACAAACGAACAATCAATTTATAGAACGAGGATTTATTCTGCTATAACATTTCCACACAACCCAACGATCTACATTATAACTCATTCACAGTTATATGGTTTCTTAATGGTATCAACACTTGAATCACTTGTATTCAAAACCACCGTTGAAAAAAGTACCTTTAAACAATTTTACTTTTGAAAACCAAAGGATTTCAAACTTTTAAACCCTTTTAAAAATAATTAATTATAAGTTAAATCCTTTTTTAAAACATAATTAATTTTAATTGAATCTTAACTTAATTTAATTAAATAGTTAACAGTAATTAACTATTAGTTAAACTAAATTAATCTTTATTAATTATTAAATAATTAATTAAAATTTTATTGATAATTAAATATTAATTAATCTCAATTAATTAATTAAATAATCTTTAATTATACTTAAATAATAAATTAAACCTTTAATAAATATTTATTATAAATTAAACCTTAATTAATTTGTAATTTAAAAATAACTAAAACTTGATTAATAATTAATAATTAATTATTAATTAATCATATATTTAAATAATATTTAATTTAAAATAAATCATATACTTGACTCATAATTAACTAACTTAATTAATTAAAATTAATCTTAACTTTAAAAGATAATTAATTAACAACTAACCTTTAATTAATAAAAGTTAATAACCCTTGTCTAATCCTTAATTGATTATTAATTATCAAAACATAATTAATTAAAAATTTATTATTAAATTCTTAATTTACCTTTTAAATTATCATTATTTAGTTTATAAACCATTCACAAAACAATTTGAAGTAAAAAAATCAAACTGTGCGAAAATCGAATTTTTAAACGAACCGCATCCATAGCGACTATCGCTATGGATACCCGTAATTTCCAACTTGTTGCTCATTAACTCTTCCATTTACTAATTTTACTTACTAACTTTCCATATCACGTTCAATTCCAAACCAAAGATCACAATTTTATAACCAAAACACCACTTAAATCATCAATTCAAAGTTCTAAGCATAAACCACAAATTAGCACACACATATACATCCAAATCTTACCATAATCTAAATAATAGCATCACAAATACTACCATATAACAACCATATATATAAATGTAAACTCTTTCCCCAAAAGTTAAGGAATTTACTCACCGAAGGCTATCCAAACTTTTGCTGACTTTAGTACGACCTAGCACTTTCATTCCTAAGCAAAATGATGGAGTCTTGAATCCTAAATGTACTAGGTAGGCTCGGCCTTGAAGGGAAGAGGAAGCGAGACTAGTTTTGGTAAGGTGGAGTGACTTCGGATAAACATCAAATTCTCAATAATAAACCCGAAAATAGGTTATTTTGCAACTGATTTTTGGGCTACCTACTCATGGAATTTCAAAAACATTTCAAAGAGAAAGTTATTGGAATTCATTTTCTCTATCATTTCAAGAAAAGAATCACTCATTTTTGATTTTTTTTGAAGTAGTTATGTTCAAAAGAAGAAGGGTAATTTTCCAAATTGAAATTCTAGGTGAAAAAATTGCTTTGCAAAGATTTGGTATTTTGACATAGCTATGATAGAAATTTGAAAAAATGGTCAACTAGAATGTTGTAGCCATTAAAATTTAACACGGTTTCAATAAAAATAAAACATCATTTGAGTTAGAAATGAGGAAGAAAAGATTGGTGGAAAGAGGAGGAAAAATGGAGAAACATATGGGCTATTTATAGACAAAATTTCACACCTAATCACTTTTTCAAGTCACATCACAAATCTTTTATAATATATATATATATAATTATATTTAATCACATCACTCTTTTATATATATATAATTATGTTTAGTCACATCACTTTATTATATATATATAATTATTATGTTTAGTCACATCACTTTCTTTTATATATGTTAGCACCAAAATTGGTCACTAACCCCCTTTAGAAAGATTGTGTAGAGAGATAAATGAAGAAGATAAATTAAAACAGAGAGATATAGACTAAATTAACTACAAAAATCTAGAACACCAAATTCATAGTGGTTCGGCGTAATTGCCTACGTCCACTTTGAATTGTAACGTTTATTGCTTTCCCAGGTAGTTAATTATAGATATAATCCGTCCAATAATGACTTGAATACAAGTTTGAACTGAAAAGATTCAGTCTTGAAAGCGGTAGAGTTTCCCCAGTGTTCTCCAAAAAAGGCCCTTTTCACTGTGCCCCTGCCCTCCTATTTATAGACGAAGATGGGTTGGATTTCCCTCTTGGGCCTAGGACCAGGATACCTCGTGTAACGACCCGATATTTTCAACCATTCACATCCATTATAAGTGTATAGGTAGACACTCATGCCGGAATTGAATTGCTCAAAATACCGCGTTGTAAATAAAATTTGGCAAATCTCAGAATATGCAGTAAATAAATATAATCACAGATCTCAGACACAGAGTAAAATAATGCAGCGGAAATAAAAGAGATAGTAGTTCATGAAGCTACTATATAAATATATCAGAGTTACATAAGATATAACAGAAGAAATAGAATACAACAAAAGTCTCAATATAATAACCAAGTACAAGTTGAGTATAACAACGGAACTGAAATAGATAGGACAAGACAAGCAGATAATTTCCAGTGATTCAAATCTCCAAGAGAGTGGAAATCCAAATATGTGAATAACTCATGCTGACCCGAGCGTAACGCAAAACACAAAACACTCGAGTCAGGACAATATATACTTATATAATATAAACCAACTCAAGTGAACTGTAATAAGGTACAAGTAACTTAAAGAATGCTTGGGATCGCCCATTCTTTAAGGATCCGTTAAACTATTTACTATGTAGTAATATACTCTATATACAGTAGTGTCTAATCAGTAAAGTATAATCATATAGAAAATAGCGTTAAGGGGATGGAGAACCTTAACACGGTCGGATCTTAAAAATCAAAATCGTAGTAAAGCTCGATATGGTAGGTGACACGGCACAACTAGGCAATGCCAGGGTAGATATACCAATTACGCATCCGGACTAGTGGTGACGCATAGCAGCCACTACCGCCCACCTCGAACAACACTCCCAAATCAAGGGTGGCCACCAAATCAATCACAAGTAATAGAATGGTATCGAAGAAGTGTGTCCGATCAGAGGTGCTACCTCATTGGTCCGTCAATCGCTCCTGTTTTAGCCACCTTATGCCAACTCACGGGAGTTGGGTCCACGTATATACCTTAGGATCGTCGCCACCATCCTACTTCATTCTGGAAACTCCACCGCGTACACAGTTCTCAAAGTGGTTTTCGGTATCAACAAAGAGTATGTCCATATCCAATCCCGGTCTCTTTAACAACCAATCGTTATTATAACCCGTGGTTATAACTTTTAAAACAATACTTTACTTCAAAATAAAATATCATTTCAAAACCATATATTTATCAAAATAAAGATTAAATAAATTCCAAACCATTTCTATATATTTAAAATATCATATATTTCCAAAACTTCATTTCAACCCATTTTAATATAATAAAATATCATATCAGTTCAAATCCAAATATTCAACTTTTAGATACCTTTTAAATTCAAAGATATCATTTATTCACTATCATTTTAAATCACCTTTAAATAGTTTATATTTCAATCAAAATAATTCATTTAACCCTTTTAAAAGTGTAATTATTATACTTTCAAATCAAGTATTCAATTTCCAAAATTTCAAACCATTCTGAGTTCGTTTACTAAGTCAAAAACCCTAATTATTAAAATTTCAGCATTTCACAGCATTTAAAAACAACTGCTATAAGTTATATTTGAAAACATTTTTTATTCAGCAAAGACAACACTTAAAACTGCTGTTAAAACTCAGTTTTAGTTGAATTATAGTTCAAAAACAGAAAAGACAGCATTTCAGAAGTGCTGCGGTAGTTCAGATTTCAAAACAAGGGTTAAATTTGGTTTCAGCAAACACTGCAGACCATTATAGCATTTCCAGAGAATGCTATAATAGGCCTGAGTTCAATATTAGCTATAAGTTCAATTACAGCAACTACAACATTTCAGAAATGCTATAATAGCTCTTTTTACACAATTTTAGTTCAAAACGGAATCTATAGCATTTCTGAATGCTATTAAAAGTAGATTTCAGGTGTTAGTGTATTTCCAGCAATTAAATAACTTCAATTTAAAACACATAAACATTTTTAAAATCATATTTTAACATTTAAAATGTTCATTTACATATCATTTAACATATATCTTTTTCACAATAAATTTCTTATAATTAAATCCAATTTTCAACAATTTACTTAATAAATTTAAGTGTAAAAGTTTCCAATTCTTTACATTTCAACAAATAAACTTAACACTTCAAATTTAAATTACCATTTCACAAATTTAACTAAATTTTCAATTTTATTTAATTAACTTAAACCTTTAATTAAAACCAAATTTCACATTTCCAAGTCGAGTTATATTTTAAAAGATCACTTTTAAACATTCATTTATTTAACCACTTAAATTCATAGAAAAATCAATAATACTTTAATAAATCACTTAAATTCAAATTTAATCAAATTATCATATTTTACCATTTTCCAAATATAATTAAATTTCCATTTTATTCATATAACTTAAATATCATTTTTAACCAAAATTCCAAATTCCAAACTTAAGTTATATTTCAATAATCCAATTTAACCATTCATTAATTACATTTTTACTCATAGAAAAATCATAATTTCTTTATTTTAAAACATTTCAAAATCTATTTAAATCAAATTTCATAAATTTATATTTTTAAAAATACTTAAAATCATCCAAAACACTTTATAAAATAACCACGGGCCTGTATATAGTTTTCTAACCTAGGTTAAGTAATACGGATATGTATCATTTCAACCCACAGTTTAAAAAAAAGAAAAATCTGGGTTATATCATTTCAAACCCGCAATCCCAAGTTAAATGAATGACTTTGAAAACCGCTCAGGCCTATCATTTCAGTCCATAACGATATTCCCTTATTCTAAAGTCCGTTCGGGTATGTATCATTTCAACCCATAGTGATTCTAGTCTACAGGGAACTTGCAATGTGATAAACTGATATAAATAAACAGAATAACATAAAACAACAGTAACGGATGATATAACAGGTGTATAAACATCATATGATCATAACATAGTCAAGTATAACATGATAATATATTTCTACAGATTCACAGGGTGTCAATTTACTAGTTATATAGGTACATATTGTCTGGTGAGAATAACTCACCTGTTAAAGCTGGAGATTAGCGATCAAAACACATAGAATAGATTCCAAAAAGCACAAAAAGCACGATATAGCATGACTTTTGATTTGAATGAATGGAGAGTCTTGATATTTATCTTGTAAACAATAGCCAAACAAGACAATATACACATAAATATTCAACGCAAACAATGTTGAAACAATGAAGATAAGAAGCAACAACGGAATAGATTACTTGACTGTGCTTTAACCATTCAAAAGCTCGAACAAGGGGTTCATTTTCTCAGCCATGATGATGATGAGTGTGGGAGAGACAAGGTTAACTTCCTTGAATACATAAGACAAAACAATACAAACAATATAAGTTTTCAAATGCACAATACGATAGAATAATATAGAATCAACTGCACGAATCAAAGTAGAATTGCTTTGCACTTGCTTCCAACAACCTTCAGGTTCAGCCATATGGTGTACTATAGGTCTAAGGCAAGATTTGGATCAGGTTTTGGTTGCCTAAGGGTCGGCCAAACATGTTTAGAGGATAGCAAAAGGTGAGTATGCATGAAACAACACAACAAGGCAAAACAATGTCACTTTAACATGGATTCAAGGCAATTCATGGCTCGGCCAAGGCTCATGGGGCACGGCCAGAGGAGTGGGGTCCAAGGTGATGACGTGGCAGATGGTCCAGGTGGTGCTGGAGGTGGTGGAGGTGGTGTTGGCCATGGGTGGTGGAAGGTGATGGTACCAAAACTAGGTCAGCTTGAGTGCATAGGTGATGGCTAGTGCTAGTTTAGATGGATTTTTGTGATGATCTTCATCATGGCCTGGCTTGGCCTGAGGAGGAGAGGTGTTAGGCTGTGTGATGGTCAGAGAAAAGTGGTGGTGGTGGTCAGCCACAGCTTGGAGGAAGGGGAATACAGCTATGAAGGTGGAGAGCATGTGCAAATTCAAGTAGAAAATCATAAAAAGACAAGAAGAAGATAGAATTTTTTACCTAAGCTTCACAAGGAGAATAGCCGTGATTTTTTTGTGAGAGGAGGAGAAATGAATTTCATGAAAGTGAAAAAAAATGCAGCTGAAATGATTAGATTACACGCCCAAAACAATTAAGAGAAGAGTTGGGAAAATGAAAGGTCGGGAGATGGAAAGCCTTAGGAGTTTCAAGAGTTTAAAACTTTTCAAATTTCCTCTATTTCTTTTTAATAAGTTTAAATATCTGAAAATACATATAATTTCAGTTAAAATTCGAAAATGTAACAAATGAAAAAATATAAATAAATAAATATTAATTATAAATAATTAAATCAAGAAAATAGCAAAAATTGTCAACTAGGCTAGAAAAATTGAAAATAAATGGTATAAACTTTAGAAAATTCATATGAGCTTATAATATTTTTTTTAAACATAAATAATAACATAAAATAAAAATACATTCACAAAATAAATATATAAAATTTAATTTAAATATAATTTTAATGAAGAAAATAGCAGAAAATAAGAAAACAGCCTTTAAAAATAGGAAATCAACACAGTAAACATTGGAAAAATTCTCTTATCAATTTAAAAATATTTAAAAGTAAAAATATACATAATATAACATATTAAACATATTAAAATAAAATATGACAAAGAAAATATAATTTATACAATTTAAAATAACAAAATTGCAAAATAAACAATTTATACTCAAAATTGAAATGTACATATCTTTTGCAGTTTAACTCCGTTTTCAACGAAACAAAAAGCAGTGTTCAAGTTATTTCATCTATTTTCATAATAAAATATAAAATTTAAGATTTTAAATAATTTGAATTTTAAGTTTAAAAGTCAAAGTTTGAATAGTTTGACCAGAAATTCACTTTACAGTAAAATATTCAAATTATACTAGTTTGAACTATAAATCACTTAATAATCAACATTTATATTTAAAAATGAAATGTTTGAAATAAAATAAGTCTAAAATAATTTAAATAAAATAAAGTCAAATTTAAATAATATACAAAAATCTAGGGTTGTTACACTCTCCCCCACTCAAAACTTTTCGTCCCCGAAAAGGAATGAGGCACGGGAAAGCACAAAAAAGAAGAAGAGTGAAATAGATTTTAGACAAGATGACAATTAGATTAAAATTATACCTGATGACAATTTCTATAGGTAAGTTTAACCAGGTGGAGGTGATCTTCCCAAGATTCTCCAGAATCAGGAACACAAGCATAAAAAGATCCTCTAGAATCTAATTCACTCTTTCCGCTTGACCGTCGGTCTGTGGATGGAAAGCAGTGCTCAGATTCAAAATGAGTACCAAAATTATCAAAGATTATAGAAAGATTTCTAAACAGACTGGTATAAGCAATAGCCTTCCCATTCTATAACAAGATAAGGGAAATAAGGACATCCAAAAGATAGTTTGGAAAACAAAATAAGATAATAAGTTTGAAACCATAATGCTTTGAAATCATAACAATTTAGGGATGTTTATCATTTGGAAATGTTATTCTTTAAAAAAAACATAATACTTAGAAAATCATAACACCTTTTAAAAATAATCTTTATTTAAACCATTTTAATTCAAGGTCAAATAATATTCATTTTAAAGTTGTAACATTTCTAAGTTCATTCAATTATAAAAACTTCCAAAACACTGTATTTTCAAAACAGCAGCACTTATAAAATGCTACAGTAGATATATTAATATTTCAAATCAGTTTAATATCAGAAATATTCATTTGGATATCATTTAACTTATGACTTATTAAAACAAACGTTTATGAATGGAATATTCAAATCAAACTATACTTCATTTATTAAGTTAAAAGTTCACTATTTTAGTTAGCTCTTAATTTAACACATAACCTAACACTTTATTTAAAATACCCATTTGAAAACCAAATTCTCAATTATCAAGTTTTAGTGATGTTAAAATACATATTAACTATTTAAATCATAATTATTCATTTTTCAAGACATATCAATTTCATAAATAAAATATTTATCATAGCAAATATAACAATCAAATTTCTTTACACATTTATTCATTTAGACATCAATTAAACTATGAATTCAAGTTAAATAAACTTTATTACAAAATGTCCAATTCAAATGTATTTTTTATTTTATCTATTCAAAGATACATTATTTATTATACAACATATTCATTTTTGGAAATAACCTCTATTAAAATTCCTAGGTTAGACTTAAGGTTCCATAGTAAATCAAATTTGATTATTAAGTTATTTAAATAAAATCTCTTTAAATTCCTTTTTCACAATTTACCTCTGTTAATCTTTTATAACTAAAATTTAAGTGTATAACATGTATTTTAACCACTCAAATTTTATTTATAAAAATCCTTTTTATATTGTATATTATCCAATTCCATATTCAACTTCTGTGTAATTTAGGTAAGTTATATTGGAATGAAATTGTGTGTTATACAAGTAAAACTTTCCAATTCAATTATCTCAAGTTTGAATCATTTATTCAAATTTTTGATTTTCTTCTTATAACTGAAATTATTATTTAAAATAAAATTTAAGAATTAAACTTCCGATTCCTTTCAAACCATTTAGAGATAAGTAATTATATATACATAATATGTCAAATCAAATTTAAATCATATATCTATATATATTATAATCCAGTCATATTTTAGAAATTCAAATCAATTTGATTTTCCAAAACAAAGCTGTAGCAAGACTACAGAACGGTCTCTTCACTCCGAAACTCGAAAATGAACGTCGATGATGCTGTAGTCATCACCGAAATGATTTTCCAGCGACAAAGAGAAGAGCACTAAATTTTTAAACTAAAAAATCCTTTAGAAACAAATTTCTACTTGAAAATACTTTAAATAATATATCCTTTTAAAACTTTAAACACAAGGTTTGAAGTCCATCGGAAATTAAATTCTTAAATTTCTTGTTTTAAATTCATTTCAGTTCCCAAATAAATTTATAAACAACTATTTATAAATTCATTTATAGAACAATAAATGATAAATCAAGTGTTATCATTTCAAATAATCAATTTAAATTAATTTATTAAGTTCCATAAATTTACTTATATATCAAAATTTATTTCATTAACCAATTTTTTTTAATATTGTGTCAGTTTGTTCTGTCAAAGTGTTTTAGAAATCCTATCGATAGCGTTGATCAGACGAATCGATCGGGAACCCAAATCAACATCAACAACTCAAACAACACAATATAAAACAAAATATTAATTACAGATTTACAAATACAATTCAAAATGTTTTGAAGGTAGGTTGGAAACAAAAGACAAGATGATTAAATAACAAAGTAGGGAGATGGGTAAGCTTAGATAACCACGGCCAACCTTAACCGGGTTAACCGTGAGTTAAAGAATAAGATCGATGTGGATTTTCCTGGGACAAATCTACGTTCGATCTCAAGAGATAGAGTTTGGAAAAATAAAAGATACTAGCATCTAAACCAAGGATAAATATAAATCTCTGGTGAATCGATGCTGATTGTAAAGGATTTTCACCCTTTTACAAGAAAAATAGAATATTGGCGAGACCGCCAATTCACTATAAAGATCATTCGAAGTGGAGTTATGGGATACTCCAGAATCAAAAGAAGATGAATAGTGAGGGATAAGAATGGATTTTGGAACCGTAGGGAACGTTCCAAAATTCAAAGGAAACCGAGTCAAAAGAAAAATGATTCAAGCTCGAATGAAAGTGATTCTGTAACTAAATTTACCATACATTCTAAGTTTTGCCTCAAAGCCAAAGCTCTGATACCAACTGTAACGACCCGATATTTTCAACCATTCGCATCTGTTTCTAAGGGTTTATATATATATACTAATTTTGATATTATATAAATATTATTTTATATATGGTTAAATTTTAAAAATTTAAGCTATGTATAACTTGATGATGTTTTAAGTTTGATTTACAAATATTTCAAGTTTGAGCTTTATTTAAGTGATATTGAATTTATTAAATAAATATTTCTAAACTAAATAATAGTAAATTGAATTAAGGTATATATAAGATTATCAGATTTGGTTGGGAATTTTGGAAATATTTAAAGTCTTGAAATATATCAAATTGAAATGTTTTATTGAAATTAAGGTATTATTGTTTTCAAAGTATTGGTTTTCGAAATTATTATAACTTTGAAAGTAATATGGTTTGAAAAATGAATTTATTTGAAATAGAACTTATTTAAGAATTATCTGTGAATATATGGATTTGAAACCTATTGAAATTGAAAATTTAGAAATACAACTTCAAAATGTGGTTTGGGTTTAAGATGATTTAAAAGAATATTTCAAGTTATCTAAATTTAAGAAAGATTAGTGATTGGAAATTTGGTTTTATTTAAATAAGATATTATTGAATTGTTTTGGAAATGGAAATGATATATTATTGAATTGGGTTTTGAAATGGAAATAATACATTGATAATTTGGGTTTGAAATAGTAAAAATATTTTGGTTTTAAAATATATACTATTTTGAAATAAAGAATATGTTTTGAAAGGGCAATGATTGTGTTTTAAAATTATATATATTTGTAAATGACCACGGTGTTATAATAACGATTGGTTGTTAAAGAGACCGGGATCGGATATGGACATACTCTCTGTCGATACCGAAAACCACTTTGACAACTGTGTACGCGGTGGAGTTTCCAGAATGAAGTAGGATGGTGGCGACGATCCTAAGGTATATACGTGGACCCAACTCCCGTGAGTTGGCATAAGGTGGCTAAAACAGGAGCGATCTCGGACCAGTGAGGTAGCACTTCTTCTCGGACACATTTCTTCGATATTATACTCTTACTTGTGATTTGACTAGATGGCCATCCTCCGATTTGGGAATGTTGTTCGAGGTGGAACGGTAGTGGCTGCTATGCGTATCCATCAGTCCGTGTGCGTAATTGGTATATCTACCCTGGCATTGCCTAGTTGTGCCGTGTCACCTACCATATCGAGCTTTACTACGATTATGATTTTAAGATCCGACCGCGTTAAGGTTCTCCATCCCCTTAACGCTATTTTTTATATGATTATACTTTACTGATTAGACACTACTGTATATAGCGAATATTACTACATAGTAGATAGTTTAACGGATCCTTAAGAAATGTGAATCCCGAACATTTCTTAAGTTACTGCACTCACGTTAGACACTGGATAGGAGATGTCAAACCCCGTAAACATCTCTGACGCCGTTTACACTCATATTTATTTCATTGATTTAACTTACATAAGATCTTTTAGTTCTGACTCGAGTGTTTTGTCTTTTCAATTCGCTCGGGTCAGCCTGAGCATTTTAGGATTTGAAGGCCCTATTTCTGAAGGACGAAGACGAAGATTTTATTATTACTATTTGTTATATATTCTACTACACCCATTGTATTCCACTGCATAATTATCATTCTCTGGTATGTGTAACTCTGATATGTATTGTATAAGTATAATCAAATGTTTTGTAAAACAGCTTCATGAACTGTTATTTGATTATTATATTTTATCGTTCCGCTGCAAGATTCTATTTTGTTTCTTTTATTTCTCCACTTTTTCTTATTTACCCCATAACAATCCACCCTTCTGTATGGTTTAAGTCGACATGTGTGTCTGCCTAAGCATACAAAAAGGTGGGATGTTACAGCAGTGTTCGGCGACGCACTTGGCATCTAGGAGTATTCGGTGAAGTACACAGCATCCATAGTGTCCGGCATCCAATAGTGTTCGGCGAAGTACACAGCATCCATAGTGTCCGGCATCCAGCAATGTTCGGCGTCAACTGGCACTCGACGACAACCAATGCTCAGCGCTAGCGTTCGGCATCATTAGAACTCGGTGATAGGAGAACTCGGCATCAAGAGCACTCGGCATCCCAAGGTACTCGGCGTAGTACTCGGCAACAGGAGTACTTGGCATCCCAAGGTACTCGGCGTAGTACTAGGCAACAGGAGTACTCGGCATCCCAAGGTACTCGGCGTAGTACTCGACAACAGGAGTACTCGGCATCCCATGGTGTTCGGCGTAGTACTCTACATCCAGAAGACATTCCGTATGCACAACTACTCAAGATAACGGTGTCGTTCGGCCTGTATGCACCGTTCGTTCAAGAGCTTGAGATGGAGGCACGTTCGGCCTCAACAGACAACCATCCTACACTTCCCACGACACCAACACACCGTTCGACATAGAAGGAATGGTTCGGCGTAGCGGCGTTCGGCACACCTGGTTCGGCATACAACGACCACTGCACTGGGGCTTGAGCGTTCGGCTACCTAGCCCACTTGGGAAGTCCAACCCATATTTGCCTATAAATAGAGGGACATGGTCACAGTGAAAGGGATCCTTTTTTGGAGAGAGAATACGGGGGAGACTCTGCCATTTTCAAGACTCATCTTCTCTACTTAAACAACTTCATTCAAGCATTTGATTCACGAATTGTATTTGTAATCAACTATAAAGAAGATCAATAAAGTTTAACCTCAAAGTGGACGTAGGCAATTACGCTGAACCACTATAAATTTGGTGTTCTTACTTTCTGCATTTAAATTAGCATTGTCTTCTCTGTTTAATTTACTTTCATCACTTATATCTCTACACAATCTTTCTGAACGAGGTTAGTGACCAATTTTGGTGCTAACACTTTGGTGCTTTCACTGAGAATTGAATTCTCAGACCTCAAGGATCTGCTTTGAAGCTACTGGATTGAACAAATTCCCCAAAGAAGATCCGACTCACTGATAGGACATCCGTTGATTCTACTCAGAGTTCATACCAATAACTCTACAATGGCAAGACCACGTACTAGGTCAGCTTCTCACAATGCGGATGCCCACGAGACTGCTAGCGTGCAACAAGCAGGGCCTAGCAATCAACCAGCAATTCCAAATACATGAGTTGCCACTCGGGACCAAACTCCAGTTGTCACCAGAATAGAGTTCAACGACTTGATGAGAGAGCTCAGGGAAAGTAGGAGACAACTAGGAGAGCAGATGCAAGCCAATGCCAACCTGATGGCACAACTTACTCAACAGCAGCAACAGAATGCTGGGGGCAATCCCGCTGCTTACTCCTCATCTGACAGCTCTACTTCCTCTGATGAACCTCCCAGGCGCAGACGCCGTAAGACTGATGCTGCGCGAGCAGATGCTGCTGTTCGAACAGCTGGAGACCGCGACCAAGCAAGAGCTGGAAGCTTCAGGACCGGGATACAGATGGAAGATAGAGGCCCAGATCATCAAAATGCTAACGATGTCGAACCTCAAGATGCACGATTGGCAGATCGCCAAGAGAGGAGGACAGGCGCGTAGAACAGACTCCAACCTTCCGCCTTCCATACAGACACCCGATCTGACAGCCATGATCAGGCAACTGATGAAAGAGAATCAGGGCTTATCAAATGATGACTGGGGAGTGTCAAGAAGTCATACTCCGTTCACGGATGTTGTGTTGCAAGCGGCGTACCCCAGGAAGTTTAGTATGCCTACTATTCCTGCATATGAAGGAAAGACTGACCCTAGACAATATGTCATGAGGTACGAATGGATGATGGATTCAGCCAGAGCGAATGATGCCACCAAGTGTAGGTGCTTTCCGATTACTCTATCTGGGATCGCTACTATGTGGTTCACCCGACTTCCTCCGCGATCCGTATCAAATTTCGAGGAGTTGGCAAAGAAGTTTATTGAGCAGTTCAGGATACACACTACGCGCCCAAAGGACGTGATGTCTCTGTCAAGTGTAATCCAAAATCATGGGGAATCGTTGAAGGAATATTTGCAAAGGTTCCACGTGGCAGCAACTGAAGTCAGTAATCCCAATGACCATGCAATTCTGATGGCTGTAATGAGAGGTGTGGATCCAGACTCTGAGTTTGGAGACTGGCTGGCAGGAAAACCTCCAGCTACGCTAGAGCGTTTCTACTCTAAGGCACACCAGTTCATAAGAAGAGAGGAAGCTAGGTGGGTACGACGAGATAAGGCGCCAGGGCCTGTCCAAGAGTCAATAAAGAGCAACATCGCTGTGAAGCAATCGGGAGACAGCTCGGGAAAGGTCTAAGTCAACGTCCAGAACAAACCTGGGCAACCCAAGGAGTCCGGAGGAAGGAGTCAAGGGAAAAGAAAAGAAGCAGGAAAGTGGAAGTCGAGAATTCCAAGCTACATCGAGTACACTCCGCTAAACGCCCCACTTGAAAACATTTACCTATCCACCTACAATACTTTTCAGTACAGAAAACCACGTCCAAAAGAATCAACTGAAGAACAGAAGCGGACCGGGAAATATTGTCGCTTCCATGAGACTTATGGACACAATACGGAAGAATGTAGACACTTGCACGACGCTATCGAGAAGTTGATCAGGCAGAAGAAATTGCAAGAATTTGTGAAGGATCCACAAGAAGGAGGACAGGGAACGTCCAACCCAGGTCGTGCACCAGCCCCACGTCATCCCGAGGAGCCTGCCCGGACCGTTGGTAGACTGGTCATAAATACAATTATCGGCGGGCCTCACCCCGCGGATAACAATTGGCAGGAGATGGAGCGATATGCAAGTTCCTTGAAGCATGCAGATTTTGAGTGTTGTTCGAACATGGAGGACGGAGCCCCTGCTAAGCAGCAGCGCGTAATGACAGACGATATTGTGTTCAGAAGCAGAGATGCTGATCAGGTAGAGGCTCCGACCATCGACCCCATGGTCATATCTGCAACGATCGGACCAGCATACGTAAAAAGAATTCTGATTGATTCTGGAAGTTCAGTCAACATCATCTTCAAGAAGGCCTACGATCAAATGAAGTTAGAAACAAAAGACTTGAAACCATCCAAAGCTCGTATCCACGGCTTTAACGGCGCTGCAACTGATGCAGTGGGATATGTCGAGTTACCAGTTGAACTGGGACAAGGCGAGCGTCGGAGAGTGCGAATTCTACCCTTTGTAGTTTTGGATGTGGACTCTCCGTATAACGTTTTCTTGGGCCGGCCGGCCCTGGCGGAGTTTAGGGCAGCGTTAGCCCCATGGTGTTTAACTTTGAAGTTCCCAATTGACAAAGGAGTAGGCATTGTTCACGGCGACCAAGCAGCTGGTCGTTCCTGTTATGTGGCCGAGCTCCGAGAGGCCCACCGGAGGGAGAAGGGAAAGGTTGCGGACAATCCCGTCCGCATCCTCAATGCGGATAATTGACAAGTAGTGCCCGAGCCCTGGCTCGGGCATAGTTCTCGGATCTACAGAGATATAGATCCGAGAGACGACGATGAGAAACCCAGGGAAGAGAAGGTGGCACCGGCTGAATTAACAATTGACATTTCAGTTAGCCGTGACGACCCTTCGCGAATACTGAAGATCGGATCACAACTAGGCCCCGCAATGACTGAAGACCTTAGCGACTTCCTCCGGGCGAACCTTGATGTTTTCGCCTGGACGCATTCTGATATGTGTGGGATTTCTCCCGCCATCACGAGTCATATGTTGAACATAGACCCGAAATACGTCCCAGTCAAGCAAAAAAGGAGAGGAATGGATCCGGAGAGATCCGCCGCTCTTGGAGAGGAGGTGGACAAACTCAAAGCAAATGGGTTCGTCCGCGACGCCCTTTACCCGGAATTGGTCTCCAACCCCGTGCTAGTAAAGAAGGCGAATGGGAAATGGGGGACTTGCGTAGATTATTCCGACTTGAACAAAGCATGCCCTAAGGACAGTTTCCCGTTGCCTAGGATCGATCAGTTGGTCGATTCCACCGCAGGACACGAGTTACTGTCATTCATGGATGCGTACTCAGGATACAACCAAATCCCAATGCATATTCCGGACCAAGAACACACCAGCTTCGTTACAAATGTCGGGCTGTATTGCTATGTAGTGATGCCCTTTGGATTGAAGAATGCTGGAGCAACTTACCAACGTCTGGTGAATCGAATGTTCAAGGACCAGCTGGGTAAAACCATGGAAGTCTATGTGGATGACATGCTCGTGAAGTCACGACGGTCAAACGACCACATTCAAGACTTGGCTGAAATGTTCGACATACTCAGGTTTTATGGCATGAAGATCAACCCGTTGAAGTGTTCTTTCGGCATTGCATCAGGGAACTTTTTGGGATTCATCATCAACGCTAGGGGAATTGAAGCCAACCCAGAAAAGATCCAAGCTATTCGAGATGTGCAAGCACCCAGGACTATAAAGAAAGTGCAGAGTTTGAACGGAAAAGTAGCTGCGCTGAGTCGATTTATATCTAAGGCAACTGACAAGTGCATCCCGTTCTTTGACATAATAAAGAAAGGAAAGAGAAATTTTGAATGGACGTCTAGCTGTGAGGAAGCATTCCGGAATCTGGTGAGGCATCTGGAGAGCCCACCAATGCTATCAAAACCAGTTGACCATGAGATGTTGTACGTATACTTGGCTGTATCCCCACATGCGATAAGTGCGGCTTTGGTACGAGAGGAGGATCGAGTCCAAAAGCCGGTGTATTATGTTAGCAAACGTTTAACAGGGGCCGAGAGGAATTACCCTAAAATAGAGAAATTGGCTTATTGCTTGGTGATTGCATCACGAAAGCTTCGTCCGTACTTTCAAGCACATTCAATCGGTGTTTATTCCGATCAACCCCTGAGGCAGGTACTCCAACGGCCGGAAACTTCTGGAAGATTGCTAAGATGGAACATCGAGTTGAGCCAATTCGATATCGCGTACTTACCACGGAGAGCCATCCGAGGGCAAGCATTAGCAGACTTCATCGCTGATTTTACCGTACCCATCAAACCGGACGATCACGACATCATTCCCCCCGTTCGATGGAAATTATACACTGACGGTGCATCAAACGACCGTTGCTCCGGCGCGGGCGTAGTTCTTGTAACTCCGGAAAACCGATCGATCTGTTATGCCCTGAAGCTCGATTTCCCGGCTACAAATAACAAAGCTGAATATGAAGCACTGATCGCTGGCTTGAAGCTCATCATGGAACTCGGGATCGAATCAGTCGAAATCTTTTGTGACTCGCAGTTGGTGGTTTACCAAGTACGGGGAGACTACCAAGCAAAGGGACGAAAGCTTGCTCCGTACCTCATTCAGGTCCAAGAACTACTATCAAATCTTGAGCGTTATGACATCTCACATATCCCGCGCGAACAGAACAAAGAAGCCGACTTATTGGCTAAGTTCGCGAGTACCGACGATGCGCAACAAATGGGATTGTATCCCGTCGAAGTCTTGCATGCCCCGAGCATAGACGAAATGAAAGTCGATCGTGTGTTGGGAACAGAAATCGAGAAGGAATCGTGGATAACCCCATTCAAACTGTACCTGACGACCGGGGCTTTACCAGGAAAAAGAAGCGAAAGACGGCAGGTCCTTCGAAAGGCCGCGCGATACATAATGCAGGATGGATCAATGTATCGAAAAGGATTCTCAGTCCCGTTATTACGATGCATCGCTCATGATGAAACAAAGCGAGTCTTGAGAGAGGTTCACGAAGGGGAATGCGGCGACCATACTGGGGGGCAAACGCTAGCAAAGAAGATCCTCTGCTATGGATATTACTGGCCCACCGTAAACCGGGATGCCGCGGACTACGCAAGAAAATGCGACAAGTGTAAAAGATATGCGAAAATCCCGAGGGCTCCATCAACGGAACTCACACAAATGATCAGTCCCTGGCCATTTGCGATATGGGGAATCGACATAGTCGGCTCTTTGCCTCTATCCAAAGGTGGTGCGAAATACGCAATAGTTGCAGTCGACTATTTCACGAAATGGGCTGAGGCAGAACCTTTGGCCACTATCACCTCTAAGAAGGTCATTAACTTCGTTGTACGAAACATTATATGCCGCTTTGGCCTTCCACGCACCATCATTACAGACAACGGAACGCAATTTGAAAGTAGAGAGTTCAAAGAGTTCTGTTTAAAGTACGGCATCGAGAAAAAGTTCGCCGCCGTTGCACACCCAAAAGCTAACGGACAAGTCGAGGCCGTTAACAAAATAATCAACTCCATATTGAAGAAGCGTCTGGAGAAGGTTGGAGGCAAGTGGGTAGATGAACTCCCGACAGCATTATGGGCGTATAGAACTACCCACAAGTCCACGACCAGCCACACTCCGTTCGCCTTGGCATACGGCTCTGAAGCCGTTATACCCGTGGAACTTGAAGTTCCATCGCACCGAGTGACATACTATGATCCCAAGACGAACCAAAACCTCTTGTTGGAATCACTGGACTGCATCGACGAAAAGCGGGAAGAAGCTGAATTAAGGGCGGCGGCGCACAGACATCGAGTCAAGCGTTACTACGACGGCAGAGTCCGCCCAAGAATCTTTGATGTGGGTGATCTCGTTCTGAAACGAGTCTTCTTGGTACCATCACGCATGAATCCCAGCTGGGAAGGTCCATACGCCATTGAACGAAAGCTTGGAGAAGGAACATTCAAGCTAGTGACCGTTGATGGCGCGACACTCCCCCGAGCATGGAATAGTGAACATTTGCGGCACTATTACATTTAGCATGTTTTCCTTTCTTGTTGTAGGCACTGTTGTTTCCTGCATGTTTCCATTCAATAATGACTTAGTTTCCTTTTAAAGTTGTAATCAAGCAATTTAGTTGATTTTCATTAATAAAGGCTTGAAGCCATATTTTCTATGAAGTTTCTATATCTCTTAATTGGATGATAAATTACATTATCCTGCACGACATACAGACTCGTACGAACGATTCCAAATCTCCGAATCCCCAGAGCGCGGATCAGAGTACTCTAAGTCCCCAGAGCGCGGACTAGAGTATAAACGATTCCAAATCTCCGAATCCCCAGAGCGCGGATCGGAGTACTCTAAGTCCCCAGAGCGCGGACTAGAGTATAAACGATTCCAAATCTCCGAATCCCCAGAGCGCGGATCGGAGTACTCTAAGTCCCCAGAGCGCGGACTAGAGTATAAACGATTCCAAATCTCCGAATCCCCAGAGCGCGGATCAGAGTACTCTAAGTCCCAAGAGCGCGGACTAGAGTATAAACGATTCCAAATCTCCGAATCCCCAGAGCGCGGATCGGAGTACTCTAAGTCCCCAGAGCGCGGACTAGAGTATAAACAATTCCAAATCTCCGAATCCCCAGAGCGCGGATCGGAGTACTCTAAGTCCCTAGAGCGCGGACTAGAGTATAAACGATTCCAAATCTTCGAATCCCCAGAGCGCGGATCGGAGTACTCTAAGTCCCCAGAGCGCGGACTAGAGTATAAACGATTCCAAATCTCTGAATCCCCAGAGCGCGTGTAATACCCCAAGATTTTGAGGAAAATCCTTTTAAATAAATGATTAAAATTCTGGGGGAAAAATCAGAATTATTATATAGGTGGGATTTTCAGTGGTGCAAGGTTGTGTGCATGTGTGCACGTGCACACTAGTTATGGCACTAAGAGAAAATCCAGAATTCCTGAATAATAAAACAAAGAAGGAAAACATTTAGATAAAATGTTTTAAATAAAGGAAATATAGGCCTAGACATGAATATTAAAATTCCTGAGGATATGTATATATATATATATATCTATATATATATGCATATGTATGACTTGTTTGGAAATTAAGACAGAAGAGAACATTGATTTATAATGAATAAGTGAAATTTTATTTGAATAATAGGAGTGTAGAAATGCATATAAGAATGCACATGTTTTCTGCAAATAAAAGAAGGTTAAAGTTAAACTAACACCCATAGTTGTATAAATGTATATATGCAGATATTATTTGAGCAGAAAATTAATAAAGGAAAAATAAGTAAAAAGAAGCACTAAAATAGTAAGAACCAAAGTGCAAGAAAGCAAATGTATAAAGGCAGAAAATAGAAAGTCACACCATTATCATGTTTGAGGTAAATATAATAAAAATACTTAAAGTAATCACTTTCTGAAAAGAAAAGAAAATGGGCACAACTTAGCCTTGTTTTAAAATATTGGCCGGGACATTAAGGGTTAGGAGGGAGAGAATATGCAATGCCAAATGCATGATTCTGGTTTGGGCTAAAATAGGGATTTTGCATCACCCAAAACCCTAGGTAGAACCCTTATATAAATCAAGAGCCTAACCAGAAAACTACTCTCTCACTGAATTAATTAACCTAAGGAAGAAGAGGAAGAAAAGGCTAAAGATTTGAGGGGTTTTCTGGATTAAGCTTGTGTAAGCATTTAGGTGAGTATCCTCACTCATATACATGGCATTAAGACCTGAGATTAGGCAGCCAAGCTTTTATATGCTATATTTTGCATGTTTTGATTTACAAACCATGTTGACTACTGGTGGTTTCATGAATGCTTGATGAGATATGATCTGCTATGATGGATGTATAACTTTGTTGTTCTATTTTCATCCCTGTATGTTATACCAAAACCTTAAAGAACATGTAAGAGAGTATTTGTAACTAGTCTGAATCATGGCTTAAGACAAAGAATGAAGAAAAAAAAACTATGAGCTGCATATACAATGGTATAGTGCTGAGGCTTGAAATAATTGGTTAAGGGTGCAATGGAGTCTTTCTCTATAAGTGCTAAGCCCTAAACCAAACAGAAAATTTACAAGCCTAAAAATTATGTTTAAACAAGGTTAAAAATCTGGCTAAACATAGTTGCTTGCAAAATCAAAAATAAACCCAATAGAGCCATGCATTTATTCTCAGTTGCAAACATTCTGGTATATGTTTGAATAGGGTGTTTATATGCTAAATAATGTGAGATGGAATGACTGGGTGTTATACCTCTAGAAAGTAACCTTTAACTTGCTTGCAATATTATGTCTGCAAGGTAACTAGTATGTTTCATGTATATAAGTGGTCTGTACACCTAGCTATCATTGATAAAATGAACATGAATACACTTAGTAATATAACTAAGGATTTTGTGCCAAGAAGGCTGCTGGAATGCTTGTCCTATTTGAAGTAGACAAGTTGACACATGGCTTGTTTAAGTCCTGAGATCTTTGTGCCATGATGTTAATTAGTTCATGGCAATGTGTCCCTTTGATTCCTTATAGCAGATGAGGCCAGGAATTTATAAGAAGAAAAGGCAACCTTAAATGATGATACAGGAAACTTGGGTCTTTCCGGGATTAGGGTTGGTATGAGGAACCTTAGTAGTTCCAGATAAAAATTGTTTTAATGCATATGTTTGCTCTTGTGTATGTATATGGGAATACCTGATCAATTTATACATTAATCATTCATGATAATACCTGTCAAGTTATGCAAGGTACATTTATGTTGTATCCTTAGCTTAATATCATGGATATGTTAGAAATGCTCACACCAGATCATAGATCTGACCCTTATTGCTCATGGCACATGGGGGTGTCTCATTCATAATGGGGCAGCCACTAATGCTTTTGCAGGTTGTGATGGAGCTAAGTAAGCAAGATTAAAAAGATATGGAATAGAGAATGCTAAGATAATTAGAAATAAGAGCTAGAATGTGTTAATTCATGCATGTATTTCCTGATTGATATGGCTATCTAAATGTATTAAGAAGGAAGAACTTGTAAGAAATACATGTTATGTTGTTTCTGGTTATTTCTGGTTTGGTATGTATTAAGGATATTGATGTTAAACTGATTTGAAAATCTATTTGCTAAAGTTGTTTTTGATTTAGAGGAAAAACCTGGATTTTATAAGCATAATCATTTTATGATGATTATAGTTCATCCTAAGTCCTTTCAAAAGATAGATATATAGGAAATTATATTGGGAAAATCCAGAAAGAATTATAACTGTTATATTTTCAAGTCATGATATTGATATATGACCAAATGCAAGTAAAAGTGTATATACCCTGAATATGCATTTTTAAAAGAGAATTATGGTTAGGAAGGATGATATAAATCTGATCACAAGGTGTCTGATTCATACATATATAAACATGCTTTTGAAAAGAAGGAGTATCAATGTTTTGGGTAGATTCTGGTTTGCAAAATGCAAATAAAAGAATGGTCAGATTAACCACATGGTTAGACCATAGGTCAGGCCAAATGTTCACTTCAAATCAATGAAGCAAGGAACCATTTGAACCCAGTTTTCTGGAAAATGAGCAAAGACATTGACATGTACATGTATATCTGTGTACATGTTGATATTTGGGCAAAAATATAAACATAAATTCCTAGAACAGTTGTAGGAATGGGTTTCAAAAATAATAAAGCAAGAAATATTGTTTTGTATGTTAGATTATAGGCAAAAATTAAGTATATATGTGTAGATATAGGTAGGTATCAGATTTTAAACCATACAGGAGAAAAATAAAAATAAAAACAAAAATTGGGTTTGAACCGACCAGCATAGCACTCGAACTCGTGACCTCTCATGTGTAAGTTAGGCGCGTTTCCATTACGCCTAGATGTTGCTTGTGTTCACTTATGATCCACTTTCTTTTAGCCTGAGTTTGATACTATACAGACTTTAACACAATCATCCATATTAAAAGCTTTCTTCCACCTGATTATTACTTGATCATTTCTTAATTAGAATAATAGACTAAAGTACATGTTTCCAGTGGATTCTATGGTCAAAAATCAGGATACAATAATTAATCTTTTACCAGGGAATTATCACATTTTAATAGATTTAAAAGGATTTCTACTTACATATTATCATGCTCTGATTCTAGTAGAATATAACATAGATATCTTCATATATGTATGTTAGGAATGATTTAGATTTAAAACAATATTTTTATATTGTGAAAGATCCTGGATAATATGAGAATAGGGAAGGATGACTCTAGGTAGTCTTAGCTGAGTATGAAAGAAATTTTTTTTTTTGGTTAAGAATTAGGGTCATTTCATTTGGTATCAGAGCTATGTTTTAATTAACATAGCAAAATATTTGTGTGCTTATGTTTATACTAGGTTTGTTTGTGATATATTTGACTGTTTATAAGTATTCCCTGAATGTATGTGTGTGCATGTGACATACACAATGATTAAATAGGAAAGATACAACCAATTTAAAAATTAAAGCGAAGTATTATAAACTAATATAATGAAATACATATACTTTTAGAAATATGGTAGGAAGAGGGTCACATCATCAAGGAGGATCTAGCACACCACAAATGCTTGACATGCAGGAATTTGTGAGAGTTTTGAGAGATGGAATTGGGCACAGACCCGAGAACCCATATGACGAGCTCTCCAAGTTAGTGAAGACTTATACCAATTTGGGAGGCAAGGGCTTTGAAGGAACTGAAAGTGTAATGGAGATTCAAGCATGGCTGAGGACATTAGAGAGGATCTTCACTGATATGCAACTAGATGACCAAAGGAAGAGGCAAGTGGCCTCAAGGCAATTAAAAGGTGCAGCTTTGAGTTGGTGGGAGGTGATCATAGCTGGCCGGAATGAAAATGATATTAATTGGAATCAATTTAAGGAGATGTTAGAGGCAAGGTTTGTTCCAGCCTCAGCAAAAACCACTTTACTTGAGGAGTTCATCAAACTTAGACATGGGACTATGAATGTCACAGAATACACCCAGAAGTTTGAGGGATTGTCAACCTATGGGGCAATGTTAGTGGCTGATGAAGCATCCAAAAATGATAGATACATCAAGGGATTGAACCCAGGGCTTAGCAGGGCTATATTACCTTATGCTGACAGAACTTTTGATCAAGTGATAGATTTGGCTCTGAAGATTGAGCAGCATGACAAGGAAAGAGATAAGTTTAGGAGCTTCAAAAACAATAGCAACAAGAAGAACAAAGGGAAGTACCATCCTTATGATAAGAAGAAAGGAGAGGCAGATGGTAAGAAGGCAGTAGATGCAAAACCCAATGAAGCCAAAAGAAAAATAGTTTGCAACCATTGTGGGAAAGAAGGCCATATTAAGCCAAGATGCCCAGAGCTTAAAGGGGGAGCTTTCAAATGCTTTCTATGTGGGAATGAAGGGCATATGAAAAGAAATTGCCCAGAATACAAGCAACAAGGGAAAGTGGCAAACCTGGAAGGTAGGGGCAAGGCCATAATTGAGGCTAATGCTAAAAACCATGGTCAAGTGGAAGGTACACTATTTATTTGTACCATACCTTTAGCTGTAATATATGATACCGGGGCAACCCACTCACTCATTTCCCATGAAATAGTTAAAAGGTTGAAAATGAACTGCAATTTTGCTGAAATACCTCTGTTAATACAAAGCCCTTTAGGAAGTTCTAGTGTATTAGATATGATTTGTGTGGATGTGAATTTGAACATAGGGGGAAACACATTTGTTTCCAATTTATATGTTCTAAATTTCCCAAATATAGGAGTTATATTAGGGGCAGATTGGCTAAGACAATTCAAAGCCATAATTGACCTAGATGCATCCACCATTTCACTACAAAATTCTAAAGGCCAAAGGGTTACAATTCTGTGTGAACCTATCAAAGAAAACAGGCTAAATCATTTAATTGAATTAGAAAATAATCCCAAGGAAATAGCTATTAATGAAATCCCCATAGTTAAAGAATACTTGTATGTATTTGGGGAAGTAAAAGGTGTCTCACACCATAGACCTGTTGAATTCCAGATTAACCTTATGCCTGGGGCTAGCCCAATTATCAAAAAGCCTACAAGGATGGGGCCAAGTGAATTAAAGGAGCTAAAGAACCAGCTGGAAGAATTAGAAGCCAAGGGGTTTATAAGGCCAAGTAATTCATGCTGGGGTGCTCCTGTAGTATTTGTTAAAAAGCATGATGGTACCTTAAGAATGTGTATAGATTATAGAGAATTAAACAAAGTAACCATCAAAAACAAATACCCATTACCCAAGATAGATGATCTCTTTGATCAACTCAGTGGAGCTAAAGTGTTTTCTAGGCTAGACTTGGCATCTGGGTTTCATCAGATGAAGGTTGAGGATTCAAGTGTTAAATATACAGCATTTAACACAAGATATGGTTTGTATGAGTTTCTGGTTATGCCATTTGGGCTAACAAATGCCCCTTCTTACTTTGTAGACCTAATGAATAGGATATTCAGAGATTACTTAGACAAGTTTGTTCTGATTTTTATAGATGACATTCTAATCTATTCTAAAACAATAGAGGAACATGAGAACCATTTACATTTGGTCTTATCTAGATTAAGAGAAAAAGATTTGAAAGCAAAGTTCTCTAAGTGTGTGTTCTGGCAAGAGGAAGTACATTTTCTTGGACATGTTGTCTCTGCTAGAGGGATTTCTGTAAACCCCAATAAGATAGTAGCAATCCAAGCATGGAAGAAGCCTAACAATGTTAGTGAAGTTAGGTCATTCATGGGGATGGCAGGATACTATAGGAGGTTTATACAAGGATTTTCTAAAATAGCAATGCCACTCACTAACCTGACTAGGAAGAACCAAAAGTTTATATGGACTGATAAGTGTGAACAAGCTTTCACCCAGATCAAGGAGGCTTTGGTAAAATCACCAGTGTTGAGAGTACCAGAAGGCAATGAGGGATTAGTTGTATATACAGATGCATGTGGGTCAGGGCTAGGGGCTGTGTTGATGCAGCAAGATCAGGTCATAGCCTATGCATCTAGACAACTAAAACCCCATGAAACTAGATATGCAACTCATGATCTTGAGTTGGCAGCAGTAGTATATGCCTTGAAGCTCTGGAGGCATTACTTATTAGGTGCAAAGTTCATTTTATACACTGATCACAAGGCCTTAAAGTATCTCTTTTCACAGAAAGATTTGAATATGAGACAACACAGATGGGTTGAATTTCTTGCTGCTTATGACTTAGATATACTTTATACACCAGGCAAGGCTAATAAAGTGGCAGATGCATTGAGTAGGCAGCATGCAAAAGTGGCCATGTTGATGATGGAGGAGTTTAGAGACTTGACCATGCTCACTGATTTGGAAATAGATGAGAGCAGTGGGATAAGTATGGAGATAGTTGAGGAAGAAAGGAGTAAAGGAAGGTTAAGTTTAATTACTTTACAATCAAATTTGGTCTTGAAGGTGGCAAAGATGCAAGAAGAAGATCAAGACTTAGCAGAAAAGAGGTCTCTCCTATTAAAGAAGGAGGAAGTGAAGGATTATCACATTGATGGAAAAGGATACCTAAGGTACAAGGGTAGGATATATGTCCCAAACATCATAGAATTGAAAGAAGAAATCCTTAATGAGTACCATAGGAGCAAATATTCCATACATCCAGGCAGCACCAAGATGTACCAAAACTTAAAAAGGGACTATTGGTGGAAGGGAATGAAGTCTAATGTAGCTAGACATGTTGCTAAGTGCATGGTTTGTCAACAAATAAAAGCTGAGACCCAAAGACCTTCAGGGTTGTTGCAGCCACTTAGCATACCACAGTGGAAGTGGGAAAACATATCTATGGATTTTATAGATGGTCTTCCTAGATCCAAGAGGGGAAATACAAGTATTTGGGTAATTGTAGATAGGCTGACTAAAGTAGCCCACTTCATACCAGTAAAAGCAGACAGAAATGCACCTAGGCTAGCCCAAACTTTTATGAGAGAAGTGGTAAAGTTGCATGGTGTTCCTAAAACTATAGTGAGTGATAGGGATACAATCTTCACTTCAAGATTCTGGAAGAACTTCCAAGAAGCTATGGGGAGTGAATTGTGCCTAAGCACTGCTTATCACCCCCAATCAGATGGGCAAACAGAAGTGGTAAACAAGATTTTAGAGGATTTGCTTAGAGCATGTGTGTTAGACTTTGGAGGAAATTGGGAGGACCATCTCCATTTGGCCGAGTTCACATACAATAATAGCCACCAAAGCACAATTGGAATGGCACCCTTTGAAGCCCTATATGGAAAGCCATGTCTATCACCTATATGTTGGGCTGAGGCAGGAGAGAAAGCTATCCTAGGGCCAGAATATGTCAAGGACATCACAGAGAAAATAGGACTGGTGAGAAAGAGGATGGCAGCAGCTCAAGATAGGCAAAAGAAATATGCTGAGGCAAAGAGGAAGTCAGTGGAATTCAAAGTAGGTGATTATGTCTTCATTAAGGTTTCACCAATGAAGAAAGTCTTGAGATTTGGCAAGCAAGGGAAACTCAGACCCAGATATGTTGGACCATACAAGATTTTGGAGAGGATAGGCTCACTAGCCTATAAGCTGGAGCTTCCAGAGGAGATGAGTGCAATGCACAATGTGTTTCATGTGTCACAACTAAGGAGATGGGTACATGACAAGGAGGAAATCTTAGAAAAGCCTACTGAAGTTCAGATTAATCCAGATCTAATCTATGAGAAAGAGCCAGTGGGAATTGTGGCAAGGGAAGAAAAGAAATTAAGAAACAAGACATTGAAGCTTGTAAAGATTCAATGGAGTATAGATCCTAGTGATTGTACTTGGGAGCTAGAGGATAAAATCAGGATGGATTACCCTAGGCTCTTTGCAAATTTAAAAGGTAAATTCTTAGATTACTAAGAAAGTTTAATATGTATGATAGACAGTGACTAATTGATTTGCTCATGCATATGCTGAATAATTTTTCCCTAAGAAATTAGAAGTACTCAAAGATTATGTTGCAAATTGTGAGGACACAATTCCTAAAAGAAGGGGTGATTGTAATACCCCAAGATTTTGAGGAAAATCCTTTTAAATAAATGATTAAAATTCTGGGGGAAAAATCAGAATTATTATATAGGTGGGATTTTCAGTGGTGCAAGGTTGTGTGCATGTGTGCACGTGCACACTAGTTATGGCACTAAGAGAAAATCCAGAATTCCTGAATAATAAAACAAAGAAGGAAAACATTTAGATAAAATGTTTTAAATAAAGGAAATATAGGCCTAGACATGAATATTAAAATTCCTGAGGATATGTATATATATATATATATATATCTATATATATATGCATATGTATGACTTGTTTGGAAATTAAGACAGAAGAGAACATTGATTTATAATGAATAAGTGAAATTTTATTTGAATAATAGGAGTGTAGAAATGCATATAAGAATGCACATGTTTTCTGCAAATAAAAGAAGGTTAAAGTTAAACTAACACCCATAGTTGTATAAATGTATATATGCAGATATTATTTGAGCAGAAAATTAATAAAGGAAAAATAAGTAAAAAGAAGCACTAAAATAGTAAGAACCAAAGTGCAAGAAAGCAAATGTATAAAGGCAGAAAATAGAAAGTCACACCATTATCATGTTTGAGGTAAATATAATAAAAATACTTAAAGTAATCACTTTCTGAAAAGAAAAGAAAATGGGCACAACTTAGCCTTGTTTTAAAATATTGGCCGGGACATTAAGGGTTAGGAGGGAGAGAATATGCAATGCCAAATGCATGATTCTGGTTTGGGCTAAAATAGGGATTTTGCATCACCCAAAACCCTAGGTAGAACCCTTATATAAATCAAGAGCCTAACCAGAAAACTACTCTCTCACTGAATTAATTAACCTAAGGAAGAAGAGGAAGAAAAGGCTAAAGATTTGAGGGGTTTTCTGGATTAAGCTTGTGTAAGCATTTAGGTGAGTATCCTCACTCATATACATGGCATTAAGACCTGAGATTAGGCAGCCAAGCTTTTATATGCTATATTTTGCATGTTTTGATTTACAAACCATGTTGACTACTGGTGGTTTCATGAATGCTTGATGAGATATGATCTGCTATGATGGATGTATAACTTTGTTGTTCTATTTTCATCCCTGTATGTTATACCAAAACCTTAAAGAACATGTAAGAGAGTATTTGTAACTAGTCTGAATCATGGCTTAAGACAAAGAATGAAGAAAAAAAAACTATGAGCTGCATATACAATGGTATAGTGCTGAGGCTTGAAATAATTGGTTAAGGGTGCAATGGAGTCTTTCTCTATAAGTGCTAAGCCCTAAACCAAACAGAAAATTTACAAGCCTAAAAATTATGTTTAAACAAGGTTAAAAATCTGGCTAAACATAGTTGCTTGCAAAATCAAAAATAAACCCAATAGAGCCATGCATTTATTCTCAGTTGCAAACATTCTGGTATATGTTTGAATAGGGTGTTTATATGCTAAATAATGTGAGATGGAATGACTGGGTGTTATACCTCTAGAAAGTAACCTTTAACTTGCTTGCAATATTATGTCTGCAAGGTAACTAGTATGTTTCATGTATATAAGTGGTCTGTACACCTAGCTATCATTGATAAAATGAACATGAATACACTTAGTAATATAACTAAGGATTTTGTGCCAAGAAGGCTGCTGGAATGCTTGTCCTATTTGAAGTAGACAAGTTGACACATGGCTTGTTTAAGTCCTGAGATCTTTGTGCCATGATGTTAATTAGTTCATGGCAATGTGTCCCTTTGATTCCTTATAGCAGATGAGGCCAGGAATTTATAAGAAGAAAAGGCAACCTTAAATGATGATATAGGAAACTTGGGTCTTTCCGGGATTAGGGTTGGTATGAGGAACCTTAGTAGTTCCAGATAAAAATTGTTTTAATGCATATGTTTGCTCTTGTGTATGTATATGGGAATACCTGATCAATTTATACATTAATCATTCATGATAATACCTGTCAAGTTATGCAAGGTACATTTATGCTGTATCCTTAGCTTAATATCATGGATATGTTAGAAATGCTCACACCAGATCATAGATCTGACCCTTATTGCTCATGGCACATGGGGGTGTCTCATTCATAATGGGGCAGCCACTAATGCTTTTGCAGGTTGTGATGGAGCTAAGTAAGCAAGATTAAAAAGATATGGAATAGAGAATGCTAAGATAATTAGAAATAAGAGCTAGAATGTGTTAATTCATGCATGTATTTCCTGATTGATATGGCTATCTAAATGTATTAAGAAGGAAGAACTTGTAAGAAATACATGTTATGTTGTTTCTGGTTATTTCTGGTTTGGTATGTATTAAGGATATTGATGTTAAACTGATTTGAAAATCTATTTGCTAAAGTTGTTTTTGATTTAGAGGAAAAACCTGGATTTTATAAGCATAATCATTTTATGATGATTATAGTTCATCCTAAGTCCTTTCAAAAGATAGATATATAGGAAATTATATTGGGAAAATCCAGAAAGAATTATAACTGTTATATTTTCAAGTCATGATATTGATATATGACCAAATGCAAGTAAAAGTGTATATACCCTGAATATGCATTTTTAAAAGAGAATTATGGTTAGGAAGGATGATATAAATCTGATCACAAGGTGTCTGATTCATACATATATAAACATGCTTTTGAAAAGAAGGAGTATCAATGTTTTGGGTAGATTCTGGTTTGTAAAATGCAAATAAAAGAATGGTCAGATTAACCACATGGTTAGACCATAGGTCAGGCCAAATGTTCACTTCAAATCAATGAAGCAAGGAACCATTTGAACCCAGTTTTCTAGAAAATGAGCAAAGACATTGACATGTACATGTATATCTGTGTACATGTTGATATTTGGGCAAAAATATAAACATAAATTCCTAGAACAGTTGTAGGAATGGGTTTCAAAAATAATAAAGCAAGAAATATTGTTTTGTATGTTAGATTATAGGCAAAAATTAAGTATATATGTGTAGATATAGGTAGGTATCAGATTTTAAACCATACAGGAGAAAAATAAAAAGAAAAACAAAAATTGGGTTTGAACCGACCAGCATAGCACTCGAACTCGTGACCTCTCATGTGTAAGTTAGGCGCGTTTCCATTACGCCTAGATGTTGCTTGTGTTCACTTATGATCCACTTTCTTTTAGCCTGAGTTTGATACTATACAGACTTTAACACAATCATCCATATTAAAAGCTTTCTTCCACCTGATTATTACTTGATCATTTCTTAATTAGAATAACAGACTAAAGTACATGTTTCCAGTGGATTCTATGGTCAAAAATCAGGATACAATAATTAATCTTTTATCAGGGAATTATCACATTTTAATAGATTTAAAAGGATTTCTACTTACATATTATCATGCTCTGATTCTAGTAGAATATAACATAGATATCTTCATATATGTATGTTAGGAATGATTTAGATTTAAAACAATCTTTTTATATTGTGAAAGATCCTGGATAATATGAGAATAGGGAAGGATGACTCTAGGTTGTCTTAGCTAAGTATGAAAGAAATTTTTTTTTTGGTTAAGAATTAGGGTCATTTCAGCGCGGATCGGAGTACTCTAAGTCCCCAGAGCGCGGACTAGAGTATAAACGATTCCAAATCTCCGAATCCCCAGAGTGCGGATCGGAGTACTCTAAGTCCCCAGAGCGCGGACTAGAGTATAAACGATTCCAAATCTCCGAATCCCCAGAGCGCGGATCGGAGTACTCTAAGTCCCCAGAGCGTGGACTAGAGTATAAACGATTCCAAATCTCCGAATCCCCAGAGCGCGGATCGGAGTACTCTAAGTCCCCAGGGCGCGGACTAGAGTATAAACGATTCCAAATCTCCGAATCCCCAGAGCGCGGATCAGAGTACTCTAAGTCCCTGAAGCGCGGACTAGAGTATAAACGATTTTAAAACTCCAAATCCCCGAAGTGCGGAGCGAAGTACTCTAATTCCCCGGAGCGCGGACTAGATTATAAACTATTTCAAGCCTCCAAGTCCCCGGGGCACAGAGTCAGCAAGAAGTCCAAGTACTCAAAAGATGTGGGACGAGAGGTACGCCATGTCCAAAAATGTTTGAACAACACAAGAATGGACCGGGAGATAATGCAACTCATAAGAACTTGAGTTATGGCTACAATTAGTCAGCAAACCAAATAAAGACAAGAGAATCATTCAAACAAAAAGAAACTAAAACTTTATTCAATAAGTCCAAAATGGGGATACATGATCACTCCTACAAAATTCAGACCTCTCTATACAAACTACAAGTTGTGGAAGATAAAAACAATTACAAAACTTAAGCAGGAAACTCGTTGAACAAGTGCATCGATTATTTCTTCGACTTCTTCTTCTTGTCTTCCTTTGGTGTTTCTGACGACTCCTCTCCCTCACCCTTTTTCTTGGACTTTTTGCTTGCTAGAGAAACGGAGTCAGGAGTAGGAGACGGAACATCTAGTGGTTTGGACCTGCCCGGGAGAATGATTTTCAAAGGTCTGTTACGAGGGTCAGTGAGTTCCAGTATTTCAGATTCAACTTTGACTTTGACCTTTTTCTTCTCCTCGTCGGCGAAACGGTCCTTCATGCTCATCTCTGAAGTATGCTCAAAGGCGCCAGTGATTTCAATTTCATCGCTTCCTTCGGCAGGAGACGAAGTATCAAGTTTGTCATCATCTAGCGCCCCGATCACTTGAGCGTCTGGACCGGGAGTTACTCCTGCGTGAGCAACGTCGCTTGTTTTCTCTGCTTCCTCCTTGGCGTCATCGCTCCTCGGAGTTGGCTCGGCGTCAGAGCAACCTGCACGAAAACATAAGGAATGAGCATTAGAACGAATAGCCACTGCTGAAAAATGACGGGAACTCTTCAACTTCTAGAGAAAGAAGAATTTCCTACCAGGGTCCGGTTGGCTATCGGTGGCACGAGGGGTTTCACCCTCCAGGATAGGTGACAGCACATGAACACCAAGCCCGGGATCTTCGGGATCATAACTAGCATGCTGCTCGAATG
The DNA here is from genome assembly GCA_030737815.1 of Allium fistulosum. Classification (NCBI taxonomy): domain Eukaryota; kingdom Viridiplantae; phylum Streptophyta; class Magnoliopsida; order Asparagales; family Amaryllidaceae; genus Allium; species Allium fistulosum. Next base: position 408,743,902 of record CM060908.1, on the reverse strand, counting down.
GATCAAGTGTTGGCCGACCGACCGATTGAGCAGCGTAAGGAGCGGCTATGTGAGGAGTAGTAGCATCGGCCCCAGACGGGCCAGCTTCGTCATTCTTCTCTTTCGGAGGGGAAGAGCCTTTGCTATAAAGTGCCAATGCTGCGGATAAGTCCGATGGCTCATTCCCCCTTAGGAACTCCTTCACCAAGACATCCTCATCGACCTCGTTGGAGCCCGACTCGACCTTCTTGATCCTTATCAAAGTTTCCCACGCCTCAGCCAGGGATTCGAGGTAGCCGTCGCCCAGAAATGTTAAGTCGCGGTGCATAAGGACGCGGGCTCCATACTCGGCGATCAACGGGTCAAACATACTTTTGACCTCTTCCCTGCCGGCTTCTGCGGCCGCCTCGAGGCGAGAATCAAGCTCTTCCACAGCCATTCTTTTGCCCTCCTCACGGGCCTCGTCCTTCATTTTCTCGACCCCGGCGAGTTCGTCATCGAGCTTTGTCTTCAGGAGTCGGGTAGCAACAATCTCATCACAGTATCGCTGCGATTCTTCTTGAGCAGCTACTTTGTCTTCCTTCTCCTTGGAAAGTAATTCCTTCAGCTCCTTGACTTGAGTAGCAAGTGCGTCCCTTTCCTTTTGGACAGAGTCTTTTTCTAGGGCGAGGGCACCGCTGTGCTGGACTGCTTCGTCAAGCTCTTTTTTGTGAGCCGCCTCTAAACGAGTAACTGCCTCGGTAGTATTTTTTGCGCTTTGTTCAGCGGCTTCTAGCTTTGACTTATACGAAGCAAGCTCTTCGTCTTGGAGTTTGATGATTTTCTTATCGCTGTCAGCCTCCAGATTCAGACGGTCAATCTCGTGTTGACGCTCAACAGATACTTCCGAGACCTTCTCCACCAAGTGCACAAACGCGTCATGTTGAACATAGACTTCGTTATTGCCGGCAATGGCACTCTGCTTCACATGCCCGGGAATATGATGAATGGCCGGGAGGAACTTCAGACCATCGAAGCAAATTTTTAGAAACTTGGCCTTAAGATCGACCATCTTTTCCGCAACAGTTGGGTCCACCGCAGGAGTAGGAGGAGGAGGCTTTGAAAACTCCGTTCTTTTACGTTGCTCTCGAACTTGCCTTGTACTCGATGAACTGGAATATTGTTCTCGAGGAGCATCAGACTGATAACCCTTCTATAAGGATTTCTCTCTATCCGGCTCAGTTGGAGGAGGAAGATCACGGGACTGGGAAGATTGAGAATGTGCCTTCTTGCGGTGAGACGACTCTCGGGGACGATTATCCCTATCTTCATACTCGCCTCGGTCCCTGCATCTGCCTGAACCGGAATCCCGTCCAGAGTGATGGAATATAGAAGACCCCTGAAGGCGATCAAGTCCGTGAGAACGCCCCATATCACCTGCAAAGAATGGAGATAACAACGAGTTAAGAAAAGTCCGTAAGATGAGGAAAAACTTGAAGTGTATGATGGAATGCATATGTGCGTGTGTGTCCTAGTGTTCCCCCCGACGGACCAGTTCGTTTATCTTTACTAATCGGGGTGTTGTCTCCTTGAACCGGGAGTTGAACTCCCGCATTGCCTCTAGCGGGCGAAGAAAATTTGAGGGCTTCAGGATCATCAAACCCGTAATTAAGTATGTCTTCGGGAATAGAAAGGTTCGATAGACCCCTCAAGGAGCTTTCCAGATGCTGCGAAGAAGCCTCTTTCTCAGGCGGGATAGGCGTAGCTTTTGAAGTGCCACCAATTTTCTCCTTTTGAACTGTATATTTCAACTTTTTCTTCCCCTTCGAAGGGGAGGATGACGTCTCAATATCTTGAACCTCGATTGCCGGATTCCAAGCGGGACCCACGTTCTCGCCTTGAGTCTCAGGAACATCATCTTCTCTCCGCTCACCTTCTCCGTGCGTATCGGGAGTGCGACGCGACGACGATCCGGCCTGTTTTTTCCCTTTACCGGACGAAAGTTTGGGAATGGTGACACCTTCTGGAAGGCTGATCCGACGACCAGGGGCTAGCAAGCCAAACCCCGACAGTGATTCATTTGAAATGATAGTCCGGATGTCTCGATTCTCAGCAGGAAGAGCTCTAATGGCTTCAACAGCCTCAGAATATCCTCGGCCTTCCAGACGCGGGTTAATACCTGAAAAGATGAGATAAAGAGTTAGGAAAAGCATGACTCCGATTAAATACGAATAGTGACTTAGCAGAGAGACTTACTGCCTTCAACCCATCTCCTAGCGAAACCAGAAGGGCAGCGCACATAGAACCATTCCTGTTTGTACATGGCGAATTTGCTACATGCCCCTGTCAAGATCTGGCATTTGTGGTATGGCTCGAGGAACATAAAAGAAGGACTGTCTTTCCGTCTCTTCAACATGTAAATATATCTGATATCACCAGCGGTTGGAGGTCTGGAGAAGACAGCCATGAAAAGTAGATAAGTCCCATATAGAAATGCATGGCCGTTCGGGTGCAGCTGCGACGGAGCTATGTCTATGTACTGCAGTACATCTCGGAGAAATAAGTTGAATGGAGGCACGCTGCCCATCCAACACATGAACTTGTTGCAGGTAGTGTACCCGACCGGGGGCAGATGAGGGCGATCGTGTCTTGAAGGAACTAACACGTCGACAAAAGGAATTCCATGAATGGAGCATATCCGTCGCAGATCAGCTTCGTTGATTTTCGAGGCTTGTGAATCGATCGAATTGTCTAGTAAGATTGTTGCCTCCAGAGCATCAGGTGCCAAGTTAAGAGCAGGAGAAGTCGACGGGTTAGAAGAATCAGCGGCTCCTTGCCTCGATGACGGCCCAGGCCTGTCGGATATGGTATCGGAGCTAGATTTTCTCGACATCCCCAATAAATAACGAACCTGGCTAAGTGCTTGAGATAACTATACTTAAAAAACGTTGAACGTTAGAATTAGCAACACGAGTTTTCCCCCCGCGTGGTGTGTGAACTAGTGCATGCAGTTGTGTACAAGCAATAAGATTTCAAAGATATAAAAATGAGCTTTGAATCGTTGCCTTCGAAGACCGTCATCGCTGACCGTCTCGAAGATCCCGCCTGGTAGTGATTAAAGTAACCGGCTTAAGTGTAGTTTGACATTTATACTGTTCGGCATTTTTAATGTTGTTCGGCAATTGCTTTGTTCGGCTAAGGTCATGGTTCGACCTAAGGGTTGTTCGGCTAAATTCAATGTTCAGCATGTCAATTGTATTGTTCGGCTAAAGTCAATGTTCGGCATGTCAATTGTATTGTTCGGCTAAAGTCAATGTTCGGCATGTCAATTGTTCGGCTTGGGTTATCGTTCGGCTAAGTTATTGTTCTACATTTTAGTAATTGTTCGGCATTGATGCCGTTCGGCATTCAAGATTGTTCGACTTGGGTTATTGTTCGGCTAAGCTGTCGTTCGGTCTTAGTTCGGCTAAAGTAGCGCTCCACCCTCGGTTTCAACTTCGCCCTACTCCTTCTCCATCTGCGCTGAACGACAGAGACAGATCGCCCGGCGAAGACTACGCCGTTCAACACCCCATCTTTCTTTTTGTCGTTCGGCACGAAGGAGCTAGCCCCAACTAGACAATTCCAAATGTGCGAGCCGTTTCTGCTCAACACATATCATACGACCATAGAAATGTCCCATTTCCCACGAAAACAACCTAAGTCTTGTGTTGAAGTAATCTAATCACTGAAGGAATGATACCTAGTTCGAAAGTCGAAGTTGAGGAAGGATCAATTAGGTCTCAAATCTGGTAGGATGGCGAGAATTGCGAGTCCTTAAGGAAATGACAGAAAAGAAAGCGTAAAGGGAAAATGGTGGAACGGCGCTTGGTTATATAGAGGGAGAAAGAAGTCGAAAAGGCCATGACCGGTAGAACCGGTCAAGGTCATAGCGTTCGGCCTCGGCGCATCGTTCGGCAAGGAAGCACCGTTCGAACGCGAATGTCTCGTTCGGCATTTGGAACACGTCCGGCACACATCGGTCCCACAAAAGGGGCATCTCCGTTCGAGGTTAGCCAAGGGTTTAAGACATGACGAAAAGGTTGCACGGTTCAAAGCGCATCACGTTCGGCCACGCGATACACTTTGGGGGGCAAGTGTTTCCTGGAGATTTGACCAGGCAACTAGCGCTCGGCATCTCAGACCGTTCGGCATCCAGCAGTGTTCGGCGACGCACTTGGCATCTAGGAGTATTCGGCGAAGTACACAGCATCCATAGTGTCCGGCATCCAGCAGTGTTCGGCGAAGTACACAGCATCCATAGTGTCCGGCATCCAGCAATGTTCGGCGTCAACTGGCACTCGGCGACAACCAATGCTCAGCGCTAGCGTTCGGCATCATTAGAACTCGGTGATAGGAGAACTTGGCATCAAGAGCGCTCGGCATCCCAAGGTACTCGGCGTAGTACTCGGCAACAGGAGTACTCGGCATCCCAAGGTACTCGGCGTAGTACTCGGCAACAGGAGTACTCGGCATCCCATGGTGTTCGGCGTAGTACTCTACATCCAGAAGACATTCCGTATGCACAACTACTCAAGATAACGGTGTCGTTCGGCCTGTATGCACCGTTCGTTCAAGAGCTTGAGATGGAGGCACGTTCGGCCTCAACAGACAACCATCCTACACTTCCCACGACACCAACACACCGTTCGACATAGAAGGAATGGTTCGACGTAGCGGCGTTCGGCACACCTGGTTCGGCATACAGCGACCACTGGACTGGGGCTTGAGCGTTCGGCTATCCAGCCCACTTGGGAAGTCCAGCCCATATTTGCCTATAAATAGAGGGGCAGGGTCACAGTGAAAGGGATCCTTTTTTGGAGAGAGAATACGGGGGAGACTCTGCCATTTTCAAGACTCATCTTCTCTACTTAAACAACTTCATTCAAGCATTTGATTCACAAATTGTAATTGTAATCAACTATAAAGAAGATCAATAAAGTTTAACCTCAAAGTGGACGTAGGCAATTACGCTGAACCACTATAAATTTGGTGTTCTTACTTTCTGCATTTAAATTAGCATTGTCTTCTCTGTTTAATTTACTTTCATCACTTATATCTCTACACAATCTTTCTGAACGAGGTTAGTGACCAATTTTGGTGCTAACAGCATCCATTATAAGTATATAGGTAGACACTCATGTCGGAATTGAATTGCTCAAAATACCGCGTTGTAAATAAAATTTGGCAAATCTCAGAATATGCAGTAAATAAATATAATCACAGATCTCAAACACAGAGTAAAATAATGCAGTGGAAATAAAAGAGATAGTAGTTCATGAAGCTACTATATAAATATATCAGAGTTACATAAGATATAACAGAAGAAATAGAATACAACAAAAGTCTCAATATAATAACCAAGTACAAGCTGAGTAGAACAACGGAACTGAAATAGATAGGACAAGACAAGCAGATAATTAGGACAAGACAAGCAGATAATTTCCAGCGATTCAAATCTCCAAGAGAGTGGAAATCCAAATCTGTGAATAACTCAGGCTGACCCGAGCGTAACGCAAAACACAAAACACTCGAGTCAGGACAATATATACTTATATAATATAAACCAACTCAAGTGAACTGTAATAAGGTACAAGTAACTTAAAGAATGCTTGGGATCGCCCATTCTTTAAGGATCCGTTAAACTATTTACTATGTAGTAATATACGCTATATACAGCAGTGTCTAATCAGTAAAGTATAATCATATAGAAAATAGCGTTAAGGGGATGGAGAACCTTAACGCGGTCGGATCTTAAAAATCAAAATCGTAGTAAAACTCGATATGGTAGGTGACACGGCACAACTAGGCAATGCCAGGGTAGATATACCAATTACGCATCCGGACTAGTGGTGACGCATAGCAGCCACTACCGCCCACCTCGAACAACACTCCCAAATCAAGGGTGGCCACCAAATCAATCACAAGTAATAGAATGGTATCGAAGAAGTGTGTCCGATCAGAGGTGCTACCTCATTGGTCCGTCAATCGCTCCTGTTTTAGCCACCTTATGCCAACTCACGGGAGTTGGGTCCACGTATATACCTTAGGATCGTCGCCACCATCCTACTTCATTCTGGAAACTCCACCGCGTACACAGTTGTCAAAGTGGTTTTCGGTATCAACAGAGAGTATGTCCATATCCGATCCCGGTCTCTTTAACAACCAATCGTTATTATAACCCATGGTTATAACTTTTAAAACAATACTTTACTTCAAAATAAAATATCATTTCAAAACCATATATTTATCAAAATAAAGATTAAATCAATTCCAAACCATTTCCATATATTTAAAATATCATATATTTCCAAAACTTCATTTCAACCCATTTTAATATAATAAAATATCATATCAGTTCAAATCCAAATATTCAACTTTTAGATACCTTTTAAATTCAAAGATATCATTTATTCACTATCATTTTAAATCACCTTTAAATAGTTTATATTTCAATCAAAATAATTCATTTAACCCTTTTAAAAGTGTAATTATTATACTTTCAAATCAAGTATTCAATTTCCAAAATTTCAAACCATTCTGAGTTCGTTTACTAAGTCAAAAACCCTAATTATTACAATTTCAGCATTTCACAGCATTTAAAAACAACTGCTATAAGTTATATTTGAAAACATTTTTTATTCAGCAAAGACAACACTTAAAACTGCTGTTAAAACTCAGTTTTAGTTGAATTATAGTTCAAAAACAGAAAAGACAGCATTTTAGAAGTGCTGCGGTAGTTCAGATTTCAAAACAAGGGTTAAATTTGGTTTCAGCAAAGACTGCAGACCATTATAGCATTTCCAGAGAATGCTATAATAGGCCTGAGTTCAATATTAGCCTATAAGTTCAATTACAGCAACTACAGCATTTCAGAAATGCTGTAATAGCTCTTTTTACACAATTTTAGTTCAAAACAGAATCTATAGCATTTCTAAATGCTATTAAAAGTAGATTTCAGGTGTTAGTGTATTTCCAACAATTAAATAACTTCAATTTAAAACACATATACATTTTTAAAATCATATTTTAACATTTAAAATGTTCATTTACATATCATTTAACATATATCTTTTTCACAATAAATTTCTTATAATTAAATCCAATTTTCAACAATTTACTTAATAAATTTAAGTGTAAAAGTTTCCAATTCTTCACATTTCAACAAATAAACTTAACACTTCAAATTTAAATTACCATTTCACAAATTTAACTAAATTTCCAATTTTATTTAGTTAACTTAAACCTTTAATTAAAACCAAATTTCACATTTCCAAGTCAAGTTATATTTTGAAAGATCACTTTTAAACATTCATTTATTTAACCACTTAAATTCATAGAAAAATCAATAATACTTTAATAAATCACTTAAATTCAAATTTAATCAAATTATCATATTTTACCATTTTCCAAATATAATTAAATTTCCATTTTATTCATATAACTTAAATATCATTTTTAACCAAAATTCCAAATTCCAAACTTAAGTTATATTTCAATAATCCAATTTAACCATTCATTAATTACATTTTTACTCATAGAAAAATCATAATTTCTTTATTTTAAAACATTTCAAAATCTATTTAAATCAAATTTCATAAATTTATATTTTTAAAAATACTTAAAATCATCTAAAACACTTTATAAAATAACCACGGGCCTGTCTATAGTTTTCTAACCTAGGTCAAGTAATACAGATATGTATCATTTCAACCCGCAGTTTAAAAAAAAAGAAAAATCTGGGTTATATCATTTCAAACCCGCAATCCCAAGTTAAATGAATGACTTTGAAAACCGCTCAGGCCTATCATTTCAGCCCATAACGATATTCCCTTATTCTAAAGTCCGTTCGGGTATGTATCATTTCAACCCATAGTGATTCTAGTCTACAGGGAACTTGCAATGTGATAAACTGATATAAATAAACAGAATAACATAAAACAACAGTAATGGATGATATAACAGGTGTATAAACATCATATGATCATAACATAGTCAAGTATAACATGATAATATATTTCTACAGATTCACAGGGTGTCAATTTACTAGTTATATAGGTACATATTGTCTGGTGAGAATAACTCACCTGTTAAAGCTGGAGATTAGCGATCAAACACATAGAATAGATTCCAAAAAGCACAACAAGCACGATATAGCATGACTTTTGATTTGAATGAATGGAGAGCCTTGATATTTATCTTGTAAACAATAGCCAAACAAGACAATATACACATAAATATTCAACGCAAACAATGTTGAAACAATGAAGATAAGAAGCAACAACGGAATAGATTACTTGACTGTGCTTTAACCATTCAAAAGCTCGAACAAGGGGTTAATTTTCTCAGCCATGATGATGATGAGTGTGGGAGAGACAAGGTTAACTTCCTTGAATACATAAGACAAAACAATACAAACAATATAAGTTTTCAGATGCACAATACGATAGAATAATATAGAATCTACTGCACGAATCAAAGTAGAATTGCTTTGCACTTGCTTCCAACAACCTTCAGGTTCAGCCATATGGTGTACTACAGGTCTAAGGCAAGATTTGGATCAGGTTTTGGTTGCCTAAGGGTCGGCCAAACATGTTTAGAGGATAGCAAAAGGTGAGTATGCATGAAACAACACAACAAGGCAAAACAATGTCACTTTAACATGGATTCAAGGCAATTCATGGCTCGGCCAAGGCTCATGGGGCACGGCCAGAGGAGTGGGGTCCAAGGTGATGACGTGGCAGAGGGTCCAAGTGGTGCTGGAGGTGGTGTTGGTGGCGGCCATGGGTGGTGGAAGGTGATGGTACCAAAACTAGGCCAGCTTGAGTGCATAGGTGATGGCTAGTGCTAGTTTAGATGGATTTTTGTGATGATCTTCATCATGGCTTGGCTTGGCCTGAGGAGGAGAGGTGTTAGGCTGTGTGATGGTCAGAGAAAAGTGGTGGTGGTGGTCAGCCACAGCTTGGAGGAAGGGGAATACAGCTATGAAGGTGGAGAGCATGTGCAAATTCAAGTAGAAAATCATAAAAAGACAAGAAGAAGATATAATTTTTTACCTAAGCTTCACAAGGAGAATAGCCATGATTTTTTTGTGAGAGGAGGAGAAATGAATTTCGTGAAAGTGAAAAAAAAATGCAGCTGAAATGAGTAGATTACACGCCCAAAACAATTAAGAGAAGAGTTGGGAAAATGAAAGGTCGGGAGATGGAAAGCCTTAGGAGTTTCAAGAGTTTAAAACTTTTCAAATTTCCTCTATTTCTTTTTAATAAGTTTAAATATCTGAAAATACATATAATTTCAGTTAAAATTCGAAAATGTAACAAATGAAAAAATATAAATAAATAAATATTAATTATAAATAATTAAATCAAGAAAATAGCAAAAATTGTCAACTAGGCTAGAAAAATTGAAAATAAATGGTATAAACTTTAGAAAATTCATATGAGCTTGTAATATTTTTTTTAAACATAAATAATAACATAAAATAAAAATATATTCACAAAATAAATATATAAAATTTAATTTAAATATAATTTTAATGAAGAAAATAGCAGAAAATAAGAAAACAACCTTTAAAAATAGGAAATCAACACAGTAAACATTGGAAAAATTCTTTTATCAATTTAAAAATATTTAAAAGTCAAAATATATATAATATAACATATTAAACATATTAAAATAAAATATGACAAAGAAAATATAATTTATACAATTTAAAATAACAAAATTGCAAAATAAACAATTTATACTCAAAATTGAAATGTACATATCTTTTGCAGTTTAACTCCATTTTCAACGAAACAAAAAGCAGTGTTCAAGTTATTTCATCTATTTTCATAATAAAAGATAAAATTTAAGATTTTAAATAATTTGAATTTTAAGTTTAAAAGTCAAAGTTTGAACAGTTTGACCAGAAATTCACTTACAGTAAAATATTCAAATTATACTAGTTTGAACTGTAAATCACTTAATAATCAACATTTATATTTAAAAATGAAATGTTTGAAATAAAATAAGTCTAAAATAATTTAAAATAAAATAAAGTCTAATTTAAATAATATACAAAAATCTAGGGTTGTTACACCTCGGCCCGTGGTGAGTGACTTCTGTACACCGAGCCACAATTGCCTAACCACAAATCCGGGCCGAACGACATTCATATGCCGAACGAGGAAGATATGCCGAACTGTATCTGCATGCCAAATGACCTTGCTATGCTTTGTAAGGAGAAATGCCGGACGATGCTTCTACTGAATGATGGTTGGATGCCGGCCGAGGCTGGAATGCCAAACGAGGTTCATGCCGGTCGAGGCTCATGCCGGACGAGGCTTCTGCCGAACGAGGCTCTATACCGAGCGAGGCTGGAATGCCGAACGAGGCTGGAATACCGAACGAGGTTCATGCCGGTCGAACGAGGTTCATGCCGGTCGAGGCTGGAATGCCGAACGAGGTTCATACCGGTCGAGGCTAGAATGCTGAACGAGGTTCATGCCGGTCGAGGCTTATACCGGACGAGGCTTCTGCCGAACGAGGCTCTATGCCGAGCGACCAATTGATGCCGAACGAGGCCAGATTCCGAACGAGTCTGGAATGCCGAGCGGTACTCCCAATGCCGAACAGTGCTTATGCCAGGCCTCTTGCTACATGGTCAAGCCACCGGGTAACACATTCCCCCCAAAGTGTATCTTATGGACGAACATGATATACTTTGAATCATGAGCACTCCATATACCCCCGTTAAGCTCTTGGTTTGTTTTTGTTTTGTTTTTTTTGGTAGAGCTTTCCCGAATGCCGAACGAGGTGTTGGGTGCCAAACGATATTGGATGCCGAGCGACACTTGGATGCCGAACGACATTGGATGCCAAATGAGACTTGGATGCCGAGCGACATTGGATGCCGAATGACACTGGCTTGACCGGTTCTACTGGTTGATGCCTATTCAACTTCCTTTCTCTATAAAAACTGACACTTCTTTCCATCGTTCTTTTACTTTCACTTCGCTTCAGAAACTTGCAACTTTCCTTCCCCAAGACTCCAGCTACCTCTCCAAACTTTCTTCCTCACCCCGAATCTAACAAGTCCTTCCCTACAGTTCTTCCTCAGGTTGATTCTAAGCAAACTTTAATCTTGAACCAAATCAGATCCCTAAGCCCTGTTCATCCTCTTAGGTAATAACCTTTCTTTCGAGTGCTTTTTTCAGATTAGAAAATTTAGCATGAGATCCAAGCTCGTGAATTTTCCTCATACCAAGGACAGTGGGAATCGTGTACCTAAATCGTTGATCTAGGTCGATCGGTGACGTATTGATAGGCGAATGGAAAACTGGCCAAGCGTGGAATTGATGGCCCGGTGGTCTCCATGTGGAAGTGATGTTTAGGAGTTAGGAGATAAACGGCTCGGCTTCGTTCGGTGTCGAGGGTAAATGGGTCGGCTAGCAAGTGTTGAGGGAGTAGTGATTATGGATGGCTCGGTATGCCGAGTGAGTGCGGCTCGGTATGCCCCCTCGCATGCCGAACGGTGAGGAGAGGGAACAGGAGAGAAGTAGGAGTTTGGTAAAGTGCCGATCGACATGGCCCGGTATGACTTGCCAAAGGACTCGACCGTGCCAGTCGGTATGGACAGAGGGAAGGAGTAAAATTGGTGCTAAGGACAAAATGCCGAGCAATGCGGCTCGGCATAATTGCGGTTCGACATGTCTCGACGCATGCCGAACGGTAATGATGGATGGTAGGAGAGTGGTGTACATATGGCAGTTAAAACTACCTCAACCTGGATTTAGGACATTATTGACTTAACACTCTTCACATGCCCGAATATATGATAATGAACAGTGACAGACTTAAACAACTAAGCAGGTCGGACAACCCGGACTGATAACTCCCGCGTTTAGACAACTGTAAACTTGAACTTAACTTTTTTAACAGTCAGTAACCTTTCATATGCAGTGTCGATGCCGAGTCCAAAACATAAACCATCTTACGATAAGCTCTCGTAGACGGTTAGTGATGACGGTCTTCGAAGATGATAGTTCGAAGTCTAACTTTATCTCACCGACCCAGTGACTTTTAATTTCTTAGCACTTACATTCGAATGATCGCACTAGTTCACACACCTCACGGGGGGAAAATTTGTGTCGTTAAGTCTAATGTTGATTGTTTTTTAATTATAATTTAAATAGGTGTTTCATCAGACCCAGCACTCACTAGAGATGTCCAGAAAATCTAGTTCTACCACAGTATCGGATCAACCCGGGCGAGCCTCTCAGTAGGAAATGGTTGAGACTTCAAATGCATCCACGGCCCTTGTTCACGATATTCCGAGTCCTGCGATTGCATCTGATAATTTGGCTCCCGATGCCTTAGAGGCATCGATTCTCCTGGACGATCCAGTTGACTCTCAAGCTTCAAGGATTAATGAAAGCACTCTACGCCGTTTATGCTCAATCCATGGCATTCTGTTTGACGATGTGCTAGTCCCCTCAAGGCAAGATCGTCCCCATTTGCCCCCAGCCGGATATACCGCCTGCAACAAATTTATGTGCTGGGTTGGTAGTGTGCCACCATTCAACTCTTTCCTTCGTGACCTGTTACAGTATCTTGAGATCGCTTGTAACACCCCACCTCTATGCTCACAATAACAAAGAGTATTAAAAGGAAATACTGTCTGTTATTACGAAGAATAAGGCTGGATAGGAGCGGCCATCCATAGTTAGGCCTTACGCTAGTATTGGTTATCTCGATAGGAGTGGTGAATATTTTTTTTCCATCTCTTTGTTTATTTACTCCCATCGACATATTCAATTCCAGTATAAAACGAACTACAATGGTTCATAATAGTTCAGGACAACATATATAATAATAACACAAATAAGCTAAACACAGAACACATATAATATAAAATCTCATATATAACTGAAGTCAGTTACAATACATGTGATACAACTACAACTATCGACACTGGAAGTTACATATACAAGTACATTATTATAATTAATATACATTAATACATATCATCCTATAAAATAACACTAACTACTCCAAAAGATATGAAGAGACCTCATAGCTCAAGCAGTATCCCAAAGCGAGATATCAACAGCCTGTAATAACTCGGTCTGACCCGAGTATTAATTCAAAAGAAAATAATACACGGATCAGTCTAATTCAAACTCAGTAATTAATGCATGGAAGCAATAATAATTAAAATAACAAATAGACGACAATCACAATAAATCCCGCATATCCAATCCTCTAATAAGAAAATCAGATAACGGTAAATATAACACATAACAGCATTAAACAGCGAATCAGCAAAGCCAAATAATCAATAAAGATAAATAGAAGAATTATCAATGAAGATAATTAGAAAACAACGGAATAGCATAAATAGCGAATTTAACAAAATCCGATTATCAACAAAGATAAATAGAAGAATTATCGATGAAGATAATTAGAAAACAACAGAGTTACATAAACAGCAATTAACAGCAAAATCTAATTATTAAATAAATAATTAGAAAACAACAAACGACATAAACAACAATATCTAATTATCACTAGGATAATTAGAAAACACAAAATGGCCGAATCAACGATATCTAATTATCGACAAGATAATTAGAAGAATTATCAATGAAGATAATTAGAAAACAGTAAAATCTAATTATTAAATAAATAATTAGAAACAACATAATCTAATTATCTAATAGATAATTAGATAACAAAAAAATAATCAAATTAAACCAAATCAAAATACAATTTCAAAATATATTGAATTAACCACACGAAACAATTCAAGCAATTGAAATTATCAAATAAAACGTCAATTCTGATTGGCTGCAGTACATGCTCACGTGCACTGCCTCGCTACTGCAGAATATGACGTCATCACAACTCCAAATATTTAAACTAAACTCAATCACACAACTAAGTGCGTATAGTTCAGCAAGCGCGTTGCGGCAATCAACGCTACAAAACACACACATACATAGCTATATACATATACATATAAATATGTATATGTATATATACCAACTATATATATGTGTGTACACAATCAATTAATTATTCGAATCAAAACACACGCATACATAGCTATATACATATACATAAATAAATATATATATACATATACATATATATATATATACATATACATATACATATACATATACATATATATATACACCAACTATATATATGTGTGTACAATCATTACTTTGTAAATTAAAGCAGCAACATATAAAAGTGCATGACAATCTAGTTTTGAAATGGGTAACAGAGAATGCAAAACTGCAGCAGTAGCAGGTAGCATAACAAACTAGCCTACTAAAATATTCACAATTACCAATATATATGCAATATATATGTGTGTACAATCATTACTTTATAAATTAAAGCAGCAACATATAAAAGTGCATGACAATCTAGTTTTGAAATGGGTAACAGAGAATGCAAAACTGCAGCAGTAGCAGGTAGCATAACAAACTAGCCTACTAAAATATTCACAATTACCAATATATATGCACAGCCAAAAGGAATGAGTGGTCAACTTAAATGTACTTAACCATAGGTATAAATATGGCACAACAATCATATAGATGGCCAACAGCTTTTGAATGGAACTGCAAGGCAACTGGCCTTGAATGCATGCACACATTTATAAATAAGTGGCACAGTGAATTGAAAATGGCCAACACTTTCGAATGGACAGTATGAACAAATGGGATAGCCAACATAGTTTCACACATATACATTTATGGCACCGCAAATGAATGAATTAAATGGCCAACAACTTTCGAATGGGCAGCACGAATAAATGGGATGGCCAACATACATTTATGCTCGAATTAAAAGAGTAGTGCACGCTCGAAAACTACATACGTGAGTAAGTGGAAAAGACCACAAACATGGTCAGATCACATGCATGCACAAAGGCCGAGATATGATGCATCAAACATCAACAAGACAACAAGAACAGGGACATATAATTGTGTACATGAACCAAACAAGAGTGTGCAACATATGGTGATACAGGGTGTTTGACCCATCACCAAATATCAATGTTTAAAGAGGTCACATAAATGTAGATAACCAAATATATTTTTCATGCTTCAAAATATTTTTCACCAGATTTTTTATAAAATACTTGCTTGAACTCATTTTATTGCATGAAGCAAAAACCCATTTTAAAGTGGAACACAGTCCAATAGAGAAACGAAGTGCAGACATCAATGTTAGGAAATTATAACACAAAACTCATGAAAACAAACCCAGTTTGAAAAATCAATATGGCAGCAAGAATTTTTTTGTACACAAGGATATGTATATATATATGTAACACATATATATATACATATATATACATAGTAGTAAGAAATCTGGCCAATCATACAAACTTACATTCGTATAAATTGCACTGCCAAATCTCAATAGCCAGCAGCAAGGGGGTTCGAACTGCAAGGACAAAGATCAACACAAAAATACTCACATAATGGTCAATCAGTGCAAACTAGGCAATGAGCAGTACAAGGCTGCTCACCACCATAAGACCAAACTTAACAACATCCAGGATATGGAGATTAAAACAGCAACACTCCCACCCCATTCATTCAAGCACGAAGCCATACGGGTGAAGGAACCCCAAACTTCAATAATAGAACATATATATATATATATGAATGTGTGTATATATATATATATCAATTATATATATATATACCCATATATACGTAAATAGGCAACTCAAGTTTCACTTATCACCACTCAAAACATAGTTCAAGAATATCAAACATAAAAGCAAAGGCAGCAGCATAATTCCAAGGATTCAAGGTGTTTGATTGTAATATAAAAATAGGCGAAACCCCAATTCACAAAATCACTAAAATTCATCCAAGCCTATAGAAAGCTACACACCCGAAATCATCTAAATCATGCACGAAATACTTAAGATTGAATTAGAGGGTGTGAGTGAAAATCACTCACATTATCTCGAAGAGCACAAATCCATCAGCCGCAATTCCCTTTCCCCCCCACTCAGCTCGCCTTTGTACAGTGCCTGACAAGGCTTTGGGAAATATTCGAAATCGAACCCTAGCAGCCATTTTGTTTTCGTTTGTTTTGTTTTGGGCTTGCGAAGAGAAATGAATGGAGGAGGAGGAAACGGGTATCTGCCTTTGATAACAACACAACACTAAGAAAAAAAACATGGGCCAAGATTTTATTTAAAGCCCACATAACCCTTAACAAATTTTATTTCAAATTTTTAAAAGAATCTCAACCCGATTAAAAACTCCCAATAGCGAATTGCTAGCAAATTTAATCGTCTAATGACGATAATTAACTGATGCAAAACCCCAAGTCGTTACAAACTCCCCTTCTTATAAAAATTGCGTCCCCGCAATTTTCATAATTAAAGTCGTCCATAACAATTATTTTTCTAACATAAACTGGTTAAGCTAGAAAAATAAAGGTCAAGAATACAAACGCCAAAGAAATCTTTTAATTTCATAAAAGAAATTCACAAATTTTCAACAAAATCTAATTATCACATAGATAATCAGAAAACAGCAAAACTGAATAAATACAATTAACAACAATATTTAATTATCAATTAGATAATTAGAATACAGAAATCATAAAACAACAATATCTAATTATCGATACGATAATTATAAAACAGCAAAATCTAATTATCAACAAAGATAATTAGAAAACACAAATCACAAATCACAAATCGCAAAACCGTAAATATCTAATTATCAACAAGATAATTAGAAAGCACGAACTTCATAATCAGCAAACTCTAACTATCTTCATAGATAAATAGAAGAATTATCAATGATGATAATTAGAAAACAGCAATTCAATATAATCAACATAATCTAGAAATCAATAAAATGATAACTAGAAAATAACATAAAATGGATCACAATATAAAATTGGATCCCTACATATCACATAATCTAGAATCAATTAGAGACTAGAAAATCTCATAATCAGCAAAATTAGCAAATATCTAATTATCAACAAAGATAATTAGAACACAAATCAGCAATAATCTAATTATCGAAAACGATAATCAGAAAACAACAAATATCTACTTATCAAAAACGATAATCAGAAAACAACAAATATCTAATTATCAACAAAGATAATTAGAACTCAAATCAACAAATATCTAATTACCGATACGATAATTAGAAAACAACAAACATCTAATTATCAACAAAGATAATTAGAACACAAATCAACAAATATCTAATTACTGATACGATAATTAGAAAACAACAAATATCTAATTATCAACAAAGATAATTAGAAAACAACAAATATCTAATTATCAACAAAGATAATTAGAACTTAAATCAACAAATATCTAATTATCAACAAAGATAATTAGAACTCAAATCAACAAATATCTAATTACCTGTAGATAATTAGAAACAACAAATTAGCACTATCTAATTATCAATTAGATAATTAGAGACAGCTATTAGTGGATCGATCCCAGCAAATGGTGAGCTTAAGCGATAAGCCTAAACTGCAACGCACGTGCAACAACAAATGGCCGAAGCCTCACTGAGTACTATAATTTTGGCGCCCAACAAATGACCCGAAGGTCCAACAAATGACCCGAAGGTCTAGTACTGGTGATTGACCCGAAGGTCCAGCAAATGTGTCGCTAACTCTCAATCAGCAGATCTCATCAGTGACAACGATCGTGTATATAATAACCACGTGTTCACCTCTGTCTACTAATGATAGATAACTCCACGGATTTGGTTTCAATTAACGAGTCCGGAATTAACCGTTTTAGTAAAAGTGAGGGTCCATAGTCCGCACTTTTTCTAATACGTTTAAGTTGCTTTCTCGTTGACTGAAAACCCCACATAGAACCCGAAGGTCCTGAGCCTGAAAGCCAACACATAGAATCTGAAGGTCCTGAGCCCGAAAGCCCACACATCGAATCCGAAGATCCCGAGCCCGAAAGCCCCACATAAGTGTCACTAACTTTTGGTTAGTAATCTGAATAATGTTAACAGTGCGTCCCATACCACACGTTCGCACTGAACGGTTTACTAACCACTAGCTACTTTCCACTGTGTATGATTCAATTAACGAGTCCGGAATTAACCGTACAAGTAAAGTGAGGGTCCATAGTCCGTAATTTTGCTACGACGTTTAACTCTCTTTCTCGTTGACTGAAAGTGCAAAAACGTGTATTTTATAAAAGTTGTTTGATGTAGTCAAATGAACAATTCCAGAATAAATCGAATTAATAAAAGTGAGGGTTCACAGTCCGCACTTTTGTTAAAACACTTAATTTGATTCCTCGTTCCTTTGAAAACACAAAACAGTCTGAAAACCATTTATTTTAAACGAATGGAATCACGTGGAAAATCATCAAAACAGCGAAAACAGTCATAACGGCAACGGCTAATTATCGACAGAGATAAATAGAAGAATTATCACTGAAGATAATTAGAAAACAACAACATCTTATTACAATATAAACAAAGAAATCACTCGATTATATCTTCGATGAAGATAATTTAAAACAGCAAAAATCTAATCAAATATGCAATTAGCATAAAAGAAAACCAGCAAAAATCTCAACAAAATCACATAACTGCAATCGCTGCGGATCCTCAAATCGGATTCAAAATTTTCAAAGAAAACAAAAATAAACACATCTAAGTAACAGTATCAACACAATATCAGCAAAATCTAATTATCAATTAGATAATTAGAAAACACAAAAATCACAAACATCGATTTCTAATTATCGACAGAGATGAATAGAAGAATTATCACTGAAGATAATTAGAAAACAACAGAATTCACAACAACAAATTCTAATTATCGACAGAGATAAATAGAAGAATTATCACTGAAGATAATTAGAAAACAACAAAATTCATAACAGCAAATTCTAATTATCGACAGAGATGAATAGAAGAATTATCATTGAAGATAATTAGAAAACAACAAAATTCATAAATGAATTAAAAACAACAAATACAAAATTAACATTCATACCAAAATATGTATCACATTGTCTCTCAAGTGTTTAGGAACTCCTATCGATGACGCTGATCAGACGCATCGACGAGAATTCTTAATTACTCATAAGGAGATTGATACAATAAATTACAAATCACTTTTTAAATTCTTTTTAGGAACTTTAAACTTGATAGAAGAAATGTCCATTTTCAAAACATGAACATTCTTTAAATATACAACCAAGCAACAACCCATAAACAATCATATTATATTTACAAGAATTTTCAATTCCAATAAATACTCTTATTTCTAATCCATCTAGAAATTTTATTTTTATTATTTAACCATTGGTTAAACAACACAATGAAATTAATTTCATTTTCATATTTTGATTTTTAAATCAAAAGGGTTATCATCCGTACTCAGCGAAGGCAGTCTCACTGTTTTCGCTGCGCACTCTGATAAACAGAACACAAATTAATCAAATCATCAAAACACAATTTCACTTTTATTTTTAAATAAAGACATTTAAAAATTTTCAACATATTTTCAAAACTTTAGTTTTGACTCAAAGGCACAAATAAAAACATCAACAAATAGTTGTAACACATGTTCCATCTAAGTTCTGTTCTATATTATGTCCATGAACCCCTGCTCTGATACCAATTGTAACACCCCACCTCCATGCTCACAATAACAAAGAGTATTAAAAGGAAATACTGTCTGTTATTATGAAGAATAAGGCTGGATAGGAGCGACCATCCGTTGTTAGGCCTTACGCTAGTATTGGTTATCTCGATAGGAGTGGTGTATATTATTTTTTTCATCTCTTTGTTTATTTACTCCAATCGACATATTCAATTCCAGTATAAAACGAACTACGATGGTTCATAATAGTTCAGGACAACATATATAATAATAACACAGATAAGCTAAACACAGAACACAGATAATATAAAATCTCATATATAACTGAAGTCAGTTACAATACATGTGATACAACTACAACTGTCGACATTGGAAGTTACATATACAAGTACATTATTATAATTAATATACATTAATACATATCATCCTATAATAATACTGACTACTCCAAATGATATGAAGAGACTTCATAGCTCAAGCAGTATCCCAAAGCGAGATATCAACAGCATGTAATAACTCGGTCTGACCCGAGTATTAATTCAAAAGAAAATAATACGCGGATCAGTCTAATTCACACTCAGTAATTAATGCACGGAAGCAATAATAATTAAAATAACAAATAGACGACAATCACAATAAATCCCGCATATCCAATCCTCTAATAAGAAAATCGGATAACAGTAAATATAACACGTAACAGCATTAAACAGCGAATCAACAAAGCCAAATCATCAACAAAGATAAATAGAAGAATTATCAATGAAGATAATTAGAAAACAACGGAATAGCATAAATAGCGAATTCAACAAAATCCGATTATCAACAAAGATAAATAGAAGAATTATCGATGAAGATAACTAGAAAACAACAGAGTTACATAAACAGCAATTAACAGCAAAATCTAATTATTAAATAAATAATTAGAAAACTACAAACGGCATAAACAACAATATCTAATTATCACTAGGATAATTAGAAAACACAAAATGGGCGAATCAACGATATCTAATTATCGACAAGATAATTAGAAGAATTATCAATGAAGATAATTAGAAAACAGAAAAATCTAATTATTAAATAAATAAATAGAAACAACATAATCTAATTATCTAATAGATAATTAGATAACAACAAAATAATCAAATTAAACCAAATCAAAATACAATTTCAAAATATATTGAATTGGCCACACGAAACAATTCAAGCAATTGAAATTATCAAATAAAACGTCAATTCTGATTGGTTGCAGTACACGCTCACGTGCACTGCCTCGCCACTGCAGAATATGACGTCATCACAACTCCAAATATTTAAACTAAACTCAATCACACAACTAAGTGCGTATAGTTCAGCAAGCGTGTTACGGCAATCAACGCTACAAAACACACGCACACATAGCTATATACATATACATATGAATATGTATATATATATACCAACTATATATATGTGTGTACACAATCAATTAATAATTCGAATCAAAACACACACATACATAGCTATATACATATACATATAAATATGTATTTATATATATACCAACTATATATATGTGTGTACAATCATTACTTTATAAATTAAAGCAGCAACATATAAAAGTGCATGATAATCTAGTTTCGAAATGGGTAACAGAGAATGCAAATCTGCAGCAGTAGCAGGTAGCATAACAAACTAGCCTACTAAAATATTCACAATTACCAATATATATGCACAGCCGAAAGGAATGAGTGGTCAACTTAAATGTACTTAACCATAGGTATAAATATGGCACAACAATGATATAGATGGCCAACAACTTTTGAATGGAAGTGCAAGGCAACTGGCCTTGAATGCATGCACACATTTATAATTAAGTGGCACAGTGAATTGAAAATGGCCAACACTTTCGAATGGACAGTAAGAACAAATGGGATAGCCAGCATAGTTTCACACATCTACATTTATGGCACCACAAATGAATGAATTAAATGTCCAACAACTTTCGAATGGGCAACACGAATAAATGGTATGGCCAACATACATTTATGCTCGAATTAAAAGAGTAGTGCACACTCGAAAACTACATACGTGAGCAAGTGAAAAAGACCACAAACATGGTCAGATCACACGCATGCACAAAGGCCGAGATATGATGCATCAACAAGACAGCAAGAACAGGGACATATAATTGTGTACATGAACCAAACAAGAGTGTGCAACATATGGTGATACAGGGTGTTTGACCCATCACCAAATACTAATGTTTAAAGAGGTCACATAAATGTAGATAACCAAATATATTTTTCATGCTTCAAAATATTTTTCACCAGACTTTTTATAAAATACTTGCTTGAACTCATTTTATTGCATGAAGCAAAAACCCATTTTAAAGTGGAACACAGTCCAGCATAGAAACGAAGTGCAGACATCAATGTTAGGAAATTATAACACAAAACTCATGAAAACAAACCCAGTTTGAAAAACCAATATGGCAGCAAGAATTTTTTTGTACACAAGGATATGTATATATATATATATGTAACACACACACACATATATATACATATATATCTATATACATAGTAGTAAGGAATCTGGCCAATCATACAAACATACATTCGTATAAATTGCACTGCCAAATCTCAATAGCCAGTAGCAAGGGGGTTTGAACTGCAAGGACAAAGGTCAACACAAAAATACTCACATAATGGTCAATCAGTGCAAACCAGGAAATGAGCAGTACAAGGCTGCTCACCACCATAAGACCAAACTTAACAGCATCCATGATATGGAGATTAAAACAGCAACACTCCCACCCCATTCATTCAAGCACAAAGCCATACGGGTGAAGGAACCCCGAACTTCAATAATAGAACATATATATATATATATATATATATATATATGAATGTGTGTATATATATATATATCAATTATATATATACCCATATATACGTAAATAGGCAACTCAAGTTTCACTTATCACCACTCAAAACTTAGTTCGAGAATATCAAACACAAAAGCAAAGGCAGCAGCATAATTCCAAGGATTCAAGGGGTTTGATTGTAATATAAAAATAGGCGAAACCCCAATTCACAAAATCACTAAAATTCATCCAAGCCTATAGAAAGCTACACACCCGAAATCATCTAAATCAGGCACGAAATACTTAAGACTGAATTAGAGGGTGCGAGTGAAAATCACTCACATTATCTCGAAGAGCACAAATCCATCAGCCGCAATTCCCTTTTTCCCCCCCACTCAGCTCGCCTTTGCACTGTGCCTGACAAGGCTTCGGGAAATATTCGAAATCGAACCCTAGCAGCCATTTTGTTTTCGTTTGATTTATTTTGGGCTTGCGAAGAGAAATGAATATAGGAGGAGGAAATGGGTATCTGCCTTTGATAACAACACAGCACTAAGGAAAAAAACGTGGGCCAAGATTTTATTTTAAATTTTTAAAAGAATCTCAACCCGATTAAAAACTCCCAATAGCGAATAGCTAGCAAATTTAATCTTCTAATGACGATAATTAACTGGTGCAAAACCCCGGGTCGTTACATCGCTCCTTCACAGTTACATCCCAACAGTCACGCGTTCATATATGACATGTGCATTCTTTTCTCGAGCGTTCTATTCAGGCTCCCCACTCCTGGCGACATCCGTTACATTTATCGTTTCAAGAGACGATCTGACAGCCCATCTTTCGTATTCCTTGAGCCGCATAACAAGTGTCAAATTCTGACTGGGGCATGGAGCAAATTCGCTCAATACAAGCATGAATTGTTCTACGTGGGCTGTCCCCCCGGCTTTGCAAGGAGATGGGTGGAAGGGAGTAAGTTTCTCTTCCGAGTCAATACTTGTACTGGGCGAAATTGCACCTTTTCTAAATCTTTCTTCACTTTTACAGGTATCAGCCCACGCCCTGAAGGTTCCGGGTATTCTGAAGCCGTTGAAGCTATCCGGGCTATCCCTGTGGAAGACCGGGACATTAGATCTATTATTTCAAACGAATCACCCTCGAGGCTTGGGCTGCTGGCGGAAGGTCACCGAATAAGTCTTCCTCACGGCGTCACTGTAACCGGGTCTGCTATGGACAAAGGCAAAAGGAAGGCTGGACCTTCAGCACGTGATGCCCCTGACACACCTGAGGAAGGGGAGATTAGAGAATCTAAGGCGCCCGAAGCGTCGGGCGAAAATGTCAATCCCACTCCGGAGTCGGCGGTTGAGGTACATGACATTGAAGTAACGCCTCCTCCTTCAAAGGGAAAGAAGAAATTAACTTATAAATTAACGTAGAAAGAGAGTCTTCTTCTCAACACTTAGAGAGTTCGTTGAAAAGCTTATCGGACCTCAATATTCCCCTTGACTTGCTCAACTATGGCTTCGATGATCTAGAGGTCTAAAACTTCGCTCACCCGTGAGAGGCGATACGGGCGCTCAGGCCCAAATTCAGGGAGAAAAAACTCCTAATAGTAAAGATAAAGAAACTGGTCCATCGGGGGGAACACTAGGACACACACGGACACGTGCACTTCACTTTGCACTTCAATTTTGGCCATCACACTAGTACAAAAAGTGCATATTGCTTCGCCTCATTTGCATCAGTTGAAGTAAAAACTGATGCAAATAGAACTATTTGCATCAGTTCCATCTTAATAACCGATGCAATTGGTACGTGAAAAGAAATATGTAATAAAAAATCAAATTTGCATCAGTTGTCACCAACAACCGATGCAATTTTTACGTGCAAATAGTTTTAGTCGCATCGGTTTTAAATTCAACCGATGCAACTACATTAGTTTGCATTCATTTTCCATCGGTTTGCTACTCCAACTTTCATTTTCCCTCCCCTTAACTTTTCATTTCCCGCTTAGCTTTCATTTATCCCTCCACTTCCCCCGTAACCCGTTAAGAAGAAACAAAAGGAATTTTATATTCGTTCAATTGAACACTTCAAATCAAATTGAACGACTTCAAATAAAATGAAATCTAATGTCAATTTATAAACTCATGTCTCGATTCGAATTCAAAAGCAAATATCAAAGCCGAATCAAAATTGGCTCTCGTAAGCAATTCTCAAATTCAGTTGCGGATTCTAGGGGATTCGATGCGTTGAATTTGATTTGGGGATTTCAGTCGCTGGTGGGTTGGTCATGTGTAGTTGGTCTCAGTGAATTAGGAACTCGCGATTTGGAAATCGTTGTTGGTGGAGGCGATAAAACTGCAGTGACGAGGGACAGTAGGCAGTGACGATAAAACTGCAGTTTTCGTTTCAAATTCTTGAATAGGTAGCTAGAAAAGAGTATTCTTTTAGCAAAGAAGAGATGGAACTACCTATCGTTTTGAACCTCGTCGCAACTGGATTAAAGGTATTCATGTTCTTGCTCAGTTGAATATTCTTTATTAACTTCAAGAAATTTTTACGATTTATGTGCCTTTGATCCTGTTTACATGATTGATAATGTATTGGCAATTGTACCTCACATAGTACACATTAAGGGTCTATTATGTTATTCCATCTTGAAAGTCTCTCATTTTCGTTTAATTTGTCAAGTTCAGCTAGAAGTGAGTAGATGATCATTTTTGGGGAGTTATGTGTTCCCCATACTGTTTTTGTCCATTCTAATTCATTGTTTTTTGCTCTAATCGAACTCCGTGCTGATTTGAGTGAGAATTTACCTGAGGGGTTCGGTAACCATTTCCAGTAATCTTCATGAACAACAATTTCCACTATGATTTGTTGTATTGTAGTGCAAATGTGAGGTGGCAGTGCTGTTGCCAATATTCTCCATTTGCTTTGAATATAAATAGTAGAAACCACCATAAATGGTCCACCTAGATTAGCCAGTGAATTCCATCCTATGACATTGACTAATGAGCGATCGTATAACCAAGGGTCCATCCATAAGTTAGCATTTCTTCCATTAACACAATATGTTTGCTGACGAGACCCTTACTATCCTGTCTAGATTTAAGTAATGTTTTCCAAAAAGCTGATGCGTTGTTGTCAAATTGAATGGACCAATTGTTTGTTTTATAATACTTGTTTTTCATCCAAATAGCCCATAAGCTATCTGAACTCAAAAATATCCACAACAATATGACTGTGTTGGTTTGATACTTGTACACATTAAGGGTCTATTTATTAACATAAGAACTTGTACACATTCATACACATGTATGCACATTTTGATTGTGTTGGCTTGATACTTGTACACATTAAGGGTCTATTTATTAACATAAGAACTTGTACACATTCATACACATGTAAGACTACAAGAATCTTTAATGTACCTCTGCCTTGAGTAGATGTTTATTTAATGTTTACATAAAATTATAGATGAAAATTTATCATGATGCTATATTTACAAACAAAAGAAGAAGAAAACAAATGTCAGATAGGGTCCATAGCTCATATGACTGTAGGACATCATTTTATTTTTCATATTTGTAGGTACTTACAAACAAATATTTATGGTCTGATAAATAAAACTGCACTGCACACTGTGCAAAACATAACATAAATATATAGAGATATAACCTGAGCAAAGGCAGTGAAGGATTGAACAAGCACATCCGCAAACTGATCTGGAGTGTATTGTCTGTAAAGCAGAGGATTAATGTAGTAATTTTGCACATAATCACTACTCCCAGCACTAATGATATAAACTGATCCTGAAATTATATCTGTATAATTAGCATTTGCTCTCGGAGCGATTGTCTGCAGCTTGGATTGGTAATCTTTGAAATACTGCAGTTGTTGAGTAAGCGCATTCGCCCTCTGCAATTGATAATATCGACAAATCGTTAGAAAATCATAAAATATTAAAAAGATTGGTCTATACTCTATAAATTCTAGTTGATAATACTTACATAAAGATTTGCTGTTCTGTCCAGGTAACCAGAAGCACCAGATGCAAAATTAGCTCCTTGTAGAAGATTGTTTTCATTCGCTTGTGGACTTAGGTATGCTTGTAGAAGATTGAATCACACCCAATCTGGGTATGAATACTTAATTTAGACCTATCATTGTGAAATGCTAGAGGCATTAGTAAGATAGCTATCCTGATTGGGACCACGTTAGCTATGGATGATTTTACATGAAACGTAAAGTTATTAAAGTACGTTAGAGTCCTAATTGATATTAAGGCTATTGATGAGCTTAAAACGCAAGTTAGGGCAAAGGATAGGAAAGGTAATGTCTATATCCAAGACATTGGGAACGAATTTATACATTCAATTTATAAGCAATGTAATTGCTTTAGACACTCTAATGCATAGTGCTCCATGGTTGTTTCACCTGTTAAATAAGTTTGGAGGAAAAAAGGTCCACAGACATTAGATACTAATCATTCAGACAGTAGCATATTTACAGGCCATGGTGATCAAACTACATAAACAAGTCCTCTTCTACAGAGGACCTAGAAACCACCGAAACCACTACAAACCAAAAACT
Organism: Allium fistulosum; assembly: GCA_030737815.1. Lineage (NCBI taxonomy): Eukaryota > Viridiplantae > Streptophyta > Magnoliopsida > Asparagales > Amaryllidaceae > Allium > Allium fistulosum. Next base: position 408,716,817 of record CM060908.1, on the reverse strand, counting down.
ACATATACGCAGTCTGATCATAATACAGGAAATCCTCAGGAGGAGAAGGATGAGGCTGTCCATGAGGTTGGAAAAACTTATGAAGTGCATGACCATGCTGAGTCATCTGAGGATACCCCAGAAGTGATAGTAAACCCAAACCTTATTGAAGAGGGTAGTGAGCAGCTCCCTGAAACAATAACAGATTTGAGAAATGCTAATGCTGATTTAACTGATGCAGAGGATATGGAGGCAGAGGTGAGTAGTCCTATATCATATACAAAACCCAATCAGAATTACAATACGCAATTCAATAAGGCAGGAAAACATAGCGAGGCGAGTAGCTCACAAAGTATTTCTCCTAGAAAACTAAGGAGTAACTCCCAAAACTCTAAATGTCTATAATCAACTGGAATGTGAGAGGTCTAAATAGTGATACCTGCAAATTAGACCCTTATAATCTTAGAAGGACTTACCTGCCTTCTATTATGGGTATACTGGAGAATAAGTCCACTGACCAAAATATTGAATTCTTTTTTGTTACTGTGGGTGATTATTGGGAATTCATTTGCAACAATGACACTAAAGACAAAGGTACTATCGCTAATACATTTACACATTTGCTCACTGGAATTATTATTTTTCCCTGTGAATTTTTCTACTGCTGTAAGAAACGAATGTAAAATATCATACCAGTGAAATCGGTGGCAAGTTTTCCATTGCAAAATCTACCGGTTGGTGCATGATTATTAAAATCTCTGCCATATGGAGGAAAATTGGATTTGACAAGCGTGTAAAGATGATTATTATTCCCAGCATCAAGGACTGAGTCACCAAATATGAAAATAGCAGGTACAAGCCCCTGCACTTTTGTCAATTGAACAAAGCATAAGAGTACTAGTATTGCTACATTTATATGTATTGCCATTGTTTTCTTTTTCGTACTTGTTTGGAGAGAGAGATATGAAAATGAATGAGGTTTGTGAGCATTTAAGTAGAGCGAGTTGTGATATAAAGGTGGTTTTATTCTTATTAAGGGTCTATTTATTAACATAAGAACTTGTACATACTCAAAAATAGCCCATAGTACACATTAAGGGTCTATTTATTAACATAAGAACTTGTACATATTCATACACATGTATGCATATTTTGATTTGTAATGTATTGACAGTTTTCTTCTTCATTCAGTTCTTTGGGAGTGGCTAACAGCTAAACTATACATATGCAGGTGCTGGCACCAGGAGGAGCTAAAGACCCAAATGAAATTATAAGAGATTATCTTGGAAGGGAGCCATATGTTCGTTTATTTATAGACAGCAATACAAGAAACAGCTTGTGGAATACCCTCATCTACAATGCTTGCTAATTCCTTGGCCAACATTGATACTACCTTCATATAGTTCAGTCATCTTTGGTTGATTGATTCTAGACAAGTATATCAGTTGTAACTTTTCTGTTTCATGCCTCTAATTTTATTTTTCTTTAGAATTTATTTATGTTTTTCATTCTTTTGTAGAATTATTAAATCTGATTATGTATTTGCCATCAAATTTAATTTTGAATGATAGTAATATTGCATGCAATAATTGTTTGTTATAATCAATAATATATATATAGTCTATTTGAGTATTGTAATAATGGTTTCTGAAAATGGCTTTTTTGCATCAGGTATAAATAGCTGATGCAATAGAGGGATTAGTTTGCATCGGTTGTTATAAAAAACCGATGCAATAGAGGGATTAGTTGCATCGGTTTTCATTACAACCGATGCAACATGGGGGCTGTGTCCAAGCAACCAACCATGATATTTTGCATCAGTTGTTAGTAACAACCGATGCAAAAAGGACCGTTTTGCATCGGTTTCAGAACTGATGCAAAAGTGTTAAGCCTGTTGCATCGGTTGCATATGCATCGGTTGTTGAACTGATGCAAAAGGGGGGTAAACAACCGATGCAAATGGCCTGTTTTGTAGTAGTGTCACTCTGTTCTTTTTTAACTTGTCGTTATTCTCATTATGCACATGTGACATGGGACGCACTCATAGACTCGATCGTCTTCACGGGTCATCTATTTTTCATCATTCTGGCCGGGATTCGGGCCCCGACAAGTGCCGAAACAGGGATGACTTCGGAGACCGAGATTATCGCACCCGAGAATCAACTTATCGAACGAAATCATATAGCCAGTCCTCATATTCCCGCGATCATCCTTCTCAATCAGAGCTAGGAAGGGAGAAGTCTACGCAGAAAGGGTCCCAATTCGATGTCCCCCGTGATCAACACTCTGGTTCATCCAGCACACGGCAATCTCAGGAACCTCACAAGAAGTCTGAACTTTCAAAGCCATCTCCCCCTATTCCCACAATAGGTCCGACGATATCGGAGAAGCTAGCCGAGCTTAAAGTTAAGTTCCCCAAAATCTGCTTTGATGGTCTGAAGTTCCTGCCGGCAAACCATCACATTCCGGGGCATGTCAAACAGAGCGCCATTGCTTGTAACAATGACGTTTATGTTCAACATGACGCGTTTGTCCATCTAGCTGTAAAAGTCTCGGAAGTCTCTGTTGAGCGTTAACACGAAATCGACCGCCTGAAGCTTAAAGCCATTCACGATAAAGACATTATCAAAGCTCAGGATGCGGAGCTCTCTTCGTACAAGTCCAAACTCAAAGCTGCCCAACAAAATGCTAAAGATACTGCGGAGGCCGTCATTCGTCTGGAGACAACTCAAAAGAAAGAATTTGACGAAGCGGTCCAACGCCGCGGGGCCTTGGCTTTAGAAAAGGACTCTATTCAAAAAGAAAGGGATGCATTCGCCTTGCGAGTCAAAGAGTTGGAAGATCTACTCTGCAAAGAGAGAGAAGAAAAATCTACTGCCCAGGAAGAGTCGCAACGATATTTCAATGAGATTGTTGCTACGCGACTCTTGAAGGCAAAGCTCGACGACGAGCTCTCTAAGGTTGAGATGCAGATGGATGAAGCCTGCGAAGAGGGCAAGAGAAGAGCATCCATAGAGATTCACTCTTGCCTTGAGGCGGCTACAGAAGCTGGCAGAGAGGAGATCAAGTGCTTGTTCGACCCGCTGATAGCTGAGTACAATGCCCGTGTCCTCATGCATTGGGACTTAACTTTTCTTGGCAAGGGTTATCCCGAATCTCTAGCCGAAGCATGGGAAACTTTAATAAAGATTAGGAAGGTTGAGTCGGGCATCGAGGAGATTGATGAGGAGGCTTTGGTAAAAGAATTTCTTAAGGGGAATGAACCTTTAGACTTGTCTGCAACAATGGCTCTTTTTGGCAAAGACACTTCTCCATCAAAGGAAAAGAATGACATTGCTGGTCCGTCTGGGACCGAGTCTCCAGCTCCTTCTCCTGCTCAATCGACTGATCGACCAGTACTTGATCCATTCGAGCAACACACTAGTTATGACTCAGAAGACCCTGGCCTCGGCATTCATATCCTATCACCCATTCAAGAGGGTGAGACCCCTCGGATGGTTGAGAGCTAGCAAGAAGCCGGTATATAACTTCTCTCCTTAAAGTTCCAAAAACCGTCGTTTTCGGTGAGAGGTTATTGTATTCTAACGTTCGTCTCTTGTGATTTTGTGCAGACCGTTCTGATCCCGATCCGTCTCCAAGGACCGATGACGCCAAGGAGAAAAAGGGGAAAGCTAGCGAGGCTACTCACGCGGGAGTGACCCCCGGTCCTGATGCTCAGGTGATTGAGGCGCTTGACGAGGATAAGTCCGAAACTTTGTCCCCCGTCGAAGAAAGTTATGAAGGATCGACTCGCGGAAGAGAAAAAGAAGAAAGTTGAGATCAAGATCGAGTCCCAAGTAGTGAAGTTAGATGATCCATTGAACAGACCTCTAAAGGTTATCCTCCCTGGTGGAACCAGGCCGTCAGAAGTTCTTCCTTCCTCTGACACCCCTTCTCAGGTGAGCAGAGCGTCAAAGAGAAAATGCGAGGGGGGGGGGGAGGAGTCATCTGAGAAATCAAAGAAGGAGAAGAAGCCGAAGACATAACTCATCATGCTCGTTCAACGAGAATCATTCTGGTTCATGTAATCACTTTTATTTATTCTCATAGCCGTTGTAGATAGACTTTTGGCCCCGAGTTCGGGAGAGGTTGTAGTAGGACTTTATTTTGAATTGACGAATAAAATTTTGTTCTTTGTCTTTCAAATGACTTCTGTCGTTTAGCTCACTGTATAACTTGCAGACGAAATCAGAAATCTTGTGAGTTATATAAGCTCTCAATCCACTTTCACATAACTCAGAGATTCTTTGGAATTGAACATCCCTTACTTCACGCTTCCGGTACTTAGAACATACTTTAGTCCATACTTCGGGGACTTGAAGATTTCGAGCCACTTGTACTCCAGTCCGCATTCTGGGGACTTAGAGATTTTAAGTCATTTATACTTTAGTCCGCACGTCGGGGACTTAAAGTACTCCAGTCTGCACTCCGGGGACTTGGAGATTTAAGTCGTTTATACTCTAGTCCGCACTCTGGGGACTTAGAGTACTCCAGTCCGCACTTAGGGGACTTGGAGATTTAAGTCGTTTATACTCTAGTCCGCACTCTGGGGACTTAGAGTACTCCAGTCCGCACTCCGGGGACTTGGAGATTTAAGTCGTTTATACTCTAGTCCACACTCTGGGGACTTAGAGTACTCCAGTCCGCACTCAGGGGACTTGGAGATTTAAATCGTTTATGCGCGTTCGTATGTCAGACAGAATAATGTAACTCTAGTTGTTTGGCATCGGAGTATAATGCATAGAAACATTAGTAATTCATTGAAAAGATGGCTTCAAGCCTTTATTAATGAAAACAAACTAAATCGTCCGATTACATGCTAAAAAACTAAGAATCAATGGAACAAAAATATACTAGCAATAATTGCACCTAAAACACGAAAGAAAAAGGCTAAATATAATAACGTCGCAAATGTTCACTATTCCATGCTCGGGGCAGTGTCATGCCATCAACAGTCGCTAGCTTGAAAGTTCCCTCTCCAAGCTTCCGTTCAACGACATATGGACCTTCCCAGTTGGGATTCATACGTGATGGTACCGGAAAGACTCGTTTCAAAACGAGATCACCCACATCAAAGATTCTCGGGCGGACTTTTTCGTTATAATATCGCATAACTCGGTGCCCATATGCTACCGCCCTTAACTCAGCTTCTTCACGTTTTTCATCAACGAAGTCTAGTGATTCCAACAAGAGATCCTGATTCATCCTAGGATCATAATGTGTCACCCGATGAGATGGAACTTCAAGCTCCACAGGTATAACGGCCTCCGTGCCATATGCCAACGCGAATGGAGTATGGCTAGTCGCGGACTTTTGGGTGGTTCTATAAGCCCATAGCGCTGTTGGAAGTTCATCTACCCACTTGCCTCCAGCCTTTTCCAAACGCTTCTTCAATATGGACTTGATTATTTGGTTCACGGCTTCAACTTGTCCATTAGCCTTAGGATGAGCAACTTCGGCGAACTTTTTCTCAATGCCGTATTTTAAACAGAAATCTTTGAATTCCCTACTTTCGAACTGAGTTCCGTTGTCTGTAATGATGGTTCGCGGGAGGCCGAAGCGGCATATAATGTTTCGCACAACGAAATTAATGACCTTCTTGGAGGTGATTGTGGCTATGGGCTCTTCCTCGGCCCATTTGGTTAAGTAGTCAACCGAAACTATCGCATATCTTGCGCCACCTTTGGATATAGGCAAGGAACCGACTATGTAGATTCCCCAAATTGCAAACGGCTAGGGACTAACCATTTGCGTGAGTTCCGTTGGTGGAGCTCTCGGGATTTTCGCGTATCTTTGACACTTATAACATTTTCTTACATAATCTGCAACATCCCGATTCACAGTTGGCCAATAGTAAGCGTAGCGGAGGATCTTTTTTGCTAATGTCTGCTCCCCAGTATGGTCGTCACATTCTCCTTCGTGAACTTCCTTCAAGACCCGCTTTGTCTCATCATGGGAAATGCACCGGAGTAAGGGGACCGAGAACCCCCTCCGATACATTACTCCATCCTGCATCACATATCGCGCGGCTTTACGAATGACCTGACGTCTTTCACTTCTTCTTTCGGGCAAAGTCCCATTTAGCAGGTATTGTTTGAATGGGGTTATCCATGATTCCTTCTCGATTCCCGTTTCCAACACAAAATCGACTTCCATCACGTCTATGCTTGGAGCATGTAAGGTTTCGACGGGAACTAATCCCAATTGTTGTGCATCGCTGGTACTTGCGAATTTGGCCAGCGAGTCAGCTTCCTTGTTCTGTTCACGCAGGACATGCGAAATGTCATAATGTTAAAGGTTCGTCAATAGTTCCTGAACAAGAGCAAGGTACGGAACAAGCCTTTGTCCCCTCGCTTGGTAATCTCCTCGCACTTGGTACACCACCAATTGTGAGTCACAAAAGATTTCAACTGATTTTATCCCGAGTTCCCCAATAAGCTTTAGGCCAGCAATCAATGCTTCATATTCTGCTTCATTATTCGTAGCTGGGAAATTGAGCTTTAAAGCATAACAAATCGATCGATTTTCTGGAGTCACAAGAATTACATCAACCCCAGAACAACGGTCATTGGACGCCCCATCGGTGTACAATTTCCATCGAATGGGGGGAATGACATTGTGACTATCTAGTTTGTCTGACACAGTGAACTCAGCAATGAAGTCTGCTAATGCTTGCCCTTGTATAGCTCTTCATGGCAGGTAGGTAATATCGAACTGACTCAACTCGATATTCCATTTTAAGATCCTTCTAGAGGTTTCTGGTCGTTGGAGTACCTGTCGCAAGGGCTGATCGGTATAAATACTGACTAAGTGTGCTTGAAAGTATGGACGCAGCTTATGTGATGCAATCACCAAGCAATAGGCCAATTTCTCAATTGTAGGATAATTTCTTTCTGCCCCCGTTAAACGTTTGCTAACGTAATACACCGGCTTTTGAACTCGGTCCTCCTCGCGGACCAAAGCCGCACTTATAGCATGTGGGAATATGGCCAAGTATACGTACAACATTTCATGGTCTACTATTTTTGACAGCACTGGAGGATTTTCTAAATGCCTTACTAGAGCTCGGAACGCTTCCTTATAGTTGGATGTCCATTCGAAATTCCTTTTTTCCTTTCTTTATTATATCGAAAAAGGGGATACACTTGTCTATGGCTCTGGATATGAATCGACTCAGCGCAACCACTTTTCCATTCAAGCTTTGTACCTGTTTTATAGTCTTGGGTACTTGTATGTCTCGAATAGCTTGAATCTTTTTCGGGTTAGCTTCGATCCCCCGAGCATTAATAATGAATCCTAAAAACTTCCATGACGCAACGCCGAAGGAACACTTCAGAGGGTTAATCTTCCTCCCATAGTATCTAAGTATGCCAAACATCTCTGCTAAGTCTCGAATGTGGTCGTTTGACTGCCGTGACTTCACGAGCATGTCATCCATGTAGACTTCCATTGTTCTACCAATCTAGTCTTTAAACATTTGGTTCACCAGACGCTGATAAGTCGCTCCCGCGTTTTTCAATCCAAAAGGCATCACTACATAGCAGTATAGCCCAACGTCTGTGACAAAACTAGTGTGTTCCTGGTTTGGAATGTGCATCGGGATCTGATTGTATCCCGAGTACGCATCCATGAATGACAATAACTCGTGTCCTGCAGTGGAGTCGACCAACTGATCAATTCTAGGTAATGGGAAACTATCCTTAGGACATGCTTTGTTTAAATCAGAGTAATCTACGCAAGTTCTCCACTTCCCATTTGCTTTTCTCACTAGCACGGGGTTTTACACCCATTCAGGGTAGAGGGCATCGCGGACGAACCCATTGGCTTTGAGTTTGTCCACCTCCTCTCTAAGAGCGGCGGACCTCTCCGGGCCCATTCCTCTCCTTTTTTGCTTAACTGGAATGTATCTCGGGTCTATGTTCAACATATGACTCGTAATGGCGGGAGAAATCCCACACATGTCGGAATGTGTCCAAGCGAAAACATCGAGATTCGCTCGGAGGAAATCACTAAGGTCCTCGGTCATCGAGGGGCTGAGTTGTGATCCAACCTTCAGTACTCGTGATGGATCGTCACGGCTGAATGGAATGTCAATCGTTAGTTCAGCCGGTGCTGCTTTTTCTTCCCTGGGTTCCTCATCATCGTCTCTCGGATCTATGTCTCTATAGATCCAAGAATGTTGCCCGAGCCAGGGCTCGTGCATTACTTGTCAACTGTCAGTATTATGAATGCGGACGGAGTTGTCCACAACCTTTCCTTTCTCTCTCGGTTGGGCCTCTCGGAGCTCAGCCACATAACATGCATGACCGGTCGCCTAGTCGCCATGAACAACACCTACTCCTTTGTCAGTCGGAAACTTTAAAGTCAAGCACCACGGGGCCAATGCTGCTTTGAATTCAGCCAGGGCCATTCGGCCCAGAAATACATTGTATGGGGAATCTACATCCAAGACTATGAAAGGTAGGATTCGCACCCTCCTACGCTCACCTTGCCCCAGTTCAACTGGCAATTCAACATAATCCACCGCATCGGTTGCCGCACCATTAAAGCCATGGATACGAGCTTTAGATGGTTTTAAATCTTTCGTCTCCATCTTCATTTGGTCATACGCCTTTTTGAATATGATATTAACAGAATTTCCCCAATCAATCAGAATTCTTTTCACAAATGCCGGCTCGATCATCGTAGATATGACCATCGGGTCAACGGTAGGGGCCTCTACCTGGTCAGCATCTCTGCTCCTGAATACTATATCGTCTGTCATCATGCGCTGCTGTTTAGCGGGGGTCCCATCCTCCACATTTGAACAACACTCAAAATCTGCATGTCTCAAGGAATTAGCATACCGCTCCATTTCTTGCCAGTTCTTATCCGTAGGGTGAGGTCCGCCTATTATCGTGTTTATGACCAGTCTGCCCATGGTCCGAGCAGGCTCCTCAGGATGATGTGGAGCTGGTGCACGACCAGTATTGGACGTTCCTTGTCCACCCTCTTGAGGATTCTTTACAAATTCCTGCAACTTTTTCTGTCTAATCAGCTTTTCTATAGCGTCATGTAGGTGCTTACACTCTTCAGTATTCTGCCCGTAAGTCTCATGGAAGTGACAGTACTTCCCAGTCTGCTTTTGTTCCTCGGTTGACTCCTTTGGGCGCGACTTTCTATATTGAAAAGTATTACAAGTTGATAGATAAATATTCTCAAGAGATGCATTTAGTGGGGTGTACTCGTTGTAGGTTGGAATTCTTGGCTTCCATTTCCCTGCTTCTCTTTTTTCCCTTGATTTCCTCCTCCAGACTCCTTGGATTGCCCGGGCTTGTTCTGGACATTGACCTGAACTTTCCCCGAGTTGTCTCCGGATTGCTTTACAGCGATGTTGCTTTTCATGGTCTCCTGAACAGGCCCTGGTGCCTTATCTCGCCTTGTCCACCTGGCTTCCTCCCTTCTTATGAATTGATGTGCCTTTGAGTAAAAACACTCTAGCGTAGTTGGAGGTTTTCCCGCTAACCAATCTCCAAACTCTAAATCCGGATCCACACCTCGCATCACAGCCATAAGAATTGCGTGATCATTAGGATTGCTAACTTCAGTAGCCGCAACATGGAATCTCTGTAAATACTCCTTCAATGACTCCCCTGGAGCTTGGATTACACTTGATAGAGACATCACGTCCTTTGGATGAGTAGCATGTATTCTGAACTGTTCTATAAATTTCGTTGCGAACTCCTCGAAACTGGATACGGACCGTGGAGGAATTCGGGTGAACCACATGGTAGCGATCCCAGATAGAGTTATTGAGAAGCATCTACACTTGGTTGCATCATTCGCTCTAGCTGAATCCATCATCCATTCATATCTCATCACATGCTGTCGGGGATCGGTCTTTCCTTCGTAGGCCGGGATAGTTGGCATGCTAAACTTCCTGGGGAACTTAGCCTGTAGAACAGTGTCTGTGAATGGAGTATGACTCCTGGATACCCAACAATCATCATCTGATAAGCCTTGATTCTCTTTCATCAACTGTCTGACCATAGCTGTCAGGTCTAGGGTTTGTATGGAAGATGGAAGGTTGGAGTCTGTTCTACGAGATCGATCAAGTTGATGCCTCCTCTGCTGGTGATCTGCCAAACGTGCATCTTGAGGTTTAGCATCATTGGCGTCTTGGTGAGTCGGTCATCCAGTTTCCATACGCGCTCCAGATCCTAAGTTTCCCATTCCTGCTTAGTTGCGGTCTCCGAGGTGTAAGTGATCCCCAGTTGATCGATCAGCAGCACCTGCCTGCGTAGTTTCAGTCTTGCGGCGTCTGCGCCTAGGAGGTTCATCGGACAAAGTCGAGCTATCAGATGAAGAGTAAGGAGCTGGACTACCCCCAGCATTCTGATGCTGTTGTTGAGTGAGCTGAGCCATAAGGTTGGCGTTAGCTTGAATCTGTTCTCCAAGTTGTCTCCTGCTTTCCATGAGTTCTCTCATCAAGTCGTTGAACTCTGTTCTGGTGACAACTTCCATTTGATCTTGGGTGGTAGTTCCTGCTCCCAGATTTGCTAGCTGATTGCTAGGTCCTATTTGTTGTACGCTAGCAGTCTCATGGACGTCCGCATTATGAGAGGCTGATCTGGTACGTGGTCTTCCCATTGTAGAGTTATTGATAAGAACTTTGAATAGAATCAACGGACGTCTTATGAATGACTTGGATCTCCTTCGTGGGATTTATTCAATCCAGTAGCTACAAAGCAGATCCTTGTGGCCTAAGAATTCGCCCTCTCAGTGAAAGCACCAAAGTGTTAGCACCAAAATTGGTCACTAACCCCCTTTAGAAAGATTGTGTAGAGAGATAAATGAAGAAGATAAATTAAAACAGAGAGATATAGACTAAATTAACTACAGAAATCTAGAACACCAAATTTATAGTGGTTTGGCGTAACTGCCTACGTCCACTTTGAATTGTAATCTTTATTGCTTTCCCAGGTAATTAATTATAGATACAATCCGTCCAATAATGACTTGAGTACAAGTTTGAACTGAAAAGAGTCAGTCTTGAAAGCGGTAGAGTTTCCCCAGTGTTCTCCAAAAAAAGGTCCCTTTCACTATGCCCCTACCTTCCTATTTATAGACGAAGATGGGTTGGATTTCCCTCTTGGGCCTAGGAGCAGGATACCTCGGCCCGTGGTGAGTGACTTCTGTACACCGAGCCACAATTACCGAACGACAATTGTCGAACCACAAATCCAGGCCGAACGTCATTCGTATGCCGAACGAGGAAGATATGCCGAATGGTGTCTGCATGCCGAACGACCTTGCTATGCTTTGTATGGAGAAAGGCCGGACGAGGCTTCTGCCGAACGATGCTTGGATGCCGGCCGAGGCTGGAATGCCGAACGAGGTTCATGCCGATCGAGGCTCATGCCGGACGAGGCTTCTGCCAAACGAGGCTCTATGCCGAGCGAGGCTGGAATACCGAACGAGGTTCATGCCGGTCGAACGAGGTTCATGCCGGTCGAGGCTGGAATGCCAAACGAGGTTCATGCCGGTCGAGGCTGGAATGCCGAACGAGGTTCATGCCGGTCGAGGCTCATACCGGACGAGGCTTCTGCCGAACGAGGCTCTACGCCGAGCGACCAATTGATGCCGAACGAGGCCAGATTCCGGACGAGTCTGGAATGCTGAGCGGTACTCCCAATGTCGAACGGTGCTTATGCCAGACCTCTTGCTACATGGTCAAGCCACTGGGTAACAATATATATATATAATTATTACGTTGTCACATCACTTTCTTTTATATATATAAGTTTAATTATTAATTAACTAAGATGCGACAAGAGATAATTGTGACGACCAGAAAATCCGTACTTTTTGAACCGACAACAAACCACGCCTGACGACCCAGAGCGAACAAAATTGCAGATGGTCATGAGAAAGAAAAGAGAGGGTAAGAAGAAAGAGAGAAGAAAGAAGAAGAGAAGAGAAGAAGAAGAGAGAAACAAAACCAGAACAATATAGAATCTCACATCGCAGCGGAATAACATATAATATAGATCCATAATCTTTACAAAGAGAAACTGTAATATACATAAATCAATATCAGAGTACACAATAAGTAATCATCAGCTTAAACAGTTATAATAACCTGTCCTCATAAATGCTGATAATTTACAACAACAACAATGTAGCGGAATAATAAACAGATACGTATATACGACATGAAGATCTCCAGCTCGCCTGCTGAAGCTCCAAAAGCACCAAACTTGAACCTGTAAATATACTCAGTCTAACCCGAGCATTGAAAGGGAAGAATGCCTAGATCAGTCTAGTAAACCAGCATGAGAAAACACATCTCAACTGAATTTATTTTAAAGTTTATAAAAGCGTTCTTTTATCAAAACAAAGGTATCTCGTAAGGCACGTCCACACATAAACACAGACGGGTTTTTCCCTTACGATAACCAAAACATTTCATATTAAATTCTCTTATATTATAATAGTGTCTATTGCACAAATAATAATCAATCATAGCTGAAATTGTTACATTATTAAATTCTAGCATAATAGGTTTACAAACAAAATGGCAGGCACGTAGTGGATATTGGATTCCATACAAATGACTAGGTAAGAGACAACCTTTACGAACTTGGTACAACTCTAGAGGAATGTACCTAGGGTCAAGATAATCAGTGCTTAAATCAAAACAAGACCGGCCTACCCCTTCCTCCCTTCCTGGATAGTACCGAATATGTCATCACCCCGGTCGTTACCGACCTTTAACGGGTACCCGGGTCATACATTCACCACATACTTAGACATGTGTAGAGTAAATCTAGAAGGATGATGACATCTCCTAATGGGAGTGATCCACTTAGCATTGCCGCTTCTACCATGTTTTAGTCATTTCCTGGGGTGTGAGGCCAAAAGAGGTATCAAATACCTTTCACATATCACATATCACGTCATCTTTGAATGCCACATTGCCATTTTCGTTGACTACTAATTGCCTTCCACAAAAATACAACCCTTGAGCTCGTACGTCTCAAGGAGGGTGTTAAGCTAAAAGAAGTTGCCTTCTCTGCTACCACAGATGTATGTTTGTAAAAACCAATGTACGTAATCTCAGAAAATGCACTGTCAGACATCCACCATATAAGTTGTCCAAGAATAGGACAAACCAGTGGTACTTTCCTACCACATCCTAACGGGAATCACCCCTAGGATTAGTAGCGAACAGTCCTTGCATTGGATATTTCATAACAAAGAGACTACTGCTACTATATCAATATCATCAACAAACCTGCACAATCGTCGCACATAGGTTGGTCCGAAGTGGTTTTCGGATAAAACGATCCCGGTCTCTTCGCACCAACAACGCAAAAGCGTTACTCAACCTCATACAGAAACCAAGTCTCGTAGACTTATCACTTTTCCAACTTTCAACTTTCAATCCTCCAAGAAGGAAGCTCGGTAGATTGGAGTAATCACTCCGCACTACTCGAATCAACATCCTTTACACCAAACGATAATCAAGCCTACATAGATGGCTACGTACTAAGTGTATGACTAAATAGTTTCCACATCAAGTCGAGAAACTAAAATGGCCAAAAATATAATTTAGCACTTAAACAGTCACCAGGCCTGATTTATTAAATCATTTATAAATCACTTTTCCAATTTATTACTTCAAATTATCTTTAAAAAGATATATTCTCAAAATCATTTCAATATTTGGAAAACATTTCATAAACTTATTTTAATAATAAGTGAATTCACAACTTATTGTATTTTCAAACCATTTAAACTCCATTTTAAAATATCACTTTCCAAAACATTCATTTTAAGGATTTTTCACTTTATAAACATGAATATATTTCCTTTATAAACTTCCATATTTAGCTCATCAAACTAAATTGATTTCACATTTATAAAACAGTGTTTATAATTCACATTTCTATTTTATAAAAACTTCCATTTATAAAATTCCTTTATTAACCAATTTCCCATTTATCTCATTTATATATCAAAATCCTATTATAAGCTTATTTACTTATAAATCTCTTTATTTACAAATTCATTCTTTTGTAATCTCATTATTTATAAAGTCCATTATAAATTCATTTCTAAATTTTAATTGCAAATCCATTTACAAATTTGATTACAATTCCATTTCTAATATTTATAAAACACTGTTTATAAAATCATTTCATTAAATCTCTTTATTAATAGCATTCCTTTATAAACTTTCATTTTAACACTTATAAAACTCGTTTATAATTCCATTACTTTTATTTATAAAATATAAATTTTATAAATCTTGTATATAAACCATTTATAATAAGTTCAAAATTCTCAATTTAACTTATTTTACAAAATAGTTAACTTTATATTTCAAAATCATATTTAAGTATATTTTAGAAAACCAAAATTTTTATAACATAAAAATTATAACTTTTTATTTATTTATAATAAATCCATTTCTTTAACAATTCAAAAATTTATTAAAACATATATATTTTCAAAATCACTTTGAAATCCTTTTTAAATTGAAATCATCATTTCTATATTTTAAATTCCAAAAATATGGCCCAATGCTGCAAAAGCACTAAATAAGAGGATTCATGTGAATAATAGCAAACATGGCATCCATCACATCAAACATCACAAGGTACAACATATATAACAATACGTGTTAATAAAAATCAACAATGATGAGGAATCTAGTTGGATCCCTCCAACCTGTAACCTGCAACAAATATATATATGAGAAAAATATGTACAATGTCTGCTTCGAGGCAAATGCGCGTAAAAAGGGTCATCTGCTAATACATGGGAACATATAGGGCCTCATCTGCTCCAATCGGTAGGAATATATCCAACTACTAACTACTATAGCATAACATCCAAACATCCAATTTATACATACATGCATACATACATACATACATACACACACACGCACACACACACATATATATATATATAACATCCAACAGTCATCAAAATAACATAATAAAATTATTCCCACTTATATAAAAATATAAGCGGGTCAGAAAGAGTGAGTTTTACTTACTTTGCTTGTAGTGGTCGTTGCAGCGTTTTATTTGGAATAGAATTAAACGAGCATTTAATTTTACCCACAAATCCTACGAGCTCCAAATCCATCCAAACCAGCTCCATCGCGTAGTATTTTCAATAACGAGTGCAACGCAACTCGTTTCATGGGAAACAGACCTCTTATAAAATAGTTATGCATTTTATAAGTTACACGATTTTATAATATAATTAATAACAGTCATTAGTGCTAATTAATTACCTTCATTAACGTTTAATCTATCTCCCTCCCCCTATAACTCACGAAACCCATACGCACGCTCGATTCTTCTCATGGCGCGCCTCCCACACGCCGCTGGACCTCGATCCAACTCCCCTAGTCGAATGCTCCTTCCCCCACGCCGCCACAGCCAGAGGCCGGCTCCACCTAGTGCCGCCAATACCATGTATTTAGCTACTGAAGGATGCACGAACGCGACCACTTTACCGTTGATAGGTTTCGTCTTAGATGGTCGTGACCATTGATATTGTAGAGCTCGACGAGCTCTACAACTTTTATGTCGAAGCTAAAGCTTGAATGAGAATGGATTGAGAGAGATCGAGGGAGGGAGATGGTGATTTTCTGGCCTTTAGAGATTATAGTGGCGGTTGAAGCTTTTTAGGGTTAGGGTTTCAATTGCGGGGAGTTGAGTCCTTTATATAGGCAATTTCAAAACACTATTCATCGCTAAATTTTCCGAGCTCCAATCGAAGCATGCCGCCTGGCGTTCATAATGTTTTACCCTTATTCCGAACACAATGGAATATGTATCGTAGTCCAATTCCAGAGTTTTTGGAAGATAGGTTTTCGAAATCGAATTATTTTAATTAAAATTACTTAAATAAATTTCTACGCGTTTTTAATTCGCACGATCAAACGATAATTCCAATCTCTACGAAATTTGGAATCCCATAATAACATACTATTACGGATCCAATGAAACTGGTTTCGTCCAATTCTGAGATAGTATTAAGAATGGCTATTTTTACTCGTTAAATTAAATGATAAAATTTCCAATTTCTGTTTATTTAGTTTTGATTCAATTTTAAAAGTTCTCTAAATCCATTCTAATTCAAGTAGCATTTAAAACAACTTTAGAAATCATTTGTAACGACCTGGCATTTCAAACCATTCAAATCGACAATCATCCGCACATGTCAGACTTGAATTGCTCAAAACAAGAGATTGTTAATTTATATTTCGCAAAACTTAGCATATATAGTAATTAAACCAATCACAGAATCACAGACATAGAGTTTACAATAATAAGCAGCGGAAATAGATAAATAGTAGTTCATGAAGCTACCATAGAACATCAAAGTCTAAACAAAATACAATAGATATCCAATACATAGAAGTCTCAATACATAAGCAAATGACAAGTCTGAATATAAAACTAGAAATAACTGAAAGCTAAATAGGTATAAGACAGATCTTCAAGCAAAGCTCCAAGCCCCAAAGGTGAGTCTCAAATGCTGTGACATTCAGTCTGACCCGAGCATAAAGCAAAACACAAAACACTCGAGTCAGGATTAACATTCTTATGCAAGTAAATCAACTCAAGTGAAATGTCCAATGAAATACAATATAACTTAAAGGATATTTGGGATGCAACCCTTTAAGGATCCGTGAAACTATCAACATACATAGTACAATACACTACATAGATAATGTCTACAGTAAAGTAAAATATTAAAATAACATTAAAGCGCTACCCATATCCCCCTTAACACATTTTTATATAAATGCCGTAGTCTATACAGTACTGTAAACTCCACCAAACCGGTGGGCTATTAGGGAGCACTCCATAGGTACAACACAAACCAAACTTGTAGAGGGTGCGATAAGGCATGTGACAAGGCACGCGAGGCAATGTCCAGGGTAGGATACTACCGTTTTGCACTCTTGGACTGGTGGTAACGCATAGTAGTTACTACCGCCCACCGCAAGACATACTACCAAATCAAAGGTGCACCCAATCAAATCACAAAGTAATAGATATGGTATCGAAGAAATGTGCCCAATAAGGGGAGCGACCTCACTTGGCCTGGTATAGCTCCTGTTTTAGCCACATCAAGCTGACTCGAGGGAGTCAGGGTTGCATTTATACCTCACACAGACGTCGCCAAACCATCCTACTTCGTTCTAGATTCTTCACCACGTACACTGTTGTTAAAGTGGTTTTCGGTATTGGCAGAGAGTATGACAATATCCGATCCCGGTCTCTTTAACAACCAAACGCTTATTTCACACCATGGTCATTTTCATTTTAAATAGTTCATACTTCATATTAAAATATCATATTCATTTCAAAATCACATCACTTTCGAAATCATATACACTTTCGAAATTATATCACTTTCGAAATTGTATTCACTTTAAATTATAATTCACTTTAAATTATAATTCACTTCCAAAATCATAACCACAAAATAGGTTAAACCATCATATCAATGTATTCGCATTTAAATCCATTAAATCTAAATCATAACAGTTCCAACTTAACGGTTTGAATATTGAAAGTAGTTTATATTTGGAATAGTTATACATTAAAATAGTTTATATTTAAAAATAGGTTATAGGTTAAAATATTTTATATATTAAAAATAGTTTATATATTAAGATATATATATATATATCTATATATATTTAAAATTGTTTATAAATTTAAAATAATATATATTAAAATAGTTTATATATTAAAAGAGTTTATATCGGAAATAGTTTCAAATTAGAATTGTTTCTTCCAATTTCACAAATCAATTCAAATCAACTTTAGTTCCAAAATTCAATTTAAATGGATCTCAGTTCAATAATTTCAATTAAAAAAGTTAAAGGTTCAATTCAAATTCTCATTAAAACCATTTTTATTTATACCGATTTCAAATCCAGGTTTTGATCTACAAATTTAAACCACTTCAACAGGTTTCAAAATTTAAATATTCAAACATTTACAATAACTCAATTTGATAAATTCATTTCTATTTCAAAATTCAACTTTAATTTTATTTAAATTTGAAAATATTCACTTAATCACTTTTCATAAGCATTTAAATAAAATCTCAAATTACAAATTTAAATCAAAATTAAATATTCAATTTTATTTAAATTTGAAAATATTCATTTAGTGACTTTTAATTAAATCAAGTTATAAAATCATACCTTTCAAAATCCCAAAATCAATAAGTTTCAAACCAATTTTTATTTAAATACAATTCTTAAAAAAATACTATTTTCAAATCAATTTCAATTTACCTTTTCCAACCTTATTTTATTAAAGTTATTACAAAATCTACTTTTAAAATATTAATAAAATTTTAAATAAATACTTAAACGCATTAAATATATTAAATTAATTTTTTATTAATTTTTAGTTAAATTAAACCTTATTATAAATTCTTTTTTAAAATCTTATTTTATATATTTAAAAATAAAAAAATATAAGTAACATCTTAAAAATTACCTTTTCAAAACTTAACTTATAAAATTTTAAAATTTCCAAACATATAATTAAAAATCTAAATTTTACACATATAGGAAAATAAAATCTCTATATTTTAGTTTAAAATCCAAACACAAATAATTTCTTTTCTCAAAATTTTTAGAAATCATTTTAAAATAGACCAACGGTGTCCGTGTATAGTTTTCTATCCTATGGTCAAGTGATACAGATATTTATCATTTCAATCTGCAATAATTTAATATGTAGGGGTATATATCATTTCAACCTGCAATCCCAAAATTTAAAACCAATAAAATCGCTTGGGTTTATCATTTCAACCCATAACGATTTTCCCTAATCTAAAGATCGTTCGGGTATGTATCATTTCAACCCATAGGGAATTCCTAAACTAACAGGGAACTTGTAGTGTGAGAACAATAAAATAATAACATAAGATGACATGGCATATCAATGTCAATATGATCATAATTAACAATTTAAATATAATATATTTACAATAGGTTAAGGTTATCATATGTCTATTAACAAATGCAAATAATAACATATCATACTTAACAATTAAATTTCTAACCTATTCAAAATTTAACAACATATTTCAATCATCATTTCCTGTGAATTAAATTTACTAGATATATGAATGTTAATCGTGAGTGATCGCTCACCTTTCGAGGCTAGAGAAATTAGACAACACGACAAGCTATGAATTGAATCACGAACTTGACGATCGACCAATCGAAATGGAAATTTCCGAAGCAAAGCAAGGTGAACACGAATTCGACGAACAAAGCAAAGCTGATAACTTAGAATCAATGAAAAATAAATCAAAACAAACTTGAGATTGATGGAACAAAATATACATATATATATATATACATATACCGTTTCCCTTTTTTATAACAAAGAGGAGGCTGCCTTGGCGGATTCTGGTCGAGCATGGGGTTCCAAATAATGCTAGCTTCCCAAAATATATATAGGAACTTCATTTATTTTAATGAGAAGAAAATTGCTTGGTAAAATATATAACTTATTGAGAGTGAAGGAGAAGGGAACGAGTTCAAAATATTGAAAACAGGAGAGAACAACAGGCTTGCTAATATATATATATATATAAATATAAATATATATATATTAATAAGAGAAAGGAGGCTCACGGCAGATGGCGAACTTCGGCTGGCTGCTAGGGGAAGCAAGGGCGGAGGCGAGCTATGCTTCAGGGGGATGGCGGGTTGAAAGTGATGGGGTTTTGGCGGCTGTCAGCTGTTGCAAGTGTTGTCGGGTGGTAGTGCAGGTCGGTGGGTGGCTGCGAGGAGGAGAGAAGGCCAAAGGGTTGGCTCTGGAAGACCTGAGTGCCCGGCTGGGGTTCGAGGGCTGTTGTGTCAGAGAGGGCGGAACAAAGTCGAGAGTGGGAAGGATTGTAAGGCCGAGATGGGCTCTGGACAGAGCGAGGAGGTTTGTTGGTTGTCGGGTTGGAAGCGGGTGGTGGGTGGATCATATTGTGGTGGTGAACGGGTTGGAGTGGCGTGGAAGGAAAGATGGGGCGGTCAGGGAATGGATGGTGGCTGTCAGGTGTGGGAAGGGGAAGGCCGAGGAGGGTGGTGGTTCGGTGTGGTTGTTAAGGGGAAGAGACGCCGGTTGCAAAAGAAGAGAATGCGCAGGGAGAAAAAGAGCAGGTTGAACAAAAAAATAAAATGGACGTGAACAGTTTTCACAAAACTTATATGCGAATGCTTTTATATTATTATATATTTTTTTAAAAGAGAACAAATGAACAGAAAAGAGAATGGAAAGGCACAACCAAATACTGAGTATTTAGGGAATGACAAAAGCCACGAACTTGAATTCAGGAATTATAAAAGAAAATGGATGTTTATATTCAACTAGTAGACAGATAAAAGGGCACAGGGAAACCAAAAGGTTAAGATTCGGTACCGATACGGCTAATCGTTTCGTAGATTTTGCCGCATACCGGATGCTGAAATGCATAAATGAATATACTGCGGAGATCAACATGACGAGACGAACAAAATGGTACACAGATATTAGAGATAAGACCATCCTATCAAAACTCGCTTTTCGGTGCCAAATTGCTGCTAAAATGCAAAAAATAAGCTAAACGGAGATAGAGCAGTACAAATTTGGCGAAACGAAATATGACGTCTCACTCAGAAAATGATTTACATTTTTCTTATATAAAAATATTCAGATTTCAAAATATTTTATTTTCATCAATTTTTTTACTGATTTTAAATTTTAAAATTAAAATTTTATAACACAACAAACTTCTATATTTTCCGATGAAAATATGACACTTGGTACGTTTAAATAGACGTATTCCAAATTTCAAATTTTCATTGCAAAATTCTTATTATATATTTTCATGAAAAAATTAGTTTATTACGTTATTAAATCGTTAAAATTTCCGCGTCGTTACACTCTTCCCCACTCAAAACTTTTCGTCCCCGAAAAGGAACGAGATAGGAGAGTAGAAGCAACAGAATGGAAAGATAGATTCGAAACAGATAACAACAATTAATTCAAAACCATAAAATTTCATTTTAATTAACTCACTTTCAATTAATTTACATTCATATCCAATTTATTTACATTCTCCTTATTTACAACATTTCTATTAAGCAAAATTTAGTTTGAACAATTTATTACTTAAGTTTTCTCTTATATAACCTTTAATTACATATTCACATTAACATTTTAACCTTTTGAATATTTCAGGTAAGTTATATATGTTTTAGAAAGCAATTGAGTATTACAAAAATTAATTTTATCCTAGTTCAACCGTTTCAAGTTGTTTAAATTTCATTTCTCATTTTAGACACTCCAATTATTTAAAATTTTGCTTCATTTCAATTATTGAAAACCATTACTTAACACAAAATTTAAGAGTTTAATTTCCGGTTCACTTCAAACCATTTTGAAATATATATATATATATATATATATATATTATACATCAAATCATACTCAATAAATTCAAATCAAATCCATTTTGCAAAACAAAAGTGTAGCGAAGCTACTAAGCGGTCTCTCCACTTTGAGACTCGAAAATGAACGTCGATGATGATGTAGTCATCATCGAAATTATTTTCCAGTGACAAAAGAGGAGAGTACTGACTTACTTCTTTTAAAATTCTTTGGAAATAATTTCATTCGAAAATAATTTCAAATAATAATATATTTTTTTCAAAACTTTTGAAAACCAATTTTTTTGAAAAGCACTGGAAATTAAATTCGCAAATCCTTAATTTAAGTTCATTCCATTTGCAAATCAGATGTATAAACCATGTAAAAAAATTCATCTCCTTATAACATACAATAATAGTTGATGGTTTAGGAATGTTGACAAATAATAAATGATAATCTAGTACTATCATTTCTAGCAACCAATTCATTTAACTATCTAATTCCAGAAAATTATACCTTTATATATAAATTATAATCATACATAAAATTATTTCATTTACCAATTTCGAAAACAATATTGTGTTAGTTTGCTTTGTTCAAGTGTTTTGGAATTCCTATCGATAGCGTTGGCTAGACGAATCGATCAAAACCCAAAATTCAAACTTAACAACTCAAACAACATAATATAAAACATTTTATATTAATTACAAATACACTCTCTCATAGAATGATTCAAGAATGGATTTTAGAACAAGGATAAAGATTCAAATTTAGAGGGACCCTAATTAAAGAGAATTCTAACTAAGAAGATAAGGATGAAAGGAAGATAAGGTAATTAAATTACAAAAGAGGAAATATTGATAGACTTATATTAATCGTAGCGACCTTAACTGGGTCAACCGAGACTCCATTTTCAAAAACAATGTGCCCAAGGAATCAGACTCAACTTTCCAGAAATGGCATTAAGAAAATTTGGCTTTCAACTGATGACTCCTAAGAGTTTGGAGAACATAGCTCAAATGAAATTCATGTCCCTTCTCAGACTTAGGAAAGACAAGAATATCATCAACGAAAACTAGGACAAATTTGTTGAGAACAACGCGGAAAACACGATTCATGAGATCGACGAAGAAGGCAAGAGCATTAGTTAATCCAAAGGGCATGACTAACCATTCACAGAAACCATTCACCATTTGGAAAGCTATCTTAGGAATGCCCTACTCGACTACACGAAGCTGGTGAAAACTGGTAGCAAGATCGAGCTCCTAGAATAAGATCGATGCGGAATTCAATTTCCCGCTTGGGAGGAAGAGAAGTGACTTCACCAAAGACATCCGGAAATAGTTTGACAACAGAGGTGGAGTCGAGATCACAAGGCTGAGTGTCAAGCGAAAGGATAAAACTGCCTGCAAATCCTGAGACATTCGACATTCGATCAAAAGAGAATTTAAGGAAATGCGGATTATAGATCTTAAGGCTAGATTAACACTAGAGGAGGGGTGGGGTGAATAGTGTTTAATGGATTTTATGGAATTTTTGAAATCTTTTCAAATTAAACACATAAAGATGCAATTTCACAAACACAGAGACAATCACAAAATCAGACACAGATGCAAATAGTAGATAAAAGCAGTAAAGGAAAGAACACACCAGAAATTTATATTGGTTCGGAGTTACCCTACATCCAGTCCTATGCAATTTCTTGTGCAGATTTCTTTTCAAATATAATGTCGATATTACAACCTCGATTTCAAGGCCTCGAGATACACCCTCCTGTCTCCAAGTCCAGGGCAAACTCTCTTGATTTAACCCAGCAACAAGATCACCTAATTGATTTAAGGGCTACAATCACACCCAATTGATTCACGGGCCACAATCACACTGTTTCCAATCACACTTTGATAGAGAGAGACTCGATATACTTCGATCTTTGATTACAAATGATCCTATAACTTTGAATAGCACTGAGATCTTTGAGAGAGAGTGGTCAAGAATCAAACTAGAGATGATCGAGTTTGATTCACTTAGAATTCGGCAGAGTTTTGTTAAAGCATTTGAAATATAAGAGAATATTTGAGTGGAGAAGAAGGAGTGAAGAAATGAAGAAAAACTAACTTCAAATTCGTTGAAAACAACTGGTATTTATAGGTATACAATGGTCATGTCCATTCGCGAAAGGTTATGGCGAATAGACACTTCTTTTGAAATTTTGAATTTTAAATTCTACGGCTACCATGTCGACATGGGGGGATGAGGGATGTCAACACGCCTATGTTATTTTTGAAAATAGATTTTGCTTTAAAATGATTTCTATTCTAAGACTTGTCAAAACAATTTCTAAACTTTGTAAACCAATTTGAATATAGTTTAAACTTATAAAAGAGTTTTAGAAAGTAATCTTAAAATATATAATCTATAATATAAAAGCAATATTAAAAACTAAGTATAGATTTCTTTAAAATATATTAAAGCTAAAATATTAAAATCAAGGGATAGTGTAAAAAAACAAGAGATGATTTTGAAATTAATATGATTAAAAATAGTTTTTGAATTAAGACTAAAATATTTAAATTGATAGAGATGACTTTAAAAAGACAGTTTTGAATAAATCATTTTGAAAAGTTCGTGGATTCTATTCCACTAGAGAAGGTTGTGGGTTCCATCTCACTAAAGAGGTCGTGGGTTCCATCCCACTATTAAAGCGAGAAGGTGGATTCCATTCCACAATTAAAATCCAAATAAAGATTTTAGTGCTATTATGTAGTTTTAACATATATCTAGACTCTATTACTTATCTTGATATCTTGAACTCTTGAACTCTTGATACTCATGAGTCTTCAATCTTGGATTCGTTAGTCTTGAATCTCTATACTCAGTCTTGAATCTTTATACTGTACAGTCTTCATTCTCAGTACCTGCATATATATCCTGCATATACATATATATTTGGACAAGAATATTAGTATTTATATTTTATAACAAGTCCTAAGGTTGTTGTCATCAAAACCATCATCTCAGGAACTAACAATCTCCCCCTTTCTGATGATGACAACCTATGTTTATAAAATATACTCCACCAAACTCTGATTCTACTCTGACCCCTCCTTATTCCAACAACTCCTCCTTAATCTACTAACTCGCCCTTAATCTAAGCCTAACTAACCTATTTTATAAATCTCCCCCTTTGTCATCAACAAAAACTAATCCTAAACTATATAACTCCCCCTAAATCTTATAATAGCACTATATAGGATAATAGCACAGTATAGTAGAATATAAATGAGACAGATAATAATATGAATAGAATATAGCAAGGTAAATGTGAGATATATGAAAATTTCAAACATAATCAATCAATATATACACCATGTTCTTATCAAACCACACCATGTTCAATCATATATTACACACCATATTTAAATCAATCCAAACCATACCAAATCAAGTCAAATCAAACCAAACAATTCAAAAATCAAAGTAAATCAAACCATGTATGTCAAATCAAACATTTCTTGGAACTAGAACCCATCTTTCTTCACCGAAGATAGGATCTTCCTTTATAGCATCCCATTCTTCATTATCTTTGTTCAGAGTTCCTTCTGGATTCGCATCAAGTTCTTCTTTGTTGAGGGCTGAGATCATCCATCGAATGGCATCGAAATGCCTTTCTTGTTCTTTTATCATCTGCATTTGGCTTAATTCTAAGTGACGTTGATTGCAAAGGATAAAAGTAAGTATGTTCTTGAAGGAATTGAGAGTATCTTCAAGATTCTCACTTAGATTATGAATAGGAAAGGCCATTTTTTGATAAAATATGAAGAAATTCAATAGAAAATAAAGAGAATTGAAAGTACATATTTTTCTGGAAGAAACAGGTATTTAAAGAGTTAGAAAGTCATTTGAAATGAAAAGACACAAGGTAGTTATGTCAATTTGAATTTCAAAACAAAACCATTTTCTAGCCGTTACATGTCGACATGGGGGGTAGGGGGATGTCGACATACCCCTGTTAATTTTGGCAATTTGCTTTGTTTCTTTATATTATCTACAAGTCTATATATATAAACTTATATAATATAATAACAAGCATTCCAGAGATATTTTAGAGCTAATAAGCAGAAATAAAATATTTTCATTGATAAATTTAGTTAACATTACATAAACGATACATAACATTAACTAAAGAGAGATACAAACTAATACAACATGAAATGAAACTAGTAGTAGTTAGAGGATGATGATAATCCAAGCTTGCGACTCACATTCCGAAAGAACTTGTTCATTTTGGTGGAAATCTTGTCCAACTTTTTACTAACGGATCTTTTGAGAATCCGTTGGTTTTCCACCATAATCTTTTGATTCTTGAGAAGCGTTTTTTTGGATGGATTGTTAGGAGTGATAGGGTATTCGATGCTTTCCAATGAATTCTCTTCCTCTGCATCTCCTTCGTTTTCAATTTACATCTCCTCCCTTCTTCCCCCTCTTCTTCTTTTTTTTCCATCTCTTCATGAACCAATCTCTCATCCTTTTCAGCAAGTGTTTCATATGGTTGAAACACAAACGGGATTTTCATGAGAGAGATGTTAGCATGGTTAAACACTTTTCTAGAAACGAACTCCTCCTTCTTATAATCAACACCAAAGTAGTTAAAAATCCAAGTGAGATAAATCCCATGATATAAAGTGTTTTCACCTAAAGTAAATTTTTTGGGACGAAGTTCATCCAAAACCACTTGCACCCAATTAGTGTCATAGTGCCCATAAAGAGCAAAAAGAGCCTTACCAACTTTTAAAGTAGGATGATTGAAATTTCCAGATCTTGGAGTTATGGTATGTTGCAAAAGTAGGTTTACAATTCTAGCTTTAGGATGGAAATTTCAGTTTATAAATTCAAAGTTATCATCTTCTTCAAAAATGTGATGAAATGTCTCACGATCATGTTCATCAATTTGAAAATCCGAAAGATCCAGTCTCGTATACTTAAAACCAAGAATGTTACCCAAAATCTCACTAATTAAAACAATACGCGTTCCTTTAACGCTACTCGAAAATTCCCCTTCATTTCTTTCATAAAAACCACGATTCAAATTTTCATAAAACATTTTGACAAGATTCGGATAACAAACAAAATCATTTTGAGAAGCATCAATTAAGCTAAGAATTTGATTCTCTTCAAAAAGAACATTGATTTCATAGGAAGAAAAATCATTAAAAATAGAAAATTTTCCCGTATGGACCTTTCCAAAGTTTACATAGCTTATGTAAGCCTTGATAGCTTCCGGATCATTGTAGGGGAACTCTTTGGTGGCCTTGGATAGTCTAATGGTGGATGGAGTGCTTGAGGAAGCCATTTTTGAAGAAAGTAGAGAGCTTGAGAGTTTTAAAGAGTGTTTGAATTTTGAAACGAAAGTTAAAAGATAGGATAAAGTTAAGAAGATAAATAGATATTTAAGCGCCATGTTCTCTAGTCAAGAGACATCTTTTCAGAGCTTTGGAGTTGGTGAAAAGGTGGAGGGAAATTCAAAGTTTTAAATTTAAATTTCTGGAGGGATGTCGACATGGGTCCCTTAAATCATGTGACTTATTTTTCTTATTTTATTTAATATCTATATATACATATCCTATAAACTAATTTATATTTTATCTAAAATAATATTAAATATAATAACACTTTAATATTAATATTATAATATTAAAATATTATTAATATAATATTATTTTGAAAATCAAAAATGTGAAATTCAAACAACAAGCAATTTCAAAACATGCAAACAATCAAACATTTAAACAAGCAATTTTAATTAATATAATTTAAATGCATACCTATTTTTAGATCCTATTTCCGAGATCATCAGAATCGTGAATAGCTGTAAAGCTCATGTTTGAATTTTCCGTCTCTTGATCTTCATCACTAGAGGATGAGTCTAAATCGTCTAGCGTAATAGTATATGCTCTCTTTCTTTTCTTTGATGAATCATTACTTGGAGAAAATTTCTGTTTATACAGATGCGGACAATCTCTTTTTAAGTGGCCTGGCTCATCACAATTGTAGAATCTACCGTTGTTTTGAGTTTCATTACTGTTTCCATAATTCTTGTGATCATTTCTCTTGTAATTGTTCATCTTTCTATATTTCAGAAACTTTCTAAAATTCCTTGTCATCAAGGCTATTTCTTCATCGTCGTCCCTATTTGAGTCTGAACCATCTGTTATTGCGTTGAATGCTATTGACTTCTTTTCTGAGGCCTTGCTTTCTCTTCTCCCTTGCATTTGTACTTCAAACGACATTAACATAAACTCGAGTCAAACACAAAGCCTGGTGTGAATAATACTATACATCTCGGTTAATTGATATTAAGCGAGACCACGCCGCTTAGCGGAACGGGTTTCCCCTCACTAATATTCTTTTAAAACATATATTTTGCAAACCTTTATCCTACAACCAAAACTATTTAAAACTTTAAAGCATTATTATGTTAACATACATATCAGGTAACAAATGAACTATCTGCCCGAACACTATAGTTTTGTTTGGCTAACTACTAACCTTTGGCTGACTCGGGCCTACCAGACAATATAATCAAAATAATCTAACACCTGTTAGACACTCCTCATCTGGATGGTCTGTCCTTAACTATCTATTAAATACTCCTCTTTTGGACGGTCTGTCCCTAACTTAACATCTCCTAGGGTCATCAGATCCTAATGGTTTTGCGGGCTCACCAATAACCTATATGTATACAAATATATATTCCCTTTTGTGTGTAATCATAATTTTAGTCTTACATGTGACAAAGCCCTACACACTGGAATTTTGGACTAAATTAGCTGGAGCTAATAGCTAATGCATAGGGCGCGACCCTATACCAGTCCCATCTGGTATTCAAATATCTGAGTCATTTTACTTAGGGTAATCTTCCCTTAAATTTTCCTTGAAAACCTTTTCATCTCAAATTGATTTAAAACCTTTAAACCAAACTTAAATAAAGAAAATATATACTCTATGCTTTACTCAAAATCACCTTGCCATGTTATATATACTTTACTCATATCTTTGTCGATGAAAACATTTAAACCTTTGAAAGCACCCCTTTCGAATTCATTAAAAGTACCCCTTTCGAAACCAAGTAAAACCCTTCTTTCACCTAGGCCGAAAGGCCAAAGCATTCCTTTCGAAACCATTCATAATCTTCCTTTTGAAAATGTTGAAAAACCATTCCTTCGAAAGCATTAAAACCTTAGACATCCTTCTTCAAAACCGTTAAACATTACCTTCTGAATATATTGGAAAACCCTTCCTTTCAAACCTTTCGAAACCATTGGGGAACCACCCCTTCGAAACCATTCTTTAAAACCTTTTGAAAGCAATAAAACATCACACCTTTCGAAAGCCTATGGGTGAAGTAAAACATGTGGAAACACCTTTCGAAACTATTAAAAATTAACTCCTTCGCAACCATTTGGGTTCTACCTTCAACAGAGCAAAAGGGTCATAAAACATTTAAGTCGAAAGAACTCTTTCGAAAGCATTTCCTAAGCAAAGAAGTGATGGTGTCGAAACCAACCTTCCGAAAGCATTGGAGAAGCGGATAAGTTTTAAAAGCAAAGTATACCTTCCGAAACCATTGGCGTCGAATGGAAGAAAAGCGGCAGCTAAGGGGTTTCGACCCTAACGAAAGCATTTGCTTAAAACAAGAGGTGCAACCCGATCGAAACCTTTCCTTTAAAACATTTGACTCGGCCGAAAGCTAATTAAGTTGAAAGCATACCCTTCGAAAGCAAAGCAGGGGCATTTTCATTTAGAAGCAAAGACACGCTTCGACCCCTTCAGAACCTTTGGTCTCGACCTAGTGCCTTCCGCCTTAGTCCAATTCACTCTGTACCAAGTTATTGATACTATGTGCATTGGTATTGATGGCATGGAGGTGGTAGTTCTTTGTCAGAACCCCTGTGCTGAAAGTGGCAAAACATGCTAAAAGCATGTAAAAACTGTTTTTTACTTTAAAAAGAATTTCTTTTCAACTCACTTGCCTTGTTTATCAAAATATTATTGGTTGCTAATTATCTTTTCTAAAAGTGCCGCCAATATTTCAGAAATATACAATTTAATTTATTTATAAAATACCCCTTCTCCTTTTGTAAATATATAAAACATTTAAGTCTCATTCCTTAAATAATTTTATATGCATATCAAAACACTTAGGAAAATTTTACAAAAATTCCAAAAAATCATTTTTAATATGTTTTCTAACATATATTAATTCCAGACCCAAAATATTAATTATTTAGCCGTAAATAGTTTAAAACCAAAATAATCATTTTCTACACTAGAAAATTTATATAAAATCCACATTAATTTAGATAATTATAAAAATTGAATCCAACCTCTAAAATATCATTTCTGATCTGTTCTAAAATCGCAAGGCATTTGGATGTCATAAATAGTGTTTTCACATTAAAACATATCATAAAACCTATATGATTAAGCATAAATCATCAACAAACATATATAAACAATTAATCATTCAAAAACATGGCATAATTATGCAAAATACTTTGGATTCATCTTAAGACCGAAAAAAATTATAAAAATGAGATGTAGTCATTATTCACCTTAGCTTTTGAGATTAGGGATTTGAGATTTGATCTTGACTAAGTTGCTTAAGCTTTTCCTCTTGAAGTCTTCTCTTGGCTTTTCCTATTGGTGACCGGCCTTAGTTTATATTTTTGTTTGTGAATTATGAATGAACATGAGAATGAGGGCTTAAGGGGTTTAAGGTATAAGAATGTATGTATTCCTATATTGACCCTTATCTATTATACTTAACCATTTTATTTTAGTTCATTTGTTATCAAGGCACGGCTACCCCTTGTTAATTACAAATCTCAATCTCCTAATCATCACATTATTTTATTTTATTTAGCTAATTAAATATCTTAAATAATGTTATTAAAAATATGGGGTGTTACATTGTTCTTGTGAGGTAAAAACTCGTAGCAGCATGGTCTCATAGAATTATTAAATGTTAGCCTTATTACTTGAGTTTTCTCACGCTGGTTTTCCAGACTAATCCGGGTGTTATTTTATTATAATGCTTGGATCAGAGAAAGTATTTTGCCAGGTTGTCATTGGTGGGACATGGAGCTCATGGAGTAGAGCTGGATGTTCACCTGTCATGGTATTTTATTTTCCACTATATTATATATACCTATTAGCAAGTGTAAGGTCAGAAATTTATAACTGTCCATTAGATAAGGTTTGTTTTTAACTCTGATATACCTTGTATTTTGGAGTGACGGTTTATACTGTCTTTATTTTATTATATGTTTTCGTTTCCGCTGTGAGATTCTGTTTTCCCTTGTTCTTTGTTGTTCTGTTCCTTTTATTTTATCCTAACAATCGTCTTTTCTGGCGATTGAATGTTCATCATTTGAATACCATGGATGTATTTGGTGTCGACTTTCGATGGTCGAAAAAGGGTCGTTAGACTTAGCATCAAAGCTGAAGGTTAAGCAAGAACCTTGGCTTTGGTATGGTATAACTCATTAGATATAGGTAAGTGACACCCTAGAATGAGTTTGAGAGTATTATATATTCAAGAGCGTATTTGTTATTGCTGTAAAAACGTATTGTATTAATTGGTCTATTGAGTTGTTTATGAATTCTGGTCAAGACGTGGGACGCTATGGTGTCGATAGGAATTTCTAAACACTTGAACAAGGCAAACCAACACGATATCGATTTTTGAAAATTCGGCAAATGAAATATTTTGCAAAGGATTAAATATTTTATATATATAAAGGAATAATATTCAAATTTTATATATTTATTATGGTGTTTTGGTTTAAAAATGATAATATTTATTTATTATCATAATTGTTTGATTTGTCGTGCTCAAATAGTTTGCGAGCATTTACTATTGCTTATTAATTTACGCTCGTCCATTTATGAGCATTTATTGATAATTGCGGGTGTATTAGAACGAACTCCTTTATGAATTAAGTTTCACAATTTGACTATAAGGTGTTTGGCAAAAATGTTAAGTTAAAACTCACTTTTTATAATGTTAAGTTAAAAGTAAACTTTTAATCAAAAGTTGTTTAGTATAATCTAACTGGTAGGATATGGCATTTAGACAATAAATATTTGAGAAAATTTTGTTATAATAGAGGGGAATTATTATAGTAATAGCTATGAATAGTCATCGACTCCCACTCCCAGGAAAGGGTAGAAGAATAGGACCTATTATGGGACATACAATGCATATATAAAGGTAATTTTATATAAATTTAATTTATAAAATGTGTTTTAAAAACTATTTTTGAATTTAAATCCCGGGGTCGTTTGAAATAATTTCGAAAGGCTTTTGAAAAAATATATATTGTAGTACTACTTGGAAGTATTTGTAAGTGTCTTTCCTTAGCTTACTCTATGGTAAAGTGGTCGAAGGGTTGACTTAGTTTTAAAATACTCATATTTTGATTATGTCTCCATCTAAATTTTGAATAGTAAAATAAAACTGGTGTTTTGTATATAATTTTAGGATCTAGAAGGATATTATACAAGTAAATAAAATAGAGTAAGTTTTATTTGATGTTTTATAAAGAAATGACTTTATAAATTGTTTATAAACTTAGGAAAAAAATTATGCAATAATGCATAAACACTGTTAGATTGAGTAAGATACTAAATGAAAAATCTAAGTGATTTAGAAAAAAATTTGGTGTAGTTAAGAAACCAATAGATATATTTATCTAGGAGCTTAGATGATCTTCTAAGCAATAACCAAAGGCTAATGAGAAAAATGGTACGCTTACAGAATTATCTATATCCTTGGACAATCAAGAAAGTTTTTGAACCTAAGTTGAGATTTGATTGCTTGTCATTTAACATCTTAAAATAATGTTAAATGTTAGATTGATTTTTCCCGTATGGAATTTGATTGATCGACAATGTTAGTTTATTCCTTTACGGAATTTGATTGATTTGATTTGATTGATCGTGTTATTTTATAGACTACGATTTATAAAATTAATGTTTGTTAGGACCTAAATCCCGGTGCTTATGGAAAAAAAGGTGATTTTGGTTGAATTTATGAAAGAAATAATAATATTATTATTTTGGAAACTTTGGGGAAGTATTATTATTTCAGTATATTTGGAAAAAATATATCGGGTGAAGTGATATTTCAAATATTTTCGGTTATGACTAAAGTTGGGCAATTGGGAGTTTTTTGATCTGGAAGACTCGCCAGGTATACTTGTTTTCTCTAGTTTTTGTTTAGGAGGAACCAGAATACCACTGGACGTTTCATGTTGTTTGATCTAGAGTTATACCATGCCTTGGTAGGAGAAGCCGCTCCTTGTCATAATTGATTTTGATTTAAATTCTCTTTAAAGAAAATTTGAAAATATATTTTAAATATAAAACCCGGCCATTTAGTTCTGAAATTTACCTCTTGAAATGATTGGGTGCGCAGTATTTTATTATAGAGTATTCTCTGTGCTTTTATCGTAGATGGTTGTTATATTGCTTATGGTTGCATCATTATTAGTAGTTGCTTGATAGAAATCTAACGCAAAAGAGGTATGTAGTGGATTTAGGTACCAGTAATTGACTGATGATTTATGCCCCAAATATAGGAGGCCACTTGGCTTTTGTTTTCTTTTGTTGATTTAGGCCAGTTGTGGCAAGTTGTAGTTGTTCGGATCTAGCCACGCAAAAGAGGTGCGGCCGAAATTTTCCAAAATATAAGGAACTTTAAAGTTTAATAACTCATTTTTATTAATAGTTTTAAATTAAAGGGTTTGCAGACATTTTCTTCTTTTGGGAATTTCGGGGACGAAATTCTTTTAAGGGGAAGAATGTAACAACCCAGAATTTTGGTCATTAAATTTTAAATATTTAATTAATTTTAAATACTTAAATAATTGGGTTTTGGAATGTAATAACTCGAATTCAAATATAGTGATCATTTAAATATTTGAATTTGGGATTAAATTTTAATTAAATGGATTTGATAACCTTATTTAACTTTGTTTATTTTATAAATAATAATGGTAAATTCATTTTGTAAATCTATTAGCAAAAATAATAAATGGTTCGAATAAATAATAAAAAAATCAACTGTTAATAAAACGACTTGATTTTTATTGTAATACTTTTAATTTAATTTATTTGATTCTTCCATGATTTTTAATTTGGAAAATATTTAAATTTTCGTTTGTCGTATGTGACGGGAAAAGATGGTATTTTTGAAAATTCACAGAATTAAATAATCTATGTATTATATTATTAATTTGTGATCATGTCACATTTTGGTGCACGATCATATTTGTATTTCCATCGTTCGTAGTTCGATCATGAATGGAATATTGGATAGTGGAGTACCACGAAAACCCTGTTTTCAAATCAAATCAATATTAAACTTTTAACAAACATTAATGGTGAGATGATAAGTTGCTTTAATATATTGTTTAACTTAGTTTCTTTAGCTAGCTTATGATTGAAGGAAGGAATAATAATTTTTTTATACAATGAAAATAAGGTCAACACTTAGAAAAATGAACTGGCCTACTTTCTTTCTTTTCATTTGTTCACTTCATCTCCAATAAACAATAAAATGGCCGATCCCTTAATAAAATAAAATAAACTTAACAATGAATTTCAAAGCATGTATCTTTGTGTTAGTATCAACTAGGTCCATATGTTGTGCTAATTAGGGTTGTAGCATCGATTTGGGGGTGTTCAAATTAAACAACATAGCTAGGGTTTTGAATCTTGGCTGATTTAAGCATCGATAAGGGGAGCAAACGTTGGATTTTTGATTGTGGTGAGTAGGAGCATCGACGGCCTGGAAGTGGGAAGGTGCGATTAAGTTTTGGGAATCGCGACTTATTCATGTCGCTTCCAGGTTTCAGTCGCGATCTGTCTCGAGTGATCATGTGCCTCGTGACAATATGGAATGCGATGAGGAGGAGGAGAGGAGCTTGTCGGTGTCATCAGATTTGGGGTTGTCAAGAGACAGGGGAGAGCTCGCGTGCGTGAATGAGGAGGGATCACTGTGTGCAAGTATTATGAGCAGGCAGCAGTTTTTAAATGGGAAAAGAAGATGGTTTTTATTTTAATTAAGGGTAATTAAATAAAGTATTGTTAATTAATGTAATTAATAATATTTTAATCCTTATAACTTATAAAGTCAATAACTTCTCCATAGAAGATCGGAATTGAACGCGGTAATTTGCTTTGTACTCGTATCATCGATATCTTTGCATTGGAATTGGATTGGTTGAGATTGGAGCTAATGGAATTTTATGCTAATCGAATGGCATTTGATTTTAGTTCAAATTAGAATGCTTTGGCAATAACTGGAATTTCGGTGAGTTAAACTCGCATTTTTGGTTAATTAGTCTTTTGTATAGTAGATAGAAAATTATTTATTGTCTGCTTGGATGTTAGTTTATATTGTTGTTTGATTGATTATTTGGATTAAACTTCCATTTTGGAAATTCATATAACTATATATTATTGTTTGTTCCCGCCTAGTAGCGGATGGCATAAATAACCATTGTGTTGCAGGGGATAAAAAGGAGAAGTCGGAGTGTTTTTCGTAGCTAATGGGTCGCTACGGAACACTTCGAAAAATACACATACATATGTGTAATTTACAGGTGGTTTCTCACCATTATTTATTTATTTACTATTTTATGCACCATATTCTTAGTCTCTTATTACTTATATTGATGTTTATTTGAAATAATTATGACAGTCTGTCGGAATTGTTTAAGTATCGTTATAGCGATTTTTCGCTATATCGTCACTTACTAAATATCATCTCCGTAAACCTTTGTGTATTGAACATGAGCTTGTATTTTCACAAAATAGATGTTTAAAATTCATTAATCGTTTTGATTTAATGATATATGAACTTAATCAGTCATTTTTATTAATGATGTTTGAATTTAATAAATCATTTTAATTAATGATATTTAAATTTAATTCATCATTTTAATTAATGACATTTAGATTAAATTAATAATTTTAATTAATGATGT
Source organism: Allium fistulosum (assembly GCA_030737815.1). Taxonomy (NCBI): domain Eukaryota; kingdom Viridiplantae; phylum Streptophyta; class Magnoliopsida; order Asparagales; family Amaryllidaceae; genus Allium; species Allium fistulosum. The sequence goes on along the minus strand of CM060908.1, from coordinate 408,681,293 downwards.
TTGAACTTAATTAATCCATTTTATTAATGATATTTGGATTTAATTAATAATTTTTATTAATGGCGTTTTAAAAGTTAATTACTAATTAAATAAAAGAGTTTAAATTAAATTAATTAATTTAATAAAAGTGTTTTAAAAATTAATTAACTGATTTATTAAAAGTGTTTTAAAGTTAATTAACCGATTTAATAAAGATGTTTAAAGTTAATTAATTAATTAATTTAATATAGGTATTTGAAGAAAATTAATTGGTTTATTAAAAGAAGATTATAGATTTTATACATTATCCTTGGAGATGAATCAAAATTATTTTAAATTTAAAGGTATTTAAATTGATTTATTACCTTTTTGAATAATAAATATTGTTTTGAATTTATAAACGATAATTTATAAACGAGAAAATCTTTAAGATGGAATTGTTTAATAATAAAGCTAAGTGTAAATTGTTTTGGGTTTATAGTAAACAATGTTTTGATGACATTTGTTTTTTACCCTAATTTTAATACACTTAATATTATAATTTGCCTTTTTAAAATAACATTTTAAAGAGTATTTCTAAAATGTTTTTTACCAATATTGTTAATGTGAAAATCAAGCCCAAGTGTGGATCAAAGTTTTTAAAAGTTTGATTCATTTATTAGTGGTAACTATATGCGATTTAATTCCCATATACAAATCACTTTGTTATTCTCAATAGTTGATTTATCGACTCTCGATTTTCATTCTTGTATCTTCTTTGTATTTCATCACTCTAAGATGATGTGTTGTTCTTTTTGAGTTTTAACATCCTTTGGCGAAAATGATTAAAACCAAAGCGTGTGTAAAGAGGGTGCACCCTCCTAGTCGTTGTTGTGCTTCGCCATTCTAAGACGATTTGTTGCTCTGGTATCCAACACCGAAAAAACTAAAACTAAAGCGGGAGTGGGAGCCCAGCCATTTGGGTCGCACCCAATAGGGTATATTCACATTTATCTAGTGGTGTCGATTGCATGCATTGATGTGAGTGTATTCGGATGCCTGTGAATTTAACATGGTCCAGCATGGAAGTTCCCGAGAGTGTTGCGTGTTTGCGTGGACTCTCAAGTATATTTTATCAAGAGGTATATTTTCAGTGTAGGGGGAGTACCCTCCTAGTTATTTTGAATAAATTCATTTTCCTTGTTCCTATTTACAGTACCTTAGGCATTGGTTTTGATGATAACAACCATATGACATTATATAAAATATAAATACTAATGTTTTTATCAAGTTATATTAGTATATAGTGCAGGATATTAGACGGGTATTGATTAAGAAGGCTATAAACTATCAAGAGAAGATTCAAGAGGTGGATATATAGATTCGAGAGTTAGAGATTGAAGATTCATGAGTATTGAAAAACTCATGATATCCCAGATATATATAGAGTCTTAGAATTTTTGTTAAAACCCTGACAGCACTTCTTTGATATATCTCTCTCTATTTCTCCTTTTCAAATAATTTTCAAATACCTTAAAAATGGTTTCAAAATAGCCTTCAAATTATTTCTATCTTTTTATTTATATTTTAAGTTTTTATGTATTTTTAATACACTTTGAATATTATAATTTGTTATAATTTTAGTTTTATAGATTCCCAAACATTTATATGTTTATTATAATATTTGTTATTACTTTGGTTTCAAATATTCACTTTTACTGTATACTTATTATTTTCAAAAGAAATTCATATTTAAATCCTATATATATATAAAGTTTTCTTAAGTTTTAATATGATTAAAATATGTATAAACTTTGTTTAGATGATTTTACAAAGCATCAAAATATTTCGCAAACCTTAATATTTTCAAAATAATTTTTATAAAGTGTTTTTCAATTTTGTGAAGGATATGTCAACATATCCAATTCCTATATGTCGACATAGTGACTATAATTTTCAAAATTCAAATTTTGAATGGAAGTGTATTTTCATCGTATCTCTTCGTAAATGGACATGACTATTGTTTCCCTATAAATACAGGTTAAACCAACGAATTTTTATTAACTACTTTCTCATATTTTCTCTTCTCTTTCACTCTCCTGAATTCTAAAAGAAAATCTACAAAAATATTCTGAAATTCAATCAAAATCAAATTCAAGTTCCATTGATTTAATTCTCTATTGACTACTCTTTGATCACTCTCTCATCTCTCTCACTCAAACAAGATCAAAGTGCTATTCAAGAGGTTATAGGGTCATTTGTAATCAAGATCAACGATCCGAGTCTGTAAAACTCTATCAAATCATACTGTTATACTTGTGGGTGTGATTGTAGTCCCTATTAATCAATTGGGTGTGCTTAGTAGCCCGGAATTCTAGTAGGTGTGCTTGTGACCCATGCAAGTGACTCTACCCAGAGATCGAAAAGTTTGGAGAGTGTGCCTTGTTGCCTTGAAATCGAGAATGTATTTACTTTGCTATTTGAAAAGAAATTTGTATAAGGAATTGTACATGACTGGATGTAGGGTAACTCCAAACCAGTATAAAATACTGGCGTGTTCTTTTCTTTTTTACTTTTACTGCATTTATATTTATCTGTATTTGGATCTATGCTTGTTAATTGCATTGTTTAAACTATAATCTTAAAAGAATTCAAAAGGATTCACAAAAATTATAAAACACTATTCACCCTCCCTCTAGTGTTAAATTAGCCTTAAGATCCATCTTCCACTAAACTAACATTTGGTATCAGAGCTTTGCTTTTCAAAGTATTCATAATTTTGATTTTTGAAAAGTTTCAATGGCTAACAACACTGTTAGTAGCATGATTAATCCACTTGTTAGTAGTTCCTTTGTAGAAGGACAATCTACTGCTAGACTCCGAATTTTTAATGACAGTAATTACATGTATTGGTCATGTAGAATGAAAATATATTTACAATCAATTAGTTTAGACATATGGAACATCACACAAAATGAGTACGCTGAGCTCGAGACTAATCATTCAACTTGGAATTCTGACCAAAAGGCAGTTCTATAAAGTAATTCTAAAGCCATAAATATTTTATTTTGTTCATTGGATAGAAATGAATTTAATAAATTGTCTATCTGTAGCTCTACATTTGAAATATGGAGAACATTACAAGTTACACATGAAGGCATTAGTAAAGTCAAACAGACCAAAATTTCTATGTTAACAAATTGATTTCAATTATTTAAAATGAGTCCAAATGTGTCCATTTCTGATATGTACAGTAGATTTCAAGATATAGTTCATTCACTAATTGCACTTGGCAAAAGTTTTTCTAAACAGGATCAAGTTAGAAAAATCCTCAATTCACTTACCCCTTAATGGAACCAAAATACTCTTGCGATTGAAGAGGCAAATAATACTAGCAATTTGAAAATTGAAGAGTTAATTGACAATTTAATGTCATTTGAAGCACAAATGCAGGGCATGGGAGAAAGCAAGGCAATAAAGAAGAAATCCTTCACTTTCAACACCACAACAGATGATCTAGATCTAGACAATGATGATGATAAGGAAATTGCTTTCATGATAAGAAGTTTCAAAAAAAATTCTAAAATATAGAAAGATGAATAGTCTTAGAAGATATGATAATAAAAATCCAAGTGGAAATAGTAGCGGAAATGAAGCTAGACGCTTTAATTATAATGAACCTAGCCATAAAAAAGCGACTGTCCACATCCGGAGAAATTGAAAAACACACCTAATACCCATTCATCCAAAAAATGGAGAAGGGCTTATGCTGCAACACTAGATGATTCAGATACTTTCTCAAGTGATAGCAAACCAGATACAGAGAATGCTAATATATGCTTCACAGAGATAGTTAATAAGAAGTCCGGAGAAATAGAATTAAAAATAGGTACGTAATTAAGTTAAAATTTTGAATTTTTGTTGTTGATTGGTTTTGATTGCTAGGAATAACCTACAGATTAATAATAATATTAGTTAAATAATGCATGCATATATTTTAAATATTATATGTATACATATTTTTAATATAATATTAAATAATATAATATGAAACATATTTTAACAAAATCTGTAAATAATTTAGTGTATATATTAAATAATAATTATAAGATAATTATAAGTATAGATAATAATTTCTCTTTTTGAAAATTTCGATCTATATGTCGACATATCCTACATGCATATTCGATATATGTAGGTAGATTTTGAATTTCAATTTCAAATTCAAAATTCGAATTTCCCTCCACCTTTTCACCAACTCCTATGTTCTGAAAAGATGTCTCTTGACCAGAGAACATGTCCTAGAACATGTCCTTTGATTCTCTATTTATTCACTCCGTCTCCATCCATTCATTTTTCACTTTCATTTTCAAATTAAAAAATCATAAACTCTCTTATCTCTTCAAACTACTCTTCAACGACATCCTCCATCTTTGTTTGCAAAATAAAATTCTTGGTTTAACCGATGCTTCTCAAAATGATTTCGTTTGTTATCCAAAATTGGTGAAGATGTTTTATGAAAATTTAAAAGGAAAGTTTTACGATGGAGAGGAGAATGAGAAGTTTGGAGTAGTGTCGATGGGACACAAATTTTTTTAAATTGTGAACTTTTGGGTCACATTCTTGGACGAAAATCTAGTGGAATAGACCTTTCAACTTTCCAAGCTGATTTTTGAAAGTGATGATGAATTTGAATTTAAAAAATAAAAACTTGCATCCAAAAGCAAGAATTTTAAGCCTTCTTTTTCAATAAAGTATCACTCCTAGAACGGGTAATTATAATAAACCAACACAAAAAGTTTTCAAAGCTCTTTTTGCCATTTATGGTCAATACGACATAAATTGGTCTCAAGTCATTCTAGATGAACTTTTTCCTAAAAATCTTTCTAAACATGAAAACACACTATTTCATGGTTTAACCCCTTACTCGAGTTTTCAATTATTTTGGTTTTGACCTTAAAGGAAAGGAAACAAATCCTCGAAAAATATTTGACAAGGCCAACATTTCACTTATGCAATTTCACCCTTTTTCGAGCCTTATGAAACGCTTGTGGAAAAGGATCAAGGGTTGGCTTGGGAATAGGAGTATGATATAAGAGAAGAGGAGGAAGTGAAAGAAAAAGAGGAAGGAGAGGAAATGGTAGTCGAGAAAGAAGAACAAGAAGAGGAGGAGGGCACTTCCTTGGAAAATATCAATATACCACCTTATCCATTCAACAAAGATCTTCTCAAAAATCTAGAGAAGATCATTCATAACTAAAGAAAGCTTAAGAAATCATTCTCAAAGAGATTTACCTCAAGTTCCAACAAAATGGATAAATTCTTTGGAAAGATCATCCGTAAGCTTGGTGGTTCTTCTTCATCTCCATCCACATCTTTTTAGTTGTTTGTTTAGGTTATCTATATTTGTATTTGGATTTTCTAGTTTTAAGTTTATGTTGAATATCATGCATCTTTCTTTTGTATTCCTTGTACTCATCCTTATTATTAATGAATATTCTATTTCTTGCTGTTATACACTGTCAATTATCTCTAGAAAATCATATAAGTATAATAGTATAGGCGAAATGCAATAAAATTGTAAAATAAAGTAGTTTTGAAAAATATAGTGCATATGTCGACATATGCAAATCATGTATGTCGACATAAAACGGTCAGTTTTCAAAAAAAAATTAAATTAAAAATAAAATAACTACCAAACACCAGTTCATTTCAAATGACTTCTTACCCCTATGTATACCTATTTACTTTAGAAGATCATTATTTTCAATCTTTATCTTCACTCTCTTTCACATATAAACTTATCTCTTCAATAATGGCTTCCCCACATCAATAACTTTGTGAAAATTTTGAATAAACACTCGAATCGTTCTAGAATATTCTTACTTTCATTCTTAGAGACCAGAGGCTGTTACCCGGTTGTTTGACCAGGTAACAAAAGGCTCGGCACAGGCCTCGTTCGGCACAGATGAATCACTCGGCACAGGCCTCGCTCGGCACAGGCCTCGTTCGGCACAGTTGAGTCGTTCGACAGAGTTGAGCCGTTCATCACAGTTGAGTCGTTCGGCACAGTTGAGTCATTTGACACCGGCCTCGCTCGGCATCTCACCTCGCTCGACATTGAAGGGTCGTTCGGCATCTCACCTCTCGGCATAGAGGGGTCGTTCGGCATCTCACCCCATTCGGAATAGCAAGGTCGTTTGGCATTTCACCTCGCTCGGCATAGCAAGGTCGTTCGGCATGAGCCTCGTTCGGCATCTCCCCTCGCTCGGCATCCCAGGCCTCGGCCGGCATCCTCCCTCGCTCGGCATCCCAGGCCTCGACCGACATCCTCCCTCGTTCGGCATCCCTGGTTCGGTGCATATGAAGGAAGTTAACAAGCTATCAAGTCCACACAACGTAAGGGCGTTCGGCATAGCTTCATTTCGCTTCAACTCATTACTTTCCCCGGTTCTCTTGAGTGGTTACCCCAGGCCACTCAATAGTCAACCAAATGGTTCTCGACCGGCATTCCTCGCTCGGCATGGCTCGTTCGGCATGCTTGCTTCGATGTGCTGGAGTCACCTACTATAGGCCGAGATACCTTGTTCCTAGGCCCGTGAAGGAAGTCCAACCCATCTTCGTCTATAAATAGAAGGGCAGGGGCACAGTGAAAAGGACCTGATTTTGGAGAACACTTGGGAGACTCTGCTGCTTTCAAGACTCATTCTCTCTCACTCAATATTTGTATTCAAGTCTTTATAGTACGGATTGTATCTGTATTCGATCACTTGTGAAAGCAATAAAGATCAAAACTTAAAGTGGACGTAGGCAATTACGCTGAACCACTATAAATCTGGTGTTCTTGTTTTTCTGCATTTAATTTAGCATACAGTTCTCTGTTTTAATTTACCCTCTTCATTAATCTTTCTGCACAAACCTTTCTTTGGTGTTAGTGACCAATTTTGGTGCTAACACTTTGGTGCTTTCACTGACAATCGAATTCTCAGGCCGCTAGGATCTGCTTTGTAGCTACTGGATTGAATAAATCCCCCGAAGGAGATCCAAGTAATTCACAGGACGTCTGTGGATTCTACTCAGAGTTCTTATCAAAAGCTCTACTATGGGAAGACCACGTACACGATCAGCCTCTCATAACGCGGACGTCAATGAGACTGCTAGTGTACAACAAATAGGACCTAACAATCAACTAGCAAATCTGGGTGCAGGAACAACCACCCAAAATCAAATGGAAGTTGTCACCAGAACAGAGTTCAACGACTTGATGAGAGAACTCATGGAAAGCAGGAGACAACATAGAGAATAGATTCAAGCTAACGTCAGCCTTATGGCTCGGCTCACTCAACAACAGCATCAGAATGCTGGGGGTAGTCCAGCTCCTTACTCTTCATCTGATAGCTCGACTTCGTCCGATGAACCTCCCAGGCATAGACGCCGCATGACTGAAACTACACAGGCAGGCTCTGCTGATCGATCAACTAGGGATCACTTACACCTCGGAGACCACAACCAAGCAGGAACGGGAAACTTAGGATCTGGAGCTCGTGCGAAAACTGGTCGCCCAGATCACCAAGACGCCAATGATGCTAAACCTCAAGATACACGTTTGGCAGATCGCCAGCAGAGGATACATCAACCTGAACAATCTCGTAAAATGGACTCCAACTTTCCATCTTCCATACAAGCCCCGGACCTATCGGCTATGGTCAGACAGCTGATGAGAGAAAATCAAGGCCTAACCAATGAAGATTGGGGGATATCCAGGAGTCGTACTCCATTCATAGACACTGTTCTATAGGCCAAGTACCCCAGGAAGTTTAACAAGCCAACTATCCCGGCCTACGAAGGGAAGACCGATCCCCGACAGCATGTGACGAGATATGAATGGATGATGGATTCAGCTAGGGCGAATGATGCAACCAAGTGCAGATGCTTTCCAATAACTCTATCTGTAATCGCTACCATGTGGTTCACCAGACTTCCTCCGCGGCCGTATCCAGTTTCGAGGAGTTGGCAACGAAATTTATAGAATGGTTCAAGATACACGCTACTCGTCCAAAGGACGTGATGTCCCTATCAAGTGTAATCCAGGCTCCAGGGGAGTCGTTGAAGAAGTATTTACAGAGATTCCATGTTGCGGCTACTGAAGTTAGCAATCCTAATGATCACGCAGTTCTTATGGATGTGATGCGAGGTGTGGATCCGGATTCAGAGTTTGGAGATTGGTTAGCAGGAAAACCTCCAACTACGCTAGAGTGTTTTTACTCAAAGGCTCATCAGTTCATAAGAAGAGAGGAAGCCAGGTGGACAAGGCGAGATAAGGTGCCAGGGCCTGTTCAGGAGACCGTGAAAAGCAACATCACTGTAAAGCAATCCGGAGACAACTCGGGGAAAGTTCAGGTCAATGTCCAGAACAAGCCCGGGCAATCTAAGGAGTCCAGAGGTGGAATTCAAGGGAAGAAAAGAGAAGCAGGGAAATGGAAACTGAGAATTCCAACCTACAACAAATACACCCCACTGAATGCATCTCTTGAGAATATTTACCTATCAACTTGTAATACCTTTCAATATAGAAAGTCGGGCCCAAAGGAGTCAACCGAAGAGCAAAAGCGGACTGGGAAGTATTGCCGCTTCCGTGAGACTTACGGGCACAATACTGAAGAGTGTAGGCACCTACATGACGCTATAGAAAAGTTGATTAGACAGAAAAAGTTGCAGGAGTTTGTAAAGAATCCTAAAGAGGGTGGACAGGGAACGTCCAATCCCGGTCACGCACCAGCTCCACGTCACCCTGAGGAGCCTGCTCGAACTGTGGGTAGATTGGTCATAAACACGATAGTAGGCGGACCTCACCCTGCAGATAAGAATTGGCAGGAAATGGAGCGATATGCTAACTCCATAAGGCATGCAGATTTTGAGTGTTGTTCAAATACTGAGGACAGGTCCTCAGCTAAGCAGCAGCGGACAATGACAGACGATATAGTATTCAAGAGCAGAGATGCCGATCAGGTGGAGGCTCCTACCGTTTATTCGATGGTCATATCCGCGACTATCGGGCCAGCATTAGTGAAGAGAATTTTGATTGATTGTGGAAGTTCTGTTAACATCATCTTCAAAAAGGCGTATGACCAAATGAAGATGGAGACGAAGGATTTAAAGCCGTCTAAAGCTCGTATTCATGGCTTTAATGGTGCAGCGACTGATGCAGTGGGGTATGTTGAGTTGCCAGTTGAACTGGGACAAAGTGAGCGTAGGAGGGTGCGAATCCTACCTTTCATAGTTTTGGATGTAGATTCCCCATACAATGTATTTCTGGGTCGACCGGCCCTGGCTGAGTTCAGGGCAGCATTGGCCCCGTGTTTGACTTTGAAATTTCCGACCGACAAAGGAGTAGGTGTTGTGCATGGCGACCAGGTGACCGGTTGTGCATGTTATGTGGCTGTGCTTCGAGAGGCCCAGCAGAGAGAGAAAGGAAAGGTTGTGGACAACTCCGTCCGCATTCAGAATACTAACAATTGACAAGTAATGCCCGAGCCCTGGCTCGGGCAACATTTTCGGATCTATAGAGACATAGATCCGAGAAACGATGATGAGGAACCCAGGGAAGAAAAAGCAGCACCGGCTGAACTGACGATTGACATTTCAGTCAGCGAAGACGATTCGTCGCGAGTACTAAAGATTGGATCACAACTCAGCGCCTCGATGATCGAGGACCTTAGTGATTTCCTTCGAGCGAATCTCGATGTTTTCGCTTGGACACATTCCGACATGTGCGGGATTTCTCCCGCTATTACGAGTCATATGTTGAACATAGACCTGAGGTACGTTCCAGCTAAGCAAAAAAGGAGAGGAATGGACCCGGAGAGGTCCGCTGCTCTCAGAGAGGTGGACAAACTCAAAGCCTATGGGTTCGTCCGTGACGCCCTCTACCCTGAATGGGTGTCGAACCTCGTGCTAGTGAGAAAAGCAAATGGGAAGTGGAGAACTTGCGTAGATTACTCTGATTTAAACAAAGCATGTCCTAAGGATAGTTTCCCATTACCTAGAATTGAGCAGTTGGTCGACTCCACTGCAGGACACGAGTTATTGTCATTTATGGATGCATACTCGGGATACAATCAGATCCCGATGCACATTCCAGACCAGGAACACACTAGCTTTGTCACAGACGTTGGGCTATATTGCTATGTAGTGATGTCTTTCGGATTGAAAAACACGGGAGCGACTTATCAGCGTTTGGTGAATCGAATGTTTAAAGACCGGATTGGTAGAACAATGGAAGTCTATGTGGATGACATGCTAGTGAAGTCACGGCAGTCAAACGACCACATTCGAGACTTAGCAGAGATGTTTGGGATACTCAAATACTATGGGATGAAGATCAATCCTCTGAAGTGTTCCTTCGGCGTTGCGTCAGGGAAGTTTTTAGGATTCATTGTTAATGCCCGGGGAATCGAAGCTAACCCGGAAAAGATTCAAGCTATTCAAGACATACAAGTGCCAAGGACTATAAAACAGATACAAAGCTTGAATGGAAAAGTGGTTGCGCTGAGTCGATTCATATCCAGAGCCATAGAAAAGTGTATTCCCTTCTTCGATATAATAAAGAAAGGAAAAAGGAATTTCGAATGGACATCCAATTGTGAGGAAGCATTCCGAGCTCTGGTAAGGCATTTAGAAAATCCTCCAGTGCTGTCGAAACCGGTAGACAATGAAATGTTGTACGTATACTTGGCCGTATCCCAACATGCTATAAGTGCGGCTTTGGTCCGCGAGGATGACCGGTTCAAAAGCCGGTGTATTACATTAGTAAACGTTTAACGGGGGTAGAAAGAAATTATCCTAAAATTGGGAAATTAGCCTATTGCTTGGTGATTGCATCACGTAAGCTGCGTCCATACTTTCAGGCACACTCAGTCAGTATTTATACCGATCAGCCCTTGCGACAGGTGTTCCAACGACCAAAAACTTTTGGAAGGATGTTAAAATGGAATATCGAGTTGAGTCAGTTCGATATTACCTACCTGCCACAAAGAACCATACAAGTGCAAGCATTAGCAGACTTCATCGCTGAGTTCACTATGTCAGACGAACCAGATAGTCACAGTGTCATTCCCCCCATCCGATGGAAACTGTACACCGATGGGGCATCCAACGACCATTGTTCTGGGGCTGGTGTAATTCTTGTAACTCCAGAAAATCGATCGATTTGTTATGCTTTGAAGCTCAATTTCCCGGCTACGAATAATGAAGTAGAGTATGAAGCATTGATTGCTGGCTTAAAGCTTATCGGGGAACTTGGAGTAAAATCAGTTGAAATCTTTTGTGACTCACAGTTGGTGGTGTACCAAGTGCGAGGAGATTACCAAGCGAGGGGACAAAGGCTTGCTCCGTACCTTGCTCGGGTGCAGGAACTATTGGTGAACCTTGAACATTATGACATTTCGCATGTCCCGCGTTAACAGAACAAGGAAGCCGACTCGCTGGCCAAATTCGCAAGTACCGTTGATGCATAGCAAATGGGATTAGTTCCCGTTGAAACCTTACATGCTCCAAGTATAGATGTGACGGAGGTAGATTTTGTGTTGGAAATGAAAATCAAGAAGAAGTCATGGATAACCCCATTCAAACAATACCTGCTAAACGGGACTTTGCCCGAAAGAAGAAGCGAAAGACGACAGGTCATTCGTAAAGTCGCGCGATATGTGATACAGGATGGAGTAATGTATCGGAGGGGGTTCTCAGTCCCTTTACTCTGGTGCATTGCCCATGATGAGACAAAGCGGAATGTGGCGACCATACTGGGGGGCAGACATTAGCAAAAAAGATACTCCGCTATGGATAGTATTGGCCAACTGTGAATCGGGATGCTGCAGATTATGTAAGAAAATGTGATAAGTGTCAAAGATATACGAAAATCCCGAGAGCTCCGCCAACGGAACTCACGCAGATGGTTAGTCCCTAGCCGTTTGCAATTTGGGGAATCGACATAGTCGGTTCTTTGCCTATAGCCAAAGGTGGTGCAAAATATGCAATAGTTGCGGTCGACTACTTCACCAAATAGGCCGAGGCAGAGCCCTTAGCCACAATCACCTCCAAGAAGGTCATTAATTTCGTTGTACGAAACATTATATGCCGCTTCGGTCTCCCGCGAACCATCATACAGACAACGGAACTCAGTTCGAAAGTAAGGAATTCAAAGATTTCTGTTTAAAGTACGGCATTGAGAAAAAGTTCGCCGCAGTTGCTCATCCTAAGGCTAATGGACAAGTTGAAGCTGTGAACAAAATAATCAAGTCCATATTGAAGAAGCGTTTGGAAAAGGCTAGAGGCAAGTGGGTAGATGAACTTCCAACATCGCTATGGGCTTATAGAACCACCCACAAGTCCGCGACTGGCCACACTCCATTTGCATTGGCATATGGCACGGAGGTCGTTATACCCGTGGAGCTTGAAGTTCCTTCACATCGGGTGACACATTATGATCCTAAGACGAATCAGGATCTCTTGTTGGAATCACTGGACTTCGTTGATGAAAAACGTGAAGAAGCTGAGTTAAGGGTGGCAGCATATAGGCACCAAGTTACGCGAAATTATAACGAAAAAGTCCGCCCAAGAATCTTTGATGTGGGCGATCTCGTTTTGAAACGAGTCTTTCCGGCACCATCTCATATGAATCCCACATGGGAAGGTCCATATGTCGTTGAACGGAAGCTTGGAGTGGGAACTTTCAAGCTAGCGACCGTTGATGGCATGACGCTCCCCCGAGCATGGAATAGTGAACATTTGCAACGTTACTATATTTAGCCTGTTTCTTTCGTGTTTTAGGTGCAATTATTTCCAGTATGTTTTTGTTCCATTGATTCTTAGTTTCTTAGCATGTAATCGGACGATATAGTTTGTTTTCATTAATAAAGGCTTGAAGCCATCTTTTCCATGAATTATTGGTGTTTTTTGTGTGAGATAATTCTGTGGCAAGATCGAAGTTACATCTTTCTGTCTAGCATATGAACGCGCAAGACAACTTTAAAATCTCCAAGTTCCCAGAATGCGGACTGGAGTACTCTAAGTCCCTAGAGTGCGGACTAGAGTATTAACGACTTGAAATCTCCGAGTCCCATGAGTGCGGACTGGAGTACTCTAAGTCCCCAGAATGCGGACTAGAGTATAAACGACTTACATCTCCAAGTCCCATGAGTGCGGACTGGAGTACTCTAAGTCCCCAGAGTGCGGACTAGAGTATAAACGACTTAAATCTCCAAGTCCCCTGAGTGCGGACTGGAGTACTCTAAGTCCCCAGAGTGCGGACTAAAGTATAAACGACTTAAATCTCCAAGTCCCCTGAGTGCGGACTGGAGTACTCTAAGTCCCCAGAGTGCGGACTAGAGTATAAACGACTTAAATCTCCAAGTCCCCTAAGTGCGGACTGGAGTACTCTAAGTCCCCAGAGTGCGGACTAGAGTATAAACAACTTAAATCTCCAAGTCCCCTAAGTGCAGACTGGAGTACTCTAAGTCCCCAGAGTGCGGACTAGAGTATAAACTACTTAAATCCCCAAAGTCCCCTGAGTGCGGACTGGAGTACTCTAAGTCCCCAGAGTGTGGACTAGAGTATAAACGACTTAAATCTCCAAGTTCCCAAAGTGTAGACTAGAATGCTCTGAGTCCCCAGAGTGCAGACAAGAGTATAAATAACTTCGATATCTCTAAAGTCCTTTGAGTGATGACTAGAATGTTCCTAGATCCCAGAGTACAGATCGGAGTATAAGCGATTCAAAAAATCTCCGAGTCACATGGAAGTGAACTAGGGCTTATATAACTCACAGGGTCTTAGATTTTGACTACAATTTATACAGTGAGCTGAACAACAGAAGTCATTTGAAAGACAAAGAACAAAATTTTATTCATCAATTCAAAATAAAGTCCTACTACAACTTCTCCCAAACTTGGGGCCAAAAGTCTATTTACAATGGCTATGAAAATAAATAAAAATGATTACATAATCTAGACTAATTCTCGTTTAGCGAGCATGATAGTTACTTCTTCGGCTTCTTCTCTTTCTTCGATTTCTCAGATGACTCCTCCCCGCCGCATTTTCTCTTGGACGTTTTACTCACCTGAGAAGGGGTTCCAGAGGAAGGAGGAACTTCTGACGGCCTGGTTCCACCTGGAAGAATAATCTTCAAAGGCCCGTTTAGTGGATCGTCGAGCTCTACCACTTGAGGCTCGGCCTTAATTTCGGCTTTCTTTCTCCCCTCTTCAGCGACCTGTTCCTTCATGCTCAGTTTTGAGGTATGTTTGGAAGCGCCAGTAATCTCAATTTCATAACTTTCTTCGACGGGGGACGAAGTTTTGGACTTATCCTCGTCGAGCGCCTCAATCACCTGAGCATCAGGACCGGGGGTCACTCCCGCGTGAGTAGCCTCGCTCGCTTTCCCCTTTTTCTCCTTGACGTCATCGCTCCTCGGAGACGGATCAAGATCAGAATGGTCTGCGCAAAATCACAAGAGATGAACGTTAGAATACAATAACCTCTCGCCGAAAACGACGGTTCTTTGAACTTTAAGAAGAAGAGTTATATACCGGCTTCTTGCTGGCTCTCGACCGTCGAGGAGTCTCACCCTCTAGAATGGGAGATAGAACATGAATGCCGAGGACAAGGTCTTCCGGGTCATAACCAGCGTGTTGCTCGAATGGATCAAGTATTGGCCGATCAGCCGATTGAGTAGGAGGAGGAGCTGGAGATTCGGTTCCAGACAGACCGGCAATGTCACTTTTTTCCTTTGATGGAGAAGAGTCTTTGCCAAAAAAAGCCTTCGCTGCAAACAAGTCTGAAGGCTCGTTCCCCCTGAGAAATTATTTTATTAAAGCCTCCTCGTCAACCTCCTCGGTGCCTGACTCGACCTTTCTGATCTTTATCAAAGTTTCCCATGCCTCGGCTAGAGATTTGAGGTAGCCCTCGCCAAGAAAAGTCAAATCCCGATGCATGAGGACACGGGCATTATATTCTGCTATAAGTGGGTCGAACAAGCACTTGATCTCCTCCTTGCCAGCCTCTGTAGCCGCCTCAAGGCGAGAGTCAATCTCCACGGATGCTATTCTCTTGCCCTTTTCACGAGATTCATCCTTCAGCATCCCGACCTTAGAGAGCTCATCGTCGAGCTTTGCCTTCAGGAGTTGCGTAGCAACAATCTCATCGTAATATCGTTGCGACTCTTCCTGGGCAGTAGATTTTTATACTCTCTCTCTGCAGAGTAGATCTTCCAACTCTTTGACTCGTAGGGCGAATGCATCCCTTTCTTTTTGATCAGAGTCCTTTTCTAAAGCTAAGGCCCCACAGCGTTGGACCGCTTCATCAACTTCTTTCTTATGAGTTGTCTCCAGACGATTGACGGCCTCCGCAGTATCTTTAGCACTTTGTTGGGCAGCTTCGAGTTGGGACTTGTACGAAGAGAGCTCTTTATCCTGAGCTTTGATAATGTCTTAATCGTGAAGGGCTTCAAGCTTCAAGCGGTCGATTTCATGTTGACGCTCAACAGAGACTTCCAAGACTTTTTCAGCTAGATGGACAAATGCGTCATGTTGAACATAAACGTCGTTGTTGCAAGCAGTGGCGCTCTGTTTGACATGTCTCGGAATGTGATGGATCGCCGGGAGGAACTTCAGGCCATCGAAGCAGATTTTGGGGAACTTAACCTTAAGCTCAGCTAGCTTCTCCGATAACGTCGGATCTGTTGCAGGAACAGAGGGAGATGACTTTGAAAGTTCAGTCTTCTTGTGATGTTCCCGAGACAGCCGTGTGCTGGATGAACCAGAGTATTGATCACGGGGGACATCGGATTGGAATCCCTTTTGTGCAGACTTCTCCCTGCCTTGCTCTGAGTGAGAAGGATGATCACGAGAATATGAGGACTGGCTGTATGTTTTCCATCGATAAGTTGATTCTCGGGGGCGATAATCTTGGTCTCTAGAGTCGTCTCTGTCTCGGCGCTTGCCGGGGTCCGAATCCCGGCAGGAATGATGTAAAATAGATGACCCGCGAAGACGATCGAGTCCGTGAGTGCGTCCCATGTCACCTTCACAGAATTTAAATAACGACAAGTAAGCGAAGGGTGGAGCGATGATGAAAATTTAAGTGCAAGGTGAAGTGCACGTGTCTGTGTGTGTCCTAGTGTTTCCCCCCGACGGACCAGTTTTTTATCTCTACTAATAGGAGTTTTTTCTCCCTGGTTTTGGGCTGGAGCGCCTTCATCGCCTTTCGCGGGGAGCAAAGCTTCAGGGCTTCCGGATAATCGAAGCCATAATTAAGCAAATCGTCGGGAATAGTGAGGTCCGACAAGCCTCTCAATGAACTCTCTAAGTGTTGGGGGGAAGGCTCTCTCTCCACTAGAGTAAGGTTGACCTTAGAGGTTCCACCCACCGTCTTCTTCCTCAATTTGTAGGTCAATTTCTTCTTTCCCTTCGAAGGGGAAGGCGTCTTCTCGATATCGTGGACCTCGATTATCGGGTCCCGAGCAGGGCTAACATTTTCTCCCTGTACTTCAAGCGTTTGGGCTTCTCTAATCTCCCCCCTCCTCTGGTGTGTTAGGGGTGTTACGTGCTGAAGACTCAGCCTGCTTTTTTCATTTGCCCAAAGCAGGCCTGGGTATAGTGATGCCTTGAGAGAGGCTTATTCGATGACTTTTCGCCAGCAGCCCATACTGTGAGAAATGCGGATTAAGGATCTTAAGGCTAGAAATAACACTAGAGGAGGGTGAATAGTATTTTAAGAAATTTGTTAATCTTTTTGAGTTTATCTTAATTTGATAACAAGGTATACACTAATTAGACACAGATATGAACACAGAATCAAACACAGATGCAAATATAAAGTAAAACCAGTAAAGGAAAGAACACACCGGATTTTATACTGGTTCGGAGTTACCCTACATCCAGTCCTGCACAACTAAGTACAGATTTTCTTTCAAACTCAATTCAACAATTACAACCCTCGGTTTCAAGGCTACGAGGTACACCCTCCAGAATAACAATCCTCTGGGTAGAGATACTTGATTTCCGGGGCAACAAGTTCACCCAATTGATTTCCAGGGCTACAATCACACCTTCTCTCGCTCGATTGATTACAAAAAGTCTATAACTCAGATTAGCACTTGGATCTTGTAGAGATAGTGATGGAGAATCACACTAGAAGTAATCGAGTATAATTCGATGTTGATTTCGACAGAGTAATGGTATGATTTTGTATTAAGAAATCTGGAAGAAGAAGAGGAGTGAAAACCAGAAAAAAGTGATTAAAAATTCGTTGAAACTGACCCCTATTTATAGAAGAACAACAGCCATGACCATTCATGAAGAGTTATGGCGAATAGACACTTCTTTTGAAATTTGAATTTTGAAACCAACTGACACTATGTCGACATGGGTTACTTGGGCATGTCGACATCCCAAAGGGATTTTTGGTGTTTTGATTTTCTTTGAAAATAACCTCTTTCTTATATTAAAATTATTTTAAACTTTATAAATATACTTAACTATAGTTAAAATACATAAGTAAATATAAAGAACAATATATACATAATTTAACTATAATTTTATATTTAAATCTAAGTATAAATATTTAAAAGTTAAATATATTATTTGAAAAGATAGTTTAAAATCAGGAGTAATTTGACTTTGAAATTAAAGATGTTTTTTAGGCTAAAATTATCTAAAATCAGGATAGAGAGTTTTGAATCTTTTAAAAGGAAAGTTTGAAATCATTTTGAAAACAAGATAATTTTGTAAAATCATTTGAATTAAAAATGAGTGGATACAAAAAAATGTCCCATTAGATTTTCGTAGGTTCCATCCTACTTAGGGTTCCATCCCTTTAACGGGCTCGAAGTGGATTCCATTCCACGAATAAAATAGATTTTAAGATGTCAGTGCCTTTCTATGAGTTTTAACAATATTCCTAACTATATAACTTATCTTGGAAACTTGAACTCTTGATAATCTTGATACTCATGAGTCTTCTATCTCTATATCTTGAATCTCTATACTGTACAGTCTTCATTCTTGATACCTGCATGGTTAGATCCTGCATATACATATATATCTAAACTTGTAATGTTAGTATTTATATTTTATAATCTATTCTAAGGTTGTTGTCATCAAAACCAACTCCTCAGGGACTAAAAATCTCCCCCTTTTTGATGATGACAACCTTTGTTTATAAAATATTCCTTCTATCCTAATAACTCCCCTTAAAACTAACAACTTCCCCTTAATCTATGCCTAACTACCCTATTTTAAATTTCTCCCCCTTTTTCATCAACAAAAAAAACTTACTCCCCTTATTCTTGGACTTCAGTACCTGCATTGATAAACTATACAACGCAATATATAATATATAGATTAAGAAATAATGATACTTATAAGCATAATAACTTAATTAAAGACTATATTCATTTCAATGTATATATATATGTTTCACACACCAAACTTCAAATAAAATCAATCCACACAAAGTATCAAATCAAACCAAATTAAATCGAAAAAATTAATTCAAACAAATCAAACAAAGAAAGAAAATTAAATGTTTCGAGGAACATCTACCCATCCATCTTCTCCAAATATAGGGTCTGCTTTAATTGCATCCCAATTCTCATTGTCATTGGTGAGAGAGACATGAGGATGTTCTTCATTATCATCCTTGTGTAGAGAGGAGATCATCCATCATATTGCATTGAAATGCCTTTCTTACTCCTTGATCATCTGCATTTGACTTAACTCTAAGTGATGCTGGTTTCGTAGAATAAAAGAGAGAATGTTCTTGAATGAATTGAGTGTTTCTTCAAGATTTTCAGATAGATTGTGAATAGGATTTGCCATAATTGACTTAGAGAAAGAAATGAAGGATATAGATAATGAGAAATAAATTTCAGTGAAGATTTCTGGAAGAAAAAGGTATATATAGGTGTAGAAATTCATTTGAAATGAATAGACATTTGGTAGTTATTCAAATTTCAAATTCAAAATCAATAATCACTTCTGACCAGTACATGTCGACATGGTCTTCTAGGGGATGTCGACATGGGTTAGTGAAAATTTATGACAATTTTGATTTTGTGAATAATTGTGTATATATATATAAATTTATATAATATACTAACATTTATTCAGGAGATAAGATGAGCTAGATAACGGAAAGGAAATTCAATTTCATTACGATAATACAAAGATTAAGCATAATGAACTACACGAACATTCGAAAGAAAAACAAACTAAGACAAATACAATAAGATACTAAAAGATAAAACTAGTTAGAAGATGAAGATGATGAAGATAGTCCAAGTTTCTTGCTAACTTTTGAAAAGAACTTGTTCATCTTCGAAGAAATGTTATCCAACTTCTTACTAACGGATCGTTTAAAATCCGTTGATTCTCCACAATTATCTTTTGGTTTTTGAGAAGGGTTTTGCTGGAAGGATTGGAAGGATATTCAATACTTTCCAAATAGGTTTCACCTTCTTCTTCTTCATTTTCTTCAATTTCCATTTCATCCCCTTCTTCTCTTTTGAAATTTACTCCAAAATAGTTGAAAATCCGAGTAAGGTAAATTCCATGATATAAAGTGTTTTCTCCCATTTCAAAATTTTTAGGACGAAGTTCATCCAAAATAACTTGCGCCCAATTGATATCATAATTTCCAAAAATAGCAAAAAGTGCTTTACACACTTTTGAAGTAGGATTGTTAAAATTTTCCGATCTTGGGGTCAAAGTATGTTGTAAAAGAAGATTGAAAATTCTTGCTTTAGGGCGAAAGTTTCGATTCTTAAATTCAAAGTTTTCATCTCCTTCAAAAATATGATGAAATGTCTCACGATCATGTTCATCGATTTGAAAACTAGAAAGATCCATTCTCGTGCTTTTGCAATTGAGAATGGTACCCAAAAGGTCACAATTCAAAACAATTTGAGTGCCTTTGACATTACTCCAAATTTCATTCTCATTTCCAATATAAAAAACACGGTTTAAATTAGCATAGAAGATTTTGACAAGATTAGGATAACAAACAAAATCATTTTGAGAAGAGTCAATAAGACTTAAAACACCATTGTTTGCAAAAAGAGAATCAATTTCATAAGAAGAAAAATCTTGAAAAATAGCAAATTTTCCGGGATGGACTTTGGCATAATTAGCATAATTGATGTATGCTTTAATTGCCTCCGGATCATTGAATAATTGCTCTTTGATTTTTCTAGAAATTCTCATGGTTGAGGGGTTGCTTGAAGAAGCCATTAGAGTAGAGAGTGGAGAGTAGAGAGCTTGAAGATATGAAGGGAGAGTTTGAATTTGAAAATGAAAGTGAAAGGATATGATAAAAGATAGTGAATAAATAGACTTTCAAAGGACATATTCTCTGGTCAAAAGGCATCTTTTCAGAGAAATAAATGAAGTGAAAAGGTGGAGGGAAATTCAAACATTTGAATTCAAAATTTGAAATTCAAAATTCAGGTAGGCATGTCGACATCATGGTAGGGGCCATGTCGACATGTGGCTTTGAATTTTCATGACATGATTTTTCTTAAGTTATCTAATATACATATATATAAATATTATTATTAATGTCTATATTTCTGAAATATTATAATATATTTCAGAATGTGTTAAAAATAATAAAAATAATAATAAAATAATAGTAAAAAATAGAAAATAAATTTTAAAATTCAAACAACATATCAATTCAAAATCAATCAATCAATCAATTCAAAAACAACCAATCAATCAGTCAATTCAAGCATGCAATTTCAGCCAATGTATTGTAAACGTGTAACTTTTTCAGAGTCCATGTCTTTGGTATCGACTAAATCGAGAATTGCTGTGAAGCATAGATTTGAATTATCTTTCTTCTGTTCATCGTCGCTGGAGGATGAGTCAGAGTCATCTAGAGTAGCAGTGAATGCACGTTTCCGTTTCTTTGCAGAATCATTGTTTGTAGGAGAGTTTTGCTTATCTGGATGCGGACAGTCTCTTTTGATATGACCTGGTTCGTCACAATTGAAGCATTTGATAAAGTTTGGTACTGTAGTCTGATTACCGGAATTCTTAAAGTTGTTTGTCTTGGAACTATTCAATTTTCTGTACTTCAGGAATTTCCGAAAATTCCTGGTCATAAATGCTATCTCTTCATCATTATCACTGTTTGAGTCTGATCCGTCGATTAATGCATTGAATGCCATTGATTTCTTTTCAGATGCTTTGCTTTCTCTTCTCCCGATCATTTGAACTTCAAATGACATTAGATTTCCAATCAATTCTTCTATCTTTAAAGTACTGATGTCATTTGCCTCTTCAATTGCAAGTGTCTTTTGATACCATTCTGGAGTGAGAGAATTTAAAATTTTTCTGACTTGATCTTCTTCCGAAAATTCCTTTCCCAAAGATATTAAAGAATGCACAATATCTTGAAATCGACTATACATATCTGAAATAGACTCATTAGTATTCATTTTAAATAATTGAAACTGAATTGTGGGCATGGAAATTTTTGTCTGTTTAACTTTGCTTGTTCCTTCGTGAGTTACTTGCAAAGTTTTCCAAATTTCATATGCAGACTTACAAACTGACACTCTATTAAATTCATTTCTTTCAAGTGAACAAAACAGAATATTCATTGTTTTAGAATTATTTTGTGCAACAGTCTTTTGCTCAGTGGTCCACTATGCAAAATTAGTTGTGGGTTCCGAATATTCGGTTTGTGTGATATTCCAAGTATCTAATCCTACAGATTGTAAATATATTTTCATCCTACATGCCCAATATGCATAGTTACTGCCATTAAAAAGTGGTGGTCTGGCAGTAGACTAACCTTCTACAAATGAACTAGTGTTGGTGGAAATAGCAGTACTAGTGTAGTAGCCATTTTGAAATTTTTAAAAATTCAGATAATGAAACCTTTGAAAACCTGGCTCGGATACCAAATGTGAGAAATGCGGATTAAGGATCTTAAGGCTAGAAATAACACTAGAGGGGGGGTGAATAGTGTTTTAAGAAATTTGTTAATCCTTTTGAGTTTATCTTAATTTGATAACAAGGTATACACTAATTAGACACAGATATGAACACAGAATCAAACACAGATGCAAATATAAAGTAAAAGCAGTAAAGGAAAGAACACACCGGATTTTATACTGGTTCGAAGTTACCCTACATCCAGTCCCGCACAACTAAGTATGGATTTTCTTTCAAACTCAATTCAACAATTACAACCCTCGGTTTCAAGGCTACGAGGTACACCCTCCAGAATAACAATCCGCTGGGTAGAGATACTTGATTTCCGGGGCAACAAGTTCACCCAATTGATTTTCAGGGCTACAATCACACCTTCTCTTGCTCGATTGATTACAAAAAGTCTATAACTCAGATTAGCACTTGGATCTTGTAGAGATAGTGATGGAGAATCACACTATAAGTAATCGAGTATGATTCGATGTTGATTTCGGTAGAGTAATGGTATGATTTTGTATTAAGAAATGTGGAAGAAGAAGAGGAGTGAAAACCAGAAAAAAGTGATTAAAAATTCGTTGAAACCGACCCTTATTTATAGAAAAACAACAGCCATGACCATTCATGAAGAGTTACGGCGAACAGACACTTCTTTTGAAATTTGAATTTTGAAACCAACTGACACTATGTCGACATGGGTTACTTGGACACTCGACATCCCAAAGGGATTTTTGGTGTTTTGATTTTCTTTGAAAATAACCTCTATCTTATATTAAAATTATTTTAAACTTTATAAATATACTTAACTATAGTTAAAATACATAAGTAAATATAAAGAACAATATATACATAATTTAACTATAATTTTATATTTAAATCTAAGTATAAATATTTAAAAGTTAAATATATTATTTGAAAAGATAGTTTAAAATCAGGAGTAATTTGACTTTGAAATTAAAGATGTTTTTGAGGCTAAAATTATTTAAAATCAGGATAGAGAGTTTTGAATCTTTTAAAAGGAAAGTTTGAAATCATTTTGAAAACAAGATAATTTTGTAAAATCATTTGAATTAAAAATTAGTGGATACAAAACAATGTCCCACTAGATTTTCGTAGGTTCCATCCTACTTAGGGTTCCATCCCTTTAACGGGCTCGAAGTGGATTCCATTCCATGAATAAAATAGATTTTAAGATGTCAGTGCCTTTCTATGAGTTTTAACAATATTCCTAACTATATAACTTATCTTGGAAACTTGAACTCTTGATAATCTTGATACTCATGAGTCTTCTATCTCTATATCTTGAATCTCTATACTGTACAGTCTTCATTCTTGATACCTGCATGGTTAGATCCTGCATATACATATATATCTAAACTTGTAATGTTAGTATTTATATTTTATAATCTATTCTAAGGTTGTTGTCATCAAAACCAACTCCTTAGGGACTAACACAAACTTCATGAGCGATTCATTTGAAATGAGAGATCTGATGTCCCGGTCTTCTACGGGAATAGCTCGGATAGCTTCGACGGCTTCAGAATACCCGGAGCCTTCGGGACGTGGGTTGATACCTGTAAAAGTATAAAAAGAGTTAAAAAAGGTGCAGTTTTCGCCAAACACGAGTATTGATCTAGAAAAAAGACTTACTCCCTTCCACCCATCACCTCGCGAAGCCGGGAGGACAGCGCACGTAGAACCACTCCTGTTTATACTGGGCAAACTTGTTCCATGCCCCAGTCAGGATTTGACACTTGCTATGCGACTCAAGGAATACAAAAGATGGACTATCTGACCGGCTCTTGAAGCGATAGATGTAACGGATATCGCTAGGAGTCAGGAGCCTGAAAAGGACACTCATGAAGAGAATGCAAGTGCCATATATGAACGCGTGGCTATTTGGATGTAATTGCGATGGGGCGATATCGATATACTGTAGCAGGTCCCGAAGAAAGGAGTTGAATGGCGGCATGCTACCGACCCAGCACATGAATCTGTTGTAGGCGGTATATCTAGCTGGGGGCAAATGGGGACGATCTTGCCTTGAAGGGACTAGCACATCGTCGAATGGAATGCCATGAATTGAGCAAAGACGGCTTAGAGTGCTTTCATTAATCCTTGAAGCTTGAGAGTCAACTGGATCGTCTAAGAGAATCGCTGCATCTAAGGCATCGGGAGCCAAATCGTCAGATGCAATCGTGGGACTCGGAATATCGTGAACAAGGGGAGTGGATGGATTTGAAGTCCCAACCACTTCCTGTTGAGAAGATCGCTCGGGTTGATCCGATACTGTGGCAAAACTGGATTTTCTAGACATCTCTAATGAGTGTTGGCTTTGATGAAACACCTGTTCGAACTATACTTGAAAAACGATCGACATTAGACATAACAACAAAAATACTCCCCCCGTGTGGTGTGTGAACTGGTGCAACCATTCAGGTATAAGTGCAAAAGAATTACAAGTCGTAAAGTTGGTAAAATAAAGTTAAGCATTGAACTTTCGTCTTCGGGGACCGTCATCGCTGACCGTCTCCGAGAGCTTGTAGTATGATGGTTTCTATTTCGAACTCGGCATCGACACTGTACGTGGAAGTTTATTATCTGTTTCAGTCAAGTTTAGTTCAGGTTTATAGTTGTTAAAACGGGGAGTTATCAGTCCGAAGTGGTAGATATGCTTATGTGTTCAAATCCTCGTCCTTGTTTTTGTCATATGTTTAGGCATGATGAGTAGGTTAAGTTAGCATGTACTACGTTTGAATTAGGGTGGTTATGGCTATTGCTATCTATTTCAAGACCTAATGCCGAACGACACTCGAGAGACTCAACTAAGTTATCACCTAAACTCTCTTCACTCGCCATTCACCGTTCGGCATGCGGAGTCAAGCCGAGCCACGACCACACCAAGCCATCTCGCTCGGCATTCTAGGTTAAAACCTCACTTCTCTCCTTTCTTCCTTTCTCCCTCGTTCGGCATGAGGAAGTCATGCCGAGCCATGGTCATGCTGAGCCGCGTCACTCGACACATGGAACCCAGCTCTTACTTCACTGCTACAATTCCTCTCCGTTGTTTGGCATGCGAAAATTATATCGAGTCATGCTCCAACTCGCACGCCACACTCGTCCAATGCTCCCTAACCTCACCAATTCCTACTGGACAACCGTACTTCCTATCCCCTCGCTCGGTTATCCAATGAGTGCCTACTTCCTAAAGACCTCGACATCCTCTTCCTCCATCTTTTCCGTCTAACCCTAAGGTGTGACTAAGCCTTAAGTCCATATCCCTAATCAAGACGGCTGATGGTAGTATGGAAAAGGCACTGTAAGTTCGGATCTCGAGCGAAACCCTTGATTCAGGGGAATCGGACAAGCAAGAATCATACCTAAGGAAGGGCTTGAAGCTTAGGGGATTCTGGATTTGGAGTTGGAGACTGTTCAAGGTCGTCGATGGAAGAAACGTGAGGCAGCATAGTGGATTTGGAAGGAAGAGGGGAATTGAGGTGTTAGTGGAAGTCCGGGAGAAGATGAATTCAAAGTCTTGAAGAGCGGAGGTAAAAGTAAAAGAGAAAAAGAGGAGATGTGTTGGCTTTTATATTAGGAAAGAAGGAAGATGAACAGTCGATGGCCGGTAGAACCGGTCAAAGCATCTCGGTGGTTCGGCAGCCAAATGCCGAACGGCTCATCGCTCACATGACAAAGGGAAGGAAGGAATAAGATGATGATTCAAAGCGTGTCGTGTTGCCACACACAACACGCTTTGGGGGGCAAGTGTTACCCGGTTGTTTGACCAGGTAAAAACAGGCCTTGTTCGGCACAGGCCTCGTTCGGCACAGATGAATCGCTCGGCACAGGGCTCGCTCGGAACAGGCCTCGTTCGGCACAGTTGAGTCATTCGACACCAGCCTCGCTCGGCATCTCACCTCGCTCGGCATTGAAGGGTCGTTCGGCATCTCACCTCGCTCGGCATAGAGGGGTCGTTCGGCATCTCACCCCGTTCGGCATAGCAAGGTCGTTCTGCATTTCACCTCGCTCGGCATAGCAAGGTCGTTCGGCATAGCTAGGTCGTTCGGCATCTCCCCTCGCTCGGCATCCCAGGCCTCGGCCGGCATCCTCCCTCGCTCGGCATCCCAGGCCTCGACCGGCATCCTCCCTCGTTCGGCATCCCTGGTTCGGTGCATATGAAGGAAGTTAACAAGCTATCAAGTCCACACAACGTAAGGGCATTCGGCATAGCTTCATTTCGCTTCAACTCATTACTTTCCCCGGTTCTCTTGAGTGGTTACCCCAGGCCACTCAATAGTCAACCAAATGGTTCTCGACCGGCATTCCTCGCTCGGCATGGCTCGTTCGGCATGCTTGGTTCGGTGTGCTGGAGTCACCTACTATAGGCCGAGATACCTTGTTCCTAGGCCCGTGAAGGAAGTCCAACCCATCTTCGTCTATAAATAGAAGGGCAGGGGCACAGTGAAAAGGACCTGATTTTGGAGAACACTTGGGAGACTCTGCTGCTTTCAAGACTCATTCTCTCTCACTCAATATTTGTATTCAAGTCTTTATAGTACGGATTGTATCTGTATTTAATCACTTGTGAAAGCAATAAAGATCAAAACTTAAAGTGGACGTAGGCAATTACGCTGAACCACTATAAATCTGGTGTTCTTGTTTTTCTGCATTTAATTTAGCATACAGTTCTCTGTTTTAATTTACCCTCTTCATTAATCTCTCTATACAAACCTTTCTTCGGTGTTAGTGACCAATTTTGGTGCTAACACTTTGGTGCTTTCACTGACAATCGAATTCTCAGGCCGCCAGGATCTGCTTTGTAGCTACTGGATTGAATAAATCCCCCGAAGGAGATCCAAGTAATTCACAGGACGTCTGTGGATTCTACTCAGAGTTCTTATCAAAAGCTCTACTATGGGAAGACCACGTACACGATCAGCCTCTCATAACGCGGACGTCAATGAGACTGCTAGTGTACAACAAATAGGACTAACAATCAACTAGCAAATCTGGGTGCAGGAACAACCACCCAAAATCAAATGGAAGTTGTCACCAGAACAGAGTTCAACGACTTGATGAGAGAACTCATGGAAAGCAGGAGACAACTTAGAGAATAGATTCAAGCTAACGCCAGCCTTATGGCTCGGCTCACTCAACAACAGCATCAGAATGCTGGGGGTAGTCCAGCTCCTTACTCTTCATCTGATAGCTCGACTTCGTCCGATGAACCTCCCAGGCGTAGACGCCGCATGACTGAAACTACACAGGCAGGCTCTGCTGATCGATCAACTAGGGATCACTTACACCTCGGAGACCACAACCAAGCAGGAACGGGAAACTTAGGATCTAGAGCGCGTGCGAAAACTGGACGCCCAGCTCACCAAGACGCCAATGATGCTAAACCTCAAGATACACGTTTGGCAGATCGCCAGCAGAGGATACATCAACCTGAACAATCTCGTAAAACGGACTCCAACTTTCCATCTTCCATACAAGCCCCGGACCTATCGGCTATGGTCAGACAGCTGATGAGAGAAAATCAAGGCCTAAGCAATGAAGATTGGGGGATATCCAGGAGTCGTACTCCATTCATAAACACTGTTCTATAGGCCAAGTACCCCAGGAAGTTTAACAAGCCAACTATCCCGGCCTACGAAGGGAAGACCGATCCCCAACAGCATGTGACGAGATATGAATGGATGATGGATTCAGCTAGAGCGAATGATGCAACCAAGTGCAGATGCTTTCCAATAACTCTATCTGTAATCGCTACCATGTGGTTCACCAGACTTCCTCCACGGCCGTATCCAGTTTCGAGGAGTTGGCAACGAAATTTATAGAATGGTTCAAGATACATGCTACTCGTCCAAAGGACGTGATGTCCCTATCAAGTGTAATCCAGGCTCCAGGGGAGTCATTGAAGGAGTATTTACAGAGATTCCATGTTGCGGCTACTGAAGTTAGCAATCCTAATGATCACGCAGTTCTTATGGCTATGTTGCGGCTACTATGGGCCGAGATACTTTATTCCTAGGCCCGTGAAGGAAGTCCAACCCATCTTCGTCTATAAATAGAAGGGCAGGGCCATAGTGAAAAGGACCTGATTTTGGAGAACACTGGGGAGACTCTGCTGCTTTCAAGACTCATTCTCTCTCACTCAATATTTGTATTCAAGTCTTTATAGTACGAATTGTATCTGTATTCGATCACTTGTGAAAGCAATAAAGATCAAAACTTAAAGTGGACGTAGGCAATTACGCTGAACCACTATAAATCCGGTGTTCTTGTTTTTCTACATTTAATTTAGCATACAGTTCTCTGTTTTAATTTACCCTCTTCATTAATGTCTCTACACAAACCATTCTTCGGGTGTTAGTGACCAATTTTGGTGTTAACAGAGGCACTTAGAACTAAGCCAAATGCAGATGATTAAAGAGCAAGAGAAGCATTTTGATGCTATTCAATGAACGATTTCTTCCCTCAACAAAGAACAACCAACCAACAATCCAGAATATGCCATCAACAAAGATGATAAAGATTGGGATGTCATCAAAGCAGGTCCAATCTTTGGCGCTGATGGTTGGGTTGAAGTTCCTCGAAATGTCCAGTAAATAGGTTTGAATTTATAATAAAATTGTATAATAATATATTATTACAATATGAATTTGTGTGGATTGAACTGATATTTGTGGATTGATTAGTTTGACTTTATATGATTTTTTTGATTTACTTAGATTAGTGTGATTTAAAACAAGTTATTTATGTCATCACATATCATCATTATATCTTATTATTCTTATCACTTTTACATTACTATTATTTATTCTACTTGCTTTTTATATCCCAGTATTATAGTACGTTAGTTAGAGGGAGCTTTTGGTTAGATTTTTGTTGATGACGAAGGGGGAGAAATATATAAAATCTAAAAATCTTGGCATAGAATAAGGGGGAGTTTTATAACTCAGGGGGAGTTATAACGTATTTTATATACATAGTTGTCATCATCAAAAGGGGGGAGATTGTTAGTACCTTAGGCATTGGTTCTGATGATAACAACCATATGATATTATATAAAATATAGATACTAATGTTTTTATCAAGTTATATTAGTATATATTGCAGGATATTAGACAGTTATTGATTAAGAAGACTGTACAGTATCAAGAGAAGATTCAAGAGGCAGATATAGATATATTCAAGAGTTGGAGATTAAAGGCTCATGAGTCTTGAAGAACTCAAGATATCCCAGATAAGTTATAGAGTCGTAGTATTTTTTGTTAAAACCTTGATAGCACATGTTTGATCTCTCTCTCTCTCTCTCTATATTTCTCCTTTTCAAATAATTTTCAAATACCTTAAAAATGGTTTTAAAAAGAATTTTTATTTTTAAAAGAATTTTTCAAAATAGCCTTCAAATTATTTCTACCTTTTGATTTTATTATATTTTAAGTTTTTAAGTATTTTTAATACACTTTGAATTTTATACTTTGTTATAATTTTAGTTTTTAAAGATTTTTAGATATTTATAAGTTTATTATAATATTTGTTATTACTTTGATTTCAAATATATTCACTTTACTTTATACTTATTATTTTCAAAAGAAATTCATATTTAAATCCTTTATAATATTTCTATAAAGTTTTCTTAAATTTTGATATGACTAAAATTTGTATAAACTATGTTTAGATGATTTTACAAAGTATCAAAATATTTCACAAACCTTAATATTTTCAAAATAATTTTTATAAAGTGTTTTTCAATTTTGTGAAGGATATGTCGACATATCCAATTCCTATATGTCGACATAGTGACCGCAATTTTCAAAATTTAAATTTTGAATGGAGGTTTCTTTTCGTCGTATTTCTTCACGAATGGACATGACTATTGTTTCTCTATAAATAGGGGTTAAAGTAACGAATTTCGTTAATTAGTTTCTCATATTTTCTATCCTCTTTCACTCTCTTGAATTCTAAAAGAAAATCCACTCAAAATATTCTCAAATTCAATCAGAATCAAATTCAAGTTCTATTGATTTGATTTTCAATTGATTACTCTTTAATCTCTCCTATATCTCTCTCTCAAACAAGATCAAAATGCTATTCAAGTGGTTATATGATCGTTTGTAATCAAGATCAACGATATGAGTCTGTAAAACTCTATCTAATCATACTGCTATACTTATGGATGTGATTGTAGTCCGTGTAAATCAGTTAGGTGTGCTTAGTAGGCTGGAATTCTAGTGGGTGTGATTGGGGTACGTGTAAATAAAGTGACTCTACCTAGAGGTCAAAAAGTCTGAAGGGTGTGTCTCGTTGCCTTGAAATCGAGATTGTATTTGCTTTGCTATTGGAAAAGAATCTGTACAAGGAATTGTACAGGACCAGATGTAGGGTAACTTCGAACTAGTATAAAATCCTGGTGCATTCTTTCTTTTTTACTTTTACTGAATTTATATTTATCTGTGTTTGAATCTGTGATTGTTAATTGCATTGTTTAAACTATAATCTTAAAAAGAATTCAAAAAGATTCAAAAAATTATAAAACACTATTCACTCCCCTCCACTGTTAAATTAGCCTTAAGATCCATCTTTCGCTAAATAACACACATCTCAAACCTTGGAATTAATCTTTTCTTCTGTGTGTTTCACCAATCTAAGATGATTTGTTGCTCATTTAAGTGTTGCTATCCTTTGTCGGAAACGATTGAAACCAAATAGCGAGTGGGGGCCAAGTTATGTGGGATTATTCCCATTAGGGTGTCTTCACATCTACTCTAGATTGGATTCGGTTATATGCTTCGAAGGTGTGAAATACTCGGATACTCAGTAACCGTTGGTGGACTCTGGCCTGGAGTTCCCAAGAGTCATCGTAGTTCTCAAGTATATTTCTAGGGGTATACTTTCGATAAGGGGGGCACCCTCCTAGTCATTTGTTGAAAAAATTTCCTTTCCTTATTTAATTAAAACTTTGAATTGTATTTCGTAATTTGCATCAAGAGGTGTCTAACCCTCTTTTCGATGTCTACTTATATTTGTCCATCCTATAAGTTTGGATTTTGTTGTATCTATGTACATCCTTTCTTGTTTGGATTGTTATTCTGATTGTTTCTCATTTCTTAATATATGGATGTCGTTCTTATGAGGTAAATTCATGTTCCGTGTTTAGTGGCATGATCTCACAAAATTATTAAATGTTAGCCTTATTACTTGAGTTTTCTCAGCTGGTTTTCTAGACTAATCCAAGTGTTATTTTATTGTAATGCTCGGGGCAGACCGAGTATTTTTCTAGGTCGTCGTTGGTGGGACATGGAGCTCATAGAGTAGAGCTGGATGTTTACCTGTCGTAGTATTTTATTTTCCGTTGTATTATATATACCTATCAGCAATCGTAAGGACATAAATTTATAACCGTCCAGCTGATAAGGTTTATTTTTAACTCTGATGTACCTTGTATTTTGGAATGACAGTTTATACCATCTTTATTTTATTATATATTTTCATTTTCGCTGTGAGATTCTATTTCCCATGTTCTTTGCTCTGTTGTTCCTTTTATTTTACCTTAATAATATGCATTTTCGGCGATTGGATGTTCGGCATTTGAATACCGTGGATGTATTTGGTGTCAACTTTCGATGGTCGAAAAGGCGGGTCGTTACATGAACTGAATTAAAGATTGATGAAGAAATGTAAAATTTATTTACCAATAATCTTTTAGCATGTTGTCCCTTCAAGACCCATGCAAGAGCAAACTTATACAACCATTAAAAGCATTCCTATCTCCGTCACCTAAATGATAATTTTCTCGATATTATGCATTGTCTTCTATGAGTTTTGAACTCTAAAGTAATACAAGATTATGGATATTTTATCCATATTTGATCACATGCAAAAGTTATATGGTGAACATTCATGTTCGTATTATACAAAATCTCGATGAAAAGTTTTCATTCAAATTAAGTAAGTAAATCATAGTACAAGATCTTTAAAATGTTAAGGATGCATTTCTGTAAAGGATTCAGGCAGTCTTGGAGTATAGGGTTCTCTTTATAATAGTTCAACCTTTTAAAGGAGAAAATGAAAGTTTAAGAATGGTACTAATATTAGGACAATTGAGATGAAGAGAGTGAATGGTCACTTCTACTTCGTGAAAAGACATCAAAAATAGTTTAAAACATTTGTAGACGTTTAATAAGGAACAAGAAATATGATTTAGCTTCAAATGTACTTTCCTTATAGAAATCGTTCTCCAAAAGATCCATTTCTTGAGTTCAAGACATTTGATCTAAAACACTCGATAGTATTAGTTTCAACAAAAGAGATATATAGTTTATAGTAAGAAGTTGAATAGAGCTTTATATTTTAAACATTGTTATTGTAAAGCTAAAATAGTGGGAGTATGTCATATGACACTTGCTAGTGGATGCATTATGTTTTGAAAGATTTCCTTCTTGTATGCCAAATATTATTTATGAAATAATATATTTTTGGACCAAAAAGAGATGCGTTTTAGTTTTAACATGAATATTATAAATATTCGTTATAAAATACATCTAAGTTTGGTATGTTGATGATGGCATTTGTCATAACAATAGTGATATTTTAGCCACAAAAAATACATAAGAATCTAAAATATGTAACAAATAATTTTGGAATTATGGACTATGTAACAACCCAGTTTTAATTAATAATTAACTAAAGTTAATAATAGAGACTTAATTAATTAAAATAAATTTTAGGAATTAAAAATAAATAATTTGAATTTGTTTTAGAATATTGGAATTTTATAATGAAGTATTTAAGGATGAAATTAATGGTTTTGAGAATAATTATTTGTTTAAAAAAGTGTGAAATAAATTAATTTTGGAAATTATTTAATAAATGGGTTTAAAACGTGAATATTGGATTATTTAAAATTTAAATAAACTAAAATATAGAAATAAATTCTAGAAATTTTTATGAATTTGGAAAATAATTAACTATTGTTAACATAAGTTATATTTGGAATTTTATAATGATTTTTCTCAAATAGAAAATAGTTTTTAAAAGAAAAAAATGAGAAAATAAATTATATTTTCAAGCCCAAGTTTTATATCAGGCCCAAGTTCAAACCTGTGCAGTTAATGCCCCGCTATTACCCCGCTATAACCCTACTATATTTCATAGCGGATTTCTACCACTACGATTTTTCCATATAGCCCCAAATATAGCCTTTCCGCTTTAAGCCCCGCTATTTCCGTTATATCCCATTATTCCTGCTATATTCCACTATTTCCGCTATATTTTCTTAAAAGAAATGAATTGAAAATTGACATTTATACATTATCAAAATTATGAAATTAATTTATTTAATTGAATTTTTAATATATTTTCAGAAATGAAAATACTCTAATATTCTACTAAATTCAATTGTGTTATATAATAGTTTTACGTTTATTTACAGTATATTCGCACATGTTTTTATTTAAAATTATTTATGTATTAATTATAATTCAATTGAATGTTAATTTTTCATTTAATTACCATTTATATATTTGTAAAAACATTAAGTATGAGTTTTATATGCTATTTTAGAGTTATCCGCTATATCCCGCTATATCCTCGTTGTATCCCCGCTATGACTTTTTGCACCTCCGCCGCATTAAATCTGCCGAGCGCTTTAATTGCACAAGTTCAAACTACCCAAAACCTAAATTTGGAAGTTTGGACCATTCTACGTCTAGCTACTTAATTCGCCACCTTAACAATATTATCACATATCATATTTTGGTCATTGGAACTCATATCAACATCTTCCAGAGAATGCTCATGACCTATCACCTCCTTTAAATTCTAAAATAAAGTGTAATAAAACCATATAAATTTCCAAATAAATATATATATTTCTCTAGATCATTTTATACTATTAGCTATAAAGGAGTTGGTGTTTGATGTTGTTTTGAAATACTAGAATTAGTTATTAAGAAGAAGCAGGGGAAGAAGAAGAAGAAAGCAAGCTTCACATGAGTTATTTAACTTACGAATCTATGTTTAAATACATCAATTTGGATGTGTATGAATTGTTATTATGTGCACGATCCTTGAACTTGAGTATATTAGTGATATGGCTTGGATTTGATTTAAATTTGGATTGAATTCTGATTAAATTGGTTTGAATATGCGTCTCAGTGTTCCGACACCGGTGGGCAGTCGGTCGACCAGTAGTGCCGCTGGTTGCTCACTTAATATTGTTTTAAAAAATAATTTAAATAAATAAAAATATATCTAGTGCATTTACTTGGTGGAGTTAACAGCGAGGAGGAGGTGGTTGGAGGTCAAAAATCGATCGAACGATCGACTAGAATGTGCGATAGGGGTGGGTCTAGTGGTTGAACCCCTAAGCTCCAACCGATCGACCGCTACATGTGGACCGGTGGTGCTACCACTTGCACAAAAGTATGAGTAGCTTGGTGGTAAAGGCTTGTGCCTTTCAACCAACCCACTCGAGTTCGAGTACTGTGTTATGCTATTTTTGTAAAAATATATTTTAAGAGTAAAATAAATTATATTTGCACTGAAATAAATATAAGATATTGAATAAAGTAAATCTATAATTTTATATGAATTTTTTTATTTTAAAATTTAGTATTTAAATATATTTGTAATTATTAATTTATTGAATGAAAATCCAATTTGGGTTTAAAATAATTATTTAAAGATTTGTATAAATTCTGAAAAATAAGAAATATTTTCTAATTAATTAAGTAGTTTAAAGAGAATTTCATGATTAATAATTTTAATTAGAAGTATAATATATTCATATTTAAATATAATTAAATAAAAAATATATTTATTGATTTAAATATCAACTAAATATTTTGTTTAATTCTAGAATTCTTATTACGCATTCCTGATGTTCCCATTTTGATATATCAAGATTGTATGTGGTGAATGATTTATAATTAAATATTGATTTATTATTCTATATATATTTTTGATTAATTTGTTTATCATACTTTTCTGGTTTCTCTTTTCTTTTATATTGAATTGGATATTATGAATGATTCACAGTTGGTATTCACTTGATTAGTCTTTTGATATTATACGGTGATGACATCCTTCTATACGATTTCGTGATGTTTAATTCTATGTGACGAGGAATCTGAATAAATAGAGTTATAATACTGTTTGGGATGGGGCATTCGGTAATATTTCTCTGGTTATGGACTCGTTATACATAATATTGTGGAGATTGAGTGAAGTTTATAAGCAGTGAATAAACGATTGAGTATCACATTGTGGTATGGGATGTTGTTATGATATTTATTCGGTTATTCGTTATGAGTAGATGACACTAATGTGACGGGATTAGAGTCTGCGTGACTCATAGGGGATTTGTTATGTATGATGGGGCTCGTTGTGGTGAGCTACATAGTAGCCATGTGTCAGCAATTATACAAATCCATGTGTTGACCAATATATAGAGCCGTGTTAGGGATATATGTCAAGCTATGTGTTAGCCATTGAATATAGATACTATGTATCTTTCTATCTTTATCATACTTCCTTTGTGTTTTGGGAGTGAACCAGATTGACCAGTATCCACCCTGGTGGCTTGATCGTGGCGTCGTGCCCTAGATCCATGATACCTTTATATCCATTTAGTAGTGTGCTATCGCCATGTTCATTCACCAATGTGTCACATAGGCCAGCAATCAGTTACCTATAGGGGCGTGTGTCGTGTTGTGACCATGTGGAATGGACCTTTCAACTTTTCAAATTGATTTT
This sequence comes from Allium fistulosum, assembly GCA_030737815.1. Taxonomy (NCBI): domain Eukaryota; kingdom Viridiplantae; phylum Streptophyta; class Magnoliopsida; order Asparagales; family Amaryllidaceae; genus Allium; species Allium fistulosum. The sequence goes on along the minus strand of CM060908.1, from coordinate 408,645,582 downwards.
CAAAACCGTGAAGTGATTCATGAAATTTACGAAAGTGATGGTGATTTTAAATTGAAAACAAAAACTTACATCCAAAAGCAAGAATTTTAAACCTTCTTTTGCAACAAAGTATCTCTACTAGAATGGGTAATTATAATAACTCGACACAAAAAGTTTTCAAAGCTCTTTACGCCATTTATGGTCAATACGACATAAATTGGTCTCAGGTCATTTTGGATTTTTTCTAAAAATCTTTCTAAAGATGAATACACATTATTTCATGGTATAACCCCTTACTCAAGTATTCAATTATTTTGGTGTTGACCTTAAAGGATAGGAAACAATTCCTCAAAAAATATTTGACAAGGTCAACATTTCACTTATGCATATTTCACCCTTTTACGAGCCTTATGAAACGCTTTGCGGAAAAGGAACAAAGTTTAGCTTGGAAAGAGGAGCAAGATATAAGAGAAGAGGAGGAAGAGAATGTGGAAGGAGAGGAAATGGAAGTCGAGGAGGAAGAATAAGAAGAGGAGGAGGATACTTCCTTGGAAATAATCAATATGCCACCTAATCCATCCAACAAAGATCTTCTCAAAAATCAAGAGAAGACCATTTACAACCAAAGAAAGCTTAAGAAATCATTCTCAAAGAGATTTACCTCAATTTCCAACAAAATGGATAAATTCTTTGGAGAGATCATCCGCAAGCTTGGTGGTTCTTCTTTATCTCCATTCACATCTTTCTAGTTATTTTTTTAAGTTATCTATCTTTGTATTTGGATTTTCTAGTTTTAAGTTTATGTTGAATCTCGTGTATCTTTCTTTTATTTCTAAATTTATACTCATCCTTATTATCAATGAAAATCCTATTTCTTATTGTTATACATTGTCAATTATCTCTGGAAAGTCATACAAATATAATAGTATAGGCCAAATACAATAGAATTGTAAAATAAAGTAGTTTTGAAAAATATAATGCATATGTCGACATATGCAAATCATGTATGTCGACATATAACGGCCAGTTTTCAAAAATAATTAAATTAAACATAAAATAACTTCCAAACACCAATTCATTTCAAACGACTTCTTCCCCCTATATATACATATTCACTCCAGAAAATCATTATTTTCAACCTTATCTTCACTATCTTTCATATGTAACTTATATCTTCAATAATGGCTTCTCCACATCAAAAACTTTGTGAAATTCTTGAACAAACACTCGAATCACTCGAGAATATTCTTACTTTCATTCTTTGAAATTAGAGGCACTTAGAATTAAGCCAAATGCAGATGATTAAAGAGCAAGAGAACCATTTTGATGCTATTTAATGGATGATTTCTTTTTTTACCAAAGAAGAACCAACCAACAATCCAAAATGTGCCATCACCAAAGATGATGAAGATTGGGACGCCATCAAAGCAGATCCGATCTTTGGCGCTAATGGTTGAGTTGAAGTTCCTCGAAACGTCTAGTTAAATAGGTTTGGATTTATAATAAAATTGTATAATAATATATTATTACAATATGAAATTGTGTGGATTGAATTGATATGTGTGGATTTATTAGTTTGACTTTGTCTGATTTATGATTGATTTGGTTGATTTACTTAGATTAGTGTGATTAAACACAAGTTATTTATGTCATCACATATCATCATTATCACTTATTATTCTTATCACTTTTACATTACTATTATTTATTCTACTTGCTTTTTATATCCTAGTATTGTGGTACCTTAGTTAGGAGGAGCTTTCAGTTAAATTTTTGTTGATGACAAAGGGAGAGAAATATATAAAATCTACGAATCTAGGCATAGAATAAAGGGGAGTTTTGTAACTCTCGAGGAGTTATAACATATTTTATATACATAGTTGGCATCATCAAAAGGGGGAGATTGTTAGTACCTTAGGCATTAGTTTGATGATAATAACCATATGACATTATATAAAATATAGATACTAATGTTTTTATCAAGTTATTTTAGTACATATTGCAGGATATTAGATAGTTATTGATTAAGAAGACTGTACAATATCAAGAGAAGATTCAAGAGGCAGATATAGAGATTCAAGAGTTAGAGATTAAAGGCTCATGAGTATTGAAGAACTCAAGATATCCTAGATAAGTTATAGAGTCTTAGAATTTTTGTTAAGACCCTGATAGCACTTCTTTGATCTCTCTCTCTCTTTATTTTTCTTTTTCAAATAATTTTCAAATACCTTAAAAATGGTTTTAAAAAGAATTTTGTTTTCAAATTAGCCTTCAAGTTATTTCTATCTTTTGATTTTATTATATTATAAGTTTTTTAGTATTTTTAATACACCTTGAATATTATACTTTGTTATAATTTTAGTAAAGATTTCTAAATATTTATAAGTTTATTATAATATTTGTTATTACTTTGATTTCAAATATATTCACTTTTACTTTATGCTTATTATTTTCAAAAGAAATTCATATTTAAATGCTTTATATATTTAAATATATTTCTATAAAGTTTTCTTAAGTTTTGATATGATTAAAATATGTATAAACAATGTTCAGATGATTTTACAAACTATCAAAATATTTCACAAACCTTAATATTTTCAAAATAATATTTATAAAGTGTTATTCAATTTTGTGAAGGATATGTCGACATATCCAATTCCTATATGTCGACATACACTACGCCATAGATGACCTTCTGCAACATTTTTGCAAGGTGTTGCCAGCTAAAATGTTGCGATAGATATAAAATTTTGGTCTTACTGCAACGTTGTATTTTTGGTGTTACCTTAGCCATAAAAATGTGTAGCTCTAGCTAAACAAGTGTAACACGATGCAACATTTTTATATAGTGTTGCTATAGAATATTCAAATTAAAAAATTAATAAAATTAGCAATCCGCGTGAATACGATCCAACGATCTATATTTAATCTGATTGTTAAAATGGATCACCGCTACAATTTACCCCAAATTTTCGTTTTCCCGCCTGAACTCCAGTAGATCCCTTTCGGTTTTCTTTTCTCAAATCAAAAAGCAAATAGAATACTTTAATGGAATTTCGAAAATCCTAAAATGATTACTCGCACTGTGTTCATCGATTTGAATCGCAAACACACTACAACAAAAATACCCTACGATAGCGCCCGAAAAACGCTATTAAAGGATATTATAGCGGTTCGATAAACGCTGTATAACGACATGTGATTAAAAACAACCAACATTAGATAGCACAAAAAAAGCGCTATAAAAATTGTTAATTTCATTGCGCAAATATTGCGCTATGTTATTTATTTTTATAGCGGCAAAATAGGCGTTATTGATTAATATCACAGCGCTATTAGCCCGCTATGAAATTCGTTATTAGCCACAAAATACTTTTTTTTTCTAAGATAGCACTAATATTGCGCTATAGAAAGTGTTAATAGTGGATTATTAGCGCTGTATTTGAACAAGTTATTGTAGACGGTGACTTGTCACAACCCCAATATGCCACTATAAAAAGTCAGCTACAATAGCGCTTGTACTCTGCTATAATATCTTATTTTATAGCGCTTACTGACCTATCATTCATCATTATTTATAGCGCTTTTTGTAATACCATAGCGCTTTTTATGGTCTGCATCTTTAATACTAACAGATTTGATAGCGGCCATTAGGCGCTATTAAATATTATAGCGGTTTTGAAGTGCTATAATTTAGTTTCACAATTCAAAAATTTTCTGCATCCTACTAATAAACTGCAGTATTAAATACCAATATCAAAAAGCATAATAATAATCATAAAAGATAATAAATATAGAGATGTAACACATTACATTAAACATACCAAATATTCATACACATCAAAACGTAGTAGCAAATATTTTAAGCACACCCCAAAAAATAGTAGCATTGTTTAACAAAAAAAAAACAAGTACATATTTGATTGTTTGCATTAAAATGAAGATCACAACTTTAGCATCTTCTTCTTTCACACACCTGCAAATAAGATAAATAATTACATTAAGAACGATACATAATTAATGATAGATGTTTTTACATGTAACTAAAAACTAAATTATTGCTTATTATTGCATGTCTCATTTTATATTCGTACATGTTACTATCCATTTGAATCTACATCAAAATTATTGCATATTAGCGAATACACTACTTTATTGAAATGGAAATCACGATTATGAAAGGGATTTCAAAGTAAGACACATGCAATGTTCAAGGTAAACAGATTTTCTTCAATTAATTGAACCAACGATCCCTGAAATTTGGATCCATTTGAACAGTAAAAGTTAGGTGATTTTTTTAACTAAATTCATTAAAAAATTTAAGAAAAAAGGAACATAATAAATCAACAGTTGAATAGAAACTTTTTTAGATTCAATTTAAGTTGGTAACAATCATAGCATTATAGAGAAACCAACCATTAATTCCAAACTTAACCCAATACTATAAACATGCTACTTGCAGCTCTCTGTCATCATTTTGTGATTTAATGTTGCCATCTTCAGTTAAGAGTTCCCCAAATGTAAATGATGTTTGTTCTGAGAAATTCATTTCAATTACCTCTGTTCCAAGTGAAGGAGGTATGGATGTAAATGACAATTGAGTTCCATTAGTTTCCAATAATTCATCCCAAGCTGGTATGTCAGATTGTGATCCAGCTTCACTATAACCTAAGTCAAGTCCTATACTATCAAGTACTTCAGCTATATTACTTTTTGAAGCAGAAGATGTATCTGTTTCAGGTGTCATTGTCTGAGGTATTTTTGACAATTATCTAACATAATATGGAAACATGATCATCATTCTTGAAGTATAATGGTGATTGTATAGCTCATCTATAAGGGTGATGAATCTTCTAGCCTGAAGTATAATAACACAGCATTATTCAGGCAATCTTCTAAATAAAAATACACTGGAAAAAGAAAAGGAAAAAACTAACACTAAACTAGAACAAATACTAGGTATCATGTACTAGTGCCATTGTCTCGAATCCGCAAACTCATAATAGGAATTTCAGATATGAAAACAGTGTGATAATTCCTAGCTATAGCAATATAATCTGCTGCCCCAACTTAAGAAGAGCTAATAACTAATTAGAAGCCACTAACACAAGTATAAAATTTGTCCATTGTTATATAAGATATTTTAATCAATTTTATTTCATGTAAAATTTGCCTAGTTATTATATTAGTGGTGTATAACTTACTAGTCGGCCACACAAGCATTCAAAGTCAATCTTGCTATTCCATTGCAGCTTTCAGGAACCTCTAGAAATCTGTATTTGCAGTAAACAAAATTATTAGTTAACTGGTTTGATTTTCAGTTGAGGACAGTCCTACAGATTTGTCTACTTGCCTCCTAAACATTACAGATATTGTCTATGAGGACAGTCCATAACTATTCCTTCTCATCTTCTAGCATAGAGTGTTTATGTCGATCTATTTGCCTCTGAAAAAATATCCAAAAAAATTGAATAAATAAATAAATGCATGTATTAATACAGATTAACTAGACACAAACATGAAAATGTGCCTTCCTATGTGAACGATGGTTCTGAAACCAGAACTTAATTACTTGACGAGCGTCAAGTTTAAGGTGACGACTCAACTATAGACTTTGCTTCTCGTCAGGATAAGGGTGTCGAAACTTCAATATGCTACAAGGACACTAATCAAGGTAAACATAATTTATAAAATAAAGTTGCTCAACTTATTAACTCTGTGGTTACGCTATTACAGGGGCCAACCTAAACGAGTTCACCAGCGTATAAAATGTGATATAAACACAAACAAAACTATTATATACCTCTGAGTTAGGTTCACCAACATGACATAGTGCTGCTTTAGCTTCACAAAGTTGCTTCATTTGGAAACATGAGAATGCAAACAAGTATCTGGACTGAGGCATTTTTTTGCCTTCATATTTGGTATATCAAGTAAGTTCCAACTTATAAGTAAAAATATTTTGAATGGCAACATCGACAGCAATTAATAGTAGGAGATGTATAATTAAGTATTGAGTACAATTAAAGAGCAATATGTTCTTCTATCATTTGAATTATAGCTTGAAATTTAATGAATCGGTGCAGGTACAATGAACTGTTGGACCAAAATAGTAACATGCTAAATAATATGTTGTCATCTAACTCATCTTGAATATTCCAAATACAGCATTTACCTTTCAAGATATGATATGCACAATAGGCTTGGTTGTTCCTCAAATAACAAGTGGCCATCAGTTGCAAATTTGGCTGCATATATCAACATATGTTAGAGCAAGATTGCAAATTTAAACATGACCTGTCATAAATAAGTGACATGATGTAAGAAAAATAGAAATACATTTGGGTAGGTTGCAATTATCTACGATTGTAAAATCTCATAGCCAAAGAAATTGTTAAAACTGAGTAGTAACCAACTGTGTTATACTTACTCCATTGACTACAATGTTGTCATTGCACATTCCCCAGTTGTCAATATTACTTGTTTCTATCATTTCATATAAGGCCTGAGTTCTAACTACTGCCTCTATATGTGGCAATATTCTATTGTTTATTTATTGCGTAATGAATATCCGCTCTTTCAACCATGGAAGCTACGTTACAAAACAGTGATTATTAATGATAAAATTAAGTACAGACTTCAAATGGTATTAATAGTAAAATTTGATTACTAAAGACCCTATCTATAATGGAGATTACTGGCCATTACAGCTATCCAAAAACAGATAAGAAAATTTCTGAAGTATTAAACTTCAAATTCTATGTGTTTATACGAACCAGTATTTAAGTTCACTTTTAGGAATACTAAAGGGTGACAAAATCAGATAACTACTCAAACTAGTCAAAAATATCTCAGCAAAAACAAACTTTGCAGCCTTACTGAAAACAAACTCTAAACCCTCAATTACTTGGAAAACACTAAATCCAATTATAATTAACTAAAAAGATATGTACTTACAAGTGCACTTCAGGATAACCAATTCCGGATAGGCAACTGCGGCCACTAACCAACCAGAACTACAGTGGAAAAAATACATAATTAAAAATTATCAGGTGATAAAAAACGTAAGATATAAACGATAGTGGACTAGACTGCCCTGTTATAATTTATTAAGACTATAGATATTCAGATACACAACCTAGCAAAAATTATCTCAGGTGTGCATCAACTTCATACGACTGCAGTCTTGCCATGTTCGGTTGCTATGCATATAGCTTAAGGGCTCACAATTCAGTTTTCAACACACATTTTGTATTTCCTTTATCACATCATTTTGCCCCTCAAGCAATTGCACCTCAGAAGAATGTGTCTTGATGTTAACCTGAGGGTACAAAGTGGGAATAAATTGATCTTTGGTATACTCGAAAGTTAAATACTTCCTAAGCATTTTAACAGTACAAAAAAACAATGAAATGGCTAATAAAGAAAAAGATGTGATGTAAAACAGGTACTAAAGTTTAAAACAAAAAAGTAACATATTTGATATAGCAATCACTTTTAATTCGTAACTATTTGTCACAATGATACGGTTAACCTATGCACAACATTACGAAGTTTCAAATTAATGCATAAGCATAAGATACCATTTAATAACAAGGTGGACACATACTGCATCTGACATATCACAATGCAGTTTTGTTACAGAATCACCACGTCTAAGTTCATCTGGATGCCCATATGCTATATAAGACTTAAGGCCAAGATCAGGCTTCAAATAACCGTTAGGTAAATTTGCATTAAGATTTAGGCTACCATGTTTTGGATGTGTGTATTCTTTATAAGGGAGGGCTAAAATAAATTCAAGAAAATGCTTTGGCAACCGCTCTTCAAAAGCACATCTAAGGCATAAATATTTCTTCCTAAATCAAATCTAATACTTTCATAATTAATTAGTTAACCAATCAATTAACTGATACATAAAACCAATATTGTGCTGCATGTTGTCAACAAATTTCATTCAATTAACAGATTTAAAACAAGCATGCAAGTCTTTACCATTCTCTAAAACAGGCATCACTAACATAAAATATTTCTTGGCTACATTTACCAAATGAGGTTAGTTGGCCAAATGGCTAATCTTGGATCTAGAGGACGCTAAGTGGACCCGTTTAAGTTCCCCTATAATTATAATACCTCCTTCCAGTTTATTCAAGCCACATTCATTCTAAACTCATCCGTCTTCATCCTTGCTTTTTTTCCTCTATGTATCAGTTCAGTTATAAGTAGATGGTTTAAGTGGTAAATAATTCGAAAGCTTCAATCTGTTTTACCCAAGTCAAGAAGAAGCAACAATCAAAGACTGTATATTAACAAATATAAAATGTGTGTTTATATTGAATAGTACTATAAGTCTACTACTAACTTGTCATAATACTTTTGTATGTATAAATGATATTAGGCATCAGCAACAAATTTACTAAAGGAGACATGCAGTTACATAAAGAGTTTGCAAAGAGAAGTAGATGCTTTAAGTAATAAACTATCAGAGCTGAGAACACTATGGACAGCAATAGTGCAAATAACTCAGAATAAATTGGGCAGTGAAGGATATATGTTTAATCAATACATTAAAAACTGAAAGAAAAAATGACCAAATGTGTGATAACTAACTCAAAGGCTATGGAAGCCTCCTTGAGTTGGAATAGTGGAGATAAGGGGAAGAGTTTTAAAATCCAAGTAAACATCTTTTCCGCAATCTAATATTGAGCATGTAAATTTTTACAGGTGTACAGGCCACCATGCTTTCTTTTTTCTTTAATAAAAGAAGAGACTATATATAACTATATGTAAATCAATTTTGTGAAGTGGAGTATATATATGCGTACAAGATATGTATGTGGAACTGTGCTAAAGATAACCATAAAAAACAGTTGTAGAAAAAAAATTGATGGTATTAATTACTTAACTAAAAATATGAATTATGATTCGAAATTCAAAGCACCTGGTTTAGCATAAATTTTCATGACTAAAAATAAATGGTTGTGCGCTTTGTTGTTAAATGTACCTAGAACTATAGAAATACCTGTAAAAGATGATATGAGAAGTGTGATGTTTCTTTTTGATACTTCATGATATCTTCACCATCATTCACTTTTTGCAATTGTTATTTGGCGTCTTCACTATAAATCAGCATCATTTGAATTCTTCTTCATATAATCTGAGGACAGTGTTTAATCATAATAACCAAATGAATGTCATTTGAGTTTTTGAGTGCCAAATTAACAGTGAAGGTTTATAATCTTGTTTGTTGCAAATTAATAAGTTGACTAAAATAGTTATTTTAAGCGAGTATAACACCAATTCAACATGTTCCAACTTTTAGAAGTAGGTAGTAGGTGCTAAAAAAATAGTACTAATTATATTTTAATCATTGTTCATTTTAATCAAAATATATTTTGTAATCATAAATTTTGTATGGTTAGTTGTACATTCGGCACAAGCTAGAAATTACAGTGCAATAATCATCAACTATATCAGTTTTTTAATTTGTTAATATTTCTAAATATAAACATGAATAATGCAGCAATAACTTTGTATTACACCATGTACCAATTCCCTTCTAGGAACAAATCCATTTCTGTCGATAACTCAATCAAGGATGCATTATCTAAAATTACATCATCATCCCTGATAACAACCATCACAACATAAAAAAATAAAGAAATACTTGTGCATAGAATTTTTTTACCTTCTTCATTCCAAGTCTAAAAAACGTAGCATGTATATCAAATTGAAGTGGACGTTGATGTTTGTAGTATAACCATCACATTGCAAAATATGACATCAAAGCTTGTTGAAGGCAGCAACTTTCTATTGATGGAAGAGGATAAGTTTGAACCAATAAATTTGAGTCCTGCAATATTACTACACAATGTGACTGAAATTGATAATGTGGTAGTTTGTACATACATTGTTTAAAAAAATGTACATAAAACAACAAAAAAGATATGAAAATCAATCAATTAAACTAACGACCACTCGTTCATTTGGAAAATAAAATAAAAATGAGGTTTATGCATCCTTTTCATAAAGTTATCCCACAATTGGATTTCATAGATTAAAGTTGAGAATCATGTTCTCACCTAGTTATCAATACATCGAACTATGATATAGAAAGACAAAAATAACGATTCTGCTTTGAACTTTAATATCAATACTACATTAGATAAAGGGATTCTACCTTTGTTTAATCTATAACGTAGTTATTTATCTAAAAAACAACGCCTTTATAAAAATCCTTATATTTGGTCATGGAAACAAATTGGTGTTTGCTTCGCTGTTAATATTGTTCCTACAGCTTTCAAATCAAGCTCCGATTACCTTATTTCTTTACAAAGTTCAAAGTTAAATTGAGTGAGGCTTGCTCTTCTATAATTGTCGTACTAATCGATAAGCTACAAAATTCATATAACAAACTATGCCTATATTAACCATTATCATCCGCCTTGAAAAGGTTTAAGGTATAAGTAAGAACCTTATTCGAATCGATCTGATTATTTCGTACATGTTGTGATTGAATCGATCTGATTATTTCGCACATCTACATCTGTTGAGCATCAGAAACATTATTCTCATTAGCCATTTAATTGGAAACAGAGATAATCGAACAAAATGGGTTTCAAGCAAATCCAAAAAATCGAACAACATGAGAACAAATCGAACAACATCGAACAAAATGGGAACAACATTGAACAAAATGAGAACAAAATCGAACACTCACCTCAAATCCAATTACGCGACACATCTTCGAATCGGCTATGGGTTTCGTTTTTTGATAAGTCGCAGATTTCGATCGAAACAGCTGGATGCGTATAGCTATGGGTTTCGTGGGTTTCAATTTAGGTTTGGAACGAAAATGGTAAAGTGTTATTTTTGAGTTAAGGAGGGAAGCGAAATATTTAGAGCGGGGTTTAATTTGTTTTACACAGACAAAGCATTCCATTGTGTAGCAAAGAGAAGCGAAGTGGTATAATAAAGAATTGAAGTAAATTAATAACGCTTTACAATATTGCGCTATCTATTGGCGTAATAAATAGCAAACTTTGTTGTAGTGACATCACCATTTAAATCATGGAATCTGTAGCCCTCTTCTCTTTCAACACCCTCTTCTTCTGCCGCCAGATTCGCCGTCCTTCCAAACTTGTTAATATGACAAAGTGCGAAAAGAACGTGTATTTCTCAAATCGAAATAAAAAACACTCAATCCAAACTTGTTCGAACCCAGACAAAATTCTCAATCAAAATAAAATTGTTTGATTCAGGCGACTTAGGTGATTTAAGGTTTAGGGTTCGAAGAATTTGAGGTTGCGGTTTAAGAGTTTTTGGAATTAGAGGGGGCACGGAGGTGGTTTTAGATTTGGAGATCGTGAATTGGGTCTGGTTGCGAATGCAATCGGCGATTTGTGGCTTGAGGATTTGTGGTTTGAATGAAGTCGCTAATGGAATCCGGTTCAGGTCGTTTGGATATTTTGTGTTTTTTTGTTTTTTTTTAATTGGTGGTCGGGATTGCTGAGAAGATGGTCGATGTAGACAGAGTGAAGGCTGTTGTGGTGGTAGACCGTGAATGTAGGTGTCGTGAATGCTGTGAGGTGGTTTGAGGGTTTGGGTAGTTTCAGGTGGGATGAAGGAAGTGTTGAATGGTGATGTATGAAGGCAGTGCTGGTTTATTGTATGATATTCAACATGTCTGATCACATTGTCTTCTTATAGATTGTTGGTTTTGTCATTGGACTAATACCTCAAATCAGAAACACATTGATTGGTGAAGGTGCTCCTGTTCGTGTAATTCAAGACTCTGCTTCATTATTAAGGCATTTTCTATTGATTTAACCCAAAGTAAATGCTGATTATTATTCTAAAACTTAGCTGGTGTTGATTATTTTCCAAATTATTCAATGTAGTGATGGAGCAATTCCTGCTACCACTCTGATAATAGGAGGAAACCCTATCAAAGGTGAAGTTTTTATTAGTCAATCAATGTTTCTTTTTTATAGAAAATGATGTGATAAAAATTATGTTTTTAATAATATGATTTTCAGGTTTAAGGGGATCAAACCTTTGCTTATCGCTCATATTTGGAGTTCTAGCTGTTCGTTATATTTTGCTGCCTTTATTCGGCATAGTTATAGTCAAGGGAGCAGTGCATATAGGACTTGTGCATGCTGATCCATTGTATCAGTTTATCCTACTGCTGCAGTACTGTTTACCACCTGCAATGAACATAAGTAATGCTTAAGATTTATACATATATTAGTCATATTTCCCGAGATATAACAGTGATTTATAATCAAATTTTTTGATAATGGCAGGTACCATTACACAGTTATTTGGAGCTGGAGAAAGTGAGTGCTCAGTTATATTACATGGACGTATGCCTTGGCTTCTGTTTCGCTGAATTTATGGTCTACCCTTTTCATGTGGCTTGTATCTTAAGTAGCTTATACCGGCCTCCTCGGTTTGTATTAAGTTATTGATATCTCATAGATTATTATTCTTTATTCCTTATAAGAACCACAAATACACAGGCTGAACCTATACTGCAATTTTGTGTTAGACCCATTGCATGTTTAAATGTAATATATTAGTAAGGTATTGTGTAACAGATTGAAAGTTATTTTGGAAGTGTTGATATCATACAGACAATATGTAATCATTCAAGACACGACTATTGTTGATGGTGAAAGTTTTACGTAGGATATACCAGAAATTTCAACAAAGTAATGGCCCATCAGACCCCTGCCGGCGCTGCGCCCGGACCCGCTACTCGGCTCGCCTTCGGCTTAACACTCGGCTCGTCATATATTTGTCAGTGTCGGTGTCTGTATAAATTGAAACTGCATATGTAATGAGTGAACTGAGTGATGTAGTGAGGAATATCTTTATATGTGAATATCAGTGTTATATATCATTGAATTGTAAAATAGTGGAGTCAGGAATTTGTACTATTTCAAATGTTGAAATAAAATATTTATTTAAATAAATTACTGTTTAAATATCAAATTCTGTGCAATAGCATTTTATTAAATAAATATTTATTTTTATTAAAAAATCAAATATGCTCTACATTGTGGGCCCCACAAATTCAGAAAGTTAATATCTATAGCAACATTTTGGAATATTGCTACATATACCTATGGGTGTTGCTATAGACACAAATAGGGTTCTATTGCAACAATATTACTTATGTTGCCTTAGATAGTCAAAATGTTGCCTTTGAGGTCTAAGGCAACGGCAAAAATTGCATCACCCGAAAAGTGTTGCCATAGACCTATGGAAACATTTTTTGGGCCTGACCCAACATTTATTTTGTGTTGCAGAAGGCCATTTATGGCGTAGTGATAGTGATCAAAATTTTCAAAATTCAAATTTTGAATGGAAGTGTCTTTTCGTCATATCTCTCCGCGAATGGGCATGACTGTTGCTTCTCTATAAATAGGGGTTAAACCAACAAATTTTTGTTAACTACTTTCTCATATTTTCTCTCCTCTTTCACTCGCTTGAATTCTAAAAGAAAATCTACTCAAAATATTCTCAAATTCAAGTTCCATTGATATGATTCTCTGTTTATTACTCTTTGATCTCTCTCATCTCTTTCACTCAAACAAGACCAAAGTGTCATTCAAAAGGTTATAAGTTCATTTGTAATCAAGATCAATGATCCGAGTCTGTTAAAATCTATCAAATCATATTATTATACTTGTGAGTGTGATTGAAGCCCGTGTAAATCAATTTGGTGTGCTTAGTAGTCTAGAAATCTAGTTGGTGTGCTTGTGGCTTATGCAAATCAAGTGACTCTACCTATTGGCCGGAAAGTCTGGAGGTGTGTATCATTGCCTTGAAATCGAGATTGTATTTTCTTTGCTATTTGAAAAGAAATCTACACAAGAAATTGTATATGACTGGATGTAGGATAACTCCGGGCCAATCTAAAATCTTAGTGTGTTCTTTCCTTTTTTTACTTTTACTACATCTATTTTTATCTGTGTTTGAATCTATAATTGTTAATTACATTGTTTAAACTAATCTTAAAAGAATTCAAAAAGATTCACAAAAATTGTCTATTCACCCATCTCTAGTGTTAATTAGCCTTAAGAAGCATCTTCCAGTAAACTAACAGTCCAGAGTTACTTTTACAAGATTGCAGATTTTTAATCAAATAATCAAAGTTCTACGGTGCATGCTCAAAGCAAGACATATTTTGTATAAAATTAAAGCTTATCTGATTGATGAGATGCTTAGCAAGTTGCTACTGCAAATCGTCGCATCCAGTAACCTAATCGCAAACAAAATGGTAACCTTAAGACCTTCCGTTGTTTCTATAGTTTGTTATCTTCAGTTGTGGGAGAATGGACAATTCAACAGCAAAATCAAAGCACGGCCAAACAACAAAGATGATCTAACTGGCTACTCTCTTGTGTGAATGATTAAACTCTCTAAGATCAACGGAGAGCTGAAAACGAATAGGTGATTTCCAAATCTAAAATTCACCATGAACATATGTTTTGGGACAAGGGTAGAAAGTGACATCTGTAAAAACGAAAATGATTGCCTGGAAAATATGCAATGCATAAACCAGCTTGTTCATTTTCATGTAATGAACGATTAAGATGCATGGTCTTTCCGCTTGCCTAGTCACAAAATTGCCTTAGTTTGTTATTTTTTTAGCTTATTTTTGTTAGGGCTGTTAGGATAACGGTAAATTTCTCATTACCATACCATTATCAGTCAATCGATTATTGTGACGACCCACATTTCGGAAGGTTTAAAACGAAAATAATCCACACATGTCCAACTTAAACATAGAAAATCAATGGGGTTAATTCAGAAAAATAAGAAAAGAAGAAGAAAACAAACATAGAATCTCACAGCGGAACGATAAAATATAATAATCAAATAAAAAGTTCATGAAGCTGTTTATATTATACATTTGGTTATAATTTATACAACATTTTTCAGAGTTATATACACAACAGGGATAATAAATAATGCAGTAGAATAACATGATGCAGGGAATAATAATAATAATACTCCAAATCTTCGTCTTCGTCCTCCAGAATAAATCTTCAATAAGCTGAAAACTCAGGGCTGACCCGAGCGTAATGAAAAGACAAAATACTCGAGTCAGGACTGAAATATTCTTATGTGAGTCGAATCGATATCGCATATCATGAGTGTGTGGCATCAGAGATGTTTACGGGGTTTCACATCTCATATCCAGTGTATAACGTGCGTGCAATAATCCAAGAGATGTTACGGGATTTTTCCATTTCTTAAGGATCCATCAAAATATTTATATGTAGTAGAACACGCTACATATATAATGTTTAATCAATAAAATAAATATCAAAATAGCGTTAAGGCTTTTCATTGATCCCCCTTAACGCGTTTTAAGCATTGTTGTATAGTTTGCATATAAAACACCAATAAACCGTCGGTGGATAGGGATACGCCGTGATATGACAACACTAAATCAAAATCCTAGTGGTCTCGTATAGAGATAAAAGTATGACAAGGCACGTGATGCAATGCCCAAGGTAGGATACTACCAGTTCGGGTCGTAGGGCTAGTGGTAACGCATCATAGCCATGACCGCCCACCGCATCCATCCATCCCATATCGAGTCAAAGGGAGGCTATCCCAAATCAAGGTGCACCAATCGAAACCAACAAACAAGAGTAATAATATGGACCGAGTCCAAGAAAATCGAAGAACAGATGTCCGCTAGGGGTAATTAGCCCACTTGGCCCTGCCAAGCCGTTCTGTTTTGGTCATTTCAAATTGGCACAAGTGCCGGGGTCTATCCATCATCATTCTCTTTCTTCAAATCCAGCAATCATCACCAAATCCAACCACTTCATTCTGGAGTCTCCTCCGCGTACACAGTTGTTAAAGTGGTTCCAATATTGACAGAGAGTATTCCAATAAGAGGCCCCGGTATCTTTAACAACCAAACATCGTTTTACACATCGGTGGTATTTTTATATTTCGAAACCAATTCGTACTTGATTTCAAAATATCATATTCGCTTCAAAATCAAATTCATTTCGAAATCATCATATTTACTCCAAAATATACCAATTTAGTTTGATGTGTCGATTTCACTTCAAAATTCAATTCGAATTACCATTTAGGTTATAACTTCGTTTAATCCAATTCGTATTTAAATCCACGATTTAAATATAAACGATTTTCACTCTAACCAGTTTGAATTTTAGAAAATAGTTTGAATTTTTTTAAATAGTTTAATATGAAATAGTTTGAGTATTGAAAATGGTTTATATAGGAAGATAGCTTGAAAGATCAAAATAATTTGTATATTTTAAAAGATAGACTTTAAAACAGTTTATAATAAAATAATTTATTTAAAAATAGTTTTAAAGTCAAACTGGTTCAATTCCAAATCTCCCAATTCAAATCATTCTCAATCTCAATCCAATTCAATTTATATCGATTCAATTCCCATTTCAATCCGAATTAACTTCGATTCCAATTTGAATTCAAATCAATTTCAACTTTGATTTTTCACATTAATTTAATTTCGATTTTAAATTAATTAATTTCAATTTCAAATTAATTAATTTCATCTCACTTTCAATTTGGATTTAGTTCCAATTCAATTCACAAATTTTAAAACCATTTATGTTTATCGATTTCGAGTTCAATTTCAAAATATCGACCTAAATCATTTAATTCATATTAAACTTCAATGTTCGACTTTAGATTCAAATCTTTGAAATAATTCAATTCCGAGCTCAAGTTTGGAATATCCATTTAAATTTACCTTTACTAAAATAACTTCAAAGTTAAAGTAAAATTTCAAATCTTTTTAAACAATTCAATTTCGATAATTCAAATTATATTTCAATCATGACTTCAAATTCCAATTAAATTCTTTAAAACAATTTCTTTAAAACAATTTCTTTTAACCAAAATTAATTTCAACATTTCAAACTCGAATTCGTGATTAATTCAAACTTCATAAATTCGATTTTCATTTCTTTAAAACAAAATCATTTAAATAATTTCAAAACCAAAACTTTTAAAATTATTTAATTTAACCAATCTGGTGTCCGTATATAATTTTCTATCATACGGCCAAGTGAATCAGTTATTTCAATTTAATTCAGGGATGAATATATATCATTTCAACCCAAAATAATTGTCATAGATATTTATCATTTCAACCTATTTCTTAATTTATTCGAAATAATTCAATTTACAGTTTTATATACTGTAAATAATATACATGATGATACGGGATATATAAACATCCAAATTATCCAAAATATCAACCAATAGCGTCCATCGCAATCAATCATCCAAACAGTCGATATAATTCACAGCAATTTCATTGTTATTAATATCGGTATTTTACTGGCAATTAAATTCCAATTTCAAATTTAACTATCAATTTTAATTTTTAACAGTTAATTCAAATGACAATTTAGATGACAACTAAATTTATCAAATAGCAATCAATAAATTTATATCACTTCATAATTTCAAATTTAACTAGCATAAAAATATTCTAGTACTTGTGAGCATTATAAAATACTCATTTTTTATTTGAAACTGAAAATATTTCAGCTTCAAATAAATTCCATTTCGATTCCACGCCAAAGCCTTCGTCGATACAATTCCAACGCTGCTTGTTTCGTCCAATTTCAACCTCGTATGAAGAAGATATACGTTTTTAAAGTTTGAATACAATTTATATAAATAAATTTCTTTTTTTTAACCTACAGAAAATCGTGGTCGTTCATCCTTGGATCTGCAATCACGGCCGCAAGCTTCATCTTCCTCGTTTCGTTCCAGATCTCACGTACAAAGAAAACCCAACACGTCGATCTCCTCTTCACGATGCCGCACCACCCCCGGCCATGATGGAACCCATCCAACACCACCAAACAACGAGCCGGCTCCGCCCCCACCTTCGGCCAAGGACCGCACCCCCTAATCTCCGCCACCTTTTTGAAATTCGTGCTTGAATGTTGAAAGAACGCGAGTAAATAATGACGACGTCGTTGAGTTTCAGGCGATCATCCCTGTATGGATTTGAAGCTCTCATCGCCCTCTATGATTTTTTAGTTGAAAGATTTTTGTAAAAGTGGACGGATTGAGTTGAAAACGAGGAGGAAGATCATTTCATTTCGGCCGTTGAAATAAAGGAGGCGGCTAGGGCAAAAGATAGGGTTCGAGATTACGCGTGTATATATATATACGTTCTTACATATTATTTTATTATTATTTTCACTATTCACATATTTTTCCGGACGAACTCCAAACGAAGCATGCCGCTTGGCGTTTATAATGTTTTACCTCTATTCTGAACACAATGGAGCATGTTCCGAGGCCTAATTCGATATAATGTTTTACCCTTATTCCGAACACAATTGAACATGTTTCGAGGCCTAATTCGATCATATATGGAAGATAGCTTTTCGAATCGAATTTTAATATAAAATTTCCAATATTAATTTCAACGCGTTTATATCCCGTACGACCAAACGGTAACTCCAAACGCTACGAAATTTGAAATCCGATAATAATACACTATTACAGATCCAATGGAACTAGTTTCGTCGAATTCTGAGAATGTTCCAGGAAGGCTGTTTTATCATGTCGATTAAATCGAACAACTTTCAAAATTGACGAAATTACTTGAAATTCAAATTTAAAAAACTTACTAACTAAATTATAATTCAATAGAATTTATATCCATATTAGAATTTCGATTCATATTAAATCACAAATTCAATTATTTATACTATTCCAAACATTAAATTCGCTATTTTTCACTATTAAATTAATATATAAAATTTTCAAATTTGAATTTATCGACTTTTAATTTCATTCAAAAGTCCATTATCATCACTCTAATTCAAATAGAGTTTAAATCAACTTAAGAAATCATTCTCGTTCACATTTAACTCCAGATTCACATATTTACCCAAAATTAAAATATTAAATTTACCATTCACCAAATCCATTAAATCGTGATATTTGAAATTTTAAACCATTTCACTAATTCAACTAAAATCTCCATATGCAAAATAAATTAATATTCCAAATTCAACATTTAAAATAAATTAAACGTTCAAAAATCAAACGACCAAAATTTCGGGTCGTTATAGTTATTTTTTTTGAGTGAAATCAGTATAACGAATTAAGCTGTATAGTAACGATAAATTTTCCATTTCCTACTGTAAATCATCGATAATGTTTCTTTAAAAGCAATTGTAACGGTAATTTTACCAGTCAATTTATAACACGTATGTATTCATATAATATCATTTATTAACAGGCATTTAGAACCAAACAAAAGATTAAATTTAGTTCAGTAGTCAAGTAATAATGCTAAATACACTTCTTTTCTTTCTCATTTATGTCTTTTATTAAGTAACACTATAAATTGTATAATGAAGCAGCGTTATAATGTAAAAAGCATGTCAAATTATTGATTTGTTTAGACAAACGGTATTTTACCATTACCGGTGTAACGGTTACCAGATTATCGGTATACTAGTCTTCGGTATACCAACCAATCGGTAACGGTAACGGTAAACAATTTTAGCTTACCAGTAAAAATGGTACACTAACGGTATTTGTGAAATTGTAACGATTACCATTACCATAACAGCCTGACTTTTGTTGCCAATAGTTGCTTGCTCTAATGGGGATGATTTTTGTTCTATCCAGTCCTCACCTATTTCAGATAAGCAGCGATATCTTTATAGTACGTCCATATATGAAAATAATGCATACTTTTTTCCTTTGCATGACACTTATCTAGCTTATGGGTTGTAAGGTTTTGATGAGGTATAGTTTCGATGTATATGAACCAGTAATAAAATACCAACTTTCTTTAAATAAAAAAAAGCCTTGCACTTTAATTTTGTTTGCCCAAATCTAGTATTTATTAATCTTTAAAATAAACTCTGCTGTAAATCTTCTGAAGTATTATGAACGTGGACTGCACGGAGAGGAATAAACCGACAGTCGGTGTGGCTCACATATATCGCACGTCGAACAGCTGATGACAGACGTTATGTCAAGCAAAACAATGTGCAACACGAAATTATCATGTACACTCCATTATTATGTACACACCATTGGCAATAAGCAAACAAGATCATGCTCTCCATCACATTCCTACAAATAATATTATTCCTTTCACAACCCCAGCAAATTAAAAAACAAGTCAATAATTAGAGTAAAGCAACCAGCCTTCTCTTTCGTAGAAATTGTCGGCGTGGCCAAGACTAATAATTTTCGCACGTTGTCATTACAAATATATATACTGGCAAATGAGAACAATATAGCCACTAAACAGTTATCATTCATAACAAGAGAGCCTTACAGTGTCAAATAATTAACTAAAAGAAAAGGAAGAATAAGAAGACATAATTAAAGAAGAAATTAGAGAAATGGTGAGAGCCCCCTGTTGCGAAAAGATGGGTCTGAAGAAGGGACCATGGACCAAAGAAGAAGACGAGATACTCATCTCTCATATTTCTAAGCACGGCCATGGCAACTGGAGAGCTCTTCCTAAACATGCTGGTGATTAAGTTTGCTTAGTTTTCACTAAATTCAAATATGTTTATACTAATCAGGAACCACTTCTTATCTTAATCTGATCTGACAATTTTGTTTTGTGTATGTAAAGGCCTAATGAGGTGTGGGAAGAGCTGCAGGCTGAGATGGATAAACTACTTGAGACCTGATATTAAAAGAGGAAACTTTAGCAGAGAAGAGGAAGACATGATCATAAGCTTACATGAACTTCTTGGTAACAGGTCATAATTTACCCTTCCTACATACATACATACATACATACATACAAAATGGATACAGATCACTGATCCTTCAGTAAAATAGCAGATGGTCAGCAATAGCAGCAAAATTGCCAGGAAGAACCGACAACGAGATCAAGAACGTGTGGCACACACACTTAAAAAAGAGAGCAAATCAGAATTTAACTCCTCCTGCTAAAAATATGAAGGAAAAGATAATGGTTAGTGATGATGATATGAGCTCACCAAATAGCACATGCAGTGAAGCATCTTCAGCTATCACAAGAGAAAGCAGTGATGGTGAATGCATTAAAGAGGAAAGCATGGAATCTTTTGCAGGGTTTCCAGAAGTGGAATTGGATGTGTTGTTGTCGATGGATACGAACTTGGACTTCGCCTCTGATGATATGAGTTACTGGTTAGATGTGTTCACGGAAAATGGAGGTGGTTTTGATTTGGAAATGCCTGGTTTATAGAACATTACATATATATGTGGAGGGAATAGTATATTACTGCTAACATTTTAAACCGTATGATGTTGTGTTTGTTCTCTGAAATGGATGATCAAAGTATGCATGATATTAATGTAAATTTCATTTTGATAGTCTCAGTTGTTTCAAAATTTTGTCTTAACCCTCTTTTGGCATCATTTATAGTCTACCATATCACACAAAAGTTTATATTTAAATATTTAATTAATGTGATTGGAGAAAAACTGAACAAATATTTAAACAGAAATTTATGACTGATATATCAAAGGGCTGCGAAGTAATCTAGATAAAATGGATGTGTGTATAGAGGAGGGTTCAATGGCACCCGAACAGTGCAGCACTTCTATTGTGTTTTGATTTTTACCGTACAATTCGAAAACGGAGAAAGTCAAATTAGTTAATTTGGATCACTGTTTAGAATGCGATTGAACCTTTCTCTCATGTGTGTAACCATGGCACTGATTTGAAAATGTATTGGTATTGGCTGCAATTTGGTAAGGGGGTCCGGGTCCCAGAATGAGGTTCATGCATCATTTTTGTTTACTTTTGATGACATCTCAACTAATTCATACAAGGTTTCAAAAGGAAGAAGCTACTGGCTGGCTAGCTAGTTAGAATATCATTTGGATAGCTAGTGATATCAGGGCGGCGCCAGGTTCATTTTGGGCACTAGACTGCTGTATAAATTTGACTTCTGCGTATGCACTGTATGAAAATGAGGGAGATTATTATTCTTGTCGGGTGAAAAAGGGAGGGGTGGAAAGCAACGAAGAAAAGTAAACACGACCGGAACAAATTAAGCCCCAATTGAAAAAGTCCGTGGCAAAACAGCCGTTGCAAATTGCGAAGGATAGCAAGTTCATAGTTGAAAAAGAAAAGCAGATTCCGCAAAAATCATGAATAAAACCATACCAAACGACTACGGATTTGATATTAATTGTTTCAATTTTTTCATTTTATTTTCACGTTTACCAGTAGTTAGTCAATTCAGTTGTACGTGTTAAAGAAAAAATGAGTAAATTCGTATTATTGTAAACGATTTGGAGGGATATTCGATGAACCTGTGCAAAGAAATGAATTAGCATATCCTTTTTTATTATAATTAAGGTTTTGGAAATTAACTCTGAAATAATAACAAACTTAATTTTATTTACCAAGTATACCATTATGGATAAGGCTCTCAATGTATATTCAAGAAATCTGAAATCCATCCGCATCCGTATTCGAAAAGCGATTAATTATACGATACCAGAAAAAGCGGATAATGATGCGGACGCAGAGGCATCCACGTCCGAAAATTATCCATTCGGTTTTTATCAAAATTATAGTTTATTCTATATGTATTTAGTATAAATAAAAATATGTATGTATTATTATTTTAAGTTAATAGTTTATAATATACGCATTTAATACGTATGATTGCTCAAATCTATTTATTATCATCATATTTGTTGATTCTGCACACTTTTATAATTTGACGGAATCGAAAAATAATTGTACTAAACTAAAATTTTCAATTTATGTTTCTTGATTTAGCGATTGTCGACGGATAGGATAATTATCTGATATCAGTCCGTATCCACGGATACAGATACAGATATGACACTATGTGTATTTACAACGATTCATATTTTACGTATCAGAAAATCGTAAAATATTATTTTTAAATTCTTATGAGGTCGTATGACTCTATAACTTTGGAAAATGCTTATTAGTGATATTTCATATCTTTAGAATTTTCCAAACGATTTTACCCTTAAAAACTGTACCGGCTATAACTTTTGATAGGAGCTGAAGTAGCATCCGAGACTACTTCCATTGGAAACATAAGATTGTTTTCCTTTCCGTAGAGTGATCATAATAGAGATTTGGAGTTAGTAGCTAGGAGATATGGTTGTTTGAAGATTGACAGTTTTTAGAGCAGCTTAGTGGGTAATTAGTGAGTTTGAGGACAAGCCAACTAATTCATTTTGGGATTGGAGAGCTTATTAGGCTGAACCAACATCCCCAATTCACTTTTACACCTTCCCAAATAAATCTAAGCCTTGAGAACCCATCATTCACCCAAAACCTTCTCTTTTCTCCTCCAAATTAAGTCTAAATCATAGATCACGGCAATAAACAACGGAATTCATTACAGAAATTCACATCCATATTTTAGGAAAGAGAAAATCCCGCATTTGCCGTTCATTTTTGGATTTGCACCGATTTGCGCACAAAACTTGGATTTTAGAAGCTTTGGTGTTTGTTAACCCAGAAAATGGATCAACACCCTGGTTTGAGTGTGAAAGCACCAACCTTTGTTCCCACAGAGCAATAATATAGATAATAGATATAAAAAGAGCAGTAAGAGAAAGAAGACAAGAAGATTTTTATAGTGGTTCGGTTGTTAATGAAGTGTAACGACCCAAAATTTTCGATCCCGAAAATTCCAGATAGTTAGGGAAAAGAAGAAAAGAGGTAGAAGAAGAAGAAGAAACAGAAACACTAAAACACAGATTCTCACATTCGCAGCGAATAAAATATAATATCAAATAATATTCTTTACACAAAGAAAGCTGTATCAGTCAATTACATTTTAATACATCAGAGTTACAACATTCACAATCACTGGACAGATACAATCAACATGTCCCAGACAAACTACAATATATCACAGCGGAATACACTCCATACGTTCCTGCCATCCAGCTCGCCTTCTGAGCTCTAGAACGTCCTAACTTGAAATTCTGTAATACTCGGTCTGACCCGAGCATTACATCAAAATAACACCCGGGTCAGGCTGGAAACCAGCGTGAGTAAACCCATAACATGAAATACCAAGATGCAACCATATTTGAATACTAGGGTAACTCGTACCGTTCTACGAGTTCTCTCTTGTTATAGTCAAACACTTATTTCACAAGGTAATATCTAAGTACCATTACTTAGTTTCAAGGGTCCATTTGACTTAATTTATTACATTCCAGCCTATTTGATTCTAAAATCAAATTAATAAAGAATTATAGCAGATTACTAATCGAAGTGGTTTCGGGCATTTGCTTATACCCGACCCCTCTCTTTTCGAATTCAATGTCATCTTTAATCCAAGTTGTCTTTAAGTTTAAACAATTTAATTAAATTCAAAATAACATACGCACATAGAAATTTATCACAGATATCTAATTAAATAAATGATTCACATTTATTAACAGCAACCATTTCATATCATAGCACATCACAAACTACATGTCAGAGATATCAAACCAACCAAGGCATTCAATTCAGCTTAATCATTTATAAGCAAGATTAATAGTCATACAATTCCTAATTAATTCAATTTAATCTTCAAATAAATTAAATTATTTACTTTTAAATCCTGCTTACCTAACATTAATTAATCACAAACCATTTATCACTACTTTAATTAATTAACCTTTAACTACTCTCATAATTAACCAACCTTAATTATCCATCTTAATTAATTATCCTTAATTAATTAATTATCCTTTAATTAATCACATAAATAAATTAAGTTAATTGCATAATTAATTAACCTTAATCAAGTCAGTAATTAACCTTAACCATTTAAATAAAGTAACCTTAATTATTCTTTAATTAAGTAATTATTCTTTAAGTAATTATCCTCTAATTTCTTTCATAAATTAATAAATCATTAATAACTTAAGATCTTAATTAATTAAAAGATAAAACATTTTATCTTCTTAATTAACCACTTAATTATATTATTAAGTTTATTTTAAAATAAAGGTTATATATATTAAACCACTTTTACACTTAATTACTTGAAAATAATTCATTTTAAAACCTTTAACTAATTCCAAAATTAAACAAATAATTATTTTTAAAGGAATTTGTTAAGAAATGTTTAAACTTGATTTTGTTTAAAGTTTAAAACTGTAACTTCAAATACTCAAGACAAAACCCGAGCCAACTCGTCATTCTCCCGAGACCAAACCCGAGTCATTTCCCTTCTTCCAAAACCTGCTATATATTTGTTTTAAATTTAACTTGTTAACACACGTTAACCCAAAGCGAACACCCCGAAGCTAAACTCGAGCCATCCGCTGATTTCCCCGAGTACAAACTCGAGCTCCACCTTCTCAAATTCATCAGCAATCAAAACCAAAACCTGACACCTCGTGCACGTGCACCAGAGCTCCGACTATCTCCAGTCGATCTCGCCGTCATCCACAACTTGTCGATGATCAACTCGAGCCCTCTGACCACCCAGCACCTCGAAACGACGATGAACTTGAAATCGAACAACTCACCACATCCTCGACCCCAAACTGGATCACCAAAAACTGCCTCGACCCGCCACCTCCAGCCACCAGCGACCACTAAACTTCGACCAGAGCTCCGCCTATCTCCTACGCTTCGAATCCCACTTGTGCGATCGATTCCGGCGCACTGACGAAGCTGCAGCAACCAGATATCCAATCCTGACCAAAACATGGGTTTAAACCGTAAAACCTCGTCGTGTCGTCGCCATGGTGCACTAGAATTTCACCGAGCAATTTTCTCAACATTTCTGACCTCCCAGCAAGATTCTGCCATGATCGCGACAACCAACGCTTCACCGATCGCCAGAATTTGGTGAAACTTGCGATTCCGTTCATCTCACGATTTCTCACTCGATAACGAACTAAAAATCTTGAATTTATTCTTAAAAATCATGGTTTACGAAAACGAATCAGATGATATAGATGAATCAAGAAATTATGATACTCAAAATTTGACATTGTTTTGAAATTTACTGTGTATCTTCTTCCCTGACCAAATTATCCTTATTTTAACTTTAGAAATATTTTTAGGACCTAGATTTGGATTTTTCAAATACATTTCATTTATACTTTAAAGCCCAAATTGAATTAGAGGGAGAGATTTGAATTTTAAATCAGGTTTTGAAAACCTGTAAACCTGGAACAGAGCTTATACTCAGACATGCACACATCATTTACATGTATATACATACATGCATGCATACTTACATATGTACAAATAATTTTCCCAACATTTCATCATACAACATCAAGATTAAGTAGTTTACTCACCTTGATTATGAACAGAGGAATCAGAGAACCAGGGGTTTGAAGTTTGAAAACTGGAAACTTGTTGAGTTGCTCCTGCTTTTAATCTGAGATGATTTGCTTTGAATTTGAAATGGATTTACTTTGAAATAGTTGATTGCTTTGATTAAATTTTCTAGTTTGAATATAGTTTACAGGCTCTTGATTTTGTTCTGGTTTTAGGTTGTTAACAGGTTTCGATTTTCTTTGTTTTGGATATGAAGATAGAAAAGAATTGAGAAGAGAAGAATATGAGTATATTTATAGCCTTGTTTTAAAGATAAATAAATTGTGACACTTGTTTAATTAGCTTCCATTTGTCAAAACTTCATGCTAATATCCCTACACTTGTATTATGCATGTGTTTATTATATTTAATATTTTTATAAAACTTTTATATTTAATTTCTATTTGGTAAATACATTTTCTTAATTTATATTGATAAAATCCTTTAAAGTAAATAATATAGAACTAGTTATATACTAATAAAAATCAAATATACATTATTTTTAAATCCTATTTATTTTAAAATATTTATCTTTTGAATTTCAATCTCAAATTCAATTTCAATTTAAAATCAACTCATATATATATTTAAACAAACACATATTTAATTTGTTTGAAAATAGTAACTTTGCAAATTTTTAATAATTATATTAGGAGATTATCAAATAGATGTTTATACAGATATAAATATTTATTATCAGAATTATTTGTTCAACTTATAAATCAGTGTTTTCAATAGTTAAAATTAGATAATTATCAAATTATCTAGTGCCCAAAAATCCGGGTTATCACATTCCTCCCCCTTTAGAATCTTTTCGTCCTTGAAAAGAAACGAAGCCAGAATTTTAATTATAACAGCTTATTACCAGTTAAATTATTCTTTGAGCATTTTTAACCATAAACTCTTTTTATTCAACATTTTTAAAACACTTTAAAATCTATATAATATTGCCAAAAAATAGTTTTTATAAAAATACTTTTTATAACTCGATGTCTCAACAAGTCCATCCTTGTTCTCACAGAAATTCGGCCATACGTTGATCATGCGTAAGACTGAAAATCTATAAGTACTTGGTAAACCCATTTTCAACACCAAGTGAAATTACTTGGAGAATATTTTGGTGAAAACTTTGTGAAAATATATAAAACATTTTTGAAATAGAGGAAATATCTTTGGTAAGAATGCTATGGAAATCATCACCCTCATCCATGGTCGCAGTTAACCCGATGGTTACGTTGCCATCCCGGCAAAATCCATAGATAACTATAGGCCTCCACGCCCCTCGATTACACCATGGAACCCGCTACAGATCGCAGTTATACCCAGGATTTATGTTGCTATCACAGCAAAAACCCATATAACCGTAGGCATCAACGCCCTCGAATTTCACTGCCAAAATAATGAAACTTCTCCACTCGACCATAGATCGCAGTCTACCGATGTTACATTGTCATCCCGGCAAAATCAAGCATAGACTGTTGGCACTCATCCTCCACACGATTTTCGCTATGGTCCATACAGTAGATCGCAGCGACATCGAGTTACACTGTCGTCACAGCATAACCCAAATGCCCCTGTAGGCATCAACGCCCTCGACTTTCGCTACCCAACAATCCTCAGGAACTAGTTTGTCCGGACTCCTCACAGGATCAACTTTAGAGCCTCCCCCTCTTTGAGGCTCAAGGCAGTACCACCCTGTGGCACTCCTGAGAAGTTCATTCAAGGGAGCGCCTTTTTCCCCAGAGCCAATCTCAAAACACTTTATACTACACGCTTATAGTATCTTTAAATCATACCCTTTATGATTTATATCAAAATCTCCTTTACACAAAATCGATATCCCAAATCGACAGTTCCAAACTTGCCTTTCCAAATTCCCAAAACTGATTTTTCTCAAAAATCAAAAGCCTTTCCAAAATCCATAGGTTTCAAAACCTTTTCCAAAATCATTCTCATAAAATCCCTTATATATATAGATATATATAACTTTGAAAATCTTTGGATCACTTCATACTTGTATAAGTTCCCTTTTTATACTTCAAATACTTTCAAACCCTTTTCTTCTAGCTATAGATTCAACAAGGGGAGTTTATCATATATAACAAAGATATATAACTTTGTTTATTCCAAATCAAATATTCAAATTTGATTACTCTTTTATAAAGTTATTAACCACATCACTTTTCTATAAAATGAGTTCTAATCACAGAAATATTCAACTCCCATTTTATTTCATCATTTATTTTTCAAAATATATTCTTCACTTCAAAATCATTTTATATTTCTTATCCACAAATTTTCAATATCAATTTCATTCAAACCCGTACGATGTACACATATCATCCGTACGCAATATCAAATCTGATCGCTCACTCGATCACACAATTTCTCTTCCGAACTAGTATTGTCCACCCAACTTCCTAGTGCGGACTCAGATCTGGTTTCTTGGTCAGAAACCATCATTCTCCTTGCATAGCATTAACTATGATAGAGAATTTCCAGAACAAATCAAAAATCCATATCCATGTTCGCCGTTGAAAATCGAGTGAAAAATCCCAACTCGGATCGATATACTATCTCAAAATTTTATGCTCGAATCTGGATCAAATCACTATGCGAATAGAATAATATACGTACATCCTACGTATTTATTGTTTGTACCAAAATTGGTCACAAACACCCGATAGTCGTTGGAAGCACCAGTTCGCAATCACAATTCACAGATAACAAATATGTAGAGAAATAAAAATGAAGAACACTCAGAAAATTGAGAAGAACAGTAGTAAACAACACAGATTTTATAGTGGTTCGGCGATCTTGCCTACGTCCACTCTGAAGCTTATGATTTTATTGATTCACTTGATAACTTCAATCTGTTACAGCGGATTACAATTGATGATCGCTCTGAAATTCGAATACAACAGTGATCGTAAGATGTAGGATTGAATCCGGTAGAGTTTGGGAGCTTCAGAATCCTGATCCCCCTTTTCTGAATGACCTGGGGCTCTATTTATAGGTGTAGGAGGCTGATATTTCGCCTAAAATTAGGGAGACTACTTTTGGCACATGTGGGGGCCCATGCGCCCGCGTCCAGAAAATCTGGGCCCGCTTTGGGATCGATTCGAACTCCATTCGAATCGATCAAGAATTCATCTAATGGAGCTGAAATTTGGTGAGAACATTCTTCAACATGTATGTAAGCTTCTGAGAAAATTTCATATCATTTGGATTTGGGGATCATGAGATATGGTCGATACGAATTCGCTTTTCCGGTTGCAACGCTCTGTTCGAATCGACGACTTTGAATCCATTGCTTCGAATCGATCCAAGCACGCGCTAGCAGGTTGACGTGGCGCGCATTCTTCGCATCGATCCACATTTTTCGCCGAGTTGATAGATTCGTTCCTTGAATTTTGCCGCTTTGACTCAGTCGATTCGAAGGCTTTACTCATGCATGGATTCGAACTGAGACTCGTTCGTATCGATCATATCTCACTTCAGCTGATCGATACGAAGTGACGGCACTGGTTGGATTCGAAGAGAGGTATCTTCATGGATTCGAAGGTCCTCCAAGCTTGATGGATACGAAGGAAACATCGTTGATGGATTCAAACCAGATGGTTGTGGTGCTAACGTGATGGATTCGAACATGGGCGCCTCCGATGGATTTGAACAGCACCTTGTTGATGGATACGAAAATGGGTGTTCTCTTCCAACTTGCATCGATCATAACTTGAGCATACGAACTCGGAATTACTTGAAATTTGGAGTGCTGGCTTTCATGACCCTGCTTGTCGTGTCCTATCAATTGTAGCCTGATCCGGGCTTGAACAAAAATACATTGATATCCATGGTAAAACAGTGTATAATGAACTTTTACGACGAACTGTCTTTAGTTTTCCAGTCAACTTTTTGGTGTCACGGCCTTGCCAAAAGGCGGGATAACATTTGCCCCCCAAAACATGCCTTGCGGTAGGAAGGTGTGTTTTGTAGTTCTATAAGCTGGATGTTCATATCCTGTCATCGTCCTGTATAGAACTTGATAGCCTTTCCTGACCACGAATGACGATCGTTCGTGACCGTAAGTCATTTGAGGTAATATGGGGCCTTTCGAGGTCTGATGCCGTTCGCGGCAAATAACGAAATGGGACCGTTCATGGTCGGATGGTGTTCTAGACAAGTTGTGACCGTTCGCGATCGGGTGTCGTTCTAGACGAATTATGACCGTTCGTGGTCGGGTGACGTGGAAAGAAGAATGTGATCGTTCGCGATCGTGTGCCGTACGAGGCAAAAATGTGATCGTTCGTGATCGAATGTCATATTAGGTGAATTGTGACCGTTCGTGGTCGGGTGCCGCACGAGGCAGAGTGTGATCGTTCGCGATTGAATGTTATACTAGATGAAGTGTGACCGTTCGCGGTCGGGTGCCGTACGAGGCAGATTGTGACCGTTCGAGTTCGGGTGCCGTACGAGGCAGATTGTGACCGTTCGAGGTCGGGTGTCGTACGAGGCAGATTGTGACCGTTCGAGGTAGGGTGCCGTACGAGGCAGATTGTGATCGTTCGAGATCGGGTGCCGTACGAGGCAGATTGTGACCGTTCGAGGTCGGGTGCCGTTCGAGGCGAATGAGTGTGCCCGGGGGGGACTTAGTATTATCAATATCAGGTTCACATTCGGGTGAATTTCTGAATCAGCAATCGTGGCGGTTCGTCGCCATACAAGGTGTGCTTGTGGACCATTCGCGATCCAAAGCATACGCAAGTAACTTCTTCTACAGTATTGCAAATATCAAATTAACGTTCACATGAATTCCATAACAGAAATATCCAAACAAACAAAGTCTAAATGTCCAAATCAACATGAAACAAAAGCAAAGCAAGGATGTCAAAGTGTAAATTCTCACTACGAGACGGTCAATAATCATTCAAAGCATGCCTGTGGATCGTTCGCGATCTCATACATGTGTAAATGGTTTGATGTTGTTAGTGAGAAGTTTATGACTTATTCATCGTTATTTAAATCAATTGATTACCATACGGTGCCCCAGCTCGGGGTCACCCCTAGTTGATGTAGACGGTGGTCGCTCTGGTTCCACCATTGGAGCTCGCCTTCTCACATATTGAAGTAGCTTACCGTTCCGGATATGCCCTTCTACCTCGTCCTTCAGGTGTCTACAGTCATTTGTGCTATGACCGTTCAGCTCGTGGAATAAGCAATATTTGTCTGACTTTCTCTCGTCGGTAGTCGGATCCTTTCGCATTGGTCTACGATAGGCAACTTGCTCTTGGGTGTCTTGGTAGATTTGCTCCAAACCCTCGTTCAGTTCTGAATAGGTGGTAAATCGCGGCTCCCTCCGTTGCCGCTTTGACCTGTCATCATTTTCTTCAGCCTTTCGCTTCCCTTTACCAGTCTTTGCACCTTTTCCAGGTGAATTACCGCCTCTAATTGCGTAAACATCGATTTCTTCTTCTCTTTCTGTACGGGCATCCTCTAATCGCAAAAACTTTTCGGCTTCATGATAGAACTCTCCCAGGTCCGTAGGTGGATCCTTAGTTAGTGAATTCTTGAACTCCGTGCCATTAGCTATTCCGAACACAGCTGCCATCATAATCATGGATGGATCTGGCCGATCCACCGATGCTGCTGCTGCATTGAATCGCATCAGAAAATTCCTCAAAGACTCCCCAGCTTTCTGCTTTAGCGTTGCCAAACCCATCACATTCTTGGGACTTGCAATGTGGACCCTAAATTGCTCCATGAATCTTTCAGTTAAATCTGCCCATGTTCTTATGGAGCCATTCTCCAACTGCCTAAACCATAATGCTGCGATATCTTTTAAATACAATGGAAAGCACCGGGCCATGACTTCCTGTGATGCCCCCAGTACCTCCATATGCCTCATATACTTCATCAGATGGACTGCAGGGTCCGTCCTCCCATCGTACATCTCCACTGATGGTAGCTTGAAGTCTGGTGGATTCCTGGCATGCCTGATCGTAGGAGTAAAGGGACTCCTATGTACATCCTCCAGATCTCTGTTGACTAGTCTGCCTCTCATGGCCCGTCTGACCATCTCTGCCAACCTGTCGTTGTCGTCAGGCTGTGATATTTGAGTGTTACCTTCGTTCTGCCCCCCTGGCTGAGTGTTTGTCCCTCTATTGCCACCAGGTTGCTCGGATGTCCCTGAATCTCTTCCCGGGATTGGATCAACATGCTCTAAGTATGTGCCACCCAGATCCGGCGCTGCGCCAGATGGTCCTGCTCCGTTCTGGACTCTGATTGCTCCTTGATTTTGCGCTCCAAGTTGTCCAATCTGTTGAAGCAAATTCTGGATCATTTCCTCCTCTCTCTTCATCATTGTCTCCATCTCATCACTGGTGACGAAGATCGATGCTTGGTTTGCCCCCGAGGAAGCCCCTTGACTCCCTTCATGCTGACTTTGCTATGGCCTTTGTCTTTTACTAGTTTGCCTTGTCATGTCTTCTCAGATCTGAGCTCTTAATTCTTCAAATTCAACTTCTAAATGATAGAACTCCTGAGTTCAACTCTCAGTGAAAGCACTAAAATGTTTGCACCAAAATTGGTCACGAACACCTGATAGTCGTTGGAAGCACCGGTTCGCAATCACAATTCACAGATAACAAATATGTAGAGAAATAAAAATGAAGAACACTCAGAAAATTGAGAAGAACAGTAATAAACAACACAGATTTTATAGTGGTTCGGCGATCTTGCCTACGTCCACTCTGAAGCTTATGATTTTATTGATTCACTTGATAACTTCAATCTGTTACAGCGGATTACAATTGATGATCGCTCTGAAATTCGAATACAACAGTGATCGTAAGATGTAGGATTGAATCCGGCAGAGTTTGGGAGCATCAGAATCCCGATCCCCGATCCCCCTTTTCTAAATGACCTGGGGCTCTATTTATAGGTGTAGGAGGCTGATATTTCGCCTAAAATTAGGGAGACTACTTCTGGCACGTGTGGGGGCCCATGCGCTCGTGTCCAAAAAATCTGGGCCTGCTTCGGGATCGATTCGAACTCCATTCGAATCGATCAAGAATTCATCTGATGGAGCTGAAATTTGGTGACAACATTCTTCAACATGTATGTAAGCTTCTGTGAAAATTTCATATCATTTGGATTTGGGGATCATGAGATATGGTCGATACGAATTCGCTTTTCTGGTTGCAATGCTCTGTTCGAATCGACGACTTCGAATCCATTGCTTCGAATCGATCCAAGCATGCACTAGCAGGTTGACGTGGCGCGCATTCTTCGCATCGATCCACATTTTTCGCCGAGTTGATAGAGTCGTCCCTTGAATTTCGCCGCTTTGACTCAGTCGATTCGAAGGCTTTACTCATGCATGGATTCGAACTGAGACTCTTTCGTATCGATCATATCTCACTTCAGCTGATCGATACGAAGCGACGGCACTGGTTGGATTCGAAGAGAGGTATCTTCATGGATTCGAAGGTCCTCCAAGCTTGATGGATATGAAGGAAACATCGTTGATGGATTCGAACCAGATGGTTGCGGTGCTAACGTGATGGATTCGAACATGGGCGCCTCCGATGGATTCGAACAACACCTTGTTGGTGGATACGAAAATGGGTGTTCTCTTCCAACTTGCATCGATCATAACTTGAGCATACGAACTCGGATTGACTTGAAATTTGGAGTGCTGGCTTTCATGACCCTGCTTGTCGTGTCCTATCAATTGTAGCCTGATCTGGGCTCAGACAAAAATACATTGATATCCATGGTAAAATAGTGTATAACGAACTTTTACGACGAACTGTCTTTAGTTTTCCAGTCAACTTTTTGGTGTCACGGCCTTGCCAAAAGGCGGGATAACATTTATCATCATTGATTATTAGCTAAATCAATTCTCTTTTACTTCACATTAATTTAGATTTCTATTCACTCATCCATAATTGTTCCCAATTTCCATTTGGGTTAACACTTCAATTCTTATCTCAATTGGTATTCAATTATAAACAGTTTATACTCTAACCAACTTGTAAAAAAAAATAGCTTGAAATTTTTTAAAATAAATAAGTAGTTATAAAATAGTTATTAGTTGCAAAATAACTGTAAAATAGTTAAGTAGTTATAAAATAGTTGAAAAATAGTCAAATGGTTATAGAATATTTAGGTAGTTGCAAACTAGTTGTAAAATAGTATTTAGTTATAAAGCAGTTGGAAAATAGTAATTAGTTTATAAAATAGTTGTAAAATAGTTAAATAGTTCCAAAAGTAGTTGTAAAATAAGTATAAGATAGTTTGGTTTTTTTTTTAAATTTTTTTATAGTAAATTGCTTGGAAAAATAGGTTTATATTAAAACAATTTATTTTGAAAATAGTCCAGAGTCAAACTGTTCAATTCCCAAAGTTCCCAATCAATTCAATTAAAATTTCCACTTCCTCTTAACATTGATTCAATCCCAATTCAATTTAAATAACTTCAATTCCCACTCCAAATTTAACTTTATTCAACTTCGATTTCAATCTCAATTAATTCAAATAAATTTCAAATTGAATCAATTTTCAATTTCAATTCATTTCAATTCCAGTTTCAATTAATCCCAATTCCTATCTCCACCTTTAAAATCTCCTCGAATTATATAAATTCGAGTCAAATTTTTCAATGTTGATTTAATTACTTAAATCAAATTAACCTTTACTTTTTAATTTAACAACCCAAGTCCTTACATAATTAAATTTTGAGTCCAACATTTTAATATTTATTCAAATCACTTTTTCTTACTTATCTCAAGTTTTTTAAGTAAAAGTTCAAAACCCTTTAAACATTTAATTCCGAGTCCAAATTGCAAAATTCGATTTTAAATTACCTTTACTTCTTTAAAAATTATTTCTAGGTTCAAATCATAGTTCAAATCCTTTTTAAACAATTTAATCTTTGAAATTCAATTTATTACCCAATTTCAACTTTGAAACTAATTCTTAAAAAATTAAATTCAAAACTTAAGTTCAAAGTGATTTCACTTTCACAAGTTCAATTTTTATCTTCAAAAATCAAAATTACTTAAATAATTTCAATTTTAAAGTTTTATTTCCATTTAATTTCTGTAATGGATATAAAATATCACAATCCACTTCTTAATTCATTTTAAACAAGCCAATTCACAGTTTCATATATTATTGATTACAATAGGATGATATTAGGATAAGCTAAAGTAAATAAACATCCAATTTATATAAAACATCCATCATCCACTACCCATTCCCAGATCTCAACCCTGTTTGAGACTCCCTACCAAATCAACCCATTTAACTTCCCTAAGTTAAATCTCAATTTCATCTTGAAATTTCCAATTCAGGTTGTTCATTCCAAACTTATTTAACTTCTTCTAAGTTAAATTCAATTTAATCTCATTAACCTTACCCAATTTGAATCCTCATTTCAAATTTCAAATTTCAAATTTCAAATTTCTATCAATATTCTTTCTTACTTATCAGTTCAAAGACTTATTTCACTATGTGTTTTTTTTACATCACATCTCAGGGGAAAATCAAAACTCAACACTTAGTGTTTACTTCCAATCAACTTTAACCTTATGTATATCCCACGTATATACATATTTATTTCATTTGCACTTCAAGTCATACTTTAAATTTTAAACCATTCTTGGTTTTTAATTTCAAAACAAATTCCTTTAAAACAATTTCAAGTTTTCTGGACTTAGATTTAAAACTTCACAATTTTAAATTATCTTCAATTCCAATTTATAATTCATACTCACCTAAAAGTTTACTTCCCTAAAACATTTCATTTTGCTTAATCATTTACAACATTTCATTATTAAACACAACAACCATTTATGATAATAACCAAGATTATCGTATCTGGAAACCAATTCATTATTATCTTTATTCTGAAAACACTTCTACAAATTCAGGATTTTAATTTCAGTTTGGATCCATTTCAAACTTATCTTCATTCAATTTCAATTTGGTTGTATTACTATTACCACTTAATTCTCATTATTTTATTTAATTCCAATGATTCAACAATTAATTTCTTTAATATATTTAATAATTAGAAAATTATTTCTTTATATATCAAAAGATAAACTTATATAAAAATCATACAATTTTAAAATCATTTTAAAATCTTTATATAAGAAAATAACAAGTACGCTCTCATATATAATACTCTCAACTCATTTTAGGGTACTATTGACCCTATCCTTAATGAGTAAACCCACCAGAGCCAAGGTTCTCGGGTAACCTTCAGCTCTGATACCAACTGTAACGACCTAGAATTTTTGATCCCAAAAATTCCAGATAGTTGGGGAAAAGAAGAAAAGAGGTAGAAGAAGAAGAAGAAACAGAAACACCAAAACACAGATTCTCACATTCGCAGCGGATAAAATATAATATCAAATAATATTCTTTACACAAAGAAAGCTGTATCAATCAATTACATTTTAATACATCAGAGTTACAACATTCACAATCACTGGACAGATACAATCAACATGTCCCAGACAAACTACAATATATCATAGCGGAATACACTCCATACGTTCCTGCCATCCAGCTCGCCTTCTGAGCTCCAGAATGTCCTAACTTGAAATTTTGTAATACTCGATCTGACCCGAGCATTACATCAAAGTAACACCCGGGTCAGGCTAGAAACAACGTGAATAACATGAAATACCAAGATGCAACCATATTTGAATACCTGGGTAACTCTTACCGTTCTACGAGTTCTATCTTGTTATAGTCAAACACTTATTTCACAAGGTAATATATAAGTACCGTTACTTAGTTTCAAGGGTCCATTTGACTTAATTTATTACATTCCAGCCTATTTGATTCTAAAATCAAATCAATAAAGAATTATAGCAGATTACTAATCGAAGTGGTTTCAGGCATTTGCTTATACCCGACCCCTCTCTCTTCGAATTCAATGTCATCTTTAATCCAAGTTGTCTTTAAGTTTAAACAATTTAATTAAATTCAAAATAACATACGCACATAGAAATTTATCACAGATATCTAATTAAATAAATGATTCACATTTATTAACAGATCAATCCAACCATTTCATATCATAGCACATCACAAATTACATGTCAGAGATATCAAACCAACCAAGGCATTCAATTCAGCTTAATCATTTATAAGCAAGATTAATAGTCATACAATTCCTAATTAATTCAATTTAATCTTCAAATAAATTAAATTATTTACTTTTAAATCCTGCTTACCTAACATTAATTAATCACAAACCATTTATCACTACTTTAATTAATTAACCTTTAACTACTCTCATAATTAACCAACCTTAATTATCCATCTTAATTAATTATCCTTAATTAATTAATTATCCTTTAATTAATCACATAAATAAATTAAGTTAATTGCATAATTAATTAACCTTAATCAAGTCAGTAATTAACCTAAACCATTTAAATAAATTAACCTTAATTATTCTTTAATTAAGTAATTATTCTTTAAGTAATTATCCTCTAATTTCTTTCATAAATTAATAAATCATTAATAACTTAAGATCTTAATTAATTAAAAGATAAAACATTTTATCTTCTTAATTAACCACTTAATTATATTATTAAGTTTATTTTAAAATAAAGGTTATATATATTAAACCACTTTTACACTTAATTACTTGAAAATAATTCATTTTAAAACCTTTAACTAATTCCAAACTTAAACAAATAATTATTTTTAAAGGAATTTGTTAAGAAATGTTTAAACTTGATTTTGTTTAAATATAAAAATGTAACTTCAAATACTCAAGACAAAACCCGAGCCAACTCGTCATTCTCCCGAGACCAAACCTGAGTCATTTCCCTTCTTCCAAAACCTGCTATATATTTGTTTTAAATTTAACTTGTTAACACACGTTAACCCAAAGCGAACACCCGAAGCTAAACTCGAGCCATCCGCCGATTTCCCCGAGTACAAACTCGAGCTCCACCTTCTCAAATTCATCAGCAATCAAAACCAAAACCTGACACCTCGTGCACGTGCACCAGAGCTCCGACTATCTCCAGTCGATCTCGCTGTCATCCACAACTTGTCGACGATCAACTCGAGCCCTCTGACCACCCAGCACCTCGAAACGACGATGAACTTGAAATCGAACAACTCACCACATCCTCGACCCCAAACTGGATCACCA
This sequence comes from Allium fistulosum, assembly GCA_030737815.1. Lineage (NCBI taxonomy): Eukaryota > Viridiplantae > Streptophyta > Magnoliopsida > Asparagales > Amaryllidaceae > Allium > Allium fistulosum. The sequence continues at coordinate 408,607,057 of CM060908.1, read as the reverse complement.
AAAACTGCCTCGACCCACCACCTCCAACCACCAGCGACCACTAAACTTCGACCAGAGCTCCGCCTATCTCCTACGCTTCGAATCCCACTTGTGCGATCGACTCCGGCGCACTGACGAAGCTGCAACAACCAGATATCCAATCCTGACCAAAACATGGGTTTAAACCGTAAAACCTCGTCGTGTCGTCGCCATGGTGCACTAGAATTTCACCGAGCAATTTTCTCAACATTTCTGACCTCCCAGCAAGATTCTGCCATGATCGCGACAACCAACGCTTCACCGATCGCCAGAATTTGGTGAAACTTGCGATTCCGTTCATCTCACGATTTCTCACTCGATAACGAACTAAAAATCTTGAATTTATTCTTAAAAATCATGGTTTACGAAAACGAATCGGATGATATAGATGAATTAAGAAATTATGATACTCAAAATTTGGCATTGTTTTGAAATTTACTGTGTATCTTCTTCCCTGACCAAATTATCCTTATTTTAACTTTAAAAATATTTTTAGGACCTAGATCTGGATTTTTCAAATACATTTCATTTATACTTTAAAGCCCAAATTCAATTAGAGGGAGAGATTTGAATTTTAAATCAGGTTTTGAAAACCTGTAAACCTGGAACAGAGCTTATACTCAGACATGCACACATCATTTACATGTATATACATACATGCATGCATACTTACATATGTACAAATACTTTTCCCAACATTTCATCATACAACATCAAGATTAAGTAGTTCACTCACCTTGATTATGAACAGAGGAATCAGAGAACCAGGGGTTTGAAGTTTGAAAACTGGAAACTTGTTGAGTTGCTCTTGCTTTTAATCTGAGATGATTTTCTTTGAAATTGAAATGGATTTACTTTGAGATAGTTGATTGCTTTGATTAAATTTTCTGGTCTGAATATAGTTTACAGGCTCTTGATTTTGTTCTGGTTTTAGGTTGTTAATAGGTTTCGATTTTCTTTGTTTCGGAAATGAGGATAGAAAAGAATTGAGAAGAGAAGAGTATGAGTATATTTATAGCCTTGTTTTAAAGATAAATAAATTGTGACACTTGTTTAATTAGCTTCCATTTGTCAAAACTTCATGCTAGTATCCCTACACTTGTGTTATGCATGTGTTTATTATATTTAATATTTTTATAAAACTTTTATATTTAATTTCTGTTCGGTAAATACATTTTCTTAATTTATATTGATAAAATCCTTTAAAGTAAATAATATAGAACTAGTTATATACTAATAAAAATCAAATTTACATTATTTTTAAATCCTATTTATTTAAAATATTTATCTTTTGAATTTCAATCTCAAATTCAATTTCAATTTAAAATCAACTCATATATATATATATATATTTAAACAAACACATATTTAATTTGTTTGAAAATAGTAACTTTGCAAATTTTTAATAATTATATTAGGAGATTATCAAATAGATATTTATCCAGATATAAATATTTATTATCAGATTTATTTGTTCAACTTATAAATCATTGTTTTCAATAGTTAAAATTAGATAATTATCAAATTTTCTAGTGCCCAAAAATCCGGGTTATCACATGAAGCCTACGTCCACTTTATATTTTCTATTATAGACTGATTGCTGTTATAAGAAGTGTTTGATTACAAAGCTCTCGATTATCCTTAGCTAGATTGAATCTCTAAGGTTGGAATCCACTGGAGAATCATAATGAACCCTGTTGGAGATTGTTGTGAGGGTGGTGAAAAGAGAAGAAAGCTTCCAGCAGAGTTCCAGCAACCAGTCCAAAGAAGATCCCTTTTATGTTGCAGGTTGGATGATATTTATAGAGATCGGAGAGATTCTGGGCTAGGCATGTTCGCCAACTATTCACAAATAAACTCAAGAAGGATCCACTGAAGTTTGCCTCGTGACTCGAGCTAAAAGTATGGATCGCTATCAATCCATAGTTTTTGGCTTGAACGCGAGCCAGTCCCTTAGCCTTACTCCCTGCTTTGTTATTCATGGAATGCAACGACCCTGTGGTGATGTATGGATCGCTGACGATCCATACACTTAGCTTTTCTCTAGACTTTGGTCCCTGGATTATCATAGCGGCCCAATGATGTTGTATGGATCGCTGGCGATCCATAGTGTATGGATCGTTGGAAATCAATACACTTAGACTATTTTTCGACTTTGATGGCTGGAATGCTTTTATTGCCTTATACCGAAGTTGTTCGTGTAGTCTCGTTGCACATCACTTTGTTTTGATGACGATTTACTTACTAGTTGTATTTAGCTGCGGATTGGACTGGACGGATGCTTGTCTCATGGTTTAGTCAAACTCAGTCGTTGCTTTTGTAATATGACTTGGCTCTCTTTGACTTGTTGCATTAGCCATATTGGTTGGGTTCCAAGCAACTCTGACTTCATCAAGTTGTTCCATTTTTTCTTGGATCCCGCTGGGTTAAAAACCTGGATAACATTTGCCCCTAGAGTACATCTTCGTTGGAAACAAGGCATGCTCTAGAAGATATCGCTTTTAGTCTTTGCTTGTTGAATTCCAAGTAATCGTGTTAGAGTCTTACGAGTATGAAGCAGGTTATGCTGCTGCTTACGTAGTTCGGGTCTCGACCACTACTGCTTGTCATAACGGATAAATAATTTCTCCGTAGCTTCTTGGTATATCTTGAAATAGTAGGTAGATGTCGTAGATGTGTAATCCAATAGATCGCTAGCAATCCATAGGTAATGGATCGCTGACGATCCATAACTGATGGATCGCTGGCGACCCGAAAACTTAGGATTTTTTTTCGTGTTTTTTGCTTCCTATTTATGCAGTCGAGCCGAGCCATTCCCTCAATTTCACATGACCCAAGCTTTTTCTTCTTCCTACGATCTAAACCCTTATTGATTCGATCCAATGCTTCCAGAAACTCGACCCTGCCTGAAGCCGATGTCGTGACTCCATCTACGCCACCAACTCTAGAGATTCATCGTCGCTTGCTTGGATTGCCTTCAGCCAAAACCCTAGTTCGTTCATGGCTTGGGTCGCCACTGATTCCTCCCTAGACCGCCACCGACCTGTGCTTGGCTCACTGATCTTAAGCCTTTGACCAATTCTGCGTTTAGAGTTTAATTCGAGGTGGGTTCGCTAATTACAATGTTCATTCAATGATTCGATGGTGAGATTGCATTCGTGATGTTTGTTATGAGGAGTCCAAGTCGATTGCGGCTTAATGGGGGAAGATAGTAAATCGAGTCTTGAGTTCCCCCCGGAACGACATTCGGGCCTTGCCCTAGTGCTTGACGTATTTTGCTCTCTTCTTCCATTGAGCCAGAATCGACTTGTGCCAAGCCCCATAGCTGATATTACATGACACATTGTGGATTGGCCCTGGCTCTTCTGGAGAATTTGGACTTGTCATATCTTGCTTGCTTTTGCACGCTGCTCAGTGTCCCTATACTTAAAAGAATTTTTCATGTCGCTTCGGACAACGGATCCGTTATCGATCGTTGATTGATAACGGGTAAGTGTAGAGGAAGTAAAAACAAAAGAAAACGACATGGGAAGTTCTTTTCTTTTTTTGCTGTGAGCGAACTATCTACACAGAATAGAGCGTTTGTAGTGTTTCGAACACTAAGCTCACCCCCTATAGACATCACACTGCACCTGCCTCGGTACGTACTTGAGATCTGATGTGTCGGCACGAATCAGTGTCTCTTCGAAGTACTAGTGCTATAGGGGAAGCTGTTAGTTTAGAATATAATTACCTGACCATTTTGGATGCTAGTTTTGTTGTTTAGAATGAAGTATCCATCTTCGCCGTAAGTCAAGGAGAGGAAGCCCGAAACTTTCGGAAGTCGAGTCATCGTCCCTCGCCCTTTCTCCTTCCACCTCACAGGCTGAATATGGCCAGTTGGTCCCAGTAGGTTCGGTTTGGATTGAACTCCCCCTAATTTTAGAGTTCTTCTCAACCCGCCAGAGAGAGCATCTTCCATGGTTTCCACTAAGGTTCTGCACAATATCTGCGTGCAACACGGCATACTAGAGGAAGATGTATGCCTTCCGGAGAAGAACGAGTTTGCTCACATGCCTCCCCTGGGATATACCGCTTGTCATCGGTATATGTGTCTGAATGGAGCTGTGCCCCCATTTAACGACTTTTTGCAACAGGCTCTCTCGAATTTAGGCATTGCCCCATTCCAGATTCATCCCAATAGTTATGCCATCCTAACTTGTTTGCATGTCCTTTTCATGCGTACATTCAATTGCGCTCCAAACTTTGATGAGTTACGGTACTTTCTTTCATTCAAGAGAAGAGATAAGTGTCCGTCCTTGGTCGTAATCGAAGCTCAAAGGAATCAAAAAATCGTATTATGACTGCAGAGCAACCTATCCCCGTTCAAGACCGAGTATTTCTTCATCAGATGCCCCAAGGGGTTTAACCGTCTATGGACGACGGGAGGTAAGTCCTTTTCCCTACTTATTGAGTTTTGACATGTCGCCATATGGCTTCTAACAAATCGAACATTTCTTGCAGTTACCCCGAGGCTGAATAGGGACTTGTCTCTCGATTAAGTTTTTCGAACCTTGAAGGCTATTGATGCCAAGGAAAGATCCGTTAAAGTCTTGCTGACCGACAAAAACTTACACCGATATGGATTATTGCATCCGGGGAGATCCACCGTTCTAGTTGAAGTACCCTCTCCTCCTCGATCCAAAGTTCGCACGCGATCCACTTTTTCTTCTCACGGCTCTGAAGAAGGCGCTTCTTAAGAGAAAGAGGGCTTGTCCGGAGAATTAGCCGAAGAGTCTTGCGATGGAAGAGATGTTGTTGCGATCGGAGTTAGTTGTCCGGCCAGAATGCCTTCGATTCTGGAAGAAGGAGAAGAGGAGTTCAAACAGAGGGAAGGCAAAGCCGCAGTGGACTTAGAAAAAGAGGAGGGGGAAATCGGGAGTAGTAGTGATGAGTCCACTTCTAGCGAAGATTTCTATGTAGAATCCGATGATGGGGATTCTGAATCGTGCTATGAGACTCCAGAGATGAGTCTCGTTATTTCGAGCTCACCTCCTCCAAACACGAGTGATAAAGACGATGCCCCAGAAATCGAAGGACGTCAGGATTCTCCAAGTAAAGATGCTGGCATGCAGTTTGGATATTTGAGCGATGTTTACGTCGATTTCGACGTGCTCATGGGGGAAGATTTCAAATTTGAGGAGGTCCCCCTCGTTCGAGCCACGTCGCATCCGAAGTTATTCCGATTCCTTCCACGGTGCCTGCCCGATTCGGTTTGTGACGTCGTTTCAGGCTCTCCTCCCAAACACATCACACGCTTTACTAGGGTCACACTCACTTGTACACACACTTTTCATGTCTATTTTCTGTTTCTAAAACCTTTTATTTATGTTTCGTGTCAAGTATGACGAGAGGATGCGACCTTTATGATGACTTCAAGGAATTTACCGACTCTCGGCGCTGGTCTAAGCATTCTTTTGGCCGTCACCAGTCCCGAGAGACGGAGGGAGAGTGTAGAAGAAGAAAAGATCTAGAGGCCAAAACTCTTCGCCAAGACGAGAGAGAGTGGAGTTGGCTATACAAAGGTGGGTATGAGAAGAGGAAGACTTTCGATGAGAGGGAGGAGCCATCGAAGAGGTCTAAATTCGATTGTCGTTCCCATTCTTCAGAATAGCAAGCTTTTGCTCTGATGCTCTCTTCGGTGGGTCGGGAAATCCCCGTTACTTCTGTCCCCATTCCGCCTTCAACTTACATCCCGCCATCTTCTGTTGTTCTTTCCCCCGGTGCTTCGCATCCCCACTGGAGACCCACCTATATTCTTCCGTCTGGTCCTCCCAAGCTTGAGACATCGCTCCCTGGGTGATTTCTACGGGGTTAAGTTTAATCGTGATCTTCGTCCAGTTTGTAGAGATTCTTACATGCCACATCTTCCGGCTATCCAAAATGATTTAGAACAAGCTGAAGGGTGGGAAAAATTATGTAAGCAACTGGAAAATACAAATCGCAACAACTATCAGAAAATCCTCTCTTTTGAGTCAGAGAAGGATGGTTTTGAGAGGGCGTTGACAGAATGCGATGCCAGGATCAAATAGTTGGAGGAGGAGAAAGAAGCGGTGCTTCGAGAAAGAAAAAAGAACGTCGACTTGCTGAAGGAATTAAGAGAGGCCCACGAGAGAATCGAGATCGTCTACAGGGACGAAATAAAGAAGGCTCATGCCAAAGAGGCCAAATTAAAAGAGGAGGTGGTTGCTTGTAGCACGACAATTAAAGCCCGATAGAAAACTATCTTCGATCATGACCTTATTGTTGAGAGGCACAATAAGACCATCTCCGACTAAGCTGAGACAATCGCCCGGCTACAGGATCAAGTTGTGCGGCTTAGCACCGATAAGTCTCGCGTCGAAGTTGAAAAGGCCGCCATTACGGTGGATTATCAGGAGCTTCAAACGCTTTCGAAAGGAAGATGGAAAAGATGGATGAGACCATCTTGAATTTTTATGTCAATTCTCTACTGCACCAGGGGAGCCTCAACTACTTAGGCCCGAAATTTCCACACACTCTTGTTGTGGTCTAGGAAGAAATCTTAACCCCTTTCGTGATAGAGGTGACATTTATACCAAGCGAGAGTTAAAAATGCCTACCTTAATGAAGAATCAAAGAAGGTGTTGCTGGACGGCCAAGAGATTTTGCGGATCGAGAGGGAGAAAGGAGCTGCCGATGCCGCCATGACTGCGGCTGCCGAAGCGTTTATGGAGCCTTTCATTTCTGGTGTCGGTGAGCCATCGGAGCAGCCCCGCAATCTGCCAACATGTTCTGGGCTCGAGGCTTCCCCTCGGATTATAGAACCATCTAAGGAGGGTGAAGACAGTGAATACGAAGTTGACATTCTCGGTCTTTCTTCCGGTGCAGGTAATCCTCTTTTTTCCCCCGAGTTTGGGAGCTTTCAGCTTACACCGCAAGAGCAAGAAGAATTTAATGCTTTCATTTTTTATCTTATAGGTCCGTCTACCTTATCTGTTGATCTGCCAGCTTCCTCGGTGCCTGGACCAGCTGCTATTTCCACTACTTCTGTTCTTGTTTCCGTTCCTACTCCGGTCTCCATGTCCACGTCTGATTCGTAACCGGGGATGTAGTCTGTGAAAATTACCGCACTTCATGGCTTGGATGACCCTTCTGTATCTTTGGATGTTGACACAACGGCGGTCGAAGTTAGGGAGCAGGAAGTTCAAACTAAGCAGCTACGTAAGACTCAAGAATAGCTGGTTGCCATCAAAAAGGAGAAGGTTGAAGCAATCAAGGCCTCCAAGAGCTCCCGCAAATCACGAAAGCATAAAACGAAGGGCGAATCTTCTAAGAAAGTTGCAAAGCAGGAGGAAGACATTAGCACTGAGGATATTGTTGACATTACTGGAAGTGACACCACTCTCGAGGCAAAGCAGAAAATCCAAACAAGAGGTGGAAAGGGGAGTGGTTGAAAGAAGCGCTGAGAAGCTTGGGTGGTGATTGATTTGATTTTGATTCATTTTGTGTCGTTTTGTTGAAGTGCAGAGTCTGCATTCAGTGTTTTTGTTGGGGTGTCTGTATTTTTCTTTTGTTGGTCGGCATTATGCGGGTACGGCCCCCACGTTTTGACCTTGTATAAAAGAAAGTTATAAGTAATACATTGTTAATATTTTGGTTGTACTCTTATTTGTCTATTCATATGTGTTCTGTGCACTTATGCTCATTTTGTTTACACTTATTTTCTTATGTGTGTTCTGTGCACATGCGTTTACTCTATATACTTTCACCTCACTTTATCTAGTTCTGTGACTACTGTCAAAATTCTTTGTTTGGAGTAACAGAACTTGTGAAATTATTACTTTTAAGTATTTTAATTTAAGTGCCGATGTATGCCCCTCAGTTCACAGGGCTGTTTACTTCAAACAATTGGCAAATGGCTGGTAATTATGGTTTAATAGTTTGCATATTAACACTTGAAATTTGACTAAATCACAACTCGATTTTTCTTCTTTCAGAAGTTTTGTAATTTGAGCAGGTAGTCCAAGTTTTCTGTGATATTCTGGTAAGTATGCGACATATGCGTATTTGAAACGTGCACACTGTATGAGTTGGCTGTAGGCAGTTACACATTGCTAACGTTTAAATGTTATAGTTTGTAGTACTCTGATTTTGTTGGAATCGTGCCCATTGCTTCCAACAATGGGAGTGGATTGAATCTTGTTATTTTTGTATGGATAAATTCTCTGGTATTGCCAGGACAATTCCGGGACTTGAAAGTGCACGTAATTTATGGGATGCGTGGATTTTGGTATCGGTATGTCCCGACGATCCGGAACGATTCTGGCTCTCCTCGGTGTTGCCTATCTTCGGGCAACGTGAGGAGTTTACGTTTTAGGTTACATTTTAGGAGCGTGATTTCATGGCGATGCTCCTCGATGCTGCCTATCTTCGGGCAACGTGAGGAGTTTACCTTTCAGGAGCATGACTTCATGGCTCCGAGAGTTAATGCGTGGCTTTTGGGACTGATACGACCAGTCGGTCTGGAATGGTTTTAGTACCCCTCGATGTTTCCTATATTCGGACAATGTAAGGAGTTTGAGTTTTAAAAGCTAGTGCGCGGCTTATGAAATGCACGGTTTTTCATGCTCCTCGGTGTTGCCTATCTTCGGGCAACGTGAGGAGTGTAAGTTTTAAAAGTTAGTGCATGGCTTATGAGATGCGCGGCTTTTCATGCTCCTCGGTGTTGCCTATCTTCGGGCAATGTGAGGAGTGTAATTTTTTAGCCTTTTTGATGTTGTTGGGGGCAACACTGGTATTTAAAAGGCGAAGATCGGGTTCCACCGATCCAACGGTTTGAGTCGATTTGCTTCCGTCGACCTGACAGGTAGTTATTATAAACACAATTTTGTCAGTTCAAAAGGCGAATCAATTTTTATTAAGGAAAACAGGGCAGATTTTTTCCTATTTACAATGCCTCCGGCATCCCGGGATGGCTTATTTGCTGAAAAATATAGAGTACATAAGGTAGTTTTCAAATGAAGTAACGGCGGAGCGATTCGTTATTCCATGCCCTGGGAATTTTGATTCCGTCGATGGTTGTTAGCTTGAAAGTTCCGTCCCTTAGCTTTTGATTGATGACATATGGTCCTTCTCAGTTTGGTCCGAAGGCCCCCGTGATGGGGTGGACTTGCTTGAGTACAAGATCTCCCACTTCGAAGGTTTGGTTGTGAACTTTGGAGTTGAAGTATCGTGCGACTCTTTTTTGGTGGGCAGCGGTTCTCAACTCGGCTTCTTCCCTTCTTTCATCAATCATATCTAGCAATTCGAGTAGGAGCTGCTCATTTTGCTTTTGATGAAAAATTTGCCTTCGGTGCAAGGGGACTTCTAATTCAATAGGAATCATTGCTTCTGAGTCATACGCCAGAGCGAACAGAGTGTGGCCGGTTGCCGCTTTGTGGGTAGTTCTATCCCATAGTGCAAGTGGAAGTTCATCAACCCAGTTTCCTTTTGCTTTAGTTAGTCGCTTTCTGATAGTGGACTTAATGATCTTGTTTATTGCTTCCACTTTCCCGTTTGCTTGCAGATGAGCTACTGCAGAGAAGCTCTTCTCAATTCAGAAGCGTTTGCAGAAGTCTTTGAACTCGATGCTCTCGAATTGAGTTCCATTGTCAGTAATGATTTTCCTGGCACGCCAAACTTGCAAATAATGTTTTTAGTAACAAAATTAATGACTTTCTTTATGGCTATGGTGGCCAACAGTTCCGCTTTGGCCCATTTCGTGAAATAATCAACGATGACTATAGCATATTTGGCCCCTCCTTTTGCTATTGGCAGGACGCCGATCAAATCGATCCCCCATATTACAAATGGCCATGGACTGACCATCTACGTTTTCTGTTGAAGGAATTTCTTTAATTTTGCTGAATCTTTGGCAGCGATCACATTTTCCGGCGTAGTCTGCAACGTCGCGGTTTATTGTTGGCCAAAAGTATCCGTACAAGAGGACTTTCTTCGCAAGGGTTCACGCCCAGTGTGGCCTCCACATTTCGTCTTCGTGCACTTCCTTTAGGATTCGCCGGGCTTCATCATCGGACACACATCTAAGAAGGGGGTTGAGAATCCCCTTCGATAGAGTATTCTATCTTGTATCATTAATCACGGTGCCTTTCGGAGAAGCTTTTTCCGTTGATTCCGGTCTGTCGGAAGGGTCCCTGCAAGTAAATAGTCCTTTATCGGCGTCATCCACGTCTCTGGTTTGACGATAATTTTGGAGATCTAGTCGACGTCCATTTCATCTATGCTCGGGGTAGTTAGAGTTTCAGCTGGGACTAGCCCCAATGACTGGGTTTCTCCGGAGCTTGCCAGTTTAGCCAAATAATCCACCTTGGTGTTTTGCTCCTGTGGAATGTGAGTTATGGTGTAGTGCTCAATGTCCTTTAGCAGTTCTTGCACTTTAGACAGGTACGGGGCAAGATTCTCCCCTCGAGCCTGGTATTCCCTCTTTACTTGGCAGACGACTAGCTTGGAGTCGCTGTATATGTGAACAGATTTTATCTTGAGATCTTTCACAACTTTTAGACCTACTATCAACGCTTCGTATTTCACTTCATAATTTGTAGTAGGGAACTCCAAGCGCAAAGTGTAGCAAATGGCTCATCCTTCGGGGGTTTCAAGCACTACTCCTACTCCCGAACAAAGGTTGTCAGATGCACCATCGACAAAGAGTCTCCATTGCGTGTCCACTTCCTGCTGTGCTTCTTCCTCGTCATCCCGTATAGTAAATTCGGTGATGAAGTCTGCTAACGCTTGCCCATTGATGGCCTTCCTTGGGTGGTATATGATATCATATTGACTCGGTTCTATATTCCACTTGAGAAGTCATACCAAAGTTTCAGGCCGATACAACACTTGCTTTAGGGGCTAGTTAGTCAATACTCTAATTGGATGAGCTTGAAAGTATGGTCGTAACTTCCTAGATGCGATCAAGAGGCAATACGCTAGTTTTTCCAGTTTCGGATAATTTTTCTCGGCTTCGATGAACCGCTTGCTAATGTAATACACGAGTTGTTGGATTTTTTCTTCTTCACGCACAAGAGCGGCGCTCAATGCATGAGGTGAGATCGCTAAGTAAATGAACAGGTCTTCTCCATCCATAGGCTTTCATAGGATTGGCGGAGCTTCCATGTGCCGCAACAATTCTTCGAATGCTGCTTGAAAATCTTCACTCCATTCGATCTTCTTTCCTTTCTTCAGTGCATCGAAGAACGGTATACACTTATCGGTAGCTTTCGAGATAAATCGACTTAGTGCTGTGACTTTTCCATTTAGGCTTTGTAGTTCCTTTTTATTTTTCAAAGATTGAACTTCTCGCGGTGTTGTTATATGTTCTGGATTTGCTTCAATGCCCTTGGCACTTACGATGATTCCTAAGAATTTCCCGGAGGCTACTCCAAAGTGACATTTGAGTGGATTGAGTTTCATTCCGTACTTTCGAAATATTTCGAACATTTCAGCAAGATTATCCAAGTGGTTGACAGCCGCTCATGATTTGACCAACATGTCGTCCACATAAACCTCCATAGTTTTCCCAATTTGGTGCTTGAACATGGTATTTACCAGCCTTTGATAAGTTGCCCTGACGTTCTTTAAACCGAATAGCATTACCCTGTAGCAGTATAAGCCCGGATTGGTGATGAAGCTGGTGTTTTCTTGATTAGGTTCATGCATCAGGATTTGGTTGTATCCAGAGTATACATCCATGAATGATAGCAGCTCATGTCATGTTGTTCCGTCCACAAGCTGGTCTATTCAGGGGAGAGGGAAGCTGTCCTTCGGGCAAACTTTGTTTACATCTGAGTAATCGATATAGGTTCACCATTCCCATTGGACTTTTTGACTAAGACCGGTTTAGATACCCATTCAGGATAAGTTTCATCACGAATAAAACCATTGGCCATTAACTTGCCCACCTCTTCCCTCAACGCCTTGGACCGTTCAGGACCCAGGTTGCGCCTCTTTTGCTTTACTGGTGTGAACTTGGGGTCAATGTTGAGCGCGTGGCATGCGATTTCTGGTGACACCCCACACATGTCGGAATGCATCCATGCGAACACATCCAAGTTGGCGTGAAGAAATTTAGCAAGCTCCAACCACATCTTGTTTCCAAGGTGCGATCCAATATTCAAGACTTTGTTGGGTCATCCATATCGACGAGGATAGACACCGTCAATTTTTCCAGTGCTTCCCGTTCCTCCACTGAACTCTTCTTTCTAGGGTCTAAAGCCTTGTCTAATCGGCTATGGTTCCCAAGCCAAGAGCAGCTCTGTAGTTGCTATTTAGAAGGTTCATGGATGTGGAGAGTTCTCCCCACATCCTTCCCTTTTTCTCTTCTTCTATATTCACGTCACTCCGCAATGTAACATTCTCTGGCGGCGCACTGATCTACTTTCACCACCCCGATTCCATTTGTAGTAGGGAACTTCATGGTTAGATACCATTGAGCCAGAGCTATTCTAAAATCTGCTAGGATGGGCCGTCCCAAGAAGGCGTTAAATGCGGACATCTCGCCCACGATTACGAAAGTCTAGATGACTCTTCGTTCACCCTCTCCAAGTTCCACTGGCAGGTCGATCGTCCCCACAGGTTGCTTGGGTTCGTTGATGAACCCATGGATCTTCGTTTGGCATGCCGACATGCTTTTCATGCCAATCTTCATTTGATCAAAAGTACATTTGAAGAGTATATTAACAGAGCTGCCACTATCGACCAACACTTGTCGAACAACAGCGGGACCAATTCCTACTGTTACTACCATTGGATCAAGAGTCAGGGCTTCGATCCCTTCGGTGTCCCTATTTCGGAACACTATGTCGTCACTCAATACCTTCTGCAGCTTGGCTGGTGTTTCATCTTTTATTGCGAGGCATAGTCCCTTTGGAGCATGCTTCAACGAACTTGCATATCGCTCCACTCCCCTCAGTTTCTTTGCGTGGGATGTGGTCTCCCAGATATTATTCCAATAATAAGTCTTTAGTCGGTTCATTTGGACCCTTATTCACAAATTCCGGCTTGATTCCTTTGTTCTCTAGGAGGCTGAGGAGCTGCGGGTTGATCAGGGTTCTGTGACTTTCTCATATACTATCGGAGTTTGTTTTCCTGAATCAACTCTCTAATGAGATTCTTCAGATGGCGGCATTCGTTTGTGTTATGATCGTGAGTCTCGTAGAAGCGGCACAACTTTCCTGAGCATTTTTGCTGCTCAGTTGCTTCCTTCCTAGGGGGTTTTTTGTATTCCTCAGTCCCTTGCGTTGCGAGATAAATATTTTCCGGAGTGTCGTTTAAAGGGGTATAGTCTTCGGGCCTGAACCCTTTAACCCTTTTATTATTGCCATTACCATTTCTTTTACTGGAGTTCTGATTTTGTTTCTCTTTTGATTTCCACCTTTCCCTGTGACTCCTTCAGTATTTCTGGAAGCGTGCGCGTTTTGATTCATTGCTACATCGCTCTATCCAATGTCCATCGGTTGCGCACTAGTAGACTTCCTTTCCAGCTCCTGCGGTTCTCCAATCTTAAGTATTGATTTGCTTTACGATTGAAGTCTTTCCTTGTGGTGGGTTGCTTCATCTTAATCCATTTTCTGAATTCAGTCTCCGGGTGAATGGCACAGACTAACGCCATAAAAACCATGTCTTCAATGGGGTTGCTTACTTCTGTCATCGCGTTATTGAACTGGTTCATGAAAGATTTCAGCGGTTCATTACGTCCCTGGAAAAATCCGGATAGGGACATGACATCCTTTAGTTGCACGGTCTGGAGCCTGAACTGATCAAGGAATCTTGTTGCTAGTTGGTCAAAGGTAGATATAGATTTTGGCGAAAGCCTAGAGAACCACATAGACGCAATTCCTTCAAGAAAGATGGGAAAACACCTGCACTGAACAGCTTCAGAGGCATTAGCTCCATCCATATACTAGATGTACTTGTACAACTGGGGTTTTGGGTCCTTTGTCCCGTCGTAGGACGGAATGGTTGGCATTGTGAATTTTTCCAAGCTATCCACGTGTATTCGCAACTTCACTCTGCTTCGAGACAAACTCGCAACGTCTCGAGATCGACCCGAGCCACACCTCTCTTTCCCAATCCCCCAAACATCATCAGACACACATGAAAACTTGTACACGTGCATGATCGTTTCGATCATTTCCAATCACTACCCCGACCTTCATCATGTCGTCGACATCACTGTCGACTAGCCCGACCATTCATCACCATTGATTTCATCAGAAATCTAAATCGAGCATATCGACTTCTCCTGGAACAACACAGTTCATCACCAAATCGTCTCGCCTTGCCAATCTCGGTTGCCAGAAACCTCACCACTGCCACTAGAGATGCCTCAATGACCCATGCTACGTTTCCACCTGCCTCGGCCTTGTCCGATACGTCATCGATGCCACGATTTCCTCCTAAACCCCAATGTCTAAAACGAGTCTTTAAACCCTAAAACCTCGTCGTGCTGCCTCCCCGGTGATCGGAAAAATCTCCGATCATTTTTCCCCAACTCGACAACCTCCAGACTACCCTCAGCCATAATCCCAATCACTCGTTTTGCTCCGATCGCCGGGAATCACCAGAAAACCCAAATTCATTCAACCACGAATTCCTCAATCAATACAACACTAAAAATCTTGAATTTACTTTTAAAATTCATGATATTCCAAGACGAGCAAGATGATGTAAAGGGTTCGTCGTCGAAAATCGAGTGAAAAATCCTAACTCGGATCGATATAACTATCTCGAAATTTTGTGCTTCAATCTGGATCAAATTGCTATGCGAATAAAATAATATACGTACATCCTACGTATTTTATTCCAATTGATTATTAGCTATATCAATTTCCTTTTCTTTTATTCACATTTATTTTTATTTCTATCCCCTTATTTACAATCACCATTTTACAACTTCCAGTTTAATCTTCATTTACTTATTAAACTTAAAATATTTCCTCAATTCAAAATTTACTTAAGAATTCCATTATCCATTTCTTAAGTTCAATATAAGTATTTACATACTTCTTATATTTATTTTCACTTCACTACCAAAGTTAATATTCATTTCCATTCAACTTTGCATTTTCAATTCCATTTGAATTCAATTTACAATTTCAATTCTATTTGAATTCATTTTATCTTCAAACTCTGAATATTGAATTTTATCAATTATCTTTCATTCACAACTGATTCATCTCATTGTTTAAATTAGTTTCATTTACTAATTTTTATTTCAATCCTTTGCTTCATTTGATCCAACTTGACAAATTTTCCACTTCACTTTGTTTACCACAGATCAAATTCAATTTCCAATATTCAGCTTCAATTTCATTTACTTACAAATTCAAAATGAATTTCAACATTCAGTTTCAATTTCATTTACTTGCAATTGTAAATTCATTTATTCATTCAGAAATTTATTTCCACCTTAAATTTTATTTGAGTAATCATTTCACTTAGTCTCCTTAGACCTTTCTTTCAATTCACTTTTACTTAACTATATTTAATTATACTCCAATTCAATTTAAATTTTTAAACTTCTATAAGTTTCCCAAATTTAATTTCATTTGCTAATTTCTTTTGATTCACCTCAATTAATTAGCTTACCTTCCCACTTTTTTGGGTTTTACACTTACTTTTGTTTATCCCTTTTCAAGTTGAATCTTATTCCAACAAATTTCAAATTTTTATAAGTTATCAAACTTATTTATATTCCGTAACATTTTAAATAAGATTCCAGAGTCTTTTAAACAATTACTCAACATTTCAAAATCATCTTTGAAATCAATTATATCCAAAATCCCTTGGTTATTACCTTAATTTCTTATTCAATTTCCATACAACAATGATAATAATTCAATATTATCACTTCCTAACAACCAAGCAACCATATACTACAATAATTTATGGAAAATTATTTCTTTTATATACAAAATAATTTGGGTAAAATTATTTCATTTACCCTATTTTTAAAATAATACTGTGTCGGTTTATCTTGTTTAAGAGTTTAGAAATATCGATACAGTTGGCCAAACTGCACCGACCAGAATCTATAAACAATCAACCGATAAGTCAACACAATACAAAACAATTTTTTATATTCACTAACAAATACGCGCTCGTATCTATTATTACACTCACACTCATTCTAGAGTACTACTGACTCTATTTCTAATGAGTAATACCCACCAGAGCCAAGGTTGTCGCTTAACCAATTGCTCTGATACCACTTGTAACGACCCAATTTTTCGACGCCCTAAAGTCTACATAAATACGTCCATTATATCAAATGTCGAACCATCGAATGCCGGAAAACCGAACCGTTAGGGTTAAAGAAGAAGAAGATAGAAGAAGAAATAGAAACAATAACAGAATCTCACATTCGCAGTGGAATAATATATAATAGATAAATGAATAATCTTTAAACAAAAGAACTATATCAGTTCATACAATACATCATTAGAGTTTACAACAACAACACACAACACTGGCAGTTATAATAACTTTCCCATATGATTGAATACACAGTGGAATGATAATAATATATGGAAGTACGTCCCGCCATCCAGCTAGCCTCCTGATCTCCACCGCATACTTTTTTGACTTCGCTCCAGAACAATTGATAACCTGACTCTAGGCTGCCCATGCGGAAAATTATGGGCTCCCAGAGTTTAGAAAGGGAATAATAAACTCCAGGTCAGTCATGGGACTGGTGTGAGATCTTAAAATAGTTATTTGCACAAAGGAATAAAAAGAAATACGCTATGCTTTTGGAAAAATGAAACTACCATAAGTAAATGGCAGGTTATACAACTAAAACTATACAGGGCGCGTATTGTTTCTTTGGATTTCCAACAAATGATCAGGCTAAGGAACTTCCTACACCACATGGGTACGCCTCTGAAGGGACGCCCCGAGAACCTAACCGAATCTCTACCAACACAAGGCCGAGTTACCTCACGCTTCTGGTGCAATGAAGCTATAACAAGATAACTCCACACACGAGTACGCCATCCCCGGTCGTTACCGACCTTTATCCGAGGATCCTCAACACCAACAACCACAAAGTAGTAAATTTGCAGCAACCACATAGGTGAAATATCTAGGTTCCATACCATGATACCACCTTTTTCCAGAAGGAAATGGAAATACCCTAAGGGCGCTACCCCCAAACAACCTTGTCGCATCCTTCCTGTTTCGACCATTTCCGGGGTGTGGGGTTCGATGAAGTCTCGTCCCACAAAGCTACGCTTTTCACAAAAGCCATGCTTCGATCAACCAATGATCAGCACTCAGCATGCCACACTACCAAGTTGGAAGTATATCACTAATAACCATCAACTACATAACCTCTGAGCTCATACGTCTCAAAGAAGGGTGTTAAGCTAAGAGAATAAATTCTCCGCCACCAAACAGAAATGTATTTGATAGAAATCATCTTTATATCTCAAATTGTAATGTCAGACATACAACCATACAGGTCTGTTTCGGGTTCAAACAGAACCGAAGGCACTTCGTCCAATAAAGGAAGAAGCCCTTGCAATCTGGATATCCCCTAATCACGTCCGGACTCCCCATCACATAGGGTAATCAAAATCTCTATACCGTACCAACTCGGTGTAGAGACATTCAACAGGCAATCCTTTCGTTTTCGAAAATACCCGGTCTTTAATCACCGTCTTCAAATGAAATCCCATTTCGTTGTATCATTATTCGGAATGGGTTTTATGACATAAAGTCCTCTCCCGGCTTAACCGAATAATGAGCGCTCGTTTTGAAAACAAATTCAAGTGTCATTTCAAAGGCTAATATTGATAGTCGATTATTTAACTATCAAACAACATTCACAACAAATCATCAAGCCTCAATAATTTCCCAAATTGTTTATACCGATAGTTGGTTATTTAACTATCAAACAATATTCACAACAATTATCAAATTTAAATAATTTTTCTCCAATTATTTATTTTCAAAATATCTTCGCAAGATATATTTTAACACTTCAACACTTTGAAAACCAATTTCAAATCACTTTTCTTTTGCGGAATAAATTTCCAAATGTTATTTATTTCCACTGAAGATTCGCCGAGTCTGAATACTTTAAAACACTTATCCAGAAGTATATGTATATTTGGAAACACTTGAGATAAAAACTATTTTTAAACACTTTATCTAAAATATTAGTTATGAAAATATTATACTAATATCTCATATAAACTTCAAGCCAAACTAATTTTTAAAATGAAATTATTAGATAGAGTATAATTATTTAAATATCCATTTTCTAAATCAAATCTCAATTTGATCTTTAAAATAATCACTTCTATAATTAACCAAATAAATCTTTACTTTAAAGATTTAAAAACAACTTAAGAAAATAATTTCTCCAAAGTATCCTTTTTAAAACCATCATTAAAACTTTCAATTTATATTTATCAGCTACTTTGAAAACATACTCGGCTTTCCAGTGAAAATAGCCTTTCCATTTCAATATGATCCACTTAAATCAATTAATAAATCCTTCTTGACTTATTTCAATTTACATTCCAAATCCATAATTTCTTTCCACACTTTTTAAAATAAACCAATATTTATTTTTAAAAAAAATAACCCATTCCTTTATAAATTCCCATGGTGAATTTACATTTCCAAATATCCATTGATATACAATTTTCAAATCGATTTCCAAATATTCACTTTCAAACACCAAATAAAATTCCAAATTTATTTCCAAATTTATTTCAAACACCAAATCAAATTCCAAATTGATTTCCAAATTTATTTCCAAAAATTTATTACCTTTTAAAATAAATCTTTACTTTAATTTTCAAAAATCCAATTATATATCCTGGTATTTAAAATACCAGAATATATTCGGCCAAACCATTGCCTTCTATAAATTTCAATCACCAATATAATCATTCATAGTTTATCAATAATCACATCACAACATATGAAACAAATTCAACAATGTGAGGAATCCAGTTGGATCCCTCCAACCTGTTTCCCTGCATCCACAGATGTTAGCACAACAATTAAATACCAATTCCACTGCGAGGTGGAATATCGTGGTATATGGGATTATATAATATCATCCGCTATTATGTGGCGCATAGGGTCTCATCCGCTATATAATGCGGGAAATCAATCACTCCAAATATATATATATATATGTACTACTACTATCATATATACTATCACATCCAAATAATCAATCAATAACTGAAATTCCAATTATTTTAATTTGAGTGAGAAGATCTCACCTTTAACTATGCATGCAACCCATTTTCCATTCCGACTTGTTTCTTGATTTTAGACCTTACTGTAAAATCCATCACAGCCTTCCCCTAAATCGATCGCCATCATTGCACTGCGATCCCATCGCCAGTCCTCATCGAACCCCGATCACCGCGACTTTGCCGATCCCAAACCCTCACAAAACAACCCGAGCTTTGCGAGCTTCCACTACCACCAACGACGCTTTGCTATACTTGCACGGAAACGCGACCCGACCTTCACGAATTCGCCCCCATCATTGGGCCCTAGATCGAAGCTTAGACGAACGATTAGCACGCCAAAATCGCTACGAGCATCCACCCCAAATTCGCGAACAACACGCGAGACAATAATTTGAAGGGAAGACTGCTCCACTTCGATCGTGATTTCAAAATCAATTTATAGGGTTTCGATTTGAATTTGAATAAGAGGGGAGCACGACCATTATTTTTTTTGTTATGTATATCGATTGTTTGTTTCATATTTCCTTTTCTTTTATTTTGAATGAAAAGGTCTCGTTCGTTTTTCTATTTTTTTCTTTGAACGAGATATCTAATTTTTTTATAAATGACGCGTGTTATTAATTTCTGCCAAGTGTTAAAAGAGATATGAAACGTGTTAAAATTTATCAATTACATGAGAATATTTATATTCATTAAATTTAAATTCAATTTCAAATTGAAATTGCCTCGATAAATGCAATTCACAATCTCGAACCCCAATCAGAACGTGCCGCTAGGCGTTTATAATATCAAATCCCTATTTTGAACGCAATGGAAAAGGTTCTGAGTCCAAATTCAATCGTATGGAGAAGATAGCTTTTTGAACCCAGTTATTATATTAAATTCCGGTATAAATTTCAGCGCGTTTACAATCCGTACGATCACACGACAACTTCAAATGCTACGGAAATTAAAATCCGATAATAATACAATATTACGGATCCAATGGAACTGGTTTCGTCGAAATCCGAGACTGTGCCTCGGAATGCTATTTTTAAACATCGATTTAAACGATATAAATTCAAAACTGAACAAACCATTTTCAAATTCAATTTTAAAAGTTCTGTTACCTTCAGTATTATCAATATGAATTTTACAAGACTTTAAATTATTTTTAACAAGCTCAAAACTGAAGATTAAATATTTTACTCAACTCCAATAATTAAATTTAATAATTTAATTGCCAAATTCATAATGTTATTTGAAATTCAAGTTGAACTAACATTCAAATCAATTAAATATTTCAATTTCAAATGTTCAAAATTTTGGGTCGTCACATTCTACCCCCCTTAAAAGAATTTCGTCTCGAAATTACTAGTTAAGAAGAATGATCCATAACCCGTTTAATTATTATTTTTTTCAAAACCAAACAGTTTTATCAACTTTTAAAAACAAATCTTTTTATTGAAGACACATTAGCCCTCTTATTAACTTCCCAAACTCAACCATAAATTTCAAACAATATTATTTTCTCAACAATTCAAATTTCAATTCAATTTCAAATTCTCAAAAAATTTCTAACTCTTTAAATTTTTGAAAATTTTTGCTAGTGTCTCCTTTACGCGGCTAGCTCGGTACGACTACAAAATGCCACAACGGGCCCCCATATTTCAAAAGAAAACAAAAAACCAAGTGGCTAGATCAGAAAAAGATCAAATTTCATATTGAAATTTAAATACATACCTTTTGTCGAGCAATTAAATTTTATCTTCGAAATCAAAAATCCAATTCCCTTTTCCTTTTAAAACACCTGTATACTACTAGCAATAATTTCCAATCATAGCTTTCAAAATCATTTTATACATTTCTTTACTAAATTTTCAATATCCATTTCATTCAAATTCGTACGATGTTCATATATCATTCGTATGCAATATCAAATCCGATCATTCACTCGATCACACAATTTCACTTCCGAACTAGTATCGTTCACCCGACTTCCTAGTGCGGACTCAGATCTGGTTTCTTGATCAGAAACCGTCATTCTCCTTGCATAATCATAACTGTAACGACCCAAAATTTTCAATCCCAAAAATTCCAAATAGTTAGGAAAAGAAGAAAAGAGGTAGAAGAAGAAAACATAAATAAAACACAGATTCTCACATTCGCAGCGGATCAAAATATAATATCAAATAATAGCAGTTATACAAAGAAGAACTGTATCAGCAAATTTACATTTTAATACATCAGAGTAACAACTATTACACAACACTAGACAGTTAAAAAACAACATGTCCCAGATAAACTATAATATCTCTCAACGGAATACACTCCATACGTTCCTTCCACCCAGCTCGCCTCTTGAGCTCCAGAACGTCCTTACCTGAAAATCTGTAATACTCGGTCTGACCCGAGCATTACATCAAAGTAACACCCAGGTCAGGCTGGAAACCAGCGTGAGTAAACTCATCTAACATGAAATTTCAATCCATAGAACTTATTTAAACCCGGGGTAACTCGTACTTTACTACAAGTAAACAACTTATATAGTCAACACTTATTTTCACAAAACAATATCTAAGTATCCAACTTAGTTTAAATGGTCCATATTATCCCAAACCGGCCTATTGATTTCACATATCAATCTATAAAGAATTATAGAAGATTTCAAATCGAAGTGGTTTCGGGTATTTACTGATACCCAATCCCGGTCTCTTCGAGTCCCATGTCATCTTAACCCAAGTTATTCAAATGTAATACAATTCAAACTTTAAATGCAGGATGTCACTTTTACCTAGTATTTGATCATCAATAGATAACCACATTTTTACTATTCAACCGAAACATATCATATCACAAAACTTTTCATATCAGATATATCAATCAATTCAAGGCATTCAATATAATCCACAATATCATAGTTCAACTCATCATAGCATATCACAATACATCAAAACTCAATATCAGAGATATCACATAATCCAAGTCACCTAATAATATTCAATCATCCATAAGCAAGATTGATTAATTCATAATCAATTTAATTAATTCTCCAATTAGATTAATTACCACCTTAAATCACTTGGTTTACCTTAATCTTGCTTACTTAACATTAATTAATTACAAAACAATTAATTAATCTTTCTTAAATTATCCATCTTAATTAATTATTCTCTAATTACACTTAAGTGATTAACCTTTAATTACTCTTATTGATTAATCAATTATAATTACATTGATTAATTACATGAATTAATAAATCTTAAATTAATCATATTCATTAATTAACCTTAATTAATCTCATTCGGTAATTAACTATCCCTTAATTACTTACATTAATTAATTTACTTAATCAATTTCATAAGTGGTTATCCTTAATTAATTAAACTTAATTAATTATCTTAAATTAATTACCTTAATTAATCATCTCATAATCACTAGTTAATGATCTTTAAATTAATTACAATTATTAACTATCCACTAATTGCTTATACTAAGTAATTACCTTTTGATTATCAACATCAATTAATTTATATATATTAATCTCATTAAGTGATTAACTTATAATT
The DNA here is from genome assembly GCA_030737815.1 of Allium fistulosum. Lineage (NCBI taxonomy): Eukaryota > Viridiplantae > Streptophyta > Magnoliopsida > Asparagales > Amaryllidaceae > Allium > Allium fistulosum. The sequence goes on along the minus strand of CM060908.1, from coordinate 408,584,220 downwards.
AATTTCACTAATCTATCTCAATTACTTTCCTAATTATCTTTTAAAATCTTATTTACTAATCTTCGAATTAATTTATCATTAATTGATAATTTTAACTTAAGACCTTTAAGTTAAATTAATGATAAAACAATTATTTTCTCAATTCCCATATAATCACGTTATCGATAAAGTTTTAAATAAACTTAGGAACTATCTTAATTAATTTAAGTTAAAATAAATTACATATCTTTTAATTAACCAATCAGTTTAAACTTGATTATCATTTATTTTAAAAACTTATTGAATCATCGAGTTAAGAAAACCCCGAGCCCAAGACATATTTGCTCAAGCCCAAAGCCGAGCTATCCATGTGTATTCACAACTTCACTCTGCTTCGAGACAAACTCACAACGTCTCGAGATCGACCCGAGCCACACCTCTCTTTCCCGAACCCCCAAACATCATCAGACACACATGAAAACTTGTACACGTGCACGATCGTTCCGATCATCTCCGATCACTGCCCCGACCTTCAACATGTCATCGACATCACTGTCGACTAGCCCGACCATCCATCACCATTGATTTCATCAGAAATCGAAATCGAGCATATCGACTTCTCCTGGAACAACACAGTTCATCACCAAATCGTCTCGCCTCGCCAATCTCGGTTGCCAGAGACCTCGCCACTAGAGATGCCTTAATGACCCACGCTTCGTTTCCACCTGCCCCGGCCTTGTCCGATACCTCGTCGATGCCACGATTTCCTCCTAAACCCCAATGTCTAAAACGAGTCTATAAACCTAAAACCTCGCCGTGCTACCTCCCCGATGACCAGAAAAATCTCCGATCATTTTTCCCCAACTCGGCAACCTCCAGACTACCCTCAGCCACAATCCCAATCACTCATTTTGCTTCGATCGCCGGGAATCACCGGAAAACCCAAATTCATTCAACCACGAATTCCTCAATCGATACAACACTAAAAATCTTGAATTTACTTTTAAAATTCATGATATTCCAAGACGAGCAAGATGATGTAAAGGAAAATGGAAATCATGATGTTCGAATCTTTGACATTCTTTAAATTCTACTATATTTTCCTAATTCCAAAAAATATTTTAACTGATTTTACTTAAAAATATTTTTACAACTTAAATCTTGATTTTACAAATATGTTTTGTTTAGATCTTAAGGTTTAACAAGAATCAGAGGAAGATAATTTGATTTTTGAAACAAGTTTTTGAAACCTGTTATTCAGACAGAGGCTTGTTATACTTGTTCCAGACATATACACAGGGGTTAACACATATATATATATATACAAAATTATTTTTAAACAACATGCACAGCAATATTCATATCATATTTCATTGATCATCACATGCAATTTCAAGATATACCAGATTTTCAGAGTTTACTCACCTGCTTTGAACAGAGAAGACTGGGAGGTTTTGAAATTTGGAAATGTTTTAAAAACTGGAAATTGATTTTGTCACTTGATTTGCTTACTGATATGAGTTATTGAATTGATCTTGCTTTTTAAACTGAAATGAAGTTGCTTTGATTGCTTGATGATCTTTGAAACTGGAAATCTTTGTTGTTGAGATGATCAAGGCTTTTGATTTAGTTATATTTGCTTTGATGAATCAGGTAGTTGATTGCTTATGAATTTTCTGGTTTGAGTTGTATACAGACTTTGATTTCTTTGCTTAGGAAATGAGAATGTAGGAAATAAAATGAAATTGAGGAAGGGAGAGATATATTTATAGCTTAATTTTATGATTTTTAAAATAAAAGAAAAATAAAAAGAAAGGATTGACACTTGTTTAATTTACTAACATTTGTCATTTTCATATGCTAATTAACTTACATTTGTTAAATTATATGCTAGTATCTCAACACTTGTATTTTGCATGTGTAAATATATTTTTAAATGTTTTATAAATCTTTATATTTAATTTATATTTAGTTAATACTTTTCTATATTTACAAAATCTTTTAAAGAAACTAATATAAAACTAATTATATAGTAAATAAAATCATATATATTATTTTTAGATCCAATTTATTTTAAGATATTTATCTTTTGAATTTCAAATTCAAATTCAAATTCAATTTAAAATTAGCTCATATAAATATATATATTTAAACAACACATATTTAATTTGTTCAACTTATAAATCAGTGTTTTCAATAGTTAAAATCGGATAATTATCCAATTACCTGATGCTCAAAAATCCAGGTTATCACATTCCTCTCCCCTTTGAATCTTTTCGTCCTCGAAAAGGAACGAAACCAAAATTTATTATTTACTTATTATCATATAAATTACTTGTTGAACATTTTAAACTATAAACTCCCTTTATATTAAAATTTTAAAATACTTTAAAATCTATATATAATATTACAAAAATAGTTTTTATAAAAATACTTTTATAACTCAATGTCTCCACAAGTCCATCCTTGTTCTCACAGAAATTCGGTCATACGTTGATCAGACGTAGGACTGAAAATCTATAAGTACTTGGTAAACCCATTTCAACACCCAGTGAAAATACTTGAAAAAAAAAATATTTTTGTTGAAAATATAGAAAGCATTTTTGAAAATAGAGGAAACATCTTTGGTGAGAATGCTCTGGAAATCATCACCCTCATCCATGGTCGCAGTTAACCCGATGGTTACGTTGCCATCCCGGCAAAATCCATAGATAACTGTAGGCACTCTGCGCCCCTCGATTACACCATGGAACCCGCTACAGATCACAGTTACATCCTGGGTTACGTTGCCATTACAACAAAAGTCCATGTAACTGTAGGCATCAGTGCCCTCGAATTTCGCTGCCAAAAGAATGAAACTTCTCCACTCCCACATAGGTCGCATACTACATCAGTCAAGTCCCAATGTAGCCTTAGGCTCTCACGGCCTCTCAACTTTCGCTATGTCTTCATAGATCGCAGTCTTCCGATGTTACGTTGCCATCCCGGCAAAATCAAACGTAGACCGTTGGCTCTCAGTAGCACACACGACTTCCGCTATGGTCCATAGTAGATCGCAGTGACATCGAGCTACACTGTCGCCACAGCATAATCCAATGTCTCTGTAGGCATCAGCGCCCTCGAGTTTTGCTACTCACTACACATAATCCTCAAGAACTAGTTTATCTGGACTCCTCACAGGATCAACTTTAGAACCTCCCTTAGAGTTCAAGGCAGTACCACCCTATGGCACTCCTGAGAAGTTTATTTCAAGGGAGCGCCTTTTTCCCCAAAGCCATTCTCAAAACACTTTATACTATATACTTATAGTATCTTCAAATCATACCCTTTATGATTTATATCAAAATCTTCTTTACAAAAAATCGATATCCCAAATCGATAGTTCCAAACTTGGCTTTCCAAATTCCCAAAACTAATTTTTCTCAAAAATCAAAAGCCTTTCCAAAATCCATAGGTTCCAAAACCTTTCCCAAAATCATTCTCATAAAATCCCTTATATATATATATAGATATATATAACTTTGAAAATCTTTAGATCACTTCATACTTGTATAAATTTCCCTTTTTATACTTCAAATACTTTCAAAAACCCTTTTCTTTTGGCTATAGATTCAACAAGGGAAGTTTATCATATATAACAAAGATATATAACTTTGTTTATTCCAAATCAAATATTCAAATTTGATTACTCTTTTATAAAGTTATTAACCATATCACTTTTCTATAAAATGAGTTCTAATCATAGAAATATTCAACTCCCAATTTATTTCATCGTTTATTTTTAAAAATATACCCTTCCATTTCAATATCATTTTACAGTTTTTATCCATAAATTTTCAATATCAATTTCATTCAAATCCGTACGATGTACACATACCATCCGTACGCAATATCAAACCTGATCGCTCACTCGATCACACAATTTCACTTCCGAACTAGTATCGTCCACCCGACTTCCTAGTGCGGACTCAGATCTGGTTTCCTGATCAGAAATAGTCATTCTCCTTGCATAGCCATAACTATGATAGAGAATTTCCAGAACCAATCAAAATCCATATCCAAGTTCACCGTCGAAAATCGAGTGAAAAATCCCAACTCGGATCGATATACTATCTTGAAATTCTGTGCTTGAATCTGGATCAAATCACTATGTGAATAGAATAATATACGTACATCCTACGTATTTATCATCATTGATTATTAGCTAAATCGATTCTCTTTTACTTCACATTCATTTAGATTTCTGTTCACTCATTCACAATTGCTCCCAATTTCCATTTGGGTTAACACTTCAATTCTTATCTCAATTGGTATTAAATTATAGACAGTTTGCACTCTGACCAACTTGTATTAAGAAAATAGCTTGAAATTTTTTAAAATAGATAAGAAGTTGTAAAATAGTTATTAGTGGCAAATAGTAGTAAAATAGTTAAGTAATTTTAAAATAGTTGTAAAGTAGTTAAATAATTGTAAAATAATTGGATAGTTGCAAAATAGTTATAAAATAGTAATTAGTTTGTAAGTAGTTGTAAAATAGTAATTTGTTTCAAAATAGTTGTAAACTAAGTATAAGATAGTTTGGTTTTAAAAAGAAAGGTTATATATAGTAAATAGGTTGGAAAAATAGGTTTACATTAAAACAATTTATTTTGAAAATAGTCCAGAGCCAAACTGTTAAATTTCCCAAACTCCATTCCAACCAATTTCCAATTCAGGTTGTTCTTATTTAACTTCCCCTAAGTTAATTTTAATTCACTTAATCCAGTCAATCTTACCCAATTTGAATTTCAAACTTATACAACTTCAATTTCACTTCAAATTAATTCAATTCAAACTTTCCATTTGAATTCTATGCTTATCCACCTTCAATCACAATTTCAATTAATTCAAATCAAATTTAATTTGAACAAATTTTATTCAAATCTCAACTTAAAACCATCTCGAATTTCATAAATTCGAGTTAAAATTTTAAATGTTGATTTAATCCTTTAAATCAAATCAACCTTTACTTTTAAATTAACAACTTAAAATTTTTAAACCTTTTAATTCTGAGTCCAAATTTCAAAACTCCATTTTAAAGTATCTTTACTTAACTTATTTCAAAGTTCAAATTAGAGTTCAAAACTTTTTAAATGATTAAATCTTCAGAATCCAATCAACCTTACTCAAATTTGAATTCTCCATTTCAAATTTTAAACTTCTTATTAATAATTCCCACTTAAGTTTAAAAACTTATCACATTTCTGGGAAAATTTAAAACTCAACACTTAGTGTTTACTTCCAATCAACTTTGACCTTATGTATATCCCACATATATACATATTTATTTCATTGCACTTCAAGTCATACTTTAAATTTTAAACCATTCTTGGTTTTTAATTTCAAATTAAATTCCTTTAAAACAATTTCAAGTTTTCTGGACTTAGATTTAAAACTTCACAATTTAAATTATCTTCAATTCCAATTTATAAGTCATACTTACCTAAAAGTTTACTTCCCTAAAACATTTCATTTTGCTTAATCATTTACAACATTTCATTATTAAACACAACAACCAATTATGATAATAACCAAGATTATCGTATCTGGAAACCAATTCATTATTATCTTTATTCTAAAAACACTTCTACAAATTCAAGATTTTAATTTCAGTTTGGATCCATTTCAAACTTATCTTCATTCAATTTCAATTTGGTTGTATTACTATTACCACTTAATTCTCCTTATTTTATTTTATTCCAATGATTCAACAACCAATTTCTTTAATATATTTAATAATTAGGAAAAATTATTTCTTTATATATCAAAAGATAAACTTATATAAAAATCATTCAATTTTAAAACCATTTTAAAATCTTTATATAAGAAAATAACAAGTACGCTCTCATATATAATACTCACAACTCATTTTAGGGTACTATTGACCCTATCCTTAATGAGTAAACCCACCAGAGCCAAGGTTCTCGCTTAACCTTCTGCTCTGATACCAACTGTTACGACCCAAAATTTTCGATCCTGAAAATTCCAGATAGTTAGGAAAAGAAGAAAAGAGGTAGAAGAAGAAAACAGAAACAAAACACAGATTCTCACATTCGTAGCGGATCAAAATATAATATCAAATAATAGCAGTTATACAAAGAAGAACTGTATCAGCAAATTTACACTTTAATACATCAGAGTAACAACCATTACACAACACTGGACAGTTAAAAAACAACATGTTCCAGATAAACTATAATATCTCTCAGCGGAATACACTCCATACGTTCCTGCCACCCAGCTCGCCTCTTGAGCTCCAGAACGTCCTTACCTGAAAATCTGTAATACTCGGTCTGACCCGGATCAGGCTGGAAACCAGCGTGAGTAAACTCATCTAACATGAAATTTCAATCCATAGAACTTATTTAAACCCGGGGTAACTCGTACTTTACTACAAGTAAACAACTTATATAGTCAACACTTATTTTCACAAAACAATATCTAAGTATCCAACTTAGTTCAAATGGTCCATATTTTCCCAAACCGGCCTATTGATTTCACATATCAATTTATAAAGAATTATAGAAGATTTCAAATCGAAGTTTCGGGTATTTACTGATACCCGATTCCGGTCTCTTCGAGTTCCATGTCATCTTAACCCAAGTTATTCAAATGTAATACAATTCAAACTTTAAATGCAGGATGTCACTTTTACCTAGTATTTGATCATCAATAGATAACCACATTTTTACTGTTCAACCGAAACATATCATATCACAAAACTTTTCATATCATAGATATCAATCAATTCAAGGCATTCAATATAATCCACAATATCATAGTTCAACTCATCATAGCATATCACAATACATCAAAACTCAATATCAAAGATATCACATAATCCAAGTCACCTAATAATATTCAATCATCCATAAGCAAGATTGATTAATTCATAATCAATTTAATTAATTCTCCAATTAGATTAATTACCACCTTAAATCACTTGGTTTACCTTAATTTTGCTTACTTAACATTAATTAATTACAAAACAATTAATTAATCATTCTTAAATTATCCATCTTAATTAATTATTCTCTAATTACACTTAAGTGATTAACCTTTAATTACTCTTATTGATTAATCAATTATAATTACATTGATTAATTACATGAATTAATAAATCTTAAATTAATCATATTCATTAATTAACCTTAATTAATCTTATTCAGTAATTAACTATCCCTTAATTACTTACATTAATTAATTTACTTAATCAATTTCATAAGTGGTTATCCTTAATTAATTAAACTTAATTAATTATCTTAAATTAATTACCTTAATTAATCATCTCATAATCACTAGTTAATGATCTTTAAATTAATTACAATTATTAACTATCCACTAATTACTTATACTAAGTAATTACCTTTTGATTATCAACATCAATTAATTTATATATATTAATCTCATTAAGTGATTAACTTATAATTAATTTCACTAATCTATCTCAATTACTTTCCTAATTATCATTTAAAACCTTATTTACTAATCTTCAAATTAATTTATCATTAATTGATAATTTTAACTTAAGACCTTTAAGCTAAATTAATGATAAAACAATTATTTTCTCAATCCCCATATAATCACGTTGTCGATAAAGTTTTAAATAAACTTAGGAACTATCTTAATTAATTTAAGTTAAAATAAATTACATAACTTTTAATTAACCAATCAGTTTAAACTTGATTATCATTTATTTTAAAACTTATTGAATCATCGAGTTAAGAAAACCCCGAGCCCAAGATATATTTGCTCAAGCCCAAACCTGAGCTATCCACGTGTATTCGCAACTTCACTATGCTTCGAGATAAACTCGCAACGTCTCGAGATCGACCCGAGCCACACCTCTCTTTCTCGAACCCCCAAACATCATCAGACACACATGAAAACTTGTACACGTGCACAATCGTTCTGATCATCTCCGATCACTGCCCCGACCTTCAACCTGTCGTCGACATCACTGTCGACTAGCCCGACCATCCATCACCATTGATTTCATCAGAAATCGAAATCGAGCATATCGACTTCTCCTGGAACAACACAGTTCATCACCAAATCGTCTCGCCTCGCCAATCTCGGTTGCCAGAGACCTCGCCACCGCCACTAGAGATGCCTCAATGACCCATGCTTTGTTTCCACCTGCCCCGGCCTTGTCCGATACCTCGTCGATGCCACGATTTCCTCCTAAACCCCAATGTCTAAAATGAGTCTTTAAACCCTAAAACCTCGCTGTGCTGCCTCCCCGATGATCGGAAAAATCTCTGATCATTTTTCCCCAACTCGACAACCTCCAGACTACCCTCAGCCACAATCCCAATCACTCGTTTTGCTTCGATCGTCGGGAATAAACCCAAATTCATTCAATCACGAATTCCTCAATCGATACAACACTAAAAATCTTGAATTTACTTTTAAAATTCATGATATTCCAAGACAAGCAAGATGATGTAAAGGAAACTGGAAATCATGATGTTCGAATCTTTGACATTCTTTAAATTCTACTGTATTTTCCTAATTCCAGAAAATATTTTAACTGATTTTACTTAAAAATATTTTTACAACTTAAATCTTGATTTTACAAATATGTTTTGTTTAGATCTTAAGGTCTATCAAGAATCAAAGGAAGATAATTTGATTTTTGAAATAGGTTTTTGAAACCTGTTATTCAGACAGAGGCCTGTTATACTTGTTCCAGACATATACATAGGGGTTAACACACATATATATACAAAATTATTTTTAAACAACATGCACAGCAATATTCATATCATATTTCATTGATCATCACATGCAATTTCAAGATATACCAGATTTTCAGAGTTTACTCACCTGCTTTGAACAGAGAAGACTGGGAGGTTTTGAAATCTGGAAATGTTTTAAAAACTAGAAATTGATCTTGTCACTTGATTTGCTTACTGATATGAGTTATTGAATTGATCTTGCTTTTTAAACTGAAATCAAGTTGCTTTGATTGCTTGATGACCTTTGAAACTGGAAATCTTTGTTTTTGAGATGATCAAGGCTTTTGATTTAGTTATATTTGCTTTGATGAATCAGGTAGTTGATTGCTTATGAATTTTCTGGTTTGAGTTGTATACAGACTTTGATTTCTTTGCTTAGGAAATGAGAATGTAGGAAAGAAAATGAAATAGAGGAAGGGAGAGATATATTTATAGCTTAATTTTATGATTTTTAAAATAAAAGAAAAATAAAAAGAAAGGATTGACACTTGTTTAATTTACTAACATTTGTCATTTACATATGCTAATTAACTTACATTTGTTAAATTATATGCTAGTATCTCAACACTTGTATTTTGCATGTGTAAATATATTTTTAAATTTTTATAAATCTTTATATTTAATTTCTATTTAGTTAATACTTTTCTGTATTTAAAAAATCTTTTAAAGAAACAAATATAAAACTAATTATATACTAAATAAAATAATATATATTATTTTTAGATCCAATTTATTTTAAGATATTTATCTTTTTAATTTCAAATTCAAATTCAATTTCAATTTAAAATTAGCTCATATAAATATATATATTTAAACAACATATATTTAATTTGTTCAACTTATAAATCAGTGTTTTCAATAGTTAAAATCAGATAATTATCCAATTACATGATGCTTAAAAATCCGGGTTATCATAATAACTATGATAGTGAATTTCCAGAATCAATCAAAAATCCATATCCATGGTTCGTCGTCGAAAATCGAGTGAAAAATCCTAACTCGGATCGATATAACTATCTCGAAATTTTGTGCTCAAATCTGGATCAAATTGTTATGCGAATAAAATAATATACGTACATCCTACGTATTTTATTCCAATTGATTATTAGCTATATCAATTTCCTTTTCTTTTATTCACATTTATTTTCATTTCTATCCACTTATTTACAATCACCATTTTAGAACTTCCAGTTTAATCTTCATTTACTTATTAAACTTAAAATATTTCCTCAATTCAAAATTTAATTAAGAATTCCATTATCCATTTCTTAAGTTCAATATAAGTATTTACATACTTCTTATATTTATTTTCACTTCACTACCAAATTTATATATTCATTTCCATTCAACTTTGCATTTTCAATTCCATTTGAATTCAATTTACAATTTCAATTCTATTTGAATTCATTTTATCTTCAAACTCTGAATATTGAATTTTATCAATTATCTTTCATTCACAACTGATTCATCTCATTGTTTAAATTAGTTTCATTTACTAATTTTTATTTCAATCCTTTGCTTCATTTGATCCAACTTGACAAATTTTCCACTTCACTTTGTTTACCACAGATCAAATTCAAATTCCAATATTCAGCTTCAATTTCATTTACTTACAAATTCAAAACGAATTTCAACATTCAGTTTCAATTTCATTTACTTGCAATTGTAAATTCATTTATTCATTCAGAAATTTATTTCCACCTTAAATTTTATTTGAGTAATCATTTCACTTAGTCTCCTTAGACCTTTCTTTCAATTCACTTTTACTTAACTATATTTAATTATACTCCAATTCAATTTAAATTTTTAAACTTCTATAAGTTTCCCAAATTTAATTTCATTTGCTAATTTCTTTTGATTCACCTCAATTAATTAGCTTACCTTCCCACTTATTTGGGTTTTACACTTACTTTTGTTTATCCCTTTTCAAGTTGAATCTTATTCCAACAAATTTCAAATTTTTATAAGTTATCAAACTTATTTATATTCCGTAACATTTTAAATAAGATTCCAGATTCTTTTAAACAATTACTCAACATTTCAAAATCATCTTTGAAATCAATTATATCCAAAATCCCTTGATTATTACCTTAATTTCTTATTCAATTTCCATACAACAATGATAATAATTCAATATTATCACTTCCTAACAACCAAGCAACCATATACTACAATAATTTATGGAAAATTATTTCTTTTATATACAAAAATAATTTGGGTAAAATTATTTCATTTACCCTATTTTAAAACAATACTGTGTCGGTTTATCTTGTTTAAGAGTTTAGAAACCCCTATCGATACAGTTGGCCAAACTTCACCGACCAGAATCTATAAACAATCAACCGATAAGTCAACACAATACAAAACAATTTTTTATATTCACTAACAAATACGCGCTCATATCTATTATTACACTCACACTCATTCTAGAGTACTACTGACTCTATTTCTAATGAGTAATCCCCACCAGGGCCAAGGTTGTCGCTTAACCAATTGCTCTGATACCACTTGTAACGACCCAATTTTTCGACGCCCGAAAGTCTACATCGATACATCCACTATATCAAATGCCGAACCATCGAATGCCAGAAAACCGAACCGTTAGGGTTAAAGAAGAAGAAGATAAAAGAAGAAACAGAAACAATAATAGAATCTCACATTCATAGCGGAACAATATATAATAGATAAATGAATAATCTTTAAGCAAAAGAACTATATCAGTTCATACAATTCAACATCAGAGTTTACAATAACACACAACACTGGCAGTTATAATAACCTACCCATATGATTGAATACACAGTGGAATGATAATAAAATACGGAAGTACGTCCCGCCATCCAGCTGCCTCCTAATCTCCACAGCATACTTTTCTGACTTCGCTCCAGAACAACTGATAACCTAACTCTAGGTTGCCCGTGTGGAAAATTATGGGTACCCAGAGTTTAGAAAGGGAACAATAAACTCCAGGTCATTCATGGGACTAGTGTGAGATCTTAAAACAGTTATTTGCACAAAGGAATAAAAAGAAATCCGCTATGCTTTTGGAAAAATGAAACTACCATAAGTAAATGGCAGGTTATACAACTAAAACCGTATATGGCGCGTATTGTTTCTTTTGGATTTCCAACAAATGATCAGGCTAAGGAACTTCCTACACCACATGGGTACGCCTCTGAAGGGACGCCCCGAGAACCTAATCGGATCTCTACCAACACAAGTCCGAGTTACCTCACACTTTTGGTGCAATGAAGCTATAACTAGATAACACCACACACGAGTATGCCATCCCCGGTCATTACCGACCTTTATCCGAGGATCCTCAACACCAACAACCACAAAGTAATAAATTTGCAACAAGCACATAGGTTAAATATCCGGGCTCTATACCATGATACCACCTTTTTCCAAAAGGAAATGGACATACCCTGAGGGCGCTACCCCCAAACAACCTTGCCGCATCCTTCCTGTTTTGACCATTTCCGGGGTGTGAGGTTCGATGAAGTCTCGTCCCACAAAGCTACGCTTTTCACAAAAGCCATGCTTCGATCAACAAATGATCAACACTCAGCATGCCACACTACCAAGTTGGGAGTATATCACTAATAACCATCAACTACATAACCTCTGAGCTCGTATGTCTCAAAGAAGGGTGTTAAGCTAAGAGAATAAATTCTCCGCCACCAAACAGAAAAGTATTTGATAGAAATCAGCTTTATATCTCAAAGTGTAATGTCAAACATACAACCATACAGGTCTGTTCCGGGTTTGAACAGAACCGAAGGCACTTCGTCCAATAAAGGAAGAAGCCCTTGCAATCCGGATATCCCCTAATCACGTCCGGACTCCTCATCACATAGGGTAATCAAAATCTCTATACCGGAGCAACTCGGTGTAGAGACATTCAACATGCAATCCTTTCGTTTTCGAAAATACCCGGTCTTCAATCACCGTCTTCAAATGAAATCCCATTTCATTGTATCATTATTCGAAATGGGTTTTATGACATAAAGTCCTCTCCCGGCTTAACCGAATAATGAGCGCTTGTTTTGAAAACAAATTCAAGTGCCGTTTCAAAGGCCAATATTGATAGTCGGTTATTTAAGTATAAAACAACATTCACAACAAATCATCAAGCCTTAATAATTTCCCAAATTGTTTATACCGATAGTTGGTTATTTAACTATCAAACAATATTCACAACAATTATCAAATTTAAATAATTTTTCCCCAATTATTTATTTTCAAAATATCTTCGCAAGATATATTTTAACACTTCAACACTTTGAAAACCAATTTCAAATCACTTTTCTTTTGCGGAATAAATTTTCAAATGTTATTTATTTCCATTGAAGATTCGCCGAGTCTGAATAATTTAAAACACTTATCCAAAAGTATATGTATATTTGGAAACACTTGAGATAAAAACTATTTTTAAACACTTTATCTAAAATATTAGTTATGAAAATATTATACTAATATCTCATATAAACTTCAAGCCCAAACTAATTTTAAAAATGAAATTATTAGATAGAGTATAATTATTTAAATATCCATTTTCTAAATCAAATCTCAATTTGATCTTTAAAATAATCACTTCTATAATTAACCAAATAAATCTTTACTTTAAAAATTTAAAAACAACTTAAGAAAATAATTTCTCCAAAGTATCCTTTTTAAAACCATCCTTAAAACTTTCAATTTATATTTATCAGCTACTTTGAAAACATACTCGGCCTTCCAGTGAAAATACACTTTCCATTTCAAAATGATCCATTTAAATCAATTAATAAATCCTTCTTGACTTATTTCAATTTACTTTCCAAATCCGTAATTTCTTTCCACACATTTTAAAATAAACCAATATTTATTTTTAAAACAAATAACCCATTCCTTTATAAATTCCCATGGTGAATTTACATTTCCAAATATCCATTAATATACAATTTTCAAAATGATTTCCAAATATTCACTTTCAAACACCAAATCAAATTCCAAATTTCTTTCCAAATTTATTTCAAACACCAAATCAAATTCCAAATTGATTTCCAAATTGATTTTCAAAAATTTATTGCCTTTTAAAATAAATCTTTACTTTAATTTTCAAAAATCCAATTATATATCCTGGTATTTAAAATACCCGAATATATTCGGCCAAACCATAGCCTTCAATAAATTTCAATCACCAATATAATCATTCACAGATTATCAATAATCACATCACAACATATGAAACAAATTCAGCAATTTGAGGAATCCAGTTGGATCCCTCCAACCTGTAACAACCCGCATATTTTACGATTTTATATTTAAATATTTTTATTTAAATATATTGTCGTTAATCGGATTTAAGTCCGAAAAGCTACTTTTTGCAAACGGTCGAATTAGGACTCGGGACCACTTCCGTTGAGTCCAAAATGGCATTTGCGACTTTTTTGAGTATAAGCTTCGATATGTTTGCAGTAAGTTGAATTTTGCTATTTTCTATTGGGCTTTTTGGGTTTGGGTTTGACCCAACTCATCATATAACCTAGTTCAGACCCTCTCCTCTCCTCTACACTTCATTTCTATTTTCTTAAACACACAAGCAACTAAAAATGGGGATAGGAAAGGGAAATTAAAATTCAAAACCCTAGATTCAATTGCAAACTTCAAATTCGTGCTCCAAATTCAAAGAGAAGTTTGTTAGAATGCGGATTAAGGATCTTAAGGCTAGAATTAACACTAGAGGGGGGGTGAATAGTGTTTTAAGAAATTTGTTAATCTTTTTGAATTTATCTTAATTTGTTAACAATGTATACACTAATCAGACACAGATATGAACACAGAATCAAACACATATGCAAATATAAAGTAAAAGCAGTAAAGGAAAGAACATACCGGATTTTATACTGGTTCGGAGTTACCCTACATCCAGTCCCGCAACACAAGTACGGATTTCCTTTCAAAAACAATTCTTACAAATACAACCCTCGATTTCAAGGCTACGAGGTAAACCGCTCCAGATTCATAATCCTCAGGGTAGAGATACTTGATTTACCGGGCAACAAGTTCACCCAATTGATTTCCAAGGCTACAATCACACCTTCTCTCGCTCAATTAATTACAAAAAGTCTATAACTCAGATTAGCACTTGGATCTTGTAGAGATAGTGGAGAGAATCAAAACCAGAAATTATCTAGTTAGATTCGATATTGATTTCGGCAGAGTAATGGTGTAATTTGTAAATAAGAATGTGGAGAAAAAGAAGAGAAGTTAAATCAGAGGAAAAAAGTGATTAAAATTCGTTGGAAACACCCTTTATTTATAGTAGATCAATAGCCATGTCCATTGGGGAAGGGATGTGGCGAATAGACACTTCTTTTAAAAAACAATTTAAATGTCACCATGTCGACAGGGGTACATGTGACCTTGTCGACATGCCCTTGTATTTTTTGGTGATTTGTTTTTCTTTGAAAATAATTTCTATATTATATTATATTTATATTTAAACTTTAAAATATACTTATATACAGTTATAATACATAAATAACTATAGAGAACAATATTAAAATATATGTAATAATTTTCTATACTTTTATATTTAAATCTTAAGTATAAATATATAAAACAGCTAAATATATTAATATCAGAATTATAGTTTAAAAACTTAGGATAATAATTTAAAATCAAAGATATTTAAAATTAAGGATAATTAAAACTAAGGATATTTTTGAGGCTAAAATATATTGAAAAACCAGGACAGATGATTTTGGTTTTTAAACAGGAATATTTAAAATCATTTTGAAAAACAAGCTATATATTTTGAAAATCATTTTGAAATAAAAGTAAGTAGATACAAAAAGATGTTCCACTAGATTTTTCGTAAGTTCCATCCTACTTAGGGTTCCATCCCTTTAAGGAGCACGAAGTGGATTCCATTCCACGAATAAAATAGATTTTAAGATGTCAGTGCCTTTCTATGAGTTTTAACAATATTCCTAACTATATAACTTATCTTGGAAACTTGAACTCTTGAAATTCTTGATACTCATGAGTCTTGAATCTTGATATCTTCAATCTTTGATCTTGAATCTTTATACTGTACAGTTCTTCATTCTTTAGTACCTGCAAACATATCTATATATATCTACACAATAATGTTAGTATTATATATTTTATAATCTAATTCTAAGTAAGGTTGTTGTCATCAAAACCAACTCCTCATGGACTAACAATCACCTCCTTTTTGATGATGACAACCTTTGTTTATAAAATATCACTTCTATCCTAATACTTCTAATAACTCCCCCTTAATCTATGCCTAACTATCCTATTTTATACTTCTCCCCCTTTGTCATCAACAAAAACCATATAACTCCATAATTATAATACTATATAATTCTATATAACTCCCCCTGAAACTAAGACTACATTACTTGTGATTATAATGATAGTGTTATCATACATAATCAATACTTAACTTTAAACTAAACTCTTAAAGACTACTTTTCTTAACTAATAAACTATATATTCAAAAGATACGAGAATATACGAATAAGAGAACATAATTTATTATATAATGTTATATTTACATGTGTGTAAACTATGTAAACAAATATACATGTGTTTTTAATATAAACCACTATATATACAACGATACGAACGAAAGAATGAAAGAAAGAACACTAAGGAGTATTCTTGACAATAGGAGACCTATGAATCGAACAATTAGGATAGTGGAGACAGAAGTTTCCACGCTGTTCGACAAGGTTTCCATCCTTATCAAAACATACTTCACCAACACAAACTACGGTGTCGTCGTCTTCAACTTGCACTTCATGAACAGGTGCATCCTCTTCTTCCAAGGGTGCTTCTTCGCTGTCCTCTTGTGTATGGTCACTAGAAGACTCTTCTTCGATCAAGATCGGGTTCGCTTGGTTATCCATTAGGAACTTCTGCAAATTTCTAAGGATTCGACCTTGCTTTTCTTGTTCTTTACTCATCCGAATTTGTTTGACTTGAATCTCAGTCACCATTTGCAGAATACCCTTTGTAGTATCCTCTAATTTTATCACACGAGCGTGAAAGGAGCGTTGAATAGGGCCGGGAGTAGGAGAGTGAAATGAGAAAGTCGAGTTTATGTTTGAATTTGATGGAGAAGCCATTATTTTCTTTGTTTCAGAAGTTAAACCAGAAGAAAATGAAAGAGAATGAAGAGAAAGTCGAAATATGGAAGAATATATAACCAACTTTTCAAATTTTGGTGGGAATTTTAATTTTCAAAAAATACCATTATATGTCGACATGGTGGGATATGGGGTTGTCGACAGGGGTATTTTAATTTTGGCTTCTAATTTATTTTTAATTTATTTAATTATACTTGTTATATATTTATGTTTTATATTTCAGTTATTGAACAAATACCTAATTCTCTTCTTAATTTAGTAAATATAGATTCATTTAATGGTTTTGTTAAGATATCAGCAGTTTGATTCTCAGAGTTTATATATTCAAGAGTAATTACTTCTTTAGTTATATTATCTCTAAGAAAATGATGTCGAATATCAATATGTTTAGTTCGAGCATGATGAGTAGGATTTTTAGATAAATTTATTGCACTAGTATTATCACAATAAATTGGCGATTTTGAGATATTTAATCCAAAATCTCTTAAGGTTTGTTGCATATATATTACTTGAGAACAAGCTAAAGCAGCAAAAATATACTCTGCTTCAGTTGTTGATAGAGAAACTGTATTTTGGTTTTTACTAAACCAGGAAACCAGAGAATGTCCCAAAAAGTGACAAGTTCCACTTGTACTTTTTCGGTCTGATTTACATCCAGCATAGTCAGCATCACAGTATGATATTAAATCAAATGAATCATTTTTAGGATAAAATAAGCCATAATCAAAGGTGTGTTTAATATATCTTATGATATGTTTTACAGCTTTTAAGTGAGTTTTTTAGGATGAGATTGATATTTGCACAGAGACATACACTATGCATGATATCAGGTCTACTGTAGTGATATAGAGCAATGATCCGATCATTCCTCTATACAACTTTTGATCTACATCTTTCGAGAGATCTTCTTTACTTAGATATTCATTGGTTGCCATGGGAGTAGGTTTTCCACTCGCAGTAGTCAAACCAAATTTATTAACTAGTTCTTTAGTATATTTTTCTTGACTAATAAAAATACGATTATCTAACTGTTTTATTTGCAATCCTAGAAAGAAGTTTAATTCACCCATATGACTCATCTCAAACTCTTTTGTCATTAATTCAGAAAATTCTTTATTCATTTCGAAGTTAGTTGAACCAAAAATGATATCATCTACGTATACTTGAACTAGTTGAATATCATTTTTATTTCTTTTAATAAAAAGAGTATTATCTATTTTACCAATTTCAAAATTTGATTGTAATAAATAAGATCTTAGTCTATCATACCAGGCTCTAGGAGCTTGTTTTAGACAATATAAAGCTTTCTTGAGTTTGTACACATGGTTTGGTAATTTTTCATCTTCAAAAAGTGGTGGTTGTTCAACATATAATTCTTCTTTTACAAATCCATTTAAAAATGCACTTTTAACATCCATTTGAAATAATTTGAAATTATTACGATTTGCGAAAGCAAGTAGAATCCTAATGGCTTCTAATCTTGCTACAGGAGCAAAGGTTTCGTCACAATCTATACCTTCTTCTTGACAATAACCTTGGGCGACTAATCGTGCTTTATTTCTAACGACCTCACCTTGTTCATTCATTTTATTTTTATAAGCCCATTTAGTTCCAACTATAGTTTTATCTTCAGGTCTAGGAACAAGTTCCCAAACTTCATTTCTAGTGAATTGATTTAATTCTTCTTGCATAGCCAAAATCCATGAATCATAAGTTGTTGCTTCTTTAGGATTTTTGGGTTCAATAGATGATATAAATGCTACATTACTCATTTTACTTAGTTGATTTCTAGTTGTAACAATAGATTGCATATCTCCTATTATATTTTCAATAGGATGATCTTTTAAAAGTTTAATCCTTTTATTAGGATGATTAATTTCATTATTAATTTCGGTTGATTCCTTATTTTGAGTAATTAAATCTTCTTCATCATTTGTAATGTCAAAATCTTTTAAATTTTCATCAAATGAAACATGCATTGTTTCTTCGATGGTGTTAGATCTTAAATTAAAAACTCTATAAGCTTTACTTCTATTAGAATATCCGATAAAGATTCCTTTGTCGGATTTAGGATCAAATTTATCCAAATTATCTTTTGTATTTAAAATAAAGCATTTACTTCCAAAAATTCTGAAGTATGATACCTTAGGTTTCTTTCCATGAAGAAGTTCATAAGGTGTCTTATCAGTTAAAGGTCTAATTAAAATTCTATTCAAAATATAACAGGCGGTAGCAACAGCTTCTGCCCAAAAGTGTTTTGGTAAATTACTATCTGAAAGCATAGTTCTCGCACACTCTTGTATCGTTCTATTTTTACGTTCAACTACTCCGTTTTGTTGTGGAGTTCTTGAAAATGAGAAATTTTGAGTTATTCCCTTTTTATTGCAGAATTCCTCAAACTTTTCATTTTCAAATTCACCACCGTGATCACTACGAATAGTTATAATTTTTAAAGATAATTGATTTTGAATCCTTTTTGTAAAGTTCTTAAAACATTCAAAAGTATCACTTTTATGTTTCAAAAATATTGTCCATGTAAATCTAGAGTAATCATCTACAATTACAAAAACATATTTACTATGATTTATTGATTGAATTTGAGATGGACCAAATAAATCAAGATGAAGTAACTCAAGGGGTTTTGAAGTTGAAATCATATCTTTTAATTTAAAGGAACTTTTTCTAAGCTTTCTTAATTGACATGCATCACATAAAATATCTATTTTAAAATTCATTTTAGGGAGGCCTCTTACTAGATCATGTTTTGACAGTCTAGATAAGAGTTTGAAATTCAAATGTCCAAATCTCTTATGCCAAATCCAAGGGTCACTTGTATTTGCCAAAAGACATAGGTTATCATTTGAAACTTTTATACTAAGAATATAAATATTCTTTTTCCTAATTCCCTCAAATATTATGGTTGAGTTATTATCTTCAATATGACATTTATCTTTTTCAAATTTAATCTTATATCCTTTATCACAGAGTTGACTAATACTTAGTAGATTATGTTTTAGATTCTTAACTAGCAAAACATTAGTAATAATAGTAGTTTCAGAGTTACCGACATTGCTGATGCCAATTACGTATCCTTTCGAGTTGTCTCCAAAGTTACCAGTTCTCCGTCTTTGTATATAATATTATTCGGAATATCCGGATTACCAGTCATGTGTCTAGAGCATCCACTATCCAGTATCCACTTATTCCTTTTGATATGCACAGATTGTCCATTGTGGATTGATTCCTTAATACCCATAAAGCATCCTTCCTGCACATTATAAAATTTGGGTAGACAACTAGAATTTGAATAACATTCATATGCAGACTCATGGAACAATGATGATTTAAACAATTCTAAACTAGTTTTAACAGATTTTTCAAAAATATCCATTTTAAAACTTTTCAAAATTCAGATTATGAAACTTTTGAAAATAAAGCTCTGATATCGATTGTTAGAATGCGGATTAAGGATCTTAAGGCTAAAATTAACACAAGAGAGGGGGTGAATAGTGTTTTAAGAAATTTGTTAATCTTTTTGAATTTATCTTAATTTGTTAACAATGCATACACTAATCAGACACAGATATGGACACAGAATCAAACACAGATGCAAATATAAAGTAAAAGCAGTAAAGGAAAGAACACACCGGATTTTATACTGGTTCGGAGTTACCCTACATCTAGTCCCACAACACAACTACGGATTTCCTTTCAAAAACAATTCTTACAAATACAACCCTCGATTTCAAGGCTACGAGGTACACCGCTCCAGATTCACAATCCTCTGGGTAGAGATACTTGATTTACCAAGCAACAAGTTCACCCAATTGATTTCCAAGGCTACAATCACACCTTCTCTCGCTCAATTAATTACAAAAAGTCTATAACTCAGATTAGCACTTGGATCTTATAGAGATAGTGGAGAGAATCAAAACCAGAAATTATCTAGTTAGATTCGTTATTGATTTCGACAGAGTAATGGTGTAATTTGTAAATAAGAAAGTGGAGAAGAAGAAGAGAAGTTAAATCAGAGAAAAAAAGTGATTAAAATTCGTTGAAAACACCCTTTATTTATAGTAGATCAATAGCCATGTCCATTGGTAAAGGGATGTGGCGAATAGACACTTCTTTTAAAAAAAACAATTTAACTGTCACCATGTCGACAGGGGTACATGTGACCATGTCGACATGCCCTTGTATTTTTTGGTGATTTGTTTTTCTTTGAAAATAATTTCTATATTATATTATATTTATATTTAAACTTTAAAATATACTTATATACAGTTATAATACATAAATAACTATAGAGAACAATATTAAAATATATGTAATAATTTTCTATACTTTTATATTTAAATCTTAAGTATAAATATATAAAACAGCTAAATATATTAATATCAGAATTATAGTTTAAAAACTTAGGATAATAATTTAAAATCAAAGATATTTAAAATTAAGGATATTTAAAACTAAGGATATTTTTTAGGCTAAAATATATTGAAAAACCAGGACAGATGATTTTGGTTTTTAAACAGGAATATTTAAAATCATTTTGAAAAACAAGCTATATATTTTGAAAATCATTTTGAAATAAAAGTAAGTAGATACAAAAAGATGTTCCATTAGATTTTTCGTAGGTTCCATCCTACTTAGGGTTCCATCTCTTTAACGAGCACAAAGTGGATTCCATTCCATGAATAAAATAGATTTTAAGATGTCAGTGCCTTTATATGAGTTTTAACAATATTCCTAACTATATAACTTATCTTGGAAACTTGAACTCTTGAAATTCTTGATACTCATGAGTCTTGAATCTTGATATCTTCAATCTTTGATCTTGAATCTTTATACTGTACAGTTCTTCATTCTTTAGTACCTGCAAACATATATATATATATATATATCTACACAATAATGTTAGTATTATATATTTTATAATCTAATTCTAAGTAAGGTTGTTGTCATCAAAACCAACTCCTCAGGGACTAACAAAGCTAAGGTAAGCTCCATCTTCATCTTCTCCATCTCTTCTCCTCTTCAATTTCAGAAATTCCTAAACCCTAATTTAGGAAATACTTGTTTTGATATTAGATTGAAACTTGTAGGGTTGAAGTGAAGAGTGGTTGATCTTCTTCTTGTAATACATGCTAGCTGAAATTAAAATTAGTATATTGTTGTTAGTAAATTAAGCATATCACATTCATCTTAAATTGGAATTAAGATTTTCTTGATGTTCTGGAAAGCTTATTTTGTAGTCTATAACTTCTATGTTTTGAGCTTTGCATGATTTTGAGGTTTGAATGGTCGAAATCACGTTTGTTTGTTGCTGACCTGACAACAAACTATAGGGTTGATAAAATAAAAACTTGAAATTGTTTTGGCCATAAGTTACTCGTTTCTTATCCAAATCTTATAATTTTGGATGTTCTGGAAAGCTTAGATATAGGGCTAAAAGTTTCATGTTTTGAGTTTCATGAAATTTCGAAGTTAATTTGTCAAAACTATGCATTCTTACTACTATCCCGAGAGCAAAACGACAGTTATATAGAATTTAGATCTGAGAATTGTTTGTCATAGAATTTTCATCCCTTATCAGAATTTGACGGTCTTGGTCATTCCGGAAAGCTTAGAAACTAAGCTACAACTTTTATTTTATTCATTTTGCCAGAATTGAAGTTTACTATGCCAAAATTGTGGGTTTTCGTCTCTGGCCTGTTAGTGCATAGCTACAGGCATTGGTCTCTTCTCCCGTTGTTTTCAGCGCAGAACCCCGACTTTGCGACGCCATCCCGGGCTCGTCCGATGTTGGATTTCATCAATTTAGGTCTTGTTGGAAAGAAGAGGTCGAGATCTTCAACCCTGTAAAATTTGGTTAAGATCTGGGTGCGTTTGATACTTTATTTTTATTGCCGAAGTAGCACCCAGAAACTGTTTTGGAAAACATTGATTAATTGTAGTTCAAACGTCCAACTTCGCGACCTCGCTGCGAGCAGCTTAGATGTCAGATTTCATCGATTTTGGTCTCGTTAGAAAGATGAGGTCGAGTTCTTCAATCCTGCAAAGTTTGGTATAGATCTGGGTGCGTTAGATACTTCTTTTCTATTGTCGAAGTAGCACCCAGAAACTGTTTTACAATAGTGGTCATTTTCAGTTATCGTCGGACCAACTTTGAAACATTGTCATTTCTTCGTTTCAAGTCGGAACCAAACGATTCTTATTGCATATCAAAGTAGGAGTACTGTATATGCTTCTGAAAATTTTCATCAACATCTGGGTTCATATGACCCTTCGACCATGTCGTCGAAGTGGGACCTTTGCACTGTTTTGACACAGCAGAGTTTTGTTATTTTTGTCCGACTTTGAGACGACGCAGTTTCTTCGTTTCAAGTCGGAATTGCCCGATTCTTTTTGCCTTTTAGAGCAGGGATATTGGTCTACATGCCTGCCAATTTTCATGCCATTTGGACTTGGGTTGCAGGTTTAAATCTGTCGTCGAACTAGTGACTTCGACTTGTTTTCAGCGATTTTATACTTAGTATAATTTCGATTATGTTTCTGAGTTTTTCCGATTTCTTTGAGATTTGTCTCTAGATTTCATGCACGGATTTTATAAATTATTTTAAAGTGATTTTCCATCAAATTGGCTTTTGAAACTATTATTTACTATTATTTTAAATATTAAATTAATTACTCCATAATAGAAGAATTTCAAAGACTATTTCTAAAGAGGTTTTCAAACGATTAAAAATCCACTTTCTCCATCTATTTTCTAAGTAAAATATACACTCTTCTGCACTTCGAGCGAAGTGGAAAGGTGATTAAATGGTTAGGTAAAACACGGACCATGAATCTGCGCATTTGTCTTTCCGATTAATCCCCGACCTATTCGATTGATCGTTTTGGCCTTTTGGCCTAGTTTACCGATGAGATGAGGTGAACTTTTTACTGCTTTGAGTGTGGAAGCTTACGATTGGTTAGTAAACCATTTAGTGCAAACGTTGGGGTATGGGACTCACGTTACTACTTTACGGGTTCCTTGCTAAGAGTTCGTGACACATTCCTACCGTTAGTGGTAAACAAGTACTGGGCCTACGAGCCTTTACCACTACGGCGTGTTTCCTGAATGATACCTCTGGGATAGTGTCTTCGGACTGTCTCCCTTGGGTTTATTTGCCTTTGGGATAGTGTCTTCGGACTGTCTCCTTCTGGCTCATCACCTTCTGGATAGTGTCTTCGGACTGTCTCCTTTAGGTGTTGCCCCTTGGCATTAAAGTGATGGGTGTGTCACTGGGGTGAATTTACTGTGTGATTGAGTACAGTACTAGTGCGCTAATGTTTTCCTGTGTGATTTATATGCCCTTGTGTAGCGCCATTCGGTGATGGTTTTATGCAACCACACGATATAAGCGCGACTACCTTGTGGAACTTGTTTTATGCCTACACTGGCACTTGTGTTTATGTTATGCCGATGATATGAGGCTTGTTATACATCTCTACTTAGATGTTTGTTTCTTCTCTATGTAAGAGATTTTGGTCTTAACCATGATATATGTTTCTCTTTTAGAGTTATTATGTTATATGTTGCCTCATTATCTTATCATGATTATTGTTCAGTTTATCTAGCTGGTTTGTTTAGCTAGCTTGACCCGAGTATTTTATGCTCGGGTCAGACCGAGTTGTTTCAGGTTAGGTCGCTTTGGACTTAGCTTGCTTCGGTGCTTCTGCTTTGGATATATCTGCTATACTATAGATATCTTTACTTGTTATCCATCCTTTATGATACTATGATATTATGACTATCTTGTCTATATTCTTTTGACTCACGGATGTGTGAGTAGCGGCTTTGTACCCACTTTTATATTTGGATCTGTACTTGATGTTGTATTGTGCTGAGACTATTTGCTTATTATCTGATCCTGGTCTGTGATGATGTTCATTTTGCTATTATGCTTTGTTCTGATAGATCTTTTAGCCATTGTAGTTTTGCTTTAAGTATTTATTGAATATGTCGAACCACACGAGATGAAAAAAAATAGATTCCACTTTTCGACGTGTTCAGTAGATAGTTAAAGTAAGATTACATATGGTCGCTTCCATTATACTCCATTGTCCGCATTAGCAGACGGTATTATCCATATAACACTCTTTGTTAATGAGGCACTCGGAGTGGGGCGTTACACAACCTGTTTCCCTGCATCCACAGATGTTAGCACAACAATTAAATATCAATTCCACTTCGAGGTGGAATATCATGGTATATGGGATTATATAATATCATCCGCTATTATGCGGCTCATAGGGTCTCATCCGCTATATAATGCGGGAAATAAATCACTCTAAATATATATATACTACTATCATATATACTATCACATCCAAACAATCAATCAATAACTGAAATTCCAACTATTTTTTTTTGAGTGAGAAGATCTCACCTTTAACTATGCATGCAACCCATTTTCCATTCCGGCTTGTTTCTCGATTTTAGACCTTACTGTAAAATCCATCACAGCCTTCCCCCAAATCGATCGCCATCATCGCCACTGCGATCCCATCGCCAGTCCTCATCAAACCCAGATCACCGCGACTTTGCCGATCCCAAACCCTCACAAAACAACCCGAGCTTTGCAAGCTTCCACTACCACCAGCGACACTTTGCTGTACTTGCACGGAAGCGCGACCCGACCTTCACGAATTCGCCCCCATCATTATGCCCTAGATCGAAGCTCAGACGAACGATTAGCACGCCAGAATCGCTACGAGCCTCCACCCCAAATTCGCGAACAACACGCGAGACAATAATTTGAAGGGAAGACTGCTCCCCTTCGATCGTGATTTCGAAATCAATTTATAGGGTTTCGATTTGAATTTGAATAAGAGGGGAGCACGGCCATTATTTTTTTCTGTTTTGTATATCGATTTTGAACGAAAAGGTTCGTTCGTTTTTCTATTTTTTTCTTTGAACGAGATATCTAAAATTTTATAAATGATGCATGTTAATTTCTGCCAAGTGTTAAAAGAGAGATGAAACGTGTTAAAATTTATCAATTACATGAGAATATTTATATTCATTAAATTTAAATTCAATTTCAAATTGAAATACCTCGATAAATGCAACTCACAATCTCGAACCACAATCAGAACGTGCCGCTAGGCATTTATAATGTTAAATCCCTATTTCAAACGCAATGGAAAAGGTTCCGAGTCCAAATTCGATCGTATGGAGAAGATAGCTTTTTGAACCCAGTTATTATATTAAATTCCTATATAAATTTCAGCGCGTTTACAATCCATACGATCACACGACAACTCTGAATGCTACGGAAATTGAAATCCGATAATAATACAATATTACGGATCCAACGAAACTGGTTTCGTCGAAATCCGAGACTGTGCCTCAGAATGCTATTATTAAACATCGATTTAAACGATATAAATTCAAAACTGAAGAAACCATTTTCAAATTCAATTTTAAAAGTTCTATTACCTTCAGTATTATCAATATGAATTTTAAAGACTTCAAATTATTTTTAACAAGCTCAAAACTGAAGATTAAATATTTTACTCAACTTCAATAATTAAATTTAATAATTTAATTGCCAAATTCATAGTGATATTTGAAATTCAAGTTGAACTAACATTCAAATCAATTAAATATTTCAATTTCAAATGTTCAAAATTCTGGGTCGTCACAGGCATTGTTCTTGGAGCAGGATTTGTCTGCAAGCTTAAGAGAGCATTAAGCTTATCCATAAGAGCCTTCTGGCTACTTTCCATCTTTTGATTGATTTCGTCAACCATCTTATTCAACTCATCTCTGGTAACGACTTCATGCTGACTGGAGGATGTTGGCACCTGATTTCCTAAGTTAGCACCATTTACTTCGGTTTGTTGAGGGTTAACATCTTCTCCAACTACCACTGTCCCTATGGACCTTCCTGAGGCAGTTCTCCTTCTTCCAAGAGCCATTGATTCCAAGCGATAGATCTTTCAAGCAAAGATTGGGGATCTAACTTCTGGACCTAATGGATCCAAAATAGATAGCTAGATCTGAACCCTGAGTTGGGTTCTCAGTGAAAGCACCAAAATGTTAACCCAGAAAATGGATCAACATCCGGGTTTGAGTGCGAAAGTACGAACCATGTTTCCATAGAGCAATAATATAGATAATAGATATAGAAAAAAACAGTGAGAGAAAGAAGACAAGAAGATTTTTATAGTGGTTCGGTTGTTAATGAAGCCTACGTCCACTTTATATTTTCTATTATAGACCGATTGTTGTTACAAGAAGTGTTTGATTACAAAACTCTTGATTATCCTTATCTAGATTGAATTTCCAAGGTTGGAATCCATTGGAGAATCATAGTTAACCCCGTTGGAGATTGTTGTGAGGGAGGTGAAGAGTGAAGAAAGCTTTCAGCAGAGTTTCAGTAACCAGTCCAAAGAAGATCACCTTTATGTTGCAGGTAGGATGGTATTTATAGAGATCGGAGAGCTTCTGGGCCAGGCCTGTTCGCCAACCGTTCATGGATGAACTCAAGAAGGATCCACTGAAGTTTTCCTCGCGACCCGAGCTAAAAGCATGGATCGCTAGCAATTCTTGGTTTATGGATCGTTAGCGATCCATAGTATTTGGCTTGAATGTGAGCCAGTCCCTTAGCCTTACTCCCTGCTTTGTTCTTCATGGAACGCAGCGACCCTGTGGTGATGAATGAATCGGTGGCGATCCATTGTATATAGATCGCTGGTGATCCATCCACTTCGCTTTTCTCTGGACTTTGGTCTCTGGATTATCGTAGCAGCCAAATGATGTCGTATGGATCGCTGTCGATCCATACATTTAGACTATTTTTCGACCTTGATGTCTGGAATGCTTTTATTACCTTGTATCAATGTTTTTCCTGTAGTCTCGTTGCACGTTGCTTTGTTTTGATGATGATTTACTTGCTAGTTGTATTTAGCTGTGGATTGGACTGGATGGATACATGTCTCTTAGTTTAGGCAAACTTAGTCGTTGCTTTTGTAATTGACTTGGTTCTTTTTAACTGTTACTTTAGCCCTTTTGGTTGGGTTCCGAGCCATTCTGACTTATCAAGTTGTTCCGTTTTCTCTTGGATCATGTTGGGTTAAAAACCCGGATAACAGTGTTGGTGAGTGATATATCATCTCTCACCTTATTATATATGTATTTGTAGGATTTGACATGTTTTAAACCCATTTCTAAAATCAAATTAATGTTTCAAAACTATTTTGTAAGTCAAACCTAAAGTAAAAGGAATTTTGAAGTATTTAGAGTGCTTTAATCATGTTGTTTTGGAGTATAGTTGCCTTTGTATGTGATAGGCTATATTATGGATGTATTTAATGATTTTTATGTGTGTTTGGATTATTGGATGTTGGATATGATTTGTTTGTATGAATGCTTGTATGGTTAAAACGCTCATCGAAGCAACTTAGAGTTATGAACCATAAAAACGAGCTTCGATGGATAAAGGACGGAGCGTAGTAGTGAAGATCGACGTGAAACTTGGATTCTATGACGCTATAGTATTTTGGTTCAGCGTGCTTGGTTCAGCATTGGTTGGTTCAGGCTAGGTTTTGGCTTGGCAGAGAAACTAGATCGACAACCGACCAAGAACTCAGTTCGGTGGGTAGTTATTTGGTGGCCGAGCATGGAGGTCTGTTCAGTGGTGGGGCAGAGCGGTGTCCAAACATGGAATTCGGTTCGGTGGTGGGTCCGGTTCGGGGGACCGAGCATGGAAATATGCTCGGTGGTAGGGTTGTTCGGTGATCGAATATGAAGCATGGTTCGGGAGACTATGTGGTTGGCTAGCTCAGCAGTTGCGTCTTACTTGACTCGATCGTAGGTTGGACTAGCGGCGGTGGAGCACGGGGCTTGACTATAGACTTCAGGCATGACATGGACGTACTACGAGGCATACTTTGGGGGTCTTTAATGAGTTGATAGGGAATAAGGATGGATGACTCGGGATGACTTTGGACTACGTGCAGTGACTAGTGAAGCAATGGCATGGTGCTTCAACGTCGATAACGTGATGACTTCAAGACCTTAATACGATGGATCTACGACTTACGATGGATGTTTAAAGGCATTCCGAAGATGAATACTTAAGGATGGGAGTCGAGGCGGTGATCCATAAAGGAAAGTTCAACGAAGGGACCTTGTGAGTGGGATTTATGATTGTGTCCTACTGTGGAAATAGCCAGATGGAATAAGATTGAGTTCCATAATGGAGATATATGTGCAAAGGGATCGTTGATAACTTGAAGGCTTTTAGTATGCTTGCAATGAAGGGGTATGTGGGGACGACCACCTGGATTTGTGATTATGTCCAGATCTTGCGATAGTAGATTACCCTGGGCATTGCGATTGTGGTTCTAGTTCCTAGCCTTTCAAAGTAGGATGGATTCGAGCATCAATGGAACTAGGATTATGATTGGGTCCATGGTTTGTGGTTGTGTCATACGAATTATCTATATCCAACGCACACGAGTGATAGTGAGGATTGTTTAATGGATTCATGATTGTTTATCACTTTTGGGTGCCACACGATGTAGGCATTTTTCAGCATACCTAGACATTGGACATTGTACATCGACTTTAATACACTTATATAGTTGTGATTAGCATATATCGATTGTTATGTGCTAACTCTTCGGATGCAAGGACATGTCTGGCGTGGTTCTCATACCCTATGGCTATATTTACTATATACAGTTTTTATAGTATTTTTGAGATGATGTATCACTCACAACAGACTGTTGTTTGAGCCAACGTTTTATGCTTTGCTTCTTATTATCTCGGGCACTCTTAAATGAGTAGATTAAGGATAACAGGTCTGGATAGTGCATGCATCTGTACGAAGTATGAGTAGGAGGCTACACTTTCATATATCTATTCTTGGAGCTTACTATCACTTATATTTCGATGTGCAGTATTGTGGAGCTATGTTAGTACTTTTATTTTGAGAGGTAGTTGTAGGGTTTATTTTGAAGATGTGGGATCTTTTAAACTCTTTATTTTAGTTTTTGTATAGTCTTTGAACCTAATGCACTCTGATGTTTTATTTATGGTTCATTAGATTATATCACTGTCTCGTCTTTTTTACATCTAGTTTATTATATTAAATTTTGTCAGTGCACTGTAAGATGTTCTACAGCTTCTGTGTTTTGTACTTTTCTCTACTTTATATTCTTGGCTATCGTCCTACATTGACTGGGTACCTCCATAGCGTATCATATAGGTATACCGGGTACCGATGGTATCAAATGGTTGACACATTTGGTATTAGAGCTTAAGTTGCGTAGACGACCTAAGTTGATACTTGGATCTATTAGAGATAAGGAAAGAGTTATCGTCTTAGAATGGATCGAGCGATATATGAGAGAGCGTACTTATTATATTTCAGTTTTCAAAACTATATGGTAATATATATAGTATATAAATCGCATTGCATTCATGGACACCACTTATTCTTTTTAGAGAGACTGATCATTCTTATTACAGCTTATAAGAATGAGCCGTCTAACAAGGAATGCTGCTACGAACTTCATTTTTGAGTTTAGGAGTGGGAGGATCGAGAGCTACTAACCCTGACTTGCAGAACATGTTTGTTGAGATGGTGTGGAACATAGTTTAAAATGCCCAAGTTTCTCCTACAACGGTTGTTGGTGGTGGTGCTCTAGTGCAAGTGTCGAGGGCTGACTTTGCCAAACCGAACAATGATTTTTCTAATCTAGGAGGCAAATCGTTCCTTGGAACGGAATTAGCGATCGAAGTGCAGGATTGATTTGACACCTACAAATTCATCTTTAAGGACATGGATAGAGGATGCGATGAAGAGGAAGCTGACCTCTAGACAGCTTCAGGATGAGCTATAGGGTAGTGGAACACCATCAAGATTACTATTCCTGAGGATTAAATAACTTGGAAGCAGTTCAAGGAATGATTTGAAGAGAAGTATATACTGGCCGCTCAAAAATCAATGATCTTCTAGAAGTTTATAGACTTGAGACAATGGGATATGTCTATGTCGGAGTATATGGCTAAGTTTGAAACATTGTCGAAGTATGGCCTATCTTTTATCGATACTCCGCTTAAGAAGAATGAGAAGTTCATCATAGTCTTGGATAATTATCTTAGAGAGAAGCTTGTGAGTCATATCTGTAAGACCTTCGAAAGGCTGGTGGAGAAGGCTCTTTGACATGAGAGTCTGTATCCTAAGCCTAAGTCAGTTGTTTCTTCCAAGGATGAGCCAAAGCCGCAAGCTGGTGGGGGAGGCAAGAGGAAGTGGGACAACAATAAGAAGAAAATGCAGTTTCAGAAGAGTGGTTAGAAGAAGGGCAAGTAGGAGCTTACTTGCTATAATTATAGAGAAAAGGGCCATCTTGTTAGAGGCTGCAAGGCGGAAGGCAAGAAGTGATACAACTGCAAAAATTCAGGACATATCAAGAAGGATTGTCCAAAACCACCAAGAAATAAGTAGGTTGTGTCTACTTATGCTTTGAACGCTATTCCATCTTCGTCGAGTGCTCCATCGGCGAAGGAGAAGGGAAGAGCGTCATTATTATAGGATATGCTTTCTATTTCTGATACACCTTTACGAGTTTTACTCGATATCAGGGCTTCATGTTCTTTCATATCTAGTGATTTGGAAGATAGATTGAGATTAAAACTTGAAATTTTTGATTGAATCTTGATTGTGATGAGCCTAGTTGGAGGCTCTACTAGCCTTTGTATGGTTTGTCGAGACTTAGCCTTATCGAGTCATGGATGTTTGTTTGCTAGTGGCTGCTTTGTTTGGATTTTGTCGGGTTCGGTATTATTTTGTGGATGGACTGGCTATAGAGGTACGGAGTGGTGGTGGATTATGAGAGGCTATTGGTAATGATAGGGATGGATGATTGGTGTAGGTTGGAGATAAGCTGTCTGCCTAACTATGAGGCAATGGTTAGCTTTCTATACTCGATTAAGATCCCACACGATGAGCTATCATCTGTGCCTATAGCGAGGGAGTATCTAGATATATTCGAGGAGGTGACCAGATTACCACCACATGGGGAGATAGAGTTCTGTACAGATTTGGTGAAGGATGTCAAACTGATAGTTATGCCTTAGAGGCGTATGCCACCCAGGGAGCAAAAGGAGTTGGAGATGCAAGTGAATGACCTTTTGAGGCATGGTTTCATTTATAGGAGCATATCTAAGTAGGATCCACCTATAGTATTCACCACCAAGGCAGATGGCTCTTTGAGATTGTGTGTAGATTACTCTGAGCTGAATAAGGGATGAAGAAGAATATGTATCCACTCCCGCGTATCGATGACTTGATCGATCAGCTCCATGGTACTAGGGTGTTTTCTTGATTAGACCTTGTGATGGGGTTTCGTCAACTAAGAGTGGAAAAGGGAGTATTTCGATTACAGCGTTTCGTATGCCATCTGGATTTTGTGAGTGGTTGGTTATGCCGTTCGGGCTAACCAATGCACCGACACACTTTGTTGATCTTATGAACCATGTTTTCAGGGATCGACTAAATAAGTTTGTACTTGTGTTCATGGATGATATCCTTGTTTATTCGAGGACAGAGGAAGACCACAAGGAGCATTTGAGGATTGTGCTCGAGGTGTTGAGGAAGCACCAATTGAAGGCAAAGTTTTCGAAGTGTCACTTCTAGAGGGGGGAAGTGCGATTTTTGGGTCATGTTGTTTCTAAGCATGATATTGTTGTAGATCCTATAAAGTTGACAGTAGTACAGGATTGAGATCAACCCAAGACCGCCCAGATGTGAGAAGTTTCCTTGGCATGGCAGGATAATAGACGTTTTATCAAGGATTTCACTAAGGTAGCAGCGTCATTAATCAACTTGACGAAGAAGAATCAGACTTTTATTTGGGACGCGAGGTGCGAGAACATGTTCATGAATCCAAAGGAGAGGTTGACGAGTGCACCAGTGTTAATCATTCTGAATAGGAATTGGGAGCGGACAGTATACAAACGCCTATGGTAGGGGCTAGGTATGGTGTTGATGAAGAGAGGAAAGGTTGTCGCCTACGCTAATCAACAGTTGAAACTGCACGAGAGAAAGTATCCGACTCACAATTTGGTTTTAGTGGCGATGGTATTCGCTTTGAAGATACGGAGGCATTATTTGCTAGGGAGAGGTTCGAGTTATATATGGACCACAAGTCATTGAAGTATATATTCTCCCAAAAGGATCTTAACCTTCGACAGCAATGATGGTTAGAGTTCCTGGCCTCCTATGACTTTTGCATTTCCTACATGCCAGGTAAGGGAAATGTGACCGCTGATGCTTTGAGTAGAAGACATACTAGCTTGGGAGTGATGTTCCTAAAGTGGAAGCGGATGGATTTTATTGTTGGCTATGATTTTAGACCTCGATGTGAGCTAGAGTCGAAAGGTTGGCTAGCCTGATGATTAGGTCTACCTTGATCGGGTGGATTAGTCTTAGTCAGAGGCGAGACACTAGACTAGCAGAGATCATGGCGAAGATAGAGGAAGGGGTGGAGCCTTAGGAGATGAACCACTATGGGATCGACCATGATGGTTGGCTCCGTAAGGATGGGAGATTGTTTGTTCAAGATGTTGATGAGTTGAGGGATGAGGTGCTACAAGAGTGTCATCATTCGAGATTGACTATACATCCTGGTGATAATAAAATATACTATGATATGAGGCAGACATTTTATTAGGAAGCGATGAAGAAGGATGTTGGGGCATTCATCTCAAAGTGCATGAACTGTTAATTGGTAAAGGCAGAGCATAAGATGCCAAGTGGTTTTCTACAACCGCTCGAGAT
Source organism: Allium fistulosum (assembly GCA_030737815.1). Lineage (NCBI taxonomy): Eukaryota > Viridiplantae > Streptophyta > Magnoliopsida > Asparagales > Amaryllidaceae > Allium > Allium fistulosum. The sequence goes on along the minus strand of CM060908.1, from coordinate 408,550,452 downwards.
TCCTGATTGAAAATGGGAGCAAGTTTCGATTGATTTCATCTATGGATTGTCGAGGACCAGAGGAGGGTATGATAGCATTTGGGTCATAGTCGATAGATTAACGAAGAGTACTCAATTCATACCCATCAAGTCTAGTAGGACAACATCCAAATTGGTCGAGCTGTGTGAAATGGGTGGTATGATTCTATGGTGTGCCAAAGAGCATTGTGAGCGACCGAGACTCATTGTTCATTAGCGGGTTTTGGAAGAGCTTACAAGAGGAGTTTGGGACAAAGCTGCATCTCAGTATAGCTTATCACCCACAAACAGATGGAAAGACCGGGAGTGCGAATCGTATCTTTGAGGATATCTTGCGAGCTTGCATTCTCAATATCGGTAGCTCGTGGGATGATCATCTACACTTAGGAGAGGTCGCATATAATAATAGTTATCTATCCAGCATCATTACGGCACCATTTTAGGCATTATATGGTCGACCATGCAACGCTTCTTCTGTTGGTGGGAAGTGGGCGAGAAACTGATACTTGGGCTAGATATGATTAGAGAGATTTCGGAGAAGATCGAGATCATTCAGCAATGAATGAAAGCTACTCAGGATAGGCAGAAGAGCTACGCTAATAGGAGAAGATATGATTTAGAGTTCTTCATCGGCGATATGGTATTCGTAAAGATCTCTTCGCTGAAGAATGTTATTCAATTAGGTACTAAGGGGAAGTTAGCGCCGAGATTCGCTGGTCCTTTTTTGATACTTGAGAGGATTGAGAACTGGCTTGCGGAGTTGACTTATCTTAGAAAATGGCAGGTGTGCACAATGTATTTAACATCTCTCACTTGCGAAAGTTTGTGCATGACTTAGGCGTAATAGTTCAACTGGATCAGCTTGATGATATCGAGATTGTACCAGTAGCATCGAGACCTCGTAGGCTTATTCGTATCATCGCATATGATACAAAGCAGCTTAGGAGGAAGACAGTAGAGCAGGTGAAGGTTCAGTGGAGTGAGAGCAAAGGTGATTATACTTATGAGATCTAGGAGAGCATGAGGACTGCTTGTCCGTATCTCTTTACTTGGTGAGACTTCCGTTTATCACATTTACTTTCACTTTCGATTTAGTATCTTACATGCTAGGGTAGGCGTAGATATCATTACCTGCTTTTATGTGCATATTTGATGTTTGATATGATTGCTCGTGGATGTTAGGCATGTGGGATAGCTATGTTTGATTTTACCTTGTTGCATTGAAGATTTCATGAGGCAAAATTATAAAGTGGAGAGAGTGTAACGATCCGTATTTTACATATTAGAGGATAGTAAAATATTATTTCTAAATTCTTATGAGGCGTATAACTCTATTACTTTAGGAAATACCTATTAGTAACATTTCTACCTTTAGAATTTTTCCGGATGATTTTATTCTTGAAAACTTATAACGATTATGACTTTTGATAGGATCCAAATTAGCGTCTGAGGCTAATTTCATTGGAAACATATTATGGTTTTTCTTTCCTTGGAGTGGTCATAATAACGATTTGGACTTTCTAGTTAGGAGATATGGCTATTTGAAGATTGACAGTTTTTGGAGCATCTTAGTGAGTTTGGGGGTAAGCTCACTAACCCATTTCGGGTTTGGAGAGCTTATTAAACTGAACCATCATCCCCAATTCACTTTTACACCTTTCCAAATAGATCTAAGCCTCTAATAGCCCATCCTCCACTCAAAACCTTCTCTTTTCTCCTTCAAATTAAGTCCAAATTATAGATTAGGGTAGGTTAGCAAGGGGATTCATTAGAGGTCTTCATATCTACATTTAGGGAAGATAAAATCCCACCGTTGCTGTTCATTTTTGGATTTGCACTTATTTGCGTGTAAAACTTGGATTTTAGAGGCTTTGGTGAGTGATTTATCATCTCTCACCTTACTATATATATATATATATATATATATATATATATAGGTTTTGACATGTTTTAAACCCATTTCTAAAATCAAATTAATGTTTTAAAACTGTTTTCTAAGTCAAACCTGAAGTAAAAAAGAATTTTGAAGTATTTTGAGTGCTTTAATCATGTTGTTTTGGAGTATAGTTGCCTTTGTATGTAATAGGCTATGTTATGGATATATTTACATGATGAACTACTATGATTTTGATGTGTGTTTGGATGATTGGATGTTAGATATGATTTTTGTGTGTGTTTTATTGTGTGAATGGTTGTTTGGTTAAAACGCTCATCGGAGCGACTTAGAGTTGGAAACTGTTAAACCAAGCTTCGTAGGACTGACTCGAGATTATCGGGAGTTGTATCATTGCATATGGAATGCACAAGGGTTGAAGAAAGGAGCATAGTGGTGAAGATTGATGTGAAACTTTTCTACGACGTTATATGATTTTGGTTCGGCGTGCTTGGTTCAGCATTGGTTGGTTCGGGCTAGGTTTTGGCTTGGCTGAGGAATTAGATCGGCAACGACCAAGAAACTCAATTCGATGGGTGGTGGTTCAGTGGCCAAGCCTGGAGTTCTATTCGGTGGTAGGCCAGAGTGGTGACCGAATATCGAATTCGGTTCGGTGGTGGCCGATTCGGGGGATCGAGCATTGAAATCTGCTTGGTGGTGGGGGTGTTTGGTGACTGGATATGAAGCATGGTTCGGGTGATTGTGTGGTTGGCTCAGCAATTGCATCTTGCTTGACTTGGTCGAAGGTTGGATGAGCAACGGTGGAGTGTGGGTTTTGGCTATAGACTTCGGGCATAACAAGGATGTACTACGAGGCAGAGTTTGGGGATCTTTGATGAGTTGATGAGGAGTAAGCATGGATGACTCTGAGATGACCTTGGACTACGTGTAGTGACTAGTGACGCAATGGCATAGTGCTTTGACGTCGATAACGTAATGACTTCGGGACCTTAGTACGATGGCTCTACGACTTACGATGGGTGTCTAAAGGTATTCCAATGATGATGACCTAAAGATGGGAGTGGGCGGTGATACACAAGGGCAAGTTCAACGAAGGGGGCTTGCGCATGGGATTTGCGACTGTATCCTACTGTGGAAATAGCCTTGATCGAATAACGATTAAGTTCCATTATGTAGACATGTGCAAATGGATCATTGATTACTCGGAGACTTCTAGCGTGCTCGTAAAGAAGGGGTATGTGGGAACGCCCACCTTGATTTGCGATTGTGTCTGGATCTTTCGATAGTAGATTACCCCGGGCTTTGTGGTTTGTAGGCCTGGTTTCTATCCTTTTGGAGTGGCATGGATTTGAGTACCAAAGGAGATGGGATTATGATTGGGTCCCTAGTTTGCAATAATTCCATACGAGTTATAATATCCAATGCACACGAGTGATAGTGAGAATTGTTTGATGGATGCTATGTTTGCCACGGTTATTTATCATTTTAGGGTGTTATACGATGTAGGTATTTTCAAAAGCATACCAAGACATTGGACATTGTACTTCGATTGTAGTACACTTATATGTTGTGATAGTAGATTAGCAAATATCGATTATTATGTGCTAACTCTTTGAATGCAAGGATAGGTCAGGTATGGTTCTCATACCCTTTGTACTTATTTACTACATACATCTTTTATAATATTTTTGAGATGAGGTATCGCTCACACAAAACTGTTATCCGACTCGAGGTTTTATGTTTTGCTTCTTGTTATCTTGGGTACTCTTAAATTAGTAGATTAGGAATAACAGGTCTGGATGGTACAGGAGCTGTAGGGAGTACGAGCAGGAGGCTACATTTTCATGTATCTATACTTGGAGCTTACTATCACTTATATTTCGTTGTGTAGTACTGTCGAGCTATGTCAAAACTTGTATTTTGAAATACGGTTGTAGGTTTTATTTCAAAGATGTGGGATGTATAAACTCTTTATTTCAATTTTTGTATAGTCTGTGAACCTAATGCACTCTGATGTTTTATTTATGCTTCATTTGATTACATCACAGTCTCATTTATTTTACATCTATGTTATTATATTATATTTGTCAATGCACTGTGAGATGTTGTACAGGTTCTGTATTTTGGATTTTGCTCTACTTTATATTCTTTGATATCTAAATCTAACTAAATTTAAAAACACGGAATACAAAAATAATTATTGAAAAAAAATATATGAAAACAATACAATTTTTATAGTGGTTTGGAAATTACTCATCTACCTCCACTTTATATTTTACATCCACCGTCTGAAGATTGCAAAGAGTCAACTCAAAATACAAATATGTTTACTTTTAAATCCGTTAGAGTCTCCCTTTAGTTTAATTTTTTTGATACACTTCTATGTGCTTGGATATTTATAGCTGATGTTAGAGGGTTGAGCTGGAGTGAAACTCGTCAAAATATTTCTTGAACTCATTTGGAAACACAACGATCTAATTCCATAAAAATAAAAGTGAAACCAAGTCATGGAAGACTCGTTCAAACCACAATGGGAGTGGCTCGATAAGTGAGGGTCGGCTATGAGGAGAGGATAGGCTGGTGGTGAGGCTCGTTTACACAAGTACTATAATGACCCAAATTCCTAGGTAGACTGGTGGTGACTAGCTCTATTAGTCGAATATTACCGACCCGGTTTTATGAATCAACTAATTTGGCTTAGGTTGTTGAGCCTATCATTTTATGAAGCCATCCAGTAATTCAGTGCTAACCCATGCTAACCGAGTCAGTCCATATCTTCATCATTTCTTAACATATAATTAGGTAGAGTTTTCCTTTTTACACCCCCGAGTGTTCTTTCATATAGACAATATGCACCTTGTTTGGAGTCACCTTTGGCATTACGTGTCCGTTATACCATATTTTGGCGAAGGAGATTTAGATAAAACACATAAGAATGAAGGGTACACAAATAGTTTGTTCCCTAAAGAAAATACACACAACCAAAAAGGATGGTATAATTTCCAAGCCCTAAGCATTTGAAATTTAACAAGGCTACAGAACCTAGACCTAAAGTTATAAAACCCATAGGTTGCATACCGAAGGGATTAAGGTACTAAAAGCTTTGCTAACTTAATTTACCTTCTAAAGACCTAAACTTGGAAGTCTAAAATGGAAGATCAATATAACATAACCTTGTATTCAATTGTATATAAGTACATACTATTACGTGAAATCGAAAGCCGAAGATTCTAGTATTCCAAAGGAACAAAGCCTCAAGAGACAAGATCAACCTAAAAGAATGTGTAATAATGTAATGATACCATAAAATTTCAACCATCTATGTGTGAATCCTAGATATAGTTGAAGAGAAGGCTCTCACAAAGTGCACGTCATTAATCTGCATGTTATATTTTGAACAAGCTGGATCATTGCCAAGTGTCAGCAATCTAACATCTCAGCTCAACAGTGTTAGCCACGTCATCGATCCACACCCATAGCTACAAATATAGATGCTAATGTTGAAAGTACTTTTGGCAGAGAGTATAATCCAAATACTAAGAATAAATTGTAATTTCCTATATTGGTGCTTTTGTGGAAAACTCATTAATGGCGTACTTAGCCGGCTCAATATTGTAATAACCTTTGGACTTCAATACTAAATTTTAAAGAAGGAAAGGACAAAGCGGATGTAGGAATTTAGCCCGAACTACTAAAAATCTTGGTGTCACTTAACTGCTTTCTTGCTTTTTTACTTTTGGATTAACTTATGGAATCTACTCCTGACATAATTATGTAACTTTTACTCTTAGTACTATCCCTTAAAACTTAACTCAATCTCCAACCATGGCCTAAAGCCTTAGGCAATCAGTCTACCGAAGCTTCCAATATATAATTGACTGACCAAGCTTGCCCTTCGATCCTTTGGTGTTGGTGTTAAAAATAATCCATCCAACATTTTGACGCAAGAAGGAGGACCTCCAACTTTGTTTCCTTGTCCAAAAATTAGCCTAATTAAATAACCATGGATATCTTCAACAAAGAAAATGATAAAGAAGATTTCAGCTATGCCCTCAACCTTCGGATTCAGCTTATAGAATAAGGTAATAATGAATGCTTGGCCACCATCATTACGACACAAGATAAAGATGAAGCTTATGATCCAGTTTGTGAACTTCAGGCCTTCGGATCAAACAACTTTAGGGATATCTAAAAGAGGTACCTCAAGGATATGCTCGGGTTAGAAAAATTATAAAAGCAAGGAATGGCGAAATAAAAGACCTAAGTGTAAGTTAATAGTATGAAGGTCATGCTTAACAGTCTAAATATGAAAAAGATCTCATCCCAAAAGCATAACTAAGAACCCCTAAAGAACCTAAAAAAAGTGAAAGTTCTTACTCCTCTTAACAATACCCTAGCTAATATCTTTCGAAAAACCTACAACAAACTTAAGTCCAAATGGTGAATTACTGCATTTATCATCACATGAATGGACTTATAATAGATAAGTGCCAAAAGCTTGCTTATTCCATTGAAAAGATGATCCTAAAGGGATTTTTTATTTGTTAAGAAATAGTTTAATACTTTACTTTACTGTTTTGTTTTTTGTTTTAGGAAAATCGATATATTAGACTTACTCGTTTCAGCAAATGCACTTCATAATTATCTTTACTTTGAGTAATGCAGTCATCACTTTCAAAACTCTATATATAAGCAAAATGCAAGAAGGCAAGTCATAATTGAAAATGGTGAACCTTTCAGAAGCTTTAGCTCTTATACTTTCGGATTATAGTTTTAGTATGGATTTAAACTTTATTTCGGCCTTTCATCACTTTAGGTCTTCATATTGGCCTAACGAAAACTTCTTGTAAGGTGAGAGCTTAAGTCTTGATTATAATTCGTACAATGATATGGCCTAACCCAAAAGGTTTTCAAAAAGAAAATTGTTTACGAAAAGCGGTAATAGATCTGGATCTCCTTGTTTTTTTAACAATAGATCAGGTGAGGATGAGTTCGTACGATAAGTGAATACACTCTAGTAGCAGACCATCTTACGCATCAGATATTTCTTTTTTCCCTTCCAAGCAATCGGAAAATACAGGAGATCCCTGAAGGACTATCTTGTAAAGCTTTTCAAAAGAAAACTAAAAGCCAGTATGTAACTTCTCCACGAAGGGTACATTTCTTCGAAAATAAAAACTTTTATCGACTCGGCACCGCGTGGTAGGGAGAGTGCGTTACTCTTGCGAAGTCTACAACATTGTAAATACAAGTTATTCCAAAGTTCAATTCAACCACAAGTGGATGTGCTTCATTAATAATAATATTTTAATAAGTGTTTCCACGACCCCAACCCTTTTTATCCATGATAAATTTGGTTGGGTAACCCTGGCAAAGGTAGGAGACCTCTGAGGGATTCGTTACTCGCTAACCCCACATATGATTCACACATAGTATAACTCTTACCACCAATTATGAGAGAATGCTATATCACCTAGGCTTTACTACCGCCCGGTACATAATAAACAAGATAGCATGCAATAAGAAAGCCTAGATAGGTTTCGAGCACAATCAAGTCTCGGTGGATTCTGAGAACAATTGTATATGCCACAAGGATGGTAATGAAAGTATGTTGAGAAAGCACCTTAGTAGATCTCGAGCATAATCATTTGTGCTATAAGGCTTGCACTTAATGTACTGACCACAAGGATGGTTAAAACCTCGAAGTATAATTTAGAAGGTTGACTTCAAACTAAAAGATGAAAGAATTAAGGCGTGCTTTTAAGAAAGCATCAAGGCATGCCATTAAATTTTCTCATTGAGACTCGATACTTTATTAGATTATAGACTTATGAATGGCTAGGCGCCAAAAGTTAGATGCTTCAAATTTTGATTTAGAAGGCTCGATGACACTCGAGACCATTTTAAATTATGGCTATATGCTGCAGAAGTAGTTAAGCAAGCTTGGTGAGACCCGAGACCTCATTGGGTTATTAATCTATAGAAGGCTAGACTCTAAAAGAAAAGCTCCCTTCAATTCAGTGATAGCCTCGGTAAACCCCAAGCCTGAAGAAAAAATTTATACATAAAATGGATATAAGTAAATAAGGTTTCTGATATTTATACTCAGACCATTGTAGTTAGAAATTAAAGAAAGAGCTCAGTGAGACCCGAGAATATTGGTTAAGAGGCCAAAGTTCCTTGAAAAATGTCAAAAATTTATTAAAATGAAAAGGATAGTCCTTCGGAACTAAGATATAAGAATGAAAACCGATACAAAATGTATAAGTTCTCATAATAGCACTTTCGACAGCCAAAAGAAGCTTGAGGAATTGAAATTTATTTGATAGATGTGGTAGAATCCGAATATAGTGCTTGAAATGATTACAATAGCAAGATGCCAAAATGAAAGCATTGCAAAGTATTGAAATAATAAACAAAATTGAGTATATAATTTCTAAAACTAAATAAAACAAAATGAAATTGAGATAATAAAAGTGATTAAAAAGCATTGATATGCAAGTTCAAGCTATTGAAAGGACAAGAGTTCCTTTATCTTAGGCAATAAAATAATATGAATATTCAACATGTATCTATTGAAATGGTTAGCCAACAACAATATATACACGCACACATATATACACATTACATAGGGCTGTTATGGTTGAATCGCTCAACCGTACCAGCCGTTCATGCGGTTACCATCTATAACGGTAACGGTTATGGTAACGGTTACGGTAACGGTTGAAGAATTTGAAAACCGCGGTTAACCATCCAACCATACATGATTGTATTATGTAATATTTAACATTAAAGTATAAAAATTAGTAATTTAAGTTAAAGGAATAGCTTGTACATTCATAATATGTGCTTTCATGAACTAATAACATGTCATGCATATTGGTCATTTTATAAACAAAGAAATAAATTTGCAAAAACCAGTTAGAGCTATATCATTTTATCATCAATAATGAATATAATTGAAAATATATGTACGACATGCTTCAAAATTAAAAATATGACGGTTAACCATCATAGATGGTTGTGGTAACGGTTATAAGAATTAATAACCGTCAACAACGGTTACAGTTACGGTTGGTGGTAATAATTACGGTTACCGCAACTGTAACACCCCTAATATTACATACATAAAGAAAATATTTAGACAAGTACAACAAAATTATGAAGAAGAATTATTTAAGAAATATATGCTTGCAATTAAAACAAATTATTATGAGTATAGGTTTACTCTTATATGACAGCCTTCCCTCTGCCTAATACTTCTTCATGAACTTCCAGGGGAGAGCCTCCTGAAACTTGAACTTATCTTAGGTCTCATGTGATTGTAGTCAAGATTACCCTCCGGGGACTCGAGATGATTGAATGAGGGTAGGAAATGTAGTAATACGAAGACTTGCATCCCATACTATTTGCGTAATACGGTTAAGTTATCCTTCATCCGAAACAAAAGATAGATAGGTCCAATGGGACTCTATAAGCGACTAAGGATTCAAGCACATACTCATGATAACCTTCAATTTCAAAGAGACGATCTAACATCCAATTTGTTTGGCTCTCGGCCTTAGCATTGGCTTCACTGGAAAGTATTTTGAAATATTTTAAAATTTTACTTGGAGCAGCTGCATTTTAATGACATTTTAGTCATAAGCCCCTTGAATAAAAAGAGTGTTGCTTAATACTAAAACAATTCGGACATGTTGATTCCTAACAATAGTAAACAATAAGGAAAGTATGAAAAAAAGCCAAAAGATAAAAGTTACTTTCTATTGAAATGAAAAGATTACATGTACTAAAATTGTAAAAGGAATACAAAACACTAAGACCTTCTAAAGAACAAATTTTCCCTAGTACTAAATGTTATTCTAAGACCCCTAGACCAAGCCTCAACAAGCGTCCCTGAATGCTTAGCCAAATCATATGATGAAAGGTAGTTACCTAATCCTAGCTTAGAAACTAAAAGCTTCAGGAGAGAGGAATCCCTAGGTTCCGTCCATGGTATTATAACAGATGTTTAGGAATTGTGTCACTCTCGGTAAACTCCCCTTCGGCAATGGCTTAGGGAAAGGGACTTATACTTTTGAATCTGTAAATAGCCTTCGAAGGTACATTTACCTCGAGACTATAAAACCTCCAAAGGAATTTCATTGGAATTTTAGATTGCTTAGTATTCTATTTCTCATATATCATTTGGTGAACTTTGAAAAATTCTTGAAATACTACATCTAAGTTTTGAGATACGAACTTGAGCTTAACTGTTAAAATCAAGATTCTACTTTTTAACCTAGCAAATTTAATCCTAAGGAAGTTGATCACTTCAGTACAGGTTTTGTCATGAGATATTTAATGTCTTCAAGACGACTAGCAAACTCAATGTTGTGAAGCCTACTCATATGAGGATGGCTTTTGAGATTGCTTATTATCTTTAGAAACTGATAAAAAAAAAATTTACTATGGTTCCAAAGAACATTATAGTGTGAGATAGAACCGAAAGAGACTTCATCAGTTTAATCTAAACAAGAATGAAAACCTAGACAATGGTATAACAAGACAACTAAAAATATAAAAAAACAAGCAAATTTTATGGTTAATAAATGTTAAAAAATATTATGAATTATCAGTTTGTACAGTGGTTATTGGGGTTTCCTCTGTTACTACTTGAGGTTTAGCAAAGGGAGCCATAGAAGAGTCTGGAACTTCGGCACTCATTGAGTATTTATATTTTTTACAAAAAGAAAATGCTTCCACTTGTAGTTCATTCTCTCCCAAAAAGCTTGTCATTAAAACTTCCACTTTTTGCTCAAAAGAAGTTTCAACTTCACGAGCTTCTTCTTTAGATCTTTATTTTATTGCCAAAGAGTGACAACGTCATTTTTAATGTTTCAACCTCTTTGAGAGTTTCCTTGAAACTCTCAAATCGGTGCAATAAGACTGAAAACTCAACGGCTACCTATTTAAATATACATTTAAATATGAGATTTAAAAATGTAATCAGCTATTTTAAATAGTAATGATTGTTGGAACATGGCCACCAAGTAAAGGGTAAAATGGAAGAATTTCAAAATAAATTCCATTGTGGATCTTATTGTGCCTATGAAGTATAAACTAATTTAAATCTAATCTAAATAATTTTAAATAAAATCATTATTTTATTTAATAGATTAACATAAAGATTTTATTTGTTTATGTAAGTGGTATACAATGTGTACATGTGTGTCAAATACACATATGCGTGCACGTGCAACATATAATGTGTGCATGGTTTAATACGCCAATATCTAAGTGTTGGGATTTACACCGTAGTGGACATATAAGCCCATTCGTATGTTGTTATATAATAATATTATAATATAAAACATACTTATATAAATATATATACATATAAGTATAAAAAGGAACTATACACTTATACATACATATATTTATATGTAAAATGATTATATATATAATTTAAATATAAAATAATTTAAAATTCAATTTAATCTTTAAGAAAAATTGAATTTGAAATTAGATTTAGTTTTAAGATATCCATTTAAAATTCAAATTCAAATTTAAATATCATACTTCTAATTTTAAAATTATATTTATAAATACATATAAAAAAATTGTTTTCTATTTTTGGAAATGCATAAACAATATAAATATTATAAATTATATAAAATTTAAATTTATATATAAATACAAACAATGTTGTATAATCATACATAAAATAAAATGTACAGTTTTTAATTCATTTTTGGCTATAATTTTTTTCAAAAAAATTAATTTTTTTATACAATAATCTGTACAGATTTAAATCGTTATTGTTAATTTAAAATTTTAGTACAAAAGTTTATTTTATAAAATACATGTATATTTATATTTATACATATATATTACAAATATAATTTAATGTTATAAATCAATTAAAATTACCTTTTGTTTTTAAATAAAATATAAATATATGTGAAGCTTTTATTTTATATATTTACAAACATAATAAAATTTAAATTTTATGAAACTGGTTTATATATATACAATAATGGTTTTAAAATTTAATTTTGATTTAATAATGTTTTAAATAATTGTAAATTTGGGGGAAAATGGTTTTTTTATGTTATGGTCAGAAAAAATATGATCTTATACGTAAAAGAATTTTTATTAACACATTCATATTTAAAATGATAACAAACACATGTTTGAATTCGTGATATAATTCTAACCTATGTACAATAGCATATGATCAGACACACATATACACACAGAGATACACACACGCAGATATATATACATATATACATATATATATAATTGATATAAATTAAAAGTTACCTCAGTTGTGGTCTAGTTGTGACACCTTGAATGTTGAATCGATTGATCCCCAAGAATCTGTTTCTATCCCTTCCAAAGATTGTTGGTAACTGAGGAGATCTATTCACTTTTGATTTAAACTTGTATTTGGTTTGAAAAAGGAGGGGAAATGGTGGCTTGTACTTGCGGCCTAAGGGGGAGCTGAGGAGCTAGGAAAAGTAAAGTATAAAATAAAGAGGGTGGTGGGTTTGTATAAGAAGAGAGAAGGAGAGAAAAAGGATATTTGGATCTAGTCTTTTACCCCTTCTTTCTCCACCAATTCAAACCCTTATTTCAAAAACAACATACCCCTTACTCCCCTATACATGGTTGGCCATCCCTATAGGTGAATGAGCCTATTTGGATTTTTCAAACCATATTAGTAAATTCACATTTTAAATCCAATTCAAATGTGCATCGATATCATATATCAGCACGTACATATATAACTTTTATATATGTAATATTTTCATTGCTGACTCAAATAAAATTTTATAATTAATATTTCCCAAATATTAATTAATTTATAACAATTATACTAAATTAAATCGAGTGGAATTCGGAGTATTCGACATTTCAGTTGTGTGACTCATAGGTGTAAATTCAGTCAGCGATAGTGTGATAGTTTAGCTGATGGTGTGATAATATGGCCACATTTATCGCTTATGCAGTTTTGGTAAAAAACTAATTTTACTATTTTAAGCAGTCCCTCAGAGGGACAATTACCTACATCGATTCTCTTCGTCAAAACTATATCACATTAGGACTTACGGAATTTAGTATTTGTTAAAATTCCAATATTGTCCACATTCAACTTGTATAATCCAGACACAACGTCCTTGGTTCGATAATAACAATTGTTATTAACCTAAATGCTCTGGCTAGAGACTTTGAGTTGACTATAGTTGACCGTAATACAAACCTCATATAACTGTGGAGACAAATTCTCTTTGAATAGTATTTCACTTCCAATATTTCAACTTGGACCCAACTATAGTTGCTTGATGGACGTCATGCTATGATTTAACCATAATTAAAGTAGAGTATTCAAATTGAAGTTCTAGTATTCTAAGGTCAAGAGAACTGTGTAATATTGTCACTTCAATATTCTCTGTTTGACTTTACTTATATTAACCAATGGAAAACTATTGAGTGAGTCATTCCATGGTTATCCAACAACTATTAGTACGCAACCCTTTGGTGGTACCCCCAGTAGCCATGAGTAATACACTGCCCAATTTAGAAAGTATTGCATACTCTAGTCTTAATGGATGTATCAATATTTATTCTCGATACATCTAGACTAGGAATATTTGAAACGATGTGTTTATCTTCATTACGATAAATTTCTCATTATTACAATACATCTTAATTACTATCATAAAACATATCATTTGTGGATTTCTATTAAATATACTTAAATTAAATAAATAGATAAGATAACACATTATATCAAGTATATAATATAAAGAAAAATGCATTTTATTTCAAATAAGAATTTATTACAGAGTTAATAATTTACAGTAAATTATAGAATTGCCCCTAGGGCATACCCCTAACTATATCAATCTTCCACTTGCATTTAAGGCCAATTATGGAAGATCTATTACATCCCTTCAATCAGTTTGATGAGAGCCAATCGAGTTAGTCTGTTCGTGAATGAATCTGCTATGTTATTTTAATTATCTACTTTGTCAATCAATTCTCTCTGATGCTGATAAACTATATATATCCAATGGAACTGTTAGGAGTATGTTTCTTGACTTCTAGTGAGCTCTTATCATTACAATATTATCATTTAACAATTATGTTATCTTCTAAATATATGGAATCACCCTAGCTCAGTTATAAATTTGTGCATTTTTATAGATATGTTATTTTTATTGCGGCTCTATTCAAGGCGATGCACTTAGCCTTTTCTTTAAATGGCCACAACCTTCCTTTTGCAACATTTCCAATTTAAAGCTTCTTAACTAAGATTCGAATGTAAATTTAAAATTGACATATTATACTCGAAGAAGTTTGAGTCCGATACTTCTTTATAAGAATTTTGATGTTTCCTATAAACAATTCTCTAGTTCACAAATACTCGAGAATACTCTTAACCGCCTTTTAGTAATCTTAATTTGGATCTGATATTTGCTTCATATATGAAATACATTAGAAAAATACGATATTGTAGACAATACAACATGTATGATAATTCCTATTGCTAATGCTTAAGAAATTCATCTTACATGCTTCATATTTAACATTTTAATATGGTGTCTGTGCATATCATCTAGGATATTCCCAACATCCTTTTATACTGATTATAGAAGATGTTTTTCAAATCCTATATTGAGAGTTTAAACAATTAAACTAAAATTTATTTTAACATGGTACATCTTTAACAACCAGTAGTACGGTGTTTACTTATAGTTTATAAATAGGGGCATTTCACCAGAAGGATAAACTTTGCAGTCCAATTAGTTTCTAGGACATACATTCAAATAAATTACTTTCAAGGCCAAAGTCAGCAGAATAATTACTTTCAAGGACAAAGTCAATAGTCCAATTACTTTCAAGGACATAATTTCATAAGTTTTTAGGTCCAAGAAACTAATTATTTTGTGTTTTGTCCTTGAAAGTAATTATTTCAGTTGTGTGTCCTAGAAACTAATTTCACCTGCTAAAGAGGCCCTTGTGGCTAATTTCCACTTATAAATATTTGTGTCCCTTTTTAATATTCCTTCTTATAGATACACACTTCATCTACATTTTGATTGAAAATCAAACCATTTGATATTTATATATAAATACTTGTTCAACTCTGATGCTTATCGAATGATACTTTCGTATCTGTTGTTGGATCATATTCCAAAACCTACAAACTCAATATCGCTCCCACTGATTTCGAGACACTTCTAATGTTATCTGCAAACAGTTTATTCTAAATCATTGTTTTGGATTTTCAACTTCAATACATATGTACTAAAACACAAAGTCATACTAGGCTATAATTTTGTGAGTAAAATCCTAATTAACTTAAGCACGTTGGAAGATGAACCTGTTACGCTAATTTCAACAATTGAAATTTACAATGGTATTCTTATCAATGTTGCTCACTATACTCCAACTGCATTAGTCTTTCTCTTGAAGACACATTTTCGGTGGATGGATCATATCCCTTTTGGTATAGCTACCAAAATCATATTTGATGGTGTACTTGGAATCCATTTCAGGTTTGCGCATCATACCATATGGAAAAATCAATACTCTTAATGGTTTTATTAACCACTAAGGAAAATATATTCTCAACATTGATAAGAAACATATAATTTCTCTTTAATGTGCAAGAGTACTTATTTGACATTATAATGCATTGCGTTGGTTTAGGTTTGGTTAATTTCATTTCATCCCTTGTAATCAGTTTTATCTTTGGATCATATCCAAATCTATTTTACTACCAATAATTTTTAAAAGAAATTCCTTCGCTAGAAAGTTGATGTTTCTTGAAACAACAATTGTTTCTTAGTGCAATGGAATATGTCTTCACAAACATTTTATCAATTGCCTTACATATATATAAAACCAATTTGGTTTTAGTTTACAAACTTTATGATCAAAATATAAATTGGTTAATTAATATTGATCGGTCTCAAACTCCTTTGGGGTGGCCCACATATGATCCCTCACAAATGATTATTACGTACAATCTTTCGACTCGCACAACATGTCAACTACCTAACCTAGGATATGTTAGGGTTTCTTATAAACCCTTATCTTGTTTGATTTCATAAATTTTCTTTAGATGAAATTAATTTTAACCTTATATACTACTCTTAAGTACATGACCTTACAAAAAGAAGTTAACTCAACTTCACTCATTATCTATCGTACTTTGTTCAGCGAAGTCCAATTACTCCTTATTGATACGTCATTATGTATCATAGGAAGGATTGACTTTTAAGATTGAATCTTTATTTATTTTTAGATAAATTAGGAACTATTTCCAATATACTTATATATTCGATCAAATCAAATCATTTTATTTCTTTTGCATGTTATGTTATTTATTTTCGTTTTATATTCTATGAGCTTACCATAGGCATACTATGTGTGTATCTAATACACATGTTCATGTATGTGATAATTTATTAGTGAATTTAACAAAGTACGAGGAAATGTTTTGGCATCATTAGACTTACGATTGCCTATAACAATATCTATCAATTTTAAGAGTTCACCAACTTTTATGTGTTCTCACTGAATAGGTAATTTTCCCTTTATAGTTTGAGATATAATTCACCAATACCATATGATACAAAATCATATGATTAAGTAATTATTTCTCAAAACTGTAGCATGGCCTATAATTCTAAAATAATTGCAAAAATTGCATATACTTCTGTATTTTCCTATGCATCACTTTTGTTATGAAAATTATAGTTTTATTTTATAATGAACATCCAAAATATTCATATTAAAATAGAACTATATATATTCAATCAACATTGAAAATAGTTATTATTTCACAAAAAATATTTGGTATAATTACAATAATAATTTCGTAACTTGATTTTATTACCAAAATTGTTATATGGTATGCTCTTACTATTTCCGTCATTACTATAATAGCATATAAAGTACGAAACTCTATTCAACCACTTAATATGGGCTATTTATTTTATTTACTATACCCAGTTACAGTTGAGTTTTTTTGGATCAAATTTATATGAAAATACGTTTTAGAATAGAAATCAATATCAAATAAGTTGTATTTTACGTAAACGAATCAAACTAACTTTTCAATGATCGAATTATTAGGTTCATCTTATAGCTCTTAGTCTAGCGTTACACCTAATCTAATAAGATCCTTACTATAATCAATCATATTGAATTCACGATATGACACTATGGTTTACTTGCGCACTTCGAATGAACTAAATTCATCAAGGTTTCATATATTACAAATTATAATTGTTCACCATATAACATTTACATGTGATTGAATATGTATCAAATATCCATATATTTGTATTGTTTTAGGATTTGAAACTCATAGAAGACAATACGTAGTCTAAGGAAAATAAACACATAAATGACCAAGTTAAGAACGTATTTAGTAGTTGTATAATTGTTCTTGCACGGGACTTGAATTGACACCATGCAACAAAAAAAATCCGAAAGGTAATCGTTCTTTGTAATGGTACGTCCATTATTTATAATGACATTACAAAACCATGTGTGAGGCATAAAGCCTCGGCAGCTACAAACCCGCACGGCACAAGTCATGACCATACCATCATACATAATCAGTACAAAACAACATACCCAAAATCAATGAAATAACATAATGGGGTCTAAGATCGAAATAGATCTTCTATACCTAACTCAATACCATCATCGTGATCGTCGGGGTCGGCTGAGCTGGATAGGCCTGTAGTATCATAAGGAGAATCAAAATGGGTAGGATGAAAACTAGACTTATGGGGTAGATCGGTGGCTAGTATCTAAGGAAGGAGGATCTGTAGAGAAAACCTTTGATAGATAAGCATCCAGACTGGCAACATCTATTTGGGTTGGATAAATCAGGCGAGGGCGTAGTCGTATGGGGTAATGGGAAGGGTAGTGTCGGATCAAGGATAGTGACCTTAGCTTTCCATTACCTCGGAGGGGGAAAATTTTATTAGTGAGTACATGTTATATTTCTTTTTGTAAATATTAATTTTGTTCATTTTTATATTTTGGTTGATCAACATTTTAGCAATTATATTAAATGCACAAATTTATCAATGTAGATTAGTTTAACTTATACAAAGCAGATGTTCTTTTATTATTAGTGTTAAACATTACATTTCATTTTACTAATAAGCTCCCATTAGACTTTTATGTTTGTCAAAACCTTAAGACGAAGCATAGAAATCTTTGAATTCTATAGTGAGCGTTAGGACTCACTTAACTTGGGATTCTATCCTTGAGGAATATAAATAAATCATAGGCCCACAAGCGATGGATAACACTTTATTGGTTGTATCATATACAATTCTTAACCTATGGTCTTCATCCTAATCTCATTTCCACCATAAGGAATGTCAATAAATCGAAAGAGATTATTCACTCGTACCAACCATTTCACAACGACTTAAGTATAAATGCACGTACCTTGACGAATATCAAAAAATGCTTACATATATCTTTCCTCCTCTATTCAATACATTGATCGTACTACACATAACATCCTTAGCTTGACAAATATCAACAACTAAGGAGTATGCAAGTCATCTATAAATATATAAATGGTATAGGACAATATTTATATTAAATATTCACACTCTTTAACATATTTAATTAAGATATCGACTTATGAAATAATGTAATTCTTATAAAACACCCACATGATTCAATTGTCGGACACAGATGAAATCACGGTAGACGTACTATACATATGTATTTATTCCGTAAATCTAATTAATATAATGTTCCAGCTCTCATTATACATTTATATTATACAAGTTTGATTATGATATAACATTTTATAATTTAAGTAACTTATATAATATCTTATGTATAATCTTATATTAATTTTATAATTTAATCTTATTTAATTAATTTAGATAGTTAATTAATTAACATTCTTTATTTTATTCGGTTAAACATATTAAACATGATATGTATACTATAAGATATATAGTTACACACATATATCTTAATATATATGCGATATATTATTTATTAATTAGCATTTTATTTATTTAACAAATTTTAACTAATTATAATTTATTTCAAAAATTGTATATACATATATTACCTTAAACATTTTAAGATAATGCATATCAATATATATGATATTTAACTTGTTTAGTTAACTGTTTAATTAATTATTAAATTTTTTAATCTAATTAATTATTAAATAACTTTCACATTTTAATTAATAAATTTTCAAAATGATTCTGAAAGTTATTTTATAATATTTATAAAATTTTCAATTATTTTAAATTAAACCTTTTTAATTTAAAATTTTATTTTAGTTTCAAAACAGATTTTGTAAATTAGTCCAGGGCACAAATTCAAATTAGGCCTTTCATATCAGGGATAACCTTTAGGCTAACTTTGCCTTTTGGGCCAAGCAACCAAGAGCAGGTACTTGATTGCCCAAACCCAGCTTAGACACTACTTTTCTAGACCCCCTACAAATGGTTAAGCTTAATTAGTTAGCCTTAATACTGCTAATTTAGACTGCATAGTCTATTTGATTCTGATGCCATTGTTGGAATTGGGTCGACAAGCAGGGGTAAAATGGGTGAATTTAAAAAAAATCTATTTTGGATCTTATTGGGCCTACGAAGTCTAAATTAATTTAGATCTAATCTAAATAAATTTTAAATAAATTCATTATTTTATTTTAATAGATTAATATAAAGATTTTATTTGTTTACATAAGTGATATATAATATGAACATATGTATCGAATATGTTAATACCCTAAGTATTGATTTAGATAAACAACCATATAAATATTACTGCTAACATATCTCGAGTTATGCAGTACTTTCAAATATATTATGGAGACATTTTACAGAGAAAAACAAGAACTCAGTGAAAGCAAATGAATTATATATATGAAGATTAATCGGAATAAATGGAAGAACAAAATTGATTGAAGAAGAATGAAATGAAAATTTTGTAATGATAGTGATATTTGAAGGGATGAGTAATTTTCTAAATCCTAGAATCTTTGTTAAAAACCCATGACAATTATACTTAAAGATCATCGACCATTGACCTCAATCGAATCATAAAATATCCACAGATATGAAGAACTTTGAAATCTGAAAATCTCATATGCATGTCAACATATCCCCCCCAAGTATGTCGGCATATTGACTATTTTTCCATTTTTTAAAATTCAAATGAAGGGATTTTCCCTCCATTCCTTCACCAATGGACATGTCTCTTCAACCACTATATAATGGCTCTAGAAAATGAAAGTTAACAGTCAACTTTCTCGTTTTCTCTTATTCTTTCATTTCCATAATTTTGTGAGAAAGATCCATTACTTATTCTTCCACTCTCTTTGCAAATCCATACTCATTCACTTCAATTCTTCAAGTATTTGTAAACCACACGAGATCGGATAATTTGTACTTGAATTCATATCATTCTCTCTCTAATTTCATCATATTCCTCAAAGAGTCAAAGATATATTATTATTGGAGGTCTATAGAATCATTGTATTGAATTTGCAAGAATATGTATTAAAGATACAACTACTTGCCCGACTCTACTTGGATTGTAAAATGAAGATGGTCTTCTTATAGCCTGTGAAATCAAGAAGGTGATCTTATTACCGGTTAAATCAAGAGGGTGCATCTTGTAGCCCATGAAATCAAGATTATAAAGGAATTCTTGCCACCAGTGGAAAGAAGGTGGTGATAGTGAAATTCTGTATAGTGCAGTGTAAGAATGAATGTAGGTTAGGATATCCGAACCAGTATAAAAATTCCTGGTGTTATTTATTTTACTGCATCTTACTTTACTACTTACTTATTCTATGATTATTTGTTTCTATTTGCAATTTAAGTAGATAAAGTTCTAAATTCATAAGTAAGTTTTAAATAGTTGAAATACACACTTCACCCCCTATAGTGTATAAATAGTCTTAAGATCCACTCTGCATTGTGTTATAGGCAACCCATTTTCCCATAAAGCACACATATATGTGTATGTGTATGTGCATGTGCACGTGCAACATATAATGTATACATGGTTTAACATGCCCGTATCACTACAACGGACATATTAGCCCCTTAATATACATATTTATTGTTTGTTGTTATATAATAATATTATGATATAAAATATACATATATAAATATACGTATATATAAGTATAAAAGTAATTATACATATACATGTATACATATATTTATATGTAAAATGATTATATATAAAATTTAAATATAAAATAATTTAAAATTCAAATTGAACCCTTTAAGGAAAAAAATAAGATTAGTGTTAAAATATCCTTTTATAATTCAAATTTAAATATCTTAGTTTTAGTTTTAAAATTATACACACACACATATCGAATAATTATTTTTTATATTTGAAAACGCATAAAAAATATAAATATTATGAATAATATAAATTTTAATTTATATGTAAATACAAAGAATATTATATAATTATACATAAAATAAGATATATAGTAATTTATTCATTTTCGGTCATAAGAACTTTTAACAAACTCAAATTTTTTATACAATATTCCATGCAGATTAAGTAGTTTTTTAATTTAAAATTTCCATATGAAAATAAAGTTAATGTTTTTTATATAAAAAATATTTTATACAATACATGTATATTTTTATTTACGTGTATATTTTTATATATTACAAATACAATTTAATAATTTAAATTAATCAAAATTACATTTTGGTTTTAAATAATATATATAATTATAAGAAAATATTTTTATTTTATATACCTATTAAAATAACAAAGAATAAAATTTATTAAAATAGTTTATATATGTTATCAGGCATTTTGACCCAGCCATGTCCGAACTGACTAGACAAGTTAGACTCGACTGTCATCAAGACCACTAGCCCAGAGCGATTATTGTATGGTCTAGAAATCAAGTGCAGGCAATGATATGAAGTGACGATCAACCGAGACAAAGAGATAGACCCTCTAGAATATTCTAAGGACGGATTAGTACCTCCCCTAGGTAGGGGATCGATGCATATCCCTTCCCCGGGGGATCGGTATATATCCTCAGTTTTTGTCCCAAACTGGGTGAGATCGATATAAAGTGACAAGGAAGGCCCCACGAGGCTACATTTCAAATCTCAAGTCATTTGGTGTTTGTATGCTCAAGTTATGGGCAAATTACTTCACCTAAGAAAGGGATCGTATAAAAGGGATCAGATCGTATTCAGTCCAACAATGCAACTCGATGGAAAATGAACGATATCTCACAACCCAGAAGTCCAATACACTTGAAACTTTGGGAAAAAGAAGATGGGAGCCTAGGGAGTCCACCCTAGGGATCGCACCCCAAAAAGCACAAGAAAGTGGGATCAGCCCACTTCCCTCCAGAGGGATCGGTCTAAATCAGATAACATCACATGTTGTAACAAATATTGATCAATAACTCAAGTTATACTAATCTGATTGGCATGAAACTTGGAGGCTAAGCATAATACAACATGGAGAAGCTCCCATAGCGATCACATCCCCAATATCATCAATCATAGGGATCGGCCTTGATCCCTATTTCTTGGAATTTGGGCCATACGATCCCTCCTGTGAGCCCCTATGGATCTGGAGAGCCTTCGGTCGAATTTTAAGGGAGATATTTCGCCGTCTTATTCTATAAATACAGACTTGATTGTTCATTTTCGAGACTTTTATACTGCTTGTTGCTTTGTACTCTTTTGTAACAAAGGTTTTTCATCTGACCCCTCTTGTACTCAGTTTACAAAGTGATTAATAAAGCTTTCTCTTCAAAGTGGACACAGGCAAACAATGCTGAACCACTATAAATTGTCGTGTCTCTATTATTAGCTTGTTATTTTATTGCTTTGCTACTATATTCTCTCTGTTTACATTTATTCTTCTTCGTTTATTCCTTTACAAAATCTATATTGGGTGTTTGTGCTAATTTTTGGTGCAAACATTTTGGTGCTTTCACTGAGAATTGAATTCTAGGCTTTATTGGATCTCATCATCTACTTGTGGATTCCTATATTCACGAGATAGATCCAGCTTTCTGCCGACAAGTTTCCTATTCTACTCAAATCTGAAAGAGATCTATGAGGAGACTATTAGGCATGGTTGGCACAACCAGGTCTACTTCTTGTGTTGTTGAATGAAATGATGATGCTAGTGTTCTTGTTCGAAGTTGTTCATGTGTTCGTGTTCATTTGGTAGGGATCGAGTTCTCTTATATATGCAAGTTTATAGGATCGGATGCTGAAGTTCATAGTCAAGTTAGCACAGCCAAAAATGGCCAAGTATACCTAAGTGGAGGGATCACATTCGATCCCTCACCAAGGCAATTCAGCCTTGTGGGGATCCCATCACTTTGTCACATGTCAACTGATGTGATCCCTCCACCAGCATCATTCGACCGACCCCTATACCATCGATCCCCTACAATCAAACCCTAGCTGATCGCTTTATCTCAACATTGCCGATTGCTCTCTCAAAGCCAAAATGATTGATCTCTCCATACTCCAAAATGACTGATCTGTCCATACTCCATCATGACCGATCCCTCCTTCTTAGGGTCTAGATCTAATCCCTCCACACCTATCATCATAGGTCCCATGAATGAACGATCCCTTCTTCTTGGGGTCTAGAACCGACCCCTTCATTACTGAATCCTCCGCTCACTACAACCGATCCATATACCCATTTAACGACTGATCTCTAAGAAAATACCGATCACTTATAGGAGATTGGTGACTAAATAAAAAAGTGATGTAGGAAGGGATTGGTTAATTCTATTCACTTCCCTTACGTTCTATGACTGACCGGGGCATAGGGGATCAAGTGGCAGCTGCTTAATTGCAGCCAAGGAATGGACAAGGAACTGCTACTCAAACGGTAATCCCAAAGGCTGGAGGACCAAGGTGATATGATACCAACTAGGATCAGTTACCGAATTAGACTTCTAGGATAGGTTACGACTGCTCTCAGCTGACCAACTCCCAAATGTATGATTTGGCAGCTATGGTACGGCTACTTGTGTGACGATTGACCTAGGTCGCTTATTATGCCATCTCAAAGTATAGTTATCCATTAGAAAAGTCATCACTTACCATTATAGAACCTCCATCATCAAGTCACGAGTGGTAGTCATCAAAAATGTCAAATATTATTGAAACGTTTGTCGAAAAACTCACTACAAGGCTAACTTGAAGTTGGACCCGAAGTAAACACCAAGATGACTCCAAGCACCGTTTTTCACCAACCCAACACTTCAAATTTAACGACTCCAAGCGAACCAAGGGTTGACTCTAAACAAATAGCAAATTTTCTCGGGTTGGACTCCAAGTAAATTATCGTCAACTCATCAATACCGGTCCATCTTGTTTTGGTCATAACTCGGGCTGTAGACTCCAAATGACTTGAAACTTGGTGTGCAACCTCAAAAGGCCTTCCTTACTGCCTAATATAGATCGCACCCCATTTGGATGAAAGTTTGGGGATCATCACTGATCTGCTACCCCATCCTAACCGATTCGCCATTCGATCGGCGTCCTCAACCATCAAACATTTGACAATCATGCATACAACATTCATAAGCATTACAAGCAGTGGTAACTTGAAAATGGACCGGACTGATAATGATTGCAGCATCTTCCTCGATCAAAACCTATTCATCGAAGTCGTTCAATGTGCAGATTATCCAAGGAGATTCAATGTGTCAACCATGCTAGCGTATTCTATGAATATAGACCCCTAACAACATCTCGTGAAGTACGAGTGGCACATGGATCCTGCCAGAGCGATGGATGCCATTGAATGCAGATTTTTTCCCATATTCCTCGAAGGAATAACGATCATGTGGTTTACGCAGTTACCACCCAGGTCCATCTCCTCATACGATCAATCGGATCAGAAGTTTGTCGAGCAATTCAGGATGCATGCAACTCATACCAAGGATGTGATGTCATTATCCAATTTATTCCAAGTGCCAGGCGAGCATCTCAAAGACTTCCTGTAGAGATTCAATGTTGTCATCGCTAAAGTGAACAATCCCAGCGAGAATATCATACTTATGGCATTGATAAGGGGAATCGACCCCAAGACGGACTTTGGCGACTGGTAAGCTGGAGAGCCTCTTATGACCTTGGATCATTTCTGTTACAAAGAGAACCAAAACCTAAGCAAGGAGGAGGTAGATCAGACTAGGAGAAAGAACGATACAAGCTCGTTGGCTAGAGGAATTCAAAGCGATGGCAGCATTGAGGCCTTAGATGAGGACTCAAATTCTAGAAGACGACCCAGAATCCCCAAATTCGACTCATATACTCCTTTGAACTATTCGATTGAAACATCTACTTGGAGACTCATAACTCGGAGCAGTATTGGAAACCAACCTCGAGAGAGTCCACCGAAACCCAGAAGAAATCGGGGAAATGTTGTATATTTTAAGATAATATGGTCATAACATCGGCGATTGCAGACACATTCAAGATATGATCAGAAAGATGATCCGGAAAGGAAAGCTTCAACAATATGTGCAAACCCCGCAGAATGGTTGATAACGAACATCTGACCCATATCAATAAAGAACTTTGATTATCAATTGGACCACCTACGGCCGACTTCCAACTGAAAAGGGCTAGGGCGAAGTGGAATAGCGAGCATATGCAATTATGTTGTGAACTGTGACCAACTTGAACTAAACTACTTCCAAATGACGCAGGTGACCGATTAGGTGCCAACCAACCTCCACGGACCATGATCGGTCCTTTGGAGGATCACTACGACGAGCGTGATTCAACCGTTCATCAGCTACCATATGCCCCTTAGTTGGGGGCAAGGACTCCAAACAGAAAGTGGGTGTGGCTCGACCATCGACCTCCTACTCTATGATTCAATTCTGACAGAACATCTATGCCTTACTCAGAGCCCGATAAGGTCAGAATCCAATACAAATTGGACACAACTCACCATCCACTCATCAACCTCCGTGCTTGACTTGAAGACCGGAAAAACACTTGGAGTGGATGCAACCCGACCATCCACTCCCCATCTCATACTTAAAATTCACTAAGATACTTATGCCTCTCCTGAAGCTCAGCAAGACCGAGACCCAACTAAAGTGGATGTGATTTGACCATTCACACATTAACTTTTGTCCTGGACACAGGAGGCAGTCTAGGAGCTCGACTCAAAGTGGACATGACTGACCGTCCACTCATCAACCTTCGTGCTTGACTTGAAGACCGAAGAAACACTGGAGTGGATGCAACCCGACCATCCACTCCTCGGCTCATACTTGAAGTTCGCCAAGAAACTTATGTCTCTCTCGAAGCTCAGCAAGACCGAGGTCCAAATATAGTGTACATGATTTGACCGACTACACATTAACTCCTGCTCTGGACAAAGGAGGCAGTCTAGGAGCTCGACTTATTGTAGGCATGATTGGTCGTCTACTCATTAACCGTCGCCCTCGACATGAAGACACGACTGCAATGTGAGGTGGATGTGATTTAACCGTCCACCCAACAACTCTCTCCCTTGAATTACAGGGAGGAGTACGAAGCTAATTGGACGAGAACTAACCATCCAACCAAAGCATGGACCATGGACATAGTCCGACCATCCATTGCTTAATCACTAAGTGGACATGAAGCAACCATCCACTCGCCAACTTTTGTCCTCAACACTGGGCATAGAATTCCTTCCCATGAATGAACATGACTCAACTGTTCATTTGACAGCTCTTACCTTGACCTAACGGGTGGAGTATAAATCAAAAATGGGCGTGACTGACCACCCATCATTAAACTCTGGTCCTCGGAGTGTGGACCGGAGTATAAACACAAAAAGATGTATGGGGTTCGACCGTCCATCGACCAACTCTGGTCCCCAGAGCGCAGACTAGAGTATAAACATCAATGGGTGTGACTGACCACCCATCATAAAATTCTGGTCCCCGGAGCATGGATCGGAGTATAAACACAAAATAATGGACGTGGTTCGATCGTCCATCGACCAACTTTAGTCCCCAAAGCAAGGACTGGAGTATAAACATCAAACGGGTGTGACTGACCACCCACCGAAGAACTCATGTCCCTCAACAGGGACCAAAGTATAAACATATAAAAAAGTGGACGCGGTTCGACTGTCCGCTATCTAACTCTTGCACTTGACTTAGGGGTAAAGAAACTACTCAAAGTGGTTGTAGTCCGACCATCCGCTCACCTGCTCGAGCTCAAAGTTCTCCAGAACACTAATCTTGCTCCCAAGGCTTGGTAGAAATAGGATCCAAATGGAAGTGGACATGGTATGACCGTCCACGCATCGACTCCTGCCCCGTATGTAAGGGGTAGTTTGAGAGCCCAAGCCTAAATTGGACATAGTTCGATCGTCCAATCCAAAGAGGATGTGATACGTCCATCCATGACCTTGCTCGCGCCTGAAGTACGACGAACTATTCAAGCCTTGCTCGGACATCAACAAGCCCAAAATCAAAACCAAGACATAGACACGGTTCGTCCGTCTAGCTAATAACTCTAAGTCCTCAGAGTGCGGACTGAAGTATAAAATCAAATTGGGTGCGATGCGACCACCCGCTAACAAACTCTTATCCCCAAAGTGGGGATATGAGTATAAACAAATAGATGAGTGTGGTTCGACCACTCACTGTTCCATAAACTCAAACACGAACTCGACAGGAGGAGTATAAACTCATTATGGATGGAATTCGACCATCCACGAACTAACTCCGCTAACCCAAGACTAGGGGTAGGAGTACAAACTATTGAAAGCAGAATATGACTGCTCATCAAAGCTATGGCTTGGTGTTCTTTACGACTCAAGGCAACGACCGCAGGGAGGCCTTAATACAATACCAATTGGAACGACATTCGAAGTTATAGGAAATCGACTTCATCGTGCCATCGGATCGATAGGCAATATCAATCCAAGCTTTCTATATCATGCCGCTGGGTCGACGGTCAATATCGACCCATACAAAACACAAGCGGAAGGGACCCGAATGTCCTCTGAAAAACTCCAATCACCAGAGTGCGGATACGAAAATAAACCACGAATAAGTGTACTTGATCATTAATTCTCCAGCACCCTCCTTCGATCCGTTAGGAGGAGTATGAAACCAGATGACCATGACCTAACTGCACTTGAGCTAAATCTATCCCTCGATCTGATGGGAGAATATGAATCAAAATGGTTGTGACTAGCCATCCAGCTACGAATGAGTGCGACACGACCGTTCATTCGTTGACTCTTATCATGAGCCAACTACAAGAGCAATATGAAACGGATGTGATTCAACCGTCCGCATACTGATCCTTGCCCTTAGTCTGATAGGGAGAGCATCAATCACTGATTGGATGTGACTTGACCATCTATTCTTCAGGTCCTCGCCCAGAGTATGGCGACATTTGCGCCAAAAGTGTACGTGATTGACTGTCTAGTACCCAACTCATGCTCAAAATTCGATGGAGCATCGAAGTATTCCCCTGGAAGGAAAAACTAGAATACAATCCAGTATAGGCGCAACTCAGCCTTCCATCAACTAACCCAATCTCGTGATTCAACGGGAAAGGGTATAAAGCTAAAGCGGACATGGCTTGCCTTCCTACTAATCAACGTATGCCCCAGACTTGGGGGCACGAGCGAGAAACAAGATGAATGTGAATCGACCATTCATCAATCAACTCTAAGCCTTTGAAGCTTAGGCGGAAGTATAAACATGAATCAGATGAGTCTCGACCTTCAACGCAGTACATCTATTAATCCAAGACTAGGGGCAGAAGTGTGATCATTCAAGATGACTGTAACAGCTTAATCTGTGACTCATGGTTAGTGTTTACAACAACTTGGGGCTACGACCGAAAGGATGCCTAGAGATAGAATCATCAAATCGATGCCCATGCTCATGGGCAACCGACCATCACTCCAACCCGAACGATGAGTAACAGATCGTGAGTACATTAAATGGAAAGCGTGTTACTCGAATATACAAGGTGATTCAAATTCAAAGCAAAAGCTATCTATGTATCTGCATGTAACATAAGACTAAACTCTATTTAGTGTTTGATTCAACGGTCCTTTAAGCCTGATCTTCAACCATCATAGATAATTGCTAAAAGCGTCTAGAACTGACGCAGCGGATTAAACAAACAATCTTCAATCGGTGAATGTAGTAATCGATGGATTGATGAATACTGAAATGCCCGAATTCATTGATCCGAAGATACCGAATTCTAGCTATCCCGAACTCGTTGATCGCGCACGATACCGGGTTCAAAGATCTGCGATTCTTCACGCGTTGACCAAGCGCACTTGATTCCGCGAATCGGCTTCAACAATCGAAGATTCGAGCGCACTCGAATGTCGAAAGTGGAGATAGGAGATACACTCGACTACCAATTGAAATTGAAAGCACAAAGCTAACAAAAGAGAATTTTATTCAAAAATCAACAACCTTTACAAATGACTCACACGGCCTATTTATAGGCGTTTTACAATTCACACGAAATTACAACAAAATTACACCATCTCCTAAGTCAGTTCCGACTTACGACCTACGAGTCATGACATAACACCAGTAGTTACAATACCCTGTCAACGACTTACGACTTAAAATCAGACGATATATGAAAACAGACGACATACGACTTATAACAGATGCGACTCAACATATAAACTGGTGGCATCCCAGAACAGCAACTTAAAGCAATCAACGGTAGAGATTAACTCAGTAGAGAAACAACGGCAACAGCTTCAGCGACTTAAAAGCATGCGCCGACTTAAAGAAACCAATGGTAGAGATTAACTCGGCAGAGAATCAACGGTTTCCATCCTCAGCGACTTAACTCCTGACTCGTTAGGTCATTCACGAGACTTAACTAAGTCGTAACTCGGTGACGACTTATCACCTGTTCCGTTAAGTCGTTCCCAGCACTTGCTCCTATAGCTTTTAGGTCGTAACCCAGCACTTCCCTTAGGTCGTAACCCAGCACTTCCCTTAGGTCGTAACCCAGCACTTCCCTTAGGTCGTAACCCGGTAGGTCTTCCTGGCGACTTAATATCTTTGATAATCTGCACCTCTCCACTAGTTAGGTCTTCCACTCTCTTAAGTCGGTCACGACTTAAGTGACCCATCATGTTAAATCGGTCGCTTATGTGTTCTGCTTCCTTGAGTCGGTCACGACTCATAGCCCCTTCCATAAGTCGCGTACGACTTATGCCTTCATTCCTGGCCTGAGCTACATCATCCTCCCCAGGTTGAGAGAAATTCGACCTCGAATTTGGATATTCTTCCATATTAGTTTGATCATCCCCATGATATGGTACAAGATGTCTAACATTGAATACATCCGACGTGTACACATTCTTTGGCAGCTGCAATTTATAAGCGTTTTCATTAATTCGTTTCACGATTTTTACAGGACCAATTTTTCTGGCTTTCAACTTATTATAAGCGCCCACTGGAAAACGATCCTTTGTTAACACTGCATAAACTAAATCATCTTCGTTGAATTCAACACTCCTTCGCTTCACATATGCAGATCGTTTATATTTCTCATTTGCTTTCTCCAATCGTTCCTGAACGATTTTATGACATTCCGTCAACCCATCAACAAAATCAGCAGCTTTCTTAACTGTCTTCTTTGATTGTGGTACTACCGTTAAGTCCAACGGTCCCTTCGGTAAACTGGAATATACAATCTGGAATGGACTGAACCCTGTACTACGATTCACCGCATGGTTATGAGCAAATTCTGCCTGGCATAACTTCACATCCCAACTCTTCAGATTATCTTGTACAAGACACCTCAGCAAATTCCCCAATGATCTGTTCACAACCTCGGTCTGTCCATCTGTTTGCGGATGATAAGCACTACTAAACTTCAGCTTCGTTCCCACCATTTTCCACAAACTCAACCAAAAGTGACTCAGAAATCGAGTATCTCTATCCGACACAATAGATTCTGGCAATCCATGAAGTCGATAGATCTCCTTGAAAAACAATTGAGCAACATGAACAGCATCCGCCGTCTTCTTACAAGCAATAAAATGGGTCATTTTCGAAAATCGATCAACCACCACATAAATGGAATCGTTACCACGCTGTGTCCTCGGTAATCCCAACACGAAGTCCATACTCACATCAACCCATGGTTTAATTGGTACAGGTAACGGCATATATAACCCAGCATTAGTTGCAGTTCCTTTCGAAATCTGACAGATATGACATCGCTCCACAAACCTCTCCACCTCTTTCCTCATCGATGGCCAAAAGTAAGATTGTGAAATCAACTGTAATGTACGGTCTCTACCCACGTGTCCTTCTTCATGTAGCTCTTTTACGATCTTCATTCTCAAACTACCCTCCGGTATGCACAATCGATTTCCTTTGAACAGAAAACCATCTATCATTATAAACTCATCCGTCTCCCCATCCTTGACTTTATCAACAAACTTTGCAAAGTAAGGATCATTGTCAAATAATTCTGGTAACATTTCAAACCCCGTCACTTCAACCTTTAGTGTAGTCAACAAATGACTCCTCCTACTCAAAGCATCAGCCACGCGATTCGTCACCCCTGACTTGTGTTTAACAACAAAAGTAAATTGTTGCAGATATGCAATCCACGATGCATGTCTCGCTGAAATCTTGTCTTGCCCTTGTAAATGCTTCAACGCCTCATGATCAGTGTAAAGAACAAACTCCTTCTGAAATAGATAGTGTCTCCAGTGTTTAATAGATTGCACAACAGCATAAAATTCCACATCATATGTACTGTATCTCATCTTTGCTCCTGATAATTTCTCGCTAAAGTATGCAATAGGACGCCCCCTCCGACTCAACACTCTTCCAATTCCAACCTTGGATGCATCAGTATGTAGTTCAAACACTAACTGAAAATCTACACTAACTGAAAATCTGGTAATATTAGAATTGGTGCAGACGTCAAGAGTTCTTTGATTCGCTCAAAAGCAACCCCGGCTTCCTCCGTCCATGCAAACTGTTTACCCTTCATGCAATCCGTAACAGGTGCCATCACACTACTAAAGTGTGGAATAAACCTCCGATAAAATGAAGCCAACCCATGAAAACTACGAACTTCCGTTATCGTCTTGGGCTGTGGCCAATCTCTGATAGCTTCAACTTTACTTTGATCAACCTGTATTCCTTCTTCCGACACAACATACCCCAGAAATAAAACACTATGCGTCATGAACACGCATTTCTTCGTTGCAGCATAAAACTGTTCTTGTCGCAGTACCATCAGCACTTCTCTCAGATGATTCAAATGTTCCTTTGGACTTCCACTATATATCAGAATATCATCGAAATACACCACCACAAACTTCCCAATGAATGATCTAAAAATTTGATTCATCACCCTCATAAAAGTACTCGGAGCATTTGATAAGCCAAACGGCATAACCAACCACTCGTATAGACCCTCCCTGGTTTTAAAAGCAGTCTTCCACTCATCTCCTGGTCTGATACGAATTTGATGATATCCGCTCTTCAAATCAATCTTCGAAAATATAATAGCTCCGCTTATTTGATCTAACAAGTCATCCAACCTCGGCATTGGAAATCTATATCTCACAGTAATCTTATTCAATGCTCGACTGTCAGTGCACATCCTCCACGTTCCATCCTTTTTGGGTACCAATAAAGCTAGTACAGCACAAGGACTTAAACTCTCCTACACACGCCCATGTTCAAGCAATTCTTCCACTTGCCTCCGCAACTCTTCATGTTCCTTCGGACTCATTCGATAATGTGGTCTGTGTGGCAACACAGCACCTGGAACAAGATCTATCTGATGTTGTATATCTCTCAACGGTGGCAACTCCGTTGGTAACTCCTCTGGAAATACATCGTCAAATTCTTTCAAAACTGGTTTAACTTCTTCTGGAATTTCAACTTCTTCACTGCTCTCACGCCCAATCAACAAAAACACTTCAGGCTCCTCCTCTACTTCCTTCACAAACTCCTTCAAAGATAACAAAGTTTTGAGTTCTTCAATCTCCTCCAACTTGTTTTCCTCATGTTGTCGCTTCTTTGGAACTAGAGTAATCTTTGTGCCTTCAAACACGAAACTGTAACTGTTGGTACGCCCATCATGTTGTACTGCTCTATCATACTGCCACGGTCTTCCTAGCAACAAATGACAAACGTCCATATCTACCACATCGCACCAGATTTCTTCTTTGTATTTCTTTCCAATTGAAAACTTCACACGAGCCCTTCGTCCAACCTTCACTTCCCCGCCTTTCCTCAACCAAGCTAGCTTGTACGGTTTCGGATGTTTCTCAGTCTTTAACGCCAACTTCCTCACAGCTTCGGAAGAAATTATATTATCACAGCTTCCAGCATCAATAACAAATTTGCAAACTTTCCCCAGAATAGTACATGTTGACTGAAAAATATTGCTCCTCAACCAACTACAATCCTCCTCTTGCTTTGGTGTTAAACAGGACCTCTTCATCATGAGATTATAACCTTCATCTCCCGACACTTCTTCTTCCTCCTCATCAAGTGGTGTATTGGAACATTCAGCTTCTTCATCCTCATCCTCAACCTCTGCTATCATAGCTCTCTTCTTCGGCTTCGGACATTCGCTACTTTTGTGGCCCATTTCTTGGCAATTATAACATTTGAAACCATTATTGACTTTTGTCTTCTCAGCCTCCTTCACTACTGGTCTACTGATAGGTTTAGAAACATTAGAACTTCCACCAACACCCTTCACTTGATTGTTAGAATTAGTAAACACACCACTTCCTCGTCGTCCCTGTTTCTCCCAAGCCAACGCTTTCTGATGTGCTTCCGCTACAGATCTGGGATCAAACATATTAACCATATCCTGAATCTGCATTTGCAATCCCCCAATGAATCTAGATGTCAGCTGCTCTTCTGTTTCCATAATATCATTCCTTGCAATAAGTTGATAAAATTCGTCAGCATAGTCATTCACAGTTTTCGTCCCTTGTCTCAAGTTTTGCAAACGTTGATACATCAAAGATTGATAATTGTAAGGTAAGAACGTTACTTTCATCAATTTCTTCATCTTCTCCCAAGATTCAACTTTTGACTTTCCCATCCGATCACGTGTAAGTTTGGTCTGCTGCCACCATGCCAAAGCTCTACCCCTCAGCCTTGTAGCAACCAACTTCACTCTACGATGTTCTGGAACTTCTTTGAAGTCAAAAATCTCCTCAACATTAGCCACCCAATCTAGAAACTCCTCCGCTTGCATACCACCTTTGAATTTAGGAATTTCAGTCTTCATCCCCATCTCCCACTTGTGATCATACTCAGAGTAATTTCTTCCTTGTCCTCGTCCTTGTCCTCGAACACTACCACCATCATACTCCTCTTCAAAATCAGATGTATATCGTTGTCTATATCGTCCACCCACATCTCTACTACCATTACGTCTTCCACCATCATCCCTTCTATCTACATTCCTCCGTTCACGATCATTCACGTTCCTCCCACGCCCTTGATCATTTTCAACACTTCTGTCTCGATTGGAATGTGGCGAGACTCTACTACCCCCATGATTAGATTCAGGTGAAACCCTTCTCTGATTTTGATTCATCTCCGTCATAAGCTTCTCTAACCGGCCAATTCCTTCGTTAAGCTTTTCACTAAAGTTTTCATTGATTCTTTGCTCCATCTCATCAGCTTCTTCTCTTCGATACAAAGCTTCTACGTTTTGGTGGCGATTAGCTCTTCTTGGCGGCATACTTGAAATCTTCCAAACTCTTCAACACTTCAAAATTCAAACACTTTTCGGATTTTGATCCAAAATGAAATGGATCGAAAACTTCCACTTTGTTGCAAATCGCGATGAACACGATGGACAAAGTTTCGGCCTCCCACTCAAATCCGATCAAACAACTTCAATACAAAGTCGAACACTTCAACTTGATCACGGCTCAACATCTCAAGCTCTCGGCTATCACTTCAACTTCAAAATGAATAGGCTCCAAGTCTCGATCTAGCTATGATTGGCTAGAACAGGCTCTGATACCAAAAACTTAAGCAGCGGATTAAACAAACAATCTTCAATCGGTGAATGTAGTAATCGATGGATTGATGAATACTGAAATGCCCGAATTCGTTGATCCGAAGATACCGAATTCTAGCTATCCCGAACTCGTTGATCGCGCACGATACCGGGTTCAAAGATCTGCGATTCTTCACGCGTTGACCAAGCACACTTGATTCCGCGAATCGGCTTCAACAATCGAAGATTCGAGCGCACTCGAATGTCAAAAGTGGAGATAGGAGATACACTCGACTATCAATTGAAATTGAAAGCACAAAGCTAACAAAAGAGAATTTTATTCAAAAATCAATAACCTTTACAAATGACTCACACGGCCTATTTATAGGCGTTTTACAATTCACACGAAATTACAACAAAATTACACCATCTCCTAAGTCGTTTCCGACTTACGACCTACGAGTCATGACATAACACCAGTAGTTACAATACCCTGTCAACGACTTACGACTTACAATCAGACGATATATGAAAACAGACGACATACGACTTATAACAGATGCGACTCAACATATAAACTGGCGGCATCCCAGAACAGCGACTTAAAGCAATCAACGGTAGAGATTAACCCGGCAGAGAAACAACGGCAACAGCTTCAGCGACTTAAAAGCATGCGCCGACTTAAAGAAACCAATGGTAGAGATTAACTCGGCAGAGAATCAACGGTTTCCATCCTCAGCGACTTAACTCCTGACTCGTTAGGTCGTTCACGAGACTTAACTAAGTCGTAACTCGGTGACGACTTATCACCTGTTCCGTTAAGTCGTTCCCAGCACTTGCTCCTATAGCTTTTAGGTCGTAACCCAGCACTTCCCTTAGGTCGTAACCCAGCACTTCCCTTAGGTCGTAACCCGGTAGGTCTTCCTGGCGACTTAATATCTTTGATAATCTGCACCTCTCCACTAGTTAGGTCTTCCACTCTCTTAAGTCGGTCACGACTTAAGTGACCCATCATGTTAAATCGGTCGCTTATGTGTTCTGCTTCCTTGAGTCGGTCACGACTCATAGCCCCTTCCATAAGTCGCATACGACTTATGCCTTCATTCCTGGCCTGAGCTACATCAAGAACCCATCACCATCAGACTCAATAGCTCATGACAAAACTTTGGGATTCAAACGAAGTGACCGTCATCATTGACCATCCTAACCAGATTTCACGTTGATTTTTACGTGAAACAGTTACGTTTGAACTCAAGGATCGGCTATCGGCATGTAGGAATTCGACGTTCATATTCAAGTTCATTTAGGGCATGTAATACAATCCATATAAGTACAAATAAGCTAATCTATTCAGTCTGAAGTGGTAAACATACGATTTAAGGCCATATGTTAGTTCAAGTATGCAAGTCATATATGGCATATCCCATTGTTCGATTTCGAGTTCATATGGTCTAGTATGTTCATGTCAAACTAAAAACTGTTTAAGTCCCACTAATTCAAGGGATCTGAACCGATCCCACTGCTTGGGAAAATCCACTTAAGCATTTTTCAGCTCACAACATAAGGCCAATATCAAGCAACAACACCGCAGTCGGTTCTATAAAGATATAGATCCGAGAGATGAAGAAGAGGAGCCCAAAGAATCCAAGACTGCACCCACTGAGCTAACGATCGACATTATGGCCAGCCACGATGATCCATCACGGGTCCTAAAGATCGGATCACAACTCAGTGCAACGATGATGAAGGAATTAGCTAGCTTTCTCCGAGCCAAGCTTTATGTGTTCGCTTGGACCCATTCTGACATGTGTGTGATCTCACCGACTATCGCGAGCCATGCATTAAATATCGATCCGAGGCATGTCCGGTGAAGCAAAAGTGACGCGGCATGGATTCAAAGAGAACTGCTGCACTTAAAGAGGAGGTGGATAAACTCAAAAACAATGGGTTTATCTGCAACACCCAATACTCGAAATAGGTATCCAATCCAGTTTAAGAAAAGCTAATGGAAAGTGGCGGACATGCATCGACTACTCAGACCTGAACAAGGCATGCCCAAAAGATAGTATTCCACTTATAGGGATCAACCAGTTGGTAGACTCAACCGTTGGATATGAACCGCTTTCATTTATGGATGCATACTCCGGATACAATCAGATCCCGGTGCACGTCCCCGACCAGGAACACACCTGCTTCATTATTGATCTAGGGCTATATTGTTATGTTGTGATGTCGTTTGAACTAAATAATACTGAAGCTACTTACTAGAGACTATTCAATGGGATGTTCAATGATCAAATCGGGCGATCGATGAAAGTATATGTGGATGATATGCTCGTGAAGTAACAGTGATAAAACGACCACATCAATGACTTAGCGGAGATGTTCAGTGTTCTCCAAAATTATGGAATGAAACTCAATCCCTTTAAATCTCTTTCGAGGTTGCATCAGGGAAATTTCTGGGTTTCATTGTTAACTCTCGCGGAATCAAGGCAAATCCCGAGAAGATTCAAGCAATTCAAAACATCTAATTTCTAAAGATGATTAGGCAGGTACAAAGCCTAAATGGGAAGGTTGTCACCCTATGTCGATTTATCTCCAAGGCTACCAACAAGTGTATTCCCTTCTTCGACTTGATCAGGAGAGGGAAGAGGAACTTTAAATGGATGCAGGATTGCATAGATGCATTTCAAACTATGGTAGATCACTTAGAGAGACCTCACATCCTATCTAAGCCACTGGATTGTGAAGACTTATACATCTATTTAGCGGTGTCGGTACATGCCATAAGTGTCGCACTATTACGTGGAGAGAATCGAATCCAAAGGCCAGTATATTATGTTAGCAAGAGATTGACAGGTGTTGAGAGAAACTATCCGAAGCTAGAAAAGCCCGTGTACTGCCTGTTGATTGTGTCATGAAAGCTTTTCCATTACTTCTAGGCTCACCCCATTAACGTTTATACCGACTAGCCATTACATCGGTCCTACAGTGACTTGTAACGTCTGGAAGGTTGATCAAATGGAATATCAAGCTAAGCCAATTCGACATCACTTATCTCCCTTGGAGAGCTATCCAGGGACAGGTATTGATGGACTTCATACATGAATTCACTGCACCAGATGGCTCTCCGGAGAGCAGTGGAGAACCGACCAACCAATGGAAACCGTACATGGATGGAGCATCTAAAATTCGGTGTTCTGGTGCTGGAGTTGTGTTAGTGACTCATGAGGAACGATCGATCTGTTACGCCCTGAAACTCGACTTCCCTATAATAACTAACGAAGCTGAGTATGAAGCCTTGATCGCTGGGCTCAAACTTGCCAGAGAACTGGAAGTGAAAACTTCACAAATCTTTTGTGATTCCTGGTTAGTGGTATACCAAGTTAGGGAAGATTATTAGGCTAAGGATAGCAAACTTGCTCCTTATCTTGGATAGGTCTAAGAGCAACTAGTAGACTTCGAGTATTACACCAGTACACACACCCCTAGAGAACAAAATGAGAAAGCCAACTCACTAGCCAAGCTGGCCAGTTCCAGGGACGCGCAGTAAATGGGCTTGGTCCTGGTTGAAGTTCTAAATGCTTCGAGCATCAACCGGATGGAGATTGATTGGGTTCTAAAGATTAAGATGGAAAGGGAGTCATGGATGACTCATGTCAAAGGTTATTTACAACGAAGGATCCTTCCTGGATGGAGGAATGAAAAATGACAGATCCTCCTTAAAGCTTCATGCTGCATCATCCAAGAAGGAGTCATGTATAGAAAGGGTTTCTCTGTTCCTCTGCTTCGCTATATCGCCCATGATGAAATTAAACAAGTCTTGAGATAAGTCCATGAAGGAGAACGTGGCGATTACACCAGGGGGCAAACCCTAACAAAGAAAATACTTCGTTGCGGGTATTATTGGCCAACTATCAATCGAGATGCAGCTGATCATGCAAAACATTGCGACGAGTGCTAGATGTATGCAAAAATTCTGAGAGCCCCACCGACGGAAATTACTCAAATGGTCAGTCCATAGCCGTTTGCCACTTGAAGGTATTGACATCATCAGCTCCTTACCGATTTTTAAAGGTGGTGCGAAATACGCCATCGTAATAGTTGATTACTTCACCAAATGGGCTAAAGCTGAACCTTTAGTCGCGATCACAATTAAAAAAGTAATAAACTTTATTTTTTGAAACATCATCTATTATTTTGTTCTTTCCCGAGCAATCGTACCGATAGTGGACCTAATTCGACAGTGCTGAATTCAAAGACTTCTACCGTCGACATCATATTGAGAAAAGATTCGTGGCATTTACTCACCCTCAAGTTAATGGACAAGTTAAAGTTGTTAACAAAATCATAAAGTCCATTCTAAAGAAGCATTTGGAAAAGGCTAGAGCCAAGTGGGTCAATGAACTCCCATCAGCATTATGGGCATACAGAACCACCCACAAGTCCACGACCGGTCGTACTCCATTCGCCCTTGCTTATGGCTCCAAGGCCGTCATCCCTATAGAACTTGAAGTCCTTTCTCATTGAGTGACTTATTATGACCCCTATTTTATTATTAAAAGAATAAACAAGGAATTGCAGTCCAATTGCAATTAAAATATAAGGAATTGGCGATGACCTACGAGTGTACAAAAGCATCCGGAAGCCAATGACAAAGACATGTACCTGAACGTGCACGTGTATATTCTAAAAATTAAAATTTTGAAATCGATAGAAATTGAATTATAACCTAAAAGCTTTCAAAAACGAAACTGAATCAGATAGCCAAAGCTTGCTAGACTCATAGAACCAGACAAAGATACCTGCTAATGGAATACAATCTTGAATTTATACTGTTGGAAATCGACCAAGCGTCATGACGATCAAAGAGGGATACGACACTTTGGGAAAATAATTCAATAGAAGGATGAAGTATATTTAGAAAACTGAATGTATTTCTTTTCAATGAATTTAGCTTGCTTCGATTCAAAGCACGCCATGTTCGACATAAGACATACATTGGAGGGCAAGTGTTATCCGGCATTTTGATCCGACCATGTCCAAACAGACTGGACAAGTTAGACTTGACTTTCATCATGGCCAATAGCCCAGAGCAATGATTGTGAGGTCCAGAAATCAATTGCAGGCAATGATATGAAGTGATGATCAACCGAGACCCAAGAGATAGACTCTTCTGAATATTCTAAGCACAGATTAGTACCTCCCTCAGGCAGGGGATCAATGATTATCCCTTCCCTTGGGGGATCGGTACATATCCTCAATTTTTGTCTTAAACTAGATGAGATCAATATTCAGTGACATGGAAGGCCCCATGAGGCTACATTTCAAATCTCAAGTCGTTTGGAGTTTGTAAGCTCAAGTTATGGGCAAATTACTTCACCTAAGAAAGGGATCGTATAAAAGGGATCGGATCATATTCAGCCCAAACAATGCAACCCAACGGAAAACGGTCGATATCTTAAAATCCAAAAGTCTAATACACTTGAAACTTTAGGAACAATAAGAGGGGACCCTAGGAAGTCAACCCTAGATATTGACCCCCTTAAAGCATAAGAAAGAGGGATTGGCCCTCTACCCTCTAGAGGGATCGCCCTAAATCAAACAACATCACACATTGCAACAAAGATTGATCAATAACTCAATTTCTACTAATCAAAATGGAATGAAACTTGGAGGCTAGGCATAATACAACATGAAGAAGCACCCATAGGGATCGTACCCCTAAAATCATCAATCATAGGGATCGGCCTAGATCCCTATTTCTTGGAATTTGGGCCATGCGTTCCCTCTTATGGGAACTTATGGATCTGGAGAGCCTTCTGCCAAATTTTTAGGGAGATATTTCGTCATCTTCCTCTATAAATACAGACTTGATTGTTCATATTTGGGACCTTTATGCTGTTTGTTGCTTTGTACCCTTTTGTAATGAAGTTTTTTTATCTGTTCCCTTTTGTACTCAGTTTAAAAAGTGATTAATAAAGCTATCTTTTCAAAGTGGACGTAGGTAAACAACGCCGAACCACTATAAAATGCTATTTCTCTGTTATTAGCTTGTTTCTTATTACTTTACTGCTATATTCTCTCTGTTTACATTTATTATTCTTTATTTATTCCTTTACAAAACCTATATTGGATGTATGTGCCAATTTTTGGCGCAAACAATATACATACACAACAATGGTTTCAAAATTCAATTTTGATTTAGAAATGTTTTGAACAGTTTTTAATTCATAACAATTTTTTTTTCGTTATGTCTAAATATGAATATAATCATATACATAAAAAAATATTAAAACAATCATATTTAAAATGACAACAAACACATATATGAATTTGTGATATAATTCTAACCTATATACAATATCATAGATGATCACAAATATAAAATTGATATAAATTAAAAATTACCTCAGTTGTGGCTCAGTTGTAACACCTTGAGTGTTAAATCGAATGATCTCCTAGAATTTAATTATATCCCTTCCAGAGATTACAAGTAACCGAAGAAATCTATTCACCTTTTATTTAATTTGATTTAAACTTGTATTTGGTTTGAAAAGGGAGAGGAAATGGTGGCTTATATTTGTGGCCTAAGAGGGAGATGAGGAGATAGAAAACGTAAAGTATAAAATAAAGAGGGTGGAGGGTTTAAAAACTAGTTTTCAAAGATTTAATTTTTAAAGTTAAATGTTTTAAAAATTGTTTTGGTTCATATAGTTGTGTATTAGGTTAATTATCTTATTCAATCTCTAATTGGTTTCAAAAATAAAATGATGAAATTAAGTAATTTGTTAAGGTGATAAATAAATGAATAGTTACTGAATGTGATTAATTTAAGGATAATAAATTGGGTAATTAAATGTTAATTACTTAATAATTAAAGATTAATTAATTAAAGTGATTAATTAAAGGATAACTAATGAAGGAGATAAATTAATTAATGTGATTAATTAATTAAGGTAATTAATTTAAGATTAATTAATTAAGGGAAGGTCTCGTGTTGTTTGCATGTTGACTCGAAGAAGCAGGAACGCGAAGAGAACTCGGGAATATGAGAGTTTTGCTCGGGTATTTGTGTCACTGGCTCGAGTTGTTTCCGTTTTAAAATCAGGTTTCAAATTTAAAGTAGTATTCCAGGTTTTAAAAAGAAGAATGGAAGTTTGCAATGTTTTCAAAGTTTAAACATGATAAACAAGTTTTCCTATGTTAAATATTATATAAGCTATATAAGTTACAGTTGGTATCACCCCTTCTTTCTCCACCAATTTAAGCCCTTATTTCAAAGACAACACAACCCTTGCCCCTTACACATTGCCAGCCATTCCTATACGCTACTAGGCATATATTCCTTTTTTAAACCATATTAGTAAATTCATATTTTAAATCCAATTTAAATGTACATCGGTATCGTATATTGATACATACATATATAACTTTTATATATACCATTTTTAGTACGCATTCAAACAAATAAAATAAAATTTTATAATTAATATTTCATAAATATTAGTTAATTTAATTAATTTATTAAAAAATTATAATTTAATTAAATTAGGTGGTGTTTGGATTCAACATTACGGTTGTGTGACTCATAGGTGTAAATTCAGTCAGCAATTAATATCGAACAATTCGAATGTTAATGTTTACTCGTCACTTTAGCTAGTGATGTGACAATTTGGCTAAATTTATCGCTTACACATTTTTGGTAAAATCAAATCTTATTATTTTA
Organism: Allium fistulosum; assembly: GCA_030737815.1. NCBI lineage: Eukaryota > Viridiplantae > Streptophyta > Magnoliopsida > Asparagales > Amaryllidaceae > Allium > Allium fistulosum. The sequence continues at coordinate 408,507,749 of CM060908.1, read as the reverse complement.
AATGGTCCCCGGTTGTGATAATTGTTTATACCAATTCTCTTTGTCAAAACTTTATCACATTTGGACTTACGGAATTTAGAATTGGTCAAAATTCCAATATCGTTCTTCAACCTATATAATCCAAACACAACATCCTTAGTTCAATAATAACAACTGTTACTAACTAAAATGCTCTAGCTAGAGACTTTGACTATGAGTTGACTACATTTGATCGTGATGCTAACCTCATATAACTAAAGAGATGAATTCTATATTGAATAGTCTTTCACTTTTAATGTTTCAACTCAAACCCAACTATAATTACTTGGTGGATGTCATACCATGATTTAACTATAATCAAATTAGAGTGTTCACATTGAAGTTCAATAGTATTGCCACTATGTAATATATTATCCCTTCGATATTCTCTATTTGACCTTAGTTCTGTTAACTAATAAAATACTATCGACTGATTCATTCCATAGTTATTTAATAACTATCGGTACATAACCCATTGGTTCCCTCAACAGCTATGAGTAATACATTGTCCAACATTTAAAGTGGGTTACATGCTCTTTTCCAACGGATATATCAAAATCTAGTCTTGATACATCTTGACTAGGAATATTTAAAATGATATGTTTATTTTCATTGTGATACATTTCTTATGATTACAACACATTATAATTACTATCACAAGACATAACATTAATGGATTTTCTTTTAAATATACTTAAATATAATAAATAATTAATATAACACATTATATCAAGTATATAATAGAAAGAAAAACACCTTTTATTTTGAATGAGATTTTATTATAGAGCTAATAATTTAAAGTAAAATACAAAATTGACCTAGGGCTTACCTCTGATTCTACCAATAATTAATTACCTAAAGAAAATCTTAGAGAGAAATCACCAAGTTTGTCTTATAGTCATGAGAGTAAATGGGGAAATCGATCCCATTTACAGAAATAATCGTAGGAAGCCGTGATACGATGGCGTCTTTTATTACTTAAAAAATTTGTTGTCTTAAAGAAGAAAGAGGAGAAGACTTAGAAGACCGAGGAGGAAGAGTAGGAGATTTTGGGTGAATAGGAAGATTTGGAGAACTAGTTGGTTTCCTTCCTCTTCGAAACGGTTTTTTTCTGCTTCTTTTTAGTCAAGTCCATAACTAACTCGAATCGGAGAAGACTTTTTTGGCTTTGGGATTGATCGAAAGCCTTCTTGAATTCAATGTTATTCCTTAATAAGAGAATAGAACCATAGAATGAGAATCCATATCTGTCAATAAATTATAATACATAAGTATCAAATATCATTTGTACAAGTTAAAGTAAACATATAAAAATAAAGATACTCCTAAGCACACAAAGCAGAACCCTAAAGATAAAGGTTAGTATCTGAGGTTGTAACACCCCGTAGTTTGGCATAGTTATTAAATTAGTTAGTTGGTTAATTAATTAGGCTCCAAAAATGGAATTTGTGCAAACAATGGAATTTGACCATGAAACGTGCACCATTGCATTCGTGTTGAAATTATGGGCAACTTTCTTATTTGGAGTTTTGCGATCGAAGTCCAAAAGAAGGAGTTATGGACAAAAAACGAATTCAGAACGAAAATAATTAAATAAGAAAAATTAACATTTATTAATTAATCGCCCGGGCCCACAGGCCGACCTGTCATTAGGACCGGTCGACCCCTAGCAGTCGACCAGTGCTCCATGGGCGGTTGACCGGTGCTCCATGGGTGGTCGACTAGTTGCCTTCGACCAGGGTTAGCTTGGTCATCTACGGCCTGGATTTAATATATTTTGATCTAAAGGTTCTGGTTGATTTTAGCGCCTATAAATTCAGGCCTAACCCTCCCTTCTCTTCTTATAGTTTTATGGAGACAGTAGCAAAGCTCTGTCATTTCTTCTTCTCCACTTTCTTTCTAAATTATAAAGATAAGATATTTGTATCTATATTCATACAAATCGAAGAAGAGTAGAACTATAATAAAAAGGAGAAGAGAAGAGAATCAACCATATGCGTATTTGAGGTAATTCATATATTTATATATATATGTATCTGTTTTCTCTCCCAATCCCAAATCTCTTCTTAGATCAGTAATTTTAATTTATGTATATACCCTTTTATACACATCTCTTGGATTAAAAAGGATTTGGAGATGAATCAAAGGTTCTACTTCAGATCTTGAGATTTGGATTGTTTTGAAAAAGATGAGTGGGAAATTTTGTAGATTGTTATAATATAAAATTTATCCTATTGGTGTTTATTTGATTATTATGCCTAATTGGATAATTGTATATGAGTTGTAGGCAACAAATTAAATATGATCTGAATATAATAAATATTGCCTACATATTCTTGTGTGTGAATCAATTTAGAATTGTTTACAATCTGATCTGGAAATTAGTCCCAAAAGTATGAATTTAGAATATTGATTTGAATGGAATTTATTCGAGACCTGAAATTGGTCGTATAATAGTGTTATAAATTTGGATTAATATTCTAATCCTGTTGGAATGTAAACTTTTCTATGTTTGGAATTGTTGGAATTTAGGTCCGCTTAATATTTGTAAATTAGTTTGATTTCTTTCCCTTTTAGAAAAATACAGCGTTTGGTCTAACAAGGAATATATGCAAATAGAAAGAGAAACAGATGTGTAAAGTATGAATTCATTGTAGTTTACATTGTCTATTTCCGTAATAAAAAAATGATTATTTCTTGTAATTTCAAACAATATAATCTTTTAAAGCTAAATCTTTTGTTTTGGACTAATTTATGGAAATTATAGCGGATAATCTTTTTAGATATGATTCCAATAATTTAACATGGAAAAGAATATTCTAGTGAAGATATATAACTAGAACATATTTAATAATTGTACGTAACTTACTGTGCTTATAATAATTAACTAAAAAGCTAATAACGATGCTTTTGCACGTAATATTCGCGTTTAGGACAATTAACTAATGGGAAAAGAATTTAAAAGGTTGTAACTCCAATAAATGGTAATTAGTACGGAAGTTGCAATAATCTGATATGGTAAATGGATTAATGAGACTGATAAAAATGGAATAGATATAAAAGGTTACTAATTTGAAATTAGTAATCATACATAAATGTCTTAGGAAATGTCCATTATGATTTTATGGACAAATTGATACTTTTGAGAATTAAATGGGGATTTATGGGTAGACAAATATTTAAGGTAAATCTGATTGCCTTAAATAAAAAGAGAATTAGTAAGCTAAGTGCACTGTCTACCTAAGATAATATAACTAAAGACATAGGATAGTTAATTTGACTTAGTGGGTTAGTGATGCGAAGTCAGTAGAGTCACTCGATGGAAGACTGCCCTTCACTTTGAGGCTACCCGTAGTTGGATGCACTTACTACTGATGTAAGATATCACTAATTCTAAGAACCATGAAGACGTGAGAGATTTGGCCTTCTTTCTTAATTGGAAAGTATTAAATGGTCCAAATTTGAAATTAGAAGCGGTGAGGGATATCTCCATAGGGGTTCGCTTTTGGTTTGAGGTCTTAAGTGGCTGTAAAGTCTGCCTCTCTCCTAAATGGATGTATTAAATAACCTAGTGAGATTCTAAATAAATAAATAAATAAGGATGTCTATAAAAAGGGTTTACTTCAGTATTGAGATGTTAAGTGGATGTAGAGCCCATCTCTCTACTGAAAGAAGTAACCTAATAAGATTCCATATTTATAATTAAGAGCGAAAGTGTATATCTAGGGAAGGGTTCGCTTCAGGTTTGGAGTCTTAAGTGACTGAAGGGTCTGCCTCTTCCCTATAAAAGAAGAGTTAAGTAGCCCAGTGAGATTTCCAAGCAATGTCAGCTAGATAGTACCAATAAGGAGTCCGCATTGGGGTTAGGTATTAAATGATAAATGCCTACTTATAAATAGGTGTTAAATGGTCATGGGTCTGCCTAGTCCTTATTAATGAGGTATTGAGTGGCTTGGGCATAGTCTCTGATATTGCTAAGGCCATAATAAACGATAGTACCATTGAGGAGCACACCTTGGGAATAGGTTTTAAATGATGGGGTCTACCTTAATTAAGATTTAAATGACCAGAGTCTGCCTATTTTCCAATAAAAGGTATTAAGTGGCTTGGGTACTGTTTATTACATAGCTACGGTTTTATCGACGATAGATGCGGTAATAGTTGGACATTGAATGTCGGAAGTCTTAAATAGTGGTTAGAGATGTTTGTAGTTAAGACCCACCAACCATTGACAACATTGTTAGAAAACCACCTTGGGAATAAGTCTTAAATGACGGGGTCTACCTTGATTAAGGTCTTAAATGGCAGAGTCTACCCATTTCTCTTTTTAAAAGTATTATAGAAGCCCACTTCATATTTTGAAGTATTAAGTGGCAAATAGGTTTGGAAGTATTGGGTGGTTGATAAGGCTTCATCGATATTTTGTACATTGGGAAGGGGTAGGTAAGTAATCGTGTGTGCAATGCAAGGTTAGATTAGAATTGCTAACCTTGATGGACATAACTATTAAGTAGAAACCAATTAGTGTAACTTTATGTTATGGACAATTTATATTTATTTCCAGTCACTAGGAATGTTGTTCTAACCCACCTCCTCATTACAACCCATAGGATATAATTTAGGGGAACAGGTCACTAGAGATGGATATGCATTGTTATTGGAGAAGTCTTCATTCTCTCATGCTCGATGCTGATGTGATAATCTGCAATCCAAGAAATACCATTAATTCCAAGGTAGTGGTCATAGCCAGTATTCTTATTCTCTTATTGTTACCGCTGTAAGTTTAGATTTCTATCAATCTCTGATAATGCTCATGCTTATTTGCAGGTACCAAATCCAACGATCTGTGCTCTGATGGACTTGGATTTTGATTTTTGTCAAAATTTAGGCCCATTACGGTACGGGTTAGTACAGAGGTCTACCCTCTGGTTTGGAAGGAGAGTGTGTAAGAAGACAACTTGGAGCTTTGAGAGATAGCTGGTCTATCCTATTCATTTTCCTCTTCGACGACCATCGTCGGATAAAGTCGCTGGGCCCTTTTTCTAGAATACTCCGTAAAGATAGCATTTTTGGAAATAAGGCCACATGTCCTTAAGTGTTCAATTGTTAGGACCAATTGCCTTTGATGTTGGTCTACCGGGGGCTGAGATGTTATACGTAAAATTATCGTTACTAAAAGATACCGCTTGAGAGTATGTGAAATTGGATTTTACCGATGAGATTTATGACTAATGAATTCAACCAAACTGTCACACCAATAGCTAAAGCGATCTGTGCATGTTACTATTTGAATTGTTCAAATATTAATCGCTTACTAAATTCACTCTTGTGAGTTGCACAACCAAATCTATTTAGTCTCTAACATACCACTCAGTTTAAATAGTTTATAATATTGTAAATTAATTAAATAAATTACTATTTAGAGAAATATTAATTATGAGTGCATTTAGTATTTAGAGTGTATTTAGTAAAAAGGATGGCTCAATGAAATGTTCTGAATGCTACTAGTAATTAATTGAGTGCGTATATAAAAGTTATATTTATATGTGTATCCATATACGATATCGACGTATAGTAAAATTGGTTTTAAATGGAAATGATTACAACGTGGGCTCTGTATATTATTTAGTCCACAAAGAGCATGTTAGTAGGATGGGAGAAGTGGTCTTGGAGTTTCACATGGAAACAGAGAAATGTGAGATATAAGCAAACCAATACCACTCTTTTTTAGATCTTCTTTTTGCCTCCTCTTATTCTCCTTTTAGCTGGCCCTACCTCCATCATCCACATCCGAACTCCCATATCCCCTATACTAAATACAAATAAATAAAATCTATGTGGTTATACTCTGAAGGTTGCATATTCGCATAGAAATCAGGAGTCTGTTTAGATCAAGATATGCCTATCAGGCTGCTTTCCATCAAGATAAAAGTTTTATTTACATACATTTTTATTGTATCACCCTTATCACAATTCATATATGTTTTGTTTCCTAGACTATAATTTATAATCAGTTCTTTAACAATTTATATAATTAATCAAAAGTCTGTTTCAATTTAATATAATGACTTAAAATTAAAATATGTGTATATATATTTTGATTTAAGCCATATATAATTTTTAATATATGTAAAATATTTTTAAACTTAAAATGGTATTTTTGTATTTTTAAATAATTATTTATTAATTTAATAATTTTAAACCATATATTACATCAATATAATATTTAAATTATTAAATATTTTATTAAACTTATATTTTCATTCAACTATGATAAAAGAATATTTTTGTGGGAAAATATTATAATGTATATGTGTATTTATATATACTTTATTATTAACAGATATGCATATTACTTTATTGAATTTAAATATATTTTTACAAAATAAAATTTATATTTTTTAATTTTAAATTTGAATTTTGAAATTTTTCGACTTTGGCAAATCATGTTTGATATTTTTTCAAAAATTAAATTCTTTATTCTTTTAATATATATGTATATATACATGAAATACTTTATATATATAATTATTATATTAAATAATTTAAATGAGATAACCAATATATATAAATGCTAAGTATATACATGGTAGATATAAATCTAATATCTACACACACACACACACATTTATATATATATATATATATATGTATGTATGTATGTTTGTATGTATGTATGTATGTATGACCATGTTAATATCACTTATGTTATATATTTCATATGTATGTCATCTCACTTATGTATGAATATATATGATATATTCATACTTATACATACATTATATTTAATTAATACAGATTAATTAAATGAAAACAAAATTATCAAATAAAATATGATTTTATCAAAAAAAATTGGATCTAATGTTAGATATTGGATTTCATATGCCCGTTAAGATCCAACTAGAGATTTTTTTTTAAATTACTCATTTTATCCGTAATAAACCATACCAGTTCCAACATAAACATTTATCAAAGCCATACCACCATGAAAAAATCTAAATATGATCGCAATGACGAAAGTTGCGTCTCTTTTGGATCTCGTATGCAAAATATACATGATGTATAACATATAGGAATAAAAGGTAATTACATAAAAATACCGAATTAAATAATAAATATACCATTCATTATCATATTATCCTCTACTCATGGAACTTAAGATCGACCAACTTTAAACCCCAACCACCATCATTTGGACTGTCGGACTATGGTTGACCACCACCAACTGTCTCTATATCCAAAATTGCATCTACCCTACAATCCATTGTTGCTTCAACCACAATCACTAAAACCCTAATTTGAACCACTACTAGACTTCACCATCGACAACTATAATTGGACTCCCAACTCTAATGGTAGAGGCTCCACCTCCACCAATTGATCACATAGCTGTAGTAACATCGCCATAATCAATGCTAGAAAACCACATATGATTTAAAGTACAATAAGCAACGAACCATCTGGATAGATTTAAATATAACTATTTAACAAAATCTACACAATAAATCTCACAGTAGAATGATAACATATAATACACCGAAACATACATGCATGGAAAGCATGAGATGCATTCAAACTGAGAGAGTGTACGATAAGAAAATAGACATAATAGTATAATCAGAATACAATATTTCACTTCAAATCGAGTACTGAATAATACAATGAATACAGTTTATGGCCTCATATACAAATAATGTATATAGTGTATAAAATAGACAAAATGATATTTGAAGATCATGGTCCCCTTGTTCTTAAAGATCCATCTACCTTATCGGTGTATCCCCAAATACCCGATTCTAGATCTGCTCGTGAGAGCACCCAAAAGTTATTTAAAAGGGAAGTAAAAAGAGAGAGAGAGCGTCAAATAGAAGTCCGGTGAGGGGAATTTTCGCCAATATTATGTATACGTGACATACATACATATACAAATATGAACAAGAGCTCAATAAGTAACATTAATCATACCCATCCTACTCTTCTCCTGTGCCTAAAAAGTCAGCGCGATATACAATAACCAACAATACATAATATGCAAAACTATATTATTGAACTAAAACAAGTGTATGGGTATTACCACATTCTACGGCTAGTTGTGTCCAAGGTCACTATCCAGTCAATGCTAATGTACAGCAAACCATACAGCTATAATAAGGCAATGTGATAGCTTCCACACACACACTACCTATCATGGATGTAGTAACCGACAGAGTTAAGGGTATGCCCTAAGGACAATTATGTAATTTGTTACATATATCTAACTCGATAACCAATCTTATTCGACATAAAAGCTGTTTTCTTTCTATTATATACTTGATATAATGTGTTATATTAATTAATTAATTTAGCTAAAAGTATATCTAATAGAAAATCCATAAATGGTACATTTTGCGATAGTAGTTAAAAAGTGTTGTAACCGAGAGTAATTTATCATAATGGAAATAAATATATCATTATAATTGTTCCTAATCAAGATGCATCGAGACTGGATATCGATGTATCCGTTGAGACTAGAGTATGTAACGCTCTCCAAATGTTGGATAATGTATTACTCATGGCTATTGAGGGCACCAGGGGTTTCGTACGGATAGTTATTGGATAACTATGAAATGACTCACTCGATAGTTTTCCGTTGATTAATTTAACTAAGATAAATAGAAAATATCGATGTGACTGATTTACACAGATATCTCGACTTGAGAATATTGTGGATCTTCAATATGAAAGCTCTGCTTTGATTATAGTCAAATCATGACATGACATTCCATTTGAATATATATAGTTGGGTCGAGTGGAAGTATTGAAAGTGAAGCATTATTCAATAGAGGATTCATCTCCTCAGTTATATGGGGTTAGTATCACGGTCAACTCAAGTCAACTTAAAGTCAATGTCTCTAGCCAGAGCAATTCGGCTAATAATAATTACTATTATTGAACCAATGACTTTATGTTTCGACTATAAAGTTGAATATGGATGATATTGGAATTTTAACTATTATCAAATTTCATAAGTCCAAAGTGATATAGTTTTTAAGAAGAGAATTAGTGTAAATAAATGTCACAGCCGAGTAACGCTTAATAAAGTGAAATTGGATTTCACCGAAACTAAATAAGCGATGAATTTAGCCATAATTTCACACCATATGCTAAGTGATGTGTGAATAACATTCGAATAGTTCGATGTTAATCGCTGACCGAATTTGCACCCAAGAGTTACATAACCGAAATGATGAATTCTCTTTAGACCAAACGATTTAATTAGTTTATAATTATTATAAATTAATTAAATTAATTAATATTTATGAAATATTAATTATAAAAATTTAATATGATTTGAGAAATAAATATTGTTGTATAAATTTATAAAAGTTATAAATATATTGATTGATATAAGATATCGATAATGAAATTAAATTGGATTTAATTACCATATTTGCTTGGGCTTATATGGGGTATTAACCCATGGATTTAGAAGGGATTTTTTAGCTGCAATTATATGGTAGGGGCGGCCAAAAATAGGGGCAATTTTAGGGCTTAAGATGGATGGTGGAGATTGGGTAAGAAAAGGCAAGATATGATCCTCATTTCTATCTCAACCATTATAAAAGCATCTCTAACCCTAATTTACATAAGTTTTTTAGTCGCCTCCTCCTTTCCCATGGCTGATATATACATGCATATACCCCATTAAAATCTCAAATCCAAATCAATAGCTATTTAATAGCAAAAGGTCTATGGTTCAAGGATTAGCAATCTAACGAATCGAGAAGGTTTCCAAACGAAGAGGACTCATCATTTCAAGGTGGACTTGAGTGCATTAGTTGTAAGTTAATGTTTAGTGTCACATAAGGTGTATGATCATTGTATAATTACTTATTATTCATATATATATATTATACTGCATTGTTAGTAAGGTGATATTCCTATAGGTAATGATATTGTCACAATAATGATTGATTATGTGCATAAGTTTAATATATATATATATATATATATATTAATGGTCTAAAGTTCTAGGCCAAATTACTGTATTTTATTTTAATATTATATTAATATATATATAATATATATATGTATGTATGTAAATTAATTTATTTATATAATTTATATCAAATTATATATACATTTATATTATATAAAATTTGATCTGATAATTTTCCAATATATTTTTATATTAATTATGAATTTTAAAAACCGGAAATAATTTTTTTGAAATTGCTAGTTATTATTATTATTATTTAATCACTATAAGATTTAATAAATTCACATAAAATAAATATTATTTCCAAAATTCAATTTTAAATTTTTTTAAATTATTTTATCATCACAAAATATCTCGGTCAAAATTTTAGATTTTTTAAACAAGTTTTTATATTTTTTAAAATTATTTTAAAATTGGCCTAATAGTATTTAATTTATAAATAATATAATTTTAACTTAGAAAAATCTGGAAAATTTTTGCAACCCTTTAAATATATTCTTGGTTTTTTTAAAATTTATATTTTTATATTTTATTATATAATGATTTTATAATATTTATTTATGACAATTTGACTAATTAATTCATAATAAATATATATTAATATAATAAAATTATAGTAAATTTAGATATGTAGTATATTTAGACCTAGAATGTTAAAATAAATTATATATATATATATATATAATTTATTATAATACAAATTTATGTTTGATTATTATACACACACATATACACATATACACACACATATATATACACACATAATTATTTTACTTTAATTCATATATATATATATGTATATTTATATATATATATATAATTTCTTTAAACTTGTAATTTTATATTTACATATATATATATATATACAATATTTATAATATATTATATATACATATATACATAATAGTTTTCACCATACATACACACTTATGTAATTACTTGGATATTTATATGTATTAACTATAAGTATATTCACATATTTGAACAACATACAACTCACATAGGATGAGTTAATATGTCTGTTGCGATGTAAATCTCAACATCTATATATGGACATGTTATACCTTGCACGGAATACCATGTTACATATGCACACACATATACATATGTATATGATGCATATGTATGCTTATATATAAAGTGAAAATAAATCAAATAAATTTCAAACAACAATTTATAAATTTAAATAAAAATATATGATTTTATTTAAATTAAATTTAGAAATGTTCTAAATAAATTAGACTTCATAGGCCCAAAAAGATCCAATAGGGTTAGAAATTGAAATTCACCAATATCTTTCATTGCGGGCAGACCTAGTAACAATTACTACGAACATAACTGATCATTGCATCCCTAATACTCGTTCATTATGTGATATTGTAACATCATCCAGCTACTATAGCAACCCTTCATTTTAACACCTAGGATCGATACCTAATATTATCCACTAGTAGTCGTCTGAATACTTAACCATTTGAATGCAAGATCATTAAGATAAAATTTAAATAACAACACTTTAGTGTAACGACCCACCTTTTTGGACGGTTTAAATCGACAATAAACCACACATGTCAGACTCAAACCATTTAAAAGGGAGGATTGTTATGGGGTAAATAAGAAAATTAAGAGAAAAGAAAGAAAAACAAAACACAGAATCTCACAGCGGAATGACAAAATATAATAATTAAATAAACAGTTCATGAAGTTGTTTTACAAATAACATTTGATTACACTTTTACAATACACATGAGAGTTATACAGTCAACATGAATAAATAAATAATGCAGCGGAACAACATGATGCAGCGAAAAAATATAATAAATAGTAATGATATACTAAATCTTCATCATCATCCTACGAATAATATGGTCTTCAATACACTAAAAAGCTCAGACTGACCCGAACGTAATGAAAAGACAAAACACTCGAGTCAGAACTAAATGATCTTATGTAAGTTAAATCAACAGTAAATAAATATGAGTGTAACGGCTTCAGAGATATTTACGGAATTTTACATCTCCTATCCAGTGTATAACGTGCGTGCAATAACTTAAGAGATGTTCGGGATTTCATCTCCTAAGGATATGTTAAACTATCTACTTACATAGTACAATATGCTATTATAATATGTCTACAGTAAAGTAAAGTATTAAAATAGTGTTAAGGCGTTACCCATATCCCCCTTAACACATTTTTATATAAATACCATAGTCTATACAGATACTGCAAGCTCCACCAAACCGGTGGGATACTCAATGAGCACTCCATAGATACGATACAAACAAAACTCGTAATGGGCGCGATAAGGCATATGAAAAGGCACGCGAGGCAATGCCTAGGGTAGGATACTACCGTTTTACGGATCCGGACTGGTGGTAACGCATAGCAACTACTACTGCCCACCTCGAGACACACTCCCATAATCAGATCGAAGGGTGGCCACCAAATCAGTCACAGAGTAATAAATATGGTGTCGAAGAAGCATGCTCGATCGAGGGTGCAACCCCACTTCGCCCGGCGTGGCTCCTGTTTAGTCATATCAAGCTGACCCGAGGGGGTCATGGCTGCGTTCATACCTCATACAGTAGCATTCGCCAAACCATCCTACTTCGTTATGGATTCTCCACCACGTGCACAGTTGTTAAAGTGGTTTTCGGTATTGGTAGAGAGTATGACAATATTAGATCCTAAACTCTTTAACAACCAAACGCTTATTTCACACCGGTTGGTTCTTTTACATTTCCAAAACCGATTCATAATTGATATCAAAATATCATATTCACTTCAAAATCATATCACTTTCGAAATCATATTCACTTTCAAAATCATTATTCACTTTAAATCATATCATTTTCAAAAATCATAACCATAAAATAGGTTAAACCCTCATATCAAAATATTTGCATTTAAGTCAGTTAAATCTAAATCATAACAGTTCCAACTTTAAACAATTTGAATATTGAAAGTAGTTTATATATTGGAATAGTTATACATTAAAAATAGTTTATATTTTGAAAATAGGTTATAGATTAAGATAGTTTATATTTTCAAAATAGGTTATAGATTAAAATAGTTTATATTTTGAAAATAGGTTATAGATTAAAATAGTTAATGTATTAAAAATAGTTTATAATAGTTACAATAGTTAAAAATAGTTAAAAATAGTTTTATTAGTTTAAAAATAGTTTAAATAGTTTAAGGATTCTAAAACAGTTAAACTAGTTTAGTATCACATGGTTTGATTATTGGAATGGTTTATATAGTAAATAGTTTAAAAATCGAAATAATCTGAAATTTTAAAATAATAGATTTTTAAACAGTTTATATTAAAATAATTAATTTGAAAACAATATCAAATCAAACTGTTCCTTTCATTTCAACAAATTTGGACAATATCCAGATTTCAAATCAACAAAACTCAATTTTAAATCTTTCAATTCAAATTCTCATTAAAACCATTTCAATTTATATTGGTTTTAAATCCATGTTTGAACTACAAATTTAACCACATCAAATTCGATAAATTTCAAAGTTTAAATATTCAAACGTTTACAATAACTTAATTTTGATAAATTTCGTTTATATTTCAAAATTCAACTTTAAAATTTCAATTTGAATTCTTTAAACAATTCATTTAAATCAATTTCAATTTCAACATTTTAAAAGCTTGGATTTTGAAAATAATTCGGTTTATATAAATCTAATTTTATTTCAAAATATCATTTACTGGATTCAATATTAAGGATTTAAAATCATTTAATTTAACCAATCCGGTGTCCGTATATAATTTCTACCCTATGGTCAAGTGATACAGATATATATCATTTCAACCTGCAATAAATTTAAATTTGTGGGTATATATCATTTTAACCCGCAATCCCGAGAAAAATTCAAAATCCATAAAATCTCTTGAGTTTATCATTTCAACCTATAACGATTTTTCCCTAATTTATAAGCTCATTCAGGTATGTATCATTTCAACCCATAGTGATTTTTTTCTAATAGCAAACTAAGGGAACTTGCAGTGTGACAATAACATATAACTAAACATACATCCAATTATCCAAAAATATCAACAAATAAGCATCCATCACGATCATCATCCTAATCAACCAATAAATCACAACAAATAAACTGGTTATCATTATCTGGTATTTAACTGTAATTAAATGCTATATTAATTTAAATGGCAATTCAATTCAAATAAACTCAAAGTAAATTTAAATGATAATTTAAAATACCAAACAATAACCAATAGATTTCTAATCACATCATATATTCAATTTAACCAACATAAGATGATTTAGTATTTGTGAGTGGGTTAAATCACTCACCTTTGATTTGTTGTCGATTTGAAATCCAAAATTAACCCAAAAATTTAACAGTCTCAGAATGCAGCCAAACCTAGTCCATAATGTCTAAAATTTCGAAACGATCGCAAAGGAGAAAACCGCGCGTGAATCCGAGCTCGTATGCAAAAGTTATTAACGTTAGAAGATTGGAAAATTTCGACTTCGAGTCTTACTTCGGTCTGCCGCCTCAAATACCGGTGCTCGCTTTGAGTTTTTGCCAAAATGACCCGAGACCCGAGTCATTTGGTTCCTGACCCAAAGTTGTTGCAGGATTTTCGCCTCTTGAACCCGAAGCACGACCCGAAGTCGCCCTAGATCCGCAATTTTTTTTTTGAAATTAAAATTTGGTTTTGGAATTTGGGAATTAGATTTGATGTTATGTCGTTTGAGAAGGAGGAGGAAGATGTATGTACAGAAATAATGAAATGAGAAATAGCTAGAGTTTATAACAGCCTATATATAGGCTGGGTTGGATCGAAACGATAACAATGACCCGAAAAGCCCGTTTCATTCTCGAAACGAAAATGGATCATCCAATATATCAAAATATAGGTTTTTGATATTTTAAACTCAATGGAACTAGTTTCAAACCCTAATTCCATTATATACAGAAATTAGCTTTTAAAATCAGATTATATTCATTTAAATCCTTTTAATTGATTTCTACGCGTTTCGAGCCCGCACGAACAAGTGACAAGTCTGATCGCTACGAAACTTGAAATCCTAAAATAATTCACTATTACGGATCCGATAAAACTACTTTCGTCGAAATTCGAGACAGTGGCCAAAATGACTAATTTTCACGTTAATTAAATAAATTATTATTAAATTGATTTAATCACTTTTAAATTCAAATTTACAAGTTAACCATTTTATCATTCTTGATTACAGAGAAATTTAATACTCTTTTTAAAATAAATTTTCCTTATTAAACCTAAGATTTAAATATTACACTAATTACAGCGTTCAATTATAACGGTAATAAATTCATTAATTATAATTTTAAAATTCCAATAAATTCATTTATTTTGATTTCACTCTTATTATTTAATCAATTATTACCTTATGAATATAATTAACGTTAGTTTACATTTTATTACATTCATAATTACAGTTATCATCTTTTACCATATTAACTGCAATAATTAATTGCATTAATTTTCGTTGATTTTCAAATCAATTTCAACGGATTAAATAATAAGACGATAAATAAGCAATTGTTACTTTTACGTAATTTAATCACATTTATAAGTTTATTGTTTGCAACAAGATATAAATTTACATACAAATAATTGATTTCACATTATATACTAAAACCAATTAAATAAAATAACATACAATTTCATTATTAATACAACATTGAATTTATTTCCTTATTTATAATTATCACAACATTAACTTTACAATTAATTCAATTAATTGAAATTACATTAAAATAATTGTCAATAACATTATAACAACATTATTAAATCATATTCAAATTATTTTTCTTATTAATAAATCATAAATTTTATTTCTTACAACATTAAATTTCAAAATATTATTTAATTTAATATTTATAATTATCGAAAATTACGGGCCGTTACATTTAGACAACAAAATCATGCTCACATCGTCTTGGTGAAATATAATACAATATAGTGAAAGAAAAGATAGTACATATGGTCACTTCTAAAATAAAGATCTCAAAGTTACAACATCAACTACATAAGTACTACCCATAACTATGGATAGTTATAACAATTGTCTTCATAATGGTAATACATATACATCTACTAATACAGTAGAAATAATAAATAGTAGATACATCCAAAGCCTCCTACTCATCACCAATCAGCTCCAGGATGTCAAGCTAAATCATGTACTCTTAGCCTACTCAGATGAGTACTCTAGAGTTTAAGGGAAACAATAAACTTTAAGTCGAACATAAGTTCAGTATGGGAAACTCAAGTAATATGCTCATACACATCAAAGTACATTGTAAGACCACACTGCTAAAGCATGGAATGGGTTCTTCCCCTCATAAATACCAAACAATTTGATGTCATGTAAATAAACAATAAAATATTATGTAAATAAAGCTCATCCAAAGGTGTTTACATTTATTGATATATATATATATATATATATATATATATATATATATATATATCACAGAATTTTAACATGCTCATACATATCACAATTCATTTTAGGTAATAGTATTCGTTAGGTGTCTATGTTTATAATGTGTGTGTGTATAGTTCCATTGTGGCAAGGGTGGACTATCCCCTAATCTTGGAATAAAATATATCTCTAAACCAGATACACTTAAGAGACACAAAACAGTATATCTCTAGACGAGATATCCCGAATATATCTCCAAACTAGTGATACCTGAATGGCAGTAATCCAAATAATCGATTCCATCTTTTTTCAAGTCCTCTTTAGTCATTTCTAATTTTCCCTTAAATGCATTCATCTACATCTAAACCCAATCTTGAACTATCAAACCCATCCTAAACACTCAGCATATCGAAAACAATTCCACCAGTGGACTTCACTTTAGGACTTTAAGGACATCATCATTTTACTTAGTCTATTGTTAATCTCAAAGTCATATATATTAAGTCATACTTTGATATACTTGCCTGATTAGGATCATTTTGAAACTATTATAAAGGAAGTAGAAGCCGTAACAAAGCTTATGAACTTTGAAGATCAATCTATAGTCTTAAACAAGAATCTAGAAGTTGGAACAAATGTTTTGACAAGGTAATCAAATAGTTTGATTTCAGCCAGAATATAGAGCAAGCATGTGTATAAAAAGTAAGAGAAAGGTGTTGTGCCATTTTTAATATTATATGTAGATTAATTGCTGCTGACTGGTAATGATATACTCATGTTATAATTAGTTAAAGCTTAGCTTAATTAAAGATTTAGGCAAGGCATCATATTCACTAGTCATAAAGATCTATAGGGTAGATCAAGAAGGATGCTAGGATTGTCCTAATCGAGTACATAGACACCATGCAAAGATGATTTAGTATGGAAAATTCCAAGTGAGGAAATGTTCATTTTGTGACCTAAAATTATACTTTCTAGAAAGGATTACCCATTTACGGATGAGGAGAGAGAGCATGTGAGAAGGATTTCTTATGCACCAATAGTATGATCCATTATGTACACTATGATATGTATTAGACCCGATATTTCTTATGCACTAGGTGTTGAAGTAGATATTGGTTAAATTCAGGTGAAAATGACTGGACAACCGTAAAATGCATTCTTAAGTATTTATGAATTACTAGACACTTGTTTTTATTATATGGAAGCAACAAACCTTTTATCAAAGGATATATAGATTCAAGTTTCCAAAGTGCCATCAATAATAGAAAGTGAGTCTCGAAATTTACCCTAAATGAAGGGTTCATTGATTTGAAAATTTCCAAGCAAGAAATTATGTCAGATTCAACTATGAAGGTTGAGCACATCGACTTGAATGATGCCACAAAAAAGTAGCATAAATACATAAATTTATAAGAGAGGTAGGGGTGAATCCAGCCATTAATAGTCCAATGCTTATGTATTGTGATAACAATGCAGTGATTCTGATTACTAAGGAATTAAAAGCTCACAAGAGATCGAGACATCATCCACAAGTACTATAGATAAGTAGGTTCCATGATGGAGAAGTGGTCAACAAACAAGTATATGCTACAAATAATATTGCAGATCCACTAACTAAGGCTCTTTTTTAGTTTATTCTTGAAAGACTGATCCAAGGTATGGGCATGAGATACCATAATTTTTCTCAAGTGCAAGTGGAAGAATTATTGAGTTAAGTGAAGTCCTAGGGGCAATTATGTAATTTTTAACTCTTGTAATGAATCTTGCTCTGAATAAAAGTACGCTTTTTGGTTTTATTTCTTTTGTTTGTGTGTATACATACATATACACAAATATATAATGTTATGAAAGCACATTATAGCATACAAGTAGAACTTTCTAGGAAAAATTATTCGGTCGATCGTAGTTACAAAAGGGCTTGTAACTATGAGTATTGGATCGTACGAACAGACATTTATCCTTAAATGTACTTATTCATAAGTGTTTCAAGAATGGGTTAATTATTCACCAGCAAGACTTATGTACTTAATTTGTCCATAGGATGAATGGTGATTTACACATGATGACTAGAAGCACTTGGAGGTTATGTTCTTATGGTTGTTAAGGAAAAACTGAATGGCCTACCAAGAGTTCTCTATAGGTTAATATATCTAAGTCAAATAGAAAATTTCATGTGACAATGTGCACTCTTTTGACTTGAGTACTATGGATCTTATGTGTTAAGACCATACTTTAAACATGGACAATCACATGATAATAGATCGTTTTACGTCCACAGTTGGAATATGTTAAAACTAATAAAGTAAAACACTACTCAAGAGAGAATTTGTTTCATTTAATACAAATGGTTAGTGTCACCATAATTGGAATTTGATACGACATCGTAAGTCTTTGGCTAAAGCAGTATGATTAATCAATAAACTTGATCGGATTGAACTAAATGACTTCGTAGGTCAAACTTCATAATCAAATAAGGATGTTATTAGAGTGTTGACCATTGACTGAGCTCTAAACGTCTAATCGGCATAGTGTTGACAAAGAGATAACATGCATAATGTTAACTCATATTTTTCAGCCAACCTAAAACTCTGCGACCTAAAAAGCAAACGACCTAAAGGGAGCTGCGACCTAAAGAAAGCCTACGACCTAACTTTGGAAAGGACTCTGCGACCTAACTGCTAAAGGAAGCTGCGACCTAAAAGAAGCTGCGACCTAACTATTAAACAAAACCTGCGACCTAACTTCGGAAAGGACTCAGCGACCTACAACTCAAGAGGCAAACGAGCTAAGGAAGTAACGACCTAAAGCTTGCCGATCTAAGAACTCCACGACTTAGCAGACTCTACGACCTAACTGCTGAAGGAAATCAGCGACCTAACGCTTTAAGTAAGATAGCGACCTAGTGGCTCCAGACTTCACGACCTAAGAACCTTGCGACCTAAGAGTCCTAGCGACCTATGGAGTATCACGACTTAGGTTCATAAAGCATTCCAGCGATCCAAAGGCTTCAGCAACTATTCCTTAGGTCGCTCACGACCTATGACCTACCTTAGGTCGCTCGCGATCTAAAACTTGCCCAGTTTAAACAAGTTCACACAACTCCTTATGGGCCTATTCCTTAGGTCGTTCACGACATACTACATGCCACCTTGTTCAGATAAGACCGAGAGCAACCCCATCAGGCTAACTGCTTAAGTCGAGAAGTGGGCCACGACCTAACTTAGGTCGCTCGCGACCTACGACCTAACTAAGTCGTACGCGACCTAAGACTTGGGGGCAGAAAATTCGCCCAGAACCAATCCTATAAATAGAGCCCCAACTCCAACAAGTAGGGAACTTTTGGCCGATCATTTCTTCAAGCGTCGTTACTCTGCCGAGCTCTCAGCTCATTCAACAATTGAAGATCTTCATATATTCGAGACACTACAACAAGCTTCGAGAGGAATTTCCTACATCCAACACGGATTCATCAAGTTTCGTCGTCGAAGTTTGAGCTAGTAGTCGAGATTGTCTTTGTGATCAAACTGTATTGTTTTCATAAGATTATTGTATCGTCTTGTAACCAGATTCAGTAATAAAGAGATTCAAAGTGGACGTAGGCTCGATCTCAAGCCGAACCACTATAAACTGCTGTCGTTTACTGCTTTTTCACTATTTTACTGCTTACTTCTTGTTCCCGTCACACGGGTGGTGCTTTCACAATTCTACTACACACACCGGGTGTTAGCGTTCACTTTTCAGCTTTAACATTTTGGTGCTTTCACTGAGAATTGAACTCAGGCGATCATTCACCATTGCTTCACGGAAGTTTGTTGAAAGAATTTCCTTCAAAACCAGAAGCCTATCAGACATAATGGCTCCTTGAAGAAAATGCAAGTCCGTCCGATCTGATGATGACCGTGACAATACTGCCACTTCTCTTTCTCCAAGTCAGGCAGCTCCAAGCATCGGGGTGACGCGAGAAGAGTTGGATGCTGCTGTGTCCGGACTGTACCAGTAGATTGAAACTCAGAATAATCTGATGATGGAAAAGTTGAATGCTCTGCTCGGAGCTAATCAAAGACCAGTAAATAATGAAGAAAACTTTGCTGATGTTGCTCCCAACTCCGAAGGGAGAAATATTCCTCAAGATAGATCTGGTGCCGCTGAAAGGGTACCTCCCCAAGCGGAAGGATCCAGGCCATCGCCAGCTCTCCCCGAACGTTTGCCCGGACAAACATCTGAGAAAATGGCCGAAGCCTATTCTGCAAGGTCACTAAACAATGAGGAGTATATCCCTGGCATGATCCGGCAGATAATGAAAGAAAGCATGCAGAGAAACGAAGATGAAAATGATTGGGGATTCGCTCCAAGTAAGACCCCATTTACAGAAAGGATCTTAAAGGCTGAGTTTCCCAGAAAATTCGTTCCTCCTACCATCCATCCTTATCGAGGAACAAGTGATCCGAATAAATTCCTCTACAAATATGATTGGCACATGACTGACGCCAGAGTAATTGATGAGATCAAATGCCGATATTTCCCGGTATACTTGGAAGGAGTGGCGTTACTTTGGTTTACCAAGCTTCCTGTGCGATCTGTTGACCAGTTTTCTGATCTGACCCGAAAGTTCAAGGAACAATTCAGATTGTACATTTCAAGAGCAAAGGATATAATGTCTCTCTCAAGTCTTGAACAGAATCCTGGAGAGCCCATCAAATCCTTTCTGAATCGCTTTAATTTAGCCCTAGCAGAAGTTGATAACGCGGAACCGCGAATGATCTTGACCTACTTAATGCGGGCTATTGACAAGTCAAGCGAGTTTGGAAAATGGTTAAAAATGAAGGAACCAAATTCGCTCGAAAAGTTCTACAAAAAGGCTGATGAGTTCATGCGCCTAGAGAATCTCTCCGCGTCAGCTAAAGTTGTGACAACAGTGGTGGAAAATAATGCTACAGTCAGAACAAGAAAGAATCTGCAAATCAGAAAAGGGAGATTAGTGGTGGAAAGAAGCAGAAAGATCTCAAAAAGCCCCGCTTCCTCAAACCTTCAGATTTTACCCCTTTGACTGATACACCGGAGAATATTTTCATCGCCACTAAGGATGCTGTTGAATTTCCAAAACCATCGGCAGTAAAAGTTGATAAAAATGTTGTTCAAAGCGGAAGATTTTGCAAGTTTCATAACCAACCAGGCCATGATACAAACGAGTGCCGCCACTTGAAAAGCCTGATTGAAGAGTTGTTAAGAGAGAATAAGTTGCAGCAGTACGTTAAAAGGAATAGAAAAGACCCATCTTCATCTAACCAAGGGCAACTACCCCTAGCTCATTCATCTGGCTCAGGAGAGAGGCCTGCTGAAAAGGAAAGACCTGTTATCAATGTGATAACAGGAGGACCTCATCCGGCTGGCAGAAGTTGGGGCGAGATGGAAAGGTATGCTAGAGCTTTGAAGTATGCCCCAACGAAGAAAGTGTCTTAATCTTGGAAGGTGCTGCACCTCTGAAGCAGCAAAAGACTTTTCACGATGATATTATGTTCAGAACTAGGGATTCTATTAATGTGGAAGCTCCTACTGAGGACCCTTTAGTTGTCTCTGTCGGTATTGGGCCGGTTATTGTCAAAAGAGTGCTGGTTGATAGTGGCGCATCGTGCAACATACTCTTTAAAAAGACATTTGACCAAATGAGAATTCCAATGGCAGACGTACAAGCTTCCTCACACAAGATTGCTGGATTTACAGGAGAGCTGAAATAGCCAATTGGAACAGTGGACTTGTTTGTTGAAATGGGCGAAGGCCGTAAAAAGGTGGTTCGGAAGCAAACCTTTGTAATTGTTGATGGATTCTCCGCCTATAATGCTTTCTTGGGTCGACCAACCCTTGCTGCTTTCAGGGCCGTCCTTGCTCCGTGGTGCTTAACAATGAAATTTCCCACTGATAATGGGATTGCTGTCATTAAGGGAGATCAGAATGTGGGGCGAGAATGTTACCTTGTAGAATTCCGAGAGGCTAGAAAAAGAGAAATGGGAAAAGATGCGGCAGCTCCGCTCCGCATCAAAGAACCAACCTTGTAGCAGCTACGGGGTGGCCCCTGTACTGGCGAACACAGCAATGCAAGAAAAGAAATGGACCCCAGGAAAGCCAGTACAGGGGAGAATAGAGTGGTACCTGTGGAAGTAACGGTACCAATATCTGTTGACTCAAAAGACCCGAACAAAGTACTCAATGTGGGTTCACAGCTGAGCATGGCAGTTCAAAACACGTTGATATCATTCTTAAAAGCCAATCTAGATGTGTTCGCTTGGTGTCATGCTGATATGTGTGGGATTTCCCCGGAAATTGCTGTACATACTTTAAACATTGATCCAAAATTCACGCCAGTGAAACAGAAAAGAAGAACTCAAGGCCCAGAAAGGTCGATAGCACTAAAGGAAGAGGTCGATCGGCTCATGGAAAACGGCTTCATCAGAAACTCCACTTATCCAAATTGGGTTTCAAATCCAGTACTGGTTAAAAAGGAAAATGGGAAGTGGAGAGTTTGCATCGATTTTTCGGACCTAAACAAAGCTTGCCCCAAAGATTGCTTCCCACTGCCCAGAATCGATCAATTAGTGATGGAACAGCTGGGCATGAGTTATTATCATTCATGGACGCTTATTCCGGATACAATCAGATTATGATGCATGAGCCGGATCAGGAAGACACAAGTTTTATCACAGATGTGGGTCTCTACTGCTACAAAGTTATGCCTTTCGGATTGAAGAATGTTGGGGCAACCTACCAAAGGCTCGTCAATGCAATGTTCAAACCTCAGGTTGGCAGAACCATGGAAGTTTATGTTGACGATATGTTGGTAAAGTCGAAGAAAGCTGTAGACCACATGGGTCACTTGGAGGAAATGTTTGCAGTTCTTCGAAAGTACGGGATGAAACTCAATCCATTGAAATGTTCGTTCGGAGTAGAATCTGGGAAATTCTTGGGTTTCATTGTGAGCGCCAGGGGAATTGAAGCCAATCCTACTCAAATCACAGCTCTAAGGGAGGTCAAAGCCCCTAAAACAAAGAAAGAAATGCAAAGTCTCAATGTAAAAGTCGCTGCTCTGAGTCGTTTCATTTCCAAGGCCACAGACAAATGCATTCCCTTCTTTGATGCTCTAAAGAAAGGAAAGAAAATTTTTGAATGGACTCCCGAATGCCAGAATGCTTTCGATGAACTAATTCGTCATATGGAAACGCCTCCGGTTCTTTCCAAGCCTAGTGATGGTGAAGATCTTTTCATCTATTTGGCAATTTCATCTCATGCTCTTAGCGCAGCACTTGTACGGGAAGATATGAAAGTACAGCGTCCAGTCTATTACATCAGCAAACGGTTCACTGGGGCAGAGATGAATTATTCGAAGATAGAAAAGCTCGCCTATTGTTTACTAATTGCTTCCAGGAAATTGAGACCATACTTTCAAGCTCATCCTATCAAGGTTCTTACTGATCAACCTCTAAAGCAAGTCCTGTTTCGTCCTGAAACTTCGGGCCATCTTTTGAAATGGAACATTGAACTCAGCCAGTATGACATCACTTACCATCCCCGGAGAGCAATCAACGGACAAGCTTTAGCAGATTTCATCACAGAATCTACTGACAAAGGTGATAGTGAGAATGAAACAACTGATGGCATTCCAATCCAGTGGAAGTTGTATGTTGACGGATCAAGAAATGATTACTGTTCTGGGGCAGGGGTTGTGCTCGAAACCCCCGAAGGACGATCGTTGTGTTATGCATTGAGACTGGAATTTTCTTCAACAAACAATGAAGCAGAGTATGAAGCTCTCATTGCCGGTTTAAAAATTGCCAAGGAACTGAACATCAAAGTGTTACAGATCTTCAGCGATTCTCAACTTATTGTTTGCCAGGTAAAGAAAGAGTTTCAAGCTAAAGGTGGAAATCTACCCGCATACTTGTCAAAGGCATGTGAACTTCTCGAAGATTTCGATCATTATACGATAAGTCATATTCCTCGGGTAGAAAACATGAAAGCAGATTCTCTAGCAAAGTACTCAAGTTCTGGAGAAGCTCAGTTACTGGGATTAGTTCCTGTGGAAGTTCTGTCAGCTCCAAGCATTGATGAAATGGATGTTGATTGGATTATGGCTGCGTCTCAAGAGCATGAATCATGGATGACTCCAATCAAAGAATACCTCCTCAATAATTCACTGCCAGAAAGTTCTAAAGAACGTCGAAAACTATTGAGGAAAGCATCAAGATATATAATTCAAGATGACTGATTATATAGACGTGGATTCTCAATGCCATTACTTCGATGTGTAACCAAGGAAGAAGCCAAGACAATTCTAGCTGAGGTATACGAAGGAGAATGTGGAGATCATTCAGGTGGTCAAACCCTAGCCAAGAAAGTTCTCCGATATGGATATTTCTGGCCGGATATTAATCGAGATGCCGCTACTTACTCCAGAAAGTGCGACAAATGCCAAAGATTTGCAAAAATCCCAAAGCAACTTCCACCGAACTCACGCAAATGGTCAACCCATGGTCGTTCGCCATTTGGGGAATAGACTTAATTGGACCTTTACCGATCGCTAAATCTAGAATCAAATATGCTATTGTTGCTGTTGATTATTTCACGAAATGGGCTGAAGCTGAACCCTTAGCCACTATTACCTCTAAAAAGATGATAAATTTCGTAACTAAAAATATCATTTGCAGGTATGGTGTGCCGCAGAAAATAATCACAGACAACGGCACTCAGTTTGAAAGTGAAGAATTCCAGGATTTTTGCAAACGGTTCAGAATTCAAAAAAGCTTCTCAGCAGTGGCTCATCCGTAGGCAAACGGGCAAGTGGAAGCAGTAAACAAAATCATCAAGTCAACCATCAAAAAGCAACTCGAAAAGCAAAAGGTGGTTAGGTTGATAAGCTTCCATTAGCACTATGGGCATACAGAACTACTCACAAAACTACGACTGGGCACACTCCATTTTCACTGGCATACGGATCAGAAGCAATGATTCCAGTGGAAGTAGAAGTTCCTTCACACAGGAGAATTCATTTCAACGAAACTGAAAACGAAAAGCTACAACTTGAAGCACTTGATTTTCTTGATGAAAAAAGAGAAGAAGCTAGGCTCAGAGTTTCAGCTTATCAGCAGAGGATAGCCAGGCACTTCAACTTTAAAGTTCGCCAACGCAGCTTTGAGATCGGAGATTTAGTCTTGAAAAGGATCATGACAGCAACTGGGGTGTTTGGGCCAAACTGGGAAGGGCCATATGTTATAGGCAGTAAACTTCTTGATGGCACTTTCAAACTCATAACTGTTGAAGGAGATCCAATTCCAAGAGCCTGGAACAGCAACCACTTACGTCCTTATTTTACTTGAAAAAAGCTTTGCTCAAAATTGTAAAATAGTGATGAATGTATCAGTTGTATTGAAAGACATTGTAAATCAGTGCAAGTTAATAAAAGCTATAAAGTGGATGTAGGCCCGAATCTTGGCCGAACCACTATAAATCTTGTGTTCTTTACTATTTCATAATGCCTGTTTCATTTCAATATGTAAATACTTTAAATGTATTGCTAAAAAGTCGATTCAAAATTGCAGGACATTAAAACAAGGCTTGCTCGTCACAAAGCCAAGCGACCTCTCTAAATCACCTATTAAGCAAATACCAAGCGACAAAAAATTCCAAATTCAAATCCTATACAAGAAGAACTTTGCATAAAAAGTTGGCGACTCCACTGTGGCAAGCCTTCGTTAACTGGTTGTGATTGTCGATATGAACAGACATCCAACTAGGTAACTCGCGTTTTCCCCGTGAAGTCGTTCAACAGTGAAGTCCACTTCTTCAGATAAGGAAATTTACTTGCAAAAGGAAAGAAGATGCGCTTGGAAATGATAATAAAAGATCGCTAATGAGCAGATGATGAAAGAACATGGCCAAGCAAACACAGAAGCAGCCAAAAGGAGGTATGCCTCTCAATAAAAGGGCCGGTAGAACCACCGAAGGGACACCTTCCTAAGCAGAAGGAACAGGGCCCTTGCTAACTGATCGTGATGCATCCGATCAGGCAGCTTGCGTCCATCCCGTGGATCTACTCGCCCCTGAGACGCAACCTTCCTGGCACACCAACCAACCGATGCTCCTTCCCAAAGGTCAACAAAGCCCTCTAACGAGGCACGCCAAAAAATGAAAGTGCTTCTCTCAATCAAAAAAGATTGGTGGAACCACCGGAGGGGCACCTTCCCAAGCTGAAGGAACAGGGCCTTTGTTAATTGATTGCGATCGTTTGTGCAAACGAACATCCAATCAAACAACTTGCGTCCGCCCCGTGGATCCATCCAACCATGAGAAAGTAGCTTCCAGGCAATCAAAAAGCCCTCTTCGGAGGCACAAGCCCTCTTCGGAGGCACAAGCCCTCTTCGGAGGCACACACCCTCTACGGAGGCGAAAGCCCTCTCCCGAGGCACCACAAGCCCTCTTCGGAGGCAGACGCCCTCTTCGGAGGCGAAAGCCCTCTCCCAAGGCACCATAAGCCCTCTTCGGAGGCACAAGCCCTCCTCGGAGGCACAAGCCCTCTTCGGAGGCACAACTCTTTAAGTGGAGCCCTCTCCGGAGGCATGTCCCAAAATAGAATACTAAAACAAAAAAGCCTTCTCCGGAAGCACATTTCAACTCTCAAAGGAAGGTTAACTTATTCATCTCAAAAAGGTTCTTCCTAAAAAAGTTGAAATGCTACAAAAAGACCTCTTCGGAGGCACACTTCACCGTGCTCGAAGTACCAAAAATAAGCCCTTTACTGGGGCACAAAATCAAAACCTTCTTCAGATGCTCATTTCACTACGTAGAGAAATCCACTTTTTAACAAATAAAAGTGATCATCTCTGAAAGTTGAAGTGTTCTTCAAGGAAGAAAGAGAAAGTAAAAATTTCTCCAAAAAATGAGATATAATCTATTAAAAGCAGAGTGATTCTTCCCTTAAAAGCGGAATAGTTATTCTCTGAAATAGGAATATCAGTCTTGTAAAAGCTAGAAATGTTGCAATGAACTTGTGGTATGGGGGCAATACTATACAATTCAGTTATATTAATAAAAGTAACACGCAAGCAACATACCACAAATTCATTGCAATATCACGAAAAATAGATGTGGAATAAATGCATTCTCAAACACAGACAAAAAAGTTTGTACAAGTAAAAAGAATCGTTTATTCTACACTAAAAAATGTGAAATAAATATACTCACATATACATAAGCATTTGTACAAGTGAAGGAACTATTTTATTCAATACTATGGAAGTTCTTTACATATGCAGATATCTCAAAAAGGCAAAAGCAGGGACCGGTACCTGCACAATCTCCGGTCAATACATGCAGAAGGCAAAATAAGAAAAGAAGAGCCTAGCTTGTCACTCCTTCTTCTTGTTGCCCTTAGTAGCATGGCCTGGTTTGATAATTAGTTTTGAAATCCGGCGTGGACGGGTCGGAGAGGGAGGAGGAGGAAGGGCAGTCTGATCTTCCTCTGCTTTATCTTCTCCAGTGGAAATACTTTTCTTCTCCTTCTTCATGACACGCTTTCCCTTCCGCTTTGAAGAAGATTCGCTCCCCGGAGTAGCAAGCAGTGTAGAGAGCTTTGTGTCATCATCAAGAGACTGCTCTGGGGTCTTCTCAGTGTCATCAAGATTCTCCGCCTTCTGCTTTTGTGAAGCGGCCGGATCATCCAGACCTTGAAGAGCTTCAATTTTCTCTGCCTGTGATCCCGGCTAAGAAGCAGAAGGAGGAGTAACTTGGGAAGGTGGAGGAACGGCAACTAGAGGAGTGGAAGTTTGTGCAGTATTCGATTCTTCCGCTATAGAGAAAAGAAGTTAAAATCAGTATTCTCCGAAAAAAGTAAAGATGTTGGTTCAGTGACACTTAAGTAACAATTGAGAAATTCATCAAACTCGGTTGAAGCAAACAAGTAATCTGCTAGACTTGGATCAACATCGAAGTTACCTAGAGAAGTTGGTTTAATCACATTGATTTCAAATTGTTCTGCTTCAACGTCGTCTTGAGTCTCCTCTTCATCTTGAGCAGTGGAAGGCTCAGGAGCTGTGATTTTAGCTTCGGCATTTGCAGGAAGTGAAGAATGGGAACTAGAGCCAATGTTTTCGGGATCGACCAAAGCCGGAGGACAAGCAGAGTCGGTTACTGTTTCTTTTTCTAAACATTCTCCTCCCGCTGCATCGGCTTGCTCCCTAGCAAGCTGCTCTTTTCCCCTAGCTAGGGCGGCGCGCGCCTCATCATCCAGATAAGTCGCTTCAAAATCTGCCTCAGCATATCCAGCACCTCCGAACATGTCCATTAATCCTTCCCACACTTCGGCTAAGGTAGTCTCATATTTTGGTCCCAAGAATGAGAGACTACCATGCCCTAAAACGCTGTGGATGTAAAAGTCAAATAGAGTAGAATCAATAATGGCTTTAGTTGCTTTATGAGATTCTTCAGCTGCAACTTGTCCAGCAACTGCTTCATCGCGCTCTTTCTCAAATTTAAGAAGTCGAGCTTTTAACATCTCAATCTCCGCGTTTTGGGAAATAGTTGTACCCCGCAGCTCAGCATTTTCTTTGCGGTATTTCTCATTAATGTGCTGCTCAGCTGCAAGCTTCATCTCGACATCCCTTTGCGCAGCATGTGCATCCCGCACTTGCTTCTGAAAGGCTTCTTCTTTTTGAGTATGTGATGCAGAAGAAGAGGCGAGATCTTCTTTAAGTCGCTTGACTTCAGATTCAAGCCTCGCGTTGTCATCATGATGCTCGTCATCTCCGCGTCGTGCTGCTTGCACCATTTATCCCATTCAGCCTTATCGTTCTCCAGAGTCAGCATGTTTTCGAGATTCATATGGTTGACTCTTTGGAGTTCATCAACAAGCTTTTGCCATTGCGATATCCTCTCAATGTCAAGCCTAACTGCGTCATGATTTCTGAGGATGGCTTGTTTATCGATAGGAACTAGATCTAAATCAAAGCGCACTCCTCTTAAGCACCAATTTGGAAATCGGCTTTGAAGCGTTGGAGGGCCATCTTTAACCTGATACTGGGGTCTGTTGATGATCGCTTGGATGTTGGATTTCTTTAAAGGAGCAGAGCCAGCTGGGATATTAGAAGAGATAGGAGCGTCAGTTTTTCCAGAAATTGCAGACGCGTCCGTTTCATCAAGTCTAACCCGTTTACTCGGGTCTCCAGCAGCATGGCCTTTCCCTTTATCATCATGATATTTCCTTTTATGGAAGTCATCTTCCCTTCTTCTCTGTTGCTCCTCATAAGCTCGCCTTTCTTGAGCTTTTCTAATTTCTCGCTCTTCGTCAGATTCTTTGCGAGTGGGGAGATAGCGTCCGTAATCATAAGAATCGCGCCCTCCGTAGTGCCGAAAGTTGTCGAAATATGAGCCACTTCGCCCCATTGTAGAACCTGAAATTGAAGAAAAGAGACAAGTCTTAGAAATCTCCAAATTGAAGAAGCAAAGTGCGTTTAAGTGCTAAGCATCCTAGGTGTGTGTGATGTGCGAACTACACGCGTCAAACTACAAACCACTCTTTGGTTGGGGAGTGATAACAGATTGAGAAGCGGGAGTTGATTTTTGAGCTGACGAAGTTTTCTGCAAAGTAGATGTCGCTTCATTCACAGGAGATGTAGCTTTAGTTATATCATCTTTGAAAAGTTCCTGTGAAGTGATCATTAGATCACTCAAGCCATCAAAGGTATCGTCACCATCGTGTTTTGTGGGGCTTTCTTTCTCGACTCCTTTATCATCAACTTTCTCGAAATGTTGAGAAGTTTCTTCTTCTTCAATAACGGGAGAAAGTGCTAATTTGTTGGATGACCCCACAATGTCGGTAGAAGTAGAACACTTTACCAATGAAGTCTCAATGGTAAGTCCTTTCGATGAAAGTTCTTCAGCATGGACTGGGGCATCCGATGTTTTAACTGGAGAATTAGGGACTTCATAAGGTTGGGTAGATCGGGAAGAGTGTAAAAGTCCATACTGATGCAAAAATTCATCTTTCAACATAAATTTGGCGCTTCTTTCTTCCGCCGCCACAGCATTTAAGGTTTCAAGGATTGACTTGAGGCTGGGATTTCTGAGCGGGGGAGGAAGTGCTGGAAAAAGAAAAAGAATGAAGTTAAGCATTTGATAATTCGGGTTTCGAAAAGCTCATGAGATGAACGGAAAAAGACAATCTTACTTCCGGTTCTCCAGACAGCGTAGAATCCTGGAGGACATCGGACAAAGAAAAATTGACTTAGAAATCCGTGAGCGCTTTCGGGCAAATCCAAAATCAATTTCCGGTTTCTGGCACCTCTTACGAGCACGATTGAAGGATGGTCTTTGTTCTTTGAAAAAGTGCATAAGTAGCAAATTTCGTCAAAGCTCGGGAGACGGTCAAGCGTCCTCCTAAACAGAACGCATAACCCCATCAAAACAGCGTAACCGTTGGGGTGTAGTTGGAAAGGCGAGATAGCTAATCGAAGAAAGAGTTCACGAAGAAATTCATTGAAAGGCGGAATAGCCCCGCTTAAACACATCTGGCGGTTCACTGCGACAAAACCGAGGGGTGGCCTGTCAGCTGTGTCGCTTGCTTCAGGGAATATAGCATCTGACTCGGCAATACCGAATTGGATAGATACATAGTTGTCTAAAAACTTTGCGGCTCAGAGTAGTTGGAGTTCTCTCCGGAGGATCAATCAGTGGGTTGGCTATCGAAAAAGCTTCTCCGATCGGTCCTGAATCTTCTTGTTGAGATGTCATTCTACACAATCAACTGGATATTTAAATATGAAGGTGCACGTTTCCTAAAAAGTGTGAAGTGTTGTGCAAAACTAAAACGATGACAAGCAAGTATAACAGAAATTGAAATAGTTGGCATTTGTCGATTACAAAGTTTCAAGACTTGTCATTTTAAGTTCAAATACAATGTTGTGTTGATGCGAACAAATCAGCGTATGTTGATTATTTCAGCTTTGCTTTAATACTTCATTTGAATTTATCGTTTCACAACATTTCATTCACAAAATTCATGTAAGTTAATTGTTCTTTGTCAACTAATTTGTCATGCGATGTGGGCAGTCAATGGCAGTATATTTGTCCCATTTTTCTCTGCAAATGTTGTATTTAAACAGGTTATTAGCATTAAAGTCAAGACAATCTGAAAAGAAATGCAACACAGTTCAAATCCAGAAATTCAGTCAAGTTCTGCTCAAATTTCCAAGTGTTAGGTCGCTCACGACCTAGCATAGGTCGAAGCATTTTTAAGTCGTGCAGTGCAAATTAAAGCATTCAGGGCTGTGTAGAGTTATTTCAAGTTCTAGGTCGTTCGGCGACCTATCCTAGGTCGAGGCATCTTTAGGTCGCATAATGCAACTGAAGGGTTCAAAGCAATGCAGATTTGATCAAGTCCTAGCTCGGCCGCGATTTAAAGCCTATGTCGCAGGAAAGTTAGGTCGTGCAGTTTTTGGTTCAAGCAACTATTAGGTCGTTCAGTGACCTAGCACAGGTTGTAGCTTTCCTTAGGTCGAACTATTCCTTAGGTCGCGAATTGACTTAAGTCGCTTGAAACCCCTATGCTGTTAACTTCTTCTCCACGCCACAAACCACCAAACCCGATAACCCGTTATCAATTACACATATAAACCCATCGTCTTCCTCATCCCTTCAATTCATCGAAAGACGCCAAAAGCAATTCAACACATCCCCAATCCATCGCAGATTCAACACATTACTATGCCTTCATGAATCAGCCAAAGCAACGATCAAAAGTCGACTACGACAGCCACTCGAGACGATGCACAACTCATAGAATGGAGCTAAGGTCGAAAAAGCAGGGATTCAAGATTAGACGATGATTATGGTAGGATGGATATCAAATTCACTTACGAGATGTAGTGGTAAGGAAGAATCGATGACTGGAATAGGTTGAATTTGCCTTTGAAAAACTTGAAAAATTCGTCAATGGCAGAAGCAGGAAGTCAAAGTAATTAAGTGAGGAAGAAGCTCACGACCTAACTAATTTATATGGGGCTGAGAGGGGAAGGCGAATAGGCGTGCGAGTTAGCATGAGTTTTAGGTCGTTCACGACCTAGCGAAGTTAAGTTGAAGCACGCGACCTATGGCATAGGCCTGCACTTCGAGGGGCAAATGTTAACTCATATTTTTCAACCAACCTAAAACTCTGCGACCTAAAAAGAAAACGACCTAAAGGGAGCTGCGACCTAAAGAAAGCCTGCGACCTATCGGAAGGACTCTGCGACCTAACTGCTAAAGGAAGCTGCGACCTAAAAGAAGCTGCGACCTAACTATTAAAGAAAGCCTGCGACCTAACTTCGGAAAGGACTCAGCGACCTACAACTCAAGAGGCAAACGAGCTAAGGAAGTAACGACCTAAAGCTTGCCGATCTAAGAACTCCACGACTTAGCAGACTCTACGACCTAACTGCTGAAGGAACTCGGCGACCTAACGCTTTAAGTAAGATAGCGACCTAGTGGCTCCAGACTTCACGACCTAAGAACCTTGCGACCTAAGAGTCCTAGCGACTTATGGAGTATCACGACTTAGGTTCATAAAGCATTCCAGCGATCCAAAGGCTTCAGCAACTATTCCTTAGGTCGCTCACGACCTACGACCTACCTTAGGTTGCTCGCGATCTAAAACTTGCCCGGTTTAAACAAGTTCACACAACTCCTTATGGGCCTATTCCTTAGGTCGTTCACGACATACTACATGCCCACCTTGTTCAGATAAGACCGAGAGCAACCCCATCAGGCTAACTGCTTAAGTCGAGAAGTGGGCCACGACCTAACTTAGGTCGCTCGCGACCTACGACCTAGCTAAGGTCGTACGCGACCTAAGACTTGGGGGTAGAAAATTTGCCCAGAACCAATCCTATAAATAGAGCCCCAACTCCAACAAGTAGGGGACTTTTGGCCGATCATTTCTTCAAGCGTCGTTACTCTGCCGAGCTCTCAACTCATTCAATAATTGAAGATCTTCATATATTCGAGACACTACAACAAGCTTCGAGAGGAATTTCCTACATCCAACACGAATTCATCAAGTTTCGTCGTCGAAGTTTGAGCTAGTAGTCGAGATTGTCTTTGTGATCAAACTATATTGTTTTCATAAGAGTATTGTATCGTCTTGTAACCAGATTCAGTAATAAAGAGATTCAAAGTGGACGTAGGCTCGATCTCAAGCCGAACCACTATAAACTGCTGTCGTTTACTGCTTTTTCACTATTTTACTGCTTACTTCTTGTTCCCGTCACACGGGTGGTGCTTTCACAATTCTACTACACACACCGGGTGTTAGCGTTCACTTTTTAGCGTTAACATTTTTGTGCTTAAGTTTTGAAGGGCGTAGCTTCTTGATTACAAAGTATGACCTCACCTAGATAATCGTTAAGCATCTAACCACCTATCTATTACTATACTTCAGCATCTGTACATGCTTTAAACATTTGAATTGTTTCAATATTAGTAAGGACGAAGTGTCACACTTAGGAGTCCTACAATAGTAACTCTCGGCATTTTACTGAAAGTAATGTAGTGAAATAATTTATAAAGTTATAAATTATTATTGTGAGAATTAATATAATTTTATATTAACTAGAGGGTTTAAAATTAACTAATGAATATATATGTGTTATATTTTAATTTAGTTATTTATTGGATAAAATACCTGCATACACTTATGATATTAATTTTAAATGGATAGGTGAATTTTTTTCTAAATTTAGAAATAGTGGGCTGACATTTTTTATTAATTAAACAATTTTAAAAGTGTTTTAGAATTAAATGAGAGAGTGAGTAAGAGTTTATCTAAATGGTTGAGCTTTTTAAGTGATATATGCTTCACATATTTTCATATAAATAGCTCCCTAGGCTCTCACTTTTTCTTATATGATTTCAATCATCCTAATTAAATTTAAATCTTGATAGTGGATATTCAACTCCAATATCAAGTTAGAGAAAATTTCAGCAAAATCGACGGTTCAAGTGATAATGATCGACAAATTCATCAAGTTTTAATCCATTGTCATTAATATATACATTGATTATACATTTAGGTTAGATTAATCTGGCCAAATAAAGGAAAAAGTACTTTGCTTTGGATTAAATAAAAATTATTTTTGCATACACCTATAAAAATTATTAAATAACATATCTTATTATTACTTATAAATCCTAATTATAAATTAAAAATGTAAAATTTCATTTTAGAGAATATATATATATAATAAAATTGTTTCATATTCTGATCTAAATCTAAATAAATATAATTTTCTTT
Organism: Allium fistulosum; assembly: GCA_030737815.1. Taxonomy (NCBI): domain Eukaryota; kingdom Viridiplantae; phylum Streptophyta; class Magnoliopsida; order Asparagales; family Amaryllidaceae; genus Allium; species Allium fistulosum. Next base: position 408,472,984 of record CM060908.1, on the reverse strand, counting down.
GATTTTTAATATAAAACAACCGATTAATTTAATAATTTATAATTTTATACTATTTAAATAAATTAATAGCTTTTGGATTTATTATTATAAAGGTTTTCTTTAGATTTTTAAGTTAAACTGTAATCATAATATTTGTACATTGGCCTTATAAAGTAGTGTTGAGGTTTGGTACTCTAGCGCATCATCATGTATGTTCGCTTCATTGTGTGTGATTGTAACGACCTGCCTTTTTGGGAATTTTAAGCAGACATGGATGCCAGACTCAAACCATTCAGAAGGTCAGATTGTTATGGGGTAAATAAGAAAAAGAGAAAGAAATAAAACAAATACAGAATCTAGCAGTGGAATGACAAAATATAATAATCAAATAACAGTTCATGAAGTTGTTTACAAATAAATTTGATTATACTAATACAATACAGAATCAGAGTTACCGACAACAAGAATAAATAAATAAATGCAGTGGAACAACATGATGCGGTAGAATACATATAATAAGTAATAATAGTACAAAATCTTCGTCTTTATCCTCCAGAATTAAGGTCTTCAACCCTGAAATGCTCAGGCTGACCCGAGCGAATTGAAAAGACAAAACACTCGAGTCAGAACTAAAAGATCTTATGTAAGTTAAATCAACGGTAAATATGAGTGTGACAGCATCAGATATGTTTACGGGGTTTGACATCTCCTATCCAGTGTCTAACGTGAGTGCAATAACTTAAGAGATGTTCGGGATTTACATCTCCTAAGGATCTGTTAAACTATCTACTATGTAGTAAAATACGCTATTATAATATCTACAGTAAAGTAAAAGTATTAAAATAACGTTAAGGCGTTACCCATATCCCCCTTAACACATTTTATATATTCTCATAGTCTATACAGTACCGTACGCTCCTCCATAAACTGGAGGTTTACACAGAGGGCACTCCATAGGTATGGTACAAAAAAAACTCGTAGAAGTCGCTCTAGGGCATGTGAACACGGCACTCGAGGCAATGCCATGGTAGATATACCAATTGCGTATCCGGACTAGTGGTAACGCATAGCAGCTACTACCGCCCACCTCAGAACACACTCCCAAATCAAAATCAAAGGGTGGCCACCAAATAAATCACAAAGCAACAGATATGGTATCGAAGAAATGTGCCTGATAGAAGGAATGACCTCACTTGGCCCGGCGTGGCTCCTATTTTAGTCACATCTAAGCTGACTCACGGGAGTCAGGGTCACGTCATACCTTATACAGAAATCGTTCGCCAAACCATCCTACTTCATTTCTGGAATCTCCACCCCGTACATAGTTGTTAAAGTGGTTTTCGGTATTGGTAGAGAGTATGACAATATCTGATCCCGGTCTCTTTAACAACCAAACGCTTATTTCACACCGGATGGTTCTTTTACATTTCAAAAGTCAATTCATACTTAATATCAAAATATCATATTCGATTTCAAACCATATCATTTTCAAATCATATTCACTTTCAAAATCACATTCACTTCCAAAATCATATTTACTCAATATGTCAATTCACAAAGGTTATCAATTCTAAATTTCAACTTAGGTTGTATCATCATCAAGGATATAAATATTTAACTTTACACAGTCTGAATTTTTAGAAAATAGTTTAGGTATTCATAAATAATTTTAATAGTTTTAAAAATAGCTTAATTAGATTTAATATAGTTTAAATAGTAAAATAGCTTTGAATAGATTTAAATTGGGTTTAGTTAGATTTAAAATGATTTAAATAGATTTAAAATAGATTAGATAGATTTTATTAGGTTTTAAAGGTTTTAAATAGATTAATTATAGACTAAATTGATTTAAATTATATTAAGTAGATTTTTAAATTGAATAAATAAATTTAAAATAGGTTAAATAGATTTAAATTATATTAAATAGATTTAAAATAGATTAAATAAATTTAATTGGTTTAAAATAGGTAAAAATAGATTAAATTAGGTTATAATAGATTAAATAAATTAAAATATTTTTAAATTGATTAAAATAGTTTAAACTAGTCTGAAATAGATTTCAAAGTTATCCAAACATTTCCAATAACTCAATTCCGATAAGTTCATTTTATTTGACACATCAACTTTGAAATTTCCAAATTTAAATCCTTTGAACAATTCATTAAATCAATTCCAATTTCAACATTTACACTTGGATTTTCGAAAATAATTCAGTTTATATAAATCAATTTCTATTTCAAAATACCAGTTAACTGAATTCAAAATTTAAAGATTTACAAATCATTTAATTTAACCAAACCGGTGTCCGTATATAATTTTCTACCCTAGGGTCAAGTGATACAGATATTTATCATTTCAATCCGCAATTTAAAATTTTACGGTTATATATCATTTCAACCCGCAATCCCGAATTTAATAAAAATCCATAAAATCGCTCGAGTCTATCATTTCAACCTATAACGATTTTTCCCTAATCTATAGATCGTTCGGGTATGTATCATTTCAACCCATAGGGAACTTGCAGTTTTAACAATATAAAGACAATCATCCAGTCGTCCAATATCAACCATCAAACATCCATCACAATCATCATCCAAATCGATCAATAAACACCAATAGATAACTGATAATCAATAACATGTATTAAATTGACAATTTAAATTCAATCTTAAATTAACCGATGATTAAATGCAATAAAAGTCAAATTTAACTAGAATGACAATTTAAACATACCAAACATCAATCAATGAATTTCAAATCACATCATAAATTAAATTTAACTAACATCAGATAATCTAGTAGTTGTGAGTGGGTCAAAAAACTCACCTTTTGATTTCAAATAGAATTGAAATCAAAATAAAGGACCAAAATTCAACAGTCTCGGAATTCATCCAAAACGGCGTCAAAATGTCCGAAATTCCAATACGATCCCAATGGAATAAACCGCGCGTAAAACGGACCTCGTATGTAAAAGTTATAATGATTTGAAGATATACGATTTAAATTATAAAATAAATATAAATAAATAAATTGGAAATAACACGTCATCTACCTCTTCGTTCAACAGTGCGAACCCTAATAGGCCGAACACGCAACTACTGCCGATCAACACGCTCGACCACGAGCGTCGTTCGTGTAACGACCCGTATTTTACGGATCGAAAAGTTTGTCAAAATCTGGGATTTTCAGCATTTTCTAGTTGTTCCAGATCTTGGTTGAAATTTACCTAAGTCCTAGGTCGTACGCGACCTAGAGGTTAATTAAGTATTGTTGGCAACTTAGGAGATAAGTCGTGACCGACCTAAGAATGTTGGGGATTGGTGACCTTAAGGTTTGGAGTTAGGTCGTGTGATGGATGGTAAGGGTTTAGGTCGTAGACGACCTAAAAGGAAGGAGACTTTAGAGTTTCTGGCGAGTTAAGGTGTTAGCGACCTAAGAGATAGGTTGGTAGCGACCTAAGTAAACCCAGTAGTTAACGACCTAGGGATGAGCGACCTAGTGGTGCCGAGTTAGTATATTTAGGTCGGCAGCGACCTAAGGAAACTAGTGGTTAGCGACCTATAATAGTTCGCGACCTATAGGAGTTGCCGTGTTAGCGACCTAAGGGGTTAGCTTGTTAGCGACCTAGGAGTTGCCGTGTTAGCGACCTAAGGGGTTAGCTTGTTAGCGACCTAGGAGTTGCCGTGTTAGCGACCTAAGGGGTTAGCTTGTTAGCGACCTAGGAGTTGCCGTGTTAGCGACCTAAGGAGTTAACAGTTGGCGACCTTAAGAGTTAGGCTATGTGTTAGGTCGTAACACTGTTAGGTCGCGTAGGCTGCTAAGTTGTTAGGTCGCTAGGATTTAGGTCGCGTAGATCTATCTGTTAGGTCGGAGAAGCTTAGGTCGGAGAGGCTTAGGTCGGAAACGACCTAGGGAGATAGCCGAGTTAAGCGACTTAAGGAAATTTCTGCTATAAATAGGAGGGGTTGTTCTCACTTTTTGGGATCCGGATTTTGGAAGCGACGAAGTGCTGCCATTTTGAGAGCTCGACTTCTACACTTCTTCACTTCTTTTCTCCACTCTAATCTAGTGCTTCCATCCATCCAAATCGAAGATCAAGATTGAAGATTCAAGAGCTTAGATTGAAGATCTTCACCTTTTCAAGAGAGATTTCATCGTTTGAAGTGAGATCTTGTCGGATCTAGCTTAGTCCTTTGCTGTCCAGATCTGAAGCGTATTGACTTGGGTTGGTTTAGGTGATTTGGTGAGTGGTGATTATCTCTCACACGGATCCAAAGGAGTATATCGGATTGTTGGCTCGTTTTGGTGTTAAAATAGAGATTTCCATGCATTTCCTTCATCCTATGTGTAGATCCATATAGATCCATTGTTCATGATGATGTTGCATCCATTTTATCATATGTTAACCTATGCAAGTTCATTCATCAAGTTTGTAGAGATATAATACATGTTTTCATGCTTATTGGACTTTCAACTCTTTAATTACGAAAATGCCATTATTGTTATAATTGTCTACTTAGATCATATTTGAATGCTTGATTGTTTGGATTGATGTTTGATTTGATTGATTGTTATGAACTAGATAATTGATGATTAGATCTAGATCAAAGATGATTCAAAAGCTAAGGGAAAGGCTCTTGAATTGGGAAAGCTGCTCGTGGCATATGTAGCGGGGATGAAGCTCTTATGCATAGATTTGACGATGTGATGTTGAGATGAGGCTTTGCGAGGATGTAATGAAGCGAGGCAATCATGTGATGAAGACTTGGTCTAATCCAGACGGGATCATTTCAAGCATGTTGATAACTCGGTGATATGATTCGAGTTGAAGATAATGAATGGATATGAGAATAGTCGTCGGGGAGGATGACTAGGAGGCTTGGATAGCATCGTTGTTGAAGGTTCTAGCATGCTCTAAGCAAGAGTACGTTTGGGCAGATTCGATAGTCCCAACGGCCAACTGTTGATGGTCGAGTACTCTGGGCAGATTCGATAGTCCTAGGCACGGGCTGCGACGACGTGCGGGAGTTATGTCTAGAACCGGGGTTTCCATTAGCCCTTGACGGACGGCTGAAAGAATGTGCCGGTCATTCAATTAACGGGGATATCGAAGCAATGATAACAGTGATAGCCAGAGTCATGGATGTTTGGTTGTATCGTCATTCGGACTCAAGAGCGGTATTTTCTGGGTGCTTATCTGATTTAGGCCTTGGTACTTGGAAAACATCGCCCTTGACTCGAGTGATAGTAGTTTTACTTTAAATTGTATGCTCTGCTATGTTTGCTTCTACTTAGTGTGTGTCTGGGGGCTATCACTGTAGAATGAGGTTGGAGTGGGAGGGTTGTATTCCTATTCCTTTTCCTTTATGCTCTTTTGGTATGTTGTTAGTTAATTTACTGCTCACTAAGACTGTTGTCTGACTCAAGGCTTTATGTTTTAATTCTTATTGCCTTGGGCTGTTCGTCCATTTTGGGACGGGCAGACTAGGTAGCAGGTGGCAGGTGCTGATCTTTTCTCACGATGCTGATATCGAAGACGAGCTGGAGGGTTGCATATTATCTTCTTATTATATGTACTGGATATTCCGCTGTTTTGTATTCTCTGAGAGTTTTGTAGTGAGGCTGGATGTATTGACTATGTGGATGCTTGTATTCAACTATTATGGAGTTTTATATGATGTCATTTTGTTCTGTAAAGCTTCTCTATACATATGTTCTATTGTATTTTGTCCATGCGCTGTGAGTAATACGATAGATTCTGTTGTTTTAAATCTTACCTTGACAATCGTCCATGGTCGCCTGGCACACTTTACAGCGCTTTATCTCTAGATTCGGTGCAGGGGTCATGGGCGGTCGTCACATTTGGTATCAGAGCTTAGGTTAATCGATTTTACCCAACGCTCGCTGTCATAACTACGTATGAGAGACGTAATTGTATTTTGATGGATGATTACTATATATAATATAGTAGCTTAGTAGAGTTTGAGTCCTTTATGCAGTTGTTTCTCTATATGTTCTAATCATTCCTTTTTATAGATATTGAGAATGAGTCGAAGAGGGAGACCAGCTGCTAGGGAAGGCCGTGCTACTGAAGAGACTGCTGATTATGCAGCCATGTTCGAAGCTATGATGACTTCGATCATGAGAAGGATACCAGTTCCGGGGGCAGCAGTTGATGTTGGAGTTCAAGTTCAAACTCCAAAACCGGTGGATTTTGCCAAGTTGTGTAAGGACTATACTGCTCTTGGAGGGAAGGTTTTCTTGGGAACAGAATCTACCATTGAGGTCCAAAGGTGGATAGATGCTTGTAGAAGGATCTTTGGTGATTTGGGAATTGATGATGCAACTAAGAGGAAGTTGGCATCAAGGCAGCTTCAAGGGAGAGCTTCTGATTGGTGGAACTCTATTACCATCACTACTCCGGAAGAAGAGATTACTTGGGAGCAATTCCAAGTCAGATTTGAAGCTAAGTTCATTTCTACAGCTCAGAAGTCTGTTCTGTTCAAGAGGTTTGTGGAGCTCAAGCAGGGTGGAAGATCTGTTCTTGAGTATGTTTCTGAGTTTGAAGCTTTGTCCAAGTATGCCCGGTCGTATATTGAATCTGCTTATCAGAAGAATGAGAAGTTTGTGACTGGCTTGGATAGTTATCTTGGGAGACAATTGGTGGATCATTTGGACGATTCATTTGAGAAGCTTGTGGAGAAAGCTCTTAGGCATGAGAGTCTGTTTCCTAAGGAAGGATCTGTTGTTGCTGTGACCAAGGGAGAATCTAAACCACAGCAGGGTGGAAACCAGAAGAGGAAGCAGCAGCAGCAGAAGGGTAAGGATGGCCAGAAGAAGCCGAAAGGCGAGGTGACTTGCTACAATTGTCAGCAGAAGGTCCATTTCTCTAAGGATTGTAAGAATCCTAAGGTGCCGATGAAGTGTCACAACTGTGACAAGCCGGGGCATTTCAGGAAGAATTGTCCAGAACCAAGGAAGGACAGGCAAATTGTGCAAGCTTATGCTTTGGGAGCTGTTCCATCGTCTTCAAAAGCTCCTACTGCTAAAGAGAAGGGAAAGAGTGTGGTTGTTCAAGGTACTCTTTTCCTATGTGGTGTTCCAGTTAGAGTTCTGTTTGATACTGGAGCGTCGCATTCGTTTGTTTGTAATGAACTAGTAGGCCGGTTAGGTTTGGAACCGGATATTGTTGATAGGCCATTGGTTGTGACTAATCCAGTTGGGGGTTCGTCTTGTTTGTGTATGTTATGCCGTGGTCTAGTTGTGTCGAGTCATGGTTGCTCTTTTGTTTGTGATTGCTTTGTTCTGAACTTTGCGGGGTTCGGAATTATTTTGGGTATGGACTGGCTTAGGAAGTATGCGGCTAAGGTTGATTGTGAGAGGCTAGAGGTGACAGTCGAGAATGTAGAAGGGCGAAAGATTGTAATACGATGTAAGCATGAGGAAGGCGTCTTCATGAGCTTCATGTATTCGCTAGTTGTTCCACGGGATGGACTGTCTTTAGTGCCAATCGCAAATGGATTCGAGGATGTCTTTGACGAAGTCAAAGGGTTGCCGCCGCATAGAGAGATCGAGTTTCGTATAGATCTAGTTGAAGGAGCCAGACCTGTTGTGATGCCTCTTAGGCGGATGGCGCCTAGGGAACAGCAAGAGTTGAGGGTGCGAGTTGATGACCTTTTACAGAAAGGATTCATTCGGCGTAGCGTGTCCGAGTGGGGTGCACCAGTTGTGTTTGCAACCAAGGCAGATGGGTCGTTGAGATTGTGTGTGGATTATCGTGAGCTGAATAAGGTGACTAAGAAGAACAAGTATCCATTGCCGAGAATAGATGACTTGTTTGATCAGCTTCACGAAGCTAAGGTGTTTTCTCAGATGGATTTGGCAACGGGATTTCACCAGTTGAGAGTGGCTAAGGATAGTGTGCCGAAGACTGCTTTTAGGACACCATCCGGTTTTTTTGAGTGGCTGGTAATGCCGTTTGGATTGACTAACGCGCCAGCATATTTTGTGGATCTTATGAATAGGGTTTTCAGAGATCAGTTGAACAAGTTCGTACTTGTGTTCGTGGATGATATTCTGATTTATTCCAGAACGGAGGAAGAGCACAAGACGCACTTGCGTATTGTTTTGGAGATCTTACGGAAACATCAGCTAAAGGCTAAGTTTTCGAAGTGTCACTTCTGGAAGAGTGAAGTGAGGTTCTTAGGCCATGTGATTTCTGGAAATGGAATAGCGGTTGATCCCGCTAAGGTGGCAGCAATCCAGGATTGGGTTAGACCTAAGAATGCATCAGATGTGAGAAGTTTTCTTGGATTAGCAGGATATTATCGACGGTTTATCAAAGACTTCTCCAAGATAGCTGCACCATTAACAGGATTGACGAAGAAGAACCAAGTGTTCAGTTGGAATGCTAAGTGTGAGCAATCCTTCGGAATCCTGAAAGAGAGACTGACGAGTGCTCCTGTTTTGACTATTCCAAGTGGGAATGATGAGATGGTGGTTTACACCGACGCATGTGGTACTGGACTTGGAGCAGTGCTGATGCAGAAGGATAAAGTTGTTGCGTATGCCAGTCGACAACTAAAGCCGCATGAAAGGAATTACCCAACTCATGATTTGGAATTAGCGGCGATTGTATTTGCTCTGAAGATGTGGAGACATTATCTGTTGGGAGTTCGATTCGAGTTGTTTACAGATCACAAGTCGTTGAAGTATCTTTTCTCCCAAAAGGATTTGAATCTTCGGCAGCAACGTTGGCTAGAGTTTTTGGCATCATATGATTTTGGTATAGCTTATACTCCGGGAAAAGGTAACGCAGTGGCAGATGCGTTAAGTCGAAGACATGCAGGATTGGGAGCCATGTTTTCTGAATGGAAGAGTCTCGAGTATTTAGCTGGATTTGACTTCAGACCTAGATGCGAATTGGAACCTGAAATGTTGGCAAACTTATCGATAAGACCTTCTCTTGTGGAAAGGATTGGCGAGAGCCAAAAGCGAGATGATAAGCTTGTCAATATTATCCGTGATTTGGAATCTGGATTGGATCCAGAAAAGGATAAAGGATTCGAGGTCGATCGAGAGGGTTGGCTTCGGAAGCAAGGACGGCTGGTTGTTCCCGATATAGATGAATTGAGGAGTGAAGTTCTGAAGGAAAGTCATCACTCGAAGTTGACAATTCATCCAGGTGGAAACAAGATGTATCGGGATATGAAGAGAACCTACTACTGGGAAGGCATGAAGAAGGATGTTGGAGATTTCATTTCCAAGTGTATGAATTGCCAGTTGGTTAAAGCCGAACAGAAGAAGCCAAGTGGATTGCTTCAACCATTAGAAGTTCCTACATGGAAGTGGGAACAAGTGTCGATGGATTTTATCGATGGATTGCCTAGAACCAGAACGGGAAATGAAGGGATTTGGGTCATTGTAGATCGTCTGACTAAGAGTGCACGATTCATTCCTGTTCGATCAACTAGGACTGCATCAAAGTTGGCTGAGTTGTATGTTAAGTGGATAGTTCGATTCCATGGTATTCCGAAGAGTATAGTGAGCGATCGAGACCCATTGTTCACTAGTGGATTTTGGAAGAGCTTCCAGGAAGTTTTGGGAACATGGTTGTGTTTGAGTACAGCTTATCATCCCCAAACAGATGGTCAGACCGAGAGAGTCAACCGAGTTTTGGAAGATCTTCTTAGAGCATGTGTTTTGGATTTCGGAGGATCATGGGAAGATTACCTTCATTTGGTGGAGTTTGCATACAACAACAGTTACCAGTCAAGCATTGGTATGGCACCATATGAGGCATTGTATGGAAGACCGTGTAACTCTCCGACATGTTGGTTAGAGACTGGAGAAAAGCTGATGCTTGGGCCAGAGATGATTCGGCAGACTTCAGATTGCATAGAAATTCCAATACGATCCCAATGGAATAAACCGCGCGTAAAACGGACCTCGTATGTAAAAGTTATAATGATTTGAAGATATACGATTTAAATTATAAAATAAATATAAATAAATAAATTGGAAATAACACGTCATCTACCTCTTCGTTCAACAGTGCGAACCCTAATAGGCCGAACACGCAACTACTGCCGATCAACACGCTCGACCACGAGCGTCGTTCGTGTAACGACCCGTATTTTACGGATCGAAAAGTTTGTCAAAATCTGGGATTTTCAGCATTTTCTAGTTGTTCCAGATCTTGGTTGAAATTTACCTAAGTCCTAGGTCGTACGCGACCTAGAGGTTAATTAAGTATTGTTGGCAACTTAGGAGATAAGTCGTGACCGACCTAAGAATGTTGGGGATTGGTGACCTTAAGGTTTGGAGTTAGGTCGTGTGATGGATGGTAAGGGTTTAGGTCGTAGACGACCTAAAAGGAAGGAGACTTTAGAGTTTCTGGCGAGTTAAGGTGTTAGCGACCTAAGAGATAGGTTGGTAGCGACCTAAGTAAACCCAGTAGTTAACGACCTAGGGATGAGCGACCTAGTGGTGCCGAGTTAGTATATTTAGGTCGGCAGCGACCTAAGGAAACTAGTGGTTAGCGACCTATAATAGTTCGCGACCTATAGGAGTTGCCGTGTTAGCGACCTAAGGGGTTAGCTTGTTAGCGACCTAGGAGTTGCCGTGTTAGCGACCTAAGGGGTTAGCTTGTTAGCGACCTAGGAGTTGCCGTGTTAGCGACCTAAGGGGTTAGCTTGTTAGCGACCTAGGAGTTGCCGTGTTAGCGACCTAAGGAGTTAACAGTTGGCGACCTTAAGAGTTAGGCTATGTGTTAGGTCGTAACACTGTTAGGTCGCGTAGGCTGCTAAGTTGTTAGGTCGCTAGGATTTAGGTCGCGTAGATCTATCTGTTAGGTCGGAGAAGCTTAGGTCGGAGAGGCTTAGGTCGGAAACGACCTAGGGAGATAGCCGAGTTAAGCGACTTAAGGAAATTTCTGCTATAAATAGGAGGGGTTGTTCTCACTTTTTGGGATCCGGATTTTGGAAGCGACGAAGTGCTGCCATTTTGAGAGCTCGACTTCTACACTTCTTCACTTCTTTTCTCCACTCTAATCTAGTGCTTCCATCCATCCAAATCGAAGATCAAGATTGAAGATTCAAGAGCTTAGATTGAAGATCTTCACCTTTTCAAGAGAGATTTCATCGTTTGAAGTGAGATCTTGTCGGATCTAGCTTAGTCCTTTGCTGTCCAGGTCTGAAGCGTATTGACTTGGGTTGGTTTAGGTGATTTGGTGAGTGGTGATTATCTCTCACACGGATCCAAAGGAGTATATCGGATTGTTGGCTCGTTTTGGTGTTAAAATAGAGATTTCCATGCATTTCCTTCATCCTATGTGTAGATCCATATAGATCCATTGTTCATGATGATGTTGCATCCATTTTATCATATGTTAACCTATGCAAGTTCATTCATCAAGTTTGTAGAGATATAATACATGTTTTCATGCTTATTGGACTTTCAACTCTTTAATTACGAAAATGCCATTATTGTTATAATTGTCTACTTAGATCATATTTGAATGCTTGATTGTTTGGATTGATGTTTGATTTGATTGATTGTTATGAACTAGATAATTGATGATTAGATCTAGATCAAAGATGATTCAAAAGCTAAGGGAAAGGCTCTTGAATTGGGAAAGCTGCTCGTGGCATATGTAGCGGGATGATGAAGCTCTTATGCATAGATTTGACGATGTGATGTTGAGATGAGGCTTTGCGAGGATGTAATGAAGCGAGGCAATCATGTGATGAAGACTTGGTCTAATCCAGACGGGATCATTTCAAGCATGTTGATAACTCGGTGATATGATTCGAGTTGAAGATAATGAATGGATATGAGAATAGTCGTCGGGGAGGATGACTAGGAGGCTTGGATAGCATCGTTGTTGAAGGTTCTAGCATGCTCTAAGCAAGAGTACGTTTGGGCAGATTCGATAGTCCCAACGGCCAACTGTTGATGGTCGAGTACTCTGGGCAGATTCGATAGTCCTAGGCACGGGCTGCGACGACGTGCGGGAGTTATGTCTAGAACCGGGGTTTCCATTAGCCCTTGACGGACGGCTGAAAGAATGTGCCGGTCATTCAATTAACGGGGATATCGAAGCAATGATAACAGTGATAGCCAGAGTCATGGATGTTTGGTTGTATCGTCATTCGGACTCAAGAGCGGTATTTTCTGGGTGCTTATCTGATTTAGGCCTTGGTACTTGGAAAACATCGCCCTTGACTCGAGTGATAGTAGTTTTACTTTAAATTGTATGCTCTGCTATGTTTGCTTCTACTTAGTGTGTGTCTGGGGGCTATCACTGTAGAATGAGGTTGGAGTGGGAGGGTTGTATTCCTATTCCTTTTCCTTTATGCTCTTTTGGTATGTTGTTAGTTAATTTACTGCTCACTAAGACTGTTGTCTGACTCAAGGCTTTATGTTTTAATTCTTATTGCCTTGGGCTGTTCGTCCATTTTGGGACGGGCAGACTAGGTAGCAGGTGGCAGGTGCTGATCTTTTCTCACGATGCTGATATCGAAAACGAGCTGGAGGGTTGCATATTATCTTCTTATTATATGTACTGGATATTCCGCTGTTTTGTATTCTCTGAGAGTTTTGTAGTGAGGCTGGATGTATTGACTATGTGGATGCTTGTATTCAACTATTATGGAGTTTTATATGATGTCATTTTGTTCTGTAAAGCTTCTCTATACATATGTTCTATTGTATTTTGTCCATGCGCTGTGAGTAATACGATAGATTCTGTTGTTTTAAATCTTACCTTGACAATCGTCCATGGTCGCCTGGCACACTTTACAGCGCTTTATCTCTAGATTCGGTGCAGGGGTCATGGGCGGTCGTCACAGTTCGCCACCTACCAGCCTCGCGACCCCCTCCCCCTAGGCAAGTCGCGACCTCCCCTACCACCCAGGTTCACCGCGACGCCCCCTAGCCTCGAAGACGCAGCCGCCGCCACCGTGAACAAACCCTACGCGAATTTTCCAAGTCAATCCAACCGTCTGATCACCCTCCAACTTGCGTGATGAACTCCCCTCGGTCCTCTCCACAACCCAGTACCATTGATTTGACAATCAGTCGAAGTTGATCGACGATCGATGAACGGCCGAGAATTGTTCCTCGAATTCCGGACACACAGAAACCCAAATCGAAAAACTAACTGCAGATTTGACTTGCGCTCGTCGAGAGCTTCAAATCGATATATAATATGATATAGTTTGAGGAGTTTGAATTTTGGATTTGGTTTTGAAATTGAATTTGAGGGTTTGGGAATTGGAGTGTTTCTGCCAATGGAAAGGAGAAGCCACAGAGAATTGTAGGTACATAAATAAGAAATAGAAAGACTGTTAGGGTTTATAACAGGTTATTTATAGGCAGATCAGAAATAAAAAATGAATGGACAAGATTGATTTACAAGTTGAACGATAAACGACCTGAAAAGCCCGTTTCGTTCCCGAAATGGAAATGGGTCATCCCATATATCAAAATAGATGTTTTCGATAATTTTAAACTCAATAAAACAGGTTTCAAGTCCTAATTCCATCGTATGAAGAAGTTACTTTAAATCAGCTTATTTCAAATTTATTTCAATTAAAATTGATTTTTAGGCGTTTCGAGCTCGTACGGTCAAACGACAAGTCCGATCGTTACGAAACTTGAAATCCTACAATAATTCACTGTTACGAATCCGATGAAACTGGTTTCATCGAAATCTGAGATAGTTGCCAGAATGGCTATTTTCACATTAATTAAATAAATTAATATTAATTAATTAAATCACTTTTTCATTCAAATTTGATAGTTAACAAATTTCATCATTTTTAATCACTTAGACTTTTGCACTGACTTAATACAAATTTATATAACAATTCAGTGTTGGTTATTACACTAATTACAGTGTTCAATTTCACTGTAATTAAATCCAATTTATTTTAATTTAATTTCAATAAATTTATTTAAATTAGTTTCGATCTTTTAATTCAATCAATTATTTCTCTACATACATAGTTAACATTGTTATATATTTCATTACATTAATATTTTTCCATTTTCATCTTACTTCCCAATAACGTAATATTTAATTGCATTTAATTGTAATAAATCCATTTATTATAATTTAAATTCCAATAAATTGAGCAAACTTGCTTCCAATTCTTTTTATTCAATCAATTGTCACATTATGCATAAATATTTCATTGGTTACATCATATTGAATTAACATTCTACAATTATCAATTTAACCTACATTAACTGCACTAATTAAGTGAATTAATTGCAATTGATTTCCAATTTTTTTTTAACAGGCTAAATAAATAGGTAACATATAATAATTGTCACCATTAACTTTTATTCACATCTGTATGTTTGTTATCTATACACAAATGTTATAGTTATTCACACAACATTCGTTTTTTTTTCAATTTACAATTTATTACATACTATTTAATTAATACAACATTTAAATTATCAATTGCTCTTTTAATTCAGTTATCAATTAATACATTCACTATTACAATAAATTTACAATTTATAACTAATCATAACCTTTTTAATTCTTTTAATTAATTGAATTACATTTAAATCAGTTACCAATTACCTCAAATTAATAACATTTCATTTCATTCCAGTTATATTCTTATTATTAACTCACAAATTTTTATTTCTTCCAACATTAAATTACAAAACTTTATTAAATTAACAATTTTTAATTATCGAAAATTACAGGTCGTTACAGTGATGGTGCCACCTCACGAAGCTTCTAGTATGTCGACATCCCAATTGAACATCCCTTCATCGCCTCCAACGAGCGTATATTTGTTCTTAGCAACACTTACTTGTAACAAAATAAATTCTCAATATTACGTACCACCAATTACATATATATACCACATTACACGCCATATTTCTAGCGGTGTATAACTTATTCATCCAACACACGCACCCGTAATGCGAGCCATACTTAACAATCTCCATTTGGTGCGCATTTTCTCAAACTTTTGTTGGAGTATACTGAAGAAGCTCTGCAATTAGGCCAAGCAGCTTCCATTTCTTTCCGCGGTTATATGCTTTTTACCAAATCTCTATCTTAAGATGAGTACTTCCACTCATGTTATCTTAGAGATATCAAGTTCTCAACGCAGTGGAGGAGGGCTGGGTATCCATGAGTCCTCTTCTAGCAGTAGGATTAGGATGCTTAACCATGTATCCACCTTGATGAGTCGTTCTTCTTTGCTCAAGCCTCAAGGATTCATACTTCGGTCACTCTCGCATCATCTAATGGTCCCTCGAACCATTGGCTCTGATACCACGTTGAGTTTTGGTACTCCAGCGCATCCTCATGTACGCACGCTTCATTGTGTATGATGATGTCATCTAACGAAGCTTTCAACATGTCGGCATCTCGATTGAACATCCCTTCATCGCCTCCAACGAGCATATACTTGGTCTTCGCAATACATGGTTGTAACAAAATGAATACACAATATTATTTGCGACCAATTCTATATAAAGAATTTTGCAACTTCTAGATCTTTTGCACAGTTGCAATGTATCAAATCCAATAGTGGATGGAGAACACGTTTGAAGAGAGCTTTTATATTTGTATTAAACTAAATTTCGTACATGTCCAGCTATCATCGTATTAACTGTTTACTTGGTCGATTAATGGTGTAATGAAGTTTCCATGGAAGCTTAAGAGCTTAAGATATTGAGAATTTACTCTCTCATTTACATCATCATGTTTTCGGTATTCTTTTTGAATATGAGATTTATTGATTTAATCAATGTGCTTACTTGTGCTGGATGCAGTAGAGCTACTTAGAGCTCTAATAACAATGTTTTATTTATTGTATAATTTCTATATGTTGAAATTGTTTAGATTTTGTCATGACATTTGTAGAAATCGTTGAGATTTTGCTATAGTAACTTATGGTGTGTGATTATAGATTTAAAGTTAAAATGAAATTAGAACGTTATAAGTTAAAATTCAGACAGAATTCGGCAACTGAATGACAAATACAAGGCCATTCACTTTATTTTCAATGCCTGGTTATTAGTGCTATATCTGAGATATTTTATGTTGTTTCTTCATGTACTAATGAGACATGTTATGATCGTTTTCCAGGAAGACATTGATGGTGTGATTAATCTCATTTCACACTGGTTGCATCATTTTGAACAAAATAATCCTGGGATAAAATTGTGTTAGCGACCATTATTGTAAGTGTCTGCTACTAGTAATGAAGATCACTGGAATTGAATCTTAAAGTTACCGAGCTAATGACTATGCCGATGGATATCCGAAAAATCCAAAATCTGTCTGCATCCGTATCCAGAAAAAAATAAATATATGATATTCGAAAAAACAGATGCGGATATGGATGTAAATATACACTGCATCCAAAATTATCTGTCTTGTTTTGCTAAGAATATATAATATAGTTTATATTACCTGTATTTATGTAATTATTAAATTAGTAGTTTATATTATATGTACTGAACGCATATTAGCTGTTTAAACCTATTTATTATCATTATTTATTTTTTTAGATTCTGTAATCAATGAGACTGAAACAAAATATGTTAAAATCAAATTTTAATTTATGTTTCTTAATTTATTGATCGTTGGCGGATAAGATAAATATTTGATATTCGTTCGTATTCGGAGATGAGTATATCTGAATAATTTCGAACAGGCCCGGCCCAACAGAAATTGGGGCCCTGGGCAGAAACAATGAATATTTTTAAATTGATAAATTTTCTGTTTTCAAAGCACCATGGCTAGGACTTGAACTCCAGTTGCTAAAACTGCAAACCACCAACATTAGCTGAGAATACATTTTATTACAGCACATGCATTAGTTTTTTTTTTAAGTTCATACATACAAACTTCTTTATTTATTGGGCCCTGACTTAGGATTGGGCCCTGGGCGGTCGCCCAAGCAGCCCAGTGGCAGGGCCGGCTCTGATTTCGAATGTTGATGCGAATATAGCAGATGAAAGCAACGGTTGTGAAGATCGTTGTCCTTGGTAGGACAAAATGTTCGACCGTTTAGATACATATGGCAGTGAACCGCTACATAATTGAATCTCGGAGTAAAATAGGGCTAGCATGGTTCCCGTCTTCATTTGGTATTTCAACAAAAGGTCCAAAGCTAAGGTAAAACTTTACTACTGTTGTTTATGTCTTTGATAGCGTTTGTGACAATTGCTCGCAAAAAGTCTAATCCTAGAGCGAAATTTTACTGCTGTTGAAGGGCAATTTTACCTTGCCTTTAGGCGACTCGCGGAGGAACCAAAATTATTGCAAATTTGTAGTAACAAGTGCTTCATGTTCTCATGTTTAAATGTATTATGGCCCCCCTTTTTTGTCTCACGCCCCCCACTTTTTTAACAAAAAATATCACATTCCATATTTTGCTTTTCCCACCTCAAAATATAACAAAATTATCTCTAAAATATACAAAAATTACTTCTTTCAAACATGTTACTTTACTCTTTCAAAAACAAAAACATGAAGAAAAAAAAAGAAACTAAGAGATAGATAAAGGTATAATCCATAATTATTTCTTGCCCACCATCAAAGGTGCAATCTACAAAAAAAAAAAAACAAGTTACGGTACAGTTGAAAATTCAAATCAATAAAAGCTGTTTAGTTTAGTAAATTAGATTTTGTATAATATATTGCATTAAACTATATCAGTTTACATTCCTAGTTCATTACACATTGGGGTTTCTAACATTTCAAAGCTATCCAAGAACTAAATTTGTATTTCGTGGAAAGTAGGAAAACATGCCTTTTTTCTAAACTTATTTGTTTTACATCATTCCCTTCTACCACCATTTTCTACATCTCTTTTTGATTTTTTTTTCCCTTTCACTTCTTCCGTTTTCAAATTTAAAAGCGACCGTTCCGACGTGTTCTACGACGATTATAAGTTATAGATGTATACCTTAAAAGCGCATATTAAGGTTAGTAACATTACCCAAATACCCTGTAAATTTCTTTTTTTTTAAAACAATAGAGATTTAATTTATAAAAGAAAATTGAAAGGACGTAATAGCAATTTTTTATAATCATAGGGATGTATGTTAGAATTTCCTTTGTATTTATCCCTAAGTGGAATGACAATATGATATAGAAAAAAAAATCTAAAATCAGACAACAATAAGAAAAAATGAAGCAAAAAGACAAATCTACCGTAAAACATATCTTGTTTAAAACTATTATTGTCTTCTTCAAATATATTTTTATCATATTTGTACGCTGTTGCATTAAAAGTAGATTAAAATATAGATTGTCTACATTTTATTTTTTTAGTCTTTTAACAGGATGGAAAAGGCAACAGCAGTGGTGCTAATGGAATCGGCCACGTATTATATTTGACTATTAGCGCACTTAGCAAGGTTCCTTAAACTACAACTGTAGAGGTTTTGAAATCATACGTCAAATAATTTCATCAAAACGAATCCTCTTAAACAAAAAATCGATTTTTTTAAAGAAGATTCTCTTATCATCTGATGTGCCTGTTACGTTGGAATATATAATCTTGGACTGCACCCTAAAACTAGAGAAATTAAGCTTACCAAAACTAAATAAAGATTAATGAGTTCAACCCATCAACCCACTTCTCGACTAGCAATTTTTAAGTAGTAAAGCATCCATTTGAACACGAAAATTCAGGTCAAAAGATCAATCCAACTATACAATACATGACCCTGCAATAAGAACTGCTCTACATGGACTATATAACTTGCTGATAAAAATTTCAATCTTCACATCTCAAATTGATAATTTAAGTCCAAAAAGTCATTATTACAAAACCTCAAGCAAAAGCACACATCAAAATAAACAAGTACAATTCTGAAGAAAACTTGAGGATTATTACAGACACCGATACCACAACTAGCAATGCTTATTTCAAATTGGGAGCTAAATCCAATTTCACATTAGTTGCAGTAATCTCTGGTCCATGGGGAAAAAAGAGAACTGTGTCTAAGTCAGGCAAGAGTAAGCAAGAGCCTTCTCCTCAGTAAGTTCTTCAGCTGTCGCATCCAATTTCTTCCTTGAAAATTCATCAATAGATAGTCCTAACCAATAAATTGAGGTTTTATTAGCAGAAGTTTTGCTCAAAAGACAATACAAAACATGGAGATTCAAACAAGAGTTCTAAGCCAGGCATGGAAAAACTGACAAGTTTGTATAAACTGATAAATGTTTTATCCACTTTCTCGTTTTTTTTTACAAACCAAAATTAAAATTGACAACTAATGTCAATAGGTTCAAACTCAAAGCCTCTGGATCTTTGTTGGTGGTCTTTTGTACACTAACGCACTTTGGTCAGGGTTTAGTTGCTAAACTTGTGAAAACAGCTCCTGCTAGTAAATATTAAATTATGAAATTTAAATAATCTGTGAATTTAACAGTTGGCAGATCTACAAACTTATATTGAATTCTGATTTAAATAGCTTTCATTTTTCTACATATTTTAAAAAAAGGTTCTACTGGGATGATATTGTGTTCAACATTTGACAACTTGAAATGTATCCACGAATCATCTAAATGCTTCATATGCGTCTAGTAAATCGCCAAAAAAGGTTTTTGGAATTGATTTTCACAAAAGACATAGGAGACGGGTTGTGTGAAATGGTACAATTTGCAAAATATATGAACATAAACGTAAATGTTAATAAACAAACCTTGAACGATACTCCATTCACCGTTGCGGCATGTTACTGGGAAAGAGTAGATAAGCCCAGCTGGCACATTGTAGGACCCATCAGAATACACACCCATGGAAACCCAAGTGCCCTATTAAAAGTATCCATCGCAATTTTTAAGGTTATATTCTCATTTTATTTTTGACCAAAATAAAAGTATCAGACTGATTATTACCTCTGGAGTTCCTAGCACCCAATCACGAATGTGGTCACAAGCAGAGCTGGCCGCAGATAATGCACTTGAAAGCTTACGAGCTTTGATGATTGCAGCACCTCGTTGTTGAACAGTCGTGATGAACTCTCCTCTCAGCCTTTATAATATTAAAAGGAAGAAAGAAAGAAAAAAATTAAACGCAAAGCTAATAAAGGAAAATTGTTCAAGGTTACTGAACATACAACAACTCGAACAAAATGGAAAACATGCTCAAGGATAAGAGAGAAATTATAAGGTGAATAAGATGGAAAATTTATGCTTTCACACATGCTAAATCATATGACCACAGTCCAAGAAAACATTACCACCCCACCGTAAAGAAAGGAGCAACTCTATTATCCAAACATATTGATAACAATCTATAACACATACACATCCACACTCAGACACACATAGCGAGCGAAACAGTAAAACCAAGGCAGACAAAAGGAAATAAAGTATCAAGTAAAAAATGGCAAAAAAAACAAAACTTATATACCAGTCATCGTCGCCGACAAGTTCACGAACAGCTTTAGCTCCTTCTGGAGTTTGCACAGTGGCATGACTCACATCTGGATACTGAGTTGACGAGTGATTTCCCCAAATGATGACATTCTTAACATCACTAACTTGAACCTTCAACCGCTCAGAAATTTGTCCAAGAGCCCTATTGTGGTCTAGCCTTGTCAAACAGGTGATGTTTTTTTCAGGAATGGATGGGGCAAACTCTTTTAGTATGAGGGCATTTGTGTTTGCAGGGTTAGCAACAACCAATACCTGCATTAAACCATGTCAATTGTCAGAAATTTTACACTGATTTGATTACTTAAAAAATATAATGAAATTATAATCTCAATAATAAAAAGAATGCTCTACTAGTCCTTTATAGAAACATTACGGTCCTAAGCTTAAATGGTTTTTGTTGCACAAACAATATCATACAACATTAAGGTAATCGACAAAATCAAACTAATTAAGCATTAATAAGACTAATGTTCAAAACAAAAAAAATTGGAAACTCCACGGAGACAAAAGTTTAAGCAGATGAAAACAAGCCTCAGAGTAGATATAAACATGTTTCTTTAGGACAACAATAAATTACAATCGTCCATTAGCGCAGAGATCGCGCCTTGAGCCTAAGCACACGCACCTTGACAACTATGATTGTATTCAGCGCAGAGATCGCGCCTTGAGCCTAAGCACACGCACCTTGACAACTATGATTGTATTCAACTTAAGAACATGATAGGAGTTGAGTTTTCACATGTTTGTTCTATTATCCATTAATGCACCTATTCTTAACCTATACATAAGTTTAATGCTTTTTTTAAGAAGTTAATTATGTGGTCTTGGTTAACCCTGCTACATTGTTTTAAAAGGCCAAAGCGTACGCAAGGCGCTTTCGGGTCCGCCAAGCGAGGCGTAAACCTCGAAACGTTGCTTTTGAGTAAAAACAAAATGCAAAACATGTGATGAAATTGACATAGAATAACATTAATTGTCAAATATTAAATAAGAAACATAAAGCATTCATAAAGCATTCGAAACAATTCAAATAAAATACAATCATCCATAAGCATTTAAAGTTAAATCAACATAAATTGCAAAAGATCAAATAATATGTTTCTCCTCATCCATGAGCATGTTGTCAACCAAGTCATCATCTTCACAGACTTCACTACACGAAAAAGGTCTTGCGTGTGTAGTTTGGAAAAAGGACTATAATCTATTTTTTTAATAAAAAATATGGATTCCAGTTACTGTAATTGAATTTCTATAATTGCATTCTTGCAAAAAAATTGAAAAACCTATCTGTTTGCTCTGCTTTGTCATTGTTGGATTAGTTTTTAGTTGAATGATGGAATAGGATAGGAGTTAGAATTATGGGTGAAATACATAACAATTAAATTTTTTTTTTTCAACCCAAAATGCTTAAGCCTCATCAGAGTGAGGCGCCGAGGCTTAAATTTTGCATTTTTATTAAATGCCTCGAACGTCTAAGGCATACGCCTCATGGGTAAAACGCCTTTTGAAATGTGCCTTGAGGCTTTTTTGCCTACACATCGCGTTGCGGAGCGCCTCTTGCGCGTTTTTTAAAACAGCGATGTATATTATGTTTTCTGGTTTTACCTCACTTCATAGAAGTTTTCCTTTATTATATATGATTCTCTAAAATCTAATACATCTGTTATGAGTATATTTCATTTCATACCTTGCAGTTTGCAGCAGCATATTTTTCAAGAGCGGAAGCCTGAGATTTGTAGATGGAGACATTCTTTGACATGACATCTTTCCTCTCCATCCCTTCTTTTCTTGGAAACCCACCAACCATTACAGCAACATTGACTCCAGTGCAAGCCTCAACAACGTCAGTAGTTGCAACAACTCCTGGAATGCCAAGTCAGTAAGTATTTCACAAGTTTGAAGTAAAATTCTGTGCACACCACATGCTTGTTCAAATTACAGTCTGAAAGTCCAAGATTTGTTGGAAGTATATGTTAAACAAGCATCAAGTGAAAGCTAGAAGAAAACCGACCCATACAACTTCTGAGGGTGAGGATGTATATTAGTCATTTCAGTTAAAGATTGAGGCATAATTGCTTTCTAGGAGGTAAGGTGACCATCAATGTAGATTTAAATATCTTCCCATACCTTGAATATCTTCATTTTTTTTTCTTGTTCTAAGGTTTTAGCAAACTACGTTATGAGAATATTGATATATGACTTAAAAGCAATGAAAAAGATCCTAAATTAATCAGCTAAAATTAAAGCTTGTAGAGGAAGCAAAGGTTGCTGCTTCACCTTTAAGGAGAGGAAATGCTGCATCAACCAATTCCATCTTAACACCATTCAATGCCTCTGCTGCAGGTGGAATGTCAAGCATGTGCAAAATAACAGGCTGGTCTGCACCAAGCATGATTCCTCGAGCCACCATAGGAACAAGTGCATATCCAATTTGGCCTACAAAATAAATTGAGGTTGAAAATCATGAATTCAAACTAGACAAACAAAGGTAATGAACATGCACTTAATTCAAATTTAACACGTAGTTTATCAGTTACATTAATGCTGAATTTGGTGGCAACAAAAGAATTAAACCAACTGTTTGGCATTAAATTGAAATCAATCAATAGGCAGTGGCATGTTTAGGCTATTATCAACAGAGATACTACTCTTGTCTCCATAACAATGACATAAGACTGATAAATATAATCTTCAATGTTTCACTAAATTATTTGGAATCATTTAGGTAAAATAAACAATAAGTAATCTTTCATCAACTTTTGTATATGTAAAATTTTTGCTCATTCTAACAATCAATTTGGAACATGATTCTTAGTTAATACATTTGAACAAGATGAATGATTCCGGCTTGAGGAACTTCGATAAATTGAAGATAATAAAAGGAAGATCTTATATATTTAGTACAATGAATGTATACCAACAATTTTTACAAAAGAAAAATAAAACTTGAAACTGCCTCAAAACTCCACAATAAATGCCCAAAAGCGCCTGTTGGCACCAAGCTTTCTGAGTGAAAATAATCAGTAAGATCAACAGAATCACCACCAAAGCTACTGCCTAAGTGTTAGCCCAGTGGTGCACGGGACAGCATAAGGATTTGGATATACATACACAGGTATATATTAATAAATGTGTAACTGTATTTATAGGTATAGGGTACAACATGACTTTGCAATAAAAAAATGCAAACGGTATAAAAATGATGCACCAAAGTGGACTAGCCAAACCATTCTCGTGTTGTTTTCCACAAACTTGGATTTCACAATATTCACAACATAACTGTTACCCAGAAAAACTGATAACTTAAAAGGTTTACAGATACATAAAACTTTATCAAATTAGCATGCAAATAAAGAACTTGTATTACTTGGATAACACTCTCAATAGTATCAAATCAGAAGTTGACGTCTTAAACTATACAGAAGTTAATAAAGAACTTATATTACTTGGATAACAGACTAATCTACCAAATCACCATTGAAGCTACTGCCTAAGTGGTAACCAAGCGGTGCACATGACAGCATAGAAATTGGGATATGTATACACAGGTCTATGATTAAATATGAATATATGTAACTATAATGTACCTCTGTATTTATAGGTAATTTACAGGGTACAACCTAGCTTTGGTAATAAAAACTACAAACACCGTAAAAGTGTAGCAACAAAGTGGAGTAGCCAATCCATTCTCAGATTGTTTTCCACAATCTTGGATTTCACGATATTCACTACATAATTGTTACCCAGGAAAAACTCATAACTTTAAAACTTTACGAATACATAAAACTTTATCAAATTAGTATAGTAATAAAGAACCTATACTACATAGATAACAGGCTCAATAGTATCGAATCAGAAGTTAATGCCTTAAACTGTACAGTAGTAAAAAAATCTCGTATTAATCCAACAGTTCAATCCAAAGCATAATAGATCACAGCATATAACCTATATTTCTACAGATCTAATCTGGATCCAGTCAGATAAGCTAGATCCAATCGGATCCGTGTTTAGACTAATCGGATCGGGAAGGAGAAGTCGACCAAACAAAAAAATAGGCATGACAAAAATTGAAAAATTAAATTAAAGATCTAGTAAACCTGCAGCGCCGGTAACAAGAACACGAACTGGATCTTTCGCCATTGGCTGTGGTTTGATGGAGATAAAAAAAAGTAAGAGGAAGATGGGGTGTGCACGGGAGAGGAGAGGAGTGAAGGTGACTTATAGTGGACTGTTTTTGAAACGGGTCGGTTTAATAAAGCTGAACCCGGATGCACTTTGCTATCCTGACGTCCGGTTGTATTTTGTTTTCAAGAACGGGAATATTCCCAAATGCCATCAATATATACATGCCATTCTTGCAGTGGCTGATAAATTGTCTAAATATGCCTGCTTCATGCCTTTTTTCCTATCCATACCGTGCTTGTAGAGTTGCACAAGCTTTTTTTTTTTTGGTATAGTCAAGTGTTAAGGAGAGTAGACGAACTTGTATTAAGCACGCGAAGTTCATTTCATATACTACCGAGTACTGGTTTAACTTATTTCTTAATATCCGATATTGTTAATTCAAGTTGTACCTCTACTAATTCACTATTTACATCATGACAACAAGCAGATGATCCAAGTTGTCCAAATTGGTTATAAATGGATTATCACTCTAAAACAACTCTTTTAGCAGTTATCATATTGGTACAAAAATTTGTTCCATTACACATAGCAGAGGTTCAATTTCAATATTCAATATCCAATCATATTCCGTACAAAGAGGTTTATGTACATCACAAAAGAATAAACAATGACAATATAAAATGTATAATTTTTTTTAGTTGGTATAGAATTAGATATTAAAAAAAATAAACAGATATCCATGGTATCCAAAGAAAAAAAAACAGTATTTCAAAATCATATGACAAACTTTTTTAAATCGAAACATGAACAAACAAATATAAAATAAGATTCTTATTATCGTTGTATTACCGCAATGGATATATGAATAAATTTCATATTTCTAAAGTGATAATATAGGTCGGTCCGACTATGAAGGAATCCCCAGGTTATTTGTTATATAACCTCTTTGAGATTTATTTTTTTCAAAGGGAACTCATAAGCATCTTAGTTGTACTTGTCGCGAGTACTTGTTGCGAAGGATAAACTTTGAGAAAAAAGTAGACTAAAGGACACCAAGTTTTATTTTTGGATTGAATGACGAACTTTGAAAAAACTTAAACGAACGGAGAATGTTAGTTATAACTAGCATTATATTCAGTTTTAACGCTATATAAAATGCTGATTATAACTAGCATTATATTCAGTTTTTATGCTATACAAAATGCTGATTATAACTAGCATTATATTCAGTTTTACACTGTGCAAAATGCTAGTTATAATTAGTATTGTCCTTCAGCCTAAATCTTTTTAAAGTTTGTCATTCAGCCCAAAAATGAAACTTGTTATCCTTCGGTCTAATTTTTTTTCAAAGTTTGTTCTTGTATCTATTTTCCACTATTAGTAATTGGTATATGACTCTGTGTTAGAGAGCCCAAGCTCCCACCATTTCAGTACATCTAAGAATGCAAGAGTTCTAACACCATTTGATCGCTCAGACCTTTGAAATGAAATCTTGATTTACTTTTGATCATGTATATTATCCACTTCGTGTAAACTATTGTTCATGGTCATCGTTTGTTCTTGGTTTGAGCTCGTGGAACATTTGTTACCTGAAGATTTTTTTCTTACAAAATTACCAAAGTTTCAATTCACAACTTATAAATTCACGGACATTGAACAAAAAAAAAGGTATAAACATGGAGCGAGTGGGAGAAAATATTGCTTTAAGGAAAGCATTCGAGTGTCTCAAAACCTGACTTAGCTCTGATCCTTCATTGTTTCCTACTTTCTTAAAGCAATATTTGCCATAGAAAAAGGATCTGAATCTGCATTCAAACTGATGAACCAGAACTTCGTCGGGCTAGACAGACTAGATGGAACCAACTTCACATGTTGGAAGGACAAAATGAAGTTCCTTCTTACTACCCTGAAGGTCTCCTACGTGCTTGATGAAAACCTTTCACCGCTTCCTCCTCCAACCGAAAAAGACAATGAAGAATTGAAGTAGTAGAGATTGAAACACGAAGAAGATGAACTGCTATGCCGAGGCTACATTCTTAACACCTTATCTGACCGTTTATACAACCTTTACACTCCAAGAAGTTTCCTAAGGAGATCTAGGATGCACTAGAAGCAAAGTACGAGACTGAAAAGATTGGAATAGATAAGTTTCTCAGCCTACAACACTTTGAATTTCACACGAAAGACAATGTTTCTATAGTGGATCAGATGCATGACTTACAAGTCATAGTTAGCAAACTTGGAGATTTGGAAGTGCAGATTCCAGAATCTGTCCAAATTGGGGCTATAATTGCAAAACTTCCACCAAGTTGGAACAACTACCGCAAAATACTCTTACACATGACTGAGGAACTCTCGTTAGAAAAGAAAACACATACGAATTGAACAAGTAAATAAAATTCATGATGGTGTTTCCCCCTCCTCTAACGTGAATAATGTGAATTCTGGAACGAAGAGAAAGAGCAGTCAAAACCAGAATTTTAAACCAAACAAGAAGAGCAAGCAGGGAAACAACTCTAATCCAAAAGACAAAAGAAATGAAGGATGTTTTAAGTGCGGTAAACTTGGGCGATACAAGTGAGAGTGCAGGGCTCCTCCAAAACAGAATAATGGAAACTCTACAAGTGCAAATATGGTCGACTCTAAGGAAATGCAAGAAATCATTGCTATGGTTTCAGGTTTACAGATTGGCATGATAACTGAGTTGCACATGACTATTGATGAAATAAAATCTTCATACTAGTGGTTTGATTCCAATGACTACAAGAAATTTTATTTTTTGTGGCACTAAAAAAACGCTACAAAAACTTTTGGTGACGTTTTGATAAACGCCGCGAGAAAACATGCGACTAAAAATCCATGATTTTTTGTTGCATTTATTTTAACGTCACTATCAATGCATTTTTGGCAGCGTTATTCAAACGCCACCATAAATCTTTTTGTAGCGTTTAAAAAACGCCACCAAAAGATTTTTTGGCGCTACTAATAGAATTTCCAACTTTACCCCTGTTTTACGGTTGCATTTACTCAACGCCACTATATATATTTCGATAGCGTTTTTGAAACGCTACTAAAAGTTGTTTATTATTTTACACCATTTTTTCATGCTATTATTTCCTGTTAATGGTCTATTTTAGTTCTATTATATCAATCAACAATCACTCACATAATCATCATATTCAAATAAGTTAAAAAACACATTAACCATATAATCAAATAAAATATCCATAACCATTCCAATATAATAGTTTTTCGACAAAATGACCTAACTCACATACAATAACCATTTGTATAAAAATTTACACATCGGGTACTAATAAATGTTATATCTAACTAGTGCTAACAAAATGTTTGATTACCCATAATTCTTTGTTGCATACACAAGTGAAAGCTAGCATCATCAAGTTCAAATTTGCTCTCTTCAAATGTCCGATGCCTACAAAAGTAAAAGCACAACAGATAGTCAAACAATTACGTTAACTCGTAGGACTTCAAATATGAGATCAAACATCTACAACATTATACAAGTATATCCTACTATAAATGATGTCATATAAATTATCAAAGTTATAAAAAAATGAAATAAAGTCCTTTCTTGAGCTTAAATAGTAGGAATCAATTTTGCACACTTACGAACCCTCCTTTGATAGAATGGTGAATCCAACAACCTGAGCAAGAAAAAAATGACAATGTAAGCACCTAAATTCATAATACTTCTTTAAATTGTAATTTAATGCATAATATGTAAAGCAATTAGTTAACAGTAAAGCAATTAGTTAACAGTTTAGTTGAAGGTACTAAAATTTTAAGTTTTAAATTTAATTTAATTTAAAGTTCTAAGTTAATTTAAAATTAAAGTTAATTTAATGCATAATTGTCCACTGTCTTGTCCATTGATCCACAAAACTATCACTGTCAAACACCCTCCCTGCTCCATAATTTCTACTCCATTATACAACATCTACCAGAAACAGTTCAATCTCCACCAGTTCTGCCACCACCACTCTAACATTGCACTAACCAACTTCATACAAACACAGCCTACCAACCGAAACAACCACACCTCTCTGTCATCGAACATTTCCTGCTGTTCACATCACCCTTACCCCTCTGCAACTTTCTTGCCTGCTGTCTCTCTTCCCATATCATCAAGCAACATCACCATATAAAAGCAAATTCTAACATCAAACTTCTAACTGTGCATACATACAAAACTTCAATATATCCATCCACTGTGATCATCATTTCCAGTGCATCTCTGTGCACTTCCCTACCACATACTTCCATCCACTGCTGAATCACATCCACCAACAACTCCATTTGCTTTTCTTCTAACATACACTTGCCATCCCATCCTCCCACTTCCCTGTAACCAAAACACATTGCACATCACATTACTGTTACAACCTCAAACACCACTTCATTACAATACCCTCTGCCATTCCACATCTGCATCCCTTCCACAACTTCAACTCCTCAAAACATCTACATACACCATACTGCAAACCCATCATACACCATACTGCAAAACATTCAACAAACCCATCATACTAGCCACTTCACCAGACTTGACATTTCACATACACCATACTGCAATCCAAGCTTTCTACAACTTCATACCTCTGTCCAAACAATGCTATTTCCCTCTGCAATACAACAATGCATAAAAAACAAAAAAAAACACACTACAAACCATGTTGTGCATACCACCCATCCACCAAGCTTCACAACCAACTCCAAAATCTCAAGCAACAACATACACTTGATTGCAGCAACTCCACACCAACCACGTCAAATACCGCATTCACTTGAAAACTACCCACAGACCAGTCTGACCGCATTCACTTGAAAACTACCCGCATACATGGACTAAAAGATGAGAAAAAATTAATAATACATATTGCCTATAATTTGACATCTTTCTAGGCAAGCCATTGTTTTCATGTCCATATTTATTCAAGCTCCATGTCCAGATATAGTTTATCATGTAATGGTTTTGGGACGAAAAAGCGATCATAAGTTTTAATGTTTCTTGTGATTATTTTTAGTATTTAATTTATTTTGGTCTGCAACATCATGCGTGCTGGTATACTAGTCAGATAATATGTTTGAATTGAACATCAAATTGTTACTTAGGTTTAAATTAAGTTATAAACCATGTACTAAATTTTAACATATTAAGATTATTATCTAAATTTGTGATTAAATTGGTAAATATTTGTTTTGTTAACGCACAAGTCACAACTCCATTTTGCTTTTAACTACATACTTTTAATTGGTCACGATACCTAATTTTCATGTATTTATATTGTAATATCGTGTTACCGTGTATTCCATGCCTAGAAAATTTGGCCATGCCACGTCTAAGCACCAAACTCAAAAATGACAGAGTCTCCCCAGTGTTATCCAAAAAACCGGTCCCTTTTCACTGTGACCCTACCCCTCTATTTATAGACAAATATGGGCTGGACTTCCCAGGTGGGCTTGGTGGCCGAACACTCTAGCCCAAGTGTAGTGGTCGCTGTATGCCGAACCAAGTAGACCGAACACGTTGACGCCGAACCACCTTCTCAGTGTCGAACGGTACGTTTGATGGATGGGAAGTGCAGAACAGTTGTCAGTCGAAGCCGAACGTGCCTTCTGGCTGAACGATGCTTCTTAGCCGAACGATCCTTTGGCCGACCGATGCTTCTTAGCCGAACGATCCTTTGGCCGAACGATGCTTCTTAGCCGAACGATCCTTTGGCCGAACGATGCTTCTTAGCCGAACGATCCTTTGGCCGAACGATGTTGCCATGTAGAGTAGCTATATACGCCGAACGTCTTTTAACGCCGAGTACCACTGGATGCCGAGTACTATGAGACGCTGAGTACTACGCCGAGTACTATGAGATGCCGATCACTAGTTGACACCGAGTCGTCCTGTACGCCGAGTACTCAGTTGCCTGGTCAAATCTCCAGGAAACAAGATATTTGAGCATGAACGTTATTCAAACCTGCATTAGATTCAAAAAAAATGAAATTCTCAATATTATCAACTATAAATCCACAAATAGCATAACAATATTAAATCAACTATATATAGAGGGACTAATAGTAATTATACTGAAATAAATAATAAAATGCCAAATTATACTCCAGTCCTACCATGACAGTTGTTGCATAAAATTCAGTTCATATTACCATTGGGCAGAAGCAAATTGAATCGTTAAAATAAATAAATTCAATTAATAAATCATAATGGCAATTAAAGTTGATAAAATTACCATTCATAATCTATTAAATGTAAAAGCGTAATTTCATGGAAATTAATTTGTACCACCGTTGGGCAGAAACAAACCAAATCATTAAAACAAATAAATCCACTTAATAAATCATAACGACAATTAAAGTTGGTCAAATTACCGTTTATAATTTATTAAATGTAAAATGTAATTTCATGAAAATCAATTTATAATTGTAATTTCAGAAACAAACTGAATCATTAAAGCAAATAAATTCACTTAATAATTGTAATGACAATTAAAGTTGGTAAAATTACCGTTCATAATTTATTAAGTGTAAAAACATAATTCCATGAAAATCAGTTTGTACCACCATCGTGCAGAGTCAAACTAAACAATTAAAGTAAATAAATTCACTTAATAAATCATAATGACAATTAAAGTTGGTAAAATTACCGTTCATAACTCATAAATGTGAAAATGTGATTTCATGAAAATCAATTTGTATCAACGTTGGGCAGAAACAAACCGAACCATTAAAATAATTAATAAATTTAATAAATCATAATGGCAATTAAAGTTGGTAAAATTACATTCATAATTTATTAAATGTAAAACGTAATATCATGAAAATCAATTTGTATCATCGTTGGGCAGAATCAAACTGAACCATTAAAACAAATAAATTCACTTAATAAATCATAAAGGCAATTAAAGTGGGTAAAATTACCGTTCATAATTTATTAAATGTAAAAACATAATTTCATGAAAATCAATTCGTATCACCATTGGGCAGAAACAAACTGAACCATTAAAATAATTAATAGATTCACTTAATAAATCATAATGGCAATTAAATTTGGTAATATTACGTTCATAATTTATTAAATGTAAAAACGTAATTTCACGAAAATCAATTTGTATCACCTTGGTGCAGAATCAAACTAAACCATTAAAATAAATAAATTCACTTAATAAATTATAATGACAATTAAAGTTGGTAAAATTACCATTCATAATTTATTAAATGTAAAAACGTAATTTCATGAAAATCACAAAATTCATTTTAATAAAGTGGCAGTTGCAATTCAAAGTTGATAGAAATTGACAACAATCAATTATTAAAAAATGTTGTATGGTTTAAATTATTTATAAAAAGAAATATAATATAAACCATAGAGAATAATACCAGATTCAAAATGCAACATATATAGACATATCAAAACTCTTGGTCATGATCTAGTTTGGACCAAAATTTCATACAAACTTAATTATAATAGATCCAACATATCAAAAGGAGAGTGCCCACGTAATTCGTGACATGATGCCTCTTAGTTAAAGGTCCTAAATATTACATCTTCATGGAAAATACATTGATTAACATCTATACGCATATATAATAGGGAATGAAAATTCTCCTTTTAATCTTTCATCCAAAATTATAAGAAAAGATTTATACATAAATTAGTTGTACGAACCACTGAAAATCAATTTCGTAAAAAATTGCATCTTATATGAATATATGATTGCTCTGATACCAAATGAAAAAGATTAAATAAGATCATAATATGTTTTACAATTATAACACAATTAATCCAGAATCCGTAAATCCAAATAAAATAGCAAAATAAATTTAAATCTTACAGTTCTAAAGTGAAGACATCTTTAGACGGAAGCGTTAATACCGATCTTTAATGGTTTTCCACAGGTCTGACAGTGGAGACCGTTTTGCGTTTTCTTTTTCTTTTTTCCTTTTGTAAACTTATTGGACTTAAGAAGACATTTCACAAATGATCTCTTAAATACAAAATGGACAGAAAAACTTTTTAACTTTGAAATATCATCAATCCAAATAAAGACGAGGTTTATGTATATTCCGAGATAACCTTTGAGACCAACATAATCATTAATACCAATTTGAATTTTTCCATAAAAAATTCAAATTTCATTTAGTTAATTCTTTTAAATGAAATTGGTACACAAATCCACGTAATAAGTAAAACTAACAATCTCCTCACATGCGCATTTAATTATCTCTGCATATAAGAAGTATCGTTGAAAAGTCCGTGGGTAACACACATGAAACTTTTGGTATCTGAACTAAAAGAAGTGGGTATCATTTTTGCCTTTCCATTAAATGAATATTTGTGATTTTCGTGCTGGATTAATCAAACTTTTTCCGTGTGCTTCGTTTGTTTTTTGTTTATGCAAAGCGCAGGTATCTCCTGATGCCACTGTCTACATCATTATCAGCCAACATGCGCTCGTTGATTGAATGAATTATTACTGATGATTCCAAACCGACTATTGGTCAGTTTGAAATTACCGAGAGGTTATGACTGAGTTCACAAATACAGAACTTTTGACGGGTCCAAAGGTCTGAACGGGCCCAAATTACTGATGAATTGTTTACTGAGAGGTTATGACACGAAGAAACTGAACCGTTTGAGAACTATGCGTCGAACTCATCGGGACGACGCAGGTAGTGAAAAAAAGAAGGAAAAGAAAACGACAAAAAACAAAAAAACATTTTTTAATTTTATATATTAAAACCATTTTCCATATTGATCGTTTTTGAAAATTCAATGCATTTTATTATACGAAAATCTAAAATTAAAAATTACAAAGTAAACGGACCCTAAGTTTTTAAACTGAAAATATGATATATATTTTAAATTAAATAATATACGATAATTTGTAACAAATAATAAAAATCTAAAAACTATAGATATTTATGATCTGTAAATTTATTTTTAGTAAAAATAATAATAAAGCTAAACAATTTTTGTAAAAAAAAATATAATTATACCAGTACTGATGTAATATATTTTAATAAAATAATAAAAAATTACACCGATAACATATGCCTTTTTTCGACGAGGTGCTGACGCTCACCGCGTTAGGTGGCTCCATCTAGACTCCCACAACTTGACCGATCAGCCGCCATCTGCAAAAGCGTTGCTCTTACGTAATGAGGTTGCCAACTTCTGGACTCTCTTCCGTAATGGCAGTTCTGTGTAGTGCAAATACCTGTTTAAAAAATCATTGCTCACTTTCAAGTCTATTATTTTCTTTTGTGAATTTATATTGTACGTACTGTATTTTTTATTAATTTCGTTGTGCCGATTTCTTTTTAATATATTTATTTTATAATTTCTTAGTTTTTGCACATATTTATAATTTTATATCTATTAATAACATTTATCAAAAAAAAAAAATACTTAGAACAATTTAAAACAAATAAAAATACAATATAACAAACGATCATTGCCTATTTGCTGTCATTTCATAGCAGCAAAACACATTTCTTTTTTGTTCAATTTTATCTATTGTTCGTTTTCAGAATGTTGCTTTCGGGTTGCACATTCATTTTTTTCATATGTGCCTGTTATTTAAAATCCCCACTCTCTTAATTATTAACCTTTAAAACGCAATAACTTTTTTTAGAAACAACTGGTTAACAAATTATTGTCACCGTTAAATCACAATTTTTATTATCTTTCTACCGATATGTATTATGGATATGTAAAAATCAAAATTTCAAAATTTATTTTTTGAAGTTCGAATTTTTGAAAATTTTAAAACAGAATCATATTTTTTAATTATATCACGTGAAAAAATTATAATAACTGATGCAATTAAATCTGCATTTTAAATGCAGTTAAATCTGCATCTTACTGATGCAATTATAGTTGCATCCAAGACACACAGTTTTTAACTGTATTTTAGTGATGCAGTTGTTACTGCATTACTAGCATTTTACTGGTGCAACTTTAACTGCATTTTAGAAATGGAGTTAAAACTGCAATATAGTCTTGCAGTTTTTAACTGCATTATTATAATGCAGTTTCTAGCTGCATTATTATAATGTAGTTTTTAGCCGCATTAGGTGCAGTATTTTTTAGTGTATTTTAGCGGTGCAATGTTTAACTATATTTTAGAAATGCGCTTAAAAACTGCAACAATTGAATGCAATTTTCAACTGCATTACTAAAATGTAGTTAAAAACTGCATTTTAATGCTCTATTTAAATGCCGTTTTTAACTACGTTACTAAATGCAGTTAAAAACTGCATTTAAATGGTGTATTAAATATAGTTTTTAACTGCATTTCTTTAATGCAGTTACAAAACTGCACTATTAAATATGTAGTTTTACCCGTATTACTAAAAGGCAGTTAAAAACTGCTATATAAAATTATATTTTTAGATGTCAACAATCGATATTATTGGAAAGTTTATTAAATTTGTGATTTACTAGTGAAACATTCTTAATTCCGATTAATATACAAAATGTTATCACATTTTAAAGATTGAAAATAAATGAGTTGGGGAATGCTAATAATTGTCGAGTGTGATATTAGAGATTTAGGGACCTAATTTATATGATTAGAAACTAAGGGAGCCGCTTCACAATTCAAGTATGAAATAGAGACCCGAGATTAATATTCTATACTTAATAAAAAAAGCTTTAATCATGAGTTTGCGTTCTTTTAATGTTGAAAATTCTAATGATATTAATCTATTTTTTAATTTAGTTAAACTAAAATCAGTTGTTGTGACCAAAATGATGGTACAACTCTTTTTTCTTTTTCTTTTTATTCAATGAATTTTTATTTAATTTCATTTAAAACTGAAACCAAATGACTCTTCCGAGTAAATATGATTGTATGGAAGTAAAAAAGTATGTTTATCGACGAATACTTTCAGATATGGATTGTATTATACCCGCATCCTCTTTTGAAATCAATTTTCATATCGGATATTTGTATCCGCAGATACAGACAAATATCAGATATTTATCCACTCCATTCACGATTAATTAAGTTAAAAAAATAAATAATTTTTTTTAGCCTAACGTGCATCCATTTTAGAAATAATGCTAACATAAACACAAGAAATAAAAAATACAATGGTAATAATTGCTTTTTTATAGCAAATATTCATTTATACATGACATATTTTGAATTATTACCATGATAAAACCATTGATATTAATCATTTTATGTAGTAAAATATTGTATGAATAACTTTTTGATTTGAAGACTATCATATCCGTGTCTGTATCTTTTTTGGATTTCGGATATTTTTTTACTTTCAAAGTACGTATGCAAACGAATTTAGATTTTTCGGATACTCAGGGCAATTCCTACAGAGTGATATTAAGCACTTAATATTAAGTGTTCGTGTTTTTGAGATCTCAAACGGTTGAAAATGCAGTAAAAATTAAATGTAATATTCAAGAACCAATTCATAATGTTGAATTAGTCCAGATGCCTATTTATTAGGCACTCAACTTCAAACACTTATTAAATAAGCCCCTAAAACTCAACGGTAATTAATGACTACATACTCAACCCAAAGGCCATTTTCACTCTTACTTCAATAAATAACTCACTTTCAATCTTTAATATACATCACATTCTTCTTTACTCCTTCTAATAAACCAAATAAATCTTATAAATTCAATCCGTAAATGCCTTCACCATTCAGAGAGTTCATACATGCTTCAAATTCTTAAAATTACGTGTTTGAAGACAATAATGATCAAATGGTATTCCTCTGGGCCAGCATTCATCCAACCTGTAATAACTCGTATTTTTTGATAATTTAAAATTTGAATAAATTCAATAATTTTGACCTTAACGGGCAAAATCATCATCTTTTAAACATTTAAATTTGGAGATGAAACTTACGTCATTGCGACCGTCTTGATTTTATGATTTGCACTGTGTATTCGCTTGTCCGGATGATGGAGATATCACAGATTTTTTAATTCAAAAATTTGAATTTTAAAAGGCCTAAACCCAACTCCAATTGAATAAACAGTTTACTTAGGCTATAAATAGCAGTTCATTCCTTCCCGTTTGGGATTTTTTTTCTCCATATGTAATTTCTTCCTCATTCCTACATCTCGGAAATTAGAAACCATTTTCCATTCAAATTCAAAATTCTCCATCAATTATTCACGAAATTCAATGAATTACCAAATTGAAGAGCAAGTCGAGGTATGTACCCTAATACTAATTAGGGTCGCGAATACGTGGATTTGGAGGTAGACTCGATTTTGGACACCAAGCATCTTGGAGTAGTTTGGGTTTATGTCAGTAGTTTTCATTTTGTTTAACATATAACTATTCAATATCGTGTAAGTCTTCAATAATCTATGTATTAGTGATTCAATTTGGGTTAAATTAAATGTTAGTATGTTTGAATAGTAATTATATGGTAATTTGATTCTTATAATCAACGAAAAGAATAATCTGTTGAAGTTGGCTAAACTAGTAAACCAACTAGTAGATATTGAGATGAATATTGATGAAACATGCATTGAATTCATAAATGAATGAATTATTAAGGATGATAACTCATGTCAAATAGAAGATAATTTCAAAATTTGATAAGTTTATGAATATAAATATGATATATATTAATATAAGTGAGCAAGAAATATAACTTGAACTATAAAGTGTATTAAATATATACATAGAGCTAGGATCAGTGGAACCCTTTATTTAGCACTATTTTGTAGCCCCTTGATATCAGCCACAAGTTTCTATTGAAATATTTGTTCTTTCTCTCTCCTGTCACATGGACCAAATATTTAAATATAAACTTATGACTGATAACAAATGGCTATAAATGGTGCTAAATAAAAGGTGTTATTGATCCTAGCTCTCATATATATATATATATATATATTTATGTGTATATGCATGTACGTATGTATGTACATATAAAAAATATCATGATAGGCTATAACATAATATTATAAAATGATTTCAGTGGAGTTTATAATTCCAAAAAAAATATGAATTGAAATAAATTTGAAATTATTTATTGCACAATATTTGATAATATACCAAAAAACAATGTTTTAAGTAATGTTGAGCCGGAAAATGGCACAACACCCGAAAACGAACTGAAATGATCGGTCTAATAAATAAAAGCAGGAACACAAAGAAATTTTATAGTGGTTCGGCAAATCTTAGGCTTACGTCCACTGTAATGTTATTGCTATGGATTTTAGTCACAAGTATAAAAGTACTGCTCTAACAGCCTATAACAGCAAAAAATAGCTTCCTTGGTGACTAAGGTCGAGTAGGGAAAGAAGGTGAAGAAAGCAAGAGCCAATAATCTCTTTTCAAATGCTCTAAGCCTTGTATTTATAGAGCCCCAACAGAGTCGTAGATCAATGGAATACTAGTTCAAACATCATATCAGAGAAAGTAAGAGGGGGGACGAAGTTCCTAAAGCCAAGAATTCATCTCAGTACTGATTAGAAGTGATTGGGAATGACATGTTTTCTTGATGGCGGGGAATGCCATCTTCCTTCCTCTAGTCTTCTATCTTCGACCTATTGCACACTGAGCACTTTTCTTTAGAATCCATGTTGTTTCTAAGAGGTTCTGATAGCTCTTTCCTTCAGAACTTTGAGCCAGTCGTTCACCTACTCCTTGAGAAATGGACCCAGAATGACCACTCTTGCTAATAGTCCACAAGTCATAGTCTAAGTGATCCCCATGGTGCACAAAAAAGTGCTCGATACCGAATAGAAAGTGGTCAGTACCGACCTCTTTTCCTTGTTCCACTCTTTCTCTAACTCCTCCAAGTTTCTTCTATTATCCTTCCAAGCATGCCTTTAGGTCCTTGAACAATTTCGTCTTCATCCTGACGTTCATATTCATTTGAAAGCTACCTAGTCTAAAAGTTGGATAACACTTGTCCCTCAGAGTACATTTCCATTGGAAACAAAGCATGCTCTGAAACAAGGTAAGCATACACCATTGTCCATGCATGTCCGTTGGTATCCAAGAGTTGCTTTAAAGCATTGTCTCTATTCCGCGGATATCCGTTCGATTGCTTTATATTGTAGAAATTCCATTCTCCATGCTAAAGGCAAGATCAATGCTCTGGAGACTGTTCCATGCCTTAGCTGGGTAATAGTCGCTTTCCTTTTCATTTTAGTTTCAAGTTGAAAACGTAGGTCGGTACCGACCAAATTTGATTCGGTACCGAGTTGTTTTATCACTTTGATATTCGGTACTGCTATATAAGCCAAGTATTTAACATCTTTCTCCCACTTCATCATATTCTCATTTTTCTTCCTACCTTCTTACCGGTGCTAACTTCACTCGACCACATTCCCTAGCCTCAGACCAATCGTCGCTGCTTGCCTAGAGTTATCGCCATCTTCCTTTGACCGTCGCCACCTTCTCGATAGTCAATGCATTGCTCAGAGATCTCGTCCCTGATCTCAAGAAACCCCAGACCTGAATTTGCAATCTAAAGGGGGATTATTGCCATTTTATGTTGGTGGAGCATGTCGTCGGTAATGGCTCGAGTTCATCTACGGCCAGCAATGGATAGTGGCTTAAAGTTTAACTTGTGATTAATTAAATCTTTAAACTATGAGCCTTGCCATATCTATGTCCTTCTAAACCCTGACCCGAGTTGAACTTGAGGCAAACATTGAGCCTACTCGACTTGTGAGAATCCTGATTTTAATTTCGAGCCAATCTAGTGTTTTGACCTATCTTACTTTGGGTCAATTTGTGTTGTTTACAGTTTTGTTAAGCCTTTATATTTCTATCAATTCAAAATACTTGTTAATAAGCAATCAATCATAAGTTATTATTCTCGAGTCTGGTGAGATGGTTGTCTTCCAAGGAATAGTCCTTCTTAACAAATTCTAATACTTAAATGATTCCATTGCATAACATTTTCAAGTATTGCACTTCCCGTGTTCCTACAAAAGAAAACTCTACGTCACTTCGGATAGTAGTTCCGTTATTGGTTATCCGACGATAACAAGTAAAATCCGATGCACTACTCTTTTATGTGATTTCGCTCATTTTCTAGTACGAGCGGACTATCTACACAAAATTGTCCATTCATTATGTCTTAGACACAAGAATCACACTATATAGATTAACACTTCCAATTGCCCCAATCGACTTTCATAATCCGACTGGTCAACACCACTGACATCCGTTGGATTCTGGACGTCGGTCATATGGGTTTACATTTAAAATTGAATTCCAAAATAAAACATGCCTCACCATATTAAACATCAAATTTTCTTGTCTAGAATGACATGCCACTCTCCTAGATTCCATATTAGCATGGAACCACCAACTTCTCCTAAAGCCATGTCTACAACAGCTCAGGCTTCAACTTCCATGCCATTTGGACTTAGACCCTTGATCATTGCTGAGGTACAGGGGATGATAGTGCCAATAGAACCAATCCAGTACTAGTCTCCGCCTTTAAATGAACAAATTGGCTTAAGAGTTCTGTATAATCTGCTCGAACGGATGCCAACGGTTCTAACTCCCAATTCACTTCGGACTATCTGCCAACAACACTGGATTCCTGAAAGTGATATCTTGCTTCCTACATAGGACCAACGGATGCATAATCCTCCAATATGCTATATGGCCTGCAACAAATATATGTGCTTAGGCGGTGCTGTACTGCTCTTCAATCCATTCCTATATATGTTTATCTAGGAGCTTGGACTAGCATCGACCCAATTTCATCCTAACAAATATGTATTATCGAGCTCTCTATACGTCTTGTTCATGAGCCAATTCCAATGGTCTCCTACCTTCAGAGAGTTAACCCACGTCATGAGTTTCAAAAAATCTAGGGAGTCACCTTCCTATATGATCGTTGAAGCTTGGTGTCGATGCAAGGCCATCGAAGCGCTCCACAGTAAACATTCGTATTTCAAGAAAGAATATTTCTCCGCTTAATGTCCATATAGATTCAACAGGTTCTGGCTTTCTACATTTAAGGCTTCCTTCTTTCCACTCTTCTTCTATTTGGATTCTTGCCTTTCAAAATTTTAACTTATTATCCAATTCCTTCACAGATATTCCAACTCGAGACACGAGCGAGGAGCATATTGAAACTCTACAAACTCTCAAGAGAATCAGCGTTCAACATTGCACCATTGCTTATCTTCTAACAATTTAGAACCTTCATCGATGCAACCTCTTACATCCTGAATGCTTTGCTATTCCTGCCACCGCTCCTCTTAAGTAGTTCCAGGATACCAACCAGATCTTTTGCCCTCCACTATAGCTCCGACGACAATCTTCAAGGGAAAGTTAAAGGCCCATCTGGCTTGACAAATGTTAATGAACTAGTTGATAAAGCAGCAAAAGAGCACGTTGACGGTGAAGTTCAAGCAGAAGGAAAAGAAAGAGTTGAAATGGAAATGATCAAAGAAGATGCATATAGGGGAGAAGAAGTGGAGGAAGAGAAAGAAGAAGAAGAAAGTGATAAAGAAGGCGATGACGATGATGACATCGGTAAAGTGGGAGATGAGTTGTATGGAGAGATGTCTCTGAAAGGCATCGAACTTCCTGCCTTACTGCATTCGAAATGAATAATTATCAAGACCTCTCAACAAACCATAGAACTAAGCACAGTGCCAATAACCGAGTCGATTCCTCCAACTTAATCTTTAGACTATATATTTGGCTCGTTGAGCAACTTTGACATTCCAATTGCTGATCTTCTTGAGGAATGCTCTTCAGTCTTTAGCTTTCCCTCTGAGGGTATCCTAGCCAAAATAGGCGAGACTCCATCCTTACTTTCTTTTGAACATGGTCCGTAGAGTGCTTAGAGGAGCACCATACTCCACACACTTCTAGGATCATAAATACATACTCCATGCATCATCTGCATTCCAATATTCTGAAACTGGTTCAATCTCTTCTTTCGTTTTAGGTACCATGGGTAGAAATCGATTCAATTATCTCCATCACGGTGTTTTAGAAGAAAGAAACCATAATTCTGATCCATATCTACCTTACTCTTGCTATAATAGGGAGAGATAAACATATGAGGAGAGATCAAAAAGATAGAGAGGAAGAGGCAAAAAAGACCTCCAGCCTGAGAGCGATAGAAAGAAGAGAAATGTGGAGGAAAGAGGGTCCTATGACCTGGGAAAAGGCATGAGGATTCACATGACCGCCACAGTTCCTCCTTAGGCATTCCTCCGCTTTGACCTTGACCTCAACCACAACATCCTCCATAAATAGAAATTCCAACATCATCCTTTCTAACCACCATTCCTCCTCCCCCTCAATCCATAAATATTTCAGTCCGTCTAACTCCTGTTCTAGCCACGTCGAGTTGTATGCAAGTTGCTTTCTCGGAACTTTTCTTAACCGGGGTCATGTTCGACCGTGATATTAAGGACATTCCTAAGGAGGAGGCAAACCATAGAGTTGGATGGGTTTAAGAACTCGTTGACCAGGGATACGAGTGGAAGAAACTATAACTGCCGTAAAATGAACCATAAATAAATGAAATAAAATTTAATTAAATATAATAAGGTAGAATATGGAAAGTTTATAAAAGTTGGAATTTGACCATGGAAGTTATTTCACAGCGTTCATGGTGAAATTCTGATCCATTTCCATATATAGTATGCTAAAAATGGATCTCAAATGAAGAAGATATGAGCGTTTGAAGTTTTTAGATTTAAATTAATTTAGTTTGAATTCAAATTCAAATGAGAATTTAAATTTAGGGTTTAAATTTCAAAATTAGCTTAGGGGCTAAGTAAATGTTTTAATTATACTTTAAAGTTAAGAATAAATAGGGTAAGAAATTAATTAAAATCAAAATGCAACGGGAAAATGAATCATTATTGCCCAAAATAAAGCGGAGCTGTCGACCTACATGGGTCAATCGATCGACCGTAGCGGTCGAACGGTCGAGCTTAGGCAGTCGACCATCTCCTGATGGTGGCAGCTATGGTTTTGCATTGTTTAACACTATATATTTGTCCATTTCTCTTCCGATTTGATCCTACGGTTCTGGTGCGTTTCTACCCCTATAAATAGAATCTTACTTTCTCCGCTTTTTATTTTTATTATTTTAGGGAATATAATGAAACTTTGTCATTGTTATCACTCCAAATTAGATTCAGAAACTCCGTAGAGAATTCAGATAAGAATTCAATCCCTTTTCTAATTATTTCTTCTTCTTCCTCCAATCTATTCTTCTTTTGTTCTCTCTCCAATTGTTCTGAATCTAATAAAAATATATACATCTTTCCTATCATGTATATATCAAAAGAGAGAGATTTTGGAGGAGATTAAAAGGCATGCAAATCCAAGGAAAGCGAAGCTAAGGCTATTCTATG
The DNA here is from genome assembly GCA_030737815.1 of Allium fistulosum. Taxonomy (NCBI): domain Eukaryota; kingdom Viridiplantae; phylum Streptophyta; class Magnoliopsida; order Asparagales; family Amaryllidaceae; genus Allium; species Allium fistulosum. Next base: position 408,430,052 of record CM060908.1, on the reverse strand, counting down.
AGTGGAACCCTCGGTATTTCTTTTTTAGTAATTGTTTGGTGTATCTCCATGGATTTGAGTATGCCTTAAAGGTTTTGGGATTGCGATAATATGATAGATAAAATCCCCTAAAATTCATTTTTATTTCGAAATGTTAATTCTATGTTGAGATTCTCAATTATTTACAATAATTTGATGGAATTTGTTTTATTTATGCAATTTTTGATAATTTCATCGTCTATTCCACTTCTCCTTCTTCTTCGGTTCAATTTGTGATTCTTCAATGAAATAAGGGGTTTAGATTACAAATTTTATTCATAGTTTACACTACTTATTCCACACAAATTTCCTTCTTATCTATTTTTTTGTAAAAGCGGAGTTGAATAGAATATGGAGTTTAGATTACAATTCCTATTGTTTAGGATATTTTATTGAATTGGTGTAATAAATTGAGTTTCTATTTTATTTACAAGTCTATTATTGCAATTTTGGTTACGAATATTTATTCCTTGTTTTGGATATTAGAATCCCTTATTTTGGTATGTTGAAATCTTAGGAATTTGAAGAAAAAGGACTTGTAATAGAATTTAATTAGGGAATTTACATTTAACGCTAGTTTAGGGCGTAAAATCCTTGCATTTATAATTTATTAGGTGCGATTATTTATTTATCTCTATTAGCGTAATTAATGTATAATTATTGTGTATATGACGTAGTTAATTAGGCATTTATTTTCATTTATTTCCCCTATTAGGAATGTAATGGATTGTTAGGCGAAAATAAGAGGAAACTCTTATATAGCCTTATTATTATTCTAAAGCGTAATAAGGAAGATTCCTTATAAGGCCTTATTTATGAAATGTTAAGATGAGTATTATTATATATATGGAGTGTATTTAATTTATGGCTAAGTCATAAGGGTGCAAGGTCAATAGAGTTACATGACGGAAGTATGCCCTTCACTTTGAGGCTACCAGCAATTGTGTACACTTCCTATTGATGTGAGACATCCTTATGATAAATATTTATAATGACACAAGGCTTGTCCCAAACTTCGTAGAGGAAATCTGCCTTGCTAAATGGCTACCAGTTCCTATGAATAGTCGGACTAATGTGAGACGTCATTATAAGTATGTGCCATAGTATGAGGGGCCTGCTTCGGAGTCATGAGGTGTTAAGTGCTTGTTTGAGGACCTACCTCTTTTCCCTAAATGAAGTATTAAATGACCAAGGGGACACGTTAGGTGGTATCTCTACAGGGGTCCGCTTTTGGATAAGGTATTAAGTGACTGATTGAGGGTCCGTCTTTCCAAATAAAGAAGTATTAAGTTACTTGAGATTCCATATGATGCCACCTAGATAGTACCATTGAGGAGCACACCTCGAGAATAGGTATTAAATGATGGAGTCTGCCTTTATTAAGGTATTAAGTGACCAGAGTCTGCCTATTCTCTAATAAATGGTATTAAGTGGTTTGGGTACTATCTCTAGCATCGCTAGGTAATTATAACGTGGGATTTGGCTTATGAGATTTTGGAGACCTGCTTCTTTCCTTAAAAAGTAGTATTAAATGATTTTAATGGTTTTATGTTCGTAGACATATTCTTATTTCGAAATATATTGCTCAAGTACTTAAAAGGTAAGACTCAATATTTTTAATCACCAGACACTTGATGTTCTCACTCCCTCTTCATTACAGCACTGGTTAAGGGTAGAGTTATGGAGGTGATGATACTTGAAGGTAGAGTAGCTTGGCTTGTGGCAGTTGTTATTATTTATGTTGTTTTTATCTGTACCCATATATCTAGACTATTGTTGTAATGGATTTATGATACGATTTGATGGTACTTTGTATTTTGACATACTTATTATTTTGAAATATATGGGTACACTTTACTATTATATTTTATTCCATCCACTGTGAGTTCTGAAAAGGTTAGTTATGTCTCTATACTATTATTTTCTTAATTCTACCAATAACTTACCTTAGAATGGATCTAAGTTTCGATGGGCCTTTTCTATGTCGAAATTTAGGCATGTTCCTGGGTGGGTTGTTACATTTGGCATCAGAGCCCAGGTTAACCGATCAACGTGAAAAAGTATATGTATGAGTGATGTACTTGTTATTTTTGAAAAGACTTTTCAAAAGGTTTTTCTAAAACTCATACTATATATATACACTTATTTTGAATCTACGCTTAACTTTATAAATTCCGACAATAGAAGTAGTTGCTACCATATTCCAAAAGGGTGGACGAAGCAACTATGAGTTGGAAAATGAATAGAGTTAAATTTATACTTCTTTATCGGACCTAGACTTCCTTATCATTGTAGATTCTGTAAGTATTAAAGTAACAGGGATAGGAATCGTAGAAGGAAAGGTAGTAACTCTAAAATTTAATAGGTAATAAGTGAGCAACAAGTGAGGAGTTACAAGAAATTAAATAGATTAATGAGACCATTAAGGTAATTATGGGAAGATAAGGAAAAAGTTCAATAGGTAATGTTGAATAAGCAAATAAATGTCTTTAGAAATGTTCGTTAAGGCAATAACCATTTAATACAGATAAAGTGACATTTATGAGAATAGTAAGTATGAATGCTAGGTAATAGTCAGATATTATAAGGCATATTATTCATATAGGAGTAAGGAGTATAGTAGTGAAACAAGCTTTTGTAAGATGGTGAACATTAATCACCACAAGAAGATAAGTAGATTAGATGATTAGGGTTCAAAGGGAAGAACAATCAAAGCCAAATTTTATATCCTACCCCTTGAGAAAATAAGTGGTAAAAATCTTTTTTGGCTTGAATTTTTTGAAAGAGTTTTTCAAAAGATTATCAAGTGAAAATCTTATGTATTGTAAGTTAGAAATTTTTGATAGAAAGTGATTTTTAACAGCTTTGGAAATATACCACCATTTGTAAAAAGTTTATAAGGAAGTGGTTAAACATTTTAAAAGCAAAATGGTGGATGATATTTAATTACTTGAAAAGTTTAAAAAAAGAGAAGGTTCTCAATCGTTAATTTTTCAATTTAAAGTTTGTTGAATTAAAAGTTTTCAAATTTTGGGTTCTTCATTTTTGTATTCTTCTATTTTTATGATTTCTACTACTTTACAGATATGGAAGTTTTTATTTTGAAAAAAAAGCAAGAAAATTTGGAGATTTATAATTTCTAAATAGTTGAGTTAGTAAGTTCTAACTTAAAAGTATTTTTCATTCTTAAAGTTCTTAGTTTAAATTTATTAAGCCAAAAGTTTTCGACCCGAAGATTTTTAATAAGGGACTTTTCCTTTGAAATGCATGATTTCTGCTACCATATAAAATTAGTGATTCTTTCCCTTAAATTTCTTTTGAAAGGCTAAATGGGGACGACACTTGATTGGAATGTGATAGAAAGAATAAGAGGATAACAATATCTGATGAGATTCCCCTATAAAGAAATGCGGAGAATGATAGCTGAATTTAGGTAGTGATAAAATTGAAAATAAATATCCAGTAATAAATGACATAGGGGAAGAGTATTAGGAATAAGATAGAAGATATGTCTACTCCATTTTTCCATCATTTGAAGTTATAAAAGGCATCTTTGATAATTGAAAAGGATTTGAATGAAAATTAAAGAGTTGGATATTTTTGGAAAAGCTATGTAAAGATGATAATTTTATACATATGTTTTTCCTATTTATTTTGAATAAGAATATTATCAGAATGAATAAGAAAAGGTTTGCAAGAGATTTTAAGAGTTTTAAACAAAATTACAAAAAGTATTTTGTCAAATAGCGGTATATTTTGAGTAATAAGGCAATAGATATTGATATATATTTTAGAATGATATATTGTTATTTTAAAATGGTAATTGAGGAAAATCTATTTTGGAAATGATAATTCGTGTAACTAGAAAACACTTTCAAATAATAAAGGTCTAATTTATTATTTTGAAACGATAATTGAGTTTTGAATGTTTTGTGTTAAAGGCCTTATTTTCAAAAGGAGTAAGTCCTTATTTTAGTAAGTCATTGAAATGGAAAGTTTTCCATAGTTTCTTTTCTTTGAAAACCAAGCAATCTTTGAGTTCTATGAATTGAAAGTCTAACCTTTAGTGGTTAAATATTTAATGAAGAAAGTTTTAAAAAGAAGAATTATTTTGCTCCTATTTGGAACTACGAAATTTTGAATTTTTTGGTGAAGGATTCTTAGTTTATATTTTCAAAGATAGAAATTTTTAGTTGGGTACTTCTTGTTTGTGAAATTTTAAATTTTACAAGAAATGAGGAAGTAAATGTTGATTTTGAATTTGATAAATATAGTTTATTTAAAACTATTTTGTATGATTACTAAATTTCTGGTTTTTATAAAGAATAGTTTTTATGGAGTAGATAGGGTTCATAACTTAGGTAGGACAAGCTAAGGTTTTAGGATATGAATAAAATAGGAATAGAGTGTACAACCTGATTTGGAAATTTGAAATCAATTCCAAACCTCTATTTGAAGAAGTTGGTAAAGTGTAAATGTATTCCAGATTTGTAATTGGATTGTAAATTACGTTGCCCGTAGAATATGAATTTCTATATTTGAATTTTGGAGCAGTTTCCATGTAATTTCCATAAATTATCCAATTCCAAATACGTATAAAAGCGCGTTGGTTGAAGTAACAAGGAATACACTAATAGAGATGTGTAAGAGATGGATATTCTTTTCCATAGTTTACAATGCCTATTTTAATAAAAAGAAAAGAAATAATTCACTATAATTTCAAAGAAAGCAAAAATCTCACTTATGGTTAATTTATGAGAAATTATGATGGTAAACGTTTTAGAAGGGTAGCTTCGATAAATTAAAATATGGAAATAAGTACTCTAGTTGTAGAATTAGTAGTTAGAAATATATATACGTAGAGCCATGCTTAACGACTAATATATATATATATATATATATATATATATAGCTAGCATATATTACGATTTTAGGCGTATTTGTTAGTAATTGATAGATTATGATTTATGGACATTAATTACAAATTTAACAGGCAATAAATTTGTAATTAGTGAGTGGAAAAAAAGAATTAAACGGGGACTGATTAAGGAAACTTGATATTGCATTTATTGAAGAAAGAAATTTGAGTAATGAATGAACTTTTGGAAACCTGAAGAAGGATTAATTGGAAATGGTCGAATTTTGACAGTAACGATCAACTGCTATGGATATACTGATTGAGGCAATGGATGGACTACATTCGTTAGATACTGAAAAGGGAAATTAAGGAACATAGGTAATGATGGAATGACATTTTAGAAATACCCTCTTAATTTAGAAAGGAGTATTAGGACCTCAACACCATTTATATCAGCTGAAAATAAATGGTAGCTTTCAGCAAAATTTTCTTTTAGAGTTCTTGGGTTGTTGTCGCTATTTGTCTCCCTTAGTTATTGGAAAAGTGTATATGTGGTATATGGTATACCCATGTTTTATTCATGTATTGACTTTATGAATGAGATCTAAACCACTTGATATATGTTGGGAAGAAAAGTAAATAAGGGAATTTTATGGGAACACTTAACTAGAGATAGACCATAGCTAAAACTTGAAGTTAATGAGGAAAATATGTTAGAAGCCTAAAGTGAATAAATGTTTTAACCCCAAAAATTTAGAATTTTGGGAAACATAAGGAATTTAGCTAACATAATGCCACCATTCAAGGAAAAGAGAAAATGTATAGGACTGATAACGGAATTTCCTATTGATATAGGATTAAGAAATAGGTGGCAGAAATTTACGGTAGAAGCAATGAAAATGCAGCATCTCCAACACGACTTCATGGAATTGCGGTTATCATCGTTAGTAATAAGGATCCTTTGTTTATTAGAAAATTTTAGGAGGAGTTTGCTAGTAGCTTTAGGAATTTAAATTTGAGCATCGCTTACCAGTTGAAGATCGACGGACATGCTAAAGGAATGAACAGGAGCTCGGAGGATTTGTTGAGTACTTGCATCATGGACTTTGGAGGACATTAGCACTTACTCTTATTAGAATTCACCTATAGTAGTAGTCATCAATAGAGGATTGGTATAGCACCCTTGAAGCACTTTTTGGGAGGCCATGCAAGTCGTCAAATTGTGGGTGGGAAACCACCGGCAATGACCTGATTTGTATTGCGAGACTTTGGAAGGTTAGAATTGATTGAAGGTCGTACTATTTAGATAGTTAGAAAGTAGGCACCATATTTATTGGGCCTTTTTCCTAATATGAGGAAAAACAAGAAGATTTTTATGTTGGTTGGAGTCAATGACGTTTACATACCTTCATAGCATAGCAATTATGGTGGAGCCTAATCGATTGGGGGACTTTAAGACAGAGTCATTTATGTCCCGTGCCACTACAGGCATTGTGGAGCACGGAACTAGGAAGCTCCGCAATAAAGAATTAGATTAGTCCGAGTATAATGGGGAGAAAGTCTACGTGGAAGGCGTAAGGACTTCTCGTCCAATGCCTTTCTCTGGTAAATTTTCCCTTCAAAATTAGTATTTTGATTGCATTATGGTTGCTAGATTGAATGGAAGGAGATGGTGGCTACACTTTTTCATCATCACTTTACACTCATATAGCAGTTTTATGCATGTTTAGGGTATTTGCATACATATTTGCATGACTCAATTACACACCTACGATAGGATTGAGCTCATTTAGCATGTCTGTAGTACATAATCACATTTCACTATTGGTTGAGTAGATAGTTGTGTAGATAACTTGGTTGTATAACATGGATGTTATTACATGTTGCACTGTTCGATCCTTATAAATTTCAGGAACAAATTCTTTTTAAGGGGGGAGAATGTAACACCCCATAAAATGAACCATAAATAAATGAAATAAAATTTAATTAAATATACTAAGGTAGAATATGGATATTTTATAAAAATTGGAATTTGACCACAAAAGTTATTTCATTGCGTTCGTGGCAAAATTCTGATTATATAATATGCTGAAAACGGAGCTCAACCAAGAAGATATGAGCGTTTGAAGTTTTCAGATTTAAATTAATTTAGTTTGAATTCACATTCAAATGAGAATTTAAATTTAGGGCTCAAAATTTCAAAATTAACTTGAGGGCTAAGTAAGTGTTTTAATTAACATTTAACGTTAAAATAAATAGGGTAAGAAATTAATTAAAATCAAAATGCAACGGAAAAAAATCATTATTGCCCAAACTAAGGTGGAGCAGTCGACCTAAATGGGTCAACCGATCGACCATAGCAGTCGATCATTTGAGCTTAGGCGGTCGACCATCTCCTTATTGTGACGGCTATGTTTTTACGTTGTTTAACACTCTAGATTTGTCCGTTTCTCTTCCAATTTGATCCTACGGTTCTGGTGCATTTCAACCCCTATAAATAGAACCCTACTGTCTCCATTTTTTATTCATATTATTTTAGGGAGTACAACCAAATTCTGCCAATGTTATCTCTCCAAATTATATTTAGAAACTCCATAGAGAATTCAAGTAAGAGTTCAATCCCTTTTCTAATTATTTCTTTTTCTTTCTCCAATTATTCTGAATCTAATAAAAAATATATACATCTTCTCTATCGTGTATATACCAAAAGAGAGAGATTCTGGAGGAGACTGAAAGGCATGAAAATCCTAGAAAAATGAAGCTAAGGCTGTTCTGTGAGTAGAAACCTTAGTATTTCTTTTTCTATAATGGTTTGTTGTATCTCTATGGATTTGAATATGCCCTAGGGATTTTGAGATTGCGATAATACAATAGATAAAATCCCCTAAAATTCCTTTCTATTTCGAAATGTCAATTCTACGTTGAGATTCTCAATTATTTACATTAATTTGATGGAATTTATTTTGTTTATGTAATTTTTGATAATTTCTTAGTCTTTCCATCTCTCCTTCTTCTTTGGTTCAATTTGTGATTCTTCAATGAAATAAGGGGTTTAGATTACAGATTTTATTCATATTTTACACCACTTATTCCACACAAATTTCCTTCTTATCTATTTCTTTGTCAAAGAGTAGTTAAAGAATATGGAGTTTAGATTGCAATTCCTATTGTTTAGGATATTCCATTGAATTGATGTAATAAATTAAGTTTGTATTTTATTTACAAGTCTGTTATTTTAGTATTTTGTTATGAATATTTATTTCCTGTTTTGGATATTAGAATCCCTTACCTTGGTATGTTGAAATCTTGGGAAATTGAAGAAAAAGGACTTTTAATAGTATTTGGTTAGGGAATTGACATTTAATGCTAGTTTAGGTGTAAAATCCTTGCATTTATAATTTATTAGGTGTGATTATTTATTTATCTCTATTAGCATAATTAACGTATAATTATTGTGTATATGGCGTAGTTAATTAGGCATTTATTTTCATTTATTTCCCCTATTAGGAATGTAATGGATTGTTAGGCGAAAATAAGAGGAAACTCTTATATAGCCTAATTATTATTCTAAGGCATAATAAGGAAGATTCCTTATAAGGCCTTATTTATGAAACAGTGAGATGAGTATTATTATATACATGTAGTGTATTTAATTTCTGGCTAAGTCATAAGAATGCAAGGTCAATAAAGTTACATGGTGGAAGTCTGCCATTCACTTTGAGGCTATTATGAGCTGTGTACACTTCTTATTGATGTGATATATCCTTATGAATATTTATAATGACACGAGGTTAGTCCCAAATTCTATAGGAGAAACCTGCTTAGCTAATCTGGCTACCAGTTCCTACGAATAGTCGGACTAATGTGAGACGTCATTATGAGTATGGGCTATAATACGAAGGGCCTGCTTGGGGATCTTGAGGTATTAAGTGTTTGTTTGAGGGCCCGTCTCTTTTCCCCAAATGAAGTATTAAATGGCCTAGGGGACACGTTAGGTGGTATCTTTACAGGGGTCTGTTTTTGGATAAGGCATTAAGTGACTAATTAAGGGTCCACCTTTCCAAATAAAGAAGTATTAAGTGACTTGATATTCCATATGATGCCAGCTAGATAGTACCATTAAGGGGCATGCCTTGGGAATAGGCATTAAATGATGGGGTCAGCTTTTATTAAGGTATTAAACAACCATAGTCTGCCTATTCTCCAGTAAATGGTATTTAGTAGCTTGGGTACTACCTCTTGCATTGGTAGTTTATTATAACGTGTGATTTGGGTTATAGGATTTTGGAAACCTACTCTTTCCTTAAAAAGAAGTATTAAATGATTTTATGGTTTTATGTTCGTAGACATGTTCTTATTTTGAAATATACTACCAAAGTACTAGAAAAAAGGTAAGCCTCCAGGTTTTTATTCACCAGACACTTGTTTCTTCTTACTCCCTCTTCATTATAACACGGGTTAAGGATGCAGTGATGGCGGTGAAGATGCTTGAAGGTGGAGTAACTTGGCCTATGGCAGTTGTTTTTATTTATGATGTTTTTATGTGTACCCATGTAATTAGACTATTGTTGTAACATATTTATGATACGATTTGATGGTAGTTTGTATTTTGACAAATTTATGATTTTGAAATAAAGAGGTATACTTTGCTATTATATTTTGTTCCATCCGCTGTGAATTATGAAAGTTTAGTTATGGCTATATACTATTATTTTCTTAGTTCTACCAACTTACCTTAGAATGGATCTAAGTTTCGATGGACCTTTTTTGGGTCGAAATTTAGGCCCGTTCCACGGTGGGTTATTACAGAAACTTTGCTTTTCCCTCTCTAATGTCAACTAAGTCAATCAAACGAATATCCAATCGTTTGAATATGAAAAGAACTAATGATAACATTATAAAAGGAAACAAGAGGGATTTAGAGAAGGTTGGGAAATAGTGAGATGCGACTCTGGGATCCAAGAAAAGCCAAAGACCCGATGACAAAAATGAATACTGCTCATAACCAGACCGAGATCATGATGAAGAATATCATAAAAACTGCTCACGAAGACATCATCGCTCTCAAAACGTAGCTTACACCAAAGGACTTGGACATCCTTGAGAAATATAAGATTATCAAGGACTAGGTAGCGAAAATCCAGATGCTCCATTCTGATAAGGAGAGGCTTGAATTTGAATTTCTTCCGGTGAAAACAGAAAGGCCAGAAGGCCTGGGTCGACTACATTACGTCTATGCATGGTCTATACGAGATGTAAAGGGCCAAAGATAGGAAAGAATTAAAATACCACCCATCAACAGTTCCTTCCTAATATCATCCAATATAAGAACTTGAAGTGGTTGGGGAGTACATATGCCGTTACTCTCGCCAATGCTTAGGAAGAGATACCGTGTCATGTAAAGGCACTTGATGAAGGTGTAACACCCTATCATTTTTATGATAATTAATTGAAAAGAAATTAATTAACAAATAATAACATCAAAAAATGGAATTTTTATAAACACCAGAATATGGCTATGAAACTTGTTAGGTTCATGGCGATTTTCCGATCAATTTTCATATATAATGTTTTACGATCGGAGTTCAAATGAAAAAGTTATTAACGTCTAAAGTTTTCAAATAAAAAATAATTAAATATGTAATTAAGGAAATAAAGATAATTAACTAACGTTAATTACAGTCAGTTAAATTTAACGGACAGTCAACGTTGCTTAAACGTTAAGAAAGATGTTAATGGAAATAAATTATATCGATCGGTCAACCAAGGAATAAAATTAAACAAATCATAATAGAATAGTTATTCACAGCTAAAACAAATAATAGGTCAACCCATGATGCACCCAGGTCGAACGGTAGCGGTCGACCCTAGACAAGGGGCGACAACCATTAATGCATGGTCAAATGACCCGGATTCAATATACTTCAATCAGATAGCTGATATTGATTTAAACCCTTATAAGTATAAACCTAGACCCTCACTTCTAAACTCATATTCTCATAGCGACGTAGGACCTCTGCTATTTTCTCTTCTCCTCCAAATCTTAAATTCTTAGAAATAGTTATACATTATAAGTATATACAATTGGAGAATCATAGAAGATGATTGAGGAAGAGAATATGGTCAAATAAAACCACTAAAGCCAAGGCAAATTGTAAATCAAATCCAAATATCTTTTCTAATATAGATCTCAGATAAATCTATATACGCTTGTACTATATATATATATCCAAATATGGAGAAAACGAAGTTAAACTGGAATAACAGGGATTTGATCTAGAGATTTGGATAGCTAAAGAGGTGAGTGAGAAATTATATATTTTCATATAAAATTGGATTTGTATCATTGTAAATATATTCATGTATGCCTATATGTAAATTTGAGTTTTCGGCTTAAATTTTATATGTGAAATAAAGTCATAAACCATGCCCACATATTCTATTATTAATAACCTGAATTGTATACTGCATGTATCTGGAATATATTAGGTATTAATAGTCCTTGAATTTAATACTTGAAATTTGTATAATATGTGATAATTCCAAATTTCTGAATTTAATAAGAGTTGTGCAATAAAAAGGTAAATCGAGTTAATATGGTAAATTGTAGGGATTTAAATAGTATTTTAATTTATTGGATTATAAAGCTTGTTGCAATGTGGATTTCTATAAATTATCAAGTTTCAGAATTATAAATAAAATTTAACTGTTGAAATAACAAGGAATACACCTAAAAGATAGGGATGTATAAAATATGGATATTTATCGCATTTGTCTTGTTTATTTCAATAAATATAAAGAAAATAATTCCTTGTAATTCCAGGCATAGCACAAATTCCCCTTTGGGATAAAATGAAGAAATTTACAGTGTTAACCATTCCATTTAGGAGAAATATAATTCCAATTCATTAAAATATAGAAATACCTAAGGATAAATTAAAGGGAATACAAATGTGATAAAAACGGTCTAAGAAAAGTATATGCGCAATATAAGTAAAATTAAAGTGAAATAAAAAGAAATGAAAAGGTTGACATGTCATAATTTAAAATAAAATTAGTATAGAGTCCTCTAAAACAAGGTAGGGAAATAAAGGTTAAAAATGAATAGAAATAGAAAGTAAATTAGTGGGGGAAAAAGGAAAGTAAAAAACAAAAGGTATTTAAATCTTTTGAAAAGAAAGCGGTAAATGACCTTAAACTAAATAAAATGTAAACACAAAATAGAACATATATGTGTGTGTGTGTGTGTGTGTGTGTGTTTATAGCTATATAAAGCCTCAAGTATGCGTTTATGATGGACATGAATTATTAAAAGTTAGTAAATAACTTAGTAAATAAGAATGACATAGTTATTAGTATGGGTTGGAATGCGAGGTCGATAGTGTTACAAAATAGAAGTCTGCCCACCGCAAGGGGCTAGCAGCAGTTGTGTATACGTTATACTGATGTGGGACATATCCAATTGTAGAACCTATGGAGTTATATACACTTGCGTAAAGGTAAAGGGATAACCCAGTAGGGACTGCTTCAATCTTTTAGGAAGGGTATTGCTTTGATTGCATTAGGTAATTTAATGGCGATGGTGAGTGAGGCTCAATGCTATATTAGTGTGTGGTACCAAATTAGGGAGCAAGAGTTGTACATAGATTGAGTACGTCATCGGTCCTGACCGGTCAACGGGGAAGACAAAGTTACACCTAACAGACTACACCTCCTACTAGTGTAGGTCACGTTAGGTCATGCAACACTACAATTGTTTGCTAATTTGTTTGTTAGGGGCAAAGCTAGTTAACCCATAAAAGATATCTTTCAAAAACGAATGAGGTAGTCCGAGGAGCTGTGTCCATAATAGAAACCAAACAAGTAGTAAATTCGTAAAGCGAGATATAATACGGTTAAATTATAGTGACGTCATTATTTGGCACTATAGAAATCCCTTAGTATGCACGATGATGAGGACATGATACTGCGTTGGCGATGGATCCTAATAGCTGTCGGGTTATAGATACTAGTGGAGATAGGATCTTGGTCCAAAGGGGGACCGTGATACTTATATATATATATATATATATACGTATGTATTTTTGGTCAACTTCAGGTTGATGGGGTGTATCGTACGCGTACGTAGAGTCGAGGAGACTAAGTTAAATGGCAAGACACAACACGTAATGGAAGACAATCATCATAAACTAGTGTTATGTGTAAAATGTATAATTCATCAGTCACTAAAACGTTGTTTTGACACCCTCTGCATTACAACCCACATGGTATCTTTAGAGGGATAGGTACTGGTGCAAGGCAAGAATGGTGGAAGGACATGTTTTCTAATGCATGCTTGGCACTGACAGAGACATTGGATATTAGAAGTGTCAATCTTGGTTAGTAACTATATGTTTTATTATACTTTACTATTCTATTGTGAGTTATGTCGATAGTACTCTGATATGCATTTATTTGTTTATTTGCAGGATACTAAATCAACGATCCATACTTTGGTGGACTTAGGTTTTTGATTTAGTGAAAATTCAACCAACTGGGGTGTAGGTAGTTACATTTGGTATCAGAGCTTAGGTTAATCAATCTTGAAAAATTAGAAAACGTTAAGTGAACTTAGTTGTATTTTGTCTACAAATATAAAATTATTATACGCCAAATTCAATAAATTTCGACTATAGATTAGTTTCAACTATATACCGAATGATGGGTTAGTCGATTCTGAGTCAGAACAATGGATAATGTTGAAGATATGCACCTACCCTGATTACCCCATAGGAAATAGGTCGTATGGAAAGACATTGAATTAAGAAGAGCATGAGTGCAACATATGGAAGGTCCCTAAAGCTAGATAGTATGCGACTCCCGTTAGGCCCTCGATAAGCCAATGATTTTAGATCCCCGTATGATTATCGGTTGATGATGATAAACGATCTAGATAAAGGGAAAATAAGAGTCCATATGTTATAGATATCTGAAAGTAATTGAGTTCCCAAAGGAAGGTGTGAAGCAGCCGCTCTAAGATAATAGCCGAATGATTAATATTTGGAAGAAGATAAATCAGCAAGTTGAAGAAGAAAAGTCCAAAAGAAAGAACAAATAGAAATCCACTCTAAGTTCGACTCAGTATAAAATAGTCTTTAAAGTTGAGAATTGTATATAAATAATATATATTTGAAAAAAATTAAGTAAATATTAGACTTTTGGAAATAATAATATTAATAATAAAAGTTTGGTCGAAGAAATATATATATTTTATTAAATTGAAAATTTTCCATAAATGGTTTTATAAAAGCTATTCGTTTGAAAAATATATAGACGTCCATAGCTTGCTACTTTCTTAGGGAAGGAAGAAAAGTATTTAGTTGAGAAAATTATTTTTGAGTCGGGCAAAAGGAAGTGGTAATATTTTTGAATGGGAAAAATAACGACGGGTAAGAAATTTAAAACCCGACGGCTAAATATAAGAACAAAACGGTAGGCAGATGCACCATGATAGGTAGACCGAATTTCCTCAGAATAACTAGAGCAAAGGTGAAGAAGACAGGGATAGAACGGAGTAACGGTAGTTAATAGGCAGTAAATATGGATTCAATTTAGCCTGAAATGGGTCCAGGTTCAACCTGGCACAAATAAACAGTAAGTGGTTGTTTGCACCAAAATTGGTCACAAACACCCAATTGTCGATGAAAGCACTCGTTCATAATCACAGATCACAGATAACAAGTACGTAGAGAATTAAAAATGAAGAACACTCAGAAAAGTAAGAGGAAAGCAGTAAATAACATAGAGTTTATAGTGGTTCGACAATCCGGCCTACGTCCACTTTGAATTTGATGACTTTATTGATGTTTGCTTGCTGATTACAACGAGTTACCACTAATTACAACAGCCAATTTCGAGTACAATGATGATTCCGGCAGCGTCTGGACGTAAAAGAGCCAAAAAAGTCACTTTTCTATAGGCTTTAGGATGCAAATTCTCGCTCAGATCTCGGGAGACCTCTTCTGGCACATGCACGGGCCCAGGCAACCGATCCCAAGCGATTTTTACTCGATCCATGATCGATACGAATGAATTTCATATCGATCAAGATCTTGCTGATCGAGTCGAGATCGATCATGAACATTCTTTAGGTTGTACGCAAGCTCCTGTGAAAATTTGGTGGCATTTAGACTTGTAGATTGTGAGATATGTTCGATGGAAGTTCATGTTTTTCAAAGGTTGTCTTCTTCGCATCGATCACCTCTGCCTTGTTCGTATCGATCGCCTCTGTCTTGTTCGTATCGATCACCATTGCACTGTTCGTATCGATCGCCTCTGCCTTGTTCATATCGATCACCATTGCACTATTCGTATCGATCGTGATGGATACGAAATGACGACCACTTGATGGATATGAACCAATATAGCCAATGGATACGAACAATAGAGGATTGATGAATACGAACAGTTGATGATTGATGGATACGAACAATTGAGGACCGATGGATACGAACAGTAGAGGATTGATGGATACGAACAATTGATGATTGATGGAAACGAACAGTTAAGGCCTGATGGATACAAATAGTAGAGGATTGATGGATACGAACAAGACCTTTCAGTTGATGGATAGGAACAGTTGATTCCCAAGTTTGCATCGATCATATCTTGAGCATACGAACTTGGATTGACTTGAAATTTGAAACGTCAGCTTTTATAGCTTTGTTTGTCATGTCTTGTCAATTGCAGCTCGATCCGGACATGGACAAAATTTACCGATATCCATAGTGAAACAGTGTATAACCAATCTTTGGGGCGAACTGTTCTTGATTTCCAGTCAACATTTTGGTGTCACGGCCTTGCCAAAAGACGAGATAACAGTGGTCGACCTAGGGTTCCTCACGGTCAACCGGTAGCAATCGACCACCGAACCCTAGGTGTCAACCATTGCTGTTGTAAACGATCTATTTGTTGCTAGGGTTGAGCCGATTCATTTCTTACCCAAACCCTATCCTCCCAAAGCAATTTCTAAACCCTCCCCTCTCTTCCAACTGCCGCCAATCGCCTCCAACCGCTGCCCCAAGCAACCAATGTCGATTTCCCCCGCTAGCTCCAAGACAATACGCAAGCTTTCCACCATTTCAAAATTCGGAAATTCCCACAGGCCCAGATCTACTCTAATAAAAAACAATGGCACCTCGTCGTAGCACCCTCGTCGACCGAAATACCCAGGGTTGACCCCGCAAGAGATAGCATGGTGCCAAAACAAGGAGGATATTGTTAAGAGTTATGAGGAATTGGCTTGTTTCAAGATTCTACAAGGACAACCAGTGAACTTTCAAAATCTCACCACCTTCGGATTAGAGGACTTATTCACTACTACTGGATTGTTTCAAATTCTGCGCCATGACATGTTTGAGAAAATGTGCTATCTAAGGTGCATGCATCTATTCGATGCTAATTTGGTTATAATTTTGATGAGCATGAGGTCACCTTCTCATCCAAAGCGAAGGGTATAGGGATTCAGATGATAGATGTGAAGTTTGGTGGGATCCTACATATCAAAACTATAGGAAATGATCTGGAGGATATTGAGACTACTGATCCTGTCATTCTTGACCAGATCTTTCTATAAGAGGCAACATATGGCACCCAGAGCATTTATAGGCCCAAGCCCATATAGTTGTTCGCATAATCCTGCATAACATCATTCCCAAGGTAGGGATTTACGACCAGATTTATTCCCTTGTCCAGAGGGCGATCTATGCCATTATAACTGTTGTCTAAGTGAACTAGGCTAGGGTAATTATGGGTCATTTCGTGGGAATAAGAGGGGCAGGGACCCAAAGGATCTTTATCCTCTACTGTCATCTTTTCACTACCATCTTCAAACGGTTTGGGGCGAACCTCCATGGTGAGCCATCATAGACAGATATAACCCCACCATTAGACAAGACCTCTCTTAAGAGGATGAAGATAGAGGAGCCACCTACAGTTTTTGGAGCGTTGGCCTAATCAGTAGGTCGTAGAGTATCAGCAGTAGGCTTCGAACTATGGAGAGATTCGAGAGTTTCAGCTCCAGCTTGAGGCCGAGATTCAGGTGATGTAGCAATGACAACAGGAGATGCAATGGGAAATGCAAGTGGAGAAGCAATGCCAGAGGCATGAGATAGGGTGCATAGCCATAATGGTCTGATCACTAGGATATGGTCATGGTTCAAGCTCTCGTAGAGGACCATCTCCTAGCTCGTAGATAGTAGTGGTTAGTAGCTAGTAGTATTAGTTGTATAACTTGTACTTCCTTCTAGTAGTTGTTTTTCTTTTAGTTTGGGTTGTAAGCATTAGTTGTCTCTATTGTATTAAAATGCATACTATACTAGTGGAAATGTTCCCTTTTATATGTTTTTTGTATGGACCGCAATATTATTGGGAAAATAATAAGACAAGGAAATTTTAGAAAAGATAGTTAACTATTGCAAAAGAAATAAATTAGTAAAAGGCTGGAAGTACAAAATAAATTAATTTTTTTTATTAAATTAGCTACTAAAGTAAAAGAAATAAGACTTAAGTTCTAAAAAGTAGAAAATTTAGGAAGAAAATTTGGCAAGCGAAGGAGAGGGATAAAGTTTGTTGTGAAATCATGGGTTAGTGTCCTTGTACCTTAAAAGCTAAAATTTACAAATGAACCTGTGTGCTTGTTGTTATTATAAATAATTTTTTTTTTTTGAGAATTTAAAATATACCGAGTAATTAGGTAAAGTACATCGTGGACGTTAAACTACTAACTAAATCCCGATTGTGTGGTGTGGTATAATTTATTCTGAAAAAATATATATGTATACTTTTGGAAATCTTTGTTCAAAATTCTTGGTTTTGGAAAATTAAATATTTTTGGTGGGGAAAAGCTTTGCAAATTTTTGTGATGAAAATTTTACAGTTTAAATTTTTTACTGATGTTTCAAAAATTTACATACAAAAGATATTTGTGTAGAAAAAAGAAGAAATTTTCTAACTTTGCAAATGCCACATACTTGACATAGGGGAACAGATGACATACTAGTTAGTAAAGATTTTACTATGCAGCAGAAGTGGTAGTAAAATAAAATATGGTTAGAGACGAGGAAGCTATTTTAGCTATGGGATCTTTTCCTACATACCTTATCGATAAGTAAACAAAAAGTTGATTTTTGAAATAACCCCATTTTAAAACTTTAAAATGACAATTGTATATGCGGACTGTACTTAGAAAAGTTGGAAGAAGATATCTGGGAAAAAGAGAAGGTTCCAAAGTACATGGGAAGTTGGGTACCTAAGAGAGAAAGGATGGAAATAAGGAATTTTCTATCCAGACCCTTTTCCAGTATATGAATATAGATTTAGAAAACTGGACTTTTCCAAAATTTGGATGTTAGCAATGGTGCACATGGATTTTGGATGTTAGGGATGGGATGAAAAATTGGTTGAACTATATTTCTATTCATAGAAGTATGGGAAAATTTGGATGCAAGAACAAGTTTTTGATTTTCAAAATTTGCATACATATAGAACTGCATGTATATTATGTTGTTTGCATCATATTTTCAAAATTGTTTCGAAAAATGCATTCGTATAGGAGGTGCCGATTTAGAATTACTCAGTATGGATATCATATATGCTGTAATACACCGTGCACTTGTAAATGATTGGTTGCAAAATTGGTTGTACACTAATTGATTGGTTAGTTTAAAATGGTTGTATGTTATGTTACATGATTCGGTCCTTGAGAAATTTCAAGGATGAAATTCTTTTAAAGGGGAAGAATGTAACTCCCCATAATTTTTATGACAATTATTTGAAAAAAAGTAATGAATAAATAGCAGCGCTGAAATATAGAATTTTTAGAAACATTAGAATCTGTCTACGAAAATAGTACCATTGGGTTCGTGGCGATTTTCTGATCAATTTTCATATATAATGTTTTACGATCAGAGTTCAAATGAAAAAGTTATTAACGTTTGAAGTTTTTGAATTAAAAATACTTATATATATAATTAAGGAAATAATGAAAATTAACTAACGTTCATTACTATCAATTAAATTTAATGGATAGTTAATGTTGCTTAAATGTTAAGAAAGATGTCAATGGAAATAAATTATATCGATCGGTCAAACATAGAATAAAATTAATCAAATCATAGCAGAATAATTAATAATGTCTAAAACAAGCAATAGGTCGACCCATGATGCACCCAAGCAAGGGCCGGTGACCGTTGCTTGAGTAAATTTAAGGATAATGCATGGCCAAATGGCCCGGATCCAATATATTTCAATTGAACGTCTGACATTGATTTGAACCCCTATAAATATAGACCTAGACCCTCACTTCTAAACTCATATTTTTGAAGCAAGGCCAGAGCTCTGCCATTTTCTCTTCTCCTTCAAATCCTAAATTCTTAGAAATAGTTATAAATTATACATATATATAGTTAGAGAATTGTAGAAGATGATTGAGGAAGAGTATAGGGTCAAATCAAATCTCCATCTAAATTGTAAATCAAATCCAAATCTTTTTTCTAATCTAGATCTTCGATAAACCTGTGGACGTTGCGGTGTGTGTGTGTATTTATCCAAATAGGGAGAAAACGGAGTCAAACTGGAATAATAGAGATTAGATATAGAGATTTGGATAGCTAAAAAAGTGAGTGGGAAATTATATATTTTTATATAATATTGGAGTTATATCGTTGTTAATTTATTCATGTATGCCTAAATGTAAATTGTACTTGTTGGCTAAAATTGTATATGTGAAATAAAGTCATAAGCCCTACCTACATATTCTATTATTGATAACCAGAATTATATACTGCATGTATTTGGAAAATATTGGGTATTAACAGCCCCTAAAATTTACAGAATATGTGATAGTTCCAGATTTCTGAATTTAATATGACTTGTTCAAATAAAAGGTAAATTGTGTTAACATAGTAAATTGCAAGAATTTGAGTAGTATTTTAATTTATTGGATTACATAGTGTGTTGCAATGTGGATTTCTTTAGATTATCAAGTTCTAGATTTATAAATAAAAGTGCAACGATTGAAATAACAAGGAATACACCTAAAAGAAAGAGATGTATAAAATAGGGATATTTACCATATTTTGTATTGTCTATTTCAATAAATCTGAAAAAGATAATTTCTTGTAATTCCAACGTAGCACAAATTCCCCTTTTGTCTAAGATATAGAAATTTATACTGTTAACCATTCCATTTTGGAGAAATGTAATTCCAATTCATTAAAATACAGAAATCCCTAAGAATAAATCAAAGGAATTATAAATGTGATAAAAACAGTCTAAGAAAAGAATATGCACAATATAATTAAAACAAAAATTAAATAAAAAGAAAAGAAAAGATAGACAAGTCATAATTTAAAATAAGAAGGGTATAGATAGTCCTCAAGAACAAGGTAGGGAATTAAAGGTTAAAAAGGAACAGAAGTAGAAAGTAAAATAGTGGGGGAAAAAGGGAAAGTAAATAAGAAAAGGTATTTAAATCTTTTAAAAAGAAAGCGCTAAATGACCTTAAACTAAATAAGATGTAAACATATAAAGAAGTAGAGAATAATGTTAATAGTAAACACTAGAGGCACAATAATTAAACAAGAATGAATGAAGATATATATAAACACACACACACATACATACACACACAGACACACACACACACACACAAACAATATATATATATATAAAGTATAAATATTAAATAATTATCTTTTAATGGCGACAGATCCTAAAACTGCAGGAAACCCTAACGGTGAATCTTCCGCAATCGAAGAAGAAGATGACACAGACTGGCAAAAAGTCATATACAAAAATAAAGAAAAGCATCCAATTGGGGAGAATCTACAACAATGTAGGAGAGAGGATCCCAATCAGCGCATATCTTCAGTGGGATCTAGAATTAATAAACCAGAATTCAAGGAAGGGAAAAGGACGTGGGCAAATGCTATTGCAGGTAATACGCGTATAGAAAGTGGGGTTAATAATTTCGAACCCCTAGAAGATGCAGAGGGACCCTTTTCGGATCTGGATGAAGAGGTATTTAATTCAGCTAAAAGCATGTGGGGGTACATCCATTTATATTTATGTAGCTGGGAAAAGACCTTATTATATACATCTCAATGCTTACATTAAAAGAGAATGGAAACCTTCAGGTAAATGGGATGTATTTCCTAGAGAAAATGGCTTCTATCTTATTAAATTTAGTAATGAACTGGACAGTAAAAAGGTTCTGGAAGGAGGTCCTTGGTTCATTGATAGCAAACTTATTTTCACTAAGAAATGGGAACCTAACCTAAGAATTGAGAGAGATATGTTAGAAACACATCCTGTTTGGGTTAAACCAATAAATCTTGACTTATCCCTGTGTAATGTGCGTGGTATTAGTAAAATTGCAAGTCTTATTGGAACCTCCCTGGCCATGGATGACTACATTAGAAATGTTAAAAGGTTGAAATATGCTAGAGTCTTAGTAGAAATCAAAGCTAGTGATTCTATTAAAAAGCAAGTTCGTGCCAAAGATAGAAGTGGTAATATATATATACAGGAAGTAGAGTATGATCACATACCACCTGTCTGCACCAAATGTAAGTGTTTTGGACATTCTACAGAACAATGTGAAATTGTAATAGGTCCCATTAAGTAGGTGTGGAGACAAAAACATACAGAAGAGACTAGTCAATATGAGCCTACACAAAATATACAACAAAATGAGGCACAAATTGACTCTATTACTGAAGAGACCCTTATACACATAGAACAGTCAAGCATAGTAGCTAGTAACCAAAAGGAAACACTTGTGGAAACACCTGATGCTCTGGAAGATGTAGAAAAGGCAGTTGATCCATCATTGGTAAATGCTGCGGAAACTGCAAATGACCATATCTCTACTGGGAAGTCATCAGAGTTAATGCCTGCCACATCAAATGAAATAGATGAGATAAATAAAATTGATCTGGAAAAACTGGACTCAGATACAGACATAGAGGAAAATAGCCCTAATAAATACACAAAGACCAATTTAGAATATTCTAAACAATTTCAAAATCCAAAGGTTAAAGGAAAGACGAAATTTAATCGTGAGGTTTCTCCTATGAAACTGAGGAGTAGACCTTCAAACTCCAAATGTCAATAATTAGCTAGAATATAAGAGGTCTAAATAATGATATTAGACACTTAGACCTCTTAAACTTGAGGAGATCCTATTCTCCTTCTATTATAAGTGTTTTAGAAAATAAATTCAATAATGATAACCTTTTCTTTTTTACTGACTCTCTGGGAGAGGAATGGTCCTTTATGGATAATAATGATGTAGGCGGCAAAGGCCGTATCCTATTACTATGGAATAAGTTAAACTGGAATATCAGTCTCCAGAAGAAAGATGACCAACACATAACAGTAGATGCTACTAATATGGGTGGTCTGAAATTGACTTTGAGTTGTGTATATGCCAGTAACTTGGCCTCTCAAAGAACTAACCTATGGCTAGTCATCAAGGATATAGGTAAAACTACTAACAACCCTTGGATTGCGCTAGGGGATTTCAATTCAGTACTCAGAGCAGAGGAGAAAAAAGGAGGTCTTACCATGAGAGTTTCCCAGTTAAAGGAATTCAATAACTGCATAATAGAAGCGGGGCTGCTTGAACCTGTCCATAGTGGCCTGAAATACACATGGAGAAGTGGTGAAAACAAAAGGATATCATGCAGACTAGACAGAGTGCTTGTAAATGTGAAATGTATTACTATGTTTTCAAACATTAGAGTAAACATTCTCCCTCCATCTACTAGTGATCATAGTCCTATTCTTGTTGATTTAGTAGATAAAGGATTGGTAATCAAAGGCAAACCTTTTAGATATTGCAACCACTGGCATGAAATAGAGGGTTACAAAGAAGCTACTAAATTCAATGATTTACCAAGGGTTGAGGGATCTCAATGCTATAAACTAATTCAACTCATAAAAAAAGTAAAAATTGACATAAAGAATTGGAACAGATGTAGACTAAAGGAAGGAGACCAAATCTCTAATCTGTAGGGGAAATGTGAAGAACTCCTGGCTGTAATAGATAATGGAACTGATGATGACAACACATGGCGTAACTATTATCAAAGTCAAAGCAATCTAAAAGAAGCACTTAGAACTAAAGCTGCTGAACTTAAACAAAAAGCAAAGGAGAAATGGATAACTGAAGGGGATGAATGCACCAAATTCTTTTATGCTAAAATGGCTATTCGCAGCAATAAGAATAATAACATTCATATTATTAATCAGGAAGGAAACTTAACAATCAATGCAGCAGAATTTGAAGAGCAAGCAATCAAATATTATAATGATTTGTTTAATGGGGAAGTTTGCACTAACTTACCAAGCATTCAATGCAGGAGACAGGTAAATTCCCAAGGAAGAAGGATGCTGACTAGGCAAATCACTGAGGCTGAAGTCTTGGAAGCTCTGAACTCCATCCATATCGATTCCAGTCCAGGACCCAACGGATTCGGCTCCAAATTCTACATTCTCCATTGGAGTGACCTGAAAGAACATATCATATCAGCTATGCAAGAAATTTTACAAAATGGAAAGTTTCTCAAAGAAATCAATCACACCTTCATCTGTCTTATCCCTAAAATAGATAATCCATCAAAAATTGAGGATTATTGGCATATTGCTTGTTGCAATGTGATATACAAAATTCTAAGCAAGATTCTATGCAACAGAATGAAGATGATTTTACCTGATCTCATTTCCGATTGTCAAAGCGCTTTCATTAAAGGTAGAAGCATCTCTGAAAATTCGCTTATGGCACATGAATTGGTAAGGAATTTTAATAAACCAGGCACTGATAAATTCTGTCTAAAAGTTGATCTCCACAAAGCATATGATAAAATCAGTAGACAATTTATTATCCATATGCTCACTGCTATGGGCTTTCCTACAAAATTTGTGAGTCTAATAAATGAATGCATATCTACACCTACCTTCTCTATCCTGATTAATGGCATACCAAAAGGTTTCATTGGGTCCAATAGAGGCATCCGGCAGGGTGACCCTCTATCCCCTTATCTGTTTGAAATTGCCATGGAATACTTCACTCTACAAATGGAGTTGGCTACTCATCACAAGCTTATTCAGACTATTTTTAACTTCCATCCTACTGTGAGTCACTTACTTTATGCAGATGACTTGCTCATCTGTATAAAATCCAGTAATGAATCAGCTTTAGCAATCAAAGACATTTTCATTAACTTAGAAAAGTATGCTGGTTTAAAACTGAATGAACATAAAACCAAATGTTATTTTAACAAAACATGTAGAAGGAGAGTAGAGGTGCTGGATCTCTTAAAAGTGAAGGAAGGTAGCCTGCCAGTCAAATACTTAGGGATTCCATTATCTTCAAATAAAATCACAGACAGAGAATGTGCAGCCCTCATATCTTCTATCAGGGATAGAATGCAGGGATGGAGTTCCAAACTGTTGTCTCTTGCAGGTCGAATTGAATTGGTACACACTGTTATTTACTCTAAAGTTAACTTTTGGCTGCAAACTTTTCAACTTCCTAATGCTTCTATCCAAAAAATTGAAAGGGTTTGTGCTGATTTCATTTGGAAAGGTGGTCTACATAAGATCAAATATGACAAACTATGCAGGCCCAAAGATGAAGGGGGTGTGGGTCTTAGAAGACTTAAAGATATGAGAACAGTCCACACTCTCAAACAAGCTTGGAGAATTATTAATGGGAAAGGATTATGGGGTAAATGGATGAGGAGAAGATACATCAAAGGTAATTTTTGGCAAATGCCCATTGACAATAATGCTTCAACAAACTGGAAGGCAACTTTGAAGGCCATAGACATATTAGCTTCGTTTTGTACTCGTGAAATAGCAACTGGAAAGGAAACTGACCTATGGAGAGATCCTTGGATTCAAGGTGAATCATTGATTAACATATTGGGAATTCATACTTTCTCTGACTTTGGATGACCGAATAATAAAGTACAAGATGTGATCAGTAATAATAGGTAGGATTGTTCTTATCTGCCAATAAATCAAGATAAAAAGGAAGCTATTCAATATATGCCTATTTATTATGGCTGAGAGATGGACATATGGGTCTGGAAGCCTACTGGAAAAGACTTCTCCACTAAGGCTACTTGGAATGAAATCAGGCTAAAAGACGGTAAAGCAACATGGAGTAAAATCATATGGGATCATGTTAATAATCCGAAAATGGCATTCACTGCTTATAAAGCGATACTGAAAAGATTACCTACCAGAGATAGGTTATCGAAATGGGGCTTGATAAGTGAAACCGTCTGCATCTTATGCAATCAGAATTTAGAAACGCATGAACACTTATTCTTTGAATGTGTCTACGCTAAACTGGTGTGGAATTCGTGCAACAATTACTTAAACTTAACCCCCACTCTAATAATCTTGAAGAACAAATCAATTACCTGACTCAGAGAGGTCGCGACAAAGACATTGAATCCAAACTGCACAAAATTGCCATCACGGTGGCTATTTGGAATATTTGGAAGGAGAGGAACCATAGAATTTTCCAAAGCAAATAGAGAAATCAATTTGAAGTTAGTAAGCTAGCGATAGGAGACATGCAGTTAACTCTTAAAAGGATTAAGGAAAATCCTCTTACCAGGTAGGTACAAGATGCAACTCGTACT
The DNA here is from genome assembly GCA_030737815.1 of Allium fistulosum. Taxonomy (NCBI): domain Eukaryota; kingdom Viridiplantae; phylum Streptophyta; class Magnoliopsida; order Asparagales; family Amaryllidaceae; genus Allium; species Allium fistulosum. The sequence continues at coordinate 408,404,477 of CM060908.1, read as the reverse complement.
GAAGAAGGGGATCGGAACTATCTAGAGGAAGGAATCCCAGAAACGAGTTATTAGCCGCCATGATTTCAAACAGTTTGAGTGAGGACGACGAAGTTGTTTTATTATGGAAAGGGTTTAGTTGTGTTATTTTTTGTCTGTTCTTTGTACTGATCCAAACTGGGCTAACATTTTGGGCTGTAATGCCTTAATAAAATCTTACCCATTTACAAATATATATATATATATATATATAGAACTAGGGTCCACAGCCCTCTTTATTTAGCTCCATCATGTAGCTCCTTAATATCAGCCACATGTTAATATTTAAATATCTGGCCATGTAAGAGGAGAGAGAATGTGCCAATTATTTAAATATTAACATGTGGCTGATATCAGGGGGCTACATGATGGAGCTAAATAAGAGAGGCTGGGGATCCTAGTTTATATGTACATACACACACACATGTAGCCTCAAGTATGCGTTTATGATGGGCATAACTTATTAAAAGTTCATAAATAACTTAGTAAATAAGAATGATATAGTCATTAGTATGGGTTGGAATGCGAGGTCAGTAGTGTTACACAATAGAACTCTGCCCACCGTAAGGGCCTACCAGTAGCTGTGTATACATTATACTGATACATGACATATCCAACTGTAGGACCCATAGAGTTATTATGCTTGCAGAGATGAAGGGATACCCCAATAGGTTATGCTTCAATCTTTTAGGAGGGGTATTTCCTTGATTGCATTATGCAATTTAAAGGGGATGGTGAGCAAGGCTCAACGTTATGTTAATGTGTAACACCAAATTAGGGAGTAGGAGTTGTACATAGGTTTAGTACGTCATCGGTCATGTGTGGTCAACGGGAAAGACATGGTTACACCTAACAGGCTACACCTCCTACTAGTGTTGGTCACGTCAGGTCATGCACCACCATAATTGTTTGCTAGTTTTGTTTGTTAGGGGCAAGGCTAGTTAACCCACAAAAGAGATCTTTCAAAACGAATAAGGTAGTCTGATGAGTTGAGTCCTCTTTAGTCCGTGGAGCTGAGTCTATAATAGGAAGCAGACAAGTAGTAAATCCCCAAAGAGAGATAGAATCTGACTAAATTATAGTGATGCCGTTATTAGGCATTGCGGGAATTCCTTTGTATGCATGACGATTAGGACGTGACACTGCATTGGTGATGGATCCTAATGGGGTGCCGGGTTGTAAATACTAGTGGGGATAGTATCTTGGTCCAAAAGAGGATTGTGGTACTTATATGTTTATAGATATACATATTTAGTTATGGTCTACTTCGGGTAGATAGGGCATATCGTTCGCATACGTGGAGTTGTGGCAACTAAATAAAATGACAAGACATAACATGTAATAGTAGGCAATTGGCACAAATTAGTATTATATGTTAAATATATAATTTACCAATCACCAGAACGTTATTCTGACCCCCTCCTCAATACAACCCACATGATATCCTTAGGGATAGGTACTGGTGTAAGGCGGGAATAGTGGAAGGACATGTTTCCTAATGCATGCTCTGATATGCATTTATTTGTTTATTTGTAGGATACCAAATCAATGATCCGTACTTTGGTAGAATTGAGTTTTCGATTTAGGAAAAATTCAACCCACTGGGGTGCGGGTAGTTACAGAAGGTCTCACCGAAGATGAGTTAAAAGCTAAGTATATCAATGCTGAAGATAAAGAAAAACTTAAATAGGGAAAAGCTATCCTTGCCGTGGAAGTTGCTGCCACTAAAGTTCCTACTAACCAAATGCATCGGGTTAGGAAAAATCATCAACCCCTAAATCCCAAGAGCTTGTAGCAAATATCCCAACATTCAAGGGGGCTAACTCCGTGGGTACTCAAATCATCCTACCTTCCGCAACTTCTATTCCAGTTGAACTTTACATTCTCCCCTTTGTCGAACCGATGCAATCAACACTCAAAGAAGCGGAAATCACTAAGTTTCCTTCTCAACAATGAGCCTGGATGAGGGTATATCTCTTGTTTCTCCAGTGTGCAAAGTCCTTTTGTTCTCGCTTGAAACTGTTACTAATATTTACCACTCTGTTTGTGACCTTGTAAGTCACCATTCTCTTCCACCTCTTCCGTCGTCAATTACTTAAGGCTCGGGTCCCGCTGGAATTACTACCAATTGAACCTCTTTGACTGCAGGACTAGTCGTTCCAAGCCTTCTCTCCAGCTCCATTTTTGGTCTAGATTTAGAGAGAATCATAACTTTGAAAGGAATGTACGACACTCCCCAATCCCCAGAGGAAGATATAACCATCACCATCAAGGCCCGACCAGGTCTATTTCCATGGCAAAGAAGTTAAAGCTTGATATTTTCAAAGTCAAGGTTAAAATCGAGCCTGGACTTGAAAAGCCTGTAGGGGTTGAAGAACCGAAGCCTTCTCTGGGAGTCCTTCCCATTACCATCGAGGCCCCGAAGGGTAGCAGCACCGGTGTCATACCTTTGAGTCCCAATTGACCATCTTGAAGATCCTACCACCATTACTACCAAAAGCGACACCGCCCCTTCTGGAGGTAGCACACCCCATGTGACGACCTGGAATTTTTGTATATTTGAAATATGAATATTTAATTTATTTTAAATATCCGGAGGTTAAATTTTAACTCTAATTTCAAATATACAGTATTTCTTTGGATAATTAATTATTAAATTTAATTATCGGGATTGGGTAAAATATTGAATCTTGATTTTTAGCCTGTTAAAAATAGTTCAAAGGTTCAGAAAAATTTATATTGTTAATACTGAAGATGATAGAACTTTTAAAATGGAATTTTAAAGAGTTTTGTTCAGTTTTAAAAATATATCGTTGAAATTGAATTTAAAAATAGCCGTCCGAGGCATAGTCTCGGAATGCGACGAAACCAGTTCCATTGGATCCGTAATATTGTATTATTATTGGATTTCAATTTTCGTAGTGTTTGGAGTTGTCGTGTGGTCGTACGGAATGTAAACGCACTGAAATTAAATCGAAAATTCAATTTAATAACTGAATCCAAAAGGTTATCTTCTACTTACGATCGAATCGGGACTCGAGACCTTTTCCTTTGCGTTCGTAATAGGGGTTTAATATTAAAACATCTGGCGGCACGTCTCGATTGGAGATCGAGACTGTAAGTTACGTAAATCAGGACGATTTCAAAATAGAATTAAATAGATGATTAATTATATTGCAAGCTTCTGAAACACGCCTCAGAAATTTACCACTTGTCAGATTTCGTGAACACGCGTCCTCACCTTTTTGTTTTCAACCGAACACTTCACAGTAAAGGTAAAAATGAAATCACCTATCTTCCTCTCGAATCGATAATCCAGGAAATCAGAAAAGAAAAAAAAAGAAAAAAAAGAGAGGTAGCTGCGATTTAGGAAAAAGGGGAGGGATTTGAATTTGCGGTTGAATCGCGAATTGCGAGAGAGGGAAGGAGGGCTCGTTCGAGCTTGTGTAGACGTGAGTCGCCTCGTTTAGGCTGGGCTCGTCGTCCTTGGGTTGGAAGCAGCGGTCGAGGCGCGACGTGGTGTGGGTTTGCTGATGTCGCAGTCGAAGGCTAGGGTTTCTGGAGCGGCGACGTTCGTTTTCGATCACGCGACTGATGTTGGGTCAAGAGGGAAGCTCACTCGCGTTTGGGGAGTTGCGGTAGGGCAGGTTGTATGTGATGGCAGCGCGTAGGGCTGTCACCGTGGGGGTCTCTAGCGAGCAATTAGAAGCGAGCCAATGGTGGGGGAGTAGGTACGGCAGTTCGACAGTTGGCAGGTTGGAGGAGATCGACGAGGTCGCGGTGGCATTCGATGGTCTGAAATCTTGGAAATGGTCAAGATGGAAATGGATTGCAAACAACAGAAAAAGGGCAAAAGGTGAGTTAATCTCACTGAGTTGAATTTTATTTTAAATTTAAATGGTTAAATTTAAATAATTGATTGGATGATTGCATTGATTGAATATGCTATATTATATATATAGTAGTATATAGCAATATATACATATTGGCATATGTATATATTTGAGTTGTTGATATTCCCGCATTTATATAGCGGATGAGACCCTATGCGCCGCATAATAGCGGATGATATTTTATAAACCCATATACCGCGATATTCCACCTCGAAGTGGAATTGGTATTGTGCTAACGTCTGTGGATGCAGGGAAACAGGTTGGAGGGATCCAACTGGATTCCTCAAAATATTTAATTTTTGTTTAAATATTCTGTGATATGATTGTTGTTATCCTGTGATAATTTATATTGGATAATCTGGTTGGATTGAATTTCCCAGTATAATAAGTTATCAAAAGCAATTGAATTGGATTTTTGGAAAAATATAAAAGAGTAAAATTAAGTTAAGTAATTCTAGTGAATTCGAATAAATTAAATATGGAAAAGAGGAATTTTGAATAAATAGAGAAATGTTGAATTTAAAGAAGACTTATGTGATGTTATTTAAAGGGATAAAAATTTATTTTAATTCAATGTTTAAATGTAATTAAAAAGAGAAGGAATTTGGGAAATCTGAAACTTGTGTTTCGGTTTAAAGATTTTAAATCATAATGAGAAATAAAATCTGGAAGTTAATGAATTTGGAAATAAATGGATTAAGTAAGAAAATTTATTTCAAAGTAAAATAAATTGGGAAATCAATTATAAATTGATTTAAATACTTTGGAATTTGAATTTTAAAGAGAAATGAGATTTGGGAGAGATAAACTGGGTTTGTAAAGTAAAATAAAATATCAGAGGATATTTGAAATATAATTTCAAAGTGGGAATTTATAAAAGGATATGGTTTGGTTTAAAAATAAATGTTATTTTATTTTTAAAAGATGGGAGTGAGAAGGATATTTCTCTGTATAGCCAAGTACGTTTTCAAAGCAATTTTAATATAAGTTAAAAGTTCTAATTGTATTTTTAAAAAGCATATTTTAGAAAATTTATTATTTCTAAACGTTAATTTCCTAAGTAAGTATGTTTTAGGAAACCTATTCTTTTTAAATATTTAAACTTTAAAGTAAGTATTTTTCAAAGATCTATTATTGTAGTAATTATATAAAAGTGATTTGGTATTGTATTTTAGAAAGAGAAATTTAGTTTATATTTGTAAAGTGGTTTCATTTTAAATATTTCTTAAGTATATATTTTGTTAAGGTATTAAAGTAGTTTTTTTTAAATTTCAATATTATTAAGTATATTTATAGTAAAGTGTTTTAAGATTATTTTAAAATCTAAGTGTTTTGTACTTGGTGTTTTAGAGGAAATAAATATTTGGAAATGTATTCCGTAAGCGGAAACTGTTTTGAAATTGTTTTCAAAAGGAGTTTGAAAATAGAAATATATCTTGGAAAGATATTTGGGCAAATAAATAATGTGGAAATTATTTATTGTGTGATGGTTGCTTGTGGATGTTAATTGATAGTTAAATAACCGACTATCAATATTGGCCAAATGCGCTGATCGTTTCGAAGAGACCGGGATCGGGTTTCCGTATACCGAGATTCTAGGTCTGGAGACTCGAATACCACTTCGATCCGGTTTGTACGTTTCGAGTAAAGATTTCGGAGTCGAAGATGGAGCTGTGAAGTGCAAGGGCTAGTCGCTACTAATCCTGAGGATATTTCCAAAATGGATGTAGTAGGAGTAGTGCCTTCGGTTCCGTTCAAACCCAGGACGGACTTGTATGGACGAATGCTTGCGAAACATCGTCAGCGGACGATGGGCATTCTAAGGGATATGTTCTCTAAAAGGTATCGTTTAGCCTCGAACCTCAGCAACCGGGAATGACTGAAAATCAGGGGTTATGCAGCAAGGCTTCGTGGGTAGCTCCCACTGGAGGGTAAGGTCATCCCTGTCTAGATGTCCCTTTTTATTTCGGCTTAGTGGTGCGGTTGCTGATCCCAACCGTGGGGTGATTTTATTCGGGATCATCCAGTAAGGGATGGTTCCGGCCTTGTGTTGCAGGGGAGCGGGCGTACTCCTCGGTACGGTGATCTAGGCCACGTACTGTGATAGGTGGTACCCCAGTGCCTAGTCATTCGTTGGAAATCCATTCTTCCTACGTGCCTTGTACGGTTTTGATTGTGCCCAACTATTGTTGAAATGTGAGATGCAAGCATTTCAGCTAGATTATATTTTACTTTCTGTAGACACTATTATAATATCAGAGGATTTTGATATAAAGTGTTTTAGCTATCGTAAGGTAAAAACCCGACATGTTTATTTGTGGCGTGGTCTTACGAGATGCTTTTGTTTTCAAAGGATTTTGAAACTTTAATAATTAATTGAGTGTGATTTTCTCACGCTGGTATTCCAGACTGACTCGGGTATTGTTTTATATGATGCTCGGGTCAGACCGAGTATTATATGATACATGATATGATGCTGTGGAGCTCAGGAGACGAGCTGGATGACGATACGTACTCCCGTACTTGCTATTATTTTTCCGCTGTGTATTCAGTTGTATGTTATGGATGTTGATGTACTCTGATGATGTATTTGGATGATGTATATATATACAGATATAGTTTGATTTGTGTAAAGATCTGCTGATATATATTATATTTTATTCCGCTGCGTATGTGAGATTCTGCTGTTGTTTTCTATTTTTCTTCTTCTACCTCTTCTTTTACCCAAATGGTCCGGTTTTTCGTGTTAGAAAAACTCGGGTTGTTACACTTGGTATCAGAGCTTAGGCTGGCGATAACCTTGGCTCTGGTGGGAATTTTGAGAGTATTAATAGATATGAGCGCGTATTTGTTAGTGGATATAAAAATGGTTTTATATTGTGTTGGTTGATTTATTGAGTGGCATATGAACCTTCGTCGGCACAGTCTGGACAACTATATCGAAGGGGTTTCTAAACACTTGAATAGAACAGTTCGACACAATATTGTTTTAAATAGGGTGAATGAAATAATTTTGCCCAAATTATTTTGTATATAAAAGAAATAATTATTTGAAATTATTATAGTTATATATTTGGATGCTTGGTTGTTAGAAAATGACAATAATGAGTTAGTCTCATTATTGAGTAGAAATTGAAACTTATAACCTAAGTTGAAGAATAAATTTATATAACAAATGGAATTTGAGAATATAGACTATAAATGAAATTTATAAATTGAGATAAACTTTATATACAAATGTGAATTATGAATGTGATTTATAATCAAATGAGATAAATTCATAAACAAATGAAACTTGTAAATGTAAATGGTAAAAGTGACTTACAACTTGGAATAAAATGTGATAGCATTCCAAAGTAATGTTTGGATATAAAATTGAATGGATTTTGAATTTGAAGTTTTGGAAAGATTTAAATTCCTTTGGATTTAAAAATAGTTTTTTAAAGGTTTTGGGGAAATAATAGTGATATTATTTCATGAATATTTTTGAAATTGAAATCTGGTGGGATTTGGGATTTAAAAATGTTTGAAAAGTTTTAAAGTGATAAAAGCATTAAATTCTCTTTCGGTCGCTGGAAAATAATTTCGGTGATGACTGCAGCATCATCGATGTCTATTTTCGAGTTTCCAAAGAGAAATTGCTACCAAACTGTTTTAAATTGGAAGTGATTGTGAACTGGGTTGGTTTTCAAATTCAAAGGGAAATTGTTTGGTAAAAGCAGATTGTTTTGGAAATTGGGATTTGATGTGATATACCAGATATGTATGAGTTATTTATGGATTCAAAATGGTTTTTGAAATAAAACCGGGCAATTGGAGTCTGGGAATTCTATTTAAAATATAAATGTGGAAAATTTAAATGAATCAACAATATAAAGCATGGAATGAAGTTGATTGAAATAAGAAAGGAATGAAAGTTAAATTCTAGGATTATAATTATGAGATGAAATTAACTCAATGAGTAATATAAGCTGGTAGATAAAAGAGTTAGAGAACTTGAAGGTGAATGAATAGTAAAACTTGTATAAAATTGTATCCTAGAATTAAAATTTAATTCGAGTATATGAAGGTGAATAAAATATATTTGAATTTAACTTAAGATGAGTTAAATAAAATTGAGAATTGGAATTGAATTAAATGTAAGTAAGTTGAAGTTGAATTGAATTGGATATAATACTAATGTAAAATGCTTATAATTGTGTAAAGAAATTCATATTCTTAAGTTCTTAAGTGTAATAATTTGAAATTTGATATGAAGATGGAAATGGACTTAAATGAATAGTCCTAGATCTTAAGTAAGTAAGTTAAAATTTATGAATAGAAATGAAATTGTAATTATCAAATGGAAACGACTAAGATGAGCAATCTTAATTTTTAAATAAATCCAAACTTGAATTATAAAACAAATTGAACTTCAGATAATTAAGTGAAGTGATATTTGGAATTAAAAAGCAAGTATTTAATTTTAACCAGCGAAGGAACTAATGAGATAATAAATTAGTTAATGAAATTGGATTAACATAGTGATGGTTTAAATTGCAAATGAATCCAAATAAGTAAAAATAAATTGGAAATGACCTGGTTATTAATAAAATAATTCCAGATGAATTGAGTATGGGAAATAAAATTCATAATGATTGAGTGAATGAACTAATTAAATAAATAAATGGATGGAATTTGATTAAATAAGAATCAAATGAAAGATGGAAATAAAACTTTAAAGGGTTGGTTAAATGGAAAATAAACTTAAGTTATTGACTTAAGTGAATGTTGAATGGAAACTGAACTCAAACAGAGGAGTGGTTTAAATAAGTTGAGAAATAGTTATTGAATGAATTAACTTGAATTGTTTTCGAGCTAAATAAAATTCAATTTTTGGAAGTTGAAGATGAATTGAATTTAAGAAAAAAAAAATTGGAAATGAAGTAGTAAATTGAAGTAAGTTGGAATTCATCTGAAATTGGAATTCAATTTGAATATATACACTTCAGTGGTAAAGTAGTAAATAAATATAAGAAAATTTATATTGAACTTAAGAATTGAAGAATGAAATTCTTAAGAAAATTTGTATTGGAAATATACTTAGAAATTTTGGAATGGAAAAATAAAAAATATACTAAGTGAATAGTTGAATGAAGACTAAAACTGAAGTTGTGAAATGGGATAGTTGTGAATAAGGGGATAACAATCAAAAAGGAATGTGAATAAAGGAGAATTGATATAACTAATAATCAATTGGGCTAATTACGTAAGGTGTACGTATATTATTTTATTCGCATAGCTATTTGGTCCAGATGTCGAACACAGAATTTCGAGATAGATATATCGATCCGAGTTGGAATTTTTCACTCGATTTTCGATGGCGAACCTGGATATGGATTGTTGATTGATTCTGGATATTCTCTATCATAGTTTGTGACTATGCAAGGAGAATGACGGTTTCTGATCAAGGAACCAGATCTGAGTCCGCATTAGGAAGTCGGGTGGACAATACTAGTTCGGAAGTGGAATTGTGTGATCGATTGAGCGATCGAATGTGATATTGCGTACGGATGATATATGTGCATCGTACGGGCTTAAGTAAAACAAATATTGGAAATTTGTAAAGAAGTCGATAAAATGACTTTGGAATTGTGAGTGGATATTATTGCTTAGTAGGATATACAGGTGTATAAAAGCAATGGATAATTGGGATTTTTGATTTTAGAAGATAAAAATTTAATGGCCCGACAAAAAGGTATGTATTTGAATTTCTATATGAAATTTGATTGGGTTTTTGATCCAGCCACTTGGCTTTTTGTTTTCTTTTTGAGATTGGGAGGCCGTAGAGCCATTTTGTAGTAGTACCGAGCTAGCCGCGCAAAGGAGACGCTGGCGAAATTTTTCGGAAATTTAGGGAGTTAGAAAATTTTTGAGAAATTTTTGATAATTCAAAAATTTGAATTCAAATTTAAATTTGAATGGATAAGTAGGTAGTATGGGTTGAACTTATGAATAAGTTTGGAAAGTTAAAGATGATTAGTGTATCATTGACAAAAGATTGTTTGGGTCTTGTTAAAACTGTTTGAATTTGGGAAATAGCTAACTTGGGAAATAACTAACGGGATATGGGACATTCTTCTTAACTGGTAATTTCGGGGACGAAATTCTTTTAAGGGGGGAGGAATGTGACGACCCGGAATTTTTGTATATTTGAAATATGAATATTTAATTTATTTTAAATATCCGGAGGTTAAATTTTAACTCTAATTTCAAATATACAGTATTTCTTTGGATAATTAATTATTAAATTTAATTATCGGGATTGGGTAAAATATTGAATCTTGATTTTTAGCCTGTTAAAAATAGTTCAAAGGTTCAGAAAAATTTATATTGTTAATACTGAAGATGATAGAACTTTTAAAATGGAATTTTAAAGAGTTTTGTTCAGTTTTAAAAATATATCGTTGAAATTGAATTTAAAAATAGCCGTCCGAGGCATAGTCTCGGAATGCGACGAAACCAGTTCCATTGGATCCGTAATATTGTATTATTATTGGATTTCAATTTTCGTAGTGTTTGGAGTTGTCGTGTGGTCGTACGGAATGTAAACGCACTGAAATTAAATCGAAAATTCAATTTAATAACTGAATCCAAAAGGTTATCTTCTACTTACGATCGAATCGGGACTCGAGACCTTTTCCTTTGCGTTCGTAATAGGGGTTTAATATTAAAACATCTGGCGGCACGTCTCGATTGGAGATCGAGACTGTAAGTTACGTAATCAGGACGATTTCAAAATAGAATTAAATAGATGATTAATTATATTGCAAGCTTCTGAAACACGCCTCAGAAATTTACCACTTGTCAGATTTCGTGAACACGCGTCCTCACCTTTTTGTTTTCAACCGAACACTTCACAGTAAAGGTAAAAATGAAATCACCTATCTTCCTCTCGAATCGATAATCCAGGAAATCAGAAAAGAAAAAAAAAGAGAGGTAGCTGCGATTTAGGAAAAAGGGGAGGAATTTGAATTCGCGGTTGAATCGCGAATTGCGAGAGAGGGAAGGAGGGCTCGTTCGAGCTTGTGTAGACGTGAGTCACCTCGTTTAGGCTGGGCTCGTCGTCCTTGGGTTGGAAGCAGCGGTCGAGGCACGACGTGGTGTGGGTTTGCTGATGTCGCAGTCGAAGGCTAGGGTTTCTGGAGCGGCGGCGTTCGTTTTCGATCACGCGACTGATGTTGGGTCAAGAGGGAAGCTCACTCGCGTTTGGGGAGTTGCGGTAGGGCAGGTTGTATGTGATGGCAGCGCGTAGGGCTGTCACCGTGGGGGTCTCTGGCGAGCAATTAGAAGCGAGCCAATGGTGGGGGAGTAGGTACGGCAGTTCGACAGTTGGCAGGTTGGAGGAGATCGACGAGGTCGCGGTGGCGTTCGATGGTCTGAAATCTTGGAAATGGTCAAGATGGAAATGGATTGCAAACAACAGAAAAAGGGCAAAAGGTGAGTTAATCTCACTGAGTTGAATTTTATTTTAAATTTAAATGGTTAAATTTAAATAATTGATTGGATGATTGCATTGATTGAATATGCTATATTATATATATAGTAGTATATAGCAATATATACATATTGGCATATGTATATATTTGAGTTGTTGATATTCCCGCATTTATATAGCGGATGAGACCCTATGCGCCGCATAATAGCGGATGATATTTTATAAACCCATATACCGCGATATTCCACCTCGAAGTGGAATTGGTATTGTGCTAACGTCTGTGGATGCAGGGAAACAGGTTGGAGGGATCCAACTGGATTCCTCAAAATATTTAATTTTTGTTTAAATATTCTGTGATATGATTGTTGTTATCCTGTGATAATTTATATTGGATAATCTGGTTGGATTGAATTTCCCAGTATAATAAGTTATCAAAAGCAATTGAATTGGATTTTTGGAAAAATATAAAAGAGTAAAATTAAGTTAAGTAATTCTAGTGAATTCGAATAAATTAAATATGGAAAAGAGGAATTTTGAATAAATAGAGAAATGTTGAATTTAAAGAAGACTTATGTGATGTTATTTAAAGGGATAAAAATTTATTTTAATTCAATGTTTAAATGTAATTAAAAAGAGAAGGAATTTGGGAAATCTGAAACTTGTGTTTCGGTTTAAAGATTTTAAATCATAATGAGAAATAAAATCTGGAAGTTAATGAATTTGGAAATAAATGGATTAAGTAAGAAAATTTATTTCAAAGTAAAATAAATTGGGAAATCAATTATAAATTGATTTAAATACTTTGGAATTTGAATTTTAAAGAGAAATGAGATTTGGGAGAGATAAACTGGGTTTGTAAAGTAAAATAAAATATCAGAGGATATTTGAAATATAATTTCAAAGTGGGAATTTATAAAAGGATATGGTTTGGTTTAAAAATAAATGTTATTTTATTTTTAAAAGATGGGAGTGAGAAGGATATTTCTCTGTATAGCCAAGTACGTTTTCAAAGCAATTTTAATATAAGTTAAAAGTTCTAATTGTATTTTTAAAAAGCATATTTTAGAAAATTTATTATTTCTAAACGTTAATTTCCTAAGTAAGTATGTTTTAGGAAACCTATTCTTTTTAAATATTTAAACTTTAAAGTAAGTATTTTTCAAAGATCTATTATTGTTGTAATTATATAAAAGTGATTTGGTATTGTATTTTAAAAAGAGAAATTTAGTTTATATTTGTAAAGTGGTTTCATTTTAAATATTTCTTAAGTATATATTTTGTTAAGGTATTAAAGTAGTTTTTTTTTTAAATTTCAATATTATTAAGTATATTTATAGTAAAGTGTTTTAAGATTATTTTAAAATCTAAGTGTTTTGTACTTGGTGTTTTAGAGGAAATAAATATTTGGAAATGTATTCCGTAAGCGGAAACTATTTTGAAATTGTTTTCAAAAGGAGTTTGAAAATAGAAATATATCTTGGAAAGATATTTGGGCAAATAAATAATGTGGAAATTATTTATTGTGTGATGGTTGCTTGTGGATGTTAATTGATAGTTAAATACCCGACTATCAATATTGGCCAAATGCGCTGATCGTTTCGAAGAGACCGGGATCGGGTTTCCGTATACCGGGATTCTAGGTCTGGAGACTCGAATACCACTTCGATCCGGTTTGTACGTTTCGGGTAAAGATTTCGGAGTCGAAGATGGAGCTGTGAAGTGCAAGGGCTAGTCGCTACTAATCCTGAGGATATTTCCAAAATGGATGTAGTAGGAGTAGTGCCTTCGGTTCCGTTCAAACCCAGGACGGACTTGTATGGACGAATGCTTGCGAAACATCGTCAGCGGACGATGGGCATTCTAAGGGATATGTTCTCTAAAAGGTATCGTTTAGCCTCGAACCTCAGCAACCGGGAATGACTGAAAATCAGGGGTTATGCAGCAAGGCTTCGTGGGTAGCTCCCACTGGAGGGTAAGGTCATCCCTGTCTAGATGTCCCTTTTTATTTCGGCTTAGTGGTGCGGTTGCTGATCCCAACCGTGGGGTGATTTTATTCGGATCTTCCAGTAAGGGATGGTTCCGGCCTTGTGTTGCAGGGGAGCGGGCGTACTCCTCGGTACGGTGATCTAGGCCACGTACTGTGATAGGTGGTACCCCAGTGCCTAGTCATTCGTTGGAAATCCATTCTTCCTACGTGCCTTGTACGGTTTTGATTGTGCCCAACTATTGTTGAAATGTGAGATGCAAGCATTTCAGCTAGATTATATTTTACTTTCTGTAGACACTATTATAATATCAGAGGATTTTGATATAAAGTGTTTTAGCTATCGTAAGGTAAAAACCCGACATGTTTATTTGTGGCGTGGTCTTACGAGATGCTTTTGTTTTCAAAGGATTTTGAAACTTTAATAATCAATTGAGTGTGATTTTCTCACGCTGGTATTCCAGACTGACTCGGGTATTGTTTTATATGATGCTCGGGTCAGACCGAGTATTATATGATACAGGATATGATGCTGTGGAGCTCAGGAGACGAGCTGGATGACGATACGTACTCCCGTACTTGCTATTATTTTTCCGCTGTGTATTCAGTTGTATGTTATGGATGTTGATGTACTCTGATGATGTATTTGGATGATGTATATATATACAGATATAGTTTGATTTGTGTAAAGATCTGCTGATATATATTATATTTTATTCCGCTGCGTATGTGAGATTCTGCTGTTGTTTTCTATTTTTCTTCTTCTACCTCTTCTTTTACCCAAATGGTCCGGTTTTTCATGTTAGAAAAACTCGGGTTGTTACACCCCAGGGTGAGAAGGGCCAGAAGAGGCCTCATGATGCTTAAGCAGCAACGTTGGCAAAAAAGAAGGCTTACAAGAATTAGGCTCCTCTGCTATTTTCCAGTGACGATGAGAAAGTCTTCATTTGTCTCCTTTTAGGTTATATTTTTTGATTTCCAGTTTTTGTGTACCTAGGTCATGATTGTGCAGGACCGTCCCCATGCGTCCGTTCTATATAAAGTTAGATCTAATAAAAGACTATTTTTCTATTTTATTGCTAGTACTAAAAGTAAAGATAGTTCTAAAATTAATCCATGTCATGACAGTATTATGCTTAAAAATAGAAAAAACCCTTTGAATGCTAAATTAATGACAATTAATATTGATATATGGGTTCCTACTCATCTAACTGATTATAATACACAATCATACATTAGTAATTATTATGACACTGTGATTAATAGTGGAAATTATATTTTTATGAAATCAACCACATCCAACTGGATATGGTTTCCTAAGTCGTAAACCTTATATCTATTGTAAAATGAGTATCATTTTGCTTAAATTTGACATATCTATTGGATACTCATCGCTTTACAATAATGTTAAAAAATTGTTATTTATGACTTCTCTATGATATTCTCCATTCATTTTTTAATTTTCTCATACTTTTTGTTAATTACAAATAGGAAGAAATAATGAGCATATTGATAGAGGGAGTACATAGTTAAAAATTAAAGAGAAACATTATATTTAGGGGGAGTACATTAGTCAACCTTTTTGTTGATGACAAAGAGGGAGAAGAACGCGTGCTTTAAATATTTTATTAGCATCTATATAAAGTTGAGGGAAACAAGCTTATTATACATAACATATATTTAGGGGGAGCTATTATTTTATATTATAAAGTTGTGTGGTTGTCATCATCAAAATGGAGGAGATTGTTAGAACCATATATATGGTGTTTTGATTATAACAACCATACAACAATGCTACTAATATGTTTATTAAGTTATTTCAGGTCAAAACGATTATGGAAAAGGTAAAATATAAATTGGCTAAAAATATGTGAAGTTGGGACTCGAACCCGAGTGGGCTGAGAGATGAGCACATGTTTTAACCACTGAACTAAGCAAGTTTTTGAAAATTATGCTTATTCAGTCGACTGAAATCCTTGCTCAGTCGATTGAACTAGCCTAAGTTGACTAACTTATAAAAAACAACGACTGAATCAAGCCCGAAGTTCTGGACCAAAATTGGCCACTTTCAGTCGTTGAATTTGATCCTCAGTCGACTGAATTTGATCCTCAGTCGACTGAATTTGATCCTCAGTCGACCGAGCTAGTACAAAATGCCTATTTTTTTGAATTGGTACCTTCGTGTCTCTTCGCTCCAGAAGTTGTATCTCTTCGCTCCTGCAACCACTTCTCTTCATCAATGGCGAATTTAGAAGGCTGCACTCTTACATTGACATCCCTACAACAACTATATAATCCCCTAACCATTCCTGAATCAACATACATTGAAAAAACTCTATGCTTTGAATTCTAGACCTTAAACTCTCAATTCCTAAGCAATACTCCGAATTCCAAGAAAATCATGTGATTCAGAGATTTCGACTAGTATGCTTCATTTCCACATCCCATATTCTAGTCGAATAAACTCCTTAGCCTCTACACCTCCACTCAATATAGTTTGGTCTGGTTATAGGAGTTACTGTACATCAAAGTGACATTCTGTATATCAAGATACGCTGTATCAAAAAGTAACATTTATTACACTACTTGTAACCGTTGTTGAAGTCCTGTTTGGTTGTTCAGGCGGAGTCTGTAAACCTGTTCCTCCAAGTGAAGTGAGAGTGTTGATAGTGAAATTCCAAAGAGGAGTTTAGGGACTGGACGTAGGAGAGGTGCTCCGAACTAGTATAAAATCGACTGTGTGATCTACTTTACTATTCCCGCTGCATTTACATTGTTTTCAACTGTTGGCCATCTTTGATCCTGTGCATAGTGACTAACACTTATCCCTCAAGATGTTCTCAGTAAATGGAGTTTTGCTAGGCGTAGAACCCTAGTCCTCATTCTTCCTTCATTTATTCTCTTTCAACAACTGCTTGATTATTTCTGCTATATGCTCCTCGTTAGCTTGGTACTCTAAAGGTCGATTATCAAGAGCTACGACGAGTGTTTTGCTATATGAACGATCTTGGTTTGCTCGTTGATGTCTACGTTCTTCAGTCTTTGGGAGAACCACTCCCGTGGTTCTTCTCTGACATCCATTTACTCTATAGTAGTTATTTGAGCTCCAACATTCCTAACTCCAACATCTAGTTCATAATCATCACCATTATGCTGTAGATTGCTCTTTAAAGCAGATATGTCAACTGCCTCAGCTCCCTACCCCTCTATAGGCTTTAGATTCATTTTGGTACCGACTTGATTATGGTCGGTACCGATGGATCCCCTTAGTGGGAGCTCTTCCATTCATTCCAGTGCTAGTCCATGCTACTCTTGTATCCTTTTCCTTTTGCTTCTATTTTCCATGTTTCCCATTCTGACCAGAAGAAGAGAGTTCTCCTCTTCGGATCTAGCAGGTGAAGTCTCCCTCCTACTCCTCTAGGACCTCTACAAATGCTAGGTTAGCAAAGCTATACTAGCATCCATCTTATCCAATAGAGCCTTCTAACTACCGATCATCTTATTATTTAACTCCATCATCATCTTATCAAATTCCACTCTTGTGACCATCTCCTGAGGAGCAGATGGTCCTAGTAACGTTGCTACCGGCTATTTGCTAACTTTAGTATGATGAGAAGCTCTTTCATCTGCACCAGCACTACTTCAAATCTACTAGACTTCCTTGATGGTGCTATTGATTCCAAACTGAAACTCCTTCAAATCCTTTGATGAAAACCTTCTTGATCTAACCTTTGGGCACTCCAATCCATAATAGATGGCTAGATCTATGCCCGAGAAACTCCATTCTCAAAGAAAGCACCAAAATGTTGAGTTGAAAAATTGCACAACATCCAAAAAGAACTAAAATAATTTGATCTAGGAAATAAAAGTATGAACCTAGAGAAATTTTTATAGTGATTTGGCCAATCTAAGGCCCATGTCCACCGTAATGTTATTGCTTATGGATTTTAGTCATAAGTATAAAGGTTTTACTAATTTAACATCCTAGGACCACAGAAAAAAGCTTCCTTAGTGACTTGGGTCGATTAAAGAGAGAAGATGAAGAAAGAAAGTGCCAAAATTCTTTTCCAATGCTCTAAGACCTATATTTATAGGGAAATTGCACCAACAAAGTCATAGATCTACGGAATAGCAGTTCTAACATCAGATCCAAGAAAGTCCAAAGGGGGAAGAAGTCACCAAAAGCCAAGAATTCATCTCTGTACCGATCAAAAGTTGTAACGACCCTGAATTTTTGACATTTGAAATTTGAATATTTAATTGATTTTTAAATATTTGAATGTTAGTTTAATTTGAATTTCAAATATCAGAGTTTGTTTGGTAATTAAATTAGTGAATTTAATTGTTAAAATTCGAGTAAAATTTTGAATTTGGAGTTTTAAGCTGATTAAAAATATTTTCAAGGCTTAGAAAATTCATATTAATAATACTGAAGATAATAAAGGCTTCAGAATTGAATTTGAAAGTGATTTGTTTAGTTTTGAATTTTATCGTTTAAATCGATATTTGAAAATAGCCTTCTGGGGCACGGTCTCGGAATTCAGCGAAACAAGTTTCATTGGATCCGTAATATTGTATTATTATCGGATTTCAATTTTCGTAGTGTTTGGAGTTGTTGTGTGAGCGTACGAGATATAAACGCGCTAAAAATATATCGAAATTAAATTTAATGACTGGTTCAAAAAGCTATCTTCTCCATACGATCGAATTTGGACTCGAAACCTTTTCCAATACGTTCGGAATAGGGGTTTAACATTACAAACGCCTAGCGACACACCTCGATAGGAAGTCAAAATTTTTAGTTGACTTTATCAGAACGATTCGAATTTGAATTTAAATTGAATAATTATACTAGTCAACTGCAGTTAAATTTATTTCACATCAACTTGTCTTTTCCATCAGTTCAAAATATCTGCAGCCAGATTCTTCACGCTTCCTTTGCCTTCTTGAACACACTTCCTCGTTCATCCTTATCCACGAAAGAAAAATTAATAAATCGATCTCGTTTGAAATTTATTTCTCCTCTCCTCCCAGTTTGAAACTGCCTTCCCCAAATTCCTCTTCTCTTCACTTAAATGAAATCGTGCTTCCCCCTTTAAAATTTCATACGAAGAAAATAAAAATGAGAGCAGAAATATTTACGCAAGCAATGGGTGACTTCCTCCCTTCCAAATATCCTCAGAAATCTCGAATCGAATTCGTATTCGAATCATTGTTCGCCGTGGTTCGTGCTGGGCATCGTGGAGAGGCAGGGGGTGTGTTCGACTATCTGAGGCAGTGGATCGTGGTTAGGCGCGGGACGCGATGGTCGAGACGAATCGCGTGCTGTACAAATCGAGGCATTCGAGGAATTCAACGCTCAATCGATTGTGAGACGACATCGCGACTTGAAGTTGCGATACTGAGACGGCAGCAGTTTTGGGATCGTGAAGTGGTGGAGGTGAGACTAGGGCTTTTGCTTTCGAGTAGATTTTGTGCAGCGAGTCGTGATTCATGGGGAAGTCAATCGAGACAAGATGGAGGCTAGGTTTTGCGAAGCTAAGGTTGGTGATCGGTGACCGAGGGCCGAGGCATCGATGGTTATCATCTTCGACTTGGGAGAGGTATTCGAATTTTTCCGACTTATTTTGATTGAATGAGTATATACGTGCAGAAAAATATATATCAGTAAATTGTATACAAAGAGATTTAAAATTTTGAAGAAATTTATACAAGTAAAATGTTTGAAATATATATGTAAATGAGATTTTAGTTTAAAGAAATAGGAAAGTTAGTTTGAAATTGAAATGCTTAGTTAAATAAATTTATTTAAAAGAAATTGGTTTAAAAATAAAATCATTGGATAATTAAAATTACTAAGTGGAAAAAAATTTATTTTTCGATTTATTTCGAATATTAATAAATTGTATAAATTGTTTATACAAGGCCAATATCGGAAAGGAATCAAGCTGAGAATGAAAATGGATTGCAAAAAATTAAAATCAAAGGTGAGATCTTCTCACTCAAATGAAAATTTGATTTTGCAGTTATTGATTGCTGTTTGGTTGTGATATTAGATATAGTAGGATATATCTTTATATATATTTGGGTGATTGATATTTCCCGCATTATATAGCGGATGAGACCCTATGCGCCGCATAATAGCGGATGATATTTTATAAATCCCACATACCGTGATATTCCACTTCGAAGTGGAATTGGTATTGTGCTAACATCTGTGGATGCAGGGAAACAGGTTGGAGGGATCTAACTGGATTCCTCAAATTATATGAATTTGTTTCATATGTTGTATGAATTTGTTGCATATGCTGTGTGATAATTTATTTATAATATGTGAATGATTATATTGACAATTGAATTTGTTGAAGGCTATAATTTAGCCGAATGTATTTTTGGTATCATTGGATACCAGAAATAAATAAAATTGGATTTTTGAAATTTAAAGAAGGAATTTAGGTATTAAAAATTGATTTTCGTAATCTTATCGAATAAATTCCAAAATATGGAAATGGATTTTTATAAATGGATTTTTAGAAATATTGGTTAAAATTCGAAGGATTTATTGAAAATGGAATTTTAAATAGTTTGGAAGAGATAAAGGAATTTATTTTAAAAGGTGATGAATTTCTAGAAATCAATTTGATAATTGATTTGGTATTTGAAAATAAATCTTTGGGAAATCAATATAAAAGTTGATTTGGTGTTTGAATGGAAAAAATGATTTTGTGTTGAAAAAAATTTGGAAATTGATTTGTAATTGATTTGGTGTTGGAAAGAAATTTGAAATCAATTTGGAATTTGATTTGGTGTTTGAAAGTGAATATTTGGAAAACGATTTGAAAATCGTATATCAATGAATATTTGGAAATTTAAATTCACAATGGAATTTATAAAGAAAAAGGGAAATAAATAATATCGGGAATTTTTATTCCAAGAGTGAAAATGATTTGAAATTTGTTTTCAAAGTGATGAAGTGTGGAAAATATATATCTTCGAAGATATTTGAAATTTAATAATTTGGGAAAATTATTTAAATTGGTTGATTGTGGTGAATGTTGTTTGATAGTTAAATAACCGACTATCAATATTTTCCTTTGAAATGGCACTTGATTTTGATTTTAAAACAAACGCTCATTATTCGGTTAAGCCGGGAGGGGACTTTGTGTCATATAACCCATTCCGAATAGTGATACGTCATGAATGGACATCAATTGAAGACCGGTGTGAAGACCGGGTATTTTCAAAAATGAAAGGACAACCCGTCGAATGTCTCTGCACCAAGTTGCTCCGGTATAGAGATTTATATCACTCTTCTTGGGATGGGAAGTCCGATCGGGATTGTGAATACCCGGATTGCAAGGACTTCTTCGGAAGTGCCTTCGGTTCTGTTCGAACCCGGAATAGACTTGTATGGTTGTATGTCTGACACTACACTTTGAGATATAAAGATGATTTCTTTCAAATACATTTCTGTTTGGTGGCGGAGACTTATTCTCTTAGCTTAACACCCTTCTCTGAGACGTACGAGCTTAGAGGTTATGTAGTTGAAAGTTATCAGTGATATACTCCTAATTTGGTAGTTTGGCATGCTAAGTGTTGTTGTGTGTTGATAATCATTCGTTGATCATTTGTGACCAAAGCATGGCTTTGTGAAAAAGCGTAGCTTTGTGGACGAGACCTCATCGGACCTTACAAATCGAAAATGGTCAAAACAGGAAAGATGCGGCAAGGTTATGAGGGTCGTGCCCTTTAGGGTATGTCATTTCCTTGGAAAAAGGTGATATTATGGTATGGAGCCTAGATATTTACCTGTGTGGTTGCTCCAATCTCATTTACTGTGTGATTGTTGCTGTGTGATCGAGGGCCCTCAGATAAAGGTCCCAAAGGACCGGGGGGTGGCATATTCGTGTAGTAGTTACCTAGTGTAAGAGGTAACTCGGCCTTGTGTTGGTAGAGAGCTAGTTAGTTCTCGGGACGTCCATCCAGAGGCGTTTCCATGTGGCATAGGAAGTTCCTTAGCCGGACCATTTGTTGGAAAATACAAAGAAACAATACGAACCTTGTACGGATTTAGTTGTATAACCTGCTATGGAATGTGGCGGTAACCTGCTATTGAACATAGTAGCTATAGTAGGCATACAATAGTGGTTGTATGTTGGCTAATATTAATATTGTACTTTCGAAATGTTTTCCACTATGCACTAATAATAATAATAATCCAATGATTTTGCGTAGTAAGCATGTTTGACTATCATAAGAAGAAATCTCCTCCAATTCTGCGTTTGCATTGTGTGTGTGGCGGGAGGTCTTATGGTAGTTTCATTTTCCAAAAGCATTGCGAATTTCTTTTATTTTCTTTGTGAAAATAACTGTTTTACGATCTCACACCAGTCACCATGACTGACTTGGAGTTTATTGTTCCCTTTCTAAACTCTGGGTGCCCATAATTTTCCACACGGGCAGCCTAAAGTTATGTTATCAGGATATTCTGGATATTCTGGAGCTTTGGAGATGAGCTGGATGGCGAGGCGTACTACCGTACTTGTTTATTTATTCCGCTGTGTATTGTGTATGAGGACAAGTTTCTATAACTGTCCATTGTTGTATTAAGTTGTATATTGACTCTGATTGATGTATGTATAAACTGATATAGTTCTTTGTTTAAAAGACTAGTGATTATCTATTATATATTGTTCCGGTGCGAATGTGAGATTCTAATATTGTTTCTGTTTCTGTTTTTCTGTTCTTTCTTTCTTCTTCTACTTCTACCTCTTCTTTTTAATCCTAATGATTCGTTTTTCCAGCATTCAATTGTGCGGCATTTGATACCGTGGACGTATTAATGTCGACTTTCGAGCGTCGAAAGATCGTGATCGTTACATGTGGTATCAGAGCTGTTGGTTAAGCGACAACCCTGGCTCTGTTGGGTGTTACTCATTAGAGATAGAGTCAGTAGTACTCTAGAATGAGTGTGAGTGTAATAATAGATATGAGCGTGTATTTGTTAGTGAATACATAAATTTGTTTTGTATTGTGTTGACTTATCGGTTGATTGTTTATGGATTCTGGTCGGTTCAGTTTGGCCAACTGTAATCGATAGGGGTTTCTAAACTCTTAAACAAGATAAACTAACACAGTATTGTTTTAAATAGGGTGAATGAAATAATTTGCCCAAAACTATTTTTGTGTAGAAAAGAAATGATTTTTCTATGAATTATTATTGTATATGGATGCTTGGTTGTTAGAAGAGATAATATTGAATTATTATCATTGTTATATGGAAATTAAATAAGAAATAATGGTATAACCAAAGATTTGGAGGTAAATTCATTTAACAAATGAAATTTATAAAAATGAATTAAAGTATAAGGAAATGAATTCATATACAAATGAGATTTGTAAATATAAATTGTAAATGTGATTTATAACCGGAAATAGAATTCCATAAAAATATTTGAAAATAAATTCGTTAATGGAATGAAATTGGTAATGTGAATTTATAAATGAGTTTTATAAATTGAATAATGAAGTGAGATTTGATTTGAATCAGGTGAGTAAAAATCCAAACTTGGAATAAAATAAAATAAAAGGGATTGAATTCAAGTAAACAAACTTGATAATTTATTAAGTCATGAAATAATGAATTGAAGGTTGAATTAGTTAAATTAAAATTGAATTGTGAGCTAAATTTTAAATGGGTTGAATTTGTATATAAATTCAAGTAAGTAGTAAAAATATATTGAAATTTCCTTGACAAAAAAATAAAGTAAATTCAGGTTGAATTGAATATGGAAATTTGAAATTTAAAAAGGATAAGTGAATATACCAATTGAATTAAATTAGTCAATGGAACTATAATTTAATTTTGAGTTGAAATAACTTAAAGTAAATCTTTGACAATAACTTAGCTTCAGTAATGAAGTGAAATTAAATACAAGGAGTGTATATAAATACTTGCGTTGAACTTAAGAAATAAATGTGGAATTCTTAAGTGAAGTTGATATTGGAAAAATACCAAGTTAATAAGTGAGGTTGTATAAAATTATGTGAGTTATTAAAAGAAAAAAAAATATATTTTTTTTATCAATTGAAATGGATATGAATTCGTTTCGCTTAAAAAATGAATTGAATGTAAGAAAGTGAGCTGTAAATCACTTGAATTGAAGGGAAATGGTATGTGAATTGGTCGTAAGCGATTAAATTTGTATTGAAACCATATAAATTGCTAATGGAAAGAATTTTGAATGTATTGCTTATGAAATCTATGTGTTTGCTATTGAAAATAAATGAAATGTTAATAGAATTTCTATATTTGTTATTTACGTGTTTAAATTGAGTAAGTACAGGTTTTTGGAAGTTGTTTGGCTGCATTTTGGCCGCGCAAATGCTAAATAAATAAGCCGCTTTGCCTAAAATGCTAATAAAGGTACACCTACGCAATAAAAATAGGAAATATGAACTGTTTTTGCTTTTCTGACAGAGTGGGTCGATGTATATATATTTATATCTTTTGTCAAATTGCAAAGCTCCTCCGTACAAAGGAGACTCTGCCAAAATTTTCTAAAAATTTTAGGAGTTAGAAATTTTTTGAAAATTTGGAAAATTTTGTTAACGGAAAATTGATTTTCAAAATTGTAATGGAAACGTAGGAATTGAACTAGAAAATGAAAACCATTGTTTTGGTCGAAGTTAAAAGTCTTGGAAAAAGTGAACATCGAGTTTTCACTAAAATGAATTTTTGGGTTTTAAAGATAAAATGAATTCAAATAGAATTGAAATTGTAAATTGAATTCAAATGGAATTGAAAATGCAAAGTTGAATGGAAATGAATATATAACTTTGTTAGTGAAGTGAAAATAAATATAAGAAGTATGTAAATACTTATATTGAACTTAAGAAAAGAATGGTGAAATTCTTAAGTAAATGGGTATTGGGAATCCAATAAGTAAATTTGGACATTGTTGTTAAGGAAAGTATACAGGGGTTATAAAGGAAAATGGAATTGGATTTAGACTTCGAAGAAAAATTTGAATTTCTTGACAATAAGGTATGTATTTAAAATTTCAGTATGAAATTTAATTGGGTTTTTGATTTTACCATTCGGCATTTTGTTTTCTATTGGAATTTGGGAGTCCGTAGGGACATTTTGTAGTTGTACCGAGCTAGCCGCGCAAAGGAGTCACTAGCGAAATTTTTCGGAATTTAAAGAGTTAGAGAATTTTTGAGAAATTTTGGATAATTTAAAAATTTGAATTATGAAAGTGTTTGGAAAGTTAGTTGAAGTGATAATAGATCTTTAATAAAAGATTATTTTATCAATTTGATAAAATTGTTTGGTTTTAGGAAAATGACAAACGCGTATTGGAGCATTCTTCTTAACTTGTAATTTTGGGACGAAATTCTTTTAAGGGGGGGAGATTGTAACGACCCTGAATTTTTGACATTTGAAATTTGAATATTTAATTGATTTTTAAATATTTGAATGTTAGTTTAATTTGAATTTCAAATATCAGAGTTTATTTGGTAATTAAATTAGTGAATTTAATTGTTAAAATTTGAGTAAAATTTTGAATTTGGAGTTTTAAAGTGATTAAAAATATTTTCAAGGCTTAGAAAATTCATATTAATAATACTGAAGATAATAAAGGCTTCAGAATTGAATTTGAAAGTGATTTGTTCAGTTTTGAATTTTATCGTTTAAATCGATATTTGAAAATAGCCTTTTGGGGCACGTTCTTGGAATTCAGCGAAACCAGTTTCATTGGATCCGTAATATTGTATTATTATTGGATTTCAATGTTCGTAGTGTTTGGAGTTGTTGTGTGAGTGTACAAGATATAAACGCGCTAAAAATATATCGAAAATTAAATTTAATGACTGGTTCAAAAAGCTATCTTCTCCATATGATCGAATTTGGACTCGAAACCTTTTCCAATGCATTCGGAATAGGGGTTTAACATTACAAACGCCTAGCGGCACACCTCGATAGGAAGTCAAAATTTTTAGTTGACTTTATCGGAATGATTCGAATTTGAATTTAAATTGAATAATTATACTAGTCAACTGCAGTTAAATTTATTTCACATCAACTTGTCTTTTCCATCAGTTCAAAATATCTGCAGCCAGATTCTTCACGCTTCCTTTGCCTTCTTGAATACACTTCCTCGTTCATCCTTATCCATGAAAGAAAAATTAATAAATCGATCTCGTTTGAAATTTATTTCTCCTCTCCTCCCAGTTCGAAACTGCCTTCCCTAAATTCCTCTTCTCTTCACTTAAACGAAACCGTGCTTCCCCCTTTAAAATTTCATACAAAGAAAATAAAAACGAGAGCAGAAATATTCACGCAAGCAATGGCGTGACTTCCTCACTTCCAAATATCCTCAAAAATCTCGAATCAAATTCGTATTCGAATCATTGTTCGCCGTGGTTCGTGTTGGGCATCGTGGAGAGGCAGGGGGTGTGTCCGACTATCTGAGGCAGTGGATCGTGGTTAGGCGCGGGACGCGATGGTCGAGACGAATCGCGTGCTGTACGAATCGAGGCATTCGAGGAATTCAATGCTCAATCGATTATGAGACGACATCGCGACTTGAAGTTGCGATACTGAGACGGCAACAGTTTTGGGATCGTGAAGTGGTGGAGCCGAGACTAGGGCTTTTGCTTTCGGGTAGATTTTGTGCAGCGAGTCGTGATTCATGGGGAGTCAATCGAGACAAGATGGAGGCTAGGGTTTCGCGAAGTTAAGGTCGGCGATCGGTGACCGAGGACCGAGGCATCGATGGTTATCATCGACTTGGGAGAGATATTCGAATTTTTCCGACTAATTTTGATTGAATGAGTATATACGTGCAGAAAAATATATATCAGTAAATTGTATACAAAGGGATTTAAAATTTTGAAGAAATTTATACAAGTAAAATGTTTGAAATATATATGTAAATGAGATTTTAGTTTAAAGAAATAGGAAAGTTAGTTTGAAATTGAAATGCTTAGTTAAATAAATTTATTTAAAAGAAATTGGTTTAAAAATAAAATCATTGGATAATTAAAATTACTAAGCGGAAAAAATTTATTTTTCGATTTATTTCAAAAATTAATAAATTGGTTATACAAGGTCAATATCGGAAAGGAATCTAGCCGAGAATGAAAATGAATTGCAAAAAATTAAAATCAAAGGTGAGATCTTCTCACTCAAATGAAAATTTGATTTTGCAGTTATTGATTGCTGTTTGGTTGTGATATTAGATATAATAGGATATATCTATATATATATATATATATTTGGGTGATTGATATTTCCCGCATTATATAGCGGATGAGACCCTATGCGCCGCATAATAGCGGATGATATTTTATAAATCCCATATACTGCGATATTCCACCTCGAAGTGGAATTGGTATTATGCTAACATTTGTGGATGCAGGGAAACAGGTTGGAGGGATCCAACTGGATTCCTCAAATTATATGAATTTGTTTCATATGTTGTATGAATTTGTTTCATATGCTGTGTGATAATTTATTTATAATCTGTGAATGATTATATTGACTATTGAATTTGTTGAAGGCTATAATTTAGCCGAATGTATTTTTGATATTGCTGGATACTAGAAATAAATAAAATTGGATTTTTGAAATTTAAAGAAGGAATTAAAGTATTAAAAATTGATTTTCGTAATCTTATCGAATAATTTCCAAAATATGGAAAAGGATTTTTATAAATGGATTTTTAGAAATATTGGTTAAAAGTCGAAGGATTTATTGAAAATGGAATTTTAAATAGTTTGGAAGAGATAAAGGAATTTATTTTAAAAGGTGATGAATTTCTAGAAATCAATTTGATAATTGATTTGGTATTTGAAAATAAATCTTTGGGAAATCATTATAAAAGTTGATTTGGTGTTTGAATGGAAAAAATGATTTTGTGTTGAAAAAAATTTGGAAATTGATTTGTAATTGATTTGGTGTTGGAAAGAAATTTGAAATCAATTTGGAATTTGATTTGGTGTTTGAAAGTGAATATTTGGAAAACGATTTGAAAATCGTATATCAGTGAATATTTGGAAATTTAAATTCACAATGGAATATATAAAGAAAAAGGGAAATAAATAATATCGGGAATTTTTATTCCAAGAGTGAAAAATGATTTGAAATTTGTTTTCAAAGTGATGAAGTATGGAAAATATATATCTTCGAAGATATTTGAAATTTAATAATTTGGGAAAATTATTTAAATTGGTTAATTCTGGTGAATGTTGTTTGATAGTTAAATAATCGACTATCAATATTTGCCTTTGAAATGGCACTTGAATTTGTTTTTAAAACAAACGCTCATTATTTGGTTAAGCCGGGAGATGACTTTGTGTCGTATAACCCATTCCGAATAATGATACGTCGTGAATGGACATCAATTGAAGACCGGTGTGAAGACCGGGTATTTTCAAAAATGAAAGGACAACCCGTCGAATGTCTCTGCACCGAGTTGCTCCGGTATAGAGATTTATATCACTCTTCTTGTGATGGGAAGTCCGATCGGGATTGTGAATACCCGGATTGCAAGGGCTTCTTCGGAAGTGCCTTCGGTTCTGTTCGAACCCGGAACAGACTTGTATGGTTGTATGTCTGACACTACACTTTGAGATATAAAGCTGATTTCTTTCAAATACATTTCTATTTGGTGGCGGAGATTTATTCTCTTAGCTTAACGCTCTTCTCTAAGACGTACGAGCTCAGAGGTTATGTAGTTGAAGGTTATCAGTGATATACTCCCAATTTGGTAGCGTGGCATGCTAAGTGTTGCTGTGTGTTGATGATCATTCGTTGATCATTTGTGACAAAAGCATGGCTTTGTGAAAAAGCGTAGCTTTGTGGACGAGACCTCATCGGACCTCACAAACCGGAAATGGTCGAAATAGGAAAGATGCGGCAAGGTTACGAGGGTCGCGCCCTTTAGGGTATGTCATTTCCTTCTGGAAAAAGGTGATATTATGGTATGGAGCCCAGATATTTACCTGTGTGGTTGCTCCAATCTCATTTACTGTGTGATTGTTGCTGTGTGATCGAGGGCCCTCGGATAAAGGTCCCAAAGGACCGGGGGGTGGCATATTCGTGTAGTAGTTACCTAGTGTAAGAGGTAACCCGGCCTTGTGTTGGCAGAGAGCTAGTTAGTTCTCGGGACGTCCATCCAGAGGCGTTTCCATGTGGCATAGGAAGTTCCTTAGCCTGACCATTTGTTGGAAAATCCAAAGAAACAATACGAACCTTGTACAGATTTAGTTGTATAACCTGCTATGGAATGTGGCGGTAACCTGCTATTGAACATAGTAGCTATAGCAGGCATACAATAATGGTTGTATGTTGGCTTAGATTAATATTGTACTTTCGAAATGTTTTCCACTATGCACTAATAATAATAATCCAATGATTTTGCATAGTAAGCATGTTTGACTATCATAAGAAGAAATCTCCTCCAATTCTGCGTTTGCATTGTGTGTGTGGCGGGAGGTCTTATGGTAGTTTCATTTTCCAAAGCATTGCGAATTTCTTTTATTTTCTTTGTGAAAATAACTGTTTTACGATCTCACACCAGTCACCATGACTGACTTGGAGTTTATTGTTCCCTTTCTAAACTCTGGGTGCCCATAATTTTCCACACGGCCAGCCTAGAGTTATGTTATCAGGATATTCTGGATATTCTGGAGCTTTGGAGATGAGCTGGATGGCGAGGCGTACTACCGTACTTGTTTATTTATTCCTCTGTGTATTTTGTGTGAGGACAAGTTTATATAACTGTCCATTGTTTTATTGAGTTGTATATTGACTCTGATTGATGTATGTATAAACTGATATAGTTCTTTGTTTAAAAAACTAGTGATTATCTATTATATATTGTTCCACTGCGAATGTAAGATTCTGATATTGTTTCTGTTTCTGTTTTTTTGTTCTTTCTTTCTTCTTCTACTTCTACCTCTTCTTTTTAATCCTAATGATTCGTTTTTCCGGCATTCGATTGTGCGACATTTGATACCGTGGACGTATTAATGTCGACTTTCGAGCGTCGAAAGATCGCAATCGTTACTAAAGTGATTGGTACCGACCAGTTTTCTTGATGGCAGGGCATGCCATCTTCCTTCCTCTATTCTTCTATCTTCAATTTATTTCACTCCAAACACTTTTCCTTAGAAATCCTGTTATTTCTGAGATGTTTTGATAGCTCGAGTACTTTCCTTCTTTCCTTCAGAACTTCCTGGGAGTTGTTCACCTACTCCTTGAGGAGTGGACCTTTAAACGATCACTCTTACTAATAGTCCATAAGTCATAGTCCTAGAGATTCCTATGTTGCACAAAAAGTGCACAATATCGATCAGAAAGTAGTTAGTATCGACCTCTTTTTTTTGTTCTACTCTTTCTCCAACTCCAAGTTTCTTCTATTATCCTTCCAAGCATGCTTTATGTCCTTAAACCATTTTGTCTTCATCTTTATGTCCAAATTCATTGGTAAATCGTCTGGTCTAGACCACCCGGGTAACAAGTAATAAAAGACACTATGAAAAATACACATTATAAGTGTATATAAAAATTATGTAAAAGTATTTAAAATGCCTCTTTTGGTATTTCAAGTGTTAATACAATTTTATTTCAAATTTAATGGGATTTTAAAGGTATTTTGA
Organism: Allium fistulosum; assembly: GCA_030737815.1. Taxonomy (NCBI): domain Eukaryota; kingdom Viridiplantae; phylum Streptophyta; class Magnoliopsida; order Asparagales; family Amaryllidaceae; genus Allium; species Allium fistulosum. The sequence continues at coordinate 408,374,434 of CM060908.1, read as the reverse complement.
ACTATATATAGTGAAAATGTATAATTTTATTTTCTAAAAACTAGTTTCATGAGCACTTTTTTATAGAGTAGTTTTGAAATGACTTTGATGTAAACTTTCTAATAAAATTAAAGTAGAAAGATAGTAGACAAACATATCAAAATCTGAGAGAAAACCGATTAAAGATCGAATCAAAAACAAGGAAGAAAAGAGAGAAAAATAAATCTAGAAAAAAATATAAGTACGTGAAATTAATAAGAGTTCATGGTCCTGTTCACTCGGCTACCACTGATCCATCAATGGGGGCAACCACCGATCAACCAATGGCTGTCTATTTGGTCTAATTTTCTTAGACCCAACAGTACCAAGTTAATAAAATGAAGGGGTTCTTTTTGGGGTTTTCTAGGGGTCTTCGGGTGATGTTTAAACAAATTTTTGATGTGATTTACTAGCTTGATTAAAGGAATGATTGGATGTATATATAGAGGAATATATGTGTGTGTACATACATACATGCATGCATACACACACAGAGATATATATATACACACACACATACCTATAGGTAGTCGGTTGCTATTGTTAGTGATTGCTTGACTGTTGATTTTTGTTTCCTCCGTCGTTTATCATGGTAACATGAATGCTCAGTGATCCAAGGATTTTTCTAAGGTGTGTGTTATAGGCAAAAATAGGTTGGTAAGCTGTATATGGAACTGCGTCCATTCGATGCCATGTGTTAATGCAGTAGGGTAGGCTTGCTTTATATGCGGTTTAGACCATGTCATTGACCATTGTAATTATTATTGGACTAAGTCCTTTTTCACAAGACAACTATACTTGTTATATTATTTGACTAGATTGTTGACTGCAGGTGAAACATGACTAAGGTATGATGTTTACGATTGTTATCTTAGTATTATTAGGGAATGATTATAATATGTAGTAAAGTAGATTTACGTCACTCACCAAACTGTAGTAAATGGCATTAATTATGTATATACACTTGTATTTAAATAATCATTTGATATTGATATTGGTTTGTATGTATTTGTGTTTGGATTAGATTGGTTATTTCTTTGATTTTATATATATAGTTCGATATAATAATTTGGAATATACTGAAATTTGATTATATTATATGATTGTTACCTTCCGCTGTAAGTTCAGAAAGAGATATAATATATTTGTTTTTTCCCCTTGTTATCAGTCAACAGTGACTCATTCTTTCGGGGTTTACACATTGTGGGTTGTGTTAAATTAAAGGTTTGAAAAATGACGGGTTGTTATATTTGGTATCAAAGTAACTATTCCTTAAAATAAGGACTTGGAACATATCAAGAGAGCGTGTTTATACTTTCCTATTAGAAATTTACATATATAGGAGTTGAGGACATATTAACATGCCATTTATTTTTCCATTTTATTTTCTGTCTTTTGTTGAGTTGGTAATTAATCTCATATTTGTAGATAGTTGTAAATGAGTAACTCAGTTCGAATGAAGACCAACATTATCAACACTAGTGGGATAGAGACTATGGCTGACACCACCATTAGAGTTGACATTGCACACATCCTGAGAGCGAATTTCCCTATCTGGTTTGAAGGTATCTACAGGTCATGGATCGGTCCAATGTTAATTACCCCACTGATCACACACTTACTATGGAGTAGTTTCCATCTAGCAAGCACCAACCATGGATTTCTTGAAACTATGTAGGGATTTCTCATGTTTAGGCGGAAAATGTTGCATAGGCAGTGGACTCTATTCAATGACAAGGCATGACTTGCTTCTTATGAGAAGATTATTAGCTTACTAGGTTTAAGTGATATTACTAGGAGGCAGTTGTTCGCATGGAATTCGTAAGGAGAGGCGGCTATTTGGTAGGAGGTTATTACTTTTGAAGTGGATGAAGACACTATCACATGGATAGAATTCAAGAGGAGATTCGATGTCAAGTTCTTCTCTGGAGCGGAGAAATGATTACTGCTAGAGAAATTTATTCATCCAAAACAAGAAGAGTTAACTATGTGCGAGTATGTCAATTAGTTCAACAAGTTGGAAAGTTTGGATTTGTTTTTACCTACACCCCTGAAAAGAAGGTATTGAAATTTTCTAATGATCTTAACTTACAATTGAAGGAGTTGCCATTAAATCAGATACCTTATGGTGAGGGATTGTTTGAAGTTGCATTAATTAAACTGATTAGTGGGAAAGTAACTATTATGGCTAAAGAAGATGAAACGAAGAAGGGAGTGAAAAAGAATCAAAATAAGCACAAAGGTACACCCCATGGAGGATAGGGAAATAAGCAAGCTATTGTCTATTGGAGATGCCATAAGAAGGGACACATGATGAATCAATGTAAGACAAACATCTCAAGGAATAAGTGTTATGGTTGTCATTGTTTCGATCATTTCAAGAATACTTGGCCGGTTAAGCATAAGAAGGAAAGGCGGGTTGTGAAGGCATATGCATTTGAGGCAATTCCGATAATTAGTATTGGGTCATCTATAGAAGAGAAGGGGAAGCAGATAGTCATGGAAGGCGTGTTATCTTTATTTGGATTTCCTATCAGAACTCTAGTGCGTCACATTCATTCATTAGTCTTGCAATAGTATACAAGTTAAGTCTTAGACCCTAAATTATATATTATTCTATCTCAATGTCGAATCCTGTCAGGGATCGAACTACATATCCATGGCTTGTTAAAACCTAAAGTTGATCGTGTGGTGTTCTTATATAGTGCGTATGTACTTAGTTTTTCATGGTACAAATTGATTTTGGGAATAGAATGGATGACGCGTTATGAGGTGTTACTGGATTATGATAAGAGAGTAATATGGTTGAGAAAGGGTAAAAGAGGATGGCCTTATTATCTATTATAGGCCTGATGATTACATGATGTTTAGATACAAATGTTATCTTGGTATGTTACAGGAGGATTTATCTTTGGTCCCTATAGTGCAAGATTTTCCATATGACTTTGCTTAAGTATTCGGTCTTCTACCACGAAAGGAGAACAAGTTTAGAATCGATCTTGAGAAAGATATTAGACCCATATTGATGACACTTAGGCATATGGCTCTGAAATAAATGAGAGAATTGGATAAGAAAACCTCAGAATTATTGGAGAAAGACTTTACAAGGAGAAGTATTTCAAACTATAGAGCGCATGTTGTTTTTGTCACTAAAGTAGACTGATCCCTTAGGTTGTGCGTTGATTATAAAGAGATAAAAAACTAACAAGTAAGAACCGATACCCTTTCCCTCACATTGATGACCTTTTCGATTAATTAGTCGTGGCCAAGGCCTTCTCTCAGCTTGATTTAACTACTGGATTCCATCAATTGAGAATAGCATAGGAAAATATACCGAAGACTGCATTTCAAACTCTAAATGGATTATTTCAATGGATAGTTATGCCATTCAGCCTGAATAATGCTCCTGCATATTTTTTGGATTGAACAGAGTGCTTAGGGAGTAATTGAACAAGTTTTTTGTGATGTTTGTGGATGATATCTTGGTGTTCTGCAAGAATAAAGAGGAGCTCGAACATCATTTGGAGGAAGTATTGGAAGTACTAAGAAGGAAACAGTCGAGAGCAAAATTCTCAAAATGTCATTTTTAGAAGAAGGAACTCAGATTCCTTAGACACATTGTAACTGGAGAAGGGTTGACTCTAGACCTTGGAAAATTGGAAGCAGTTAAGGAATGGAAGATACCAAAGAATGATTAAACACTAGATCTTCTTTAAGCCCCACTATTTTCGACTACGCCTGCTAAATCAAGGCTTTTAACACCAGCTTTAGCAATATTAATATACAAAGGTTGATTTGACTAGCTTTCTTTTAAACCAAATCAATAAAGTTATGGAAAAGACCTAATTTTAAGGTATAAGTGTTCAATATAAGTTAGAAATATATTGTACTCACCGAGCCTAGTCTGCATAAATCATGAATTTCTTTGGGATTTTTATATAAGATTAAATAATACTTCTTTTTCCTACACATATGATGCGAGAATGAGAATAAATTAACTTTAAATGTATTTTTTATATGCTAAAGCTTTTTGCACCTCCGCTATTCTCGCTATATTCCTACTATAGCTTTTACATCTCTACCGCTATAGAACCGCTAAGTGCTTTAACTACACAAGTTAGCTACAATCATATTTGCATTAAAATCCTAGAGGTGTTATTTACTGGAAAATAAATTTGAGCTGTTCATGGATACAAGTCCCTCAAGTACCTTTTCTCATAGAAGGGCTTGAATATGAGACAACAAAGGTGGATGAAGTTTCTTTTGTGATATGATTTTGGGGTTGTTTATACTCTAGGAAAGGAGCGTAGTAGTTGTTGCATTAAGTAGAAAAGATGCCACGATGAAATATATGATGTTGGAATGGAAGAGCTTAGAGTTCATTTCTGATGTTGATTTTTGACCTTTATCAGAATATACCCCCAAACGGTTAGCTGTGATGGAAGTTAAACCTGCATTAATTAACAAACCGGACTTTGTCAGAGATAAGATGCATCTTTAGTGGAAATCTTGGAATAGTTGGATTATGGTAAACAATTGAGTCATTTGGATCATTACTCTAAAGACCAATAGGGATACCTATAGCGTGATGGTGGGCTATGTGTACTACAAATTAAGGAATTGGTAGATGATGTCTTAGGAGAGTATCGACATTTTAGAATGACCATTCATCCAGGTGGATACAAAATGTATTGGGATAAGAAGATAATATTCTACTGGCTAGGAATAAAGAGGTAGTTGAAGGGTATGTGGCTAAGTATTTAACATGCCAAAGGTTTAAAGCTGAATAGAAAAAGCTGAGTGGACTATTACTCCTATTAGAGGTTCCACAGTGGAAATGAGATAATATATCTATGGATTTCATCGATGGATTGCTTCGAAGCAGAAGATGTAACGAGAGAATTTGGGTAGTAGTGGACATACTAACCAAGAGTGCTTATTTAGTCCCAATGAAGAGCATAAGGACAACAGTGACATTGGTGACATTGTATATAAAGAAGATAGTTCGGCTATATGGAATTCATGTTAGTATAATGAGTGATTAGGGCCCCCTCTTAATGAGTTCTTGAGGAGTTTACGAGACCCATTGGGAACATACTGAATCAGAGTATAGCATATCACCCTCAAACGGATGGATAAACAGAAAGGGTAAATAAAGTAATGGAGGATATACTTATAATATGTAAACTCGACTTTAGAGAAGCTTAGGAGGATCATCTACCTTTGGTGGAGTTCGCATATAATAACAATTACCAAATAGGTATAGGATTGGCACCTTGTGAGCAACAGGCCATGTAAGTTACCCTTCTATTGGTGGGAATCGACAAATAAAGTAATTCTTAAACCAAAGATGATATAGATACTTCAGAGAAGATGGAGTTGATGATGAAGAGAACGAAGGCTACACTAGATCGGCAGAAATCATATGTTGATATAATGAGGCTGAGTTGGAATTTGTGGCTAAAGATCTGGTATTCGTGAAGGTTTCACCACTACAGAGAGTAATGAGATTTGGGAAGTCGGGAAAGCTAGCACCAAGATTTGTTTGTCCTTTTCCAATATTAGAGCAAATCAAAAGTCTTTCCTAAAGGGTGGAACTCTCACATAAGATGGCAGGAGTTCACAAAGTCTTTCATGTATCGTAATTGCAAAAATGTGTACATGATTAAGCCATTGTGATCGAGCCAAGTCAATTGGATAATGTGGAATTGAAAACCGAGCCAAGTTCATTCTGTGGTCTAGCCTGTATCATCAAGCTCAGAGTGCAACAACTTAGAAACAAGATAGTAAAGTTGGTGAGAGTGCAGTGGGGAATGACCCAACAAAGAGCACATAGGAGTCTGAGAATAAAATAAGGGCTTCTCATCCTACTCTTTTATATCGGTACGTTCCTTAAACTTGTTTTGTTTCCTTATAACCTTGGTTTGGATGTTAGATTTTGGATGCTTATGATTGGTTGCTTCGTGGTTTACTTAGATGAATATAGACCATGGTCGAATCTATAACACATGGTATGATGTCGGCAGTTGCATTCTTACATCCAGAAGACTATATCGCATCACGCCTATGTAACATACATAATGTATAAGTTGAAAAGACCGATTAGCTCAGGAGGCCGACTACCAAATTGCATTCTTGCATTAGCTAACTAATCATATGATATGATCATCCATTTCCATATGTCCATCTATATGTTATATTATTAGTATACTTGTGATTGAAATATTGTTGTGAATTGTTCAACCAGGATGTTACACTAGTAATTTCGAGGGTGAAGTTCCTTTTGGTGGAAAGTATAATAACCCATACTATTTCAATAATTTAAAATTGAACAAATTGAATAATTTTAACCTCAAGGGGAAAAATCGTTAGTGCTCAAACATCTTAATTTGGAGAATAAAATTGCACCGTTGCGGCTATCTCATTTTTTGTGTGTAGTATATTTGTTTGTTTGAATCGGAGTCCAGATGAAGGAGATATTGTTATTTTTGTAATTAGAAATTTGAATTTTAAACGGGCTAAGCCCTACTCAAATTGAACGGATACTTTACTTAGGTTAGAAACAGATGGCCGCTCCTTCCCATTTAAGAATCTAAATTCATTTTATTTTCTACGTACGTATCTTCTTTTTCATCTCTTCATCTTAGGTAGAAAACCTTTTCCATTCAAATTGAAAATATCTCTTAATTCTTCATGAAATTTAACAAACTAAACACCAATTCGAAGAGCAAGTCGATGAATAGACTTTAATATCGATTAGAGTAGCAAATGCATAGACTTGGAAATGGACTGAATTCCAGACAATGAGCATCTTGGAGCAATTTGGATTTATGTGAGTGGTTTTTATCTTCTCTAACATATAACTATTCAATCTCGAGTAATTCTTGATAGTGCTCAAGGATCTTTGCTAATATGGCTAACTTATATATATATATATATAAGTGTATATGCAATATCAAGCTATATAATAAAGGAAATAGTAAAGTAGGATAAGAAGTAATCCCACCAAGATTTTTATACTGGTTCTGACCTTCTATCCTACATCTAGTCAGGAAGCTCCCCTTTGGATTTTCCACTAACCAAAATACCCTCACATAGCCTGAAGGAATAACTGAAATAATAGTTTGCTGATTTGACAATCTTGTGTTTATCAACGCATAATTTGAATTGTAGTACAAAGCTTCCTACAATCTCCTTTAGATGATTCAATATGCGTGCATCATGATTAAGGAAGTGCATACAGTAATTCTTGAGTGAATGAATAATATTGAGTTTGAGAGAAAATAGATTCAAGATAGCAAAGAATTCAAGGTAGAAAGTTGTTCACTAACTTCAAAACTTAGGTTATATATATAATAGTAAAAATAGTTGCTTTAGAAAAGTTATAATCATTTAGAAATTCCCTTACTTTTTGAAAAGAATCATTGAACGATCGCAACTCTTCGAAATGTTGTTTAAGAAAATAGTCGTTATAGGTTATTCATCCCACTGGTGACGATAGTCAGTTTACTGAATATGAACACTAAAAATTGCTGAGAGGAAGACAAAACTTAATAGACTGAAGTGTAAATTTAGTAGCTGATTCAATCGACTGAATTCATTTTCAGTCGATTACCCTCAGTCGATTGAAAATGGATTCAGTTGGCTGAACCTATATAAAATAATTTTTATAAATTTAGTCTCATAAAAATTTGTTTTGTAAATACTTTGACTTCTGTATTTGGAATTCTTGTGTGCCAATAGCATGTGTGTATGCATTTGAATCATCCAGGACATTTCACAATTTAAATCTAAGGACAAATACAAACTCTTGATTTTGATTTGTAGACGATCACCAATTGTTTTTCTCTTTTACTTCTTTGAATCATCATCGTCTTCAAATACTTGTATACAAGATATGTATATAAATATAGTTGTCATCATTAAAACATTCATGCAAACAGTGTTTTAACATCCTCCTCCTTTTTGATGATGACAACAATATATATGATATGAATGCTTGTATAATTAATGTCCCTCTTTTTGATGATGACATTGTTAAAATATGTTTTTGACTTACTGACATGCATCGATTAAATAAACATAGAGGTTACTAAAAATAGAAGTCATATGTTAGACAAAAGAGTTTAATACCTTAGATAATTTTGACTAATAGCTATTTATAGCAAAAAAATTTGTTTAACCAGTAGAAATATAGGTTAGATATAAAAGAATCCATTTATATTTTGTTTAATCAATAACTATTTTTAGTTGGTATATTTTATTTATTATTATAATATTCACAATTAATATTTTATATTCATGATTAATCAATCTATATTATATATATATGTTATTTTAATTTGAAAAACTGTATATTCAACTAATTCATTTAAATAAAAAATTCCTAATTCTTGACGTAATTTTAAAAATGTTGTTTCACATAATGGTTTAGTAAAAATACCTGCTATTTAGTTTTCCGTATTAACAATTTCTAAGGAGATGATATCCTTTTATACGTTATCTCTTAGAAAATGATGACGTATATCAATAAGCTTTGTTCTAGAATGATTGATAGGATTTGTAAAGAGATTGATTGCATTTATATTATCACAATATATAAGAGATTTCTTAATATTTTTCCTGAAATCTTGAAGTGTTTGTTACATATATATTACGTGATCACAAGCCAAGGTGACTGAGATATACTCGGCTCACATGTTGATAATAAAAAACAATTTTGTTTCTTACTAAACCACGAGACCAAAGATTGACTGATAAAGTGACAAGTGTCACTCGTACTCTTTTGATCCATCTTGCGACCTCCAAAATCGGCATCTCTATACGAAACTAATTCAAAAGAGCTGCTTTACAGATAAAAGAGTCTATAATCTTTGGTGTTATTTAAATATCGCAAAATTCGTTTCATGGCTCGATGATCTGATTCCTTGGGCCGTGCTTGAAATCGAGCACACAAACAAACACTCATCATAATATATAGTCTACTAGTGGTTAGATAAAATAAGGAGCCTGTCATATTTCTATATAGTTTTTGTTCAAAATCCTTACCATTCTCATCTTTATCTAAGTGAAAGCTAATACTCATTGGAGTCGGTTTACTTGAACTATTACCCATTTCAAAACATTTTAATAATTCTTTACAATATTTTTCTTAATAAATAAAAATTCTATTTTCTAATTGTTTAATTTGTAAACCCAAAAAAAAATCTAGTTCTCCGATACGAGACATTTCAAATTCATTTTTCATAATAGTTGCAAAATCATTACACATTTTATTAATTGTAGATCCAAATATTATATCATCAACATAAATTTGAACAATTAAAATATCACCATTCTCCTTTCTGTAGTGCCAATTTTACCAATTTGAAAACCAAAATTTGACAAATGGATTTTGAATCTATCATACCAAGCACATGGTGCTTGTTTAAGACCATAAAGTGCCTTTTTAAGTTTGAAAACATGTTTGGAAACTTTTCATGAACAAATAGAGGTGGTTGTTCGTCATAAACATTTTCTTTTATAAAACCATTTAAGAAAACACTTTTAACATCCATTTGATATAATTTAAAATTGTGATGACATGAAAATTAAGTAATATTTGTATTATTTCTAATCGAGCTACCTGTGCAAATGTTTCTTCGTAGTCAATTCCTTCTTCTTGATTATACCTAAAGCAACTAATCTTGCTTTATTATGAATAATATTACCATTTTCATCGGCTTTATTTTCAAATACCCATTTTGTTCCTATAATGGATTGATCATCTGGTCTTGGTATAAGTTCCTAAACGTTATTTCTTTCAAATTGATTAAGTTCTTCTTGCATTGCTAATATCCATGTAACAACCCTGTATTTTTCAAATATTTTTAAATTGATTTTTCCAGATTCAAAGGCTTTATTTATGAAAAAGAATAAATTTTGTTATTTTAATTATAAACTTTGATTTTGATGTGGATTAGAATTCCAAATATGACTAAATTTAATATTTCCAGAAAATGTGAATTTTGGTCAAATAGTCAAACTTTGACTTTTAAATTTAAATTTTAATATTTGAAATTATAAATTTTATCTTTTATTATGACAATAGATTTAATAACTTGAATAAGGCTTTTCGTTTCATTGGAAACGGAGTTAAAATGTAAAAGTTATGTACATTTCAATTTTTAGTATAATTTGTTTTATTGTGCAATTTTGCCTATTTTAAATTTTATAAATCATATTTTATTTCTTATATTTTGTTTTAATATGTGTTAATATGTTATTTTATGTATATTTTTGTCTTTTTATATTTTTAAATGATAATAGAATTTTTCCAAAATATAATGTATTTATTTTTCATTTTTAAAGGCTGTTTTCTTATTTTCTGCTATTTTCTTCATTAAAATTATATTTAAATTAAATTTTATATATTTATTTTGTGAATGTATTTTTATTTTATGTTATTATTTATGTTTAAAAATATATTACAAGCTCATATGAATTTTCTAAAGTTTATATCATTTATTTTCAAATTTTCTAGCTTAGTTGACCATATTTGCTATTTTCTTGATTTAATTATTTATAATTAATATTTATTCTTTTTTTATTTTATTTTTTGTTATATTTTCGTATTTTAACTGAATTTATATATGTTTTTCAGTTATATAAAATTTAAAAAGAAATAGTGAATATATGAAGAGTTTGAAACTGCTTTTGAAACGGAAGCCTTTTCATCTCTGAAACTCTTCATTTCCATAACCTTCACTTTAATTAATTTTGCTGCCCACTCCTTCAGTTTTGGCCATGAGTTATCACTCACTTTTCACAAATTTTTTTGTTTCTCAATTCATTTTTCACGGCCTTACAAAGTTCCTCGGTAATGGACTCCTCTCTTTTCACTTTTCTTCAATTTTTCATACTTTTTTGCCTTGTTTCCTCTTCTATTTGCATGGCCTTCTCACCATAGCCTCGACCACCATCCCCTACCACTCTTCCTTGGCATCATCTCCAGCCATCATTTCAGATCCATCCATGGCCATGACCTCCCCTTGAAGCTAGCACCACAAAACAATGTCAAAACTCCACAAAACATTGCCTAGACCACACATATCATCACCTACCCTCCATATCTTGCTTTGGCCACCCCCTTAGCCACCACCACCACTTGCTACATGACCTTTGGCTGCTGCTACACATCACCCAAACCTCTGTCCAGACCTGTACCAGATGATGGCCGAGCCATTTGACCCATAGACCGAGCCAAAAGTTGAACCAAACTCCACTATGTTGCCTAGTCTCTTGATATTCTTGTGTTGTAACTTCCTCCACATGTTCTAGCCTTTATGCCATGCATTCCTATGATCAAACCTGAGCCAAAGTCATGTCAAACCTGACCTAAATAAACCCCTAGGCCATGCAAAACATTGTAGAAAACAAGGCAAAAGATTTGACATTCAAATCTCTTTTCGTTTAAAAGTTATTCCATTTCAAGTGCGTTGAAATTGTGTTTGTTTTGATGTATGTTTTGGGTTGTAATACAAGAGTTGTAGCTTTGGATCTTGCTCTCCACTCAAGTCCATAGTCTTGTCATCGTGCTTTTGTTCCATTGTGTCATTGGTTTTGATATCTCCAGCACAAACAGGTGAGTTATTCTCACCAGACAATATGTACCTATATAACTAGTAAATTGACACCCTGCGAATCTGTAGAAATATATTATCATGTTATATATGCTTATATTATTATCATATGATGTTCACACCTGTTATTACACCTGTTATATCATATGTTATTGTTATTTAATGTTATTCTGTTATTTATATCTGTTATCACACTGCAAGTTCCCTGTAGATTAGAATCACTATGGGTTGAAATGATACATACCCGAACGGACTTTAGAATAGGGAAAAATTGTTATGGGCTGAAATGATAGGCCTGAACGATTTTTATTTAAATTATTTTAACTTGGGATTGCGGGTTTGAAATGATAGAACCCGGATTTTTCTTTTTAACTGCGGATTGAAATGATACATATCCGTATCACTTGACCTAAGTTAGAAAATTATATACAGGCCCGTGGTTATTTTATAAAGTGTTTTGGATATTTTTAAGTATTTTAAAAATTATAAATTTATGAAATTTGATTTAAATAGATTTTGAAATGTTTTAAATTAAAGAAATTATGATTTTTTCCATGTGTTTAAAATGTAATTAATGAATGGTTTAACTAGATTTTTGAAATATAACTTAAGTTGGAAATTTGGAAATTTGGTTAAAAATGATATTTAAGTTATATAAATAAAATGGATATTAAATTTTATTTGGAAATGGTAAATATTATAATTTGATTAAATTTGAATTTAACTGATTTATTAAAGTATTATTGATTTTTCTATGAATTTAAGTGGTTAAATAAATGAATGTTTAAAAGTGATCTTTAAAATATAACTTGACTTGGAAATGTGAAATTTGGTTTTAATTAAAGGTTTAAGTTAATTAAATAAAATTGGAAATTCAATTAAATTGTGAAATGGTAATTTAAATTTGAAGTGTTAAGTTTATTAGTTGAAAGGTGAAGAATTGGACACTTTTACACTTAAATTTATTAAGTAAATTGTTGAAATTGGATTTGATTATAAGAAATTTATTGTGAAAAGATATATGTTAAATAATATGTAAATGAACATTTTAAATGTTAAAATATGATTTTTTAAAATGTTTATGTGTTTTAAATTAAAGTTATCTAATTGCTGGAAATACACTAACAACTGAAATTAACTTTTAATAGCATTCAGAAATGCTATAGATTCTGTTTTGAACTAAATTTGTGTAAAAAGAGCTATTACAGCATTTCTGAAATGCTGTAGTTGCTGTAATTTAACTTATAGGCTAATATTGAACTCAGGTCTATTATAGCATTCTCTGGAAATGCTATAATGGTCTGCAGTCTTTGCTGAAACAAAATTTAACCCTTGTTTTGAAATCTGAACTACCGCAGCACTTCTGAAATGCTTACTTTTCTGTTTTGAACTATAATTCAACTAAAACTGAGTTTTAACAGCAGTTTTAAGTGCTGTCTTTGCTGAATTAAAAATGGTTTCAAATATAACTTATAGCAGTTGTTTTTAAATGCTGAAATTTTAATAATTTGGGTTTTTGACTTAGTAAACGAACTCAGAATGGTTTGAAACTTTGGAAATTGAATACTTGATTTGAAAATATAATAATTACACTTTTAAAAGGTTTAGATGAATTATTTTGTTTGGAATATAAACTATTTAAAGGTGATTTGAAATGATAGTAAATGAACGATATCTTTGAATTTAAAAGGTATTTAAAGTAGAATATTTGGATTTGAACTGATAGGATATTTTATTTTATTAAAATGATTTGAAATGAAGTTTTGTAAGGATATGATATTTTATTATATTAAAATGATTTGAAATGAAGTTTTGTAAGGATATGATATTTTATTTTATTAAAACGATTTGAAATGAAGTTTTGTAAGGATATGATATTTTATTATATTAAAATGATTTGAAATGAAGTTTTGTAAGGATATGATATTTTATTATATTAAAATGATTTGAAATGAAGTTTTAAAATGATATGAAAATTTTAAATATATGGAAATGGTTTGGAATTGATTTAATCTATATTTTGATAAAGATATGGTTTGAAATGATATTTTATTTTGAAGTAAAGTATTGTTTTTAAAAGTTATAACCACGGGTTATAATAACGATTGGTTGGCAAAGAGACCGGGATCGGATATGGACATACTCTCTGTCGATACCGAAAACCACTTTGACAACCGTGTACGCGGTGGAGATTCCAGAATGAAGTAGGATGGCGGCGACGTTCTTAAGGTATGTTACGTGGACCCAACTCTCGTGAGTTGGAATAAGGTGGCTAAAACAGGAGCGATCTCGGACCAGTGAGGTAGCACCTCTTCTCGGACACATTTCTTCGATATTTACTCTTACTTGTGATTGATTAGATGGCCATCCTCTGATTTGGGAGTGTTGTTCGAGGTGGACGATAGTGGCTGCTATGCGCTCCATCAGTCCGTGTGCGTAATTGGTATATCTACCCTGGCATTGCCTAGTTGTGCCGTGTCACCTACCATATCGAGCTTTACTACGATTATGATTTTAAGATCCGACCGCGTTAAGGTTCTCTATCCCCATAACGCTATTTTCTATATGATTATACTTTACTTATTTAGACACTATTATAATATCGAATATTACTACATAGTAGATAGTTTAACGGATCCTTAGAGGATGGGCGGTCCCAAGCATCTTCTAAGTTACTTGTACCTTTATTACAGTTCACTTGAGTTGGTTTACATTATATAAGTATATATTGTCCTGATTCGAGTGTTTTGTGTTTTGCTTTACGCTCGGGTCAGCCTGAGTTATTCACAGATTTGGATTTCCACTCTCTTGGAGATTTGAATCGCTGGAGATTATCTGCTTGTCTTGTCCTATCTATTTCAGTTCCGTGTTCTACTCAGCTTGTACTTGGTTATTGTATTGAGACTTCTGCTGTATTTTACTTCTTATGTTGTATCTTATGTAACTCTGATATATTTACATAGTAGCTTCATGAACTACTATTTCTTTTACTTCCGCTGCATTATTTTACTCTGTGTCTGTGATCTGTGATTAAATTTATTTACTGTATATTCTGAGATTTGCAAAATTTTAATTACAACGCGGTATTTTGAGCAATTCAACTCCGGCATGAGTGTCTACCTATACACTTATAATGGATGCGAATGGTTGAAAATATCAGGTCGTTACAATCCAGAAGTCATCTTTGTTGGCTTCCTTATAGTTTTCTGGTTCTATATTCGAGATAAAAGCTATATGATACAATTGATTTAACCGGCTTCTAGTTGTTACTCTAGTGTTTACATCTCCGATTATATTGTCTATAGGATGGTTTTTTAAAATTCTTGTAAGGTACGATTCTTCCATTTAACTAAACCATTTTTTCGTGGTGTTTATGGAAAAGAAAAATTGTTACTAATACCATTCTTATTATAAAAACTTCAAATAATTCATTTTCGAATTCTCCTCCGCGATCACTTTTAATGTTTTTAATTTTTAAGTCTCTTAAATTTGAATTCTCTTATAAAATATTTTAAACATTTCAAAAGTTTCACTTTTGAGTTTCAAAAATTAAGTCTAAGTAAATCTAGAAATCACTTTTAAAACATATTTATTATGATTTATCAATCTTACATAAGTAGGACCAAATAAATCTAATGTAGTAGTTCTAGTGGTTGTTTTGTTGATATTTCCTTTTTAGATTTAAAGGAAATTTCTTTAATTTTCCGTATTGACATGCATCACATATATTATTAGCTTTAAAATTTATTTTTGATAAACCTCTTACTAATTCATTTTTAGCAAGTTTATTAAGATATTTAAAATTAACATGACAAAATCTTTTGTTCTAGAGCCACATATCGTTATGATTCGCAACTAGACATATAACGTTAACATGCTTAATATTCATATTCAAAACATAGATATTTCAATTTCTTATACCTTCAAAATTAAAATTTTATTTTGATAAAAATATAAATCGATTTAAAAACCTTTATTACATAACTGACTTATACTTAAAAGATTATGTTTTAGATTTTCTCTTAGTAGTACATTTGTAATTAAAGGAGAGTTAAATAAACCGATATTGACGATGACTCTAATACCAACTACGAATCCTTTCGAGTTGTCTCCGAATGTCACGGTTCCTCCATCAATGTATGTCATGTTAGTTAACATATTTGCATTTCCCATCATATGCTTGAAGCATCCACTATCGAGTATCAATTTCTCTTTTTTGTTTTTGGGTACTTGCAAAAGAATAAGGAATTTTTGGGTGCCCACTTCCTATGTTAGGGTCCTATGTGTTTGTAGAAGAAGGTAGCCATACCCATAAGGGTTTAGGATCTATAGAAATATAGTTAGAACTATAGTAAATGTCTTTTAGAATGTTATCTATGTGTTTTTTTCAAATTAATTTGTTAGTCGTTTTAGGGACGTAAAATTTTATATTTTTAGAGTTTGAAATACTTATTTTAACATTATCTTTAAATTTTATAAATTTGTGTGCAAAGTGCTATGTTTCTTATTACCATTTTTTTACTTGTTTTGCTTTCTTATAGCCAAGTCTATTTTTGTTACTAGATGGTTTTGAAATTCTAATCAAATTTTATAAGCTTTGTTTTACTTGGTTCAATCTCGAGACATTATTTGTAATTTATACTAATTTTATTTTTAATTCTAAAACTTCTATTTTTGAAAAATCTAAATTGGATTTCAATTCAAAAATTTCTTTGCGAAGTTTATTGTTCTCAATTTTACTTGCCTTAATGACGTCAATTAAGCGGTATTTGGAGAATTTAACCTTTCATAAAAATTTTTGCGAAATTTCTAATTCCTCTTCTAAAATGCATTTTTCATCTTTTAGCATACTAATTTCTAACTTAGCTCGATTTAATTTGCCTATGTTTTCTTTATATAATTTCTTCAAATTTCTTAGTTTATCATTAATTTCAATACTAATTTCAAGTATATCATTATAGGGTAGATTGGAATTTACCTCATTGGTAGCCATGAAACAAACGTTTGCTTGCTCCATGTCACTATCACTTTCTCTTTTCGAAGAACACGAATCTAAATCATCCCATGTAACTTGAAAAAGCTTTTTTCTTCTTCTTGAACTTTTCAAATTTTCTTTTCTTCTTTTCCTTGTTTAGTTGTGGCAATCCTTCTTCATGTGTTCGAATTTGCTGCATTCGTAGCACTTGATTGAAGTTGATTTTCCAACGTTTTTTGCCTTTGTGAATTTCTTAAATTTATTGAATTTGTTGTATGTTTTGGCTATGAACACAATCCCATCTTCGTTTAAGTCGGAGTCTTCATTATTGGCTTGAAAAGCTATACTCTTCTTTTCTTGATTGCCTGCAAGTTTGCTTCATATGATATCATATTCCTAATTAATTCTTTAACTTTGAGTTGAGAAAGGTCGTTTGCTTCTTCTATTGCTATAACCTTTCTTTCCCATTCAATAGTCAATGAATTTAAAATACGTGAAACAAAATCGAATTCAGTAAGTGTAACTTCTAATGCAATGAGATCATGTTATACGGTTTGAAATCTTGCATACATATCTATAATGGTTTCATTAGTTTTTATTTTGAACGATGAAAATTGATTTTGTAGAATATAATTTTTGGCTTGTTTAACTTTTTTTGTTCCTTCATGTGTGATTTGAATTGTGCCAAATATCCTATGCGGTTTTACACATCATAACTATAGAAAATTCATTTTTGTCAAGTGAACTAGCAAAACATTCATTGCATTTACATTTTTGGTTGATGCAGTTTTTTGAGCATCTACAGAAGTACTCATTTCAGTAGTAGGTGCTTCATACGTAGTTTGAGTAGCTTGCTAAATCCCAAGACCGTTAGCTTCCATAAAAATTCTCATACGTGTAGACCAGTATGCATAGTTAGACCCGATGAATAGTGGATGATGTGTGATTAATTGACCTTCTAGAAAAGTGCTTTCCATAGTTTTAATTTTTCAAAAACTTTGTTACAGCCAATGAAAAGATTGTACTTTGATACCAAATGATAGTGCTCAAGGATCTATACTAGTATGGCTAATTTGTATATATAAGTGTACACACAATATCAAGCTATATAAATGGAATAATAAAGTAAGATAAGAAGCAATTACAGTAGGATTTTTTATACTGGTTCGGACATCCCGTCCTACATCCAGTCTCAAAGCTCCCTTTCGAATTTCTACTGACCAAAACACCCTCACTTAACCTGAAGGAATAGACGATACAAAAGTTTGCTTACTTGATAATCATGTGTTCTATCAACATGAATTTTGACTAGTAGTACAAAGATTCTGACAATCTCCTTTAGATGATTTATTATGCGTGCACCATGATTAAGGAAGCGTATAGAGAAACTCTTGTTTGAAATGAATAGTATTGAGTTTGAGAGAAAATATATTCAAGATAGCAAAGAATTCAAGATAGAAAGTTGTTCTCTAACTTCTAAACTCAAGTTTTATTCATAGTAGTCAAAAAGTTGCTTTAGAAAAGTTATAATAATTCAGAAAAGCCATTATGTTTCGAAAAGAATCATTGAACGATCGCAATTCTTTGAAATGTTGTTTCAGAAAATAGCCGTTATAGGTTGTTCAGTCGACTGGTGATGATTGTCAGTCTACTAAATATGAACACCAAAAATTACAAAGAGGAAGACAAAACTTAGTAGACTGAAGTGTAAATTTAGTAGGTGGGTTCAGTCGACAGAATTCATTTTCAGTCGACCACCCTCGGTCAACTGAAAATGGATTCAGTTGATTGAACCGATATAAAATAATTTTTATAAATTCAATCTTTTAAAAACTTGTTTTGTGAATACTTTGACTTTTGTATCTGGAATTCTTATATGCCAGTGATATGTGTGTATGCATTTTGACTTTAATTTATAGGTAATCAACACTTGCTTTTCTCCTTGTCTTCTTTGAATCATTATCGTCTTCAGATACCTATATAATTTAGTATACGAGGTATACATATATATAATTGTCATAATTAAAACATTCATACAAATAGGGTTCTAACAATTTTTTGATAATCCATGGATCGGGGGTTCAATTCGGGTTAATTGAATGATTACCGAGTTTGGACACTAATTAAATATGATATAATCTAAAATAAAATGGTAAATTGATCCTTATAATAATGAAAATAATAATTTGTTGCTACACTAGTAAACGAACTAGTAGATATTAAGATAAATATTAATGAACCATGCGTTTAATTCATAAATGAATGATTTATTATAATATGAAGGTAAGAATGATAGCTTATGCAAAATAGAAAATAATTTTGAAATTTAATAAGTTTATAAATATGCCTATGATATATGTTAATATACATGTAGGAGGAATATACCTTGAACTATAAAGCGCACACACACAGAGAGACATACATACATACATACATATATATATATATGTATGTATGTATATAAATGAAAAATATCATGATAAACTATTGAAAAATATTGTAAATTTATTTTGGAGGTTTTAAAGGTAAGTTTATGCATTTCAGAGAATAAATATGGATTTAAGTAAATTTAAAATGACTTATTATAAAAATTTTGATAATATATTGGAAAATAACGTTTCGAGTAAGAAAACAGACTATATGGAAAATATATATTATAAATATATATAAAAAATTTGTAAAAATTTGTAAAATGTCTTTCATAGTATTTCAGATGTTATTATAATTTAATTTAGAATGGGATTTTAAAAGGTATTTTGATATATGTGGTGAAAAGTTATAATTCAATTTTTTGAGAACAAGTTTTGAAAACATTGATTCCTTGAGCAGTTTTTAAATGATTTCGATGCAATGAATTTGAAGTACAAAGATAGTACAGAGACATATCAAAATGTGAGAGAAAACAAATTAAAGATCGAATCAAAAATAAGGAAGAAAAGAGAGAAAACAAATCTAGAAAAAATACAGGTGCAGGAAATTAACAAGAGCTTCTGCTCCTGTTCATCCGGCCACCACTGGTATGTCGGAGGTGCAACCACCGGTAGACCTATGACTGTATGTTGGATTTAATTTTCCAAGACCCAATAGGGGCCAGTTAATAGGATGAAGGGGAATTTTATTGAGGTTTTTAGGGTCTTCGGATGGCGTTTAGACAACGTTTTAATATGATTTCCTAGCTTGATTGAATGGAATGATTAGATGTATATATTGGCATATGTGTGTGTATAAACATATGGATAGTTGGTTTTTATTTTTAGTGATTGCTTGACTACAAATTCATGTGTCCCCTATTGGTAATCATAGAAACACGATTGGTTGGTGATCCAAGGATTTTTCTGAGGTACCTATTGTTGACGAAAATGGGTTCGCAAGCCGTATATGGAACTATGTCCATTGGGTGATTCCACCATAATGTGATAGGGTAGACTTGGATTTTATGTGGGTTAGACTATGTCATTGACCATTGTAATTATTGTTGGACTAAGACCTAGTTTCACAAGACAACTATATTTCTTGTATTGTTTAACGAACTTGTTACTTGCAAGTGAAACGGGAATAAGATGTGATATTTACCATGGTTATCTTAGTTTTATTCGGAGAATGATTAGAGTATGTATAAAGTAGATGTACATCACTCACTAGACTATAGTCGGATCCTCTTTATAATTATTTTCCTTTTTGTTTCATCACTAGGTTGATGGAATAAGGTATGTTGTGCTAAGTAATGTTTAAAGGTGCAGATTATGGCATTACTTATGTATATAAACATGTAAATAAATAATCATCTTACATTGATATAGTGATATTTGATTCGGTTATATGTTTGTTACTTTCCAATGTGAGTTTATAGAGAGATTGATAAAATATTTTTTTGTCCATTGTTATCAATCACCTATGACTCTTCCTTTCAGCTTTTGGGGTTTACACATAGTGTGTTGTGTTAAATCAGAGAATAGAAAACAGTATGTTATTACACAACCCATGCCGAGGTGATGAAGAATCTGACTTGTGGAACATTTACTGTTATTATTCCAAAGATTTGATTAAGGGTACTGATCAAAGAAGAGAAAAGTTTTGGAGGAAAGTACCGAATTACTAAAAAAACATGCTGATAATACACGATCAACGACAGTGATCTAAGGTCAATTCAGAAAAAATAATCGACAAACTCAAGTTTACGAATCATAAATTTATAAAATTAAGAAAGCGAATCCAAGTGGAATGGGAGGCGAAGATCATTTGGTCCATTTCTTGATTGTCATTTTTGCGTGAACTAAAAATATGATTATTTATTCTATTTTATTTTGTTATTAGAAAAAATGGACAATGAGAAATTCTTAAACTTATTTGCAAGGTAAAATGGTGTTAAAATCCTCTCTATTGCCAATTTGGAATTATTTTTGAGTTGTTGCTTAGTTAACTAAAGTGAAATTTTGATAGTGAACTAACAAGCTTCGTAGCGATTTCAAATATGATCCTTTTGGAGTCTATTGTGTGGTGCTACATTTCGGTATGGAAGTTGTCGGTCTAAGTGAATGTTGTAATGTTGTTCGGTTCGAAGAATGTCTTCTTAGAATATTTCTAGCATTTGATTTGCACCATCATATTCATAGTAACGCTCTTCGTCCATATTTCTTTCCTCTTTAATGAACATGTTGTAACAACCCAAAATTTAACAACTTCAAAATATAATATTAAAAGTGACTTTAAATATAGAATAGAAAAGGTTTTATGATTCAAATAATATTAGATAGGATTTGAAAATAGAAATATACATAAAAATAGTAACATTTTCTTATATCGACAAAAGTGCTAAAATTCTGATTTCAGAAAAGTAAGTTTAAATGGTTTAATAAATTATTTTAATTTATTTATGAGTGTTTATATTTTTAAATGACATTATACAATTTTATTTTTAAATTTGGTTTTCATAAATAAATAGTTTAACTAAAACGTCAACATATGACCGTAAAACATTTTGTCAAAAATCAACGTTTTGTCGATTTAAAGTTGTTGCAACGTTGTTGCTATTTTAATATTCATATACATTTATATAAATGTAGTAAGTATTAAATAAGTTGCTAATTAGGTTTACTTTTATTAAAACACAATTAGGAAATTCTAGAATATAATTAGAAAAAGTAAACTAATAAAAACAAAACATGTCAAATCAAAAGAAACATCATTATTACTTTATGTTTTCTTAATCCTTAAGTGATAAGGACATAAAGTAAAGATTTGAAAGGTGATGTTAAGTGTTGAAAAATAAGATTACTTTAAAAGTAAGTAAATGGTATTTTGGTCTTTTGCAAATATAATATTTTTATCCAAATTTTTTTCTATAATACACACCCACTTTCTCACTTCCTTCCACACTTCTTCTTCTCAAAATTTCAAGCTTCTTCTTACCTCCTTTAATGGCTTCCAACCTTAACAAAGTTATGCCAAAATATTTTCAAAAATAAAACAAAGAAGACAAAACTCCATCCGAACCACTTCAAAACGCCTCCTTTCCTCTTCTATTACTCATGCCCTCTTCCTCCATTTTGGCCGGGCACTCCTAGCCTTCCCCAAGCCAAGTCGAGCCATCCAAGTCCAAGCGTTCAAGAAATTATAAACTAAAAACGTCGAGTAGCGAAGCTATAGCCAATTTTCCGTTCGCCAAAACCAAACAAAATGAGAACTCTAAATTATTAAGTAGGAATTATTTATATGATGTTTTGCAAGTTATAAATGTTGTTTGGATGTTAATAATGATGTTTGATAAGTGTTTGAAAAAGAAAGCAACCACCTTTAAGTCATTTGCAAAAGTTAGTAAGCAAATATGTACATAAATGAAAATCATGTGACATTATAATAAGAAAGTTGTTAAATTAATTTGCAAGTTCATATGATATGTTAGAATATGTTAAAATGGTTATCAACATTGTTTTGATTGTATATTAGTTGTATATTGAATATATATGTTGAAACAAGTCATGGATTTACACGACGTATAATCACATGGAAGTCACTTTCCAAAAGAAATGAAATGTGATATGGAATTATTTATACCCTTTAAAAATATCTGAAAATGCTTTAGAAATGATTCCTAAGTGTTTAAACTTGTCTCGGCAAAGTTTGGATATGAATCTCAAAATACGCCTAAAATTTGACGCGTCGCGTAACGGTAGTTCGTGTTTACGCGTCAAAAGTTCAAACGAACATACGAAGTGAAATATAGTTCGGAATTCTTCAAAGTAAGAATTTTCCGAATCCTTATATCCATATCTTTCATATAAAAAAGGAAAATCAAGATTTCATCTTGTATATTTTGAAATATGGCAAAATCAATTTTCAAGAAAAATCTAGTTTTTGCACTAAATGACCAAAGTTGGAAATTGATGAAATTAATGTTTTAAAAATATGAAATGAATTCTAAAAAATCTTTAAAATGTCTTAAAGGTGATTTAAGTTGAAAACATGGATTTTTAAATGAGATAAAAGTTGTTTTGAAGAATATAGCTTTTAAAGCACTTTTTGTAACACTATTTGCAACACTTTTCGCAACGCTTTTCAATAACTTTTGAAATAAAGGTTGAAACTTAACAATTCGTTCCCAAATCATTAGTAAATATTTTTAAGTAAATAATAAAGCATTTCAAAAGAAATTTGAACAATTTAACATTATTTCAAAGATGGTTAAACAAATATTTAAGTGATTTAAAAAGGGAAAATGAGTATGCAGAAATGACTAGTACATTTGTCCCGCCTATGAGATCTAAAAGTGAAAACAAGGGGTGTAACTAAGGTTAGGGATGGAGCAACCAGTGCCCTGAACTTACCTGGCCTTCATTTTATCTTTTAGGCGAGAGGTGGAACATATCGAAAGGAAAGCCCGGATGCTCAACTTGGATTTTATAGAAATAATCTTCTTATACTCATTATTAAAATCTGAAGAGGGAACATGTCCTATTCGTGGAATTTAAAAGGTGATCTCACCGTTATTCCGCCTATAGCACTCGTTGAATACGGAAGTTGATTTTGGATAAAAGTAGAATGATTTATATAATCCTATTTTCTCAAAAGATACTCTTTATAAATGATTTGAGAAATATTCAAAAAGAGGTTTAAATGATTCCGTATTCACTAAAAGAATATTTTGAAAATATATATCTCTCGAAGATATTTTGGTAAAAGAAAATGAATGAATCGAAAAATAATCACCTAATTACATCATTTTTGTCGATGATTGGATTTCGAAGGAACCGGGGTCGGATTTGGGTGATTCCTATTCAAAAACCACTTCAAACCAATTTACGTGTTCGAAGATTGAAGGTGTTTGAAGATGGAGATATTGAGACGAATAATAACGAGGGACTACTTGTTGATTAATTGGGGACAAACTCCCGATTCACTATATTGTAGCAGTGGTCTCTTTGTTATGAAAAACCTCAAAACCACAAGGACTTCTCACCTAGTAATGGTAGAGGAAAGTGTCTTCGGTTTGTCCTCTTCCTGGAAAACTTGTATAGACGTTTGTATGACATTGCATTTCTAAAAGTTACGTACATTGGTTTTTACAAACGTACATCAGTGGTGGCGGAGAAGGCAACTTCTCTTAGCTTAACATCCTCCTTGAGACGTATGAGCTCAAGGGTTGTATTTTTGTGGAAGGCAATTAGTAGTCAATGGAAATGGCAATGTGGCATTAAAAGATGTGATGTGTGCTATGTGAAAAGGTAATCGTTGCCTCAAGCCTCATCAACCGGAAATGACCGAAACAGGGTTAGATACGGCAAGGCTAAGTGGGTCATTTCCAATTAGGGTATGATCATCCCCTTCTAGATATATTTCTTCCCGCTATGACGTTCGGGATGTAAATTAATGTGGATGTATGCGAAGAGAGCTCTCGGATAAAGGTCGGTAACGAACGGGGGATGATATATTCGGTACTATCTAGTTACAAAGATAGGCCGGTCTTGTGTTGGTAGAGGATCCTTTGTGATGGTACTCGGGGCATCCATCTAGAGGTGTACCCATCGTTAGGTAGTCCCTTCACCTGGTCATTTGTATGGAAATCCATTCTCCAATAAGAACCCGCGGCTTTGTTTGTATTGGTGTAATGAATAGCCTCGAAATGCTATATGGGTAACCATTTCGGCTAAGATTAATAAGTTTATTTGCAAATGTTTTCAAAGAAAGTCACTAAGAATAATATCCCTAAATTTTACGTAATAAAGAGTTTTGGTTATCATAAGGTAAAAACCCGTTCTGTGTTTATGTGCGACGTGGTCTTATGAGATATCCTTTTGTTTTCAAAACATCGTACTTTGAGTTCTCACACCAGTCCCATGACTGACCCGAAGTTTGTTTTTTCCTTTAAACTCTGGGTGCCCTATTTTTCCTACAACCGTGTAGTCAGGATACCTTAGGAGCATTTTGGAGCATGTTGGAGAGCATTTTGTAGAAGGCTTTTGGAGCTATAAAGCTGAAGTACCTTATGTAGATATCTACTCATTTTCCGCTGTGTTATGTAGTATGTATTTTCTAGCATATGTACGGATAGACAGTTATAACTATCCCGCTGGATTTTCATTTGACTCTGATCATTTATGTATAATTAAAATGTTGAATGCAATGTGAGATTCTATTATTGTGTTATCTTCTATCTTTATTTTCTTTTACACCCCTGATAATCTACCTCCCCGGCAATTGGATTTACGGCATGTGAATACCGTGGATGTATTAGTGTCGTTTTCCGAAGGTCGAGAAGATGGGTCATCACACGTGGTATCAGAGATGAAGGTTAAGCAAGAACCTTGGCTTTGTTGGGGTATGAATCATTAGAGATAGGGTTAGTAATGCCCTAGAATGAGTTTAGTCAGAGAGAGCGCATAATTTAAACTTTTAACTTGAATAAGTATATTCATACTGTATAGCATTCCCTAAGATATCTCGTCTATATATCCTAAAGATCTTTTTCATACTATATACAAATAGTAGAAAATGAGTGGAAGAAGAGTACGAGGTAGGGGTGGAAGTAATACCACAAATGGTCAAACTCCCGCAGCTACAGTAGTCGAGGAAGTAGTAGTTCCGGTACAGCCCCAAATCAACTTTGCAACTTTATGCAAGAACTATACCAGCCTTGGTGTTCAAAGGAATAGAAACCATCATTGAAGTACAAGCTTGGATCCGCTCTTATGAAAGAATTTTCAAAGGACTGAATATTGAAGATGAGCAGAAGAGATTCTTAGCTTCTTGGCAACTACAAGATGGAGCTCTAGTTATGTGGGAATCTATTACTCAAAATGAGTTAGAGGATGATTTCTCATGGGAATGATTCAAGAAAGTTCTGGAGGAGCAGTATATGCCGGAAGCAGGAAAATCCCGTCTTTACCGAAATTTTATGGATTTTAAACAGGTGGAGGATATGTCGTTTGAGGAGTATGCTAACAAGTTTAACGAATTATCTCGTTTTGGGCCTGGATTGATAGATACGCCCCTTAAAAAGAATGAAAAGTTTATCTCGGGAATGAAGAAGCAGTACCATGTTAGAATGACTGGGCATGTGAAAGAACCATTTGTAGACTTAATAGACATAGGATACAGATATGAAGCTTTGGGTAAAATAGATCCACCCGTAGTACAAGAAAGCAACAACAATAACTGGAGAAAGAGGAAGTTCAATGGCAAGAAGCAGTGGCAAGGAAAACCCAAAGGAGGATCTCGGGATAACCGCTTTAAAGATGTCACTTGCTACAATTGCCAACAAAAGGGCCACCTATCAAATAATTGTAGAAAACCCAGAACTCAAGGAACAGCACCAAGAAGCTGCTATAATTGTCATAAACCAGGGCACCTGATTAAGGATTATCCCTTAATGAAGGAAGGAGAACAAGCCAAAGTTTATGCTATCAAGGATGAGCCTTCAACCTCCAAAGACATGAAGGGAAAAGGAGTGTTGGAAGGCAATATTTTTATCAAAAATGTTTTAGTTAGAGTATTATTTGATACATGAGCTTCTAATAGTTTTATTTCTAAAACAACTGTAGAAGAATTAGAACTTGAACCTAAAATTGTTGACGACCCAATTTGCGTGACAAATCCTATAGGAGGTTCCACTAATCTTTGTATGCACTGTGAAAAAGTCCCAATTTCCTATCCTCCCCATCACTTTCCTTTTGATCTTTTCGTCTTAGATTTTACTGGATTTGAAATTTTACTCGGTATGATTGGTTGGCTAAGTACAGAACTATGCTCGATTGCGAAAATAGAACGATATCTTAATGGACCGTCTTTGGGAAAATCATAGAAATATCTTGTGAAGGTCCTAGTCCAAGAAGGGATAGTTTTCTTTATGCTTTGGATGCATCCCAGACAGGATTAGAAATAATACCAATTGTTAAAGAATGTGCAGATGTCTTTGAGGAAGTAAAAAGTTTGCCCCCACATCGAGAAATCGAGTTCCGTATCAATTTAGTTCCTAGTGCAATGCCAATTAAACAATAAGATTGAAGGATGGCTTCAAAAGAAAGGGATGAGTTGAATAACCAAACCCAAGAGCTATTAAAGAAAGGATTGATAAGACCTAGCCGTTTAAGTTGGGGATCAACAGTAGTTTTTGTTACTAAGTTCGATGGATCTTTAAGATTGTGTGTAGACTATCGAGATCTAAATAAGCAAACAATTAAGAACAAGTATCGTTTACCCTGAATAGATGACTTGTTTGACCAATTACACGGAGCTCGAGTTTTTCTAAAATGGACCTAGCTACAGGCTTCCATCAGTTAAGGATCGCAGAAGATTGCATCCATCTAACTGCATTCAAAGGTCCGAATACTTTCTATGAGTGGTTGGTTATGCCTTTTGGGCTGACTAATGCACCCGCTTATTTTGTTGACCTTATGAATAGAGTGTTTAGAGATGTGCTAAACAAATTTGTGTTAGTCTTTATCGATGATATCCTCATCTACTCAAAGACAGAAGAAGAACACTCAAGGCATCTAGAAGCTGTGTTGGAGATATTGAGAAATAACGTACTTAAAGCCAAATTCTTAAAGTGCCATTTTTGGGAGAAGGAGGTAAGATTCCTTGGACATATAATATCAAGGGATAGAATTTCAGTAGATCCAGGGAAAGTTGCAGCTATTCAAGATTGGAAGCAGCTACAAACTCCTAAAGAGATTCGTAGCTTCTTAGGTTTGGTAGGATATTACAGAAGATTCGTTCAAGACTTCTCTAAGATTGCCTATCACCTAACGAAGTTGACAATGAAGGATGCTAAATTTATCTGGACTCCTAAATGTGAAGAAGCATTCCAAGAACTAAAGAAGAGGTTGACAACCGCTCCATTTTTAGCAATTATAAATGGAAATAGTGGGTTAACCGTTTATACAGATGCTTGTGGAGAAGGAGTTGGTGCAGTTTTAATGCAAGATGGGAAGGTGATTGCTTATGCAAGTAGACAGCTGAAGACGCATGAGAAGAATTATGCAACACACGACTTAGAATTATTAGCCGTTGTGTTCTCTCTAAAGATATGGAGACATTATTTACCGGGTAAGAATTTTTTCATAGTTTATTTCGATAAAACATTGAATTGACCTTAGTAAATAATATCCCATCTTTTAGGTGAAAAATTCGAACTCTTCACGGACCACAAATCTTTGAAGTATCTTTTCACCCAGAAGGATTTGAACATGAGATAGCAACGCTGGATAGAATTTCTCGCGTCATATGATCTAGATATTCTATATACACCCGAGAAAGCCAACGTAGTAGCTGATGCATTGAGTAGGAAGTTAGCTACTATTTCTTATTTGGTAGTTAATCCAACTCTCCTAGAAAAGATCGCCAGCGAACAAAAGGAGGATCTATTTCTCAAGGAGATCGTTAGGAATATACATCAGGGATATAATTCAAGCTTTAAAATAGATAACCTTGGAGTATTGCGGCTAAATGAAAGAATTTGTGTTCGAGATGTTGGAAATCTTAGGCAAGAAGTACTAGCTGAATGCCACACAGCCAAACTTAGCATTCATCTGGGGATTCATAAGATGTACAAGGACATGAAGCGTACATTTTGGTGGAAAAGTATGAAGAGGGACATATTTATCTATGTCAGCCGTTGTGAAAATTGCCAAAGAATCAAAAGTGACCAACAGAAGACGGCATGATTACTTCAACCTTTGGAGATTCCAACTTGGAAGTGGGATCAAATATCCATGGATTTCATTGATGGCTTACCCCGAACAAGGAAAGGAAATGAAGGCATTTGAGTTATCATAGACCGATTAACCAAAAGTGCACACTTTATTCCAGTTAAGCCAACAAGAACTACAGCAAGCCTTGCAAATATATATATGAAGGAGATTGTTCGATTGCATGGAGTTCCAAGCAGTATAGTAAGCGATCGTGATCCAGTCTTCACTAGTCAGTTTTGGGAAGCACTACAGACAGCTTTGGGAACCAAGCTGAGTATAAGTACTACATATCACCTCCAAACTGATGGACAGACGGAAAGAGTCAACCGTGTTTTGGAAGATATTTTGAGGGCATGTATTCTAGACTTTGGAGGCTCGTGGGAGAATCATTTATATTTAGTAGAGTTCTCCTATAATAACAGCTATCAAGCTAGTATCGGCATGGCACCGTATGAATCTTTGTATGGTCGTCCATGTAAATCGCCAACATGTTGGATAGAATCTAGAGATCGGTTAGTGCTTGACCCAGATATGATACGAGAAGCTTCAGAAAAAGTTGATATGATTAGAAAGAAGCTAAAAAAGGCCCAAAGTAGATAGAAGAGTTATGCAGACTGAAGGCGTAGAAATCTGGAATTCTTAGTTGGAGATTCGGTTTTTTTGAAAATCTCTCCAATGAGAGGAGTAGTAAGATTTGGAAGAGCTGGAAAGTTAGCACCTCGATATATTGGACCTTTTCCTATTCTCGAATGAATCAACCCACTATCTTATCGAGTACAATTGCCTGAAAGATTGTCTGGTGTACACAATGTTTTTCACGTATTACATTTACGGAAGCATGCATATAACCCAGAACAAATTATAGAAACGGCTGCTCAGGACGACTTGGAGATAGAACCAAACTTATCAGTTATTAGAAGGCCTATTCGAATCGTGGATCAAGATGAGAAACGATTAAGAAGGAAGGTTGTAAAGTTGGTAAAAGTTCAATGGAGCGGGGATGTTGATGATTGCACATGGGAAACAGAAGATAGAATGAGTAAAGCATATCCTGAGTTTAGGATCGATGTATAGGCTTTATCTATCGTTTGAGTGTACTCAACGCATGTGGTGTAGTCGCTTATTGTATATATTCCATCTTATTGAATATCCTTTTGAGCTATTTTCTTCTTATCTAATTTCGAGGACGAAATTCTTTTAAGTATGGGAGAATGTAACGACCCAAAATTTAACCACTTCAAAATATAATATTTAAAGTGATTTTAAATGTAGAATATAAAAGGTTTTATGATTCAAATAATATTAGATAGGATTTGGAAATAGAAATATACATAAAAATAGTAACATTTGCTTATATCGACAAAAGTGACAAAATCCTGATTTCAGAAAAGTAAGTTTAAATGGTTTAATAAATTATTTTAATTTATTTATGAGTTTTTATATTTTTAAATGATATTCTACAAATTTATTTTTAAATTTGGTTTACATAAATAAATAGTTTAACTAAAACGTCAACATATGACCGTAAAACATTATGTAAAAAATCAACGTTTTGTCGATTTAAAGTTGTTACAACGTTGTTGCACCTTTATTTTAATATTCATATACATTTATATAAATATAGTAAGTATTAATTAAGTTGCTAATTAGGTTTACTTTTATTAAAACACAATTAGGAAATTCTAGAATATAATTAGAAAAAGTAAACTAATAAAAACAAAACATGTCAAATCAAAAGAAACATCATTATTACTTTATGTTTTCTGACTCCTTAAGTGATAAGAACATAAAGTAAAGATTTAAAAGGTGATGTTAAGTGTTGAAAAATAAGATTACTTTAAAAGTAAGTAAAGGGTATTTTGGTCTTTTGCAAATATAATATTTTTATCCAAATTTTTTTCTATAAATACACACCCACTTTCTCACTTCCTTCCACACTTCTTATTCTCAAAATTTCAAGCTTCTTCTTACCTCCTTTAATGGCTTTTAACCTTAACAAAGTTATGCCAAAATATTTCCAAAACTAAAACAAAGAAAATATCGACAAAACTCCATCCGAACCACTTCTGTAACGTCCCGGATTTTTCGCGCTCAAAAATCAGCATCCGTACTTCACCTTGTACTAGAATGCCGTAGATTCGACCGTTCAAATCCGATTCGCCGGAGCTTATAACACCATTAAGTATAACAACACAGCGGAAAAGAAAAGGAATATAGATATACAACATCTGATACAATATCCAGATACAACAATGATACAATGAATATCTATATACATCAGAGATATGATACAAGAAATAGCAGCGGAAAAGAAAATAGATAACACCAGCAGTGGATAGAATGTCTCCAATAGAATGCTCCAAGATAAGCAACGTCAATCCATGAACTCCAAGAACTGACTAGCTCCAGATAATCTACCAAACCTGAATATCTGAGAAACCCAACTCTAGACTGCCCGTGTGGAAAATTATGAGCACCCAGAGTTTAGGAAGGGAACAATAAACTCCGGATCAGTCATGGGACTGGTGTGAGCAACAAAAACAGTTTATCTTTAAAACAAATAGCAGAGAATTTTAAAGTCAATTCGCAATGCTTTTGGAAAATGAAACTACCATAAGACCTCCCACCACACACACAATGCAAACGCAGACTTGGAGGAGATTTCTTCTTATGATAGTCAAAGATGCTTACTACGCAAAATCATTGAATTATTATTATTAGTGCATAGTGGAAAACAATTTGAAAGTATAATATTAATCTTAGCCAGCATAGGTACCATTATACTATGCCTACTATAGCTACCATATTAGATGGTAGGTTCTACAACTAAAACCGTACAAGTTCCGTATTGGGAAATGGATTTCCAACAAATGGTCAGGCTAAGGAACTTCCTATGCCACGAAGGAAACGCCTCTGGCGGGACGCTCCGAGAGACAAACTGCTCTCTGCCAACAAGGCCGGGTTACCCCTGTAACAGGTAACTCACGAATATGCCACCTCCCGGTCCTTTGGGACCTTTATCCGAGCTCGGTATCCAACATCACACATCATAAAGAAAGTGTATCCACATGAGTAAGTATCTGGGCTCCATACCATGACACCACCCCTTTCCAGAAGGAAATGACATACCCTAAAGGGCGCGACCCTCATAACCTTGCCGCAACATTCCTGTTTCGACCATTTCCGGGTAGTGAGGCTCGACGAAGTCTCGTCCACAAAGCTACGCTTTGTCACAAAGCCATGCTTTGGGTCAACAGATGATCAACCTATGATCACAAAGATAAATGATCAAACAAATGATCATATCACAAATGATCAAACACTGATCATCACACAGCAACACTCAGCATGTCACATTACCAAATTGGGATATATCGCTGATAAATTTCAACTACATAACCTCTGAGCTCGTACGTCTCAGAGAAGGGTGTTAAGCTAAGAGAATAAATTCTCCGCCACCAAACAGAAATGTATTTGAAAGAAATCTGCTTTATACCTCAAAGTGTAATGTCAGACATGTATCCATACAAGTCTGTTCCGGGATCGAACAGAACCGAAGGCACTTCTCACGAAGCCCTTGCAAATCCGGATAATTTTCAATCACGTCCGGACATCCCGTCACAAAAGAGTGATATAAATCTCTATACCGGCGCGACTCAGTGCAGAGACATTCGACAGGTTGTCCTTTCATTTTCGAAAAATATCCGGTCTTCAACACCGGTCTTCAAATGCGATCCATATCGTCGAATCACTTATTCAGAATGGGTTATGTGACACAAAGGTCCTCTCCCGGCTAAACCGAATAGTGAGCGCAATATTTAAAAATATACGGATATTGGGATTTCAATTAAGTCACAACTTAAACCCAAACTTTCTTTTCAAATGGTTTAACAAATTACCATTTCAAATCTTTTAAACAAAAAGATTCATTTTAACAACCTTTAATGGTTTAAAACAATTTCCACATTTTTAATCTTTTAAACAAAAGATTTAATTCATAAAGTTCACCCAGTTTCACAAAGATTCATTTACAGATTTTCCAAATCAATTTCCATTTCAATTTGATTAACTCGTTAAATCTTTAAATCAAAGATTTATTCATAGCTTTCAAAACAATTTCATTTCGAATGGTTTAAACAAATCATCACTTTAAATCTGTTAAAAATAGACAGATTTAATTCATAGCTTTCAAAAAGAATTCATTCATAGTTTGGAAAATCCATTTTTCAATTCACTTGAAATTCCTTTAATTTAAACTGGAATTTCTTTTCTTATCTAAAAGCTTTTATCATTTGAAAACAACAGTTTTCAATTTGGAAATCTGATTCATTCATACGAGTTGAAATCCTTGGTTTAAATTCAAATTCCCAAAATTATACTTTTGAAATGGTTTAATTCATACAAACACATTTATATCATCTTTTATCCCTAGTTTCCAAATCATAGATTTAATTTCAAACTTGAATTCAAATTAAAATTTAATTATTTAAATTTTCAAAACTCGATTAAGTTATTCAAAATAGCTTTTATCTTTGAAATCCTATTTCAAAAGCTTTTCACTTTTAAACCCAAATTTCAAATTCCAAAATCAATTGAAATTAAAATTTCAATTTCAAAAACATTGAATTTACATTATTTGTGACTTAACCGATTTCCACGTGAAATCCATATTTGTGTGTGTATAAGTGTAGTCCAGGGGTTTCACACAATAGTGCAACATCAATCATCACGGATATATCGATAAGCGGTATAATCGATAATGCTTATCTTCATTCACAAATCACCGATATAATAAACTTATCGGTCACAAAGATTCACAATTATAATTCGATGTGGGTTTCGGATAACCAACTGGAATCCGACTCCCTGTCGCATCGAAATTCAAATGTCGTTTACGGGTCAAGGGGTTTTCATATTCATATAGTAATATATCACAGAAACAGGAATCACAGATCACGACATAAATCAGGACGTATCACAAAGCATCATATATCAGGAATATCAAACAATCAAATCATCCAATAGAATCCAAACATTCACAAGTGAATTTATTAATCAACTGATTAATTTAAATCAGATGTATCAATTTAATAATCCAGGTTAATTATCGTAATTTAATTACAAATTATTTGAAAATCTTTCTTTCAAATTTATTGGTTAACCCTTAATCATTAACTAATTATTCTTAATTAAATGAATTAATTGATCTTTAATTATTAAATCTTAATTAATCATCATTATTAATTAATCCTTTGATTTATTAACAAATAATTAATTTAGTTAACTATGAGTCATACATTAATTAACTCAAGTAGTTAATTATAATTTATAAATCACTTCATCATTAATTTATCTTTACTTACAATTATAAAGTAATTATTCTTAAATACTTTCTAAAATAATTCAATTAATTATTTATTTTAATCAACATCTTAAAGCTCCTCTTAAACTTTTGGAAATCAAATCATCATTAACTACAATTTTACTGTTAATTAACCTTTATACTTAAATTAATTGCTTAATAATAATTATGCGTTTTAAAAACATTGTTAAAGTATTTACGACAATAATTAATTCTTGTATTAAATCCTTGACTTAAACAATAAAACCTTTATTAAGTTGCAGTGTTTAAGACTTGTAAAAAACAAAGTTATTAACTTTTATAACTGCTGCACTTAAACAAACCCCGAGTTTCCCCTGTTTTCTACTCGAGTTCGCACCCGAGTAAAACCCCCAAATCCCCGAAGCCTACTTCGAGTCGACATCATCTTCCCCAAACGAACGAACCCATACATCACCGTGCACACGTGCACGTGCACATCTACTCTGGCCACCAGAGATCAACGCTCCGACCCTCGCCACGTCGTCGAACACCTCCTCAGACGAACTCACCACCCAGAACAAGGAACTAGTCACGAACTCGAAATCGAGCAGTTCGATCCCCCAGGCACTCCATCCCAATCAACTGAAACGCCTCGCCGCCGACAATCGTGACGACTACCTCACCTGCCACCTATCACAATCGAAAGCACATCCATTCCTCTTCCTTCCTACCCAAAATCGAAGAACTCGGTCGCGTCCCTAATCTCCAAATCGATCGCGTTCCCAGGCCATACCAGAACTCCTTAAACCCTAAAATCGCTTCGTCCCAACAATTCATACATTAGATAATTTTTTTTTTATTTTTCTTGTCTTCGTGAATCATCAAGCTATCTTCAAAACGAAATTCAACATCTAAAATTAATTTGATCACCAGAGATTGATAAAGAAGCATTTTTGGTTCATCTCAGAACTGCACCTTATACACTTATCTAAAAATTCCCATTTTTGTTTTAAAAATCTTACTTTTGTGTGTAGATTCAAGCCATGTAATTGAATTAGCAATTCAAAATACTTGAATCCAACATAAAATTTATCTGTTGCTCAAAAAATCCAATTTTCAGTTAATATACTTTACTAACATGTCTAAACAAATTTTTATAGCTTGTTCCATGTTCAAACAACTTATTTTGTTTTTAAAACGTAAGCCTATAAATGATTGAATGAAGATATTTTGTATTTTGATTATCTACTTACCTCTGTAACAAAAAAAAAGTATATTCAAACTTTACAGAACACCTATATATGAACACAGAACTATATAACCAAATACATATGTAAACATACTATTATCAATGAATCATACGCACAGATTTCATTAAACTTAAGTCTTGAAAATTTCGTTTACTCACCTTGAAAAGTTTTGAAACAGAGAAGATCCTGTTTTGCTTTGAACTTGAATATAAAGTGATGTTTTCTATTTTTTCTTCTTCTGTAACTTGAAGACCAGAAATAGATTTAATCCTTGAGCTTGATTTCCCCTCAATTTGAAACTGAAATACTTTGTTTTTAAGATGATCTATAGCTTCAAGGTTTGGACTTGAACTTTGATTTGTTTTTGTTTTCAGGCTTTGAGCTGCTTTGTTTTTTTTTTCTTCAAATCTTTGAAATGCTTTAGTTTTAAAGATCTGGAACTTGCTTTGCTTAAGACTGAGGTTTGTTTAAGCTTTGCAATGGCATTCTTTTTAGAGGTGCTCAGCTTATAGGAACGAACTGAAATGAGGAGCTTGACAAAAAGAAGAGTTTACTGGTGATATCATTTTGTACAACATGTTGATAAATGTTTTGTACCACAATTCAGAGATTTTTTTTTCTTTTGTATTGACTACGCAGAAGTTGGGGGCTGATGATAATATTTGTGGTGGCTACATTAATTAAGGTGTACAAATTTACATATTTATATTTTCTTTTCTCTTTCATTTCGGCTGATGAGATATGGTGTTGTGTACTTAGGATATGTTTATTTTTATTACTTTGCCATGTTATACATTGTTATGTTGTCTTGTATTATTTTATAAACTCAATTATTTAACTTACTTTAATATTTAATGCCTTTTATTAAATTTATAAATTCAAATCATTATCATTATTATTAGCCATTTATTTACAATTTAAATTCAAGTCAAATATATATCTATATATATTTATATTTTTCAAACTCACTCATATATGCCCAAATACATATATACACATATATACAATATTTTAATCTCAAATGATTTATACAGAATATACTTGGATATCGGGGAAACTCGCTCCATTTAATCAACTTAATTTCACAATTTTTATTCAAAAATTTATTTAATCATAAATTTAACTCAAAATTTCATTTAATTATTAATTTAAATAAATTTAAATTTCGGGGTCGTTACAAACTTCCCCCCTTAAAAGAATTTCGTCCTCGAAATTCGCAGGCACGAAAACAACAAAGATAGATAGATTCGATCTCCTATAATTCCTCAAACTTACGATATGAATTCCAAATTCAAGTCGGAATATCTCAGAATACATACCAATTTGTCCCTCTTCGGACTTTGGTATTCACAAGAAATTAGAATATAATTTCAAAATTTGGTTTCAAACGGTATCGTTTCATTGATTTAATTCAATTTTATCCTCATATTCTATTAATCAATTTACTCAAATTAAAATTTCCAATTCAAATTCATTAAGGTTTAAAACAAAAAGCTGATAAGAAACCGATGAAGATAAGGATTTTCTACAACGATTCGTAAGCTACCATCACATCGAAACTTCTTCTTGTAGCTGGTACGAAGAAATCAAAAGAATTTGGAAACGAATCAAAGGAGATTGATAGAGAAAGATTGTTTCCACTGTTGCAGGGTATTGACCATTTATAGTCGTATTCCCTTGTCCCCTATCTCGTCCTCTTCTTGCACTCATACTCACTATCAGTGGATAGTAAGAGAATTTACTGAGACGTTCAGACTGATATATGAGAATTACTCATTCTAGAGTTTACTTCACTCTATCTCTAATGAGCTACTTAACGTGTTATACTCCTGAGCTAAAGTTCAACCTTAGCTCTGATACCACTTGTAAAGACCCAAAAGTTGGCCTTCGAAAATCGGCATCCGTACTTCACCTTGTACTAGAATGCCGTAGATTCGACCGTTCAAATCCGATTCGCCGGAGCTTATAACAACATTAAGTATAACAACACAGCGGAAAAGAAAAGGAATATAGATATACAACATCTGATACAATATCCAGATACAACAATGATACAATGAATATCTATATACATCAGAGATATGATACAAGAAATAGCAGCGGAAAAGAAAATAGATAACACCAGCAGTGGATAGAATGTCTCCAATAGAATGCTCCAAGATAAGCAACGTCAATCCATGAACTCCAAGAACTGACTAGCTCCAGATAATCTACCAAACCTGAATATCTGAGAAACCCAACTCTAGACTGCCCGTGTGGAAAATTATGAGCACCCAGAGTTTAGGAAGGGAACAATAAACTCCGGATCAGTCATGGGACTGGTGTGAGCAACAAAAACAGTTTATCTTTAAAACAAATAGCAGAGAATTTTAAAGTCAATTCGCAATGCTTTTGGAAAATGAAACTACCATAAGACCTCCCACCACACACACAATGAAAACGCAGACTTGGAGGAGATTTCTTCTTATGATAGTCAAAGATGCTTACTACGCAAAATCATTGAATTATTATTATTAGTGCATAGTGGAAAACAATTTGAAAGTATAATATCAATCTTAGCCAGCATAGGTACCATTATACTATGCCTACTATAGCTACCATATTAGATGGTAGGTTCTACAACTAAAACCGTACAAGTTCCGTATTGGGAAATGGATTTCCAACAAATGGTCAGGCTAAGGAACTTCCTATGCCACGAAGGAAACGCCTCTGGCGGGACGCTCCGAGAGACAAACTGCTCTCTGCCAACAAGGCCGGGTTACCCCTGTAACAGGTAACTCACGAATATGCCACCTCCCGGTCCTTTGGGACCTTTATCCGAGCTCGGTATCCAACATCACACATCATAAAGAAAGTGTATCCACATGAGTAAGTATCTGGGCTCCATACCATGACACCACCCCTTTCCAGAAGGAAATGACATACCCTAAAGGGTACGACCCTCATAACCTTGCCGCAACATTCCTGTTTCGACCATTTCCGGGTAGTGAGGCTCGATGAAGTCTCGTCCACAAAGCTACGCTTTGTCACAAAGCCATGCTTTGGGTCAACAGATGATCAACCTATGATCACAAAGATAAATGATCAAACAAATGATCATATCACAAATGATCAAACACTGATCATCACACAGCAACACTCAGCATGTCACATTACCAAATTGGGATATATCGCTGATAAATTTCAACTACATAACCTCTGAGCTCGTACGTCTCAGAGAAGGGTGTTAAGCTAAGAGAATAAATTCTCCGCCACCAAACAGAAATGTATTTGAAAGAAATCTGCTTTATACCTCAAAGTGTAATGTCAGACATGTATCCATACAAGTCTGTTCCGGGATCGAACAGAACCGAAGGCACTTCTCACGAAGCCCTTGCAAATCCGGATAATTTTCAATCACGTCCGGACTTCCCGTCACAAAAGAGTGATATAAATCTCTATACCGGCGCGACTCAGTGCAGAGACATTCGACAGGTTGTCCTTTCATTTTCGAAAAATATCCGGTCTTCAACACCGGTCTTCAAATGCGATCCATATCGTCGAATCACTTATTCGGAATGGGTTATGTGACACAAAGGTCCTCTCCCGGCTAAACCGAATAGTGAGCGCAATATTTAAAAATATACGGATATTGGGATTTCAATTAAGTCACAACTTAAACCCAAACTTTCTTTTCAAATGGTTTAACAAATTACCATTTCAAATCTTTTAAACAAAAAGATTCATTTTAACAACCTTTAATGGTTTAAAACAATTTCCACATTTTTAATCTTTTAAACAAAAGATTTAATTCATAAAGTTCACCCAGTTTCACAAAGATTCATTTACAGATTTTCCAAATCAATTTCCATTTCAATTTGATTAACTCGTTAAATCTTTAAATCAAAGATTTATTCATAGCTTTCAAAACAATTTCATTTCGAATGGTTTAAACAAATCATCACTTTAAATCTGTTAAAAATAGACAGATTTAATTCATAGCTTTCAAAAAGAATTCATTCATAGTTTGGAAAATCCATTTTTCAATTCACTTGAAATTCCTTTAATTTAAACTGGAATTTCTTTTCTTATCTAAAAGCTTTTATCATTTGAAAACAACAGTTTTCAATTTGGAAATCTGATTCATTCATACGAGTTGAAATCCTTGGTTTAAATTCAAATTCCCAAAATTATACTTTTGAAATGGTTTAATTCATACAAACACATTTATATCATCTTTTATCCCTAGTTTCCAAATCATAGATTTAATTTCAAACTTGAATTCAAATTAAAATTTAATTATTTAAATTTTCAAAACTCGATTAAGTTATTCAAAATAGCTTTTATCTTTGAAATCCTATTTCAAAATCTTTTCACTTTTAAACCCAAATTTCAAATTCCAAAATCAATTGAAATTAAAATTTCAATTTCAAAAACATCGAATTTACATTATTTGTGACTTAACCGATTTCCACGTGAAATCCATATTTGTGTGTGTATAAGTGTAGTCCAGGGGTTTCACACAATAGTGCAACATCAATCATCACGGATATATCGATAAGCGGTATAATCGATAACGCTTATCTTCATTCACAAATCACCGATATAATAAACTTATCGGTCACAAAGATTCACAATTATAATTCGATGTGGGTTTCGGATAACCAACTGGAATCCGACTCCCTGTCGCATCGAAATTCAAATGTCGTTTACGGGTCAAGGGGTTTTCATATTCATATAGTAATATATCACAGAAACAGGAATCACAGATCACGACATAAATCAGGACGTATCACAAAGCATCATATATCAGGAATATCAAACAATCAAATCATCCAATAGAATCCAAACATTCACAAGTGAATTTATTAATCAACTGATTAATTTAAATCAGATGTATCAATTTAATAATCCAGGTTAATTATCGTAATTTAATTACAAATTATTTGAAAATCTTTCTTTCAAATTTATTGGTTAACCCTTAATCATTAACTAATTATTCTTAATTAAATGAATTAATTGATCTTTAATTATTAAATCTTAATTAATCATCATTATTAATTAATCCTTTGATTTATTAACAAATAATTAATTTAGTTAACTATGAGTCATACATTAATTAACTCAAGTAGTTAATTATAATTTATAAATCACTTCATCATTAATTTATCTTTACTTACAATTATAAAGTAATTATTCTTAAATACTTTCTAAAATAATTCAATTAATTATTTATTTTAATCAACATCTTAAAGCTCCTCTTAAACTTTTGGAAATCAAATCATCATTAACTACAATTTTACTGTTAATTAACCTTTATACTTAAATTAATTGCTTAATAATAATTATGCGTTTTAAAAACATTGTTAAAGTATTTACGACAATAATTAATTCTTGTATTAAATCCTTGACTTAAACAATAAAACCTTTATTAAGTTGCAGTGTTTAAGACTTGTAAAAAACAAAGTTATTAACTTTTATAACTGCTGCACTTAAACAAACCCCGAGTCTCCCCTGTTTTCTACTCGAGTTCGCACCCGAGTAAAACCCCCAAATCCCCGAAGCCTACTTCGAGTCGACATCATCTTCCCCAAACGAACGAACCCATACATCACCGTGCACACGTGCACGTGCACATCTACTTTGGCCACCAGAGATCAACGCTCCGACCCTCGCCACGTCGTCGAACACCTCCTCAGACGAACTCACCACCCAGAACAAGGAACTAGTCACGAACTCGAAATCGAGCAGTTCGATCCCCCAGGCACTCCATCCCAATCAACTGAAACGCCTCGCCGCCGACAATCGTGACGACTACCTCACCTGCCACCTATCACAATCGAAAGCACATCCATTCCTCTTCCTTCCTACCCAAAATCGAAGAACTCGGTCGCGTCCCCAATCTCCAAATCGATCGCGTTCCCAGGCCATACCAGAACTCCTTAAACCCTAAAATCGCTTCGTCCCAACAATTCATACATTAGATAATTTTTTTTTATTTTTCTTGTCTTCGTGAATCATCAAGCTATCTTCAAAACGAAATTCAACATCTAAAATTAATTTGATCACCAGAGATTGATAAAGAAGCATTTTTGGTTCATCTCAGAACTGCACCTTATACACTTATCTAAAAATTCCCATTTTTGTTTTAAAAATCTTACTTTTGTGTGTAGATTCAAGCCATGTAATTGAATTAGCAATTCAAAATACTTGAATCCAACATAAAATTTATCTGTTGCTCAAAAAATCCAATTTTCAGTTAATATACTTTACTAACATGTCTAAACAAATTTTTATAGCTTGTTCCATGTTCAAACAACTTATTTTGTTTTTAAAACGTAAGCCTATAAATGATTGAATGAAGATATTTTGTATTTTGATTATCTACTTACCTCTGTAACCAAAAAAAAAGTATATTCAAACTTTACAGAACACCTATATATGAACACAGAACTATATAACCAAATACATATGTAAACATACTATTATCAATGAATCATACGCACAGATTTCATTAAACTTAAGTCTTGAAAATTTCGTTTACTCACCTTGAAAAGTTTTGAAACAGAGAAGATCCTGTTTTGCTTTGAACTTGAATATAAAGTGATGTTTTCTATTTTTTCTTCTTCTGTAACTTGAAGACCAGAAATAGATTTAAGCCTTGAGCTTGATTTCCCCTCAATTTGAAACTGAAATACTTTGTTTTTAAGATGATCTGTAGCTTCAAGGTTTGGACTTGAACTTTGATTTGTTTTTGTTTTCAGGCTTTGAGCTGCTTTGTTTTTTTTTTCTTCAAATCTTTGAAATGCTTTAGTTTTAAAGATCTGGAACTTGCTTTGCTTAAGACTGAGGTTTGTTTAAGCTTTGCAATGGCATTCTTTTTAGAGGTGCTCAGCTTATAGGAACGAACTGAAATGAGGAGCTTGACAAAAAGAAGAGTTTACTGGTGATATCATTTTGTACAACATGTTGATAAATGTTTTGTACCACAATTCAGAGATTTTTTTTCTTTTGTATTGACTACGCAGAAGTTGGGGGCTGATGATAATATTTGTGGTGGCTACATTAATTAAGGTGTACAAATTTACATATTTATATTTTCTTTTCTCTTTCATTTCGGCTGATGAGATATGGTGTTGTGTACTTAGGATATGTTTATTTTTATTACTTTGCCATGTTATACATTGTTATGTTGTCTTGTATTATTTTATAAACTCAATTATTTAACTTACTTTAATATTTAATGCCTTTTATTAAATTTATAAATTCAAATCATTATCATTATTATTAGCCATTTATTTACAATTTAATTCAAGTCAAATATATATCTATATATATTTATATTTTTCAAACTCACTCATATATGCCCAAATACATATATACACATATATACAATATTTTAATCTCAAATGATTTATACAGAATATACTTGGATATCGGGGAAACTCGCTCCATTTAATCAACTTAATTTCACAATTTTTATTCAAAAATTTATTTAATCATAAATTTAACTCAAAATTTCATTTAATTATTAATTTAAATAAATTTAAATTTCGGGGTCGTACAACTTCAAAACGCCTCCTTTCCTCTTCTATTACTCACGCCCCCTTCCTCCATTTTGGCCGGGCACTCCTAGCCTTCCCCAAGCCAAGTCAAGCCATCCAATTCTAAGTGCTCAAGGAATCATAAGCTAAAAACGTCGAAGCTATAGCCGATTTTTCGTTCGCCAAAACCAAACAAAGTGAGAACTCTAAAATATTAAGTAGGAAATGTTTATATAATGTTTTGTAAGTTATAAATGTTGTTTGGATGTTAATAATGATATTTGATAAGTGTTTGAAAAAGAAAGCAAACACCTTTAAGTCATTTGCAAAAGTTAGTAAGCAAATATGTACATAAATGAAAATCAGGTGACATTATAATAAAAAAGTTGGTAAATTAATTTGCAAGTTCATATGACATGTTAGAATATGTTAAAATGGTTATGAACATTGTTTTGATTGTTTATTAGTTGTATATTGAATACATATGTTGAAACACGTCACGAATTTACACGACGTATAATCACATGGAAATCACTTTCCAAAAGAAATGAAATGTAATATGGAATCATTTATACCCTTGAAAAATGTTTGAAAATGCTTTAGAAATGATTCCTAAGTGTTTAAACTTGTCTCGGCAAAGTTTGGATATGAATCTCAAAATACGCCTAAAATTTGACGCGTCGCGTAACGGTAATTCGTGTTTACGCGTCAAAAGTTCAAACGAACATACGAAGTGAAATATAGTTCGGAATTCTTCGAAGTAAGAATTTTCCGAATCCTTATATCCATATCTTTCATATAAAAAAGGAAAATCAAGATTTCATCTTATATATTTTGAAATATGGCAAAATCAATTTTCAAGAAAAATCCAGTTTTTGCACTAAATAACCAATGTTGAAAATTGATGAAATTAATGTTTTAAAAATATGAAATAAATTCTAAAAAATCTTTTAAAATGACTAAAAGGTGATTTAAGTTGAAAAGATGAATTTCTAAATGAGATAAAAGTTGTTTTGAAGAATATAGCTTTTAAAGCACTTTTTGTAACACTATTTGCAACACTTTTCGCAACGCTTTTCAATAACTTTTGAAATAAAGGTTGAAACTTAACAATTCTTTCCCAAATCCTTAGTAAATGTTTTTTAAGTAAATAATAAAGCATTTCAAAAGAAATTTGAACAATTTAACATTATTTCGAAGATGGTTAAATAAATATTTAAGTGATTTAAAAAGGGAAAATGAGTATGCGGAAACGACTAGTACATTTGTCCCGCTATGAGATCTAAAAGTGAAAACAAGGTGTGTAACTAAGGTTAGGGATGGAGCAACCAATGCCTTGAACTTACTTGGCCTTCATTTTATCTTTTATGCGAGGGGTGGAACATATCGAAAGGAAAGCCCGGATGCTCAACTTGGATTTTATAGAAATAATCTTCTTATACTCATTATTAAAATCCGAAGAGGGAACTTGTCCTATTCATGGAATTTAAAAGGTGATCTCACCGTTATTCCACCCATAACACTCGTTGAATACGGAAGTTGAT
Organism: Allium fistulosum; assembly: GCA_030737815.1. Taxonomy (NCBI): domain Eukaryota; kingdom Viridiplantae; phylum Streptophyta; class Magnoliopsida; order Asparagales; family Amaryllidaceae; genus Allium; species Allium fistulosum. The sequence continues at coordinate 408,329,992 of CM060908.1, read as the reverse complement.
TTTGGATAAAAGTAGAATGATTTCTATAATCCTATTTTCTCAAAACATACTCTTTAAAAATGATTTGAGAAATATTCAAAAATTGGTTTAAATGATTCCGTATTTACTAAAAGAATATTTTGAAAATATATATCTCTCGAAGATATTTTGGTAAAAGAAAATGAATGAATCGAAAAACAATCACCTAATTACATCATTTTTGTCGATGATTGGATTTCGAAGGAACCGGGTCGGATTTGGGTGATTCCTATTCGAAAACCACTTCAAACCAATTTACGTGTTCTAAGATTGAAGATGTTTGAAGATGGAGATATTGAGATGAATAATAACGAGGGACTACTTGTTGATTAACTGGGGATAAACTCCCGATTCACTATATTGTAGCAGTGGTCTCTTTGTTATGAAAAACCTCAAAACCACAAGGACTTCTCGCCTAGTAATGGTCGAGGAAAGTGTCTTCGGTTTGTCCTCTTCCTGGACAACTTGTATAGAAGTTTGTCTGACATTGCATTTCTAAAAATTACGTACATTGGTTTTTACAAACGTACATCAGTGGTGGCGGAGAAGGCAATTTCTCTTAGCTTAACACCCTCCTTGAGACGTACGAGCTCAAGGGTTGTATTTTTGTAGAAGGCAATTAGTAGTCAATGGAAATGGCAATGTGGCATTAAAAGATGTGATGTGTGCTATGTGAAAAGGTAATCGTTGCCTCAAGCCAAATCAACCGAAAATGACTGAAATAGGGTTAGATGCGGCAAGGCTAAGTGGGTCATTTCCAATTAGGGTATGATCATCCCCTTCTAGATATATTTCTTCCTGCTATGACGTTCGGGATGTAAATTAATGTGGATGTATGCGAAGAGAGCTCTCGGATAAAGGTCGGTAACGAACGGGGGATGATATATTCGGTACTATCTAGTTATAGAGATAGGCCGGTCTTGTGTTGGTAGAGGATCCTTTGTGATGGTACTCCATCGTTAGGTAGTCCCTTCACCTGGTCATTTGTATGGAAATCCATTCTCCAATAAGAACCCGCGACTTTGTTTGTATTGGTGTAATGAATAGCCTCGAAATGCTATATGGGTAACCATTTCGGCTAAGATTAATAAGTTTATTTGCAAATGTTTTCAAAGAAAGTCATTAAGAATAATATCCCTAAATTTTACGTAATAAAGAGTTTTGGTTATCATAAGGTAAAAACCCGTTCCGTGTTTAAGTGCGACGTGGTCTTATGAGATATCCTTTTGTTTTCAAAACATCGTACTTTGAGTTCTCACACCAGTCCCATGACTGACCTGAAGTTTTTTTTTTCCTTTAAACTCTGGGTGCCCTATTTTTCCTGCAGCCGTGTAGTCAGTATACCTTAGGAGCATTTTGGAGCATGTTGGGGAGCATTTTGTAGAAGACTTTTGGAGCTATGAAGCTGAAGTACCTTATGTAGATATCTGCCATTTTTTCGCTGTGTTATGTAGTATGTATTTTCCAGCATATGTACGGATAGATAGTTATAACTATCCCGCTGGATTTTCATTTGACTCTGATCATTTATGTATAATTAAAATGTTGAATGCGATGTGAGATTCTATTATTGTGTTATCTTCTATCTTTATTTTCTTTTACACCCCTAATAATCTGCCTCCCTGGCACTAGGATATATAGCACATGAATACCATTGATGTAGTAGTGTCGTATTCCGAAGGTCGAGGAGACGGGTCGTCACACATGTTATATAGAATTATACATGTGAACTTGATTCTAATCATCTTGGATCGATCTCATAGTCTACATGTATTATTAGTCATTGCAAACCTAGTTTGAAGGACTCATAATGCTCTTTCTACATCTTTCAATTATCTCTCTTACATCTCAGCGAACTTTACCTGCTTTGGTGTGATTGGATTTGGGCAAGTCTTCCCAATAGTACTCCATTTTGGATAATTCACGTCTTTGAGATAGTACCCATGTTCATAATTATTTTGGCCAAGTGTAAATGACACATGATTGATTTACCAAGTGCAAGATTATTAAAAAAATGTGACCTCTCAATCACATTTTGGTCCTTACTAGAGTTTAACCATTCGAAAGAAAGAATGTCAAATCCACAAACTATATGAAACAACTGCTCCCAAAATAATAGTTGATTTTTTTCCTTACCATTATAAGATCCATGACATGCTTTAGGATAGTTCTTCCCTTCCCAATGCATACAATCAAGAATTCTTAATATTCCTACCAATCCTTTGTTTCGTGCATTTATCTAATCCTTGCAACATTATTTTCATAGGAGATCTTATGTACTCGGTGTCCTAAACAACTATTATACATTGATGGAATTTTTTAAGAGTTTCCAGTGTAGTACTCTTAGAAATCTGGCATGCATCATCTAGCGCACCCGTAGGGGTTCCATAGGCTAACATCCTTAGGACAACAACCATTTTTTGTTCTCCGCTTAAACACTACAATTTTGTAGCATTTGACATATGAATAGAGTATTTATTATTCTTTTGCATACCTGCCAAATTCCTCAAAATTAAATCTCTTCGCATTCAGAATCTTTACCGAAACATATCTGGTAGCATTGAATTTGGGTTGAAGTCATTTTGCATGAGAGTTTAATGGAATGCAAAATGATTACGATTTATATATTCCCTACCAAAAACTGAAACACCATGCTTTCTGGATGTTGGGCCATGAGTTTCTTGGTATATATCTACCATTTCTTGTATTTTTACGGCTTCTTCATGCAAAATCTCTTCCTCTTCAGAATTACTATCGAACGCCATAACACATTTGAGAAAAGATGAGGTATTTGTTCTAGTATATAATTGTTTGATGAGTGAGAAAAGTTAAAGTTAGTACTTTGTTATTCGAGATGAATGTTGAATTCCTTATTGAAGAGAAGTTTATAGACAATGTTGGACAATTGTTTCAGAGTGTTGTCAACTCAACTTTAACATATTGTGCAGTATATTGTACCAATTTGACATTGCAAGGTGGAATATGCTTTCGTAAATTTTGTGGATATGTTAGGACAATTATTTCAGAGTGATGTCTGAAGGAACCCAGTCTGTATCATAGCGGGTCAAATGCGTAGATTCATTTTTTTTGCTCTATTTGGATAATAGTTGGGCTATGAAGTCTAATGGGTTTCACTAGATTCAATCCAGTTGTTTTTAATAAAATCATATCTTATTAATATTGTTTAATTCTAGATTAATTAAATCTACTTTAATTAAGCATTTTATGTGAATAAGTATGAATATATCAATAATATTGATATTTCTAAATGATGTGACATACACGTGAAACATATAGTGAATATAATTGCTTGATGTTTAGAGATGAAAACTAACACGAAATTAGACTTATATATAATCATATTAAGTTCTAAAAGGAAAGGATACAAGTAGATCGTTAACTGATTCCATCTTCCACTTTTGCAACATTCAATTTATACTGCATTTAACTTTCATATAAAAAGAGATGAGATAATAATATGTTTATATGACAAAAACAACAAATAATAACATGGTTAGTATATAAATGTGCAAATATTGGGATTTATCTACCATATATATATATATTCGCTATTTGTGTTTGTGCGTGTAACCATAGAACTCACTCAAGAATGCAGGTATGAAAGAAGGCTTGTGAAGGCATTATAGAAGCTTCGCAAGAATCAAAATGATGGGTTTCGCCATGGTTCAAAAGTGGGGTTTCGATGGAATTGGAGTAGCTTTCGAAGAGGTTGGATTGGTGCCATAAGCACCTGATGCTTCTACAAGTATTAAATGGAGTATGGGCTTCCAAAGGAGTCGAAAAAGGATAAGACTACCCTTCCGCTTTAGTTGATCCTTTCGAAATAGTTGGTTCTGCATGCATAAAGGAGTTTTGAATGTGTTAAAATACCTTTAGAAGGTATCAAATAGCAAGCTTCCATACATATATCATATCCTTCGAAATAGTTGGAGAAGATCCTACCAAAACAACCCTTTCGAAAGCAAATACCAGCCTTTCGAACTAGTTGAACCCTTCCACAAGTATTAGGAAGGTTTCACACATGACCAGTATTGCCTCCACAAACATCAAAGGACAAGCTTCTACATTAATTAAGGGGATACTTTCGAAAGCCATCTTCCGCAACCATCATCTGTCTACCAAGAAGTGTCCTCCATTACAATTGACCTTTCGTAACGATTCTTCCATCAACATTTAAATCCTTTCGAAACCATCCAAATGCCCTTCTTCACTCATTCAAGAAGCAATCCACCATGTTAGCACCAGATCTTAAAAACAATGAAAAGATTTCAAGGGTTTTGAAGAGGTTAGAAGTGCTTCCGCTTATACTTAAACAACATAATGGGGTACCTTAGTTTATTCGCTACCAAAAGAAGCATCCTTTCAATGGTGTCGAAAGGCTCCAGAAGTACTCGAAAGAAATATTGATGATCATCGGATCAATATCCATTATTAACATGCTTTCGATAGTAACGAAAGGGAAAATTCAAGCATAACAAAAGACCCAAATATCTACCCACAACTTTGAAACCATGAAGGCAGAAGGACGAGGGTGAAAGGATATGTGCGAAACGTCAGAAAGGAGACCTTTCGACAGCTTCGAAAGGATGGACGTGGAAAGGTCCAACCCGCATCTATAAACACGACCATAGGGGTCCAAGTTTGGGAGGAACTTTCATTTTCACATTTCTTTGCCGAATAAAATTCTTGTAACCTTAAACCAAATTAGGGACAAATTCCATTACTTGTAATCCATTTATGAGACATAAAAAGAGAGGATGGATGGATCTGATATCGATTTCGAATATGAAAATGATCATTTCGGCCATTAGCTTGTCTAATAACCAATTGCACATCATACACACTTATCTTATTAACCCTTTATTGGCATATGCTATGCAATAGAGCTTATTTGGATATCTCGACTTTAAAGCATATTATAATCACGTCCAAAGCCTATGCGGCACCAAAAAAACATGGTGATGTATCATCGAGTCCATTGGACTTATGTTATTTATCCAAAATAAGGCTCTATGGCATCTTCAATCCACTTATTATTTCAATGTATACACTTTGGGTTTCGAATTCTTTCGAAGGGGTACACATTGGGTTTCGAATCCTTTCGAAGGGGTACACATTGGGTTCTAAATCCTTTAGAAGGGGACTGGACCATCGAAGGGATTTTCATTGAAGGCATTGAATCAAACCCTTTGAAGGACTTCTTCGAAAGGTGTCTAAACACTTTGGATCATATCCTTGCTTTCAAAGGAGTCCACCCTATGACAATAGCATGAACACTTTCAAAGGGGTCCATTTAAAGTGGGGTTTTAATCTCATTTTGTTCCCTTCGAAAAGGGTTCTCCTATAACACCCTTAATTTTAAATAACATTATTTAGGATATTTAATTATATAAATTAAGTAGAATAATTTAAATGTTAAGTGATAAGGGGATTGAGATTTGAATAAAATTAAGTGGCCATGCTTATTAATTCAATTGGGCTAAAGAATGGTTTAAAGATTAATTAAGTTATGTAAGGGTATAATGGGATTTACCTACACCTAACTTTACCCTTATATATATATGTTTATTTCTTAAGCCATTGAGACTCATAATCATTTTCTCAAAAATAAGAAACGTAAGCAAAAGAAAGAAAGTCGACCATTAACAGTAAAAGAAGAAGAGGAAATTCAAAGAAAAGAAAAAGAATTAAAGAAAGGGGAATCAAACTCATCTCAATCCACTTTCCTTATCAAAGATTAAGGTGAATGATAATTTCCATCTGTATTTGTTAAATATATGTTTCGGATTTAAGTTTAAATTCGTATATATTATATTTGATGATGATATGCTTGAATTATGGTTTATTTAAATTTAAACAAGTTTGTTTAAATAATGCTTCATACGGTTTTAGATCAAAACCGTGTGTTACTAATGTCTAAATGCCATGCAAAAATTATATGTTATGCAAAACATGATTTTAGAGTTGGGTTTTAAGTTTGATAATTTTCCAAGCTTTGGAAGAATTATTATGAATTTTTGAATGAAAATATAGCACGTTGGGTTTAAAAATTTATTTTCGAAAATATATTAAGAATTTTGATTTGAAATTTTGACATGTTAGATAACATGATCAAAGTAAATTTCTGTGAATTTTGGGAATTTTTCTTAAGTAATTTGATATACAAAATAAATTATTTTGAGAAGAATATCAAAATGATTTACAAGTAAATAAAGAGGAAGGTTTTATTTGCAAAAGTTTAAGTTTGATACTTATCCAAAATAAAAAGGCGGTTAGTTTTGAAAAGCATGGGAAAAGTAAAAGCAACCAATAAGAAATTTACATGTAGGTAGGTTAGTTTATATAAGTTGCTTAATTTAGTATGAGTATATATTCACTTTATAATGAATCCAAAAACTGTATTTTGGAAAAAGGTAGAATAACTAGTTGGGTTGACTAAGTAATGAATAAATAAAAGATATTGGCAGGGGCCAATAGGTTAACAGTAAGCCCATGAATACTGTGTAAGGGAAAGGATATTAACATGGGCTAATACGTTCATAGTTAGCCCATGAAAACTATGTATAATTAAAGATGTCAGTTAGACAGGTTTATAGTTATCCCATGAAAACTATATCCGGATAAGAAAATGAAATATTGACAGATAGTCAATAGGTTCCTAGTTAGCCCATGAAAACTAGGGTAAAAGAAAGATATTGACTGTTAGTCAATAGGTTCCTAGTCATCCCATGGAAACTAGGATAAAAGAAATGATATTGGAGTTAACAATAAGTTTATAGTAATCTCATGAAAACTATATAATTGGACAGGGAGTCCTTAAAAGTTAAACCGGTTATTAGTTAGCCCATGAAAACTATTAGGTTAATAGTAATCCTAGAAACTATAGTTATGACAGATAATCAAAATGAATTGGGGATGAATAATCCAGAATTAATTCAATTTTTTTGCATATCATCACATAATAATGTTTTGAATTGAATTAACCATTGTGGATGCAGGGGCACAGAAAATGGTTTATAAAGGTTTTAGGATACTAGTGAGGGGAAACTCGTTCCGCTAAGTGGCGTGGTCTCACTAGATATCTAAATGATTTGAGATGGTATAATATTATTCATACCAGACTTTATATCCGACTCAAAGTTTATGTTTTCCCCTTAAATTCTCGGGTACTCAATTGATTTTGAATAGTTTGAGATTTGAGGTTTTCAGGTACCTCTTAAGCCGAAAAAGCTTTTGGAGTCGTGCATAAGGCATGTATTTATTCAAGTTCTTTCTCATGTGATTCCGCTGTATTGTTTTGTTAAGGCAAAGTTATTTATTGTTGATTATACACTCTGATCACTAAGGGGACATCTTCATATGTCGCTCTTGGAGTATAGTGTAATAATAATATTTTTCTGAACGTGGTTAACGTTGTGGGATTATGCAAAGAATGTTGAAATGATTTTGGACTGGAATGTGAAAGTTGTTTTGAAATTTTAAACTTTTCCATATCCATGTGTTTCTAGTATATCAATTTATCTAACATTATCGTATTTGGTCGCCGAGGATTAATAACTATGGATGACTGCAACATCTATAACAGTTAGTTTTGGGCGTCCAAGTGGGGGACGTTACAAGTTGGTATCAGAGCATAGGTTTATGAAAACTTAAGCAATTCATACCTAAAATATTTTCAAAACATAATCCAATAAATCAAAAATATTGATCGGGGTTGGGTTAAAGAGATTGTGACGTACTTGTATTTGATATATATATATAAGTATGTAATTCCCCATTCTCTTAGACCGTTCTTTTGTATCTTACTAAGGCTCGTATACAAATTTACCAGAAAGAAGATATGAAAGTAGGAAACGGAAGAGGAAATCTAGGTGGAGGAAGCACCACAACTGATGGAAATGTTCGACCTAACACCCAGAGGAACCAAGGTCGACATGCTAACACTAATCAAAATGTGAAAGCCAATTTGAGCGCTGGGAATCCACTAGTAGATGCGGGGATGGTGTATCAGTTCCTTGCTAATTTGATGCAAGCAGGAACTGCTGGAGTGGCTGGAAATATTGGAGGAGCAAATCCCGTGATTCCCGTTGGGAATAATTATGCCAAGCTAAACCGAGACTACACCAGTTTGGGTGGAAAGCCATTTATGGGAACGGAAGATGCTATAGAAGTGGAGAATTGGCTGTTACATTGTGAAAGGATTTTCTCCGATTTGGGTTTAGAAGATGCATAAAAGAGAAGGTTGGCATCTAGACAGTTGCAAGGGTCAGCACTTCACTGGTGGAATGGTGTGACTGCCGGAGTTCCAGAGGAAGAGTTGACTTGGGCTGATTTTCAAAGGAGATTCGAACGGATGTTTATTTTTGAAGTTGCCAAGTCAGCATTGATGAGAAAATTTCTGGATTTAGTTCAGGGAGGCATGTTAGTTATCGAGTATGCAAATATATTTGATGAGCTATCTCGATATGGATACGCTATTATGGACACCGACATAAGAAGGAATGAAAGGTTCATTTGAGGATTGAGACCCGAGCTTGCTAGGGCGACCTTGACTCATATCCATGATCCCTGTAATGTGGTAGTGGAGATGGCCATTCTCCATGAAGAGATGCTTGCTATTTGTGCTAAAGAGAAGCCAATTTAATCCCAGAGTTCTCAAAGAAAGAAGAGAAAGTTCTTCAAAAAGAAAGGAACCCAGAAGGGAGATTCAGCCAAGAAGTCAAAAGCTGATTTAGTCTGCTACAAATGTGACAAGAAGGGTCATTTTGCAAATGAATGTCGGTCAGGCAAGGGGCAGAAGAAGGCTGCGGATAAGAAGAATATTAAGTGTTACAACTGCGATCAACTTGGGCATTACAATAATCAGTGTCCAGAGCCAGTTAGGGCAGAAAAAGGAAAGGTTTTTGCTAATGGACCACCGTCTTCTTCCAAATCAACTACAGCAGATAAGGGAAAGATTGTGATGGAAGGTACATTTTTGATTCAAAGTATTCCAGCTAGAATACTATTTGATAACGGTGCATCACATTCATTTATATCCTAGAATTTGGTTAATAAATTAAGCTTAGATCCCATTTACCCTGTTTCTTCCTTAAGGGTTGCGAATCCAATAGGAGGACATGCAACTCTAGGGATGAGATATGACCAGTTAGAACTGGATTTGTTAGGTCATATGTTTGCATGCAGTTTGTATGTTTATGATTTCATAGATTTCGGAATCATTTTGGGTATGGATTGGTTGGGTAGATATAAAGCTAGGATATTTTACTAGGATGGGGAAATATCATTAAGGCATCCAAATAGTTAGAATCAAATCATCTTCTCAGTAGAGAATTCTGACCGAAGTGTTTGTGCTGTGTTAAGTACCTTGGAAGCAGTGGAGGAGCTAAGTCAGGTTCGAGTTGCAAGAGAGTTTGCAGGTATATTTGAGCCGATTACAGGACTACCACCGAAATGAGCTATTGAGTTCAGATATATCTTGTACCAGGGGCTGAACCTGTCAGTAGACCACCTAACAAAATGACACCAACTGAGATGAAAGAATTGAAGGTGCAGCTAGTGGATCCAGAAGGAAAGAATTTTATTAAACCAAGCAATTCGCCTTGGGGAGCGACCACGATATTCGTGAAGAAGTCAGATGGGTCATTGTGGATGTGCATCGACTACCGTAAGTTGAATGAAAGAACGATCAAGAATAGATATCCTTTGCCATGAATTGAAGATCTATTCGATCAGTTGAGTGGAGCCATAGTGTTTTCCCAATTAGATTTGGCGACCTGTTTCCATCAGTTGAGATGATAACCGAGATCAGAAATTTTCTCGGACTTGCTGGCTATTACCGGAGATTTATCAAAGATTTTTCGTGGATAGCAGCATCTTTAACTAAGTTGACCAGGAAGGAGGTGAAGTTCATTTGATCCAATAAATTTGAGGAAGGGTTCCTTAAGTTAAAACATTTATTAAACAACGCGCCAATGTTAGTTGTTCTAGATGGAAGCCAAGGGTTGGTGGTGTACACTGATGCATGTGGAACAGGATTGGAAGCAGTATTGATGCAGAATGGTAAAGTCATTGCCTACGCTTCTCTACAGCTTAGACCGCACGAAGTAAGATATCCTACTCATGATTTAGAGTTGGCTGCGTTGATATTCGCATTGAATATTTGGAGACATTATCTCTTAGGGGAGAGATTTGAGATATACACTAGTCATAAGTCCTTAAAATATTTATTTTCTTAGAAAGAGTTGAATATGTGACAGTAGTGGTGGCTGGAGTTTTTGGCTGCTTATGATTTTGGTATAGAATATACTCCTGGAAAAGGAAATAAGGTAGCGGATGCCCTTAGCAGGAAACATCAGAATGTGGTGTTAGCTATGTTGATAGATGGAGGGATTTAGAAGTTTTGGCTACGTGTGGTATAAAGTCGAGATCGACTACTGATTCTAGTCAGAGTACTGCTATGTTGGCCAGTTTAGAGGTTCGACCAGTGCCAATCGAAAGGATAGCTTATAATCATAAAGGGATCCAGAGATAGCCGAGAAAATTAGAAGATTCGACGTGGGATATATGATTGATGATCTTAAATATTTTGGCATTGACCAGAAAGGATGGTTGAGGAAGAAGGGAAGATTATGTGTTTCAAATGTAAAGAACTTGAGAAGAGAAGTTCTAGATGAGTGTCATCAATCCAAGTTTACGATTCATCCTGGGGCACCAAGATGTATCAGGATACGAAGAGAAGCTTCTATTGGGAAGGCATGAAGAGAAATGTTGGATTATGGGTTAGAAAATGTGCTAACTATCAACAAGTGAAAGCCGACCACCAGAAGCCGAGCGGGTTACTTCAACCTTTATAGATTCCATTTGGAAGTGAGATTCTATATCCATGGATTTTATAGATGGGTTGCCAAGGTCGAACAAGGGAAATGAAAGCATATGGGTCATAGTGGACAGATTGACCAAGAGAGCCCATTTCATTCCAGTCAAATCAACCAGAACGACACCTATTTTGGCGAAGTTGTTTGTGAAGAACATAGTTAGACTTCATGGAATTCCTAGTGGCATAGTTAGCGATAGAGATGCATTATTCACTAGCGAGTTATGGAGAAGTCTATAGAGAGTATTAGGTATCAAAGATGGGCAGACTAAGAGATTCAATAAGATACTCGAAGATTTAATGAGAGCTTGTGTACTAGACTTTGGTGGATCTTGGGAAGATCACCCGCATTTAATTAAGTTTTCCTATAATAATAGTTTTTAGACTAGTATAGGAATGGCACCTTTTTAATCTTTATATGGAAGGACATGCAAATCACCCGTATGTTGGTTAAAGACTGGAGATAGATTAGTTTTAGGTCCAGATATGGTAAGAGAGGCGTTAGAGAAGATTGAGTTGATGCGAGATCGGATGAAGGAAGCTCAGTCTAGACAGAAGAGTTACACAGATAAAAGGCGTAAAGACCTAGAGTTCTCAGTTGGAGACAGAGTTTTTATTAAGTTTTCACCGATGAAGGGAGTGATACAATTCAGAAAGTCAGGGAAGCTGGCTCTGAAATATGTTGGTCCATTCCAGATTTTAGAGAGGATTGGAAAGCTCGCATACAGAGTAGAATTGCCGAGCAATATGGCAGGTGTCCATAATGTATTTCATGTGTCTCATCTTCGCAAGTATGTGCATGATCCAGAGACTACTATTCCTCCAACAGGATTGGATGAGTTGGTAGTAGAGTCTAATTTGAAAATTGTTAGACAACCAGTTTGAGTTGTAGAGAGAGTGAGAAAAGATTAAGGTCCAAGACAGTCAAGTTGGTGAAAGTTCAGTGGAGCGACAACGAGAAGAACTATACTTGGGAGACAGAAGACAGGATTCAAGTTACTTATCCTGATCTATTTTAAATGGTATGTCTATATTAGATTTATATAGATGATCGCTAGTCAAATAAACTAGTATAGTTGTTAGGATTAGTTACAGATGATTGCTATGATTAATATTTAGTCCATATTGAATTTCGAGGACGAAATTCTTTAAGGAAGGGAGCCTGTAACACCCTAATTTTACATAACATTATTTAGGATATTTAATTAGATAAATTAAATAAAATAATGTAAATGTTAATTGATAAGGGGATTGAGATTTGAATAAAATTAAGTGGTCGTGCTTATTAATTCAATTGGGCTAAAGAATGGTTCAAAGATTAATTAAGTTATGTAAGCGTATAATGAGATTTAGCTACACCTAACTTTACCCTTATATATATGCTTACTTCTTAAGTCATTGAGATTCATAATCATTTTCTCAAAAATAAGAAACGTTAGCAAAAGAAAGAAAGCCAGCCATTAACAGTAAAAGAAGAAGAGGAAATTCAAAGAAAAGAAAAAGAATTAAAGAAAGAGGAATCAAACTCATCACAATCCACTTTCCTTATCAAAGATTAAGGTGAATGATAATTTCCATCTCTATTTGTTAAATATATGTTTCAGATTTAAGTTTAAATCTGTATATATCATATTTGATGATGATGTGCTTGAATTATGGTTTATTTAAATTTAAACAAGATTGTTTAAATAATGGTTCCGGTTTTAGATCAAACCCATTATTGATGTTTAAATGCCATGGAAAAATTATATGTTATGTAAAACATGATTTAGAGTTGGGTTTTAAGTTTGATAATTTTCCAAGCTTTGGAAAGATTATTATGATTTTTTGAATGAAAATATAGCACGTTGGGTTTAAAAATTTATTTCAAAAAATATATTGATAATTTTGATTTGAAATTTTGATATGTTTGATAACATGATCAAAGTAAATTTCTGTAAATTTTGGGGATTTTTCTTAAGTAATTTGATATAAAAAATAAATTATTTTGAGAAGAGGATCAAAATGATTTACGTGTAAATAAAGAGGAAGGTTTTATTTGAAAATTTTTAAGTTTGATACTTATCCAAAATAAAAAGGTAGTTAGTTTTGAAAAGCATGGGAAAAGTAAAAGCAACCAATAAGAAATTTACATGTAGGCAGGTTAGTTTATATAAGTTGCTTAATTTAGTATTTAACCCAAAAAATAGGTTTCGTCTCTATTCAGAGTACCTTTCACCTTCGACTATGTCAAAACCCTATTAAGGGTATCATCTCAGTAATACGTAGTGGATTGGAGAAAGGCGAAAGGTATGGTGTCGAAAGCATAGCTTTCGATGAGGTCGTTACTTCAGTTTGTTTTAAAAAGATAAGCACATGCCTTTGTTTTACTAAGCTTTCGACTTAGTCGATACGTATGTTTTAAAAGAAGTTTTATAATAGCTTTTGAAGGGGTTGCCATGTTTGTTTTAAAAGAAAAATGGGTTTCGAAGGTGTTCCTTTAATTATAAATTAATGCTTTCGAAAGAAGGGGTTCCGACCTAGTCGAAGCCCTACCGCTGATTCTTGTGCCTTTCTAGTGTATTGAAGTCATCAATATGGTCGAAAGGTATTGTTTGTTTTAAAGCTTATTAAGCCACTTTCTAAATGCTTTCGAAAGGGTTATGGGTTTCGAAGGAAATGGTTTCGAAAGGGGTTTCAAAGCTATCCTTAAATATTTTAAAAGGCAAGCTTTTGACTTTGTCGAAAGAGATGGTTTCAATGCCATCATAAATTCCCCAATATTTTTATATAGTAAAGATTGGTTTCGAAAGAGATACTTTCATTTATGTTTACTTTGACCCAAATGATATTTTAAAAGATAACCCAATGATGTCGAATGAGGGACTTTCCATGCTTTAGGAAGAGATACTTCCAATGGTTTCGAAGCTATGCTTCTAATAATTAATAAGTTACACTTTATTATATTCGAAAGGTTTTGAAAGAAGGATTTTAAAGTGTTTTTAAAGATAGAAGCCTAATATTTTGAAAAGAGATATACGCTTTCTAAGGAGGCTATCCAGTTAGGACGAAAACAAGGTTTCGAAATTATAGATTTCAAAACAATTAACCCAATCTTATTTAAAAGAAAAACCATGGCATATTAATAAACAAAGTATTTTTAAATGGAACTTATGAAGAAGTCTAAATAGGTTAAAGGAATTAACCAAGTTATATTGTTTGCTTCTTCATATGAGTATATATTCATTTTATAATGAATCCAAAAACTGTAATTTGGAAAAAGGTAGAATAACCAGTTGGGTTGACCTAGTAGTGAATAAATAAAAGATATTGGTAGGGGCCAATAGGTTAACAGTAAGCCCATGAAAACCATGTATGGGAAAGGATATTGGCGGGGCCAATAGGTTCATAGTTAGCCCATGAAAACTATGTATAATTAAAGATGTCAGTTAGACAGGTTTATAGTTATCCCATGAAAACTATATTTGGATAAAAAAATGAAATATTGACAGATAGTCAATAGGTTTCTAGTTAGCCCATGAAAACTAAGGTAAAAGAAAGATATTGACGGTTAGTCAATAGGTTCCTAGTCAGCCCATGAAAACTAGAATAAAAGAAATGATATTGGAGTTACCAATAGGTTTATAGTAATCCCATGAAAACTATATAATTGGACGGGGAGTCCTTAAAAGTTAAACCGGTTATTAGTTAGCCCATGAAAACTATTAGGTTAATGGTAATCCTAGAAACTATAGTTATGAAAGATAGTCAAAATGAATTGGGGATGAATAATCCAGAATTAATTCAATTGTTTTGCATATCATCACACAATAATGTTTTGAATTGAATTAACCATTGTGGATGCAGAGACACAGAAAATGGTTTATAAAGGTTTTAAGATACTAGTGAGGGGAAACCCGTTGCGCTAAGCGGCGTGGTCTCACTAGATATCTAAATGATTTGAGATGGTATATTATTATTCATACCAGGCTTTATGTTTGACTCGAAGTTTATGTTTTCCCCTTAAATTCTCAGGTACTCAATTGATTTTGAGTAGTTTTAGATTTGGGGTTTTCAAGTACCTCTTAAGCCGAAAAAGCTTCCAGAGTCGTGCATAAGGCATGTAGTTATTTAAGTTCTTTCTCATGTGATTTCTGTGTTGTTTTGTTAAGGCAAAGTTTTTTATTGCCTATTATACACTCTGATCACCAAGGGGACATCTTCATATGTCGCTCTTGGAGTATATTATAATAATTATATTTTTCTGAATGTGGTTAACGTTGTGGGACTATGTAAAGAATGTTGAAATGAGTTTGGAATGGAACGTGAAAGTAGTTTTGAAATTTTATACTTTTCCATATCCATGTGTTTCTGGTATATCAATTTATCTAACATTACCGTATTTGGTCGCCGAGGATTAATAACTATGGATGACTGCGGTATCTATAGCCGTTAGTTTTGGGCCTCCAAGCGGGGGACGTTACATCTCCCTCTTGATTCACTTTCAATCCAATGTACCTTAGATGTTGACAAGATTTCTTATTACATTTTTTGGGATCTCCCTCTTAATTCACTTTCAATCCAATGTACCTCGGATGTCGACAAGATTCCTTGTTAATATTTTTGGCACCAGAAGGAGGGCCCAAACCTCCGTCCTTGTTCTTTTTTATAGACTAATTATGGAAAGTTTACATGTTATAGGAAAATGAAATAAAAAAGACAGTCAATTTGATGAGGAAGTAGTACACACAATAGTTCTGGAGGAAAATATTACTCCAACCTTCAACTTAGAAGGTGCTATGCCAGGACAACCATCAACTCCGGCACAACATAATGACAATGCAGCTAATATAAGACATTTTGAGCAATGAGTACTGGAAATGCAAGAGCTCCTGGAAGCAGCCCTTACTCAGAAATCATCTAAAACCGCTAATCGAGCAACAGGAGACAAAGTAGTCTCCCCAAGGAGGAATTTGAAGACTTATACGTTAGAAGGCAAGAGAAAAATTGATTTAACATCATCAAAGAAGAAGTAATGTCATGCAATTAAAACCGATCATCAGGGTAGAATGCAAGATAGATCTTTGGAGCAATCTTGAAGCTCAACTTCAAAGGAATATAATCCAAATCGGAAAAGCTATCATAATACTGAAGCTTATTTGAAGGATGTGGCAGAGAAAGCTGTTAAAGACTTTTTGAATGCCAAAGGGAAAAGAACTTTAGACGAGCAAGTGAATGACAATGATCGAGTAGCTCCGTTCATTGACGAAATCACATCAACAATAGTTCCATCCTATATTAAGGTCCCAACTATGAAATACCACGGCACTACCGATTCTGATGACCACCTAATGTCTTTTGACAGCCAAATGGACCTTTATAATACTTCTGGAGTGGTGCGATGCTGATTATTTCCAGTAACACTTCAAGGGATTGCTGCAAAATGGTATCGCCAATACCGGGAGAAAACTATCTACTCATGGAAACAATTATCCTATGAATTCTTTGCTCAGTTCTGCATATGCAAAGACCCAACAATCAACTACACTGTTTTAGCAAACATCAAGCAAAGGCAAGGAGAATCGTTAGGTTATTATCTCAGAAGATTTAATACAGAGGCATTGAAGTTCAAGGACATGAATGATGGAGATAAGCTAATTGCAGTGCATTCAGAGTTGATAGAAAAACACCGTTTTGGAAAGAGCTCTTCGTCCATGGATGTAAAAATTTACAAGACTTTCACTTCTAAGCTGATAAATTCATTCGAATGGATGAATTATACTATGCTCAAAAGAAAGCTAACCCTAAGAAGGAGAGTGGAAGATTTGGATTTGATCGGGGACACAAAAGGTCGAGGTGGGAAGACTCCAAGACTAATTCAATTGCTTTGAACAAACAATTGTCTTATATCTATGCCACAACTAAAAAAAGGTTAATTTCCCAACTTCATTCAAGGCCAAGAACTACCCTAAGCAGAGAAATGGGGATGATTATTGTGCTTATCATAAGGCGAATTGACATAAGACACATGAGTGCCGAGTGCTGGCCAGAATTATTCAAAAGCTAATCCATGAAGGAAATCTGAAAGAATTCATCCAGGATAAACAGAAAGCACCCCAAACTGGAAATGAGCCACAAAAATTCCCTATTAATGTTGTGAATGTCTTAGAGGATGAAGATCCATTGAACTTAAATCCACCTTTGAATCAGATTGATGTGATTCATGGGGGAGTGCATCAAGCAGGTAATAGTAAAGGAGCTAGGAACATGTATATCAAGGGAGCTAGGGAAGGAGTGTTCTCTGTCCATGAAGAGCTCCCATTCAAAAATCCGTGGCTTAATATACAGATGCCAAACCTTGTCATCACTTCACAAGAGCTAAAGAAAGGAATTCATCATCCCCATAATGACCCCCTTATGGTAACAACTCAAATCAGACATTCTATAGTATCCAAGATTCTAGTAGACATTGGGAGTGCAGTTAACATCATCTTTAAGCACGCCTTTGATCAAATGGGCATTCCTGAGGATAAACTGGAACCTAGTCTTAAACCTATCTTTGGGTTCAATAATAAGGGGTCAACTCCGGTATGGCAAGTGTTACCCGGTTGCTTGGCCCGTCTACGAGATGCTAATTATTGAGTTTCTTGGTTGAATCTAAGTGAAACTTGAGCCAGAGAGAGGTTGACTTGAATTAAGAAGCTCTGTATAAATGCTTCGTTCGGCCTGTATATCATTCGACATGCAAGTGTGGTTCGACCCGTATATCGTTCGGCCTGTATATCGTTCGGCATGCAGGTGTGGTTCGACCCGTATATCGTTCGGCCTGGATATGTGGTTCGGCCAACACTGCTCAGCAACTACCGTTCGGCCAACGTCGCTCGGCTACTTCCGTTCGACAACCACTGCTCAGCAACTACCGTTCGGCCAATGTCGCTTGGCTACTTCCGTTCGACCAACATCGCTCGGCAACCACCGTTCGGTACGCCTGGTTCGGTATAGCTGTTTTAGAGCAAGATGAGGGATTTGACTTATTCGTGGAGGTCAACATCAAAGTGGGGGGTTCAGCATTAGTTCACTTCGAGTCCCACCGCGAGTTACTCCAGGTCCTTTAGGAGTTCGCTTCGAGTCAATTACCCGGTGGCCGCCGTTCGGCCATCTCGGATCGGCATTTGTCGACCGGTGTATCTCGATCGGTATGCCTGGATCAGTCGGGTCGAGGTTCCCATATATGGGCCGAGGTACTTTGCTCTTAGGCATAAGAAGGAAGTCCAGCCTATCTTCGTCTATAAATAGAGAGGCAGGGGTGCAGTGAAGGGGACCTTTTTTGGATAGAGAACACCGAGGAGACTCTGCCATTTTCAAGACTTATTTCTTTTCTACAAAAACTTGTACTCAAGTTGTTGGTGCACTAATTGTATCCGTATTCAATTATTCGAAGAAGTAATAAAGATTAAGATCAAAGTGGACGTAGGCAGTTACGCTGAACCACTATAATTCTGGTGTTCTCGTTATTTTATTGTTCTTACTGCATTCTATTGCGATATTCCTCAGTTTTAATTTATTTTCTTCATTAATATCTCTACACAATCTTACTCATGGGTGTTAGTGACCAATTTCGGTGCTAACATTTTGGTGCTTTCACTGAGAATTGAACTCAGGCTATTAGGATCTCCTTTGTTGCTTCTGGATTGAGGAAATCCCCCGAAGAAGATCCGAATTCATTCACAAGAAGTTCATAGATTCTACTCAGAGTTCCAACCAATAACTCTACAATGGGAAGACCACGTACTAGATCATCCTCCTACAATGCAGATGTCAACGAGACCGCAAGCGTCCAACAAGTAGGACCCAACAATCAACAAGCTAATTCGGGCACAGGGACCGTCACCGCCCAAAACCAAACAGAAGTGGTCACCAGAACAGAGTTCAGCGAGCTGATGAGAGAACTCATGGAAAGCAGGAGACAACTTAATGAGAAGATTCAGGCTAACGCCAACCTCATGACTCAACTTAGTCAACAATAGCATCAGAATGCTGAAGGAAGTCCCGCTTCCTACTCCTCGTCCGACAGCTCCGCTTCGTCTGATGAACCTCCCAAGCGTAGACGCCGTAGAACTGAAACAACGCAAATAGGTGCAGCAGAACGATCAACCAGGTATGGTCTGAGTTCCCTACCTGGAGCTATGGCCCCCTACTTACAGCAGGGAAATCATGCTCAAGCTGTAAAAGAAAACTTAGGATCTGGAGCACGAGTGGAAGCTGGACGACTGCCTCACCAAGGTCATGATGAAGCAGGTCCCCAGGATACACGTTTGGTAGATCACCAACAGAGGAGGCACCAACTGGAATAGTCCCACAGGATAGATTCCAACTTGTCGTCTTCCATACAAACCCCAGACATATCAGCCATGGTCAGACAGCTGATGAGGGAAAATCAAGGTTTAACTAATGATGATTGGGGCGTAACTAGGAGTCATACTCCATTCACAGATGCCATCCTACAGTCTGAGTACCCCAGGAAGTTTAATATACCGACTATTCCGGCTTACGAAGGGAAGACTGATCCCCGATAGCATGTAATGAGGTATGGGTGGATGATGGATTCAGCCAGGGCAAATGATGCAACTAAATGTAAGTGTTTTACAATAACTTTATTTGGAATTGCTACCATGTGGTTCACCCGACTTCCCCCGCGGTCTATCTCCAATTTCGACGAGTTAGCGATGAAATTTATGGAGCAATTCTGGATTCATGCCACTCATCCCAAAGACATTATGTCCTTGTCTAGTGTGATTCAGGCCCCGGGGAGTCGTTAAAGGAGTACTTACAAAGATTCCACGTTGCTACTACTGAAGTTAGCAACCCGAATGACCATGCCAGTTTAATGGCCGTGATGCGAGGAGTAGATCCAGATTCAGAGTTTGGTGATTGGCTGGCAGGAAAGCCTCTGGCTATGCTGGAACGTTTTTATTCAAAGGCACACCAATTTATAACAAGGGAGGAAGCCAGGTGGACGAGGTGAGATAATGCACCAGGAACCGGCAAGGAGACTGTGCAGAGCAACATTGTTGTAAAAACAATCTGGTGACAACTCAGGAAAAGTCCAGGTCAATGTTCAAAACAAGCCTGAGCAGTCAAAAGGATCCGGAGGAGGAAATTCCGAAAAGAAAAGGGAAGCCGGAAAGTGGAAACCAAGGATCCCAACTTACAATGAATACACTCCTCTGAAAGCATCTCTGGAAAATATTTACCTATCGACCTGTAATACTTTCCAATGTCAAAAGCCACGCCAAAAAGATTCCACCGAGGAGCAAAAGCGGACTGGGAAGTATTGCCGCTTCCATGAGACTTACGGGCACAATACCGAGGATTGTAGGCACCTCCATGATGCGATTGAAAAGATGATTCGATAGAAAAAGTTATAGGAGTTTGTAAAGAACCCTCAGGAAGGCGAACATGGGACATCCGACCCCAATCGCGGACAGGCTCCATGACGATCTGAGGAACCCGTTCGGACTGGAGGTAGATTAGTCATAAACACAATAGTCTGTGGGCCTTACCCTACAGACAAGAATTGGCAAGAAATGGAGCGCTATTCTAGTTCCCTAAAGCATGATTTTGAATGTTGTTCAAACACGGAGGATGGGACTCCGGCTAAGCAGCAGCGAAGTACGACGGATGATATAGTGTTCAGAAGTCGAGATGCCGATCAGGTAGAGGCACCTACCATTGATCCGATGGTCATCTCGGTCACGATTGGGCCAGCTTTTGTGAGAAGAATACTGATAGACTGTGGAATTTCTGTTAACATCATCTTCAAAAAAGAATATGACCAGATGAAGATGGAGACAAAGGACCTAAAACCATCTAAAGCCCGTATCAATGGCTTTAATGGTACGGCTACTAATGCAGTGGGTTTTGTTGAATTACCAGTTGAACTTGGAGAAGGTGAACGTAGGAGGGTGCAGATCCTACCATTCATCGTTTTGGATGTCGATTCTCCGTTTAACGTGTTTTTGGGTCGACCGACCCTGGCAGAGTTTAGGGCAGCTTTGGCCCCATGGTGTTTAACCTTGAAGTTTCCGACGGATAAAGAAATTGGTGTTGTGCATGGCGATCAGGCAACTGGTCATGCTTGTTATGTGGCTAAGATGAGAGAGGCCCAGCGAAGAGAGAAAGGAAAAGTTGTGGAAAACTCAGTCTGCATCCAAGCCGCTGAAGATTGACAAGTAATGCCCAAGCCTTGGCTCGAGCAACATGATCGGATCTATAGAGACATAGATCCGAGGGTCGATGATAAGGAACCCAAGGAGGCAAAAGCAGCACCGGTTGAACGAACGATTGACGTTACGGTCAGCCGCGATGACCCATCGCGAGTACTTAAAATCGGATCACAACTCGACCCCTCGATGATCGAGGATCTTGCTGATTTCCTCCGAGCGAATCTACATGTCTTCGCTTGGACGCATTCCGATATGTGCAGGATTTCTCCCGCCATTGCGAGTCATATGTTGAACATAGACCCGAAATACGTGCCGGTGAAGTAAAAAAGGAGAGGCATGGACCCGGAGAGGTCCGCTGCTCTCAGAGAGGAGGTGGACAAACTCAAAGCCAATAGGTTCGTTCGCGACGCCCTCTACCCAGAATGGGTCTCTAACCCCGTACTAGTGAGAAAAGCGAATGGGAAATGGAGGACCTGCGTGGATTACTCAGATTCGAACAAAGCATGCCCTAAGGATAGTTTCCTTTATCCAGAATTGATCAGCTGGTCGACTCAACAACAGGACATGAGTTATTGTCATTTATGGATGCGTACTCAGGATATAATCAAATCCCGATGCATATTCCAGATCAGGAACATACTAGTTTTGTCACAGACGTTGGACTGTACTGTTATGTAGTGATGCCTTTCGGATTGAAAAATGCAGGAGCAACTTATCAACGTCTGGTGAATCGGATGTTTAAAGACCAAATTGGTAGGACGATGGAAGTCTATGTGGATGACATGCTCGTGGAGTCACGACAGTCAAACGACCACATACGAGACTTGGCGGAGATGTTTGATATACTCAGACACTACGGGATGAAAATCAATCCCTTAAAGTGTTCTTTTGGTGTTGCGACGGGGAAGTTTTTGGGTTTTATCGTCAATGCACGAGGAATTGAAGCTAACCCAAAAAAGATCCAGGCTATTCGAGACATACAAGTGCCCAGAACCATAAAGCAAGTACAAAGCTTGAATGAAAAAGTGGCCACGCTAAGTCGATTCATATCCAGAGCGACATACAAGTGCATTCCCTTCTTCGATGTAATAAAGAAAGGGAAGAGAAATTTTGAATGGACTCCCAACTGCGAGGATGCATTCCGAGCTTTGGTAAGACATTTGGAAAGTCCCCTGGTGCTGTCGAAGCCTATAAACCATGAAGTGTTGTATGTATACTTGGCCGTGTCTCAACATGCCATCAGTACAGCTTTGGTTCGCGAGGAGGACTGAGTTCAAAAGCCGGTGTACTATGTCAGTAAACGTTTAACGGGAGCAGAAAGAAATTATCCTAAAATTGAGAAGCTAGCCTACTGCTTGGTGATTGCATCACGCAACCTCCGTCTGTATTTTCAGGCCACCCGATCAGTGTTTATACCGATCAACCCCTGCGACAGGTACTCCAATGACCAGAAACCTCTAGAAGGTTGTTACAATGGAATATCACCTACCTGCCATGAAGGGCTATACAAGGGAAAGCGCTAGCAGACTTCATTGCAATTCACCATATCAGACGAACCAAACAGTAATGATGTTATTCCCTCCATTCGATGGAAACTATACACCGATGGGACATCCAATGACCGTTGTTCTAGGGCTGGAGTCATTATTGTAACCCCTGAAAACCGATCAATTTGTTATGCTTTGAAGCTTAACTTCCCAGCTACAAATAACAAAGCTGAGTATGAAGCATTGCTTGCTGGCTTAAAACTTATCAGGGAACTCGGAGTAAGAGCGGTTGAAATCTTTTGTGACTCACAATTGGTGGTATATCAAGTGTGGGGAGATTATCAAGAAAAGGGGTATAGGCTTGCTCCATACCTCGCTCGGACTCAAGAACTGTTGGCAGACCTTGAATGTTACAATATTTTGCATGTCCCGCGTGAACAAAACATGGAAGTTGATTCATTGGCAAAATTCGCAAGTACTGGCGATGCACAGCAGATGGGCTTGGCTCCCGTTGAAGTTTTACGATTTCCGAGTATAAACGAGATGGAAGTAGATTTTGTGCTAGAAACAGAAATTGAAAGGGAGTCATAGATAACCCCATTCAAACAATACTTACTACAAGGGATTTTGCCCAATAGAAAGAATGAAAGACAACAAGTCATTTGCAAAGCTTCACGATATATAACGCAGGACAGAATAATGTATCGGAGGGGATTATCGGTTCCCTTACTTCGGTGCATCGCCCACGATGAGATAAAACGTGTCTTGAGGGAAGTTCATGAAGGAGAATGTGGTGACCATACTAGGGGGTAGACCCTAGCAAAAAAGAACCTCCGCTATGGATACTATTAGCCAACTGTAAATCGGGATGCTACAGACTACATAAGAAGATGTGCCAAATGTAAAAAGTCTGCGAAAATCCCAAGAGATCCACCAACGGAACTCACACAAATGGTTAGTCCCTGGCCATTTGCAATTTGGGGGATCGGTATAATCGGTTCCTTACCAATTTCCAAAGGTGGTGCAAAATATGCAATTTTTGCAGTCGATTACTTTACCAAGTGGGCAGAAGCAGAGCCTTTAGCTACAATAACCACCAAAAAGGTAATTAATTTCATTGTACAAAACATCATATGCCATTTTGGCCTCCTATGAACTATCATCACGGACAACGGAACTCAATTTGAGAGTAAGGAGTTCAAAGAATTCTGCCAAAAGTATCACATTGAGAAAAGGTTTGCGGTAGTCGCTCATCCTAAAGAAAATGGACAAGTTGAAGCTATAAATAAAATAATCAAATCGATATTAAAGAAACGTTTGGAGAAGGCTAGAGGCAAGTGGGTGAGCTTCCGACAACGCTCTGGGCTTACAGAACCACCCACAAGTCCGCGACTGGCCATACTCCATTCACCTTGGCATACGGCACTGAAGCTGTGATACCCATGGAACTTGAAGTTCCTTCTCATCGGGTAACTTATTATGACCCTAAGACAAATCAGAATCTCCTATTGGAATTGCTGGACTTTTTTGATGAAAAACGTGAAAAAGCTGATTTAAGAGCAGCCGCACATAGGCACCGAGTTGCTCAATATTATAATAAAAAGGTTCGACCGAGAATTTTCGATGTGGGTGATCTCGTTTTAAAGCGAGTCTTTCCAACCCCATCACATCTGAATCCCACATGGGAAGGTCCGTATGTCATCGAACGGAGGCTTGGAGAAGGAACTTTCAAGCTAGCGACCGTAGATGGCGTGACACTTCCCCACGCATGGAATAGTGAGCATTTGCGTCGCTATTACACCTAGTTTATTTCTTTTGCATTTTAGTTGCAATTATTTCCATTGTATGTTCATTTTGCTGTTCTTAGTTTTTAGCATGTAATAAGACAATTCAGTTTTACTCCATTTGTTATGATCAATAAAGGCTTGAAGCCGTCTTTTCCATGAACTATTGATGTTTCCGTATGTTACAATTCTGTGACAAAAATTAAATTACATTATTCTGTCTGGCGCCTGAACGCGCACCCAAACTTAAAAATCTCTAAGTGCCCGGAGTGCGGACTAGAGTACTCTGAGTCCCCAGAGTGCGGACTAGAGTATAAACGACTTAAAAATCTCTAAGTCCCCAGAGTGCAGACTAGAGTACTCTGAGTCCCCAGAGTGCGGACTAGAGTATAAATGACTTAAAAATCTCTAAGTCCCCAGAATGCGGACTAGAGTACTCTGAGTCCCAAGAGTGTGGACTAGAGTATAAACGACTTAAAAATCTCTAAGTCCCCAGAGTGTGGACTAGAGTACTCTGAGTCCCCAAAGTGCGGACTAGAGTATAAATGACTTAAAAAATCTCTAGGTCCCCAGAGTGCGGACTAGAGTACTCTGAGTCCCCAAAGTGCGACCTAGAGTACTCTGAGTCCCCAAAGCGCGGACTATAATATAAATGACTTAAAAATATCTAAGTCCCCAGAGTGCAGACTAGAGTACTCTGAGTCCCCAAAGTGCGGACTAGAGTATAAACGATTCAAACTAATAACTCAGTCTCTGGAGCACATGCTAAAATATAAGCAATTTAGAAATCTCCGAGTCATGCGGAAACAAACGAGAGTTTAAGTGACCTACACAACCTTGGATTTTAGGTACAAGATGGGTGGTGAAGCTAAGTAGCAAAGATCATCGAAAAACAAAATTTTATTTACTAATCGAGAATTCAGTTTCACTACAACTTCTCATGAACCCGGAGCAAAAAATCTATTTACAACGACTACGAGAACAAATAGAGATAATTACATAATCCAGGCTTATTCGCGTTGAGCGAGGCATGATAGCTACTTTTTTGACTTCTTCTCCTTCCTTGGTTTCTCTGAGGACTCCTCCCCCAAGCGTTTTTTCTTAGATGCCTTGCTTACTAGGGAGGTGGTGCCTGGGGAAGGAAGAGGAACTTCTTGGGGCGAGGTTCCACCGAGGAGAATAAACTTCAGGGGCCTGTTCAATGGATCATCAAGTTCCACCACCTGAGGCTCAACCTTAATCTCAACTTTCTTCTTCTTCTCTTCTATGATTTTCTCCACCATGCTCGATTTTGAAGTGTGTTCAGAGGCGCCCGTAATCTCAACTTCATCATGTACCTCCACGGGTGATAAATTTTCAGATTTGTCTTCATCGAGCGCCTCGATCACTTGGGCGTCGGGTCCGGGAGTCTCACCAGTCTGAATTTCCTCTCCCGTTTTCCACTCCTTTTCTGCGGCAGCGTCGCTCCTTGGAGTTGGCTCGGGATCAGAATGGCCTACACGAAATCGTAAGAGACAAATGTTAGGATACATTTATTATTTGCCAAAAACGATGGCCCTTTGAACTCTAGGAGGAAAATCTATGTACCAATTTCTGGCTGACTCTCAACGGTTCGGGGAGTTTCACCTTTCGGAATAGGAGATAGAGCGTGAATATCAAGTCCAGGCTTCTCTGGGTCATAGCCAATATGCTGCTCGAAGGGATCGAGTGATGGGCGACCAGTCGGCTGAATATAAGGAGGAACTGAGGACTCAGTTCCGGATGGACCGGCAGTGTCATTTTTTCATTTCGATTAGGAAGAGTCCCTTTCGTAAAGGGCCTTTACCGCCGATAGGTCAGTGCGCTCATTCTCGTGAAACATTTCCTTCACAAGAGACTCCTCATCCACCTCTTCAGTTCCCAATTCGACCTTTTTAATTTTTATTAAAGTGTCCCATGCTTCGGCCAAAGATTTGTGGTAACCCTCGCCAAGAAAAGTTAGGTCACGATGCATGAGAACTCGAGCGTTATACTCGGCTATGAGTGGATCAAACATGCACTTAATTTCCTCCCTACCAGCCTCAGTAGTCGCCTCGAGGCGAGAATCGATTTCCGAAAGTGCCATTCTTTTGCCCTCTTCACAGGCTGCATCCTTCAGCACTTCAACTTTGGAGAGCTCCTCATCAAGCTTTGCTTTTAAGAGTCGTGTGGAGACAATCTCGTCACAATATCGTTGTGACTCCTCTTGGGCTGTAGTTTTTTCTTCTTTTTCTTTAAGGAGTAGCTCCTCCAATTCTTTAACTCGCTGAGCGAGAGCATTCTTTTCTTTTTGGATGGAATCCTTCTTTAAGGCTAAAGCGCCACAGCGTTGAACCGCCTCATCAATTTTGTTTTTGTGTGTGACTTCCAGATGATCAACTGCTTCGGCTGTGTCTTTAGCGGTTTTTTGAGCAATTTCAAGCTGAGATTTATACGAGGAAAGCTCTTCATTCTATGCTTTGATAATGTCTTTGTCGTGGATTGCTTTGAGTTTCAAGCGATCGATTTTGTTTGCGCCAAAAATGGTCACAAACCCCGAATGTTGTGAAAGCACCAGTGTATGAATACAAATCAGCAATATTCAAACACAAATCTCAGATCTAAACAAACAACAAACAGCAGTCCAGAAATAATGAACAAAAACACGAGATTTATAGTGGTTCGGCTATCTCCGGCCTACGTCCACTCCAAAGTTTTTATCTATTATTGATCGATGCTTGAAGATTACAATTTCGTATCGCGTAGTACAACGGATTTTATGATTATAATCTGAATCTAAGGCAGCAATGGTGATCTGGAGTAAATCTGGCAGAGTCCGGGCGCTCCTTAGCTCTCAAAATTGTCCGACCTCTTTTCTGAATGACCTAGGGGTCTATTTATAGGTGTAGGAGGCTGATATTTTTCCTAAACTGAAGGGAGACCAGTTCCAGTACGTCAGGGGGCCCACATGCCCGCTTTCTGGAAATCCGGGCCCACTTTGGGATCGATTCGAAGCTATGTTCGAATCGATCAAGAAATCGTCCAATCGAGCTGAAATTTGGTGAGAACATTCTTCAATGTGTATGTAAGCATCTGTGAAAATTTCATTGAATTTGGACGCATAGATCTCAAGATATGATCGAGTCAAGATTGCATTTCCGGTTGAATCCCTTCGGTCGAATCGATCCCATCGAATCGATAGGGTCGAATCGATGGATGGTGCGTGCATATGGTGATGTGGCGCGCGCATTTCTCGGGTCAACCCATCTTTTTCTCCAAGTTTACTGGGTCGAATCCTGGGTTTCAGTTGCTTCCTCTTGGTTTCAATGGATTCGAAGCCATGCTTCTTCGAATCGATTCGAATGGATGTTCGTTCGAATCGATCAAAGAAAGTATTGATCGATTCGAAGTTGTCTCCACAGGGTAGATTCGAAGCACTACAACTGGATGGATTCGAAGGACTTCCTCCTAAGGGATACGATGTGGAGTAGCTTCATGGATTCGAAGGAACTCAATTTGATGGATACGAACCAGATGTGTGTGAGGTCTCTACCATTCTGATTGATGCGGAGGCGATGGATTCGAACGTAGCTCCTGCCGATGGATACGAAGACGTTGGTGCGAAGTCCATGGATTCAAACCGATGCATGATGAGAATGATCGATTCGAACTACGCCAAATCCGATGGATGCGAACCAGATGGATTCAAAATTGCCCTCACCTCATCTTTGATGGATCCAAACAGCATATTTTCCCTACCTTGTATCGATCATATTTCCTTCATACAAACTCCGATTAACCTGAAACTTGAAGCGTAGCATCTCCTAGTCCTCATCATCATCTCCAATCGATTTCGTCCTGATTGGAGCTCGGCCAAATTTTGACGATATCCATTGCAGCCTTGTTTCCTATTGAACTCCAATCCTGATATCCAGCCAATTTGTCGATATTCCAGCTTTGACCAAAAAGCGGGATAACATTTGCCCCCCAAAACATGCCTTGTGATAAGAAGGCGTGTTTTGAATAGTTTCCTAATCCGATATC
This sequence comes from Allium fistulosum, assembly GCA_030737815.1. Classification (NCBI taxonomy): domain Eukaryota; kingdom Viridiplantae; phylum Streptophyta; class Magnoliopsida; order Asparagales; family Amaryllidaceae; genus Allium; species Allium fistulosum. The sequence goes on along the minus strand of CM060908.1, from coordinate 408,301,560 downwards.
CAAGGTCCTTAGCCAATTCCATGCCCATCCAAACTCGAAGACTGAGTTATTAGTCCATCCTTATCCAACAACCGAATCCAAGACCTCTCCGGGTCAATATCCAAATCCGTAACCTCTCTGGGCTCTTGCCAAGCGCAATCCACACCTGACGACCGTGGTCCAGTGTCCCTGGACGTTGAGCTAACCTCTCCGGGTTCTTGCCAAGCGCAATCCACACTTGGCGACCGTGGTCCAGTGTCCCTGGACGTAAGTAATGCCATGGCTTAAGTCCTAGGCCGAATCCTGGTCGCTCCGGACCCTTGTTGAGCATAGTCCATACTCAATGACCTGAAACAATAATCGATAATAGGGGGCCTAAGTCCTAGGCCGAATCCTAGTCACTCCAGACCCTTGCCGAGCATAGTGCATACTCGACGACCTGAATGAGTCACTTCACCGCGTTCGGGCAGAACGACTCACCCCTTGCCAGGCATAATCCATACCTGACGACCGTTTATCAAAAACAAAAAAGAATCCAATCAAAATCCAATCAAAAATCCAAATCAAATCGGAAAACCAGAAATCCATATCAAAAATTGAAATCATCATCCAAAACGGAGAACAATCATCCGAATGAATGCCAAAACCAGAAAAACAAGCAAAATCAGGAGTTCAATCCAAACTCCAAAAACCAAACCAGAAAACTAAGTGTCCAAATCAAAAACAAAAGACAAATTTCGCAAACCATGGCTTTGTGGTTTATCATCACTCAGAGCATGCCTAGGGGCTATCTCCGTCCCCATACATGTGTAAATGACTCGGTTGCTCGCCAATGGTTTGTTACTTATTTCATATTATCCTGATCAATTGATGACCAATCGACCATTATTCCTGTGCCTTATATCCTCATGGTTTGAGGTAGGCGGCGGTTGCTCCTGCTCCACCGCTGCATTCCGAGCCCCAACATACTGCCTCATCTGTCCATTCCTCACATGCTCCTCAATTATGTCCTTTAGGTGCCCGCAGCTGTTGGTATCATGCCCGTCCAAATCGTGGAAGAGACAATGCTTTCCTGATGCCCTCTCCCGCTCGGATGGTTCTCTCCTAGCCGGCCTCCGGTAAGGAAGGCGATTCCGAGTTTCCATGTATATCCGCTCCTGCGTCTCGTTTAATTCTGTGTATGTGGAAAACTTTGGATCCTTCCATTGCTTCTTGGTTTTTCCTGAATCGTCATCCAGCTTCCTTTTTCCTTTATCTTTATCCGAGCTTCCGTTGGACGGTCCTCCACCCCCAGTCACATTCACCTCCTTTAACTTTAAGTCCATACATGCATCTTCTTGCCGAAGGAACCTTTCAGCTTCATGGAAGAATTCCCCGAGATCCAGTGGCGGGTCTCGTACTAAAGATACCTTAAAATCTGAATCCTCTCTGACTCCTGACACTGCCGCCATCAAAACCATCGATGGATCCGGCCGATCCACCGAAGCAACCGCCGCATTAAATCGAGTTAAAAATGCTCTAAGTGATTCATCCATCCTTTGCTTTACCGACGTTAACGTCATCACGTTCTTAGGTCTTTTGATATGAACCCGAAACTGTCCCAAAAACCTATCCACCAATTCCCTCCAAGTCCTGATAGACCCTTCTTCCAGCTGCCTAAACCACATTGCCGCTAGATCTGTCAAGTATAAAGGGAAACATCTGGCCATCACTTCCTCCGATGCCCCCAGCACTTCCATGTGTCTAGTATATCTCATCAAGTGATCTGTCGGGTCAGCCTTGCCATTATATGCTTCCACGCTAGTTAACTTAAACTTAGGTGGATTCTGAGCTACCCTGATTTCCCGAGCGAACGGACTCTTGTTCACTCCTTCTAAATCCTTATTGGTCAAACCTCCACGCATAGTCTTCCTAATGATTTCCATTAATCCAGCGTTGCCTGTTAGGGGTTGCCCTCCATGCTCCCGAGGGAACTCCGGCACATATTCTTCATGTGGCTCATTAGCCGCAACGTTGGCTCCAGCCTGCTGAACTCCTTCCAAAGGTCCTTCTGCGTTGGATCCGGCGGGCCTGCCCCCAAGCCCTTGTTGATTGCCTTCTGGTTCTGTATACTGTCCTCCATTGGGTTCCGCAACCCTAGTTCCTTGTTCCACATTTGCAGTCGCTATGGTTGGTCCAAGGTTCTGCGTTCCTGCAGCTCTCATCTGCTCGAAGAAAGTCTGCATCATATCCTGTTGACTCTTCAACAACCTCTCATGTAATGAATTTGCCATAGCTTCCATTTCGTCTTTGGTAATGTAAATCGAAGCTTGTCCTTCTCCAGCTCCGGAGGATGCCTCTTGACTTCCTCCTTGTTGACTTCTCTCAGCTCTTTGTCTTGTTTGCCGAGTCATTGTCTTTCAGATCTCAACTCTTCACGCTATCCAAATCTGAATTTCAATCCGACGTAGCGGGTGCTAGTCCTTCTCAGTGAAAGCACCAAAGTGTTTGCGCCAAAAATGGTCACAAACCCCGAATGTTGTGAAAGCACCAGTGTATGAATACAAATCAGCAATATTCAAACACAAATCTCAGATCTAAACAAACAACAAACAGCAGTCCAGAAATAATGAACAAAAACACGAGATTTATAGTGGTTCGGCTATCTCCGGCCTACGTCCACTCCAAAGTTTTTATCTTTTATTGATCGATGCTTGAAGATTACAATTTCCTATCGCGTAGTACAATGGATTTTATGATTATAATCTAAATCTAAGGCAGCAATGGTGATCTGGAGTAAATCTGGCAGAGTCCGGGCGCTCCTTAGCTCTCAAAATTGTCCGACCTCTTTTCTGAATGACCTGGGGGGTCTATTTATAGGTGTAGGAGGCTGATATTTCGCCTAAACTGAAGGGAGACCAGTTCCAGTACGTCAGGGGGCCCACATGCCCGCTTTCTGGAAATCCGGGCCCACTTTGGGATCGATTCGAAGCTATGTTCGAATCGATCAAGAAATCATCCAATCGAGCTGAAATTTGGTGAGAACATTCTTCAATGTGTATGTAAGCATCTATGAAAATTTCATTGAATTTGGACGCATAGATCTCAAGATATGATCGAGTCAAGATTGCATTTCCGGTTGAATCCCTTCGGTCGAATCGATCCCATCGAATCGATAGGGTCGAATCGATGGATGGTGCGTGCATATGGTGATGTGGCGCGCACGTTTCTCGGGTCAACCCATCTTTTTCTCCGAGTTTACTGGGTCGAATCCTGGGTTTCAGTTGCTTCCTCTTGGTTTCAATGGATTCGAAGCCATGCTTCTTCGAATCGATTCGAATGGATGTTCGTTCGAATCGATCAAAGAAAGTATTGATCGATTCGAAGTTGTCTCCACAGGGTAGATTCGAAGCACTACAACTGGATGGATTCGAAGGACTTCCTCCTAAGGGATACGATGTGGAGTAGCTTCATGGATTCGAAGGAACTCAATTTGATGGATACGAACCAGATGTGTGTGAGGTCTCTACCATTCTGATTGATGCGGAGGCGATGGATTCGAACGTAGCTCCTGCCGATGGATACGAAGATGTTGGTGCGAAGTCCATGCATTCAAACCGAGGCATGATGAGAATGATCGATTCGAACTACGCCGAATCCGATGGATGCGAACCAGATGGATTCGAAATTGCCATCACCTCATCTTTGATGGATCCAAACAGCATATTTTCCCTACCTTGTATCGATCATATTTCCTTCATACAAACTCCAATTAACCTGAAACTTGAAGCATAGCATCTCCTCGTGCTCATCATCATCTCCAATCAATTTCGTCCTGATCGAGCTCGGCCAAATTTTGACGATATCCATTGCAGCCTTGTTTCCTATTGTACTCCAATCCTGATATCCAGCCAATTTGTCGATATTCCAGCTTTGACCAAAAAGCGGGATAACAGATTTCATGCTGATGTTCCACCGAAACTTCTAAAACTTTTTCCACCAAATAAACGAATGCGTCGTGTTGGACGTAGACATCATTATTGCAAGTAATGGCACTTTGTTTAACATGCCTCGGAATACGTTGGATCGCCGGAAGAAACTTTAGTCAGTCAAAGCATATTTTTGGGAATGTAGTTTTAAGCTCAGCTAGCTTTTCTGCTATCGATGGATCATGTGCAGTGTTGGAGGAAGTTTATTTAGTCGAAACTAAAGATTTCTTGTGTAGCTCACGAGACTGCCTAGTCCTTGATGAACCAGAATATTGATCACGAGGAGCTTCAGATTGAGACCCCCTTTGAGTAGATTTATCCCTGTTATGCTCTGATTGGGGAGGAGGATCGTTGGAGGTAGGAAGAGTGGCTATAAGTTTTCCTTCGAGACGATGAATCTCGGGGACGATAGTCTCTATCGCTGTTGTCATCTCTATCTCGGCATTTTTCGGGCCCTAAGTCTCGGCTAGAGTGATGAAAGATAGAGGAACCGCGAAGGCGGTCGAAGCCGTGTGAGCGTCCCATGTCACCTGCACAGAAATCAAGTGAAAACAAGTTAGAGATGATCATATGATGGCTAAAATTTAAGTGTAGGGTGGAGAGTGAGTGTTAGTGTGTGCCCTAGTGTTTCCCCCCGACGGACCAGTTTCTTTAGCTTTACTTATCGGAGTTTTTTCTCTCTGGTGATGGGCTTGAACGCCTTCGTCGCCTCTCGCGGGCAAGTGAAGTTTTAGGGCTTCTGAGTCGTCGAAGCCGTAATTGAGCAAGTCATGGGGGATGGTGAGATATGATAAGCCTTTTAGTGAACCCTCTAAGTGTTGTGGAGATGGCTCTTTCTCCATCGGAGTAATTGTAACCTTCGAGGTTTCGCCCACTATCTTCTTCTTTAGTTTGTAGGCTAGTTTCCTTTTCCTTTTTGATGAAGGAGGCGATTCATCGGTGCTGGTTGTGTCGATCACCGGTTCTGAGAGAGGACTTATATGCTCGTCGAATGCTCCAGAAACCCCGACCTCTCTAATCTCACCTTCCTCGGCCATGTTGGAGGCCCCGCCTGTAAGGGGCACCGAAGACCTAGCCTGTTCTTTACCCTTCTCCACCGCGGGTCTGGTTATAGTGGTGCTGGATGGGAGACTAGTTCGACAACCTTCCACCAATAGCCCAAACTTTCGAAGTGACTCATTGGAAATAACGACTTTGATCTCCCGGTCCTCCACAAGAGTAGCACGAATGGCCTTGACGGCCTCAGAATACCTTGCACCTTCGGGACGTGGGCTGATGCCTGCAAAAGACCGAAGGAAGTTTAGAAAAAATGCACTTCATGCCTCAGGTAAGTAATGATTTCGAAAATGGAACTTACTCCCTTCCAACCATCTTCTCGCAAATCCAGGGGGCAGCGCACGTAGAACCACTCCTGCTTATATTGGGGAAATTTACTCCATGCCCCCATTAGGATCTGACACTTAGAGTATGGCTCAAGGAATATGAAAGAAGGACTGTCAGATCGCCTTTTGAACCTATAAATGTAGCGAATATCCTCGAGAGTGGGGAGCCTGGATAAGATGCTCATAAAGAGAATGCAAGTGCCATAGAGAAATGCGTGACTGTTGAGGTGAAGCTGTGCCAGAGCGATCCCGATGTTCTACAGCACCTCACGAAGAAATGAATTTGCTACAAGCTGTATATCCTGTTAGGGGCAGGTGGGGATGATCTTGTCCCAATGGAATTAATACGTTGTCAAAAGGGATTCCATGGATTGAACATAGCCGGTGAATGGCGGTTTCATTGATTCTTGAAGCTTGAGAATTAGTTGGGTTGTCCAGGATGATTGCTCCATCTATAGCATCGAGTGCAAGGCCAATAATTGCAGCGGATGGATCTGGAATACCTTGTGTGGAGGTCATTGGTTGATCCGAAGTACCTACTACCTCCTATTGAGAGCCTGGACCAGGCTTATCGGAAACTGTAGCAGAGCTTGACTTTCTGGACATCTTTAAAGAGCAACGGGTGTGGATAAAATCCTGTTTAAACTATACTTGAAAGACAATCGATATTAGATATAACGACAAAATATTCCCCTCGCATGGTGTGTGAGCTAGTGTGATGGTTCATGTAAAGAACATAAATGAATTAGGGTTCTGAAAAGTAAAGTGTAGCATGACGAAATCAAAGTTATCCTCTTTAGAAAGCTTTAAGTTCACATTTATTATGGTTTAAATTGTGAAGTTATTAGTCCTGATCAGTTCCATGTGCTTTTGGACTTAGGTTTATATCATGGATTTATTGGTACATGAATAAAGTATGGAAATAAGCAGCAATGTTATGTTCTACGAGTTGAGGTGAGGTAAGATGTTTGTTAATGCTGATCCCCACACTTAGGATCGGCCGTCTATTCGAATGCATATATGCCGAACCGTAGTGCCCCGCTCGGTGAAGGTCCTCAAAGCCTATCCCGCTTCTCCTTTTTCTTCTCTGCTCACCGACCTACTTAGACACTAAATATCAAATTAGACCAAATACGACTGACCAGTCAAATGTGAGTTGCCGACCCACACACTCACTACTTCTCCTTAATTGCCGAATGAGACCCACTCCCTCTCTCTAGACCAAACGGCACACTCTCTCACCCTAGACTGAATGACATCCCATCCATTTACCTCCTTAGCCTTACTCTCATAAGAGGACTACCAAACAACAGACTTCCACCCAAAATACAATACCACTACGCCATAGATTGCATACTGCAACACCAAAGAAGTGATGCAGGAAGTGCCAAAAAATGTTACTATAGGCTAAAAAAGGGCAAAGGCAACACTTTCTCGGTGATGCATTTTGCCGCGTTGCAGCAGACCTCAAAGGCAACATTTTGACTATCTAAGGCAACATAAGAAATATTGTTGCAATAGAATCCTATTTGGGTCTATAGCAACATCCATAGGTGCATGTAGCAACATTCAAAAATGTTGCTATAGATATTAATTTTCTGAATTTGTGGGGCCCACAATGTAGAGCATATTTGATTTTTTTAATAGAAATAAATATTTATTTAATAAAATGCTATTGCACAGAATTTGATATTCAAACAGTAATTTATTTAAATAAATATTTTATTTCAACATTTGAAATAGTACAAATTCCCGACTCCACTATTTTACAATTCAATGATATATAACACTGATATTTACATATACAGATATTCCTCACTACATCACTCAGTTCACTCATTACATATGCAGTTTCAATTTATACAGACACCGACACTGATAAATATATGACGAGCTGAGTGCCGAGCCGAAGGCGAGCCGAGAAGCGGGTCCGGGCATAGCACCGGCGGGGGTCCGGGGCACCGCAGTCCCGATTTCGGAAGATCGAGCCTTCTTTGAAACCTGTCTTCAAGCTCATGCATTCATACACTCATGCACATTTGATTTGACTCTGTCTTCAAGCTTGTATCCAACTGTCCAGTCTTCAATACCTGTCACATATAATTCAAAAGCAGTAATCTAGAAAATAATATTTAACTTGAATAGAAAATGAAAATATTTTTGTTATATTATTTGCCTCAGGTATTTGGGTTGTTTCTTTTCATATTTTTTTCTGACAGGGACCAAATATTTGCACGGACAACCTGTGATATACACAGTATGGAAGACACCAAGCAACAGTTCAGGCAAAAATACACAAAGGAGAAGCCAAGTGCACAAAGTAGTACTCAACACAGCAAGCAACATAACATGATCAAGAAATGCATGTACATGGATGAACATACATGCATCATAAGACTTGGTACAAGAAACTACTCAAGTGCAACTACTCAAGTGCAAGTTCATACTCAAGTGCAGCCAGATATGTAGACAAGCCAAAAAAATGGACACGGCACAAGGTCAAACCCGAGTCATCGACTGGATTCAACTCAGGGCCAAGCAACCAACAAAACAAACAAGAACCAGGTTCAGCAAAATGTAGACAAGCCAGTGCAAGAAACACAGCAGTACACATAGGCAGCCCATCAAGCAAAAACAGTGAATGCATCAGGAATGTACAAGAGAAACATAGGCAGTAATATGATATACAGAGGACTTGGAGCATCAGTTCATGTTAAAGAACAAGGTTAGCATGGTACCAGTTCAGTCCAGACCAAGAAAAACCAACAAAGCTCAACACACATATGTTTGTATATATCGTGGAAATCAAAACTCAATGTTCAGATTAGTCAACAGTTTTAGAAAACCAAAGATCACTTTCAAAGTTCTTATTTTCAAAAATGCAGAAGTTTTCAAGTGAAGCAGTTTTCTAGAGGACAACAGAATACAAATACTTCAAGTTCTGGTTTAAAAAATGCAGCAAGGTACAAAGGTATGTGAACAAGTTTAACAAAGGTTCAAGTTCTGGTTTAACAAAGGTTCAAGTTCTGGTTTAACAAATGCAGCAGAAAGGAGCTAACAAGCTCAGATCAGAAATCAAAAACAAGCTAGTGAACCAAAATCCAACATAGCAAATAATATCACATCGCAATTCATCATCGGCAAAGCAAAATCAAGCCAGTGAACCAAAATCCAACATATCAATACATCATCGCAATCCAACATACCAGATTTCTCAAAGTCCAACAGAAAGATTAAACTCGAGATTATAGGAAATAAAGCCTATAAATAAATCCCAATTCATCATCGGCAAAAGCGTGCGAGTGTAACCAAAATCGAGAATAATCAAGTAAACCAGAAGGCAGAAAACATACCAAATAATATCACATCGCACCGGACGACGAAGTCAAAGCAATTCGAGCAATCAATCAAGGAGAATGAAGGAGCAAGCTACCAGAAACGTTTCTCACACTAGATTCGATCAATCAGAGCATCAAAGCAACTGGAATCGCGTGCCCTAGTTTTCGCAGAGTGGAACGAGAAAGAAAAATGCCATGCCCTAATTTTCACACAAAGAGGAACGAGAAAGAAAAGTAAAGCGGGAAATGGAAATTGCTAAGGTGTGGATTGATGGTGTGGATTGATGGTTGAGATTTTGTTTTAAATGATGGTGTGGATCGCTGAGGTGTAAAATTTTATTAATTTTATTAATTTGAATATATTTATAGCTACTGCAACATTTTGCTGATATCTATGCTAACACATTGAAGTGAATGTTGCAATAGACAAAAATCAGCATAGCTATCGTTACATTGTAGCTAGCAACATCTTGTAATTTCGTTGCAATAGGCCATCTATGGCGTAGTGTACCGACCCGTTCGCACTTTCTTCTGTATCGCTCCCTGATTACCTAATGACTTCAATCTTCAATTTAGTCCTATCTCACTAGCCTAGCAACCACTCTCCCTCACTCAGTGGCTTAACAAGAACCTATATTCAAGTAACTGCCGATATCATTTTCCCTTTTCTCTCCCCACCTCACGTCTGTTAAAACCTTACCAAGCTCCTAGCCTAATGTATGTCCTTATTTCCAATTCGACCTCCCTCGTCTACAACAACTCCTACTGAAAAAATACTCGTGAACTCGAGCTTCATGCAAAATCCCTGATTTGGGAAAATGGGTCGAGTAAAGATTCGTACCTGTACGAGTGAACTGAAGATTGTAGGGGCCGCGAATTTGGGGTCAAAACTCGTTTAGGTTTATTAACTGAAGGAATTACGAAACAAACGTTTTGAAGTCGGGAGGAGGAAAGGAAGTTGGAGTAATAGCAGGGGTTTGGGGGAAGGTAAGTTAGTAGATCTCGGAAGAATTAAGTAAAGGTGGAGAGAAGAAGAAAGAGGGAGCTCTTATATATGGGAGAGGGGAGGTGAACATGCTATCTCCTGTTGAACCAGTCAGTATGGTTTGAGAAGTCGGTTGTTAGATATGCGCGACCCATTTCAAGTAAGCTGATCGTGTGGGTCGGTCTCTGTATGCCGATCATGTGGGAGGACAAAGAGGAGGAAGAAAGCAAGATAAGGAATCTAAACTGTGCAAGGCATTGGGAAGGCCCGTCATGTCACGACATTCACGAAATCATATACGTTTGGATTTTGGAACCGAGAACTGATTACTGATTCAAAGCATGTCGTGTTGCTTCACACGACACACTTTGGGGGGCAAATGTTACCCGGTTGCTTGGCCCGGCTACGAGATGCTAATTATTGAGTTTCTTGGTTGAATCTAAGTGAAATTTGAGCCAGTGAGAGGTTGACTTGAATTAAGAAGCTCGACATATATGCTTCGTTCGGCCTGTATATCGTTCGGCCTGTATATCGTTCGACATGCAAGTGTGGTTCGACCCATATATCGTTCGGCCTGTATATCGTTCGGCATGCAGGTGTGGTTCGGCCCGTATATCGTTCGGCCTGGATATGTGGTTCGGCCAACACTGCTCAGCAACTACCGTTCGACCAACGTTGCTCGGCTACTTCCGTTCGACCAACACTGCTTAGCAACTACCGTTCACCCAATGTTGCTTGGCTACTTTCGTTCGACCAACATCGCTCGGCAACCACCGTTCGGTACGCCTGGTTCGGTATAGCTGTTTTAGAGCAAGATGAGGGATTTGACTTATTCGTGGAGGTCAACATCAAAGTGGGGGGTTCGGCATTAGTTCACTTCGAGTCCCACCGCGAGTTACTCCAGGTCCTTTAGGAGTCGCTTCGAGTCAATTACCCGGTGGCCACCGTTCGGCCATCCCAGATCGGCATTTGTCGACCGGTGTATCTCGCTCGGCATGCTTGGATCGGTCGGGTCGAGGTTCCCATATATGGGCTGAGGTACTTCGCTCTTAGGCCTGAGAAGGAAGTCCAACCTATCTTCGTCTATAAATAGAGAGACAGGGGTATAGTAAAGGGGACCTTTTTTGGAGAGAGAAAACTGGGGAGACTCTACCATTTTCAAGACTCATTTCTTTTCTACAAAAACTTGTACTCAAGTTGTTGGTGCACTGATTGTATCTGTATTCAATTATTCGAAGAAGTAATAAAGATTAAGATCAAAGTGGACGTAGGTAGTTATGCCGAACCACTATAATTCTGTTGTTCTCGTTTTTTATTGTTCTTACTGCATTCTATTGCGATATTCCTCAGTTTTAATTTATTTTCTCCATTAATTTCTCTACATAATCTTACTCAAGGGTGTTAGTGACCAATTTTGGTGCTAACAATAAGTAAAGCTGCTAGTATAGATGGGCATACAACCATGTTGTGGAACTTTTGAGACTCTCTTTGTGATCATCAATCAACCATCATATTACAACGCATTCTTTGGTCGTCCTACACTTGATGAGGTGGATGCTTTTGTCCCACCAAAATATCCGATGGTTAAATTCTTGACTAAAAGAGTTCGGGGTACTATTCGAGGACAAAAATCCAGCTCCCACAAAATGTATTTTGCAACTCTTGATCAATACAAAAGGGAATACTCTTCTTATTATGATTCCTCTACTATTTTTCAGCCTTTGAATGATGGATTTTTACATCCAACATTCAAAGCAAAAATAAGATCTAATAAATGAATAAACGTACGTTTGAAAGGTACATCTCATGTGGAGGGAAGTGGAGGAGGACCGAAGCTAAGTCTGTAGAAGAAGGCAAGATCATCACATAATTGGATTGCCGAGGGGAAATAGAGAGGATAAAGCCTACAGAGGATCTCGTGGAAATATGTATAGATTCAGCTGATTCAACCAAAATAGTCAGAGTAGGAAGAGAGTTAGAGAACAACTTGAAAGTAGACTTATTTCAATTTCTTAAAGCTAACAAAGACGTATTTCCATGGACCTATTCGGGTATGGTCGGGATTGACCCATCAGTTATATGTCATGCACTAAATATTGATCCAAACGTGACCCCCATTTGACAAAAAAGAGATAATTTGACAAAGTTCGATCTGATGCTTTAAAAGAAGGGCTTAAAAGGCTATTTGAAATCGGATTCATTCGAGAAGTTTTTTATCCAAAATGGCTAGCAAACCAAGTGTTGGTAAAGAAGTTAAATGGCAAGTGGAGAACCTACATCGATTACACTGATCTAAACAAAGCGTGCCCAAAAGACTGTTATCTGCTAACCAGAATAGACCAGTTAGTTGATGCAACTAGTGGACACAAGCTATTATCTCTCATGGATGCTTATTCAGGATATAATCAAATACCAATGTTCAAGCAAGACGAAGAACATACAAGCTTCATTACCGATTGGGGAACTTTTTGTTATAAAGCAATGCCTTTTGGGCTAAAGAATGCGGGAGCTACTTATCAAAGATTGGTCAATGGAATGTTTAAGGAACAGATTGGACCAAATATAGAGGTTTATGTGGATGATATGCTAGTAAAATCCTATAAAGCTGAGAGTCACCTTAAAAATCTTGAAGAAATGTTTGAAGTATTACGAAGTATCAAATGAAACTAAATCCTCAGAAATGTTCTTAGGTTACATTGCTAGTGCACAAGGGATTGAAGTCAGTCCTGACCAAATCCCAGCTATCAAAGACATGGCCGAGACCAATAAAAGCAAAGATGTAATGAGTTTGAACGGTAGAATTACAGCTCTGAGTAGATTCATCTCCAAGGCGACCGATAAATGCATCACATTCTTCAATGTAATCAAGAAAAGAAAGAACTTTGAGTGGGGAGAAGACTGTAAGAAAGCCTTCCAAGAATTAAAAAATCATCTGGAAAAGCCACCAATATTATCTAGCCCTGAGAAAGGAGAGGACTTATACTTATATATGGCAGTCTCAGAACATGCGGTTAGTTCAGTTATGAACAAAGAAGAGAACTAAACTCAGCTTCTTGTTTATTATGTAAGAAGACGATTGAAGGATGCCGAGATTCAATACCCAGTCATAGAAAAGTTAGCTTACTATTGGATACTTACAGTACAAAAACTCAAAGCATACTTCCAAGCACATCTGATCAAAGTATTGACTAACTTTTCACTCAAGCAGGTTTTCTATAAACTAGAGACTTCGGATAGGCTAGTAAAATAGGGAATTGAACTTAGCCAATATGACACAGAATTTCAGCCACGAGCACCAATCAAAGGGAAAGCATTAGCAGACTTTATCAATTAATGTACAATCTTTGTTAAAGAAAAATTAGAGAAAGAGAAAGATCAAAAGCCCATATGAAAAATATTTGTGGATGGGGCATTAAATGAGGAGGGAGTCAGAGTAGGGTATGTCATAATCACACAAAATGGACACCGCCTACACTATCAATGAAGCTAGGATTCACTGCAACAAACAACGTAGCTGAATATGAGTCGATGGTGGTAGGACTAACTCTGGCCTTACAACTCAAGATCCCATGAATTCAAATCTTTAGCAACTCTCAACTAACGGTAAATCAGATAAAGCAAATATATCAGACTAATGACGCCAGACTATCCCTATATGTTAAGAAGGTGCTAAAAATGCTTAACTTATGTGAAGATTTTTCTATACACCAAGTTCCAAGGGGAGATAACTCTTAAGTAGATTCGTTAGCAAAATTGGCTAGTTCAAGAGGAGCTCCAGAAACTCGTGTAGTGCTAGTAGGGTATGAAGCAAATCCCAGTATTGAAGAGAAAATGCTCAAACCAGGGAAAGAACTATTGGTTTTAACTAGATCCCAAGCCACAACACAAGAAAGAGAAGAAAAAGAAATTGATGAAGAAATTTCATATGAAGAGCCCATTCATCCATAGGCAGATACAATAACATTTGGATGTCCCCTATTGTAGAATATCTTACTAATGGAATATTACCATCTGACAAAATAGAAGCTAGGAGAATCAGACGATAGGCTCTGAACTTCACTATGATGAATGGAATTATTTATAAGAAAGGATACGGTCTTCCTTACCTAAGATGTGTGACTTTTGAAGATAGGTTGAAGTTACTAAAAGAATCGCAGGCAGGATTTTGTGGAGACCATTCCAATGGTTAAAATTGGCTAAGAAAATAATCATATAAGGTTTCTATTGGCCTCAAATGATTGGTCAAGCTATAGAATACGTAACGAAATGTGAAGGGTGCCAAAAATACTCAAAGGTTCCATGTTTACCACCAAGTCAATTAACCCCGATCTGTAGTCCATGGTCCTTTGACATATGGGGGAATCAATCTAGTTAGACTATTGCTGATTTCCAAAAGAGGGGCAAAGTATGCTGTAGTTGCTATTGATTACTTTACTAAGTGGGTAGAAGCAGAGCCACTTCCCAAAATAACTTCTAGGAAAGTACTTAGATTTGTTATTAAGAACATCATCACTAGATTCGGGATCCTTTACAAGATTATATCTGATAATGGAATGCAATTTGAAAGTGAAGATTTTTCTCGATTTGCATAAGAATGGAATTATCAAAAGATTTTCTTTCGTAGCACATCCAAGGGCTAATGGAGCCGTCGAAGCAACCAATAAGACTATTAAGACCATCTTGAAAAAACGACTAAATAAGGCCAAACGAAATTGGGTGAAAGAATTGCCACTTGTACTCTGGGCATATCGTACATCCACCAAAACTGCTACAGGTCATAACCCTTACTCTCTAACATATGGGTGCGAAGCAATCTTACCAGTCAAAATTAAAAAACCTTCACATTAAAGAATCGCATATGCTTTTGATCCAAACCAAGAGTTAAAAAAGAGTCATTGGATTTGATGCATGGGTTAAGAGATGAAGCGGCTATTCGAACTATCGAATATCAAAGAAGAATCTCAAAATACTACAATTTGAAAGTAAGGATGAGATCATTTCAGGAAGGAGATCTAGTTTTCCGAAGAGTAATGGCAAACACTAGATCTTGTAGACGGGTCACTAGGGCCAAACTAGGAGGGTCCTTTAATTATGCTCGAAGTAATTCCTCCGGGAGCTTACAAGTTATGTTGTCCAAATGACAATATGGTTCCTAGGACATGGACGGAACATTTGTGATCGTATTTTCCAACATTGGATGAATAAAGCACCTATTTTCTAAGAAAAATCTACATGGTCGGTAGTAGAATTCCCCTTAAACTTGGAAACCCCCTAAAATGGTCATAAGCCTTTGTCCACGCCAAGATGGCCAAGTCAAAGCACCTCCTAGAGGGAGGTTCAAGTAATCCTTTATCCGCGCCATGTTATGGCCATGTTAAAGTATCTGAAAGTCCTTGATCACGCCATGCTATAGCCAGATCAAGGAGCCCCCTAAAGGGGGGACGGAGTAAGCCCTTAAACGCGCCACACTATGGCCAGCTCAAGACACCGACCAGCCTTCAGTCTCGCCTATAAGGCCTGGCCGGAGCACCTCCTTGAGGGAGAATGGAGTAATACCTTGATGCCGCCACGCTATGGCTTGGTCAAGGCACCGAACAAGCCTTCAGTCCCGCCTATAAGGCCTGGTTGGAGCACCTCCTAGAGGGATGTCGGGTAAGTCCTTGAAACCTGCTTGTGGATAAGCTAACCAGGCGCATCGAACAACGACGGACTAAGACGTCCAAGCCCAAGAAGTGGCACATAGAACAATAACAATATACAAAGCCTTAAGGGTGGCACATGTCGAAAGAATCAAGAAGCAGAGAGGTGCCACAAAGCAAAAGGTTCGAACAATCAAAGTCCGAAGAGTGGTGCAGAACAAAAGACTTAGATGAGAATTTCTGAACCTCCATTATTTAAATAATGTTTTCCAAACTTTCCTTCTTATTACCAGGAATAGATTCTAGTGTTCTACTACTTCCGGACGATACTTCCCAGACTACTTTTATACGAATTTATGGCATTTGGCTAACTTCTAGAAGATGATTTCTGGACTTCACTCATTTAATGCCCGGATCTGCGTTTCGGGTCTCCTGTTATCGATTTCAAGCCTTTTGTTCTGGACTTTTGGTCTTCTACTAATTTCCAGATAATAATTTCTGGATCTCTCTTAATACTTGAATCTAGGTCTCGGGTCTTCAACTATTAACTTTTGGACTTCACTTATTAAATTATTACCCAAATCTTGGTTTTGGATCTTCTATCATTATTATTTTCAGATAAGAATTTCTAGACTCCTATTATTTATTCTCAATAAGGATTCCCAGTCTTCTATGACTTATTTCCAAATGATGATTCTCAGACTTTGTTATTACCAACAATTGTTCTTAGTCTTCTATCAATTATTACTAGAAGAGGGCTTCTAGACTTCTATTATTGTTATTTCCAAAAGAAGATTTATAAACATCTATTATTAATGTCAAATCTAAATTTTTGGTCCTCTATTATTAATTCCATAATTAGATTTCTGGTCTTCTATTAATATAACCAGAATTAAATTCCTGGACTTCTCTCATTATTACCAAAGTTGGATATTGGGACTTCTATTATTGTCGGACAAGAATTTCCGGTCTTCAATCATTCCCAACTGTAGATTTCTCATCACTTATTAACTCCAGATGATAATCTATTAATTTCCATTATTCCCAAATTTAGAATTCTGGAATTCTGTTATTAGAAATTCTAATACTACCTTCAATAATAATATGAACAAACTACTGAACATATTTTTACATGAATTTCGAATTAATGATAAGAAATGTTGTCTACTTTGTACTTTGCAGGAGAATAAGGTTGATAAAGAGGATCATTGAGGATGAAATAACGCAAAAAGAGAATTGTTGGATTTTTGTCCTAAAGAACAAAAGCTTCTTTCATACAAAGGTGGGGGAGAGGGGGGGCAAAATGTTAACCATAGAACTCACTCAAGAATGTTGGTATGAAAGAAGGCCGGCAAGGTTTTGTAGAAGCTTCACAAGAATCAAAAAGAAGGGTTTCACCATGGTTTAAAAGCGGGGTTTCGAAGGCATTGGAGTAGCTTTCGAAGAGGTTGGATTGGTGCCACAAGCACCTGATGCTTCTGCAAGTATTAAATGGAGTATGGGCTTCCGAAGAAGTCTAAAGGGGACAAGACTACCCTTCTGTTTCAATTGATCCTTTCGAAATAGTTGGTTCCACATGCAAAAAGGAGTTTTGAATGTGTTAAAAATATCTTTCGAAGGTATTAAATAACAAACTTCCGCACATATATCAGATCCTTTGGAACGGTTGGAGAAAATCCTACCAAAACAACCCGTTCGAAAGCAAAGACCAGCCTTTCGAATCTGTTGAAACCTTCCACAAGTATTAGGGAGGTTTCGCATGTGACCAGTGTTGCCTCCACAAACATCAGAGGATGAGCTTCCACATTAATCAAGGGGATACTTTCGAAAGCCACCTTCCGCAACCATCATCTGTCTACCAAGAAGCCTCCTCCATTACAATTGACCTTTCACAATGATTCTTCCATCACCATTTCAATCCTTTCAAAACCATCCGAATGCCCTTCTACTTATGAAGCAATCCATCATGTTAGCACCAGATCTTATCAACAATGAAAAGGTTTCGAGGGTTTTGAAGAGGTCAGAAATGCTTTCGCTTATACTCAAACAGCATAATGAGGTACCTTAGTTCATTCGCTAGCAAAAGAAGCATCATTTCGATGGTGTTGAAAGGCTCCAGATGTACTCGAAAGCTATATTGATGAGCATTAGATCAATATCCATTATTAACATGCTTTTGATATTAAAAAAGGGAAAATTCAAGCATAACAAAAGACCCAAACACTTACCTACAACTTTGAAACCATAAAGGCGGAAGCATAAGGCGAAAAGATACGTGTGAAAGGTCAGAAAGGAGACCTTTCGACAGCTTCGAAAGGATGGATGCGGAAGGGTCCTACCCGCATCTATAAATACGACCCTAGGGGTCCAAGTTCTTAGGGAATTTTCATTTTTACGTTTCTTTGCAAATCCAATTCTTGTAACCCTAAATCAAATTGGGGACAAATTCCATTACTTGTAATCCATTTATGAGAAATAAAAAGAGAGGATGCATGGATCAGATATCGATTTCGAATATGAGAACGATCATCTCGGCCATTAGCTTGTCTAATGACGAATTGCACATGATACACATTTATTTTCTTAATCCTTTATTGGCATATGCTATGCAATATAGCTTATTTGGATATCTCGACTTTAAAGCATATTATCATCACGTCCAAAGCCTATGCGGCACCAAAATAACATGGTGATAATACTTCAATATCATCAAGTCCATTGGACTTATGTTATTTATCCAAAATAAAGCTCCATGGCATCATGAATCCACTTATTATTTCAATGTATACACATTGGGTTTTGAATCCTTTCAAAGGGGTACACGTTGGATTTCGAATCCTTTCGAAGAGGTACGCATTGGGTTCCGAATCCTTTTGAAGGGAACTGAACCATCGAAGGGATTTTCATTAAAGCCATTGAATCAAACCCTTTAGAGGACTTCTTCGAACAGTGTCAGAACACTTTAGAACATATCCTTGCTTTCAAAAGGGTCCACCGTACAACAATAGCATCAACACTTTCGAAAGGGTCCATTTAAAGTGGGTTCTTGATCTCATTTTGATCCCTTTGAAAAGGGATCTCCCTCTTGATTAACTTTCAATCCAATGTACCTTGGATGTTGATAAGATTTCCTGTTAACATTTTTTGGGATCTCGCTCTTGATTCACTTTCAATTAAATGTACCTTGTTAACAATTATTGCCTCAAATTTAAGTTCTTCAATGCATGTTACGGGGGTTTCCACCTGTAGAACGATGGATGTGAAAAATTAATGCTAGGAATATGAATACTAAATGTGCGTTATGTAAATGGTACAACGTGGCTAGGGATCCAAAGCAAGAAGACAAGAAGATCGCAAAGTGGCACGAGTAGAAGTGGAGAAAGGAACAAAGGGAATCACAAGAACCCACCCTCTGTCCGAAAGAAAAATTACTAGATAGGAATTCCTATCCAGTAGTCCTACTACTGTAACTACCCGTACGTTAATCGGCCTAAATTCCAACAAAAATTGAAACCCAAGTCCATCAAAGCACATATCTTTGTGATTGATTTTCAGGTCTAGATGTAAACATATTTCAAATTAGATGTAAAATAAGAATATGTATGCAATAGTTTTCTACACAAATTTAAGTCTACAATTGAGAAATAAAATTGATTTAGGAAAAAAATCAAATGTATGCCAACAGAATAGATTTAAAATCATAAACAATATATAAAATTTCCCACTCATCTTTTAAAAGTGATCCAAATTTCCAGATTTGAAGTAGAATCTTAAATTCATCTCCAAATCATTTTTAATCCAAGAAATATGCATAAAAGGATATATACATACATTAGAAATACAGATCCGAGAAGAAATTTGGGACTGTGAGAGAAAATAGATACAAATATATAAATATTTAAATTACCTCAAATACGCATATAGTTGATTCTCTTCTCCTTTCCTTTTCTTTTGATTTCCATTATTCTCTAATTTGTATGAATACAAATACAAATATCTTATTTTTATAATTTAAAAAGAAAGTAGAGAAGAAGAAACGGCAGAGCTTTATCGCTCTATTCAAAAAAAATATAAAAAGAGAAGGAAGGATTAGGCCTGAATTTATAGGCGCTAGAATCGACCAGGACCGCATGATTTAAAATCCGAGCCGTATATGGCCTAGAGTTACTGGAGCCGCCACATAGAGGCGGGTTGACCGCCCTCTGTCGAGCGCTTATGCATGGCGGTCGAACTGTGGGCCCAGACAATTTTAGTTATTTTTCTTATTTTAATTATTTTTTTTCCGAATTCGTTTTTCATCTTTAACTTCTTCATTTGGACTCCAATCCAAAATTCCAAATATGAAAGCTGCTCAGAATTTTTCCACGAATGCAATAGTTCAAATTTCATGGTCAAATTCCGTCGTTTGCACAAATTTCATTTTTAGAGCTAAATTAATTAACTGACTAACTAATTAAATAACTAACTCCCCAAATTACAGGGTGTTACAACTACCGAGCTACATTCCTTGTTCGGTAGTATCACTACCAAATAGAAATTCTTATCAAGCAGTGTACTTACCGAACAAGATTCCTTGTTTGTTAGCGGAACTACTGGACATGAATTCTTGTTCATTAGTCGAATAAACTGGACCCGTGAAAAATGCTGAAGGTAGCTTAGAAATGGACTAAACCATCTGCCGAACAAGGCACTGCCGAACCCCCATTCTTTGCCGAACCGACCAAGTATGTAAGGAAATTCTGGATTCAATCTCCTATATATGAAAATACCAGATCATATCTCCTATAAGGAAATAACCGAACCGAGTAAGGTAAATAAGAAAATAGCAGGTTTTATCAGCCTAGCCTTCTTATAACTTCACTTCTATAAATACCCAAACTTTTTTTTAACAAAACAAAACAATGTATAATAAAGAGGAGAAAAAACGCCTTTCTCCGAGGGCTCACAAAATAATAAGAAACAAAGAAGGACGAAATCCTCCCAAAATAAACACCGCTAAACAACAGCGGAAAAGAAAAACCATAAATACAGGAGAAAAGACCACACCAACAATCACAAACCCACCTTTACCCAAAGGAAAAGGCCAGACCACCAAGCCGAACCATAAGGAGAGCAAGCTATAAGGCGCAAATCCAACAAATCCAGGGAAAGCTCACTCCTAGACAGGGAGCAAGAGGCGACGAAGATAAGATGCCCAGAGTGGTCACACTGAAGAATCCGAAAGGGGTTAATGGCAATCAGAGCAACAAAGACGCCACCAATGTAAACCAGAAGCATAAAAAGAGAACAAGACCATTCGAAGCAGCCGAACAACCACAGTAAAACCACCAAAGAACCAGCGAAGAAATGAAATCCCGATCCCGAAACTAGTCAACCAAATCACAAACCGGGCCATAGAAGAACCAAAGAGAACTGAATCTGGAAAACTAACAACAACATTAAACACAAAGGGGGGAGGGGAAGTGAGCGTTGGGTGAAGGCCAGTGCTCGCTCGCGATGATCAACCTACTCCCAGTCTAGCGTGAGACAAAGCACACGAAATAGAGAGAAGACCAACCAGATGCTCCGCACGGGAGCTCAAACGACCCCTGAAAGGTCTACCACGGAAAGCAAGGAAGACGTCGTTCCTCACACACCGAATAATAGATGGGGGGTCCATACGAGAATTTTCGAAGGTTGCCTTGTTCCGCATGCACCAGAGGTGCCAGCAGATGAGGCAGGGAATCAAGCGAAAAACGATAGAACGAAGAGACTTACCAACATTCCCAGACCACCAGGAGTTACGGAGATCAGTAGGGGAGCTGGCTAATCGACGAAAACCAAGAAGGTTTCCGAAGTAATTCCAGCACGATCTGGCCGAAAATCCACCAAAGAACAAATGATTCAGGGATTCTGATTCCCCATTGCCGCAGCATCTACAACGAGAAATGAATGGGATACCGATTTTTTGTAGGTTCTCGTCAAGTGGCAATCCATCATGGAGAATCCGCCACATCAAAATAGAGACCTTGGGGGGAATACGAGAGTCCCAGATGAAAGAAAAAATCGGACGAATGGGGTCTTGGATTCTAATCGAAGACCAAGCTTTCAGGATGGAAAAAGGAGAGCCATCCCATCCTGAAGATCCACCATGAGTGTCGAAAAACGGCTTCACCGACTGCATGTGCTTCCAAGTCTCACTAGCATAAGACGGAGAACCTGAGAAGTTAGAGCCCACAAGTCTGCGGTATTTCGCATGGAGGAAAGTAGCCCATAAGGATTTGTTAGCGCCAAATCTGTGCCATAATTTACAGGCGAAGGCTGCACAGAGGTCCTTCGATTTGCGCAGACCCAGACCGCCTTCATTTTTGGGACGACACACCACGTCCCACGACACCCATTGGTGCCGATGGATACTGTCCTTGTTGCCCCAGAAGAAAGATGAGGCCAAAGATCGATATGACCTAAAGAAAGAAGAAGTGGGGGTCATAGCTGCAAAAACATGAGTTTTCATCGAATCTAAAACGGATTTGATAAGAAGAAGTCTACCAGCCTGAGAAATAAGAGAAGCATTCCAGCGTAAGATCTTACCCCTTACTTTATCAGTCAATGGGTCGAAAATAGCATTGAGCTTTCTACCGCGATACAGGACAACACCCAAGTAAGGAAGAGGAAGAGTGGATTCCTTGAACCCAGAGACAGACTCGATCCAGATAGCACGAGAGGGAGGCAAATCTTTCGCATGGATGAAACAGCTTTTGGCAGGGTTAACTAGTTGGCCCGAGGAACGCTCATACTGATGAAGAAATTTGAGGAGCCGGCGGACAGAGGAGACGTTGCCATTAGAGAAAATGACAACGTCATCTGCGAAGGACAAGGAAGAGACTAGGGGGCAGCCCCTCGGTATCCCGTATAAATACCCAAACTTCCAACCACAATGGCACACAATTTTGGAGACCAAAAATTGCTAAACAATGACTACTCGAAAGAAATTCAGTAAACTG
This sequence comes from Allium fistulosum, assembly GCA_030737815.1. NCBI lineage: Eukaryota > Viridiplantae > Streptophyta > Magnoliopsida > Asparagales > Amaryllidaceae > Allium > Allium fistulosum. The sequence continues at coordinate 408,279,286 of CM060908.1, read as the reverse complement.
CATTTCATTGTTATTTTGTATTCTAATCACTATATAACTGATCTATAAAAAGAGTAATGAAAATTGACAGTGGATGTAGCACATTCTAGCTAAACCACAATAAATTATTATGTACTTTCTTTATTGCATTTTCTCCTAAATTTGCTCTTTTAAGAAACCATTAACAAACGTATCACACAGTTGTGTCATACACTCAGTATACACAGCTCTACAATAAGTCAATTAAAGGTGCTTTCCCATTTTTGAGCAAACATTTTTTGTGCTAACATTAAGAACTCCAAATCTCAACATGCCTTCAAAATCGAAAACTAAACTTGGCACCACATGTAAGAACACAAGGAATGTCAATGCTCTTAACCAGATAGCTACCAATTAGGACAACTAGTCATCCAATAGTTTAGGACTGGCAGACATAGTCACCAGAGGCGACTTAGATAGAGTTGTGGTGGAACTTAATAATCGTTTCACTTCCTAATAGGTAGTTATTATGGACCAGGTCCCGGTAGGCTTGGGACAGACGCAAGTTGCCAGGCATAACACCGAATCATGAGGAATATCCTAGTCTAGGGGGTCTAGGAGGCGAAGGAGGTCATGCTCTAACATCGGATCTGATCAGGAAACCGAAGAGCATGGAGAGGAAATATCGAAGAATTGGAGCGAGAAAGGGCTTAGCTCGAAACTGTGCCCTTGGAATGATTCTGTGCCGAACCAAATAAGGGAGGCATTGAGCCAAAGCCAACTATTGGTAATCCTAAAGGAACCGGGCCTGTCAGAAGCGGGTGAAATAGGTAGATTTCAAAAAAAAATTCCCAATTTTGGATCTATTGGACCCATGAAGTCTAAAGGTATATTAGATCCAGCCTTATAAAGCTGTAAATAAAATCTTATTTTGTTTAAAATTGGTAAAAAGAAGTTTAGATTTAATTTAGGCTTTGGGCCTAGAATTTTAATTCAATGTAATTTCTACTTTATTTTCCATTCAAATTTAACTTTAGTCCTCAACATTTATTTATTAATCTATTTCAATCCAATTCAAATCAATTTACACTTGTAAAATATTTTGTATTCAATTTAAAACAATTTGTATGATTTCAATAAATCGTTCAGGTAGAATTTGTTAATTTAATTCAATTTTTAAATCAAAATCTTTTATTAAATAGAATTTAATTAGTGCAAAAAATTAATTTTAATATTTTAATTACCACAAATCGAATTCAAACAATTTTTATTTTAATTAAATTATTTATTTTACGGAGTAGAAATTAGGGTTGTTCAATAATTCGCGTGATTCATTCGGAGTATTTATCATTTTGATTGTGCAACTCAAAGGTTTAAATTCAGTCAGTGATAAATATCGAATAGTTCAAATATTAGCGTTCACACACCATCTTAGCTAGTATTGACATTTTAGCTAAATTTATCACTTACACATCAAGCGGTACCCAGTAGTAATGATTATTTACACAATTTTCTTTGTCAAAACTATATCACATTAGAACTCGTGGAATTTGGTTTTGGTCAAAATTCCAACATCGTCCAAATTCCACTTTGTACACAAAATCCTTGATTGAATAATAACAATTATTATTAATCATATTCCTATGGTCAGGGACATTAACTTTGAGTTAACCGTAGTAGATCATAATATTAACCTCCCATAATTAAGGAGACGAATTCTTTATTGAATAGTGTTTCACTTCCAATGCTTTAACTTAACCCAACTATAGTCGTTCAATGGGAGCTATGCCATGATTTAAGTATAATCAAAATGGAGTGTCCACATTGAAGTTCCATAGTATTCTCATGTTGAGGGAAGTGTATTACATCATCACTTTGATGTTCTCTATTTGATCTTAGTTGTATTAACCAACAGAAAACTCTCGAGTGACTCATTCCATAATTATGCAATAAATATTAGTACGTAATTCCTTGGTGCTCCCAATGGCCAAGAGTAATACATTGTCTACATTTGGATAGCGTTACACACTCTAGTCTCGGTTAATGTATGATATCTCATCTTGAAACATCTTGACTAACAATATTTAAAATAAAATGTTATTTTCAATGTGATAAATTTCTCATGATTACAATACGTTGTACTTACTATCACATAACATATCATTTATGGATTTTCTATTCAATAAAATTTAAATTAATTAATTAGTTATATCTCAATATAATAAGTATATACTAGAAAGAAAACAACTTTTATTTTGAACAAGTTTGATTATCGAGTTAAACATATGTAACAAATTACATATTTGCCTCAAGGGCATTCCCTTAACTCTATCAAATCCCACCCGTTCTAGGACTCGTAGGTCAATAGAGGAAGCGAAAGAGGCCTTTTGCCTTAGAGGGAAAGATCAGTCTATCCCTGGTCATCGCTTAAACAAAAAGACAAAATGGCTCAGATCATTAAAGAATGTGTTAGGCGTGAACAAGTAGAACATGGTATTGGGGCGAGAGTTTGTAGCCCTTTCTGTATGGAGATAAAGATCACTCGAAACCCTAAAGACTTCCAAATGGCCACCGTGGATCCTTACAAAGGTCTAACAAACCATGTGGTACATCTGTAGTGATATACCCTGCATATGTTAATGAGCACGGCAATGGAGGAGGTATAGTGTAATTGCTTCCCCCCGTTCTTACTTGACATTGGTGTGGTTATGTCGTATACCTCTAGGCTCAATCTACACTTGGGCGATGTTACAAGAAAAGTTTATAAGCCAATTTTGAGTACATATGAAGCAACCTATAGATCCATATTCATTATCAGATGTGAAGCAGAGGGAAGGTGAACCTTGTGGTAGTACCTAACTCATTTTAATGCAGCAGCAGCAGTCGGAGTTTAGAATGTAGACGAACAGCTAACCTTGATGGCCCTATGTGGCGAGGTGCACCCCGACATGAAACTGGCCAGGAGCTTGAGTAAGGAGAAGCCGACCACCTTATAGGAATTTTTTTATGTAGTAGTAAATTTTATGAGACTGGAGGTGGCCACAGCTGGGTGACAAAGGGTAGCAGTGAAATTGACAGAAGCATCTAATAGTATAAACGCTATGGTAAAGGGAAATGAAAGCAATTTTACTGAAAAGAAAATGGATAACAACCAAAGTGACTCAAGTGGAAAGAAGGTAGAGCATAAGAGGTTCAGGCATAACCAAAGTTTCATGCTTACATGGACTTGAATGATACCATGGAAAACATCCAACTTGCAACGCAAGCAGAAATTAAGTACAATCGGCATTAGCCAAGAAAATAGGCAGAAGCAGGCATAAATATGGGAAAGTACTATTGGTTTCCTGAATCTCACGGACATGAAACTAACGAATGCAGTCATTTACGCGACATTATCGAGAAATACATCAGAAAAAGTTAGAAATGTATGTCAGAAATTCTAATGCTGCCTCCATTTTGATATGGCAACCACTGAAACAACCCCTACATAGGGGTGGGCATGGTCGGTTAACCGAACCGATCAGTTAGTTTTAATGATTAACCAGTGAAAAGTAATGATTCTGTTAACCAATTTAGAGGTTAAAATTGATTGGCCTTACCGACCAAACCAGTTAAATTTAGCCGTGGTTAACTTGTTAAATTTAACGGTGCGGTTAATCAAAGGTTTACCATTGCATTGTTAACCGTTTAAGCCAAAGTTAACCGTTGCATGGTTAACCGTATATTGCAACATTAATTCATGTAGGTCGGCTCATGTACAGGAGTAGCACAGTAAAGATCACAATACATTGCAACATTAATTCATAATCCACCATAAATATAGTGCATTCATAATTTGGTAATGTCCAGCTAGTTCACAACTAAGTTTACACAGTCCAACATAAACATAAACAACAAATATCACAACTACGTTCACAATCCACAACAACCCACAATTCATAGTTGATAGTACACTACTACAATTTTACGTACAATTACATTTATAGTTTGATAATACATTAACTCAAATAGTTTAATTAAAGATTGAGCCTGAGCTAGTGAGCTTCAAGTCCATCCATTTTCCACTACAAAAGGCAAATTTGTAGAACTATATTACTGTAAATAAAACTGAACTGAAGTCCATCCATATGCATGCACAGATTAATTTGAAAAACTCTATTTGAACAAAATGCAGATTTGAAACGAAGAAATGTAGAGTTTAATGAAGGAGATTTGGTTTATGCAGTATTAACAAAAGATCGTTTTCCAGTGGGCGCTTATAACAAGTTGAAAGCCAGGAAAATTGGTCCGGTGGAAGTTGTGAAACGAATCAATGAAAATGCTTATAAACTGAAGCTGCCAGATGATGTGTATACATCTGACGTATTCAATGTTAAGCATCTCGTACCATATCATGGGGATGAGTTTGTTGGGGATGAAGAGTGTGCAAATTCGAGGTCGAATTTCTCTCAACCTGGGGAGGATGATGCAGCGCAACCCTTATTTGGCCAAGGCATAAGTCGTCTACGACTTAAGGAGGCGGTGATGAGTCGTCCACGACTCATCTGGAAAACCAAAGGGGAAGGCATAAGTCGTCTACGACTTAAGGAGGCGGTGATGAGTCGTCCACGACTCAACTGGAAGACCAAAGGGAAAGTTGTGACGAGTTTACGACTTAACGAAGCAACTATAACTCGTCTACGACTTAACAGGGAGATGAGTCGCTCACGACTCAAGGGGAAGAATACACAAGTGATAAGTCGTCTACGACTTAAGGAAGGTGAGGAGATAAGCCATCCACGACTCAAGGGAGAGGCTGGTATAAGTCGTCCACGACTTAACACAAAGCAAGAAGACGAAGAAACAAGTTACGACTTAGTTGAGTCGACTGGATTTTTTAAATCGGAAACTGGGTTAAGTCGTAGAGGCCTGGAGCTGTAGATTCTGATGCCGCTTTAATCCATGCCGTAGATTCTCCTTACGAGTTAATCTGAACCGTTGTTCTTAAGTCGCTACTGGAGTATAAGTCGTATGGCGTCTGTTGTAAATAAGTTGAGTCGAATGGAGCTGATAAGTCGGCAACGACTTAATAGATGTATTTTTCTATGTTGTATTTTCTGTTTGCTGTCGCTAGGCTTTCTTGTAATAAGTCGTTAAGTCGTGTACCTGGTTGTGACGAAGTTATTGATAAGTCGTCACCGACTTATAATGAGTCGTAGGTCGTAGGTGATGAGTCGGAAACGACTTAAGACTTAGGAAATTTTTTGGATTTGTGTTGTAGCCTATAAATAGGCAAGTGGTGTCATTTGTAAAGGTTGTTGAATATTGAATAAAATTCTCTTTTGATTGCTTTGTGCTTTCATTCCAAATTGGTAGTTGAGTGTAATCTCCTATCTCCTCTTTCGGATAATCGAGTGCGCTCGATTCAACGATTGTAGAAGCCGATTCGCGGAATCAAGTGCGCTTGATCAACGCTTGAAGAATTGAAGATCTTTGAACCCGGTATCATGCGCGATCAACGAGTTCGGGATAGCTAGAATTCGGTATCTTCGGATCAACGAATTTGGGCATTTCAGTATCTTCCAATCCACCGACTACTACATTCAACGATCTACATTGTTTTTGTAATATCCGCTGCGTCAGTTTTGGTATCGGAGCTTGTTCTAGCCAATCATAGCTAGATCGAGACTTGGAGCCTATTCATTTAGAAGTTGAAGAGATTTGCCGAGCTTGAAGTGAAGATTCGAATTTGCTTATCACGACCGAGAGGAAGAAGTGTTCATCATTGTTCGAAGTTGTTTGATCGGATTTGAATTGGAGGCCGAAACTTTGTCCATCGTGTTCATCGCGATTTGCTACAAAGTGGAAGTTTTCGATCCGTTTCATTTTGGATCAAAATCCGAAAAGTGTTTGAATTTTGAAGAGTTGAAGTGTTTGTAAAGATTTCAAGTATGCCGCCAAGAAGAGCTAATCGCCACCAAAACGTAGAAGCTTTGTATCGAAGAGAAGAGGCTGATGAGATGGAGCAAAGAATCAATGAAAATTTTAGTGAAAAGCTTAACGAAGGAATTGGCCGGTTAGAGAAGCTTATGACGGAGATGAATCAAAATCGGAGAAGGGTTTCACCTGAATCTAACCATGGGGGTAGTAGAGTCTCGCCACATTCCAATCGAGACCGAAGTGTTGAAAATGATCAAGGGCGTGGGAGGAACGTGAATGATCGAGAACGGAGGAATGTAGATAGAAGAAATGATGGTGGTAGGCGTGATGGTAGTAAAGATGTGGGTGGACGAGATAGACAACGATATACATCAGACTTTGAAGAGGAGTATGATGGTGGTAGTGTTCGAGGACAAGGACGAGGACAAGGAAGAAATTACTCTGAGTATGATCACAAGTGGGAGACGGGGATGAAGACTGAAATTCCTGAATTCAAAGGTGGTATGCAAGCGGAGGAGTTTCTAGATTGGGTGGCTAACGTTGAGGAGATTTTTGACTTTAAAGAAGTTCCAGAACATCGTAGAGTGAAGTTGGTTGCTATGAGGTTGAGGGATAGAGCTTTGGCATGGTGGCAGCAAACCAAGCTTACACGCGAACGTATGGGGAAGTCAAAAGTTGAATCTTGGGAAAAGATGAAGAAATTGATGAAAGCAACGTTCTTACCTTACAATTATCGATCTTTGATGTATCAACGTTTGCAAAACTTGAGGCAGGGCACAAAGACAGTTAATGACTATGCTGATGAATTCTATCAACTTATTGCAAGGAATGATATTATGGAAACAGAAGAGCAGCTGACATCTAGATTCATTGGGGGATTGAGAATGCAGATCCAGGATATGGTTAATATGTTCGATCCAAGATCTGTAGCAGAGGCACATCAGAAAGCGTTGGCTTGGGAGAAACAGGGTAGACGAGGAGGTGGTGTGTTTACTAATTCCAGCAATCAAATGAAGGGTGTTAGTGGGAGTTCTAACATTTCTAAACCTATCAGTAGACCAGTGGTGAAGGAGGTTGAGAAGGCAAAAGTTAACAATGGTTTCAAATGTTACAATTGTCAGGAATTGGGTCATAAAAGTAGTGAGTGTCCAAAGCCAAAGAAGAGAACCATGATTGCAGAAGTTGAGGATGAGGATGGTGATGGGGATTGTTCTAGTCCAGTTGAGGAGGATGAGCAGGATATTGCGTTAGGAGATGAAGGTTGTAATCTAATGCTGAGGAGATCGTGTTTAACACCGAAGCAAGAGGAAAGTAGTTGGTTGAGAAACAATATCTTTCAATCTACATGCACTATTCTGGGAAGAGTTTGTAAATTTGTTATTGATGCTGGTAGTTGTGATAATATTATCTCTACAGAAGCGGTGAAGAAGTTGGAATTGAAAACCGAGAAACATCCTAAACCATACAAGTTAGCTTGGTTAAGGAAGGGTGGTGAAGTGAAAGTTGGACGTAGAGCTTGTGTGAAGTTTTCAATTGGGAAGAAATACAAAGATGAAATCTGGTGTGATGTCGTAGATATGGACGTTTGTCATTTGTTGCTGGGGAGACCGTGGCAGTATGATAGAGCAGTGCAACATGATGGGCGTACCAACAGTTACAGTTTCATGTTTGAAGGCACCAAGATTACTCTAGTTCCAAAGAAGCGACAACAGGAGGAAAACAAGTTGGAGGAGATTGAAGAGCTGAAAGCTTTATTGACTTTAAAGGAGTTTGTTAAAGAAGTTGAAGAAGAGCCGGAAGTATTCTTGTTGATTGGGCGTGAGAACAGTGAAGAAGTTGAAATTCCAGAAGAAATTAAACCAGTTTTGAAAGAATTTGACGATGTATTTCCAGAGGAATTACCAACGGAGTTGCCACCGTTGAGGGATATACAACATTAGATAGATCTTGTTCCAGGTGCTGTGTTGCCACACAGACCACATTATCGAATGAGTCCGAAGGAACATGAAGAGTTGTGGAGGCAGGTAGAGGAATTGCTTGAGCAGGGGCGTGTGCAGGAGAGTTTAAGTCCTTGTGCTGTACCAGCTTTATTGGTACCCAAAAAGGATGGAACGTGGAGGATGTGCACTGACAGTCGAGCATTGAATAAGATTACTGTGAGATATAGATTTCCAATGCCGAGGTTGGATGATTTGCTAGATCAAATAAGCGGAGCTACTATCTTTTCGAAGATTGATTTGAAGAGCGGATATCATCAAATTCGTATCAGACCAGGAGATGAGTGGAAGACTGCTTTTAAAACCAGGGAGGGTCTATACGAGTGGTTGGTCATGCCGTTTGGCTTATCAAATTCACCAAGTACTTTTATGAGGGTGATGAATCAGATTTTTCGACCGTTCATTGGGAAATTTGTAGTGGTATATTTCGATGATATTTTGATTTACAGTGGGAGTCCAGAGGAACATTTGAATCATCTTAGAGAAGTGCTGATGGTATTGCGACAAGAACAATTTTATGCGGCAACGAAGAAATGCGTGTTCATGACGCATAGTGTTTTATTTCTGGGATATGTTGTGTCGGAAAAGGGAATACAGGTTGACCAAAGTAAAGTTGAAGCTATCAGAAATTGGCCGCAGCCCAAGACGATAACGAAAGTTCGTAGTTTTCATGGGTTGGCTTCATTTTATAGAAGATTTATTCCGCACTTTAGTAGTGTGATGGCACCTGTGACTGATTGTATGAAGGGTAAACAGTTTGCATGGACGGAGGAAGCCGGGGTTGCTTTTGAGCGAATCAAAGAACTTTTGACGTCTGCACCAATTCTAATATTACCAGAATTTCAGTTAGTGTTTGAACTACATACTGATGCATCCAAGGTTGGAATTGGAGGAGTGTTGAGTCAGAAGGGACGTCCAGTTGCATATTTCAGTGAGAAGTTGTCAGGAGCGAAGATGAGGTACAGTACGTATGATGTGGAATTCTATGCTGTTGTACAATCTATTAAACACTGGAGACATTATCTATTTCAGAAAGAGTTTGTTCTGTATACTGATCATGAAGCATTGAAGCATTTGCAAGGGCAAGACAAGATTTCAGCGAGACATGCATCGTGGATTGCATATCTGCAACAATTTACATTTGTTGTGAAACACAAGTCAGGAGTGACGAATCGTGTTGCGGATGCGTTGAGTAGAAGAAATCACTTGTTAACTACATTGAAGGTTGAAGTGACGGGGTTTGAAATATTGCCAGAATTATTTACCGATGATCCTTACTTTGCAAAATTTGTTGATAAAGTCAAGGAGGGAAAGACGGATGATTTCGTGATGGTAGATGGTTTTCTGTTCAAAGGAAATCGATTGTGCATACCGGAGGGTAGTTTGAGAATGAAGATTATCAAGGAGATACATGAAGAAGGGCATGTTGGAAGAGACCGTACCTTACAGTTAATTTCACAATCCTACTTTTGGCCATCGATGAGGAAAGAAGTAGCGAGGTTTGTGGAGCGTTGTCATATTTGTCAAGTTTCGAAAGGAACTGCGACTAATGCTGGTTTATATATGCCGTTACCCGTGCCTGTAAAACCATGGATTGATGTGAGTATGGACTTCGTGTTGGGATTACCGAGGACACAGCGTGGTAACGATTCCATATATGTGGTGGTTGACAGATTCTCGAAAATGGCACATTTTATTGCTTGTAAGAAGACGGCAGATGCTGTTCATGTTGCTCAATTGTTTTTCAAGGAGATCTATCGACTTCATGGATTGCCAGAATCTATTGTGTCAGATAGAGATACTCGATTTCTGAGTCACTTTTGGTTGAGTTTGTGGAAGATGGTGGGAACGAAGCTGAAATTTAGTAGTGCTTATCATCCGCAGACAGATGGACAGACTGAGGTGGTAAACAGATCATTGGGAAACTTGCTGAGGTGTCTTGTTCAAGATAATCTGAAGAGTTGGGATATGAAGTTATGCCAGGCAGAGTTTGCCCATAATCATGCTGTGAATCGAAGTACTGGGTTCAGTCCATTCCAGATTGTTTATTCAAGCTTACCGAAAGGACCGTTGGATTTAACGGTAGTGCCACAATCAAAGAAGACAGTTAAGAAAGCTGCTGATTTTGTTGAAGGATTGACGGAATGTCATAAACTCGTTCAAGAACGATTGGAGAAAGCAAATGAGAAATATAAACGAACTGCAGATTTGAAACGAAGAAATGTAGAGTTTAATGAAGGAGATTTGGTTTATGCAGTATTAACAAAAGATCGTTTTCCAGTGGGCGCTTATAACAAGTTGAAAGCCAGGAAAATTGGTCCGGTGGAAGTTGTGAAACGAATCAATGAAAATGCTTATAAACTAAAGCTGCCAGATGATGTGTATACATCTGACGTATTCAATGTTAAGCATCTCGTACCATATCATGGGGATGAGTTTGTTGGGGATGAAGAGTGTGCAAATTCGAGGTCGAATTTCTCTCAACCTGGGGAGGATGATGCAGCGCAACCCTTATTTGGCCAAGGCATAAGTCGTCTACGACTTAAGGAGGCGGTGATGAGTCGTCCACGACTCATCTGGAAAACCAAAGGGGAAGGCATAAGTCGTCTACGACTTAAGGAGGCGGTGATGAGTCATCCACGACTCAACTGGAAGACCAAAGGGAAAGTTGTGCCGAGTTTACGACTTAACGAAGCAACTATAACTCGTCTACGACTTAACAGGGAGATGAGTCGCTCACGACTCAAGGGGAAGAATACACAAGTGATAAGTCGTCTACGACTTAAGGAAGGTGAGGAGATAAGCCATCCACGACTCAAGGGAGAGGCTGGTATAAGTCGTCCACGACTTAACACAAAGCAAGAAGACGAAGAAACGAGTTACGACTTAGTTGAGTCGACTGGATTTTTTAAATCGGAAACTGGGTTAAGTCGTAGAGGCCTGGAGCTGTAGATTCTGATGCCGCTTTAATCCATGCCGTAGATTCTCCTGACGAGTTAATCTGAACCGTTGTTCTTAAGTCGCTACTGGAGTATAAGTCGTATGGCGTCTGTTGTAAATAAGTTGAGTCGAATGGAGTTGATAAGTCGGCAACGACTTAATAGATGTATTTTTCTATGTTGTATTTTCTGTTTGCTGTCGCTAGACTTTCTTGTAATAAGTCGTTAAGTCGTGTACCTGGTTGTGACGAAGTTATTGATAAGTCGTCACCGACTTATGATGAGTCGTAGGTCGTTGGTGATGAGTCGGAAACGACTTAAGACTTAGGAAATTTTCTAGATTTGTGTTGTAGCCTATAAATAGGCAAGTGGTGTCATTTGTAAAGGTTGTTGAATATTGAATAAAATTCTCTTTTGATTGCTTTGTGCTTTCATTCCAAATTGGTAGTTGGGTGTAATCTCCTATCTCCTCTTTCGGATAATCGAGTGCGCTCGATTCAACGATTGTAGAAGCCGATTCGCGGAATCAAGTGCGCTTGATCAACGCTTGAAGAATTGAAGATCTTTGAACCCGGTATCGTGCGCGATCAACGAGTTCGGGATAGCTAGAATTCAGTATCTTTGGATCAACAAATTTGGGCATTTCAGTATCTTCCAATCTACCGACTACTACATTCAACGATCTACATTGTTTTTGTAATATCCGCTGCGTCAGCAATGAACAAAATGTAGTACATGGATTATTTTGATCTAAATGCAGAATACTCTATTTTGTAACCGAACTCTATTTATGTAACCGCAACTAAGTTTTCACATTCTCTAACTATAAACTATAACTACTAATAGTAGATGGCCAATCAACTTTGATGATGAAATGCTGCGTATATAACATATAATGGATCAATTAAGAGATTCTAATGACGAATCAAATGTTATATACGAAGTTTATTTCTAGTTTAATAGTTATATTATATAAACTGTGATATTATATAGTTTATAGTCACACAACCAGGGAGACTTTAATGATCAGACTCTAATTATTCTCATACCTGAGAGATTCTCTGATGATCAACCATCTACTATACAATATATATAAGCATGTATAAACTGATGAAGCATTTATCTAGAGGAATTATATTACTCCAAATAAAAGTTATTATTGGAGATACCTAAACCTGAGTACAACAATGACAATAATTTTGGATTATAAGTCATTGTTTATATAACATCGTCGATCACCTGAAATCAAACAATCAAACAATCCATTTACCGAATAAATAAAAATCAAACAACATTGAATGTAACTATATCTGATATATCCGATATATCATTACTATATCCGTGCATATAAACTGATATATCTGATTTGCATATGCATGCACATTAGCCATGCTAATTTAAACTAATAATAATTAACATTTTAAATACAATAACATCAGCCATGCTAATTTAAACTGTAAATTCAAACTGTAAATTAAAACTATAAATTAAAACTATAAATTCACAGTATAAATTAAAACTGTAAATTAAAACTGTAATTAAAACTGATATTAGTGAGTTAACCTTGGTATTCAAACTGTAAATTAAATGTAAATTAATTCATAGATTAATATTGCATATTTAAAGTACATACGTACGATACTGCATAATTGAGCAAAAAGAAATATACATTGAATAAGATACTTATATATTCATTTCTCATTTTCATAAATATTGAATAGATATTGCAATATCAGATATTTATATATACATTAAATCAGGTATTTTATTGTCCAAATTTTAAAAGAACGGACAATATAATTTTGAACAAAAAATTGTCAAAAATGAATATGTACTTATACTGAACATACCATTGAACATATGGACAATAAACTATGGATAATGATTTTTTTTTAATATGGACAATAAACTAAAACATTGAACATATTTATTTTCCATATTTAAAATATGCAGTTTATTGGACAATAAGCATAATTTGGACAATATCAGATATTGAAATATCAGATACTTATATATACACTGATCAGATATTTTAAATTATTCAATGATATGTTCAGTGAACAGATACTCATTCCCGACAAAAAAGCATATATTCTATAATATGATACACACACACACACATATTAGTACATCAGCAAAAAGGAATAGAAAAATTTAATCATTTCCAAATTAAGTGAGGTCTAATGCTTCAAAGCTAGATCCTCATTTCCAAATTAGCATTTTAAATAATAATTAACATCAGCCGTGCTAATTTAAATTGATAACAATTAACATTTTAAATACAATAACATCACAATATCAGCCATGCTAATTTAAACTGTAAATTAAAACTGTAAATTAAAACTATAAATTCAAACTGTAAATCAAAACTGTAAATTAAAACTGTAAATAAAGCTGAAATTACTTGGTTAAACTTAATATTCAAACTGTAAATTAAATGTAAATTAATTCATAGATTAATATACAGTTTAATTCCCATATATCAAGAGTAGTAGTACTTAATTAAATAGATAATTTTCTAAACTGAATTTATCATTCATAATATATCAGATACTTATATATGTTTAACTCAGTAATATATGTCTTAATAGATACTTAAACATATATATATATATATATCAGATACTTATATATGTTTAACTCAGTAATATTTGTTTAACTCGGTAATATATTCATACTTAAACAGATACTTAAACAGCTTAACTCGGTAATATATGTTTTAATTTAAAGTTTATTTTTGTAATAATTAAACAGATACTTAAATAGTTTAACAAAAAAATTTCACATCTTACGTTAATCGTTTCATCTAATAATTAAACAGATAATTAAATAAAGAGGTAAAAGTTAAAGCAAACTCACATTCTTCCTCTTTCGACTAGTATTCACCCTATCTCAAATCCTCAAATCGATGGGAATTGTAGGCTTGCGCATAAATATTAACGAATTGATAAAGTTTAAGGCGATAATTTATTGGTTGAATCAAAATTCATCAGTCTAGCTTTTGATTTGTCTAAATTGGCAGTGGATCTCGATTTTTTTAATCGAATGGGGAACAATACGAAATGAAAGGGATGTGGCAATATGCATTTACTTTAGGGTTTTAGGAATAATACAAAACATGGTAGGCCGGTTAGGGTTTGGGAATAATACGAATTGAATATGGTATTCGCTATTCAAAACTACTTCGAGTAATGTTAACTGCGGGTAACAAGTATGTTAACCATTAGCCGACCCGAATTTGATCGGTTAAGGTCGGTCGGTTAACCAAAAGTTCGATTAACCGATTATATCGGGCAAAGTGGTTTGGTCGACGTCGGTTAAATGCCCACTCCTACCTCCACAAGGGAATGAAGGAGAGGGAACCAACACAAATCACATATAGGAGGGGTGATTGGTAATTAATACCATAATGGTAGGACCTTATATGCTGGACAAAAGTTGGACTGAAATGGAAAGATATATCAAGTCTGTAAAGAATGCAGAAGGTTTTTTATATGCCATAGGCGAGGAGCATGAGGCTAAAAATCCTTGTAGGGAACATGTCATGATAACTATGATAACAATTTACAAAGGAAGCAGTATTCGTACGCTTACCCCATGATGATTTTAGCGATGCTTGGTCCGGCAGTGGTACACCGAATTTTAGTAACCAGTGTAAGCTAAGTTAACATCGTATTAAAGGATGCATTTAATAAGATGAGGTAATCCATGAAGGATGCAATGCCGTATAACGAACAACTGCATGGATTTATAAAGAAGGCATAATGCCCATAAGAAAGTTAGATTTGTTTGTCGAGCTAGTGGTGTTCGACCATGAAATTCCCCCCAGCTCATGGTGTAGGGGTAGTCAAACGAGATTAGGATGCTAGTAGGAAGTTTTACATAGTAGAGCTCTACTAGAATAGACGTCGAAAGAAATGAAAAAGCGGAGAGATCACCCTCTATGCCAAAAAATCGTCTTCATAGTAATTAAAAGAGGTGCCCTCGCTTGGGTTTACAAGTGATCCATTCGATGAACTTGACCTAAGGGATGAAGAAGAGGGTGCAGCAATAGAGCCTAAAGAGGCAGTGGAGTTTGTAGAAGTTGGTGATGACGACCCAACTAAATTAATGAAAATCGAGTCCCGACTGGAGTAGGATTTGAAGGTGCAGTTGATAGGATTTTCATTGAATAATAAGGTTGTGTTTGCATGGTCCCATGTAGACATGTGTGGAATTTCACCTAGTATCGCATGTCATGCCCTGAATACCGATCCAAGAAAATCCCCAATGAAACAGAAAAATGAAGTACGGGCCCTAAATGATCGGTAGCTCTTAACAAGGAGGTAGAAATTTTACTGGAAAAAGGACTCATTAAGGAGTATCACTACCAGGAATGGATAACCAATCCGGTCCTGGCGAAGAAGTCGAATGGAAAGTTGCGAATGAGCATTGACTTTTTCAAGCTAAATGATGCCTGCCCCTAGAATTGTTTTCCACTTCTAAGGATCGATCAATTAGTAGATAAGACTACAAGACATGAACTCTTATACTTTATGGATGCATATTCTAGGTACACCATTGGTACGTATGTTCTAAATTAGGAGCATACCAGCTTCATTATAGACCAGACCTTTATTACCATAAGGTTATGCTATTTGGACTTAAAAATGAAGGAGAAACGTACCAGCATTTGGTTAACAAGATGTTTTCCAATCAGATTGGAAGGACAATGGAAGTATATGTAAATGACATGCCTGTGAAGTCCAAAAAGGCCAATGACCATATTACTCACCTAGATGAGAAGTTCCATATGCTACGAGAGTTTAGGATGGAACTGAATCCCTTGAAGTGTTCCTTTGGAGTTTCTTCAGGGAAGTTCCTGGACTTCATCGTACATGCCAGTGGGATTGAAGCTAACCCAAAACAAGTCTAAGCTTTAAAAGACATTAGAATCCCTAAAACATAAAAAGAAATGCAAAGATTGAATGGAAAAGTAGAGACACTGAGTAGATTCATATCTAAAGCAACCAATAAATGAGTTTCATTCCTCGAAGCACTAAAAAAAAGGAGAAAGCTAGGCAAGTTTGTTTAGATGGATGAGCATCCGGCTACATTTCTTAATCGGCTAAAATATTTTCAAAAGCCACATGTCCTTTCCACATCAATAGAAGGGGAAGATCTATACCTTTACTTAGTAGTGTTGGCACACGCCTTAAGTGCAGCATTGGCACGAGAAGAAGATTGGGTACAACGTTAGGTGTACTACATGAACAAGCAACTTACTGGACCAAAATCTAGAATTCTAAGTTGAAAATTTAGCTTACCGTCTACTGATAGCATCCAAAAAGTCAAGGATTATTTCCAATCTCATCCTATTTGAGTGTTGATGGATCAACAGTCGAGGCAAGCCCTACATCGATTGAATATATTGGGTAGGTTGATAAAGTGGAGCATTGAACTGAGTCAATATGAATTCATCTATCAACCATAAGAAGTAATCAAGGGGCAAACCTTGATAGATTTTAATATCTTAATTCATTGTTAGGTGTGATGGGAAAGGACCTCGAGAAGAGAAGCTCTTAAGTGGTGAATGAATGTGGACAGACTGTCAAATGAACATGACTCCGACGTTGGAGTGGTACCGGTTACATCTAAAGCGTGAAAGCTAAGTTACGCAGTGTGATTGGACTTCAAAGCAATAAACAACGCAGTAGAATATGAGATACTATAGAAGGACTTTATATAGGAAAGAAGTTGGGGATTAGGTCATTATACACACAGTGACTCTCAACCGATAGTCAACCAAGTACCCAGGGAATTACAGGCTAAAGGAGAAAGTTCGGTGTCTTATATGTAAAAGTTACATGTACTGCTTAAAGAGCTAGAATACTATATGACCAAAAATATTCCAAGGGAAGAAAATCAAGATGCATACCATTTGGCAAGGTTGGCGAGCTAGGGAAACATACCGCTCTTAGGTTTATTACCCATGATGAACTTACTAATGCCGAGCTTTGAGGAGGTAAATATAATTGCGACTATCACTGGAGAAGAAACTTGGATGACTTCGATTATAAAATACTTGAATGAAGGAGTCTTGCCGGTCAACAGAAATGAAGCTAGGAAAGTGTTGTGGAAGGTGCCACGCTTTACTATTCAGGATGGCATGCTATATTAGAGGGGGTTCTCTAACCCATCATTAGAGTGTGTTTTCAGAAGGGAAGATCATGTAGTGTTGGGTAATATACATCAAGATCACATGTAGTGTTGCGATCTGGATACTTCTAGCCAACGTTGTGTTGGAACTGGGCTAGCATGCAATGAGCTAAATTCAAAAAAATTAATCCATTTTGGATCTTATTGGGCCTATAAAGTCTAAATTTATTTATAATATATAATGATAATGTTATATTTATAATGTATAATATAATATGTGCATTATATACACATATGTGTTCGTGCATGTGCAACATGAAGAGTGTAAATGGTTTAATATGCCCGTATATAAGTGCTGAGATTTACACTACAATAGACATTTAGCCCCTCTATATACATGTCTGTTGTCTAATACACACACAAACACATATACATAATATATATATATATATATATATTTATATATAATTTTACATATTATAAAATAATATTTTTAAAATGTAAATGTTTATATAAATACATATATATGGTTACATTGCAATATAAAATAATTATAAAGTTTTAATATAAATAATTATCATTTTGAAATTGAATTTAAAATTCAAAATCTAAATTTTAGATCTAGATCTGCATAATCTCAAACTCAAATTAATATATTAACATTTAAATAAACATATACATATTAAATATATTTCAAAATCTATTTTTTTAATCTTAAAACATATACGTATAATATATATATTTATATTAGAATAATATTATGCATATTTATATTAGGGTAATATTTAGAATACTATATATATATAATTGATATGTGTATATATGTTTTAATATAAATTAATAATTAAGTGTGTGTGTATAGATACACAAACATTCGGCCATAAAAAAATTATTTTTTTTAACTTGCAGTTTTGAACCTTTTTAAAATTCCTTTTCTGATGTATGAAAATCAATACAATTTTTTTTTGAAAAAAAAATTTAATCATATATTTATTATATTAAATGTTTACAAGTACTTATTTCATGATATTTGTGTACACACATACAACATATATAAATGATATAACTAGATACAATATTTAAAATTGAATAATATATATGTATATGTATATGTATGTATGTATGTATGTATATTATATTCGAATATATGTATGTATGTATATGCTCTTAAAAAATTTATTTCTAAAAGTTATATGTATGTATGTAAGATGTAAAACATGCCTTATATAATTATGTTGTATTAAAATCAATTTGTTTTAAAATCATATTATACTTATTATATTCAAAATAAAAAAAAAATTATTTTTTACTTTTGGCCATGAGCAATATATATATACACACACAAAATGTTTTGTTATATACGTATATAAAATTTCATCTAATGAAGGTAACACAAACATATATAGATTCGTGATAAATATACATTATCTAAACATACACATAACATAATGAATATTTATTTTAGTATAGGTAAAATGAAAATAAAGGATTTACCTTATCTGAAGCCTAGGTGAAACAAATTAAAATGCTGAATTAAATAACTCCTCATATTAGTATCTAGAATACAAAAGGAGCTACCAATATGAATGCAGCAACCATCAATCTTCTAATTTTTTTAATTTGTGATTTAGTAGCTTGAAAATTTTGGAGAAGTAGGGAAAGATTAGGCCGGCCATGACTGGTCGAGGGGGAGCAACAAAGAGAGTTCAAAATGGGGCTGAGATGAATAAATAGCATAGGTCCTAAGGAGCAAAAAAGAGATCCGGATCCTCCTTTTTCTCTTGCTATTTTACCTCATTTTTATCAATATTCAAACCACTTTTACCCTCCCATAGCCGTCTATATTATGCCCGTATTTGGACCTCCAAATTGCTTCATGCCTGATCAAATAAATGTGTAATTAAATCCAATTCAAATCCACATCGATATCGTATATTGATACGTGTGTCTATAACTATTATATACACACTATTAAATATTTATCAACACAAGTTAAAAAAATTATAATTAATATTTCATAAACATTAATTAATTTAATTAATTTGTAACATTTATAATTAACTAAATCAGATGGCAGTAGGAGTATTTAACATTTCGGTTGTGTAACTCTTAGGTGTAAATTCGGTCAGTGATTAATATTAAACAATTCAAATATTAATGTTCACACATCCTCTTAGCAAGTGATGTGACGTTATGGACAAATTTATCACTTACATAGCTATGGTAAAAATCTAATTTTACTTATTTTAAGTGTTATCCATTAGTGATAATTATTTAAACCAATTCTCTTCGTCAAAACTATATCACATTGGAACTTATGGAATTTGGTAATGGTCGAGCTCCAATATCATCCATATTCAACTTTATAGTCCAAACAGAAAGTCCTTGGTTCAATAATAACAATTATTATTAGCCAAACTACTTTGGCCAGATGCTTTGACTTTGAATTGACTTCAATTGATTGTGATACAAACCTCATAAAACTAAGGAGATGGGTTCTCTATTAAATAGTGTCTCACTTCCAATGCTTCCACTCGACTCAACTATAATTGTTTGACGGACATCGTGCAATGATTTAAGTATAAACAAAGTGAAGTTTCCACATTAAAACTCGATAGTATTCTCACATCGAGGGAATTGTGTACTATTGTCACATCGATATTTCTGTTTGATCATATTTATGTTAACCAATAGAAAATTATCGAGTGAGCTATTTCATAGTTATCAAATAACCATCAGCACATTACCTCTAGGTGCCCCAGCAGCCACGAGTAATATACTGCCCAAAATTTAGAGAGCATTACGTACTCTCATCTCAACTATATCGATATCCAGTCTAGATACATCTTGATTAAGAATATTTAAAATGATATGTTTATTTTATCATGATAAATCACTCTTGATTACAACACATTGTAACTACTATCACAAACATACCATTTATGGATTTTCTATGAAATATCCTTTTAATTAATTAATATAACACATATATCAAATATACAATAAAAAACACCTTTTATTTTAAACAATATTGGTTATCGAGTTAGATATATGTAACAATTACATAATTGCCCCTAAGGAATACCCCTAACTCTATCAATCTCCCACTTGCACTTAGGATTAATTATGAAATCTCTATCCTATCCCTTCGATTAGTTTGATGAGAACTGAATGAGTTAGACCCATTGCAAATTGATCTGCTATGTTGTTTTAATTATCCACTCTATCAATCAACTCTCTCTGATGCTGATAAACTGCTTTTATCATGTGAAACTATTCAGAGTATGTTTTGACACTTCCATTGAGCTCTTATCATTATATTTTTATCATATAACATTAATGTAGTATTCTTAATACTTAGAATCATCCCTAGTTCAGTTATAAATTTATGCATAACTACTTTTACGATGGTGCTATTCAAGGCAGTGCACTTAGCCTTTTCATTAATTAGCCACAATGTTTCATTTGAAACATTTCAAACTTAATTTTTTAATTAAGGTATGAACATGAATTTCATATTGACATATTATACTCGGTAGCACTTACGAATTTTAAATCCAAACACTCCTTCATAAGGAGTTCGTTGTTCTCTAATACTTCGTAAATATTCGAGAACATTCTAAACTAATATTCATTGATCTTGATTTGGATTTGATATTTGCTTCATGTGTTAAATACATTAGCCAAAGTAATATTGTAGACAACACAACATATATGGTAATTCCCATTATCATATGGAACTCATCTTACATGTTCCATATTAAACAGTTTAACAAGGTGTCTTTGCATATCATTTGGGACATTCCCAACATCATTTATACTTATTATAAAAGATATCATTTACAAGTCCGATGTCGAGTATTAAACAACTGTGGATTTTAACATAAGTAGATCATTAACATGGTAGATGGAGCTATGTTCAAAAAAGCATGAAATGTAGAAAATTTTCATCGTTATTTTGCCTAGTTTCTGTATTCTTATTTAAACATTATTATTTTGTAATAAAAGAAAATTTAAAGTAATTGTCAATAAATGAAGGTGCATTTCATGAAATCTTATTGTTAATTTTTTTTTGAATGATTATTGCAATTTCTTGGATCATGAAACGAGGCATCACCGATCGAATTAGATTCCCCCAGTCAATAGGTTACGAAACCAAGAAGAGTGATTGAATTTACCCCAATCACTCTAAAGGTCTCTTTCCTATGCTAACTAAGGCTTTTATAACCTTGCAGGAAAGATTCCTATCCACCTAGAGGCATACCACACCAAACCATCACGGGTATCACCTACAAAAACCATAGCCGATAATGGTGGACCGTACTTACCCATGGTCAGGACATGACCATCGATTGGGTAGTACACTATTGACGATCGGCCTGAAATCCTTGGTTGACTATGGTGGACTGGACTTACACATTATCAGGGTATGACCATCGATGGGTAGTTCACCATTGATGATCGGCCTAAAAAATTTGGTTGAAAATAGTGAACCAAACTTACCCGTGGTCAAGACATGACCACAAACTAAGTAGTTTACCATTGATGATCAGCCCAAAAACTTGGTTGGCAACAACGAACTAGAATTACCCACCATCAAGAAACAACCACTGACTGGAAAGTTCACCATTGACCATTGGCCTAAAAATCTCGGTTGACCATCATGAACTAATCGTATCTAAGATAAGAAGGATCTTGCCAATAAGAAAACTCATGACCCATGATTGATTCCCATGCTTACCTATGCGGATACTTCGGGCTTGAAAAATGAGAGCCTAGAGGGCCATGTAATGAGAACTATATGCTTAATATGATCCATTAGTGGTTGTTTCTGGAAAAACATTTTGAGCAAGCAGAACAAAACTGTTAACACATAGATGCTCGAATGGCGAAATGGTGCAAGTCCACACTTTACAACAATAGGACTTATAAAGTATGAAAATCCCATGTGGAACACGTGTGAGGTGTATGTGTGTTCATGCAAATAATCAAATCAAATAGAAGAAGAAAATTGGCATGGAATAGCCTGAAAATAAAATATACAAAGCTTTAACATCCCATAATCATAATATAACAAAATTTGTAGATTAGAGAGTCACTACCACTAAATATAACATGCACATTCCCTTACAAAAATCATCAAAATATGCATGCGACTTCACAATGTTGGTGTTTTAAAAGAAAAAAGAGAGATAGGAAACAGAGAAAAATAGAATATCAATTAGGAGAGAAGCGGCTGTCACTTTAATCAAAATGAATGACTCCTCCCAGAATACTTGGATCCAGTTAGCTTTTTTTCTCTTTGCCCTTTGCGGCCTTAGATTATGTGGTAGCATCAAGCTTTGCATGCTTATTCTTTACCAGCCTAAGATCCTCCACCACTTCAAGCTTGATTCTGGTCATCTCTTCTAGGAATATGGCCATTATGCCCGCCTTGAGAGCCTCATCCTTGCTAAAGTCCTCTGATCCTTTATTATAACCAACAATCTCAACCTTCACATCATCTTTAAAAGAGGCAATCATCACAAGGCGCTCCTTCTCTACTATGGGTTCTCATAGGCTCAGGGCAAGAGTTCTGACACCAAAGCATTTATAGGTACCTTATCTCTAACTGGATCCACCATGACTGTATCACCTACATGAAAATAAGAGGGACTAATGTGACCAAACAAGCTCATAAGTACCGAACAGTAGCCCCCAGGATCTAAAGAAGAATCCTACCTCCTTCAGGAAGTAGCAAAGGATTATCCAGAAGTTAGCTTTAAGCAGTTATATTTGAAGAAATGTTGTAAATAGTTAGTGGGACATCATGCATATGAGCATGGAGAACTGGTTTAGAGGTTTGACCTTTGGGAATGGCAACAGAAGTAGAACTACCATCATTCTTTCCACCTCCCTCATCTTAATTGTTTCCTTTCCTCTTCTTCAGAAGCCAGTTTGAGGTAACCTTGGCATATAGCCTCCCTTTCTTCTTTATAGAATCAGGCATCAATGACATCCAAGCTGAAAGGCGGCCCTCCTTGTTAACTTGCCTCTTTAAACTACTTTGCCAACCTTTTATGAAAGAATGCCATGACTTTCGAATAGTCATCCACCCATTTCAAGTTCCTCTCCAGGTACATTTGGAAGTAAACTTTGCCCAGAAGCTCCTCACCCTAATTTAACCAGCTATTCAATTCTTCATTCTCAGTCTGAAGTTCTCTTACGATGTCTACCCTACCACATTTTGAGAAGATAAGGCTTTGATCTTCTCTTGAAGGGAAGACTTCTCCTTTCTCCACTCTACAGACATCTTGGTTAATTCACCACACCTAATCAATACCCTATCATCTTTAGCTTTAATCTCATCCAACCTCTTCATTTACTTGACTTTTGTATTTTTGTAGTCCGCATATAGATCCTTAGCTTGGGAGCTGTACTTGTTCCTTAGCACCTTGTGGTCGGTAGCATGTTCTTTTTTCAACTTTTCCATTTCCTAAAGATGAGCTTTCTTATGCTGCTCAACTTCCTTAGCACAAGCCCTCTCCAAACATCTACAACCTCCCGATTCTCCTATCCTTCCGATGGAATTCTTTTTGGAAGCCAAAAATCTTCAAGTTCATGATGCGTTTTGTTGACCAATCTTTTCTTCGGCCTTCACCACCTTGGCATGGAACATAAATAGTGCCTTTACACCACTAAGTCCATCTCCAAAAAAACCGATGTCGTTGTCAAGTTAGGTAGGAGGAGCATTAGCTAAAAGTTGAGCCAAGGATTTCTTAGGATGATAAGGTTGCTGAAACTCATCGTAGATAGGACCGTGGGGTCGATAATAACCATGGATTTCTCCTTTTCTTTCTCCTTTACCTATGCCATGGCAACCACCATTGAAGTAGAAATTTGTTGAGTAACTTTGATGCTTTCCCTCCTATCTGTTTTCTCCTTGTTTTTGGAAGATTCAAATCCTAAGAAAGTAAACAACGATGTCATTAGAGACTTAGAAGGAGGAGAAGGCATCCTAGACCTCGATTTGCCAAGGGAGCAGGACCATTTCTGTGAATCAATCATTTAATCCCGACCAGCTTAGTCCCCGATGGACGATAAGATACTTTCTCCCCGGTTTTGATCTTCGTTTCTAGTTGCTATATATTTTGACTTAAGCCAAAAGAGGAGGCTGCCTTTTTAATCTTCTCTGGGCGTCATCCCAGTTCAGCTGTTCGAACGTGGATTGGAGTTTTCTCTTTCTGGAACTCAAGCTTTCTGCAGAGAAAATGGGATTAGGATGTAATAACCATTTCATTATGAAAGAATTTCATTAGTGTATAATGTATAAAGTCGGGTGTCGATGAAGTGCGTATAGCATTTAAACTAAAAATTAGGATCCTCATGTATTTTTAGTTATTGTTGAATTTTTTCCAGCGATGCAGAATCCTCATAGTAAACACCCAACTCCAGTTCTTATAGATGATAAAAAACTATAATTTCTCTAGCAATGAACTCTTCCTAACTCTCTGACCTAAACGTTTTATTAAGTGCTTCCTTAACATCAAGGTCGATCAGTGGATCGAGGCTATTGGGTTCGAAAGAATGGCTTTTGTTTCGTTAGAAGAGGTGTGTGACGACCCACCTTTCTAATCTCTAGGACCGACACTTAATACATCCACAGTATTCATGTACTGTTTCCTAAGTATCCGAAAGAGAAGTTGTCATGGGGTAAAATAAATGAATAGAAGAGGACAGAATAGAAAAATCTCGCAACGGAATGGTTACATATAATACAAAATAATATGGTACATAAGGTTACTCCTTACATGGAGTTATCAAAGTTACACAAAAGTACTACAACTATCAGACTAGGCAGTTATACACTCTACCATTACACATGTTGATGCAAAATACATATACATAATAGATATAACAATGGAAATAAATAATTAGATAGATAAAGGAGCCTCCTACTCATATATTGTCTTCAAAGAACCTAATGAAAACCTGCTACTCTCGGACTACTAAATTATAATTGAATATCCGAGAGTTTAGGGAAAATAAACAACTTGGGTTAGACAATAAGTCTGGTATGAGTAAATCTCTAAAAAAACATGGAAATAAACACAATATGTGACCATGCCGCCAACCGTAGAACGGGTTTCCCCTCACAATAACAACATCCAATCACAATAATAGATACAAATAAGTAAACATCGCAAAGTGCTCACAACACTTTCCGGTGCAATTAAGAAAGAGGTAAATTAAAAAAAAATTGAATCAAAGGGAAAGGGAAATTTTCCAACAAATGACTAAGAGGGTGCTCCCCTACCAAAATTATACCTCTAAAGATATACATGAGTACTACGATGGCTCTCGGGAACTCTAAGCCGGACCCCACCAATCATTACCGAGAATCAAAGTATTTTACATCTTATTGTGCATTTATCGAAACTGACCTAGAGTAGATATGAAAATTCCCTAATAGGAGCAACCTACATAGCTTGACCCTCACTCGCGCTTTGGTTTTAGTCATTTCCGACAAAGGATATCAAAGCTCAAATGATCAACAAATCATCTTAGCTTGACAATACATAACGAAGAAAGCTGAACTGATAGTTGATAAATCAACAATCAGGGTTAATTAAAAATGATCGTATATGGAAATTAAATTTCATATTCTTACCACTACTTGTCGATCCCAAACAAGTGCTATCCTCGGTTGAAAATGAAGTCAGGAAAGTTGAGGTGGTGTTACCTCTAGGCATTGCCTTGGCGACATTTTTAATCTTTGAGATAGAAACGAGTCCATACCTTAACGTTTAGTGTTAAAAGTATGACTAAATTCTTTCAGTATAAGCGATATCGGATTATGGAAACTTCTTTTCCATAACCGAATGGAACCTTTATACTTTTTAAAATCAAACTTGTGTTGGAATTTCACATTAAAAATATTAACATTAAATAATACTATCAAAATGGTTAATTAACTTTAAAACATGACTAATTTGCTTTAATATCATTATTTAAAATGATTAATCGACACTAATCAATGATTAATTGCTTCAATCATGTTTATTCAAAATAACAAATTAACTTTACCATGAATTAATTACTTCAAAATATCATTATTTAAAATGATTAATTAATTTTAATATTTTTATTAAAATGATTATTTTACTTTAAAACATCATTATTAGAATGAATATTTAACCCTTAAACATTATTGTTAAAATGATTAATTAATCTTAAACATCTTTATTAAAATGACTAATTAATTTTAAAACATTATTATTAAAGTGATTAGTTAGTCTTAAAACATCATTAACAAAATGATTAATTAACTTTACTGCATTATTAATTGAATAATTGATTAGCCTTAAACATCACGAGTTAAAATAATTAATTAATTTTAAGACATCATTAATAAAATGATTAATTAATCATAATCACACCATTATTTAAATAATTAATTAACCTTAATCATCATTGTTTAAAATGATTAGTTAATTTTAAAATATCATTATGAAAATAATTAATTAACTTTAACCACATCTTTATTTGAATAATTAATTATTTTTGTTAAACCCACACACAAGATTAAACAATATTTTTAAAGGAATAACATTTTTCAAAGTGTTGATATAGCGATAGTCGCAATGCAGATATTTCCATAAATACTTTTCATGAGTCATTTTCCATCCAAACATCACATACTCTAAGTATGAACATATAAACAAAAGTAAATAACAACTATGCACATATAATGAACATCTCTTATCCATTATTAATTTACTGACATAAATTCAATGTCCAAATCAATATAATAGCAGAACGGGGATTTATTCTGCTAAATGGATGCCCAAATAATCTACTTAATTTAATTATAGAAGAATGGGTATTTATTTTGCTAAAAAGATGTCATCTATATTTCATCTAATTAAATGATAGCAGAATGATGTTTTATTCTACTAAATAGATATCCAAAATAATCTATTCAATTAGGTTATAGTAGAATGAGAATTTATTCTACTAAACATATGTTATCAATAAAGTATTCATATTTATTTGGCTAACTTAATGGCACAAACAAGAGAGCCCTTATTTACAAATCAATTTACTTTAAGAAAGCTGTCTTAAAATTGAACTGATAGAGTTTAAAATAAACCTTTAATTAATAATGATTAAATCTTAATTTAATGGATAATTAAATCTTAATTAACTTTAATTAAACCATAATTAATTATCAGTTAATCCTTAATTGAATATCTATAAATTGCTTAATAATTAAACCCAAATTAATTATTTAACCTTAATTAATTAATAATTAATTAAATACTTAAACCTTACTTAAATCAAAATTATTGAAATACTTAATTAACTCTTACTTAGTTAATAATTAATCAAAACTTTCTTAGTTAACCTATTATAATTAACTTACTTAATTAATACTTAATTACTAATTACTTAACTTAATTACTGATTAACTACTAATTATTCTTAATTAATTAATTAATTAATAACTCTACTTAATTCAGTAATTAATAATGATCTTTTGTACTTAATTAATATTTTGAAAATGGTTTTCAAAAACATTTAAAAAGAAAACACTTTAAATTTAGGAAACATTAAGTTTTCTCGAACTTCATCCATAGCGAATATCGCTATGGATACCATAACTTTTTAAACTAGTTTTCCAAGGCAGAGTAACTTTAAAATTCCTCTCTCCCCTATTAGAAATACTTTATAAACTTTGTATAAAGTTTTGAAGAGCGAAAATAAAGTTTTGAAAACTTTATAAAACTTTTGGAAACATACCTAAGTAAAACAAGTTTTTAAACCAACGAAATCTCAATGTCACAACAAATAACTTCAAGTACTAATCTTCCAATCAACATCTAATATCCACATACATGAGCACAACATATAGACAAAAGTAAACACATCCATTCACTAAGTAAAAATCATTATTTTTCAACATCACTTATCATCTCGATATCATTTTCAAGACTACAACAAACATTACCGCTAATTCATATATATGTAAACACAAGCTAACCACTTTCAAAAACAACAGCTAGCAACATATTATTACTACTAAATAAAAGTTTTAAACTTTGATTTTAAAGTTAGATTTACTCACCAAAAATCAACCGAATCAAACGAAAACTAACACAAACTCTTCACCAACACTGGATCTTAGATTTCCTTTATAAAAATTGGATTTTATGGACCGAAAGAGGTCTAAATGGTTCGTCCATGGGGAGATAGGGCTCGGCCTTGGTTTTATAATAGTTTTTTCTGGTCTGGTTTAGGAAGAGAGGAATTTTAAAGTTACTTTGCCTTGGAATACAAGTTTAAAAAGTTATGTTATCCATAGCGATAGTCACTATGGATGTAGTTCGGGAAAACTTAACATTTCCTAAATTTAAAGTGTTAGCGCCAAAATTGGTCACTAACACCCAAACGCCGTTGAAAGCACCAAACAACAGTCACAGATAACAGATAGAATGTATGTAGAGAGTATAAATATAAAGAATAGTAAAAATTAAAATGAAAGTAGTAATAACAGAGGATTTATAGTGGTTCGACTAACTCCGGCCTACGTCCACTCCAGAAATTTCCTTTTTATTGATGTCAGAATCAATTACGGTTACAATCCAGAGTTTTTAAAACAATAATGGCAGAGCAACCTTAGTGTAAAAGATGAAGGGAAACAGAATGAAGATCCTTTTTTCCGAAGCCCCACATGTTGTATTTATAGGCAAAATCCGAGTTACTGGGCTTCTTGAGTGGTTCGGGCCCATTGAGACCATAGACGAACCTACGCCCTTCATCACGACCGACCTTGAGCTCTGTACATGCCGACCTGAAGCATCCTGGGTATTAACTCGAAGCAAACCTATCCGTAACTCGAAGCAAATGAGCAGCCGACCCAAAGCAGCTATAACATGCCAACCCTATGATACGTCGACTCCCACTTCTTCTACCGACCCGATCCTCTTTAGCCGACCCAAAGGAAGATAAGCTCCGACCCGAAGTTAGTCTTCACCTCCTCCAATGCTCTATGCTGGTTTCACCATAGCCGACCTGGAGACTACCCTATACCGACCCGGGTCCATCTCGAAGCCAACCATAATTGTCGATCCACACATGATGCCGACCCACTCGTGATGCCGATCCACTCGTAATGCAGATCCACTCGCGATGCCGATCCACTCGTGATGTTGATCCACTCGTGACACTGATCCACTTGTAATTCCGACCCATCCATGATGCCGATCCACTTGTAATGCCGACGCACTCGTGATGCCGATCCACTCATGATGCCGATCCACTTGTAATTCCGACCCATCCATGATGCCGATCCACTCGTAATGCCGACCCACTCGTGATGCCGATCCACTCGTGATGCCGATCCACTCGCGATGCCGATCCACTCGTGATTCTGATCCACTCATGATGCTGATCCACTCGTGACACTGATCCACTTGTAATTCCGACCCATCCATGATGCCGATCCACTAGTAATGCCGACCCACTCGTGATGCCGATCCACTCATGATGCTGATCCACTTGTAATTTCGACCCATCCATGATGCCGATCCACTCGTAACCCTGACCCACTCGTGATGCCGATCCGCTCATGATGCAGATTCACATGTAATTCTGACACATCCATGATGCTGATCCACTTTGACTTATCTACCCTGACCTACCTTATATGACCGGGTGGCACATACCGAACTATGCATGATCTACTCTCCTTAACCGAGCCATGTACGACCGAGCCAACTTGATCGAGCGACCCATACCGAACTATCCATGACGGATCGTCTATCCATCCAGCTGGCTCAAACCCATCGTATTCCAGTCTCGACAAACGAGCAGTCGATTTTAGTTAAATCCGCTTGTCTACGGCCTTGCCAAAAGGTGGGTTAACATTTGCCCCCCAAAACATGCCTTGCTATTGGAAGGTGTGTTTTGAACAGCCTCAAATCCGATAACCAAAGTCATTGTTCCATTCATTATCAAGCAATTCTGTCCACATTCGATAGTCTACTCCGCGATTGTTCCAAGTCATTATTCAATTCTGAATCCATCCCAAATCCATTAACCGAATCCACGATCTCTCCAGATCATTTTATCCGAGCCCGTGACCTCTCCGGGTCCTTTAATCCAAATCGAGGACCCAGTCGGGTCCAAATCCTAAGTCGAAATTCGAATTCGATAGCCGAGCTCTAATCCATTCATATCCAATAATCAATAACCGAAGCCATGACCTCTCTGGGTCGATATCCAAATCTGGGACCGCTCCGGGTCCACACCCAAATTGTTAGCTGTTCATAGCCATTATCCAAATCCGTAACCTCTCCAGATTCTTGCCAAGCGCAGTCCACACTCGACGACCTGTGTTAAGTAATGCCATGGTGTTCCCAGTTCAGGGTCCCTAAACGTTGAGTAATGCCGTGGCTTAAGTCCTAAGCCAAATCCTGGTCGCTACGGACCCTTGCCGAGCATGGTCCATACTCGACGACCTGTAATAGTAACCGATATATAATATGGGGCCTAAGTCCTAGGCCAAATCCTCGTCTCTTCAGACCCTTGCCGAGCATAATCCATGCTCGATGACCTTTTAGCCAAAAACCAGACAAAAAGTCAATCAAAATCCAATCTGAAATCCAGCAATCTGTGTCAAAAATCCAAACTAAAATCCAAACCGAAAATCAAGCATTCAAATCTAAATCCAAACCAGAAAACCAGCAAAACCGGGAGTCCAAGCCAAACTCCAAAACCAAAGTAGAAAAAGCAAGTTTCCAAGTCAAAAAGAAAAAACAGATTTCACAAACTAGGGCGTCACGATCTATCATCATCTCAGAGCATACCTAAGGGTTATCTCTGTCCCCGTACATGAGTAAGTCATTTAGTCGTTTGCCACAGTTTGTTACTTATTCCAAACCATCATGATTAGTTGATGACTAATCGACCACCATTCTTGGGCCTCGCGCCATCATCGTTCAAGGTAGGCGGTGGCTGCTCTTGTTCCCACCGCATTTCGAGTTTCGACATATTGCCGCAACTGACCATTCCTTACATGCTCCTCAATTATATCCTTTAGATGCCTGCAGCTGTTAGTATCATGCCCGTCTAAGTCATGACAGAGACAGTGCCTTCCCGATGCCCTTTCGTGTTCCAAGGGTTCCCTCCTTGTCGGCCTTCGATAAGGAAGGTGATCCCGAGTATCCAAGTATATCTGCTTCAATGTCTCATTCAATCCTGTATAAGTGGAGAATTTTGGTTTTCCCCAGCGCTTCCTCTTCCCTTTATCCTTATCTTTTCCCGAGTTTTCACCAGACGGTTCTCCATCCTTAACCATGTTTACTTCCTTTGACCTCATATCCAAACATGCATCCTCTTGTCAAAGAAATCTCTCAGCTTCGTAAAAGAATTCCCCAAGATCTATTGTTGGATCCCGTATTAGCGATACTTTGAAATTCGAATTATCCCTGACTCCTAACACCGCCGCCATCAGAACCATTGATGGATTCGGCCGATCCACTGAAGCAACTGCTGCATTAAACCGAGTTAAGAAAGTCCTGAGGGATTCATCCGTCCTCTGCTTAACTGACGTCAATGTCATCACATTCTTCGGCCTTTTTATGTGAACTCGAAACTGTTTCAAAAATTTATCCACCAATTCTATCCATGTTTCAATTGATCCATCTTCCAACTGTCTGAACCACATAGCATCTATATCTGTCAAGTACAAGAGGAAACACCGGGTCATAACCTCCTCTGTTGCTCCCAGCACTTCCATATGTCTTGTGTACCTCATCAAGTGGTCAGTGGGATTCGTCTTACCGTTGTATACTTCCAGAGTGGGTAACTTGAAATCGTGTGGATTCCTAGCCATCCTGATGTTACGGGTAAACGGACTTTTGTTTACTCCCTTCAAATCCCTATTTGTCAGACCTCCGCGAATAGTTCGCCTGATGATGTCAGCCAATTCAGTATTAACCGCCAAGGGTTGCCCCCCATCTACATTTTCTAACCGCCCTCCAAGTCCACGAGGGAATTCTGGCACATAATCCTCGTCACGTACTCCTGTATTCCTATTGGCGCCGGGCTGCACAGCATCATCTGGTATCCCTTTATGGATTGGTCCAGCATTACCCGGTGGTGTGCCCCCGAGTCTAGGTTTATCCAGATTGACATTTGTTTGCTGATTGGGGACTGCCCCTTGCTGAACCACTCCATCTACATGCTTGTTGAGTCCTTCTAATTAACTCCATGGATTTGAGCTCCTACAGCTCCTACTATTCCTGCCTGCCCAAATCGCCTAAGAAGGGTCTGCATCATTTCCTCTTGCCTTTTCATCAACTGCTCCTGCATAGAATCCATCATAATCTGTATCTCGTTCCTAGTGATATAGATGGATGCCTGATCTAATCCATCTCTAGAAGAGGCCTCCTGACTTCCCTCTTGATTGCTCCTTTCTGTCACTTGTCTCCTTGTCGATGGTCTAACCATTGCTTCCAGAATCCAGGTTCCTAAACCTTTTAATCCAAAATCTAAGCTTCAGTATCCTTGAGTTCTAGCTTTCTCAGTGAAAGCACCAAAATGTTAGTGCAAAAATTGGTCACTAACACCCAAACGCCGTTGAAAGCACCAACCAATTGTCACAGATAACAGATAGAATGTACGTAGAGAGTATAAATATGAAGAATAGTAAAATTAAAAAGAAAGAAGTAATAACAAAGGAATCTCTTGTCTAAAAATTAAAAAGAAAGCAGTAAAAAGAAAGTAGTAATTAAAAAGAAAGCAGTAATATATTTAATCATTATTGACTAAAGGTTTATTTTAAACTCTACCAATTCCATTTTAAGACAGCTTTCTTAAAGTAAGTTGATTTGTAAACAAGGAATCTCTTGTCTGTGCCATTAAGTTAGCCAAATAAATATGAATACTTTATTGATAACAAATGTTTAGCAGAATAAATCCCTGTTCTGCCATAACTGAATAGATTATTTCAGACATTTATTTAGCAGAATAAAACACCATTCCGTTATCATTTAATTAGATAAAATATAGATGACATCTTTTTAGCAGAATAAATCCCCATTCTGCTATAATTAAATTATACAGATTATTTGAGCATTCATTTAGCAGAATAAATCCTCGTTTTGCTATTATATTGATTTGGACATTGAATTGTATGTCAGCAAATTAATATTGGATGAGAGATGTTCTCTATATATGCATAGTTGTTATTTACTTTTGTATCCATGCTCATACTTAGATTATGTGATGTTTGGATGGAAAATGACTCAGGAAAAGTATTTATGGAAATGTCTATATTGTGACTATCACTATATCGACACTTTGAAAAATGTTATTCCTTTTAAATTTTTATTAAATCTTGTGCATGGCTTTTACAAAAGCAATTAATTATTCAAATAAAGATGTGATTAAAGTTAATTAATTATTTTCATAATGATATTTTAAAATCAATTAATCATTTTAAATAATGATGATATAGGTTAATTAATTATTTAAATAATAATGTGATTAAGATTAATTAATCGTTTATTAACGATGTTTTGAAATCTGTTAATCATTTTAACTCATGATGTTTAAGGCTAACTAATTATTTAATTAATAACGTATTAAAGTTAATTAATTATTTTGTTAATGATGTTCTAAGATTAATTAATCACTTTAATAATAATGTTTTAAAATTAATTAATCCTTTTAATGACGATGTTCAAGATTAATTAATTATTTTAATAATAATGTTTAAGGGTTAAATAATCATTTTAATAATGATGTTTTAATGTAAATTAAGCACTTCAATAATAATTATTAAATTTAATTAATCATTTTAAATAATGATGTTTTAAAGTAATTAATTCATGATATAGTTAATTTGTTATTTCGAATAAAGATGACTTTGATTAGAGTTTATTAAACATTTTGAATAATGATATTGAAGCACATTAATCATGTTTTAAAGTTAATTAACCATTTTGATTGTATTATTTAAAGTTAATATTTTTAATGTGAAACCCTAGCACAAGTTTGGTTTTTAAAAGTATAAAGGTTCAATACGGTTATGGAAAAGAAGTTTCCATAACCCAATATCGCTTATATGGAGAGGATTTAGTCATACTTTTAACACTAAATGTGAGGCATGGACTCATTGCTATCTCAAAGGTTAAAAATGTCACCAAGGCAATGCCTAGAGGTAACACTACCTCAACTTACCCGACTTCATTTTCAACCGAGGGATAGCACTTGTTTGGAATCGGCGAGTAGTGGT
Source organism: Allium fistulosum (assembly GCA_030737815.1). NCBI lineage: Eukaryota > Viridiplantae > Streptophyta > Magnoliopsida > Asparagales > Amaryllidaceae > Allium > Allium fistulosum. The sequence continues at coordinate 408,245,051 of CM060908.1, read as the reverse complement.
AAGAATATGAAATTAATTTCCATATACGATCATTTTTAAATATCCTTGATTGTTGATTTATTAACTATCGATTCATCTTTCTTCATTGTGTATCGTCAATCTAAAACGATTTGTTGCTCATTTGAACTTTGACATCCTTTGTCGAAAATGACTAAAACCAAAGCACGAATGAGAGCTAAGCTATGTGGGGTTGCTCCCATTAGGGTATTTCACATCTACTCTAGATCAGTTTCTGTTACATGCGCAATAAGATGTGAAATACTCGAATTCTCGGTAAAGGTTGGTAGGGTCCGGCTTGGAGTTCCCAAGGGCCATCGTAGTTCTCAAGTATATTTCTATAGGTATAATTTGGCAAGCGAGGAACACCCACCTAGTTATTTGTTGGAAAATCTCCCTTTACTTTCCTTTGATTCCAAAATTTTAGATTTACTTCTTCCTTTATTGTATAAGTGTTGTGAGCACTTTGTGATGTTTAATTACTTGTCCGACTTCATTTTCAACCGAGGGATAACACTTGTTTGGAATCGACGAGTAGTGGTAAGAATATGAAATTTAATTTCCATATACGATCATTAATAAATATCCCCAATTGTTGATTTATTAACTATCGGTTCAACTTTCTTCATTGTGTATCGTCAATCTAAGACGATTTGTTGCTCATTTGAGCTTTGATATCCTTTGTCGGAAATGACTAAAACCAAAGCACGAATGAGGGCCAAGCTATGTGGGGTTGCTTCCGAATAGGGTATTTTCACATCTACTTTAGGTCGGTTTCGGTTACATGCACAATAAGATGTTAAATACTCGAATTCTCAGTAAAGGTTGGTAGGGTCCGGCTTGGAGTTCTAGAGGGCCATTGTAGTTCTCAAGTATATTTCTACAGGTATACTTTGGCAAGCGAGGAGGACCCTCCTAGTTATTTGTTGGAAAATCTCCCTTTACTTTCCTTTGATTCCAAAATTTTAGATTTACTTCTTCCTTAATTGTATCGGGAAGTGTTGTGAGCAATTTGTGATGTTTAGTTATTCGTATCCATTGTTGTGATTGGATGTTGTTATTGTGAGGGGAATCCCATTTCGAAATTGTCGTTGCTGTCTCACATATTGCGTTTATTTCTACCTTTTTGCTTAAAGATTTACTCATATTAGACTTATTGTCTAACCCAAGTTGTTTGCTTTCACTAAACTCTCAGGCACTCAATTATATTCGAGTAGTCCGAGAGTACCAGGTTTTTCTTTAGGCTCTTTGAAGATGATGGATGATCAAGAGGCTCCTTTATCTATCTATTTTTTTATTTACGCTGTTATGTCTATTATGTATGTGTATTTTGTATCAACATGTGTAATGGTATAGTGTATAATTGCCTAGTTTGATAGTCTTAGTACTTTAGTGTAACTTTGATAACTCCATGTAAGGAGTAACCTTATGTACTCTATTATTTTGTATTATATGTAACCGTTCCATTATGTGGTTTTCCTATTCTATCATATCCTGTTCTTTTATTTTACTCCATGATAACTTGTCTTTTGAATGCTTGGGCAATGGCACACGAATACCGTGGATGTATTAAGTGTCGTTCCTAAGGGTCAGAAAGGTGGGTCGTACCAACGCGGCCTAACTATCTTTGGAATGAAAACTTTTACCTTTTACAACTGCACTCTCGATACCATTGTCCCCACTCTCCAAGAGATCTCAATCGGCTAGTGTGACTAAGCCAAAATTGGAAAGACTCTTGCTCTGAGTCCACTTCTATATCAGTTCTAGTCCTGGTGTCAAATGAGGCCACGGCTAAGTTAGCATCAAGCATGGGGGTTGAGGGGTTGTTCCTTACTGGTCTCGCCGGCCTTAGAAGTTTTCTCTTTCCCATTTCTCATAGGTCTTTGGGTAGAGCAGCTTTGGCCTTCCTGATAGAACGACCTTCAACTAGTAGCATGTTTTGCCTCAAGGTCTCGTTAGTCACTAGATGAGTGACTTCTCTTGACTCCAATGGAATCCTTTTCAAACTCTCAATCTGCTCCATAATGTTTGTACCAGTGGCGACCTTTACAATGCCTAATGAAGCAGCCAAGGGAATGATTAACGGTTAACACAAAGACCCATCGATAAAAGGAATATAAATAAGCAATTTTGACTACTTACAACTTGAATGACATTTATGAAAATAGAGAGAGTCGTCCCTAATAAAGAAGTATTCCTGCATAAACAAACTATACTTGGAATATAAATCCTCCACGGGCATGAATATACTACCCACCTCAAGATATAAAGAAGGAGAGCCTTTTGTTTTTCTCTTGACGACAAATATAAATCTAATCTACCAACGAGTAAGAGGAGCCTAAAATTCCCACATGAACATGATACAAAGACTAGTGAGAATAGCATAGCCATTAGCATGGAGTTGGAATAGAGCGATCTTCAAATATATCAAGAAACCTGTTATCCATTAGTGAAGGAGAGGTATGGCTCCAGCCATGCAATGATATCAGGAATATGCCATGTATCCTTCTAGTGGAGCGTAAGCCCCTGGTCAAGGGTCGGTAAAATCATATCTCCCCTCGGTAATCAAGGGTAGCAGCAATGTTATCAGGTTACCTGGAGGTTAAGCTAGTGGAAACCAACAATATAGGGTTCACTAATAGCTGGAAAGGGTCTAACCATGAATTAGAGAACGTGCTAAGTTGGGTTGGCTAACCCTACCCCCCAATGATGAAAGCTCGATAGGAACAGATAAGGAAGGAGCCTGAGCTCTAGAAGCACTCGATGAGCGAGTGTGATGTTTGTCCGGCATGCCTGTTTAATATATCAACCTGTGTCATATACTATAGTTAAACATGTGCATGTGCATGCCATTGCAATACGATAGAAATGCAATAGAATCTTTAAAAAAATCCTTAAGAGAAAGCAATAGAAAAGAAATATCGAGTGTGCATTTAATGGTTATAGATAGGAGGTAAACCCAGAAAACGAAATTAGTTAAGTGTTTGGTTCAATTACCAAACTGAGGTCAACCTAACATTCCTCGAACTTTCTAAGTGTTCTATATGGTTGTAAAGGGCTATTGAACAAGTGAATATGTTAACCTACTAATGGACCCGATTGCAAACATAAACTATGAAACGTGGTGTTTGAATCATTGGTTGTGTATAATCACTTAAACCCTTCCAACCACTAGATGTTATGCAATTTTCACTTCTATCCGACAATTACCTAATAACCAAACCACCCAACACTAGATCAGCTAAAACCTAGCATTAAAATATACTCAATCTCTTAAGTCATAAATTATCAATACAACTATTTGCACTGATCTCCTAGCATGGGATATCTATGAATTCCCCCAATGTGCTTGTTTAGCAACTAAACCTTAACCAAAACCCATAAACCCTAAGGCCATAGAACCCACAACTTAAACCAACATCCCAGAATACCATACAAAGACTTAACCTAGTATTGCACTGTTTCTAAAAGAAATTGCCCAAATTTTTAGTCCAAATTCTATGGCGATGAGAATCCCAACTATCCCCAAGACTAGACAAACCAAAATACTATAGGAGATCGAATCATATCAAAAATTATAAATTCAAACGGTGAAGTCAGTAATATAGGATGTTACCTTGATGGATTAAGAAGTTAGAAGCCTAAGATTGAAGTTTGGAGATGATTGCAACCTAATCCGGGCACTTGTGTGGAAGGGAGATGAAGAGACTTGGGTTTTTGGAGTAGCAGCTGAATGAAATAGGCATGTGTGGCAAGAAGTTGCAAACTCTTATATAGGCTAAGGCAACGCTAGCCGGCACCTAATAGAACAACCCCGGACCAACAACAACTTAACATAATTGTGTGTTCGGTGATGAATGCCAAACAGAAATTTAAACTGAGAATGAGAGAGTAAAGAAGATGGAAAAAGGTAATGTGAAGACTAGCAGGCTAGTGGCAAGCTCTACAACAAAGAATAAACAAAGCACACTCCGTATTCTATGAAGCATACTTTGGGAGGAAAATGTTATGGGAGTTTCCACCCATGGAACGACGAATGCGCATAATTAATGCTAGGAATATGAATAGATAAAATATAAAAGATATAAGGGGTACAATTTCGCCATGGATCGAAAGCAAAAAGGCAAGAAGATCACAAAGTAGCACGAATGGACAAGGGAAAGGAATAAAGGGAATCATAAGAAATACCTCTGCCCACTTGAACAACTGGCGGGGACAGAACTTCATGTTCGGTATTCCTATTACCACACAAGATTCCTTGTTCCGTAGTACCACTATTGAACATAAATTAATGTCCAGTTTTATACTCACTAAACAAGATTCCATGCCCGACACTAAACATCTTGCATGATCTATATATGGTCAATTGGTCGATGTTGGTATATCAGAAGTAATCTTTGCATTAGTATAGGTTCACGTGCATTTCACGTTACATATATATATGTACATATTGCATTAGAAAATTTCTAAGGACAATGATTGCCTATGGATGATGAATGAGTAGATGGTTGTAGCTATTGGTTGTTATATGTGTAAGTTACATTTTTCCGTCCTATGAGATTTTGGGGATGAAATTCTTTTAAGTGGGGAGAATGTAACACCTCAAAAAATTTAATAGAAATTTAATAAAAAAGTTAAATTTAAGTAAAACAAGGACTAAAATGAAATTTTCAAAGATGTCTGAATTTAGCTACAAAACTTTTAGTATTGCTTTCGTAGCGATTTTCTAAACTATTTTCGTATATAATACCTCGAAATTGAGGTTAGTACGAAAAAGTTACGGGCGTTTGAAAATAGAATAAAACTTAAAATTAAAAACTTCCCAAAAATATAGTACGACCGGTCAACCCAAGGGTCATGATGGTCGACCGGTAGTGGTCGACCTTTGGGGTTAAGTGGTCGACCATTTATATTATTAATTCGAGAACTCCAGACCTCATTCGAATGGTAGAGACTAATTGCTTCATTGCCAAGTTGTGATGATCAAACGAGATGACTCTAAAGTTTCATTGAACCTAATCTAACGTCCCAACTTGTCTCCAACCATTACAAATTCAAACCTATGCTAACCTAAAATCAGTAGAAAAACTCACCGTACCAAAAATCTATCAAAATCCATCCTCTCCTCTAAAATTAAAATCTCTTTAAAAAAAATTAAAAGCAAAGTAGAAGGAATACAATAAATCTGATCTAGAAGGAGAAGCTTACAAAGGGCGATTCACGAGCAAGGAATGAAGTTAGAGCTTGGGTATAAATTGAGTGGGAATAAGTTTAATTATATGATTATTTATAGTTAAATTTACTCTATTCCATCTTATCTAGGATGTTAGAAATCCAATTGTAAACTGTAAAACCCTAACTTAAAACCTGAGATCTATGGTAGAAAATGAAGTCGCTGTAAATTGATAAACCTAACGTTTAATGCTAGCACACCCCAATATTATTGAACTGTAAACCCTGGATTAATAAACTGAATTTTTAGTGGGTATAAATCTATAAATTAAAAATATATAACTGGTCGCTTTGCTTAGGGTTTTTTTCACTATATACACTAATTAATTAAAATCTACAGTAATCAATATCAAATGAAAAATCTAAATAAACCCTAATTTTTATACTACTACCGGTCGACCCTCGCCTTGAGAGGTCGACTAAAAGCGATCGGCCGATAGCTTGTAGCGGTTGACTAGTTGTCACCCAAAATGTGTAATATGAACCTCGACCTAAGGCCTAGGTTAGTAACAAATTATAAATGTAAATTATTATGTGAGCCTATTTAGGTCTATTTGCATGGATATTAGTCGCTGTAGGGAAGCTATTTCCCTATGAGAGAATGCTAGATCATTGTGGTATTAGGTAAATGTTCTTTACTCAATTGGGGGGTCGGGTAGTCGTGTGAGGGCGATTTTATTTTCGCAAATTGGCACTCACAGGAGGTTCCATTATGGATGCGCAGTGACGGATGCCTGATAGGAGTGTGTAGGTCCGGTACCATCGGGAGGTTCAACTGTAGTAGAATATAGCTGCACTCGCTGCGGTACAATAAAAGGCATATTCAAGGAGGCGGGCCGGCACAACGAAGTCCTGGTATGCACAGTTTTTGATGCGATGTGATATCGATCAGATGGTGGACACCGACGCATGTAATAAGAGGCATACATTACAATCAAGAGATGAACATAGATGCAGATGATGAGGCACACCGACGAGTCAACATTGCAAGTTTACCCCTTCGAGGCGAAGTTGGGTTACGGGTAGTCGTAATTTAGCTCTAGTAGTGGTGATATTAGTGGGGAGTAGTTTCCACAGTAGCATTATGCGGTGATATTAGTGGAAATTTATTTCCATAGTAGCTTAATGGTGGTGTTTCCTTATTGGGTAGCTCTAGAAGTAGTGGTCGATCGCCAGTTATTGAGGATTGATCTATAGTTTGATCCTTATAGCAGCCTACACAATTGGTAGTGTAGGCGTGTATTGGATCAAAACCCTTAAAAAATGGACCCTAGGAATACATAGAAACTTATAGTACACCCTATGTCATTTAGTATAGAGTAAAAGTTAACTGCATATGATTGTCATATATTAAATCGGTACTCATTCACCAGACTTTTGTTTGACCCACTCCCTTTTTCACCACCACAGGATGACAGGTTAGCAGACGATTGGGCATAGTACGTGGAGAAAGGAGCTATACGTCGGAGTTCTCATATTCTTTATGTTCATCATGTGTTACTTATTGTATTAAAAGTCTGTAAAACTTATATTGTACTTTGGAAACATGGTATATGAAAATTAAGTATTTTGGAGATTGTTTTCTAAAAGGTTATTTTTAGTACTTACATTTTAATTCATTCAATTGTGAGATCTAAAAGTGTAGAATGTATTAGAATTTACCCTTATAATTATGCTTTGTAATGTTTTAAAAGCCCAATAGCTCGTATTTCTTGGCATTACACGAGTCCGAAAGTCACCCTAAACTTTGGATCAGTGCGTCCGAAAGTACGTATTGTTAATTTGTATCAAAGCATAGGTTCAAATCTCCTTAGGCATTAGGACCGTATTGAGAGAACGTACTTAAATTAAAGTTTTGAAAAAAAGAATTGTTAAAAAGGTTTTTCAAAATGGACTTTTGAAAGGCGTGTATATATGTATGTATGTAAGTAAGTTTTCAAAGGTTTTACATATATATAAAAGTATAACAAAAAAGAACGCTATCACCTAATTTGTCAGTACTATCCATGGGAAAGTTGAAAATAACTCTCAATTATAGATACTGAGAATGATTAATTTTTAAGGGAAATGACTCTGATAAGGTAGTTAAGATTCTGTGTGTGAACATCCCTATACGGTTCCATCAGTATCTACAAGCGAGGAGATAAGATGAGCCTAACTCGGTAAGGGAGCATAATTATAATTTTATGATTATGTGTATTAATACACAACACCCTATACATTTGGACTCATAAAGTAGTTGTTGGCTTATCCTTTATATAAGTAGAAAATTGTGGGTTAGAGTAAAGGTTAAGGTTATAACAGTTAAGAGGAAAAATAAAATTTTCACATTTATTGGGGTTTACCTCATAATAAAAGGCTAGTAGAGGTTTTATATAACAACTAGCAGTAGTAAGTAAATTATGGACTTAAGGCCGAGTAAAGAAGATTAGTACCATGGAACCCATATAATAGGAATATGACGTTGATAGCATAAGGGGGACATGAAGGAGGACTTTATTAATTAATGGCAGATTCCCTAATTAAAGTAGAAACCATATTCTCATATTGGTAGTAGTTGCGAGGACTCCTATTTACTTAAAGGTATGGCTAGAATTTTTCCATGCTGAAGTTGGACAATGGATTGGAAAATAAATTTGAGTTAATCATCTTTGAAAAGAAGGATGGAAATCTTATGCTTAAAGCATTGTTAGGTATAAGCAAGCTTGGGTAATTAGGTCACTCTTGTCTACTCCAATTTAAGTGATAAACCAATGAAAATATTTTTTAAAAGTTAAAAATAGTAGATGTTTGATATTTTAAATAGAGAAAGAAGTAAATTTATGATTTTATGTCAAATAATCAGACAAACTTTATGGAATTTGTTTAAAAAGTAAAAGTAGAGAATTTGATAAAAAGTGATGTTTCAATAACTGTTTTAAATATTTTTTTTTGCCTTTTGAGCACATTGTTACAGTTACCTCCAATGTGCACTTTGTTTGAATAATAGAAATTTTGAAAAAAGAATAAGAAGTATGTAAGCCCCAACTTTTGGAATTCCTATTATAAATAAGAAATGGTTAGTACTTGAACATGTCTTTTATTGATGTTTTTGTCAAACTCTAAAATAATAATGGTAATAAGTTAAAAATATTTTTTTGTGAAAATTCCTTATTTATAAATAATTTTCAAAAAGGTGTGTTTTATATGCATTTTGCTAAGTTAAGCTTAACTATTTTTGATAATTTAATTAGAGAAAAATGCCATGATATTAGTAAGAAGGAAATGCTTGTTAAAATGAAAAAAAAATGAATGGATAGTTTTACAGTTTTAAAAACATATTAGTTTTGTGGGACAGCATGTTAAAATCAAAGGTTTTAATTTAAAAAAGTAAAGTGAAAATATTATGACTATCACCTAAACTTAAAAGGAAAGGAATAGATCGGTGCTAGACAAATAAGATTAAGCAGCCACTTGGACAGAGTTGACTATGAAATTTGAAAGCCTTGAAATGGTTGGGACAAAGGTAAAAAGAAACATGACAATTTAGCGATCTTTTTGATGAACAATGGGCTTAGAGGAATATAGCACTAGGTTGAACTTCATGTAGTAGTGAAGAGTAAACACCACCTATGTCTTTCTACCCAAGCATGGTTTGAATTATCTTAGTGTGAGGAAGTTTGGAAAGAATGATTTAGGTAAACATATTTTCGAATAAGGAAAGTATAAGCCAAAATGTTTTATTACATCAAAGAATGTTGCAGATGCAAGGAGTTTTTCGATTTGAAGAGTAAAGGGCCAAATAGGGTCTACTTCAATCCTTATATAGTGCATTAAGTGACAAAGGGGTAATTCCTTGATTTCATTTGGCAATCTAAATGGAACAGTAATTGAGGCTTGGCACTATGTCAGCAAGGTCGGTACTATATAGGTGAGAATAAGATACCTATACGCTACGGATGGTCCATGTATTATGTTGTTCCTCTAAAGGCTACGGGCGGACCGGGTGGACATGAGTGGTTTTATACATATTATTAGATTTATAGCATAGTAGATGTGCTCTACGTAAGCCCATGTAAATCTTGGAATTGTAGGGTTAGAAATCGCATATACTTGAAGCTGGAAAGTATTAGGTGGTAGTAGTCCCTGAATTTAGTATTGGGTTGCAGTAGTCCCTGAAACTTATAGATCATGTGATAGTTCCAAATTTGTAGATTTAAATGATGCATGCAGGAAAAATGCAAATTAAGTTTTCACGGTAAATTGTTGGGATTTAGGTAATATTTTAATTCATTGGAATGTAGAGAGTTGCAATGTAAATTTCTATGGATTATCAAGTTTCACTACAAAAAAATTCACAATTAATTGCAATGCGCTACAGCAATGTAACTCTACTTGCTGTCCTTTAATTATTCAGATTTTAGAGTGCAATTTAACATGTTATTATATGCTCCCCTACTAGAACGCGGTATAAAATTTCATTTCCCTCCCCTTTTCCTTATTCTAACGCAACACCATGGAACCCTATCTTTCACCACATTCGCTAAAAATACCTAAAATCCTCATTTCTTTGTCGATCCGACCTCCAAGTCAACATGTTTTGGCTCTCATTCACCAATGGCGATGTCGTTAATGGTAAAGCGCTTTCCATCTCCTGATTTTTTTCACAATTTTACCTATTTGATTTTCTCAACAAGAATCCTTATATTCGATTCACTTGACAAACAATTACATGTTAATTGATTATTATTATTGCCTGATTTCTTTTTCATTGATCTAAAATTGGGTCGGTCCTCCATTTTGTTTGTACAAGTTTTTTATGTCTGAATAATGTATAAAGATAAAATAGTGTACTTGTTTCCATTGTGGCGAAGTTTGCTTCATGGTTGGACTTACTTATAAGTCTCGTGATGTTGAGACTATTTGAAGTAGAGACCACGATACTTTCTTCTTCTTCTGATATTTGGTTGGAAAAGTTTGAATTTTGATGAGTGGAATATTAATCATGATCTTTCAGTTACAAAGTTTGGTCTACTAAATTGTATTAATCATTCTCATTTGATAACTTAGTCTTGGTAAAAGATTCATTTTGAACTTAATTAGGCATTTAAACTCAAATAATTAGACTATCCATTGTTTTGATTTGATACAAATTCCACATAAATAAATTTAAGGCTTAATTGTTGGTTATATACATATATATAATCTATATTTAAGGCTTATTTGATTATTGTGTGTGTTCATGGCTTTGTAAGGATAATGGATAAGCCAACTTTGTCAACCGCGGTTGTGGAGATGGAGGCTATGAAGGGCAAGTTAGAAGATGATGGTGAAAATGAATAGCACTGTTGACTTGAGGTAGTTCATCTATTAGGTTCCTTGCAACTGACATGAAACTGGTTAATAACCATATATATGTAACTCACATACTTTCTACAATGAAACCAAAATAAGATTTTGATGAAAAGAAAAAGAAATAATTTATGCATAGGGGACTTAATGCACAAATTTGCTCATAATGGTTTCTTGGCTTGTATTTAGGATATTTGCAAGAAATATTAATCGTTAGATCTATAATTTCATTATCTATGTAAGTAGAAATTAATTTCTAGGCTTGTTTGTTATGGTAATTTATGAAGAAAACCCCTTAAAGATCTGTGTGTTTCAAACAACCCATTTCTTAGATAGAAATAGAAAACTTATAAGAACTGGCGATCCACATTTTGGATTTTTAACTTGCAATAATAACCAAAATATTTGCAACTCCACATTAAATTCATGTTATATTTGTCTTGTTAGGTATTGGGTTGGTCCATGACCTCTGAATTTTCAGGAAAACATTGTGAGTGCCAGGAACATGCGTATACTTGTTTTTGAATTTATTACAGGGATATGATGTCATCATCTGTCTGTGGTTCACTTATTATTCTCTCTTTTTCTCCTTCTCTTGCCTTGGTCTTCTTGTGTTTACATTGATGTCACTATAACAGTTTCCTCTTAATCCAAAGACTAGTAATATGTACTGTGTTAATGTTTTGCTGATTGAGTTATATTACTTGATTGAATTACATTATTACCTTTGTCATCACTGTAGCCAACATGTCTATATACATTACTTTTGAAATTTGGTACATAACGTAGATTATTATCTACTTTGTTCTGCAGTTTTAGAAATTTTACCAGGCTACGATTTTGTACTCATTCTCAAGGTCAAGGACACTTAGTCTTAGAAATTAGTGTCATGTCTACATAAGTTGATTGAATAGGCTGATACAATGTTAATTAGAAATATCATCACCAATAAGCTTTCTATAAAAATTATATTGAGTATAAAGATTTTATATTTACACACACACACGGATTTGCTTAAGAATTTGTTCAAACATGGACATTACCTTCGCGCGGTAGTGGCTTCGTTTATGTTGAGACAATGAATGCGTCAGTAAATTTTTATTCTTTTTATTGCTTAATTTTAAAGTATCTCTCTTGATATAGTATGACTAGTATTTAGCATTACTACTTTATGACTTTCCTTATATTTATTTATTTGATTTTTAAATTTATGTTAGGCAGTCAACATGTTATTTTAGACACTTACAATGCATGTACAAGAAAATACTAAAAAGATTCAATTTACTTGGTGATAAATTTACGATACACCATGTTATCTATGAATGTTTCTGAGCCAGTGATGTGACTTGTCAGGTGGAGAAGTAACCAAAAAATCGATTCTTAGTTCAAAATTTATCTCATATGTTACTTTTGTTGGAATTCCTTTTAGATGGTGAATGAGATATATTCCACATCACCAAAAATATGTCCATTTTCTTGTATGTATTATGTACTCTCATCCCCAATATTGGCCCTTAGGGTCAAGTATATTTTGTGCGAGGGGGAGGACCTATATGGCCATGGACTAACACACACGCGCGCGCGTCGCCGCCCGCCCGTCCGACCGAACCGGGCCATGCCGGGCCGGGTGCGGGTCCAATAAGAGCGGACCCGACCCGGTTATATTTTTGGTAAATAAAAGTGAATAGTTTTACTGTTTGAAAATGAATAGATGCGATGAAAAGACGCGACTATTGCAAACAGCAACGGTTCTGGAGCGTTGCAACTGAACGGACGCAACTGTTGAAAACAGCAACAATTCTGGAGCGTTGTAAATGAACGGACGCGACTGTTGCAAACAGCAACAGTTCTGGAGCGTTGCAAATGAAAGGAAGTGACTATTGCGAGCAGTAACGCTTTTTTGACGTTGCAAATGAAGAGGTGCGACTTTTCTCAACGGATGCAGCCGTTGGGAATTCGGCTATAAATAAGGAGGAAACCTGATCACTTTCCTCACTCATTTTTTCAAACCGAATTATCTCTTCTATCTCTTCATCTCTTAAATCATATTCAGTCCTATCACACAGAAGATCATACACATCACAATCTTGTGCAGATTACGTCTGTTGTATCTTGGGAGAATTTTGAAATAAAATTCTTAAGGAAATCGTTACGACGAGCCTCAGACAAAATCGGGTTAGAACTGTTATTCTACCCTTTAATTTTGTTATACTATTTATTCAAAATAGTATAACGCTGTTGTTGTAATTTATTTACAACACTCATATTGTTATTATAATTAATACAGAATTCCAGTGTAGTGGAAATCTGAGTTATAAACTTGTGCGACGAGTTTATATTTGATTATTCTCTGTTTTGGTATACTAGACGTATAACATCTTAAGAATTTTACTGTTTTCACTAAAACAGAGATGGCAACAGTAGAGCTCTCAACAAAGGCTACTACACACAATAGACCCGATCCTTTTAAAGGAGATGGTGACGACTTTTTAACATGGCAGAATCAGATGTTATTTTACCTCACCACACTCGGTCTGCAACGGTATCTCGAGGAGGAGGAACCGATTTCTGCACCAGGCAAGGAAGCAGATGTTGCTACGTGGAAACATTCCGATTTCCTATGTAGAAACTATATTCTGAATTGTCTCGACAAGGTGCTATACAAAGTATATCAACCTCTAAAGACAGCAAAAGCACTCTGGAATGCACTTGCCACGAAGTATAAGACGCAGAATATCAGTCTTAAGAAATTCATTGTAGACAAATTCATGGACTACAAGATGGTCGACTCCAAACCGGTGACTGCTCAACTGCATGAACTACAAATCATTATTCATGAACTCGAAGCGGAAGGTCATAAGGTTGGAGAATCGTTTTTAGTTGAAGCCATCACGGGAAAACTACCACCGTCGTGGAGAGATTACCGCAATTATCTAAAGCATAAAAAGAAGGAAATCTCTTTACAGGATCTCATAGTCCGATTGAAAATTGAGGCAGATAACCGTGGAATTACAAAACAAAGCGAGGAGGCATTTGTGGCTGAAGATTCAAAGACCAAAAACAAAAAGAAGAATTTCCAGAAGAAAAGGAAAGCTCCAGACAACAAACCAAAAGACAACAAACGAACCAAAAAGTTTAATGATGAATGTTGGGTTTGTGGAAAGGTTGGACATGCCGCTAGAGATTGCAGACTCAAAAAGGACCGCAACAAAGAGGCAAATTTAGTAGACAACATGGAAGTGGATGAGTCCAACTTCTCGGCAGTTGTATCTGAATGCAATATGGTTCAGAATCCTAACCAATGGTGGGTGGACACAGGCGCTACTCGTCATGTCTGCTCTGACAAATCCATGTTTTCTATATACAAGAAATTCGATCATGAAGAAAAACTCTATATGGGTAATTCTGCAGTATCTATGATCGAAGGCAGTGGCACAGTAATCCTCAAGTTTACTTCGGGAAAAACTGTCAAGTTGAATGACGTGCTCCACGTTCCAGACATACGCAAGAATCTCATCTCTGGTGCAGTATTATCAAAGAAAGGATTCAGAATGGTGTTCGAGTCAGACAAGATGGTTCTGTCCAAAGCTGGAATGTATATCGGAAGGGGACATTTATGTGATGGCCTATTTAAGGCAAATGTAGCCGTTATCGGCAATAAAACTATGTATTCTGATTGTGCTATTAATAAAATTGAAGTTTCTTACTTGCTTGAGCATGAAATTTTACTATGGCATGATAGATTAGGACACGTAAACTTCCGAAAAATGAAAACATTATCAAACTTGGGATTAATTCCGAAATTCCAAGTAGATAAGAACTACAAATGTGAGACATGTGTAGAAGCAAAAATGGTTAAAAAACCATTTCAATCTGTTGATAGAAGCACCGAACCACTAGATTTGGTTCATACAGATTTATGTGATTTTAAATCATTACCTACAAGAAGTGGGAAAAAGTACTTTATCACGTTTATTGATGATTATACGCGATTTTGCTATGTATATCTTTTGAATAGTAAAGATGAAGCAATTACATCATTTATAAAATACAAAGCTGAGGTAGAAAATCAGTTAAATAAAAAGATCAAGATATTGAGATCTGATCGAGGTGGAGAATATGAATCACCATTTGAACAGTTCTGTGCCGAAAATGGTATAATTCATCAAACAACAGCTCCATATTCACCACAACAAAATGGTGTAGCCGAGAGGAAGAACAGAACGTTAAAAAACATGATTAATGCCATGCTTTTAACTTCTGGTCTACCGACGAACTTATGGGGGGAAGCCTTAAATATGTCTAATCACATATTAAACAAAGTCCTTCACAATAAAACAGGAACAATTCCATATGAGTTATGGAAAGGACACAAACCAAGCTTTAAATACCTCAAAGTGTGGGGGTGCTTCGCAAAAGTTCCAGTTCCGCCTCCCAAGAAAGTCAAACTTGGACCAAAAACAGTAGATTGTTACTATTTAGGGCCAGCCCAAAATAGTAGTGCCTATAGATTTTTCGTATTCAAGTCTGATATAGCTGATATTCATGTAAATACAATCATGGAATCTAGAGATGCCTCATTCTTTGAAGACGTGTTTCCGCACAAAAGGAATGAAGGGAGTAATGTCCCTAAAAGGACAAGAGAAGAATCAAGCAATTCACATGAAGATGAAACTCATCATGAGATTGAGGAAGTTGAACCAAGAAGAAGCGTAAGGGCTAGGACTTCCAAGACATTTGGTTCAGATTTTTTCACATATGTGTTAGAACATGAACCTCAAACGTACAAGGAAGCAATGTCATCTTCTGAATCTTCATGTTGGAAAGAAGCAATCCAAAGTGAGATTGATTCAATTCTAAGTAATAAAACTTGGGAAATTGTTGATATTCCACCTGGAATAAAACCTATTGGCTGCAAATGGATTTTCAAGAAGAAAATGAAAGGAGATGGCTCTATCGACAAGTATAAAGCCAGATTAGTAGCCAAAGGATATCGTCAAAAAGAAGGAGTAGACTTCTTTGATACATATTCGCTGGTAACACAAATAACCTCTATTAAGAATGTTAATAGCAATTGCATCCATTTATAATCTAGAGATTCATCAAATGGATGTAAAGACAGCGTTCTTAAATGGAGATCTCGATGAGGAGATCTACATGGAGCAACCTGAAGGTTTTGTTTGCAAAGGAAATGAAAACAAAGTCTGTAGATTAGTAAAATCATTATACGGACTAAAACAAGCTCCAAAACAATGGCACACAAAATTTGATAGTGTCATGATGAGAAATGGTTTTCGTATAAATGAATGTGATAAGTGTGTTTATTATAA
The DNA here is from genome assembly GCA_030737815.1 of Allium fistulosum. NCBI lineage: Eukaryota > Viridiplantae > Streptophyta > Magnoliopsida > Asparagales > Amaryllidaceae > Allium > Allium fistulosum. The sequence continues at coordinate 408,229,161 of CM060908.1, read as the reverse complement.
ACAAATTGGACAATCATATGTGATGATTTGTTTATATGTAGACGATATGTTAATATTTGGTCCAAATACTTAGGTAATAGAGACCATAAAGAAGATGTTAACTAACAATTTCGATATGAAAGATTTAGGAGTTGCAGACGTTATTTTGGGAATCAAAATAATAAGAACTCCTAATGGAATTGAATTATCTCAGTCACACTATGTAGACAAAGCGATTGAAAAATTCCAAGACTATGGAATTAAAGGAGTGAGAACACCTTTTAATCCATCAGAAGTACTGCATAAAAACACTAATGAGAGTGTAATGCAACTGGAATACTCTCGTGTAATAGGATGTCTCATGTATCTCATGAATTGCACAAGACCAGATATAGCTTATGCAGTAAGTCGACTGAGCAGGTATACAAGCAATCCAGGAAAGGAACACTGGAAAGCACTAATGAGAGTGCTTGGATATTTAAAAAATACCACAAATTATTCCTTACATTATGAAAAATATCCTGCCGTCTTAGAAGGATATAGTGATGCAAACTGGATTGCTGATTCAGAGGAATCAAAATCAACGAGTGGTTATGTCTTTACCTTAGCAGGGGCAGCAGTGTCATGGAAATCTACTAAACAAACATGCATAGCTCGATCCACTATGGAATCGGAGTTCATCGCTTTAGATAAAGCAGGCGAAGAAGCAGAATGGCTTCGTCACTTTTTAGAAGATATTCCATTTTGGCCTAAACCTGTACCGGCCATATGCATACACTGTGATAACCAAGCTGCGCTAAGTAGAGCGCACAACTTTGTGTATAATGGAAAGTCACGACATATTCGTCGACGCCATAACACAGTTAGGCAGTTACTCTCAAATGGAACTATTTCCATAGATTATGTGAGAACAAATGATAACCTAGCGGATCCATTTACTAAAGGTTTATCAAGAGAGAAAATTGACTGCGCATCGAGGGGAATGGGTTTAAAAGCCTAAACCAAAAAGAGATATCTTATACGGAAACCTATCCTAGCGACTGGAGATCCCACGGACTAGGATCAATAGGCAAACCAGTTCTGAATAACTCAAGACGTAATGCATTTGCGTGGACATAGTCCAACTCCATTCCTATGGTGCACAATATAAATGCATGCCTACAGAAGTATTTAAAGGTTAAAACTATGTTTTTTAATGATGACCATATCTTGGAAATAACAAGTGGGGTATATGTAGGATACTCTTAATGGTTGCGATCACCTATGTTAGTGTGAGCTGGGTCGGCTCTATGAGAATATTAAAGGCTTTTATTCTCTAAAAACACTCGCAGAACCAAAAATTGTTCAGGACCAAAATGAACACAACCAAGAGATTGGATGTGAAGGGAAATAATGCTTTGTAAAGCTTATTGTCTGGTTATACAATAACGGCTGACGGTTCAAGATGAAATAATTCACCGATTAGCCAAGTATATCCGATAAGATTTAACTAGGGAAAGTTCAAAGTGAAATATCTACTTATCCTCGATATAGCATTATTTTCATATGAACTGTGTGATATTACACTTTGTGTGGGGGAGAGATATATCATCATTCATGTAGGGGATTGTTGGAATTCCTTTTACATGGTGAATGAGATATATCCCACATCACCAAAAATATGTCCATTTTCTTGTATATATTATATACTCTCATCCCCTATATTGGCCCTTAAGGTCAAGTATATTTTGTGCAAGGAAGAGGACCTATATGGCCATGGACTAACACATACGCGCGCGCGCCGCCGCCCGCCCGTCCGACCGAACCGGGCCAGGCCGGGCCGGGTGCGGGTCCAATAAGAGCGGACCCGACCTGGTTATATTTTTGGTAAATAAAAGTGAACAGATTTACTGTTTGAAAATGAATAGATGCGATGAAGAGACGCGACTGTTGCAAACAGCAACGGTTCTGCAGCGTTGCAACTGAACGGACGCGACTGTTGCAAACAGCAACAGTTCTGGAGCGTTGCAACTGAACAGACACGACTGTTGCAAACAACAACAGTTCTGGAGCGTTGCAAATGAAATGAAGTGACTGTTGCGAGCAGTAACGCTTTTTTGACGTTGCAAATGAAGAGGTGCGACTTTTCTCAACGGATGCAGCCGTTGGGAATTCGGCTATAAATAAGGAGGAAACCTGATCACTTTCCTCACTCATTTTTTCAAACCGAATTATCTCTTCTATCTCTTCATCTCTTAAATCATATTCAGTCCTATCACACAGAAGATCATACACATCACAATCTCGTGCAGATTACGTCTGTTGTATCTTGGGAGAATTTTGAAATAAAATTCTTAAGGAAATCGTTACGACGAGCCTCAGACAAAATCGGGTTAGAACTGTTATTCTACATTCTACCCTTTAATTTTGTTATACTATTTATTCAAAATAGTATAACGCTGTTGTTGTAATTTATTTACAACACTCATATTGTTATTATAATTAATACAGAATTCCAGTGTAGTGGAAATCTGAGTTATAAACTTGTGTGACGAGTTTATATTTGATTATTCTCTGTTTTGGTATACTAGACGTATAAAAACTTTATCCTTAGGCCTTTGTTCTATAATGAGTGGTAAGTTGAACTGAAAAATATGTCATATTGATATGATAACAATGATGTGAGAAAGTACACGAGGATAACACACAATATGTTTTTATATGTAAATGGGTCATGGTAAATTTAGTAGAATGGAGATATTAAACATATTCAATGTATGGACTAAGGATATATATTAGGACTGTTGATGAAAAAGAAATTCTACTTAATAGTTTTGATCCTTGTTATCATGTAACAGTTATTTTATGATTTTGAATTTTGCCACTGGATCATATATTCACCGTACCTTGATATTATCAAGGCTTTATGGCTCGATGATAAGATATGAAATTCCTGAGTTTGATTTTTATGGCTCGATGATATGATTGCCACTGGATCGTATCTCTTGATCATTAACTCATTCAAAGTTTATGATCTATAATTAGCATGGGCATCTAAATTTATTTCTTTTGTCATGTTTGAACTTCTGATAAGCAGATCTTAAATATCATATATTAGCACCTTGTGAAGTTTGTTACTTTATTCTGATTGTTACGTACTTATACCGAGGTGAAGACAATAATGAAAATTGAAAATAACTTAGTATCCTATCTTACATATTAAATATCCAAACTTCATAGTAGCTGAAGCGATTAAAATTTTGGTTTAGTTCAATTGTTTGTACCCTGTCATATATAACACTACACAGTAAACTATGAAAGTTACAATAATGCACATATGGTTTATCTGCTAGATACTTTTTTTTCAGTACTCTTCCATATATGGTTTATCTGCATCTTTCCTTATTTATGAGGTGAGATCAGAAGAAAAAGACCACATGCGAAAATTACGACGATTTGAAGTCCACACTGATTTCCTGTTTTCACACTTATTAATGTATTTATCATTTTATATTAAAACAAGGCGACAGATTTGAACCTCTGATACTACAGTTGCGTTATGTTAGTAGAGATAGTTCAATGTAAGAGTGTAATAAATGCGAGCTCACCGAAAAGGCTTAGGATAACGGGTGGTGATAATGAAATTAAAGATTCATTTATGATCATCATTTTTTTTGTGTCATGGTAATTTACTAGAGTCAAATTGCTATCAATTAACTGCTAACTACGTGAAGCAATCTTGTGTGAGACAGGTGAAGTTCTTTTAGATGGAGAGAATATAAAGAGCTTGAAATTGGAATGGTTAAGAAGTCAAAGTGGACTTGTGACCCAAGAGCCAGCATTGTTAAGTTTGAGCATCAGAGACAATATTGCATATGGAAGATCGGCTACTCTAGATCAGATTGAAGAAGCCGCAAAAACAGCACATGCACACACTTTTATTGGTTCATTAGCAAAAGGATACGACACCCAGGTATATTTTGCGACCTACCTTTTTTGGTTACTTAAACCAACTTTTATGAATGTTTTGTTAATTTCATAATATTTTATGGTGGTTTGTAAATTACCGATATATGTAATGAACTTCAACATGTTCCAAATATGTATAACTGATAATTCAATGCAGCAAGCCCTTTCTTAGTGAAGTTTCTTTATCTCATCATCTCAATCAATATATACATATATACATATACGTATACACACACACACATACACACACACGCTCACACGTACACACACATGCATACATACACACATATATACATATATATGCACGCGTGTGCATGTTAACTTTGCTGGAGAAAAAGCTGAAAACTTTGAAAATTTCCAGTATTATTTAGGTACATCCTTCTATCCAGTCCCTTTACGATTCTCTCTTAGTAATTTCCAGTTATACTAAGGCGTTCACTGCTGCGGTGGATGATCCGAAAGGTATAAAATTTCCAGTTATACTAATTTCCAGTTATACTAAGGCGTTCTCTTAGTAATTGTGTATATGTTATGTACAAAATTCTTGAAACTAAAAATGACAACTAAATCGTTAAGAGCAATACAAATACAAACCCATCACACTCAGAAACTTTAGAGGAGACATTCTTTCTAATACTTCATGCGTTGAAAAGGAATTCCACTTCAAAATTTTAAAAGAAGATTAGCCTGTGAGTATTTATTAGAAATTTCGGCAATAATTTAAATCTGTTTATAGCAAATGAAGCCATCCTTCGGTTTCAGAAATGTTAACACACTGGTGCATTCAATGATTTTGCTGAAAGAGGAGGAAGCAGGAAGAAGAAAGTTAATATTTCATTCCTGCTTTCAATACATTTTAGCCTGTCGTATATAAACAGTGCATACAACAGTCTATGTACAAGATTTAGTCAGGTGGCAATTCAATAAAAGCAAAACAGAACTGCAAAATAAACTTGCACGCTATTTCTGAATAGAAGAAGCTTCTATTTTGTCTTTCCACATTCATAACTATGTGTTGTGCATTTGCATAATCATCAGCACATAAGCCTGACAAGTACCTTTATATTATGCCTAGGTCTGATAGTATCTTGTGTATGGTCAGACTGGACCATATATGTATGAGACTTTTCTTATTTAGTTGAATACTATCTTAAATTAGTATATATTCATGACTGTAGATAAATTAGTCTAAGAACTGAAATGGAAATACCGCAAAATTAAAAAATTGCAGACAAAGTTGCTCTATCGTATTACAGTTGATAATGTAAATTACAAAGAAAAATATTGAAAAATCTCCGCTTTTAATATTTTCATGAAAAGATAAAACATATTTTGTTTTCCTTAATAAATACACTTCAGTTTTTAGAGAAGGATAAATGTTTTCTTAACAAATATACAGCCAAACGTTTTTTCTTAATTAAATTTAGCACTGTCCGATTTGGATAAAACCTTCTCGATAGCTAAATGGTTTTGGAAAAACGTTAGCAAGGTAACCATTTGAATCAAAGCATCAGCCTCTTGGATGATTGTTAAACTAATTCAGTTTAATGTTTGTTAACTTTAAACAAGAAGCTCTCAAATAGTTATAGTAAATGATACCAATTCAAGAAATAAAAGAAAAGAATTACAAATTACAACATGAAGTTTTAGCTTCTTTTAAACTACAAATTTAAGCTTTAGCTTCAAACAACAATTCTTTTCTTACAGTAATTCAGTTTCAGCTGTAATTCGCTGCATGTTACAGTAAATTGTAATAATTAAAGAAAATAAACATTGTACATGAAATTAAATAAAAATAAACATTGTACATGGAAACAGCCAGCTACAGTTGTGTTTTTTTTGTATATAGCAAGCATAGTTGGGTTTTTTCCCCCTGTGCACTACATAAAGAAACAGCCAGCTACCATCTATGATTCTTAGTATGCTAGTGGGTTATGAATTTAATAATTTTTTGAAACAGTTATTAAATAAGAGAATTTTTAGTCAAGGCTGGTTTTGAAATGAGAAAAAAGCCTTCGTAAGAAATACAGGTAATCATAAGTTCTTGTTTTGCTTACAGATCACTAGATGTACTTGCTTCAGTATTGAAATTGAAATATGGTTGTTTTTTTGTAAAGAAAGATCTTGTTTCAGTTTGAAATTATGTTCATATTGTAATGTTTCTTGTTCTTTCTGGAATGGAATTCAGCAAGATGTGGATCATTACATCTAGACTAGATAGAATGTGTGGACATCTATTATTTGTTGTAGTTGTTCGTATATAAGATAAATGATATATTTGGTGTAAACGAATTGATAAGATGTTCACATGTTTCAGTCATTTATTCATTTGTAGGACAATTTTTTTGCTTTTGTCCCAACGTTGTTGAAAATTTTGGATTCTGATTATTTTGTTGCTTTTGTAAGCAAATCAAAACGAGTGCAGTTGGATTTTCTTTTTTCCCGTGCACTGCATTACAGAGAAATAGCCAACTACCCCTTAACATTGATTAATAAAGTTTATGTTTTAAACAATGTTGTTTAACATTTCTACATTTGTGACTAACATACACACGTATCTACTTCTTTTTGACAGGTGTTGTATGATGCTTTTCAGGTTGCTACATGATGTCGCACTCTTTCTCCTTCAAGTCGGTCATTTTGTGTATGTATTATTTTGGTTAGCTACATGATGTCGCACTCTTGTTTTTAGTATGAATCATTTTGATTAGCTACAATTGTATGTATTGTTATTTTTTGTTACAAATATTTATGTTTAATACTTCGTGTATGAAATATTATGGATATATATATATATATATTTTATGGTTTGGCTTATGACTCAATTTGATTACGTACATTAGAATGTCATAAGTGTGGTTTTTTGAATTGTTATAATATATTAGTTGAAATAAGCTTGTTAGAATTGAAAATTGTAAGCTTGAATTTATATGGCAATAAAAAAATGAAATGGAAATTTTTTTATACCGTTTTAACTATGCTATGAAAAGAGTAATTGTTACAGCTTTTAAATCTTTTATAGCGTTTTAACTAGGCTGTGAAAAGAAAAATTTTATAATTTTATAACGTTTTCATGCGTCATAAAATATTTTCTATAGCAAGCTTCAAACGCTATAGAAAAGTAGTTGTACTGATATGCCATGTCTAAGATGGCAACAAAAACGCTGTTAAAAGTCCATTTTCCATTGCAATTTTGAAACGCTATTATATCTCTCAGACTTATTACAACATGTTGATATATGGCGTTTATAGAAACGCTATAGAAAGCTTTTATAGCGGTTTTTAAACACCATAAAAAGGCCTTTTTGTTGTAGTGTTTAGATTTATAAATAAAAGTGTATCGTTTAAAATGATAAGGAATACGTCCAAAAAAGAAAGATATGGATAAAATATGGGTATTTACCGATTTTAAACTGTCTATTTCAATAACTATGAAAAAGATAATTCCTCATAATTTCAAATGTAACACAAATTCTACTTTTGGATAAGACATATAAATTTACACAACCAACCTTTCCTTTGGGAGAGATGTAGTTCCAATGCATTAAAATACAGAAATCCCTAAGTATAAACCAAAGTATGGATCACCGTGTCTATTAGATTAAATGGTAAAACATCATTCTATAACATCCCCTATCTAGAGGCCCAAAGCTAAGCGCTACAGATGCTGCAGTCATCCATAGTATTAACTTTCGGCAACTAAATACAGATATGTAAATGGTATCCATAATATCAGAATCACTTGAATATGAAACAAAATCACAAATTTCAAAAACATCATTTTACTGATTAAATTTCAAGACACATGTTTCACATTCAAATTACATAATCCCATCGCTTTCCTAGTTCAGATAAAATATAGTTATTACAATATTACGCCAAGAGCGACATATGACAATGGGCCCTTGGTTGATCAGAGTACTATATATACAATATAGCGGAATCAATCCAAAATATATCAGTAACTGCTAATTAGCTATCCGTCAGCCAACTGCTCGTCTCTGGAAGCTTTATTCGTCAACCTACTAAAACCTATAAACCTCAACCCTCAGCCTACTCAAATCAATTTCGAGCACCCAAGAGTTTAACGAAAATAAACTTTGAGTCAGACATAAAGCCTGGTATGAACAATACTAAACATCTCTGTTATCTGATATTAAGTGAGACCATGTCGCTTAGCGGAATGGATTTCCTCTCACTAATATCCTTTAAAACATATCTTTTGCAAATTATAATCCTACAACTAAAACTGGTTAAATCTACAAAGCAATATCATGTATATGTACATTTCAATTATCATATGGACTATCTGTCCATACACTGTAGTTTTGTTTGGCTATTTACTAACCCAGTTATCGAATGGACTATCTGTCCAAACATAGTAGTTCTGTTTGGCTAACTACTAACCCTGGCCAACTCGGCCCTACCAGAAATCATAAAAATCTAACAACTGTTAGATACTCCTCTTCTGGATGGTCTGTCCCTAACTTACTTCTCCAAGGGTCTCCTGATCCTAATGGTTTCGCAGGCTTACCAATAACCTTTTTCTTCTCTTCACATATATTCCCTTCTGTATGTAACCATCATTTAAGTCTATCTGATTAAGACCCACACATTGAAATTTGGACTAAAATTAGCTTGGGGCCAAAGCTAATGTATAGGGTGCGACCCTACACCAGTCCCATATAGTCTTCTAATCCGAGTCATTTTCTTAAGGTTAACTACCCTTTAAATTTTTCCTTGAAAACCTTTAAATCATATATATACAAGGAAAATATACTCTTTTCTTTACTCTAAACTATTTGTCATGTTATATATACTTTACCCAAAATAATGTTGATGAAATCATTAAGGATTTCCCATCCTTCCAAAAAAGTTAAATCACTTTTTAACTCAAAAACAATTAGGCTATATTGCCAAAACAACTCATTCGAAACCTTTGTTTAAAACCTTTAAACAACCCTTTCGAAACCTTTGAAAGTCTTCCTTTCAATACAAGTAAAACATTAGGCCAAAGGCCAAAACATACCTTTCGAAATCATACCTTTTGAAACCATTTATCTTTATGCTTTCAAAAGCATTTAAAAATATCTCCTTCGAAAGCTTTAAAACCTTAGACATCCTCTTTTAAACACTTAACATTTGTCTTTCGAAACCATCCCTTTTAGACCTTTCGATACCATTAGAAAACCTTTCCTTTTTGACCTTTCGAAACCATTGGGGAACCACCCCTTAGAAACCTTTCTTTAAAACCTTTTGAAAGCATCAAAACATTAAACCTTTCGAAAGCAGTCGGGTTCAATTTTATAATATGTGGAAACACCTTTCGAAACCATTAAAACCATCTCTTTCAAAAGCATTTGGGTTATGTCTTTTATAAAATGAAAGGGTCATTAAAACATTTAATTCGAAAGCATCTCTTTTGAAAGCATTCCTAAGTAAAGAAGTGATAGTGTCGAAACCATCCCTTCGAAAACATTGGAGAAGCGACTGGGTTTTAAAAACAAGATATCCCTTTCGAAACCAATCCGAGTTGAAAGGTAAAAAGGTGGTAGTCAGGTGTTTCGACCTAGTCGAAAACAATTATTTAAAAACAATGGCGTAACACCTTTAAAACATGCAACGACCCAGTTTTTTAGTCATCTGAATTTAGAATATTTAATCGATTTTAAATATTTAAAAGTGAATTTTTATAAGTTGAATAACTTATATTTCAAATATAGTTATTTATTTGGATAATTAAATTGTTTAATTTAATATTTGAAATTGAAGAAATAATTGGACTTTGAATTTAATGTGAAGAAAATGATTTATAAAGTTGTTTTAAATTCTATTTGAATTAGAATGGAGTTAGTAAACTTTTAAAATTGAATTAAAAGTTAATTTATAGAAATTGAAAATTTATCGATTTAATTAACGTGTAAAAATAGTCATTTTTGATACTATCTCGGATTTTAACGAAACTAGTTTCATTGGATCCGTAATGGTGAATTATTATAGGATTTCAAATTTTATGTCAATCGGATTTACTGTTTGGTCGGGCGAAGCTGAAACGCATAGAAATTAATTTAAGTAAATTTAATTAAAATAATTCAATTCGAAAACCTACCTTTCAAATATGATGGAATTGGCCTCCGATATATATTCCATTGTGTACAGAAAGGAGTAAAACATTATAAACGCCAGGCGGCACGCGTGGTTTGGAGTTCGAAATTTTTTCGGATAAATAGTGTTACGAAATTTTCTATAAAAGGACCCCACTTTTTCCTTTTTGCACAAAACCTAGGGTTAGAAACCCTAGCCGCCACTTTGAGTTTAAATGGCCAAAAATGTTCCATACTTCTTTCCCTCCGATCTCTTCATCCTCAAACAATTAGTCGAAAGTTTCGAATATGGAATTGTAGACCTAAGTGAGATCTTTCAATCCATACGATTGTGATCGTCATCGGAGCTTCGTGGTGGTCGAAATGGGGGTTTGAATGTACGGCATTTGTGTGCGCTTTTCTAGGTGATGGCGCGACTGAGTGCGCCATGGCTCTGGTTGAAGGTGGAGGCGGGTGGCAGCTTTCGAATGAAGGTCCTCGATCGTGTTCTAGTGGTTGATAGGGGGCTCGACAATCAATTGAATAAACGCGGCTATAGGTTTCACGAACTTAAAACGAACGGAGGAAGAATCTAAAAATCGCAGCCTGGATCTCTCCATTCAAACGAGCGGCCGTGATTTTTTTTAAGGTTTAAAAAAAGTTGTAAATTATTATATTATAAATTTTGTAAACTTATAAAATTCATAACTTTGTCATACGAGGTCGAAATCGGACGAAACAAATTACGTTGGGTTCGTATTGACGAGCAATACATTTTATAGCTAGTTTGGATGGATTTGGAGCTAGTGAAAGTTTTGGTTAAAATTAAACGCTTGTTTAATTTTAATTGAAATAAATCGCTATCGCGGCGACTACAAGCAAAGTGAGTAAAACTCACTCTCTTTCTCGTTTATATTTTTATATAAGTGAGAATAAATTTACTTTATGCTGGTTGATGATTGTTTGGATGATATATGGTATATTATATATATATTGATTGGTTTGGATATATTCCCGCATATTTTAGCGGATGAGACCCTATAGTTCCCATATATGAGCGGATGACCCTTTGTACACATGTCTGCCTCAAAGCGGACATTGTACATATTTTTATCATATGCATATTTGTTGCAGGTGATAGGTTGGAAGGATCCAACTAGATTCCTCACCATTGTTGATTTTTATTTACAAATATTTTTATATATATTGTTATCATATGATATATGATTTTTGGATGACATGATTGATGTGAATCCCTTTATCTAGTACTTTTGCAGCATTGGGCCATAGTTTTGGAAATTTTAAAATATTAAAAATGATGATTTCAATTTAAAAAGGATTTCAATGTGATTTTGAAAATATATATGTGTAATAAATTTTGAATTGTTAAAGAAAAGGATTTATTTTAAATAAATAAAAAGTTATAATTTTTATGTTATAAAAATTATGGCCCTTGTGAAATATAATCAAAATATGATTTTGGAAATATGGAGCTAACTAATTGTTAAAATAAGTTAATTTGAGAATTTTGAACTTATTATAAATGGTTTATATATAAGATTTATAAAATTGGTATTTTATAAATAAAAGTAGTGGAATTATAAACAGTGTTTTATAAATTTTAGAAATGGGATTATAATAAAATTTGTATATGGATTTGCAATTGAGATTTAGAAATGAACTTATAATGGATTTTATAAATAAAGAGATTTGAAAAGAATGAATTGGTAAATAAGGGATTTATAAGTAAATTAACTTATAATTGGATTTTGACTTATAAATGAGATATAAATGGAATTTGTTAGTAAAGGAATTTTGTATATGGAAGTTTATAAAATATAAATGAAATTTATAAACACTGTTTTATAAATGTGAAATCAATTTAATTTGATAAGCTAAATATGGATATTTATAAAAGGAATTATATTCATGATTTTGGACAATGAATAATCCTTTAAATTAAATGTGTAGAAGTAATGAATTTGGTAAAAGGAATTATATTCATGATTTTGGACAGTGAATAATCCTTTAAGTTAAATGTATAGAAGTAATGAATTTGGTAAGAGAATTATATTCATGATTTTGGACAGTGAATAATCCATTAAATTAAATGTGTAGAAGTAATGAATTTGGTAAAAGAATTATATTCACGATTTTGGACAGTGAATAATCCTTTAAATTAAATGTGTAGAAGTAATGAATTTGGTAAGAGAATTATATTCACGATTTTGGACAGTGAATAATATTTTAAATAAAATGAATGTTTTGGAAAGTGATATTATAAAATGGAGTTAAATGGTTTGAAAATAAAATAAGTTGTGAATTTACTTATTTTTAAAATAAGTATATGAAAATGTTTTCCAAATATCCAATAAGTGAAATGGTTTTGAATATTATCTTTTTAAAAGATATTTTGAAGTGAATAATTGGAAAGTGATTTGATTTATAAACGATTAATAAAATCAGGCCCAGTGACTACTTATGTGCTGGATTTTGTTTGTTGCTTTGATAGTTAAATAACCAACTATCAAATTTGGCCATTTTAGTTTCTCGACTTGATGTAGAAACTAATTAGTCGTACATTTAGTACGTAACTGACTGTGTAGGCTTGATTATCGTTTGTGTTGAGGATGTTGATTCGTGTAGTGCGAAGTGATGACTCCAATCTATCGAGCTTCCTTCTTGGCCGAAGGATAGCAAGTTGAAAGTTGGAGACATGATTAGTTTATGAGATTTAGTTTCTGTGTGAGGTTGAGAAATGCTTTTGCGTTGTTGGTGCGAAGAGACCGAGATCAGATTTATCTGAAAACCACTTCGGACCAACATTTATACGACGATTCTGCAGGTTGGTCGATGATATTGATATGTAGGATTTTCATAGTGAAGGACTGCTTGTTGATCATTTGGGGTTATAATCCCAACATATATATAGTAGCAGTAGTCTCTTCGTTATGAAATATCCATTGCAAGGGTTGTCGCTACTAATCCTATAGGATGTGGTAGGAGAGTACCTTCAGTTTGTCTGTTTCCTGGACAACTTGTATGGATGGATGTCTGACATTGCATTTCTAAGATTACGTACACTTGTTTTTACAAACGTACATCATGTGGTGGCGGAGAAGGCAAATTCTCTTAGCCTCTGCGCTACCTGGACCTCCTTCGCCTTTTTCTTCTCCACCGAAGCAATAATTTCCTAGTGTCTTAGAGCCTCCTCTACTACAACATCACAAGGATCCCTGATATGAGGTAATGTAGCCCTGGCCAGTTCAGGTTACCCCATAATTAACTTCTCATTCTTCTTAATCACAGTATCCACAGTGGCATGACCATATCTTTCCAACTCTTCGAACCTTGTAGCATACTCTAACATGGTCATCTCTCCCTGCTCTAACTCAGCAAACTTTCTGAGCAAGGTAGACTTTGCCATCACAAACATTAACCTCTCCTCGAACCTCCTCTTAAACTCAGCCCACGTCATGGTTCCTTCATCCACTCCAGCTGTCACACTATTCCACTAGTATAAAGCTGCTCCTTGAAGCTGTCTCGAAGCGAGCCTCTTCTTCTGCTCATCACTGAGCCCTAAATCTATGAAAATCCTCTCACAGTGCAACAACCAGTTCCCCACTTCTATGACATCTTCAGTCCCAACAAATGGTTTTCCTCCTAACCTAGCATAGTCCCTACTCAAAGCAGCATAATTGTTGACTACTGGAGCTTCCTGGGCTCCTCCCCCAACTACTCCAGCAGCAACCACCGCTTGCATCATATTCATGAAAAACTGATACAGGGCTCCCATATCAACTTGCGGGGCTTTAGCACCAGTATTTCCAGCTCGTGCCTCACCTGGATTCCTTCTGGTATTAGGTCTGGCATTTCCATCTACTGCGGTACTTCCTCCTCCAACATTATCCCTTCGAGAATCCATATCTGCATTCGAACCTTCGTGAGATATAGAAAAATAACCTAATAGAGATAGGAGACTAGAGATGAAGCACACACTTATATATAGAAAATACAAGTACATTACTATAGCATTATCCCATACCCCGATCTTATCTCTAATTCTTTAGGATTATGTTTTCAAAAATCATCTTTTTAGTTAAAGTTTTTCATAAACCTATGCTCTTATACCAAGTTGTAACATCCCCTATCTAGAGACCCAAAGCTAAGCGCTACAGATGCTGCAATCATCCATAGTATTAACTTTCGACGACTAAATACAGATTTGTTAATGGTATCCATAATATCAGAAGCACTTGAATATGAAACAAAATCACATATTTTAAAAACATCATTTTACCGATTACATTTCAAGATATATGTTTCACATTCAAATTACATAATCCCATCACTTTCCCAGTTTTAGATAAAATATAGTTATTACAATATTACGCCAAGAGTGACATATGATGATGGCCCCTTGGTTAATAAGAGTACTATATATAATACAGCGGAATCAATCCAAAATATATCAGCAACTGTTAATTAGCTATCCTTCAGCCACCTGCTCAACTTCGGAAGCTTTATTCGTCAACGTACTAAAACTTGTAAACCTCAACTCTCAGCCTACTCAAATCAATTTTTAGCACTCGAGAGTTTAAGGAAAATAAACTTTGAGTCAGACATAAAGTATGGTGTAAATAATACTAAATATCTCGGTTATTTGATATTAAGTGAGACCTCGCCGCTTAGTAGAACGGGTTTCCCCTTACTAATATCCTTTAAAACGTACCTTTTGCAAATTATAATCCTGCAACCAAAACTGGTTAAATCTGTAAAGCAATATCATATATATGTACATTTCAATTATCATATGGACTATCTGTCCATACACTATAGTTTTGTTTGGCTAACTACTAACCCAGTTATCGAATGGACTATCTATCCAAACACTGTAGTTTTGTTTTGCTAACTACTAACCCTGGCTGACTCGGGCCTACCAGAAAACATAAAAATCTAACAACTGTTAGATACTCTTCTTTTGGACGGTCTGTCCCTAACTTACTTCTCCAAGGGTCTCCTGATCCTAATGGTTTTGCAGGCTTACCAATAACCTTTTTCTTCTCTACACATATATTTCCTTCTGTGTGTAACTATCATTTAAGTCTATCTGACTAAGCCCTACACACTGGAATTTGGACTATATTTAGCTTGGAGCTAAAGCTAATGTATAGGGCGCGACCCTACACCAGTCCCATCTGGTCTTCTAATCCAAGTCATTTTCTTAGGGTTAACTACCCTTTAAATTTTTCCTTGAAAACCTTTTCAAAATGATTTAAACCTTTAAATCATACATATACAAGGAAAATATACTCTTTGCTTTACTCTAAACTATTTTCCATGTTATATACACTTTACCCAAAATAATGTTGATGAAATCATTAAGGATTTCCCATCCTTCCAAAATAAGTTAAAGCCCTTTTTAACTCAAAAACACTTAGGCTATATTGCCAAAACAACTCATTCAAAACCTTTGTTTAAAACCTTTAAACAACCCTTTCGAAACCTTTGAAAGTATCCATTTCAATACAAGTAGAACATTAGGCCAAAGGCCAAGACATACCTTTCGAAATCATACCTTTTCAAAACCATTCATCTTTATCCTTTCGAAAGCATTTAAAAAAGTCTCCTTTGAAAGCTTTAAAACCTTAGACATCCTCTTTTAAACACTTAAACATTTGCCTTTCGAAACCATGGAAAAACCTTCCCTTTTAGACCTTTCAAAACCATTGGAAAACCTTTCCTTTTTGACCATTTGAAACCATTAGGTAACCACCACTTAGAAACCTTTCTTTAAAACCTTTCGAAAGCATCAAAGCATTAAGCCTTTCGAAAGCTGTTGGGTTCAATTTTATAACATATGGAAACACCTTTCGAAACCATTAAAACCATCTCTTTCGAAAGCATTTGGTTTATACCTTTTATAAAATGAAAGGGTCATTAAAACAATTAATTTGAAAGCATCTATTTTGAAAGCATTCCTATGTAAAGAAGTGATGGTGTCGAAACCATCCCTTTGAAAACATTGGAGAAGCAGCTGGATTTTAAAAACAAGATACCCCTTTTGAAACCAATCTGGGTCGAAAGGTAAAAAGGCGGCAGTCACGTGTTTTGACATCAAAAGTAGTTATTTAAAAACAAAGGTGCAACCTCTTTAAAACCATCCTTTTTAAAGTCATTAACCCAGTCGAAAGCTGACCAAGTCAAAAGCTATTCAGTCGAAAGCAAAGCAGGCGCATTTTCATTTAAAAGCAAAGTAGTGCTTCTACCCCTTCGAAACCTCTTGTTTCGACCTAATGCCTTCCACCTTTTTCCAATTCACTACGTACCGAATATCTGATACCATGTGCATTGGTTTCGATAGAGTCGGTGGCGGAGGTAAGGAGTCAGAACCTAGTGCCGAAAGCATTGAAACGGGAAAAATCATATAGATTTGACTTTTTAAACTATTTCTTTGTACCTAATCTGCATTGTTTGTCAAATTATGATTGGTTGCCTATTTTTCTTTTCTAAAAGTACTGCCAATCTTCAGAAATAAAGATTTGAATTATTTACAAAATACCCCTTCTTCTTTTTATAAATATATAAAACATTTAAGTCCCATACTTTAAATAATTTTATATATCCATTAAAACACTTAGGAAAATTCTACAAAAATTCTAGAAAATCATATTTAATATGTTTTCTAACATATATAAATTTCAGACCCTTAGGCAATATAGTTTGGCCGAAATAAATTTTTAACCCAAAATAACATTTTCTTCACTAGATAATTTATATAAAATCCACATAAATTCAGAAAATTATGAAAATTGAAACCCATTTCTCAATTATCATTTTTGATCTAAATCTAAATTCGCAAGGCAATTAAATGTCATATAATAGGTTTTCTAAATCAATTCTCATTATAAAATGCATATAAAATAGCCTAAATCATCAACAAGTATATTCATAACCATTTATCCTTCAAAACATGGAAAAACAATTACAAATACTTTCGAAATTTATCCAAAACCAAAATCAATAAAAAAATATGAGATGTAGTCATTATTCACCTTGGCTTTTTGATTAAGGATGTGAGATTTGTTCTTGATTAAGGGATTTGATTCTTCCTCTTTAATTCTTCTTCTTCTTTACTCTTCCTAATGGTGGCCGGCCTTAGCTTGTATTTTTGTATTATGAAAATAAAATGAACGTATAGAATGAAAAGCTAAGGGGTTTAGGGTATAAGGATATGCATTGTTCCTATTGTGCCCCTTACTTATTTCATTTTTATTCCTTAGTTCATTATTTACATGGCACAGCTACCTCTTATTTAATCACAAATCTCAATCCATCAATTACGTTATTTTATTTTATTTAACTAATTAAATATCCTAAATAATTTTACTAAAAATATGGGGTGTTACACATTCCATATTGAGTTGTCCCAACCATGAAATAATTAGAAAAATGTGATAAGAGGTTATATTTGGTAAAAAAAGTTTCATTTATCGAAGGACATTAAGAAATGGTAAATGTTTTGGAAGTTCAAACCACAAAATGTATCCTAGATGAAATTGTAGTCAAGATTGTATGAGGGATGGTAAATTCAAGGATTTGAGTCTCTATCAAGAAAAAGATATTGTTATTTTCAAGCATTTAGAATGCGAAGGCGATTTCCATAGAAAACTAGATCGGAAAATTTTAATAAGATTTAAAGGAAGGGATAAAAAAAAGATTATTCTCAATCATCCCTCCAATTGGAAGAAGACTATTTACTTAAGGAAATTCATGGAAGACTAACTTAGAATACCCAGTTATGTGCATAACAATTACACGTAATCAAAGTACCACTTAGGAGATTATCACCAATGTTAGAATGATTCTACGTTATAACTTCAATTAATTTTAGGAATTTTACTATTAGGATTGAATGGGAAGATAGACCAAACTTCCACTTGTGAAACTTGGGATTGATCCCTGTAGACTACAAACGTGATAACTAGATACCATGATTTTTGGAGGATTGAGGAAGCCAGCCATAAGCATAATGAAATAGCTTAAGTCGAATTGAATTGGAAAAGAAGTTTTGCTATTTCCAACAAGTTAAGAAATCACAAGTTTGGATGTCCTTGAGTAAAGAAGTAGAAAAAAGGCCTAAGTGGAAATTACTAAGGAGAAGACACCATCCACTTTCGCAGTGTCTTACCTTACCATCTAGAAGATGAAGTGATTAGGTATACCACTAGATGATTTAAGGCAGTATAGATGTGCACTGAGGATTGCATGGGGCTATAGTTTCGTGGGAGCATACTTATACTTAAGTTATTTAGCATGGTGCAAGTCGACACCATTTGAGTTGGTAGCAAGGACTGTTAGGTGTTACCAATGCGCATACATTTGGATTGAAAATTTATGCTAATAGGGAAAGTTGATAAGGACGGTTGGGGTTCGATTCATAGAAGGACAAGGAATGCACAAGATAGGTAGAAAAGCAAGTACTAGCAGGAGACGTATGGGGTAGTCCATGGAGTTGAGTCCACTATAGTTTGAGGAGCTGAGTCCTCTACAGTCCGTAGAGCTGAGTCCATAGTTAGGAAGTAGACAAGTAGAAAATCCCTAGGGCAAGATAAATCATGGCTTAATTATTGAGGAGCCATCATTAGGTACTTGTAGAAGTGTCTATGCGATGCAGCTACCATGGTCATGCTGTCTCAGTTAGGGAAAGATAGGCGAGTACTTTGTTCACCATGCATATACCCATGTTTTTTGACATGGGACAAATCGACTCCATAATAAAGTAATTAAAAAAGTTAGGGTCTAGTAGGGAGACGATCCAGTTAAGAGTACATGAAAGCCTGAGTAGAAGATCCGAGCTTCCCATCCTAAACACTTTTCTGGCATGCTTCCATTTTAGTTAGAAAAGAATAGGTTATTTTTGTAATTAGGTTCTAGCTTAGGTAGAGACTGTTTGATGATAGGAATGGTTGTAAATGTCTTAATAGGACATATTATGGATGATGTATCTAGTGGATGTATTGTTTGGATTGTTTCTTTTACATCTTTAGGATAGCATACCCTCTAGGTAGTACACACATATTCATATTATCTCTGATTTATTGTTTAACTTGTTACACGTTACGTATGGATGCTTGGTTGTAGATTTTCATATTGAGCTATGCATATGGATGTTGCATATGGGTTGAATGTTAGCGCATACATGTAGAATTGCAATATATTTATTTAGGATGTTGCATATATTTTGGATGCATGGCATGGGCATTTGCATGATAGAAGGTCGACTAGATCAGAAGACCTCCTACTCTTTGCATTAGTATAGGTTCACGTGCATTTACGATGCATTTATATGTACATATTGCATTAGAAAATTTCTAAGGACAATGATTGCCCATGGATGATGGATGACTAGATGGTTGTAGCTATTTGTTGTTATGTCTGTAAGTTGCATTTTTCTGTCTTTTGAGATTTCGAGGATGATATCCATTTAAGGTGGGAGAATGTAACACCCTAAAAATTTTAACATAAATTTTATAAGAAAATTAAATTTAAATAAAACAAGGACTAATATGAAATTTTAATAGACGTTTGAATTTGGCTAACAAACTTGCACCATTGCGTTTGTAGCGATCTTTTGGGCAATTTTCATATATAACACTTCAAAATACATTACGACCGGTCGACCCAAGGGTCTCGATGGTCGACCAATAGCGATCGCCAAGGGGATCAAGTGGCCAATCGTTCATCTTGTTGATTCGAGAATTCTGGACTCCATTCAAATGGTAGAGATTAATTGCTTCATCGCTAGGTTGTGATGATCGAACGAGATGATACTAAAGATTCACCAGACCTAATTTAACATCCTAAGCTTGTCTCCAACCTCTATAAATTCAAATATGAGCTAACCCTAAAATTAGTAGAAAAACTTACTGTACCGAAACTCTGTTGAAATCTATCCTCTCCTCTAAAACTAAAATCTCTTCAAAATAAAAATTTTAAGCAAAGTAGAAGGAATACAACAAATCAAATCTAGATGGAAAAGCTTACATAAGGCAATTCATGAGCAAAGAAGAAGTTAGAGCTTGGGTATAAGGTGAGTTGGAATAAGTTTAATTAGATGATTATTTACAGTTAAATTTGCTCTATTCTATTTGACCTAGGATGTTAGAAATCCAATTATAAATTGTAAAAGCCTAACTTAAAACTTGTGATCTTGGGTAGAAATTCTAGTTAGTGTAAATTGATAAATTTGATGTTTAATGCTAGTACACACCTATATTATTGAAATGTAAATTTTAAAACTTGTAAACCCTAAATTAATCAAATAAAAATTTAATGGCTATAGATCTATAAATTGAAAACATAAAACTGCTTACTTTGCTTAGGGTTTTTCATTGTACATGCTAATTAATCAAAATTTACAGTAATCAAAATCGAATCAAAAATCTAAACAGCTCCTGATTTTTATACTACGACCGATCAACTTCACCCTAAGCGGTCGACCGATAGGGTGTAGTGGTCGACCGGTTGTCACTCGAAATGCGTAATCTGAACCTTGGCCTAAAGCCTGGGTTAATAATAAAACTACTATAAATGTTAATTGTAGTATGAGCCTATTTTGGGCTATTTACATGGATTTTAGAAGCTGTAGGAAAGCTAGTTCCTATAAAAGGACGCTAGGTCATTGTGGTGTTGGGTAAATGCTCTTTACCCAATTGGAAGGTTGGGTAATCGATTGAGGGGTAATTTATTTTCACAAATTGGCACTCAATGGGGGTTCCACAGCGGACACGCAATGACGGATGCCTAATGGAGTGTGCAAGCCAGTACCCACAGGAGGTTCTACTATAGTAGAATATAGTCATATTCGGCATGGTATGATAAGAGGCATATTCAAGGAGGTGGCCCGACACAACGAAAGTCCTGGTATGCATGGTTTCTAGACATAGTACAAATCAAATGGTGGACACCGACGCATGCAATAAGAGGTGTACATTATGATCGAGAGGCGAAGGTGGATGTAGACGATGAGACACACCAAAAAGTCAGCATTGCAGGTTCTCCCCCTTGAGGCATAGTTGGGTTATGGGTAGTCTTACTTAGGGAAAATCAGCTCTTCGGTACTCTAGTAGCGGTGATATTAGTGGGGTGTAGTTCCCACAGTAGCATTATGCGGTGATGTTAGTGTAAATTTGTTTCCACCATAGCCTAGTGTCGGTGTTTCCTTATTGTATAGGTCTAGGAGTGGTTGCTGACTGTTAGACATTAAGGTTCAGTTCGTAGTTCGATCCTTATAGTAGCCTGCACAATTTGTAGTGTAGGTGTGTATTGGAACAAAACACTTACGAAATAGACTCTAGGAATACACACACTTATAGTATACCCTATGTCACTTAATATAGTGTAAAAGTTAACTACACATGATCACCAAATATTAAACCTGTACTCATTCACCAGACTTTTGTTTGATCCACTCCTTTCTTTTTCCCCACCACAGGATGACACATTAGCAAATGATTGGGCATAGTACATGGAGAAAGGAGTTATACGTTGAAGTTCTTATATTTGTTATTGTTCATCATGTAGTTTCTTATTGTATTAAAATTCTATAAAACTTATATTGTACTTTGGATATAGTGTATTTAGAAATTAAGTATTTTGGAGACTATTTTCTAAAATGTCTATTTTTCAGTATTTATATTTTAATTCCTTCTGCTGTGAGATTTGAAAGTGTAGAATGTCTTAGAATTTACTTTATAATTATGCTATGTAATGTTTTAAAACCCAACAAATCGTATTTCTTGGCACAATGTGAGTCCGAAAGTCACCCTAAACTTTGGATCGGTGTGTCGGGAAGTGCGGGTTATGACACATACACTATTTTTTTTCAAACGCTTCTTCTCCTAAACTATATGAGGAGCATCCTTCTTAGAAAGGATGATTCCAAATTGCATTGGAAAATTTCCATGCTTGTAATTCTTCATTTTTTAGTATGGTATCTTTGTACAAGGATGAGGACTATCTCAACAACCTTTGGGATCTATCTCTATTGATCCTTATACCAAGTATATAGGTCGCTTCTTCCAAATACTTTATGGAGAAGTTCTTGGATACCATGCTTTCACCGACTGCAACATCGTAGTGACATTACCAACTAGAAGCAACCTCCAACATATAAATCTAAGAACACTATAGCACTTCCTTGTTCGTTTTGGTATATGCAGGCATCCTTGGTACTCTGATAAAAACCAAACTATTTGATTACTTTATCAAAACACTTATTCCAATGCCTCCACGCTTGTTTAAGACCATAAATTGATCTTAACAATTTGCATGCTTTTCACCTACTCTTACTTACCTCAAAACCTTTAGATTGCGATATGTTAATGGTTTCTTGTAGATCACCATTTAGAAACACCATTTTCACATCCATCTACCATACTTTGTAGTTATAGAATGCGGTGAGAGCAAACATTATCCGTACGGATTTAAGCATGCTATGGTGTCACAATCAATGCCTTGAATTTGACGATAACCTTTCACAACTAGCCTTGCTTTATAGGTCTCTTCCTCTCTAGTTGCATTTAACATTTTCTTAAAATCCATTTGCAGCCTATGGGTTTTATCTCTTTGAGTATGTCAGCCAAAGTCCATACTTTGTTGTCATACATGGAATCCACCTTGGATTTCGTAGCTTCAAGCTAAAGTGTAGAGTATTTACTCTGTAGTGCTTGTTGGAATGAGAGAGGAGTGTTGTCTTCCAAGATGCAGGCCTCTTTCTTGCTATCCATGAGAAAACCATAGAATCTCTCTGATGCGTGAGCTTACTTATTAGACCTTCTAATAGGTTGTGTGTTTTCGTATAATGGTGAATTTGATTCTTTTTCTTGGTTCGGCCTCTATATTTACTTATTAGATCTCATCTAAGTCTAAAACTTCGCTGTTAATTTCCTTTGATATGAATTCCATTTATAAAAAAGCAACCTGTGGAAAACCAATAACCTTTTGTTTTTCAATGTTATCGAAAATATACCTTTAAGAATTCATGGGTTATCCTATTAGTTTACATAGAACCGATATTGTCTCAAGTTTATTGGGGCCAACATTCTTAAGGTGGGCTAGAAAACCTCATACTTTCAAATAATTAAGGTGGGGTTTCTTCCCATGCCACATCTCACATGGCATCTTAGGCACAGATTTAGTAGGTATCAAATTTAACATATGTGTTGCGGTTGCCAGTACATATCCCCAATAGGAAAGAGGTACCGTAATGACCCTAATTTTGGCTAACATTATTTAGAACATTTAATTAGATGAACTAAATGAAATAATGTAGATGGTTAAGCGATTGAGATTTGTTAATTAAGGAGTCATCCTTATTGAATGTATTAACAAAAGAAAATCCAAAATAAGTAAGTAGGAGGAATATGGTAAAGGTAAAATAGGGATAGCCTTTGTTCTTATACCCTAAACCCTTCTATTCCTCATTCCTTGTTCATTTTAACATTCACAAACAAAACTAAAACCCTATTGAGCTCGTTCGGCCACCATTAAGAAGATTCAAGGAGAAGAAAAGCTAGGATTCAAGTAGAAAGCTTAAGCAAATCAATCTAAGGGAAAATCTCAACCTTCATAACACAAAGCTAAAGTGAATAATTAACTTACATCCCACTTTTGATATTGATTTCGGTTTCAAGTCAGATCCGAATAAATCTTGCAAGTTACATGCCATGTTGTGTTTGTTTAAATGGATATATATATATATATATATATGCTTGTTGATGATTTAAATCATTTCATATAATGGTAAGTTTAGATTGGAAAACCTATTAAACGACATCCTTATAATTTGTGTTTTTGATATATGGTCAAGAACATTATTTTATAACTGGGTTCTAAGTTTCATAATTTTCTAAATGATTGTGGATTTATTATGGATTTTCTATAAGAGAAAATAGTTAATAATGGGTTTAAATTATTTAAGGAAATTAAACATTGTTTTTGTGTCTGAAATTTATATATGTTAGAAAGCATATTTAAATTGAATTACAATTATTTTTGGGGATTTTTTCTAAGAGCTTTAATATGGTTATTAAATTATTTAAGTTGGAGGATCTAAATGTTTTGTTGAAGGGAATGGCTTATTTGTTAAAATGATTTCAATTATTAATTATTGAATTCGGTAGCCTTTTTAGAAAAGATTTTGATAAAGAGTTGGCAACCAATCACATTTTGACAAATTAGGCAAGTTAGGTGAAAAGGAATTACTTTGAAAGGCATAAAACCAGTTTTGTTTTGAATTACAACTTCGCCACTTCCATTGCTTGCTTTCGTTAACATGCCCAAAAGGCCTTTCGCATCCATTCAAAACCCATGCACATGGTATCAAGCAATATATACGTAGTGTATTAGAAAATGGCGGAAGGGACCGTGTCAAAGGCATGCTTTTGAAGGGGTTGAAGCCATTCTTATAAGCTTTCGAATCCATTACTTGCCTTTGTTATTAAAAGAAGCCTTCGCAGGAGTTGCCGCTTTCGAACCTATTCGATACCTAGCTACCGCATTTATACCTTTCGAATTAGTAGGCCGCTCTTCTTTATAGTATTTGAAAGGGAGGATTTCCTCTTTTTAATTTTCGAATCCGCCTTCTCAACGCATTCGAAAGGGTAGTTTAGCCGCTTTTATCGTTGGCTTCGGAGGCAATGGTTTCGAAAGAATGGTTTCAAAACTAACCTCTTCCCCAATTCTTTTAACTAAGATCAATACTTTCGAATGGGTTACTTTCACTCCTGTTTTCTTTATGACCCTTTAGTTATGTTAAGGGTTAAACCCAATGGTTTCGAAAGGAATAATTTTAATTGGTTTCGAAGCAATGTTTTCACAAACCCTTACTTGAACCCAATACTTTCGAAAGGTATATTTTAAGAGTTCTGAAAGGTTTGTTTTAAATGTTTTGAAAGGAAGATTTCCATTGCTTTTGAAAGACAATTTTAAATGGTTTCGAATGGTGATGTCTAAGGTTTTATAAAATGATTTCGAAAGGGATGCTTTCAATTATTTTGAAAGGGATTGTTTAAAGTTTTAAACAAGGGTTTCGAAATTATTGCTTTGGCTTTTAGGCCTAAAGTTCACTAAGTTAGAAAGGGGTATTAACTTATTTTGATGGGATAGAAAATTCCCTCGATTTAGGTTTCATCAACACTGTTTTATGTAAAGCATATATCATGCATAAGTATTTTGAGTAAAGCAAAGAACATATTTTCCTTGTTTAGGCATGATTTAAAAAGGGTTAAATCATTTTGAAAAAAAAATATTTTCAAGGAAATTTGAATAGGGTAGTTAACCCTAAGTTTATGACTCAGATATTAGAAGACCAAATGGTGGTATGGGGTCTCACCCTATACTTTAACTAGTAGCCCATAGCTAATATAAGTCCAAAATTAAATGTGTAGGGCTTTGTCACAGGTAAGACTAAAATGATGTTACACACAGAAAGGAATACACAGAGTAGAGGTAAGTTATTGGTGAGCATGTAAAACCATTAGGATCAGTTGACCTAAGGAGAAGTTGATTAAGGCCAGGTCGTCCAGTATTGTATCTAACAGAAGTTCGAATATTTATTATGTATGGTAGGCACGATTTAGCCAGTGGTTAATAGTCAGCCTGATAAAACTATATTGTTCAGACCGACTGTCCATTGATTACCTGATTTATATGCATATATGTTATTGCTATTATTGTTACGAGTATGGTGGCACGTCCGTTGGACGTGTGCATAAAAGGAAGTAAGCAAATTTTCTTTTTGGTACAATTATAGTATTGTGAGATATTACAATAAGTTTTCGGTAGTTGCGGTATATTTTTATTTAAAATGCTAAATGCTAATGGAATAACACCAACTTCCATCACACTGTAAACTTCTAGTAAAAGACTTCCTATTTGTAAGTGAAGCAAGCTTGAAAACCGCTGAAAGACTTCCTATATTTAAGTGAAGCAAGCTTGAAAACTGTTGTAAAGGTACAACAATCATACGTAACAAAGAAGCAGTATATGGTTATTAATGTATTATATACCATAACTTATCAGTTGCTAGTAAATATACGGAAATCTTAAAACATGTGTCATCTTAACAAATTCTATGAATTGGTCACACATATATTTAAATACTAAACGACTGGATATATTCATTGGCTCCAACTATTCCTTTTTCTTCTTATATGCGCAAATGGAACTACAAACTATTGGTTTTCCAATAAAAAAAGTAAATGAAGTAAAATTTGTGACAAATTGTATTTGTTCATCACAGGTATGGAGTAAGAAAGCAGTACTTACTCTCTGCTTTTATTTTTCTCAAACCATAATAGATCATAACAAACTGAATTAAAAATGTTACAGAGAGAAAAAAACATTAAAAGAATCCTTAATTGCCTTGTTAGATGATATACTGTGCGACTTGCAGCAGGACATTCTCTCTTCTACACACTTCATCCCTAACCATGCTCAGCCTCTGTACAATGCTTCTGATGGATTGCTTCAAGGATGAAGTAAACCTGGCATGCTTCTCACTCTCGCTAATACAACTGAACACTCATTAACAGCAGCACCTTGTCATGTTGCATCATCACCCATTCTCAGTTCTGGTCACTTACGCATCAGCTGCCCACATTCGCATGCTATTCTATCGGTACTTGTCATGCATGCTGACATAAAAAAATAACCACTTGCTTCACCTGATGCTTAACATCACATGATGAACTTACTTGGAGCTTCATTTGCTGATCCATCTGTGCACTGAGATGCAAGGATTTTGGATTACCTACGTTTCATGTTGAACCGAAGACAACTGATGGCAACAAACAAAGCCTGTACATTCCTACAAATCAGGACAGCGAGCAGATTCAACACCTGAAATGGCACATCTCAACTCATTTCTTACTGCATCAGTTCAACCATGACTACACTCTCAGTGTTGAATGAAAGCAACTCACTGACTCATCACTGATTGCTTTGTTTGTAGCGCCCCTGCACAAACATGTATGGATGATCAAATTAGGCGTGTTTGGTCTTAGTGGTCCTGTTATGATAAAAGATATCCATATTTATGGAAGTGGGATTATAAGATGTAAATACAATTCTTGTATTTATATTTTCCTGGAAAAAAATGAAATTCATATTAATACATTACGTTATGAGTCAAAATACAAAAATTGTATTTACAACTTATTAAATATATAAGTTATAAACCAAAATACAGGAGTTGGATCAACACCTTATTTTGAGACTTGTACTGCAAGGGCTGAAGTATAATTTGTTAGCCATGACAAAGAAGATAGAAATAAATAGTTCGCTTATATTATTAAAGATGAAACAACTTATTTTTAATCAAATACCGTGTATGATGTAGGTTGTAGGCATAATATGTAAAAGGACTTAAGTTGTGTTTTTTTTGGATAATCGTACAAATATAGTTTGATTTTAAGTTTGATAACAGTAGTATTTTTTGTGTGTATTAAACTGTACATAAATTCTTTATTTCATGAAGGTTAGAAGTGGATTTGGCTTGCTTACCGCATGCATTCAGTGATATAAATTTATACAAACAGTGATTTCAAGCTTACATTGGTAACCATAAAGGATTTAACAATTAGTAACCAATAAAAATCAAATAATTTTAGTTCAGTAAAGGTTGATTATACCTCGGGTGATTGATCTTTATACTGCTGCTGTGATGTGAAACACTCAGTGGCTTGTGACCTACAATCTGATACATCTATATTGGCCTTTTCATCAGCAACCTTAGCCACTGCTAACAAACTTCATTTAAGATTCTCAATCCAATTCTTTAAATTCTGATATTTAATACTGTACTCGTTATTCATGTAAGAATCATCAACTTCAAATTGCTTGCATTTCATCAGGTTAACACTTCCTACAAAATAGACTATGCTCATTCAGCAATGAAACACCTTGGTTTTGCAAGCATTCCACTCAGTCTCGAAGCTCTTGCTCAACTTTATTGATGAAAAGTAAAATCCTTTTTCATTTATATTACATTGCAGTCTATTCAAGAGATGCATTTGCTGTCTATCACACCGCCCCATTTGCAAACTACTTATAAAACTACCATTACTTTTCTTGTCAAGCTCGCCAAAAAATGCCTGCCTTAAATCATAGAGCTCTGTCTAGAATAGAAATAAACAATTGATGAGAAAAAATTGATATGTAGCAAGCTTGGTTTGAAAATCCATATTTTGTTCTTTGCTACTAACATGGTTGAGGCATTCAATATAGCATAATAAAACTCAATTTTTTCTTAACCCATTAACACCTTCAAATTATATAGTACATGTGCTCAGTTTATAAAACAAAACAGTCAAGCAGTTTGTCAAGAAAACTATTAAAAATTTGACCAAAAAAATCCAACTAAATTGAATGAAATTAGGTTCAATTAGGCAATCACGTAACTAAATCAGGCAATCCATAAAACTAAGAGTAATCAAGCATAAAAGCCAAGACAATAATATAACGCACATATAAATACAATAAACAAAATTTTCATGAATTTTGTACAAACGCGTCAAAATTCGAAAACGTTCGTACGGATAGTCGATTGCTTAATGATGATAAAATTAGGGTTTTAGATTGTACCTAGTATAAAAGCCGAGAAAAACCCTGGGAAAGCCGTTTGCTGCCATGGTTCAACTCGATTAGGTTGAGCTATCGATTGCGAATACTTCGATTGTCATGTCGATCCAAAATTATCGCCTGCTTTAGTATTTTCATTTTTTGACCAAATTTGCTTTCCTTCTTCTGAGGTTCGTGATGATGAAGGGGAGGTGATGAGAACGTGGGCCTATGAACCGATTTAGAAGACAATGGAAGTGAAGGAAGGACAGGGTAGGGGTGGCGGTTAGAAAATTGAATGCGGGGAGTTGCCATTAATTTTGAAAGTGGAAAATAAAGACGAAAAGGAAGGGGGAAACGGAAGATGGTGGAAAAAAGACGTGTGCAGAAGGACATCGGCAACGTGTGAGGACTTGGGAAATGACAAATCTGCCATGTTGGAATGTTTTCCTTTTATTTTGAAGTGGAGGCTAAATGGGGACTGCCAAAAAGGCTTCACTTTGACCGGTTTGACCAGGTATTTGCATTATAGTATAGATAATCAGTTTGACTGCAGGTTTTTGGTTTGCAAAAGATATGATTTTAAAAGGATATTAGTGAGGGGAAACCCGTTCTGCTAAGTAGTGTGGTCTCACTTAATATCAATAAATCAAGATGTAATAGAATTATTTACACCAAGCTTTATGTCTGACTTGAAGTTTATGTTTTCCCCTTGGACTCTCGGGTGCCCAAAATTAAATTTGAGTAGATTGAGAGTTAAGGACTTTTTAGGTTTAGTAGGTTGGACGAATAAGCTTCCGAAGACGTGTAGGAGGCAAAGCTAGCTATGTAGGAGTTATTTAGTATTATTTCCGCTGTGATGTATTTATGACTGATATGTCTATCTATCTAGTACTCTGATCATCCAAGGGGGCATCTTCATATATTGCCCTTGGCATAATTTGTAATAATTATATTTGATCAAAAACCTGAGAATCGTTTTGGGATTATGCAATTCAGTATGAAATATTGATTTGAAATGTAATCAGAAAAGCTATTTTTGAAATTTGTGTTGATTTATTTTCATATTCATGTGCTTCTGGTGTTATGGATACCATTAACGTTACCGTATTTTGTCACCGGAAGTTAATACTATAGATGACTGCAGCATTTGTAGTGCTTAGCTTCGGGCCTCAAAATAGGGGATGTTATAGGTAACTTAGCCTTATTCATCATGGAACAAACCAAATCTAATAGTGTTCAACTACTTGTTTCCAAAACACCATTGTGTTGTGGAATATAAGGTAGAGCAACCCGATAGATAATTCCATTATCTTTTAAGCAATGTTGGAGATCTTGTCCTATATACTCACCCACTCGATTAAATTGAAGTATTTTAATTTTATGTTTCGTCTATTTTCTCACAGACACTGGATTTATTCTTTGTAAGATATACATATCCTAGTCTTGAAAAATTATAAGTAAAAAATTACAATGCAAGTTGATTTTTCCTTGGTCACCATAGGCATCGGACCATATACATCATATATACAAGACCCAAGAGTTCATCAACCCATTCGTTGACCTATTAATGTGGTTCTTGTTCATTTTTCTTTTGAGACATGACTCACATATGTCATTGATTCATAATCAAATGATAGTAGAAAGCCTAGGTTTTCAGTTTGTGCGGTCTTTTGTCACTTATATGACTTAGCCTATTGTGCCATAAATAACCATTATTAATATCAACAAAAGATTTATTAACAACATAGATACGATTAAAATAAGTACATAAGTGCCATTATCAAGAACACCATTGCAGATTTTATTTCCATTAAACAAAATGTTCATAACATTGTTATCACAATGAAAACTATAACCGATCTCAAACAATCTGTACACTGGTATTATCCCCCAAATAATGTTTTAACATAATAATTATTCAAAATTAAATCAAATCCATTTGGCGAAGTCAAGTGTTAGTCTCCAACTGTAGTCATATTTACTATAGATCCACTAACAACTTATATCCTTATTTCAACCTTCGCCACATGTTGTCTACCACTGAGTCCCTGCAATGAATTACATATATGAGTTCTAGATCCAATATCTAAAACTTAAGATAATTTATTGATCGAAAAATAGTTTTGAATCATAAACATACCTCGAGAAATGGAAGGAACACTTTCTTTCCTTTTTTTGACCATCTTCAAATCGTCCGGACAATTGCACTTCCAGTTCTCCTTCCTACGATAATGGTAGCATTCATCTTTATCAGTAAAAGCATCGTTCTTACATTTCTTGGAGCTTGCTTTCTTTTCTTCGAAACTTTTGAATATATGGCCATACCCTTTACAGCTAACACCGTGTTTTGATCCTTGATTGATCCCTAAGTTGACCTCAACATATTAAGTAGCTCGTTGAGATTTAAGCTCAAATGTTTCATATTATAGTTCAATATGAATGTCTCAAACTACCGAGTCAGCGAGCCTAGAATCAAATCCACTTGCATTTTATTGCTTATTCTGACATCTAGCTCTTAAAATCTATCTACAGATCCTTTTATAGTCAATATGAAATCCTCAACACGGCTGCCTCTCAACACGGCTGCCCTTACTCACCTTCGTATTGATCAACTTCTTAGTAATCACGTACCTTGTAAAATGAGATTGCTCCTCAAACAAATCTTTAAGGCTTTTAAAGATTTTTTGTATAGACAAGTTTTTGTGTTGCCTTTTAATGGCTTGTCTAATATAGATAACAAAAAAAACTTGAGCTATTTCGCCGCCACCTACCTAAGTGTTATTAGCTTTTTCTACATCGATGTCAGCATTTTCAGCGGGTTTCTCTCTTAAAGGTTCGGTTATCGATGTCCATAAATATTCGTATCTGAGTTTTATCTTAATTGGTCTTAGCCAGTCAATATGCTGGTCTGGTGAGCTTATCATTTTCCAAAAATAGTCTCAGGATGGTCATTTTGCTGCAAATTTAATCTATGTCAATTATGACAATTTATACATAACATATGTTCTTATGTTATTAGATAGGTTAATTGTTACATTTCATTTATCTAACAAGCTCCTAATAGACTTTTATATTTCTCAAAACCCAAAGAAAAAACATAAAAATCTTTTAATTTTTCTAGTGGGTGTTAGGACTTGCTTGCTTTAAGATTCTGACCATGAGAAAACTCAACAAATCAAAGGCTCACATCTGATGGATAACATTTATCGATTGTATCATATGCAACTCCAACCCATGATCTCTTTGTCCTAATCTAATCTCAACCTTGAAGAAGCTCAATAAATCAAGAGAGATAATCCATTCGTGTGTTCCATTTTGTGAATTGCCTGCGTATAATACACATACCTTAAGGAAGATGAACAAATATGCTTATGTATCTTACCTCGTCTAGTCAATATATTAATAGTGCTATAGATAACGTCTTTATCTTGAGGATGCTCAACAACTAAAGAGTATGCAAGTAATCTATTAGTATATAAATGGTAGAGGACAACTTATATTTTAAAGATTCATAATCTTTAATATATGTATATACATTGAGTGATGTTGATTTAGGGAAAAATGTATGTTTTATGAAATGTCCACGTGATTCAACTCAAACACAATTGAAATTATGATACACACACACACACTACACATGTATTTGTTCTTTAAATCGAAGTTTGGTTTCTTACAGCTCCACTTAAGTTTTATACATTCATCTCTACTACTAATAAGGATAATTCATTGAAATAGATTTCAACCGTGTCTTTTTAGACTACCAAAAATACCCTTTGTATTTTCGGATCCTTATGCGATTCTCCATTTCATTTCCTTTCATTACTGCACGAATCTACCACCATGACGCCAACAACCCTAATCAACTACCGATTTCATCCACTATCTCCACCAACTCAAATCAAAATGAATTGCTGATTTCGTCATCTGGTTTCATCACCTAATTTCATCCCTACCGAACGTGGAATGCAAAAAAGCCCGCGACTCGATTTGTAAAATTTCTGTAATCCACTGTTATTGGTTTTTTTAGGTTTTTCTTCTAGGTTGTATAATTATATTTGTTTGGAATGACCGTGACTCAACTTCTTCCATGGAAAACTCCACCATCCTTAACCCACTGATCGATTCCCCTAGGCACTTCTTTCCGTCGAGGTAGAAGAGGGTTTTCTTCACTTCTTTTAAATAATTTACTTTGGATTTTTCACGTTAATACTTCATACTCGACCTACCTTACATTGTCCTTAAGAGGGAGTTAATTTCTAGTTTTGGGTTTTGGGCCTTGCTTCTACCTGACCTGCTTAGTCAATTACTATATACTAGGATAAGTTGTGCATAGTAAGCTGATTGCTCTATACGAGATGGTAGATCGGTTCAAACTAGGATAGGTTTTGAAATTTAGCATGAAGACCAGTTTAAATTTGGATAAAATCAATTTGTTTTTATATTGATTTAGGTTTAAACTTTTAGCCCAATTATTATGTGTCAACTTTGGAGCTGATCTTATTTTGCATATGCTCATGAAATACAGTTGTGGAAATTGATATTACTTTAGGCCATTCTTGAAACAAGTTAATTATATTTCATTTTACACATCTCTATATAATTCTAATCAAAATTAATTCTTCTGAGGCAAAATCTGAAACAAAACAATGTTTTCCCTAAGATGGCGGAACATGGAACGAGCTGAAGTAATTAATTTTGTTTTAGGCTATATTGGTGCTTTGGCAGTCATTCCTATTGCATTGGGGAAAAAAATACTTATAAGGTAAACTATGTCTATAATTATATATTAATATTTAAGGAAGTGAAATACAAAATAAATCCCAGTGGATAAAGGCATTACTCATCTTTATTTTAGTTTTTAAAGTTTTGATGACATTGAATGTGCAAAATGAACCACTTCACTCTATCATGATAAAACCTTGAGAAAAAACACCAAAACTTATACCTGTAATAAGTGATTTTTGCATTCTATTCCGAAATATAACCATAAATTATCAAAATATTGATCTGAGAGATATAAAAACCGTTGGCTGCAAATGTGGAAGATAATGATATTAATAAGTCTAAATGGATGTGTTCGCAAGTCTATTTTTGTCTATACATAGTCATACATCCCAATGTTTTACTATGCATTTTATACTATCATTTTATTGTCTATGTTCTTTGAAAATTTGGATAAATCATTATCCCATGCATACATAATTTCTGATTAGACTGGATTTTTCTCTTCCTTGACTATCTTTTCGCAAATCAATTTGATAGGTTTTCTAATAATTTGTGTTTGTTTGCAAATAATTTACTGTTGATTATTTGTTAAACATGATTGATTTTTACGATAATGAGCAATTATTTCCCAAACATGATTGGTTTTTACAGTAGTTGTTCACTAACTTATCTCCAAATTTGTAGGAATAAAGATAAAACGAGATGATAGGCACAATAAAAAGCTTCTAGAAATGACTCATACTAATATCTACATCTATGGAACATTCGTCAATGTTATGCTCAGAGCTTCTAATTGTACGTCAAAAGATGCCTTTATGATTGTTTATTTTAGATTTAAAATCATTATATGATAGTCAGATGGTACTTTTGTCAATTGGATTTTTTTAACATTCATTGCATTGACATAAATTTTACTTCATATTCTTTTCATAAATATGCATACTAATGTTAGTCAAATCATACCATTTGTAGTCATATTTAATATCATACTAACTTAATAAAAAATAACGTACAAGTTAGTGTTACTTAATTATTTGCCATATTATTTTTATTAGACATATTCTCTGATACATGGAAATTTTTCTAGAATAAAATACCTTTTCTTCAATTTAGCTAAGGGCTACGTCATTCACTATTTAGTTTGTATTATAATCACCAAACATAATTAATATTGTGTTTGAATAACACTAAGATAAAATTTATAGCTATTTTTTTGGCACTCATTCATTCAAGACGAGAAGAATTCAACGTGCTATGCTGGAACTGGTATATTAAGTTTTGATTATTATTATTTTCTTTTATGTTTTGTAAGAAAAAAAGATAAAAGATTCCCGGTTTAAAGGCCTTCTTTTAGTTAATGTAGAGAGAACTAATGATGCATTTGAAAGAGTATGAAATATCAAATACATATAATAACACCTACAATTCTATATACTGCTTTGAATAAAAATATTGCTTACCATCAGATTTTCACCCAAAGAACTTCAAACATTAATTCTACAAGTAATTGTTAATATGCACTCTACTGATAAAGGGTTACAAGTCCAAGATTATATTACTCATATTGGTTACTCATTGTAATAAAAATGACATATATTATGATAACCTATGTTGTTTATGTCAAATATAGAACAAGATTATACCTTTAGAGTAACCATGAAATAAGCCAGTTAAATACTAAATAGTGTAAACCTATAAACTAACTACTCTAATCACTTATTATTTAAAATTCTTAATTTCCTTGTTGTTTTATATTTGTTAATATTCTACTAATCAAAAGATGGCTCAATAATCAAACTTATAGTAGAGTTATATTTCATATGTATTATTGGGGTTTGATTGTTGCTAGATTGACCACAGGGAAGAAATATGGTCCGTACAAATTATTGTTTTCCATTGTTTGCATTTGGGATTCAATTATACGTGGTAGTCAAAAGTCTTTGGTGGATCCTTGGTTGTAATGTGTCGACAATATCTTCTAAAGCCTAGGTAATTATTTTGAAGCAATATTGTATTCTGTATCGGCAAAGGTAAGCAATTTCAATTTATTTAAATCTGCATGGACCAATGCAAATATGGATTTATACCTACCGACAAGTTTTTCCAGAATTTAGTAAATAAATAAAGAATTTAGTTTAAGAGAATGGTGATAGAATATTATGAGAATAAATTTAATATGGCTAAAATTTGTTTTACATGCATCCTTTTCTTTATTACCAGTCAACTGTCAAGAACTTTTGATATTCATAAGAGAATCTTTAGTTGTCAATCCTTATATATAGTGCGACTCTTTTATATCATTCACATTTCACAGTACACATTTTTTTATACATGATATCACCTTGATTAGTCTTCCGCACTTAGAATATTCTTAGTGTGAATATTGCTATAGTTTCAGAATATCACGACTATTATCCAATATATCATACACCGACTTTACAAAATGAACTAGATTTTTTATTCCCACTTATTTCTCCAAGTTCATGAAGAATATGACATGCCAATTCCTTGGTACAGCTCTATGTCCTTTTGAAAAGCTATTCATATTGATACTTATTATTTAAATAGTTTTCACGTCTGACAACATATATAATACTCATTATTTATACGTAGTGGCGTGAAATGTAAATGTGTAAAACCATATAGGTTTTATATGCATATTTTTTATCACCAAAAAACCACATCCAGTAATGAATATTTCATTATTTTTTTATTTCTAGAAGTCTTATAGCATTGCATTACTTTGCAATTAGTAGTATGTTTGAAGTTTCCACTTTCCGATGAAGTAAATTGTTTCATTCATATTTAAAATTCTTGGATTTTACTCTTACAATTAGGGTGATAGCTATTATTGTCACAGGTGCTATTTTTCCATCGTTTGTACCAATTTAACCTTCATGAATAATGTTGGTATGTTGTATATGTATATTAGATTAAATATGCATTTGTAGTGAAGTTGTATTGCAAAGTGCACTAATTAACATATAATCGCTTTGTTATTAATAATTACCTTTTTCTTTAGGATTTATGTATATGTGTATATTGTATATCATACAGAAGGATAATGTATTGCACATTTTGCATTCTTTTATACATTTGTTTAATACAAGGATAGTTCTTGGGAAGTCAATGAAAGATCTAATTTGTAACAACCCAGGGTTTTGCGCCGATTAATTATCGTCATTAGACGATTAAATTCTGCTAGCTAATTGATGTTGGGATTTTTTTATCGGGTTGAAATTCTTTTCAAAAATTGTTAAGAGTTATGCGGGCTTTAAAATTTAATCTCGGCCCACGTTTCTTTTGCTTGGTGCTGTGATAATTATCAAAGCAGATACCCGTTCCTCCCCCATTCATTTTTCGCTTCGCAAACCCTAAGCAAAACATATGAAAAGAAATAAAATGGCGGCCCATCCTTCTTCTTTGTGAAAAATGTTGCTTTGCTCGTTCGTTCGGAGATTAGGGCTTGTGGAATTGAGGCTACCAACTTCAACTGCTCGATCGAACGATGATTTCGTCCCTTGCTTTGTCAATCGATGATTCCTTCTCTCTACTCTCGGTTGCCTCTATATGTCGAAAAAGGCCGTGCTTAGGCGATCTTGAAGGGGGGAAAAGGGAAATGCGACCCTCAAATTCGTGCTCTTCGAACAAAGGTGAGTGACACTCACATCTAATTTAACCCTATGCTCGGCAGTTCGATTTTGTTTTGTTTTTGATTGTTTCACTCATGATTCCTTCTTGACTTTGGCCATTAACCGTTGTTTTGAATCCTCTGTTGGCTTTTGTAAATGCTGCTGTTCGTGGTTGATTTTGGCTATTTGAAAATATTTTGATTTTTTGAAACCTGCTAGCTCGATTACTTTAATTATGTGATTTTTATCACTCTGGCATTTGAACCTCGATTTGAAACTGTAGTTCCATGATCTTTGAACTTGCTGTTGAACTGTCACTGTTGGGTTGATGTTGCACTTATGCTTGTTGACAGTGATAATCTTTTTTCTCTGTGATTTATGTCTTCATTTGACTTGAATTGCAAACTGATAAATTTACTGCAACATTTTCAATGCTCGGCCATTTTGGGACTTTTGATACTCTGGATTTCAATCACTTGCTCGCGGCTTCGATTTGAATTTTGATATTTGATTCTGTTGTTTTTGCTTGTGGACTTTGGCTTGTGATAATGTTCGACTTGGTTCGAACTTGTTGCCACCTCACTTGAACTTGTTTCACTGATGCATTATGTTGTACCTGTTTTTGTATATGACAGAAAAACATAGTATATGCACTGCTTCCATGTTGTACCTGTTATTGTTGAGGCAGAACTATATATATGTCTTTGATTAGTTCTGGTCTTGCTTGTGTATTTTGTTGGTTTTATTTTCATATTCCTTGAAGGCTTGGAGTCTTTGTATACATTTTTGCACATTGGTTACTGTCACTGCTTCGAGCTCATATACATGTATACATATATGTGCATATATGTATATATGCTGTCGAAGTGGCAGCCTTTTAGTTGAAATTTTCTTGAGTGATTTCCAAACTTGTTTGGATATTGATCTGCTTCATTTTGATATACTTGGTTTCAGTATGCAAGCTGATTTTGGTTGGACTGTCTAGTTTTTGTTTTCATGTGTACCACTTGAAGCTTTGACATTTGCATTCGAGTATGTACTGGGTCCCTGAGCTGACGGCATTTGATCCAGATTATTTTTGCTCTTTGGTCTGCATACCTTAAATGTTCACTGACTTGAGTCTTGTTGCGTTGATTATTTTCATTTGCATTTTGTTATTGTGTGTTAATTTTGCTTGGTCGACACTTGTTCATCCAAGCTAACACTTGAATGTGCAGTTCTCTAGTCTAATCAGTATTGCATGTATGCTACATGGTATCCATCTTAGGGTTTTTGTTTTGTATTTATCTTCTTGGTACATTTGTGTTTCGTGGATCTGGCCATTGGTTCAAGTACTTGAATATGTACTTGTTTGCCTGACCAGTCTTGTTGACTTTGTTTGTTACATCACTGTAGTGGCGAGGCAGTGCACGTGAGCGTGTACTGCAGCCCTATCAGAATTGACGTTTTTATTGATATTTCAATTGCTTGAATTGTTCGTGTGTTCAATTCAATATTTTGAAATTGTATTTTGATTTGGTTTAATTTAATTATTTTGTTGCTATCTAATTATCTTCTAGATAATTAGATTATATGTTTTCTAATTATCGTATCGATAATTATATTTTGTTGTTTATGCTATTTCACTGGCTTGAGTTTTGCTTTGGCCACTTGTTGTTAATTGCCATTTAGGCAATTCTGTTGTTTTCAAATTATCTTCATTGATAAAAAAATTATTTATCTTCGTTGATGATTTGTTGTTTTATGCTATTTCGTGTTATATCTACCGTTATCCGATTCTCTTATTGAAGGGTTGGATATACGAGTTTTATTGTGACTATCGTCCATTTGATTATTTAATTATTATTGCTTCCATGCATTAATAACTGAGTTTGAATTAGACTGACCCGTGTATTATTTCTTTTGAATTAATACTCGGGTCAAACCGAGTTATTTCAGGTTGTTGATATCTTGCTTTGGGTTGCTGCTTGAGCTATGAAGTCTCTTCATATCTTTTGGAGTAGTCGTTGTCATAGTATAGGATGATATGTATTCATGTATATTATTTACCATAATGTACTTGTATATGTAACTTCCAGCGTCGACAGTTGTAGTTGTATCATATGTATTGTATCACATGTATTGTAACTGACTTCAGTTATATATATATATATGAGATTTTATATTATTTGTGTTCCGCATTTAGCTTATTTGTGTTATTATTATATATGTTGTCCTAAACTATTATGAACCACCGTAGTTCGTTTTATACTAGAATTGAATATGTCGATGGGAGTAAATAAACAAAGATTAAAGAGATGAAAGAATATATACTACTCCTAACGAGATAATCAATATTAGTGTAAGGCCTAACTATGGATGGCTGCTCCTATCCAGCCTTATTCTTCATAATAACAGATAGTATTTCCTTTTAATACTCTTTGTTATTGTGAGCATACAGGTGGGGCGTCACAGTTGGTATCAGAGCGAGGGGTTTATGGACATAATATAAAACATAACTTAGATGGAACATGTGTTACAACTAATTGTTGATGTTTTATTTGTGCTTTGAGTCAAAACTAAAGTTTTGAAATTATAATGAAATTTTTAAATATCCTTATTTAAAAATAAAAGTGAAATTGTGTTTTGATGATTAAGTAATTTGTGTTCTAATTATCAGAGTGCACATCGGAAACAGTGACTGTCTTCGCCGAGTACAGCTGATAACCTTAAAAATCATAATATGAAAATGAAATTAGTTTCATTGTGATGTTTAACCAGTGGTCTTGATTTTGTTGAAATTTTTGCTGGTTTTCTTTTATGCTAATCACATATTGATTAGATTTTTGCTGTTTCAAATATATCTTCATTGAAGATATAATCGAGTGATTTCTTTGCTCATCTTTTGGTGTGCGTGCAAATATGAGTTGCACGTTACTGCATTGATTTTACGTTGAATTAATGTTTGGTTTAAACGTATTTTGTTGCCGTTATTTTATAACGGGATTTTTACACCGATGCTAAATTTTTGAAGCACGGTGTTTTATTGACATTTTTAATGAATGAAAATTCACTGGTATTATATTTTGATGTAAATTATTTTGACGTATAAAATTTACTGTCGCTTTGACTTCAGTAACCGTCAAATTTTAAAGTGGATTTTCAAGCGGTTATTCCGCAATGCTGATTTGATATCCGTTTTTTATGGTGTTTTGTGAAGTGCAATTTCCTTATTGAAATTTCTACTGATGTTGCTGTTTTAATCATGGGTTTTCAAATCGTTTTAAAATAAAATTGTTTTCAAAAAATTTTACAGTTTGCGCTTTCAAAAGAACGAGGAAGCGATTTAAACGCATCAGCAAAATTGAGAACTATGAACCCTCACTTTTACTGATTCGCTTAATTTCGGACTTTTCCATTTGAGAACGTAAAATGTTAATTATTTAAAATACACAATTTTGCACTTTCAAGAAAACGATGAAGCGATTTAAACGATTTAGTAAAACATGTGGTATAGGACATGTGCGTTCACGATTTCGGTTAATTCCAGACTCGTTAACTGAAATATTTGTTGTTTTGATGATTTTGATGATTTTGTGTGCTTTCGAGCCACTATGTTGGACCTTCGGGTCATATGTTGGACCTTCGGGTCATATGATGGACCTTCGGGTCATATGTTGGACCATCGGGTCATATGATGGACCTTCGGGTCAATACCAGTACCAGACCTTCGGGTCATATGTTGGAACTTCGGGTCATTTGTTGGGCGCCAAAATTATGATGACGGTACTTGGTAGGCTTCGGCCATATGTTGTTGCACGTGCGGCGTAGCTAAAACTCGCCATCTGCTGGGTCCGATCCACCTTTTATGTTGATTTTCTAGTTATCTTAATTGATTTCTAGATATTTGTTGTTTCTAATTATCTGCAGGTAATTAGATATTTGCTGATTTGAGTTCTAATTATCTTTGTTGATAATTAGATATTTGCTGATTTGAGATTCTGATTATCGTTTTTGATAATTAGATATTTGTTATTTCTGATTATCGTTTTTGATAATTAGATATTTGTGTTTTTTGATTATCATTTTAGATAATTAGATATTTGTTGATT
The DNA here is from genome assembly GCA_030737815.1 of Allium fistulosum. Lineage (NCBI taxonomy): Eukaryota > Viridiplantae > Streptophyta > Magnoliopsida > Asparagales > Amaryllidaceae > Allium > Allium fistulosum. Next base: position 408,188,076 of record CM060908.1, on the reverse strand, counting down.
TGAGATTTCTGATTATCGTTTTTGATAATTGGATATTTGTTGTTTTCTGATTATCATTTTTGATAATTAGATATTTGTGTTTTCTGATTATCGTTTTTGATAATTGTATATTTGTTGTTTTCTGATTATCATTTTTGATAATTAGATATTTGTTGCTTTCTGATTATCGTTTTTGATAATTGGATAATTGCTAATTTTGCTGATTATGAGATTTTCTAGTCTCTAATTGATTCTAGATTATGTTGATTATATTGAATTGCTATTTTCTATCTGTCTCTATTGATAGTTAGAGTTTGCTGATTATGAAGTTCGTGTTTTCTAGTTATTTGTTGGATAACTAGATATTTGCGGTTTTGCGATTTGTGATTTGTGTTTTCTAATTGTCTTTGTTGGTAATTAGATTTTGCTGTTTTCTAATTATCGTATCGATAATTAGATATAGCTGTTTGGTGATTTCTGTGTTCTAATTATCTAATTGATAATTAAATATTGCTAATAATTGTATTTATTCAGTTTTGCTGTTTTCTGATTATCCATTTGATAATTAGATTTTGTTGAAAATTGGTGAATTTCTTTTATGAAATTAAAAGATTTCTTTGGCGTTTATATTCTTGACCTTTATTTTTCTAGCTTAACCAGTTTATGTTAGAAAAATAATTGTTATTGACGACTTTAATTATGAAAATTGTGGGGATGCAATTTTTATAAGGAGGGGAGTCTGTAACAACTCGGGGTTTTGCGCCGATTAATTATCGTCATTAGACGATTAAATTCTGCTGGCTAATTGCTGTTGGGGTTTTCTTATCGAGTTGAAATTCTTTTCAAAAATTGTTAAGAGTTATGCGGGCTTTAAAATTTAATCTCGGCCCACGTTTCTTTTGCTTGGTGCTATGATAATTATCAAAGCAGATACCCGTTCCTCCCCCATTCATTTTTCACTTCGCAAACCCTAAGCAAAACATACGATAAGAAATAAAATGGCGGCCCGTCCTTCTTCTTTGTGTAAAATGTTACTTTGCTCGTTCGTTCGGAGATTAGGGCTTGTGGAATTGAGGCTACCGACTTCAACTGCTCGATCGAATGATGATTTCGTCCCTTGCTTTGTCAATCGATGATTCCTTCTCTCTGCTCTCGACTGCCTCTATTTGTCAAAAAAGGCCGTGCTTAGGCGATCTGGAAGGGGGGAAAGGGGAACTGCGACCCTCAAATTTGTGCTCTTCGAACAAAGGTGAGTGACACTCACATCTAATTCAACCCTATGCTTGGCAGTTCGATTTTGTTTTGTTGTTGATTGTTTCACTGATGATTCCTTCTTGACTTCGGCCATTAACCGTTGTTTTGAATCCTCTGTTAGCTTTTGTAAATGCTGATGTTCGTGGTTGATTTTGGCTATTTGAAAATATTTTGATTTTGTGAAACCTGCTACCTCGATTACTTTAATTATGTGATTTTTATCACTCTGGCATTTGAACGTCGATTTGAAACTGCAGTTCCATGATCTTTGAACTTGTTGTTGAACTATCACTGCTGGGTTGATGTTGCACTTGTGCTTGTTGACAGTGATAATCTTTTTTCTTTGTGATTTATGTCTTCATTTGACTTGGATTGCAAACTGATAAATTTACTGCAACATTTTCAATGCTCAGCCATTTTGGGACTTTTGATACTCTGGACTTCAGTCACTTGCTCGCTGTTTCGATTTGAATTTTGACATTTGATTCTGTTGTTTGTGCTTGTGGACATTGGCTTGTGATAATGTTCGACTTGGTTCGAACTTGTTGCCACCTCACTTGAACTTGTTTCACTGATGCATTATGTTGTACCTGTTTTTGTATATGACAGAAAAACATAGTATATGCACTGCTTCCATGTTGTACCTGTTATTGTTGAGGCATAACGCATTATATATATGTCTTTGATTAGTTCTGGTCTTGCTTGTGTATTTTGTTGGTTTTATTTTCATATTGCTTGAAGGCTTGGAGTCTTTGTATACATTTTTGCACATTTGTTACTGTCACTGCTTCGAGCTCATATACATGTATACATATATGTGCATATATGTATATATGTTGTCGAAGTGGCAGCCTTTTAGTTGAAATTTTCTTGAGTGATTTCCAAACTTGTTTGGATATTGATCTGCTTCATTTTGATATACTTGGTTTCAGTATGCAAGCTGATTTTGGTTGGACTATCTAGTTTTTGTTTTCATGTGTACCACTTGAAGCTTTGACATTTGCATTCGAGTGTGTACTGGGTCTTTGAGCTGACGGCATTTGATCCAGATTACTTTTGCTCTTTGGTCTGCATACCTTAAGTGTTCACTGACTTGAGTCTTGTTGCGTTGATTATTTTCATTTGCATTTTGTTGTTGTGTGTTAATTTTGCTTGGTCGACACTTATTCATCCAAGCTAGCACTTGAATGTGCAGTTCTCTGGTCTAATCAGTATTGCATGTATGCTACATGGTATCCATCTTGGGGCTTTTGTTTTGTATTTATCTTCTTGGTACATTTGTGTTATGTGGATCTGGCCACTGGTTCAAGTACTTGAATATGTACTTGTTTGCCTGACCAGTCTTGTTAACTTTGTTTGTTACGTCACTGTAGTGGCGAGGCAGTGCACGTGAGCGTGTACTGCAGCCCTATCAGAATTGATGTTTTTATTGATATTTCAATTGCTTGAATTGTTCGTGTGTTCAATTCAATATTTTGAAATTGTATTTTGATTTGGTTTAATTTGATTATTTTGTTGCTATCTAATTATATTCCAGATAATTAGATTATATGTTTTCTAATTATCATATCGATAATTAGATTTTGTTGTTTATGCTGTTTCACTGGCTTGAGTTTTGCTTTGGCCACTTGTTGTTAATTGCTGTAACGATCCTGAAACCTAACTCTCAAAAATCAACATCAAATACCTTACTTGTATTCAACTGTCGGATATTCAAACGTCAAACTTTAGTTCGCCGGAGCTTATAACAACATCAGATGAATATAAACAGCGGAAATAAACTGAATATCATACATTACATCATAGATACAACATCATCATAATATCCAGTACTACATTAGAGTATCATAATACATATGCCACACTCCAAATAAAACATCATAATAGTACAATAGTGATCACAAGCAAAAGTCTTCAAAGGGATGAAGACGATAGTGAATATCCATAACTAAGCACCTGGTGACCCAGAAAGCTTCCAAAATATCTTCAAGGTAAAAGTCCCCAAAATATGATAGCTCCTAACCCCAAAAAGACTCCAAAATCCAGCTAACACCAAAGCACAGAAAACCTGCTACTTGGCTGCCCGTGTGGAAATAAAGGGCACCCAGAGTTTAGAAAAGAAACAATAAACTCCGGGTCAGTCATGGGACTGGTATGAGTAAACAAAAGTAGTTGCTTTAAATAAACTGATTTTTAAAAAGAATCCGATATGCTTTTATAAAAATGAAACTACCATAAGACCTCCCGCCACACACACAATGCAAACGCAGAATTGGAGGAGATTTCTTCTTATGATAGTCAAAGATGCTTACTACGCAAATCATTGGATTATTATTATTAATGTCTAGCATGGAAAACATTTCGAAAGTATAATATTAATCTTAGCCAACATACGACCAGTATCGTATGCCTACTATAGCTACCATCTAAACAGTGGGGCACCACCATAAGTAAATGGAAGGTTCTACAACTAAAACCGTACAGGTTTCGTATTGGGAAATGGATTTCCAACAAATGGTCAGGCTAAGGAACTTCCTACCGCCACATGGGATCGCCTCTGGCTGGACGTCTCGAGAACTAACTAGCTCTCTGCCAACACAAGGCCGGGTTACCCCTGTAACAGGTAACTCACGAATATGCCATCCCCCGGTCCTTTGGGACCTTTATCCGAGGCGCCTCGATAAACACACAATCACACAATAAATGAGATCGGAGTATCCACATAGGTAAATACCAGGGCTCCATACTTGATACCACCCTTTTCCAGAAGGAAATGACATACCCTAAAGGGCGCGACCCTCATAACCTTGCCGCATATTCCTGTTTTGACCATTTCCGGGGTGTGAGGTCTGATGAAGTCTCGTCCACAAAGCTACGCTTTTTCACAAAGCCGTGCTTTGATCACAAATGATCAATAAATGATCATCACACAGCAACACTCAGCATGCCACATTACCAAATTGGGAATATATCGCTGATAAATTTCAATTACATAACCTCTGAGCTCGTACGTCTCAGAGAAGGGTGTTAAGCTAAGTGAATAAATTCTCCACCACCAACAGAAATGTATTTGAAAGAAATCAGCTTAATATTTCAAAATGTAATGTCAGACATGTAACCATAAAAGTCTGTTCCGGGTTCGAACAAAACCGAAGGCACTTCTGAAGAAGTCCTTGCAATCCGGGTATTTACAATCCCGATCGGACTTCCCATCACTTAGGGAATCTCTATACCGGAGCAACTCAGTGCAGAGACAATCGATAGGTCGTCCTATTGTTTTCATAAAAAACCCGGTCTTCAACATCGGTCTTCAAATGCTATCCATTACGACATATCACTATTCAGAATGGGTTATATGACACAAAGGTCCTCTCCCGACTAAACTGAATAGTGATCGATAAATTTTTAAAACACGTGGATATGACAATCACAAAGATTCATGTTCAGGGTTCGATGTGGGTTTCGGATAACAAACTGAAATCCGACTCCCTGTTGCATCGAAGTAAAAATGCCGTTTCACAGCAAAGGGGTTTTCACATCAATACAGAACAAAGCTTAAACATAGTGTAGTACATAGAAATCTACATTACATAGTATCGCAATCAGAACAGAAATATCAATACAGTGCACAGCAATAGTTAATTATTTTCCAATGGGGTTTAGATAAATTTACCACACAATTATTTGTAGTGATGTTTAAAATCAATGATCAAAATTTGGATAAATAAATTAAATTTTAATTAACTCGATTTATTGTTTCAAAATTATTTATTTTAATTAACTGCCAATTAAAATTAATTAACTTAATTTATCTAATCAACAAATTCTTAAATACAAATTTATTTAAATACTTAATTGTTTATGAATCAATTTTAATTACAAATTTTAAATCATTCTTAATTCCTTTTTAAAACTATTAATCAATAAAAATTATTTACCTTAATTATTATTTGAAAATCTTCTTTATACTTTGAAAATCAATTTATTACAGTTATGGAAGTTTTAATGTTATTCAACTTAACTTAAATTAAATTACTTAATTTAGATATTAATTAAGGTTTTATAAAGCATTGATATATATATACTTACTTAGTCGATAACTTAAACAAATTCTCAACTTAAAAATAGTCAACTTTATTAAATTTAACATTATAAATTTTAATAATTTGGGCTTAACCCATTCCCAAGACAACCCGAGTAAACCGGGTTTTCCACTCGAGCCGAACTCGAGTTTCTCTCGTTCGCTCCCCGAGTCTTCTCTCCTCCATCGTCCCTGTTTCTTCTTCTTCCTTTTTCTTTCTCTCCCTCTCTTTCCAGTTTAAGTACCTAAACCAAGATAGCCAAAAGTATACTCGCGTACGCGAGTTCCTTCCCGAAGCCAAACGTGCTTTTCTTCGAGTCACATCTCGTGTTGACCATCGACAACACCCAGACACTAAAGTGATGGTGTGCACGTGCACATCAACGCGTCGCCATTCTGGCGAACGTCGCGACCCTCGTCAAGTCGAAAAACTCACAGACACTCAAATTCAAACATCAATTCGAAGCCATTATCTCGAAATCAAAATGTAGCAATTCACTCGAAACTGAAACTCACACTCGCTGACACAAAATGCCTCGTTCTCCATGCCTCGACCATTAGAGGCGATGCAACTCCGGCCTCACCTCGCCGATACCCCACCAAGGTTTTAAATCTCCCCGAGATCAGCCGAGATGAAAATCCAAGATATTAGCCAAAATCCGAGATTTGGCAGCTTGGTTAGTTATAAGTCTTTTAAATATCGCCCGAGACAGCCGAGATATTTGCCCGAGATATTGGCCAAAATCTGAGATTTGAAACCTTGTACCCCACTCCAACATCCCCTAGGAGCTCGTGAAACTCGATCACGCAACGAAGACGAACATGCCTCGTTTACTGACAGGTCCAGAAATTCAAAACTAACCCTAAACCGATCTCGAATCCTAATTTCACGCAATAGAATAATTTTCTGATAATTTTCACGAAATCATAGATGTTTATACTTGCTTCATCCCAAATTTCAACATTTATTATTGGGTCATTCATCAGTAGTTGGTGAAAATGCAATTTTTGTTCAACTACAAACTGCTCTCAAAATCCTGAATTAAAAATCTTCGTTTTTGATTAAAAAATCATAAATTTCAGTAAGGATTCAAGATATAAACTTGAATCAGCTTCTTGTAACAATCGAATTTATCAATTTATTACTTGATTTCCTGTAAAACAGTATTACAGTGATATATTTTACAACCCTATTTTAATCAGCTTTTAAAAAATCTTGATTGGGATTCAAACTTCTTGTTTGATTGAAAACTTAAAGCTTTACAATGATCAGTTGAAAACAATTTGAGTTTGAATGATAATTCACTCTGTAATCCATAACAGAGAAGAACAAATGTACAGAGTAACCTAGGAATACACATATCAAATCATATTCAAAGATAAATATATACAATGTCATAAAATAAATGAATCATCTTTATAGTTAAACTTAAAACTTTTAAGTGGGTGTTTACTCACCTGATAATATTTGAAAACAGAGAAAACTTTTATTTTGTTTTGAAAACCTGCAGATTGAATCTTCCTCTTTGAAACTTCTTGCTTTGTTTTGTAAATTGATCTCGAGTTTGAAAATATAGTGAAGTTTATATGTTTCTTTTTTTTCTTTTCAGGCTTGAGGAGTTTGGTTTGAACGAACTGAAATGAAAAATGTTGATGTATAAAAGATGTTTAGAGAATAATGTATTGTACAGGGTGATTATTTGGTTTTGTACAATATATCAGAGATGTTATTTTCCTTGTTTGACTTAGCAGATTTTCCTTTTACTTTGGTGGCTAATAATCTTTCTTTTGCGTGCTAGAACTGATGGCATTAAATGCCCATGCTTCCATCTTTGTTTACATGTAGTCCTATTCTTTTATGCAAGTACACAGCTTGTTTTATCAAAAGATATTTTCTTACATGCATTTTCCTATTACCTTTACTGTTTTCATATACTCACAGGAAACACATTTATTTGATTCTTGAATGTAATCTTATTACAACAAAGTTTGTTTATCTTATTTTCATTTGAAGTCTTTACTAACAACATTAAATTTGTACATATTTTATTTTATTAATTAATACAAATTCTTGTTTTGTTATATTCATTCATCACTTATTTAAAAATTAAACTATCAATTATTTATTTATACCTATATATCTTTCTTTTATTTAATATTAAAAATAGTTTTATTTAACAAAAATTCAAATTCAATATATATATAAGATGTTAAATCCAAGCGATTTAAATTAAGAAGGATTTAGAGTTTTATTCTTTTAAATCAACACATTATTTTATTTATTTAACTTTTCAAATTAAATTCAAATAAGTTACAAATTTTAAGTTAATAAAAATCTGGGATGTTACAATATTCCCTCCTCAAGAAAATTTCGTCCTCGAAATTTGAAAGAGAGAGAAAAGTAAACGAAGAATATACGAATGCAAAAAGATAGAGAAATGGCTTACCAGTTTAAGCCGAGGTGTCTATTCTGCAATTGGGATATGATTTCTTCATATTATCTTCGGTTTCCTAAGTACAATCCTTTGGATCGCCACTCCACTGAACTTTGACCAGTTTCACAACTTTGTTTCTCAATCGCTTCTCATCACGATCTACAATTTTTATCGGCTCCCTTCTAACTTCCAAATTAGGAGTGATTTTGAGATCCTGCTGAGCAGCTTCTTCAATAATACTGTCTGGGTCATGCACATACTTCTGAAGACTAGAAACGTGGAACACATCATGCATGCCAGACAACCAGCTGGGTAGCTGCACTCGATATGCTAGAGGACCAATCCTTTCCAGAATAGGAAAAGGACCAATATAACGCGGTGCTAGCTTACTGGTTTTCCCGAATCTCAATACACCCCGCATCGGAGACACTTTTAGAAATACACAATCCCCAACTTGAAATTCCAGACCTCTTCTTCGGCAGTCATAATAACTCTTCTGACGACTTTGAGCAGTTATTAATTTCTTTCGGATAAAATCCACTTTTTCCATGGCTTCTTTAATCATGTCCGGCCAAGGATGAGTCTGTCACCTGATTCGATCCAGCATGCAGGTGATCGACACGGACGACCATATAAAGCTTCAAAAGGAGCCATCTCTATACTGGCCTGATAGCTATTGTTATAAGAGAACTCGACCAGATGTAAATGGTCCTCCCAAGAACCACCGAAATCAAAAATGCAAGCACGTAATAGGTCTTCTAAAATTCGGTTAACCCTTTCAGTGTGCCCATCGGACTGTGGATGATAAGCAGTGCTGAAATTCATCTTGGTTCCCAATGCGTCTTGGAATGCCTCCCAAAATCTACTAGTGAAGATCGGGTCACGATCACTCACTATGCAGTTGGGAATACCATGGAGACGAACAATTTCCTTTATATATAGCCCTGCTAAGCTTGCTGCAGTCCGAGTGGATTTCACTGGAATAAAGTGAGCAGTTTTGGTTAGACGGTCCACTATAACCCAAATCGCTTCATTTCCCTTCTTGGTTCGTGGCAATCCGTCGATGAAATCCATCGATACCTGATCCTATTTCCCCTTCGGTACTTCCAAAGGTTGAAGTAAACCGGCCATTTTCTTTTGATCGCTTTTGATTTGTTGACAAGTAGCACAGCGACTCACATATATCGATATGTCTCTTTTCATTGTCTTCCACCAGAAAGTTCTTTTGATATCACGATACATCTTATTGACTCCTAGATGGATGCAAAGTTTAGACTTATGACATTCGTCCAAAACTTCTCGTTTCAGTTCGGGAATGTCCGGGACACAAATCATGCCTTTCATCCTTATGACTCCTTTATCATCAATTGCAAAACTGGAATTCTCACCTCAACATATTTTTCTACAAATTTCTTGAAGAAACTTGTCTTCAGTCTGCTTGCTGGCGATCCTCTTAAGAAGAGTAGGAGCGATAACAAGATATGCGAGAACAGCATGTCTTCTGCTCAAAGCATCGGCAACTATATTGGCTTTTTCGGGTGCATACGGAATATTTAGATCATAAGATGCCAGAAATTCCAACCAATGTTGTTGTCGCAGATTTAGATCTTTCTGGGTGAAGAGATATTTCAAAGATTTGTGATCGGTGAATAATTCAAATTTTTCACCTATAACAGAAGAATTTATTAAGTATATGTTTATGTTAAGTTTAAGAAAGCTGAAGGATATTCTTACCTAGAAGATAATGTCGCCAGATCTTTAAGGCGAAAATAACAGCTAAAAGCTCCAAATCATGTGTTGGGTAGTTTCTTTCATGTGGACGTAATTGTCTACTCGCGTAGGCAATCACCTTCCCATTCTGCATTAATATTGCTCCTACCCCATCACCACAAGCATCGGTATAAACGGATAAATCCTGATTCCCGTTGATAATCGCGAGAACATGAGCGGTGGTTAATCTCTTCTTTAACTCCTGAAAAGCTTCATCACATTTCGGAGTCCAGTTAAATTTTGCATTCTTCATTGTTAGCTTAGTCATTGGACTAGCTATCTTAGAAAAGTCCTGAACGAACTTCCGATAATAACCTGCTAAACCCAAAAAGCTTCGAACTTCTTTCGGAGTAGTAGGTTGCTTCCAATCTAGAATAGAAGAAATCTTGCTAGGATCAACAGAAATTCCTTCTTCATTAACAATGTGGCCAAGAAATTTAACTTCTTTGACCCAAAAATGACATTTAGAAAATTTGGCGAACAAGACGTTTCTTCTTAATATTTCCAAAACAATTCTGAGATGTTCAGAATGCTCCTCCTCAGTTTTGGAATAAATTAGGATATCATCAATAAATACAAGCACAAATTCATTCAACACTTCCCGGAATACACGAGTCATAAGATCTACGAAGTATGATGGAGCATTGGTTAGCCCGAAAGGCATGACTAACCATTCATAGAACATATTAGGACCCCTGAAAGCGGTCAAATGAACACAATCTTCGGCGATTCGTAACTGATGGAATCCCTGAGCTAGATCCATCTTCGAAAAGAAACGAGCGCCGTGTAGTTGATCAAATAGATCGTCAATTCTAGGTAGAGGAAATTTATTCTTGAGAGTCTGCTTATTAAGATCGCGGTAGTCAACACACAATCTCAAAGATCCATCTGATTTAGCAACGAACAAAACGGCTGAACCCCATTCAGAAACACTAGGACAAATCAATCCTTTGCTTAGCAGATCATTAGTTTGCTTGACTAATTCACCCTTTTCTCTGGGCGCCATCCTGCGACTTGCGTGAACTACAGGACGAGCATTTGGAACTAAGTCAATTCTGAATTCAATTTCTCGATGTGGAGGTAAGGATTTTACTTCTTCGAACACATTTGGAAAATCTCTAACAATAGGTATAGACTCCAAACTGGGTTCAGAATATCCCAAATTATACATCAATTCTTCTCTTTTAGGACTAGGGTCCTCACAAGAAATCTCAATAAAATCTCCAGATTCAGTTTTAATCAAAATCAATCGATTGCTACAATCCAATTTGGCTTCGTATTTCGCTAGCCAATCCATTCCGAGTAAGATTTCAAATTCATTAAAATCAAGGACAAAGAGGCCAATAGGGAATTGGTAACCAGAATATGAGATAGGAACATCTCTACATCGAAGACAAAGATTTGCTGGGCATCCTACTGGATTCTTTACGCATATAGGCTCCTCAACGAAATCAGGTTCAAGATTTAGTTCATTTACAATTTGCTGAGAAATAAAACTATGTGTAGCACCAGTGTCAAACAGAACTCGAACAATTCTATCATAAATAGTAAGATTACCTTCCAGAACTCCCTTCCCCTTTTCTGCTTTAGAAGTTGCGGGTTGGCCTTTGACTGCGTATACCTTTACTACCTGTGCTTTCTTCATCATTAGGCAGTGTTTGACTTCATGTCCCTCTTCCTGACAAGCATAACATTTCTTGGACTTCGCTGGAAAGAATTGATTCGCTTGTTTCTTAGGCTTCGTACAATTAGTTGAATAGTGGCCTTTCTCTTGACAATTATAGCAAGTAACATTCTCTGCTGTGTTTCCCTGGTCGCTTTCCTTTTTCTTCTTACCCTGCCATGGTTTCTTGCCTCCAAACTTCCTCTTTTTCCAATTTGGATTGTTCGTATTTCCTCCCTCCTTCGGGACCTCTTGCATATCAAAAGTAGCATATATATATACCCCATATCAGTAAGATCAGAAAAAGACTCTTTGACGTGGCCAGTCATCTTTTCGTGGAACTTCTTATTCATCCCCCGAATAAACTTTTCATTCATCTTCAAAGGTGTGTTCACCAACTCTGGACCAAAACGAGACAATTCATTGAATTTGTTTAGAAACTCCTCAAATGACAAGCTTCCTTGCTTCAAGTCCATGAATTCCTGATACATACGAGAAATCCCAGCTGATGGCATATAGCGCTTCTCAAATACTTCTTTAAATTTCTCCCAAGAAAACTCGTCTTCTGGCTTATCCACAGTGACTGTCTCCCACCATGCAAAAGATTCTTCTTGAAGTTGCCAAGAAGCTATCAGTCGCATTTGATCATCTTCCAACTTTAGCCCCCTAAAGATTCTTTCACAAGATCTGATCCATGCTTGGGCCTCAACAACAGACTCCTTGCCGGTGAACGACTTACCACCAAGCTTCGAGAAATTCTTATATAAGTCAGCCAGATTCGGCTGATGATGAGTAGGTAAAGCTGCTTCTGCTATTGGGAGAATTTGATTAGCTGTTGTGGCATTTCCTTGACCCCTAGTTCTTCCTCTTCGTCCACTCATTCTTACTATCTGTAATTAGTAAGAAAATAGGATTTAGATCCACGGACAATATATCTTAAGGAATATCAGCAGTAAAAAGAAATATACTAGGAAAATTCAAGGTTTCGGGTCATACTCATTCTAGGGTATACTTCATCCTATCTCTAATGAGCCATCTATGTGTTATAATCCATAGCTAAAGTTCTTACTCAACCTACAGCTCTGATACCAAATGTATCGATCCTGAAACCTAACGCTCGAAAATCAACATCAAATACCTTACTTGTATTCGACTGTCAGATATTCAAACATCAAACTTCAGTTCGCCGGAGCTTATAACAACATCAGATGAATATAAATAGCGGAAATAAACTGAATATCATACATTACATCATAGATACAACATCATCATAATATCCAGTACTACATCAGAGTATCATAATACATATACTACACTCCAAATAAAACATCATAATAGTACAACAGTGATCACAAGCAACAGTCTTCAAAGGGATGAAGATGATAGTGAATATCCATAACTAAGCACCTGGCGACCCAGAAAGCTTCCAAAATATCTTCAAGGTAAAAGTCCCCAAAATCTGATAGCTCCTAAACCCAAAAAGACTCCAAAATCCAGCTAACACCAAAGCACAGAAAACCTGCTACTAGGCTGCCCGTGTGGAAATAAAGGGCACCTAGAGATTAGAAAAGAAATAATAAACTCCGGGTCAGTCATGGGACTGGTTTTAGTAAACAAAAGTAGTTGCTTTAAATAAACTGATTTTTAAAAAGAATCTGATATGCTTTTAGAAAAATGAAACTACCATAAGACCTCCCGCCACACACATAATGCAAACGCGGAATTGGAGGAGATTTCTTCTTATGATAGTCAAAGATGCTTACTACGCAAATCATTGGATTATTATTATTAATGTCTAGTGTGGAAAACATTTCGAAAGTATAATATTAATCTTAGCCAACATACGACCAGTATTGTATGCCTACTATAGCTACCATCTAAACAGTGGGGCGCCACCATAAGTAAATGGCAGGTTTTACTACTAAAACCGTACAGGTTTCGTATTGGGAAATGGATTTCCAACAAATGGTCAGGCTAAGGAACTTCCTACTGCCACATGGGATCGCCTCTGGCTGGATGTCCCGAGAACTAACTAGCTCTCTGCCAACACAAGGCCAGGTTACCCTTGTAACAGGTAACTCACGAATATGCCATCCCCCGGTCCTTTGGGACCTTTATCCGAGGCGCCTCGATAAACACACAATCACATAATAAATGAGATCGGAGTATCCACATAGGTAAATACCAGGGCTCCATACCTGATACCACCCTTTTCCAGAAGGAAATGACATACCCTAAAGGGCGCGACCCTCATAACCTTGCCGCATATTCCTGTTTTGACCATTTCTGGGGTGTGAGGTCTGACGAAGTCTCGTCCACAAAGCTATGCTTTTTCACAAAGCCGTGCTTTGATCACAAATGATCAATAAATGATCATCACACAGCAACACTCAGCATGCCACATTACCAAATTGGGAATATATCGCTGATAAATTTCAATTACATAACCTCTGAGCTCGTACGTCTCAGAGAAGGGTGTTAAGCTAAGAGAATAAATTCTCCGCCACCAACAGAAATGTATTTGAAAGAAATCAGCTTAATATCTCAAAATGTAATGTCAGACATGTAACCATACAAGTCTGTTTCGGGTTCGAACGGAACCGAAGGCACTTCCGAAGAAGTCCTTGCAATCCGGGTATTTACAATCCCGATCGGACTTCCCATCACTTAGGGAATCTCTATACCGGAGCAACTCAGTGTAGAGACAATCGATAGGTCGTCCTATCGTTTTCATAAAAAACCCGGTCTTCAACACCGGTCTTCAAATGCTATCCATTACGACGTATCACTATGACACAAAGGTCCTCTCCCGACTAAACTGAATAGTGATCGATAAATTTTTAAAACACGTGGATATGACAATCACAAAGATTCATTTTCAGGGTTCGATGTAGGTTTCGGCTAACAAATTGAAATCCGACTCCCTGTCGCATCGAAGTAAAAATGCCGTTTCACGGCAAAGGGGTTTTCACATCAATACAGAACAAAGCTTAAACACAGTGTAGTACATAGCAATCTACATTACATAGTATCGCAATCAGAACAGAAATATCAATACAGTGCACAGCAATAGTTAATTATTTTCCAATGGGGTTTAGATAAATTTACCACACAATTATTTGTAGTGATGTTTAAAATCAATGATCAAAATTTGGATAAATAAATTAAATCTTAATTAACTCGTTTTATTGTTTCAAAATTATTTATTTTAATTAACTGCCAATTAAAATTAATTAACTTAATTTATCTAATCAACAAATTCTTAAATACAAATTTATTTAAATACTTAATTGTTTATTAATCAATTTTAATTACAAATTTTAAATCATTCTTAATTCCTTTTCAAAACAATTAATCAATAAAAATTATTTACCTTAATTATCATTTGAAAATCTTCTTTATACTTTGAAAATCAATTTATTACAATTATAGAAGTTTTAATGTTATTAAACTTAACTTAAATTAAATTACTTAATTTAGATATTAATTAAGGTTTTATAAAGCATTGATATATATATATATATATATATACTTACTTAGTCGATAACTTAAACAAATTCTCAACTTAAAAATAGTCAACTTTATTAAATTTAACATTATAAATTTTAATAATTTGGGCTTAACCCATTCCCAAGACAACCCGAGTAAACCGGGTTTTCCACTCGAGCCGAACTCGAGTTTCTCTCGTGCGCTCCCCGAGTCTTCTCTCCTCCCTCGTCCCTGTTTCTTCTTCTTCCTTTTTCTTTCTCTCCCTCTCTTTCCAGTTTAAGTACCTAAACCAAGATAGCCAAAAGTATACTCGCGTACGCGAGTTCCTTCCCGAAGCCAAATGTGCTTTTCTTCAAGTCACATCTCGTGTTGACCATCGACAACACCCAAACACTAAAGCGATGGCGTGCACGTGCACATCAACGCGTCGCCGTTCTAGCAAACGTCGCGACCCTCATCAAGTCGAAAACTCACAGACACTCAAATTCAAACATCAATTCGAAGCCATTGTCTCGAAATCAAAATGTATCCATTCACTCGAAACTGAAACTCACACTCGCTGACACAAAACGCCTCGTTCTCCATGCCTCGACCATCAGAGGCGACGCAACTCCGGCCTCACCTCGCCGATACCCCACTCCAACGTCCCCTAGGAGCTCGTGAAACTCGATCACGCAACGAAGACGAACATGCCTCGTTTACTGACAGGTCCAGAAATTCAAAACTAACCCTAAATCGATCTCGTATCCTAATTTCACGCAATAGAATAATTTTCTGATAATTTTCACGAAATCATAGATGTTTATACTTGCTTCATCCCAAATTTCAACATTTATTATTGGGTCATTCATCAGTAGTTGGTAAAAATGCAATTTTTGTTCAACTACAAACTGCTCTCAAAATCTTGAATTAAAAATCTTCGTTTTTGATTTAAAAATCATAAATTTCAGTAAGGATTCAAGATATAAACTTGAATCAGCTTCTTGTAACAATCGAATTTATCAATTTATTACTTGATTTCCTGTAAAACAGTATTACAGTGATATATTTTACAACCCTGTTTTAATCAGCTTTTAAAAAATCTTGATTGGGATTCAAACTTCTTGTTTGATTGAAAACTTAAAGCTTTACAATGATCAGTTGAAAACAATTTGAGTTTGAATGATAATTCACTCTGTAATCCATAACAGAGAAGAACAAATGTACAGAGTAACCTGGGAATACACATATCAAATCATATTCAAAGATAAATATATACAATGTCATAAAATAAATGAATCATCTTTACAGTTAAACTTAAAACTTTTAAGTGGGTGTTTACTCACCTGATAATATTTGAAAACAGAGAACACTTTTCTTTTGTTTTGAAAACCTGTAGATTGAATCTTCCTCTTTGAAACTTCTTGCTTTTTTTTGTAAATTGATCTCGAGTTTGAAAATATAGTGAAGTTTATATGTTTCTTTTTTTTCTTTTCAGGCTTGAGGAGTTTGGTTTGAACGAACTGAAATGAAAAATGTTGATGTATAAAAGATGTTTAGAGAATAATGTATTGTACAGGGTGATTATTTGGTTTTGTACAATATATCAGAGATGTTATTTTCCTTGTTTGACTTAGCAGATTTTCCTTTTACTTTGGTGGCTAATAATCTTTCTTTTGCGTGCTAGAACTGATGGCATTAAATGCCCATGCTTCCATCTTTGTTTACATGTAGTCCTATTCTTTTATGCAAGTACACAACTTGTTTTATCAAAAGATATTTTCTTACATGCATTTTCCTATTACCTTTCTTGTTTTCATATACTCACGGCAAACACATTTATTTGATTCTTGAATGTAATCTTATTACAACAAAGTTTGTTTATCTTATTTTCATTTGAAGTCTTTACTAACAACATTAAATTTGTACATATTTTATTTTATTGATTAATACAAATTCTTGTTTTGTTATATTCATTCATCACTTATTTAAAACTTAAACTATCAATTATTTATTTATACCTATATATATTTGTTTTATTTAATATTAAAAATAGTTTTATTTAACAAAAATTCAAATTCAATATATATATAAGATGTTAAATCCAAGCGATTTAAATTCAAAAGGATTTAGAGTTTTATTCTTTTAAATCAACACATTATTTTATTTATTTAACTTTTCAAATTAAATTCAAATAAGTTACAAATTTTAAGTTAATAAAAATCTGGGATGTTACAATATCCCCTCCTTAAGAAAATTTCGTCATCGAAATTTGAAAGAGAGAGAAAAGTAAACGAAGAATATACGAATGCAAAAAGATAGAGAAATGGCATACCAGTTTAAGCCGAGGTGTCTATTCTGCAATTGGGATATGATTTCTTCATATTATCTTCGGTTTCCCAAGTACAGTCCTTTGGATCGCCACTCCACTGAACTTTGACCAGTTTCACAACTTTGTTTCTCAATCGCTTCTCATCACGATCTACAATTTTTATCGGCTCCCTTCTAACTTCCAAATTAGGAGTGATTTCGAGATCCTGCTGAGCAGCTTCTTCAATAATACTATCTGGGTCATGCACATACTTCTGAAGACTAGAAACATGGAACACATCATGCACGCCAGACAACCAGCTGGGTAGTTGCACTCGATATGCTAGAGGACCAATCCTTTCCAGAATAAGAAAAGGACCAATATAACGCGGTGCTAGCTTACTGGTTTTCCCGAATCTCAATACACCCCGCATCGAAGACATTTTCAGAAATACAGAATCCCCAACTTTAAATTCCAGACCTCTTCTTCGGCGGTCATAATAACTCTTCTGACGACTTTGAGCAGTTATTAATTTCTTTCGGATAAAATCAACTTTTTCCGTGGCTTCTTTAATCATGTCCGGTCCAAGGATGAGTCTATCACCTGATTCGATCCAGCATGCAGGTGATCGACACGGACGACCATATAAAGCTTCAAAAGGAGCCATCTCTATACTGGCTTGATAGCTGTTGTTATAAGAGAACTCGACCAGATGTAAATGGTCCTCCCAAGAACCACCGAAATCAAAAATGCAAGCACGCAATAGGTCTTCTAAAATTCGGTTAACCCTTTCAGTCTGCCCATCGGACTGTGGATGATAAGCAGTGCTGAAATTCAGCTTGGTTCCCAATGCGTCTTGGAATGCCTCCCAAAATCTACTAGTGAAGATCGGGTCACGATCACTCACTATGCTGTTGGGAATACCATGGAGACGAACAATTTCCTTTATATATAGCCCTGCTAAGTTTGCTGCAGTCCGAGTGGATTTCACTGGAATAAAGTGAGCAGTTTTGGTTAGACGGTCACTATAACCCAAATATCTTCATTTCCCTTCTTGGTTCGTGGCAATCCGTCGATGAAATCCATCGATACCTGATCCTATTTCCACTTCGGTACTTCCGAAGGTTGAAGTAAACCGGCCATTTTCTTTTGATCGCTTTTGATTTGTTGACAAGTAGCACAGCGACTCACATATATCGATATGTCTCTTTTCATTGTCTTCCACCAGAAAGTTCTTTTGATATCACGATACATCTTATTGACTCCTGGATGGATGAAAAGTTTAGACTTATGACATTCGTCCAAAACTTCTCGTTTCAGTTCGGGAATGTCCAGGACACAAATCCTGCCTTTCATCCTTATGACTCCTTTATCATCAATTGCAAAACTGGAATTCTCACCTCGACATATTTTTCTACAAATTTCTCGAAGAAACTTGTCTTCAGTCTGCTTGCTGGCGATCCTCTTAAGAAGAGTAGGAGCGATAACAAGATATGCGAGAACAACATGTCTTCTGCTCAAAGCATCGGCAACTATATTGGCTTTTCCGGGTGTATACAGAATATCTAGATCATAAGATGCCAGAAATTCCAACCAACGTTGTTGTCGCAGATTTAGATCTTTCTGGGTGAAGAGATATTTCAAAGATTTGTGATCGGTGAATAATTCAAATTTTTCACCTATAACAGAAGAATTTATTAAGTATATGTTTATGTTAAGTTTAAGAAAGCTGAAGGAGATTCTTACCTAGAAGATAATGTCGCCAGATCTTTAAGGCGAAAATAACAGCTAAAAGCTCCAAATCATGTGTTGGGTAGTTTCTTTCATGTGGACGTAATTGTCTACTCGCGTAGGCAATCACCTTCCCATTCTTCATTAATACTGCTCCTACCCCATCACCACAAGCGTCGACAATTGTAGTTGTATCATCTGTATTGTATCACATGTATTGTAACTGACTTCAGTTATATATATATATATATATATATATAGATTTTATATTATCTGTGTTCCGCATTTAGCTTATCTGTGTTATTATTATATATGTTGTCCTAAACTATTATGAACCATCGTAGTTCGTTTTATACTAGAATTGAATATGTCGATGGGAGTAAATAAACAAAGATTAAAGAGATGAAAGAATATATACTACTCCTATCGAGATAATCAATATTAGTGTAAGGCCTAACTACGGATTGCCGCTCCTATCCAGCCTTATTCTTCGTAATAACAGATAGTATTTCCTTTTAATACTCTTTGTTATTGTGAGCATAGAGGTGGGGCGTCACATAATTGCTTGGTCATGTGAGTCATATATTTTTAACACTTAATTACTTACCGATTTCATATTTTTATTGCAGCTGACATTGAAGTATCCACAATTGAACATAGATTTAACATTGGATAGCTATACATTTGCTAAGTTGTTCATGCAATGTTGGTTAATAAATTTATTAACAATAGTCAGGGGTAGAGGCAATGAAGGCACTATGCATTGTGGGCAGTGCCCTATCTGAAATTTTGTAATCCTTCCATAAAAAACAGTTTTCACTTTTTGGCTATCTGAAACTAGAAACTTGCCATTACTGTTCTTTACAAGCCAATTTAATTATATTTTTGTTCCATGATCGGTTATCTAATTGCAATTCTAACTTTTTTTAATCTTTGGTTGTCTTATGCAAATGAGATACATATCTAAGTGCATATACTGCTAAAGTATGTTATATGGAAAATATGTTGCCCTGGCTAAAATCATAGGCAAGCTCAGCCACTAAATATTGTAATATTTCAGCTAAATTCTGTAGTTCTATTAACAAGTATTTGAGTTGAGATGAAAGACGTCAAATGGATAGAGATTTTGTATGTCAAAGTACATTTATTTCGGTTAACCAATATTTGGAAATTTAAGTTATTTAGGTTCTATCTTTCAATGTGTTGAGATTTGGTTACATGGTTTTGAGATGCACATGCATATTTCAATTGATGTTCTATTGTGTGATGCATCTCAGGACAGAAGTGAAGGTCTAAGTCGCACACGACTTAAGGATTTAAGTCGCATACGACTTAACGAAGAAGTTATAGGTCGTCCACGACCTAAGGAGTCACGAGAGGGGGAGTTGCGACTTAACTGGAATCCAGGGGAAGAAGTTATCTCGAGTTTGCGACCTAAGGAAGAAGTGATAAGTCATCCACGACCTAACGGAATCTTAAGTCGTGTGGATATGATGAGTCGTAGACAACCTAACCTATTATTGAGTCGCTCACGACCTAACAAAAGCGGCATGCGAGTTATTGGGTTCAGGGTGATGGAAGGCAGACGAGTTAAAGGGTTATGACCTACTTTAGGTCGCAGAGATATGTTACGACCTATACTATGTCGTGCAAACGAGTTACGACCTAAGATAGGTCGCTGGGTGATCTGGAGAGATAAGTTGCGAGGTCTTAAGTCGCGAGGACTTAGGTCGCAAGACTTAGGTCGCACAGTTTATGAAGCCGCTCTTTTAAGTCGCTGAAGCTTGATGCCGTTGATTCTTATGCCGTGTTAATCTCTGCCGTTGATTCTTTAAGTCGCTGATGGAAGCTGGAGCATTGAAGTTAGGTCGCGTGAATTGTATGTTGAGTCGTAGACGATCTATATGTTGTATTGTTTCCTTTGTACATATTATTAAGTCGTTTTGTTATAAGTCGTAAGTCGTGATGTTTGTGTTGTAATCTAATAAGTCGTGAACGACTTATGATGAGTAGTAGGTCGTAGGGTGATGAGTCGGAAACGACTTAAGTGTTGTGTAATTTTCTATGACATGTGTTGTAGCCTATAAATAGGCAAGTTGTGTCATTTGTAAAGTGAGTTGATTTGAAATAAAACTCTTGTTTTGTTAGCTTTGTGCTTTCACCAAATTGGTAGTTGAGTGTAATCTCCTATCTCCTCTTTTGGTTAATCGAGTGCGCTCGATTCAACGACTGCAGAAGCCGATTCACGGAATCTAGTGCGCTAGATCAACGTGCGAAGAATCGCAGATCTTTAAATACAGAATAGTGCGCTATCAACGTGTTTGGGATAGCTAGAATTCGGTATCTTCGGATCTACGAATTTGGGCATTTCGGTATCTTCCAATCCATCGATTACTACTTTCATCAATCTACATTGTTTTGTATAATCTGCTGCGTCAGTTTGGTATCAGAGCTTGTTTTAGCCAATCATAGCTAAATCGAGTCTTGGAGCCAATCATCTTGAAGAATTTGAAGTCGAAGTGTAGGTTTGATCAAGGCCGAGAGCAACTAGTTGAAGTGTGTGCCTACTTTTGAAGTTGGGAGATCGGATCGGTATCTTTTAGGAGAAGTTGTGTTCATCGTGTTCATTGTCGATTACAATAAAGTGGGAGGTTTTGATCCATATCAATTTGGATCGAAAGAAGAAAAGTGTTTGAATTTGGCCGTAGTTGTTTTGCGCGCCAAACCCATTTGATTTGAGTCGACCGCGAGTCAAGGAGAACCGGCGAGTCAAGTTAAGTCGTGAACCATCATTTCCGAGCTATTGAGCTTGTGCGAGCTTGAGTTAGGTCGTTCGTGGGCCAAACCGAGCTAGAGTTGAAGTTTTTGAAGTTTTGAAGTTTGAATTTGTTGGAGTATTTGTACAATTTCGAATCATGCCACCAAGGAGAGCTAATCGACATCAAAACATTGAAGCATTATATCGAAGAGAAGAGGCCAATGAGATGGAGCAAAGAATTAATGAAAACTTTAATGAAAAGCTTAATGAAGGGATTGGTCGAATAGAGAAAATGATGTTAGAGATGAATCAAAATCAAAGAAGGGTTTCACCTGAATCTAACCATGAGGGAAGTAGAGTTTCACCACATTCAAATCGAGAAAGAAGTATCGATACTAATCATAGAAGTATGGATCGAGATTCTTATAGAAATGTTGGTGATCGGAATGTGAATGGTCGAGATCGGAGGGATGGAGATCGAAGGGATGTTGGTGGTAGAAATGGTGGTAATAGAGATGTTGGTGGTCAGGATCGACATCGATATACATCGGATTGTGAAGAAGAGTATGATGGTGGTAGTATTCATGGACGAGGACGTGGACAAGGAAGAAATTAGTCGGAGTACGATCACAAGTGGAAATCTGGGATGAAGACTGAAATTCCAGAATTCAAAGGTGGTATGCAAGCTGAGGAGTTTTTGGACTGGTTGTCTAATGTTGAAGAAATTTTTGATTTCAAGGAAGTTCCAGAACATCGTAGAGTAAAGTTGGTTGCTACAAGGTTGAGGGGTAGAGCTTTGGCATGGTGGCAACAAACCAAACTTACACGTGAACGGATGGGGAAGTCAAAGGTTGAATCATGGGAAAAGATGAGGAAAATGATGAAAGCCACATTCTTACCTTATAATTATCAATCGCTTATGTATTAGAGGTTGCAAAACTTGAGACAAGGGACGAAATCTGTGAATGACTATGCTGACGAGTTTTATCAACTGATTGCCAGGAATGATATTATGGAAACAGAAGAACAATTGACAGCTAGATTTGTTGGGGGGTTGCAAATGCAGATTCAAGATATGGTTAACATGTTTGATCCAAGATCTGTAGCGGAAGCACACCAGAAGGCGTTGGCTTGGGAGAAACAGGAAAGACGAGGAGGAGGTGTGTTTACAAATTCCAACAATCCAGCGAAGGGTGTTAGTGGAAGTTCTAATGTTTCAAAAGCTGTTGCAAAACCAGTTGTGAATGAAGTTGGGAAGGCGAAGGTCAATAATGGTTTCAACTGTTATAATTGCCTGGAAATGGGCCACAAAAGTAATGAATGTCCAAAGCCGAAGAAGAGAGCTATGATAGCGGAGGTTGAGGATGAGCATGAAGAAGCTGAATGTTCCAATTCACCACCTGATGAGGAGGAAGAAGAAGTGTCGGGAGACGAAGGTTATAATCTAATGATGAAGAGGTCTTGTTTAACACCAAAGCAAGAGGAGGATTGTAGTTGGTTGAGGAGCAATATTTTTCAGTCGACATGTACTATTCTAGGGAAAGTTTGCAAATTTTTTATTGATGCTGGAAGCTGTGATAATATAATTTCTTCAGAAGCTGTGAGGAAGTTGGCATTAAAGACTGAGAAACATCTGAAACCGTACAAGTTGGCTTGGTTGAGGAAAGGCGGGGAGGTGAAGGTTGGACGAAGGGCTTGTGTGAATTTTTCAATTGGGAAGAAATATAAAGAAAAAATCTGGTGCGATGTTGTAGATATGGATGTATGCCATTTGTTGTTGGGGAGACCATGGCAGTATGATAGGGCGGTGCAACATGATGGGCGTACCAATAGTTACAGTTTCATGTTTGAAGGCACAAAGATTACTCTAGTTCCAAAGAAGCGACAACAGGAGGAAAACAAGTTAGAGGAGATTGAAGAGCTTAACACTTTGTTATCTTTGAAGGAGTTTGTGAAGGAAGTAGAGGAGGAGCCTGAAGTATTTTTATTGATCGGACGGGAGAGTCAGGAAGTGGTGGAAATACCAGAAGAAGTAAAACCAGTACTCGAAGAATTTAATGATGTATTTCCAGAAGAACTACCAACGGAGTTGCCACCGTTGAGGGATATCCAACACTAGATAGATATTGTTCCAGGTGCTGTGTTACCTCACAGACCACACTACAGAATGAGTCCAAAAGAGCATGAGGAGTTGCGAAGGCAAGTGGAAGAATTGCTTGAACAGGGGCGTGTGCAGGAGAGTTTAAGTCCTTGTGCTATATCAGCTTTATTGGTACCCAAAAAGGATGGAATGTGGAGGATGTGCACAGATAGTAGAGCATTGAATAAGATCACAGTCAGATACAGATTTCCGATGCCGAGGCTTGATGATTTATTGGATCAAATCAGTGGGTCCGTAATCTTTTCAAAGATTGATCTTAAAAGTGGTTATCACCAAATTCGAATTAGACCAGGAGATGAGTGGAAGACCGCATTCAAGACAAGGGAAGGATTGTATGAATGGCTGGTAATGCCGTTTGGTCTATTGAATGCACCAAGTACATTCATGAGGGTGATGAACCAAATTTTCAGGCCGTACATTGGGAAATTTGTGGTGGTTTACTTTGATGATATTCTGATCTACAGTACTAGTACAGAAGAGCATGTTCAACATTTGAAGAAAGTGTTAATTATTCTTCGTGAAGAACAATTCTATGCTGCTACAAAGAAGTGTGTTTTTATGGCGAGGAGTGTTTTATTTCTGGGTATGTTGTGTCGGAAGAAGGAATACAGGTTGACCAAAGTAAAGTCGAAGCTATCAGAGATTGGCCGCAGCCCAAGACGATAACGGAAGTTCGTAGTTTTCACGGGTTGGCTTCATTCTATCGAAGGTTCATTCCACACTTTAGTAGTGTGATTGCGCCTGTGACTGATTATATGAAGGGTAAACAGTTTGCACGGATGGAGGAAGCAAGGGTTGCTTTTGAGAAAATCAAAGAACTTTTGACGTCAGCACCAATTCTAGTGCTACCAGATTTTCAGCTAGTGTTTGAACTACATACTGATAAATCCAAGGTTGGGATTGGAGGAGTGTTGAGTCAGAGGGGACGTCCTATTGCATATTTTAGTGAGAAGTTATCAGGAGCGAAGATGAAATATAGTACATATGATGTGGAATTTTATGCTGTTGTACAAGCTATTAAACACTGGAGACACTATCTGTTTCAGAAAGAGTTTGTTCTTTACACTGATCATGAGGCGTTGAAGCATTTACAAGGGCAAGACAAGATTTTAGCAAGACATGCATCGTGGATTGCATATCTACAACAGTTTACTTTTGTTGTTAAATACAAGTCAGGAGTGACGAATCGTGTGGCTGATGCTTTGAGTAGAAGGAACCATTTGTTAACAACAATGAAGGTTGAAGTAATGGGGTTTGATATGTTGCCAGAATTATTTGTCGATGATCCTTACTTTGCAAAGTTTGTTGATAAAGTCAAGGAGGGAGAGACGGATGAGTTTTTAATGATGGATTGTTTTCTGTTCAAGGGAAATCAATTATGTATACCGGATTGTAGTTTGAGAATGAAGATTGTGAAAGAACTGCATGAGGAAGGCCACGTGGGTAGAGACCGTACATTACAGTTGATTACTCAATCTTATTTTTGGCCATCGATGAGGAAAGAAGTGGAAAGGTTTGTGGAGAGATGTCATATCTGTTAGATTTCGAAAGGAACTGCGACTAATGCTGGATTATATATGCTGTTACCTGTACCAACTAAACCATGGGTTGATGTGAGTATGGACTTTGTGTTGGGATTGTCGAGGACACAGCGTGGTAACGATTCCATTTATGTGGTGGTTGATCGGTTTTCGAAAATGGCACATTTTATTGCTTGTAAGAAGACGGCGGATGCTATTCATGTTGCTCAGTTGTTTTTCAAAGAGATATATCGACTTCATGGGTTACCAGAATCAATTGTGTCAGACAGGGATACTCGTTTTCTGAGTCATTTTTGGCTAAGTTTGTGGAAGATTGTGGGAACGAAGTTGAACTTTAGCAGCGCTTATCATCCGCAAACGGATGGACAGACCGAGGTCGTGAACAGATCGTTGGGAAATTTGTTGAGGTGTCTTGTGCAAGATAATCTGAAGAGTTGGGATATAAAACTATGTCAAGCAGAATTTGCTCATAATCATGTTGTAAACCGTAGTACGGGTTTCAGTCCATTTCAGATAGTGTATTCAAGCTTACCACAGGGACCGTTGGATTTAACGGTAATACCACAACCAAAGAAGACAGTCAAGCGAGCTGCTGATTTTGTTGAAGGATTGACAGAGTGTCATAGGATCGTTCAAGAACGATTGGAAAAGGCAAATGAGAAATACAAATGATCTGCAGACTTGAAGCGAAGAAATGTTGAATTTAATGAAGGTGATTGGGTTTATGCAGTGTTAACAAAGGATCGTTTTCCAGAGGGCGCTTATAACAAATTGAAAGCCAGAAAAATTGGTCCTGTAGAAGTCGTGAAACGAATTAATGAAAATGCTTATAAGTTGAAGCTGTCGGAGGATGTGTACACTTCTGATGTGTTCAATGTTAAACATCTCGTACCATATCATGGGGATGAACGAGCTGATGTGGAAGAATTTACAAATTCGAGGTCGAATTTTTCTCAACCTGGGGAGGATGATGCAGCTCAGGACAGAAGTGAAGGTCTAAGTCGCACACGACTTAAGGATTTAAGTCGCATACGACTTAACGAAGAAGTTATAGGTCGTCCACGACCTAAGGAGTCACGAGAGGGGGAGCTGCGACTTAACTGGAATCCAGGGGAAGAAGTTATCTCGAGTTTGCGACCTAAGGAAGAAGTGATAAGTCGTCCACGACCTAACGGAATCTTAAGTCGTGTGGATATGATGAGTCGTAGACAACCTAACCTATTATTTAGTTGCTCACGACCTAACAAAAGCGGCACGCGAGTTACTGGGTTCAGGGTGATGGAAGGCAGACGAGTTAAAGGGTTACGACCTACTTTAGGTCGCAGAGATATGTTACGACCTATACTATGTCGCGCAAACGAGTTACGACCTAAGATAGGTCGCTGGGTGATCTGGAGAGATAAGTCACGAGGTCTTAAGTCGCGAGGACTTAGGTCGCAAGACTTAGGTCGCGCAGTTTATGAAGCCACTCTTTTAAGTCGTTGAAGCTTGATGTCGTTGATTCTTATGTCGCGTTAATCTCTGCCGTTGATTCTTTAAGTCGCTGATGGAAGCTGGAGCATTGAAGTTAGGTCGCGTGAATTGTATGTTGAGTCGTAGACGATCTATATGTTGTATTGTTTCCTTTGTACATATTGTTAAGTCGTTTTGTTATAAGTCGTAAGTCGTGATGTTTGTGTTGTAATCTGATAAGTCGTGAACAACTTATGATGAGTCGTAGGTCGTAGGGTGATGAGTCGGAAACGACTTAAGTGTTGTGTAATTTTCTGTGGCATGTGTTGTAGCCTATAAATAGGCAAGTTGTGTCATTTGTAAAGTGAGTTGATTTGAAATAAAACTCTTGTTTTGTTAGCTTTGTGCTTTCACCAAATTGGTAGTTGAGTGTAATCTCCTATCTCCTCTTTCGGTTAATCGAGTGCGCTCGATTCAACGACTGCAGAAGCCGATTCACGGAATCTAGTGCGCTAGATCAACGTGCGAAGAATCGCAGATCTTTAAACACGGAATAGTGCGCTATCAACGTGTTTGGGATAGCTAGAATTCAGTATCTTCGGATCTACGAATTTGGGCATTTCGGTATCTTCCAATCCATCGATTACTACTTTCATCAATCTACATTGTTTTGTATAATCCGCTGCGTCAGTTTGGTATCAGAGCTTGTTTTAGCCAATCATAGCTAAATCGAGTCTTGGAGCCAATCATCTTGATGAATTTGAAGTCGAAGTGTAGGTTTGATCAAGGCCGAGAGCAACTAGTTGAAGTGTGAGCCTACTTTTGAAGTTGGGAGATCGGATCGGTATCTTTTGGGAGAAGTTGTTTCATCGTGTTCATCGTCGATTACAATAAAGTGGGAGGTTTTGATCCATATCAATTTGGATCGAAAGAAGAAAAGTGTTTGAATTTGGCCGTAGTTGTTTTGCGCGCCAAACCCATTTGATTTGAGTTGACCGCGAGTCAAGGAGAACCGGCGAGTCAAGTTAAGTCGTGAACCATCATTTCCGAGCTATTGAGCTTGTGCGAGCTTGAGTTAGGTCGTTCGTGGGCCAAACCGAGCTAGAGTTGAAGTTTTTGAAGTTTTGAAGTTTGAATTTGTTTGAGTATTTGTACAATTTCGAATCATGCCACCAAGGAGAGCTAGTCGACATCAAAACATTGAAGCATTATATCGAAGAGAAGAGGCCGATGAGATGGAGCAAAGAATTAATGAAAACTTTAATGAAAAGCTTAATGAAGGGATTGGTCGAATAGAGAAAATGATGTTAGAGATGAATCAAAATCAGAGAAGGGTTTCACCTGAATCTAACCATGGAGGAAGTAGAGTTTCGCCACATTCAAATCGAGAAAGAAGTATCGATACTAATCATAGAAGTATGGATCGAGATTCTTATAGAAATGTTGGTGATCGGAATGTGAATGGTCGAGATCGGAGGGATGGAGATCGAAGGGATGTTGGTGGTAGAAATGGTGGTAATAGAGATGTTGGTGGTCAGGATCGACATCGATATACATCGGATTGTGAAGAAGAGTATGATGGTGGTAGTATTCATGGATGAGGACGTGGACAAGGAAGAAATCAGTCGGAGTACGATCACAAGTGGGAATCTGGGATGAAGACTGAAATTTCAGAATTCAAAGGTGGTATGCAAGCTGAGGAGTTTTTGGACTGGTTGTCTAATGTTGAAGAAATTTTTGATTTCAAGGAAGTTCCAGAACATCGTAGAGTAAAGTTGGTTGCTACAAGGTTGAGGGGTAGAGCTTTGATATGGTGGCAACAAACCAAACTTACATGTGAACGGATGGGGAAGTCAAAGGTTGAATCATGGGAAAAGTAAGCAAAAAACATATATACATTCCAATCAAATGAGAAGCACTTATGTGGTATAAAAAGGATAACTATTGCGGTTGCGGTGAATCATGAAGTCAGGCCCCTGAAAACTTGTATATATAATTATAATGCAGAGTGAGATTGAATGTTGGATAGGCCATATGATTGATACAGAATGCTTACATAGTTGCGAATGTGATCACAGCAGAGATGCGAAACTCAGATTGCAAAGTTGAATATGAATAAATATATGCAGGTTGTGAAGTCTAGGAGAACGTGATGGAGATTTAAAGAAAGGCGGTATTGTTATGGTAGCTGACGCATGCATGTGGTGTTAATAGGTGTAGGCAAAAATTGTACAGAGAGTGAGTGCATGCGGTCCTTAAGCAATGTAATGAATTGTGATAGAGTGCGTGGGCACTGCCTAAAAGAATGCACTGTCTGTAGTGAGAAAGAATGCAATGTCTGTTGTATGAGTGAACTGTTGGATGTGCACACTAATCTGAAGGATGTACACACTAACTGATATATGTGTACTGATGGATAGCTAGGAGTATGCACTGACTGTTGGATGTTGATGCATAAATGTGTTGGAGACAAAACTTGTCGCTGAACTGGAATGAAGATGCTGAAGCGTATCGTTGCTGGTGTATGAGCCTGGCGATGATGAAGTGGCATTGATTTCTCCGCTGTCTAAAAGAGAGGGGGAGCCATTGATTGAATCAGTTTCCGGTGTTGTGATCACACATAAGGAGCGGGAAGCCTGAGTGAATTGCAAAGTCTTCCTTGATCTCATGTAAGCACCCGTTCCAGTTTAAGTGCCCATTGCGAACACCTATCCAAAGAGAGATTGCAAGACAATTAAATGTAAGACATCTAGGGAATTTTTGTAAGTGTAGCTGAAAATTCTTTGATTGCGTTCATGCCAGATGTCCTAGCAAGTGGTTGAGCATACGGTATCTAGTGATTTTCTAGTAATTTTATCATATTTGAATCTAAAGCTCAACCAATATTCATATGGGGAAGGTATAATACTATCAATGTCAAATCCAAAGATATAAAAGATTTTACGAATAATATATCGAGTGAAATGTCAATGGTAAAAGAGATGCGTATTAGTTTCAAGGGCTATGTTGCAAAAAAAGCAAGGATTGTGATTTAGATTATTTGTTGGTTTAAAGTTTAAGTTGCTAATATAGTTTAATTTGACGTGCAAACAATCCACATATGAACTTTTATTCTAGGTTCCACGTTCATCTTCCAAATAGGCTTAAATTAGTTAAAAGTGGTGGTACCAGAATAAATTAAGAATTTGTACATCGATTTAGATGTGTGACTTCATTTTTATCTTAACTCCATTTTATTTGATCTGATTGCTCACCCATATTAAATCTATCAATAATATTAATAAGTTTCACATATTGATTTAAAACATTCCCAACTAAGTTTTGATTAAAGGAAATGTTCCATTGAAATATCTTGTGCAACCTAAAGACGTCAATGATAAGGTCATTTTTATTATTTGAGGTGGTGTAGAGATCTAGGAGTTCATGTTTTAAAACAATGGAGGAAGCTCAATGATCGTTCCAAAAAGATGTTTTATTCCCAAACCAAACTTTTAGGCTAAGTCCAATCTTAAAAATGTGATAGAGTTTGGATATCTCTTTCCGAGAAATGATAACAGCAAGTTGTTCGGTTTATATAGATTATTGGTTCTATTATAGTAAAAGTTTATAATTATTTCTTCATATTGTATTGTTGTCATCTAGAAATTTCCAAATCCACTTACGATTAAAAAATTTAAGTTTATAATGCCTAACCCACCTTGTGATTTGGGTTTGCACATAAGGTCCCAATTAATCAGATGGTTTAAATTAGTGCATTCTGAATTTCCTTTTCAAAGAAATTTGTGTCTAATGTTATCTATTTTATTAATAACCCAAGAAGGAAAGCGATAAAAGGAGAGCCAATAAACTGGTGTTGTGGATAATACCGAGTTAATGAGGACTGTTCTTCTCACGCTTGAGAGATAGTTGGCTTTCCAAAAAAAATCTCTTATTAACTTTATCGATGGTGATTTTCCAATCTTCTTTTTTCGGTTTGTTGGTCTAATGTGAACTACAAAATAGTTTATCAGGAAATTCATGATTTTGCAGTTTAGAGTGCAAGCTACATCAGTTATGGCATTGATACATAATTAATAGTCAATACCGAGGTCTTATAGAAATTAATTTTGAATCTTGAAAATAATTCAAAATTATAAGAAGTCAATTTGAGGGAAGCGATATAATGAGGAAGATGGGAACAGAAGAACAGCGTGTTGTCCGCGTATTGAAGGATACAAACTCTATCGTTAGTAATATATCCCCCGATTTTAGGAAGAATGTTATTTCTAATGGCTGGTTTAATTATTTTGCTAAAAATATCAACCGCTTAGTCGAAAAGAAGAGGCAAGAGGGGATCTCCTTGGCAAAGACCCCTCTTTGATTGAATATTATTGCCTTTTATTCCATTTACTAAGATCAATTATACACTTGATTTCAAGATCAGATAAATCCAAGAAATCCATTTTTGGAAAATCCTCTAGCTTTCATAATGTCAATCAGGAAATCCCAATCGATTGAGTCAAAGGCCTTGGCGAAGTCTAATTTAAGGATGGTGCATGTTCTATTTTCTTTATGATGGAAGTTAATGAGTTCTTATGCGGTAGCGAACCATCGACGATTTGCCTACCTTGAATGGTAGTAGTTTGAGATTTATCAATTAACTTATCCATCTTATTTCTTAACCTGTTAGCTAGAATATTAGTGATAATTTGAATAGTTATTTAGCACTATAAGTCTATAATCAGTTAGCTACTGGGGATTTTCCATTTTTGGGATGAGGATAACATCCGCACAATTAAACTTTCCTATTTGGAGTCAACCATTATTGAGTTCATCAAATAAATTCATAATGTCATTTTTAATGTATGCCAAAAATTTTGATAGAAAAAACGGGGAAACTGTCTGGGCCAGGGGCTTTATCATTAGCAAGCTCATTTAAGGCCACAACAAATTTCACTTTGGAGGCAAGCCTAAATCCGACATCGCGATATCCACCGTTGGATGTAAAGATCGACCAATCAGCATGAATTCTACGTCTGCGACTATTTCCAAAAATGTCAAAATAGTGTCTATGAAAGCAATTGTTTAGCTCGGATTGATCAGAAATCTCTGTTTCATTTATTATAATGTATGCAATAGTATTTTTATGTCTTCTACTGTTTGTCATTCGATGAAAGAAACTGCTGTTCTTATCTCCTTCTTTGATCCAGTTAATGCGGGAATGTTGTTTCTACATAATTTCTTCCTGATCTATTAGTTTGTTCAGTTCTGATTTTAGGCTATTTAGGTTGTTCTTTTCATCATACTTTAACCTCCTGTTCTCCCCTATTCTATCTAGTAGCAAGATTTCAGTTAAAATTTATCTTTTTCAATAGTTATATTGCCAAAAAGCATTAATGTTCCAATTCTTTAAGAATTTTCTTAATTTTCAAAATTTGAATACCAATTTTTTTGCTACATTATTTTGGATCTGATTATTTATTGAGTTCCATTTCATTGTTATAAGATTTTCAAAATTTTCCTCTTTGAGCCACATTTTTTCAAGCTTAAATGGTTTGATTTTTGGATATTGATGTGTGAATTAAAAAGAATAGGGCAATGATCGGAGAAGATATTGGCAAGCCATTAAGCTTTGGAGTGGGGGAATTTGTCTTTCCATTCTTCACTCATGGAAAATCTATCTAGTAACACCATCGATGGTTCTTCTCTAAAATTAAACCAGGTGAATTTCCTTCCGATGAGAGAAATTTCAATAAGGTTGTTTGTGTGAGAAATGCGGATTAAGGATCTTAAGGCTAGAATTAACACTAGAGGGGGGGTGAATAGTGTTTTAAGAAATCTGTTAATCCTTTTGAGTTTATCTTAATTTGTTAACAATGTATGCACTAATCAGACACAGATATGAACACAGAATCAAACACAGATGCAAATATAAAGTAAAAGCAGTAAAGGAAAGAACACACCGGATTTTATACTGGTTCGGGGTTACCCTACATCCAGTCCCGCACAACTAAGTACGGATTTCCTTTCAAAAGAAATTCAACAATTACAACACTCGGTTTCAAGGCCACGAGGTACACCCTCCAGAATAACAATCCTCTGGGTAGAGATACTTGATTTCCGGGGCAACAAGTTCACCCAATTGATTTCCAGGGCTACAATCACACCTTCTCTCGCTCAATTGATTTCCAAGGCTACAATCACACCTTTTCTCGCTCGATTGATTACAAAAAGTCTATAACTCAGATTAGCACTTGGATCTTGTAGAGATAGTGATGAAGAATCACACTAGAAGTAATCGAGTATGATTCGATGTTGATTTCGGCAGAATAATTGATGTAGCCTAGAAGGATGCCCAGAATGATGAAGGTTTAGGTCGCGTACGACCTAACGAAGCTTTTAAGTCGTTACTGGTTGATGAAGTAAAAACTGGTAAAGTGTTAGGTCGCGAACGACCTAACAAGGTCTTTAGGTCGCACCAACGACCTAGTGGAGAGCTACGACCTAACAGTCTGAAGAGAAAGGAGATACGACTTAACATGTTTTTAACTCGTGAACGACTTAGCGAGTTAGAAGATAGGTCGCAGGAAAAACTTAACGAGTTAACTCGTGTACGACTTAACGGGTTGGGAAATGGGTCGCTGGAACGTGCTAACAAAGTGCTACGACCTAACAAAACACGACCTATGCTAGGTCGCAGGAAACAGTCACGACTTAAGATAAGTCGCTGGGTGATCTGGGGAGTTAAGTCGCGAGGACTTAGGTCGCAAGGCTTAGGTCGTGAAGTTTCTGATGCCGCTTTTGTCTTAGGTCGCAAAGCTCAGGATATCGTTGATTCTTCTGCGAGTTAATCCCTGCCATTGATTTCCTTAACTCGTTGATCTGGAATGCCGTATGATCTTAAGTCGCTGAAGCTTGTAGCCGTAGATTGTTATGCCGCTTTATCCTATGCCGTTGATTTAAGTCGCGAGAAACTTTAAGTCGCGAAGACTTTCTGAAGCCGTTCATTTTAGGTCGCGAAACTCCAGATGCCGTTGATTGTTGAGTCGCAAGATGTATGGGTCTTAGGTCGTGTATAGTTAGGTCGTCTACGACCTAAGTGATGTAATCTATTGTATTCGGTAACCCATAGTTCATACCTGTTTGTAAGTCGTCATCTATAGGTCGTTACCGACCTAAGTACTTGTAATATTTTTGAAGTTTTCTGTTGTGTTGAGTTGTAGCCTATAAATAGGCATGTATGGTCATTTGTAAAGGTTGTTAATTTTTGAATAAAATTCTCTTTTGATTTCTGTGTGCTTTCATCTAAATTGGTAGTTGAGTGTAATCTCCTATCTCCTCTTTCGGTTAATCGAGTGCGCTCGATTCAACGATTGCAGAAGCTGATTCGCGGAATCAAGTGCGCTTGATCAACGCTTGAAGAATTGAAGATCTTTGAACCCGGTATCGTGCGCGATCAACGAGTTCGGGATAGCTAGAATTCGGTATCTTCGGATCAACGAATTTGGGCATTTCAGTATCCATCAATCCATCGATTGCTACTTTCACCGATTGAAGTTTGTTTTGATTAATCCGCTGCGTCAGTTTTGGTATCAGAGCCTGTTCTAGCCAATCATAGCTAGATCGAGACTTGGAGCCTATTCATTTTTAAGTTGTTTGGCCGAGAAGTTTGAAGTTTGAGCCGTGGCCGAGAGGAAGAAGAGTTCATCATTGTTCGAAGTTGTTTGATCGAATTTGAATTGGAGGCCGAAGCTTTGTCCATCGTGTTCATCGCGATTTGCTACAAAGTGGAAGTTTTCGATCCATTTCATTTTGGATCAAAGTCCGAATTGTGTTTGAATTTTGAAGTATTGAAGAGTTTGTGAAGTTTCAAGTATGCCGCCAAGAAGAGCTAATCGCCACCAAAACGTAGAAGCTTTGTATCGAAGAGAAGAAGCTGATGAGATGGAGCAAAGAATTAATGAGAATTTTAGTGAAAAGCTTAACGAAGGAATTGGTCGGTTAGAGAAGATGATGTTAGAGATGAATCAAAATCGGTGAAGGGTTTCACCAGAATCTAACCATGGGGGTAGTAGAGTCTCGCCACATTCCAATCGGGACAGAAGTGTTGAAAATGATCAAGGACGTGGGAGGAACGTGAATGATCGTGAACGAAGGAATGTAGATAGAAGGGATGATGGTAGACGAGAAGGTAGTAGAGATGTGGGTGGACGAGATAGACAACGATATACATCTGATTTTGAAGAGGATTATGATGGTGGTAGTGTTCAAGGACAAGGACGAGAACAAGGAAGAAATTACTCTGAGTATGATCACAAATGGGAGTCGGGGATGAACACTGAAATTCCTGAATTCAAGGGTGGTATGCAAGCGGAGGAGTTTCTAGATTGGATGGCTAATGTCGAGGAGATTTTTGACTTCAAAGAAGTTCCAGAACATCGTAGAGTGAAGTTGGTTGCTACAAGGTTGAGGGGTAGAGCTTTGGCATGGTGGCAGCAGACCAAACTTACACGTGAACGGATGGGAAAGTCAAAAGTTGAATCTTGGGAGAAGATGAAGAAATTGATGAAAGCAACGTTCTTACCGTACAATTATCAATCTTTGATGTATCAACGTTTGCAGAACTTGAGGCAGGGCACGAAGACAGTTAATGACTATGCTGATGAATTTTACCTACTGATTGCTCGAAACGATATTATGGAGACGGAAGAACAACTGACAGCTAGATTTGTTGGGGGACTACGAATGCAGATCCAGGATATGGTTAATATGTTCGATCCAAGATCTGTAGCAGAGGCACATCAGAAAGCGTTGGCTTGGGAGAAACGGGACGACGAGGAAGTGGTGTGTTTACTAATTCTAACAATCAAGCGAAGGGTGTTGGTGGAAGTTCTAATGTTTCTAAACCTATCAGTAGACCAGTGGTGAAGGAGGTTGAGAAGGCAAGGGTTAACAATGGTTTCAAATGTTACAATTGTCAGGAATTGGGTCATAAAAGCAGTGAGTATCCAAAGCCGAAGAAACGAACCATGATTGTAGAAGTTGAAGATGAGGATGTTGATGGGGAGTGTTCTAGTCCAGTTGAGGAAGATGAACAGGATATTGCGCCAGGAGATGAAGGTTGTAATCTAATGCTGAGGAGATCGTGTTTAACACCGAAGCAGGAGGAAGCTAGTTGGTTGAGAAGTAATATTTTTCAGTCAACATGTACTATTCTTGGGAAGGTGTGTAAGTTTGTGATTGACGCAGGAAGCTGTGATAATATTATTTCAACCGAGGTTGTGACAAAGTTGAAATTGAAGACAGAGAAACATCCAAGTCCATATAAGTTAGCATGGTTGAGAAAAGGAGGAGAAGTGAAAGTGGATAAACAAGTTCGTGTTCCATTCTCTATTGGGAAGAAATACAAAGACGAAATCTGGTGTGATGTAGTAGAGATGGATGTTTGTCATTTATTATTGGGAAGACCATGGCAGTATGATCGAGCAGTACAACATGACGGTCGGACCAATAGTTACAGTTTTATGTTTGAAGGCACGAAGATTATCCTAGTTCCAAAGAAGAGACCACAAGGAGAAAGTAAGTCAGAAGAAATTGAAGAGCTGAAAACTTTATTATCTTTGAAGGAGTTTGTTAAGGAGGTTGAGAAAGAGCCTGAAGTATTTTTATTGATTGGGCGTGAGAGCAAAGAAGAGATTGAAATTCCAGAAGAAGTTAAACCAGTTTTGAAAGAATTTGACGATGTATTCCCAGATGAGTTACCAAAGGAGTTACCGCCTTTGAGAGACATACAACATCAAATCGATCCTGTTCCGGGAGCAGTTTTGCCACACAGACCACATTATCGAATGAGTCCGAAAGAACATGAAGAGTTGCGGAGACAGGTAGAGGAATTGCTTGAACAGGGGCGTGTGCAGGAGAGTTTAAGTCCTTGTGCTGTACCAGCTTTATTGGTACCCAAAAAGGATGGAACGTGGAGGATGTGCACAGATAGTAGAGCATTGAATAAGATCACAGTTAGATACAGATTTCCGATGCCGAGGCTTGATGATTTATTGGATCAAATTAGTGGGTCCGTAATCTTTTCTAAGATTGACTTGAAGAGCGGTTATCATCAGATTCGCATTAGACCAGGGGACGAATGGAAGACAGCATTCAAGACGAGGGAAGGCTTGTATGAATGGCTGGTAATGCCGTTTGGTCTATCGAATGCACCGAGTACATTCATGAGGGTGATGAACCAAATTTTCAGACCGTACATTGGGAAATTTGTGGTGGTTTACTTTGATGATATTCTAATCTACAGTGCTAGTAAAGAAGAGCATATTCAGCATTTGAAGAAAGTGTTAATTATACTTCGTGAAGAACAATTCTATGCTGCTACAAAGAAGTGTGTTTTTATGGCGAAGAGTGTTTTATTTCTGGGGTATGTTGTGTCGGAAGAAGGAATACAGGTTGACCAAAGTAAAATCGAAGCTATCAGAGATTGGCCACAGCCCAAGACGATAACGGAAGTTCGTAGTTTTCACGGGTTGGCTTCATTTTATCGAAGGTTTATTCCACACTTTAGTAGTGTGATGGCGCCTGTTACGGATTGTATGAAGGGTAAACAGTTTGCATGGACAGAGGAAGCAGGGAATGCTTTTGGAAAGATCAAGGAGTTGCTGACATCTGCACCAATTCTTGTATTACCTGATTTTCAGTTGTTGTTTGAGCTACACACTGATGTGTCGAAGGTTGGAATTGGAGGAGTGTTGAGTCAGTGGGGACGTCCGATTGCATATTTCAGTGAGAAGTTATCAGGAGCAAAGATGAGATACAGTACATATGATGTGGAATTTTATGCTGTTGTGCAATCTATCAAACACTGGAGACACTATCTATTTCAAAAAGAGTTTGTTCTTTACACTGATCATGAGGCGTTGAAGCATTTACAAGGACAAGATAAGATTTCAGCGAGACATGCATCGTGGATTGCATATCTGCATCAGTTTACTTTTGTTGTTAAACACAAGTCAGGGGTGACGAATCGAGTGGCTGATGCTTTGAGTAGAAGGAGTCATTTGTTGACTACACTGAAAGTTGAGGTGACAGGGTTCGATGTGTTGCCAGAATTATTTGTCGATGATCCTTACTTTGCAAAGGTGGTTGATAAAGTCAAGGAGGGAAAGACAGATGAGTTTTTGATGGTAGATGGTTTTCTGTTCAAAGGAAATCGATTGTGCATACCGGAGGGTAGTTTGAGAATGAAGATCGTAAAAGAGCTACATGAAGAAGGACACGTGGGTAGAGACCGTACATTACAGTTGATTTCACAATCTTACTTTTGGCCATCAATGAGGAAAGAGGTGGAGAGGTTTGTGGAACGATGTCATATTTGTCAGGTTTCGAAAGGAACTGCGACTAATGCTGGTTTATATATGCCGTTACCGGTACCGACTAAACCATGGATTGATGTGAGTATGGATTTTGTGTTGGGGATGCCAAGAACACAGCGAGGAAACGATTCCATCTATGTGGTAGTGGATCGATTTTCGAAGATGGCACATTTTATTGCTTGTAAGAAGACGGCGGATGCTGTTCATGTTGCTCAGTTGTTTTTCAAAGAGATATATCGACTTCATGGATTGCCAGAATCGATTGTGTCGGACAGGGATACTCGTTTTCTAAGTCATTTTTGGCTAAGTTTGTGGAAGATGGTGGGAACGAAGTTGAATTTTAGCAGCGCTTATCATCCGCAGACGGATGGACAGACCGAGGTTGTCAACAGATCATTGGGAAATTTGTTGAGATGTCTTGTGCAGGACAATCTAAAAAGTTGGGATGTAAAATTATGCCAGGCGGAGTTTGCTCATAATCATGCAGTGAATCGTAGTACAGGGTTCAGTCCATTTCAGATAGTGTATTCAAGCTTACCGAAGGGACCGTTGGATTTAACGGTAATACCACACTCGAAGGGGACAGTTAAGAAAGCTACTGATTTTGTTGAGGGGTTGTCTGATTGTCATAAAATCGTTCAGGAACGATTGGAGAAAGCGAATGAGAAGTATAAACGTTCTGCAGATTTGAAACGAAGAAATGTTGAGTTTAATGAAGGAGATATGGTTTATGCAGTGTTAACAAAAGATCGTTTTCCAGTGGGCACTTATAACAAGTTGAAAGCTAGAAAAATCGGTCTGGTGGAAGTTGTGAAGCGAATTAATGAAAATGCTTACAAATTGAAACTGCCAGATGGTGTGTATACGTCTGACGTATTCAATGTCAAACACCTCGTACCATATCACGGGA
The DNA here is from genome assembly GCA_030737815.1 of Allium fistulosum. Taxonomy (NCBI): domain Eukaryota; kingdom Viridiplantae; phylum Streptophyta; class Magnoliopsida; order Asparagales; family Amaryllidaceae; genus Allium; species Allium fistulosum. The sequence continues at coordinate 408,149,205 of CM060908.1, read as the reverse complement.
ATGAATTTGTTGTGGAGGAAGCAAGTACAAATTCGAGGTCGAATTTTTCTCAACCTGGGGAGGATGATGTAGCCCAGAAGGATGCCCAGAATGATGAAGGTTTAGGCCGCGTACGACCTAACGAAGCTTTTAAGTCGTTACTGGTCGATGAAGCAAAAACTGGTAAAGTGTTAGGTCGCGAACGACCTAACAAGGTCTTTAGGTCGCACCAACGACCTAGTGGAGAGCTACGACCTAACAGTCTGAAGAGAAAGGAGATACGACTTAACATGTTTTTAACTCGTGAACGACTTAGCGAGTTAGAAGATAGGTCGCAGGAAAAACTTAACGAGTTAACTCGTGTACGACTTAATGGGTTGGGAAATGGGTCGCTGGAACGTGCTAACAAAGTGCTACGACCTAACAAAACACGACCTATGCTAGGTCGCAGGAAACAGTCACGACTTAAGATAAGTCGCTGGGTGATCTGGGGAGTTAAGTCGCGAGGACTTAGGTCGCAAGGCTTAGGTCGTGAAGTTTCTGATGCCGCTTTTGTCTTAGGTCGCAAAGCTCAGGATATCGTTGATTCTTCTGCGAGTTAATCCCTGCCATTGATTTCCTTAACTCGTTGATCTGGAATGCCGTATGATCTTAAGTCGCTGAAGCTTGTAGCCGTAGATTGTTATGCCGCTTTATCCTATGCCGTTGATTTAAGTCGCGAGAAACTTTAAGTCGCGAAGACTTTCTGAAGCCGTTCATTTTAGGTCGCGAAACTCCAGATGCCGTTGATTGTTGAGTCGCAAGATGTATGGGTCTTAGGTCGTGTATAGTTAGGTCGTCTACGACCTAAGTGATGTAATCTGTTGTATTCGGTAACCCATAGTTCATACCTGTTTGTAAGTCGTCATCTATAGGTCGTTACCGACCTAAGTACTTGTAATATTTTTGAAGTTTTCTGTTGTGTTGAGTTGTAGCCTATAAATAGGCATGTATGGTCATTTGTAAAGGTTGTTGATTTTTGAATAAAATTCTCTTTTGATTGCTGTGTGCTTTCATCTATATTGGTAGTTGAATGTAATCTCATATCTCCTCTTTTGGTTAATCGAGTGCGCTCGATTCAACGATTGCAGAAGCTGATTCGCGGAATCAAGTGCGCTTGATCAACGCTTGAAGAATTGAAGATCTTTGAACCCGGTATCGTGCGCGATCAACGAGTTCGGGATAGCTAGAATTCGGTATCTTCGGATCAACGAATTTGGGCATTTCAGTATCCATCAATCCATCGATTGCTACTTTCACCGATTGAAGTTTGTTTTGATTAATCTGCTGTGTCAATAATGGTATGATTTTGTATTAAGAAATGTGGAAGAAGAAGAGGAGTAAAAACCAGAAAAATATATTTAAAAATTCATTGAAACTGACCCCTATTTATAGAAGAGCAACAGCCATGACCATTCATGAAGAGTTATGGCGAATAGACACTTCTTTTGAAATTTGAATTTTGAAACCAACTGACACTATGCCGACATGGGGTACTTGGGCATGTCGACATCCCAAAGGGATTTTTGGTGTTTTGATTTTCTTTGAAAATAACCTCTATCTTATATTAAAATTATTTTAAACTTTATAAATATACTTAACTATAGTTAAAATACATAAGTAAATATAAAGAACAATATATACATAATTTAACTATAATTTAAATCAAAGTATAAATAATTTAAAAGTTAAATATATTATTTGAAAAGATAGTTTAAAATCAGGAGTAATTTTGACTCTAAAAATAAAGATGTTTTTGAGGCTAAAATTATTTAAAATCAGGACAAAGAGTTTTGAATCTTTTAAAAGGAAAGTTTTGAAATCATTTTGAAAACAAGATAATTTTGTAAAATCATTTGAATTAAAATTAGTGGATACAAAACAATGTCCCACTAGATTTTCGTAGGTTCCATCCTACTTAGGGTTCCATCCCTTTAACGGGCTCGAAGTGGATTCCATTCCACGAAAAAATTGAATATTAAGATGTCAGTGCTTTTCTACGAGTTTTAACAAATATTCCTAACTATATAACTTATATTGGAAACTTGAACTCTTGAAATTCTTGATACTCATGAGTCTTCTATCTCTATATCTTGAATCTCTATACTGTACAGTCTTCATTCTTGATACCTGCATGGTTAGATCCTGCATATACATATATATTTAAACTTGTAATGTTAGTATTTATATTTTTATAATCTATTCTAAGGTTGTTGTCATCAAAACCATCATCTCATCATCTCATGGACTAACAATCTCCCCCTTTTTGATGATGATAATCTTTGTTTATAAAATATCTCTTCTATCCTAATACTTCTAATAACTCCCCCTTAATCTATGCCTAACTACCCTATTTTATATTTCTCCCCCTTTGTCATCAACAAAAACTTACTCCCCCTTATTCTTGGACTTCAGTACCTGCATTAATAAACTATACAACAGAATATATAGATTAAGAAGTAATGATACTTATGAGCATAATAACTTAATTAAAGACTATATTCATTTCAGTGTATATATATATGTTTCACACATCAAACTTCAAACCAAATAAAATCAATCCACACAAAGTATCAAATCAAACCAAATCAAATCAAACAAATTAATTCAAACAAGTCAAACAAAGAAAGAAAATTAAACGTTTCGAGGAACATCTACCCATCCATCTTCTCAAAATATAGGGTCTGCTTTAATTGCATCCCAATTCTCATTGTCATTGGTGAGAGAGATAGGAGGATGTGCTTCATTATCATCCTTGTGTAGAGAGGAGATCATCCATCGAATTGCATCGAAATGCCTTTCTTGCTCCTTGATCATCTGCATTTGACTCAACTCTAAGTGACGCTGGTTTCGTAGAATAAAAGAGAGAAGATTCTTGAATGAATTGAGTGTTTCTTTAAGATTTTCAGATAGATTATGAATAGGATTGGCCATAATTGAATTAGAGAAAGAAATGAAGGATAAGATAATGAGAAATAAATTTCAGTGAAGATTTCTGGAAGAAAAAGGTATATATAGGTGTAGAAATTCGTTTGAAATGAATAGACATTTGGTAGTTATTCATATTTCAAATTCAAAATCAATAGTCACTTCTGACCAGTATATGTCGACATGGTCTATTAGGGGATGTCGACATGGGTTAGTGAAAAGTTATGACAACTTTGATTTTGTGAATAATTGTGTATATATATAAATTTATATAATATACTAACATTTATTCAGGAGATAAGATAAGCTAGATAACAGAAAGGAAATTCAATTTCATTACGATAATACAAAGATTAAGCATAATGAACTACACGAACATTCGAAAGAAAAACAACCTAAGACAAATACAATAAGATACTAAAAGATAAAACTAGTTAGAAGATGAAGATGATGAAGATAGTCCAAGTTTCTTGCTAACTTTTGAAAAGAACTTGTTCATCTTCGAAGAAATGTTATCCAATTTCTTACTAACAGATCGTTTAAAATCCGTTGATTCTCCACAATTATCTTTTGGTTATTGAGAAGGGTTTTGTTGGAAGGATTGGATGTATATTCAATACTTTCTAGAGATGTTTCACCTTCTTCTTCTTCTTCTATTTCCATTTCATCTCTTTCTTCTTCTTCTTCCTCTTCCATTTCTTCATGAGCCAAACGCTCTTCCTTTTCGGTAAGGGTTTCATAAGGTTGAAAAACATATGGGATTTTCATGAGAGAAATGTTTGAGATATTAAAAACTTTTCTTGAAATAAATTCTTCTCCTTTGAAATTTACTCCAAAATAGTTGAAAATCCGAGTAAGGTAAATTCCATGATATAAAGTGTTTTCCCCCATTTCAAACTTTTTAGGACGAAGTTCATCCAAAATAACTTGCGCCCAATTGATATCATAATTTCCGAAAATAGCGAAAAGTGCTTTGCACACTTTTGAAGTAGGATTGTTAAAATTTCCCGATCTTGGGGTCAAAGTATGTTGTAAAAGAAGGTTGACAATTCTTGCTTTAGGATGAAAGTTTCGATTCTTAAATTCAAAGTTTTCATCTCCTTCAAAAATATGATGAAATGTCTCACGATCATGTTCATCGATTTGAAAACTAGACAGATCCGTGCTTTTGCAATTGAGAATGGTACCCAAAAGGTCACAATTCAAAACAATTTGAGTGTCTTTGACATTACTCCAAATTTCATTCTCATTTCCAATATAAAAACCACGGTTTAAATTAGCATAGAAGATTTTGACAAGATTAGCATAACAAACAAAATCATTTTGAGAAGAGTCAATAAGACTTAAGACACCATTGTTTGCAAAAAGATAATCAATTTCATAAGAAGAAAAATCTTGAAAAATAGCAAATTTTCCGGGATGGACTTTGGCATAATTAGCATAATTGATGTATGCTTTAATTGCCTCCGGATCATTGAGTAATTGCTCTTTGATTTTTCTGGAAATTCTCATGGTTGAGGGGTTGCTTGAAGAAGCCATTAGAGTAGAGAGTAGAGAGCTTGAAGATATGAAGAGAGAGTTTGAATTTGAAAATGAAGGTGAAAAGATAAGATAAAAGATAGCGAATAAATAGACTTTCAAAGGACATATTTTCTGGTCAAAAGGTATCTTTTCAGAGAAATAAATGAAGTGAAAAGGTGGAGGGAAATTCAAACATTTGAATTCAAAATTTGAAATTCAAATTCAGGTAAGCATGTCGACATCATGGTAGGGGCCATGTCGACATGTGGCTTTGAATTTTCATGACATGATTTTTCCTAAGTTATCTAATATACATATATATAAATATTATTATTAATGTCTATATTTCTGAAATATTATTGTACTTATAATATATTTCAGAATGTGTCAAAAATAATAAAAATAATAATAATAAAATAATAGTAAAAAATAGAAAATAAATTTTAAAATTCAAACAACATATCAATTCAAAATCAATCAATCAATTCAAAAACAACCAATCAATCAATCAATTTAAGCATGCAATTTTAGCCAATGTATTGTAAACGTGTACCTTTTTCAGAGTCCGTGTCTTTGGTATCAACTAAATTGAGAATTGCTGTGAAACACAGATTTGAATTATCTTTCTTCTGTTCATCGTCGCTGGAGGTTGAGTCAGAGTCATCTAGAGTAGCAGTGAATGCACGTTTCTGTTTCTTTGCAGAATCATTGTTCGTAGGAGAGTTTTGCTTATCTGGATGCGGATAGTCTCTTTTGATATGACCTGGTTCGTCACAATTGAAGCATTTGATAAAGTTTGGTACTGTAGTCTGATTACCGGAATTCTTAAAGTTGTTTCTCTTGAGATTATTCATCTTTCTGTATTTCAGAAATTTCCGAAAATTCCTGGTCATAAATGATATCTCTTCATCATTATCACTGTTTGAATCTGATCCGTCGGTTAATGCATTGAATGCCATTGATTTCTTTTCAGATGCTTTGCTTTCTCTTCTCCGGATCATTTGAACTTCAAACGACATTAGATTTCCAATCAATTCTTCTATCTTTAAAGTACTGATGTCATTTGCCTCTTCAATTGCAAGTGTCTTTTGATCCCATTCTGGAGTGAGAGAATTCAAAAAAATTCTGACTTGATCTTCTTCTGAAAATTCCTTTCCCAAAGATATTAAAGAATGCACAATATCTTGAAATCGACTATACATATCTGAAATAGACTCATTAGTATTCATTTTAAATAACTGAAACTGATTTGTGAGCATGGAAATTTTGGTATGTTTAACTTTGCTTGTTCCTTCGTGAGTTACTTGCAAAGTTTTCCAAATTTCATATGCAGACTTACAAACTGACACTCTATTAAATTCATTTCTTTTAAGTGAACAAAACAAAATATTCATTGCTTTAGAATTATTTTGTGCAACAGTCTTTTGCTCAGTGGTCCACTGTGCAAAATTAGTTGTGGGTTCAGAATATTCAGTTTGTGTGATATTCCATGTTTCTAATCTTACAGATTGTAAATATATTTTCATCCTACATGCCCAATATGCATAGTTACTGCCATTAAAAAGTGGTGGTCTGGCAGTAGACTGACCTTCTACAAATGAGTTGGTGGTAATAGCATTACTAGTGTTAGTAGCCATTTTAAAAATTTTCAAAATTCAGATAATGAAACTTTTGAAAACAAGGCTCTGATACCAAATGTGAGAAATGTGGATTAAGGATCTTTAGGCTAGAATTAACACTAGAGGGGAGGTGAATAGTGTTTTAAGAAATCTGTTAATCTTTTTGAGTTTATCTTAATTTGTTAACAATATATGCACTAATCAGACACAGATATGAACACAGAATCAAACACAGATGCAAATATAAAGTAAAAGCAGTAAAGGAAAGAACACACTGGATTTTATACTGGTTCGGGGTTACCCTACATCCAGTCCCGCACAACTAAGTACGGATTTCCTTTCAAAAGAAATTCAACAATTACAACCCTCGGTTTCAAGGCTACGAGGTACACCCTCCAGAATAACAATCCTCTGGGTAGAGATACTTGATTTCCGGGGCAACAAGTTCACCCAATTGATTTCCAAGGCTACAATCACACCTTCTCTCGCCCAATTGATTTCCAAGGCTACAATCACACCTTTTCTCGCTCGATTGATTACAAAAGTCTATAACTCAGATTAGCACTTGGATCTTGTAGAGATAGTGGTGGAGAATCACACTAGAAGTAATCGAGTATGATTCGATGTTGATTTCGGCGGAATAATGGTATGATTTTGTATTAAGAAATGTGGAAGAAGAAGAGGAGTAAAAACCAGAAAAATATATTTAAAAATTCGTTGAAACTGACCCCTATTTATAGAAGAGCAACAGCCATGACCATTCATGAAGAGTTATGGCGAATAGACACTTCTTTTGAAATTTGAATTTTGAAACCAACTGACACTATGTCGACATGGGGTACTTGGGCATGTCGACATCCCAAAGGGATTTTTGGTGTTTTGATTTTCTTTGAAAATAACCTCTATCTTATATTAAAAGTATTTTAAACTTTATAAATATACTTAACTATAGTTAAAATACATAAGTAAATATAAAGAACAATATATACATAATTTAACTATAATTTAAATCAAAGTATAAATAATTTAAAAGTTAAATATATTATTTGAAAAGATAGTTTAAAATCAGGAGTAATTTTGACTCTGAAAATAAAGATGTTTTTGAGGCTAAAATTATTTAAAATCAGGACAGAGAGTTTTGAATCTTTTAAAAGGAAAGTTTTGAAATCATTTTGAAAACAAGATAATTTTGTAAAATCATTTTAATTAAAATTAGTGGATACAAAACAATGTCCCACTAGATTTTCGTAGGCTGCATCCTACTTAGGGTTCCATCCCTTTAACAGGCTCGAAGTGGATTCCATTCCACGAATAAATTGGATATTAAGATGTCAGTGCTTTTCTACGAGTTTTCACAAATATTCCTAACTATATAACTTATCTTAGAAACTTGAACTCTTGAAATTCTTGATACTCATGAGTCTTCTATCTCTATATCTTGAATCTCTATACTGTACAGTCTTCATTCTTGATACCTACATGGTTAGATCCTACATATACATATATATATTTAAACTTGTAATGTTAGTATTTATATATTTTATAATCTATTCTAAGGTGCTTGTCATCAAAACCATCATCTCATCATCTCATGGACTAACAGTTTGAGTTAATAAAATCATAGAATTTTCTAAATCGATGAAATTTCTCTCTTGGAGTTTTGTCTCTAATGTGCCTAGTCACATTGAAGCCCCCACTAAATAACCAAGGTCGATAAAAAAGGTTTTTAAATTCAGAAAATTCAGTCCATAGAATTCGTCTAGTATGTCCGTCATTAGGAGCATACACGTTTGTGATGTTTATGATATTATTTTCTTGTAAATTTAGAAGAAAACACGTCAAGAGTAACAATTAGGGTTGTAATAGTTTGAATTTTTCCTCCCTCCACATTGTTAAGATCCCCACTGAACTTCCATTAGAAGGAACGAAAGCACAACCGTAAAGAAATTCCCTCCAATTGACCTAATAAGGAGCGGATTGGGGAGCTCAATTTTAGTTTCCTAAATTAATATGATATGTACCAAACAATTTTGCATGTCTTTTAATTCTAGATCTTTTTAGAGGAATTCCTAGACCCTTTACATTCCAACTTAGTATCTTCATGAATTTGTATTGTTAGCCCTCTCAAGTTCTACTTTTTTAATGAATTCAAAGTCAGAATTATCTTGATTAAAAATAAAACCAGTGTTTTTAGCAATTTGGTAAGCTTGATTAGGGTTACGTGTTCAAAATAATAGGTGTGTAAGTGCTTCCAAAAAAACGTGTTCACCTGGCGGAAATGGATCATGAGAAGGCTCCGAAGGGAGGTGTCTAAGGCTTCTGCGCACAAAATCACTCGAAGAGCTTCGAGATTTGCGAGTCTGCCTAGCACTTTTGGGTCTGATGGCATTCTCGGGGTTAAGGGTTGCTGCTGGCATAGGCGAAGAAGCATGTAGTGCTCGATGGTTGTGGCTAAGATGTGCACTGCATATTCTATCACTGGCTCGGCGACTTGTGCAAATTCTGCGGCAACTCCGTCATACTGAAATTCAATAACATCTAACAGTGGCTTGTCTTCTTCTAAAGCTGTGATGGTAGTGGTTTATTATGATCGAAATTCCTCAGCCTCTGACAGGTTTGAATATCTGGTCTAATAGGATCACATCCTCCTTACAGTGATTGTCATATTCAATTTTGGAATTGTTGAAGAAAGATTCAACACAACTTGTGTCTTCAATTTTTACAAAGGATGTCGAAACAACATGATATCTTGATTTTTCTTCCAAAATCTTAGCTAAAGCTTCAATCAAGTTAAGTAACGATCGGTTTGTCTTAGTAATGGTTTTAAGTTAAGATAATCAGGTAGCATTTGGATCTTTGTATGCAGGTCCAAACTGTTGATGCGAAAAATGGTGATGAAGATAATCGGAGGTAAGCGATGGTGGTGCAGGGATGATGTGCCTTTTTGGATGCGTGGTGGTGGATGATTTAGGTCTCGACTTATAGTTGGATTGTTTGTGCCATAAATCGCTGTAATAATAATATCGTATTGGATCTCGACACTCACCTACTTTATAGTCGAGGGCATCGCATCGGAAGTAGAAAGACTTGCCAACACGTCGCTTAATCCAAGGAGTTGATGATCTAGTTTTAGCTTTGGAAATTTGGGGAATCAAAGGCGATGCTGACTTTAGAAGATCGGTGTAGGATGGTTTGAAGAGGAGTGTAAATCAGTTCTACGAAAAGGATATGGCAGATATGGTGGGAAGCAGAATTAGGTCATCAGTTGTAAAAGGATGTTGATTGGGTTGATGTATAAGCGGATATAGAGAGGAGAATTTGTGGCGATGTCGATTGAAATGATAGCGATAGTAACGAAAAAGATGGTTCATAGAGCAGGGTCACCATTGTTACCGTTAGTAAGCCTAAAAATTGAAAACATGAAAATATTTATTATAATTTATCTCAAACATTTATATATGTATATATATAAACAATAAACCATTTATTGATACACACACATATGTATACACATATCAATATATGTATATATATATTGATATTTTAATTGACTAACTTATAACTAATTATTTATTTAATTAATCGAATTAATTAAATTACTTTATTTTGGAAACTATTAAATTTATTTCTAAAAATTATTTTTGAAAATTATTTTATAATTTTTAGAGAATTTATTTTATATTATAAATTTAAATTAAAATATATTTTTAAATTTCAAACTAAAATTTGTAAATTAGCCTAAAGCCTAAATCAATACAGGGCTTTGCAATTAGGCCAACCTTTTGGACTTACACCGTCACCGAGCCAGGCCAGAGTCAGTCAAGGGAGAATACTTGATTATCCAATCCAAGCTTCGACACTACTATTCTAGATACCAAAATGACAAGTTGCCTTTATTAGTTGGCCCTAAAGGCTCTAATTTAGATTGCATAGACCATTACGGTTCCAATACCATTACTAGAACCGGGTCGGTCGAAAGCCGGTGTATAGGTAGATCAATTTTTTTTCCTATTTTGGATCATAATTAGCCTATGAAGTCTAAAGGTTGTATTAGATCCAATCTAATCAAATTAAATAGGATCATATTTTATTTAATTTTCTAATATATTTAATTAATGAATTTAATTAAAGATATTGTATATAGTGTGAGTATATCATTATATGCCCATGTGTGTATAACGGGCACGTGCAACATAGCATAGGGTGTACATGTTTAAATATATACAAAGATGGATGTAAGATTTACATCTACTATATGCATACTTAGCATTTTACACATACATACATATAACACACACACATACATACACACACACACATACATACGCACATACATAAACACACACATACTTTTTCCGGCCTTTTGACCAGGCCATATTCGAAAAGACTAGAAACTTGGAGTTATAGAGGAAGGAAGCCTAGAAAGATATCCCGGGAATCCGAAAACCAAGCACAGGCAGAATCGCAAGGCTAAAGCCAGAAGCATTCAAACCAAGACAATAATGGGATCACCCAAAATAGGGATTGGTACCGACCCCACCCTATGGGTCGGTACCGAGTCCTGTTTCCACCTCAGGTGGGCCCCATCTTCTGCCCACTAATCCTACATGCCTTGGTCGATGCCAAAAGCCTATTTCCAATGTCAATTTGTTGATTCAATGCAATTCTCCATCGATCTCCATGAACAATTGTAGCTGCAACTCTATTCTTCCACAACTCCATCATTTAAAACCAGAAGCAAACTAATATTGGTGCAAACAACTATAGAATCACGAAGCTAACAATAAGATGAGACAAGAGGAGGACTTGAGGACAACCAATATGGCCATCTTAGGGATCGATACAAAACCGTACCTATGGTTCAGTACCAACCCCTACTTCCTGATGACGTGGCACCTACTTTTGTGGGAGAATTGGTCTAATCATATGCAATGGCTTGGAGGTATTTTATTCAAGATATTAGGGTCCTTACCTCTATAAATAGGAAGGCAGTGCTCACTTTTAAGGATTTTTTGGCCCTAGTTCTTCCCTAATTTGTCTTCTTGTAATTTTGAAAATCTAGTGTCAGAGTTGTATCGACCCCTAAGAACTTGTACCACCAAGTCAGAGATAAGCAATAAAATCTTAAAGTGGACGTAGGCCTTGCTTCGTCGAACCACTATAAACGATCGTGTCTTGTTTGTCCCTCATTTTCATTTACATTTCTTCTATTTTATTCTCTACATAAACTTTTGGGTGTCTGTACCATTTTTGGTTCAAACATTTTGGTGTATTCACTGAGAAATTTAGATTCTTAGTCTATTTGGATCCATCATCTACTATTGGATTTCCTATATCCAGGAGATAGATCCAATTTCCTTACCTTTTAATTCTATAACTTAGATTAGCAAAGACCTGTTAGAAGCTTCTCCCATGGCCCAATCAAGAAGGGACCGTGCTACAAACTCCAGAGCTACTACTGAAGCTGAGAATCAGAATCTTCAGCAAGGAGATAAAGTTCTCTAACCTACTCAAATGGAGATCCAGACTCCAATTGACATCGTGGCCAGAATGGAGATGGATCAAATAATGGAGAAGATGGAAGATAGATTCTAGGCTAGTTATAATGAGATGATTTAGACGATGCAACAAAGCTTGAGGTTGTTGAATGAGCTAACTCAAAACAGCAATAGAAGGAGTAGAAGGGATTCTAGTTCTTCATTTGAAAGTTCCTCATCATCTGAGCAAAGATGGAGGGATAGGAAGCAGAAGAGGACTCAGATCGCTGCTGAAACATCGTACCAAGGAAGAAGATGAGCTCTAGGCTCAAGTTTGGGGATTGGTATCGACCCAAGGTTAGGAGTCAGTACCGACCACTCTAATGGTGGGTCCAGAGTCCATCCTCTGGAAGGTGGCATGGACTTGGCTTCAGGACACGCTGCTGGTAGTCAGAATCTGGAGAATCATGCTGCTGCTAGTGATATTGCTTACGCAAATCAAACAGAGGGACTGCTGGATGAATAGATCTCCCGAAGGTTGGAGAACCTAGGCATCGAGAGCCAAACCGAGAGGGTTCGTCAGGTCGAACATTTTGAGCAGAGCCCATTTACCGCCGTTCAGTCGAACTAGCTGACTCGGACTACCTGGAGGATATGGTCAGGAAATTTTGTTAGCGAAAATAATTTCAGGAGTAACGATGAATGGAGTACCTCTCCCAGTCGGAATCCACTTACAGAGAACATTCTACATGGGAGATACCCCCGGAGATCCGCAATGCCAACTATACCATTGTACGGAGGAACGACAGACCCTAGGCGGCACTTGATGACATATGAATGGCATATGGATTCAGCAGAGCTTCTGATGCCATGAAGTACTGTTGTTGTCCGATTTTCTTAGAAGGAGTTTCCACGATGTGGTTAACTCGACTTCCGTCATGGTCCATATCATTTTTTGCTGAGTTGTCGAAGAAGTTTGCAGAACAATTCTGTTTTCATACTGCATGTCGAAAGCATGAGATGTCTTTGTCAAACCTCTTCTAAGATGAGGGAAAGTCACTAAAGGATTTTTTTGAATTAATTCCATACAGCCGTGACAGAAGTTACGGATCCCAAGGGTGACATAGTGTTGATGGCATTGATTAGGGGGATTCATCCCGATACGGGTTCGGGGAATTATTGGAAAGGAGCCCCCATTAACGATGGATGCTTTCTATAGAAAGGCTAATGAATACTTATCTTGGAGGAAGTGTGCAAGTGACCATGAAGGATTGGTGCTGGAAATTCGAATGAAGTGATACAAAGCAACATTACCGTAAAGTAATTTGGAGGAAGCTATGGGAGTGTGGATGTGAATGTTGGTAATGAAAACAATAGTCGAAGACGGAACGATCATGGGGCAAAGAAGAAGAAGCCGGATCACTGGAATCGTATTAGGACTCCTAAGTACGATAACCATAGCAAACTAAACAACTCAATAAAAAATATCTATCTGGCAACTCAAAACACCGAGTAGTATAGAAAACCGGCTCCTAGAGAGTCGACCGAGAAGGAAAGAAAGTCAGGCAAGTTCTATAGATTACATGAAACCCACAGTCACAATACTAACGAGTGCAGACACTTACGGGATATGATTGAGGAGTTGATTTGCAAGAAAAAGTTACAGCAATATGTGAAGGCCCTATAGGATGGTGGGTAGGAAACCCTAACGCCCCTAGGTCATCTTCCCAACAGGGGCAAGTTGAGCCTTGTGTCGGTGCATTCATGCAGCCTGAAAAATGATTGGTGATTAATACAATTATTGATGGGCCACGCCCTGTTGATAAAAGTCTAATTGAAATGGATAGGTATGTTAAAACATGTAGAGAGTGAAAGTTGATTCACTATTGAAGATGAGATTCTGGCAAAATATTGCAGAACATTGACTGACAATATTGTTTTCCGACATAGAGATGCTAATGGAGTGGAAGCTCCAACGATTGATCCACTCATGATCACAGCCATGATTGGTCCTGCTATTGTTTGGAAGGTGCCGATTGACTGTGGGAGATCAGTCAATATCTTGTTTAAGAGTGCTTATGATCAAATAATGCTGGAAGAGAAGGATTTGAAACCTTTTAAATCTTGAATACAAGGGTTCAATGGGATTGCTATTGAGTCCATATGATTTGTTGAACTATCGGTGATACTTGGCGAGGGCGATCGCAAGTGAGTATGGGTCGTGCCTTTTTTGGTGTTGGAAAGTTACTCAGCCTACAATGCTTTTCTAGGCCGAACGGTCTTGCTGAGTTCAGAGCGACAATCGCTCCCTGGTGCTTAACTATGAAGTTCCATATAGAGAACGGAGTGGGAATCGTGTAAGGATATCAGGTGGCTAGCTGCGAATGCTGCATCGTCGAGCTAAAGGAGAAAAGGCGAAGGGAGAAAGGAAAAAAATATGGAGGAAACCATTGTATTAAGGCTTTAGATACATAGCAACTTCAGCCTGAGCCCCGGCTCGGGCAGCCCAATCGGTTTCACGATGACATGGACCGATGCAAAATGCTAGAAGGTGAAAGAGCAGCTCCCATCGAGTTAACGATCGATGTTCCAGTCAGCTAGAATGATCTGAATCGTGTCCTAAAAGTCAGATCGTAGCTCGGTGCAAGAATGATGAAGGAGTTGGTTGGTATTCTCTGGGAAAAACTGGATGTGTTTGCTTGGACGCACTGGATATGAATAGGATCTCACCGGAGATAGTGAGCCATGCATTAAATATAAATCCCAAATGCGTTCCTATGAAAAAAAAATTGCCGCAGCCTGGGTCCGGAGAGATCCGCTGCACTCAAAGAAGAGATGGAGAAGCTGAACGACAATAGTTTCATCCATGACAGCTTATACCCAGAGTGGGTATCTAACCCCATCTTGGTGAGAAAAGCAAACGGGAAGTGGAGGACATGCATCGACTATTCTGATTTGAATAAGGCATGCTTGAAAGACAGCTTCCCGCTCTCGAGGATCGATCAGTTGGTGGATTCGACAACTGGACATGAGCTACTTTAATTCATGGATGCGTACTTGGGATACAACCAAATCTCGATGCATGTCCCAGATCAGGAACGCACCAGCTTCATAAACGACCTCGGATGGTATTGCTACCTAGTCATGCCCTTTGGATTGAAGAACCTAGAAGAAACTTACAAGAGGCTTGTTAACCAGATGTTCAAAGACCAGATTGGACGCTCGGTGGAAGTTACGTGGATGACATGCTTGTGAAGTTACGACATTCAGGAAACCACATTGACGATCTAGCAGAGATGTTTGTTGTCCTCCAAAAATATGGGATGAAGCTTAATCCCTTAAAATGACCTTTTGGAGTTGTGTCAAGTAAATTTTTGGGCTTCATTGTAAACTCCCGTGGGATTGAACCCAAGTGAAGATCGAGGCATTGAGAAAAATCGAAGCCCCCAAGTCGATCAAGGAGGTCCAAAGTTTAAATAGGAAGGTCGCCACCCTGAGTTGGTTCATTTCCAGAGCCACAGATAAATGCATCCCTTTCTTTGTGGTGATTAAGAAAGGGAAGAGGAACTTTGAATGGAATCGTGAGTGTAAAGATGCACTCCAAGCTATGTTGGATTGGTTGGAGAGACCCCCTATCCTTTCAAAGCCGGTGAATGACGATGACTTGTTTATATACTTGGCGGTATCGGTGCATGCTTTGAGCGCAACACTTGTACACGAGAAATCTTGCATCCAACGACCGGTCTATTACATTAGTAAGCAGTTGACAAGCATAGAACGAAACTACTTGAAGCTGGAAAAGCTCGCATACTGCCTTTTGATCGCTTCGAGAAAGCTCCGCCCTAATTTCTAGGCTCATCCGATCAAAGTTCTTACTGACCAGCCTTTGCGACAAGTCTTGTAGCGACCTAAGACTTCTGAAAGGCAGTTGAAATTGAATATTGAATTGAGCTAATATGACATAACTTATCACCCTCGAAAAGCAATCCAGGGTTAGGCCTTGGCGGAATTCATAGAGCACGAGATGATCCTCCGTAGAGCAGTGCCAAGAAAGAAACTAGATGGAAGATGTACACGGATGAGGCATCTAACGAACGGTGCTCCGGTGTTGGAGTTCTACTTGTTAGTCCCGAAGAACATACGATCTGCTACGCCTTAAAGCTCGACTTTTCGGCAACTAACAATGAAGCTGAATGCGGGGCCCTGATTGTAGGACTAAAGGTTGCCAAAGAGATGAGATTAAAGACTTTACATATTTTCTGCGACTCCCAGCTGGTGGTTTGCCAAGTTCAGAAAGAGTTTCAAGCAAAAGGAGAAAGACTAGCTCCTTATCTAAACTGAGTCCTCGAGCTACTCACTGACATTGAACATTATACAATCACTCATATTCCTAGAGAGGAGAATGAGAAAGCCGATTCACTGGCAAAACTGGCCCGCTCCAGAGATGCACAGCTTATGGGCTTGGTTCCATTGGAAGTACTTTCGGCTCTTAGCATTG
Organism: Allium fistulosum; assembly: GCA_030737815.1. Taxonomy (NCBI): domain Eukaryota; kingdom Viridiplantae; phylum Streptophyta; class Magnoliopsida; order Asparagales; family Amaryllidaceae; genus Allium; species Allium fistulosum. The sequence goes on along the minus strand of CM060908.1, from coordinate 408,133,144 downwards.
ACCAGATGAACGTCGATTGGATCTTGGAGACCGAGCCTAAAATGGAGTCACGGATCACTTTGATTCGAGTTTATTTGCAGAAAGGAATCCTTCCGAAGAGAAGGAATGAACGACGAAAGCTCCTTCGACAAGCTTTAAGGTATATCATGGAGGAGGGAGTACTGTACAGGAAGAGTTTCTTTTTCCCCATGCTTCGGTGTTTCGCTCACGATGAGGCTAAATGAGTCCTAAGGGAGGCTCATAAAGGGGCCTATGGCGATCACACCAGGGGCAAACCCTAACGAAGAAGATCCTCTGTTATAGATACTTCTGTCCAACTATCAACGAGACGCAGCTGATTACAATCGCAAATGTGACAAATGGCAGAGGTTTACTAAAATATCGAGAGCCCTGCCAATGGAGATTACTTAGATAGTTAGTTCTTAGTCGTTTGCATTCTGGGAATTTATATCATCAGTGTGTTGCCCATACCTAATGGTCGCGCGTAGTACGCTCTCGTTGCAGTTGATTACTTCGCCAAGTAGGCGAGACAGAGCCGTTGGCCATGATTACCACAAAGCAAGTAATCAATTTTGCTGTCCGGAATATCATCTGTCATTTTGGAGTTCCACAGGCAATCGTTATCAATAAGATGACCCAATTCGACAGTACTAAGTCCAAAGATTTCTACTGCCGGCATCGCATAGAGAAGAGATTTGCTACGATGGCGCATTCTCAAGTGAATGGACATGTTGAAGTTGTGAATAAGATTACCAATTCCATCCTTAAGAAGTGGTTGGAAAAGGCCAAGGGCAAGTGGGTCAATGAACTTCCATTAGTACTATAGGCTTATCAGTATTATAGGCTTATCAAACAACTCACAAGTCAGCGACTAGCCACTCTCCATTCGCTCTAGCCTGTGGATCAAAGGCTATGATTCTGGTTAAACTGGAAGTACCTTTCTCATTGAATGATTCACTACAATCTATGAACTAATTAGCAACTCCTTCTACAGTCTCTTGATATGATCGATGAGAAATGCGATGCAGGTGAGTTGAGCACAGCAGCACACCGACACCAAGTCGTACGATATTAAAACACTAAGGTCAGCCTTTGAAGTTGGCGACCTAGTTCTCAAACTAATCTTCCTTGGCCCTGAAAAATTGGGCCTAACCTAGGAAGGTCCGTAAGCAATAGAGCAGAAGCTTGGAGATGGAACTTTAAGGCTCACGACAACAGATGAGATTCCGCTCTCGAGGGCACGAAATAGCGAGCACCTATGATGTTATTTCACTTAGAAATAAATTCATAAATAATTGGCTAATGCCATGTAATAAGACAGATTCTATCATTTCCCGTCTTTTATGGAATAAAACAGCTTCATAAGTCCAAGACTTTGTCCTTCCATTACTTAAGAGTTGTGATTTAATCGATTCGAATGATTCTACATGTGAATAATGCAGGTGGACAGGTACCTAGAGTTAGGTGCCAACCAAAGCCATGTAATAAGACAAATTCCTCTCGATGTCCAGATATAGATATTAACTAACTCTCGCTCCCAGTGTTGGGCAGGAATATAGACTAAAACAGATGTGACTCGACTGTCTGTCAACTTACTCTTCTCCTCGGATTGGGGGCAGGAGTATAAACTAAATGGACGTGACTCGACCGTTCGTCAACTAACTCTTATCCTCGGATTGGGGGCAGAAGTATAAACTAAATGGACGTGACCCAACTGTCCATTGGCTAACTCTTATCCTCAGATTGGGGGTAGGAATATAAACTCAAACCAGATGTGACATGACCATCCATGCACAAACTCTCGCCCTTAATATGCGGGCAGGAGTATAAATCGAAACGAACGTGAGACGACCGTTCACTCGCTCAACTCTTGCCCTCGGATTAGGGGCAGGAGTATAAACTAAAGTGAATGTGACAAGACTATCCAAGTCCTAACACTTTGCCCAGAGTAGGAAAATCAAAGATCCATACCCAGTGTTAGGCGAGATCTTGCCTATATACTTCCAATCGATGCCTGGAGTTAGGCGCGATTGAAAGTGTACATCCTAGACGAGGATGTGCAAACTACAGTAAGTTAATTTAGACTAATACCCAAAGTTTGGCACTTCGACAATTACTTTACGTTCTTAAGAGCGACGAAAGGTCGGAAAATTACATAGCAGGCTAAGGAATCAGTCCGTCGATATTCACTAAAAGGTATGGATCATAAGTACATTGAATGGAAACTACATTTCTAGAACAACTTAAACAAATTCACACAAAGATTTGACAAAATAAGAAGTCTTTGTTATTAGCATTCAAAAGGAGACTTGAAAAGCTAAGTATAAGTATTATTTATGCCTAAAAACAAAAAGCAAAAGCGGGGGGCTGAACCAGCATAAAGCCTTCCAAAAACCAAAATAGACTGCAATTGCTATTAAAAAGTAAGTCTATCTACCAAACAAACTGGCACTCACTTCTTCGGTTTCGTTCTCCTTTGTTTCTTCTTGGAGCTGGGGGAGACATCGATCAAGCTTTCTCCTTGTCTTTTCCCTCTTTTTGCTCCACTTCCTTTGCTTTTGGATGGAGTGTTCTATGATGATCCAGTAGGTACACTTTGTGCACTCCAAGGCGGAGAAATGGAGGCCGGAATCCTTTGCGGGGATCCTATGGGTATGCTTTGAGCGCTACAAGGTAGAGGAATATGAACCAAAGCAAAGATAATTTGCCCGGGCAAGGCAATGGATAGAGGAGGAGGAATAACTTCAAGCTTCTCCTGCTTTGATCTATGTGGTAAGGAGGACATCTTTCCCAAGTTCATACTCAAGCTCGTGCATGTTGGGACCGAATAGGGGCCTGGAGACCTCAGTAATAACAATATCCTCGTCAATTTGAGCTTCCTTAGTCCCACCAGCTCCTTCATCCAACAAGGCATCAATCAATTACTCGTCAATCAACTAGTCAATCATACAGGCTAATAATAATCAACTGGCCATCCCAATTGTGTGTATGAACATGCAATGCCTCTGTTCGCTTCAGGGGGAAGCTACTCACAATCAACTAGCCATCACAAGTGGGGTGTAAGAGTGTGCAATGCCTCAGCCCTCCTTGGGGGAAGCCACTCACAATCAACTAGCCATCTCAAGTGAGCGTACAAGCGTGCAACGCCTCCTCCAGCTTTGGGTGAAAGCTATACACAACCAACTAGCCATCCCAAGTGGGCCTACAAGCATGCAACGTCTCTGCCCACTTTGGGAGAAAGTTACGTATAACTAACTAACCATCCCAAGTGGGTATATGAGCGCGCAATGCTTATGCCCGCTTTAGGGAAAGCTACTCGCAATCAACTAGCAATCCCGAGTAGGTGAATGAGCGTGCAATGCCTCTGCCACTTCTAAGGAAAGCTACTAACATTTCAACCAACCATCATAAGAGTGTATAAGTGTGTAACGCCTTTTTCAACATCAGGGAGAAGCCATTAACATTCAGACTTACTCCATAAGGATGCAAGAGCCAAACAACGCTCCCTTCCAAACAAAGACATCGACAAACCGATGGTGTGATCATCCACTCCATGGTCTTTATTTTTTTTATGATATTGCTCGTCCCTCCAGCAAGGCGGGGCATTGGTGCCAAGATGGATGTGGTTACCCACACTGTAACCTTGAATCTAACATTTGTAGTGTAAGCCACCCTAAAAACATTTAGGGTAGCCTCACCATAACGAAGCCACACCCCTTTTTATCTACCTGCAAATGAAGAGAAGGCGAACAAATATGCGAGCCCGATATCCATCAAAGGATTCCCCGACACCAACTCATTTCCGCCTATGCATGCTAATAGGGGACAACTCGATTCCATAAAAAGATAAGCATGTTAAGCAACTCTTTTCTTTGTGTTCTTTCCTTTACTTATTGTCCATATAGTGCATTAAAATCCTAAATCTACATGTTTTCTTAGCAAAGTCGGGTGTGTATGACCCTCTCGATAAAAATATGGAAAAAATAATATGAATATGAAAATGGTCGTAGATAAAAATAAATGCAGCAGACTAGCATGTATGTTGTATCAGCTAAAAAGTACAAAAAGACAGTATAATCACAAAACAAAAAATCAAATTATATAGCATCTTTAAAAAAATCAAGACTTCGTCCGATCTACTAATAATTACAAAAAGGAAAATAGAAGAACAAAAAGTCCTCTGCTCACCCCACAGCTAAAAGAGGTGGCAAGGATCCTAGGAATTCAATATCACCATCATATATCATCATCATCATATATCATCCCTTTATCCACTTCGAGCAGCTTCGATAGGCGGACCACTATAGGCTCCTATCAAGAAAGTAATATGTTCTGGGGACATGATTGTTGGGAGAATCCGATCCTCGATCGCCGTCTCTTCCCCCACCTCCCGCTGGACACCATTATACTACTTCCAAGAGAGGAAGTCAATGGACAAGGGATGGTGATAGTTGGCCGGATGGATCCTCTTCAGCATAATCATGAGCATATCATTCCATTTCGCATCAACTTGGCTTTCTCCACCACCAGAGCCTCCTTAGAAACACAACGCTAATGTACCTTCTTCAAATCATCCACCACCTTTTATTCCTGCCCTCCAGCTCCTCCCTATCCAGGCCACCTCCTTTTCAAGCCTCTTCTTCTTATCCACCTCATTGGCCTTCCCCTAAGCAACTACATCCCTAGTTGACAATGGAGCAGTGATCCACTTCTCAAGCTCTGGTGACTTCTCATCCTCTAAGAGACTGGCAGTGATCTCCTCTACGGTGCTCTTTCAATATGCCAGCACGTCATTTCAAAAGCAAAGAGCCGGAGTGTGGCCTACAACAAAAAAAGGATAATCAAACAAGGAAGAAAAGACGACGATGTTAGCAATCTCACCAAAAAGCTACTCTAGCTTTGGCGTCCAACAACGACTTGGTGGAATGACCAATTCACACACTTTTGGGTTGGCTCGTATGAGCCAGAACCTTCGAGGATGTCCTTGCTAGTGCCTGAAGAAGCCCAATCAAGCCTATCACAAACCTGCTCACCATAACCGAGAGGCTAGTAGATCCAATCACCCCGACCTCATGGATCTCGAAACCTGACCCAAGAGTTGAGCCTCCTAAGAGATGCACTAAAGAGGACCCCTCTTAGAGCTCTTCAGCTCACCATCGATCCACCTCCTCTTGAAGCAAACTGAGTCTGGCCCCGCGATCGCTCCATAGAAGAACACCTTGCTGGGATCAAACTGATACTATAGGGGAGTGATGGATGGGGGATAATGTAGCCATGGGGAGTGATCTCCTCTGATTGAGCCAAATGGAAAGCCTGTGTCACTTGAGTTTGGGCATCGACGGCCATATAAGGCTGCTTGGGAGAGGACCACAAAGGACGGTTCTATTTTATGGTTGAGTCAACCAACTCTGCAAAGTTAAGATAATCCACTGAAGAATAAACTAAAAAAAGTTGGAAACACAAAAAACATAGCTATCAAACCCCCCGATTAACTTTGGAATTACTTAAACTCGAATGCAAGTCAGTCCAACCCATGTAAGCCCTAGCTCTAATTCCTAAGGGGCCATGAGGCCTGGGTCCCCTACCAGTTTGGTGCTTGAATCGTAATTTCAGGCCAAAGCCCAATATACCATCTTCCTACTCTTATGAGGGGCAGTTCAGTAATATTGACACTTGCATAGGTTTCTCAAATAATCGAGAAAGTGTTCAAACGTTGATCGATCGATATTGATTTTACAACACCCATCATTAATGTTGTGATCGATATGAGTTCATCAAAACCATGATGATATTTAGACCGACATAGGCAAAGAAACAATGAAAGGTAAAAGAAAATAACAAAAAATTACTCAACCCAATAATGATTCAGGCTCAACATAGCATCAAAATAAAAGCATAAAGGATCAAAACAAAAGTTACCTGCTGATTGAGATTGAAGTTACAGTTGCTAAGTGAAGACAAAGTTAGAAGATTTTTCTTTCTCTCATTAATTACAGAAGTTTGCAATGGTCAGTAAAAAGTGAGAAAGAGAAGGAGAGGGTAATTATAAGAAACTATTATCGATCTGAATCGTGAGAATCGATTGGCGGGAGACGATAAAGACCATCTATGTTTCATCAATTAATCCATCAAATCAACCACTGAATTGTTTCTACATTATCTCGAAAATGTAACCACCAACTCTAATCGTACAAGGACATGTATCAGCAGCACTAAATGCATGAATGACATGTCCGTCCTTGCTTGTAGGCATGTACTTAGGGGGACAAAGTGGTTCTCAATTTTCTCGCAAGTAATATGGGTTGGCTTGCATCTTGGCCCACGTTTTGGACCATATGATTTCAATAGCCAATGCCTTAGCCAGTTCCAAACTCATGTCTCGACCCATACAGTTCCAATAATCGACGACTTTGCCTGCATGATTTCGATGGCCTGCATGCTCAGAGTACATCCTCAACAATAAAAAAACATTACCCGACATTAATACGTGCATGAGCCATACCTAGACCACAACGTTGTCAACAAACCAAGCCAAATAAGAGCCCGACACATGAATGACAATCTATGGGTGAGTGACCAAAGTAGCATGCCTCGCCCATACTTTGATCAACCTAGATAATGTCATCTTCTTTTCAATAAAGTCCCCTAGCCATCTTCCAACTAGACCCCTTGCACCATCTGAAGTTCTCGCATCTAAACATGGCTAGTTTCGGCCATATACGTCAGACCGCCTCTAAATAAAAAAGCATCATATGCATTGTTTCTCGAAAGAGACTGACACATATTGTGTTGTGCATCTTACACAAGCAGTATTCTGATATCCACACTTTGTACTTTACTTCTGACTTGGCAAAGTACTTCTACACAACCTCTCTCTGGTCCCATATGGCCTATCCCTAACCAAGGCATGCCTATGTGCAAACCACCAAATGGTAAACACATGATCCCTACAAATCAACAAACATCCCAGCTAGCACCAATCTTAGCTACACGACTCCATATATTGCCCAGATTGAATCCTAGACTATTGTTGCACTATCTCAGCCATTGATCATGTATTCCAACAGCTATAAATACATCAGGACATACAATTGAACAACGGTTGGACACCTCAAGCTATCAAGCGTTGTATTTTCTTGCCATTATCTCTTGTATCCATATACTTTTAAGAGAAGCACTCTATATCTTATGGATGTAGATCAACTTGGATCGAACTACTTTAAATCTTATGTCTTTGTTTATTTTTCCACTTTATATTCTTATTTTACATTTCTAAATAAAGATATTAACAAGTATCCTTTATTAAATATCAACTTTCAATAATAATTCCGAGGTTGGTTGAATTTCTAGTCAACACATAGCAGAAACATGAAAGGAATTAGCCTCACTACAAAAACTAGTGAGTCTACCATTGGTATAAGAGCAAGAGTTAACTCTTATAGAAGAGATGAACGCAACGCGTTTTACTACAAAACCGTGGATTGGTGGCTCATACTGGCATCATGACAATAGAAAATCCAAATATCAGATATCATTTCTTTAAATGTCCCCAACGTAGGTGTGGGATACACTTTTGGAATGAAAAACTGATCCCTCAAAGTGCCAAAGACTTTGCCTCAAACTTAAGGCATGAGTATACACTACTTAAAGATAAACTTATGTGATCATTTATTTGATGTAATTAATAGTTTATGTGATTATTATTGTGTTCTATGTCTGTAGTATAATGTATCGTGCACCCATTTCTTTGTGTTTATTTATGTCTTCACTATGTAATTTGTTCACTATATAATGTATGATGTACCTTTTCATCTAAAATAAGTGTCCAAACAGGTCCATGAACTTTACTAAAGCAAATTCCACCATGTCATGCCAAATCGCTAAAGTTTACAACATAATATTTTAAAGTTGAGTTGACAACACTTTGAAATAATTGTCAAACATGTCCACAAACATTACATAATAAGATTCCACCATGCCATGTCAAATCGATACAATATACTACACAAAGTTTCAATTTGAGTTGATAGCACTCTGTAATAAATGTCCAAACATGTCCATAAACTTTACTAAAGTTGATTCCACTATGCCATATCAAACTAGTACATTATACCGCACAATGTGTTAAAATTAAGTTGACAACGCTCTGAATTATTTGTTTAAAAATGTCCAAAAACTTTACTAAAGATGGTACCACCATGCCATGTCAAATCGATATAGTATACTTCATAATGTGTTAAAGTTGAGTTGACAGTGAGAGAGTTAACAATATTCCCTGGTAGCAATTATGTAATTTATACATCTAACTCTATAACTAATTATGTTCTTAATAAAGGTGTTTATTTTTTAATATATACTTATCTTATTCTGATATATTAATTAGGTAATTAATTTAAGTATATTAAATGGAAAATCCTTAAATGATATATTATGTGATAATAATTATAGAGAGTCGTAATCATGAAAAAATTGAGAAAATTATCACAATATAAAATAACGTATTATTTTAAGTATTCCTGGTCAAGATGTCTCGAGAAAGTATATCGCTACATCCATTAAGACTAGAGTACGCAATGTTCTCCAAATGTTAGGTTGTGTATTACTCATGGCTGATGGAGAAACAAGGGGTTACACACTGATAGTTATTGGATAAATATGGAATGACTCACCCAAGAGTTTCATGTTGGTTGATAACAACTAGGTCAAAAAGGAAATCTTCGTATGACGATATCACACAGTCCCCTTGACTTTAGGATATTATGGAATGCAATATAAATATTCCATTTTGATTATAGTTAAATCATGGCATGGCGATCCATTGAGAGACTACAATAGGGTCTAAGTTGAAGCATTATTCAGTAGAGAATTCCTCTCCCCTATTGTATGAGGTTAGTATCATGGTCAATTATAGCCACTCAAAGATAAATTCACTAGCCAGAGTAGAACAGTTAATAATAAATAATATTATTGAACCAACGACTTTATTTTTGGAGTAATCGAGTTGAATGTTGATAATATTTGAATTTTGACCAATACTAAATTCCATATATCCTAAAGTGATATGGTTTTGATGAAGAGAATGCGTGTATATTATCATTACTAAAAGACACTACTTAAGAAAATATAATATTGGATATTATCAAAAAGATCTTTAAGCGCTAAATCTAGCCAAACTGTCACAACCTAGTTAAAGTAACTTGTGAATGTTCAAATTTGATTTGTTCAATATTAATTGCTGATTGAATTCACACCTTTGAGTTTCAGAACTGCATTTGAGAATCTAAGAAAAACCACACGATTGGATTAGTCTATAAAATGTTAGAAATTAATTAATATTTAAGAATTATTAACTATTAATTTATTTGATGCTTTGGGCATTATTAGTAATTCTTGGGATGTATATATAAAATTCAGATATGCACATATCGACACATGTATCGGTATGTATTTAAATAGGCTTTTAATATAGTAATTACTTAATGTGGGTAATTAGTACATAGAAGGAGAAATGCTTGGTTGCCCATGCAAATGAAAAGGGAACGATAGGATTGATTGAAAATCAATTAGGAATTAAAAGGCGTAGTTATTTAAAGTAAGAATATGATCGATTTCTATTCTTTCCTTGCAACAAATTCCTCTTGTTCATTTCTCTTATTCAATTTCTCCTCCTTCTTCCCTCATCCGTAGCTACGACCTTTGTCTCTTTTATGGCTAAAAATTCCTTCTCCATTTTATAAATCACCAACTCCTAAACAAATCAAAACATCACATAAACATAAGGGCTACACGGTTCATTAGATTCATACGTAGCTGGATGTTGATACAAGAGTCGATGGAGAGATTTCCAAACTAAAGTGTCGCTATTTGTCCAAAACTGTAAGGTATGATCTAAATTTGATTTATTTTTTTAGATGTTATATACTTATCACAATTTTTTTATAAATATTATTGCCTCATCTTGATTTAGAATTAGTAATACAATTTAATCAACTTGTTAAATGATATTATCTTCTTTAGCTAGATAAAATAAAACCAAAATTTATGTATACATAAATAGGTCATGAATTTATGTTTTAATATTTCCTATAATAACATTCTAAATATATTATACAATTTAATGATTTAAATATTTCTTCTTGATTTTTAATCAATCCTAATTTATTGAGTTTTTTGATATCTTATTCAATCGATGTATGCAATTTTGGTTTTATGATATTTTGATTGTTAAAACAATTTTTATTATTTTACCTTAAATTTTATTTATATTCATATATAAATTTATATGTATACATTTCAAAATACATCAAAAATGTTAAATGTATTATGGATGTATGTTTTGACTTAATTGGAAACTACTTTGGCTTAATCTTTGTATATGTATATGTGTGTATGCGTATTTGTTTATATTTGTATTTTATATTATTGAGGCATGTATTTTAGAAACAATTTTATCCATAATTTATTTTACATTGAACAATTTAAAATTGAGGCAATAACACACACATACACAAATAGCAAATATATACATGGTAAATATAAATCCTACACATGCACATATTAACCATGTTATTGTTTGTTGTTTTTGTCATGTAATTTATTATTGTCTCATATCTTTTTGTATGAAAGTTAAATGTAGTATGACTTGAATGTTTGTAAAAGTGGAAGGTGGAATCAATTCATGAAGCCACCTTTATCCCTTTTCTTTTAGATCGTGATGTGATTATATGTAGATCTATTTTAATGTTAGTTCTCATCTTTAAACATCAAGCAATTATATTCACTATACGTGTCACGCCATTTAGAAATATGAATACATTTGATATATTCATACTTATTCAAATAACATGCTTAATCAACACAGATATCATTAGTCCTGAATAATACGATATTAATTAGATATGATTTTATTGAAAATAACTAGATTGGATCTAGTAAAACCTATTAGATTTTATAAGCCTACTATGGTCCAAATAGAGAAAAAAATTGAAACCTATACATTTCACCTTTTGCGTCATGAACTGGGTTCTTTTAATGGTATTAGAGCCTAAATGTCTATGCAATCTAATTAGCAACTTTAGGGAAACTAATTAAAATTACATATCTGATGGGTGCCAAGAAAAGTAGTGTTTAGGTATGGGGTCAAATAATTAAGTATTTCCCCTCCCTGGCTATTGGCCTGGCTTAATGGGTGGAGTAAGTCCAAAAGGTTGACCCACTTGTAATGTCCTATGTTGATTTGGACATTAGGCTAATTTTCATAATTAAGTTTGAAAATTTAAAATATATTTTAAATTTAAAAGTTTAGATTAAATATATTTATAAAAGTTACAATTTTTTTTAAAATTATTTTGAAAATAAAGTCTAATATTTTTTAAAACTATGTTAATATTAAACTAATTGGATTAATTTAATAACTAATCAATCAAAAGTTAATTAATTAAATAAACGCACATATACACAACAGTTATATATATATATATAAAACTATAAATATTATAGTTTATATACATATTTATCTTAAGTTGTTTACGGAAAGTTAAAAAATAAAAATTTTGAATTTATAAAAAAAATTAAATAAATAAATTAAATGTTAGTTAATATAAATGTTTGTGTATATATATTGATATACATATATAATATGATAGTAGTTTTAGTTAAATAATCATCTTAAATTGTTTAGGATGAATAAAATAAAATTTCTAAAATCTAAACAAAATTTAATGAAATTATTAATTCTGTAAATGAATTTGAATAATTAAACATTATTTAATTAATAAAAGAAAAATTAATTAAATATGATTTAATTAATAATATACAAAAGAATATTATTTAAGCTAGTTAATTATAAATAGTTACAAATAAATTAAAATTATATAATAATGCATATATAAATATAAGTGGAACTAAAATAAACCCAAAATAGATTTTTGGAATAACATACATAAAGTATATATACCATGATTTCATGTGTCCGACACTTGAATCGTAAAGATTGTTAATAAGAAATACATTGTTCCTTAAATTGATATCACTTAAAAATATATATAATAAAGATTACGAATCTCTAATATATAAAGTTGTCCTCTATCATTTATATATTAATAGATTACGTGCATACTCCCTAGTTGTTGAGCAAACTCAAGCTAGGGATGTTATGTCTAGTACTACTAATATACTGTTATATGAGGTATGTTACATGCATGTATTTGTTGAGCAAACTCATGGTGCATGCATTCTACTTAGGCTGTCATGAAATGGTAGGTACGAATAGTTACTCTCTCTCTCTCTTGATTTATTGAGAAAACTCAAGGTCGAAATTGAGATTAGGACATAGACCATGGGTTAGGAGTTGATACAATAAAACTAATAAAGAGTTATCCATCACTTACGGGCATATGGTTTGTTGAGCAAACTCATAGTCCTAATACCAAGACAAGCAAGTTCGAACACTCGCTAGAGGATTCGAAAGATTTCTATATTTCTCTTAAGGTTTTGAGGAATATAAAAGTCTAATAGGAGCCCATGTTAGAAAAATGAAATGATAACATTTAATCATTCTAATATTGTAAGAACATATGCTACGTAAATTAAAATAATATACTTCAATAAAATTGGACAACTATTATAATTGATAAAATGTTCATCAATTAAAATAAACAAGTGAACTGAATTAAGATTGACATGGAAATATAAAATATATTTAATAGTAAACCTTATGACATATTATCGCTTTATGACCCATGCAAGGGCCGAATAATACAACACCTAAATACATTCACACATTGATCACTTAAGTCTTTATTTTCCATGTATTGCCTTTTATGAGTTTTGAACTATGAAATACAAAAATATGGATATTTGATCGCATACAAAAATTATATGTTGAACAGTCGTATTCATTATATACAAAATCTCGATGAAATTGTTTCAGTTGAAATAAGCAAGTAAATCATGTTACAAGATTATGTATGCAGTACGATTAATTAGAATAAGGATCCTTTAGTGTTATATGTAACACTAGACCAAGAGCTACAAAATGGGTCTACGAATTCGATCATTAAAATGTTAGTTTGATCAGTTTACGTAAAGTGCAACCTATTCAATATCCTTAAATAGTTTGACAATTTGAAAGGCAAATGAATGTTTAAGAGTAGATGTAAGACATACATGGTGGGATGAAGAGAGTGAATCATGACCTCTACTTTTAAAGAAACATCGAATTCTAGAATTGTATAAACTACTGGTAGATACTTAATATGGAATGAGAAATGTGATTTCTATTCCAAATGTATTTTCATATAGTTTTTTTAATATAATTTACTTCTTCAATTTCAAGATATTTAATCTGAAAATTTCAAATGTAAACTACTAACTGTATATGAAATAAAATCCCATAATAAGTGGTTAAACGAGGCTTCAAATTTTGCACGCTGTTATAGTAATGACGGAAATAGCGGAAGCATGCCATATGACTCGTACTAGCGAACACATCATGTTACGAAATATTGTTTTCGTATATATACAGTATTAACTGAAAATAGATATAGTTTTATTCTAAGATGGATATTCATTGTAAGATAACTCTATAATAATGATATGTTTTCATAACAAAATGTTGCATTAGCTATAGAAAATATATAAGTATCATAAATTTTTAAATTCTTTTAGAATTATGGACTAATCTATATTTTAAGAATAATTCTATAATCAGATGATTGTGAACCACATGGTACCGACGAATTATATCTCAAATGATTAATGGCAACACACCCATTCAATAGGAGGGAAAAAAGAGTTAATGAGCTCTTCAAAATACATGCACACACACACACACACTCATAAAGTCTAAGGTCCAGTAATACAACAGTAGATCCATTTACTTTATTAAATTCATCGATGAATTATCATAGAAATGAATATGTGTATTTGATACACAAGTAGTGTGTCTACAATAAGTTTATAGAATAAAAAATGAAAGTAGAAAACATGATGTGCAAAGGAAATAGAAGAATTCAATTTATCCAATAGGTGGGTGTATTGGAAAGAGTTCCAAAAGTAACTTATAACAATCTGCTTTTCTTACTCCTAAAGACAACAATTAATACATCCTCGGTATTCATATGTCGATCATCTAAGTGTCTGAAAGACAGGTCGTAGAGTAAAGAAAATAAAAAGACATGGAAACAAACACAGATTTTTCTCACAGCGACATAGTTACATAAACATCATCGCAGAATAGTACATATAGTTACTCCAAAATATTACATCAAAGTTACAACAAATACTATTCCCAACAAGAACAACTATATCAACCTGCCCAAACTGCTAATACATAATATACAAGACAGCGGAAATATGGACAACTACTAGGTAATGATGAAAGCTCCTACTCCATGCTGCTTTCCAAAATGCTCCAAAGAAACACGACTACTTGTCTACTCATAAAAATTTGAGTACCCAAGAGTTTAATGGAAAGAAATAAAAATATGGGTCAAATATGGGTCGGTTTGAGTAAACATAAATTTTAACTTATAAAAAAAATCTTTCAAACCAAAGGCATCTCGTAAGACCACGCCGCACATAAACACGGACGGGTTTTAACCTTACAATAAACAAAACATTTCTATATAAAATCCTCTAATATTATCATAATGTCTAGGTTTAAAATAAATATAAAAACATAGCCAGAATTGTTATATTAATTAAATTCTAGCTTAATAGGTATACAACTAAGTTCGTAAAGGCACGTATTGGAAAATGGATTCCATCAACGACAAGGCATCGAGGTACCACCTATCACGGTGCATCTCTAGATAAAATGCACCGAGAGCAACACATGGACTCCCTACCAACACAAGTCTGGCCTACCCCTTACTGGATAGTGCCTAATACGACCATACCTAGTTGTGATCAACAACCATAAAGGATCCAAAGCATAATATAAAGGAATGATATCAACTCTAGAATGGGATGACCATACCTTAATGGGTGTGACCCACTTAGCCCTACTGCATATCCTCTGATTTTAGTTATTTTCGGTTGTGAAGCTTGAGGTTACGCTTTACCTTTCCTCCTAGCTGACCATCTTGGAATGCCGACATTGCCCTCCAAGTATTCAATGCAATGATAGCATTCCATCCATACAAGTTGTTTTGGGATCGAAAAAACATTCAACAATTACTATCTTCCATTTTGGATTTACTCTCAGGAAGAATAGTACAGCTTTATAACATACTTCATAACGATCCATCGCGAACATTGTTAGTTTGGAGTGGTTCGGATAAATCATACTTATCTGAAACCAGTGTCTCCAAACTAAGCGGTAATTCCCGGCTTACTCAATTCAAGTTCTTTGGAAGTATGCAACAAGTATTCGATTCCTCACCAGGAACTCGAATGTACACAACTACTTCCTAAGTTGAACAGGTCAAGTTTGAAATAACGGGCAATCAGCTAATTAGGGTAATTATACAGAGTTTGCATATGGATAACCATATACTTAATTTAAGCATGACCCCATGTCTACCTCGTTTTTGATATTTCGACCTTACTCTATCCCTCGTCTAGAAATAAATTATAGATTTCACAAATAGAGGATCGGCCTACTCATTGGCTTTTATCGCTAACTATGGGATGACTTACTTCCCATAAATGTGTCACCACATTAGCATTGGTTTCATAATTTTCTAAGGTTACTTAAGGGTAATCGATAAAGAAATCCCTTGATTTAAAACATTCTCGAAAAAAAACAGTTTTAAACAAAACCGATATTTTAGAAACAAACCGATTTAAAACTCTTATTTTTTTGATTAAATAATAAATTAAACCCTTATTAAATAATAATTAAATCTTAATTAAGTCCAAATTAAAATCTTAACTAATTTAACTTAATCGGTAATTAATTAATAATTAAACCCTCTTTTAAATAAATAAATAATTATTAATTAATCTTAGATAAATAAATAAATAAATAATAATTAATCCCTAATTAATAATTAAATAATAATTAAGTTTTAGTTAGTTAACTATTATAATTAACTTACTAAATTAACACTAAAGTTCTAATTACCATTGTTAATTAATGATTAAATACTAATTACCTCAATTAATTAATTAATAGTAAATAAATAAATACATAATTACTTTTTAAGACTTAAATTATGTTTGAAAACATTTTCCAAAAGGTATTCCTAAGTGAAAACACTTTTAGATTTTGGAAACAGTTCGTTTTCACGAACTGCACTTATAGCGACTATCGCTATATGATCCGTAATTTTCAACAACTTGAAATTTTGTTCTTTGGATCTTTAAAACTTTAACTCTTGAAAACTTTACCACTTTTTAAAACATAAAATCATGTTTTGGAACCAAACAAGTTTAACTTAAAAATATTTTTAAATTTAAAGCCCAAGTTCAAAGCTTTTACACAAGGGATTACATGTCGCTTAAACAAGCAAAAGTGCTAACTTTCTTAGCATACATCACGTATTCAAGACCATAATATTATATTCACATCATAAACATTAACATAAGCCAAGATCTCAACTTTCTAACTAATATAAACATTAGACTTCATTTCAAATCTAATTTCAAATCATGGCACGTAAGCACATATAAATCATACCCAAACATCACTATAATCCAAGCACTTATACGTTCATACAAACCAACAATTATTTCACCTAAACACACATCATATTTACAATAAGTTGAGCAATGATTTATGTTTCAAAATCTTAATAAAAAGGTGAGAACTTTACTCATAAAAAGTTGACTAAATCAAGGCAACTTCCTCTAGAATTTGAATATGATTTAAGACTTCAACTTGCCTTTTGGAAAATGATATTTTTATGGGCTTTAGCAAGAATAAGAGTTCGGCCTAGGGGTTTATAATGCTCGACATAGATGGTGGAGGGTAGTGGAGCTTGTTTTGGAAAGTAGAAGTGGAGTAGAAATGGAGGAGGTGTTTAAACAAGTTTTCTATAATTTAAAGTGGAAAAGAGTTAGGATTTTTGAATTTAGACTTAAGAGGAAGCCATGGAAATGATTTAAGTGCTTTGAGGAAGTTTTATAAATTGGAAATGAAATGAGAAAATGTTTAAAAAAAATTAGCAAATGGGTATATATACACATGGATAAGTTAATTTACCAAAATGACCTTAAGGTACATATCCTCCTCTCTTAGCTTGCCACCTCACCATCCATGCTTCCCCTCCCCTTTTCTCACGTATTCCCATGTCTTGCCTCTCTCTTTTTTGAGCCAACATGAAATTAATACTAGCGTACTTAATGTTTTTATGGAAATGACATTTTATGTCACTTATTTTTACATATATATTCTTTAACTTATTTAACTTTCATAAGGTGTCATATAATATTTAAATAACTTAAATAAGCATATACATATATTAAAATGTACTCTAAATTACATATAAATGTGTGTATCTATTACTCAAATGTGCATAATGTTTTTCGATAACTTTTAGACACCGAAAAGTCGAAAATTCGTAAAACGATTTTCGGTCACATTTTCTATTTTTGTTTGAACTCGTTATTTTTGTAAACAAATTTTGAAAAATATTCCGAATTCCTAAGTTATTATTTAAAAGAGTTTTATTTTGAGTTATAAAATTCATTAATTAATTATTAAAAATATATTTAAATATCTATATTTTAAGTGATTAAATTCTGGACCGTTACAATCTTCTCCCCTTAAAGAATTTCGTCTAAAACTTTGCAGACAAAGAGATAACTCATACTAAATTAAAAGGCCATATGTTATATATCATGAAATCCATACAAAGGAAATACACTAAGCATCCATAACACATTAATGCATACACTGTACATACAAACAATGACTATCCTAACTTCAATTCTGGGTAGGCTTCCCTCATATGATCCATCGTCTTCCAATTACAATCTTGGGGATCCTCACTCTACTGAACCTTTACTAAATTCACTACTTTATTGCACAATCTCTTCTCATCCTAATCTATAATATGAACTGGATGTCTAATCACTATCAGGTTCAGTTTTACCTCCAAATCATCTTGAACCGACGATTCTACAATCAATGAAGGGTCATGAACACATTTTCTCTAATGTGACACGTGGAAAACATTATGGACCCCCATAAACTTTCTGGCAACTCGACTCTGTAGGCGAGCGGTCCAATCCTTTCAATAATTTTAAAAAGTCCAATATACCTTGGTGCTAACTTTCCAGCCCTTCCGAATCAAACGACTCTTATGATAGGGGAGATCTTTACAAACATAGAGTCTCTGACTTCAAATTCCAAATCTCTTCTCCATTTATCGGCATAACTCTTTTGTCAATCCTGGGCTTCCTTCATCCTTTTCTTTATCACTGTAATCTTTTTAGCAGCTTCCAGGATCATATCTGGTCCTAGTACTAGCCGTTCTCTAGTCTTAACATGCTGGTGACTTGCATGGACGTCCATAGAGGGCATTGTAGGGTGCCATGTCGATGATCGTTTGATAACTGTTGTTGTAGGAGAATTCCACTAAGTGAAGATGATCTTCCCATGATCCTCTAAAATAGAAAATACGTGCTCTCAAGAGGTCTTCTAGAATCTGGTTTACCCTTTTCGTCTGTCCATCCGTTTGGGGATGGTATGTTGTTTTTAAGCTTAGCTTTGATCCTAAAGCTAGTTGCAAAGCCTCCTAAATTTGACTAGTAAAGATAGAATCTCGATCACTTACTATACTCACCGGGACCCCATGCAATCTAACAATCTCCCTCATACAAATTTCGGCCAAAGAGGCTGCAGTCCTTGTCGATTTTTCTGGGATAAAATGAGTAGGGTTCGTTAGTCGATCCATGAAAACCCACACTTCTTCATTTCCTCCTTTTGTTCTAGATAGACCATCGATAAAATCCATTGATATCATCTCTCATTTCCAATTTGGGATTTCTAAGGGCTGAAGTAAACCAGATGTCTTCTGGTGATCGCCCTTTATATGCTAAAAGATCAAGCATCTACTAACATATATTCAAACATCCCTCTTCATTCCTTTCCACCAAAATACCTGCTTCATATCTCAATGCATCTTAGAAACACCTGGATGGATATTCAATCTGGATCAATGACATTTCGATAAAACTTCTTGTCTAAGGCCATTGACATTAGGGATGCAGATCCTCCTATTCATACGCAAAACGCCTTGGTTATCCATCTTAAAACTTGCACATTGCCTCTCCTCAACAACCTTGATGATCTTCATTAAGAACTTATTTTCCTTTTTCTTACTAGAAATCCTTTCCAATAACATCGGTGTAACTTTCAAGAGGGCCAAAACTGCATTCCAACTTAAGGGGTCTGCCACTACATTTTCTTTTCTTGGTGTATAGAGAATATCCTAGTCGTAAGCTACCAGGAACTCCAACCATCGTTGTTGCCTCAGGTTTAGATCCTTCTGAGTGAAAAGATACTTCAATGACTTGTGATCCGTGAAGAGCTCGAACTTTTCACCTATTTAAAGAAGGAAATTACTAACTAGGATCCCTAAAGATTAGAAATAAACAAAAGAGGAAAGAAGGATTCTTACCCAGCAAGTAATGCCTCCACATCTTTAACGCGGATACTATGGCTAACAGCTCCAAGTCATGCATTGCATAATTCTTCTAGTGAGGATTTAACTGTCTACTTGCATGGCTATAACCTTCTCATGCTACATCAACACTGCACCCAAACCAACTCTACATGCGTTCGTATAAACAGTTAACCCTTCACCTCCATCAATAATAGCCAAAACAGAGGCTCTGTTCAACCTTTTCTTTAACTCAAGGAATGCATTCTCATACTTTGGAGTCTATTCGAATTTAACATCCATTTTTGTTAGCTTGGTTAGGTGAGCGGTGATCTTGGAATAATCCTTTATGAACTTTCTATAATAACCCACTATCCCTAAAAAGCCTCTCATTTCTGTAGGAGTTTAGGGTCTTTTGAAGTCTTGCACAATAGCACCTTAGATGGGTCAATTGAAATTCCAACTCCTGATACAACATGACCTAGGAATCTTACCTCTGAGTGCTAAAAGTGACACTTAGAAAACTTAGCATTAAGAACATTTTTCCTTAACATTTCTAACAGCACTTCCAAATGGTGTTTATGCTCTTCTTCAATCTTGGAATAGATAAGCATATCGTCAATGAAAACCAACACGAACTTTTTGAGAACATCCCTAAAAACTCGATTCATAAGATCAACGAAAAACGCAAGTGTATTGGTCAGCCCAAAAGGCATAACCAATCACTCATAGAAAAAGTCTGGTCCTCTAAAAGCAGTTAAGGGTATACTATCCTCTACTAACCTTAATTGATGGAAACCCGTAGCAAGGTCTAATTAGGAGAATACTTCTACTTCATGAAGTTGGTCAAACGTATCATCTATGCGAGGTAAGGGGTACTTATTCCGAATGGTCTGTTTATTCAACTCCCTATAATCCATCCATAATCTTAAAGAACCATTAGACTTAGCTACAAAAACTACTACTGATCCCCAACTCATATGGCTCTGCCTAATCAATCCTCTTCTCAACAAATCACCTGTTTGATCCCTTAACTTGTGCTTTTCTCTCAGGGCCATTTTACGCAAAGGTTGAATAACAGGTCTCACACCCGGAACTAGATCAATACGAAATTCAATTTCCCGATGGGGAGGTAAACTATTAACTGGCTCAAAAATATCAGGGAAATCTTTAACCACTAATATAAACCCTAGACCTTCTTGGGATGATTCTAAGGTATATAAGAAAGTACACAATAATTTGATAAGCTCATCGCATGGCACCACTGCCAAACTTCCAAATTTGGTTGCTAAATATATTGTCCTTCCAACACAATCTAAGACAGCTCTATTCTCATCTAGCCAATCCATACCGAGTAAAATATCAAACCCATTAAAATCTTGAACAAATAGGTTACAAGAAAAATGGTGGGTAAGATACGAAGCTCATACATCTTTACAAACCATACATAGATTAGTTACGCCTCCTATGGGATTTGATACAAAAATAGGGGTTTCTACTATTTTAGAGGAGGGTTGTAATTTTCTAACCAAATCAAGAGAAATAAAGCTGTGGGAAGCCCTGGTATCAAAAAACCTCTAACAAAAATGCCATTAATAAGTAAAGTACCTTCCAAAACTCCCTTCCCCTTAACGTTTCCGGAAGTTGAGGGTTCGTTCTTAATTGCATGAACTTTAACTTGTTGTCCCCTCTTCAGTAATGGGCAGTCCTTAACAATGCTCCTTGGCTGTTGGCAATTGTAGCAAAGCTTTTTGAACCATATGAGAGATAGATCCTGCCTTTTGATTCTTACAAAATTTTGTAGTGTGACCTTTTTTATTACAATTTTGACAAATAACTTTATCATACCATTTCTCCTATACCTCGCTTCTATGCTTTCGTTTACCTTGCTTCTTCCAATTTGGATTAAACTTCATTTTTTTTGAGTTATTGGTATCGCCATTGGATGGTGCTGCTGCTGTTGATGGCTTCTTCTTTAAAAGCACTTCATACCTAAAGGTTATGTCCACCAAATCTACAAATGATTCCTTCACATGAGCGGTCTTTTTTTCATGGAACTCTTCTCTCATACCTAACACGGACATTTCATTCTTCTTTAATGGGGTGTCACTAAGTCCAGGGCCAAAATGAGATAACTCGTTAAACTTCGTCCCATATTCCGCCACCGACAAGTCTTCCTGTTTTTGATCCATAAAACTTCTATATAAGTGAGTTTTGCTCACAGCTGGCATGAACTGGTTTTCTAATACTTCTTTAAATCTAGTCCATGAGAACTCATCTTCTGGAACATTTGCGGTGATAGAATACCACCATCTAGCTACACTCTCTTGCAACTCCAAGCCGCCAAGAAACGTTTTTGATCATCAGAAATGTCCAAGCCTTTGGAAATCTTCTCACATGACTGTAACCAAGCTTGTACTTCAATTATTGATTTTGTACGCTTGAATGGTTTTCCTCCTAGTTTTGTGAAATCCTTGCATAGAGCTGTGAAGTTTACTCAAGGCTGTGTTGGGCTACTACCTCAACAACTACTCCACCCCTTCTAACATTTGGGGTTCTTTCATTTGTGGTTGTTGTGCTATTGTTTCCCCTTCCTCGTCCCCTTCTCGTACTCATTCTTACTACCTGAATAAAGTAAGATATCTTTAGAATACATAAACGAGATTATCTTAGTGAAAAAGAGCATAAAACCAAACATGTAAATATTGACCAGAACTACACGAATACACACTCTCAAAGATTGAACTCATTCTACGGTACTACTAACCCAATCTCTAATGAGTCGACCCCAACCAAGGCCTAGGTGTTCGCTCAACCTAAGCTATGATACCAACCATAATGATCAGCCTTTCTTACACCTAAAGACGACACTTAATACATCTTCGGTATTCATGTGCCGATCATCTAAGTGTCCGAAAGACAGGTCATGGAGTAAAGAAAATAAAAAGACAATGAAATAAACACAGATTTTTCTCACAATGACAAAGTTACATATACATCATCGCAGAATAGTACATATGGTTACTCTAAAATATTACATCAAAGTTACAACAAGTACTATTACCAACAAGAACAACTATATCAGCCTGCCTAAACTGCTAATACATAATATACAAGACACAGCAGAAATATGGACAACTACTAGGTGATGATGAAAGCTCCTACTGCATACTGCTTTCCAAAATGCTTCAAAGAAACCTGAGTATTTGGCTACTCATAAAAATTTGAGTACCTAAGAGTTTAAGGGAAAGAAATAAAACTCCGAGTCAGACATGGATTTGGTGTGAGTAAAGCATAAATTTTAACTTATAAAAAAATCTTTCAAACCAAAGGTATCTTATAAGACCACCTGCACATAAATACGGATGAGTTTTTATCTTACAATAACCAAAACATTTCTATATAAAATCCTCTAATATTATCATAATGTCTAGGTTTAAAATAAATATGGAAACATAGACGAAATTGTTACATTTATTAAATTCCAACATAATAGGTATACAACTAAGTCTGTAATGGCACGTATTAGAAAATAGATTCCATTAATGACAAGGCACCGGGGTACCACCTGTCATAGTGCATCTCCGGATAAAATGCACCGAGTGCCACACATGGACTCCCTACCAATACAGGGATTGGCCTACCCCTTACTAGATAGTACCAAATACGATCATACCTAGGTTGTGATCAACAACAATAATGGATCCGAAGCATAATATAAAGGAATGATATCAACTCTAGAAAGGGATGACCATACCCTAATGGGTTCGACCCACTTAGCCCTGCTGCATATCCCCTAAATTTAGTCATTTTCAGTTGTAAAGCTTGAGGTTATGTTTTACCTTTCCTCTTAGCAGACCATCTTGGAATGCTACATTACCCTCCTGCCAATCAATGCAATGATAGCGTTCATCCATACAAGTTGTTCCAGGATCGAACAAACATTCAACAATTACTATCTACCATTTTAGAATCACCCTCAGGAAGAATAGTATAGCTCCATAGCATACTTCATAACTATCCACCGTGAACTTACTAGTTTGGAGTGGTTCTGATAAACCATACTTATTCAAAACCAATGTCTCCAAACTAAGCGGTAATTCTCGGCTAACTCAATTCTGATTCTTTGGAAGTATGCAACAAGTATTTGAGTCCTCACCGGGGAACTCGAATATACACAACTACTTCCTAAGTTAAAACAGGTCAAGTTATAAATAGCGGACAATCCGCTACTTAGGTTAATTGTACAGAGTTTGCATATGAATAACCATATACTTAATTTAAACATGACCCATTGATAGAAATTAACCCTTCCATATCTATCACGTTTCCGATATTTCGATCTTAATCTATCCCTTGCCTAGAAATAAATTCTAGATCTCACAAATAGAGGATCAGCCTACTTATCAGCTTTTAGTGCTAACTTTGGGATGACTTACTTCCCATAAATGTGTCACCACGTTAGCATTGGTTTCGTATTTGTTTTAGGTTACTTAAGGGTAATTGACAAAGAAATCCCTTGATTTAAAACATTTTTGAAAAAGCTAAACAGTTTTAACAAAACCAATATTTTAGAAACAAAGCGATTTAAAACCCTAATTTTTTAATTAAGTAATAAATTAAATCCTTATTAAATAATAAGTAAATCTTAATTAAGTCCTAATTAGAATCTTAATTAAATTTAACTTAATAGGTAATTAATTAATAATTAAACCCTCTTTTAAATAAATAAATAATTATTAATTAATCTTAGATAAATAATAAATAATAATTAATTCTTAATTAATAATTAAATAATAATTAACTTTTAAATAGTTAACTAATTATATTTAACTTAATTAATTAACATAAGTACTAATTACCTTTGTTAATTAATGATTAAGTACTAATTACCTTAATTAATTAATTAATAATCATTAATTAATTAAATAATCAAATCCATAATCCATTTTTTTCATTCTCTTTTTCATTTTAAAACTTCCTAATCTCTTGAAATAAAATCCATTGCTTCATAACATATTTTTCAAGTTTTAAAAGTCTTAGATTTCCACTTTAAATGTCTTCCAAAACTTGTTTAAACATTTCTACATCCACTTAAACATCTTAGCTTCCAAAATCAAGCACACCTTCACCTATAACACTTAAGGCCGTACCCTATACCCTTAGGGACGAAATTATTTTGCCCTCTAATCCGTCCAATGACTTCATTTTTCCAAAGAAATTATAAAGATCTAGGTGTGCACGAGTTCTAGTAAGAGTTTGCTTCAAGTTAGTAAGCTTATGGGTGAGAAAACATTAGTTTAAAGTTAAAAGTTGTTAGCTTGATATATATGATGTGTATTTGGCATATGATGTATGTTGGCTTATGTTTGGTTGGTTATGTATTGGATATCTTTTATTATGGTTGATAGAAATGGTAAAAGTGGACTTGAATTAAAGTTCACTTAGTATGGTTTAAAGTTGTGAACTTGGATGTGATATAGTATGTTAACATGAGATAGTTGTTTAAGTGGATTTGGTTGTGATATTGTATGTGTATTTGGATGTGATGATTGATGGCAAACTAGTTTGCAAAGTTGTTAAGTAAGATTTAAGTTCCTTGGAAAATTTGTTTATTTGTTTAAAATTTTTAAAAGTTAAAGTTTTTTAAATTTGTTTTGGATTTTCAAATACTTTGCTTTAGTTAAGTTTAAAAAAAACAGGTTAAAGGAAGAAGCTTGGAGGTTAGTAATTTAGAAACAAATTCTAACTTACCACATCCATAGCGATAGTCGCTATAGATGTGGCTCGAGGAATAATCAACATTTTTAAGTAAAGTATTTTTAACTTAACTTTTGAAACTATATTTTTCCAAGTTTTAATTAGAGATAAAAGTTAATTAAAGTTTACCTAAGACAAGGATAATAATTAATTAATTAAATTATTTATTTATTTATTAAAGATAATTAAGAGAAATTAGTAATTAATTAATACTTAGGCATTAATTAAGTAAGTTAATTAAGATTAGTTTGACTAAGAATGTTTTAACTTAATTATTAATTAAGGAAATGATTAAGTTTTAAATTTTTATTTAATATGGTTTAATAATTTATTTAATTATTATAATTAAGTTAATTATTTAATTATTATTTAATTAAAGTTAAATTATTTAATTAATCTTAAATTATTTAGGGTTAATTATTAGTGATTAATTAGGACTTAACTAAGATTAATTAAGGTTTAATTATGAATTAATTTTGATTTAATTTTAATTAAATGAGATTTAACTAAGCTTTAATTTATGGTTAAGCTGAGATTAATTATTAAAAGTTATTTTAAACTTTATCAATTGTGTTTTAAGTCGATTTTCTTTTATAAGTGAATTTATTTTAATCAAGGGATATCTTGTTTGTGACATTAAGTAGCTAAACAACTGTGAATGAGCGTACTAAGTTGAATTGAATTGTGTGGACATCCATTAGCAGAATAAAACACTATTCTGCTATAACGTAAATTGTTTGATTGTTTGAATACCAAATTACAAGAATAAATTCCTTACAAGTAGTAAACTGTTTGGACATCTATTTAGCAGGACAAATCACCATCCTGCTATTATGTTATTTGGACATGTATATGCATGTGTTTTATATTGACATGTTATTCCCTAATTTGAATATGAATTGAATTACACATATGTTAGCTTACGTAAATAAATTGATAAGTGAATTGGAATTAAACTTGGAACTAAATAGGACTTAAATTAGTACCATTGGGATTGCTAAACTTCTTTTTGAATCTTAAAGTATGGTTTTGAATTAACTTAAATCCAACTCAAGCGTTTCGCTCTGAAGACATCTTGAACGGTATGGAATCATAAATGGAGTTTTGAAGTGCAAGGGCTATTTGCTACTAACTCTGAGGGTGATTCAAAAATGGGTGTAGTGAAGGTAGTGCCTTTGGTTCATTCATCACCTGAACGACTTGTATGGATGAATGCTAACATTGCATCATCACTTGGAAGGCAATGTTAATATTCCAAGTGGGATTATTATTCTAAAAGGTAAAATGTAGTCTCAAGCCTCATCAACCGGGAAATGACAAGAATCGAGCATGCAGCAAGGCCATGTGGGTCGCACCCATTTGGGTATGGTATTTTCAAATTTAGATCGTTTACTACCTACTAATGTATGCTCCGAGGCCCAAACGAAAGGGTGCTCATATTCGGTACTACTAGTCAAGTTGTAGGCCAGTCCTACGTGGCATGGGTACAAGATGTTCTTGTCAGACCCCGGTGCATTTTATCTAAAGATGTACCATCGAAAGGTAGTTCCTTACCTTGTTATAGTATGGAATCTATTCTCCAATACGTGCCTTTACTACTTTAGATGTACCCAACTATGTTGAAATATGAGATGAAAGCATTTCAGCTATATTCATATTTTACTTAAATCGTAAGACATTATTATAATATCACTTGATTTTCTATATGGGCCTTTGCTATTTGGAGCAATCTTTGGACTCACATATCTGTTCGAGCCAAGCTGGTAGCCAGATAGGGCAAACTACTCAATTATCAAAACTTAATTCTTCGACACTACCTTCTCAAACACCTTATTATCTAGGCTGTGAGCTTAATTAGTTAACCAAAATATAACTAATTTAGACCGCATTAGCTATTGGACTTTGATACCATTGTTGAAACCGAGCCAGCCCGCGGTAGAGTAATTTGGTAAATTTCAGTTTATTTTACCTATTTGGATCTTTAAGTGGCCTATGTAGTCTTAGTTCATTTAGAACATTTCTTATAATAAAATAAATATTTTATTTAAATTTATAAATAAAGTTTTATTTTATATAATTTGTACTGTATTTTATATATGTGTATCATATACACATATGTGTATGGGTGCACGTGCAATGGGATAATGTGTATATGGTTCGCATGCCCGTGCATAGATATTGGGATTTACATCGCAACGGACATGTTAGTCCCTCGTGTATACAAATAGATTATTTAAATGTATGTATGTGTATATGTGTGCATCAAAATATTGTATAAATAAATGTGTGTATGTATATACATATAAATATAATTATAAAATTATTATAAATTATTGATTATAAATTATTGACACAAAGCATTTATAAAATATACATATTAGTGTGTGTGTATGTGTATAAATAAATATAACTAAATTATAAAATTATTTCAAAAATTTTATTTTATTTTGTATGAAATCTAAACTAAAATTATTTATTTATAATTTTTTAATTTAATTTACATACATTTTACATATAAACATGTAATTAGTTATATATATATACACACACACATATCTATGAGGATATATAGATATAAATATAAATTTATAAATAAATTTAAATGTTTTGCCGGTGCTCTCGGCCAGAAATAATTGGTTTTTCTAATTTTATTTTTGGTTTTAAATATTTTATTAATACATACCTATAATTAATTAAAATACATACAAAATTAATTAGAAAAAAAATTTAAGAATTAATTTTGATACATAATGTTTATGTTACAAACTTTTTTTTTACAGAATTTTATAATATCTATAAATATGTATGCATTATTTTACTTATTTAACCAATTTTTAATTAAATAATTAAACTATATATATATGTGAAAAAAAAATATTTTTTATTTTTGCTGAAAGCTTTTTTGGTATGAACAATAAATTTATAAAATTTAAATATATATATATATATATACAATATGAGACTTAATCTTTTACATTTAGGTTTAATTCTTTAAAATCAATTAATAATATTATTCTAATCAAATATATTTTTATTATTAGGTCATGAGCAACATAGAAGTATTCACAAATATTTTATTACTATATATATAAATATATATTGCACTCATACAAACAACCATCGGCATGTGACAATCCAATAGCAAACTGATTCGTGATATTTATAACCACACAACATATGGAACAATGAACATATAAACATTAGTATTTAATGGTAAATTAGCAAAGTACCTTTCACTAAAGCCTAAATTTTGCACATTGAAATGGAGAAATGAACTCCATGAATCGAAATCCAATCCCAAAGTTGCTTGCTTTCGAATTGCCTTACCACCAACGAGTGAATCGAAACAAATTAATATGAATTAGTGCTTGGATTTTTGGGGTTGTTGTATGGTGATGGCGGCCTGATATAAGCAGCAAAAGAAGAGTATCGAAAAAGTATTTACAAAGTGTGGGTTAGAGGGATTATATAAAGAGAGACTAGGGTGTGAAATAAGGATCAAGATCCAGTTATTTCCCTTTCTATTTCTCACTCTTTTGAATTCAAAATTCCTTCCTTCTCTATCATAATATGGCCGACTCTAATGTGATGCCCTATAGCCGTCTATACGAACCCCAAACTTAGGCCTTAAAACTATTTTAATCCCAAACAATATTTGTTGCATTTAAATCCTATTAAACGAGTATTGATATCGTATATCAAATAGTGTTTACATAACTATCATATGCACATTATTTAATACTGTTTAACTCACATCAAATGAAATTTCATAATTAATATTTCATAGATATTAATTGATTTGTAATAATTATAATATAATTAAATCGGGTGGTAACATGAGTATTGAATGTTTAAGTTTCGTGACTCTTAGGTGTAAATTTGGTCAGCGATTAATATCGAATAATTCAAATATTAACATTCACACTTCACTTAGAAGGTGGTGTGACAATATGGCCAAATTTATAGCTTGCTTGGTTTCAATTAAATCGAATTTGACTTTATTAAGCGTTATCTGATAGTGATAATTATTTACACCAATCCTCTTTATCTAACCTATATCAATTTGGACTTATGTTATTTAGTAGTGGTTAAAATTTCAATATCGTCCATATTCAACTCTATAGTCCAAACATAGGTCCTTGGTTCAATAATAACAATTATTATTAATTGAACTACTATGGCTAGAGACTTTGACTTTGAGTTGACTTCGGTTGACCATGATATTAATCCCATACGACTTAAAAGAGAATCCTCTCTTGAATAGTATCTTAGTTCTAATGCTTCCACTCGACCCAACTATAGTCGTTCGATGAACGCCGTGCCACTAATTAACTATAATCAAAGCAGAGTTTCCACATTAGAGATCAACGGTATTCTCAAGTTAAGAGAACTGTGCAATTTTGTCACATCGATATTTTCTGTTTGACCTTAGTTATATTAACCAATAGAAAACTATCGATTGAGTCATTCCATGGTTATCCAATAACTATTAGTATGTAATCCTTTTGTTTCCCCATTGGTTATGAGTAATACATTGCCCAACATTTGGACAGCATTACATACTCTAGTCTCAATGAATGTATGGATATCTAGTCTCGATACATCTTGACTAGGAATATTTAAAATGGTATGTTTAATTTCATTATGATAAATTAATCATGGTTACAACACCTTGTTACTAATATCACAAAACTTACCATTTATGGATTTTCTGTTAAATATACTTTGAATTAAATTAATTAATTAATATAACACATTACACCAAGTATATAATTAAAAGAAAACACCTTTGTTTCAAACAAGATTGGTTACCAAGTTAGATGTTTGTAGCAAATTACATAATCGCCCCTTGGGCATACACCTAACCCTATCAATTATTAGTAGAGATTTTAATGTAACCTAATTTGCTTATGAAAGCAATAGAAAATAAAATGAATATGTAGATGATACTGATGATTTTAGTGAACTTATGAGAATATGTGAATTGATTGACCTTCCACTCACCAATAGAAAGTTCACTTGGAGCAATGGGTGGGAATGTCCTACTTTAGTGAAGCTTGATAGGTTTTTTATAAACCCAAAATTTGAAGATATCCATCAACTTTTTTTCAAAAAGGACAATCTACTTTAATATTAGATCAAAATCCTATTGTATCTGATTCTAGAAATAATGTTAAAAGGAAGCTTATTTTTAGTTTTGATATAATATAGTGCCATGAAGAGGGATTTGAAGATATAATTAAAAGGAAGTGAAATGAGTATTGGAAGGCAGGTGATACCGTATGTATTATAGAAACTGAAATATCTCAGAAAGTTTTTGAAGAAATGGAATAGTGAAGTTTCTAGAAATATTAAACTAAAGAAGGAGAAGTTGGAGAATGAAATTTAAGATTTGAACATCGTTGCTGAACAAAGCAATTTGAATGATGAAGAGGAAATTTATTTGTAGGTTAAGGAGAAGGAATTGTTAAAGTGATTGACCAAGAAGAAATATTGTGGAAGCAAAGGTCTAGAACTCAATGGTTAAAGGAAGGTGATAAGAATACTAGATATTTTCATGTAGTGGCAAATGGAAGAAGAAGGTCAAATAAGATTTGTAGTTTGATGTATGATTAAGTAGAAATTAGTAAATAAGGGGATTTAATTAGAGCCTTCAGTGTTTATCATCAAAGAATATTTGGAAGATGTAGAGAGAATATAGTTGATGTTGACTGGAAGCTTTTACATCCTTGTAATATTAATTTTTCTAGCCTGGATGTGTAATTTATCGAAGCAGAAGTTTGGAATGCCTTGAATGAAATGCCTAATGATAAAGCTTCTGCACCCGATGACTTTCCAAAAAAAATTAAAAATATATTGGAATTGGCTAAAAGGTGACATAATGAGAATGTTTGATGAATTGGATGCTGGGATTTTGAATATTTAGAAAATAAGCTATGCAAATGTGTTGTTGATACTTAAAAAGGAAGGGAATGTGACTTCGGTAGATTTTTGACCTATTGGTTTATTAAATGGTACATACAAGTTGATAACTAAGGTACTAGCTAATATACTAAAAGTTTGATTGGCAGAGCTCAAACTGCATTTATAAAATGCAGGTTAATTCTTGAAAGAGCCGCATTAGTTCAGGAAGTTGTATCCTTATGTAATAAGAACTCAATACATCGTACTATTTTGAAATTGGATTTTGTTAAAACTTTTGATGTTGTTGATTGGACTTTTATAATTGATTACCTTAGAGCAAGAGGTTTAAGTGAGAAATGGATTATGTGGATTGCAAATATCTTTCCATCGGGCAAAGCAAGCATTTTTTTAATGGGGTTGCTAGGAAAATAATTAGCTCTAAAAGAGTTTTTAGGCAAGGTGATCCACTATATCCATTACTATTTGATTTAGCCACTAATGTTTTCACACAAATATTGAGGGACGGTAGTAACAATGGAATACTCAAAAGTTTTGGAAGAGAATTCATTATGGGAGGTATCAATTCATTGCATTACGCTAATGACGTTATCATTTTTAGTAATCCCAATTGTAAATATATAGCTGCTTTAAATTCATTTAATATGCATTCGAAAGACCATCTGGACTTCAAATTAATTTCCATTAGAGCTCTGTTTGGGTCATTGGGTTAGATGATGAAGTCGCTAAACTGAAAGCTGAAATGCTTAATTGCAAAATGGGAGTTTTTCCTTTGAATTATTTAAGGTTATGTATCAGGCCTGGTAGACTGCATAGTGAATATTGGTTTCCACTAATAAATAAGTTTAATAATAAGCTTGTTAAATGGAAAGTTTGTTCACTATCGAAAAGATGGAGATTTGTTTTGGTAAACTCGGTGCTCTCAGCTTTGCCTCTATATTGGTTTTCTTTTTATAAATGTCCTATTTGGGTCTTGAAGAAAATTGATGCCATTATGAGGAATTTATCTGGAATGGGAAAAATGAAACTAGTGTGCTGAGCTGCTTAATTGTTTGAGATAAGTTGTGTAAGTGAACCGAGCAAGGATGTTTAGGTATTTTGAATTTAAATGACATGAACTCTTCTTTACTTAGTAAGTGGTTAAGGGATATATTGAGTAACAAGAATGTTTTGTGGAAAGAGTGGATTTTAAATGCTTATTATGATGTAGTTTTTTCATGGCATGCTGATTCTAGAAAGTGTTCTAAATTCTGGAAAGATATTATAAGTAACTCATATATGTTCAGACTTGGAACAAGCATAACAGTGAATAATGGAGTTAACCCTTCTTTTGGTTAGATAATTGTAATGCCAATTACATTTTCTATATAATTCAATTTGTTGTTCTAATTGGTGAGTAATAAGAGAAGTTTAGTAGCAAATATGTATGATATGCAGGCAGGAGGTTTTAAATGGAAATTATCCTTCAATAGAATTATAGAAGGAGGAGCACTCAGTCAACTGTTGAAGCATATTACATTGTTAGAACATAAAGAGTTAAACAGTGGAAGAGATGGAGTTAACTAGTACATGTCTAGTATGAAGATATTCAGGGTGAAAAATCTTATATAAGTTCATAAACTTCTCTGGCAGGAAATATGATGGTTTCGAAAATATATGGAGTGTTAAAATGATTTCTATGAAAGTTAAAATCCACATGTGGATATTAATGCATGGTAAACTTAATACCATGAGCATGCCGAGGAATAAAAACATGAATATCAAAGAGAAATGTTTGTATTGTGGTAAAGGGGAGAAAAATTATACTCATTTATTTTGTGAATGTGATGTTGCATTTTACGTATGGACTAAATGTTTGATGCATCTGAATATTGATTTAGAATGGAGAGAGTTTATTAGTGACCAGTTTGAGTTCTGGAGTTATTCATACCGTCAGCTCACAAAAAAAGAAATGCTTAGTAAAAAAATTTTACTCAATTTTGCATATTGCTGGGTAATGTGGAATGAAAGAAACACTAGATGCTTTAAAGGAACTGCTAGAAACTTTAATACAATCTTATTTTAAGTGCTTAAATTTTGCGCATATATAGGCAAGTGTGGATAAGTGGAAGCATGTTGACTTGGTGGAGGACAGTATTGGTGCTAGAGTACGCAGAAGGGGTAGGGGCAGCAGTAACTGAAGAAGGTATTATCTTTTTGTTATTTGCTATGTTCTATGTATGAGAAGTTATTTTGTGTAATGTTTTGTTTAAAGTGTGTTCCTTTTGTTATTCTTTTTTAGCTCCTACGTAAGCATGTCAGGTCATGATGGTGTTGTATTTTATTTCTCCTACGTGAGAATGGTCATGTTGTTATAGCCTGGTGCTGTTATTTTGTTGCTTTTATGTGAGCTATGTGGTGTTGTAGCTTGATGATTATATACTTTTATTTTGTTATAAATATGGCATAGTAAGTTTATAGATTTCTAAGTAATTCCACTACCCATTCTATAGAAAAAGAATGTTGATAATTCTAGTATTGAGTCTTTTGATGGTGTACCTTGGAAATGGGGATGCGTTAGTTAGTGTGGGAAGTCTTTTAGACTGTGTAGTTTAGTTCTGGAGTTGTTGGGCTCTGAATGTAGTACTTGGAACTTGCACAGTTCATATGTAATGTAGATTCCACCCCATTTTACCCTCTACTATGTTGCTTTGCTTGTTGACTTCATTTACACGAATCTTCTTTGATTATTTAATTGAAAAATGAATGTAACCCTTCCTCCCAAGTCTACGCTAATGCTTAAAGGAGAGACTTGTCATTTCACACTCGGCATTTAAGTGGTCTAGTCAATCATTTTTGTATTTAATAAATAGCATGTTGTGATTGGTGGCATTGTCTTCTCATTATCAATTACATCGTTTCATGTTCTGAGAAATCCACTTTGTATTTTGAGAATTCTCTTTATTATTAATTAACAACCAACTATCCATATCTTTGTACTATTTAGATTCTGGCAACTGTGATTTCTCTTATCTCTTATATACCTATCTTCACCCATCGGATTTCTTTTTACTCATTTGAAATCTCTCAAGCACTACTAGTTTCCCCATTACCAACTTGTCTATTGATCTCTACACCGCTATGTCCATTCGAGATTTCTATTGATTATCTTGTTGGTTTACAAGTACAGTTATTATGGTTTGGTACCACTCCATGGGTGATTACAAGGAAATATATAATAATTGCAAGGAAGTGAAAAGATCCTCGAGAATGATCTCCAAGCCTTCTATTTATAGCTATAGGTTGCCAGAAAATGCTCCACTATGTCTTCCTCTACGATTACCACTATCGAGCAGCAGTTTTCCTCGAAAAAACATGACTAGGTCAGCAATGTTGATTGATCGGTACCGATCCATAGCCATGGATAGGTACCGATCCATAATCCATAAGATCTTCACATGGATCCTTCTTGCTATTTTGGATGAAGCAACTTGTCGTTTGACTTCACGATTCATACCTTGTTTGCATGGTTATCAGCTTGTTTTCGGGCCAATAGGATGGATCGGTGGAGGAGTAGAGTTGCTGATTTCAGGTGCTCGAGGCATTCGATAGAAATTGACATGCGATCGATCAGTGAAGCTTGGATCGAGTTTCCATTATCAATACCTCAGCATAGGAGGAAAATATGGGCATTCTTGATGGGGTTCTATGGATCTGTATCAATCCATGGGTATGGATCGGTACCTATCCATCACTTTGATAGATCTTGCCTTGTAATTTTTTGGGATGGTCTTAGCTTCCATCTTATGATCTTGGTTGTACTTAGTTTCTAAACTCTGTCATTATCTCTCCGAGCTTCCTGGCTTGATAGCTTTCAAGTTTTACTTATTCGGTCTATTCAAATATTGCCTGGTCAAAAGGCCGAATAACACCATTTAAGCTATATTCAAAGTCTTTCCAATCATTAGCCCTAAAGCTTTTCCAATTCCATTACCAATAACCCATAACCATCATTATTAATGTCTACAAATGCGAGGGATAGTACCCAAGTCACTTAATACAATTTTAGTGGAAGATAGGCCGACTCTGACCGTTTAAGATCTCAGTTGAGGTAGGCCCCCATCATTTAATACCTACTCCCAAGACGAACTCCTTGCAGATGCCTATCTAGCTGACATTGCATGGAAATCTCTTCGGTTACTTACTACTTCCCATTGAAGTATACGTTTTCGAGATATCCTTAACCGTACTAACAATCAATCCTGACCATTTAATACTTCATATATGGGAAAGAGTTGGACCCTCAAGCAACCACTTAATGCCTTCAATCCATGAAGCGGGTCCTTTGTATTATGACACGTACTCCACAGAGACGTCTCACATTAGTCCGAATATTCATAGGAACTGATAGCAAGATTAGCTGGGCAAATTTACCCTATATAATTGGGACTAACCTCGCATCAACCATAGTTACTTATTATAGACAATGTCTCACAACAACCCAAAGTCACACTGGTGATGGCCAGATTAGCTGAGACAACTTCTACGTGCTTTTGACTGACCTTTGCATCCCTATAACTTAGTCATAATTCATAACACTCTCCAAATATATTATCGTACATCTGACCGTTATTCATTATTTTAGATCTTATAAGAATTCCTACTTAATTTGTTTTAATAATCAATTACTTTCCTAAGGGGGATTTAATGATAATTATTACCTTAACTATTTATGAAATTAATACGTCATAATTGTACATTATTTACACTAGTGTGTGTGTGTCTGTCTATATATATCTATGTGCGCGTGCGCGAATTTATTAATTTCTATGCGTGTGGAGGTTACGCCCCAAACTAACGTTCAAGTGTCAAATCTTCGAAAATTATACAAGTCTCATTTCCACAATAACATATATACCATAAATCCAACATTCCAAAATCAAATCAATAGACCTGTATATAGAATCCAAATCCAACTTATTTTATATTAAAACGATGGAATAAATCAATAATAATGGAAACTTACAATTTATTAATTTTACGCTCTATTCGTCTTCTTTTACGTGAACAATTTGCAGAAATAGGCAATGTAAACTACAAATAAGAATTCCTACCTTACACATCATTTTCTAATCAAATCCCTTAATCAGATCCAAAGAAAAAGAAAAAGAAGCGGACTGGAAGGTAAAACACTTAAATTGTAAAATAAAAGCCTTGCCACTCAACTACACCGGTCGACCACCGCTTCCCACCGGTCGACCGCTAGCGGACAACCGATCATGGGTAAGGGGTTGACCCTATTCTGGGAACGATAATATATTTTCCGTTGTTAATTTATTTTTTTCCTTAAATATTATTTAATGTTAATTTTAATGTTTGCTTTAACCCTAAATATAATTACTATTAACTTTTGGATTTCAAATTTTGGAATTATTTATTTATTTGAATTTGAATTCTATTTAAATTAATTTGAATCTACAACTTTAAACGTCCATAATTTCCTCGTTTGAGCTCCGTTTTCAACATATTATGTATGAAAATTAATCGAAAAATCGTCAAGAACGCAACGACATAGCTTTCGTGGTCAAATTATGTCTTTTGCAAAATTTTCATTTTTAACCCTATCTTATTTAAATTATTTATTCAATTTATTTATTTATATTTGATTTTACGGGGTGTTACATTCATCCCTACTTAAAAGGATTTCATCCCCGAAATCTTTCCAATGGGCGGACAACGTAACGTGCAATGAATTTCCATATTATACAACCAAGTTATCTACACAACCATCTACTCAACCAAAAGTACAATGTGATTATGTGTGCAGACTTACTATAGGTGAGCTCAATCCTAGCGTGAATGTAAGTGTCGTGACATATAGGCATGTATGCAAACATCCTAAGCATGCAAAATGTCTTCTATATGAGTGCAAAAGTGACAGTAAGAGTGTAACAACCATCTCTTACCATCCAATCTAGCAATCTGATGCAACCAAAACCTAATTTGGTAGAGAAAAGTTCACCGGTGAGAAGATTAGGATGAGAAGTCCTTTTGCTTTCCACCGAATTTTCCCCCACTGTACTTGAACCAGCCTAATTTTTTTTGTTACAGAGTTTCCTAGTTTCGTGCTCCACACTACGTGCGGTGGCATGTGATGTTATTAGCTCCGTCTCAGTGTCCCCCAATTGATCAGGCTCTACCACAGTGGCTGTGCAATGAAGGCATTTCCCTTAAGTGCAAAACGTGAAAAATGTCATGGACTCCTGCCAACTTATTAGGTAGCTCCACACGGTCGGCAAGTCTTTCTATTCTTTCTAAAATTGGGAAAGGCCCAGCAAATTTTGGTGCCAACATTCTCGCCTTTCCAAATCTCACGACCTTTCTAAAAATGGAAGCTTTGATAAAAACTATATCCCTTAATTCAAACTCCAACTTTTTTCTTCTCTTGTCTGTATAGGATTTTTGGCGATCTCGTGTGGCCTTCATTTGCTGCCTAATCTATTCTATCCCTTTCATTTTGCCACGTCAAACACCTAGTGCAAATTATGCCATCTTTTTCTTCATTCCCGTCCAATGGAAAATTTTCTTCATATCCTTATATATCTTATCCCCTTCGGGTTGAAGGGTCATCCTTGAATGGTGCCTCTCCATAAGCTAAAATTTATTTTTTTCCAAAATCCTAAAATTTTTAGGATTAAAACATCATTTATTCCTAATTACTAACCTAATTTCCTCATTAACTTCTAGTCTTACCCACAATTTATCGCTAGTTAAGTGTCCTTATGAAATTTCCTTATTTACATTGTTTGTCTGCATATATATTTATCTAGCGGTCTAATCCCATCCATTAAATCAACCCAATGATAAAACAAGAACATATCTTATACCATATCATATGCTCATTCCATAACATAAGGGAGACAACTAACGATAACAATCCTATAAACTCTAAAAGAAAATTTTGTTGGAAGTTGCTATTTATCATTAACTAATGTTAATGATATTGGGGCCCTAATACTCCTTATTAAATTAAGATAACCATTCTTAGTATGTCAGTCCACTTAATTCTCCATCTTCCTTAATTTTCCTTCTTGGTTTCTAATAAATGTGGTCCATTCATTACTTCAATTAATATACCCTTAATAATTGATCATTATTGTCAAAATTGAACTGTCTCTAATAAATCCTCATTTAATTCCTTTTCTTATTTACCAGATTCAAAATCCCTCTGCTATACCAATTCAGTTCCTCCATAAAACGCCATATTAATTTCCCTAATCAGTCCCCATTTAATTCCTTTCATTAATTACAAATTTATTATCCATTAAATTTGTAATTAATGCCTATAAACCATAATTTGTTAGTTACTAACTAATACGTATACAGTCATAAATTTTGCTATATATATATATTACAATTTTTATATGTCAAGAACGGTTATACATGTGCGTGCGTGTATATTTGTTATTTATAATAATCATTAATTTCTAAACTAGAACATTCATTTCTACATTTTAATTTATAAAAGTTATCCTTCTAAAAAGGATTACCATT
Organism: Allium fistulosum; assembly: GCA_030737815.1. Lineage (NCBI taxonomy): Eukaryota > Viridiplantae > Streptophyta > Magnoliopsida > Asparagales > Amaryllidaceae > Allium > Allium fistulosum. The sequence goes on along the minus strand of CM060908.1, from coordinate 408,094,376 downwards.
ATAATATTCCATAAATTAACCAAAGTGAGATATTTGCTTCGTTTGAAAAGACAAGGAATTATTTCCTTTTGACGAAATAGATAGTGTAAGCTATGGAAAAAATATCCATCCCTTACACATATTTTTCCCTTTTTGGTATATTCCTTATTAATTCAAATGCCACACTTTTATACATATTTTGAAATCGGAAACTTTATGGAAGTTACACGGAAACCGCTCCAAACAAATCAAAACATAGAAATTCACATTCCAAGTCAACTAGGTCAACCTAACTTACAACCCAATTATAAATCTGGAATATGTTCACAACTTTACCAATATTCTACAATTAAATATTTGTGACCGATTTAAAATTTCCAAATCAGGTTGTATATACTATTCCTCTTTTGTTCATATCTTAAAACTTTTACACTGTCTTACCTTGGTAGCGATCCTTATGCAATCCTTACAAAAAATTTGGCTTAGTCCTCAACATTCTTAGAACTAAAATTTCACAATTATTATGTACCTTATCCGGAAACTTTATCTTCATAAATATAAACTTGGCAACCTTTTTTTGTAAATTTCAAAATTTGCTTAGTTCCCAAAAGGTGCCATAAAATTTTTTCCTTTTTCTAACCAATTTTCCTTTTTAAGGACTTTCTACAATAGAAATTTATTTCTTTAAACGTTGAACTTTTAATTCAAAATATTTAAAACTCAATTATTAAACCAAACAATTGTTAAATCAAAAATTCAAAAATTGCTTAATTCCATGAAGGAGCAAAACAATTTCCCTTCTCAATAACCTTCTACAACATACAAAACAGTTGTTTTCCTACAAATAAACTGATTACATTAAATTCAAAATCGGTATATATTACTTCATGAAATTATGGCCTATACTTATGAAAAGTTCATTGACTGCCATTTTAAGGATATATTATTATTATTTTCCAAATTTAGCTCCTTTTATATCTATTACAAAGATTATAACTTCGATAGCATTTCAAAATAATAGGTTTTCCTTTATTAGTCATTCATTATTTCAAGGATATTTCTAGTTACAAGACAATTATTTTAGTAAACCACGTGCATGCCAAATTTCTAACTTCAAGTTGCTATATTATCTCAAAAATATACATCAACATCTATTGTTTTATTACTCAAAATGTACTGTCACTTAACTAAATACTTTTTATAACTTTCCTTAAATCTTATTTAAACTCTTATAATCTTTCGCAATCCTTTTCTTATCAATCCCAATTGATTTCTCTTTTATTACCATTTTAAACTCAGTAGTATTTTATTTTTATTCAAACAAGTTCTAAATAGAAAAATGTATATATAAAATTCTCATCCTCTCATAAATGCTTTTCCTTTTAATATTCACAGAATTATCCCAACTCATTTATTAATTATCATCATTTAATTCTATCCAATTGTAAAAAAAAACATCCTCTATAACTTTAAACAATGAAAAGTGGAGTGGACAAGGATAAATTCTACTCTATTAATTCTAACTAAATTTTTGATCTTGTTTTATATAAATTCCTAATGCTATTTCTAACCAAATCTCCTAATATTGCCTCTATTTATATTTCTCCTAACTAATTGGCTCCTACTTCAGCTATTATTCTCCGTATTTTACTTATACGGAAATGTTCCTCCTATACTACTTCTTCTTATCCTTTAATTCTCTATTTCTTAATTTAATTAAGTTCATCTCCATTTATTCCTTTCTAGAAATAATTTTTAAAAAGGAACTTCCAAATTCATGAAATAGCAGAAAAATCATTTAGTCTAACCTATGCTCTATTTTACATTTATTTCAAAAACGAAGAATCCCTTTCTCTAAAAATTGAAAACTTTTTGACTCAACCAATTTTAAACTGACATTTCAATAATAGAAAAAAATCCATTTTACCAAAAATCTTCTAATCAGAAACTTTTGACTCAACAATTTTTTTTTAAATTATGAATTTTCTTGCTTTTTCAAATAACAACTTCCCAATAAATCCTTTAAAAAACTTATTCAAAACATTTCAAGAAATTTTCCAAAAATATTTTATCAAATTCTTTTTCATTGGGTTGGATTTAGAAATTGACTTTAATTATCCTTTCTTTTGAACATTCTTTCTTTTCTAGCTACTCGATCTTTATGAAAATCTGATTATCTCCTTATGGTGATTAATGTAGACCTTCCTGTGGAAACTTGCTCCACTGCATCTTGCTTTACTCTTATCATTCTTTACTTCTGGATGTTTACAACACATAGATTCTTATCTCCAATCTCTTTTTATGTATTAGGCTATGCCCACTAACATTCTTCTGTATAATTATGGCTATATAATTTAACTTAACGACAATTATACCGCCTTATAATATTTAATTTATATCTAAAATGTTTATTTGATATTTCTATAAATGTTCGTAGTAAATGATTGTTAGTGGCCTTCCTTATATCCTATAATGCCTTATACCGCCTTATAATATTCTAACGGACGATTTTTTTAAAGGAATTTATTTATTCATTTTAATTTTTTTTCCTATTATGCCTTCCTTATTTCTCTATAATTACCCTAGTAATCTCTTTAATCGGTCCATTTATATCCTTATTAAATTCTTATAATTTCATATTTATTGCACATTTATTGTCTTATTAATTTTTGGAGTTACAATCTTTTTCTTCTACATTTCTTATAATAGTATTATATGTTGAAGTAAAGATTTACCTAGTGTTTTTGCATACGTTTAAAATAAGTATATTTATATATAGTAGGATTTTGAAAAACATTTTCGAAAATAACAAGTACGCCTCTTATACGTTTACCTACCCCCGTTGACCGGGTAACCCAAGCTCCGATACCAAACATAACGACCTGCCCCGAAACATGCCTAAATTCTGACCTAGGAAAGACCTATTCCAAAGCTGATCGTTGGTTGGTAAAAAGAATAATACAAAGCTATTTATCTACTTATTCAGCACTCATAGTGAAACATGCCTATATTAGTGTCTACCAATATTCCAAATTGTTTTTCACATTAAAATTGTAATAATGTCCCATTCCACATCTGGTAACCTAAGCTCTAATACGAAATGTAACAGCCCACCGTGAAACATATCTAAATCCCGATCCAGAAAAGTCCCATCGAAACTTAGACCCATTCCAAAGCTGGCTGTTGGTTGGTAAAAAATATAATATAGAGCTATTTATCGACTCATTCAAAACTCACATCGGAAGGATAAAGTATAATAATGTAAACAGTACCCATTTTATTTAAAATCTCAAATGTCAATAAACCATAACACAATGTCAATAATAACCATTACATAACCAAGATTCATCATGTTCAATAATACATTGTCATTTGTGTACATCGGAAAAATAACATAAATAGATAAATAGACTACTGCCACAAGCTCCTCTCATCATCATCTCCATTTGAATCACCATCTCCTTCCCTAACCTAAGTTGTAATGAGGAGGGGGTCATAACAACAATGCCTGGTGAATAAAATCTTGAGCCTTATTATATTAGTACCTAGGAATTATGATTTAAATAAGGATATGTCTTACGCATTTTAGTTATATTCAAAGTTTTTCCAATTATAAGCCTAGGGCTTATCCAATTCCATAACCAATAACTCATAACCATTGTTATTAATGTCTACCATTGTGAGAGATAGTACCCAAGCCACTTAATACCTTTTAATTGGAATATAGGCAGACTTTGACCATGTAAGACCTCAATTGAGGTAGATCCCCATCATTTAATACCTACACCTAAGGTGGATTCCTCAAAGATGCCTATCTAGCTGACATTGCATAGAAATCTCTTTGGACACTTACTACTTCCTATTGAAGCAGACCTTTCCGAGATATCCTCAACCGTGCCTAAAACCAATCCCGACCATTTAATACCTCACACCTCACCGTTATTCATTATTTTAGGCTTTATAAGAATTCCTTCCTAATTTTCCTTAATAATCAATTACTTTTCTAAAGGGGATTTAATGATAATAATTTTTCTAATTAGCTACACAATTAATACGTCATAATTGTACGTTATTTATGCTTGTGTGTGTGTCTATATATATATATATATGTATGTATGTATGTATGTATGTATGTATGTATGTATGTATATGCATTTATTAATTTCTATGCATACGGATATTACGCTCTAAACAAACCTTCAAACGTCAAATCTTCCAAAATTATACAAGTCTTATTTCCACAATAACGTATATACCATAAATCCAATATTCCAAAACCAAATCAATAGACTTGTATATAGAATCCAAATCCAACCTATTTTATATGAAAACAACGAAATAAATCAATACTAATGGAAACTTGTAATTTAATTAATTTTACGCTCTATTAAACTTCTTTTACATGAAAGCAGACCAGGGAAATTCCATTCAATTTGCAGAAATAGGCAGTGTAAACTACGAATAATAATTCATACCTTACACACCATTTCCTAACCAAATCACTTAATCAGATCCAAAGAAAAAGAATAAAAAGTGGAATGGAAGGTAAAATACGTATATTGCAAAATCCACACAAACTCTACTATTTCAATACAAAACAATTAAAGTTCCAACCTAAGAATTGACATTTCATTTTGGGGGAATTTTAGGGGTTTTAATGTGATGTTTTCATAAACCAAAATTCCCTAAGGCATATACCAAATCCAAGTACACTATTCAATTACTAAAATAGAAAAACTAAGATTTCCACTCAACGCAGGTCCTTAGGTTTGCTCCTCTTTGGATTTGACATGCCTACAACAATCTCCTTTAGATCTCACTTCTTAGATATATGCAACAAGAGAATTACATATGTATTTGATTCAGAAATTAAGAGGTTGGAGGAGATAAGGGATTAGAAATTGAATAAGAACATCTAAAATTCCTTACATGCATTCCTAAATAATTTTTTGAATCTTTTTAAAAGAGAGACTGACAGAGAGGGCTGGGCTTTTATTTATAGTGGTTGGAACACACCAAAACCATTGGATTTAGGTTGGTTAAAATAATATAATATAGTATGTTAAAATGCATAAAATCCTAGCTACCACTCAACAACACCGGTCGACCATCGCTTCCTACCAGTCGATCGGTCATGGGTCAGGGGTCGACCGATCCTTATTCTGGGTACGTTAATATTTTTGACGTTGTTAATTTATTTTCTTCCTTAATTACTATTTAATGTTAATATTAAAATTCACGTTTACTTAACCCCTAAGTATAATTACTGTTAACTTTTGAATCTCAAATTTTGGAATTAATTATTTATTTGAATTTGAATTATATTTAAATTAATTTGAATCCAAAACATCAAACGTCCATAACTTCCACGTTTGAGCTCCGTTTAGAGCTCCGTTTACAATATATTATATAAGGAAACTGATCAGAAAATCACCACGAACGCAACTGCATAACCTTCATAGTCAAATTCTGACTTTTATAAAATTTCCATTTTTAACCCTATCTTATTTAAATTAATTTATTCAATTTATTTATTTATGGTTGATTTTACGGGGTGTTACAAGTATCGTGAAATGGGGAGCATTCATTAATAGAGAGATTATACATTACATATGTCATACATATAGTTGTCATCATAAAAAATGGGGAGAATGTTAGAATCTTGATTATATGATTGTTTTAATAATGACAACTATATATATTTCTCTTGTAGCATCTCTTATGCAGGACTTCGAAAGTAGCAATGATTTATATAGACAGGAAGTAAAAGAAAGAAGAAATATTTCTCTACAAGTAAAAAAGTATATTTTTATCCTTAGAAAATATTTGTGAAATCTCCTAAATGATTCATATGCATATACACATAGCACTAGTATACAAGATTTCCATTACAAAAATCAAAAGTATTTACAAATAAACCTTTACAAGGTTTCATATAAAAAAACCAATTTACAAAGGTTTAGTCGACTGAATTCAAATCCAGTCGACTGAATTTGAATTCAATCGACTTAAGCCAGTCAACTAAATATACATATGTTCCTTATAAATTCAGTTGTCTTCTTTGCAATATTTTATACTTATATTCAGTCGACTTGTGACCATTCACAGTCGGTTGAATGAACATTAATGGCTATATTTTCTGAAACAACACTTCGAAGTGTTATGACTGTTCGATACTTCTTCTTCGAAGAGGAGCGACTCTCTGAAAGTATATAACCCTTTTGAAACAACTATTGACTACTATAAATAGAGCCTAAGACTAGAAGTGGATAATTATTTTGCTATCTTGAATTCTAAACTTTCTAATATTTATTTGCTCTTAAACAAAATATTGATCGTTTACTCAAAGATCATTCATTGCACTTCCTTAATCACATTGCAAGCATTAGTGAATCATCAACAGGGATTATAGGAAAATTGTAACAGAAGTCAAAATCCATATTGATGGAACACAGCATTGTCAAGTCAGCAATCTCTTGTAACACTTATTCCTCCACGCTAAGTAAGGTTGTTTTGATTAGTGAAATCCGAAGTGGAGCTTTGGGACTGGACGTAGTACGGTAGGTCCGAACTAGTATAAAACTCTCGGTGTGATCGCTTTTTTCTTTATTTTTATTTAGCTCGGTTATATAGACGTTTATATTAGTTAGCCATATTAGAGATCCTATGCACTCGAGCTCGACCCGAAGCAACACCAAGCCTACCCATCTCCACTCAAATTTGATCCCTTTATCTTCGTACAGATCAAACTTGACCCCTATAATCCCAAGCCACTCAAATAAGGCCTCTCCATAATGTAACGCTCAAATTTAAGGCATTTGCTTCTAATATGGATATAAACCATTATTTCCAACTCTATAACATGCTCTGGATGCTGGTAAATACTGTGGGTTGAAGAAAAAAAAGGATCTTCTCTCCCATCCATAAGTTAGAAGCATCCACTGAAGTACAAAATAGCTTTATAAGTATTTCAACCTCATTTAGCATAGATATACTGGTACAAGATGTTACAAGAAAAAATATATGAATTTTTTGTAATAAAGTTTAATAATAAAGTTGTTTCTCCTTGTATAAAAAAACCATTTTTTTTCTTCTACAACCTCTTATCTATCTTCTTCTACAATCAAATCTATTTGCTATTGAAGAAAACATCCAATAAAGTGGGATCAGAGCTTGAAGATCCTCCTAAAAAGATGGCAAATAGCGGCGTTCCCTTTCAAGTCCCAATGCTAACTAAGACCAATTATAACAATTGGAGTTTAAGGATGATGGCTCTACTTGGAGCACACGACGTATGAGAGATAGTCGAGAAAGGCTACACCGAACAAGAGAATGAAGGTGGTCTATCTCAAACTCAAAGTAATAGTTTGAGAGACTCAAAGACGAGAGATAAGAAGGCTCTCTGTCTAATCTATCAAGCATTGGATGATGATACGTTTAAGAAGGTTTTAGGATCAAAGCTAGCAAAGAAGCATGGGAAAAGCTTCGAACATCTTACAAAGGAGCCGATCAAGTCAAAAAGGTACGCCTTTAAACATTAAGAGGAGAGTTTGAAGCTTTGCATATGAAAGAAGGTGAACTTGTCTCTGATTACTTCTCAAGAGTTTTAACGGTTGCTAATAACCTAAAAAGAAATGGTGAGAAGTTAAATGATGTAAGAATCATGGAGAAGATTCTTAGATCATTAGATCTAAAGTTCGAACATATTGTCGCTATCATCGAAGAGACAAAAAACTTAGAGGCCATGGCAATAGAGGAACTTTTCGGTTCATTATAAGCTTATGAAGAAAAGAAAACGAAGAAGGAAGAGATTGTGGAGCAAGTACTCAAGACACGAATTGATTCAAATAAGGAAGAAAGTAATCGAAACCAACAAAGATGAGGTTGTGGTCAAGAACGAGGAAGAGGTCGTGGATATGGACACTGACAAGGTTGGAGACCCAATAACGACAACAACAATGACAACAACAACCAAAGAGGAGAAAGATCAACAAGAGGTCGTGGAAGAGGAAATTCAAAGTCAAGGCATGATAAGTCACATGTCAAATGCTACAATTGTGAAATAGACATTATGCTTCTGAACGTAGAGCTCCTAGCAATAATAAAGTTGAAGTGAAGGCCAATTACATTGAAGAAAGAAGTCAAGAAGATGTTACTTTGCTGGTGGCTTATAAGAAAAAGAAAGAGGAGTTAATCTCCAAAGGATTATGGGAGATTGTCGAAAATGGTCATGAATGGCCGAATGATTTGGAGAGCATGTCGCAAATTGGCAAAAAAGCATTTGCGAAATTACGATGGAACACTACAACAAATTCAGCTTATTACAACATTTCTATTTAAAACATTGTAAAAAACACATTTTACAATGTTTTCTGAAAAAACATTGTAAAAAACATATTTTTTACAACGTTTTTTCAGAGAACATTGTAAAAGATGATATTTTACAACGTTTCCACCAATTGTAGAAAATCACCTTTTTACAATATTAGTTGTAAACATTGTCACAATTACCTTTTAACAACAGTTTTAAAAAGTTGTAAAAATATTGTTTTTTACCACTAAATATTAATTAGCTACAACTTTTTTAAAATTGGTTTTACTCTTAGGTTTATGTAACTTTTTCTGAATATGTTTAGTATTGCTTAAAATATTTGAATAATTTATAATTTATAATTAACAACAAATATTTAAAACTTACTTAAATAATTTATAAATGATAGTTTATAGTTAATAATTTATAAATGAAAACTTTACAGATAATTATTTATAATTTATAACCATTGTTTATTAATAAATAATTTATAATTACTAATTATTATCTATAATTAATAATTATCTTTTATATTTAATAATTTCTTACAATTAATCGTTAATAATTATAAAATTATAGTTAACATTTCTTAATTACATTTAATATATTATCAAATATAATTAATAATAATTTAAATTACTAAGTATTATATATAATTAATAATCATTTTTTATATTTAATAATTTATTACAATAATCGTTAATAACTAGTAAATTATAGTTAACATTTCTTAATTACATTTAATAATTAACAAACATAATTAATAATTAATTACTAATAACTACCACTAAATAATTAAGAATAAATATTCAATTATACTTAAGAAGTAACAATTTATATTAATAACTAATAAATAAGAAGTAATAATTAATAACCACTATTAAATAATTAATAACTAATAAGTAATATTTAATGATTAATAATTAATGTTTATTATCTAGTATTCAATATTTAATGATTAATAAGTGCATTGATCTTAGTTCGTACATGTCCTAGTTCCAGCAAACAATAATAAATAACAACTAATAATATGTACTTAATAATTAGTATTTAATAATTAACATTCAATTATAATTAACAAGCAAAAAGTAACAATTGATAATTAATAATTGATAAATAAAAAGCAACATCTAAAAATTAAAAATTAAAAATTATTATTAGATAATTTCTATTGAATAATTAATAATTATCATTTAATAATTAACATGAATATTCGATAACTAATAATTAATATTTAATAATTAAAAAGTAACATATTTAGTATCTGATTTCCTGCTTAATTTTCATTTCCCACTTACCCCCATTTGGTAATTGATTTCCATCCATCAATGATAAAGTAATATTTAATAATTATGAAGTAATATTTAAAATTTAGCACTAAATATTTAATAATTATATTTGATAATTATATTTAACATTTCAAAAAAGTTAAAATTTTGGAAGTTTCTATAATAAATTTTACAGTACTCCTAAAATTTAAAACCAAAATTTTGAAATTTTCACAAATTTCAAAATTTTAAAAACTAAAACTTTATCAAACATTCAAAATTTCAGAAAATTCAAAATGTCATAAAATTTAAATTTTGACAAAATATTAATATTTTGTTACAAATCTCAATACTCATGTCTAATTTTGCTCGATGGTTAAAATATTCTAAAGACTTGTACAAAATTTCATCTAAAGACGTGTACAAATTTTCATTTTCACGTACAACTGCCCTGAACGAAATCCACCCATTCTCAAATTCAAGTCCCATCAACCTGCATCAAAGTAGTAAGAAATATTTTCTTCAGAAAAATTGAAATCTAGGATTTTCTTCTGCCATAGGAGAAAACAAATTTCCTCTCAAAATCCAACCTAATCCTCCTCTCTCTCGTCCTTCTCCTCAGGATAGGCCACCTGAATCTTATTTCAGAAAGCCGAATAGTGTCATCATTGATAACGAGGGCTTCCAATTGGTTCAGCCAAGATCACAATGAAGATATCAGCCTAGAAATGATCAAATCCGGTCCCATATTAATGATGATCAAAGGAAAAAGGAGGGCCAGATGACCAACTCCTTTCAGGATAAGACCAAACTGTTGCAAATCAAAAAGCCGACAAAGTACTCTTTGAATAAAGAACTAGGACATAAATCCAGGGCTGACATCATCTCAGAGCAATCAAAGGAACCAAGGGATGAAGAATGCAGTCTTGAAACCATTTCACCTATCCAAATCAGCAACAAGAAATATGGTGTGGTAAAGGAGGTAGTATGTAAAAGAGCCATGGAGTGTTGGAATAACTACATTTTGGTTTATGTGGTTAGTAGCAAACCATATTTCTTGTTTTTCAAAGAATATATAAAAAGAGTATGGAAACCGAAAGGCGAATTCGGAATCTATTCCAGAGAAAATGAGGTTTTTCTAATCAAATTTAATGATTCTCAAGACTGCAATTCGATTATTCAGAATGCCCTTATTTTTACAACGGCAAGCTCATCATCATGAGAAGATGGACTGAATCACTGAAGTTGGACAGAGATCTTCTGTCAACTATGCTGATATGGGTTAGATTACCCAGTGTAAACCTCAAGCTATGGGATAGAGAGGCGTTTAGTATTATGGCAAGTATTATCGGAAAACCCATAAAAATGGACGCAGCAACAACCATGAAGACGAGATTGAATTACGCTCGGCTTCTTGTGGAAGTTTCTACGACTGATGAACTTCCAGATGAAATCTATCTCAATCTTTATAATTGTGAAGTCATAACACAAAAAGTCGAATATGAATGGGTTCCACCAAAGTGTAACCTCTGTAAGTGTTTCGGTCACACAAGAGAGCAATGCAACCCGAAACAGATGTGGATCCCCAAAAATAGTGACAAAGATAGAGTTATTACTCAAGAAAATAGATCTGAAATAATTCAAGAAATGAGTATCAATAAAGGCACAAAAAACCAATCAAGAACCCAAAAGGACAAAGATCGAATTCATCAAGAAGATATCATCTCCGATCAAGAAAATAATATAAGAGAGCTCACTGACCAAAGTGATCAGATCACGGCAATGGAAGTTCATCAGCCAAAAGGATGCGAAGAAAAATCAAATGTTTCGATTCCGACTAATACAGAGGAGGGTAAAAAGAAAAAGTTCTTTAACTCTGAAACTCCCCCTATTTCAGAGTCATGTTTAATTACAGACCATTATGTTACAAAAATAGTCAACAATTTTCATCAGAATACAAGCCCGAATCAGGAAATTGATATTGAGGAAGGATCTTCTTCTAAGCTTGCTGCAGATGTTGAGAGAATGATTTGCAATAACTCAATATTGCCTCGCAAGTGTGTCCTCCTCCAGAGCAGGCTGCAGTGACTGACTGTAATGAGTCAGCCATGCCTCGCACGGCTTCGTTTGATATTTCCTTAATCAAGATTCCAGAATCTGCACAAATGGAGGAAGATGAATATGAGAAGGTTGATAACATAGAAGAATTCAACTTATCAGAACTACATATTGCCAAAACAAAAGCATCTGGTAAGCTAAAGAGCAGTGAAGAGAAGAAAGCTATCAATCAAAAATACATTTCGATCAATCCAAAATGGGACCAAATTTCTACCAGATTGAAAGCTAAGGGTGTTGATAATAAAAGGAGAGGTAAAGGCACTATAGTGTCAGGTACCATTTAAATTTCTTATGTTTATTATTATTAGATATATATGACTTTATTTGCTTGGAATGTCAGGGGGATGAACACCCCTGCAAAACAATATGATATCCTTTATATAATTAATGTTTACAAACCTTCTATTATTGCTTTAATTGAGAATAAAATGAATGATGAAAATTTCGAAAGATTTTGCCTTAAGATGTCTAGTAATTGAAAAGCTGTTCATAACAATGATTGTGGTTGTAAAGGTAGAATCACTGTTATTTGGGATTCTAATATCTGGACTAATATAAACATAAACAAAGATAGTCAATTTATAGATTGCAGTTTTAAAAACATTGGAGGTTTTTCTTTACAAGTTACTAGTGTATATGGTAGTAATTTTGAGAAAGAAAGAAATGCTTTATGGCAAAAACTTAAATCTCTAAATTCAGTATATGATTTCCCCTGGATTGTGTTAGGGGATTTTAATACAGTCTTTCATGTTAATGAAAAATTTGGAGGAATTAAAATCCCTCAAAATAAATTGGATAGGGTTAATAAATTTCTATTAGAAACTGGTCTTATTGAGCCAATTATCAGTGGGAACAAATTTACATGGAAATCTGGAATAGCTAAAAATATTCATTGCAAATTAGATAGGATTTTGTATAACAAAGATTTTTTAAAAAGATTTCCTAATTGTATTTGTTCCACTTTAGAACAAAACTTAAGTGATCACACTCCTTTATTGGTTAAACTTTTTGTCAATGGTGAATTTAATAGTAAAGTTCTTCCTTTTAGATTCAAAAATAGCTGGGTTTTTGAAGAAGATTATAAAACTTTAATGGAAAACAGTCTTAATTTTTCTTGTGATGGAACTAAGCAGTATCAGTTTTATATGTTTTTAAAATACACTAAAAATAATCATAAAAACTGGAACAAAAAAACTATATGAATAAAATAAGATTATTAGTTTGAGAAAAGAAGGTAAACTTTTACAGCTGAGGTCTGATAATAAGCCTGATGATATCAGCACAATTAATAATTTTTTTCAAAATCAAAATGAGTTGTCTAGTGAATTGCATAAAGAATCTGTTAATGCTAGACAAAAAGCAAAGGTTGATTGGCTTACTTTAGATGATGACTGTACCAAATTCTTTTATGCTAAAATGAGTAATAGAAAACACTTAAACAATATAAGTTGTATTATAGATAAAGAGGGTAATTTATCTAATGCATATGATAAAGTTACTACAGAAGCTATCAACTTTTATAAGGAACTTTATTTTTCTGAAAGTGCTGAAAAGGAATTTCCTCATATAACCTGTAAAAATATTTTAAATCATAATGCATCTGAAATCTTGCTTGCTCCTGTAAGTTTAGATGAGATAAAAGTTATTGTTTTTAATGCCGGGGACAACAAAATTCCTGGCCCTGATGGGTTCAATGCAATTTTTTTTAAAAATAATTGGGATAATATTAAACAGTAGGTGCTGGAAGTGGTTAAAGAATTTATAGACAAAGGAAAAATTCTCAAAAGGTCAAATCACACATTCATTACTCTTATTCCAAAAAATATAAATCCCACTGATATTGGTAATTATAGACCTATTTCTTGCTGCAACTTTATTTACAAAATTATTGCTAATGTCCTTAGTAATAGAATAAAAGTGTTTTTGCCTTTTCTTATTTTTGAAAATCAGAGCGCATTTGTACCTGGTAGACTTATATATGAAAACTCTCTTTTAGCACATGAGATGGTCAGAAAATTCAACACAAAACAGGGTGAAAATGTATGTATTAAAATTGACTTACAAAAAGCATATGATAAGGTAAACAGATACTTTATTCATCATATTATGAAATGCATGGGTTTTCCTATAAAGTTTTGTGATTTGGTGTTTGAATGTATTAACACTCCTACCTTTTCTATTATGATTCAAGGAAGGGCAGAAGAGTTTATTAAGAGTAACAGGGGTTTAAGACAGGGTGACCCCTTATCACCTTATCTTTTTGCTATTGTTATGGAGTATTTTTCTATTCTTATAGAAATAGAGAATATTAAAGGTATTGTTCACCCTATAAACAGAATTCAGCCTTTTATTAACCATCTGATTTATGCTGATGATCTCATGGTGTTTATAAAAACTAATAAAGATAATGCAGACTCTATAAAAACAATTTTTGATAACTTAAAAACTTATGCTGGGCTTCAACTTAATGTTAATAAGTGTAAAGCTTATTTAAGTAAGTCTTGTAAGTACAAAAAAGAATTTTTAAATGTATTACAAGTAGCAGAGGGATTTCTTCCAATCAAATATTTTGGTCTGCCTCTTTCTACAAATCAGATTAAGGATTCAGATTGTTCAATTCTATTTGAAAAAATCCAAGAAAGAATGAAGACTTGGTCTTGTAAGTTACTTTCTATTGCTGGAAGACTTGAACTTATTAAGACTGTGATTTATGCTATTATCTTATACCGGCTACAATCTTTTAATATCCCAGCTGCATCTATTAAAAAATTGAAAAGTAGATGCGCTGACTTTTTATGGAGAGGTAAGTATCACAAAATCAGTTGGAAAAATGTGTGCAGACCTAAAAATGAAGGGGGTCTTGGCATTAGGAGTATTAAGGACCTATGTATTACTTGCCACTTAAAATTATTTTGGAGATTTCTTAATTCAGACTCTTTGTGGGCTAGATGGATGAGATCCAAGTATTTGAAACAAAAATTTTTTTGGACTTATGTGCATAACAGTAACCAATCGAATACTTGGAAGCAAATATTAAATTGTAGGGAAATTAATAAATCATTACTTGAAAGAAAATTTAAAAGTGGTAAAGAAACCAGTTTATGGTTTGATCCATGGTTTAAAAATGAGGCTTTTATAAATAAGGTTGGGTGGAATAGTTTAGTTATATGTGGTGGTTCTAATGATAAAGTATTTGATATCATTGTAAATAATCAATGGCAACCACAATTACACCCTATTACTAACCCCCATAAAGTTGAAATATCCAAAATTCAATTTGATATTTATGCAGAGAATGACTACTGGGAATGGAAAGCAAGCAACAGAGGGAAGTTTTCATTTAAAGCAACCTGGAATTTTATTAGAAATAAATTCCCAACAGAAGAGTGGTATCATTGCATATGGAATAGAGTGAACCGTCCCAAGATGGCATTTTGTACATACTTTGCAATTAAGAACAGACTGCCAACTTGGGATAGACTTAATAAATGGGGCAATAATATAAATTCACTCTGTTCCTTGTGCCATTTATGCACTGAAAATGTTAATCACCTATTTTTTGAATGCAGCTACTCCTACTTTATCTGGAATCATATCAAAGCTACTCTGGGTATAGATGACAACAGGCAAATGGATCTGATGCATATTATCAAAACGATCAACAACAAATTTAGATCTAAGTCTAAGGAAACAGATTATGCTCACATTCTATTAACTACTGCACTGTTCAACTTGTGGAAAGAAAGAAATTTGCGAGTGCACAACAAAGGAAACAGAAATAAAGAGCAAGTTTGGTTAATTATTAGTACCGATTAAAAGATTATTCTCCAAAAGTCTAAAAAAATAATTAAAAACCAAACCAAGTTCGCTTTCCTTGCTGATGACTGGAGCTTTGAAGCTGTAAGCAAACATTTAGAAGCGTATCTTTTGCATTCGAAAAGCTTACAGACCGACAATCATGTTGACAGTATAGTTTGAGAACCGTGCTTCGTCAATCAACAAAGACTTGCTGATAAGACTGATCAGATCTGCTTCCATGAGACCGAAAACAATTACTTTAACTCACAGCAAGCTCCAGCCATCAACTTCTCGAGTATCAGAGCTAACTGGAGTAGTAACAGCAATTCGAGAATGGCATCGTTAGATCTAGGTCGCGATGACGCCAGATCTAACAAATCACGGTTTTCGAGTAATCTGGAGTGTGGTAGGAGTATGAGAAAAGGGTTTAACGATGCTCTATCTTACTAGGAGCGTGGCAAAACTAGTGGTTTGAAGAAAGATGGAGATTTGGCGAAGATTTGATGAGCAACGTCCGCCATTTTCAATCTCTTTCTGTTTTTCTTTGTAGAGACTAGAAATTAGGGTTTTGCTATGTCGGCTACTCTAGAAGAGATTATGTTATGTTTTGTGTGGCTTAAGGTTTATTTTGTGCCCGAACCTTTTTGTATGGGCTGGGCCCAATTTAACCATCTTCAAAAGAAAAAAAAGAAGTCCCATCAACCTTCCTCACTGCCTCCGTCTTCTACGTTCTAATTCCAACTGCATTGGACATCCACACGCAACCTCGGCTCACAACCCACGTCAACAACGCAACCCACTTCACGATTAGTATTAATACTAAGAAACTCCTCCATCAAAGCAACAACACAACCCACTTCATCGGATCCCCACCTTCATAGCACTTCATCCCCTCGCAACCTCAGCCCCGTCTCCAAACTTAAACCAGAGCCAATCGCCCTTCACCACCAGAGACGCGCAAACCACCAGCAAATAACATACCCAAAACCCAAACAAACATCGCCAAGCTTCCCTCCAGTAACTGTCACCATGTAACCGCAATTCCTACACCACCTCAGGTGTCGCATCCGGTGGAGGCGGCGCTTTGGTGCTGGTGGCGCATCTGGTGCAGGTGGCGCATCTGGCCAGTTTCTTCCATTTCCAGGCATTTCAAAACATGGAAACCAATATTTTGACAAACCCGATGCTTTAAACTGGTTTGTTAATCCATTTTTGGCCTTTACACAATCTTCTAATATCATCGTGACAATTTCAGATGGATTTGCTGCTAGAAATGCCTCAATTTCCTTGAATGTGTTTATAGTAAGTGTCTATTTTTAAAAGAGAGCAACATATTATATATGCAGTTATATAAAGATCAAAGACTGGCACATACTTAGAAGCATGAGAATACTCACAAATGCAGTTACATTGCGGCATACCCCTCCCCTTGAATGGCACAGCCACACATCATTTTGGTAGTCGTAAGTGTCTAGCATTAAAGCTCTAACTCCATTCTGTAATTACCAGTTTATTCATTATACCATATATAATGAAGCATAAGATATCTAAACTCCATTGTAGCTTACATTTAGTTGGTTTGTTACAGAGTCTTCTTGGTTGGTGAAAGTAAGGCATAGCTTTTCTGCATCAGGATGCAATGTTTTGCCAGTGATTGCGAATGAATTATACGTTGTCAGGTATGCATATTTGTTCGTAGATAAGAAAGAAGAAATGTACAAGAAGGCATCAAATAATAGATGGTAGAGAATACTGAATCAAACAAGTCCCTTTCAGAACATGCATCAAGGAGTTCTGTTGATATTCAACGAGGTGTAATTGCAAGTCCCTTTCTATTGGAGGGAGTGAGAGCTACTGCCAAATCCGAGTAAGTTTTGCTTGTTAGCTTAATATAGTTTGAATATACACATAGTGTATTGCTAAAAGCACGTTAAAACTTTTCTTCCTAATGCCATGCTTTGAAATGAATTAATCAATAAAAATTTATGGTTAAGAATATGCATGTCCATTCAGCAGTATTAGACCGAATGAGTCAATTTTTTCCCAGCCAAAACCATGCCAAATGAAGTAGTAAGGTAATGTATTGAAGAATGAATACATATTCATTCATGGAAACGTCGCTGAACAATTTTTTTGTGATTTAAAATAACAGGTAGTAGTCTGATATTAAAAATTATTATTTATAATAATTGATATTTTCTAGAATTTAATGTGTGAAGAATGAATTGGGCTGCTTTTAGTTGCACTAAGTACAAAATTAATGATTTTAAAATGGCAGCAGCTTTCATTCACCCTTTGGCTTCAGATTGAGCACTTTTTAGCATCAGTTCGTTTATGCTACAGATTCAGCTTTCTACTTCAGTCATGTTCTCACTTGGCTTTAGATTGCATCAGTCTTATGTCTGTTTCCATCAGTTTTTACAACCTGATGCATCAGTTCTAATAGTATTGCATTAATTGCTTCAGCCATACTCTTTTGCATCAGTTTTCAAGTCTATTCCGAGGTCAATTGTATGTTAATCAGATCAGTGCAAGCTCACTTTGCGCATGCTCATGCCTGTTTATCTCAATTACACATGACAACGCATTTATTTGACTGCACATACTCTTTGATATAGCACAGATGGTGGCATATTAACTTAGTTCAAATTGCACATAACCATGCCATTTTCTGTCTTCTATGCCCATTGATCAACAGATAGTAAAACGATACATGTTGTCCAGTCTTAAGCATTTTTAATCAAATGTTGAAATGTAGTTCAAAATTGAATCATATATTGAATGAAATCAAAATTACTAGTTTTATTCACTTCTGTAATTTCAATGGTGCCCATATTTCTTCCTTTTCGAACACTAGTGCAACATTGTTTTTTATGCCTTGCTTAATTCCAACCCGTTGATCTTAACCACAAGTTTCTTTTCTTGTTCTTGCATATATTAAATATATTCAAGTGTATCCTTGATTATTTATGCTCGTCCATCTAAACCCAAATCATAATATTTAACCACTATTATTAGTCAACTCATCAATACACAATGTGTTATAATTTATGCACTGTTGTAATTTATGCACTGTTACTTATGCAGGCTTTAATGGGCAAGCTGGAAAAAAAAAATCAAAAGATAGTAATGCCGCTGATTTAGCCCAATTATTATTTGAGTAATTTGTAAGCTTTTAACATTTGGGTTGTAATATTTTTATGTTATGTACGTTGAAGTTGTACTTTTGTGGATTTTTGGATTTTGGATTTTGATATGAACGTTTCTTTGAAATTAGTATAAATATTGTTTGTGTTAATAAATTGTTGACTTAATTTCAATGGAAACAATTTGGATGTGTGATGTTGAAATTCATGCATTGATTTCTAATTTACTGTATTTACGGTGATTATAATTTGAAATGTCTCTGTATTTTATTTAAATAAGAAATATACCACAACGTTTAAAAAGGTTGCAAAAAAAGTATACAACAGCTTTTGCAAAATGCTGTCAAAAAGTATACAACAACCTTTGTAAAATGTTGTGAAAAAATGTACCGCAACATCTAAAAGCAGTTGTAATAAGTTGTATTACAACTTTTTTTGCAACATCTAAAAAACGTTGTAAAAGAAGTAGAACCTATTACAACTGTGGCTAAGACTACGTTTAGTAAAACGTTGTAAAATACTTACTACAACTATTTTTAGAGTTGTAAAAAACGTTTTTTGTTGTAGTGGAATGATCATCGTGATGGTGCTGTGATGAGTGAGAACGTCGATAAAGTAACGTATGGTGGAGAAAGTTTTGCAAAAGAGTCGTGGAATTTATTGAAAGAAGTACATGGAAATAACGATGCAAAAATAATAGAAGAAAACAATCCGATTGATGAGAAAGTGGAAAAGAAAAATAGTGAGAAGGAGAAAGAGGCGGAAAAATTGTTGAAATTTGAGGAGTTAGAGAATGATAAATTTGAAGAAGGAAAACATGTAGAGAATGAAAAAGAAGAAGATGAAGAAAATAAAGTAAGCGAAAATGACACCGATGATGAAAAATAAAAAAGTAAAGTAGATGACAATAAAGAAAACATGAATCAAGAAGATGAAATTCAAGAGCTTAGAGAAAATTTGAAGAATGAGCAAAAATATGAAGAAATGAAAACGGTGAAAGTTCAAGAAATAGAAATAGAAATGGTCAAAGAGGAAGCCAAATTGACAAGCGATGAATTTCATCATCATGAAAATAAAGAGATGAGCAAAGCTTACAAACCTATTTTTCAAGTAATGTTTTCTGAAATGACATGCAAAGTGGAATTTGGAAAACATACATAGAAATTGGATTGGTGAAGGACTGCAAGAGCGAAGTTATGAATGAATGTAAATATAAAATATACGACTCGTTCAAAATTTATGATACTGAAACAAGACGGATGTTGGAACGCTTACTTTATGGAAAATTCTATTGTGATGAAGAAGGACGAAATGAAAGAAGTAAAACAAGAGTCTGTGAACTTGCATTGAAGATCTCGACGTTTGGTAAGAAGGTCAAAGTAATGAAGAAAGTTTGGATAATATCTCTGTTCTTACCGAAGCACGTGAAATATAAAGATTTCAGGCGTTACTTGGTATTGCAAAATCAAGTTTATAGTTGGGTGTTGGAAAAAAACTTATTTTGTTAATCTAGATTCTTCCGTATAGGAAATATCTAAAATCTAAAACATATGGAGTAATATGTTTGAAAGTGTACGAGAGAATATTTAAAAGATATTTATGGATTAATATATTTGAAATTGTAAGAGAGAATATTTAGGAGGTATTTATGAAGAACCGTTAGATTGAGATAATCTCCACCGTTTATTTGGGATATGAACTCCTATAAGTAGAGGTGGATTTACTCATTTTGGATGTAAGAAAAAAAAATGTTATAAGAAAAAATATGTGAACTTTTGTAATAAAATTTAATAATAAAGTTCTTTCTCCTTATATGAAAAAAATCGTTTTTTTTCTTCTCCAACCTCTTATCTATATTATTCTACAATCAAATCTATTTGCTATTGAAGAAAAATTCCAACATAAAAATACGATGAATATGAAGGAGTAATTCTCCACTAAAGCTACGCCAAAGCTCTACCTTTTTTTCTTCATCCATCAAAATATATTCAACTCCTGCATTAAAAACTCTCTTATATCAAAATTTTGTATATTAAGAAATTATACTGCAAACAAACAACGAAAATAATAGTGGATGTAGGTCAAGATTACGGCCAACCAAAATAAAAGTCTTATATCCTTATTCTTTTCTTTTCTGTATACATTTTTTTTCTCTGCTTTCGATTTGCTTTTCGGTGATGTGATTATTTGCTGTTTGAATTCTTATCTTTTATTATAATCTAACTACGGATCTGTTAAGTAACTCTATTTTTATTTCTTGTTTACTGAAGATTATTCTAGCTTGATTGGGTGTCGTGCTACACGTTATATGTGGTGAACAAGTTCAAGTCATACTCAGTGCACTTTTATTTTACCTATTTTTTCCCTTCGTACTGAAAAATCATATACAATATGCTCATTTACACTTTGGGCCGGCCCTATTAATGGTTATAGCATTTAAATGGTCGTAGATATGTTCTACATATATATGTAGCTCTCAATATACACAATTATTCTTTTTTACGATTTTCAAAGTTTATCTCATACTGTTACATATTGCTTAGTCATAAGTTGCGTCTTTCAAAACATTATCAACGTGGAGTTCTTAAATGCTGTTTAGCTGGGACAAGTTAGTATTGGAAATGCTGAAAATAATGCGTTGAAGTCCGGGATGAAATAGTTATGTATGTTGTTTTGAATCTTGTTAAAGCATGGACGTTGTCGAACAAGTACAAACTCGTCACCCTGTACAGGCAGGGCAAATTATTATAATATATGATGACAGAACAAGTGCAAAAGTAACTTTTACCTCTAACGTAGTAATAGTATGAATTACAGCTGAAAAAACAGAAGCAGAAGCAAAGGAGTAGAGATGATAAGAGCTCCAGCTGTGCATCAGTTTTGATTAAATGAATAAGAACAGAGGGGTTGGTTTTGTTTGAAAGCGGGATGTACACATTCAGCACATGAACCCCTCGTCGCATACGCAGTAAAAGCCCAAAAGAAAACCAACCAAGTTCACAAGTCCCATAACACGTTGCAAGGCTAATCTCACCTTTTTCTGCAATGCGGCAACACGTAATTGTATGAAGAGCATGCGGTAGTGCAATGGATGGACGAGTGTCCTTCAGTAGGCTCACCTACTTCATTCCAAAACCAGTATATATACAAGTCGCAGCTTCAGTACTCTCAACTCATCATTACATTATCCACAAACTGATCAATATTCTACCGCGTACAAACATATAATGGCGAAGAGGTTGATGTGCATGTTGAATGTTCTTATCTTTTTAGTATCAAGTGCATCGGTACTGGCTCAAATAGAGTTCAGTAGGGAAGGCAGCAGCAGTCCTTGGGAAGGCAGTAGAAGGTTGAGTTCCCGGAGCCAATGTCAAATAGAGAGGTTGAAGGCACAAGAACCACAGAGGAGGGTCGAGTCAGAGGCAGGTCATAGCGATTACTTTGATGCTAGGAACGAAGAGTTTGACTGTGCTGGTGTGTCCGCTGTGAGGAGAACTATTCGGCCTAATGGATTGTTGTTGCCACAGTTCTCCAATGCTCCTTCTCTGCTATATGTTATCAAAGGCAAGTTTCTTTTTTCTTGCTTTTATTATCAATAATAATAAGTAAGAAGTAGTTGAAGTGTAGGCTTATGATTGTGTTAACCAACTGTATACATAATTACATATGCACAGGCAGAGGTATCACAGCAACAGTGGTGCCAGGCTGCCCAGAATCATTCCAGTCATTTCAGCAACAATCAGAACAGTCACATGAACGAAGAGGGGAGCAGGAGGAGGAGCAGAGAAGGGGAGATTCACATCAGCAAGTTCATCGCATTAGAGAAGGTGATATAATTGCACTCCCAGCTGGAGTTGCACACTGGTGCCATAATGATGGAGATTCTGAGCTTGTTACCATTCAAATCATGGACACTAGCAACACTGCTAACCAGCTCGATCGCCAACACAGGGTGGCTACTTGTCTCTAGCTCTATACCATATATGTATCATATGAATCCAGTCACTGGATGTTAAGTACACACATGTGACAGTATTATTTTGTTGTAGCAATTCTTGCTGGCAGGTAGCAAGCAACAAGAAAGAGGAAGACAGCAACATGGAGAGAGCGAAAGCGAAAGCGAAGGAGAGAACTCAGGAAGCAACATCTTAAGTGGATTCAGCACGGAAGCCCTAGCCAATTCAATGGGCATCAACCGCCAACTAGCAGAGAAACTAAAGGGAAGAAACGATCAAAGAGGGGAAATTGTGCAAGTGCAAGGCAAACTCGATTTCGTTGGCTCAAGAAGAAGCAGCAGCAGCAGGTCCGAAGAAGAAAGATCATCACCAAGGGATAATGGATTGGAACAGGCATATTGCACAATGAGAATCAAGGAGAACATTGGTGATCCGAACCGTGCAGACATCTACAACCCCGACGGTGGAAGAATTACCACTCTGAACAGCCAAAAGCTGCCAATTCTGAGATACCTCAAGCTTAGCGCTATAAGAGGATCCCTTAGAAGAAATGCATATGTGGCTCCACTGTGGAAGGTGAATGCCCACAGCATAATGTACGTCCTCCGAGGAAGCTGCCGATGCCAGGTGGTTAACAACCGTGGTCAGACCGTGTTCAATGGGGAGGTTCGTCAGGGTCAAATCCTCGTCATTCCACAAAACTATGCTCAATTGAAACAAGCCACAAGCGAAGATTTCGAGTGGGTAGCGTTCGAGACCAACGACAACTCTATATCAAGCCCGATTGTAGGAAAGGCCTCCGCTCTTAAAGGATTGCCTGAAGAAGTGATCATGAACGCATACCGTATCTCAAGGAAGGAGGCAAGGCTGGTGAAGTGGAACAGAGGAGAGGAGTTTGTTGTTTTCGAACCAAGGTCACAGCAGCAACGTCAAGGAAGAGCTGAAGCCTAAATATGTCACCTTCTTTCGAAGTTGTATCTAGGTTTTGAGGTTTAATAAATAAGGGGGCTATGTATCAATCTATGTACCTCTGCGATCATGGAGTAATAATAAAAGTTTTGTTTTTGATAATTTATACTAGCCTACAAGTGAACCCCCAAAAAATTAAGATCCGTAGTATCACGATCAAGTATTTCAGTATAATCACAAAAT
Organism: Allium fistulosum; assembly: GCA_030737815.1. Taxonomy (NCBI): domain Eukaryota; kingdom Viridiplantae; phylum Streptophyta; class Magnoliopsida; order Asparagales; family Amaryllidaceae; genus Allium; species Allium fistulosum. The sequence continues at coordinate 408,070,648 of CM060908.1, read as the reverse complement.
TTAACGATCGATAAAAGTAAATAAGCGTTTGTAGCCACACGTCAGTACAGTAAGATTTTGTTTTGTGCAAAAACACTCAAAGGGGCTTTTCTAATTCTAAATATTCTACCTCCGCCCTCTACCAGCGCTGCTGTCGATTCCTGACACCGCTACGCTCTACCATCATTGTTTCTGTGAAACTACTGATTTTAAAGGGTTGTTTGCAAAATATCACAAGCTTTCAATTTTAATTATCATGCGTTCTTGTTATATATATATAGATATAAGGTAAAATTGGGAAACGAGATATACTGGAGTATATTATAGTATAATATAGTATAATCATTGAGATTGAGATTTTATGCAAGAGATTGTATGCTTTAGGATTTGGTGTGAATTTCGTGTAAAGAATGTAATATGGAGTATTGTATTATCTTACTGATTGATTATCAACATTTGTTTTCTTAATGAAACAGAAAATTGAAGCATATTCTTGATATTTTGCATGATTTTGGTGTTTCTAGATCAATGTCCACTGCTTATATAATATACTAGTGTGAACCCGTGTTTTGCACACGGATGTGGTGAAAATATTGTAGTTACGCAGCAAATAGAAAAGCAGGAAAATCGATGACATAAGGAATAGAAAGTAAATAAGGTAACATAGCAAAAGGTATAGTAAGTTAGGCAACATTATACCATAAATTTACGATATTGAAAAGAAGCATAGTGAAATACACATGGAAATAGTAACCAAAGGTACATAAAGTAAGTTTACTTTCAAGTGTAAATTCAAATACTGGATTAATTTAACGTTTTGGATTTAGCACACTATTAAATTATGAACAAAGATTTAGGACCGGGCAGCAACATTGTAGCTAAATCAGTACATCTTCAACTATCAGTATTAGTTTGAGAATAATTAAATAGACGTAACGGATGTTGGTACAACCAGTGCAATGAAATCACCTTTTGATACAAATGTACATGAGGGTTAGTTGTAAAAAGAGTATAATGTAATTAGAAGCAACACAAATTTCATTAAAAGAAGCATCCTTAAAGTAGCGGCCATCACATATGTATACTACTGAGGAAAATTACAAAACAGACCAAAATATAGTTAGATTGCATCGAAATTAAAAGTAAGACCTCATAAGCTTGTCTTTGGGTTTTATTATGAGATGACCAAGATAATAATTTAGTAATTCTATATAACTAATTACTAAATCCAAAACTTTAGTTGAAGAAAAATATTTGTTGGTTAATGCCTGGTATACAGCCGAAGCATGTTTAATTCTAAATTATAACATCATCTGCTCATCAAATGTTTAAGTTATTTTAGAAAAAAAGAAATGGAATAACTCTTAGGTGACTTTATGGTTGGTCAGAACTGAATGGCAAAACAGAGATAAAGTAAAGAATTAAAGTCAAAAGCAGTATTTTTTATTTTTGCAGACCAACTTCCGACTATCATAAATATATAAAAGTATGCAAATTCGTAGGGCATGATATAAAATATAACAAACGGACGACAATAATATAGTACCAGAAAACATGTTTTACTATTATTTTTTTGATAGATGTAAGATGGGAAAAGATGAAAATATAATATTTATCATTGTGCCGCTGATTGTTAAATTGCAGTGAATGCCAGGCGCAGGCTTAATTTGGTCCATATTTTCATAGCTTGTGCAAAACATAATGAGGAACTGGTAAAATAACTTATGTGGTGTAAGCACCAGATTGAATAATTTAAGTACGATACTCAAAATGATGTGGAGAAATCCTAGAAGCAGTATTTTGTGCATTAATAGTCAGAAATTAAATGTAGCATCAAATCATGTGTTGAAATGAATAAATTTATATCTTCACATATGCAGTATATGTGTTGCATTCTCGAACATTAAAGTTACATAAACACCTTCTTGAACTCCAAGATTGACCTTTACATGTAAACGAAAGTAAATAGTCATTGAAAAACCAAATATTGTTGGAGATATTGCCACAAAAAAAATAGTTTTTCCTCTGAAATGTGAAAATTTTCGAAAATGACAAAGAAATTGAGGTAAGGTCATAGCAAATTGGTTTTGGATTTGCATGATTTTAGCTGCCATTGATATTCATTTTGGAAATGTTATGTGATTGTTGAATTGAATCAAGTGACAAAGTAATTAGAGGCAGCATCATGCAATAGAGTAACAATATTAAGGACAAATGTAAGTTGTATATTAGTTTGCCGCCTCGGTAATATGTCGTTGCTGTATTTAAAACTGATCAATTGAACGTACCTTTTATTTGAACTTGATAGCTAGGGATGGAAATGGGGCGGGTTGGGGCGGGCTTTTCATGCCCATACCTGATCCGAGTTTTTTAAACCCCGCCTTAGACCCGCCCCGTAGACCCTTTCGGGTCTAGACTTTCGTCCCAACCCGAAACTCATATGGGTTAGGGTAAGACACGACCCGCTCCAAGACCTCCAAAACCTAATGCATCTTTGTTTGTTCACTCAAAAGTTGATTCTAATTTGCATACACTAATACTTTTATGTGTAAGAAACATATGTATAAAAAATATTGATTATAGATAATAATGACTATAAAATTAAAAGAAAAAAAAATAAAGTGTTCAGTTAGAATTCAAACAATATGCATTTTTATTTATACATTTAGCAATAGTGCAACTAATATTTTAAAATAATAGAATTTATTGAATAAAACATTATGATTTCTTCATTATAGATTTTTTGTTAAATTGATTAACAAATCATATTTATTTTATATTATGAGCTTCAATAGTACGGGTAGGGTTGGGGTAGGTTTGCCAAGCCCCAACCCAACCTAAGACCCGGAGCTTTCATGAGCAGGGCATGGGTCTACTCGCCCTGATGGCTCAATGGAACATGTCTTGATGAGTCAAAATAGGGGCAGGTCTACTGGATTTGGACCCTAAACCCGCCCATTGCCATCCCTATTGATGGTTGCAAATTTGGGTCGTTAAAGAACGGTTCGCTATTAAACTTATGTGAGTTCAGCATGCTGAGTAAATCTTTAGTGGTAATGTATATATACCTCATGTGGATTCGTTAACGCGAACGGTTACCTGTAATGATTTAGAGATATGTCTCTTTAGGTTTCGTAAGTTAATATATTATTAGAAGATGAATTTTTGTACCTTGTTGACGTGGATGCACAACTGCTTGTCGTGGTATGGAATGTAGTTTTCTAATTGCTTTAATTGATGTTCCAGTTCCAATGTTGTGTATGAATATTTCAAATCCTATGACATAACTTGTGAAGGTCAATGTGATAAATGAGCTCAGGTAAGGCCTGTAGTAGTGAAACTAACTATTGTTTGTTACATACATTTTTGGAGCTTGTTCTCTTGATTAATCATTGAAGGTATTTTTTTTCTATCGTAGATTGATGTAGTGTAGCGTTTAGTTCTCGTGGTGCCTGCAATTAATGAGGGCTTAACTGGTAGCGCATGTAAACATGGACTTATATTCCTTGAAACTCAAAAATAGAACGGACTAATGTGATATTCTCGTCCACCTTCATGTTTCATGTTTTCATAGGAAATTTTCAAGGCCATGGTCAGAATGAGTGAATAATTGTGGGATCAACTATTAATATGAACTTTTGGCAAGTAGATACCTGTCCATGGATGTCAACCTAATCAGCTATCCATGGATGTCAATCTGATATGGTACGGTTTTTAAATTGCACCATGAATAAGGGAGAAGAAGGAGAAAAATAATATGTGAGATATACAGTTGTTGGAGCAGTTAGCGGAAACATTTCATTGTATAAATACATTTGTATAAATGTACATTCGGATGTTTATTAATGTGTATGTAGTTAAAAAGTACCTTGGACTCTCGTTTGGAGTGTGGGATGTCCGTTATGAATAGATTGTTAGAAGTTGTGAGGTGTAGACTCTCGCTTGTAACAATTAGTTTGTGGCCCAGTCACATATTATCGTTGTGTAACCGATGCCTGGTTTAATATTAAATGTGGTAGAAAAATCATCATATTACCTTTTTGTTAGAAAGACAGACTAAATCGTAGTTGATATACTTCTTGGTACCCAAAATTAATAGATTTTTATGTAATATGCTTCAACTAAGGCGTGAGCCTAACCCAATTTTTTTTACCCTTTTTTAGATATGCGCTCTGTTTTTGTCGTCGTGTATAAATTTTGGCCTATAGATAGCGAATGATGGCTAAGTATAAAGCGTAACAATGTGTATGAGTATATTCAGCAATATGAACCAATATTTTGCATTTTATATCAAAACACAGAATTAGTGTTTGCAAAAATTTATGAAGTTTAATTCACATAGGTGGAAAATTACGTTTAAATAAAGAAAGTTAAGAGACACATGGAGATCGATAAAAATTGCAATGCTTTATTAGACGAACATATGAAAACACACACAGTACATGCATGACAATAGTTGACATAACCAAAGACAAAGTAGAGTTGTTAATCGATAGTCATACGGTTTTTCTTCCTTCCCCTTGCCCAGTGAAACGTTGCTTGGAGAGCTGCCAGGAACCTGTTGGTTGATGTCATGTTAGTTTTTTTGAAATATATGTAGAAACTGATTGATTTAAAGCATGGAAAGAAGATTCATGTAATGACAGTGTGTAACCTGTGTGCTGCAGACGGTATGTTTAGAAAAACGGTTGTATAAATATTTTCAAAGAATTGAATTTGCTATGGGTAATTTGCTAAAATAATCGATTCATGTACTAAACTTATTAATTTTAAGTATGTAATTTTTGTCATGTGAGTTATGATTTTTATATTCTTATAAAAATTAAATTCCTTTGTAAATAATAATGATTTACATATTTATTTATTATTTTCAAGAATTTAATATTTGGTAAGAAAATGATTAAAAGTTAGTATTTTTGATTAATTTTGGAAATAAATATTTTTATAGATTTCAAGTTATAAATTTATATACATAAATTTTGAGTGTAACATATAGTTTTTATACATTTGTTTAAAAGATAAATAATATATAAGATGAATTTCATATTTACTTAAAAGAAAAACAAATATACACAAAAATGAATGTGTAATACTAATTAATCGATATATTTTTTGCATTTAAAGCTCTTGGGGTTAATATCAACATCAAGAATAAGTTTATTATATTACCTAAGTAATACAAAATATTTATTTAACAACTAAAAGAAATGTTGATTAAAAGAAACATTACCATTCATATTGTTATTTAATTATGTAAAAATTATAACTTGGTTTTAAAATCATTGTTTCATACCTTCAATAATTTTAATTTATAATAAAATCTTTTTAAAAAATAATTAACATTTGCCTCAAAAAGACAATAAAATACCAAATGAAATTTCTAACTAAAATACTATATATTTTGTCGTTTAATTAACGTAAATTATGAATATTTAAAATTATAATATTTTTACAAACGTATTAACTAAAAATATTCATTATTTTTTAAAGTTACAAACTACATTTTTCATTACCTACAATTAATTTAATATCATTCTTAACAAAAAAAAATTATTTACCATATAGAAATCACTTGATTAAAAAATTTAAAAAGAAAAAATGTTGAATATATTTGTAATTATACATGTTTTAGAAAGAAAAAGTTGTGTGTATGTTTATTTATAATAAAATAACAACTTCAAAAAGAAAATTTATATATATATTTCTTTGTAATTAAGTACTAACTGTAGAAAGAAATAAATTATGTAAACTTGAATTAGGATAATGTAAGAGATCTAAAGATAACTTTGTAAATAATTATAGAAAGTTTGATTTATTTGGATAGAATGAAGTATTAGGTCGATAATTTTTTGTCAATAATGTAGTATATCACACATTGAATTATCATATATCAGGATTTGTTAGACCAAATAATGATTATTAGTTAATTGGATTTAATTTAAAAGTTCAAAATTTAAATCATTGAATTAATTCAAATATATGGACTTGAATGTAAAATAATATGATAAAACTTGGAAGAGTTTTGTGAATAACTATAGAAATTATTAAATATTGATATTTAAATATAAAATGATAGTTAAGAGAATTGATAGTAGTTTGTAGTAATAATGATAAATTGAAAGGAAAATAAATATTTAAAGAGAATCAAGAAGAGAGGATAAAACCTCATAAATAATAAGAAAACTTTAAATTCTTATGTTTTACTAATATTTAGAATATTTTTCCATTCTATACTTACTTAGGCTCTAAGTGTTTTGGCAATAAATAGCTAGTTATACATTTTATTGCTATCATAAGATTGTAATGAATTACTCATATACACACTTTTCATCTGCCGATTATCTTTAACAAACTGTACTTCAGCTTCCGCTGTTGAAATAGTAAAACCGATCCAACTATGACTTTACATCAGTAAACATTCATATCAATAAAAATATTAAAATACATGTCAAAGAAAACTTCCAAATCATAAACAATTTCGACAAAGTTCCATTTGTTGACTTGCCTCGGTAACATGGCAATACTTCTGTATGAAACATGAATAAACTACTAATAGTAATCAAATACTAAATTTGATTAATTTAATTTAACATCTGCAATTAGTAATGTATCTCATGTCTCAGCAAACTTCCAAGATTACAATTTTGTGCTCACTTACAAAAGCGAGTCTAAAAGTCTGCTACCAGATATATTGTAAAAGGAAACAATAAATGCTTATAATGAACATTCCTAATTTTATCCATCAGATAACTTATTGAAACCGTTTATTGCATGACATGACCTCTAGGTTTTATCACATGCATAGGCCTTCCATTCATGTTTGAAGGGGGGGTTGGTTTTTCTAAGTTCCACTTCAATTTATTTTTTGCTTAAACTACAATGTAGCCTAACTTTATCAACAATCTTCCATTAGCCAGCCGATTTGTTGATCACAGAAAATGATGAAAAATATGTTCGTTTTAGAAAATATATTCAACTGAACATGAGAAACCGCAAGAGCATTAAGGCCACTCGAAGATTCACTGCCTCTTTACACACCATGGCCAATAAAGTAAAGTTCAAATCTATATTTTTGTACCTTCATTTCCACTTTGTACAAAAGAGATCACTCAAATTGGATTTATGTTAGTATCAGGAATGTAGTATAACATTATCACTATCAGTGCACAACAACATATTCAATTTATTAATAAAATGCATGTCGGGATGGGTTAAAACTGCTCGTAAGGATCTGCTAGTGGGTCAGACTGGGTCCACTTAGCAGAATTTAGACCTAAATCCACCAATTCACTCAATAAGTCTACATTAAGTAGGTAATATCCTATTTCTACTTACCTACTGTTTAAAACGATTCAAAATTTGTATGCAAATTAATTATCATAGTAAACTAACTTTTCTAAGCTATGAAGTAAGTAGTAAAAATTGGACAAATCTCAAGACCAAAAACATTAAAAAAAACACATCATATTAATGTTTAATCATGCCATTTTAGAATTATATGCATAAGAACTTACCTACACTCTTATCTTCTATAAACGAAACATAGCAATATGAAACTACTTTTTTTTAATCAATTAATAGCATCCATTATATGATAGTAATATATCCATTCAAATGCAAAAAATTAAGGAGGGTTAAAAAATATTTGAAAAAACCTTCAAGCTTCACTATGATGGATCTTCTCTTCCTATTACACCAATTCAACAGTCCACTAAATTATGTACCAATATTCATACAAAAACGAAAGTTAAAAAACATAGGAAACAACATAGATATACAATTGTTTCGGCAAGGACAGGAAAATATAAACAATTCAAAATAAGAAGCATAATAGATGTTATAAAAAAAATATGAAAAAACAAATTTATGATAACCTAATCAAATAGCTTAGAAGAAAGCATTATAATAAAACTTTAGTATTATTATAATAATCAAAAACCAAGAGAATTTCAACCAAATTCTTTACCAAGAAGAAAATCTAGTAAATAATAAACTGCACCATTAAGTCATCACATCGGTCAGAGGTCAAATGCACATTTTAATTTATATTATGCCATTGAATGTGGTAAACTCATACTAACTTCACAATCCTAAAGACACCACAATTGTCCAAAGACACATATCCCATAAAGGGAGCAACTCTTGCAAGTGAAGTTTTGTTTATTAACTTTTGTTTTTTCAATGGACAATTGTAGTGCATTTGAAGTTTTAATATCAATTGCGCCTTTGAAGTATTAATATAAAGCATACCTATGAAGGGTTCCTAACTCAACAATCCTAAAGGCACAACAATTTTCCATAATCCTGTAATCCAAAAAGGAGAAAAACTTCAAAATGTCGAAAAGAGAGCAATTCCATAATCACACATAAATGAGTCATAACACTTCAAAAGTGAAGCACATAACTTTTATCTGTTGTATACACATACATGCGAAGTATAAATGATTGCATAAGTCAAAATTCACATGCTTTAAGAGCAAAAACATCTACAGTTGAAACTTTTCGAGTTAATAAGAGCATCTCGTAGATGAAGGGGCTAAAAAAACACAACTTCGATGAAGAAAATCACATTTAATAATTATTTTGACAAAACTGTTTTGCCTACATTGACATAAACTTTATGAGATTCTTTTCCTTATTGCAAATTTCTAGAAACTTAACAAAATTTTCTAGCAGAACACTAAAAAAATTGAAATAAAAACAGTTTTCTGCAATTTGAACAAAAAAACATTTTACTAGAAGTGGGAGAATACACATCAAACAATATGCAAATAGAGCTATTAGTAAGGAAAAGGAACAGGAAAATTAAAGGACATAATTACCTTTGATTTCTCCTTTCACTGTCCTCCAACCCGCTAGTCCTAGCAAAGCGCTTGGCTGAACATCTAATATAAAGAAATCTTTGTATTAGATGAATATAAATTTGTATTATACCTAATAAAGGTAGGAAAACAATTGTAAACAACCAAAAGATAAATAATTTTATCTATAGCTCCGCCCGTAGAATATCCACATGAAAATATTTTTATCTGACCAACATCTAAGTTAACAAATTTATATACATAAACACACATATAAACTACACTCATTATGACCATGAAACACCACTGATCGGCAAATACAAATGTGGACTAATTTATGTGTTGATATGAAGTCATGACCAATAATACCGAAGTAAGGAATTATCTTAAATAAATCGTTTTGCTTGAAAAGTTTAATGCACTGAACCTAACATTACATCATCATCTTACGCTACATGCTCTATATGTTATCTGCTTGGTAGTGAAAATTTATGTATAGGCCTACCATGCTGCAAATTAAATAGTAAGATGACTATGACCTGTAAACCATAGGTTGTAAATGTATCAAGGCCATCCATTAGTTACTGAAGGCTCCAAATATTTTAAAGAAAATTAACACATGCCATAATACAAAATGCATATTTAATATGGTGCTTTTAATATAATGCACAATGATCTAAGGACTATATTAAATTTCTACAGTTGCACAACACAAATTGGATTTTTTGTCTTTATATTATCTACAATGTAACAAACTATGAAAAACAATATTATTTATGCCTGAATCTGCATTATAAAATCATGCTAGCGCGTTAAGTTAACCATAAAAAAAAATCAATTAGATTGCAAGGTGTAAAGCAAAGCTATATATATGATGTTATATAATTTTATCTATAAAAGTATTAGACTAAAAGTACACAAAATAATGTTAAAAGAAATTTAGAATGCAGCATAACAGTTTATTACTGAACTGATGTATGATTACAAATATTCTTTTGTAATATAATGACCAATAAAAGTGCAGAAATAATCATAGTTTATTCATCATCATGGTTTATTAACCCACATAAACAGAACTAAAGTAAAAGGATTTAAACAAAGGGAGCAAATCATCATATATAAATTTTTAAATCACTAAGCAATTTAAAGAAAGAGAAATAAATCATTAAACATTCATTTAAAACAAACCATAAAGCCAAACTATAGTGAATATAAAATCCTTAGACTTCTACTGAAATTAACTTAGTTATTATGTACAAAGATTATGCAAACCTGAGAACAGAATACACCGATTAATGTTTTACAACAGATAATTGTATGTAAAGCTCAAGAATTTTTGAATAAGCATGCCTATTGGAAATTATATACATATATATAAGAAGATATTTACATATCAATTAGCAACATTTGTTCAAAGATACATGCATACAGATAAAGTCATTAGTGTTCGACATTTAACTTAGTATGCCTTAAAGTCTCAAAAGCATCTCAAATAATTGCAATTTTCGTACATAATAGGGTAGGTATAAAACATAGTACACCTGAGATTTGTTGATCAGAGGTTGAATTGAAGGAACCGTTTCATTATGAATTTGAGCATTTATATTAGTATTCAAACAAATATCATAAAGAAAAAGGAAAACTAGACCAAATATGTAGATTCCCAAAAAACAACATAAAAATAGTATAATCAAAGAAACAAATAATTGAATTTCAAGTTTCAACTAAAATCAAATAACAAACGGGGAAAAAGGGGATAAAGCTAGAAACAACATGAATTAAAACTTACATATCGGGGCATGAAAGTCAACTTGTTACAATTTGCAAATAAAATAAAAGAAGGTTGTCAGGAAGTTTAAAATACATAATGGCATGAATTATTACAGCAGTCTGAATTAGGATTAAACAAACTCATTGTGTTAGGGTACAAAAAAGCAACATGAGAAAGCTACCCAAAAAAATCTATATCAGTAGTCAGTAGACTCCATTTGGAATTAAGAACAATAGCAATAAAACAAAATCTAGATTTGCTAAGCAGTTAAAAAGGCTGCTAATAACATATTGAGAATTTTATCCAAGTTTTTTTTGCATAAACATAAGTATACTTCGGTTATAGAAATTTTTGAACACATATATTCTGCATCATCAAAATCAATGACATATTTAATAAGGTTGACCCAAATGGAACTTTGAATTTAGCCAAATACTATCAAATAAGAACTGAAATTGGGAATAGAGTTTAGATTAAATGTAAAATATTTTGCGAACGAAAAACAAATAAAAGAAGATGCCTTAAACATGTTGAAGAGCGACATGAGTAAATAGTAAACAACGAAAGCAAGACTTGTGTTTGCGTGCTGTGGAAATACCAAATATAGAAGAAGATTAATCAGTAACAATGATTTTTTTATTATTTAAAAATAAAAATGAAAAAATTGCTTAATTGTCTCTAGGGTTTGAGGAGGATGATACTGTAGTTAAAATTGATGGAAATAATGGTGATAGAGGCGAGTCTGTTTGGCAGGCGAAATTGGTAGGAGGGGTGGACAACCGCGGCAGAGCAGAAAAGCAACAAATCGAGGGACCTTATTATTTAGGTTGGAAAAAAGGAGGAAGGGGAGAGGCGCGATGGAAGAATAAAATTAGATTCGCAAGGATGGGTAAAAGAAGGGGAGAGGCGCGATGGAAGAAGAAGAAAATCAGAATTGACGGGAGAGGCTACTTTTTTGTTCTTTACACGAAAGGATGATGAAGCGGAGAGCAAGGTCGGGAAAGGAAGAAATATAAAGCGCGACTGTTCATTTCACAAAATACTAAGGGGGCTTCTGTGCCCTTGAAATGTAACTCAGTAATAATATAATAGTATAGGTACCTGGGATCCTATCATTTCTTAATACCAGATTCTAAGTGCCAACTTGATCAAGTTTAAGCATAAGTCCAAGGTGTGATGATTATTAAGTACGTTACTTAATCACTTAATCAGGATCATATATATTTTCAAGATTGGTCCTGGACCATGGTTTTGAAGACCGTAAGTCGAATCGCGTTGGTGCAAGGTTAAATATTATAATGGTTCAACCAGTCTAAACTGTGAGAACCGAGTTGACTATTATTTTTATTTTTCATTTTTAAAACCGTAGCACTTTACCACTGTAGATGAACTATAATGATTTGTGTTTTCGACCTCCAAATGTCGACACTAATATATCAACATATTCATGTGCCGAGCACCCAAGTGTTGGAAAGACGAATTGTTATGGTTAAATAAAGGAAAACGAAATAGAACAAGGAAGAAGGAACACAATATCGGAATCTCACAATGGAACGATCATATGTAATATCAAAAGAAAATATAAACTATTATTCTAAGATACAAAGTTTTCCAGAGCTATAGTAATCAGCCTGGACAATTATAACAACTTGTCCTTAAAAATGCTGATGATACAATAGTAATGCAGTGGAAATAAATACTACGGTAGGTAGAACTCCAACTCTTCTCCAGAAGCTTCAAAGCATCCAAAGTTAAATCTGAAAACATACAAGGGGTTGACCCGAGCATTATAAAAATAACACCCGGATCAGTTTGGTAAACTAGCATGAGAAACTTAAGAAATATGAGTGACATATAACAATAAATTTTGAGACCGTATGGGTTCCCGAAACGGTTTTTCCCTAAAAGAAACCAACCATTCATTAATTTGAACATATAGTGATATGATAGATAATATCTAGAGTGTAGCACATAAGTCATATCAAATAGCTGTTGTGTGAATGCCACAACAATTATAGGTATACAATCAATACCGCTAAGGCGCTTTGCATATATGGATTTTCCACGGAGATCTTATCGGATCAAACCGAATCCGAATTCCAGACAATGATAAGAAACTATCTTCCAAGCAACGTATACCTCCAAATGGGATATACTCTAAGACAAACATAACTGGACCACACTTGGTGTGTGATCCGAGCCATATTAACTCCCGCTAGCAACAATCGCTAAGCATCTCTAGAATGGAGTTGATATACCCTTGAGCTTTATTAAACCTTCCGGACCATGCCTCTTCTCTGTTTTCTATCATTTTCCCAATGTCGAGGCTTCATTCGGCATCTTTCACACGAGTTTTCATCACTCGAACAGAACACGAATCCCCAAATGAATGGACTATGTATTATAGACATTACTATTATGATATCTATTATGTATTCTGCTGTTATTGTTGTGCTGAGTTTGTGTTCTATTATATTCTGTATTATGTAACCTGGGAAAATTTGTCTTACCATTGCTTTGAACCGAGACTGAGCACGAGGTAAGTTGAAAAGTCATAAAAAATTTCATGCCAGTGTTAGCTCAAGGGAGTGAGTACATCATTTAGCCCTATCGAGTTCCATTCTCCATGCTTTCCGACATTAATATTTAGTATTGCTCTTGGTTAGCATAGGTATAGGAGTTGGGTGTTACATTTTCCATCATCTCAAACAGACCTCGAACCTCCACATAGTTTCCCCCCATAAGTCCTCCAACGAATGCTAACGCTGTTCTCTCTCTTGGAATACTCTTCAAGGTAGACAGCCCTACATGATGGCATCGTTCGAAATGTTAATGCTGACTTTTCCCTTGGACTTAACCTTCAGATAAACAGTTCAACTCTATAACATTCCACTTCATAGTTGCTTCCAAAACATAGATCGCGTATATGGTTTTGAAGTGGTTTCGGGTTTGAGTCGTCTCATATAAATACACTCTTTCCACTTACCGGACTCTTAAAAAACAATAGATGAATTCCTGCTAAACTCAACCCCGGTTCTTTTGGAAATAAATAGACAATACATAAGAGCATAGATCACCTCCTAATCATTTAAGCGGACGGATTTCCTTATCATTTGTCCTAGAAGAGCAAGACAAGTTTGTACGTATAGTATAGCATTTTCGAAGAAAACTATACCATATAACACTCGTGTTTCTTCTAGATATTCCTAAAATTATATTTGAACAATTTCGATTATCGACTATCTAGTACAAAATCTTTGTTTGTAAATGGAAACCAAGTCTAGTATACTTTCCATAAAAATATGAACATATAAAATACTATCAAGTCACATAAAGTACGATCAAGCTACACAAAGTTTGGTTTAGCTATTTAAGCAACTCCTGATCCCTTTTATTTAATTAATTCTTTTATTAATTAAAAACTCATTTATTAGTAAACTTCTTTTACCTAGTAAACTTATATATTTTTCCAAAAGATTTCATACTTATAATTTTCTTCAAAATATCCATTTTAAGGATTTAAGTACTTTCGCAAAGCTATTCAAAAGGTTTTAGACTAATGTTACTTAAACATTGTCACTATGAACCCAAGACCATTTTGTTTATGCTTATCTTTAAATCATTATTTTAACAATATATTTTCATCCATAAGTATAATAAAAAAGGGTTAAAGAAGAATGTTATTAACACATTGTCACAATAAATCCAAAACCATTCCATACTTGTATTATCTTCAAAACATTTGTTTTAAAGATCTAAGTTCATATTCAAACAAGTTCAATATTTGGCTAGTTAACTATCAAGTTCTAAAGATGATTGCTTATAGAAATCATGATTGCTTATAGAAACCGTGCTGACATTTACAACCCCCCAGTGGAAGAATTACCAATCTGGACAGCCAAAAGCTGCCCATTTTGAGATACCTCAAGCTTAGCGCTGTAAGAGGATACTTGAGAAGGAATTCACATGTGGCTCTACAATGGAAGGTGAACGCCCACAGCATAATGTACGTCCTCCGAGGAAGCTACCGATGCCAGGTGGTTAACAACCATGGTCAGACCGTGTTCAATGGGGAGGTTCATCAGGGTCAAATCCTCGTCATTCCACAAAACCATGCTCAATTGAAATAAGCTACGAGCGAAGATTTGGAGTGGGTGTCTTTTGAAACCAACGACAACTCAATATCAAGCCCAATTGTTGGAAAGGCCTCTGTACTTAAAGGATTGCCTGAAGAAGTGATCATGAATGCGTACCATATTTCAAGGCAAGAGGCAAGGTTGGTGAAGCGAAACAAAGGAGAAGAGTTTGGTGTTTTACGAACCCAGGTCATCGCAACAACATCAAGGAAGAGATGAAGCCCAAATAGGTCGCCTTTTTTCAAGGATGTATCAATGTACTGAGGTTTAATAAATAAGGAGGCTCTGTATCAATCCATATACCTCTACAATTATGGAGTAATAATAATGGTTTACATAGTTTTGATAATGTATGCTTGCTTTCCAACCTAGGTTATCGCCAACAAATTACAATCCATACTATTAAAAAACATGTATAAGTGCATAATCATATATTTTAAGGATCGATAAAAAAAAGAGGGAAAAATATTGTTAAACAAGTTTGAACCTGTGCTTTGCATGCGGCAGTTTGGAAGCAATTCATGGTTCATATTTTGAAATAGTAGTTGTAAATTGTGTACCCAATTAAGCAGGCATGAAGGAGCAGGATTGCATATGAGAGAATAGATTATTCCTTTCATCCTATTTTATGAATTTATCGGCATTATCAAAAGATGTCAATGTGTAGCAACTGATGCCAAGTAGTTTTTTTGGTATTTCTGAAAGAATGCAAGGGAAATCAAAATATATATACCATAACATAGATTATAGGGATTAAAAAAATTCCTGCAAAATATAATTCCTTTTTATAGCACTGGAACTACACTATGGATTAAATGTGAAGTAATACAAAATAGATAATTATAGAGCAAGTTTCATAATGTACTGATATAAAAAAGCATATCTTCTGTGTTATATGGTGACCATGAAGTTGGATTAATACAAATTACAGCCATCTTATTAAAATATGGTCAAAGTCAGCACATAACAATTCAATAATGTTTAACTATTTGTTATATATCTGTTGAATGGATGTTTAGTTCATAGTGCAGCTTCTTGTATATATCTACATTGTGTTTTTTTTCTATTAACCTTCCATGTTTAAGTTGGCTCACCAAGAACTCTGGATTCACAAATAACTAACTTCGATAGACTTGATATAATTGTCCTATAATATATGTTGGGAAATTTATATAAGAAGAAAAAGGCAAAGTAAGTGCTAATCTGCAAATGGAGATTGAGAGACGGTTAATTTTTGTAAATGGGAAAATAAACTTTATTTTTCCTTCAACTTTTCTTTTTTTTTGTTTGCATACAAAAGATGAGAAGAAACATTCTTATTTATAGTGTATTACATTCTCTAGACTCTTCTTCAATTCTCTTAATAAGTCTACTTTCTATAATTCTCCAAGTTAACTCTAGATTTTCCTCTATGCTTAATTTGGTCTTTACATAAATATAAAGGTTAAAATTGTCAACATAATCAACGTTTCCTAAAAACCAAGTTTATTTTCACCATCCCCATAAACTTGGTTTTGTAACTTCGAGAATGTCTAGCAGTCTTTCAAAGTCGTCATGCTTTAATGCCTTTGTGAAGATATTTGCAACTTGGTCTTTTGAATTGATAAACTTCGCTTGTACCTCCTTTTTTGCAATCTTTTCTCGAATAAAGTGGTAGCATGTATCAATATGTGAACTTCGATTATGGAGGATATGATTCTTAGCGAGTGCTATGGTCGACTTGTTATCCATAAATATCTCCATTGCATTGTGCTGTGACATGTGCAACTCCTTCGATAAATCTTGAAGCCAAATTGCATGGCGTACACAAGTTGAAACAACAACATACTTAGCTTCACAAGTTGATAGTGTCATGGTTGCTTTTTTGAACTCCAAGTGAATGCTGTATCTCCCATAAAGAAAACGAATCCAGTTGTACTTTTATGATCATCAATATCTTCAGCCCAATCGCTATCACTACAATCAATCAACTTGAAATTATTAGAATGTGAATACAGTAATTCAAAATTAGTGGTACCTTTAATATATCGAAGGATTCTTTTTGTTGTCTTCAAGTGCGATGTAGTAAGAGCTTCCATGTAGCGACTAATAAGACCCACTCCATAGAGTATATCCGGCCTTGTGCATGTTAAGTAAATATGGTAGGATCCATATTCTCTTCTTACATATGTTTTGAGAGCTTTGTACCATATTGTACTGGAGTGTTTACGGGTCTGCATCCATTCATGTTGAATTTCTTCAATATTTCATTTGCATATGATTCTTGAGAAATAAATATAACATGCTCACTTTGAATCACTTGGATTCCAAGATAGTATGACATGAGTCTAATGTCCGTCATCTCAAATTCTAAACTCATTTCCTTCCTGAAATCAAACTTTTGGATTATTTCCAATAAAGATTAAGCCATCCACATATAAACATACCATTAAAATATCTCTATCTTGATTTCTCTTTTATGTAAACAGCATGTTCGAGGGGGCATTTTACAAAGTTATTTTTCAAAAAATACTTATCCATTCTTGTATTCCATGCTCTTGGGGCTTGTTTTAAATCGTAAAGCATTTTTTTCAGTTTTAAAACTTTGTCTTCATATCCTTTAACTTTATGACCTAGTGGTTGCTCCAAATAAACTTCTTCTAATTTACAATTTAAGAAAGCAGATTTCACATCCATTTGATGTAATTTTCATATATTTTGAGCTGCTAAAGAAATTAATAGCTTATAGTTTCTAAGCGGGTAATAGAAGCAAAACTTTATTATAGTCTATGTCTGCTCTGTGCTTGTATCTTTTAGCTACCAATCTTGCTTTATATCTTTCAACTTCTCTTTTAGCATTCTTCTTCACTTTATATACCCATTTTGTACCAATAGCTTTGTATCCTTTAGGTAAAGTAGCCAACTCCCATGTATTGTTCTTTACTATTGCTTTGATTTCTCCATCCATAGCTTCCCTCCATCTTTTGTCTTGTTTTGCTTCCTCAAAAATTATTGGTTTACAATTGACAAAAAGAGAAAATAAGGTAGTATCATCGAAAATTGGAGTTACCTCATATAATTCTTGCAAAGATCTCATGCGTGGTGATCTTTCATTTGAGATTTCTTCAAATGGATATTCTTGATGGATAGTTGAAGGAGATGACGGTGTTGGACTAATGGGTTCTTCTTCCACATCGTTCTTGCACTCCTCTTCGTAAAGTGAAAAGAACTTATAATCATCTTCTTGTTTATTCTAATTCCAAGCATTCTTCATCGAACTCACATCTCAACTAATAACAACTTTTTCAGTAATAGGATTATATAACTTATGTAACAACCAGCATATTTAACGATTTTATGTTTAAATATTTTATTTAAATATAGCGTCGTTAGTCGGATTTAAGTCTGAAAAGCTACTTTTTGCAAACGGTCGAATTAGGACTCGGGACCACTTCCATTGAGTCCAAAATGGCGTTTGTAACTTTTTTAAGTATAAGCTTCGATATGTTTAGAGTGAGTTGAATTTTGCTATTTTCTATTGGGCTTTTGGATTTGGGTTTCACCCAACTCATCATATACTCTAACTCAGCCCCTCTCTTCATCCATGCATTCTCATTTCATTTCTTTTTCTCAAGCTTAACTGAAAATGGGGGAAGAGAAGAGGAATTAGAAATTCAAAGCCCTAGTTCCTCTTGCAAACACAAATTCTTGCTCAAAAATCCAAGGGAAGCTTTGGTAAGCCTTCTTTCCACCTTCTCCGTCTATCTCTCTCTTCAATTTCAGAAATGTTCTTAACCCTAACTTTGAGAAAACTCCATCTTTGTTTTAGATTAAAGTTCTTGAGGTGGTATTGAAGAGAGATCAACCTATTTCATTGTTTTTGAGTTAAAAGGTTGGATTTTTGAACTCACATCTAAGCCTATAGCTTTTGTTGTTGTTGGGTAAGAATTCCTAACATCAATTCATGTTCATTTGTGTTCGATTTAGTGAATTGTCCAATTTTTGGTTTTTGGAATCCAATTTTTGTGAAAATTCATTCTTTGATGTTTGAACACGTTAGCGGAGTGTTTCGGAGGGCCATACAAGCCTGGGTTGTCGCTTGACGTAAGTCCTTGGCCGTGGTCGCTCGCTCGTCGCTCCCGTTCCGTGGATCGAATTTGCCCCAGTGGGGGGGGGCTAGACTGATTCTGCCCAGGAAGCAGGTTCGGTCGACTGAACCAGTAGGTCAGTCGACTGAACCAGACCCCAGGAAATTGCCTGGGTCTGTATCAGTCGACTGACCTTCTGGGTCAGTCGACTGACTCTGGGGCAGAAAACTTCATACCCTTGTGTCAGTCGACTGACACCCTGGGTCAGTCGACTGACCTGGAAACAAAAAGTTTCCAGGCACTGGTCCAATCGACTGACCCCCTGGTTCAGTCGACTGACCTGCTTGTCTCAGCCACATTTGTTTATTTTGCTTTGGTTTTCCAATTTCGATCGATTTGTGTCGATCCAATCAGTTGTTATCGCATTTTTGACTTTGATGATTCCTTTTTGATTTCGTGCATGGGTTTTTATAAAATGATCTTTTTAAATTGTATTAAAAGCTTGTTTCTCTAACTTCTAATTTCTATTTAAAACACACACACAATTTTGCACTTCGAGCGCAGAGGCATGAGAATCAAATGATTAAATAAAACGCATGCTATGAACACGTGCGTTTATCTTTTCAGTTAATTCCTAATCTATTCGTTTGACCGTTTTGACCTTTGGGTCTGGTTTACCGATGAGATGAGGTGAACTTTGTACTGCTTTTAGTGTGAAATTGACTCACGGTTAGTAAACCGTTAGTGCGAACGTGGGGTATGGGACTCACGTTAACATTCTTCGGGTTCCTTTCTGAGAGTTGTGACACATTCTGCCGGACAGTGGTGTCCAGTACCGCCACTACGGTTTGTTGCCTTTTGGCGTTGCCTTTTGGTGTTGCCTTCGGGCGTTGCCTTTTGGCGTTGCCTTCGGGCGTATGGATCCTTGTTATACAGTACTGAGCTCGAGCATATTTTGTTTCTTTGACAATTATATTTCCCTAGTTTATCGCCCTTCGGTGTAGGTTCTTTAAACCACACGATATATAGCGATTACCTTGTGGAAACTTGTGTTACCTTTGTTGGTATTTGTTATTTGCCTTTTGGCTTGTTTTGGGATATGGTATCCTTTGTTTATTTGAGTTGCCAATGATATGGGGCTTTTTTGATTCATCTTATGTTAGATGATTTGGTTATCTCTTTTGGAGATATTTGTGGTACTTTATGATCTTGTATGTTCATTATCATTTAGTTTATCTAACTGATTTGTTTAGCTAGACTGACCCGTGTATTTTATACTCGGGTCAGACCGAGATGTTTCAGGTTAGGTACTTTGGACTTAGCCTATTTTGCTTCCGCATGGACTATTCCGCTTGCTCCTTTTTATTATAGCTTTTTGTGCAGTCCTTTTTGTCTGTAACTCTGATATGTATTCTATTGACTCGCCTGTATATTGTGATTTGCTTTACCACTTGACATGTATCATTTTGTAAACTCTGTGATGTATCTGTATATGTGAAAATGTATGTGATTATCTACTGTTCTGTGATGTGTATTACATTTGAGTTGTCATATTTATTCTGATAGATCCTTTAGCCACCTATGGCTTTGTATTAAGTATTTATTGGATATGTCGATCCATTTAAGTAAGAAGTGGCATTTGTCGGCGTATTAAATAGATAATTAAGACAAGGTTATAGATGGTCGCTCCTAACCAGCTCTATTCTCCGCATTAGCAGGCGGTGTTACCTTCTAATACTCTTTGCTAATGTGGGTCTCGGAGTGGGGCGTTACAGCTTGGTATCAGAGCTGAGTTCAGAACAAAATATGATAAACAAAGAACAGAGACACATATTACGGTACATCAAAGGGTAATACAAATGTTACGAATTTTCGAATCATCGTGCCTTTATTCTTTCTGTGCCTTTGGGGTAGATAGAATTTGGGAATGCGTCAAGGAATGTATTTTACTCCGTAGTATTCCATATTTGAATTAATGATATCTACCTTATGAATAATCCTTTTCTTATCTTATCTTTCAGCTAATGGCCGGAAGAGGCAGAAGACGACGCTCGGATGCTGGGCAATCTAGCGGCTCGCATCCGGACGGCGTTTATATGTCTGCCGATCAGTTTTTGGAGTTATTTAGGAGCACTCAGTCTCCAGCTCCTATTCGTGCATCTCCTCCACACAAGTATGCCTTTGCACGCATGTGCATTGATTTTTCTCATCTTGGTGGAAAGCCATTCAAAGGCTCCGAGTCCATTCTTGAGGTTCAAGCTTGGATTCGCACATGCGAATGTATCTTCTCTCGCATGGATCTTTCTGACCATGATCGAGTTCTTGTAACTTCTAGCTTATTGCAAGAGCGTGCCCTTGATTGGTACGAGCTTCTTATAGCCGAACTTGATGAGTTTGTTCTTTATTGGACTCAGTTCCGAGAACGATTCGAACTCAAATTCGTTCCTGAATCTGAGAAGGTTTTATTGGCCCGTCACTTTCTTGAGTTGAAGCAAGGGAAGTCTTCCATTTTTGAATATGTTGCATCATTCGAGGCCTTATCTAAGTATGGTCTTGAATTCATTAGCATTTCTTATAAGAAGAATATGAAGTTTGTCTCTGGTCTTAAGAAGTATCTTAAGAAGTCTTTAATGCTCCAGCTTAAGCTTTCTTTTGAGGAGTTGGTTTACTCGGCACTTCATCTCGAGGCCATCGAGAAGGAGTGTGATAGTGGTGCTGATGTTGAGGTTCGCAAGAACCCCAATAAGAAGAGGTTTCCATTTCATAAGCAGGGATTTCTTCCTTCTAAGAAGAAAAAGCCAGTTGAATCTGGTTCTAACTCTCAATCTGCTGGAACACCTTCCATTCGGAAGTGTTTCAATTGTGGTTCTCCTGATCATATGATTCGAGCTTGTCCTAAGCCTCTCTTCTGCCATTATTGCAAGAAGGAAGGTCACCACATTTCCTCCTGCCCTACTGCTCCTGCTAGTGCCAAGTCTGGCAAGCTTTATGTTGCTATGGCTTCTTGAGGTTCTTCTCAGCCCGGAGGTATATCTCCATCTATTTTGGAAGGTTCTATTTTATTTCATGACCGTAGTATTCGAGTTCTTTTCGATACGGGTGCTTCGCATTCTTTCGTACAAAAAGAGCTCGTCGATGATTTGTCTTTGGATGTTTCTTGTATGGTTACTTCGTTGAAGATTGCGAATCCTATTGGGGGATCCGCAACCCTTAGCATGCTTTGTGATGATGTTGAGATTGTTTTATGTGGCTTTTCTTTTCATGCGAATCTGCACGTTATTTCTTATTTGGATTTTGATATGATTTTGGGTATGGACTGGCTAGTGAGATACGATGCTAGGATTATTTGTTCTGAAAGAATTTTATATCTTCGACATCCAGATTCGTCTACTCAGCTATCACTTGTTCTTCGGAATGTGGATAATTCCGAAATGGGCTTATATTCTCTTGACTCACGAGATGATGATGATATATCTCGTATTCCTATTGTTTGTGACTTCTCTGATGTTTTTGAGCCGGTTTCGGGTTTGCCACCAAAGCGGGCGATCGAGTTCCGCATTGATCTCATTCCAGGCGCGAAGCCAGTTGGCCGTCCTCCCACGAGGATGTCTACAAAAGAAAATGAGGAACTCAAGAAGCAGCTTTTAGAGCTTGAGTCCAAACAGTTGATTCAGTCTAGTTTTTAACCATGGGGTACCGCGGTCGTCTTCATGAAGAAGTCCGATGGAACTCTTAGGCTCTGCATCGACTATTGCAAGCTTAACGAGTTGACCATCAGGAATAGGTATCCTTTGCCTAGGATCGATGATATGTTCGATCTATTGAGTGGCGCTAAGGTCTTCTCTTAGCTCGACCTTGCCACTGGTTTTCATCAACTCTGAGTCACGGAAGATAGCATACCTCTTACAGCTTTCCGCACTCGATATGGTTCTTTCGAGTGGCTCGTTATGCCGTTCGGTTTGACGAATGCTCCTTCTTTCTTTGTTGATCTTATGAATCGAGTATTCCGGGAGTATCTCGATAAGTTCGTCCTTGTGTTCATTGACGACATTCTTGTTTATTCTAAGTCTGAAGCCGAGCATGCTAATCACTTGAGAATTGTCTTGAGTACTCTTCGTCACCATCAACTTAAAGCCAAATTCTCCAAGTGCCATTTTTGGGAGAATAAGGTTAAGTTCTTAAGCCATGTTGTATCTTCCGACGGCATTTCTGTCGATCCCTCAAAGATAAAGCTATCCAGAATTGGAAGAGGCCTGAGAATGTTCATGAGATTCGTAGTTTCCTTGGATTGGCGGGTTATTACCGTCGGTTCATTAAGGATTTTTTCCGTGTTGTGCTTCCTCTCACTAGCCTTACTTGGAAAGGCATTCGTTATATTTGGTCCGACAAGTGTGAAGCTTCCTTTCAGACATTAAAGGAACTTCTCACTAATGCTCCTATTCTTGTGGTTCCTGAAGGGAATCATGATCTTGTTGTCTACACCGATGCTTGTGGTAGTGGTCTCGGTGCCGTGCTTATGCAGAAGGATCGGGTAGTTGCTTATGCTTCTAGGCAACTGCGTCCGAATGAAGTTCGCTATGCCACTCATGATCTTGAGTTAGCCGCCATTGTCTTCGCCTTGAAGATTTGGCGACACTATTTATTAGGCGAGCGCTTCATTCTCTATACCGATCATAAATCCTTGAAGTATTTGTTCACTCAGAAGGAACTCAATATGAGGCAACAGCGTTGGCTCGAGTTTCTTGCCTCCTATGACTTTGATATTACGTATACCCTTAGTAAGGGTAATCGTGTTGCTGATGCGCTTAGTCGCAGACATTCGGCTGTCGTTTCTATGATGCTTGCCGAATGGGATATTCTTGAGACTCTATCTTTTTGTGATATTCGTGATCGAGCTCCATCCTCTAATTCTCCGATAGTATTATTCAGTTTGGAAGCTCAACCCTCTCTATTGGATCGTATTGTCGAAGCTCAGCGGCGTGATCCTAATCTTGTGCATCTTATTCAGCTTTGTGAGACTGAACCCCGTGATGAGGCGTTGCGGGATTTCAGCATTGATTTTCGTGGGTGTCTTCGCAAGAAGGACCGTCTTGTTGTGCCTTCTGATTCTGCACTTAGGCATGACATTCTTGATGACTGTCATCGTTCTAAGTATACTATTCATCCTAGCAGTAGTAAGATGTATGCCGATATGCATCGCTTTTATTATTGGGAAGGCATGAAGCGCGATGTGGCGAGTTATGTGAGTAATTACATGACATGTCAACGTATCAAAGCCAAACATCAGCGCCCTTCTGGTCTCCTTCAACCTCTAGAGATTCCATTGTGGAAGTGGGATCAGATTTCGATGGATTTCATTGATGGCCTACCTCGTACGAGATCGGGCCATTCTAGCATTTGGGTTATTGTTGATCGCCTCACCAAATCAGCTCATTTTATTCCTATTAAATCTAATAGGATTGCTTCTCTTTTGGCTAAGTTATATATCAAGGGAATCATGAGACTTCACGGTGTTCCTAGTTCGATTGTGAGTGACCCTGGTCCTTTATTCACCAGTCATTTCTAGAAGAGTCTTCAGCAAGCTTTGGGAACAAAGCTTAATTTCAGCATAGCTTATCATCTACAGTCTGATGGACAGACTGAACGGGTGAATCGTATCTTGGAAGATCTTCTCCGTATTTGTATTCTTGATTTTGGAGGTAGTTGGGAGGATCATATACCCCTTGTAGAGTTCTCCTACAACAATAGTTTTCAGTCCAGTATCGGTATGGCTCCTTTCGAAGCCTTATACGGAAGGCCATGTCGATCACCTTCTTGTTGGTTAGAATCTGGGGAGAAGCTTATTCTTGGCCCAGAGTTTGTTCATGATTCTTCTGAGAAGATTGATCTTATTCGTTAGAGAATGAAAGAGGCACAGAGCCGCCAGAAATCCTACGCGGATAACCGTAGGAAGCCTCTCGAGTTCTCAGTTGATGATCTCGTCTTTAATCGTGTTTCTCCTTTGAAAGGGGTTATGCGCTTCAGTGTGACAGGGAAATTGGCTCCTCGCTTTGTAGGAACATTTCCTATTACTGAACGTATTGGCCCTGTGGCTTATAGAGTTTCACTTCCAGCTCATCTATCCGGAGTTCACAACGTGTTTCACGTCTCTCAGCTTCGGAAGTGTCTTCAAGATTCTGTTATTGACTCTCCTAATTTGCAAGGGCTTGAGATCTCACCAGATTTATCTATTGTACAGCAGCATATTCGCGTACTTGCCACGGAGGTGAGACACCTTCGAAACAAGGACGTGCTGCTCATTAAAGTTCAATGGTCCGCTAATCCCAATGACTGTACTTGGGAAACCGGAGAGTTTATCGAGCGATCCTATCCGGGTTTTCTATCTTTGCTTAGCAATGGTGAGAATATCTCTTTATCTCAAGCTTATTTTCTTTTCTTTTTGGGTGATGTAAGTATGTAGTTGTTGCAAATTATTCTCTAGGAATTGCATGGACGCAATTTTGTTAAGAAGGGGAGATCTGTAACAACCCGCATATTTTACGATTTTATATTTAAATATAGCGTCGTTAGTCGGATTTAAGTCCCGAAAGCTACTTTTTCCAAATGGTCGAATTAGTACTCGGGACCACTTCCATTGAGTCCAAAATGGCGTTTGCGACTTTTTTGAGTATAAGCTTCGATATGTTTGGAGTGAGTTGAATTTTGCTATTTTCTGTTGGGCTTTTGGGTTTGGGTTTCACCCAACTCATCATATACTCTAACTCAGCCCCTCTCTTCATCCATTCATTCTCATTTCATTTCTTTTTCTCAAGTTCAACTAAAAATGGGGGAAGAGAAGAGGAATTAGAAATTCCAAGCCCTAGTTCCTCTTGCAAACACAAATTCTTGCTCCAAAATCCAAGGGAAGCTTTGGTAAGCCTTCTTTCCACCTTCTCCATCTATCTCTCTCTTCAATTTCAGAAATGTTCTTAACCCTAACTTTGAGAAAACTCCATCTTTGTTTTAGATTAAAGTTCTTGAGGTGGTATTGAAGAGAGATCAACCTATTTCATTGTTTTTGAGTTAAAAGGTGAGATTTTTGAACTCACATCTAAGCCTATAGCTTTTGTTGTTGTTGGGTAAGAATTCCTAACATCAATTCATGTTCATTTGTGTTCGATTTAGTGAATTGTCCAATTTTTGGTTTTTGGAATCCAATTTTTGTGAAAATTCATTCTTTGATGTTTGAACACGTTAGCGGAGTGTTTCGGAGGGCCATACAAACCTGGGTTGTCGCTTGACGTAAGTCCTTGGCCATGGTCGCTCGCTCGTCGCTCCCGTTCCGTGTATCGAATTCGCCCCAGTGGGGGGGGGGCTAGACTGATTCTGCCCAGGAAGCAGGTTCAGTCGACTAAACCAGTAGGTCAGTCGACTAACCAGACCCCAGGAAATTTCCTGGGTCTGTATCAGTCGACTGACCTTCTGGGTCAGTCGACTGACTCTGGGGCAGAAAACTTCATACCCCTGTGTCAGTCGACTGACACCCTGGGTCAGTCGACTGACCTGGAAACAAAAAGTTTCCTGGCACTGGTCCAATCGACTGACCCCCTGGTTCAGTCGACTGACCTGCTTGTCTCAGCCCCATTTGTTTATTTTGCTTTGGTTTTCCAATTTCGATCGATTTGTGTCGATCCAATCAGTTGTTATCGCATTTTTGACTTTGATGATTCCTTTTTGATTTCGTGCACGGGTTTTTATAAAATGATCTTTTTAAATTGTATTAAAAGCTTGTTTCTCTAACTTCTAATTTCTATTTAAAACACACACACAATTTTGCACTTCGAGCGCAGAGGGAGGAGAATCAAATGATTAAATAAAACGCATGCTATGAACACGTGCATTTATCTTTTCAGTTAATTCCTAATCTATTCGTTTGACCGTTTTGACCTTTGGGTCTGGTTTACCGATGAGATGAGGTGAACTTTGTACTGCTTTTAGTGTGAAATTGACTCACAGTTAGTAAACCGTTTAGTGCGAACGTGGGGTATGGGACTCACGTTAACATTCTTCGAGTTCCTTTCTGAGAGTTGTGACACATTCCGCCGGACAGTGGTGTCCAGTACCGCCACTACAGTTTGTTGCCTTTTGGCGTTGCCTTCGGGCGTATGGATCCTTGTTATACAGTACTGAGCTCGAGCATATTTTGTTTCTTTGACAATTATATTTCTCTAGTGTATCGCCCTTCGGTGTAGGTTCTTTGAACCACACGATATATAGCGATTACCTTGTGGGAACTTGTGTTACCTTTGTTGGTATTTGTTATTTGCCTTTTGGCTTGTTTTGGGATATGGTATCCTTTGTTTATTTGAGTTGCCAATGATATGAGGCTTGTTATGATTCATCTTATGTTAGATGATTTGGTTATCTCTTTTAGAGATATTTGTGGTACTTTATGATCTTGTATGTTCATTATCATTTAGTTTATCTAACTGATTTGTTTAGCTAGACTGATCCGTGTATTTTATACTCGGGTCAGACCGAGATGTTTCAGGTTAGGTACTTTGGACTTAGCCTATTTTGCTTCCGCATGGACTATTCCGCTAGCTTCTTTTTATTATAGCTTTTTGTGCAGTCCTTTTTGTCTGTAACTCTGATATGTATTCTATTGACTCGCCTGTATATTGTGATTTTCCTTACCACTTGACATGTATCATTTTGTAAACTCTGTGATGTATCTGTATATGTGAAAATGTATGTGATTATCTATTGTTCTGTGATGTGTATTACATTTGAGTTGTCATATATATTCTGATAGATCCTTCAGCCACCTATGGCTTTTGTAATGACCCGTATTTTTACGGATCGAAACATCGTAAAACTGTTGTCATTATGTCGTAATGTTGTTAAGTCGTCTAGGGTTTAAGTCGTTCGAAGCTTAAGTTGAGTAGAAATTAGATCGTGAGCGACTTAAGGAATTGACCGACTTAGGAAATGGGTGACCTAAGGAGTTGGCGACTCAAGAATAGGCAGACTTAAGTAAGTGACCGACCTAGGGGAGTTAACAACCTAGGGGGATAAGCGGGCTAACGACTTAAGAGTTTGGGCGAGTTAGCGACTTAAGGATTGGTAGGTCGGCGACGACCTAAGGAAGCTGGGGTAGCAGTGAGCGACCTAAGGAGGGTAAGTCGTAGAAGACTGAGGAGTTAGGTCGTGGGTTGTTAGGTCGCTAAGTATTAGGTCGTAACCCAGTTAAGTCGCGTGGTTATTGGGAAGTTAGGTCGCGTCTCAGTTAAGTTGTAGGTCGCTTATAGGTGTTAAGTCGTTGTAGTTTAGGTCGTGTCTGTGTTAAGTCGCGCATTAGTTAGGTCGCGCCTGCGTTAGGTCGGAGACCCTGTTAAGTTGCGCATATAAGTTAAGCCGCAACCCAGTTAAGTCGTGTAGGTTTTTAGGTCGGCAAAGCTGTTAAGTCGTAGGAGGTGTTGAGTTGCTAAGTCGTAAGTCGCACGTAGTTAAGTCGTGCATTGAGTCAGGTCGCGTGAGGACTTATGTTGTTAAGTCGCGTCCCTGTTAGGTCGTAAGTCGCGTGCGTGTTATGGCTTAGGTTGTTGAACCGTTAGGTCGTTAAGTCGTAGGATGGTTAAGTCGTAGATCGGAGGGATGGCTAAGTCGTAAGTCGGAGGACTGTTGAGTCGTGAGTCGTGGTGTTCTGATGAGTCGTAGACGACTTATGAAGGCGGACGACTTAAGGGGTTTTCAGCCTATAAATACACGTTCGTTTCCTCTCTTTTTGGGGATCCAGATTTCGAAGCGACGAAGTGCTGCCATTTTTAGAGCTTGACTTCTACACTTCTTCACTTCTTTTCTCCACTCTAATCTAGTGATTCCTTCCATCCAAATCGAAGATCAAATCGAAGATCCAAGAGCTTAGATTAAAGATCTTCATCCATCGAAGAGAAATTTCATCGTTTGAAGCGGATTTGTGATAGATCAAGTTAGATCCTTCGCTGTCCAGATCTGAAGTGTGTTGATTTGGGGTTGTTTAGGTGATTTGGTGAGTGGTGATTATCTCTCACATGGATCCAAAGGAGTATATTGGATCGTTGGCTTGATGTTGTGTTAAAGTAGAGATTTCCATGCATTTTCTGAATCCTAAGTATAGATCCATATAGATCCATTGTTCATGATGATTTGACAACCATTTTACTACATGTTAACCTATGCAAGTTCATTCATCAAGATTATAGAGACATTGCTCATGTTTTCATGTTTGTTAGACTTTTGACTCTTTATTTACGAAATTGTCATTATTATTATAATTGTCTATTTAGATCATATTTGAATGCTTGATTACTTGGATTAATGTTTGACTTGATCGATTGCTATGAATTAGATGATTGATGACTTGATTTAGACCGAAGATGATTCAAAAGCTAAGAGAAAGGCTCTTGAATTAGGAAAGCTGCTCGTGGCATATGTAGCGGATGATGAAGCTCTTATGCATAGATTCGATGATGATGATGTTGAGATGAAGCTTTGCGAGGATGTGATGAAGCGAGGCATGATATGAGATAGTCTTGGTCTAATCCAGACGGGATCATTCCAAGCATGTTGATAACTCGGTGATATGGTTCGAGTTGAGGATAATGGTTGGCTCAAGAGGCGCTTGAGCTAGTATGAAAATAGTCGTCGAGGAGGATGACTAGAAGGCTGAGATCTCATCGTTGTTGAAGGTTCTAGCGTGCTTAAAGCAAGAGTACGTTGGGCAGATTCGATAGTCCCTGAAGGCTACTGATTGGTAGTCAAGTACTCTGGGCAGATTCGATAGTCCTAGGCATGGGTCACGATGACGTGCGGGAGTAATGTCTAGAACCGGGGTTTCCATTAGCCCTTGACGGACGGCTGAAAGAATGTGCCGGTCATTCAATTAATGGTGGCATCGAAGCAATGATAATAGTGATAGCCAGAGTCATGGATGTTTGGTTGTATCATCACTCGGTCTCAAGAGCGGTATTTTCTGGATGCTTATCTGATCTTGGTTTAGGCCTTGGGAGTTTGTACTTGGAAAGCATCGCCCTTGACTCGAGTGATAATTGCTTTACTTTAAATTGTATGCACTGCTATGTTTGCTTCTACTTAGTGTGTGTCTGGGGGCTATCACTGTAGAAAGAGGTGGAGTGGGAGGGTTGTATTCCTATTCCTTTTCCTTTATGCTCTTTTGGTATGTTGTTAGTTAATTTACCGCTCACTAAGACTGTTGTCTGACTCAAGGCTTTATGTTTTAACTCTTATTGCCTTGGGCTGTTCGTCCATTTTGGGACGGGCAGACTAGGTAGCAGGTGAC
Organism: Allium fistulosum; assembly: GCA_030737815.1. NCBI lineage: Eukaryota > Viridiplantae > Streptophyta > Magnoliopsida > Asparagales > Amaryllidaceae > Allium > Allium fistulosum. Next base: position 408,040,574 of record CM060908.1, on the reverse strand, counting down.
AGGTGCTGTTCTTGCTTCCCACGATGCTGATATCGAAGACGAGCTGGAGGCTTGCATATTATCTTCTTATTATATGTACTGGATGTTCCGCTGCTTTGTATAATTCTCTGAGTGATATGTAGTGAGGCTTGATGTATTGATTATTCAGATGTTGTATTCAAATATTATGAAGTTTTATTGATGAGATTCTATTTCTGTGAAGCTTCACTATATATATTTTCTATTGTATTTCGTCCATGCGCTGTGAGTAATACGATAGATTCTGCTGTTTTAATTTACCCTGGCAATCGTCCATGCTCGCCTGGCACACTTTACAGCGCACTTTCTCTAGGTTCAGTGCAGGGGTCATGGGCGGTCGTCACATTTGGTATCAGAGCTTTGGTTAATCGATTTTACCCAACGCTCGCTGACGTAACTACGTATGAGAGACGTAATTGTATTTTGATGGATGATTACTATATATAATATAGTAGCTTAGTAGAGTTTGAGTCATTTATGCAGTTGTTTCTCAAGGTGTGCTAATCATTCCTTTTTATAGATATTAAGGATGAGTCGAAGAGGGAGACCAGCTGCTAGGGAAGGTCGTGCTACTGAAGGGGCTGCTGATTATGCTGCTATGTTCGAAGCTATGATGACTTCGATCATGAGAAGGATGCCAGCTCCAGGGCCATCGGTGGATGTTGGAGTTCAAGTTCAAACTCCAAAGCCGGTGGATTTTGCTAAGTTGTGTAAGGACTTTACTGCTCTTGGAGGGAAGGTTTTCTTGGGGAAAGAATCAACCATTGAAGTCCAGAGGTGGATAGATGCTTGTAGAAGGATCTTTGGTGATTTGGGAATCGATGATGCAACTAAAAGGAAACTTGCATCAAGACAGCTTCAAGGGAGAGCTTCTGATTGGTGGAACTCTATCACCATTGATACTCCGGAGGAAGAGATTACTTGGGAGCAATTCCAAGTCAGATTTGAAGCTAAGTTCATTTCTACAGCTCAGAAGTCTATTCTGTTCAAGAAGTTTGTGGAGCTCAAGCAAGGTGGAAGACCAGTTCTTGAGTATGTTTCTGAGTTTGAAGCTTTGTCCAAGTATGCCCGGTCGTATATTGAATCTGCATATCAAAAGAATGAGAAGTTTGTGACAGGCTTGGACAGTTATCTTTGGAGGCAGTTGGTGGATCATTTGGACGATCCATTTGAGAAGCTTGTGGAGAAAGCTCTCAGGCACGAGAATCTGTTTCCTAAAGAGGGATCTGTTGTTGCTGTGACCAAGGAAGAGTCTAGACCACAGCAGGGTGGAAAAAAGAAGAGGAAGCAGCAGCAGCAGAAGGGTAAGGATGGCCAGAAGAAGCCGAAGGGCGAAGTGACCTGCTACAATTGTCAGCAGAAGGGCCATTTCTCTAGAGATTGCAAGAATCCGAAGGTACCGATGAAGTGTCACAACTGTGACAAGTCGGGGCATATCAGGAAGAATTGTCCAGAACCGCGAAAGGACAAGCAGATTGTGCAAGCATATGCTTTGGGGCTGTTCCATCGTCTTCGAAAGCTCCTACCGTTGAAGAGAAAGGAAAGAGTGTGGTGGTTCAAGGTACTCTTTCCATATGTGGTGTTCCAGTTAGAGTTCTATTTGATACTGGGGCGTCGCATTCGTTTGTTTGTAACGAACTTGTAGGCCGGTTGGGTTTAGAACCAGATATTGTAGATAGGCCATTCGTTGTGACTAATCCAGTTGGGGGTTCGTCTTGTTTGTGTATGCTATGCCGTGGTCTGATTGTATCGAGTCATGATTGCTCTTTTGTTTGTGATTGCTTTGTTCTGAACTTTGCGGGGTTCGGAATTATTTTGGGTATGGGCTGGCTTAGGAGATATGCGGCAAAGGTTGATTGTGATAGGTTGGAGGTGACAGTCGAGAATGTGGAGGGGCGAAAGATTGTGATACGATGTAAGCATGAAGAAGGCGTCTTCACGAGCTTCATGTATTCGCTGGTTGTTCCACGGGATGGACTGTCATCTGTGCCAATCGCTAATGGATTTGAGGATGTCTTTGATGAGGTCAAAGGGTTACCGCCGCATAGAGAGATCGAGTTTCGTATAGATCTTGTAGATGGAGCCAGACCTGTTGTGATGCCTCTTAGGCGGATGGCGCCTAGGGAACAGCAGGAGTTGAAGGTGCAGGTTGATAATCTTTTACAGAAGGGATTCATTCGGCGTAGTGTGTCCGAATGGGGTGCACCAGTTGTGTTTGCAACCAAAGCGGATGGATCGTTGAGGTTGTGTGTGGATTATCGTGAGCTGAATAAGGTGACTAAGAAGAACAAGTATCCATTGCCAAGAATAGATGACTTGTTTGATCAGCTTCACGAAGCTAAGGTGTTTTCTCAGATGGATTTGGCAACGGGATTTCACCAGTTAAGAGTGGCTAAGGATAGTGTGCCGAAGACTGCTTTTAGGACACCATCCGGTTTCTTTGAGTGGCTGGTAATGCCATTTGGATTGACTAATGCACCAGCATATTTTGTGGATCTTATGAATAGAGTGTTCAGAGATCAGTTGAGTAAGTTCGTGCTAGTGTTTGTGGATGATATTCTGATTTATTCCAGAACTGAAGAAGAGCACAACACACACTTGCGTATTGTTTTGGAAATCTTACGGAAACATCAGCTGAAGGCTAAGTTTTCGAAGTGTCACTTCTGGAAGAGTGAAGTGAGGTTCTTAGGCCATGTTATCTCTGGAAATGGAATAGCGGTTGATCCCGCTAAGGTGGCAGCAATCCAGGATTGGGTTAGACCTAAGAATGCATTTGATGTGAGAAGTTTTCTTGGATTAGCAGGATATTATCGACGGTTTATCAAAGACTTCTCCAAGGTAGCTGCACCGTTAACAGGATTGACGAAAAAGAACCAAGTGTTCAGATGGTATGATAAGTGTGAGCAAGCTTTCAGAATCCTGAAAGAGAGATTGACAAGTGCTCCTGTTTTGACTATTCCAAGTGGGAATGATGAGATGGTGGTTTACACCGACGCATGTGGTACTGGACTTGGAGCAGTGCTGATGCAGAGGGATAAAGTTGTTGCGTATGCCAGTCGACAACTGAAGCCACATGAAAGGAATTACCCGACTCATGATTTGGAGTTAGCGGCGATTGTATTTGCTCTGAAGATTTGGAGACATTATCTATTGGGAGTTCGATTCGAGTTGTTTACGGATCATAAGTCATTGAAGTATCTTTTCTCCCAAAAGGATTTGAATCTTTGGCAGCAACGATGGCTAGAGTTTTTGGCATCATATGATTTTGGTATAGCTTATACTCCGGGAAAGGGTAACGCGGTGGCAGATGCGCTAAGTCGAAGACATGCAGGATTGGGAGCCATGTTTTCAGAATGGAAGAATCTCGAGTATTTAGCTGGATTTGACTTCAGGCCCAGATGTGGATTGGAACCTGAGATGTTGGCAAACTTATCGATAAGACCGACTCTTGTGGAAAGGATTGGCGGGAGTCAAAAGCAAGATGATAAGCTTGTCAAGCTTATCCGTGATTTGGAATCTGGATTGGACCCAGAAAAGGATAAAGGATTCGAGGTCGATCGAGAGGGTTGGCTTCGGAAGCAAGGGCGACTAGTTGTTCCCGATATAGATGAATTAAGGAGTGAAGTTCTGAGGGAAAGTCATCACTCGAAGTTGACAATTCATCCAGGTGGAAATAAGATGTATCGAGATATGAAGAGAACCATTACTAGGAAGGTATGAAGAAGGATGTTGGAAATTTTATTTCTAAGTGTATGAACTGCCAGTTGGTAAAAGCCGAACAGAAAAAGCCAAGTGGATTGCTTCAGCCATTGGAAGTTCCTACATGGAAGTGGGAGCAAATATCGATGGATTTTATTGATGGTCTACCTAGAACAAGAACGGGAAATGAAGGGATTTGGGTCATCGTAGATCGTCTGACTAAGAGTGCAAGATTCATTCCTGTTCGATCGACTAGGACTGCATCAAAGTTGGCAGAGTTGTATGTTAAGTGGATAGTTCGATTCCATGGTATTCTGAAGAGTATAGTGAGCGATCGAGACCCGTTGTTCACTAGTGGATTTTGGAAGAGCTTCCAGGAAGTTTTGGGAACCGAGTTGTGTTTGAGTACAGCTTATCACCCTCAAACAGATGGTCAGACCGAGAGAGTCAACCGAGTTTTGGAAGATCTCCTCAGAGCTTGTGTTTTAGATTTCGGAGGATCATGGGAAGATCACCTTCATTTGGTGGAATTTTTGTATAATAACAGTTACCAGTCAAGCATTGGTATGGCACCGTATGAAGCATTGTATGGAAGACCGTGTAACTCTCCGACATGTTGGTTAGAGACTGGAGAAAAGCTGATGCTTGGGCCAGAGATGATTCGACAGACTTCGGATTGCATAGAGATCATTCGGCAACGAATGAAGGCAGCCCAAGACCGTCAGAAAAGTTATGCCGATAAGCGTCATAAGGATTTGTAATTCGACATAGGTGATATGGTTTTTGTGAAGATTTCTCCACTGAAGAATGTTATTCGATTCGGGAAGAAAGGAAAATTGACTCCGAGATTTGTTGGACCATTCCCGATCATCGAGCGAATTGGAAAGCTCGCCTACAGATTGGAGTTACCAGAGAAGATGTCGGGTGTGCACAATGTTTTTCATGTATCGTATCTACGGAAGTTTGTGCACGACTCGAATACAGTGGTTTCTGCTGATAGCTGTGAAGATTTCGAAGTTGATCCAATCGATAAGAGGCCTCGTAAGCCGCTTCGTGTTGTGGAAACCGACACGAAACAGCTTAGGAGGAAGGTAGTTAAGTTGCTCAAGATACAATGGAGTGATGAGGATAACGACTGTACATGGGAGGTGGAAGAGAGGATGAAGGCAGCTCATCCTGATCTCTTCAAGGTATGGCCCTAAGGTGTCGTGTCATCTAACGACATTGTAACTTGTTCTAGTTTTAGAATTCTGCATGCTAAGCTAGAATTGGATGCATGGTTTATTGATTGCTATGGACGGTAAGCATGCATAATAGTCTTTGATTGCTCTTGTTTGTTTGGAATTTCGGGGACGAAATTCCTAAGACGGAGAGAATGTAACGACCCGTATTTTTACGGATCGAAACATCGTAAAACTGTTGTCATTATGTCGTAATGTTGTTAAGTCGTATAGGGTTTAAGTCGTTCGAAGCTTAAGTTGAGTAGAAATTAGATCGTGAGCGACTTAAGGAATTGACCGACTTAGGAAATGGGTGACCTAAGGAGTTGGCGACTCAAGAATAGGCAGACTTAAGTAAGTGACCGACCTAGGGGAGTTAACAACCTAGGGGGATAAGCGGGCTAACGACTTAAAAGTTTGGGCGAGTTAGCGACTTAAGGATTGGTAGGTCGGCGACGACCTAAGGAAGCTGGGGTAGCAGTGAGCGACCTAAGGAGGGTAAGTCGTAGAAGACTGAGGAGTTAGGTCGTGGGTTGTTAGGTCGCTAAGTATTAGGTCGTAACCCAGTTAAGTCGCGTGGTTATTGGGAAGTTAGGTCGCGTCTCAGTTAAGTCGTAGGTCGCTTATAGGTGTTAAGTCATTGTAGTTTAGGTCGTGTCTGTGTTAAGTCGTGCATGAGTTAGGTCGCGCCTGCGTTAGGTCGGAGACCCTGTTAAGTTGCGCATATAAGTTAAGCCGCAACCCTGTTAAGTCGTGTGGGTTTTTAGGTCGGCAAAGCTGTTAAGTCGTAGGAGGTGTTGAGTTGCTAAGTCGTAAGGAGTGCGTAGTTAAGTCGTGCATTGAGTCAGGTCGCGTGAGGACTTATGTTGTTAAGTCGCGTCCCTGTTAGGTCGTAAGTCGCGTGCGTGTTATGGCTTAGGTTGTTGAACCGTTAGGTCGTTAAGTCGTAGGATGGTTAAGTCGTAGGTCGGAGGGATGGCTAAGTCGTAAGTCGGAGGACTGTTGAGTCGTGAGTCGTGGTGTTCTGATGAGTCGTAGACGACTTATGAAGGCGGACGACTTAAGGGGTTTTCAGCCTATAAATACACGTTCGTTTCCTCTCTTTTTGGGGATCCGGATTTCGAAGCGACGAAGTGCTGCCATTTGTAGAGCTCGACTTCTACACTTCTTCACTTCTTTTCTCCACTCTAATCTAGTGATTCCTTCCATCCAAATTGAAGATCAAATCGAAGATCCAAGAGCTTAGATTAAAAATCTTCATCCATCGAAGAGAGATTTCATCGTTTGAAGCGGATTTGTGATAGATCAAGTTAGATCCTTCGCTGTCCAGATCTGAAGTGTGTTGATTTGGGGTTGTTTAGGTGATTTGGTGAGTGGTGATTATCTCTCACACGGATCCAAAGGAGTATATCGGATCGTTGGCTTGATGTTGTGTTAAAGTAGAGATTTCCATGCATTTTCTAAATCCTAAGTATAGATCCATATAGATCCATTGTTCATGATGATTTGACAACCATTTTACTACATGTTAACCTATGCAAGTTCATTCATCAAGATTATAGAGACATTGCTCATGTTTTCATGTTTGTTAGACTTTTGACTCTTTATTTACGAAATTGCCATTATTGTTATAATTGTCTATTTAGATCATATTTGAATGCTTGATTACTTGGATTAATGTTTGACTTGATCGATTGCTATGAATTAGATGATTGATGACTTGATTTAGACCGAAGATGATTCAAAATCTAAGAGAAAGTGTAACAACCCGCCTTTTTGGACAGTTTAAACCGACGATCGAACACACATGCCGATTCCAAACCATTCAAAAGGGCGGATGGTTATTGGGGTTAAATAAGAAAAGGAAAGAAAGAACAGAAGCAAACTCAGAATCTTGCAGCGGAAGGAACAAGATATAATAATAAAATAACAGTTCATGAAGCTATTAAATAAATAAATTTGATTATTATTATACATCATAAATCAGAGTTACATACATATCAGAGATAATACAACAATGCAGCGGAAAAATAATATGGTAGTAGAATATAAATGATGTAATACCAAACTCCGTCTTCGTCCTCCAGAATAGATCTTCAACCTTATCTGAAATGCTCAGGCTGACCCGAGCGTAATGAAAAGACAAAACACTCGAGTCAGGACTAAAATATCTCATGTAAGTCAAATCGAATAAGAAATATGAGTGTGACGGCATCAGAGATGTTTACGGGGTTTGACATCTCCTATCCAGTGTCAACGTGAGTGCAATAACTTAAGAGATGTTACGGGATTTTCCATCTCTCAAGGATCCGTTAAACTATCTACTATGTAGTACAATACGCTATTATAATATGTCTACATTAAAGTAAAAGTATTAAAATAGCGTTAAGCCATGGCCCATTCCACCCTTAACACAGTTTATATTCCCAAGAGCATATACAAGACCGTAGTTTCCCCAAAACCGGAAGTCACCAGAGGGCAATCCATATACTAAAGGTACAAAACAAAACGTAGTGGTCGCGAATAGGATAATCAGTATGACAAGGTACATGAGGCGATACCAACTAGGATACTAGTAGTTGCCTGATCCGGACTGATGTTGGGCATAGCAGCTACTACCCCAACACCGCGAAACAACACTCCCAAATCGCGGGGTGCACCCAAATCGAATCACAAAAGTAATAGACATGGTATCGAAGGAGTGTGTCCGCTAGAGATGGCGATCCTCAATGGCCCGGCGCGGCTCCTGTTTTAGTCATGTCAGGGGTCATCCAAAATCGTTCTCTTCCTTCAAATCAACACGTTCACCAAAACCATCCACTTCGTTCTGGATCAACACTCCGCGTATACTAGTTATTAAAGTGGTTTTCGGTATCGACGGAGAGTATGTCCATATCCGATCCCGGTCTCTTTAATAACTACGTATTATTACACCGATGGCTCTTTTACATTTCAAATCGATTCATAATTGATATCAAAATATCATATTCGCTTCAAAATCAAATCCATTTCAAAATCATCATATCTACTCAAAGTATACCATTTCATTTCAAAAATCATTTTCGCCTCAATATCTCATTTCGATTTCAAAATCATTTTTCGCCTCAATATCTCATTTCGATTTCAAAATCATTTTCGAATTTCAATTTAGGTCGCAACTTCATTTAACCCAATTCGTATTTAAATTCAAGATTTAAATATAAACATTTCACTTTAAATAAATCCATTTCCAAAATCGTATCACTTTCCAAAGTTATACCGCTTTCGAAATCATAAGTCTTTTAAAATCAAAACACTTTGGAAATCGAAACACTTTATATAAAATATAGCTTCCTCAAATTTCACAAATCGATTCACATAAACTCGAATTTCAAAATTAAAATTTAATCAGATTTCAAATCATCAATTTCAACTCGATTCAGCTTCTCAATAAACCATTTCAAATTATCAATTTCAAATACATATTTGAACCATAAAATAAACAATTTCACTTCCGATATATTTCGAAACTTTAAATATTTCACATTTCAAAATAGTTCATATATTTATATAAGAATATAAGATTCGCTTTAAAACCATTTCGTATTCAACTTAGAATATACTTCAAATTAAACATCCGTATTAAGTAGTTTACTTAATTTCTGGAACAATTCCAATTCAATAAACTTAGATTAATATTCGGATTTCAAGAATTCATTTAAGTATTACATTCCAAATCAGTTTCAGTTCAAATCCTATTCAAATCAATTTTATCATCAAATTTAATTCAATAGTTTTAATTTAGTCCAATTCACAAATTTCTTTGAATTTCAATTAAATTCCAAATTAATTAAATCTCAATTTCAAATTAATTTTCAATTCCAAACTCAAACTTGAAATATCATTTCATATAAATTTTCTTAGAAATATTCAGAGTTCGATTAAAAGTCCAATCTTTTAAAACAAATCGACTTTCGAAACTTTACGCCATATTTCAAATTTTCTTAAAAATCTAAACTTCGAATAATCAAACCATTTCAATTACCAAGTTTAAATTCCAACATCTCGAGCTTCAATTCAAAATAATTCAATTTCCATAAATTGGATTTTTTATTCTTAAATCAATTCATTTAAATAATTTCAAAACAACTTTTAAAATCATTTAATTTAGCCAACCCGGTGTCCGTATATAATTCTCTAACCTATGGCCAAGTGGTTAGTTATTTCAATTAAATGTCAGGGATGAATATATATTACTTAAACCAATCACAGTGTCATGTGCATGTATAACAGGATATATATAAGCAAATAAACATCCAAACATTTAAATATCAACCAATAGCATCCATCGAAATAAATCATCCAATAGTCAATACAATTCACGGCAATTTCATAGTTATCAATATCGGGAAATTTGATTTCAATTAAATCCTAATTTCAATTTACTGTCAATTTAAATTTTCAACGGTGAATTCACACGACAATCTATATGACAATTAAATTTTAATCAAACAACGACAAATAAATTCATATCACTTCATAATGTCAAATTTAACTACCATAAATTATTTTAGTCAATTGTGAGCGTATAAACACTCACCTTTGATTTATCGACGATTTAAAACCCAAATAAAGGCCCAAATTTGAACAGTCTCGGAATGCAGCCAAACAAGCTCCATGTTGTCCGAAATTTCGATACGAACGCAACGGAGAAAACCGCGCGTAAATCCGAGCTCGTATGCAAAAGTTATATACGTTAGAGTGATCGAATATTTAAAATTTTAAATAAATAAAATAACGTATACCTTCTTCCTCAAATTCACGCACACCGCCTAACCTATCACGCACGTCGTTCATTCATCCACGCGCGCGGCAAACGACGACCGGACGTCGATCAGGGGGTATCATCACGTGCGCCTCGCCTTGCTCCACCTCCGCGCCAAGTTTTGCCACCCCATTCGCCACCGTTTGCACGCAAACCAAGAAAATACGCACGACTTCAAAGCCAGATCTGGACCAATCCGTGACGAATTAGCACAAATCAACCGTATGGATTTGAAGAGCTCGTCGAGATCTACACTTTTGCTTTTGGAATTTTTCGATTTCGTTGAACGGATTGAGAGATAAGAGAAAAGAAGTTCGAGCAAATTTCAGCCATTAAAATACTGGCGGCTAGGGTTTCTGAAATGAAATAAAACTGTCTCGGTTGCGTACGTATTTATAAAGGTAGGTCCAAAATCATCCGAACTCCAATCGAGACGTGCCGCCAGGCGTTTATAAGGTTTTACCCCCGTTCCGGACGCAATGGAACTAGTCCCAAGGCCTAATTCAATCGTATGAGGAAGATAGCTTTTTGAAGTCTATTATTTTAATTAACGATGTTAAATTTCTACACGTTTCAAGCTCGCACGACCAAACGACAAGTCCGATTGCTACGAAAATTGAAACCTTACAATAATTTACTGTTACGGATCCGATGAAACTAGTTTCGTCGAAATCCGAGACAGTTGTAAAAATGGCTATTTCTACAATTTAATTTCAATATAAAATTCCCAATTTTAAATTATTAACTTTTAAATCCAATTTCAATTGTTCACAAATTTCATTTTTTAATTTCACAGTAATTAACAATCCTTTACATAGCAGTTTTCCATTATAAATCCAGTATAAAAGATTGCATTAGATTCAGCGTTCAATTATATTGTAATTCAAATTCAAGTTATTTAATTCCAATTGAATTCTTTTATTTCGATTTACACTTTCATTATTGAATCAACCATTTACTTATACATTTTTATCAATAGTTTATAATTCATTTACTTTCATTTTCTTCAGCTATCATCTTATTTAAATTCATAGTAATATTAAATTACATTCATTTACGTTGATTTCCATATTATAACTTCAATATTTAATGTAACATTTTATTTATTTCAGAATTCAGTTTTGAATTTTAACTTGTAATTCACATTTAACAACACAAAATTTTATTTCCTTCGGATTTTTATCCAAAATTTCATTTTAATTCGTATTTTTAAAGTGTTAAAAATACAGGTCGTTACAGAAAGGCTCTTGAATTGGGAAAGCTGCTCATGGCATATGTAGCGGATGATGAAGCTCTTATGCATAGATTCGATGATGATGATGTTGAGATGAAGCTTTGCGAGGATGTGATGAAGCGAGGCATGATATGAGATAGTCTTGGTCTAATCCAGACGGGATCATTCCAAGCATGTTGATAACTCGGTGATATGGTTCGAGTTGAGGATAATGGTTGGCTCGAGAGGCGCTTGAGCTAGTATGAAAATAGTCGTCGAGGAGGATGACTAGAAGGCTGAGATCTCATCGTTGTTGAAGGTTCTAGCGTGCTCAAAGCAAGAGTACGTTGGGCAGATTCGATAGTCCCTGAAGGCTACTGATTGGTAGTCAAGTACTCTGGGCAGATTCGATAGTCCTAGGCACGGGTCACGATGACGTGCGGGAGTAATGTCTAGAACCGGGGTTTCCATTAGCCCTTGACGGACGGCTGAAAGAATGTGCCGGTCATTCAATTAACGGTGGCATCGAAGCAATGATAACAGTGATAGCCAGAGTCATGGATGTTTGGTTGTATCATCACTCGGTCTCAAGAGCGGTATTTTCTGGGTGCTTATCTGATCTTGGTTTAGGCCTTGGGGGTTTGTACTTGGAAAGCATCGCCCTTGACTCGAGTGATAATTGCTTTACTTTAAATTGTATGCTCTGCTATGTTTTCTTCTACTTAGTGTGTGTCTGGGGGCTATCACTGTAGAAAGAGGTGGAGTGGGAGGGTTGTATTCCTATTCCTTTTTCTTTATGCTCTGTTGGTACGTTGTTAGTTAATTTACCGCTCACTAAGACTGTTGTTTGACTCAAGGCTTTATGTTTTAACTCTTATTGCCTTGGGCTGTTCGTCCATTTTGGGACGGGCAGACTAGGTAGCAGGTGACAGGTGCTGTTCTTGCTTCCCACGATGCTGATATCGAAGACGAGCTGGAGGCTTGCATATTATCTTCTTATTATATGTACTGGATGTTCCGCTGCTTTGTATAATTCTCTGAGTGATATGTAGTGAGGCTTGATGTATTGACTATTCAGATGTTGTATTCAAATATTATGAAGTTTTATTGATGAGATTCTATTTCTGTGAAGCTTCACTATATATATTTTCTATTGTATTTCGTCCATGCGCTGTGAGTAATACGATAGATTCTGCTGTTTTAATTTACCCTGGCAATCGTCCATGGTCGCCTGGCACACTTTAAAGCGCACTTTCTCTAGGTTCAGTGCAGGGGTCATGGGCGGTCCATTTAAGTAAGAAGTGGCATTTTTCGGCGTATTAAATAGATAATTAAGACAATGTTATAGATGGTCGCTTCTAACCAGCTCTATTCTCCGCATTAGCAGACGGTGTTACCTTCTAATACTATTTGCTAATGTGGGTCTCGGAGTGGGGCGTTACAACTTATATCCTTTTGACCATGAGTCATAGCCAATTACACTTTTATCATCTAATTTGAAGTGTCTTTGATTGGGCATATAGGCATATGCAATGCTTCCAAATACTTTCAAGTGAGATATACATGGCTTTCTACAACTCCATGCTTCTTTGGGGGTTTTGTTCCATACACTTCGAGTTGGAGAACAATTTGATAAATACACCGTGCATTTGATGGCTTCAGCTCAAAACTCTTTTGGAATATTTTTGCTTTTTAACATGCTTCACGCCATGTTAAGAAGAGATCCATTATTTCTTTCTACAACTCCATTTTGTTGTGGAGTGTATGGGATTGTTAATGGACGATGAATTCTTTTTTCTTCACAAAACTTCCCAAAATCTTTTGATGTAAATTCTCCACCTCGGTCAGATCTTATGGCTTTGGTCTTATAACCACTTTCATTTTCTACAAAGGCCTTAAATTTCTTAAAAGCATCAAATACATATGATTTTTGTTTGAGATAATAAGCCCATATTTTTCTGCTAAAATCATCAATAAAATGTGCAAAATAGTTACCTTTTCCAAGTGAGTATGGTTTTATAGGGCCACAAATATCCATGTGGATTAATTCTAATGGTTCTTTGACTCTTGTAGTTAATTGTTTTGGAAAACATTTTCTTGGTTGTTTTCCAAATAAGCGTCTTTTACATTATTGGTTCTCATGATTTATTGATGGTAAAACTTTCACCATGTTTTTGTTCTTTAATAATTTTAAGCCTCTAAATTAAGGTGTCCAAACCTTAAATGCAAAAGCTATAATGAATCTTTATACCATGATTTTAGACGTTTAGCAACACTATTCGAGATAATAAATGGAAACGTTCTATTTTTTGACATCTCCACTTTAGCAGTAAAATTTCCTTACCATCTCTCATTAAAAGACATTTATTTTTCATGTGTATATTATAACTTTTTTCCAAAAGCTGCTCCGAACTTAATATATTTGTTTTCATTTTAGGCACATAATAAACATTAGAAATAAAGTCATTCTTTTCATTCTTCAAATTAATTTGTATGTTTCATTTTCCTTTAACTGTAATTGTAGATTCATCTCCAAAATGAATATTTACACTTACCGATTCATCAAGCTCCGTAAACATGTTCATCCTTCCATACATATAATTGCTTGCCCCCGTGTCCAAATACCATGTATTATTGTCGCTAATTTCATCTCCTTTATGTGCCAACAGTACCATGAAATTTTCTTCATCTTCTTTAGTATAATTTGTTCTCTCTTGAACTTTATAAAAAGTAGATCTACATTCGAAAGCAAAATGCCCAAATTTATTACAACTATAACATTTGTGATTTATCATACCTTGGTCTTCCATTTCCCTTTATGTTTCCTCCTCTTCCTCGACCTCTTGGGGTATATGTATTTTGCCTTTTCTTCCATAAATTTGATAATGACTCTTTCGCTTTGGCTTCGGCTTCTTGCATTTTTAAATGTCTCATTTTTTCACAAGGTGAGTTTTGTTTGAAAAGCTTGCTCTGATGGCTTTTCTTTAACTTTTTTCTTCAATTTTTCTTCATGGGCTTGAAGTGAACCCATGAGTTGATCAATGGTCATGGATCCTAGATCTATAGATTCTTTAATTGCTACAACTATGTAATCAAATTTTGAATCTAAAGATCATAGAATTTTCTCAACAACTTTAGAGTCTTCCATTTTTTTCTCCATATCTTTTCATTTGATTTATAATAGATAAAATTCAAGAAAAATAATCATCAATTGATTCTGATGATTTCATATGTAAAGAATCAAACTCATGTCGCATAGTTAGTAGTCTAATTTTCTTCACTTTGTCAATTCCCTTAAAAGTGTTCTCCAAAATCTCTCATGATTCTTTACTAGTTTGTGCATTAGCTATCTTCTCGAACATAGCATCATCCAAACCTTGGCAAATGAGCATAAGAGCCTTCCAATCCTTCTTCTTCAAATTCTTCAAATTATCCTTTTCAATTTGGGATAAAGTGGAAATATCGGTGAGTTCTTGATACAAATTTTCTACGATATCCCACACATCTTGCGATCCAAGCAGCGCCTTCATACGAGTGCTCCAATTTTCATAATTTTCCCTCTTTAATAAAGGAACTTGAAAAGGAGTTGTTCCGTTTTCCATCTTCTTTAATTAGCAACCGAGCTCTGATACTAATTTTGGGAAATTTCTTTAAGAAGAAGAAGAAGTAACTGCTAATTTGCAAATGGAGATTAAGAGACAAATATTTTGTAAAAGAGGAAATAAACTTTATTTTTCTTTCAACTTTTCATTTTTTGCTTGCTTATAAAAGATGAGAGAAAACATTCTTATTTATAGTGTATTACATTCTGTAGACTCTACTTCAATCCTCTTGACAAATCTACTTTTCTAGAATTCTCCAAATTACATATTAATTAACTCCAGATTTTCTTCTATGTTTAATTTGGTCTTTCCATAAATACAAAGAATAAAATTGTCAACATAATCAACGTTTCCTAAAAACCGAATTTATTTCCAACAATATAGACCTCTTATTTTTATTAATACAACATCATATATACCCAAGATGACCGACGAGTATTAAATTTGAAGCATGAAGTTAGATTAACAAACAATGAAAACATTCCATACTCTCTATATGATTTATAAAACAAGTTGGCATTTTAGACTCTTGTACATTCAATTAATATCACTCTAAATTGCATTGTTTATACAATATAACATACATATGCATATACTAAGAAATTAATGATAAGCTTAAGGCGGATCCACCAGGATTTTTTTTCCACTGGTTTTGACTAGATTTGAACGGTTCTGCAGGTGTTGTCATAAACTCTGCTTGTAAGTTATTTTTATATCGATTGTTGCTAGTTATAAAATCAATGAAAATCGATACAATATAATTTTGATGGTAATTTTTAGCCCATCAAATTAAGGTGTTTTGAGGAATTCTAACGTTTTCTTCAATTATACCCGTACTAATTATAGTGAAAAATTAATCTTCACAAAAGAAGAAAATAAATATAGTGGTATACATGTGATGTTACTTTAGTGAAAAACTCTTAAAACCAGTGTATGTTAAATTCTCAAGAATGTATTGCTAAGTTATAACGACACTTCACGTAAACAAATCAAAATCGCTACAATTATTGACGGTCAAAACTGGTATTCTAAAAACTTCTCATAACCGTTACTACAAAACTCTCAAATTGAGCCTAAAAGATTCAAGTTTTGTTAGCAAAATTATTGTATCTTCTGCTTTCATTTGTTACCCTCGGGACTTACTTATACTTGACAAAAATATTGAGTTGACTTTCAATAGATAACATATGCGTTGTTGCATGGGTTTTGATTTGATTATAGGAAAGAATGGGTAAGAGAGAAATGTGGATCTTGATCCTAAATTATCTCTCTAATCTCTCTTCTATATAAGCATTCAACCCATACTTATTTACTACTTTTGAAGCCTCCATCTACCTTATTGCTGGTCGAAAATAATCCTCATCCTCCCCTCCATTTCCAAGAATAAATCAAATAAAAATAATCGTTATTCGATAGCCGATGATCATTAATTCAGGAGCTAGCACCTTACTGAATTGGAATCTTATTCAAGGAGTAAGTCTCTTCATTTCAGCGTGTACTAATAGATATTGGAGATAAGGTAATTTTTTTATTTATAACTATATGTTAATGTTTAGATAATTTATATATCATATATTGTTTTGTTAATTATGTGACAATTCTAGTATATCGGTATATCATCACACTCAGAATGGTTGTTTATTCATAAGTCTATATAAAAAATTAACATATGCATGCCTTGATACTCAAGGCTTAAGATTATTAAAAAATTGACTTTTTTACTTAAACTAATTTAATATACATTATTTAAATAACCTAAAATATATAATTTAAATACAAAACATTATACTATACAAAATATTTTTTAAATTACATATAAATTATTCTATAACTAAAATATTTTAATATATATACATATATATTATTTAAATATTATTTAATTCAAATCACATAAATAAATCTATAAAAACAAATAGATGTATCATAAAATATGATTTAAATTTACATAATCATTTTCAAACCTAATAAACTTTTAGCTACAATATATATATATATATATAAATATGCAAAAATTAAAATTAAAATTTAAAATTGGTTTTAAATTACAATTATATATTTGAATATTCAAATGTTAAAATATCTTCTAGATATTTTTTATAAAATATTTGAAAAAATTATAATTTCGAAATATATACATATATATATATAATTTTATTATTTATTTTCGATCAAGAATTTAAGTTAAATAAATAAATAAAAATATTTCCGTGAGTATTATTAGGCAAGTGTGTATATTTTATATATATATATATATATATATATATATTTCACTCATATATGTTTATTTATTATCAAACTATTTATAAGAATATATATATCATATGAAAACAACAACAATAATAATAATTTAATTTTGTTCTCTATTTTACAAAAAAAATTAAATTTTATAGTATATTTTAAATGTTTTTCATATACATAATTATATATACATATTCATATATATATATATTATAAATTCCACACACGCACACACGCACACACGCATAGATACACACACACATACTTGTTTATATATAATTATTCAAAACAAAATATAAACACATGTATATTGTAATATTTTGTATATGTAAATTAAAGCATATAAGCATACATTTAGACGATATATGTGTAGCTAACATGTCCATTATGGTGTAAATCCCAGCACTTATACACGAACATGTTAAACCTTGCACAGATTGTTATGTTATACATGCACACATTTATATATGTGTATATGATATACGTATATATATAATATAATATTAATTACATAATATAAAAATATATTATAAATTTAATTAAAATAATGATTTTAAAGAAATTTAGAAATTTTCTAAATAAATTAGACTTTATAGACCCAACAAAGATCCAATATGGTAAAAAAAATTGAAATCCACCTATTTCTTTCGCTATGGGCTGGCCCAGGTCTAACAATGGTATTAGAGCCGAATAGCCTATGCAATCTGAATTAGTCATGTTAGGGTTAATTGATTAAGCTCACAGCCCTCATAGTAGGGTGTCTAGAAAGGTAGTGTCGAAGGATTGAGTTTGGGCAATCAAGTACTTTGCCCTACCTGGCTACTAGCCTGTCCTGAACAAATATATGAGCCCAAAGGTTGCACTTAATAGAAAAGGCTCAATTTGAATTGGACCTTAGGCTAATTTCAAAATTGTTTGAAAATTAAAATATAATATTGTAAATTTAAAATAAGATTTACATATATTATAAAAGGTATAGTATTATAAATTAATTTCAAAATTTATGAAAATTTATTAATAAGGTTGATAAAATATATTAATTAAATAAGTTAATTAATTAATGATTATATACATGTGTGATATATTATGATATATGTTTTATTATTTTAAAATGTTAAAATAACATAAGTATACATGTATGTATATAAAATGAATTTCAAAATTAATATAATTTAATTAAAATTAATTAATTAATTAAATTAATTAAATGATGTATGATATATGTGTTATGTTATAATAATAAATATTCTATATAAATGTTATATTAGAATAATATAAAATTAATTAAAGAATTAATTAATTAAAATTAATAAATAGGATTTAATTAATATAAGATTATCCATAAGATTATTATATAAGTAAATCAAAATATAAAAGTTATATAATTATAAAAATTATATAATATGAATGTATAAATTAAAGGTGGAACATTAAGAAACCCTAAATAGACTTAAGGAGTAAATAAACATGTAAATGCACGTATACTGTGATTTTCGATGTGTCCAACACTTAAATCACGAGGGTATTTCATAAGAAATACATTATTACATAAATTGATATCACTCAATATAATATATTTACGATTATGAATCTTCAATATAAAGTTGTCCTCTACCATTTATATATTAATAGATTACTTGCATATTCTATTAAGCTTTCCTCAAGCTAGGGATGTTATGTGTAGTATTATTAATATATATAGACCATACAATGTAAGATACTAATACATATTTATTAAGCTTTCCTCAAGGTATGTATAGTATACTTAGGCCGTCGTGAAATAGTGGATACAAGTGAATAATCTCTCTTTATTAGCTGAAATTTCCTCAACGTAAAGATGAGACCAGAACAAGAATCACAAGTTTAGGAGTTGTATTTGATATAATCAATAAGGAGTTATCCATCGTATATGGGAGTATGATTTTATGAGCTTTCTTAAAGGTCAGAATCCCAAGATATACGAGTCCTAACATCCACTATGTTTCGTATTAATGTTTGAAGAAACATAAATGATTAATAGGAGCCTTATTAGAAAAATGAAGTGACAACATTTAACCTCTCTACTATTGTAAGAATATCTGCTATATAAAGTTATAATAGTCTGCGTTGATAAATTTTTGCAATTAATATAATTTATAAATATTTATCAATTAAAATATACAAATGAACTGAACTAATATTGACAAATAGAAATGTAAAATATACTTACCAATAATTCTTTTTGCATTTTGACCCGGGTAAGTGCCTAATTATACAACCATTGAATATGTTTGTAACTTGGTCACTTGCGAATTTACTTGCCTGAGACCGTGTATTATCTTCAATGAGTTTCAAACTCTAAAAGCAATACAAAAATATCGATATTTGATGCATAGTCGTTTACATATAAATTTTATATGGTGAACAATCGTAACTCGTAATGTACGAAACCTCGATGAAATTAGTTCATTGAAATAAGCAAGAAATTGTAGTGTGAGATCATGTATTCAATATGATTGACTACAATAATAATCTTATTGTGTTAAATGTAACACTGAACTAAAGATTACACGATAGATCTATGATTCGATCACTGAAATGTTAGTTTGATCAGTTTACTTAAAGTGCAATTTATTTGATGTCCTTAAAAGTTAAGGATGACCAAATGCACTTTTATAAAGAGTTTGTTACGATATTGTAATATGGATTTCCTTTGAATGGTACGACCATTTTAAAAGGAAATCAAAAGTATGAGAATGGATGTAACCTAAGGTACAATTGGGATGAAGAAATCAATGTTCACTTTTGCTTCATAAATAAATATTGAAAACCAGAATTGTAAAATAATAATTGATACTTAAAATTAGAATGAGAAATATGATCTCTATTCCAAATGTATTTTCGTTTAGAAAATTGTTTTCTATAATATTTATTTATTTGAATTTAAGAAACTTGATCTGAAAACTCTTAACTATAAACCAGTTACAGCAAATGAAATAAATAATCTATATTAAGTGGTTAAGCTTCGTATTTCATATGCTAATATAGTGGCGGAAATAGTGGAAGCATGCCATATAATACTTATTGGTTGCATTAAGTTACGAAAATTGTTTTCGTGAAGTACCAAAAATTACTTATGAAATAATAATAATTTTTCAGTATCGACTTGAGAGCTTCTTCTATTTCAGAATTGAATTTTGCAAAAATTATTTATGGAAAGAAAAATTGTCTATTTCGAAATTGAAAAATTGTCTTCTACTTCAATATACATTAATTTTGAAACATATTTTTGGCTTTTCCTTTCCACGGCGTCTTCCCTTCCTATTTCACGCTCACATTCCCTTCCACTTCCACCATTCTTTCCATCCTTTCCTCCCATTGAATTTCCTTTCCCGCTCCCATCCAACCGCCTGTTGTCATCCCTTCTCCGACGCACCTTTCTGACCTTACCACCACACCACCACCACCGGTCCCTACTATCCCGCCCCATCCTCCACCAGATCCGCCTGACCCCCCTCCAAACCTACACAACACATTTTCCACCACCACTCACCCTCATCCCTTCCCACTTCCCCATGAGTCTCTCTGTTTAAGAGTAAACCAAGAAACGCTAGTTTATTCTCCCCTACCGATTACAATCTTACCTATACTACTCAGAGATTAATCAGGCTGGGATAGACTACTGGCAGGCACATCTTGTAGGATTTTTCCTTGATGGAAATTTATCTTATTATGCTGTAAGCACTCATATCAACAGGAAATAGAATCTCAAAGGATCATACAAGGTGAAATTCGACTCTCATAATTTCTTTTTTGAGTCTTCATGTGATGAGGATAGGAAAAAAGTTATTGAATCTTATCCCTTATTCATACGAGGAAAGATGTTTATAATAACTACTTGGCAACCGACTTTTAGAAATATACACTCAACCATCAAGAAAGTTCCCATTTTGGTCCATTTTCATAATATCCCTCTAATGGGTTGGACATTAATTGGTATAAACTGGATTGCTTACCATTTGGGAAAGTTGATTTATATGAATGAAGCTACTGAAAAACTTAAGCGTTTTGAGTACGCCAAGTGTTTGATTGAAATAGAAGCTAAAAAGGAATTACCGAATTTCATTAAATGTGGAGAGGGAGACAACATAACCAATGTATAATGTTTATATGACTAGAAGCCTTATATTTGCATTAGGGATAAAACTTTTGGCCATAAAACAACTGATTGTGAATTAAATGGGAATGCGGAAAAAATAACAACTACTGTAATAGTTGAGGAGAAACAACCTGATAGTATAAAACTTCAGAAACAACAATGGAGGCAGGTTAAAAAAACCATAAATTCATTGAATGAAAATCAAAGCAATAAACATTTCAGGCAACAAAGAAGCTTCTGCTACAAATCAAATAGAGAATAATGCTTCCTTATTGGGCCCAATTCCCAACGCAGACCCAATTCCAAACGCAAACAATTTTCATGAGGACAAATGTACATAGAGATAAGATAAAGTAGATTTTCTCTGTTCCCTTCCTGATAAACAGCCATATGTCCACTTATCCACCTCTCCACATAACCATGCATGCATGTCCACAACTCAAGCTATTATACAGACCATTCCACATATCTCTCATCACCACTTAAACCGGCCACTTCCACATAAACATGCCAATGCCTCCCCTGCTAATGCAGATGAAATTCATAACATTTTCATCAAATTCTCCCCATTGTAAACACTTCCTAACCTTGATACTTTTCCAACACATTAGCTTGACCATAACCCCTCCAACCAGGGGCGGAGCCCATATGCAAGTGGGGTAGGCACGTGCCTACCCCAGTATTTGAGAGAAAAAAAAACAGAAAAAAATAAAAAAATAAAAAAAACACGCAAGTTCAATCTTAAGAAAAGAAAATGGAAAAAGAACGAAGCTACTCTTTATCAGACAATCTAGCGTACTAACATCTGTCTTTCGGACATCAATCGAGATATCTCATGTGGAATCCAAAACCCTAGATCAAAAAATTAGTAGAATGAGTTACTTTCCTTGTTTTTTTCTTCAATTTCTTACGATGCACATATTTTAGGGATTAAGTTAGATAGTTTGAATTTGATTAGACTGAGACAATCGAGTACATTGAAATTGCTTTACTTGATTGAGAGTAACTAATTTATGTAATTTATTGATTTTGGGTTTCATATGCATAAAATTGTTTTTAAAATCAGTTTGCTAGTCTTATAATTATTCACTGTTTTAAAATTTTAGATTGCTAAATGAATGTTATCTTTTTTTTTAAAGTGAAGATGAATGTGGCATAATCTAATAATGAATTCATAGAAGTAAAAAGCATTAATGATTAAGCTACGAAGATGGTCTTGACGGGAAAGCATATTGTCTAAAATTAGTTTATAAACTCATCGTATGGTCCTTAATTCTACCAGTTTCAACCGCTACAGTTGAAATGACTTTTTCAATTATGAATATAGTTAAAACAGATCTTTGAAATCGAATAGGGATGAATGACTGAATGATAGTTCTGTCGCTTATATTGAAAAGGATGTCATTGATATCATTGACAATGAAGCAACTATCGATCGTTTTCAAAATATGAGAACTCGTAGAGAATGACTTTAAGATATGAATGTTATAAATAATTTTCTTTTGGAAGATCAATTATTGATCATTTTTGTAATGAAATGGAAGGTCAATTATTGATATTTTTGTAATGAAATCCGAAGTCTATTAAATGATAAACGTATTATCATATTTTTCTCTGTTATATAAGTTTTTGGTGTAAATTTTGTAAATATCAATGATATCCAAAAGAATTGCCTTGATGGTTGTCGCCCCCGAACCCCATAACACTTTGTGCCCACTCCAACATCTTGTCCTGCCTACGCCACTGCCTCCAACTCTCCTCATAACCAAACATCAACACAGTCCAATATCTTCTCATTACCCACTGATCCTGTAACTCACACAACAACTACTTCCCCTACTCATTCCTCTCATTCCTCACCTGCTCTAAAATCTGCCTCAAACAAACAAAGTTCAGACCATACTACTTATCCTTCCACCAATCCATACACTACCGTTCAACTCCCAACACACCTCATTAACCTAATGGCCAACAATAATATCATGGTTAATTTTTTAATTTAGCCCAATTTTAAAACTAATTACAAATGTAGACTAGTTTTATAACTTATTACAAAAATAGACCACTTTGTGCCACATCAGCATCATGCATACTGGCGGCATTTCAAATACCGCCAGTACATTTTTTCTTTTTTTAAATTTTGGACGGCATTTGAGATGCCTCCAGTGTGCGGCATTTCAAGTGCCTCCTAGGATTTTTTTTAACAAATAGTTTGCGGCATTTGAAATGTCGCAAACATACCGGCGGTATTTGAGATGCCACCAGTACACGTGGCACTGATTTGACACAAACTGGTCTATTTTTGTAATAAGTTATAAAACTGGCCTAAATTTGTAATTAGTTCTTAAAATTGATCTAAATTAAAAATTTATCCTAATATCATTCCATTTCAACACTCTACACCACCACTAAGTTCACACCTTACTACTTATCCTTCCACCAATCCATACACTACCATTCAACTCCCAACACACCTCATTAACCTAATGGCCAACAATAATATCACTCCATTCCAACACTCTACACCACCGGCAACTTCTGATCCTACCACCACTTCCCCTAACCCTAGCCCTGCTCATATCTTAAATAACCACACTTCCACTGAAGTTAACCTTACCTCCTCTACTGCCACTCTACCTTCCTCCAAGAAGAAAAAAGGTAGAAAGAACAAGTCCTAAACACACAAACTGACTCTGACTTTAGTAGTGGAGATGATGATATACGTACTTAACCTCCTTTTCAAGGAACCCTACTCCCCCACCACTAAGGCAAAGTTAGCACAAATAATAGGAAAACTAGGCTTGCCTCAAAAGGTAAAGCCAAAAAACATTAATCATGATGGACATGATTGCATCATGGAATGTCAGGGGAGCACATCTACAAGTTACACAAGATGAAATCAAAAACTTAATTCATATCAATCAGCTGCGTATGATCGCCATTCTAGAAACAAAGCTAGATCAAATCCTTACACATAATGATGCTAAGTACGTAAACACTCGATGGAATTATACTGACAACATCTTGCAAAATCCATATGGAAGGATCATGATATCATAGCCATGTGAAATAGAATGTTATGCGGCTCACGATATATTTTACCTCAGCATAGTCAAGACAAATACGGGCAACTACTGCTACCTGAAAGCCCAAAAGCCCATTTATGTTTTGCATTGTATTTAAGAACATAAAACTGTAAACTCTGTATCATTCTTTTGCAATAAAGAATTTCTATCAGCATTCATTTTAACTTCTTCTTCAAGATCTTAATTTTCAATTTATCTCAAAACAAGGTTTCAAATCTCGGATTTTGGCCAATATCTCGGGCAAATATCTCGGCTATCTCGGGTGATATTTAAAAGACTTATAACTAACCAAGCTGCCAAATCTCGGATTTTGGCTAATATCTCGGATTTTCATCTCGGCTGATCTCGGGGAGATTTAAAACCTTGATCTCAAATTCTAACTTGGTATCAAAGCCATTACAAGGCAAAACTGCATCAAAAATTCCTGCAAAAGAAGAAGATATTAATCTCCATTAGAGAAATCTCATCATTTGGAGATTAATTACCCATTAGAAACATTATCATCATTTGGGTACATAAGACTTATCGCCAAAGACTAGTGCCTTGCCTAGAAAGCTCTGGCTACACTCAGTCTTTCTCATTGATCAAGTCAGAATTGAAGAACAGTAAAAAAAAATCGGTCAAGATCTCAAGAAACTCATCAAAACAGAAAGAAGGCAAGTGCCAAACCACTGGCTTATCAGATTAAAAATCATCATCTAAACCCAGTTGCAACATACCTGGATTCTGCAAAAACGATTCTTGATCACTATATCTGATTTCAAACTGTTAAAGTATTTCTTGATTCAAGAAGCTTCTTCATGGCTGATGATAACTCAGAAACTTCTAGCAATGCATCTAATCCACCATCGCAAGTCACTGCTGCAGCAGAGAATCTCTTGAAAGCCACAATTAGTCCTCAGATTCAACTCATCACTGCACAACTTGAAGAAGATAATTATCTTCTTTGGAAAATTCAAGTTGAGACTGCTGCAAGAGGGTATGGCCTGGAAGGATTCATTCTTGGCACCACTGCTGTTCCTCCCAAGTTCATCACTGATTTAGAAAACAAGACAGTAAGCAATGGTGAATATGTAAAGTATCAAAGGCAAGATAGTCTTATAAGTTCTTGGTTACTTTCATCAATAAATATTAAACTACTGCCTCAAGTAATTGGATGTAGAACTGCTAATGAAATCTGGTTGATAGTGGAAAGAATTTTCAACACTCAATCTGCAGCTAGAGTAATGCATTACAAAAGGCAATTACAGAATGTCAGAAAAGAGAATCAAACAATGAGAGACTACTTGGGAAAAGTCAAGAATATATGTGATATGCTTGAAGCTGCAGGACACAAAGTTTCAAATACAGAGTAAGTGTTAACCATTTTAACTGGCTTAAGTGATGAATATGAATCTGTAGTTGCAGTAATATCTTCTCAAGAAACCCTACCATCTCTTGAGTATGCTAGTTCCATCCTCCTTGCACATGAAGGAAGATTGGAGTTCAAGAAGCCAATAGACAGTGATATGTCCATCAACTTTGCCTCAAATAATAATAAGAACATAAATCAAAATCACAACAATCAACAATATCAAAGGGGAAACACTGCTGTAAGAGGCAGAGGCAGGGGAAGATGGATTAACAACAACAACAGACCAAAGTGTCAGATCTGTGAGAAGATTGGTCACACTGCACCAAAATGCTATTCAGATTCAATGCCAATTATGTACCAGGACAAAACTCAAACAGTCAAAGGAATGGCAATCACAGTGCAAACATAGCACAAGTTCAGCAAGAATCTAATAAACAGAGTAATGGCATGAATCAACATCAAGATGAAACAGCAAGATCAGAACATATACAAGATGAAGCATGGTATCCAGATTCAGGTGCAACCAATCATTTGACAAATAATCTTGACAACTTAAATCTCGGCAACAAGGAGTATAGAGGTAAACAGTCAATATTTATGGGAGATGGTAAGCCTATTGGGATCAGTCATATTGGTAATGCCTATGTTAAAGGTAAAAGGCAATTATACCTCAATAATTTGTTAAGAGTACCAAGAATTAAGAAAAATCTTATGAGTGTTTCTCAATTTGCACATGATAATAATGTGTATTTTGAATTCTATCCCAAATACTGTTTAGTTAAAGACATACTAACTGGTGAAAAACTCTTGCAGGGTGATGCAGTGAATGGACTGTACAAGTTCACTGTGACTAACTGCAGAAACATTGTTGAGAAAGTAAAGCACAACAATAACTGTGAAATATCACTTGTTGAAAACAATAAAAGTGTATTTGATCAGTGGCATTATAAATTGGGACACCCCAATGCAAATGTTGTAAAGCAGGTTTTGAAAGAGATTAAAGTTTCCTTTAATGATCCTACTTTTCCATATGTTTGTACTTATTGTCAAATGGGCAAAAGTCATAAATTACCCTTTGCTAATTCTACTACTGAATACAAAATGCCACTAGAATTGGTTACAACTGATCTTTGGAGTCCTGCACCCATTAACTCTGACTATGGCTATAGATATTACATATCCTTTGTTGATGCATTTACTAGATATACATGGATATATTTTTTGAAAACTAAGGCAGAAACTTATAATGTTGTTATACATTTTATTACTCAGGCTGAAAGACAAACTTGTCATAAAGTTAAAATTGTTCAAAGTGATGGTGGTAGTGAATATAAGTCACTTGACAAGTTTTTCTTAAACAGAGGTATAATACACAGGATCACATGTCCATATACCTCTGAACAAAATGGTCTAGTTGAGAGAAAACACAGATACATAGTAGAAACAGGGATAACTTTACTTGCTCAAGCTTCTCTACCCCTGAAATTCTGGCCAGACTCATTTAGTACTTCAGTGCATTTGATCAATAGACTTTCAACTAAAGTACTAAATGGAGTAAGTCTAGTTGAAAAAATCATGGGAATCAAACCCAATTACAATGATCTTAGAACTTTTGGATGTCTGTTTTTTCCCTACCTAAGACCATATAATAGATATAAATTAGATTTTAGATCTCATCCTTGCACATTTCTAGGTTATGCAACCAAGTAGAAAGGTTACAAATGCTTGGACAACTCAGGAAAAATATTTATTAGTAGGCATATAATATTCAATGAAAAGGTATTTCCTTTTACTTCAACAAGTATAAATACTACTCAGAAGATATATAATCCAAGAACATCTATTTCAAATATACCTGTATATTCCGAGGCATGGAATCTCAAGGAAGCAGGTGTTTCTGAACCACAACACACTGTGTTGCCTGAACCAGGTCATGGAACAGAAGAACAGCCTGACATACATGCTCAATCATTTGCTACATCAAGCAATCAAAGTGAAAGAATAAGTACTGATAGATTACAAGAGAAATCCCTGGACAACACTGATGAGAATGATAATTCAACATCAACTGATACTGAATTACCAATCAGGACAGGTCATCACATGATCACTAGATCCAAAAGAGGGATATTCAAGCCAAAAACCTATACAGAAACAACAAATATTGAATAACCAGAGTCATTTGAACAAGCATACATAGATGAAAACTGGAGAACAGCAATGAATGAAGAGTACCAAGCACTAATGAAGAATAAAACATGGAATCTAGTGTTTCCTCCAACAAACAAAAACATAATAGGATGCAAATGGACCTATAAATTGAAGAAAAATCCAGATGGAACAGTGTCCAAGTAAAAGGCAAGACTAGTTGCCAAAGGATATACACAACAGTATGGATTTGACTTCAGTGAGACATTCTCACCTGTAGTAAAACCAACAACCATCAGAGTTGTGCTCATAATTGCCTTAAGCAAAGTTGGGAGATAAGGCAACTGGATGTTAACAATGCATTCTTGAATGGCATTCTTCAAGAAGAAATTTACATGGAACAACCACAGGGGTACATGCAAAATGATCATCAAGTTTGCAAGTTAAACAAGGCCATATATGGCTTGAAACAAGCGCCAAGAGTATGGTTTGATAGACTGAAGGCCATATTAACTACTCTAGGCTATCAATCCACCAAATCCGATAACTCTTTATTTGTCAAAAGCTATAATAATCATATTATTTACATTCTAATATATGTGGATGACATGATCATAACAGGTGATGATAGTGCAGAAATTACAAACATCATACAATATCTGAACAAGCAATTCTCCATCAAAGATCTTGGCAATCTCAACTACTTTCTGGGGATTGAAGTCAACAGAAAATCAAAGACAGAGATATTGCTAAGTCAAAAGAACTACATTGAAGAAATACTTATCAAATCAAAGATGCATGAGGCAAAATCACAACCAACTCCTATGATTACCAGTCAGCAACTGTCCAAAAACAGGGGAGAATCCATATTAAATATCAAACAATATAGGAGTATTGTAGGAGCACTACAATACTCTACTATTACTAGGCCAGATATATCATTCAGTGTTAACAAAGTGTCTCAATTTATGCAGGAACCACATGACGAGCATTGGAAGGCTGTAAAGAGAATTCTAAGATATCTTAAAGGAACAACAGACTTTGGACTAATGTTGAGAGCATGCAGTAATTTGAACATCATAGCATATGCAGATGCAGATTGGGCTGCAGACATCGATGATCGAAAATCTGTAACAGGATACTGCATCTACATTGGTGACAATCCAGTGTCATGGTGCTCGAAGAAACAGACCACTGTATCAAGATCGAGCACAAAAGCAGAATATAGAAGTGTTGCAAGTGCTACTGCAGAAATAATTTGGCTACAATCTCTACTAAAAGAATTACAAATCAACACAACAGTCAAACCAATATTATGGTGTGATAATAAAAGCACTGTGTACATGGCAGCTAACCCAATATTGCACGCACGAACAAAACACATCGAAATCGATCTGTATTTTGTTCGTGAACAAGTACAGAGAGGAAAGTTGCAAATCAATCACATACCTTCGACTTACCAACTTGCAGACATACTTACCAAGGCTTTATCAGCAAGAAGCTTTCTGAAGTTTCGAGACAAACTAAAGGTAGAGAGCAAGGCAGTTCTCACAGAGACAAACTTCGACAAAGGGAAGAAAGTTCCGACCAACTCACCACAAACAGAAGTAGCTTCAGCAAGCAAGTTGTCTCAGAATGATTCTAGAATCAGATCTAAAAAGGATGATCTTATGTCGAACTCTGAAGGAATATCAAAAGCTACTGAGAATTCTCAGTTAAAGGAGAAAACTTGCAGTGAAGAATTGATTGATGTGGAAGATCGAGGAAAATCGTGGTCGCTCTCTCAAGCGCCGCCATGGATCTAAGATGCAAAAGTAACCCTAAACCAAATATTGGTTTGAGGGGGGGGAGAAATAGAATGTTATGCGGCTCACGATATATTTTACCTCAGCATAGTCAAGACAAATACGGGCAGCTACTACTACCCGAAAGCCTAAAAGCCCATTTATGTTTTGCATTGTATTTAAGAACAGAAAACTGTAAACTCTGTATCATTCTTTTGCAATAAAGAATTTCTATCAGCATTCATTTTAACTTCTTCTTCAAGATTTTAATTTTCAATTTATCTCAAATTCTAACTATGTGGACTACTATCAATAATTTACCTTGTCATGGCCATGGCTGTTTAATTAAATAGGATGAAAATTATCCCAGTCGCACCATTACTTTGGTCTACCACTTGCTAATAAATAACAACCATGTGAATAAAGATCCTTGGTACAAGAGAATATGGAACAAATTCATCACTGAAAAGAATAACTTGATGATGTGGAAAGTCATACATAACTCTTGCTTGACCCGGGATAAACTAATGGCTAGGGGTTATGGGATTGACATGAAATGCTGCTTTTGTGAAGTACATATTGAAACTAGAAATCACCTTTTCTTTAAACGCTTAATAACATACCAAATCCTTAAAAAATTAACGCGGCTCATTGGTTATCTTGACATACATAGAGACGCAGCTACTTACTGGAAATGGATTTTCAACCATACAAAAAGCAAAAATGGTGAGAGTCTTATTCTCTTCATAGTTATGAAATATTTCTCCATTGTTATTTGGCAAGAGCGAAATGACAGACTTTTCGCTTACAAAGTGCAATCTCCTGAAGATATCTACATGAAAGCCATTGAAATGGTTCGACGCTCTACATTGCTACAGACCAAAAACAATGAATTCAATATTCCTATCAGATGGCATATTTAATTCCTTTTTCCCTTGTCTCTCCTCTTGTTTTTTCAGCTATCGCTATGCTACTGTTTCCTATTTTTTCTTATAGTCCCCTTGTTAGTTTCTTTTTAGTTTTTTACATTTTTTCCTTTCCCATGATGATGTTTGCTACCATGGTTTTGGTATATGTGTTTGCATGTATCTTGTTTTTCCTTTAATAAAATGGTCGGGACCATTTTTACCCTACTTGCCCTTTCAAAATTATTTTTCAATATTGACTGAAAAATAGACATAGTTTTATTTTAATATGAATATTATGAATATTCTTTATAAAATACTATAGTACTGGTATTTGTGATGCATTGAAAATACAAAAGTATATGAAATTATTTGTAGTTATTTTGGAATTATAGACTAAACTGTTGTTTTGAGAAATAAATTATTGGTTATATGATTATGAATCATATGGTACTATTGAATTGTATCTCCAAAATAAAGGACAAAGCACCCGTTGAGTGGGAGCGTGATAAGAGTTGATGAACTCTTCGGATTGATACATATAGATGTATGCAATCGCAAGTCTATTAATACCGAAATGGTTCCACATATTTCATTATATTCACCAATGAGTTATCATCGACATAAACATATGTATTTGATATACATGTAGTATGTCTATGATAAGCTCATAGAGTATAAAACAAAAGTAAATAAAATAACATGCAATAAAAAATAAAATTGATTCGATTTGATCGAACATTTGTGTATATTGGAAAGAGTTCCGAACGTATCTAAAAATGAGTCAAGATTCAATCTCAAACTCACTCCCTCCTATGATGTATAATGATGTACCGATAAGGAGTAATCGAACTTTGTTGAATAAAATATGATTAATGCTTAGTGAAGTTGAGAAAAAGTTTGTACAATTAAGAGTAAAACAAGAGGTTAAAATCAATTTGATAATAGTAGTTTACAAAATAATATAAGATGAGGGTTTAAAAGAAACTCTAACGTATCCTAAGGCAAGGAGTTTGTAGTTTATGCGAGTTGAAAGACTATACATAACAATTATTCATAAGGGATCTTGTATGAATCGCCCCAAAAAGAGTTTGGAAATGATTATCATTGGATGACCAAGTTATGTTTTAAACATAAGTGTTGTAAACTAAAACTGAATCGGTTTTAAATGTAATGCAATTATAAAATGTTTATGAATATATGTTCCATTATACTAAGAGTTGTTTCAAGAAATACCAACTTCGTAGTGAAGGAATCTCTTTTAGAAATTATTAGTGGTAAAATGGATTTGGATACGATCCAAGAATAAAACTGATTATTTGGGTTCAAATGAAATTAACCAAACCTAAATAAACACAATGCATTAAAATGTCTAATAATTATTCTCGCATATTGAAGAGAAACTGTGAATTTCTTATCAACTCGAGAAAGATAATCTTCGGTGTTAATTAAACCATTAAGAATATTAAGTCTACGATATGGCATGATGTGCAAATCCAAAGTGGATTCCAAGTACATTATCAAGATATGATTTTGGTAATTGTACCTAAAGGGATATGATCCATTAGCCGCGAATGAGTCTTCAAGAGAAAAACTAATGCAGTTGGAATATAATGAGTAATGTTAATAAGATAACATCATAAATTTCAATTATTGAAATTGGTGTGATAGATTCTTTATTCAAAGGGCTTAAGTTAATTCGGATTTACTTATAAAATTATCGCTTGGTGTGACCTTTTATTTTGTACATATGTGTCAAAATGGAAAACTCTAAATAATGATTTAGAATAGACTATTTGCACATAACAACCAAAGTGTCTTGAAGTCAGTGGGGGCGAATTTAGTTTTTGTGTTTTTGGATATGATCCAAGAAATGATACAAAAGTATAAGCATTAGAATTGAATAAGTTTTTGATAAAAATATCAAATAGTTTGATTTTCAGCCAAAATGCAGAGGAAGCGTGTGTCCATAAGAAAGAACCACCAAAAGGTATTAGATATTCCTAGACTATAAGTAAACAACATACTGCTAATCATTAATGATATACTTATGTTAAAATCAGTAATAATTTGGTTATTTAATACTCATATTGGATTTGTAGATTATATCTTTTATAATAAGTGTAAAGGGTGTTGAAAATGTCTCAAATGATATGCAATGATACCATTTTAAAATGTTTAATATGGAACATGTAAGATGGATTTCTTATGTATTGATAATGAGAATTATCATACATATTGAGTTGTTTATAATATCATAATTGTCTTATGTATTTGATGCATGAAGCAAATATCAAATCCAAAATAAGGATCACTAAATGGTAGTTTAAAGTATTCTCGAGTATTTACGAAATACAAGAGAATTATTTACAGAAACAATGAACTCTTCATGAAAGAATGTTCAGACTAGAACTTCATATCGAGTATGATATGTTAATATAAAATTCATGTTCATCTCTTAATAAGGAGGCTTTAAGTTGGAAATGTTCCAAAGGAAACGTTGTGGCTGATTCAATGAGAAGGCTAAGTACATTGCCTTGAATAACGCTACAGTACAAGCGATATATATATGTAAATGCACAAATTTATAATTGAGCTATGGATGATTCTAAGTATAAAGAAGACTAATCATTGTTATATGATAACAATGTAATAATAAGAGCTCACTAGAAGTGGAGAAACATTCTCCAAGTAGTTCCACATGATAAAAGTAGTTTATCAGCATCGAAGGGAGTTGATTGACAAAGTAGATAATTAAACCAACATAGCAGATCCATTCACGAAAGGTCTAACTTGATCAGTTCTCATCAAACTAATTGAAGAGATGGGATAAAGATTCCATAATTGACCCCAAGTGCAAATGGGAGATGGATAGAGTAAGGGGTATGCCCTATGGAAAATTAAGTAATTTGTTACGTATATCCAACTCTATAACCAATCTTGTTCGAAATAAAATGTGATTTTTTCTATTATATACATGATAAAATATGTTATATCATTTAATTATTTTAATTAAAAGTATATTTAATATAAAATCCATAAATGGTATATTTTGTGATAGCAACTATAATGCATTATAACCATGAGTGATTTATCACAATAAAATAAACATACCATTTTAAATATTCCTAGTCAAGATGTATTGAGACTAGATATTGATGCATCTATTAAGACTAGAGTACATAATGCTCTTCAAATGTTAGGCGGTGTATTACTCCTGATTGCTGGAGGTACCAAGAGGTAACGTATTGATGTTAATTGGATAACTATGGAATGACTCACTCAATAGTTTTCTGTTGGATATTATAACTAAGGTCAAACAGAAAATATCGACGTAAAAAATTACACAGTTCTCTTGATAAGAATATTATTTATCTTCAATATGGAAGCTCTGCTTTGATTATTGTTAAATCGTGGCATAACGTCCATCAGATGATTATTGTTGGGTCGAGTGGAAGCATTAGAAGTGAAACACTGTTCAAGAGAGAATTCGTCTCCTCGGTTATAAAAGATCGTATCATGGTCAACTGAAGTCAACTCAAAGTCAAAGTCTCTGACTAGAGTATTTTAGTTAATAATAATTTTTATTATTAAACTAAGGACTTTGTGTTTGGACTATAAAGTTGAATATGGATGATATTGGAATTTTGACCATTACTAAATTCTATAAGTCCAAAGTTATATAGTTTTGACGAAGAGAATTAGTATAAATAATAGTCACACTCGGGTAATGCTTAACAAAGTAAAATTGAATTTTATCAAAACCAAGTAAGCGATAATTTGGCCAAAATATCACACCATCTGGTAAGTAATGTGTGAACATTAATATTCAAATAGTTTGATATTAATCGTTGATCAAATTTACACCTAAAGAGTCACACAACCGAAATGTCGAATACTCATTTGACCAAATGATTTAATTAATTTGTAATTATTATAAATTAATTAATATTTATGAAATATTATTATATATTTTTATTTCTATTTGATGAACAATATTAATAAATATATTTATAATAGTTATAAATATATAAATCGATATACAGTATCGATATGCATTTAAATTGGCTTTAAATTGTAATATAATTTGTTCGGGCTTTAAATGGGTTTGAAGCCCATATTGAGGCATGTGTATTTCAGCCATGAATGGACTAGGTAGGGGCATCCATATAATGGCAAGAGGGGCTAAGATTTTGATTTGATTAGAAGAAAGAATGGGTAAGAGTGAAATATGGATCGTGGTCCTAACTTATCTCTCTAATCTCTCTTCTGCATAAGCATTTCCACCCACACTCATTTACTAAATTTGGAGCATCCATCTACCGTATTTGTAACGACCTGCCTTTTGGATCCTCAGTAGTCGACACTAATACATCCACGGTATTCACGTGCCGAGCATCCAAGTGTCGGAAAGAAAGGTTGTTGAGGAAAGAGAAAGAAAAGATAGAATAGAATCTCACATCGTGACGAGAAATATATAATATACAATGGAACTTTACAAAAGAAAACTATAATATACATACATCAGTTAGATTTAACTACTTATCATCAGCCTAGACATTTATAACAGTCTGTTCTCACAATTGCTGATAAATAAACAACCAATACAGCAGAAATAAAATGTACATTAGTACGCCTTGAAAGAATCCAGGTCATCTCCTGAAGCTCCAAAGCATCTAAACTAATCTGTAAATATACTCGGTCTGACCCGAGCATTATAAGAAAAATAAAGCCTGGATCAGTCTGGTAAACCAGTGTGTGAAACACACCTTAATTGAATTTTAATGTTATAAAAACCTTTTGAAAATAAAGGTATCTCGTAAGACCACGCCACATATAAACATGGACGGGTTTTTACCTAACGACAACCAAATCATTTCATAAGAAATCTTCTGATATTATAATAGTGTCTGGAGTTTAAAATAAATATTGAATATAGTAGAAATTGTTACCTTTATTAAATTTCAGCATAATATGTATTCAATGAAGTCCGAATGCACTTATTAAATAATGGATTCCATATAATGACAAGGCACCGGGATACCACCTACCACAATACACCTCTAGAAAATGTACCGAGAGCCACACATGGACTCCTTGCAAACGGAGGACCGGCCCACCCCTTACTGGATAGTACTGAATACGATCATCC
This sequence comes from Allium fistulosum, assembly GCA_030737815.1. NCBI lineage: Eukaryota > Viridiplantae > Streptophyta > Magnoliopsida > Asparagales > Amaryllidaceae > Allium > Allium fistulosum. The sequence goes on along the minus strand of CM060908.1, from coordinate 408,005,213 downwards.
CTAGGTTGTGATCAACAACCAAAATGCATCCGAAGCATATATATAAAGGAATGATATCAACCTTAGGAAGGGATGATCATACCTTAATGGGTGCGACCCACTTAGCTCTGCTGCATCTCCCCTGATTTAGTCATTCGAGGTTAATGACGCTTAAGCCTACATTTTACCTTTTATATAGTAGTCCCACTTGGAATGCTAACACTGCCCTCCAAGCAGCAATGTAATGCCAACATTCATCCATACAAGTTCTTTGTGGGTTTAAATAAAACCGAAGGCACTACTTCTAGCATATCCATTTTGAAATCAACCTTAGGATTAGTAGCAAGTAGCCGTTGTACTTCAAAGAGTACCATCTTCAATCATCTTGAAGATGTCTTCCATTTCGAACGCTTATGCCAATTTATAGTGGTTTTCGAATAATATATCTGATCCCGTCTCTCCGAACCGACAACGATAATTTAAAACTGACCAAGTTTGATAGTCGGTTATTTAGCTATTAAATAAACAACAATCACATTAGGGATTTAAGTCCATAAGGAAAACCAACATTGGTTTAGCACATAAGCAACCGCTAACCTCCTTAATTAACCCTTTCATTAATTAAAATCACCTTGTAAATACTTGTATCAAAATACTTTTACAAAGGTATACTCACAAACCCCTTTTACTCCTTTCAATTCTTAAAAGAATATTCATATACTTATCTCAACGATATATGCATATTTATCAAACACAGAGAAAATTTTCCTATTTGGTGTTGAGTATGGAAAGATGCTCCTTACCACCATAATTATTTATAGATCATTTTTGGAAATCATTCTCATCTTTCTTTAATAAATCTCCTTTTTATACAACTCTAAAATCATTCATAAAACTCCTTTATAAACCTCTAAAATCATTTATAGGAATCTTTTATAAATCTCTAAAACAATTTATAAAACTCTCTTTTTATTAACTTCTAAAACCATTGATAAAGCTCTTTTTATAAATTTTTAAAACCATTTATAATGCTTTTTTATAAATCCATAAAACTATTTATAAAACTTCTTTTATAAATCTATAAAATCATTTATATAACTTTATTCTTTATAAAAGTCCTTTATAAAGATCCTTTATAAAAATTCTTTATACAAATTACTTTATAAAAATCTTCCAAAAATCCCTTTATAAAATCCTTTATAAAAATTCTTTATAAAGCCTTTATAAACCCAAAACTCTATTTTCATTTATAAACTCTTTATCAAATGAAATTCCTTTATAAACCAATTTATTATTTATAAATACAATTAATCAGATAAATTAATTAACTTTAAACGTCATAAATAAATAATAAATTAACTTTTCAACAACATTAATAACACAGTTAATTTCTTTTAGAACATCATTAATGAAATAATTAATTTACTTCAAAACATTATTAGTATGATAATAAATAATTTCAAAACATTATTAATATAATAATTAAGAATTTCAAACATTATTAATATAATAATCAATAATTTATCTTCAAAAAACCTTATTATAATAAATAATTAACTTCCAAATATTATTAATAAATAATAATTATTTAAATAACAACTTTTCACAATATTAAAATATTAATAAATAACTTTTAAACAATATTAAATAGAAACAACCAACCTTTAAACATTATTAAATAGTAGCTAAACAATTTTAAATCATTATTAAATTAGAGTTAAACAACTTTAAATCATTTCTAAATGATTTAGAAAAGATAAATAAAAATGTTGGGGTAAAATAGAGAAGTTCAAATCTGCTTAATTAAAAACGAGCATTATGGCACGTGCTTCGCACGTGATGAAGACACCTGAATTATTTTTTTACAAATTATATTTGTTTAATACGTTCAAAAGAAAATGAGTTACATAAATATTTAACCATATTTTTGTGTAGAATCATACGTAGTTAATTTGAATTTTTATTTCTAAGTTGCATTATTTAATTTTTTGTTAGTTTAAATTATTTTTGTTTATATTATTAATTAATACAAAACGAATTTTTAAAGTAGTTTATTTGTTAGATCCTATTTTTAAGTGATATTAAGACTTGGTAAATATTTGTAGTAGAAATTTTGAATTTGCAAATAAAGCTTAATTATCAGATCTTATTTTTAAGTGATGCCATATTTTAATAATATCTGTAGAGAGATATTTTTGGTATTTCATATTGACACCAAAAGAGTGTAACAACAAATATATTTCAACTATTACGTTTCTATTCCATGTGACAGCAAATATATTTCAACTATTACTAAAGTAATACATATAAGTGTATTTTTAGAACTTCATGGTCGGACCAAAAAATTGTGTTTCTATTCCAACTATTAATAAAGATATTCTAGAAAACCCAAAGATTAGATTTGAAATCATTCTCCAAATCAAAAACTCATTTCAAGCCAAAACGATAGTTAATAGTATTTCAAAATACTAAATTGAGGCTAATGCCACTAAACACTTGACCAATGTTGTTATTGATTTTTATCAGTATAGGGGTTAAGTTTTTTAACATATAACAATATCATATCTCATAGGGCCAACAATCAGGTTTGATATTTCATAATTCATAAAACAGGAGTATATTGAAAACAAATCAACAAGAGCGAGGAATCCTGTTGGATCCCTCTATAAATTTCCTGTACATTAGATAAGTCTCTGCAATTGATTTCATATATTGACCACTTTTAAAAGTGACAATTCATCAAAGCCAAATAATCAACCAAATAAAAATTCCAAGAAAACAATCAACAATTTTTATCTACTATTACACATTATTGATTAACCAAAAAGGTGAGTTAAAACTCACCGAAAATTCTAGTTATTACTGAAGCCTTCCAATTCCGACAAATCGAACAATGTTCGATTCTAGATTGAAATTCTACAAGCCCCAATCTCAATTAGTCAAATTCCACAATGTAGATAACAATTCCACGAGCACAACGCAACTGACCATGTTCGACTCTGGCCTCGTATGAGAAAGTTATATAATTTATAAGCTATCGATTTTTAATTTATAATTAAATACCTTAATTGCAAATCCATTTAAACTAATTACCACATAAATATGCTATTCCATCTTCCTCAGAAAATCCTTCCCGCTTCATCTTGTATTCCATCTCCACCATGGTCGATTCTTCTTCACCCTCTCCCTGCTCATCTCTCAACGAAACTCGAATCCATCTTAGCCGTGGGTTACCTCTCACCGATCTCCACCCACTCATGCCAAAAATATCCACCTCGACTCATCCATATATATTGTGACCTATAGAGGTTTCCCCCTTGCTCTTCACACATCAGTTCCTCGTACCCCTAATCGCACCATACAGAAATTGGAGCCTAAGTGCTAAATGCCAAGCCGAACTCGAATCTACACTCACCTCAAACCAATTTGTCTTGGATTTCTCGATAATCAAAACCTTAATTCACCAAGCCCTAGTTAAAACTGTTCCAAAATGCTGAACCCCTCTAACCTCGACTTTACCCTCCAACAATCCTTCCATATTTAGATATAGGCTTAAATACTCCGAAGATCAAGCCTTCATATTTTTTTTGATTTTTGTGTGAATTATTTTTGAATTAAAAAAATTGATATAATTTCTTTTACAGTTTTCTTACTGAGAATGAGGCAGAGAGATAAAGGTGGAAAAATAAATATGTGCTAAACAAGATAAGTGTTTATTTATAGTTTATAACAATTTTTCTGGCATCTCACTGCACAGAGTATCCGTTCATGTATGAACCGCGAATAGCAAAACAAATATATGGTCATGCTCAAAACAGCAACGCGACCTCAAACCAATAATAATATACACTGATTTTGTTAAATTCCAATAACACCAACGTTCGATGTAAAATACATCAAACGATAATTTAAATATTTTCCAAATTAAAAATAATGGAAAAAACAAATAAATAATATTAAAATTACGTCATTAAAATTCAAGTCAAAAAAATAAAAATAAATTTTCTAATTATTTATTTCGAACCATTTATTACTGTAAATAAATTTACAAAATGAATCCATCATTATTATTTATAAATTAATGAAGTTAAATAAGACTTTTCAATCAATTTAAATTAATATTCAATTCAAAATCAGATATTTTAAATCACCATCTAAATAGTAAGTTCACAATTAATTATTTATATAATCTCTATATTTGAATTCAAGTTTAAACCTTTAAAAACCAATTATTAAGTATTTATGATTAATTAAATATTCAAAATCAAATGATCAAATTTTTAGGTCATTACATTTTCCCCCTTAAAAGAATTTCGTCCTCAAAATTGCCAAGGTAAGGAAGATGCCTCCAAACTCATTAACTTTTCAAAATAAATTAGTTAGAAAGGATTGTTAATTTTTTAAGTCTTTAAAATTACAGAAAAATTCGGCAACGCCTCCTTTACTCGGCTCAATCGAAAAAACTACAAATTGCCAATACGGGCCGAAACCAACAAAAAAAAAGCCATGTGGCCTCCCATATCTGGCGCATAAAATCATTAACAACAATAGGAATAAAAACATGTACCTAATAGTCAAGCAATCAAATTCTACACATGAAACCATAAGCGTCAAACTAGTCTTTGCTTTCATGAACCTGCACCTTACTTACAAATAACATGCAACCATATAGCTCATAACCATAAAATTTTGCATTTTCCAATATCAAGCATATAATTTATTAAAGCCCGTATGAAGTACATATACTATCCATATGAAATCTCAAATCTGATCGCTCGCTCGATAAGACAATTTCACTTTCGAACTAGTGTCACTCACTCAACCACACTAGTGTGGACTTTGATCCGGTTCCTCGATTAGAAACTGTCGTTCTCCTTGTATAGCCATATACTATGATAGAGAACTTCAGGATCATATCAAAAATTCATATCGATGTTTTTCATTAAGAATCGAGTGAAAAATCCTAACTCGGATCGGTGTAAATCACCTCGAAATCATGTACTTGAAACTGGATCGGAATAGCTATGCGAACAAAATGATCTATGTACAACCTACATATTTATTCAATTGGTTTATTACTATACCAATTTCTCTTATTCACATTCATTCTCACTTTTAGTATATTTCTCTTAATACTAAAATTATTTATGAACCATTTCATAAAATCATTACTTAAGTTTATAAACATTTTATAAAATCCAACTTATGTTTATTATCACTTCAAAACTTAAGTTTATATTGATATAATACTCTTCTATATCCAAAAGAGTATATATACACATTTTAAATTGTTTCACTTAACATAAATATCCAATAAATTTTTAATTTTTTTTAACTTACTATTTCCTCAAATTCATAAGTTACAGAAACTTGTTCTCTTATGTTTTCATAAAACACTTAGCTTAATTTTCTAATTTAACTCATAAGTTTTCGACTACTCAAATCGTCAATATTCCATTATATTTCAGTAAATAAAAAAATTAAAAAATTCCAATTAACATCTCAAAACGAGATGCACAAACTCACTTATCCTAAGGGATAGGATGCATGAGTCCATATAATATCACTTAACTGAGAATTCAAGAACTGAACACACGGATTTCATTTCAAATCATTTTGAAATATAATATACATATCTCCTTTATATACCAAACCATACTTTTTCGAATCTACAAAAATCTTTGTTCTACCAAAACAGAACTTCTATGGTAGCAATCCATCACTTAGAAACTCGAAAATGAACACCGGTGATGCTGCAGTCATTACCGGGATTATTTTTGTAACGACCCGTATTTTTACGGATCGAAAAGTTCGTTCAAATCTGGAATTTTTAACATTTTATGTTGTTTCAGATTTTGGGAAGAATTTTTGGTTAAGTCCTAAGTCGTAGCCGACTTATGGGTTCGGGTCGAGTTAGTGATGAATCTGGGCGAGTTAAGGACTTAAGGGGTGAGTCGGCGACGACCTAAGGAGATAAGTCGTAGCTGGGCAAGGCTAGTAGGTTGAGGTTAACTCGGCAAGTGTTAAGTCGAAGGTTGTAAGTCGTTGCCGAGTTAAGAGATAGACAACCTAAGGAAGTGACCGACCTAAGTGATGAGTCGTGACCGACTTAGGAGGTTTAGGCGACCTAAGTATTCTGGGGTAGAGTTAGGTCGGCAACGACCTAAGAGAATGTTGTGAGCGACCTAAGTGTTTGGGTGTTAAGTGATAGGTCGGCAGTTCGAGTTAAGGTTTCGAGCGACCTATAGGATGTAGTGTATAGTTAGGTCGGCAACGACCTGGAGGAGCTGGGTTTTGCCTAAGTGCTAGGTCGCGTGAGTTGTTAGGTCGTGTGTTGGTATAAGTCGTTAGGTCGTATAGGCTAGTTAAGTCGGCATAGCAGTAAGTCGTAAGTCGTCTAACCAGTTAAGGCGCGTGCGCATTAAGTCGTAGACAGGGTTCGTATGTGCGCATGTGTTGAGTCGGAGGTTGCTTTAGGTCGTCAAGGGTTAGGTCGGAGGTTCTGTTAAGTCGTGGGGGTTTTTAGGTCGTAGGTCAGCATAGTGTTAAGTCGGCAGCGACTTAAGGAGATAGCCGAGTTACGACTTAAGGGCAGTTTTCAGCTATAAATAGGAGGGCTTCTCTTCATTTATGGGATCCGGATTTTTGAAGCGACGAAGTGCTGCCATTTTGAGAGCTCGACTTCTACACTTCTTCACTTCTTTTCTCTACTCTAATCTATAGCTTCCATCCATCCAAATCGAAGATCAAGATTGAAGATTCAAGAGCTTAGATTGAAGATCTTCATCTTTTCAAGAGAGATTTCTTCATTTGAAGCGGATTTGTGATAGATCTAGCTTAGTTCTTCGCTGTCCAGATCTGAAGCGTGTTGATTTGGGTTTGTTTAGGTGATTTGGTGAGTGGTGATTATCTCTCACACGGATCCAAAGGAGTATATCGGATTGTTGGCTCGATTTGGTGTTAAAATAGAGATTTCCATGCATTTTCTTCATCCTAAGTGTAGATCCATATAGATCCATTGTTCATGATGATGTTACATCCATTTTATCATATGTTAACCTATGCAAGTTCATTCATCAAGTTTGTAGGGATATAATCCATGTTTTCATGCTTATTGGACTTTCAACTCTTTAATTACGAAAATGCCATTATTGTTATAATTGTCTACTTAGATCATATTTGAATGCTTGATTGTTTGGATTGATGTTTGATTTGATTGATTGTTATGAACTAGATGATTGATGATTAGATTTAGACCGAAGACGATTCAAAAGCTAAGGGAAAGGCTCTTGAATTGGGAAAGCTGCTCGTGGCATATGTAGCGGGATGATGAAGCTCTTATGCATAGATTTGATGATGTGATGATGAGATGAGACTTTGCGAGGATGTAATGAAGCAAGGCAATCATGTGATGAAGACTTGGTCTAATCCAGACGGGATCATTCCAAGCATGTTGATAACTCGGTGATATGATTCGAGTTGAGGATAATGAATGGATATGAGAATAGTCGTCGAGGAGGATGACTAGGAGGCTTGGATAGCATCGTTGTTGAAGGTTCTAGCATGCTCTAAGCAAGAGTACGTTTGAGCAGATTCGATAGTCCCAACGACCAACTGTTGATGGTCGAGTACTCTGGGCAGATTCGATAGTCCTAGGCACGGGCTGCGACGACGTGCGGGAGTTATGTCTAGAACCGGGGTTCCATTAGCCCTTGACGGACGGCTGAAAGAATGTGCCGGTCATTCAATTAACGGTGATATCGAAGCAATGATAACAGTGATAGCCAGAGTCATGGATGTTTGGTTGTATCGTCATTCGGACTCAAGAGCGGTATTTTCTGGGTGCTTATCTGATTTAGGCCTTGGTACTTGGAAAACATCGCCCTTGACTCGAGTGATAGTAGTTTTACTTTAAATTGTATGCTCTGCTATGTTTGCTTCTGCTTAGTGTGTGTCTAGGGGCTATCACTGTAGAATGAGGTTGGAGTGGGAGGGTTGTATTCCTATTCCTTTTCCTTTATGCTCTTTTGGTATGTTGTTAGTTAATTTACTGCTCACTAAGACTGTTGTCTGACTCAAGGCTTTATGTTTTAATTCTTATTGCCTTGGGCTGTTCGTCCATTTTTGGGACGGGCAGACTAGGTAGCAGGTGACAGGTGCTGTTCTCTTCTCACGATGCTGATATCGAAGACGAGCTGGAGGGTTGCATATTATCTTCTTATTATATGTACTGGATATTCCGCTGTTTTGTATTCTCTGAGAGATATGTAGTGAGGTTTGATGTATTGACTATGTGGATGCTTGTATTCAACTATTATGGAGTTTTATATGATGTCATTTTGTTCTGTAAAGCTTTACTATACATATGTTCTATTGTATTTTGTCCATGCGTTGTGAGTAATACGATAGATTATGTTGTTTTAAATCTTACCTTGACAATCGTCCATGGTCACCTGGCACACTTTACAGCGCTCTATCTCTAGATTCGGTGCAGGGGTCATGGGCGGTCGTCACATTTGGTATCAGAGCATTGGTTAATCGATTTTACCCAACGCTCGCTGAAGTAACTACGTATGAGAGACGTAATTGTATTTTGATGGATGATTACTATATATAATATAGTAGCTTAGTAGGGTTTGAGTCCTTTATGCAGTTGTTTCTCTAGATGTTCTAATCATTCCTTTTTATAGATATTGAGAATGAGTCGAAGAGGGAGACCAGCTGCTAGGGAAGGCCGTGCTACTGAAGAGACTGCTGATTATGCAGCCATGTTCGAAGCTATGATGACTTCGATCATGAGAAGAATACCAGTTCCTGGAGCAGCAGTTGATGTTGGAGTTCAAGTCCAAACTCCGAAACTAGTGGATTTTGCTAAGCTGTGCAAGGATTATACTGCTCTTGGAGGGAAGGTTTTCTTAGGAACAGAATCCACCATTGAGGTCCAGAGGTGGATAGATGCTTGTAGAAGGATCTTTGGTGATTTGGGAATTGATGATGCAACTAAGAGGAAGTTGGCATCAAGACAGCTTCAAGGGAGAGCCTCTGATTGGTGGAACTCTATTACCATCGATACTGCGGAGGAAGAGATTACTTGGGAGCAATTCCAAGCTAGATTTGAAGCTAAGTTCATTTCTACAGCTCAGAAGTCTGTTCTGTTCAAGAAGTTTGTAGAGCTCAAGCAGGGTGGAAGATCTGTTCTTGAGTATGTTTCTGAGTTCGAAGCTTTGTCCAAGTATGCCCGGTCGTATATTGAATCTGCTTATCAGAAGAATGAGAAGTTTGTGACCGGCTTGGATAGTTATCTTGGGAGACAGTTGGTGGATCATTTGGACGATTCATTTGAGAAGCTTGTGGAGAAAGCTCTTAGGCATGAGAGTCTGTTTCCTAAGGAAGGATCTGTTGTTGCTGTGACTAGGGAAGAGTCTAAACCCCAGCAGGGTGGAAACAAGAAGAGGAAGCAGCAGCAGCAGAAGGGTAAGGATGGCCAGAAGAAGCCGAAAGGCGAGGTGACTTGCTACAATTGTCAGCAGAAGGGCCATTTCTCTAAGGATTGTAAGAATCCTAAGGTGCCGATGAAGTGTCACAACTGTGACAAGCCGGGACATTTCAGGAAGAATTGTCCAGAACCAAGGAAGGACAGGCAGATTGTGCAAGCCTATGCTTTGGGGGCTGTTCCGTCGTCTTCGAAAGCTCCTACTGCTGAAGAGAAGGGAAAGAGTGTGGTTGTTCAAGGTACTCTTTTCCTATGTGGTATTCCAGTTAGAGTTTTGTTTGATACTGGAGCATCACATTCGTTTGTTTGTAATGAACTAGTAGGCCGGTTAGATTTGAAACCGGATATTATTGATAGGCCATTGGTTGTGACTAATCCAGTTGGGGGTTCGTCTTGTTTGTGTATGTTATGCCGTGGTCTAGTTGTGTCGAGTCATGGTTGCTCTTTTGTTTGTGATTGCTTTGTTCTGAACTTTGCGGGGTTCGGAATTATCTTGGGTATGGACTGGCTTAGGAAGTATGCGGCTAAGGTTGATTGTGAGAGGCTGGAGGTGACAGTCGAGAATGTGGAGGGGCGAAAGGTTGTGATACGATGTAAGCATGAGGAAGGCATCTTCATGAGCTTCATGTATTCGCTAGTTGTTCCACGGGATGGACTGTCATCAGTGCCGATCGCTAAAGGATTCGAGGATGTCTTCGACGAAGTCAAAGGGTTGCCGCCGCATAGAGAGATCGAGTTTCGTATAGATCTAGTTGAAGGAGCCAGACCTGTTGTGATGCCTCATAGGCGGATGGCGCCTAGGGAACAGCAGGAGTTGAGGGTGCAAGTTGATGATCTTTTACAGAAAGGATTCATTCGGCGTAGTGTGTCCGAATGGGGTGCACCAGTTGTGTTCGCAACCAAGGCAGATGGGTCGTTAAGATTGTGCGTCGATTATCGTGAGCTGAATAAGGTGACTAAGAAGAACAAGTATCCGTTGCCGAGAATAGATGACTTGTTTGATCAGCTTCACGAGGCTAAGGTGTTTTCTCAGATGGATTTGGCAACGGGATTTCACCAGTTGAGAGTAGCTAAGGATAGTGTGCCGAAGACTGCTTTTAGGACACCATCCGGTTTCTTTGAGTGGCTGGTAATGCCGTTTGGATTGACTAACGCGCCAGCATATTTTGTGGATCTTATGAATAGAGTGTTCAGAGATCAGTTGAACAAGTTCGTACTTGTGTTCGTGGATGATATTCTGATTTATTCCAGAACGGAAGAAGAGCACAAGACGCACTTGCGTATTGTTTTGGAGATCTTATGGAAACATCAGCTGAAGGCTAAGTTTTCGAAGTGTCACTTCTGGAAGGGTGAAGTGAGGTTCTTAGGCCATGTGATTTCTGGAAGTGGAATAGCGGTTGATCCCGCTAAGGTGGCAGCAATCCAGGATTGGGTTAGACCTAAGAATGCATCTGATGTGAGAAGTTTTCTTGGATTAGCAGGATATTATCGACGGTTTATCAAAGACTTCTCCAAGATAGCTGCACCGTTAACAGGATTGACGAAGAAGAACCAAGTGTTCAGTTGGGATGCTAAGTGTGAGCAAGCTTTCGGAATCCTGAAAGAGCGATTGACGAGTGCTCCTGTTTTGACTATTCCAAGTGGGAATGATGAGATGGTGGTTTACACCGATGCATGTGGTACTGGACTTGGAGCAGTGCTGATGCAGAAGGATAAAGTTGTTGCGTATGCCAGTCGACAACTGAAGCCGCATGAAAGGAATTACCCAACTCATGATTTGGAGTTAGCGGCGATTGTATTTGCTCTGAAGATGTGGAGGCATTATCTGTTGGGAGTTCGATTCGAGTTGTTTACGGATCATAAGTCGTTGAAGTATCTTTTCTCCCAGAAGGATTTGAATCTTCGGCAGCAACGTTGGCTAGAGTTTTTGGCATTGTATGACTTTGGTATAGCTTATACTCCGGGAAAAGGTAACGCAGTGGCTGATGCGTTAAGTCGAAGGCATGCAGGATTAGGAGCCATGTTTTCAGAATGGAAGAGTCTCGAGTATTTAGCAGGATTTGACTTCAGGCCTAGATGTGAATTGGAACCTGAGATGTTGGCAAACTTATCGATAAGACCGACTCTTGTGGAAAGGATTGGCGAGAGTCAAAAACGAGATGATAAGCTTGTCAAGATTATCCGTGAATTGGAATCTGGAGTGGATCCAGAAAAGGATAAAGGATTCGAGGTCGATCGAGAGGGTTGGCTTCGGAAGCAAGGACGACTAGTTGTTCCCGATATAGATGAATTGAGGAGTGAAGTTCTGAAGGAAAGTCATCACTCGAAGCTGACAATTCATCCAGGAGGAAACAAGATGTATCGGGATATGAAGAGAACCTACTATTGGGAAGGTATGAAGAAGGATGTTGGAAATTTTATTTCCAAATGTATGAACTGCCAGTTGGTAAAAGCCGAACAGAAGAAGCCAAGTGGATTGCTTCAGCCATTAGAAGTTCCTACCTGGAAGTGGGAACAAGTGTCGATGGATTTTATCGATGGATTGCCTAGAACCAGAACGGGAAATGAAGGGATTTGGGTCATTGTGGATCGTCTGACTAAGAGTGCTAGATTCATTCCTGTTCGATCGACTAGGACTGCATCAAAGTTGGCTGAGTTGTATGTTAAGTGGATAGTTCGATTCCATGGTATTCCGAAGAGTATAGTGAGCGATCGGGATCCGTTGTTCACTAGTGGATTTTGGAAGAGCTTCCAGGAAGTTTTGGGAACCGAGTTGTGTTTGAGTACAGCTTATCATCCCCAAACAGATGGTCAGACTGAGAGAGTCAACCGAGTTTTGGAAGATCTCCTCAGAGCATGTGTTTTGGACTTCGGAGGATCATGGGAAGATCACCTTCATTTGGTGGAGTTTGCGTACAACAACAGTTACCAGTCAAGCATTGGTATGGCACCGTATGAGGCATTGTATGGAAGACCGTGTAACTCTCCGACATGTTGGTTGGAAACTGGAGAAAAGCTGATACTTGGGCCAGAGATGATTCGACAGACTTCAGATTGTATAGAGATCATTCGGCAACGAATGAAGGCAGCCCAAGACCGTCAGAAGAGTTATGCCGATAAGCGTCGAAAGGATTTGGAATTCGACGTAGGAGATATGGTTTTTGTGAAGATTTCTCCACTGAAGAATGTTATTCGATTCGGGAAGAAAGGAAAATTGACTCCGAGATTTGTTGGACCATTCCCGATTATCGAGCGAATTGGAAAGCTCGCTTACAGATTGGAGTTGCCAGAGAAGATGTCGAGTGTGCACAATGTTTTTCATGTATCGTATCTACGGAAGTATGTGCACGACTCGAGTACAGTGGTTTCTGCTGATAGCTGTGAAGACTTCGAAGTTGACCCGGTCGATAGAAGACCTCGTAAGCCACTTCGTGTTGTTGGAACCGACACGAAACAGCTTAGGAGGAAGATAGTTAAGTTGCTCAAGATACAATGGAGTGATGATGATAACGACTGTACGTGGGAGGTGGAAGAGAGGATGAAGGCAGCTCATCCTGAACTCTTCAAGGTATGGCCCTAAGGTGTCGTGTCATCTAACGAAATTGTAACTTGTTCTAAGTCCTAGAATTCTGTACGCTAAGCTAGAATTGGATGCATGGTTTGTTGATTTCTATGGATGATAGGCGTACAAAATAGTCTTTGATTGCTATGATTGCTTGGAATTTCGGGGGCGAAATTCCTAAGGGGGAGAGAATGTAACGACCCGTATTTTTACGGATCGAAAAGTTCGTTCAAATCTGGAATTTTTAACATTTTATGTTGTTTCAGATTTTGGGAAGAATTTTTGGTTAAGTCCTAAGTCGTAGCCGACTTATGGGTTCGGGTCGAGTTAGTGATGAATCTGGGCGAGTTAAGGACTTAAGGGGTGAGTCGGCGACGACCTAAGGAGATAAGTCGTAGCTGGGCAAGGCTAGTAGGTTGAGGTTAACTCGGCAAGTGTTAAGTCGAAGGTTGTAAGTCGTTGCCGAGTTAAGAGATAGACAACCTAAGGAAGTGACCGACCTAAGTGATGAGTCGTGACCGACTTAGGAGGTTTAGGCGACCTAAGTATTCTGGGGTAGAGTTAGGTCGGCAACGACCTAAGAGAATGTTGTGAGCGACCTAAGTGTTTGGGTGTTAAGTGATAGGTCGGCAGTTCGAGTTAAGGTTTCGAGCGACCTATAGGATGTAGTGTATAGTTAGGTCGGCAACGACCTGGAGGAGCTGGGTTTTGCCTAAGTGCTAGGTCGCGTGAGTTGTTAGGTCGCGTGTTGGTATAAGTCGTTAGGTTGTATAGGCTGGTTAAGTCGGCATAGCAGTAAGTCGTAAGTCGTCTAACCAGTTAAGGTGCGTGCGCATTAAGTCGTAGACAGGGTTCGTATGTGCGCATGTGTTGAGTCGGAGGTTGCTTTAGGTCGTCAAGGGTTAGGTCGGAGGTTCTGTTAAGTCGTGGGGGTTTTTAGGTCGTAGGTCGGCATAGTGTTAAGTCGGCAGCGACTTAAGGAGATAGCCGAGTTACGACTTAAGGGCAGTTTTCAGCTATAAATAGGAGGGCTTCTCTTCATTTATGGGATCCGGATTTTTGAAGCGACGAAGTGCTGCCATTTTGAGAGCTCGACTTCTACACTTCTTCACTTCTTTTCTCTACTCTAATCTAGAGCATCCATCCATCCAAATCGAAGATCAAGATTGAAGATTCAAGAGCTTAGATTGAAGATCTTCATCTTTTCAAGAGAGATTTCTTCATTTGAAGCGGATTTGTGATAGATCTAGCTTAGTTCTTCGCTGTCCAGATCTGAAGCGTGTTGATTTGGGTTTGTTTAGGTGATTTGGTGAGTGGTGATTATCTCTCACACGGATCCAAAGGAGTATATCGGATTGTTGGCTCGATTTGGTGTTAAAATAGAGATTTCCATGCATTTTCTTCATCCTAAGTGTAGATCCATATAGATCCATTGTTCATGATGATGTTACATCCATTTTATCATATGTTAACCTATGCAAGTTCATTCATCAAGTTTGTAGGGATATAATCCATGTTTTCATGCTTATTGGACTTTCAACTCTTTAATTACGAAAATGCCATTATTGTTATAATTGTCTACTTAGATCATATTTGAATGCTTGGTTGTTTGGATTGATGTTTGATTTGATTGATTGTTATGAACTAGATGATTGATGATTAGATTTAGACCGAAGACGATTCAAAAGCTAAGGGAAAGGCTCTTGAATTGGGAAAGCTGCTCGTGGCATATGTAGCGGGATGATGAAGCTCTTATGCATAGATTTGATGATGTGATGATGAGATGAGACTTTGCGAGGATGTAATGAAGCAAGGCAATCATGTGATGAAGACTTGGTCTAATCCAGACGGGATCATTCCAAGCATGTTGATAACTCGGTGATATGATTCGAGTTGAGGATAATGAATGGATATGAGAATAGTCGTCGAGGAGGATGACTAGGAGGCTTGGATAGCATCGTTGTTGAAGGTTCTAGCATGCTCTAAGCAAGAGTACGTTTGGGCAGATTCAATAGTCCCAACGACCAACTGTTGATGGTCGAGTACTCTGGGCAGATTCGATAGTCCTAGGCACGGGCTGCGACGACGTGCGGGAGTTATGTCTAGAACCGGGGTTCCATTAGCCCTTGACGGACGGCTGAAAGAATGTGCCGGTCATTCAATTAACGGTGATATCGAAGCAATGATAACAGTGATAGCCAGAGTCATGGATGTTTGGTTGTATCGTCATTCGGACTCAAGAGCGGTATTTTCTGGGTGCTTATCTGATTTAGGCCTTGGTACTTGGAAAACATCGCCCTTGACTCGAGTGATAGTAGTTTTACTTTAAATTGTATGCTCTGCTATGTTTGCTTCTGCTTAGTGTGTGTCTGGGGGCTATCACTGTAGAATGAGGTTGGAGTGGGAGGGTTGTATTCCTATTCCTTTTCCTTTATGCTCTTTTGGTATGTTGTTAGTTAATTTACTGCTCACTAAGACTGTTGTCTGACTCAAGGCTTTATGTTTTAATTCTTATTGCCTTGGGCTGTTCGTCCATTTTTGGGACGGGCAGACTAGGTAGCAGGTGACAGGTGCTGTTCTCTTCTCACGATGCTGATATCGAAGACGAGCTGGAGGGTTGCATATTATCTTCTTATTATATGTACTGGATATTCCGCTGTTTTGTATTCTCTGAGAGATATGTAGTGAGGTTTGATGTATTGACTATGTGGATGCTTGTATTCAACTATTATGGAGTTTTATATGATGTCATTTTGTTCTGTAAAGCTTTACTATACATATGTTCTATTGTATTTTGTCCATGCGCTGTGAGTAATACGATAGATTCTGTTGTTTTAAATCTTACCTTGACAATCGTCCATGGTCACCTGGCACACTTTACAGCGCTCTATCTCTAGATTCGGTGCAGGGGTCATGGGCGATCGTCACAATTTTCCAGCGACTTAAGTGAGTTCGGTGCTTTTTATCTATTTAAAATACTCCTATACACAAATATTTTCAAATAATACTATTATTATTTTTCTCAAAACTTTGACAAACAATTTCCAAAACATCGGGATATAGGTTCTCAGATTTCCAGTTTAAATCATTTTATTCACAAAATATATTTATAAATTATACTTATATAGTATTACTTTTTATATAAGATCATTTCACAACTGTTTATCTTAGTTTAGATTTTAATAAACATCTTTATTCAAATTAAGTTTTAATCCAACCTTGTCACCGAACGCCTTATAGTCAAATCATGAAACTAAATTCACAAGGTATTCGTATTTAATTCAACCAAAACAGTAAATGCTCATAAACTATCTGAGCCCAAACAATCAACAATAAATGATGATAATTGAATATTATCGTTCTCTAATAACCAGACACATCATATATAACTATATCAATTTCTAAAAATCATTCTTTTTATATATAAAATATAATCTAGGTAAAATTATTTCATTTACCTAATTTCAAAACAAAACTGTGTCGATTTGCCTTGTTCAAGTGTTTAGAAACCCCTATCGATACAATTGTTCCTTCCATATCGACCAGAACTCATAAATCATTCAACAGATAAATCAACATAATATGAAACATTTGTATCATTAACAAATACACGCTCTCATACATACACACACACTAAAACTCATCCTAGGGTCTCGCTTACCCTATCTCAAATGAGTTAACCCCACCAAAGCCTAGGTGTTTGCTCAACCTAAGCTATGATACCACGTTGTAACGACCTGCCTTTTTGATCCTCAGAAGTCGACACTAATATATCCAAGTGCCGGAAAGATAGATTGTTGGGGAAAGAGAAAGAAAAGATAGAACATAATCTCACATCGTGAAGAGAAATATATAATATACAACATATATCTTTATAAAAGAAAACTATAATATACATACATCAATCAGAGTTAACTGTATATCATTAGCCTGGACAGTTATAACAGCCTGTCCTCACAATTTCTGATAAATAAACAACCAATGTAGTGGAAATAAAATGTACGTGAGTACGTCTTGAAGGCATCCAGCTTGTCCCCTGAAGCTTCAAAGCATTTAAACTAATCTGTAAATATACTTGGTCTAACCCTAGCATTATAAGAAAAATAACGGCCAAATCAGTCTGGTAAACCAGCATTAGAAACACACCTTAATTTAATTTTAACGTTATAAAATCCTTTTGAAAGTAAAGGTATCTCGTAAGACCACGCCGTACATAAATACGGACGGGTTTTACCTTGCGATAACCAAACCATTTCATAGGATATCTTCTTATATTATAATAGTGTCTAGGGTTTAAAATAAATATTGAATATAGCCGAAATTATTAGATTAATTGAATTTCATCATAATAGGTATACAACTAAGTCCGAAGGCACTTATTGTAGAATGGATTCCATACAACGACAAGGCATCGGGGAACCGCCAACCACAATAAACCTCTAGAAAATGTACCGAGAGCCACACGTGAACTCCTAGTCAATACAGGACCGACCTACCCCTTACTGGATAGTATCGAATACGATCATCCCTAGGTTGTGATCAACAACCATTATGGATCCGAAGCATAAATATAAAGGAATGATATCAACTCTAGAAAGGGATGACCATCTAATGGGTGCGATCCACTTAGACCTGCTTCATCTCCCCCCGATCTTAGTCATTCCCGGTTGATGAGGCTTGAAGCAACGTTTTACCTTTCATATAGAAATCCTACTTGGAATGCTAACACTGTCCTCCAAGCAGTAATACAATGCCAACATTCATCCATACAAGTTCGTTCTACATCTGAACGAAACCAAAGGCACTACTTCTACTACATCCATTTTGGAATCACCCTTAGGATTAGTAGCAAGTAGCCCTAGCACTTCAAAGAGCACCATCTTCCATCATCTTTAAGATGTCTTTCATTTTGAATGCTTATGCCGATTCAAAGTGGTTTTCAAATAATATATCTGATCCCGTCCCTCCGAACCGACAATAATAATTTAAAACTGGGCAAGTTTGATAGTCGGTTATTTAACTATCAAATAAACAACAATCACATTAGGGATTTAATTCCATAAGGAAAACCAACATTGGTTAAGCACATAAGCAACCACTAACCTCTTTAATTAACCCTTTCATTATTAAAATCACCAATGTAAATGCTTGTATCAAAATACTTTTATAAAGGTATACTCACAAACCCCTATTGCTCCTTTCAATTCTTGGAAGAATATCAATATTCTTATCTCAACGATATAAGTATATTAACCAAATACATAGAAAAATTTTCTATTTGGTGTTGAGTTTTGAAAGATGTTTTATACCACCATAATTATTACAGATCATTTTTTGAAATCATTCTCATCTTTCTTTTATAAATCTCCTTTTTATACAACACTAAAATCATTTATAAAACTCCTTTATAAATCTCTAAACCATTTATAAATCTCCAAAACAATTTATAAAACTCTCTTTTTATTAACTTCTAAAGCATTGATAAAGCTCTTTTTATAAATTTCTAAAAACATTTATAAAGCTCTTTTATAAATCCATAAAACTATTTATAAAACTTCTTTTATAAATCTATAAAATCATTTATAAAACTTTATTCTTTATAAAAGTCTTTTATAAAGATCCTTTATCAAAATTCTTTATAAAAAATACTTTATAAAAATCTTTCCAAAAATCCCTTTATAAAATCCTTTATAAAAATTCTTTATAAAGCATTTATAAAAATCCTTTATATACTCAAAACTCCATTTTCATTTATAAACTCTTAATTAAATATAAAATTCCTTTGTAAATCAATTTATTATTTATAAATACAATTAATCAGGTAAATTAATTAAATTTAAACATCATAAATAAATAATAAATTAACTTTTCAACAACATTAATAACACAGCCAATTTCTTTTAGAACATCATTAATGAAATAATTAATTTACATCAAAACATTATTAGTACAATAATAAATAACTTCAAAACATTATTAATATAATAATTAATAATTTCAAACATTATTAATATAATAATTAATAATAATCTTCAAAAAAACCTTATCATAATAAATAATTAAATTTCAAATATTATTAATAAATATTTTTTTATCTTCAAACATTATCAATTATTTAAATAAATAACTTTTCACAATATTAAACTATTAATAAATAACTTTTAAAAAATATTAAATAGAAACAACCAACTTTTAAACATTATTATTAAATGACAGTTAAACAACTTTAAATCATTATTAAATGACTGTTAAACAACTTTAAATCATTTCTAAATGATTTAGAAAAGAAAAATAAAAAGGTTAAGGAAAAATAAAAAGGTTAAGGTAAAATAGAGAAGTTCAAAATCCACTTAAATAGAAATAGTCCAGAAAACTCAAAGATTAGATTTGAAATCATTCTTCAAATCAAAAATCCATTTCAAACCAAAATGGCAGTTAATAGTATTTCAAAATACTAAATTGAGGCTAATATCCACTAAACACGTAACTAATGCTAACACTGTCCTCCAAGCAGTAATACAATGCCAACATTCGTCCATACAAGTTCGTTCTACATCTGAACGAAACCGAAGGCGCTACTTCTACAAAATCCATTTTGGAATCATTCTCAGGATTAAGTAGCCCTAACACTTCAAAGAGCACTATCTTCCATCATCTTCGAGATGTCTTTCATTTTGAATGCTTATGCCAATTCAAAGTGGTTTTTAAATAATACATCTGATCTCGTCTCTCCGAACCGACAATAATCAATTAAAACTGGGCAAGTTTGATTGTGAGTTATTTAACTATCAAATAAACAACAATCACATTTGGGATTTAATTCCATAAGGAAAACCAACATTGGTTAAGCACATAAGCAACCACTAACCTCTTTAATTAACCCTTTCATTACTAAAATCACAAATGCAAATACTTGTATCAAAATACTTTAATAAAGATATACTCACAAACCCCTATTACTCCTTTCAATTCTTGGAAGAATATCAATATACTTATCTCAACGGTATAAGTATATTTACCAAACATGTAGAATTTTTTTCTATTTGGTGTTGAGTATGGAAAGATGTTCCTTACCACCATAATTATTTACAGATCATTTTTGGAAATCATTCTCATTTTTCTTTTATAAATCTCCTTTTTGTACAACTAAAAAATCATTTATAATACTCCTTTATAAATCTCTAAGCCATTTATAAATCTCCAAAACAATTTATAAAACTCTCTTTTTATTAACTTCTAAAGCATTGATAAAGCTCTTTTTATAAATTTCTAAAAACATTTATAAAGCTCTTTTATAACTCCATAAAACTATTTCTAAAACTTCTTTTATAAATCTATAAAATCATTTATAAAACTTTATTCTTTAAAAGTCTTTTATAAAGATCCTTTATAAAAATTCTTTATAAAAATTACTTTATAAAAATCTTTCCAAAAATCCCTTTATAAAATCCTTTATAAAAATTCTTTATAAAGCATATAAAATATCCTTTATATACTCGAAACTCCATTTTCATTTATAAGCTCTTTATTAAATATGAAATTTCTTTTAAATCAATTTATTATTTATAAATACAATTAATCAGATAAATTAATTAACTTTAAACACCATAAATAAATAATAAATTAACTTTTCAACAACATTAATAACCCAACCAATTTCTTTTAGAACATCATTAATGAAATAATTAATTTACTTCAATACATTATTAGTACAATAATAAATAACTTCAAAACATTATTAATATAATAATTAATAATTTCAAACATTATTAATATAATAATTAATAATTATTCTTCAAAAAAACCTTATTATAATAAATAATTAACTTTCAAATATTATTAATAAATAATTTTTATTATCTTCAAACAATATCAATTATTTAAATAAATATTTTTTCACAATATTAAACTATTAACAAATAACTTTTAAACAATATTAAATAGAAATAACCAACTTTTAAACATTATTAGAAAATAGCTAAACAATTTTAAATCATTATTAAATTATAGTTAAACAATTTTAAATCATTTCTAAATGATTTAGAAAAGAAAAATAAAAAGGTTAGGGTAAAATAGAGAAGTTCAAAATCCACTTAAATAGAAATAGTCCAGAAAACCCAAAGATTAGATTTGAAATCATTCTCCAAATCAAAAATCCATTTCAAACCAAAATGGCAGTTAATAGTATTTCAAAATACTAAATTGAGGCTAATAGCCACTAAACACCTAACCAATGTTGTTATTAATTTTTATCGCTATAGGAATTAAGTTTTCTAACATTTAACAATATCATATCTCATAGGACCAACAATCAGGTTTGATATTTCATAATTCATACAATAGGAGTATTATTGCAAAAATAAATCAATAAGGATGAGGAATCCCATAGGATCCCTCTATAGATTTCCTATACATCAGATAAATCCCTGCAATTGATTTCATATATTGACCGCTTCTAAAAGCAACAATTCATCAAAACCAAATAATCAACCAAACAAAGCATCCAAGCAAACAATCAACAAAATTTATCTACTATAAAACATTATTGATTAACTAAAAAGGTTAGTTAAACTCATCGAAAATTCCAATTATCGTCGAAGCGTTTTGGTTTCGATTAAAATCGAACAACGATCAATTTTAGCTTGAAATTCTACAAGCTCCAATCTCAACCAATCCAATTCCACAATGTAGATAATGATTTCACGAGCACAATAAAACTGACCGCGTTCGATTCTGACCTCGTATGAGAAAGTTATACAATTTATAAACAATCGATTTTTAATTTATAATAAGATTTCTTAATTACAAATCCATTTAAACTAATTACCATATAAATATACTAATCCACCTTCCTCAAAAACTTCTTCCCGCTCCTTCTTGTATTCCATCTCTACCATGGCCGATCCTTCTTCCCCCTCTTCCTTGCCTATCTTTCAACGAAACTGGAATCCATCTTGGCCGTTGGTCATCTCTCACCGATCTACACACACCCGTGCTAAAAATATTCACCCCGACTCATCCATACATATCACGCCCTGAGGAGGTTTTCCCCTCGACCTGCACACATGGCTTCCTCCTACCCCTCATCGCACCATACAGAAATTGGCGCCAAGGTGCTAAATGCCAAGCCGAACCCAAATCTACACTCGCCTCGAGCCAATTTGCCTTGGATTGCTCGAAAATCAAAACCCTAGTTCACCAAGCCCTGGTTAAAACAGTTCCAAAATGTTGAACCCCTCTAACCTTGACTGTACCCTCCAACAATCCTTCTATATTTAGATCCAGGTTCAAATACTCCAAAGATCAAGCCTTTATATTTTTTTGATTTTTGTGTGAATTGTTTTTGAATTAAAAAAATTTGATATAGTTTCTTTTACTGTTTTCTTACTAAGAATGAGGCAGAGAGATAAAGGTGGAAAACTAAATATGTGCTAGACAAGATAAGTGTTTAGTTATAGTTTATAACAATTTTTCTGGCATCTCGCTGCACAGACTATCCATTCATGTATGAACCGCGAATAGCAAAACAAAAATACGGCCGCGCTCAAAACAGCAACGCGACCTCAAGACAATAATAATATACACTGATTTACTGATTTTGTTAAATTCCAAAAACACCAACGTTCGATGTAAAATATGTCAAACGATAATTTAAATATTTTTCAAATTAAAAATTATGGAAAAATCAAATAAATAATATTAAAAATACATCATTAAAAATCAAGTCGTAAAAATAAAAATAATTTTTTTGATTATTTATTCGAACGATTTATTACTGTAAATAAATTTTCAAAATGAATCCACTATTATTATTTATAAATTAATGAAGTTAACTAAGACTTTTCAATCCATTTAAATTAATATTCAATTCAAAATCAGATATTTTAAATCAGTAGCCAAATATTAAGTTCACAATTCAATTATATATACTATATTTGAATTTAAGTTTAAACCTTTAAAAAAACCAATTATTAAATATTTAAAATTAATTAAATATTCAAAATCAAATTACCAAAATTTTGGATCATTACAGTATTGCTGGTCGAAAATAATCCCCATCCTCCCTTTCCAAGCACAAGTCAAATAAAAACAATCATTATTTGATAACTGATGGTCATTAGTTCATGAGCTAGCACCTTGCAGAATTAGAATCTTATTCAAGGATAAGTCTCTTCGTTTCAATGTGTACCAATAGGCTTTCGAGATAAGGTAATTTTCTGATCTACAACTATATGTTAGTGTTTATATAATTGGTGACGATTCTAGTTCAGATACTAAAATCAAATGCGTAGTAGTAGTTATCCGCATGTACATGTTAGTAATGATCAGAGGCATTGAACTAGGAAAAAAATAAATACTATTTTAGGAATGCCTCATAATTGGGTAGCATACTCAAAACCTCTACCTCTCAAAACCCTAGATCTATTACCTCAAATTCCACGAAACCATCAAGAATCCTAGATGTCCTCAGATTTTCAAGTTAATGGTTCTTAGATTTTCAAGCCATCCATAAACACTTCTCGAATTTCCAAGCTATTGACTATAACTAAAAATCTCAAGCATCAATTAGGTATGATTATCTAATATTATGAATTTAAAAATTGGCAATGTATATTCATAAACAATCAAAATTTGTATATCTTTGTAAAATACATTAAAAAAAAGACATTCTGAATTTTGGAAATAGGTCTATTCTACTTCAATATTATGGATATCTTTGTAAAATACTTACTTATACTCCAAGCATTGGGGTACATCAGTACATGAGGAGTAGAATTTGGATACAAAAAATCTACTCATGTATAATGGAGCCTATTGCTTACATATGTGGACATATTTTATAATGTCTAGTAAATTGAAAATTCATGTACTTTTTTATTGCATTATTAAATAGCCCACACATAGAAAATGGACTTGCCACGTTGTTTGATTTCCAATTTGGATTTATGTACAACTTTGTTGTTATGGTTATACTGGGTATAAAATGCTTGCGGTGTTAAAATTAAAGCAAATAAGGACGTGAATTATGTTATTTATTTAGGTAATAAAAATAACTTATAAATTCTTTTGTAAGTTATTAGCTATGTGGTTTGCAACTTGTGTTCCCTAAAAGAGTTTATTTATTTATATTATTTTTTTAATTAAGTATACATTAATTTTTTTCTTTTAAAGCAACAGCAGAAAAAAGTGTAAAGGAAAAGCAACCACTGAATTAAAGTTCGCTTATTTTTATTGGTTTGTCTAATAATAAAAACCATTGAAGTTAGGTGATGAACCTTATGTTCATGATTTGATTATCGTGCTGCCTATGTTGAGTCTTCCTTTACATCTGTAATGCTAAAAAGTTCAATTTGTAACATCAACCATTGAAATTGACTGGGATGTAGAATAACTTTTTTATGAAACCTTCTGAATCCCATTTTGATGTGTAATGGAATAGATTTTATCATCCATTTATTCTTATAATGTATTTAATATTGAACAAAAGTGGGGAGTATTACATACAAATTAGTTGAAGTGTTTATATTCTACTCACTACAAAAATTATAATGCATTAAGACTTCTAATAATGGTCTTAACTTAAATTATTCAGTCCTTAGTTTCTCTTTAGACCCGGTAGAGACAAATACATGTGGTATCTAAAATCAAGTCTCTAATTTTGTAAAGACCAAGAAAATTTGTCTCAACAAAACTTAAGACTAATCAATTTGTCTTAAATAAGTCATTGAGTTTAAGACTCCCTAAAGACACTAATATGGTCTCCAATGTATATAGTAAAGACCACAGAACACGGTGAAAAAAGAGTCTCAAATTATCATATTAACAAGCACCTCTTCAGCACATATAAAAGTACCATAAACAGTGCAATTTCAGTTTCACGTACAGATGAAAAATATGAACACACAACCCCATCCCATCATGCATTAAAATATGAACACACGGTACAATATGAACACACAGTACAACTTTACTGCAGTGCATATGCGTTACAGACAGGTAATGCTCATAACATAATTCATAACCCAAACAAATACAAACAAACATGATTCATAGTTCACGTACAGAAATAACAACAAGTAAATCACAAACAAAGGTGTGTACTGTAAATAGGAGGAAAATAAAATAACATATGCAAACCAAAATACAAACAGTTTAATAAGATTGAACAGCTCCATAACATAATTCATAAACCAAATTACAAACAAAGATGTCCTAGTTTCCAAATCAAAGCCAAAACAAATACAAAACACTAAACATGTTAAAGGAGGAAAAGAAAAACAGTTTCAATCTAAGTTGTCGTCATTGAGGGATTGATGAAATGTACCATGATGAGGCATTGCTTGATATTGTCCAGGTTGCAGGTTATACTCATTTGTGATAGGTCCAAGTAGCTGCGTAAATGGCCCAGGTTGCTGTGAATAGTTTCCAAAAGTCTGTTGGTATGACACAGGAATAGATTGGAAGTTTGATGGTGTTTGGTGATATGGAATGGATGGTTGCGCAAACTGAAAAGTTGATTGGGGAAATTGTCCAGGTTGTTGAGGAATTTGATTAGCATGTTGGAGGAACGAAAATTGCTGGAGCATTTCTTGTGTTTGTTGTGGCTGTGGTGGTGCAGCAGAACCGTACTTGCTGGTTATTGCCAGTTGAACTTCCTTTTCTATTAACTTTTTGATCTCTGGTGTCAATATAACGCTTGCAGATGAATTGGGCGTTGTAGCATCTTCGTGGCAAGTGATATTATCTAGTAAATTTGAAGATTTGGAGCCTTTATTTAAAAGACTACTTGTATCGATGTATGGTGCTCTATATACTCTGCCTCTTGTTAGTCCCCCGGAAGCCTCCACCCAAAGTCGTGGATTCCATTCCTCTACATTCTCGTTTAACTCGGTTTTCTTTTTCATGTATGTTTCCTTAAAAAAAACATTTAGCATTGTTATCATTGCAGATAGCAAAGTATTCCTAACAAAATATATGAGAGTTTTTCTTTTTATATGACCTTATATTTCCTTGTAAAAATTTACTGGCTGTAGGTTAGTAAGTTTGCCAAAGCTTATGATATATGCTTAGGGTTTGAACTGAATCCAAATCTTTCGTAACTCAATCAAACTTTTATACTACCATTTACAATTACTGTTGACTGTATCATAACTCTAAATTAAAAAAGCATATTTGTTTATAATATTACATCTGTATCGTGCAACTTCTTGGATAATTTTCACACGTCAGTGGCTGTAATTGTGAGAAACATAAATTCTCATTATTAAACAAGTTGCTGGAAATAAAAAACTATAAAGATGTAGATTGATGTTATAAAAAAGTCAAACATCTACAACCGACCATTATTAATTTAATATCCATGTTTATCAGGTGAGTAGATTAATTTACTAAACTATCGACATGTGTGTTGTTCGACACAATAAAATCTATAGTAATTACTGTGAGTTGTATGTCACATAAATCCAATGTTATTACTATAGCTATCATAGCTTCCTTAATTCAAGTATAGTTGAAATCAAAAGTCAAGTGAATTAAGGAAGTTGTATCCTTAATATGTATCACAAATTCAAAAGTTAAATCACAAAAGTTATTAATCTATACTTGTTATAGTTAAATCACAAATTCAGATTCTGGATTTAGTATAGCTATACTTGAATTAAGGAAGTTGGAATAGTAATAAATCCAATGAATTCAAATATACTTGAATTAAGGAAGCTGGAAATACAAATTTGTATAAGCTTTAGTAATAAATCTACTGAATTCAACTATAGTAATAAATCCAGTGAACGAAAAAAATCCAGTGAATGTATACCATTCAACTATAGTAATAAATTTGTATAAGCTGTAGTAATAAATCCAGTGAATTCAACCATAGTAATAAATCAAGTGAAGATGTATACTTGTTAATGTCATTAAGCTATAGTAATATCAAACGGTGAATTCAACTATACTTGAATTAAGGAAGGTAGAAATACAAATTTGTATAAGCTTTTAATAGTTAAATCACAAATTCCGATTTCGGATTTACTCAAGAGGTCGCTTGTCTCAAGGTTTACATTATCAGACGTTTACTTTCAAAATCCTATTGCTACTACTGATTCTAACGTCATGTCCAAGTTATTAATCCCAAAATCAGAAATGGGACTGACTGATAAATCATTTAATTTAACAGCAAAGCTGGTTGTCAATAAATCCAGTGAAGATGTACTTTATGCCAAATCTAAAGGGGAGGAATTAGCAAATATTATATTGAGCTTTCTTACATATCCTTTGGGATCCATCGTTAAGTTTTTAAACAAATATTCATCCTTAGGCTGTATAAGCAATCTATATCAAAGTGTTGATGCTGATTTTGTCAAGTATAAATCAACATACTGTAGATGACGGTAAAGCTGGGTAATATTCACGAGTTTAGTATGTTGTAAACTTGGGTCTGTGCAGTGTGCAACTTTTAATTCTAAGTTTGTATGATTAATGTAAGAAAAAAATTATAGTTTTAATTACATCCTAACATTAAGGGGGCCTTCCCCACCTCCTTGAACACATGTCCCAACACATTTTGTAATGCATGACTACTCTTCTCGACTTTAGCATTGTATCCTTACTTTGCTTCTTATCCTCTCCTTTATTTACATTAAATTTAAAATAATTACACAATCAATTTAGTATTAAATATCTAAAGCAGTATTAGCATAAGTAATACAGAAAATATAGAAAAAATCCCCTGCCAAAAACAGGAAAGTTTGTAATGCGAGAAATTAACGTAATGACATCAGTTGATAAGTTAATCGTAGTATAATGATGATTGTGACTGAAAAGGAAAGTGTATCCAAAGTTAGATTTATCCAATACCTTAATATTTATAAGTTCATGTGTACTTGATGAGTCAGTAAAAGATAGTCAACAGCTGAATTTTCAATCAAAAAAACTTACATAAACTTTTTTTGATTTGCTATCAACAAATGCGCTTCTTTGTACTGATGAATCTTTCGCTTTTCCTTTCCCTTTCTATCTTTTTGTATGCCAATAACAGAAACTATCAGCAAAGGACACTGGATGACCCATCTCAAGTTCCTTCAAAATTGGATATAAAAATAATTTATTATGGATAGTAAGCCTGGTTCAACATATAATAAGGTAAGTTTGCAAAACTAGCTCAAAGTATATTTTCAAAACTATGAGTTAGTCTACAAGAAATTTAAATTCAAACAAAATCACATCATGAGATCCAGTAGGAAATCATCCAACAGTTTTTTGCATTTTTAAAAAAGGAAAAATATTTTGAGTTTCAATTGTTTACAATAAACATATGACATTATTCTTCTATAATGATTAAGAAAAATGATTTTAGCTCAACACATGTCATTAATCTTATATAATGAATACGAAAAATAATTTTGGCTTACAACTTATGCATCATGTGACGCAATAGACACCGAACCAGCAGTATGACATGTATGAGTCCCTTCTTTTGGTGTCAAATGATTATTTCTCATCATGTTTCCTTTATCATCATATGTACTTTGATGCCATTCCATATCAATCATTTGATTCCAAATATTTACTTGAATCCAACTTGGAGGTGTATCTCGATAGTTAATCATCCTAGTAGTTTGTCTTAACTGCTTTGCCTTTTTTTCATGCACGATGTAGTTTCTTTTTTAGGATCGTGGAAGCTGTTTTTGTCCAAATCTCAAAAACCCTTTGCTCATAAACTACATCATATGTGTATGCTCGCTGTACAAAGAAATGTATTTTAAATATATTTCAAGGCAAAAATATAATCAATAATTCAAACCAAAAGAACATAAATATACCTTAAACTCGTTAAATAATATTATTCTTTTTTCATGGGGCACTTTAGAAAACGTATACCAAGGTTTTATAAACCACAAGTTCCAAATACTTCCAATAAGACGTGAAGCAGACTTGTTTCTAAATCTAAGCAGATTAAAATAGTTATTAGGATATTCATAAGAACTATATATATAAAAAAGTATCATTAAATCTTACTGATTTCCTGTCCACTCATGTGGTCTTTTTTGTGTAACAGGATCGATTGGAGTGTCATATCCTCCAACAGGAATACAGCCCCTCCTACAAACTTCTAGTTCTTCTCCCTCTCCGGCCACTTCCACACTATCCTCTTTGATTCCTAGTGGACCGTCTCTCATCTCTTGTTGTACTTTTTCAACTCCCTCCTCTTCTCTTTCATCTCCAACTTCTATTCTCTCCTCATACATGTCAGTTGCTGCGTTTGTAACGACCCGTAAAATTTCAACTGTTTTAATAACGTAATTAGTTGAAATTTTGTGAAATTTTAAACGATAAAATTTTGAAATAAAAATTTAATATTTGGAATACGTCTAGTTAAACATAGCAACTGGTAAATTTTCGTCCGGAAATACGAAAGTTTATTTCGCGCGTAAATTCACTTCAACTTAATCAGTTAAAAAGTAATGAAAATAAAATGTTTCCGAAACCTAAATATTTTTACATAGAAAAATTCTAAACCATCTTCTGAGCAAAATGTCAGTTGGTTGTTTTTCCAAATTCGGACATCTTTAGCTCCGTCGATCTTATTTTTCAGCGTTTTATTGCATTTTCCGCTATTAGAAAATTCGAATTTTTATAATCCAATCATACCACTGATTTCTGTATACCGTTTTGATCATCTTGTCATGCTGATCTCCGTAGTATATTCAATTTTATATGTTGGGGTCTGGTACGATACGAAGTCAGTAAAACGATTACCGTATCGGTAACCGTTTTCGAACTTTTGAGACCCGCGACCTTTCATTTAACCAACGTAAAACTGAATAGCCACCACATTTATATCCGAATTTATCTCGACTGTTGTTTCCCATAACTTTTGATTTTTCCCTGGCTTTTGATTTTCTTAGTTCGTTCGTTTGTTTTGATTCCCAGAAGTAAAATAAATTTGAAATGAAAAATATAACAGGCTGCTTCCATCTTTCATCTTCCTCCATTCATTTTCTCGTTCGCCTCCACCCTCCGAAAATTTACGCAGCAAATAATCATCTCCTCTCATCGCTGCCCGACTTCCACCACTTCTCTTCCACTGGCCAACTCGTCTACATCTCCACTCACCCGAGCACGCCACGCAACCACCGTCCAAGACATCATCTTTTCCCCTTCCTCCATGTGCCGTGACCAGCACGTGCCCCTGCCAAATACCAAATCCGCCTTCCACTGTTCGTCTGTAAAGCCACCACACTCGAGACCAACCCAGCAACCTCGTCCTTGAACCCAACTGCCGAGTCTTCCACCCTGTCCCCTCCCACTACACCGCCTGCTGCTTCATGTCCGCCTTCCCATAAGCTCGCCTATGACATAGGTAATCTGCAGTCATATGTTTAACTTAAAGTTGATTGCTGTATAATTTATCATAAGTCTATATATATAACGGTATGTGTATAATGGTCCGCATGCATATTTGATAGTGTTGATATATTAAGGTGTAACATATTTTAGGTGTTTATATATATTGACAGTTTACATAAATTTTGTATATTACCTATAGTTTACATATATATCAGTTGAAATATATAGATGACCATATGTTACTCTGTTTTAATACATGTTTTAAAATATGAAATCCGCATGTTATATATATAGGAGTATGCTGTTTACAAATCAAGTCATTTATATAGGGTATAAGGTCATACAGTTTATATATATAATATAATGTTTTATCAAAGGGTACATATAGACTATATATGTTTGACAAAACTCGGTTTGAAGATATGAATGCGTGAGTCAGGTTGCATATTTATCGGTTTGAAAAAAAAATGTTTTGCATTATATTATATATATAGATTTGTTATAAGTATTTATGTGTTATAAGTTAGAGATGTTATAGTCTGCCCGATTGTATGAAAGGTGAATTTCCTTTTGCCGTTTCTTTTAGAAATAGTATATAGAGATATTTTACTTTACTGATGTGTTTTAATAGTTTCTTTCGGTGGTTTGGCTGTTTACAATAAGTTTATATATATATAGTTTGTAACTGCATGTGAGTCGATAGAATTTGGAGATAAAGCAAGTTTTAGATCTACGTTTATTATATGTTATATATAGTTCTATGTTTCGGTTTATATATTACTCTATATATATATTTACTGTAAAAAATAATAATAATAATAATAATAATAATTTTCGCCCTTATGTATTGAAACCAGCCGAGCCTCCTTTTGCAGTTTTATATGCATACTATATTACATTATATTATATTTTACTATACTATATTATATATTTAATCGATTGACTTTAATTTATGAGCTCTGTCTATATAAGGGTATACAGATTTTACAATTTGCATATATCTTAGTGTAAGAAGTTGTATTGATTTACATAAGTTCTGTAGGATATATATTTATATCTAGTTATATATATATATATATTGAATTTAAATTATATATGGAATTTAAATCGACTCTCAATATATATATATATATAATACAGATTTTTGAAATAAATATAATATATATTTTGTTTCAGTTATATCACGACGGTTCTGATTCGTTTTATCACTTCCTATTTATCAGCTTGTATGTTGAACTCGAGTCCATCATGCTTTGCTTCGAATTCGTGCTTGGATTAGTAACCCATTCTCTGTGTTCGTACCCGTGCCATCTTCTGTTCTTTCGAGCTTCGAAAGGTGAGCACTCACTCACGATTAACGTTCTTTTATTTATTAAATTTGATTTCAATTGAAACGACAATTGAAATATGCTGCTGTTAGATATTTACACTGTTATTACCTGTATCAGTTCACCTGTGACATCTGACACCATTATCTGTTGATTATTTATGTGATGATAATACAGTTTGGCTGATAATTGATTGATTGTTAATGTTTATATTGGACGATAAATTGTTAATGTTAAAAGGATAAATAGTATGAAATTGAACTTGATAATTAATTGTTAAATTTGATTAACTGACATTTGTATAATATGACCCCTTTTTACTGTTGAATTTACTGACACGTAGGATTTGTTTAATTACACTTTGAACCACTGAATGTATGTTGTTAAACTGATGATGTATGAAATTGTAAATTGAATGACAAGTGAAAACCGTAATGTAATAATCTTTAATCTACATGAAATGATAGTGTAGATTCTAGAAATAATTATATTAATTCGTACAAATAACAATGCGAATTAATACGATTATTTCGGGATTATTTAAATTGATTATTGGATTGATATTGATTGTTGTTATTGCTTGTTTATTTACTTTGACACCATCCCAGTTATCACACTTCAAGTTCCCTTTGTATGTTTGATTTTGAATTGAATTGGAATCGGGCTGAAATGATAAATACCCAAATTGAATTTTGACCTAGGATAGAGAATTAAATAAGATCCGATTGGTCAATAATTTGATTTAAAAATAAACGAAGATTTTATTTATAAATAATATGGTTTTGAAATGAAGTTGAAATTTGCATTTTTATGAAAGGAAAATGTTGTTATTTAATAAATATGAAATAAAATATTAACAATGTAATTGAGGAAAGAATGTTGTTTAATTTGAGAAATGATTGAATTAAGTTTGAAATGATTAAATAATTAAGTTGAAATTATAATGAAGTTTGAAATTATTAAACTTTGAAATGATTTAATAATTAAGTTTGAAATTATTAAACTTTGAAATTATTTAATAATTAAGTTTTGAATTATTTAATAATTAAATAAGATTGAATTATTTAATGATTAAATTGATTTGGATTCTTTAATAAGAGAAATTGAATTTTTGAATAAGTGAATTTTACTTCGTAATAACTGAAATTGAGTTCTTTATTAATTAAGTTTTGGAAAATTATTTAAGTAAGTAAATAAGTGAAATGGAATTTCTTTAACAAGAAATGAAAATGCGATATTTTTTGGAATTAATGTAAGATTGTAATTGAAAGAATTGATCTGACGAATTTAGTTTAATTCAAAATTGTAAGTTTTGATTTGATGAAGTTGAACTTAAGAATTGATTTAATGAATTTGAAATTTAATAGAAATTGTTTTGAATGATAAAGTAACTTAACGAATATTGAATGGAATCGATAAATGAGTTTAAATTGATTTGAATGTTAAATAAAATTTGTTTAAATGATTTCGGAACGAAACTTATATACGAACTTGAATCAATATTTGAATGGTTTTAAATAGATATTGAAATTGAATTATAAGATTTTGAAATGGTAAATTGAAGTTTTGAAACCTAAATTTTAGAAATTGATTTCGAAAGACAATTGAAATGTTGGTTTACGAATTGAAATGGAAATTGAAATTGATTTGGTTTTTGAAATATATAAACGACCAATCGGTGTAATAATTACGAAAGTTATTAAAGAGACCGGGATCGGTAATGGATATACTCTCTATCTGAACCGAAACCACTTTAATAACTATGCGCGGAGTGATGATCCAGAATGAAGTGGTTGGAATGATGTACGTGTTGACTGAAGAAAGTGAACGATGATGGATATCCTTGACACTTGTGTCAAATTGGAAATGACTAAAACAGGAGATGTGCCGGGCCAATGGAGGATTAGCTACCTCAAGTGGACACACTTCTTCGAACTACTTATTACTTGTTGTCGATTGGTGCACCCTTGATTTTGGGAGTGTTGTTTCATGGTGTTGCGGGCGCTGCGGCGTTGCGTTCTCACCAGTCCGGATCAGGCGAACGGTAGTATCACTACCTTGGGTATTGCCTCATGTGTCTTGTCATACTTGTATTCCATTTATACGCGACCACTACGATTTTGATTTGTACCTTTAGTATATGGATTGCCCTCTGGTGACTTCCGGTTTTGGGGAAACTACGGTCTTGTATATGCTTTTGGGAATAAAAATGTGTTAAGGGTGGAATGGGCCATGACTTAACACTATTTTGATATCTTATTATTACTGATAGACATTATCTACTTATCGTACACTACTACATAGTAGATAGTTTAACGGATCCTTAAAGGATGGTTATTCCAAACATCCTTTGAGTTACTTGTATTTCAATTGCTATTTCACTTGAGTTGGATTTATTAATATAAGAATGTTAATCCTAACTCGAGTGTCTTGTGTTTTTGCTTTACGCTCGGGTCAGACTGAGTGTACCAGTATTCAAGACTCACCTTTGGAGTTGGAGCTTTGCTTGAAGATCCAGCCATCTATTCTTCTTTCAGTATTCGATGATTTCAGGGATGTATTCTGATTTGTATCTGTTGTATCGTGTTATTCTTCTGTTGTATTCTGATTTAACTCTGATGTAACTTATACATTTATATAGTAGCTTCATGAACTACTATCTCTTTTATTTCCGCTGCACTTATTACTCTGTGTTTGTGATCTGTGATTATTTATTTACTGTATATGTTCAGTTTTGCCAAATTTAAATTAACAACGCGGTATTTTGAGCAATTCAACTCCGGCATGAGTGTCTACCTATACACTTATAATGGACGCGAATGGTCCAAAATTCCGGGTCGTTACAGCGTTGGTGGTTAGGTTGGGATTTAACTGTCTCGGCATGTTATTTGCAAGCTCGGATTGTGTAGAATGTGTGCTTGTCATCTTTCTTATAAGACATCGAAAAGCTAAACCAGTCATGATGTCTTAACTATAGAGAATGATTTTTTTGGAAAAATATGTGAAACTTGTTACTATTATATGGTTAGAAATAAGTTCAAAAATATATTAATACACCGTTTAAAAATTATTCTTCAAGCTTAATCTATACGACTGTTGTTTTAATAAAATATAGTTATTTACCTATAGTTAATCTAAAAGTCGAACCACTTTATATGATGGTTGAAATCCACTTGAGAAATCTGAAATGATAAAGCAATCAAATAAGTTTAATATAACATGTGAATAACAAACTTAAATTGCATACTATATTACAGAGCTACATAAAGTTGATCACATATTTAATAGGGAAGCGATATTTTGTAAACTTAACTCATTCACCTATATTTTGAATAAACATACACACATTTTGTAAAAAAATGAACATGCGAGAAAATAGAGGCACAAACTAAAACGAATTGTGCTGTCCTTGACAACCAAATTATGTTGTAATGTTATTTAACTTGTTAAAAAAGAATTATAAATAAAACTGCTGCTTTCTGTTTTATCAGCAACACCTGTGGCACTTGCATTATCTTTGCAATATTCAGATTCAAAGGGAACTGGACTGAGTGGAAATACTTCAACAGACACAAGGCTGGACTGAGTGGAAATTCTTGAACAGACACATGGCTGGACTGAATGGAAATTCTTGAACAGACACAAGGCGGGTTGATGTATTTTTAGATGTGATATTGTCTTTTTCATTAGCTAGATTAGAAAGTTGTGATGATGAAGGCACTGAAACTGAAGATTCTTGTACATACACAGGCCATGTTGATGTATTTCTAGATGTGATGTTGTTTCCTTTATCATACTATAATAGAAGATTGTGATGAGGGCCTTAAAACTGAAGATTCTTGTAAAGGCACAAGCCATATTGATCTATTTCTAGACGTGATAGTGTTGTCTTTTTCATAAGCTACAGTAGAGATTATGATGATAAAGGCATTAAAATTGTTGTAGTTGGAAAAGATGACAATATTTTTATTTCCTAGCACAATCGCTACACACTTTTAAATTTGATATAAACATTTCAAACGAAGCTAATGTGTTGCAAAAATATATTAAGGCTAGTTAATGTACTTTATCATGTATATGTACTATAGAAGTTACCTAGTGAGGGTTGTTACTCGTAGAATGTCAACTGGTTCATCAAACAAGCACAAAGTACTTTGTCACATCCAAACCTATATGTGTTGATGTAGATGTCAGTGGAAGGTTTTGCAAAGTATTACATGTCAATTTCATGCCAAAACAAAGAATCGGACTACTTGAACTTTACATAATAGCAAGTAAACATACTTACAATGAATTCACAACTTCAATGTCTACCAACCAATTGTCAAATTTTGGGGACAAAAGTAATGAACTAAATATCTTGTACCTAAATTTCCAACGGAAACAGTTTTCAAAATTTGACATGGTTTTTAATGAATTATTTTTACATTTAAAAATAAAACTATAAAATTTATCATGTTTTTAAAGGTTTCAACCAAATTACAAAATAACACTCATGACATCATCCAAAACTATTCTTGAACTAATAAGTAGAATATTCATCATCAATAGCAACTTCGTCGTCCCGTTCTACTACATCATCCTCACTCTCTTCAAATTCGTCGTCGTCGTCAACTTCTATGTTATCTTTTGACTCATCTTCTTTTTCATCGTTGCTTCCCATTGCAAGCTCTACTTCTTCATTATCAACATACTCGTAATGTTAAAATGTTACTGGTTGATCAAGACTATCGTCAAGGTGAACAGTAGAGGGTTGATACATTTCGTCTACTTGATCCACATCTACATCCTCGTCTAAGTTGAGTACATTATGTGCTAAATGACTTCTTGCAGCAGTTTTAATAACTATTAACCATTCATTTGATGCATCAGGCTGACAAGTGAAATAAACTTGCTGGCACTGTTGAGAAAAAACAAACACATCATCTGTGCAAAGTCTAAAAATTTTCCTTAGTTCAGTCAACCCATTTGTACGGTGCACTATTATTCCATCTCTTGTCAACGTGTCAAACCAATCACAGTTGAATAGATATATTACATTTTTGTCTCCAAGATATGTCAACTTAATAACTTCTTTAATAATCCCATAATAATCACTCTCTAAATCATCGTAACAACTTCCTTTCACACATACACCACTATTCATTGTTTTTTGTTCTTTCCATATTGCAACGTATGAAATTTAAAACCATTTACGAAAAACCCATTGTAACACTCGACTACAAAATTTGGTCCCTGTGCAAGTAAATACAATTGATGTTCAATACCATCTTGATGAAATGGAACCTATCGAAAATAATTAAAAAATCCGTTAAACACTGCAACTCATATTTCACAAACTATACGAAATAATTTAGTTTTCTAACTAGACAACAAACTTACATTTGATTTTAACCAATCGGGAAATAGTGTTTCCAACAATGTGTCGATGGAATTCTCATCCTCATGGGAATGTTGTCCTCGTATTTCTTCTTTGCATTTTCTATACATAAAATATAAAAAAATTTAAAAAATAAATTTTGCAATAGTATATTTGGTTATAATAACATTTAGTATTGCTTATATCATTAAATCCTTTAATTCAGGGCAACTGAATAGTACATATTTATGTATAGCAAGGTGTTCTTTTTGGGTGAGTTTCCTCTTAATGAATGCGTTTGATAATACCCTACCCGGATGACGAAAAATTGGTAATCTATCATCAGACATAACTTCTCCTCCATCATCATTTCTTGGTGCTTGATTCCATATCGTTTCAACATTTGGACCAAAGTAACATGACGTGAAGTTTGAAATCTCATCAATAAGATATGCTTCGGCTATGGAGCCTTCAACATGAGCCTTGTTACCCACTTTTTTTAAAAAAAAACAAGTACCTACATTACATAAAGGTTGAAAATTGAACGATAAAACTTAGAAAAAAAATAAACGAACACACCTTTCAAAAGGATACATCCATCGATACTGAATGGGACCGCCTACTTTAGCTTCATAAGATGAATGGATAAATGTTCCATAGAGTCAAAAAAAGGAGGAAATAATTTTTCAAGTTTACAAATTATTTCAACAATGTTTTTTTCTAGTGAAATCATATTTTCAACACTTAGATTTTTTGCACAAAGATCACGAAAGAAATTACTAAGTTCAATTAATGTTTCCTATATATTTTTCGGTAAAAATGAACGAAATGCATTTGGAAGAAGTCTTTGCATGAACACATGACAATCATGACTTTTAAATCCACTTATTCTAGTTTTAGACTCGTTGACACATCTTCGAATGTTTAAGGCATAACCATCAGGAAATCTTATATTTTTTACCCATTTACAAACCATTTTTTGATCTTTTTTGAAGAGACAACAAGGAGCTTTTGGCTTGTAATAATTGCCATTTGAACGTTGAATTAAGCTCATCCATCGTGGTTTGCTACATATTTTTTCAAGATCAAGTCTAGCTTTTATATTGTCTTTTGACTTCTCAGTATCCATTAATGTGTGGAATATGTTGTCAAAAAAATTCTTTTCAACATGCATAATATCTAAATTATGACGAATCAAATTTGAGTCCCAATAAGGAAGGTCCCAAAAAATACTCCTACGTAACCAATTATGTGATTCCCCGAATCCTGTTATTTTATGATTTGCTGATTTAAATCCAAATACAACATTAGGCAAACTTGACACTATTTTCTTTATCTCAGCACCAGAACATCATGATGATGGTATATCACTTTCAATGCTATTCCTTCTGAACTTAACCCTTTGTCTTCTAAATGGATGATCTAATGGTAGGAATTGTCGATGACAATAAAAAAACATGGTTTTCCACCATGTTCAAGGGTGAAGGATTTTATTTTCTCCATACAATAAGGGCATGCTAATCTTCCATGAGTACTCCAGCCGGACAACATACCATATGCAGGAAAATCGCTAATAGTCCATATCAAAGCTGCTCTTAGAATAAAATTATCTTTTTTATGCACATCATAAACTAAAACACTGTTCCATAGCTCTAGTAGTTCATCAATCAAAGGTCGCAAGAATACATCTAAATTCTTTCCAGGACTTTTAGGTCCTGGAATAACTGTGTTTAAGAATAAAAATGGTTGTTTCATGCACTTCCAAGGTGGTAAATTATAAACTGTCAAAATTACTGGCCAACATGAATAAACTTTCGCCGAAACTCCAAATGGGCTAAAACCATCAGTACACAAGCCTAATCGAACATTTCATTCAGAAGAAGCAAATTCTGGATGTCGATGATCAAACTCCTTCCACGCCTCACCATCAACTGGATGAGCCATTGTACCATCACTAGATTGATTATAATAGTGCCAAGTCATGTCTTTTTCATGATTTGGTGACAGGAACAACCTTTTTAACCTTGGGATGATGGGAAAATAGCGAACTTGTTTTTCGAAAATATTTTTCAAGTAATTTTGATTATTTGCATGTTTATAACGAGGACTTTTACAAATCTCACAAAAACCTTTGCAATATTTTCATAACCAAGCCCAAGAGGTTTCAATATTTTTTTAGCTTCATAAAAATTGTGAACTAGTTTATGCCCTTCTGGTAACATATTACCAATCAACACACTCATATCTTTAAAACTTGCCTCAGTTAAACCTCTTCTAGACTTAAGGGCCATCATCTTTGCACAAGCAGATAATTTTGTCTCTTTTTTGCATCCATCCCATAAAGGTTCATCTGCTGCTTTTAGTATGTCTAAAAACTTCTGAGCTTCGAGATTGGGTTGTTGCTCTTTCATATTGTGATCAAGACCCATTGCATCTAAAACCATATCCCTATATGGGTTCTCATCATTTAAATCACTAGCTTGTGATTCAGACAATGTTGACTCATCAACTTCATCCTCTCCATGAAAAATCCAAGTAGAATAAAATGGAACAAAACCATTTTGTAATAAATGCTTAGAGACTTCTTCCTTTATTTGAAAATTTTCATTTTTGCACATAGAACATGGACATCTAATAGTTCCCCCAGATTCTACTTGTACAAATGAAAAACCAACAAATTTGTTGACGCCGTCGACAAACTCTAGATTTATGTATCCGTCTTTAAGCCTACGATACATCCATGACCGATCATTCATTTTGATATCAATCCTATATAAACATTATAAATTTTACTTAATTCTTGGCACAAGTAAAATTTAAGTAAAATTTGTAAAATGAATAAAAATATAACACATCATTTATCTGTCTAAACTAAAACAAATGATAAAATGGATAATTCAAGCTAATAGAGCCTCTTAAACTAAAAGTTTGATTAAGGGTGTTTTTATGCAACATGTATATAGTTTTGTTTTTATTATTCATTTAATCTAGATAATTAATTGACATTTAAGCATATGACAATATCGGTTCTTATATTTACATACTATAATAATCATATAATTGTAACACAAATTAAAACATAAAATTTAACATGATAAATATTTACTAGTTAATATATATGTTATTATATGAAATATGGAAACTAGAGGAAGATCTAATTGTTAATATATCTCATGTCACGTTTTGTGTACCAATTTGTGTCTAAATAGAATTTCCCATTAGTAAAAGGTTCACAACTGGGTTATAAACAATTGTTTGCAAACAAGCATCTTTAATAGGTGGTAACCGTTAACTTTTGATTGAGAAATGCAAATTTGAAATTTCTTACAAAGTGTACATTGTGTGTGTAAGATATAGGTGGTAGGTATCTTGAGAATGTAGTTTGAAGTTTGAACAATTCACTATAATTTTTGTCTAAATATTGCTTTAGACAGCAATTTTTGCATATAATAATGAATCTCATTTTTTTATTTTCTTTTTTCTTTTGGGTTCATTAGGTGTTGACAAATGATAATGACACAACCTCTGATTTTAACTAGGATACTGATGGAGGAGAAGTGCTTCCTTCTCACGATTTGGTACCTGCTCCATCCGAAGAGGTACTGGGCTCTCTTTGATGACTCTATAATATATTTGTATATATTAAAAAGTATTTAGTTGCAAGTTTATTTTTTTTCTCCACTCACTTAAAATATATTAGTCATAAATAATATTGCAACGGTAATTTTTTATTCATTCCGACAAAAGATTTATTATTTGTTTTTGGTCTTTCTAAAATGGGAAATTTCCAACTTTAAGTTAACATATAATGAATTTAGCGATTCTTTCATTTTGTAGAGGCATAAAATACTTTTAAGTCAAGTGTGGAACACCTAAACTATCAAAAGGAACTCATAAATCCTTAATTTTTTGAGAGAAATGAATATTATCCAAAAACATTGCCAGTTATAGTCGAAGAGTTAGAGCGGATACTTCATAAGATGATTAAAGGATCTGTAGCAAAATAAATAAACTAGCAATATTTGACAAATCAACATAGCATGGTTGCAGCCTTTCCCAAATAGTAATTCTTGCACATTGTCCTCATCCAACAGTGACCATACACCAATTCTAATTAATCTACACATATATGTATGCAAGACAAAGTTGAAAAGAACAAGAACTTCAATTAATTAAAATTTCGGCAATTGTGTGAAGGATACAATGAAAACAAATCAAGAATGCTTCTCAAATAGTTAACCCAGTCAGCCATTATATAAAATCATTTGCTTGTAAAAGAAAACAAAGCTTAAAGTCAATATTGGAATAGGAACAGAAATGCTATGGAACAGAAATGAATGTGAAGCTTTAGGAAAAATAAAGCTTGAGCTAAATAGAACG
This sequence comes from Allium fistulosum, assembly GCA_030737815.1. Taxonomy (NCBI): domain Eukaryota; kingdom Viridiplantae; phylum Streptophyta; class Magnoliopsida; order Asparagales; family Amaryllidaceae; genus Allium; species Allium fistulosum. The sequence goes on along the minus strand of CM060908.1, from coordinate 407,963,766 downwards.
TAGGATATAATACAGTTTTATACTGTAAAGCTCAAAATAGGCGATAGGACGCTCTTCGCAGACAAGAAATTGATGCAAAACAAAATGCAAAATGTGATTGGTTAATATTTAAGGATGAAAATTCAAATTTTATGGAGAAATGTTAGTAAGAAAACGTATAAACCATACATATAATATTATTGATGAGCATGACAATCAGATCATCAATGCTAGTAAGTCGTGTTATGAAACTGTGGAATTCTTTTAGAAACTATTCAACGCCACAGAAAGTACAAATGACCAACCAGATATAACATGCAATGAACTTATTTCAAAAGAAGGCAAGTGCACATTGTTGATGGTAAAACAACGGTTTATAATTTGACTCGTGATCACATGGTTCTAGACTAATTAAAAAGATTTCGGTATAGAAGTCTTGCAACACTTGGAGTTGATAACCTTGAAGCTTGCAGTATCATAAACGATAAGAAATGAACAGTAGAAAAATATGCACAAGACAAGAGAATTTTGAGATAGAAGCATCAAATATTGCAATTCACTCAAATGCGCAAATAATTTTTTTTGGACTTGGAGTCTTATCGATGATAATAACTTCTCATTCAAAAGTTGTTGGGTACAGGTTAGGACTAAATATCAAATAGCAAATAGGTGTTTTGAATAAAATAAATTGCCAAAAATGGCAATTTGCACGTTTACTAACTGTAACAAATTATTTGACCGAACAAAGTCTAATCTACATAGGTATCTATTTTGATTCTAAGTGCTTTTTCTACGACCCATTTAAACTTTGTTTGCTAATACTACTTGCGAATTTGAATTAATAAAATCAATCAACGATTATACTACTTGCGAATTTCAATTAATAAAATCAGTCGATGAAAAATAAATTTAATAGAAAGAATTTGAACCTATTTTGTAGGTTGATTATACTACTTGTGAATTGCTCAACTTCCTCAAATCGAAAACCTAAAGTTAAGATTTTTGCATCAAGGCAACTACTTGCGAATTGATCAACTTTCCCAAATTGAAAACCTGGAGTTCAAATTTCTTCAACGAGATGAGAAGAAAGAATGAATTACTGTAAATCGAACTAGAAGTTGGAAAAGCAAACCTCTTTCTTCTTCAGTTCACAATCGATTGCACGTCGCCATTAATTATATATCAGTTCGATTTTCCTTTTTGTTTTTGTTTTTTTTGCATGAAGACCCACGTTTCGGCTGAGAGTTAATACGGAGTAATCACGATTTTGTAGCTTAGATCCGTATTTTGATATTAAAGACCGGTTAAAAACCTAGAGTGGGTCACTTTTGTTTTAGGTTGTGACTCTATGATGTAGTCTTTAAATGGGCTTTCTTTAGAGACCCAAAAAACTAAAGTCTTTATAACAAGTCTTAAAACTATATTTTTTTGTAGTGACTGTTGTTTGTTTGTAGAAATTTGTTACTGAAGAGGGCACCAAAATTTATCTGAAGCAAAAACCAAAGGGATTACTATTTAGTTGGATAATTTTGTGTGGATAGATGATAATTATAAATACTGTACAAGATTGGGAATATTTTGTATGCAAAGTATTCGAAATATAAAACAAGAACAAACATTAGGTTACTTCAGATTTTTTTTACCATTCGCTTTATAAAGCCTTGAGTATTTATAATAGTTATATTGAAATATAATATATTTGATCAGTTAATCTTCTATCAGTTAGGTGCATGTTTCACAAATATTAGAACTAATTTGGTGCATGAATGTGGTAAAGCAATATATCTTGGTAGACATATATTTAATTAATGACAGCTGAATTAATGCTACTACTTATTATGCCCTACAAAGTGGGATGTCTTCTACCATTTTATTCGATATAGTTGTAGGCTATTATATGCAGACACGGCCTATGTCATGTTTGATATAATTACTTGAGCTAAAGGTACATTTTCCATTAATCGATCATCATGTGAGTACTGTACTTGTACAAATTCTACATTCTTCCCTGAACTTGTAACGATATGTACTCAATGAACGTTATGACTACTACGTAATTTGTACAGTGTTGATATCTACAATATTTTAGCTAGTCTCAATTGATTGCAACCAAATTTTCAAATTAAAAAAATGGAGACAAACCATTAGTTAGCAACATAAACCGTTGATATTTTAGCTAGAGTGCGAGCTACGGGATGAAGGCAAGGAGATCACGCAAGAAGAAGAAGATCCAATATTTGAAGAGCTTATCTCAAGTGGAGAGATGAGATCGAGTAGAAGACTGACTCGTAGGCTTGGTTTTGGTAATATTCCCACGGTATGAAATTTATCTACGACACATGATTTCAAGTAGTTCAACGGACAATGATCATTGATAAAAGCTAGAACCAATAAAATATAAGTAAATAGCATGACAACTACTAGACTTCACAATTTTTGACTATTATTGGAAGTATTAAGATATTTTTGAACAAGATGTTAGTGGAAGTTTTAAGATAAGATGCTGTGAGGACATTCAGAATGGCCTCAAGGGATGGCTGGATGGGTTTGGTGAAGCTCACTAAGTCATATCAATGCATAGTAGTCACACATGTATTCCTACACTTAGGAAGAACATCAATGAGTTGTTTGAGTTTCAGTGTTTAAGGAGTAAGGTCAGAGCTTCCATAACAACATAAATAGGTTAGTATTGATGGAATCCCATTGTCTAAGTCCCCATTTTCCTTGGAAGTAGCCACACATGGTTCCATTTGTTGGAATATAAACTTGATTTATTAGTTTCTAGAGAATTCTTGTACTATGTTTAAAGGGGGGGTGAGAGTTCTAGAATTATGTTTTCTTTGTAATCAAGTAAAAGTCTTTCTAGAATTATGTTTCCTTTGTAACCAAGTAAAAGTATTTCTAGAATTATGTTTTCTTTGTAATCAAGCAAAAACAACTCTAGAATGATCTATTAGGGACTATAAATAGAGGATCTCTCCCCTCATTTGTAATCAAGCAATCAAGCAAAGGAAAAATAATAATAAAGCATTATTTGTGAGAACAAGTTTCTTCTCTTTGTGTGTGAGTTATGTGGATTAGTGAGAACAAGTTTCTTCTCTCTAGTCTCCAACCTTTTTTTTAATATATATTCCAACAAAGTGGTATCAGAGCGAGGTTTAGGGATGACTTCTAACAATATGTTGCAACCTCAACTTCCTCGTTTGACGGGAAAGAATTACAATCAATGGAGCATTCAAATGAAGGTCTTGTATGGCTCTCAAGATCTTTGGGAGATTGTTGAAAATGGATATGAAGAACCTGAGAATCAAGCAACACTTTCAACACAATAATTGAATACTTTGAAAGAGATTCGAAGGAAGGACAAGAAGGCTCTTTATTTTATCTATCAAGCGGTGGATGAAGCAATTTTTGAAAGGATCTCTTCGGCATCAACATCAAAGGAGTGGGACATCCTCAACAAGGTGTACAAAGGTGAAGAAAAGGTAAAGATGGTAAGACTTCAAGCTCAAAGAGGTGAGTTTGATTTACTCAAAATGAAAGAAAGTGAATCGGTGGAGGAATTTTATAATAGAACTATTTCTATTGCTAATCAACTTTGAGTCAATGGTGAAGAAATTTCGGATAAAAGAATTATTGAAAAAATTCTTCGAAGTATGACAAGGAAATTTGAGCATGTTATTGTTGCTATTGAAGAATCAAAAGATTTGAATACTTTCTCTCTTGAAGAATTGTTGGGCTCACTACAATCTCATGAGCTTCGCATCAAACAATTTGATTCCTCTCCTTCCCAGCAAGCTTTTCAAATTCGAGACACCAACCGTGGTGGTTTTAGAGGAAGAGGTGGAAGATCAGCTTGTGGTAGAGGACAAGGAAGAGGCCAAATTCAAAGTGAAAATTCAAGCCCATCTCAAGGAGGAAGAGGTTGTGGAGGATACAGTGGAAGAGAAAGAGGTAACTCTTATAATATTCAATGTCATTAACGTCATAAATATGGGCATATGAAAAATGATTATTTTAAAAGAATTAATGATGAAAAAGATAATTATAATTTTTTACATGAGAATTTGGAGACACAAGATGAAAGTATGCTTCTTGCTTGTAATGTTCAAGAAGCTTCTTTTGATGATATATGGTATATTGATAGTGGTTGTAGTAACCACATGACCGGAAATAAAAGTTGCTTTGTGAATTTTGATGAAAGTGTCCAACAAGAAGTCAAGACAGGTGATAACAAAAGGCTCATTGTCAAAGGCAGTGGTGATATTCCGATACGAACAAAGCAAGGTACAAATTATATTTCTAATGTTTATTATGTTCTCGATCTTAAACACAATCTTTTGAGTGTTGGGCAACTTTTAAAGAAGGGACATAATGTGAATTTCAAAAATGATTTATGTGAGATCAAAGACAAAACTGGTGTTCTTATTGCAAAAGTGAAGATGACACCAACAAAAATGTTTCCGTTGCAAATTAAAAATGAAGCATTTCCATGTTTTGCTAATATTGTTAATGACAAGTCATGGCTTTGGCATCTTCGTTATAATCACTTGAGTTTTAGCACTCTATCCAAGATTTGCAAAGATCATATGGCGAGAGGCATCCAAAATATTAGCAAACAAGATCAAGTATGTGAAAGTTGTGTTTTTGGCAAGCACCATCGAGATCCATTTCCAAAAGAAAAGGCATGACGAGCAAAGAATCCTTTGGAGCTAGTGCATTAGGATTTATGTGGACCTATGCGCACAAACTCTCTTAGAGGTAATCGGTATTTTCTCACTTTTATTGATGACTATAGTCGCAAGATGTGGATTTACTTTCTCAAAGAAAAATCTCAAGTATTTGAAGTGTTCAAGAATTTTAAAGCACTTGTGGAGAAGCAAAGTGGTTTTTCTATAAAGACACACCGATCCGATCGTGGTGGAGAATATATAGCGGAAGAATTCAGAAATTTTTTAAAGGATCATGGCATTCATCATCAACTAATGGTCCGCTCAACCCCTCAACAAAATGGGGTGGCCAAAAGAAAGAACCATATCATCATGGAACTTGTTCGAAGTATGTTGAAGACAAAAGGATTGCCTAAAACATTTTGGGCCGAAGCTGTAGCATGTGCATGCTATGTTCTCAACCGTGCAACAACTAAAAGTGTTCAAGGAAAGACTCCACAAGAAGCATGGAGTGGTCACAAGCCATGTGTCTCCCACTTTCGAATTTTTGGAAGCATTTGTTACTCTCATGTGCCGGATGAAAAGAGAGGAAAACTTGATGAAAAATCTGAAAAGTGCATCTTTGTTGGCTATAGTGAAAGATCCAAGGCATATAAATTATATAACCCATCACAAAGAAGACAATTATTAATCGTGATGTAATTTTCAATGAGGAAGAAGCATGGGGATGGGAAAATGAGAAAAAGAGTATAAGTATCTTGCTTGATAATGATGCATTTGAGCCAATTGAAGAAGATGGATCGACCCCACCTACTCCACCATCTAATTCTCCTCCAAGCTCATCATCTTCAAGTTCTGAATCAACACCTAGAAGGACAAGACCTCTTGCGGAGATTTATGGAGAAACAAGAAGAATTTTAGAAGATGAATTTGTTGATTTTGCTTTATATGAAACTGCGGATCCGGTTGATTTTGAAGAAGCCGCCAAGAAAGACAAATGGAGACAAGCCATGGATCAAGAAATTGATGCAATTGAAAGGAACCAAACATGGGAGTTTATTGAAGTACCTGAAGGGAAGAAACCCATTGGAGTCAAATGGGTTTACAAGACAAAGTTGAATGCACAAGGTGAAGTTGAAAAACATAAGGCACAATTAGTTGTGAAAGGCTACAAGCAAAAGTATGGTGTTGATGATAGTAAAAGTACTTTGGGAAATGTTTTCTACTTTGGATCAAGTGCAATCACGTGAATGTCAAAGAAACAACAAGTTGTGGCTCTCTCAACCGCTGAGGCAGAATATATTTCACTATCTTTAGCTAGTTGTCAAGCTTTATGGATTAAATGGGTGCTAGAAGAACTTAAGCATACTCCAAAAGAAAGTCCACTTATATATTGTGATAGCAATTCTGCTATAGCACTCACCGAAAATCCAGTTTTTCATAGGAGGAGCAAGCATATAAGAATCAAGTATCATTTCATTCGAGACTTGGTTGGAAAAGGAGAAGTAGTTGTCAAGCATTGCAAGACGCAAGGTCAAATTGCCGATATTTTAACGAAGCCTTTGAAGTTGGAGATTTTCAAGGAGTTAAAGAAGAAACTTGGTATGCGTAAAAGTTTAGCTCAAAGGGGGGCAAATCAAGTTTAAAGGGGGGTGTTGGAATATAAACTTGATTTATTAGTTTCTAGAGAATTCTTGTATTATGTTTAAAGGGGGGGGTGAGAGTTCTAGAATTATATTTTCTTTGTAATCAAGTAAAAGTCTTTCTAGAATTATGTTTCCTTTGTAACCAAGTAAAAGTATTTCTAGAATTATGTTTTCTTTGTAATCAAGCAAAAGTAATTCTAGAATGATCTATTAGGGACTATAAATAGAGGAGCTCTCCCCTCATTTGTAATCAAGCAATCAAGCAAAGGAAAAATAATAATAAAGCATTATTTGTGAGAACAAGTTTCTTCTCTTTGTGTGTGAGTTGTGTGGATTAGTGAGAACAAGTTTCTTCTCTCTAGTCTCCAACTTTTTTTTAATATATATTCCAACATCATTCACATTGACTGAATAATGGGTTGTATAGATACATTCATATATCTACTCGCAAAACAGTTCTGGAAAATCCATACTTTTTGACGGTACAAGATAAATTCCTAGTGGGTTCTACCAAATCCCTTCATTATATCAATTTTGGGTCAGCATCTCACAGAGACATTGATTACATCATTGTCTTTTAGGAGTTCATATGTCAGTAGAACGATGTCTAATATGCTTCTACCAGTTAAGAAGGCTAATTGGTTGTAAACAAATCAGTTTTTCAGTGATCTATTTTCTAATAATGCAACTCATATGCTTACTAGTAGTCTATATTAACAACGTATAAGGGCATGTAGCATTAGATGAATTAACAGAAAAGAAGAGTAAAATTCATTTTAATTACCACTATACACCCAAAACAACACACTGACTAATGTTATCCTTAAATGCTGTTAAGAATCAGAAGTCATATGAATTTTTAAGTTTAGTTTTTTTTGTTGTGTTATTTAATTAAATTCTTGACTATTATTGAATGTCTTAAGATATTTTTGTACAAGAATTTTAGTTCTGTAGAACCATTCACATCTGTATATTTGATCACACTAGTGATGACCGCCCTATACCACCAGCACCTATAATATCAAAATATTGCATCGTTGCCATGCCCGGTCGATATAGTACGATCATTAGCATTGAAAATGAAACAAATACAACATATAACATGTCGAATATCTCACAGCGCATGGATAAAATATAATATCAGAAATATAACAGGAGAGACGGTAATAACTATGTGAACAAGTCATCAGAGTAATAGATCCACAGAGTTATACATCAAATGTAGTAAAGTGTATAAAATGGAAATAAACCCAACAACTGTCTCATAACAATAAAATAATAAGTCGCTACTAAGGTTCCCCAGTGCTACACATCGAAATAAGCATAGAAATCCATATAGGTATATAATACGACATTTCTCCGTCCTACTTACCCTCAATAGAGCTACTGCGTCATCTAGACCTATTATTTAGTCTGCTCATGTAAGAGTACCCAAGATAATAAGAAATAAAGCATAAAACATTAGGTCAGACAACAGTTTGGTGTGAACGGTAAATGAATCTTAGATACTATGTAGGTAAATACGGTAAGGAATAGAAGTACATGAGTCATACCTGACCTGTCCCTGCAACTAAAGAGTTAGCACATAACATCATATTATGCTACTCTACAAATAACATAAAGGTACCATACTTAAAATAAGGATATCATCTCTCCAGATATTCCTATTTCCAATACCTACTCCGAATGATATCTCCAAGTGATAGCCTAAAAAGCGACTAGAGCAAACATAGCAACCATAGCATCCATCAAGCAATCCCTGCTATCACTCCATATACCCTGAATATATGATAACTCGTATGATCTCCTTACTGCCAGGAACTAATGGAAATCCCAGTTTTTAGTGTACTCTCATATCACGCAGCTCAAAGCTCGATATGTGCCTCGTAGCCCAAAGCTATACACTAGACAAAAAGCCACTGGTCTAGGTTATTCAGATCCACTTCATTGATCCATGGACATCCCCACTTACAATACCCCTACTTTGAGTACAACAGAAAACACCGCATGTATTAACGATTCTTTAGCACATACATCCGAGCCCTCTTTTGCTCTATTTGGATTCGAGCCTTCCTTTACTCAATCCAGTTTCCATTATTCGGAACCCTACACATTCCCAATCCGTGGACCCCTCCCTTTATCGAGCCGCTATCTTCAGTAACTACTCCCTTCATGAGTTATAAACAGAAGATCCAAAGCTTTTATCATGCCATTACATTTCCATTTAATACCCAAGTGAACGAGACAACACCTCCAGCATGATCTACAGAGCTCCATCTCTATCTCCTGGAAAACTCACATCAAACCCATGCATAAATACAACTCGATACCAAGTCAAAATGAATCGACACCGAGTCAAAATGACTCGACACCGAGTCATATACTTGGTCAATTTTGACTAAGTTACCATCCATGCTTCTAGAACTCCAATCCCAAGTGCTTCAGACCTCTACCCATCCATCCAAACAAGTCGGCCCCCAATCCAAAGCTTTCAACTCTAAGTTTTAGAAACAACTCAGCATGATTCCCAACACTTAGCCAAATCCACTGAATCTTGCCTCAGTCAATCCCTACTAGCCAACATTTAGAGTTCCCTAAAGTCGCTGACTCAACTAAGCAATAAAATGACCCAGTATTGTAACACCCTTAATTTTGTTTAACATTATTCAAGATATTTAATTGGATATATTAAATAGAATAATGTAAATGGTTAAGGAGAATGATATTTAAAAATTTATAAAGTTGGGCCATTACTAATGAACTAGGTAAGATTGTTTAAAGATTTATCATATAAGAAAATATATGAGAGGGGCAAAATAGGTAGATCCAACCTTTACTTCTTAAACCCTCTCACCTCATATCATTCTCATTTCTCACGGAACATAAACAATAAAAAAGAAGAAGAGAGGTCGGTTATTAGACAAAGGGATTAGTAGAGGAAAATAAAGCTAATCAGAGAAAAAAACATAGGGATTCAAGAGCTAGACCAAATCCTCAACTCTAACTTCTAATTCTAAGGTGAAATAATAGGTTTTCCATCCCTATTAGTTGATTTCAAATTTGGTTATAGGTAATATCCAAATTGTTTTGATAAGTTATGCCATGGTTTGGTTGATTGATTATTGTTTGGATAGAACAATGATTTATGGAATTATTGATGCAATTATTTGAAAGGGTTTTAAGGGTAAAACATAAGTTTCTAATCTTCAATAGCTATGATTTTCTAGTATGTTGAGTGAAACATTATTTTGAAGATGGGCGTTTAATTTCATAATTTTTCAAATTAAATTGTATATTTTATTAATTTCCTATGGAGGAAATTGGGTTAAATTCGGGTTTTAATTATTAAAAATAATTAAATATGTTTTTTAGTCGCGAAATTTTTATATGTTGAAGAATACAATATTTTGGAATCTGTGATTTTTGGGAATTTTTCCTAAATTATTTTGAATTATTATGAATTTATTATGCTAGAAAAACATTTAAAAGGATAATTAATTAAGAATATTAATTAACTAGTCTTGTATATGTTTTGGAACTTTAAAAACTGTATGCGACGGTACTTTTGAAAAGTAGCGATAAAAATATTTTATCATCCAATAAAAAATGGACAAGAGTTTGGATTTGGTGAAGGGTAATTGCTTTGCTGTATGTGACCATACTTTTGAAAAGTATTGAGAAAAATATTTTATCAACCTATAAAAATTGGACAAGAGTTTGGATTTGGTGAAAGGTAATTGCTTTTATTAGTAACAAATCAGTATTCTTGATAGTTATGACCATGTCATACTGCTTGTAACCTCGCCGAACCTAAACAACACCGCATCTACGTATACCATGGTTTTATATTGAATATGGTCGGTTATGATGCAACGCAGCATTGATGCCAGACTTCATCCTTTTACACCGGCGAGGCTCATTTTTTTTTAAATTAAATTTTTTAAAGATGGGATATAGCCTAGGTTAAAAAGGGTCGATAACCCTATGTTTTCGACAGTTAGCCATTTGTTTTACAGTATCCTAAAGTTTAGTTTTAAAAGGTGGATAACCTACAACCTATGAAAGTCGACAATATTGTTTTCGACATGAAATTTTTATGTTTAAAAGAGTTTAAATTTTGTCTTCGACCTTGGATAGAGGTCGACAATGCCATAACACCGTGTGTGTTGTATGTTATATTATTAAAGGCAGAGAGCCTTAAGCCTCTTTGTCGACATTGTTATTGACGTCGACATTGAACTAAACTAACCTATTTAAAGGTAGCGAGCCTTATGTTTTTATAACTTTGACTTTGGAACCTAATTGGGGGTACCAATGCTTATATTGCTACGTGTCAAAAGTATACAAAGTTGACATTATTTATTGGGGGTACCAAGATAGAATAAACTTAACACCAATCATTGGGTATACCAATGCATGTTTTAATAAATTTTACATAGATCATTTGGGGATATCAATGTATGCCACTTTGAGATGTTATGACTTTAAGGGGAGATAACCCAATTAGGGACACAAATAGAGATAGGTTAAACATGTGGGTAACATGAATTAAATTGTTAAATTATGAGTTCATAGTTATCCTAGGAAAACTATGGATGTGAGAGGGATAGTCCAGATCATGCTGGAGATGGATAATCTCTACGAGGCGAATAAAGGGCCCATAGTTAACCGAGGAAAACTATGGGATGTGTGATGGATAGTCCACATCAATTTTAAATGAATGAGATCAGTGTGATGGATAGTCCGCATAATTTAAATAGCTAAACCATGTGTGATGGGTAGTCCATATGGTAAGGGATGGGTAATCCAAGTAATAAGTACATGTGAGATGGATAGCCTACATAATTTTCTTAATAAAACTATGGGTAATGGGTAGTCTACATGGTAGGGGATAGGTAATCTAAAGGATTAATATATGTGAGATGGGTATGCCTCATCTTTACTACTAATAATGAAAATTTCTTGGGCTAATTTCAACCGTGTTTTTTTGGATTACCAAAAATACCTTTGGGCAAAAATTAATGGGATGTAAATCTAAAAGGTTGTTTGCAGGTGTATCAAACACGCCAATGAGCAAAGACAATGACTTACTTTGATGTTAAGGTTTCTGTGCCAAAATTGGCAATCTATAACACCTCCATCCATCGTACCAATCATGTATGGATTTATCTCAATAATTTTCATTGTAGACTGAGAAGCTACACAAATATAATGATTTAGAGGCCAATAGATATACTTAGGGATATCACACTCCACAATACATGAGAAATGGTGTAAGCAACAATTAAAACCAAACTTTGGCTAATGATCAAAATACACGGCATTAGTCAGGTAGGGTTTAGGTAATAGTATTAGTTAATGAATCATGCGTTGAAAATTGAAATTTGATCAATGGGGAGGGTTAAGAAAAGAAAAGCGGAAGGGCTAAATTATGGAGCAAGGTAGAGATATGGTTAAAACTGATGACTAAAAGTTTCATTCGTAAGTGCTCATCATAAAGCTGAAGTGGACCTAAAATTGTGAAGTGTGCATAACATATATCTCATTATTATGTTGTGATCCTAAACTATTTAATTTAAAGATTTGTGTCATTAATAACAATGTCAATATTGGTAAAAAAATGTCATTCAACTACAGATAGATAGTATTTGCAAAATTTGGATGATATAATGTTAATCATCTTAACAACCACATATATAGCTCTTTAAACTATAAAAAATATAATAGTAAAATTATGACAATTTAATTGTTTCAATATGTGTATGTGTGGGGAAAGAAATCTATTTGGACAAAAAGTGGTGACACAAAATTTGACATAGGAGATATCTCTTTGATTTTCACCTCCCATATAAAAGCAAAAAGATCCGATGGTAAGAATTAGTTGTGTCAAAATTTGTGTTCCAACGTTCACTCCCATACACACACAGACTATTAATAAAGAGAATTCGATGAATATGATTTCCACGGTGTCTTTTTGAAATTTCGAAAATTCCCCGATCCATCGGTGAAATCTCATCACCGGTTAGCAACCACCACCGCATCTTCTTTCAAACTACCTATTAACGGAATCTTACTACCAATTTGTCACCGACACCACTAATAAACAACTTGAAATAAAAGTGTTGTGATTAACAAAACATTTACACTTACAACATATATCCATCCACTAATTTTTTTATCTAATAAAATGTAAATATCTCTACCTATTAGATGCTCGTACGTGCGGTTTATACTAGTAAGTATAAGACAGATAGTCAATCAAAACTTAGATGTTTAGTCTAATAACTTGAGATGGGTAATCCAATGTATATTGCATGTTTGCATATCAGTATATTTTTATGTTAGATCCATTGTGGATGCAGGAGCATAATATATAGTTGAGATGTTTTGGTTAAGATACCAGTGAGGGGAAATCTCACTCTGCTCAACGGCGTGGTCTCACTAGATTTCTATTTTTGGTTCGAGATGGTAGGTTATTATTCATACTAGACTTTTGTTTGACCCGAAGTTTTTTTCTCCTTAAACCCTTGGGTACTCATTTGAGTAGGTTGGAAGTAAGGATTTTCAGGTTTTCAGTTAGACGAATAAGCTTATAGAGACGCGCAGGAGGCAATCTAGTTATTTAGGAGTACCTATCTAATATGTTGTATCGTTTGGTTTTGTCTATATGGATGTAATGGCAAATTATATAATTACCAAGTGTTAAGACTGATCACTAAGAGGGCATCTTCATATGTCGCTCTTGGAGTATCTTGTAGTAGTTATATTTTCCCTGAAGGTGGAATCGCGAATGGGATTATGTAATGAATATGAAATCATATTTTGAAATGGAATGTAAAAGTTGTCTTTGAATTGTGTTTGAAATTTTTTCATATTCATGTGTTTCTTCTTACTGATATGATTAATATAGCCGGATTTTGACATTGGGAATCAATAACTATGGATGACCACAACATCTATAGCGATTAATTTTGGACCATAGAATGAGGGATGTTATAAGTTAGCATCAGAGCATAGGTTTATGTAAAACTTAAAAGATTAAAAGATTTTTGAAAACATAATCCTAATGAATCAGAGAATAAGATTAGGGTTTGGGATAACGCTATAGTAATGTACTTATATTTGCTATATATAAGTATGTATTCTCCCCTCTCTCTTACTATTCTTATGTATCTTACTAAGGCTCGTATGAAGATTTACGAGAAAGAAAGATATGGAAGTAGGAAACGAAAGAGTGAATCTAGATAGCAGAAGCACCACAGCCAATGAAAATGCTCGACCCAACACCATAAGGAATCCGGGCGGACAGGCAAATGCTAATCAAAATGCAAATGCCAATGTAGGTGCTGCGACCCCACCAGTAGATATGGGGTCCATGTATTAGTTCTTTGTCAATCTGATGCAAGTTGGAGTAGCTGTAGGAGCAGTTGGAGGAGATGCTGTGAATGCGGGAGGAGTCAATCCTGTAGCGTCAGTTGGTAATAACTATGCTAAGCTGAGTCAAGATTACACCAATCTAGATGGAAAGCCTTTTCTGGGGACTAAGGATGTAATAGAAGAGGAGAACTGGTTGTTATATTAAGAAAGGATTTTTGCTAATTTGGTTTTGATTAATGAGCAGAAAAGGAGGTTGGCTTTGAGACAATTACAAGGAGCTGCTTTGTTCTGCTGGAACTAGGTGACCGTAGAAGTATTATAGAAGGAATTGACTTGGGCAGAATTTCGAAGGAGATTCGATGAAAGGTTTTTGTTTGAAGTAGCCAAGTCAGCCTTGCTTAGGAAGTTTATGGAGTTGGAGCAGGGGGAAATGTTAGTGTTGTAATACTTTACTAAGTTTGATGAACTGTCCAGGTATGGATATGCCAACATTGTCACTATTATCAAGAGGAACAAGATGTTTATCCAGGGTTAAGACCAAAGATTGCTAGGGCGACCATGCCACATCTCTAGGATCTATCGAATGTAGTGGTGGAGATGGAAATAAGGAACGAGGAGATGCTTTCCACTTTCGGAAAGGGGAAGCTAGTTGGAACCCAAAGTTCTCAGAATAAGAAGAGAAAGTTCTTTAAGGGAAAAGAAGTTCAGAAGGGTGGAGCTGCTAAGAAAGAGAAGGCAGATATTGTTTGTTATAAGTATGAAAAGAAGGGGCATAATGCAAATGAGTGTCGATCAGGCGATGGAAAGTTGGTCGTGGGCAAGCAGAATGTGAAGTGCTTTAACTGAAACCAGATGGGGGCATTATAAGAACAAATGTCTAGAAGCGGCCAAGGCTAATAAATGAAAGGTGTTTGCTTTGGAGCCATCCACAGCAAACCAACGGCGGCTGAGAAGGGAAAGTCTGTGATGGAAGGTACACTTTTGATTAATAGCATACCAGTTAGGGTACTATTTGATACCGATGCATCGCATTCATTTATTTCTCAGTGTTTGGTAGATAAATTATGTTTAGAACCAGCATACCTTGTTACCTCCTTAAGGATAGCTATTCCAATAGGAGGGTATGCAATTCTTAGGATGAGTTGTGACCCTCTAGAATTTGAGTTGATAGGATATACTTTTGCCTGTAGTTTGTATGTGTTTGATTTTGCGGGTTTTGGGATTATTTTAGGTATGGATTGGTTAAGCAAATATGATGCTAGGATATTTTACCGGGATATAAAATATTAGTTAAACACCCTAATAGTAGCGACTAAATTATATACTCGGTAGATAACTTAAGTATGGATATTTCGACTTTGTTGGGAGAAATGGAAGTAGAAGACGAAGTGAATCAGGTTTTGGTTGCAAGGGAATTTGTAGATGTTTTTTAGCCAGTTACAAGACTACCAATAAAACGAGCTATTGATTTTCGAATAGATCTTATACCTGGAGCTGGACCCGTAAGTAGACCACCTAGTAGGATGATACCTACCAAGATGAAGGAATATAAGGTGTAGCTAATGGACTTAGAAGGTAATAATTTTATTAACCCAAGCAGTTAGCCTTGGGGAGCAGGCGCGGTGTTCGTGAAGAAGCCGGATGGATCATTGAGACTATGTATTGGTTATCCTAAGCTGAATGAGAAGACGATAAAGAATAAGTATCCTTTGAGAATCGATGATTTATTCGATCAGTTGAGTTTGGACAAAGTATTTTCCCAGTTGGATTTGGCGATAGGGTTCCATCAATTGACAGTGGAGAAGGAAAATATTCCTTTCAAGGCGTTTTGAACGAGGTATGGTTCGTACGACTGATTATTAATGCCATTCGGATTAACTAATGCACCTACTTTCTTTGTAGACTTGATGAACTGGATCTTCCGAAATCATTTGGATAGATTCATATTAGTATTTATAGACAGCATTTTGATATATTCTAAGGATGAAAGAGACCATGAAATTCATCTTAGAATAGTGCTTGAGACGTTGAGGCAGCATTAACTTAAAGCGAAGTTTTTGAAATGTCATTTCTGGAGAAAAGAAGTGAAGTTTCTTGGTCATGTAGGGTCATCAGTAGATCCATCTAAGATCAAAGCGGTTAATAGTTGGAAGAGACCCGAGACGGTGACTGAGATAAGAAGTTTTCTCGGACTAGCAGGCTATTATCGAAGATTTATTAAGGATTTCTCGCGGATAGCAGCGACTTTGACTGAAGTAACAACGAAGGATGTGAAGTTTATTTGGTCCGAAAAATTTGAGGAAGCATTCCTTACGTTAAAGAATTTGTTGACCGATGCGTCCATTTTAGTTGTCCCAGATGGAAATTAGGATTTGGTGGTGTATACGGATGCGTGTGGAACATGATTATGAGCTATATTGATGTAGAGGGATAAATAATTGCCTATGCTTTTCGATAGCTCAGACCACATGAAGTTAGATATCCGAATCATGATTTGGAGTTAGCAGCGGTGATTTTTGCATTGAAAGTGTGGAGATAATCTTTTAGGAGAATGACTCGAGTTGTATAAGGATCACAAGTCTTTGAGGTATTTATTCTCTCAAAAAGAGTTGAATATGAGGCAGTAGAGGTGGCTGGAGTTTCTAGCAGCTTATGATTTTGGTATTGAGTATACGCTAAGGAAAGGAAATAAAGTTGCTGATGCACTTAGCAGGAAACATCAGAATGTGGTGTTAGCTATGTTGGCAGAATGGAAGGATCTGGAGGCATTGACTACTTATAGTGTGCGATTAAGGTCGACCTCTAGTTATAGTCAAAGTACATCCATGTTATCTTGCTTGGAAATTCGACCAGCATTGATCGAAAGGATTTCTTCTAAACAGAGAGATGATCTATTGCTAGCCGAAAGGATTAGAAGATTGGAAGGTGGAACCGAGATTGATGATCTAAAGGGTGTTAGTCTTGACTAGAGAGGATGGTTAAGGAAGAAGGGACGGTTATATGTTCCAGATGTTGGTGACCTAAGAAAAGAAGTTCTTAGGGAGTGTCATCGATCAATGTTTATGATTTATCCTATGAGAACCAAGATGTATCAAGTTATGAAGAGAAGTTTCTTATGGGAAGGTATGAAAGGGATGTAGCTTATGGGTAAAGCAATGTGAAAATTGCCAACAAGTGAAAGTCGAACATCAAAAGCCAAGTAAATTACTTTAGCCCTTAGATATATCAGTTTGAGCCTTTAGATATACCAGTTTGAAAATGGAATTCAATATACATGGATTTTATTGACGGGTTGCCAAGGTCGAACAGGGGAAAGGAATGTATTTGGGTCATAGTGGATAGGCTAACCAAGAGTGCGCATTTCATTCCCGTTAAGTCAACCATGACGGCACCTGTATTGGCCAAGTTGTTTATGAAGAATATTGTTAGACTGCATGAGATTCCTAGTAGTATAGTTAGTGGCAGTGATTGTTTGTTCACTAGTGAATTTCAGAAGAGTCTATAGAAGGTATTAGGTATCAAGCTTAAGATGAACATCGCTTATCACCCACAGACGGATAGGTAGATAAAGAGAGTCAATAAGGTACTTGAAGATTTGTTGAGAGCTTATGTACTAGATTTTGATGGGTCGTGGGAAGACCATTTGCACTTGTTTGTGTTTTCCTATAATAATAGCTATCAGACTAGTATAGGAATGGTGAATTTCGAAGCTTTGTATAGCAGGCCATGCAAATCGCCAACATATTGGTTAGAGGCTGGAGATAGATTGGTCCTTGATCCAGATATGGAAGAGAAGCCACAAAGAAGATTGATAGGATGAGAGAAGCTCAGTTTAGGTATAAAAGTTATGCAGATAAAAGGCATAAAATTTAGAGTTCTCAGTTGGAGATCGTGTTTTCATTAAAGTATCATCGATGAAGGGTGTTGTATGATTTGGAAAGTCAGGGAAACTGGCACCGAGATATGTTGGACCGTTTCCTAATATAGAGAAGATCAAGAAACTGTGTACCGAGTAAGGTCACCGAGTAGTTTGGCAGGTGTCCATAATGTGTTTCATGTTTCTCATCTCATAAAGTATGTGCATGATCCAGAGACTATTATTGCTCCAACTGCATTGGAAGTTTTAGTAGTAGAACCAGATCTGACTTTTGTGAGACAACTAGTTCGAGTTGTAGCGAGAGATGAGAATAGATTAAAGAACAAGTCAGTCGAGTTAGTGAAAGTCCAGTGGAGTGACAACAAGAAAGACTGTACTTGGAAGACAGAGGACAGGACTAGGGATACTTATCCTGAGCTGTTGTGATGGTATGTTCTATATTTGTTGTATATAGACTTAGTACCTGGTAGAATATACTAGCATTGTTTGCATATTTGATGTGCTTGTTTTGTAGTCTTTACTGAATTTCGAGGACGAATTTTTTTTAAGAAGGAGAGTCTGTAACACCCCTAATTTTAGTTTAACATTATTCAGGATATTTAATTGGATAGATTAAATAGAATAATGTAAATGGTTAAGGAGAATGAGATTTGAAAATTTATAAGGTCGAGCCATTACTAATGAACTATGTAAGATTGTTTAAAGATTTATCATATAAGAGAATATATAAAAGGGGCAAAATAGGTAGATACAACTTTCACTCCTTAAACCCTCTCCCCTTCATATCATTCTCATTTCTCACAAAACATTAACAATCAAAAAGTACAAGTGAAGCCGGCCATTAACAAGGGGATTGGAATATGAAAATAAAGTTAATCAAAGAAAAGACTAAGGGATTCAAGAGCTATATCAAATCTCAACTCCAACTTCTAATTCTAAGGTGAATAATAGGCTTCCCATCTCTATGGATTGATTTCGAATTTGGTTATGGGTAATACCCGAATTGTTTTGATAAATTGTGCCATGTTTTGGTTGATTGGTTATTGTTTGGATAGAACAATGATTTATGGAATTATTAATGAAATTATTTGAAAGGGTTTTTAGGGTAAAACTTAATTTTTGAATCTTCAACAGCTTTGATTTTCTAGTATGTTGAGTAAAAGGTTATTTTGGAGATGTTTTTTTAATTTCATAATTTTTCAAATTAAATTGAATATTTCATGAATTTCCTAAGGAGAAAATTAGGTTAAATTCGGTTTTTAATTATTAAAAATAATTAAATATGGATTTTGGTCCCAAAATTTTTATATGACGAAGAATATGGTATTTTGGAATTTCTGTGATTTTTGAGAACTTTTCCCAAATGATTTCGAATTATTATGAATTTATTATGCTGGACAAGCATATAAAAGGATAATTAATTAAGGATATTAATTAACTAGTTTAGTACATGTTTTGGAACTTTAAAAACTGTATGCGGCAGTACTTTCGAAAATTATTGAGAAAAATATTTTATCATCCAATAGAAATTGGACAAAAGTTTAGATTTGATGAAAGGTAATTGCTTTTATTAGTAACAAATCAGTTTTATTGATAAGTACAACCATGCTATGCCGCTTGTAACCTCATCGAGCCTAAACAACAGTGCATCTATGAGCTTCGACATAACAAGGAGGCAAACATAGAATAACTACTTAGGTAGTTATAAAATGTTTCCAATCGTGTCGAAGTCGACAATGGTAGTAACCTAAGTTTGGCTGCATCGCAACTTCGTGATTCATCTATGTCGTTGTCGCACCTCTTCACCTATGTTTTAAATGATGATGCATGTATCAACATCGACTCTATATACTAAGTGGCATAGTAGCTGAAGTATTTAAGTATATTATTATAATGAAGCCGATAGTCCTATAGCCACTACTTATCAGTGTCGGCGACCTTATGTATACCAAGATTTTACATTGAATAGGGTCAACAACGATGCAGCACAGCATCGACATCTCACTTCATCCTTTTAACGCCGGCGAGGCTCATTTTTTTTGTAAATTAAAAGTTTTAAAGAGGCGATATAGCCTAAGTTCAAGAGGGTCGATAACCCTATGTTTTCGGCAGTTAGCCATTTGTTTTATAATATCCTAAAGCATAGTTTTGAAAGGTGGATAACCTACAACCTATGAAAGTCGACAACATCATTTTTGAAATGAAATTTTTATGCTTAAAAGAGTTTAAGTATTTCTTCGACCTTGGATAGAGGCCGACTATGTCTTAATGCCGTGTTTGTTGTATGTTATTTTATTAAAGGCGGAGAGTCTTAAGCCTCTTTGTCGACATTGTTATTGACATCGACATTGATCTAAACTAACCTATTTAAAGGCGGTGAGCCTCATGTTTTTATTACTTTTTCTTTGAAAGCTAATTGGGGGTACCAATGCTTATATTGCTATGTGTTAATACGAAGTTGATATTATTTATTTGGGGTACCAAGGTAGAATAAATTCGACACCAATCATTGGGGATACCAATGTATGTTTCAATAAATTTGACATATAAGTAATTAGCACATGTGAGATGGATAGTCCATATAATTTTGTTAATAAAACCATGGGTGATGGATAGTCAATATGGTAGGAGATGAGTAATCCAAAGAATTAATACATGTGAGATAGGTATTCCACATAAGTATATGACTGATAGTCAATGAAAACTTAGATAGGTAGTCTAATAACTTGGGATGGGTAATCTAGTGTATATTGCATGTTTGCATATCATTATATTTTTATGTTATAACCATTGTGGATGCAGAAGCATAGTATATGGTTGAGATGTTTTGGTTAAGATATTAATAAGGGGAAAGCCCGTTCCACTTAGCGGCATAGTCTCACTAGATGTCTATTTGGTTCAAGATGGTAGGTTATTATTCATACCAGACTATTGTCCGACCCAAATTTTTTGTTTTTTCCCTTAAACTCTTAGGTAGTCATTTGAGTAGGTCAGAAGTAAGAGCTTTTAGGTTTCCAGTTAGACAAATAAGCTTTCGAAGACGTGCATGAGACAATCTAGCTATTTAGGCATACCTATCTAATCCGTTCTATCATTTGGTTTTTTCTGTATAAATGTAATGGTAAGTTATATAATTGCCAATTGTTAGATTCTGATCAACCAACAGAGCATCTTCATATGTCGCTCTTTGAGTATCTTGTAATAGTTATATTTTCTCTGAACGTGGAATCATGAATGAGATTATGTAATGAATATGAAATCTTATTTTGGAATGGAATGTAAAGCTATTTCCAAATTGTGTTTGAAAATTTTTCATATTCATGTGCTTCTAATTATTGATATGATTAAAAAAGGCGTATTTTATCATCGAGAATTTATAACTATGGATGATTGTAGCATCCGTAGCGGTTAGTTTTGGACCTCAGAATGGAGGATGTTACAGGTACAAACACTTCAACTCGATACCAAGTTAAACCCTTGGGTAATTATGAGGTGCGGCTTATTCTGTAAGACTCCCCTATATTCCAGAGTCCCTCCTCTAAGTTTCGTCCAATACCAACCAACTTTGCCTTTGATTTTCCAAATTCACCCACATATCTTCTTAAACATCCAAAACATTAGCAAACAACATCAAAGCACAACGTACAAGCATAGAATAACATGCATATTCATCCATTCATACGACAATACGTAGAATTATAGTAATCAAGCATATTCTAATCCAAATCTAAGCAATCAATGAACATATGAATATGCATAAGGTGAATTTCAAAAAAATACTAAATATCTTATTAGAATTCATCAATTTAGGTCATAAACATATGTCAACATGTTATTAAAGTTTTGAAAAGGATTTTAAGGTCAAAAACCTTGTTAAGACCTATAATTCTACAATATAAACATGCATAGGATAGTGAGAAGGCATAAAACACTCACCAATTACCCAAATCAACCAATTCTCGGCTAGATCCAATGTGGATAGCAATAGAAAGTAATGCAAATCAACCAAAACGATGATCTCTAACTTCTATTTGATGATCTCCTCTCTAATTAATGATTTGGCAAAGATTAGAGAGTAATTTGTCTGATTATGGATGAAATTAGGGTTAATGGGGGTTTAAATCTGATTTTGGAAAGAGGGAAAAAGTTTTCATTTGACTCCTACAGCAACCTATTTATGCAAATCTCGGATTAGACTAATGGGATTACTTATGAGCTTAACTAATTACACACTAATTCTGTCCAGCAGCGAAACTTGAAATAGGCATAACTTCCTAAGTATAAGTCCATTTTTTTAATTATGACTACCCTACGGAATATGAAACCATCATCCTAAAACAATGGAACTAGTTTGAGATCCTAATTCGACTCCTATCAAAAGTTATGGCCCAAACAAGATTATTAGGGTCAAAATGGTCACACTGAAATTCGAGAAAAATCATTTGTGCAAAATGTCCCTAAGAGTCATATCCCAAAATTATAGAACCATATGACCTCACATTAATAAAATAGAAATATTTTATGATCCTTCGATACATAAAATATGGGTCGTTACAATCTCCCTCCTTTAGGAATTTCACCCTCGAAATCCCTAAACAAGTCCAGAAATAATAAATCATATTTACTCCACATGCCTAAAAACCATATGCAACCATCAACCATATCAAACAAGCAATTATGTAATCAATAGTATAGGTGATCCTATCCTAACATGCAGAATACTAACCTATCAAATGCGGTATACAATGGTCAAAGTAGATACAACAATTAATGATGGATATTACCATTCAAAGAGCTCCAGACACGTACTCTTCATGCTCTCCTTAGTTTCCCACGTACAATCATCATCACTTCCACACCATTGTAATTTAACTAGCTTCATCGATTTTCTCCTAAGTTGTTTTGTATTGTGTCCAACAATACGAACCGGCCTATGAGTTCTTGAAAATTCTGGTTCTACGTCAACATCTTCAAATTGATCATGTGTAATTGTTGCACCTGAGTCATGCATAAATTTCAATAGATAAGAGACGTAAAAGATGTTGAGCATGTCCGTCATCTTCTGAGGTAAGTCGACCGTATATGCTAGTTTCTCAATTCTCTCTATTGCTGGAAAAGGACTTATGAATCTCAGTATCAACTTCCCCTTATTGCTGAATCGAACTACATTCTTCAAAGGAAATACCTTCACAAAAACCATATCCTAAATAGAAAATTTCAAACCTCTACGTCTTTTATTGGCATAGCTCTTCTGTCGATCCTCAGTGGCTTTCAATTCGTTACCGAATGATCCCAATATTTTCTGAAGTTTCTCTAATCATATCTAGCCCTAGTATCAACCTCTCGTCCACTTCCCACCAACATGAAGGAGCGTTAAATGGTCGAACATAAAATGCTTCATAAGGAGCCATACCAATACTCGATTGATAACTATTATTGTATGCAAACTCTACTTGATGTAGATGGTTATCCCATGATCCTCCAAGATCTATAATGCATGCTCACAAGAGATCTTCCAATATACGACTTACTCTTTCGGTATACCCATCCATTCGCAGGTGATAAGTTGTACTAGGTGCAGCTCTGTCCCTAACACATCTTGTAAGCTCTTCCAAAACCTACCAGTGAACATGTAACAGCCCGACTTTCTATGCCGTATAAATTAATAAATTTTATTAAAATAAATGGTGTTTGAATTTGTTTTAAGATGATTTATATTTTTAAAATAAATTTTTAGTTAATTAAATTCTATTTAATAGAGGATTTTTGTTTTAATAAACTTAATCAAATTAATAAATTCTTTTCGAATGACCTATAGAAATTAAGTAAAATGTTATAATCAATATAATCTATTTTGAGGTGTAAATAATTTTTATATGATAGAAATAACTGAAAAATGAATTTATTTTGTAATAGAACGATGAATTACTAAATAAAAATAAGCGAGCATCGAATTGAATAAAATTGTCCAACTACTGAAATTTATTTTGAGGATTAAAATTCAAGTTTAAATTTAAAAGCGTTAGAAATTAAATAACACTGAATCGAATTAAATCGAGGCTAATAATTACAATCTAGCGCAAAACATATAGAGTTGAACCCATCCTCCTTCCTCCGTGCTTCTGGAAATCTCCACCAGCTTCCTTGTTAAGCCAGAACCTAATTCTCCTTATTAGCATTTAGCCTAAATTTCAAAATCAGAAAATGAATTCGTCACTTAAAAAATCAAATCGAAGTCGCGTACAAGCTAGGCCAAATCAGCAACGCCAAAGGCGTTGGAGGGGGGCTCGGAATGGCAACTGTAACCAGTGCGGCCATGACTTGGCAATGGTGATTGGAAAATCGAGCTTGACACGATGAAGGAGCTTGCATTCAAGATGGGAACATGACCTTGCATTCAAGATGGGAACATGACCTGATTTTGCGACTTGGATTGTCGCAATGTAATTGATTACATGGGGAGAGGCTGAGGTCGAGCGTGACTTAGTGGAACTTATGCGAAGGCGGCATGGCATTGGGGGCAAGCTTGTAGGCGATGTTGCTACCGATTTGGAAGAGGTCGTGACGGACTTGGGATGGAGGCGAAGGCTGTAGTTGCTATCGCTAGGAAGTGGGAGATGAGGAGGAACATTTGTGCAATTAGAGGATGAGGTAGTGGTCCGAGGTGCACGTGCTTTGGTGGTCAAGCGATGATGTCCTATAGTCGAGCAACGACCTGATGAAAAAGAGAGCACATGCCGATTGTAGGCTGGTAATGCTAGGTGTAGTGGAGCAGGCGTCGATGGTGGAAACGCAAGTGAAATCGAAGACCGAAGCTTATTTGTGACGCCCCACCTCTATGCCCACGCTAGCCAAGGACACTACGGGGTAATGCGGTCGACTAGCATGGAGAATAAGGCTGTTGAGGAGCGACCATCCATGTAATTGATTTGTGCGAGTACCGATATGCCAGATAAAAATATAACTTTTCATCTCAAGAGGAAATCCAACATACCGATACAAACTCAAAGCTACTACACGGTGGCTATGTATATATACATCGGAAACAAATATAGAAATAAACATAACACAAATCAGTCACAGACAATTCATATCACAAAGGCGGAAATAGATATGAATATAACACATGAAAGTGTACATCAGAGTAGTGGTCCAATAAGAATCACAATAACACAAAAGAACAGATACAAGTGCTGGCCAAGAGAATATGTATACATCAAGGAGTCTAATCTCAAATGTATACAAACAAAAACTACTAATCTAGAGTAGTTAGCCAAAAGTCAGATGATGGTTCCAGATAGGAAGTCATGAAGAAGCACCTGTAAAACCTCAGCCTGATCCGAGTATTATTTAAGAAGAAAATAATAAACGTATCAGTCTAGCTATAAATATCAGATAAAGTGATATAGAATAAGAGATATGACAAAAATGTATCATAACCATAATACCATACTGTGATAAGTATGTAATTGAAAATCAACAAGAGATTAATCAATATCACAAGAATATTCTCAAAGATTAAAAGAATGTCATATTCTTAATTTAATTCACCAAGCCACAAATAAAGACATACATATCAATGCCCATCGTAAATGCTGGTGAAACATAAATTCCAAAAATTAATATCCAGAAATCACAAAAGTTAACGACACACAAATTCTAGAAATCATCAACAAGAAATCCAGAAGACACAAGAAAGAGGATGGCCAATCCCATAAACTAAACATCGACGCAGCTAGAAAGATTCACCCCATGTAAAGTCTAGCATCGATACACCTAGAAAGATGCACCCCATGCAAAGTCAAACATCGACGCACCTAGAAAGATACGCCCCATGCTCTAGCATCGACGCACCTAGAAAGATACGCCCCATGCATCAATAAACATCGACGCACCTAGAAAGATACGCCCCATGTAATGTCTAACATCGATGCACCTAGAAAGATACACCCCATGCAAAGTCGAACATCGACGCACCTAGAAAGATACGACCCATGCATAGACGAACATCGACGCACCTAAATAGATACGCCCCATGCCCCGACTTATTGAGCCGATTGCTCCACGAAGTAAATAAACATCGACGCACCTAAATAGGTATGACCCATGTGTGAAATAAACATCGACGCACCTAAATAGGTACGACCCATGCCAGAAGTGAGACGAAGCTCATCAAAACGAGAAACAGTCCTCCACATGGATAAAGAGACATCGCACATTGCTAGTCTAAACCATAAAATGATCATCATCGATCATCAAGAAGTGTCAATTACACTAAGCTAGTAAATATAAGAGTTTAGCTTCATGTCCCATAACCAGTTGCTTAACTCAAATATTTACGAACAGATTGTAGATCTCCACTAGAAAATTGCCACAAGAGTTTCAATCGAACAAGTCCATAAATTAACCGACGAAATAAACGCAAGCATTTCATACCACTTGTTTTGCTAAGCCGTTTAATTATATTTTCTCATACGAATGAGGTAAAGGTTTGTATATACTAATAGATTGGAAAACGGTTTTAAGACACGAGCTTTGTAATAAAATAGTGTTGAAATCGTTTTAATGAAAGGATTTTGATATTTACTACTAGTATAGAAAACCTTTATATTTTGAAGTGACAAATCATAGAAGTGATTGTAGAAACAATCAATCATAAAAATTCACATTTAAAGATGTGAATAAAATCCAAAGAAATCGATATCAAAGCCATCAAAATGGATAATTATCAACACTCCTAAAAAAGAAGTCATCAATCAAGAAAATAAATGATAACTACAAATCGGATAATCCTCGAATCGATGGAAATTGAAATCTCGAGATAAATAGGCAAAAACAGGCGAAATAGAGCAGGTCACATGCTCCAGACGTCTGAGGTAAATACTCAGACGTCTGCAGGAAGTTTCGGGAACTTCCTGAAATAGACCCCAGACGTCTGAGCTTACCTGCAAATGTCTGGTGACAAGCTGAAACTGTTTTTCAGCCTAGTGGGAGAGAAATCTCCCACACTTTCCCCCGATCGAGCAATGGAATTCGGGGCTTTTGTAAATCAATAATACGGCCCCATAGGCTCTTCGATTCACAACCAAAAACATGTTCACAAATCAAAGAAAGGAGTTTCAAAGTTTTGACTTCAAAACACCAAAAATTGGAACGTTCGCTAAATCATTTCAAACCAAAAGCAATTGAACATGAAATAGTGTTAGGAATTCATACCCAACATCAAAGATGGTTATAGTCATAGATGTGAGATAAAAATCTCACCTTTGAACCCAAACGAATGAAGAAGATGCTATGGAGCAATGGCAAAAGCAATTACTCTTCAATTCCAACTCAACAAGCTTGAATTCAAAGCTTAAAAAGAAGAACATTCCCAAAGTTAGGTTTAGGAATTTCTGAAATTGGAAGGAGAAAGAGTTGGAGAAGAAGAAGGAGATGCTTACCAATGGGTTCTCTTTGAATTTGGAGCTAGATGAAGGATTTGCAAATGAACTAGGGCTTAGGAATTTCCATTCTTTTTCTCTTCCCCCATTTTTATCTAAAGCATGAGTTGTATTAGGAAAATGAAATGAATGAAGAGAAGTAGCAGTGGAGCTTGGGTCTTAGTTGGGGTTAATGAGCTGAAACTCAAACCAAAGCCCTAAGTGAAAAAGTAGCAAAATTCCACTAACTCCAAACATATCGAAGTTTATACTCAAAAAGGTCGCAAACAGCATTTTGAACTCAATGGGGGTGGTCTCGAGTCCCAATTCGACTGTTTGCAAAAAGTAACTTTTCGGACTATAATCCGACTAACGATAAAATATTTAAATACTCAATCGTAAAATATGCGGGTTGTTACAGACTCCCCTCCTTAAAGAAATTGCGTCCTCGCAATACTTAAGAAGAAAATAAAGAGTAACAACCATAGAAGCATATCAACACAAAAGAACATTTGAAATAAGAAGTTCACCAAAAAGAGCACGAAAGAGCAAACCCGAACGAATTCGCTTGATGAATTCTCTAGACTTCCCAAGAGCAATCCTTGGGATTTGAGAACAATTGAACTTTCACAAGAAAATCATCTTTATTTCGAAGACGCTCAACCTCCGAAGCAATGATGCGAATAGAATGCCGCTCAAAAGTCAAATTTGGTGAAACTTCAATTTCTTCAATTAAGCTGGGCTCAGGAATAAAGATCGGAATCCCTAAGGTATTTCCGTAGTAGAGAGACATGGAAAACGTCATAAATAGCAAAAGATTAAGCCGGTAATAAAAAGGCGATAAGCCAAGGAACAAATACGTTCGGTGATGGGATATGGACCATCATATCGAGGTTCTCACTTTCCCGATCGATTGAAACGCACAACACCCATCATAGGTGAAACACGAATGAACACCAAAAAGGTCTGGACCTAAAACCAATTCTCACCGGCTTTAAGCCAACACGAAGAGAATCGGCATAGCCTTCCGTATAGTGCCTCGAAAGATGCCATACCAATACAAGATTGGAAGCTATTATAGGAAGAAAACTCAACAAG
This sequence comes from Allium fistulosum, assembly GCA_030737815.1. Taxonomy (NCBI): domain Eukaryota; kingdom Viridiplantae; phylum Streptophyta; class Magnoliopsida; order Asparagales; family Amaryllidaceae; genus Allium; species Allium fistulosum. The sequence continues at coordinate 407,935,697 of CM060908.1, read as the reverse complement.
AATACGATCTTCCCAACTTCCACCAAAATCAAGAACACATGAACGAAAGAGATCTTCAAGAGTTGATTCACACACTCTATTTGTCCATCGGATTGAGGACGATAAGCGGTGCTAAAAATTAAGCTTTGTTCCCAAAGCTTTTGAAGATCATACCAAAGTCCACTAGTAAAATAATGGATCACGATTGCTAATAACAAAAGTAGGAACTCCATGCAATTTTAGTTTGACATAGAGTTTAGCCAAAAGAGGTATGGTCCAAAAGAGAAGGACGAGCCACACGGCTACACAAAACAAGAAATGAACATGAATTGGATTCACGATCTCAAATCTCATAAGTGGATGAAGTCTCGAGATCGTTCCATTCGGATATCATCAAAGAAACAACCGCTTGTTGCTTACAACTAAGGGCATCGGCAACACGATTGCCCTTTCCGGAAGTATAAAATTATCCAGATCATAAGATGCAAGGAACTCGAGCCAACGAGGTTGACACAAATTAAGTTCCTTATGAAAAATAAATATTCCAAAGATTTATGATCGAGGTGGAGAACAAATTTCTCCGCCAAACACAATGATGCCAAACTCAGAAAGTGAAATCAAAAGCCGCGAGCACTAGGTCATGAGTGGCATACCCAGTCTCGATAGGCTTTAGTGGTCTAGAAGCACCGGTGATAGCACGTTCTCTTTTGCAAGAGAACGACATCCAAACCAATACAATTAGAATTAGTACTAAAGATAAAATCTTGGTTCCCTTCGAGAATCACAAGAACAAGAGTATCGGAAAAGAAGTCTTTCAAATAATCTTCTTTCTCGAAAAGCTAAAACTTTCAAAAATTACATTTATCTTTATATAATAATCCTTTCAGAAAAACTTTTATTTTACAAGTCAATTTACTGTGTCTGATTGTCTTATCAAAGCGTTTAGGAGATTCCTATCGATAACGTTGATCAAGCGCATCGACCAGAATTCTTAAAGCACTCAATGGGCAATACAATCACAAAATCATTTTCTATATGATAAACATGTTTCCTAAAAACCTTTAAGAATATTCTTCGCTCGTTTAAGAGCAAAAAATCAAATTGTATTTATAAATAAATCTTATGAAAAAGATTTACAAAATTTTAAATTGTTGTTTTCATCCAAAATCAATATATACAAGGATGGAACCAGCGAGATCGTAGAATACTCGATTTATAAAATGGATGAAATAAGCTGGACAAACTGAATGACATAATAAGTCATTCATAAGTTTCATAACGAGTGTGGAATGCGGTAAATGGAATGCTAACTCCCGCAACTTTTAGCAAATAAAATCGGTGGCAAGGTCGAACTGAAAAGACCTTAACACCACTCAAAAGACTGCTTAGGTGATAATCCTAAGACAAGCTCAAAAATACCGGAAAATTCTCAAACTACATGAATGAGAGAAACATAACTTTCCTCATCAAGTGGGCTTAAAGAATAAAATGATTCCATTAAATTGGATTCAAAATCACAAAGGAAAAACAGAAATCTGCTTAACAGATGAAAATGTCGAAGATGAATAGTCCACACGGGACAAAGGATATGGCTTCATGATAATTAAGCCAATCCTTACAAAAGTCAATTCCGAAGCAGAAGTAAAAATCGGCTCGGAAAGAGAAATCACATAAAATAATTTCGACATCAATAAAAAGAAAATTGAGTGTTGCGGATCCACCAATCCGGATTCGCAATCCTCAAAGAAGTCATCAAGCCCAAAAATGTTTAAAGAAAAAGAATCACAAGTTCCTTTGATATAAAAATAATGAGATGAAACCCATATAAAAAAAAGGAACTCGAATAAGATAATCACAAAATAAATATCGTCAAGGATAGAAAATACCTTGACCAAGAGAAGTGCTAGTGGAGGCTTGCACAACCTTTAGCTTTCCCTCCTTCTTGCTTGAAGTATGGGACACGCAGATATATGATGACTCAAACTTTTGCAATAGCGACCAAAGAGGGGTTGTGGACACTCCTTTGCATAGTGGTCCATAGAATCACAATTGTAGCATCGTCCACGACTAGTGGTAGGAGTCTTTGCTACAGAAGTTTCTTGCTTTCCTTTCTTGTCGGGATTGGAGCCTTTGAACTTAATAGGCCTCTTCATGTTATTGTTTAAGTTCTATTTGGCACCCACAACTTCAAAATTACTTTCATTATCGGCCTCTTCAAGACGAAGAGCGATATCAATAAGTTGATCGAAAGAAACTTCCAATTTCAGAAGTAATGGCTTCTTGAGATTCTTGTTCAATCCATAAACAAATCTCTGATTTTTCTTCAGTGGGGTATTAATGTATTCAACCCCGTATTTAGAAAGAGATTCGAAAGATGCGACGTAGTCCGTCACAGAAGATTCACCTTGAACAAGGTCGATAAAACGTCGGGCCAAAGTTACTTTTTCAGCCTCCGGCACAAATTTTAATTCGAATCTTTCCCGGAATTGCTCCCAAGTGAGATCCGCTTCAACGATTTCAGAAATAAGAAGCTCATACCAATCCAAGGCTCTTTCCTAGAGTATGCTAGAAGCCACTTGGACTCGGTGGAGATCAACAAGATTCATGCGAGAAAAGATGCGGTCGCATGATCTAAGCCAAGCTTGGATTTCAATGACACTCTTGGATCCCCGGAATGGCCTTCCACCCAAATCAGTATAATCACTACACAAGCGTGCAAAACCGGATCTAGGATGAGTAGGCTCTGGAATGGGTCCGATAGCCTGAGCATTCTTAACAAGATCTAGAAGCTACTGGGCAGACATAAATACTCCCTCCTGAGGAGTAGCACTAGATTGACCGACGTTGGTACGGCCAGATCTAACCATTTCTCTTCTCTAAGAAAGAAAGAAAGAAGAAGAAAAAGGTTATTCACAAAATGAATATCAATCAATGTTGATGGGTGAAACAAGGTATCATAAAAGGAATAGGATAGAACGGTACGAAGACTCGAATTAAATCCTATGGCACGATTCCTAAGATTGACTTAGGACAATGATCCTTGCTAGATTATTCTACATTGTTCTGAAGTTTGGCTCTGATACCAAGCTGTGACGCCCCACCTCTATGCCCACGCTAGCCAAGGACACTACGGGGTAATGCCGTCGACTAGCATGGAGAATAAGGCCGTTGAGGAGCAACCATCCATGTAATTGCTTTGTGCGAGTACCGATATGCCAGATAAAAATATAACTTTTCATCTCAAGAGGAAATCCGACATACCGATACAAACTCAAAGCTACTACACGGTGGCTATGTATATATACTTCGGAAACAAATATTGAAATAAACATAACACAAATCAGTCACAGACAATTCATATCACAAAGGCGGAAATAGATATGAATATAACACATGAAAGTGTACTTCAGAGTAGTGGTCTAATAAGAACCACAATAACACAAAAGAACCGATACAAGTGCTAGCCAAGAGAATATGTATACATCAAGGAGTCTAATCTCAAATGTATACAAACAAAAACTACTAATCTAGAGTAGTTAGCCAAAAGTCAGATGATGGTTCCAGATAGGAAGTCATGAAGAAGCACCTGTAAAACCTCGGCCTGACCCGAGTATTATTTAAGAAGAAAATAATAAACGGATCAGTCTAGCTATAAATATCAGATAAAGTGATATAGAATAAGAGTTATGCCAAAAACGTATCATAACCATAATACCATACTGTGATAAGTACGTAATTGAAAATCAACAAGAGATTAATCAATATCACAAGAATATTCTCAAAGATTAAAAGAATGTCATATTCTTAATTTAATTCACCAAGCCACAAATAAAGACATGCATATCAATGCCCATCGTAAATGCTGGTGAAACATAAATTCCAGAAATTAATATCCAGAAATCACAAAAGTTAACGACACACAAATTCTAGAAATCATCAAAAAGAAATCCAGAAGACACAAGAAAGAGGATGGCCAATCCCATAAACTAAACATCGACGCACCTAGAAAGATACGCCCCATGTAAAGTCTAGCATCGATACACCTAGAAAGATGCACCCCATGCAAAGTCGAACATCGACACACCTAGAAAGATACGCCCCATGCTCTAGCATCGACGCACCTAGAAAGATACGCCCCATGCATCAATAAACATCGACGCACCTAGAAAGATACGCCCCATGTAATGTCTAACATCGATGCACCTAGAAAGATACACCCCCTGCAAAGTCGAACATCGACGCACCTAGAAAGATACGACCCATGCATAGACGAACATCGACGCACCTAAATAGATACGCCCCATGCCCCGACTTATTGAGCCGATTGCTCCACGAAGTAAATAAACATCGACGCACCTAAATAGGTACGACCCATGTGTGAAATAAACATCGACGCACCTAAATAGGTACGACCCATGCCAGAAGTGAGACGAAGCTCATCAAAACGAGAAACAGTCCTCCACATGGATAAAGAGACATCGCACATTGCTAGTCTAAACCATAAAATGATCATCATCGATCATCAAGAAGTGTCAATTACACTAAGCTAGTAAATATAAGAGTTTAGCTTCATGTCCCATAACCACTTGCTTAACTCAAATATTTACGAACAGATTGTAGATCTCCACTAGAAAATTGCCACAAGAGTTTCAATCGAACAAGTCCATAAATTAACCGATGAAGTAAACGCAAGCATTTCATACCACTTGTTTTGCTAAGCCGTTTAATTATATTTTCTCATACGAATGAGGTAAAGGTTTGTATATACTAATAGATTGGAAAACGGTTTTAAGAAACGAGCTTTGTAATAAAATAGTGTTGAAATCGTTTTAATGAAAGGATTTTGATATTTACTACTAGTATAGAAAACCTTTATATTTTGAAGTGACAAATCATAGAAGTGATTGTAGAAACAATCAATCATAAAATTTCACATTTAAAGATGTGAATAAAATCCAAAGAAATCGATATCAAAACCATCAAAATGGATAATTATCAACACTCCTGAAAAAGAAGTCATCAATCAAGAAAATAAATGATAACTACAAATCGGATAATCCTCGAATCGATGGAAATTGAAATCTCGAGATAAATAGGCAAAAACAGGCGAAATAGAGCAGGTCACATGCTCCAGACATCTGAGGTAAATACTCAGACGTCTGCAGGAAGTTTCGGGAACTTCCTGAAATAGACCCCAGACGTCTGAGCTTACCTGCAAATGTCTGGTGACGAGCTGAAACTGTTTTTCAGCCTAGTGGGAGAGAAATCTCCCACACTTTCCCCCGATCGAGCTATGGAATTCGGGGCTTTTGTAAATCGATAATACGGCCCCATAGGCTCTTCGATTCACAACCAAAAACATGTTCACCAATCAAAGAAAGGAGTTTCAAAGTTTTGACTTCAAAACACCAAAAATTGGAACGTTCGCTAAATCATTTCAAACCAAAAGCAATTGAACATGAAATAGTGTTAGGAATTCATACCCAACATCAAAGATGGTTATAGTCATAGATGTGAGATAAAAATCTCACCTTTGAACCCAAACGAATGAAGAAGATGCTATGGAGCAATGGCAAAAGCAATTACTCTTCAATTCCAACTCAACAAGCTTGAATTCAAAGCTTAAAAAGAAGAACATTCCCAAAGTTAGGTTTAGGAATTTCTGAAATTGGAAGGAGAAAGAGTTGGAGAAGAAGAAAGAGATGCTTACCAGTGGGTTCTCTTTGAATTTGGAGCTAGATGAAGGATTTGCAAATGAACTAGGGCTTAGGAATTTCCATTCTTTTTCTCTTCCCCCATTTTTATCTAAAGCATGAGTTGTATTAGGAAAATGAAATGAATGAAGAGAAGTAGGGGTGGAGCTTGGGTCTTAGTTGGGGTTAATGAGCTGAAACTCAAACCAAAGCCCTAAGTGAAAAAGTAGCAAAATTCCACTAACTCCAAACATATCAAAGTTTATACTCAAAAAGGTCGCAAACGGCATTTTGAACTCAATGGGGGTGGTCTCGAGTCCCAATTCGACTGTTTGCAAAAAGTAATTTTTCGGACTATAATCCGACTAACGATAAAATATTTAAATAAAATATTTAAATACTCAATCGTAAAATATGCGGGTTGTTACATTGTTTATCGATGGCAGTCGTTAATTGGATGGATCGAGCGTCATTTTGGTGAGTTAATCTCACTCACAACTATGTCTATTTCTTTTTATTTAATTCATATTCACCTATGTGTTTGCTAGATTGGTTATTGAATGTGATTGGTTGAGTTGGTGATGAGTTTACCTATCTGATATTTGTCGATGGTTGATGTTGCATATAATAATTTATTTGATATTGCGACGATTGATGTTGGATGGTAGATTTGTGATGATTGTTAGTAATTTGATGTATGCAAATAATTGAATGGAATTTGAAATTTATTGATAGAGAGGAAAATAAATTAAAAGATGTAAATTTGACATAAATAAATAAATTTGGAGATAAGTAGTGAATTCTAGATGATTTCTTATTAAATAAAAGATGAGAAATAATTTGAAAGTAAATAGTGAATTTTGGAATGATGTTTTATTTAATATAGAGATTTTGGATAAATGGAGAATTTGAAAGAGGAATAATTTTGAATAAAATATATAGGTTTAATAATTTTAAGGATTGTGAATTGGAAAATTATTTTGGAAAAAAAGATGATTTTTTGGATTTTTTAAAATAAGCAAATTTCGAAGATTAAATTTTGTTTACTAATGATTATAAAGTATTTAGAGGACATTTATGAAATGAAGTTTGAAATCTATATTTTTGTAACGACGAGCAATATGAATCTAATAAAATGATATCTTGAAGTATTACAAAGTGAACGCAAATTATTTTATTTATTGAGAGAAATTTGCATTTGTAATATAATGAGAAGCGACTTTGGAAGAATTTATATATATTTGAGTCTAACTATCGAAGTATTTTAGGAATAAATTATATGAAGTAGAATTAGAGTTTAATGAATTATTTATCAATAATATTGGTTTAAAGAGGTTTGAAAATAAATGAAGAATTTAAAAGATGAATTTGAAAATGATAAATTTTAGTTTGAAAATATTTATGGAATTGGAATACTCTTTTTATTTGAAGTATTTTAATATTATTAAAGTGGAAATTATAAGTCAAAGTAACTTTTGAGGTTTTGATAATTTATTAACGAGTTTGAATAAAGGTTTCTTCGAAACAAAATGTATTATTTTGAAATATGGCTTTTGAAATTAGATGAGAGAATCAATAATTATTATTTTAAAAGGGGAAATAAATAAAAGAGATGTTTTGTGACTAAACATGAATGAAGTATTTTTATAAAAAGAAGGAACAAAAATGAAGTGAAATATTTCAAAATAAAAACCCTTTATATCATTAAATAATAATTGAATAAAATATTGACATGCGTATGGATGATTATTGATTGCTTGTTACAAACGAGATGAAGTTATAATTACTCATTATGTTGAATTATAAAGTAATAAAAATGAAGAAAAATGAATTAGGAAGTGATTTAAGCGAGAGTTAATTAATAAGCGAAGCAGAAATTTGTTTAAAGTTGATTAATTGAGGGTGTTGTGTATATAATTATATTTCATCGGACGCTTTGGGACGTCCATGTGGAGTGTATTTATTTATTCAACACAGGTATAATGTCGAATAATTTATCGAGGACCTAGTATTTGATATTTGGATGTCGATGGATCATTCTATAATATACATCCACATTGATCGATATTATTTGTATTTCTAACTTGACGTGTGAGGTAAACTATATTATTACTTATTTGAATTTAAAGCGGGAAAATGATTATCTCCGCTTTTAAGTGAAATGAGGAGTACGAAGTCCCAATAAGGATTTGACGGCCAAAAGTAATTTTGCTAGCCCCGTTCGAGCTTGACCAACCATAGGGTCACTCCCCGATGGTTGCGGCGACATGGCCCCCTCGTCTCATGGTCATAGTATGTTGCATGGGCCAACATGACGAATTCAGAACAAGCAAGAATGTTGACGATGGGGGTGAGGAGCAAGGAGGCAAGGAAGCGACGTGCAATGTATTATGCAGCTAAAGACTGGTGAAGACGCTCACAAAAATATTACGAGTTGGGTTTCCCTTTATACCTAAAAAGCATCAAGGCTCAGGTGTAGACTCAGCTTTTGGCAGTAGCAATAATAACAACACATATATAATAGTAGCGGTAATGAAATCAATAATCAAGATTAAAATGAATAAACTTAATACTGCTAAATAAATATGAATTATTTATGTTTGTGGTGTGTTGTTTGTGATGTATGTTATATGTGATGTGTGTTGTGTGAGGTAGGCAATGTGTATGTACGCGATGGATGTTTTGACATTTGAAGGATGTTTAAATGTTTGATGGGTGATGGATGTTATTTGATGTGTCATGGATGTTTTATTATTCCTTTAGATCAATTTCTTATTATGTTGTGTATATTATTCTTTGAGATACCATATATATATTCTCAGCATTGAATATAGACATAGCCTGACTTGTTTATTATTTATATAATACTCGGGTCAGTCCGAGACATTTCAAGTTCAGGGATGATGAGACTAGTGCTTATTGTGCTTAGCGGGGGATAGAATATTAGTTGTATTGTATATGTATACTTGGACTCGTGTATGTATAAGATGTTGGATTAGATGTATTGGAGTTATGTTGTATATAATTGAGAATTAGTGGGAATTTGACTTTTTATATCCCATTCAGATTTATGTGATGTATTATATTTTCATCACTGAGTTAATGACTTTGTATTCTTTGTGATTTATTTATATTCTGTATTATTCTATCCTCGGGAAACACAGGTGTTTATTGCCTTGTACCGAGACTGTTTACGTCGAGGTGAGTATTTTTATATTATTATACGTGTTCAGTGTTAGTCCAATGGAATATCCATGTATGCTTCACCTACATCGACTCATTCTCCGTGTTACTCGATAGTATTATTTAGTAATACTCTTAAGTAATATTAGTAATTATTAGTATCAGATCAAATTTACAACAATACAAAGTATAAGAGATATGAGTCTTGACCTTAGATGAGAGTTAGAGTCCCTGTCCTCGTAAGTGTCAGGTAGATTATTGTTTATACTTAATTGATAGTAGGAGTATATGATGATTATGAGGGTAATCATTTGGAGACGTACTTGTATTTTTCTTATTATATAATATATTTTCTATTTTTACCAGGTGTGAATATCTATATGATATGTGGAGGAATAGATGGAGGTTGAAGAGATTGAAGAGGTAGAAGAAGTTGGTCTGACTAGTACTATTGGCATGGATGGAGGATGTTAGAATTTTGTGAAGCACATTTCCTGGTATATTTGATATTTTGCTGATCCGTAAGATGTTTTGGAAGCAAAATTCAAGATTCTACAACTTTACTTTTGGAAGTATTAAATAGATTATTGTTTTTGATACTTAAAACTTTAATGCAAGTTCGGCAAAAGTGAATATGAAACTTTATTTCATAGTCATATGAGTATAATATTACTTTATCCTTTTAAATGTGATCTCATATGAGTTGTTTGAGTTGAGATAGGTACACATGAAGAATCCTTGGACAAATTGGTGACGATGGTATAATTTTTCTTACTTAATAATAAACAAATTTGCTTAAAAATGCTAAATAAATGTACGTTTTTACGTTATAGCGAAATATATAGTGATATTATATTGTTTCTCCATGTTTTGAGATGCCCCGTGTTGGGATGCCTCCTTGGAGATGAATATTTTGTAATTGTATTGTGTTCTGATTTTTCAGAACACTTTCCGTACAAGGAGACTAGCAAAAATTTTCAAAAAATCCGACACAGAGAAAATTATCACAAAAATTTATCATATGTGAAAAATAGAAAGTTGTTAAAATAGAATACGATAAGAGGAGTTGAATTATTTGAGCCACATAGAAATTTGAGTAGTTGTGTTGGATAGAAGAGCGTTATTATGATGAAAGTCGGCCTGTATGTCGACTTCTTTATAAGAAATCGCGAGGATGTAATTTTCTTAAGGGGGAGTCTGTAACAACCCGGTTTTCTACATCGTGTAAATTAATAATTTTATTAAAATAAAAAGTGTTTGAATTTGATTTAAGATGATTTATATTTTGAAAATAAAATTTTAGTTAATTAAATTCTGTTTAATAGAGATTACTGTTTTAATAAACTGGATCAAATTAATAAATTCTTTTTGAATGACCTATAGAAATCAAATAAAATGTTTTAATCAATATAAACTATTTTAAGGTGTAAATAATTTTTATATGATTGAAATAATTGAAAAATAAATTTATTTTGTGATAGAACGATGAACTACTAAATAAAAACAAGTGTGACGACCGCCCATGACCCCTGCACTGAACCTAGAGAAAATGCGCTGTAAAGTGTGCCAGGCGACCATGGACGATTGTCAGGGTAAATTAAAACAGCAGAATCTATCGTATTACTCACAGCGCATGGACAAAATACAATAGAATATATATATAGTGAAGCTTCACAGAAATAGAATCTCATCAATTAAACTTCATAATAGTTGGATACAAACATTTGAATAGTCAATACATCAAGCCTCACTACATATCACTCAGAGAATATACAAACAGCGGAACACCCAGTACATATAGTAAGAAGTTAATATGCAATACTCCAGCTCGTCTTCGTCATCAGCAACGTGGAAAGCAAGAACAGCACCTGTCACCTGCTACCTAGTCTGCCCGTCCCAAAATGGACGAACAGCCCAAGGCAATAAGAGTTAAACATAAAGCCTTGAGTCAGACAACAGTCTTAGTGGGCAGTAAATTAACTAACAACATATCAAAAGAGCATAAAGGAAAAGGAATAGGAATACAACCCTCCCACTCCACCTCTTTCTACAATGATAGCCCCCAGACACACACTAAGCAGAAGCAAGCATAGCAAAGCATACAATTTAAAGTAAAGCAATAATCACTCGAGTCAAGGGCGATGTTTTCCAAGTACAAACCCCTAAGGCCTAAACCAAGATCAGATAAGCACCCAGAAAATACCGCTCTTGAGACCGAATGATGATACAACCAAACATCCATGACTCTGGCTATCACTGTTATCATTGCCTCAATATCACCGTTAATTGAATGACCGGCACATTCTTTCAGCCGTCCGTCAAGGGCTAATGGAAAACCCCGGTTCTAGACATAACTCTGCACGTCATCGTGACCCGTGCCTAGGACTATCGAATCTGCCCAGAGTACTTGACTAGCAATCATTAGCCTTCAGGGACTATCGAATCTGCCCAACGTACTCTTGCTTTGAGCATGCTAGAACCTTCAACAATGATGAGATCTCAGCCTTCTAGTCATCCTCCTCGATGACTATTTCCATACTAGCTCAAGCGCCTCTCGAGCAAACCATTATCCTCAACTCGAACCATTTCACCGAGTTATCAACATGCTTGGAATGATCCCGTCTGGATTAGACCAAGACTATCTCATATCATACTTCGCCTCATCATCATCATAGCAAAGTCTCATCTCAACATCATCATCGAATCTATCCATATGAGCTTCATCATCCGCTACATATACCACGAGCAGCTTTTCCAATTCAAGAGCCTTTCCCTTAGCTTTTGAATCATCTTCGACCATCTTGTCTAAATCAAATCATCAATCATCTAATTCATAGCAATCAATCAAATCAAACATTAATCCAAGTAAACAAGCATTCAAATATGATCTAAATGGACAATTATAATAATAATGGCAATTTCGTAATTAAAGAGTTGAAAGTCTAACAAGCATGAAAACATGAGAATTATCTCTACAACTTGATGAATGAACTTGCATAGGTTAATCATGTAGTAAAATGGTTGTCAAATCATCATGAACAATGGATCTATATGGATCTACACTGAGGTTACAAAAATGCATGGAAATCACTACTTTAACACAAAATCAAGCCAACGATCCGACATACTCCTTTGGATCCGTGTGAGAGATAATCACCACTCACCCAATCACCAAAACAACTCAAAAGCAACACACTTCAGATCTGGACAGCGAAGGATCTAACTTGATCTATCACCAATCCGCTACAAACGATGAAATCTCTCTTCGAAGAATGTAGATCTTCAATCTAAGCTCTTCGATCTTCGATTTGATCTTCAATATGGATGGAAGGAATCACTAGATTAGAGTGGAGGAAAGAAGTGAAGAAGTGTAGAAGTCGAGCTCTTAAAATGGCAGCACTTCATCGCTTCGAAATCCGGATCCCAAAAATGAAGAAATAGACGAGTATTTAAAGGCAGATTTTTAGGTCGTCCGCCCCTTAAGTCGTCGCCGACTTAACAAAGACCCTCCGACCTACGACCTACAGAACTCACGACCTAACCCTCTGCGCGACATAACATCCTCCGACCCAACGACTTAGCATAAGCACGCGACATAGCTACTACACGACCTAACAGACCATCCGATCTTCAAACCCACTATCTACGACTTAACAGGGTCTCCGACTTAACAGGATCTCCGACTTAACAGGGTCTCCGACTTAACAGGGTAGCCGACCTAACAACTCAACAGAGTTACGCCTTAATGATTTAGCAACTCTACGACTTAACAACTAACACCTAAGTCGTCTACGACTTAATACAAACGACTTAAACTCATGCTCGACTTATCACTTGTCGAGTTAACTTCGACCTACGACCTATCGCCTCACGACATAACAACTTACGACCTAAAATCCTTAAGTTGCTCAAACGACCTAACTTCCTAACTAGCTCAATCCCTTAGGTCGTTAACTCCTTATGTCGTCTATGTCTTAAGTCGGTCAATTCCTTAGGTCGTTAACTCGCCCAGCCGACCTAACACTTAACTTTTTCTTGGGTCACCCCAATTCCTAAGTCGCTTACTAATCTTAGGTTGCCAAATTCTATAGGTCGTCCCATTGCTAACCCAGCTTCCTTAGGTCGTCGCCGACCTACCCCTTAGGTCGTCCACTACCTTAGGTCGCTCCAACACCCTATGACCTAAGCTACCACGACTTACTTCCTACACGACCTAAGCTACCAACCGATCCAACACTTAAGTCGTCACCGACTTAAGTCTTCCTTCCTTAAGTCGGTCAGTTCTTCTTAAGTCGTACATCTCTTAAGTCGGTTACGACTTAGGACTTGAAAAAAATTCTGCCCAAAATCTGAAACGACTTAACAACGCTAAAAATTCTAGATTTTTACAAACTTTTCGATCCGTAAAAATACGGGTCGTTACATTCTCTCCCCCTTAGGAATTTCGCCCCCGAAATTCCAAACAAACAAAGCAATCAAAGACTATTCTGCACGCCTACCATCCATAGCAATCAACAAACCATGCATCCAATTCTAGCTTAGCATGCGGAATTCTAAAACCAGAACAAGTTACAATGTCGTTAGATGACACGACACCTTAGGGCCATACCTTGAAGAGTTCAGGATGAGCTGCCTTCATCCTCTCTTCCACCTCCCACATACAGTCGTTATCATCATCACTCCATTGTACCTTGAGCAACTTAACTACCTTCCTCCTAAGCTGTTTCGTGTCGGTTTCCACAACACGAAGCAGCTTACGAGGTCTCTTATCGATTGGATCAACTTCAAAATCTTCACAGCTATCAGCAGAAACCACTGTATTCGAGTCGTGCACATACTTCCGTAGATACGATACATGAAAAACATTGTGCACACTCGACATCTTTTCTGGTAACTCCAATCTGTAAGCGAGCTTTCCAATTCGCTCGATGATCGGGAATGGTCCAACAAATCTCGGCGTCAATTTTCCTTTCTTCCCGAATCGAATAACATTCTTCAGTGGAGAAATCTTCACAAAAACCATATCACCAACGTCGAATTCCAAATCCTTACGACGCTTATCGGCATAACTCTTCTGACGGTCTTGGGCTGCCTTCATTCGCTGCCGAATGATCTCTATGCAATCCGAAGTCTGTCGAATCATCTCTGGCCCAAGCATCAACTTTTCTCCGGTCTCTAACCAACATGTCGGAGAGTTACACGGTCTTCCATACAATGCCTCATACGGTGCCATACCAATGCTCGACTGGTAACTGTTGTTATACGAAAATTCCACCAAATGAAGATGATCTTCCCATGATCCTCCGAAATCCAAAACACAAGCTCTAAGAAGATCTTCCAAAACTCGGTTGACTCTCTCAGTCTGACCATCTGTTTGAGGATGATAAGCTGTACTCAAACACAACTCGGTTCCCAAAACTTCCTGAAAGCTCTTCCAAAATCCACTAGTGAACAATGGGTCTCGATCGCTCACTATACTCTTCGGAATACCATGGAATCGAACTATCCACTTGACATACAACTCAGCCAACTTTGATGCGGTCCTAGTCGATCGAACAGGAATGAATCTTGCACTCTTAGTCAAACGATCTGCGATGACCCAAATCCCTTCATTTCCCGTTCTTGTTCTAGGCAATCCATCGATAAAATCCATCGACACTTGCTCCCACTTCCATGTAGGAACTTCTAATGGCTGAAGCAATCCACTGGGCTTCTTCTGTTCGGCTTTTATCAACTGGCAGTTCATGCACTTGGAAATAAAATTTCCAACATCATTCTTCATACCTTCCCTGTAGTAGGTTCTCTTCATATCCCGATACATCTTGTTTCCACCTGGATGAATTGTCAACTTTGAGTGATGACTTTCCCTTAGAACTTCACTCCTCAATTCATCTATATCGGGAACAACTAGTCGTCCTTGCTTCCGAAGCCAACCCTCTCGATCGACCTTGAATCCTTTATCCTTCTCTGGGTCCAATCCAGATTCCAAATCACGGATAATCTTGACAAGCTTATCGTCTCGCTTTTGGCTCTCGCCGATCCTTTCTACAAGAGTCGGACTTATCGATAAGTTTGCCAACATCTCAGGTTCCAATTCGCATCTAGGCCTGAAGTCAAATCCAGCTAAATACTCGAGACTCTTCCATTCTGAAAACATGGCTCCCAATCCTGCATGTCTTCGACTTAACGCATCTGCCACTGCGTTACCTTTTCCCGGAGTATAAGCTATACCAAAATAATATGATGCCAAAAACTCTAGCCAACGTTGCTGCCGAAGATTCAAATCCTTTTGGGAGAAAAGATACTTCAACAACTTATGATCTGTAAACAACTCGAATCGAACTCCCAATAGATAATGTCTCCACATCTTCAGAGCAAATACAATCGCCGCTAACTCCAAATCATGAGTCGGGTAATTCCTTTCATGCGGCTTCAGTTGTCGACTTGCATACGCAACAACTTTATCCCTCTACATCAGCACTGCTCCAAGTCCAGTACCACATGCGTCGGTGTAAACCACCATCTCATCATTCCCACTTGGAACAGTCAAAACAGGAGCACTTGTCAATCGCTCTTTCAGGATTCTGAAAGCTTGCTCACACTTATCTTCCCATCTGAACACTTGGTTCTTTTTCGTCAATCCTGTTAACGGTGCAGCCACCTTAGAGAAGTCTTTGATAAACTGTCGATAATATCCTGCTAATCCAAGAAAACTTCTCACATCAGATGCATTCTTAGGTCTAACCCAATCCTGGATTGCTGCCACCTTAGCGGGATCAACCGCTATTCCATTTCCAGAGATAACATGGCCTAAGAACCTCACTTCACTCTTCCAGAAGTGACACTTCGAAAACTTAGCCTTCAGCTGATGTTTCCGCAAGATCTCCAAAACAATACGCAAGTGCGTCTTGTGCTCTTCTTCAGTTCCGGAATAAATCAGAATATCATCCACGAACACAAGTACGAACTTGTTCAACTGATCTCTGAACACTCTATTCATAAGATCCACAAAATATGCTGGCGCGTTAGTCAATCCAAACGGCATTACCAGCCACTCAAAGAAACCGGATGGTGTCCTAAAAGCAGTCTTCGGCACACTATCCTTTGCCACTCTCAACTAGTGAAATCCCGTTGCCAAATCCATCTGAGAGAACACCTTAGCTTCGTGAAGCTGATCAAACAAGTCATCTATTCTCGGCAATGGATACTTGTTCTTCTTAGTCACCTTATTCAGCTCACGATAATCCACACACAACCTCAGCGATCCATCCGCTTTGGTGACAAACACAACTGGTGCACCCCATTCGGACACACTACGCCGAATGAATCCTTTCTGTAAAAGATCATCAACCTGCACCCTCAACTCTTGCTGTTCCCTAGGCGCCATCCGCATAAGAGGCATCACAACAGGTCTGGCTCCTTCAACTAGATCTATACAAAACTCGATCTCTCTATGCGGCGGTAACCCTTTGACTTCGTCAAAGACATCCTCAAATCCATTAACGATTGGCAACGATGATAGTCCATCCCGTGGAACAACCAGCGAATACATGAAGCTCATGAAGACGCCTTCTTCATGCTTACATCGTATCACAATCTTTCACCCCTCCACATTCTCGACTGTCACCTCCAACCTCTCACAATCAACCTTTGCCGCATAATTCCTAAGCCAGTCCATACCCAAAATAATTCTGCCTCACAAAGTTCAGAACAAAGCAATCACAAACAAAAGAGCAATCATGACTCGATACAATCAGACCACGACATAGCATACACAAACAAGACGAACCCCCAACTGGATTAGTCACAACCAATGGCCTATCAACAATATCCGGTTCCAAACCCAACCGGCCTACAAGTTCACTACAAACAAACGAATGCGACGCCCCAGTATCAAACAGAACTCTAACTGGAGCACCACAAAGGAAAAGAGTACCTTGAACCACCACACTCTTTCCTTTCTCTTCAACGGTAGGTGCCTTTGAAGATGATGGAATAGCTCCCAAAGCATAAGCTTGCACAATCTGCTTGTCCTTCCTCGGTTCTGGACAATCCTTCTTGATATGCCCCAGCTTGTCACAGTTGTGACACTTCATCGGTACCTTCGGATTCTTATAATCCCTAGAGAAATGGCCCTTCTGCTGACAATTGTAGCAAGTCACTTCGCCCTTCGGCTTCTTCTGGCCATCCTTACCCTTCTGCTGCTGCTGCTTCCTCTTCTTGTTTCCACCCTACTGTGGTTTAGACTCTCCCCTGGTCACAACAACAACATATCCTTCCTTAGGAAACAGACTCTCATGCCTGAGAGCTTTCTCCACAAGCTTCTCAAATGAATCGTCCAAATGATCCACCAACTGCCTCCCAAGATAACTGTCCAAGCCTGTCACAAACTTCTCATTCTTCTGATATGCAGATTCAATATACGACCGGGCATACTTGGAAAAAGCTTCAAACTTAGAAACATACTCAAGAACTGGTCTTCCACCTTGCTTGAGCTCCACGAACTTCTTGAACAGAACAGACTTCTGAGCAGTAGAAATGAACTTAGCTTCAAATCTGACTTGGAATTGCTCCCAAGTAATCTCTTCCTCCGGAGTATCAATGGTGATAGAGTTCCACCAATCAGAAGCTCTTCCCTGAATCTGCCTTGATGCTAACTTCCTCTTAGTCGCATCCTCAATTCCCAAATCACCAAAGATCCTTCTACAAGCATCTATCCACCTCTGGACTTCAATGGTTGATTCTTTCCCCAAGAAAACCTTTCCTCCAAGAGCAGTGTAGTCCTTACACAACTTAGCAAAATCCACCGGTTTTGGAGTTTGAACTTGAACTCCAACATCCACCGATGGCCCCGGAGCTGGCATCCTTCTCATGATCGAAGTCATCATAGCTTCGAACATAGCAGCATAATCAGCAGCCCCTTCAGTAGCACGGCCTTCCCTAGCAGCTGGTCTCCCTCTTCGACTCATACTTAATATCTATAAAAAGGAATGATTAGCACATCTAGAGAAACAACTGCATAAAGGACTCAAACTCTAATAAGCTACTATATTATATATAGTAATCATCCATCAAAATACAATTACGTCTCTCATACGTAGTTACGTCAGCGAGCGTGGGGTAAAATCAATTAACCAAAGCTCTGATACCAAATGTGACGACCGCCCATGACCCCTGCACTGAACCTAGAGAAAATGCGTTGTAAAGTGTGCCAGGCGACCATGGACGATTGTCAGGGTAAATTAAAACAGCAGAATCTATCGTATTACTCACAGCGCATGGACAAAATACAATAGAATATATATATAGTGAAGCTTCACAGAAATAGAATCTCATTAATAAAACTTCATAATAGTTGGATACAAACATCTGAATAGTCAATACATCAAGCCTCACTACATATCACTCAGAGAATATACAAACAGCGGAACACCCAGTACATATAGTAAGAAGTTAATATGCAATACTCCAGCTCGTCTTCGTCATCAACAACGTGGAAAGCAAGAACAACACCTGTCACCTGCTACCTAGTCTGCCCGTCCCAAAATGGACGAACAGCCCAAGGCAATAAGAGTTAAACATAAAGCCTTGAGTCAGACAACAGTCTTAGTGAGCAGTAAATTAACTAACAACATACCAAAAGAGCATAAAGGAAAAGGAATAGGAATACAACCCTCCCACTCCACCTCTTTCTACAGTGATAGCCCCCAGACACACACTAAGCAGAAGCAAGCATAGCAAAGCATACAATTTAAAGTAAAGCAATAATCACTCGAGTCAAGGGCGATGTTTTCCAAGTACAAACCCCCAAGGCCTAAACCAAGATCAGATAAGCACCTAGAAAATACCGCTCTTGAGACCGAATGATGATACAACCAAACATCCATGACTCTGGCTATCACTGTTATCATTGCCTCAATATCACCGTTAATTGAATGACCGGCACATTCTTTCAGCCGTCCGTCAAGGGCTAATGGAAAACCCCGGTTCTAGACATAACTCTGCACGTCATCGTGACCCGTGCCTAGGACTATCGAATCTGCCCAGAGTACTTGACTAGCAATCATTAGCCTTCAGGGACTATCGAATCTGCCCAACGTACTCTTGCTTTGAGCATGCTAGAACCTTCAACAACGATGAGATCTCAGCCTCCTAGTCATCCTCCTCGACGACTATTTCCATACTAGCTCAAGCGCCTCTTGAGCAAACCATTATCCTCAACTCGAACCATTTCATCGAGTTATCAACATGCTTGGAATGATCCCGTCTGGATTAGACCAAGACTATCTCATATCATACTTCGCCTCATCATCATCATAGCAAAGTCTCATCTCAACATCATCATCGAATCTATCCATATGAGCTTCATCATCCGCTACATATACCACGAGCAGCTTTTCCAATTCAAGAGCCTTTCCCTTAGCTTTTGAATCATCTTCGACCATCTTGTCTAAATCAAATCATCAATCATCTAATTCATAGAAATCAATCAAATCAAACATTAATCCAAGTAAACAAGCATTCAAATATGATCTAAATGGACAATTATAACAATAATGGCAATTTCGTAATTAAAGAGTTGAAAGTCTAACAAGCATGAAAACATGAGAATTATCTCTACAACTTGATGAATGAACTTGCAAGGTTAATCATGTAGTAAAATGGTTGTCAAATCATCATGAACAATGGATCTATATGGATCTACACTGAGGTTACAAAAATGCATGGAAATCACTACTTTAACACAAAATCAAGCCAACGATCCGATATACTCCTTTGGATCCGTGTGAGAGATAATCACCACTCACCCAATCACCAAAACAACTCAAAAGCAACACACTTCAGATCTGGACAGCGAAGGATCTAACTTGATCTATCACCAATCCGCTACAAACGATGAAATCTCTCTTCGAAGAATGTAGATCTTCAATCTAAGCTCTTCGATCTTCGATTTGATCTTCAATATGGATGGAAGGAATCACTAGATTAGAGTGGAGGAAAGAAGTGAAAAAGTGTAGAAGTTGAGCTCTCAATATGGCAGCACTTCGTCGCTTCGAAATCCGGATCCCAAAAATGAAGAAATAGACGAGTATTTAAAGGCAGATTTTTAGGTCGTCCGCCCCTTAAGTCGTCGCCGACTTAACAAAGACCCTCCGACCTACGACCTACAGAACTCACGACCTAACCCTCTGCGCGACATAACATCCTCCGACGCAACGACTTAGCATAAGCACGCGACATAGCTACTACACGACCTAACAGACCATCCGATCTTCAAACCCACTATCTACGACTTAACAGGGTCTCCGACTTAACAGGGTCTCCGACTTAACAGGGTAGCCGACCTAACAACTCAACAGAGTTACGCCTTAATGATTTAGCAACTCTACGACTTAACAGCTAACACCTAAGTCGTCTACGACTTAATACAGACGACTTAAACTCATGCTCGACTTAACACTTGCCGAGATAACTTCGACCTACGACCTATCGCCTCACGACATAACAACTTACGACCTAAAATCCTTAAGTCGCTCAAACGACCTAACTTCCTAACTAGCTCAATCCCTTAGGTCGTTAACTCCTTAAGTCGTCTATGTCTTAAGTCGGTCAATTCCTTAGGTCGTTAACTCGCCCAGCCGACCTAACACTTAACTTTTTCTTGGGTCACCCCAATTCCTAAGTCGCTTACTAATCTTAGGTTGCCAAATTCTATAGGTCGTCCCATTGCTAACCCAGCTTCCTTAGGTCGTCGCCGACCTACCCCTTAGGTCGTCCACTACCTTAGGTCGCTCCAACACCCTATGACCTAAGCTACCTCGACTTACTTCCTACACGACCTAAGCTACCAACCGATCTAACACTTAAATCATCACTGACTTAGGTCTTCCTTCCTTAAGTCGGTCAGTTCTTCTTAATTCGTACATCTCTTAAGTCGGTTACGACTTAGGACTTGAACAAAATTCTGCCCAAAATCTGAAACGACTTAACAACGCTAAAAATTCCAGATTTTTACGAACTTTTCGATCCGTAAAAATACGGGTCGTTACAACAAGTGACATCGAATTGAATAAAATTAGCGAACTATTGAAATTTATTTTTAGGATTAAAATTCAAATTTAAATTTAAATGCGTCGAAAATTAACTAAAATTAAATCGAATTAAATTGAGGCTAATAATTAGAATCTGGCCTAAAACATATAGAGCCGACCCTATCCACCTTTCTCCGCGCTTCTGGAAATCTCTACCCACTTCCTGATTAAGCTCGAACCTAATTCCCCTTATTAACATTTACCCTAAATTTCAAAATCATAAAATGAATTCGTCACTTAAAAAAATCAATTGAAGTCGCATATAGGATAGGTCAAATCGGTGACACCGAAGGCATTGTAGTGAGGCTCGGTATGGCAGCCACGACTAGTGCGGCCACGACTTGGCGATGGTGACTAGAAAATCAAGCTGACATGATGGAGGAGCTCGCGATCAAGATGGGAACATGACCTAATTTTGCAACCTGGATTGTCGCGATGTAATTAATGACGCGGGGAGAGGCTAAGGTCGAGCACGACCTGGTGGAACTTGAGCGAAAGCGACATGGGGTTGGGGGATTAGGCGAGCTTGCTGGCGATGTTGCTATCGATTTGGAAGAGGTCATAACTGACCTAGGATGGAGGCGAAGGTTGTAGCTGCTGTTGCTAGGAAGTGGGAGATGAGGTGGAACGTTCGTGCAATTGGAGGCTGAGGTAGTGGTTCGGGGATGTGCATGCTTTGGTGGTCGAGCCGATGATGTCCTAAAGTCGACCAGTGACCTGATGAAGAAGAGAGCACACAACGATAGCAAGCTGTTAATGCTAGGTGAAGTGGCATAGCTATCGATGGTGGAAATGCAAGTGAAATCGAAGCCTGAAGCTTGTTTATTGTGACAGTCCTTAATTGAATGGACCGAGCGTAGGTTTGGTGAGTTAATCTCACTCACAACTATGTCATATTCACCTATATGTTTGCTCGATTAGTTATTGAGTGGATTATTAGATGCGAATGGTTTGAGTTGGTGATGAGTTTGATTGTTTGATGTTTGTTAATGCATATAATGATTTTTTTGATATTGTAATGATTAATGTTGGATGGTTGATTTGTGATGATTGTTAGTAATTTGACGTTTGCAAATAATTGAATGGAATTTGAAATTTATTAGAAAAGAGGAAAATAAATTAAAAGATGTAAATTTGAAATAAATTAATTAATTTGGAGATAAATATTGAATTCTAGATGATTTTTTATTTAATAAAAGATGAGAAATAATTTGAAAGTAAATAGTGAATTTTGGAAAGATGTTTTATTTAATATTAAGATTTTCAATAAATGGATAATTTGAATAAGAAATAATTTTGAATAGAATATATAGGTTTCGTAATTTTGAGGATTACGAACAGGAAAATTATTTTTGAAAAATAGATGAATTTCGGGATTTTATAAAATAAGGAAATTTCGAAGTTTGTTTACTGATGATTATAAAAGTATTTAGAGGATATTTATGAAATAAAGTTTGAAATCTATATTTTCGTAAAGATGGGCAATATAAATCTAAATAAAATGACATCTTGAAGTACTACAAAGTGAATGTAAATTATTTTATTTATTGAGAGAAAATTTGCATTTGTTATATAATGAGAAGTGAACTCTGGAAGAAATTTTTATATATTTGAGAGCAACTATCGAAGTATCTTGGGAATAAATTATAAGAAGTAGAATTAGAGTTAGATGAATTATTTATCAATAATATTGGTTTAAAGAGGTTTGAAAATAAATAAGGAATTTAAAAGATGAATTTAAAATGATAAATTTAAGTTTGAAAATATTTATGGAATGAGAATAATCTTTTTATTTGATGTATTTTAATAATATCAAAGTGGAAATTTGAAGTGAAATTAATTTTTGAGGTTTTAAGAATTTATTAGCGAGTTTGAATAAATGTTTCTTCGAATCCAAATGCATTGATTTGAAATATAGATTTTGAAATTAGATAAGAGAATCAATAATTATTATTTTAAAAAGGGAAATAAATAAAAGAGATATTTTGTGACTAAACATGAATGAAGTATTTTTATAAAAAGATGGAACAAAAATGAAGTGTAATATTACAAAATGAAAACGCTTCATCTGGTTAGATAATAATTGAATAAAATATTAACGTGTGTGGATGATTGTTGATTGCTTGTTACAAACGAGATGAAGTTAAAATTACCCATTGTGTTGAAATATAAAGTAATAAAAATGAAATATAATGAATTAGGAAGCGATTTAAGCGAGAGTTACTTAATAAGTGAAGTAGAAATTTGTTTAGTGTTGGTTAATTGAGGGTGTTGTGTATATATATTTCACCGGGCACTGTGGGACATCCATGTGGTGTGTATTTATTTATTCAACACAAGTATAATATCGAAAAATTCATCGAGGACCAAGTATTTGATATTTGGATGTTAATGGAATTATACACCCACATTGATCAATATTTTTTGTATTTCCGACTTAACGTGTGAGGTAAACTATATTACTACTTACTATAATTTAAAGCGGGAATATGATTATCTCCACTTTTGAGTGAAACGTGGAGTACGAAGTCCCGACGAGGATGTGACGACCATAAGTTGTTATGCTAGCCCCATCCTAGCTTGCCGAGTGTAACGACCCACTTTTTTGGACGGTTTAAATTGACAATAAACCACACATGTCAGACTCGAAACATTCAAAAGGTAGGATTGTTATGGGGTAAATAAGAAAAAGCAGAGAAAAAAGAAAAACAAAACACAGAATCTCACAACGGAATGACAAAATATAATAATCAATTAAACAGTACATGAAGCTGTTTACAAATAACATTTGATTACACTTTTACAATACAAATCAGAGTTACACATACAACATAAATAAATAAATAATGCAGTGGATCAACATGATGCAGTGGAATACATATAAAAAATAATAATAGTAGAAAATCTTCGTCTTCATCCTCCAGAAATAAGGTTTTCAATACACTGAAAAGCTCAGACTGACCCGAGCGTAATGAAAAGATAAAACACTCGAGTCAGAACTAAAAGATCTTATGTAAATTAAATCAACATCAAATAAATATGAGTGTAATGGCTTCAGAGATGTTTACGAGGTTTGACATCTCCTATCCAATGTCTAACGTGAGTGCAATAACTTAAGAGATGCTCGGTATTACCATCTCCTAAGGATCCGTTAAACTATCTACTATGTAGTACAATACACTATTATAATATTCCTACAGTAAAGTAAAGTATTAAGATAACATTAAGGCGTTACTCATATCCCCCTTAACACATTTTATATATTCCCATGGTCTATACAATACCGTAAACTCCACCAAACCGGTGGTTTACCCATAGGGCACTCCATACGTACGGTACAAAAAAAACTCGTAGTGGGCGCGATAAGGCATGTAACAAGGCACGCGAGGCAATGCCTAGCGTAGGATACTACCGTTTTACAGATCCGGAATGGTGGTAACGCATAGCAACTACTACCGCCCACCTCGAAACACACTCCCAAATCAAATCGAGGGGTGGCCACCAAATCAATCACAAAGTCATAATATGGTATCGAAGAAATGTGTCCGATCGGAGGTGCGACCTCACTTGGCCCGGCATGGCTCCTGTTTTAGCCATGTCAAGCTAACTCACGTGAGTCAGGGCTATGATAATACCTCATACAGAATTGTTCACCAAACCATCCTACTTTATTCTGGAATCTCCACCACGTACACAGTTGTTAAAGTGGGTTTCGATATTGGCAGAGAGTCTGACAATATCTGATCCTTGTCTCTTAACAACCAAGCGCTTATTTCGCACCGGATGGTTCTTTTACATTTCAAAAATCAATTCACAATTGATATCAAAATATCATATTCTCAAAACCATATTGCTTTCGAAACCATATTCACTTTCGAAATCATATCGATAAGCTAGGTTAATTAAATCCTTATTGCAAAATCATCATATTTACTCAAATATGTCATTTCAAATCCCAACTTAAGTTATAGCATCATTTAACCATATTCGCTTTTAAATCAAGGGTTTAAATATAAACACTTCCACTTTATACAGTCTGAAATTTAGAAAACAGTTTAGATAGTTATAAATAGTTTAAATAGTTTAGCACAGTTTAAAATAAATTTTTATATAGTTTAAAATACTTTAAAATAGTTTAAAAATAGATTGAAAATAGTTTGAAAATCTTAATAATCAGGATTTTTTTAGATAAGTTATTTTTGACCAGTTTATATAAAATAATAAATTTGAAATTAAAATCAAATTAGATTATTTCTTTCAATTCAACATATCTGGACCATGTCCAGCTTTCAAATCAACAAACTAAATTTTGTCTTTCAATTCAGATTCTCTTTTAAAACCATTTAATCAACATCGATTCAAATCCATGTTCGGACTATAAATTTAAACTATCTCAAATTTAGTAGATTTCAAAGTTTAAATATTCAAATATTTCAATAACTCAATTTCGATAAATTCCATTTATACTTCAAATCAAACTATAAAATTTCAATTTAAATCCTTTAAACAATTCATTTAAACCAATTCCAATTTCAACATTTAAAGCTTGGATTTTCAAAAATAATTCAGTTTATATAAATCAAATTATATTTCAAAATATCATTTAACTGGATTCAAAAATTTTAGGTTTTAAAATCATTTAATCTAACCAATCCGGTGTCCATATATAATTTTCTACCTAATGGTCAAGTGATACAGATATATATCATTTCAATCCGCAATAATTAAAAATTTACGAGTATATATCATTTCAATCCGCAATTCCGAATTTAACTTCAAATCTATAGAATTGCTCGGGTTTAACATTTCAACCCATAACGATTTTTTCCTAATCTATAGATCGTTCGAGCATGTATCATTTCAACCCATAGGGATTTTCTAACAATAACCTAAGGGAACATGCAGTATGATATCAATATATATAAAATAACATAACATCCAGTCATCCAATATCAACAATTATACATCCATCACAATCATCATTCAAATCAACAAATAAATAACAACAATTGACTGATTATAAAAAATAGGTATTAACAGGCAATTTAAAATTCAATATTAAATTAAAGGCGATTAAATTCAATAAAAGTCAGATTTAACTGGAACGTCAATATAAATATACCAAACAACACCCAATCAATTTCTAATCACATCATAAATTCAATTTAACTAACATAAGATAATTTAGTAGTCATAAGTGGGTTAAAAAATGCACCTTTGATTTCAAATCGATTTGAAATCCAAAATAAGGCCCAAAATTCAACTATCTCCGAATTCATCCAAAATAGTTCCAAAATGTCCGAAATTTTGATACGATCCCAACGGAACAAACTACACATAAATCCGACCTCGTACGTAAAAGTTATACACATTAGAAGATTGAAATCAATTTTAAAAAAAACAACTCACTCACACGCCAGCACTACTGAACCAGAAACCCTATCTCGTCCCTGCACATCGCGTTCCAACCACGGAGGCCACCTACAACCACGCCTCCATCGGCGCCGCAATGGTCGGCCGCAGCCTAGCTGAGTACTCCAGAACGAACGCCCCTTGCCATGCCTCCTCGCCTGAGCCTCGCGACCCAACGTTGACGATCGACGTCGTCCCCAAAACTGAGTCGCCGCCATAGGTTTTAAAACCCTAATCTAATTGTTTAAGGCGATCCATCCATCGATTTCCCAAACGAACAATGCTGATGCACTCCACTCGCCAATCTCCAAACAACCATATCCTCCAATCGACGATCCATTGACGTTGATCATCCTTCAATTGAACGGCCGAGATTTATCCCTCAAATTATGGACACACAAAGACCCAAATCAAAAAGCAAACTGTAGATCTAGCTTGCGCTCGTCGAGAGCTTCCAATCGGTATATAATATGATAGGGTTTCGAGAAGTTTGATTTTGAAATTGATTTGGAAATTGAATTTAGGGTTTGTAATCTGAATTGGTTTCTGCCATTGAGAAGAGAGAAGCAGACAGAAGGAATTGTACGTACCGAGATAAAAAATAAAATGGCTGCTAGGGTTTAGAAAGATCTATTTATAATAACAAAGCCCGATAAGAATGAATAACGCCCGAATTGATTTGAATTGACAATAACGACCCAAAAAGCCCGTTCTGCCTCCGAAACTAAAGTGGGTCATCCCATATATCAAAATAGATGTTTTCGATATTTTTAAACTTAATAGAACAGGTTTCAAGTCCTAATTCCATCCTATGAAGAAGTTAGCTTTTAAAATCAGTTTATTTCAAATTGAATCGAATTAAATTGATTTCTACGGGTTTCAAGCCCGCACGACCAAACGACAAGTCCGATCGCTATGAAACTTGAAATCCTATAATAATTCATCGCTACGGATCCGATGAAACTGGTTTCGTCGAAATCCGATACAGTGGCCAAAATGGCTATTTTCGCGTTAATTAAATAGATTATTATTAAATTAATTAAATCCCTTTTCAATCTTCAAATTTAATAACTAACAATTTTTATCATTTTTGATTACTTAGTAATTTATAATCTTTTAAAACAAATTTCCATGTCAAACCAATGTTAAATATTGCACTAATGACGGTGTTCAATTTTAATAGCAATAAATCCAATTGATTATTATTTTAAATTCTAATAAATCCATTTATTTGATTTTCATCTTATTATTCAATCCATTGTTACTCTATTGATATAATTAACATTGATTTACCATTTTTTACATCGAATTCTACAGTTATCATTTTAATTCACATTAACTACAATATTTCAGTAGATTAATTGCAATTGATTTCCAATTTATTTCAACGAATTAAATAGTGAATTTATAATTAAACCATTGTTACAACTTACCAATTCAAACACATTTCTATGTTTATTGTTAACAAACAAAACAAATAAATTCACATACTAATTCATTATTCTATATTAACCAATTCCAATTAATTACATACAATTTCATTGTTTAATACAACATTTGGTTTATTTATTTATTTATTTATTTACAGTTTATAACAAATTTTAAATTTTCAATCATTTCAATTAAATGAAATGGCATTAAAATAGTTTTCAATTGCTTTAATTAACATCTTTAAATTTCATTCTAGTTATTATTCTCATCGATAAATCACAAATTTTAATTTCTTCTAATATTAACACCAATATCTTATTAAATAACATATTTTTAATTATCAAAAATTACGGGTCGTTACAGTCTCCCCTACTCAAAACTTTTCGTCCTCGAAAAGGGAAAGGAGGAGTTAAGGAATTAATATACCTTATTCAAAGCATTAAATTTATAAATAATTAATTTTCATAATTAGATAATTTAAATAAAATATATTAATTTATAAACAATTAAATCCTTTCTTATTCAATTTCAATAAAAGTTTGAAAAACATTTCCTACTTTCACAAAAAAAATTTCTAAGTCCAAAATTCATGGAAAATTTTAGCAGAGTCTCCTTTGTATGGAGAGGTCCGAAAGAAATAATAATATCAATAATAACATATATATATATATATATCATATTTCAAAATAAAATATCCCAAACCACGAAAAAATAATATTATATCGCTAGGAAACCGTAATCCGAAAACGTACCTATTTGTCGGGCAAACAACGCTTCTTTATGAAACCAAAAGCAGTAGCTATTATTTCCATAAACCTGTATTTCACTTATATAGTCCAAAAGAGTTAAAATTATGTAAAAAGAGAAATATTTAAGTTGTTTCAATTAGTAACAAAACAAATCAAAACAACATAACAATAGTCACATGCAAATAAAACAATACAAACATCACATGCAATCAAAGTAACCAGCCATCCATCCATAACAACCAAAACAAATGGTTTGTTCGGGTTTAGAAACTTTGAATCGTATAAAATGATAAATAAACTACTAAGTATACCATACACTCAACAGTCTTAGTGTGACGACCCAACTTTCCACTACCGGAAAATCACGCCGTTTTTAAGAAAGAAAGGGGTGAGAAATAGAAAAGATAAAGAAGAAAGAAGAAACAACATCAGAATCTCAACAGCGGAACGAATAAAATATAATATATCACATAAGAGAATACATAATATCATATACATCAGAGTTACACAGATAATACAACATACACTAGACAGTTATAAACACCTGTCTAGTTAATACAACTCGATACAATACAAATAAAACACAGAGATACCAACACAGCGTAATACTATATATATATCTACAACGCTGAAGCCTCCTGCTCCATTGCTCCTCCACAATTCGTCAAAGCAAACCTGAATCCCTTGGCTACCCGTAAAAATTTGGGTACCCGAGAGTTTAGGAAAAACAGGAAATAAACTCCGGGTCAGACATGGGTCTGGTATGAGTAACAGGTTAAAGTTGCTTAACTTTGAAAATCCTTTGAAAACAAAAGGTATCACGTAAGACATCCCACACATAAACATGGAAATGTTTTTACCTTACGCTAACCAAAACATTTGATAGGAAATCCAATGATATTATAATAGGTCTAGGGTTTTCAAGTAAATAGAAAATAGCTGAAATTATTACATGATTAAATTCCAGCATACTAGGTTTACAATCAAATCCGATGGCACTTATTGGATTTTGGATTCCATACAATGGCAGGGCTACTGGGGTACCGCCCGTCACAGTACGTGGCCTAGATCACCGTACCAAGAACCCACCCTAAGTTCCCTGCAACACAAGACCGGAACCATCCCTTACTGGACAGTCCCAAACAAGACAACCCCGGCAGTTGGAGCTCAAAACTGCCCACACAGCCGAAAATAAAAGGGACATCTAGACAGGGGTATATCTCGCTCTCAAGTGGGTGCTACCCACGAAGCCTTGCTGCACCTCCCCTGTTTTAGCCATTCCCGGTTGATGAGGCTTGAGGTCACGATTACCTTGTCAGAACTCATCACTTAGAATGCTCATCGTCCGCCTGACGATGTGCTGAAAGCATTCAATCCATACAAGTTCGTTCCGGGTTCGAACGAAACCGAAGGCATTATCTCGTTACACTCATTTTGGAATCACCCTCAGAGTTAACGACAATAACCCTTGCACTCTAAATCTTCATCTTCACTTGAGATTCACGACCTATCGTTATTTTGGATCGATGTGGTATTCGGGTCTCCAGACCTAGAATCCCGGTATACGGAAACCCGATCCCGGTCTCATCGAAATCCAAACCGTGTCTTTTAAGGCCAAGTTGTTTTAAAGTTAAAACAATTCATTTTAATTATCTATATACACACAGATAGATAGTTCACAATATCACAGATAGATAATCTACAATATCATCATAACAGATAATCTATATCACACAGCATTAATTATCTCCTATCAGAGAATTCAAACCATTCAAGGAAATCAATATCATCCATCAATACATAAGCAATGATTCATAAACACATCATTTATAATTAATTTAAAATGAATTAAATTAATTACTTAATCTCTAATTAATTTAAAGTAAATTAAATTAATTACTTCATCACTATAAATCTTGCTTACTTAACCATTGATTAATTACAAATCAATTAATTAATCATTCTCTAGATTTCCATCTTAATTAATCATCCTGGATTAATTATCTTTTAATTACATTCAAGTAATTATCTTTCAATTAATTTCACAAATTAATTATCTTTAACCAAAAACAGTAATTAACCTTTAATTACTCTTTTCATTAATTAACCATAATTAATTATATCTATCCTTAATTAATTATAATTAATTAATTACTCAAAATCACTTATTATTGATTAATTAGTTTTAATGAATCAATTCTTAATCAATTATAGAAATTAATGATCCCTAATTATATTTCAATTAATTATTTCATTAAAATTAATTTATTAACTAACTACACTTATTAATCAGTCTTGATTAATCTCATTCAGTAATTAACTACTCTTAATTACTTCACTTAAGAAATTAATTACTCCTTTAATTAATTATCTCAATTAATCCCTTGATTAATTTTACAAAGTAATTTAATCCAAATTACTTTCATTATTAAATCATCTTCAATTAATTACATATAGTAATTACCATTAATTACTTTACTATGTATTTATACTTCATTTATTATATTTAAGCAATTACTTATCAAATCATCCAATGATAAATTTAAATTAATTAAACTAAATTAATTAACTTTAAATAATCAAATTAAACTCCATTAATTATATTAAGTAATTCATTCCTTAATTACTTCCATTATGTAATTACTTTCAAATAATTTCACAAATGATTATCTTTAAATTTATCAATCTAATTTATTATTAAAATTAATCACCTTGATTAATACTTAAAAATCTTTAGTTAATTATCTTATGGTCTAATAACATTCTTTAATCACTTTTAATTAATCTTTAATTTTAAATTAATCTAAATCATTCATTTATAAAAATAATTTATTCCTTAATTGTCTTATTAATTTAAATCACTTAATTTCCTTGATCATTTTTAAGGTGATCTATTCCTTTATTTATGACTTCATTATCATTTAAGTGTGTTTAAATCTTACACTTCTAAATTTAGATCCACTTCCATCTTGAATTTACGGTTCAAAATGATTATATAATTTATAACATTAACCAATTTAAAATATCCCTTTCTGTCTTATCTTAAAATAAATGAAAGAACATTTATTATTTACATAGGAACTTATATAAGGAGAACCTTTAACAAATTCTACTTAATTTTATTTAAAAATTTAGCCTTTAAAATACGTCGCTATTTAACTTCCATTTAAACTCCTTTTAAAAAAAGAACTTATCAAAATCAAGTTGAATTATGTGTTTGGAAACAAATCTACTTTTAAATTCAAAGTTTGTTGATCTAAACTTAGAACTGGGTTTAATGCTTGCTTAAAACCATTATCACAACCTTTAAACTCATTTAATTTTTGTAAAAAATTCAAATTTATTAAAAGTAACACAAACAGTGACAAGTTTATTAAAACCTGTAACCACAACTTAATACTCGAGCAAACCACGTTCTTGCTTCGAGTCCATCCTAGATTTACTTCGAGTAAATCACGGAAAACACTCAGGAAAACGCGAGTCATTCCCTGCTTCTTCTCCTCCTCCTTTTATATTTTTAAAACTTGCTTTGTTTAAATTTTGAAAACATTTTCCCTCGCGTACAAACCCGATAACCACTCGAGCCCATCACTCCATTTTCTCGAGAATACTTCGAGACGAACTCCCTATTTTCCAGTTATATGAACTGACACCATAACCACCACCGTGCACGTGCACAGTTCCTCCACGCCGCCGCTACCCCCGATGAATCGTCACCCACATCGGCGATCAACCTCCGACCCATCTCCAATCATCTGGACTTAATCAACGCCGCGAATTCAAAAACGAACACAGAGCTTGGACCTGGAAACGCAACAGGCCTCACCACTCAAACCCTGTCAACATCGCCTCGTCCCCGCCGTGCCGACCATCTGCGTGCTCCCACCCCCGGCCTTGACTTCGACATCACCCAATCTTCTACCACCCGAAGTATCAAAACACTCGATCAACTATACTGTACGTAGTGATCGAACTTTCACTACCCCATAAAACTAGGGTTCCTGGAAGAAACCCCTTACCGCAACTTCCATGATGAAGTATATCACCATCCACCATTTTTCTGAAGTGCTACGATCACTCCTCCATCACTAGGCAGAACCCCGACCACCACAACTCCATAGATCATCAGAAATCCCCTAAAAACACTTTTCTGGTCAAACCAGAACTGCTCTCGAATCCCATCACTAAAAATTATGATTCGAGTGTTAAAAATCATATTTTGATATAAGCATTTAGTTTATATGCCTGAATCTACGAATTTTGTTAGTTGGATTTTAGCTTGTTTTAGTTGCTCTGTAGTTTTTCTTATTTCCAGAGGTAACACCAAGTTGTTTTGACTTAAACAAGTTTTAAATCTAAAGTCTATGATATAACAACGAATTTTGTTCTAGACTTAGATACAAATGAAGATTTGATCATGAGTATTTGGTTTAAGAATTTATTTAGAACCTGGAATTTAAAACCAGAGAACATCTTAACCATAACAACAAAACATTGACATACATATCCACATAGTTTAAAACATATCCACAGGCCTACTTGCTTTCAGAGATAATCAAGCAATATAATTTTATACTTGCATTTTTTTATAAAAATGTTACTCACCAGATTTTGAAACTTGAAGAACAGAGCACATTTTTGAAACAAGCTTTTAAAACTGGAAAATTGCTTGAAAGTTGCTAGCTTGATTCTCCTGTAAATCTTCTTGTTTTTGTTTAAATGAAGGATGCTTCAGTTTGAAATAAAACTTCTGGTATGCTAAGTTTTTCTTTGTAACCGAAAATGAGACAAGGAAGATAGATTGATAAATATAACAATGCTTACACGATTGTTTATTTTCTTTTGTACAACCAGGTCAGAGATTTTTCTCTTTAACAAAATGGCTGAGATGATTTCGACCTTGCTAGAGATAATGGCATTTAATGCCTTGGTCCTTTTGTCTACAAACCCATACTTATCTTCTTTTTTTTTTAAATTTCGTATAGTACTTGTGATTTTCTTTTGCCTGTACAAACATGAAGATATTTATTTCTTTCTCTTTTGCCTTGCAGCCTTATCTACATGATTTTTCCAGAATTATGTCAAGTGTTTACTTATGAGCTTACAGCCTTGTATCATGTGTATCCAGAATTAACTAAGTCTTCATAACTATTTATATCTTTCCTTTAGTCTTATGCTTGGAAATATAACTAAGTTTCTATTTCTTTTTAAAGCTTAAGTATCAAACATTTACTTTATATTCCTATATTATTAATATTTTTAGAGAAAATAAAACAAAGATATTTATATATATACAAGTAACAACTTTACAAATATCTTTAAAATCCAAACATTTTAAATATCTACCCTATTTAATTTTAAGACTTTTAAATTCAAACTAAATTCTAAATCCAATTTTAAAAATCAAGTTATATATATACATATAACAACATATTTACTTTAAAAATAATACTTCTATTTAAAAATCTATTTATATTTATGTATATAACAATACATTACTAAATGTTATTTGAAAACAATAATTTGTCAAATTAAATAATTTATAAAAGAGATTTTAACTTCCTATTATCATTAAATGAATTAATATCTCATATTTATTAAACCATATTTTAAAACAAACCTTTTTATTTAATTCTTGAATTAAGCTAAGATATATATTTAAATCAATTAAACATTTACCTTAACTATTTTAAAACTATATATTCTATATTAAATCCTAATTTCCAAATTACCAAAAATATATTTAGAATTTGAAAACAAGATTTATTTATTTATTAGATTCCAACCAAAGATTTCTATTTACAATATATACAAATATATATACATTATAAATAGAAAACAGTTTATTAGCTTTTTAAAAGATAAATTATCAGTTAAATATCATTTAAAAGAAGATTATTATATCAATTCTAAATTTATCAACAAGAATTTATCAAATCAATTTAATTTTAAATGCAGATTATTAAATTGATATTGTCAGAAATTCCGGGATGTCACATTCCTCCCCTCTTAAAAGAATTTCGTCCCCGAAATTTAAAACAAAGGTAATTTAATAATCTAATTAAAGATTTAATTTTAAAAACACAAGCATATATCAATCATATGCTAACAACCATAGCAACCAACACATCCAATCAAACAAACAATCAAAACCAACTATCCAGACAAAATACTGGATAGAATTCTCTCGAGTTTTCCCGAGTATAAAGATCGGGTTACTCGCTCTACAGAATCCAAACAATCAATAATACCAAGCTACAGAGCTACCACTCATCTAGATCTACACAACTAGACAGGATATCAGACTATAGACAAGTCTGACTCAACATCCAAAACTTCCTGAACTGCTGGCTCCACAACCAGAGATAGATCTTACACGTACTCCCTCAGAGATACGCGAAACACATCGAATTCCAGTTATCCAACTGACACTCCACTCCAGAAGACCAAACACTTACCCTCACCAGAACTAGAGAAAATCCAAGATATCTCGGAGCTGACTTCCCAGTCTTACTAAACTTACCTTCGGTCGGAGAAAGCTTATCCAAAATCAAATTCCCGACTTCGAAATCCAAATTCCACCGTCTCTTATCCACAAAACTCGTCTGACGATCCTGGGCTGCCTACATCCCTACTGATCAGCTCATCCTCCGCTGATGCCTCACAAAGCAACTCATCAAAATGATCCACTCACGATCAATCCAAGAACACAAACTCGACTCCTCAAACATCAGAAGACTGAACTTACTTTTTCAATCCGAAAAGATAAAACAGATGCACCTCCAAACTGCTTCCGCTGCACAACTCTGATCCGGAGAAGATGAAAAATACTGATGATACACACAAGCACAAACTGGACAACACTTCCCAAAAATATGGTTCAATCGATCCATAAAGAAGAAAGCTCAGAAATACCGAAAGATCTCTGACTAACCAAGAGAACACTCCACTATCGCAAGTCACTTTTGCGATCAACCCAATCTAATGTCCAAAGAAAACTGCTCTCTCTCTATCAATCAGAACAGCTCAAGCTTATCTAGCCAATCCATCGAAGAAATGGGTCCACAAAGCTGCTTCTGAACTTCTCTTCTAGAAAACTGCTGACAGATGACCTCCTTGCCTGCACACAGAACAAATCTAAACTGTGACGCTGCCACCGAAGCCAAAGACTTCCTAATCCAAACTCCTCGAGAAACTCAGGCCTCAAAGCCAAACAAAAACACTCAGCTGAATGTAGCCTCAACACCAAAACAGACACTCTTCCTTAAACCTGCTCCAAAGAACATCTTCGGAGACATCCATAGTCACTGTATCTCATCACACAGCTACTACTTCCCTAGGCATCAAGATACCATCACTAGCTTCTGCTCAACTGACAGAATCCAAATTCTACTCATCCAAACTCTCGAAAATCCGCTCACACGAGCGCGATCATCTTACACTTAAATGCTGGACTCCGAACCCTCACAGATATCCTTCAGAAATTGGTGAAATCCTTACACCACACAAAGATTCACTCGAGACGGTATTAGATCTACAGTCTCGGCAGAAACACTTCCATCCCCATCAGACTCCAATCATTGGTAGTCGTGTTATACACACCACTACCCTATTCTACCTTTATAACTTATATTGGAAAACCCGAACAGGTAACCCAACAGATAGGCAGAAATATATAAATATATATATATCAAAAATACAAGTACGCTCTCTCAAGATAGACACCACTCCAGAGCCTAGGTATTCACTCAACCTAATGCTCTGATACCACGTGTGACGACCCAACTTTCCACTACCGGAAAATCACGCCGTTTTTAAGAAAGAAAGGGGTGAGAAATAGAAAAGATAAAGAAGAAAGAAGAAACAACATCAGAATCTCAACAGCGGAACGAATAAAATATAATATATCACATAAGAGAATACATAATATCATATACATCCGAGTTACACAGATAATACAACACACACTAGACAGTTATAAACACCTGTCTAGTTAATACAACTCGATACAATACAAATAAAACACAGAGATACCAACACAGCGGAACACTATATATATATCTACAACGCTGAAGCCTTCTGCTCCATTGCTCCTCCACAATTCGTCAAAGCAAACCTGAATCCCTTGGCTACCCGTAAAAATTTGGGTACCCGAGAGTTTAGGAAAAACAGGAAATAAACTCCGGGTCAGACATGGGTCTGGTATGAGTAACAGGTTAAAGTTGCTTAACTTTGAAAATCCTTTGAAAACAAAAGGTATCACGTAAGACATCCCACACATAAACATGGAAATGTTTTTACCTTACGCTAACCAAAACATTTGATAGGAAATCCAATGATATTACAATAGGTCTAGGGTTTTCAAGTAAATAGAAAATAGCTGAAATTGTTACATGATTAAATTCCAGCATACTAGGTTTACAATCAAATCCGATGGCACTTATTGGATTTTGGATTCCATACAATGGCAGGGCTACTGGGGTACCGCCCGTCACAGTACGTGGCCTAGATCACCGTACCGAGAACCCACCCTAAGTTCCCTGCAACACAAGACCGGAACCATCCCTTACTGGACAGTCCCAAACAAGACAACCCCGGCAGTTGGAGCTCAAAACTGCCCACACAGCCGAAAATAAAAGGGACATCTAGACAGGGGTATATCTCGCTCTCAAGTGGGTGCTACCCACGAAGCCTTGCTGCACCTCCCCTGTTTTAGCCATTCCCGGTTGATGAGGCTTGAGGTCACGATTACCTTGTCAGAACTCATCACTTAGAATGCTCATCGTCCGCCTGACGATGTGCTGAAAGCATTCAATCCATACAAGTTCGTTCCAGGTTCGAACGAAACCGAAGGCATTATCTCGTTACACTCATTTTGGAATCACCCTCAGAGTTAACGACAATAACCCTTGCACTCTAAATCTTCATCTTCACTTGAGATTCACGACCTATCGTTATTTTGGATCGATGTGGTATTCGGGTCTCCAGACCTAGAATCCCGGTATACGGAAACCCGATCCCGGTCTCATCGAAATCCAAACCGTGTCTTTTAAGGCCAAGTTGTTTTAAAGTTAAAACAATTCATTTTAATTATCTATATACACACAGATAGATAGTTCACAATATCACAGATAGATAATCTACAATATCATCATAACAGATAATCTATATCACACAGCATTAATTATCTCCTATCAGAGAATTCAAACCATTCAAGGAAATCAATATCATCCATCAATACATAAGCAATGATTCATAAACACATCATTTATAATTAATTTAAAATGAATTAAATTAATTACTTAATCTCTAATTAATTTAAAGTAAATTAAATTAATTACTTCATCACTATAAATCTTGCTTACTTAACCATTGATTAATTACAAATCAATTAATTAATCATTCTCTAGATTTCCATCTTAATTAATCATCCTGGATTAATTATCTTTTAATTACATTCAAGTAATTATCTTTCAATTAATTTCACAAATTAATTATCTTTAACCAAAAACAGTAATTAACCTTTAATTACTCTTTTCATTAATTAACCATAATTAATTATATCTATCCTTAATTAATTATAATTAATTAATTACTCAAAATCACTTATTATTGATTAATTAGTTTTAATGAATCAATTCTTAATCAATTATAGAAATTAATGATCCCTAATTATATTTCAATTAATTATTTCATTAAAATTAATTTATTAACTAACTACACTTATTAATCAGTCTTGATTAATCTCATTCAGTAATTAACTACTCTTAATTACTTCACTTAAGAAATTAATTACTCCTTTAATTAATTATCTCAATTAATCCCTTGATTAATTTTACAAAGTAATTTAATCCAAATTACTTTCATTATTAAATCATCTTCAATTAATTACATATAGTAATTACCATTAATTACTTTACTATGTATTTATACTTCATTTATTATATTTAAGCAATTACTTATCAAATCATCCAATGATAAATTTAAATTAATTAAACTAAATTAATTAACTTTAAATAATCAAATTAAACTCCATTAATTATATTAAGTAATTCATTCCTTAATTACTTCCATTATGTAATTACTTTCAAATAATTTCACAAATGATTATCTTTAAATTTATCAATCTAATTTATTATTAAAATTAATCACCTTGATTAATACTTAAAAATCTTTAGTTAATTATCTTATGGTCTAATAACATTCTTTAATCACTTTTAATTAATCTTTAATTTTAAATTAATCTAAATCATTCATTTATAAAAATAATTTATTCCTTAATTGTCTTATTAATTTAAATCACTTAATTTCCTTGATCATTTTTAAGGTGATCTATTCCTTTATTTATGACTTCATTATCATTTAAGTGTGTTTAAATCTTACACTTCTAAATTTAGATCCACTTCCATCTTGAATTTACGGTTCAAAATGATTATATAATTTATAACATTAACCAATTTAAAATATCCCTTTCTGTCTTATCTTAAAATAAATGAAAGAACATTTATTATTTACATAGGAACTTATATAAGGAGAACCTTTAACAAATTCTACTTAATTTTATTTAAAAATTTAGCCTTTAAAATACGTCGCTATTTAACTTCCATTTAAACTCCTTTTAAAAAAAGAACTTATCAAAATCAAGTTGAATTATGTGTTTGGAAACAAATCTACTTTTAAATTCAAAGTTTGTTGATCTAAACTTAGAACTGGGTTTAATGCTTGCTTAAAACCATTATCACAACCTTAAACTCATTTAATTTTTGTAAAAAATTCAAATTTATTAAAAGTAACACAAACAGTGACAAGTTTATTAAAACCTGTAACCACAACTTAATACTCGAGCAAACCACGTTCTTGCTTCGAGTCCATCCTAGATTTACTTCGAGTAAATCACGGAAAACACTCAGGAAAACGCGAGTCATTCCCTGCTTCTTCTCCTCCTCCTTTTATATTTTTAAAACTTGCTTTGTTTAAATTTTGAAAACATTTTCCCTCGCGTACAAACCCGATAACCACTCGAGCCCATCACTCCATTTTCTCGAGAATACTTCGAGACGAACTCCCCCTTTTCCAGTTATATGAACTGACACCATAACCACCACCGTGCACGTGCACAGTTCCTCCACGCCGCCGCTACCCCCGATGAATCGTCACCCACATCGCCGATCAACCTCCGACCCATCTCCAATCATCTGGACTTAATCAACGCCGCGAATTCAAAAACGAACACAGAGCTTGGACCTGGTGTAACGACCACGACTTTCTCTCCATAGAAAGTCGCATCGTTAATAAGAAAGAAAGGGGTGAGAAATAGAAAAGAAGAGAAAGAGAAAGAAAACAACACAAATACTCACGGCGGAAACGGAACAAAATATAATATATCATAAAACTATTACATAGTATCATATACATCTATCAGAGTTACACAGATTACACATCATATACTAGACAGTTATAAACATCTGTCTAGTTATTACAACTCAATACAAAACAAAGATCTAAACAAGATCAACACAGCGGAAACTACTATCTATATCTACAACGCTGAAGCCTCCTGCTCCATTGCTCCTCCACAATTCGTCAAGGCTAACCTGAATCCCTTGGCTACTCGTAAAAATTTGAGTACCCAAGAGTTTATAAAATAGAAATAAACAACTTGGGTCAGACATGGGTCTGGTGTGAGTAACAGGTTAAACTTGCTTAACTTCAAAACCTTTTGAAAGAAAGGGTATCACGTAAGACTTCCCACACATAAACATGGGTAAGTTTTTACCTTACGCTAACCAAAACATTTGATAGGAAATTCGATTGTATTATAATAGGGTCTAGGGTTTTCAAATAAATATGAAATAGCTGAAATTGTTACATTATTAAATTCCAGCATACTAGCCACAAAGTGGGTTATACAATCAAGTCCGTTGGCACTTATTGGATTTTGGATTCCATACAATGGCAGGGCTACCGGGGTACCGCCCGTCACAGTACGTGGCCTAGATCACCGTACCGAGGATCACTCCCAATCCCCTGCAACACAAGGTCGGAACATCCCTTACTGGATAATTCCCGCACAAGATACCTCACGGTTGGGATCAGCAACCGCACCACTAAGTCGAAAATAGAAAGGGACATCTAGACAGAGGTAACCTTGTCCTACTTGGGTGCTACCCACTAACCTTGCTGCACCTCCCCTGTTTTAGCCATTCCCGGTTTGTGAGGCTTGAGGTCACGATTACCTTAGAAAAGAACACATCACTTAGAATGCTCATCGTCCACCTGACGATGTTCTGAAAGCATTCAATCCATACAAGTTCGTTCCGGGTTCGAACGAAACCGAAGGCATTATCTCGTTACACTCGTTTTGGAATCACCCTTAGAGTTAACGACAATAACCCTTGCACTCTGAATCTTCATCTTCACTTGATTCACGACCTATCGTTAATTTGGATCGATGTGGTATTCGGGTCTCCAGACCTGGAAATCCGGTATACGGAAACCCGATCCCGGTCTCATCGAAATCCAAAGCGTATCTTTTAAGGCCAAGTTGTTTTAAAGGTTAAAACAATTCAATTCAATTATCTTTATACACAAAGAAAGATAATTCACAACAGATAATCAACATTATCAGATAATCCATACAATTCAACTAACATCCATATCACACAGCATATATCTCATCAGAGATATCAATCAAAGTCAAGTATCCAATACTAACACCCATTCATAAGTAATGATTTATCTCATCTTAATTTAAATTGAATTAAATTAATTACTTCATTTTATAAATCCTTCTTACTTAACCATTAATTAATTACAATCAAATAATTATCCTTTAATAATTCATTTCAATTAATCATCTTGATTAATTATCTTTTGATTACATTCAAGTAATTTATTCTCAATTAATTATTTAAATTAATTATCCTTAACCACTTATAGTAATTAACCTTTAATTACTTCATTAATTAATTAACTAAAATTAATTAAATTAATCACTATAATTAATTACATTAATCCTTAATTAATTATATTAATTAATCACTTCATTTATTAATTATTACTTAATTAACCAATCTTAATTACATCATTTATTATATTAATTAATGATCCTTAATTACAACTTAATAATTAATTACTTAATTAAATTAATTATATTAAGTAATTAACCTTTAATTAAACAACATTTATTAATCACTTTTGATTAATCTTCAATCAGTAATTAACTACCCTTAATTACTTTCATTAACTAAATTAATTACTCCTTAATTAATTTCTTAATTAATCCCTTGATTAATTATTCAAAGTAATTAACTCAAATTACTTCTATTAATAAAATCATTATGCAACTAATTACTTCCAGTAATTATCTTATTATTTACTTCTCTAAATAATCTTACCTTAATAATTACATTAAGTAATTATTTATCAAATCAACTCTTGATTATTCTAAATTAATTAAACTTAATTAATTAACTTAACTAATCAAATTAACTTCAATTAATTACAATAAGTAATTAATTCTTAATTACTTCCATTAAGTAATTCCATTTAAACAATTTCACAAATGATTATCTTTAAATTAATTAATCTAATTAATTATTAAAATTAATTACATAAATTAATTATTTAATAATCCATAGTTAATGACCTTCATTAACAATTATTTAATTACTTTTCTTAAATAATTAACTTATATTAATTATTATTAATTTCAAATTAATAAATCTTAATAACCAATTAATTAAACATTAATTATTTAATTAATTAAGTATTTATTCATAACTTAATTAATCTTTAATTACTTTATTAATTAATTCTTAATCATTAATTAATACCCTAATTTATAATCCTTAATTATAAATTAATCATTCCTAATTAATTTATCTTAATCATAAATTAATTAGTTTAAACCTTTAATTATCTATTTAATTAATCCAAATGATTAATTAATTTGATTATTTAAACCATTTTAATTTACCTTAAAGATTTAATAATGTTTTTAACTTTAAGATAAAATATTTTATTATCCAAGTTTAAAATTCCTTATTCACAAAACATTTGAAACATCCATTTTCAAATTTACTTTTAAATTTCATTTTAAATTCCGGATTTAAAATGAATAACAATTTGTCTTTAACAAAGTTTAAATCCAATTTAAAAACTTTTACATGTTAA
This sequence comes from Allium fistulosum, assembly GCA_030737815.1. Lineage (NCBI taxonomy): Eukaryota > Viridiplantae > Streptophyta > Magnoliopsida > Asparagales > Amaryllidaceae > Allium > Allium fistulosum. Next base: position 407,892,983 of record CM060908.1, on the reverse strand, counting down.
AGAAATCTTATATCTTCTAAAGGAATTTTTAAAAAGAACTTAAATCAACTTCCCTTTAAAAATTTCAAAACATTTAAATATAACTAACATTTAAACTTATTTAAAACATTTAAATTTATAAACTTATTTATCTCAAATCTAGGGTTCAAAACCAAACTTGAAATAAAACTTTGATTCCAATTCCTGTTTAAATATTTCTTTACAGTTTTAAATTTAGTTTAAAGTTTTAAACAGACAGTTTTTTTAAAAGCCTGGCAACATCAATTTACCCGAGACCACTCAAAAATACTTCGAGTCGCACACCTAAAAACTTCGAGCATCACTCGAACAAAACTCGAGAAAAACTCGAGCACCCCTCTGTTAAAATCCCAGACTTCACCAGACATCAAATCGTGTGCACGTGCACGACCAAGATCAACGCCTCCGGTCATCACTGCATCGACGAACAAGTCGAACATCACCTCCAGCTTCGATCCCATCCATCAGTTCCTCTCCGATCCCTCTCGAACTCGAATTCGACTAAATCAAAACCTGGCAACACTGACTCGCGACCAACCAACCACCTGACATCGCCTCGTCTTCGCAAACCCGACCACCAGAACTCCTCCAACTCCGGTCATCGCTTCAACTACCTCAAAGCTTCAATTTCCCAAAGTATCATAAAGCTCGATCCATCAACGAAAACAAACGAAACGAATTTGTAGCCTAACTTAAAACTAGGGCTACAGGAAAGAAACCATCACCACGGCTACCAAAAGGATTTGCATCACCATCAACTATTTTTCCAAGCTTCTCTGATTGCTCCTCTACCCCCAAGAACAATCCCGACCTTTTAATATCAATAGATCACCAGAATTTCAAGTTTCCCCCTTTTTAGTTCATCACAGAACTGCACTCTTATTACCAAACTAAGAATTATGATTTTAATGTTAAAAATCATGTTATAGCTTATATATTCAATACATATACTTGAATTTATAAATTACCAAGTTTAAGTTTTACTTTATTTTGACATGCATTGATATTTTAGACTTCCAGAGACTCTCAGATTTCAATTTGCCGTAACTAAAAATTTTAAACCTTAGTTTATGATAAAACAAACTTATTTTGTTTTAAAACTTAGGTCTATCAGAGATCAGATAAGGAGATAGAGATTTATATCAAGAATCTGAGCTTAAAGAAGATATAAAACAGGGATATCATACAAAACAGACATGCACATATATATATCAATACATCCACATATATATACAAGAAGAATTTCACAATACACATATATATACAGAACTATCTACAAAAATTCATATGAAATCAGTTTATAGACTAGGACTTAACATGAAATCATAAATTTTGATCAATATCTGAAACTGGCATTTGATAATCAGACAAGAACATACCAAAATCAACATGCATTCAAAACCAAGCAGAATACAGAGAATTGCATCATTTATTTACTGAAAACAGGATTATCAGATGAAGAAATCAAGCAACTTATTTAGGTTATTTTAAATAAAATTGTTACTCACCTGATTTGAAATGAACAGAGGCAGTTTAACTTTGAATTTTTGAAAAGCTTGAAACTGGTTTGAACTTTAAAACTGGAATGCCTCTTTGATTTAAAAACTTGAGTTGTTGAGCTTAAAACTGTTTTGAACCACATGCATGCTGGCTTCCAAATTGAAGAACGAATGCAAGCAGGCTCTTTAAACTTGATTCCAGGTTGAAGAAAGAATGCAGACTGTTTCTTTGATTTGGAAAAGAATTACAGGGGTTTGATTGTTTAGCTTGAGTGGTTTTGATTTGAAGATGAGATTATAGGGATTGATTTGGTTTGAGGCATTTAGATCTCTGATTTGTTTCAGAATTGAATTAGAGGAAAGATCTAATTTGTTTTTCTCTTGGCTTTGAAAAAGAGTTTAGAAAGAATGAATTGAAGAAATGCAAATGTTTACATACATGTATATTTTTGATTTTATAAACTAAAAGAAAATGAAAATAAATAAGGACACTTGTCCTATACATTTGTTACTTAAATTACACATGTTTTACAAAGGCTTTAGATAAATGACACTTGTCTTTTAAGTATTTATTCATAATTCTATTTATTTTAAAAGTAATTAAAAAGCCCTTTTCTTATTTATTTAATCACTTATCTATATATATATATATCTTTTTAAAGAGAAACCAAAAACTAATTATATTTTATAAATATAAGTTTATACAAATATTATAATATCCAACAATTTAAATATTTATTCTTTTGAACTTCAAAACTTAAATTCAAATTCAAATTAAATTAAATCTAAATTTCCAATTTGCCCAAAGCTTCTATTTACAATACATACAAATAAATATGTATATATTCAAATAGAAAATATCTTATTAACTTTTTAAAGATAAAATCATCAATTAATACTAATTTAATCATATTATTAAATTAAATTCAAATCTTATTATCAAAGATTATCCATATCAATTTAATTATTCAACAGATTATTAAATTGATATTGTTAAAATTTCCGGGATATTACATTCCTCCCCCCTTAAAATAATTTCGTCCCCGAAATTTAAACAAAGGTAATTTAATAATCTTATTAAAGATTTTAAATTTAAAACACAAGCATATACTATCATCCATATGCTAGCAACCATAGCAACCAAATCATCCAATCAAACAATTCTAACTATCTAGACTAAATTCTAGATAAAATACCTCGAGTTTCCCCAAGTATATATATACCGGAATACTCGCTCTACAAACAATCTAAACTACTAAGCTATAGATCTCCTACTCATCTAGATCTACAGAACTAAACAGAATATCAGACTACAGACGAGTCTGACTCAACTACCCAACTTCTAGAACTGCTGATTCTAAAACCAGAGATAGATCAAATACGTACTCCTTCAGAGATACGTAAAACACAATGAATTCCAATTATCCAAACTGACAATTCAATCCTGAAAACCCAATACTTATCCAAATCAGAACACAGAAAAGATCCAAACATAACTTTACTTCACAACATCAGTAGATTCCAAACTTACTTCTCCTATCAGAGATACACTCCAAACTGCTTTCGCTGCTCAACTCTGATCTGAGGTAGAACACAAGCACAGACTGGACAACTTATTCCAGAAATAAGGTTCACTGATCCATAAAGAAAACTCAGATACTCCAGCAAAACTTGAGCTGCTTCACCAACTCCATCTCTAGGAAACATCCTTCCACTAGACTGAACCACCGGTATCACTCATGGAATCCAGTCGATAAGAAAACTCAACCTTCAGATGCGGACAACTCCTGACTTCTCTGAAGACATCCAGAAAAACTCTGACAACCCAAGAGAACACTTAGACAATCGCAAGTCACTTTTGCGATCAACCCATCCTAATTCCAACAGACTGTTCTCTCTTTACCAATCAGAACAGCTTACACTTATTTATCCAATTTATCGAAGAAATGGATCCCCTCTGCTGCTTCTGAACTTCACTTTCAGAAAAACTGCTCATCCAGAAAACTTCCTGCCAATGCACAGAATACTCCGAGCTGCACTACTGCCACAGGTGCCAAAGACTTCTCAATCCAAAGCTTCTCGAGAAACTCGATTCCCAAACAGAATCACCATGGTGAACTCAGCCACAACACCGAAACAGACACACTTCATTAACTTGTTCCAAAGAAAACATCTTCGGGAACATCCATAGTCACTGCATCTCATCACACAGCTACTATTACCTGAGATACCATCACTCGCTTCTGTTCTCCGACAGATCCAACTCTACCCATCCAAACTTCAAAGATGAACTCCGAACCTTAACAGGTTTTCTTCAGAGATCGATGAAATCCTCACAATTGCAAAGTTCACTCGAGACGGTATTAGGTCTACAGTCTCGACAGATACACTTCCAAACTCAACATTCAAACTCCAATTATTGGTAATTGTGTTACACACACTACCACCTTATCTACCTTTATAACTTATATTGGAAAACTCGAACAGGTAACCCAATAAATAGGTAGAAATACATAAATATATTTAAAATGGCACTTTTTATATAGAAATTATTTCTGGGTAAAATTATTTCATTTACCTCTTTAAAACAATATTGTGTCCGTTGGCCTGGTTCAAGTGTTTAGAGATCCCTATCAATAACGTTAGCTACTCGTATTGACCAGAATCCATATACCACTCAACCGATCAATTAACACAATATAAAAAAAAAATTATATAACTAACAATTACGCGCTCTCAAGATAGACACCACTTCAGAGCCTAGGTATTCACTCAACCTACTGCTCTGATATTCAATTAACCAAAAGCTTAGGCATTCGCTCAACCTGGCTCTGATACCACTGTAACGACCACGACTTTCTCTCCATAGAAAGTCGCATCGTTAATAAGAAAGAAAGGGGTGAGAAATAGAAAAGAAGAGAAAGAGAAAGAAAACAACACAAATACTCACGGCGGAAACGGAACAAAATATAATATATCATAAAACTATTACATAGTATCATATACATCTATCAGAGTTACACAGATTACACATCATATACTAGACAGTTATAAACATCTGTCTAGTTATTACAACTCAATACAAAACAAAGATCTAAACAAGATCAACACAGCGGAAACTACTATCTATATCTACAACGCTGAAGCCTCCTGCTCCATTGCTCCTCCACAATTCGTCAAGGCTAACCTGAATCCCTTGGCTACTCGTAAAAATTTGAGTACCCAAGAGTTTATAAAACAGAAATAAACAACTTGGGTCAGACATGGGTCTGGTGTGAGTAACAGGTTAAACTTGCTTAACTTCAAAACCTTTTGAAAGAAAGGGTATCACGTAAGACTTCTCACACATAAACATGGGTAAGTTTTTACCTTACGCTAACCAAAACATTTGATAGGAAATTCGATTGTATTATAATAGGGTCTAGGGTTTTCAAATAAATATGAAATAGCTGAAATTGTTACATTATTAAATTCCAGCATACTAGCCACAAAGTGGGTTATACAATCAAGTCCGTTGGCACTTATTGGATTTTGGATTCCATACAATGGCAGGGCTACCGGGGTACCGCCCGTCACAGTACGTGGCCTAGATCACCGTACCGAGGATCACTCCCAATCCCCTGCAACACAAGGTCGGAACATCCCTTACTGGATAATTCCCGCACAAGATACCTCACGGTTGGGATCAGCAACCGCACCACTAAGTCGAAAATAGAAAGGGACATCTAGACAGAGGTAACCTTGTCCTACTTGGGTGCTACCCACTAACCTTGCTGCACCTCCCTTGTTTTAGCCATTCCCGGTTTGTGAGGCTTGAGGTCACGATTACCTTAGAAAAGAACACATCACTTAGAATGCTCATCGTCCACCTGACGATGTTCTGAAAGCATTCAATCCATACAAGTTCGTTCCGGGTTCGAACGAAACCGAAGGCATTATCTCGTTACACTCGTTTTGGAATCACCCTCAGAGTTAACGACAATAACCCTTGCACTCTGAATCTTCATCTTCACTTGATTCACGACCTATCGTTAATTTGGATCGATGTGGTATTCGGGTCTCCAGACCTGGAAATCCGGTATACGGAAACCCGATCCCGGTCTCATCGAAATCCAAAGCGTATCTTTTAAGGCCAAGTTGTTTTAAAGGTTAAAACAATTCAATTCAATTATCTTTATACACAAAGAAAGATAATTCACAACAGATAATCAACATTATCAGATAATCCATACAATTCAACTAACATCCATATCACACAGCATATATCTCATCAGAGATATCAATCAAAGTCAAGTATCCAATACTAACACCCATTCATAAGTAATGATTTATCTCATCTTAATTTAAATTGAATTAAATTAATTACTTCATTTTATAAATCCTTCTTACTTAACCATTAATTAATTACAATCAAATAATTATCCTTTAATAATCCATTTTAATTAATCATCTTGATTAATTATCTTTTGATTACATTCAAGTAATTTATTCTCAATTAATTATTTAAATTAATTATCCTTAACCACTTATAGTAATTAACCTTTAATTACTTCATTAATTAATTAACTAAAATTAATTAAATTAATCACTATAATTAATTACATTAATCCTTAATTAATTATATTAATTAATCACTTCATTTATTAATTATTACTTAATTAACCAATCTTAATTACATCATTTATTATATTAATTAATGATCCTTAATTACAACTTAATTATTAATTACTTAATTAAATTAATTATATTAAGTAATTAACCTTTAATTAAACAACATTTATTAATCACTTTTGATTAATCTTCAATCAGTAATTAACTACCCTTAATTACTTTCATTAACTAAATTAATTACTCCTTAATTAATTTCTTAATTAATCCCTTGATTAATTATTCAAAGTAATTAACTCAAATTACTTCTATTAATAAAATCATTATGCAACTAATTACTTCCAGTAATTATCTTATTATTTACTTCTCTAAATAATCTTACCTTAATAATTACATTAAGTAATTATTTATCAAATCAACTCTTGATTATTCTAAATTAATTAAACTTAATTAATTAACTTAACTAATCAAATTAACTTCAATTAATTACAATAAGTAATTAATTCTTAATTACTTCCATTAAGTAATTCCATTTAAACAATTTCACAAATGATTATCTTTAAATTAATTAATCTAATTAATTATTAAAATTAATTACATAAATTAATTATTTAATAATCCATAGTTAATGACCTTCATTAACAATTATTTAATTACTTTTCTTAAATAATTAACTTATATTAATTATTATTAATTTCAAATTAATAAATCTTAATAACCAATTAATTAAACATTAATTATTTAATTAATTAAGTATTTATTCATAACTTAATTAATCTTTAATTACTTTATTAATTAATTCTTAATCATTAATTAATACCCTAATTTATAATCCTTAATTATAAATTAATCATTCCTAATTAATTTATCTTAATCATAAATTAATTAGTTTAAACCTTTAATTATCTATTTAATTAATCCAAATGATTAATTAATTTGATTATTTAAACCATTTTAATTTACCTTAAAGATTTAATAATGTTTTTAACTTTAAGATAAAATATTTACTTATCCAAGTTTAAAATTCCTTATTCACAAAACATTTGAAACATCCATTTTCAAATTTACTTTTAAATTTCATTTTAAATTCCGGATTTAAAATGAATAACAATTTGTCTTTAACAAAGTTTAAATCCAATTTAAAAACTTTTACATGTTAAAGAAATCTTATATCTTCTAAAGGAATTTTTAAAAAGAACTTAAATCAACTTCCCTTTAAAAATTTCAAAACATTTAAATATAACTAACATTTAAACTTATTTAAAACATTTAAATTTATAAACTTATTTATCTCAAATCTAGGGTTCAAAACCAAACTTGAAATAAAACTTTGATTCCAATTCCTGTTTAAATATTTCTTTACAGTTTTAAATTTAGTTTAAAGTTTTAAACAGACAGTTTTTTTAAAAGCCTGGCAACATCAATTTACCCGAGACCACTCAAAAATACTTCGAGTCGCACACCTAAAAACTTCGAGCATCACTCGAACAAAACTCGAGAAAAACTCGAGCACCCCTCTGTTAAAATCCCAGACTTCACCAGACATCAAATCGTGTGCACGTGCACGACCAAGATCAACGCCTCCGGTCATCACTGCATCGACGAACAAGTCGAACATCACCTCCAGCTTCGATCCCATCCATCAGTTCCTCTCCGATCCCTCTCGAACTCGAATTCGACTAAATCAAAACCTGGCAACACTGACTCGCGACCAACCAACCACCTGACATCGCCTCGTCTTCGCAAACCCGACCACCAGAACTCCTCCAACTCCGGTCATCGCTTCAACTACCTCAAAGCTTCAATTTCCCAAAGTATCATAAAGCTCGATCCATCAACGAAAACAAACGAAACGAATTTGTAGCCTAACTTAAAACTAGGGCTACAGGAAAGAAACCATCACCACGGCTACCAAAAGGATTTGCATCACCATCAACTATTTTTCCAAGCTTCTCTGATTGCTCCTCTACCCCCAAGAACAATCCCGACCTTTTAATATCAATAGATCACCAGAATTTCAAGTTTCCCCATTTTTAGTTCATCACAGAACTGCACTCTTATTACCAAACTAAGAATTATGATTTTAATGTTAAAAATCATGTTATAGCTTATATATTCAATACATATACTTGAATTTATAAATTACCAAGTTTAAGTTTTACTTTATTTTGACATGCATTGATATTTTAGACTTCCAGAGACTCTCAGATTTCAATTTGCCTTAACTAAAAATTTTAAACCTTAGTTTATGATAAAACAAACTTATTTTGTTTTAAAACTTAAGTCTATCAGAGATCAGATAAGGAGATAGAGATTTATATCAAGAATCTGAGCTTAAAGAAGATATAAAACAGGGATATCATACAAAACAGACATGCACATATATATATATCAATACATCCACATATATATACAAGAAGAATTTCACAATACACATATATATACAGAACTATCTACAAACATTCATATGAAATCAGTTTATATACTAGGACTTAACATGAAATCATAAATTTTGATCAATATCTGAAACTGGCATTTGATAATCAGACAAGAACATACCAAAATCAACATGCATTCAAAACCAAGCAGAATACAGAGAATTGCATCATTTATTTACTGAAAACAGGATTATCAGATGAAGAAATCAAGCAACTTATTTAGGTTATTTTAAATAAAATTGTTACTCACCTGATTTGAAATGAACAGAGGCAGTTTAACTTTGAATTTTTGAAAAGCTTGAAACTGGTTTGAACTTTAAAACTGGAATGCCTCTTTGATTTAAAAACTTGAGTTGTTGAGCTTAAAACTGTTTTGAACCACATGCATGCTGGCTTCCAAATTGAAGAACGAATGCAAGCAGGCTCTTTAAACTTGATTCCAGGTTGAAGAAAGAATGCAGACTGTTTCTTTGATTTGGAAAAGAATTACAGGGGTTTGATTGTTTAGCTTGAGTGGTTTTGATTTGAAGATGAGATTATAGGGATTGATTTGGTTTGAGGCATTTAGATCTCTGATTTGTTTCAGAATTGAATTAGAGGAAAGATCTAATTTGTTTTTCTCTTGGCTTTGAAAAAGAGTTTAGAAAGAATGAATTGAAGAAATGCAAATGTTTACATACATGTATATTTTTGATTTTATAAACTAAAAGAAAATGAAAATAAATAAGGACACTTGTCCTATACATTTGTTACTTAAATTACACATGTTTTACAAAGGCTTTAGATAAATGACACTTGTCTTTTAAGTATTTATTCATAATTCTATTTATTTTAAAAGTAATTAAAAAGCCCTTTTCTTATTTATTTAATCACTTATCTATATATATATATATCTTTTTAAAGAGAAACCAAAAACTAATTATATTTTATAAATATAAGTTTATACAAATATTATAATATCCAACAATTTAAATATTTATTCTTTTGAACTTCAAAACTTAAATTCAAATTCAAATTAAATTAAATCTAAATTTCCAATTTGCCCAAAGCTTCTATTTACAATACATACAAATAAATATGTATATATTCAAATAGAAAATATCTTATTAACTTTTTAAAGATAAAATCATCAATTAATACTAATTTAATCATATTATTAAATTAAATTCAAATCTTATTATCAAAGATTATCCATATCAATTTAATTATTCAACAGATTATTAAATTGATATTGTTAAAATTTCCGGGATATTACACCTGGAAACGCAACAGGCCTCACCACTCAAACCCTGTCAACATCGCCTCGTCCCCACCGTGCCGACCATCTGCGTGCTCCCACCCCCGGCCTTGACTTCGACATCACCCAATCTTCTATCACCCAAAGTATCAAAACACTCGATCAACTATACTGTACGTAGTGATCGAACTTTCACTACCCCATAAAACTAGGGTTCCTGGAAGAAACCCCTTACCGCAACTTCCATGATGAAGTATTTCACCATCCACCATTTTTCTGAAGTGCTACGATCACTCCTCCATCACTAGGCAGAACCCCGACCACCACAACTCCATAGATCATCAGAAATCCCCTAAAAACACTTTTCTGGTCAAACCAGAACTGCTCTCGAATCCCATCACTAAAAATTATGATTCGAGTGTTAAAAATCATATTTTGATATAAGCATTTAGTTTATATGCCTGAATCTACGAATTTTGTTAGTTGGATTTTAGCTTGTTTTAGTTGCTCTGTAGTTTTTCTTATTTCCAGAGGTAACACCAAGTTGTTTTGACTTAAACAAGTTTTAAATCTAAAGTCTATGATATAACAACGAATTTTGTTCTAGACTTAGATACAAATGAAGATTTGATCATGAGTATTTGGTTTAAGAATTTATTTAGAACCTGGAATTTAAAACCAGAGAACATCTTAACCATAACAACAAAACATTGACATACATATCCACATAGTTTAAAACATATCCACAGGCCTACTTGCTTTCAGAGATAATCAAGCAATATAATTTTATACTTGCATTTTTTTTATAAAAATGTTACTCACCAGATTTTGAAACTTGAAGAACAGAGCACATTTTTGAAACAAGCTTTTAAAACTGGAAAATTGCTTGAAAGTTGCTAGCTTGATTCTCCTGTAAATCTTCTTGTTTTTGTTTAAATGAAGGATGCTTCAGTTTGAAATAAAACTTCTGGTATGCTAAGTTTTTCTTTGTAACCGAAAATGAGACAAGGAAGATAGGTTGATAAATATAACAATGCTTACACGATTGTTTATTTTCTTTTGTACAACCAGGTCAGAGATTTTTCTCTTTAACAAAATGGCTGAGATGATTTCGACCTTGCTAGAGATAATGGCATTTAATGCCTTGGTCCTTTTGTCTACAAACCCATACTTATCTTCTTCTTTTTTTTAAATTTCGTATAGTACTTGTGATTTTTCTTTTGCCTGTACAAACATGAAGATATTTATTTCTTTCTCTTTTGCCTTGCAGCCTTATCTACATGATTTTTCCAGAATTATGTCAAGTGTTTACTTATGAGCTTACAGCCTTGTATCATGTGTATCCAGAATTAACTAAGTCTTCATAACTATTTATATCTTTCCTTTAGTCTTATGCTTGGAAATATAACTAAGTTTCTATTTCTTTTTAAAGCTTAAGTATCAAACATTTACTTTATATTCCTATATTATTAATATTTTTAGAGAAAATAAAACAAAGATATTTATATATATACAAGTAACAACTTTACAAATATCTTTAAAATCCAAACATTTTAAATATCTACCCTATTTAATTTTAAGACTTTTAAATTCAAACTAAATTCTAAATCCAATTTTAAAAATCAAGTTATATATATACATATAACAACATATTTACTTTAAAAATAATACTTCTATTTAAAAATCTATTTATATTTATGTATATAATAATACATTACTAAATGTTATTTGAAAACAATAATTTGTCAAATTAAATAATTTATAAAAGAGATTTTAACTTCCTATTATCATTAAATGAATTAATATCTCATATTTATTAAACCATATTTTAAAACAAACCTTTTTATTTAATTCTTGAATTAAGCTAAGATATATATTTAAATCAATTAAACATTTACCTTAACTATTTTAAAACTATATATTCTATATTAAATCCTAATTTCCAAATTACCAAAAATATATTTAGAATTTGAAAACAAGATTTATTTATTTATTAGATTCCAACCAAAGATTTCTATTTACAATATATACAAATATATATACATTATAAATAGAAAACAGTTTATTAGCTTTTTAAAAGATAAATTATCAGTTAAATATCATTTAAAAGAAGATTATTATATCAATTCTAAATTTATCAACAAGAATTTATCAAATCAATTTAATTTTAAATGCAGATTATTAAATTGATATTGTCAGAAATTCCGGGATGTCACACTTAGATAAAACATAATAGATTATTCATACATCTTTATACGGTTAGGAGTGTCCTTTTCCCAACCATCCATAAGTTAAAACAAAAAATCATTTCAAATATTATTTACGTTTATTCTTATTACTTTCCTTCCACATCATTTACTGTTCATCTATTTTCATTTATTCATAAAATGATTATTTTATTAAGTTGACTTTATTACTTATAATATTCATTTCCATTCATTTATACAATGCCATTTTTTCTTCATTACTTCATACCCAATTACTTACATAAGTTATTTCCATTCAATTATTTAGATCATCCATAATCAGTTCTTAAGATATTATGTAAGTCTCTTTACAATTTAATTCACCATTAATAGATTATTTCTTTTTCACATTCATTTCTTCCCTATATGGTATTATTGAATATTAAACCCATTTCTAAAACATTTCAACATTTTCTGAAGTTATAATCATTCAATTAATATAGTATTCACTCTTACTATTTACTTTAATTATAATTGGCTTCAAACATCACTTAAGTTTATAATCATTTACTTAAAGTATTCGCTTTTTTATTAATTATAATTTGTAGCATTCAAATTATTAACTTAAGTTTATAATATTCTTAGACATCTTAATTCTTCATTTATAAACATAGTTTCATTTCCATTATTTAAGTATTACTTGTATAATATTCTATCACATATTTCAATTTAACATTACAACTTTTAACATTTTGGTAAGTTATATATGTTTTAAGAATGTAATTGAATGTTACACAAGTTTATCTCATTTAGTTTAGTTAACAAAATGTTCAATAATTACATCTTTTAAATTTTCATTTTTCTTTAATTTACAAGTTTCCAATTTCTTATATATTTCATTAATCACTTAACATATAATTCTTTTTTTTTCTCATTTCAGTAGTTTCCAATTATTAATATAGTCAAGATTTCATTTATTACAATAATTGAAATTTCTAATTTACAGAAACTTAAGAACTAAATACCGAGTTTCCTTTTAAATCAATTTAAAATATTTTATATATACTCATATCTTTTATATATCCAAATCATATTTAGAAAAGTTAAGATTTGTTATCAAAACAATTGGTGTAGTAAAACTACTACAACGGTCTTCCCACTTTGAAACTTGAAAATGAACGTCGATGGTGCATGCACTCATCACCGAAATTATTTCCCAGCGATAGAGAGGGGAGTACAAAACTTATTTCCTTTAAAAAATTATTTAAAACATTCCTTTAAAAGTTATTTTAAAACATTTCTTTCAAAACATATTGAAATATTTATATCAGAAAATACTTCCAAATGCTTCTAATATTATATTCCAAAATCTTTTGAAAACAAATTCAAACCCCGGAACTTAAGTTCTCAAATTTCCAATTTATATTCATTTTATTTATAATCCCATTTTGCAACTAATAATTATAAATTTCACTTCCTAACAAACGACCAAACATATCGCATACAATTATATACATTTATAAAGATTATTCTTTTATATACAAAATATAATACGGTAAAATTATTTCATTTACCTATATTTCAAAACAATATTGTGTCGGTTTGCCCTATTAAGCATTTAGAAATCCCTATTGATGCCATAGTGTCCTCTGTACTGACCATAATTTATAAATACTAAACATAACAAATTAACACAATATAAAACCTTTTATAACACTAACAAGTACGCTCTCTCATATATACACTCAACGACTCATTCTAGGATATTACTACCCTATTTCTAATGAGTCAAACCCCACAAAGCTAAGGTTATCGCTAAACCAAAGCTCTGATACCAAACATAACGACCCACCTTTTTGGACGGTTTAAATCGACAATAAACCATACATGTCAGACTCGAACCATTCAAAAGGGAGGATTGTTATGGGGTAATTAAATAAGAAAAATCAGAGAAAGAAAGAAAAACAAAACACAGAATCTCACGGCGGAATGAAAAATATAATAATCAAATAAACAGTTCATGAAGCTATTTACAAATAACATTTGATTACACCTTTACAACACAGATCAGAGTTACACATATAGCAGAAATATATAAATAATGCAGGGGATCAACATGATGCAGTGAAATACATATAATAAATAATAATAGTAAAAAAATTTCGTCTTCATCCTCCAGAAATAAGGTCTTCAATACACTGAAAAGCTCAGACTGACCCGAGCGTAATTAAAAGACAAAACACTCGAGTCAGAACTAAAAGATCTTATGTAAGTTAAATTAACATTAAACAAATATGAGTGTAACGGCTTCAGAGATGTTTATGGGGTTTGACATCTCCTATCCAGTGTCTAATGCGAGTGCAAAAACTTAAGAGATACTCGAGATAACCATCTCCTAAGGATCCGTTAAACTATCTACTATGTAGTACAATATGCTATTATAATATGTCTACAGTAAAGTAAAGTATTAAAATAGCGTTAAGGCGTTACCCATATCCCCCTTAACACATTTTATATATTCCCGTAGTCTATACAATACCGTAAGCTCCACCAAACCGGTGGTTTACCCAGAGGGCACTCCATAGGTACAGTACAAAACAAACTCATAGTGGGCGCGATAAGGCATGTGACAAGGCACGCAAGGCAATGCCCAAGGTAGCATACTAACATTTTGCGGATCTGGACTGGTGATAACGCATAGCAACTACGACCGCCCACCTCAAAATACACTCCCAAATCAAATCGAAGGGTGGCCACCAAAACAATCACAAAGTCAAAATATGGTATCGAAGAAATGTGTCCGATCGGAGGTGCGACCTCATTTGGCCCGACATGGCTCCTGTTTTAGCCACATCAAGCTGACTCATGGGAGTCAGGGCTACGATAATACCTCATACAGAATTGTTCGCCAAATCATCCTACTTCATTCTGGAATCTCCACCACGTACATAGTTTTTAAAGTGGTTTTCGGTATTGGCAGAGAGTATGACAATATCTGATCCCGGTCTCTTTAACAACCAAATGCTTATTTCACAGCGGATGGTTCTTTTACCTTTCAAAAATCAATTCATAATTGATATCAAAATATCATATTCTTAAAACCATATCGCTTTCGAAACCATATTCACTTTCGAATTCATATCAATAAGATAGGTTAATTAAACCCTCATTTCAAAATCATCATATTTACTCAAATATGTCATTTCACTAGAAAATATCATTTCAAATCCCAACTTAAGTTATAAAATCATTTAACCATATTCGCTTTTAAATCAAGGGTTTAAATATAAACACTTCCACTTTACACAGTCTGAAATCTAGAAAACAGTTTAGATAGTTATAAATAGTTTAGCATAGTTTAAAATAAATTTTTAAATAGTTCAAAATACTTGAAAATAGTTTAAAAATAGGTTAAAAATAGTTTAATAGTTTGGAAATCTTAATAATCAACATTTTTCTATAACAACCCTGTATTTTGTGATTATTTTAATTGTATATCTTAATTATTTTAAATTGAATTTCCTGATTTGAAAACTTTATTTTATTTATTTAAATGTATAATTTTTGTTAGTTTAAATATAAATTTTATTTGATGTGAATTAGAATTCCAAACATGACTAAATAGAATATTTTCCAGAAAAGTGAATTTTGGTCGATATGGTCAAACTCTGACTTTTAAATTTAAAAATTTGAAAGTTTTAAAATTTGAATTTTATCTTTTATTATGAAAGTAAATAAAATTTTAAGAATAATGCTTTTCGTTCCGTTAAAATCTGATTAATATTGTGAAAGTTATGCCTTTTTAACTATTGAGTGTAATTTGCTGTATTTAATAAAATTGTTTATTTTAAATTATATAAATAATATTTTATTTGGTCATGTTATGTTCTAATTTATATTAATATGGGTAAAATAACATGTTATGCATATATTTTGGTTTTAAAACATTTTTCAAAGTGTAATTGACATTTTCCAATGTTAGTTGTATTCTGTTTATAATTCCTAATTTCCAGTTTCATTTAATTAAAGAAATTCTTTGTTTATTTTCTATTTACTTAAGACTTTATTTTATTTTCATTTACACTTCATTTTGTTCAGCATTTATTTTATTTTACTTGACTTTTATTGGTTTAGAAGTAAAGTTATAATTTTTCTAAAACTAGTGATATTCTATTTGAAATTTTTAAGTCCTATTTTGAATTTTTAAACAATTTCTTTATTCTTTTTCCATTTTCTCTAAATTTAATTATTTATTTCACTTTAGAAATGATAAATGAATTATTTATTTCAAAGTTTTGCTTTAGAATATTTTTAAAATGAAGTAGATAATTTTCCAAAGCCAATGATGATTTATTTGTAATTTTTGAACCCTGTTTTCAATTTTTAAGTAATTTCTTATATTTTTTTTCCATTTTCTTTAAAATTAATTAATTATTTTTATTTTTTATTATTTTGTTTCGGTTTTAATAGTTAATTTCTGATTTTATATTTGTTTTATTTGATTTATCAAAAAGGGGAAATATGAAAGGTTTTAAAAGCTTGGAAACTTAAGTCTTTTCATCTCCTATGTCCTTTCAATTGCCACAACTCCTCATTTACTTCTTTTGGCTGTGTATTACTTTGTTTGGCCGTGTTTTACAGTGCTCATTCCTGCAAAAAAACATTTGTTCCTCATTCTATTCATGGCTTGCAAAAAAAAATTGGTAATGGCTACTTTTTCCTTCTTCTTCTTCTTCTTCTTCTTCTCATTTTTCATGGTTTTTGCCTTGTTTCTTGGATTCTTTTGCACTTCCTCCTCCTCATATCCACAGCCACCACCTCCTACACCTCTTCACTGCCATCATCACCAACTATACTCCAGGTCATGACCATGGCCAAACCCACCATGGTGACCAAACCCCTCAAAAATGCAACCTAGGCCTTAAAAAACAATGTTGTTTGACCACTACTTGTTCATCACTTCACTTTCCACCACCACCATAGGCCGCCACCACCACCTTTTCCAGACCTCCCCACACCACTCCAACCTCTTTCCAGACCTTAGATTGACTGGTCAAGCCTATAACCCCATGACCGACCCCTTTTGGTTGCCAAAAAAACCATGTTTTAGCCTAAACCCCTTCACATTCCTACCTTGTAACTTCCTCCACTTGTTCTAGCCTTTATGCCATACATTCCTATGTTCAAACCTGAGCCAAAGTCATGCCAAACCTGAGCCAAAACATCCCCTAGGCTGTCCAAGCAAACGTAGAAAGCAAGGCAAAAGTCGTTGCATTCATATTTGTTTTTATTCCAAAGTTATATCATTTCAAGGTTGCATTGAAATTTATAATTTGTTTGGTTTTGTTTTGGGTTGTAACACAAGATCTATAGCTTGGATCTCGCTCTCGACTCAAATTCTAGTCTTGTCATCGTGCTTTTGATTCCATTGTGTCATTTGTATTGCAATCTCCAGCCACAGAGGTGAGTTAATCTCACACGACTATTCATACTTATGCAATTGTGAAACGACAACAACTGAATGTGTAGAATTAAAAATGATGTTATAATTGCCTATGATTTATTTATATGATTTTAAACTTGTTTAATTAACTGTCATATCATCTGTTACTGTTATATATTGTATACTGTTCATTTTTATCAGTTTATCACACTGCAAGTTCCTTGTAGATTAGGTTCACTATGGGTTGAAATGATACATACCCGAACGGACTTTAGAATAGGGAAAATTCGTTATGGGCTAAAATTATAGGCCTGAACGATTTTTATTTATTTCATTTAACTTGGGATTTTCGGGTTTGAAATGATAAAACCCAGATTTTTCATTTGTAAATTACGGATTGGAATGATATATTATCCGTATCATTTGACTTAGGTTAGAAAAATTTATATACAGACCCGTTTAAAATATATTTTTTTTTGAAATTATAAAATATGTTAAAAATGTAAATATTATGATAATTTGATTTTTATTTTAATTTAAAATGATTTTATAAAGTGTTATTGATTTTTCTATAAATTAAAAATAGTTAAATAAATAAATGTTTAAAAGTTGAAATTTGAAGTATAACTTAACTTGGAAAATGTGAATGTGTTTTAAAATAAAAGTTAAGTTAAGAAAATAAAATGGAATTTAAATAAAATTATGAAATGGTAAACTTAATTAAAATGTTAAGTAAATGAAATATTAAAAATTTTACATTTATTTTATAAGTGAATTATTAAAGATTTGATAATTGTTTGTGAAACTTTCACTTTGTAAAATCATAAATTAAGGGTTATTTAAATGATTGTTTTTAAAGTAAGAAAATATGTTTTTTATAAGTTAAAATGGATTTAAATAAATTTTAATTGTTTATGAAATTGTAGTGAAAGTTTGGAATTTAAATTGACAGCATTCCTGAAATGTTATCATTTCTAAAGTTAAAGATATTACAACATTTTGTAAATGCTGTAATTGATATAAATGGACTAAATGGCTAAAATGAACTAAGTGCTGTAGTTGCTGAATTTAACTAAAGTTTTATTTGAAATCTAAACCTATTACAGCATCTAAATGCTGTCTTTTGCTAATTGAATTGTTTTTAAACATAACTTTCCGTAGCATTTTCTAAATGCTGCAAAAGTTGAAATTTCACCGTTTTAATAAATTTAAGTGAATAAATGAATTCTGAAATGGTAAAATTTTGAGAATTTATTATTGACTATTAAATATAATAACTTCATTTTTAAATGATTCAAATGGAATAATTTGATTTGAAATATTTTGGGTATTTTGAAATGGATTTGAAATGATATTTGATTTCGAAGTATAAATTACCATTTTGGAATTTTAACCACGGGATGTAATCAAATTGATGGTTTTATGGATCCTTAAAGGATGGGCGATCCCAAGCATCCTTTAGGTTATTATGCATTGCTATTACAGTTCACTTGAGTTGGTTTACATTGTATAAGTATATATGTCCTGACTCGAGTGTTTTGTGTTTTACTTTATGCTCGGGTCAGCCTGAGAATCACAGCTTTGGATTCACCTTCTGGAGCTAGAGATCTGTTGGAGCTTATTTATCTATCGATTCATCGACTTCTATTCCAGTTATTTCTTATTTAGTATTGTCTCGGTATTATTGATTTATGTATCCTGGCTTCTATTATATTTATTTTGACTATGAGATTTTGTGTATGTTTTGAGAGTTTGTATATAGTAGCTTCATGAACTACTATGGTATTTTATTTCCGCTGCGAGTTATTCTGATATTCTGTGTCTGTGATTCTGTATTTGATTTTATATGCTCCAAATTTTATTACAATCTGTTATTTTGAATTATTCAAGTCAGACATGTGTGGATTATTGTCGATTTGAATGGTCCAAAATAGTGGGTCGTTACATTTGGTATCAGAGCCAGGTTTTAGGCAAACCTTAGCCTACGGAGAAAAAACTCATTAGAGATAGGGTAGAAATACCCTAGAATGAGTGAAATCAATCTCAGAATCATTTCTTTGTGAGAGAACGTATTTTCGAAGTATAAAATAATTTTCAAATGATTTTCAAAGAATTTTCAAAGATTATTTGATATAAATTTTCTTGCTTTGAAAGTAAAATATTTCTTAAGCTTCATTCCTTTCGTATCCACCTTGTTAGTAATTTCTTTGATTAGGATCGTCTAAAATTTTGAACTTCTCTCTTGATTGATCTAAATCCATTGTTGATAGGAATCTATTTTGGGTATGGCAAAATCAGTAGTTTGTTAGGTTGCTTTGAGTAAACTCTGTTGTATCTTTTGCTAAGCTGAAGTTGTCCAACTAAAGATATTTATGCTTCTGTTTTCGTATGTTATGAATTCGAGTCTTTCCAAATTTTGAATGGGAATTCTTTTGTATCAATATAGGTTATATATCTCTAATCTTGGTTTGGATTCTTACCGAATAAGATTCCTTTGAATTTTGGAACGCTCCCACTTGTTCTAAAATCCATTCTTGTCTCCCCTAATTGTACTCTTTTGATTTTTGGAGCATTCCGTAACCCCACTTTGAATGACCTCTATAAAGGTGGCGATTCCGCCAATCTTTGAATGATTTGTAAAAGGCTGAAACTCCCTGATAATTGGCATTGATTCACCAGAGATTTCTGTATCCTCGGTTTTCGATTTTTTCTATCTTCTGCTATATTTAGATTCTATCTCTGGTGATCGAAGGACGATTTGCCTTAGATTTTCGCATCGATTATATTCCTGAAGTCATGGTTGACCCTATTAAGGTCGCCCGTGATTTATATAGGCTTATCCATCTTCTATTTGGTAATTTAATGATCTTATCTTCGTTTGTGCTTATATTTGAATCAGAATTCTATTTGATTAGAGTCCCTCTAAATTTGAATCTCTGTTTTGCTTTGAAATCCATCCTTGAATCATCCCTTGAAAAATTTGTGGTTGATTGTCTTTTGAAATTGTGTATTAATCAAAGTTATTATTTTGATAAGGATGACCATATTTTATATATAAATGTGAAATTTTTTCTATAAGGATCTATATACCTTTTAAATGAGAATTTGAAGTTTTGAAAGGATTAGAAAATTTTGAAAATTTATAAGGAATGGTTTCATATAAAATAATTCATAATTGAAGGTTTTGAATCTAAATTTGAGTGATTGAACTCCGGCATTTTGGAACTAGTTTTAAGATTTTGAAATAATAAATAATGTGATTTGAAAGTATTTTCCGAATATGAAATGTTTCAAATGATTTTAACGAGTTTCAAATGATTTCGAAGAAATTTCAAAAGAAGTTTGAGAAAATAGAAGTCCAGAACCCACTTATGTTGCTGGAAAATAATTTCAGTGATGAATGCATGCATCATCGACATTTATTTTCGAGTTTCTAAATGGGGGAGAGGCCACTTCGGTAGCTTTGCTATGCGATTGATTTGTGAAACCAATTTTGATTCCAAATTCCGAAGTGTGATTTGATATTCGAAAGATATATGTATATATATTTGAAACAATTTGAAATGAGTCGGTGTTTAGTCCTTGAGTTTTGGATTTGATTTGATATAACCTTATCTTTTGGAATTGATTTACCGATTTATTGGTGATTTTCCAGCTCTTGGATTGAAATATGATTTCTTCAACTATTTTGAAGGTTCGAGCACTTCCAAATCAAGGTTAACTTTTTCAAAGCTAAGAAATTTTGAAAAGTATAAAGTATATAAGTTTGGTATGTAGGTTTAAAGTATGTAGTAATATGATTTAAATAAGTTGAAACTGTTTTGTTAAGTAAACGAATAAGGCTATTTTTAATTTTTCTAATATGAAATTTAGATTTGAAATGTTTTGAAAAGAATTTGGACTTCAAAATATTTTGAAAAAAATTTAGTTTAAATGTTTTAACTAGGTAACATCTTTATAAAACTATATATTGAACAAGTTGGAATAGATACATAAGTTGTACGTATGCTGTTTTATTCGCATAATTAATTTGATTCAGGTTTGAGTACACAAGTTCGAGGTGAATTACACCATTTCATGTTAGGATTTTTCATTTGATTCTTAATGGCAAATATTTGATATGGATTTTGGTCTTGATTCTAGATTTCTCTATCATAGTATATGGCTATGCAAGGAGACTGATGGCTTCTAGTCGAGAAACCATATCAAAGTCCGCATTAGGGAAGTCGAATGGACAATACTAGTTTGAAAGCGAACTTGTGTAATTGAGCGAGCGATCGAATGTAATGTTGCGAAATGATGACATATGTACATCTTATATTCTAATATCATTGATATACTTGCCGCTGAAATTGGAAGTTCTTGGGTTGGATATCTTTGTAATTTAATTGGAATTCTTTCTTTTATGAAAAACTACTATCAATTTAAAAACAATTTTCAAAATAATTTTTCTTTTATTCGTCTCAAACAAACTGTTTTATTCTATTTTACATACAAACTATTTTACAAACCATTTTATTTACAAAACTATTTTTACAAACTATTTTTTTATACAAAACTATTCTAAATTAAAAATCTTTTAGTAAGCAAAGATGTTCAATTCCATATGGCTCTTCATGCAGTGAAATTTATTTTTGAAAATTTTTGATCCTTATATAGGATGGACCTTATGTAAGTATAAGATGATTTTAAAAACCATTGATTTTGGAAATGAATTGGTAGACTTAAATTATATTGATCTAGAAACTTGGATTATTCTCCAAACCTATTATTTTGGAAACTTTTGAACTGAAGATATTTGATTTGGGAGAATAATTTGGTGAAAGCGTATATGATTTTGAAAATTGTATTGATATTGAAACAATGTGAAATTTGAGAACCTTGTGTTACTAAATACTTGATTTGGGAGTTATCGAACTTATATAAAAATTGGTTTGTATAAGTATGATGTTGATTCGAAAACTATGGATTTGAAAAGGTACTCAATTTGAAAAATGAAATCTTATATAATTGAAGTCTATATAAGTGTGATTTGATATACTATTGATTTTGGAAAGGTATTTTATTTGAAAATAAAATCTTATATATAATGGACTTTATATAAGTACGATATTTGAAAGTGATTTGAAAAGGTACTATATGATACATATTTTCGAAGTAAAGATATGAAAAGTGCCTTCTGCTTGATATCCGCTTTGTGGCCACATTGTGGATTCATTCTATCGATATTTCTCTGATTTTTGGTTTTCTGAATATGATACTCGAGTGTCCATCGAATTCCATGGCATTACCCATGGTCTTACGAGCGCGACTGCATAGCGCAACTGCTTGGTTGAGATGGCCTAGGGGTACGGACTATTTCCCGGGTGATCTAGGCATAACCATTGTGTATCCTGCATCTATGTAGGTCGCATTAGTAGCGAAACCGCCTGGCTGAGATGGCCCAGGGGTACGGATTGTTTCCTGGGGGATCCAGGCGTAACCATTGTGTATCCTGCATTCTACTAGTCATCATGGCATAACTCGCAGGGCTGAGAAAGCTTACGAATATGGATTGTTTCCTAGGGGATCCAAGCATAACCATTGTGTATCTGCGAACCATGGTTAGACAAAGGTTTTGTTTGTTTTTTGTTTGGATTGTACTTTCCATATCTGTTTTTAAAAGTTTTCCAGTATTTTCACTGGGTGTTGAAACAGGTCTACTAAGTACCTGGAGAATTCTAGCTTTGCGCCTGATTAACGCACTGCCAGAGTCTGCAGGAATGAGGATAAACTTGTTAACACATCGAGTTATAAAAGTATTTTGATAAAATATTATATAAATGATATTTTGATCAGTTATTTTCCTTTCTAAAGATTTTAAAGTGTTTCAAATACTGTTACTTCTTAACTAACAAGTTGAATTTAAAAGACTTTTATGGATATAATAAAATGGATATAACCAAATTATTAAGTATTAAAGAATTCCAATTGAAATTTTTATGGTTTTAAATTAATGACTCATCCTTGTCTTTCGTCCTATTTTCCCTTCTAGCTATTCCTATTCTCCACCTTGTTAAAATTACCTATAAAAACAGTTATCAGGATAATTTTAATCTTCTTGTCATCTTGTCTTAATCCTATTGCATTTAATTTTTTGTGTGTTTTCCGTACCTCATTCCTTTTCGAGGACGAAAAGATTTGAGTGGGGGAGTGTGTAACAACCCTGTATTTTGTGATTATTTTAATTGTATATCTTAATTATTTTAAATTGATTTCTTGATTTGAAAACTTTATTTTATTTATTTAAATGTATACTTTTTGTTAGTTTAAATATAAATTTTATTTTGATGTGAATTAGAATTCCAAACATGACTAAATATAATATTTTCCAGAAAAGTGAATTTTGGTCGATATGGTCAAACTCTGACTTTTAAATTTAAAATTTTGAAAGTTTGAAAATTTGAATTTTATCTTTTATTATGAAAGTAAATAAAATTTTAAGAATAATGCTTTTCGTTTCGTTAAAATCTGATTAATATTGTGAAAGTTATGCCTTTTTAACTATTGAGTGTAATTTGCTGTATTTAACAAAATTGTTTATTTTAAATTATATAAATAATATTTTATTTGGTCATGTAATATTCTAATTTATATTTATATGGGTAAAATAACATGTTATGCATATATTTTGGTTTTAAAAAAAATTTCAAAGTGTAATTGACATTTTCCAATGTCAGTTGTATTCTGTTTATAATTCCTAATTTCCAGTTTCATTTAATTAAAGAAATTCTTTGTTTATTTTCTATTTTCTTAAGACTTTATTTTATTTTCATTTACACTTCATTTTGTTCAGCATTTATTTATTTTACTTGACTTTTATTGGTTTAGAAGTAAAGTTATAATTTTTCTAAAACTAGTGATATTCTATTTGAAATTTTTAAATCCTATTTTGAATTTTTAAACAATTTCTTTATTCTTTTTCTATTTTCTCTTTATTTAATTATTTATTTCACTTTAGAAATGATAAATGAATTATTTATTTCAAAGTTTTGCTTTAGAATATTTTTAAAATGAAGTAGATAATTTTCCAAAGCCAATGATGATTTATTTGTAATTTTTGAACCCTGTTTTCAATTTTTAAGTAATTTCTTATATTCTTTTTCCATTTTCTTTAAAATTAATTAATTAATTTTATTTCATATTATTTTGTTTCGGTTTTAATAGTTAATTTCTGATTTTATATTAGTTTTATTTGATTTATTAAAAAGGGGAAATATGAAAGGTTTTAAAAGCTTGGAAACTTAAGTCTTTTCATCTCCTATGTCCTTTCAATTGCCACAACTCCTCATTTACTTCTTTTGGCTGTGTATTACTTTGTTTGGCCGTGTATTCTAGTGCTCATTCCTGCAAAAAATCATTTGTTCCTCATTCTATTCATGGCTTGCAAAATTTTTTGGTAATGGCTACTTTTTCCTTCTTCTTCTTCTCATTTTTCATGGTTTTTGCCTTGTTTCTTGGATTCTTTTGCACTTCCTCCTCCTCATATCCACAGCCACCACCTCCTACTCCTCTTCACTGCCATCATCACCAACTATACTCTAGGTCATGACCATGGCCAAACCCACCATGGTGACCAAACCCCTCAAAAATGCAACCTAGGCCTTAAAAAACAATGTTGTTTGACCACTACTTGTTCATCACTTCACTTTCCACCACCACCACCACCATAGGCCGCCACCACCACCTTTTCCAGACCTCCCCACACCATTCCAACCTCTTTCCAGACCTGAGATTGACTGGTCAAGCCTATAACCCCATGACCGATCCCTTTTGGTTGCCAAAAAAACCATGTTTTAGCATAAACCCCTTCACATTCCTACCTTGTAACTTCCTCCACTTGTTCTAGCCTTTATGACATACATTCCTATGTTCAACCTAAGCCAAAGTCATGCCAAACCTGAGCCAAAACATCCCCTAGGCTGTCCAAGAAAACGTAGAAAGCAAGGCAAAAGTCGTTGCATTCATATTTGTTTTTATTCCAAAGTTATATCATTTCAAGGTTGCATTGAAATTTATAATTTGTTTGGTTTTGTTTTGGGTTGTAACACAAGATCTATAGCTTGGATCTCGCTCTCGACTCAAATTCTAGTCTTGTCATCGTGCTTTTGATTCCATTATGTCATTTGTATTGCAATCTCCAGCCACAGAGGTGAGTTAATCTCACACGACTATTCATACTTATGCAATTGTGAAACGACAACAACTGAATGTGTAGAATTAAAAATGATGTTATAATTGCCTGTGATTTATTTATATGACGTTAAACTTGTTTAATTACCTGTCATATCATCTGTTACTGTTATATATTGTATACTGTTCATTTTTATCAGTTTATCACACTGCAAGTTCCCTGTAGATTAGGTTCACTGTGGGTTGAAATGATACATACCCGAACGGACTTTAGAATAGGGAAAAATCGTTATGGGATGAAATGATAGGCCTGAATGATTTTTATTTATTTCATTTAACTTGGGATTTGCGGGTTTGAAATGATAAAACCCGGATTTTTCCTTTGTAAATTACGGATTGAAATGATATATTATCCGTATCATTTGACTTAGGTTAGAAAAATTTATATACAGACCCGTTTAAAATATATATTTTCTTGAAATTATAAAATATGTTAAAAATGTAAATATTATGATAATTTGATTATATTTTAATTTAAAATGATTTTATAAAGTGTTATTGATTTTTCTATAAATTAAAAATAGTTAAATAAATAAATCTTTAAAAGTTGAAATTTGAAGTATAACTTA
This sequence comes from Allium fistulosum, assembly GCA_030737815.1. Lineage (NCBI taxonomy): Eukaryota > Viridiplantae > Streptophyta > Magnoliopsida > Asparagales > Amaryllidaceae > Allium > Allium fistulosum. The sequence continues at coordinate 407,866,753 of CM060908.1, read as the reverse complement.
ACTTGGAAAATGTGAAAGTGTTTTAAAATAAAAGTTAAGTTAAGAAAATAAAATGGAATTTAAATAAAATTATGAAATGGTAAACTTAACTAAAATGTTAAGTAAATGAAATATTAAAAATTTTACATTTATTTTATAAGTGAATTATTAAAGATTTGATAATTGTTTGTGAAACTTTCACTTTGTAAAATCATAAATTAAGGGTTATTTAAATGATTGTTTTTAAAGTAAGAAAATATGTTTTTTATAAGTTAAAATGGATTTAAATAAATTTTAATTGTTTATGAAATTGTAGTGAAAGTTTGGAATTTAAATTGACAGCATTCCCGAAATGCTAGCATTTCTAAAGTTAAAGATATTACAACATTTTGTAAATGTTGTAATTGATATAAATGGCTAAAATGAACTAAGTGCTGTAGTTGCTGAATTTAACTAAAGTTTTATTTGAAATCTAAACCTATTACAGCATCTAAATGCTGTCTTTTGCTAATTGAATTGTTTTTAAACATAACTTTCCGTAGCATTTTCTAAATGCTGCAAAAGTTGAAATTTCACCGTTTTAATAAATGTAATGAATAAATGAATTCTGAAATGGTAAAATTTTGAGAATCGAATATTGACTATTAAATATAATAACTTCATTTTTAAATGATTCAAATGGAATAATTTGATTTGAAATATTTTGGGTATTTTGAAATGGATTTGAAATGATATTTTATTTCGAGGAATTTTAACCACGGGATGTAATTAAATTGATGGTTTTATGGATCCTTAAAGGATGGGCAATCCCAAGCATCCTTTAGGTTATTATGCATTGCTATTACAGTTCACTTGAGTTGGTTTACATTGTATAAGTATATATGTCCTGACTCGAGTGTTTTGTGTTTTACTTTACGCTCGGGTCAGCCTGAGAATCACAGCTTTGGATTCACCTTCTGGAGCTAGAGATCTGTTGGAGCTTATTTATCTATCGGTTCATCGACTTCTATTCCAGTTATTTCTTATTCAGTATTGTCTCGGTATTATTGATTTATGTATTCTGACTTCTATTATATTTATTTTGACTATGAGATTTTATGTATGTTTTGAGAGTTTGTATATAGTAGCTTCATGAACTACTATGGTATTTTATTTCCGCTGCGAGTTATTCTGATATTCTGTGTCTGTGATTCTGTATTTGATTTTATTTGCTCTAACTTTTATTACAATCTGTTATTTTGAATTATTCAAGTCAGACATGTGTGGATTATTGTCGATTTGAATGGTCCAAAATAGTGGGTCGTTACATTTTCAAAATAAGATATTTTTAACCAGTTTATATATAAAAAATTTGAAATTAGTTTCAAATTAGGTTATTTCTTTCATTTCAATACATCTAGACCGTGTCCAGCTTTCAAATCAACAAACTAAATTTTGTCTTTCAATTCAGATTCTCATTTAAAACCATTTAATCAACATCGATTCAAATCCATGTTCGAACTATAAATTTAAACTATTTTAAATTTAGTAGATTTCAAAGTTTATATATTCAACTATTTCAATAACTCAATTTCGATAAATTACATTTATACTTCAAATCCAACTTTAAAATTTCAATTTAAATCCTTTAAACAATTCATTTAAACCAATTCCAATTTCAACATTTAAAGCTTGGATTTTCGAAAATAATTCAGTTTATAAATCTAGTTTTATTCCAAAATATCATTTAACTTGTAACGACCTGGTATTTCGAACCGTTCAAATCGACAATCATCCACTCATGTCAGACTTGAACTGCTCAAAACAACAGATTGTTAATTTATATTTGGCAAAACTCAGCATATATAGTAAATAAATAAATCACAAAATCAAAGACACAAAGTAATATAACAATAAGCAGTAGAATGGATAAATAGTAGTTCATGAAGCTACTATATAAACATCAGAGTTTGAAATAAAATAAAACAGAATATCTCAAATACAATGTAGTGTCAATACAAAAGTCAGTGATAAGTCTGAATAAAACAACTTGAACAAACTGAGAATCTGAATAGATAGAGATAGATCTTCAAGCAAAACTCTAAGCTCCAAAGGTGTGTCTCAAATGCTGTGACACTCAGTCTGACCCGAGCATAGAGAAAAACACAAAAAACTCGAGTCAGGATTAACATTCTTATATCAGTAAATTCTACTCAAGTGAAATGTAAACTGAAATAAAAAATAAGTTAAAGGATGTTTCGGATTCCCATCCTTTAAGGATCCGTTAAACTATCTACATATATAGTACAATACGCTACATATATTGTAACGTTTCGGGATTTTCGACTTCCGAAAGTCGACATTAATACGTCCACTGTATCAACTGCTGAGAAATCGAATGTTGGAAAACCGAATTGTTATGGAGAAAAGAAGAGGTAGAAGAAGACAGAAGAAAAAGAAGAAGAAACAACAGAAAAACATAGAACAATATCAGAATCTCACATATTTGGGATATCAAACAATTCAACATCCAATATAATCCAAACATCCATAAGTAGGATTAATGAAATTATCTGATTAATTTAAATCAGATAAATTTCTATAAATTAATTTTACTAGTTATGGTAAATTAAAAGTCAATTAATTTCAAATTGAATTTTCAAATTTATTTCAAAACACCAAAATCAAATTTTCAACAAGTTTCCAAATTATTTCCTTTTTAAATAAATTCCTTTATCTCTTCAAATCTATTTAAAAATCCAAATTTCAAATAAATTCTTCAATTTATAAATAATATTTCCGAAATCCATTTATTAAGCCCTTTTTCCCCAAATTTGAAATTTAATTCAATATAGTTCAAAAATAAGACTTTTATCTTTTAAACTCCTTTTAAATTTATCCAATTATCAAAAATAAATTTTTCGATCAATTTTCAACTTATATTTTCAAAAATCCAATTTTACTTATTTCTGGTATCCATCGATACCAAAAATATATTCGGCTAAATTATATCCGTCAACAATTTCAATCACAATATAATCACACGGGGATTATAAATAAATCAACACACAACGTTGAAATAAATTCAAATGTTTGAGGAATCCAGTTGGATCCCTCCAACCTGTTTCCCTGCATCCACAGATGTTAGCATAATACCAATTCCACTTCAATATGGAATATCGCGGTATATGAGATTTATAAAATACTATCCGCTATTATGCGGCGCAATAAGGTCTCATCCGCTACATAATGCGGGAAATCAACTTCAAATACATATATAATACCAATTCCACTTCACGGTGGAATTATCGCGGTATATGTTTTTAATAAATAACCTCCGCTTAATATACGGCGTATAGGGTCTATTTCAATACAATAGATAGCAGTCATCATTCAATTCACACAATTAACACTGTCACTGTGTAGTTAATGCCCCGCTATTACCCCGCTATAACCCCGCTATAACCCCGCTATATCTCATAGCGGATTTCTGCCACTACGATTTTTCCATATAGCCCCAAAATATAGCCTTTCCGCTTTAAGCCCCGTTATTTCCGTTATATCCCGTTATTCCCGCTATATTCCACTATTTCCGCTATATCTTCTTTAATAAAATGAAATGAAAAATTGCATTTATACATTATAAAAATTATGAAACTAATTTATTTGATTTAATTTTTAATATATTTTCATAAATGAACATACTCTAATATTCTACTAAATTTAATTATATTATATAACAGTTTTACATTTATTTAAAGTATATTCGCACATGTTTTTATTTAAAATTATTTATGTACTAATTATAATTCAATTTGAATGATAATTTTTCATTTAATTACCATTTATATATTTGTAAAAACATTAAGTACAAGTTTTATATGCTATTTTAGAGCCATGCGCTATATCCCGCTATATCCTCGTCATATCCTCACTATGACTTTTTGCACCTCCACCGCTTTGAATATGCCGAGCGCTTTAACTGCACAGCACTGTCAACAATTTTAAATCTCATCTATTTAAAATTTAAATCGAAACACAATATTCGATTGAGTGAGAAGTTCTCACCTCGAGTTGTCGAGTGATTAAATTTTAAATTAAATCGAATCGTTCGATTTAATCAGAAATTCCCGCTTGCCCCCAAACGCGCCCAGATCTGCGCTGTAGCGTAGATCGCGTCGCTGCGATTCCAACGCTTCATGTTTCGTCGAATTTCGAGACAGTTTGAAAAATGACTACTTTTAGTCGTCAATTAAATATTAAAATATTCAATTTTCACAAATTAACTTTTAATTCAATTTTAAAAGTTTACAAACATCATTATATGCAAAAGTTACAGTATTTTAAAGTTTAAACGATTTAAAAGATAATTTAATTATACAAATTCTTTTTATTTTCAACCTTTTTAAATCGGGCCGTTCATTTCCCTTTATCAAATCTCGGCCGTGACTTTTGTTTTCTTCCCAACATCGTTCCCACCAGGTCAAGAACGCACGTTCTAAACCCATAGCCGCCCCTAGCCTTCGAATTATCGCGCCACCATCGACGAACTACACGACGATCAGGAGCCACCATTCAAACGCACGCTCTCGCCTCTACCTTCGGCCAGAGCACAGCCAGGCTCGGTTGCCTATTAGCCTCGGAAATTGTGAAATAATGCACGATGAACGCGACCAATTTTCGTCGCCGATGGTGTGTTTCTGGCGATCGCAGCCGTATGGATTCGAAGATCTCATTGTGCTCTAGAGTTTTGTAGTTGATGGTTTCTGATAATTGTTGGTGGATTGGAAGAAATTGAAGAAGAAAGAAATGTATTTCTGGCCATTGAAACTGAAAATGGCGGCCACAACCCTAACTAGGGCTTTGAGTGCAAAACAGAAATTCTGAGGCCTTTTATAGAAAATTGACGAAACACTATTCATTGAAAATTTTCCGAACTCGAAACGAAGCATGCCGGCTAGCGTTTCTAGGGTTTTACCCGCGTTTCGAACACAATGGAACGTTTTTCGGAAGCTAATTCGGTCATATGTGCGAGTTACGGAAATAAACGATCAATTTAAAATTAAACCGATTAAAAGCGATTTCGATGCGTTTTGGCTTGCCCCGGACAAACCGTAAATCCGATTGACACGAAATTTGAAACCTTATAATAATTTCACATTACGGATCCGATGAAACTGGTTTCGTCGAAATCCGAGACTGTTTGAAAAATGACTATTTTTAGTCGTCAATTAAATATTAAAATATTCAATTTTCACAAATTAACTTTTAATTCAATTTTAAAAGTTTACAAACATCATTATAACTCCAATATGATTTAATATAACTTTATAAATCATTTTATACACATTAAACCCAATTTCCAATTATTTCTGGAATTTCAAATATTAAATTATCGATTTAATTACCCAATTAAATCTCTATATTCGAAATTAATTTTATTCGGCTTACAAATCTTACTTATTAATATTTAAAATCAATTAAATATACGAATTTCAAATGACAGAAATTCTGGGTCGTTACATATATAATGTCTATAGTAAAGTAAACTATTAAAATAGCATTAAGGCATCACTCATATACCCTTTAACATATTTTTATATATTCCCATAGACTATATAGTACCGTAATTCCCCCATAAATTGGAGGGCTATCAAAGGGCACTCTATAGGTATGGTACAAAAAAAACTCATAGAAGGCGCGATAGGGCATGTAAACACGGCACACGAGGCAATGCCAGGGTAGATATATCGTTTGCGGATCCGGACTAGTGGTAACGCATAGCAGCTGCTACCGCCCACCTCGAGACACACTCCCAAATCAAAGGTGCACCCAATCAAATCATAGAGTAATAGAATGGTATCAAAGAAATGTGTCCGATAGGAGGAATGACCTCACTTGGCCCGACGTGGCTCCTATTTTAGTCACATCTAAGCTGACTCACGGGAGTCAGGGCTACGTAAATACCTCATACATAATCGTGCACCAAACTATCCTACTTCATTTTGGAATCTCCACCACGTACACAGTTGTTAAAGTGGTTTTCGGTATTGGAAGAGAATATGACAATATTCGATCCCGGTCTCTTTAACAACCAAACACTTATTTCACACCGTGGTAAATTATATTTCAAACAGTTTATACTTCATATCAAAATATCATATTCATTTCAAAATCATATCTCTTTCGAAATCATATTCGCTTCCGTACTTAGACAGTTTAAATATTGAAGATAGTATATATATTGAAATAGTTATAAACTAAAATAGTTTATATTTAAAATAGGTAATAGCTTAAAATAGTTTTTATATATATATATTAAAATTAATTTTTAAATTCAAATTGTTTTTTCCATTTTCACAAATCAATTCGAATCAACTGTAGTTCCAAAATTCAATTTAATCAATCACAATTCAATGTTTTCAATTACAAAGGTTAAAGGTCAAATTCAGTTTCTCATTAAAACTATTTAATATTTATATCGACTTCGATCCAGGTTTGAACTACAAATTTAAACCACTTCAAATTTAATAGGTTTCAACGTCTAATTATTCAAACATTTACAATAACCAAATTTAATAAATTTCATTTATATTTCATAATTCAACATTTAATTCTATTTAAGTTTGAAATTATTCACTTAATCATTTTAATAACCATTTCAATAAAATCTCATATTACAAAATATCCAATTTCAATTTTTTTAAGTTGAAATATTCATTTAATCACTTTTTATCAAATCAAGTTATAAAATCATACCTTTTAGAATCTCAAATCAATAAGTTCAAATAAATCCTTATTTAAGTTCAATTCTAAACAAATTTAATTATAAATCAATTCTGATGTAAATTCAAGTATTAACCCATTTAAATTACGAATCAATTCTTATTTAATATATCTTCCCAACCTTTATTTATTTAAAGTTATTACAAAAACCTATTTAAATATTAATATTTTATATATATTTAAAACATATTTTATATATAAATTAAATTAAATCTTATTATTAAATATATTTTATATTAAATCTTATTTTATATATTTTTAAAACAATAAAATTATAGGTAAAAGCTCTAAATTTATAATTCAAAACTAACTTATAAATTTAAAATTTCCAAAACAAATATTTAAAAATCAAAATTTACTCGTATAAAAAAATAACATTTATATTTTATATTTTAAAAATCAATATTTATAAACTTATATATTTCCTTTCAAAACTTTAGAAATCATTTTCAAAATATAGACCAACGGCGTCCGTATATAATTTTCTATCCTATGTTCAAGTGATACAGATCTTTATCATTTCAATCCGTAATTTAAACATTTACGGGTATATATCATTTCTACCTGCAATCCCAAAGTTCAAAAATAACGAAAATCGCTTGTATTTATCATTTAAAATCATAACGATTTTCCCCTAATCTATAAGATCGTTCGGGTATATATCATTTCAACCCATAGGGATTTCTAAACTAACAGGGAACTTGCAGAGTGAGAGCAGATATGATAATAATATAACATATTAACAACATGCATATATCATCAGTAACAAATTTAAATATAATATATACACAAGGGTTATGGTGTCATATGTCATAGGTGAACAATTGCAGATAATGACATATCATATTTAACAATTAAATAACTTAACAATTCTAATTTAGCAACATATATCAATCATCATTTCATGTGAATTAAATTTACTAAATATAAGAATGTTAATTGTAAGTGATTGCTCACCTTTCAAGGCTAGAGATATTTGACAAATGAAAGGTGCTACGAATCCAAGCACGAATTCCAAAGCAAAGCACGATGGAAATGAATTGACGAAACAAAATATATACATATTTATGTGAAATATATATATATATATAACCATATAAATTATCTAAAAAAATCAATATTTAATTTAGAACACTTTTTAAAATCAAAGTCTTTATATATAACATATTTAAAAATCAAAAATAGAATGAAGCAACTTCTTAATAATGGAAAAACAAACCTATATATTATAAAGATCCAAACATTTATATATATTTTAAAACTTTATATATATAAATATATTTCTAAAAAATTCCAAATATCAATATATCTATATTATATACATAAATAAACCTGTCGACATTTATGTACTATACTTTAAAATCAAATAAGACCTTTATAAAATCTAATTCAAAATTCAATATATATATATATATATACTACATGAAATCATTTCTCAAAGCCAATATATTATATGTATACTAACATATACCGTTACCTATATACTAATACTACAGGAGTATATATAACAGATATACATCAGATCTCAAATAAAATATATACATAGTACATATATGGGAAAAATCAAACTCATGTATACTAATATATAACTTATATAAAACATATAACATATATAAAATATATAACTTATATATATATAACTTATATATAACATAAAATATATAAGTTATAAATAAAAACGTATAACTAATATATAACTTATATACTTATATAAACTAATATATAACTCAAACAAATCATATATATACTTATGTAAACAACAGATTTCACATTACACACGCAAACTTATATATATAAACTGACATATTATATGACTTACATAAAATAACATATGTAACCAGCAAATTATTTGTAACTTCTACAAACATCTATATATACAACCAGATCAGGTAAACTAGTATAAACATAAATAATATAAACAACTTTATATATGTATATTTATATATATCAAATTTAAAAGCCAAAATTTAATAGACAAATATATGCAGTGGATTAAGATTGATGGAGTGGGCCGTGGACCAGGAGGCCGAAGTGGGTTGTGTGACGGCGGGCTGATGGAGGGATGGGCTGCATGGTAGTGGGGAGGAGATGGGCTGTACGGTAGTGGCACAGGGGTTGGAGTGGGAAAAACGTGTCAGGTCGAGGTGTTGGCAAGGAAAGTTGAAGATGAGCATGTTACAAGAAGGAGGCGAGCAAATATATATAGGTCGACGAGCAAGGGAGGAGCGGGTTCGGCATTTAAACAAAAGAGAGGGTGTGATCCAGATTGGAACGAGCAGGTTTGATTGGCATGAGGGAAGTCAAAATATTCTTTGGCAAAATGAAGATAGGAGGAGAAGGCTTTGTTCAGAAAATATATATAAGCTTTTATTTTATTAAATTTCACGAATGAAAACAAAACGAAGAGGACAGAAAGCATTGAACGAATCAAGATGTGACATCTCGGAATTTTTGGCAATATCAATTTAATAATCTTTATTAAAAATTAAATTGATTTGATAATTTTTGTTGATAAATTTAAATTGATTTAATAATCTTCTTTTAATAAATATGAAATGGGTGATTTTATCTTTTAAAGGGCTAATAAATTGTTTTCTAGTTATAATGTGTATATATTTGTATATATTATAAAGAGAAATATTTGGTTTGAATTTAATAAATAAATAAATCTTGTTTTCAAATTCTAATATATTTTGGTGATTTGGAAACTATGATTTAATTTAAATATATGGTTTTAAAATGTTTAAGATAAATGTTTAATTGATTAAATTATATCTTAGCTTAAGTTCAAGATTAATTAAAAGGTTTGTTTTAAAATATTGTTTAATAAATATGAGATATTAATTAATTTAATAAAAATAGGAAGTTATAATCTCTTTTATAATTTATTTAAATTTGACAAATTATTATTTTCAAATAACATTATTAATGTATTGTTTTATATATAAATAAATAGATTTTAAAATAAAAGTGTTATTTTCAAATTAAATATGTTGTTATATATGTATATATATAACTTGATTTTTAAATTGGATTTTTGAATTTATTTTTTCAAAAGCCTTGAAATTAAAAAGGGTAGATATTTAAAATGTTTGGATTTTAAAGATATTGTATAATCTTTTATTTGTATATTTATACACATAGCTTTATTTTATTTTCTCTAAAGAGTAATTCATAAAAATAAACAATAAATAAAAATAAGAAGTTAAGTTAGAAATAGAAATATATATATATAAGGTAAAGTATATGGTTATGTAAAATATAAAGTAAAATACATTACATAAAATTCTAACAATATAGTCTATAGTAATACTTATGTTTGCAAGGCTGTAAGACTTAAGGGAAAGAATATCTTCATGCTTGTACAGGAAAATGAGTATGTACACATAAAAAGAAAAATATATACTATCATATAAGTACATATGAAATAAATAAAGTATAAGTTTGTAGACATAAGGGACAACTTCATAAATGTTATCATCTCTAGTACACAAGCAAAATCTTATCAACCACCAAAGAGGAGAAAAATCTCTGACCAAAACTTAATTAAATCTTGTACCAGTAAAATAATATCAACTGTAAACATTGTTCTATTTATCAATCTCTCCCATTTAATTTCGTTTACAAAAGAAAACTTAGCATTCCAGTTTCTAAAGTTTCAAACAAGATCTGTAAAATCATTTTCAAAAGCTTGCTGCATTCATCTTCAACCCAAGCTTTAAAGCAAGCAACCTATATGCAAATCTAAACAAAAAAAGCAACTTCAATTCTGTTTTGAAAGCTAGAACATCTCAGCATCAAAGTGATTTCAATTTGCAAGTTTCCAGTAACAAGCTTCAGCAATTCAAGTTTTAAAGTTTCAAGCTTTTTCAAAATCAAAATAAAAGGGCTCTGTCTCTGTTTTCAAATTTTCAGGTGAGTAACACTTTTTAAAAACTTAAGTATCAGGATTTGGTTGCATGTTTATATCTGGAAAATGTGTATGTTGTGAATATAGAAATGAGTTCCTATGTATATATGTGGATATTTAAATGTGTGCATGTCTGTGTTTACTGTTTTAACTTCCAGGTTCAAATTTTATTCAAAAATTCAATTCCTCTTGATCTAATTGCTGTTAAGACTTAGGATTTAAATGAAGTTTGTTTGTTATATGATAGAGTAAAGATTAAAAATTTATTTAAGTTAAAATAAATTAAATTTTTCTTTGGAAAAAAACCAAAAGGACAGGCAAGCTTTAGTTTGCCTAAATTTCAAACAACTTAATTTATTAAATCAGGTATATAATCTGAAATCTAAATCAAACACATGAATTTTACAACTAAAAATATAATTTTTAGTTTGAGGATGAGGGAGCATTTCTGGGTTGACCAGAATTTGAGTTTTTGGAATTTCTGGTGATCTCAGTGGTCGGAGAGGCCAGGGTTCTTTATAGAGGTCGAGGGATGGTCGGTGACTTGGAAAAAAATAGCAGGAAGGTGATCTAGTGGTTGTAGCGGCGGTGGTTGGTCAGAGGGGTTTCTAAATCTAGTTTGAGTGATGATCGGAAAACGATCCACCACGGCAACTCTGGTGGATCGAGTGCCACTATATTCTGGGGAAGGGAAGCTGGAGTGTTGTCGAAGGCTTGGCCAAAGGTCCTGACATTCCGATGGTCAGAGAGACAAGGTCGAGGCGTTGCCAGGTTTTGTTTTCGGGTTCCAGTTTGGGTTTGGTTACTCGATTTTGATTTCGAGTTGCTTTGGACGATCTGATGGCCGGGGTGAGTTTAGTGGATGGTTACCGAAGTGGGAAAGCCATCGTGGATGGCCAGAGTAGATCAGAGTCACGGTGCATGTTCACCGTGCACTTTTGTTTTCTGGTAGTCTGTGTTGAAGTAGTGAGTGGACACGAGTTTTTTTCGAGTGAGCATCGGGTGAGGCTCGAAGCATTTTAGGGTTGGACCCGAAGTATTTTGGTGTGGCCTCGGGTTAGTTAATTTGTTACAGGTTTTCAAAAAAACCTGTCTGATTGAATTTTAAACAGAATTTTAAATTTGAAACACGATTTTAAACAAAGTTTAAAATCAGATTTTAAAGTATGGATTCAAATTAACTTTTGCATCCTAGATTTAAAATAAATAAGGTTTCTGAAAATTAAATGTTTAAAATAACTTTAAATGTTAAAGTGTATATTTTATAAAATGTTTTGAATTTAAATAATTTGGTTTAAACTCTTATATAAATTTCTTTTATAAGGGTAAGTGTTTTTCAACATTTGATTTAAAAAAAAGGTTTTAATTTGGTTTAATTTGTTAAAGTTAAATTTGTAATTATTTCAAATCTCTAATTTGAAATGAAATTTAAAAGTGAATTTGAAAGTAAATGTTTTCAAATGTGTTTGAGAGTGATAATTAAATCATTAATAAAAATAATGTTTTTATCCTAAAGTTAATTAAGATTAATGATTTGTAATTCATTAAATTTTTAAGGTAATTAAAATGGTTAAATTAATAAGTTAATTAATTAATGATTTGGATTAATTAATTAAGTTATTAAGGGTTTTAAATTAATTAATTAAGGTTTAAGATTAATTATTTAAGGAATAATTAATTTGTAATTAAGGATCATTAATTAGATAAGATTAGATTATAAATTAATGATTAGGAATTAGTTAATCAAGTAATTAAGGATTAATTAAGTTACAGTTAACACTTAATTAATTAAAATAATTAAGGATTAATTAATGAGTTATTAAAGGTTAATTAAATTGTAATTCAAAATGATTAATCTTAGTTAATTACTTTCGAAAAGTAATTAAAGAAATTTTAATAGTTAATGAAGGTCATTAACTAAGGATTATTAAATAATTAATTAATGTGATTAATTTTTAATAATTAATTAGATTAATTAATTTAAGATAACCAATTGTATAATTACTAAATGGAAGTAATTAAGGAATTAATTACTCATTGTAATTAATTAAGTTAATATGAATTGTTTAAGTTAATTAATTAAATTTAAATAATTTAAATAACCATTTGATGATGTGATAAGTATAATTACTTAGGAAAGTAATTAATGGATAATTACTGGATGTAATTAATTGAATGGGTGATTTAGTAATGAAGTAATTTGAGTATAATTACTTTGTATAATTAATCAAAGGATTAATTATAGAAAATTAATTATGGAGTAATTAAATTATTTAATGAAGTAATTAAGGTAGTTAATTATTGAATGGGGTTAATCAAAGGTGATTAACAATTTGGTTTAATTGAAGATTAATTACTTAATGTAATTAATTTAAATAGAAAATGTAATTAGAGATCATTAATTATTATAATTAATGTTGTAATTTAGAATGGATTTATTTGGAAATAATTAATAAATGAAGGGATATATTAATGAATTAATTAAGTAATGTAATTAATTTTAGTTAATTAATAAATGAAGTAATGTAAAGGTTAATTTCTATATTTGGTTAAAGATGATTAATTTGTGAAAATAATTAAAGGATAATTACTTAAATGTAATTAAAGGTAATTAATCAAGGATGATTAATTTAAAATGAATAATTGGATGATGATTAATTAATTGATTGATAATTAATTAATAGTGATATAAGCAATTTTAATAATGGTAAAATAATTGATTTAATTTACTTTAAATTAATTAGAGATGAAGTAATTAATTTAATTCATTTTAAATCAATTATAGCTGATGTGATTGCTTATGTATGAATGGATGATATTGTTTACCTTGAATGGTTTGAAATCTCAAATATGAGACAAGTAATGCTGTGTGATATGAATACTTTGGTTGAATTGTGATAATAATGTAAATTATCTATTTGTGATGATAATGTAGATTATCTATCTGTGATATTGTGAATTATTTATCTGTGTGTATATAGATAATAGAATTGAACTGTTTTAACTTTAAAACAACTTGGACCTAAAAGATACGTTTTGGATTTTGATGAGACCGGGATCGGGTTACCAGATTTGGATATCCGAAAACCACATCGATCCAAATTAACGATAGGTCGTGAATCTCAAGTGAAGAGGAAGATTTAGAGTGCAAGGGTTATTGTCGTTAACTCTGAGGGTGATTCCAAAATAAGTGTAACGAGATAATGCCTTCGGTTTCGTTCGAACCCGAAACGAACTTGTATGGATTGAATGCTTTCAGAACATCGTCAGGTGGACGATGAGCATTATAAGAGATGTGTTCTCTAAAGGTAATCGTGACCTCAAGCCTCATCAACCGGGAATGGCTAAAACAGGGGAGGTGCAGCAAAGCTTCGTGGGTAGCCCCCACTTGAGAGTAAGGTCATCCATTTCTAGATGTCCCTTTTTATTTCGGCTTAGTGGTGTGGTTGCTGATCACAACCGTGGGGTGATTTTATTTGGAATTATCCAGTAAGGGATGGTTCCGGCTTTGTGTTGCAGGGGTGCGGACGTACTCCTCGGTACGCTGATCTAGGCCAGGTACTGTGACGGGTGGTACCCTAGTAACCCTGCCATTGTATGGAATCCAATCTCCAATAAGTGATCTCAGATTTGATTGTATTACCCACTTGTTGGCTAGTATGCTGGAATTTAATCATGTAACAATTTCAGCTATTTCTTATTTACTTGAAAATCCTAGACCTATTATAATATCACTGAATTTCCTATCAAATGTTTGGTTAGCGTAAGGTAAAAACTTACCCATGTTTATGTGTGGGAAGTCTTACATGATACCTTTTGTTTTCAAAGGATTTTCAAAGTTAAGCAACTTTAACCTGTTACTCATACCAGACCCATGTCTGACCCGGACTTTATTTCTGTTTTTCTTAAACTCTCGGGTACTCAAATTTTTACGAGTAGCCAAGGGATTCAGGTTAGATTTGATCAATTGTGGAGGAGCAATGGAGCAGGAGGCTTCAGCGTTATAGATATGTATAGTGTTCCGCTGTATTGGTATCTCTGTGTTGTTTTGTGTTGTATCGAGTTGTATTAACTAGACAGGTGTTTATAACTGTCTAGTATGTGATGTATTATCTGTGTAACTCTGATTGATGCTGTATACTATGTAATAATTATGTGATTAATATAATTTATTCATTCCGCTGTTGAGATTCTGATGTTGTTTCTTCTTTCTTCTTTATCTTTTCTCTTTTCTATCCCTTTCTTTCTTAAAGATGATGCGACTTTCTGGTGATAGAAAGTTGGGTCGTTTCACTTGGTATCAGAGCATAGGTTGAGCGAATACCTAAGCTCTGGAGTGGTATCTTTCTTGAGAGAGCGTATTTGTAATTTTGAATATATATATATATATATATATGTATGTATATCTATATTTCTACCTATCTGTTGGGTTACCTGTTCGGGTTTTCCAATATAATTTATAAAGGTAGATAGGGTAGTGGTGTGTGTAACAGGACTACCAATGTTTGGAGTCTGTTGAGGTTGGAAGTATATCTGTCGAGACTATAGACCTAATACCATCTCGAGTGAGTTTTGGGTGGTGTAAGGATTTCATTGATCTTTGAAGGAAACCTGTTAAGGTTCGGAGTCCATTTTTTTTAAGTGCAAGTTTGGATGAGTATAATTTGGATTCTGATAGTTGAGCAGAAGCTAGTGATGGTATCTTAGTATCTCAGGAAGTGTGTCTGCATCGGTGTTAAGGCTGAGTTCAGCTGGGTGTTTGTGTTTGGCTTTGAGGCCTGAGTTTCTCGAGGAGTACGGATTAGGAAGTCTTTGGCATCAGTGGCAGCGTCGCAGCTCAGATTGTTCTATGTGTAGACAAGGGGTCATCTGTCAGCAGTTTTCTAGAGGTGAAGTTCGGAAGCAGCAGAGTGGACCCATTTCTTCGATGGATTGACTTGATAGGCTTAAGCTGTTCTGATTGGTAAAGAGAGAAAAGTTTTCTTTGGATATTAGATTGGGTTGGTCGCAAAAGTTATTTGCGATAGTTGAGTGTTCTCTTGGTTTGTCAGAGATCTTTCGGGATTTCTGAATTTTCTCTTTACGGATCTGTTGAACCATATTTCTGGGATGTGTTATCCAGTTTGTGCTCGGGTGTATCATCAGCATTTTCATCTACTCCAGATCTGAGTTGTGCAGCGGAAGCAGTTTGGGAGTGCATCTGTTTTATCTTTTCGGATAGGAAAAGTAAGTTCAGTCTTTTGATGTTTGAGAAGTAGAGTTTGTGTTCTTGGATTGATTGTGAGTGGATCATTTTGATGAGTTGTTTTTGAGGCTTCAGCAAAGGTTGAGCTGATCTGTAGGGATGAAGACAACCCAGGATCGTCAGATGAGTTTTGTGGATAAGAGACGGAGGAATTTGGAATTTGAAGTTGGAGACTTCGTTGTTGTTGAGATTTTCTCTGATTCAGGGAGCTATAAGATTGGGTAAGATTGGGAAGCCAGCTCCATGATATTTTGGATCTTTTCTATTGTTCTTCTAAGGATAAGTGTTGGGTCTTCAGATTTGAACTACCAGTTTGGATAACTGGGATTCGTTGTGTTTCACGTATCTCTGAGGGAGTACGTGTAAGATCTATCTCTGGTTATAGAACCAGCAGTTTAGGGAGTTTTGGTTGTTGAGTCAGACTTGTCTGTAGTCTGATATCCTGTCTTGTTTTGTAGATCTAGATGAGTGGAAGCTCTGTAGCTTAGTCGTATTGATTGTTTGGATTCTGTAGAGCGAGTATTCCGGTATTTATACTTGGGAAACTCGAGAAAATCCTAACCAGAATTTTTTCTGGATAGTTAGATTTGTTTGATTAGATGAATTGGCTAATATGGTTATAAGCATATGATTAATATATGCTTGTGTTTTAAAATTAAATATTTAATAGGATTAATAAATTACCTTTGTTTTAAATTTCGGGGACGAAATTCTTTTAAGAGGGGAGGAATGTGACATCTCGGAATTTTTGGCAATATTAATTTAATAATCTTTATTAAAAATTAAATTGATTTGATAATTTTTGTTGATAAATTTAAATTGATTTAATAATCTTCTTTTAATAAATATGAAATGGGTGATTTTATCTTTTATAAGGCTAATAAATTGTTTTCTAGTTATAATGTGTATATATTTGTATATATTATAAATAGAAATATTTGGTTTGAATTTAATAAATAAATAAATCTTGTTTTCAAATTCTAATATATTTTGGTGACTTGGAAACTATGATTTAATTTAAATATATGGTTTTAAAATGTTTAAGATAAATGTTTAATTGATTAAATTATATCTTAGCTTAAGTTCAAGATTAATTAAAAGGTTTGTTTTAAAATATTGTTTAATAAATATGAGATATTAATTCATTTAATAAAAATAGGAAGTTATAATCTCTTTTATAAATTATTTAAATTTGACAAATTATTATTTTCAAATAACATTATTAATGTATTGTTTTATATATAAATATAAATAGATTTTAAAATAAAAGTGTTATTTTCAAATTAAATATGTTGTTATATATGTATATATATAACTTGATTTTTATATTGGATTTTTGAATTTTTTTTTCAAAAGCCTTGAAATTAAAAAGGGTAGATATTTAAAATGTTTGGATTTTAAAGATATTGTATAAGCTTTTATTTGTATATATATATACACATAGCTTTATTTTATTTTCTCTAAAGAGTAATTCATAAAAATAAACAATAACTAAAAATAAGAAGTTAAGTTAGAAATAGAAATATATATATAAGGTAAAGTATATGGTTATGTAAAATATAAAGTAAAATACATTACATAAAATTCTAACAATATAGTCTATAGGAATACTTATGTTTGCAAGGCTGTAATACTTAAGGGAAAGAATATCTTCATGCTTGTACAGGAAAATGAGTATGTACACATAAAAAGAAAAATATATACTATCATATAAGTACATACGAAATAAATAAAGTATAAGTTTGTTGACATAAGGGACAACTTCATAAATGCTATCATCTCTAGTACATAAGCAAAATCTTATCAACCACCAAAGAGGAGAAAAATCTCTGACCAAAACTTAATTAAATCTTGTACCAGTAAAATAATATCAACTTTAAACATTGTTCTATTTATCAATCTCTCCCATTTCATTTTGTTTACAAAAGAAAACTTAGCATTCCATTTTCTAAAGTTTCAAACAAGATCTGTAAAATCATTTTCAAAAGCTTGCTGCATTCATCTTCAACCCAAGTTTTAAAGCAAGCAACCTGCATGCAAATCTAAACAAAAAAAAGCAACTTCAATTCTGGTTTGAAAGCTAGAACATCTCAGCATCAAAGTGATTTCGATTTGCAAGTTTCCAGTAACAAGCTTCAGCAATTCAAGTTTTAAAGTTTCAATTTTTTTCAAAATCAAAATAAAAGGGCTCTGTCTCTGTTTTCAAATTTTCAAGTGAGTAACACTTTTTAAAAACTTAAGTATCTGGATTTGGTTGCATGTTTATATCTGGAAAATGTGTATGTTGTGAATATAGAAATGAGTTCCTGTGTATATATGTGGATATTTAAATGTGTGCATGTATCTGTGTTTACTGTTTTAACTTCCAGGTTCAAATTTTATTCAAAAATTCAATTCCTCTTGATCTAATTGCTGTTAAGACTTAGGATTTAAATGAAGTTTGTTTGTTATATGATAGAGTAAAGATTAAAAATTTATTTAAGTTAAAATAAATTAAATTTTTCTTTGGAAAAAAACCAAAAGGATAGGCAAGCTTTAGTTTGCCTAAATTTCAAACATCTTAATTTATTAAATCAGGTATATAATCTGAAATCTAAATCAAACACATGAATTTTACAACTAAAAATATAATTTTTAGTTTGAGGATGAGGGAGCATTTCTGGGTTGACCAGAATTTGAGGTTTTGGAATTTCTGGTGATCTCAGTGGTCGGAGAGGCTAGGGTTCTTTCTGGAGGTCAAGGGATGGTCGGTGACTTGGGAAAAAATAACAGGAAGGTGATCTAGTGGTTGTAGCGGTGGTGGTTGGTCAGAGGGGTTTCTAAACCTAGTTTGAGTGATGATCGGAAAATGATCCACCACGGCAACTCTGGTGGATCGAGTGCCACTATATTCTAGGGAAGGGAAGTTGGAGTGTTGTCGAAGGCTGGCCAGAGGTGCTGACATTCTGATGGTCGGAGAAGCAAGGTCGAGGCGTTGCCATGTTTTTTTTTGGGTTCTAGTTTGGGTTTGGTTACTCGATTTTGATTTCGAGTTGCTTTGGACGATCTGATGGCCAGGGTGAGTTTAGTGGATGGTTGCCGAAGTGGGAAAGCCATCGTGGATGGCCAGAGTAGATCAGAGTCACAGTGCATGTGCACCGTTCACTTTTGTTTTCTGGTGGTCTATGTTGAAGTAGTGAGGGGACTCGAGTTTTTTTCGAGTGAGCATCGGGTGAGGCTCGAAGCATTTTAGGGTTGGACCCGAAGTATTTTGGTGTGGCCTCGGGTCAGTTAATTTGTTACAGGTTTTTAAAAAAACCTGTCTGTTTGAATTTTAAACAGAATTTTAAATTTGAAACAAGATTTTAAACAAAGTTTAAAATCAGATTTTAAAGTATGGATTCAAATTAACTTTTGCATCCTAGATTTAAAATAAATAAAGTTTATGAAATTTAAATGGTTAAAACAACTTTAAATGTTAAAGTGTATATTTTATAAAATGTTTTGAATTTAAATAATTTGGTTTAAACTCTTATATAAATTTCTTTTATAAGGGTAAATGTTTTTCAACATTTGACTTTAAAAAAAAGGTTTTAATTTGGTTTAATTTGTTAAAGTTAAATTTGTAATTATTTCAAATCTTTAATTTGAAATGAAATTTAAAAGTGAATTTGAAAGTAAATGTTTTCAAATGTGTTTGAGAATGATAATTAAATCATTAATAAAAATAATGTTTTTATCCTAAAGTTAATTAAGATTAATGATTTGTAATTCATTAAATTTTTAAGGTAATTAAAATGGTTAAATTAATAAGTTAATTAATTAATGATTTGGATTAATTAATTAAGTTATTAAGGGTTTTAAATTAATTAATTAAGGTTTAAGATTAATTATTTAAGGAATAATTAATTTGTAATCAAGGATCATTAATTAGATAAGATTAGATTATAAATTAATGATTAGGAATTAGTTAATCAAGTAATTAAGGATTAATTTAGTTTAAGTTAACACTTAATTAATTACAATAATTAAGGATTAATTAATGAGTTATTAAAGGTTAATTAAATTGTAATTCAAAATGATTAATCTTAGTTAATTACTTTCGAAAAGTAATTAAAGAAATTTTAATAGTTAATGAAGGTCATTGACTAAGGATTATTAAATAATTAATTAATGTGATTAATTTTTAATAATTAATTAGATTAATTAATTTAAGATAATCAATTGTATAATTACTAAATGGAAGTAATTATGGAATTAATTACTCATTGTAATTAATTAAGTTAATATGAATTGTTTAAGTTAATTAATTAAATTTAGTTAATTTAAATAACCATTTGATGATGTCATAAGTATAATTACTTAGGAAAGTAATTAATGGATAATTACTGGATGTAATTAATTGTATGGGTGATTTATTAATGAAGTAATTTGAGTATAATTACTTTGTATAATTAATCAAAGGATTAATTATAGAAAATTAATTATAGAGTAATCAAATTATTTAATGAAGTAATTAAGGTAGTTAATTACTGAATGGGGTTAATCAAAGATGATTAACAATTTGGTTTAATTGAAGATTAATTACTTAATGTAATTAATTTAAATAGAAAATGTAATTAGAGATCATTAATTATTATAATTAATGCTGTAATTTAGAATGGATTTATTTGGAAATAATTAATAAATGAAGGGATTTATTAATGTAATTAATTTAGTAATGTAATTAATTTTAGTTAATTAATAAATGAAGTAATGTAAAGGTTAATTTCTATATTTGGTTAAAGATAATTAATTTGTGAAAATAATTAAAGGATAATTACTTAAATGTAATTAAAGATAATTAATCAAGGATGATTAATTAAAAATGAATAATTGGATGATGATTAATTAATTAATAGTGATATAAGCAAGTTTAATAATGGTAAAATAATTGATTTAATTTACTTTAAATTAATTAGAGATGAAGTAATTAATTTAATTCATTTTAAATCAATTATAGCTGATGTGATTGCTTATGTATGAATGGATGATATTGTTTACCTTGAATGGTTTGAAATCTCATATATGAGACAAGTAATGCTGTGTGATATGAATGCTTTGGCTGAATTGTGATAATAATGTAAATTATCTATTTGTGATGATAATGTAGATTATCTATCTGTGATATTGTGAATTATCTATCTGTGTGTATATAGATAATAGAATTGAACTGTTTTAACTTTAAAACAACTTGGACCTAAAAGATTCATTTTGGATTTTGATGAGACCGGGATCGGGTTTCCAGATTTGGATATCCGAAAACCACATCAATCCAAATTAACGATAGGTCATGAATCTCAAGTGAAGAGGAAGATTCAGAGTGCAAGGGTTATTGTCGTTAACTCTGAGGATGATTCCAAAATGAGTGTAATGAGATAATGCCTTCGGTTTCGTTCGAACCCGGAACGAACTTGTATGGATTGAATGCTTTCAGAACATCGTCAGGTGGACGATGAGCATTCTAAGAGATGTGTTCTCTAAAGGTAATCATGACCTCAAGCCTCATCAACCGGGAATGGCTAAAACAGGGGAGGTGCAGCAAGGCTTCGTGGGTAGCCCCCACTTGAGAGTAAGGTCATCCCTGTCTAGATGTCCCTTTTTATTTCGTCTTAGTGGTGCGGTTGCTGATCACAACCGTGGGGTGATTTTATTCGGAATTATCCAGTAAGGGATTGTTCTGGCTTTGTGTTGCAGGGGAGCGGACGTACTCCTCGGTACGCTGATTTAGGCCAGGTACTGTGACGGGCGGTACCCCGGTAACCCTGCCATTGTATGGAATCCAATCTCCAATAAGTGATCTCAAATTTGATTGTATTACCCACTTGTTGGCTAGTATGCTGGAATTTAATCATGTAACAATTTCAGCTATTTCTTATTTACTTGAAAATCCTAGACCTATTATAATATCACTGAATTTCCTATCAAATGTTTGGTTAGCGTAAGGTAAAAACTTACCCATGTTTATGTGTGGAGAGTCTTACGTGATACCTTTTGTTTTCAAAGGATTTTCAAAGTTAAGCAACTTTAACCTGTTACTCATACCAGACCCATGTCTGACCCGGACTTTATTTCTGTTTTTCTTAAACTCTCGGGTACTCAAATTTTTACGAGTAGCCAAGGGATTCAGGTTAGCTTTGATCAATTGTGGAGGAGCAATGGAGCAGGAGGCTTCAGCGTTATAGATATGTATAGTGTTCCGCTATATTGGTATCTCTGTGTTGTTTTGTGTTGTATCGAGTTGTATTAACTAGACAGGTGTTTATAACTGTCTAGTATGTGATGTATTATCTGTGTAACTCTGATTGATGTTGTATACTATGTAATAATTATGTGATTAATATAATTTATTCGTTCCGCTGTTGAGATTCTGATGTTGTTTCTTCTTTCTTCTTTATCTTTTCACTTTTCTATCCCTTTCTTTCTTAAAGATGATGCGACTTTCTGGTGATAGAAAGTTGGGTCGTTTCACTTGGTATCAGAGCATAGGTTGAGCGAATACCTAAGCTCTGGAGTGGTATCTTTCTTGAAAGAGCGTATTTGTAATTTTGAATATATATATATGTATACCTATATTTCAACCTATCTGTTGGGTTACCTGTTCGGGTTTTCCAATATAATTTATAAAGGTAGATAGGGTAGTGGTGTGTGTAACACGACTACCAATGTTTGGAGTCTGTTGAGGTTGGAAGTATATCTGTCGAGACTGTAGACCTAATACCGTCTCAAGTGAGTTTTGGGTGGTGTAAGGATTTCATTGATCTCTGAAGGAAACCTGTTAAGGTTCGGAGTCCATTTTTTTTTGAAGTGCAAGTTTGGATGAGTATAATTTGGATTCTGATAATTGAGCAGAAGCAAGTGATGGTATCTTAGTATCTCAAGAAGTGTGTCTACATCGGTGTTAAGGCTGAGTTCAGTTGGGTGTTTGTGTTTGGCTTTGAGGCCTGAGTTTCTCGAGGAGTACGGATTAGGAAGTCTTTGGCATCAGTGGCAGCGTCGCAGCTCAGATTGTTCTGTGTGCAGACAAGGGGTCATCTGTCAGCAGTTTTCTAGAGGTGAAGTTCAGAAGCAGCAGAGTGGACCCATTTCTTCAATGGATTGACTTGATAGGCTTAAGCTGTTCTGATTGGTAAAGAGAGAACAGTTTTCTTTGGATATTAGATTGGGTTGGTCGCAAAAGTGACTTGCGATAGTTGAGTGTTCTCTTGGTTTGTCAGAGATCTTTCGGGATTTCTGAATTTTCTCTTTATGGATCTGTTGAACCATATTTCTGGGATATGTTGTCCAGTTTGTGCTCGGGTGTATCATCAGCATTTTCATCTAGTCCAGATCAGAGTTGTACAGCGGAAGTAGTTTGGGAGTGTGTAACGACCCAGAATTTTGAACAAATTAAATTGAGAATATTTAATTAATTTTAAATATTTGAACGACGATTTAATTTGAATTCCCGATATAACTTTGAATTTGACGGTTAAATTATAAAATTTAATCTATTGACAGTCGAATAAAAATATATATCTTCAATTTTAAGTTGAAGAAAAATATTTCAAACGCTTGTAAAATTTATATTGATAACACTGAAGATAACAGCAGCTTCAGAATTGAAATTTAAACTGTTTTGTTCAGTTTTGAAATTTAATCGTTCGAACCGATATTTAAAAATAGTCAATTTTCAAACAGTCTCGGAATTCGACGAAACCAGTTCCATTGGGTCCGGAATGTTGTATTATTGCCGGATTTCAATTTTCGTATTTTTCGGTGTTGATTTGTGAGCACACGATAGGTAAACGCATTGAAATGTAAATTGAATTCAATTTATATTTAAATTTAAAATGGGTCAAAGGCAGCACGTTATCTTCCCTGGAATCGTGCCTAATATCACGAAATTATCGTGCAACCCATACTTCCCTTGATTTTTAAATTCCCCTCTCCACTTTACCTTCGTTCAATCGAAACAAAATAAAATGGCGACCGAGTTTAAAGACAATCACCTCTTTCCCCCCAATTCATAGTTCACGAAACCATACTCCCCTCTTCAGTTCGAAACTGAAATCACGAAAATAAAACCCAAATGCGCGTTCAAAAAAATCAATTATTGGGGGAACTCGAGGCTTCATCAGTTCGCGATTCAAGGGCACGAAGGCGAAGTCATTTTTTGGGGATTGCGTTCGTTCGCCGCGAGCTAGGGCGGAGACGCTCGCGAGTTGATGGCATTCGCGAGGCTCGCGTTCAACTGGGGCAGTTCGTCTCGAAGGGAACTCTGGCGATGGAGGGTGGTGCGATGGCGTCTGGGAGCAGCGATGGAGATAGGAGCTCGAGGTCGCGAGGCCGTTCAAGTGGAGGCACGCGTGGGCTTTGGCTCACGTGGGGATGGGCGAGTTCGACTGGCATGGTCGATAGGCAAACGGTGGCGTCAAGGCAAGGTAGAGGCAAAATCGATGGTATCTTTGAGTTCGACTGGAGGCGGTCAGTTTTTGATCGCGACGACAGCAAGGGCGTGGTGAAGGAGGGATCCAACTGGATTCCTCACCGTATTGATTATTTACAGATATGTTGATATATTCTGTTATCATATTGATATATGATATTGACTGTTGTGATTGACCAATTGGTGCTGTAGCATCATCGGATTCAGTTTTGAAATGTAAAAATAACGACTGTTACTTTAAAAAGATTTTTAAAGTAATTTTCTGAAAATATACGTTTTATGGGATTTTTGAAGTGATTTATTTTAAATAAAATAAATAAGTAGAAATTAAGTATTCGATTTTATATAAGTATAGATAGGCAAATAAAAGGAAATATATTTAGTTTAAGAGAAAAGTATATTCATGAAATTTATTTTGTGTTGAAACATAACAGTAAATTTTAAATGTGTTTAAATTGTTTAAATTAAATTTTAGTTAAATAAATTTATAAAAGGGAAATGGGTTTAAAGAAATTTAAATGGTGGTTAAATGAAATTTATTAATTTAGGAATTGGTTTAGAACGAACTATCAAAATTTAACAATTAAAAACGGAAATTGGTTATTTAATTGGCTCGAATATTAATAAATTTGTATAATTATTTATACAAGGTTAAAGTCGAGAAAACGAAAGAAGAATTGGATTGGATGGCAAAATTAAAAGCTAAGGTGAGATTTTTCTCACTCAAGAATTGATTGCAGTTATTGATTGTTTGATATGATTGCTATGTTGATTGTGCTATTAGATATGATAGGATATATCTATTATATATAGCAATATATACATATTGGCATATGTATATATTGGTTGATTGATTTCCCGCCTCGTATAGCGGATGAGACCCTATTGCGCCGTTAGTAAGCGGATTTATAAAAACCTATATACCGCGATAATTCCGTACTGGAGCGGAATTGGTATTGTGCTGACATCTTTGGATGCAGGGAAACAGGTTGGAGGGATCCAACTGGACCCCTCACATTGATTGAATTTATTTATACTGTGATATGAATCTGTGAATGATTATATTGATGTTATTGACCATATTGATGTCTGGAAATTGTTTGAATGCTAAGATTTAGCTGAATGGATGTTTTGACATCATTGGATTCCAAAAATAAACGAAATTGAATTTTTGGAAATCAAAATAGAAATTTCTAAGTGAATTTAATTTTAGAAATTTAATAAATTCGAAGAAAGGAATTTTAAAGTATAAAAAGTTAATTTTTATAATCTTATCGAATTTATTTCCAGAATAAAGTGAAATTGTTAAATAAATGAATTTCGTATAATAGTGATTTTAAATTGAGGAAATTAATTTAAAAATCTGGATTTCTAAATAGATTGAAAGAAGACAATAGAAATTTATTTAAAAGGAGATAAGTTGGAAACCCAATTAGAAATTTAATTGGTAAATTGAAATGATTTGGGAAATCAATGTAAAATGATTTCAATTTGAAGAATCCATTTCAAAACAGAATATTGAATGATTTGAGAAAAAATAAGGAATTTATTTTAGTAGTGATAAATAAAATTTGAGATCAATCTGTGATTGATTTAATATTTAGAAATGAATTTTTGAGAAATCAATATGGAAATTTTATTCAAACGTTGAAAATAAAATTTGAAATCAATATTGAGATTGATTTGGTATTGAAGCTTTTATAAATAGAATTAAAATTTATAAAAGTTGTTATAAACCCAAAGTCACTTATTTTGATAAGTTAAATATAGAAGTTGATAAAAGAAGGTATAAGTCGAAGTTGTTATTAAAAGAGAAATAGAATTTATAAACGTGCTTATAAATTCGAAAATAGATTGAATGTGATAAATTTAATATAGAAGGTTATTTAAGAAGATATATTCACGATTTTGAATAGCGAATTTTTATTGAAATAAAAATGTGTAGGAATGATTGAAATGGGGTTAAGTAGATTTTATTCACGATTTTGGACAGTGAATAAAATGTTAAGTAAAATGAAGTTAAACATTTTAAAGGTGCTTTAAAATGTGTTATGAATCGAAAGCATAGACTTCAACATTTATTGTTGAAATAGGCGTTTTCGAGAAATATAAGGAAATGGTGGACTATAACACTGTTGTTATAGTAAATGATTTCCGAAAGGAAATGTTTTATATAGTATTGGGATTTATATATCTATCTAAATTTCGAATCCCTATACTAGTGATTTTGAGTCGTCGTAACGATGTTTTACGTAACATTCGTTTTGACTCAAATTGATGTTGTTATAGAAAATAGATTTCCTTAAAGAATGAAATATATACTTAATTTGATTTAAGTATATCGAGTATTTCCAAATGTTGAAAATAAAAGATTTGTGAAACACTTATTATTAAATAAGTATGGAATGTTTTCCAAAATGAAGTGAAACGTTTTGAGATTTTATCTTCTTAAAGATAAATCGAAATTGAATATTTGAAAACGATTGAAAATCGAATATTAGTAGGTATTCGAAAAATGTAAATTCAATATGGAATTTATAAAGGAAAGGGAAACTGTTTAGAAAAATAAACATTGATTTATTTTTGAAGTGTGGAAATTTTATATCTAATAAAGATATTTTGGAAGATGAAATAATTTGGAAAATTATTTGGAATCTGATGATGTTGCGCATCTTTATTGATAGTTAAATAACCGACTATCAATAATTACCTTGAGTAGGTATTTGTTGTGAATTGGATGAATTTGAATGCCACACTTATTTTTAAATAAGCGCTCACTATTCGGGTTAGCCGGGAAAGGACCATGGGGTCGTATAACCCATTCCGAATATGTGATACGTCGTTATGAATCGCATTTGAAGACCGGTGTTGAAGACCGGATATTTTTGAAAACGGAAGGATTACCGTCGAGTTACTCTACATCGACTGATCTTCGATTTAGAGGTTTTATCACCCTTAGTGACGGGAAGTCCTGACATGATTGAAAATTATCCGGATGCGCAAGGGCTTCGTGAGAAGTGCCTTCGGTTCTGTTCGATCCCGGAACAGACTTATATGGATTGTGTGTCTGACGTTACAATTTGAGATATAAAGCTGATTTCTTTCAAATACATTTCTGTTGGTGGCGGAGAATTTATTCTCTTAGCTTAACACCCTTCTCTGAGACGTACGAGCTCAGAGGTTATGTAGTTGAAATTTATCAGCGATATATCCCAATTTGGTAACGTGGCATACTGAGTGTTGCTGTGAAATGATCAGTGTTTGATCATTTGCGATATGATCATTTGTTTGATCTTATATCTTGGTGATCATAGGTTGATCATTTTGTTGACCCGAAGCAGGGCTTTTTGAGAAAGCGTAGCTTTGTGGACGAGACTTCGTCGAGCCTCACACCCCGGAAATGGTCGAAACAGGACGAATGCGGCAAGGTTCTAGGGAGTAGCGCCCCTTAGTGTATGTCATTCCTTCTGGATAAAGGTGGTATCATGGTATGGAGCCCAGATACTTAACCTCTGTGGTTGCTGCAAAATTTATTTCTTTGTGGCTGTTGCGAATCGGGGATCCTCGGGAAGATCGGTGACGATCGGGGGATGGCATACGCGTGTCAGTAGTTACCTACTTTTGCAGAGGTAACCCGGCCTTGTGTTGGCAGAGATCTAACCGTAATGTTAGGTTATTTCTCGGGTCGTCTATTCCAGGGACGTACCCATCGTGGATAGGAAGTTCCTTAGCCTGGCCATTTATTGGAAATCCAAAGAAACAATACGAGCCTTTACGATTTCAATTGTATAACCTGTCTCCTCAGGAGGCAGCTATAGCAGGCATAATATAATGGTACCTATGCTGGCTAAGATTTATATTATACTTTCGAAATGTTTTCCACTATGCACTAATAATAATATCAAAAATGATTTGATTTTGCGTAGTAAGCATCTTTGACTATCATAAGAAGAAATCTCCTCCAAGTCTGCGTTTGCATTGTGTGTGTGGTGGGAGGTCTTATGGTAGTTTCATTTTCCAAAAGCATTTCGAATTGACTTTGAAAATTATCTAGTTTTATTTTAAAGAATAACTGTTTTATGATCTCACACCAGTCACCATGACTGACTCGGAGTTTATTGTTCCCTTCTAAACTCTGGGTGCCCACCAATTTCCACACGGGCAGCCTAGAGTTATATTATCAGGATATTCTGGATATTCTGGAGCTTGGAGATAAGCTGGATGACGAGACGTAGTATTTGTATCTGATAGTATTTATTCCGTTGTGTATTCTGTATGAGGACAAGTTTATATAACTGTCCATTGTTGTACTAAGTTGTATAGTGACTCTGATGATTGATGTATGTATAAAATGATATAGTTCTTTGTTTTAAAGATTATTCATTTA
This sequence comes from Allium fistulosum, assembly GCA_030737815.1. Lineage (NCBI taxonomy): Eukaryota > Viridiplantae > Streptophyta > Magnoliopsida > Asparagales > Amaryllidaceae > Allium > Allium fistulosum. The sequence goes on along the minus strand of CM060908.1, from coordinate 407,838,021 downwards.
TCTATTATATATTGTTCCGCTGCGATGTGTAAGATTCTGATATTGTTTTCTATTCTGATGTTGATGTGTTGTTCTTCTTTTCTTTTTCTCTTCTTTTCTTCTATCTCCTTCTTCTTCTACTTTTTCTTTCTTAAAACCATAACTTTCCGGGTTTCCGGCATTCGATGTCTCGGCAGTCGATAAAGTGAGTATCGATGTTGAATTTTCGAAAGTCGAAAAATTTCGGGACGTTACATTTGGTATCAGAGCATATGGTTAAGCGACAACCCTGCTCTGTTGGGTGTTACTCATTAGAGATAGAGTCAGTAGTACTCTAGAATGAGTTGAGTGTAATAATAGATATGAGCGCGTATTTGTTAGTGAATATAAAAATTTTTTATATTGTGTTTGCTTACCCGTTGAGATGTTTGTGAATTTTGGTCGGTATGTGGGACGCCATATTATCGATAGAGATTTCTAAACACTTAAACGAGGCAAGACGACATAGTATTGTTTTAAAATAGGGCGAATGAAATAATTTTGCCCAAAACTATTTTTGTATAGAAACGAATTGATTTTCTGTAAATAATTACAGTATATGGTTGCATGGTTGCTAGAAGTAATAATATTAAACTATTATCATTGAAATTAAATGAGAAATTGGAATTATAACTCCAAATTTAAGAAATGAATCCATATACAAGTAGAATTTGAGAATATAAGTTATAAATGTGATTTATAATTTGAAACGGAATTCCAGAGAAGTTTTGGAAATGTTTGAAAAGGAGTTTGAAAATTTTGGTGATTTGGAAAGTTAAATCTTTTTGATTTGAAAATGGATTTCAAAGATTTTGGGAAAAAATGTTCTAAAGGGATGAGAGCTCTAAACTCTTTTCGGTCGCTGGAAAATAACTTCGATGATGACCGTGGCATCATTGGTGTTCATTTTCGGGTTTCCAAAAGAGGAATTGCTGCCAATTGTTTTAAATGGAAGTTGTTCTGAAAATTTGGATTTTGTTTTAGAAAATTCAAAGGATAATTTGAACTGTTTTCAAAAATGGTTTTTTGAAAATATTGATAAACTTTGGAATACTATATTAAAATATTTACGAAATATTAATAAGTTGATAACTTATAGAATATTTGAAATTTGATTAGAATGGAATTCAAATTGAAAACGAATGAATTAGGGAATGAATGAATAAAATTGCAATTGTAAGTGCAAGAGAATAAAAATTGAAATGTTAAAATTCATTTCGAATTTGTAAAGTAATGTATTGAAATAAAATTAGTAAGTGAAACTGATTGAAGAAATGACAAATTAATATGGTTTGAAATGAATTAAATTCATATGGAATTTGAAATCCAGTTTAATATAAGTGGTTATAAACCAAAATAGTGAATTGTAAATAAATTTTGGGAATGAACTAAAGCTAATCAATAAAATTCAATATTCAGAAATTGAACTGAATCCAATTAAACGTTGGAATTGAATTCAAATGGAATTGAAATGTAAAGATTGAACGAAATTGAATATATAACTTCAATAGTGAATTAGAGATGATATAAGCAGTTATATTGAAAATTTTGTAATTGAATGTACGAAATGGTTTGAATATGTAACTAGATATTATGGCTAGTAGAATATACAGGTATAAAGGAATTGGATTTGATTTCAAAGATAATTTGAATTGCTCGACAAAAGGTAAGTATTTGAATTATAATATGAGTTTTTGATGATTTCTTGTCTAGCCGCTTGGCTTTTTCTTTTTCTTTTTGAAATCTGAGAGTCCGTAGGGACGTTTTGTAGTCGTGCCGTATTAGCCGCGCAAAGGAGACGCTGGCGAAATTTTTCGGAAATTTAGGGCGTTAGAAAATTTTTGAGAAATTTTTAAAGTTTAAAATTTGAATTTAAATTTGAATTTTGAAGTTAAACAATGTTGTTTTGAAACTTATAATTGAAGTTGGAAATTTAGTTGAATGATAACAAATCTTTAGTAGAAAGATTTGTTTTGAAAAATTTGATAAAACTATTTGGATGTTGAAAAATAGTAGACGAGTTAAGGACCATTTTTCCTAACGTGTAATTTCGAGGACGAAATTCTTTTAAGGGGGGAAGTCTGTAACGACCCAGAATTTTGAACAAATTAAATTGAGAATATTTAATTAATTTTAAATATTTGAACGACGATTTAATTTGAATTCCCGATATAACTTTGAATTTGACGGTTAAATTATAAAATTTAATCTATTGACAGTCGAATAAAAATATATATCTTCAATTTTAAGTTGAAGAAAAATATTTCAAACGCTTGTAAAATTTATATTGATAACACTGAAGATAACAGCAGCTTCAGAATTGAAATTTAAACTGTTTTGTTCAGTTTTGAAATTTAATCGTTCGAACCGATATTTAAAAATAGTCAATTTTCAAACAGTCTCGGAATTCGACGAAACCAGTTCCATTGGGTCCGGAATGTTGTATTATTGCCGGATTTCAATTTTCGTATTTTTCGGTGTTGATTTGTGAGCACACGATAGGTAAACGCATTGAAATGTAAATTGAATTCAATTTATATTTAAATTTAAAATGGGTCAAAGGCAGCACGTTATCTTCCCTGGAATCGTGCCTAATATCACGAAATTATCGTGCAACCCATACTTCCCTTGATTTTTAAATTCCCCTCTCCACTTTACCTTCGTTCAATCGAAACAAAATAAAATGGCGACCGAGTTTAAAGACAATCACCTCTTTCCCCCCAATTCATAGTTCACGAAACCATACTCCCCTCTTCAGTTCGAAACTGAAATCACGAAAATAAAACCCAAATGCGCGTTCAAAAAAATCAATTATTGGGGGAACTCGAGGCTTCATCAGTTCGCGATTCAAGGGCACGAAGGCGAAGTCATTTTTTGGGGATTGCGTTCGTTCGCCGCGAGCTAGGGCGGAGACGCTCGCGAGTTGATGGCATTCGCGAGGCTCGCGTTCAACTGGGGCAGTTCGTCTCGAAGGGAACTCTGGCGATGGAGGGTGGTGCGATGGCGTCTGGGAGCAGCGATGGAGATAGGAGCTCGAGGTCGCGAGGCCGTTCAAGTGGAGGCACGCGTGGGCTTTGGCTCACGTGGGGATGGGCGAGTTCGACTGGCATGGTCGATAGGCAAACGGTGGCGTCAAGGCAAGGTGGAGGCAAAATCGATGGTATCTTTGAGTTCGACTGGAGGCGGTCAGTTTTTGATCGCGACGACAGCAAGGGCGTGGTGAAGGAGGGATCCAACTGGATTCCTCACCGTATTGATTATTTACAGATATGTTGATATATTCTGTTATCATATTGATATATGATATTGACTGTTGTGATTGACCAATTGGTGCTGTAGCATCATCGGATTCAGTTTTGAAATGTAAAAATAACGACTGTTACTTTAAAAAGATTTTTAAAGTAATTTTCTGAAAATATACGTTTTATGGGATTTTTGAAGTGATTTATTTTAAATAAAATAAATAAGTAGAAATTAAGTATTCGATTTTATATAAGTATAGATAGGCAAATAAAAGGAAATATATTTAGTTTAAGAGAAAAGTATATTCATGAAATTTATTTTGTGTTGAAACATAACAGTAAATTTTAAATGTGTTTAAATTGTTTAAATTAAATTTTAGTTAAATAAATTTATAAAAGGGAAATGGGTTTAAAGAAATTTAAATGGTGGTTAAATGAAATTTATTAATTTAGGAATTGGTTTAGAACGAACTATCAAAATTTAACAATTAAAAACGGAAATTGGTTATTTAATTGGCTCGAATATTAATAAATTTGTATAATTATTTATACAAGGTTAAAGTCGAGAAAACGAAAGAAGAATTGGATTGGATGGCAAAATTAAAAGCTAAGGTGAGATTTTTCTCACTCAAGAATTGATTGCAGTTATTGATTGTTTGATATGATTGCTATGTTGATTGTGCTATTAGATATGATAGGATATATCTATTATATATAGCAATATATACATATTGGCATATGTATATATTGGTTGATTGATTTCCCGCCTCGTATAGCGGATGAGACCCTATTGCGCCGTTAGTAAGCGGATTTATAAAAACCTATATACCGCGATAATTCCGTACTGGAGCGGAATTGGTATTGTGCTGACATCTTTGGATGCAGGGAAACAGGTTGGAGGGATCCAACTGGACCCCTCACATTGATTGAATTTATTTATACTGTGATATGAATCTGTGAATGATTATATTGATGTTATTGACCATATTGATGTCTGGAAATTGTTTGAATGCTAAGATTTAGCTGAATGGATGTTTTGACATCATTGGATTCCAAAAATAAACGAAATTGAATTTTTGGAAATCAAAATAGAAATTTCTAAGTGAATTTAATTTTAGAAATTTAATAAATTCGAAGAAAGGAATTTTAAAGTATAAAAAGTTAATTTTTATAATCTTATCGAATTTATTTCCAGAATAAAGTGAAATTGTTAAATAAATGAATTTCGTATAATAGTGATTTTAAATTGAGGAAATTAATTTAAAAATCTGGATTTCTAAATAGATTGAAAGAAGACAATAGAAATTTATTTTCTTTAAAAGGAATTTATTTAAAAGGAGATAAGTTGGAAACCCAATTAGAAATTTAATTGGTAAATTGAAATGATTTGGGAAATCAATGTAAAATGATTTTAATTTGAAGAATCCATTTCAAAACAGAATATTGAATGATTTGAGAAAAAATAAGGAATTTATTTTAGTAGTGATAAATAAAATTTGAGATCAATCTGTGATTGATTTAATATTTAGAAATGAATTTTTGAGAAATCAATATGGAAATTTTATTCAAACGTTGAAAATAAAATTTGAAATCAATATTGAGATTGATTTGGTATTGAAGCTTTTATAAATAGAATTAAAATTTATAAAAGTTGTTATAAACCCAAAGTCACTTATTTTGATAAGTTAAATATAGAAGTTGATAAAAGAAGGTATAAGTCGAAGTTGTTATTAAAAGAGAAATAGAATTTATAAACGTGCTTATAAATTCGAAAATAGATTGAATGTGATAAATTTAATATAGAAGGTTATTTAAGAAGATATATTCACGATTTTGAATAGCGAATTTTTATTGAAATAAAAATGTGTAGGAATGATTGAAATGGGGTTAAGTAGATTTTATTCACGATTTTGGACAGTGAATAAAATGTTAAGTAAAATGAAGTTAAACATTTTAAAGGTGCTTTAAAATGTGTTATGAATCGAAAGCATAGACTTCAACATTTATTGTTGAAATAGGCGTTTTCGAGAAATATAAGGAAATGGTGGACTATAACACTGTTGTTATAGTAAATGATTTCCGAAAGGAAATGTTTTATATAGTATTGGGATTTATATATCTATCTAAATTTCGAATCCCTATACTAGTGATTTTGAGTCGTCGTAACGATGTTTTACGTAACATTCGTTTTGACTCAAATTGATGTTGTTATAGAAAATAGATTTCCTTAAAGAATGAAATATATACTTAATTTGATTTAAGTATATCGAGTATTTCCAAATGTTGAAAATAAAAGATTTGTGAAACACTTATTATTAAATAAGTATGGAATGTTTTCCAAAATGAAGTGAAACGTTTTGAGATTTTATCTTCTTAAAGATAAATCGAAATTGAATATTTGAAAACGATTGAAAATCGAATATTAGTAGGTATTCGAAAAATGTAAATTCAATATGGAATTTATAAAGGAAAGGGAAACTGTTTAGAAAAATAAACATTGATTTATTTTTGAAGTGTGGAAATTTTATATCTAATAAAGATATTTTGGAAGATGAAATAATTTGGAAAATTATTTGGAATCTGATGATGTTGCGCATCTTTATTGATAGTTAAATAACCGACTATCAATAATTACCTTGAGTAGGTATTTGTTGTGAATTGGATGAATTTGAATGCCACACTTATTTTTAAATAAGCGCTCACTATTCGGGTTAGCCGGGAAAGGACCATGGGGTCGTATAACCCATTCCGAATATGTGATACGTCGTTATGAATCGCATTTGAAGACCGGTGTTGAAGACCGGATATTTTTGAAAACGGAAGGATTACCGTCGAGTTACTCTACATCGACTGATCTTCGATTTAGAGGTTTTATCACCCTTAGTGACGGGAAGTCCTGACGTGATTGAAAATTATCCGGATGCGCAAGGGCTTCGTGAGAAGTGCCTTCGGTTCTGTTCGATCCCGGAACAGACTTATATGGATTGTGTGTCTGACGTTACAATTTGAGATATAAAGCTGATTTCTTTCAAATACATTTCTGTTGGTGGCGGAGAATTTATTCTCTTAGCTTAACACCCTTCTCTGAGACGTACGAGCTCAGAGGTTATGTAGTTGAAATTTATCAGCGATATATCCCAATTTGGTAACGTGGCATACTGAGTGTTGCTGTGAAATGATCAGTGTTTGATCATTTGCGATATGATCATTTGTTTGATCTTATATCTTGGTGATCATAGGTTGATCATTTTGTTGACCCGAAGCAGGGCTTTTTGAGAAAGCGTAGCTTTGTGGACGAGACTTCGTCGAGCCTCACACCCCGGAAATGGTCGAAACAGGACGAATGCGGCAAGGTTCTAGGGAGTAGCGCCCCTTAGTGTATGTCATTCCTTCTGGATAAAGGTGGTATCATGGTATGGAGCCCAGATACTTAACCTCTGTGGTTGCTGCAAAATTTATTTCTTTGTGGTTGTTGCGAATCGGGGATCCTCGGGAAGATCGGTGACGATCGGGGGATGGCATACGCGTGTCAGTAGTTACCTACTTTTGCAGAGGTAACCCGGCCTTGTGTTGGCAGAGATCTAACCGTAATGTTAGGTTATTTCTTGGGTCGTCTATTCCAGGGACGTACCCATCGTGGATAGGAAGTTCCTTAGCCTGGCCATTTGTTGGAAATCCAAAGAAACAATACGAGCCTTTACGATTTCAATTGTATAACCTGTCTCCTCAGGAGGCAGCTATAGCAGGCATAATATAATGGTACCTATGCTGGCTAAGATTTATATTATACTTTCGAAATGTTTTCCACTATGCACTAATAATAATATCAAAAATGATTTGATTTTGCGTAGTAAGCATCTTTGACTATCATAAGAAGAAATCTCCTCCAAGTCTGCGTTTGCATTGTGTGTGTGGTGGGAGGTCTTATGGTAGTTTCATTTTCCAAAAGCATTTCGAATTGACTTTGAAAATTATCTAGTTTTATTTTAAAGAATAATTGTTTTATGATCTCACACCAGTCACCATGACTGACTCGGAGTTTATTGTTCCCTTCTAAACTCTGGGTGCCCACCAATTTCCACACGGGCAGCCTAGAGTTATATTATCAGGATATTCTGGATATTCTGGAGCTTGGAGATAAGCTGGATGACGAGACGTAGTATTTGTATCTGATAGTATTTATTCCGTTGTGTATTCTGTATGAGGACAAGTTTATATAACTGTCCATTGTTGTACTAAGTTGTATAGTGACTCTGATGATTGATGTATGTATAAAATGATATAGTTCTTTGTTTTAAAGATTATTCATTTATCTATTATATATTGTTCCGCTGCGATGTGTAAGATTCTGATATTGTTTTCTATTCTGATGTTGATGTGTTGTTCTTCTTTTCTTTTTCTCTTCTTTTCTTCTATCTCCTTCTTCTTCTACTTTTTCTTTCTTAAAACCATAACTTTCCGGGTTTCCGGCATTCGATGTCTCGGCAGTCGATAAAGTGAGTATCGATGTTGAATTTTCGAAAGTCGAAAAATTTCGGGACGTTACAGAGTGCATCTGTTTTATCTTTTCGGATAGGAAAAGTAAGTTCGGTCTTTTAATGTTTGAGAAGTAGAGTTTGTGTTCTTGGATTGATTGTGAGTGGATCATTTTGATGAGTTGTTTTTGAGGCTTCAGCAAAGGTTGAGCAGATCTGTAGGGATAAAGATAACCCAGGATCATCAGATGAGTTTTGTGGATAAGAGATGGAGGAATTTGGAATATGAAGTTGGAGACTACGTTGTTGTTGAGATTTTCTCTTATTCAGGGAGCTATAAGATTGGGTAAGATTGGGAAGCCAGCTCCGTGATATTTTGGATCTTTTCTGTTGTTCTTCTGAGGATAAGTGTTGGGTATTCAGATTTGAACTGCCAGTTTGGATAAATGGGATTTGTTGTGTTTCACGTATCTCTGAGGGAGTACGTGTAAGATTCTATCTCTGGTTATAGAACCAGCAGTTCAGGGAGTTTTGGTTGTTGAGTCAGACTTGTCTGTTGTTTGATATCCTGTCTTGTTTTGTAGATCTAGATGAGTGGAAGCTCTGTAGCTTAGTCGTATTGATTGTTTGGATTCTGTAGAGCAAGTATTCTGGTATTTATACTTGGGAAACTCGAGAAAATCCTAACCAGAATTTTGTCTGGATAGTTAGATTTGTTTGATTAGATTAATTGGCTGATATGGTTGTTAGCATATGATTAATATATGCTTGTGTTTAAAATTAAATATTTAATAGGATTATTAAATTACCTTTGTTTTAAATTTCGTGGACGAAATTCTTTTAAGAGGGGAAGAATGTGACATCCCGGAATTTTTGGCAATATCAATTTAATAATCTTTATTAAAAATTAAATTGATTTGATAATTTTTGTTGATAAAGTTAAATTTATTTAATAATCTTCTTTTAATAAATATGAAATGGGTGATTTTATCTTTTATAAGGCTAATAAATTATTTTCTAGTTATAATGTGTATATATTTGTATATATTATAAATAGAAATATTTGGTTTGAATTTTATAAATAAATAAATCTTGTTTTCAAATTATAATATATTTTGGTGATTTGGAAACTATGATTTAATTTAAATATATGGTTTTAAAATGTTTAAGATAAATGTTTAATTGATTAAATTATATCTTAACTTAAGTTCAAGATTAATTAAAAGGTTTGTTTTAAAATATTGTTTAATAAATATGAGATATTAATTCATTTAATAAAAATAGGAAGTTATAATCTCTTTTATAAATTATTTAAATTTGACAAATTATTATTTTCAAATAACATTATTAATGTATTGTTTTATATATAAATATAAATAGATTTTAAAATAAAAGTGTTATTTTCAAATTAAATATGTTGTTATATATGTATATATATAACTTGATTTTTAAATTGGATTTTTGAATTTATTTTTTTCAAAAGCCTTGAAATTAAAAAGGGTAGATATTTAAAATGTTTGGATTTTAAAGATATTGTATAAGCTTTTATTTGTATATATATACACATAGCTTTATTTTATTTTCTCTAAAGAGTAATTCATAAAAATAAACAATAAATAAAAATAAGAAGTTAAGTTAGAAATAGAAATATATATATAAGGTAAAGTATATGGTTATGTAAAATATAAAGTAAAATACATTACATAAAATTCTAACAATATAGTCTATAGGAATACTTATGTTTGCAAGGCTGTAAGACTTAAGGGAAAGAATATCTTCATGCTTGTACAGGAAAATGAGTATGTACACATAAAAAGAAAAATAAATACTATCATATAAGTACATACGAAATAAATAAAGTATAAGTTTGTAGACATAAGGGACAACTTCATAAATGCTATCATCTCTAGTACACAAGCAAAATCTTATCAGCCACCAAAGAGGAGAAAAATCTCTGACCAAAACTTAATTAAATCTTGTACTAGTAAAATAATATCAACTGTAAACATTGTTCTATTTATCAATCTCTCCCATTTCATTTCGTTTACAAAAGAAAACTTAGCATTCCATTTTCTAAAGTTTCAAACAAGATCTGTAAAATCATTTTCAAAAGCTTGCTGCATTCATCTTCAACCCAAGTTTTAAAGCAAGCAACCTACATGCAAATCTAAACAAAAAAAAGCAACTTCAATTCTGTTTTGAAAGCTAGAACATCTCAGCATCAAAGTGATTTCGATTTGCAAGTTTCCAGTAACAAGCTTCAGCAATTCAATTTTTAAAGTTTCAAGCTTTTTCAAAATCAAAATAAAAGGGCTCTGTCTCTGTTTTCAAATTTTCAGGTGAGTAACACTTTTTAAAAACTTAAGTATCTGGATTTGGTTGCATGTTTATATCTGGAAAATGTGTATGTTGTGAATATAGAAATGAGTTCCTGTGTATATATGTGGATATTTAAATGTGTGCATGTATCTATGTTTACTGTTTTAAATTCCAGGTTCAAATTTTATTCAAAAATTCAATTCCTCTTGATCTAATTGCTGTTAAGACTTAGGATTTAAATGAAGTTGGTTTGCTATATGATAGAGTAAAGATTAAAATTTTATTTAAGTTAAAATAAATTAAATTTTGCTTTGGAAAACAACCAAAAGGACAGGCAAGCTTTAGTTTACCTAAATTTCAAACATCTTAATTTATTAAAGCAGGTATATAATCTGAAATCTAAATCAAACACATGAATTTTACAACTAAAATTATAATTTTTAGTTTGAGGATGAGGGAGCAATTCTGGGTTGACCAGAATTTGAGTTTTTGGAATTTCTGGTGATCTCAGTGGTCGGAGAGGTCAGGGTTCTTTCTAGAGGTCGAGGGATGGTCGGTGATGTAACAACCCGCATATTTGACGAGTGTATATTTGAATATCTTATTTAAATATTTTAATCGTTAGTCGGATCTTAGTCCGAAAAGCTACTTTTTGCATACAGTCAAATTAGGACTCGAGACCCCTCCCATTGAGTTCAAAATGAAGTTTGCGATCTTTTTAAGTATAAACTTCGATATGTTTGGAGTAAGTGGAATTTTCGTCACTTTTCCCGCCTTTGACTTTGGTTGGACTGCACCTTCATTAGCTCAGCCCAACCCTTTTCCCTTCATAACTTCACTCTTTGCTAAAACATCTAAGCTTCATCAAAAATGGAGGAGGGAATGGGAAATTAAAACTCCAAACTCAAATTCAATTTGGAAATCCAACATTCAACTCCAAATTCAAGTAGAAGATATTGGATTCAAGCTTTGGATTGCTTCTCCTTGCTTTCAAGCTTCATCTTCATCCATTTTAGTGAAAAAGTGAGATTTTTAATCTCACATTCTTGTCTATATTCATCTTGATCTGTTGGGAATGATTCCCTATCACTTTAGCATGCACATTTGCATTTGGTTTGGATTGGATTGGCAAAAAAACTCCAATTTTTAGTGTTTTTGACAAGAGACTGGGCTTAGGTCGTTCTGCCTGTGCTAGGTCGTCGCGTGGAAAAGTCGCAGTGTGTCGTTAGCTTGCTCCAGCTTTAGGTCGCTCGCTATTGCTTCTGGCGTTAGGTCGCAGCAAAGATAGGTCGTAGGTCGCTCGGCTTGTTCGAACCACTTAGGTCGTGAGACCTTAGGTCGCTAGGTCGCTCGGTCCTGCTTCAATCCCTTGGTCGCGTCTACTTTAGGTCATTGGATCTTACCTCATTTAGGACGCTCGCCTTTAGGTCGCAGACCTTAGGTCGCGTGGCCTACTTGCTTGCATAGTTAGGTCGCTCGGCTCGTCTTCGCGATAGGTCGCATACCCATTAGATCGCGCACCACTGGGTCGTTTAACCACTAGGTCGCCAACTCTAGGCCGCTTGCTCCATTAGGTCGCTCGACCTTGCTTGGGTCATTAGGTCACTCTGCCATTCCAGTTTGGTCGCAACCTCCACAAGGTTGCTCCAGTTAGGTCGCTCGGCCTCTTATGTTAGGTCGCTCTTCCTGTTGACCTGATAGGTCGCGCCCTTTGGCCACTTAGGTCGTTTGCACTTAGGTCGGCCATGTTAGATCGCGAGTCTTCCTTAGGTCGCACCTTCTTGGTCGTGAGTTACTCCTTAAGCCGTTAGCTCCTAGGTCGCTCGGCATTAAAATGTTAGGTCGCTCACCTTTCAACCCTTAGGTCGTTCGACCTATTTAACTTTAGGTCGTTCCTTTTCACTTTAACTCGGCCACGTTAGGTCGCATGGGAACTTCCACTTTGATGCATTTTGAGCTGATTTCCTTGGATTTTATTCACGTCTTCGTATGTGAATTTTTGTGATTGATTGTTCTACAATCATTTTTGTGTTTTGTCACTTTAAAAGTATGAAGGTTTCAATACTAGTAGTAAATATCAAAACTCTTTTATCAAAACATTTTCAACTCTATTTTTAATACCAAACACGTTTATAAAACCGTTTTCCAATCTATTAGTATATACAAACCTTTACCTCACTCGGATGAGAAATCTAATCAAACGGCTTAGCAAAACAAGTGGTATGAAACGCTTGCGTTTACTTCGTCGGTTAATTCTTGGACTTGTTCGATTGAACCCTTTTGTGACAATTTTCTAGTGAAGACCTACAACTTGTTTGTAAATATTAAAGTTAAGCAAGTGGTTATGGGACATGAAGCTAAACTCATATATTTACTAGCTTTGTGTGATTGACACTTCTTGATGATCATGATGATCATTTCTGTGATTTAGACTAGCAACTGTGCGATGTCTTTTTGTCTACGAGGGAGACTAAACCCCGTTTGTGTGATGTTTCACCATCACATATGTGGGGTAGCGCCCCATGGTCTTCGGGCCGTTCGTGTGTCAAAATTTAATGGATAGCTTCCATGAGATAGCTTCTCGTTCTTGTGTTACACGTGTTGGTGAGTTTTCATGCTCCCGTTCTTGTGATAGGCCTCCCCATTTTTATGTGATTTCTGGATTTCGTGTGTTGATTTTTGGAATTTATGCTTCACCAATTTTCATGATTTTCATTGATATGATATCAATTTTTGTGCATTGGTGAATTCGTGTGTCATTGACTTGTTATGAATACAAGTTTAGGGTATGATACCCTATTTTATCTTTGAGAAGATTCTTGTGATATTGATTAATCTCTTGTTGATTTTCAATTACATACTTATAGTAGCAGGCCATTATGGTTATTACATGTTCATGCCATGTCTTTTACTTTATACCATATCATCTGATATTTATAGCTATACTGATCCGTTTATTATTTTCTTATAAATAATACTCGGGTCAGACCGAGATGTTTCAGGTGCTTCTGCTTGACTTCTCTTCAGGATTGTTCTGACTTTTGTCTAACTACATAGATTCGTAGTTTTTGGATGTACACATTTGAGATATAGACTCTATGTTGTGTACTTATTCTTTTGTATAGCACGTGTTGCTATTCTTTTGTATTATCGTGGATCTTTCCGACCACTACTCTGATGTACACATTCACGTGATATATATATATTCATATCTTTTTCCGCCTTTGTGATATGGATGTCTGTGACTGATTTATGTTATGTTTACTTCTATGTTTGTTTCCAAAGATTATATATAGCCACTGTGTGATAGCTTTGAGTTTGTATCGGTACGTCGGATTTCCTCCTTAAATGAAATGCATGCTTTACTATCTGACATATCGGTGCTCGCGCAAAGAATTTACATGGATGGTGCTCCTCAACAGCCTTATTCTCCGAGCTAGTTGACAGCACTACACCGTAGTGTTCTTGGCGAGCGTGGGTATAGAGGTGGGGCGTCACAGCTTGGTATCAGAGCCAAACTTCGAAACAATGTAGAATAACTTAACAAGGATCATCATCCTAAGTCGAACTTAGGAGTCGTGCCTTAGGATTTAATTCGAGTCTTCGTACCGATTCATCTTATTTCCTTTTATGTATCCTTGTTTTATCAATCAAGACTTTCTTGATATTTATTTGGAGAGTAACTTTTCTTCTTTTCTCTTCCTTAAAGAAGAGAATGTCTAGACCAGGTCGTCCCAGAGCTGGACCATCTACTATTACTCCCCAGGATGGAGTTTTTATGATCGCTCAACAGCTTCTTGATTTAGTAAAGAATGCTCAAGCAGCTGGTCCTAATCAGGAACCTACTCATCCTAAGTCTGGATTTGCACGCTTGTGCAACGATTATACCAACTTGGGTGGGAAACCATTCAAAGGTTTCGAAACTATTATTGAAGTCCAGGCTTGGTTAAGAACATGCGATCAAGTCTTTTCTCGCATGAATCTTATCGATCTTCACCGTGTCCAGGTGGCCTCCAGTATGCTCCAAGAGAGAGCATTGGACTGGTACGAACTTCTTATTTCTGAAATCAATGAAGCGAATCTCACCTAGGAGCAATTCCGGGAACGCTTTGAATTGAAATTCGTACCGGAAGCTGAGAAGGTAACATTGGCTCGTCGTTTCATAGACCTTGTCCAAGGTGAATCCTCTGTGACAGATTATGTTGCATCCTTCGAGTCACTGTCTAAATATGGGGTTGAATACATCAACACCCCATTGAAGAAGAATCAAAGATTTGACTATGGCTTAAATAAAAGTCTCAAGAAGCCATTACTTCTAAAATTAGAAGTTCTTTCGATCAACTCATAGATATCGCTCTTCATCTTAAAGAGGCTGATAAGGATAGTGATGTTGAAGTGGTGGCTGCCAAACCAAACTTCAACAACAAGAAAAGGCCTAACAAGTTCAAAGGTCCTTATCCCAACAAAAAGGGTAAACAAGCAACTCCTGCTGCAAAGACACTTTCCCCCAGTGATGGGAAATGCTTCAACTGTGGTGCTAAGGGTCATTTTGCGAACCAGTGCTCAAAGCCCCGCTCTTGTCGCTATTGTAAAAGTCCAGATCATTTTATGCATCTATGCCCTAAGCCTCAAGGCAAGGAAGGAAAGTTAAACGTGGCTAAAGCCACTGGTAACACATCTCGCGGTCATGGTATGTCTCATTCTGTCCTTCATGGCATTATTATATTTCATGATCAACCTATTAGAGTTCTCTTTGATACGGGTGCATCCCATTCTTTTATATCAAAGGAACTCGTCGATACTTTTTCTTTAAGTGTTGTTGCTTTAATGACTTCTTTAAGAATTGCGAATCTGGTTGGAGGATCCGCAACTCTTAGTTTGCTTTGTAAAGATGTGGAGATTATTTTGTGTGATTTTTCTTTCCTAGCCGATTTGAATGTCATGCGTTACTTAGGCTTTGGAATGATTTTGGGTATTGATTGGCTTAATCGTTATGAAGCTCATATCCTATGTCCTGAGCGGACTATTTATCTTCGACATCCACAATCTATAAAGCAGATTTATATTATTCTTAAAGATTCGGATTCCGCTTTGGTTGCATCTTTATATTCTTTAAATCCTCGTGATGATGACAATGATGATGAGGAGGATGTCATTTCTCTTATTCGCGTCGTTCGTGAATTTTCCGATATATTCGAGTCCGTCTTAGGATTACCACCTAAGCGAGCAATTGAGTTCAAAATTAATCTTGTACCTAGAGCTCAACCTATTACCCGTCCTCCTTATCGCATGTCCAATAAGGAGAACGAAGAGATGCGTAAACAACTATCTGAATTGGAGACGAAGCAACTTATTCGCTCTAGTTCCTCGCCTTGGGGAGCTTCAACTATTTTCGTAAATAAGTCTGATGGTACACTTAGGCTTTGCGTCGACTACCGCAAGCTTAATGATCTTACTATTAAGAATAAGTATCCTTTGCCTCAGATTGATGATCTGTTTGATCAACTTAGTGGTGCTAGAGTCTTTTCACAATTGGACTTGGCTACCGGTTTTCATCAGCTTCGAATTGCAGAGGATAGTATTCCTTTAACTTCGTTCCGTACTCGTTATGGATCTTATGAATGGCTTGTTATGCCGTTTGGTTTAACGAATGCTCCGACTTATTTCGTTGACCTCATGAATCGAGTTTTCAAAGATTTCCTCGATCGGTTTGTTCTCATCTTTATTGATGATATTCTTGTGTATTCTAAAACCGAGGAGGAACATGAAAAGCATCTTCGGATTGTATTGGAAACTCTTAGGAGTAATCAGTTAAAAGCAAAATTTTCTAAATGCCACTTTTGGCAAACTAATGTGAAGTTTCTCGGTCATATTATTTCCGAATCCGGAATATCAGTGGATCCTTCAAAGATTGAAGCGATTCAGAATTGGAAGAGACCAGAGAGTGTAACGGAAATCCGTAGCTTCCTTGGATTGGCGGGTTATTACCGTTGTTTCATTAAGGACTTTTCTAAAATTTCCGTTCCTCTTACTGTCTTAACAAAGAAAGGTGTTAAATACATTTGGTCGGACAAATGTGAAACTTCTTTTCAGAAATTAAAAGAACTTCTTTCTGATGCTCCTATTCTTATTATTCCCCAAGGGAATCAAGATTTTGTTGTTTATATCGATGCTAGTCGCGTTGGTTTGGGTGCCGTTCTTATGCAAAAAGAACGTGTTATTGCTTATGCTTCTAGGCAATTGATGCCGGCTGAGACTAGGTATGCCACACATGATTTAGAACTCGCGGCTATCGTTTTTGCCCTTTGAATTTGGCGACACTATCTTTTGGGAGAGAATTTATACTTTATACCGATCATAAGTCTCTGAAATATTTATTTTCTCAAAAGGAACTTAATTTGCGTCAACAACGTTGGCTCGAATTCCTTGCCTCTTATGATCTTGATATCCTTTATACTCCCAGAAAGGGAAATCGAGTTGCTGATGTTCTTAGTCGTAAGCAACAAGCAGTTGTCTCTATGATGATATCCGAATGGAAGGATCTCGTGGTTATATCCACTTGTGAAATTCGAGATCGTGTCTCTGATTTATGTTCATCTCTTGTTTTATGTAGCCTTGAGGCTCGTCCTTCTCTTTTAGACCGCATTCTTGAAGCTCAACAGCTAGATCCTGAATTGGCTTTGCTTGGCCAAAATCTTAAGGATAAAACCGATATTGAAGGTTTGAAAGACTTTGATATTGATTTTCGTGGTGGCATTCGAAAATTTGGTAGACTTATCGTACCAAATACTGGAGATCTTCGTAAAGATATTCTAGAAGATTCTCATCGTTCCAAATATTCCATTCATCCCGGTAGCAGTAAAATGTACGCAGATATGAAGCGACTTTATTACTGGGAAGGAATGAAATCTGATATTGCTAACTTTGTTAAGTGTTGCATGACTTGCCAACTTGTCAAGGCTGAACATCAAAGGCCCGGTGGATTATTGCAACCTTTGGAAATTCCCGTTTGGAAGTGGGATCAGATTTCCATGGATTTTATTGATGGCCTTCCCCGTTCTCGTTCGGGTCATGATAGCTTATGGGTAATTGGTGATAGACTTACTAAATCCGCCCATTTTATTCCCGTTCGGTCGAACCGAACCGTTCTGCTTCTGGCCAAACTCTTTATCAAAGAAATTGTTAAATTGCATGAAGTTCCTACTTCTATTGTTAGTGATCCATTATTTACTAGTGGATTCTAGAAGAGTCTTCAAAAAGTTTTGGGAATGAAGCTTAATTTTAGCACCGCTTATCACCCCCAGTCTGATGGACAAACTGAGCGTGTGAATCAGACTCTTGAAGATCTTCTTCGTTCTTGTGTGATTTACTTTGGTGGAAGTTGGGAAGATCATATTTCACTTGTTGAATTTTCCTATAATAACAGCTTCCAATCTAGTATCGGTATAGCTCCTTTCGAGGCACTCTATGGTAGGCCATGTCGATCTCCTTCTTGTTGGCTTGAGGCCGGTGAGAAGCTGGTCTTAGGTCCAGATTTTATTCGGAATTCCACAGAAAAGATTGAACTTATTCGTCATAGGATGAAAGAAGCTCAGAGTAGACAAAAGTCCTATGCCGATAATCGATGAAGGAAATTAGAATTTTCTGTTGGAGATCTTGTATTTGTTCGTGTTTCACCTATGAAGGGTGTTGTATGCTTCAGTCAAACGGGAAAATTAGCACCTCGATATATTGGGCCATTTCCTATCACTGAACGTATTGGTTCCATGGCTTATCGCCTTTTATTACCGGCTCAATTTTCTGCTATACATAACGTGTTTCACGTTTCTCAATTACGGAAGTGCTTTCGGGATTCCGATGCTATTCTTGAGCCTGGTGTTGTTGAAGAGATCGAAGTTTTGCCTAACTTAACTTATGAGCAGCAACCTATTCAAATTATTGCTTCGGAGATCAAATGCCTTCGAAATAAAGATGTCCCGCTTGTTAAAGTTCAATGGTCCTCAAATCCTAAGGATTGCTCTTAGGAAACTAGGGAATTCATCGAGCGTACACATCCGGACTTACTTTCTTATGCTCTTTCAGGTGAACTTCTATTTCAAATTTCTTTTGTGTTAATATGCTTTTATGGTTGTTACTTTTGTTTTCCATCTTATATATTGCGAGGACGCAATTTCTTTAAGGAGGGGAGTCTGTAACAACCCGCATATTTGACGAGTATATATTTGAATATCTTATTTAAATATTTTAATCGTTAGTCGGATCTTAGTCCGAAAAGCTACTTTTTGCATATAGTCAAATTAGGACTCGAGACCCCTCCCATTGAGTTCAAAATGACGTTTGCGATCTTTTTAAGTATAAACTTCGATATGTTTGGAGTAAGTGGAATTTTCGTCACTTTTCCCGCCTTTGACTTTGGTTGGACTGCACCTTCATTAGCTTAGCCCAACCCTCTTCCCTTCATAACTTCACTCTTTTCTAAAACATCTAAGCTTCATCAAAAATGGAGGAGGGAATGGGAAATTAAAACTCCAAACTCAAATTCAATTTGCAAATCCAACATTCAACTCCAAATTCAAGTAGAAGATATTGGATTCAAGCTTTGGATTGCTTCTCCTTGCTTTCAAGCTTCATCTTCATCCATTTTAGTGAAAAAGTGAGATTTTTAATCTCACATTCTTGTCTATATTCATCTTGATCTGTTGGGAATGATTCCCTATCACTTTAGCATGCACATTTGCATTTGGTTTGGATTGGATTGGCGAAAAAAACTCCAATTTTTAGTGTTTTTGACAAGAGACTGGGCTTAGGTCGTTCTGCCTGTGCTAGGTCGTCGCGTGGAAAAGTCGCAGTGTGTCGTTAGCTCACTCCGGATTTAGGTCGCTCGCTATTGCTTCTGGCGTTAGGTCGCAGCAAAGATAGGTCGTAGGTCGCTCGGCTTGTTCGAACCACTTAGGTCGTGAGACCTTAGGTCGCTAGGTCGCTCGGTCCTGCTTCAATCCCTTGGTCGCGTCTAATTTAGGTCGTTGGATCTTACCTCATTTAGGTCGCTCGCCTTTAGGTCGCATACCTTAGGTCGCGTGGCCTACTTGCTTGCATAGTTAGGTCGCTCGGCTCGTCTTCGCGATAGGTCGCATACCCATTAGGTCGCGCACCACTGGGTCGTTCAACCACTAGGTCGCCAACTCTAGGCCGCTTGCTCCATTAGGTCGCTTGACCTTGCCTGGGTCATTAGGTCGCTCTGCCATTCCAGTTTGGTCGCAACCTCCACTAGGTCGCTCCAGTTAGGTCGCTCGGCCTCTTATGTTAGGTCGCTCGTCTTGTTGACCTGATAGGTCGCGCCCTTTGGCCACTTAGGTCGTTTGCACTTAGGTCGGCCATGTTAGGTCGCGAGTCTTCCTTAGGTCGTACCTTCTTGGTTGTGAGTTACTCCTTAAGTCGTTAGCTCATAGGTCGCTTGGCATTAAAATGTTAGGTCGCTCACCTTTCAACCCTTAGGTCGTTGACCTATTTAACTTTAGGTCGTTCCTTTTCACTTTAACTCGGCCACGTTAGGTCGCATGGGAACTTCCACTTTGATGCATTTTGAGCTGATTTCCTTGGATTTTATTCACGTCTTCGTATGTGAATTTTTGTGATTGATTGTTCTACAATCATTTTTGTGTTTTGTCACTTTAAAAGTATGAAGGTTTCAATACTAGTAGTAAATATCAAAACTCTTTTATCAAAACATTTTCAACTCTATTTTTAATACCAAACACGTTTATAAAACCGTTTTCCAATCTATTAGTATATACAAACCTTTACCTCACTCGGATGAGAAATCTAATCAAACGGCTTAGCAAAACAAGTGGTATGAAACGCTTGCGTTTACTTCGTCGGTTAATTCTTGGACTTGTTCGATTGAACCCTTTTGTGACAATTTTCTAGTGAAGACCTATAGCTTGTTCGTAAATATTTAAGTTAAGCAAGTGGTTATGGGACATGAAGCTAAACTCATATATTTACTAGCTTGGTGTGATTGACACTTCTTGATGATCATGATGATAATTTCTATGATTTAGACTAGCAACTGTGCGATGTCTTTTTGTCTACGAGGGAGACTAAACCCCGTTTGTGTGATGTTTCACCATCACATATGTGGGGTAGCGCCCCATGGTCTTCGGGTCGTTCGTGTGTCAAAATTTAATGGATAGCTTCCATGAGATAGCTTCTCGTTCTTGTGTTACACGTGTTGGTGAGTTTTCATGCTCCCGTTCTTGTGATAGGCCTCCCCCTTTTTATGTGATTTCTGGATTTCGTGTATTGATTTCTGGAATTTATGCTTCACCAATTTTCATGATTATCATTGATATGATATCAATTTTTGTGCATTGGTGAATTCGTGTGTCATTGACTTGTTATGAATACAAGTTTAGGGTATGATACCCTATTTTATCTTTGAGAAGATTCTTGTGATATTGATTAATCACTTGTTGATTTTTAATTACATACTTATAGTAGTATGCCATTATGGTTATTACATGTTCATGCCATGTCTTTTACTTTATATCATATCATCTGATATTTATAGCTAGACTGATCCGTTTATTATTTTCTTATAAATAATACTCGGGTCAGACCGAGATGTTATAGGTGCTTCTGCATGACATCTCTTCAGGATTGTTCTGACTTTTGGCTAACTACATAGATTCGTAGTTTTTGGATGTACACATTTGAGATATAGACTCTATGTTGTGTACTTATTCTTTTGTATAGCACGTGTTGCTATTCTTTTGTATTATCGTGGATCTTTCCGACCACTACTCTGATGTACACATTCACGTGATATATATATATTCATATCTTTTTCCGCCTTTGTGATATGGATGTCTGTGACTGATTTATGTTATGTTTACTTCTATGTTTGTTTCCGAAGATTATATATAGCCACTGTGTGATAGCTTTGAGTTTGTATCGGTACGTCGGATTTCCTCCTTAAATGAAATGCATGCTTTACTATCTGACATATCGGTGCACGCGCAAAGAAGTTACACGAAGGGTCGCTCCTCAACAGCCTTATTCTCCAAGCTAGTTGACAGCACTACACCGTAGTGTTCTTGGCGAGCATGGGTATAGAGGTGGGGCGTCACAGCTTGGTATCAGAGCCAAACTTTGGAACAATGTAGAATAACTTAACAAGGATCATCGTCCTAAGTCGAACTTAGGAGTCGTGCCTTAGGATTTAATTCGAGTCTTCGTACCGTTTCATCCTATTTCCTTTTATGTATCCTTGTTTTATCTATCAAGACTTGCTTGATATTTATTTGGAGAGTAACTTTTCTTCTTTTCTCTTCCTTAAAGAAGAGAATGTCTAGACCAGGTCGTCCCAGAGCTGGACCATCTACTGTTACTCCCCAGGATGGAGTTTTTATGATCGCTCAACAGCTTCTTGATTTAGTAAAGAATGCTCAAGCAGCTGGTCCTAATCAGGAACCTACTCATCCTAAGTCTGGATTTGCACGCTTGTGCAACGATTATACCAACTTGGGTGGGAAACCATTCAAAGGTTTCGAAACTATTATTGAAGTCCAGGCTTGGTTAAAAATTGCGATCGAATCTTTTCTCGCATGAATCTTATCGATCTTCACCGTGTCCAGGTGGCCTCCAGTATGCTCCAAGAGAGAGCATTGGACTGGTATGAACTTCTTATTTCTGAAATCAATGAAGCGGATCTCACCTGGGAGCAATTCCGGGAACGCTTTGAATTGAAATTCGTACCGGAAGCTGAGAAGGTAACATTGGCTCGTCGTTTCATAGACCTTGTCCAAGGTGAATCCTCTGTGACAGATTATGTCGCATCCTTCGAGTCACTGTCTAAATATGGGGTTGAATACATCAACACCCCATTGAAGAAGAATCAAAGATTTGACTATGGCTTAAATAAAAGTCTCAAGAAGCCATTACTTCTAAAATTAGAAGTTTCTTTCGATCAACTCATAGATATCGCTCTTCGTCTTAAAGAGGCTGATAAGGACAGTGATGTTGAAGTGGTGGCTGCCAAACCAAACTTCAACAACAAGAAAAGGTCTAACAAGTTCAAAGGTCCTTATCCCAACAAAAAGGGTAAACAAGCAACTCCTGCTGCAAAGACACTTTCCCCCAGTGATGGGAAATGCTTCAACTGTGGTGCTAAGGGTCATTTTGCGAACCAGTGCTCAAAGCCCCGCTCTTGTCGCTATTGTAAAAGTCCAGATCATTTTATGCATCTATGCCCTAAGACTCAAGGCAAGGAAGGAAAGTTAAACATGGCTAAAGCCCCTGGTAACACATCTCGCGGTCATGGTATGTCTCATTCTGTCCTTGATGGCATTATTATATTTCATGATCAACCTATTAGAGTTCTCTTTGATACGGGTGCATCCCATTCTTTTATATCAAAGGAACTCGTCGATACTTTTTCTTTAAGTGTTGTTGCTTTAATGACTTCTTTAAGAATTGCGAATCCGGTTGGAGGATCCGCAACTCTTAGTTTTCTTTGTAAAGATGTGGAGATTATTTTGTGTGATTTTTCTTTCCTAGCCGATTTGCATGTCATGCGTTACTTAGGCTTTGGAATGATTTTGGGTATGGATTGGCTTAATAATTATGAAGCTCATATCCTATGTCCTGAGCGGACTATTTATCTTCGACATCCACAATCTATAAAGCAGATTTCTGTTATTCTTAAAGATTCGGATTCCGCTTTGGTTGCATCTTTATATTCTTTAAATCCTCATGATGATGACAATGATGATGAGGAGGATGTCATTTCTCTTATTCGCGTCGTTCGTGAATTTTCCGATATATTCGAGTCTGTCTTAGGATTACCACCTAAGCGAGCAATTGAGTTCAAAATTAATCTTGTACCTGGAGCTCAACCTATTACCCGTCCTCCTTATCGCATGTCTAATAAGGAGAACGAAGAGATGCGGAAACAACTACCTGAATTGGAGACGAAGCAACTTATTCGCTCTAGTTCCTCGCCTTGGGGAGCTTCAGCTATTTTCATAAATAAGTCTGATGGTACACTTAGGCTTTGAGTCGACTACCGCAAGCTTAATGATCTTACTATTAAGAATAAGTATCCTTTGCCTCAGATTGATGATCTGTTTGATCAACTTAGTGGTGCTAGAGTCTTTTCACAATTGGACTTGGCTACCGGTTTTCATCAGCTTCGAATTGCAGAGGATAGTATTCCTTTAACTTCGTTCCGTACTCGTTATGGATCTTATGAATGGCTTGTTATACCGTTTGGTTTAACGAATGCTCCGGCTTATTTCGTTGACCTCATGAATCGAGTTTTCAAAGATTTCCTCAATCAGTTTGTTCTCATCTTTATTGATGATATTCTTGTGTATTCTAAAACCGAGGAGGATGATGAAAAGCATCTTTGGATTGTATTGGAAACTCTTAGGAGCAATCAGTTAAAAGCAAAATTTTCTAAATGCCACTTTTGGCAAACTAATGTGAAGTTTCTCGATCATATTATTTTCGAATCCGGAATATCAGTGGATCCTTCAAAGATTGAAGCGATTCAAAATTGGAAGAGACCAGAGAGTGTAACGGAAATCCGTAGCTTCCATGGATTGGCGGGTTATTACCGTCGTTTCATTAAGGACTTTTCTAAAATTTCTGTTCCTCTTATTGGATTAACAAAGAAAGGTGTTAAATACATTTGGTCGGACAAATGTGAAACTTCTTTTCAGAAATTAAAAGAACTTCTTTCTGATGCTCCTATTCTTATTATTCCCCAAGGGAATCAAGATTTTGTTGTTTATACCGATGCTAGTCGCGTTGGTTTGGGTGCCGTTCTTATGCAAAAAGAACGTGTTATTGCTTATGCTTCTAGGCAATTGAAGCCGGCTGAGACTAGGTATGCCACACATGATTTAGAACTCGCGGCTATCGTTTTCGCCCTTCGAATTTGGCGACACTATCTTTTGGGAGAGAATTTATACTTTATACCGATCATAAGTCTTTGAAATATTTATTTTCTCAAAAGGAACTTAATTTGCGTCAACAACATTGGCTCGAATTCCTTGCCTCTTATGATCTTGATATCCTTTATACTCCCGGAAAGGGAAATCGAGTTGCTGATGTTCTTAGTCGTAAGCAACAAGCGGTTGTCTCTATGATGATATCCGAATGGAAGGATCTCGAGGTTATATCCACTTGTGAAATTCGAGATCGTGTCTCTGATTTATGTTCATCTCTTGGTTTATGTAGCCTTGAGGCTCATCCTTCTCTTTTAGACCGCATTCTTGAAGCTCAACAGCTAGATCCTGAATTGGCTTTGCTTGGCCAAAATCTTAAGGATAAAACCGATATTGAAGGTTTGAAAGACTTTGATATTGATTTTCGTGGCGGCATTCGAAAATTTGGTAGACTTACCGTACCAAATACTGGAGATCTTCGTAAAGATATTCTAGAAGATTCTCATCGTTCCAAATATTCCATTCATCCCGGTAGTAGTAAAATGTACGCAGATATGAAGCGACTTTATTACTGGGAGGGAATGAAATCTGATATTGCTAACTTTGTTAAGTGTTGCATGACTTGCCAACTTGTCAAGGCTGAACATCAAAGGCCCGGTGGATTATTGCAACCTTTGGAAATTCCCGTTTGGAAGTGGGATCAGATTTCCATGGATTTTATTGATGGCCTTCCCCGTTCTCGTTCGGGTCATGATAGCTTATGGGTGATTGTTGATAGACTTACTAAATCCGCCCATTTTATTCCCGTTCGGTCGAACCGAACCGTTCCTCTTCTGGCCAAACTCTTTATCAAAGAAATTGTTAAATTGCATGAAGTTCCTACTTCTATTGTTAGTGATCGTGATCCATTATTTACTAGTGGATTCTGGAAGAGTCTTCAAAAAGTTTTGGGAATGAAGCTTAATTTTAGCACCGCTTATCACTCCAGTCTGATGGACAAACTGAGCGTGTGAATCAGACTCTTGAAGATCTTCTTCGTTCTTGTGTGATTTACGTTGGTGGAAGTTGGGAAGATCATATTTCACTTGTTGAATTTTCCTATAATAACAGCTCCCAATCTAGTATCGGTATGGCTCCTTTCGAGGCACTCTATGGTAGGCCATGCCGATCTCCTTCTTGTTGGCTTGAGGCCGGTGAGAAGCTGGTCTTAGGTCCAGATTTTATTCGGAATTCCACAGAAAAGATTGAACTTATTCGTCATAGGATGAAAGAAGCTCAGAGTAGACAAAAGTCCTATGCCGATAATCGACGAAGGAAATTAGAATTTTCTGTTGGAGATCTTGTATTTGTTCGTGTTTCACCTATGAAGGGTGTTGTACGCTTCAGTCGATCGGGAAAATTAGCACCTCGATATATTGGGCCATTTCCTATCACTGAACGTATTGGTTTCATGGCTTATCGCCTTTTATTACCGGCTCAATTTTCTGCTATACATAACGTGTTTCACGTTTCTCAATTACGGAAGTGCTTTCGGGATTCCGATGCTATTCTTGAGCCTGGTGTTGTTGAAGAGATCGAAGTTTCGCCTAACTTAACTTATGAGCAGCAACCTATTCGAATTATTGCTTCGGAGATCAAACGCCTTCGAAATAAAGATGTCCCGCTTGTTAAAGTTCAATGGTCCTCAAATCCTAAGGATTGCTCTTGGGAAACAAGGGAATTCATCGAGCGTACACATCCGGACTTACTTTCTCATGCTCTTTCAGGTGAACTTCTATTTCAAATTTCTTTTGTGTTAATATGCTTTTATGGTTGTTACTTTTGTTTTCCGTCTTATATATTGCGAGGACGCAATTTCTTTAAGGAGGGGAGTCTGTAACAACCTGCATATTTAACGAGTATATATTTGAATATCTTATTTAAATATTTTAATCGTTAGTCGGATCTTAGTCCGAAAAGCTACTTTTTGCATACAGTCAAATTAGGACTCGAGACCCCTCCCATTGAGTTCAAAATGACGTTTGCGATCTTTTTAAGTATAAACTTTGATATGTTTGGAGTAAGAGAAATTTTCGTCACTTTTCCCGCCTTTGACTTTGGTTGGACTGCACCTTCATTAACTTAGCCCAACCCTCTTCCCTTCATAACTTCACTCTTTGCTAAAACATCTAAGCTTCATCAAAAATGGAGGAGGGAATGGGAAATTAAAACTCCAAACTCAAATTCAATTTGCAAATCCAACATTCAACTCCAAATTCAAGTAGAAGATATTGGATTCAAGCTTTGGATTGCTTCTCCTTGCATTCAAGCTTCATCTTCATCCATTTTAGTGAAAAAGTGAGATTTTTAATCTCACATTCTTGTCTATATTCATCTTGATCTGTTGGGAATGATTCCCTATGACTTTAGCATGCACATTTGCATTTGGTTTGGATTAGATTGGCGAAAAAACTCCAATTTTTAGTGTTTTTGGCAAGAGACTGGGCTTAGGTCGTTCTGCCTGTGCTAGGTCATCGCGTGGAAAAGTCGCAGTGTGTCGTTAGCTCGCTCTGGCTTTAGGTTGCTCGCTATTGCTTCTGGCGTTAGGTCGCGGCAAAGATAGGTCGTAGGTCGTAGGTCGCTCGGCTTGTTCGAACCACTTAGGTCGTGAGACCTTATGTCGCTAGGTCGCTCGGTCCTGCTTCAATCCCTTGGTCGCGTCTAATTTAGGTCGTTGGATCTTACCTCATTTAGGTCGCTCGCCTTTAGGTCGCAGACCTTAGGTCGCGTGGCCTACTTGCTTGCATAGTTAGGTCGCTCGGCTCGTCTTCGCGATAGGTCGCATACCCATTAGGTCGCGCACTACTGGGTCGTTCAACCACTAGGTCGCCAACTCTAGGCCGCTTGCTCCATTAGGTCGCTTGACCTTGCCTGGGTCATTAGGTTGCTCTGCCATTCCAGTTTGGTCGCAACCTCCACTAGGTCGCTCCAGTTAGGTCGCTCGGCCTCTTATGTTAGGTCGCTCGTCCTGTTGACCTGATAGGTCGCGCCCTTTAGCCACTTAGGTCGTTTGCACTTAGGTCGGCCATGTTAGGTCGCGAGTCTTCCTTAGGTCGCACCTTCTTGGTCGTGAGTTACTCCTTAAGCCGTTAGCTCATAGGTCGCTCGGCATTAAAATGTTAGGTCGCTCACCTTTCAACCCTTAGGTCGTTCGACCTTTTTAACTTTAGGTCGTTCCTTTTCACTTTAACTCGGCCACGTTAGGTCGCATGGGAACTTCCACTTTGATGCATTTTGAGCTGATTTCCTTGGATTTTATTCACGTCTTCGTATGTGAATTTTTGTGATTGATTGTTCTACAATCAATTTTGTGTTTTGTCACTTTAAAAGTATGAATGTTTCAATACTAGTAGTAAATATCAAAACTCTTTTATCAAAACATTTTCAACTCTATTTTTAATACCAAACACGTTTATAAAACCGTTTTCCAATCTATTAGTATATACAAACCTTTACCTCACTCGGATGAGAAATCTAATCAAACGGCTTAGCAAAACAAGTGGTATGAAACGCTTGCGTTTACTTCGTCGGTTAATTCTTGGACTTGTTCGATTGAACGCTTTTGTGACAATTTTCTAGTGAAGACCTACAGCTTGTTCGTAAATATTTAAGTTAAGCAAGTGGTTATGGGACATGAAGCTAAACTCATATATTTACTAGCTTGGTGTGATTGACACTTCTTGATGATCATGATGATCATTTCTGTGATTTAGACTAGCAACTGTGCGATGTCTTTTTGTCTACGAGGGAGACTAAACCCCGTTTGTGTGATGTTTCACCATCACATATGTGGGGTAGCGCCCCATGGTCTTCGGGCCGTTCGTGTGTCAAAATTTAATGGATAGCTTCCATGAGATAGCTTCTCGTTCTTGTGTTACACGTGTTGGTGAGTTTTCATGCTCCCGTTCTTGTGATAGGCCTCCCCCTTTTTATGTGATTTCTGAATTTCGTGTGTTGATTTCTGGAATTTATGCTTCACCAATTTTCATAATTTTCATTGATATGATATCAATTTTTGTGCATTGGTGAATTCGTGTGTCATTGACTTGTTATGAATACAAGTTTAGGGTATGATACCCTATTTTATCTTTGAGAAGATTCTTGTGATATTGATTAATCTCTTGTTGATTTTCAATTACATACTTATAGTAGCAGGCCATTATGGTTATTACATGTTCATGCCATGTCTTTTACTTTATACCATATCATCTGATATTTATAGCTATACTGATCCGTTTATTATTTTCTTATAAATAATACTCGGGTCAGACCGAGATGTTTCAGGTGCTTCTGCTTGACTTCTCTTCAGGATTGTTCTGACTTTTGTCTAACTACATAGATTCGTAGTTTTTGGATGTACACATTTGAGATATAGACTCTATGTTGTGTACTTATTCTTTTGTATAGCACGTGTTGCTATTCTTTTGTATTATCGTGGATCTTTCCGACCACTACTCTGATGTACACATTCACATGATATATATATATATATATTCATATCTTTTTCCGCCTTTGTGATATGGATGTCTGTGACTGATTTATGTTATGTTTACTTCTATGTTTGTTTCCGAAGATTATATATAGCCACTGTGTGATAGCTTTGAGTTTGTATCGGTACGTCAGATTTCCTCCTTAAATGAAATGCATGCTTTACTATCTGACATATCGGTGCTCGCGCAAAGAAGTTACACGGAGGGTCGCTCCTCAACAGCCTTATTCTCCGAGCTAGTTGTTGAGTAAATTTCGACCGAACCAGCTCCTTCCTCTACACACCGGACCAGATCCCACCGAACCAACTCCTTCCCCTACACACCAGACCAGATCCCACCGAACCAACTCCTTCCCCTACCTACCGAACCAGATCCCACCGAACCAACTCCTTCCCCTACACACCGGACCAGATCCCACCGAACCAACTCCTTCCCCTACACACCGGACCAGATCCCACCTAACCAACTCCTTCCCCTACCTACCGAACCAGATCCCATCGAACCAACTCCTTCCCCTACACACCGGACCAGATCCCACCGAACCAACTCCTTCCCCTACACACTGGACCAGATCCCACCGAACCAAGTTCGCCTGCCGAACCAAACTCCCACCGAACCAAACTCCATCCAATCACAACCAGACCAAGGCGTACCGGATCAACACTGCCAGGCCAGATCGCATCAGCCCAGGCCCACCAGCGGCTATATACATCCAAGACCCCTGCCCCCAGCCTCACTCTATAAATAGAGGGGCAGGGGTACAACAATGAGGGACAAGTTTGAGAGCTCAAGCACGGATAGAACTTTCAAACAACTTTCATATACTTGTATCAAAGCTTTGTACTTGTAATCTGAACAAGAAAGGAGAAATAACATATAAAGTGGACGTAGGCACGTTCTGGCTGAACCACTATAAATCTGCGTGTCTTTTACAGTTTAGTCCGTGCTTTTCATATATTTTGCATTAATCACCCAGATCACTAAAAACAACATAAAATCAACTAAACCATACGACTTGGAGGTGTTTGCTCACTTTTTGTGCAAACATTTTTGGTGCTTTCACTGAGAACGGGAACTCGAAGCTTCAGCTTCTCCCACTTAACCTTCTTCCTAACAGCGTCGTTCATTGCTTAGAAAATATGCCTCCCAGGCAGAAAAAAGATGTTAACAAAGGAAAGAACATCGCAACTAGCAGTATTCCAGATCCAGTGATCACAAATCAAGAAAATCGTCCCATTCCAACAATAGTGCCGAATGAAGGTCGGACAAATCCGACCACCCCTGCCATAGAACAACCGGCAGTAATTACTAGGGCAGATCTAGACAGGGTTGTGGCTGAAGTGACTAACCGCTTCACATCCCAGCAGAAAGCCTTGGTGGACCAACTCATGTCACGCTTTAGGGATGATGAAGAATCCAACCGCAACACTGAATCATGGGGTGAGTCCTAGTCTGGAGGATCTTAGAGACAATAAAGATCTTCCTTCTTCGAAGGAGCTAACGATAGAAGCGGCCATGGTAGGAGTCGAGACCGAGCTCAGCCCAAAGTTAGACCTGAGGAAACGCTTGGAATCGAATCCAACGGGGGAGGTACCGGGCGGAGGTCAACTGTAGCCGAGCCTGTCATACTGCCTAACCACGGAAACACCAATGAACGGGACCGAGCTAGAGTCCAGCCCAAAGTTGGACCCGAGGAAGTGCTTAGATCAGAACCCAGCAGGGGAAGATCAAGGCAAGGGCCAACTGTAGCTGACCCTGGCATGCTCCCAGAAGATCAAAGACAACCGCTGGAAAATATCAGGAATGATAGACGATACCATCCCTACAGGTCATCTGGACGGAATCAATCCCACAGAACAGAACCGAACTCATTTCTATCTGCTCCAAATTCTGATGAACGGATGGCACGCTTGTTCAGAGAATGCGTCCAGCGGGATCAAAGAGATCGAGGGATAGGCGCTAGGGTAACCAGTCCCTTCGCCCGCAACATCGAAATTGCCATCACCCCCCGAGAATGGAAAATGCCAACGATGGAACCTTACAAAGGAACCTCCGACCCCGTTGTACACTTACAGAGATACACACAACATATGCTCATGAGTGGAGCAACCGAGGGAGTACTGTGCAAATGCTTTCCACTATTCTTAGCAGATCTAGCTACCTCCTAGTTCTGTCATCTACCCCAAGGATCCATCAGCTCGTGGGAGATGCTGAAAGAAAAGTTTATCAGCCAGTTCCACATTCATGTGGAACAACCCAAGGACGCTTATTCCTTATCCAGTATCAAACAGAAACCTGGAGAGAAGCTGCAGCAATACCTAACCCGATTCAATGCCGCAGTGGCCGCAGTCCAAGATGCCGATGAGAAGCTTATCTTAATGGCCCTCTGTAGCGGTGCATCCGGATACCAAATTTGCTAGAAGATTGACCAAAGAAAAACCAGCTACTTTACCCGATTTCTTCCATGAAGCTGGGAAATATATGAGACTTGAAGATGCTGCCACTGAGAGGCAAACATGACAACAAAATAAGGCGGCTCACGGCAACACGCCCGCTGTAGCAAGGGACGCACGAAGAAATGATTCTAGAGACAACGCTGGGGGCAAGAAGGGAGAAAAGCGCCTATATCGGCTAGGACCGAGATTTGACACTTACACCCCGTTGAATGAAACGATCGAAAACATCTTCCTGGCCACTCAAGACGAGGTTAGATACAAACGCCCCCCGCACAAGAAGGAATCAAATAACGCAATTAGGCCTGGAAAATTCTGCCGCTTCCACGAATCCCATGGGCATGATACCAACGAATGCCATCATCTTCGAGACTTGATTGAAGAACATATCAGGAGAAGGAAACTAGAATGCTATGTAAAAAGTCAGAACAGGACTCCAGCTCCTGCCAATGAAAACCCAAGGCTACCCTCTCCAGAGACAGGCAGAGGAAATCGCAACACTAGCGGGCCCAGTCAAGAGAAGATAGTGGTTCATACCATCTCGGGAGGACCACACATCGCCGACAAAAGCTGGGCAGAGATGGAAAGATATGGAAAGTCACTTAGAAATAATGAAGACTGCGTTAATTCTGTTATAGAAAACGCCACTCGAAGCGGAAAGAGAGTGATGACATCACATTCAGTGGGCGTGACCTAGAGGGGAGGCAATACCCTCACATGGATCCCATGGTTATCTCCACCCGGCTCGGTCCAGCCGAAGTTTTCTGAATTCTGGTAGACACTGGAAGCTCAGTAAATATCCTATTCAAGCATGCATTCGACAAAATGAAACTGTCAATAAAGGATGTTTCCCCCTGCAATAAACCGCTACACGGTTTCACTAGAGTTGCAAAGATGCCCCTCGGGCAACTGGACCTCTTTGTTGAGATTGGAAGTCATCCCCGCTCCGTTGTGCGGAAGCAGACATTTGTGCTGATAGAAAACCATTCGACCTACAACGCCTTCTTAGGAAGACTAGCCTTGTCTGACTTCCAAATTGTCCTGGCCCCATGGTGTCTAAAGATGAAATTTCCGACGGACAATGGAGTAGGGGAAGTAGAGGGAGACCAGGACATCGCTCGAGACTGCTATGTGACTGAACTTCGCAACAACCATAGGAAAGATAAAGGGAAAAGTGTAGAGATTGCCCTCTGCACAAAAAGTTTGGAAGCATAGCAACTAAAGAAAGCCCCTCCTCTTCGATATACCAGTAACCCTTTCAATGAATTAGACCCCAGGGACAAAGAGGAGGAGGCCACCGCCGAGCCTGCAGAGGCTATGGAATTTATATCTATAGACAGACATGACTCGAGTAAACTATTGAAAATCGGGTCCTAACTAAAAGCAGAGTTGAAGGAGCAACTCATTGATTTTCTCCGCCACAACTTGGATGTATTTGCATGGTCACACGCTGACATGACCGGAATCTCCCTTGACATAGCATGCCACGTACTAAACATTGATCCTACCAAGACGCCAGTAAAACAGAAAAAGAGAAGTATGGGGGCAGAACGATCAGCCGCCCTCGATGAAGAAGTAAAGAACCTACTTGCCAATGACTTCATACGAGAAGCCATCTACCCAGAATGGATCGCCAACCCGGTGCTGGTAAAGAAGGCTAATGGGAAGTGGCGAACATGCATTGACTTCTCCAACTTAAATGATGCCTGCCCAAAGGATTGCTTCCCACTTCCCTGAATCGATCAGCTTGTAGACAGCACAGCCAGGCACGAACTCTTATCTTTTATGGACGCATACTCAGGATATAACCAAATTCCTATGCATGCTCCCGATCAAGACCACACTAGTTTCATCACTGACCGGGGATTGTACTGTTACAAGGTAATGCCTTCCGGGCTTAAAAACGCAGGAGCCACCTATCAGCGCCTCGTCAACAAGATGTTTGCAGGGCTAATAGGACAAACTATGGAAGTTTAAGTGGATGACATGCTGGTAAAGTCAAGGGGAGCCGACGATCACGTAAGCCACCTGGATGAAATGTTTCAAGTACTTCGCCAATATGGAATGAAGCTGAATCCCCTAAAGTGCTCCTTCGGAGTATCATCAGGAAATTTTCTAGGATTCATCGTCCATGCCAGAGGAATTGAAGCCAACCCTGAACAAGTCCGAGCTCTGAAGGATATCAGAATACCATCCACCCGAAAGGAAATGCAGAGCCTAAATGGGAAGGTGGCCGCCCTGAGCAGATTCATCTCCAAAGCGACCGAAAAATGCATCCCCTTCTTCGAAGCTCTAAAGAAAGAAAAAGGAAAATTCGAATGGACTGACGAATGCTTAACAGCTTTCCTCAACTTAATCGAACACCTCCAGAGACCACCAGTACTCTCAACTCCGAACAAGGGCGAAGAGCTATACCTATACCTTGTTGTGTCATCTCATGCTCTAAGCGCCGCATTGGTGAGAGAAGACAAACGCACGCAGCGGCCAGTATACTTTGTAAGCAAGAGGTTTACAGGGGCAGAAGCCAGATATCCTAAACTTGAGAAACTAGCATACTGTTTATTAATCACATCACGGAAACTGCGTCACTATTTCCAGTCCCACTCCATCAGAGTTCTGACCGATAAACCACTAAGGCAGGTACTCCATCGTCCCGACACTTCTGGGCGACTACTTAAATGGTGCGTTGAACTAAGTCGATATGATATCACCTACCATCCTCGCACCGCCATCAAGGGACAAGCCATGGCCGATTTCATTGCCGAATTCACTACCAGCGAAGGTAAGGAGCAATCAGAAATAGTAGAAGACATCAAGTGGAATCTCTTCGTGGATGGTGCGTCAAACGAACAAGGCTCGGGGGCAGGTGTGGTAATAATCACTCCCAGGGGAAATAAGCTACACTATGCTATAAGGTTGGAATTCGCTGCCACCAACAACGATGCAGAGTATGAAGCAGTGATAGCTGGATTAGAACTTGCCTTAGAAATCGGAGCCAATTCTTTGTGTCTTTATAGTGATTCTCAACTTATTGTAAATCAAATACTAGGAGAATTCCAGGCTCGCGAAGAACGACTCATGGAATATTTAAATAAGAACAAGTTGCTTCTCAATCAATTGGATCGCTATTTAATCAAACACATCCCTCGGGAAGAGAACCAAGAGGCCGACGAATTGGCGAAGCAAGCTAGCATGAGAGACGACACCATTTCTGGAGCAGTAGCCATCTCAAAGCAACTGACCCCAAGTTTTGAGCAAGTAAATCTGATAGCTGCAACCGAAGAAGCAAGTTGGATGACTCCCATCCGAGACTACCTACAAAGTGGCACACTACCCAACAAGCGTAACGAAGTCAAGAAAATCTTGAGGAAAGCTTCCCGCTACACGATACAAGAGGACATCCTCTATCGGCGCGACTTCTCTAACCCCTTATTAAGGTGTGTCGCTGGAAGGGAAGCCAAGGAAATCTTATCCAACATCCATCAAGGAAGCTGCGGAGATCACACTAGAGGGCAGACTTTGGCAAAAAAGATACTCCGATATGGATATTTCTGGCCCACCTTAAGCAAGGACGCCTTAGATTTCGTCAGAAAATGTGACAGATGTCAGAAGTTTGCTAAGATTCCACGGCTACCAACAACTGAGATTACTCAAATGACCAGCCCTTGGCCCTTTGCAGTGTGGGGAATTGACTTGATTGGCGAACTGCCAATGGGCCGAGGCGGGGCCAAATATGCTATAGTGGCAGTTGATTATTTCACCAAATGGGTGGAAGCAGAACCCCTGAATAAAGTATCTTCAGCAAAAGTTATTAACTTCTTGATCAAAAATGTTCTATGCAGGTACGGAGTCCTACTTAAAATCATTTCGGACAATGGACTTCAGTTTGACAGCAAGGAGTTCCCCAACTGGTTCCAAGAGCACGGAATTCACAAAAGTTTCTCATCCGTAGCTTATCCCCAGGCAAACGGACAAGTCGAAGCCGTCAACAAAATTCTCAAAACTCTAATAAAAAAGAAACTCGAAAAGTCAAAAGGCGCTTGGGTGGATGAACTTCCTACAGCACTATGGGCCTATCGCACATCTTTCAGAACATCAACGGGGCATACTCCTATCTCTTTGGCATATGGATCGGAGGCTATGCTCCCAGTTGAAACTATAGTGCCTTCCCACCGTAGGATCCACTATAACCCGGAAGAGAACGAAGAGCTCCTCTGTATGTCTTTGGATCTAATTGAGGAAAGAAGAAATGATGCAGCCCTCAAGGCAGCAGCTCACAAGCAAAAAGTGGCAGCACAATACAACTCCAAAGTCAAGCATCGCAGCTTACAAAAAGGAGATCTTGTCCTCAAGCGAATCTTCCCATGCCCCGGAGCACTAGATCCAATCTGGGACGGACCATATGTAATTCATAAAGATCTCCACAATGGAGCTTATATTTTGTCAACAGTGGACGGAGAGGTGTTCCAGAGGGCATGGAACATCCAACACCTTCGTCGATACTTTTCTTAACTTGTATTGCCCATATAAAGTGAATTAACAAAGAGAATCAGTGGACGTAGGCATTTTCGTGCTGAACCACTTTAATAAAGTTGTCTCTTTTTAACGTGTTCCTTTATATCTTGGCTGCTTGTTAGCTTTATCCTTCTCTGTTGAACAAAATCCTGTGTAATGACATTCCCATTCAAGACACGTCACAGCGCAACTTCTCCTGGATAAAACCTAACAGGTACTATACAAATCTATGCCCTCGCCAATGAGACACTTTTGCTCCAGCATCCCTCTGCTGTGGGTTAACTCATTGCTCGCGATGGCCCTCAAAGCCAACTGTAATGAGCCGATTATAAGCCACCAAGAAGGCCGACTATAGCCAAGGCAGCTCATTACGGCGTTCGGCTCGCCGGCAACTGTGAACCTACTTTAAGCCCCAACATAAGGTGTGGCCAGCCAGGGGTAGTTCACGGTTGACGATCGGCACCCACGCTAGCCAGCCACAGTAAATCGAATAATACCCACGATTACGGGCCATAATGGCCCGGGTAGTTACTGTGCGTGATCTCGGCTCCAATGTGTCTTAAGTACGGCTGTGGTAAAAAAGATTAACTCCCCGCGGAGGCGTAAGATGGGTGACAAATGTCTCCAAGACCCACGGCTAGGGAAAGTGACTACAAAGCCCGTTTGCCACGAACTTAAGCACATCGAAGGCCTTCCGTGATTGGAAGTTTTACTTTTTCTCATATTTCAATTCCATTTAAAGAACTTTCCCCCTATCCTCTATCACGATCCCTAAAGTACAAGACACAGAATAAGAGACACTCGCTAATGGGGATAGGAGCTCACAACTGGACACTCGGCTGCATTCCATACCCGGTCACACAAGACATACGATGCTTCCATCTACAACTAAAACATGAAGGGCGGTATTTTCTTCTTTTGTGTATAAAAACATGGCTATAATTTATTCGCACATCACAACAACATTGCAAGATATGAAATTATGTTTTAAGCAAGAACTTAACATCAAACATAATTGAATTACAAACATATGCATAGCTATATTTCTCATACATGTCAAAATAACAAAAGCATTCAGATGCAACAAAATCAGCTTAAGTTAAATAATTACACGTCAAGAACGATGTTGTTTATTACAAGTAGCATGATTACAACCTGAAAGTTACATTACTGTTTTGGAACTAACATATACAACAATATCAAGTCCGCAGAAAGATATCCAGGTCAAGTCAAGGAGCCGGCTGTATCGGAAAGTTACCCTTGTCCTGTTGACCGCCTGTCCAATCAAGGAAAGAATTCATTAGTGATAATCAACCAAGTTAACGGAAAGACTAAAAGGGAAGACTTACCAGCATCTGCTCCTTGATCATCTTGATCATCATCCTCTACCTGCACACCTGCCTCCTCAGCGGCAAGCAGACGCATGCCCTCCTTCACCGCCACCTTCTCCTCCTTGGAAAACTGGGCAGTGACCACATCCATTCTAAAAACTGCACCACCCTCTTTATCCGTCTCCGCCCTAGTCTCCTCCAGAGCCCGGAGATAAATCCTGGCCATAACTCGGGGTTAATCATCCATCCAGGATAAGTTACCCTGTTTCCAAGTGCGGAAATACATATCCTGGAGCATCTCATCCATCATCCCCTCATTTTCCTCAAGCTCCCTCAATCGGGCCTCAGAAGCACGCAGCTTAGCAACGGCAGCATCCCTCTCCGATCGGTATCGCGAGCGGTCAGCCTGAAGGGATTTCCTCATCACCTCCATCTCATCCTTTAGCTTGGTTTGAACCAACTCTGCAGCTTCAAGCCTCCCGGATAACTCCTCTACCCACTCGAGATCCGCTTTTCGAACCTCATCCACCGTTGCTATAGCCATGTCAATCCGCTCCTTGCAGGCGGCCTCCATTTTTCGCAACTCTGCCCTACTGGCCTCTTCCATAGTCTTCTTCAGTTGCCTGGATGCGGCCTCGTGCTGAGAAATTTGAATGGCTTGATCGGCAAGTTGCTTAGCCTGGTCAGAAACCATTAACCGTAGCCGAATGTTGGCACTCCCGATTTCCTCCCCGGCATTAACTAGTCGGGCATGATGCCCCATCAATTTCCTGGTCTCCTCAGCAACCCGGTCAATATTCGCCTTAGCTTCATCCCCCGGAGTTACAACCCGGGTAGTAAGCAAATCAAGGTCCAGGGACTTAGCTTCGTCAAGCACCCGTACCATAGGATTGCGAGGGAGAAGATGCTCACCAGTAACCTCATCGAAGGAGATGTCATGAGAGGCCGGGTCCAGGTTTGGATGACCCGCAAACGGATTGCGAACTAAGACAGGGTGATCTATCGGGGTGACGGTTGGATTCTTAGACGGATGTGGAGAAGGTATAAACTCGGTGTCCTCCTTCGTAATACCATGAATAGGCTGGAGTGAGGCCAGAGGGCCAGGAAGAGATTCAAACGTAGATCGACTCCTCTTCCTCTTTTGTATATCTTCTTCAATAACTCCAAGAAGAGGACGATAGCCGACTACGTCTCCAGGACGGTTAGTAGGAGGCTTCGGCTTGGCGGAAGCTTTGAGGAGTTTGTATTGTTCAAGCCTGTGCCAAAGATCTGAGGTCTTGACCGTTTTGCCCGCTCCTGGAATGAAAACCAAGTGTCACCAGCATGCATTGAGCCATCATTCAAGAATTAAAAAGAATAAAGAGAAATTCACCTTGAATCGCAGAAGTTTCCTCAGTAGAAGCACTCCTGGAAGATAAATCGGCGCCGGTCCCGACCTTACCAGCTTTCTTGGACTTCTCTGTTTCCTCCAACTCTTCGAAGGCTTGGCGGAGAGCGTCATCTGTCCACTCTTGAATCATGCCCGTCTGCTCGGGAGGCAAAGCCCTGGTGCCATCACCGCCCTGTCCTTCGCCCCATCATCACCGTGACGATCACGGTCACCTTCTCTACCACTTCCGCTCTCCGCCTCACCTCCTTCGTCCTCACCTTTTTCCTCCTCCTGAACATCTGGATGTGTGATGGGAGAGGGTCCATCGGACTTCTTGAGTTTCTTCCCCCCGATGACTGGATGCATCGAGAAGGGTCTCCTTTTGCTGCTTTTCGCCGTGGCCCCTCCTGTAACTTTGGCAGCTCTCTCCTCCGCCGTGTCTCTCTGCTTAACCACGGACTGATGTGGAAGGATCAGGTTGTGCCCCAGAAGTGTAGCATTCCTGATCAAGTAAGAAGCCGACCTGTCCCTTCCCGTAATGGCTTCTATTTCCACAGCCATCTGAACCAGGCGATCATTCTCCACGACCGCAAAGCCACCTGTCGCTAGCAAGAAATAAAAACACATAAGAAGAAGCATTGCAGTTATAACGGAAATTATAAATAAGCTTCACACTTACAGCCGGAGGTGAAGCGACGGATGGAAACAGAGTCATCCTTGATAAAAAACCATTCTTTCTTAAACATGCTGAACTTCGAATATAAGTCCAAGACAGGCTTGAAAGATACGGCTGATTCCAAGCTGATGTATGGAGACCCCTTCTTATAGCCTCTCAAATTGTACAAGTACCGGATCTCCCGGTTGGAGGGAGGACGCCCGTACCTCCTCTGGAAAATGACAAACAGGCTCACCAGGATGGCGTAGGAGTTAGGCTGAAGCTGAAACGGAGCTACCTTCAAGTAGGTGATGAAGCTGATTATCCAAGCATTGATCGAGGGAATGGCCCCACACATGCAATGGTACCGACTATAGGCGAAATACCCTTCGGGGGGATTATATGGCATCACTCCCTCCCCCGGCAATAGCATGCGCGCTCTGTTAACCCCAAAGGAGCGGGAGATAACATCAAGCTGCTCGCCTTTGAGGGAGCTTGGGAAACAGTCAGGAGGTGAGTTCAGAAGCTCCTGAGGGCCGTACCCATCTACTAGTAACCTCGGGGTGGGCCCATGACGTCCCGGTTCTGACTGAGCTGGGGGCACTGCAGAAGGATCTTCTCTGTCCTGGGATTTTTTCTTCTTTGATCGGGTTTCAACTTTATGAGACATTATCTGCAACACGAGAAAACACACTGTTAGAATAAGGATATAGAGATATAAACAAACGAGTGTATGTTGTCCAGAGTTTCACTTATAAACACATAAACTCATTCGGTATGACAAAATTCAAGTTTCATTCAGCACTCAAGCCATTCAGAAGTTCAAGGCATGAAGCTTCATTCGGTAGTTCAAAGCATGAATTTTCATTCGGCCTTATACTCCCAAGTTCATTCGGTCAGTTCATTCGGTACTCAAGCCTCTTCGGTAAAATGATTGAGTTCGTTCGATGGATCAGTCTTAAAGAATCATTCGGCTCACCTAGTTCGGCAGATGAGTTGATTCGGTAATTGGCTGGTCCGGTTATTTCAAGCAATCAAGTCTGATTCAGTTGATTCGGCTGTTCCAAACGGTGAAGGGTGAACATAGACGCGAGGTCCATACTTATAGACAAATACTAATGGCCGGACCAGTTGGTTCGGCACACAGGACCGGTTGAGGATATCCAAGCTAAAGCAAAGCACGCCATGTGCGTACCCACATGCCCTACTTTGGGGGGCAAGTGTTGAGTAAATTTCGACCGAACCAGCTCCTTCCCCTACACACCGGACCGGATCCCACCGAACCAACTCCTTCCCCTACACACCGGACCGGATCCCACCGAACCAACTCCTTCCCCTACCTACCGAACCAGATCCCATCGAACCAACTCCTTCCCCTACACACCGGACCAGATCCCACCGAACCAACTCCTTCCCCTACACACCGGACCAGATCCCACCGAACCAAGTTCGCCTGCCGAACCAAACTCCCACCGAACCAAACTCCATCCACTCACAACCGGACCAAGGCATACCGGATCAACACTGCCAGGCCAGATCGCATCAGCCCAGGCCCACCAGCGGCTATATACATCCAAGACCCCTGCCCCCAGCCTCACTCTATAAATAGAGGGGCAGGGGTACAACAATGAGGGACAAGTTTGAGAGCTCAAGCACGGATAGAACTTTCAAACAACTTTCATATACTTGTATCAAAGCTTTGTACTTGTAATCTGAACAAGAAAGGAGAAATAACATATTAAGTGGACATAGGCACATTCTGGCTGAACCACTATAAATCTCCGTGTCTTTTACAGTTTAGTCCCTGCTTTTCATATATTTGCATTAATCACCCAGATCACTAAAAACAACATAAAATCAACTAAACCATACGACTTGGAGGTCTTTGCCCACTTTTTGTGCAAACACTAGTTGACAGCACTACACCGTAGTGTTCTTGGCGAGCGCGGGTATAGAGGTGGGGCGTCACAGGTGACTTAGGAAAAAATAGCAAGAAGGTGATCCAGTGGTTGTAGCGGCAGTGGTTGGTCAGAGGGGTTTCTAAACCTAGTTTGAGTGATGATCGGAAAATGATCCACCACGGCAACTCTGGTGGATCGAGTGCCACTATATTCTGGGGAAGGGAAGCTGGAGCATTGTCGAAGGCTTGGCCAGAGGTGCTGACATTTCGATGGTCGAAGAAGCAAGGTCAGGCGTTGCCAGGTTTTGTTTTCGGGTTCCAGTTTGGGTTTGGTTAATCGATTTTGATTTCGAGTTGCTTTGGACGATCTGATGGCCGGGGTGAGTTTAGTGGATGGTTGCCGAAGTGGGAAAGCCATCGTGGATGGCCAGAGTAGATCAGAGTCACGGTGCATGTGCACCGTGCACTTTTGTTTTCTGGTGGTCTGTGTTGAAGTAGTGAGGGGACTCGAGTTTTTTTCGAGTGAGCATCGGGTGAGGCTCGAAGCATTTTAGGGTTGGACCCGAAGTATTTTGGTGTAGCCTCGGGTTAGTTAATTTGTTACAACTGTTTGAATTTTAAACAGAATTTTAAATTTGAAACAAGATTTTAAAGTATGGATTCAAATTAACTTTTGCATCCTAGATTTAAAATAAATAAAGTTTATGAAATTTAAATGTTTAAAACAACTTTAAACGTTAAAGTGTATATTTTATAAAATGTTTTGAATTTAAATAATTTGGTTTAAACTCTTATATAAATTTCTTTTATATGGGTAAGTGTTTTTCAACATTTGGTTTTTTAAAAAAGGTTTTAATTTGGTTTAATTTGTTAAAGTTAAATTTGTAATTATTTCAAATCTTTAATTTGAAATGAAATTTAAAAGTGAATTTGAAAGTAAATGTTTTCAAATGTGTTTGAGAATGATAATTAAATCATTAATAAAAATAATGTTTTTATCCTAAAGTTAATTAAGATTAATGATTTGTAATTCATTAAATTTTTAAGGTAATTAAAATAGTTAAATTAATAAGTTAATTAATTAATGATTTGGATTAATTAATTAAGTTATTAAGGCTTTTAAATTAATTAATTAAGTTTTAAGATTAATTATTTAAGGAATAATTAATTTGTAATTAAGGATCATTAATTAGATAAGATTAGATTATAAATTAATGATTAGGAATTAGTTAATCAAGTAATTAAGGATTAATTAAGTTTAAGTTAACACTTAATTAATTAAAATAATTAAGGATTAATTAATGAGTTATTAAAGGTTAATTAAATTGTAATTAAAAATGATTAATCTTAGTTAATTACTTTCGAAAAGTAATTAAAGAAATTTTA
This sequence comes from Allium fistulosum, assembly GCA_030737815.1. Classification (NCBI taxonomy): domain Eukaryota; kingdom Viridiplantae; phylum Streptophyta; class Magnoliopsida; order Asparagales; family Amaryllidaceae; genus Allium; species Allium fistulosum. The sequence goes on along the minus strand of CM060908.1, from coordinate 407,795,877 downwards.
ATAGTTAATGAAGGTCATTAACTAAGGATTATTAAATAATTAATTAATGTGATTAATTTTTAGTAATTAATTAGATTAATTAATTTAAGATAATCAATTGTATAATTACTAAATAGAAGTAATTAAGGAATTAATTACTCATTGTAATTAATTAAGTTAATATGAATTGTTTAAGTTAATTAATTAAATTTAATTAATTTAAATAACCATTTGATGATGTGATAAGTATAATTACTTAGGAAAGTAATTAATAGATAATTACTGGATGTAATTAATTGAATGTGTGATTTATTAATGAAGTAATTTGAGTATAATTACTTTGTATAATTAATCAAAGGATTAATTAGAGAAAATTAATTATGGAGTAATTAAATTATTTAATGAAGTAATTAAGGGTAGTTAATTACTGAATGGGGTTAATCAAAGGTGATTAACAATTTGGTTTAATTGAAGATTAATTACGTAATGTAATTAATTTAAATAGAAAATGTAATTAGAGATCATTAATTATTATAATTAATGCTGTAATTTAGAATGAATTTATTTAGAAATAATTAATAAATGAAGGGATTTATTAATGTAATTAATTTTAGTTAATTAATAAATGAAGTAATGTAAAGGTTAATTTCTATATTTGGTTAAAGATAATCAATTTGTGAAAATAATTAAAGGATAATTGTAACGACCCTGGAATTTAAATTTATTTAAATTAATAATTAAATGAAATTTTTGAATTAAATTGAGTAATTAAATAAATTTTTGATAAAAATTTGTAAATTAATTAGGAAAATTGAGAGCGAGTTTCCCCGGATCAAATATATTCTGTATAAATCCTTTTAATTTAAAAATATTAAAAATATTGCATATATGTGAATATATATGTATATATGATATGTGAGTAAATTTGATAATATATATTTTTATATTTGAGTTGAATTTAAATCTTTATATAAATGGTTTAGAAATGAAGATACAAATTATATGAGATATAAAGTATAAAGTAAATATCTAGATCTTAATAAATCAATGCAAAAGTCAATACAAAGTAACAAAACAAAACAAAAGATAAAACAAAATATCTACAAGCTTGAAGAATAAGATAAAGTAAATATATATATATGTAAGTATATATGTAAGCACAAAAGCAAGATCATGTATGTACAGCCGAAATAAGGTAAAAGAAAAAAATATATAAATCTCAGTTTGTACAAGTAATAAATGCAAATACCCTTAGTACATGAGGGAAACATCACCAGCCACCGAAATGAAGAGAAAAGTATTCATTTGTACATGTCAATTAATGCAAACCATCACTATATATCACCTCAGCCTATAAACAAATGAAAATATGCCTGTAAAATAAAGCAAAGTAATCCCTAACAATATCTCTAGTACGAGTACAGCCGAGCTAAAAAAAAATGTAGGCAAGCATAAACATTTGTACTCACTGATATATCAGCCACCAAGAAAACAGGCTAGTCAAACAATAAAAAAAAAATATCATCACCTTATAAACTAAATTCACATATCAACTTCAATTCATTTTCGTGCCCTTCCACCTGAGAAACCTCTAAAATGAACACCATCCAAACTTTAACAAAATTGAAGTAACATCATCCTCAACTTAACAAAGCTACAACTGGAAACAATTAAATCAACAACTTCAAAGCTTGAGAGAAGAATCAACTTGATTCGAACCTGCAAAGCAACAAATTCAACATAATCAAAGTTGCAGTTCAAAACTATCGAAGCTTCAAAAGAAATTAAAGAAAAAAAAATACAGGCTTTGCTTCCTCTCTGTTGCGAATACCCAGGTGAGCAACCTTTTGTTTTAACCTTGAATTTGTTTATATGACTTGATGTTGTGATTGGTATTTTAGTAAAGTGAGTAACTTCAATTTAAAATGCTTAGGTATGTTTACATTGATTGATTTATGCCTGGACTGAATATGAAAATGTGTTTATACACTGTTGAAGGTTTGTGTGTTATGAGATGATGCCTGTATGTTTATAACCTGTAATACACCTCTGTATTTAAGTTTTCAAGTTCATGTTTTATTTCAAAAATCATTACTGGTTGATCTATGGGTTGTTAGGACTTAGGATCCAAACAAATATTACTTGTTGATTTTGAACAAAGATTTAAAAATTTATTTAGCTTAAATTAAAACTGGAATTGCTCTGGAAATAAAATTTAAACAGGAAACTCAAGTTTCTATAAAAATTCAAACATGTAAATTTTGCAATTCAGGTATGTGAACTAAATCCTTAAACTAAGACATGATTTTTAAAGCTAGAAGTAAAAATTTTAGATTAGAAATGAAAGTGCATTTTTGGGTTGCACTGTTTTTGCTTTCTTGGGGTTTTCTGGTGATCAACGCGGTGGTCGGCGTCGAGCTTGGGGTCGAAGGAGGTCGGAAGGTGGATGGGTTTGGGAAAAATGCTCGGGGCATTTATCATTGGCCGAGGTGGTCGAAATTAGGTGAACTAGGGTTTAAGGTTTAACAGGGAAGACGTGGTCAATTTGGATTCGTTCATCGCCGTGAGGGGACCGGACCAAATCGCATGTGGGGGAGAAGGTGAGTGGGTGAGTGGCCGAGCTTTGGTCAAGCTCGCATGGTCTCTGGTGAACGTGGTCGGTCGGACGAGGAAGTTTTGGCATCTGGTTGTTTTCCTGATAGTGATCGAGTTACTCGAATTTTGATAGCATGATGGTTCGAGAGTTCTGGGGGTTGACCTGGCACGAGTTCGTCGAAGATGACTAGCTGGAGGGATCGATGGCGGTCGGAGGGCGCCTGAGCTCGTGTGCACGTGCACGCGATGGGTTCGTGTATCTGGGAATAATGACGTTTTGGGGAAGAAAGGTTTTCTCGGGGTTTTATTCGAATTTTCCTGGGTTTGACTCGAAGTAGGAACGAACGTGAATTACTCGAAGTGTTACTCGAGATTTATAGGGGAAGGCTGGGGTATAACCTGTTTTCCAGGTTTGGATAGAATCTATTAATAATTTGAAAAAAAGAAACTAAAAATTGAGTTTGAATCACAGTTTTGAAATAAAATAAGTTTTTGAATTAAATTTGTTTTAACTACTTTAAAATGGTTAAATAGTTTGAATTTTAAAATGAAAGTTTTTAAAATATAAAATGATTTAAACAATTTTGATTGTTAAAGTGTATTTTAAAAATGGAAGTTTCTAAAATGTTTTATCTTTAAAATAAATGAAGATCAATGATTTATAATTCATTAAAATTAATAAGGTAATTAAAGAATGATTTATTTATATCATGAATAAATAATTTAGACTAATTAACAATTAGAAATGATTAAATGATGATTTAATCTAAGAAAATTTCTTAAGAAAGCAATTAAAGAAATGTTATTAGTTAATGAAGATAATTAACTAGGAATTACTAGGTAATTTAAATTAATGCGATAAAATTTGATAATTAATATGATTTATAAATTAAGGTTGATTAATTAATAACTAAAGGTTAATTAATTTATTATCAAATGTTAATTAATAAATGAATAAAGGTTAATTAATTAAAATGGTTTATAATTAATTAATGATTAATTAACCAAGATTAGTAATTTATTCATAAGTAATTAATCTGGTTTAAAAAAAATTATCAGCTGATTAACTAATCTTACTTATGAATGTTTGGATTCCATTGAATGTTGAATTGTTTGATATCCCTGATATATGATGCTTTGTGATATATCCTGATTTATGTTGTGATTTGTAATTTACTTATCTGCGATATATATATATCTGTGATTTCTGTTTCTGTGATATGTTACTATGTGAATATGAAACCCTTGACCCATAGAAAGACATTTGAATTTCGATGCGACAGGGAGTCGGATTCCAGTTGGTTATCCGAAAACCCACATCGAATTATAATTGTGAATCTTTGTGACCGATAAGTTTATTATACCTGTGATTTGTGAATGAAGATAAGCGTTATCGATTATACCGCTTATCGATATATCTGTGATGATTGATGTTGCACTATTGTGTGTAAAACCCTTGACCACACTTATACACACACCAATATGGATTTCACGTGGAAATCGGTTAAGTCACAGATAATTTAAATTTGATGTTTTTGAAATTGAAATTTTAATTTCAATTGATTTTGAAATTTGAAATTTGGGTTAAAATAAAAAGTGAAAAGCTTTTGAAATGGAATTTCAAAGATAAAAGTTATTTTGAATAAATTAACCGAGTTTTTGAAAATTTAAATAATTAGATTTAAATTTGAATTCAAGTTTGAAATTAAATCTATGATTTGATAAAAGATGATATAAAATGTGTTTGTATGAATTTAACCATTTTAAAGTATTAATTTGGTAATTTGAATTTAAACCAAGGATTTCAACTCGTATGAGTGAATCAGATTTCCAAATTGAAAACTGTTGTTTTCGAATGATAAAAGCTTTTAGATAAGAAAAGAAATTCCAGTTTAAATTAAAGGAATTTCAAGTGAATTGAAAAATGGATTTTCCAAGTTATGAATTGTTTTGAAAGCTATGAATCAAATCTGTTATTTTTAACAGATTTAAAATGATGTTTTGTTTAAACCATTTGAAATGAAATTGTTTTGAAAGCTATGAGTTAAATCTTTGATTTAAAGATTTAACGAGTTAATCAAATTGAAATGGAAATTGTTTTGGAAAATCTGTGAATGAATCTTTATGGAATTAAGTGAACTTTATGAATTGAATCTTTTTGTTTAAAAATATTAAAATGGTAATTTGTTAAACCATTTGAAAAGAAAGTTTGGGTTTAAGTTGTGACTTAATTGAAATCCCAATATCCATATGTTTTAAATATTTCGCTCACTATTCGGGTTAGCCGGGAAAGGACCTTTGGGTCGTATAACTCATTCCGAATAGTGATACGTCGTATATGGATAGCATTTGAAGACCGGTGTTGAAGACCGGATATTTTTCGAAAATGAAAGGACAACCTGTCGAATGTCTCTGCACTGAGTCGCGCCGGTATAGAGATTTATATCACTTTTTTGTGACGGGAAGTCCGGACGTGATTGAAAGTTATCCGGAATTGCAAGGGCTTCGTGAGAAGTGCCTTCGGTTCTGTTCGAACCCGGAACAGACTTATATGGATACATGTCTGACATTACACTTTGAGATATAAAGCCGATTTCTTTCAAATACATATCTGTTGGTGGCGGAGAATTTATTCTCTTAGCTTAACACCCTTCTCTGAGACGTACGAGCTCAGAGGTTATGTAATTGAAATTTATCAGCAATATATCCCAATTTGGTAATGTGACATGCTGAGTGTTGCTGTGTAATGATCAGTGTTTGATCATTTGCGATATGATCATTTGTTTGATCTTATATCTTTGTGATCATAGGTTGATCATTTGTTTGACCCGAAGCATGGCTTTGTAGAAAGCGTAGCTTTGTGGACGAGACTTCGTCGAGCCTCACACCCCGGAAATGGTCGAAACAGGAAGGATGCAGCAAGGTTCTAGGGAGTAGCGCCCCTTAGTGTATGTCATTCCTTCTGGATAGAGGTGGTATCATGGTATGGAGCCCAGATACTTAACCTATGTGGTTACTGTATTATTATTCTGATGTGGTTGTTGGAAATCGGAGATCCTCGGGAAGATCGGTGACGATCGGGGGATGGCATACGCGTGTCAGTAGTTACCTATTTTTGCAGAGGTAACCCGGCCTTGTGTTGGCAGAGATCCGGTTAGGTTCTCGGGTCGTCTATTCCAGGGACGTACCCATCGTGGAAAAGGAAGTTCCTTAGCCTGACCATTTGTTGGAAATCCAAAGAAACAATACGAGCCTTGTACGGTTTTAGTTGTATTACCTGCTATGGAATGTGGCGGTAACCTGCTACTGAACATAGTAGCTATAGTAGGCATAAGTGCGGAATGCCTATGCTGGCTAAGATTAATATTATACTTTCGAAATGTTTTCTACACTATGCACTAATAATAATATCAAAAATGATTTGATTTTGCGTAGTAAGCATCTTTGACTATCATAAGAAGAAATCTCCTCCAATTCTGCGTTTGCATGGTGTGTGTGGTGGGAGGTCTTATGGTAGTTTCATTTTCCAAAAGCATTGCGAATTGACTTTAAAAATTCTCTGCTATTCGTTTTTAAAGATAAACTGTTTTTGTTGCTCACACCAGTCCCATGACTGATCCGGAGTTTATTGTTTCCTTCCTAAACTCTGGATGCTCAAAATTTTCTACACGAGCAGTCTAGAGTTTAGTTTTTCAGATAGTCAGATTAGTAGATTATCTGGAGCTAGTTCAGTCTTTGGATATGGACTGCACTTTCTTATCTTTGTTCATCGTTATTATCTGGATTGGTGCTTTGAAGATGGAGATTATCCGCTGCTGATGTTATCGTTTTCTTTTCCGCTGCTATTTGTTGTATCATATCTCTGATGTATATTGATATTCATTGTATCACTCTGTTGTATCAGATATTGTATATCAATGTATTATTCTTTTATTCCGCTGTGTTATTTACTTAACTGTGTTATAAGCTCCCGAGAACCAGATTCGGCATTTGAATCTACGGCATTTTGAGTACAAGTGAAGTACGGGTGCCGATTTTCGAAGGTCGACTTTTGGGTCTTGACAAGTGGTATCAGAGCTAAGGTTGAACTTTAGCTCAGGAGTATAACACGTTAAGTAGCTCATTAGAGATAGAGTGAAGTAAACTCTAGAATGAGTAATTCCTAAGATATTCGTCTGAACGTCTCAGTAAATTCTCTTACTATCCACTGATAGTAAGTATGAGTGCAAGAAGAGGACGAGATAGGGGACAGGGAAATACGACTATAAATGGTCAATACTCTGTAACAACAAGGAAGTAATCTTTTTTCTATCAATCTCTTTTGTTCAGCATCTTTTCTCAATTCTTCGATAATTTCTGGTAGATCCAGGAAGAAATTCGATATATTAATATGGGACATAAACTCCGGATAGACCAAAATTGTTTGTATGGATGAATTGGTTGCTTTGTTTGTTATGGTTGATAGGTATAATTTAGTTTCTAAACTAAAAGTTTTGAAATCGTATCCATATATCTATCTATTCTTTGGGTCCGGATATATTCTACGAATGGTTAGTTATCACTTCGAACTGACCGATGCCACTCCATACTTCGTAGATCTGGATAACCCGAGTATTTTGTGAAGTGTTAAAACAGATTCGTTCTAGTATCTGTTATTGATATTCTGATTTGATAAGCCAAATGCAGAATAGACGTTCAATTTAATTCGATAAAATATCCTCCATCAATCTTTGTATCTCCTTGGTAATTTCGAGGACGAAATTCTTTTAAGGGGGGAAATTTGTAACGACCCTGGAATTTAAATTTATTTAAATTAATAATTAAATGAAAATTTTGAATTAAATTGAGTAATTAAATAAATTTTTGATAAAAATTTGTAAATTAATTAGGAAAATTGAGAGCGAGTTTCCCCGGATCAAATATATTCTGTATAAATCCTTTTAATTTAAAAATATTAAAAATATTGCATATATGTGAATATATATGTATATATGATATGTGAGTAAATTTGATAATATATATTTTTATATTTGAGTTGAATTTAAATCTTTATATAAATGGTTTAGAAATGAAGATACAAATTATATGAGATATAAAGTATAAAGTAAATATCTAGATCTTAATAAATCAATGCAAAAGTCAAAACAAAGTAACAAAACAAAACAAAAGATAAAACAAAATATCTACAAGCTTGAAGAATAAGATAAAGTAAATATATATATATATGTAAGTATATATGTAAGCACAAAAGCAAGATCATGTATGTACAGCCGAAATAAGGTAAAAGAAAAAAATATATAAATCTCAGTTTGTACAAGTAATAAATGCAAATACCCTTAGTACATGAGGGAAACATCACCAGCCACCGAAATGAAGAGAAAAGTATTCATTTGTACATGTCAATTAATGCAAACCATCACTATATATCACCTCAGCCTATAAACAAATGAAAATATGCCTGTAAAATAAAGCAAAGTAATCCCTAACAATATCTCTAGTACGAGTACAGCCGAGCTAAAAAAAAATGTAGGCAAGCATAAACATTTGTACTCACTGATATATCAGCCACCAAGAAAACAGGCTAGTCAAACAATAAAAAAAATATCATCACCTTATAAACTAAATTCACATATCAACTTCAATTCATTTTCGTGCCCTTCCACCTGAGAAACCTCTAAAATGAACACCATCCAAACTTTAACAAAATTGAAGTAACATCATCCTCAACTTAACAAAGCTACAACTGGAAACAATTAAATCAACAACTTCAAAGCTTGAGAGAAGAATCAACTTGATTCGAACCTGCAAAGCAACAAATTCAACATAATCAAAGTTGCAGTTCAAAACTATCGAAGCTTCAAAAGAAATTAAAGAAAAAAAATACAGGCTTTGCTTCCTCTCTGTTGCGAATACCCAGGTGAGCAACCTTTTGTTTTAACCTTGAATTTGTTTATATGACTTGATGTTGTGATTGGTATTTTAGTAAAGTGAGTAACTTCAATTTAAAATGCTTAGGTATGTTTACATTGATTGATTTATGCCTGGACTGAATATGAAAATGTGTTTATACACTGTTGAAGGTTTGTGTGTTATGAGATGATGCCTGTATGTTTATAACCTGTAATACACCTCTGTATTTAAGTTTTCAAGTTCATGTTTTATTTCAAAAATCATTACTGGTTGATCTATGGGTTGTTAGGACTTAGGATCCAAACAAATATTACTTGTTGATTTTGAACAAAGATTTAAAAATTTATTTAGCTTAAATTAAAACTGGAATTGCTCTGGAAATAAAATTTAAACAGGAAACTCAAGTTTCTATAAAAATTCAAACATGTAAATTTTGCAATTCAGGTATGTGAACTAAATCCTTAAACTAAGACATGATTTTTAAAGCTAGAAGTAAAAATTTTAGATTAGAAATGAAAGTGCATTTTTGGGTTGCACTGTTTTTGCTTTCTTGGGGTTTTCTGGTGATCAACGCGGTGGTCGGCGTCGAGCTTGGGGTCGAAGGAGGTCGGAAGGTGGATGGGTTTGGGAAAAATGCTCGGGGCATTTATCATTGGCCGAGGTGGTCGAAATTAGGTGAACTAGGGTTTAAGGTTTAACAGGGAAGACGTGGTCAATTTGGATTCGTTCATCGCCGTGAGGGGACCGGACCAAATCGCATGTGGGGGAGAAGGTGAGTGGGTGAGTGGCCGAGCTTTGGTCAAGCTCGCATGGTCTCTGGTGAACGTGGTCGGTCGGACGAGGAAGTTTTGGCATCTGGTTGTTTTCCTGATAGTGATCGAGTTACTCGAATTTTGATAGCATGATGGTTCGAGAGTTCTGGGGGTTGACCTGGCACGAGTTCGTCGAAGGTGACTAGCTGGAGGGATCGATGGCGGTCGGAGGGCGCCTGAGCTCGTGTGCACGTGCACGCGATGGGTTCGTGTATCTGGGAATAATGACGTTTTGGGGAAGAAAGGTTTTCTCGGGGTTTTATTTGAATTTTCCTGGGTTTGACTCGAAGTAGGAACGAACGTGAATTACTCGAAGTGTTACTCGAGATTTATAGGGGAAGGCTGGGGTATAACCTGTTTTCCAGGTTTGGATAGAATCTATTAATAATTTGAAAAAAAGAAACTAAAAATTGAGTTTGAATCACAGTTTTGAAATAAAATAAGTTTTTGAATTAAATTTGTTTTAACTACTTTAAAATGGTTAAATAGTTTGAATTTTAAAATGAAAGTTTTTAAAATATAAAATGATTTAAACAATTTTGATTGTTAAAGTGTATTTTAAAAATGGAAGTTTCTAAAATGTTTTATCTTTAAAATAAATGAAGATCAATGATTTATAATTCATTAAAATTAATAAGGTAATTAAAGAATGATTTATTTATATCATGAATAAATAATTTAGACTAATTAACAATTAGAAATGATTAAATGATGATTTAATCTAAGAAAATTTCTTAAGAAAGCAATTAAAGAAATGTTATTAGTTAATGAAGATAATTAACTAGGAATTACTAGGTAATTTAAATTAATGCGATAAAATTTGATAATTAATATGATTTATAAATTAAGGTTGATTAATTAATAACTAAAGGTTAATTAATTTATTATCAAATGTTAATTAATAAATGAATAAAGGTTAATTAATTAAAATGGTTTATAATTAATTAATGATTAATTAACCAAGATTAGTAATTTATTCATAAGTAATTAATCTGGTTTAAAAAAATTTATCAGCTGATTAACTAATCTTACTTATGAATGTTTGGATTCCATTGAATGTTGAATTGTTTGATATCCCTGATATATGATGCTTTGTGATACATCCTGATTTATGTTGTGATTTGTAATTTACTTATCTGCGATATATATATATCTGTGATTTCTGTTTCTGTGATATGTTACTATGTGAATATGAAACCCTTGACCCATAGAAAGACATTTGAATTTCGATGCGACAGGGAGTCGGATTCCAGTTGGTTATCCGAAAACCCACATCGAATTATAATTGTGAATCTTTGTGACCGATAAGTTTATTATACCTGTGATTTGTGAATGAAGATAAGCGTTATCGATTATACCGCTTATCGATATATCTGTGATGATTGATGTTGCACTATTGTGTGTAAAACCCTTGACCACACTTATACACACACCAATATGGATTTCACGTGGAAATCGGTTAAGTCACAGATAATTTAAATTTGATGTTTTTGAAATTGAAATTTTAATTTCAATTGATTTTGAAATTTGAAATTTGGGTTAAAATAAAAAGTGAAAAGCTTTTGAAATGGAATTTCAAAGATAAAAGTTATTTTGAATAAATTAACCGAGTTTTTGAAAATTTAAATAATTAGATTTAAATTTGAATTCAAGTTTGAAATTAAATCTATGATTTGATAAAAGATGATATAAAATGTGTTTGTATGAATTTAACCATTTTAAAGTATTAATTTGGTAATTTGAATTTAAACCAAGGATTTCAACTCGTATGAGTGAATCAGATTTCCAAATTGAAAACTGTTGTTTTCGAATGATAAAAGCTTTTAGATAAGAAAAGAAATTCCAGTTTAAATTAAAGGAATTTCAAGTGAATTGAAAAATGGATTTTCCAAGTTATGAATTGTTTTGAAAGCTATGAATCAAATCTGTTATTTTTAACAGATTTAAAATGATGTTTTGTTTAAACCATTTGAAATGAAATTGTTTTGAAAGCTATGAGTTAAATCTTTGATTTAAAGATTTAACGAGTTAATCAAATTGAAATGGAAATTGTTTTGGAAAATCTGTGAATGAATCTTTGTGGAATTAAGTGAACTTTATGAATTGAATCTTTTTGTTTAAAAAGATTAAAATGGTAATTTGTTAAACCATTTGAAAAGAAAGTTTGGGTTTAAGTTGTGACTTAATTGAAATCCCAATATCCATATGTTTTAAATATTTCGCTCACTATTCGGGTTAGCCGGGAAAGGACCTTTGGGTCGTATAACTCATTCCGAATAGTGATACGTCGTATATGGATAGCATTTGAAGACCGGTGTTGAAGACCGGATATTTTTCGAAAATGAAAGGACAACCTGTCGAATGTCTCTGCACTGAGTCGCGCCGGTATAGAGATTTATATCACTTTTTTGTGACGGGAAGTCCGGACGTGATTGAAAGTTATCCGGAATTGCAAGGGCTTCGTGAGAAGTGCCTTCGGTTCTGTTCGAACCCGGAACAGACTTATATGGATACATGTCTGACATTACACTTTGAGATATAAAGCCGATTTCTTTCAAATACATATCTGTTGGTGGCGGAGAATTTATTCTCTTAGCTTAACACCCTTCTCTGAGACGTACGAGCTCAGAGGTTATGTAATTGAAATTTATCAGCAATATATCCCAATTTGGTAATGTGACATGCTGAGTGTTGCTGTGTAATGATCAGTGTTTGATCATTTGCGATATGATCATTTGTTTGATCTTATATCTTTGTGATCATAGGTTGATCATTTGTTTGACCCGAAGCATGGCTTTGTAGAAAGCGTAGCTTTGTGGACGAGACTTCGTCGAGCCTCACACCCCGGAAATGGTCGAAACAGGAAGGATGCAGCAAGGTTCTAGGGAGTAGCGCCCCTTAGTGTATGTCATTCCTTCTGGATAGAGGTGGTATCATGGTATGGAGCCCAGATACTTAACCTATGTGGTTACTGCATTATTATTCTGATGTGGTTGTTGGAAATCGGGGATCCTCGGGAAGATCGGTGACGATCGGGGGATGGCATACGCGTGTCAGTAGTTACCTATTTTTGCAGAGGTAACCCGGCCTTGTGTTGGTAGAGATCCGGTTAGGTTCTCGGGTCGTCTATTCCAGGGACGTACCCATCGTGGAAAAGGAAGTTCCTTAGCCTGACCATTTGTTGGAAATCCAAAGAAACAATACGAGCCTTGTACGGTTTTAGTTGTATTACCTGCTATGGAATGTGTCGGTAACCTGCTACTGAACATAGTAGCTATAGTAGGCATAAGTGCGGAATGCCTATGCTGGCTAAGATTAATATTATACTTTCGAAATGTTTTCTACACTATGCACTAATAATAATATCAAAAATGATTTGATTTTGCGTAGTAAGCATCTTTGACTATCATAAGAAGAAATCTCCTCCAATTCTGCGTTTGCATGGTGTGTGTGGTGGGAGGTCTTATGGTAGTTTCATTTTCCAAAAGCATTGCGAATTGACTTTAAAAATTCTCTGCTATTCGTTTTTAAAGATAAACTGTTTTTGTTGCTCACACCAGTCCCATGACTGATCCGGAGTTTATTGTTTCCTTCCTAAACTCTGGATGCTCAAAATTTTCTACACGAGCAGTCTAGAGTTTAGTTTTTCAGATAGTCAGATTAGTAGATTATCTGGAGCTAGTTCAGTCTTTGGATATGGACTGCACTTTCTTATCTTTGTTCATCGTTATTATCTGGATTGGTGCTTTGAAGATGGAGATTATCCGCTGCTGATGTTATCGTTTTCTTTTCCGCTGCTATTTGTTGTATCATATCTCTGATGTATATTGATATTCATTGTATCACTCTGTTGTATCAGATATTGTATATCAATGTATTATTCTTTTATTCCGCTGTGTTATTTACTTAACTGTGTTATAAGCTCCCGAGAACCAGATTCGGCATTTGAATCTACGGCATTTTGAGTACAAGTGAAGTACGGGTGCCGATTTTCGAAGGTCGACTTTTGGGTCTTGACAATAATTAATCAAGGATGATTAATTTAAAATGAATAATTGGATGATGATAATTAATTAATAGTGATATAAGTAAGTTTAATAATGGTAAAATAATTGATTTAATTTACTTTAAATTAATTAGAGATGAAGTAATTAATTTAATTCATTTTAAATCAATTATAGCTGATGTGATTGCTTATGTATGAATGGATGATATTGTTTACCTTGAATGGTTTGAAATCTCAGATATGAGACAAGTAATGCTGTGTGATATGAATGCTTTGGTTGAATTGTGATAATAATGTGAATTATCTATTTGTGATGATAATGTAGACTATCTATCTAGGATATTGTGAATTATCTATCTGTGTGTATATAGATAATAGAATTGAACTGTTTTTACTTTAAAACAACTTGGACCTAAAAGATACATTTTGGATTTTGATGAGACCGGGATCGGGTTTCCAGATTTGGATATCCGAAAACTACATCGATCCAAATTAACGATAGGTCGTGAATCTCAAGTGAAGAGGAAGATTCATAGTGCAAGGGTTATTGTCGTTAACTCTGAGGGTGATTCCAAAATGAGTGTAACGAGATAATGCCTTCGGTTTCGTTCAAACCCGGAACAAACTTGTATGGATTGAATGCTTTCAGAACATCGTCAGGTGGACGATGAGCATTCTAAGAGATGTGTTCTCTAAAGGTAATCATGACCTCAAGCCTCATCAACCGGGAATGGCTAAAACGAGGAAGGTGCAACAAGGCTTCGTGGGTAGCCCCCACTTGAGAGTAAGGTCATCCCTGTCTAGATGTCCCTTTTTATTTCGGCTTAGTGGTGCGGTTGCTGATCACAACCGTGGGGTGATTTTATTCGGAATTATCCAGTAAGGGATGGTTCCGGCTTTGTGTTGCAGGGGAGCGGGCGTACTCCTCGGTACGCTGATCTAGGCCAGGTACTGTGACAGGAAGTACCCCAGTAGCCCTGCCATTATATGGAATCCAATCTCCAATAAGTGATCTCGAATTTGATTGTATTACCCACTTGTTGGCTAGTATGCTGGAATTTAATCATGTAGCAATTTCAGCTATTTCTTATTTACTTGAAAATCCTAGACCTATTATAATATCACTAAATTTCCTATCAAATGTTTGGTTAGCGTAAGGTAAAAACTTACCCATGTTTATGTGTAGGGAGTCTTATGTGATACCTTTTGTTTTCAAAGGATTTTCAAAGTTAAGCAACTTTAACCTGTTACTCATACCAGACCCATGTCTGACCCGGAGTTTATTTCTGTTTTTCTTAAACTCTCGGGTACTCAAATTTTTACGAGTAGCCAAGGGATTCAGGTTAGCTTTGATCAATTGTGGAGGAGCAATGGAGCAGGAGGCTTCAGCGTTATATATATGTATAGTGTTCCGCTGTGTTGGTATCTCTGTGTTGTTTTGTGTTGTATCGAGTTGTATTAACTAGACAGGTGTTTATAACTGTCTAGTATATGATGTATTATCTATGTAACTCTGATTGATGCTGTATACTATGTAATAATTATGTGATTAATATAATTTATTCGTTCCGCTATTGAGATTCTGATGTTGTTTCTTCTTTCTTCTTTATCTTTTCTCTTTTCTATCCCTTTCTTAAAGATGATGCGACTTTCTGGTGATAGAAAGTTGGGTCGTTTCACAAGAAATATAAGTTGAGCAGTAGAATCACAAAAGGCATAACGTTGAATTCAATGAAATAATAAAGGCTTGTGGCTGTTCATTTCACGATGGATAACTGAAGGGACAAAGGGAGCCAAAAGGCTCAAATACGGAACCGATACGGTTAATCGATTTGCAGATTTCGCCGTGCATCGGATACCGAAGCACACAAATGAATATACTACGGAGATTAGCATAATGAGATGAACAGAATAGTACATAGACATGAGTGATATGACCTACCTATCAAAACTCGATATTTCGCTACCAAAAATGCTATTAAATTGTTGAAAATAAGATAAACGGAGCTATAATAATCCAAATTTGACCAAATGAATTATGATGCCTTACTTAGAAAATGATCTACATTTTTATTATATAAAAATATTCAGATTTCGAAAATATTTTATTTTCATCAAATTAACTGATTTAATATTGAAATTTGAAAATTACACAACAGAACTAACTTCCATATTTTCCGATGAAAATCTGCCATTTGCTATGTTTAAATAGACGCATACCAAATATTAAATTTTCATTGCTAAATTTAATTGTTTAATTTCAAGCAAAATTTCAGTTAATTACGTTATAAAAACCGTTAAAATTACTGGGTCGCTACGCTCTCCCCCACTCAAAACTTTTCGTCGTCGAAAAGGAACGAGAAAGGAGAAAGAAGCAACCAGAAAAAATAGATTCGAAATATAAAATACCACAATTAACTTAAAACCATATAAATTGATTTATATTCCATTAATTTAGTTTCAATCCATTTTATTTAAATCATTCAATATTAAAAAAATTTACATTAAATTTATTTACTTTTAATTTATCAAAGTAGCATTCTTTTTTTTTATTCAATTTATTTCACTTACACTTCTTATAACATCAACTAAATGTACAAATATTCGTTATAACAACTAAATTTTAATTTTATAAATTCTCTCAATAAAAATCTAAATCTTGGACACCTAATTACTTACGTTCATTATATATTATTCAATTACATTCAAATCCTTTTCAGGTAAGTTTTATTAATGTTTCGAATGTAATTAAATACTATACAAATTTTCCTTTTATTTACAACATTGCTGTTAAGCAAAATTTAGTTTGAACAATTTTTACTTATTTACTTAAGTTTCCTCTTGTATAACCTTCAATTACAGATTTACATAACATTTTACCTTTTGAATATTCAGGTAAGTTATATATGTTATAAAATGTCATTGAGTATTATACTAATAAATTTTATCCTAGTTCAACTGTTTAAAGTTGTTAAATCTATTTCTTATTTTAGATACTCAAACTATTCAAAAATTTTGCTTCATCTCGATAATTGAGAACCATCACTTAATATAAAACTTAAGAATTAAGTTTTCAGTTCCACATCAACCCATTTGAAATAAATAAATATATTTATAAATATTTTGTACATCAAATCATACTCAAGAAATCAAATCATACCCATTTCCCAAGATAAAAGTGTAGCAAAGCTACATAATGGTCTATCCACTTTGAGACTCGAAAATGAATGTCGATGATGCTGAAGTCATCACCAAAATTATTTTCCAGCGACATAGGGGAGGGTACTAGCTTACTTCTTTTAAAATTCTTTGAAAACAATTTCCATTCAAAAATACTTCAAATAATTTATTTTCAAAACTTTGAAACCCAAATTTCAGAATAGTATCGGAAATTTAATTCTCAAATTCTTAATTTAAGTTCATTTCATTTTCAAATCAAATTTATAAACCATATCTACAAAATAACATACATCAATAATTAATGGTTTAAGAAGGTTGATAAACAATAAATGATAATCTAGTATTATCATTTCTAACAACCAATTCATTTAGCTATCTCGATTCAGAAAATTATACTTTTATATATAAAATATAAACATACACAAAATTATTTCATTTATCAATTTCGAAAATAATATTATGTCAGCTTGCTCTGTTCAAGTGTTTTGGAATTCCTAATGATAGTGTGGGCCAGACGAATCGATCGAAACCCCAAATCAACCTTAACAACTCAAACAACTCAATATAAAACATTTAATATTAATTACAAATACACTCCCTCCTACGATTGTTCTAGGATGGATTCCAAAACAAGGACAGAGATTCAAATTTAGAGAGACCCCAATCAAAGAGAATTCTAATCTAGATGATAGACTCGAAAGGAAGATAAGATAATTAAATTACAAAAGAGGAAAGATGGATAGACTTATATTAATCGCGGCGACCTTAACCAGGTCAACCGAGACTTAGAAAAACGAGAATATCATCAATGAAATGGGAACAAACTTGTTGAGAACATCGTGGAAAACGTGATTCATGAGATCGACGAAGAAGGCAGGAGCATTGGTAAAGCCAAGAGCATGACTAACCATTCAACTGTGAGGGAGAACAACTGGTCAAGCTCCCGGAATAGGATAGATGCGGAATTCAATTTTCCGCATAGGGGAGAAATGAATTTACCAAAACATCAGGATTATCCCTAACAATCGGGGTGGAGTCAAGATCACTAGGCTAAGAATCAAACGAGGAGATAAATTGCCTTCAAAATACAGAGGCGATCGACAATCGATCACAAGAGAATTACTCGGTTCGTCTTTTGAGAAACGGTTCGGGCTTTACAAGAAATAACAGCATCGAAACCAAGGATATAGAAATCTTTGGTAAATTGACGACTATTGTAAAGGAGTTTCATCCGTTTACAAATCATACAAAGGTTGGCGGGACCGCTGGTGGAATTAGTCACACACAAGGATGAAGTTGCCAATTGAGGTTGATTTTATTGCAGAGATCAACAGAAATAGAGCTATGGGATGCTCCAGTATCAAAAGAACACGAACAGGAGAAGACAAGAACAGATTTCAAAACAAAGGGAGAGTTCCAAAAATTCAAAAGATATCCTAATCAAAGAGGATCCTAACAAAGATTTTCAAGCTCGAACGAAGATGATTCTATAATTAAATTTTACTCCATATGCTAAGTTTGCCTAAACCTCGCTCTGATACCACTTGTAACAACCTGGTATTTCGAACCGTTCAAATCGACAATCATCCACTCATGTCGGACTTGAACTGCTCAAAACAATAGATTGTTAATTTATATTTAGCAAAACTCAGCATATATAGTAAATAAATAAATCACAAAATCACAGACACAGAGTAATATAACAATAAGCAGCGGAATGGATAAATAGTAGTTCATGAAGCTACTATATAAACATCAGAGTTTGAAATAAAATACAACATAATATCTCAAATACAATGTAGTGTCAATACAAAAGTCAGGATAAGTCTGAATAAAACAACAGGAACAAACTAAGAATCTGAATAAATAGAGATAGATCTTCAAGAAAAACTCCAAGCTCTAAAGGTGAGTCTCAAATGCTGTGACACTCAGTCTGACCCGAGCATAAAGCAAAACACAAAACACTCGAGTCAGGATTAACATTCTTATATCAGTAAATTCTACTCAAATGAAATGTCAACTGAAATACAAAATAATGTAAAGGATGTTTGGGATTCCCATCCTTTAAGGATCCATTAAAATATCTACATACATAGTACAATACGCTACATATATAATGTCTATAGTAAAGTAAACTATTAAAATAGCGTTAAGGCGTTCCCCATATCCCCCTTAACACATTTTTATATATTTCCATAATCTATACAGTACTGTAATTCCTATGTAAACTAGAGGGCTATCAGAGGGCACTCCATAGGTATGGTATAAAACAAACTCGTAGAAGGCACGATAGGGCATGTGAACACGGCACGCGAGGCAATGCCAGGGTAGATATACCGTTTGCGGATTCGGACTGGTGGTAACGCATAGCAGCTCCTACCGCCCACCTCGAGACATACTCCCAAATCAAAGGTGCACCCAATCAAATCACAAAGTAATAGAATGGTATCAAAGAAATGTGTCTAATAGCAGGAATGGCCTCATTTGGCCCGGCGTGGCTCCTATTTTAGTCACATCTAAGCTGACTCACGAGAGTCAGGGCTACGTAAATACCTCATACAGAATCGTACACCAAACCATCCTAATTCGTTTTGGAATCTTCACCACGTACACAGTTGTTAAAGTGGTTTTCGGTATTGGCAGAGAGTATGACAATATCTGATCCCGGTCTCTTTAATAACCAAATGCTTATTTCACACCGTGGTAAATTATATTTCAAACAGTTTATACTTCATATCAAAATATCATATTCATTTCAAAATCATATCTCTTTCGAAATCATATTCACTTCCATACTTAAACAGTTTAAATATTGAAGACAATACATATATTGAAATAGTTATAAATTAAAATAGTTTATATTTAAAATAGGTTATAGCTTAAAATAGTTTATATATATTAAAATAAATTTTTAAATTTGAATTGTTTCTTCAAATTTCACAAATCAATTCGAGTCAACTGTAGTTCCAAAATTCAATTTAAATCAATCACAATTCAATGTTTTCAATTACAAAGGTTAATGGTCAAATTCAATTTCTCATTAAAACTATTTAATATTTATATCGACTTTGATCCAGGTTTGAACTACAAATTTAAACCACTTCAAATTCAATAGGTTTCAAAGTTTAATTATTCAAACATTTACAATATCCAAATTTAATAAATTTCATTTATATTTCATAATTCAACTTTTAATTCTATTTAAGTTTGAAATTATTCACTTAATCATTTTAATAACCATTTCAATAAAATCTCATATTACAAAATATCCAATTTCAATTTTTTTAAGTTGAAATATTAATTTAATCACTTTTTATCAAATCAAGTTATAAAATCATACCTTTTAAAATCTCAAATCAATAAGTTCAAATCAATCCTTATTTAAGTTCAATTCTAAACAAATTTAATTATAAATCAATTCTGATGTAAATTCAAGTATTAACCCATTTAAATTATGAATCAATTCTTATTTAATATATCTTCCCAACCTTTATTTATTTAAAGTTATTACAAAAATCTATTTAAATATTAATATTTTATATATATTTAAAACATATTTTATATATAAATTTAAATTAAATCTATTGAATTAAATCTTATTATTAAATATATTTTATATTAAATCTTATTTTATATATTTTTAAAACAATAAAATTATAAGTAAAATCTCAAAATTTATAATTTCAAAACTAACATATAAATTTAAAATTTATAAAACATATAATTTAAAAATCAAAATTTACTCGAATAAAAAAATAACATTTATATTTTATATTTTAAAAATCAATATTTATAAATTTATATATTTCCTTTCAAAACTTTAGAAATCATTTCCAAAATATAGACCAACGGTGTCCGTATATAATTTTCTATCCTATGGTCAATTGATACAAATGTTTATCATTTCAATCCGCAATTTAAACATTTATGGGTATATATCATTTCAACCCGCAATCCCAAAGTTCAAAAACAATGAAAATCGCTTGTATTTATCATTTCAACCCATAACGATTTTCCCTTAATCTATAAGATCGTTCGGGTATGTATCATTTCAACCCATAGGGATTTCTAAACTAAAAGGGAACTTGCAGAGTAAGAGCAGATATGATAATAATATAACATATCAACAATAGGCATATATCATCAGTAACAAATTTAAATGTAATATATACAACAGGGTTATGGTGTCATATGTCATAGGTGAACAATTGTAGATAATGACATATCATATTTAACAATTAAATAACTTAACAATTCTTATTTAGCAACATATTTCAATTGTCATTTCATGTGAATTAAATTTACTAAATATAAGAATGTTAATCATAAGTGATTGCCCACCTTTCGAGG
Organism: Allium fistulosum; assembly: GCA_030737815.1. Taxonomy (NCBI): domain Eukaryota; kingdom Viridiplantae; phylum Streptophyta; class Magnoliopsida; order Asparagales; family Amaryllidaceae; genus Allium; species Allium fistulosum. The sequence continues at coordinate 407,775,045 of CM060908.1, read as the reverse complement.
CTAGAGATATTTGACGAATGAAAGGAGCTACGAATCCAAGCACGAATTCCAAAGCAAAGCACGATGGAAATGAATTGACGAAACAAAATATATACATATTTATGTGAAATATATATATATATAACTATATAAATTATCTAAAAAAATCAATATTTAATTTAAAACACTTATTAAAATCAAAGTCTTTATATATAACATATTTAAAAATCAAAATAGAATGAAGCAGCTTCTTAACAATGGAAAAACAAACCTATATATTATAAAGATCTTGTAACGACCCACTATTTTGGACCATTCAAATCGACAATAATCCACAAATGTCTGGCTTGAATAATTCAAAATAACAGATTGTAAATAAATTTGGAGCAAATGAAATCAAATACACAGAATCACAGACACAGAATATCAGAATAACTCGCAGCGGAATATAAAAACCATAGTAGTTCATGAAGCTACTATAACAAACTCTCAAAAACATAATACATAATATCTGCTTGAAAACATATACAATAGAAATCTCAAATAAATACAAGTTTATGAATACCAGAACTGAAATAGAACAACTGAACTGAAAGGAACAGATGACTAGACAAGCAGAATCCCCAGCGATTCCTAGCTCTAGAAAAGAAATCCAAAGCTAAGCTGTAAATACTCAGGCTGACCCGAGCGTAAAGTAAAACACAAAACACTCGAGTCAGGACAATATATACTTATATAATGTAAACCAACTTAAGTGAACTGTAGTAGAAATGCACAATAACTCAAAGGATGCTTGGGATCGCCCATCCTTTAAGGATCAGTTAAACTATAAATTAAATACATCCCGTGGTTAAATTTCAAAATGGTATTTTATACTTCGAAATCAAATATCATTTCAAAATTCAATATCATTCAAAAATCCATTTCAAAATATCAAAATATCATATTACAAAATAGTTTATATTTCGAAACAAATTACTTCATTTTAAATCATAAAAATGAAGTTATTATATTTAATAATTAAATTATTAAATTTCCAAAATATAAATCTTTCAAAGTTCATTCGTTCACTTAAATTAATTAAAACAATGAAAATTCAACTTTCACAACATTTAGAAAATGCCACGGAAAGTCCCATTTAAAACAGTTCAATTTAACAAAAGACAGCATTTAAAATGCTGTAATAGGGTTACATTAGTTTCAAATAAACTTAGTTAAATTCAACCATTATAACATTTACAAAAATGCTATAATAGCCTTTAATTAAATTTAGCCATTTGGATCATTATTATCAACTACAGCATTTACAAATGTTGTATTATCATTTACATTAGAATTAATAGCATTTCAGAAATTTAGTTAATTAACTTCAAATATTCAGTATAATTTCACAAACAATTATATTTTTATATAAATCATTTTTAACTTATAAAATCATATAATTTCACTTTTAAAACAATCATTCAAATACCCTTATATTCATGATTTTATAAAGTTAAACCACCATTCAAAAAATCAAAATTTAATAATAATTCACTTATTAAATTCCAATATTAAATTATAAATTCATTAAATTAAATTAACTTAACACTTAAGTTTAAATTTTCAAATATAACTTAATTCCATTTTTATTTACTTAACTTAAAATTCACTTTTAAGGTAAATCCACAAATTTCCAATTTTAGTTATATTTCAAAATTTCAACTTAAATATTCATTCATTTCACATTTTAACTTTATTCAAAATCATTAATATAATACAAAAATCATTTAAATTCACTTTAATCCAAATTATCATGAATTTATCACATTTCATATTTAATTTAAATTCCAATTATCACCAAATTAAAATTTCCCAAAATAACTTACATTTCAAATTTTCTAATTTTACCATTTATTTCTTTCACTTATAAATTTTCAGAAAATCAATAATTCTTTACAAAAATCATTTTTATTTAGTTTAAATCAAAATATTATAATATTTACATTTCTAAAATATTATAAAAATTTATACAACATATTTTAAGAACGGGTCTATATTTCATTTTCTAGCCTAGGTAAAGTGATACGGGTAATTTATCATTTCAACCCGTAATTTACAAAGATACCCGGGTTTGATCATTTCAAACCCGCAATCCCAAGTAAATGAAAATAATTGAAAATCATTCAGGCCTATCATTTCAGCCCATAACGATTTTCTCCTATTCTAAAGTCCGTTCGGGTATGTATCATTTCAACCCATAGTGATTCTAATCTAAAGGGAACTGCAGTGTGATAACTGATAAAAATAATAGAACGGCATAATATAACAGTAACATATAATATAATAGGTGTTTAAGCATGGGTGAACATCATAAAATCATAACATAGTAGGTGCAACATGATAAAGCATTTTACAGATTCAAAAGGGGTCAATTCACTAGTTATATATGTACATATTGTCTGGTGAGAATAACTCACCTGTTCAGAGCTGGAGATAACTACCAAAGCAAACAATACAGACACTATGAAGGCACGACAATATGGAAATGACTTGAGAGTGGAGAGCCAAAGCTAAAAGCCCTGATCAAACATTTGAACAAAATAATGCAACATAGATAAGTTTCAAAACAATTTATCACTAAACGATGTTAGAAATCAAAGCTCAAAACAACAACAATTGACTTGCACTTGTTCTCTACCTCATGTGCTTCAGTTATGCAGTGGTTAAGCTCAGCCTAGGGTAGGAAATTGGTCTGGTTTGGGTTCCATATAGGTCGACCTACACATGTTTGCAAGGTGGTGAAGTCTAGGTGTATAAACTAGGTGTACAAACTTCAATACAAGGCAAAATCATCACATCTATGCCACATATAGGTTCGGCCAAAGGTCATGGGTCATGGCCAGTGGCTCCAAGAGGTGGTGGGTGACATGGTAGAGGGTGGAGGTCAGGTCAGAGGTGGTGGTGGTGGAGGTTGTGGCGGCTAATGGTGGTAGAAGGTGATGTTAAAAAATCTAGGCTAGGTTTGCATGTAGTGGATGTTTAAGTGGATTTTGGTGTTGATCTTTGCCTTGGGGTTGCTCGGCCTGGAGAGGAGGGATACTAGGGTGGGTGATGGTCAGAGGAAGGGGGTGGTGGTGGTCAACCAAAGCCTGGAGGAGGAGGAGTGGAGCTATGAAGTATAGAACAAGTGTAAAATCAATAAGAAAAAATAAGAAAAACAAAGAAAAGAGAAGTGATTTTTACCAAATCTTTGATTTGAAATGGCCGTGCTATATTTTTTTGTTTGAGAAGCATTTTAGTTCGTGAAAAACAAAAAGAGTACGCTGAAATGAAGGAGGACATACACGGCAAAAAAATCACAAAGATGGAGTTGAGAAAATGAAGAGTCGGGAGATAAAAGGACTTTGGAATTCCAATAGCTTAAAACTTTTCATATTTCCTCTATTTTCTTTTTAAATTTATATATATATAAAATGGCTGAGAACAAAGATAAATAATCTCAGAAAATAAAATATATAGAAAAAGAAAAAAATAAAATTTAAATAATATCATTTAAATAAAGAAAAAGTCAATATATATATATATATATAACTGGGCCTTTAAATTGAGATAAATTCAATTGAACTTTAGAAAATTTTTTATGTACTTGAAAACTATTTATAAATCAATATAAGAACACAAAATAAAAATGAATTCACAAAAAAATAAATAAATAAATTTTAATTAAATAAAATTTAATGAAGAAAATAGCAGAAAAATGGAAATTAGCCTTTTTTTAAAAATAGAAAATAAATGCAATAAATTTTGGAAAAATTTTATTATCACTTTAAAAATATTAAAAGACAAAGTATACATAAAATAACATATTAACACATATTAAAATAAAATATGACAAAGAAAATATAATTTATAAAATTTAAAATAAACAAAATTGCTAAATAAAACAAATTGCATTCAATATTGAAATACACATAACTTTCACAATTTAACTCCGTTTTCAACGAAATGAAAAGCAGTATTCATGTTATTAAATCTATTTTCACAATAAAAGATAAAATTTAAGAATTTAAATAATTTAAATTTGAAGTTTTAAAAGTCAAAGTTTGAACAGTTTGACCAGAAATTCACTTGACAGTAAAATCCAAATTATACTAGTTTGAACTATAAATCACTTAATAATCAACATTTATATTTAAAAATGAAATATTTGAAATAAACCATTTTAAAAATAATTTAAATAGACAAATTTTAAAATATATACAAAAATCTAGGGCTGTTACACTCTCCTCCACTCAAATCTTTTCGTCCTTGAAAAGGAAGGGAGCGGAGAAACAACTAGAAAGAACAATAGGTTGGAAGACATCCCGAAAGAAGGTAGGGAAGAAAAGTAGCTAGGAGGGAAAGCATGTTGAAAGAGAAGGATGAACCATTATTTAAAATTGTTGGTTAAAGAGGTAAAATATTTTGAAACACTTTAAAATCCTTTAAAAAGGAAATAACTAATCAAAGTATCATTTATATAATATTTTATCAAAATACTTTTATAACTCGATGTCTTAACAAGTTTATCCTCGTTCCTGCAGACTCTGGCAGTGCGTTGATTAGGCGCAAAGCTAGAATTCTCCAGGTACTTAGTAGACTTGTTTCAACATCCAGTGAAAATACTGGAAAACCTTTAAAAACAGATATGGAAAGTACAATCCAAAAAAAACAAAACAAAACATGTCGATCATGGATCGCGGATACACAATGGTTTCGCCTGGATCCCTCAGGGAACATCCGTACCCTTAGGTCGCCCCCCAACCTTGCGATTACGCCATGAAGATTGGTAGTACTGCAGATACACAATGGTTACGCCTGGATCTCCCAGGAAACATCCGTACCCTAGGCTCTCGCAGCCCCTGTTGATTACGCTACCAAGCGACTCAATAGATCGCAGATACACAATGGTTACGCCTGGATCTCCCAGGAAACATCCATACCCGTAGGCCGCCCCCCAACCTTGCGATTACGCTATGAAGTCGCGCTCGTAAGACCATGGAGATTGTCGTGGAATTCGATGGAAACTCGAGTATCATATCCGGAAAACCAAAAATTAGAGAAATATCGATAGAATGAATCCACAATGTGGCCACAAAGCGGATATCAAGCAGAAGGCACTTTCCATATCTTTACTTTGAAAATATGTATCATATAGTACCTTTTCAAATCACTTTGAAATATCATACTTATATAAAGTCCATTATATAAGATTTCATTTTCAAATCAAATACTTTCCAAAATCAATAGTATATCAAATCATACTTATATAGACTTCAATTATATAAGATTTCACTTTTCAAATTGAGTACCTTTTCAAATCCATAGTTTTCGAATCAAGATCATACTTATACAAACCAAATTTTATATAAGTTCGATAACTCCCAAATCAAGTATTTAGTAACATAAGGTTCTCAAATTTCAATTTGTTTCAATATCAATATAATTTTCAAAATCATATACGCTTTCACCAAATTATCCTCCCAAATCAAATATCTTCAGTTCCAAAGTTTCCAAAATAATAAATTTAGAAAATAAATCCAAATTTCCAAATCAATATAGTTTAAGTCAAACAATTCATTTCCAAAATCATCTTATATTTACATAAATTCCATCCTATATAAGGATCAAAATTTTCAAAAATAAATTTCGCTGTACAAAGAGCTATATGGGATTGAACATCTTTGCTTACTAAAAGGTTTTGAGTTTAGAATAGTTTTGTATACAAATTAGTTTGTGAAATAGTTTTGTACATAAAATAGTTTTGTATATAAAATAGAATAAAATAGTTTGTTCAAGAAAATAAAAGAAAATAGTTTAAAAAAATGGTTTTACATTGATAGTAGTTTTGCATAAAAGAAAATTTCCAATTAAATTACAATGATATCCAACCCAACAACTTCCAATTTTAGCGTCAAGTATATCAATGATATTAGAATATAATGTAACGACCCGTATTTTACGGATCGGAACATCGTAAAACAGTTGACAATTGGTTACATTGTTGATAAGTCATTCAGAATTTTTCTAAGTCCTAAGTCGGTTTGGACGAGTTAAGAGAAGTCTGGGTCGAGTTGCCGACTTAAGAGGTTAACTGGGTTAAGGTGGTGACATATGAGTTTTAGGCAAAAATATGGCTAAGTCCTAAGTCGTGAACGACTTAGTATAAGTCGTAAGTGGTATACGACTTGGGGGATAGGAGCTACCCAGGGAAATGGCGGGTTAAGGGATTGGAGATAGGTCGTTTGGACGACTTAAGAGGTAGGCGCGACTTAAGGATAGTGGCGAGTTAAATTGTTACCGAGTTAAGTGTTTAAGTCGTTGCCAAGTTAAGTCGACTGGGTGAGTTAACGACCTAAGGGATAGACAACCTAAGGAAGTGACCGAGTTAAGAAACAACGAGTTAGCAAGTTAAGTAATAGTGCGACTTAAGTGAGTTAGCGACTTAAGGAGGGTACGACCTATGGGAGTTAAGTCGTGGACGAGTTAAGGTGTTAAGTCGTAAGCGACTTATGTATGGGTTGTTAGGTCGTAGGGTATAGCTTAAGTGTTAGGTCGCGTGATTTCTAAGTCGTAAGTCGCGCACTTGTTAAGTCGTAGGTCGCGCGAGTTGCTAGGTCGCTGGGCTTTGGCTTAGTAGTTAGGTCGCAGTCCAGTTGTTTGCGACTTATGTTAGGTCGCGTGGTAGCTTAAGGAGTTAGGTCGTAATGTTGTTAGGTCGCTTCTCAATTGAGTCGTAGGCGCGCATGCTATAAGTCATGACCGACTTAGGAGATAGCTGTTATGTCGTAGACAGGTAAGTGTTAGGTCGTAGGAGTTGGGGCGCGCGTGCATATCTGTTAGGTCGGAGAGGCTTAGGTCGGAGAGGCTTAGGTCGGAAACGACCTATGGAGATAGCCGAGTTACGACTTAAGGAAATTTCTGCTATAAATAGGAAGGGTTTTTCTCACTTTTTGGGATCCGGATTTCGAAGCGACGAAGTGCTGCCATTTTGAGAGCTCGACTTCTACACTTCTTCACTTCTTTTCTCCACTCTAATCTAGTGCTTCCTTTCATCCAAATCGAAGATCAAGATTGAAGATTCAAGAGCTTAGATTGAAGATCTTCATCTTTTCAAGAGAGATTTCTTCGTTTGAAGCGGATTCGTGATAGATCAAGATTGATCCTTCGCTGTCCAGATCTGAAGCGTGTTGATTTGGAGTTGTTTAGGTGATTTGGTGAGTGGTGATTATCTCTCACACGGATCCAAAGGAGTATATCAGATTGTTGGCTCGATTTGGTGTTAAAATAGTGATTTCCATGCATTTTCTTCATCCTAAGTGTAGATCCGTATAGATCCATTGTTCATGATGATGTTACATCCATTTTATCATATGTTAACCTATGCAAGTTCATTCATCAAGATTGTAGAGATATTCCTTATGATTTCATGCATGTTAGACTTTCAACTCTTTAATTACGAAAATGCCATTATTGTTATAATTATCTACTTAGATCATATTTGAATGCTTGATTGCTTGGATTAATGTTTGGTTTGATTGATTGTTATGAATTAGATGATTGATGGTTTGATTTAGACCAAAGACGATTCAAAAGCTAAGGGAAAGGCTCTTGAATTGGGTAAGCTGCTCGTGGCATATGTAGCGGGATGATGAAGCTCTTATGCATAGATTTGATGATGTGATGTTGAGATGAGGCTTTGCGAGGATGTGATGAAGCGAGGCAATCATATGATGAAGACTTGGTCTAATCCAGACGGGATCATTCCAAGCATGTTGATAACTCGGTGATATGATTCGAGTTGAGGATAATGAATGGATATGAGAATAGTCGTCGAGGAGGATGACTAGGAGGCTTGGATAGCATCGTTGTTGAAGGTTCTAGCATGCTCTAAGCAAGAGTACGTTTGGGCAGATTCGATAGTCCCAACGGCCAACTGTTGATGGTCGAGTACTCTGGGCAGATTCGATAGTCCTAGGCACGGGCTGCGACGACGTGCGGGAGTTATGTCTAGAACCGGGGTTTCCATTAGCCCTTGACGGACGGCTGAAAGAATGTGCCGGTCATTCAATTAACGGTGATATAGAAGCAATGACAACAGTGATAGCCAGAGTCATGGATGTTTGGTTGTATCGTCATTCGGACTCAAGAGCGGTATTTTCTGGGTGCTTATCTGATTTAGGCCTTGGTACTTGGAAAACATCGCCCTTGACTCGAATGATTATTACTTTACTTTAAATTGTATGCTCTGCTATGTTGCTTCTACTTAGTGTGTGTCTGGGGGCTATCACTGTAGAAAGAGGTGGAGTGGGAGGGTTGTATTCCTATTCCTTTTCCTTTATGCTCTTTTGGTATGTTGTTAGTTAATTTACTGCTCACTAAGACTGTTGTCTGACTCAAGGCTTTATGTTTTAATTCTTATTGCCTTGGGCTGTTCGTCCATTTTTGGGATGGGCAGACTATGTAGCAGGTGACAGGTGCTGTTCTCTTCTCGCGATGCTGATATCGAAGACGAGCTGGAGGGTTGCATATTATCTTCTTATTATATGTACTGGATGTTCCGCTGTTTTGTATTCTCTGAGTGTTATGTAGTGAGGCTTGATGTATTGGCTATTTGGATGCTTGTATTCAACTATTATGGAGTTTTATATGATGACATTTTGTTCTGTAAAGCCTCACTATACATATGTTCTATTGTATTTTGTCCATGTGTTGTGAGTAATACGATAGATTCTGTTGTTTTTAATCTACCCTGACAATCGTCCATGGTCGCCTGGCACACTTTACAGCGCACTATCTCTAGATTTGGTGCAGGGGTCATGGGCGGTCGTCACATTTGGTATCAGAGTATTGGTTAATCGATTTTACCCAACGCTCACTGACGTAACTACGTATGAGAGACGTAATTGTATTTTGATGGATGAATACTATATATAATATAGTAGCTTAGTAGAATTGAGTCCTTTATGCAGTTGTTTCTCTAGATGTTCTAATCATTCCTTTTTATAGATATTGAGAATGAGTCGAAGAGGGAGACCAGCTGCTAGGGAAGGCCGTGCTACTGAGGGGGCTGCTGATTATGCAGCCATGTTCGAAGCTATGATGACTTCGATCATGAGAAGGATACCAGTTCCGGGGGCGGCAGTTGATGTTGGAGTTCAGGTTCAGACTCCAAAACTAGTGGATTTTGCTAAGTTGTGCAAGGACTATACTGCTCTTGGAGGGAAGGTTTTCTTGGGAACAGAATCAACTATTGAGGTCCAGAGGTGGATGGATGCTTGTAGAAGGATCTTTGGTGATTTGGGAATTGAGGATGCAACTAAGAGGAAGTTGGCATCAAGGCAGCTTCAAGGGAGAGCCTCTGATTGGTGGAATTCTATTACCATCACTACTCCGGAGGAAGAGATTACTTGGGAGCAATTCCAAGTTAGGTTTGAAGCTAAGTTCATTTCTACAGCTCAGAAGTCTGTTCTGTTCAAGAAGTTTGTGGAGCTCAAGCAAGGAGGGAGATCAGTTCTTGAGTATGTTTCTGAGTTTGAAGCGTTGTCCAAGTATGCCCGGTCATATATTGAGTCTGCATACCAGAAGAATGAGAAGTTTGTGACAGGCTTGGACAGTTATCTTGGGAGACAGTTGGTGGATCATTTGGACGATTCATTTGAGAAGCTTGTGGAGAAAGCTCTTAGGCATGAGAGTCTGTTTCCTAAGGAAGGATCTGTTGTTGCTGTGACCAGGGAAGAGTCTAAACCCCAGCAGGGTGGAAACAAGAAGAGGAAGCAGCAGCAGCAGAAGGGTAAGGATGGCCAGAAGAAGCCGAAAGGCGAAGTGACTTGCTACAACTGTCAGCAGAAAGGCCATCTCTCTAGGGATTGCAAGAATCCGAAAGCGCCGGCGAAGTGCCACAACTGTGACAAGCCGGGGCATTTCAGGAAGAATTGTCCAAAACCGAGGAGGGACAAGCAGATTGTGCAAGCTTATGCTTTGTGAGCTGTTCCGTCGTCTTCAAAAGCTCCTACCGCTGAAGAGAAAGGAAAGAGTGTAGTTGTTCAAGGTACTCTTTTCCTATGTGGTGTTCCAGTTAGAGTTCTGTTTGATACTGGAGCGTCGCATTCGTTTGTTTGTAGTGAACTCGTAGGCCGGTTAGGTTTGGAACCGGATATTGTTGATAGGCCATTGGTTGTGACTAATCCAGTTGGGGGTTCGTCTTGTTTGTGTATGTTATGCCGTGGTCTGATTGTGTCGAGTCATGGTTGCTATTTTGTTTGTGATTGTTTTGTTCTGAACTTTGCGGGGTTCGGAATTATTTTGGGTATGGACTGGCTTAGGAAGTATGCGGCTAAGGTTGATTGTGAAAGGTTGGAAGTGACAGTCGAGAATGTGGAGGGGCGAAAGATTGTGATACGATGTAAGCATGAAGAAGGCGTCTTCATGAGCTTCATGTATTCGCTAGTTGTTCCACGGGATGGACTGTCATCAGTGCCGATCGCTAATGGATTCGAGGATGTCTTTGACGAAGTCAAAGGGTTGCCGCCGCATAGAGAGATCGAGTTTCGTATAGATCTAGTTGAAGGAGCCAGACCTGTTGTGATGCCTCTTAGGCGGATGGCGCCTAGGGAACAGCAGGAGTTGAGGGTGCAAGTTGATGATCTTTTGCAGAAAGGATTCATTCGGCGTAGTGTGTCCGAGTGGGGAGCACCAGTTGTGTTTGCAACCAAGGCAGATGGGTCGTTGAGATTGTGTGTGGATTATCGTGAGCTGAATAAGGTGACTAAGAAGAACAAGTATCCATTGCCGAGGATAGATGACTTGTTTGATCAGCTTCACGAAGCTAAGGTGTTTTCTCAGATGGATTTGGCAACGGGATTTCACCAGTTGAGAGTAGCTAAGGATAGTGTGCCGAAGACTGCTTTTCGGACACCATCTGGTTTCTTTGAGTGGCTGGTAATGCCGTTTGGATTGACTAACGCACCAGCATATTTTGTGGATCTTATGAATAGAGTGTTCAGAGATCAGTTGAACAAGTTTGTGCTAGTGTTCGTGGATGATATTCTGATTTATTCCAGAACGGAAGAAGAGCACAAGACGCACTTGCGTATTGTTTTGGAAATCTTGCGGAAACATCAGCTGAAGGCTAAGTTTTCGAAGTGTCACTTCTAGAAGAGTGAAGTGAGGTTCTTAGGCCATGTGATTTCTGGAAATGGGATAGCGGTTGATCCCGCTAAGGTGGCAGCAGTCCAGGATTGGGTTAGACCTAAGAATGCATCTGATGTGAGAAGTTTTCTTGGATTAGCAGGATATTATCGACGGTTTATCAAAGACTTCTCCAAGGTAGCTGCACCGTTAACAGGATTGACGAAGAAGAACCAAGTGTTCAGTTGGGATGCTAAGTGTGAGCAAGCTTTCGGAATCCTGAAAGAGAGATTGACAAGTGCTCCTGTTTTGACTATTCCAAGTGGGAATGATGAGATGGTGGTTTACACCGACGCATGTGGTACTGGACTTGGAGCAGTGCTGATGCAGAGGGATAAAGTTGTTGCATATGCAAGTCGACAACTGAAGCCGCATGAAAGGAATTACCCGACTCATGATTTGGAGTTAGCGGCGATTGTATTTGCTCTGAAGATGTGGAGACATTATCTGTTGGGAGTTCGATTCGAGTTGTTTACGGATCATAAGTCGTTGAAGTATCTTTTCTCCCAAAAGGATTTGAATCTTCAGCAGCAACGTTGGCTAGAGTTTTTAGCATCATATGATTTTGGTATAGCTTATACTCCGGGAAAAGGTAACGCAGTGGCAGATGCGTTAAGTCAAAGACATGCAGGATTAGGAGCCATGTTTTCAGAATGGAAGAGTCTCGAGTATTTAGCTGGATTTGACTTCACGCCTAGATGTGAATTGGAACCTGAGATGTTGGCAAACTTATCGATAAGACCTTCTCTTATGGAAAGGATTGGCGAGAGCCAAAAGCGAGACGATAAGCTTGTCAAGATTATCTGTGAATTGGAATCTGGATTGGATCCAAAAAAGGATAAAGGATTCGAGGTCGATCGAGAGGGTTGGCTTCGAAAGCAAGGACGACTAGTTGTTCCCGATATAGATGAATTGAGGAGTGAAGTCCTGAAGGGAAGTCATCACTCGAAGCTGACAATTCATCCAGGTGGAAATAAGATGTATCGGGATATGAAGAGAACCTACTACTGGGAAGGCATGAAGAAGGATGTTGGAAATTTTATTTCCAAGTGCATGAACTGCCAGTTGGTAAAGGCTGAACAGAAAAAGCCAAGTGGATTACTTCAGCCATTAGAAGTTCCTACATGGAAGTGGGAGCAAATATCGATGGACTTTATTGATGGATTACCTAGAACCAGAACGGGAAATGAAGGGATTTGGGTCATTGTGGATCGTCTGACTAAGAGCGCAAGATTCATTCCTGTTCGATCGACTAGGACTGCATCAAAGTTGGCTGAGTTGTATGTTAAGTGGATAGTTCGATTCCATGGTACTCCGAAGAGTATAGTGAGCGATCGAGACCCATTGTTCACTAGTGGATTTTGGAAGAGCTTCCAGGAAGTTTTGGGAACCGATTTGTGTTTGAGTACATCTTATCACCCTCAAACAGATGGTCAGACCGAGAGAGTCAACCGAGTTTTGGAAGATCTTCTTAGAGCATGTGTTTTGGACTTCGGAGGATCATGGGAAGATCACCTTCATTTGGTGGAGTTTGCGTACAACAACAGTTACCAGTCAAGCATTGGTATGGCACCGTATGAGGCATTGTATGGAAGACCGTGTAACTCTCCGACATGTTGGTTGGAAACTGGAGAAAAGCTGATACTTGGGCCAGAGATGATTCGGCAGACTTCAGATTGTATAGAGATCATTCGGCAACGAATGAAGGCAGCCCAAGACCGTCGGAAGAGTTATGCTGATAAGCGTCGTAAGGATTTGGAGTTCGACGTAGGTGATATGGTTTTTGTGAAGATTTCTCCACTGAAGAATGTTATTCGATTCGGGAAGAAAGGAAAATTGACTCCGAGATTTGTTAGACCATTCCCGATCATTGAGCGAATTGGAAAGCTCGCCTACAGATTGGAGTTACCAGAGAAGATGTCGAGTGTGCACAATGTTTTTCATGTATCATATCTACGGAAGTGTGTGCACGACTCGAATACAGTGGTTTCTGCTGATAGCTGTGAAGACTTCGAAGTTGATCCAGTTGATAGAAGACCTCGTAAGCCGCTTCGTGTTGTTGAAACCGACACGAAACAGCTTAGGAGGAAGGTATTTAAGTTGCTCAAGATACAATGGAGTGATGATGATAACGACTGTACGTGGGAGGTGGAAGAGAGGATGAAGGCAGCTCATCCTGAACTCTTCAAGGTATGGCCCTAAGGTGTCGTCTCATCTCACGATATTGTAACTTGTTCTAAGTTTTAGAATTCTGTACGCTAAGCTAGAATTGGATGTATGGTTTGTTGATTGCTATGGATGGTAGGCGTACAGAATAGTCTTCGATTGCTTTGTTTGCTTGGAATTTCGGGGGCGAAATTCCTAGGGGGGAGAGAATGTAACGACCCGTATTTTACGGATCGGAACATCGTAAAACAGTTGACAATTGGTTACATTGTTGATAAGTCATTCATAATTTTTCTAAGTCCTAAGTCGGTTTGGACGAGTTAAGAGAAGTCTGGGTCGAGTTGCCGACTTAAGAGGTTAACTGGGTTAAGGTGGTGACATATGAGTTTTAGGCAAAAATATGGCTAAGTCCTAAGTCGTGAACGACTTAGTATAAGTCGTAAGTCGTATACGACTTAGGGGATAGGAGCTACCCAGGGAAATGGCGGGTTAAGGGATTGGAGATAGGTCATTTGGACGACTTAAGAGGTAGGCGCGACTTAAGGATAGTGGCGAGTTAAATTGTTACCGAGTTAAGTGTTTAAGTCGTTGCCAAGTTAAGTCGACTGGGTGAGTTAACGACCTAAGGGATAGACAACCTAAGGAAGTGACCGAGTTAAGAAACAGCGAGTTAGCAAGTTAAGTAATAGTGCGACTTAAGTGAGTTAGCGACTTAAGGAGGGTACGACCTATGGGAGTTAAGTCATGGACGAGTTAAGGTGTTAAGTCGTAAGCGACTTATGTATGGGTTGTTAGGTCGCAGGGTATAGCTTAAGTGTTAGGTCGCGTGATTTCTAAGTCGTAAGTCGCGCACTTGTTAAGTCGTAGGTCGCGCGAGTTGCTAGGTCACTGGGCTTTGGCTTAGTAGTTAGGTCGCAGTCCAGTTGTTTGCGACTTATGTTAGGTCGCGTGGTAGCTTAAGGAGTTAGGTCGTAATGTTGTTAGGTCGCTTCTCAATTGAGTCGTAGGCGCGCATGCTATAAGTCGTGACCGACTTAGGAGATAGCTGTTATGTCGTAGACAGGTAAGTGTTAGGTCGTAGGAGTTGGGGCGCGCGTGCATATCTGTTAGGTCGGAGAGGCTTAGGTCGGAAATGACCTATGGAGATAGCCGAGTTACGACTTAAGGAAATTTCTGCTATAAATAGGAAGGGTTTTTCTCACTTTTTGGGATCCGGATTTCGAAGCGACGAAGTGCTGCCATTTTGAGAGCTCGACTTCTACACTTCTTCACTTCTTTTCTCCACTCTAATCTAGTGCTTCCTTTCATCCAAATCGAAGATCAAGATTGAAGATTCAAGAGCTTAGATTGAAGATCTTCATCTTTTCAAGAGAGATTTCTTCGTTTGAAGCGGATTCGTGATAGATCAAGATTGATCCTTCACTGTCTAGATCTGAAGCGTGTTGATTTGGAGTTGTTTAGGTGATTTGGTGAGTGGTGATTATCTCTCACTCGGATCCAAAGGAGTATATCGGATTGTTGGCTCGATTTGGTGTTAAAATAGTGATTTCCATGCATTTTCTTCATCCTAAGTGTAGATCCGTATAGATCCATTGTTCATGATGATGTTACATCCATTTTATCATATGTTAACCTATGCAAGTTCATTCATCAAGATTGTAGAGATATTCCTTATGATTTCATGCATGTTAGACTTTCAACTCTTTAATTACGAAAATGCCATTATTGTTATAATTATCTACTTAGATCATATTTGAATGCTTGATTGCTTGGATTAATGTTTGGTTTGATTGATTGTTATGAATTAGATGATTGATGGTTTGATTTAGACCAAAGACGATTCAAAAGCTAAGGGAAAGGCTCTTGAATTGGGTAAGCTGCTCGTGGCATATGTAGCGGGATGATGAAGCTCTTATGCATAGATTTGATGATGTGATGTTGAGATGAGGCTTTGCGAGGATGTGATGAAGCGAGGCAATCATATGATGAAGACTTGGTCTAATCCAGACGGGATCATTCCAAGCATGTTGATAACTCGGTGATATGATTCGAGTTGAGGATAATGAATGGATATGAAAATAGTCGTCGAGGAGGATGACTAGGAGGCTTGGATAGCATCGTTGTTGAAGGTCCTAGCATGCTCTAAGCAAAAGTACGTTTGGGCAGATTCGATAGTCCCAACGGCCAACTGTTGATGGTCGAGTACTCTGGGCAGATTCGATAGTCCTAGGCACGGGCTACGACGACGTGCGGGAGTTATGTCTAGAACTGGGGTTTCCATTAGCCCTTGACGGACGGCTGAAAGAATGTGCCGATCATTCAATTAACGGTGATATCGAAGCAATGATAATAGTGATAGCCAGAGTCATGGATGTTTGGTTGTATCGTCATTCGGACTCAAGAGCGGTATTTTCTGAGTGCTTATCTGATTTAGGCCTTGGTAATTGGAAAACATCGCCCTTGACTCGAATGATTATTACTTTACTTTAAATTGTATGCTCTGCTATGTTGCTTCTGCTTAGTGTGTTTCTGGGGGCTATCACTGTAGAAAGAGGTGGAGTGGGAGGGTTGTATTCCTATTCCTTTTCCTTTACGCTCTTTTGGTATGTTGTTAGTTAATTTACTGCTCACTAAGACTGTTGTCTGACTCAAGGCTTTATGTTTTAATTCTTATTGCCTTGGGCTGTTCGTCCATTTTTGGGACGGGCAGACTAGGTAGCAGGTGACAGGTGTTGTTCTCTTCTCGCGATGCTGATATCGAAGACGAGCTAGAGGGTTGCATATTATCTTCTTATTATATGTACTGGATGTTCCGCTGTTTTGTATTCTCTGAGTGTTATGTAGTGAGGCTTGATGTATTGGCTATTTGGATGCTTGTATTCAACTATTATGGAGTTTTATATGATGACATTTTGTTCTGTAAAGCCTCACTATACATATGTTCTATTGTATTTTGTCCATGCGCTGTGAGTAATACGATAGATTCTGTTGTTTTTAATCTACCCTGACAATCGTCCATGGTCGCCTGGCACACTTTACAGCGCACTATCTCTAGATTTGGTGCAGGGGTCATGGGCGGTCGTCACATATAAGATGTACATATGTCATCATTTCGCAAAGTCACACTCGATCGCTCGTTCGATCACACAAGTTCGCTTTCAAACTAGTATTGTCCATTCGACTTCCCTAATGCGGACTTCGATATGGTTTCTCGACTAGAAACCATCATTCTCCTTGCATAGACATATACTATGATAGAGAAATCTAGAATCAAGCCCAAAATCCATATCAAATATTCGTCGTCAAGAATCGAATGAAAAATCCTAACACGAAATGGTGTAATTAACCTCGAACTTGTGTACTCAAACCTGGATCAATTTAATTATGCGGATAAAACAGCATACGTACAACTTATGTATCCATTCCAACTTGTTCAATATATAGTTTTATAAAGATGTTACCCAGTTAAAACATTTAAACTAAATTTTATTCAAAATATTTTGAAGACCAAATTCTTTTCAAAACATTTCAAATCTAAATTTCGTATTAGAAAATTCAAAATAGCCTTATTCGTTTACTTAACAAAATAGTTTCAACTTATTTAAATCATATTATTACATACTTTAACATACATACCAAATTTATATACTTTACTTCAAAATTTCTTAGCTTTTGAAAAGTTAACCATGATTTTGAAGTGCTCGAACCTTCAAAATAGTCGAAGAAATCATATTTCAATCCAAGAGTTGGAAATCACCAACAAATCAGTAAATCAATTCCAAAAGATAGGGTTATATCAAATCAAATCCAAAACTCAAGGACTGAACACCGGCTCATTTCAAATTGTTCAAATATATATACATATATCTTTCGAAAATCACATCACACTTCGGAATTTGATATCAAAATTGATTTCACAAATCAATCGCATAGCAAAGCTACCGAAGTGGCCTCGCCCCCACTCTGAAACTCGAAAATCAATGTCGATGATGCATGCATTCATCACCGAAATTATTTTCCAGGGACATAAGTGGGTTCTGGACTTCTATTTCTCAAACTTCTTTTGAAATTTCTTCGAAATCATTTGAAACTCGTTAAAATCATTTGAAACATTACTTATTCGGAAAATACTTTCAAATCATATTATTTATTATTTCAAAATCTTAAAACCAGTTCCAAAATGCCGGAGTTCAATCACTTAAATTCAGATTCAAAACCTTCAGTTATAAATCATTTTATGAAACCATTTCTTATAAAATTTTCACAATTTCAAATCCTTTCGAAACTTCAAATTCTCATTTTTAAAATGGTATATAATCCTTATCGAAAACATTTCACTTATATATATAAAATATGGTCACCCTTATCAAAATAACAATTTCGATGAATACACAGTTTTCAAAAGACAATTAACCACTAATTTTACCAATGGATGTTCAAGGATGGATTTCAAAGCAAAATAGAGATTCAAATTTAGAGGAACTCTAATCAAATAGAATTCTGATTCAAAGATAAGCTCAAACGAAGATAAGATAATTAAATTACCAAATAGAAGATGGATAAGCCTATATGAATCACGGGCGACCTTAACCGGTCAACCGTGACTTCAGGAATATAATCGATACGAAAATCTAAGGCAAATCGACCTTCGATCGCCAGAGATAGAATCTAAATATAGCAGAAGATAGAAAACATCGTAAACCGAGGATATAGAAATCTCTGGTGAATCAATGCCAATTATAAGGGAGTTTCACCCTTTTACAAATCATTCAAAGATTGGCGGGATCACTGATCTTTCTAGAGGTCATTCAAAGTGGAGTTATGGAATGCTCCAAAAATCAAAAGAATACAATTAGGGGAGACAGGAATGGATTTCAGAACACGCGGGAGCGTTCCAAAATTCAAAGGAATCTTATTCGACAAGAATCCAAACCAAGATTAGAGATATATAACCTATATCGATACAAAAGAATTCCCATTTAAAATTTGGAAAGACTCGAATTCATAACATACGAAAACAGAAGCATAAATATCTTTAGTTGGACAATTTCAGCTAAGCAAAAGATACAACAGAGTTTACTCAAAGCAACCTAACAACTACCAATTTTGCCATACCCAAAATAGATTCCTATCAACAATGGATCTAGATCAATCAAGAGAGAAGTTCAAAAATTTTGAGGATTCTAAACAATGAAATTACTAACAAGGGGGATACGAAAGGAATGAAGCTTAAAAAATATTTTACTTTCAAAGCAAGAAAATTTTATATCAAAATAATCTTTGAAAATTATTTAAAATCATTTGAAAAACATTTATACTTCGAAAATACGTTCTCTCACAAAGGAATGATTCTGAGATTGATTTCACTCATTCTAGGGTATTTCTACCCCCTATCTAATGAGTTTTTGCTCCGTAAGCTAAGGTTTGCCTAAAACCTCGCTCAAATACCAACTGTAACGACCCACTATTTTGGACCATTCAAATCGACAATAATCCACAAATGTCTGGCTTGAATAATTCAAAATAACAGATTGTAAATAAATTTGGAGCAAATGAAATCAAATACACAGAATCAATGACACAGAACATCAGAATAACTCACAGCGGAATATAAAAACCATAGTAGTTCATGAAGCTACTATAACAAACTCTCAAAAACATAATACATAATATCTGCTTGAAAACATATACAATAGAAATCTCAAATAAATACAAGTTTATGAATACCAGAACTGAAATAGAACAACTGAACTGAAAGGAACAGATAACTAGACAAGCAGAATCTCCTGCGATTCCTAGCTCCAGAAAAGAAATCCAAAGCTAAGCTGTAAATACTCAGGCTGACCCGAGCGTAAAGTAAAACACAAAACACTCGAGTCAGGACAATATATACTTATATAATGTAAACAAACTCAAGTGAACTGTAGTAGAAATGCACAATAACTCAAAGGATGCTTGGGATCGCCCATCCTTTAAGGATCAATTAAACTATAAATTAAATACATCCCGTGGTTAAAATTTCAAAATGGTATTTTATACTTCGAAATCAAATATCACAAAATTCAATATCATTCAAAAATCCATTTCAAAATATCAAAATATCATATTTCAAAATAGTTTATATTTCGAAACAAATTACTTCATTTTAAATCATAAAAATGAAGTTATTATATTTAATAATTAAATTATTAAATTTCCAAAATTTAAATCTTTCAAAGTTCATTCGTTCACTTAAATTAATTAAAACAATGAAAATTCAACTTTCACAACATTAAGAAAATGCTACGGAAAGTCCCATTTAAAACAGTTCAATTTAACAAAAGACAGCATTTAAAATGCTGTAATAGGGTTACATTAGTTTCAAATAAACTTAGTTAAATTCAACCATTATAACATTTACAAAAATGCTATAATAGCTTTTAATTAAATTTAGCCATTTGGATCATTATTATCAACTACAGCATTTACAAATGTTGTATTATCATTTACATTAGAATTAATAGCGTTTCAGAAATGCAGTTAATTAACTTCAAATATTCAGTATAATTTTACAAACAATTATATTTTTATATAAATCATTTTTAACTTATAAAATCATATAATTTCACTTTTAAAACAATCATTCAAATACCCTTATATTCATGATTTTATAAAGTTAAACCACCATTCAAAAAATCAAAATTTAATAATAATTCACTTATTAAATTCCAATATTAAATTATAAATTCATTAAATTAAATTAACTTAACACTTAAGTTTAAATTTTCAAATATAACTTAATTCCATTTTTATTTACTTAACTTAAAATTCACTTTTAAGCCAAATCCACAAATTTCCAAGTTTAGTTATATTTCAAAATTTCAACTTAAATATTCATTCATTTCACATTTTAACTTTATTCAAAATCATTAATATAATACAAAAATCATTTAAATTCACTTTAATCCAAATTATCATGAATTTATCACATTTCATATTTAATTTAAATTCCAATTATCACCAAATTAAAATTTCCCAAAATAACTTACATTTCAAATTTTCTAATTTTACCATTTATTTCTTTCACTTATAAATTTTCAGAAAATCAATAATTCTTTACAAAAATCATTTTTATTTAGTTTAAATCAAAATATTATAATATTTACATTTCTAAAATATTATAAAAATTTATACAACATATTTTAAGAACGGGTCTGTATTTCATTTTCTAGCCTAGGTAAAGTGATACGGGTAATTTATCATTTCAACCCGTAATTTACAAAGATACCCGGGTTTGATCATTTCAAACCCGCAATCCCAAGTAAATGAAAATAATTGAAAATCATTCAGGCCTATCATTTCAGCCCATAATGATTTTCTCCTATTCTAAAGTCCGTTCGGGTATGTATCATTTCGACCCATAGTGATTCTAATCTAAAGGGAACTTGTAGTGTGATAACTGATAAAAATAATAGAACGGCATAATATAACAGTAACATATAATATAATAGGTATTTAAGCATGGGTGAACATCATAAAATCATAACATAGCAGGTGCAACATGATAATGCATTTTACAGATTCAAAAGGGGTCAATTCACTAGTTATATATGTACATATTGTCTGGTGAGAATAACTCACCTGTTCAGAGCTGGAGATAGCTACCAAAGCAAACAATACAGACACTATGAAGGCACGACAATATGGAAATGACTTGAGAGTGGAGAGCCAAAGCTAAAAGCCTTGATCAAACATTTGAACAAAACAATGCAACATAGATAAGTTTCAAAACAATTTATCACTAAACGATGTTAGAAATCAAAGCTCAAAACAACAACAATTGACTTGCACTAGTTCTCTACCTCATGTGCTTCAGTTATGCAGTGGTTAAGCTCAGCCTAAGGTAGGAGATTGGTCTGGTTTGGGTTCCATATGGGTCGGCCTACACATGTTTGCAAGGTGGTGAAGTCTAGGTGTATAAACTAGGTGTACAAACTTCAACACAAGGCAAAATCATCACATCTATGCCACATATAGGTTCGGCCAGAGGTCATGGGTCATGGCCAGTGGCTCCAAGAGGTGGTGGGTGACATGGCAGAGGGTGGAGGTCAGGTCAGAGGTGGTGGTGGTGGAGGTAGTGGTGGCTAATGGTGGTAGAAGGTGATGTTAACAAATCTAGGCTAGGTTTGCATGTAGTGGATGTTTAAGTGGATTTTGGTGTTGATCTTTGCCTTGGGGTTGCTCGGCCTGGAGAGGAGGGATACTAGGGTGGGTGATGGTCAGAGGAAGGGGGTGGTGGTGGTCGACCAAAGCCTGGAGGAGGAGGAGTGGAGCTATGAAGTATAGAACAAGTGTAAAATCAATAAGAAAAAATAGGAAAAACAAAGAAAAGAGAAGAGATTTTTACCAAATCTTTGATTTGAAATGGCCGTGCTATATTTTTTTGTTTGAGAAGCATTTTAGTTCGTGAAAAACAAAAAGAGTACGCTGAAATGAAGGAGGACATACACGGCAAAAAAATCATAAAGATGGAGTTGAGAAAATGAAGAGTCGGGAGATAAAAGGACTTTGGAATTCCAATAGTTTAAAACTTTTCATATTTCCTCTATTTTCTTTTTAAATTTATATATATATAAAATGTCTGAGAACAAAGATAAATAATCTCAGAAAATAAAATATATAGAAAAATAAAAAAATAAAATTTAAATATTATCATTTAAATAAAGAAAAAGTCAATATATATATATATATATATATATATATATATAACTGGGCCTTTAAATTGAGATAAATTCAATTGAACTTTAGAAATTTTTTTATGTACTTGAAAAATATTTATAAATAAAGATAAGAAAACAAAATAAAAATGAATTCACAAAAAAATAAATAAATAAATTTTAATTAAATATTATTTAATGAAGAAAATAACAGAAAAATGGAAACTAGCCTTTTTTTTTAAAAAAAATAGAAAATAAATGCAATAAATTTTGGAAAAATTTTATTATCACTTTAAAAGTATTAAAAGACAAAGTATACATAAAATAACATATTAACACATATTAAAATAAAATATGACAAAGAAAATATAATTTATAAAATTTAAAATAAACAAAATTGCTAAATAAAACAAATTGGATTCAATATTGAAATACACATAACTTTCACAATTTAACTCCGTTTTCAACGAAACGAAATGCAGTATTCATGTTATTAAATCTATTTTCACAATAAAAGATAAAATTTAAGAATTTAAATAATTTAAATTTTAAGTTTTAAAAGTCAAAGTTTGAACAGTTTGACCAGAAATTCACTTTACAGTAAAATCCAAATTATACTAGTTTGAAATATAAATCACTTAATAATCATCATTTATATTTAAAAATGAAATATTTGAAATAAACCATTTTAAAAATAATTTAAATAAAAGAAAGTCAAATTTTAAAATATATACAAAAATCTAGGGCTGTTACAGATCTAAACATTTATATATAGTTTAAAACTTTATATATATAAATATATTTCTGAAAAAAAATCCAAATATCAATATATCTATATTATATACATAAATAAACCTGTCGACATTTATATACTATACTTTAAAATCAAATAAGACCTTTATAAAATCTAATTCAAAAATCAATATATATATATATATATTACATGAAATCATTTCTCAAAGCCAATATATTATATGTATACTAACATATACCATTACCTGTATACTAATACTACATGAGTATATATAATAGATATACATCAGATCTCAAATAAAATATATACATAGTACCTATATGGAAAAAATCAAACTCTTGTATACTAATATATAACTTATATAAAACGTATAACATATATAAAATATATAACTTATATATATATAACTTATATATAACATAAAATATATAAGTTATAAATAAAAACGTATAACTAATATATAACATATATACTTATATAAACTAATATATAACTCAAACAAATCATATATATACTTATGTAAACAACATATTTCACATTACATAAGCAAACTTATATATATAAACTGACATATTATATGACTTACATAAAATAACATATGTAACCAGCAAATTATTTGTAACCTCTATAAACTTCTACATATACAACTAGATCGGATAAACCAGTATAAACATAAATAATATAAACAACTTTATATATGTATATTTATATATATATAATTTAAAAGCCAAAATTTAATAGAAACATATATACCGAAGTTTTCATGTATATATACACATACGGTGGATTCAGATTGATGGAGTGGGCCGTGGACCAGGAGGCCGAAGTGGGTTGTGTGACGATGGGCTGATGGAGGGATAGGCTGCTACTTGCGGCTGTGGTGATGTTGTGGTTGCGTGCATGGGAATGGAGTGGTCAGGGAAAGGGAAGACGAGGCTGTTGCGGGTCAGGGCTATCGAGAGGAGATGGCAGACAAGGAGATGGGTGCTTGGCTTCGGGTGTCAGACGGAGGGATTGGCAAGGGGTTAGGCGGGTGGGTCGGAGTAGGGTAAAGGTGGTCGACCTGATGGGTTTTGACGTGGGAGAGAAAGGTGAAGGGCAGGGACGCGTGGAGAGATCTGAGGTGGTAAGGGAACGGTCGGGTTTTGTTGCATGGGGAGGAGATGGGCTGTACGGTAGTGGCACAGGGGTTGGAGTGGGAAAACGTGTCAGGTCGAGGTGTTGGCAAGGAAAGTTGAAGATGAGCAGGTTACAAGAAGGAGGCGAACAAATATATATAGGTAGACGAGCAAGGGAGGAGCGGGTTCGGCGTTTAAATAAAAGAGAGGGTGTGATCCAGATTTGTAAGGACCCGATTCTTCGACATCCGAATATATGACATCGATACGTCCACTGTATCGACTGCCGAGCAAACGAATGCCGGAAAACCGAATTCTTAGGGTTTTAAAAGAAGAGGTAGAAGAAAAGATAGAAGAAAAAGAGAAGAAGAACAACAGAACAACATCAGAAACAGAAACAATATCAGAAACTCACATTCGCAGCGGAACAAAAATATAATAGATAATCACTAATCTTTTAAACAAAGAATTATATCAGTTTTATACAAGATATCAGTCAGAGTCAATATACAACTCAATACAATACATCACATAATTGGACAGTTATATAACTTGTCCTCATACAGAATACACAGCGGAATAAATAATATCAGATACAAATACTACGTCTCGCCATCCAGTTTGCTTCCAAAGCTCCAGAATATCCTGATAAAATAACTCTAGGCTGCCCGTGTGGAAAATTTGTGGGCACCCAGAGTTTAGAAGGGAAACAATAAACTCCGAGTCAGTTATGGTGACTGGTGTGAGATCGTAAAACAGTTTATCTTTAAAACAACAACAGGAAAAATTTTAAAGTCAATTTCACAATGCTTTTGGAAAATGAAACTACCATAAGACCTCCCGCCACACACACAATGCAAACGCAGAATTGGAGGAGATTTCTTCTTATGATAGTCAAAGATGCTTACTACGCAAAATCAAATCAAAACCTTTTTGATATTATTATTAGTGCATAGTGTAA
The DNA here is from genome assembly GCA_030737815.1 of Allium fistulosum. Taxonomy (NCBI): domain Eukaryota; kingdom Viridiplantae; phylum Streptophyta; class Magnoliopsida; order Asparagales; family Amaryllidaceae; genus Allium; species Allium fistulosum. The sequence continues at coordinate 407,750,160 of CM060908.1, read as the reverse complement.
AAAAATATTTCGAAAGTAGAATATAAATCTTAGCCGGCATAGGTACCATTATAGTATGCCTACTATAGCTACCATATTAGATGGCAGGTTCTACAACTAATACCGTACAAGGCTCGTATTGTTTCTTTGGATTTCCAACAAATGGTCAGGCTAAGGAACTTCCTATTCCACGAAGGAACGCCTCTGGAATGACGTCCTGAGAACCTAACCGGATCTTTGCCAACACAAGGCCGGGTTACCTCTGCAAAAATAGGTAACTACTGACACGCGTATGCCATCCCCCGATCGTAACTGATCTTCCCGAGGATCCTCGATTTCCAACTACCACAAAGTAATAAACTTGCAGCATCTACATAGGTTAAGTATCTGGGCTCCATACCATGATACTACCTTTATCCAGAAGGAATGACATACACTAAGGGGCGCTACTCCCTAGAACCTTGCCGCATCCTTCCTGTTTTGACCATTTCCGGGGTGTGAAGTCCGACGAAGTCTCATCCACAAAGCTACGCTTTGTTCACAAAGCCATGCCTTGGGTCAACAAATGATCAACCTATGATCACAAGGATAAATGATCAAACAAATGATCAAACACTGATAATCACACAGCAACACTCAGCATGTCACATTACCAAATTGGAAATATATCGCTGATAAATTTCAACTACATAACCTCTGAGCTCGTATGTCTCAGAGAAGGGTGTTAAGCTAAGAGAATAAATTCTCCGCCACCAACAGAAATGTATTTGAAAGAAATCAGCTTTATATCTCAATTTGTAACGTCAGACACACAATCCATACAAGTCTGTTCCGGGATCGAACAGAACCGAAGGCACTTCTCACGAAGCCCTTGCAATTCTAGATAAATTTCAATCATGTCGGGACTTGCCGTCACTAAGGGTGATAAAACCTCTAAATCGGAGATCAGCCGATGTAGAGTAACTCGACGGTAATCCTTCCGTTTTCAAAAATATCCGGTCTTCAACACCGGTCATCAAATGCAATTCATTACGACGTATCACATATTCGGAATGGGTTATACGACCCCATGGTTCTTTCCCGGCTAACCCGAATAGTGAGCGCTTATTCAAAAATAAGTATGGCATTCAAATTCATCCAATTCACAACAAATACCCATTCAAGGTAATTATTGATAGTCGGTTATTTAACTATCAATAAAGATGTGCAACATCATCAGATTCCAAATAATTTTCCAAATTATTTATCTTTCAAAAATATCTTTACAAGACATAGAATTTCCACACTTAACCGTTTGAAAACAAATTTCAAATATTCACTTTTCAATTTATCTTTACAAAGATAAATTCTCAAAAACGTTTCATTTCATTTTGGAAAACATTTCCATACATATTTAATAATAAGTAATTCGCAAATCTATTTATTTTCAACATTTGAAAATATTCGATATACTTAAATCAAAAGTAAGTATAAATTCATTCTTAAAGGAAATCTATTTGAGTCAAAACGAATGTTACGTAAAACATCGTTACGACGACTCAAAATCACTAGTATAGGGATTCGAATTTTAAGATAGGTATATAAATCCCAATACTAGATAAAAACATTTCCTTTCGGAAATCATTTACTATAACAACAGTGTTATAGTCCACCATTTCCTTATTTCCTCGAAATCGTCTATTTCAACAATGAATATTGAAATCTATGTATTCGATACTTAATACATTTTTATACATCGTTAAAACAATTAACTTCATTTTAAAATATTCATTTTCCCAAACATATCCATTTTATTCAATAATATATTCACTGTCCAAAATCGTGAATATAATTCACTTAACCAAATTTCGATCATCTCTACACATTTTATTTCAATAAAAATTCGCTATCCAAAATCACGAATATATCTTCTTTAATAACCTTCTATATTTAATTTTTCAAATTCAATTGATTGCGAATCTATAAACAATGTTTATAAATTCTATTTCTATTTTATAACAACTTTGATTTATAAATTACTTTTATTAACAAATTCGATCAATATTCCATTTAAAGGCAAAAATCCAATTTATAAGCCAATTTCTTATAAATCCTTTATTCTACAATTTCATTCATTTTATAACTTCACAATTTATATATCTATAAACTTCATCCATTTATAAATTCTTAAAAATTCATTTTAACGCTTATAAAAACTCATTTTATAATCCCAATATTTTAAAATTATAAATATCAATTTTGTACATCTTTTACATACATCGTTTTAATAATTCAAAAATTCCAATTAAAACCATTTTATAAATTACTTAACTATTTATTTTAAAAGAAATTACCTTTCGGTTATATTTCACAACATTATAATTTCTATAACTTTAAGATTTTAACGTTTATTTTTATTTAAAATAAATCAATTCAAAGATTTAAATAAAGTGTATGCTTTAAAAAAATCACTTTACAAATCTCTTTTAAAATCAACATCATCATTTTTAAACTTCAAAAATAAATCTGATGATGCAACACACCAATTAGTCAATCACAACATTCAATATCATCTATCAATATGATAACAGAATACATCACAATATCTGTAAATAAATAAATACTGGTGAGGAATCCAGTTGGATTCCTCCAACCTATTTCCCTGCATGCACAGACGTTAGCACAATACCAATTCCACTTCGAGGTGGAATATCGCGGTATATGGGATTTATAAAATATCATCCGCTTAATAACGGCGCAATAGGGTCTCATCCGCTATATAATGCGGGAAATCAATCAATCCAATATATACATATGCCAATATGTATATATTGCTATATATATATAGATATACCCTACTATATCTAATATCACATCCAAACAGCCAATCAATCAAATCAATAACTGTAAAATCCAATTTATTTTGAGTGAGAAGATCTCACCTTAGCTTTAATTTGCAATCCATTTTTATTCCGGCTTGCTTTTCCTTGCAAATTTAACCTTGTATAAATGATTATACAATTTTATTAATATTTGAAACAACATACAATAACCTTTCATTTATTAAATTTAAATTGACCTAGTATAAATATTCATATGGATTGAACAATTAATTTTCATTTAATAGTTTTAAATTTTAACTAATAATTTTATTAATCAAATTAATCACTTAAATACATTATTTCAAATAACTGGTAGATTTTTATTTCATCTCAAAACTGCATATAAACAAATAGTAAAAAAAAAATTCTTGACTGTTACAAATTACTTTCTTCAATATGTATAGGGTATAAAAATTCTAATTTTTAAATTCTATATCATTCAAAACATCCATTTTTTCCCTGTTTAATGTAAATAACAACAGTAACTTACTTCGCTATATATATATATATATATATAAAATATACAGGAAGAAATTTTCTTTAATTGAAGAAAAATCGTATACGAATATGTATACCTTATTGTACTCGCAACCCAGGCTCGAACTCGAGCATCGAATCAAGACTCCCACGCGAACTAGCTCGCGTACGCCTACCCTTAGCACATGCCGCCTCGTCGCCTTCATCCACGATTAGTCGCGAGCCTCCATCCCTGATGCTCGACCACTGAAGTTCGCCAGTGCCCCAAACTCATCGCGAACGCCAACAGCCCTAACTATCGGCGAGCCCTCAGTCTCCAAAATCGCCACATCGTTCCTCCACTGGCCCAGACACGCGACCCTATCTCTTAGCCTAGATCGACTTCCGCCTTCATTGCTGCCAAAATCGATCGCGACCACCAGCATATAGCTGTACGCGAGCAGCCCGCGACGCCGACAACCCCTGTGTGCGTGAGGCAGTGCGCCAAGCCGCCGCTCCCAAATCGAACAAGACGAATCTCGAACTCGAGATTGAGAGCATCTCGTTTAAACGCACTTAATCCATTTTATCTCTTTAACGAGGCTCGTGATTTGTTTAACAGAGAGGAGAAAAGGGAGGGGAACGAATGATTTTGAAACTGAAGAGGGGAGAATTTTTTTCGGCCATTATAAATTTTTGAACGAGATTTGATTTCGAACGATACAAAATGGAAAGGAGGAGCGTGATTTATCAAAGAAGAGTCGTGCCTGCACGATTGTGTATCGTGATTTTAGGCATAAATTACGGAAGAGTATCGTGCCTGCCTTACTTCTGATGTCGGTAGAAATTTAAATTTTAAATTTAAATTGTATTTGATTTAATTTCAACGTGTTTACTCGCCGTGTGCTCACGTATTAACACCGAAAAATACGAAATTTGAAATCCGACAATAATTCAATATTTCGGACCCAATGGAACTGGTTTCATCGAATTCCGAGACTGTGCCTCGGACGGCTATTTTTAAATATTGGTTCGAGCGATATAATTTCCAAAACTGAACAATTCATTTTCAAATTCGATTTTGAAGCTTCTATTATCTTCAGTATCATAAATATAGATTTTAAAAGCTTTCGAAATATTTTTCTTCAGCTTAAAACTGAAGATACAAATTTTTATTCAACATTCAATAGATTAAATTTTATAATTTAATCGCCAAATTCAAAGTTATATTCGGGAATTCAAATTAAATCATCGTTCAAATATTTAAAATAAATTAAATATTTCCAATTTAATTTGTTCAAAATTCTGGGTTGTTACAAACTTCCCCCTTTAAAAGAATTTCATCCCGAAATTACAAGTTAGGAAAAAGGTCCTTAACTCGTCTACTATTTTTCACAATCCAAATAGTTTTATCAAATCTATCAAAACAAATCTTTCTATAAAAGATTCGTTATTAATTTCAACTAGCTTTTCCAACTTCAATTATAAGTTTCAAACAATATTGTTCACTACTCAATTCAAATTTAAATTCAAATTCAAATTTTCAAAATTTTCTCAAAAAATTTCTAACACTCTAAATTTTCGAAAAATTTCGCCAGCGTCTCCTTTGCGCGGCTAACACGGCACAACTACAAAACGTCCCTACGGACTCTCAAATTTCAAAAAGAAAAGAAAAAGCCAAGCGGCTGGACAAGAAAGTCATCAAATCTCATATAGATTTAAAATACATACCTTTTGTCGAGCAATTCAAATTTTATCTTCAAAATCAAATTCCAATTTATAACCTGTATATCCTACTAGCCATAATATCTAGTTACAGCATTCAAACTATTTTGCACATTTCACTACAAAATTTTTCAATATATACTTCTTATACATTTTTACTTCACTATTGAAGTTACATATTCATTTTTTAAACAAAGCGAATTCATATTCATTCTAGTTTATAATTAATTTAAATTGATACCAATTCAATTTATTTTAATTCTACTTCATTTCAATTCCTCACTTTATTTATCACAAATTAAATTCAATTTCCAATATTCAACTTGAATTTCATTTACTACCAAATTCAAAACAAAGTTTAACCTTCAGTTTAAATTTTATTCACTTGCAATTGTAAATTTCATTCATTTGGAATTTATTTCTACTTACTTGAATTTACTTGCAATTTCGAACCATTCTTTTATTTAGTTCACAATTCAAGTTTTAATTTATTTATTTACAAATGTCATCTCATTTGTTCATTTACAAACACAATTTAATTTCATTTAACTTAATTCCAATCAGATTTCAAATATGTTATAAGTTATCAACTTGTTCACATTTCATTATTGAATTTTGTTGCAAATATTCTTCTGAAACTCTATTTCAGATTAAAAATCACATTAATATTTCATATTCACAAATTCTATTGTATATGGATTTTATTTCTTTAAGTTAGATTTTTTTTTATTTAAACTTTAAGTTTTACAAGTTATCAACTTCATAATATTTCATAAATATTCTTATATAGTATTCAGAGTCTTTTCAACATTTCAAAGCCATTTTGAAAACAATTCAAATTATCCTTTTGAATTTCCAAAACATAAGCCAAAATTTTCAAACAACTTCCATTTAAAACAATTTGGCAGCAATTCCTCTTTTGGAAACCCGAAAATGAACACCGGTGATGTCGCGATCATCATCAAAATTATTTTCCAGCGACCAAAAAGAGTTTAGAGCCTTTCATTCCTTCAAAACATTTTTCCAAAATCCTTTAAAAATCATTTTCAAACCAAAAAGGAATTAAACTTTCCAAATCTCCAAAATTTTCAAATTCTTTTCAAAACATTTCCAAATACTTCTCTGGAATTCCATTTCAAATTACAAATCACATTTATAATTTACATTTTTAGGTTTCATTTGTATGCGAATTTATTTCCTAACTTTGGAGTTATGATTTCAATTTCATACTTAATTCTAATGAGAATAATTTAATATTATCACTTCTAACAATCATGCAACCATATACTATAATAATTTAAGCGAAAATCGTTTCTTTTCTATACAAAAATAGTTTTGGGTAAAATTATTTCATTTACCCTATTTTAAAACAATATTGTGTCAAATTGTTCTATTCAAATGTTTAGAAACCCATTCGATACAGTTTTGCAGACTGTGACGACGAAGGTTCATATACCACTCAATAAACCAATCATCACAATACAAAACAATTTTATATTCACTAACAAATACGCACTCGTATCTATTATTACACTCAAACACATTCTAGAGTACTACTGACTCTATCTCTAATGAGTAACACCCAACAGAGCAGGGTTGTCGCTTAACCATATGCTCTGATACCACGTTGTAAGGACCCGATTCTTCGACTTTTGAATATCGACATCGATACGTCCACTGTATCGACTGTCGAGCAAACGAATGCTGGAAAACCGAATTCTTAGGGTTTTAAAAGAAGAGGTAGAAGAAAAGATAGAAGAAAAAGAGAAGAACAACAACAGAACAACATCAGAAACAGAAACAATATTAGAAACTCACATTCGCAGCGGAACAAAAATATAACAGATAATCACTAATCTTTTAAATAAAGAATTATATCAGTTTTATACAAGATATCATTAAGAGTCAATATACAACTCAATACAACACATCACATAATTGGACAGTTATATAACTTGTCCTCATACAGAATACACAGCGGAATAAATAATATCAGATACAAATACTACGTCTCGCCATCCAGTTTGCTTCCAAAGCTCCAGAATATCCTGATAACATAACTCTAGGCTGCCCGGGTGGAAAATTTGTGGGCACCCAGAGTTTATAAGGGAAACAATAAACTCCGAGTCAGTCATGGTGACTGGTGTGAGATCGTAAAACAGTTTATCTTTAAAACAACAACAGGAAAAATTTAAAGTCAATTTCGCAATGCTTTTGGAAAATGAAACTACCATAAGACCTCCCGCCACACACACAATGCAAACGCAGAATTGGAGGAGATTTCTTCTTATGATAGTCAAAGATGCTTACTACGCAAAATCAAATCAAAACCTTTTTGATATTATTATTAGTGCATAGTGTAAAAAAACATTTCGAAAGTAGAATATAAATCTTAGCCGGCATAGGTACCATTATAGTATGCCTACTATAGCTACCATATTAGATGGCAGGTTCTACAACTAATACCGTACAAGGCTCGTATTGTTTCTTTGGATTTCCAACAAATGGTCAGGCTAAGGAACTTCCTATTCCATGAAGGAACGCCTATGGAATGACGTCCCGAGAACCTAACCGGATCTTTGCCAACACAAGGCCGGGTTACCTCTGCAAAAATAGGTAACTACTGACACGCGTATGCCATCCCCCGATCGTAACCGATCTTCCCGAGGATCCTCGATTTCCAACTACCACAAAGTAATAAACTCGCAGCATCTACATAGGTTAAGTATCTGGGCTCCATACCATGATACCACCTTTATCCAGAAGGAATGACATACACTAAGGGGCGCTACTCCCTAGAACCTTGCCGCATCCTTCCTGTTTTGACCATTTCCGGGGTGTGAAGTCCGACAAAGTCTCATCCACAAAGCCATGCCTTGGGTCAACAAATGATCAACCTATGATCACAAGGATAAATGATCAAACACTGATCATCACACAGCAACACTCAGCTTGTCACATTACCAAATTGGAAATATATCGCTGATAAATTTCAACTACATAACCTCTGAGCTCGTATGTCTCAGAGAAGGGTGTTAAGCTAAGAGAATAAATTCTCCGCCACCAACAGAAATGTATTTGAAAGAAATCAGCTTTATATCTCAATTTGTAACGTCAGACACACAATCCATACAAGTCTGTTCCGGGATCGAACAGAACCGAAGGCACTTCTCACGAAGCCCTTGCAATTCCAGATAAATTTCAATCATGTCGGGACTTCCCGTCACTAAGGGTGATAAAACCTCTAAATCGGAGATCAGCCGATGTAGAGTAACTCGACGGCAATCCTTCCGTTTTCAAAAATATCCGGACTTCAACACCGGTCATCAAATGCAATTCATTACGACGTATCACATATTCAGAATGGGTTATACGACCCCATGGTTCTTTCCCGGCTAACCCGAATAGTGAGCGCTTATTCAAAAATAAGTGTGGCATTCAAATTCATCCAATTCACAACAAATACCCATTCAAGGTAATTATTGATAGTCGGTTATTTAACTATCAATAAAGATGTGCAACATCATCAGATTCCAAATAATTTTCCAAATTATTTATCTTTCAAAAATATCTTTACAAGACATAGAATTTCCACACTTAACCGTTTGAAAACAAATTTCAAATATTCACTTTTCAATTTATCTTTACAAAGATAAATTCTCAAAAACGTTTCATTTCATTTTGGAAAACATTTCCATACTTATTTAATAATAAGTAATTCGCAAATCTATTTATTTTCAACATTTGAAAATATTCGATATACTTAAATCAAAATTAAGTATAAATTCATTCTTAAAGGAAATCTATTTGAGTCAAAACGAATGTTACGTAAAACATCGTTACGACGACTCAAAATCACTAGTATAGGGATTCGAATTTTAAGATAGGTATATAAATCCCAATACTAGATAAAAACATTTCCTTTCGGAAATCATTTACTATAACAACAGTGTTATAGTCCACCATTTCCTTATTTCCTCGAAATCGTCTATTTCAACAATGAATGTTGAAATCTATGTATTCGATACTTAATACATTTTGATACATCGTTAAAACAATTAACTTCATTTTAAAATATTCATTTTCCTAAACATATCCATTTTATTCAATAATATATTCACTGTCCAAAATCGTGAATATAATTCACTTAACCAAATTTCGATCATCTCTACACATTTTATTTCAATAAAAATTCGCTATCCAAAATCGCGAATATATCTTCTTTAATAACCTTCTATATTTAATTTATCAAATTCAATTGATATCGAATCTATAAACAATGTTTATAAATTCTATTTCTATTTTATAACAACTTTGATTTATAAATTACTTTTATTAACAAATTCGATCAATATTCCATTTAAAGGCAAAAATCCAATTTATAAGCCAATTTCTTATAAATCCTTTATTTTACAATTTCATTCATTTTATAACTTCACAATTTATAAATCTATAAACTTCATCTATTTATAAATTCTTAAAAATTCATTTTAACGCTTATAAAAACTCGTTTTATAATCCCAATATTTTAAAGTTATAAATATCAATTTTGTACATCTTTTACATACATCGTTTTAATAATTCAAAAATTCCAATTAAAACCATTTTATAAATTACTTAACTATTTATTTTAAAAGAAATTACCTTTCGGTTATATTTCACAACATTATAATTTCTATAACTTTAAGATTTTAACGTTTATTTTTATTTAAAATAAATCAATTCAAAGATTTAAATAAAGTGTATGCTTTAAAAAAATCACTTTACAAATCTCTTTTAAAATCAACATCATCATTTTTAAACTTCAAAAATAAATCTGATGATGCAACACACCAATTAGTCAATCACAACATTCAATATCATCTATCAATATGATAACAGAATACATCACAATATCTGTAAATAAATAAATACTGGTGAGGAATCCAGTTGGATTCCTCCAACCTGTTTCCCTGCATGCACAGACGTTAGCACAATACCAATTCCACTTCGAGGTGGAATATCGCGGTATATGGGATTTATAAAATATCATCCGCTTAATAACGGCGCAATAGGGTCTCATCCGCTATATAATGCGGGAAATCAATCAATCCAATATATACATATGCCAATATGTATATATTGCTATATATATATAGATATATCCTACTATATCTAATATCACATCCAAACAGCCAATCAATCAAATCAATAACTGTAAAATCCAATTTATTTTGAGTGAGAAGATCTCACCTTAGCTTTAATTTGCAATCCATTTTTATTCTGGCTTGCTTTTCCTTGCAAATTTAACCTTGTATAAATGATTATACAATTTTATTAATATTTGAAACAACATACAATAACCTTTCATTTATTAAATTTAAATTGACCTAGTATAAATATTCATATGGATTGAACAATAAATTTTCATTTAATAGTTTTAAATTTTAACTAATAATTTTATTAATCAAATTAATCACTTAAATACATTATTTCAAATAACTGGTAGATTTTTATTTCATCTCAAAACTGCATATAAACAAACAGTAAATTTTTTTTCTTGACTGTTACAAATTATTTTCTTCAATATGTATAGGGTATAAAAATTCTAATTTTTAAATTCTTTATCATTCAAAACATCCATTTTTTTCCCTGTTTACTGTAAATAACAACAGTAACTTACTTCGCTATATATATATATATATATATAATATACAGGAAGAAATTTTCTTTAATTGAAGAAAAATCGTATACGAATATGTATACCTTATTGTACTTGCAACCCAGGCTCGAACTCGAGCATCGAATCAAGACTCCCACGCGAACTAGCTCGCGTACGCCTACCCTTAGCACATGCCGCCTCGTCGCCTTCATCCACGATTAGTCGCGAGCCTCCATCCCTGATGCTCGACCACTGAAGTTCGCCAGTGCCTCAAACTCATCGCGAACGCCAACAGCCCTAACTATCGGCGAGCCCTCAGTCTCCAAAATTGCCACATCGTTCCTCCACTGGCCCAGACACGCGACCCTATCTCTTAGCCTAGATCGACTTCCGCCTTCATTGCTGCCAAAATCGATCGCGACCACCAGCATATAGCTGTACGCGAGCAGCCCGCGACGCCGACAACCCCTGTGTGCGTGAGGCAGTGCGCCAAGCCGCCGCTCCCAAATCGAACGAGACGAATCTCGAACTCGAGATTGAGAGCATCTCGTTTAAACGCACTTAATCCATTTTATCTCTTTAACGAGGCTCGTGATTTGTTTAACAGAGAGGAGAAAAGGGAGGGGAACGAATGATTTTGAAACTGAAGAGGGGAGAATTTTTTTCGGCCATTATAAATTTTTGAACGAGATTTGATTTCGAACGATACAAAATGGAAAGGAGGAGCGTGATTTATCAAAGAAGAGTCGTGCCTGCACGATTGTGTATCGTGATTTTAGGCATAAATTACGGAAGAGTATCGTGCCTGCCTTACTTCTGATGTCGGTAGAAATTTAAATTTTAAATTTAAATTGTATTTGATTTAATATCAACGCGTTTACTCGCCGTGTGCTCACGTATTAACACCGGAAAATACGAAATTTGAAATCCGACAATAATTCAATATTTCGGACCCAATGGAACTGGTTTCATCGAATTCCGAGACTGTGCCTCGGACGGCTATTTTTAAATATTGGTTCGAGCGATATAATTTCCAAAACTGAACAATTCATTTTCAAATTCGATTTTGAAGCTTCTATTATCTTCAGTATCATAAATATAGATTTTAAAAGCTTTCGAAATATTTTTCTTCAGCTTAAAACTGAAGATACAAATTTTTATTCAACATTCAATAGATTAAATTTTATAATTTAATCGCCAAATTCAAAGTTATATTCGGGAATTCAAGTTAAATCATCGTTCAAATATTTAAAATAAATTAAATATTTCCAATTTAATTTGTTCAAAATTCTGGGTCGTTACAAACTTCCCCCTTTAAAAGAATTTCGTCCCGAAATTACAAGTTAGGAAAAAGGTCCTTAACTCGTCTACTATTTTTCACAATCCAAATAGTTTTATCAAATCTATCAAAACAAATCTTTCTATAAAAGATTCGTTATTAATTTCAACTAGCTTTTCCAACTTCAATTATAAGTTTCAAACAATATTGTTCACTACTCAATTCAAATTTAAATTCAAATTCAAATTTTCAAAATTTTCTCAAAAAATTTCTAACACTCTAAATTTTCAAAAAATTTCGCCAGCGTCTCCTTTGCGCGGCTAACACGGCACAACTACAAAACGTCCCTACGGACTCTCAAATTTCAAAAAGAAAAGAAAAAGTCAAGCGGCTGGACAAGAAAGTCATCAAATCTCATATAGATTTAAAATACATACCTTTTGTCGAGCAATTCAAATTTTATCTTCGAAATCAAATTCCAATTTATAACTTGTATATCCTACTAGCCATAATACCTAGTTACAGCATTCAAACTATTTTGCACATTTCACTACAAAAAATTTCAATATATACTTCTTATACATTTTTACTTCACTATTGAAGTTACATATTCATTTTTTAAACAAAGCAAATTCATATTCATTTTAGTTTATAATTAATTTAAATTGATACCAATTCAATTTATTTTAATTCTACTTCATTTCAATTCCTCACTTTATTTATCACAAATCAAATTCAATTTCCAATATTCAACTTGAATTTCATTTACTACCAAATTCAAAACAAAGTTTAACCTTCAGTTTAAATTTTATTCACTTGCAATTGTAAATTTCATTCATTTGGAATTTATTTCTACTTACTTGAATTTACTTGCAATTTCGAACCATTCTTTTATTTAGTTCACAATTCAAGTTTTAATTTATTTATTTACAAATGTCATCTCATTTGTTCATTTACAAACACAATTTAGTTTCATTTAACTTAATTCCAATCTTATTTCAAATATGTTATAAGTTATCAACTTGTTCACATTTCATTATTGAATTTTGTTGCAAATATTCTTCTGAAACTCTATTTCAGATTAAAAATCACATTAATATTTCATATTCACAAATTCTATTATATATGGATTTTATTTCTTTAAGTTATATTTTTTTTTATTTAAACTTTAAGTTTTACAAGTTATCAACTTCATAATATTTCATAAATATTCTTATATAGTATTCAGAGTCTTTTCAACATTTCAAAGCCATTTTGAAAACAATTCAAATTATCCCTTTGAATTTCCAAAACATAACCCAAATTTTTCAAACAACTTCCATTTAAAACAATTTGGCAGCAATTCCTCTTTTGGAAACCCGAAAATGAACACTGGTGATGTCGCGATCATCATCAAAATTATTTTCCAGGGACCAAAAAGAGTTTAGAGCCTTTCATTCCTTCAAAACATTTTTCCAAAATCCTTTAAAAATCATTTTCAAACCAAAAAGGAATTAAACTTTCCAAATCTCCAAAATTTTCAAATTCTTTTCAAAACATTTCCAAATACTTCTCTGGAATTCCGTTTCAAATTACAAATCACATTTATAATTTACATTTTTAGATTTCATTTGTATGTGAATTTATTTCCTAACTTTGGAGTTATGATTTCAATTTCTTACTTAATTCCAATGAGAATAATTTAATATTATCACTTCTAACAATCATGCAACCATATACTATAATAATTTAAGCGAAAATCGTTTCTTTTCTATACAAAAATAGTTTTGGGTAAAATTATTTCATTTACCCTATTTTAAAACAATATTGTGCCGAATTGTTCTATTCAAATGTTTAGAAACCCCTTCGATACAGTTTTGCAGACTGTGACGACGAAGGTTCATATACCACTCAATAAACCAATCATCACAATACAAAACAATTTTATATTCACTAACAAATACGCACTCGTATCTATTATTACACTCAAACACATTCTAGAGTACTACTGACTCTATCTCTAATGAGTAACACCCAATAGAGCAGGGTTGTCGCTTAACCATATGCTCTGATACCACGTTGTAAGGACCCGATTCTTCGACTTCCGAATATCGACATCGATACGTCCACTGTATCGACTGCCGAGTAAACGAATGCTGGAAAACCGAATTCTTAGGGTTTTAAAAGAAGAGGTAGAAGAAAAGATAGAAGAAAAAGAGAAGAAGAACAACAGAACAACATCAGAAACAGAAACAATATCAGAAACTCACATTCGCAGCGGAACAAAAATATAATAGATAATCACTAATCTTTTAAACAAAGAATTATATCAGTTTTATACAAGATATCAGTCAGAGTCAATATACAACTCAATACAACACATCACATAATTGGACAGTTATATAACTTATCCTCATATAGAATACACAGCGGAATAAATAATATCAGATACAAATACTACGTCTCGCCATCCAGTTTGCTTCTAAAGCTCCAGAATATCCTGATAACATAACTCTAGGCTGCCCGTGTGGAAAATTTGTGGGCACCCAGAGTTTAGAAGGGAAACAATAAACTCCGAGTCAGTCATGGACTGGTGTGAGATCGTAAAATAGTTTATCTTTAAAACAACAACAGGAAAAATTTTAAAGTCAATTTCGCAATGCTTTTGGAAAATGAAACTACCATAAGACCTCCCGCCACACACACAATGCAAACGCAGAATTGGGGGAGATTTCTTCTTATGATAGTCAAAGATGCTTACTACGCAAAATCAAATCAAAACCTTTTTGATATTATTATTAGTGCATAGTGTAAAAAAACATTTCGAAAGTAGAATATAAATCTTAGCCGGCATAGGTACCATTATAGTATGCCTACTATAGCTACCATATTAGATGGCAGGTTCTACAACTAATACCGTACAAGGCTCGTATTGTTTCTTTGGATTTCCAACAAATGGTCAGGCTAAGGAACTTCCTATTCCACGAAGGAACGCCTCTGGAATGACGTCCCAAGAACCTAACCGGATCTTTGCCAACACAAGGCCGGGTTACCTCTGCAAAAATAGGTAACTACTGACACGCGTATGCCATCCCCCGATCGTAACCGATCTTCCTGAGGATCCTCGATTTCAAACTACCACAAAGTAATAAACACGCAGCATCTACATAGGTTAAGTATCTGGGCTCCATACCACGATACCACCTTTATCCAGAAGGAATGACATACACTAAGGGGCGCTACTCCCTAGAACCTTGCCGCATCTTTCCTGTTTTGACCATTTCCGGGGTGTGAAGTCCGACGAAGTCTCATCCACAAAGCTACGCTTTGTTCACAAAGCCATGCCTTGGGTCAACAAATGATCAACCTATGATCACAAGGATAAATGATCAAACAAATGATCAAACACTGATCGTCACACAGCAACACTCAGCATGTCACATTACCAAATTGGAAATATATCGCTGATAAATTTCAACTACATAACCTCTGAGCTCATATGTCTCAGAGAAGGGTGTTAAGCTAAGAGAATAAATTCTCCGCCACCAACAGAAATGTATTTGAAAGAAATCAGCTTTATATCTCAATTTGTAACGTCAGACACACAATCCATACAAGTCTGTTCCGGGATCGAACAGAACCGAAGGCACTTCTCACGAAGCCCTTGCAATTCCAGATAAATTTCAATCATGTCGGGACTTCCCGTCACTAAGGGTGATAAAACCTCTAAATCGAAGATCAGCCGATGTAGAGTAACTCGACGGTAATCCTTCCGTTTTCAAAAATATCCGGTCTTCAACACCGGTCATCAAATGCAATTCATTACGACGTATCACATATTCGGAATGGGTTATACGACCCCATGGTTCTTTCCCGGCTAACCCGAATAGTGAGCGCTTATTCAAAAATAAGTGTGGCATTCAAATTCATCCAATTCACAACAAATACCCATTCAAGGTAATTATTGATAGTCGGTTATTTAACTATCAATAAAGATGTGCAACATCATCAGATTCCAAATAATTTTCCAAATTATTTATCTTTCAAAAATATCTTTACAAGACATAGAATTTCCACACTTAACCGTTTGAAAACAAATTTCAAATATTCACTTTTCAATTTATCTTTACAAAGATAAATTCTCAAAAACGTTTCATTTCATTTTGGAAAACATTTCCATACTTATTTAATAATAAGTAATTCGCAAATCTATTTATACATTTGAAAATATTCGATATACTTAAATCAAAATTAAGTATAAATTCATTCTTAAAGGAAATCTATTTGAGTCAAAACGAATGTTACGTAAAACATCGTTACGACGACTCAAAATCACTAGTATAGAGATTCGAATTTTAAGATAGGTATATAAATCCCAATACTAGATAAAAACATTTCCTTTCGGAAATCATTTACTATAACAACAGTGTTATAGTCCACCATTTCCTTATTTCCTCGAAATCGTCTATTTCAACAATGAATGTTGAAATCTATGTATTCGATACTTAATACATTTTGATACATCGTTAAAACAATTAACTTCATTTTAAAATATTCATTTTCCTAAACATATCCATTTTATTCAATAATATATTCACTGTCCAAAATCGTGAATATAATTCACTTAACCAAATTTCGATCATCTCTACACATTTTATTTCAATAAAAATTCGCTATCCAAAATCGCGAATATATCTTCTTTAATAACCTTCTATATTTAATTTATTAAATTCAATTGATATCGAATCTATAAACAATGTTTATAAATTCTATTTCTATTTTATAACAACTTTGATTTATAAATTACTTTTATTAACAAATTCGATCAATATTCCATTTAAAGGCAAAAATCCAATTTATAAGCCAATTTCTTATAAATCCTTTATTCTACAATTTCATTCATTTTATAACTTCACAATTTATAAATCTATAAACTTCATCCATTTATAAATTCTTAAAAATTCATTTTAACGCTTATAAAAACTCGCTTTATAATCCCAATATTTTAAAGTTATAAATATCAATTTTGTACATCTTTTACATACATCGTTTTAATAATTCAAAAATTCCAATTAAAACCATTTTATAAATTACTTAACTATTTATTTTAAAAGAAATTACCTTTCGGTTATATTTCACAACATTATAATTTCTATAACTTTAAGATTTTAACGTTTATTTTTATTTAAAATAAATCAATTCAAAGATTTAAATAAAGTGTATGCTTTAAAAAAATCACTTTACAAATCTCTTTTAAAATCAACATCATCATTTTTAAACTTCAAAAATAAATCTGATGATGCAACACACCAATTAGTCAATCACAACATTCAATATCATCTATCAATATGATAACAGAATACATCACAATATCTGTAAATAAATAAATACTGGTGAGGAATCCAGTTGGATTCCTCCAACCTGTTTCCCTGCATGCACAGACGTTAGCACAATACCAATTCCACTTCGAGGTGGAATATCGCGGTATATGGGATTTATAAAATATCATCCGCTTAATAACGGCGCAATAGGGTCTCATCCGCTATATAATGCGGGAAATCAATCAATCCAATATATACATATGCCAATATGTATATATTGCTATATATATAGATATACCCTACTATATCTAATATCGCATCCAAACAGCCAATCAATCAAATCAATAACTGTAAAATCCAATTTATTTTGAGTGAGAAGATCTCACCTTAGCTTTAATTTGCAATCCAATTTTATTCTGGCTTGCTTTTCCTTGCAAATTTAACCTTGTATAAATGATTATACAATTTTATTAATATTTGAAACAACATACAATAACCTTTCATTTATTAAATTTAGATTGACCTAGTATAAATATTCATATGGATTGAACAATAAATTTTCATTTAATAGTTTTAAATTTTAACTAATAATTTTATTAATCAAATTAATCACTTAAATACATTATTTCAAATAACTGGTAGATTTTTATTTCATCTCAAAACTGCATATAAACAAACAGTAAATTTTTTTTCTTGACTGTTACAAATTATTTTCTTCAATATGTATAGGGTATAAAAATTCTAATTTTTAAATTCTTTATCATTCAAAACATCCATTTTTTTCCCTGTTTACTGTAAATAACAACAGTAACTTACTTCGCTATATATATATATATATATATAAAATATACAGGAAGAAATTTTCTTTAATTGAAGAAAAATCGTATACGAATATGTATACCTTACTGTACTCGCAACCCAGGCTTGAACTCGAGCATCGAATCAAGACTCCCACGCGAACTAGCTCGCGTACGCCTAACCTTAGCACATGCCGCCTCGTCGCCTTCATCCACGATTAATCGCGAGCCTCCATCCCTGATGCTCGACCACTGAAGTTCGCCAGTGACCCAAATCTCATCGCGAACGCCAACAGCCCTAACTATCGGCAAGCCCTCAGTCTCCAAAATCGCCACATCGTTCCTCCACTGGCCCAGACACGCGACCCTATCTCTTAGCCTAGATCGACTTCCGCCTTCATTGCTGCCAAAATCGATCGCGACCACCAGCATATAGCTGCACGCGAGCAGCCCGCGACGCCGACCCCGCCTGTGTGCGTGAGGCAGTGCGCCAAGCCGCCGCTCCCAAATCGAACGAGACGAATCTCGAACTCGAGATTGAGAGCATCTCGTTTAAACGCACTTAATCCATTTTATCTCTTTAACGAGGCTCGTGATTTGTTTAACAGAGAGGAGAAAAGGGAGGGGAACGAATGATTTTGAAACTGAAGAGGGGAGAATTTTGTTCGGCCATTATAAATTTTTGAACGAGATTTGATTTCGAACGAAACAAAATGGAAAGGAGGAGCGTGATTTATAAAAGAAGAGTCGTGCCTGCACGATTGTGTATCGTGATTTTAGGCATAAATTACGGAAGAGTATCGTGCCTGCCTTACTTCTGATGTCGGTAGAAATTTAAATTTTAAATTTAAATTGTATTTGATTTAATTTCAACGCGTTTACTCGCCGTGTGCTCACGTATTAACACCAAAAAATACGAAATTTGAAATCCGATAATAATTCAATATTTCGGACCCAATGGAACTGGTTTCGTCGAATTCCGAGACTGCGCCTCGGACGGCTATTTTTAAATATTGGTTCGAGCGATATAATTTCCAAAACTGAACAATTCATTTTCAAATTCGATTTTGAAGCTTCTATTATCTTCAGTATCATAAATATAGATTTTAAAAGCTTTCGAAATATTTTTCTTCAGCTTAAAACTGAAGATACAAATTTTTATTCAACATTCAATAGATTAAATTTTATAATTTAATCGCCAAATTCAAAGTTATATTCGGGAATTCAAATTAAATCATCGTTCAAATATTTAAAATAAATTAAATATTTCCAATTTAATTTGTTCAAAATTCTGGGTCGTTACAAGATTGGAACGAGCAGGTTTGATTGGCATGAGGGAAGTCAAAATATTCTTTGGAAAAATGAAGATAGGAGGAGAAGGCTTTGTTCAGAAAATATATATATAAGCTTTTATTTTATTAAATTTCACGAATGAAAACAAAACGAAGAGGACATAAAGCATTGAACGAATCAAGAAATATAAGTTGAGCAGTGGAATCACAAAAGGTAGAACGTTGAATTAAATGAATAATAAAGGCTAGTGGCTGTTCATTTCACGATGGATAATTGAAGGGACAAAGGGAGCCAAAAGGCTCAAATAAGGAACCGATACGGTTAATCGATTTGCAGATTTCACCGTGCATCGAACGCCGAAGCACACAAATGAATATACTGTGGAGATCAGCACGACGAGATGAACAGAATGGTATATAGATATGAGTGATACGACCCACCGATCAAAACTCGATATTTCGCTGCCAAAAATGCTGTTAATTTGTTGAAAATAAGATAAATGGAGATATAACAATCCAAATTTGACGAAACGAATTATGATGCCTTACTCAGAAAATGAACTACATTTTTATTATATAAAAATATTCAGATTTCGAATATATTTTATTTTCATCAAATTAACTTATTTAATATTGAAATTTGAAAATTACACAACAGAACTAACTTTCATATTTTTCGATGAAAATCTACCGTTTGCTATGTTTAAATAGACGCATACCAAATATCAAATTTTCATTGCTATATTTTATTGTTTAATTTCAAGCAAAATTTTAGTTAATTACATTATAAAAACCGTTAAAATTACTAGGTCGTTACATAACTGGATTCAAAAATTTTATGTTTAAAAATCATTTAATTTAACCAATCCGGTGTCCGTATATAATTTTTCTACCCTATGGTCAAGTGATACAGATATATATCATTTCAATCCACAATAATTTAAAATTCGCGGGTATATATCATTTCAATCTGCGATCCTGAATTAAACTTCAAATCCATAAAATTGCTCGGGTTTACAATTTCAACCCATAACAATTTTTCCTAATCTATAGATCGTTCGGGTATGTATCATTTCAATCCATAGGGATTTTCCAACAATAAACTAAGGGAACTTGCAGTATGATATCAATATATATAAAATAACATAACATCCAGTCATCCAATATCAACAATTATACATCCATCACAATCACCATTCAAATCAACAAAAAAATAACAACAATGGACTGATTATCAAAAACAGGTATTAACAGGCAATTTAAAATTCAATATTAAGTTAAATGGCGATTAAATTCAATAAAAGTCATATTTAACTGGAATGACAATTTAAATATACCAAACAACACCCAATCAATTTCTAATCACATCATAAATTTAATTTAACTAACATAAGATAATTTAGTAGTCGTGAGTGGGTTAAAACACTCACCTTTGATTTCAAATCGATTTGAAATCCAAAATAAGGCCCAAAGTTCAATAGTCTCAAAAATTTTCCAAACCTGTTCCAAAATGTTCGAAATTTCAATACGATCCCAATGGAAAAACCGTGCGTAAATCCGACCTTGTACGTAAAAGTTACACATTAGAAGATTGAAATCAATTTAAATAAATAAATAAATAAAAACAACTCACTCACATGCCATCACTGCTGAACCAGAAACCCTATCTCATCCCTGCACATCGCGTTCGAACCATGGAGGCCACCTACAACCATGCCTCCATCGGTGCTGTAATGGCCGGCCGCAGCCTAGTCGGGTACTCCAGAATGAACGCCCCTTCCTGCGCCTCCTCGCTTGAGCCTCGCGACCCAACGTTGACGATCAACGTCGTCCCCAATACTGAGCCACCGCCATAGGTTTTAAAACCCTAATCCAATTGTTTAAGGTGATCCAGCCATCGATTTCCCTAACGAACAACGTTGATGCGCTCCACTCGCCAATCACCACGCAACCATATCCTACAAACGACGATCCACTGATGTTGATCATCCTCCAATTGAACAGCCGAGATTTATCCCTCAAATTCTGGACACATAGAGACTTAATTTGAAAAAAAAACTGTAGATCTAGCTTGCTCTCATCGAGAGCTTCGAATCAGTATATAATATGATAGGGTTTCGAGAAGTTTGATTTTGAAATTGATTTGGAAATTGAATTTAGGGTTTGTAATCTGAATTGTATTCTGCCATTGAGAGAGAGAAGCAGAAAGAAGGAATTATACGTACTAAGATAAGAAATAAAAAGGCTGCTAGGGTTTAGAAAGATCTATTTATACGAACAAAGCCCGATAAGAATGAATAACACCCGAATTGATTTAAATTGACAATAATGACCCGAAAAGCCCGTTCTGCCTCCGAAACGAAAGTGGGTCATCCCATATATAAAAATAGATGTTTTCGATATTTTTAAACTCAATGGAACAGTTTCAAGTCCTAATTCCATCGTATGAAGAAGTTAGCTTTTAAAATCAGCTTATTTCAAATTGAATCCAATTAAATTGATTTCTACGCGTATCAAGCCCGCACGATCAAACGACAAGTCCGATCGCTACGAAACTTGAAATCCTACAATAATTCACTGTTATGGAATCGATGAAACTAGTTTCGTCCAAATCTGAGATAGTGGCCAAAATGGCTATTTTCGCGTTAATTAAATAGATTATTATTAAATTAATTAAATCACTTTTCATTCTTCAAATTTAATAACTAACAATTTTTATAATTTTTGATTACTTAGTAATTTATAATCTTTTAAAACAAATTTCCCTGTCAAACCAATGTTAAATATTGCACTAATGATGGTGTTCAATTTTAATAGCAATAAATCCAATTGATTATTATTTTAAATTCCAATAAATCCATTTATTTGATTTTCATCTTATTATTCAATCCATTGTTACTTTATGGATATAATTAACATTAGTTTACCATTTATTACATCAATATTCTATATTTATCATTTTAATTCACATTAACTGCCATATTTCAGTAGATTAATTGCAATTGATTTCCAATTTATTTCAACGAATTAAATAGTGAATTTATAATTAAACCATCGTTACAACTTACCAATTCAAACACATTTCTATGTTTATTGTTAACAAACAAAACAAATAAATTCACATACTGATTCATTATTCTATATTTACCAATTCCAATTAATTACATACAATTTCACCGTTTAATACAACATTTGGTTTATTTATTTATTTACAATTTATAACAAATTTTAAATTTTCAATCATTTCAATTATATGAAACGGCATTAAAATAGCTATCAACTGTCTTAATTAACATCTTTAAATTTCATTCTAGTTATTATTCTCATTAATAAATCGCAAATTTTAATTTCTTCCAATATTAACACCGACATCTTATTAAATTACATATTTTTATTTATCGAAAATTACGGGTATTTACACCAACCATGGGTTGCTCCCCAATGGTTGCAGCAACCTAGCCCTTGTAACGACCTGCCTTTTTGGATGGTTTAAATTGACGATAAACCACACACGTCAGACTCAAACCATTCAAATGGGCAGATTGTTATGGGGTAAATAAGAAAAAGCAGAGAAAGAAAGAAAACAAACACAGAATCTCACAGCGGATTGACAAAATATAATAATCAAATAAACAGTTCATGAAGCTGTTTTACAAATAACATTTGATTATACTTTTACAATACAGAATCCGAGTACATACAACATTAATAATTAAATAATGCAGCGGACCAACATGATGTAGTGGTATGAATATAATAAATATCAATAGTACTAAATCTTCGTCTTCGTCCTCCAGAAAGCATTCTTCGATATAATGAAAAGCTCAGACTGACCCGAGCGAATTGAATAGACAAAACACTCGAGTCAGAATTAAAAAATCTTATGTAAGTTAAATCAACACTAAATAAATATGAGTGTAACGGCGTTGGAGATGTTTACGGGTTTTGACATCTCCTATCCAGCGTCTAACGTGAGTGCAATAACTTAAGAGATGTTCGGGATTTCCATCTCCTAAGGATCCGTTAAACTGTCTACATACATAGTAGAATACACTATTATAATAGTGTCTACAGTAAAGTAAAGTATTAAAATAGCGTTAAGGCGTTACCCATATCCCCTTAACACATTTTATATATTCCCATAGTCTATACAGTACCGTAAGCTCCTCTGTGAGGTTTACTCAGAGGACACTCCATAGGTATAGTATAAACCAAACTCATAGAAGGCGCGATACGGCATGTGAACATGGCACTTGAGGCAATGCCAGGGTAGGATTCTACCATTTGCACTCCCGGACTGGTGGTAACGCATAGTAGTTACTACCGTCCACCTTGGAACACACTCATATAATCAAAATCGAGGGGTGGCCACATAATCAATCATAAAGTAATGGTATAGTATCGAAGAAATGTGCCCGATCGGAGGTGTGACCTCACTTGGCCCGGTATAGCTCCTGTTTTACTCACATCAAAGCTGACTCATGGGAGTCAGGGTTACGTAAATACCTCATACAGAATCGTACACCAAACCATCCTACTTTATTCTGGAATCTCCACCACGTACACAGTTGTTAAAGTGGTTTCGGTATTAGCAGAGAGTATGACAATATCCGATTCTGGTCTCTTTAACAACCAAACGCTTATTACACACCGAATGGTTCTTTTACATTTTCAAAACCATTTCATATTGATATCAAAATATCATATTCAATTCAAACCATATCACTTTCGAAACCATATTCACTTTCGAAATCATATTTTCAAAATAGGTTAAATCCTCATTTCAAAATCACCATATTTACTCAAAATATGTTATTTAAATTCCAACTTAGGTTATTACATCATTTAATCATATTTGCTTCTAAATCAAGGATTTAAATATAACCACTTCCACTTTACTTAGTCTGAAATTTAAAAAATAGTTTAGATAGTTATAAATAGTTTACCATAGTAAAATAAATTTTTAAATAGTTAAAATACTCTAAAATAGTAAAAAAAATAGATTAAAATAGTTTAAATGGATTTAAGATTGTTTAAATAGATTTAAAATAGATTAAATAGATTCAAAATAGATTTAATAGATTCAAAATAGATTTAATAGATTTAAAATAGATTTAATAGATTTAAAATAGATTAAATAGATTCAAAATTTTAGGATTTAAAATCATTTAATTTAACCAATCTGGTGTCCGTATATAATTTTCTACCCTATGGTCAAGTGATACGGATATTTATCATTTCAATCTGCAAATATTTTATATTTATGGATATATATCATTTCAACCCGCAATCCCGAATAAAATTCAAAATCCATAAAATCCCTCGAGTTTATCATTTCAAACCATAAAGATTTTTCCCTAGTATATAGATCGTTTGGGGATGTATCATTTCGACCCATAGGGAACTTGTAGTGTTACAACAATATAAAATATAACATCCGGTCATCCAATATCAACAATCAAACATCCATCAAAATCATCATCCAAATCAATCAATAAACATCAATAGCTAACTGATTATCAATAACAAGTATAAACTGACGAATTAAAATTTAATATTAAATTACATGGCAATAATAATCAATAAAAGTCAGATTTAACAAGCATGACAATTTAAATATACCAAACATCAACCAATCAATTTCTAATCATATCGTAAATTTAATTTAACTAACATAAGATAATTTAGTAATTGTGAGTGGGCTAAAACACTCACCTTTGATTTTAGCCCATAAAAATCCAAACAGAAGCGCAAAAACTCAACACTCTCAAAATTCAACTAAATCAATTTCATGTTGTCCGGAATTTAAATATGAATCCAATAGAAGAAATCGCGCGTGAATCAAAGTTTATATGCAGAAGATATTCATGTTATAAGAAATATTATTAAAATAATAATTAGTACGCATTAAAAAAAACAAATTTTAATACTTACGTTTTTCTCAAGATGTGGCTTAAGGAAAAGATTGAAGAACAACTAAGATGAGGATAAGACATGTACGAAAAATGAAAAAAAATCATGTTTCATAAAAGAAAGTTTTTGGATTTGCAAGAATAAGAGCTTTTGAATATGAGGTGTCAGGGGAAACAAAACGCAAATGAAGAAATAAGCTACAGGTTATTTATAATTAGAAAATGAAGGTGGAGGGACAAAAATAAATGTCACGTTTTATTTTGAAAGCTCCAGGCATTAATAATGCATAAGGAAATGTACGTAGGAATAGAAAAGTTTACAAACCAAAGGAAAGTAAAATTTTGTATACGTGAAAATGAGGTGGCAAGAATTAAAGACAACTTAAAAGTCTAGGCTCAGGTATTAAATAGAAGGAGAAATGAACGGATCAAGTATTAATAATAAGGTAACTATTTTAAAATGTTCATGCAACAATTAATAACAAAAGAAATGAAGGGAACATGTACATCGCACAACCTTTTGAAATTCAATTTTTTTTGAAATGTAACCAAATTAACTTCATTAACTCAAATAATATTCAAATTTGTACACATTTAGATTTTTATCTGCGCAAAAAAATTATACTTACCTTAAAAATGAAAACGTTCAATTTGGTTTTCCCAAAATGATCTTTTATTCCCATTAAAACACCCTTTTTGTTTAACACAAAACGTGCGTTTCTTTTATTAAATGTATTAATTGCAATCAACGTTTTCTTTCCTTTTAATTGAAATATTTGAATTACATTAATCGCAGTTACTTACAAAGTAAAATTTCAAATCAAACAACTAAAATGGATGAAAAATAGAACAATTGTTTATTTAAACACGTTTATAAATTGGTTGTTTATACACAAAAGTAATAAATAACTTACTGAAATAGATTATTTTCTGTAACAACCCTAGATTTTTGCATATATTTTTAAATTTGACTTTATTTTATTTTGAAACTATTTTAAACTTGTTTGATTTCAAACATTTCATTTTTAAAAATAAATGTTAATTATTATGTGAACTATAATTTCAAACTAGTATAAATTGGTTATTTTACTAAAAAATGAATTTCTATTCAAACTGTTCAATCTTTGGCTTCTAAACTTAAAATTTTTAATATTCAAATTCTTAAATTTTATATTTTATTATGAAAATAGATTTAATAACTTGAATACAGTTTTTCGTTTCGTTGGAAACGGAGTTAAATTGTGAAAGTTATGTATATTTCAATATTGTGTGTAAACTGATGTATTTAGCAATATTGTCTATTTTAAATTATATTTTATTTGTCATATTTTATTTTAATATGTGTTAATATATTATTTTATGTATATTTTTATCTTTTAATAATTTTAAAGTGATAGTATAATTTTTCTAAAGTTTACTTGAATTTATTTCAATTTTTGAAACCTAGTTTCCATTTTCTTTGCTATTTTCTTAATAAAATTATATATAATTAAAATTTATTTATTTATTTTATACATTCACTTTTATTTGCTGTGTTTTACTCTATTTATATTCATTTTTCATGTATTCAAGTTAAAATAGTTTTCCCAAAGTGTATTGAATTTATTTTCAAATTTTCTAGACTAGTTTTCATTTTTGTGCTATTTTCTTATTTTAATCATATATATATTATTAATTATTTATTTATATTTTATATTTTGTTACATTTTCGAATTTAAACTAAATTTATAATTATTTTCAGTTATATAAACTTATATAAAGAAATTTGAAAGGTTATGACTTTTGATTTGCCTAAGGCCTTTTATCTTCCAACCTTTCACATTTGTAACTTACCTTTTCATCAATTAGCCTTTACTATCCACATCTTTCGGCTGCATACTCTATTTTCTATTCACATACATTCATTTTCATTTCTGAAACAAAAGAATTTCGGCCATGGCTATTGAGGAAAGTTTGGGTAGTGATTTTCAACTTTTTCTTTTTCTACTTGTTTACATTGATTTTTGCACTTGCTCTCTTCTTCTAGGCTTGCCTCCTCCTCAACCAGATCTGGTCCGACCTCCACCACCCCCTTTCTCTGATCATTACCCACCCTACTACACCACCAAGGCAGGCCAAGCATATCCATGGCAAGGAGCACCACCAAAATCAACAAAAACCACCACATATTACACTAGCCGAGCCTAGATTGTTAGCACCACCTTCTACCACCATTTGCCACCACTACCACCACCACCACCACCACCCCTGACCTGACCTCTACCCTCTGCCACATCATCCACCAGCATCCACTGGCCGTGACCCATGACCTCTGGCCGAACCTATTTGTGCCAAAGATGTGAGGTTATGTTGCATTGTTTAGCCTTGAACACCTAGTTTTTGCACCTAGACTTCACCACTTTGTTAACGCATGCTAGGCCGACCCTATGGAACCCAAAACCAGATCCAAACCCACCCCTTAGCCATGCATTTCAGATCTGGAGCTGAAGCATAGATGGTAGAAAGCAAGTGCAAACACATTGGTTTTGTTTTATGCAGTTGTTCCTAACATTGTTTAGTGGCATCCTGTTTTGAAACATATGTTTTATATATTTGTTTTGTGTAATGTTTTCAAGGGGTATAGCTTTGGCTCTTCCAATCTCAAATCATTGTCGTGCTTTCGTGCCTTTGGAAATCTTTGTTGTGTGTTTGTGGTTGTCATCTCCATCTTGAACAAGTGAGTAATTCTCACCAGACGATGTGTACTTATGTAACTAGTAAACTGACACCTTTTGAATCTGTAAAATTATATCATCCTGTTATAACTATTATATTATGATCATATAATGTTTAACCCTGTTATTACATATGTTATATCATCTATTACTGTTATATGATGTTATTCTGTTCATTTTATTAGTTTATCACACTGCAAGTTCCCTGTAGATTAGGTTCACTATGGGTTGAAATGATACATACCCGAACGGACTTTAGAATAGGGAAAGATCGTTATGGGCTGAAATGATAAGCCTGAGCGACTTTTTATTTATTTATTTATATTACTTGGGATTGCGGGTTTGAAATGATAGAACCCGGTTTTTCTTTGTAAACTGCGGATTGAAATGATATATATCCGTATCACTTGACCTAGGCTAGAAAATTATATACAGACCCGTGGTTTATATATTTTTCTGAAAATTTTAAAATATTTTAAAAATGTAAATATTATGATATTTTGATCTAAATTTTATTAAAATGATTTCTATAAAATATTAGTGATTTTCTACAAATTAAATAAGTAAAGTAAGTAAATGGTGAAGTAGAATTTGAAATATAAGTTAATTTTGAAATTTATGATTTTGTTTATAACTAGAGTTTATGTAAAGTATGAATATATGACAAATTTTGATTTGAAATGAATTTAATGATATTTATTAAGTAATAATAATTTTTAAGAGTGGTAATGATTTTGTATAAATTAAAATATGAAATAAATGAATATTTAAGTTGAATTTGGAAATATAACTTTAATTGAATTTTGTGAAATTTGTTTAAAAGTGAAATTTTAATTAAGTAAAATAAATGGAAATAAGTTATATTTTTGGAAATTTAAACTTAGTTGTTAAGTTAAGAATTTAATTAAAGAAATGAAAATTTAATTGTTATTTAATTTGATTTTGTATGGAAATTTGACTTTATAAAATCATAGAAATAAAGGTATTTAAATGATTGTTTTTAAAAGAGAAAATATATGATTTTATAAGTTTAAATGATTTATATTAAAATTTAATTATGTGTGAAATTGTAAATAAAACTCTGAATTTGATTTGATAGCATTTTTGAAATATAATGTAAAGATATTACAACATTGGAAAATGCTGTAGTTGTTTTAAATAAACCAAATAGCAAATTTGAACTAAGGGTTATTATAGCACTTTGTTAGTGCTATAGTTGTTAAATTTAACTAAAATTTTTATTGAAACTAAATTTAGATATTACAGCATTTTTAATGCCGTCTTTTGTTAATGAACTATTTTATAACATAACTTTCGTAGCATTTTCAAAGTGCTGCGAAAGTTGAATTTTCTTTGTTTAATAAATTCAAATGAATAAATGATCTTTGAAAAAGATTAAATTTTGGAAATTAAATATTTAATTATTAAATATAATGAATTGACTTTAAATAATTTAAATGGAATAGTTGATTTGGGAAATACAACTATTTTGAAATGTGATTAAATGGTATTTAAATTTTGTAACGACCCGGTATTTTGGACCATTCAAATCGACAATAATCCACACATGTCAGATATGAATAATGCAAAATAACAGATTGTAATAAAATTTGGAGCAAACAAAATCATTCACAGAATCACAGACACAGAAATATAAGAATAACTCGCAGCGGGAATTAAAAATAACCATAGTGGTTCATGAAGCCACTAAAGTACATAGTCTCAAAACAAGTAAAAATTACATAGTCTGAAACCAATACAGTTTGAACAACCACAGAAAATCCCAAATTCATTTGTCTTAATTAAATAAGCTAAAATAAAAGACTGAATAGAAAAACAGATAGCAGCTTGATAAAGATGATCTCCAGTAGTCCTAGCTCCGTGAAGATGAAGTCCAACTGATACTCAGGCTGACCTGAGCGTAAAAATAAAACATAAACACTCGAGTCAGGACATACATACTTATACAATGTAAACCAACTCAAGTGAAATGTAGTAAAGGTACAAGTAACATAGAAGATGCTTGGGACCGCCCATCCTCTAAGGGTCAGTTAAACTATTTACTATATAGTAATATACGCTATATACAGTAGTGTCTAATCAGTAAAGTATAATCATATAGAAAATAGCGTTAAGGGGATGGAGAAACTTAATGCGGTCGGATCTTTAAATCAAAATCGTAGTGGGTTCGATATGGTAGGTGACACGGCACAACTAGGCAATGCCAGGGTAGATATACCAATTACGCATCCGGACTAGTGGTGACGCATAGCAGCCACTACGCCCACCTCGAACAACACTCCCAAATCAAGGGTGGCCACCAAATCAATCACAAGTTATAGAATGGTATCGAAGAAGTGTGTCCGATCAGAGGTGCTACCTCCTTGGTCCGTCAATCGCTCCTGTTTTAGCCACCTTATGCCAACTCACGGGAGTTGGGTCCATGTATATACCTTAAGATCGTCGCCACCATCCTACTTCATTCTGGAAACTCCACCATGTACACAGTTGTCAAAGTGGTTTTCGGTATCGACAGAGAGTATGTCCATATCCGATCCCGGTCTCTTTAACAACCAATCGTTATTATAACCCGTGGTTATAAATTTAAGACAATTTATATCAAAATACTTCAAATTAAACCATTTAAAAACAAAGTCATTATTCTTTTAAATCAAATATTAAATTCCCAAAATTTAGCCCTTTCTGAGTTCATTTACTCACTTAAAAATAATAAAACGTTAAAATTTCAGCTTTCACAGCATTTAAAAAGTGCTATGATAAGTTATATTTGAAAACAATTTAATTCAGCAAAAACAACATTTATAAACTGCTGTAACAGTTCAGTTTTAAACAAAATCATATTTCAGCCTACTGCAGCTCTTAACAAGTGCTACAGTAGCCCCTTTATTAGTTTAGGTTAAATTTTAGTTCCTGCTACAACAGCACTTACCAAGTGCTATCATAGTCTTAGTTCATTTTAGTATTTTGGTTCATTTATATAACCACAGCACTTAACAAGTGCTGCATATTCTACTTAGTTCAGAATTAGTTCATTTCAGAGATGGTAGCATTTCTGAAGTGTTATGAATTGAATTTCCAGGTTTTAAGTGCAATTCCAGTTATAAATAAACTTTAATTTAAACCATTTAAACTTATAAAAATCATATTTTTCCACATTAAAAATGTTCATTTAAAACCTTTAACTTATGATTTCTAAAGAGAAGTTTTACAAATAAAATTAAAAATTTACAAAGTTCACTTATTAAATTTCAAGTGTGTCAATTCCCATTTTTCTTTTAAACAATTTATTTCAACACTTAAATTTAAATCTCCATTTTACACCATTTTTAAAACTAAATTTTCATTTTAATTTAATTAACTTAAGTTTCATCTTTTCTTTTTAGTCAAATTTCAAATTTAAGTTATACTTTAAAGTCAAAATATTTTTCCATTTATTTATATTTATCACATAGAAAAATCATTTCTACTCTAAATAAATCATTTTAAAAACTCAATTAAATCAATTTAATATTATTACAAATATTTAAAAATATTTAAAAGTATCCAGAAAATAGAGAAAATAACCACGGGTCTGTATAATATTTTCTAGCTTAAGTCAAGTGATACGGATACTATATCATTTCAATTCGTAGTTTACAAAGAAAAATACGGGTTTTATCATTTCAAACCCGCAATCCCAAGTAAATAAAATTTAAATCGAAAATCGCTCAGGCCTATCATTTCAGCCCATAACGATCTTCCCTTATTCTAAAGTCCGTTCGGGTATGTATCATTTCAACCCATAGTGATTCTATTCTACAGGGAACTTGTAGTGAGATTTAACAGAATAGAATAACAGTAAAATAAAACAAAATATACAGATGATATGTTATGAAATTTTAACAAGTTTAACATCATATATAAATAAATCACAGGTAATTATAACATCATTTTTATTTATTTATTTTCTACACATTCAGTTGCGGTCGTTTCACAATCATATAAGTATGAATATTCGTGTGAGATTTACTCACCTCTACGGAGCTGGAGATTTGATTCAAAAAGGAAATACGATGTCTCCCGAAAAGCACACGGAAAGCACGATTAGTTCTTAGAGAAAGCGCCAACAAGGTTCAAATCTTGAAACAAAATAGATAAAACAAATCTAAGTACGGATACGAATAACAAAATTTCCAAATGAAGCAGACATGAAACAAGTTGAAAAAAAATAGAAAGAAAATAGCTCGACCACTTCACCATATTCAGGATTTTAAAGGCTCAGAAGAGTTGTAGTCTGGGACTTCAAATACAAAGGTGACAAAAAGGAATTTTTTTCTTTTTTTTTCAAATACAAGGGCTCGGTCGAAAATATAAACTATAACTTCAAAATAGACTATAACTTCAAAACAAAGGTGGCATAAAAATTACGACTTCAAAAACAAAAGGTGACAAAAGCAAATTTTTTTGTTCGTTTCCCTTTTTTTCAAAACAGAGGCTCAGGGAAATAAAGATTATAACTTCAAAGATACAAAGGCTCGACCACTTTTAGGCATAGGGTTTTGTCAGGCATGGGCTCGGTCAGGCGTGACGTGGTGGTTGGCATGGGGTTGGAGGCGTGGCTAGTCTGCCTGGGGTCGTGGTGACGTGGGTGTCTGGCCTGGGTTCATCTGGCGGAGGTTCGGTGGTGGTTGGTCTCGGCATGGGGTTGGAGGCGGTGGTGGTCTAGGCTGGGGTAGGGCTGTGACTGGTCTCGGTGGTGAATGGCATGGGTTTGGAGCAACAACAGGATAAAGCAAATAAGGCAGGGGACAAACAAAATAAAACAAATTGAAAGAAAAGCATGCGGTGGCAGGCAACATGGAACAAAGGAAAACATGGAAGGAGAACAAACGAAACAAAAATAAAAGGAAGGCATGTTGTCCTTACCTTCAGGGAGATGCTCACGAAATTTTTGATGGAAGCAAAATAGAAAAATTGTGGTATGGAAATTTTGTGAATCGTGGAATATATTAACAGCTGTCCACTGATTTATGTAGAGAAGGCAAGAAATAAAAGGATTTGAATGGTAGAGGCAATTTAGGCATTTAATTTTATTAAATTGGAGGAAATGCACGGAAGGCAAAAGGGATGGAATAATCTTTCACGTGCAAGATTTAAGGCAAGATTTAGAATTCTCAAAAGAGAATATACGGCTGAAAACTTGAAATGTTAACGCCTAGAAACAAAAATAGACAAAGAATCAAGGCAAAAGGAACAAAAATGCAATGCCCAAAGTAACGTACAAATGTTATTTGTTTCTATTATTAAATAAATTTAAAATACTAACGTTTCAATTAGAAAAATAACCCATCACTTTAAACCAAAATTTAATAGTTATTATACCATAATTAACAAAATTTGACTGTTTAATATAAAGTTAAGAAACGGATGTAAATATACGTAAAAGAAATGTAAAGTTAAATTTCCCGTTTCACACAAATTATTACAACTTTTAAAAGTATACAACAAATCTGACCAAAACAAAAGTGAAACAAATGTTACACAATTTTATACAGTTCAAGATGAAAATTTGGCATTTATAATTATAAAATTTAAAATTTCCAATTTCTATTAAAGTTACACTTTTAATTCAAATCAACATTACAGAACTTTTATTTTTAAATAAAAATTTTGGGCAATTGATTAACAATCATTACAAGAAAATTTACAAAATTAGATTTTTAAGAAATCAAAAGCCAAAGTCTTTAAATAAATGAATAAAATACTTGTTAAAATTTTTGGGCTGTTACACTCTCCCCCACTCAAAACTTTTCGTCCTCGAAAAGGAACGAAAAAGGAAAACAAAGAAAGATAAGACAGTAGAGCAAAAGTACCTGAAATAAACAATTCCGAATTCGAAGCACGAATGCTCTCCTTCGTCTCCCAGGTGCAATCCCGTTCATCAGTGCTCCACTGCACTTTGACCAGGTTGACCGATTTCCTTCTTA
Organism: Allium fistulosum; assembly: GCA_030737815.1. Classification (NCBI taxonomy): domain Eukaryota; kingdom Viridiplantae; phylum Streptophyta; class Magnoliopsida; order Asparagales; family Amaryllidaceae; genus Allium; species Allium fistulosum. Next base: position 407,716,217 of record CM060908.1, on the reverse strand, counting down.
GCTGCTTCATACCTCGATCGACGATACGAAGTGGCTTCCTCTCAACAGTTAGATTTGGCTCAATATCCAAACTATCAAGAGCAGAAGGCTGAATAATAAGAGATGGATCATGCAGATAGCGACGAATGTGAGATACATGAAATACATTGTGTACTCCAGAAAATTTCTCGGGTAAATCCAAACGATAAGCAAGAGAACCAATTCTTTCCATAATGCGGAAAGGACCGATGAACCTAGGAGAAAGCTTTCCTCTACGACCGAAACGAATAACATTCCTTAAGGGAGAGACCTTAAGGAAAACCAAATCACCAACAACAAACTCTAAACTCCGTCTTCGATGATCAGCGTACTTCTTTTGCCTATCCTGAGCAATCCTCATCTTCCTCTTAATCTCTTCAACTCTCTCAGAAGCCTCTAAAACCATCTCAGGACCAAGAACCAAACGATTACCAGATTCAATCCACAAGAAGGAGATCTACAAGGTCGCCCGTAAAGAGCAAAAAACGGGGACGTCTCAATACTAGCCTGATAACTATTGTTATAGGTGAATTCGACAAGATGGAGATGATCTTCCCACGATCCTCCATAATCAAGCACACAAGCACGAAGAAGGTCTTCTAAAATCTGATTCACCCTTTCTGTTTGACCGTCGGTCTGTGGATGGTAAGCAGTGCTCAGATTCAGACGAGTACCCAAAGAATCCTGAAAGGCTTTCCAAAACCTACTAGTAAGGATAGGATCACGATCACAAATGATACTGAGAGGAACGCCATGGAGACGAACAATCTCTCTCATGTAAATCTCAGACAAACTAGAAGCTAAACGTGTAGACTTGACTGGAATGAAATGAGCTGATTTGGTCAATCTGTCCATAATAACCCAGATACTCTCATTACCCGTCCTAGTCCTCGGTAATCCATCAATGAAATCCATAGAAACTTGTTCCCACTTCCAATTGGGAATCTCAAGAGGCTGCAATAAACCAGGAGTCTTCTGATGATCTGCCTTGACTTGCTGACAAGTCGCACACCTATTAACAAAAATGGAAATATCTCGCTTCATACCTTTCCACCAATATAACTTCTTCATGTCCTGATACATCTTGGTTACGCCTGGATGAATAGAAAGTCTGGACTGATGATTCTCCCGAAGTAACTCCTATCTAAATCCATCAACATTCGGGACACAAATCCTATTATTAATCCTCAACACACCCTTATCGTCAATCTGAGCACCACTGCCATCAAGACCACTACCTCCAACTCTACTTCGAACATTCTCCTTAATCAATCTAAGCATCTGATCCTCATTCTGCCTAGCCATAATACGATCCACAAGAGGTGAAGAAACAACAAGCTGACACAACAAAGCTTTCTTCCTACTCAAAGCATCTGGCACAACATTAGCTTTACCTGGTGTATAGTTGATGTCGAGGTCATAAGAAGCAAGGAACTCTAACCACCTAACTTGTCTCTGGTTCAAATCCTTATGAGAGAAAATATACTTCAATGACTGATGATCTGTGAAAAGCTCAAACTTGGTACCCAAAAGATGATGTCTCCAAAGCTTCAAAGCGAAAACAACAGCAAGCAACTCTAGATCATGGGCAGCATAATTTACTTCATGGGTCTTCAACTGTTGACTAGCATAAGCAATCACTTTACCATCCTGCATCAGAACAGCTCCCTAACCTTCTCGACATGCATCAGTGTATACCGTTAATCCCTCATTTCCATTTGGAACGGTAAGAACTGGTGCGGAAGTAAGCTTGTCTTTAAACTCATTGAATGCGGCCTTACACTCATTACTCCAAATAAACTTAGCATTCTTCCGAGTTAAAGCAGTGAGAGGTGCAGCAATCCAAGTGAAATTCTCAATGAATCTCCGGTAATAACTGGCAAGGCCCAGAAAACTACGGATATCAGTAGGAGTCTTAGGAGTTTCCCAATCCTGCACAGAATAGGGAAAAAGAAGGATAATAGGAAAGATAGAATAAATTGAATGAGACAAGGAAAGAGAAGGAAGAGAGACATACATTGATCGCAGCGATTTTGACTAGATCAACAGAAACTCCATTACCAGAAACAATATGCCCGAGGAATAGGACTTCATCCTTCCAGAAATGGCATTTGGAAAATTTAGCCTTTAACTGATGATTTTGAAGAGTCTCAAGAACAGATTTCAAATGTGACTCATGTTCTTCTTCAGACTTAGAGAAAATGAGGATATCATCCACAAAGACTAGAACAAATTTATTAAGCACATCACGGAAAACACGATTCATCAAGTCAACAAAGAAAGCAGGGGCATTAGTCAAACCAAACGGCATGACTAACCATTCAAAGAATCCATTCTCGGTATGGAAAGCAGTCTTGGGAATACTTTCCTCAGCAACTCTGAGCTGGTGAAAACCCGTGGCAAGATCAAGCTGAGAGAAAACAGTAGCACCATAAAGCTGATCAAACATATCATTGATGCGCGACATTGGATATCTATTTTTCATAGTGAGCTTGTTCAACTCCCTATAATCAACACACATCCGAAGAGAACCATCGGACTTGGTGACGAAAACCACCGCAGCTCCTCATTCAGAATAGCTAGGTCTGATCAGACCCTTGGAAGATAGGTCCTCAATTTGCTTCCCTAACTCAACCTTCTCGCGGGGTACCATTCTTCTAGGAGGAAGAACTACAGGTCGAGCTCCAGGAATAAGATCAATGCGGAAATCAATTTCCTACTTAGGAGGTAAAACAGTAACTTCACCAAAAACATCGGGGTAGAGATTGACTACACGAGTCGACTGAAGATCAACAGTAGAAGCATCTAGAGAAAAGATAAAGCTACCAGCATAATCATGAGGCATACGACCCTGAATAACCAAAGAATTACCCCGATCATCCTTAAGAGAAACAATTCGGGATTTACAAGAGATACGGGCATCATGCCCGTCAAGCCAATCACTTCCAAGTAACAAATCAAAAGCATCGAAACCAAGAACATAGAAATCTCCAGAAAATTTATGACTAGAATAGAAGAGTCTCACTTGCTTACAAATCTTATCAAGATTTGCAGGACCACCAATAGGATTTGAAACACATAGAGGAACATAAGCATACTCAAGAGAAAGGAGATGTTCAAACTTATTACACAAATCATCAGAAATAAAACTATGCGAAGCTCCAGTATCAAATAAAACACGAACAGGATGATGAAATAAAGTAAAGGTGCCCTGAAGAGTACCTTGATCATCGCTCGGAGCAGGCGTAGGTGCAGCAGGTGAAGAAGCAGATGTGACAGCAAATACACCAGATGGCTTCCCATTCTGATACAATGGGCAGTCATTCTTAAAATGACCTGGCTAAAGACAAACATGACAAAGATTGTTCCTGTTTACCTGAGGTGGAGGAACAACAGCACTAACCGAAGTAGGGCAACTATTGGCATAGTGTCCCTTCTGGTCACATTTGAAGCAGGTAATGGTGGATAGATCAATAGGGTGTCTCTGGGAAGGAGAAGATGCCGAAGATCCCAAGCCCATATGCTTGATCCAATTCTTCTTCTGCTGGTGGAAGTTGGGCTTTCTCTTCTTGGAATTGCAGAGGAGGACTGTGAGACATGCGCACCAGAAGCAGCAGGACCCTTGGAAGTATGGTTCTCATAGCGAATAGCCATATCCATGAGCTCAGTAAAAGTGCCATGAACATGCGAAATAAGACGATCGTAGAACTCTGGGCGAGCTCCAGCAATGAACTTCTCATTTTTCTTTAGCTGAGTGTCGATAAGACCAGGACCAAATTTGGAAAGTTTATTGAACTTCCTCTCATACTCTGAAAAAGACATGGTACCCTGCTTGAGATCCATGAATTCACGATAAAGCTGAGATTTCCCGACTTCGAGCATCCATTTTGCCACAAAAGCCTCCCTGGAAAGAAGATACAGAAACCGAGCTTAAGATAGATTCAAAAGAAAAAGAAATGGAGAAAATTCAAGATAACACAAGGGATACCTGAACTGCCCCCACGAAAGATCACCTTCGTTAGTGTGAGCCGTAATAAACTCCCACCAATCTAAGGCTGACTCTTGCAGCTGCCACGCTGCCAACTGACGCTTCTGGGCATCAATGATCTCAAGACCAGTAAATATCCTCTCCAAACTCCGTAGCCATTGCTGGGATTCGATAATACTCTCTGAATCGGTGAACTTAGTACCACCGAGCTGAGAGAATTCCTTGCAAAGAACAGTAAACCTAACAGGTGCAACAGGTGGAGGAGCTGGGGCAGTACCACGACCCCTACCTCTAGCATTTCCACGATTCATCCTGGAAATATCAAGAATGAATTATAGGATAAAGGTACAGAGAAGACAAAGACAAGCTAAGATAAAACACGATAAGATTACTTGGATGAATATCCTAATAACAAAATTTCTAACAAGGTAGATACGGAAAGAAGGAAGTTTAGAAAAAATTTCTTCTTAAAACAAGAAAACTTTATATCAAAATAATCTTTGAAAAATCATTTGAAAAATCATTTGAAAAATCATTTAAAATCATTTTAAAAATCATTTTATACTTTGAAAATACGTTCACTCACAAAGAAATGATTCTGAGTTTGATTTCACTCATTCTAGGGTATTTCTACCCTATCTCTAATGAGATTTTGCTCCATAGGCTAAGGTTTGCCTAAAACCCCGCTCTGATACCAAATGTAACGACCCGGTATTTTGGACCATTCAAATCGACAATAATCCACACATTTCAGATATGAATAATGTAAAATAACAGATTGTAATAAAATTTGGAGCAAATAAAATCATTCACAGAATCACAGACATAGAAATATCAGAATAACTCGCAGCGGAATTTAAAAATAACCATAGTGTTTCATGAAGCCACTAAAATACATAGTCTCAAAACAAGTACAAATTACATAGTCTAAAACCAATACAGTTTGAACAACCACAGAAAATCCCAAATTCATTTGTCTTAATTACATAAGCTAAAATAAAAGACTGAATAGCAAAACAGATAGCAGCTTGATAAAGATGATCTCCAGTAGTCCTAGCTCCATGAAGATGAAGTCCAACTAATACTCAGGCTGACCCGAGCGTAGAAATAAAACATAAACGCTCGAGTCAGGACATACATACTTATACAATTTTAACCAACTCAAGTGAACTGTAGTAAAGGTACAAGTAACTTAGAAGATGCTTGGGACCGCCCATCCTCTAAGGGTCCGTTAAACTATTTACTATATAGTAATATACGCTATATATAGTAGTGTCTAATCAGTAAATTATAATCATATAGAAAATAGCGTTAAGGGGATGGAGAACCTTAACGCGGTCGGATCTTTAAATCAAAATCGTAGTGGGTTCGATATGGTAGGTGACATGGCACAACTAGGCAATGTCATGGTAGATATACCAATTACGCATCCGGACTAGTGGTGACGCATAGCAGCCACTACTGCCCACCTCGAACGACACTCCTAAATCAAGGGTGGCCACCAAATCAATCACAAGTAATAGAATGGTATCGAAGAAGTGTGTCCGATCAGAGGTGCTACCTCCTTGGTCCGTCAATCGCTCTTGTTTTAGCCACCTTATGCCAACTCACGGGAGTTGGGTCCATGTAAATACCTTAAGATCATCGCCACCATCCTACTTCATTCTGGAAACTCCACCGCGTACACAGTTGTCAAAGTGGTTTTCGGTATCGACAGAGAGTATGTCCATATCCGATCCCGGTCTCTTTAACAACCAATCGTTATTATAACCCGTGGTTATAAATTTAAGACAATTTTTATCAAAATACTTCAAATTAAACCATGTAAAAACAAAGTCATTATTCTTTTAAATCAAATATTAAATTCCCAAAATTTAGCCTTTTCCGAGTTCATTTACTCACTTAAAAACAATAAAACGTTAAAATTTCAGCTTTCACAGCATTTAAAAAGTGTTATGATAAGTTATATTTGAAAACAATTTAATTCAGCAAAAACAGCATTTATAAACTGCTGTAACAGTTCAGTTTTAAACAAAATCATATTTCAGCCTACTGCAGCTCTTAACAAGTGCTACAGTAGCCCCTTTATTAGTTTTAGGTTCAATTTTAGTTCCTGCTACAACAGCACTTACCAAGTGCTATCATAGCCTTAGTTCATTTTAGTCCTTTGGTTCATTTATATAACCTCAGCACTTAACAAGTGCTGCAGATTCTACTTACTTCAGAATTAGTTCATTTCAGAGATGGTAGCATTTCTGAAGTGTTATGAATTGAATTTCCAGGTTTTAAGTGCAATTCCAGCCATAAATAAACTTTAATTTAAACCATTTAAACTTATAAAAATCATATTTTTCCACATTAAAAATGTTCATTTAAAACCTTTAACATATGATTTCTAAAGAGAAATTTTACAAATAAAATCAAAAATTTACAAAGTTCACTTATTAAATTTCAAGTGTGTCAATTCCCATTTTCTTTTAAACAATTTATTTCAACACTTAAATTTAAATCTCCATTTTACACCATTTTTAAAACTAAATTTTCATTTTAATTTAATTAACTTAAGTTTCATCTTTTCTTTTTAGTCAAATTTCAAATTTAAGTTACACTTTAAAGTCAAAATATTTTTCCATTTATTTATATTTATCACATAGAAAAATCATTTCTACTCTAAATAAATCATTTTAAAAACTCAATTAAATCAATTTAATATTATTACAAATATTTTAAAATATTTAAAAGTATCCAGAAAATACAGAAAATAACCACGGGTCTGTATAATATTTTCTTGCCTAAGTCAAGTGATACGGATACTATATCATTTCAATCCGTAGTTTACAAAGAAAAATCTGGGTTTTATCATTTCAAACCCGCAATCCCAAGTAAATAAAATTTAAATCGAAAATCGCTCAGGCCTATCATTTCAGCCCATAATGATCTTCCATTATTCTAAAGTCCGTTCGGGTATGTATTATTTCAACCCATAGTGATTCTATTCTACAGGGAACTTGCAGTGTGATTTAACAGAATATAATAATAGTAAAATAAAACAAAATATACAGATGATATGTTATGCAATTTTAACAAGTTTAACATCATATATAAATAAATCACAGGTAATTATAACATCATTTTTATTTATTTATTTATTTTCTACACATTCAGTTGCGGTCGTTTCGAAATCATATAAGTATGAATATTCGTGTGAGATTTACTCACCTCTACGGAGCTGGAGATTAGATTCAAAAAGGAAATACGATGTCTCCCGAAAAGCACACGGAAAGCACGATTAGTTCTTAGAGAAAGCGTCAACAAGGTTCAAATCTTGAAACAAAATAGATAAAACAAATCTAAGTACGGATACGAATAACAAAATTTCCAAATGAAGCAGACATGAAACAAGTTGAAAAAAAAAATAGAAAGAAAATAGCTCGACCACTTCACCATATTCAAGATTTTAAAGGCTCGGAAGAGTTGTAGTCTGGGACTTCAAATACAAAGGTGACAAAAAGGAATTTTTTTTTTCAAATACAAGGGCTCGGTCGAAAATATAAACTATAACTTCAAAACAAAGGTGGCATAAAAAATATGACTTCAAAAACAAAAGGTGACAAAAGCAAATTTTTTTGTTCGTTTCCCTTTTTTTCAAAACAGAGGCTCAGGGAAATAAAGATTATAACTTCAAAGATACAAAGGCTCGACCACTTTTAGGCATAGGGTTTGGTCAGGCATGGGCTCGGTCAGGTGTGACGTGGTGGTTGGCATGGGGTTGGAGGCGTGGCTGGTCTGCCTGGGGTTGTGGTGACGTGGGTGTCTGGCCTGGGTTCGTCTGGCGGAGGTTCGGTGGTGGTTGGTCTCAGCATGGGGTTGGAGGCGGTGGTGGTCTAGGCTGGGGTAGGGCTGTGACTGGTCTCGGTGGTGAATGGCATGGGTTTGGAGCAACAACAGGATAAAGCAAAATAAGGCAGGGGACAAACAAAATAAAACAAATTGAAATAAAAGCATGCGGTGGCAGGCAACATGGAACAAAGGAAAACAGGGAAGGAGAACAAACGAAACAAAAATAAAAAGAAGGCATGTTGTCCTTACCTTCAGGGAGATGCTCACGAAATTTTTGATGGAAGCAAAATAGAAAAATTGTGGTATGGAAATTTTGTGAATCGTGGAATATATTAACATCTGTCCACTGATTTATGTAGAGAAGGCAAGAAATAAAAGGTTTTGAACGGTAGAGGAAATTTAGGCATTTAATTTTATTAAATTGGAGGAAACACACGGAAGGCAAAAGGGATGGAATAATCTTTCACGTGCAAGATTTAAGGCAAGATTTAGAATTCTCAAAAGAGAATATACGGCTGAAAACTTGAAATGTTAACGCCTAGAAACAAAAATAGACAAAGAATCAAGGCAAAAGGAACAAAAATGCAATGCCCAAAGTAACGTACAAATGTTATTTGTTTCTCTTATTAAATAAATTTAAAATACTAACGTTTCAATTAGAAAAATAACCCATCACTTTAAACCAAAATTTAATAGCTATTATACCATAATTAACAAAATTTGATTGTTTAATATAAAGTTAAGAAACGGATGTAAATATACGTAAAAGAAATGTAAAGTTAAAATTCCCGTTTCACACAAATTATTACAACTTTTAAAAGTATACAACAAATCTGACCAAAACAAAATTGAAACAAATGTTACACAATTGTATACAGTTCAAGATGAAAATTTGGCATTTATAATTATAAAATTTAAAATTTCCAATTTCTAGTAAAGTTACACTTTTAATTCAAATCAACATTACAGAACTTTTATTTTTAAATAAAAATTTTTGGCAATTGATTAACAATCATTACAAGAAAATTTACAAAATTAGATTTTTAAGAAATCAAAAGCCAAAGTCTTTAAATAAATGAATAAAATACTTGTTAAAATTTTTGGGCTGTTACAAATTTAAATTAAATAAATGATGTTTTGAAATGACATTTTGATATTTTGAAATGAATTTGAAATGATATTAAATATTGGAATGAATAATTGAAGTTTATATTAGTATGAAAATATTTGGTTTCCTTGTAATTTGAATCTATTTAAAAGATATTGGACTAATGAAATATAGGATAATAAAGCTTTGGAATTTAATTTATAATTTGAATAGTTATTTTGTGGATTAAATCTATATTTGAAATTTATAAGATTTGAAATGGTCTATGGAAATTTAATTGAAATAAATGATTGAATTGAATTGAAACTTTGGAAATTTTAATACTTGATTTGAAAGTATAATAATTACACCTTTAAATGGTTTAAATGAATTATTTTGATTGAATATAAACTATTTAAAAGGGTGACTTGAAATGATAATAAATGAATGATATCTTTGAATTTAAAAAGGTATTTAAAGTTAATATTTGGTTTTGAACTCAAATGATGATTTGAAATGAAATTTTGAAAGGATATGATATTTTGATATATTAAAATGATTTGAAATGAAGTTTTGAAAGGATATGATATTTTGATATATTAAAATGATTTGAAATGAAGTTTTGAAAGGATATGATATTTTGATATATTAAAATGATTTGAAATGAAGTTTTGGAAAGATTCGATATTTTGATATATTAAAATGATTTGAAATGAAGTTTTGAAAGGATATGATATTTTGATATATTAAAATGATTTGAAATGAAGTTTTGGAAAGATCTGATATTTTGATATATTGAAATGATTTGAAATGATGTTTTGAAATGATATGATATTTTAAATATATTGAAATGATTTGAAATGAAGTTTTGAAATGATATGATATTTTAAATATATTGAAATGGTTTGGAATTTGATTTAATCTTAATTTTGATAAAGATTTGGATTTGAAATGATATTCTATTTTGAAGTATAAACTGTTTTTAAATTATAACCACGGGTTATAATAACGATTGGTTGTTAAAGAGACCGGGATCGGATATAGACATACTCTCTGTCGATACCGAAAACCACTTTGACAACTGTGTACGCGGTGGAGTTTCCAGAATGAAGTAGGATGGTGGCGACGATCCTGAAGGTATATACATGGACCCAACTCCCGTGAGTTGGCATAAGGTGGCTAAACAGGAGCGATCGACGGGCCAAGGAGGTAGCACCTCTGATCTGACACACTTCTTCGATACCATTCTATTACTTGTGATTGATTTGGTGCGCACCCTTGATTTGGGAGTGTTGTTCGAGGTGGGCGGTAGTGGCTGCTATGCGTCACCACCAGTCCGGATGCGTAATTGGTATATCTATCCTGGCATTGCCTTGTGTGCCGTGTCACCTACCATATCGAGCTTTACTACGATTTGTGATTTCTCCCGTAGCCTGTGGAGTATCGAGGGTAGCCCCCATTTTGGGAGTATGCTAATACTGGATAGACTACTGGGACTATTACGTGTTAATGTGGAAAATGTAAAGCCTTAATGCTATTTAAAAGTATGTTTATTTTATGATTAGACATTATTATAATAGCGAATATTACTACGTAGTAGATAGTTTAACGGATCCTTAAAGAATGGGCGATCCCAAGCATTCTTCAAGTTACTTGTACCTTATTACAGTTCACTTGAGTTGGTTTACATTATATAAGTATATATTGTCCTGACTCGAGTGTTTTGTGTTTTGCTTTACGCTCGGGTCAGCCTGAGTTATTCACAGATTTGGATTTCCACTCTCTTGGAGATTTGAATCGCTGGAGATTATCTGCTTGTCTTGTCCTATCTATTTCAGTTCTGTTGTTCTACTCAGCTTGTACTTGGTTATTTTATTTAGACTTCTGTTGTACTCTATTTCTTCTGTTATATCTTATGTAACTCTGATATTTATATAGTAGCTTCATGAACTACTATTTCTTTTACTTCCGCTGCATTATTTTACTCTGTGTCTGTGATCTGTGATTATATTTATTTACTGTATATTCTGAGATTTGCCAAATTTTATTTACAACGCGGTATTTGGAGCAATTCAAGTCCAACATGTGCGGATGCGAATGGTTGAAAATATCGGGTCGTTACATTTTCCTATTCTTGTGATCAATCTGTAAGCTAAAACACTGTTCAAATAAACATATATTCCTTCCTTTAAAATTAATCATTCTATTCTTTATTTTAATGAAATTAAACCTACATTCACAAATGAAACATTCATTTTATTTGATGTAAATGTTCTTTTCATTAAATCAAACTTTCCTTATATTTTCACAAAACATAAGCTACTTTTGATTACACCTATTAATTTACAATTTAGTATTCTCTCTCCTATTAACGAAAAATTTTCAATTACATTAATTTTAGTTGATTAAGTTTCAAAATGGACTAAATGAATGTAATGAGAAGTAGAACAATTATTTCCTATCCAATAGTAATTTAAACATATTTATACGCTATTGGATACAAACAGTAATTATACATTTCTTACTAAATAATAGTTTCTTGTCTCTACAATCAATCTTTCAACTACAAAACAATTCAAATAAATAAACATATGTTTACTCCTTTACTAAACCTATTCATTTTTATTCTTTTATTTTGATTTACACTCCTACTATTAAATCAACTAATACCTTATGAAATTATTAACATAGGTTTCTATCTTGTTATACTCATTTTCTACAATTGACGCCTTTTCTTACATTAACCACAATATTTAATTACATTTAATTCCAGTTAATTATATTCTAATTCCAATAAATTGATTTAATTAGATTTCAATCTTTTCATTCAATCAATCATTACTTTATGGACATAGTTAACATTAGTTTACATCTTATTGCATTAATATTCTACAATTATCATCTTTTACCATATTAGTTGGAATATTTCAATTATATTGAATTTTTGTCGATTTCACATTAATTATAATTTAAAGTCCCACTAAATTCATTTATCTTGGTTTCACTCTTATTATTAAATCAATTATTGCCTTATGAATATAATTGACATTTCTGTACATTTAATTACATTCACATTGTCAATTATCATCTTAACTCATATTAATGTAATATTTAATTATATTTAATTGTAATTGATTTCCAATTTAACTCAACATATTAAATACGTTGGTAACAAATAACAATTGTGCCCTTTTCTAAATTTAATCACATTTATAAGTTTATTATCTACAAACAATTGTTATAACTACTTACACAACACTAATTTTATCCAATTACAATTAATTACCTATTATTTCATTAAATAATGTAACATTTAGTTTATTTCCTCATTTACAGTTTGTAGCTAATTATAACTTTTCAATTATTTCAATTACTTGAGATTGCATTCAAATAGTCATCCATTACCTTAACTTAACATGATTAAAATTACATTCTAGTTATTTTTCTCATTATTAAATCTTAAATTTTAAATTTTTCACAACATTAAATTCCAAAACTTATTTAATTAATAAGTTTAATTATCGAAAATTACGGGTCGTTACAGCCCTCTCGTCACATGGTCACAGTCTGTTGCATGGGCCAATGCGACGAATTCAGAACAAGCAAGGAGATTGACGATGGGAGTAAGGACTGAGGAAGCAAGGAAGAGACGTGTGATGTATTGTGCAGCTAAAGACTGGTAATGACACTCAAGAAAATATTACGAGTTAAGTCTCCCTTTGCACCTTAAAAGCATCGAGGTTCAGGTGTAGACTCGGCTTCTGGTAGTAGCAATAATAATATCACATATATAGCAGTTGCAGTAATGAAATTAATAATAAAGAATAAAATAAATAAACTTACCACTGCTAAATAGATATGAATAATTGATGTTTGTGGTGTGCTGTTTGCGATGTATGCTGTATGGGATGTGTGTTGTATGAGGTGTGCGATATGTGATGTGTGATGTGCATGATGGACGTTTTGATGTTTGATGGATGTTTAGATGTTTGATGGGTGATGGTTGTTGTTTAATGTGTCGTGGATTTTTTATTATTCCTTTGGATCAATTTCTTATTATGCTTTTTATAATATTCTCTGAGATACCATATATATATTCTCACCATTGAATATAAATATAATCTGACCCGTTTATTATTTATATAATACTCGGGTTAGTCCGAGACATTTCAGGTTCAGGGACGATGAGACCAGATGCTTATTGGGCTTAGTTGGAGGATAGAATATTAGTTGTATTGTATATGTATATTTTGACTTCTGTATGTATAAGATGTTGGATTAGATGTATTGGATTTATCTTGTATATAATTGAGAATTGGTGGGAATTTGGCTTTTTGTATCCTATTTAAATTTACGCGATGTATTATATTTTCATCACTGCGTTGATGACTCTGTGTTCTTTACAATTTATTTATATTATGTATTGTTTATCCTCGGGCAACATACGTGTTTATTGCTTTGTACTTAGACTGTTTATGTCGAGGTGAGTGGCTTTAATATTACGAGACGTATTTAGTGTTAGTCTAAGGGAATATTCATGTATGCTTCACCCACTTTGCCTCATTCTTTGTGTTACTCGATAGTATTAGTCAGTAATATTCTTGAGTAATATGGGTATAGAGGTAGGGTGTTACAGAGCAACGGGTTCCCGTCACTTACAATGCTCTTCGACATATCATGAAATCATACTATCCACTTTACATACAACTCCTCCAGCTTGGATGTCGTTCTACTTGACTTGATGGTTATAAATCCAGCGCTCTTGGTCAATTTTTTAACCACGACCCAAATGTTATCATACCCTGCTTGAGTCCTTGGCAGTCCATCAATAAAATCCATCGATACTTACTTCCATTTCCACTTAGGAACTTCTAGCGATTGCAACAATCCACTGGGTTTCTTTTGCTCTGACTTTACCAATTGTCAGTTCATACACATCGAGATGGATGTCTAATATCCTTCTTCATACCTTCCCAATAATAGATTTGCTTCATATCCCGATATATCTTATTACCTTCAAGAAGTATTGTCAATCTAGAATTGTGGCATTCTTGTAGCACTTTATCTTGTAATCCATCAATATTGGGATCAAACAGTCTTCCATCCTTTCGTAGCCAACATTCTCAGTCAAGTCCGTATTGTTTCATGTCTTCAGATCCTACTCCTTCTATTATCTTCTTCATGATATCTACTAGCCTAACATCTCACTTTTGACTAGCACCGATCCATTCTATTAGAGTAGGTCTTATCGAAAAACTTGCCAACATTTATGTTTCCAACTCGCAATGAGGCCTGAAATCATAGCCAATAATATACTCAATTTGCTTCCATTCCAAGAACATTGCTCCCAATGTAGCATGTCTTCTACTCAATACATCGGCGGCCGCATTTCCTTTCCTTGGTGTATAGGAAATACTAAAATCATACGAGGCTAAGAACTCCAACCACCGTTGTTGACGAAGGTTGAGATCCTTCTGAGAGATTACTTCAAGGATTTGTGGTCGTGAACAGCTCAAATCTTTCTCCTAGCAGATAATGCCTCCACATCTTCAAACCTAAAACTATCGCCGCCAACTCCAAATCATGAGTTGGATAATTTCTTTTGTATAGCTTTAGCTGTTAATTAGCATAGGCAACAAATTTTCCTTTCTGAATCAACACTGCACCCAATCTAGTATCATAGGTTTATACTATCAACTCCTTATTCCCACTTGGAGCAGTCAATATTGGTGCATTCGTCAAGCTCTCTTTCATACTCACAAATGCATGCTCACACTTTGCGTCCCAAACAAAAGTCTGATTCTTCTTCGTCAAATTGGTCGATGGTGCTGCTATCTTTGGAAAGTCCTTTATGAAGTGCCTATAGTTCTTGGTAATCCTAGGAAACTTCTCACATCTGTAGCATTCTTGGGCTAGTTCCAATTTTGGACTGCTACCGCCATCGTAGGATCCACTATTATACCCTGTGTAGAAATGACGTGACCTAAGAACCTCACTTCTTTTCTCCGGAAGTGACTCTTAGAGAACTTCGCTCTCAACTTTTGCTTTCTCAGCACCTCTAACACAATCCTCAAGTGCGTCTTGTGCTCCTCTACAGTTCTACAATAGATTAGAATTTCATCAACGAACACAAGCATGAACTTATTCAACTGGTCTTGAAAAACCCGATTCATGAGATCCACAAAGTATGTTAGAGCATTGGTCAACCGAATGGCATCACCAATCACTCATTAAAACCCGATGGCATACAAAACGCAGTAATAGGTGCACTCTTCTTTGCTACCTTCAACTAGTGAAATCCCATTTCCAAATCCATTTAAGAGAAACACTTTGCATTGTGGAGCTAATTAAAAAAGTCATCAGTGCATGAGAGTGGATACTCATCCTTCTTCGTCACTTTATTTAGCTTACAGTAATCCATACATAACCTTAAAGAGCCATCCACCTTAGCATAAATACTATAGGTAAACTCTACTTAGATATACTCCTTCGAATGAACCCTATTCTTAATAGGTCACTCAATTGCAAGTCTAATTTCTTCTGCTCTCTAGGTGCCATATGCCTCAAAGGCATAACTATGGGTCTGGCTTCCTTCACTAAGTCTATCCGACACTCTATCTCTCTATGCGGCAGCTATACATCCCGATACTCTCTAGCGATAGGCACAGATGACAACCCCTCCTGTGGAACTTCAAGCGAATATAGAAAGCTAATCATCACTCCATCCTTTGGTGGGTAGCCAATCACTACCATTCGCCTTTCCATATCTTTGATTGTCATTAATAGCTCTTCGCAATCCATAATCATTGCATACTTCTTAAGCCAGTCCATTCTCAAGATAATCCCGAACCCAATGAAATTCAAGACAAAGCAATCGCAAACAAAAGAGCATCTATGACTCGATAACACTAGGCCACGAAAAACCATGCAAAGGCTGGTAGAGCCTCCAATAGGTTTTGTCACAATCGAGGGTCGGTCTACTATCTCGGTTCTCAATCCCAATCTGTCTACTAGGTCACTGGATATGAACAAATGTGAAGCCCCAGTATCAAACAAAACATGAATGGAAACATCTTTAATAGAAATCATACCTTGAATAATGACTCCCTTTCCCTTCTCCTTTGTAATGACCTTAATTTTGACTAACATTATTTAGAACATTTAATTAGATAAATAAAATGAAATAATGTATATGGTTAAGGGATTGAGATTTGTTAATCAATAAAGGGCCATGCCTTAATGAATATATATATATATAAGCAAAAGAGAATTAAAAATAAGTAAGTAGAAGGAATATGATAAGGGTGAAATGGGAACATCCTTCATTCTAATACCATAAACCCTTCTATCCTCCATTCCTTATTCATTGTAACATTCCCAAACAAAACTAAAACCCCAATAGCTCGACCTGCCACCATTAAGAAGATTCAAGAAGAAGAAAAGCTAGGATTCAAGTAGAAAGCTTAAGCAAATTAATCAAAGAGAAAATCTCAACCTTCTTAACACCAAGCTAAGGTGAATAATTTGATTTACATCTCACTTTTGATAATGATTTCGGTTTCAAGGTTTGAACCGAATCATTTTGGAAATAATATGACATGTTATGTTTGTTTAAATGAATATATATGGTTGTTGATGATTTATATTGCTTCATATAGGTTTTACGATATGTTTAGATTGGAAAACCTACTAAATGGCATCCAAATAATTTGCGTTTTTGATATATGATCAAAAACATTATTATAGAAGCGGGCTTCAAGTTTCATAATTTTTTAAATTATTATGGATTTATTATGAATTTTCTATGAAAGAAAATAGTTAATTTTGGGTTTAAATTATTGAAGGCAATTATATAATGATTTCGGGTTTGAAATTTACATATGTTAGGTAACAAACTAAAAGCGAATTATGGTAATTTTTGGGGAATTTTCCTAAGTATTTTATTATGGTTATAAAATTATTTAAGTTAATGGACTTAAATGTTTTATATGTTTTATCAAGGAGAAGGGCTTATTTTTTAAAATGTTTTAATTGATAATTTGAATTCGGCAACCTTTCAGAAAAGGATTTTGATAAAGAAATGGTAACCCATTACATTTTGACAAATTAGGCAAGTTAGATGAAAAGAAATTACTTTGAAAGGCATAAAATTAGTTTTGCTTGGATTTACCACTTCGCCACTTCCATTTGCTAGCTTTCATCATCATACCTCCGCTAATGAGCTCACTCGAAACCAATGCACATGGTGTCAAGCAATTGATACGTAGTGCATTGGAGAAAGGTGGAAAGGACCGTGTCGAAACCATGCTTTCAAAGGGTTAGAAGTTATTCTTATAAGCTTTCGAATCCTTTACTTACTTCTGTTTATAAAAGAGCTTTCGAATGAGTTGCCGCTTATTTAAGTTTTAAAAGAAGCTTTCGAAAGGATAGCCGACTTTGAACCTATTCGATACCTAGCTGTCGCATTCATATCTATCAAACTAGTTAAGGCCGCTTTTCTTTATAGCCTTAAAATATCATATTAGAAAGTGTGCTTTCGCCTTTTTGCTTTGAAGTCGCCTTCTCAATGCTTTCGAAAAGGTCGTATAGCTGCTTTCAAAATGGTTTTGAAGGTAATGGTTTTGAAAGGGTGGGTTTTGAAACTATCCTCTTTCTTTTACTTGGGATTAATGCTTTTGAAAGTAATGCTTTCGCCCCTGTGTTAGTCCATGAGATGATGGTTTTGATGACAACTAATAGATTATAAAATATAAATACTAACATTACAAGGTTTGATATATGCAGGATCTAATCATGCAGGTATCAAAAATGAAGACTGTTGATGCAGCCCACTATGGGATAAGACACAACAGGGTGCAAACAGCACATCAAGTTTTAGATCGAAGGTCGCATGCCCTAAGTCGCAAGCGACCTAGTGGGTTATGGCCTAACGAGATACGAGAGATGGATGATGAAAAGCACCATGAAAAGTCGCCTGAGCGACCTAACGTGCTATGCCTTGAGTCGCTTGAGCGACCTAACGAGGTATGCGAGTTAAGTTACGAGTTCGATAGCAACGACCTAACAAGTTTATGCCACATTTCCTTAAGTCGTTTGAAGCTTAGGTTGCTCCAGAATCTTAGGTCGCGAAGTCCTAGGTTGCATGCAGAATCCCTATGCCGCTTTCCAGTTAGGTCGCTAAAGTTCATATGTCGCTCATTCTTAAGTCGCATGAGATGCTCAAGTCTTAGGTCGCTCCAGATGTTCTTTCTTATGCCGCTTCTTCTCGAGACGTTCAAGTGGTTAACTCGTAAATTCCTTATGTCGCGAGGTTCTACATAAAGCTTAAGCCGCTGCTTTCTTAGGTCGCATGAAGCTGAGCTAACTGTTAGGTCGCATGGTGTTAGGTCGTTATGTGTAATTTGTTAAGTCGTTTATGTGTTGTACATATTAAGTCGTTTATTGTTATGTCGTATGTCGTGTACTCTATTAAGTCGTGTACTGTGTTATGCTTTGTGATGTAAGTGTTGTGTTGTGTTGTAACCCTATAAATAGGGATGTGGGTCATTTGTAAAAGTAAGTTGATTTTGAATAAAACTTTGTTTGAGAGCTTTATGCCTCTTCTTAAATTGGTAGTTGAGTGTGATCTCCTATCTCCACCTTCGGTATTCGAGTGCGCTCGAATCAACGATTGTTGAAGCCGATTCACGGAATCAAGTGCGCTTGATCAACGTAGAAGAATCGTAGATCTTTAAACACGGTATCGTGCGCGATCAACGTGTTTGAGATAACTAGAATCCGGTATCTTTGGGATCAACGGATTTGGGCATTTGGTATTTTCAATCCACCGATTGCTTCTTTCATCGTTGTATTCAATTCCGTTATTTCCACTGCATCAGTTTGGTATCAAAGCTAGACTTAGCCAATCATAGCTAAGCCGAGTCTTGGAGCCAAGGAGAAGAGTTTGAAGAGTTAAAGCCGAGAGCTAGAAGTTGAAGTCGTGAATCACTTTGTGTTGAAGAGTCAAAGCCGTGCCTCACTTTGTAGATCAAGGTCGAGAGTTTAAGTGTTGGAATTGTTTGATTCGACAATGCCGTCGAGAAGATCCAATCGCCATCAAAATGTTGAAGACTTGTACAAAAGAGAAGATGCTGAACAAATGGAACAACGCATTAGCAATAAATTCAATGAGAAGTTGGATGAAGGTATTGGTAGATTGGAGAAACTGATGATGGATATGAATCAAAGTCAGAGGAGAAGGTCGCCAGTCTCGAACCATGGAGGAAACAGAGTTTCGCCATCGGTTACGGAAGCGAGGAGGGTGTCGCCACAATCTTACCGAGAAAGAAGAGAATCTTCAGTTTCATTGAGAAGAGAACATCATGAGTATAGAAATGAAGAGAGAAGAACTCCACATGAGTTTGAACATGAGCCATATCGTGATGATGAAAGACAAAGTAGAAGGGATATGCATGATCATAGAGATGTGGATGGTCGAGATTGTTATTGAAGTACACGTGATTATGATGAAGAGAGTGATAGAAGTAATATTCATTATCGAGATCGAGACCAAGTACGAAATCAATATCGGGATGTTGAAGATGATCGACGATGGGAGTCGGGGATGAAAACTGAAATTCCAGAATTCAAGGGTGGTATGCAAGTAGAGGAATTTTTGGATTGGTTATCTAATGTGGAAGAAATTTTTGACTTTAAGGAAGTTCCCGAGCATCGGAGAGTTAAGTTGGTTGCTACACGTTTGAGAGGAAGAGCTATGGCATGGTGGCAAAAAACTAAACTTACACGGGAGAGGATGGGAAAGTCAAAGATTGAGTCATGGGAGAAGATGAAGAAGTTAATGAAGGCTACATTCTTGCCGTATAATTATCAGTCTCTTGTGTATCAACGATTGTAGAATCTGAGATAGGGAACAAAGTCAGTGAATGATTATGCGGATGAATTTTATCAATTGATTGCGAGGAATGACATCATGGAGATGGAGAAACAATTGACCGCTAGATTTGTTGGAGGGTTGAGAATGCAGATTCAAGATATGGTGAATATGTTTGACCCTAGATCCATTGCAGAAGCACACCAGAAGGCGTTAGCTTGGGAGAAGCAAGGCAGAAGAGGAGGTGGTGTGTTTACGAATTCCAACAACCAGAACAAGGATGTTAGTAACAGTGCGGATGTTTCCAAAGTCGTCAGTAAGCCGATTGTGAATGAAGCCAACAAAACAAGGATCAATAGTAATCTCAAATGCTTTAATTGTCAAGAGTTCGGCCATAAAAGCAATGAATGTACAAAGCCAAAGAAGCGAGCAATGATTGCGGAGATTGAGAATGAAGATACAGAGGTAGAGTGTGTCAATTCACGACCAGTTGAAGAAGAAGAATTATTGACAGGAGATGAGGGTTTTAGTTTGTTGGTAAGGAGATCCTGTTTAACACCAAAGCAAGAAGATGATTCTAGTTAGTTGAGGAGCAATATTTTTCAGTCAACATGCACTATTCTGGGGAAGGTTTGTAAATTTGTCATCGATGCAGGGAGCTGTGATAATATCATTTCTTCAGAAGCTGTAAAGAAGTTGTCATTAAAGACTGAGAAGCATCCGAAACCTTACAAGTTAGCTTGGTTGAGGAAAGGAGGGGAAGTGAAGGTTAATCGAAGAGCTTGTGTTAATTTTTCCATTGGGAAGAAATACAAAGACGAAATTTGGTGTGATGTGGTTGATATGGATGTATGCCATCTGTTGTTGGGAAGACCATGGCAATATGATAGAGCTGTGCAACATGATGGTCGAACCAACAGCTACAGTTTTATGTTCGAGGGTACATGAATCACTTTGGTTCCTAAAAGGCGTCAACAGAGTGAAAACAAATTGGAGGAAATCAAGGAACTAAAGACTTTGTTGTCTTTAAAGGAATTTGTTGATGTGGAAGATGAAGTCGATTGTTTTCAACCACCAAAGTTTGATAAAGATGAAGTTGATGATTTTCAACCAACAAAATCTGATGAACATAAGGTTGACAATTCACAACCAGCAAAGTTGGATGAGGATGAAGAAAGTAAGTCAGGGGATGAAGAGGTTAAGCCAGTGGTGAATGAATGTGAAGATGTAGTTCCTGCAGAGTTGTCCAAGGAATTACTGCAACTAAGGGACAGACAACATCATGTTGATCAAGTGCCAGGTGCTATTGTACCGTATATGCCACGTGATCATATGTGTCCGACAGAGCAGGTAGAGTTGAGAAGACTGGTTGATGGGTTTCGGTTTGAAGGAAGGCAATTGTATACTCCTGATTGCAGTTGGCGAATAAGAGTTATCAAAGACTTACATGTAGAAAGACAAGAGGACTGTGATCATACCATGTAGTTGATTGCAACGTCTTGTTTGGGGCCGTCAATAAGGAAGGGGGTTGATAGGTTTGTTCAGAGGAGTCAGAATTATCAAATTTCAAAAGAGACCGCGACAAAGTCAGGATTATGTATGTCATTACCTAGACATACTAGATTATGGGTGGAGGTAAGTATGGGCTCTGTATTGGGTTTGATGAAGATGCAATGTGGCAACGAATCTATCCACATGATGGTTGAATGATTTCTTGTTCGTATTTACAACAAGCTAGATGCTGGAAGGATGAGTCGTTTGGAAGTTGTGTAGGAAATTATTGAGAATACCTGTAGGGTGAATTTGCCGGATCGTTTTCCTACCGCTAATGTTGTCGACGTCAAACATTTGATTCCGTACCATGAACATAAAATTTTCAAAGAAGAAGAAACTGTAAATTCGAGGATGAATTTTTTTCAACAGGGGGAGGACGATGCAGCCCACTATGGGTTAAGATACAACATGGTGCAAACAGCACATAAAGTTTTAGATCGAAGGTCGCGTGCCCTAAGTCGCCAGCGACCTAGTGGGTTATGGCCTAACGAGATACGAGAGATGGATGATGAAAAGCACCATGAAAAGTCGCCTGAGCGACCTAACGTGCTATGCCTTGAGTCGCTTGAGCGACCTAGCGAGGTATGCGAGTTAAGTTACGAGTTCGAGAGCAACGACCTAACAAGTTTATGCCACATTTCCTTAAGTCGTTTGAAGCTTAGGTCGCTCCAGCATCTTAGGTCGCGTGCAGAATCCCTATGCCGCTTTCCAGTTAGGTCGCTAAAGTTCATATGTCGCTCATTCTTAAGTTGCATGAGATGCTCAAGTCTTAGGTCGCTCCAGATGTTCTTTCTTATGTCGCTTCTTCTCGAGACGTTCAAGTGGCTAACTCGTAAATTCCTTATGTCGCGAGGTTCTACATAAAGCTTAAGCCGCTGCTTTCTTAGGTTGCATGAAGCTGGACTAACTGTTAGGTCGCATGGTGTTAGGTCGTTATGTGTAATTTGCTAAGTCGTTTAAGTATTGTACATATTAAGTCGTTTACTGTTATGTCGTATGTCGTGTACTCTGTTAAGTCGTGTACTGTGTTGTGCTTTGTGATGTAAGTGTTGTGTTGTGTTGTAACCCTATAAATAGGAATGTGGGTCATTTGTAAAAGTAAGTTGATTTTGAATAAAACTTTGTTTGAGAGCTTTGTACCTCTTCTTAAATTGGTAGTTGAGTGTGATCTCCTATCTCCACCTTCGGTATTCGAGTGCGCTCGAATCAACGATTGTTGAAGCCGATTCACGGAATCAAGCGCGCTTGATCAACGTAGAAGAATCATAGATCTTTAAACACGGTATCATGCACGATCAACGTGTTTGAGATAGCTAGAATCTGGTATCTTTGGGATCAACGGATTTGGGCGTTTGGTATTTTCAATCCACCGATTGCTACTTTCATCGTTGTATTCAATTCCGTTATTTCCGCTGCATCAACTGTACAGTATAGAGATTCAAGATATAGAGATAGAAGACTCATGAGTATCAAGATTATCAAGAGTTCAAGATTTCAAAGTTAAGTTTGTTTTATTAGGAATATTTGTTAAAACTCGTAGAAAAGCACTGGCATCTTAATATCCAATTTATTCATGGAATGGAATCCACTTCGAGCCCGTTAAAGGGATGGAACCCTAAGTAGGATGGAACCTACGAAAATCTAGTGGGACATTGTTTTGTATCTACTAAGCTTAATTCAAATGATTTTTCAAAATTATCTTGTTTTCAAAATGATTTCAAAACTTTCCTTTTAAAAAGATTCAAAACTCTCGATTCCGTTTTAAAAATAATTTTAGCCTCAAAACATCTTTATTTTCAGAGTAAAAATTTCTACTGATTTTAAACTATCTTTTCAAATAATATATTTAACTTTTAAATTATTTATACTTTGATTTAAATTATAGTTAAATAATATATATATATATTGTTTTTATATTTACTTATGAATTTCAACTATATTCAAGTATATTTATAAAGTTTTAATATAAGATAAATATTATTTTTATAGAAATTCAAAACATCAAATTTGGCTGAGGGATGTCGACATGCCCACACCATGTCGACATGGTGACAGTTTTATTCAAAATTCAAATTTCAAAAGAAGTGTCTATTCGCCATAAATTTCATGAATGGTCATGGCAGTTGTTCTTCTATAAATAGGGGTCAGTTTCAATGAATTTTATAACACTTTTTCTCTGATTTAACTTCTCTTCTTCTTCTCCACTTTCTTATTTACAAATTACACCATTACTCTGCCGAAATCAATATCGAATCTAACTAGATAATTTCTGGTTTTGATTCTCTCCACTATCTCTACAAGATCCAAGTGCTAATCTGAGTTATAGACTTTTTGTAACCAATTGAGCGAGAGAAGGTGTGATTGTAGCCCTGGAAATCAATTGGGTGAACTTATTGCCCCGAAAATCAAGTATCTCTACCCAGAGGATTGTAATTCTGGAGGGTGTACCTCGTAGCCTTGAAACCAAGGGTTGTAATTGTTGAATTGAGTTTGAAATAAAATCCGTACTTAGTTGTGCGGGACTGGATGTAGGGTAACTCCGAACCAGTATAAAATCCAGTGTGTTCTTTCCTTTACTGCTTTTACTTTATATTTGCATCTGTGTTTGATTCTGTGTTCATATCTGTGTCTGATTAGTGTATATATTGTTAACAAATTAAGATAAACTCAAAAAGATTAACAAATTTCTTAAAACACTATTCACCCCCCCTCTAGTGTTAATTCTAGCCTTAAGATCCTTAATCCGCATTTCTCACACCCTGTTCTTCATAACCCTTTAGTTATATTAAAAGTTAAACCCAATGGTTTCGAAAAGAATGATTTTAAATGGTTTCGAAGCAATGTTTCCGCAACATTTAATTGAACCCATGCTTTCAAAAAGTATGTTGTAAGTGTTTCGGAGGGGAAGCCCCTAATGTTTTCGAAAGGTATATTTAAGTGTACCGAAAGGTTTGTTTTAAATGTGTTGAACGGAAGATTTACAAATGCTTTCGAAAGGCAAGTTTAATGGTTTCGAAAGAAGATGTCTAAGGTGTAATTGATGATTTCTAAAGGTCCATCTTTAGTATATTCGAAAGGTATGTTTTGGTCTTTCGGCCTAATGTTTTCAAAGTTAAAGTAATTAACTTATTTTGAAAGGGGTACTTTTAATGAATTCAAAATGTATTGTTTAAGGTTTTTAACCAAAGGTTTCGAAGGTATTGTTTTGGCCTTGTAGCCTAAAGCTTTCAAATTAAAAAGAGGTTTTAACTTATTATGAAGGGATAGACAATCCTATTGATTAGATTTCATCAACGTTGTTTTTTGTAAAGCATATATCATGGCATAACTATTTTGAGTAAAACGAATTATATGATTTCCTTATTTTATAAAGATATGATTTCAGGGGTAAATCATCTGCAAAGGTTGTTTACAAGGAAATGAGATTTGAATAAGGTAGTCAAGCCCAAGTATATAACAAGAAATGAAATTTGAAAAGGGTAGTTAACCCAAAGTTTATGACTCAGATATCAGAAGACCGGATGGGACTGGTATGTGGTCATGCCCTATACTCTAGCTAATAGCCCCTAGCTAATATAAGTCCAAAATTCTAGTGTATAGGGCTTTGTCACAGATGGGACTAAAATAATGTTACACACAGAAGGTAATATATTGAGCAAAGATAGGTTATTGGTGAACCCGCAAAACCATTAGGTTCGGTTGACCCTAGAAGAAGATAGTTAAGGGCAGATAGCCCAGTCTTGTGTTTAATGGAAGTTGGATTATTGATTATGTCTAGTAGGCCTGAGTCAGCCAATGGTTAATAGTTAGCCAAATTGAACTATAGTGTAGATAGATAGTCCATTGATTTCTTTATTATTATGCATGTATGCAATTGTTATTATTGTTATAATCAATTTGATTGTAGGATTTTGATTTGCAAATGGTATGCCTTTAAAAGGATATTACTGAGGGGAAACCCGTTCCGCTAGGCGGCGTTGTCTCACTTAATATCATAAAATCGAGATGTAGTAGTATTATTCATACCAGGCTTTATGTCTGACTCGAAGTTTTTGTTTTCCCCTTAAACTCTTGGGTGCTTGAAATTAAATTTGAGTAGATTAAGAGTTAAGGACTTTTCAGGTTTAGTAGGTTGGACGAATAAGCTTCCGAATACATGCAGGAGACAAAGCTAGTTATGTAGGAGCTATTTAGTATTGTTTCTACTGTGATGTATTTACGACTAATATGTCTATTTAGTACTCTGATCATCCAACGGGACATCTTCATATGTTACTTTTGGCGTAATCTGTAATAATTATATTTGATCAAAACCTAGGAATCATTTTAGGATTATGTAATTGAATATGAAATATTGATTTGAAATGTAATCAGAAAAGTTTTTTTTGAAATCTGTGATGATTTTATTTCATATTCATGTACTTCTGATATTATGGATACCATTAACATTACTGTATTTTGTCACCGGAAGTTAATACTATGGAAGACTGCAGCATCTGTAGCGCTTAGCTTTGGGCCTCAAGATGGGGGATGTTACAACTTTGTATCATAGCATAGGTTTATGAAAATTTAAAAGAAATTTTAAACTTAAAATGATTTTGAAAACATAATCCTAATGGATTAGAGAAAAGATTGGGGTATGGGATAACGCTATAGTAACATACTTGTATTTGCTATATAAAAGTATACGCTTTATCTCTATTCTCCCATATCTTCTGTATCTTACAAAGACTCGAATGCAGATTTTAACAAAGTAAGATATGGATGCTAGGAGTGGAAGAGTTAACATTGGTGGAGGAAGCACCACGACCAATGGAAATGCCAAACCAAACACTAGAAAGAATCCAGGTTGGGGACAAACTGCTAATGTGGGTGTTGGTGCGCCGCAAGTTGATATGGGAGCTATGTATCAATTTTTTGTCAACATGTTGCAAGCTGGAGCTGCTGCGGGATTAGTTGGAGGAAATCAGGAAGCTCCGGTGGTCAATAACTATGTAGTACTAAGCAGAGATTATGCTAGGCTTGGAGGAAATCCTTTTATCGGGGCTGAGGATGCAATAGAAGTGGAGAATAGTTGCTTCATTGCGAAGGAATTTTTGTTGATTTAGGGCTTAATGATGAGCGGAATAGGAGGCTCGCTTCTAGGCAGTTGCAAGGAGCAGCAATTTACAGGTTTGAGGATAGATTCATGTCAGAGATTGCTAAGTCAACTCTGCTAAGGAAGTTTACGGCGTTGGTGTAGGGAGACATGATAGTGCTTGAGTATGTTACCAGATTTGAGGAGCTATCGTGATATGGATATGCTACGGTTGATGCGGTTATCAAAAGAAATGAGAAGTTCATCCGCGAGCTGAAACCCGAGCCTGTTAAAACAACTTTGCCACATATTAGGGATCTGTGTGATATAGTTGTTGAGATGACTTTAAGGCAAGAGGAGATGCTTGCTTTCCTTAATGTTAATAAAGCAGGGGAAGCTCAAGGTGGAAGAACCAGAAGAGAAAGTTTTTCCAAAAAAAAGGCGCTCAGAAAGGAGGAACAACTAAGAAAATGAAGGCCGATGTAGTTTGCTATAAGTGCGACAAGAAGGGACACTATGCTCATGAGTGCCGAACATGCAAAGGGAAGAAAGCTACAGATAAGAAAGAAGTAAAATGTTTCAACTATTATCAGGTGGGATATTATGAGAACCAGTGCAAGGAACCAACCAAGGGTGGAAAGGGCAATGTCTTTGCATTAGAACCAGCTATCTCAAGACCAACAGCAGAGGAGAAAGGAAAAGTTGTCTTGAGAGGTACGCTTTTGATTCGTAGTATGTCAGTTAGAGTTCTATTTGACACTAGTGCATCACATTCTTTTATATCTCATTGTTTGATTGATAAGCTCAACTTAGAACCCTCATACCTAGTTACTTCCTTAAGGGTTGCGAATCCGATAGGAGGATATGCAAATCTTGGGAAGAGATGTGACCACTTAGAGTTTGAATTGTTAGGTCATATATTTGCTTGCAGTTTGCATGTGTTTAATTTTGTAGGGTTCGGAATCATTTTGGGTATGCACTGGTTAAGTAAATACGATACTAGGATATTTTGCCATGATAGGAAAATATCACTTATACACCCTAGTTATAGTGATTGGCTTACATACTCCATAGAAAACCCTAGTTTGGAGGTTAATGCTTTGTTGGGTGTTATGGAGGCAGAAGACAAGCTGAATCGAGTTTTCGTTGTTAGAGAATTCGCAGATGTCTTTGAGCTTGTGATAGGACTACCGTCAAAACGAGCCTTGAGTTTCGGATAGATTTAGTACTAGGAGCAGAACCAGTGAGTAGACCACCAAGTAGAATGATACCTACCGAGATGATGGAGTTAAAGGTGAAATTGGTGGACTAGAAGGTAAGAATCTTATCAGACCAAGTAGTTCGCCTTGGGGAGCAGCCGCAGTGTTTGCAAAGAAACTGGACGGATTGTTGAGGTTGTGTATCGATTATCGTAAGCTGAATGAGAAGACGATAAAGAAACGATATCTGTTACCTAGAATTAACAATTTGTTCGATCAGTTGAGTGGAGCCAAAGTATTTTCCCAGTTTGATTTGGCAACAGGGTTCCATTAGCTTGCAGTAGCAGAGGATAGTATTCCTCTGACGGCGTTTAGGACCAGATATGGATCGTCCGAATGGTTAGTGATTTCGTTCGGACTAACTAATGCGTCAGCATTCTTTGTGGACTTGATGAATAGAATCTTTCGGGAACATTTGGACAGATTCATGTTAGTATTCATAGACGAAATTTTGATATACTCTAAGGGTAAAAGAGAGCATGAAGTTCATCTTATAGTGGTTCTTGATACATTGAGGTGGCATCAACTGAAAGTGAAAATTTTGAAATGTTATTTCTGGAAGAAGGAAGTGAAGTTTATTGGTCATGTAGTCTCAGAGAAGGGTTTGTCAGTAGATCCGGCTAAGATCGAGGCAGCGAATAGTTGAAAGAGACCCTAGATAGTTACTGAGATAAAGAGTTTTCTTGGATTAGCTGGTTATTATCAGAGATTCATTAAGGATTTTTCATGGATGGCGGCACCATGACTAAGCTAACTCGGAAAGAAGTGAAGTTCGTCTGGACTGATAAGTGTAAGGAGGCATTTCAGAGACTAAAACACTTACTGACTAATGCACCTATGTTAGTTGTTTCAGAGG
Organism: Allium fistulosum; assembly: GCA_030737815.1. Lineage (NCBI taxonomy): Eukaryota > Viridiplantae > Streptophyta > Magnoliopsida > Asparagales > Amaryllidaceae > Allium > Allium fistulosum. Next base: position 407,687,668 of record CM060908.1, on the reverse strand, counting down.
GGAATCAGGACTTAGTGGTGTACACTGACGCATGTGGAACATGATTAGGAGCTGTGTTAATGCAGAGGGGTAAAGTGATTGCCTATGAACTTAGATATTCAACTTAGATATCCAACTCATGATTTAGAATTAGCTGTAGTAATTTTTACATTGAATGTGTGGAGACATTAACTTTTGGGATAAAGATTCGAGTTGTATATGGATCATAAGCCACCGAGGTATTTATTCTCTCAAAAGGAGTTAAATATGAGACAATAGAGGTAGCTAGAATTTTTAGCCGCTTATGACTTTGGTATTGAGTACAAACCAGGAAAAGGGAATAAGGTTGTAGATGCACTCAGCAGAAAATATCAGAATGCGGTATTGGTAATGATAGCTAAGTGGAAAGATTTAGAAGCATTGACTACATGCGGAGTACAATAGAGGTCGAAGAGTAGTAATAATCAAGAAACTGCTATGTTGTCGTGTTTGGAATTTCAACCGGTGTTGATTGAAAGGATTGCTTCTAAACAAGGGGAGGATCCATTATTAGTTGAACAGATTAGCAAGTTAAGGAATGGAACAAAGAGCGATGACTTGAAAGATTTAAGTCTTGACCAGAATGGGTGGATGAGGAAGAAAGGACGACTAGAAATCTGGATGTGGTAAACATTAGGAAGGAATTATTGGAGAATGCCATCGTTCAAAGTTCACTATTCATCCGGGAGGAACTAAGATGTATCAGGATATGAAAAGGGGTTTCTTCTAGGAAGGTATGAAGAGAGAGGTAGGCTTATGGGTGAGGCAGGGTTTGAATTGTCAATAGGTAAAAGCTGAACATCAGAAACTGAGTGGGTTACTTTAGCCTTTAGATGTTCCAGTTTGGAAATGGGATTCTATCTCAATGGATTTCATAGATGGGTTGCCAAGGTCGAATAGAGGAACTGAGAGTATATAGGTTATAGTGGACAGATTGACTAAGAGTGCACATTTTATATCCGTTAAGTCGACCAGGACATCACTAGATTTAGCTAAGTTATTCATGAGGAATATAGTTAGACTGCATGGAATTCCTAGTAGTATAGTAAGTGATAGAGATTTCTTATTTACTAGCGAGTTTTGGAAGAGTCTATATAAGACTTTAAGTACCAAGCTCAAGATGAGTACCGCTTACCGTCCCCAGACAGATGGGCAAACAGAGTGAATTAACAATGTCTTAGAGGATTTGTTAAGTGCTTGTATGCTAGACTTTGGAGGATCATGGGAAGACCATCTACACTTAGTTGAGTTTTCATATAACTACAGTTATTAGACTAGTATAGGGATGACACCGTTTGATGCTTTGTACTGAAGGCTATACAAATCTCCCGTTTATTGGTTAGAGACTGGGATAGGTTAGTTCCAGATTTGGTTAGAGAAGCTGCAAAAATGATTGAGTTAATTCGAGGTAGGATGAAAGAAGCTCAGTCTAGGCAGAAGAGTTATGCTAATAAGAGACGGAAAGACTTAAAGTTCTTAGTTGGAGATCATGTTTTCGTCAAGGTGTCACCGATGAAAGGTGTAATCAGATTTGGAAATTCAGGAAAGTTGGCACCAAGATTTGTTGGACTATTTCATATTGTTGAAAGGATTGGGAAACTTGAATATAGAGTAGAGTTATCAAATATTTTGGTAGGAGTCAACAATGTTTTTCATATTTCTCATCTAAGAAAGTGCATTCGAGATCTAGAAACTACTATTACACTGATTATGTTAGATGATCTAGTGGAATCGGATATGACTACAGTTAGAAACCCAGTTCATATAGTTGCGAGAGATGAGAAGAGACTAAGGAACAAGACAGTCAGATTAGTCAAAGTCCAGTGAGGTGACGACGAGAGAGACTGTACTTGGGAAACTGAGAAAAGGATTAGAGATACTTATCTTGACTTGTTTCATGGCATGTTTTACCTTCATGTTTGATTGTTATGAGCACCTTATCGTAATTTCAAGGACAAACTCTTTAAGGAGAGGAGTTTGTAATGACCTTAATTTTGACTAACATTATTTAGGATATTTAATTAAATAAATTAACTAAAATAATGTAGATGGTTAAGGGATTGACATTTGTTAATCAATAAGGGGTCGTTCCTTAATGAATATATATAAGCAAAAGAGAATTGAAAATAAGTAAGTAGAAGGAATATGATAAGAGTAAAATGGGAACATCCTTTATTCTAATACCCTAAACCATTCTATCCTCCATTCCTTATTCATTGTAAGATTCTCAAATAAAACTAAAACCCCAAGAGCTCGACCGACCACCATTAAGAAGATTCAAGAAGAAGAAAAGCTAGGATTCAAGTAGAAAGCTTAAGAAAATTATTCAAAGAGCAAATCTCAACCTTCTTAACACCAAGCTAAGGTGAATAATTTGATTTACATCTCACTTTTGATAATGATTTCGTTTCAAGGTTTGAACCGAATTATTTTGCAAATAATATGTCATTTTGTTTATTTAAATGGATATATATGCTTGTTGATGATTTATATTAGTTCATATAAATTTTATGATTAGTTTAGATTGGAAAACCTATTAAATGACATCCAAATGATTTGCGTTTTTGATATATGATCAAAAACAGTATTTTAGAAGTGGGTTTCAAGTTTCATTATTTTCTAAGTTGTTGTGGATTTATTATGAATTTTCTATGAAAGAAAATAGTTAATATTGGGTTTAAATTATTTAAGGCAATTATGTAATGATTTCAGGTCTGAAATTTACATATGTTAGGAAATATATTAAAAGTGAATTATAGTAATTTTTGGAGAATTTTCCTAAGTATTTTATTATGGTTATAAAATTATTTAAGTTAAGGGACTTAAATGTTTTATATGTTTTATCAAGGAGAATGGCTTATTTACTAAAATGTTTTAATTGATAATTTTGAATTCGGTAGCCTTATAGAAAAGGATTTTGATAAAGAAATGGCAACCAATTATATTTTGAAAAATTAAGCAAGTTAGGTAAAAAGAAATTACTTTGAAAGGCATAAAATCAATTATGCTTTGATTTACCACTTCGCTACTTCCATTTTCTAGCTTTCATCACCATACCTCCACTAATGAACTAATTCGAAATTTATGCACATGGTATCAAGCAACTGATACGTAGTGCATTTTAGAAAGGCAGAAGAGACCGTGTCGAAACCATGCTTTCGAAGGGGTAGAAGTTATTCTTACAAGCTTTCGAATCCTTTACTTACTTCTATTTATAAATGAGCTTTCGAATGAGTTGCCGCTTATTTAAGTTTTAAAATACGCTTTCTAATGGATAGCCGCTTTTGAACCTATTAGACACCTAGCTGCCGCATTCATACCTTTCGAACTAGTTAAGGCCGCTTTTCTTTATAGCCTTAAAAAACATATTCAAAAGGGTGCTTTCACCTTTTTACTTTGAAGCCGCCTTCTCAATTCTTTTGAAAGGGTCATATATCCGCTTTCAAAATGGTTTTGGAGGCAATGGTTTTGAAAGGGTGGGCATCGAAACTATCCTCTTTCTTTTACTTGGGATTAATGCTTTCGCCCCAGTTCTTCATGACCCTTTAATTATATTAAAAGTTAAATACAATGGTTTCAAGAGGAATAATTTTAAATGGTTTCAAAGCAATGTTTCCACAAACCTTTACTTGAATCTAATGCTTTTAAAAAGTATGTTGTAAGTGTTTCGGAGGGGAAGCCCTTAATGTTTTCGAAAGGTATATTTAAGTGTACCAAAAGGTTTGTTTTAAGTGTGATGAAAGGAAGATTTCCAATGCTTTCGAAAGACAAGTTTAATGGTTTTGAAAGAAGATGTCTAAGATGTAAGTGATGATTTCAAAAGGTCTATCTTCAATACGTTCGCAAGTTATGTTTTGGCCTTTCGGCCTAATGTTTTGAAGGTTATGTAAGGTTTCGAAGGTATTGTTTTAACCTTATAGCCTAAAGCTTTCTATGTTAAAAAGAGGTTTTAACTTATTATGAAGTGACAGATAATTCATTGATTAGATTTCATCCACATTGTTTTGTGTAAAGCATATATCATCGCATAAGTGTTTTGAGTAAAGCAAAGTATATGATTTCCTTGTTTTATAAAGATATGATTTCAGGGGTAAATCATTTGCGAAGATTGTTTACAAGGAAATGAGATTTGAATAGTGTAGTCAACCCCAAGTATATGACAGGAAATGAAATTTGAATAGGGTAGTTAACCCTAAGTTTATGACTTAGATATCAGAAGACCGTATGGGACTGGTATGCGGTCACGCCCTATACCTTAGCTAATAGCCCCTAGCTAATATAAGTCCAAAATTCTAGTGTGTGGGGCTTTGTCACAGATGGGACTAAAATAATGTTACACACAAAAGGGAATATACAGAGTAAAGATAGGTTATTGGTGAGCCCGCAAAACCACTAGGTTTAGTTGACCCTAGAAGAAGATAGTTAAGGGAAGATAGTCCAGTATTATGTCTAACAGAAGTTAGATTATTGATTATGTCTGGTAGGCCCGAGTCCAGCCAGTGATTAATAGTTAGCCGGACAAAACTATAGTATGGACAGATAGTCCATTGATTTCCTGATTGCTATGCATATATGTAATTGCTATTATTGTTATAATCAGTTTGATTGTAGGATTTTTATTTACAAAAGGTATGCTTTTAAAAGGATATTAGTGAGAGGAAACCCATTCCGCTAAGCAGCGTGGTCTCGCTTAATATTAATAAATCTAGATGTAATAGTATTATTCACACCAGGCTTTATGTCTGACTCGAAATTTATGTTTTCCCCTTAAACTCTCGGGTGCTCAAAATTAAATTTGAGTAGATTAAGAGTTAAGAACTTTTCAGGTTTATTAAGTTGGACGAATAAGCTTCCGAAGACATGCAGGAGGCAAAGCTAGTTATGTAAGAGCTATTTAGTATTGTTTCTGTTGTGATTTATTTATGACTAATATGTCTATTTAGTACATTAATAATCCAAGAAGACATCTTCATATGTCGCTCTTGGCGTAATATTTAATAATTACATTTGATCAAAACCTAGGAATCATTTTGGGATTATGTAACTGAATATAAAATATTGATTTGAAATGTAATTAGAAAAGTTGTTTTTGGAAATTTATTATGATTTTATTTTATATTCATGTGCTTCTGATATTCTGAATACCATTGACATTACCATATTTTGTCACTGGAAGTTAATACTATGGATGACTACAACATCTGTAGCGCTTAGCTTCAGGCCTCAAGATAGGGGATATTACATCCTTCGTCAAGGGAGAACTCGATGAAGTTGAAACAACGTCCAAAGTGTATGCTTTTACAACCTACTTATCCTTTACTTGTCCAAACAGTCCTTCTTCAAATGCCTAGGCTTATCAAAACTGTAGTACTTCTTCTTCCCGCTCACTTTGCAATCCCTAATAAACCGACCCTTCTCCTTGCACCCATAGCAAGTAGGTTCCTACTTAGCTTTCTTCTGGCTATTTTTCCTTTGAGACTGCTTTCTCTTTCCCTTCCACTTTTTCTTGCTTCACCGCCTTGCTATGGTTTTGGCTCTTCTTTCTCAGAAGAAACGACAACAACTATTGTTAGTCCATGAGTTAATGGTTTTGATGACAACAACCTTAGAATAAGATTATAAAATATAAATACTAACAATATAGTTTAGATATATATGTATATGCAAGATTTAACCATGCAGGTACCAAGAATGAAGACTGTACAGTATAGAGATTCAAGATATCAAGATTGAAGACTCATGAGTATCAAGATTATGAAGAGTTCAAGATTTCAAGATAAGTATCGAGTGTAGAATTTTGTTAAAACTTCATAATAGCACTGAAATCTTCACTCCATTTTTCTTTTAGGATGGAACCCATTTCTACATTTTTAGTGGCTTACAAACCCATGACAAGTAGCTTACAAACCTACGACAAGTGGCTTACAAACCCACGAACATCCTGGTTTTGTACAAGTTCTCGAGTCCTGATATGATGAGATATTCTGCAGGAAGAAGCTTGCAAAACTACTTCAAAATGATTTTCAAAACTACTTCAGAATGATTTTCAAAACTTCTTTTCAAAATGTTTTAGGCTTAAAAATTATCTTTTCAAATGATTTTCAAAAAAATGTTTTAGCCTTAAAATATTCTTTGTTTTTGTTTTTAATAAACTCTGGTTTTTGACCTTCGTTTTTTTTAAACTATCTTTTAATTATAATATATTTATACTTAGATTTAAATATAAAATTATAGTAAAATTATATATATATTATTCTCTATATTTATCTATGTATTTTATCTATAGTCAAGTATATTTATAAAGTTTAAATAGTTTTTAATATAAGATAAAAGTTATTTTCAAAGAAAATCAAATCATTAAAAAATGCTTTGGGATGTCGACATGCCCTAGTACCCCATGTCGACATAGTGACAGTTAGATTCAAAAATTTGAATTTCAAAAGAAGTGTCTATTCGCCATAACTTTTCACGAATGGACATGGCTGTTGTTCTTCTATAAATAGGGGTTAGTTTCAACAAATTTGATATCAGATTTTCTGGTTTTTCACTTCTCTTCTTCTTCCACATTTTCTTATTCAAAATCCTATCATCACTCTGCCGAAATCAACATTGAATCTAACTAGATTATCTCTGGTTTGATTCTCTATCACTATCTCAACAAGATCCAAGTGCTATTCAGAGTTATAGGCTTCTTTGTAATTTATTTAGTGAGAAAAGGTGTGATTGTAGCCTTGGAAATCAATCAAGCGAGAAAAGGTGTGATTGTAGCCTTGGAAATCAATTTGGTGAACTTATTGCCTCGGAAATCAAGTATCTCTACCCAGAGGATTGTGATTCTGGAGGGTGTACCTCGTAGCCTTGAAACCAAGGGTTGTAATTGTTTAATTGCTTTTGAAAGGAAATCCATACTTAGTTGTGCGGGACTGGATGTAGGGTAACTCTGAACCAGTATAAAATACGGTGTGTTCTTTCCTTTACTGCATTTACTTTATTTCTGCATCTGTGTTTGTTTCTATGATTATATCTATGTCTGAATATTACATACATTTGTATTCAAATTAACATAAACTCAAAAAGATTTAGTAATTTCTTATAAATACTATTCACCCCCCTTCTATTGTTATTCCTAGCCTTAAGATCCGCATTCCTCACATTTGGTATCAGAGCAAGGTTTTCAAAAGTTTCATAATCTGATTTTTGAAAAAGTTTATTTTTTAAAATGGCTATGTTTAAGAAATTTGTTAATGCATGTTTAGAAATATTCAGATCATCATTATCTCTTGAGTATGCATATAATCAATATTCAAATACAAGTTTTCTACTAAGATTGTTTGATGTATAGGAATCATGCTTTATGGGAGTTGAGGAATCAATCCAGAACAAACAAACCGTGCAGATCAAAAAGAACAAATGGATACTCGATAGTGGATGTTCTAGACACATGACTGGGAATCCAGATATGCTGAATGATATAATATACAAAGACGGAGGACTGGTTAACTTTGGAGACAATTCAAAAGGTTATGTGATCGGCATCGGCAAAGTCGGTAACTTTAAAACTCCTATTATTACTAATGTTTTGCTAGTTAAGAATCTGAAACACAATCTGCTAAGTATAAGTCAACTATGCGATAAAGGATATAAAATTAAATTTGAAAAAGATAAGTGTCACATTGAAGATAATAATTCAACCATAATATTTGAGGGAATTAGGAAAAAGAATATTTATATTCTTAGTATGAAAATTTCAAATGATAACTTGTGATTTTTGGCAAATGCAAGTGACCCTTGGATTTGGCATAAGAGATTTGGGCATTTGAATTTCAAACTCTTATCTAGACTGTCAAAACATGATCTAGTAAGAGGTCTTCTAAAATGAATTTTAAAGTAGATAGTATATGTGATGCGTGTCAACTAGGAAAACTTAGAAAAAGTTCTTTTAAATTAAAAGATTTGATTTCAACTTCAAAACCTCTTGAATTACTTCATCTTGATTTATTTGGTCCATCTCAAATTCAGTCAATAAATCACAGTAAATATGTTTTTGTAATTGTAGATGATTATTCTAGATTTACATGGACAGTATTTTTGAAACATAAAAGTGATACTTTTGAATGTTTTAAGAATTTTTCAAAAAGGGTTCAAAATCAACTTTCTCAAAAAATTATAACCATCCGTAGTGATCACGGTGGTGAATTTGAAAATGAAAAGTTTGAAGAATTCTGCAATAAAAAAGGAATAATTCACAATTTTTTATTTCCAAGAACTCCACAACAAAACGGAGTAGTAGAACGTAAAAATAGGACAATTCAAGAGTGTGTGAGAACTATGCTTTCTGATAGTAATTTACCAAAGTACTTTTGGGCAGAAGTAGTTGCTACCGCTTGTTATATTTTAAATAGAATTTTAATTAGACCTTTAACTGATAAGACATCTTATGAACTTATTTACTCAAAGAAACCTAAGGTATCTTATTTTAGAATTTTTGGAAGTAAATGTTTTATTTTAAATACAAAAGATAACTTAGATAAATTTGATCCTAAATCCGACAAAGGTATCTTTATCGGATATTCTAATAGAAGTAAAGCTTACAGAGTATTTAATTTAAGAACTAATACCATCGAAGAAACAATGCATGTTTCATTTGATGAAAATTTCAAAATTTTTGAAGAAATAAATGATGAAGAGGATTTAATCACTCAAAACCAAGAGTCAACTGAAACTAATAATGAATTAAATCATCCTAATAAAAGGATTAAACTTTTAAAAGATCACCCTATAGAAAATATACTTGGAGATATGTAATCTGTTGTTAAAACTAGAAACCAATTAAGTCAAATGAGTAATGTAGCTTTTATATCAACTATTGAACCCAAAAATCCAGAAGAAGCATTAACGGATGATTCATGGATTTTAGCTATGCAAGAAGAATTAAATCAATTCACTGAAATGATGTTTGGGAACTTGTTCCTAGACCTGAAAATAAAACAATAATTGGAACTAAATGGGTTTACAAAAATAAAATGAATGAACAAGAAGAGGTTGTTAGAAATAAAGCCCGGTTAGTTGCTCAAGGTTATTGTCAAGAAGAAGGAATAGATTTTGATGAAACCTTTGCCCCCTGTTGGGTGAATTTTCACCACCTGACCAACCCTAGCCGAACCAAAGTCTACAGGCTACCTAACCAACACCTAGCCGGACCAGGATCTAGCCGGACCAGGACCTAGCCGGACCAACTCCTAGCCGGACCAACTCCAAGCCGGACCAACTCCAAGCCGGACCAAATCCTAGCCGGACCAACTCCTAGCCGGACCAACACCTAGCCGGACCAGGATCTAGCCGGACCAGGATCTAGCCGGACCAACTCCAAGCCGGACCAACTCCAAGCCGGACCAAATCCTAGCCGGACCAACTCCTAGCCGGACCAACACCTAGCCGGACCAGGATCTAGCCGGACCAGGACCTAGCCGGACCAACTCCTAGCCGGACCAACTCCTAGCCGGACCAACTCCAAGCCGGACCAACTCCAAGCCGGACCAAATCCTAGCCGGACCAACACCTAGCCGGACCAGGACCTAGCCGGACCAGGATCTAGCCGGACCAGGACCTAGCCAGACCAAATCCTAGCCGGACCAACTCCTAGCCGGACCAACACCTAGCCGGACCAGGATCTAGCCGGACCAGGATCTAGCCGGACCAGGACCTAGCCGGACCAACTCCCATGCTTCGCCGAACCAACTCACCTCCTACCACCGGACCAAACGCTGCCGGACCAAGACGTGCCAGGCCAGATCACATCAGCCCAGGCCCACCAGCAGCTATATACATCCAAGACCCCTGCTCCCACCCTCACTCTATAAATAGAGGGGCAGGGGTACGACAATGGGGGACAAGTTTGAGAGCTCAAGCACGGAAGGAACTTTCAAACAACTTTCTTTTACTTGTACCAAAGCTTTGTACTTGTAATCACAACAAAAGAAGAGAAATAACATATAAAGTAGACGTAGGCACATTCTGGCTGAACCACTATAAATCTGCGTGTCTTTTTACAGTTTAGCCCCTGTTTTTCATATATTTGCATAAACCTCCAAAATCACTAAGAACAACATAAGATCTACTAAATCATACAACTTTGAGGTGTTTGTCCATTTTTTGTGCAAACATTTTTGGTGCTTTCACTGAGAACTAGAAGCTCGAAGCTTCAGCTTCATCCACTTAACAAGTTTTCCTAACAGCATCGTCCGCCACTTGGAAAACATGCCTCCCAAACAGAGAAAAGATGTTAACAAAGGAAAAAACATCGCATCCAGCAGTCTTCCAGATCCAGCTGTCACGAATCAAGTAAATCGTCCTCCTCCAGTAGTACCAAATGAAGGACAGGCTAATCCGGCCACTCCTGCCACAGAACAGCCTACAGCAATTACTAGGGCAGATTTGGACAGAGTTGTGGTTGAAGTAACTAACCGCTTCACGTCCCAGCAGGAAGCCTTGGTGGACCATCTCATGTCACGCTTAAGGGATGCTGAAGAATCCAACCGCAACACTGGAACATTGGGCGAGTCCCAGTCTGGAGGATCTCAGAGACAACAAAGATCTTCCTTCTTCGAAGGAGCTAACGGCAGAAGTAGCCATGGTAGGAGCCGAGACCGAGCACAGCCCGAAGTTAGGCCTGAGGAAACGTTTGGTACCGAACCCAACGGGGGAGGTACCGGACGGAGGTCAACTGTAGCTGAGCCTGTCATACTGCCTAACCAGGGAAACGCCGGTGAACGGGGCCGAGCTAGAGTCCAGCCCGAAGTTGGACCCGAGGAAGTGCTTAGATCAGAACCCAGCAGGGGAAGATCAAGGCAAGGGCCAACTGTAGCTGACCCTAGCATGCTCCCAGAAGATCAAAGGCAGCCGCTGGAAAATATGAGGAACGATAGACGATACCATCCCTACAGGTCATCTGGACGGAATCAATCCCATAGAACAGAACCAAACTCCTTTCTATCTGCTCCAAATTCTGATGAAAGGATGGCACGCTTATTCAGAGAGTGCATCCAACGGGAACAAAGAGATCGAGGGATAGGCGCTAGGGTAACCAGCCCTTTCGCCCGCAATATCGAAATTGCCATCACCCCCCGAGAATGGAAAATGCCAACAATGGAACCTTACAAAGGAACCTCTGACCCCGTTGTACACTTACAGAGATACACACAGCATATGCTCATGAGTGGAGCGACAGAAGGAGTGCTGTGCAAATGCTTTCCACTATTCTTAGCAGATCTAGCTACCTCCTGGTTCTGCCATCTACCCCAAGGATCCATCAGCTCGTGGGAAATGTTGAAAGAAAAGTTTATCAGTCAGTTCCGCATCCATGTGGAACAACCTAAGGACGCTTATTCCTTATCCAGCGTCAAACAGAAACCTGGAGAGAAGGTGCAGCAATATTTAACCCGATTCAATGCCGCAGCGGCCGCAATCCAAGATGTCGATGAGAAGCTTATCTTAATGGCCCTCTGTAGTGGTGTGCATCCGGATACTAAATTTGCTAGAAGATTGACCAAAGAAAAACCAGCTACTTTACCCGATTTCTTCCATGAAGCTGGAAAATATATAAGACTTGAAGACGCTGCCGCTGAGAGGCAGATAGGACAATAAAATAAGGTGGCTCACAGCGACGCGCCCGTTGTAGCAAAGGACATTCGAAGAAATGATTCTAGAGACAATGCTGGGGGCAAGAAAGAAGCAAAGTGTCTATATCGTCCAGGACCGAGATTTGACGCTTACACCCTTTTAAATGAAACGATCGAAAACATCTTCCTGGCCACTCAAGACGAAGTTAAATACAAATGCCCCCCCGCACAAGAAGAAACCAGATATCCTAAACTTGAGAAGCTAGCCTATTGCCTACTAATCACATCACGGAAACTGCGTCACTATTTTCAATCTCATTCCATCAGAGTTCTGACCGATCAACCACTAAGGTACGGAGTCCCATTCAAAATCACATCGGACAATGGACTTCAGTTTGATAGCGAGGAGTACGCCAACTGGTGCCGAAGGCACGAAATTCATAAAAGCTTCTCATCCGTAGCTTATCCCTAGGAAAACGGATAAGTCGAAGCCGTCAACAAAATTCTCAAAACTCTAATCAAAGAGAAACTCGAAAAGTCAAAGGGCGCTAAGATGGATGAACTTCCTACGGCACTGTAGGCCTATCGCACATCTTTCAGAACATCAACGGGGCATACTCCTTTCTCTTTGGCATACGGATCGGAGGCTATGCTCCCAGTTGAAACTATAGTGCCTTCCCACCGCAGGATCCACTACAACCCAGAAGAGAATGAAGAGTTCCACCTCATGTCTTTGGATCTAATTGAGGAAAGAAGAAATGATGCAGTCCTTAAAGCAGCAGCCCACAAACAAAAAGTGGCAGCACAGTACAACTCCGAAGTCAAGCATCGCACCTTACAAGAACGGAGCTTATATTTTGTCAACAGTGGATGGAGAGGTGTTCCAGAGGGCATGGAACATCCAACACCTCCGTCGATACTTTTCTTAACTTGTACTGCCCATATGAAGCGAATTAACAAAGAGAATCAGTGGACGTAGGCATTTTCGTGCCGAACCACTTTAAAAAACCTTGTCTCTTTTTTAACTTGTTCCTTCATATCTTGGCTGCTTGTTAACTTTATCCTTTTCTGTTGAACGAAATCCTATGCAAGTCACTCCACAGTGCAACTTCACCTGGACAAGACCTAACAGGTACTATGCGAATCTATGCCCTCGCCAATGAGACACTTTCGCTCCGGCATCCCTCTGCTGCGAGTTAACTCATTGCTCGCGACGGCCCTTAAAGCCAACTGTAATGAGCCGATTATAAGCCACCGAGAAGGCCGACTATAGCCGAGGCAGCTCATTACGGCGTTCGGCTCGCCGGCAACTGTGAACCGATTATAAGCCCCAACATAAGGTGTGGCCAGCCAGGGGTAGTTCACGGTTGACGATCGGCACCCACGCTAGCCGGCCACAGTAAATCGAATAATACCCACGATTACGGGCCATAATGGCCCGGGTAGTTACTGTGCGCGATCTCGGCTCCGATGTGTCTTAAGTGCGGCTGTGGTAAAAAAGAATTAACTCCCCGCGGAGGCGTAAGATGGGTGACGAATGTCTCCAAGACCCACGGCTAGGGAAAGTGACTACAAAACCCGTTTGCCACGAACTTAAGCACACCGAAGGCCTTCCGTGATTGGAAGTTTTACTCTTTCACATATTTCAATTCTATTTAAAGAACTTTTCTCCTATCCTCTATAACAATCCCTGAAGTACAGGACACAGAGTAGAAGATACTCACCAGCGAGAATGGGAATTCACGGTTGGATAGCAGGACATTCAACTGAGCTCCATCCTCGGTCGTACAAAAATATTCAAAACTGCCATCTACAATTAGAACATGAAAGGCGGTATTTTCTTCTTTTATACAAATTCCTGACTATAATTTATTCATACATCACACTAGCATTATAAGGCATGAAATTATGCTTTAAGCAAGAACTTGGCATTAAACACAACTGGATTACAAGCATATGCATAGCTATATTTCACATACAACATGTGAAAATAACAAAAGCATTCAAAAAACGACGGAATCAGCTTAAGTTAAAAAATTACACGTCAAGAATAGTGTTGTTTATTACAAGTAGCATAATTACAACCTAAGAGTTACATTACTGTTTTGAGACTAACGTATACAACAATGTCAAGCCCACCAAAAGATATCCAGGTCCAATCAAGGAGCCAGCCGCGTCGGAGTTTTATCCTCGCCCTGTTGCCCACCTGTCCGGTCAAAGAAAGAATTCATTAGTGATAAGCAACCAAGTTAACGGAAAGACCAGAAAGGAAGACTTACCAGCACCTGCTTCTTGACCATCCTGGTCATCATCCTCTACTTGTACACCTGCCTCCCCCGGCAACAGCATGCGCGCTCTATCAATCCCAAAGGAGCGGGAGATAACATCAAGCTGCTCGCCTTTGAGAAAGCCTGGGAAACAGTCGGGAGGTGAGTTCAGAAGTTCCTGAGGGCCGTACCCATCCATTAGTGACCTCGGGGTAGGCCCATGACGTCCCGGTTCTGACTGAGCTGGGGGCACTGCGGAAGGATCGTCTCTATCCTGGGATTTCCTCTTTTCTGATCGGGTTTCAACTTTACAAGACATTTATCTGCAAACACAAAGAAGTGCGTCGTTAGAATAAAGGAAGTAAACAAGCGAGTGTGTGCAGTCGGGGATTTCACTCATAATTCAAGTCCTAAAAGTGCATTCGGTAGTTCAAGGCCGAAAGGTCATTCGGTATTCAAACCATCAATCTCATTCGGCACTCCCAATATCACAGTTCATTCAGCATTCCCAATACTACTGTTCGTTCGCCATTCTCAATACTACAGTTCATTCAGGCATTCTCAATATCACGGTTCGTTCGGCATTCCCAATATCAAAGCTCATTCGGCACTCAAGTACCTCTGGTGCAGATTCATTCGGTAATTCAAAATATAAGAGCCATTCGGTAACTACCTGATTCGGTAGTCAAGGATGATCCGGCAATGACTTTGATTCGACAGACGAGAATTTCGATTTGGCTGTCTTCAAACGGTAAGGAATGGTAGAGACATAAGGCCCATACTTATAGGGGGAGGTTGATTGACCGGACCAGCCAGTTCGGTTCCCAGACCGAATGAGATCGACAAACTAAAACAAAGCACAACATATGTTAAACATATGCCCTGCTTTGGGGGGCAAATGTTGGGTGAATTTTCACCACCTGACCAACCCTAGCCGAACCAAAGTCTACAGGCTACCTAACCAACACCTAGCCGGACCAGGATCTAGCCGGACCAGGACCTAGCCGGACCAACTCCTAGCCGGACCAACTCCAAGCCGGACCAACTCCAAGCCGGACCAAATCCTAGCCGGACCAACTCCTAGCCGGACCAACACCTAGCCGGACCAGGATCTAGCCGGACCAGGATCTAGCCGGACCAACTCCAAGCCGGACCAACTCCAAGCCGGACCAAATCCTAGCCGGACCAACTCCTAGTCGGACCAACACCTAGCCGGACCAGGATCTAGCCGGACCAGGATCTAGCCGGACCAGGACCTAGCCGGACCAACTCCTAGCCGGACCAACTCCAAGCCGGACCAACTCCAAGCCGGACCAAATCCTAGCCGGACCAACACCTAGCCGGACCAGGACCTAGCCGGACCAGGATCTAGCCGGACCAGGACCTAGCCGGACCAAATCCTAGCCGGACCAACTCCTAGCCGGACCAACACCTAGCCGGACCAGGATCTAGCCGGACCAGGATCTAGCCGGACCAGGACCTAGCCGGACCAACTCCCATGCTTCGCCGAACCAACTCACCTCCTACCACCGGACCAAACGCTGCCGGACCAAGACGTGCCAGGCCAGATCACATCAGCCCAGGCCCACCAGCAGCTATATACATCCAAGACCCCTGCTCCCACCCTCACTCTATAAATAGAGGGGCAGGGGTACGACAATGGGGGACAAGTTTGAGAGCTCAAGCACGGAAGGAACTTTCAAACAACTTTCTTTTACTTGTACCAAAGCTTTGTACTTGTAATCACAACAAAAGAAGAGAAATAACATATAAAGTGGACGTAGGCACATTCTGGCTGAACCACTATAAATCTGCGTGTCTTTTTACAGTTTAGCCCCTGTTTTTCATATATTTGCATAAACCTCCAAAATCACTAAGAACAACATAAGATCTACTAAATCATACAACTTTGAGGTGTTTGTCCATTTTTTGTGCAAACACCCCCGTAGCAAGATTAGAAGCTATTAGGATTCTACTTGCTTTCGCAAATCATAATAATTTAAAATTATTTCAAATGGATGTTAAAAGTGCATTTTTAAATGGTTTTGTAAAATAAGAAGTATTTGTTAAACAACCACCACTTTTTGAAAACGATAAATTTCCAAATCATGTTTACAAACTTAAGAAAGCTCTATATAGTCTAAAGCAAGCTCCTAGAGCCTGGTATGATAGACTAAGATCTTACTTGTTACAATCAAATTTTGAAATAGGTAAAGTAGATAATACTCTTTTTATTAAAAGAAATAAAAATGATATTCAACTAGTACAAGTCTACGTAGATGATATCATTTTTGGATCAACTAATTTTGAAATGAATAAAGAATTTTCCGAAATAATGACAAAAGAGTTTGAGATGAGTCATATGGGTGAATTAAACTTCTTTTTAGGATTATAAATAAAACAATTAGATAATGGTATCTTTATTAGTCAAGAGAAATATGCTAAAGACCTAGTTAGTAAATTTGGTTTGACTACTGCGAGTGGAAAACCCACTCCCATGGCAACCAATGAGTACCTTAGTAAAGAAGATCTCTCGAAAGATGTAGATCAAAAATTATATAGAGGAATGATTGGATCACTACTCTATATCATTGCGAGTATACCTGATATCATGCATAGTGTCTGTCTCTGTGCAAGGTATCAATCCCAACCTAAAGAAACTCACTTAAAAGCCGTAAAACGTATTATAAGATATGTTAAACACACCTTTGATTATGGCTTATTTTATCCTAAAAATGATTCATTTGACTTAATATCTTACTGTGATGCTGATTATGCTGGTTGTAAATCAGACCGAAAAAGTACAAGTGGAATTTGTCACTTTTTAGGGCATTCTCTGATTTCCTAGTTTAGTAAAAAGAAAAACACAGTTTCTCTATCAACAACTGAAGCAGAGTATATTTCTGCTGCTTTGGCCTGTTCTCAAGTAATATATATGCAACAAACTTTTAAAGATTTTGGTTTAAATATCTCAAAATCACCAATTTATTGTGATAATACTAGTGCAATAAATTTATCCAAAAATACTACTCAACATGCTCGAACTAAACATATTGATATCAGATACCATTTTCTCAGAGATAATATAAGTAGAGAAGTAATTACTCTCGACTATATCAATTCTGAAAATCAAATTGCTGATATCTTAACAAAACCCTTAAATGAATCTACATTTACTAAATTAAGAAGGGAATTAGGTATTTTTTCATTAACTGAAATATAAAATATAAATAACAAGTATAATTAAAAATTAATTCAAAATAAATTAAATAGGCAAAAATTCAAGAACCATGTCGACATCCCCCCTAGACCCATGTCGACATATAACATTTTTAATTTTTAAAATTTTTTCCCACCAAAATTCAAATAAGTGGTTATAAATTTCTCCTATTTCGAAATTTTCTTCATTCTCTATGTTCTCATTCTGTTCAATCTTCTGAAATCAATTTATCAATGGCCTCCTCTTCCAAATCAAACATAAAATCAACCTTTTCATTCCCATCGCCTACTTCTGGTCCGTTCCAACGTACAACGCTCGCTCGTGTGACGAAAATGGAGGATTCTCTGAAGGATACCCTTCAGTTAATGACTGAAATCCAAGTGATGCAACTTCGAATGGCCAAAGAACAAGAGAGGCAAGGCAAAATCCTTAGGAATTTGCAAAAATTTCTTATGGATAATCATGCTAACCCAATCTTAATTGACGAGGACTCTTTAGGAGATCATGAACAAGAGGAAAGTGAAGAAGAAGAAGAAGAACCAATGGAAGAAGAGCATGCGGAAGACAACGACAAAATCATTTGCGTTGGCGAAGTATGTTTTGACAAGGACGGAAACTTGGTTGAACAACGTGGAAATTTCTGTTTCCATTATCCAAATTGTTCGATCCATACATCTCCAATTGTCAAGGTGCTCAGTAGTTTCTTCTTTTTCGTTTTTTATCATTATGTGTATATTTGTCACGTTGTACGAAAATATAAATATAAACATATATATATATATATATTGTGTGTTCTTATATAAGATTCCTATATATATTATATATAAGTATTATATAGTTACTTGGTTAGGAATGTTAGTAGTTTAGGACTAAGTTTTAGGATTACAAGTAAGTATTGATTATGTATGATAACACTATCATTATAATCATATAGAATATTAGACTAAGTGTTATATAGTTTGGAGTTAATTTGTTTTTGTTTATGACAAAGGGGGAGAAATATAAAATAGGGTAGTTAGGCATAGATTAAGGGGGAGTTATTAGTTTTAGGGGGAGTTATTAGGATAGAAGTAATATTTTATAAACAAAGGTTGTCATCATCAAAAAGGGGGAGATTGTTAGTCCATGAGTTGATGGTTTTGATGACAACAACCTTAGAATAAGATTATAAAATATAAATACTAACAATATAGTTTAGATATATATGTATATGCAGGATTTAACCATGCAGGTACCAAGAATGAAGACTGTACAGTATAGAGATTCAAGATATCACGATTGAAGACTCATGAGTATCAAGAATATCAAGATTATCAAGAGTTCAAGATTTCAAGATAAGTATTGAGTCTAGAATTTTGTTAAAACTTCATAATAGCACTGAAATCTTCACTCCATTTTTCTTTTGGGATGGAACTTATTTCTACCTTTTTAGTGGCTTGCAAACCCACGACAAGTAGCTTACAAACCTACGACAAGTGGCTTACAAACCCACGAACATCCTAGTTTTGTACAAGTTCTCGACTCCTGATATGATGAGATATTCTGCAGGAAGAAGCTTGTAAAACTACTTCAAAATGATTTTCAAAACTACTTCAGAATGATTTTCAAAACTTCTTTTCAAAATGTTTTAGGCTTAAAAATTATCTTTTCAAATGATTTTCAAAAAAATGTTTTAGCCTTAAAATATTCTTTTGTTTTTGTTTTTAATAAACTCTGGTTTTTAAACTTCGTTTGTTTTAAACTATCTTTTAATTATAATATATTTATACTTAGATTTAAATATAAAATTATAGTAAAATTTTATATATATATTATTCTCTATATTTATCTATGTATTTTATCTATAGTCAAGTATATTTATAAAGTTTAAATAGTTTTTAATATAAGATAAAAGTTATTTTCAAAGAAAATCAAATCATCAAAAAATGCTTTGGGATGTCGACATGCCCTAGTACCCCATGTCGACATAGTGACAGTTAGATTCAAAAATTTGAATTTCAAAAGAAGTGTCTATTCGTCATAACTTTTCACAAATGGACATGGTTGTTGTTCTTCTATAAATAGGGGTTAGTTTCAATGAATTTGATATCAGATTTTCTGGTTTTTCACTTCTCTTCTTCTTCCACATTTTCTTATTCAAAATCCTATCATCACTCTACCGAAATCAACATTGAATCTAACTAGATTATCTCTGGTTTGATTCTCTATCACTATCTCAACAAGATCCAAGTGCTATTCAGAGTTATAGGCTTTTTTTCTAATTTATCTAGCGAGAAAAGGTGTGATTGTAGCCTTGGAAATCAATCAAGCGAGAAAAGGTGTGATTGTAGCCATGGAAATCAATTGGGTGAACTTGTTGCCCCGGAAATCAAGTATCTCTACCTAGAGGATTGTGATTTTGGAGGGTGTACCTCGTAGCCTTGAAACCGAGGGTTGTAATTGTTGAATTGCTTATGAAAGGAAATTCGTACTTAGTTTTGCGGGACTGGATGTAGGGTAACTCTGAACCAGTATAAAATCCGGTGTGTTCTTTCCTTTACTGCATTTACTTTATTTCTGCATCTGTGTTTGTTTCTGTGATTATATCTGTGTCTGAATATTACATACATTTGTGTTCAAATTAACATAAACTCAAAAAGATTTAGTAATTTCTTATAAACACTATTCACCCCCCTCTAGTGTTATTCCTAGCCTTAAGATCCGTAATCCGCATTCCTCACAACTATCTCAGCCTTTGGATATAGATTCTTATGATGGAGAGCTTTCTTAATAAGTTTCTCAAATGGCTCATCTATATGGTCTACTAGCTTCTCTCTAATATAGTCATCCAGACCTGTTAACAAGATTTCTTGTCAACACCCCAAAATGGTACTAAGGAAAGTGAATAATCCTTTATACAAGTAGTGCAGGAAAGAAGGTGTGAATCCTTTTATAACTGCCTTTCGATTAGGCTTTATTTAATGATATTTCCTCAAGCAAGCCTTTCGACTGTGTCGAAAGGGTCGGATTATGAGCTAAGTGACCTTTAAATCCAGTCGGGTAGTTATGATATCTCCTTCGAAAGCCTTCGTTTCAACTTGATTGATATACACTGAGTTAAGTTCTCTCAGATAGGTTTCGACTAGATTGGAGGTCTAAAGCTGTTGACTGGTTTGGGTTTCGATTACTGATCAGAAAGGGGAGGTTTCGACCTTGTCGGAAACTTGTGGACTTGCCCTTCTTGGATTTAAGTCAGAAATCACAAGCCTCAGTGGATCTGAGGTAGTTTTCGACCTTGTCGAAGGCTTTACACACAGAGTAGATAGCTTCGAATGGGTTACAGAAGTTATTAGAACTTAAAGAAGTTTTTACTATGTCAATTGGAGCCTTTCGATGGAGGTCAAACTTAGAAATAAAAGTGAATCCAGCAAAAGCTAAAATGAAATAGTAAAATAGCATAAAATGATTGAAACTTACCTTTCTCCAACTCCAAAGACTTTATTTCTCTAAATTCCCAAATTGATTTACAAAATAGGGTTACAATGCTTTTATTAAGAGAATACAAGTTCAAGATGAGAAGAATCGAATCCCTCAAAACGTGACCCCTTGGGTCTTATTTATAGATGCATTCTGGCACCTTTCGACCCTGATGCTTTCGACTGGGTTGGAAGGTGGCTTTAGAGAGACTTAGGAAAGCTTCCGCCTTTGTGGAAAGGTATGGCAGTGCTTCTCTTCTTTAAGTTGTCTTAAAAGTGCTTTCGACTCTGTCGTTAGCCTTTGCCTTTTGGTTTCGATGATGTTGGTTATGCCCATGCTCTTGTTTTGATCTAATGCCGAACCCTTCCTGGACCACACTAGTTTCGACCAATTCGAAAGACTTACTATAGCTTTCGAAGGGGTTGCTCCAGATAATACTTGCTTCTTAGCAGTTTAAATGATGATGAAACCATTGGTTTTGAATGGTTTGGCATATATTTAAAGAGTTATTCTTCATTGTCTTCGGAAGGTGTGGCTCCGACTTGATCAAAAGACCTTCATCTAGTTGAGGCGTAATCAATAAAAGCGGAAGGAAGCTTTCGTCTCCTTCACCTTCTTCGAAAGGTACGATTAATCTAGATATTGATAGGAGGAACCTTCTGACACCTTCGAAAGGTCTTTAAGCTTTTAAACTTTGATGGCAGGATCCCTTCGACTCCTTCGAAAGGTTTGGCTGCAGCTCTTCTCTCTAGCTCTTTACTCAAAGAGGTCTCAACTTAGTCGAAAGGTGAATTTTTGGACTAACATTTGCCCCCCCCTTGCGAAGGGATGCTTTTGACTTTCCAAGTCATCTTTGTCGAAACCTAGAAATTTCTCGCCTCTTGGCCTTCCCGCATAGATCTGGACCGTCCATTCAAATCTGATCTAATCGCTGATATCTTCGGGAGACTTTTCTTATATAACACGCTTTCCTTCTTCTTCTTCTTTTTACATTTCTTCAATTAAAATTCAATATGCAAGTAATATTGTTCCAGATATTCTCAAACTTCCAATTTATTTCAGAAATTCAAGCAATCACAAATCTTATTCGTAAGTTCCAATTTAATTTTATTTCACTTATATTAATCGAATTCTAGTTTTTCTAATTTCAAAACTGAAATTCGACCTCGTGCTGTTCAATTTTCAATTTTTGGAAGGTAGATTAGATTCGATTTACTAAAAAATACATTTTTGAACTATATTTCTGGGATTAATAAAATTTGTTTGTTTTTTTTGAAATTGTTAGTGAATGATACTTAAGCCCATCTTTTTATCGGGTTTGGATTTTTTATTTCAAAATTTTCTATTTTTATCCATTGTTAGTTAATCTGGGTCGTTAATTGGTTAATTAGTTTATGCTTTTTGGAAATCGAGACAAGTTGATCAGTTTGAATTCATTAATTTAGCAAATTAGGTTTTCTTGTTCGTGAAGAAATTTTTGAAAACCTAGATTTGCAATCGGGTTTGGGGGTTAATTAAACCTGATTCATTTACCCGAAAATTTCTTGTGTATGAATGAAAAATTTGGCGCCACAAAATGACTTTTATACCCATTCGAAAGAGATTGAGGCGGCAACATTGGGTTTTCTTCCTTAGCTCCTTTCGATGGGGTCGAAAGGTATTATAATGCCAACTAGATCATATTTGTCGAAAGGTTATGCTATTAGGTAGGGAATAGGAACTCCTTTGATAGCAAAACGTTTCGACTTAGTCGAAACCCCTTCTTTCGATTGCAAACCATTTTCCTTAGTTTATTTTTGGAATCATTAGATCCTTTCAAACCCTTTGACACCACCTTTACCTTCTAGGTCGAAACCCCCTAGAGTTGTTTTTGTTCAGTTTGTCGAAATGATCTAAGTGTATATGGGTTTAACTTAGAACCTTTCGACTTCAATGAGTGGGTTAGGTTTTTCCAACATTAGCATTTATCCTCAGATAACCTAAGTTATTGGTTTCGATAATGTCGAAGGGTCTTGTTGTCTAGTTTATGTAATGTTTGTAGTGTATATGTTTGTTTAAGTTTTTTAGTTGATCCTAACTATCTTTCCTTAGCAACTAGGTTCTTACAAAGCTTTCGACACTGTTGAAAAGTGATGTATGAACAAGTATTACGCTTTAACCTTTTGACTTTGTCAATAGCTCAAGGAACACTTTTATCTAGGCTTTCGACAATGTCAAGACATGTTTGTTAAATGATGAAGCTCTTTTCCTTTCGACTTTGTCGGAAGCCTAGTGTTTTTGGTTTTTGACTTAATCTATTTGCACAATCTTGAAGTTTTATATTCATTTTCATGTTTAAGTTATCTAAGTAGGTTTCTTTGTCTGATTCTTGAAAGTATTCCAAACTCATAAATAACTAAGGATTTTAACTAAAACGTTTTCACCTGGCAGAATCATGAGTTCTCTGAAGAAAGCTGAAGCCATTTCCAAGCGTTCTTCCATTGCAACCCAAGATGAAGTTAATGCCATCCTCAATGATTTTGGCATCATCAGAACTGAAGCCATTCCACCTTAGGAAACTGACACCGTAGATAACCCTCTTGAAGGGTATTTTGCTTATACTGTTATCCACATATGGCATGGCAGATTCTTACCCTTCCTAGAGTTCTTATCTTCATATCTATCTTATGTTGGAATCGCCCCAATCCAGTTGTCTCCAAACGTTTATACTTATCTCCTGTCTCTAGAGATGATGGTGTTGGAATCTAGGCTCCCTTATCTTAATGCTGAAGTGCTAAACTTCTTAACCAAGTTGGTAAAGCTGAGCAATCTCAACAACCAAATATATAGAGCTAACCCCCATAAGAAGTTAGTATCCAAAGGGGTCAACAAATTTAGGGACTGGGAAAACCAGTTCTTCTTCGTCAAATGTTTTGCTAATATTCGCGGGACTTTTGCTTCTCCCCGTAATCTTGACTTGTGTTGTCTTTCCCCCACTCAATGTTTTCTGTTAACTAGTCTCTTGCTTTATTAGGTGTCCCTACCAAGGAGCTTAATGATGTCGACAAGAGAACAGTTGATTCTCTAATTGTGGCTTTTAGACAAATTGGGAGCAGACTGACGCTTCTAACTCCCTCAAATTTAAGAAAGCACTCTCTTCTACTAGTGGGACAGAGGATCTTAGGAACTCCTCCCTCTATCTAGCGTACTTCACACGGCAAACGCTTTCTCTCTTTCGGAGATGTTGAACACTTCTCTCCATTGTCTCCTATCTATGCAGACCATCATGTTACGTTATCGGTCTAGTATTTGCTTTTCGTCCCTGGTCTTTGAATTATTTTGGCTGACTTTTAATCTGCTTGAATTTGTTTCAACTTCTTCTCAAGTCACAGTGTCTGCTAGCGGTGCTGCCTCTCCTCCACCAACTTCTGGAGTGACATCAATTATTGCCTCCTTTGTAAAGTCCAAGCAAATTTTCAAAAGGAAGCTAATGGAATCTTCCTCAGATGTGCCTCCGAAGAAAATTGCTAAAGTTATAGAAGTGGAGGAAGAGGAGGAACGCTTATCTTCTGAATAAGTTCCGAAGAGCCCTGTTGTTGAAGCCCCCAAAGATAAACCAAAGCAAACTACACCTATTCCTGACCCTCTTTCATGCATCTCTATCTCTGATTCCCCTGCTACACTTGAGCAGATGCAGCTGGCTTTATTGACGACTCCTTCTATGAAACAAATTCCTCCAAAGCCATCGTCTTCTACTCCGCCAGCTATAAATTTTATAGAGATAGTTGAGCTTATTTTGCATTCTGAATCTTTTACTTCTTCTTGCCCTCCCTCTTTCACTCCAGATTTGGTGGGGCATTATCGCTCTCTAATGGAGCGGCAAATCTAATAAGTTTCTCGTTAACTATCCTTATCATCATCAGTTTTTTCTTTTATCACTAACTTGTGTTATATTTTTCTTTCAGATTTTAAAGAGCTGATTAGCTTTGAACGAACATGTTTCAAAGTCTTCCCTCGAATCCTCTTAGCTTCAGGAGCAAAATTCTAAGCTTAAAAACCAAATGTCTTCACTTTCTGCTGCTAAGGATGACGTCTCCACAGAATTAAAACAAGTAAAGGCCTCTATTGTTCGAGTTGAGTCTGATCTAGAGGCTGAAATGTGTGCTCGTCAACTTGTTGCCGATGAGAAGCTTGCTATTGAGCTCACTTTGAAGGATTCAAAAGACGAGAAGACTCGTCTGGTCATGAAGAACATCTCTTTGAAAGATAAATTCAAGAAGACCAGAGCTTTGCTTAAACTTGTTGTCCGCACCCTTACCGACGTCAAGCAGTAAGTGTCCTAGTTTGTCGATGTCACATTAGGGAAAATGATGCTGAAGAACTATGAAGATGCCCTCATGCTTGCATATACCGACAACTATAGAATTGCCCTGGCTTCGGCTTTCCTTCACTTGATCCTGCCCTAGCCGAAAGAGTGATGGGAAAAATCAATCAGATGAAGCAGGGTATTGAACCTAAGGATGAGGAAGAAATTAATGCTGCTGAAGTTCTTTCTTTTGATGTCCCCTCCTTCGAAATCGAATCAGACTCTGAGGAGGAGTGTGACAAGGATGACGCATCGAGGAAAAAGATGATGATAACGACGATGACAGTGATGATGATAACGATGGTGATGATGATGATGACCTTGCTGGAGGCCAAGCTCTTGATGGTGACAAAGGGGGTCCTTTTGGAGTTTCAGAAAAGGACGGTGGCGATCAAGCTGAATTCCCTGAAAATGAGTCATCCCCTCAAAAGGATGTTCCACCTGCATCCAACGGGCCTTCTGCTGCTCCAGAAGGTGAGCCTGCTCCTGCCCAAACTGAGGATCCGAAAGAGAAAGAGTAGGCCTCCCAGGCTTCTGTTCCAATTTCCCAGGTATTGAATTCCCTGTTTAAATATCTTTCTCTCCGAAGATAATAATTAGTGTAAAATCATTCATTTTAGATAAGGAGGAAGTCTCAACTTCCCTATAGAACAAAAGTTGAAAGAAAACAAGCAGATGTAGGGAGTTAGATAGACAGATAAAGGAGCATAACATCCTCTCTTAAAAGTATCACAGTTTCGATTGGAGTGCCTCTGTTCTAGCATCTTTTAAAAATCAAAGGGCAGCCCCATTATTAAAGAGAGCGCGCCTCCGATACGACGCTCTCTTAAAGGAGAATCGGGAGTTGCTTACTTTATTTTGAATGATGATCGAAGAAAGGGATATTTTAGTTAACTTTTTGTATAAAGCTTATTGTAGACATTCTATTATAGACTTTTCGTACTTAGGCGAATTCAGCGGGGGTATACTCAGACGTTTCCATAAAAAATACTAAGATGAATTCAGATCTGACTCGCATCCTGGAGCTTACTGGAACTTACCGCGGGCCAGGTCGATTCCTCAAGATCTCCCCCCCTGAAAAGCTTAAGTACTAATCTATTTTTGAGTTTTTCTCTAAGTCTATTTTGTATGAACCAGATGAATGATTGAATATGTAATAATTAATTGATTTCTGAATACATGTTTTAGCTCTATTTTCTATGCTTGACTTCTCTTTACTATACTATTACAGAATGACAGTTCTTTAGGTCAACTCATCCCTAGAGACCACTTAAGACAATATGTTAAATTGAAAAGGTTTTACTCTAAAAATTCATCAATTTTAAAGACTTTGAAATTAGCGAGATATTGCTTTCTTCGAGATTTACAAAAATTGTACTTGGAATACCCTCGCCTCCGTTTTGACTTCATCGGCGATGAGAAGGTAATATTCCTTAAAGATATCAGAACATTCCACTCTAAATTAATTTGCAGTCGCGATAGTCCCCCAGTTGGGAAATGGGACTATAGCAAATGCCCGCCGGTCATAACCCCAGAAGGAGTTACTATGCCTTTTGATTCGACAGTTATGCTTTAAGCTAACTCTCAAGATAAAGTTATAAAAGTAGTTTCCCAGCTTTAAATGTAATCAAGTTGTTTATTGTACCTTTTAATTTTATTGTTGTTTGAGTTGTAATTCGTTATTATAATAATAAAGATATATATATATATATATTATCCAGATCTTGACTTTTATTTTATTTCTTTTGCTTAAATAGGAGCTACAGTTGTCCTCAACTTCTCTTCCTCATAATTTATCATCACGTGTTGATGCTATTAGAGAGAAGTTGTTTACAGTGAGCGAAGGAATTGTGGTTAGTGATGTGGTCTTATTAGAACGCTTCGGCGGTAACGTCGAAGCTGTAAAATGGCACAAGTGGTATTTTCTTCAATAAACCATTGCCAGCGGTCACAAATATCACATTGCCTACCTTGAGGCTAAAATCAAGAATAAAGATGAGATGATCACCATGCTTAAACGACAAGTGAAGACAAATCCCTCAATCGACTTAGATCAAAAGATGACTGAACTTATTCAGCAAATAAGCGACTTGGAGTTGAAATTAAAAGATAGTCAGGCACAGTGTGGCTCTCTGGAATTCATCATGGGGGACAAGACATCGAGTATTGACTTGTCGGTTCCTCACTCTACTCCTATGGTTACTAAACCCACCAGGTCGAAGCTTCTTGCGGCCGAAAAATTCCCTACTATGCTCAACCCTCCCCCCGGCTTAGACGAGTATGCCGTGGGCAACTGGTGCAGGAGAGTCAAGTTTGAAATAGCCAAATATTTCG
Source organism: Allium fistulosum (assembly GCA_030737815.1). NCBI lineage: Eukaryota > Viridiplantae > Streptophyta > Magnoliopsida > Asparagales > Amaryllidaceae > Allium > Allium fistulosum. Next base: position 407,660,410 of record CM060908.1, on the reverse strand, counting down.
ATGAGCAACAGAAGGTCAAATATTCTCAAACTATTAATCATTATGTCGCCAAGAATCAAAAGCTCGAGCGCGATATTTATCTCTTGCAAAAGCGTGTTGCCGAATTAGAATAGGATAACAAGACCCTTTGGGAAGCAAATAGAGCCTTCAATAGCGCTTTGAAAACTAACATTGTTGCCATTAACGACGAAGAAAAAATAAGAAAGAAAGAGAAGAAACTCAAGGAAGATCTCTGAACGGCCATTCGCCATGTCATGGACCCTTCATTCGTAGAGACTCTTAACAAGGCCGCTCAAGATTTGTAATTTATTTGTATGTCTAACTTGAATGAACTTGTTCTATATATATGTAAACAATTTCATAGACTTGTAAATTATCTCATGTCTTATATAAATTATATAAATTTGGAAAGTAGCACCTGATTTGCACTCCTTTTCTATGATGTCACTTTTGAAATGCCTTTGATTTGCTCATTCATTGATTTTTAGACTTGCTGAATCTTTTGTTATTCCCTGCTGTTCTGATTTTCCTAAAAAGCATGTAGCAAAAAATATTTCTAATTGTTATCTTGAAATCGAGATATTTGTCTTTATATGTCATTTGCTTGGATTAACGAATCATCCTGTTAATTATATGATAAGTAATTTATACTAAATGTTAAAATCTCATCTTTAACCATGATGAGGGATGATCAAGAATTTAACTCCTTCCACTTGGCTGGTGTAACGGCCCGAAATTTTCGATCGCGAAAATTCTAGATAGTTAGGAAAAGAAGAAAGAGATAGAAGAAGAAGAAACAAAAATACAGCACTGATTCTCACAAAACGCAGCGGATCAAAATATAATATCAAATAAAATAACAGTTATACAAGGAAAAACTGTATCAGCTAATTTACATCAATACATCAGAGTTACAACATTTCACAATCACTGGACAGTTAAAATAACTTGTCCCAGATAAATAACAATATATCACAATGGAATACACTCCATAAGTTCCTGCAACCTAGCTCGCCTCCTGAGCTCCAGAACGTCCTTACCTGAAAATCTATAATACTCGGTCTGACCCGAGCATTACAATAAAGCAACACCCGGGTCAGGCTGGAAACAAGCGTGAGTAAACCCATAATATGAAATACCAAGCTATAAAGCTTCTTTGAAACCAGGGTAACTCGTACCTCACTACGAGTTCTAATCATTCTATAGCCAAACACTTATTTCACAAAATAATGTATAAGTACCGTTACTTAGTTTCAATGGTCTAGTTTACTTAATTTATTCCATTCCAGCCTATTTGATTCCATAATCAAATCTATAAAGAATTATAGATTACTAATCGAAGTGGTTCCGGATATCGCTGATATTCGATCCCAGTCTCTACGAATTCAATACCATCTTTCTAATCCAAATTGTTTAAGTTAAAACAATTCAATTTAACTTCAGAATATCATATTCTCACAGCAATTCATCACAGATAGATAACTTACATTATCACAGTTCAACCAAAGCATTTCATATCACAGACATCATAATTTATCAAACTAGAGATATTAATCACTCTCAAGCATTCAATACAATTTAATCATCCATAAGCAAGATTAATTAGTCACATAATTATAGTTAATTTAATTAACTCAAATTGAATCAATTACTTATGAATTCATTATCTAATCTTGCTTAATTCACATTAACAAATTACAAACCATTTGTTAATATTTTAATTAATTAAATGAAATAAATTAATCATTCTTTAATTACCCATCTTAATTAATCATCCTTGATTAATTATTCTTTAATTACATTAAGTACTTAGCCTTTGATTAATTACATAGATTAATTATCCTTTAACCATTCACATTAATTAACCTTTAATCACTCTCATTATTAATTAATGATCCTTAATTAATTACATTAATTAACTAACCCTTTAATTAATTAATTAATCCTTTAATTAATTAATTACACTAAGTAATTAATCCCTAATTACTTCCATTAAGTAATTAACCTTTGATTATAAATTAATTAACCTTTAAGTATAAATTAATTAACCTTAATTACTTTCATTAACTAATTAACCTAACATAATTATTTTTAAACAAAATAATTTTTAAAACATCTAAATTAACATTTTAAATCTTTGAAACTTATTGAAAACTTGTTAACAAATTTACTTTGCTTGAAAACTTTGGACTTGTACAACTTAACAAAACCCAGGCCCAAAAATCAATTTTCTCGAGCCAACACTCGTGCCACACTCGCATCTGCTACCTTCGAAAAACCTGAGAACGACTTCGAGCAACTCACCAACATTCCCGATGCTCTCATCACATACCTACCATCAGATACCAGAGGATACGCGTGCACGTGCACCACCAAATCTGACAAACTTCGACCCTCGCCGAGACACCCATAAGTCGACGATGATCTATACTAATGCTCAGACCATCCAGCTCCGACGAACTCGACTGGAATCGAAATTTAGCTATTCGATCAATTCTGGAAATCTTCCCGATCGACAAAACCACCCCTCACCATCGCCTCCGATCACCTGAGGCCTCGCGATCACGTCCCTAGCCTCGTCGTTGACTCACGTTCCGATCTCCCCTGGTCCGATCGTCTCCGGTCCACCCACGACGTCGCACAAACTCAAGGATCAACGTCGACCAATCCTAGTCCTTAAACCCTACAAAGCTACCGTGCCGCCACCATGATGATCGAAAAATTCTCCGATCATTTTTGCCGATGTCCTCCACCCTCAAGCATGCTTCAGCAATGATCCCGAGACCTACCACTTCGCTGATCACAAGTAATCGAATAAAATCCCAATTCTGATCATCACATCATTTCTCTCAAACTACTAGCTTAAAAATCTTGATTTTATCATTAGAAATCATAGTTTTCAAAATCAAACAACATTATATAAGTTAATCAAGAAATCATGATAATCGAATTTTTATGAAATGTTTAATTCTCACTGTATATTTCATTTTTCCCAAATAATCTAAAATAATTTCACTTGAAACCATTTTTAAAAATGATGTTACACTCATACAAACATATTTCATTTAGAGATCATATCCAAAAACTGATCGGGGAAAGAGAATTTGAATTTTTAAATGGGTTTAAGCCTCTAAATTGTTTTGAACAAGGGATATATGCCTGTACACAGAGTTGCATATATAAACATCATACATATATACCTGAAATCATACTTAAACAAACATGCAAAGAATTTCACATCATTGCATCTATAATTTATCAGGTTAAAAACATATTTAAACTTTTCTAAAAGTAGTTTACTCATTGATAATGTTGAACAGAGAACACTGCTTTTGAAACTGCTAGCTTGCCTTTGAAGATCTTGTCTGCTGCTTGAGTTGTTTGATTTGTTTTAAGTTGTGAAATGGCAGGACTTGGTATATATTTTTCTTTGTTTTACTTAGCTTGTTCTCGAATGGAAGAAAATGAAACAAAGGCAGAGGTATTGAGGTATATAAGAGAAAGTATACTGGTGCTCTTTGTTGTACCCAGCAAGCTTCTTTTCTCTTCTTTTTTTTAATTTTCTTTGGTCAGAAACTTGCTTGACCAAATTTTGTTGTGACATTGATTTTGTGTTTTGTCTGCTTGAAAGGATAGGTATTTAATGTTGTGTTTCCTAAGTTGACTACATGGATATATAGATATGCTCTTACATACCTATACTCTACATACAAACACTCATGAACATAGTTTTTGTCATACTTTTATATACATTTGTTTACTTGTATATGTCTTACCCGCATACACATACACACATTTTATATGTTTGTCATCATTCGTACATTTCCATTTTATCACTTTCACCATTTCATTTAACATATGAACATATATACTTACTTATGTGTATTTTACTATTATACATGTTTCCATTTATACAAATTTTCATATATATTATTCTATATGAGCCTACATTCATATACATGCATGTTTATATACTCATACCTATGTGTTTTCAATTACCGTATACATATTAATGTACTCAAATGTATATATATGTATTTATATTGATCATCATCAATTTGTATATGCTACACATATATTTATGGATGTTTTATCTTTTATTTATATGGTGGGGTTTATTATTTATTTTCTACGAGATTTATCATATCCAGAGATTTTAAAATTCAATGTTTATTATGGTTTTTAAATCAATCGATATATCCAAATATCTTTAATCATCAGAATGTTATTTGTTCGACAAATCAAAACTAATATTTCAATGATCTAATTTAGTTAATTACCAATTAACTACCGTTAAAAATCCGGGTCGTCACATTCCTCCCCCCTTTAGAACTTTTCGTCCTCGAAAAGGAATGAAACCAGAATTTATGAAAATGCTTAAAATCAGATAAATATATTTTTTGATCATTTTTAAAACACTTTATAATATCTATATAATATTAATAAAATAGTTTTTATAAAAATACTTTTATAACTCGATGTTTCGACCGGTCCATCCTTGTTCTCATAGAAATTCGGTCATACGTTGATCAGGCGTAGGACTGAAAATCTATAAGTACTTAGCAGACCCATTTCAACATCTAGTGAAAATACTTGAAAAATAATTTTATTGAAAATATCGAAAACATTTTTGAAAATAGAGGAAATATCTTTGGTGAGAATGCTTTGGAAATCATCATCCCCATCCCTGGTCGCAGTTAACCCGATGGTTACGTTGCCATCCCGGAAAAATACATAGATAATTGTAGGCCTCCGCACCCCTCGATTACGCCAAGGAACCCGCTATAGATCGCAGTTATACCCGGGCTTTACGTTGCTATCACAGCAAAAACCCATATAACTGTAGGCATCGGTGCCCTCGAATTTCGCTGCCAAAAGAATGAAACTTCTCCACTCGACCATAGATCGTAGTCTACCGATGTTACGTTGCCATCCCGGCAAAATCAAGTGTAGACTGTTGGCACTCATCCTCCACACGATTTTCGCTATGGTCCACACAGTAGATCGCAGCGACATCGAGTTACGCTGTCGTCACAGCATAACCCAAATGCCCATGTAGGCATCAGCGCCCTCAACTTTCGCTACCCAACAATCCTCAGGAACTAGTTTGTCTGGACTCCTCACATGATCAACTTTAGACCCCCCCCCCTTAGGGCTCAAGGTAGTACCACCCTGTGGCACTCCTGAGAAGTTCATTCAAGGGAGCGCCTTTTTCCCAGAGCCACTTCAAAACACTTTATACTATATATATATAGTATCTCCAAATCATACATCAAGTATGAATCTCATATAAATCTCCTTTCTCAAAATCGATTATCCCAAAATCGATAATTCACAAACTAGGCTTTCCAAGTTCCAAATTTGAATTCCCTCAAAAATCAAAAGCCTTTTTAGAAATCCATAGGTTCCCAAAACTTTTTCCCAAAATCATTTTCACAAAATCCTTTATATATACGTGTATATATATAATAACCTGGGAAATTTTTGAATCACTTCATACTTGTATAAATTCACTTTTATACTTCAAATACTTTCAAAACCCTTTTCTTATGTCAATAGATTAAGAAAGGGGAGTTTACCATATATAACAAAGATATATAACTTTGTTTATTCCAAATCAAATATTCAAATTTGATTACTCTTTTATAAAGTTATTAACCACATTACTTTTCTTCATAAAGGGAATCTTTAATCATAGAAATTTCCAATTTCCATTTTACCTCATCATATATTTCACAAAATATACTCTTCATTTCAAAGACCATTTTACAATTCTTATCCATAAATTTTCAATATCAATTTCATTCAAACCCGTACAATGTACACATATTATCTGTACGCTATATCAATCTGATCGCTCACTCGATCACACAATTTCACTTCCGAACTAGTATTGTCCACCCGACTTCCTAGTGCGGACTCAGATTTGGTTTCTTGATCAGAAACCATTATTCTCCTTGCATAGTCACAACTATGATAGAGAATATCCAGAACCAATCAAAAATCCATATCCAGGTTCACCGTCGAAAATTGAGTGGAAAATTCCAACTCGGATCGATATAACTATCTCGGAATTCTGTGCACGAATCTGGATCAATTCACTATGCGAATAGAATAATATACGTACATCCTACGTATTTATCTTCATTGATTATTAGCTAAATCAATTTCTCCTTTTCTATTCACATCCCTTTTAATCTCTATCCACTTATTCACCTTTGCTTTAATCCTCTCTTGGATTACCATTTTAATTCTTATCTCAATTGGATATTTAATCATAAACAGTTTGTACTCTAATCAGCTTAAATTTAGAAAATAGCTTGAAATTTTTTAAAATAAATAAGTAGTTAAAAAATAATTATTAACTGTAAAAAGCTGTAAAATAGTTAAGTAATTGTAAATAGTTGAAAAATAGTAATTATTTATAAAACAGTTGAAAAACAGTAATTAGTTTATAAATCAGTTGTAATATTGTTAAATAGTTCCAAAAGTAATTGTAAAACAAGTTTAAGATAGTTTTAGGTTTAAAAGAAAAGTTGTATAGCAAATAGTTTGGAAAAATAGATTTATATTAAAACAATTTATTTTGAAAATAGTCCAGAGTCAAACTATTCAATACCCCATCAATTCAATTTAAATTTCCACTTCCATTTAAATTGACTCACTTCTAATTTGAATAACTTCAATTTCCCTTGAACTTGATTTATCCCCAATTCAAGTTGAATTAACCTCAATTTCTTTCCAAATTTAGATCAAATTCCATTTGATTTTAAACATATTCACTTCAATTACAATTTCAAATTATTCAAATTAATTTAGACTAATTTCAAATTCAATCCACTTCAATTTCAAATCATTTCAATTTCTATATGAATTAATCCCAATTCCCATTTGAATTTGAACTCATTCAATCTTCAATTTTATTTCAAATTAATCCAATTCATATTTTCCATTTGAATTTTACACTTATCCATCTTCAATTCTAGTTAATTCAAACTAAATTAAATTTGAACTGATGAAATCTGAATCTCAACTTTAATCCATCTCGAATTATATAAATTCGAGTTAATTTTCAAATGTTGATTTAACCCCTTAAATTAAACTAACCTTTCTTTTTAAATCAATAATCCCAATCTTCAAATAATTTAATTCTGAGTCCAATTCTCAAAATTCCATTTTAAATTATCTTTACTTAACTTATTTCAAAGTTCAAATAAGAGTTCAAAACAATTTTATCTTAAAAATTCAATTTATTACCCAATTTTATCTTCCAGTTTTGAAACCAGTTCTTAAACAAATTTTAATTTACAAATTCATTTATTCAAATTTTCAGTTCAAAGTAATTCCATATCCTTAATTTCAAATTAAAGTTTAATTTCCCTTTTATCTCAATAATGGATATATTACCACACTTCATTCTTCATTCATTTAAACAAATCCAATTTACAATTTAAAGATTATTAATAACAATAGGATGACATCATCCAATTTATTCTAAAACATCCATCCATTTTCAATTTCCAGATCTCATACCCATTTTGAGATCACACAAACTCCCAATTCAAATTAACCATTAAACTTCCCAAGTTAGATTCCAATTCCATCTTGAAATTTCCAATTCAGGTTGCTTGTTAAATTATTTAACTTTCCCAAAGTTAAGTTCAATTTACTTAATCCAGCCAACCTTACCCAATTTGGATTCCCATTTCAAATTTTAAACTTCACATTAATAATCTTATAAGTTCGAAAACTTACCACCTTGGGTATCACATATCATTCCAAATTTAAAACTCAATATTTAGAGTTTATTTCAAACCATCTTTGATATTATGAATATTCCTCATATATACATATTATTTCCATTACACACTAAGTTATCCTTAAATTTTAAATCACCTTTGGTTTTAGTTCAAAATAGTTTTCTTTAATGCTTTCAAACAACTCTTATTTTAAATTAAGATCACCTTCAAAATATTCTAAATAATACTCTTTATTATTTCTATTAACATTTGAAACAATTTCAAAACTTTTCGATTTACATCCTTTCTAATTTACAAGTTATTCACATCTAATGGTTACTTCCTTAAAACATTTATGTGTTTATTGGAAAACAATCATCCAATTTAAACTCAATAACCATTTATTTTCTGGTTTGAAACCATTTTAATTCATTTTATTTGTATAGTTCATTTTATCCAATCCTTATTTGGATATGTATATATATATTACTTAATTTCTTATTTAATAACCAATTATTGCTTTATAAATATGATATAAACTTTTATAAAATCATCCAGTTTTAAAACCATTTTTAAAACCTTTATATAAGAAAATAAGTACGCTCTCGTATATATATATAGATACTCAACTCATCCTAGGGTACCGCTGACCCTATCCTTGATGAGTAAACCCACCAGAGCCAAGGTTCTCGCTTAACATTCGCTCTGATACCAAATGTAACGGCCCGAAATTTTTGATCGCGAAAATTCCAGATAGTTAGGAAAAGAAGAAAGAGATAGAAGAAGAAGAAACAGAAACACAGCACTGATTCTCACAAAACGCAGCGGATCAAAATATAATATCAAATAAAATAACAGTTATACAAGGAAAAACTGTATCAGCTAATTTACATCAATACATCAGAGTTACAACATTTCACAATCACTGGACAGTTAAAATAACTTTTCCCAGATAAATCACAATATATCACATCAGAATACACTCCATACGTTCTTGCCATCCAGCTTGCCTCCTGAGCTCTAGAACATCCTTACTTGAAAATCTGTAATACTCGGTCTGACCCGAGCATTACAATAAAGTAATACTCGGGTCAGGCTGGAAACCAGCGTGAGTAAACCCATAATAAGAAATACCAAGCTATAAAGCTTCTTTGAAACTAGGGTAACTCGTACCTCACTACGAGTTCTAATCATTCTATAGCCAAACACTTATTTCACAAAATAAAGTCTAAGTACCGTTACTTAGTTTCAAAGGTCTAGTTTACTTAATTTATTACATTCTAGCCTATTTGATTCCATACTCAAATCTATAAAGAATTATAGATTAATCGAAGTGGTTCCGGATATCGCTGATATCCAATCCCGATCTCTTTGAATTCAATACCATCTTTCTAATCCAAATTGTTTAAGTTAAAACAATTCAATTTAACTTCAGAATATCATATTCTCACAGCAATTCATCACAGATAGATAACTTACATTATCACAGTTCAACCAAAGCATTTCATATCACAGACATCATAATTTATCAGACTAGAGATATTAATCACTCTCAAGCATTCAATACAATTTAATCATCCATAAGCAAGATTAATTAGTCCCATAATTATAGTTAATTTACTTAACTCAAATTGAATCAATTACTTATGAATTCATTATCTAATCTTGCTTAATTCACATTAACAAATTACAAACCATTTGTTAATATTTTAGTTAATTAAATGAAATAAATTAATCATCCTTTAATTACCCATCTTAATTAATCATCCTTGATTAATTATTCTTTAATTACATTAAGTACTTAGCCTTTAATTAATTACATAGATTAATTATCCTTTAACCATTCACATTAATTAATCTTTAATCACTCTCATTATTAATTAATGATCCTTAGTTAATTACATTAACCCTTTAATTAATTAATTAACCCTTTAATTAATTAATTACACTAAGTAATTAATCCCTAATTACTTCTATTAAGTAATTAACCTTTGATTATAAATTAATTAACCTTTAAGTATAAATTAATTAACCTTAATTACTTTCATTAACTGATTAACCTAACATGATTATTTTTAAACAAAACAATTTTTAAAACATCTAAATTAACATTTTAAATCTTTGAAACTTATTGAAAACTTGTTAACAAATTTACTTTGCTTAAAAACTTTGGACTTGTACAACTTAACAAAACCCGGGCCTAAAAATCAATTTTCCCGAGCCAACAGTCGTGCCCACACTCGCATCTGCTACCTTCGAAAACCCCGAGAACGACTTCGAGCAACTCACCAACATTCCCGATGCTCTCATCACATACCTACCATCAGATACCAGAGGATACACGTGCACGTGCACCACCAAATCTGACCAACTCCGACCCTCACCGAGACACCAACAAGTCGACGATGATCTATACTAATGCTCCGACCACCCAGCTCCGACGAAGTCGACTGGAATCGAAATTTAGCTGTTCGATCAATTCTGGAAATCATCCCGATCGACAAAACCACCCCTCGCCATCACCTCTGATCACCTGAGGCCACGCGATCACGTCCCTAGCCTCGTCGTTGACTCATGTTCCGATCTCCCTTGGTCTGATCGTCTCCGGTCCACCCACGACGTCGCACAAACTCAAGGATCAACGTCGACCAATCCTAGTCCATAAACCCTACAAAGCTACTGTGCCGCCACCATGATGATCGGAAAATTCTCTAATCATTTTTGCCGAGGTCCCCCACCCTCAAGCATGCTTCAGCAATGATCCCGAGACCTACCACTTCGCTGATCACCATAAATCGAATAAAATCCCAATTCTGATCATCCCATCATTTCTCTCAAACTACTAGCTTAAAAATCTTGATTTTATCATTAAAAGTCATAGTTTTCAAAATCGAACAACATTATATAAGTGAATCAAGAAATCATGATAGTCGAATTTTTATGAAATGTTTAATTCTCACTGTATATTTCATTTTTCCCAAATAATCTAAAATAATTTCACCTGAAACCATTTTTAAAAATGATGTTACACTCATACAAACATATTTCATTTAGAGATCATATCCAAAAACTGATCGGGGAAGGAGAATTTGAATTTTTAAATGGGTTTAAGCCTCTAAATTGTTTTGAACAAGGGATATATGCCTGTACACAGACATGCATATATAAACATCATACATACATACCTGAAATCATACTTAAACAAACATGCAAAGCATTTCACATCATTACATCTATAATTTATCATGTTAAAAATAGATTTAAACTTTTATAAAAGTAGTTCACTCACTGATAATGTTGAACAGAGAACACTGCTTTTGAAACTGCTAGCTTGCCTTTGAAGATCTTGTCTGCTGCTTGAGTTGTTTGATTTGTTTTAAGTTGTGAAATGGCAGGACTTGGTATATATTTTTCTTTGTTTTACTTAGCTTGTTCTCGAATGGAAGAAAATGAAACAAAGGCAGAGGTATTGAGGTATATAAGAGAAAGTATACTGGTGCTCTTTGTTGTACCCAGCAAGCTTCTTTTCTCTTCTTTTTTTTTAATTTTCTTTGGTCAGAAACTTGCTTGACCAAATTTTGCTGTGACATTGATTTTATGTTTTGTGTGCTTGAAAGGATAGGTATTTAATGTTGTGTTTCCTATGTTGACTACATGGATATATAGATATGCTCTTACATACCTATACTCTACATACAAACACTCATGAACATAGTTTTTGTCATACTTTTGAGAGGAATGCGGAATATGGATCTTAAGGCTAGGAATAACACTAGAGGGGGTGGTGAATAGTGTTTTTTAGAAATTGTTAACTCTTTTTGAATTAATGTTAATTTGAACATAAATGTATGAAATATTCAGACACAGATATAATCACAGAAACAGACACAGATGCAGAAATAAAGTAAATGCAGTAAAGGAAATAACACACCGGATTTTATACTGGTTTGGGGTTACCCTACATCCAGTCCCGCACAACTAAGTACGGATTTCTTTTCAAAAGCAATTCAACAATTACAACCCTCGGTTTCAAGGCTACAAGGTACACCCTTCAAAATCACAATCCTTTGGGTAGAGATACTTATCTACGTGCAACAAGTTCACCCAATTGATTTCCAAGGATACAATCACACCTTTTCTTGCTTAATTGATTTCTAAGGCTACAATCACACCTTTTCTCGCTAGATAGATTACAAAGAAGCCTATAACTCTGAATAACACTTAGATCTTGTTGAGATAGTGATAGAGAATCAAACCAGAGATGATCTAGTTAGATTCAATGTTGATTTCGGTAGAGTAATGATAGGATTTTGAATAAGAAAATGTGGAAGAAGAAAAGGAATGAAAAACCAGAAAAACTGATTAAAAATTCTATGAAACTAACCCCTATTTATAGAAGAACAACAGTCATGTCCATTCGTAAAGAGTTATGGCGAATAGACACTTCTTTTGAAATTTGAATTTTGAACTCAACTGTCACCATGTCGACATGGTCACCATAGGCATGTCGACATCCCAAAGCAATTTTTGATAGTTTGATTTTCTTTGAAAATAACCTTTATCTTATATTAAAACTATTTTAAACTTTATAAATATACTTGACTACAAATAGAATACTTAGATAAATATAGAGAATAATATATATATAATTTTACTATAATTTTGTATTTAAATCTAAGTATAAATATATTATATTTAAAAGATAGTTTAAAATAAACGAAGTTTAAAAACAAGAATATTTAAGTCTAAAACATCTTTTTGAAAATCATTTGAAAAGATAATTTTTAAGGCTAAAACATTTTGAAAAGCAGTTTTGAAAATCATACCGAAGTAATTTTGAAAATCATTTTGAAGTAGTTTTGCAAGCTTCTTCCTGCAGAATATCTCATCATGTCAGGACTCGAGAACTTGTACAAAACCAGGATGTTCGTGGGTTTGTAAGCCACTTGTCGTAGGTTTGTAAGCTACTTGTCGTGGGTTTGTAAGCCACTAAAAAGGTAGAAATGGGTTCCATCCCAAAAGAAAAATGGAGTGAAGATTTCAGTGCTATTATGAAGTTTTAACAAAATTCTACACTCGATACTTAGCTTGAAATCTTGAACTCTTGATAATCTTGATACTCATGAGTCTTCAATCTTGATATCTTGAATCTCTATACTGTACAGTCTTCATTCTTGGTACCTGCATGGTTAAATCCTGCATATACATATATATCTAAACTATATTTTTAGTATTTATATTTTATAATCTTATTCTAAGGTTGTTGTCATCAAAAACATCATCTCACGGACTAACAATCTCCCCCTTTTTGATGATGACAACCTTTGTTTATAAAATATTACTTCTATCCTAATAACTCCCCCTAAATCTAATAACTCCCTCTTAATCTATGCCTAACTATCCTATTTTATATTTCTCCCCCTTTGTCATCAACAAAAACAAACAAACTCTAAACTATACAACTCCCCCTCATTCTTGTACTGAAGTACCTGCATTAATAAACTATATAATAAAGTATGTTAAGAAATAACTATACTTATAGATATGATATTTAATCAACGATTATAAATATATCGGTTTATATTTATACAATCATCAAACCACACTAAGTATAAATCAAATCAATCAAAACAACCAATTTCAATCAAAACAATCAATTCAAATAAAGTAATAAAGCAAACAAATTAAACGTTATGGGGAACTTCCGCCTATCAAAACAATCAATTCAAACAAAGTAACAAAGCAAACAAATTAAACAATCAATTTTCATTGTCATTTGTGAGAGAGACAGGAGGATGTGCTTCGTTATCATCCTTGTGCAAAGAAGAAATCATCCATCGAATTGCATCGAAATGTCTTTCTTGCTCCTTGATCATCTGCATTTGACTCAATTCTAAGCGTCGCTGGTTATGAAGAATGAACGAGAGAATATTCTTGAATGAATTAAGAGTTTCTTCAAGATTCTCGGATAAGTTATGAATTGGATTAGCCATTTTATGAAATTGTGAGAGGAATGAGAGATAGAATAGATAAGGAATAATATTCAGTAATGATTTCTGGAAGAAATGGGTATTTATAGGTGTAGAAATTCGTTTGAAATGAATAGATATATGGTAGTTACTCAAATTTCAAATTCAAAATGAATTGTCATTTCTGACCAGTATATGTCGACATGGTCAAAGGGGGTATGTCGACATACTATAGTGAATTTTGATGGTAATTTTGAATTTGTGAATAATTGTGTGTATATATATATAAATTTATATAATATACTAACATTTATTCAAGAGATAAGATAAGCTAGATAACAGAAAGAAAATTCAATTTCATTGCATAATAGGATAATACAATGATTAAACATAAAGAACTACATAAACACTCAAATTAAAACAAACTTAAACTAATTCGATATGATATAAAGATATAGAACTAGTTAGAGGATGATGAAGATGAAGATAATCCAAGTTTCTTGCTGACTTTGGAGAAAAACTTGTTCATCTTGGATGATATTTTGTCCAACTTCTTACTAACGGATCTTTTAAGAACCCGTTGATTCTCAACAATAATCTTTTGATTTTTGAGAAGAGTTTTGTTGGTAGGATTGGATGGATATTCAATATTTTCTAGGGATGTTTCACCTTCTTCTTCTTCTTCTTCTATTTCCATTTCATCCCTTTCTTCTTCTTTTTCCTCTTCCTCCTCTTCCATTTCTTTATGAGCCAAACGCTCTTCCTTTTCGGCAAGGGTTTCATAAGGTTGAAAAACATATGGGATTTTCATGAGAGAAATGTTTGAGATATTAAAAACTTTTCTTGAAATGTTCGTGGGTTTGTAAGCCACTTGTCTTAGGTTTGTAAGCTACTTGTCGTGGGTTTGTAAGCCACTAAAAAGGTAGAAATGGGTTCCATCCCAAAAGAAAAATGGAGTGAAGATTTCAGTGCTATTATGAAGTTTTAACAAAATTCTACACTCGATACTTATCTTGAAATCTTGAACTCTTGATAATCTTGATACTCATGAGTCTTCAATCTTGATATCTTGAATCTCTATACTGTACAGTCTTCATTCTTGGTACCTGCATGGTTAAATCCTGCATATACATATATATCTAAACTATATTGTTAGTATTTATATTTTATAATCTTATTCTAAGGTTGTTGTCATCAAAACCATCATCTCATGGACTAAAAACTTTTATATACATTTGTTTACTTGTATATGTCTTACCAGCATACACATACACACATTTTATATGTTTGTCATCATTCGTACATTTCCATTTTATCACTTTCACCATTTCATTTAACATATGAACATATATACTTACTTATGTGTATTTTACTATTATACATGTTTCCATTTATACAAATTTTCATATATATTATTCTATATGAGCCTACATTCATATACATGCATGTTTATATACTCATATCTATGTGTTTTCAATTACCGTATACATATTTATGTACTCAAATGTATATATATGTATTTATATTGATCATCATCAACTTGTATATGCTACACATATATTTATGGATGTTTTATCTTTAATTTATATGGTGGGGTTTATTATTTATTTTCTACTAGATTTATCATATCCAAAGATTTTAAAATTCAATGTTTATTATGGTTTTTAAATCATTTGATATATCTAGATATCTTTAATCATCAGAATTTTATTTGTTCGACAAACCAAAACTAATATTTCAATGATCTAATTTAGTTAATTACCCATTAACTACCGTTAAAAATCTGGGTCGTCATACCTGGAATGTTAGAAATTTGCTGATAAAAAATTCCACTTTATCATGGGGGTATAAATATTGGGATGTAACCTTTATTTAATAAAGAACCAAATCCAAAAATCAGCATCTGAAATTTTGAAGTAGTAACTCTCCGACCCATTCCTTAACATTAATGGGATTTAAAAAGCTAGAAATTCGAAGTTCACGTTTGGTAACTCTAAATAGCGATCTTTATGATAATATTCTTCGACCCAGATTCGGGCATTTGTGATAGAAAAATAGGATTTCCATTATTGAAATTCCACACCTAGATAAGGGTTCGAATAAGTAATTGCTTCAATACCAGATTCAGGTATATTAAGATAATCAGTGGTTAACAAAGACCCAAAATCCAGATTCGTGTCTTATATAATGAATTTATGAAATAAATATCCTGAAACCCAGATTCGGGTCTTATATAGTGAATTTATGAAATAAATATCCTGAAACCCAGATTCGGGTATTAATTGATGTCATTTAGATATGAAGGACCCGAAACCCAGACTCGGGCATTAATGGATGAAATTCTAGTATAAGAGACCCAAAACCCAGGTTCGGGTATTTTTAGATGATGTTTTAGAAATGAAAGTCCCAACACCCAAATTCGGGTATTTATAAGCAAAGCCTTGCTCTACTCCTTTGGTGTTTGAACCCTTCAGGTCTTGTATATAAGTAATTTGTCCAGTTGCCCCTTGAGCTTGGACGTCTTAGTCCATGATCGAATATGCTTATTCTCGAGCTTGAACATCTTAGTTCATGATTTGATGAGCCTCTTCTCGGGCTTGGACATCTTAGTCCATCGCTGAATGTGCCTTTCCTTGGCTTGGATGTCTCAGTCCTTTATTCAATGTGCCTCCCCTTAGGCTTGGACATCTTAGTCTATTTTTTGATGGACCTCTTCTTGGGGCAGGACGTCTTAGTCCATTGTTGTCCAGTGCTCTTGGTTAGCTCATCTTAGAGGCTAGAACCAAGGACTCACCTGACCTCCCTCCAGGGGGTGCCCTGCCCTGGCCCTTTGGCGGCGCGGATAGGGGCTTGTTCGGTGCTTTAGCCTGGCCATCTTATGGCGCATATAAAGGCTTACTCCGTCCTCCCTCTAGGAGGTGCCTTAGCCTGGCCATAGCATGGTGCGGATAAGGGCTTGTTCGGTGCTTTAACCAGGCCATCTTATGGAGCGGCTAAAGGCTTACTCCATCCTCCCTCCAGGAGGTGCCTTGACCTGACTAGAGGCGCGGCCAAGGGCTTGTCCGATGCTTTAACCTCGCCATCTTATGGCACGGCTAATGGCTTACCCGCCCTCCCACCAAGAGGTGCTTTGCTCTAACCATCTCAGCGCGGACAAAGGCTTTTCTACCATCTTAGGTGGTATCCAAATATAAGGATTTTCTATTTATAGAAAGTTTTTCTTTATTGACTTTAAGGAAAAATCCATTCAACATATGATAGTGGCAGTAGGATCCTCCCAGATTCCTTTCATGACCCTGGAGGGGATGATCCCAAATATAAGGGTCCTGCAATGGTTAGTTTTATGACCATTCAACATATGATAGTGGCAGTAGGATCCTCCCAGATACCTTTCATGTTTTGGCTTCTTTTTCTATGATGACCAATAGTTGAGTTCATCCCTTGTAAGCAAGTAGACGTTCTCAATTGATGTTGTTAAGTTGCACTCCTTTAAAAGTCTAGACTTGAAGCTTGATTCATGCGGATGGCTTCTTGACTTTCTGTTCCTTGGCCCTATGTTCTCATGCCCCTTAATCGCTTTTCTTTTTGGCACTCTTTGTACATCTTGTGTAGGAAGTGTTCTCTTTACAATTGCTTATTGCCATTTATTTGCAAAGGTGTTGTAATCGGACATTATTTCTCTCTTAAAGGTTGTGCTTTTTCAATAGTATTGGATTGTTCTTCTCATTTGATTGAAGACATTGTCACTTCCATTTGTTTTCTTTCCTAGTGAAAAGATAGGGATAGGGCCAACATAGAAATGGTTTAAGCTCCATTTCTCGGGATCATAAGATTCTTCTTTTTTCTGGTTTATAATTCTAAGAACTTCGAGCCTTAATCTTTGCTCTTCATCTTGATTGGAGTCCTTTATGATTACTTAGGAGAACCTTGTTAGATGTTGTTCAGAAGACCCTTGTTCAGATCATTTAGTTCTTCTAGCCATGATTTACCAAAGTAGATAAACTTGAAGTAGGATTGATCCAAGTAGGTTAGAGAATAACAGTGTTGGGGGTTTATCCAAGTCGGAGGTTCAAGCCCTCCTTCTAGCGCCAAAAATGTTAACAAGATTTTTTGTCAACACCCCAAAATGATACTAAGGAAAGTGAATATTCCTTTATACAAGTAGTGCAGGAAAGAAAGTGTGAATCCTTTTATATCTGCCTTTCGATTAGGCTTTATTTAATAATATTTCCTCAAGCAAGCCTTTCGATTGTGTCGAAAGGGTCAGATTATGAGCTAAGTGACCTTTTTATCCAGTTGGGTAGTTATGATATCTCCTTCGAAAGCCTTCCTTTTGACCTGATTGATATACCCTGAGTTAAGTTCTCCCAGATAGGTTTCGACTGGATTGGGTTTCGATTACTGATCAGAAATGGGAGGTTTCGAATTTGTCGGAAACTTGTGGACTTGCTCTTCTTGGATTTAAGTAGGAAATCACAAACCTTAGTGGATAAGAGGTAGGTTTCGGCCTTGTCGAAGGCTGTGGGTATAACTTCTTTGGGTTTAAATATGTAATTCTAGGTTTGAGTGTTTTAAAGGGTTGGCTTCGACCTTGTCGAAGGATTAAGACCACAAAGTAGATAGTTTCGAATGGGTTACAAAAGTTATTAGAGCTTAAAGAAGTTTTGACTATGTCAATTGGAGCCATTCGATGGAGGTGAAACCTGGAAAATAGAAGTGAATCAAGCAAAAGCTAAAATGAAATAGTAAAATAGCATAAAGTGATTGAAACTTCCCTTTCTCCAACTCCAAAGACTTTATTTCTCTAAATTCCCAAATTGATTTACAAACTAGGGTTACAATGCTTTTATTAAGAGAATACAAGTTCAAGATGAGAAGAATCAGATCCCCCAAAATGTGACTCCTTGGGTCTTGTTTATATATGCGGCCTAGGACCTTTCGACCCTGATGCTTTCGACTGTGTTGGAAGGTGGCTATAGAGAGACTTAGGAAAGCTGCCGGAGCTTTGTCAAAAGGTATGGCAGTGCTTCTCTTCTTTGAGTTGTCTTGAAAGTGCTTCCGACTCTGTCGTTAGCCTTCGCCTTTTGGTTTCGATGATGTTGGTTATGCCCATGCTCTTGTTTTGATCTGATGCGGAACCCTTCCTGGACCACACTGGTTTCGACCAATTCAAAAGGCTTACTATAGCTTTCAAAGGCGTTGCTCCATATAATACTTGCTTCTTAGCAGTCTGAACGATGGTGAAACCATTGGTTTCGAATGGTTTGGCATATATTCAAAGAGTTATTCTTCATTGTCTTCGAAAGGTGTGGCTCCGATCGAAAGACCTTCATCTAGTTAAGGCGTAATCAATGAAAGCAAAAGGGAGCTTTTGTCTCCTTCAACTTTTCGAAAGGTACGAACTCTTTAGATATTAATAGGAGGAACCTTCCAACACCTTCGAAAGGTCTTTAAGCTTTTAAACTTTGATGGCAGCATCCCTTCGACTCCTTCGAAAAGTTTGGCTGCAGCTCTTTTCTCTAGCTCTTTACTCAAAGAGGTCTCGATATGGTCGAAAGATTTTGGCTCTTTTTTCTTAGAAGAAACGACAACAACTATCTCAGCCTTTGGATACAGATTCTTATGATGGTGAGCTTTCTTAATAAGTTTCTCAAATGGCTCATCTATATGGTCTACTAGCTTCTCTCCAAGATAGTCATCCAGACCAATGATGAACTTCTCATTCTTCCTCAATGGAGTGTTAACGAATGACACCCCATATTGGGATAAAGCATCAAACTATGCAACATACTCCGAAACTGTCATCTCTCCTTACTTAAGATGGCTAATTCCTTAACAACATCGACTTCTAAGCTGTCGGAATAAACTTCTCTTCAAACCTTACTTTGAACTACTCCCAAGTAAATTGATCTTGTGGAGTAGCAATAGTAATGGAATTCCACCAGTTCATAGCTCGTCCTTGAAGTTGTCTAGAGGCTAGTTTCCTCTTCATAGCGTCCTCATAGGTATCTAACAAATCCTACACTTCTTTGGCTGACTTCGTTCCATGGAATGGTTTTCCTCTTAGAATTGAATAGGCTTTACTCAACTTAGCAAAATCAACCCTCGACGCTTGCATAGGAGCACCTCCTCCAACAGCTACACTAAGAGTAGCAGCTTGAAAGTTCCTTATCATAGTTTCCATCATAGCATTCAACATCGCTTGAACTTCAGGTGTAGTAGCTCTTGACCCTGCTCCTTCCTCAACTCCCGAAACAAAATTCCTCATAGTATTTCTTATATGATGGCTCATTCTTAATCTGTAGCTCATAAAGAAAACCGTGTCTACGAGGCTCATGTGCATGCAACCTATATTATATAATATATTACTATATAGCTTTGAAAACCAAAATATATAATAAGTACGAACTCTCTCGTATAAATACACATTCTAAATCTAGTCTAAGGAAATAACTCCTTCCTTATCTCTAATGGATCACAGTACCAACTCTGTTTAACCGTGTAACCTTGCTCTAATACCAAATGTGACGACCACATTACACCACCGGCACCTATAGTATCAAAATAGTGTGTCGTTATCATTCCCGGTCGATATAGGATGATCAACATGGTTAAAAATGAAACAAATACAACATATAACCTCTCAAATATCTCACAGCGCATGGATAAAATATAATACCACAGATATAACAAGAGAGACAATAATAACTATGTGAACAAGTCATCAAAGTAATGGATCCATAGAGTTATACATCAAATGTAGTAGAGTTTATACAACGGAAATAAACCCAACAACTATCTCATAACAAGAAAATAAGCAGTCACTGCTAAGGCTCTCTAGTGCTGCACAGCGGAATAAGCATAGAAATCCATATAGGTATATAATACGAGATAGCTCCATCCAACTCGTCCTCCACATAGCTACTGCATCACCAAGACCTATTATCTATCTACTCATTTAAAGTACCTAAGATAATTAGAAACGGAGCATAAAAACTTAGGTCAGACAATGGTCTGGTGTGAGCGGTAAATGAATCTCAAATACTATGTAGGTAAATATGGTAAGGAATAGAGGTACACGAGTCATACCTGGCATGTCCCTCCAACCAAAGAATTAGCACATAACATCAAAATATGCTACTTACAAATAACATAAAGGTACTACACTCAAAATAAGGATATCAGCTCTCCAGGTATTCCTATCTCCAATACCTACACCAATTGATATCTCCAAGTGATAGCCTAGAAAGCAACTAAAGCAAACATAACAACCATAGCATCCATCATGCAATCCCCACTATCACTCTATATGCCCTGAATATATGATAACTCGTATGGCCTCCTTACTACCAAGGACTAATGGAAATCCTAGTTTTTAGTGTACTCTCTTATCACGCATCCCAAAGCTTGATACGTGTCTCGTATCCCAAAGCTAGACACTAGACCCAAAGCCACTGGTCTAGGGTATTCAAATCCACTCCATTGATCTATTGGCATCCCTTCTTACAATACCCTTGCTTTGAGTATAACAGAAACACTTTGAGTATCAATGATTCCTTAGCACATTCATCCAAGTCCTCATTTGCTCCATTCAGATCCGAGCCTTTCTTTGCTCAATCATGTTTCCATTATTTGGAACCCTTCACGTTCCCATCAAACCCATGCATAAAAACAACTTGATACCGAGTCAAAAGGAATCGGTACCGAGTCATATACTTAGTCAATTTTGACTAAGCTACCTTCCATGCATCTAGAACTCCAATCCCATGTGCTTTGAACCCTGACCCATCCATCAAAACAACTCGACCCCCAATCCAAAGTTTTCAACTCTAAGTTCAAGAAACAACTTGGCATGATTCCCAACACTTAGCCAATTCCATTAAAACTTGCCTTGGTCCAACCCTACTAGCCAACAACTTGAGATCTCTAAAGTCGCCAACTCAACTAAGCAATAAAAATGACTTGGTACTGACCCTTCAACTCGGTACCAAGTTAAACCCTTAAGTAATTATGAAGTGTGACTTATTCTGCAAGCTTCCCTTACACTCCAAAGTCTCTCCTCCAAGTTTCATCCAATTCTGACCAACTTTGCCTCCGATTTGCCAAATTTGCCAACTTATCTTACTAAACATCCAAAACACTAGTAAACAACATCAAAGCACAATATATAAGCATTGAATAACATCATATTCATCCATTCATACAACAATATGTAGAATTATAGTAATCAAGCATTTTCTAATCAAAATCTAAGCAACTAATGAACATATGAATATGAATAAGGTGAATTTCAAAACAAATACTAAATATCTTATTAGAATTCATCAATTTAGGTCATAAACAAAAGTCAAAATGTTATTAAAGTTTAGAAAAGTATTTTAAGGACAAAACCCATGTTACAACCTATAATTCTACCATATAAACTTGCATAGGATACTGAGAAGGCATAAACCACTCACCAATTACCAAATCAACCTTACCAAATCAACTAATTCTCGCCTAGATCCAATATGGACAGCAATAAAAAGCAATGTAATTCAACCAAAACAATGATCTCTAACTTCTATTTGATGATTTCCCCTATAATTAGTGATTTGGCAAAGATTGGAGAGTAATTTATGTGATTTTGGATGAAATTAGGGTTAAACGGATTTAGATCTGATTTGGAAAAGTGGGAAAAGTTTTCATTTGACTCCTGCAGTCCCCTATTTATACTAATCTCATATTAGACTAATGGGCTTAACTAAGTACACACTAATTCTATTCACTAGTTGTCAAAACTTAAAATAGGCATAGTTTCTTAACTGTAAGTCCGATTTTCTATTCTAACCACCACGAAATGGGAAACCTCATCCTGAAGCAATGGAAATAGTTTGAGGCCCTAGTTCGAGTCCTATCAGAAGTTATAGCCTAAACAATATTTTCAAGGTCAAAATGGTCACATAGAAATTCGAGAAAAATCAAAAGTGTGTAAAATTTTGCTAAGAGTCATATCCCAAAATTATAGAATTATACGATCTCATATGAATAAAATAAAAATATTTTACGATCCTTCGATATATAAAATACGGGTCGTTACAACACCACTGCTCTTCTATTGGTGACATATGCCTTCCAACTATCATTCTTTTTATTGTATATATGTTGATTCATGGCCTTGTTATTGTACTATGATTTTGTTACTCCAAGAATCAAAATAAAAGAGTCATACAACAGAATGGTTCAAAACGTAAATTTATAACCTCTGCTTTGACATCATTAAGTCCCTATTCAATCTAATTTGAAAATTTCGTTTGCTTGGCAATGTATGTGAAAGGCTTTTCCATACAATACAACTTTACTCATGTAATTTTTATCACATGTATTAACAGAAGTTATATGTATTCCTTACTAGTTTCCTTTCAATTTTTGTATTCATTTTCTGTTTAACAATTCTCATCATGTTGTTTAATTAATTGGAGCAGGACATGGCAAAACTATGTAAGCAATTAACCCACAATAATAAGTAAATTTATGCAACAAAGCTTTGCATCATAGCAAGCCTCCACATATATATATATATTACCCTGAATAGATGTAGAATAATGCTTATGCATAATTCATCATACAAATGACAAATCATCGGCTTTCGTTTTCATAACAAAACTAGAGCTTACCTATAATCTATAATTAATATAAATGTAAATAGCAATAAATTAATAATAATAACTAATCAAATCAAGATTACCGATGGTACCATCCAAAATCAAACCTCTCCTGATCATAATTAGAAATAATATTATCATTATCATTGTCATTATTATCTACATTAACCGAAGCATTACTAACATCTGGTGTCTTTGCAAACCTAGCTTTAATCCTCGGCCTTATTTCAACATAAGCTTTTTTAGAAGCGTATTGAATTTTCTTTTGTACCTTCTTTTCTTTCTCTTCTCTTTGTAGTGCAGCAATTTAGCTTCTCGATTTGGGTTTAGGCCAGGTTAGTTTGATGTGGTGCCTTCGCCCGTTTGCCCTTTAGTATAACTGCAGTTCGACGTGTTGTTGTACAAAGAAGTCCACATCTACATATAAATAAATTTTTCAGGGGAGTATATCTCTTTACAGTATGCGTTTACCTTTTCTAGATTACTCAAATCGTGAATATTGCACATCATATATATACATGAGACTAAGCAAGCGACATTAACAATATGTGAGATTTGTTCCTCACAATAGATGCTCTATAAAATTTTGAACCTCTTGATCAAACTAATTTTATGCTTTGTGGTTAATATACAAGATTTGATTCTTATACAAGATTAGGTTGCATGAGTTTAGAATACAAAATCTAATTATTGAATGACAAATAAATATCACTGGTTCTAGCAATATAATATTCACTGGTTGCAAAATTGATGTTGTATATTGCCTAATATTATTCTTACTTTGGTCGATATATATAATATTTTGTTCTGCTTTGCATTGCTATTTAATAATTCCTTTAAACTGTATATGACATATTATTTGATTGATATATATTAATATTTATGCAAATTTGTGCTGAACTAATCAAATAAGAAAGTGGTAAATACATATACCTTTGGCTCCACTCCATGAGTTGAAGATAGTCTTAGTAAGTCCTTTTGTGATGAAAATATCTGTATGATGTTTGTGATACCTATCCATAAATTTTATTTGCATTATTCGTTTAGTTTCTTAATAGTATATACTTTCGATTTTGAACTTCAAACCATCGGTAATACTATGTTTATTAATTATTGGTAAGAAATATATATGTATTAATGCAATCTTTTATACGCAGCTATACAAAAATAACACATTTAGCACAAGAAGTGTTGAATCAAATGAGAGACGAAAGCTCTACGAGGAGTTGAAAGCGAAGGATGAGGATATTTCTACACTCAAGACCAAAACGAGCGGGTTAAAGATGAAAATAGCGGATGTAATAAAGTTTATGCAGGACTATGGACGATAGTAGATGGATGAGACAGTAGTGGTCTGTTGCATGATATGTAAATTGTTCATTTTGACATTTTGGGATGGATTTTCATATTATATATGTATTTTTACTAAGTGCCATTCAGACGTTTGGGTTGGGAACTGTAGTTGTAATGTGATTATGTTTCATTAACTATGATTATTTTATGTGTGTTTAGACTTAATTTTTATTTGTTTATGATGGTTGTATATATATATTTTTGGCTTTGCATATATATGGTTGTTGAGATAGTATATGTTGATTATATTGCTTATTTGGCATTGCATGATTATCTTATTTGGGTTGTGTTTACTAGAAATGAATCTAGTGAGGTATTGCTGAACTTCATAAAATTAGATGATGCTAAGCGGTCACAAAGACGTCGCTAATATTTTGATTGTAGATGTCCACCAATCGTCACAAAGGCGTCGCAACAGTGTCGCGAAGGTTTGACGATGCCATAACGATGGATTTTATTATCAGAATAAAGGCATGGCTAACTATTTCCGATGCCATTATGACGCCTCATTTCTGATCTCCAAGCTTCGTCATTATAGCTTCGATAATGTTTAGCAATGCCATTGTGACGCCATTATATTGCTAAACTACTTCCATCGCTATGGCGTCACTAAATTTAGCGACGCCATTACAACGTCAATTTTGTGATGCCTTTGCAACGCCTAACGGTTCGGTGACACTTATTTTTCTGATGTGTTTTCGGCATCGCTAAAAAAATTAATGATGCCTCAACGATTTGAAATGTAAAGTTTTTTCTTATAAAAACATTTGTTGCACTAAAATAACGAGTTTATGCAATTTATTGCATGAATGTTCTTCTGAAAATGTGTGTTGGGCTGAGTGGAAGTATGCATACGGAGGCGAAATTGATTACCTCTAACTTATGTAGAAACATTTTTGGGTGCAGTAATGGCCTGGTGCTCTTAAGTTTATGGCTGAATGGGTTGATGATGAAGGACATCCGTTTGAATTATTAAATGAGTTTGGAAAGAAATATGCACTTTAGGGGTAGCACATGAACTGCCAGCAGGACCTTAAGAGTGAATTGTACAAGCATGTGAAGGCAAGACCTCAAAAGTGCAACGTGAGCTTAAGAAATGTTTTGCACATGAATTGCGTTTACCAAAGCAAGTGTTGTAGCATAATGAGGCTGCTTTGAGTAAGAGCCTTAAGTACCTTGCACAACATGTTATGCATTAGACAATGCTTCCTTAAAACTGAGATTGTTTACGACATGATGATCTGAAGCTGAGCATTGGAAAGTTAGGCATTTAAATAAAATGTTACCTCCTTTTGGTTCTATTGACCGTCGAATATCTCGGTCTTTGGTATTTCCTTCTTTGAATGCCTATTTCTATCACATTGGCTGTGGAATGCAAAGCCATCTTCTTAGCTTCACTAGTGTCTGCTCTGTAGCCTATGGTTAAGTATATTTAGTGTTTATACATAATGAGAACGGGTGGCTATTTATAGCCAACTAGATTACAAATATCTATCCCTTTCTCTCTAGACCTAGAAGAAAAAGTCCCATACCCTGCCTACAAGCTCTAGCTGGCCTCCCCCAGGCATCCGGGCTTCCTTTTTTTTTGCCTAAATGATTTAATAATTAAATCATTCATTTAATTAATTTATTCAAGCCTATTCGTTTTTTTAATTAACATATAACTTTTATACATCATTTTAGTTAAATTTTCAAGCTTTAAATAAATAACAAAATGCGATAAAAGTTTAATACATCATTCATGTTTAATTTATAAATTCATAAATTGATTGTACATTGGTCGAACATGGAAATAACTAACAACATGGTTATGTTGTCTCTCTAGTGGGAACTTAGTTCTTATTCCATATTAAAACAATTAAATACTGAAGCATGTGTGGCTCTGCTGAAGTATATTATCAGACACAAGTTCAATTACTTAAAAATCATTTAGGTGAAATCCAATTTCTGATCTGTATTAAGCTACACACAGTAACGACATTTTATACATGTTTTCTTGTCTTCGTCACTATATCACTTAGATATCTAGAGTTTGACCTAAGGTTAAAAACTTTGTTAATATCTATATTTCAGTGTGTAGACCACTTTAAAGTCCTTGATTCAACTAAATAGCATTTATCGGTAAACCGATTTACTCTGATCAAAGATTTTGACTTAATTTGACTACAACATACGATGATACTAACCTTATATAATGAAGAACACAGATTCTCCCTTGAGTAGTGTTTCATTTCAAGTAATTCACCATATACCATCTATGGTCCTAACATGGTCAACATATCATGTGTTTGACCATAATAAAGGTATAACCTAACTACTTAAGATTGACAATACCATCAAGTTTGAAAACTATTGTATGCTGTTACATGAAATCTTTTATTTTGACTTAATTGTATTTACCTATAGAAGACTCTCGCCGAGTCATTCTGTGATTGTTTTAAACAATCATAAATACATAACCTCTTAGTGCACCTAACGATCATGAGTAATTCATTATCCATCATATGGAGAGTGTTACGTACACTATTCTCAATAGACATATCGATATCCTTTTGTCGATCCTTATTGATTAAAAACATCTAAGAAGTAAGTACTTACATGTTGACTTAATACTCATGGTTAAAAATATATTCATAAATGCAATCAATAAAATATTTCTTCCAAGGATTTTCTACATATATATGTTTAATATATTTAATTCATTAATTAAACCTCTATGCAATAATACATGTAAAAGAAAACAAAACCAAAAGCATACTTTTTTCGAATAAGATTTATTATAAGGTTAAATTAATATAGCTATTTACATAATTGCTCCTATGACACACCCTTAACTTTATCAAATACATATAACAAAGTTTGAGTAGTTAATGCCTAAAAAAATCTATTTTTTCATAGTTTAATTAATTACCATATCGGTACAATGAAGTTGTAGAAATATTATTAAAAAGATGTGTAAAATTGTATTCTCGACGTACCTTATTTGGAGTGGTGAGCTTATGGTCATCGTGTTCACTTTTTACTTGTACGTTCAATGGTCCTTTGAATTTCTACTTTCGATGATGCTGATTTCTAGTAATATATACTTATTGTGCAATCAAAGCACTTAAAAGCTTTATAAGGTGGAGGTGCAAAAAGCCATAGTAGGGATATATTGGAAAATGATGGAGTTGTAAAAATCTTTATTGGACATAAAATAAATCTCCAAAGTTGATTTATTCTCATTCCCACATCATTTGTATAGAAGCAAGAACATTGTTCACTCCTATATAATAAAACCAAAGAATATCATGATTTATGCACCCTTGACTTAGTGAATAAAATAGAGTTCTAATTTTGTATTGAGTGCTTAGGACTTGATCTTAGACCTATACCCCAAATTTATTGATTTTGATTTCTAAAAGAATCGATCATATTAATTGTTTGCGCCAAAAATGGTCACAAACCCCGAATGTTGTGAAAGCACCAGTGTATGAATACAAATCAGCAATATTCAAACACAAATCTCAGATCTAAACAAGCAACAAACAGCAATCCAGAAATAATGAACAAAAACACGAGATTTATAGTGGTTCGGCTATCTCCGGCCTACGTCCACTCCAAAGTTTTTATCTTTTATTGATCGATGCTTGAAGATTACAATTTCCTATCGCGTAATACAACGGATTTTATGACTATAATCTGAATCCAAGGCAGCAATGGTGATCTGGAGTAAATCCGGCAGAGTCCGGGCGCTTCTTAGCTCTCAAAATTGTCCGACCCCCTTTCTGAATGACCTGGGGGTCTATTTATAGGTGTAGGAGGCTGATATTTCGCCTAAACTGAAGGGAGACCAATTCCAGTACGTCAGGGGGCCCACATGCCCGCTTTCTGGAAATCCGGGCCCACTTTGGGATCGATTCGAAGCTACGTTCGAATCGATCAAGAAATTGTCCAATCGAGCTGAAATTTGGTGTGAACATTCTTCAACATGTGATCAAGCTTCTGTGAAAATTTCATAGCATTTGGATGTGTAGATCTCAAGTTATGATCGATTCAAGGTTGCATTTCTGGTTGATTAGTCTGGTTCGAATCGATCTAGTTCGAATCGATTCGTTCGAATCGATCCAGCGCGCGATTCTGGGATGACGTGGAGCGCTTCCTTCGAGTCGATCCGTTTCCTTTGCCGAGTTGACTGGGTCGAATCCAAAGGTTTAGCCGCGCTTACCTGGTGGATTCGAGACGTTGGATTCGAAGTTTCCTTCCTTCGAATCGATCGAATAGATGTTCCCTTCGAATCGATCACGGTAGGTGTTGATCGATACGAAAGCTTCATGGCTGAATCGATTCGAAGGTAGTCGTGGGATGGAGTCGAAGCTCTTTCACCTTCATGGACCCGAAGTGGAGAATGATCTGGTCGATTCAAACCATGGTTTGCCTAATGGATTCGGAGTAGGGTTTATGCTTCGTGGATTCGAAGCACTTTCCCTCCATCGATTCGAAGCTGAGTACTTTGTCTCGATCGATTCGAACATGTTGTCTCGGAGCAAATGACTGACTTCGTTCTCATCGATACGAACCATGTCGATACGAAGTGAAGTAACCTTTAATTGATTCGAACCTTCATCGATTCGAACCAACATCCATCGATGCGTTGTGCATCGATTCGAACCGTGCTCTGTGCATCTTAATTCATCCATATCTTGTGCGTACGAACTCCGATTGACCTGAAACTTGAAATATAGCCTCTCCTAGTCCTCACCGTCACCTCCAATCAATTTCAATTTGATCGGAGCCCGGTCAAATTTTGACGTTATTCATTGCAGCCTTGTTTCCAACTGCACTCCAATCCTGATGTCCATCCTTTCTTGTCGATTTGTTTGATATTCCGGCTTTGACCAAAAAGCGGGATAACATTTGCCCCCCAAAACATGCCTTGTGACAAGAAGGCGTGTTTTGAATAGTTCCGTATCCGATATCCAAAGTCCATAGCCACATCATCCAAGTACATCATCCTTGACTGCTCGTAGTCGATGCCCAACTTCAAACCCAATAACCAAAGCCTTAGTCAAATCCATATCCGTCTGAACCCGACGACCGAATTCTAATCCATCCTTATCCAATAGCCAATAACCGAATCCAGGACCTCTCCAGGTCGATATCCAAATCCATAACCTCTCTGGGCTCTTGCCAAGCGCAATCCACACCTGACGACCGTGGTCCAGTGTCCCTGGACGCTAAGCTAACCTCTCCGGGTTCTTGCCAAGCATAATCCATACCTGACGACCGTGGTCCAGTGTCCCTGGACGTAAGTAATGCCATGGCTTAAGTCCTAAGCCGAATCCTGGTCACTCCGGACCCTTGTTGAGCATAGTCCATACTCAACGACCTGAAACTATAATCGATAGTAGGGGGCCTAAGTCCTAGGCCAAATCCTGGTCACTCCGGACCCTTGCCGAGTATAGTCCATACCCGACGATCTGAATGAGTCACTTTACCGCGTTCGGGCAGAACGACTCACCCCTTGCCAGGCATAATCCATACCTGACGACCGTTTATCAAAAACCAAACAGAATCCAAGCAAGATCCAATCCAAAATCCAAATCAAATCGAAAAACCAGAAATCAAAATCAACATCCAAAACGGAGAACAATCATCCGAGTGAATGCCAAAACCAGAGAAACGAGCAAAATCAGGAGTTCAATCCAAACTCCAAAAACCAAACCAGAAAAATAAGTGTCCAATCCAAAAACAAAAGAAAACAGATTTCGCAAACCACGGCTTCGCATTTTATCATCATTCAGAGCATGCCTAGGGGCTATCTCCGTCCCCATACATGTGTAAATGACTCGGTTGCTCGCCAATGGTTTGTTACTTATTTCAAATTATCCTGATCAATTGATGACCAATCGACCATCATTCCTGTGCCCCATATCCTCATGGTTTGAGGTAGGCGGTGGTTGCTCCTGCTCCACCGCTGCATTCCGAGCCCCAACATACTGCCTCAACTGCCCATTCCTCACATGCTCCTCAATTATGTCCTTTAAATGCCTGCAGCTGTTGGTATCATGCCCGTCCAAATCGTGGAAGAGACAATGCTTTCCTGATGCCCTTTCCCGCTCGGATGGTTCTCTCCTGGCCGGCCTCCGGTAAGGAAGGCGATTCCGAGTTTCCATGTATATCCGCTCCTGCGTCTCGTTTAATTTTGTGTATGTGGAAAACTTTGGATCCTTCCATTGCTTCCTGGTTTTTCCTGAATCGTCATCCAGCTTCCTTTTTCCTTTATCTTTATCCGAGCTTCCGTTGGACGGTCCTCCACCCCCGGTCACATTCACCTCCTTTAACTTTAAGTCCATACATGCATCTTCTTGCCGAAGGAACCTTTCAGCTTCATGGAAGAATTCCCCGAGATCCAGTGGCGGGTCTCGTACTAAAGAAACCTTGAAATCTGAATCCTCTCTGACTCCCGACACTGCCGCCATCAAAACCATTGACGGATCTGGCCGATCCACCGAAGAAACCGCCGCATTAAATCGAGTTAAAAATGCTCTAAGCGATTCATCCGTTCTTTGCTTTACCGATGTTAACGTCATCACGTTCTTAGGTCTTTTGATGTGAACCCGAAACTGTCCCAAAAACCTGTCCACCAATTCTCTCCAACTCCTGATAGATCCTTCCTCCAGCTGCCTAAACCACATTGCCGCTAAGTCTGTCAAGTATAAAGGGAAACATCTGGCCATCACTTCCTCCGATGCCCCCAGCACTTCCATGTGTCTAGTGTATCTCATCAAGTGATCAGTCGGGTCAGCCTTTCCATTATATACTTCCACGCTAGGTAACTTGAACTTAGGTGGATTCTGAGCCGTCCTGATTTCCCGAGCGAACGGACTCCTGTTTACTCCTTCCAAGTCTCTATTGGCCAAACCTCCACGCATAGTCTTCCTGATGATTTCCATTAATCCAGCGTTGCCTGTTAGGTGTTGCCCCCCATGCTCCCGAGGGAACTCTGGCACATATTCTTCATGTGGCTCATTAGCCGCAACGTTGGCTCTAGCCTGCTGACCTCCTTCCAAAGGTCCTTCTGCGTTGGATCCGGCGGGCCTGCCCCCAAACCCTTGTTGATTATCTTCCGGTTCTGTATTCTGTCCTCCATTGGGTTCTGCAACCCTAGTTCCTTGTTCCACATTTGCAGTTGCTATAGTTGGTCCAAGGTTCTGTGTTCCTGCAGCTCTCATCTGCTCGAAGAAAGTCTGCATCATATCCTGTTGACTCTTCAGCAACCTCTCATGTAATGAATTCGCCATAGCTTCCATTTCGTCTCTAGTAATGTAGATCGAAGCTTGTCCTTCTCCAGCGCCAGAGGATGCCTCTTGACTTCCTGCCTGTTGGCTCCTCTCAGTTCTTTGCCTTGTTTGTCGAGTCATTGTTGAGTCAATCTGAATCCTTCAAACTTTCAAATCTAAACTTTGAATCTGGTGTAGCGGGTGCTAGTTCTTCTCAGTGAAAGCACCAAAGTGTTTGCGCCAAAAATGGTCACAAACCCCGAATGTTGTGAAAGCACCAGTGTATGAATACAAATCAGCAATATTCAAACACAAATCTCAGATCTAAACAAGCAACAAACAGCAATCCAGAAATAATGAACAAAAACACGAGATTTATAGTGGTTCGGCTATCTCCGGCCTACGTCCACTCCAAAGTTTTTATCTTTTATTGATCGATGCTTGAAGATTACAATTTCCTATCGCGTAATACAACGGATTTTATGACTATAATCTGAATCCAAGGCAGCAATGGTGATCTGGAGTAAATCCGGCAGAGTCCGGGCGCTTCTTAGCTCTCAAAATTGTCCGACCCCCTTTCTGAATGACCTGGGGGTCTATTTATAGGTGTAGGAGGCTGATATTTCGCCTAAACTGAAGGGAGACCAATTCCAGTACGTCAGGGGGCCCACATGCCCGCTTTCTGGAAATCCGGGCCCACTTTGGGATCGATTCGAAGCTACGTTCGAATCGATCAAGAAATTGTCCAATCGAGCTGAAATTTGGTGTGAACATTCTTCAACATGTGATCAAGCTTCTGTGAAAATTTCATAGCATTTGGATGTGTAGATCTCAAGTTATGATCGATTCAAGGTTGCATTTCTGGTTGATTAGTCTGGTTCGAATCGATCTAGTTCGAATCGATTCGTTCGAATCGATCCAGCGCGCGATTCTGGGATGACGTGGAGCGCTTCCTTCGAGTCGATCCGTTTCCTTTGCCGAGTTGACTGGGTCGAATCCAAAGGTTTAGCCGCGCTTACCTGGTGGATTCGAGACGTTGGATTCGAAGTTTCCTTCCTTCGAATCGATCGAATAGATGTTCCCTTCGAATCGATCACGGTAGGTGTTGATCGATACGAAAGCTTCATGGCTGAATCGATTCGAAGGTAGTCGTGGGATGGAGTCGAAGCTCTTTCACCTTCATGGACCCGAAGTGGAGAATGATCTGGTCGATTCAAACCATGGTTTGCCTAATGGATTCGGAGTAGGGTTTATGCTTCGTGGATTCGAAGCACTTTCCCTCCATCGATTCGAAGCTGAGTACTTTGTCTCGATCGATTCGAACATGTTGTCTCGGAGCAAATGACTGACTTCGTTCTCATCGATACGAACCATGTCGATACGAAGTGAAGTAACCTTTAATTGATTCGAACCTTCATCGATTCGAACCAACATCCATCGATGCGTTGTGCATCGATTCGAACCGTGCTCTGTGCATCTTAATTCATCCATATCTTGTGCGTACGAACTCCGATTGACCTGAAACTTGAAATATAGCCTCTCCTAGTCCTCACCGTCACCTCCAATCAATTTCAATTTGATCGGAGCCCGGTCAAATTTTGACGTTATTCATTGCAGCCTTGTTTCCAACTGCACTCCAATCCTGATGTCCATCCTTTCTTGTCGATTTGTTTGATATTCCGGCTTTGACCAAAAAGCGGGATAACATTAATCATTTTCAATAAAGTTGTTGAAGCAGGTGTGAAAAATCCTTGATCTAGCAGGGTTAGCAGAAAATAGCGAGGCTTTAAGGGGATCTACTATTTAACGAATCTGACTGAAAAGGCATTGCGGTAAAATTGTGTTTAGCGATTTAGTGGGGCATTAGCAAGGCATTAGTGAGGCTTTAACTGCATAGCTGTATAGAATGGAGAAGGGTATTATTGTATTTGTCATGCTTCATAAATCTATTATTAAAAAAATATTGAAATACCTTTACATTATTGAAAAATTTGAAGTGGGAATCATTCGAGATTGCAAGTGTTCTTAAGAAAAACACTTCCATAATTGACGGTGAAATCTATGTCATGCAAGGGATAAAAAATAATGTATTAAATATGTCAAACATTATATGGTGAAAGCTAATAATGATGTGTAAATAGTTTATCTAGTGAATTATATAAAAGTGAAAAAAGGAAGATATGTCGACATTTTTTAAATTATATATATACACATATATACATATATATATATAATTAACGAAATTATGTACTGCAATAGTGTTAAAATTCATAAAGTAACATAATCATACTACTATGAAAATCATAGAGATGTCGAACTACGCAAATAAATCAGACAATTAATAGTTTGAACAAGCTAAACTTCTACTAAAAATTAGTAGTAATTATAAATCAATTCTACATATCAATGGAAATTAAAAAAAATGAGCATATAGTGGTTAACATGCTTATTAGCTACTGATGCATTAGAGATCTATCACCAACCAACTTAATAACTTTTTTTCGTTAGTAGTGGTATCTTACATGTCTAATGAATTATGTTAAATTTATTGAATATGTTACAACAATGGGAAAAGGTCAGTAGTTATTAAGTCCGGCCATAATTTAAAAATACAAATCATAACAAACTTTATTAATCCTAATTTGGGATAATCTTCTTTATAAAGCTTTAAATTATAATTAAATTAAATATTTACCATCATCGGTGATTATTTTAATAAAAGAAATTACCTATATTATCAATTATCAAGTAATATGCAGAGGAATTCAGTGTGTATTTCTTTATCCTAAAGCACAAATAATATTATAGTTTTGATATATGTCTTATTTGATAACTAGTGTAAGAATATGAGTAAAACATAATATTTATGTAGGCATGATGTTTGAAAAGTTCAAATTTAATAGATAAACCCACTAATGATAAATGAAAATTACCCTTAAACATTTGCTACCTCAAAACTATGCATAAAACACTCACTAGAACTTGCCAAGTCTTCCAGTTGTGTATGATAAAAGATGTTTTAGTAGATATGTTTAAAATTTTCTATAGACATGAATGGACGATTCTAATATTTTTGTGAAATTAAAATAACAAGAAAATGGATTGACTTTCTCATTAAAGTAAACTAAGAAATAAGAACATCATTTATTCCATTTTATGTGTAAGATTTAGGATGAGAATCCTAACAATATGCAAAGTTAAGGTTTAAAATATAAAATTATTAATGATATGCAAATCAAATTTGTGAATATGCTAGCATAAAATATTCGTAAATTTCTCTTTCAAATTTGGAAAATTGTACATTTCCAAATTATTTGCTAATTTTATGAAACAAAAGTTTCTCTAGACAAATTGTGGAATTGTTATATCTTAAAATTTATAAAATTATCATAAGATAGTTGTAGTTAGGTTTTTATTGCACAACTAAACAAAAAAAATGAAAAAGTAGAAATTAATCAAGAGTAGAAAGGTAAATATGATAAATCATTTTAGATACATAAATGAAAAGGGGTATGAATTGTTAGTAAATAATGGAAATATACTTTTAAGAATCGGACTTAGAAAAATTGAAGTATGAACTTACCAAGAAACCTACCTGGAAGTTTGCCTCGATGACAACCTCGATTTCATTCCATAGTCGCGCTGATGTAGGTCGTCGTGACTGATCCACCACTTTTGCCACGGTCCTAGCCACCATGTGGAATAATACATTTACCCTATCCTTGTTTATCTCCTACATGAAGGTGACGCTGGCAACCACTATGGGGTTGTTCTCATTATATATAAGTCAGTCTCTTGTTCGAACATGAAGGGGTGGGGCCAGCCCCTACTAGACTGTATTCGCTTGTCCTTTTTCCTCTCCCCAAATTCACCAAATCCCTAACTCCATCACCTCCTCCCCGTCGTCAGCCAGCCCCCACGCCTCCCCGATCATATCCAACTTCATCATTCTCCACTCTCGAAAAGCGTAGGCCCTTTATCAATCTCCAATCAGGTTTTATTCCTAAACCCTAATTAATTTTGATTTATTAAATTAGGGTTAATTTGTTATTATAATTGTTTATAATACCCCATTGATCATTTACTATACCCCATTGAATGCTAATTACAATTATTATCATCTAAATGTCAAAAACATTAGTTTGTTAGTGTATGTTAGTGTATATACCTTGATTAATTAGTGCATATGCGCATTAGAGCTAGCTTGGGTTAATTAGGGTAGATGTGCATGATTTAGTGTATGTGTTTTCTAAATTGTCAAACATGATAATTACTTTAGTTTTTATAAATCCCCCTTAGAGATTTTTTGGCCCCGTTTGACAAGTATTGTATATGATCGTTGTATGGATATTCTTTTTTATCACAGAACGGATGCCTATATTCATCTAATACAATATCAGTTGGATTTGTCCTTGTATTTGACAAGTTACAAACACAATAAAGTAATTACATTATGTAAATTATTTCATTTTAAATAGTTCACAAAATTTCAACAACACTTGCTTTTTGTTCCATGTGTACACGCATTTGTGTACGATACAGGGAACACGGCGGAAATGCTACCGAAATTTTGTTGACTCATTTAAAATGAAATGATTTACGAAATGTAATTACTATTGTGTTTGTAATGGGAAGTATGATGATCGACCATCAAAGTAGAAAACAGTAACATAAAGATTTAATATTATATTCATAATGTCCATCAGTAAAATGTATAAAAGATAATTAAAATGAATTATGGTTAAAGAAATGATAAAATGTATAAATGAATTGAAAAAAATACTATTAATATATAGAACATTAAACTGTACAATTGAATTGTAAAATAAAATGCCAATCCATAAAATAATTAATACTTTTTTTAATTTCTATCATATGTTTTAAAGTATGAAAAATGGTCAATTAGTTTATTGATCGGAGCTGGGCGTATCAAAAACGAAGGGAAATGGAAGGCTCAATAAGTGAACATATTTATAATGGTGTACAGTATTTATTGAATTCTCTTTAAGTAATAATGGAAATGACGAAGAAATTCTTTGTCCATGTAGTAGGTGCAAATTGTTGAAGCACTTGACACTAAATATGGTTAGAGTTTATTTGCGCCAGTACAGTTTCATGCCGAATAATTTGGTGTGGGATCGTCATGGAGAAATTGTAGCACCTAATCATGTATAGTCAGAGGAGGAGGTTGGTAAAGAAATTATTACGATGAATCTCATTGAAGATATGGTTGAAGATGCAGCATGATCAATGTTCCCTACCGTTGAAGTTGAATGATATTGTTAATGTCTAAGAAGAACCAAATGTTGGAGCAAAAAAATCTAAGATTTATTGGATGTTGCTAAGAAATCCCTTTGGAATGGCTGTACAAGCGGCACTCAATTATCAGTAACCGCAGAATACATTGTGATGAAATCAAAATACAACTTCACAGAAACCATATTTACAGCTGTTGTATAAGTCGCTAAATGGCATATGCCACTCGATAACTTAATGTGCGAAAATCATTATGAAGTGAAAAAACTTATGTCTGCTTTTGGTTTGCCGTATAAAAAAATAGATACATGTTTAAATGGTTGCATGTTGTTTTGGAAAGAAGACATCAATCTTAGAAATTGTAGAATATGTAACCAGAAAAATACAAACCAAGAAAAAGAAGGGAAAGAAAGTTCCATAGTAGTGTATGCATTACTTACATATCACTCCTAGACTATAAAGGTTATATGCATCTTTTGTAACAGCCTATCATACGAGATGGCACAGTGTGAGAACATAGGAAGAAGGTACATTAACACACCCCGCTGATGGAGAAGCATGGAAGCATTTTGATAAGAAATATCCCACTTTTGCAGCGGAGAGCCATAATGTTAGACTTGGTTTATGTACGGATGGATTTTCACCATTTTCTCAATTTGGTTCTAAATATTCATCTTGGCCTATAATCGTTACACTTTACAATTTACCTCCGTGGATGTGAATGAAAACTCCATATACGTTTCTTACAATCGTCGTCCCTATCCCTAATGATCTGACACAAGGAATCGATGTTTATTTACAACCGTTAGTTAAAGAGTTGAAATTATTGTGGTACAAAGGAGTTGAAACATACGATATTTCAAAATAAAAGGATTTTTGTATGTTTGCTTCTTTGTTGTGGACTATTAGCAATTTTCTTGCGTATGCAATGCTTTCAGGTTGGAGTACGGCCGGTCCTCTAGCTTCTCCTTATTACATGGAAGAAACATAAGCATTTTCTTTACCGCATGGGAAGAAAATTTCGTGGTTTGATTGTCATCAGTGTTTTCTCCATATTAATCATCCTTTTAGAAAAGATAAAAAAAACTTTACATCTAATAGACATGAGACTTTGCGACCACCAATGATTTGGTCAAGCGAAGATATATATGACCTTGTGAAGGATTATATAAAGATACATGAAATCGAAGAACAAAATGAAATTTAAGATAAATCGATGATTCATAATTGGTGCAAACAAAGTATATTTTGGGAGTTGCCTTATTGGAAAAATCTCCTAATTCGTCATAATATTGGCATGATGCACAACGAGAAAAACGTGTTTGATAATGTGTTTAATATAGTTTTAAATGTTAAGGGCAAGATTAAGGATGATTTAAAATCAAGACGTGATATACAAGATATATATAATCGTCCTGAGCTTCATATCAAGCCAAATGACACTAAAAAACCCAAAGCATGCTATGAGCTAAACAATAACCAAGTTAAAGTACTGTTAAAATGGATGGAAGGATTATGATTTCCCGATGGGATTTCTTCTAATCTTCGTAGATGTGTCGACTATAAAAACCATAAATTAAGTGGGATGAAAAGCCATGATTGTCATGTAATGATGGAAAATTTGTTACCTGTCACTTTCAAAGAACTGTTGCCTGCAAAAGTTTGGAAAGTTGTAACAGAACTTAGTTCGTTTTATAAGAAGCTATGTTCCACTATGTTAAAAGTTGATCATCTACGTGAACTTAAGGAAGAAATCCCTCTACTGCTCTACAAACTGGAGAAAATATTTCCTCCAGGTTTCTTCAATGTAATAAAGCATTTATCCGTTCATCTTGCAAATGAAGCACGTCTTCGAGGTCCTGTGCAATATGGATGGATGTATCCATTTGAGAGGTATTAATATTGAGTATCTTAAATATTAATTTAATTACACATATAAGTAAATTTTAATTTGAAATAATTTTTAATAGGTACTTAAATCATCTAAAGAAAAAAGTGAGACAAAAAACACGAGTTGAAGGTTCAATTTGCAAATCATATACCGAAGAAGAAGCTTCGTTCTTTTTCTCCTATTATTTCAGCGATCATGTGAACTTAACATTTGACAATGCTACGCGTAATGATGAAGGCGTGGAACAAGATTCTTCTCAAGCAATGTTATCTATTTTTAGACAACATGGCCAACCTGTTGGAAATGTGTGGACCTATGGTTAGACAATAGAGATACCATTTAACACACACATATATTCTTCTTAATTGTGTTGAAGTTGCACCATTTGTAAGGTAAAATTAAATAACAAGTCTAGATATATTTATTTTAATAATACACATGTACATCAATTATAATGCAACATATTATCTATATCTGCAGTGTTTACGAATCACAACATCCAAGCGGTGATATCAGTAAAGATTTCACTACTTGGTTTTTGAACTGCATTTATGATCCGATAAATTGTGTGGTCGATGAAGGATTGAAACATCTAGCGATGGGACCAAAAAGAATTCAAGACATATCCAATATTCTTCGTCAATGGATATAATTTCAACACCAAAGAACATGGTGATGGAAAATTAACTAACACTACCAGTGTATTTGTTAAAGGCAGTGATGATCCAAATGATCATAAAAAGGATTTTTATGGTGTGTTAACCCAAGTTTTGCAATTGACATATTTCACAAGACCTGTAGAGGAATTTTTTTATTTAGATGCAACTGGTTCAGCAACGTTTCAGGTTCTAGAATCAACATGCACCCAAATTATAATCTTATTGAAATAAAGCATTCCTCGCGTTATCATAAGTACAATCCTTTATACTCGCTAAACAAGTCCTACAATTTTATTACACTCCTTATCAATATCTAAAAAGAGATAAAGCAGATTGGTCGGCAGCTTTTAATACGAAGGCAAGATTTATGTTTGATGGAAAGAATATTCCAGACGAACAATCCTATCAAGCAGATATTGAGGAAAATGGCGAAATAACAATAACTGACGATCAAATCGATTTTGGACCTCTAAACAATGAATCAAATGTATTAGTACAAGCATTTGAGACTGTAGAGGAAAACAGTATAGATTACGAGACCCAGTCTGAATCAGAAAACGACGAGGACTGATTAATAATGTACATTTTAATAGAAGGTATGTAGTTTATGCGATTATTTATGTTACATTTTTCTCATTAATAATGATAGGTTTTCTCATAATTAAATGATATGTTCTGCCATAATAAACTGATATGTTTGTGACCGGCATTATGTCTTTTTCTGACGTCGTGGTTCTTCCCATTCTAGGTCCCCCTCTTCTTCTCAAAGATGGACCACCATTGGAGGTGATGGCAGCGGCCCATCAGAGCAGGAACAACATACCATAGTAACTTTGCAGCCTAGTCATGATTTATTAAAGGTCTGCTTCATATTTAACACATGAGATTTGAGCTGGAGCCATCAGAGATTGTTCTTAGTATTCGAAGCAGGCTTACATGAGCAGGATGACTGCATGTTGGCCTAGATGGAGTAAGATCATAGACCCCATCAGGTAGAGTATCTGGCATGACTTCCTTGTGAGTTTAAATTTATATATCATTATATATTACCACTTTACAATTTCCTGGTTAAGTATAAATGTATAACTTATATTTTCTCAACGTGCAGGGGCGGTAGACTTACAGGAAGCTAACATTCCCCTTTGCCAATGTCATTGAAGTTTAAAAATTGCTAAGAATTACCGAGACACAATGTCTAGCCTTAGGAAACTGGGGAAGAAGCCTAACTGGATGAGCGCTAATATGTGGGATGCTTGGGTTGCTTGGTGGAGCAGCGATGAATTTATTGTCAGTCTATCATATATCACTTAAATTTGTTTTGCAGCTGTAAAATATAATGTCCAATTTAAATTTGTAGGCGGAATTAGAGAGGAACTTTGCAAATAGAAACAAGAACCCGGTCACACATTATGGTGGTTCCAAGTAATTTCAGCATCATCGTGAGGATCTGGTAAATTTATGAATTGCAATTATAAACAGTTATTACATTTGTATGTTTTAAGTTATAAGTTATTAATAAATAGTTATTACAATAGTAATACATATATACTAACTATTGCAGGAAAGAGTGCGGGGAGGTCCCGTCTCATATATGGATGTATTTGCTCATACTCATGCCATTAAGTAGGCAGACGAAGCTGGCAATCTCACGCATGGGAGGATGACGATAAAGCAACCACTTCCTATGTAAACATATATTAAATTTTAAGTTACTAATATTGATCAGTTTATGTAATTAGTTATAAAGAATTAAAATAATGTTGTGCAAATTTCAATTGTATTTTCTATTGCATTGTAGGAAAAATTTCAGGAAGCACGAGCACAGATGCTGTAGGAAACGGGACGGGACGAATTGGCGCATGATGAGGAGGATGCTATTTTTGACTATATCATGGAACCGACGTCGCGATGTACGTATTTTGGCTTTGGCAACCAAGAGGTAACTTATAAAAATAGACTACCTTATAAAAGTTGCGATATATTTATAAAAGTTACGTAGGTTCTATACCAATTTATTTATATTCGCAG
Source organism: Allium fistulosum (assembly GCA_030737815.1). Lineage (NCBI taxonomy): Eukaryota > Viridiplantae > Streptophyta > Magnoliopsida > Asparagales > Amaryllidaceae > Allium > Allium fistulosum. Next base: position 407,618,609 of record CM060908.1, on the reverse strand, counting down.
GTTAGGACCTACCAGAAAGTGTACCAAAAAACTTAGGATAAAGCAGAGATTGCAGAGCTAAGAGCCATGGTGCACAGCTACAGGAGCAAGACCCCTTTCATGCTGTGGAGATGGCGCAGCTAAACTAGCGCTTGGCAGAGCTTGCGCAACAGCATGGGACATTTCCTTCGTAGTCAGGTGCTTTCGGAGGCGAGGACGAGTCTTTATAGGTATGCTATTTTGTGTTTTATTTGGACATTGTATATATGCACTTGGAGATGGTGAGAATGATGTGTTTTGTTATGTCGATATATGTTGACGAGAGGTTGGATGTTTAATGTCGATTTGGGTATGTTTGATACATTTTGTGGAGATGTTGGATGTTTGATGTTGATTTGATATGCTTGGTACATTTTGTGGAGATGTTTGATTTTATGTTTGTTGGATTGTTTGAGCTTGATTTGTTGTTAATATTGTTGTTGGTATAATATGTGATTTTAGCTTTTATATATATGATATATATGTGTGAAATGGAGCTGTGAAATATATTGATGATATGGATTGTAGGGAACAAATGGCTGCTAGCACAAAAAGAAATACCCAGATTAGTGACGACTATCTGGTCATAATATTCAAACGGATAGTAATGGCTACGATAGATTATTGGTAAGGTTTGGGACCAGGTGTACACCGCTAAGCTTCGAAAATTTGTCACTAATTCTCATCGAAAAGAGTCGGCAAGCGCGTACGCTATTCCGATGGATATGCCGACGGCTAGCAACTACCGCCGAGGGCTATCTGCCATCGGAATTTGATGTTATTTTTGTAGTGTGACACCCCATCCTTGGTCGACTTTGGTTATGCTCGTGCTTCCCTTCAATTGCCCTTAACTGCTATTTCCCCTTGCCCTGAACGACCACTATTATCACCTTTCTCCCTTTCTTAAACTTGGGCTTCCTCACCACTTCCTTCAACATGCTTTGAATTGGCCCAAGCAATCCTACTTGGCACAGATTAGCATTCGAAAAAATAAGGGTCACATTCCTCAATTGCCGAGTAGCTTGGAGATTGAGCCAACAAACTAGGACCGGTCCTATCGCAAGTACCCTTGGAGAACTGCAAAGGAAAGGCGATGTATTAGAACAAAGACATAAAGAAAATTTATAAGTTTATAGAAAAGCTCACCTGGAGTTTTGATCTTTTGAATGTAGAAGTCAATATTGATGAAGGTGGGTAAGAACAAGAAACGATCCTGATAACAAGTCACCTCCTAACTTGGATCTCTACCCTTCAAAGCATGACCTCTACAATTATAAATAGAGGTTTACATGCACTTGTACAACGATCAAATAATTCCACATTTAAGAGATAGTATTACTAGCTCAAAGCTCTTGTAGTAGCCATTAAATTTGTGTTATAGCCGAAAGCTCAAAGTAATAAGGAAGCAACCCTAGTTGACGTAGATCTGTTCTATATCGAACCACTCTACATCTTGTATTATTTACTTTAGTTGCACTGCATTTTACGACTCTTCTAATCATTCCTCATTTTACATTTTAAACAATGTTTTCACTGAAATACCATCATTAGAAACCCCCACTAATTATCATTTCAATGTTGAAATGTAGTCAACACTTAATATCATATTTCAAATTTTCAAGTAACAAATTTCAAATTATCAAAATATAAAGGGTAGGAACTTTAGCTGGGTAGACTAGGCAACTGCCCAAAAATCTAATTTCAAAGGGGGCGAGTTTTTATGTTACTGTGGGGGTAATTATTATTTTTATTTTTACCAAAAACCCACTAGCGATAAAGAAATAAAACCCAAACCAACATAAATAACCCTAAATGATAATGTTGGCTTATCCTTTGTAATTTACTTTGCTTAGACAATTTTTAGTTCCAAACAGCGCGCGTTTTTCTTCCTCTTTATTCAAATACTTGTTATTTTATGACTTCGTTGAAGAATCAGTCCACACTGGAATTTAAATGTAATATTTTGAATATTTTGATTCTATCATCTTCAATTAATCAATTTTTTGAATATTTTACCATGTACTTGATTTTGTAATTTGAAATTGAGTTGTTTTGTATCACATTCGTATATAAATATGGGGGAACTTAAATTTCATAGATGGATTTTGCTACTATTGGTGAAAATTTCTTGATAAATATAAATTTAACTTATATATTTCGATAATTTTTTTAAAGAAGTACAAAACGAAATTTATAATCGCAAGTCACATATTTTTCACTAAACCACTACACTTCATATTTAGACTCAATTGATTGGGTTACATTTATATTTTTAGAGAAAATATTTATATTATGCTTGTCAGTACATAAGATTAACAAATCTTCATTTGATTATGCTTATATATACAATTGTAGTTTAATTTGGTTAATCTTGTAAAAATGTAAATGGAGTTTTGTTTCTTTGTTAACTTATGTTTAAAGCTTAATTAATCATGAATTGTTAGCCTTCTTAATGGAAATACACTTGATCAAAATAGGTATTTTCGATAACAAATGTAATTAACAAACATATAATGCGCTGCTAAAAGCACCCAAAAAATTTCTTCCTAATACCATTAATTTCTTAATCAATTATAATTAATTTATGTGCTTCCTAATACCACGTTTATCCTTCCACTTGGTTATTACTCAACCGAATGAATTCACATTCTTTTTTCTCTCAAGCGCCTTTTCTTCTTCTCTTTCACGTTCAAACCTAAACCCTAGCTCACATCTCCTTTTCTTCTCCATCTAAACGTTTAAATCAAAAACCCTAATATTCAAATTCTCCATAGTTGAAAATCTCCTTGTCAAAGAGATTAATTTTTTTTGGACAATGAAGGGAGAGAACTTTTCTAAAGAAGAAGGCGATTTAGTAATTAGTCAATGCTCAAAGGAAGGAGAAGAGGTAATTTTGGTTTAAATGAATTTTGTATGCTTTTAGTGTTATTTGCAATGATTATTTGCATGCTTTGTTCATTCTTTTTTGTAATTTTTAAAAATTACAGTTAGTCTTTTGTTATTGATTTTCTCACTTGATTGATAGGAGACATCATGTATGATGAAATCAAATAATGAAAAAGAAGAAGAAAACTTCAATGATTTAAATGAGATATTTATAGGTTAGTTTACTATTTGAATATTTATCTTTCATTTGAAAATTTTAATAGAAGATTGAATTTGTAGGCTTTTCTTAATGATTTTGTTGACTATAAAAAGATTGACGATGTGAAGATTGATGATGTCGAGATTGAACCGTCAGATGTATGTATTTTTTTATATTTTTTATCCTTTAGTTAAATTTTATGTACATACACATACCATCAATAATGTCAAATAGCCAACAATTTTTCTAACATCTTGTCAAGAAGCCAACCAAGTTAACGATACAGAAATACCAATACCCTCATTCCCCAAGCTTGCTCACTAAAACTATGTACGTCTGCCAAACATTTAAAGTAGTTGACTGACACCTTTTTACCAAACTTATCACAAAATAAAGTAGACCTCGCCAAATAGAGTAGGTAAGCATGGGCAATGATTTCACGATCATTCTCTCTTATTTATTCTTTCTTGGATATTTCATTGAATCTATCCAATAAAAAATCAAGCTTCATGGAGCTTGAATATTTTAATTCTTCCATCGCGACTTCGTCTATAACTCCGAGATATTCCACTAAAAGATCAATCTCAGTCTATTCATCTTCTTCCCTATTAATAGAATGACCAACAACCGGAACTTTCAAAATCAGATCAACATCATCCAGTGTAATTGTCAACTCTATGAACGACATATGAAATGAATTAGTCTTTGGATGCGATCTCTCGATAAAAGCTGAAATAGTAATATAATCTACATGTTTGTACATATATTTAGCCAAATTGTACAAACCCAATTTCTTTAATATTTCAACAACTTGACTTGGCAAATCATCCAACTTTGTGACGCCCCACCTCTATACTCACAATAACAAAGAGTATTAAAAGAAATATTGTATGTTATCATGAAGAATAAGGCTGGATAGGAGCGGCCATCCGTAGTTGGCCTTACACTAGTATTGGTTACCTCGATAGGAGTGATATATATTTTTCATTTTTCATCGCTTCACTCCCATCGACATACCCAATTACCAGTATAAAACAAACTACGATGGTTCATAATAGTTTAGGACAATATATGTAACGACTAGACTTTTCGTCGCTCGAAAATCGACATTAATACATTCACTGTATCAACTGCCGAGCAATCGAATGTCGGAAAACCAAATTGTTATGGAGAAAAAGAAGAGGTAGAAGAAGACAGAAGAAAAAGAAAGAAGAAACAACAGAAACAGAGACAATATCAGAATCTCACATTCGCAGAGGAACAACATAAAATAGATAAATGGATAATCTTTAAATCAAAGAACTATATCATTTTATATATTACATCATCATCAGAGTTTACAACAACAGTATACAACATAAACTGGACAGTTATATGAACTTGTCCATATACAGAATACACAGCGGAATAATACTATCATATACAAGTGGTACGTCTCGCCATCCAGCTCGCCACTAAGCTCCACGGCATCTTCTGAATCCAGAATAATCTGATAACCTAACTCTAGACTGCCCGTGTGGAAAGTAATGGGCACCCAGAGTTTAGGAAGGAAACAATAAACTCCAGGTCAGTCATGGTGACTGGTGTGAGAACTAAAACAGTTTATCTTTAAAAACAAACAACGATAGAATATTAACATTGAAACCCGCAATGCTTTTGGAAAATGAAACTACCATAAGACCTCCCGCCACACACACAATGCAAACGCAGAATTGGAGGAGATTTCTTCTTATGATAATCAAACATGCTTACTACACAAAATCATTTGATTTTATTATTATTAGTGCATAGTGAAGAAAACATTTCGAAAGTATAATATTAATCTTAGCCAGCATAGGCATTTCGCACTTATGCCTACTATAGCTACTATGTTCAATAGCAGGTTACCGCCACATTCCATAGCAGGTCATACAATTTCAATCGTAAAGGTTCGTATTGTTTCTTTGGATTTTCCAACAAATGGTCAGGCTAAGGAACTTCCTTTCCTCCTGCCGAATGGGATCGCCTCTGGCTGGACATCCCGAGAGACAAACTGCTCTCTGCCAAACAAGGCCGGGTTACCCCTGTAACAGGTAACTCACGAATATGTCATCACCCGGTCCTTTGGGACCTTTATCCGAGCGCTCGGTAACCAACATCACACATAATAAATGAGTGTATCCACATGAGTAAGTATCTGGGCTCCATACCATGATACCACCCCTTTCCAGAAGGAAATGACATACCCTAAAGGGCGCGACCCTCATAACCTTGCCGCAACATTCCTGTTTCGACCATTTCCGGGTTATTGAGGCCCTGACGAAGTCTCGTCCACAAAGCTACGCTTTGTCACAAAGCCATGCCTTGGGTCAACAAATGATCAACCTATGATCACAAAGATAAATGATCAAACAAATGATCATATCACAAATGATAAAACACTGATCATCACACAGCAACACTCAGCATTTCACATTACCAAATTGGGAATATATCGCTGATAAATTTCAACTACATAACCTCTGAGCTCATACGTCTCAGAGAAGGGTGTTAAGCTAAGAGAATAAATTCTCCGCCACCAACAGAAATGTATTTCAAAGAAATCGGCTTTATACCTCAAAATATAATGTCAGACACGTAACCATACAAGTCTGTTCCGGGTTCGAACAGAACCGAAGGCACTTCCAAAGAAGCCCTTGCAATCCGGATATTCACAATCCCGATAAAACTTCCCATCACAAAGGAAATCTCTATACCGTAGCTAACGGTGCAGAGACAATCGATAGGTCATCCTATCGTTTTCATAAACACCCGGTCTTCACCACCGGTCTTCAATATGATCCATATCGTCGTATCACAAATTCGGAATGGGTTATACGACACAAAGGTCCTTTCCTGGCTAACCCGAATAGTGAGTGCTTATTCAAAAATAAGTGTGGCATTCAAATTCAAGCAAATCACAACAAATACCCATTCAAGGTAATTATTGATAGTCGGTTATTTAACTATCAATAAAGATGCGCAACATCATCAGATTCCAAATAATTTTCCAAATTATTTATCTTCCAAAAATATCTTTACAAGATATATAATTTTCCACACTCAACCATTTGAAACAAATTTCAAATATTCACTTTTCAATTTATCTTTAAAAGATAAAATTTCAAACCTTTCATTTCATATTGGAAAACATTTCCATACTTATTTAATAATAAGTATTTCACAAATCAATTTATTTTCAACACTTGGAAAATATTCAATATACTTAAATCCAGTTAAGTATATATTTCATTCTTTAAGGAAATCATTCTCTTTCACAAAATTTATTTGAGTCAAAACGAATGTTACGTAAAACATCGTTACGACAACTCAAAATCACTAGCATAAGGATTCAAAATTAAGATAGATATATAAATCCCAATACTATATAAAACATTTCCTTTCGGAAACCATTTACTATAACAACAGTGTTATAGTCCACCATTTCCTTATTCCTCAAAACGTCTATTTCAACAATAAATGTTGAAATCTATGTTTCGATACTTAACACGTTTTAAAACATCTTTTTAAAACAATTACTTCATTTCGTAATATCATTTTTTTCAAAACATCTCCGTTTTATTTAGAAATATATTCACTGTCCAAAATCGTGAATATACTTTATTTACCCAATTCAATGTTTCTACACATTTATTTAAAGGATTATCCACTGTCCAAAATCTTGGATGTAATTCCTTTAATTAACTTCTATAATTCACTTATCAAAATAAGTGATTTCGGATTCATAAACAATGTTTATAAATTCCAATTCTATTTATAAAACTTTGATTTATAAAAATCCTTAAATTAATAATTTCGATTTATAACTCAATTTTATACCAAAAATCTAATTTATAAGTTAATTACTTATAAATCTTTTATTTTACAACAATCTATTCATTTTATAACTTCACATTATAAATCTATTAATTTCATTCACTTATGAAATCCATTTATACTTCCTTTTAACATTTATAAAAACTCATTTTATAATTCCAATATTTTAATTTATAATATCAATTTTTATAAATCTTTTATATAAACCATTTATAAATTCTTTATTTAAATAAACCAGTTCTATAAACGTATACTTTCAAAACTCACTTTAAAAATTCCTTAAAAATCAAAATCGTTATCTTAAACTTCAAAAATGAATCCGATGATACAACAGCACCAAATAGTCAATCACAGCATCCAAACATCATATACCATCATATGATAACTGAATATACAATAATATTTGTAAATAAATCACTACGGTGAGGAATCCAGTTGGATCCCTCCAACCTGTTTCCCTGGATCCACAGATGTTAGCACAATACCAATTCCGCTCTAGTACGGAATTATCGCGGTATATGGGATTAATAAATATTATTCGCTATTATGCGGTGCAATAGGGTCTCATCCGCTATACAATACGGGAAATCAATCAATCCAATATATACATATGCCAATATGTATATATTGATATATATATATATATATATAATACCAATTCCACATCAAAGGTGAAATATTCATGGTATATGTTTTTAATAAATAACATCCGCTTACTAATGGCGTATAATGTCTATTTATCACAATAAATAGCAATCATCATTCAATTCACACAATTAGCATACTCAACAATTTTAAATCTAACTATTTAAAATTTAAATTGAAACAAAACATTCGATTGAGTGAGGAGTTCTCACCTTTGCTTTTAATTCCGTTCCAGCGTTTTATTTCGAATAAAATTAAACGTGCGTTTAATTTTACCCGAAATTTTCACTGACTCCAATTGCTTCCAATCTAGTTCCATAGTGTAGTGCTCGACAAAACGAAGCCAATGCAATTCGTTTCGTGCGAAACGGACCTCGTATGAAAAAGTTATGCTATTTTAAAGATTGAACGAATTTAAAATAAACAATTTCAGCTTTTAATTTTATTTTTCCAAACCCTCACTTCAATCTGGGCCATTGGATCTTGCTGCAGCACATCAGGGCCGTGCCCTTCATCTCCTTCCCCAATGTGAATATCACGTTCAAAACTACACGTACATGAACCCATAGCCTCCACCAAACCCTAATTGCTCCGGCCTCCTCGATGCACGAAACCACATCACTCCACCACCAAATCGAAGCCAACACTCGACTCCACCCTCACCCCAAATAGCACCAAGCTCGGCCTCATCTAGGCCTGGGAATTCATGCCCAAAGGCAGCCCAAACGCGAGCCTCTCCGTTGCTCCAATTCCGATCATGACCGTTGATCTCGTAGATCTCGTCGTGCTCTACGAATTTGTAGTTTAGAGTTTTTGCTAATTATTGATGGATTGAGAGATTTGGAGGGAAGAAGATGAATGTTTTCTGGCCATTAAAACGTTTCTGACGGCTAGGGTTAAGAGAATTAGGGTTTTGCTTGTTAACGTGTATATATATACACGTATATAAATGATATTAAATTTATTTTAAAACGACTTTTTCAAACGATCTCCAAATCACACGTGTCGCCTGGCGTTCATAAGGTTTACCCCGCATTCCAAACACAATGGAACGTGTTTCGGGAGCTAATTCGGTCATCTGTGCGAGTTACGGAATTAAACAATCGATTTTTAATTAAACCGATTTAAACCGATTTCGATGCGTTTTGGCTTGCCCCGGACAAACGGTACATCCGATTGACACGAAATTTGAAATCCTACAATAATATCACATTACGGATCCGATGAAACTGGTTTCATCGAAATCCGAGACCTTTTGAAAAATGACTATTTTAACTCGTTAAATTAAAACTAAAACAATTTCGATGCGTTTCGAGCTGCCACGGTCAAACGACAACTCCGATTGCTATGAAAATTGAAATCCGATAATAACAAACTATTACGGATCCAATGGAACTTGTTTCGTCCAATTCTGAGACTGTCCCAAAATTGGCTAATTTCTCTAGTCGATTAAGTATTAAAATATTCAATTTTCACAAATTAACTTTAAATTCAATTTTAAAAGTTCTATAACATCACTATAACTTCAATATGATTTAATATAACTTTATAAATCATTTTCAATCACATAAAATCCAGATTTCAATTATTTCTGGAATTTCAACTATTAATTTATCGATTTAATTATCCAATTAAATCCAGTTATTCGAAAAATAAATTATTCGACTTATTAATTCCACTTATTAATATTCAAAATCAATTAAATATTCGAATTTCAAATATCAGAAATTCTGGGTCGTTACAATTTTCCCCCCTTAAAAGAATTTCGTCCTCGAAATTACCAAGTAAGAAAAATTCACAAAATCCATTAACTTTTCAAACAATTCACTTAGTGAAAAATCTTATATTCACCTTTTTCAAAACCTTTAACTTCAACCAAAACAATGGTTTCCATTTTCTAGTTCAATTCCTGCTCTTTCATTTCAATTTGGAAATTGACTTTTCATTAACAAAATTTCCAAAATTTCCCGAAAATTTTCTAACGCCTTAAATTTTCAAAAAGTTTCGCCAGCGTCTCCTTTGCGCGGTTCGATCGTAGTAGGATCACAATAGACATAAATATGTATACATCGACCCACCCGGTCGGAAAAGCAGAAAAACAGTTCATATTTCCTATTTTTTTATTGCGTAGGCGTACCTTTTTAGCAATTTTAAGCAAAGCAGTTATTTATTTAGCATTTTAGCGCAACCCAATAAACCGAACGGTAGCCACTGCACCTGTACTTACTCAATTAAAACATGTAAGTGACATATATATAAAGTTATTAATAATTTTACTCTTTTAAACAACTACAACACATGCATATTCAGGGAAATGCATACTAACAAGGTTTATAAGCAACTTATAAAATTTCAATATCACTTGTAATTGTTTACAACCAATTCACATATAATGACATTCAATTATTCATTTTCAATTAGTTTATATTCACTAATTTACATTCAAATTGGTTCACTTTCAATTCAAATCAATTACTATTTAAATTTACTTCACTTTCAATTTAAATCAAATTACATAGCTTCCAATTTTAATCAATTTAATTTCATTAACACTTAATGAATTTTACTACATACAATCAACCAACAACCATCAAACAATCAATGTCATCCAATAGAACCAAATTTATTAATTTACATTCAATTTGGTTTAACACCTTTAATTCAATTGGTCGATATTAAATTGACTTACATTCGATTATTCAACTTCCAATAACATTTAGCTTTTAATGAATTAACACTTACATCCATTTTTCCATATCAATTTATTCACATTCGATTGATTAACATTCAATCCATTTATTCAATTCAATTGCTAATTCATTTAACAAATAAAATTGAATTTTATTTATATAGCTCAAGTTCACATTCATTTAATAAATTCACTTTATTAATTTACTTTGAGATCACAATCAATTTCATTCAACATTACTTAAGTTATTTTCCATTTCAAACATCATTTGTTCAAATTAACTTAAGTTTCCACTTATTAATCAAATTCAGATTCCAATTCTATTTAACTTTTACCAAAGTCAAATTTATTATCTCTTATTATAAGTTCAAACTTAATTACTTATATTCAACAATTTCAACTTGGATTTTATTGATTCACTTATACTTACTTTAATTTAACTCCATCCTTTAAGTTAAATTTATTCTATCAAAAATTCAAATTATATAAGTTACCAACTCATTTATCATTCCCATAAATATTTCAAATAGGATTCCAGAGTCTTTTCAACCTTTCAAAACCATTTTGAAATCAATTCAAATTATCTTTTAAATTTCCAAAACCAAATCCAAATTTTCCAAACAACTTTCATTTAAAATAATTTAGCAGCAATTCCTCTTTTGGAAACCCGAAAATGAATACCAATGATGTCCCGAAAATGAATACCAATGATGTCGCGGTCATCATCAGAATTATTTTCCAGCGACCTGAAAAGAGTTTAGAGCTTTCATCTCTCTAAAACAATTTTTTTTTCCAAAATATCAAATCCTTTCAAAACACTTTTCTGGAATTTTATTTTAGATTATAAATCACATTTACCAATCTTTTACTTATAAAATTCCACTTTCATATATATATAAGATTATTTTTTACCATTGTAAATCATTTTAATTATAACTTCATGCATTATAATTCATTTGCTTATACAATTTACTCTTTCACAATTGTTGTTTTATTTAACTCATTCAAACAACTTTTATTAACTTATATATATTTACATTTTCAACAACCAAACAATCAATCATATACACTATAATAATTTCAGAAAAATTATTTCCTTTATATACAAAATATAATCAAGGTAAAATTATTTCATTTACCCAATTTTAAAACAATATCATGCCGAATTGTTCTGAACAAGTGTTTAGAGATCCCTATCGATAGAGTTGTACGGACTATACCGACCAGAATCCATATACCACTCAACAAACCAATCATCACAATATAAAACAATTTTATATTAACTAACAAATACGCGCTCGTATCTATTATTACACTCAACTCATTCTAGAGTACTACTGACTCTATCTCTAATGAGTAACACCCAATAGAGCAGGGTTATCGCTTAACCATATGCTCTGATACCAAATGTAACGACTAGACTTTTCGTCGCTCGAAAATCGACATTAATACATTCACTGTATCAACTGCCGAGCAATCGAATGTCGGAAAACCGAATTGTTATGGAGAAAAAGAAGAGGTAGAAGAAGACAGAAGAAAAAGAAAGAAGAAACAACAGAAACAGAGACAATATCAGAATCTCACATTCGCAGAGGAACAACATATAATAGATAAATGGATAATCTTTAAATCAAAGAACTATATCATTTTATATATTACATCATCATCAGAGTTTACAACAACAGTATACAACACAAACTGGACAGTTATATGAACTTGTCCATATACAGAATACACAGCGGAATAATACTATCATATACAAGTGGTACGTCTCGCCATCCAGCTCGCCACTAAGCTCCACGGCATCTTCTGAATCCAGAATAATCTGATAACCTAACTCTAGACTGCCCGTGTGGAAAGTAATGGGCACCCAGAGTTTAGGAAGGAAACAATAAACTCCAGGTCAGTCATGGTGACTGGTGTGAGAACTAAAACAGTTTATCTTTAAAAAAACAATGATAGAATTTTAACATTGAAACCCGCAATGCTTTTGGAAAATGAAACTACCATAAGACCTCCCGCCACACACAATGCAAACACAGAATTGGAGGAGATTTCTTCTTATGATAATCAAACATGCTTACTACGCAAAATCATTTGATTTTATTATTATTAGTGCATAGTGAAGAAAACATTTCGAAAGTATAATATTAATCTTAGCCAGCATAGGCATTTCGCACTTATGCCTACTATAGCTACTATGTTCAATAGCAGGTTACCGCCACATTCCATAGCAGGTCATACAATTTCAATCGTAAAGGTTCGTATTGTTTCTTTGGATTTTCCAACAAATGGTCAGGCTAAAGAACTTCCTTTCCTCCTGCCGAATGGGATCGCCTCTGGCTGGACATCCCGAGAGACAAACTGCTCTCTGCCAAACAAGGCCGGGTTACCCCTGTAACAGGTAACTCACGAATATGTCATCACCCGGTCCTTTGGGACCTTTATCCGAGCGCTCGGTAACCAACATCACACATAATAAATGAGTGTATCCACATGAGTAAGTATCTGGGCTCCATACCATGATACCACCCCTTTCCAGAAGGAAATGACATACCCTAAAGGGCGCGACCCTCATAACCTTGCCGCAACATTCCTATTTCGACCATTTCCGGGTTGTTGAGGCCCTGACGAAGTCTCGTCCACAAAGCTAACCTTTGTCACAAAGCCATGCCTTGGGTCAACAAATGATCAACCTATGATCACAAAGATAAATGATCAAACAAATGATCATATCACAAATGATAAAACACTGATCATCACACAGCAACACTCAGCATTTCACATTACCAAATTGGGAATATATCGCTGATAAATTTCAACTACATAACCTCTGAGCTCGTACGTCTCAGAGAAGGGTGTTAAGCTAAGAGAATAAATTCTCCGCCACCAACAGAAATGTATTTCAAAGAAATTGGCTTTATACCTCAAAATATAATGTCAAACACGTAACCATACAAGTCTGTTCCGGGTTCGAACAGAACCGAAGGCACTTCCAAAGAAGCCCTTGCAATCCGGATATTCACAATCCCGATAAAACTTCCCATCACAAAGGAAATCTCTATACCATAGCTAACGGTGCAGAGACAATCGATAGGTCATCCTATCGTTTTCATAAACACCCGGTCTTCACCACCGGTCTTCAATACGATCCATATCGTCGTATCACAAATTCGGAATGGGTTATACGACACAAAGGTCCTTTCCCGGCTAACCCGAATAGTGAGTGCTTATTCAAAAATAAGTGTGGCATTCAAATTCAAGCAAATCACAACAAATACCCATTCAAGGTAATTATTGATAGTCGGTTATTTAACTATCAATAAAGATGCGCAACATCATCAGATTCCAAATAATTTTCCAAATTATTTATCTTCCAAAAATATCTTTACAAGATATATAATTTTCCACACTCAACCATTTGAAACAAATTTCAAATATTCACTTTTCAATTTATCTTTAAAAGATAAAATTTCAAACCTTTCATTTCATATTGGAAAACATTTCCATACTTATTTAATAATAAGTATTTCACAAATCAATTTATTTTCAACACATGGAAAATATTCAATATACTTAAATCCAGTTAAGTATATATTTCATTCTTTAAGGAAATCATTCTCTTTCACAAAATTTATTTGAGTCAAAACGAATGTTACGTAAAACATCGTTACGACAACTCAAAATCACTAGCATAAGGATTCAAAATTAAGATAGATATATAAATCTCAATACTATATAAAACATTTCCTTTCGGAAACCATTTACTATAACAACAGTGTTATAGTCCACCATTTCCTTATTCCTCAAAACGTCTATTTCAACAATAAATGTTGAAATCTATGTTTCGATACTTAACACGTTTTAAAACATCTTTTTAAAACAATTACTTCATTTCGTAATATCATTTTTTTCAAAACATCTCCGTTTTATTTAGAAATATATTCACTGTCCAAAATCGTGAATATACTTTATTTACCCAATTCAATGTTTCTACACATTTATTTAAAGGATTATCCACTGTCCAAAATCGTGGATGTAATTCCTTTAATTAACTTCTATAATTCACTTATCAAAATAAGTGATTTCGGATTCATAAACAATGTTTATAAATTCCAATTCTATTTATAAAACTTCGATTTATAAAAATCCTTAAATTAATAATTTCGATTTATAACTCAATTTTATACCAAAAATCTAATTTATAAGTTAATTACTTATAAATATTTTATTTTACAACAATCTATTCATTTTATAACTTCACATTATAAATCTATTAATTTCATTCACTTATGAAATCCATTTATACTTCCTTTTAACATTTATAAAACTCAGTTTGTGATATCCCGGAATTTTGGGCAATATCAATTTAATAATCTGTATTGAAAATTAAATTGATTTGTTAACCTTTGTTAATAAATTTGAATTAGTTTAATAATCTAATTTAATAAATATTTAACTGGTGAATTTTATCTTTTAAAAATTAATAAAATATTTTCTATTTATAATATATATATATATATAACTGTATATATTGTAAATAGATGAGCTTTGGTTTGAAATAAATAAATCTTGTTTTCTAATATATATTTTGGTAATTTGGGAATCATGATTAATTTAATATTAAGCTTTTCAAAGTTATTTAACCAATAACTATATGGTTTTAAAATACATAAAATAAATGTTTAATTGTTTAAATAGATTTAAGCTTAAGTTTAAATTTAAATAAAAGGTTTGTTTTATTTCTTTAAAAGTTATCTATATATATAAATAAGTATTTGTAAATTTATAAATTAAGTAAAAAACTTTTAATTTTATATAATTGGTTTTATTTACATTTTCTTTAAAGTAATTTATATACATATATACATTTAGGTAAGTATTTATAAATAGTAAACTAGTATAAAAGTTTTATTAACATTTTAAAAGAAATAAAAATTATGTATTAAATACTTAAAAGACAAATGTCACCATATTAAAACTTAAATAAAACATGTGTAATGTAAATAGCTAATGTATATGACAAGTGTCATTTAATCTTGTTTTTCTTTTATTTTTATTTTTAGATAATTTCAGCCTTTATATAAACATACATCTCCATTTTCTTTTCTTTTCTAACCTTCTTTCTAAACAAAGAAATGAAGCAAATCTCATATCAACAAAACCTGAAAACAAATAAAGTAAGAAACTCCTCAAAACATTTCCTCTAAATAAATCTGATAGTTTATACCTCCTCAATTCAAAATCTGTAATCCTCCTCAAATATGAAATGAATCAGACTCAAACCAAATTCTCAGAAATAAGCCTGAACTAAATTCTTTCAAAAATAAAGAACAACAAGCCTGTCTCTTCTTCAACCTGGAATCAAAGCAGAGATCAAACTTCTCTGTTTTGAAATCAAAGCCTGCATGTATTCTTCAAAAACAGAAGCAAGCAAATCTGGAATTAAAAAGCAAATCAAAAGCATGCAGTTTTAAAAACCAAAGATTTATCAAAATCAAAAGCCTGTTGTCTCAGTTTCAAAAATCTGGAGGCTCTGCTTCTTTTAAAATCTGGTGAGTAACTTAGATTTTAAAAACAGATAAATTTGATTTGTGTGGTAAAATATCTGAAGTAAATTGTGGTTCATGTTGGAAATTATGTATGCATGTTTGTTTTAGATCTAGTTACATGTATATATGAATGAAGATACTATGTGTATGTTTGGTTGTATCAGTGATCGTCTCTGTTTAAAGTTCTCAGTTTAAAATTTAGATCTAAATTCCAATTCTCCCAAACTAATCTCTGTTAGAACTAGGATTTCAAACAAAAGTTGTTTGTTAAGTCATGAGGTAAAGTTTAAAATTTTAATAAAGTTAGAATAAACTTGAATGTCTCTGAAAATTTAAAAAGAACAGAGCAAGCTAAAAATAAGTGGAAATCCAAATATCCTAAATTATTGTTTCAGGCATATGATCTAAATTACAATCAAAAACCATGATTTTTGGAAGAGAAATCATAAATTTTAATTTAGTTTTGGGTATGCATTTCTGAGTTGAACAGAAATGGGGTTGTGGGTAATATCTGGCGATCTACGTGATCGGAGAGGATGGGGTCATCACTGAAGGTAGTAGAGTGGTCGGAGATTTTGAGAAAAATGTCAGATAGGTGTGTAAATTGTTGTGGTGGAAGTGGGTGATCGGGTTAGTCTGTAAACCTAGTTTTGTCTATGTCGAAGTTTTTGATCGATACGACCTCTCCAGACGATCGAGTTCAACAGGGCTTTGGAGATTGGATGCTGGGGTGTCATCGACGTTGTGGCCGGAGTTTCAGAAACTCTGATGATCGGAGGTAGGAGTGCGTGAGATTTTCCAGGCTTTGGGTGGTTCGAGACTGTTGTTCCAGGTTTTGTTTGAATGTTCGAATTCAAATTCGAGCTCGTATTGATGTTTTCGTTGATCATGTTGGGACGTGAGTGTAATCGCCGATGTGGAGAGATCAACGCTGGTGATCGGAGACGATCAGCGTCTCTGTGCACGTGCACATATTTTCTGGTGAAGTTGGGTTTGGGGGATTTGGGTACTCGGGTTTGTTCTCGTGATTTGTGGTGGAAGACTCGAAGTAGTTATCGGGGGATTTGAAGGAGTAACTCGGGTAATGTTTGTATTCCAGGTTTTAACAGAGAACTGTTTTCCAGTTTTTAAAATTTAAAATAAATTTTAAAAGCCGAGTTTAAATATAAAAGTAAGTTTAAATAAGTTTAAATCTAGTTTTAAATCTGAAATATAAGTTTAAAATCTCAGTTTTCAAATAAGATAATGTTTTTAAAATTTGAATTGATTTAACAACTTTAAAAAGGATTAAGTAATTTGTATTTTAAAAATAAAGTTTTAAATTGAAGATAGGTTTCTAAATCTAGAGATTAATCTGGAATCAAAGTTAATATGCATTTAAATTTTGAAATAAAAAGAAGTTTTTAAATTTAAAGTGTTTTAAACAATGTAAAGAGTATTTTAAATTTGAATTTAAAATGAATTTAGTTTTAAATTTCTTTTGATTAAATAAATATTTCTTTAACATTTGATTTAAAAGGATGTTTTTAACACTTTGTTAAAGTTAAATTGTCTTCATTTTAAATCTTAATATAAAATGAAATTTAAATGTAAATTTAAAGGTAAATTGGTTTAAATACTTTATTAATGATATTTTAATCATTAATAGGAATAAAGTGTTATCTTAAAGATAATTAAGATTTAATGATATAAAATAAATTAGTAAGGTAATAAAAAAAATAATTAATCAATTTAATTAATTTATGATTTGGTTAATAAATTTAGTAATTAAGAGTTAAATTGATTAATTAAGGTTAATTAATTTGAAGTTAAGAATCATTAATTTGGAATTATTAATTAATGGTTAGGAATAAATTAATCAAATAATTAAGGATAAATTAAGTTGTTGTTAGGTACTTAATTAATTAAGTAATTAGGGATTAATTTATTAGTAATTAGAATTAATTAATTTGAAATTACTAATGGTTAATTAATGTTTAATTATTAAATAATAGTTAATAATTAATGTAGATCATTAACTTGGGATTAAATAAGTAATCAATGAATGTGATTAATTTTGATAATTAAATAGATTAATTAATTTAGGTTAATCATTTGTGAAATTGTTTAATTAAATATAATTACTTAATGGAAGTAATTAATAAATTAATTACTCATTGTAATTAATTGAGTTTATTTTGATTGTTAAGTTAATTTATTATGTTTGATTAATTTAAGATAATCATTTAATGATTTGTGAAGTATAATTACTTAATGTAATTTAATGGGGTATAATTACTTAGGAAAGTAATTAATGAATAATTACTGATGTAATTAATAGAGTAATTAAGGGTAGTTAATTACTTAATGGAATTAATCAAGGGATTAATTAAGAAATTAATTAAGGAGTAATTAATTTATTTAAAGAAGTAATTAAGGGTAGTTAATTACTGAATATGATTAATCAAGAGTGATTAATAAATGTGGTTTAATTAAAGATAATTACTTAATGTAATTAATTAGAGTAATTAATAATAAAAATGTAATTAGGGATCATTAATTAATATAATTAATGATGTAATTAAGAATTGATTAATTAAGGAATAATTAATAAATAAAGTGATTAATTAATGTAATTAATTAAGGAGTAATGTAATTAATTATAGTTAATTAATAAATGAAGTAATTAAAGATTAATTACTATAAGTGGTTAAGAGTAATTAATTTGTGAAATTAATTTAAATGCTAATTACTTGAATGTAATTAAATGTAATTAATCAAGGATGATTAATTAAGATGAATAATTAGATAATGGTTGATTAATTAATTGATAATTAATTAATAGTGACTTAAGCAAGATTAATAATAATGGAAGTAATTAATTTAAATTTACTTTAAATTAATTAAAGATGAAGTAATTAATTTAATTCATTTTAAATTAATTATAGTATGATTTATAGATCATTGCTTATGTATGGATATATGATATTGTTTACCTTGAATGGTTTGAGATCTCAGATATGAGATAATTGATAATTGATACTGTATGATTTGGATGCATTGGTTGCATAGTAAAGATGATAAGAATTATCTGCTTATAATGATAATGTTGATTATCTATTATGAATCTGTGAATTATCTATCTGTGTGTTAATAGATAGTAGAATTAAATTGTTTTAACCTTTAAAACAACTTGGCCTTAAAAGATACGCTTTGGATTTCGATGAGACCGGGATCGGGTTTGCTACATTACATTTAATTCTATGCCCAGATAATCTTTTTAATATAAGAATCCATTATCTCTTTAACCAAATTCTGTTAAGTCGTAGAATTCAAATAAAATCAGTTTGTTTAAGCATAGATTAAAGCTTAAAATTTTATTTAAGCCAAACAAATGTAAATCTGCTCTGGAAAAATAACTAGAACAGTACAAGCTTAAGATTTGGTAAAATTCAAACATCCTAATTTATTAAGTCAGGTATGTAATCTGAAACCTTAATCAAAGACTTGATTTTTAAGACTAAAATCATGGTTTTTAGAAATAGGAATAAAGTGTTATCTTAAAGATAATTAAGATTTAATGATATAAAATAAATTAGTAAGGTAATAAAAAAAATTAATCAATTTAATTAATTTATGATTTGGTTAATAAATTTAGTAATTAAGAGTTAAATTGATTAATTAAGGTTAATTAATTTGAAGTTAAGAATCATTAATTTGGAATTATTAATTAATGGTTAGGAATAAATTAATCAAATAATTAAGGATAAATTAAGTTGTTGTTAGGTACTTAATTAATTAAGTAATTAGGGATTAATTTATTAGTAATTAGAATTAATTAATTTGAAATTACTAATGGTTAATTAATGTTTAATTATTAAATAATAATTAATAATTAATGTAGATCATTAACTTGGGATTAAATAAGTAATCAATGAATGTGATTAATTTTGATAATTAAATAGATTAATTAATTTAGGTTAATCATTTGTGAAATTGTTTAATTAAATATAAGGTAATTAATTAATGAAGTAATTAATAAATTAATTACTCATTGTAATTAATTGAGTTTATTTTGATTATTAAGTTAATTAATTATGTTTAATTAATTTAAGATAATCATTTAATGATTTGTGAAGTATAATTACTTAATGTAATTTAATGGGGTATAATTACTTAGGAAAGTAATTAATGAATAATTACTGATGTAATTAATAGATTAATTAAGGGTAGTTAATTACTTAATGGAAATTAATCTCTGTAACACAAGGCCGGAACATCCCTTACTGGATAATTCCCGCACAAGATATCCCACGAACAAAACCTGAGACTCGCATTTGCCTTCTCCAGTAAACAGACTTCACCTAGATACCTTCGATCTCGTGCACGTGCACGGTCATCATCTTCAACTCCGGCCATCGACGACATCTCCCACCAGTCGACGTTCATCCACCAACCAATCTATGATCATCACCTCTAGACAGGGATAATCTTGTCCTACTTGGGTGCTACCCACTAACCTTGCTGCACCTCCCCTGTTTTAGCCATTCCCGGTTGATGAGGCTTGAGGTCACGATTACCTTTAAATAGAACACATCTATCTTAGAATGCTCATCGTCCACCTGACGATGTGCTGAAAGCATTCAATCCATACAAGTTCGTTCCGGGTTCGAACGAAACCGAAGGCATTATCTCGTTACACTCGTTTTGGAATCACCCTCAGAGTTAACGACAATAACCCTTGCACTCTGAATCTTCATCTTCACTTGATTCACGACCTATCGTTAATTTGGATCGATGTGGTATTCGGGTCTCCAGACCTGGAAATCCGGTATACGGAAACCCGATCCCGGTCTCATCGAAATCCAAAACGTATCTTTTAAGGCCAAGTTGTTTAAAGGTTTAAACAATTCAATTCAATACTTGAATTCACACAGGATAAATATCACACATTTATCACAGATATATCCAATGTCATATCACATAATATCATAGTATATATCTGTGATAAATGTGTGATATTTATCCTGTGTGAATTCAAGTATTGAATTGAATTGTTTAAACCTTTAAACAACTTGGCCTTAAAAGATACGTTTTGGATTTCGATGAGACTGGGATCGGGTTTCCGTATACCGGATTTCCAGGTCTGGAGACCCGAATACCACATCGATCCAAATTAACGATAGGTCGTGAATCAAGTGAAGATGAAGATTCAGAGTGCAAGGGTTATTGTCGTTAACTCTGAGGGTGATTCCAAAACGAGTGTAACGAGATAATGCCTTCGGTTTCGTTCGAACTCGGAACGAACTTGTATGGATTGAATGCTTTCAGCACATCGTCAGGTGGACGATGAGCATTCTAAGATAGATGTGTTCTATTTAAAGGTAATCGTGACCTCAAGCCTCATCAACCGGGAATGGCTAAAATAGGGGAGGTGCAGCAAGGTTAGTGGGTAGCACCCAAGTAGGACAAGATTATCCCTGTCTAGAGGTGATGATCATAGATTGGTTGGTGGATGAACGTCGACTGGTGGGAGATGTCGTCGATGGCCGGAGTTGAAGAAGATGACCGTGCACGTGCACGAGATCGAAGGTATCTGGGTGAAGTCTGTTTACTGGAGATGGCAAATGCGACCACTGTAACAACCCGCCACTCATTCTACAGAATGACGAATCATTAATAAGAAAGAAAGGGGTGAGAAATAGAAAAGAAGAGAAAGAGAAAGAAAACAACACAAATACTCACAGCGGAAACGAACAAAATATATTATATCACATAAATATTACATAGTATCATATACATCATCTATCAGAGTTACACAGATTACACATCACATACTAGACAGTTATAAACATCTGTCTAGTTATTACAACTCAATACAAAACAAAGATCTAAACAAGATCAACACAGCGGAAACTACTATCTATATCTACAACGCTGAAGCCTCCTGCTCCATTGCTCCTCCATAAATAAACTCTTGGGTACTCAAATTTTTACGAGTAGTATTTTTATTATCTTATTTTTTAATTTTTTTTATATTATTATTATTCTTAATTTTTTTATTTTTTATTTTTTTTATTTTTTTTTATATTTTTTTATATTTTTTATATTATTATTTTTTTATTTATATTTTATAATATTTAATTTATTTTTAATTTTATTATTTTTATTTATATTTTTTTATTTTTATTATTATTTTATTTATTTTATTTACTTATTATATTTTTATATTTTTTATTTTATTTTAATTTTTTTATTTTATTTTTTTATTTTTATTAAATTTTTTTTAATTTTAATTTATTATTTTTATTTATAATAATTATTTTTTTTATTTTTATTTTATATTTATTATTTATTTAAATTTTTTTAATTTTTATTAATTTTTTTTATTATTATTTATTTATTTTTATTTTATTTATTTACTTATTAATTTTTCTTAATCATTAATTAATATCCTAATTCATAATCCTTAATTACAAATTAATTATCCTAATTAATAAATCTTAATCATAAATAAATTAGTTTAAACCTTTAATTACTTATTTAATTAATCCAAATGATTAATTAATCAAACAAATTAATTATCCATTAAATTTCCTAATTAATTTAATGAACACAAATCTTTAATTACTTTAAGATAAACTTTGTTCTTATTGAAAATCAAGTTATCATTTACAAAGTATTTTAAATCTAAGTGTAATCTGGAATCTAATTTAAATCTAGATCTCAGATTTGAAATGGAAGAAAGTTTTTAAATTAAATTGTTTTAATAATTTTAATTGTTTAAAATGTATATTATATGGTTAGAATTTAAAAGTAAATTTAATTTAAATTCTTTAAGTTCTTTTATAAGATGAGTATTTCTTTAACTTGTAAATAAAAGAGTTTTAGAAATGATGTTTAAAACGTTGTTAAAGATAATTTGTATTCATTTTAAATCTTTAAATTTAAAATGAAATTTTGAAGATAAAATTTAAGTAAATTGATTTAAAATACTTTGTAAATGATAACTTGATTTTCAATAAGAACAAAGTTTATCTTAAAGTAATTAAAGATTTGTGTTCATTAAATTAATTAGGAAATTTAATGGATAATTAATTTGTTTGATTAATTAATCATTTGGATTAATTAAATAAGTAATTAAAGGTTTAAACTAATTTATTTATGATTAAGATTTATTAATTAGGATAATTAATTTGTAATTAAGGATTATGAATTAGGATATTAATTAATGATTAAGGAAATAATTTTACCCAGAAATAATTTCTATATAAAAAGTATCTGAGTTTTCTTTATGGATCAGTGAATCTTATTTCTGGAATGAGTTGTCCAGTCTGTGTTTGTGTTCTACCTCAGATCAGAGTTGAGCAGCGAAAGTAGTTTGGAGTGTATCTCTGGATGGGAGAAGTAAGTTTGGAATCTACTGATGTTGTGAAGTAGAGTTATGTTTGGATCTCGTCTGTGTTCTGATTTGGATAAGTATTTGGACTTCGGAATTTTGATGTGTGACTCGAAGTAGTGGAGCTGGAGTATTGAACTCAAGTGACAAGGAAAGACTCGAGTTTTTCCAGTGTTTTTGCGGGGAAGTCTCGGGTAATTTTGGGTTACGACTCGAAGTGATTTAGAAGTGGGCTCGAGAGTTTTAGTGTTGTCAGGTTTTATACCTGTCTGTTTTGAAATTTAAATTTAAATTAAATTTTGAAGTAATATTAAGCAGTAAATCAAAGTTTGATTTATGAAGACAAGTTTAGTTTTAAACTTTAATATTAGATAATTAGTTTATGAATTTAAATGTTTAAATAGGTTAAGTGTAGATATGTTTAAATGTTAAATCTAAGAAGAAATTTGATTTAAGTTCTTTTAAAAACTTCTTAGAAAATATAAGATTTTTAATAAGTAAAAGTTTTTAAATTGGTTTTAAAAACTTTGTTAAAAATGAATTGGTATTCATTTTAAATACAGAATTTAAAATGAAATTTTAAAAGTAGATTTGAAAAGAATATTTCAAATATAAATTGTAAATGATAACTTGTTTATCAATAAGAATAAAGTTTATCTTAAAATAATTAAAGACTTGTGTTTATTTAATTTATTTGGAGATTTAATGGATAATTAAATTGTTTAATTAATTAATCATTTGGATTAATTTAATAAATAATTAAAGGTTTAAACTAATTTATTTATGATTAAGATAAATTAATTAGGGATGATTAATTTGTAGTTAGGGATTATAAATTAGAGTATTAATTAATGATTAAGAATTAATTAATAGAGTAATTAAATAATTAAGTTATGGTAAATACTTAATTAATTTAGTAATTAGAGATTAATAAATTGGTTATTAAGATTTATTAATTTAGAATTAATAATAATTAATATAAGTTAATTACTTAAGGAAAGTAATTAAATAGTAGTTAATGAAGTCATTAACTATGGTTATTAAATAATTAATTAATGGGATTAATTTTGATAATTAATTAGTTTAATTAATGTAAAGATAAGCAATTATAGAATTTGTTTAAATGTAATTACTTATTGGAAGTAATTAAGAATTAATTACTTATTGTAATTAATTGAAGTTAATTTGATTTAGTTAAGTTAATTAATTAAGTTTAATTAATTTAGGATAATCAAGAGATGATTTGATAATAATTACTTAATGTAATTATTAAGGTAAGATTATTTAGGGAAGTAAATAATATGATAATTACTGGAAGTAATTAGTTGAATAATGATTTTATTAATAGAAGTAATTTGAGTTAATTACTTTGAATAATTAATCAAGGGATTAATTAAGAAATTAATTAAGGAGTAATTAATTTAGTTAATGAAAGTAATTAAGGGTAATTAATTACTGATTGAAGATTAATCAAGGTGATTAATAAATGTTGTTTAATTAAAGATTAATTACTTAATGTAATTAATTTAATTGAGTAATTAATAATTAAGTTGTAATTAAGGATCATTAATTAATATAATTAATGATGTAATTAAGATTGGTTAATTAAGTAATAATTAATAAATGAAGTAATTAATCAATGTAATTAATTAAGGATTAATGTAATTAATTATAGTTGATTAAGTTAATTAATTTTAGTTAATTAATTAATGAAGTAATTAAAGGTTAATTACTATAAGTGGTTAAGGATAATTAATTTGAGAAATTAATTAAGGATAAATTACTTGGATGTAATTAAAAGATAATTAATCAAAGATGATTAATTGAAATGAAATATTAGAAGATAATTAATTAATTATATTGTAATTAATTAATGGTTAAGTAAGCAGGATTTATAAAATGAAGTAATTAATTTAATTCAATTTAAATTAATTAGAGATGATATAAATCATTACTTATGAATGGGTGTTAGTATTGAATACTTGGCATTGATTGATATCTCTGATGAGATATATGCTGTATGATATGGTTGTTTAGTTGAATTGTGATGATAATATGGATTATCTGATAATGTTGATTATCTATTGTGAATTATCCTTCTATGTGTATAAAGATAATTGAATTGAATTGTTTTAACTTTAAAACAACTTGGCCTTAAAAGATACGCTTTGGATTTCGATGAGACCGGGATCGGGTTTCCGTATACCGGATTTCTAGGTCTGGAGACCCGAATACCACATCGATCCAAATTAACGATAGGTCGTGAATCAAGTGAAGATGAAGATTCAGAGTGCAAGGGTTATTGTCGTTAACTCTGAGGGTGATTCCAAAACGAGTGTAACGAGATAATGCCTTCGGTTTCGTTCGAACCCGGAACGAACTTGTATGGATTGAATGCTTTCAGAACATCGTCAGGTGGACGATGAGCATTCTAAGTGATGTGTTCTTTTCTAAGGTAATCGTGACCTCAAGCCTCACAAACCGAGAATGGCTAAAACAGGGGAGGTGCAGCAAGGTTAGTGGGTAGCACCCAAGTAGGACAACGTTACCTCTGTCTAGATGTCCCTTTCTATTTTCGACTTAGTGGTGCGGTTGCTGATCCCAACCGTGAGGTATCTTGTGCGGGAATTATCCAGTAAGGGATGTTCCGACCTTGTGTTGCAGGGGATTGGGAGTGATCCTCGGTACGGTGATCTAGGCCACGTACTGTGACGGGCGGTACCCCGGTAGCCCTGCCATTGTATGGAATCCAAAATCCAATAAGTGCCAACGGACTTGATTGTATAACCCACTTTGTGGCTAGTATGCTGGAATTTAATAATGTAACAATTTCGGCTATTTCATATTTACTTGAAAACCCTAGACCCTATTATAATACAATCGAATTTCCTATCAAATGTTTTGGTTAGCGTAAGGTAAAAACTTACCCATGTTTATTTGTGGGGAGTCTTACGTGATACCTTTTCTTTCAAAAGGTTTTGAAGTTAAACAAGTTTAACCTGTTACTCACACCAGACCCATGTCTGACCCAAGTTGTTTATTTCTGTTTTATAAACTCTTGGGTACTCAAATTTTTACGAGTAGCCAAGGGATTCAGGTTAGCCTTGACGAGTAATCTGGAGGAGCAATGGAGCAGGAGGCTTCAGCGTTGTAGATATAGATAGTAGTTTCCGCTGTGTTGATCTTGTTTAGATCTTTGTTTTATATTGAGATGTAATAACTAGACAGATGTTTATAACTGTCTAGTATATGATGTGAATCTGTGTAACTCTGATAAGTGTTGTATATGATACTATGTAATATTTATGTGATATAATATATTTTGTTCGTTTCCACTGTGAGTATTTGTGTTTGTTTTCTTTTCTCTTCTTTTCTCTTTTCTATCCCTTTCTTTCTTATTAATGATGCGTCATTCTGTGGAATGAGTGGCGGGTCATTACATTTGGGTGGTATCATTCTGTGGAAATAGTGTTACAAAAATTGGTTTGTTTTATTTCTTTTATATATTTCTTGATAATATAATCTCTTGTTTAAATTATAAAATATGTTATTTCAAATAACAAGTATAATGTATTATTTTTAATATGTATGAATTTTAATGCTAAAAGGAATTGTTATTTTAAATTGAATCTTAGGATTTAATTTTATTTAAATTTGAATTTAAAGTTTTGAAGTTCAAAAGAATAAATATTTAAATTGTTGGATATTATAATATTTGTATAAACTTATATTTATAAAATATAATTAGTTTTTGGTTTCTCTTTAAAAAGATATATATATATAGATAAGTGATTAAATAAATAAGAAAAGGGCTTTTTAATTACTTTTAAAATAAATAGAATTATGAATAAATACTTAAAAGACAAGTGTCATTTATCTAAAGCCTTTGTAAAACATGTGTCTTTATCTAATGCCTTGTTTTAACATGTGTTAAGTAATGAATTAATCTATGTGACAAGTGTCTTTTTATTTTCTTTTTCTTTTATTTTTATAAATCATAAATATACATGTATATAAACATTTTATCTCTTTACTTCATTTTCTTTCTAATCTTCATTTTCAAAACAAGAAAAACTCAGTCTTTCCTCTAATTAAAATCTGAAACAAATCAGAGAATCAAATACCTCAATCCAATAATAAAGCCTGAAAATCAATACCACTTCTCAACTTTTCCTCTAATCTAAATCAGTAATTATTCCTCAAACAAAATCAAAGTCTGTAATCAAATCTTCCTCAAAACATAAGATCTGTAACCAAGTTACAGATCTGAAATCAAAAAGCTTGCATTCATTTTAAATCTGGAATCAACTCAGAGAACTGCCTGCATTTTTCATCTCTGGAAGCAACATGCAAGTCTAAAACAACATATCACAAGTTTTATCAAAAGCAAAGAAGATTTGGCCTTATATTTTCAAGTCTTCAAAACAGTTTTCAAAAGATAGGCTCTGTCTTCATTTTAGTGGTGAGTAACAGTTTTTATTTAAACTAATTTAAGTAAATATAGCTGCTTGATTTTTTTCCTGTGATAATCATGTTTGGAGTGAATAAATGTGATGGAATTCTCTGTATTATGTTTGGTTTCGAATGCATGTTGGGTTTTGATATGTTCTTGCCTGTTCTAGAATGCCAGTTTTAAATCCTGATCAAAAATCAATGATTTCTTGTTCGAATCCTTATTAAGGCTAAATATTTAAACAAAGTTTGGGTATGTAACAAATTATAGTTTGAAATTTTATTTAATATAAAATAAAAACTGCTGTGTCTCTGTAAAAGAAAATATAACAGGACAAATATTTTGTAAGTGAAAAATCAAAAGTCCAGATTCATTGATCCAGGAGTATAAATTGATTACTTATACTAAAACTTGATTTTTAAAACATAAATCATAATTTATAGCTTAGTAATGAAAGTGCAGTTTTGTTTTTAGCTAAATATGAATTTTTGGGTAATACTATTGATCTCGATGGTTTGGTATGTTGTATTCTTCAATAATGATAGAGGAATGAACGGTGATGGTAGGAAAATTATCTGGAAGGTGTTTAATTCATGGAGGAGGTAGCAGTAGTGGATTCTTTGTTAGAACCCTAGTTTTAACTGGTCGTGATAATTTGATCACCACGTTTTCTTTGGTCGATCGAGTGCTTCAGGATTTTTAGAGAGAGAAGTTTGGTCATTGACGAGAACATGGCCGGAGTTGTAGAACCACTGGTGGTCGGGATTTCGAAGACGAGGCAGTTTCCAGGAATTGAAGGATGTTCCAGTTTTGGGTTCAGGTTTGGTTTTGATGCTCGATTGCGATTTCGATTGTTGATTGAAGGTTGGATGGTCGTAATAGGGTTTGTGGTTGATCGCCGATATGGTGGAGTCGTCGTCGATGGTCGGAGTTGATGAGGTTGACGGTGCACATAACTGTCTAGTTATTATGATGTGTAATCTGTGTAACTCTGATAGATGTATATGATACTATGTAATAGTTATATGATATATTATATTTTGTTCCGTTTCCGCTGTGAGTATTTGTGTTTGTTTCTTTTCTCTTCTTCTCTTTTCTACTTCTCACCCCTTTCTTTCTTATTAATGATTCGTCATTCTATAGAATGAGTGGCGGGTTGTTACAGATTAATTAAGTATTAATTACTTAAAGTAATTAAAGGATTATTAATCAGGAATGATTAATTAAGATGGATACTTAGAGTAATGATTAATTAATTGGTTTAATTAATAATTAAGTAAGCAGGATTTATAGAATGAAGTAATTAGTTTAATTCACTTTAAATTAATTAGATGATATAAATCATTGCTTAAGGATGGATGAATGAGATTGAATGTATTTCATTGTTTGATATCTCTGATGAGATATGATTGATATATGATATGGATGTTTGGTTGAATTATAATGATAATGTGAATTATCTGTTTGGGATGATAATGTAGATTATCTATTGAATTATCTATCTTTGTGTATATAGATAAGAATTGAATTGTTTTAACCTTAAAACAACTTGGCCCTTAAAAGATACGTTTTGGATTTCGATGAGACCGGGATCGGGTTTCCGTATACCGGGATTCCAGGTCTGGAGACCCGAATACCACATCGATCCAAATTAACGATAGGTCGTGAATCTCAAGTAAAGATGAAGATTCAAAGTGCAAGGGTTATTGTCGTTAACTCTGAGGGTGATTCCAAAACGAGTGTAACGAGATAATGCCTTCGGTTTCGTTCGAACCCGGAACGAACTTGAATGGATTGAATGCTTTCAGCACATCGTCAGGCGGACGATGAGCATTCTAAGTGATATGTTCTGATTAAAGGTAATCGTAACCTCAAGCCTCATCAACCGGGAATGGCTAAAACAGGGGAGGTGCAGCAAGGTTTCGTGGGTAGCACCCACTGAGAGCAAGATAGATCCCTGTCTAGAGGTCCCTTTTCTTTTTATTCGGCTTAGTGTGTGGTTGGTCGCGCCAACTACGGGGTTATCTTGTTCGGAATTATCCAGTAAGGGATGGTTCCGGCTTTGTGTTGCAGGGGAGCGGGCGTACTCCTCGGTACGGTGATCTAGGCCACATACTGTGACGGGCGGTACCCCAGTAGCCCTGCCATTGTATGGAAACCCATTCTTCCTACGTGCCCTTACGGTTTTGATTGTATAACCCACTTTGTGGCTAGTATGCTGGAATTTAATAATGTAACAATTTCAGCTATTTCATATTTATTTGGAAACCCTAGACCCTATTATAATATAACTGGATTTCCTATCAAATGTTTTGGTTAGCGTAAGGTAAAAACTTACCCATGTTTATTTGTGGGGAGTCTTACGTGATACCTTTTCTTTCTAAAGGTTTTGAAGTTAAGCAAGTTTAACCTGTTACTCACACCAGACCCATGTTTGGCCCAAGTGTTTATTTCTGTTTTATAAACTCTTGGGTACTCAAATTTTTACGAGTAGCCAAGGGATTCAGGTTTAGCTTTGACGAATATTCTGGAGGAGCAATGGAGCAGGAGGCTTCGGCGTTCGTAGATATAGTATTCCGCTGTGTTGATATCTGTGATAGTGTGTGTATTGTATTGAGTTGTAATAACTAGACAGATGTTTATAACTGTCTAGTATGTGATGTGTATCTGTGTAACTCTGATAATTGTTGTATACTATGTAATAGTTTATGTTATTAATATAATTTATTCATTCCGCTGTGAGATCGTTGTTGTTGTTTCTTTCTTTCTTCTCTTCTTTCTCTTTTCTATCCCTTTCTTTCTTCATAATGATGCGACTTTCTGGGCATAGGAAGTCGGGTCGTCACATTTGGTATCAGAGCCAATTCAAATAACAAGTATAAGATTTACAATATAACAAGTATAATGTATTATAGTTAAGCAAGTTTAACCTGTTACTCACACCAGACCCATGTCTGACCCAAGTGTTTATTTCTGTTTTATAAACTCTTGGGTACTCAAATTTTTACGAGTAGCCAAGGGATTCAGGTTTAGCTTTGACGAATATTCTGGAGGAGCAATGGAGCAGGAGGCTTCGGCGTTCGTTGATATAGTATTCCGCTGTGTTGATATCTGTGATAGTGTCTTGTCTTGTATTTGAGTTGTAATGTCTAGATAGATGTTTATAACTGTCTAGTAAGTGATGTATATGCTGTGTAACTCTGTAAATTGTTGTATACTATGTAATAGTTTATGTTATTAATATAATTTATTCGTTCCGCTGTGAGATCGTTGTTGTTGTTTCTTTCTTTCTTCTCTTCTTTTCTATTTTCTACCCCTTTCTTTCTTATTAATGATACAACTTTCTGTGGAGAAAAAGTCGGGTCGTTACAGTGGTATCAGAGCTTTATTGTAACGACCCGACTTCCATAGCCCAAAAAGTCGCATCGTTTTGAAGAAAGAAAGGGATAGAAAGAGAAAAGAAGAGAAGAGAAAAGAAATAACAACAAAATCTCACACAGCGGAACGAATAAATTATATTAATAACATAAACTATTACATAGTATACAAGACTTATCAGAGTTATACAGATACACATCACATACTAGACAGTTATAAACATCTGTATAGTTATTACAACTCAATACAATACACACACTATCATAGAGATTAACACAGCGGAATACTATATCTACGAACGCCGAAGCCTCCTGCTCCATTGCTCCTCCAGAATATTCGTCAAAGCTAAACCTGAATCCCTTGGCTACTCGTAAAAATTTGAGTACCCAAGAGTTTATAAAACAGAAATAAACACCTGGGTCAGACATGGGTCTGGTGTGAGTAACAGGTTAAACTTGCTTAACTTCAAAACCTTTAGAAAGAAAAGGTATCACGTAAGACTCCCCACAAATAAACATGGGTAAGTTTTTACCTTACGCTAACCAAAACATTTGATAGGAAATCCAGTTATATTATAATAAGGTCTAGGGTTTTCAAATAAATATGAAATAGCTGAAATTGTTACATTATTAAATTCCAGCATACTAGCCACAAAGTGGGTTATACAATCAAAACCGTAAGGGCACGTAGGAAGAATGGGTTTCCATACAATGGCAGGGCTACTGGGGTACCGCCCGTTCGTCACTCCGTCCATCATAGATCCTCCACCGCCGGCTACAGCCTCGCTTACGACCAAGCTTTCAACCCTCAAAACCCCTCTGCACTCGATCGACTAGATATACCGCAGTGACCAAATTACCAAGACACGCTAAAACTAGGGTTCTAGCAAAGAATCCACTACCGCTACTTCCTCCATGAATTAAACACCTTCTAGACAATATTTCTACAATCACCGATCATTACTCAAACACCAATGACGATCATAACTTCCCAGACCACTGAGATCATCAGATATTACCTAAAACTTATATTTTGCTTAAACCAAAACTGCACCTTTATTAACAAACTAAAAATTATGATTTTAATGTTAAAAATCATATTATAACTTACCTATTCAATTTATAAACCTGAATTTATAAATTACAAAGTTTGAATTTTTACTTTTATATAACATTGCTCTGTTATTTTAGTTTACAGAGACACTCAGGTTTTAAGTTGGGCTTAATTACCTTTTAAACTTTAGCTTATGATGAAACAAATTAATTTTGTTTAAAGCCTAAGTCTATTAGAGATCAGATAAGAAGATGAGGAATTTTTGATCAAGATCTGGGCTTAAAAGAAATATAAAACAGGGATATCACACAATAACAGACATGCAAATATATATATCTATACATCCATATATCTATCTGTAGAAACTCACATACATACACACCAGAACATACTTCTTTCAGAGTTAACATGCAAACAGATTCTTATTTTTAAACTCTAAAAATGTTACTCACCAGGCAAAACAGAGACAGGGCCTTTTATAGTTTTGAAAAGCTTTTGAAACTCTAAAATCTGAATGCCTCTTTTGATTAAAACTTGAGTTGTTGGACTTTACACTTGACTAAACTACATGCATGCAGGCTTCCAGGTTGAGAGATGAAGGTAGACAGGCTTCTTGAATTGATTCCAGGGATGAAAGAACACAGGTATTTGAATTTATTCCAGAGTTGAAAAGAAAATGTTGCAGACTGATTTTGAAAATGATCTCTGGTTTAAGCATTTTATTCAGGCTGAAGAGTTGATTTGGAAATGAATCACAGGGATCTGATTTTGGTTTGAGGCATTTAGATTACTGAATTTTAGATTTTTATTAGAGAATTGTTTTGAGTTTTGGTTACTGATTTGGTTTTTAGATTTGCATTTTAGATTAGAGGATTATTTTGAAAAGTGGTACTGATTTCAGATTTTAGTTTTAGAGAAAGATTTGAGTTTCTCTTGATTTTTGAAAGAAAATGAGAAGATTAGAAAGAATGGGAAATGAAGAAATGCAATGTTTATATACATGTATATTTTTGATTTTATAAAATAAAAGAAAATGAAAATAAATAAGGACACTTGTCCTATACATTTGTTACTTAAATTACACATGTTTTACAAAGGCTTTAGATAAATGACACTTGTCTTTTAAGTATTTATTCATAATTCTATTTATTTTAAAAGTAAATAAAAAGCCCTTTTCTTATTTATTTAATCACTTATCTATATATATATATATATATCTTTCTAAAGAGAAACCAAAAACTAATTATATTTTATAAATATAGGTTTATACAAATATTTTAAAATCCAAAACAATTTAAATATTTGTAACGACCCGGTATTTTGGACCATTCAAATCGACAATAAATCCACACATGTCTGACTTGAATAATTCAAAATATCAGATTGTAATAAAAATTTGGCAAAACTCAGCATATACAGTAAATAAATCAATCACATAATCACAGACACAGAGTAATACAATAATACGCAGCGGAATAGATAAAATAGTAGTTCATGAAGCTACTATATAAACATCAGAGTTAAAATAAAATACAACAGAATATCTCAAATACAGTGAAGTCTTCAGTACGAATAGACGACCTCTCTGAACAAATCAACTGGAAAGCTGAAAGCTGAATCGATGGTTGGACTTCCAAACGAAGCTCCAAACTCCAAAGGTGAGTCTCAATTGCTGTATCACTCGGTCTGACCCGAGCGTAAAGCAAAACACAAAACACTCGAGTCAGGATTAACATTCTTATATAAATAAATCCAACTCAAGTGAAATATCAATTGAAATACGAGTAACTTAAAGAATGTTGGGATAACCATCCTCTAAGGATCTTCAGAACTATCTACAAGGTGGAAATATACATTCTAACACCGAGGTCATTTCAATTAAATTTATACTTCAAAACCCAAATATCATTTCATTTCAAATATATCTATTGTCCAAAATAGTATATATATATATTAAATGATTTGAAAAGTAAAGTATTTAATTTCCTTAAGTCTAGCAAAACGATTCAAATCAACTTCAAATTCCAAATTCAAATTTATTCAAAGCTCAATTCATCAATTTTAATTCATTTCTAAACAGATCATTTAAATTTTCAATATATTTCAAAGCTTTAATATTAAACATTTTCAAAGTTAAATTTAACAGTTTCCTATAGCTCTTGATTTACTTCATGATTATTTAATCAGGGAATATTCACTTAATAAATTCAATATCATTTAACTAGCCTTAAATCACATTTTACTAAATATTTCCTTAAATTTTATTTAAACAAGAAATATTCATTAAATTACTTATAAATCAAACCCCAGTTATAAATCATATTTTACATCTCGATTTCGATAAGTTTCTAATTGGTTTAATTAAATAAAATCCTTTATTAAATCAATTTCAACTAAATTCAAATTATCTTCCTAACCTTAACTTATTCAATTTTTTTACCAAAATCTATTTTGAAACATATTTAAATACTCAACATATTATATGTATCTAAATCAATTATTCCCATTTATATATAATAATTTAAGGCTCAACATTTATTAAAACCATATATTTCTTTCCAAGACCATAGAATTCATTTTCAAAATATTTATATATATATATGGACCAACGGTGTTTGTATATATTTATCATATGGTTAAGTGATACGGATAATTATCATTTCAATCCGAAATTTAAATATATACGGGTAGATATCATTTCGACCCGTAATCCCAATTTCCATTCAAATGAAAATCGCTTGGGTTTATCATTTCAACCCATAACGAAATTCTCCTATTCTAAAGTCCGTTCGGGTATGTATCATTTCAACCCATAGTGAATTCTATACTAACAGGGAACTTGCAGAGTGATAACAGATAATATAAAATATAACAACAGGCATATATTATCAATATAAATAACAGATACTGGTGTCAGATGTCATAGGTGAACATATACAGATAATAGTAATAACAGGCATATACTACTAGATACTGGTGTCAGATGTCACAGGTGAACAGTTACAAATAATAGTAATAACAACGTAAATAACTACAGCAGCATATTTCAATTGCTATTTCAATTGAAATCAAATTTAAATAATAAAAGAACGTTAATCGTGAGTGATTGCTCACCTTTCGAGGCTAGAGATGAACGAGAATGAGATGAGTTACGAATCCAAAGCAAAGCTAGATTGAACGCGAAGTTAACGAGCAAGGCTGATAAAAAGGAATTGACGAAATCAAATTAGAACTGGATCGATGATGGTAAATGGTATAAGTGAACATATATAATTATATATAACTATATACATATATATAAAAATAATATGCTGAATTCAAGCATATATCAAATTAAATAAATATATGTATTTCAAAATCCATCGTTTCAAATTAAAACACACATAAAAAAAATCAAATATATATATATATATATATACTAAAATGCAAAATACTTACGTACAAGAAATATAAACAAACGATAGATTCACATATATAATATATACATATCCTTCAACTTAGAAGTTTAAAAAACCCATATATTATAAAAGTACATATTATAACTTTTCTAAGCTACTGTCTAAACATATCTATATATATAACTATTAAACTTGTACAGTAATTCCAAAATAGTATATGCAACAACATGTAACAGACTATGCTTTTTATAATATAATATATATACGGACGTGAATTTTTATAAATTTCCTTAATAGTATAATATATTGCAAACATTTATATAGTAACTTACTTGAATATGACTAATATATACAACTAACAGATGCAGATCATATAAGAAATGAACTAACACATATAAGTAAAAATATATATGCAGACCCTACTTTACAAAATAACTTACTACCTAAATATATAAAACTTATGTTATTACTTCACAAATGATTTCAATACCTGTATATGCATATAATTACAGTAGACATTTTCCATTTAAACACTAAACTTACAAAACTATATATATATATAAGAAAATATATATGTTTTTATAAAATCACCGACAACTTAATATATACAGACACGCAAACTATATATACGACCAATGCTTCTTTTTATATATAGCAGATCCTATACTCAATTACACATAGCTATACACTTTTAAACAATGAAGTATAATATTTTCAACCTTATATATATAAAATTTCACAAATGAAGTATAATATGATATATATATATATATTTATATAATAAGATACTTACTTTATAAACACTGTAACACATAATATATATAAAACAGTATAAATCATATAATATATATTATATTTCAAAACAATACTAAAACAAAAAAAAATAAGAACACAATATTGATATACAAAGAAGAAGAGCATAAGGTGGCCACGGGTTGCAAGGTGAAGGGGTGGTGGGCGATAGGAGGTAGGTCAGCCAGGTTGTCCGGTGGTGGGCTTCGGCGAAAGGTAAGGCGGAGGCAGCACGGGCGGGTTCGACATGGATGGGAAAAGATGAACGGGGCGGCTTCAAGAGGCAGAGGAAGACTAGTAGCAGTGGGTCAGTGGGCGTGGCAGTGGAGACTGCTGGCGACGCTGCTAGGTGGAGCAGGGGAGGGACGAAGGGAAATCTGGGTGATTGCGGAGGGAAGGCGCACGCCGAGGGAGGTGATGTTGGGTTTGATCGGAGTTTGAGTAGGTTTGCGGGGTTGCAGATCAGGGGAGGAAGTGGGATGATCGGCGGACGTGGGAGTCGGGGCGACACTGGTCGGCATGAGGTAGGAGACACGGTTGTGGTGGTGGAGCGATTCGCCGGCGTCGGTGGTGAAGAGGTGGGGTGGAGGAGCCTGCGTAGGAGGTCGGGTTGCATGGGGAAGGAGGATGGTCTCAAGTAAAGCAGTGGGTAGGGGAAAAAAAAATGGGAAAGATGACGAGAAGAATGTGGACAGGGAGATTGGATCTGAAGAAGGCAAAGTTGGAAAAATGAAGGAAGATATAAACAGTAAGAACCATTGAACAGTCGCATCCAAAGGGTATAAAAGCAATAAAATAGTAAAATAGCAACGGTCACGTTGCTTTGATTCAGCTGACACATAAAGCAAATCAATTTATTTAGTTTGGGCAGCACGTTTCAGATTTGAAACGTGAAGGAAAATATAAAGTCGCAATTTAGGGTACCGGTACGACGTACAGTTATATTGTTTCCGTCGCGTTCCGGACCTCAAATTGCAGAAATAAATATACCGTAGAGATCAGCACGATGAGACGATCAAAACGGTATACAGATATCAGTGGCACGATCATCCGATCAAAAGTCGATAATCGGTACCGAAAATGCTGCTATTCTGCCAGAATTAAGATAAACGGAGCAGAAGAAGTCCAAATTTGGAAAAACGAATTTCGCAGTTTGTTTCAGAATGATCTGAATAAATTTTCTCCTGTTGACATATTTTGGTTTCGAAAAACTTTTAAATTCACTGTTATTAACCGGTTTAAATTGAAATAAAATTTCACAGAAAAATACTTCAATATTATGAGATGAAAATTTACCAGTTGCTATATTAAAATAGACGTATTCCAAATAATAAATTTTTGATTTCAAATTTTATTGTTTAAAATTTCACAAATTTCTAGTTAAATATACTTTTAACCATTGAATTTTTGCGGGTCGTTACACTCTCCCCCACTCAAAACTTTTCGTCCCCGAAAAGGAAGGTGGTAGGAGAATAGAACAACCAGAAAGAAAAGATAGATTGAAAGTCAAGATTAAACAATTAATTTAAACTATATAAATTTTACTTGAAATATTCATTTGAAAACTTCATT
The DNA here is from genome assembly GCA_030737815.1 of Allium fistulosum. Taxonomy (NCBI): domain Eukaryota; kingdom Viridiplantae; phylum Streptophyta; class Magnoliopsida; order Asparagales; family Amaryllidaceae; genus Allium; species Allium fistulosum. Next base: position 407,580,741 of record CM060908.1, on the reverse strand, counting down.
TGCAATTTAATTATCTTATATACTTTAAAACCTTTCAAAAACCTTTCAAAAATCCATTTGCAAAATCTCTTGCTTCCCTTTATAAATACTATTTATAAGTTTAAATGACACCTTTATAAATATATGGAAAATATTTGAAAACAATTATTTACGTTATTACTTATTTTTACAAAGAAGCTATTTGAAAACATTAAATTCATAATTTATTAATTTATAAATTTTATCAAAATTACTTTTCAAGTATTATTAATAAATCAATAATCATTTACCTTAAATATGTTTTATTTAATTAACAACTTCTAAAATATTTAACTCTAAAATTTCTATTAAACCATATAATATATAAATAAACAATATTTAAAAAGGATATAGTCAACAAGGAAAAAAAAAGGAGGATTTGGAAAACAGAATATAGGTGAATAAATAAAGCTGAGCAGATAAGGTAGATTCAGAAGAATAGTATCAGGCACGAATAATTAATTTAGAACCATAAGGGATTTTAATTTCAAATATTAATACAGAATTTCTTTGTTGGAAATACCTTATAATAAAATACCTTTATAATAAAATACTTTTACATCGAAACAAATATTCCTTCCGAAAATACTTTTATAACTCGATGTTTCAACAAGTTTATCCTTGTTCCTGTAGATTCTGGTAGTGCGTTGATCAGGCGCAAAACTAGAATTCTCCAGGTACTTAGTAGACCTGTTTCAACACCCAGTGAAAATACTGGAAAAACTTTTAAAACAGATATGGAAAGTACAATCCAATCAAAAACAAACAAAACCTTTGTCTAACCATGGTTCGCAGATACACAATGGTTACGCCTGGGTCCCCCAGGAAACAATCCATATCCGTAAGCTTTCTCAGCCCTGCGAGTTACGCCATGATGACTAGTAGAATGCAGGATACACAATGGTTACGCCTGGATCCCCCAGGAAACAATCCGTACCCCCAGGCAAGACTCAGCCAAGCATTTGCGCTACTATTCGCGACCTACACAGATTGCAGGATACACAATGGTTATGCCTGGATCCCCCAGGAAACAATCCGTACCCCTAGGCAAGACTCAGCCAGGCAGTTGCGCTGTGCAGTCACGAGAGAAACATAAGACCATGGGTAACGCCATGGAATTCGAAGGACACTCGAGTATCATATCCGGAAAACCAAAATCAGAGAGAATAATATCGATAGAATGAATCCAAGATGTGGCCACAAATCGGATATCAAGCAGAAGGCACTTTCCATATCTTTACTTCGAAAATATGTATCATATAGTACCTTTTCAAATCACTTTCAAATATCGTACTTATATAAAATCCATTATATATAAGATTTAATTTTCAAATCAAATACTTTTCCAAAATCAATAGTATATCAAATCATACTTATATAGACTTCAATTATATAAGATTTCACTTTCAAATTGAGTACCCTTTCAAATCTATAGTTTTCGAATCAATTTCATATTCATACAAATCAATTTTATATAAGTTCGACAACTCCCAAATCAAGTGTTTAGTAACATAAGGTTCTCAAATTTCAATTTGTTTCAATATCAGGTCAATTTCAAAATCATATACACTTTCACCAAATTATTTCTTCTCAAATTTATTATCTTTAGTTTCACAGTTTCCAAAGTTATAGATTTAGAAAATAAATCCAAATTTCCAAATCAATATAATTTAAGTCAACCAATTCATTTCCAAATCAAATGTTTTCAAAATCATCTTATACTTACGTAAGGTCTCTCTTACATAAGGATCAAATTTCAAAATAAATTTCGCTGTATGAAGAGCCATATGGGATTGAATATCTTTGCTTTTATGGGTTATATATCTTTGTAATTTAAATTGGAATTTTCTTTTAGTAAGCAAAGATATTCTAACTCGACAGCTTTCAATTTCAGCGTCAAAATATATCAATGATATTAGGATATAAGATGTACATACGTCATCATTTCGCCAAATCACATTTGATCGCTCGCTCGATCACACAAGTTCGCTTTCGAACTAGTATTGTCCATTCGACTTCCCTAATGCGGATTTCGATATGGTTTCTCGACTAGAAGCCATCAGTCTCCTTGCATAGCCATATACTATGATAGAGAATTCTAAAATCAAGCCCAAAATCCATATCAAATATTCGCCATCAAGAATCCAATGAAAAATCCTAACACGAAATGGTGTAATCCACCTCGAACTTGTGTACTCAAACTTGGATCAAATTAATTACGCGAAAAAAAAAGCATACGTACAACTTATATATTTATTCCAACTTGTTAACTATATAGTTTCATAAAGATGTTACTAAGTTAAAACATTTAAACTAAATTTTATTCAAATATTTTGAAGACCAAATTCTTTTCAAAGCATTTCGAATCTAAATTTCATATTAGAAAAATTCAAAATAGCCTTATTCCTTTACTTAACAAAACAGTTTCAACTTATTTAAATCATATTACTACATACTTAAACATTCAAACAAACTTATATACTTTATCAAAATACTTTTCAATTTTTTTTTAGCTTTGAAAAGTTAACCTTGATTTGGAAGTGCTCGAACCTTCGAAATAGTTGAAGAAATCATTTTCAAATTCAAGGGTTGGAAATCAACCAATCAGTAAATCAATTTCAAAAAAATAGGTTTCAAATCCGAAACTAAAGGACTGAACACCGGCTTACTTCAAATCATTTCAAATATATATACATATATCTTTCGAATATCAAATATTACTTCGGAATTTGAAAAATCAAAACTGGTTTCACAAAATCACTCGCGTAGCAATGCTACTAAAGTGGCCTCTCCCCCACTATGAAACTCGAAAATCAACGTCGATGATGCGTGCACTCATCACCGAAATTATTTTCCAGCGACATAAGTGAGTTCTGGACTTCTATTTTCTCAAACTTCTTTTGAAATTTCTTCGAAACTCATTAAAATCATTTGAAACTTTTCTTATTTGGAAAATATTTTTAAATCATACTATGATTATATATTTCAAAATCTTAAAACCAATTTCAAAATACCGGAGTTCAATTCTCGAATTTCAAATTTCAAACCCTTTAGTTATAAATCATTTTTATATAAATCAAATTTCTTATATATCCTCAAAATTTCAAATCCTTTCAAAAACTCAAATTCTCATTTTAAAAAGGGTTTATAATCTTTATCGAAAACATTTCACTTTTATATATAGAATATAATAATTTCGATATATAAAACAATTTCTAAATACGAATAAACCCGATTTCAAAAGGATGATTCAAAAATGGACTTCAAAACAAAGATAGATATTCAAATTAGAGGTATTCTAAACAAATTGGATTCTGATTCGAAGATAAGTTCGAACGAAAATGAGATAATTAATTTCAAAACCAAAGATGGATATACTTATACAAGTTGCGGGCGACCTAACCGGGTCAACCGTGACTTCAGGAACAAGATCGATGCAGAATTCCAAGAAAAACCAACATTCGATCGCAAGAGATAGCGGTATCTAAACTAAAGATATAAAAATCTCCGGTGAATCAATGCCAATTGTAAAGGAGTTCCACCCCTTTACAAATCATCCAAAGATTGGCGGAATCGCCTATTCTTATAGAGATCATTCGAAGTGGAGTTATGGGATACTCCAGAATCAAAAGAATACAAATAGGGAGAGACAAGAATGAATTTTGGAACCGCAAGGAACGTTCCAAAGTTCAAAGGAAATCGAGTCAAAAGGAAGAGATTAAACTCGAACGAAAGTGATTCTGTAAATAAATTTACTATATATGCTAAGCTTTGCCTAGAGCCAAAGCTCTGATACCAACTGTAACGACCCGGTATTTTGGACCATTCAAATCGACAATAAATCCACACATGTCTGACTTGAATAATTCAAAATATCAGATTGTAATAAAAATTTGGCAAAACTCAGCATATACAGTAAATAAATCAATCACATAATCACAGACACAGAGTAATACAATAATACGCAGCGGAATAGATAAAATAGTAGTTCATGAAGCTACTATATAAACATCAGAGTTAAAATAAAATACAACAGAATATCTCAAATACAGTGAAGTCTTCAGTACGAATAGACGACCTCTCTGAACAAATCAACTGGAAAGCTGAAAGCTGAATCGATGGTTGGACTTCCAAACGAAGCTCCAAACTCCAAAGGTGAGTCTCAATTGCTGTATCACTCGGTCTGACCCGAGCGTAAAGCAAAACACAAAACACTCGAGTCAGGATTAACATTCTTATATAAATAAATCCAACTCAAGTGAAATATCAATTGAAATACGAGTAACTTAAAGAATGTTGGGATAACCATCCTCTAAGGATCTTCAGAACTATCTACAAGGTGGAAATATACATTCTAACACCGAGGTCATTTCAATTAAATTTATACTTCAAAACCCAAATATCATTTCATTTCAAATATATCTATTTTCCAAAATAGTATATATATATATATTAAATGATTTGAAAAGTAAAGTATTTAATTTCCTTAAGTCTAGCAAAACGATTCAAATCAACTTCAAATTCCAAATTCAAATTTATTCAAAGCTCAATTCATCAATTTTAATTCATTTCTAAACAGATCATTTAAATTTTCAATATATTTCAAAGCTTTAATATTAAACATTTTCAAAGTTAAATTTAACAGTTTCCTATAGCTCTTGATTTACTTCATGATTATTTAATCAGGGAATATTCACTTAATAAATTCAATATCATTTAACTAGCCTTAAATCACATTTTACTAAATATTTCCTTAAATTTTATTTAAACAAGAAATATTCATTAAATTACTTATAAATCAAACCCCAGTTATAAATCATATTTTACATCTCGATTTCGATAAGTTTCTAATTGGTTTAATTAAATAAAATCCTTTATTAAATCAATTTCAACTAAATTCAAATTATCTTCCTAACCTTAACTTATTCAATTTTTTTACCAAAATCTATTTTGAAACATATTTAAATACTCAACATATTATATGTATCTAAATCAATTATTCCCATTTATATATAATAATTTAAGGCTCAACATTTATTAAAACCATATATTTCTTTCCAAGACCATAGAATTCATTTTCAAAATATTTATATATATATATGGACCAACGGTGTTTGTATATATTTATCATATGGTTAAGTGATACGGATAATTATCATTTCAATCCGAAATTTAAATATATACGGGTAGATATCATTTCGACCCGTAATCCCAATTTCCATTCAAATGAAAATCGCTTGGGTTTATCATTTCAACCCATAACGAAATTCTCCTATTCTAAAGTCCGTTCGGGTATGTATCATTTCAACCCATAGTGAATTCTATACTAACAGGGAACTTGCAGAGTGATAACAGATAATATAAAATATAACAACAGGCATATATTATCAATATAAATAACAGATACTGGTGTCAGATGTCATAGGTGAACATATACAGATAATAGTAATAACAGGCATATACTACTAGATACTGGTGTCAGATGTCACAGGTGAACAGTTACAAATAATAGTAATAACAACGTAAATAACTACAGCAGCATATTTCAATTGCTATTTCAATTGAAATCAAATTTAAATAATAAAAGAACGTTAATCGTGAGTGATTGCTCACCTTTCGAGGCTAGAGATGAACGAGAATGAGATGAGTTACGAATCCAAAGCAAAGCTAGATTGAACGCGAAGTTAACGAGCAAGGCTGATAAAAAGGAATTGACGAAATCAAATTAGAACTGGATCGATGATGGTAAATGGTATAAGTGAACATATATAATTATATATAACTATATACATATATATAAAAATAATATGCTGAATTCAAGCATATATCAAATTAAATAAATATATGTATTTCAAAATCCATCGTTTCAAATTAAAACACACATAAAAAAAATCAAATATATATATATATATATATATACTAAAATGCAAAATACTTACGTACAAGAAATATAAACAAACGATAGATTCACATATATAATATATACATATCCTTCAACTTAGAAGTTTAAAAAACCCATATATTATAAAAGTACATATTATAACTTTTCTAAGCTACTGTCTAAACATATCTATATATATAACTATTAAACTTGTACAGTAATTCCAAAATAGTATATGCAACAACATGTAACAGACTATGCTTTTTATAATATAATATATATACGGACGTGAATTTTTATAAATTTCCTTAATAGTATAATATATTGCAAACATTTATATAGTAACTTACTTGAATATGACTAATATATACAACTAACAAATGCAGATCATATAAGAAATGAACTAACACATATAAGTAAAAATATATATGCAGACCCTACTTTACAAAATAACTTACTACCTAAATATATAAAACTTATGTTATTACTTCACAAATGATTTCAATACCTGTATATGCATATAATTACAGTAGACATTTTCCATTTAAACACTAAACTTACAAAACTATATATATATATAAGAAAATATATATGTTTTTATAAAATCACCGACAACTTAATATATACAGACACGCAAACTATATATACGACCAATGCTTCTTTTTATATATAGCAGATCCTATACTCAATTACACATAGCTATACACTTTTAAACAATGAAGTATAATATTTTCAACCTTATATATATAAAATTTCACAAATGAAGTATAATATGATATATATATATATATTTATATAATAAGATACTTACTTTATAAACACTGTAACACATAATATATATAAAACAGTATAAATCATATAATATATATTATATTTCAAAAAAATACTAAAACAAAAAAAAATAAGAACACAATATTGATATACAAAGAAGAAGAGCATAAGGTGGCCACGGGTTGCAAGGTGAAGGGGTGGTGGGCGATAGGAGGTAGGTCAGCCAGGTTGTCCGGTGGTGGGCTTCGGCGAAAGGTAAGGCGGAGGCAGCACGGGCGGGTTCGACATGGATGGGAAAAGATGAACGGGGCGGCTTTAAGAGGCAGAGGAAGACTAGTAGCAGTGGGTCAGTGGGCGTGGCAGTGGAGACTGCTGGCGACGCTGCCAGGTGGAGCAGGGGAGGGACGAAGGGAAATCTGGGTGATTGCGGAGGGAAGGCGCACGCCGAGGGAGGTGATGTTGGGTTTGATCGGAGTTTGAGTAGGTTTGCAGGGTAGCAGATCAGGGGAGGAAGTGGGATGATCGGCGGACGTGGGAGTCGGGGCGACACTGGTCGGCATGAGGTAGGAGACACGGTTGTGGTGGTGGAGCGATTCGCCGGCGTCGGTGGTGAAGAGGCGGGGTGGAGGAGCCTGCGTAGGAGGTCGGGTTGCATGGGGAAGGAGGATGGTCTCAAGTAAAGCAGTGGGTAGGGGAAAAAAAATGGGAAAGATGACGAGAAGAATGTGGACAGGGAGATTGGATCTGAAGAAGGCAAAGTTGGAAAAATGAAGGAAGATATAAACAGTAAGAACCATTGAACAGTCGCATCCAAAGGGTATAAAAGCAATAAAATAGTAAAATAGCAACGGTCACGTTGCTTTGATTCAGCTGACACATAAAGCAAATCAATTTATTTAGTTTGGGCAGCACGTTTCAGATTTGAAACGTGAAGGAAAATATAAAGTCGCAATTTAGGGTACCGATACGATGTACAGTTATATTGTTTCCGTCGCGTTCCGGACCTCAAATTGCAGAAATAAATATACCGTAGAGATCAGCACGATGAGACGATCAAAACGGTATACAGATATCAGTGGCACGATCATCCGATCAAAAGTCGATAATCGGTACCGAAAATGCTGCTATTCTGCCAGAATTAAGATAAACGGAGCAGAAGAAGTCCAAATTTGGAAAAACGAATTTCGCAGTTTGTTTCAGAATGATCTGAATAAATTTTCTCTTGTTGACATATTTTGGTTTCGGAAAACTTTTAAATTCACTGTTATTAACCGGTTTAAATTGAAATAAAATTTCACAGAAAAATACTTCAATATTATGAGATGAAAATTTACCAGTTGCTATATTAAAATAGACGTATTCCAAATAATAAATTTTTAATTTCAAATTTTATTGTTTAAAATTTCACAAATTTCTAGTTAAATATACTTTTAACCATTGAATTTTTGCGGGTCGTTACACTCTCCCCCACTCAAAACTTTTCGTCCCCGAAAAGGAAGGTGGTAGGAGAATAGAACAACCAGAAAGAAAAGATAGATTGAAAGTCAAGATTAAACAATTAATTTAAACTATATAAATTTTACTTGAAATATTCATTTGAAAACTTCATTTGCAATTTAATTATCTTATATACTTTAAAACCTTTCAAAAACCTTTCAAAAATCCATTTGCAAAATCTCTTGCTTCCCTTTATAAATACTATTTATAAGTTTAAATGACACCTTTATAAATATATGGAAAATATTTGAAAACAATTATTTACGTTATTACTTATTTTTACAAAGAAGCTATTTGAAAACATTAAATTCATAATTTATTAATTTATAAATTTTATCAAAATTACTTTTCAAGTATTATTAATAAATCAATAATCATTTACCTTAAATATGTTTTATTTAATTAACAACTTCTAAAATATTTAACTCTAAAATTTCTATTAAACCATATAATATATAAATAAACAATATTTAAAAAGGATATAGTCAACAAGGAAAAAAAAGGAGGATTTGGAAAACAGAATATAGGTGAATAAATAAAGCTGAGCAGATAAGGTAGATTCAGAAGAATAGTATCAGGCACGAATAATTAATTTAGAACCATAAGGGTTTTTAATTTCAAATATTAATACAGAATTTCTTTGTTGGAAATACCTTATAATAAAATACCTTTATAATAAAATACTTTTACATCGAAACAAATTTTCCTTCCGAAAATACTTTTATAACTCGATGTTTCAACAAGTTTATCCTTGTTCCTGTAGATTCTGGTAGTGCGTTGATCAGGCGCAAAACTAGAATTCTCCAGGTACTTAGTAGACCTGTTTCAACACCCAGTGAAAATACTGGAAAAACTTTTAAAACAGATATGGAAAGTACAATCCAATCAAAAACAAACAAAACCTTTGTCTAACCATGGTTCGCAGATACACAATGGTTACGCCTGGGTCCCCCAGGAAACAATCCATATCCGTAAGCTTTCTCAGCCCTGCGAGTTATGCCATGATGACTAGTAGAATGCAGGATACACAATGGTTACGCCTGGATCCCCCAGGAAACAATCCGTACCCCCAGGCAAGACTCAGCCAAGCATTTGCGCTACTATTCGCGACCTACACAGATTGCAGGATACACAATGGTTACGCCTGGATCCCCCGGGAAACAATCCGTACCCCTAGGCAAGACTCAGCCAGGCAGTTGCGCTGTGCAGTCACGAGAGAAACATAAGACCATGGGTAACGCCATGGAATTCGAAGGACACTCGAGTATCATATCCGGAAAACCAAAATCAGAGAGAATAATATCGATAGAATGAATCCAAGATGTGGCCACAAATCGGATATCAAGCAGAAGGCACTTTCCATATCTTTACTTCGAAAATATGTATCATATAGTACCTTTTCAAATCACTTTCAAATATCGTACTTATATAAAATCCATTATATATAAGATTTAATTTTCAAATCAAATACTTTTCCAAAATCAATAGTATATCAAATCATACTTATATAGACTTCAATTATATAAGATTTCACTTTCAAATTGAGTACCCTTTCAAATCTATAGTTTTCGAATCAATTTCATATTCATACAAATCAATTTTATATAAGTTCGAAAACTCCCAAATCAAGTGTTTAGTAACATAAGGTTCTCAAATTTCAATTTGTTTCAATATCAGGTCAATTTCAAAATCATATACACTTTCACCAAATTATTTCTTCTCAAATTTATTATCTTTAGTTTCACAGTTTCCAAAGTTATAGATTTAGAAAATAAATCCAAATTTCCAAATCAATATAATTTAAGTCAACCAATTCATTTCCAAATCAAATGTTTTCAAAATCATCTTATACTTACGTAAGGTCTCTCTTACATAAGGATCAAATTTCAAAATAAATTTCGCTGTATGAAGAGCCATATGGGATTGAATATCTTTGCTTTTATGGGTTATATATCTTTGTAATTTAAATTGGAATTTTCTTTTAGTAAGCAAAGATATTCTAACTCGACAGCTTTCAATTTCAGCGTCAAAATATATCAATGATATTAGGATATAAGATGTACATACGTCATCATTTCGCCAAATCACATTTGATCGCTCGCTCGATCACACAAGTTCGCTTTCGAACTAGTATTGTCCATTCGACTTCCCTAATGCGGATTTCGATATGGTTTCTCGACTAGAAGCCATCAGTCTCCTTGCATAGCCATATACTATGATAGAGAATTCTAAAATCAAGCCCAAAATCCATATCAAATATTCGCCATCAAGAATCCAATGAAAAATCCTAACACGAAATGGTGTAATCCACCTCGAACTTGTGTACTCAAACTTGGATCAAATTAATTACGCGAATAAAATAGCATACGTACAACTTATATATTTATTCCAACTTGTTAACTATATAGTTTCATAAAGATGTTACTAAGTTAAAACATTTAAACTAAATTTTATTCAAATATTTTGAAGACCAAATTCTTTTCAAAGCATTTCGAATCTAAATTTCATATTAGAAAAATTCAAAATAGCCTTATTCCTTTACTTAACAAAACAGTTTCAACTTATTTAAATCATATTACTACATACTTAAACATTCAAACAAACTTATATACTTTATCAAAATACTTTTCAATTTTTTTTTAGCTTTGAAAAGTTAACCTTGATTTGGAAGTGCTCGAACCTTCGAAATAGTTGAAGAAATCATTTTCAAATTCAAGGGTTGGAAATCAACCAATCAGTAAATCAATTTCAAAAAAATAGGTTTCAAATCCGAAACTAAAGGACTGAACACCGGCTTACTTCAAATCATTTCAAATATATATACATATATCTTTCGAATATCAAATATTACTTCGGAATTTGAAAAATCAAAACTGGTTTCACAAAATCACTCGCGTAGCAATGCTACTAAAGTGGCCTCTCCCCCACTATGAAACTCGAAAATCAACGTCGATGATGCGTGCACTCATCACCGAAATTATTTTCCAGCGACATAAGTGAGTTCTGGACTTCTATTATCTCAAACTTCTTTTGAAATTTCTTCGAAACTCATTAAAATCATTTGAAACTTTTCTTATTTGGAAAATATTTTTAAATCATACTATGATTATATATTTCAAAATCTTAAAACCAATTTCAAAATACCGGAGTTCAATTCTCGAATTTCAAATTTCAAACCCTTTAGTTATAAATCATTTTTATATAAATCAAATTTCTTATATATCCTCAAAATTTCAAATCCTTTCAAAAACTCAAATTCTCATTTTAAAAAGGGTTTATAATCTTTATCGAAAACATTTCACTTTTATATATAGAATATAATAATTTCGATATATAAAACAATTTCTAAATACGAATAAACCCGATTTCAAAAGGATGATTCAAAAATGGACTTCAAAACAAAGATAGATATTCAAATTAGAGGTATTCTAAACAAATTGGATTCTGATTCGAAGATAAGTTCGAACGAAAATGAGATAATTAATTTCAAAACCAAAGATGGATATACTTATACAAGTTGCGGGCGACCTAACCGGGTCAACCGTGACTTCAGGAACAAGATCGATGCAGAATTCCAAGAAAAACCAACATTCGATCGCAAGAGATAGCGGTATCTAAACTAAAGATATAAAAATCTCCGGTGAATCAATGCCAATTGTAAAGGAGTTCCACCCCTTTACAAATCATCCAAAGATTGGCGGAATCGCCTATTCTTATAGAGATCATTCGAAGTGGAGTTATGGGATACTCCAGAATCAAAAGAATACAAATAGGGAGAGACAAGAATGAATTTTGGAACCGCAAGGAACGTTCCAAAGTTCAAAGGAAATCGAGTCAAAAGGAAGAGATTAAACTCGAACGAAAGTGATTCTGTAAATAAATTTACTATATATGCTAAGCTTTGCCTAGAGCCAAAGCTCTGATACCAACTGTAACGACCCGGTATTTTGGACCATTCAAATCGACAATAAATCCACACATGTCTGACTTGAATAATTCAAAATATCAGATTGTAATAAAAATTTGGCAAAACTCAGCATATACAGTAAATAAATCAATCACATAATCACAGACACAGAGTAATACAATAATACGCAGCGGAATAGATAAAATAGTAGTTCATGAAGCTACTATATAAACATCAGAGTTAAAATAAAATACAACAGAATATCTCAAATACAGTGAAGTCTTCAGTACGAATAGACGACCTCTCTGAACAAATCAACTGGAAAGCTGAAAGCTGAATCGATGGTTGGACTTCCAAACGAAGCTCCAAACTCCAAAGGTGAGTCTCAATTGCTGTATCACTCGGTCTGACCCGAGCGTAAAGCAAAACACAAAACACTCGAGTCAGGATTAACATTCTTATATAAATAAATCCAACTCAAGTGAAATATCAATTGAAATACGAGTAACTTAAAGAATGTTGGGATAACCATCCTCTAAGGATCTTCAGAACTATCTACAAGGTGGAAATATACATTCTAACACCGAGGTCATTTCAATTAAATTTATACTTCAAAACCCAAATATCATTTCATTTCAAATATATCTATTTTCCAAAATAGTATATATATATATATTAAATGATTTGAAAAGTAAAGTATTTAATTTCCTTAAGTCTAGCAAAACGATTCAAATCAACTTCAAATTCCAAATTCAAATTTATTCAAAGCTCAATTCATCAATTTTAATTCATTTCTAAACAGATCATTTAAATTTTCAATATATTTCAAAGCTTTAATATTAAACATTTTCAAAGTTAAATTTAACAGTTTCCTATAGCTCTTGATTTACTTCATGATTATTTAATCAGGGAATATTCACTTAATAAATTCAATATCATTTAACTAGCCTTAAATCACATTTTACTAAATATTTCCTTAAATTTTATTTAAACAAGAAATATTCATTAAATTACTTATAAATCAAACCCCAGTTATAAATCATATTTTACATCTCGATTTCGATAAGTTTCTAATTGGTTCAATTAAATAAAATCCTTTATTAAATCAATTTCAACTAAATTCAAATTATCTTCCTAACCTTAACTTATTCAATTTTTTTACCAAAATCTATTTTGAAACATATTTAAATACTCAACATATTATATGTATCTAAATCAATTATTCCCATTTATATATAATAATTTAAGGCTCAACATTTATTAAAACCATATATTTCTTTCCAAGACCATAGAATTCATTTTCAAAATTTTTATATATATATATGGACCAACGGTGTTTGTATATATTTATCATATGGTTAAGTGATACGGATAATTATCATTTCAATCCGAAATTTAAATATATACGGGTAGATATCATTTCGACCCGTAATCCCAATTTCCATTCAAATGAAAATCGCTTGGGTTTATCATTTCAACCCATAACGAAATTCTCCTATTCTAAAGTCCGTTCGGGTATGTATCATTTCAACCCATAGTGAATTCTATACTAACAGGGAACTTGCAGAGTGATAACAGATAATATAAAATATAACAACAGGCATATATTATCAATATAAATAACAGATACTGGTGTCAGATGTCATAGGTGAACATATACAGATAATAGTAATAACAGGCATATACTACTAGATACTGGTGTCAGATGTCACAGGTGAACAGTTACAAATAATAGTAATAACAACGTAAATAACTACAGCAGCATATTTCAATTGCTATTTCAATTGAAATCAAATTTAAATAATAAAAGAACGTTAATCGTGAGTGATTGCTCACCTTTCGAGGCTAGAGATGAACGAGAATGAGATGAGTTACAAATCCAAAGCAAAGCTAGATTGAACTCGAAGTTAACGAGCAAGGCTGATAAAAAGGAATTGACGAAATCAAATTAGAACTGGATCGATGATGGTAAATGGTATAAGTGAACATATATAATTATATATAACTATATACATATATATAAAAATAATATGCTGAATTCAAGCATATATCAAATTAAATAAATATATGTATTTCAAAATCCATCGTTTCAAATTAAAACACACATAAAAAAAATCAAATATATATATATATATATATACTAAAATGCAAAATACTTACGTACAAGAAATATAAACAAACGATAGATTCACATATATAATATATACATATCCTTCAACTTAGAAGTTTAAAAAACCCATATATTATAAAAGTACATATTATAACTTTTCTAAGCTACTGTCTAAACATATCTATATATATAACTATTAAACTTGTACAGTAATTCCAAAATAGTATATGCAACAACATGTAACAGACTATGCTTTTTATAATATAATATATATACGGACGTGAATTTTTATAAATTTCCTTAATAGTATAATATATTGCAAACATTTATATAGTAACTTACTTGAATATGACTAATATATACAACTAACAGATGCAGATCATATAAGAAATGAACTAACACATATAAGTAAAAATATATATGCAGACCCTACTTTACAAAATAACTTACTACCTAAATATATAAAACTTATGTTATTACTTCACAAATGATTTCAATACCTGTATATGCATATAATTACAGTAGACATTTTCCATTTAAACACTAAACTTACAAAACTATATATATATATATAAGAAAATATATATGTTTTTATAAAATCACCGACAACTTAATATATACAGACACGCCAACTATATATACGACCAATGCTTCTTTTTATATATAGCAGATCCTATACTCAATTACACATAGCTATACACTTTTAAACAATGAAGTATAATATTTTCAACCTTATATATATAAAATTTCACAAATGAAGTATAATATGATATATATATATATATATATATATTTATATAATAAGATACTTACTTTATAAACACTGTAACACATAATATATATAAAACAGTATAAATCATATAATATATATTATATTTCAAAACAATACTAAAACAAAAAAAAATAAGAACACAATATTGATATACAAAGAAGAAGAGCATAAGGTGGCCACGGGTTGCAAGGTGAAGGGGTGGTGGGCGATAGGAGGTAGGTCAGCCAGGTTGTCCGGTGGTGGGCTTCGGCGAAAGGTAAGGCGGAGGCAGCACGGGCGGGTTCGACATGGATGGGAAAAGATGAACGGGGCGGCTTCAAGAGGCAGAGGAAGACTAGTAGCAGTGGGTCAGTGGGCGTGGCAGTGGAGACTGCTGGCGACGCTGCCAGGTGGAGCAGGGGAGGGACGAAGGGAAATCTGGGTGATTGCGGAGGGAAGGCGCACGCCGAGGGAGGTGATGTTGGGTTTGATCGGAGTTTGAGTAGGTTTGCGGGGTTGCAGATCAGGGGAGGAAGTGGGATGATCGGCGGACGTGGGAGTCGGGGCGACACTGGTCGGCATGAGGTAGGAGACACGGTTGTGGTGGTGGAGCGATTCGCCGGCGTCGGTGGTGAAGAGGCGGGGTGGAGGAGCCTGCGTAGGAGGTCGGGTTGCATGGGGAAGGAGGATGGTCTCAAGTAAAGCAGTGGGTAGGGGAAAAAAAATGGGAAAGATGACGAGAAGAATGTGGACAGGGAGATTGGATCTGAAGAAGGCAAAGTTGGAAAAATGAAGGAAGATATAAACAGTAAGAACCATTGAACAGTCGCATCCAAAGGGTATAAAAGCAATAAAATAGTAAAATAGCAACGGTCACGTTGCTTTGATTCAGCTGACACATAAAGCAAATCAATTTATTTAGTTTGGGCAGCACGTTTCAGATTTGAAACGTGAAGGAAAATATAAAGTCGCAATTTAGGGTACCGGTACGACGTACAGTTATATTGTTTCTGTAACGACCCTAATTTTCAACCCAATTTAAAATTTTAAATTCATCGTTTCAATAAAAATTTTTGAAATTTTAAACGATCTCAATTTACATCCAAACTTTTTTTGTGGCATAGGTCTAGTAAGATATGGTCATAGAAAAAGTTTCGTTGAAAAATATTACAGTAAAGTCCGTGCGCGTTTTACTGTATATCAGCCCATATAAAGCTGCGAAAAATTTATCTTCCAAATCCAAATATTCTTACACAGTCCGCTTGTAAAAATTATTCTGATCAAGATTTTATGATTCGTTTCGTCTAAAACAGTCATCGCCTGCTCCGTTTATCTTATTTTGCAAAACGCACAATTTAAGCGGCGTAAATGCAAATTTTATAAAATCATCGTATCGCAATAATCTGTATACCGTTGGAAGCGTACCGTCGCGCTGATCAAAATGGTATATTCGTTTGCATCATTCGGAGTTCGGAGTTGAAAGTTACAAATTGTTAACGGTTTGAACCTGTCCGTTACAATATTAAACCTGTGTCCATTAGGCTTCCCTAGGGAGTGGAATTCGAGGCATCTCCTGATCAGTAATTACTCCTTGAAACTCCAACAGCCTTTTAGTGTACCTATACAATCAATTAAAGACTTTTCAATTCTGTACTATTGCGTATAAACCAGGCTCCAATTCATAATTCACTGTTTAGCATTTCATTTTCTGGTTCGTTCTTCCTCCTCTCACATTTTGTTTCTCTTCTTCTCTGTTGTATTTCTTTCCTCCACCAACTATTGAAACTCCAGCCTCTGCCTCAGCAACCCGCCAACCCAGTTCACCACCTGACCTGCCCTCCGCCTCCGCCAGACCCGCGTCCAGCCCGCCTCCCTACCCGCCAGACCCGCGTCCAGCCCGCCTCCCTACCCGCCAGACCCGCGTCCCCATACCTCCCGTGCCCAGCCTCCCACCCAGACCCCAGACCCTCCCAGTTCCGCCCTGACACCCAGACTCCGCCCAGCCTCCCACCCAGACCCCAGACCCTCCCAGTTCCGCCCTGACACCCAGACTCCGCCCAGCCTCCCACCCAGACCCCAGACCCTCCCAGTTCCGCCCTGACACCCAGACTCCGCCCTAGACCCCGCAGCCAGACCACCGCCCCAGACCTCCGCCCTAGACCCCGCACCCAGACCACCGCCCCAGACCTCCGCCCCAGACCTCCGCCCCAGACTCCGCCCCAGACTCCGCACCCAGACCCGCACCCAGACCCCGACCCAGACCCCGCCCAGACCTCCGCGTCCAGACCCGCACCCTGACCCCACCCCGCCTCTCCTTGCCTGCCCGGTTCCGCCCAGACCCACCCAGACCCGTTTCGCCTCCCCTACCCTGCCCAGTTCTGCCACTGCCCCACTCGCCTTCACCAGCTCTGCCACCACCAGCCCTCCGTCAGCCCACTGCCGTCCGCCAGTCCAACCAGCAGCCTCCGCCGCCAACCAACACCGTCGCTTTCATCCACTTCGACTTGGCCATAACTGATTTTGTTTTTATTTTATACGAGTTTATATGGAAAACTGTATATTACATAGCAATGAAATTCTTGGCATTCTAGTTGCTCACGTTGTTGCTATGTTTTATTTCCAGCTACTGCTTTGGAGTCCTAAGTTACTTTCAGCTTATCAGATCTGTCTTGCTTCATCGTTGTTGCATTCATTTTGCATTGAGCTTGTTAGTGTCTCGTATCTATCCGTCTTCGTGCTTCGTCGTCAAATCTCTAACCACGCAAGGTGAATATTTTCTATTCACGACTCAAAGATCTATTATACTATGATAATTAGATGTTGGATGTTATGAATGTTAATTTGGACGTTAAATGAATTGAATGTTAAAAAAATTGAATTGAAGTAGTATGTTAAATAGTATGACACCAAATGTGCTATGTGATATTAAATTTGTTGTTATTGTAACTGATAATAAATTTGAACTGAATTTGATAGAATAGATATAAAAATTCTGAATGACATATGTTAAACTTGACCCCTTATATGATGAATATTGAATAATTAAATTGACCCTTTAAATTGCTTGACACGTAGAATTGATAAATGTCACTTTGGACTATTGAACGTATTGAATTAACCGTTGAAATTGAAATAGAACGACCAAGTGAAACTGTAATGTTATAATCTTTAATCTACATGAAATGATAGTGTAGATTCTAGAAATAGTTATATTAATTGGCGTAAATAACAAACGTGAATTAATACGATTATTTTGGGATTATTTGAAATTGTTGAATTGTTGTGAATGGATGCTATTGCTTGTTTATTTACTTTGACACCATCCCAGCTATCACACTGCAAGTTCCCTTTGTATGTTCTGATTTTTAAATTTAAATGGAATCGGGTTGAAATGATAAATACCCAATTAAATGAATTGGCCTAGGATAGATAATTAAACTAAGAAACCGAACAGTCAACAAATAACGTTTTGAAATTGAGACTTATTTGGAATTATGGAATAAACTTAGGAAACTGTATTGAAATTTGGTAACGTAAATATAAATAAATTTGTTGAAATAAATAAAATGATTTTATTGAATTGAATAAATAAATTTGTTGAATAAAATAAAATGATTTTATTGAATCGAATAAATAAATTTGTTGAAATAAATAAAATGATTTATTGAATTAAATAAATGAAATGGTTTTGAAATAGATAAAATGGATTTTATCGAATTAAATAAATTAGATTTGTGGGAATAAAGAATGAATTCAATTGAAATAAATGAGAACTAATTAATGTAATGAATTGAAACGAATTTGTAAATTTATTTGAGTAAACAAAGTGTTTTGACAAAGTGGACGTAGTAAATGAAATTGATATAGTAATGAACCTAGGAATGAAAATACGGATTTAAAGAATAAAACTTGATTTAATGAGTTGAACTAAGATTGACTATTTCGTATAATCCATGAATTTGAATTTGATTTAAATAAGTGAAATGTTGATTTAACGTGAATACTTAAATTTTGATAACTAAAGGGCTTGAACTAGAATTTCTTTTCGGAATATGATTTTGTAATTAAAACGAATCGAATTATGAAATATCAAATTTGGAAGTCAAATTTGCAACTTGACCTTTGGATTTGATTTGTTTTAACTTTAATAAAAAGTTGACTGTTGGGTAATTAATACGTAGTTATTAAAGAGTCCGGGATCGGATTATGGACATACTCTCTGTCGATACCGAAACCACTTTAATAACTAATATACGCGAAGTGTTGATCCAGAACGAAGTGGATGGTTTTGATGAACGCGTTGACTGAAGAAAGAGAACGATTTTTGGATGACCCCTGACATGACTAAAACAGGAGCCGCGCCGGGCCATTGAGGTTCGCTACCTCTAGCGGACACACTTCTTCGATACCTTATCTATTACTTTTGTGATTCGATTTGGGTGCACCCCTTGATTTGGGAGTGTTGTTTCGCGGTGTTGGGATAGTAGCTGCTATGCCCAACATCAGTCCGGATCACGCAACTACTAGTATCCTAGTTGGTATCGCCTCATGTACCTTGTCATACTGATTATCCTATTCGCGACCACTACGATTTTGATTTGTACCTTTAGTATATGGATTGCCCTCTGGTGACTTCCGGTTTTGGGGAAACTACGGTCTTGTATATGCTTTTGGGAATAAACAGGTTAAGAGGTGTATGGGCCCTGCTTAACCCTATTTTGATATCTTACTTTATGGATTAGACATTATCTATTTAGCGTATTCGGTAGGTAGTTTATCGATCCCTTAATGATGTTTATATTCACCTTTGAGTTATGGACTTTATTATATGCATTTGATTATCCTGTATAAGATTTTGAGTCCTGACTCGAGTGTTTCTTTTGCATATGCTCGGGTCAGTCTGAAGATATTCCGTTGCTGGTCAAGGTTGGTCGAAGATGCTGAAGGCTTAGCTTTTATCTATATCATTTTATTTCAGTATTTGATGTACTTTTGTATTGGACATCTTGTATCTCTTTCAGTCGCTTTATGTTGAGACATTGTTGTATTCTCTGTAGTAGCTTCATGAACTACTATTATGACGATGTATTTTCCGCTGCATTATTCTGTGACTGTTCTGAGTCTGTGATGTTGTATTGATTCTCATTTACATTTATGTACTTATAATCCCATAATGTTCTGTGTTTTGTATTATTTAAGTTGACAAGTGTGGATTTTGTCAATTTAAATGGTCCGAATATACGGGATGTTACAGTTGGCATCAGAGCTCTGGTTTCCTAAAAAAAAAAAAAAAACCTTAGTTCGGGATTATAAAGAAACTCATTAGAGATAGAGTAGCAATACTCTAGAATGAGGAGAATCGATTCAATATCCAAATCCTTTCAAAAGTTCAAGCTCCTTTGATTCGTTGATTTGTTTTCTTAGCTTTCTATTATCTTATCTTTGGTTCTAAATCTCTTTTGGTATTTCAGGATGAGTACCAGAAGAAATGTTAGAGGTGGAAGAGGCAATGGTCCTGCCCAGGCTGCACCTGCCGCTCCAGCTCCTGTCAAATTCACTACTCTTAGCAAGGAGTATTCGCAACTGGGAGGTACTAAATTTTCTGGATCCGAGAACATCATAGAGGCTCAGCAATGGCTTAAGAGTTTGGAGAAGATATTTTCTGGATTGGAAATTACTGATGCTCAGAAGCGTCAGCTTGCTGCTTGGCAACTCCAAGATGCCGCACAAGATTGGTGGGAATCCGTTACTTCTCGTATCGAGGAGGACACCATCACTTGGGCCCAGTTTAGGTATGAATAGTTTGGATTCTAGTGGTTTAAAATTCTTCCTTCTATCTTTGAAATGTTATTCATCTTGTCTATCTTTGATTAGGGATACCTTCTCGGCACAATGGATGCCAGCTGCTGGGAAAACCCAACTTTATAGAGCTTTCATGGATCTTAAGCAAGGCAGTATGACTATTTCTGAGTATGAGAGGAAATTTAATGAACTCTCCAAGTTTGGACCGGGTTTGATAGATACACCACTTTTGAAGAACGAGAAATTCATTTTGGGAGCTAGACCAGAATATTATGACCTGCTTACCGGACACATTCGCTCCACTTTCACAGAGCTTATTGATTTTGCTCTTAGATATGAGTCGAAGCCTAAGGGAACCACTGCCAAGGCTGCCCCTACTCAGCCCTCTTCTAGTCAGCCTGGGAAGAGGAAGATGAACTTTGATCAACAAAAGAAAGCTTGGCAGAAGACTACTGGATTGGGTTATGCTCAGAAAAGCCCTATCGATCTTGCAAATATCACATGCTTCAAGTGCGATAAGAAGGGCCATTATGCCAATAGTTGTCCATCTACTGGAGCTGCTATTCCACCACCTTCTACGACTAGGAAGGATTTATGCTATGTCTGCCTCCAGCCGGGTCATTTCAAGAAGGAATGCCCAATGTATAAGCGTGGCACACCATCTGGAGTATTTGCTATCACCACTCCTACACCACCTCCACCACCTGCTCAGGATGACCAAGGTACCTTATGAAGTACTTTTTCTTTACATGATTTACCCATTAGGGTATTATTCGATACTGGTGCTTCTCATAGCTTCATATCTATTGATCTCTGTAATAAGCTCAAATTAGAACCTACTCTTGCTACTACTTCCTTATGCGTCTCCAACCCTATTGGAGGACTTGCCAACCTCAACAGAATTTGTAAAGAGGTCGTGCTCTTATACGGAAGATATCGTTTCACTTGGAACTTTTATGTGCTTGGCTTCGCAGCATTTGACATCTTGTTAGGTGCTGATTGGTTAAGAAAATTCGATGCTGTTATTTCTTGTAAAGCTCGTTCTGTTTCTCTAGTCAATGACAAGGGCATACCGCTTGTCATTGAATGCAAATCACCTCAGAAGTATGCCGGAAGCTTCATATTCTCTCTTGATACTCATCCGGATGATCTCAGTACTACGCCTATTGTTCAGAAATTTCCCGATGTATTCGGAGAGGTTAACTCTCTACCGCCCAAACGGGAAATCGATTTTCGTATTGATCTTATTCCTGGAGCTACTCCCGTAGTTCTCCCACACCGAAGGATGGCACCTAAAGAAAAAGCTGAACTAAAAACCCAAATTGATGATCTATTTGCTAAGGGTTTGATTAGAAGAAGTTGCTCTGAATGGGGCGCCGCAGTTGTATTTGTCACTAAATCAGATGGATCTCTTCGCATGTGTGTTGATTACCGGGAACTGAACAAACGCACTCTCAAGAATCGTTATCCGATGCCCCGCATCAACGATTTATTCGACCAGCTTCATGGTGCTAAAGTTTTCTCACAGCTGGATCTAGCCACTGGGTTCCACCAACTCAGAGTTGCTGAAGATAGTATCCATAAGACAGCTTTCCGTACTGAGAATGGATTCTATGAATGGTTGGTTATGCCATTCGGCTTGACCAACGCACCTGCTTATTTCGTTGACTTGATGAATCGAGTTTTCCGTGATGTTCTTAACAAGTTTGTTCTTGTTTTCATTGATGATATTCTCGTCTTCTCCAAAGACAAGAAGGAGCATGAGACACACCTTGCTTATGTTCTGGAAACTCTCCGAAATCATCAACTTAAGGCCAAATTCTCCAAATGCCACTTCTGGCGTGATGAAGTGAGATTCCTGGGCCACATAGTTTCTGAAAACGGAATCTCGGTCGATCCAGCTAAGATCGCCGTAATCAATGTAAGTCCACCCTATTCGCTATTTTTATTCAATTTCTCTTATCACTTTCTAATTTGAAATTTCTACAGGATTGGGAGACTCCTAAAACTCCTACAGATATTCGTAGTTTCTTGGGTTTAGCCGGATATTATCGCAGATTTATTGAGCACTTTGCCCGGATTTCTGCCCCACTTACTGCTTTAACTCGGAAGGATGTTAAGTTTATTTGGAGTGAGAAGTGCGAATCAGCTTTCAATGAGTTGAAGAGTAAATTAACCTCAGCCCCAGTTCTTGCAGTCATCGATGGAAGTGAAGGATTGACTGTTTATACAGATGCTTGCCGAGAAGGTTTAGGCGCTGTTCTTATGCAAAATGGAAAGGTTATTGCTTATGCTGGTCGTCAGTTGAAGACCCATGAATTGAACTATGCCACTCATGATCTTGAGCTTCTTGCTGTTGTATTTTCTTTGAAACTTTGGAGGCATCATCTTTTGGGAACAAAGTTCGAACTATTTACTGATCATAAGTCCTTGAGGTATATCTTTTCTCAAAAGGATTTGAACCAGAGGCAAGTTCGATGGCTTGAATTCTTAGCTGCATACGACCTCGACATCACTTATACACCAGGGAAGGCAAATGTTGTAGCAGATGCTTTGAGCCGCAGCAAAGCATTGTCTTGTTGCAATATTATCGAAGGCATGTTATTCCAGCTTAGTATCTCTCCATCTCTTATGGATCGCATTAAAGCTAAGCAATATGAAGACACTTTGCTCTATCGTATGAAGGAATTAGTTATGGGTAGAGTAAGTAATGCCGACAACAAAGTGGGTGCACAAGTTGATAGTGATGGAGTTTTGAGGATCGACAATCGTATTTGTGTTCCTAATGTCGATGGTCTCAGACAGGAAGTGCTGCGAGAAAATCATAAGTCTTCGCTTTCAATTCATCCCGGTGCTACCAAAATGTACCAGAATATGAAGAAACTATATTGGTGGAGTGGAATGAAGCGCGACATTTCTATCTATGTTAGCAGGTGCACCACTTGCCAACAAGTTAAAGCTGATCACAGAAAGACAGCAGGATTGCTCCAACCGCTAGAGATTCCAGGTTGGAAATGGGAGCAAATTTCTATGGATTTTATTGATGGGCTACCAAAGACTAGAAAGGGTAACGAAAGCATATGGGTGATTGTTGACAGACTGACAAAGTCCGCTCACTTTATTCCAGTCAAGACCACTCGTACAGCCTCTAGTTTGGCCGAGATATACATGAGGGAAGTTGTTAAACTTCACGGTGTACCATCTAGTATTGTATGCGATCGCGATCCTATTTTCACCAGTAAATTCTGGAAAGCATTCCAGGATACTTTGGGCACCAAACTGAATCTGAGTACAGCTTATCATCCTCAGACAGATGGCCAAACTGAGAGGGTAAATCAGATTTTGGAAGATCTTCTCCGAGCTTGTATTATTGACTTTGGTGGATCCTGGGAAGACCATCTTCACTTGGTTGAATTCACTTATAATAATAGTTACCAGGTAAAGAATTTGAATTTCAAATTTGAATAAGTATATTTGAATTTGAATTAATTATCCTTTGAAAACCAGGCAAGCATTGGTATGGCACCGTTCGAAGCCTTATATGGACGGCCATGCAAATCGCCAGCTTGTTGGATTGAGTCGGGAGATCGATTAGTGCTTGGACCAGAAATGATTATGGAAGCTTCTGAAAAGGTCGAAGAAATCAGGAGGAAGATAAAGACGGCACAGGATAGACAGAAAAGCTATGCCGACAAAAGGAGAAGAGACCTCGAATTCAGTATAGGAGACAAAGTATTTCTGAAGGTGTCGCCCTTGAGGAATATCGTTCGATTTGGAAGGAAAGGGAAATTAGCTCCCAGATTCGTTGGTCCGTTTGAGATTACAGAAAGAGTTGGAACATTGGCATATAGAGTTGCATTACCAGAAAAGTTCGCTGGTGTTCACAACGTGTTCCACGTCTCACACCTTCGCAAGGTTGTACACGATCCATCTATGACCATCCCTACTGCTCAGTTGGATGAAATAGTTATTGAGCCTGACTTGACTATTGAGCGGAAGCCACTTCGGATAGTCGATCGTGAGACAAAGCAACTCAGAAGGAAGTCGGTAAATCTCGTCAAAATACAGTGGAGTGCAGATGAGCGAGATTGCACATGGGAAACTGAGGATAGTATTCGGGATTCAAACCCCGAACTATTAATTTCAGGTATTATTCAAATTTCTCGAAATCTATCTTAATTTTCTTACTTGTTTCATTTCTACTTCACTTGTCTCGTTCCTTTTCGAGGACGAAAAGTTTTGAGTGGGGGAGATTGTAACGACCCTAATTTTCAACCCAATTTAAAATTTTAAATTCATCGTTTCAATAAAAAATTTTGAAATTTTAAACGATCTCAATTTACATCCAAACTTTTTTTGTGGCATACGTCTAGTAAGATATGGTCATAGAAAAAGTTTCGTTGAAAAATATTACAGTAAAGTCCGTGCGCGTTTTACTGTATATCAGCCCATATAAAGCTGCGAAAAATTTATCTTCCAAATCCAAATATTCTTACACAGTCCGCTTGTAAAAATTATTCTGATCAAGATTTTATGATTCGTTTCGTCTAAAACAGTCATCGCCTGCTCCGTTTATCTTATTTTGCAAAACGCACAATTTAAGCGGCGTAAATGCAAATTTTATAAAATCATCGTATCGCAATAATCTGTATACCGTTGGAAGCGTACCGTCGCGCTGATCAAAATGGTATATTCGTTTGCATCATTCGGAGTTCGGAGTTGAAAGTTACAAATTGTTAACGGTTTGAACCTGTCCGTTACAATATTAAACCTGTGTCCATTAGGCTTCCCTAGGGAGTGGAATTCGAGGCATCTCCTGATCAGTAATTACTCCTTGAAACTCCAACAGCCTTTTAGTGTACCTATACAATCAATTAAAGACTTTTCAATTCTGTACTATTGCGTATAAACCAGGCTCCAATTCATAATTCACTGTTTAGCATTTCATTTTCTGGTTCGTTCTTCCTCCTCTCACATTTTGTTTCTCTTCTTCTCTGTTGTATTTCTTTTCTCCACCAACTATTGAAACTCCAGCCTCTGCCTCAGCAACCCGCCAACCCAGTTCACCACCTGACCTGCCCTCCGCCTCCGCCAGACCTGCGTCCAGCCCGCCTCCCTACCCGCCAGACCCGCGTCCAGCCCGCCTCCCTACCCGCCAGACCCGCGTCCGCATACCTCCCGTGCCCAGCCTCCCACCCAGACCCCAGACCCTCCCAGTTCCGCCCTGACACCCAGACTCCGCCCAGCCTCCCACCCAGACCCCAGACCCTCCCAGTTCCGCCCTGACACCCAGACTCCGCCCAGCCTCCCACCCAGACCCCAGACCCTCCCAGTTCCGCCCTGACACCCAGACTCCGCCCTAGACCCCGCAGCCAGACCACCGCCCCAGACCTCCGCCCTAGACCCCGCACCCAGACCACCGCCCCAGACCTCCGCCCCAGACCTCCGCCCCAGACTCCGCCCCAGACTCCGCACCCAGACCCGCACCCAGACCCCGACCCAGACCCCGCCCAGACCTCCGCGTCCAGACCCGCACCCTGACCCCACCCCGCCTCTCCTTGCCTGCCCGGTTCCGCCCAGACCCACCCAGACCCGTTTCGCCTCCCCTACCCTGCCCAGTTCTGCCACTGCCCCACTCGCCTTCACCAGCTCTGCCACCACCAGCCCTCCGTCAGCCCACTGCCGTCCGCCAGTCCAACCAGCAGCCTCCGCCGCCAACCAACACCGTCGCTTTCATCCACTTCGACTTGGCCATAACTGATTTTGTTTTTATTTTATACGAGTTTATATGGAAAACTGTATATTACATAGCAATGAAATTCTTGGCATTCTAGTTGCTCACGTTGTTGCTATGTTTTATTTCCAGCTACTGCTTTGGAGTCCTAAGTTACTTTCAGCTTATCAGATCTGTCTTGCTTCATCGTTGTTGCATTCATTTTGCATTGAGCTTGTTAGTGTCTCGTATCTATCCGTCTTCGTGCTTCGTCGTCAAATCTCTAACCACGCAAGGTGAATATTTTCTATTCACGACTCAAAGATCTATTATACTATGATAATTAGATGTTGGATGTTATGAATGTTAATTTGGACGTTAAATGAATTGAATGTTAAAAAAATTGAATTGAAGTAGTATGTTAAATAGTATGACACCAAATGTGCTATGTGATATTAAATTTGTTGTTATTGTAACTGATAATAAATTTGAACTGAATTTGATAGAATAGATATAAAAATTCTGAATGACATATGTTAAACTTGACCCCTTATATGATGAATATTGAATAATTAAATTGACCCTTTAAATTGCTTGACACGTAGAATTGATAAATGTCACTTTGGACTATTGAACGTATTGAATTAACCGTTGAAATTGAAATAGAACGACCAAGTGAAACTGTAATGTTATAATCTTTAATCTACATGAAATGATAGTGTAGATTCTAGAAATAGTTATATTAATTGGCGTAAATAACAAACGTGAATTAATACGATTATTTTGGGATTATTTGAAATTGTTGAATTGTTGTGAATGGATGCTATTGCTTGTTTATTTACTTTGACACCATCCCAGCTATCACACTGCAAGTTCCCTTTGTATGTTCTGATTTTTAAATTTAAATGGAATCGGGTTGAAATGATAAATACCCAATTAAATGAATTGGCCTAGGATAGATAATTAAACTAAGAAACCGAACAGTCAACAAATAACGTTTTGAAATTGAGACTTATTTGGAATTATGGAATAAACTTAGGAAACTGTATTGAAATTTGGTAACGTAAATATAAATAAATTTGTTGAAATAAATAAAATGATTTTATTGAATTGAATAAATAAATTTGTTGAATAAAATAAAATGATTTTATTGAATCGAATAAATAAATTTGTTGAAATAAATAAAATGATTTATTGAATTAAATAAATGAAATGGTTTTGAAATAGATAAAATGGATTTTATCGAATTAAATAAATTAGATTTGTGGGAATAAAGAATGAATTCAATTGAAATAAATGAGAACTAATTAATGTAATGAATTGAAACGAATTTGTAAATTTATTTGAGTAAACAAAGTGTTTTGACAAAGTGGACGTAGTAAATGAAATTGATATAGTAATGAACCTAGGAATGAAAATACGGATTTAAAGAATAAAACTTGATTTAATGAGTTGAACTAAGATTGACTATTTCGTATAATCCATGAATTTGAATTTGATTTAAATAAGTGAAATGTTGATTTAACGTGAATACTTAAATTTTGATAACTAAAGGGCTTGAACTAGAATTTCTTTTCGGAATATGATTTTGTAATTAAAACGAATCGAATTATGAAATATCAAATTTGGAAGTCAAATTTGCAACTTGACCTTTGGATTTGATTTGTTTTAACTTTAATAAAAAGTTGACTGTTGGGTAATTAATACGTAGTTATTAAAGAGTCCGGGATCGGATTATGGACATACTCTCTGTCGATACCGAAACCACTTTAATAACTAATATACGCGAAGTGTTGATCCAGAACGAAGTGGATGGTTTTGATGAACACGTTGACTGAAGAAAGAGAACGATTTTTGGATGACCCCTGACATGACTAAAACAGGAGCCGCGCCGAGCCATTGAGGTTCGCTACCTCTAGCGGACACACTTCTTCGATACCTTATCTATTACTTTTGTGATTCGATTTGGGTGCACCCCTTGATTTGGGAGTGTTGTTTCGCGGTGTTGGGATAGTAGCTGCTATGCCCAACATCAGTCCGGATCACGCAACTACTAGTATCCTAGTTGGTATCGCCTCATGTACCTTGTCATACTGATTATCCTATTCGCGACCACTACGATTTTGATTTGTACCTTTAGTATATGGATTGCCCTCTGGTGACTTCCGGTTTTGGGGAAACTACGGTCTTGTATATGCTTTTGGGAATAAACAGGTTAAGAGGTGTATGGGCCCTGCTTAACCCTATTTTGATATCTTACTTTATGGATTAGACATTATCTATTTAGCGTATTCGGTAGGTAGTTTATCGATCCCTTAATGATGTTTATATTCACCTTTGAGTTATGGACTTTATTATATGCATTTGATTATCCTGTATAAGATTTTGAGTCCTGACTCGAGTGTTTCTTTTGCATATGCTCGGGTCAGTCTGAAGATATTCCGTTGCTGGTCAAGGTTGGTCGAAGATGCTGAAGGCTTAGCTTTTATCTATATCATTTTATTTCAGTATTTGATGTACTTTTGTATTGGACATCTTGTATCTCTTTCAGTCGCTTTATGTTGAGACATTGTTGTATTCTCTGTAGTAGCTTCATGAACTACTATTATGACGATGTATTTTCCGCTGCATTATTCTGTGACTGTTCTGAGTCTGTGATGTTGTATTGATTCTCATTTACATTTATGTACTTATAATCCCATAATGTTCTGTGTTTTGTATTATTAAGTTGACAAGTGTGGATTTTGTCAATTTAAATGGTCCGAATATACGGGATGTTACAGTTTCCGTCGCGTTCCGGACCTCAAATTGCAGAAATAAATATACCGTAGAGATCAGCACGATGAGACGATCAAAACGGTATACAGATATCAGTGGCACGATCATCCGATCAAAAGTCGATAATCGGTACCGAAAATGCTGCTATTCTGCCAGAATTAAGATAAACGGAGCAGAAGAAGTCCAAATTTGGAAAAACGAATTTCGCAGTTTGTTTCAGAATGATCTGAATAAATTTTCTCCTGTTGACATATTTTGGTTTCGGAAAACTTTTAAATTCACTGTTATTAACCGGTTTAAATTGAAATAAAATTTCACAGAAAAATACTTCAATATTATGAGATGAAAATTTACCAGTTGCTATATTAAAATAGACGTATTCCAAATAATAAATTTTTAATTTCAAATTTTATTGTTTAAAATTTCACAAATTTCTAGTTAAATATACTTTTAACCATTGAATTTTTGCGGGTCGTTACAATATTTATTCTTTTGAACTTCAACTTTAAATTCAAATTTAAATAAAATTAAATCCTAAGATTCAATTTAAAAGTCAAGTTATATATTTTTACATACACTATTTATTTAATTTAAAATAACAATTCCTTTTAGCATTAAAATTCATACATATTAAAAATAATACATTATACTTGTTATTTGAAAATAACATATTTTATAATTTAAACAAGAGATTGTATTATCAGGAAATATTTAAAAAGAAATAAAACAAACCAATTTTTGTAAATCTTATTTATTTAAACTTAAGTTAAAATATATCTTAACCAATTAAAATATTTTCTTAAAGTATTTTAAAACTATAAAATTACTTATTTAAATAACTTTGAAAAGTCATATTAAATTAAATCTAAATTCCCAATTTATCAAAGCTTCTATTTACAATATATAAAAATAAATATATATATTCAAATAGAAATATCTTATTAACTTCTAAAAGATAAAATCATAAATTAAATACTTATTTAATCAGATTATTAAATTAAATTCAAATCTTATTATCAAAGATTATCCATAACAAGCTCTGGGGAAAAAGGCGCTTCCTTGAAATGAACTTCTCAGGAGTACCACTGGGTGGTACTGCCTTGAACTCCAAGGGGGGATTCTAAAGTTGATCCTGTGAGGAGTCCGGACAAAACTAGTTCCTGAGGATTATTTGTGTAGCGAAAGTCGAGGGGCTGGTGCCCACAGAGGCATTTGAGTTACGTTGATGACATTGTTGAATCTGGTAAGGGGAGGCGATTGTTTTGTCGAGTTTTGACTCGGGTAGAATAGGGGATTGCTCAGAGATGGATTCGAGAATAACTGATTTAGGAATAACAGTTTTAAAATTTTATACAAAGGGAAGGAGAAGAGGAAACTCGGGTTTAGTTTGAGTAATCCCTGGGATTTTCTCGCGTGAAATGATTAGGTTAAAGTGTTAAAAGATAACATGATTAAGTTTTATTAATTCACTTAAATCAATATTTTAGATAAAGGTGTTTATTTAAATAATAGTATAATTAAGTTGATTTTAAAGTTGTTTAAAACTTAATTAATAACATGATTAAATTAAGAAAATTTAATGTGTCTAATCATTAGCTAACTTAAGAATTAAGTTAAATTTTAGATTTATGATAATTTAATTCAAAGTTTATTTAATAGGATTTTTAATGATAAGTAAGAAGTTAATTAAGATAAATAACTTATCTTTTAAATTAATTAAGGTTTGGGTGATTAAGATTTATTAATTAATTAAGATAAATATTTAATAAATAAGGGATAATTAATAAGTGTGATTAATCAATGATTAATAAATTTTGGTAAATAAATCAATGTAATTAATTAAGGTTAATCAACTGATTAAGATCAATTAATTAAATCAGAATAACTAATTGATTTTTAAGTAATTAAGAAATAGTTAATTAATGAAGTTAATTCAAGATGATTAATTAAAGATGATTAATTAAGTATAATTAATTTAAGGGTAATCACTTATTGAGATTTATAAAGATTAATTACTTATTAAGGAATAATTAATCAAGGAAGATTAACTAAGATAAATAATTTAGAAATGATTAATTAATTTGTAATTAATTAATGTTAAGTAAGATGGATTAAGGTAATCCAAGTAATTAAAGGTTAGTAATTAATTTAATTAGAGATTAATTAAATTAATTAAGAATGAATCAATTTGTTATGGATGGATGAATGGCATTAGATGACTTGGATTGATTTTATCGCTGATAAGTGATGAAGATATGCTGCGATATGAACATGTTAAACTGTGATAATGTAGGTTACCTATCTGAGTTGGATTGTTGTATGATATCCTGAATATGAATTGTATTGTCTGAACTTAACAATTTTGATTAGGGATCACATTGAATTCGAAGAGACAGGGATCGGGTTTGAGTAAATATCCGAAACCACTTCGAATTGGTAATCTATAATTCTTTATAGATTGATTTGTAAATCAAATTGGCTGGAATGGAATAAATTAAGTAAACTAGACCATTGAAACTAAGTCACGGTACTTAGATATTGATTTGTGTAGTAAGTGTTAGCTATAACAAGATAAGAACTCGTAGTGAGGTACGAGTTACCCTATGTTTCAAAGAGGTTTTACAACCTTAGTATTTCAATTTAAATGGGTTTACTCACGCTGGTTTCCAGCCTGACTCGGGTGTTACTTTGATGTAATGCTCGGGTCAGACCGAGTATTACAGATTTCAGGTAAGGACGTTCTGGAGCTCAGGAGGTGAACTGGATGGCAGAAACGTATGGAGTATATTCCGCTGTGATATTATAGTTGTCTGAGACATGTTAATTCTAACTGTCTAGTACATTTGTGAATGTTGTAACTCTGATGTATTAAAATGTAATTAACAAATACAGTTTTCTTTGTATAACTGATATTATTATTTGTTATTATATTTAATCCGCTGCGAATGTGAGATGTTGTGTTCTCTGTTCTTCTTTCTTCTTTCTGTTTCTTTCTCCTATCTCTTTCTTTTTCTTCTAACTATCTGGAATTTTCGGGTTCGAAAATTCCGGGCCGTTACAGTATACCAAATGTGACGACCCGACTTTCCACTCCTGGAAAATCGCATCGACAGTAAGAAAGAAAGGGGTGAGAAGTAAAAAAGAGAAGAAGAGAAAAGAAACAAACACAAATACTCACAGCGGAAACGGAATAAAATATAATATATCACATAACTATTACATAGTATCATATACAACATCTATCAGAGTTACACATCATATACTAGACAGTTATAAACATCTGTCTAGTTATTACATCTCAATACAAAACAAAGATCTAATCAAGATCAACACAGCGGAAACTACTATCTATATCTACAACCCTGAAGCCTCCTGCTCCATTGCTCCTCCACAATTTGTCAAGGCTAACCTGAATCCCTTGGCTACTCGTAAAAATTTGAGTACCCAAGAGTTTATAAAACAGAGATAAACAACTTGGGTCAGACATGGGTCTGGTGTGAGTAACAGGTTAAACTTGTTTAACTTCAAAACCTTTTTGAAAGAAAAGGTATCACGTAAGACTCCCCACAAATAAACATGGGTAAGTTTTTACCTTACGCTAACCAAAACATTTGATAGGAAATTCGATTGTATTATAATAGGGTCTAGGGTTTTCAAATAAATATGAAATAGCTGAAATTGTTACATTATTAAATTCCAGCATACTAGCCAACAAAGTGGGTTATACAATCAAGTCCGTTATCACTTATTGGAAATTGGATTCCATACAATGGCAGGGCTACCGGGGTACCGCCCGTCACAGTACGTGGCCTAGATCACCGTACCGAGGATCACTCCCAATCCCCTGCAACACAAGGTTGGAACATCCCTTACTGGATAATTCCCGCACAAGATACCTCACGGTTGGGATCAGCAACCGCACCACTAAGTCGAAAATAGAAAGGGACATCTAGACAGAGGTAACCTTGTCCTACTTGGGTGCTACCCACTAACCTTGCTGCACCTCCCATGTTTTAGCCATTCCCGGTTTGTGAGGCTTGAGGTCACGATTACCTTTAAATAGAGCACATCTATCTTAGAATGCTCATCGTCCACCTGACGATGTGCTGAAAGCATTCAATCCATACAAGTTCGTTCCGGGTTCGAACGAAATCGAAGGCATTATCT
Source organism: Allium fistulosum (assembly GCA_030737815.1). NCBI lineage: Eukaryota > Viridiplantae > Streptophyta > Magnoliopsida > Asparagales > Amaryllidaceae > Allium > Allium fistulosum. Next base: position 407,547,346 of record CM060908.1, on the reverse strand, counting down.
CGTTACACTCGTTTTGGAATCACCCTCAGAGTTAACGACAATAACCCTTGCACTCTGAATCTTCATCTTCACTTGATTCACGACCTATCGTTAATTTGGATCGATGTGGTATTCGGGTCTCCAGACCTGGAAATCCGGTATACGGAAACCCGATCCCGGTCTCATCGAAATCCAAAGCGTATCTTTTAATGTCAAGTTGTTTTAAAGGTTAAAACAATTCAATTCATTATCTTTATACACAAAGAAAGATAATTCACAACAGATAATCAACATTATCAGATAATCCATACAATTCAACTAACATCTATATCATACAGCATATATCTCATCAGAGATATCAATCAATGTCAAGTATCCAATACTAACACCCATTCATAAGTAATGATTTATATCATCTCTAATTAATTTAAAGTGAATTAAATTAATTACTTCATTTTATAAATCCTTCTTACTTAACCATTAATTAATTATCCTCTAATTACCTTTTTCAATTAATCATCTTTGATTAATTATCTTTTAATTACATCCAAGTAATATATCCTCAATTAATTACTCAAATTAATTATCCTTAACCACTTATTGTAATTAACCTTTAATTATATCATTAATTAATTAACTAAAATTAATTAACTTAATCAACTATAATTAATTACATTAATCCTTAATTAATTACATTGATTAATTACTTCATTTATTAATTATTACTTAATTAACCAATCTTAATTACATCATTAATTATATTAATTAATGATCCTTAATTACAACTTAATTATTAATTACTTAATTAAATTAATTACATTAAGTAATTAACCTTTAATTAAACAACATTTATTAATCACTTTTGATTAATCTTCAATCAGTAATTAACTACCCTTAATTACTTTCATTAACTAAATTAATTACTCCTTAATTAATTTCTTAATTAATCCCTTGATTAATTATTCAAAGTAATTAACTCAAATTACTTCTATTAATAAAATCATTATTCAACTAATTACTTCCAGTAATTATCATATTATTTACTTCCCTAAATAATCTTATTTTAATAATTACATTAAGTAATTATTATCAAATCATCTCTTGATTATCCTAAATTAATTAAACTTAATTAATTAATTTAACTAAATCAAATTAACTTCAATTAATTACAATAAGTAATTAATTCTTAATTACTTCCAATAAGTAATTACATTTAAACAAATTCTATAATTGATTATCTTTAAATTAATTAATCTAATTAACTAATTAATCTTAATTAAATAAACAAATTCTATAATTGATTATCCTAAATTAATTAAACTTAATTAATTAATTTAACTAAATCAAATTAACTTCAATTAATTACAATAAGTAATTAATTCTTAATTACTTCCAATAAGTAATTACATTTAAACAAATTCTATAATTGATTATCTTTAAATTAATTAATCTAATTAACTAATTAATCTTAATTAATTAAACAAATTCTATAATTGATTATCCTAAATTAATTAAACTTAATTAATTAATTTAACTAAATCAAATTAACTTCAATTAATTACAATAAGTAATTAATTCTTAATTACTTCCAATAAGTAATTACATTTAAACAAATTCTATAATTGATTATCTTTATAATTAATTAATCTCAACATAAACAATCTGTAATCAAAATCAAGTCTAAAGCTGTCTGCATTCTTCTCAAACCTGGAAGCCTGCATGCATGTAGATTAAAGCAATTTAAGTTTCAGCAACTCCAGTTATTAAATCAAATATGCAAAGAAAATTTCAAGAAGCATTCAAGTTAAAGTCTTCGAGTGATAAAAACTGCCTCTGTTCATCTTTGTTTAAGGTGAGTAACAGTTTTATTTAAAAATAACTTAAGTAAGTATAGATGCTTGATTTCTTCATGTGATAATCATGTTTGCAGTAAATAAATGTTATGAAATTCCCTGTATTATGTTTGGTTTCAAATGCATGTTGGGTTTGGTATATATGGATGTATTGTATGCATGTATGAATATGATCTCTGTTCTGTTCTATTTGCCCAGACTCAAGAATTTTCTTTTAAATCTCTTACTACTTGATTAGTTCTTATTAGTAGTTAACTTAAAAACAAAAGTTGTTGATTTATTATAGAGGAATGTTTAAAGAACTTTAATTAAGTCAAAATCTAAAGTTCGAATGTCTCTGTAAATAAAAACCACAGTGCATGTTAAAATAAAGTAAAAACTTAACTTTGTAAATTATAAATTCAAGTATATGTATTGAATATATAAGCTATAACTTGATTTTTAACATTTAAATCATAACTTTTAGTTTAGAATTAAAAGAGCAGTTCTGGTTTATGTTAGAAATGAAATTTTGGTGATTTTGATCATCTCAGTGAAATTGGAAGTTTGAAATCTTTAATAGTGGTAGAGTAATGATCAAGGATACTAGGAAAAATGATTGGAAATCGAATTAGACATTGAGGCAGAAATGATTTAGGTTTTAAATTTTTAAACCTAGTTATTACCAGTCTAGAGAAATCGAGCATCATTTCGTCTAGGATGGATCGAGTTCGACAAAACTCTGGAAATTGATAGTCGTGACGTGGATGAACTCGTCGCCGAAGTCGCTGGCGTTCTGGTGGTCGAGATTTCGAAGGCGAGGAGATGTTGACAGGTTGAGTGAGTACCTAAAAAAAAATGTAACGACCCGACTTCCTATGCCCAGAAAGTCGCATCATTATGAAGAAAGAAAGGGGTAGAAAATAGAAAAGAAGAGAAGAAAGAAAGAAACAACAACAACGATCTCACAGCGGAACGAATAAATTATATTAATAACATAAACTATTACATAGTTTACAACAATTTACAGAGTTACACAGCATATACATCACTTACTAGACAGTTATAAACATCTGTCTAGACATTACAACTCAAATACAAGACAAGACACTATCACAGATATCAACACAGCGGAATACTATATCTACGAACGCCGAAGCCTCCTGCTCCATTGCTCCTCCAGAATATTCGTCAAAGCTAAACCTGAATCCCTTGGCTACGTAAAAATTTGACTACCCAAGAGTTTATAAAACAGAAATAAACACTTGGGTCAGACATGGGTCTGGTGTGAGTAACAGGTTAAACTTGCTTAATTTCAAAACCTTTAGAAAGAAAAGGTATCACGTAAGACTCCCCACAAATAAACATGGGTAAGTTTTTACCTTACGCTAACCAAAACATTTGATAGGAAATCTGATTTTATTATAATAGGGTCTAGGGTTTTCAAATAAATATGAAATAGCTGAAATTGTTACATTATTAAATTCCAGCATACTAGCCACAAAGTGGGTTATACAATCAAAACCGTAAGGGCACGTAGGAAGAATGGGTTTCCATACAATGGCAGGGCTACTGGGGTACCGCCCGTCACAGTACGTGGCCTAGATCACCGTACCGAGGAGTACGCCCGCTCCCCTGCAACACAAAGCCGGAACCATCCCTTACTGGATAATCCCGAACAAGATAATCCCGTAGTTGGCGCGACCAACCACACACTAAGCCGAATAAAAGAAAAGGGACCTCTAGACAGGGATCTATCTTGCTCTCAGTGGGTGCTACCCACGAAGCCTTGCTGCACCTCCCCTGTTTTAGCCATTCCCGGTTGATGAGGCTTGAGGTTACGATTACCTTTAATCAGAACATATCACTTAGAATGCTCATCGTCCGCCTGACGATGTGCTGAAAGCATTCAATCCATACAAGTTCGTTCCGGGTTCGAACGAAACCGAAGGCATTATCTCGTTACACTCGTTTTGGAATCACCCTCAGAGTTAACGACAATAACCCTTGCATTCTGAATCTTCATCTTCACCTGATTCACGACCTATCGTAATTTTGGATCGATGTGGTATTCGGGTCTCCAGACCTGGAATCCCGGTATACGGAAACCCGATCCCAGTCTCATCGAAATCCAAAACGTATCTTTTAAGGCCAAGTTGTTTTAAAGGTTAAAACAATTCAATTCTACTATCTATTTACACACAGATAGATAATTCATAGATTCACAATAGATAATCAACATTATCATTATAAGCAGATGATTCATATCATTATACAACCAAAGCATCCAAATCATACAATATCTATTATCTCATATCTGAGATCTCAAACCATTCAAGGTAAATCAATATCATTCAGTATCCTTAAGCAATGATTTATTAATTACCATCTATAATTAATTTAAAATGAATTAAATTAAATACTTCATCTTTAATTAATTTAAAGTAAATTAAATTAACTCCTTTCATTATTAACAATCTTGCTTAAGTTACTATTAATTAATTATCAATTAATTAATCAACCCTTATCCAATTATTCATTTTAATTAATCATCCTTGATTAATTAACATTTAATTACATTCAAGTAATTAACACTTCAATTAATTTCACAAATTAATTATTCTTAACCTCTTATAGTAATTAACCTTTAATTACTTTATTAATTAATTAACTAAAATTAATTACCTTAATCCTTAATTAATTACATTAATTAATCACTCAGTTATTAATTATTCCTTAATCAATTCTTAATTAATCCTTTGATTAATTTCCATTAAGTAATTAACTACCTTTAATTACTTTATTAATTACACCAGTAATTATCCATTAATTACTTTCCTAAGTAATTATACCTCCTTAAATTACATTAAGTAATTATACAAATCATTAAATGATTATCTTAAATTAATTAAACTTAATTAACTAACTTAACTAATCAATTTAAACTCAATTAATTACAATGAGTAATTAATTTCTTAATTACTTCCATTAAGTAATTTTATTAAACAATTTCACAAATGATTATCTTTTAAATTAATTAATCTAATTAAGTATCACATTAATTAATTATCCTTAGTTAATGTTCTACATTAACTATTAGCTATTTTAATTATCTTCCTAAAATAATTAAACATTGATTAACCATTATTAATTATAACTTAATTTATTCTAATTATTAATAAATTAATCTCTAATTAATTAATTAATTAATTAATTAATTAAGTTCTTAACAATAACTTAATTAAACCTTAATTACCTTAATAATTTTATTTCTAACCATTAACTTATAAAATTAATGATCCTTAATTCAAATTAATAAATCTTTAAATTAATTAAATTAATCCTTCATTAATCAATTTTAAACCCTTAATTACTAACTTATTAACCCAAGTCATAAATTAATTAAATTGATTAATTAACTTTTAATTTCTTTAATAATTTATTTTATCCTAATTTATTAAATCTCAATTGTCTTTTAAGATAACACTTTATTTCTATTAATGATTAAAATATCATTAATAAAGTATTAAACCAAATTACCCTTAAATTTACATTTAAATTCCATTTATTTAAGATTTAAAAGGAATACAAATTAATTTTAACAAAGTTTTAAAACCATTCAAAAACTTTTTTATTATATGTTAAAGAAATACTTACTTAATAAAAGAAATTTAAAACCAAATTTCATTTTAAATTCAAAACATTATTTTATATCCAAACTAAGATTCAAACAAAACTTGAATCCATTTTTAAACTTTGATTTAAAACTTATTTTAAATCCTTGCTTTATAATTTAAATTCAGTTTTAAATTCTAAACAGACAGATTTGAAAAACCTATCACTAAATCATTTACCCGAGTCAACCACTAGCCAATCTCGAGCCTGCCCCAAGACAACCACCAACCTATCTACTTCGAGTCATTTCTTCACTCGCACGAGACAAAACCCGAGTTATCACTTAAACCCATCTACCCAGATACAACGTGCACGCGGTGCACGTTCACCAGCGCCTTCGACCTCTGATGATCGTCACGGCAACTCACGACAACCACTTGAACTCACGCGACCACAACCAAGGACCCAGATCGTACGTAACTTATATGAATCGAAATCGAGACTCCATCTTCAACCTGGAACAGAATCCTCTTCACCGAGCCAAACCTGGCAACGCTCCGTTCTCGCAAACCCGTCCACCAGAAAATCTCAAACTCCGGTCACGACATCGTCCACTGCCTAGCTACCCTCGCCCAAAACCCGAAGACACTCGATCCACCCACTTGGTCGCGGCGATCGTTTCTTCCAACACAGTGAAAACTAGGTTTACATACTTCAATTCCATATTTCCACTGCCTCAAAGCTTTAACCCATCAACTATCATTTTTCCCATACGCTCTGTTCATCACTCTCCCTCCAGAAGGAATCCTGACCCCTCCGAGCACATAGATCACCAGATATTACCCACAACCCAATTTCTGTTCAACTCAGAAATGCATACCCAAAACTAAATTAAAATTTATGATTTCTCTTTCAAAAAATCATGGTTTTTGATTGTAATTTAGATCATATGCCTGAAACAATAATTTAGGATATTTGGATTTCCACTTATTTTTAGCTTGCTCTGTTCTTTTTAAATTTTCAGAGACATTCAAGTTTATTCTAACTTTATTAAAATTTTAAACTTTACCTCATGACTTAACAAACAACTTTTGTTTGAAATCCTAGTTTTAACAGAGATTAGTTTGGGAGAATTGGAATTTAGATCTAAATTTTAAACTGAGAACTTTAAACAGAGACGATCACTGATACAACCAAACATACACATAGTATCTTCATTCATATATACATGTAACTAGATCTAAAACAAACATACATACATAATTTCCAACATGAACCACAATTTACTTCAGATATTTTACCACACAAATCAAATTTATCTGTTTTTATAATCTAAGTTACTCACCAGATTTTAAAAGAAGCAGAGCCTCCAGATTTTTGAAACTGAGACAACAGGCTTTTGATTTTGAAACTTGAATTATCTTTAAAACTGGAAGGTTGCATTACTACTGCTTTTTTTAGAACTTTAAAACTTGAATGCCCTTTGAAAACTTTATTGCTTGAAAAATACTTGATTTGCTTGCTTCCAAACAGAATTGAAGAATGCATGCAGGCTTTTATTACTGGCTTCAGGTTGCATTTTTGATCCTTGCAAACTGAGATATTCAGGCTTTCATTTGAAACTGAATTACAGGTTATTGAATTATTTTCTGGTTTTAGGAGATATAGATCATCTGATTTGGTTTCGAGAGGAGTGTTTTGATTATAAATTGTTTTTGAGAAGTTTGTTTGAGGAAGTTGATTTCAGATTTTGTTTTTGAGAATAGGACTGAGTTTTCTTTTGAATAGAAAAAGATAGAAAAGAAAATAATGAAGGGAAACATATGTATTTATAAGTTAGAATGTGATTTATTAAAAATAAAAGAAAATTCAAAAATAAATAGAAAGACACTTGTTATTTATCTTGACATTTGTCATGTAGTTTTATTTATTACTTAACATGTGTCACATTAGGCCTTAATATAATGACATTTGTCTTTTAAGTATTTAATACATAATTTTATATATTTTTAAAATGTGAATAAAATCTTTTTACACTAGTTTACTATTTATAAATACTTACCTAATATGTATATGTATATAAATTACTTTAAAGAAAATGTAAATAACCAATATATATATATATATATAAATAAAATCTTATATCTATATTTTAAATCCAAAATATTTTAAAATATTTCTCTTTTGAATTTCTATTATAAATCCAAATTCATATTCAATTTAAATTTACAATAACAATCCTATTTTATTTAAAGTCTATTTATTTTTATAAAAACAAAGTATTATAATTATTATTTGAAAATATCAAATTTGACAAATTTAAATAATTTATAAAAGAGATTATAAATTACTTCTATTTTTAAATCATATATCTCAAGTAATATTTAAAAAGAAATAAACAAACCTTTTTATTTAAATTTGAACTTAAGCTAAAAATCTATTTTAAACAATTAAACATTTATATTATGTATTTTAAAACTATATAGTTATTTATCAAAAAGCTTAATAGTTTTAAATTAAATCATGATTTCCAAATTACCCAACATATTAGAAATTTGAAAACATAATTTCATTTGTTAAATTCAGACCAACTCATCTATTTATAATATATACAATTATACATATATGTTATAAATAGAAAATATTCTATTAAACTTTTAAAAGATAAATCACTAATTAAATATTTATTTAATTAGATTATTAAATTTATTCAATTTTATTAACAAAGATCATCAAATCAATTTAATTTCCAATGCAGATTATTAAATTGATATTGTCCAAATTCCCGGGATATCACATTCCTCCCCCCTTAAAATAATTTCGTCCCTGAAATTTAAACAAAGGTAATTTAATAATCTATTCAATATTTAACAAGCATATATTATCAACCATATGCTAACAACCATAGCAAACAATCATCCAATCAAACAATTCTAATTATCCAAACAAAATTCTGGATAAAATTTCCTCGAGTTTCCCCAAGTATATATATACCGGGACACTCGCTCTACAAACAATCTAAACTACGAAGCTACAGGGTTCCTACTCATCTAGATCTACAGAACTAGACAGGATATCAGACTACAGACGAGTCTGACTCTACTACCAAACCTCCTGAACTGCTGGTTCCAAAACCAAAGATAGATCAAATACGTACTCCCTCAGAGATACGTAAAATACAACAAATTCCAGTTGTCCAAACTGACAATTCAATCCGGAAGACCAAATACTTATCCAAATCAAAACAAGGAAGAGATCCACAACTTTACTCCTCAAACAATAGAAGACTGAACTTACTTCTCCTATCCAAAAATGAGACAGATGCACTTCCAAACTGCTTCTGCTGCACAACTCTGATCTGAAGTAGATAAGAATACTGATGGAGAACACAAACAAAGACTGAACAACTCATCCAGAAAAATGGTTCAACAGATTCAACAAGAAAACTCAGATACTCCATCAAAACTTGAGCTGCTTCACCCAACTCTATCTCTAGGAACTATCCTTCAACTAGGCTGAACCACCGGTACCACTCCTGGAATCTAGTCGATAAGAAAACTCAACCTCTAAATGCGGACAAACTTCTGACTTCACTGAAGACGTTCAGAAAAATATTCAATAACTCAAAGATCACTCAAACTATCGCAAGTCACTTTTGCGATCAACCCAGTCCAGTATCCAAAGATACTATTCTCTCTTTACCAATCAGAACAGCTTACACTTATCTATCCAATCCATCGAAGAAATGGATTCACTCTGCTGCTTCTGAACTTCACCTCTAGAAAACTGCTCAGCCAGAAAACTTCCTTGTCGGCACAGAGAATACCTCCGAGCTGCACTGCTGACACTGATGCCAAAGACTTCCTAACCAAAGCTCTTCGAGAAACTCGAACCTCAAACAACAGAAACACCATGCTGAACTCAGCCACAACACCGAAGTATACATACTCCTTAAACTTGTCCCAAAGAAAACATCTTTGGGAACATCCATAGTCACTGCATCTCATCACACAGCTACTGTTACCTGAGGTATCAAGATACCATTACTCACTTCTGCCTAACTGACAGATCCAACTCTACTCATTCAACTTCAAAGATAAACTCCGAACCTTAATAGGTTTCCTTCAGAGATTGTGAAATCCTTCACCATAGCAAAGCTTTACTCGAGACGGTATTGGGTCTACAGTCTCGACAGATACACTTCCAACCTCAACACTTAGACTCCTAATCCTAGATGATAAATTATTATCATGCTGTAATATAGCTCTGATACCACGTGTGACGACCCGGCTTTCCACTCCCGGAAAATCGCATCGACAGTAAGAAAGAAAGGGGTGAGAAGTAGAAAAGAAAAGAAGAGAAAGAAAACAAACACAAATACTCACAGCGGAAACGAACAAAATATATTATATCACATAAATATTACATAGTATCATATACAACACTTATCAGAGTTACACAGATTACACATCATATACTAGACAGTTATAAACATCTGTCTAGTTATTACATCTCAATACAAAACAAAGATCTAAACAAGATCAACACAGCGGAAACTACTATCTATATCTACAACGCTGAAGCCTCCTGCTCCATTGCTCCTCCACAATTCGTCAAGCCTAAACCTGAATCCCTTGGCTACTCGTAAAAATTTGAGTACCCAAGAGTTTATAAAACAGAAATAAACAACTTGGGTCAGACATGGGTCTGGTGTGAGTAACAGGTTAAACTTGTTTAACTTCAAAACCTTTTTGAAAGAAAAAGGTATCACGTAAGACTCCCCACAAATAAACATGGGTAAGTTTTTACCTTACGCTAACCAAAACATTTGATAGGAAATTCGATTGTATTATAATAGGGTCTAGGGTTTTCAAATAAATATGAAATAGCTGAAATTGTTACATTATTAAATTCCAGCATACTAGCCAACAAAGTGGGTTATACAATCAAGTCCGTTATCACTTATTGGAAATTGGATTCCATACAATGGCAGGGCTACCGGGGTACCGCCCGTCACAGTACGTGGCCTAGATCACCGTACCGAGGATCACTCCCAATCCCCTGCAACACAAGGCCGGAACATCCCTTACTGGATAATTCCCGCACAAGATACCTCACGGTTGGGATCAGCAACCGCACCACTAAATCGAAAATAGAAAGGGACATCTAGACAGAGGTAACCTTGTCCTACTTGGGTGCTACCCACTAACCTTGCTGCACCTCCCCTGTTTTAGCCATTCCCGGTTTGTGAGGCTTGAGGTCACGATTACCTTTAAATAGAACACATCTATCTTAGAATGCTCATCGTCCACCTGACGATGTTTTGAAAGCATTCAATCCATACAAGTTCGTTCCGGGTTCGAACGAAACCGAAGGCATTATCTCGTTACACTCATTTTGGAATCACCCTCAGAGTTAACGACAATAACCCTTGCACTCTGAATCTTCATCTTCACTTGATTCACGACCTATCGTTAATTTGGATCGATGTGGTATTCGGGTCTCCAGACCTGGAAATCCGGTATATGGAAACCCGATCCCGGTCTCATCGAAATCCAAAGCGTATCTTTTAAGGCCAAGTTGTTTTAAAGGTTAAAACAATTTAATTCATTATCTTTATACACAAAGAAAGATAACAGATAATCAACATTATCAGATAATCCATACAATTCAACTAACATCCATATCACACAGCATATATCTCATCCGAGATATCAATCAAAGTCAAGTATCCAATACTAACACCCATTCATAAGTAATGATTTATATCATCTTAATTTAAATTGAATTAAATTAATTACTTCATTTTATAAATCCTTCTTACTTAACCATTAATTAATTACAATCAATTAATTAATTATCCTCTAATAATTCATTTCAATTAATCATCTTGATTAATTATCTTTTGATTACATTCAAGTAATTTATTCTCAATTAATTACTTAAATTAATTATCCTTAACCACTTATTGTAATTAACCTTTAATTACTTCATTAATTAATTTACTAAAATTAATTAACTTAATCAACTATAATTAATTACATTAATCCTTAATTAATTACATTGATTAATTACTTCATTTATTAATTATTACTTAATTAACCAATCTTAATTACATCATTAATTATATTAATTAATGATCCTTAATTACAACTTAATTATTAATTACTTAATTAAATTAATTACATTAAGTAATTAACCTTTAATTAAACAACATTTATTAATCACTTTTGATTAATCTTCCATCAGTAATTAACTACCCTTAATTACTTTCATTAACTAAATTAATTACTCCTTAATTAATTTCTTAATTAATCCCTTGATTAATTATTCAAAGTAATTAACTCAAATTACTTCTATTAATAAAATCATTTATTCAACTAATTACTTCCAGTAATTATCTTATTATTTACTTCTCTAAATAAACTTACCTTAATAATTACATTAAGTAATTATTATCAAATCATCTCTTGATTATTCTAAATTAATTAAACTTAATTAATTAACTTAAATAAATCAAATCAACTTCAATTAATTACCGTGTGACGACCCGGCTTTCCACTCCCGGAAAATCGCATCGACAGTAAGAAAGAAAGGGGTGAGAAGTAGAAAAGAGAAGAAGAGAAAAGAAACAAACACAAATACTCACAGCGGAAACGAACAAAATATATTATATCACATAAATATTACATAGTATCATATACAACACTTATCAGAGTTACACAGATTACACATCATATACTAGACAGTTATAAACATCTGTCTAGTTATTACATCTCAATACAAAACAAAGATCTAAACAAGATCAACACAGCGGAAACTACTATCTATATCTACAACGCTGAAGCCTCCTGCTCCATTGCTCCTCCACAATTCGTCAAGGCTAACCTGAATCCCTTGGCTACTCGTAAAAATTTGAGTACCCAAGAGTTTATAAAACAGAAATAAACAACTTGGGTCAGACATGGGTCTGGTGTGAGTAACAGGTTAAACTTGTTTAACTTCAAAACCTTTTGAAAGAAAAAGTATCACGTAAGACTCCCCACAAATAAACATGGGTAAGTTTTTACCTTACGCTAACCAAAACATTTGATAGGAAATTCGATTGTATTATAATAGGGTCTAGGGTTTTCAAATAAATATGAAATAGCCGAAATTGTTACATTATTAAATTCCAGCATACTAGCCACAAAGTGGGTTATACAATCAAGTCCGTTGGCACTTATTGGATTTTGGATTCCATACAATGGCAGGGCTACCGGGGTACCGCCCGTCACAGTACGTGGCCTAGATCACCGTACCGAGGATCACTCCCAATCCCCTGCAACACAAGGCCGGAACATCCCTTACTGGATAATTCCCGCACAAGATACCTCACGGTTGGGATCAGCAACCGCACCACTAAGTCGAAAATAGAAAGGGACATCTAGACAGAGGTAACCTTGTCCTACTTGGGTGCTACCCACTAACCTTGCTGCACCTCCCCTGTTTTAGCCATTCCCGGTTTGTGAGGCTTGAGGTCACGATTACCTTTAAAAAGAACACATCTATCTTAGAATGCTCATCGTCCACCTGACGATGTGCTGAAAGCATTCAATCCATACAAGTTCGTTCCGGGTTCGAACGAAACCGAAGGCATTATCTTGTTACACTCGTTTTGGAATCACCCTCAGAGTTAACGACAATAACCCTTGCACTCTGAATCTTCATCTTCACTTGATTCACGACCTATCGTTAATTTGGATCGATGTGGTATTCGGGTCTCCAGACCTGGAAATCCGGTATACGGAAACCCGATCCCGGTCTCATCGAAATCCAAAGACGTATCTTTTAAGGCCAAGTTGTTTTAAAGGTTAAAACAAATTCAATTCATTATCTTTATACACAAAGAAAGATAATTCACAACAGATAATCAACATTATCAGATAATCCATATTATCATCACAATTCAACTAAACATCCATATCACACAGCATATATCTCATCAGAGATCAAACAATGCAAAGCATTCCATATTATTTATCCATCCATAAGTAATGATTTATCTTATCTCTAATTAATTTAAAGTAAATTAAATTAATTACTTCATTTTATAAATCCTGCTTACTTAACCATTAATTAATTACAATCAATTAATTATCCTCTAATTAACCTTTAGGTAATTTATCCTTTAATTAATTACTCAAATTAATTATCCTTAACCATTATAGTAATTAACCTTTAATTACTTCATTAATTAATTAACTATAATTAATTAAATTAATCAACTATAATTAATTACATTAATTCTTAATTAATTACATTAATTAATTACTTCATTTATTAATTATTACTTAATTAATTATTACTTAATTAATCAATCTTAATTACATCATTAATTATATTAATTAATGATCCTTAATTACAAATTGATTATTAATTACTAAAATTAAATTAATTACATTAAGTAATTAACCTTTAATTAAAACACATTTATTAATCACCTTGATTAATCTTCAATCAGTAATTAACTACCCTTAATTACTTTCATTAACTAAATTAATTATTCCTTAATTAATTTCTTAATTAATCCCTTGATTAATTCACAAGTAATTAAACTCAAATTACTTTTATTAATACATCACCATTCAATTAATTACTTCCATTAATTATCTATTATTTACTTCCCTAAATAATCATACCTTATTAATTAAGTAATTATTTATCAAATCATCCATTGATTATTCTAAATTAATTAAACTTAATTAATTAACTTAACTAATCAAATTAACTTAATTAATTACAATGAGTAATTAATTCCTTAATTACTTCCATTAAGTAATTACATTTAAACAATTCCATAATTGATTATTTTTAAATTAATTAATCAAATTAATTATTAAAATTAATCACATTAATTAATTATTTAATAATCCATAGTTAATGACCTTCATTAACTATTAACAACTCTTTAATTACTCTTCTTAAGTAATTAACTTATATTAATATTATTAATTCTAAATTAATAAATCTTAATAACTAATTTATTAATCTCTAATTACTAAATTAATTAAGTGTTAACCATAACTTAATTAATATTTAATTACTTATTAATTAATTCCTAACCATTAATTAATACTCTAATTTATAATCCCTAACTACAAATTAATCATCCCTAATTAATTAATCTTAATCATAAATAAATTAGTTTAAACCTTTAATTACCTATTTAATTAATCCAAATGATTAATTAATCAAATTAAATTAATTATCTATTAAATTTCCTAATTAATTTAATGAACACAAATCTTTTAATTAGTTTAAGATAAACTTTGTTCTTATTGAAAATCAAGTTATCATTTACAAAGTATTTTAAATCAATTTACTTAAATTTTATCTTCAAAATTCATTTTAAATTTAAAGATTTAAAATGAATACAAATTATCTTTAACAACGTTTTAAACAACATTTCTAAAACTCTTTTATTTTACAAGTTAAAGAAATACTCATCTTATAAATAACTTAAGAATTTGAATCAAATTTACTTTTAAATTCTATCCATTTAATATACAATTTAAACACTAAAGTTATTTAAAACAATTTAATTTAAAAACTGCTTTTATTTCAAATCTGAGATACAGATTTAAACTAGATTCCAGATTAACTTAGATTTAAACTTTTAAAACAGATCAGGTTATAAAAACTGTCAACACATAATTACCCGAGACCACTCAAAAACACTCCGAGTCGAATCCTAAATACTTCGAGTCTCACACGAACAAAACTCGAGAAACTCGAGTAGCCTTCCCCTGCTTTAAACCCAGACTTCACCCATACACATTCACGATCGCGTGCACGTGCACATCCACCAGCGTCAGCTCCGACCATCCACGACTTCCCCCACCAGTCGACGATCATCCCTACACCAGAATTCAACCATTCGAACATCGAAACTAGATCGAAATCGAAATCGAGCCTAAAACCAAACCTGGAACCATCAGTTCGAATTCGCCAAAGCCTGTCAACAATCCTTCTTGCTCGCGATTCCGACCATCAGAGAAGCTAATTCTCTGGCCATGCCTACGTCTATACCTAAACTTCCATCTCCCAAAGTCTTAGAACACTCGATCCATCCATGAAAACAAACGAAACAATTTCGTAGCCTAACTTAAAACTAGGTTTAAAAATTTCAAACCTAAATCATTTCTGGCTTACTTCCTTAAAAATCCTCCTGACAATTTTCCTATCATCCATGATCATTCTACTACCATAACTAAAGATTTCAAACTTCCAATTTCACTGAGATGATCAAAATCACCAGAATTTCATTTCTAACATAAACCAGAACTGCTCTTATTATACTAGACTAAAAACTATGATATTCATACTAAAAATCATATTATCATCTATGTTTTCAATTTATACCTTTGGATTTATAAATTACAGAGTTCAAATTTTCACTTTATAAAACATGTTTCTGTTGTTTTTGTTTACAGAGACATTCAAACTAAATTTTGACTTAATTAACCTTTTAATCTTTAGTTTACTATGGAACAACTAATTTTATTTAAACTTTAGATCCACATTTAAAACTAGATCATGGGATATGATTTATATTAAAACAGTAGCCTGGAATTCAAGATAACAGGGTCATATTGATACCAACAACATACACATCTATATACATGCAGAATCAACTATAAACATCCACATCAAAACAATATTTATCACAGAATTAAGCATGCATCATAATTACCTAAGTTAATTTAAGTAAAAATGTTACTCACCAAACATGCAGATGAACAGAGGTTTATATTTTGAAAATCTTTTGAAACTGAGAAACTTGAATGCCTCTTGCTTTTGCTTATTTGATTTAAAACTTGAATTTGCTGGGCTTTACTGATTTAATTTAGAACTGCATTGTAACAACCCGCATATTTGTCGATTTTATATTTAAATATTTTATTTAAATATAACATCATTCGTCGGATTTTAGTCCGAAAACCTACTTTTTGCAAACAGTCGAATTAGGACTCGAGACCTCCTCCATTGAGTTCAAAACGTCGTTTGCGATCTTTTTGAGTGTAAGCTTCGATATGTTTGGAGCTAGTAAAAAATTTGACCATTTGCACTTTGGGTTTGGTTTTGGGTTGAGCCCATTAGCCAACTTAACCCCCAAATCTGAACCACTCCTCTCTTCAGGACTATTCTGACTTTTGGCTAACTACTCTAGTTTAGTAGTTGTTTTTGGATGTACACATTTGAGATATAGACTCTATGTTGTGTACTTATTCTTTTGTATAGCACGTGATGCTATTCTTTTGTATTATCGTGGATTTTTCTGACCACTACTCTGATGTACACTTTCATGTGTTGTATATTTATTCATATCTATTTCCGCCTCTGTGATATGAATTGTCTGTGACTGATTTATGTTACGTTTATTTCTATATTTGTTTCCGAAGATTATATATAGCCACCGTGTGATAGCTTTGTGTTTGTATCGGTATGTCGGATTTCCTCCTTAAAAGATATGCATCCTATTCTATCTGACATATCGGTGCTCGCACAAAGAAGTTACATGGATGGTCGCTCCTCAACAGCCTTATTCTCCGTGCTAATTGACAGCACTACACCGTAGTGTTCTTGGTTAGCGTGGGTATAGAGGTGGGGCGTCACAGCATGCATGCTTTCCTCCAGGTTGAAGAAATGAAGGCAGACGGCTTTGAGATGATTCCAGGTTGAAAAGAATGCATACTAGTTTCTTGTATTGATTTCAGATTTGAAAGAAAATGTTGCAGACAGAAGACTTGATTTTGAAATGTATTATAGGGTTTGATTTTCTTGAATTTCTGGTTTGAGGAATGGTTACAGATTGTTGAATTTGGTTTTGAGGATTACTGATTTATATTTCAGATTTTAGACTAGAGAATGTTTGAGAAGGGTTAATGATCTGATTTGTTTCAGATTTGTATTTAGAGAATTTACATTTGAGTTTTTCTTGTTTTGAAAATGAAGATTAGAAAGAAAATGAAGTAAAGAGATAAAATGTTTATATACATGTATATTTATGATTTATAAAAATAAAAGAAAAAGAAAATAAAAAGACACTTGTCACATAGATTAATTCATTACTTAACACATGTTAAAACAAGGCATTAGATAAAGACACATGTCTTATAAGTAATTACTCATATTTCTATTTATTTTAAAAGTTATTTAAAAAGCCTTTTTCTTATTTATTTAAACACTTATCTATATATATTAAAGAGAAACAAAAGCTAATTACATTTATAAATAAAAGTTTATACAAATATTATAAAATCCAAAACAATTTAAATATATATATATTCTTTTGAATTTCAAAACTTTAAATTCAAGTTTAAATAAAATTAAATCCTAAGATTCAATTTAAAAGTTAAGTTATATATATTTACATACACTATTTATTCCATTTAAAATAACAATTCCTTTTAGCATTAAAATTCATACATATTAAAAATAATACATTATACTTGTTATTTGAAAATAACATATTTTATAATTTAAACAAGAGATTATATTATCAAGAAATATTTAAAAAGAAATAAAACAAACCAATTTTTGTAAATCTTATTTATTTAAACTTAAGTTAAAAATATCTTAAACCAATTAAAATATTTACCTGAAGTATTTTAAAACTATAAAATTACTTATTTAAATATCTTTGAAAAGTCCAGATTAAATTAAATATAAATTTCCAATTTACCAAAGCTTCTATTTACAATATATATAAATAAATATATATATATTCAAATAGAAAATATCTTATTAACTTTTAAAAGATAAAATCATCAATTAAATACTAATTTAATCAGATTATTAAATTAAATTCAAATCTTATTATCAAAGATTATCCATATCAATTTAATTATTCAACAGATTATTAAATTGATATTGTTAAAATTTCCGGGATATTACATTTATTCTTATTGATAAACAAGTTATCATTTACCATTTATATTTGAAACATCCATTTCAAATTTACTTTTAAAATTTCATTTTAAATTATGTATTTAAAATGAATACCAATTTATTTTAACAAAGTTTTTAAAACCAATTTAAAAACCTTTACGTGTTAAAGAACCTTATATTTTCTAAAAAGTTTTTAAAAGAACTTAAATCAAATTTCTTCTTAGATTTAAAACATTTAAACATAACTACATTTAAACCTATTTAAACATTTAAATTCATAAAACTATTTATCTAATATTAAAGTTTAAAACTAAACTTGTCTTCATATATCAAACTTTGATTTACTGATTAACTATTGCTTCAAAATTTAAATTAGATTTAAATTTCAAACTGACAGGTATAAAAACCTGGCAACACTAAAAGTACTCGAGTCTCCACTAAATCACTTCGAGTCGCAACCCTATATTCCCCGAGTCTCCCCCGTAAGAAAATTTGAAAGTCACGAGACCTGGTAATTGTTCGTTCCAGGTGATGGGTTCAAAATACTCGGATTCAATTTCGTTCGTATCGTGAAAGTTTTGATGCTCGATCGTGATGTCGTGGTTGTAGATGACTTGCCGGAGGCCAGATCGTAGTTCGTCGTCGTCCAGAATAGGCGTGCACGTGCACGAGCACGGTTACGTGCACCTGAGATTGGGTTTGGGGAAGAATACGAGTTGCTCGGGTTTCGTTCAGGGAAGTTCGAGTTTTTCTCGAAGCAAGGAAGGATTGGAGAGACTCGGGGTTTGACTCGGGATTTTGTAGGTATTGCTCGGGGTATTTTGTAACGACCCAGAATTTTGACCAAATTAAATTGAGAATATTTAATTAATTTTAAATATTTGAACGATGATTTAATTTGAATTCCCGATTTAACTTTGAATTTGGCGATTTAATTTTATAATTAATCTATTTGTAGTCGAATAAAAATTTATATCTTCGATTTTAAGTCGAAGAAAAATATTTCGAAAGCTTTTAAAATTCGTATTGATAATACTGAGGATGATTGAAGCTTCAGAATTTAATTTAGAACTGTTTTGTTCAGTTTTGAAAATAATCACTCGAACCGATATTTATAAAATAGTCAATTTTCAAACAGTTTCGGAATTCGACGAAACCAGTTCCATTGGGTCCAAAATATCGAATTATTATCGGATTCCAAATTTCGTATTTTTCGGAGTTCGTATGTGAGGATACGACACGAAAATGCATTGAAGTTTTTATCGAGATTTAAATTTAAATTTTAAATTTTAAATTTACGGTCAAAATCATCATCACGTTCTCCTCCCTGAAATCGCGCCTGCAATCGCGAAAAGAATCGTGCCAACCATCTCGTTCAAGAGATAAAAATCAAAACCCATGCCTCCTCGATTTAAAATATCCCGAGCCTCTTTCATTTAAAACAAACGAAAATTTATCTTCTTGCTTTAAATCAATGGCGTCTCCCTCGTCATCCCAAAATCAAAGAAATGTGTCGCGATGATTAAAAGCGAACTCGAGTTCGAATCTGCGGCAGCGAATCGCGAGGCTCGCGATTCAAGAGGGGCAAGCGTGCTCGCGTGGGGGAGGATGATGGTCGGAGTTGGGCGACGTCGACGAAAGGCACTCGAATCGAGCAGCGCGCGCGATGGCGATCGCTGGTGGAAGTCGCGAGCACGGAGATTGGGGGCGTAGCTTTAGTTCGTCTTCTCGAAGCAACGACAGGCAAGGCGCGCGAGGCAGTGGTCGCGGCAATGTCTGGGGAGTCGCGTCGCGAAGCAAGGGCAGGTCGCGATTCTGGTGGCGTTCGTTGGGCGTTGTGGCGAAGTCGATAGCGTGGAGGGTCTCGCGAGTGGCATAGTGAGGATGGGACAGCAGTTCAGTGATCTCGGCCTGGGTTTGATATGTGGTCGAACACAACGAAGAAAAAATAAATCTGGATTTGGATTGGATTGCAAATTTAAAGCTAAGGTGAGATTTTTCTCACTCAACATTGAAGTGGAATTTTCAGTTATTTACTGTTTGATATGATTGCTATGTTGATGTGCTATTAGATATAGTAGGATATATATCTATATATAGCAATATATACATATTGGCATATGTATATATTGGATTGATTGATTTCCCGCCTCGTATAGCGGATGAGACCCTATTGCGCCGTTAGTAAGCGGATTTATAAAAACCTATATACCGCGATAATTCCGTACTGGAGCGGAATTGGTATTGTGCTAACGTTTTTGGATGCAGGGAAACAGGTTGGAGGGATCCAACTGGATTCCTCACCAGTATTTATTTATTTACAGATATTGATGAATATTCTGTTATCATATTGATATATGATATTGACTGTTGTGATGGACTAATCGATGCTGTTGCATCATCGGATTCAGTTTTGAAAAGTAAAAATAACGACTTTTAATTTAAAAGGATTTTTAAAGTGATTTGTAGAAATATACGTTTTATTGAAAATTTTGAATTGGTTTATTTTAAATAAATAAATGTTAAAATTTTAATGTTAGTAAAATTGTGATTTTTGTGGAATACGACAAAAATGTTATTTTTGAAATAAACAATTGATAAGGATTATGAAATAGTTTAAATTGGAATTGTTGAAGTATTTTAAACAATTCATATAAAAAGATTTATAAAAATTGATATTTTTATAAATTAAAAATATTGGAATTTTGAAATGAGTTTTATTAAGTGCTAAAGTCAAATAAAAAAATGGATTCCATAAGTGGATAGAAATTTATAGATTTATAAATTGTGAAGTTATTAAATGAATAGATTTTGTAAAACAAAAAGATTTATAAGCAATTATCTTATAAATCGGATTTTGACATTTAGATGAGAAATGAATAGATGTTGTAAATAAATGAATTATAAGTTCTTAACTTATGATATGGACTTCCGGTATATAATTGAGTTATATAAGTTGAATTGGATAATTTAGAAATCGAAGTTTTATAAATAGAAAATGGGATTTATAAACATTGTTTTATAAATTCAAAAAAAAAAATCAATAGAATTTGATAAATTTAACATTGAAGTTATTAAAGGAGATATATTCGTGATTTTGGACAGCGAATTATCTTTTAAGTTAAATGTGTAGAAATTGTTAAAATTGGGATAGTGATTATATTCACGAATTTGGACAGTAAATATATATTATTGAATAAAATCAATATGTTTTGGGAAAAGGAATATTGTTAAATGAAGTTGTTTTAAAAGATGTTTTAAAACGTGTGAACTATCGAAATCATAGATTTCAACATTTATTGTTGAAATAGACGTTTTCGAGAAATAAGGGAATGGTGGACTATAACACTGTTGTCATAGTAAATGATTTCCGAAAGGAAATGTTTTTGATGTAGTATTGGGATTTATATATCTATCTAAATTCTGAATCCCTATACTAATGATTTTGAGTCGTCGTAACGATGTTTTACGCAACATTCGTTTTGACTCGAATAAATGTTGTTATAGTAAATGATCTCCTTAAAGAATGAATATATACTTAATATTGATTTAAGTATATCGAATATTTTCAAATGTTGAAAATAAATGATTGTGAAATACTTATTATTTAAATAAGTATGGAAATGCTTTTCCAATATGAAATGAACTGTTTTGAGATTTTATCTTCAAAGATAAATTGAAAAGTGAATATTTTGAAAATTTGTTTTCCAACGGTTAAGTGTGGAAATTATATATCTAGTAAAAGATATTTTGAAAGATGAAATAATTTGGAAAATTATTTGGAATCTGATGATGTTGCGCATCTTTATTGATAGTTAAATAACCGACTATCAATAATTACCTTTAGATAGGTATTTGTTGTGAATTGGATGAATTTGAATGCCACACTTGTTTTTGAATAATCGCTCACTATTCGGGTTAGCCGGGAAAGGACCATGGGGTCGTATAACCCATTCCGAATATGTGATACGTCGTTATGAATCGCATTTGAAGACCGGTGTTGAAGACCGGATATTTTTGAAAACGGAAGGATTACCGTCGAGTTACTCTACATCGACTGATCTTCGATTTAGAGGTTTTATCACCCTTAGTGACGGGAAGTCCTTACGTGATTGAAAATTATCCGGATATGCAAGGGCTTCGTGAGAAGTGCCTTCGGTTCTGTTCGATCCCGGAACAGACTTGTATGGATTGTGTGTCTGACGTTACAATTTGAGATATAAAGCTGATTTCTTTCAAATACATTTCTGTTGGTGGCGGAGAATTTATTCTCTTAGCTTAACACCCTTCTCTGAGACGTACGAGCTCAGAGGTTATGTAGTTGAAATTTATCAGCGATATATCCCAATTTGGTAACGTGGCATACTGAGTGTTGCTGTGAAATGATCGGTGTTTGATCATTTGTGATATGATCATTTGTTTGATCTTATATCTTTGTGATCATAGGTTGATCATTTTGTTTGACCCGAAGCAGGGCTTTTTGAGAAAGCGTAGCTTTGTGGACGAGACTTCGTCGAGCCTCACACCCCGGAAATGGTCGAAACAGGACGAATGCGGCAAGGTTCTAGGGAGTAGCGCCCCTTAGTGTATGTCATTCCTTCTGGATAAAGGTGGTATCATGGTATGGAGCCCAGATACTTAACCTCTGTGGTTGCTGCACAGTTATTATTACTTTGTGGTTTGTTGGAAATCGGGGATCCTCGGGAAGATCGGTGACGATCGGGGGATGGCATACGCGTGTCAGTAGTTACCTATTTTTGCAGAGGTAACCCGGCCTTGTGTTGGCAGAGATCCGGTTAGGTTCTCGGGTCGTCTATTCCAGGGACGTACCCATCGTGGATAGGAAGTTCCTTAGCCTGACCATTTGTTGGAAATCCAAAGAAACAATACGTGACGTGTACGGTTTTAGTTGTATTACCTGCTATGGAATGTGGCGGTAACCTGCTATTGAACATAGTAGCTATAGTAGGCATACGATACTGGTCGTATGTTGGCTAGGATTAATATTATACTTTCAAAATGATTTCTACACTATGCACTAATAATAATATCAAAAAAACGATTTGATTTTGCGTAGTAAGCATCTTTGACTATCATAAGAAGAAATCTCCTCCAATTCTGCGTTTGCATTGTGTGTGTGGTGGGAGGTCTTATGGTAGTTTCATTTTTCAAAAGCATTGCGAATTGACTTTAAAATTCTCTGCTGTTTATTATAAAGAATAACTGTTTTACGATCTCACACCAGTCACCATGACTGACTCGGAGTTTATTGTTTCCCTTCTAAACTCTGGGTGCCCACCAATTTCCACACGGGCAGCCTAGAGTTATATTATCAGGATATTCTGGATATTCTGGAGCTTTGGAAGCAAGCTGGATGGCGAGACGTAGTACTTGTATCTGATATATTATTCCGCTGTGTATTCTGTATGAGGACAAGTTATATAACTGTCCCTTGATGTGATGTATTGTATTGAGTGGTATATTGACTCTGATTGATGTATGTATAAAATGATATAGTTCTTTGTTAAAGATTATTCATTTATCTATTATATATTGTTCCGCTGCGATATGTGAGATTCTGATATTGTTCTGTTTCTGTTGCTGTTCTGTTGTTCTTCTTTCTTTCTTTCTTTTTCTTCTATCTTCTTCTTCTACCTTTTTCTTCTTTCTTAAAACCATAACTTTCCGGGTTTCCGGCATTCGATGGCTCAGCAGTCGATAAAGTGAGTATCGATGTTGAATTTTCGAAAGTCGAAAATTTTCGGTATGTGACATATTTGCTGGGTTACTCGAGTTTAACCCGGTTTTCTATTTTTAATAACTAAAATTTTTATAAAATCAGTGAAAACAATTATGCAGATGATATAGAAATTAATTTGCAATGTTTATAAGGTTTTAAAACAAAAGTTAAACAAGTTTATTTATAAAAATTAAATTAGTTTCAAGTTAAGTTTTAAAACAAAGTTCTTGTATTTTGAAATATAAAAGTTTTTTAAAATAAAATAAGTGAATTTTAATAATAAATTTTGTATTAAATTTTGTTTGATAACTTTAAAAAAGTTTAAATATTTAAAGGCTTAATTTAAAATGTGTTGATGATTTATTGATTTCTAAAATCTTATATTTTAATTTAATTAAGGTTTAATGATTAAGATTTAGTAATCAATTAAAATAAGAATTTTCTTAAGTATTTAGAATGTTGATTTAATTAAAGATAATTAAATTTGAAAAGGAAATTTAGATAATTAAATTATATCAAGTGTTATTGGTAAATGATTGATTTAATTAAGATAATAGTTTCTTAATTAAGAACCTTTAATATAGTAAGTTAAGAATCATTTAATTAAATTTAAATGATTAAGTTAAATTAATAATTAATTAATTAATAAATTTGTGATTAATTAGAGATAATCATTTATAAATTAATTTAGTATAATTACTTGATGAAGTAATTAAGAAATAATTACTGGATGTAATTTAGTAAAGATAAAATATTTAATAAAGTAATTAGAGGATAATTATTTTATGAAAGTAATTAAATAAGAAGTGATTAAGAGTTAATTACTTAGTGTTATTAATTAAATAAATTATTTAATTAAGTTAATTAAAGGATTAAGATTAATTATAAGGTAATTAATTATTTGTTAAGGTAATTAATTAAAAGGTAATTAATTAATGGAAGTAATTAAGGGAAGTTAATTACTGGATTAGATTAATCAAAGGTGATTAATAAATTGTGGTTTAATTAAGGTTAATAACTTAATGTAATTAATAGAATAATTAAAGATATAATTAAGGATCATTAGTTTATAATTAATGATGTAATTAAGAATTGATTAATTAAGATTAATTAATCAGATGATAACTAATTATTTGTAATTAATTAAGGATTAAAGTAATTGATTATAATTAATTAATTAATGAAGTAATTAAAGGTTAATTACTGTATTTGGTTAAGGATAATTAATTTGTGAAATTAATTAAGATAATTACTTAAATGTAATTAAAGAATGATTAATCAAGGTGATTAATTAAAGTGGATAATTAGAGAAAGATTAATTAATTTATTTGTAATTAATTAATGATTATATAAGTAAGATTTATAATGAAGTAATTAATTCAATTTATTTTAAATTAATTAAGAGATGAAGTAATTAATTTAATTCACTTTAAATTAATTAAAGATAGGGATAGTTAATTTAATTCATTTTAAATTAATTATGTTATGATTAAATAAATCATTGCTTATATAAGAATGAATGACATTGATTTGTCTTGAATGGATGTAATCTCAGAAATGAGATAAGTAATGCTGTGTAGTATGAATGCTTGATTTCATTATGATGGTTACCTATTGTGATGTTGATATGGATTACCTATTTTGGTTATTAATCATCTGTTTAATTGATAATGTGATTATCAATTGTGATTTGTGAATTATCTATCTATATGAATATAGTTAAGTTAAATTGTTTAAACCTTTAAACAACTTGGCCTTAAAAGATACGTTTTGGATTTCGATGAGACCGGGATCGGGTTTCCGTATACCGGGATTCCAGGTTTGGAGACCCGAATACCACATCGATCCAAATTAACGATAGGTCGTGAATCTCAAGTGAAGATGAAGATTCAGAGTGCAAGGGTTATTGTCGTTAACTCTGAGGGTGATTCCAAAACGAGTGTAACGAGATAATGCCTTCGGTTTCGTTCGAACCCGGAACGAACTTGTATGGATTGAATGCTTTCAGCACATCGTCAGGCGGATGATGAGCATTCTAAGTGATATGTTCTGATTAAAGGTAATCGTAACCTCAAGCCTCATCAACCGGGAATGGCTAAAACAGGGGAGGTGCAGCAAGGCTTCGTGGGTAGCACCCACTGAGAGCAAGATAGATCCCTGTCTAGAGGTCCCTTTTCTTTTTATTCGGCTTAGTGTGTGGTTGGTCGCGCCAACTACGGGGTTGTCTTGTTCGGAATTATCCAGTAAGGGATGGTTCCGGCTTTGTGTTGCAGGGGAGCGGGCGTACTCCTCGGTACGGTGATCTAGGCCACGTACTGTGACGGGCGGTACCCCAGTAGCCCTGCCATTGATGGAAACCCATTCTTCCTACGAGACCCTACGGTTTTGATTGTATAACCCACTTTGTGGCTAGTATGCTGGAATTTAATAATGTAACAATTTCAGCTATATGAGTATTTATTTGAAAACCCTAGACCCTATTATAATATAATCGAATTTCCTATCAAAGTTTTGGTTAGCGTAAGGTAAAAACTTACCCATGTTTATGTGTGGGAAGTCTTACGTGATACCTTTTGTTTTCAAAGGTTTTTCAAAGTTAAGCAACTTTTAACCGTTTACTCACACCAGACCCATGTCTGACCCAAGTGTTTATTTTCTGTTTTATTAAACTCTTGGGTACTCAAATTTGTATGAGTAGTCAAGGGATTCAGGTTAGCCTTGACGAATTCTGGAGGAGATTGGAGCAGGAGGCTTCAGCGTGTAGATATATAGAGTTTCCGCTGTGATGATGTATTGTATGGATGTAGTAGTGTTGTATAATAGACAGAATTTATAACTGTTTATTTTGTGATGTAAGTTGTGTACTCTGATGTATATGATACTATGTAATATCATATGTGATATATTATATTTCATTCGTTCCGCTGTGAGATTCTGATGTGTTGTTGTTCTCTCTTCTCTTCTTTTCTTCTTCTATCCCTTTCTTTCTTAATAATGATGCGTTTTCCTGGGCATAGGAAGGCGGGTTGTTACAATGGCCTTGGGTACTCAAATTTTTACGAGTAGCCAAGGGATTCAGGTTAGCCTTGACGAATTGTGGAGGAGCAATGGAGCAGGAGGCTTCAGCGTTGTAGATATAGATAGTAGTTTCGCTGTGTTGATCTTGTTTAGATCTTTGTTTTGTATTGAGTTGTAATAACTAGACAGATGTTTATAACTGTCTAGTATATGATGTGTAATCTGTGTAACTCTGATAGATGTATATGATACTATGTAATAGTTATATGATATATTATATTTTGTTCCGTTTCCGCTGTGAGTATTTGTGTTGTTTTCTTTCTCTTTCTCTTCTTTTCTATTTCTCACCCCTTTCTTTCTTATAAATGATACGTCATTCTGTAGAATGAGTGGCGGGTCGTTACAGAAGGAAGTTCAGTCTTCTATTTCTTGTGGAGTAGAGTTTGTGGATTTCAGTAGATTTTGGAATATCATCTTGTTGATAGGATCTGGAAATCATTTTGTTCTTGGTCCAGTTGTTTCAAGAAGCATCAGCGAAGGTTGAGTTGATCAGGAAGAGATGAAGTAATTAATTTAATTCACTTTAAATTAATTAAAGATAGAGATAGTTAATTTAATTCATTTTAAATTAATTATGTTGTGATTAAGTAAATCATTGCTTATATAAGAATGGATGACATTGATTGTCTTGAATGGATGTAATCTCAGAAATGAGATAAGAAATGTTGTGTAGTATGAATGCTTGGTTGCATTATGATGGTAATATAGATTAACTATTGTGATGTTGATATGGATTACCTATTTGGTTATAGATCATTTGTTTATTTGATAATGTGATTATCAATTGTGATTTGTGAATTATCTATTTGTATGAATATAGATAAGTTAAATTGTTTAAACCTTTAAACAACTTGGCCTTAAAAGATACGTTTTGGATTTCGATGAGACCGGGATCGGGTTTCCGTATACCGGGATTCCAGGTCTGGAGACCCGAATACCACATCGATCCAAATTAACGATAGGTCGTTAATCTCAAGTGAAGATGAAGATTCCGAGTGCAAGGGTTATTGTCGTTAACTCTGAGGGTGATTCCAAAACGAGTGTAACGAGATAATGCCTTCGGTTTCGTTCGAACCCGGAACGAACTTGTATGGATTGAATGCTTTCAGCACATCGTCAGGCGGACGATGAGCATTCTAAGTGATATGTTCTGATTAAAGGTAATCGTAACCTCAAGCCTCATCAACCGGGAATGGCTAAAACAGGGGAGGTGCAGCAAGGCTTCGTGGGTAGCACCCACTGAGGGCAAGATAGATCCCTGTCTAGAGGTCCCTTTTCTTTTCATTCGGCTTAGTGTGTGGTTGGTCGCGCCAACTACGGGGTTATCTTGTTCGGGATTATCCAGTAAGGGATAGTTCCGGCTTTGTGTTGCAGGGGAGCGGGCGTACTCCTCGGTACGGTGATCTAGGCCACGTACTGTGACGGGCGGTACCCCAGTAGCCCTGCCATTGATGGAAACCCATTCTTCCTACGTGCCCTTACGGTTTTGATTGTATAACCCACTTTGTGGCTAGTATGCTGGAATTTAATAATGTAACAATTTCAGCTATATGAGTATTTACTTGAAAACCCTAGACCCTATTATAATACAATCAGATTTCCTATCAAACGTTTTAGTTAGCGTAAGGTAAAAACTTACCCATGTTTATTTGTGGGGAGTCTTACGTGATACTTTTGTTTCCAAAAGTTTTCAAAGTTAAGCAATCTAACCGTTTACTCACACCAGACCCATGTCTGACCCAAGTGTTTATTTTCTGTTTTATTAAACTCTTGGGTACTCAATATTTTATTGAGTAGTCGAGGGATTTAGGTTAGCTTTGACGAATTCTGGAGGAGATTTGGAGCAGGAGGCTTCACCGTGTAGATATATGATGATTCCGCTGTGTTTGTATTAGTCTGTATTGTACTGATGTACTTGTGTTGTATAATAGACAGAAGTTTATAACTGTCTATTCTGTGATGTATAAGTTGTGTACTCCGATGTATATGATACTATGTAATATTCTATGTGATATATTATATTTCATTCGTTTCCGCTGTGAGATTCTTTTGTGTTGTTGTTTCTTCTCTTCTATCCTTTCTTCTTCTATCCCTTTCTTAATTCATGATGATACGACTTTCTGTGGAGAAAAAGTCGGGTCGTTACATTTGGTATCAGAGCGAGGTTGAGTGAATACCTAGGCTCTGAAGTGGTGTCTATCTTGAGAGCGCGTAATTGTTAGTTATATAAAAATGGTTTTATATTGTGTTAATTGATCGGTTGAGTGGTATATGGATTCTGGTCAATACGAGTAGCTAACGTTATTGATAGGGATCTCTAAACAATTGAACCAGGCCAACGGACACAATATTGTTTTAAAGAGGTAGATGAAATAATTTTACCCAGAAATAATTTCTATATAAAAAAAATATATCATTTTAAATATATATATTTATGTATTTCTACCTATTTATTGGGTTACCTGTTCGGGTTTTCCAATATAAGTTATAAAGGTAGATAAGGTAGCTCAGGATCGTCTGATGAGTTAGGCAGATATGAGACGGAGTTTGGAATTCGGAGTTGGAAATTGGAAGTTGTTTAAGTTTTTCTCCGATTAAAGAGCTATAAGATTTGGTAAGTCTGGAAAGTTAGCTCCAAAAGTATTTTGGATTTTCTTGTGTTCTTGAGAGGAGTAGTTCTTTGATCTACAGGAATGAATGGCCAGTTTGGATAACTGGAATTCATTTTATTTCACGTATATCTGAGGGAGTACGTGTATGATTCATCGCAAGTTGTGGAATCTGCAGTTCAGATGGATTTGGAAGTTGAGTTGGACTTGGGTATGATCTGATATTTTGTTCAGATTGGTGAATGTTTTCTTGAAGGGTTAACCTTGTTTGGAAAAGTTTAAGGCTGTTTTAATTGGTAAAGAGAGAACAGTATCTTTAGAATCCGAACTAGGTAGGATCGCAAAAGTGACTTGCGATTAGTTTGAGAGTTCATCTTGAGTAATCTTTTGTATGGAGTTGAGGCATCTCAAAAGGAAGTAAAAGTTATCGAAGAGGTCAAAGATTTAGTTTATATCGATTTGGTTCCTAGAGAAGGATTTGGTGAAGTATCTTAGAATTTTATGGAGTATCTGTGTTTTCTCTTCTGTTTCTAGTTTCGAGTTTCCTCTAGCCAAGGATAGCTGAAGACAGTACCCTTGACCGAGGACTCGTCTATTCTTTGAGAAGTTGGTTATGTCTTTAAGATAACCAATGTTTCCGCTTGTTTATGGATCTAGTTTGTGCTCGAGTTCATCGACATTCTCATTTACTTCAGAATCAGAGTTGTGCAGCGAAAGCAAAGGTAGTAGCTGTGCAAGAAAGGAAGTAACCTCAGATTTCTACAAGAAGTTTATGTGAATTTCTAAGTGTGTATAGAATTTTCTGGAATCTGGAAGAAGGAAGTTCAGTCTTCTATTTCTTGTGGAGTAGAGTTTGTGGATTTCAGTAGATTTTGGAATATCATCTTGTTGATAGGATCTGGAAATCATTTTGTTCTTGGTCCAGTTGTTTCAAGAAGCATCAGCGAAGGTTGAGTTGATCAAGAAGAGATGAAGTAATTAATTTAATTCACTTTAAATTAATTAAAGATAGAGATAGTTAATTTAATTCATTTTAAATTAATTATGTTGTGATTAAGTAAATCATTGCTTATATAAGAATGGATGACATTGATTGTCTTGAATGGATGTAATCTCAGAAATGAGATAAGAAATGTTGTGTAGTATGAATGCTTGGTTGCATTATGATGGTAATATAGATTAACTATTGTGATGTTGATATGGATTACCTATTTGGTTATAGATCATTTGTTTATTTGATAATGTGATTATCAATTGTGATTTGTGAATTATCTATCTGTATGAATATAGATAAGTTAAATTGTTTAAACCTTTAAACAACTTGGCCTTAAAAGATACGTTTTGGATTTCGATGAGACCGGGATCGGGTTTCCGTATACCGGGATTCCAGGTCTGGAGACCCGAATACCACATCGATCCAAATTAACGATAGGTCGTTAATCTCAAGTGAAGATGAAGATTCAGAGTGCAAGGGTTATTGTCGTTAACTCTGAGGGTGATTCCAAAACGAGTGTAACGAGATAATGCCTTCGGTTTCGTTCGAACCCGGAACGAACTTGTATGGATTGAATGCTTTCAGCACATCGTCAGGCGGACGATGAGCATTCTAAGTGATATGTTCTGATTAAAGGTAATCGTAACCTCAAGCCTCATCAACCGGGAATGGCTAAAACAGGGGAGGTGCAGCAAGGCTTCGTGGGTAGCACCCACTGAGGGCAAGATAGATCCCTGTCTAGAGGTCCCTTTTCTTTTCATTCGGCTTAGTGTGTGGTTGGTCGTGCCAACTACGGGGTTATCTTGTTCGGGTTATCCAGTAAGGGATAGTTCCGGCTTTGTGTTGCAGGGGAGCGGGCGTACTCCTCGGTACGGTGATCTAGGCCACGTACTGTGACGGGCGGTACCCCAGTAGCCCTGCCATTGATGGAAACCCATTCTTCCTACGTGCCCTTACGGTTTTGATTGTATAACCCACTTTGTGGCTAGTATGCTGGAATTTAATAATGTAACAATTTCAGCTATATGAGTATTTACTTGAAAACCCTAGACCCTATTATAATACAATCAGAT
The DNA here is from genome assembly GCA_030737815.1 of Allium fistulosum. Lineage (NCBI taxonomy): Eukaryota > Viridiplantae > Streptophyta > Magnoliopsida > Asparagales > Amaryllidaceae > Allium > Allium fistulosum. Next base: position 407,515,493 of record CM060908.1, on the reverse strand, counting down.
TTCCTATCAAACGTTTTAGTTAGCGTAAGGTAAAAACTTACCCATGTTTATTTGTGGGGAGTCTTACGTGATACTTTTGTTTCCAAAAGTTTTCAAAGTTAAGCAATCTAACCGTTTACTCACACCAGACCCATGTCTGACCCAAGTGTTTATTTTCTGTTTTATTAAACTCTTGGGTACTCAATATTGTATTGAGTAGTCGAGGGATTTAGGTTAGCTTTGACGAATTCTGGAGGAGATTTGGAGCAAGAGGCTTCACCGTGTAGATATATGATGATTCCGCTGTGTTTGTATTAGTCTGTATTGTACTGATGTACTTGTGTTGTATAATAGACAGAAGTTTATAACTGTCTATTCTGTGATGTATAAGTTGTGTACTCCGATGTATATGATACTATGTAATATTCTATGTGATATATTATATTTCATTCGTTTCCGCTGTGAGATTCTTTTGTGTTGTTGTTTCTTCTCTTCTATCCTTTCTTCTTCTATCCCTTTCTTTCTTCATGATGATACGACTTTCTGTGGAGAAAAAGTCGGGTCGTTACATTTCCCATCGCGCAACTCAGATAACCAATTTCGATCGAGAATCGAAATTTCGCCATCGACCCCAAACTGCTCGAACACCATCATTTTAGTGTTGCCAGGTTTTTATACCTGTCAGTTTGAAATTTAAATCTAATTTAAATTTTGAAGCAATAGTTAATCAGTAAATCAAAGTTTGATATATGAAGACAAGTTTAGTTTTAAACTTTAATATTAGATAAATAGTTTTATGAATTTAAATGTTTAAATAGGTTTAAATGTAGTTATATTTAAATGTTTTAAATCTAAGAAGAAATTTGATTTAAGTTCTTTTAAAAACTTTTTAGAAAATATAAGGTTCTTTAACAGGTAAAGGTTTTTAAATTGGTTTTAAAAACTTTGTTAAAATAAATTGGTATTCATTTTAAATACATCACATACTAAGAATAACTTCTTATCTACATTTCCTTTTATTTTCTTTTTCAAAACTAAGAAAACATTCAGCTGTAAAGTTAATAGCTGAAGATAAATTATCCTCTCAAATACAATCTATAATCATTTCTTCAACTTGCATTTGTAAATCTGAGAACAACAAACCTGCACATTTTCTTCAATCTGGAATCTAAGCAAGACTGCAATTTCTTCTTTTCGAATCTGAAAGTAAGCAACCTGATCTAGAGCAAGCACCTATCAACAAACAAGATAAATTGTATTTGTTTTCTAGGCTTGTTATTTGGTTTTGAACTTCTTTTCTTTAATTGAATTTCATTTAGATGATTGTGAAAGAAAATATCCTGTTATCTGAAATGTTGGAATAAAATGTGTGCATGTTTGTATATAGGTGTTTGAATGTCTGTGTAGACAATATATAGCTCTGATACCAACTGTAACGACCCGACTTTCTTTGCCCAGAAAGACGCATCATTAATAAGAAAGAAAGGGATAGAAGAAGAAAAGAAAAGAAGAAAGAACAACAACACATCAGAAATCTCACAGCGGAACGAAAAATATATTATATCACATAAGATATTACATAGTATCATATACATCAGAGTACACAATTTATACATCACAGAATAGACAGTTATAAACTTCTGTCTATTATACAACACAAGTACATCAGTACTATACAGACTAATACAAACACAGCGGAAACTCTATATATCTACACGCTGAAGCCTCCTGCTCCTCAGCTCCTCCAGTATTCGTCAAGATTAACCTGAATCCCTCGACTATAGATATATAGTCCGCCTCGTCTTTTCAAGACATAGTAACAGATTTTAAAACTGTTTTTAAAGTTAGATTTACTCACCAGACATGAGCAGAGAACAGAGAACAACTTTGAAAACTTGAATGGAATCTGTTACTATGTCTTGATATATCCAATATAATATTACAGAACATCACATCATATCATCCAATAGATATCATCCAATTTAGATATTCTACACAACAATCATCCATAAGCAAACAATTATTAACCCTATATTATAATTAATTTAATTAACTTAAATTAAATTAATTACTTAAGAATTAATTTCTAACTTTGCCTAACCAATCATTAATTAATTACACCTTTAATTAATTAATTACCCATTAAATATTAATCATCCTTGATTAATTATTCATTAATTACATAAAGTAATTATCCTTTAATTAATTTTACAAATTAATTATTCTTATTCATTAACAGTAATTAACCTTTAATTACTTTTATTAATTACATTAATTAATAATCCTTAATTAATTATTTCCATAAATTAATTAACTAAAATTAATTATATTAATTAATTAAACTTTAATTAATCATCTCTATTAATCCACCTTAATTAATCATAAACAATAATTATCATCATGTAATTACTTACCTTAATTAATTATCTTCTTAATTAATTATATTAATCCATTGATTAATTACACCAAATAATAAATCCTTAATTACTTTTACAAAGTAATCATACTTCAATTATTTCTCACTAAATAATTCCCTTTTATTAATTACATCCTGTAATTATACATTAATAACTTACAATAAGTAAATACACTTATCAATCTTATTAAGTATTCATACTTAATCCTTTATCAAGTGATTATCTTTAATTAATCCACAAATTAATTAACTTAAATCAATCACATTTATCATAGATATATCACACATTAAGGGATTAAGTATGAATACTTAATAAGATTGATAAGTGTATTTACTTATTGTAAGTTATTAATGTATAATTACAGGATGTAATTAATAAAAGGGAATTATTTAGTGAGAAATAATTGAAGTATGATTACTTTGTAAAAGTAATTAAGGATTTATTATTTGGTGTTATAATTAATTAAGAAGATAATTAATTAAGGTAAGTAATTACATGATGATAATTATTGTTTATGATTAATTAAGGTGGATTAATAGAGATGATTAATTAAAGTTTAATTAATTAATATAATTAATTTTAGTTAATTAATTTATGGAAATAATTAATTAAGGATTATTAATTAATGTAATTAATAAAAGTAATTAAAGGTTAATTACTGTTAATGAATAAGAATAATTAATTTGTAAAATTAATTAAAGGATAATTACTTTATGTAATTAATGAATAATTAATCAAGGATGATTAATATTTAATGGGTAATTAATTAATTAAAGGTGTAATTAATTAATGATTGGTTAGGCAAAGTTAGAAATTAATTCTTAAGTAATTAATTTAATTTAAGTTAATTAAATTAATTATAATATAGGGTTAATAATTGTTTGCTTATGGATGATTGTTGTGTAGAATATCTAAATTGGATGATATCTATTGGATGATATGATGTGATGTTCTGTAATATGATATTGGATATATCAAGACATAGTAACAGATTCCATTCAAGTTTTCAAAGTTGTTCTCTGTTCTCTGCTCATGTCTGGTGAGTAAATCTAACTTTAAAAACAGTTTTAAAATCTGTTACTATGTCTTGAAAAGACGAGGAAGGGTCGTCACAGTGGTATCTATATTTAATAAATTTTAAAACTGTTTTTAAAAATATGTCTTGTAAATCGAGGGATTCAGGTTAATCTTGACGAATACTGGAGGAGCTGAGGAGCAGGAGGCTTCAGCGTGTAGATATATAGAGTTTCCGCTGGGTTTGTATTAGTCTGTATAGTACTGATGTACTTGTGTTGTATAATAGACAGAAGTTTATAACTGTCTATTCTTTGATGTATAAATTGTGTACTCTGATGTATATGATACTATGTAATATCTTATGTGATATAATATATTTTTCGTTCCGCTGTGAGATTTCTGATGTGTTGTTGTTCTTTCTTCTTTTCTTTTCTTCTTCTATCCCTTTCTTTCTTATTAATGATGCGTCTTTCTGGGCAAAGAAAGTCGGGTCGTTACAGTACCACTGTAACGACCCGACTTTCTATGCCCAGAAAGTCGCATCATTATGAAGAAAGAAAGGGGTAGAAAATAGAAAAGAAGAGAAGAAAGAAAGAAACAACAACAACGATCTTGGCTTAAAAGAAATATAAAACAGGGATATCACACAATAACAGACATGCAAATATATATCTATACATCCATATATCTATCTATAGAAACTCACATATATACACACAAGAACATACTTCTTTCAGAGTTAACATGCAAACAGATTCTTATATTTAAACTCTAAAAATGTTACTCACCTGATTTGTATGAACAGTGGCAGTTTCTTAAATTTTGAAAAGCTTTTGAAATTTTAAACTGTTTTGAACTTTAACTTGAATGCCTCTTGATTTAAAACTTGATTTGCTGGGGCATTCTGATATTCACTTAACCAAAAGCTTAGGCATTCGCTCAACCTATGCTCTGATACCAACTGTAACGACCCGGAGATTTCAAACCCGAAAATTCCAGATAGTTAGGAGAAAAAGAAAAGAGATAGAAGAAAGAAACAGAAAGAAGAAAGAAAAACAGAAAACACAACATCTCACATTCGCAGTGGATAAAATATAATATCAAATAATAATATCAGTTATACAAAGAAAACTGTATTTGTTAATTTACATTCAATACATCAGAGTTACAACCATTTACAAATAGACTAGACAGTTATCCACCTGTCCCAGACTACTATCAATAAGCTCTCAAATACACAGCGGAATACACTCCATACGTTCCTGCCATCCAGCTCGCCTCCTGAGCTCCAGAACGTCCTTACCTGAAAATCTGTAATACTCGGTCTGACCCGAGCATTACATCAAAGTAACACCCGGGTCAGGCTGGAAACCAGCGTGAGTAAACTCATCTAACAAGAAATTCCAATCCATAGAATCTTATTTAAAACCCGGGGTAACTCGTACTTTACTATAAGTAAAACAACTTATATAGTCAACACATATGTTCACAAAACAATATCTAAGTATCCAACTTAGTTTAAATGGTCCATATTATCCCAAACCGGCCTATTGATTTCACATATCAATCTATAAAGAATTATAGAAGATTTCAAATCGAAGTGGTTTTGGGTATTTACTGATACCCAACTCCTGTCTCTTCGAATCCAATGTCATCTTAACCCGAGTTATTCAAATGAAATACAATTCAACTTTAAATACAGGGTGTCTCTGTTTCAACCCAAACATATTATATCACATATCATTCCACATCACATACCACAGATATTATCTAATCTAAGGCATACAATATCATTCAATCATTATAATTATACTCAATAATAAATCCTTAATTACTTCTCCTAAGTAATTATCCTTTAATAATTACATCTTGTAATTATACATTAATTACTTACAGTAATTACACTTATAAATTTCATTAAGTATTTATACTTAATCAGTATCAAGATTATCTTTAATTAATTTATAAATTAATTAACTTAAATTAATCATATCAATTTATTATTTACAATTGAGTAATTCATTTTTTAATTACTTTTAAACAAATTAATAAATCTTTATTTACAGATTAATTATTCTTTAATTATTAATTAATAAACCTTAATTATCAATTAATAAAACTTAATTACAAATTAATTAATCCTTAATTAATTACATTAATTACCATTAGATTAATTATTCTTAATTAATTAATCATTCCTTAATTACCTTCAATTAATTAACCAATTTAATTTAATTGTTCTTTGATTACTTGATAAATCAACCTTTTGGTTATTAATTATTCTTAATTACTTTCAATAAGTAATTATCTTTAAGTAATTAATTGCTTTTAGTTACTTGTCATTTATTAAACTTTACTTAATTAATCATCTGTTAATGTAATTACATAAAGTAATTATCTTTAATAACCTTTTATTAATCAAATCAAGTAATTATACTTAACCATCATTAACATATTAAAAATCATTTTTATCTTTAAAAGCTTATCTAATTAATCTAGAAATTATATTATTATCATTATGTACAATAACTTAATATCTTCAAGCTAATTAAAAATCTAAAACATCATTAAAAATAAACTATTATCCTTTAAATCAGTTTCTTCATTTAATCTATTAAATCTTAAATTATGTTTTCAAAATAAACTTAGAAAAAAAAAACAGAACTTGTTGAATTTCAAAAACTAATTTGTTCAAACATTTCAGACCCAAGACAACCCGGGTTAAACCTGATAACACACTCGCGTTTTCCCCCTACTTCGTTTCTTCGAGTCACTCACGTATTCATCCCGAGATCCAACCCGAGAAGCTTATCTTCTTCCCCAATATCGCAAACAACCCAGATCCACAGACGTGCACACGTGCACGTGCACGGTCGAACGACTCACCTCCGACCAACTCCCCGACTCTCGACATGTCACCGATGACTTCGCCAACGATCTCGATAACCCAGATCGTCGAAATTATCAAAAAAATCGAAATCGAGCTGACATGACCATCACCTGGAACCCAATCCTGATGACAAAATCACTTCCCCTCGTCAATCTAGTTCATCAGAACCCCTGCAATCCCGTCCAGAGCAACGTCACAATCCAACGCATCGTCTTCCCTGGGTCCGATCGACCCTGATTCACCAATGATGACGAAATCGACCCATCTTCCTCGTCTAACAAAACTAGGTTGAAAACCCTAAATCGTCATAGATTGACCACCTCAGCCACCTAAAAATCTGGTGATTATTTTTCCAGTGATCAGCATCCATCAAACTACTCTCGGTGTTGAGCACGACCCATAGTTCGTCGACGATCACCAGCATTTGAAGAAAACGACAATCCCGTTCAACTCTCTTTTTCTCACAATTTAATACATTAAAAATCCTGAAATAACTTTCTAAAATCATCATCTTCAATTCCTAATCGAGTTATGTAATCGAATTATGAAATTAAAACATTTGAATTTTAACATACTTTAGGTTTCACTGTTTATATATCATTTTGAAATAAATATTAAATTTAAACACTTGAAGTTAATTTGTAAAATGATATCACCTATATACAAACATTTTTCACTCAAAGGTTATAGCCAAAAATCATTTAGGTGGAGTGATTTGAAATCTTTTAACAGGTTTTAAAACCTGTAAACAATGAACAGAGGCAATATTTATATACAGACATGCACACACAAATTTACACATATATATATATAAACATGCAGGCCTATTTAACCACTAAACAAACATTTTTCGTAATATACTTCCAGTGTCAATTCAAACATCAAGACATAGAAGTAAAAATCAAGTAGGTTTGCTCACTGGAAAACTAGAACAGGGGAGCAGTTATATATATCAGATATATTCACATATAATCAAAACAATTCATATATATCTAGATAAAATCAATCATGCAAACAACTTCTTCATATAGGATCATCGCATGCAATAAAGCTAGAAATCCATATTACTGTTTTTAAACGTTTTGTTTACTCACCTAAGAATATGTTGAACAGAGAAGGTTTGAAGCAGTTTTTATTTTGAAAACTTGAATGCTTGGTGATCTGAAACTTAGTTGAGTTGCTCTTGCTTTTAACCTGAGATGATTCCTGAATCACTGCTTACTAATGTTTGAGATGCATTCGAATTTTCCACTATCTTCTTGTTTTGATCTTCGAATTGTTTCCAGATTTGAGATTTCCAGCTTTAAAATTACTTTGAATATGTTTTTGCTTTGATTTATTTTCTGGTTTGTATTTATTTTTCTCAGGTTTGAGAAGTACTGTAACGACCCGACTTTTTCTCCACAGAAAGTCGTATCATCATGAAGAAAGAAAGGGATAGAAGAAGAAAGGATAGAAAAGAAGAAACAACAACACAAAAGAATCTCACAGCGGAAACGAATGAAATATAATATATCACATAGAATATTACATAGTATCATATACATTGGAGTACACAACTTATAAATCACAGAATAGACAGTTATAAACTTCTGTCTATTATACAACACAAGTACATCAGTACAATACAGACTAATACAAACACAGCGGAATCATCATATATCTACACGGTGAAGCCTCCTGCTCCAAATCTCCTCCAGAATTCGTCAAAGCTAACCTGAATCCCTCGACTACTCAATACAATATTGAGTACCTAAGAGTTTAATAAAACAGAAAATAAACACTTGGGTCAGACATGGGTCTGGTGTGAGTAAACGGTTAGATTGCTTAACTTTGAAAACTTTTGAAAACAAAAGTATCACGTAAGACTCCCCACAAATAAACATGGGTAAGTTTTTACCTTACGCTAACTAAAACGTTTGATAGGAAATCTGATTGTATTATAATAGGGTCTAGGGTTTTCAAGTAAATACTCATATAGCTGAAATTGTTACATTATTAAATTTCAGCATACTAGCCAAAAAGTGGGTTATACAATCAAAACCGTAAAGGCACGTAGGAAGAATGGGTTTCCATCAATGGCAGGGCTACTGGGGTACCGCCCGTCACAGTACGTGGCCTAGATCACCGTACCGAGGAGTACGCCCGCTCCCCTGCAACACAAAGCCGGAACCATCCCTTACTGGATAATTCCGAACAAGATAACCCCGTAGTTGGCGCGACCAACCACACACTAAGCCGAATGAAAAGAAAAGGGACCTCTAGACAGGGATCTATCTTGCTCTCAGTGGGTGCTACCCACGAAGCCTTGCTGCACCTCCCCTGTTTTAGCCATTCCCGGTTGATGAGGCTTGAGGTTACGATTACCTTTAATCAGAACATATCACTTAGAATGCTCATCGTCCGCCTGACGATGTGCTGAAAGCATTCAATCCATACAAGTTCGTTCCGGGTTCGAATGAAACCGAAGGCATTATCTCGTTACACTCGTTTTGGAATCACCCTCAGAGTTAACGACAATAACCCTTGCACTCTAAATCTTCATCTTCACTTGAGATTCACGACTTATCGTAAATTTGGATCGATGTGGTATTCGGGTCTCCAGACCTGGAATTCCACATCGATCCAAATTTACGATAGGTCGTGAATCTCAAGTGAAGATGAAGATTTAGAGTGCAAGGGTTATTGTCGTTAACTCTGAGGGTGATTCCAAAACGAGTGTAACGAGATAATGCCTTCGGTTTCGTTCGAACCCGGAACGAACTTGTATGGATTGAATGCTTTCAGCACATCGTCAGGCGGACGATGAGCATTCTAAGTGATATGTTCTGATTAAAGGTAATCGTAACCTCAAGCCTCATCAACCGGGAATGGCTAAAACAGGGGAGGTGCAGCAAGGCTTCGTGGGTAGCACCCACTGAGAGCAAGATAGATCCCTGTCTAGAGGTCCCTTTTCTTTTCATTCGGCTTAGTGTGTGGTTGGTCGCGCCAACTACGGGGTTATCTTGTTCGGAATTATCCAGTAAGGGATGGTTCCGGCTTTGTGTTGCAGGGGAGTGGGCGTACTCCTCGGTACGGTGATCTAGGCCACGTACTGTGATGGGCGGTACCCCAGTAGCCCTGCCATTGATGGAAACCCATTCTTCCTACGTGCCTTTACGGTTTTGATTGTATAACCCACTTTGTGGCTAGTATGCTGAAATTTAATAATGTAACAATTTCAGCTATATGAGTATTTACTTGAAAACCCTAGACCCTATTATAATACAATCAGATTTCCTATCAAACGTTTTAGTTAGCGTAAGGTAAAAACTTACCCATGTTTATTTGTGGGGAGTCTTACGTGATACTTTTGTTTTCAAAAGTTTTCAAAGTTAAGCAATCTAACCGTTTACTCACACCAGACCCATGTCTGACCCAAGTGTTTATTTTCTGTTTTATTAAACTCTTGGGTACTCAATATTGTATTGAGTAGTCGAGGGATTCAGGTTAGCTTTGACGAATTCTGGAGGAGATTTGGAGCAGGAGGCTTCACCGTGTAGATATATGATGATTCCGCTGTGTTTGTATTAGTCTGTATTGTACTGATGTACTAGTGTTGTATAATAGACAGAAGTTTATAACTGTCTATTCTGTGATTTATAAGTTGTGTACTCCAATGTATATGATACTATGTAATATTCTATGTGATATATTATATTTCATTCGTTTCCGCTGTGAGATTCTTTTGTGTTGTTGTTTCTTCTTTTCTATCCTTTCTTCTTCTATCCCTTTCTTTCTTCATGATGATACGACTTTCTGTGGAGAAAAAGTCGGGTCGTTACAGTTGGTATCAGAGCAGAGAAGTTTAAATTCATCCCAGGTACTTGAAATCTGGGTTATTTTAAGTTGCCTTTGATTTGCTTTTGATTGAAAATCCTTTGCATGCTTACAATATGATGTTTTAAAGGTTGAAGCTGCTGTTGATCTTCAGTTCAAAATCGTTCAAAACATACTTTCTCAATTCTTTTTCTCCTCTTTTCTGAAACTAAAAACAAAATCAAAACAGAAACAAATACATGTATATGATACCACTGTAACAACCCGCCACTCATTCTACAGAATGACGAATCATTAATAAGAAAGAAAGGGGTGAGAAATAGAAAAGAGAAGAAGAGAAAAGAAACAAACACAAATACTCACAGCGGAAACGAACAAAATATATTATATCACATAAATATTACATAGTATCATATACAACACTTATCAGAGTTACACAGATTACACATCATATACTAGACAGTTATAAACATCTGTCTAGTTATTACAACTCAATACAAAACAAAGATCTAAACAAGATCAACACAGCGGAAACTACTATCTATATCTACAACGCTGAAGCCTCCTGCTCCATTGCTCCTCCACAATTCGTCAAGGCTAACCTGAATCCCTTGGCTACTCGTAAAAATTTGAGTACCCAAGAGTTTATAAAACAGAAATAAACAACTTGGGCCAGACATGGGTCTGGTGTGAGTAACAGGTTAAACTTGCTTAACTTCAAAACCTTTTGAAAGAAAAGGTATCACGTAAGACTTCCCACACATAAACATGGGTAAGTTTTTACCTTACGCTAACCAAAACATTTGATAGGAAATTCGATTGTATTATAATAGGGTCTAGGGTTTTCAAATAAATATGAAATAGCTGAAATTGTTACATTATTAAATTCCAGCATACTAGCCACAAAGTGGGTTATACAATCAAGTCCGTTGGCACTTATTGGATTTTGGATTCCATACAATGGCAGGGCTACCGGGGTACCGCCCGTCACAGTACGTGGCCTAGATCACCGTACCGAGGATCACTCCCAATCCCCTGCAACACAAGGTCGGAACATCCCTTACTGGATAATTCCCGCACAAGATACCTCACGGTTGGGATCAGCAACCGCACCACTAAGTCGAAAATAGAAAGGGACATCTAGACAGAGGTAACCTTGTCCTACTTGGGTGCTACCCACTAACCTTGCTGCACCTCCCCTGTTTTAGCCATTTCCGGTTTGTGAGGCTTTAGGTCACAATTACCTTTAAAAAGAACACATCTATCTTAGAATGCTCATCGTCCACCTGACGATGTGCTGAAAGCATTCAATCCATACAAGTTCGTTCCGGGTTCGAACGAAACCGAAGGCATTATCTCGTTACACTCGTTTTGGAATCACCCTCAGAGTTAACGACAATAACCCTTGCACTCTGAATCTTCATCTTCACTTGATTCACGACCTATCGTTAATTTGGATCGATGTGGTATTCGGGTCTCCAGACCTGGAAATCCGGTATACGGAAACCCGATCCCGGTCTCATCGAAATCCAAAGCGTATCTTTTAAGGCCAAGTTGTTTTAAAGGTTAAAACAATTTAATTTATTATCTTTATACACAAAGAAAGATAATTCCCAACAGATAATCAACATTATCAGATAATCCATACAATTCAACTAACATCCATATCATACAGCATATATCTCATCAGAGATATCAATCAATGCCAAGTATTCAATACTAACACCCATTCATAAGTAATGATTTATATCATCTCTAATTAATTTAAAGTGAATTAAATTAATTACTTTATTTTGTAAATCCTTCTTACTTAACCATTAATTAATTACAATCAATTAATTAATTATCTTCTAATATTTCATTTCAATTAATCATCTTGATTAATTATCTTTTAATTACATCCAAGTAATTTATCTTTAATTAATTATTTAAATTAATTATCCTTAACCACTTATAGTAATTAACCTTTAATTACTTCATTAATTAATTCATTAAAATTAATTAACTTAATCAACTATAATTAATTACATTAATCCTTAATTAATTACATTGATTAATCACTTCATTTATTAATTATTACTTAATTAATCAATCTTAATTACATCATTAATTATATTAATTAATGATCCTTAATTACAACTTAATTATTAATTACTTAATTAAATTAATTACATTAAGTAATTAATCTTTAATTAAACAACATTTATTAATCACCTTGATTAATCTTCAATCAGTAATTAATTACCCTTAATTACTTTCATTAACTAAATTAATTACTCCTTAATTAATTTCTTAATTAATCCCTTGATTAATTATTCAAAGTAATTAACTCAAATTACTTCTATTAATAAAATCATTTATTCAACTAATTACTTCCAGTAATTATCTTATTATTTACTTCTCTAAATAAACTTACCTTAATAATTACATTAAGTAATTATTATCAAATCATCTCTTGATTATTCTAAATTAATTAAACTTAATTAATTAATTTAACTAAATCAAATTAACTTCAATTAATTACAATAAGTAATTAATTCTTAATTACTTCCAATAAGTAATTACATTTAAACAAATTCTATAATTGATTATCTTTAAATTAATTAATCTAATTAATTATTAATATTAATCACATTAATTATTTAATAATCCATAGTTAATGACTTCATTAACTATTATTTAATTACTTTCCTTAAGAAATTAACTTATATTAATTATTATTAATTCTAAATTAATAAATCTTAATAACCATTTTATTAATCTCTAATTACTAAATTAATTAAGTGTTAACCATAACTTAATTAATATTTAATTACTTATTAATTAATTCCTAACCATTAATTAATACTCTAATTTATAATCCCTAACTACAAATTAATCATCCCTAATTAATTAATCTTAATCATAAATAAATTAGTTTAAACCTTTAATTACTTATTTAATTAATCCAAATGATTAATTAATCAAATAATTTAATTATCTATTAAATCTCCTAATAAATTAAATAAACACAAGTCTTTAATTATTTTAGGATAAACTTATTTTTTTATTGATAAACAAGTTATCATTTTCAATTTATATTTGAAACATCCATTTCAAATCTACTTTTAAATTTCATTTTAAATTCTGTATTTAAAATGAATTCCAATTTATTTTTAACTAAGTTTTTAAAACCAATTTAAAAACTTTTACTTATTAAAAATTTGTAACGACCCGTATTTTTACGGATCAAAACATTCTAAAATGATTGACCTTTGATTGTATTGTTGTTAGGTCATTTCAGGTTTTAGCAGAATTTTTCTTAAGTCTTAAGTCGTAGCCGACTTAGGAAGTTTGGACGAGTTAAGAAATAGGTCTGGACGGGTTAATGACTAAGTGGTAGGTCGGCGACGACCTAAGGAAGATAGGGTGGCTTAGGTCGAGTGACCGACTTAAGGGAGTAGCCTATCTAAGAAGTTGACCGACTTATAGTATTAACCGACTTAAGGATAGTGGTGAGTTAAGTGTTAAGTCGGCTGACGAGTTAAGATAGTGGTCGACTTAAGACCTGGACGACTTAGTAGTTAGCATATCTGACAAATTATTTGTTGAGTCGTTGCCGAGTTAAGGAAGTGGGGTTGACCGACTTAAGAGGTTAGGGCGACCTAAGGAAGAATAGTAGGCAGCCTAAGTATTCTGGAGTAGAGTTGGGTCGGCAACGACCTAAGGACATGTTGTGAGCGACCTAAGTGTTTGGGTGTTAAGTGTTAGGTCGGCAGGGTAATTGAGTCGGTAGGTAGTTAAGTCGGCAACGACCTAAGTTAAGTCGTGCCTATGTGTTAAGTCGCAGTTGCGCTTTGTTGTTGAGTCGTCAACCGACTTAGGACTTGGGTTTTGCGGCAGTATGATGAGTCTGCTTCGTTGGGTCGGTCATATTGTTAAGTCGTAGGTCGGCGAGGCAGTTAAGTCGTAGGTCGTCTAACTAGTTAAGGCGCGTGCGCATTAAGTCGTAGACAGGGTTTGTATATGCGCATGTGTTGAGTCGAAGCTTGGTTAAGTTGGAGGCCTTTTCAGTTAAGTCGTAGGCGCATGCCATAAGTCGTAACCGACTTAGGAGACAGCTGTTTTGTTGCGAGTCATAGGCAGATGAGTTTTTAGGTCGGCAAGGCACTAGGTCGGCAAGGCACTAGGTCGGCATGGTGTTAAGTCGGCACCGACTTAAGGAGATAGCCGAGTTACGACTTAAGGGCAGTTTTCAGCTATAAATAGGAGGGGTTGTTCTCACTTTTTGGGATCCGGATTTTGAAGCGACGAAGTGCTGCCATTTTGAGAGCTCGACTTCTACACTTCTTCACTTCTTTTCTCCACTCTAATCTAGTGCTTCCATCCATCCAAATCGAAGATCAAGATTGAAGATTCAAGAGCTTAGATTGAAGATCTTCATCTTTTCAAGGGAGATTTCTTCATTTGAAGCGGATTTGTGATAGATCTAGCTTCATCCTTCGCTGTCCAGATCTGAAGTGTGTTGATTTGAGGTTGTTTAGGTGATTTGGTGAGTGGTGATTATCTCTCACACGGATCCAAAGGAGTATATCGGATTGTTGGCTCGATTTGGTGTTAAAATAGAGATTTCCATGCATTTTCTTCATCCTATGTGTAGATCCATATAGATCCATTGTTTATGATGATGTTACATCCATTTTATCATATGTTAACCTATGCAAGTTCATTCATCAAGTTTGTAGAGATATAATCCATGTTTTCATGCTTATTGGACTTTCAACTCTTTAATTACGAAAATGCCATTATTGTTATAATTGTCTACTTAGATCATTTTTGAATGCTTGATTGCTTGGATTGATGTTTGATTTGATTGATTATTATGAACTAGATGATTGATGATTAGATTTAGACCAAAGGTGATTCAAAAGCTAAGGGAAAGGCTCTTGGATTGGAAAAGCTGCTCGTGGCATATGTAGCGGGATGATGAAGCTTTTATGCATAGATTTGATGATGTGATGATGAGATGAGGCTTTGCGAGGATGTAATGAAGTGAGGCAATCATGTGATGAAGACTTGGTCTAATCCAGACGGGATCATTCCAAGCATGTTGATAACTCGGTGATATGATTCGAGTTGAAGATAATGAATGGATATGAGAATAGTCGTCGAGGAGGATGACTAGGAGGCTTGGATAGCATCGTTGTTGAAGGTTCTAGCATGCTCTAAGCAAGAGTACGTTTGGGCAGATTCGATAGTCCCAACGGCCAACTGTTGATGGTCGAGTACTCTGGGCAGATTCGATAGTCCTAGGCACGGGCTGCGACGACGTGCGGGAGTTATGTCTAGAACCGGGGTTTCCATTAGCCCTTGACGGACGGCTGAAAGAATGTGCCGGTCATTCAATTAACGGTGATATCGAAGCAATGATAACAGTGATAGCCAGATTCATGGATGTTTGGTTGTATCGTCATTCGGACTCAAGAGCGGTATTTTCTGGGTGCTTATCTGATTTAGGCCTTGGTACTTGGAAAACATCGCCCTTGACTCGAGTGATAGTAGCTTTACTTTAAATTGTATGCTCTGCTATGTTTGCTTCTGCTTAGTGTGTGTCTGGGGGCTATCACTGTAGAATGAGGTTGGAGTGGGAGGGTTGTATTCCTATTCCTTTTCCTTTATGCTCTTTTGGTATGTTGTTAGTTAATTTACTGCTCACTAAGACTGTTGTCTGACTCAAGGCTTTATGTTTTAATTCTTATTGCCTTGGGCTGTTCGTCCATTTTGGGACGGGCAGACTAGGTAGCAGGTGACAGGTGCTGTTCTCTTCTCACGATACTGATATCGAAGACGAGCTGGAGGGTTGCATATTATCTTCTTATTATATGTACTGGGTGTTCCGCTGTTTTGTTTTCTCTGAGAGATATGTAGTGAGGCTGGATGTATTGACTATATGAATGCTTGTATTCAACTATTATGGAGTTTTATAAGATGTCATTTTGTTCTGTAAAGCTTCACTATACATATGTTCTATTGTATTTTGTCCATGCGCTGTGAGTAATACGATAGATCCTGTTGTTTTAATCTTACCTTGACAATCGTCCATGGTCGCCTGGCACACTTTACAGCGCACTATCTCTAGATTCGGTGCAGGGGTCATGGGCGGTCGTCACATTTGGTATCAGAGCCAGGTTAATCGATTTTACCCAACGCTCGCTGTCGTAACTACGTATGAGAGACGTAATTGTAATTTGATGGATGATTACTATATATAATATAGTAGTTTAGCAGTAAGTTAGTCCTTTATACAGTTGTTTCTCTAGATGTTCTAATCATTCCTTTTTATAGATATTGAGAATGAGTCGAAGAGGGAGACCAGCTGCTAGGGAAGGCCGTGCTACTGAAGAGACTGCTGATTATGCAGCCATGTTCGAAGCTATGATGACTTCGATCATGAGAAGGATACCAGTTCCGGGGGCAGCAGTTGATGTTGGAGTTCAAGTCCAAGCTCCGAAACCAGTGGATTTTGCTAAGTTGTGCAAGGATTATACTGCTCTTGGAGGGAAGGTTTTCTTGGGAACAGAATCTACCATTGAGGTCCAGAGGTGGATAGATGCTTGTAGAAGGATCTTTGGCGATTTGGGAATTGATGATGCAACTAAGAGGAAGTTGGCATCGAGGCAGCTTCAAGGGAGAGCCTCTGATTGGTGGAACTCTATTACCATCACTACTCCGGAAGAAGAGATTACTTGGGAGCAATTCCAAGTCAGATTTGAAGCTAAGTTCATTTCTACAGCTCAGAAGTCTGTTCTGTTCAAGAGGTTTGTGGAGCTCAAGCAAGGTGGAAGATCAGTTCTTGAGTATGTTTCTGAGTTCGAAGCTTTGTCCAAGTATGCCCGGTCATATATTGGATCTGCTTATCAGAAGAATGAGAAGTTTGTGACCGGCTTGGATAGTTATCTTGGGAGACAGTTGGTGGATCATTTGGACGATTCATTTGAGAAGCTTGTGGAGAAAGCTCTTAGGCATGAGAGTCTGTTTCCTAAGGAAGGATCTGTTGTTGCTGTGACCAAGGGGGAGTCTAAACCACAGCAGGGTGGAAACCAGAAGAGGAAGCAGCAACAGCAGAAGGGTAAGGATGGCCAGAAGAAGCCGAAAGGCGAGGTAACTTGCTACAATTGTCAGCAGAAGGGCCATTTCTCTAAGGATTGTAAGAATCCGAAGGCACCGATGAAGTGTCACAACTGTGACAAGCCGGGACATTTCAGGAAGAATTGTCCAGAACCAAGGAAGGACAGGCAGATTGTGCAAGCCTATGCTTTAGGAGCTGTTCCGTCGTCTTCGAAAGCTCCTACTGCTGAAGAGAAGGGAAAAAGTTTGGTTGTTCAAGGTACTCTTTTCCTATGTGGTGTTCCAGTTAGAGTTCTGTTTGATACTGGAGCGTCGCATTCATTTGTTTGTAATGAACTAGTAGGCCGGTTAGGTTTGGAACCGGATATTGTTGATAGGCCATTGGTTGTGACTAATCCAGTTGGGGGTTCGTCTTGTTTGTGTATGTTATGCCGTGGTCTAGTTGTATCGAGTCATGGTTGCTCTTTTGTTTGTGATTGTTTTGTTCTGAACTTTGCGGGGTTCGGAATTATCTTGGGTATGGACTGGCTTAGGAAGTATGCGGCTAAGGTTGATTGTGAGAGGCTAGAGGTGGCAGTCGAGAATGTGGAAGGGCGAAAGATTGTGATACGATGTAAGCATGAGGAAGGCGTCTTCATGAGCTTCATGTATTCGCTAGTTGTTCCACGGGATGGACTGTCTTTAGTGCCAATCGCAAATGGATTCGAGGATGTCTTTGACGAAGTCAAAGGGTTGCCGCCGCATAGAGAGATCGAGTTTCGTATAGATCTAGTTGAAGGAGCCAGACCTGTTGTGATGCCTCTTAGGCGGATGGCGCCTAGGGAACAGCAGGAGTTGAGGGTGCAAGTTGATGATCTTTTGCAGAAAGGATTCATTCGGCGTAGTGTGTCCGAGTGGGGTGCACCAGTTGTGTTTGCAACCAAGGCAGATGGGTCATTGAGATTGTGTGTGGATTATCGTGAGCTGAATAAGGTGACTAAGAAGAACAAGTATCCATTGCCAAGAATAGATGACTTGTTTGATCAGCTTCACGAAGCCAAGGTGTTTTCTCAGATGGATTTGGCAACGGGATTTCACCAGTTGAGAGTAGCTAAGGATAGTGTGCCGAAGACTGCTTTTAGGACACCATCCGGTTTCTTTGAGTGGCTGGTAATGCCGTTTGGATTGACTAACGCGCCAGCATATTTTGTGGATCTTATGAATAGAGTGTTCAGAGATCAGTTGAACAAGTTCGTACTTGTGTTCGTGGATGATATTCTGATTTATTCCAGAACGGAAGAAGAGCACAAGACGCACTTGCGTATTGTTTTGGAGATCTTACGGAAACATCGGCTGAAGGCTAAGTTTTCGAAGTGTCACTTCTGGAAGAGTGAAGTGAGGTTCTTAGGCCATGTGATCTCTGGAAATGGAATAGCGGTTGATCCCGCTAAGGTGGCAGCAATCCAGGATTGGGTTAGACCTAAGAATGCATCCGATGTGAGAAGTTTTCTTGGATTAGCAGGATATTATCGACGGTTTATCAAAGACTTCTCCAAGATAGCTGCACCGTTAACAGGATTGACGAAGAAGAACCAAGTGTTCAGTTGGGATGCTAAGTGTGAGCAAGCTTTCGGAATCCTGAAAGAGAGATTGACGAGTGCTCCTGTTTTGACTATTCCTAGTGGGAATGATGAGATGGTGGTTTATACAGACGCATGTGGTACTGGACTTGGAGCAGTGCTGATGCAGGAGAATAAAGTTGTTGCGTATGCCAGTCGACAACTGAAGCCGCATGAAAGGAATTACCCAACTCATGATTTGGAATTAGCGGCGATTGTATTTGCTCTGAAGATGTGGAGGCATTATCTGTTGGGAGTTCGATTCGAGTTGTTTACGGATCATAAGTCGTTGAAGTATCTTTTCTCCCAAAAGGATTTGAATCTTCGGCAGCAACGTTGGCTAGAGTTTTTGGCATCATATGATTTTGGTATAGCTTATACTCCGGGAAAAGGTAACGCAGTGGCAGATGCGTTAAGTCGAAGACATGCAGGATTGGGAGCCATGTTTTCAGAATGGAAGAGTCTCGAGTATTTAGCTGAGTTTGACTTCAGGCCTAGATGCGAATTGGAACCTGAGATGTTGGCAAACTTATCAATAAGACCCACTCTTGTGGAAAGGATTGGTGAGAGCCAAAAGCGAGATGGTAAGCTTGTCAAGATTATCCGTGAATTGGAATCTGGGTTGGATCCAGAAAAGGATAAAGGATTCGAGGTCGATCGAGAGGGTTGGCTTCGGAAGCAAGGACGACTAGTTGTTCCCGATATAGATGAATTGAGGAGTGAAGTTCTGAAGGAAAGTCATCACTCGAAGGTTACAATTCATCCAGGTGGAAACAAGATGTATCGGGATATGAAGAGAACCTACTACTGGGAAGGCATGAAGAAGGATGTTGGAAATTTTATTTCCAAATGTATGAATTGCCAGTTGGTAAAAGCCGAACAGAAGAAGCCAAGTGGATTGCTTCAGCCATTAGAAGTTCCTACATGGAAGTGGGAACAAGTGTCGATGGATTTTATCGATGGATTGCCTAGAACCAGAACGGGAAATGAAGGGATTTGGGTCATTGTGGATCGTTTGACCAAGAGTGCAAGATTCATTCCAGTTCGATTGACTAGGACTGTATCAAAGTTGGCTGAGTTGTATGTTAAGTGGATAGTTCGATTCCATGGTATTCCGAAGAGTATAGTGAGCGATCGAGATCCATTGTTCACTAGTGGATTTTGGAAGAGCTTCCAGGAAGTCTTGGGAACCGAGTTGTGTTTGAGTACAGCTTATCATCCCCAAACTGATGGTCAGACTGAGAGAGTCAACCGAGTTTTAGAAGATCTCCTCAGAGCTTGTGTTTTGGATTTCGGAGGATCATGGGAAGATCACCTTCATTTGGTGGAGTTTGCCTACAACAACAGTTACCAGTCAAGTATTGGTATGGCACCATATGAGGCATTGTATGGAAGACCGTGTAACTCTCCGACATGTTGGTTGGAAACTGGGGAAAAGTTGATGCTTGGGCCAGAGATGATTCGTCAGACTTCAGATTGTATAGAGATCATTCGGCAACGAATGAAGGCAGCCCAAGATCGTCAGAAGAGTTATGCTGATAAACGTCGTAAGGATTTGGAGTTCGACGTAGGTGAGATGGTTTTTGTGAAGATTTCTCCACTGAAGAATGTTATCCGATTCGGGAAGAAAGGAAAATTGACTCCGAGATTTGTTGGACCATTCCCGATCATCGAGCGAATTGGAAAGCTCGCCTACAGATTGGAGTTACCAGAGAAGATGTCGAGTGTGCACAATGTTTTTCATGTATCATATCTACGGAAGTATGTGCACGACTCGAGTACGGTGGTTTCTGCTGATAGCTGTGAAGACTTAGAAGTTGATCCAGTCGATAGAAGACCTCGTAAGCTGCTTCGTGTTGTTGAAACCGACACGAAACAGCTTAGGAGGAAGATAGTTAAGTTGCTCAAGATACAATGGAGTGACAATGATAACGACTGTACGTGGGAGGTGGAAGAGAGGATGAAGGCAGCTCATCCTGAACTCTTCAAGGTATGGCCCTAAAGGTGTCGTGTCATCTAACGAAATTGTAATTTGTTCTAAGTCTTAGAATTCTGTACGCTAAGCTAGAATTGGATGCATGGTCTATTGATTGTTATGGATGATAGGCGTACAGAATAGCTATGATTGCCTTGTTTGTTTGGAATTTCGGGGGCGAAATTCCTAAGGGGGAGAGAATGTAACGACCCGTATTTTTACGGATCAAAACATTCTAAAATGATTGACCTTTGATTGTATTGTTGTTAGGTCATTTCAGGTTTTAGCAGAATTTTTCTTAAGTCTTAAGTCGTAGCCGACTTAGGAAGTTTGGACGAGTTAAGAAATAGGTCTGGACGGGTTAATGACTAAGTGGTAGGTCGGCGACGACCTAAGGAAGATAGGGTGGCTTAGGTCGAGTGACCGACTTAAGGGAGTAGCCTATCTAAGAAGTTGACCGACTTATAGTATTAACCGACTTAAGGATAGTGGTGAGTTAAGTGTTAAGTCGGCTGACGAGTTAAGATAGTGGTCGACTTAAGACCTGGACGACTTAGTAGTTAGCATATCTGACAAATTATTTGTTGAGTCGTTGCCGAGTTAAGGAAGTGGGGTTGACCGACTTAAGAGGTTAGGGCGACCTAAGGAAGAATAGTAGGCAGCCTAAGTATTCTGGAGTAGAGTTGGGTCGGCAACGACCTAAGGACATGTTGTGAGCGACCTAAGTGTTTGGGTGTTAAGTGTTAGGTCGGCAGGGTAATTGAGTCGGTAGGTAGTTAAGTCGGCAACGACCTAAGTTAAGTCGTGCCTATGTGTTAAGTCGCAGTTGCGCTTTGTTGTTGAGTCGTCAACCGACTTAGGACTTGGGTTTTGCGGCAGTATGATGAGTCTGCTTCGTTGGGTCGGTCATATTGTTAAGTCGTAGGTCGGCGAGGCAGTTAAGTCGTAGGTCGTCTAACTAGTTAAGGCGCGTGCGCATTAAGTCGTAGACAGGGTTTGTATATGCGCATGTGTTGAGTCGAAGCTTGGTTAAGTTGGAGGCCTTTTCAGTTAAGTCGTAGGCGCATGCCATAAGTCGTAACCGACTTAGGAGACAGCTGTTTTGTTGCGAGTCATAGGCAGATGAGTTTTTAGGTCGGCAAGGCACTAGGTCGGCAAGGCACTAGGTCGGCATGGTGTTAAGTCGGCACCGACTTAAGGAGATAGTCGAGTTACGACTTAAGGGCAGTTTTCAGCTATAAATAGGAGGGGTTGTTCTCACTTTTTGGGATCCGGATTTTGAAGCGACGAAGTGCTGCCATTTTGAGAGCTCGACTTCTACACTTCTTCACTTCTTTTCTCCACTCTAATCTAGTGCTTCCATCCATCCAAATCGAAGATCAAGATTGAAGATTCAAGAGCTTAGATTGAAGATCTTCATCTTTTCAAGGGAGATTTCTTCATTTGAAGCGGATTTGTGATAGATCTAGCTTCATCCTTCGCTGTCCAGATCTGAAGTGTGTTGATTTGAGGTTGTTTAGGTGATTTGGTGAGTGGTGATTATCTCTCACACGGATCCAAAGGAGTATATCGGATTGTTGGCTCGATTTGGTGTTAAAATAGAGATTTCCATGCATTTTCTTCATCCTATGTGTAGATCCATATAGATCCATTGTTTATGATGATGTTACATCCATTTTATCATATGTTAACCTATGCAAGTTCATTCATCAAGTTTGTAGAGATATAATCCATGTTTTCATGCTTATTGGACTTTCAACTCTTTAATTACGAAAATGCCATTATTGTTATAATTGTCTACTTAGATCATTTTTGAATGCTTGATTGCTTGGATTGATGTTTGATTTGATTGATTATTATGAACTAGATGATTGATGATTAGATTTAGACCAAAGGTGATTCAAAAGCTAAGGGAAAGGCTCTTGGATTGGAAAAGCTGCTCGTGGCATATGTAGCGGGATGATGAAGCTTTTATGCATAGATTTGATGATGTGATGATGAGATGAGGCTTTGCGAGGATGTAATGAAGTGAGGCAATCATGTGATGAAGACTTGGTCTAATCCAGACGGGATCATTCCAAGCATGTTGATAACTCGGTGATATGATTCGAGTTGAAGATAATGAATGGATATGAGAATAGTCGTCGAGGAGGATGACTAGGAGGCTTGGATAGCATCGTTGTTGAAGGTTCTAGCATGCTCTAAGCAAGAGTACGTTTGGGCAGATTCGATAGTCCCAACGGCCAACTGTTGATGGTCGAGTACTCTGGGCAGATTCGATAGTCCTAGGCACGGGCTGCGACGACGTGCGGGAGTTATGTCTAGAACCGGGGTTTCCATTAGCCCTTGACGGACGGCTGAAAGAATGTGCCGGTCATTCAATTAACGGTGATATCGAAGCAATGATAACAGTGATAGCCAGAGTCATGGATGTTTGGTTGTATCGTCATTCGGACTCAAGAGCGGTATTTTCTGGGTGCTTATCTGATTTAGGCCTTGGTACTTGGAAAACATCGCCCTTGACTCGAGTGATAGTAGCTTTACTTTAAATTGTATGCTCTGCTATGTTTGCTTCTGCTTAGTGTGTGTCTGGGGGCTATCACTGTAGAATGAGGTTGGAGTGGGAGGGTTGTATTCCTATTCCTTTTCCTTTATGCTC
Organism: Allium fistulosum; assembly: GCA_030737815.1. NCBI lineage: Eukaryota > Viridiplantae > Streptophyta > Magnoliopsida > Asparagales > Amaryllidaceae > Allium > Allium fistulosum. Next base: position 407,492,032 of record CM060908.1, on the reverse strand, counting down.
TTTTGGTATGTTGTTAGTTAATTTACTGCTCACTAAGACTGTTGTCTGACTCAAGGCTTTATGTTTTAATTCTTATTGCCTTGGGCTGTTCGTCCATTTTGGGACGGGCAGACTAGGTAGCAGGTGACAGGTGCTGTTCTCTTCTCACGATACTGATATCGAAGACGAGCTGGAGGGTTGCATATTATCTTCTTATTATATGTACTGGGTGTTCCGCTGTTTTGTTTTCTCTGAGAGATATGTAGTGAGGCTGGATGTATTGACTATATGAATGCTTGTATTCAACTATTATGGAGTTTTATAAGATGTCATTTTGTTCTGTAAAGCTTCACTATACATATGTTCTATTGTATTTTGTCCATGCGCTGTGAGTAATACGATAGATCCTGTTGTTTTAATCTTACCTTGACAATCGTCCATGGTCGCCTGGCACACTTTACAGCGCACTATCTCTAGATTCGGTGCAGGGGTCATGGGCGGTCGTCACAAAATTCTTATCTCTTATAAAAGAAATTTAAGAAGAGTTTAAACCAATTTCCTTTTTAATTTCAAACAATCAAGTATAAAACCTGTCAACACTAAAACTCTCGAACCCAGCCTATTTGCTTCGAGTCCCCACCCTAATTTCCCCGAGTCTCCCTCGCAAAAACACTCAAAAGTCTCGAGTCCTTCCCTATCACCTGAGTTCAATACTCCAGCTCCACTACTTCGAGACAAACCCTTAAACACACGAGCAATCTCCCGGGCCAAACAACGATATTCTCGAGTTCGCTTCTTCCATCCCCAAAGAAACTGCTACCAGAACAAACACTCAAGCGTGCACGTGCACAGTCCAGATCGACGCCTCCGGCCATCACCGAGTATCTCCACCCATCGACGATCATCCACCTACCAGAAAACTACCATCACTACTTCGATCACTGCTCGAACTCGAAATCGAGCCTAAAATCTAAAACCAGGAACCAGACAACATTTCCAAAGCCTGTCAACAATCCTTCGTGCTCGCGATTCCGACCACCAGAGAAGCTAATTCTCTGGCCATGCCTTCGCCTATATCCAATCTTCCATTTCCCAAAAACTTGGAACACTCGATCCATCAACAAAGGCAAACGAATTGAATTCATAGCCTAACTTAAAACTAGGGCTACAGGAAAGAAACCATCACCGCGGCTACCAAAAAGATCTTCATCACCATCACCTATTTTTCCAAGCTTCTCTGATTAATCCTCTACCCACAAGAAGAATCCTGAATTGATAAATTAAATTATTTGAATTTTCACCTATATAAATCTTGCTCTGTTGATTTTTACCCAGAGCCATTTCAAGTATATTTTGTCTTAAGTAAAAATTCTAAATTATACTTTATGATGAAATAATCTGATTTTGTTTAAATCTCAAATCCAAACCTAAACTAAATCAAGATGTAATGATTCTGAATCAAACAGAAGCTTGAAAATCAAAGTAACATGAATGTTACAGAAAACAAACATGCACACATGTTATACATCCACATAACAAATATTTCATTCATATAAAATCACACAAAACATACCACTTTCTAGAAAATAACATGCAACAGATGACAGACACTTTAACTTTAAAATAAGTGATGTTACTCATAGATTTGAGAAGGCAGAGTAGAGCATCTAATTGTTAACAGCATACACACTATAAATTTCACATCAGATTCTCATTTATATTTGCAATACTTATTCATTTCAATTATATTAGCATGCAAATCCTATTTTACTTTATGTTTTAAAAGTTACTCACCAGGCATAAACAGAGACAGATTATCTTTGAAATAGCTTGTGAAACTGTTTTGCTTAAGACTGGAAAATGATTTGATCTTTTAAAACTTGAAACTGAAATGCTTTAAATCTCCAGAAGCTTTGCATGCTACTGAAGCTTGATTACAGACAGTCTTGAAGAATAACTGCAGGCTTCCAGAGATGAATTGAAATGAACAATTACGTCACATAGCTCCGAGTTGTTTTGGATCTCTTCTGTGTTTTGATTTGGATAAAAGCTTTGATACCAAATGTGACGACCCGACTTCCTATGCCCAGAAAGTCGCATCATTATGAAGAAAGAAAGGGATAGAAAAGAGAAAGAAGAGAAGAAAGAAAGAAACAACAACAACGATCTCACAGCGGAATGAATAAATTATATTAATAACATAAACTATTACATAGTATACAACAATTATCAGAGTTACACAGATACACATCACATACTAGACAGTTATAAACATCTGTCTAGTTATTACAACTCAATACAATACACACACTATCACAGATATCAACACAGCGGAATACTATATCTACGAACGCCGAAGCCTCCTGCTCCATTGCTCCTCCAGAATATTCGTTAAAGCTAAACCTGAATCCCTTGGCTACTCGTAAAAATTTGAGTACCCAAGAGTTTATAAAACAGAAATAAACACTTGGGTCAGACATGGGTCTGGTGTGAGTAACAGGTTAAACTTGCTTAACTTCAAAACCTTTAGAAAGAAAAGGTATCACGTAAGACTCCCCACAAATAAACATGGGTAAGTTTTTACCTTACGCTAACCAAAACATTTGATAGGAAATCCAGTTATATTATAATAGGGTCTAGGGTTTCCAAATAAATATGAAATAGCTGAAATTGTTACATTATTAAATTCCAGCATACTAGCCACAAAGTGGGTTATACAATCAAAACCGTAAGGGCACGTAGGAAGAATGGGTTTCCATACAATGGCAGGGCTACTGGGGTACCGCCCGTCACAGTACGTGGCCTAGATCACCATACCGAGGAGTACGCCCGCTCCCCTGCAACACAAAGCCGGAACCATCCCTTACTGGATAATTCCGAACAAGATAACCCCGTAGTTGGCGCGACCAACCACACACTAAGCCGAATAAAAAGAAAAGGGACCTCTAGACAGGGATCTATCTTGCTCTCAGTGGGTGCTACCCACGAAACCTTGCTGCACCTCCCCTGTTTTAGCCATTCCCGGTTGATGAGGCTTGAGGTTACGATTACCTTTAATCAGAACATATCACTTAGAATGCTCATCGTCCGCCTGACGATGTGCTGAAAGCATTCAATCCATTCAAGTTCGTTCCGGGTTCGAACGAAACCGAAGGCATTATCTCGTTACACTCGTTTTGGAATCACCCTCAGAGTTAACGACAATAACCCTTGCACTCTGAATCTTCATCTTTACTTGAGATTCACGACCTATCGTTAATTTGGATCGATGTGGTATTCGGGTCTCCAGACCTGGAATCCCGGTATACGGAAACCCGATCCCGGTCTCATCGAAATCCAAAACGTATCTTTTAAGGGCCAAGTTGTTTTAAGGTTAAAACAATTCAATTCTTATCTATATACACAAAGATAGATAATTCAATAGATAATCTACATTATCATCCCAAACAGATAATTCACATTATCATTATAATTCAACCAAACATCCATATCATATATCAATCATATCTCATCAGAGATATCAAACAATGAAATACATTCAATCTCATTCATCCATCCTTATGCAATGATTTATATCATCTAATTAATTTAAAGTGAATTAAACTAATTACTTCATTCTATAAATCCTGCTTACTTAATTATTAATTAAACCAATTAATTAATCATTACTCTAAGTATCCATCTTAATTAATCATTCCTGATTAATAATCCTTTAATTACTTTAAGTAATTAATACTTAATTAATTTCACAAATTAATTATCTTAAACCATTCAGTAATTAATCTTTAATTACTTCATTAATTAATTAATTATACTTAATTACATTAATCCTTAATTAATTACAATTAATTAATTACTTTAATCACTTATTATTTATTAATTAATCAATTCTTAATTACATCATTAATTATATTAATTAATGATCCTTAATTATTCTTAATTAATTATCTTATTTAAATTAATAATTAATTAGTCACATTTATTAATCACCTTTGATTAATCTCATTTAGTAATTAACTACTCTTAATTACTACACTTCATAAATTAATTACTCCTTAATTAATTATCCTTTAATTAATCCCCTGATTAATTATACAAAGTAATTAAACTAAAATTACTTTTATTATTAAAATCTTCTTTAGTTAATTACATCCACTAATTAACTTTAATTACTTTCCTAAGTAATTACACTTCACAAATTACATTTAAGTAATTACTTATCAATCACCAAGTGATTATCTTAATTTAATTAATAAATTAAACTTATCAAATTTATCTAATTAATTACCTTAAGTAATTAATTACTTTAATTACTTTCATTAAGTAATTATACTTAACCAATTCACAAATGATTATCATTAGTTAATTAATCTAATTGATTATCAAAATTAATCATATTAATTAATTATTTAATAATCCCTAATTAATGAAAAACATTTTAAGTTATTTAAAACAATTTCAATTCAAAACTTTCCTTTAATTTCAAACTTAAATACAGATTTAATCTTGATTCTAGATTTAACTTAAATTTTTAAAGCTTTCCTATATTTAACTTCATTTTGAAATTCTAACTATTTAACCATTTAGAATAGATAAACAATTTAAGTTTTTAAACTTATTTTAAAAGAACTGAAATTTAATTCAAATTCCATATTTTAAAATCTCAGATTTAAACTTATTTTAAATTTCTATTTTACAATTTAAACTTTTCAGTTTAAATTTAAAACCAATTATACTTTACTCTTAAAAGTTTTTAAATCCAAATTTAAATTTCAAAACTTAAATTATTACAAAATCTCAGATTCAACTTATTTTTGAATTCAGATTCAAATTCAGATTTTAAACTAAATTTAAATTTCTTGATTTCATTTAAACTTTACTTAAAAATGAAAACAGAACAGGTTTCTGTTTTAAAGTTTAAAGTTTCTCGAAGAGCTTTGGAAAAGGAAGTGGAATGATCAGGGACTGTGGCAAAAATGTTGGATGGCCGTATTGATGACCGTGGCGATCTGTAACAACCCGCCTTCCTATGCCCAGGAAAACGCATCATTATTAAGAAAGAAAGGGATAGAAGAAGAAAAGAAGAGAAGAGAGAACAACAACACATCAAAATCTCACAGCGGAACGAATGAAATATAATATATCACATATGATATTACATAGTATCATATACATCAGAGTACACAACTTACATCACAAAATAGACAGTTATAAATTCTGTCTATTATACAACACTACTACATCCATACAATACATCATCACAGCGGAAACTCTATATATCTACACGCTGAAGCCTCATGCTCCAATCTCCTCCAGAATTCGTCAAGGCTAACCTGAATCCCTTGACTACTCATACAAATTTGAGTACCCAAGAGTTTAATAAAACAGAAAATAAACACTTGGGTCAGACATGGGTCTGGTGTGAGTAAACGGTTAGATTGCTTAACTTTGAAAACCTTTGAAAACAAAAGTATCACGTAAGACTTCCCACAAATAAATATGGGTAAGTTTTTACCTTACGCTAACTAAAACATTTGATAGGAAATCCGATTGTATTATAATAGGGTCTAGGGTTTTCAAGTAAATATGAAATAGCCGAAATTGTTACATTATTAAATTCCAGCATACTAGCCACAAAGTGGGTTATACAATCAAGTCCGTTGGCACTTATTGGATTTTGGATTCCATACAATGGCAGGGCTACTAGGGTACCGCCCGTCACAGTACGTGGCCTAGATCACCGTACCGAGGAGTACGCCCGCTCCCCTGCAACACAAAGCCGGAACCATCCCTTACTGGATAATCCCGAACAAGACAATCCCGTAGTTGGCTGCAGTTCCAACTACCCACTAAGCCGAAATATAGAAAGGGACCTCTAGATAGGGATCTATCTTGCTCTCAGTGGGCGCTACCCACGAAGCCTTGCTGCACCTCCCCTATTTTAGCCATTCCCGGTTGATGAGGCTTGAGGTTACGATTACCTTTAATCAGAACATATCACTTAGAATGCTCATCGTCCGCCTGACGATGTGCTGAAAGCATTCAATCCATACAAGTTCGTTCCGGGTTCGAACGAAACCGAAGGCATTATCTCGTTACACTCGTTTTGGAATCACCCTCAGAGTTAACGACAATAACCCTTGCACTCTGAATCTTCATCTTCACTTGAGATTCACGACCTATCGTTAATTTGGATCGATGTGGTATTCGGGTCTCCAGACCTGGAATACCGGTATACGGAAACCCGATCCCGGTCTCATCGAAATCCAAAACGTATCTTTTAAGGCCAAGTTGTTTAAAGGTTTAAACAATTTAACTTATCTATATTCATACAGATAGATAATTCACAAATCACAATTGATAATCACATTATCAAATAAACAAATGATCTATAACCAAATAGGTCATCCATATCAACATCACAATAGTTAATCTATATTACCATCATAATGCAACCAAGCATTCATACTACACAACATTTCTTATCTCATTTCTGAGATTACATCCATTCAAGACAATCAATGTCATCCATTCTTATATAAGCATTGATTTACTTAATCACAACATAATTAATTTAAAATGAATTAAATTAACTATCTCTATCTTTAATTAATTTAAAGTGAATTAAATTAATTACTTCATCTCTTAATTAATTTAAAATAAATTAAATTAATTACTTCATTATAAATCTTACTTATATAATCATTAATTAAATAAATTAATTAATCATTCTCTAATTATCCACTTTAATTAATCACCTTGATTAATTATATTTTAATTACATTTAAGTAATTATCTTTAATTAATTTCACAAATTAATTATCCTTAATTTAATACAGTAATTAACCTTTAATTACTTCATTAATTAATTAATTATAATTATAATCAATTACTTTAATTCTTAATTAATTTCAATTAATCACCTATCATTTGATTAATTTATCTTAATTAATCAATTCTTAATTAAATCATTAATTATAAACTAATGATCCCTAATTACACCTTTAATTATTTTATTAATTACATTAAGTAATTATTCTTAATTAATCATAATTATTAATCACCTTTGATTAATATAATCCAGTAATTAACTTCCCTTAATTACTTCCATTAATTAATTACTTTTTAATTAATTACCTTAACAAATAATTAATTACCTTATTAATTAACCTTAATCCTTTAATTAAATAAATTATTTAATTAATAACACTAGGTAATTAACCTTAATCACTTCTTATTTAATTACTTTCATAAATAATTATCCTTTAATTACTTTATTAAATAATTTCCCTTTTACTTAATTACATCAAGTAATTATTCCTTAATTACTTCATCAAGTAATTATATTTAATTAATTTATAAGTGATTATCTTTAGTTAATCACTAATTAATTACTTAGTTAATTTATTTAACTAATTATTTAAATTGAATTAAATAATTTCTTAACTATTTATTCTTAAAGATCTTAATTAAGAAAAATCATTATCTTAATTAAATTAATTAAATTGACCAACAATTTAATTATCTTCACATATTAATTATCTTTAATAAATCAAACTCTTAATTACTTAAGATAAATTCTTTATTATAATTGATTTACTAAAATCCTTATTATTTAAATTACATTTAAAATAATACAATTTTATAAATTACATCTACTTAATTTAGTTTTTATTAGGATTTAACTTATAAGTAAGTATTGTTTAATTATCATATACTAAGGTTTAAAAAGCCTAGTTAAGTCAAAATTCATACCTGGTTGCCCCTGTAATCTAAAAACAACCGAGACATGTTTTATAAAGTGAAAATTTAAACTCTGTAATTTATAAATTCAAATGTATAAATTGAAAACATAGATGATAATATGATTTTTAGCATGAATATCATAGTTTTTAGTTTAGTTTAATAAGAGCAGTTCTGGTTTATGTTAGAGATGAAGTTCTGGTGATTTTGATCATCTCAGTGAAATTGGAAGTTCGAAATCTTTAGTAATGGTAGTGGAATGATCATGGATGATAGGAAAATTGTCAGGAGAATTTTTAAGGTAGTAAGACAGAAATGATTTAGGTTTGAAATTTTTAAACCTAGTTTTACTGGGTTAGGGAAAGATGATCGAAATGGGATCTGTAGTCGATCGAGTTGAACGAGGATTTGGAAGATGGAAGTTTAGGTATAGACGTAGTCATGGCCAGAGAATTAGTTTCTCTGATGGTCGGAATCGCGAGCACGAGCGATGTTGCCAGGTTTTGGTCATTGCGATGGTTCTGTTCCAGGTTTTGATTTTTAGGCTCGATTTTGATTTAGTGAATGAATCGAAGATAGGATGATCGTTTTCTAGTATGTGGATGAACGTGGACTGATGGAAGATGTCGTCGATGACCGGAGTTGCCGTAGGTGACCGTGCACGTGCACGAGATCGAAGATTATATCTGGGTGAAGTCTGTTTCACTGGAGAAGACGAATGCAAGTTTTTCTCGGGTTTGTTCGTGGGAGTCTCGGGAATTTTGATGGGCGACTCGAAGTATTTAGAGCTGGAGTGTTGGACTCAAGTGGCAGAGAAGGACTCGAGACTTTTGAGTGTTTTTGCGAGGGAGACTCGGGAAATTTAGGGTTGCGACTCGAAGTGATTTAGTGGAGACTCGAGTACTTTTAGTGTTGCCAGGTTTTATACCTGTCAGTTTGAAATTTAAATCTAATTTAAATTTTGAAGCAATAGTTAATCAGTAAATCAAAGTTTGATATATGAAGACAAGTTTAGTTTTAAACTTTAATATTAGATAAATAGTTTTATGAATTTAAATGTTTAAATAGGTTTAAATGTAGTTATGTTTAAATGTTTTAAATCTAAGAAGAAATTTGATTTAAGTTCTTTTAAAAACTTCTTAGAAAATATAAGAATTTTAATAAGTAAAAGTTTTTAAATTGGTTTTAAAAACTTAGTTAAAAATAAATTGGTATTCATTTTAAATACAGAATTTAAAATGAAATTTAAAAGTAGATTTGAAATGGATGTTTCAAATATGAATGGTAAATGATAACTTGTTTATCAATAAGAATAAAGTTTATCTTAAAATAATTAAAGACTTGTGTTTATTTAATTTATTAGGAGATTTAATAGATAATTAATTTAATTTGATTAATTAATCATTTGGATTAATTAAATAGGTAATTAAAGGTTTAAACTAATTTATGTATGATTAAGATTAATTAATTAGGGATGATTAATTTGTAGTTAGGGATTATAAATTAGAGTATTTATTAATGGTTAGGAATTAATTAATAAGTAATTAAATATTAATTAAGTTATGGTTAACACTTAATTAATTTAGTAATTAGAGATTAATAAATTGGTTATTAAGATTTATTAATTTAGGATTAATAATAATTAATATAAGATAATTACTTAAGGAAAGTAATTAAATAATAGTTAATAAAGTCATTAACTATGGGTTATTAAATAATTAATTAATAGGATTAATTTAATAGTTAATTAGATTAATTAATTTAAAGATAATCAATTATAGAATTTGTTTAAATGTAATTACTTATTGGAAGTAATTAAGAATTAATTACTTATTGTAATTAATTGAAGTTAATTTGATTTAGTTAAATTAATTAATTAAGTTTAATTAATTTAGAATAATCAAGAGATGATTTGATAATAATTACATAATGTAATTATTAAGGTAAGTTTATTTAGAGAAGTAAATAATAAGATAATTACTGGAAGTAATTAGTTGAATAAATGATTTTATTAATAGAAGTAATTTGAGTTAATTACTTTGAATAATTAATCAAGGGATTAATTAAGAAATTAATTAAGGAGTAATTAATTTAGTTAATGAAAGTAATTAAGGGTAATTAATTACTGATTGAAGATTAATCAAGGTGATTAATAAATATTGTTTAATTAAAGATTAATTACTTAATGTAATTAATTTAATTGAGTAATTAATAATTAAGTTGTAATTAAGGATCATTAATTAATATAATTAATGATGTAATTAAGATTGATTAATTTAGTAATAATTAATAATGAAGTGATTAATTAATGTAATTAATTAAGGATTAATGTAATTAATTATAGTTGATTAAGTTAATTAATTTTAGTAAATTAATTAATGAAGTAATTAAAGGTTAATTACTATAAGTGGTTAAGGATAATTAATTTGAGAAATTAATTGAGGATAAATTACTTGGATGTAATTAAAAGATAATTAATCAAAGATGATTAATTGAAATGAAATATTAGAAGATAATTAATTAATTAAATTGTAATTAATTAATGGTTAAGTAAGCAGGATTTATAAAATGAAGTAATTAATTTAATTTAATTTAAATTAATTAGAGATGATAAATCATTACTTATGAATGGGTGTTAGTATTGAATACTTGGCATTGATTGATATCTCTGATGAGATATATGCTGTGTGATATGGATGTTAGTTGAATTGTATGGATTATCTGATAATGTTGATTATCTGTTGTAAATTATCTTTCTTTGTGTATAAAGATAATGAATCAAATTGTTTTAACCTTTAAAACAACTTGGCCTTAAAAGATACGCTTTGGATTTCGATGAGACCGGGATCGGGTTTCCGTATACCGGATTTCCAGGTCTGGAGACCCGAATACCACATCGATCCAAATTAACGATAGGTCGTGAATCAAGTGAAGATGAAGATTCAGAGTGCAAGGGTTATTGTCGTTAACTCTGAGGGTGATTCCAAAACGAGTGTAACGAGATAATGCCTTCGGTTTCGTTCGAACCCGGAACGAACTTGTATGGATTGAATGCTTTCAGCACATCGTCAGGTGGACGATGAGCATTCTAAGTGATGTGTTCTTTTCTAAGGTAATCGTGACCTCAAGCCTCACAAACCGGGAATGGCTAAAACAGGGGAGGTGCAGCAAGGTTAGTGGGTAGCACCCAAGTAGGACAAGGTTACCTCTGTCTAGATGTCCCTTTCTATTTTCGACTTAGTGGTGCGGTTGCTGATCCCAACCGTGAGGTATCTTGTGCGGGAATTATCCAGTAAGGGATGTTCCGACCTTGTGTTGCAGGGGATTGGGAATGATCCTCGGTACGGTGATCTAGGCATTCGCTCAACCTATGCTCTGATACCAACTGTAACGTCCTAGGCTTTTCAACCTTCAGCAACGGTTCACGACCGGTAGGCTTTTCAACCATCCCAGCCCCGCTGTGGCTCACAGTGATACCTCGGGTTTGCTTTTACGGCCACCCTCTCGAGTCGCAACCAACCCCGCAAGGCCTTATACTACCCCCGGGGGCATGTAGGGGTAAGAGTCTCCCGTTCGCCACCTAACGCAAAGCGAGACCCCCTATCATGCTGTATATATGACAATTAATTATAAAAGTAATTACTGGAGACTCTTACCCCTACCGGCATGTAGATGAAGTAATTAATTTAATTCACTTTAAATTATTTTTTTCTTTTTTTTTTATTATTTTCTATTTTTTTTTTAATTTTTTTTTTAATATCTTATTTTCTTTTTTTATATTTTTTTTTATATATACTTTATTTTTTAATTTTTTTTTTTATATTTTATTATTATATTTTATATATTTTTATATTTATTTTTTATTTATAATTTTTTTTTAATAATTTTATATTTTTTTTTTATTTTTATATTTTTTTTAATCTTTTATTTCTTACTTTTCTATTTTTTTTTATATATATTTTTTATTTTTATTTTTTTTATTCTATTTTTTATTTATTTTTTTTCATTTTATTTATTATTATTTTTATTTAATATTTTTATTTTATTTCTTTTTATTTTTTTATTATTAATATATATTATTACATTTTATTATTTTTTTTTTATTTTTTTTTCTCTTTTTTTTTATTATTTTTTATTTTTTTATTTATTTTATTTTTTTATTTTTTTTAATTATTTTTTTTTTATATATTTTTTTATTTATATTTATTAATTTTATTTTTTTAATTTATATTTTTTTTATATAAATTATAATAATAATAATAATTAAAAAAATATAAAATAAATAAAAAATATAAAAATAGCTACTCGTAAAAATTTGAGTACCCAAGAGTTTATAAAACAGAAATAAACACTTGGGTCAGACATATTTTTACGAGTAGCTATTTTTATATTTTTTATTTATTTTATATTTTTTTTAATTATTATTATTATTATAATTTATATAAAAATATATATAAATATAAATATAGAATATATTTAAAAAAATAAAAATATAAATAAAAAATTGAATAAAAAAAATAAAAATAAAATATAATTTAAATAAATAATATTATAATAAAATAATAATTATACATATAATATATTTATAATTTATTTTATTTATATTATATAATTATTATTTTATTATAATATTATTTATTTAAATTATATTTTTTTTTATTCAATTTTTTATTTTTATTTTTATTTTTTTAAATATATTCTATATTTATATTTATATATATTTTTATATAAATTATAATAATAATAATAATTAAAAAATATATAAAATAAATAAAAAATATAAAAATAGCTACTCGTAAAAATATGTCTGACCCAAGTGTTTATTTCTGTTTTATAAACTCTTGGGTACTCAAATTTTTACGAGTAGCTATTTTTATATTTTTTATTTATTTTATATTTTTTTAATTATTATTATTATTATCTTGTGACGACCCGACTTTTTCTCCACAGAAAGTCGTATCATCACAAGTGGTATCAGAGCATAGGTTGAGCGAATGCCTAAAAAAAAGGAAAATGAGATTGAATGTATTTCATTGTTTGATATCTCTGATGAGATATGATTGATATATGATATGGATGTTTGGTTGAATTATAATGATAATGTGAATTATCTGTTTGGGATGATAATGTAGATTATCTATTGAATTATCTATCTTTGTGTATATAGATAAGAATTGAATTGTTTTAACCTTAAAACAACTTGGCCCTTAAAAGATACGTTTTGGATTTCGATGAGACCGGGATCGGGTTTGCTACATTACAGCGTGATAGGGGGTTCTCGCTTTGCGTTAGGTGGCGAACGGGAGACTCTTACCCCTACATGTCCCCGGGGGTAGTATAAGGCCTTGCGGGGTTGGTTGCGACTCGAGAGGGTGGCCGTAAAAGCAAACCCGAGGTATCACTGTGAGCCACAGCGGGGCTGGGATGGTTGAAAAGCCTACCGGTCGTGAACCGTTGCTGAAGGTTGAAAAGCCTAGGACATTACAGTTGGGTAATTATCAAATTTCCAAATCATTATCTTAAATTAATTTAACTAATTAATTAAATTTAAAATGAATTTTGAAGATAAAATTTATGTAAATTGATTTAAAATACTTTGTAAATGATAACTTGATTATTAATAAGAATAAAGTTTTATCTTAAAGTAATTAAAGATTTGTGTTCAATAAATTAATTAGGAAATTTAATGGATAATTAATTTGTTTGATTAATTAATCATTTGGATTAATTAAATAAGTAATTAAAGGTTTAAACTAATTTATTTATGATTAAGATTAAATAATTAGGAATGATTAATTTATAATTGAGGATTATAAATTAGAGTATTAATTAATGATTAAGAATTAATTAATAGTGTAATTAAATATTAATTAAGTTATGGTTAACACTTAATTAATTTAGTAATTAGAGATTAATAAATTGGTTATTAAGATTTATTAATTTAGAATTAATAATATTAATATAAGTTAATTACTTAAGGAAAGTAATTAAATAATAGTTAATGAGGTCATTAACTATGGATTATTTAATAATTAATTAATAGGATTAATTTTAATAGTTAATTAGATTAATTAATTTGAAGATAATCAATTATAGAATTTGTTTAAATGTAATTACTTATTGGAAGTAATTAAGAATTAATTACTTATAGTAATTAATTGAAGTTAATTTGATTTAGTTAAATTAATTAATTAAGTTTAATTAATTTAGAATAATCAAGAGATGATTTGATAATAATTACTTAATGTAATTATTAAGGTAAGTTTATTTAGGGAAGTAAATAATATATAATTACTGGAAGTAATTAGTTGAATAATGATTTTATTAATAGAAGTAATTTGAGTTAATTACTTTGAATAATTAATCAAGGGATTAATTAAGAAATTAATTAAGGAGTAATTAATTTAGTTAATGAAACTAATTAAGGGTAATTAATTACTGATTGAAGATTAATCAAGGGTGATTAATAAATGTTGTTTAAATAAAGATTAATTACTTAATGTAATTAATTTAATTAAGTAATTAATAATTAAGTTGTAATTAAGGATCATTAATTAATATAATTAATGATGTAATTAAGATTGGTTAATTAAGTAATAATTAATAAATGAAGTAATTAATCAATGTAATTAATTAAGGATTAATGTAATTAATTATAGTTGATTAAGTTAATTAATTTTAGTAAATTAATTAATGAAGTAATTAAAGGTTAATTACAATAAGTGGTTAAGGATAATTAATTTAAGTAATTAATTGAGAATAAATTTCTTGAATGTAATCAAAAGATAATTAATCAAGATGATTAATTGAAATGAAATATTAGAAGATAATTAATTAATTGATTTTAATTAATAAATGGTTAAGTAAGAAGGATTTATAAAATAAAGTAATTAATTTAATTCACTTTAAATTAATTAGAGATGATATAAATCATTACTTATGAATGGGTGTTAGTATTGGATACTTGACATTGATTGATATCTCTGATGAGATATATGCTGTGTGATATGGATGTTAGTTGAATTGTATGGATTATCTGATAATGTTGATTATCTGTTGTGAATTATCTTTCTTTGTGTATAAAGATAATGAATTAAATTGTTTTAACCTTTAAAACAACTTGGCCTTAAAAGATACGCTTTGGATTTCGATGAGACCGGGATCGGGTTTCCGTATACCGGATTTCCAGGTCTGGAGACCCGAATACCACATCGATCCAAATTAACGATAGGTCGTGAATTAAGTGAAGATGAAGATTCAGAGTGCAAGGGTTATTGTCGTTAACTCTGAGGGTGATTCCAAAACGAGTGTAACGAGATAATGCCTTCGGTTTCGTTCGAACCCGGAACGAACTTGTATGGATTGAATGCTTTCAGAACATCGTCAGGTGGACGATGAGCATTCTAAGTGATGTGTTCTTTTCTAAGGTAATCGTGACCTCAAGCCTCACAAACCGGGAATGGCTAAAACAGGGGAGGTGCAGCAAGGTTAGTGGGTAGCACCCAAGTAGGACAAGGTTACCTCTGTCTAGATGTCCCTTTCTATTTTCGACTTAGTGGTGCGGTTGCTGATCCCAACCGTGAGGTATCTTGTGCGGGAATTATCCAGTAAGGGATGTTCCGACCTTGTGTTGCAGGGGATTGGGAGTGATCCTCGGTACGGTGATCTAGGCCACGTACTGTGACGGGCGGTACCCCGGTAGCCCTGCCATTGTATGGAATCCAAAATCCAATAAGTGCCAACGGACTTGATTGTATAACCCACTTTGTGGCTAGTATGCTGGAATTTAATAATGTAACAATTTCAGCTATTTCATATTTATTTGAAAACCCTAGACCCTATTACAATACAATCGAATTTCCTATCAAATGTTTTGGTTAGCGTAAGGTAAAAACTTACCCATGTTTATGTGTGGGAAGTCTTACGTGATACCTTTTCTTTCAAAAGGTTTTGAAGTTAAGCAAGTTTAACCTGTTACTCACACCAGACCCATGTCTGACCCAAGTTGTTTATTTCTGTTTTATAAACTCTTGGGTACTCAAATTTTTACGAGTAGCCAAGGGATTCAGGTTAGCCTTGACGAATTGTGGAGGAGCAATGGAGCAGGAGGCTTCAGCGTTGTAGATATAGATAGTAGTTTTCGCTGTGTTGATCTTGTTTAGATCTTTGTTTTGTATTGAGTTGTAATAACTAGACAGATGTTTATAACTGTCTAGTATATGATGTGTAATCTGTGTAACTCTGATAGATGTATATGATACTATGTAATAGTTATATGATATATTATATTTTGTTCCGTTTCCGCTGTGAGTATTTGTGTTGTTTTCTTTCTCTTTCTCTTCTTTTCTATTTCTCACCCCTTTCTTTCTTATTAATGATTCGTCATTCTGTAGAATGAGTGGCGGGTTGTTACAGTGGTATCAAAGCATGTAGGGGGTTCTCGCTTTGCGTTAGGTGGCGAACGGGAGACTCTTACCCCTACATGCCCCCGGGGGTAGTATAAGGCCTTGCGGGGTTGGTTGCGACTCGAGAGGGTGGCCGTAAAAGCAAACCCGAGGTATCACTGTGAGCCACAGCGGGGCTGGGATGGTTGAAAAGCCTACCGGTCGTGAGCCGTTGCTGAAGGTTGAAAAGCCTAGGACGTTACAAGTGGTATCAGAGCGAGGTTGAGCGAATGCCTAAGCTTTTGGTTAAGTGTATATCAAAACACTAGGTTGAGTGAATACCTAGGTTCGGAAGGGTTGTTCATTAGAGATAGGATCTGTAGCAACCTGTTTGAGTGTATATATATATACGAGAGCGCGTATTTGTTAGTTATATAAAATGATTTTATATTGTGTTAATTGATCGGTTGGGTGGTATATGGATTCTGGTCAATACGAGTAGCTAACGTTATTGATAGGGATCTCTAAACACTTGACCAGGCCAACAGACACAATATTGTTTTAAAAAGGTAGATGAAATAATTTTACCCAGATATAATTTCTATATAAAAAAAGTATCATTTTAAATGTATATGGTATTTGTAATGATTAGTTGAGATGATAATAATTTATCATCTAGGATTAGGAGTCTGAGTGTTGAGGTTGGAAGTGTATTTGTCGAGACTGTAAACCTAATACCGTCTCGAGTGAACTTTGCAATTGTAAGGATTTCACAATCTCTGAAGTAAATCTGTTATGGTTCGGAGTTTTTCTTTGAAGGTTGGATGAGTAGAGTTTGGATCTGTCGATTGGGCAGAAGCGAGTGATGGTATCTTGATACCTCATGAAGAAGTAGCTGTGTGATGAAATGCAGTGACTATGGATGTCTCCGAAGATGTTTTCTTTCGGAGCGAATTTAAGGAAGAATGTCTGTTGCGGTGTTGTGGTTGAGTTCAGCAGAGTGTTTGGTTTGAGGCCCGAGTTTCTCGAAGAGCTTAGGATAAGGAAGTCTTTGGCATCTGCGTCAGCAGTGCAGCTCGGAGTGTTCTGTGTGTTGGCAGGAAGTTTTCTGACTGAGCATTTTTCTTGTGGTGGAGTTCAGAAGCAGCAGAGTGGATCCAGTTCTTCGATGGATTGGTTAGTCAAGTGTAAGCTGTTCTGATTGGTAAAGGGAGAACAGTCTGTTTGGAATTAGGCTGGGTTGATCGCAAAAGTGACTTGGGATTGCTGAGTGTTCTCTTGAGTTATTCGAGATTTCCGGATGTCTTTAGGAAGTTAGAGGTTTGCCCGCATCTGGAGATTAAGTTTCTTATCGACTTGGATTCCAGGAATGGTATCGGTGGTTCATCTAGTTGAAGGATGGTTCGTTGAGCTGGAGTTTGGCGAAGCAGCTCAGGTTTTGATGGAGTATCTGAGTTTTCTTTTTCTTTTTGGATCTGTGGAACCATATTCCGGGATGTGCTATCCAGTTTGTACTCGTGTTCTTCATCAGCATTTCTTCTACTCCAAATCAGAGTTATGCAGCGAAAGCAGTTTGGCGAGTGCTCCTATTTGTCTTTTCTGGATTGAAGGAGTAAGTTTAGTCTCCTGTTGTTTGAGGAGTAGAGTTGGTGTTTTTGGTTTTAGTTGATCTTGGAAAGATCATTGTGTTGGGTTATTTTTGATCTAGTTGTTTCTAGAGGCAGCAGCGAAGGTTGAGTTGATCAGGAAGGATGTAGGAAGCCCAAGATCGTCAGAAGAGTTTTGTATATATGAGACAAAGGAATTTGGATTTCGAAGACGGAGATTTGATTTTGGATAAGTTTTCTCCGATCGAAGGAGCTATAAGATTGGGTAAGTTTGGAAAGTCAGCTCCGAGATATTTAGGATCTCTTCTATGTTCTGATTTGGATAAGAGCTTGGTCTACAGGATTGAATTGTCAGTTTGGATAACTGGAATTCAATGTGTTTCATGTATCTCTGAGGGAGTACGTGTTTGATCTATCTCTGGTTTTGGAACCAGCAGTTCAGGGAGGTTTGGTTGTTGAGTCAGACTCGTTTGTAGTCTGATAACCTGTTTAGTTTTGTAGATCTAGATGAGTAGGAGCTCTGTAGCTTCGTAGTTTAGATTGTTTGTAGAGTGAGTATCCCGATATTTATACCGAGGAAACTCGAAGAAATTCTATCTAGAATTTTGTCTGGATAGTTAGAATTGTTTGTTTGGATGATTGGTTGCTATGGTTGAAAATATATGATTGTGTTTTAAAACTAAAATCTTTAAGGAGATTATTAAATTACCTTTGCTTTTAAATTTCGGGGACGAAATTATTTTAAGGGGGGAGGAATGTGATATCCCGGAAATTTGAGCAATATTAATTTAATAATCTGTTAAATAATTAAATTGATATTGATAATCTTTAATAATAAAATGTGAATTTAATTTAATAATCTTTGTTAATAAAGATTTAAATTGGTTTAACAATCTTCTTTAATAAATATTTAATTGGTAAATTTATCTTTTAAAACTAATAAAATGTGTTCTATTTATAATGTATATATATAATTGTATATGTTGTAAAAAGAAAAGCTTTGGATTGAATTTAACAAATAAAACATAATTTTCAAATTCTAATATATTTTGGTAATTTGAGAATTATAATTAAATTTAATATAAATATTTTCAAAGATTTATCAAATAGTTAACTATATAGTTTTAAAATACTTAAGGAAAATGTGTAATGGGTTAAATTATATTATAACTTAAGTTTTAAATTTAATTAAGATTAACAAAAAGGTTTGCTTTATTTTATTTTTGAATATAGCTTAATAAATATGATTTGTAAATAGATATGAAAGTTTAAAATACAATTAGTATATGAAACATTAATCCATTCAAGTAATAAGTAATTTATAATCTCTTTTATAAATTATATAAAATTGTCAAAGATGTTATTTTCAAATAATGGATATATGTATTGTTTTTATTTATGAATATACTTTGTTTTATTTCTTTAAAATTAGCTATATATATAACTAAGTATTTATAAACTAATTAATTAAGTTAAAAAGCTTTTATTTACATTTAAACTTAAAAAGAAATTACTTAAATGACATGTGTTAATACATTAAGTAACCTAATAGCATGTGTTAAGTAAATATTAATTCAAGATGACAAATGTTGATATTTGAGACAAGTGTCATTAAATTTAGTTTTTTTTTATTTTATTTTTATTTTTAAAGCATTTTCAGTTTATATAAGCATTTGCCCTCTTCCTTCTTTTTCTTTTCTCATTTTACAATTCTATACTAAAGAAAATTTCAGCTGAAACTTATTTTTCAAAATCAAATCCGAAATCAATACTTCTCAAACAAAAATCTAATTCAATAACCTGAAACATTCTCCTCAAACCAGAAATATTCAAAAACCTGTAACTCATTTTTTAAAAGAAGACTGCAAATCATTTTTAAAAAGGAAACAAATCTGCATTTTCTTCATCTGGAAGCCTGCATTTGTTCTTCAAGTCTGTTTGTAACCAAGTTTCAGTAGCATGCAAAGCTTCTGGGGATTTAAAGCATTTCAGTTTCAAGTTTTAAAAGATCAGAGCATTTTCCAGTTTTTAAAGTTCAAAAGTTATCAAAGGTTTTTCAAAATGGAGGCTCTGTTCTTCTTTAAACTGGTGAGTAAACATTTCAACTTAAAAACAGTTTTAAAAATATGTTGTTATATAGCTGCATGTGATGAATTGCTGTAGAATATGGTTGTATATGTTATGATGTGAATGCATGCATATATATGAATGTCTGTGCATATGAATATGAATGTATATGTCTGTATATATATATATACATCCTGTTCTCTGTTTTAAAAAGTGAGTAAACAAACTTTTCAAAACTAAAAATCTTTTAATCTTTAATGCATGTGGTAGATCTGTGTATTAGTATAGTATATCATGTTGAATAGATGTATGGATGTGAATATATCTGTATACATATAAATTGCTCCTCTGTTCTAGTTTTCCAGTAAGCCAACCTACTTGATTTTTACTTCTATGTCTTGATGTTTGAATTGACAATGGAAGTATATTATGAAAAATGTTTGTTTAATGGTTAAATAGGCCTGCATGCTTGTATATATATATGTGTGTAAATTTGTGTGTGCATGTCTGTATGATATCATTGATTCTGTTCATTGTTTCCAGTTTTTAAAACCTGTTCAAAATTCAATTCCTCTCCCCATAATCTTCTATAGATTGTTATGTTAAAACAAAATGGATTTAAAATTATCAGAACTTAATTTTAAAAATACTTGTAAGTATGGTTAACAAGTAGTTTAACCTGGAACGAGAATATGCAGTGGAACTTAATATATGATAAAATTCGATTTCCTTAATTATTTGATTTACTTATATAATCTAAATCGTTTTCGAAAACGATGATTTTTGAAAGTGGAATCAAGATTTTTAACAGTGTATTGAAAGAGAAATCGTGGGATGAACGGAAAATGCATTTTCGTCCATTCCTGTTGATCGGCAATGTTTGGTGTGTCGTGATTGTTCATGGTGGAAGCTGGCACGTTGGAGATCTCTGGAAAAATGGTGAACGAATTTCTCAAACGCCACGGTGGCCGCGCGTTGTCGAAATAGGGTTTAAGGACTAGTTTTGGGTCGGCATAGTTCTCGAGCTCGTGCGTGATCGAGGGTAGATCGGAGACAATCGCAGGTGGGGGAAAAGGTGAATGGGTCTTCGGCGAGGCTATGGCCAGAATTTCGAAGTCTCTGGTGATCGGAATTCTTGGGGCGAGGTGATTTGGTCGACCATGTCTAGTTCCAGTAAGATTTTGATTTGCTCAATTTCGAGTTGGATGTATTTTCGAGTTTCTAGGAGTTTGGGCTAGTCGACGATGATGTCGATGACATTTTGAAGGTCGCGACGATGATCGGAAGGAGTCAGGGTGGATGTGCACGTGTACGTGTGCACGGGGTATTTGGTTCTGGGTTTCGCTTGTTTGGGAAAGAAGAGGAATACTCGGGGTTTCTCGAGTCGTTTAGGTTTTTACTCGAAGTGATGCTCGTGTGTTTGAGGGCGTGACTGGAGTGGAACTCGAGTAGATTGAAATTTTTAGCCTGATAACAGTTTAGTGGTAACAGGTTTTAAAATTTAAAAATTTAAACAAGTTTTTGAAATAAAAGAAAGAAGAGAACTCGGTGGCTCTCAAGTAATGATCGGATTAGACCAAAGTAAGTTTAGAAACAGTTTTCAAAAGTTTAAAGATTTTTATAAAAGGAAGTTTTAAAATTTAAATTGAAAGTAGATGTAAACTTTTACCCGGAAATGTTTAAAGCATTTAAGGTAAGTTATGTTTTGTAACTTTAATTTATCTGGTTAAATGAGTATCTTAGAAACTTAATTAATGATTTAATTAAGTAAAATTAATTATTAAGATAAAATGATTAATGGTAATTAAGGTATTAATAAGAGAATGTTTTATCTTAAATAATTAAGATTTTTAAGGTCTTGAAATTAATTAAGTTAATTAAGGTAAATTAAGTATAAGTAATTCATTTAATTAATAATGATAAAGAATTAATTAAGAAATTACTTAAGAACAATTAATTGATTTAATTAATTTATTTAAAATTAATAATTAAGGGTTATAAGTTAATTAATTAGAGGTTAATTAATTTAAAATTAAGGATAATTACTTAATATAATTAATAAGGTAGAATTACTTAGTATAAGTAATTAGTGGTTAATTAATGAATAAAGGATAATTATTTAATGAACTAATTAGAGTTAATTAATAGAAGTAATTAAGGAATTAATTACTCAATGTAATTAATTAAGTTTAAATGAAATTTGTTTAAGTTAATTAAATAAGTTTAATTAATTTAAACACTTGATGATATGATAAATAATTACTTAATGTAATTAATGGAGTATAATTATTTAGTAAAATAATTAATGATAATTACTGGATGTAATTAATGAAAGATGAATTAAGGATGAAAGAAATTTGGATTAAATTACTTTGAAATTAATCAAGGGACTAATTAAAGATAATTAATTAAGGAATAATTAATTTATATAATTAAGTAATTAAGGGAAGTTAATTATTGAATGAGATTAATCAAAGGTAATTTATAAATGTGACTAATTAAAGATTAATTATTAAATGTAATTAATTTAAATGGAGTAATTAATTAAAGAAGTAATTAAGAAATCATTAATTAAATATAGTTAATGATGTAATTAAAAGTTGATTAATTAAGACTAATTAATCAATAATAAGTAATTAAAAAGTAATTAATTAATGTAATTAATTAAGGATTAA
Source organism: Allium fistulosum (assembly GCA_030737815.1). Lineage (NCBI taxonomy): Eukaryota > Viridiplantae > Streptophyta > Magnoliopsida > Asparagales > Amaryllidaceae > Allium > Allium fistulosum. The sequence continues at coordinate 407,469,577 of CM060908.1, read as the reverse complement.
AGTGATTAATTATAGTTAATTAGTTTATGAAGTAATTAAAGGTTAATTACTATAATGGTTAAGAATAATTAATTTGTGAAATTAATTAAAGACTAATTACTTGAATGTAATTAAAAGATAATTAATCAAGGATGATTAATTGAAATGAATAATTAGAGGATAATTAATTAATTGATTTATAATTAATTAATGGTTAAGTAAGTAGGATTTATAGAATGAAGTAATTAATTTAATTCAATTTAAATTAATTAGAGATGATATAAATCATTACTTATGGATGGATGATAATACTGAATGCTTTGCATTGATTGATATCTCTGATGAGATATATGCTGTATGATATGGATGTTAGTTGAATTGTATGGATTATCTGATAATGTTGATTATCTGTTGTAAATTATCTGCCTTTGTGAATAAAGATAATAAATTAAATTGTTTTAACCTTTAAAACAACTTGGCCTTAAAAGATACGCTTTGGATTTCGATGAGACCGGGATCGGGTTTCCGTATACCGGATTTCCAGGTCTGGAGACCCGAATACCACATCGATCCAAATTAACGATAGGTCGTGAATCAAGTGAAGATGAAGATTCAGAGTGCAAGGGTTATTGTCGTTAACTCTGAGGGTGATTCCAAAACGAGTGTAACGAGATAATGCCTTCGGTTTCGTTCGAACCCGGAACGAACTTGTATGGATTGAATGCTTTCAGCACATCGTCAGGAGGACGATGAGCATTCTAAGATAGATGTGTTCTTTTTAAAGGTAATCGTGACCTCAAGCCTCACAAACCGGAAATGGCTAAAACAGGGGAGGTGCAGCAAGGTTAGTGGGTAGCACCCAAGTAGGACAAGGTTACCTCTGTCTAGATGTCCCTTTCTATTTTCGACTTAGTGGTGCGGTTGCTGATCCCAACCGTGAGGTATCTTGTGCGGGAATTATCCAGTAAGGGATGTTCCGACCTTGTGTTGCAGGGGATTGGGAGTGATCCTCGGTACGGTGATCTAGGCCACGTACTGTGACGGGCGGTACCCCAGTAGCCCTGCCATTGTATGGAATCCAATCTCCAATAAGTGATAACGGATTTGATTGTATAACCCACTTTGTTGGCTAGTATGCTGGAATTTAATAATGTAACAATTTCAGCTATTTCTTATTTACTTGGAAACCCTAGACCTATTATAATATAACCGGATTTCCTATCAATGTTTTGGTTAGCGTAAGGTAAAAACTTTTCCATGTTTATGTGTGGGAAGTCTTACGTGATACATTTGTTTTCAAAAGGTTTTGAAGTTAAGCAAGTTTAACCCGTTTACTCACACCAGACCCATGTCTGACCCAAGTGTTTATTTTCTGTTTTATAAACTCTTGGGTACTCAAATTTTTACGAGTAGCCAAGGGATTCAGGTTAGCTTTGACGAATCTATGGAGGAGATATGGAGCAGGAGGCTTCAGCATTCGTAGATATATAGTGTTCCGCTGTGTTGGTTTCTCTGAGTCTTTTGTTTGAGTTATATCTTGAGTTGTATAATAGACAGAAATTTATAACTGTCTATTTTGTGATGTATAAGTTGTGTACTCTGATTATGTAAAGACTATGTAATAGTTATGTGATATATTATATTTTGTTCCGTTTCCGCTGTGAGTATTTTATATTCCAGATAGTTAGAAGAAAAAGAAAGAGATAGAAGGAAGAAACAGAAAGAAGAAAGAAGAACAGAGAACACAACATCTCACATTCGCAGCGGATTAAATATAATAACAAATAATAATATCAGTTATACAAGGAAAACTGTATTTGTTAATTACATTTTAATACATCAGAGTTACAACATTCACAAATGTACTAGACAGTTAGAATTAACATGTCTCAGACAACTATAATATATCACAGCGGAATATACTCCATACGTTCCTGCCATCCAGCTCGCCTCCTGAGCTCCAAAACGTCCTTACCTGAAATCTGTAATACTCGGTCTGACCCGAGCATTACATCAAAGTAACACCCGGGTCAGGCTGGAAACCAGCGTGAGTAAACTCATATAATATGAATACTAAGCTATAACATATGTGAGTATCAAGGCAACTCGTACCCTTTACGAGTTCTTATAGTCAAACATTTATCACACACTACTGTTTCCAGGTTAAATGTCCATTTTACTCAATTCATTCCATTCCAGCCTGTTGATTACACATGTCAAATCTACAAAGAATTATAGATTACTAATCGAAGTGGTTCCGGATATCGCTGATATCCGATCCCGGTCTCTTCGAATTCAAATATCATCCTTTTTAAGCCAAGATGTTTAAATTAAACAATTTAATTTAAATTCAAGATATCATATAACAATTCATCTCAGATAGATAACCTACATTATCACAGTTCAACTCTACCGTATCCTATCACAGTACAATACAAGTTATCAGACTAGATATTAATCCATTCCTTTAATATTGTTCAATCATCAATAAGCAAGATCGATTTATCACCATTTCTAATTAATTTTAATTGCTTTTAAATCTTGCTTACTTAACATTAATTAATTATAACCATTGATTAATCCTCCATTAATTATCTATCTAAATTAATTATTCATAATTACTTTCATTAAGTAATTATACCATTGGTTAATTATCCTTAATTAATTAACCTTTAATTATTAAATAATTATCCTCTAAAAATTAATTAAATTAATTAACCCTCAACAAATTAATCCTTAATTATTTACATTAAGTAATTATCATTTATGTAATTACTTACATTAATTATTCTCTAATTACCAATTAATTAATCTCAAATTTCCAATTAATTAATCTCCAAATTAATTAATTTTTAATCTTAATTTTTAATCAATTAAATTAAAAATTAATTACTCTGTAATTACTTCATTAATTTAATTAATCCTTAATTATTCAGAGTCTTAATTAACTTTAGTATAAACTATTGTTCTTATTAATTTTCTTTATTATGATTAACACACAAATATAAAACATTTTATTCTTTTACTTAATTACATTTCTAAATAAAGTTTAAAATAACTTAAAACTTTAACTTAGTAAATTCAAGTTAACAAATTATATAACTTACTAAATCAATTATTAAACACATTTATTTTATAAAGAATAGATTTAAACTTGATTTATTTAAATTTAAATTTTTTTTTTCAATTAAATTTTTAAACTGTTTTATTACTTTGGGTTCAACCTGGAACCCATCCCGAGTCACATTCGTAAATTACCCAAGCTTGAACCGTGTTTCCCAACCCCGTCTTTTACTTCGAGTAAAATCCCACTTCCCTCGAGCTTATTCCCGAGCCTCTCATTCTTTCCCAATTCCATAGATACCCAGATACACTCTACCACCCTGTGCACGTACACCATCACCAGAGTAGCCTCCGACCTCTGATGAGTCTTCCAGCACATCTCCCTTCGCCGCTGCACCCCAATCCGATCATCAATACATAAATCCAAGCCTTCGATCAAAATCGAGTATCTCAGTCAAAAATGGAAACCAACATCACCGGAAAAACTCTTCGCCCAAACTATCTCGACCACCAAAGGTCGAGCAACTCCGGCCACAACCACTTCCACACTCCCTTAACCACCTACTCGAGTCTGGAAGAACTCGATCACTTCTAGAGTTAGCGTCGACCCAAATTTTAGATGAACAAAAAACTAGGGCTTAAATCTTTGATTTAAAATCACCCACGCTATACTGCTTTAATTCACTTCCCACCATTTTTCCTGACATCCCCCATCGTCATGCTAACTTCGATAGGAAACTCGACCACCAAAAGTTCGTCGATTACCAGAAAAAGGTTAAAACCCATTTCCTGATCATCTTTGAAATGCACATTTAAAACTCAACTAAAAATTGTGATTTTTATCTTTAAAATCCTAGTTTTTAAAGATACATCAGATTATACACATGAATCTATAATTTATCCAATTTGAAATTTTGATAAAAACAAATTCTTACTATAATAAATAAAGCCTGATTAATACTGTCTTAATTTCCTGTTTTAAATGTTTTTAAAATTTAAATCTTGCTGTTATAAACAAGTTTTGTTCAAATATTATAACATAAATCTGATCAGAGATAATTCAATTGATCATTTAAAAATATTATTTGCATCCAGAAATTTTAAAAACAGAGCACAACCTTGAGTACAGACATGCACACTGAGATATCCACAACATATATACACATACTCATTAAATCCAACATGCAAACCATTATTACCTATTCAAACTCAAGTTTCTGCATGCATCAGAGTTTTAAATAGATTTAAAGCTTTTTAAAACAAATTTGTTTACACACCTTAACTTAAATTATGCAAACAGAGATTTTAAAGACATGCATACCCAATAAATTCATACTTACATCCATGCAAACAATTTCATATTATAACTTCAATGGTTCTCTCATATATCAGATTAACAAACAATTTAAGTTTTTAAATCAAAGTTTACTCACCTGTATTGAAAACAGAGAGCAGAGACGATTTTCTTAGATCTGGAACTATTTGTTGTTTTGAACTGCAACTTTTTAACTGGAAAGCTTGCTTTAATTATAAACTGGAAATCTTGATCCTTGCAACTGAACTTGAATCTACTTGCTAAGATGATCCAGACTTTGATTTTTAGTTGGAAGCTTGCTCAGTAATTTGCTTTGATTTAATTTCTGTTTTGCTAACCTTTTGTTTACAGGTTTTTGATTTTGGTTTTCTTTAGTTTTGTTTTACAGATTTTCGTTTTCATTGTTTTGAAAGATGAAGGTAGAAAAAGAATGGAGAAGAGAAGATATTGATATATACATAGACTTAATTTTATGATTATTAAAAATAAAAGAAATAAAATAACATGGTGACACTTGTAAACATTTGTCATTAGCATGTATTCATTGATTTACATTTGTTAAACTATATATATACTTAACTTACAAGTGTAATTTCCGTGAAAATAAAATAAAATTTAGAAATGATTTTTTTTTAAACTTATATATATATATATTATTAAGTTAATACATTATCTTATTCTATAAAATCTTTTAAAGAAAATAATATAAAACAAATATTATTCTAAATAAAATCTTTTAAAATATAATTTAAATTCAAAATATATTTAAGATATTTATCCTTTGAATTCTAATTCAAATTTAATTTAATTTAAAATCCAATATAAAATCAACTCATATAAATATATTTACTTAAACAATCACAAATTCATTTTGTTTGAAAAAAAAAAAATATTTTTATTTAAAATCTTCTTATATCTATCTATATATATATATATAACACAATTACAAATATAAATATTTATTTGATCAGATTCATTTGTTTAAATTTATAATTCAGTATTTTCTATTTATTTACCCAATTATTATATCAATTACAGATGTCCAGAAATCTAGGTTATCACATTCCTTCCCCCTTAGAATCTTTTCGTCCTCGAAAAGGAACGAAGCCAAAATTTATTAAATTGCTTGTTATCATATATAAAAATTTTACTTTTTAATCACTTTTTACCATAAACTCTTTTATTAAGAAATTTTAAAATACTTATAAAAATTTATATAATATTATCAGGAATAGTTTTTATAAAAAAAATACCTTTATAACTCGATGTCTCAACCAGTCCATCCTTGTTCTCACAGAAATTCGGCCATACGTTGATCAGACGTAAGACTGAAAATCTATAAGTACTTAGCAGACCCGTTTTCAACACCCAGTGAAAATACTTGGAAAATAATTTATTGAAAATATAGAAAACATTTTTGAAATTGAGGAAATATCTTTGGTAAGAAGGCTCTGGAAATCATCACCCCCATCCATGGTCACAGTTACATCACGGGTTACGTTGCCATCGCAGCAAAAGTCCATGTAACTGATGACAGCATGGAACCCACAACAGATCGCAGTTACATTCCAGGGTTACGTTGCCATCGCAGCAAAAGTCCATGTAACTGTTGGCTCTCAGCGGCACACACGATTTCGCTGTCAAAATGAAACTTCTCCCACATAGGTCGTAGTCTACCGATATAAAATCAAACGCAGACTGTTGGCTCTCAGCGGCACAAACGACTTTCGCTATGTTACCATAGTGTCAATGTAATGACCCGACTTTCTTTGCCCAGAAAGACGCATCATTAATAAGAAAGAAAGGGATAGAAGAAGAAAAGAAAAGAAGAAAGAACAACAACACATCAGAAATCTCACAGCGGAACGAAAAATATATTATATCACATAAGATATTACATAGTATCATATACATCAGAGTACACAATTTATACATCACAGAATAGACAGTTATAAACTTCTGTCTATTATACAACACAAGTACATCAGTACAATACAACATACACAGCGGAAACTCTATATATCTACACGTTGAAGCCTCCTGCTCCACAGCTCCTCCAGAATTCGTCAAGACTAACCTGAATCCCTCGACTACTCAATACAATATTGAGTACCCAAGAGTTTAATAAAACAGAAAATAAACACTTGGGTCAGACAGGGGTCTGGTGTGAGTAAACGGTTAGATTGCTTAACTTTGAAAACCTTTGAAAACAAAAGTATCACGTAAGACTTCCCACAAATAAATATGGGTAAGTTTTTACCTTACGCTAACTAAAACATTTGATAGGAAATCCGATTGTATTATAATAGGGTCTAGGGTTTTCAAGTAAATATGAAATAGCCGAAATTGTTACATTATTAAATTCCAGCATACTAGCCACAAAGTGGGTTATACAATCAAGTCCGTTGGCACTTATTGGATTTTGGATTCCATACAATGGCAGGGCTACTGGGGTACCGCCCGTCACAGTACGTGGCCTAGATCACCGTACCGAGGAGTACGCCCGCTCCCCTGCAACACAAAGCCGGAACCATCCCTTACTGGATAATTCCGAACAAGACAATCCCGTAGTTGGCTGCAGTTCCAACTACCCACTAAGCCGAAATATAGAAAGGGACCTCTAGACAGGGATCTATCTTGCTCTCAGTGGGCGCTACCCACGAAGCCTTGCTGCACCTCCCCTGTTTTAGCCATTCCCGGTTGATGAGGCTTGAGGTTACGATTACCTTTAATCAGAACATATCACTTAGAATGCTCATCGTCCGCCTGACGATGTGTTGAAAGCATTCAATCCATACAAGTTCGTTCCGGGTTCGAACGAAACCAAAGGCATTATCTCGTTACACTCGTTTTGGAATCACCCTCAGAGTTAACGACAATAACCCTTGCACTCTGAATCTTCATCTTCACTTGAGAATTCACGACCTATCGTTAATTTGGATCGATGTGGTATTCGGGTCTCCACGTGTGACGACCCGGCTTTCCACTCCCGGAAAATCGCATCGACAGTAAGAAAGAAAGGGGTGAGAAGTAGAAAAGAAAAGAAGAGAAAGAAAACAAACACAAATACTCACAGCGGAAACGGAATAAAATATAATATATCACATAACTATTACATAGTATCATATACATCATCTATCAGAGTTACACAGATTACACATCACATACTAGACAGTTATAAACATCTGTCTAGTTATTACAACTCAATACAAAACAAAGATCTAAACAAGATCAACACAGCGGAAACTACTATCTATATCTACAACGCTGAAGCCTCCTGCTCCATTGCTCCTCCAGATTACTCGTTAAGGCTAAACCTGAATCCCTTGGCTACTCGTAAAAATTTGAGTACCCAAGAGTTTATAAAACAGAAATAAACAACTTGGGTCAGACATGGGTCTGGTGTGAGTAACAGGTTAAACTTGTTTAACTTCAAAACCTTTTTGAAAGAAAAGGTATCACGTAAGACTCCCCACAAATAAACATGGGTAAGTTTTTACCTTACGCTAACCAAAACATTTGATAGGAAATTCGATTGTATTATAATAGGGTCTAGGGTTTTCAAATAAATATGAAATAGCTGAAATTGTTACATTATTAAATTCCAGCATACTAGCCAACAAAGTGGGTTATACAATCAAGTCCGTTATCACTTATTGGAAATTGGATTCCATACAATGGCAGGGCTACCGGGGTACCGCCCGTCACAGTACGTGGCCTAGATCACCGTACCGAGGATCACTCCCAATCCCCTGCAACACAAGGTCGGAACATCCCTTACTGGATAATTCCCGCACAAGATACCTCACGGTTGGGATCAGCAACCGCACCACTAAGTCGAAAATAGAAAGGGACATCTAGACAGAGGTAACCTTGTCCTACTTGGGTGCTACCCACTAACCTTGCTGCACCTCCCCTGTTTTAGCCATTCCCGGTTTGTGAGGCTTGAGGTCACGATTACCTTAGAAAAGAACACATCACTTAGAATGCTCATCGTCCACCTGACGATGTTCTGAAAGCATTCAATCCATACAAGTTCGTTCCGGGTTCGAACGAAACCGAAGGCATTATCTCGTTACACTCGTTTTGGAATCACCCTCAGAGTTAACGACAATAACCCTTGCACTCTGAATCTTCATCTTCACTTGATTCACGACCTATCGTTAATTTGGATCGATGTGGTATTCGGGTCTCCAGACCTGGAAATCCGGTATACGGAAACCCGATCCCGGTCTCATCGAAATCCAAAGCGTATCTTTTAAGGCCAAGTTGTTTTAAAGTTAAAACAATTCAATTCAATTATCTTTATACACATAGAAGGATAATTCACAATAGATAATCAACATTATCAGATAATCCATATTATCATCACAATTCAACTAAACATCCATATCACACAGCATATATCTCATCAGAGATATCAATCAATGCAAAGCATTCAATATTATCATCCATTCTTAAGTAATGATTTATACCATTTCTAATTAATTTAAAATGAATTAAATTAATTACTTCATTCTATAAATCCTGCTTACTTAATCATTAATTAATTACAAATTAATTAATTATCCTTTAATTACCCTTTAATTCCATTCAGGTAATTTATCTTTAATTAATTACTTAAATTAATTATCCTTAACCACTTATAGTAATTAACCTTTAATTACTTCATTAATTAATTAACTATAATATAATTAAATTAATCAACTATAATTAATTACATTAATCCTTAATTAATTACATTAATTAATCACTTCAATTATTAATTATTACTTAATTAATCAATCTTAGTTACATCATTAATTATATTAATTTATGATCCTTAATTACAACTTAATTATTAATTACTCAATTAAATTAATTACATTAAGTAATTAATCTTTAATTAAACAACATTTATTAATCACCTTGATTAATCTTTAATCAGTAATTAACTACCCTTAATTACTTTCACTAACTAAATTAATTACTTCCTTAATTAATTTCTTAATTAATCCCTTGATTAATTATTCAAAGTAATTAACTCAAATTACTTTTATTAATAAAATCATTATTCAACTAATTACTTCCGGTAATTATCATATTATTTACTTCCCTAAATAATCTTACCTTAATAATTACATTAAGTAATTATTATCAAATCATCTCTTGATTATCCTAAATTAATTAAACTTAATTAATTAACTTAACTAAATCAAATTAACTTCAATTAATTACAATAAGTAATTAATTCTTAATTACTTCCAATAAGTAATTACATTTAAACAAATTCTATAATTGCTTATCTTTACATTAATTAAACTAATTAATTATCAAAATTAATCCCATTAATTAATTATTTAATAACCATAGTTAATGACTTCATTAACTACTATTTGATTACTTTCCTTAAGTAATTAACTTATATTAATTATTATTAATTCTAAATTAATAAATCTTAATAACCAATTTATTAATCTCTAATTACTAAATTAATTAAGTATTTACCATAACTTAATTATTTAATTACTCTATTAATTAATTCTTAATCATTAATTAATACTCTAATTTATAATCCCTAACTACAAATTAATCATCCCTAATTAATTTATCTTAATCATAAATAAATTAGTTTAAACCTTTAATTATTTATTAAATTAATCCAAATGATTAATTAATCAAACAATTTAATTATCCATTAAATCTCCAAATAAATTAAATAAACACAAGTCTTTAATTATTTTAAGATAAACTTTATTCTTATTGATAAACAAGTTATCATTTACAATTTATATTTGAAATATTCTTTTCAAATCTACTTTTAAAATTTCATTTTAAATTCTGTATTTAAAATGAATACCAATTCATTTTTAACAAAGTTTTTAAAACCAATTTAAAAACTTTTACTTATTAAAAATCTTATATTTTCTAAGAAGTTTTTAAAAGAACTTAAATCAAATTTCTTCTTAGATTTAACATTTAAACATATCTACACTTAACCTATTTAAACATTTAAATTCATAAACTAATTATCTAATATTAAAGTTTAAAACTAAACTTGTCTTCATAAATCAAACTTTGATTTACTGCTTAATATTACTTCAAAATTTAATTTAAATTTACATTTCAAAACAGACAGGTATAAAACCTGACAACACTAAAACTCTCGAGCCCACTTCTAAATCACTTCGAGTTGTAACCCAAAATTACCCGAGACTTCCCCGCAAAAACACTGGAAAAACTCGAGTCTTTCCTTGTCACTTGAGTTCAATACTCCAGCTCCACTACTTCGAGTCACACATCAAAATTCCCGAGACTCCCACGAACAAACCCGAGAACTTGCATTTGCCTTTTCCAGTAAACCAGACTTCACCCAGATATCCCGTTCGTGTGTACGTGCACATCCACCAGCGGCAACTCCGATCATCTACGACGACGTCACCATCTCGACGATCCTTCCTATGCCAGAATCCCATCACTCGATCAACGAAACTAAGTCGAAATCAAACTCGAGCCTAAAACCAAAACCTGGAACAGTTTCCCCTCTTCAATCTCTAACCTGTCAACGCCACATTCATGGCCCTCCGTCCACCAGGATAGCAGCGACTCCGACCATCATCTCGTCAATGGCCATACTTCCCTCTACCCAAACCTCACATCACTCGATCATTCCTACAGGTAGTTCTGACTCAACAAGAGGCCTAGTTTAAACTAGGGCTACTGGCAAAATCTCATCACCGCAGCCACCACGATGAACTGCAATGCCACCCAATATTTTCTTGGCAATACTGACTATTCCTCCACCTACCAGAAGAAACTCGACACTTCAAATTCCCGAGATCACCCAAAAATCCCTTATTTCCATTTTCTGTTCAACACAGAACTGCACCATACCCTCTTAACTAAAAATCCAAATTTTTGTTCTAAAAATCATGTTTTGATTTTAGTTTTCAATTCCTCATACTGAATCTATCTATTTCTCAATTTGAAGTTTTCATATTATTCAACATATTTTGATATCCTGGCTTTACAGCAATACCAGATTTGATTTAACAAATTTTAAGTTTTTAAACTTAATCTACACTATTTTAAACACTCCTGGTTTGTAAATCAAGTCCTAACAAAATCTAGATCAAGTGTTGAGAAATTTCAAATAAAATTTTTAGCCTGGGCAGACAAAACAATAACAGAGTACACTGTCATACATGCACACAATACATCCATATATACAAACAGGAGAATGCACTTATTCATACATCAATACATATATGTCACAGAGATTCAACATGCAACCCTATTTTACTTTAAGTTTAAAAGTTACTCACCTGTTCAAAGATGAAACAGAGGCAGTTTAGCTTCTGAAGGCTGTAAACTTGCATGCTTGTTTGAATTTGATTTTTAAACTTTAGTTGTTGAAGCTTTAAATTGATTTTAACACATGCATGTTGCTTCCAGTTTGAAGAATGAATGCAGACAGTATGAATTCCTTCCAGAGATGAAAAGAATTGCAGGTAGGCTTGAGATGATTCCAGATTTTGGAAAGAAAATGCTGGCTTCAGATTTGCTTTGCATACTTCCAGATTAAAAGAAAATGCATCCTAATCATCTCAGGTTGAAGATAATGAATGCAGTTGCCATTGTTTGAAAACGTGCAGGTTTGCTTTAATTTGGAAATGATGGCTTTAGAGTTTTGAAACAGGAGATGAATGTTTGAAAATGTTACAGGCTCTTGATTTGGAAATGTGTTTACAGGGGTTTGAGGAAGATGCTCACTGATTTTCTTTTGAAGTGTATAAATGAATTAAGGCTGAGGATTTTATATTTGCAATGGAAATGAGATTATAGGGATTGATTTGTTTCAGATGTTTAGAGGAAAGATTACTGATTTGTTTTTATCTTGGCTTTTGAAAAAAATGAAGATTAGAAAAGAATGGGAAATGAAGAAAGCATGTTTATATATGTCAGTAAATTTATGATTTTATAAAAATAAAAGAAAAATGAAAAATAAAGACACTTGTCATTTGAGTTCATCATTTAATTACACTTGTTAAAACAAATGCCTTAGGAAATAACACATGTCTTTTAAGTAATTTATCTTATTTTTATTTAGTTTAAAAGTATATAAAAGTCTTTTCTTATTTATTAAAATACTTATCTATATATATAAATCACTTTTTAAAGAAACAAACTAATTATATTTATAAATAAAAGTTATACAAACATTCTAGAATCCAAAACAATTTAAATATTTATTCTTTTGAATTTTAAACTTTAAACTCAAATTCAAATCAAATTAAATTCTAAGATTCAACTTAAAAAGTTATGTTATACATATATACAACTACTTATCAATTTAAAAATAACAATTCTATAGTCTTTTAAAATTCATACATATTAAAAATAATACATTATACTTATTATTTGAAATTAACATATTTGATACTTATTTAATTAGATTATTAAATTAAATTCAAATTTTATTATCAAAGATCATCAATATCAATTTAATTATTCAACAGATTATTAAATTGATATTGTTAAAATTTCCGGGATATTACATTCCTCCCCCCTTAAAATAATTTCGTCCCCGAAATTTAAACAAAGGTAATTTAATAATCTTATTAAAGATTTTAATTCAAAACACAAGCATATACTATCATCCATATGCTAACAACCATAGCAACCAATTCATTCAATCAATCAATTCTAACTATCTAGACTAAATTCTAGATAAAATTCCTCGAGTTTCCCCAAGTATATATATATACCGGGATACTCGCTCTACAAACAATCTAAACTACTAAGCTATAGATCTCCTACTCATCTAGATCTACAGAACTAAACAGACTATCAGACTACAGACGAGTCTGACTCAACTACCCAACTTCAAGAACTGCTGATTCTAAAACCAGAGATAGATCAAATACGTACTCCCTCAGAGATATGTACAACTCAATGAATTCCAGTTATCCAAACTGACAATTCAATTCAGAAGTCCAAATACTTATCCAAATTAGAACACAGACGAGATCCAAACACAACTCTACTTCACAACATCAGTAGATTCTAAACTTACTCCTCCTATCCAGAGATACACTCCAAACTGCTTTCGCTGCTCAACTCTGATCTGAAGTAGGACACAAGCACAGACTGGACAACTCATTCCAGAAATAAGGTTCACTGATCCATAAAGAAAACTCAGATACTCCAGCAAAACTTGAGCTGCTTCACCAAACTCTATCTCTAGGAAACATCCTTCCACTAGACTGAACCATCGGTATCACTCTTGGAATCCAGTCGATAAGTAAACTCAACCTTCAGATGCGGACAAACTTCTGACTTCTCTGAAGACATCCAGAAAAAAATCTTCAATAACCCAAGAGAACACTCAAACTATCGCAAGTCACTTTTGCGATCAACCCAACCTAATTCCAAACAGACTGTTCTCTCTTTACCAATCAGAACAGCTTACACTTATCTATCCTATCTATCGAAGAAATGGATCCACTCTGCTGCTTCTGAACTTCACCTTCAGAAAAACTGCTCAGCCAGAAACTTTCTGCCAACATAGAACACTCCGAGTCGCATTGCTGCCACAAACCAAAGACTTCTTATCCGAAACTCCTCGAGAAACTCGGACCTCAAAGCAAATAGAAACACCCCACTGGACTCAGCCACAACACTGAAACAGACTCACTTCTTCAAACTTGTTCCAGAAGAAACATCTTCAGAAACGTCCATAGCCACCGTGTCTCATCACACAGCTACTACTTCCTGAGGTTACCAAAATACCATCACTCTCTTCAGCTCATCCAATAGATCTACTCTATTCATCCAACTTCAAAGATAAACTCTAAACCATAACTGGTTTCCTTCAGAGATCGGTGAAATCTTTAAACCACATTATAATACAATCGGATTTCGATGAGACCGGGATCGGATTTTGATAAATCTTTGGTTTTTAAAACTGCATGCTTTTGATTTGCTTTTTAATTCCAGATTTGCTTGCTTCTGTTTTTGAAGAATACATGCAGGCTTTGATTTCAAAACAGAGAAGTTTGATCTCTGCTTTGATTCCAGGTTGAAGAAGAGACAGGCTTGTTGTTCTTTATTTTTGAAAGAATTTAGTTCAGGCTTATTTCTGAGAATTTGGTTTGAGTCTGATTCATTTCAGATTTGAGGAGGATTACAGATTTTGAATTGAGGAGGTATAAACTATCAGATTTATTTAGAGGAAATGTTTTGAGGAGTTTCTTACTTTATTTGTTTTCAGGTTTTGTTGATATGAGATTTGCTTCATTTCTTTGTTTAGAAAGAAGGTTAGAAAAGAAAAGAAAATGGAGATGTATGTTTATATAAAGGCTGAAATTATCTAAAAATAAAAATAAAAGAAAAACAAGATTAAATGACACTTGTCATATACATTAGCTATTTACATTACACATGTTTTATTTAAGTTTTAATATGGTGACATTTGTCTTTTAAGTATTTAATACATAATTTTTATTTCTTTTAAAATGTTAATAAAACTTTTATACTAGTTTACTATTTATAAATACTTACCTAAATGTATATCTGTATATAAATTACTTTAAAGAAAATGTAAATAAAACCAATTATATAAAATTAAAAGCTTTTTACTTAATTTATAAATTTACAAATACTTATTTATATATATAGATAACTTTTAAATAAATAAAACAAACCTTTTATTTAAATTTAAACTTAAGCTTAAATCTATTTAAACAATTAAACATTTATTTTATGTATTTTAAAACCATATAGTTATTGGTTAAATAACTTTGAAAAGCTTAATATTAAATTAATCATGATTCCCAAATTACCAAAATATATATTAGAAAACAAGATTTATTTATTTCAAACCAAAGCTCATCTATTTACAATATATACAGTTATATATATATATATTATAAATAGAAAATATTTTATTAATTTTTAAAAGATAAAATTCACCAGTTAAATATTTATTAAATTAGATTATTAAACTAATTCAAATTTATTAACAAAGGTTAACAAATCAATTTAATTTTCAATACAGATTATTAAATTGATATTGCCCAAAATTCCGGGATATCACATTCCTCCCCCCTTAAAATAATTTCGTCCCCGAAATTTAAAACAAAGGTAATTTAATAATCTAATTAAAGATTTTAATTCTTAAACCACAACATATATTATCAACCATATGCTAACAACCATAGCAACCAATCATCCAAATAAACAAACAATTCTAACTATCCAGACAAAATTCTGGATAGAATTTTCTCGAGTTTCCCCAAGTATATATATATACCGGAATACTCGCTCTACAAACAATCTAAACTACGAAGCTATAGAACTCCTACTCAACCAGATCTACACAACTAGACAGGATATCAGTCTACAGACGAGTCTGACTCAACTACCAAATCCTCCTGAACTGCTGATTCCAAAACTAGAGATAGATCAAACACTTATCCAAAATCAAGAATACCATCTCTACTCTTCAAACATCAGAAGACTAAACTTACTTCTCCTATCTGGAAAAGATAAAACAAAAGCACTTCCAAACTGCTCCTGCTGCACAACTCTGATCTGAAGTAGATAAGAATGCTGATGAAGAACACGAGCACAACTGGACAACACATCCCAGAAATATGGTTCAACGGATCCATAAAGAAAACTCAGATACTCCATCAAAACTTGAGCTGCTTCACCAAACTCTATCTCTAGGAACTATCCTTCAACTAGACTGAACCACCGGTACCACTCCTGGAATCCAGTCGATAAGAAAACTCAATCTCCAGATGCGAACAACTTCTGACTTCCCTGAAGACATCCAGCAAATCTCTGATAACCCAAGAGAACACTCAGCAATCGCAAGTCACTTTTGCGATCAACCCATCCTAAGTCCAAAGAAAAACTGCTCTCTCTTTACCAATCAGAACAGCTTACACTTATCTATCCAATCCATCGAAGAAATGGATCCACTCTGCTGCTTCTGAACTTCACCTCTAGAAAACTGCTCAGCCAGAAAACTTCCTTGTCGGCACAGAGAACACCTCCGAGCTGCACTGCTGACACTGATGCCAAGGACTTCCTAACCAAAGCTCTTCGAGAAACTCGAACCCAAACCAAATAGAAACACCATGCTGAACTCAACCACAACACCGAAGCAGACACACTTCATTAACTTGTTCCAAAGAAAACATCTTCGGGAACATCCATAGTCACTGCATCTCATCACACAGCTACTATTACCTGAGATACCATCACTCGCTTCTGTTCTCCGACAGATCCAACTCTACTCATCCAACTCCTAAGATGAACTCCGAACCTTAACAGGTTTCCTTCAGAGATTGTGAAATCCTTACACAACTGTAAAGTTCACTCGAGACGGTATTAGGTTTACAGTCTCGACAGATACTCTTCCAACCTCAACACTCAGACTCCTAATCCTAGATGATAAATTATTATCATCTCAACCAATCATTACAAATACCATATACATTTAAAATGATACTTTTTATATAGAAATTATATCTGGGTAAAATTATTTCATCTACCTTTTTAAAACAATATTGTGTCCGTTGGCCTGGTCCAAGTGTTTAGAGATCCCTATCAATAACGTTAGCTACTCGTATTGACCAGAATCCATATACCACTCAACCGATCAATTAACACAATATAAAACCATTTTATATAACTAACAAATACGCGCTCTCATATATATATATATATATACACTCGGACTCAAACAGGTTGCTACAGATCCTATTTCTAATGAACAACCCTTCCGAACCTAGGTATTCACTCAACCTAGTGTTCTGATATTCACTTGGTATCAGAGCATAGGTTGAGCGAATGCCTAAGCTTTTGGTTAAGTGAATATCAGAACACTAGGTTGAGTGAATACCTAGGTTCGGAAGGGTTGTTCATTAGAAATAGGATCTGTAGCAACCTGTTTGAGTCCGAGTGTATATATATATATATGAGAGCGCGTATTTGTTAGTTATATAAAATGGTTTTATATTGTGTTAATTGATCGGTTGAGTGGTATATGGATTCTGGTCAATACGAGTAGCTAACGTTATTGATAGGGATCTCTAAACACTTGGACCAGGCCAACGGACACAATATTGTTTTAAAAAGGTAGATGAAATAATTTTACCCAGATATAATTTCTATATAAAAAAGTATCATTTTAAATGTATATGGTATTTGTAATGATTGGTTGAGATGATAATAATTTATCATCTAGGATTAGGAGTCTGAGTGTTGAGGTTGGAAGAGTATCTGTCGAGACTGTAAACCTAATACCGTCTCGAGTGAACTTTACAGTTGTGTAAGGATTTCACAATCTCTGAAGGAAACCTGTTAAGGTTCGGAGTTCATCTTAGGAGTTGGATGAGCAGAGTTGGATCTGTCGGAGAACAGAAGCGAGTGATGGTATCTCAGGTAATAGTAGCTGTGTGATGAGATGCAGTGACTATGGATGTTCCCGAAGATGTTTTCTTTGGAACAAGTTAATGAAGTGTGTCTGCTTCGGTGTTGTGGTTGAGTTCAGCATGGTGTTTCTATTTGGTTTGGGTTCGAGTTTCTCGAAGAGCTTTGGTTAGGAAGTCCTTGGCATCAGTGTCAGCAGTGCAGCTCGGAGGTGTTCTCTGTGCCGACAAGGAAGTTTTCTGGCTGAGCAGTTTTCTAGAGGTGAAGTTCAGAAGCAGCAGAGTGGATCCATTTCTTCGATGGATTGGATAGATAAGTGTAAGCTGTTCTGATTGGTAAAGAGAGAACAGTTTTTCTTTGGACTTAGGATGAGTTGATCGCAAAAGTGACTTGCGATTGCTGAGTGCTCTCTTGGGTTATCAGAGATTTGCTGGATGTCTTCAGGGAAGTCAGAAGTTGTTCGCATCTGGAGATTGAGTTTTCTTATCGACTGGATTCCAGGAGTGGTACCGGTGGTTCAGTCTAGTTGAAGGATAGTTCCTAGAGATAGAGTTTGGTGAAGCAGCTCAAGTTTTGATGGAGTATCTGAGTTTTCTTTATGGATTCGTTGAACCATATTTCTGGGATGTGTTGTCCAGTTGTGCTCGTGTTCTTCATCAGCATTCTTATCTACTTCAGATCAGAGTTGTGCAGCGGGAGCAGTTTGGAAGTGCTTTTGTTTTATCTTTTCCAGATAGGAGAAGTAAGTTTAGTCTTCTGATGTTTGAAGAGTAGAGATGGTATTCTTGATTTTGGATAAGTGTTTGATCTATCTCTAGTTTTGGAATCAGCAGTTCAGGAGGATTTGGTAGTTGAGTCAGACTCGTCTGTAGACTGATATCCTGTCTAGTTGTGTAGATCTGGTTGAGTAGGAGTTCTATAGCTTCGTAGTTTAGATTGTTTGTAGAGCGAGTATTCCGGTATATATATATACTTGGGGAAACTCGAGAAAATTCTATCCAGAATTTTGTCTGGATAGTTAGAATTGTTTGTTTATTTGGATGATTGGTTGCTATGGTTGTTAGCATATGGTTGATAATATATGTTGTGGTTTAAGAATTAAAATCTTTAATTAGATTATTAAATTACCTTTGTTTTAAATTTCGGGGACGAAATTATTTTAAGGGGGGAGGAATGTGATATCCCGGAATTTTGGGCAATGTCAATTTAATAATCTGTATTGAAAATTAAATTGATTTGTTAACCTTTGTTAATAAATTTGAATTAGTTTAATAATCTAATTTAATAAATATTTAACTGGTGAATTTTATCTTTTAAAAATTAATAAAATATTTTCTATTTATAATATATATATATAACTGTATATATTGTAAATAGATGAGCTTTGGTTTGAAATAAATAAATCTTGTTTTCTAATATATATTTTGGTAATTTGGGAATCATGATTAATTTAATATTAAGCTTTTCAAAGTTATTTAACCAATAACTATATGGTTTTAAAATACATAAAATAAATGTTTAATTGTTTAAATAGATTTAAGCTTAAGTTTAAATTTAAATAAAAGGTTTGTTTTATTTCTTTAAAAGTTATCTATATATATAAATAAGTATTTGTAAATTTATAAATTAAGTAAAAAGCTTTTAATTTTATATAATTGGTTTTATTTACATTTTCTTTAAAGTAATTTATATACATATATACATTTAGGTAAGTATTTATAAATAGTAAACTAGTATAAAAGTTTTATTAACATTTTAAAAGAAATAAAAATTATGTATTAAATACTTAAAAGACAAATGTCACCATATTAAAACTTAAATAAAACATGTGTAATGTAAATAGCTAATGTATATGACAAGTGTCATTTAATCTTGTTTTTCTTTTATTTTTATTTTTAGATAATTTCAGCCTTTATATAAACATACATCTCCATTTTCTTTTCTTTTCTAACCTTCTTTCTAAACAAAGAAATGAAGCAAATCTCATATCAACAAAACCTGAAAACAAATAAAGTAAGAAACTCCTCAAAACATTTCCTCTAAATAAATCTGATAGTTTATACCTCCTCAATTCAAAATCTGTAATCCTCCTCAAATCTGAAATGAATCAGACTCAAACCAAATTCTCAGAAATAAGCCTGAACTAAATTCTTTCAAAAATAAAGAACAACAAGCCTGTCTCTTCTTCAACCTGGAATCAAAGCAGAGATCAAACTTCTCTGTTTTGAAATCAAAGCCTGCATGTATTCTTCAAAAACAGAAGCAAGCAAATCTGGAATTAAAAAGCAAATCAAAAGCATGCAGTTTTAAAAACCAAAGATTTATCAAAATCAAAAGCCTGTTGTCTCAGTTTCAAAAATCTGGAGGCTCTGCTTCTTTTAAAATCTGGTGAGTAACTTAGATTTTAAAAACAGATAAATTTGATTTGTGTGGTAAAATATCTGAAGTAAATTGTGGTTCATGTTGGAAATTATGTATGCATGTTTGTTTTAGATCTAGTTACATGTATATATGAATGAAGATACTATGTGTATGTTTGGTTGTATCAGTGATCGTCTCTGTTTAAAGTTCTCAGTTTAAAATTTAGATCTAAATTCCAATTCTCCCAAACTAATCTCTGTTAGAACTAGGATTTCAAACAAAAGTTGTTTGTTAAGTCATGAGGTAAAGTTTAAAATTTTAATAAAGTTAGAATAAACTTGAATGTCTCTGAAAATTTAAAAAGAACAGAGCAAGCTAAAAATAAGTGGAAATCCAAATATCCTAAATTATTGTTTCAGGCATATGATCTAAATTACAATCAAAAACCATGATTTTTGGAAGAGAAATCATAAATTTTAATTTAGTTTTGGGTATGCATTTCTGAGTTGAACAGAAATGGGGTTGTGGGTAATATCTGGCGATCTACGTGATCGGAGAGGATGGGGTCATCACTGAAGGTAGTAGAGTGGTCGGAGATTTTGAGAAAAATGTCAGATAGGTGTGTAAATTGTTGTGGTGGAAGTGGGTGATCGGGTTAGTCTGTAAACCTATTTTTGTCTATGTTGAAGTTTTTGATCGATACGACCTCTCCAGACGATCGAGTTCAACAGGGCTTTGGAGATTGGATGCTGGGGTGTCATCGACGTTGTGGCCGGAGTTTCAGAAACTCTGATGATCGAAGGTAGGAGTGCGTGAGATTTTCCAGGCTTTGGGTGGTTCGAGACTGTTGTTCCAGGTTTTGTTTGAATGTTCGAATTCAAATTCGAGCTCGTATTGATGTTTTCGTTGATCATGTTGGGACGTGAGTGTAATCGCCGATGTGGAGAGATCAACGCTGGTGATCGGAGACGATCAGCGTCTCTGTGCACGTGCACATATTTTCTGGTGAAGTTGGGTTTGGGGGATTTGGGTACTCGGGTTTGTTCTCGTGATTTGTGGTGGAAGACTCGAAGTAGTTATCGGGGGATTTGAAGGAGTAACTCGGGTAATGTTTGTATTCCAGGTTTTAACAGAGAACTGTTTTCCAGTTTTTAAAATTTAAAATAAATTTTAAAAGCCGAGTTTAAATATAAAAGTAAGTTTAAATAAGTTTAAATCTAGTTTTAAATCTGAAATATAAGTTTAAAATCTCAGTTTTCAAATAAGATAATGTTTTTAAAATTTGAATTGATTTAACAACTTTAAAAAGGATTAAGTAATTTGTATTTTAAAAATAAAGTTTTAAATTGAAGATAGGTTTCTAAATCTAGAGATTAATCTGGAATCAAAGTTAATATGCATTTAAATTTTGAAATAAAAAGAAGTTTTTAAATTTAAAGTGTTTTAAACAATGTAAAGAGTATTTTAAATTTGAATTTAAAATGAATTTAGTTTTAAATTTCTTTTGATTAAATAAATATTTCTTTAACATTTGATTTAAAAGGATGTTTTTAAAACTTTGTTAAAGTTAAATTGTCTTCATTTTAAATCTTAATATAAAATGAAATTTAAATGTAAATTTAAAGGTAAATTGGTTTAAATACTTTATTAATGATATTTTAATCATTAATAGGAATAAAGTGTTATCTTAAAGATAATTAAGATTTAATGATATAAAATAAATTAGTAAGGTAATAAAAATAATAATTAATCAATTTAATTAATTTATGATTTGGTTAATAAATTTAGTAATTAAGAGTTAAATTGATTAATTAAGGTTAATTAATTTGAAGTTAAGAATCATTAATTTGGAATTATTAATTAATGGTTAGGAATAAATTAATCAAATAATTAAGGATAAATTAAGTTGTTGTTAGGTACTTAATTAATTAAGTAATTAGGGATTAATTTATTAGTAATTAGAATTAATTAATTTGAAATTACTAATGGTTAATTAATGTTTAATTATTAAATAATAGTTAATAATTAATGTAGATCATTAACTTGGGATTAAATAAGTAATCAATGAATGTGATTAATTTTGATAATTAAATAGATTAATTAATTTAGGTTAATCATTTGTGAAATTGTTTAATTAAATATAATTACTTAATGGAAGTAATTAATAAATTAATTACTCATTGTAATTAATTGAGTTTATTTTGATTGTTAAGTTAATTTATTATGTTTGATTAATTTAAGATAATCATTTAATGATTTGTGAAGTATAATTACTTAATGTAATTTAATGGGGTATAATTACTTAGGAAAGTAATTAATGAATAATTACTGATGTAATTAATAGAGTAATTAAGGGTAGTTAATTACTTAATGGAATTAATCAAGGGATTAATTAAGAAATTAATTAAGGAGTAATTAATTTATTTAAAGAAGTAATTAAGGGTAGTTAATTACTGAATATGATTAATCAAGAGTGATTAATAAATGTGGTTTAATTAAAGATAATTACTTAATGTAATTAATTAGAGTAATTAATAATAAAAATGTAATTAGGGATCATTAATTAATATAATTAATGATGTAATTAAGAATTGATTAATTAAGGAATAATTAATAAATAAAGTGATTAATTAATGTAATTAATTAAGGAGTAATGTAATTAATTATAGTTAATTAATAAATGAAGTAATTAAAGATTAATTACTATAAGTGGTTAAGAGTAATTAATTTGTGAAATTAATTTAAATGCTAATTACTTGAATGTAATTAAATGTAATTAATCAAGGATGATTAATTAAGATGAATAATTAGATAATGGTTGATTAATTAATTGATAATTAATTAATAGTGACTTAAGCAAGATTAATAATAATGGAAGTAATTAATTTAAATTTACTTTAAATTAATTAAAGATGAAGTAATTAATTTAATTCATTTTAAATTAATTATAGCATGATTTATAGATCATTGCTTATGTATGGATATATGATATTGTTTACCTTGAATGGTTTGAGATCTCATATATGAGATAATTGATAATTGATACTGTATGATTTGGATGCATTGGTTGCATAGTAAAGATGATAAGAATTATCTGCTTATAATGATAATGTTGATTATCTATTATGAATCTGTGAATTATCTACCTGTGTGTTAATAGATAGTAGAATTAAATTGTTTTAACCTTTAAAACAACTTGGCCTTAAAAGATACGCTTTGGATTTCGATGAGACCGGGATCGGGTTTCCGTATACCGGATTTCCAGGTCTGGAGACCCGAATACCACATCGATCCAAATTTACGATAGGTCGTGAATCTCAAGTGAAGATGAAGATTCAGAGTGCAAGGGTTATTGTCGTTAACTCTGAGGGTGATTCCAAAACGAGTGTAACGAGATAATGCCTTCGGTTTCGTTCGAACCCGGAACGAACTTGTATGGATTGAATGCTTTCAGCACATCGTCAGGCGGACGATGAGCATTCTAAGTGATATGTTCTGATTAAAGGTAATCGTAACCTCAAGCCTCATCAACCGGGAATGGCTAAAACAGGGGAGGTGCAGCAAGGCTTCGTGGGTAGCACCCACTGAGAGCAAGATAGATCCCTGTCTAGAGGTCCCTTTTCTTTTTATTCGGCTTAGTGTGTGGTTGGTCGCGCCAACTACGGGGTTATCTTGTTCGGAATTATCCAGTAAGGGATGGTTCCGGCTTTGTGTTGCAGGGGAGCGGGCGTACTCCTCGGTACGGTGATCTAGGCCACGTACTGTGACGGGCGGTACCCCAGTAGCCCTGCCATTGTATGGAAACCCATTCTTCCTACGTGCCCTTACGGTTTTGATTGTATAACCCACTTTGTGGCTAGTATGCTGGAATTTAATAATGTAACAATTTCAGCTATTTCATATTTATTTGAAAACCCTAGACCCTATTATAATATAACTGGATTTCCTATCAAATGTTTTGGTTAGCGTAAGGTAAAAACTTACCCATGTTTATTTGTGGGGAGTCTTACGTGATACCTTTTCTTTCTAAAGGTTTTGAAGTTAAGCAAGTTTAACCTGTTACTCACACCAGACCCATGTCTGACCCAAGTGTTTATTTCTGTTTTATAAACTCTTGGGTACTCAAATTTTTACGAGTAGCCAAGGGATTCAGGTTAGCTTTGACGAGTTATCTGGAGGAGCAATGGAGCAGGAGGCTTCAACGTTCGTAGATATATAGGATTCCGCTGTGTTAATCTCTGTGATAGTGTTTTGTATTGTATTGAGTTGTAATAACTAGACAGATGTTTATAACTGTCTAGTATGTGTTGTATAATCTGTGTAACTCTGATTTTGTAAAGACTATGTAATAGTTATGTGATATATTATATTTTGTTTCGTTCCGCTGTGAGATTCTGATATTGTTTAGTTCTTTCTTTCTTCTCTTCTTTCTCTTTTCTACCCCTTTCTTTCTTCATAATGATGCGACTTTCTGGGCATAGGAAGTCGGGTCGTCACACAGTTTATAATTCCAATATTTTAATTTATAATATCAATTTTTATAAATCTTTTATATAAACCATTTATAAATTCTTTATTTAAATAAACCAGTTCTATAAACGTATACTTTCAAAACTCACTTTAAAAATTCCTTAAAAATCAAAATCGTTATCTTAAACTTCAAAAATGAATCCGATGATACAACAGCACCAAATAGTCAATCACAGCATCATATATCATCATATGATAACAGAATATACAATAATATTTGTAAATAAATCACTACGGTGAGGAATCCAGTTGGATCCCTCCAACCTGTTTCCCTGCATCCACAGATGTTAGTACAATACCAATTCCGCTCTAGTACGGAATTATCGCGGTATATGGGATTAATAAATATTATTCGCTATTATGCGGCGCAATAGGGTCTCATCCGCTATACAATGCGAGAAATCAATCAATCCAATATATACATATGTCAATATGTATATATTGATATATATATATATAATACCAATTCCACATCAAAAGTGAAATATTCGTGGTATATGTTTTTAATAAATAACATCCGCTTACTAACGGCGTATAATGTCTATTTATCACAATAAATAGCAATCATCATTCAATTCACACAATTAGCATACTCAAAAATTTTAAATCTAACTATTTAAAATTTAAATTGAAACAAAACATTCGATTGAGTGAGGAGTTCTCACCTTTGCTTTTAATTCCGTTCCAGCGTTTTATTTCGAATAAAATTAAACGTGCGTTTAATTTTACCCGAAATTTTCACTGACTCCAATTGCTTCCAATCCAGTTCCATAGCGTAGTGCTCGACAAAATGAAGCCAACGCAATTCGTTTCGTGCGAAACGGACCTCGTATGAAAAAGTTATGCTATTTTAAAGATTGAACGAATTTAAAATAAATAATTTCAGTTTTTAATTTTATTTTTCCAAACCCTCACTTCAATCTGGGCCATTGGATCTTGCTGCAGCACATCAGGGCCGTGCCCTTCATCTCCTTCCCCAATGTGAATATCACGTTCAAAACTACACGTACATGAACCCATAGCCTCCACCAAACCCTAATTGCTCCGGCCTCCTCGATGCACGAAACCACATCACTCCACCACCAAATCGAAGCCAACACTCGACTCCACCCTCACCCCAAATAGCACCAAGCTCGGCCTCATCTAGGCCTGGGAATTCGTGCCCAAAGGAAGCCCAAACGCGAGCCTCTAGCAGCCTCTCCGTTGCTCCAATTCCGATCATGACCGTTGATCTCGTAGATCTCGTCGTGCTCTACGACTTTGTAGTTGAGAGTTTTTGCTAATTGTTGATGGATTGAGAGATTTGGAGGGAAGAAGATTAATGTTTTCTGGCCATTAAAACGTTTCTGGCGGCTAGGTTAAGAGAATTAGGGTTTTGCTTGTTAACGTGTATATATATATACGTATATAAATGATATTAAATTTATTTTAAAACGACTTTTTCAAACGATCTCCAAATCACACGTGCCGCCTGGCGTTCGTAAGGTTTACCCCACATTCTGAACACAATGGAACGTGTTTCGGGAGCTAATTCGGTCATCTGTGCGAGTTACGGAATTAAACAATCGATTTTTAATTAAACCGATTTCGATGCGTTTTGGCTTGCCCCGGACAAACGGTACATCCGATTGACACGAAATTTGAAATCCTACAATAATATCACATTACGGATCCGATGAAACTAGTTTCATCGAAATCCGAGACCTTTTGAAAAATGACTATTTTAACTCGTTAAATTAAAACTAAAACAATTTCGATGCGTTTCGAGCTGCCACGGTCAAACGACAACTCCGATTGCTATGAAAATTGAAATCCGATAATAACAAACTATTACGGATCCAATGGAACTAGTTTCATCCAATTCTGAGACTGTCCCAAAAATGGCTAATTTCCCTAGTCGATTAAATATTAAAATATTCAATTTTCACAAATTAACTTTAAATTCAATTTTAAAAGTTCTATAACATCACTATAACTTCAATATGATGTAATATAACTTTATAAATCATTTTCAATCACATAAAATCCAGATTTCAATTATTTCTGGAATTTCAACTATTAATTTATCGATTTAATTATCCAATTAAATCCAGTTATTCGAAAAATAAATTATTCGACTTATTAATTCCACTTATTAATATTCAAAATAAATTAAATATTCGAATTTCAAATATCAGAAATTCTGGGTCGTTACAATATATATAATAATAACACAGATACAGAAAGAATGCGGAACACAAATAACAAAAGATCTCATATATATATATATAACTGATGTCAGTTACAATACATTTGACACAATACATATGATACAACTACAACTGTCGACTCTGGAAGTTACATATACACATACATTATCAACTAATATACATGAATACATATCAACCTATACTATAACACGACTACTCCAAAAGATGTGAAAAGTCTTCGTAGCTCAAACAGCAACTCAAAGCAGGAAATCTACAACCTGAAATAACTCGGGTCTGACCCGAGTTTAAAATTCAAAAGAAAATAATACACGGGCCAGTCTAATTCAAACTCAGTTATTAATGCACAGAAGCAATAATAATCAAATATCAAATAGACGACAGTCACAAAGATCTCGTATATCCGAATCTTCGATAAGAGAATCGGATAACGGCAGATATAACACTAAACAGTGTTAGACAACAAATCAGCAGATTTAAATCATCAACAAAGATAAGTGAAAAGAATATCAATGAAGGTAATCTTAAAAACATCAGAATTGCCTAAACGGTAATTAACAACAAAATCTAATCATTAAATAAATAATTAGAAACTCATAATCTAATTATCTAGAAGATAATTAGACAACAACAAAATAATCAATTTAAAACATCAAATCTGGTAGGGCTGCAGTATACGCACGTGTATACTGCCTCGCCACTACAACCTGAAATACACAAAAGATCAACGAACCAAAATCAAATGAAGATTCAAATCTCAATGCCGCGGACTCAATGGTCAAAGCAGACAGATATGGACAATGTGCACGTATGTACACATTGAAAATTCACATACGAACACAAGGTCAAATCCAAAAATACCGAATTCAACTCAAGTGAATTCGAAAAAAAATCCAAATGCCTTAATGTAATGTAAATGAAATCATCAAGGACCAAGTCACATCCGAGATAATCCATCACAGTGCAAACGAAAATGAATGCATCAGTCAACCACAAGTCAACAAACTCACAAACAATTCTAGACTACACTTCAAAAATGTGCAGCCTCAAACCAAACAGAAGTAAGGATACATCACGAAACCAATGGTGCAGCAGGCCTCAATCAAGTATTAATGTGCACCACAAAACTGAATACAAAATTCACGAAGTACTCCAGATCATATATAAGAAAGACTGTAATTTCAAATGCAGATTCAACAACATATGCATACACACGTACTATTGTATATATGCATATATATGAGTCGCAGAGCATTAATCAAAATTTTCAAATTAACTGTTTTATCAAAGTCAAGCAGTGTACACTTGAACATTAGCTGCAGTAAAACAGGGTCAACACAAGGCTACATAACCCAGAGTAACACCAACATGTAAACACCCAAAACTGGACTCGATGAAATGTACAAAGAATTGGTACAAACATCTCAAATCAATGAAACAGCACAAAAGTTCTCAAATCCAACCGAACAGCAAAACATCAATGCCCAAGGGAACTGACAACATCCATATTCATGAACCAGCTGCAATTTATAACAGATTGTGCATGAACAAATATGCAACTAACTGGAATGGAACAAGATGAAGTCTGCAACACTTCGGCAACACAGGTGATAGCAGCGTGAACTAAACAACAAGGAAATTAAAGCAAATTTCAAAACCCAATAAAATGCACTGCATCATGAGTACAAGATACAGGCACCAATGGAACAAAATGTCGCAGACTACACATGACAAAGTAACCTAGATAAGTGGCCGAAACCACACTAATGACAGAGATTCAACTGTAACAGATATCACCAACATTTTCATATGAGTGGAGATAACTACTAACTCAAGTCAGGATGCAAATTCAAACGAAGTCGAAAGTGCAACAGAGACTGGTAAAAGCTCAAAGGCATTTGTATGCTCAAGTGCATCTGAAATTTGACTCGACTAATCCAACTACCAAGAACAACACAATCAAACTCAAGTACAGTGCAACCACATGTGTAGGGTCAACAACATATGCATGCACACATACAATGGTATGTATGCACATATATGAAGACACACAAAAATAATCAAGCAGCAAGAAGAAAATAAAAATGCCAGAGATAGTTTTATAGCAGCAGTAAAATAAAACTAGGACAGAAGTGCTGCCGGAGGTAGTAGACAATATAGCCAAAGTCGAACAAAACAACTTCGTCCAACTCAAATCAAAATCCTCAACAAAATTCAAATATAACCAATAAATTTCAAAACCGTGGTGATACTCAATTGTTTCGAAAGCAAGAATTCACTAATTATTACAACCAATGATCGAACAGCAGGTCAAAATATTGAACAAATCAGGTTAAAACAAATGCAACAAGAAAACTGACCCCGACTAATGAAATTACCGATGTCGGAACAAAGTTGAACGAAATCGACAGCGTTCAAGAATCAACTGCACACTTTCAACTCAAAGCCGCAAGTATCAATCTAGTGCTCGAAAGCTAACCAAGTATTCAAAACAACAGCCGAAATCCCAAAAACAAAACCGTAACAAGATTCAAATTCGAACTCATACGAAATTGATAAAATCAAAGAAATCATCAACAACGAACACAATCAAACTATCGAAGCACTATACCAAGCACGAATTAGATGTGAGTAAATCAAATTACTCACCTTAGTTCGAAACGTAGACGAACACAGTCAAGCGGCCGAAGTTATCTCACGAGACGCTCAACAAAGCAAGGGGATCGAACTCCATCGAGCATTCCAAGATCGAATGGTTGCGCGTCGAAGCCATGGAGAACTCAAATCAAGCAGCTGGAACCACTATAAATCGAACCCTAATTTGAACGAATGAAAACAAACGAATTCGTGCCGCCATTATTTTTCGTATGATGATTAGGGTTTTCATTTTTAAAATGAGAGGGGGAACGGATTGCGAAGGAATACCAATAAAAAGGGGAGCCGGTATTGAGTATTTTCACTACACCAACCAAATGGGCCAAGTAAATTTTAAAACCCACAACCCTTTATCAAATTATCAAATTTTTAAAAGAATTTTTAAACTCGATTTAAATCTGCATTAGCTATTAACAACGATTTAATCGTCATTTCGACGATAAATAATTGTTACAAAATCCCAGGGTTGTTACAGACTCCCCTCCTTATAAAAATTACGTCCCCGCAATTTTCATAATTAAGGTTGTCAATAACAATTATTTTTCTAACATAAACTGTTAGAAATTAAAAGTCGGGAATACAACTCCAAAGAAATCTTTTATTTTCATAAAAGAAATTCACAAATTCTCAACGAAATCTAATTATCAAGTAGACAATCAGGAAACAACAAAGCTGAATAAACACAATTATCAGCGATATTCAATTATCAACTAGATAATTAAAATACAGAAAAATCACAAAACAACAATATCTAACTATCGATACGATAATTAGAAAACAGCAAAACTTAATTATCAACAAAGATAATTAGAAAACAAAATTCACAAATCGCCAGACTGCAATTATCTATTTATCCAACAATTATCCAGAAAACATAAACTTCATAGTCATCAAAACTAGCAAATGTCCGATTATCAAAAACGATAATCATGAAACACAATTATCTAATTAACAAAACGATACTCAGAAAACATCAGATAATCAAAAATCACAAATCAACAAATATCTAATTATCAAAAACGATAATCAAATCTCAAATCAACAAATATTCGATTATCAAAGACGATAATCAAATCTCAAATCAACAAATATTCGATTATCAAAGACGATAATCAAATTTCAAATCAACAAATATTCGATTATCAAAACAATAATCAAATTCAAATCAACAAATATTCAATTATCAAAAACGATAATCAAATCTCAAATCAACAAATATTCGATTATCAAAGACGATAATCAAATTTCAAATCAACAAATATTCGATTATCAAAACGATAATCAAATTTCAAATCAACAAATATTCGATTATCAAAACGATAATCAAATTTCAAATCAACAAATATTCGATTATCAAAAACGATAATCAAATCTCAAATCAACAAATATTCAATTATAAAAAACGATAATCAAATCTCAAATCAACAAATATTCGATTATCAAAAACGATAATCAAATCTCAAATCAACAAATATTCGATTATCAAAACGATAATCAAATTTCAAATCAACAAATATTCAATTATCAAAACGATAATCAAATTTCAAATCAACAAATATTCAATTATCAAAAACGATAATCAAATCTCAAATCAACAAATATTCGATTATCAAAACGATAATCAAATTTCAAATCAACAAATATTCAATTATCAAAACGATAATCAAATCTCAAATCAACAAATATTCGATTATCAAAGACAATAATCAAATCTCAAATCAACAAATATTCGATTATCAAAACGATAATCAAATTTCAAATCAACAAATATTCGATTATCAAAACGATAATCAAATTTCAAATCAACAAATATTTGATTACCAAAACGATAATCAAATTTCAAATCAACAAATATTCAATTATCAAAAACGATAATCAGAATCAACAAATATCTAATTATCTCAAGCGATAATTAGAAACAACAAATATCCGATTATCAAAAACGATAATCAGAATCAACAAATATCTAATTATCTCAAGCGATAATTAGAAACAACAAATATCCGATTATCAAAATCGATAATCAGAATCAACAAATATCTAATTATCACAAGCGATAATTAGAAACAACAAATATCTGACTATCAAAAACGATAATCAGAATCAACAAATATCTAATTATCTCAAGCGATAATTAGAAACAACAAATATCCGATTATCAAAAACGATAATCAGAATCAACAAATATCTAATTATCTCAAGCGATAATTAGAAACAACGAATATCCGTTAATCAAAAACGATAATCAGAATCAACAAATATCTAATTATCTCAAGCGATAATTAGAAACAACAAATATCCGATTATCAAAAACGATAATCAGAAATCTCACATATTTAATTATCGATACGATAATTAAACCTCATAACATCAGATATCTAATTACATGCAGATAATTAGAAACAACAAATATCTAGAAATCAATTAAGAAGACTAGAAAATCAACATAAAAGCTTAGATCGATCCCATCAGATGGCGAGTTTTTAGTTCGCCGCACGTGCATCAACAAATGGCCGAAGCCTACCAAGTACTCAACATAATTTTGGCGCCCAACAAATGACCCGAAGCTCCGCAGAGTGACCCGAAGGTCTAGTACTGGTATTTTACCCGAAGGTCCATCATATGACCCGAAGGTCCAACATATGACCCGAAGGTCCATCATAGTGGCTCGAAAGCACACGAAAGCATCAAAATCATCAAAACATCAAATATTTCAATTAACGAGTCCGGAATTAACCGAAATAGCAAACGCACATGTCCCATACCACGTGTTTTACTAAATCATTTGATTCTCTTCATCGTTTCCTTGAAAGTGCAAAATTGTGTATTTTGTAAAAATAATTTTACATTCTCAAACGGACAAGTCCAGAATTAAGCGAATCAGTAGAAGAAAGGGGTCATAGTCCTCGATTTTGCTGAAACGTTTAAATCGCTTCCTCATTCTTTTGAAAGCGCAAACTGTAAAATTCCTGAAAACAATTTTATTTATTTTATAAAAATAACAATTCACATTCTCAACTGGACAAGTCCGGAGTTAAGTGAATCAGTAAAAGAAAGGGGTCATAATCCTCAATTTTGCTGAATCGTTTAAGTCGCTTCCTCATTCTTTTGAAAGCGCAAACTGTTAAAAATTTATAAAACAATTTTCATTTTAAAACGATTTTCCAATCACGTGATTAAAGTAACAACATCAGTCGCAATTTCGAAAAGAAAATTGCACTTCTCAAAATACCGTAAAAACGGATCTCAGAATCAGCATTGCGGAATAACCGCTTGAAAATCCACTTTTTAAAATTTGACGGTTACTGAAGTCAAAGCGATAGAAATTTTTATACGTCAAAAATCTCATCAAAATAATTCACATCAAAATGTAACACCAGTGAATTTTCATTCATAAAAATGTCACAAAACATCGTGCTTCAAAAATTTAGCACCGATGTAAAAATCCTGTTATAAAGATAACGGCAACAAAATACATTTAAACCAAACATTGGTTCAACGTAAAATTAATGCGGTAACGTGCAACTCATATTTGCATGCACACTACAATATAAACAAAGAAGTTACTCTATTATCTTCAATGAAGATAATTTAAAATAGCAAAAATCTAATCAATATATGATTCGCATAAAAGAAAACCAACAAAAATCTCAACAAAATCACATAACTGCAATCGCTTCGAATCCTTAAACCGGATTCGAAATTCTCAAAGAAACAAAGTAAATATAGCTATGTTAACAACAAATGAAATTTATTTCAATTTCATATTTCGATTTTTAAATCAAAAAGATTATCAGTTGTACTCAGCGAAGACAGTTTCACTGTTTCCGCTGTGCACTCTAATAAACAGTACCCAAATCAATCAATCAATAAAACACAGTCTCTCTTTTATTTTTAAATAAAGATATTTAAAAATTTCATCAAAATTTCAAAACTTTAGTTTTTGACTCAAAGCACAAATAAAAAACATCGACCAATAGTTGTAACACATGTTCCATCTAAGTTATGTTTTATATTATGTTCATAAACCCCAAGCTCTGATACCAACTGTGGCGCCCCGCCTCTATACTCACAATAACAAAGAGTATTAAAAGAAATATTGTATGTTATCATGAAGAGTAAGGCTGGATAGGAGCGGCCATCCGTAGTTGGCCTTACACTAGTATTGGTTACCTCGATAGGAGTGATATATATTTTTCATTTTTCATCACTTCACTCCCATCGACATACCCAATTACCAGTATAAAACAAACTACGATGGTTCATAATAGTTTAGGACAATATATATAATAATAACACAGATACAGAAAGAATGCGGAACACAGATAACAAAAGATCTCATATATATATATATATATATAACTGATGTCAGTTACAATACATTTGACACAATACATATGATACAACTACAACTGTCGACTCTGGAAGTTACATATACACATACATTATCAACTAATATACATGAATACATATCAACCTATACTATGACACGACTACTCCAAAAGATGTGAAAAGTCTTCGTAGCTCAAACAGCAACTCAAAGCAGGAAATCTACAACTTGAAATAACTTGGGTTTGACCCGAGTATTAAATTCAAAAGAAAATAATACACGGCCCAGTCTAATTCAAACTCAGTTATTAATGCACAGAAGCAATAATAATCAAATATCAAATAGACGACAGTCACAGAGATCTCGTATATCCGACTCTTCGATAAGAGAATCGGATAACGGCAGATATAACACTAAACAGTGTTAGACAACAAATCAGCAGATTTAAATCATCAACAAAGATAAGTGAAAAGAATATCAATGAAGGTAATCTTAAAAACATCAGAATTTCCTAAACGGCAATTAACAACAAAATCTAATCATTAAATAAATAATTAGAAACTCATAATCTAATTATCTAGAAGATAATTAGACAACAACAAAATAATCAATTTAAAACATCAAATCTGGTAGGGCTGCATTATACGCACGCGTATACTGCCTCGCCACTACAACCTGAAATACACAAAAGATCAACGAACCAAAATCAAATGAAGGTTCAAATCTCAATGCCGTGGACTCAATGGTCAAAGCAGACAGATATGGACAATGTGCACGTATGTACACATTGAAAATTCACATACGAACACAAGGTCAAATCCAAAAATACCGGATTCAACTCAAGTGAATTCGAAAACAAATCCAAATGCCTTAATGTAATGTAAATGAAATCATCAAGGACCAAGTCACATCCGAGATATTCCATCACAGTGCAAACGAAAATGAATGCATCAGTCAACCACAAGTCAACAAACTCACAAACAATTCAAGACTACACTTCAAAAATGTGCAGACTCAAACCAAACAGAAGCAAGGATACATCACGAAACCAATGGTGCAGCAGACCTCAATCAAGTATAAATGTGCACCACAAAACTGAATACAAAATTCACGAAGTACTCCAGATCATATATAAGAAAGACTGTAATTTCAAATGTAGATTCAACAACATATGCATACACACGTACTATTGTATATATGCATATATATGAGTCGCACAGCATTAATCGAAATTTTCAAATTAACTGTTTTATCAAAGTCAAGCAGTGTACACTTGAACATTAGCTGCAGTAAAACAGGGTCAACACAAGGCTACATAACCCAGACCAACACCAACATGTAAACACCCAAAACTGGACTCAATGAAATGTACAAAGAATTGGTACAAACATCTCAAATCAATGAAACAACACAAAAGTTCTCAAATCCAATCGGACAGCAAAACATCAATGCCCAAGGGCACTGACAACATCCATATTCATGTACCAGCTGCAATTTATAACAGATTGTGCATGAACAAATATGCAACTAACTGGAATGGAACAAGATGAAGTCTGCAACACTTCGGCAACACAGGTGATAGCAGCGTGAACTAAACAACAAGGAAATTAAATAAAATTTCAAAACCCAATCAAATGCACTGCATCACGAGTACAAGATACAGGCACCAGTGGAACAAAATGTCGCAGACTACACATGACAAAGTAACCTAGATAAGTGGCCGAAACCACACTAATGACAGAGATTCAACTGTAACAGATATCACCAACATTTTCATATGAGTGGAGATAACTACTAACTCAAGTCAGGATGCAAATTCAAACGAAGTCGAAAGTGCAACAAAGACTGGTAAAAGCTCAAAGGCATTTGCATACTCAAGTGCATCTGAAATTTGACTCGACTAATCCAACTACCAAGAACAACACAATCAAACTCAAGTACAGTGCAACCACATGTGTAGGGTCAACAACATATGCATGCACACATACAATGGTATGTATGCACATATATGAAGACATAGAAAAATAATCAAGCAGCAAGAAGAAAATAAAAATGCCAGAGATAGTTTTATAGCAGTAGTAAAATAAAACTAGGACAGAAGTGCTGCCGGAGGCAGTAGACAATATAGCCAAAGTCGAACAAAACAACTTCGTCCAACTCAAATCAAAATCCTCAACCAAATTCAAATATAACCAATAAATTTCGAAACCGTGGTGATACTCAATTGTTTCAAAAGCAAGAATTCACTGATTATTACAATCAATGATCGAACAGCAGGTCAAAATATTGAACAAATCAGGTTAAAACAAATGCAACAAGAAAACTGACCCAGACTAATGAAATTACCAATGTCGGAACAAAGTTGAACGAAATCGACAGCGTTCAAGAATCAACTGCACACTTTCAACTCAAAGCCGCAAGTATCAATCTAGTGCTCGAAAGCTAACCAAGTATTCAAAACAACAGCCGAAATCCCAAAAACAAAACCGTAACAAGATTCAAATTCGAACTCATACGAAATTGATAAAATCAAAGAAATCATCAACAACGAACACAATCAAACTATCGAAGCACTATACCAAGCACGAATTAGATGTGAGTAAATCAAATTACTCACCTTAGTTCGAAACGTAGACGAACACAGTCAAGCGGCCGAAGTTATCTCACGAGACGCTCAACAAAGCAAGGGGATCGAACTCCATCGAGCATTCCAAGATCGAATGGTTGCGCGTCGAAGCCATGGAGAACTCAAATCAAGCAGCTGGAACCACTATAAATCGAACCCTAATTTGAACGAATGAAAACAAACGAATTCGTGCCGCCATTATTTTTCGTATGATGATTAGGGTTTTCGTTTTTAAAATGAGAGGGGGAACGGATTGCGAAGGAATACCAATAAAAAGGGGAGCCGGTATTGAGTATTTTCACTACACCAACCAAATGGGCCAAGCAAATTTTAAAACCCACAACCCTTTATCAAATTATCAAATTTTTAAAAGAATTTTTCAACTCGATTTAAATCTGCATTAGCTATTAACAACGATTTAATCGTCATTTCGACGATAAATAATTGTTACAAAATCCCAGGGTTGTTACAAACTTCCACTCATTTAGCTTTCTCCACTGGGCAATACATTTAAGTGGTTCTCTCTCCTATAAAGAAAATTTCACAAATTAAAACATATTTATAATTAATATACACAATTAATAATGTTACAAAGTGTTGAACAACATCTTTCTTGCTCTAAATACTATATGCAATATGCGTTTCAAAACTTTTGAGTATATAAGAAGCATTAATTGGCTGGGAAGCAATGGCCGCGGTTGAAGTAGAAGGATTTACATTTGCTAAGTTCTTCTATGACACCTCTTCGGCCTTTGAGTTATTCAAACTCGATCCATCATCCGAATCATCATCATCGGAACCTTCTTCGCTAGACCGATTTTCCTTATCTCCTTACCATCCTTTGATTCATCATCGTGGGAACTACAACCGTTTACTTCCTCTTCACCAGCAATTGTTGCAACTTAATGTGCTTCAACTGATTTTTATACAATGGATATTTTTCTTAGCTTGTTCAAGTTCTAATGCACGTTTCCTTCGATAAGATGCATTCAAGTGCCCTCTCTCTTTTCCTTTAATTATGACCAATAACAATTTAATTAACATTTCCACAATGATATAATGTTAACAATCTTTCCTACAAAAGAGAGTAAATTAAAAAATAACTATAAGCTGTTTAAATAATAGATCATTATTTCAACTATGTATTTCAAATTATTTTCTGTTCGACTTTTTATATGTATTTAGCTATAAGTATTTTTTAACTAAAAGTTAGTGTAAGTGAACTATGTATTTAAATAATAATTTTTTTCCATTTTTTTCCTTTCAACTATGTATTTAAGTATAACGTCCAACCCTAACCTTATTTTATCATAGAAAACATTCACCTATTAATTTTATATAAGTATAGTTGGGATTTTGTGTAATTTCAACTATGTATTTATCAATCGGCTAGCTACAGCCACCGTCCAACTAGTGTTAATCGGCCAAGTACAACTGCAACAAAAATAAATTTAGCGGCAATCAAAAAGTTGAAGTTATAGACTGAATCGAGCTCCCTATCGACCATTTCAACATTGACCGAGACTAGAAACCAAAACCCTAGATGTGATTTTACGTAAATTGGAGATAGAGAACTTACGCGATGGCTGAGAAGAAAAAGTTTTCGTGTTGCGAGATGGTTGAGTTGGCTGAATTTGCTTCTTTGTCACTTTGGTTGATTTCTGCATATTGAAAAGCCCCATTTCTGAAGAGAACGAGGATGAAGGAGGGAAAAGAAATTAGAGTTTTTTTGAAGTGGTAGCCCGATTTATATATTTGTGGTATAAAATAGAATATACGCTGCTTATACATGGTGCTATGTAGAAATGGTATTAGGAAGCATTTTTTGGATGCTTTCAGCGGCACACAACATATATCAAAATTATTAAAACCATACTCATCATTTTTGGTGTTAATCTTGTTAATCATACTGGAAGGTGCGTGGATTTATTAACCTCAGTGGATAAAATTAACAATATTAATTTTATATCTTTTTTCTAACTTGATTTATTGTCAAGTAATTTTTTATTGATGTTCAACAAAAAGAACCTAGATGGTGCATAATTAAGGCTGTTAATGGATACTCAAGAAATCTGAAATCCATCCACATCCGTGCTTGAAAAGAGAATAATATCCGATATTCGAAAAAAAAATTCAGATGCGGATAAGAAGACATCCGCATTCAAAAATTATTCGTTTAGTTTCTGTCATGGTTATAGTTTATTTTATGTGTATTCTAGTACAATGAAAGACAGTTTTTATTATGTTAATAGTTTATATTATATGTATTTTATGCATATTAACTACTTAAAACTATTCAGTATTATATTATTTATTGATTTTGCATACTTTTATAATCAATGGAATTGAAAAAATATTTACGTTAAATTGCTATTTTCTATTTATGTTTCTTGATTTATTTTTAGCACATAAGATAATGTCTGATATCTGTCTGTACCCGCTTCTACAACTTTCGGTAAAGTAAACTATTTCAAGCTTAATTTTTTCCGATCAATTTTTTACGAATTAACCATACGGATTGGATAAAATCATTACAAAGTATCGGTGGTTCAAATTTAGTCTCGTTTGAAGGTCGTCAGGCAAGACGACCTTAGAACGAATGGATATTAGTTCGAACTTCGACGAACGGCTATAAATTTAAAATTTAGGATCGACACCTTATAGTTGTTTATTTTTTTAGTCATATTTTGGAAATAGGTCCAAAATACTTTAGATCAATATATGATCCAATAAATTTATTTTTCTACCAAATATTTTATTTTATATAATTTTATTATACTAATACATTTAAAAATTCATAATTAGGTACCCAACTGTTTAAAAATATATTTTAATTCATAATAATGTTACACATCATCAAATTTTTTGAAATTGTATAACAGACCGACTGAAAGTCACATAAATTGATCGTGTGAGTTAGATTTTCGGTAACAATAAATCGAATTACACGACGATAGATTATCGAAAATACTGAATTAAATGATCACAAGCTGTAGTCAGGTTGAATGGTTGTGCTAAAATATCTTTTTTTATTTTTTAGGAATTAAATTAGTATTTTAAAAAAAAAAATTAAAACATAATATGAATACCAAAAAATAAAAAATTGACATACCGTCGGTAGCCATCGCTAGCCGTCAACATGTCGAGTATACATAGCAGGCAAGCACGCCCTCCTCTTAATTCTTTACCGATTCTAGTTTTGGAAAGAATGAAAAAAACCCTCCTTAGCTGTCGCTACCTCCTAGAAGCCACTGCCACTCATCACCGTCGTTGTAGGCCACAACAACTCACCGAAATCTCCATCCTCCCCATTTTCGTCTCAAATTTGATAAATTTTTAACCCTAATTCTAGATTGGGACTAATTTTGTATGATTATGGTTTTAAATATGATGATTATTGTGTATTAGTTGGTGATAATAGTATTTGATTTGGGGATAATAATTTTTGATGTAATTATTTAATTTGTAATTATAAATTAGGGTTAATTTAAAATCTAAAAATTAGTATATAATTAT
Source organism: Allium fistulosum (assembly GCA_030737815.1). Taxonomy (NCBI): domain Eukaryota; kingdom Viridiplantae; phylum Streptophyta; class Magnoliopsida; order Asparagales; family Amaryllidaceae; genus Allium; species Allium fistulosum. The sequence continues at coordinate 407,429,570 of CM060908.1, read as the reverse complement.
TGGTAAATATGTATGTAAATTAGTGTACGTGATTGTTTATTATACTTTAGAATAAATTTAGGGCTAATATGTATGGTTGAATGATGAATATGTTAAATATAAAGCTAGGGTTAAACATAATTTTATGTTAATTAATTAGTGTGTGTTAACTATAAGTGTTAGTGGTAATTATAAAATAAATTTATTTTTAATGATTAATTATTTTTAGTTCATACATGTGTACGCAGTATTATCAAGGCGCACACCTAGGCTCAAAAAAGGCTCAGACACACATTGTGCATTTTTTTCCAGTTTGAATGCGCCTTTTTCGCAGTTTAAAACACATTTTTGCAAAATCCAAAATTTAGTTTGCAAAATAGTTAAATAAAAAATTTAAAGAATTAAATGAATTATAAAATATGGTTTACAATTAAAAATTCAGTTAATAAAATATTTAAATAGTTGAATGAATTATAAAGTACGATTTAAAATTTAATTTGTAGTTAGTAAAATAGTAGATTAAACTTGTATAAAAGGCACGCAAGAAGGCCCAAGGCACAAAAAAGCCTAAGGCTCAAGGCTTGCATCTTTTTGCGCCTTAGCACCTTAACTACTTTGTGCATATGTCTTTTTGGAAGAAGTTTTAAATAATAAATTGCTTTTAGAACAAATATTCTACTAAAATTGATTTGTAAAAATTATGAAATAAATATAATGTTTATTTGAAAATACGGAGTAAATATTATTTTAACAAATACAAGAACATTAAATTAAAAAAATTAGTCTCAAAAGGCTTTAATTATTTTAGCAAGTACAACAACACAAGACACCCATTGGATGCAAAGTTTTGCATACGATATAAAGAAGTGAAATGTTGTCGAAATTCTTTAAAAAAAAATTAAATTAGGAAAAATGTTCAATTGCATTCTCAATCACAGTTGGATGAATGAAGACCGAACTAGTAAAAAAGGTTCAGTGAAGGAACATTTTTACAATGATGTACACAAATTTATTAAATTCACTAAAAATAATAGAAATGACGTAGAAATTTGTTGCCCTTATCGTGATTGTAAACATTTGGAGCATTAAGAACAAGGTATGGTTATAGTACATTGGTGTCAATTTAGTTTTACGCCAAACTATTATTTATGGGATCATCATGGAGAAATTGCATCTAGTTCTATATTGTCAGTGGATGAGGCAAATAAAGATTATGTTATAGCGAATCTAATAGAAGATACGATGAAAGATGCAGTATGATCAATGTCCCTTACCGTTCAAGTTGACAATGAAGACGTAAATGTCAAAGAAGAACCGACTATGGGAGCAAAACGAATTTTATGATTTTATTGGATGCTCCTAAGAAGCCATTGTGGGTTGGTTGTAAAAGCAGAACCAAGTTATCAATAACCGCTGAATACATTACCATGAAATCAAAATTCAACTTTATAGAAGCTGGATTTACAGTAGTTGTACAAGCTGCAAGATAACATATGCCATCTAATAATCTGATGTGCAATAGTCATTATACAGTGAATAAACATATCAGGAAATTATTGTCAAGGACAAAAATTTTCAGCGTTTTTGCCTCAAGGACAGGCCTTCAATATTTTATCATGAAGGACAACTTTCTTTAGGTATCAGTTTTTAGTCATTGATAGTATCAGTTTGTAGTTATCGGTAGCAGTTTTTAGGTATCAGTTTTTAGCTTGGTAGCAGTTTTGTTGTACTTATGAATAATTTTGAAATATATTTGTCCTTATGAATAATTTTTAGAAGAATGTTTGTCCTTATGGTAAAAATATTGAGGTTGTGTCCTTGAGGCAAAAAATATACAAATCTTTGTCCTTTAAATTAATTCCCCCTAAACATATATCCACTTTCGGTCTGCCATACCAAAAGATAGATACATGTATAAAAGGTTGCATGTCGTAGTGAAAAGATGACATTAACCTTATGAAATGCAGAATATGTAATGAGGAAAGATACGAACCAAGAAAAAAAAGGAAAAGAAGTTCCATGCAAGAGAATACATTCTTTACCCATCACTCCTAGACTTCAAAGGTTATATGCATGTTCTGCTGTCGCATCTCATATCAGATGGCATAACATGAGATCTTAGGAAGAGGGAACTTTGACACATCCATCCGATGGAGAAGCATGGAAACATTTCGATAAGACTTATCCCGCGTTTACTGCAGAGAGCTATAATGTCAGACTTGGTTTATGTACAGATGGATTTTCACCATTCTCTCAATGTGGTAGTAACTATTCATCTTGGCATATTATCATTATACCTTATAATTTACCTCCGTAGATATATATGAAAACTCCATATATGTTTCTCACTATTGTCATCCCTGGTCTTGATAATCTGACATAAGGAATTGATGTATGTTCGCAGCCATTGATTGAAGAGTTGAAAACATTATGGCATGAAAGGGATGATACATACAACATTTCTAAAAAGAAATTTTCATATATTTGCACCTTTGTTATGGACTATTGGCGATTTTTCAGCTTATTCAATGCTTTCAGGTTGGACGGCTAGTCGTCTAGCTTGTCCTTATTATATGGAAGAAACATGAGCATTTTCATTATTGAATGGAAGGAAAATTAAGTGGTTTTATTATCATCGATGTTTTCTTCATGATAATCATACTTTTATAAGAGACTTAAAAACTTTATAGACAACAGAGTAAAGACTAGACAACGACCAACGATTTTTTCAAGTCAGGAAATATATTAACTTATTAACGAATATCCAAAGATACATGAAATTGGAGTATAGACTGAAATTCCAGGTAAATTAATAATTCATAATTGGTGCAAAAAAGTATATTTTGAGAGTTACCTTATTGGAAATGTAACAACCCCTCTTTTCGATCCTCAAAAGTCGGCACTAATACATCCACGGTATTCACGTGCCAAGCATCAAATGCTAGGAAGATAGATTGTAGGGGCGACAGAAAGAAAAGATGGAACAAAATATCACATCGTGATGAGTAATATATAATATATAACATATTTTTACAAAAGAAAACTATAATATACATACATTAAGCAGAGTAAACTAATCAATCATCAGCCTAGATAGTTATAACAAGCTGTCCTAAAAAATGCTGGTAAATACAAAACAACAAATGCAGCGGAAATAAAATATACATGAATATGTCTTAGAGGCATCTAGCTCATCTTTTTAAGCTCCAAAGCATCCAAACTAAATTAGGAAATATGCTCGGGCTGATCCGAACAATATTTGAAAATAACGCCCAGATCGGTTTGGTATTCTGGTAAACCAGTGTGAGAAACACACATTATGTGGATTTTAACTTTATAAAACCTTTCAAAATAAAGGCATCTCATAAGACCACGCCGCACATAAACATGAACGAGTTTTTACTACATCCTTAGGATTAGTAGCAAGTGGCCCTTACATTTCAAAGAACTCTGTCTTTGACTCTATCATCTTCCCGATATCTCATGTTAGAATGCTTATGATGGTTCAAAGTGGTTTCAGATAATATATCTGATCGCAGTCTCTTTGAACCAACAATGATTGTTTCAAAACCTGAACAAGATTTGATAGTCGGTTATTTAACTATCAAATAAACAATCAACCAAATCAGAGATTTAATTTCACTATAAAACCAAGCATGGTTAAGCGTATATCAACCACTAAGCCTCTTTAATTATTCCTTTCATTAATTAAAACCACTTTGTAAATTCTTGTATTAAAATACTTTTACAATGATATATTCACAAACCCTCTCTACTCCTTTCAGTACTTGAAAAATATTGATATACTTATCTCAAATATATAAGTATATTTTCAAACAATTTCACTTTCAATACTTAGAAAACTTTTCCATATACGTATATCAACGGTATAACCATATTCACAAAAAAACACTACATTTCCAATACTTGGACAACTGTACTAGTATACTTATCGTAACAGTATAAGTATATTCACAAATCTTAGGAAAGATTTCATTTTCAAAACCATACTCAATTGGGTTAAAACAAATGTAATTTAAAAACATTGATAACCATAAACTCAAAACACTTTTCTCTTTTGGTGTAAGTAAACAGATCGTAAGGAAATTAGACAAAATATACTTAACACCACTTTTCGATTTCAAATAGTACCATCCCTCGATTAACAATGAAATCGAACAAGTTAGAAAACTGTCCTTGGCTTGATACACATTTTTAATTCTCAAGATAGAGACAAGTTTTCATACCTCAAAATTTGGTGTTAAATATGAAAACAATACTTTCCATACCACCATAGTGTAAAATGATCATTTATAGCAATCAAACCTCCTTTTCTTTATAAAGTCGCTTTTTATAATTCTCTTTTATATTTACAAACTCCAATTATAAATTCCTTCATAAAACTTCATTTATAAATCTCCTTTATAAAATATCATTTACAAATCTCCTATTATAAATCTCCAAATATATTTATAAAACTCCTTTTATAAATCTCCAAATATATTTATAAAACTACTTTTATAAATCTTCAAATATAATTATAAACTCCTTTTATAAAAATCCTTTATAGAAACCCTTTATAGATCCAGAACTCAAATTTATAAATCTTATATACTTAACACAAATCTTTGTTTTCAAGATAGTACTAAATACTTTCCATAAAACGGTCATTCCATATCTCACTATAAATTCACAAATGTGATTTATTTTCCAGTTTATAAAAATGATCACTTTCCCTTTTTATAAAATACCATTTAAAATTCTATTCTTTTATTTATAGAATACCATTTATAAATCTATCCCTTTTAATATACCATTTTATATAAAAATGTTTCAATAATATTTATATCAAAATATTTCTATTTTCTTTTAAAAACAGAATCACTTTATTTTAAAACAGGTAAATTCCCATTATTTTTCTTTAAAATAAACATTCATTACTATAATAACTTTTCTATAAAAATAAATACTTCTCAAAATACTTTTAAAACATTTCTATATATATTAGAAAAACTATCAAAAAATTTGAAGTAAAATAGAGAAATTCAAAAACCATTCATAAATAAAATGCTATAGAAATATCCGAAAATCATATTTAAAATCATCATCTAAATCAATACCATTTCCAAATCCAAAGTAGCAAACCATAGTATATTAAAATACTAAAATGAGGTCAATAGCTACCATATCACTTAACCAATGCTATTGCTATCTTTATCAATAAAAAGGTTCAACTTTTAACATATATCAATGTCATATCCAATATAGCCAACTACCCAATTTTAACATTTAATAATTTAAACAATATATATATAACTGAAATTTAAAATCAACAATAATGAGGAATATGGATTCCTTTGCAAAATTCTTTGTATTTCATTTTAGATGTCATTTGCTTTTCAAAGTAAAAATTCAAAAATTACCAAACCAGTAAAACATTCAAACATGAAAACAATATTTTATATCTACTATATATCATTATAGTATTCATCCAAAGGTGGGACAACTCATCAAAATTCCAGTTGACGCTTAAGCATTCCGAGTTGATCCAAAATCGAATGACGTTTGATTTTAGCTTAAAATTCCACTTGCTCCAAACTCAAAATCCCAGTGCGTAGGTATCACTCCTATGAGCGTAACGCAAAAGACCACGTCTTGATTGGACCTCGTATGCAAAAGATTCATTTTACAAGATTTTGATTTAAATAATATAATTAGTATCCACAACCATAAACACGCGCTCCAGATCGTCAATCTCCCAACGAAAATGTAATTTGTCTTCTCCTACGAACCTCGCTTCATCTTCTCTCCGCAATTCACCCCACCACACAAAGCTCAACCCACCACATCAAAATCTGACCAAAAAACCCTCCTTACAACAAGTTACAGGTTGTGACTCCCAAATATCCATTGAGCTCCACCATCTCCTGGCCGCCGACTCCCCATGCCACTGTGCAGTTAAAGCGCTTGGCAGATTCAATGCGGCAAAGGTGCAAAAAGTCATAGCGGGGATACAGTGAAGATTTAGCGGGATATAGCGGATGACTCTAAAATAGCATATAAAACTCATACTTAATGTTTTTACAAATACATAAATGGAAACTAAATGTAAAATTAGCATTCAGTTGAATTATAATTAATTCATAAATAATTTTAAATAAAAACATGTATGAATATACTATAAATAAACGTAAAATTGTTATATAACATAGTTGAATTCGGTAGAATATTAGAGTATTTTCATTTCTGAGAACATATTAAAAATTCAACTAAATAAATTAATTTCATAATTTTTATAATGTATAAATGTCATTTTGCAATTCATTTCTTTTAAAAAAGATATAGCGGAAATTGCAGAATATAGCGGGAATCACGGAATATAGCGGAAATAGCGGGGCTTAAAGCGGAAAGGCTATATTTGGGGCTATATGGAAATATCGTAGCGGAAGAAATCCGCTACGAGATATAGCAGGGTTATAGCGGGGTAATAGCGGGGCATTAACTGCATAGCCATGCCACCACAAACTCGAATCCCTCCAACTCCACCTAGATATTTCTCAAATCAAAACCCTAGCTCCTCCTCAAAACTGTCAATCATCACAACCCATCATTGCACGCCACCAAACTACACGGATTTGAAGATCTTGACCTCAACAATTCAAAGAATTCAACTTTGTATTTTTAGTTAAGTAAATGAATTGGTTTTGATTTTTGAATAGAGATTAGCTTTCTTTTGTTTAACAGGAAATGAAAATGTAAAAGAGAGAGGGAAAAAAGAAAAGTCAAAAGCGTTGAACTGTCTAAGGGTAGAGTTTGGTTTATACAAATATTTTCAGCACTTCGTTACAGAGGATCCATTCATGTACAAATTGCGAACGACAAAAACAAAAATACGATCGCACATAAAAATATGACATGATCCCAAAACAACAATAAAATACACTAGTTATCTCATTTTGTAAAATTCCAAAAATACCATAGTTTGTCGAAAATTACATCAAACGATAATTTAAATATTTTCCAAAGTAAAAATTATGGAAAAATCGTATAAATAAAAATAAAAATATGTCATTAAAAATCATGTTATTTTAATAAAAATTTATTTTCTTATTATTTATCACATTTGAATCTAATCTGAATATTTAAATAAATTATGTATTCTCATTCGAAACATTAAAAATTCTGGGTCCTTGCAGGAAAGGTCTCTTATTTCGACATAATATTGACGTGATGTACAACTAAAAAAGATTTTTGATAATGTGTTTAAAATAATTTTGAATGTTAAGTGGAAAACTAAGGTCGATCTGAATTCAAGACGTGATATATCAGAATTATGTAAACGTCCCGAACTTCATATGAAGCCTAATGATAGTGAAAACCCAAAGCATGCTATGAGCTAGATAACAATCAAGTAAAGCTAATGTTAAAGTGGGTGGAAGGACTAAGATATCCTGATGGGATTTCTTCTAATATGTAGATGTGTTGACTTTAAAAACAATAAACTAAGTGAGATGAAAGTCACGATTGCCATGTTATGATGGAAAATTTCTTACCTGTAGTTTTCAAAGAACTGTTACCCGTAAAAGTATAGAGTGTTATAATAGAATTAAATTTGTTTTATAAAGAGCTTTGTTCGACTATGTTAAAAGTCAACCGTATATGTATACTTGAAGAGGATATCCCTATACAGCTCTGCAAACTTGAGAAAATATTTTCTCTAGGATTATTTAATGTAATGGAGCATTTACCTGATCATCTTCCATCCAAAGCACTTCTTCGAGGTCCTGTGCAATATGGATGGATGTATCCATTTCAGAGGTAACATTGAATATCCGTAATATTAATTTTAGTTTCAAATATAAATTTACATAAGTAAATTTAAATTGAATTAATTTTGTAATAGATACTTGAATCATCTGAAGAAAAAAGTTAGACAAAAGCACGAGTTGAAGGTTCAATTTGCAAATCATATGATGCTGAAGAAGCTTTTTCTCTCATTATTTCAGTGACCATGTGAACTTATCATTTGTAACTGTTCCTCGTAATGATGACATTGTTGAACTCTTCATAGGCAATGTTATCTATTTTTAGATAACGTGGTCGACCTATTGGGAAATGTGTGAAACTATGAGTAGATGATAGAGGTTACCATGTAGCACACACATATGTTCTTCTTAATTGAGTTGAAGTTGCACCATTTGTTAGGCAATATTAAATAATAATCCTTGATATATGAATTTCCAAATTCATATTTAGTTCAGTTGCAATTATGGATTATAATGCAATATATTATATACGTTTGTAGTATTTATGAACCATAACATCCACATGGCGAGCTCAATAAAGAATTTGCTAGTTGGATTTCGAACTACATTTACGATCCAAGAAATTGTATTAGTGATGAAGGATTGAAACACCTTGCGATAGGACCAAAAAAATTGTCAAGGCTTATCCAATATTCTTCGTCAATAGATTTAAATTCAACACCAAGGAATATATTGATGAAAAATTAACTTACAACAACGACGTATTTGTCAAAAGTAGTGATGATCCAGATGAACACATAAAAGGTTTTTATGGCGTTTTAACCTAGGTTTTAGAATTGATATATTTTATACGACCTGTAGTAAAAGTTTTTTTTTATTCAAATGCAATTGGTTCGGTAATGTTCCTGGTTCTGGAATCAACATGCACAAAGATTATAAGCTTATTGAAATGAAGCATAATTCGCATTACTATAAGTATGATCCTTTTGTATTAGCCAAACAAGCATTACTAGTTTATTATGCTCTGTATCCATCCCCAATAAGAGATAAAGCAGATTGGTATGCTGTTTTTAAAATAAAGGCAAGATTTATATTTGACGGAAATAATATTCCAAAAGAAGCAGCTTATCAAGCAGATCTTGAGCCAAATAATGAAATAACAATAACTGATGATCATACTGATTTGGGGCCTTTAAATGATGAATCAATTGTTTTAATAAAAGCATTTAAGAGAATTGAGGGAAACGATATAGAGTAAGAGACTGAGACTAAATTAGAAAACGACGAAGACTAATTATTAATTACTGATGATGTAGTGTATATATGATGGATATTTGTATTGCTTGTATAATATACACTTTGAATTTCCATTGTTATTAATGATGATGAGTATGTTATGAGCTATGGATTATTTTGTTTCATTAATTCTATGTATTTACATGACTTGTTCCATTTTTGTAGTTTTAGTGGAAGTTTTATGCGATTATTAATGAGATATGTTTTACAACAATAAAAGGATACTTTGCACGAAAGGTCCATATTTCTGATGGTGTTACAATAAAAGTCCCTGTAGAAATAAGTATGTAAATTAAGTCCCTGTTTTTCTAAATCAGAAAACGCAAGTTAGCTTGCGTTTTTTAAAATTTTCAAAATTTTCAAAATCAGAAAGCGCAAACTAGCTTGCGCTTTCCTGATAGAAAGCGCAAGTTACTTTGCGCTTTTCAAAAATTTTAAAAGTTTTAAAATTTTCAAAAAAAATTTCAAAATTAAAAAGCGCAAACTAGCTTGCGCTTTTCTGATCAAAAGTGCAAGTTAACTTGCGCTTTTCAAACTTTTCGAAAATTTTGAAAAATATTTCAAAATTAGCAAGACACTTTGCATTTTTTTATTTTTGAAAAATGGGGACCAAATTTACATATTCATTTCTGTAGGGACTTTTTGTATAACAACATCAAAAACAGGGACCTGTGACTCTTTTCTTGTTTTTCATTATATGAAACAATGTATTTGTGATAGATATATATTATGTCTCGTAGGAGACCTTCTCATTCTATCAGCTCTCCCGCTGCTAGCGAGGTTGGTGTCAGTGGCTCGTACGGTGATCCTGGATGCCTCAGTGTTTCTTTGTTCCCAAAATCTGGAGGGTAAGTATCAAATTGCAACATCATTAATATTTAGTGCATGCTATATGGTTTATGATTTATTATATGTCTATATCAAAATTAATACAGGGGGCTTGAGATGTAGACTTCTAACCTCATCTTGTCTACCTCGAAGAAGTCCTACCTGAGTAGGATGATGGCCTATTGATCGGTGTAGGATGAAATCCCATCTCATTTGAATACGACTATATGGAATGATCTGCTGGTAAGTATAAATTTATAATTCATTTGAAAATGACATATTTGATCTTTGAAAATATACTTTGTCTAAACTAATATACTGTGTATAATTCATTTTAATTTCACTTTGTAGGCTCACATTGATATAAACGAGGAGACATATTTAGAGCTGGTTAGGAACTATTAGAACAAGAAGATGAGGAAGAATTACAGAGACATCCTCTCGGGAATAAAACATAAAAATAAAATACCTGATTGGATGTTTGGTAATGTTTATGCAGCTTTTCTAGAACATTGGCAAAAACCAGCTATGATAGTAAGTTTTATAGTTTCGTATGTTTATTATAATTTGTTAAAAGTTTGTATAGTAATTGCATTAAATTAGCCAACCATATATTTACGTAGTTAGAGATGGTTAGTGTAACTTTTATGTTAAATTTATAGGAAGTAGTTGAGCAGAACTCGATAAACAGGAATAAAAATCTTCTTATACACCATGGCGGTTCAAAATCCTTTCAACAATACCAGAAGGAATTGGTAAATTTATAAATTGCAATTATAAAATACTTATAACATTGTTTAATCACACACATACATATAATATATATATATATGTATGTATGTATGTATATGTATATGTATATGTATATGTATATGTATATGTATATGTATATGTATATGTGTATGTGTATGTGTATGTGTATGTGTATGTGTATGTATACGTATATATGTATATATATAGTAATTTTAGGAGCATGAGTGAGGTGGTCCCATTTCATATTTGGTAGTCTTCACTCGCACCTACACCATTAAGCACACTAAGGAGGATGGCTCAACATTATATACTTGGTCAGATACCAAACCTAGAGCCATCATGGTAAACATTTTTTTAATTTATTCCCTTATTTCACATTATATAAATTATAAGTTTAATATTCATTTTGGCATGATTCTATTTAAAATCGCAGGCCAAGTTTGAAATGGAGACAGCGAGAGTGCTTGAGCGGACTGGTCAAAATGAGTTAACTCCTCAATAGGAGGACATGATTATTGATGATGTGACTGATAAGCTGACGTAGAACAGACTCTATGGTTATGACAATCAGGTGGTAATTTTATTGAGTTAAACTAATTCATTAACTAATTAATAAATTTTATTTAATATTGCTTATAACTTATAACTAATTCATTAGTTAATTTTGCTAGCTAGGTCTTCTCAGGCCAGTTATAAGAAAGCTCTGGATGGGGCAGAGATAAGAGCTTAATGGTAGAGTTTAACGATTGATGCATGAGGTGAGGATTGGTGGAGTTGCTAAATTAGCGGATTGCGGCTTATATAGATCGCACGGGACATTTCCGCCTTCACAAGGATTGGAAAATGAGGACGAGTAGGTCTATTTTTTATATATTCATTTTTAGTTGGTGATGCATGTGAACATTGATTATGTGTTGAAGAACTTTGATTGTGTAGCTTGAGAACTTATGATGTGGATTAGGATGATTTGGAAATTTGGATTGTTGATGTGAATATTGAATTTTTTGATTTAAACTTGGTTTTGAGTGATGTATATGATATTATGTGATGTACGTGATGTTTGTAGTTGTGAAATTGGGTGTATATGTATTGTTTATGAGTTGGATATACATATATATTTATCTGTGTGGGAGGGGGGGTTTGAGGGATGTAATAGCTACTGTTTTTTTAAAATAAAGGCTGCAGTTTAGCAACGGCTCGCGACGGTTGATGGCGGCAAAAAATTTGCAGTTTAGCGATAGCTAGCGACAGCTGGTGGCGACCAATCTGCATTTTTAGATAGCTAGGGTCTCGACATGTTTATTTCGACTGGTGATGGCTAGTGTCGGCTATATTATCGATAGCCGTCGAAAATGCTTCGATGAGGCCATCGCTAAAGCCGTTGCGTTCGCTTTATTCGACGAGGAAATAACGACGGCTATTTCTGATGGTTCCCGACGGCTCTCAACAACCGCCAATGGAAAATAGCCATCACCATTACCGTTTTGCCTTGTAGCGATATCCGAAAATGATTTCAGATGTGTATGCGAATATGACACAATCCGCATCCGGAAGTATCTGTTGGCAGACCTATGTACACTATGTTTATATTTTTTGCAGGAGTTATATTGTTATTACTTTTCCTTTTTCTTTCTTAAAATTTTCTTTCGTAGTTTGCAGTTGTAGAGCCCAAATTAAATTTTTACCTATAGTCCAAAGTAGTGTTTTAAAGACCCGACCTAACAATGGTTCATGTAAAAACCCAGATTTTCAGACACTTCATATTTAAATATCTGAATTATTGAAATATTTGAATCTTGGATTAAGTGTTATTAAAATGATTTAATAAGATTTTTTACCCCCTTTTAAATCATAACTAATGGTGGTAAACTTATATTGAAAAAATATTTTGAAAAATACATTCTTCGAAGAAAAATCGATAATGTTACCGAAAATCGGTTTACTGGTAAATAGCTTTTCAACCGATATAAGTTGTTCAAACTCTTATGCACTTGGCTAATGATCAAATGAACACATTAGCAACTAATTAACACACATACAACTCTTCATTGGGCTTAGAAGGTTCTTGAAGCTTCCTTTAGGATAAGAGATGGTATCATGGTGAGGGTATAATGGTAATTAGACTAAAGAAAAAGTGTCATAAAGAAAAAGCGGTCGGAGGTGAACATTCCATGGCATGGTGGGGGTTGAGTGCAAGCTTGGGCAACATCATTCGTTGCTTATATAAGGAGAGGCATACCTTAGAGTATAATCACAAAATCACAAATGAAAACCAAGCTCCTTTAATGGCTTCTTCATCCCCTTCTTCACTAAATGTTTTCAAATAAAATAGTTGCAATTCAACTCCAAATCACTTCAAACTTTGCCACAAGGCTTAGTATAATATTATAAAACTTTCCACCATGTTAGCAGTTAAATAAGTGGAGCCACACTCCCCCACCATGGAATGGCCGTGAGCAATATCAAGGAGGCGGAAGGCAAATTCAAGTGCAAAAGCAAGGAGGAGGGGAAAGGTGGTTGCAAGGTGGGGTTGAACTTTGATTCTTAGATCTTGATTCTTTTTGTGGTTAAAGGTGAGTTACCGCCTCACTTTGAATGAAAATATAACACATACATATGTTGTGTTGGTTTTATATATGTTGTTTGAATTGTTTTGACATATGTCAAAACATTGGTTTGCATTCTTACTTTAGAAGTAAATGACATATGTGATCCATGTATATGGACTTGAACGAAATTGGAATGGAGTTGAATGGACCTGTATAACTTGTGACAAGACCTTGAACAAAGCAAATAGGTTATAGATGGACTTTGGTTTAGATCAAACTCGAATTTGCAAGTGCACATATAGCGATAGTCGCTATAGATGCGGTTGTGAATTGCTTTGTTTTGGCGATTGCTATGGAACGTTGTAGAGAGATCGATTGGGGTTTCTTGCCATATTTATGGTGTGTTATATATATATATATATATATATGTTGCTATTAAAAGTTTGAATAGTAAAAAGTTAAGTAATATCTCGAAAAGTGGCCAAAACATCACTAGTGCAAAACTGCTCCGCTTAGACCTAATTTTGGACTTTAAAGGATTGAAAAGATTTTTGAATGTAAGTATTGGTTTCATTCTTTTTATAAGTGTTTACTAACTCATATTAGAGTATTTCAAAAGTGGTTTGAGATACTTATGAATTTTTAAGAATTAGTTGTGAATTTTTAAGAAGAGATATTTTGTTAAAATATATAGAAAACATACCGTTCTCAAGTTTTTAAGGAAAATGGTAAAGTTGTTATTTTCAAGTGATATTTTGAGTAAATGTTTTAAAACCTATTATAAGTATTTTCAAGTATTTTAAAAGTACAAACAAAAGGTTTAGAAAGAGGTTAGAATTGCTAATGGTTAAATGGTTGATTGTTTAATTACATGTTTGAGAAGTTATTAACTATGCTTAATGCTAAAAGCCGACGAAGTAAGGATTATCTATTTGTGAGAGTTAAGATTAATGTCGAGTAGGGACAGAGCAATAGAGCTCAAACCTATCGGTTTCCCTCTTGACCGAGAAACAGTTAGTTGGAAAATGTCAAAAACGTGTTAATCGTGTTGATTTCTTATTGATTATTGAAATCATTAATACTATACTTAACACTAAAAGCTTACAAGGTAGACTTATCTATTTGGCAGATTCAAGAATGAAATGTCTAGCAAGCCTTTGATGCAAACAGTGCTCTAACTTACCTGGCTTCACTCTTGAACGAGGAATAGTTAAGTTGGAATGTCAAAAATGACTTAAGCATATGAATCATGATTTCTATAAGCAATCATCTTTAGAACTTGATAGTTAACTAGTTAAATACTGAACTTGTTCGAATATGAACTTAGATCTTTAAAACAAATGTTTTAAAGATAATACAAGTATGGAATGGTTTTGGATTTATTGTGACGATGTGTTAATAACATTCGTTTTTAACCTTTTTTGATAATACTTATGGATAAAAATAGATTGTTAAAAGAATGATTTGAAGATAAGCACAAGCAAAATGGCCTTGGGTTCATAGTGACAATGTTTAAGTAACATTAGTCTAAAACCTTTTGAATGGATTTGTGAAAGTACTTAGATCCTTAAAATGGACATTTTGAAGAAAATTATAAGTATGAAATCTTTTGGAAAAAGATAGAAGTTTACTAGGTAAAAGAAGTTTACTAATAAAGGTGTTTTTAATTAATAAAAGGATTAATTAAATAAAAGGATCAAGAGTTGCTTAAGTAGCTAAACCAAGCTTTGTGTGGCTTGATCGTACTTTGTGTGACTTGATAATATTTTGTATGTTCATTTGTTTATGGAAAGTATGCTAGACTTGGTTTCCATTTACAAAAACAAAATTTGTATTAGATAGTCGATTATCGAAATTGTCCAAATATAATTTTAGGAATATCTAGAAGAAACATGAATGCTATATGGTATAGTTATCTTCGAAAATGTTATACTATACGTACAAACTTGTCTTGCTCTTCTAGACAAATGATAAGGAAATCCATCTGCTTAAACGATTAGGAGGTGATCTACGCTCTTATGTATTGTCTATTTATTTCTAAAAGAACTGGAGTTGAGTTTAGCAGGAATTCATCGATTGGTTTTTGAGAGTCCGGTAAGTGGGAAGAGTGTATTTATATGAGATGACTCGAACCCGAAACCACTTCAAAACCATATACGCGATCTATGTTTTGGTATCGACTGTGAAGAGGAATGTTATAGAGTTGAACTGTTTATCTGAAGGTTAAGTCCAAGGGAAATGTCAGCATTAACATTTCGAATGATGCTATCATGTGGGACCCTCTATCTTGAGGAGTATTCCAAGAGAGAGGACAGTGTTAGCATTCGTTGGAGGACTTATGCGGGGAACCTAGATGGAGGTTCGAGATTTGTTCAAGATGATGGACATTCATTTGGGGATTCGTATTCTGTTCAAGTGATGAAAACTCGTGTGAAAGATGCTGAATGTAGCATCGAAATTGGGAAAATGATAGAAAACAGAGAAGGGGCGTGGTCATGGAGGTTTAATAAACCTCAAGGGTATATCAACTCCATTCTAGAGATGCTTAGCGATTGTTGCTAGCGGAAGTTAATATGGCTCAGATTACACACCAAGTGTGTTCCAGTTATGTTTGTCTTAGAGTATATCACATTTAGAGATATACGTTACTCGGAAGGTAGTTTCTAATCCTTATTTGGAGTTCGAATTCGGTTTGATCCGATGAGATCTCTGCGGAAAATTCATATATGCGAAGCGCCTTAGCAGTATTGATTGTATACCTATTATTGTTGCGGTGTTCACACAACAGCTATTTGATATGACTTATGTGCTACACTCTAGATATTATCTATCATATTACTATATGTTGAACTTAATGAATGATTGGTTTCTTTGAGGGAAAAACCGTTTTGGGAATCCGTACGGTCTCAAAAGTTAATGTTATGTCACTCATATTTTTTGAGTTTCTCATGCTAGTTTACCAGATCGATCTGGGTGTTATTTTTTATAATGTTCGGGTCAGCTACATGTATGTTTTTAGATTTAACTTTGGATGCTTTGGAGCTTCTGAAGAAGAGTTGGAGTTCTACCTATCGTAATATTTATTTCCACTGCATTACTGTTGTATCATCAGCATTTTTAAGGACAAGTTGTTATAATTGTCCAGGCTGATTACTATAACTCTGGAAAACTTTGTATATTAGAATAATAGTTTATACTGTCTTTTGATATTATATATGATCATTCCATTGTGAGATTCTGATATTGTGTTCCTTCTTCCTTGTTCTATTTCATTTTCTTTTATTTAATCATAACAATTCGTCTTTCCGGCACTAGGGTGCTCGGCACATGAATATGTCGATATATTAGTGTCGACATTTGGAGGTCGAAAATATGAATCATTACAGTTCATCCATAGTGGTAAAGTGCTAATAATCAACTCGGTTCTCACGGTTTAGACTGGTTGAACCATTAGAATATTTAACCTTGCACCAACGCAATTCAACTTATAGTCTTCAAAACCATGGTCTAGAACCAATCTTGAAAATATATATGATCCCGATTAAGTAACGAACTTTATAATCATCACACCTTAACTTTATAATCATCACACCTTGGACTTATGCTTAAACTTGATCAAGTTAGCACTTAGAATCTGGTATTAAGAAGTGATAGGATTCCAGGTATATATTATATAAACAGTGGACATTGATCTAGAAACACCAAAATCATGCAAAATATCAAGAATATGCTTCAATTTTCTGTTTCATTAAGAAAACAAATGTTGATAATCAAGCAGTAAGGTAATACAATACTCTATATTACATTCTTTACACGAAATTCACACCAAATCCTAAAGCATACAATCTCATGCATAAAATCTCAGCCTCAATGGCTATACTATAATATACTCCAGTATATCTCGTTTCCCACTTTTCCTTATATATATATATATATATATATATATATATATTATAAAGCAAAACCTTGATCAAAGTGGTCAAAGTGAAGCCTTTTATCTGTAGGATCTAGATTAACCCTAGAGGGGGTGAATAGGGTTATCTCAAATTTTCTTGAATTAAACGCGAAATCAAACTGCAGATAAATAAATATGCAGAAAAGTAAATCACACACAAAATTTACCCAGCTTCGGCAACCCCTGCCTACTGCTGCATTCCCAGATTTTTATTAGGATTAAACAGTATCCCGCTTACAAACACTCCTACAGACTCGCACACCCTGCTCCGCCTATAGAGTTTCGTAAACTCGCACACCCTCCTCACTGAACTAACCCTAACTAGACAATCTGACACTACCTAAACCCTAGGTGGTGATTTACCCTGCCTTGACTTGAAAAAAAAACTGAAAACAAAAACAGATTAAAACCAGGGCAAAAATTTAAATTGCAAATTTAAATCAGTTTTGCCCTCAAATAAATAACTCAAACCCGACCCAATAAAATTAAAATTAAAACCCTAATTATCTAGACCGGCCCTTTTCTTCAAAATAATCGGCCCTCTTGAGTTTTATTTCGATCCTCCTTTTCTTTACTTCCTGCCTGATCCCTTGAGAAATAAAAATGGCGATTTAGGGCTTCGGGGATGTTTCGATTCTCTGGCGAATCTGGCTCGATCTTCTTCAATACTTGCTTGACTGAATTAGGGCTTTGCCCTTGTTCGTTTTACTGGCGAATTGGAGCTTCGGCTTCGTCGATTCTCTATAGCTCTGGCTTGCAATGATCTTTGCGTCGAGACTGGAATTTGGGATTAGAGCTTCGGCTCTCTCTCTGGAGTTCGTCTGCGATACCGGTATGTGAATTCCTTTTGCTTTGCTGGTTTTGGATTAATTGAACTTAATGTTTGAGTGTCAGTGATGATTTGGGTCTCTGTTTTGTTGCTCTGAATCACCATGAAGTCGATGATGATTTTGGGTCTCTTTATATATGCGTCTGATTTGATTTCTTGATCCCCATGATGTTTATACTTTCCGGTTTTAGACTTTCATATTTTGGGAAATTTCTTTTGATTCACGGCTTCAATTATTGAACGTTCGATCTTTTTGATTTTAAACAGTCGTTCCTATTTATTTCTGATACTTTCCTAATTTATAAAACTTGACTGTTTCCATATTTTTAATAATTGATTCTCTGTTTTTTTTTCTTTGATCACCTGACTTTTGAATCTGATCATCTCGACTTTGTTCTGTGATATTCTTTTCTTTAGACTTCACTGTAATCACCTGACTTTTGTTCACAGCCTTGATATTCTGTTTACTGGTATTACTGACTTGCTGTCCCATGATTTCGACTATACTGTGAATTCTTTGCATACTTGCTTCCTGTTGACATTTGCTTTGCTTTTTGCATTCGACATTGCCATGCTCTTCACTGTGTGTACTGCTATCATGTTTCCACTGTATATACTTTGTAGCTCTGTTTCCTTGTAGTCTCCATGTATATGACTTGTTTCAGTTACACTTCATTGAGTCTTCACTGCACTTGAATGTATATGTCTGTACTGCATTTGTTGATTCATCATTGTTGCCAGTCTTGTCTGGTTCATCATTGTATAGCTTGATGATCATATCTGAACTGGTCTTGTTGCCTGTATATTGTAACTGTTCTTTTGTCCTCTGATATGAACTTCACTTGTTTGTTAAATTGTAGCCACTGTAGACATTTATTGAGGCTGTTGTGTTCATGTGCTCACTTGTACATTGTTGATCTTATACCTGACTTTGATTGTTGAACTTGGTTGATCATTTCTATCATTTGCAGTTGCCATTGTGTCTTGATTAAGACTGCTGTGTCAGTGTAGATTGATCATTTGGGTCATTCACTTGATGTATATGCAGTCTTCATTATTCATGTATCTGCATTTCATATGCTTGTGCATTTTTGAACTGGTGCATTTGTGACCAGTTGCCTGTAGTCTTCACTGTGTACACTTCTGTTGAGTACACCTCTGTTGCTACTGTGATCATTTTTGAGTCTGGGTTGATGTACTTGACCATGTTGCTGTGTACATGCACATTTCATTGTTGCGGTGATCATTGAATTTTGGTCGAGGCCATTTGCACTTGTGTTGAATCTGATTTTGATTTGACCTTGTGCACTCGAGTTGGCGAGGCAGTGCACACGTGTATACGTGTGTACTACAGCCACTCGTAATCACCTGTCCCTGATATGAATACTGATATGCACAGATATTACACAATCAAAGATGATGACGATAACCCATATATCTGAGACAGTTATAAAAACAAATTCTAGATTTTTGCAAATTAAAATTTGTTTCTTTTCAGATTACTGCTGTAGTTATTAATTATACAGGTACACAGGAGACAGTACAAATACTGGAGTTGGACAATGCAGATAGACGCAGATGTGCAGAAGACTGAGTGTATGAGTGATGTAGTGAAAATCAGTGTATGAGTTTGTAATGTAAATCAGTGTATGAGTGTGTAATGTAAATCAGTGTAATGTATGAAATCCGTGTATGAGCTAAAAACTTTGTACTGAATAAAATATTATATTTGAAATAAAAATACTGTTTGAATTTGTTAAATTTTGTGCAATAGTATTATTACTTCAACATGAATATTTATTCCTGTATTTGTAAACACATTTATAATTCGATATATATATTTTGTTATCATCAAACAATAAACACACATCAAACAATCTCCCCCTTTTGATAATGACAAACATATATATTTAAGATTTTGAAATTCTAATAAATGTGTTTAAGCAAATATTTAGCTCCCCCTATATGTATGCTCCCCCTTCAACTGAGACCACTCCCTATTTAGAAGATTTTAGGAAATTTCAGAAGAATAAAAGAACTATAGAAAATTAACTAACAACATTTAACAAATTTGGTGAAGTATTCCAAAAATACTTATTTCCTTATCAAAATCTTTTTCTTCTCCCCCTTTTGTTATCATCAAAAGACTAACAAAAAATAATGAAACAGTAGGGGAAAACAAATGGAAAAAACAAGGAAAAACCATAATATATCATAACAAGATAACAGTTTCCAAATTTTAGAGAATGGATCGATGATTTGGTTTTTATATAATGAGAAGAGGGATGTTTTATTTTATTTATTATAATTTAAAAAAAATTGACATTTAAGCACAAAAAAAAATAAGCACTTACCAACCACGCATAACCATAAGGACTTTTAAATGGGATTAGCAGTTACTCATTAGTTATCAAGCTCCATCCATGCATAACCATAAGGACTTTTAAATGAGAATGGAGTGATGATAACCTCACATGATCCATCCATGCATAACCATAAGGACTTTTAAATGAGAATGGATGCATGAGAAATATTTTTAAAATTTTTCTTTATTTTTCTTTTTAATTTAAAAAGTGATTCACTCTTCTCATTTTTCAATACCATTATGAATGATAGAAAGATGGTAGAAATAGAAATGGTCGTGGAATAAGTTACCAAATTAATCATATTATGAAATTTCTTAAACCAAACGTATTTCCACTACTGAATACCATATTCGAATCAATCTTTGAATGATATCCAAAACAGGTTTGAATCCTAGAAATTGAAGTTGAAAATAAATATCCAAGAATATTTCAACCAAAAATTGAAAAATGATTAGTCAATTTCCATAATCCCCAAATCCAAACGTAATCTGGAAAATCTGTCTTCGGGGAGGGGTTTTGTGAAAAAATCAGCAAGTTGATTCTCAGTTGAAATGAATTCAATGCAAATGTCTTCCCTAGCAATGTGATCTCTAAGAAAGTGGTGTCTCACATCAATGTGTTTCTTGCGTGAATGATGAACAGGATTATTAGACAAGTCTATTACACTTTTACTATCACATTTTAATGGAACTAGTTTATAAACTAAGCCAAAATCAAAAAGAGTTTGCATCATCCATAAAATTTGAGCACAACAACTTCCTAAAGCAATATATTCTGCTTCAGTGGTGGATAATGCAACACAATTTTATTTTCGACTAGACCATGAAACTAATGAATGTCCTAGCATGAAACATGTCCCACTAGTGCTTTTCCTGTCAACCAATGAACCCGCATAATCAGCATCAGAAAAACCAACTAAATCAAAATTTTCACAAGAAGGATACTATAGTCCAAATTTGTGTGTGTGTGAAAGATATCTTAAAATTCGTTTAGTGGCTTTCAAATGTGATTCTTTAGGGTTAGATTGAAAACGTGCACACAAACACACAGAAAACATAATATCAGGTCTAGAAGTAGTAAGATAGAGAAGTGAACCGATTATCCCTCGATATTTCTTCTTTCAAATTGATTAAGTTCAACTTTGCATCTCTCAAATCCAAATTTCATTATTAAGAATCAGATTCAATTTCAGAAATAAACCACTGTGACAACAAAACGCACACAAACTATTATCAAATGAAGAGCGAGTGTCTATACCTTCCGTAGGATCACAGTTAAAATATCATGATTATCTCAAAAACAATTTGAAGTTTTCACCAGTGAAGTTTCAATCGTTTCAACGGTTTCTAAAAATACTTTTATAGCATGAGTACTCAATAATCAATCAACATCATAATTTGACCAAACAGATTAAGTTCAAGAAAAATGGTTGATCAATTTTTAAGCACAGATCAGAGTCAAGTCATATAAGATCATATCAAGAAAGTTAGAATTTATCAACCATCATCATTAGTTCGAGTAATTCTATTTAAAGATGATTGGTTAAAAAAACAGAATTAACACCATCAATCATAATTGGCTGATTTAATTCATATTATGGTGCAGATTCTTACCAGTTATCTATCGTTTGAAAAATAAATACAACTACCTGTTTTACCTGTACGATAATCTTTCATTGTTTGCCCATAGTGAATCTGTCACCTTTATACTAGGCTAAGGAACGTTGATTTGTCACCTGTTGTGTATCTGGAACAACCAAAGTCCAGATAACACTAATGTTGTTCCTTAGCCTGCCACCACACCTACACGGTTAAAGATTTATGTGACCTATTTGTTTTTATAGGTCCATAGTTGTTAGTGGCAGAATAATTTTAAATATACAATCCTTTTGGAACCTAAACTTGTTCTGTCTTTTCATTCTTGTTCCAATAGACATGACACTTGTTTGTAGAATTCATAGGAACCCAAACTTGTATAAATTTCGTGTTCTTGTTCCTATGACTATGATGTCCAATTATTTCACATTCAGTAAAAATACCCTTACCTTTTGCACTATCATCAACTTGTGATTTTCCAAAACCTAGTCCTTTTCTGTTGTTAGCAAACAGTTGATTTCCTAACAACATGTTGAATGATTTTTCTCCTCTAGAAAAGTTATTTAGTGATTTCTCAAGATCTTGGACTTTGGTTTTCAGTGTTGAGTTTTCAGACACAAGTGAGGTGCATCTGTTTATAAAATCCTTTTTCCTAGTTTCAATGGTTTCCTTTAGATTCAAGTTTTCTTTTTCAAGATTCTCCAAGCTACTCTTTAGTTTTGATAATTCTGAATCTAAAGTTTTACAGTTTTTACAATCTAGGTTCTGAATCTTTTCAAGTTTAGTTTCTAACCTAAAATTTTCACGGGCAAGTTCTCTCCTATCAGATTTCAGTTTATCAATTTTAGAATCAAGAGCATCAACTGTTTTAGTATGATCGAGGCACATATAAACAAGTTCTTTATAAGAATAGTTCTTTACCTCACTAGATTCCTCTGAGCTTACTTCTGAATCTGATCTTGATTCCTCTGAGCTTGCTTCTGAATCTGATCTTGTTGTAAGACCCAAGTTAGCCTCCTCTGAGTTATCAGTTGAAACTTCCTCTCCTTCCTCATCATCCCAAGTCGCTGCAAAGGCCTTTTTCTTCTTTTTCTTTCCCTTGTTGTTTTTGAGAAGTGGACAATTTTGTTTGAAGTGGCCAGGCTTATTGCAGTTATAGCAGGTTAATTCATTTTCTGAATTGTCAGAATCTTTTGATCTATTACCATTCGTTTTCTTCTTGCGTGGCCTGAATCTCGACAATTTTCTAAGATTATTGACAGCCATTGCAAGTTCTTCAATTGGATCTTCTTCATCGCTCTCTTCTCTGCTCTTCAAGGCAATTGTCTTCTTCTTTGGTTTGAAATTGATGCGTTCCTCCTTTGCTTTTAAATCAAGCTCATACGTCATCAGATTTCCGATCAAATCCTCCATGCTCAGTTTGCTCAAATCTTTTGATTCTTGTATTGCCGTGACTTTTGCCTCAAAGTTCATCGGTAAGACTCATAGAATCTTCCTCACTAGCTCTACCTCAGAGAATACCTTTCCAAGCGCTCTAGCATTGTACACCAAGGTTGAGAAGCGTCCAAACATATCCTTTATGCTCTCGCCTTTGTCCATCATGAAGTTCTCGTATTCATTGCTGAATAGGGCTAGACGAGACTCTTTGACTTGAGAAGTTCCTTCGTGTGTCACCTCCAAAGTATGCCAAATTTCCTGTGCTGTTTTACAATGAGAAATTCTATTAAATTCAGTTTTATCAAGAGCATAGATCAAAGCATTCATGGCTTTAGCATTTGTAGTTTTTAATTTCTTATCATTAGCATCCCACCTATCCTTTGGTTTAGGAATTTCAGTATCTCCAACAGTTATAGTGGGAGGTGTATAGCCAGTTTCAATAATATCCCAAACATCATAATCAACAGAACTAAGATAAATACCCATCCTAACTTTCCAGTAAGCATAATCATTCCCATTAAACATAGGTGGCCTAACAATAGATTGCCCCTCAGAAAAAGCATTATTTGATGGATTCGTGACTCTAGAGTTAAAGAAAAAATTACCTCGCTCTTATACCACTTGTAGGATCTAGATTAACCCTAGAGGGGAGGGGGTGAATAGGGTTATCGCAAATTTTCTCGAATTAAACGCGAAATCAAACTGAAGATAAATACATATGCAGAAAAGTAAATCACACACAAAATTTACCCAGCTTCGGCAACCCCTGCCTACTGCTGCATTCCCAGATTTCTATTAGGATTAAACAGTATCCCGCTTACAAACACTCCTACAGACTCGCACACCCTGCTCCGCCTATAGAGTTTCGTAAACTCGCACACCCTGCTCACTGAACTAACCCTAACTAGACAATCTGACACTACCTAAACCCTAAGTGGTGATTTACCCTGCCTTGATTTGAAAAAAAAAAACTGAAAACAAAAACAGATTAAAACTAGGGCAAAAATTTAAATTGCAAATTTAAATCAGTTTTGCCCTCAAATAAATAACTCAAACCCGGCCAAATAAAATTAAAATTAAAACCCTAATTATCTAGACCGACCCCTTTCTTCAAAATAATCGGCCCTCTTGAGTTTTATTTCGATCCTCCTTTTCTTTACTTCCTGCCCGATCCCTTGAGAAATAAAAATGGCGATTTAGGGCTTCGGCGATGTTTCGATTCTCTGGCGAATCTCGCTCGATCTTCTTCAATACTTGCTTGACTGAATTAGGGCTTTGCCCTTGTTCGTTTTACTGGAGAATTGGAGCTTCGGCTTCGTCGATTCTCTATAGCTCTGGCTTGCAATGATCTTTGTGTCGAGACTGGAATTTGGGATTAGAGCTTCGGCTCTCTCTCTGGAGTTCGTCTGCGATACCGGTATGTGAATTCCTTTTGCTTTGCTGGTTTTGGATTGATTGAACTTAATGTTTGAGTGTCAGTGATGATTTGGGTCTTTGTTTTGTTGCTTTGAATCACCACGAAGTCGATGATGATTTTGGGTCTCTTTATATATGCGTCTGATTTGATTTCTTGATCCCCACGATGTTTATACTTTCCGGTTTTAGACTTTCATATTTTGGGAAATTTCTTTTGATTCACGTCTTCGATTATTGAACGTTCGATCTTTTTGATTTTAAACAGTCGCTCCTATTTATTTCTGATACTTTCCTAATTTATAAAACTTGACTGTTTCCATATTTTTAATAATTGATTCTCTGTTTTTTTTTCTTTGATCACCTGACTTTTGAATCTGATCATCTCGACTTTGTTCTGTGATATTCTTTTCTTTTAGACTTCACTGTAAATTTAATTCATATCTCTGATCACCTGACTTTTGTTCACAGCCTTGATATTCTGTTTACTGGTATTACTGACTTGCTGTCCCATGATTTCGACTATACTGTGAATTCTTTGCATACTTGCTTCCTGTTGACATTTGCTTTGCTTTTTGCATTCGACATTGCCATGCTCTTCACTGTGTGTACTGCTATCATGTTTCCACTGTATATACTTTGTAGCTCTGTTTCCTTGTAGTCTCCATGTATATGACTTGTTTCAGTTACACTTCATTGAGTCTTCACTGCACTTGAATGTATATGTCTGTACTGCATTTGTTGATTCATCATTGTTGCCAGGTCTTGTCTGGTTCATCATTGTATAGCTTGATGATCATATCTGAACTGATCTTGTTTCCTGTATGTTGTCACTGTTCTTTTGTCCTCTGATATGAACTTCACTTGTTTGTTAAACTGGAGCCACTGTAGACATTTATTGAGGCTGTTGTGTTCATGTGCTCACTTGTACATTGTTGATCTTGTACCTGACTTTGATTGTTGAACTTAGTTGATCATTTCTGTCATTTGCAGTTGCCATTGTGTCTTGATTGAGACTGATGTGTCAGTGTAGCTTGATCATTTGGGTCATTCACTTGATGTATATGCAGTCTTCATTATTCATGTATCTGCATTTCATATGCTTGTGCATTTTTGAACTGGTGCATTTGTGACCAGTTGCCTGTAGTCTTCACTGTGTACACTTCTGTTGAGTACACCTTTGTTGCTACTGTGATCATTTGTTGAGTCTGGGTTGATGTACTTGACCATGTTGCTGTGTACATGCACATTTCATTGTTGCGGTGATCATTGAATTTTGGTCGAGGCCATTTGCACTTGTGTTGAATCTGATTTTGATTTGACCTTGTGCACTCGAGTTGGCGAGGCAGTGCACACGTGTATACGTGTGTACTACAGCCACTCGTAATCACCTGTCCCTGATATGAATACTGATATGCACAGATATTACACAATCAAAGATGATGACGATAACCCATATATCTGAGACAGTTATAAAAACAAATTCTAGATTTTTGCAAATTAAAATTTGTTTCTTTTCAGATTACTGCTGTAGTTATTAATTATACAGGTACACAGGAGACAGGACAAATACTGGAGCTGGACAATGCAGATAGACGCAGATGTGCAAAAGACTGAGTGTATGAGTGATGTAGTGAAAATCAGTGTATGAGTTTGTAATGTAAATCAGTGTATGAGTGTGTAATGTAAATCAGTGTAATGTATGAAATCCGTGTATGAGCTGAAAACTTTTTACTGAATAAAATATTATATTTGAAATAAAAATACTGTTTGAATTTGTTAAATTCTGTGCAATAGTATTATTGCTTCAACATGAATATTTATTCCTGTATTTGTAAACACATTTATAATTCGATATATATATTTTGTTATCATCAAACAATAAACACACATCAACATTATCCACTCCCCAAATTGTCCACCATTCATAATAGATAGAAATCGGTACAGAAGGGCAACTCATTCTTTTATCGACCGCTTCCCATGTTCCCCACCTTCACTGTCTGCATGTAACCTACCTCTTCCGTTTCTCTTCTCCTTTTCTTCCTCTTTTCCCTTACCCTTCCAATTTCTCTTCTTCTGACTAAAAATGGCAACTCTTTTTCAACACCAGATAGTACTTCCCGCCCTCCCAGTCGTGGTCGTCCATCAATGGACCACTCATCCCATACCTAAGACGGACGGTACCCAATTACTGTTCGAGGCTCCAACAACCGACCGCCTTTGTTTCCCGAGATAAGATCTACTCTTTCTCCCTCTTTTCTTGAATTTATTTCTCAAAGTAAGATCTAAAACTTTCTTTAATGATTTGGTTTCTAGGGTTTTGTCTTCGCTCTATTAGGCTAAGATTCAATTTTCTGATTTATATATTTGGCGATTTATATCCGACTCATTTTGTTCCTTATTTTTCTTTTCATTTTTAGCTATATAGTTAATAGGGTTTAAGCGGTGGTTTTTATTTCTCATCCTCCTTTGTTGGCGTTTTCTTCTTAATTAAAGGTTAACTATCTTGATTGTAAATATCAAAATCTTTCATTTGCGTTGTATCCGTTGACTAATTTTATTATATTGGCTGCAATTTGTTCTAATTATTTTTCTTACTTTGCATAATGGGAAGTGGTCCAGCTCCACATTTTCTGAGATCGGAAAGAAAGCAAGAGGCAAGCATTAAATTTACCATTTTTATTGTGCGTTTTACCTATGTAATTTGATTTTTTTTATAGATATTGGTCGATATAATTGATTTTTCAATTTATATCCTATGTTGATTGTATAGTTATGGTTTTTTTTTATGTTTCTTCTCATGAGTTTTCTTATGTAATGCAGATCTCTTGGCATGAGAATATAACGTTGACAAATAAGTTTTCTTTATCCACGGTTAGTGAAGATGAATTAGTAAGTATTGGTTATCCTTTTTGCCGATTATTTTGTATACCAATTTCTATCTATGAATCCTATGTAGTTTACTGCTTCTTCTGGATTTTGAATTAAGTGCATCTTCAACCCTTGCCCAATGTAATATTCCAGCATCTTTATTATGCTAAACATCGTTATTATGAACTAAAATTACAATATAAATGCATGCTTTGGGATAGTGGCGAAGCTAACATAGGACTTCTGCTACGCTTCATATTTATGTGTATGACATGTGTGCATTTATGTTTGAGTGAGGGTTTGCATATCCATATAATTATAACATGCGGCTGTACAAATGTTGGTGCCTAAATTTATATAACAGTGTATTTTCTCAGATCCTAATTTTATTTATTTAACCGCTGTTTTGAGATTTTGTATGGGTTAATATTTGAGTTTAAATGTGAGTTCCTGGGTATATGGGTATACGTTAGAGTATAAATTGGTACATGTGTCCACATCTTGGTATTTATTAGTTTTGGTGAATATCGGGTATTAAGTTTTGTGTGTGCATGAATAAGTACGTGGACCACATGTTATCAAACATGCATTAATATATTCAATGGTAAGGTGTACTGCATGCTTTCATAACACATATTGTAATATATAATGTAATATTTATATGGTTTACATCTTGAATTAAAATTTTGTGTGCTGACATTTAAGGCTTGTGTGCTGTTGAATTTTAAAACAATGTCCTAAGGCTTTAGCTGATATGTACATTTATTTAAGAGAACGCTTGATGCCATCATGCTTTAAACGCAAGTTTATGCAATGGACTAATGCACATTTATATATATTAAAAAACTGTAAAAAAAACCTAATATATAAATACACATAAAAGTAATAATATTATATTATATATAAATACATTTAATAACTCTAAGAAACAAAAAAATTCTTGAATGTCACAGTGTAACTATACCCCCGACTAAGTTTTGTCTTAAAATTAACGAGCACAATATATTGTTGGTCTTCTTTCACTTTGGTTGCTTGGAGCTTTTTCGAATTATTTTGCAACTTCTCATCAACATCTCATTCTTTCAATAAGATGATAAATTACTCCAATAAAAATTAGTTTATTTTCATCTCAAGTAATTATGCAATGAGCTCAAGGAATTGAGATTTTCAATCAAATAAAAATCTGTAATATGCTAGTTCAAGTTTAGATATTGCATAAGCCATGGCCTCGATCATCATTTTGTATGAGCTTTACTCTAAAAACATGTTTGTTTTCATCTTCTGTCACTAGAAAATCCTACATTTGTTAATGTAATGTTGAGGAAGATATAGCTTGATGCTTTGGAATACCATATATATAATGCAAATACTTTAGTCAACGGGTCAAAGTGAAGCCTTTTCGGTATTACCCAAAATGCCCAACTAAATGTACGACAACTAATTTTCGCTTTGGATAAAATTGTAAATACATAACCACGTTTCATTAATCGCCTACTTCCGCCACATTCTCCTTATTTACCCGACATTTCCCCCCTTCCTGAAATCTTCAGCCGCTATTCAATTGTTCGAAGATTGTTGCCCGAAATCACCAAATCTCAAAATAAGAAAATCAAATAAAACCCCCAAATCTCTAAACCCTGCAAAACCCTCATCCCCATCGAACAGACGCTATGTTTCCTTCAACTGTTAACACTTAGGGTTTCCTGTTTTCTAGCTATTGTTGGTTATGAAAATCGTTGTTATGAGAATTGAAGTGATCCATGCTAGGCTTCTCTTCCCCCTGCTTCAATCAGCTATGCTCGATTATGTTGTGGTTGCTTCCATGGATTTTGTTCACAAAATGGTAACCTTTATGCCATTTCTGCTCATTTTTTAAATCCTTTATGGATCTCCCTTGATTTCGTTGGTTTTTTAGATTGGTTACAGAACTTGATTACCATAGGTACTAATTTTTACCTTCATTTGTTACTTTTTTTATAGTATTCCAAATGGCATCTATATACTATTGTCTTATTGCTGATTATGGCTTCTATGGAAACCCTCTACAATTTCATACTGAAAAGTACTGGGGTATTGACACCATTATATGTAAAACTACCTCCTTTATGCCATTTCTGCTTATTTTTTATATCTTATATGGAGCTCCCCTGATTTTGTTAGTTTTTTAGATTTGTTACAGAACTTGGTTGCCATGGGTACTGAATTTTATCTTCGTTTGTTATTGTTTTTATAGTGTTCCAAATGACATCTATATATTATAGTCTTATTCCTGATCATGCCTTCTGTGGAATCCCCCTCCAACTTCAGGCTGAAAAGCAATGTGGTGTTGACACTATTATAGGCGATTGCAATCTTACCCATCATCTTCAACTCAGGTCCACGGAGTGGTGGATAGGCATTTGATCTTTGTCATGCAATCGATGCAAAACAGCAATCTCTTTCGGGTTTCGGTTAAGGTAGCCACCTATTTATTAGGATAGTAGCAACCATAAGTTGAATTAAAATTTGGATGGAGTTGCAAGTTTCCTCAAATTTTCCTTTGTTTTAGATCTATGGTTACTATTGTCTATGATTTGGATCTATAGTTATTGTTGCCTTTGATTTAATCCATTTCAATCCTATGAACTATGAAATTGATAGATTTTGATTTCATGGAATAAAATTAATGTGATCCAGTTTAAGCAATGTCTTAAATTAGTGATCAAAACAAATTAGTCCTATATGTGGAATAAAATTAATGTGATCCAATTTAAGCAATGTCTTAGGTTAGTGATAAAATCAAATTAGTCATATATGTATATAAATTATTCTAATTATGTTTGTCAATTCTGTGATCTTTTTAATACAATTCTAATTGAATTATGTGTTGCATTTTTAGGTTTGAAATTTGAATGCAATAGTCTGAAGCACTTACTCAATTTTGACACCAGCAAGAAGTCTTTAAAAGGGAGAAATCAAAATCTTTTTACCATGCAAAGGAATAGAAGCTAGATAAATGCTTATTCAAAAGAAGAAGATGATGGAAGATTTATAAAGAAAACAGCAATTCTTATGATTTACTGCACAAATTTGACATGAAAATTAATGAGGTTATACTCTTTACCATAATTACTATTGTCTTTAATATGATTTTTGATTTAAATTGGCCTATCAAGTGAACTTTCCATGGAGCGCTATGAGTTATTTAAGCCCACAAATTAACAGTAACTATGTAGTAACCCTATCACACTTAGATCTGTCATCTTTATACTACACTGTTCAAAATGCTTTTGTTTATTGAACCATCTTTTAGGTAACTTAAAATTTGTTTTATTGTGGAATATGTGGTTGATTCTTTGCCAAAAATTACAACAATTCATTCTTAAATTATAATATAATGTAATGGAAGGTAGGCTTAATATTAGAAAGGGAATAAATATTCTAAGATTGTGAATTGTATTGTCATGAAACAACTATACATATTTTATTGTATGATCCTTTAACAGCAATATGCAAATTATTTGTTCAAGAGATGTATGGTTGGTTGAATGCAAACAGGTTGAAAACTTATTGAGCCGATTCAATTGATAGACCTTAAATTTGTTTCCTCAACCTCATATCAAATATAAAATTTGAATGACTGTAGAATATGTTTACACTCTTTTATTGTTGGATCTATAGAAATTAGCACTTGATTTTCTTATCTTAATTTGGCATAAAGGAAACAAGAGTGCATGGAGTTAACCATATATCCTTTTCTCCAGTTAACTAATTGTTGCTCTTCCTAAAATGAGATTGTTAATATGATAATAGTACTGACTGTCTTCTCTTCTTCTTATATATGCAAGTACAATGTATGTAGTAGTTGTAGGTGTGCTATATACACACATACATTGGTAGAAGATGCTTGGAAGCAATTTTGGATGGAGATGTTTCAATAGGGAAGAGCTAGAAAATTTGAAAAAAAGGGACAAGGGAAAGGTATTCTAGAGCAAATTTGAAGTGAATAAGGAGCTTTGTCTTTAAGACGAAGTAATTGTATATTGGGTGTGTTTGACTCTCACATATATAAACTGAAATCTATTATCTATGATTTTGTTTTGATTTAGATGTACTTTCTCGGATAACAAACTCGGTAAAATAAGTATTTAGTTGGTAATGGTGGTTGGATGGCTTACACTGTCAACTTATTATATATGCCTATTGGTTTTTCTTTTAGGTTTTGAAGAGACCTTTGAAGTTGCAATAAACATTTAATTATCACAATGTTCATGTTCATTTCTCTTTTTAAGTGAGCAACATAACTACCAAAAATTGTCTATATAGAGACAATTTAATTTATGGTTTAATTTATGGTTTTATAAATGAATAGGATTTGTATTAAAAGGCATTTAATTTATGGCTTAAGTTGTAATATATAGTTAACATTTAGCATAAATATATCAGTAACATGCTTACTTATTTGCATAAATTAAATATATTGTCCTATCATTTCTATATTAGTAGCTGTCTATTTAGTTAACTTTGTTTTGTTTGGTTGCATTTCTTCTTCCTCTTTTTTCCTTCATCCTTTTCATCATCAGGTTTACCCATATTTGTAGTTTGTTATTATATATATATATAGTGTGTGTGTGCGTGCGCGTGTGTGTGTATATATCACTATCATAATTGTAGCAAACACAAATTTTTTTCAATTCCTTCTTAGCACACGTCCAACGGACGTGCCACCATACTCGTATATATATAACAAGAACGCATGATAATTAGAATCTAAAACTTGTGAAATTTTGCAAACAACCCTTCAAAATCAGTATGGCTACAAACGCTTATTTACTTTTATCGGTTGTTAAATTTTGTGATTATACTGAAATACGTGTTCGTGATACTTATAAGGATCTTAATTTGTTGAGGGTGCACTTGTAGGCCAGTATAAATTATCAAAAACAAAACTTTTGTTATTACTCCATGATCGCAGAGGTACATAGATTGATACATAACCTCCTTATTTATTAAACCTCAAAACCTAGATACAACTTCGAAAGAAGGTGACATATTTAGGCTTCAGCTCTTCCTTGACGTTGCTGCTGTGACCTTGGTTCGAAAACGACAAACTCCTCTCCTCTGTTCCACTTCACCAGCCTTGCCTCCTTCCTTGAAATACGGTATGCGTTCATGATCACTTCTTCAGGCAATCCTTTAAGAGCGGAGGCCTTTCCTACAATCGGGCTTGATATAGAGTTGTCGTTGGTCTCGAACGCTACCCACTCGAAATCTTCGCTTGTGGCTTGTTTCAATTGAGCATAGTTTTGTGGAATGACGAGGATTTGTCCCTGACGAACTTCCCCATTGAACACGGTCTGACCACGGTTGTTAACCACCTGGCATCGGCAGCTTCCTCGGAGAACGTACATTATGCTGTGGGCATTCACCTTCCACAGTGGAGCCACATATGCATTTCTTCTAAGGGATCCTCTTATAGCGCTAAGCTTGAGGTATCTCAGAATTGGCAGCTTTTGGCTGTTCAGAGTGTTAATTCTTCCACCGTTGGGGTTGTAGATGTCTGCACGGTTCGGATCACCAATGTTCTCCTTGATTCTCATTGTGCAATATGCCTGTTCCAATCCATTATCCCTTGGTGATGATCTTTCTTGATCTTCAGACCTGCTGCTGCTTCTTCTTCTTGAGCCAACAAAATCGAGCTTGCCTTGCACTTGCACAATTTCTCCTCTTTGATCGTTTCTTCCCTTTAGTTTCTCTGCTAGTTGGTGGTTGATGCCCATTGCGTTGGCTAGGGCTTCCGTGCTGAATCCACTTAAAATGTTGCTTCCTGAGTTCTCTCCTTCACTTTCGCTTTCGCTCTCGCTCTCTCCATGTTGTTGTCTTCCTCTTTCTTGTTGCTTGCTACCGGCCAGCAAGAATTGCTACAACAAAATAATAATGTCACATGTGTGTACTTAACATCCAGTGACTGGATTCATATGATACGTAAATGGTATAGAGCTAGAGACAAGTAGCCACCCTGTGTTGGCGATCAAGCTGGTTAGCAGTGTTGCTAGTGTCCATGATTTGAATGGTAACAAGCTCAGAATCTCCATCATTATGGCACCAGTGTGCAACTCCAGCTGGGAGTGCAATTATATCACCTTCTCTAATGCGGTGAACTTGCTGGTGTGAATCTCCCCTTCTCTGCTCCTCCTCCTCCTCCTGCTCACCTCTTCGTTCATGTGACTGTTCTGATTGTTGCTGAAATGACTGGAACGATTCCGGGCAGCCTGGCACCACTGTTGCTGTGATACCTCTGCCTGTGCATATGTATACAGTTGGTAAACACATTCATAAGCCTACACTTCAACTACTTCTTATTTATTATTATTGATAATAAAAGCAAGAAAAAAGAAGCTTGCCTTTGATAACATATAGCAGAGAAGGAGCATTGGAGAACTGTGGCAACAACAATCCATTAGGCCGAATAGTTCTCCTCACAGCGGACACACCAGCACAGTCAAACTCTTCGTTCCTAGCATCAAAGTAATCGCTATGACCTGCCTCTGACTCGACCCTCCTATGTGATTCTTGTGCCTTCAACCTCTCTATTTGACATTGGCTCTGGGAACCCAACCTTCTACTGCCTTCCCAAGGGCTGCTGCTGCCTTCCCTACTGAACTCGGCCAGTACTGACGCACTTGATACTAATAACAATAGAACACTGGAAATGCATATCAACCTCTTCTCCATTGTATGTTTGTACGCAGTAGAATATTGATCGGTTTGTGTACAATGTGATGATGAGATGAGAGTACTGAAGCTGGGACTTATATACTGGTTTTGGATTGAAGTAGGTGAGCCTACTGAGTGACACTCGTCCATCCATTGCCATATTGCATGCTCTTCATACAATTACGTGTTGCCGCATTGCACAAAAAGGAGAGATTAGCCTTGCAACGTGTTATGGGACTTGTGAACTGGTTTGGTTTCATTTTAGGCTTTTACTGCGTATGCGACGAGGGGTTCATGTGCTGAATGTGTACATTCCGCTTCCAAACAAAACCTCTCCTTCTCTCGCTGTTCTTATTCATTTAATCAAAACTGATGCACAGCTGGAGCCCTTATCATCTCTACTCCTTTGCTTCTGCTTCTGTTTTTTCAGCTGTAATTCATACTATTACTACATTAAAGGTAAAAATTACTTTTGCACTTGTTCTGTCATCATATATAATAATAATTTGCCCTGCCTGTACAGGGTGACGACGTGTGCACTTGGCGGCCAACATGCGTGCTTTGACAAGATTCGAAAGAACATAATTAACAATTTAATCCCGGATTTCAACAATTTAATAGGGCCCACCCAAAGTATATATGAGTCATGAACAAGAAATTATATTGTATATAATTCGGTAGCAGGGAGAGAAAAATCAAGTAAAATAAAAGTGCATTGAGCAAGACTTGAACTTGTTCACCACATATAATGTGCAACACAGCACCAATCTAGCTAGAAAAATCTTCAGTAAAAAAGAAACAAAAAACAGACATCCGATAGCAGTTTGATTAAAAAGAAAAGAAAAAAAAAGTCAAACAACAAATAGATGAAATCACATAATCCAAAAACATAAAAAAAAGCAAACAGCGAGCAAAAGTAAGACATCGTTTGTTTAAAATGCTGAATGTTAAATGTTGTACTGATCGCTAAATACTTAATTATAATTTGTATACCTTATGATTAGAAATTTGTTTTGTGAACATAAATTATTACTTTGATAATATTATCCTTGGGGATAAAATTAATTATTTTTCAGTTTAGATACCATACAAAACACAATTAATCATCATATTCATGTCTTATATTTATACACAAATAAAAAAACAACAAACGCTCACATGTGTAAGTACTACAAAATCTAAAAAATACATCGAATATAGAAAATTTGATGACGTAAATATATTTTATAAGAGTTTGGTCGAGAAGAAAGTATTTCATTATAATAAAATTGAAACTTATGTTGTGTTTGGATTATCAATTGATGTTTTAGCATTATTAATGTGTGTGTGTTGGGGGGTTTGGGGGAGGTGTGTGGGTTATGGGGAGGGGGGTTGTGCGTGCTCAATGTGTCGAAATAAGTTATTATAAAAATATCAAACGATTTTGTCTAACTTTTCATAACTATGTAATAAGTTGATTTTTTGCGTATATATCGTAGATTTAGTTTAGGTTTTGTATGCCTTAAATAAATCGGTATTGTTCAGCTTGTCGAAATTATTTGTTTATAATTTTTTCACATCTGCATTACATATTTCAATTCATTTATTTTTTTCTTTTCCATTCTTATTAACCAATTCATAAATTATCATATTTTAACTTCACAGTGGGTTGATATAAAAAAAATTTCCTCGTCACTAGTTTTTAGTATATTCGTTTTCAGTGATTGGAAAATACACTATAAAATTAAAACCAAACAACAACACCGCAGAAAGGGATAGAACTGAAAGCAAAATCGATGTTGTGTATGAACTTTTTTAATTGTTTAATATAATTAAAAAAACTTTATAAAACAATCACATATTATGTTGCATATAGGTATGATGGAAAATGTTGTGTAATAAGTGATTAACAGTTACAATAAGCATTAAAATTTTGTTTATTCAATTAAGTGAATATAAGAGCTTAATGAAAGCGCTTATTTCAAAACAAACATCTTATTTAATTAAGTATTCAGCATTTTTTTTGACAAAACAAACAGAGCCCGTGCTACAAGAATTTTATTGTGGTTTGACATAATTTTGACCTACATCCATTATTATCTTCATTGTTTGTTCGCAATATAACTTCTTACAAAAAATACAGAGACAAGAGGGATTTTTAATGTAGGAGTTGAACATATTTGGACGGATAAAGAAAAAAAGGTAGAGCTTAGTGGCGGGGTGACAAGATCCTTTTTTCTTCGATCCTCGATATTTATAGGCATCTAGAGCACATTGTAGAGTGGGAAATATAGATTTATATCCATATATAAAAGCGGAGATCTAATTTGAGTTTGATCGATGCAAAGGCAAAGAGACCTAATTTGAGTGGAGATGCATAGGCTTGGTGTGACTTCAGGTCGAGCTCGAGCGGACCTGAGTCGTACTTAAGCATTGCTCTAGGTCGAGCTAGAGTGGAACTGAGTCGAACTCGAGCGCTACTCTGGGTCCAGGCTTGAGTTCTTGCTTCGAATCTAATCTTCCAGTCAAGATGTTGCTGACTTGAACACCACCTCGGGGTTCTTTGAGCACCACTTTGGGTTGAACAGAGGACTACTTTAGGGTTAGTTGGAGTAGCCATTGTTAAGCCAAAAAATTTCCATGACCATTGAAGGTTAGAATAGAAACTAAGTGAAAAACGTACAAAAGAATGTTCTCATGGTCAAATACCCAAATATAGTTTTTATTGGTCATTGATTATCACAATTTGATGATTTGAATTTGACATAAACGACCATTGAATTTGCAATCAAGCTTTTACAAATTTTTGGAATTACAAATGAAATTAGTGAAGAAGAAGATTTAGAAAAAGGTCACTTCTTATGTGGGGTTACATCCCTATATATAGTAAAATTACACCTTTAAATGCTTGACACATTACACGTTGTGGTCATCTGAACAGTCAGAATTCTTTGTCATGACGATGACCTGACACAGTCGAGAGGTGACACATGACATTCTTGAGATGGCTTCTCAAAGTGGTGTAACACCATTTAAATTTTCTAACATGAAAAATGTTGCCCAATGAGGAACCTATTGCTCGATTTTCTTGCAAAAGTTTAAACCAATCCATCAGTTCAAAGCCCAACAGCTTTGGCCCACACAGTATAACTCGACCAGCATCTTTCCCAACCGAGTAGCACTTTTGCTTTCACTCTCTCAACTCGCAAAGACTTGGTTGCCCTACATCCCGTAAACCATGTACCTTGCCCACAATGTCCCATTGATCGACAAAGTGCTTTGAGCCTCGTGGACAACATATCACTATCCCGCCATTTGGCGACCAAGTCGCCACATGACAGCATCAAATCCCTGGCCACTTGTTTGTCCATAAGTCTAGTATGTATCCTTCCTTTGTCGCCACCACCCAAGAAGACTAGCCTCTTTATCCGCACTATTTTGTCGTGACTTGACAGCGTTCTGACAAAAGCCTCTATTCGTTGTTGGAACCAGGTCAGTCTATAGTGGTTGAAATGAGTAGATTCCAAAAAATAAATTCCTAGCTATTTGGATCATAGTAGGCCTATGTCAAATGGTTTGTACTAGACCCAATCTAGTTAATTCAGATAAAATCTAATTTTATTTAATTTTCTGATTTAATTAATTAACGATTTTAATAAATTTAACATTTATATGTTTTGAGTATATCAATATATGCTCATGTGTGTGTATAAGTGCAACGTACAACATAGCAAAGTGTACATGGTTAATGTTTATATAAGTAGTTATTGGGATTTATATCCACCATATAAACGTTGACCATTTAAATATGTGTTAATTGTTTCAAAAAAAATTTAATATATTTATAAAATATAAAAATAATTCAAAATTGTTTAAATATAATAAAATATAGAATATCTAATCTAATTTTGACTAAGTCGATAAATTTTAAATTCAAATTTTGTGATTAAAATAACAAATTAAGACTTAGTAAAATATTTGAAAATTCAGATCATAAAATTATCAATAAAAATATCTTTAATTAACTTTAATATGTATATCTCTATAAAATTAATTATCACAACTGAAATTAATTAA
Source organism: Allium fistulosum (assembly GCA_030737815.1). Taxonomy (NCBI): domain Eukaryota; kingdom Viridiplantae; phylum Streptophyta; class Magnoliopsida; order Asparagales; family Amaryllidaceae; genus Allium; species Allium fistulosum. The sequence continues at coordinate 407,391,178 of CM060908.1, read as the reverse complement.
TTATTTAATTTTTATTTATTTATTTACAATACATAATACTATTTTAATGTGTGTGTGCGCGTATTATAAAATAAATATTTTAAAATTATATATGTAAAACATTATTTGGCTAGTAAATTTGTGATGCAGCGCGTACCTCGAACTCGCGAGCGACCTACCTATGTCACAAAACCCTAGATCGTGAGGAAGAATCGTTTCAGAATTCCTTAGGTCGCAAGCGACCTATCCTATGTCGCAAGCTTCCTACGTCGCAGAATCCAGAAGGTCGTGAGATGACCAAAGTCGCTCCGGATTTCAGTTTAGGTCGCGAAGCAAAGCCCTATGTCGCGAATTCCTCCAGTATTTCGCTCCGCCTTATGTCGCGTGACCTTATGTCGCTTCAGTTAAGTCGCTCCATCAAAGGTCGCGAACGAGAGAAGGTCGCGAACGACATTCCAGTTAGGTCGCTCCAGAGAAGGTCGTGAACGACATTCCAGTTAGGTCGCTGATGTTAGGTCGTTGGAATCCTGGTGTCGAAGTTCTTAGGTCGCGAAGAAGCTTAGGTCGCGAGAAGTTGTTATGCCGCATTTGTTAAGTCGCTACCTGGTTCTGTTAAGTCGTATGTTGTAACTAGTGATTGTTAGGTCGCTGTTTCTGATGTCTGTATTTCTTAAGTCGCACTATTTTGTTAAGTCATTTGTATTTTGTTTCTTAGGTCGTTGATGTTGTAACTTGTTAAGTCGTTGATGTTGTAACTTGTTAAGTCGTGTGTGTGTTGTAACTTTCCCTATAAATAGGAGTGTATGGTCATTTGTAAAAGTTGTTAATTTTTGAATAAAATTTGGTTTGTGCTTTGTGCCACCATTAAAATTGGAAGTTGAGTGTTATCTCCTTTCTCCATCTTCGGATATTTGAGTGCGCTCGAATCAACGAATTTAAAGCCGATTCACGGAATCTCGTGCGCGAGATCAACGTCGAAGAATCGTAGATCTTCTAACGCGGTATCGTGCACGATCAACGTGTTGAAAATAGCTAGAATCCGGTATCTCGAGAGATCAACGGATTTGGGCACTTGGGTATCTTCAATCCATCGATTCATTTTGTTCCATCGATTCATTTTCCGTGAATTCATCAATTCGGGAGTTGTGTGATCCTGTAGGCTGCGTCAATTCGTTTCAAAATTAGAAAGCTTATTTTAATAAGTGTTCATTGATATTGTAGATCGATACATATGTATATAACTTTTACTAAATACTAATAGCACTAGAACAAAAGATAACCTATTTACTAAATACACCTCATACAATAATTAAGAAAAAAATTAATATTTCATAAATATTAATTAGTTTATAACTATTATAAATCGATTAAATCGAGCGGTGTTTCGAAGATTGGGTATATTAGATTGTGCGACTCACAAGTGTGAATTTCACCAACGATTAATATTCTAACAATTCAAACGCTAATATTTACACATCACCTTAGCTAGTAGTATGTCAGCATAGTTTAATTCATCACTTACAAATCCCATCGGTAAAATCCAATTTTATAATTTTAAATGGTACCTTTTTGTAACTATTATTATGCACATTCTCTTCATTAACACTGTATCATATTTGGATGTATGGAATTTGGCTTTGGTCAAAATTCTGATATTATCCATTTTCAACACAGCTAGTCCATAAACTATGACCTTGGTTCAATAACAATATTTATTAACCATACTACTATGGCTAGAGATTTTGATTTTGAGTTGACTATACCGTTATACTAACTTCATACAACTAAAACAAATTCTCCACTGAATAGTATTACACTTCTATGCTTCAACGTAAACCCAACTATAGTCATTCAATGGTTATTATACCATGATATAAGTATAATCAAAGTGGAGTATTCACATTGAAGCTCAATGGTATTCTTAAGGCGAGAGAACCGTGTAACATTGTCCCTTTTAGATTTCCTATTTGACCTAGTTGATTTTAACCAACAAGAAACTCTTAGATGAGTCGTTCTGTAGTTATCAAATAACTATGACTATGTTACTCATTGGTGACCCTTTGTAGTATTGAGTAATACACTACTCAATATTGGAAAGCAGTATGCATTCTGATATCAACTGATGCTTCAATATTCTTTCTTGATGTATCTTGACCAGAAATATTTAAAAAATTATGTTATTATACATTGTGATAATTTTCTTATGATTACAATCTTTGTAACAATTATCACGTAACATTTATTTAAGGGTTTTCTAACTAATATACTTTAAATTAATTAATTAATTATATCATATAATAAAGTATAATAGAAATCAAATACCTTTATCGTGAACAAGATGGTTTATAGAGCTAGATATATGTAACGAATTACATAGTTGCCTTTAAGGCATAGCCCTAACTCTCTTAGTCTTCTACTTCCACTTAGGGTCAATTATGGAATCTCAGTCCCATCCCTTTGATTAGCTTGCTCAAAACTAGTCGAGTTAGTCCCTTAGTGGATCTACTACATTGTTATACTATCTACACTGTTACCTTACATCTCTTCATTGTTTATAAACCACCTTTATCACGTTGAACTTTTTGTCTATATGTTTAGACATCTTGTGAGCTTAGGTTCTTTTGCAATATGTGTCGCGACATTGTTTTTAATACATGAATTTATACGATTCCCAGAATTTGGAATTATCTCTAGTTTATTTATAAATTTGTTCATTGATGTATACTATTTTATTATAGCGCTAATCAAGACGATGTTAAGTTGAATCAGCCACCACGTATTATTTGTAATATTTCCAACTTAAGACCTTTGAATTAAGTTTGAACATGATTTAGGTTTGACATGCTATATTTGATATTACTTATGAAGTTCGAGTCTGAATACTCTTTCATAAGGAGTTCGTTGTTTCCATGAACAATTCTATATTATTTTGTTAAATACTCAAGCACTACAAGAAATTTTATTTTTTGTGGCGCTCAAAAAACGTTACAAAAACTTTTAGTGGCGTTTTGATAAACGCCGTGAGAAAACATACGACTAAAAATCCATGATTTTTTGTTGCATTTATTTTAACACCACTATAAATGCATTTTTGGCAGCGTTTTTCAGACGCCACCATAAATCTTTTTGTAGCGTTTAAAAAACACCACCAAAATATTTTTTGGCGCTACTAATAGTATTTCCAACTTTATCCCTGTTTTACGGTTGCATTTACTCAACGCCACTATATATATTTCGGTAGCGTTTTTAAAACGCTACTAAAAGTTGTTTATTATTTTACACTATTTTTTCATGCTATTATTTCCTGTTAATGGTCTATTTTAATTCTATTATATCAATCAACAATCACTCACATAATCATCATATTCAAATAAGTTAAAAAACACATTAACCATATAATCAAATAAAATATCCATAACCATTCCAATACAATAGTTTTTCGACAAAATGACCTAACTCACATACAATAACCATTTGTATACAAATTTACACATCGGGTACTGATAAATGTTATATCTAACTAGTGCTAACAAAACGTTTGATTACCCATAATTCTTTGTTACATACACAAGTGAAAGCTAGCATCATCAAGTCCAAATTTGTTCTTTTCAAAAGTCCGATGCCTACACAAGTGAAAGCACAACAGATAGTCAAACAATTACGTTAACTCATAGGACTTCAAATATGAGATCAAACATCTACAACATTATACAAGTATATAAACCATAATTCATTCAAGTTAGTTGCAAAAGTCTTGAATCTAAACATGTTTTGATATTTTTATCCATCTTTGCTTGTGCATCATTGTAATAGTAAATGCCTGACCTGTACTGTGTGCCCACGTCTTTTCCCTGTATTTGAATTCATCGCATATTAAATGTTTCACAATTCTGGAAAAATTGAGTAATATTTATATACCTGATCACTGTTGATTCTACTGGGATCATGCCTGCTCCAAAACACCTCCAATATATCTTCATATTTAAAGACATTAGGATCAAAATGAATTCTAACAGCCTCGGCATGGCCAGTATCGCCTTTCTGAACAAGTGGGTACGTTGGGTTATGTAAATGACCTTGGGTGTACCCAACTTCGGTTTTGACAACTCCAGGCATGTGGTGGAACGCTTGTTCTACCCCCAAAAACAGCCGGCTGCAAACTGGGCTAGTTGCAAATTTGGTAAATATTCCAGCTTGATACTCATCCAAGGATCTATGTGCGACATATAAGGGTCTCCAAACAGTTCAAAAACTGTTCTAAATTCAAAAACCGTTTCACACCATAAAAAACAAAATTGAAAAGAGAGATTAAAATGATTGATGATTTCATGTATAAGGTGATGCAAATATATATAAAAAATGAAAGAAAAAGGCAATAGAAGGTGACGCAAATATAAACAATGTATAAAATATAAATATTTATCTAGAGATGGATTCTTTTTATTGAACACTCTTAAGATCTAACCAAACTTCATTAGTTTAATTTTCATACTTAATTAACTAAAGGAATTAAGTTACAGCATGTACGTGAGAACCAAACCAATACAGCACAATGAACCAACTCCTTGACTATCCTACAAGAAAAAACAAATCATACTCAAAATTTGTTTCAATGGCCAATTTTTGCATAGCAATGCCCTCAAATCCAATACCAAACCTGTAAAAAGTATCTATACCAACAGAACTGATCATCTTATAATTTATCAAAAAAAGTCTATTGGGTAATTTAGAGAATTATTCACTGTGTTTATTTACATAATTAACTATTTATTTATATAGCTAACCGTAGCGTATCAATACATTTAAATATAAAACAAAACCTATAATAAATTAGCAAGACTGTGAGAAATAGTAGGTGAGTTGTATATTATCATAATAAACTATTATCTACTGCATGGTTCTTAATCAAATATAATTTAAAGGGGTAGGAATCTCCAGATTCGTATCTGAGTTGTAAGTTGTATATCTATGATCTCCCATAAAAGTAACTGTAGGTGAAGCTGACTGATTGCACCCAGCCACCATCTAAGCACACGCTGCTATTTAGAATGTTCTGAATTTTTTACTACTCCATGAGCCCAATGTATAGGAAAAAAAATATGCTTACTTGTAAGAGTTCTTCAAATACAGCCTCAAGTGCAATGGTATCATTGGCCTCCTCATCATCAATATCCTTTGGTGCATGCTGGGCTTGTGGTTTGTCAATATCAACAATGACGCTGTCTGATTTTTTTCCCACTTTAGTAAGTAGAGATGTTGTCATCGTAGAATCTTTTGTTCACTTCATTTTCCTCTTGTATCCTAACATCAGTGTGTGGAGTATTCTTTCCTTTTCCATTAGGGAATACCACAGCTGCCATATGACTGCTTCCTTTTTGAACCTCCCGTTAGTGCCACATCACTAATAGGTGTCTCTATCTCGTCCCACACAACAATGAGGCTTTTGACCTGCAAAGGTCATAATAAAGCATAAAACGATATAAACAAGATTAGACTTTCACAACATAAATTGGGCACGAGTATAGCTTTTATCAAACACAAACCAGTAAAAACCCAATAATGTTTGTAGGATCTCATGAACAGACTTCTAAGTGATAACATACTTCTTAGTTATATTTTTAAAACCAACACATCATTATGGAAATCAAAAGAAGGAAAGAAGATCCAAAGCAAACTTCTAAGTTATAACATACTTGAGAGAAAATATTGCTGTAATCAATACACACCAAAATGTTAATAATTCGAAAGTGTTCTATTTGGACCATGTAAATATGTTTTCGTGTTTTATATACAAACCTAAGAGAAAATATTGCTGCCAATCAAACTTGACTTGATCTCAAAAGAAATTGCCATAACCCTTGGCGTACTGCTAAGGTTTCCCAACATTGAGCGGGCAGCTGATTGGCATAGAAAAATGACATTATTACAATAAAATATGTAGAATATTGCCCAAGCTTAATAAACGTTGAGTTGTGATCTGACACTGCAGCATGTACAACCACTTCACCATACTGCGGATTTGATTTCAGTTCCAAATCAATCTCACCATGTATGTCACATTCAGCTCCTACATTATCAGTACCCAACTTAGTGACAACCATCAAATCACTCTTTTTTCCATTATAAATGATTCCTTCTCCAAACAACAACCACCTTTCCCAATTACATCCACACCATATTGAATATTTTAACTCTCTTATTTTCTATTGCATCGCCTAAAAGCTTACCGTGTTTAGAAAAAATTTCTGGCTGAATTGATTTAATTTCAGTATGGAGATGATCGGCAGCACTAAGATGGGTAAACCTAAAACATTCGACAATATTGGCAAATTGAGTACCCTTTCCACTCCTAGGACCTCCTATACACATGGCATAGAAATAAAGTTCAAATAATATTTGTATCAAGATAAAAGTGTACAAAGTAATAGCTAGGGCACACTAACATCAAGATTATTTATATCAAAATAATATTTGTTTTAAGGTTTGATTAGAATATAAAACTAGGGTACAATAACATCAGTTTTGCTTCCCATATGAAAGTTAATTATGATATCGAAGGCCAAAGAGTAGGGGAAAATAATACAACGGTCTCAAGATACTCCATTTTTCTTTGTTATAGTAAGATACATGTAACCTTTACAATACAATGATATACAATGAACACACACTGCATACCACTATGGATATTTTATTTATCTTTTCAAGTTAGGAAAATAAATCTAAATGTGAGTGCATAAAGGCAGTGGTTTAATGGATGGATCCTGAAATGTATTTTGTATACTAATAAAAAAGCTAGTCACAAGAAAAATGGTATTTGTATAAAAGTCAGAAGTTTAACATTGAAATAGCAACTACAGACCAATATCAGCTGCTTCTCAATATTTTTGGCCTCAATCAAACATTTCATTCAGCCATGGGTTTGCTGCATCCAACATTTCATTCACCACTTAACCTATATAATATGATCTCATATATGCACAATCGTTTTAAAATATATGTTATGTCTTATCATAAAAACTTATATCCAGTGATGGTAGCAACATAATAATGAATCATGATTTTGTGTATTATCTGATATTACCTACAATGACTGCATAATTAGATGAGTTTTCATACCTATTTAATATGAACATTTAGCATCTAAGCAACTTATTTCTTTTTCGTTGCAAAATACAAACATACAGATACAAATATGTAACATAAATTTTCTTTAATACCACAAAATAGTTGCCAAACATACTCGTGGAATGATAAAATAGAATAGCAAAAATTTCATGATTTTCGATCATGAACTTAGAAATTTCCTAGCTAGCTGTAATATTCTTGAACCTTCCAAATATAAATTCAAGTGAACCATGCCTACAGAAATTTGACATATTTATGACTATCTAACTTTATATGAACATTTAACCTCCAACATGCCCTGAACCAAACATAACACAAGTAAACTACTATAATCAAGTAATGAAAATACAAAACAGAATAAAATATCTAAGAGCAACCGTCAATATATCCATAAAAAATGTAAGCTAATCTACTAACTTGACCACAAGTAAGTTTACGAACAATAGCCTGGCTTGCTTCATGAAGAAACACAGTAATTAACTTAAGTCAAGAGCACTGTTCCCCACAACTGCATCCAAAATTAATTCAAACCTAATAATTCACACTCGGTTCAAATTTCAATCTTTCGAGATATTATAAATGGAAAGAAACAGCTTACAGCAAGGATAAGTACGGTGAAAATCCAAAATTTGATCATATAATTTAGCAAGGACGACTTGCTAAATATGATACGATTTGAAAAGCCAATGAATCATATAATTTTTAGTCAAAATAGTCGAATCACAAAATTCGGTTGAAATAGCCGATCCAATTGAAACAGTCAATTGAAATATAAAATGCATACCTGTTTAGGGTTTACGTATAAATCTCGAGCAATTAGATGTGGTATCCGATTGAAATAGTCGATGACGAGGAGAGGGCTAGACCCACGATGACGGTGGAGAGAGCTAGCGCAACAATGGCTATGGAGGAATCGAGGTGAATTTGGATGAAGTGAAGAGGCAAATTCTTTTATGAAGTATTGAAGAGGAATAGAGGGAAGGGTAAATTTTTCTGAGCGTTGACAATGGAAGAAAATGCGACAATAATTATTTTGGAGCCGCCAAATTTTCAGAAGGCGGGATAGTGAAATAATTTTGGTTATGTTTATAACACAGGTTGAAATATGTTTAGTTGCACTTACCACTAAACACCACGAATTTTTGCAGCCAAAGGCCGATTTTTTTGTAGTGAAGAATACTCTTAACTACTAATGTAGCAATATGAATTTGAATTTGATACTTGCTCCACTTATTAGATACATAAGTGAAATGTGATATTGTATATAGTACAACATGTATGATAATTCCTATTGTCAATGCATAAGGAATCCATCTTACATGCTCCATATTAAACATATTAATATGATGTTTCTATATAACTTATGAGACATTTTTAACATCATTTTATATTGATTATGAAAGATGTAGTTGCAAATCCTATACCGAGAATTAACAACAAAACTTAAACCGACTTAAACATGGGTACATTGTTAAAAATCAATGGTATGTTGTTTTCTCATATTTTAGAAATATCTAGGCACATTTTAATGTTCTTTCTTATGGACATATGCTTCCTTTGAATTTTTATTGAAAATCAAACTATTTGATTTCTTTGGCGAAATACTAGCTCAATTATGTACTTAACGACGTATCACTTCCTGGACTTTATCTGGACCTTATCCCATGACTCACAAATAAAGTTTCGCTCCTACTGACATCAAGACATTTTGGTTGTTATGGAAAAACAGTTTGTTCTAAATCATTATTTATAATTTTGTTTCAACATAAATGTCCCAAAACTTAAAATCATGATGGATCATAATTTTGTAGGTAAAATAGAATTAATTAAGCCATTTGAATGACAAATTAGTTGCGTTAATTTCCTCCTTTGTTTCATAAACTGTGATGATCCACCTTTTTGGACGGTTTAAATCAACAATAATCCACACATGTCTAACTCAAGCCATTCAAATGGGTAGATTATCAATGGGGTTTAATAAGAAAATAAAAGAAAAAAGGAAAAACAAAACACAGAATCTCGCAGCGGAATGACAAAATATAATAATCAAATAAATAGTTTGTGAAGTTGTTTACAATATACATTTGATTACACAACTTTTACAACATAATCAGAGTACGACAACAATATACTAATAATGATGCAACGGAATAATATGAATAATATAATATATCAAACTCCGTCTTCGTCCTCTAGAAATAAAGTCTCCAACACTTAAATGCTCAAGCTAACCCGAGCGTAATGAAAAGACAAAACACTCGAGTCAGAACTAAAAATTCTTATGTAAGTTAAATCAACAGCAAATAAATATGAGTGCAATAGCTTCAGAGATATTTACGAGATTTTACATCTCATATCCAGTGTATAATGTGCGTGCAATAACTTAAGAGATGTTACGGGATTTTCCATCTTCTAAGAATCCATTAAACTATCTATATGTAGTAAAATATGCTATATAAGTAGTGTCTATCAGTATAGTATAATATTGAAAATAGCGTTAAGGCGTTACTCATATCCCCTGTAACACATTTTTATATAAACATCGTAATCTATACAGTACTGTAAACTCCACCGTAAACTGGTGGGTTATCAAGGAGCACCTATAGGTACGACACAAACCAAAATCGTAGTGGGCTCGATAAGGATAATATGACAAGACACGCAAGGCAATGCCCATGGTAGGATTCTACTGTTTTGCACTCCCGGACTGGTGGTAACGCGTAGCAGCCACTACTGCCCACCTCGAAACAACACTCCCATAATCAAAGGTGGCCACCAATCAATCACAAAGTCGAAGATATGGTGTCGAAGAAGCGTGTTTGATCGGGGGAGCGACCCCACTTGGCCCGATATAGCTCATGTTTTAGTCATTTTGATTATGACTCGAAAGTCGAGGCTATCCATCATCGTTCTCTTTCTTCAAATCCAGCAAACGCCTCCAATTCAACCTCTACATTCTGGATAACATCCACCGCGTACACAATTGTAAAAGTGGTTCCAATATTGATAGAGAGTATGCCAATAAGACGCGCCGGTCTCTTTAACAACCAAACGTCATTTTTCACATCGGTTGGTTCTTTTACATTTCAAAACCAATTCATATTTGATATCAAAATATCATATGCACTTCAAAATATCCTTCATTTCAAAATCATCATATTTACTCAAAATATGTCATTTCCACTTGAAAACATCATTTCATTCCAATTTAGGTTATAACCTCATTTAACCACATTCGCATTTAAATCAACGATTTAAATATAAAAATTCCAACTTTGTACAGTTTGAAATTCTAGAAAATAGTTTGAATAGTTATAAATAGTTTAAAATAGTTTAAAATAATTTTAATAGTTTAAAATAGTTTTAATAGTTTAAGGCTTTTAAAACAGTTAAAATAGTTTAATATAAATGGTTTGAGCATTGAAATGGTTTATATAGTAAAATAGTTTTGGAAAACCTAAAATTTAAATTTTAAAATAATATATTTTAAACAGTTTATATTAAAATAATTTATTTTGAAAATAGTATTAAATTTTAAAATAATAGATTTTAAACAATTTATATTAAATTAATTTATTTTGAAAATAGTATCAAATCAAACTGTTTCTTTCCATTTCAACAAATCTGGACCATATCCATATTTCAAATCAACAAAACTCAATTTTCAATCTTTCAATTCAAATGACTTAATTTCAATTTAGTTTCAAAACTTGAATTAGAAAATAATTTAATTTATATAAATCCAAAATTTATTTCCTTTAAAAAAATATCATTTAACTAAAAATCCAAATTCAAGATTTTTAAAACCATTTAATTTAACCAATCCGATGTCCGTATATAATTTTCTAACTTATGGCCAAGTAATTAGTTATTTTAATTTTAATTTCAGGGATGGATATATACCATTTCAATCCAAATCAAAGTGTCATAGGTATATATATCATTTCAACCTATTCCTTAATTAATTCGAAATAATTCAAGTAATAGTTTATATGCTGCCATTTAATATACAGGGTGATAATAGAGATATATAAAAATAAATAAACATCCAATCATCCAAAATGTCAACAAATAGACATCCATTACAATCAACATCCAAATCAGCCAATAAATCACAACAATTAACTTGTTATCAATATCAGGTATTTAATTATCAATTTAATTTTAATATTAATTTAAATGGCAATTTAATTCAAATTAAATTTAAATGACAATTTAAATTACCAAACAACAATCAATAAAATTCTTATCACATCATAAATTTAATTCAACTATCATAAGAAGGTTTAGTACTGCGTGAGTGGGTTAAATCCCTCACATTTGGTTTATAGTCGATTAAAAACCCAATAAAAGCCCAAAATTTGAACAATCTTCAAATTCCACCAAACTAGTTCCTTGTTGTCCGGAATTCCGATACGATCCCAATGGAAGAAACTACGTCCAAATCCGAGTTCGTATGCAAAAGTTATGATAGTTAGAAGATTTGAAAATTTAAATTTAAATAAACATAAGGGTAATAATGTAAATAACAAGTCACCTTCCCTCTTGATCCAAACGCGAACATGCACACGTTCAAACCCTACCGCCGTCGACTTCAAGCCTAGACCGCCGTCGTCCTCTTCGCCAAACCACCGATCAGAGAGCACCATGAGAACCTCCGCCTCGAGCCGCTCCCCAGCCCCCCAACGCCTTCACCTCCGGTCATCTCCTCCTGGACACGACCGTGGCCACTCCCTCCTCGATTTCAAGCAAAATCGATCGCTAGTGACGAGATGCAAACCGCTAGATCGCCTCCCCTTGACATCCTCTACACTGCAGCATCCTCCGATCGTCGATTGGTCGATGATCCACCGTTGATTTTCACTACAAGAAAAGTAATTATTTATTGCAAAAAAAGGTGGCGTTTAGTGCTAAGTGCTATCATTATTCAACAAAAAAGGTAAAGTTAATAAATAAACGTGGAGAAACGCCAAAAATTTACTAGGCGGGGAATTTTTTCATCTTTCCTACTTCAACAACTCTCTTTTTTCTCGGGTCCAAAACATAATATCCATATTTTTAAAAAAGAAATTGAAATCCCATGAATTCAAGTCGAACTCCGACATCAACGTTGAGGCCAAAAGAGAAGGGTGCAGGATCTTCGACGTTGACCGTTGTTTCAAGATCGCCGATTAACCTTAAGGCAACGATGGAGTCATTGATTCCTACAAGATCCGCTTCTCCCAATAGGCCGAAGCTAGGTTTCAATGGCCATCTCTGACGGAAAGTGGCGGAAATATTAGCAATGTTGACATGGATTAGTCATGGTTGTTTTTGTTTAGCTTTGTCGAAATGTTATAAGTGTATATGGGTTTAACTTGGAACCTTTCAACTTCAATGAGTGGGTTAGGTTTTGCCAACATCAGCATTTTTCCTCGGATAACCTAAGTTATTGGTTTCGAAAATGTCGAAGGGTCCTGTTATCTAGTTTATGTAATGTTTGTAGTGTATATGTTTGTTTAAGTTTTTTAGTTGATCCTAACTGTCTTTCCTTAGCAACTAGGTTCTTACATAGCTTTCGACACTGTTGAAAGGTGATGTATGAACAAGTATTACACTTTAACCTTTTGCCTTTGTCAATAGCTCAAGGAACACTTTTATCTAGGCTTTCGACAATGTCGAGACATGTTTGTTAAATGATGATGCTCTTTTCCTTTCGACTTTGACGGAAGCCTAGTGTTTTTGGTTTTTGACTTAATCTATTTGCACAATCTTGAAGTTTTATATTTATTTTCATGTTTAAGTTATCTAAGTAGGTTTCTTTGTCTAACTCTTGAAAGTATTCCAAACTCATAAATAACTAAGGATTTTAACTAAAACGTTTTCACCTGGCAGAATCATGAGTTCTCCGAAGAAAGCTGAAGCCATTTCCAAGCGTTCTTCCATTGCAACCCAAGATGAAGTTAATGCCATCCTTGATGATTTTGGCATCACCGGAACTGAAGCCATTCCTCCTCAGGAAACTAACACCATAGATAACCCTACTGAAGGGTATTTTGCTTATACTGTCATCCACATATGGCACGGCGGATTATTACGCTTCCTAGAATTCTTATCTTAATATCTATCTTATGTTGGAATCGCCCCAATCCAGTTGTCTCCACACGTCTATACTTATCTCTTGTCTCTAGAGATGATGGTGTTGGAATCTAGGCTCCCTTATCTTAATGCTAAAGTGCTAAACTTCTTAACCAGGTTGGTAAAGCTGAGCAATCTCAACAACCAAATATACATAGCTAACCCCCATAAGAAGTTAGTATCCGATGGGGTCAACAAATTCAGGGACTGGGAGAACCAGTTCTTCTTTGTCAAATTCTTTGCTAATATTCGCGGAACTTTTGCTTCTCCCCGTAAGTCTTGACTTGTGTTGTCTTTCCCCCACTCAATGTTTTCTGTTAACTAATCTCTTGCTTTATCAAGTGTCCCTACCAAGGAGCTTAATGATGTCGACAAGAGAACAGTTGATTCTCTAATTGTGGCTTCAAGACAAATTGGAAGCAGACTGATGCTTCTAACTCCCTCAAATTTAAGAAAGAACTCTCTTCTGCTAGTGGGACAGAGGATCTTAGGAAATCCTCCCTCTATCCAGCGCACTTCACACGGAAAACGCTTTCTCTCCTTGGGAGATGCTGAACACTTCTCTCCATTGTCTCCTATCTATGCAAACCATCCTGGTATGTTATTGGTCTGGTATTTGCTTTTCATCCCTGGAATTCTTTGAATTATTTTGGCTGACTTTTAATCTACTTGAATTTGTTTCAGCTTCTTCTCAAGTCACGGTGTCTGCTAGCAGTGCTGCTCCTCCTCTACCAACATCTGGAGTGACATCAATTATTGCCTCCTTTGCAAAGTCCAAGCAAACTTTCAAAAGGAATCTAATGGACTCTTCCGCAGATGTGCCTCCAAAGAAAATTGCTAAAGTTATAGAAGTGGAGGAAGAGGAAGAACGCTTATCTTCTGAACATGTTCTGAAGAGCCATGTTGTTGAAGCCCCCAAAGATAAACCAAAGCAAACTATGCCCATTCCTGACCCTCTTTCACTTATCTCTATCTCTGATTCCCCAGCTACACTTGACCAGATGCAGTTGGCTTTATTGACGACTCCTTCCGTGAAAATAATTCCTCTAAAGCCATTGTCTTCTACTCCTCCAGCTATAAATTTTAGAGAGATGGTTGAGCTTATTTTGCATTTTGAATCTTTTACTTCTTCTTGCCCGCCCTCTTTCACTCCATATTTGGTGGGGCATTATCGCTCTCTAATGGAGAAGCAAATCTGGTAAGTTTCTCTTTAACTATCCTTATCGTTATTGGTTTTTTCTTAAATCACTAACTAGTGTTATATTTTTCTTTTAGATTTTAAAGAGCTGATTAGCTTTGAACGAACATGTTTCAAAGTCTTCCCCCGAATCCTCTTAGCTTCAAGAGGAAAATTCTAAGCTTAAAAACCAAATGTCTTCACTTTCTGCTGCTAAGGATGACGTCTCTACAAAATTAAAACGGGTAAAGGCCTCTCTTGCTCGATTTGAGTCTGATTTAGAGGCAGAAAGGTGTGCTCGTCAACTTGTTGCCGATGAGAAGCTTGCTATTGAGCTCACTTTGAAGGATTCAGAAGACAAGAAGACTCATATGGTCATGAAGAACATCTCTTTGAAAGATAAATTCAAGAAGATCGGAGCTTCGCTTAAACTTGCTGTCTGTACCCTTACCGACGTCAAGCAGCAAGTGTCCCAGTTTTTCGATGTCACCTTAGGGAAATGATGTTGAAGAACTATGAAGATGCCCTCATGCTTGCATACACCGACAAGTACAAGAATTGCCCTGACTTCGGCTTTCCTTCACTTAATCCTGCCCTAGCTGAAAGAGTGATGGGCAAAATCAATCAGGTGAGGTAGGGTATTGAACCTGAGGATGAGGTGGAAATTAATGCTGCTAAAGTTCTTTCTTTTGATGTACCCTCCTTTGAAATCGAATCAGACTCTGAGGAGGAGGGTGACAAGGATGACGCATCGAGGAAAAATATGATGATAACGGCGATGGCAGTGATGATGATAATGATGGTGATGATGATGATGACCTTGCTGGAGGCCAAGGTCTTGATGGTGACAAAGGGGGTCCTTTTGGAGTTTCAGAAAAGGACGATGGCGATCAAGCTGAATTCCTTGAAAATGGGTCATCCCCTCAAAAGGATGTTCCACCTGCATCCCCCGGGCCTTCTGCTGCTCTAGAAGGTGAGCCTGCTCCTCCCCAAACTAAGGATCCGAAAGAGAAAGAGCAGGCCTCCCAGGCTTCTGTTCCAGTTTACCAGGTATGGAATTCCCTGTTTAAATATCATTCTCTTTGAAGATAATAATTAGTGTAAAATCATTCATTTTAGATAAGGAGGAAATCTCAACTTCCCTATATAACAAAAGTTGAAAGAAAACAATCAGAAATTAACAAGTTATATAGGGAATTAGACAGACAGATAAAGGAGCAGAACATCCTCTCTAAAAAGTATCACAGTCTCGATCGGAGTGCCTCTGTTCTAGCATCTTTTAAAAGTCAAAGGGCAGCCCCGTTATTAAAGAGAGAGCGCCTCCGATACGACGCTCTCTTAAAGGAGAATCGGGAGTTGCTTACTTTATTTTGGATGATGATTGAAGAAATGGATATTTTAGTTAACTTTTTGTATAAAGCTTATTGTAGACATTCTATTATAGACTTTTCGTACTTAGGCGAATTCAGCGGGGGTTTACTCAGACATTTCCATAAAAGATACTTAGATGAATTCGGATCTGACTCGCATCTCGGAGCTTGCTGGAACTTACCACAGGCCAGGTCGATTCCTCAATATCTCCCCCCTAAAAAGCTTAAGTACTATAAAGATAAATCATTTTCTGAGTTTTTTTCTAAGTCTTTTTTGTATGAACCAGATGAATGATTGAATATGTAACAATTAATTTATTTCTGAATACATGTTTTAGCTCTGTTTTCTATGCTTAGCTTCTCTTTACTATACTATTACAGAATGACGGTTCTTTAGGTCGACTCGTCCCTAGAGACCACTTAAGACAATATGTTAAATTGAAAAGGTTTTACTCTAAAAATGCATCAATTTTAAAGACTTCGAAATTAGCGAGATATTGCTTTCTTCGAGATTTACAAAAATTGTACTTGGAATACCCTCGCCTCTGTTTTGACTTCCTCGGTGATGAGAAGGAAACTTTCCTTAAAGAGATCAGAACATTCCATACTAAATTAATTTGCAGTCGCGATAGTCCCCTAGTTGGGAAATGGGACTATAACAAATGCCTGCCGGTCATAACCCCGGAAAGAGTTACTATGCCTTTTGGTTCGACAGTTATGCTTTCAGCTAACTCTCAAGATAAAGTTATAAAAGTAGTTTCCCAGCTTTAAATGTAATCAAGTTGTTTGTTGTACCTTTTAATTTTATTGTTGTTTGAGTTGTAATTCATTATTAAAATAATAAAGATATATATATTATCCAGGTCTTGACTTTTATTTTATTTCTTTTGCTTAAATAGGAGCTACAGTTGTCCTCAACTTCTCTTCCTCCTAATTTATCGTCACGCGTTAATGCTATTAGAGAGAAGTTGTTGATAGCGAGCGGAGGAATTGTGATTAGTGATGTGGTCTTATTAGAACGCTTCGGCGGTAACGTCGAAGCTGTAAAATGGCACAAGAGGTATTTTCTTCAAAAAACTATCACTAGCGGTCACAAAGATCACATTGCCTACCTTGAGGCTGAAATCAAGAATAAAGATGAGATGATCACCACGCTTAAACGACAAGTGAAGACAAATCCCACAATCGACTTCGATCCAAAGATGTTTGAACTTATTCAACATATAAGCGACTTGGAGTTGAAATTAAAAGATAGTCAAGCACAGTGTGCCTCTCTAGAATTCATCATGGGGGACAAGACTTCGAGTATTGACTTGTCAGTCCCTCACTCTACTCCTATGGTTACTAAACCCACCAGGTCGAAGCTTCTTGCGGCTGAAAATTCCCTACTATGCTCAACCCTCCCCTCGGCTTAGACGAGAATGCCGTGGGCAACTGGTGCAGGAGAGTCAAGTTTGAAATAGCCGAATATTTTGATGAGCAATAAAAGGTCAAATATTCTAAAACTATTAATGATCATGCCGCCAAGAATCAAAAGCTCGAGCGCGATATCTATCTCTTGCAAAAGCGCATTGCAGAATTAGAAAGGGATAACAAGACCCTTAGGGAAGCAAATAGAGCCTTCAATCATGCTCTGAAAACTAACATTGATGCCATTGCTGACAAAGACAAAATAAGGAAGAAAGAGAAGAAACTCAAGGAAATCTCTGCACGGCCATTCGCCATGTCGTGGACCCTTCAGTCGCAGAGACTTTTAACAAGGCCGCTCAAGATTTGTAATTTATTTGTATGTTTGACTTAAATGAACTTGTTGTGTATATATATATATATAAACAATTTCATAGACTTGTAGATTATCTCATGTCTTATGTAAATTATATAAATTTGGAAAGTAGCACCTAATTTGCAATCATTTTCTGTGATGTCACTTTTGAAATGCCTTTGAATTGCTCATTCATTGATTTTTGGACTCGCTAAATCTTTTGTTATTCCTTGCTGGTCTGATTTTCCTAAAAAGCATGTAGCAAATAATATTTCTAATTGTTAGCTTGAAATCGAGATATTTGTCTTTATATGTCATTTGCTTAGATTAACGAATCATCCTGTTAGTTGTATGAAAAGTAATTTATACCAAATGTTAAAATCTCATCTTTAACCACGATGAGGGATGATCATGAATTTAATTCCTTCCACTTGGCTGGAATGTCAGAAATTTGCTGATAGAAAATTCCCCTTTATCATGGGGGTATAAATTTTGGTATGTAACCTTTATTTAATAAAGACCAAATCCAGAAATCAGCGTCTGAAATTTTGAAGTAGTAACTCTCCGACCCATTCCTTAACATTAATGGGATTTAAAATGCTAAAAATCTGAAGTTCACGTTTGGTAACTCTTAATAGCGATCTTTATGATAATATTCTTCGACCTAGATTCAGGCATTTGTGGTAGAAAAATAGGATTTCCATTATTGAAATTCCACACCCATATTAGGGTTCGAATAAGTAATTGCTTCGATACCAGATTCAGGTATATTAAGATAATCAGTGGTTAACAGAGACCCGAAACCCAGATTCGGGTCTTATATAGTGAAGTTTTGAAATAAATATCCTGAAACCCAAATTCGGGTATTAATTGATGTCATTTAGATATGAAGGACCCAAAACCCAAACTCGGGCATTAATGGATGAAATTCTAGTATAAGAGACCCGAAACCCAGATTCGGGTATTTTTAGATGATGTTTTAGAAATGAAAGTCCCAACACCTAGATTTTGGTATTTATAAGCAGTGCCTTGCTCTACTCCTCTGATGTGTGAACCCTTCAGGTCTTGTATATAAGTAATTTGTCTAGTTGACTCTTGAGCTTGGACGTCTTAGTCCATGATCGGATATGCTTTTTCTCGAGCTTGAACATCTTAGTTCATGATTTGATGAGCCTCTTCTCGGGCTTGTACATCTTAGTCCATCGTTGAATGTGCCTCTTCTTGGGCTTGGACGTCTTAGTCCTTTATTCAATGTGCCTCCCCTTAGGCTTGGACACTTAGTCCATTATTTAATAGGCTTCTTCTTGGGCTGAGACATCTTAGTCCATTGTTGTCCAGTGCTCTTGGTTAGCTCATCTTAGAGGCTGGAACCAAGGACTCACCCGACCTCCCTCCAGGGGGTGCCCTGACCTGGCCCTTTTGCGGTGCGGACAGGGGCTTGTTCGGTGCTTTACCCTGGCCATCTTATGGCGCGGATAAAGGCTTACTCCATCCTCCCTCTAGGAGGTGCCTTAGCCTGACCATAGCATGGCGCGGATAAGGGCTTGTTTGGTGCTTTAACCTGGCCATCTTATGGCACGACTAAAGGCTTACTCCGTCCTCCCTCCAGGAGGTGCCTTGACTTGACTAGAGGCGCGACCAAGGGCTTGTCCGGTGCTTTAACTTGGCTATCTTATGGGGCGGCTAAAGGCTTACCCGCCCTCCTTCCAAGAGGTGCTCTGCTCTAACCATCTCGGCGTGGACAGAGGCTTTTTTACCATCTTAGGTGGTATCCAAATATATGGAGCATTTCACTTCCAACCATGTAGATTTTCTCTTTATAGAAAGTTTCTCTTTATTGACTTTATCTCAAATTATTTTTACAAACTCATGGATTTTTCCTTGACGAAAGAAGTTTATGATAATCCCCTCTAGGGCTCTGCAATGGTTGGTTTTATGACCATTCATCATATAATAGTGGCAGTAGGATCCTCCCAGATTCCTTTCATGTTTTGGCTTCTTTTTCTGTGATGACCAATAGTTGAGTTCATCCTTTGTAAGCAAGTAGACGTTCTAAATTGATGTTGTTAAGTTGCACTCCTTTGGAAGTCTAGACTTGAAGCTTGATTCTTGCGGATGGCTTCTTGACTTTTTGTTCCTTGGCTCTGTGTTCTCATGCCCCTTAATTGCTTTTCTTTTTGGCACTCTTTGTACATCTTGTGTAGGAAGTGTTCTCTTTATAATTAGTTGTTGCCATTTATTTGCAAAGGTGTTGTAATCAGCCATTATTTGTCTCTCAAAGATTGTGCTTTTTGAATAGTATTGGATTGTTCTTCTCATTTGATTGAAGACGTCCTCACTTCCATTTGTTTTCATTCCTAGTGCAAAGATAGGGGTAGGGCCAACATGGAAAGGGTTTAAGCTACATTTCTCGGGATCATAAGATTCCACTTTTTTCTGGTTTATAATTCTAAGAACTTCGAGCCTTAATCTTTGCTCTTCATCTTGATTAGATTACTTGGGAGAACCTTGTTAAATGTTGTTTAGAAGAGCCTTGTTTAGATCACTTAGTTCTTCTAGCCATGATTTACCAAAGTAGATAAACTTGAAGTAGGATTGATCCAAGTGGGGTTAGAGAATAGCAGTGTTGGGGGTTTATCCAAGTCGGAGGTTCAAGCCCTCCTTTTAGTGCCAAAAATGTTAACAAGATTTTTTGTCAACACCCCAAAATGATACTAAGGAAAGTGAATAATCCTTTATACAAGTAGTGCAGGAAAGAAGGTGTGAAACCTTTTATAACTGCCTTTCGATTAGGCTTTATTTAATGACATTACCTCAAGCAAGCCTTTCGATTGTGTCGAAAGGGTCGGATTATGAGCTAAGTGACCTATTGATCCAGTTGGGTAGTTGTGATATCTCCGTCGAAATCCTTCCTTTCGACCTGATTGATATACCTTGAGTTAAGTTCTCTCAGATAGGTTTCGACCGGATTGGAGGTCTAAAGCTGTTGACTGGTTTGGGTTTCAATTACTAATCAGAAAGTGGAGGTTTTGACCTTGTCGAAAACTTGTAGACTTTCTCTTCTTGGATTTAAGTAGGAAATCACAAGCCTTAGTGGATCTGAGGTAGGTTTTGGCCTTGTCGAAGGCTGTGGGTATAACTTCCTTGGGTTTTAATATGTAATTCCAGGTTTGAGTGTTTTAGAGGGTTGGCTTCGACCTTGTCGATGGCTTTAGACCACATAGTAGATAGTTTCGAATGGGTTACAAAAGTTATTAGAACTTAAAGAAGTTTCGACTATGTCAATTGGAGCCTTTCGATGGAGGTGAAATCTGGAAAATAGAAGTGAATCAAGCAAAAGCTAAAATGAAATAGTAAAATAACATAAAGTGATTGAAACTTCCCTTTCTCCTACTCCAAAGACTTTATTTCTCTAAATTCCCAAATTGATTTACAAACTAGGGTTACAATGCTTTTATTAAGAAAATACAAGTTCAAGATGAGAAGAATCAGATCCCTCAAAACGTGACCCCTTGGGTCTTATTTATAGATGCGGCCTGGCACCTTCCGACCCTGATGCTTTCGACTGGGTTGGAAGGTGGCTATAGAGAGACTTAGGCAAGCTGCCATCTTTGTCGAAGGGTATGGAAGCGCTTCTCTTCTTTGAGTTGTCTTGAAAGTGCTTCCGACTCTGTCGTTGGTCTTCGCCTTTTGGTTTCGATGATGTTGGTCATGCCCATGCTCTTGTTTGGATCTGATGCGGAACCCTTCCTGGAGCACACTAGTTTCGACCAATTCAAAAGGCTTACTATAGCTTTCAAAAGGTTGCTCCATATAATATTTGCTTCTTAGCAGTCTAAATAATGGCGAAACCATTGGTTTCGAATGATTTGGCATATATTCAAAGAGTTATTCTTAATTGTCTTCGAAAGGTGTGGCTCCGACTTGATCGAAAGACCTTCATCTAGTTAAGGCGTAATCAATGAAAGCGGAAGGGAGCTTTCGTCTCCTTCACCTTCTTCGAAAGGTCCGAACTCTCTAGATATTAATAGGAGGAACCTTCGGACACCTTTGAAAGGTCTTTAAGCTTTTAAACTTTGATGGCAGCATCCCTTCGACTCCTTCAAAAAGTTTGGCTGCAGCTCTTCTCTCTAGCTCTTTACTCAAAGAGGTCTCGACTTGGTCAAAAGATTTTGGCTCTTCTTTCTCAGAAGAAACGACAACAACTATCTCAGCCTTTGGATAAAGATTCTTATGATGGTGAGCTTTCTTAATAAGTTTCTCAAATGGCTCATCTATATGGTCAACTAGCTTCTCTCTAAGATAGTCATCCAGACCAATGATGAACTTCTCATTCTTCCTCAATGCAGTGTCAACGAATGACACCCCATATTTGGATAAAGCATCAAACTCTACAACATACTTGGAAACTGACATCTCTCCTTACTTAAGATCAGCAAATTCCTAAACAACATCGACTTCTAAGCTGCCGGAATGAACTTCTCTTCAAACCTTACTTTGAACTAGTCCCAAGTAAATTGATCTTGTGGAGTAGCAATGGTAATGGAATTCCACCAGTTTATAGCTCGTCCTTGAAGTTGTCTAGAGGCCAGTTTCCTCTTCATAGCATCATCCACTTCCATATCACTAAAGATGTGCTCGTAGGTATCTAACAAATCCTACAGTTCTTCGGTTGACTTCATTCCATGGAATGGTTTTCCTCCTAGAATGGAATAGGCATTACTCAACTTAGCAAAATCAACCCTCGGCACTTGCATAGGAGCACCTCCTCCAACAGCTACACTAAGAGTAGCAGCTTGAACATTCCTTATCATAGTTGCCATCATAACATTCAACATCGCTTGAACTTCAGGTGTAGTAGCTCTTGACCCTACTCCTTCCTCAACTCTCGAAACAAAATTCCACACAGTATTTCTTGTATGATGGCTCCTCCTTAATCTGTAGCTCATAAAGAAAACCGTGTCTATGATGCTCGTGTGCATGCAACCTATATTATATAATATATTACTATATAGCTTTGAAAACCAAAATATATAACAAGTACGAACTCTCTCATATAAATACACATTCTAAATCCAGTCTAAGGAAATAACTCCTTCCTTATCTCTAATGGATCATAGCACCAACTCTATTTAACAGTGTAACCTTGCTCTAATACCAAATGCGACGACCGCATTACACCACCAGCACTTATAGTATCAAATTAGTGTGTTGTTATCATGCCCGGTCGATATAGGACGATCAACATGGTTGAAAATAAAACAAATACAACATATAACCTCTCGAATATATCACAGCGCATGGTTAAAATATAATATCACAGATATAATAGGAGAGACAATAATAACTATGTGAACAAGTCATCAGAGTAATGGATCCATAGAGTTATACATCAAATGTAGTAGAGTTTATACATTGGAAATAAACCCAACAACTATCTCATAACAAGAAAATAAGCAGTCACTGTTAAGGCTCTCCAGTGCTGCACAGCGGAATAAGCATAGAAATCCATATAGGTATATAATACGAGATAGCACCATCCAACTCGTCCTCCGCACAGCTACTGCAACACCTAGACCTATTATCTAGTCTACTCATTTAAAGTACCTAAAATAATAAGAAATAGAGCATAAAAACTTGGGTCAGACAATGATCCGGTGTGAGCGGTAAATGAATCTCAAATACTATGCAGGCAAATATGGTAGGGAATAGAGGTACACGAGTCATACCGGGCATGTCCCTGCAACCAAAGAATTAGCACATAACATGAAAATATGCTACTTACAAATAACATAAAGGTACTATACTCAAAATAAGGATATCAGCTCTCTAGGTATTCCTATCTCCAATACCTAAACCAATTGATATCTCTAAGTGATAGCCTAGAAAGCAACTAAAGCAAACATAGCAACCATAGCATCCATCATGCAATCCCCACTATCACTCCATATGCCCTGAATATATGATAACTCATATGGCCTCTTTACTACCCAGGACTAATGGAAATCCTAGTTTTTAGTGTACTCTCGTATCACGCAGCCCAAAGCTCGATATGTGTCTCGTAGCCCAAAGCTAGACACTAGACCCAAAGCCACTGGTCTAGGGTATTCAGATCCACTCCATTGATCCATTGGCATCCCCACTTACAATACCCCTGCTCTGAGTATAACAGAAACACTCTGAGTATCAACGATTCCTTACCACATACATTCCAGCCCTCTTTTGCTCCATTCAGATCCAAGCCTTCCTTTGCTCAATCCTGTTTTCATTATTTGGAACCCTTCACGTTCCCATTCCACGGCTCTCTCCTTTATTGAGACGCTATCTTCGACACCTACTCCCTTCATGAGTCACAAACCGAAGATCCAAAGCTTTTATCATGCTGTTACATTTCCATCCAATACCCAAGCGAATGAGCCAACACATCCAACAAGATCTACAAAGCTTCCTCTTCATCTCCTCGAAAACTCACATCAAACCCATGCATAAAAAAAACTCGATACTGAGTCAAAATGAATCGGTACCGAGTCATATACTTAGTCAATTTTGACTAAGCTACCTTTCATGCTTCTAGAACTCCAATCCCAAGTGCTTTGAACCCTGACCCATCCATAAAAACAACTCAACCCCCAATCCAAAGTTTTCAACTCCAAGTTCAAGAAACAACTAGGCATGATTCCCAACACTTAGCCAATTCCACTGAAACTTGACTTGGTCCAACCCTACTAGCCAACAACTTGAGATCCCCAAAGTCGCTAACTCAACTAAGCAATAAAAATGACTTGGTACCGACCCTTCAACTCGACACCAAGTTAAACTCTTAAGTAATTATGAAGTGCAACTTATTCTGCAAGCTTCCCATATGCTCCAAAGTCTCTCCTCCAAGTTTCGTCCAATTCTGACCAACTTTGCCTCCGATTTTCCAAATTTGCCAACTTATCTTACTAAACATCCAAAACACTAGTAAACAACATCAAAGCACAACATATAAGCATTGAATAACATCATATTCATCCATTCATACAACAATATGTAGAATTATAGTAATCAAGCATTTTCTAATCCAAATCTGAGCAACTAATGAACATATGAATAAGAATAAGGTGAATTTCAAAACAAATACTAAATATCTTATTAGAATTCATCAATTTAGGTCATAAACAAAAGTCAAAATGTTATTAAAGTTTAGAAAAGTATTTTAAGGACAAAAACCATGTTACAACCTATAATTCTACCATATAAACATGCATATGATACTGAGAATGCATAAACCACTCACCAATTACCAAATCAACTAATTCTTGCCAAGATCCAATGCGGACGGCAATAAAAAGCAATGTAATTCAACCAAAACAATGATCTCTAACTTCTATTTGATGATCTCCCTTATAATTAGTGATTTGGCAAAGATTAGAGAGTAATTTATGTGATTTTGGATGAAATTAGGGTTAAACGGGTTTAGATCTAATTTGGAAAAGAGGGAAAAGTTTTCATTTGACTTCTACAGTCCCCTATTTATACTAATCTCATATTAGACTAATGGGCTTACTTATGGACTTAACTAATTACCCACTAATTCTGTTCACTAGCTGTCAAAATTTAAAATAGGCACAGTTTCTTAACTGTAAGTCCAATTTTTATTCTGACCACCACGAAATGGGAAACGTCATCCTGAAGCAATGGAATTAGTTTGAGGCCCTAGTTTGAGTCCTATTAAAAGTTATAGCCTAAATAAGATTTTCAAGGTCATAGTGGTCACAAAGAAATTCGAGAAAAATCATAAGTGTGTAAAATTTTGCTAAGAGTCATATCCTAAAATTATAGAATTATACGATCTCATATGAACAAAATAAAAATATTTTATGATCCTCCGATATATAAAATACGGGTCGTTACAACACCACTGCTCTTCTATTGGTGACATATGCCTTCCAACTATCATTCTTTTTATTGTATATATGTTGATTCTGGTCCTTGTTATTGTACTGTGATTTTGTTACTCCAAGAATCAAAATAAGAGTCATACAACAGATGGTTCAAAATGTAAATTTATAACCTATGTTTTGACATCGTTAAGTCCCTATTCAATCTAAATTGAAAACTTTCGTTTGCTTGGCAATGTATGTGAAAGGCTTTTCCATACAATACAACTGTACTCATGTAATTTTTATCACATGTATTAATAGAAGTCATATGTATTCCTTACTAGTTTCCTTTCAATTTTTGTATTCATTTTCTATTTAACTGTTCTCATAATGTGGTTTAATTAATTGGAGCAGGACAGGGCAAAACTATGTAAGTAATTAACCCACAATAATAAGTAAATTTATGCAGCAAAGCTTTGCATCATAGCAACCCTCCACATATATATTACCCCGAATAGATGTAGAATAATGCATATGCATAATACATCATACAAATGACAAATCATCGGCTTTCGTTTTTATAACAAAACTAGAGCTTATCTATAATCTATAATTAATATAAATGTAAATAGCAACAAATTAATAATAATAATAACTAATCAAATCAAGATTACCGATGGTACCATCCAAAATCAAACATCTCCTGATCATAATTAGAAATAATATTATCATTATCATTGTCATTATTATCTACATTAACCAAAGCATTACTAACATCCGGTGTCTTTGCAAACCTATCTTTAATCCTCGGCCTTATTTCAGCATAAGCTTTTTTAGAAGATTATCGAATTTTCTTTTGTACCTTCTTTTCTTTCTCTTCTCATTGTAATGCAGCAATTTAGCTTCTCGATCAAGGTTTAGGCCGGGTTAGTTTGATGTGGTGCCTTCGCCCGTTTGCCCTTTAGTATAATTGCAGCTCGACGTGTTGTTGTACAAAGAAGTCCTCATCTACATATAAATAAAATTTTCAAGGGAGTATATCTCTTTACAGTATGTGTTTACCTTTTCTACATTATTCAAATCGTGAATATTGCACATCATATATATATATACATGAGACTAAGCTAGCGACATTAACAATATGTGAGATTTGTTCCTCACAATAGATGCTCTATAAAATTTAGAACCTCTTGATCAAACTAATTTTATGCTTTGTGGTTATTATACAAGATTTGATTCTTAAACAAGATTAGGTTGCATAAGTGTGGAATACAAAATCTAATTATTGAATGACAAACAAATATCACAGGTTCTAGCAATATAATATTCACTGGTTGCAAAATTGATGTTGTATATTGCCTAATATTATTCTTACTTTGGTCGATATATATGATATTTTGTTCTGCTTTGCATTGCTATTTAATAATTCCTTTAAACTATACATGACATTAATATTTGATTGATATATATTAATATTTATGCAAATTTGTGCTGAACTCATCAAATAAGAAAGTGGTAAATGCATATACTTTTACCTCCACTCCATGAGTTGAAGATAGTCTTAGTAAGTCCTTTTTGTGATGAAAATATCTGTATGATGTTTGCGATACCTATCCATAAATTTTATTTGCATTATTCATTTAGTTTCTTAATAGTATATACTTTCGATTTTGAACATCAGACCAGCGATAATACTATGTTTATTAATTATTCGTAAGAAATATATATGTGTTAATGCAATCTTTTATATGCAGTTATACAAAAATAACACATTTAGCACAAGAAGTGTTGAATCAAATGAGAGACAAAAGCTCCACGAGGAGTTGAAAGCGAAGGATAAGGAGATTTCTACACTCAAGACCAAAGCGAGCGGGTTAAAGATGAGTATAGCAGATGTGATAAAGTTTATGCAGGACTATATACGACAGTAGATGGATGAGGACAGTAGTGGTCTGTCGCATGATATTTAAATTGTTCATTTTGACATTTTGGGATGGATTTTCATATTATATATGTATTTTTACTAAGTGCCATTCAGACGTTTGGGTTGGGAACTGTAGTTGTAATGTGATTATGTTTCATTAACTATGATTATTTTATGTGTGTTTAGACTTAATTTTTATTTGTTTATGATGGTTGGTTATATATATTTTTGGCTTTGCATATATATGGTTGTTGTGATAATATATGTTGATTATATTGCTTATTTGGCATTGCATGATTATCTTATTTGGGTTGTGTTTACTAGAAATGAATCTAGTGAGGTATTGTTGAACTTCATAAAATTAGATGACGCTAAGCTGTCATAAAGACGTCGCTAATATTTTGATTGTAGATGTCCACCAATCGTCACAAAGACGTCGCAATAGTGTCGTGAAGGTTTGACGATGCCATAATGATGGATTTTATTATCAGAATAAAGGCATCGCTAACTATTTGCGATGACATTGTGATGCCTCATTTCTGATATCCAAGCTACGTCGTTATGGCTTCAATAATGTTTAGTGATGCCATTGTGATGCCATTATATTGCTAAACTACTTCCATCTATGGCGTCACTAAATTTAGCGACGCCTTTACAACGTCAATTTTGTGATGCCTTTGCAACACCTAACGATTCGGTGACACTTGTTTTTCTGATGTGTTTTTGGCATCGCTAAAAATATTTAACGATGCCGTAACGATGCTAAAATCACGTCAGAAAATCATAGATTTGTAGTATTTTTTGAAATGTAAAGTTTTTTCTTATAAAAATATGTGTTGTACTGAAATAACAAGTTTATGCAATTTATTCCAGGGATGTTCTTCTGAAAATGTGTGTTGGGCTGAGTGGAAGTATGCATACGGAGGCGAAATTGATTACCTCTAACTTATGTAGAAACAATTTTGGGTGCACTAATGGCCTGGTGCTCTTAAGTTTATTGCTGAATGGGTTGATGATGAAGGACATCCGCCTGAATTATGAAATGAGTTTGGAAAGAAATATGCACTTTAGGGGTAGCACATGAACTGCCAGCTGGACCTTGAGAGTGAATTGTACAAGCATGTGAAGGCAAGACCTCAAAAGTGCAACGTGAGCTTGAGAAATGTTTTGTACATGAATTGCGTTTACCAAAGCAAGAGTTGTAGCATAATGAGGCTGCTTTGAGTAAGAGCCTTGAGTACCTTGCACAACAGCTATGCATTAGGCAATGCTTCCTTAAAACTGAGACTGTTTACGACATGATGATCTGAAGCTGGGCATTAGAAAGTTAGGCATTTAAATAAAAAGTTACCTCCTCTTCTGGTTCTATTGATCGTCGAATATCTCGGCCTTTGGTATTTCCTTCTTTGAATGCCTATTTCTATCACCTTGGCTATGGAATGCAAAGCCATCTCCTTAGCTTCAATAGTGTTTGCTCTGGAGCCTATGGTTAAGTATATTTAGTGTTTAGAAATAATGAGAAGGGGTGGCTATTTATAGCCAACTAGATTACAAATATCTATCCCTTTCTCTTTAGACCTAGGAGAAAAAGTCTCATTCCTTGCCTACAAGCTCTAGCTGGCCTCCCTAGGCATCTAGGCTTCCAGTTTTTTTGCCTAAATGATTTAATAATTAAATCATTCATTTAATTAATTTATTCAAGCCTATTCGTTTGTTTAATTAACATATAACTTATATACATCATTTTAGTTAATTTTTTGAGCTTTAAATAGATAACAAAATGCGATAAAAGTTTAATACAACATTCATGTTTAATTTATAAATTCATAAATTGATTGTACATTGGTCGAACTTGGAAATAACTAACAACATGGTTGTGTTGCCTCTCTAGTGTGAACTTAGTTCTTTTTCCATATTAAAACAATTAAGTACTAAAGCATGTGTGGCTTTGCTGAAGTATATTATCAGACACAAGTTCAATTACTTAAAAATCATTTAGGTGAAATCCAATTTCTGATCTATATTAAGCTGCACACAGTAACGGCATTTTATACATGTTTTCTTTTCTTCGTCACTATATCACTTAGATATCTAGAGTTTGACCTAAGGTTAAAAACTTTTCTAATATCTATATTTCATTGTGTAGACCACTTTAAAGTCCTTGATTCAACTAAATAGCATTTATCGATAAACTGATTTACTTTGATCAAAGATTTTGACTTAATTTGACTACAACATACGATGATACTAACCTTCTATAATGAAGAACACGGATTCTCCCTTGAGTAGTGTTTCATTTCAAGTAATTCACCATATACCATCTATGGTCCTAACATGGTCACCGTATCATGTGTTTGACCATAATGAAGGTACAACCTAGCTACTTAAGATTGACAATACCATCAAGTTTGAAAACTATTATATGCTGTTACATGAGACCTTTTATTTTGACTTAATTGTATTTACCTATAGAAGACTCTCACCGAGTCGTTCTGTGATTGTTTCAAACAATCATAAATACATAACCTCTTAGTGCACCTAACGATCATGAGTAATTCATTGTCCATCATATGGAGAGCGTTACATACACTAGTCTCAATAGACATATCGATATCCTTTTCTCGATCCTTCTTGACTAAGAACATCTAAGAAGTAAGTATTTACATGTCGATTTAATACTCATGGTTATAAATATATTCATAAATCCAATCGATAAAATATTTATTCTAAGGATTTTCTACATATATATGTTTAATATATTTAATTCATTAATTAAACCTCTATACAACAATACATGTAAAAGAAAATATCACCAAAAGCATACTTTTTTTGAATAATATTTATTATAAGGTTAAATTAATATAGCTATTTACATAATTGCTCCTATGACACACCCTTAACTTTATAAAATACATATAACAATGTTTGAATACTTAATGCCTTAAAAAATCTATTTTTTTATAGTTACCATATCGGTACAATGAAGTTGTAGAAGTATTATTAAAAAGATGTGTAAAATTGTATTCTCGATGTACCTTATTTAAAGTGGTGAGCTTATGGTCATCGTGTTCGCTTTTTACTTGTACGTTCAATGGTCCATTGAATTTCTACTTTTAATGATGCTGATTTCCATTAGTATATACTTATTGTGCAATCAAAGCACTTAAAAGCTTTATAGGGTGGAGGTGCAAAAAGCCATAGCAGGGATATATTGGAAAATGATGGAGTTGTAAAAATCTTTGTTGGACATAAAATTAAATCTCCAAAGTTGATTTATTCTCATTCCTACATCATTTGTATAGAAGCAAGAACATTGTTCACTCCTATATAATAAAACCAAAGAATATCATGATTCATGCACCCTTGACTTAGTGAATAAAATAGAGTTCTAATTTTTTATTTAGTGCTTAGGACTTGATCTTAGACCTATACCCCAAATTTATTGATTTGATTTATAAAAGAACCAGTCATATTAATCATTTTCAATAAAGTTGTTGAAGCAGGTGCGAAAAATCCTTGATTTAGCAGGGTTGGCAGAAAATAGCGAGGATTTAAGCGGATCTACTATTTAACAACGCTGACTGAAAGGCATTGCGGTCAAATTGTGTTTAGCGATTTAAAAGGGCATTAGCAAGGCATTAGTGAGGCTTTAACTGCATAGCTGTATAGAATGGATAAGGGTATTATTGTATTTGTCATGCTTCATAAATCTATTATTTAAAAAATATTGAAATACCTTTACATTATTGAAAAATTTGAAGTGGGAATCATTCGAGATTGCAAGTGTTCTTAAGAAAAACACTTCCATAATTGACGGTGAAATCTATGTCATGCAAGGGATAAAAAAATAATGTATTAAATATGTCAAACATTATAGGGTGAAAGCTAATAATGATGTGTAAGTAGTTTATCTAGTGAATTATATAAAAGTGAAAAAAGGAAGATATGTTGACATTTTTTTAAAAATATATATATATATATATATAAAATTAACGAAATTATGTACTGCAACAGTGTAAAAATTCGTAAAGTAACATAATCAATACTACTATGGAAATCATAGAGATGTCGAACTACGCAAATATGTCAGACAATTAATAGTTTGAACAAGCTAAACTTGTACTAAAAATTAGTAGTAATTATAAATCAATTCTACATATCAATGGCAATTCAAAAAAATGAGCATATAGTGGTTAACATGCTTATTAGCTACTGATGCATTAGTGATCTATCACCAACCAACTTAATAACTTTTTTTCGTTAGTAGTGGCATCTTACATGTGTAATGAATTATGTTAAATTTATTGAATATGTTACAATAATGGGAGAAAGTCAGTAGTTATTAAGTCCGACCATAATTTAAAAGTACAAATCATAACAAACTTTATTAATCCCAATTTGGGATAATCTTCTTTATAAAGCTTTAAATTATAATTAAATTAAATATTTACCATCACTGGTGATTATTTTAATAAAAGAAATTACCTATATTGTCAATTATCAAGTAATATGCAGAGGAATTCAGTGTGTATTTCTTTATCCTAAAGCACAAATAATATTATAGTTTTGATATATGTCTTATTTGATAACTAGTGTAAGAATATAAGTAAAACATAATATTTATGTACGCATGATGTTTGAAAAGTTCAAATTTAATAGGTAAACCCACTAATGATAAATGCAAATTACCTTCAAATATTTGCTACCTCAAAACTATGCATAAAACACTCACTAGAACTTGCCAAGTCTTCCAGTTGTGTATGATAAAAGATGTTTTAGTAGACATGTTTAAAATTTTCTTTAGACATGAATGGATGATTCTAATATTTTTGTGAAATTAAAATAACAAGAAAATGGATTAACTTTCTCATTAAAGTAAACAAAGCAATAAGAACATCATTTATTCCATTTTATGTTAAAATTTAGGATGAGAATCCTAACAATATGCAAAGTTAAGGTTTAAAATATAAAATTATTAATGATATGTAAATCAAATTTGTGAATATGCTAGCATAAAATATTCGTAAAATTCTCTTTCAAATTTGGAAAATTGTACATTTCCAAATTATTTGCTAATGTTATGAAACAAAAGTTTCTCTAGACAAATTATGGAATTGTTATATCTTAAAATTTATAAAATTATCATAAGATAGTTGTAGTTAGGTTTCAACTAAACAAAAAAAATGAAAAAGAAGAAATTAATCAAGAGTAGAAAGGTAAATTTGATAAATCATTTTAGATACATAAATGAAAAGGGGTATGAGTTGTTAGCAAACAATGGAAATATACTTTAAAGAATCGGAATTAGAAAAATTGAAGTATGAATACCAAGAAACCTACCTGGAAGTTCACCTCGATGACGACCTCGATTTCATTCCATAGTCGCGCTGATGTAGGTCGTCGTGACTGATCCACCACTTTCGCCGCGGTCCTAGCTACCATCTGGAATAATCCATTTACCCCATCCTTGTTTATCTCCTACGTGAAGGTGATGCTAGCAATCACTATGGGGTTGTTCTCATTATATATAAGTCGGTCTCCTTTTCGAACGTGAAGGGGTGGGGCCGGCCCCTACTAGACTGTATTCGCTTGTCCTTCGTCCTCTACCGCTTGGGGATGCAAATCTGGAGAGTACCAAGCTTTTTTTTATGATGGTAGGAAGCACGAGATTAGGACGTTCTCATTAGGAGGAAGGATGGGAAGAGGAATAATGATGGGTGCTTGTGGATTGCTCAGGGTGGCACCCTCCCCTTAGGCGACTAGCAGGGCGTCTTATTGGAGGGACTGGTCGGGACCGATATTGCTTTATTGGGACTCATGCAGTTTAGAGATGCCATATTGAACCATTACAAAACAAAATAAAGAAAAGAAGATTAATAACTTAAAAAAGTACCTTATCAAAAAAATAACTTAAAATATACATGACATAAAATGCGATATGTAAAGAAGTTTACTAACAAGCAAACAGTAAATAAACCAAAGACAAAACAAATTCTATCTACCCTTAGCAAGTTGAATCTGATGCTT
The DNA here is from genome assembly GCA_030737815.1 of Allium fistulosum. NCBI lineage: Eukaryota > Viridiplantae > Streptophyta > Magnoliopsida > Asparagales > Amaryllidaceae > Allium > Allium fistulosum. The sequence goes on along the minus strand of CM060908.1, from coordinate 407,357,832 downwards.
CTTCTTAACTAGGTTTGGCCAATATGACTCGGTGTTACTTTCTTCATATGGGGCCCTTATAGGATGATACATGCTAGGGAACATGGCTACGTGTTGGGCATTAGATCCTGTAGTAGGATGGACTTCCTCGGTGAAATTTGTACTATCTAGGGTGTTCGCGGCCCTAGCCTATGCTTCAGTCCTCTCTGACTCAGGGGTCTAAGGTGTGCTAATGTTGTTAGAGGAACAAGAGGCATTACACTTGATGGCTAGAGTACTATTCCATAGCCCCTCTTGCCCAGTGGTGGTCCCCTATGTTACCTTTTGCACTATGTCATATAAGCAGGGGTCATATGCTTGCCACTTACCCTCATCGCTATGATCGCATACCACCGAGCTGGTGACACTACTAGAACAACAGTAAATCGCGACGAATGTTACCGACGGTAGCTAATGGTTATTTCCGACGGCTAGCGATGTCTAAATATCTCTGTAGCTTTTACATAAATAAAATATAGTAGCCTTGGTAAACCATCAAAAAAGGACGTAAATTTTCCATCGACGGCTGTCGAAATCCGTCGAATTAAAGCTTGTATATAGGCAGCAAGCTGAGACCTGATTCATTATCCCCTTTCCCTCTAAATTCACCAAATCCCTAACTCCATCACCTCCTCCCCGTCGTCAGCCAGCCCCCACGCCTCCCCGATCATCTCCAACTTCATCATTCTCCACTCTCGACAAGCCTAGGCTCTTCATCAATCTCTAATCAGGTTTTATTCCTAAACCCTAATTAATTTTCATTTGTTAAATTAGGGTTAATTTGTTATTATAATTGTTTATAATACCCCATTGATCATTTACTATACCCCATTGAATGCTAATTATAGTTATTATCATCTAAATGTCAAAAACATTAATTTGTTTAGTGTATGTTAGTGTATATACGTTGATTAATTAGTGCAAATGCGCATTAGAGCTAGTTTGGGTTAATTAGGGTAGATGTGCATGATTTAGTGTATGTGTTTTCTAAATTGTCAAACACGATAATTAGTGCTTTAGTTTTTATAAATCCCCCTTAGAGAGTTTTTGGCCCCGTTTGACAAGTATTGTATATGATCGTTGTGTAGATATTATTTTTTGGCACAGAACGAACACCTATATTCATCTAATACAATATCTGTCGGATTTGTCCCTGTATTTGACAAGTTACAAACACAATAAAGTAATTACATTATGTAAATTATTTCATTTTAAACGGTTCACAAAATTTCAACAGCACTTACTTTTTGTTCCTTGTGTACATGCATTTGTGTACGATACGGGGAACACGGGGGAAATGCTGCCGAAATTTTGTTGACTCGTTTAAAATGAAATGATTTACGAAATGCAATTACTACTGTGTTTTTAATGGGAAGTAGGATGATCGACCATTAAAGTAGAAAATAGTAACATAAAAATTTAATATTATATTCATAATGTCAATCAGTAAAATGTATAAAAGATAATAAAAATGAATTATGGTTAAAGAAACAATAAAATGTATAAATGAATTGAAAAATAAAAAAATTTCAAAAAATAATACTATATAATATATAGAACATTAAACTGTACGATTGAATTGAAAAATAAAATGCCAATCCATAAAATAATTAATACTTTTTTTAATTTCTATCATATGTTTTAAAGTATGAAAAATGGTCAATTATTTTATTGATCGGAGCTGGATGTATCAACAACAAAGGGAAATGGAAGGCTCAATAAGTGAACATTTTTATAATGGTGTACACGTATTTATTGAATTCTCTTTAAGTAATAATGGAAACGACAAAGAAATTCTTTGTCCATGTAGTAGGTGCAAATTGTTGAAGCACTTGACACTAAATATGGTTAGAGTTCATTTGTGCTAGTATAGTATCATGCTGAGTAATTTGGTGTGGGATCGTCATGGAGAAATTGTAGCACCTAATCATGTACAGTCAGAGGAGGAGGTTGGTAATGAAATTATTGCGACAAATCTCATAGAAGATACGGTTGAAGATGCAGAACAATCAATGTTCCCTACTGTTGAAGTTGAATGATGCTGTTAATGTCTAAGAAGAACCAAATGATGGAGCAAATTTTTTTTATGATTTATTGGATGTTGCTAAGAAATCCCTTTGGAATGGCTGTACAAGCGACACTCAATTATCAGTTACTGTAGAGTACATTGCGATGAAATCAAAAATAAACTTCACAGAAGCCATATTTACAGCTGTTGTATAAGTCGCTAAATGGCATATGCCACTTAATAACTTAATGTGGGAAAATCATTATGAAGTGAAAAAACTTATGTCTGCTTTTGATTTGCCGTATCAAAAAATAGATACATGTTTAAATGGTTGCATGTTGTTTTGGAAAGAAGACATCAATCTTAGAAATTCTAGAATATGTAACCAGAAAAATACAAACCAAGAAAAAAGAAGGGAAAGGAAGTTCCATAGTAGTGTATGCATTACTTACCTATCACTCCTAGACTATAAAGGTTATATGCATCTTTTGTAATAGCGCATCATACGAGATGGCACAATGTGAGAACACAAGAAGAAGGTATGTTAACACACCCCGCTGATGGAGAACCATGGAAGCATTTTGATAAGAAATATCCCACTTTCGCAACAGAGATCCATAATGTTAGACTTGGTTTATGTATGGATGGATTTTCACCATTTTCTCAATTTGGTTCTAAATATTCATCTTGGCCTATAATCATTACACTTTACAATTTACCTCCGTGGATGTGTATGAAAACTCCATATATGTTCCTTACAATCGTCGTCCCTAGCCCTGATGACCTGACACAAGGAATCGATGTTTATTTACAACCTTTAGTTAAAGTGTTGAAAACATTGTGGTACAATGGAGATAAAACATACGATATTTCAAAAAAAGGATTTTTGTATGTTTGCTTCTTTGTTGTGGACTATTAGCGATTTTCTTGCGTATGCAATGCTTTCGGGTTGGAGTACGGTCGGTCGTCTAGCTTGTCCTTATTACATGGAAGAAACACAAGCATTTTCTTTACCGCATTGGAAGAAAATTTCGTGGTTTGATTGTCATCGGTGTTTTCTCCATATTAATCGTCCTTTAAGAAAAGATACAAAAAATTACATCTAATAGACATGAGACTTTGCGAACACCAATGGTTTGGTAAAGCGAAGATATATATGACCTTGTGAAGGATTATCCAAAGATACATGAAATCGGAGAGCAAAATGAAATTCAAGGTAAATCGAAGATTCATAATTGGTGCAAACAAAGTATATTTTGGGAGTTGCCTTATTTGAAAAATCTCCTAATTTGTCATAATATTGACATGATGCACAATGAGAAAAACGTGCTTGATAATGTGTTTAATATAGTTTTAAATGTTAATGGAAAGACTAAGGACGATTTAAAATCAAGACATGATATACAAGATATATATAATCGTCCTGAGCTTCATATCAAGCCAAATGACACTAAAAAACCAAAGCATGCTATGAGCTAGACAATAACCAAATTAAAGTACTGTTAAAATGGGTGGAAGGATTATGATTTCTCGATGGGATTTCTTCTAATCTTCGTAGATGTATCGACTATAAAAATGGTAAACAAAGTGGGATGAAAAGCCATGATTGTCATGTATTGATGGAAAATTTGTTACCTGTCACTTTCAAAGAACTGTTGCCTGCAAAAGTTTGGAAAGTTATAATGAAACTTAGTTCATTTTATAAGAAGTTATGTTCCACTATGTTAAAAGTTGATCATCTACGTGAACTTGAGGAAGAAATCTCTCTACTGCTCTACGAACTGGAGAAAATATTCCCTCTAGGTTTCTTTAATGTAATAAAGCATTTACCCGTTCATCTTGCAAATGAAGCACGTCTTCGAGGTCCTGTGTAATATGGATGGATGTATCCATTTGAGAGTTATTAATATTGAGTATCTTAAATATTAATTTAATTACATATATAAGTAAATTTTAATTTGAAATAATTTTTAATAGGTACTTAAATCATCTAAAGAAAAAAGTGAGACAAAAAGCACGAGTTGAAGGTTCAATTTGCAAATCATATACCGAAGAAGAAGCTTCATTCTTTTTCTCCCATTATTTCAGCGATCATATGAACTTATCATTTGACAGTGCTACGCGTCATGATGAATGCGTGGAACAAGATTCTTCTAAAGCGATGTTATCTATTTTTAGACAACATGGCCAACCTGTTGGAAATGTGTGGACGTATGGTTAGACGATAGAGGTACCATTTAGCGCACAAATATATTCTTCTTAATTGTACTGAAGTTGCACCATTTGTTAGGTAAAATTAAATAACAAGTCTGGATATGTTTATTTTAATAATACACCTGTACATTAATTATAATGCAACATATCATCTATATCTGCAATGTTTATGAATCACAACATCCAAGCGGTGATATCAGTAAAGATTTCGCTAGTTGGTTTTCAAACTACATTTATGATCCGATAAATTGTGTGGTCGATGAAGGATTGAAACATCTAGCGATGGGACCCAAAAAAAATTCAAGACATATCCAATATTCTTCGTCAATGGATATAAATTCAACACCAACGAATATGGTGTTGAAAAATTAACTAACAGTACCAGTGTATTTGTTAAAGGCAGTGATGATCCAAATGATCATAAAAAGGATTTTTATGGTGTGTTAACCCAAGTTTTGCAATTGACATATTTCACAAGACCTGCGGAGGAAGTTTTTTTATTTAGATGCAACTGGTTCAACAACGTTTCAGGTTCTGGAATCAACGTGCACCCAAATTATAATCTTATTAAAATAAAGCATTCCTCGCGTTATCATAAGTACGATCCTTTCATACTCGCCAAACAAGCCCTACAATTTTATTAAACTCCTTATCAATCTCTAAAAAGAGATAAAGCAGATTGGTCGGCAGCTTTTAATACGAAGACAATATTTACGTTTGATGGAAAGAATATTCCAGACGAACAATCTTATCAAGCAGATATCGAGGAAAATTGCGAAATAACAATAACTAACGATCAAATCAATTTTGGACCTCTAAACAATGAATCAAATGTATTAGTAGAAGCATTTGAGACTGTAGAGGAAAACAGTATGGAGTACGAGACCGAGTCTAAATCAGAAAACGACGAGGACTGATTAATAATGTACATTTTAATAGTAGGTACGTAGTTTATGCAATTATTTATGTTACATTTTTCTCATTAATAATGATAGGCTTTCTCATATTTAAATGATATGTTCTTCCATAATGAAATGATATGTTTGTGACAGGTATTATGTCTTTTTCTGACATCGTGGTTCTTCCCATTCAAGTTCCCCCTCTTCTTCTTAGAGATGGACCGCCGTTGGAGGTGATGGCAGCGGCCCATCAGAGCAGGCACCGCATAACATAGTGACTTTACAGCCTAGTCATGATTTATTAAAGGTCCGTTTCATATTTAACATAGGGGATTTGAGCTGAAGCCATCAAAGATTGTTCTTAGTATTCGAAGTAAGCTTACATGAGCAGGATGACTACATGTTGGCCTAGATGGAGTAAGATCACAGACCCCATCAGGCAGAGTATCTGGCAGGACTTCCTTGTGAGTTTAAATTTATATATCGTTATATATTACCACTTTACAATTTGCTGGTTAAGTATAAATTTATAAATTATGTTTTCTCAACGTGTAGGGGGAGGTAGACTTACAGGAAGCTAACATTCCCCTTTGCCAATGCCATTGGAGTTTAAAAATTGCTAAGAATTACTGGGACACAATGTCTGGCCTTAGGAAAGTGGGGAAGAAGCCTAACTGGATGAGCGTTAGCATGTGGGATTCTTGGGTTGCTTGGTGGAGCAGCGATGAATTTATTGTCAGTATATCATATATCACTTAAATTTGTTTTACAGGTGTAAAATATAATGTCCAATTTAAATTTGCAGGCGAAATCAGAGAGGAACTTTGCGAATAAAAACAAGAACCCGATCACACATCGTGGTGGTTCCAAGTAATTTCAGCATAACCGTGAGGATCTGGTAAATTTATGAATTGCAATTATAATCAGTTATTACATTTGTATATTTTAAGTTATAAGTTATTAATAAATAGTTATTACAATAGTAATACATATATACTAACTATTGCAGGAAAGTGTGCATGGATGTCTCGTCTTATATATGGATGTATTTGCTCATACTTATGCCATCAAGCAGACAGACGAAGCTGGCAATCTCATGCATGGGAGGCGACGATAAAGCAACCGCTTCCTATATAAACATATTTTAAATCTTAAGTTATTAATATCGATCAGTTTAAGTAATTAGTTATAAAGAATTAAAATAATGTTGTGCAAATTTCAATTGTATTTTCTATTGCATTGTAGGAAAAATTTCAGGAAGCACGAGCACAGATGCTGCAGGAAACGGGACGGGAAGATTTGACGCATGATGAGGAGGATGCTATTTTTGACTATATCATGGAATCGACGTTACGATGTAGGCATTTTGGCTTTGGCAACCAAGCAGTAACTTATAAAAATAGACTACCTTATAAAAGTTGCAATATATTTATGAAATTTACGTAGGTTCTATAACAATTTATTTCTATTCGCAGGTTAGGACCTACCAGAAAGAGTGCCAAAAAACTTAGGACATAGCAGATATTGCAGAGCTGAGAGCCATGGTGCACAGCTATAGGAGCAAGACCCCTTTCGTGCTGTGGAGATGGCGTAGCTGAACCAGCGCTTGGCAGAGCTTGTGCAGTAGCATGGGACATTCCCTTTATCATCAGGTGCTTCCGGAGGCGAGGACGAGTCTTTATAGGTACGCTATTTTGTGTTTTATTTGGACATTGTATATATGCACTTGGAGATGGTGAGTATGATGTGTTTTGTTATGTTCGATATACGTTGATGAGAGGTTGGATGTTTAATGTTGATTTGGGTGTGTTTGATACATTTTGTGAAGATGTTGGATGTTTGATGTTGATTTGATATGCTTGGTACATTTTGTGAAGATGTTTGATTTTATGTTTGTTATTGTTTGAGCTTGATTTGTTGTTAGTATTGTTGTTGGTATAATATGTGATTTTAGCTTTTATATATATGATATATATGTGTGAAATGGAGCTGTGAAATATATTGATGTATATGGATTATATGGGAAACGAATGGCTGCTCACATAAAAAGAAACACCCAGATTATCGTCGGCTATCTGGTCATAATATTCCGACGGATAGCGACGGCTACGATAGATTATTGGTAAGGTTTGTGACCAGGTGTACACCGCTAGCCTTCGAAAATTTGTCACTAATTCTCGTCGAAAAAAGTCGGCAAGCGCGTATGCTATTCCGATGGATATGCCGACAGCTAGCAACGACCGCCGAGTGCTATCTGCCATTGGAATTTGATGTTATTTTTGTAGTGTGACACTCCATCCTTGGTCGACTTTGTTTATGCTCGTGCTTCCCTTCAGTTGCCCTTAACTGCCACTTCCCTTTGCCTTGAACGACCACTATTGTCACCTTTCTCCCTTTCTTAAACTTAGGCTTCCACACCACTTCCTTCAACATGCTTTGATTTGGCCCAAGCAATCCTACTTGGCACAGATTAGCATTTAGAAAAATAAGGGCCACATTCCTCAATTGTCGAGTAGCTTGGAGATCGAGCCAACGAACTGGGACTGGTCCTCTCGCAAGTACCCTTGGAGAACTACAAAAGAAAGGCGACATATTAGAACAAAGACATAAAGAAAATTTACAAGTTTATAGAAAAGCTCACCTGGAGTTTTGAACTTTTGAATGTAGAGGTCAATATTGACGAAGATGGGCATGAACAAGAAACGATCGTGATAACTAGTCACCTCCCAACTTGGATCTCTGCCCTTCAAAGCATGACCTCTACAATTATAAATAGAGGTTTACATGCACTTGTACAACGATCAAATAATTCCACATTTAAGAGATAGTATTACTAGCTCAAAGCTCTTGTAGTAGTCATTAAATTCGTCTTATAGCCGAAAGCTCAAAGTAATAAGAAAGCAACCCTAGTTGACATAGATCTGTTCTATATCGAACCACTCTACATCTTGTATTATTTACTTTAGTTGCACTGCATTTTACGACTCTTCTAATCATTCCTCATTTTACATTTTAAACAATGTTTTCATTGAACTACCATCGTTAGAAACCGCTACTTATTATCATTCCGAGGTTGAAATGTAGTCAACACTTAATGTCATATTTCAAATTTTCAAGTAACAAAATTTCAAATTATCAAAACATAAAGGGTAGGCACTTGAGCTGGGTAGACTAGGCAACTGCCCAAAAACCCAATTTCAAAGGGGGCGAGTTTTTATGTTACTGTGGGGCTAATTATTATTTTTATTTTTACCAAAAACTCACTAGCGATAAGGAAATAAAACCCAAACCGACATAAATAAGCCTAAATGATAATGCTGGCATATCCTTTGTAATTTACTTTACCAGGACAATTTTTAGTTCCACACAGCGCGCGTTTTTCTTCCTCTTTATTCAAAAGACTTGTTATTTTACGACTTCTTTGAAGAACCAATTCACACTAGAATTTAAATGTAATATTTTGAATATTTTGATTCTATCATCTTCAATTAATCAATTTTTTGAATATTATACCATGTACTTTATTTTGTAATTTGAAATTGAGTTGTTTTGTATCACATTCGTATATAAATATGGGGGAACTTAAATTTCATAGTTGGATTTTGCTACTATTGGTGAAAATTTCTTGATAAATATAAATTTAACTTATATATTTCGATAATTTTTTTAAAGCGGTACAAAAAGAAATTTATAATCGCAAGTCACATATTTTTCACTGAACCACTACACTTCATATTTAGACTCAATTGATTGGGTTACATTTATATTTTTAGAGAAAATATTTATATTGTGCTTGTCAGTACAAAAGATTAACAAATCTTCTTTTGATTATGCTTATATATACAAGTGTAGTTTAATTCGGTTAATCTTGTAAAATGTAAATGAAGTTTTGTTTGTTTGTTAACTTATGTTTAAAGCTTAATTAATCATGAATTGTTAGCCTTCTTAATGGAAATACACTTAATCAAAATAGGTATTTTCGATAACAAATGTAATTAACAAACATATAGTGTGCTGCTAAAACACCCAAAAATTGCTTCCTAATACCATAAATTTTTTAATCAATCATAATTAATTTATTTGCTTCCTAATACTACGTTTATCTTTCCACTTGGTTATTACTCAATCGAATGAATTCACATTATTTTTTCTCTCAAGCGCCTTTTCTTCTTCTCTTTCACGTTCAAACCTAAACCCTAGCTCACATCTCTTTTTCTTCTCCATCTAAACGTTTAAACCGAAAACCCTAATATTCAAATTCTCCATAGTTGAAAATCTCCTTGTCAAAGAGATTAATTTTTTTTGGACAATGAAGGGAGAGAACTTTTCTAAAGAAGAAGGCGATTTAGTAATTAGTCGATGCTCAAAGGAAGGAGAAGAGGTAATTTTAGTTTAAATGAATTTTGTATGCTTTTAGTGTCATTTGTAATGATTATTTACATGCTTTGTTCATTCTTTTTTGTAATTTTTAAAAATTACAATTAGTCTTTTGTTACTGATTTTCTCACTTGATTGATAGGAGATATGGTGTATGATGAAATCAAATAATGAAAAAGAAGAAGAAAACTCCAATGATTTAAATGAGATATTTATAGGTTAGTTTAGTGTTTGATTTTTTATCTTTCATTTGAAGAATTTAATTGAAGATTGAATTTGTAGGCTTTTCTTAATGATTTTGTTGACTATAAAAGATCAATGATGTGAAGATTGATGATGGCGAGATTGAATCGTCTGATGTAAGTATTTTTTTATATTTTTTATCCTTTAGTTGAATTTTATGTATATACACATACCGTCAATAATGTCAAATAGCCAACCATTTGTCTAACGTCTTGTCAAGAAGCCAACCAAGTTAACGATACATAAATGCTAATACCCTCATTCCCCAAGCTTGCTAACTCAAACTATATATGTATGCCAAACATTTAAAGTAGTTGACTGACACCTTTGTACTAGACTTATCACAAACAAAGTAGATCTCGCCAAATAGAGTAGCTAAGCACCGACAATGATTTCATAATCATTCTTTCTTATTTCTTCTTTCTTGGATATTTCATTGAATCCATCCAACAAAAAATCAAGCTTCATGGAGCTTGAATATTTTAATTCTTCCCTCGTGACTTCGTCTATTACTCCGAGATATTCCACTAAAAGATCAATCTCAGTCTATTCATCTTCTTCCCTATTAATACAATGACCAACAACCGGAACTTTCAAAATCTGAGCAACATCATCTAGTGTAATTGTCAACTCTCTGAACGACATATGAAATGAATTAGTCTCTGGATGCAATCTCTCGATAAAAGCTGAAATAGTAATATAATCTACATGTTTGTACGTATATTCAGCCAAATTGTACAAACCAATTTCTTTAATATTTCAACAACTTGACTTGGCAAATCATCCAACTTCCACTCATTTAGCTTTCTCCAGTGGGCAATACATTTAAGTGGTCCTCTCTCCTATAAAGAAATTTTCACAAATTAAAACATATTTATAATTAATATACATAGGTAATAACATTACAAAGTGTTGACTAACATCTTTCTTGCTCTAAATACTATGTGCAATATGAGTTTCAAAACTTTTGAGTATATAAGAAGCATTAATTGGCTGGGAAGCAATGGCCGTGGTTGAAGTAGAAGGATTTACATTTGATAAGTTCTTCTATGGCACCTCTTCTGCCTTTGAGTTATTCAAACTCGATTCATCATCCGAATCATCGTCATCGGAACCTTCTTCGCAAGACTGATTTTCCTTCTCCTTACCTCCTTTGATTCACCATCGTGAGAACTACAACCGTTTACTTCCTCTTCACTAGCAATTACTGCAACTTCATGTGCTTCCGTTGATTTTTATACAATGGATATTTTTCTTAGCTTGTTCAAGTTCTAATGCACATTTCCTTCGATAAGATGTATTCAAGTGCCCTCTCTCTTTTCCTATAATTATGACCAATAACAATTTAATTAACATTTCCATAATGATATAATGTAAACAATCTTTCCTACAAAAGAGAGTAAATTAAAAAATAACTATAAACTGTTTAAATAATAGATCATTATTTCAACTTTGTATTTCAATTTTTTTTCTGTTCGACTTTTTCTATTTATTTAGCTATAAATATTTTTTAACCATAAGTTAGTGTAAGTGAACTATGTATTTTCAAAAATAATGTTTTTCCATTTTTTTCCTTTAAACTATGTATTTAAGTATAACGTCCAACCCTAACCATATTTTTTAATAGAAAACATTCACCTATTAATTTTATATAAGAATAGTTGAGATTTTGTGTAATTTCAACTATGTATTTATCAATTGGCTAGATACAGCCGTCGCCCAACTGGTGTCAATCGGCCAAGTACAACCGCAACAAAAATAAATTTAGCGGCAATCAAAATTTTGAAGTCATAGACTGAATCGAGCTCCCTATCGACCATTTCAACATTGATTGAGACTAGAAACCAAAACCCTAGATTTGATTTTACCTAAATTGGAGATAGAGAAATTACGCAATGGCTGAGAAGAAAAAGTTTTCGTGTAGCGAGATGGTTGAGTTGGCTGACTTTGCTTCTTCGTCACTTTGGTTAATTTCTGCATAGTGAAGAGCCCCATTTCTGAAGAGAACGAGGATGAAGGAGGGAAAAGAAATTAGAGTTTTTTTGAAGTGGTAGCCTGATTTATATATTTGTGGTATAAAATAGAATATACGCTGCTTATACATGGTGCTATGTAGAAATGGTATTAGGAAGCATTTTTTTGATGCTTTTAGCGGCACACAACAAATATCAAAATTATTAAAACCATACTCATCATTTTTGGTGTTAATCTTGTTAATCATATTGGAAGGTGCGTGGATTTATTAACCTCAATTGTGACGCCCCAACCCGAGACCCACATTAGTAAAGAAAATTACTAAGTAATCTTGTCTACTAATGCGGAGAATAGGGCTGGTTAAGGGCGACCCTCATGATAATGCATTAGCTAAGAGCTAAGTATGTCAAATTTTTTTTTCCATTACCTCGTATATGATCGACACACCTAGTCCTTAACTAATACGATACCATGGTGGTTTACGACCGTTTCATAATAATTGCAATATACAAAAAATATAAACATTCACAGAACAGCAAACCCAGATCAGAGTATATATACATCATCATACATCATTCATAATACAACATACATAAGTAGCATGAACTACAAAATATACATACACAACCATCCCACAAAATAATAGTTACAATGTCCAAGTCCGAGCAAAGCGGTCCAAACAAAAGCAAGCTAACTGATCCAAGAAGGGGTGAGCTAAATCCATACCTAACCTGCAACTCGGTCTGACCCGAGTAATAAATACACGGGTCAGGCTAGCTAGAACTCATCATTAGTAAAGATAACTGTAATAGGAACCATTCCGTTTTTGCTAACGGAACGATATAAGTATCATCAAGATTATCTCTAAGGTGAGACATCTATGGGTTCATCATGATTTCATAAGGGAATTCAATTAGTTATCTAACTATGGTTCATCTTCTATAGTTACATAAGTGAAATAGACAAGGATTTGAACAATATAAATAATTATCATAAAACGGTCTAAAACCTCATAAATTCATCATAATAGAACTCAAAGAGTTAAAAACATCATATTAGAAACCACCATAAAACCATCAATACATGTAAGCCTTTATCTTACTCAAGGCTATAATAAAATTTCTCATAAAATGGTGAAATCAAAACATCTAAAATTTCATGGAAAACTGCACGTGCTTACATCATGACTAGTACTAATATTTGGTACCATAAACATCGTGATGACTGGAGTCAAGTAACATCATAACATCGTGAACGTCGTGATGACTATAGTCTATAATATCACAATGACTCTCAGTCACAAAGATTCGAGTTAATAACATCGTGATGATCAGAGTCGCAACTACAACGCGATGACTCGAATTGAGTACTCGTGGTCTATAGTACTAGTAAACATCATGAATGTGTCTCAACTTCTCAAATAGGAAACCAATAAGCGTTAATGTACGTCCCATACCATACGTTCGCACCTAATGGTTTACTAGCCGTTAGTTGGTGCCACACTAGTTAAAACCATAAACATCATGAAAATATACTCTGCCTCATCTCATCGGCGAGTAAATACAATACCCTACCCATCTCATCTCATTGACGGGTACTAGTGGCATCGTGATTTGTCTCATCTCTTCGATAAGTAGAAGCCATCATAATACATCTCAACATTGTAAAATCATCATAAAGTAGCTTACCTCATCTCATCGGCAAGTATAAATAACATCTTGATGGTTATTTATAACCATGATTCCAAATAGAAATTTCTGACTCTTAATTCGTCTCAATTTTGACCCAGATAACTTCAAAATTATAGAAAGCTCAAAACATGAAACTTGTAGCACTATTTCTAAGCTTTCTAGAACATCCAAAATTATAGAATTTGGTTAAGAAACAAAATGTTATGGCCAAAACAATTCTCAGGCCTTTGATTGTTGTTGCTGTCGATTTGCCCTCGGGACAGCAACAAACAAGCACGATTTTGATCAACCAAACTTCAATATTACAGAAAACACAAAACATGAGACCTATAGAACATGATTTAAGCTTTCCGAAACATCTAAAATTATCAAAATAGATTAAGAAACGAAAAAATTATGGCAAATTTTTTTTCAGCTTCAAGCACATAGCAAATATTGGTTTTGCTCTCGGGATAGCAGTAGAAAAATTCAATTTTGACATAGCTAACTTCAAAATTACAGAAAAGTCAAAACATGAAAGTTATAGTACATTATCTATGCTTTCCGGAATATCCAAAATTATCAAAATTGGTTAAGAAACGAAAGAATTATGGCCAAAACAATGTGGTAACCAGAAAAAAGGGAATTTAGATAATAAAGAACAGAAACTTTTATATTTACAGTAAGCAATTCTATGAACGATTTAAACAACATTTAACCTTTCTAGCTAGAATTTGTGAGTTCTAAACTCACCTGGTGATTTAGCAAAGGTTTTGATATCAAGCAGTAAGCTTTTGAGCAGAAATTGAGCTCTAATAACCTGTATTAGCTGAAACAAAGACATGCAAAACAAAATAATCTGGTTACAAACGATTCATACCTAACTCTAAATTTTTTGATGAAATCTTTGAGTATTGGGTAGAGATTACATTGTATGTTCTTGTTTTATTGATTATTGTTAGGGGCGTTTCCACTACCGAGCCATCTCCTTTCCAAGCAATGCCGAACCATCTCCACTCCACATACTACCGAACCAACCAACCACCGATCCAGGCCTTACCAGACCAATTCCTACCGGACCAACCCACTCCGAATCAACCTCCGCTTCAGCTGCTACCGGTCCACTCATCTCCTACCACCGAACCAAGCTCCACTCATCTCCTACCACCGAACCAAAGTTCCACCGGTCCACTCAATTTCCTCCGCCGAACCAAGGGAAACCAGACCAATTCCACCAGGCCAGATTGCATCAGCCCAAACCCGCCAGCAGCTATATACATCCAAGACCCCTGCTCCCAGCCTCACTCTATAAATAGAGGGGCAGGGGCACAACAATGGGGACAAGTTTGAGAGCTCAAGCACGAAGAGAACTTTCAAACAACTTTCTTTTACTTGTATCAAAGCTTTGTACTTGTAATCAAAACAAGAGAAGAGAAATAACATATAAAGTGGACGTAGGCACATTCTGGCTGAACCACTATAAATCTGCGTATCTTTTTACAGTTTAGCCCTGCATTTCATATATTTGCATAAATCACCCGAATCACTAAGAACAACATAAGATCTACTAAATCATACAACTTTGAGGTGTTTGTCCATTTTTTGTGCAAACATTTTTGGTGCTTTCATTGAGAAATAGAAGCTCGAAGCTTCAGCTTCATCCACTTAACATTTTTCCTAACAGCTTTGTTCGCCACTTGGAAAACATGCCTCCCAAACCAAGAAAAGATGTTAACAAAGGAAAAAACATCGCATCCAGCAATCTTCCAGATCCAGCTGTCACGAATCAAGTAAATCGTCCTCCTCCAGCAGCAGTAACAAATGAAGGACAGGCTAATCCGACCCCTCCTGCCACAGAGCAGCCCACAGCAATTACTAGGGCAGATTTAGACAGGGTTGTGGTCGAAGTAACTAACCGCTTCACGTCCCAGCAGGAAGCCTTGGTGGACCATCTCATGTCACGCTTAAGGGATGCTGAAGAATCCAACCGCAACACTGAATCATGGGGCGAGTCCCAGTCTGGAGGATCTCAGAGACAACAAAGGTCTTCCTTCTTCGAAGGAGCTAACGGCAGAAGTAGCCATGGTAGGAGCCGAGATCGAGCACAGCCCGAAGTTAGGCCTGAGGAAACGTTTGGTACCGAACCCAACAGGGGAGGTACCGGACGAAGGTCAACTGTAGCTGAGCCCGTCATACTGCCTAACCACGGAAACGCCAGTGAACGGGGCCGAGCTAGAGTCCAGCCCGAAGTTGGACCCGAGGAAGTGCTTAGATCGGAACCCAGCAGGGGAAGATCAAGGCAAGGACCAACTGTAGCTGATCCTAGCATGCTCCCAGAAGATCAAAGGCAGCCACTGGAAAATATGAGGAATGATAGACGATACCATCCCTACAGGTCATCTGGACAGAATCAATCCCACAGAACAGAACCAAACTCATTTCTATCTGCTCCAAATTCTGATGAAAGGATGGCACGCTTATTCAGAGAGTGCGTCCAACGGGAGCAAAGAGATCGAGGGATAGGCGCTAGGGTAACCAGCCCTTTCGCCCGCAATATCAAAATTGCTATCACTCCCCGAGAATGGAAGATGCCAACAATGGAACCTTACAAAGGAACCTCCGACCCCGTTGTACACTTACAGAGGTACACACAACATATGCTCATGAGTGGAGCGACAGAGGGAGTGCTGTGCAAATTCTTTCCGCTCTTCTTAGCAGATCTCGCTACCTCCTGGTTCTGTCATCTACCCCAGGGATCCATCAGCTCGTGGGAAATGTTGAAAGAAAGGTTTATCAGTTAGTTCCGCATCCATGTGGAACAACCTAAGGACGCTTATTCCTTATCCAGCGTCAAACAGAAACCTGGAGAGAAACTGCAACAATACCTAACCCGATTCAATGCCGCAGCAGCCGCGGTCCAAGATGCCGATGAGAAGCTTATCCTAATGGCCCTTTGTAGTGGTGTGCATCCGGACACTAAATTTGCTAGAAGGTTGACGAAAGAAAAACCAGCTACTTTACCCGATTTCTTCCATGAAGCCGGGAAATATATGAGGCTTGAGGATGCTGCCGTTGAGGGGCAGTTAGGACAGCAGAATAAGGCAACTCACAGCAACGCCCCTGCTGTAGCAAGGGACGTTCGAAGAAATGATTCCAGAGACAATGCCGGGGGCAAGAAGGGAGAAAAGCGCCTATATCGGCCTGGACCAAGATTCGACACTTACACTCATTTGAACGAGACCGTCGAAAATATCTTCCTTGCCACCTAAGGCGAAGTTAGATACAAACGCCCACCATACAAGAGCTGGAAAGAGATGGAAAGATATGGAAAGTCGCTTAGAGACAGTAAAGACTGTGTCAATTCGGTTATAGAAGAACGCCACCCGAAACGGAAAGAAAGTGATGACATCACATTCGGTAAGCGTGACCTGGAAGGAAGGCAGTACCCTCACGTGGATCCCATGGTTATCTCTGCCCGTCTCGGTCCCGCCGAAGTCTACCAAATCTTAGTAGACACTGGAAGCTCAGTGAACATCCTGTTCAAACATGCATTCGACAAAATGAAATTATCAATGAAGGATGTATCTCCATGCGATAAACCACTACACGGTTTCACTGGAGATGCGAAGATGCCCCTCGGGCAACTAGACCTCTTTGTCGAGATTGGAAGCCATCCCTGCTCCGTTGTACGAAAACAGACGTTTGTGCTAATAGAAAACCATTCGGCCTATAACGCCTTCTTAGGAAGGCCAGCCTTGTCTGACTTCCAAATTGTCCTAGCCCCATGGTGCCTAAAAATGAAATTTCCAACGGACAATGGAGTAGGGGAAGTAGAAGGAGACCAGGACGTTGCTCGAGACTACTATGTGACTGAACTACGCAACAACCACAGGAAGGATAAAGGGAAGGGTGTAGAGGTTGCCCTCTGCACGAAAAGTCTAGAAGCGTAGCAACTAAAGAAAGCCCCTCCTCTTCGATATACCAGCGACCCTTTCAATGAATTAGACCCTAGGGACAAAGGGGAGGGGGCCACCGCCGAGCCTGCAGAGGCTATGGAGTTTGTATCTGTAGACAAGCACGACTCGAGTAGACTGTTGAAAATTAGGTCCCAACTAAAAGCAGAGTTGAAGGAACAACTCATCGATTTTCTCCGCCACAACTTGGATGTATTCGCATGGTCACACGCTGACATGACCGGAATCTCCCCCGACATAGCATGCCACGTATTAAACATTGATCCTACCAAGGCGCCCGTAAAACAAAAAAAGAGAAGTATGGGGGCAGAGCGGTCAACAGCCCTCGACGAAGAAGTAAAGAATCTGCTCGCCAATGACTTCATACGAGAAGCCGTCTACCCGGAATGGATCGCTAACCCAGTACTGGTAAAGAAGGCTAATGGGAAGTGGCGAACATGCATTGACTTTTCCAACCTAAACGACGCTTGCCCAAAGGATTGCTTCCCACTTCCCCGAATCGACCAGCTTGTAGACAGCACAGCCGGGCACGAGCTCTTATCTTTTATGGACGCATACTCAGGGTATAACCAAATTCCTATGCATGCTCCCGACCAAGACCACACTAGTTTCATCACCGACCGGGGTTTATACTGCTATAAGGTAATGCCCTTCGGACTTAAAAATGCAGGAGCCACCTACCAGCGCCTCGTCAACAAGATGTTTGTGGGGCTAATATGGCAAACTATGGAAGTATACGTGGATGACATGCTGGTAAAGTCAAAGAAAGCCGACAATCACGTAAGCCACCTAGGCGAGATGTTTCAAGTACTTCGACAGTATGGAATGAAGTTGAATCCTCTAAAATTCTCCTTCGGAGTGTCATCAGGAAAGTTCTTAGGATTCATCGTCCATGCCAGAGGGATTGAAGCAAACCCTGAACAAGTCCGAGCACTAAGGGATATCAAGATACCTTCCACTCGGAAGGAAATGCAAAGCCTGAATGGAAAAGTGGCCGCCCTAAGCCGATTCATCTCCAAAGCAACGGACAAGTGTGTCCCCTTTTTCGAAGCTCTAAAGAAATACAAAGGAAAGTTTGAATAGACCGACGAATGCCTGACCGCTTTCCTTAACTTAATCGAACACCTCCAAAAACCACCGGTACTCTCGACTCCAAGCGAAGGCGAAGAATTATACCTATACCTTGCTGTGTCATCTCACGCCCTAAGCGCTGCCTTGGTAAGGGAAGACAACCGCACGCAGCGGCCAGTTTACTTCGTCAGTAAGAGGTTTACGGGGGCAGAAGTCAGATATCCTAAACTTGAGAAGCTAGCATACTGTTTACTAATCACATCCCGGAAACTGCGTCACTACTTCCAGTCCCATTCCATCAAAGTTCTGACCGATCAGCCGCTGAGGCAGGTACTCCACCATCCCGACACTTCTGGGCGACTACTTAAATGGTGCATCGAACTAAGTCAGTATGATATCACCTATCACCCTCGCACCACCATCAAGGGACAAGCCATGGCTGATTTCATTGCAGAATTCACTACCAACGAAGATAAGGAGCAATTGGAAATAGCAGAAGACATCAAGTGGAATCTCTTTGTGGATGGTGCATCGAACGAACAAGGCTCGGGGGCAGGTGTGGTAATAATCACTCCCAGGGGAAACAAACTGCACTATTCTATAAGGTTGGAGTTCGCTGCCACCAACAACGACGCAGAATATGAAGCAGTGATAGCCGGACTAGAACTTGCCGTAGAAATCAGAGCCAATTCTTTGTGTCTTCACAGCGATTCTCAACTTATTGTTAATCAAATACTAGGAGAATTCCAAGCTCGAGAAGAACGACTCATAGCATATTTAAAGAAGACCAAGTTACTTCTCAGCCGATTGGACCACTACTTAGTCAAACACATCCCTCGAGAAGAGAACCAAGAGGCCGACGAATTGGCAAAGCAAGCAAGTATGAGAGACATCGCCATCTTCGGAGCAATAACCATCTCAAAGCAACTGACCCCAAGTTTTGAGCAAGTAAATCTGATAGCTGCAACCGAAGAAGCAACTTGGATGACTCCCATCCGAGACTACCTACAAAGTGGCACACTACCCAACGGGCGCAACAAAGTCAAGAAAATCTCGAGGAAAGCCTCCCGCTACACAATACAAGAAGACATCCTCTATCGGCGCAGATTCTCTAACCCGTTATTAAGGTGTGTCGCTGGGAGGGAAGCCAAGAAAATCTTATTCAACATTCATCAGGGAAGCTACGAAGATCACACCGGAGGGCAAACATTAGCAAAAATGATACTCCGGTATGGATATTTCTGGCCCACCTTAAGCAAGGACGCCTTAGATTTTGTCAAAAAGTGTGACAGATGCCAGAAGTTTGCTAAGATTCCGCGGCTACCCACAACTGAGATTACTCAAATGACCAGCCCTTGGCCCTTCGCAATATGGGGAATTGACTTAATCGGCGAGCTACCAATGGGCCGAGGCGGGGCCAAATATGCTATAGTGGCAGTCGACTATTTTACCAAATGGGTGGAAGCGGAACCTCTGAATAAAGTATCTTCAGCAAAAGTTATTAACTTCTTGATCAAAAATGTTCTGTGCAGGTACGGAGTCCCACTCAAAATCGTATCAGACAATGGGCTTCAGTTTGACAGCGAGGAATTCACCAACTGGTGCCAAGAGCACGGAATTCACAAAAGCTTCTCATCCGTAGCGTATCCCCAGGCAAACGGACAAGTCGAAGCCGTCAACAAAATTCTGAAAACTCTAATAAAAAATAAGCTCGAAAAGTCGAAGGGCGCTTGGGTGGATGAACTTCCTACGGCACTATGGGCCTATCGCACATCTTTCAGAACATCGATGGGGCACACTCCTTTCTCTTTGGCATACGGATCGGAGGCTATGCTCCCAGTTGAAACCATTGTGCCTTCCCACCGTAGGATCCACTATAACCCAGAAGAGAACGAAGAACTCCTTCACATGTCTTTGGATCTAGTTGAGGAGAGAAGAAATGATGCAATCCTTAAAGCAACAACCCACAAACAAAAAGTGGCGGCACAATACAACTCCAAAGTCAAGCATCGTACCTTACAAGAAGGGGATCTTGTCCTCAAGCGAATCTTCCCTCGCCCCGGAGCACTAGACCCAATCTGGGATGGACCATATGTAATTCATAAAGATCTCCACAACGGAGCTTATATTTTGTCAATAGTGGACGGAGAGGTGTTCCAGAGGGCATGGAACATCCAACACCTCCGTCGATACTTTTCTTAACTTGTATTGCCCATATGAAGTGAATTAACAAAGAGAAACAGTGGACGTAGGCATTTTCGTGCCGAACCACTTTAAAAAACCTTGTCCCTTTTTTAACTTGTTCCTTTATATCTTGGCTGCTTGTTAACTTTATCCTTTTCTGTTGGACAAAATCCTGTGCATACAGCATTTCAATTCGAGGCACTCCACAGCACAACTTCATCTGGACAAGACCTAACAGGTACTATGCGAATCTATGCCCTTGCCAATGAGACACTTTCACTCCAGCATCCCTCTGCTGCGGGTTAACTCATTGCTCGCGACGGCCCTTAAAGCCAACTGTAATGAGCCGATTATAAGCCACCGAGAAGGCCGATTATAGCCGAGGCAACTCATTACGGCGTTCGGCTCGCCGGCAACTGTGAACCGACTATAAGCCCCAACATAAGGTGTGGCCAGCCAGGGGCAGTTCACGGTTGACGATCGGCACCCGCGCTAACCGGCCACAGTAAATCGAATAATACCCACGAATACGGGTCATAATGGCCCGGGTAGTTACTGTGCACGATCTCGGCTCCGATGTGTCTTAAGTGCGGCTGTGGTAAAAAAGAATTAACTCCCCGCGGAGGCGTAAGATGGATGACAAATGTCTCCAAGACCCACAGCTAGGGAAAGTGACTACAAAGCCCGTTTGCCACGAACTTAAGCACATTGAAGGCCTTCCGTGATTTGAAGTTTACTATTTCACATATTTCAATTTTACTTAGAAACTTTTCTCCTATCCTCTGTAACAATCCCTGAAGTACAGGACACAAAACAGGAGACACTCACTAATAGAAGCGGATACTCACAGCAGGACATTGGACCGCATCCCTTACTCAATCACACAGGATACTCAAAGCTGCCATCTACAAGAAAAATATAAAGGGCGGTATTTTCTTCTTTCATATATGCCTATAATTTGTTCACACCTCACGCTAACACTGCAAGTCATGAAATTATGTTTTAAACAAGAACCTGACATCAAACACAATTTAAGAATATGCATAGCTATATTTCTTATGCAACATGTCAAAATAGCGAAAACATTCAAAAGACGACAAAATCAGCTTAAGTTAAAGAATTACACATCAAGAATAGAGCTATTTATTACAAGTGGCAAGAATTACAACCTAAAAGTTACTTTACTATTTTAAGACTAACATATACAGCCATGTCAAGTCCACACAAAGAATTTTCCAGGTCTAATCAGGGAGCCGCGGCGTTGGAGTCTTGTCCTTGTCCCACCTGTCCGGTCAGAAAAGGAAATCATTAGTGATAAGCAACAGAGTTAACAAAAGAAGAAACTAATGAAGACGAGGTTCCCAGCAACTTCCCCTTGATCGTCTTGGTCGTCATCCCCTACTTCCACACCTGCCTCCTCAACCGCGAACAACCGCATCCCCTCTTTCACCGCTGTCTTCTCCTCCTTGGTAAACTGAGCGGTGACCACATCCATCCTAAAGGCCGCTCCACCCTCCTTATCCGCCTCAGCCTTGGCCTCCTCTAGAGCCCTAAGGTAAATCCTAGCCATAACCTGGGGGTAGTCGTCCATCCAAGATAAGCTGCCCTGCTTCCAAGTGCGAAAGTACATATCCTACAGCATATCATCCATCATCCCCTCATTCTCCTCAAACTCCCTCATACGAGCCTCAGAGACCGATAGCCTTGCAATGGCAGCATTCCTCTCCAGTCGGTATCGCGAGCAGTCAGCCTGAAGGGACCTCCTCATCGCCTCCATCTCCTCCTTTAGTCTGACCTGAGCAAGCTCTGCGGCTTCAAGCTTCCCTGACAGCTCCTCTACCTGCTCAAGATCTGCCCTCCGAACCTCGTCCACTGTCGAGATGGCCATATTTATCTGCTCCTTGCAGGCAGCCTCCATCTTCCGCAATTCCGCCTTACTAGCCTCCTCCATAGTCTTCCTCAACCGCCCGGAGGCAGCCTCATGCTGAGAAATCTAAATGGCCTGATCAGCCAGCTATTTGGCCTGATCCGAAACCATCAATCGTAGTCGGATGTTGGCACTCCCAATCTCCTCTCCAGCTTTAACCAGCCGGGCATGATGCCCCATCAGCTTCCTAGTCTCCTCCGCCACCCGATCAATATTAGCCTTGGCCTCGTCTCCCATGGTAACTATCCGAATAGTAAGTAAATCGAGGTCTAAGGACTTAGCCTCATCAAGCACCCGTACCATGGGATTGCGGGGAAGAAGGTGCTCACCGATAACCTCGTCAAAGGTAATATCATGGGAACTTGGATCCAGATCAGGATGATCCGCAAATGGATTACGAGCCAAGCCAGGACGATCAATCTGAGTAACGGTAGGATTTTCAGACGGGTGCGGAGAGAGTGCGAACTCAGTATCCTCCTCCGTAATATCATGAATAGGCTGAACTGGGGGCTGAGGACCAAGTGAGGATTCAGATAAGGGATGACTCCTCTTCCTCTTTTGAATACCCTCTTCAATAACCCCGAGAAGAGGACGGTAGCCGACTACATCCCCGGAACGGTGGGTCGAAGGCTTCGGCTTGGCGGAAGCTTTGGAGAGCTTGTATTGTTCGAGCCTGTGCCGAAGATCTGAGGCCTTGGTCGTTTTACCTGCTCCTGATATGAAGAACAAGTGTCACAAGCTTACATTGATCCATAATTCGAGAAACGCGGTAAATTAAAAGTTAAAAGAAGAAAGGAAACACATTTGTTATACAAACCATGGGGAGGAGTAGGATACTGCAATAAGTCCTGGATTTCATTCCAGGACGGGAGCGGATCGTAAAATATTCCTAAGTCCCTATCATAAATGGAGCCTGCAGGGGTCAAAAGTTCACCTTGAGTCGTCGGAGCCACCTTGGCTAGAATAGTCTGAGAAGGCTCGCTTGCACCGGTCCCGGCCTTGTCAGCTTTCCCGGATTTCTCTACCAAAGCCAGTTCTCCGTCCAGCCCCTCGAAAGCTTGGTGGAATGCATCATCCGTCCACTCCTGAATCTCGCCTGCTTTTCCAGGAAGCAAGGCCCCGATGCCATCGCCACCATCACCACCTTCCCGGTCATCTCCACCCTCACCTCTCTCCTCCTCCACATCTTCCTTCCCCGGAGTAAGTGGACAAGTGCTGGGGGAAGGACCATCCGACTTCTTAAGCTTCTTACCTCCGACCATTGGAGATTTTGAGAAAGGTTTCCTCTTGCCACTCTCTACTGTGACACCTCCCTTAGCCGTAGCAGCCGCCCTCTCCTCCGCCGTTTTCCTCTGCTTGACTACCGACTGCTGTGAAAGGATCAAATTATACTCCAGAAGAGTCGCATTTCTGATCAGGTAAGCAGTCGATCTATCTCTCTCGGGGATAGCTTCTATCTCAGCCGCCATCTGAACCAGGCGATCAGTCTCCACAACCGCAAAGCCACCTGTCGCTAGCAAAAAATGAAAACGTATGAGAAGAAGCATCGCAACCAGAATGGAAATTATAGATAAAGCATCGACTTACATCCAGAGGTGAAACGCCGAATAGAAACAGAGTCGTCCCTGACGAAGAACCACTCCTTCTTGAACATGCTGTACTTAGAATACAGATCGAAGACCGGCTTGAAGGTTACAGCTGACTCCAAGCTGATGTATGGGGACCCCTTCTTATAGCCCCTCAGATTATATAAGTACCGGATCTCCCGGTTGGAAGGAGCACGCCCATGCTTCCTCTGAAAGATGACAAAGAGGCTCACCAATATGGCATAAGAGTTGGGTTGAAGCTGAAATGGGGCCACTTTTAGATATGTAAGAAAGCTGACTACCCAAGCATTAAGGGGCGGGATGGCACCACACATGCAGTGGTATCTGCTATAGGCAAAGTACCCTTCAGGGGGGTCATATGGCATAACTTCTCTCCCTGGTAGCAGCATGCGCGCTCTATCGATTCCGAAAGAACGGGAGATAACATCAAGCTGCTCCTCCTTGAGGGAGCTGGGAAAGCAATCGGGCGGGGAGTTCAGAAGCTCCTGAGGGCCGTACCCGTCCACCAGTGATCTCGGGACAGTTCCGCGACGTTCCAGTCCTGGCTGAGCAGGGGGCACTGCGGAAGATTCTCCTTCGCCCTGGGACTTCTTTTTATCCGATCGAGTTTCTGCTTTGCGAGACATTATCTGCAACATCGAAAAAACATGTTGTTACAACAGAGGATATAAACAAGCAAGTTTTTCAAGTTCATTCGGTATCAGTTTCATTCGGTATTCCCAATTTCATCCGGTTATTCGGGTATATGACTCCATTCGGCACTCAGAACCCCCGAGTCCATTCGGTAAAAACCCATTCGGCGATAATAGAAAGGATCTCACCTGATTCGGCGAAAGTGAGGAATTTGATTCGGCTAACACGTTTGATTCGGCAAAAGTAAGGACTTGGTCCAGCAAAGACGAGAGTTTAATTCGGCTGGTAGGGAATAACAAAGGCGTACGGTCCTTACTTATAGACGAAAAGACACGGCCGGACCAACTGATTCGGCACCCGAGAACCGAATGAAGATGTCAAAGCTACATAAAACAAAGCACGGCATATGCTGGCATATGCCCCACTTTGGGGGGCAAATGTTAGGGGCGTTTCCACTACCGAGCCATCTCCTTTCCAAGCAATGCCGAACCATCTCCACTCCACATACTACCGAACCAACCAACCACCGATCCAGGCCTTACCGGACCAATTCCTACCGGACCAACCCACTCCGAATCAACCTCCGCTTCAGCTGCTATCGGTCCACTCATCTCCTACCACCGAACCAAGCTCCACTCATCTCCTACCACCGAACCAAAGTTCCACCGGTCCACTCAATTTCCTCCGCCGAACCAAGGGAAACCGAACCAATTCCACCAGGCCAGATTGCATCAGCCCAAGCCCGCCAGCAGCTATATACATCCAAGACCCCTGCTCCCAGCCTCACTCTATAAATAGAGGGGCAGGGGCACAACAATGGGGACAAGTTTGAGAGCTCAAGCACGGAGAGAACTTTCAAACAACTTTCTTTTACTTGTATCAAAGCTTTGTAGTTGTAATCAAAACAAGAGAAGAGAAATAACATATAAAGTGGACGTAGGCACATTCTGGCTGAACCACTATAAATCTGCGTGTCTTTTTACAGTTTAACCCCTGCATTTCATATATTTGCATAAATCACCCGAATCACTAAGAACAACATAAGATCTACTAAATCATACAACTTTGAGGTGTTTGTCCATTTTTTGTGCAAACAATTATCTTCTTTAATTTGCAACAGATTTGGTGAATTTTGGTTTTATTTGGAGAAAGCCATGACTTTTTTCTTCTTCTGTAAACTCTTGTTTGAGAAGGAAGATGAGGAAAGAAAGCTACGTACAGACACTTTCTCACAAAGCAGAAGCTTCTAGGATAGGCTAATGGATCCAATATTACCCAAATAAGCCCAAGAGCATACTTACTTAAAGAAATATGAAACTATGTACATGTTTTCTCTTATTTTAACACTATATTCACATTTTTAAGTTAAATAAGATGTATACAACTATTTATTTATGAAAATGAACTTGTTATTAGAAAAAAAAACTTAATTTTAACAATAAAAATCTATTTTTTATTAATAAAACCTTATTTCTACTTAATTATCATAATTTACACTTTTATCACATATAACACCATTTTTTAACATAACAATTTATACAAAAATTGTTTTCTTGTCAAGTAAAATACAACAGACCATTCTAACTTTATTTTTACATTAAAATATTATTTTTAAACAATATTCCATCTTTTATATTAATAAAATACAAATTTACTTCATTTTTCTCCCTTTTTAAAATCAATAAATGATTAATATTGGCATTAATTTCCAATATTATTGCATTTACCCAAATAAAATTACAAATTGATTATTTTCACTCCAAATTCTCAAAATAAAGTTTTTAAAACTTTATTTTCATCAATTTATATTTATCTCAACAATTTAAATGTTGAAATATATCTCTTGATTAATTTATTAACTCAAATTAACAAAACTCCAATATTTCCATCTTATTTAACCAAATCTCCCAACAATCAAATTTCAAGCCCAATATTTATTCTCAAACACATTGTTTATTTAAAATAAACAATTTGAACCAAATTTATTTCTCCATTACATTCTATTTACCATATTAAATTATAACTATCGTTATAATTTAATATCATTAGTAATCTCCAATACCATGGTTGTTACAGACTCCCCCTCTTATAAAAATTGCATCCTCGCAATTTCTAGAGGAAATATGTATTCAACACACTTTATTTCATCAAAGAAAGGAAATTTGAATAGATTAAAATGGAAAATTATTACCTTCGTCATGAGAAGATAAGAATCCAGGATACGATCGTCGATGAATTCTATGGTTTCCCAAGTGCAATCATTGGGATTTTCAGACCATTGAATCTTCACGAGTGGAATACTCTTGTTGCGAAGGCGTCTAACCTCCGAAGTAAGAACACTCACAGGATGTTGCACGAATGATAGATTAGGAGAGACTTCTAGCTTCTCTAAAGCATGAGAATCGAACACAGAATCTGAATCTCGTAGACACTTCCGTAATTGAGAGATGTGGAATACGTCATGAACTCCAGAAAATTGATCGGGAAGTGCTATGCGATATGCAACAAGACCGATACGCTCTGTAATAGGAAATGGTCCAATATAGCATGGTGCCAATTTCTCTGTCTGGCTGAAGCGTATCACTCCCTTCAAAGGAAAAGCTCAAATATAAACAAGATCACCCACTGAGAACTCAAGAGGCCTCCTACGGTTGTCCACGTAGGATTTCTGTCGACTCTGAGCCTCTTTCATTCTCTCTCAGATAAGATGGATCTTCTCAGATGATTCTCGAATAGACTCAGGGCCAAGAATGAGCTTTTCCCCCGACTCAAGCCAACAAGATGGAGAACGACACGGCCTTCCATATAAGGCTTTGAAAGGAGCCATGCCGATAGAAGATTGGTAGCTACTATTATAGGCAAACTCAACTAGAGGAAGATGATCCTCCAAACTACCACCAAAATCCAAGATATAAGCACGAAGCAGGTCTTCCAAGATACAATTCACCCGTTCAGTCTGTCCATCAAACTGTGGATGATAAGCTGTGCTAAGGTTAAGCTTTGTGCCCAAAGCTTGCTGGAGACTCTGCCAGAAGTGACTCGTGAAAAGAGGATCACGATCATACACAATCGATGAAGGAACACCGTGTAATCGCACGATCTCCTTAATATATAGCTTCGATAAGAGAGATATCGTCCTATTAGACTTAATAGGAATGAAATGTGCGGACTTGGTGAGACGGTCCACAACAACCCAAATACTGCTATGGCCTGACCTCGAACAAGGTAAGCCATCGATGAAATCCATAGAAACTTGGTCCCATTTCCACAATGGAACCTCTAAAGGCTGAAGAAGACCATTGGGTCGCTGATGCTCGGCCTATATAAGCTGACAAGTCATGCAATTGCTTACATAACTTGCTATATCTTGCTTCATGGCTTCCCAGTAATAGAGACGACGCATATTAGCATACATCTTGCTGCTGCCAGGATGAATAATATACTTAGAACGGTGACACTCAGCTAGAATGTCCCGCCTAAGTTTTGGAATAGAAGGCACGACTAGACGGTTCTTCTTTCGAAGACACCCGTGAATATCGATGTTGAAATCCCTCATCCTAATGTCATCGTGGGATTCCGACTTATACTTTTGAATAAGAGTAGATATATCGGAGTCTTGCCACTGAGCCTCGACAATCCGATCTACAAGAGTAGGATGAGCTTCCATGCTATATAACAGAATAGGAGAGTTAGATGTGGAAGCACGATCACGAATATCAGACATGGAAAGAGTCTCAAGAACTTTCCATTCTGCAATCATCATGGAAACAATAGCTGAATGCTTACGACTCAAAGCATCAGCTACTCGATTCCCCTTGCCAAGGTATACAGAATATCGAAATCATATGAAGTTAGAAACTCGAACCAACGCTGCTGTCGCATGTTGAGCTCCTTTTGGGTGAACAAGTACTTAAGAGACTTGTGATCAGTGAAAAGAGTAAAGTGCTCTCCCAACGAATAATGACGCCACATCTTCAAAGCAAAGACAATGGCGGCAAGCTCTAAATCATAGGTAGCGTACCGAACTTCGTTCGGACGTAATTACCTTGAAGCGTAGGCAACTACCCTATCCTTCTGCATAAGAACAGCACCCAGGCCACTATGACTGGCATCGATATAGAAATAAGATCCTGATTCCCTTCTGGAACCACAAGAACAGGAGCATTAGTGAGAAGCTCCTTCAATCTCTTAAAGGAAGCCTCAGACTTATCTGACCATATACAGCGAATGCCTTTCTTCGTAAGGCTAGTCAAGGGAAGCAAAATACGGGAAAAGTCTTTGATGAATCGACGGTAATAACCCGCCAAACCCAAAAAGCTACGAATCTCATGAACATTCTCAGGCCTCTTCCAATTCTGGATGGCTTCGATCTTAGAAGGATCGACCGAAATGCCTTCGGAAGAAACAACGTGGCCTAAGAACTTAACTTGCTTTTCCCAGAAATGACACTTAGAAAACTTTGCTTTGAGTTGATGCTGTCGAAGAGTACTCAAATTTTTTTTAAGATGTCGAGTATGGTTCGCCTTGGAATTTGAATATACTAGAACGTCGTCGATAAATACAAAAACAAACTTATCGAGATATTCCCAGAATACTCGATTCATAAGGTCGACGAAATAAGCAGGGGCGTTCGTCAAACCGAACGGCATGACAAGCCACTCATAAGAACCATAGCGAGTGCGAAAAGCTGTAAGTGGATTGCTATCTTCCGCAACTCGAAGCTGGTGAAATCCTGTGGCAAGGTCAAGCTGTGAGAAGACCTTAGCACCACTCAACTGATCGAACATATCGTCAATCCTAGGCAATGGATAGCGGTTCTTGATGGTCAACTCATTAAGCTTGCGATAATCGATGCATAGCCTAAGAGTCCCATCGGACTTCCTCACGAATACCACCACAGCTCCCCACGGTGAAGAACTAGATTGAATGAAATGCTTGGCTTCAAGCTCTAGGAGTTGCTTCTTGAGTTCCTCATTCTCTTTAGTAGACATCCTCGTGGGAGGACGACTAACTGGCTGTGCGCCTGGAATAAGGTCGATGCGGAACTCAATAGCCCGCTTGGGTGGTAATCCCGAAACAGGCTCAAATAAGTCTGGAAAGTCACGAACAATAGGAATATGAGACACATTATCATCATCATCTCGAGAATCAAGAGCAAATAAAGAAGCCCTGGAATCATGATCGGACTCTTGAAGCAGAAGAGACAACTGAGTAGGAGAATCATGATGACGAAGATATAAAACTCTCTCCAAACAAAGAATCCTGACATCGTATCTAACTAGCCAGTCCATACCAAGAATCATATCAAATCCAAGAAAAGGAATCACATGCAGATTCGCACAGAAAGAAAAACCACAAATCATAATCTCAACATCATCACAAAGAAGACTAAGGGTTGCCGATCCCCCGATAGGATTCGCAATCCGTAAAGAAGTAAGCATGCAAGAAACATTTAACTGTAAAGCATCGACGAGTTCCTTCGATACAAATGAATGAGAAGCACCCGTATCGAAGCGCACTCGAATAGAACGATTATGAAATAAAATAGAACCCTATAAAACGGACGAGAATATACCTCGAGACTGAGAAGCATCTCCAGAAGTGGTAGCTACATTAAGATGACCCTGACGAGAACTCTTCTCCCTCTTGGGACAAGCTAAAATCAAATGTCCCTCCTTCTTACAATAGAGGCATCTCTTAGGCTTAGGACACTCTCTCACAGGATGGTCAGGCGAACCATAATTGAAACAAGCAAAAGTCTTAGCTGAAGGAGTAGCTGGAGACTGAGAAGAGGATCCACCTTGCTTCTTCTTCTTATTACGGTGGAAAGGCCTAGACTTGCGGAAAAACTTTTTCTTGTTCAGATTTCCCCGAACCTCATCCTCAACATCACTATCCTTCTCCTTCTCGACCACTTCAAGCTGAAGGGACGTATCCACAAGTTTCTCAAAAGAAAGCTCAAGACAAAGCACAAGAGATTTCTTCAAGTATTTCTTAAGTCCAGAGACGAACTTAAGATTCTTCTTATACGGAGTAGAAATGTGCTCAAGACCATACTTAGATAAGGCTTCAAAAGATGCAACATACTCAAAAACTGTCGACTTCCTTTGTTTGAAATCAAGGAAACATCGAGCTAAAATAGCTTTCTCAGATTCAGGAACAAACTTAAGCTCGAATCTCTCACGGAACTGATCCCACTCTAAGGTAGACTCATCAACTTCCGCCACAAGCAAGTCATACCAATTCAGTGCACATTCTTGCAACACACTCGATGCGGCAAGAACGCGATGATGGCTAGATATCTCCATACGGCTAAATATGCGCTCACAAGAACTGAGCCATGCCTCGACCTCTAAGACAGTCTCAGTGCCTCTAAAGATCTTGCCACCAAGATGAGTGAAGTCGTTACACATGCGCGCAAATGCGGATTTGCACGGAGGGGAAGATCAAGATGGATCTGGAGGCTGAGTGCTCCTAATGAGCTTGAGAATCTGATCGGTAGACATATATACACCTTCGGGACGAGAACCACTGGACGGTCCCGTCGTCGAAGAGCGTTCTCTACCTCTACCAGACATAGCTGAAAGATAAGATAAGATAAGATATGATTATTCATAGGGTAGATAGATATATTAACAATTCAAATGTAGAAATTAAGGAATACTATGGCATTAAATTAACATTCCTAAACATATTCCTTTCTATCTACCCCAAAGGAATCGAAAAGGGGCACGAATCCAAACATGGACAAGGTGAGATGGATCGTGATTGGGGATGATGTGTACAAATGTATTATTTTTGATGTAGGGTAATCTTATGTACTGTTCTGCCTATACCACATTATATTCTGAAATCCTGCTCTAATACCAAGCTGTGACGCCCCACCCCGAGACCCACATTAGTAAAGAAAATTACTAAGTAATCCTGTTTACTAATGCAGAGAATAGGACTGGTTAAGGGCGACCCTCGTGATAATGCATTAGCTAAGAGCTAAGTATGTCGATATTTTTATTTTCATTACCTCGTATATGATCAACACACCTAGTCCTTAACTAATACGATACCATGGTGGTTTAGGACCGTTTCAGAATAAATGCAATATACAAAAAAATATAAACAGTCACAGAACAGCAAACCCAGATCAGAGTACACATACATCATTCATAATACAACATACATAAGTAGCATGAACTACAAAGTATACATACACAACCATCCCACAAAATAATAGTTACAATGTCCAAGTCCGAGCAAAGCAGTCCAAACAAAAGCAAGCTAACCGATCCAAGAAGGAGTGAGCTAAATCCATACCTAACCTGCAACTCAGTCTGACCCGAGTAATAATTACACGGGTCAGGCTAGCTAGAACTCATCATTAGTAAAGATAACAGTAATAGGAACCATTCCATTGTTGCCAATGGAACGATATAAGTATCATCAAGATCATCTCTAATGTGAGACATCTATGGGTTCATCATGATTTCATAAGGGAATTCAATTAGTTATCTAACTATGGTTCATCTTCTATAGTTACATAAGTGAAATAGACAAGGATTTGAACCATATAAATAATTATCATAAAACGGTCTAAAACCTCATAAATTCATCATAATAGAACTCAAAGAGTTCAAAACATCATATTAGAAATAACCATAAAACCATCAATACATGTAAGCCTTCATCTTACTCAAGGCTATAATAAACTTTCTCATAAAATGGTGAAATCAAAACATCTAAAATTTCAAGGAAAACTGCACGTGCTTACATCGTGACTAGTACTAATATTTGGTACCATAAACATCGTGATGACTGGAGTCAAGTAACATCATAACATCGTGAACATCGTGATGACTATAATCTATAATATCATAATGACTCTCAGTCACAAAGACCCGAGTTAATAACATCGTGATGATCAGAGTCGCAACTACAACGTGATGACTCCAATTGAGTACTCGTGGTCTATAGTACTAGTAAACATCATGAATGTGTCTCAACTTCTCAGATAGGAACCCAATAGGCGTTAACGTACGTCCCATACCATACGTTCGCACCTAACGGTTTACTAGCCGTTAGTTGGTACCACACTAGTAAAACACCATAAACATCATGAAAATATGCTCTGCCTCATCTCATCGGCGAGTAAATACAATACCCTACCCGTCTCATCTCATTGACGGGTACTAGTGGCATCGTGATTTGTCTCATCTCTTCGACAAGTAAAAGCCATTATAATACATTTAAACATCGTAAAATCATCATAAAGTAGCTTACCTCATCTCATCGGCAAGTATAAATAACATCTAGATGGTTATTTATAACCATGATTCCAAATAGAAATTTCTAACTCTTAATTCGTCTCAATTTTGACCCGGATAACTTCAAAATTATAGAAAGCTCAAAACATGAAACTTGTAGCACTATGTCTAA
This sequence comes from Allium fistulosum, assembly GCA_030737815.1. Classification (NCBI taxonomy): domain Eukaryota; kingdom Viridiplantae; phylum Streptophyta; class Magnoliopsida; order Asparagales; family Amaryllidaceae; genus Allium; species Allium fistulosum. Next base: position 407,324,603 of record CM060908.1, on the reverse strand, counting down.
GCTTTCTAGAACATCCAAAATTATAGAATTTGGTTAAGAAACGAAATGTTATGGCCAAAACAATTCTCAGGCCTTTGATTGTTGTTGCTGTCGATTTGCTCTCGGGACAGCAACAAACAAGCACGACTTTGATCAACCAAACTTCAATATTACAGAAAACTCAAAACATGAGACCTATAGAACACGATTTAAGCTTTCTAGAACATCTAAAATTATCAAAATCGGTTAAGAAAAGAAAAAGTTATGGCAAATTTTGTTTCAGCTTCAAGCACATAGCAAATATTGGTTTTGCTCTCGGGATAACAGTAGAAAAATTCAATTTAGACATAGCTAACATCAAAATTACAGAAAACTCAAAACATGAAAGTTGTAGTACATAATTTACGCTTTCCGGAACATCCAAAATTATCAAAATCGGCTAAAAACGAAGAAGTTATGGTAAATTTCGTTTCAGCTTCAAGCACAGAGCAAATATTGGTTTTGCTCTCGGGATAGCAGTAAAAACTTCAATTTTGACATAGGTAACATCAAAATTACAGAAAACTCAAAACAAGAAAGTTGTAGTACATAATTTAAGCTCTCCGGAACATCCCAAATTATCAAAACTGGTTAAGAAACGAAGAAGTTATGGTAAATTTCGTTTCAGCTTCAAGCACAGAGCAAATATTGGTTTTGCTCTCGGGATAGCAGTAGTAAAATTCAATTTTGACATAGCTAACATCAAAACTACAGAAAAGTCAAAACATGAAAGTTGTAGCACATTATCTAAGTTTTCCGGAACATCCAAAATTATCAAAATCGGTTAAGAAACGAAAGATTTATGGCCAAAACAATGTGTTAACCAGAAAAAAGGGAATTTAGATAATAAAGAACAAAAACTTTTATATTAAAAACTTTATTTTCATCAATTTATATTTATTTCAACAATTTAAATGTTGAAATATATCTCTTGATTAATTTATTAACTCAAATTAACAAAACTCCAATATTTCCATCTTATTTAACCAAATCTCCTAACAATCAAATTTCAAGCCCAATATTTATTCTCAAACACATTGTTTATTTAAAATAAACAATTTAAACCAAATTTATTTCTCCATTACATTCTATTTACCTTTTAAAATTATAACTATCGTTATAATTTAATATCATCAGTAATTTCCAATACCAGGGTTGTTACAGTTTCATTCCAAATTCTCAAAATGAAGTTTTTAAAACTTTATTTTCATCAATTTATATTTATCTCAACAATTTAAGTGTTGAAATATATCTCTTGATTAATTTATTAACTCAAATTAACAAAACTCCAATATTTCCATCTTATTTAACTAAATCTCCTAACAATCAAATTCCAAGCCCAATATTTATTCTCAAACACATTGTTTATTTAAAATAAACAATTTAAACCAAATTTATTTCTCCATTACATTCTATTCACCATATTAAATTATAGCTATCGTTATAATTTAATATCATTAGTAATCTCCAATACCAGGGTTGTTACATCAATGTGCAAAATTAACAATATTAATTTTATATCTTTATTATAACTTGATTTATTGTCAAGTAATTTTTTATTGATGTTCAACAAAAAGAACCTAGATGGTGCACAATTAAGGTTGTTAATGGATACTCAAGAAATCTGAAATCCATCCACGTCTGTGCCTAAAAAGAGAATAATATTCGATATTCGAATAAACAAATTCAGATGCAGATAAGAAGACATCCGCATTCAAAAATTATTCGTTTAGTTTTTGTCATGGTTATAGTTTATTTTATGTGTATTCTAGTACAATGAAAGATATTTTTTTATTAAGTTCATAGTTTATATTATATGCATTTTATGCATATTAGCTACTCAAAACTATTTAGTATTATATTATTTATTGATTTTGCATACTTTTATAATCAATGGGATTGAAAAAATATTTACGTTAAATTGCTATTTTCTATTTATGTTTCTTGATTTATTTTTAGCGCACATGATAATATCCGATATCCGTCTCTACCCGCTTATACAACTTTCGGTAATATAAACTATTTCAAGCTTAACTTTTTTTCCGACCAATTTTTTACTAATTAACCATACGGATTGGATAAAATCATTATGAAGTATCAGTGGTTCAAATTTAGTCTCATTTGAAGGTTGTCTGGCAAGTATCAGTGGTTCAAATTTACTAATCCACAACCGTGAACACACGCTCTAGATCGTCAATCTCCCAACAAAAATGTAACCTGTCTTCTCCTACGAACCCCGCTTCATCTTCTCTCCGCAATGCACCTCACCACACGAAGCTTGACCCACCACATCAAAATCTGACCAAAAAACCCTCCTTACGACGCGTTACAGGTTGTGACTCCCAAACATCCATGGAGCTCCACCATTTCCTGGCCACCGACTCCCCATGCCACAACAAACTCAAATCCAAACTCGAATCCCTCCAACTCCACCTAGATTTTTCTCAAACTAAAACCCTAGCTCCTCCTCAAAACTGTCAATCATCACAACCCATCACTGCATGCCACCAAACTACACGGATTTGAAGATCTTGACCTCACCAATTCAAAGAATCCTACTTTGTATTTTTAGTTAAGTAAATGAATTGGTTTTGATGTTTGAATAGAGATTAGCTTTCTTTTGTTTAACAGGAAATTAAAATGTAAAAGAGAGAGGGAAAAAAGAAAAGTCATAAGCGTTGAACTGTCTAAGGGTAGAGTTTGGTTTATACAAATATTTTCAGCACTTCGTTACAGAGGATTCCATTCATGTACAAATTGCGAACGACAAAAACAAAAATACGATTGCGCACAAAAATATGACACGTTCCAAAAACAACAATAAAATACACTAGTTATCTCATTCTGTAAAATTCCAAAAATACGACATTTGTCAAAAATTACGTCAAATGACAATCCCATTCAGCATTTTTGATCAACATAAGCCAAAGCCCATAGCACTGGCGACGTCTCCGGCATAAATGCGAGGAGGCGCTGCTGGCTTCCATTATTCCCCTGCACCCGCCTGAGAATCCGATCCGTCTTGGGTCTGGTTGACTGCTTTTCTATCGGTAAGTCGGAGCAGCTACGCTACGCACCTCGGGTTAAGAATGGGAAAGAACCTATGTTTCCATCATAGTAAGCATCGGCTAACTCTGTGCCAGCAGCCGCGGTAAGACAGCTGCTCGACTAGAAGAGCAACTCGCTCTGTAGTGTTGGTCTTTTGTCGAAATGGAATGGCCTTACTTTTTAAATATTTTCCAAAGTAAAAATTATGGAAAAATCCTATAAATAAAAATATGTCATTAAAAATCATGTTGTTTTAATAAAAAAAATTATTTTCTTATTATTTATCACATTTGAATCTAATTTGAATATTTAAATAAATTAAGTATTCTCATTCGAAACATTAAAAATTCTGGGTCCTTGTAGGAAAGGTCTCTTATTTCGACATAATATTGACATAATATTGACGTGATTTAAGAAATTGTATTAGTGATAAAGGATTGAAATATCTTATGATAGAACCCAAAAAAATGTCAAGGCTTATCCAATATTCTTCGTCAATGGATTTAAATTCAACACCAAGGAATATATTGATGAAAAATTAACTTACAACATCGACGTATTTGTCAAAAGTAGTGATGATCCAGATGAACATATAAAAGATTTTTACGGCGTTTTAACCTAGGTTTTAGAATTGATATATTTTATACGACCTATAGTAAAAGTTTTTTTTATTCAAATGCAATTGGTTCGGTAATGTTCCTGGTTCTGGAATCAACATGCACAAAGATTATAAGCTTATTGAAATGAAGCATAATTCGCATTACTATAAGTTTGATCCTTTTGTATTAGCCAAACAAGCATTACTAGTTTATTATGCTCAGTATCCATATATCCCTAATAAGAGATAAAGCAGAGTGGTCTGCTGTTTTTAAAATAAAGGCAAGATTTATATTTGATGGAAATAATATTCCAAACGAAGCAGCTTATCAAGAATATAAAATACTTATAACATTCTTCAATCACACACACACACACACACATATATATATATGTATGTATGTATGTATGTATGTATGTATATGTATATGTGTATGTATATGTATATATGTATATATATATAGTAATTTTAGGAGCATGAGCAAGGTGGTCCCATTTCATATTTGGTAGTCTTCACTCACACCTACACCACTAAGCACACTAAGGAGGATGGCTCAACATCATATACTTGGTCAGATACCAAACCCAGAGCCATCATGGTAAACATTTTTTAATTTATTCCCTTATTTCACATTATATAAATTATAAGTTTAATATTCATTTTGGCATAATTCTATATAAAATTGCAGGCCAAGTTTGAAATGGAGAAAGCAAGAGTGCTTGAGGGGACTGGCCAAAATGAGCTGACTCCTCAATAGGAGGACATGATTTTCGATGCTGTGACTAATAAGCTGACGTAGAACAGACGCTATGGTTATGACAATCGGGTGGTAATTTTATTGAGTTAAACTAATTCATTAACTAATTAATAAATTTTAGTTGCATATAACTTATAACTTATAACTAATTCATTAGTTAATTTGCTAGCAAGGTCTTCTCAGGCCAGTTATAAGAAAGCTCTGGACGGGGCAGAGATAAGAGCTCAATGGTAGATTTTAACGATTGACGCAAGAGGGGAGGATTGATGGAGTTGCTAAATTAGCGGATTGCAGTTTATATAGATCGCACAGGACATTTTTGCCTTCACAGGGATTGGGAAATAAGGACGAGTAGGTCTATTTTTTATATATTCATTTTTAGTTGGTGATGCATGTGAACATTCATTATGTGTTGAAGAACTTTGATTCGGTAGCTTGAGAACTTATGATGTGGATTAGGATGATTTGGAAATTTGGATTGTTGATGTGTATATTAATTTTTTTGATTTAAACTTGGTTTTGAGTGATGTATATGATATTACGTGATGTTTGTAGTTGTGAAATTGGGTGTATATGTGTTGTTTATGAGTTGGATATATATATATATGTGTGTGTGTGTGGGGGGGGGGAGGGGTTGAGGGATGTAATAGCTACTGTTTTTTAAAACAAAGGTTGTAGTTTAGCGACGGCTCGTGATGGTTGATGGCGGCCAAAATTTTGCAGTTTAGCGATAGCTAGCGACAACTGGTGGCGACCAATCTGCATTTTTCGATAGCTAGGGTCTCGACATGTTTATTTCGGCCGGTGATGGCTAGTGTCGGTTATATTGTCGATAGCCATCGAAAATGCTTCGATGAGGCCATCGCTAAAGCCATTGCTTTCGCTTTCTTCGACGAGGAAAATAGCGACGACTATTTTCGATGGCTACCGACGGCTCTGCAACCACCAACGGCAAATAGCCATCAGCATTACCATTTTTCCTTGTAGCGATATCCAAAAATGATTTCAGATGTGGATGCGAATATGACACAATCTGCATCCGAAATATCTGTTTGCAGACCTATGTACACTGTTTATATTTTTTGCAGGAGTTATACTGTTATTACTTTTCCTTTTTCTTTCTTAAAATTTTCTTTCGTAGTTTGCAGTTGTAGAGCCCAAATTAAACTTTTACCAATAGTCCAAAGTAGTGTTTTAAAGACCCGACCTAACAATGGTTCGTGTAAAGACCCAGAATTTCAAACACTTCATATTTAAATATCTGAATTATTGAAATATTTGAATCTTGGATTAAATGTTATTAAAATGATTTAATAAGCTTTTTTACCCCCTTTTAAATCATAACTAATGGTGGTAAACTTATATTGAAAAAATATTTTGAAAAATACATTCTTCGAAGAAAAATCGATAATGTTACCGAAAATCGGTTTACTAGTAAATAGCTTTTCAATCGATATAAGTTGTTCAAACTCTTATGCATTTGGCTAATGATCAAATGAGCACGTTAACAACTAATTAACACACATACACCTCTTCATTGGGCTTGGAAGGTTCTTGAAGCTTCCTTTAGGATAAGGGATACTATCATGGTGAGGGTATAATGGTAATTAGACTAAAGAAGAAGTGTCATAAAGAAAAAGTGGTGGGAGGTGAACATTCCATGGCATGGTGGGGGGTTGACTGCAAGCTTGGGCAACATCATTCGTTGCCTATATAAGGAGAGGCATACCTTAGAGTATAATCACAAAATCATAAATGAAAACCAAGCTTCTTTAATGGCTTCTTCATCCCCTTCTTCACTAAATGTTCTCAAATGAAATAGTTGCAAATCAACTCCAAATCACTTCTAACTTTGCCACAAGGCTTAGTATGATATTATAAAACTTTCCACCATGTTAGAAGTTAAAGAAGTGGAGCCACACTCCCCCACCATGGAATGGCCATGAGCAATATCAAGGAGGAGGAAGGCAAATTCAAGTGCAAAAGCAAGAAGGAGCGGAAAGGTGGTTGCAAGGTGGGGTTGGACTTTGGTTCTTGGATCATGGTTCTCTCTGTGGTTAAAGGTGAGTTAACGCCTCACTTTGAATGAAAATATAACACATACATATGTTGTGTTGGTTTTATATATGTTATTTGAATTGTTGTTGACATATGTCAAAACATTGGTTTGCATTCTTACTTTAAAAGTAAATGACATATGTGATCCATGTATATGGACTTGAACGAAATTGTAATGGAGTTGAATGGACTTTTATAACTTGTGACAAGACCTTGAACAAAGAAAATAGGTTATAGATGGACTTTGGTTTAGATAAAACTCGAATTTGCAAGTGCACATATAGCGATAGTCACTATAGATGCAGTTGTGAATTGCTTTGTTTTGACGATTGCTATGGAGCTTTGTAGAGAGATCCTTAGGGGTTTCTTGCCATATTTATGGTGTTATATATATATATATTTGTTGCTATTAAAAGTTTAAATAGTAAAAAGTTAAGTAATATCTCGAAAAGTGGTCAAAACATCACTAGTGCAAAACTGCTCCGCTTAGACTTGATTTTGGACTTTAAAGGGTTGAAAAGATATTTAAATGTAAGTATTGGTTTCATTCTTTTTATAAGTGTTTACTAACTCATATTAGACTATTTCAAAAGTGGTTTGAGATACTTATGAATTTTTAAGAATTAGTTGTGAATTTTTTAAGAAGAGATATTTTGTTAAAATATATAGAAAACATACCGTTCTCAAGTTTTTAAGGAAAATGGTAAAGTTGTTATTTTCAAGTGATATTTTGAGTAAATGTTTTAAAATATATTATAAGTATTTTCAAGTATTTTAAAGTATAAACAAAAGGTTTAGAAAGATGTTAGAATTGCTAATGGTCAAATGGTTAATTGTTTAATTACATGTTTGAAAAGTTATTAACTATGCTTGATGCTAAAAGCCGACGAAGTAAGGATTATCTATTTGTGAGAGTTAAGATTAATGTCGAGTAGGGACAGAGCAATAGAGCTCTAACCTATCGGTTTCCCTCTTGACCGAAAAATAGTTTGTTGGAAAATTTTGAAAACGTGTTAATCGTGTTGATTTCTTATTGAAATCATTAATACTATACACCACAACAAAAACACCCTTTAATAGTGTTGAAAAAACGCTATTATAGGCTACTATAGCGTGTTTTGGTACGCTGTATATTAACATGTTGTTATAGGTCAACGACCTATAATAGCAACATAAAAAACGCTATAAGAGACGATATGGACAAGGACTTTTCATAGCGGTTTAAAAGTGCTATAAACATGATTTGTAATAGCCTTGAAAAATCGCTATGAAGTAAAACTATAGCGTTTTTATGAATGCTATATAACAATAAGTTGCCATACATACGAAATATACAATAGCGTCCAAAAACGCTATACAAAACAAAATTCAACAGCGTTTTGGGCTGCAATCGTAAATTGTATGCATAAATACAACTACTTTTTATAGCGTTTAGCTGCCTTTTATAGCATTGTTTATTTGCTATGAAAACTGTTTATAGCACTATCATAATGCTGTAGTATATTAAAACTGGGAAAAACCATCTTTCCATAGCACAGTTAAAACGCTATAAGTTTTTATCATTGCTGCTACATACATTCCAGCTTACAATTTACAATTCTACGAATATATTATAAAATTTCAAAAAAACACAATTATCACATTATGATGTCCGTAATCAAATGGAGACCTAAGCCAAACCACAATATATATATATCCATAATATTTCGTAAACAAAGTTTCAAACATTAAATATTTGTGATCTCAAAAAAAACAATAACAACCGTAGCTAACCAAAACGATACATACTAAAAGCAAAGATATACGTCAATACAAAATACATTAATCCAAGCTTTAGACCGATTTGAAAGAGAATGAATGCAGCAAAAATAATTTTTCCTCCCTTGCAACTTGTAGTAACCTCGGTATCATCATACAGCACCTGTCAAAACGAAGCACATAGGTTACTAACTGCGAACTATAGAAAAAGAACTAGCCAAAACAAAGTATATATTTTTAATAAAGTTTTGATAAAAAAAGTGGAAGAAACAGTCACCGGTTTGAAAAGCCCTACTTTTTGCTTGACAGGATCCATCAATGGGAATACCTTCATTAAAATGAGTTTGACGGAGCTCCCTTCCTGCCTGCTCAAGCTGCAACCTTCATTCATAGGCCATGGATGATTAATACCATTCACTTCGCTCAAGGTCTCCCATTATTGCATCTTCAAACTATCAGCTCTGCCATACTTGTTCACCCTTTACATGCAATTGCAGTTTTCTCAGTCATGCATTTGTGTTGTTCTCTTATTCGGTATGCCCTTAGCTTTGCACAGACATTTATAAATGTAGCTTCAGTTCTGTCATCAGAGTTTCTGAGTGCACCTCTACTCTTTCAGCAAATTCCGCTTCATGCCTCAGTTTCAAACTCAATAGCACTTAACTCTATATCATGTATCAGCACTACTATTCAACTTCACAATCAAGTCTTGTTTAGTCTGAGCCTGCACTGTCAGCAATACTGATTATAACAGTATAGATTAAAGTTTCAAGGTTGCACAAATACTGAAGCATACATCACTTCATCACTTCACTTTAAATGCAATCAGAGATGTCATTTCACTTAAAATTAATTGGTGGACCATTATGTCTAGACATTAACCACTGCTGCTAATGTTCAAATGCAGTGATTTGAAGCAGTGACACATGCTACTACATGTTTATACATTTATTTACTATGTAGTTTATACCATACACACACACACACATCATATCGGAATTATAGATTTGTACATATCTATACACCAAAGATTAAATAACACCTTAATAATTTTTGACAGTTTAGTCATATCCAAATAGACACTACATCATTATATTTCAAAATATATATAATAATGAAAAGTGTAAAAGATTCTTACGAACCACTGAACTTTCAGATCTTTTGCTTTAAATCAATAAGCAACAGAGGGGACGAACAAAGAGAAAATACATATGAAATACAGGGATACATTATAATTGTTGCACCGATAGATAGATTACACTTACTAGAACTTAACTAGCTCAACAAAGTACATATTTTCACAAACTGTTATTTCTTACGGATCTACGATTAATATGTTAGGCAAATTTCAAACTTAAAGCAAAACTCTCAATCAAACAGGCAAGAAATTAGTATCTTCTTTAACACTAAGTGATAGGTACATCAAATCAAATCGATCCATTCATTAATGTAAGATAAAAAAACACCTATTTAGACTGTTACTAGTTAAAGAAATAATCTATTTTGAGGAACTATATTTATGAGTCATAAATAGGTAAATGACTTATATGTTAGACATATGTGTTAGGCGTTCCCTTTTTGATTTTCATTCATATTATAATCACCTAATCATAAATACCATACAATCCAGATCACTAATCACAATTAACACAAAATGATCACTTTAAACCAGTAAAGTCAAATAAAAATATCATCAGCATAAATCCCTAATACTTAAGAGGTCATTGGAAGAAAAAACGAGAGCGTTGGTCAACAAAGAAAGAAACACGATCTTTGATCAGTAGAGGAAGAGAAGTGGTGGGAGAATAGGTGCAGTGGAGAAACAGTTTGGTACGGCTGTGCAGAAAGAGTAGGTACTTGAGAGTTGAAGGCGTTCATCAATATGATATTACGTTGAAGGAGATAGGGTTTTAGGAGGAAAAATTTGGTGAAGGAAATAAAACCAGAATTCTACAGTTAAAATAAAAATGTCCCGCTTAAGAATTCATCCTTTCCGCCTTTTTCTTTTTCACGTTACACGGCGTTTATTAATTTTTGTTAATTCAATCGATTGCAAATAACGACACAATGATTAAAAACGCTGATGAGCAATGCTGTCAGTGGCAGCTTTTCTTGTAGTGCTTAGTTAATTTGTTGTTGTTGTTATATTATTATTATTATTATTATTATTATTATTATTCTATTACTATTACTATTATTATTATTATACTATTATTCTTCTTCTAAATTTAGTTAATTTTAATAAACTTAATTAATTTTTGTAAAACTTAGTTAACTTAGTTAATTTTTATAAAAATTAGATAATTTTTATAAAACTTAGTCAATTTTTATAACAATTTAACAAAGATTTCAAAATAGAGAACATGATTTTTATAAAACTAATTTTTATAAAACTTACTAAATTTTATAAACTTATTTAATTTAAAAAAACGGTTAGCTTATTTAATTATTATAAAACTTAATTAACTTAGTTAAATTATTATTACTATAATATTATTTTATTACTAATATTATTATTATATTATATTATTCTTCTTCTTTTAAATTTAGTTAATTTTTATTATTAACTTAATGAATTTTTATAAAACTTAGTCAATTTTTATAATAATTTAACAAAGATTCCAAAATAGAGAACATGACTTTTATTATAAAACTAAATTAATTTTCATAAACTTTAGTTAATTTAATTAAAAAAATTCAAATTTTGTTGATTTTTATAAAACTCAATTAACTTAGTTAATTTTTATATAACGCAGTTAATTTTTATATCCTTTAATTAATTTTTAAAAAACTCACTCAATTAACTTAGTTGAATATTTATAAGACTTAGTTTACAAATTAGTTACATAATTTTAGTTAATTTTTATATAACTTAGTTAAATTTTATAAGAATTAGTTAATTTTTATAAACTTTTAGTTAATCTAGTTAAATTTGTATAAAACTTGATAACGTAGTTAACTTTTATAAAAAAATTACTTTTAATTATTTTTTATATAACTTAGTTATCTTAGTTAAAATTTAAAATTACTTAATTTTCATAAATTTATATAAATTTTATAAACTTTTATTAATATTTAGATATTAATTTAATTTTATAAAACTTAGTTAATTTTTAGAAAATTATTTAATTTTATAAAACTTGGTTAACGTAGTTAATTCTTATAAACTTTGTTGATTTTTATAAACTTATCGGATTTCATGAATTTTCGATAGCACCTCCTTTGCACGGTTAGTGCTTTCCCGCACACTCCAATTAAATATGCATTTACATGATCAAAACAAGATCGGATTTATATCATTTATAACAAAATATACTTCATAATAGCGTATACATTCAAATGCATAAAAACATACATTTTATTAATAACTTTAGCTAGCAATCTTCCATATAGCAAAGGAATGTTTTATACTATTGAATTAACTATATAATCATATATTATAACTGGATATTTAAAATGAATTACTATTGAATTAAATTTTAGACTGTAGCTACATTTATCGCATACTAGGCTATTTGCGCAATTATCGATCAAACTATAGTAAAGTTGGTCATTTGGATTGCAAATTTTACCAGTCAAATATGTACAAATATACAAAATTAGTTTCCTACCTTGTATGAATTTTGAACGTAGAATTTAACTATACTAACAAATTGATTTTTAACATGGAATAATAGTGATTTTTATACATTACTATTTAAAAAAAATTCAAAATTTTCTACTGCTATACCTTACAACTTCAGAATTCTGTTTCAAGGATCTATTTAGAATACACATACGTTTTTACGAATACAACTGATTTTCAGCATTTAACTCGGGTATATAAAGTTATTTTGTATTATCTAAATACTATCATTTTTTTCACAAATACATTTCAAATTTTAAAATCGGAGACAAATCGGGTATCAGGTCTACTGAATATCCAATGGAGATCATGGGCAATATGATTCTGATCAAATTTGCGCCTGAGCTTTCAAGTATTTTACTATATGATAATGTGAATATAAGATTTCAGAGGACATATTTAAAACCTCAAAGATTAAACTAAGGGAAGTTCTAGAGGAGCACATTATGTAAAACTCCCATTCCAGGAAAAATAGAAACCCACTACGTAATATCATTGATCATGCTGATTTTTCCATGAATCCACTAGAAGTTCCAAAAATGTAAATAACCTGACCGCCAAATAGTCATGAAATGAATCACAAAGATTAGTTACTTCAAGTCTTCAACTATATTCTGCATACTTCCTAACCCGCATTCTATTTTCTGTGTAGTTGACCTGTGCTATCTGTACATCTACCCTTCCTTATTATCTTATACATATATAACCATTCGACAAATTATAACATTCTTCTGTTGACAATAACAACATATGCCTATATTCAAACATTTTGCTCTTGCTTCTTTCACGCGTTGGACAGTTCAATACAGATCCACAATATATTATCAGATCTTTTGTGTGTGTGTGCGCGCGCGTGCATGGTATGTTTATATGTATGTATGTCTATATATGAGGTTTCTCGGTTACGAACTTACTATACCTCTTCATATGCCTCAAAGTTGTAAGGCACGATTACAAGTTCTGGACAACAATCTTTAGCATCTTTGATTACCGATTGAGATATTGCATTGCTGAAACAACCAAGAGAAAACCAATCAAAACTAAATGAGGATTCTGACATAAAATATAGAATGTTTCTAGCATCAAGCATAAGCATACATGTAGCTTTAATAGTGTTGTATCTTAAACATAAAATGAAGTAAAACTTAAATGGAAAGGAAAAAGTTATTATATAATAATGTACTTACCGTTTTATGTCCATAATAAGCCCGATAATATTGCGTTGTATTGTAATACATCTGCAAAAAAAAAGTCATCAAAAAACTATTAGTGAACTTATTTTTATGTATATAACTGCAAAATACATTTTTATTTTTAGCATATACACAAGGATACTGCCAATGCCAGTAAATACAGCATTAAACAGCAAAGCAAGTAACAAAAAAGCTAGAAATATAAAAGCAGCAATTAATCAGCTAATCATATCTTTCACAAGTACTATGGTCAACAGTAGTATCCAACAACACCAGCCTTAATACTAGGAGCCAAATTTTTATAATGGAATGTGCTTAAAGTATCTACAATTACAGCAGCCCGTGCAGCTCTTTGCTTAGAATAAAGCGCGAAATTTTCTTTCTTGATCTTATCCTTAACAGACTCTGCCTCCTTTGAGGGAGTACCCTATAATAAAATAGTTCATTGACATTTCAGCACTAACTAGATCAATATTATATGAAGAAGAGAAGTAGAAATGAGGAATCTTACACCAGGTAGCAGAAGAGAATCCAATATCAGCAACTTGGCATCAAAAATTTTCGCAAGAGCTTTTGCTAGAGTCTCCTGATAGATTTCAGATCCTGCGTAACCATAGTGTTATGTCTATAGACCAAGCCAGAGAAAACAAATTGTTAAGTAAAAATTGAGCTACAACTCAAGGAATATACCTGCAGGACCAGAAAGAAGTATGCGCTGACTTAGGAAAGAAATTTCTTGTGATATTTCCATTTTTGCACTCTAGATGTACATATGCACAGGATAAAAGAGCCTTCTTTGTAATCTCACTAAGTAGAATTGCATAATTAAAATTTCAAGTTTAGATCCATAAAGTATTTGCAGTCGCAATAAAACAATGCTTGTGATCAAATGTTGATTTAAATGACCACTCGTTCACAGCAAAAATAGAGATGTGGTAGAACATAACAAAGGGTCATGACACGCCAAATATCCCAAAAAAATAGCAAATGAATAAAAATATTAAAAAGCAACTGTACGTGGTAAGATTAAGTCAACATTGGTCATATCATACGATGATTCTACTCTTTTGAAATTGATGCAGGTTGACCATTTATGTGAAAAACAAAGCATTCTTAGTATGTTGCTGAAAAGAACCTAAGCAAAAATATAATCTATGTTGTTACAGGTTGAATGAAGCACTTTAAGGTTAATGTTCCAAAAACTACAACACATGAATAAAGTGATAAACAGATAAACAACATTATAGAAAACCAAGGCAAAATAATGTAACACCTTTCAGCGGCCAAGCTTAAAAAATAGAGCTTAAACTATTTGATTGCTTCATCTATAGGACTCTACAAGGGATTCCTTGTTCTAAGCGCAAATTTAAGTACACAAAATACAAAGGCTATGGTACACTTGAAAATGACAAAACTAAAATGAACAATGTGTGCATGCCTAACATGAATCAAGGAAACTCTGGTAGTAATTTAGCTCCTAAAAGAATTGGTAAAAATAGAGAGAAGATTGATCAAATATTTTTATTTTGACATCTGTTAAAGTTTTTCTATTTCATGCTTTCACCGAACTGTATATTCATTACCCGAGTCAGACTTTATAACAAAGTAATACAAAACTTATACGCATAAATTTTCAAAAAAACAAAATCAGTTGGTAATGCCATTGCTAATATGATTACTGCGTTTTACAAAAAACGATAAGGTCCCATAATGCACATAATGGATATCGATAGATAATATATAAACAATGGCATACAAGCTCAATCAACCGCTTTAAAAAATTTAACTGACTTACTACTATTCGGCAATGAAAAGTAGGGAGGACCTATTTCGTAACAACTTATAAGCAAGGGCAGAGTCTAAGCAGCTAAGTAAAGTATACACATGATATACAAAAATAAAGAATCAAGAATACTAGTTATGGTGTTGGTTAAGGATTTGGTTAAGGGCGGACTTGAAACATGTATTTGGATTATTAATTTTCTGGTTAAGGATTTGGTTAAGGGCGGACTTGAAACATGTATTTGGATTATTAATTTTCTATGTAATTTGATACTAAATCAAAAGTATCATATCGATCAAATGCCTTGGAATATCTAGCAACTTACAGATGAAAATTACATGAAACTAACACAAATTGGAACAAACATAGTACGATAGGGAGGGACAGTAATAAAATTAGATTTTACTTACCAAAATAAAGATTTATGGATGGTATGTGGATAAAAGGTAATATGTTGCCAGTAGATTGAACTAAATTTATCTCAGGAAAAGGCATATAATATTTTAAGAATACTATAAGCTCACCTAACAAGAAAGAAATAATGTACAACGTTAGCAATTGACAATGTCAATCCATCAAATTTAACATGCTTTTTGCTCCATCATAAGAGTTTGGTTATAAACCAAGGAGTACATTTAGCTTCCTATGGTAGAACCTTCAAGGGAAAATAAAGCATAAAAGGATGCACATGTATATGGAGATAACATCTTAATCATACAGAAACTAGAGTGATGCAAGCACTGCCGTTATCATGTTAAGAAAAAATTAAAATAATTAACTTTACCCAAAAATTTCCTAAATTATATAAACATACTACTTGACTACAGAAACTATTCTTCAAGTTTGAAGTTTTCCCTAATTTATCTTTTCAAATCTAAGTTGTTAGAAGATTTACCGCTCGGAATTGACGACGTAAACAATCTAACAATTGAAATTTCGATCAGCTTCCGAAGACTAGAGATGATCACATGCAATTATATGGCAGCAGGGACTACGACTTTGCACTAATGACGATTAGGATTTTGTAGCAGTGGAAGAAGCGTTGATGCACTCTTTTATGGAAGTTGCGATTAGGATTTGAATTTGAACTTTTTGTGTTTGGGGCTTGGGCTTCAAGACCTACCAGTCTTCTTCTCTCTTTTCGATTCCAGAAGCCATGATTTTGGAATTTCTGGGATTAGGGGGAAATTAGGGTTTGGTGTTTGCTTTTGGTGGGAAAGGCAGAGAAAACGTTTGTAGAACGAAAAATAAAAGAGGGAAAGAGCGGCCTCGTTAAATTTCATCGAGTAAATGAAGTTCAACACATACAGCGTCATTAGCATGCTATTCTTATCCCAAAATAAATGAAGACAGCAACAACCTGTCAACCGCTGTCCATTTTTGCCATTAATATTAGTTTTTCTTGTAGTGATACTTAACACTAAAAGCTTACGAGGTAGACTTATCTATTTGTCAGATTCAAGAATGAAATGTCTAGGCAAGCCTTTGATGCAACCAGTTCTCTAACTTACCTGGCTTCACTCTTGAACAAGGAATAGTTAAATTGGAATGTCGGAAAAGACTTAAGCATGTGAATCATGATTTCTATAAGCAATCATCTTTAGAACTTGATAGTTAACTAGTCAAATACCGAACTTGTTCGAATATGAACTTAGATCTTTAAAACAAATGTTTTAAAGATAATACAAGTATGGAATGGTTTTGGATTTATTGTGACGATGTGTAAATAACATTCGTCTTTAACCCTTTTTTATTATACTTATGGATGAAAATAGATTGTTAAAAGAATGATTTGAAGATATGCACAAGCAAAATGGCCTTGGATTCGTAGTGACAATGTTTAAGTAACATTAGTCTAAAACCTTTTGAATGGATTTGTGAAAGTACTTAGATCCTTAAAATGGATATTTTGAAGAAAATTATAAGTATGAAATCTTTTGGGAAAAGATAGAAGTTTACTAGGTAAAAGAAGTTTACTAATAAAGAAGTTTTTAATTAATAAAAAGATTAATTAAATAAAAAGGATCAGGAGTTGCTTAAGTAGCTAAACCAAACTTTGTGTGGCTTGATCGTACTTTGTGTGACTTGATAGTATTTTGTATGTTCATTTGTTTATGGAAAGTATGCTAGACTTGGTTTCCATTTACAAAAAAACATTTTGTATTAGATAGTCGACTATCGAAATTGTCCAAATATTATTTTAGGAATATCAAGAAGAAACATGAATGCTATATGGTATAGTTACCTTCGAAAATGTTATACTATACATACAAACTTGTCTTGCTCTTCTAGGACAAATGATGAACAATTAGGAGGTGATCTACGCTCTTATGTATTGTCTGTTTATTTCTAAAAGAACTGCGGTTGAGTTAGGAGGAATTCATCGATTGGTTTTTGAGAGTCCGGTAAGTGGGAAGAGTGTATTTATATGAGATGACTCGAACCTGAAACCACTTCAAAACCATATACGCAATCTATGTTTTGGAAGCGACCGTGAAGTGGAATGTTATAGAGTTGAAGTGTTTATCTGAAGGTTATGTCCAAGGGAAATGTCAGCATTAACATTTTGAATGATGCTATCACGTGGGACTGTCTATCTTGAGGAGTACTCCAAGAGAGAGGACAGCGTTAGCATTCGTTGGTGGACTTATGCGGGGAACCTATGTGGAGGTTCGAGATCTTTTCGAGATGATGGAAATTCATTTAGGGATTCATGTTCTGTCCGAGTGATGAAAACTCGTGTGAAAGATGCCGAATGTGGCCTCGACATTGGGTAAATGAAAAAAAACAGAGAAGGGGCGTGGTCAGGGAGGTTTAATAAACCTCAAGGGTATATCAACTCCGTTCTAGAGATGCTTAGCGATTGTTGCTAGCGGGAGATAATATGGCTCGGATCACACACCAAGTGTGTTCCGGTTATGTTTGTCTTAGAGTATATCACATTTAGAGATATACGTTGCTCGGAAGGTAGTTTCTGATCCTTGTTTGGAGTTCGAATTCGGTTTGATCCGATGAGATCTCCACGGAAAATTCATATATGCGAAGCGCCTTAGCGGTATTGATTGTATACCTATTATTGTTGCGGCATTCACACAACAGCTATTTGATATGACTTATGTGCTACACTCTAGATATTATCTATCATATCACTATATGTTAAACTTAATGAATGGTTGGTTTCTTTGAGGGAAAACCGTTTCGGGAACCCGTACGGTCTCAAAAGTTATTGTTATGTCACTCATATTTTTTGAGTTTCTCATGTTAGTTTACCAGACCGACCCGGGTGTTATTTTTTTATAATGTTCGGGTCAGCCCCATGTATGTTTTCAGATTTAACTTTGGATGCTTTGGAGCTTCTGAAGAAGAGTTAGAGTTCTACCTACCGTAATATTTATTTCCACTACATTACTATTGTATCATCAGCATTTTTAATGACAAGTTGTTATAATTGTTCAGGCTGATTACTGTAACTCTGGAAAACTTTGTATCTTAGAATAATAGTTTATACTGTTTTTTGATATTATATATGATCGTTCCATTGTGAGATTCTGATATTGTGTTCCTTCTTCTTTGTTCTATTTCGTTTTCTTTTATTTAACCATAACAATTCGTCTTTGCGGCATTTGGGTGCTCGACACATGAATATGTTGATATATTAGTGACGACATTTGGAGGTCGAAAATGTGAATCATTACAGTTCATCCACAGTGGTAAAGTGCTAATAATCAACTCGATTCTCACGGTTTAGACTGGTTGAACCATTAGAATATTTAACCTTGCACCAACGCGATCCAACTTACGGTCTTCAAAACCATGGTCCAGGACCAATCTTGAAAATATATATGATCCTGATTAAGTAATGAACTTTATAATCATCACACCTTGAACTTATGCTTAAACTTGTTCAAGTTGGCAGTTAGAATCTGGTATTAAGAAATGATAGGATCCCAGGTATATATTATATAAACAGTGGACATTGATCTAGAAACACCAAAATCATGCAAAATATCAAGAATATGCTTCAATTTTCTATTTCATCAGGAAAACAAATGTTGATACTACAGAATTCTCACCAAATCCTAAAGCATACAATCTCATGCATAAAATCTCAGTCTCAATGGTTCTACTATAATATACTCCAGTATATCTCGTTTTCCAATTTTACCTTATATCTATACATACATACATACATACATACATACATACATACATATACATACATATATACATACGTACATACATATACATACACATACATACATATATATATATACATACATATATATATATACATACATACATACATACACACACACACACACACACATATATATATATATATATAACAAGAACGCATGATAATTAGAATCGAAAGCTTGTGATATTTTGCAAACAACCCTTCAAAATCAATAGTTTCGCAGAAACAATGATGGTAGAGGGTAGCGGTGTCAGTAATCGACAGTAGTGCTGGTAGAGGGTGGAGGTAGAATATTTTGAATTAGAAAAGCTTCTTTGGGTGTTTTTGCACAAAACAAAATCTTACTATACAGATGTATGGCTACAAACGCTTATTTACTTTTATCCGTTGTTAAATTCGTGATTATACTGAAATACTTGTTCGTGATACTACGGATCTTAATTTGTTGGAGGTGCACTTGTAGGCTAGTATAAATTATCAAAAACAAAACTTTTATTATCACTCCATGATCGCAGAGGCACATAGATTGATACATAACCCCCTTATTTATTAAACCTCAAAACCTAGATACAACTTGGAAAGAAGGTGACATATTTAGGCTTCAGCTCTTCCTTGACGTTGCTGCTGTGACCTTGGTTCGAAAACGACAAACTCCTCTCCTCTGTTCCACTTCACCAGCCTTGCCTCCTTCCTTGAAATACGGTATGCATTCATGATCACTTCTTCAGGCAATCCTTTAAGAGCGGAGGCCTTTCCTACAATCGGGCTTGATATAGAGTTGTCGTTGGTCTCGAACGCTACCCACTCGAAATCTTCGCTTGTGGCTTGTTTCAATTGAGCATAGTTTTGTGGAATGACGAGGATTTGACCCTGACAAACTTCCCCATTGAACACGGTCTGACCACGGTTGTTAACCACCTGGCATCGGCAGCTTCCTCGGAGAACGTACATTATGCTGTGGGCATTCACCTTCCACAGTGGAGCCACATATGCATTTCTTCTAAGGGATCCTCTTATAGCGCTAAGCTTGAGGTATCTCAGAATTGGCAGCTTTTGGCTGTTCAGAGTGTTAATTCTTCCACCGTT
The DNA here is from genome assembly GCA_030737815.1 of Allium fistulosum. Lineage (NCBI taxonomy): Eukaryota > Viridiplantae > Streptophyta > Magnoliopsida > Asparagales > Amaryllidaceae > Allium > Allium fistulosum. Next base: position 407,304,481 of record CM060908.1, on the reverse strand, counting down.
GGGGTTGTAGATGTCTGCACGGTTCGGATCACCAATGTTCTCCTTGATTCTCATTGTGCAATATGCCTGTTCCAATCCATTATCCCTTGGTGATGATCTTTCTTGATCTTCAGACCTGCTGCTGCTTCTTCTTCTTGAGCCAACAAAATCGAGCTTGCCTTGCACTTGCACAATTTCTCCTCTTTGATCGTTTCTTCCCTTTAGTTTCTATGCTAGTTGGTGGTTGATGCCCATTGCATTGGCTAGGGCTTCCGTGCTGAATCCACTTAAAATGTTGCTTCCTGAGTTCTCTCCTTCACTTTCGCTTTCGCTCTCGCTCTCTCCATGTTGTTGTCTTCCTCTTTCTTGTTGCTTGCTACCGGCCAGCAAGAATTGCTACAACAAAATAATAATGTCACATGTGTGTACTTAACATCCAGTGACTGGATTCATATGATACGTAAATGGTATAGAGCTAGAGACAAGTAGCCACCCTGTGTTGGCGATCAAGCTGGTTAGCAGTGTTGCTAGTGTCCATGATTTGAATGGTAACAAGCTCAGAATCTCCATCATTATGGCACCAGTGTGCAGCTCCAGCTGGGAGTGCAATTATATCACCTTCTCTAATGCGGTGAACTTGCTGGTGTGAATCTCCCCTTCTCTGCTCCTCCTCCTCCTCCTGCTCACCTCTTCGTTCATGTGACTGTTCTGATTGTTGCTGAAATGACTGGAACGATTCCGGGCAGCCTGGCACCACTGTTGCTGTGATACCTCTGCCTGTGCATATGTATACAGTTGGTAAACACATTCATAAGCCTACACTTCAACTGCTTCTTACTTATTATTATTGATAATAAAAGCAAGAAAAAAGAAACTTGCCTTTGATAACATATAGCAGAGAAGGAGCATTGGAGAACTGTGGCAACAACAATCCATTAGGCCGAATAGTTCTCCTCACAGCGGACACACCAGCACAGTCAAACTCTTCGTTCCTAGCATCAAAGTAATCGCTATGACCTGCCTCTGACTTGACCCTCCTCTGTGGTTCTTGTGCCTTCAACCTCTCTATTTGACATTGGCTCCGAGAACTCAACCTTCTACTGCCTTCCCAAGGGCTGCTGCTGCCTTCCCTACTAAACTCGGCCAGTACTGACGCACTTGATGTTATATTTCTAGTATACCAAAACAGAGAATAATCAATTATAAACTCGTCGCACAAGTTTATAACTCAGATTTCCACTACACTGGAATTCTGTGTTAATTATTATAACAATATGAATGTTGTAAATAAATTACAACAACAGCGTTATGCTATTTTGAATAAATAGTATAACCAAAATAAAGGATAGAATGTAAAATTCTAACCGAAATATGTCTGAGGCTCGTCGTAACGATTTCCTTAAGAATTTTATTTCAAAATTCTCCCAAGATACAACAGACGAATTCTGCTTGAAATTGTGATGAGTATATCACTCTGTGATTTGAATTAGTATTTATCAGAGGAGAAGAGAGAGATTCGGAATTGAAAAATGAGTGAGGAAAGTGATCAGTTTTCCTCCTTATTTATAGTGGTCTGTATCCCTTCCGAACGGTCGTGTCTACACCCGTTCGCTCAAACAGTCGCGTCCGTACCTCTTCGTACAGTCACGTCTGTCTGCTATGCCCCTCTAACGGATCTGTTTCACACCCGCTCACTGTTTCGCCCGCGTCCGTCGGGTCGCACCCGCTCGTGCCGCATTTGTTTGCTTCTAAAGGGTCGCACCCGCTACTGTTCGCGCCTATTCAACCCGCGTCCGTTCCCGAACAGATCCGCATCTGTTCGTCTGGCCTGCAACTGTTAGAAAACCCGGTCCAGTTTGCAGTAAAAATATGAGTATCATATTAGACCCGTACCTGTACCCGGCCCGGTTCGGTTCGGTCGGACGGACGGCGGCGGCGGCGCGCGCGTGTGTGGTAGAGATGCATGATCTCCCTCCTCACAACGAAGCATACACTTGGGTGCCCCTAGGCCCCAACATCTTCATTGCAAAGCCATATATAAACTAGTATGGCTTAGCAATTTTGGCGATGTGGGACTTTATGTATGTTTCATTCATTTTGTTCTTTAGGAATTCCAACAATCCCCCACATGAATGATAATATACATATCCCCCACACAAAGCGAAATATTACAGAGTACATATGGAATAATGCTTTATCGTGGATAAGTAGATATTTCACTTTGAACTTTCCCTAGTTAAAACTTATCGGATCTACTTGGCTAATCGGTGAAATATTTCATCTTGAACCGTCAGCCTTTATTGTATATCCAGACAATAAGTTCTACAAAGCATTAATTCCCTTCTCATCCAATTTCTTAGTTGTGTTCATTTTGGTCCTGAACAGTACTTGGTTCTGCGAGTGTATTTAGAGAATAAAAGCCTTTTAATATTCTCATAGAGCCGACCCAGCTCACACTTACATAGGTGATCGCAACCATTAAGAGTATCCTACATATACCCCACTTGTTATTTCCAAGATACGGTCATCATTAAAAAACATAGTTTTAACCTTTAAATTCTTCTGTAGGCATGCATTTATATTATGCACCATAGGAATGGAGTTGGACTATGTCCAAGGAAATGCATTACGTCTTGAGTTATTCAGAACTGGTTTGCCTATTGATCCTAGTCCGTGGGATCTCCAGTCGCTAGGATAGGTTTCCGTATAAGATAACTCTTGGTGGTTTAGGCTTTTAAACCCATTCCCCTCGATGCGCAGTCAATTTTCTCTCTGGATAAACCTTTAGTAAACGGATCCGCTAGGTTATCATTTGTCCTCACATAATCAATGGAAATAGTTCCATTAGAGAGTAACTGCCTAACTGTGTTATGGCGTCGTCGAATATGTCGTGACTTTCCATTATACACAAAGTTGTGCGCTTTGCTTAGCGCTGCTTGGTTATCGTAGTGTATGCATATGGCCGGTACAGGTTTAGGCCAGAATGGAATATCTTCCAAAAAGTGACGAAGCCATTCTGCTTCTTCGCCTGCTTTATCTAAAGCGATGAACTCTGATTCCATAGTGGATCGAGCTATGCATGTTTGTTTGGTAGATTTCCATGACACTGCTGCCCCTGCTAGGGTAAATACATTTTTTTTGAAAAAGGTAAATTTTATTGATGCCTCAAATAGACCGATACAAACTTACAAAGTCTTGATACAAAAAGACAAAGACATGAAGCCTAACCGGCAAAAGTAAAACATATAACTCTCAGATAGCTAAAAAGGTAGGCTCAACTTCAAAAGCTCTGAGACGAAGATTCATGGCGGATCCACTTTCCAATCTTGAAGGATACTACTCTCCAGCTCTGTCACACAGGTAAGAATCTTGCCTTTAATTCTTTTCACTGGAATCCTAACATCTTGTTCAATAGCAATCTGAATTTGGTGATGGTTCTTAGCAGTTCTTTGGAAGACTCTTCGATTCCTTTCTTTCCAGAGATGAAAAACAGTAGTGGTGAGGCAAATAAGCTGTAGTTGGGTCAACAAATCATCTTTCTTGCGGGAGCTCAGGTAAAGTAATTCATCTTCTAGGTTAGAAGTTGCATGCAAGTCTTGATTTTTATTCTTAACTTGACTTAAAACACGAGTAGAGTATTCGCATTCAAAAAAAAGATGATTATGAGATTCTGGGTGGGAATTACATAATTTACAGTTGAGATTGACTTCCATACCCCATCTAGCAAGTCTGTCAGCCATGGGAAGTCTTAAATTAATGGCTTTGAAAGTCGTGAACGCCATTTTTGGGTTGTTAGATCGAGACCATATAGGATCTGCCCAAAATCTGATAGAATGCTTAGTACGTAGAGCTTCCCAAGCACTATTGGTAGTAAAGATACCATCTTTAGTGTAGTTCCAGGTCCAAGTATCATTAGATTCAGAGGAATAAATAGGAACAAACTTAACATCCTCAGCAATAACATGGAGTCCTTTCTGATCCGGAATCCATTTATTATGCTGGATAATGGATGCTACTAGATCATCATACTCTTCAATGCATGAAACCATACCCCAGCCATATTTGGCAGCAAGGGAATGACCATTTATCCATGGATCCCTCCAGAGATAAGTATCCCTACCATTAGCTATTCTCCTTGAGATGCAAGTTTTCAAAAGTTCTCTACTCCTTAAAATGCATTTCCAAACCCCAGATGAGTTAATATCCTCATGCATAGTCCAAAAACTCCCTTTTAAATATCTACTCCTCATCCACCTAGCCCAGAGAGTGTTAGAGGTTAGAATTTTCCATCCATGTTTAACTTGATATGTCTTCCGAAGGTCTCTGAGGTTGACAAGTCCAACTCCTCCTTCAGATTTTGGTCTGGAGAGAATATCATAACTAACTTTATGTAACCCCCCTCTCCAAATGAAATTAGCACATGCTGAGTTAATTTTCTCAATTGAGCTGTCAGGGATGTGAAAAGTTTGAAGCGAAAATCTAACTTTAGCAGTAATAACTGTATGTACCAATTCAATTCTACCAGCAAATGAGAGTAATTTAGAACTCCAGCCATTGAGTTTGTCTCTGATCTTTCCAACTAGTTCACCATATTCTCTGTCAGTAATAACATTAGTTGAGAGAGGGACCCCAAGATACTTGACAGGAAGTAGACCCTCCTTAATTTGCAAAATCTCCAAAATAGCTGTTTTGGAAGTGCAATATTTGCTAAAATAGCATTTGGACTTTGTAGTATTTAACTCTAGACCCACATATAAATGCAATTGCTTGAAAATATGAAGTAAACCCTGAGCAGCAGTTGGGGTGGCTCTTACAGCAATAATCAAATCCAATTTGCATAACCACTAGTTGATTTTGATTCCTCTGAATCAGCAATCCAATTTGCATCACTATATCCTTCTAAGACGGCAGGATATTTTCCATAATGTAAGGAATAATTTGTGGTATTTTTTAAATATCCAAGCACTCTCATTAGTGCTTTCCAGTGTTCCTTTCCTGGATTGCTTGTATACCTGCTCAGTCGACTTACTGCATAAGCTATATCTGGTCTTGTGCAATTCATGAGATACATGAGACATCCTATTACACGAGAGTATTCCAGTTGCATTACACTCTCATTAGTGTTTTTATGCAGTACTTCTGATGGATTAAAAGGTGTTTTCACTCCTTTAATTCCATAGTCTTCGAATTTTTCAATCACTTTGTCTACATAGTGTGACTGAGATAATTCAATTCCATTAGGAGTTCTTATTATTTTGATTCCCAAAATAACGTCTGCAACTCCTAAATCTTTCATATCGAAATTGCTAGTTAACATCTTCTTTATGGTCTCTATTATCTGAGTATTTGGACCAAATATTAACATATCGTCTACATATAAACAAATCATCACATATGATTGTCCAATTTATTTATAATAAACACATTTATCGCATTCATTTATACGAAAACCATTTCTCATCATGACACTATCAAATTTTGCGTGCCATTGTTTTGGAGCTTGTTTTAGTCCGTATAATGATTTTACTAATCTACAGACTTTGTTTTCATTTCCTTTGGAAATAAAACCTTCAGGTTGCTCCATGTAGATCTCCTCATCGAGATCTCCATTTAAGAATGCTGTCTTTACATCCATTTGATGAATTTCTAGTCCATAAATTGATGCAATTGCTATTAGCATTCTTATAGAGGTTATTCGTGTTACTGGCGAATATGTATCAAAGAAGTCTACTCCTTCTTTTTGACGATATCCTTTGGCTACTAATCTGGCTTTATACTTGTCGATAGAGCCATCTGCTTTCATTTTCTTCTTGAAAATCCATTTGCAGCCAATAGGTTTTATTCCAGGTGGAATATCAACAATTTCCCAAGTTTTATTACTTAGAATTGAATCAATCCCACTTTGGATTGCTTCTTTCCAACATGAAGATTCAGAAGATGACATTGCTTCCTTGTACGTTTGAGGTTCGTGTTCTAACACATATGTGAAAAAATCCGAACCAAATGTCTTGGAAGTTCTAGCCCTTACGCTTCTTCTTGGTTCAACTTCCTCAATCTCATGATGAGGTTCATCTTCATGTGAATTGCTTGATTCTTCTCTTGTCCTTTTAGGGACATTATTCCCTTCATTCCTTTTGTGCGGAAACACGTCTTCAAAGAATGAGGCATCTCTAGATTCCATGATTGTATTTACATGAATATCAGCTATATCAGACTTGAATACCAAAAATCTATAGGCACTACTTTTTTGAGCTGGCCATAAATAGTAACAATCTACTATTTTTGGTCCAAGTTTGACTTTCTTGGGAGGCGGAACTGGAACTTTTGCCAAGCACCCCCACACTTTGAGATATTTAAAACTTGGTTTGTGTCCTTTCCATATCTCATATGGAATTGTTCCTGTTTTATTATGAGGGACTTTGTTTAATATGTGATTAGACATATTTAAGGCTTCCCCCCACAAGTTCGTCGGTAGACCAGAGGTTAAAAGCATAGCGGTAATCATGTCTTTTAACGTTCTGTTCTTCCTCTCGGCTACACCATTTTGTTGTGGTGAATATGGAGCTGTTGTTTGATGAATTATACCATTTTCGGCACAGAACTGTTCAAATGGTGATTCATATTCTCCACCTCGATCAGATCTCAATATCTTGATCTTTTTATTTAACTGATTTTCTACCTCAGCCTTGTACTTTATAAACGATGTAATTGCTTCATCTTTACTATTTAAAAGATATACATAGCAATATCGAGTATAATCATCAATAAACGTGACAAAGTACTTTTTCCCACCTCTTGTAGGTAATGATTTAAAATCACATAAATCTGTATGAACCAAACCTAGTGGTTCGGTGCTTCTATCAACAGATTGAAATGGTTTTTTAACCATTTTTGCTTCTACACATGTCTCACATTTGTAGTTCTTATCTATTTGGAATTTTGGAATTAATCCCAAGTTCGATAATATTTTCATTTTTCGGAAATTTATGTGTCCTAATCTATCATGCCATAGTAAAATTTCGTGCTCAAGCAAGTAAGAAACTTCAATTTTATTAATAGCACAATCAGAATACATAGTTTTATTGCCGATAACGGCTACATTTGCCTTAAATAGGCCATCACATAAATATCCCCTTCCGATATACATTCCAGCTTTGGACAGAACCATCTTGTCTGACTCGAACACCATTCTGAATCCTTTCTTTGATAATACTGCACCAGAGATGAGATTCTTGCGTATGTCTGGAACGTGGAGCACGTCATTCAACTTGACAGTTTTTCCAGAAGTAAACTTGAGGATAACTGTGCCACTGCCTTCGATCATAGATACTGCAGAATTACCCATATAGAGTTTCTCTTCATGATCGAATTTCTTGTATGTAGAGAACATGGATTTGTCAGAGCAGACATGACGAGTAGCGCCTGTGTCCACCCACCATTGGTTAGGATTCTGAACCATATTGCATTCAGATACAACTGTCGAGAAGTTGGACTCATCCACTTCCATGTTGTCTACTAAATTTGCCTCTTTGTTGCGGTCCTTTTTGAGTCTGCAATCTCTAGCGGCATGTCCAACTTTTCCACAAACCCAACATTCACCATTAAACTTTTTGGTTCGTTTGTTGTCTTTTGGTTTGTTGTCTGGAGCTTTCCTTTTCTTCTGGAAATTCTTCTTTTTGTTTTTGGTCTTTGAATCTTCAGCCACAAATGCCTCCTCGCTTTGTTTTGTAATTCCACGGTTATCTGCCTCAATTTTCAATCGGACTATGAGATCTTGTAAAGAGATTTCCTTCTTTTTATGCTTTAGATAATTGCGGTAATCTCTCCACGACGGTGGCAGTTTTCCCGTGATGGCTTCAACCAAAAACGATTCTCCAACCTTATGACCTTCCGCCTCGAGTTCATGAATAATGATTTGTAGTTCATGCAGTTGAGCAGTCACCGGTTTGGAGTCGACCATCTTGTAGTCCATGAATTTGTCTACAATGAATTTCTTAAGACTGATATTCTGCGTCTTATACTTCGTGGCAAGTGCATTCCAGAGTGCTTTTGCTGTCTTTAAAGGTTGATATACTTTGTATAGCACCTTGTCGAGACAATTCAGAATATAGTTTCTGCATAGGAAATCAGAATGTTTCCATGTAACAACATCTGCTTCCTTGCCTGGTGAAGAAATCGGTTCCTCCTCCTCGAGATACCGTTGTAGACCGAGTATGGTGAAGGGAATAATGTTTGTCTTAGAGTATATCACATTTAGAGATATACGTTGCTCGGAAGGTAGTTTCTGATCCTTGTTTGGAGTTCGAATTCGGTTTGATCCGATGAGATCTCCACGGAAAATTCATATATGCGAAGCGCCTTAGCGGTATTGATTGTATACCTATTATTGTTGCGGCGTTCACACAACAGCTATTTGATATGACTTATGTGCTACACTCTAGATATTATCTATCATATCACTATATGTTAAACTTAATGAATGGTTGGTTTCTTTGAGGGAAAACCGTTTCGGGAACCCGTACGGTCTCAAAAGTTATTGTTATGTCACTCATATTTTTTGAGTTTCTCATGTCAGTTTACCAGACCGACCCGGGTGTTATTTTTTTATAATGTTCGGGTCAGCCCCATGTATGTTTTCAGATTTAACTTTGGATGCTTTGGAGCTTCTGAAGAAGAGTTAGAGTTCTACCTACCGTAATATTTATTTCCACTACATTACTATTGTATCATCAGCATTTTTAATGACAAGTTGTTATAATTGTTCAGGCTGATTACTGTAACTCTGAAAAACTTTGTATCTTAGAATAATAGTTTATACTGTTTTTTGATATTATATATGATCGTTCCATTGTGAGATTCTGATATTGTGTTTCTTCTTCTTTGTTTTATTTCGTTTTCTTTTATTTAACCATAACAATTCGTCTTTGCGGCATTTGGGTGCTCGGCACATGAATATGTTGATATATTAGTGACGACATTTGGAGGTCAAAAATGTGAATCATTACAGTTCATCTACAGTGGTAAAGTGCTAATAATCAACTCGATTCTCACGGTTTAGACTGGTTGAACCATTAGAATATTTAACCTTGCACCAACGCGATCCAACTTACGGTCTTCAAAACCATGGTCCAGGACCAATCTTGAAAATATATATGATCCTGATTAAGTAATGAACTTTATAATCATCACACCTTGAACTTATGCTTAAACTTGTTCAAGTTGGCAGTTAGAATCTGGTATTAAGAAATGATAGGATCCCAGGTATATATTATATAAACAGTGGACATTGATCTAGAAACACCAAAATCATGCAAAATATCAAGAATATGCTTCAATTTTCTATTTCATTAGGAAAACAAATGTTGATACTACGGAATTCACACCAAATCCTAAAGCATACAATCTCATGCATAAAATCTCAGTCTCAATGGTTATACTATAATATACTCCAGTATATCTCGTTTTCCAATTTTACCTTATATCTATATATACATACATACATATATATATACATACATACATATACATACATATACATACATACACATACATATATACATACATATATATATATATATATATATATATATATATATATATATATATATAACAAGAACGCATGATAATTAGAATCGAAAGCTTGTGATATTTTGCAAACAACCCTTCAAAATCAATAGTTTCGCAGAAACAATGATGGTAGAGGGTAGCAGTGTCAGTAATCGACAGCAGTGCTGGTAGAGGGTGGAGGTAGAATATTTTGAATTAGAAAAGCTTCTTTGGGTGTTTTTGCACAAAACAAAATCTTACTATACAGATGTATGGCTATAAACGCTTATTTACTTTTATCGGTTGTTAAATTTGTGATTATACTGAAATACTAGTTCGTGATACTACAGATCTTAATTTGTTGGAGGTGCACTTGTAGGCCAGTATAAATTATCAAAAACAAAACTTTTGTTATTACTCCATGATCGCAGAGGTACATAGATTGATACATAACCTCCTTATTTATTAAACCTCAAAACCTAGATACAACATCGAAAGAAGGTGACATATTTAGGCTTCAGCTCTTCCTTGACGTTGCTGCTGTGACCTTGGTTCGAAAACGACAAACTCCTCTCCTCTGTTCCACTTCACCAGCCTTGCCTCCTTCCTTGAAATACGGTATGCGTTCATGATCACTTCTTCAGGCAATCCTTTAAGAGCGGAGGCCTTTCCTACAATCGGGCTTGATATAGAGTTGTCGTTGGTCTCGAACGCTACCCACTCGAAATCTTCGCTTGTGGCTTGTTTCAATTGAGCATAGTTTTGTGGAATGACGAGGATTTGTCCCTGACGAACTTCCCCATTGAACACGGTCTGACCACGGTTGTTAACCACCTGGCATCGGCAGCTTCCTCGGAGAACGTACATTATGCTGTGGGCATTCACCTTCCACAGTGGAGCCACATATGCATTTCTTCTAAGGGATCCTCTTATAGCGCTAAGCTTGAGGTATCTCAGAATTGGCAGCTTTTGGCTGTTCAGAGTGTTAATTCTTCCACCGTTGGGGTTGTAGATGTCTGCACGGTTCGGATCACCAATGTTCTCCTTGATTCTCATTGTGCAATATGCCTGTTCCAATCCATTATCCCTTGGTGATGATCTTTCTTGATCTTCAGACCTGCTGCTGCTTCTTCTTCTTGAGCCAACAAAATCGAGCTTGCCTTGCACTTGCACAATTTCTCCTCTTTGATCGTTTCTTCCCTTTAGTTTCTCTGCTAGTTGGTGGTTGATGCCCATTGCGTTGGCTAGGGCTTCCGTGCTGAATCCACTTAAAATGTTGCTTCCTGAGTTCTCTCCTTCACTTTCGCTTTCGCTCTCGCTCTCTCCATGTTGTTGTCTTCCTCTTTCTTGTTGCTTGCTACCGGCCAGCAAGAATTGCTACAACAAAATAATAATGTCACATGTGTGTACTTAACATCCAGTGACTGGATTCATATGATACGTAAATGGTATAGAGCTAGAGACAAGTAGCCACCCTGTGTTGGCGATCAAGCTGGTTAGCAGTGTTGCTAGTGTCCATGATTTGAATGGTAACAAGCTCAGAATCTCCATCATTATGGCACCAGTGTGCAACTCCAGCTGGGAGTGCAATTATATCACCTTCTCTAATGCGGTGAACTTGCTGGTGTGAATCTCCCCTTCTCTGCTCCTCCTCCTCCTCCTGCTCACCTCTTCGTTCATGTGACTGTTCTGATTGTTGCTGAAATGACTGGAACGATTCCGGGCAGCCTGGCACCACTGTTGCTGTGATACCTCTGCCTGTGCATATGTATACAGTTGGTAAACACATTCATAAGCCTACACTTCAACTACTTCTTATTTATTATTATTGATAATAAAAGCAAGAAAAAAGAAGCTTGCCTTTGATAACATATAGCAGAGAAGGAGCATTGGAGAACTGTGGCAACAACAATCCATTAGGCCGAATAGTTCTCCTCACAGCGGACACACCAGCACAGTCAAACTCTTCGTTCCTAGCATCAAAGTAATCGCTATGACCTGCCTCTGACTCGACCCTCCTATGTGATTCTTGTGCCTTCAACCTCTCTATTTGACATTGGCTCTGGGAACCCAACCTTCTACTGCCTTCCCAAGGGCTGCTGCTGCCTTCCCTACTGAACTCGGCCAGTACTGACGCACTTGATACTAATAACAATAGAACACTGGAAATGCATATCAACCTCTTCTCCATTGTATGTTTGTACGCAGTAGAATATTGATCGGTTTGTGTACAATGTGATGATGAGATGAGAGTACTGAAGCTGGGACTTATATACTGGTTTTGGATTGAAGTAGGTGAGCCTACTGAGTGACACTCGTCCATCCATTGCCATATTGCATGCTCTTCATACAATTACGTGTTGCCGCATTGCACAAAAAGGAGAGATTAGCCTTGCAACGTGTTATGGGACTTGTGAACTGGTTTGGTTTCATTTTAGGCTTTTACTGCGTATGCGACGAGGGGTTCATGTGCTGAATGTGTACATTCCGCTTCCAAACAAAACCTCTCCTTCTCTCGCTGTTCTTATTCATTTAATCAAAACTGATGCACAGCTGGAGCCCTTATCATCTCTACTCCTTTGCTTCTGCTTCTGTTTTTTCAGCTGTAATTCATACTATTACTACATTAAAGGTAAAAATTACTTTTGCACTTGTTCTGTCATCATATATAATAATAATTTGCCCTGCCTGTACAGGGTGACGACGTGTGCACTTGGCGGCCAACATGCGTGCTTTGACAAGATTCGAAAGAACATAATTAACAATTTAATCCCGGATTTCAACAATTTAATAGGGCCCACCCAAAGTATATATGAGTCATGAACAAGAAATTATATTGTATATAATTCGGTAGCAGGGAGAGAAAAATCAAGTAAAATAAAAGTGCATTGAGCAAGACTTGAACTTGTTCACCACATATAATGTGCAACACAGCACCAATCTAGCTAGAAAAATCTTCAGTAAAAAAGAAACAAAAAACAGACATCCGATAGCAGTTTGATTAAAAAGAAAAGAAAAAAAAAGTCAAACAACAAATAGATGAAATCACATAATCCAAAAACATAAAAAAAAGCAAACAGCGAGCAAAAGTAAGACATCGTTTGTTTAAAATGCTGAATGTTAAATGTTGTACTGATCGCTAAATACTTAATTATAATTTGTATACCTTATGATTAGAAATTTGTTTTGTGAACATAAATTATTACTTTGATAATATTATCCTTGGGGATAAAATTAATTATTTTTCAGTTTAGATACCATACAAAACACAATTAATCATCATATTCATGTCTTATATTTATACACAAATAAAAAAACAACAAACGCTCACATGTGTAAGTACTACAAAATCTAAAAAATACATCGAATATAGAAAATTTGATGACGTAAATATATTTTATAAGAGTTTGGTCGAGAAGAAAGTATTTCATTATAATAAAATTGAAACTTATGTTGTGTTTGGATTATCAATTGATGTTTTAGCATTATTAATGTGTGTGTGTTGGGGGGTTTGGGGGAGGTGTGTGGGTTATGGGGAGGGGGGTTGTGCGTGCTCAATGTGTCGAAATAAGTTATTATAAAAATATCAAACGATTTTGTCTAACTTTTCATAACTATGTAATAAGTTGATTTTTTGCGTATATATCGTAGATTTAGTTTAGGTTTTGTATGCCTTAAATAAATCGGTATTGTTCAGCTTGTCGAAATTATTTGTTTATAATTTTTTCACATCTGCATTACATATTTCAATTCATTTATTTTTTTCTTTTCCATTCTTATTAACCAATTCATAAATTATCATATTTTAACTTCACAGTGGGTTGATATAAAAAAAATTTCCTCGTCACTAGTTTTTAGTATATTCGTTTTCAGTGATTGGAAAATACACTATAAAATTAAAACCAAACAACAACACCGCAGAAAGGGATAGAACTGAAAGCAAAATCGATGTTGTGTATGAACTTTTTTAATTGTTTAATATAATTAAAAAAACTTTATAAAACAATCACATATTATGTTGCATATAGGTATGATGGAAAATGTTGTGTAATAAGTGATTAACAGTTACAATAAGCATTAAAATTTTGTTTATTCAATTAAGTGAATATAAGAGCTTAATGAAAGCACTTAATTCAAAACAAACAAGCTACAACCACTTATCACTTATTTAATTAAGCATTCAACATTTTTTTCGACAAAACAAACAAAGCCCGTGCTACAAGAATTTTATTGTGGTTTGACATACTTTTGACCTACATCCATTATTATCTTCATTGTTTGTTCGCAATATAACTTCTTAATACAAAAAATACAGAGACAAGAGGGATTTTTAATGTAGGAGTTGAACATATTTGGACGGATAAAGAAAAAAAGGTAGAGCTTAGTGGAGAATTGCTACTTCTTCTTCTTCGTATTTTTGTAATAATATTTCGATTCAATGTTAGGTGAGATAAAAATATTTATAAAGCTCTTTTGGACTTCATTGGCTACTCAAGCTTGTGGCAGGGTGACAAGATCCTTTTTTCTTCGATCCTCGATATTTATAGGCATCTGGAGCACATTGTAGAGTGGGAATATAGATTTATATCCATATATAGAAGCGGAGATCTAATTTGAGTTTGATCGATGCAAAGGCAAAGAGATCTAATTTGAGTGGAGATGCATAGGTTTGGTGTTACTTCAGGTCGAGCTCGAGCGGACCTGAGTCGTACTTAAGCATTGCTCTGGGTCGAGCTAGAGTGGAACTGAGTCGAACTCGAGCGCTACTCTGGGTCCAGGCTTGAGTTCTTGCTTCGAATCTAATCTTCCAGTCAAGATGTTGCTGACTTGAACACCACCTCGGGTTTCTTTGAGCACCACTTTGGGTTGAACAGAGGACTACTTTAGGGTTAGTTGGAGTACCCATTGTTAAGCCAAAAAATTTCCATGACCATTGAAGGTTAGAATAGAAACTAAGTGAAAATCGTACAAAAGAATGTTCTTATGGTCAAATACCCAAATATAGTTTTTATTGGTCATTGATTATCACAATTTGATGATTTGAATTTGACATAAACGTCCATGAATTTGCAATCAAGCTTTTACAAATTTTTGGAATTACAAATGAAATCAGTTAAGAAGAAGATTTAGAAAAAGGTCACTTCTTATGTGGGGTTACATCCCTATATATAGTAAAATTACACCTTTAAATGCTTGACACATTACACGTTGTGGTCATCTGAACGGTCAGAATTCTTTGTCATGACGATGACCTGACACAGTCGAGAGGTGACACATGACATTCTTGAGATGGCTTCTCAAAGTGATGTAACACCATTTAAATTTGCTGACATGGAAAATGTTGCCCAATGAGGAACTTATTGCTCGATTTTCTTGCAAAAGTTTAAACCAATCCATCAGTTCAAAGCCCAACAGCTTAGGCCCACACAGTATAACTTGACCGACATCTTTCCCAACCAAGTAGCACTTTTGCTTTCACTCTCTCAACTCGGAAAGACTTGGTTGCCCTACATCCCTTAAACCATGTACCTTGCCCACCATGTCCCATTGATCGACAAAGTGCTTTGAGCCTCATGGACAACATATCACTATGGCTCCATTTGGCGACCAAGTCGCCACATGACAGCATCAAATCCCTGGCCTCTTGTTTGTCCATAAGTCTAGTATGTATCCTTCCTTTGTCGCCACCACCTAAGCAGACTAGCCTCTTTATCCAAACTATTTTGTCGTGACTTGACAGCGTTCTGACAAAAGCCTCTATTCGTTGTTGGAACCAGGTCAGTCTACAGCGGTTGAAATGAGTAGATTTCGAAAAATAAATTCCTAGCTATTTGGATCATAGTGGGCCTATGTCAAATGGTTTGTACTAGACCCAATCTAGTTAATTCAGACAAAATCCAATTTTATTTAATTTTTTGATTTAATTAATTAACGATTTTAATAAATTTAACATTTATATGTTTTGAGTATATCAATATATGCTCATGTGTGTGTATAAGTGCAACGTACAACATAGCAAAGTGTACATGGTTAAAGTTTATATAAGTAGTTATTGGGATTTATATCTACCATATAAACGTTGACCATTTAAATATGTGTTAATTATTTTGATTTTTTTAATATATTTATAAAATATAAAATTAATTCAAAATTGTTTAAATATAATAAAATATAGAATATCTAATCTAATTTTGACTAAGTCGATAAATTTTAAATTCAAATTTTGTGATTAAAATAACAAATTAAGACTTAGTAAAATATTTGAAAATTCAAATCATAAAATTATCAATAAAAATATCTTTAATTAACTTTAATATGTATATCTCTATAAAATTAATTGTCACAACTAAAATTAATTAATTATTTAATTTTTATTTATTTATTTAAAATACATAATACTATTTTAATGTGTGTGTGCACGTATTATAAAATAAATATTTTAAAATTATATATGTAAAACATTATTTGGCTAGTAAATTTGTTTCAAAATTAGAAAGCTTATTTTAATAAGTGTTCATTGATATTGTAGATCGATACATATGTATATAAATTTTACTAAATACTAATATCACTAGAACAAAAGATAACCTATTTACTAAATACACCTCATACAAGAATTAATACAAAAATTAATATTTCATAAATATTAATTAGTTTATAACTATTATAAATCGATTAAATCGAGCGGCGTTTCGAAGATTGAGTATATTAGATTGTGCGACTCACAAGTGTGAATTTCACCAACGATTAATATTCTAACAATTCAAACGCTAATATTTACACATCACCTTAGCTAGTAATATGTCAGCATAGTTTAATTCATCCCTTACAAATCCCATCAGTAAAATCAAATTTTATAATTTTAAATGGTACCTTTTCGTAACTATTATTATACACATTCTCTTCATTAACACTGTATCATATTTGGATGTATGGAATTTGGCTTTGGTCAAAATTCTGATATTATCCATTTTCAACACAGCTAGTCCATAAACTATGACCTTGGTTTAATAACAATATTTATTAACCATACTGCTTTGGCTAGAGATTTTGATTTTGAGTTGACTATACCGTTATACTAACTTCATACAACTAAAACAAATTCTCCACTGAATAGTATTAAACTTCTATGCTTCAACATAGACCCAACTATAGTCATTCAATGGTTGTTATGCCATGATATAAGTATAATCAAAGTGGAGTATCCATATTAAAGTTCAATGGTATTCTTAAGGCGAGAGAACCGTGTAACATTGTCCCTTTTAGATTTCCTATTTGACCTAGTTGTTTTTAACCAACAAGAAACTCTTAGATGAGTCGTTCTGTAGTTATCAAATAACTACGACTATGTTACTCATTGGTGACCCTTTGTAGTATTGACTAATACACTACTCAATATTTGGAAAGCAGTATGCATTCTGATATCAACTGATGCTTCAATATCCTTTCTCGATGTATCTTGACCAGAAATATTTAAAAAATATGTTATTATACATTGTGATAATTTTCTTATGATTACAATCTTTGTAAAAATTATCACATAACATTTTATTTAAGGGTTTTCTAATTAATATACTTTAAATTAATTAATTAATTAATTATATCATATAATAAAGTATAATAGAAATCAAATACCTTTATCGTGAACAAGATGGTTTATAGAGCTAGATATATGTAACAAATTACATAGTTGCCTTTAAGGCATAGCCCTAACTCTCTTAGTCTCCTACTTCCACTTAGGGTCAATTATGGAATCTCAGTCACAACCCTTTGATTAGCTTGCTCAAAACTAGTCGAGTTAGTCCCTTAGTGGATCTACTACATTGTTATACTATCTACACTGTTACCTTACATCTCTTCATTGTTTATAAACAACCTTTATCATGTTGAACTTTTGGTCTATATGTTTAGACATCTTGTGAGCCTAGGTTCTTTTGCAATATGTGTCGCGACATTGTTTTTAATACACGAATTTATACGATTCCCAAAATTTGGAATCATCTCTAGTTTATTTATAAATTTGTTCATTGATGTATACTATTTTATTATAGTGCTAATCAAGACGATGTTAAGTTGAATCAGCCACCACGTATTATCTGTAATATTTCCAACTTAAGACCTTTGAATTAAGTCTGAACATGATTTAGGTTTGACATGCTATATTTGATATTACTTATGAAGTTCGAGTCTGAATACTCTTTTATAAGGAGTTTGTTGTTTCCATGAACAATTCTATATTATTTTGTTAAATACTCAAGAATACTCTTAACTACTAATGTAGCAATATGAATTTGGATTTGATACTTGCTCCACTTATTAGATACATAAGCGAAATGCGATATTGTATATAGTACAACATCTATGATAATTCCTATTGTCAATGCATAAGAAATCCATCTTACATGCTCCATATTAAACATATTAATATGATGTTTCTGTATAACTTATGGGACATTTTTAACATCATTTTATATTGATTATGAAAGATGTAGTTACAAATCCTATACCGAGAATTAACAACAAAACCGACTTAAACATGGGTACATTGTTAAAAATCAATGGTATGTTGTTTTCTCATATTTTAGAAATATCTAGGCACATTTTAATGTTCTTTCTTATGGACACATGCTTCCTTTGAATTTTTATTGAAAATCAAACTATTTGATTTCTTTGGCGAAATACTAGCTCAATTATGTACTTAACGTCGTATCACTTCCTGGACTTTATCTGGACCTTATCCCATGACTCACAAATAAAGTTTCGCTCCTACTGACATCAAGACATTTTGGTTGTTATGGGCAAACAATTTGTTCTAAATCATTATTTATAATTTTGTTTCAACATAAATGTCCCAAAACTTAAAATCATGCTGGATGATAATTTTGTAGGTAAAATAGAATTAATTAAGCACTTTGAATGACAATTTAGTTGCGTTAATTTCCTCCTTTGTTTCATAAACTGTGACGATCCACCTTTTTGGACAGTTTAAATGGACAATAATCCACACATGTCTAACTCAAACCATTCAAATGGATAGAATATCAATGGGGTTTAATAAGAAAATAAAAGAAAAAAGGAAAAACAAAACACAGAATCTCGCAGCAGAATGGCAAAATATAATAATCAAATAAACAGTTTGTGGAGTTGTTTACAATATACATTTGATTTCACAATTTTTACAACATAATCGGAGTACGACAACAATATACTAATATTGATGCAATGGAATAATATGAATAATATAATATACCAAACTCCGTCTTCGTCCTCTAGAAATAAAGTCTCCAACACTTAAATGCTCAAGCTGACCCGAGCGTAATGAAAAGACAAAACATTCGAGTCAGAACTAAAAATTCTTATGTAAGTTAAATCAACAACAAATAAATATGAGTGTAATAGCTTCAGAGATATTTATGGGATTTTACATCTCCTATCAAGTGTATAACGTGCGTGCAATAACTTAAGAGATGTTACGGGATTTTCCATCTTCTAAGAATCCATTAAACTTTCTATATGTAGTAAAATACGCTATATAAGTAGTGTCTATCAGTATAGTATAATATTGAAAATAGCGTCAAGGCGTTACCTATATCCCCCTTAACACATTTTTATATAAGCATCGTAATCTATACAGTACTGTAAACTCCACCGTAAACTGGTGGGTTATCAAGGAGCATCTATAGGTACGACACAAACCAAAATCGTAGTCGGCTCGATAAGGATAATATGACAAGGCACGCGAGGCAATGCCCAGGGTAGGATTCTACTGTTTTGCACTCCCGGACTGGTGGTAACGCGTAGCAGCCACTACCTCCCACCTCGAAACAACACTCCCATAATCAAGGGTGGCCACCAATCAATCACAAAGTCAAAGATATGGTGTCGAAGAAGTATGTTTGATCGGGGGAGCGACCCCACTTGGCCCGATATAGCTCATGTTTTAGTCATTTTGATTATGACTCGAAAGTCAAGGCTATCCATCATCGTTCTCTTTCTTCAAATCCAGCAAACGCCTCCAATTCAACCTCTACATTTTGGATAACATCCACCACGTACACAGTTGTAAAAGTGGTTCCAATATTGACAGAGAGTATGCCAATAAGAGGTGCCGGTCTCTTTAACAACCAAACGTCATTTTTCACACCGGTTGGTCCTTTTACATTTCAAAACCAATTCATATTTGATATCAAAATATCATATGCACTTCAAAATATCCTTCATTTCAAAATCTTCATATTTACTCAAAATATGTCATTTCCACTTGAAAATATCATTTTAAATTCCAATTTAGGTTATAACCTCATTTAATCACATTCGCATTTAAATCAATGATTTAAATATAAAATTTCCAACTTTGCACAGTTTGAAATTCTAGAAAATAGTTTGAATAGTTATAAATAGTTTAAAATAATTTTAATAGTTTAAAATAGCTTTAATAGTTTAAGGCTTTTAAAAAAGTTAAAATAGTTTAATATAAATGGTTTGAGCATTGAAATGGTTTATATAGTAAAATAGTTATGGAAAACCTATAAATAGTTTAAATTTTAAAATAATATATTTTAAACAGTTTATATTAAAATAATTTATTTTGAAAATAGTATTAAATTTTAAAATAATAGATTTTAAACAATTTATATTAAATTAATTTATTTTGAAAATAGTATCAAATCAAACTGTTTCTTTCCATTTTAACAAATCATGTCCATATCCAGATTTCAAATCAACAAAACTCAATTTTCAATGTTTCAATTCAAATGACTCAATTTCAATTTAGTTTCAAAACTTTAATTAGAAGATAATTTAATTTATATAAATCCAAAATTTATTTCCTTTAAAACAATATCATTTAACTAAAAATCCAAATTCAAGATTTTTAAAACCATTTAATTTAACCAATCCGATGTCCGTATATAGTTTTCTAACTTATGGCCAAGTAATTAGTTATTTTAATTTTAATTTCAGGGATGGATATATATCATTTTAATCAAAATCAAAGTGTCATAGGTATATATATCATTTCAACCTATTCCTTAATTAATTCGAAATAATTCAACTAATAGTTTATATGCTGCCATTTAATATACAGGGTGATAACAGAGATATATAAAAATAAATAAACATCCAATCATCCAAAATGTCAACAAATAGACATCCATTACAATCAACATCCAAATCAGCCAATAAATCACAACAATTAACTGGTTATCAATATCAGGTATTTAATTATCAATTTAATTTCAATATTAATTTAAATGGCAATTTAATTCAAATTAAATTTAAATGACAATTTAAATTACCAAATAACAATCAATAAAATTCTTATCACATCATAAATTTAATTCAACTATCATAAGAAGGTTTAGTACTGCGTGAGTGGGTTAAATCCCTCACATTTGGTTTATAGTCGATTAAAAACCCAATAAAAGCCCAAAATTTGAACAGTCTTTAAATTCCACCAAACAAAGTCCTTGTTGTCCGGAATTCCAATACGATCCCAATGGAAGAAACTACGTCCAAATCCGAGTTCATATGCAAAAGTTATGACAGTTAGAAGATTTGAAAATTAAAATTAAAATTTAAATAAACATAAGGGTAATAATGTAAATAATAAGTCACCTTCCCTCTCGATCCAAACGCGAACATGCACACGTTCAAACCCTACCGCCGCCGACTTCAAGTCTAGACCGCCACCGTCCTCTTCACCAAACCACCGATCAGAGACCACCATGAGAACCTCCGCCTCGAGCCACTCCCCAGCCCCCCAACGCCTCCGTTCATCTCCTCCTGGACATGACCGTCGCCACTCCCTCCTCGATTTCACGCAAAATCGATCGCTAGTGACAAGATGCAAACCGCTAGATCGCTTCCCCTTGACGTCCTCTACAATGTAGCATCCTCCGATCGTTGATTGGTCGACGATCCACCGTTGATTTTCACTACAAGGAAAGTAATTATTTGTTGCAAAAAATGGTGGCGTTTAGTGCTAATTGCTATTGTTATTCAACAAAAAAGGTAAAGTTAATAAATAAACGTGGCGAAATGCCAAAAATTTACTAGGCGGGGAATTTTTTCATCTTTCATGTTTCAACAACTCTTTTTTTTCTCGGGTCCAAAACATAATATCCATATTTTTAAAAAAGAAATTGAAATCCCATGAATTCAAGTCGAACTCCGACATCGACGTTGAGGCCAAAATAGAAGGGTGCAGGATCTTCGACGTTGATCATTGTTTCGAGATCGCCGATTAACCTTAAGGCAACGATGGAGTCGTTGATTCCTACAAGATCCGCTTCTCCCAATAGACCGAAGCTAGGTTTCAATGGCCATCTCTGACGGAAAGTGGCGGAAATATTAGCAATGTTGACATGGATTAGTCATGGTTGTTTTTGTTCAGCTTTGTCGAAATGTTCTAAGTGTATATGGGTTTAACTTGGAACCTTTCGACTTCAATGAGTGGGTTAGGTTTTGCCAACATCAGCATTTTTCCTCGGATAACCTAAGTTATTGGTTTCGACAATGTCGAAGGGTCCTGTTGTCTAGTTTATGCAATGTTTGTAGTGTATATGTTTGTTTAAGTTTTTTAGTTGATCCTAACTATCTTTCCTTAGCAATTAGGTTCTTACAGAGCTTTCGACACTGTTGAAAAGTGATGTATGAACAAGTATTACACTTTAACCTTTTGCCTTTGTCAATAGCTCAAGGAACACTTTTATCTAGGCTTTCGACAATGTCGAGTCATGTTTGTTAAATGATGATGCTCTTTTCCTTTCGACTTTGACAGAAGCCTAGTGTTTTTGGTTTTTGACTTAATCTATCTGCACAATCTTGAAGTTTTATATTTGTTTTTATGTTTAAGTTATCTAAGTAGGTTTCTTTGTCTAACTCTTGAAAGTATTCCAAACTCATAAATAACTAAGGATTTTAACTAAAACGTTTTCACCTGGCAGATCATGAGTTCTCCGAAGAAAGCTGAAGCCATTTCCAAGCGTTCTTCCATTGCAACCCAAGATGAAGTTAATGCCATCCTCAATGATTTTGGAATCACCGGAACTGAAGCCATTCCCCCTCAGGAAACTGACACCATAGATAACCCTCCTGAAGGGTATTTTGCTTATACCGTCATCCACATATGGCATGGTGGATTATTACGCTTCCTAGAATTCTTATCTTCATATCTATCTTTTGTTGGAATCGCCCCAATCCAGTTGTCTCCAAACATCTATACTTATCTCTTGTCTCTAGAGATGATGGTGTTGGAATCTAGGCTCCCTTATCTTAACGCTAAAGTGCTAAACTTCTTAACCAGGTTGGTAAAGCTGAGCAATCTCAACAACCAAATATACAGAGCTAACCCCCATAAGAAGTTAGTATCCGATAGGGTCAACAAATTCAAGGACTAGGAGAACCAGTTCTTCTTCGTCAAATGCTTTGCTAATATTCGCGGGACTTTTGCTTCTCCCCGTAAGTCTTGACTTGTGTTGTCTTTCCCCCACTCAATGTTTTCTGTTAATCTCTTGCTTTATCATGTGTCCCTGCCAAGGAGCTTAATGATGTCGACAAGAGAACACTTCTCTCTATTGTCTCCTATCTATGCAAACCATCCTGGTACGTTATTGGTTTGGCATTTTATTTTCATCCCTAGTATTCTTTGAATTATTTTGGCTGACTTTTAATCTGCTTGAATTTGTTTCAGCTTCTTCTCAAGTCACGGTGTCTACTAGTGGTGCTGCCCCTCCTCCACCAACTTCTGGAGTGACATCAATTATCGCCTCCTTTGCAAAGTCCAAGCAAACTTTCAAAAGGAAGCTAATGGACTCTTCCACATATGTGCCTATGAAGAAAATTGCTAAAGTTATAAAAGTGGAGGAAGAGAAAGAACGCTTATCTTCTGAACATGTTCTGAAGAGCCCTGTTGTTGAAGCCCCCAAAGATAAACCGAAGCAAACTATGCCCATTCCTGACCCTCTTTCATGCATCCCTTTCTCTGATTCCCCAGCTACACTTCAGCAGATGCAGCTGGCTTTATTGGCGACTCCTTTCGTGAAACTAATTCCTCTGAAGCCATTGTCTTCTACTCCTCCAGCTATAAATTTTGGAGAGAAGGTTGAGCTTATTTTGCATTTTGAATCTTTTACTTCTTCTTGCCCGCCCTCTTTCACTCCAGATTTGGTAAGGCATTATCGCTCTCTAATGGAGCAGCAAATCTGGTAAGTTTCTCTTTAACTATCCTTATCATTATTGGTTTTTTCTTAAATCGCTAACTTGTGTTATATTTTTCTTAGATTTTAAAGAGCTGATTAGCTTTGAACGAACATGTTTTAAAGTCTTCCCCCGAATCCTCTTAGCTTCAAGAGGAAAATTCTAAGCTCAAAAAACCAAATGTCTTCACTTTCTGCTGCTAAGGATGACGTCTCTACAAAATTAAAACGGGTAAAGGCCTCTCTTGCTCGAGTTGAGTCTGATTTAGAGGCAGAAAGGTGTGCTCGTCAACATTTTGCTGATGAGAAGCTTGCTATTGAGCTCACTTTGAAGGATTCAGAAGACGAGAAGACTCATATGGTCATGAAGAACATCTCTTTGAAAGATAAATTCAAGAAGATCGGAGCTTCGCTTAAACTTGCTGTCCGTACCCTTACCGACGTCAAGCAGCAAGTGTCCCAGTTTGTCGATGTCACCTTAGGGAAAATGATGCTGAAGAACTATGAAGATGCCCTTATGCTTGCATACACCGACAACTATAAGAATTGCCCTAACTTCGGCTTTCCTTCACTTAATCCTACCCTAGCCGAAAGAGTGATGGGCAAAATCAATCAGATGAGGTAGGGTATTGAACTTGAGGATGAGGTGGAAACTAATGTTGCTAAAGTTCTTTCTTTTGATGTCCCCTCCTTTGAAATCGAATCAGACTCTAAGGAGGAGGGTGACAAGGATAACGCATCGAGGAAAAAGATGATGATAATGGCGATGGCAGTGATGATGATAATGATGGTGATGATGATGATGACCTTGCTGGAGGCCAAGGTCTTGATGGTGACAAAGGGGGTCCTTCTGGAGTTTCAGAAAAGGATGATGGCGATCAAGCTGAATTCCCTGAAAATGGGTCATCCCCTCAAAAGGATGTTCCACCTGCATCCCTCGGGCCTTCTGCTGCTCTAGAAGGTGAGCCTGCTCCTCCCCAAAATAAGGATCCGAAAGAGAAAGAGCAGGCCTCCCAGGCTTCTGTTCCAGTTTACCAGGTATGGAATTCCCTATTTAAATATCATTCTCTTCGAAGATAATAATTTGTGTAAAATCATTCATTTTAGATAAGGAGGAAATCTCAACTTCCCTATAGAACAAAAGTTGAAAGAAAACAAGCAGAAATTAACAAGTTATATAGGGAGTTAGACAGACAGATAAAGGAGCAGAACATCCTCTCTAAAAAGTATCATAGTCTCGATCGGAGTGCCTCTGTTCTAGCATCTTTTAAAAGTCAAAGGGCGGCCCCGTTATTAAAGAGAGAGCGCCTCCGCTATGACGCTCTCTTAAAGGAGAATCGGGAGTTGCTTACTTTATTTTGGATGATGATTGAAGAAGGGGATATTTTAGTTAAATTTTTGTATAAAGCTTATTGTAGACATTCTATTATAAACTTTTCGTACTTAGGCGAATTCAGCGGGGGTTTACTCAGACGTTTCCATAAAAGATACTTAGATGAATTCAGATCTGATTCGCATCTTGGAGCTTGCTGGAACTTACCGCAAGCCAGGTCGATTCCTCAATATCTCCCCCCTAAAAAGCTTAAGTATTATAAAGATAAATCTGTTTCTGAGTTTTTCTCTAAGTCTATTTTGTATGAACCAGATGAATGATTGAATATATAACAATTAATTGATTTCTGAATACATGTTTTAGCTCTGTTTTCTATGCTTAGCTTCTGTTTACTATACTATTACAAAATGACAGTTCTTTAGGTCGACTCGTCCCTAGAGACCACTTAAGACAATATGTTAAATTGAAAAGGTTTTACTCTAAAAATGCATCAATTTTAAAGACTTTGAAATTAGCGAGATATCGCTTTCTTCGAGATTTACAAAAATTGTACTTGGAATACCCTCACCTCTGTTTTGACTTCCTCGGTGATGAGAAGGAAACTTTCCTTAAAGAGATCAGAACATTCCACACTAAATTAATTTGCAGTCGCGATAGTCACCCAGTTGGGAAATGGGACTATAGCAAATTCATGCCAATCATAACCCCAGAAAGAGTTACTATGCCTTTTGATTCGACAGTTATGCTTTCAGCTAACTCTGAAGATAAAGTTATAAAGTAGTTTCCCAGCTTTAAATGTAATCAAGTTGTTTATTGTACCTTTTAATTTTATTGTTGTTTGAGTTGTACTTCATTATTAAAATAATAAAGATATATATATATTATCTAGGTCTTGACTTTTATTTTATTTCTTTTGCTTAAATAGGAGCTATAGTTGTCCTCAACTTCTTTTCCTCATAATTTATCGTCACGCGTTGATGCTATTAGAGAGAAGTTGTTGACAGCGAGCGGAGGAATTGTGGTTAGTGATGTGGTCTTATTAGAACGCTTTGGCAGTAACGTTGAAGCTTTAAAATGGCACAAGAGGTATTTTATTCAAAAAACCATCGCCAGCAGTCACAAAGATCACATTGCCTACCTTGAGGCTGAAATCAAGAATAAAGACGAGAGGATCACCACGCTTAAACGACAAGTGAAGACAAATCCCACAATCGACTTCGATCAAAAGATGTTTGAACTTATTCGGCAAATAAGCGACTTGGAGTTGAAATTAAAAGATAGTCAAGCACAATGTGCCTCTCTGGAATTCATCATAGGGGACAAGACTTCGAGTATTGACTTGTCGGTCCCTCACTCTACTCCTATGGTTACTAAACCCATGAGGTCGAAGCTTCTTGCGACTGAAAATTCCCTACTATGCTCAACCGTCCCCTCGGCGTAGATGAGAATGCCGTGGCAAATGGTGCAGGAGAGAGTCAAGTTTGAAATAGCCAAATATTTTGATGAGCAATAGAAGGTCAAATATTCTCAAACTATTAATGATCATGCCGCCAAGAATCAAAAGCTCGAGCGCGATATCTATCTCTTACAAAAGCGCATTGCAGAATTAGAAAGGGATAACAAGACCCTTAAGGAAGCAAATAGAGCCTTCAATCATGCTCTGAAAACTAACATTGATGTCATTGATGATGAAGACAAAATAAGGAAGAAAGAGAAGAAACTCAAGGAAATCTCTGCATGGCCATTCGCCATGTCATGGACCCTTCAGTCCCAGAGACTTTTAACAAGGCCGCTCAAGATTTGTAATTTATTTGTATGTCTGACTTAAATGAACTTGTTCTATATATATAAACAATTTCATAGACTTGTAAATTATCTCATGTCTTATGTAAATTATATAAATTTGGAAAGTAGCACCTAATTTGCAATCCTTTTTTGTGATGTCACTTTTGAAATGCCTTTGAATTGCTCATTCATTGATTTTTAGACTCGCTGAATCTTTTGTTATTCCTTGCCGGTCTGATTTTCCTGAAAAGCATGTAGCAAAAAATATTCTAATTGTTAGCTTGAAATTGAGATATTTGTCTTTATATGTCATTTGCTTAGATTAACGAATCATCATATTAGTTGTATGAAAAGTAATTTATACCAAATGTTAAAATCTCATCTTTAACCAAGATGAGGGATGATCAAGAATTTAACTCCTTCCACTTAGCTGGAATGTCAGAAATTTACTGATAGAAAATTCCGCTTTATCATGGGGGTATAAATATTGGGATGTAACCTTTATTTAATAAAGACCAAATCCAGAAATCAACGGCTGAAATTTTGAAGTAGTAACTCTCCAACCCATTCCTTAACATTAATGGGGTTTAAAATGCTAGAAATCTGAAGTTCACGTTTGGTAACTCTTAATAGCGACCTTTATGATAATATTCTTCGACCTAGATTCAGGCATTTGTGGTAGAAAAATAGGATTTCCATTATTGAAATTCCACACCCAGATTAGGGTTCGAATAAGTAATTGCTTCGATACCAGATTCAGGTATATTAAGATAATCAATGGTTAACAGAGACCCGAAACCCATATTCGGGTCTTATATAGTGAAGTTCTAATATAAATATCTTGAAACCCAAATTTGGGTATTAATTGATGTCATTTAGATATGAAGGACCCAAAACCCAGACTCGGGCATTAATGGATGAAATTCTAGTATAAGAGACCCGAAACCCAGATTCGGGTAATTTTAGATGATGTTTTAGAAATGAAAGTCCCAACACCCAGATTTTGGTATTTATAAGTAGTGCCTTGCTCTACTCCTCTGATGTGTGAACCCTTCAGGTCTTGTATATAAGTAATTTGTCTAGTTGCCTCTTGAGCTTGGACATCTTAGTCCATGATCGGATATGCTTTTTCTCGAGCTTGAACATCTTAGTTCATGATTTGATGAGACTCTTCTCGGGCTTGGATATCTTAGTCCATCGTTGAATGTGCCTCTTCTTAGGCTTGGACGTCTCAGTCCTTTATTCAATGTGCCTCCCCTTAGGCTTGGACACTTAGTCCATTATTTGATAGGCTTCTTCTTGGGCCGGGACGTCTTAGTCCATAGTTGTCCAGTGCTCTTGGTTAGCTCACCTTAGAGGCTGGAACCAAGGACTCACCCAACCTCCCTCCAGGGGGTGCCCTGCCTTGGCCCTTTTGCGGTGCGGACATGGGCTTGTTCGGTGCTTTACACTGGCCATCTTATGGCGCAGATAAAGGCTTACTCTGTCCTCCCTCTAGGAGGTGCCTTAACCTGGCCATAGCATGGCGCAGATAAGGGCTTGTTTGGTGCTTTAACCTGGCCATCTTATGGCGCGGCTAAAGGCTTACTCCGTCCTCCCTCCAGGAGGTGCCTTGACCTGACTAGAGGCGCGACCAAGGACTTGTTCGGTGCTTTAACTTAGCCATCTTATGGGGCGGCTAAAGGCTTACCCGCCCTCCTTCCAAGAGGTGCTCTGCTCTAACCATCTCGGCACGGACAGAGGCTTTTCTACCATCTTAGGTGGTATCCAAATATATGGAGCATTTCACTCCCAACCATGTAGATTTTCTCTTTATAGAAAGTTGCTCTTTATTGACTTTATCTCAAATTATTTTTGCAAACTCATGGATTTTTCCTTGACGAAAGAAGTTTACGATAATCCCCTCCAGGCCTCTGCAATGGTTGGTTTTATGACCATTCATCATATAATAGTGGCAGTAGGATCCTCCCAGATTCCTTTCATGTTTTGGCTTCTTTTTCTATGATGACCAATAGTTGAGTTCATCCTTTGTAAGCAAGTAGATGTTCTAAATTGATGTTGTTAAGTTGCACTCCTTTGGAAGTCTAGACTTGAAGCTTGATTCTTGTGGATGGCTTCTTGACTTTTTGTTCCTTGGCTCTGTGTTCTCATGCTCCTTAATTGCTTTTCTTTTTGGCAATCTTTGTACATCTTGTGTAGGAAGTGTTCTCTTTATAAAGGGTTGCAATCAGCCATTATTTCTCTCTCAAAGATTGTGCTTTTTGAATAGTATTGGATTGTTCTTCTCATTTGATTGAAGACGTCGTCACTTCCATTTGTTTTCATTCCTAGTGCAAAGATAGGGGTAGGGCCAACATGGAAAGGGTTTAAGCTACATTTCTCGGGATCATAAGGTTCCACTTTTTTCTGGTTTATAATTCTAAGAACTTTGAGCCTTAATCTTTGCTCTTCATCTTGATTAGATTACTTGGGAGAACCTTGTTAAATGTTGTTCAGAAGACCCTTGTTTAGATTAATTAGTTCTTCTAGCCATGATTTACCAAAGTAGATAAACTTGAAGTAGGATTGATCCAAGTGGGGTTAGAGAATAGCAGTGTTGGGGGTTTATCTAAGTCGGAGGTTCAAGCCCTCCTTTTAGCGCCAAAAATGTTAACAAGATTTTTTGTCAACACCCCAAAATGATACTAAGGAAAGTGAATAATCCTTTATACAAGTAGTGCAGGAAAGAAGGTGTGACACCTTGTATAACTGCCTTTCGATTAGGCTTTATTTAATGATATTTCCTCAAGCAAGCCTTTCGATTGTGTCGAAAGGGTCGGATTATGAGCTAACTGACCTATTGATCCAGTTGGGTAGTTATGATACTCCGTCGAAATCCTTCCTTTCGACATGATTGATATACCTTGAGTTAAGTTCTCTCAGATAGGTTTCGACCGGATTGGAGGTCTAAAGCTATTGACTGGTTTAGGTTTCGATTACTTATCAGAAAGTGGAGGTTTTGACCTTGTCGAAAACTTGTGGACTTGCTCTTCTTGGATTTAAGTAGGAAATCACAAGCCTTAGTGGACCAGAGGTAGGTTTCGGCCTTGTTGAAGGCTGTGGGTATAACTTCCTTGGGTTTGAATATGTAATTCCAGGTTTGAGTGCTTTAGAGGGTTGGCTTCGACCTTGTCGAAGGCTTTAGACCACAGAGTAGATAGTTTCGAATGGGTTACAAAAGTTATTAGAACTTAAAGAATCTTCGACTATGTCAATTGGAGCCTTTCGATGGAGGTGAAACCTGAAAAATAGAAGTGAATCAAGCAAAAGCTAAAATGAAATAGTAAAATAGCATAAAGTGATTGAAACTTCCCTTTCTCCAACTCCAAAGACTTTATTTCTCTAAATTCCCAAATTGATTTACAAACTAGGGTTACAATGCTTTTATTAAGAAAATACAAGTTCAAGATGAGAAGAATCGGATCCCCCAAAACGTGACCCCTGTGGTCTTATTTATAGATGCGGCCTGGCACCTTTCGACCCTGATGCTTTTGACTGGGTTGGAAGGTGGCTATAGAGAGACTTAGGCAAGCTGCCATCTTTGTCGAATGGTATGGCAATGCTTCTCTTCTTTGAGTTATCATGAAAGTGCTTCCGACTCTATCGTTAGCCTTCGCCTTTTGGTTTCGATGATGTTGGTCATGCCCATGCTCTTGTTTGGATCTGATGCGGGACCCTTCCTGGACCACACTGGTTTTGACCAATTCGAAAGGCTTACTATAGCTTTCAAAGGGGTTGCCCCATATAATATTTGCTTCTTAGCAGTTTGAATGATGGCGAAGCCATTGGTTTCGAATGATTTGGCATATATTCAAAGAGTTATTCTTAATTGTCTTCGGAAGGTGTGGCTCCGACTTGATCGAAAGACCTTCATCTAGTTAAGGCGTAATCAATGAAAGTGGAAGGGAGCTTTCGTCTCCTTCACCTTCTTCGAAAGGTACGAACTCTTTAGATATTAATAGGAGGAACCTTCCGACACCTTTGAAAGGTCTTTAAGCTTTGCAACTTTGATGGCAGCATCCCTTCGACTCCTTCGAATAGTTTGGCTGCAGCTCTTCTCTCTAGCTATTTACTCAAAGAGGTCTCGACTTGGTCAAAAGAGTTTGGCTCTTCTTTCTCAGAAGAAACGACAACAACTATCTCAGCCTTTGGATACAGATTCTTATGATGGTGAACTTTCTTAATAAGTTTTTCAAATGGCTCATCTATATGGTCAACTAGCTTCTCTCCAAGATAGTCATCCGGACAAATGATGAACTTCTCATTCTTCCTCAATGGAGTGTCAACGAATGACACCCCATATTTGGATAAAGCATCAAACTCTGCAACATACTTGGAAACTGACATCTCTCCTTACTTAAGATCAGCAAATTCCTAAATAACATCGACTTCTATGCTTCCGGAATGAACTTCTCTTCAAACCTTACTTTGAACTAGTCCCAAGTAAATTGATCTTGTGGAGTAGCAATGGTAATGGAATTCCACCAGTTCATAGCTCGTCGTTGAAGTTGTCTAGAGGCCAGTTTCCTCTTCATAGCATCATCCACTTCCATATCACTAAAGATGTGCTCGTAGGTATCTAACAAATCCTACACTTATTTGGCTGACTTCGTTCCATGGAATGATTTTCCTCCTAGAATGGAATAGGCTTTACTCAACTTAGAAAAATCAACCCTCGGCACTTGCATAGGAGCACCTCCTCCAACAGCTACACTAAGAGTAACAGCTTGAACGTTCCTTATCATAGTTGCCATCATAGCATACAACATCGCTTGAACTTCAGGTGTAATAGCTCTTGACCCTACTCCTTCCTTAACTCTCGAAACAAAATTCCACACAGTATTTCTTGTATGATGGCTCATCCTTAATCTGTAGCTCATAAAGAAAACCATGTCTATGATGCTCGTGTTCATGCAACCTATTTTATATAATATATTACTATATAGCTTTGAAAACCAAAATATATAACAAGTACGAACTCTCTCATATAAATACACATTCTAAATCCAGTCTAAGGAAATAACTCCTTCCTTATCTCTAATGGATCGCAGTACCAACTCTGTTTAACAGTGTAAGCTTGCTCTAATACCAAATGTGACGATCGCCTTACAGCACCAGCACTTATAGTACCAAAATAGTGTGTTGTTATCATGCGCGGTCGATATAGGACGATCAACATGGTTGAAAATAAAACAAATACAACATATAACCTCTCGAATATCTCACAGCGCATGGATTAAATATAATATCACAGATATAATAGGAGAGACAATAATAACTATGTGAACAAGTCATTAGAGTAATGGATCCATAGAGTTATACATCAAATGTAGTAGAGTTTATACAATGGAAATAAACCCAACAACTATCTCATAACAAGAAAATAAATAGTCACTGCTAAGGCTCTCCAGTGATGCACAACGGAATAAGCGTAGAAATCCATATAGGTATATAATACGAGAGAAATAGAGCATAAAAACTTGGGTCAGACAATGATCCGGTGTGAGCGGTAAATGAATCTCAAATACTATGCAGGTAAATATGGTAGGGAATAGAGGTACACGAGTCATACATGGCATGTCCCTGCAACCAAATAATTAGCACATAACATCAAAATATGCTACTTACAAATAACATAAAGGTACTATACTCAAAATAAGGATATCAGCTCTCTAGGTATTCCTATCTCCAATACCTACACCAATTGATATCTCCAAGTGATAGCCTAGAAAGCAACTAAAGCAAACATAGCAACCATAGCATCCATCATGCAATCCCCACTATCACTCCATATGCCTTGAATATATGATAACTCATATGGCCTCCTTACTACCAAGGACTAATGGAAATCCTAGTTTTTAGTGTACTCTCGTATCACGCAGCCCAAAGCTCGATACGTGTCTCGTAGCCCAAAGCTAGACACTAGACCCAAAGCCACTGGTCTAGGGTATTCAAATCCACTCCATTGATCCATTGGCATCCCCGCTTACAATACCTTGCTCTGAGTATAACAGAAACACTCTGAGTATCAATGATTCCATACCACATACATTCCAGCCCTCCTTTGCTCCATTTAGATCCGAGCCTTCCTTTGCTCAATCCTGTTTTCATTATTTGGAACCCTTCACGTTCTCATTCCACGGCTCTCTCCTTTATTGAGACGCTGTCTTCGACACCTACTCCCTTCATGAGTCACAAACCGAAGATCCAAAGCTTTTATCATGATGTTACATTTCCATCCAATACCCAAGCAAATGAGCCAACACATCCAACAAGATCTACAAAGCTTCCTCTTCATCTCCTCGAAAACTCACATCAAACCCATGCATAAAAACAAGTCGATACCGAGTCAAAATGAATCGGTACTGAGTCATATACTTA
The DNA here is from genome assembly GCA_030737815.1 of Allium fistulosum. NCBI lineage: Eukaryota > Viridiplantae > Streptophyta > Magnoliopsida > Asparagales > Amaryllidaceae > Allium > Allium fistulosum. The sequence goes on along the minus strand of CM060908.1, from coordinate 407,271,220 downwards.
GTCAATTTTGACCAAGCTACCTTTCATGCTTCTAGAACTCCAATCCCAAGTGCTTTGAACCCTGACCCATCCATAAAAACAACTCAACCGCCAATCCAAAGTTTTCAACTCCAATTTCAAGAAACAAATGGGCATGATTCCCAACACTTAGCCAATTCCACTAAAACTTGACTTGGTCCAACCCTACTAGCCAACAACTTAAGATCCCCAAAGTCGCCAACTCAAAGAAGCAATAAATATGACTTGGTACCGACCCTTCAACTCGGCACCAAGTTAAACTCTTAAGTAATTATGAAGTGCAACTTATTCTGCAAGCTTCCCTTATACTCCAAAGTCTCTCCTCCAAGTTTCGTCCAATTCAAACCAACTTTGCCTCCGATTTGCTAAATCTGACAACTTATCTTACTAAACATCCAAAACACTAGTAAACAGCATCAAAGCACAACATATAAGCATTGAATAACATCATATTCATCCATTCATACAACAATATGTAGAATTATAGTAATCAAGCATTTTCTAATCCAAATCTGAGCAACTAATGAACATATGAATAAGAATAAGGTGAATTTCAAAACAAATACTAAATATCTTATTAGAATTCATCAATTTAGGTCATAAACAAAAGTCAAAATGTTATTCAAGTTTAGAAAAGTATTTTAAGGACAAAAACCATGTTACAACCTATAATTCTACCATATAAACATGCATAGGATACTAAGAATGCATAAACCACTCACCAATTACCAAATCAACTAATTCTTGCCAAGATCCAATGCGGGCGGCAATAAAAAGCAATGTAATTCAACCAAAACAATGATCTCTATCTTCTATTTGATGATCTCCCTTATAATTAGTGATTTGGCAAAGATTAGAGAGTAATTTATGTGATTTTGGATGAAATTAGGGTTAAACGGGTTTAGATCTGATTTGGAAAAGAGGGAAAAGTTTTCATTTGACTTCTACAGTCCCCTATTTATACTAATCTCATATTAGACTAATAGGCTTACTTATGGACTTAACTAATTACACACTAATTCTGTCCACTAGCTGTCAAAATTTAAAATAGGGGCAGTTTCTTAACTGTAAGTCCAATTTTTATTCTGACCACCACAAAATGGGAAACCTCATCCTAAAGCAATGGAATTAGTTTGAGGCCCTAGTTCGAGTCCTATCAAAAGTTATAGCCTAAACCAGATTTTCAAGGTCATAATGGTCACATAGAAATTCAAGAAAAATCATAAGTGTGTAAAATTTTGTTAAGAGTCATATCCCAACATTATAGAATTATACGATCTCATATGAACAAAATAAAAATATTTTATGATCCTCCGATATAGAAAATACGGGTCGTTACAACACCACTGCTCTTCTATTGGTGACATATGCCTTCCAACTATCATTCTTTTTATTGTATATATGTTGATTTTGGGCCTTGTTATTGTACTGTGATTTTGTTACTCCAAGAATCACAATAAAAGAGTCATACAACAGATGGTTCAAAATGTAAATTTATAACCTCTGTTTGACATCGTTAAGTCCCTATTCAATCTAAATTGAAAACTTTCGTTTGCTTGGAAATGTATGTGAAAGGCTTTTCCATACAATACAACTGTACTCATGTAATTTTTATCACATGTATTAACAGAAGTCATATGTATTCCTTACTAGTTTCCTTTCAATTTTTGTATTCATTTTCTGTTTAACTGTTCTCATAATGTGGTTTAATTAATTGGAGCAGGACATGGCAAAACTATGTAAGCAATTAACCCACAACTATAAGTAAATTTATGCAGCAAAGCTTTGCATCATAACAAGCTTCCACATATATATTACCCCGAATAGATGTAGAATAATGCATATGCATAATTCATCATACAAATGACAAATCATCGGCTTTCGTTTTCATAACAAAACTAGAGCTTATCTATGATCTATAATTAATATAAATGTAAATAGCAACAAATTAATAATAATAATAACTAATCAAATCAAGATTACCGATGGTACCATCCAAAATCAAACATCTCCTGATCATAATTAGAAATAATATTATCATTATCATTGTCATTATTATCTACATTAACCAAAGCATTACTAACATCCGGTGTCTTTGCAAACCTAGCTTTAATCCTCGGCCTTATTTCAGCATAAGCTTTTTTAGAAGTGTATTGAATTTTCTTTTGTACCTTCTTTTCTTTCTCTTCTCTTTGTAATGCAGCAATTTAGCTTCTCGATCAAGGTTTAGGCCGGGTTAGTTTGATGTGGTGCCTTCGCCCGTTTCCCTTTTAGTATAATTGCAGCTCGGCGTGTTGTTGTACAAAGAAGCCCTCATCTACATATAAATAAATTTTTCAAGGGTGTATATCTCTTTACAGTATGTGTTTACCTTTTCTACATTATTCAAATCGTGAATATTGCACATCAAATATATACATGAGACTAAGCTATGGACATTAACAATATGTGAGATTTGTTCCTCACAATAGATGCTCTATAAAATTTTGAACCTCTTGATCAAACTAATTTTATGCTTTATGGTTATTATACAAGATTTGATTCTTATACAAGATTAGGTTGCATGAGTTTGGAATACAAAATCTAATTATTGAATGACAAACAAATATCACTGGTTCTAGCAATATAATATTCACTGGTTGCAAAATTGATGTTGTATATTGCCTAATATTATTCTTACTTTCATCGATATATATGATATTTTGTTCTTCTTTTCATTGCTATTTAATAATTCCTTTAAACTATATATGACATTAATATTTGATTGACATATATTAATATTTATGCAAATTTATGTTGAACTCATCAAATAAGAAAGTGGTAAATGTATATACTTTTACCTCCACTCCATGAGTTGAAGATAGTCTTAGTAAGTCCTTTTTGTGATGAAAATATCTATATGATGTTTGTGATACCTATCCATGAATTTTATTTGCATTATTCGTTTAGTTTCTTAATAGTATATACTTTCTATTTTTTACTTCAGACCAGCGATAATACTATGTTTATTAATTATTGGTAAGAAATATATATGTATTAATGCAATCTTTTATATGCAGCTATACAAAAATAACACATTTAGCACAAGAAGTATTGAATCAAATGAGAGACAAAAGCTCTACGAGGAGTTGAAAGCGAAGGATAAGGAGATTTCTACACTCAAGACCAAAGCGAGCGGGTTAAAGGTGAGTATAGCGGATGTGATAAAGTTTATGCAGGACTATATACGACAGTAGATGGATGAGGACAGTAGTGGTCTGTCGCATGATATGTAAATTGTTTATTTTGACATTTTAGGATGGATTTTCATATTATATATGTATTTTTACTAAGTGCTATTCAGACGTTTGGGTTGGGAACTGTAGTAGTAATGTGATTATGTTTCATTAACTATGATTATTTTATGTGTGTTTAGACTTAATTTTTATTTCTTTATGATGGTTGGTTATATATATTTTTGGCTTTGCATATATATGGTTGTTGTGATAGTATATGTTGATTATATTGCTTATTTGGCATTGCATGATTATCTTATTTGGGTTGTGTTTACTAGAAATGAATCTAGTGAGGTATTGTTGAACTTCATAAAATTAGATGACGCTAAGCCGTCACAAAGACGTCGCTAATATTTTGATTGTAGATGTCCACCTATCGTCACAAAGACGTCGCAATAGTGTCGTGAAAGTTTGACGATGCCATAACGATGGATTTTATTATCAAAATAAAGGCATTGCTAACTATTTGCGATGCCATTGTGACGCCTCATTTCTGATATCCAAGCTATGTCTTTATGGCTTCGATAATGTTTAGCGATGCCATTGTGATGCCATTATATTGCTAAACTACTTCCATCTATGGCGTCACTAAATTTAGCGACGCCTTTACAACGTCAATTTTCTGATGCCTTTGCAACACCTAACGATTTGGTGACACTTGTTTTTCGGATCTGTTTTTGGCATCGCTAAAAATATTTAATGATGCCTTAACGATGCTAAAATCACGTTAGAAAATCATAGATTTGTAGTATTGTTTGAAATGTAAAGTTTTTTCTTATAAAAATATGTGTTGTACTGAAATAGCGAGTTTATGCAATTTATTCCAGGGATGTTCCTATGAAAATGTGTGTTGGGTTGAGTGGAAGTATGCATATGGAGGCGAAATTGATTACCTCTAACTTATGTAGAAACATTTTTAGGTGCAGTAATGGCCTGGTGCTCTTAAGTTTATTGTTGAATGGGTTGATGATGAAGGACATCCGCCTGAATTATTAAATGAGTTTGGAAAGAAATATGCACTTTAGGGGTAGCACATGAACTGCCAGCTGGACCTTGAGAGTGAATTGTACAAGCATGTGAAGGCAAGACCTCAAATGTGCAACGTGAGCTTGAGAAATGTTTTTTACATGAATTGCGTTTACCAAAGCAAGTGTTGTAGCATAATAAGGCTGCTCTGAGTAAGAGCCTTGAGTACCTTGCACAACATGTTATGCATTAGGCAATGCTTCCTTAAAACTGAGACTGTTTACGACATGATGATCTGAAGCTGGGTATTAGAAAGTTAGTCATTTAAATAAAAAGTTACCTCCTCTTCTATTTCTATTGATCGTCGAATATCTCGGCCTTTGGTATTTCCTTCTTTGAATGCCTATTTCTATCACCTTGGCTATGGAATGCAAAGCCATCTCCTTAGCTTCACTAGTGTCTGCTCTGGAGCCTATGGTTAAGTATATTTAGTGTTTAGAAATAATGAGAAGGGGTGGCTATTTATAGCCAACTAGATTACAAATTTCTATCCCTTTCTCTTTAGACCTAGAAGAAAAAGTCCAATTCCTTGCCTACAAGCTCTAGCTGGCCTCCTCCAGGCATCTAGGCTTCCAGTTTTTTTTGCCTAAATGATTTAATAATTAAATCATTCATTTAATTAATTTATTCAAGCCTATTCGTTTGTTTAATTAACATATAACTTTTATACATCATTTTAGTTAATTTTTTGAGCTTTAAATAGATAACAAAATGTGATAAAAGTTTATTACAACATTCATGTTTAATTTATAAATTCATAAATTGATTGTACATTGGTCGAACTTGGAAATAACTAACAACATGGTTGTGTTGCCTCTCTAGTGTGAACTTAGTTCTTATTCCATATTAAAACAATTAAGTACTAAAGCATGTGCAGCTTTGCTGAAGTATATTAACAGACACAAGTTCAATTACTTAAAAATCATTTAGGTGAAATCCAATTTCTGGTCTATATTAAGCTGCACACAGTAACAGCATTTTATACATGTTTTCTTTTCTTCATCACTATATCACTTAGATATCTAGAGTTTGACCTAAGTTAAAATTTTTGTTAATATCTATATTTCATTATGTATACCACTTTAAAGTCCTTGATTCAACTAAATAGCATTTATCGGTAAACTGATTTACTTTGATCAAAGATTTTGACTTAATTGGACTACAACATACGATGATACTAACCTTCTATAATGAAGAACACGGATTCTCCCTTGAGTGGTGTTTCATTTCATGTAATTCACCATATAAAATCTATGGTCCTAACATGGTCACCATATCATGTGTTTGACCATAATGAAGGTACAACCTAGCTACTTAAGATTGACAATACCATCAAGTTTGAATACTATTATATGCTGTTACATGAGACCTTTTATTTTAACTTAATTGTATTTACCTATAGAAGACTCTCGCCGAGTCGTTCTGTGATTGTTTCAAACAATCATAAATACATAACCTCTTAGTGCACCAAACGATCATGAGTAATTCATTGTCCATCATATGGAGAGCGTTACGTACAGTAGTCTCAATAGACATATCGATATCCTTTTCTCGATTCTTCTTGACTAAGAACATCTAAGAAGTAAGTATTTACATGTCGATTTAATACTCATGGTTATAAATATATTCATAAATGCAATCGATAAAATATTTCTTCTAAGGATTTTCTACATATATATGTTTAATATATTTAATTCATTAATTAAACCTCTATACAACAATACATGTAAAAGAAAATATAACCAAAAGCATACATTTTTTGAATAAGATTTATTATAGGGTTAAACTAATATAACTATTTACATAATTGCTCCTATGACACACCCTTAACTTTATAAAATACATATAACAAAGTTTGAATACTTAATGCCTATAAAAAATCTATTTTTTATAGTTACCATATCGTACAATGAAGTTGTAGAAGTATTATTAAAAAGATGTGTAAAATTGTATTCTCGACGTACCTTATTTAGAGTGGTGAGCTTATGGTCATCGTGTTCACTTTTTACTTGTACGTTCAATGGTCCATTGAATTTCTACTTTTAATGATGCTGATTTCCAGTAGTATATACTTATTGTGCAATCAAAGCACTTAAAAGCTTTATAGGGTTCTTCAACCTTATCTGAAATGCTCAGGCTGACCCGAGCGTAATGAAAAGACAAAACACTCGAGTCAGGACTAAAATATCTCATGTAAGTCAAATTGAATAAGAAAATATGAGTGTGACGGCGTCAGAGATGTTTACGGGATTTGACATCTCCTGTCCAGTGTCAACGTGAGTGCAATAACTTAAGAGATGTTACGGGATTTTCCATCTCTCAAGGATCCGTTAAACTATCTACTATGTAGTACAATACGCTATTATAATATGTCTACATTAAAGTAAAAGTATTAAAATAGCGTTAAGCCATGGCCCATTCCACCCTTAACATAGTTTATATTCCCAAGAGCATATACAAGACCGTAGTTTCCCCAAAACCGGAAGTCACCAGAGGGCAATCCATATACTAAAGGTACAAACCAAAACGTAGTGGTCGCGAATAGGATAATCAGTATGACAAGGTACATGAGGCGATAACAACTAGGATACTAGTAGTTGCGTGATCCGGACTAATGTTGGGCATAGCAGCTACTACCCCAACACCGCGAAACAACACTCCCAAAATCGAGGGGTGCACCCAAATCGAATCACAAAAGTAATAGACATGGTAACGAAGAAGTGTGTCCGCTAGAGGTGGCGAACCTCAATGGCCCGGCGCGGCTCCTGTTTTAGTCATGTCAGGGGTCATCCAATATCGTTCTCTTTCTTCAGTCAACGCGTTCATCAAACCATCCACTTCATTATGGATTAACACTCCGCGTATAATAGTTATTAAAGTGGTTTTCGGTATCGACAGAGAGTATGTCCATATCCGATCCCGGACTCTTCAATAACTCCGTAATTATTACACCGATGGCTCTTTTACATTTTCAAAATCAATTCATAATTGATTATCAAAATATCATATTCGCTTCAAAAATCAAAGCCATTTCAAAATCATCATATCTACTCAAAATATACGATTTCATTTCAAAATCATTTTCGCCTCAATATCCCATTTCAATTTCAAAATCGTCATATCTACTCAAAATATACGATTTCATTTCAAAAATCATTTTCGCCTCACTATCTCATTTCAATTTCAAAATCGTCATATCTACTCAAAATATACGATTTCATTTCAAAAATCATTTTCGCCTCACTATCTCATTTCAATTTCAAAATCGCCATATCTACTCAAAATATACGATTCACATAAACTTGAATTCCAAAATTTAAAATTTAATCCAATTTCAAATCATCAATTTCAACTCGATTCAGCTTCTCAATAAACCATTTCAAATTATCAATTTCAAATACATATTTGAACCATAAAATAAACAATTTCACTTTCAATATATTTCGAAACTTTAAATATTTCACATTTCAAAACAGCTCATATATTTATATAAGAATATAAGATTCGCTTTAAAACCATTTCGTATTCAAATTAGAATATACTTCAATTAAACATCTGTATTAAGTAGTTTACTTAATTTCTGGAACAATTCCAATTCAATAAACTTAGATTAACATTCGGATTTCAAGAATTCATTTAAGTATTAACTTCCAGATCAATTTCAGTTCAAATCCTATTCAAATCAATTTTTTATTCAAATTTAATTCAATAGTTTCAATTTAGTCCAATTCACAAATTTCTTTGAATTTCAATTAAATTCCAAATTAATTAAATCTCAATTTCAAATAAATTTTCAATTCCAAACTCAAACTTGAAATATCATTTCTTATAAATTTTCTTAGAAATATTCAGAGTTCGATTAAAAGTCCAATCTTTTAAAACAAATCAACTTTCGAAAATTTACGACGTATTTCAATTTTTCCTTAAAATCTAAACTTCGAATAATTAAACAATTTCATTTACCAATTTCAAATTCCAACATCTCGAGCTTCAATTCAAAATAATTCAATTTCCATAAATTGGATTTTATTCATAACTTTTAAATCAAATCATTTAAATAAATTTCAAATCAACGATTTTAAAATTATTAATTTAACCAATCCGGTGTCCGTATGTAATTTTCTACCCTATGGCCAAGTGATTATTTATTTCAATTACATGTCAGGGATGAATATATATTACTTAAACCAATCACAATGTCATATGCATGTATAACAGGATATATATATAAGCAAATAAACATCCAAACATTTAAATATCAACCAATAGCATCCATCGAAATAAATCATCCAATAATCAATATAATTCACGGCAATTTCATAGTTATCAATATCGGGAAATTTGATTTCGATTAAATCCTAATTTCAATTTACTGTCAATTTAAATTTTCAATGGTGAATTCACACGACAATCTATATGACAATTAAATTTTTATCAAACAACGACAAATAAATTCATATCACTTCATAATGTCAAATTTAACTACCATAAAGATATTCAGTACGTTGTGAGCGTTATAAAACACTCACCTTGAGTTTCGATTTTTAAATCAAATCGAACAACGTTCGATTTAACCTAAAATTTTAACGAGCTCCAAATGTCTTCGGATCTAAACTGCAGCATAGCTGTCGTCGCTGCGATTCCAACGTCGCTAGATGTTTCGCCCGAAGCGGACCTCGTATGCAAAAGTTACGCTTAAATTAATATAACGATATAATTTAAAACATGATTAGCAATATAATAAAAAATTAATTAACTGTTTAACCTTCTTCTTCTTCACGCGCAGAAACCCACTCACGCACGCCTCTTTCTTCCATACGCGCGCAACTAGGAGCGACCGGACGTTGATCAGGGGATGCCATCGCGTGCGCCTCTCCTTGCTCCACCTACGCGCCAAGTTTCGCCACCCCATTCGCCACCGTTTGCACGCAAACCAAGAAAAACCGTACACGCTTCCAAGTCAGATCTGGGCGAATCCGTGACGTAAAAGCATAGATCAGCCGTATGGATTTGAAGAGCTCGCCGAGATCTACAACTTTGCTTTTGGAATTTTTTGATTTCGTTGAACGGATTGAGAGATATTAAGGAAAGAAGTTCGAGCGATTCTGGCCATTGAATAGGTGGCGGCCATGAGATAGAATTAGGGTTTCTGGATTAAAATGACAGTAAAACTGTCTTGGTTTGTGTGTGTATTTATATAGGTAGGTCCAAAGTCGTCCGAACTCCAATCGAGACGTTCCGCCAGGCGTTTATAAGGTTTTACCCCCATTCCGGACGCAATGGAACTAGTCCCAAGGCCTAATTCAATAGTATGTGGAAGATAGCTTTTTGAAGTTGATTATTTTAATTAACGACGTTAAATTTCTACGCGTTTCAAGCTCGCATGACCAAACGACAAGTCCGATTGCTACGAAAATTGAAATCTTACAATAATTCACTGTTACGGATCCGATGAAACTAGTTTCGTCGAAATCCGAGATAGTTGTAAAAATGGCTATTTCTATTGTTTAATTTCAATATAAAATTCCCAATTTTAAATTATTAACTTTTAAATCAAATTTCAATTGTTCACAAATTTCATTTTTAATTTCACAGTAATTAACAATCTTTTACAATGCAGTTTTCCATTATAAATCCAGTATAAAAGATTACATTAGATTTAGCGTTCAATTATATTGTAATTCAAATTCAAGTTATTTAATTCCAATTGAATTCTTTTATTTCGATTTACACTTTCATTATTGAATCACTCTTAACTTATACATTATTATCAATAGTTTATAATTCATTTACTTCCATTTTCTTCAGCTATCATCTTATTTAAATTCACAGTAATATTAAATTACATTCATTTACGTTGATTTCAATATTATAACTTCAATATTAAATGTAACATTTTATTTATTTCGTTGTTTACAATCAAATTCAATTCGTTTCAATTACTTGTTACAATCAAATTTAAAACTTTACTTACGTTCAATTACAAGTTAACATCTTTATCAAATTACAGTTTCAGTTATTATCTAATTTCAATCAACTATAATATTAAGTTACATTTATTTATATTAGTTTTAATAACATAAACTTCCACTATTAAATCTACCATTTTATTTATTCTTTGTTCACAATCATAACCAATTTGGTTTACAATCAAATTCAATTCATTATTTACATTCAATACAAGTTAACGTCCATATTTAATTTACAAATAAGTTATTTCAGAATTCAGTTTTGTATTTTAACTTGTAATTCACATTTAACAACACAAAATTTTATTTCCTTCGGATTTTTATCCAAAATTTTTATTTTAATTCGTATTTTTAAAGTGTTAAAAATACGGGTCGTTACATTCTCCCCCACTTAAAACTTTTCGTCCTCGAAAACGAACGGAGAAGTGGAAACCATCATTTAGATATAATTCATTCAAAATATTCAACTTATTTGCAAAATTTAGTTATAGGGTTTTTTTTTTAAATCTCAAAATTTTCTAACTCTCGGATTTTTGAAAAATTTCGGCAGCACCTCCTTTGCGCGGCTAGGACCGAAAAATTTCACAGTGGTAGTAACTACATGATATATATCTCATTACAAGAATGAGGCATCCCAAAACATAGGGAACACAATAATATACCACAACATAAACTGTAATCCGAGAACGTACTTTTATTAAGCGTTTATTAGCATTTTAACTTACATTTTGCATTTAGCGCAGAAGCGAGCTCCACAAGCGAAGCACAACCCTTTGTCACCTACTAAAATACTCAACAAACAATGATAACCAAGCATATAAAGGTAGATTGATATACTTAGCATATACAACATTTATATAACATATTTTAACTTCAAAACTGAGATTCTAAATTCAGGACAGCGAACGAATCCCAGTTTTTGGTCACCTAAACGATAAAATTTTAAAATGGAATCTGAATAAAAGTTGTTGCATTCGTTTCAGGTTTTCCGGAATGTCCAAAATCATCATATTCGGGCCATCCGTTCAAAAGTTACGGTCGTTTTACTAAATGGATACGTCTCAGCCTGGGCAATGAATTGCGCAGGCCTGAAATGTAATTTCAGATTTTCGACCTCCTAAATGATAGAAATAGGAAAGGCTTATAAAACAAAAGTTGGAGCTTAGGCTCTACGCTTTCCAGAAAGTGCAAGATCGTCAAAATCCGATACACCAGTAAAAAGTTATGGTGAGAATACTAAGGTGCTTCAGATTTCTACTTCGCACAGGCCAGCGACTAATATTGGTGTTTTAAGCCTAGTGGATGAAGGTATTTATCAAAACATTCTAAACAAAAGATATAGCACAGTTTCTAGGCTTTCCGAAAAGTCCAAGATCGTCAAATTCTGTTCAACCATTTAAAAGTTATGTTTGTTTTTGTTTCAGCATATATTGGACAATTTTGGATTTCTCCAAAAATTTGCTTTTATTATTTCAAAGTACAAACCATCAAACTTCAAATTTTCTAAAGAAACAATCATAAACACAAAGTTGTTTATTTTCTTATTTATCCATGAAATAAGTTTACATTCGATTTGTTTCCGATTTATTCAAGTTTGTTTCATTCATAATTTAAATTCAAGTCAATTTGCTTCAATTTAATTTGAATTAAATTATATTTCACTTTGCTTCAAATTTGAATTTAATTATTTAAAAATTTTATTCCGTTTATTCAATTTCATTTACACAAATGAATTCTATTTAATCAATTACCATCCATCTAACAATCAATGCATATCAAACATTAACATCCATCCAAAATCTACACTAAATCAATTATACATTTCCAAGTCAAAATTTTAATTTCATACACTTCCAAGTTTATTGATATTTAGTTTTATTCAAATTAAATTAGTTTCCATTTACTAATTTTATATTTAATTAATTTTAAATTTTAATTCATTTTACAACTTAAATTACCTTTATATTTACAACTATCAATAGATCTTCACATTTTATTATTCGCAATCACACTTGTATATTATTCATTTATTTATCCTTATTAGCATTTTAAACTTTTTAAGTATTTGGTAAGTTATAGCTATGCAAATAGAATGTAGTTAAACAATATACAACTTCTTTCGTTCAATTTGAGTGTTATACCTATTAAATAAATTTCCAATTTATTATTTTCCAAATTAAGGGTTACTACTACGATTTTAAATTAATTTTTTTTAACACTTAAATTCAATTTCACCTTTTTCAATTCATAAGTTTCTAACAATTCAAGATTTACTTTAGTTTAATAATTAAAATCATTCCTTATTAGAGAACTTAAGAATTTCAACTCCGGATTCGATTTAAACCATTTTTTTTTTAAATATATATAGATAAACACTAATATCTTTATATCTCAAATCATACTTTTTAGAAGAATTGTAATCAGCATTGAAATATATATATATATACTTATTTTCATTTCGTACTTTAGAAAATTTCAATTCAATTTCTATTTAATCCAAAAGAGTACAGAAAACTTTTAAGTGGTCTCCCCCACTTAGACTCTCGGAAATAAATGTCGATGATGCGTGCACTCATCACCGAAATCATTCTCTAGTGTCAGGAGGGGAGTATAACACTTACTTCATTTGAAATCCTTTGAAAACAATTTCTAATCGAATATACTATCATATAATACTTATATTATACATTTCAAATTTTTGTTAATAAATTTTCAAAACACCGGAATTTAAATTCTCCATCTTAATTTTAAATTCATTTTTATTTCATTTTATTTCATTTTATTTACCATTTATATTCATTGTCAATCATATTTACAAGTTTCATTTCTTAAAATCATCCAATAGTCAATAGTTAGAAATATTGACTAATCAACAATAAACGATGATAATATAATATTATCATCTCCTAACAACCAATACAATCAAAATTTATAAATTTTCAAGATAATTATTTTATATATAAAATATAATCTAAAACAATATTATGTCAATCTGTCCTATTCGAGTGTTTAGAAATTCCTATTGATGCCTTGGCGTCCCAAGTACCAACCAGAATTCATAAATACTCAACGGAACAAATTAACACAATATAAAATCATTTTTATATCAAAATTACAAATACGCTCTCTCATGTACACTCAAACTCATTCATAAGGTTTAACCCTATTTCAATGAGTTATTCCCCACTAGAGCCAAGGTAATCTAAACCAAAGCTCTGATACCAACTATAACGACCCGCATTTTTGACCGTTCAAGTCAACAATAATCCACACATGTCCAACTCAAACCGTTCAAAAAGGCAGATGGTTATTGGGGTTAAATAAGAAAAGGAAAGAAAGAACAGAAGCAAACTCAGAATCTTGCAGCGGAAGGAACAAGATATAATAATAAAATAACAGTTCATGAAGCTGTTAAATAAATAAATTTGATTATTATTATACATCATAAATCAGAGTTACATACATATCAGAGATAATACAATAATGCAGCGGAAAAATAATATGGTAGTAGAATACAAATGATGTAATACCAAACTCCGTCTTCGTCCTCCAAAATAGATCTTCAACCTTATCTGAAATGCTCAGGCTGACCCAAGCGTAATGAAAAGACAAAACACTCGAGTCAGGACTAAAATATCTCATGTAAGTCAAATCGAATAAGAAAATATGAGTGTGACGGCGTCAGAGATGTTTACGGGGTTTGACATCTCCTGTCCAGTGTCAACGTGAGTGCAATAACTTAAGAGATGTTACGGGATTTTCCATCTCTCAAGGATCCGTTAAACTATCTACTATGTAGTACAATACGCTATTATAATATGTCTACATTAAAGTAAAAGTATTAAAATAGCGTTAAGCCATGGCCCATTCCACCCTTAACACAGTTTATATTCCCAAGAGCATATACAAGACCGTAGTTTCCCCAAAACCGGAAGTCACCAGAGGGCAATCCATATACTAAAGGTACAAACCAAAACGTAGTGGTCGCGAATAGGATAATCAGTATGACAAGGTACATGAGGCGATACCAACTAGGATACTAGTAGTTGCGTGATCCGGACTGATGTTGGGCATAGCAGCTACTACCCCAACACCGCGAAACAACACTCCCAAAATCGAGGGGTGCACCCAAATCGAATCACAAAAGTAATAGACATGGTAACGAAGAAGTGTGTCCGCTAGAGGTGGCGAACCTCAATGGCCCGGCGCGGCTCCTGTTTTAGTCATGTCAGGGGTCATCCAATATCGTTCTCTTTCTTCAGTCAACGCGTTCATCAAACCATCCACTTCATTCTGGATCAACACTCCGCGTATAATAGTTATTAAAGTGGTTTTCGGTATCGACAGAGAGTATGTCCATATCCGATCCCGGACTCTTCAATAACTCCGTAATTATTACACCGATGGCTCTTTTACATTTTCAAAATCAATTCATAATTGATTATCAAAATATCATATTCGCTTCAAAAATCAAAGCCATTTCAAAATCATCATATCTACTCAAAATATACGATTTCATTTCAAAATCATTTTCGCCTCAATATCTCATTTCAATTTCAAAATCGTCATATCTACTCAAAATATACGATTTCATTTCAAAAATCATTTTCGCCTCACTATCTCATTTCAATTTCAAAATCGTCATATCTACTCAAAATATACGATTTCATTTCAAAAATCATTTTCGCCTCACTATCTCATTTCAATTTCAAAATCGCCATATCTACTCAAAATATACGATTCACATAAGCTTGAATTCCAAAATTTAAAATTTAATCCAATTTCAAATCATCAATTTCAACTCGATTCAGCTTCTCAATAAACCATTTCAAATTATCAATTTCAAATACATATTTGAACCATAAAATAAACAATTTCACTTTCAATATATTTCAAAACTTTAAATATTTCACATTTCAAAACAGCTCATATATTTATATAAGAATATAAGATTCGCTTTAAAACCATTTCGTATTCAAATTAGAATATACTTCAATTAAACATCCGTATTAAGTAGTTTACTTAATTTCTGGAACAATTCCAATTCAATAAACTTAGATTAACATTCGGATTTCAAGAATTCATTTAAGTATTAACTTCCAGATCAATTTCAGTTCAAATCCTATTCAAATCAATTTTTTCTTCAAATTTAATTCAATAGTTTCAATTTAGTCCAATTCACAAATTTCTTTGAATTTCAATTAAATTCCAAATTAATTAAATCTCAATTTCAAATAAATTTTCAATTCCAAACTCAAACTTGAAATATCATTTCTTATAAATTTTCTTAGAAATATTCAGAGTTCGATTAAAAGTCCAATCTTTTAAAACAAATCAACTTTCGAAAATTTACGACGTATTTCAATTTTTCCTTAAAATCTAAACTTCGAATAATTAAACAATTTCATTTACCAATTTCAAATTCCAACATCTCGAGCTTCAATTCAAAATAATTCAATTTCCATAAATTGGATTTTATTCATAACTTTTAAATCAAATCATTTAAATAAATTTCAAATCAACGATTTTAAAATTATTAATTTAACCAATCCGGTGTCCATATGTAATTTTCTATCCTATGGCCAAGTGATTATTTATTTCAATTACATGTCAGGGATGAATATATATTACTTAAACCAATCACAATGTCATATGCATGTATAACAGGATATATATATAAGCAAATAAACATCCAAACATTTAAATATCGACCAATAGCATCCATCGAAATAAATCATCCAATAATCAATACAATTCACGGCAATTTCATAGTTATCAATATCGGGAAATTTGATTTCGATTAAATCCTAATTTCAATTTACTGTCAATTTAAATTTTCAACGGTGAATTCACACGACAATCTATATGACAATTAAATTTTTATCAAACAACGACAAATAAATTCATATCACTTCATAATGTCAAATTTAACTACCATAAAGATATTCAGTACGTTGTGAGCGTTATAAAACACTCACCTTGAGTTTCGATTTTTAAATCAAATCGAACAACGTTCGATTTAACCTAAAATTTTAACGAGCTCCAAATGTCTTCGGATCTAAACTGTAGCGTAACTGTCGTCGCTGCGATTCCAACGTCGCTAGATGTTTCGCCCGAAGCGGACCTCGTATGCAAAAGTTACGCTTAAATTAATATAACGATATAATTTAAAACATGATTAGCAATATAATAAAAATTAATTAACCGTTTAACCTTCTTCTTCTTCACGCGCAGAAACCCACTCACGCACGCCTCTTTCTTCCATACGCGCGCAACTAGGAGCGACCAGACGTTGATCAGGGGATGCCATCGCGTGCGCCTCTCCTTGCTCCACCTACGCGCCAAGTTTCGCCACCCCATTCGCCACCGTTTGCACGCAAACCAAGAAAAACCGTACACGCTTCCAAGTCAGATCTGGGCGAATCCGTGACGTAAAAGCATAGATCAGCCGTATGGATTTGAAGAGCTCGCCGAGATCTACAACTTTGCTTTTGGAATTTTTTGATTTCGTTGAACGGATTGAGAGATATTAAGGAAAGAAGTTCGAGCGATTCTGGCCATTGAATAGGTGGCGGCCATGAGATAGAATTAGGGTTTCTGGATAGAAATGACAGTAAAACTGTCTTGGTTTGTGTGTGTATTTATATAGGTAGGTCCAAAGTCGTCCGAACTCCAATCGAGACGTGCCGCCAGGCGTTTTTAAGGTTTTACCCCCATTCCGGACGCAATGGAACTAGTCCCAAGGCCTAATTCAATCGTATGTGCAAGATAGCTTTTTGAAGTCGATTATTTTAATTAACGACGTTAAATTTCTACGCGTTTCAAGCTCGCACGACCAAACGACAAGTCCGATTGCTACGAAAATTGAAATCTTACAATAATTCACTGTTACTGATCCGATGAAACTAGTTTCGTCGAAATCCGAGACAGTTGTAAAAATGGCTATTTCTACTGTTTAATTTCAATATAAAATTCCCAATTTTAAATTATTAACTTTTAAATCAAATTCAATTGTTCACAATTTCATTTTTAATTTCACAGTAATTAACAATCTTTTACAATGCAGTTTTCCATTATAAATCCAGTATAAAAGATTACATTAGATTCAGCGTTCAATTATATTGTAGTTCAAATTCAAGTTATTTAATTCCAATTGAATTCTTTTATTTCGATTTACACTTTCATTATTGAATCACTCATAACTTATACATTTTTATCAATAGTTTATAATTCATTTACTTCCATTTTCTTCAGCTATCATCTTATTTAAATTCACAGTAATATTAAATTACATTCATTTACGTTGATTTCAATATTATAACTTCAATATTAAATGTAACATTTTATTTATTTCGTTGTTTACAATCAAATTCAATTCGTTTCAATTACTTGTTACAATCAAATTTAAAACTTTACTTACGTTCAATTACAAGTTAACATCTTTATCAAATTACAGTTTCAGTTATTATCTGATTTCAATCAACTATAATATTAAGTTACATTTATTTATATTAGTTTTAATAACATAAACTTCCACTATTAAATCTACCATTTTATTTATTCTTTGTTCACAATCCTAACCAATTTGGTTTACAATCAAATTCAATTCATTATTTACATTCAATACAAGTTAACGTCCATATTTAATTTACAAATAAGTTATTTCAGAATTCAGTTTTGTATTTTAACTTGTAATTCACATTTAACAACACAAAATTTTATTTCCTTCGGATTTTTATCCAAAATTTTTATTTTAATTCGTATTTTTAAAGTGTTAAAAATACGGGTCGTTACAGTGGAGGTGCAAAAAGCCATAACAGGGATATATTGGAAAATGATGGAGTTGTAAAAATCTTTGTTGAACATAAAATTAAATCTCCAAAGTTGATTTATTCTCATTCCTACATCATTTGTATAGAAGCAAGAACATTCTTCACTCCTATATAATAAAACCAAAGAATATCATGATTCATGCACCCTTGACTTAGTGAATAAAATAGAGTTCTAATTTTGTATTGAGTGCTTAGGACTTAATCTTAGACCTATACCCCAAATTTATTGATTTGATTTATAAAATAACCGGACATATTAATCGTTTTCAATAAAGTTGTTGAAGCAGGTGCGAAAAATCCTTGATTTAGCAAGGTTGGCAGAAAATAGCTAGGGCTGTCAATGGATACCCGAAAAATCCGAAATCCGTCCGCATCCGGATCCGAAAAGCGGATAAATATCCGATATCCGGAAAAACGGATGCGGATGCGGATACGAAGACATCCGCATCCGAAAATTATCCGTTCGGTTTTTGTCAAGATTATAGTTCGAATTATGTGTTTTATTACAGTGAAAGATATTTGTTTATTATTGTATTATGTTAGTAGTTTATATTATATGCACTTAATACTTTTTAACTGCTTGAAACTATTTATTATCATCATATTTGTTAATTTTTAACACTTTTATAATCAATGGGATTGAAAAATATTTATGTTATACTAAAATTTTCTTTTTATAATTCTTGATTTATCGGCCGTGAGCGGATAGGATAATTACCCGATATATGTCCGTATCCGCGGATGCGGATATCTGATATCCGAAAATGATTTCGGATGCGGATGCAGATATGGCACTATCCGCATCCGAAAGCATCCGTTGACAGGTCTAAAAATAGCCAGGCTTTAAGCGGATCTACTATTTAACGACGCTGACTGAAAAGGCATTGCGGTCAAATTGTGTTTAGCGATTTAGTAGGGCATTAGCATGGCATTAGTGAGGCTTTAACTGCATAGCTGTATAGAATGGAGAAGGGTATTATTGTATTTGTCATGCTTCATAAATCTATTATTTAAAAAATATTAAAATACCTTTACATTATTGACAAATTTGAAGTGGGAATCATTCGAGATTGCAAGTGTTCTTAAGAAAAACACTTCTATAATTGACGGTGAAATCTATGTCATGCAAGGGATAAAAAAATAATGTATTAAATATGTCAAACATTATAGGGTGAAAGCTAACAATGATGTGTAAGTAGTTTATCTAGTGAATTATATAAAAGTGAAAATAGGAAGATATGTTGACATTTTTTAAATTATATATATATATATATATAATTAACGAAATTATGTACCGCAACAGTGTAAAAATTCGTAAAGTAACATAATCAATACTACTATGAAAATCATAGAGATGTCGAACTACGCAAATATGTTAGACAATTAATAGTTTGAACAAGCTATACTTGTACTAAAAATTAGTAGTAATTATAAATCAATTCTATATATCAATGGCAATTCAAAAAAATGAGCATATAGTGGTTAACATGCTTATTAGCTACTGATGCATTAGAGATCTATCACCAACCAACTTAATAACTTTTTTCCGTTAGTAGTGGCATCTTACATGTCTAATGAATTATGTTAAATTTATGGAATATGTTACAATAATGGGAGAAAGTTAGTAGTTATTAAGTCCGGCCATAATTTAAAAATACAAATCATAACAAACTTTATTAATCCCAATTTGGGATAATCTTCTTTATAAAGCTTTAAATTATAATTAAATTAAATATTTACCATCACTAATGATTATTTTAATAAAAGAAATTACCTATATTGTCAATTATCAAGTAATATGCAGAGTAATTCAGTGTGTATTTCTTTATCCTAAAGCACAAATAATATTATAGTTTTGATATATGTCTTATTTGATAACTAGTGTAAGAATATGAGTAACACATAATATTTATGTACGCATGATGTTTGAAAAGTTCAAATTTAATAGGTAAACTCACTAATGATAAATGCAAATTACCTTCAAATATTTGCTACCTCAAAACTATGCATAAAACACTCACTAGAACTTGCCAAGTCTTCCAATTATGTATGATAAAAGATGTTTTAGTAGACATGTTTAAAATTTTCTATAGACATGAATGGATGATTCTAATATTTTTGTGAAATTAAAATAACAAGAAAATGGATTAACTTTCTCATTAAAGCAAACTAAGCAATAAGAACATCATTTATTCCACTTTATGTTAAAATTTAGGACGAGAATCCTAACAATATGCAAAGTTAAGGTTTAAAATATAAAATTATTAATGATACGCAAATCAAATTTGTGAATATGCTAGCATAAAATATTCGTAAAATTCTCTTTCAAATTTGGAAGTTGTACATTTCCAAATTATTTGCTAATGTTATGAAACAAAAGTTTCTCTAGACAAATTGTGGAATTGTTATATCTTAAAATTTATAAAATTATCATAAGATAGTTGTAGTTAGGTTTCAACTAAACAAAAAAAATGAAAAAGAAGAAATTAATCAAGAGTAGAAAGGTAAATTTGATAAATCATTTTAGATACATAAATGAAAAGGGGTATGAATTGTTAACAAACAATGGAAATATTCTTTAAAGAATCTAAATTAGAAAAATTGAAGTATGAATACCAAGAAACCTACCTGGAAGTTCACCTCGATGACGACCTCGATTTCATTCCATAGTTGCACTGATGTAGGTCGTCGTGACTGATCCACCACTTTCGCCGCGGTCCTAGCTACCATGTGGAATAATCCATTTACCCCATCCTTGTTTATCTCCTACGTGAAGGTGACGCTAGCAACCACTATGGGGTTGTTCTCATTATATATAAGTTGGTCTCCTTTTCGAACATGAAGGGGTGGGGTCGGCCCCTACTAGACTATATTCGCTTGTCCTTCGTCCTCTACCGCTTGGGGATGCAAATCTGGAGAGTACCAAGATTTTTTTTATGATGGTAGGAAGCACGAGATTAGGACGTTCTCATTAGGAGGAAGGATGGGAAGAGGAATAATGATGGGTGCTTGTGGATTGCTCAGGGTGGCACCCTCCCATTAGGCGACTAGCAGGGCGTCTTATTGGAGGGACTGGTCGGGACCGATATTGCTTTATTGGGACTCATGCAGTTTAGAGAAGCCATATTGAACCATTGCAAAACAAAATAAAGAAAAGAAGATTAATAACTTAAAAAAAGTACCTTCAAAAAAATAACTTAAAATATACATGACATAAAATGCGATATGTAAAGAAGTTTACTAACAAGAAAACAATGAATAAACCAAAGACAAAACAAATTCTATCTACCCTTAGCAAGTTGAATCTGATGCTTCTTCTTAACTAGGTTTTGCCAAGATGACTCGGTGTTACTTTCTTCATATGGTGCCCTTATAGGATGATACATGCCAGGGAACATGGCTACGTGTTGGGCATTGGATCCTGTAGTAGGATGGACATCCTCGATGAAATTTGTACTATCTAGGGTGTTCGCGGCCCTAGCCTATGCTGCAGTCCTCTCTGACTCCGGGTCTCAGGTGTGCTAATGTTGTTATAGGAACAAGAGGCATTACACTTGATGGCTAGAGTACTATTCCATAGCCCCTCTTGCCCAGTGGCAGTCCCCTATATTACCTTTTGCACTATGTCATATAAGCAGGGGTCATATGCTTGCCACTTACCCTCATCGCTATGATCGCATACCACCGAGCTGGTGACACTACTAGAATAACAGTAAATCGCGACAAATGTTACCGACGGTCGCCGATGGTTATTTCCGACAGATAGCGACGACTAAATATCTCCGTAGATTTTACATTAATAAATATAGTAGCCTTGGTAAACCATTAAAAAAGGATGTAAATTTTCCATCGGCGGCTGTCGAAATCCGTCGAAATAAAGCTTGTATATAGGCAGCAAGCTGAGACCTGATTCATTATCCCCTTTCCCCCCAAATTCACCAAATCCCTAACTCCATCACCTCCTCCCCGTCGTCAGCCAGCCCTCACGCCTCCCCGATCATCTCCAACTTAATCATTCTCCACTCTCGACAAGCCTAGGCTCTTCATCAATCTCCAATCAGTTTTTATTCCTAAACCCTAATTTATTTTGATTTGTCAAATTAGGGTTAATTTGTTATTATAATTGTTTATAATACCCCATTGATCATTTACTATACCCCATTGAATGCTAATAACAGTTATTATCATCTAAATGTCAAAAACATTAATTTGTTTAGTGTATGTTAGTGTATATACGTTGATTAGTTAGTGCATATGCGCATTAGAGCTAGCTTGGGTTAATTAGGGTAGATGTGCATGATTTAGTGTATGTGTTTTCTAAATTGTCAAACACGATAATTAGTGCTTTAGTTTTTATAAATCCCCCTTAGACAGTTTTTGACCCCATTTGACAAGTATTGTATATGATCGTTGTGTGGATATTCTTTTTTGGCACAGAACGAACACCTATATTCATCTAATACAATATCTGTCGGATTTGTCCCTGTATTTGACAAGTTACAAACACAATAAAGTAATTACATTATGTAAATTATTTCATTTTAAACGGTTCACAAAATTTCAACAACACTTGCTTTTTGTTCCTTGTGTACACGCATTTGTTTACGATACGGGGAACACAGAGGAAATGCTGTCGAAATTTTGTTGACTCGTTTAAAATGAAATGATTTACGAAATGCAATTACTATTGTGTTTGTAATGGGAAGTAGGATGATCGACCATTAAAGTAGAAAATAGTAACCTAAAAATTTAATATTATATTCATAATATCAATCAGTAAAATGTATAAAAGATAATTAAAATGAATTATGGTTAAAGAAACAATAAAATGTATAAATGAATTGAAAAATAAAAATTTAAAAAAACAATACTATATAATATATAGAACATTAAACTGTACGATTGAATTGAAAAATAAAATGCCAATCCATAAAATAATTAATACTTTTTTTAATTTCTATCATATGTTTTAAAGTATGAAAAATGGTCAATTATTTTATTGATCGAAGCTGGATGTATCAACAACAAAGGGAAATGAAAGGCTCAATAAGTGAACATTTTTATAATGGTGTACACGTATTTATTGAATTCTCTTTAAGTAATAATGGAAACGACAAAGAAATTCTTTGTCCATGTAGTAGGTGCAAATTGTTGAAGCACTTGACACTAAATATGGTTAGAGTTCATTTGCGCTAGTACAATTTCATGTCGAATAATTTGGTGTGGGATCCTTATGGAGAAATTGTAGCACCTAATCATGTACAGTCAGAGGAGGAGGTTGGTAATGAAATTATTACGACGAATCTCATAGAAGATATGGTTGAAGATGCAGATCAATCAATGTTCCCTACAGTTGAAGTTGAATGATGCTGTTAATGTCTAAGAAGAACCAAATGTTAGAGCAAATTTTTTTTATGATTTATTGGATGTTGCTAAGAAATCCCTTTGGAATGGCTGTACAAGCGGCACTCAATTATCAGTAACTGTAGAGTACATTGCGATGAAATCAAAAATCAACTTCACAGAAGCCATATTTACAGCTGTTGTGTAAGTCACTAAATGGCATATGCCACTCGATAACTTAATGTGGAAAAA
Organism: Allium fistulosum; assembly: GCA_030737815.1. Taxonomy (NCBI): domain Eukaryota; kingdom Viridiplantae; phylum Streptophyta; class Magnoliopsida; order Asparagales; family Amaryllidaceae; genus Allium; species Allium fistulosum. Next base: position 407,247,505 of record CM060908.1, on the reverse strand, counting down.
TCATTATGAAGTGAAAAAACTTATGTCTGCTTTTGGTTTGCCGTATAAAAGAATAGATACATGTTTAAATGGTTGCATGTTATTTTGGAAAGAAGACATCAATCTTAGAAATTGTAGAATATGTAACCAGGAAAATACAAACCAAGAAAAAAGAAGGGAAAGGAAGTTCCATAGTAGTGTATGCATTACTTACCTATCACTCCTAGACTTTAAAGGTTATATGCATCTTTTGTAATAGCGCATCATACGTGATGACACAATGTGAGAACACAAGAAGAAGGTATGTTAACACACCCCGCTGATGGAGAACCATGGAAGCATTTTGATAAGAAATATCCCACTTTCGCAGTAGAGAGCCATAATGTTAGACTTGGTTATTAAAAATCCATTTATAACAATCTTCCCATATTTTTGGAATTTATTCGATAAGATTTCGAAAATCAATTTTAATACTTTAAAAATTCCTTCTTTCAATAAATTCAATTCTTAACAATAAGTTCACTTAAAATTTTCCACTTTAATTTCAAAATCCAATTTATATTCATTTCTGGTATCCAACGATACCAAAAATACATTCGGCTAAATTTTAGCCTTCACAATTTCAATTATCAATAAATCATTCACAGATTATCAATAAATCACATCATTCACATATGAAATAATATTCAACAATTTGAGGAATCCAGTTGGATCCCTCCAACCTGTTTCCCTGCATCCACAGATGTTAGCACAATACCAATTCCACTTCGAGGTGGAATATCGCGGTATATAGGATTTTATAAAAATATCATCCGGTGTATGGGTGGATTTTCACCATTTTCTCAATTTGGTTCTAAATATTCATCTTGGCCTATAATCGTTACACTTTACAATTTACCTCCGTGTATGTGTATGAAAACTCCATATATGTTCCTCACAATCGTCATCCCTAGCCCTGATGACCTAACATAAGGAATCGATGTTTATTTACAACTTTTACTTAAAGTGTTGAAAACATTATGGTACAAAGGAGTTGAAACATACGGTATTTCAAAAAAAAGGATTTTTGTATGTTCACTTCTTTGTTGTGGACTATTAGCGATTTTCTTGCGTATGCAATGCTTTCGGGTTGGAGTACGGTCGGTCATCTCGCTTGTCCTTATTACATGGAAGAAACACAAGCATTTTCTTTACCGCATGGGAAGAAAATTTCGTGGTTTGATTGTCATCGGTGTTTTCTCCATATTAATCGTCCTCTTAGAAAAGATAAAAAACTTTACATCTAATAGACATGAGACTTTGCGACCACCAATGGTTTGGTCAAGCGAATATATATATGACCTTGTGAAGGATTATCCAAAGATACATGAAATCGGAGAGCAAAATGAAATTCAAGGTAAATCGAAGATTCATAATTGGTGCAAACAAAGTATATTTTGGGAGTTGCCTTATTGGAAAAATCTCCTAATTCGTCATAATATTGACATGATGCACTACGAGAAAAACGTGCTTAATAATGTGTTTAATATAGTTTTTAATGTTAAGGGCAAGACTAAGGATGATTTAAAATCAAGACATCAAGACATGATATACAAGATATATATAATCGTCCTGAGCTTCATATCAAGCCAAATGACACTAAAAAACCCAAAGCATGCTATGAGCTAGACAATAACCAAATTAAAGTGCCGTTAAAATGGGTGGAAGGATTATGATTTCCCGATGGGATTTCTTCTAATCTTCGTAGATGTGTCGACTATAAAAACGGTAAACTAAGTGGGATGAAAAGCCATCATTGTCATGTATTGATGGAAAATCTATTACCTGTCACTTTCAAAGAACTCTTGCCTGCAAAAGTTTGGAAAGTTGTAATGAAACTTAGTTCATTTTATAAGAAGTTATGTTCCACTATGTTAAAAGTTGATCATCTCGTGAACTTGAGGAAGAAATCTCTCTACTGCTCTACGAACTGGAGAAAATATTCTCTCCAGGTTTCTTCAATGTAATAAAGCATTTACCCGTTCATCTTGCAAATGAAGCACGTCTTCGAGGTCCTGTGCAATATGGATGGATGTATCCATTTGAGAGTTATTAATATTGAGTATCTTAAATATTAATTTAATTACATATATAAGTAAATTTTAATTTGAAATAATTTTTAATAGGTACTTAAATCATCTGAAGAAAAAAGTGAGACAAAAAGCACGAGTTGAAGGTTCAATTTGCAAATCATATACCGAAGAAGAAGCTTCGTTCTTTTTCTCCCATTATTTCAACGATCATATGAACTTATCATTTGACAGTGCTACGCATAATGATGAAGGCGTGGAACAAGATTCTTCTAAAGCGATGTTATCTATTTTTAGACAATATGACCGACCAGTTGGAAATATGTGGACGAATGGTTAGACGATAGAGGTACCATTTAGCGCACAAATATATTCTTCTTAATTGTACTGAAGTTGCACCATTTGTTAGGTAAAATTAAATAACAAGTATGGATATGTTTATTTTAATAATACACCTGTATATTAAATATAATGCAACATATCATCTATATCTGCACTGTTTATGAATCACAACATCCAAGCGGTGATATCAGTAAAGATTTCGCTAGTTGGTTTTCAAACTACATTTATGATCCGATAAATTGTGTGGTCGATGAAGGATTGAAACATCTTGCGATGGGACAAAAAAAATTCAAGACATATCCAATATTCTTCGTCAATGGATATAAATTCAACACCAAAGAATATGGTGCTGAAAAATTAACTAACAGTACCAGTGTATTTGTTAAAGGCAGTGATGATCCAAATGATCATAAAAAGGATTTTTATGTTGTGTTAACCCAAGTTTTGCAATTGACATATTTCACAAGACCTGCGGAGGAAGTTTTTTTATTTAGATGCAACTAGTTCGGCAATGTTTCAGGTTCTGGAATCAATGTGCACCCTAATTATAATCTTATTGAAATAAAGCAAGCCTCGCTTTATCATAAGTATGATCCTTTCATACTCTCCAAACAAGCCCTACAATTTTATTACACTCCTTATCAATCTCTAAAAAGAGATAAAGCAGATTGGTCGGCAGCTTTTAATACGAAGAAAATATTTACGTTTGATGGAAATAATATTCCAAACGAACAATCTTATCAAGCAGATATCGAGGAAAATTGCGAAATAACAATAACTGACGATCAAATCGATTTTGGACCTCTAAACAATGAATCAAATGTATTAGTAGAAGCATTTGAGACTGCAGAGGAAAACAGTATAGAGTACGAGACCGAGTCTAAATCAGAAAACAATGAGGACTGATTAATAATGTACATTTTAATAGTAGGTACGTAGTTTATGCGATTATTTATGTTACAATTTTCTCATTAATAATGATAGGCTTTCTCATAATTAAACACTACGCCATAAATGACCTTCTGCAACATTTTTGCAAGGTGTTGCCAGCTAAAATGTTGCGATAGATATAAAATTTTGGTCCTACTGCAACGTTGTATTTATGGTGTTACCTTAGCCATAAAAATGTGTTGCTCTAGCTAAAAAAGTGTAACACGATGCAACATTTTTATATAGTGTTGCTATAGATATATTCAGATTAAAAAATTAATAAAATTAGCAATCCGCGTGAATACGATCCAACGGTCTACATTTAATCCGATTGTTAAACTGGATCACCACTACAATTTGCTCCAAATTTTCGTTTTCCCGCTTTACTTTTCATATCATTTTCGTTCTCACCCCCAATTTCCAAATCCCTAATTTCCAAATCGTAACCATTCACGATTCTTTCAAATTCTAAAAATTTACAATTCGTTCAAAAAAACTTTTTCGATCTTCTTCAAATTCGAAATCCACAAATCATTCAAATTCCTCTGTTTGATCATTACAAATTAATTCCCACTTCATAGTTAAATCTTAATCTCGCAACTTCAATTTCATAGCCAACGGAAATTTTTTTTCTAATCAACTCCAATTTGGAAAATCGAAATCGTTTTCAATTTTTTTTTCGAATAGAAAAACTTGTTCGCGTCTGGAGTTCGACGAGGAGGCGGTTATGGTTCCAGATAAGGTTCGAGGGGATTTCGTTCTCAATAGGAAGGGGGTGCGAAGTGGTAGGCAAGTTGTTCGTGGACGGTTGGTTTTTGGGGATTTGGTCGATGGATTGTTGGTTGTTCTTGGTCGATTGTCGCGGTGTGCTGGAGGATTTTTCGGTTTCAAAGTGTTCGTGAAGGCAAGGCTGAAGGGTGATGGAAAGAATTAGTGGGCTTGGTTGCTGAATTGGGGAGTTGCGAATGTCAATTGTTGAAGGAAGTGGAGAAGGTGATTGTCGTTTGAAGGAGATGGTGGCTCGACAGAAGTGGTGATATGAAGTACGTGTGTAGAGATGAACTGGAATTGAGCTGTGGTGTATACTGTTGTGTTGAGCTATGGTGATGGAATGATAGAAGGCGATCAGAATAGTGGATGTGATTTAGGTGATATCAGTCTGTTTTTTTTATGAAATTGTTCGGGGATGTTTGAATGGTTAGTAGCTCTATCGCAGTTTGTATTGAAGTGTAATGAGCAGGTGTGTATTTTTTGGGTTGTGGGGTGATTTTAGATGCATCATAGATTCATAGATGGTAGTTGCAACAGAGTTGTTGTGTTATGAGGTGTTGTTGATTGAAGAGTATATGACAGTGTGTATGAGCAGTTGTTTATTGGTGGTTAGAGGATATATTGTGATATCGTGGTCTGATTTTGCTGCATATGAGTGTGGAGATAGTGTTGTTGTATTGATTTCAGAAGGCACAGTTTGGTATGTAGTGTGGTTGTAGAAAGCAAGCAGCTAGCAGGGGATGTTGATGGTTGGTTTCAGTGTAGTAGTTCGATGGGTGAAGTGATGCAGGAGATTTGGAGTGGCGGTGGTCTTCAAGTGCTTTGCAAGCCAGTGATGATTGGGTGGAGTGGCGTTTGTGTGGCAAGTGTGGAAGGGGCAGTAAAGGGTTGATGATGATGGAATGAAGGCAGCAAGCAGGATGATGAGTTGAATACAGTGGCGATTGATAGTGCAGTTAGTATTGGTTTTGGGTAGTGGTTTGTTGCTTGGTTGCTGTGAGTGATATGTATAGGAGGTTATGTAGGGTGTCAGTAAAGTGAAGTTAGAAGGACAGGGGGTTGTGTTCGGTTGTGATAGAGGACAGTAAAGTAGGCTTTGTAGTCTGGTATGATAGAGGACTGCGGTGCCCCGGACCCCCACCGGCGCTGCGCCCGAACCCGCTTCTCGGCTCGCCTTTGGCTCGGCACTCGGCTCGCCTTCGGGTCGGCATATATTTGTCAATGTCGGTGTCTGTATAAATTGAAACTGCATATGTAATGAGTGAACTGAGTGATGTAGTGAGGAATATCTGTATATGTGAATATCAGTGTTATATATCATTGAATTGTAAAATAGTGGAGTCAGGAATTTGTACTATTTCAAATGTTGAAATAAAATATTTATTTAAATAAATTACTGTTTAAATATCAAATTCTGTGCAATAGCATTTTATTAAATAAATATTTATTTTTATTAAAAAATCAAATATGCTCTACATTGTTGGCCCCACAAATTCAAAAAGTTCATATCTATAGCAACATTTTGGAATGTTGCTACAGATACCTATGGGTGTTGCCATAGACCCAAATAGGGTTCTATTGCAACAATATTACTTATGTTGCCTTAGATAGTCAAAATGTTGCCTTTGAGGTCTAAGGCAACGGCAAAAATTGCATCACCCTAAAAGTGTTGCCATAGACCTATGGCAACATTTTTCGGGCCTGAGCCAACATTTTTTTGTGTTGCAGTAGGCCATTTATGGCGTAGTGAAATGATATGTTCTTTCATAAGGAAATGATATGTTTGTGATAGGTATTATGTCTTTTTATGACGCCGTGGTTCTTCCCATTCAAGTTCCCCCTCTTCTTCTCAAAGATGGACCGCCGTTGGAGGTGATGGCAGCGGCCCATCAGAGCAGGCACCACATAACATAGTGACTTTGCAGCCTAGTCATGATTTATTAAAGGTCCATTTCATATTTAACACAGGGGATTTGAGCTAAAGCCATCAGAGCTTGTTCTTAGTATTCAAAGCAGGCTTACATGAGCAGGATGACTGCATGTTGGCCTAGATGGAGTAAGATCACAGACCCCATCAGGCAGAGTATCTGGCAGGACTTCCTTGTGAGTTTAAATTTATATATCATTATATATTACCACTTTACAATTTGCTGGTTAAGTATAAATGTATAACTTATATTTTCTCAACGTGCATGGCGCGGTAGACTTGCAAAAAGCTAACATTCCCCTTTGCCAATGCCATTGGAGTTTAAAAATTGCTAAGAATTACTGGGACACAATGTCTGGCCTTAGGAAAGTGGGGAAGAAGCCTAACTGGATGAGCGCTAGCTTGTGGGATTCTTGGGTTGCTTGGTGGAGCAGCGATGAATTTATTGTCATTCTATCATATATAACTTAAATTTGTTTTACAGGTGTAAAATATAATGTCCAATTTAAATTTGCAGGCGGAATCAGAGAGGAACTTTGCAATAAAAACAAGAACCCGATCACACATCGTGGTGGTTCCAAGTAATTTCAGCATCACCGTGAGGATCTGCTAAATTTATGAATTGCAATTATAATCAGTTATTACATTTGTATATTTTAAGTTATAAGTTATTAATAAACACTTATTACAATAGTAATACATATATACTAACTATTGCAGGAAAGAGCGCGTGGAGGTACCGTCTTATATAGGGATGTATTTGCTCATACTTATGCCATCAAGCAGACAGACGAAGCTGGCAATCTCATGCATGGGAGGACGACGATAAAGCAACCGCTTCCTATATAAACATATTTTAAATCTTAAGTTATTAATATTGATCTGTTTAAGTAATTAGTTATAAAGAATTAAAATAATGTTGTGCAAATTTCAATTGTATTTTCTATTGCATTGTAGGAAAAATTTCAGGAAGCACGAGCACAGATGCTGCAGGAAACGGGACGGGAAGATTTGACGCATGATGAGGAGGATGCTATTTTTGACTATATCATGGAACCGACGTCACGATGTAGGCTTTTTGGCTTTGGCAACCAAGCGGTAACTTACAAAAATAGACTACCTTATAAAAGTTGCAATATATTTATGAAATTTACGTAGGTTCTATAACAATTTATTTCTATTCGTAGGTTAGGACCTACCAGAAAGAGTGCCAAAAAACTTAGGACAAAGCAAAGATTGCAAAGCTAAGAGCCATGGTGCACAGCTATAGGAGCAAGACCCCTTTCGTGCTGTGGAGATGGCGCAGCTGAACCAGCGCTTGGCAGAGCTTGTGCAGCAGCATGGACATTCCCTTCATCGTCAGGTGCTTCCGGAGGCGAGGACGAGTCTTTATAGGTACGCTATTTTGTGCTTTATTTAGACATTGTATATATGCACTTGGAGATGGTGAGTGTGATGTATTTTGTTATGTTCGATATACGTTGATGAGAGGTTGGATGTTTAATGTTGATTTGGGTGTGTTTGATAAATTTTGTGAAGATGTTGGATGATTGATGTTGATTTGATATGCTTGGTACATTTTATGGAGATGTTTAATTTTATGTTTGTTATTGTTTGAGCTTGATTTGTTGTAAGTATTGTTGTTGGTATAATATGTGATTTTAGCTTTTATATATATATGATATATATGTGTGAAATGGAGCTTTGAAATATATTGATGTATATGGATTGTAGGGGAAACGAATGGCTGCTCGCACAAAAAAGAAACACCCAGATTAGCGTCGGCTATCTGGTCATAATATTCCGACGGATAGTGACGGCTACGATAGATTATTGGTATGGTTTGTGACCAAGTGTACACCGCTAGCCTTCAAAAATTTGTCACTAATTCTCGTCGAAAAGAGTCGGCAAGCGCGTATGCTATTCCGACGGATATGCCGACAGCTAGCAACGACCGCCGAGCGCTATATGCCATTGGAATTTGATGTTATGTTTGTAGTGTGACACCCCATCCTTGGTCGACTTTTTTTATGCTCGTGCTTCCCTTCAATTTCCCTTAACTGCCACTTCCCTTTGCCCTGAACGACCACTATTGTCACCATTCTCCCTTTCTTAAACATGGGCTTCCACACCACTTCCTTCTACATGCTTTGATTTGGCTTAAGCAATCCTACTTGGCACAGATTAGCATTCGGAAAAATAAGGGCCACATTCCTCAATTGCCGAGTAGCTTGGAGATTGAGCCAACGAACTAGGACTGGTCCTCTCGCAAGTACCCTTGGAGAACTGCAAAGGAAAGGCGACGTATTAGAACAAAGACATAAAGAAAATTTACAAGTTTATAGAAAAGCTCACCTGGGGTTTTGAACTTTTGAATGTAGAGGTCAATATTGACGAAGATGGGCATGAACAAGAAACGATCGTGATAACCAATCACCTCCCAACTTGGATCTCTGCCCTTTAAAGCATGACCTCTACAATTATAAATAGAGGTTTACATGCACTTGTACAATGATCAAATAATTCCACATTTAAGAGATAGTATTACTAGCTCAAAGCTCTTGTAGTAGCCATTAAATTCGTCTTATAGCCGAAAGCTCAAAGTAATAAGAAAGCAACCCTAGTTGACGTAGATCCGTTCTATATCGAACCACTCTACATCTTGTATTATTTACTTTAGTTGCACTGCATTTTACGACTCTTCTAATCATTCCTCATTTTACATTTTAAACAATGTTTTCATTGAACTACCATCATTAGAAACCGCTACTTATTATCATTCCGAGGTTGGAATGTAGTCAACACTTAATATCATATTTCAAATTTTCAAGTAACAAAATTTCAAATTATCAAAACATAAAGGGTAGGCACTTAAGCTGGGTAGACTAGGCAACTTCCCAAAAACCCAATTTCAAAGGGAGCGAGTTTTTATGTTACTGTGGGGGTAATTATTATTTTTAATTTTACCAAAAACCCACTAGCGATAAGGAAATAAAACCCAAACCAACATAAATAAGCCTAAATGATAATGCTGGCTTATCCTTTGTAATTTACTTTTCCAAGACAATTTTTAGTTCCAAACAGCGCGCATTTTTCTTCCTCTTTATTCAAAAGACTTGTTATTTTACGACTTCTTTGAAGAACCAGCTCACACCAGAATTTAAATGTAATATTTTGAATATTTTGATTCTATCATCTTCAATTAATCAATTTTTTGAATATTTTACCATGTACTTTATTTTGTAATTTGAAATTGAGTTGTTTTGTATCACATTCGTATATAAATATGGAGGAACTTAAATTTCATAGTTGGATTTTGCTACTATTGGTGAAAATTTCTTGATAAATATAAATTTAACTTATATATTTCGGTAATTTTTTTAAAGCGGTACAAAAAGAAATTTATAATCGCAAGTCACATATTTTTCACCGAACCACTACACTTCATATTTAAACTCAATTGACTGGGTTACATTTATATATTTAGAGAAAATATTTATATTGTGCTTGTCAGTAAAAAAGATTAACAAATCTTCTTTTGATTATGCTTATATATACAAGTGTAGTATAATTCAGTGAATCTTGTAAAATGTAAATGGAATTTTGTTCGTTTGTTAACTTATGTTTAAAGCTTAATTAATCATGAATTGTTAGCTTTCTTAATGGAAATACACTTGATCAAAATAGGTATTTTCGATAACAAATGTAATTAACAAACATATAGTGTGCTGCTAAAACACCAAAAAATTGCTTCCTAATACCATAAATTTTTTAATCAATCATAATTAATTTATTTGCTTCCTAATACTACGTTTATCTTTCCACTTGGTTATTACTCAACCGAATGAATTCACATTATTTTTTCTCTCAAGCGTCTTTTCTTCTTCTCTTTCACACTCAAACCTAAACCCTAGCTCACATCTCTTTTTCTTCTCCATCTGAACGTTTAAACCGAAAACCCTAATATTCAAATTCTCCATAGTTGAAAATCTCCTTGTCAAAGAGATTAAATTTTTTTTGGACAATGAAGGGAGAGAACTTTTCTAAAGAAGAAGGCAATTTAGTAATTAGTCAATGCTCAAAAGAAGGAGAAGAGGTAATTTTGGTTTAAATGAATTTTGTATGCTTTTAGTGTCATTTGCAAAGACTAATTATTTACAATTAGTCTTTTGTTATTGATTTTCTCACTTGATTGATAGGAGACATGGTGTATAATGAAATCAAATAATAAAAAAGAAGAAGATAACTCCAATGATTTAAATGAGATATTTATAGGTTAGTTTAGTGTTTGAATTTTTATCTTTCATTTGAAGAATTTAATAGAAGATTGAATTTGTAGGCTTTTCTTAATGATTTTGTTGACTATAAAAAGATTGATGATGTGAAGATTGATGATGTTGAGATTGAATCGTCTGATGTACATATTTTTTTATATTTTTTATCCTTTAGTTAAATTTTATGTATGTACACATACCGTCAATAATGTCAAATAGTCAACCATCTGTATAACGTCTTGTCAAGAAGCCAACCAAGTTAACGATACATAAATGCTAATACCCTCATTCCCCAAGCTTGCTCACTCAAACTATGTATGTCTGCCAAACATTTAAAGTAGTTGACTGACACCTTTGTACTAGACTTATCACAAAACAAAGTAGATCTCGCCAAATAGAGTAGCTAAGCACGGGAAATGATTTCATAATCATTCTTGCTTATTTCTTCTTTCTTGGATATTTCATTGAATCCATCCAACAAAAAATCAAGCTTCATGGAGCTTGAATATTTTAATTCTTCCCTCGCGACTTCGTCTATTACTCAGAGATATTCCACTAAAAGATCAATCTCAGTCTATTCATCTTCTTCCCTATTAATAGAATTACCAACAACCGGAACTTTCAAAATCTGAGCAACATCATCTAGTGTAAGTGTCAACTCTCTTAACGACATATGAAATGAATTAGTCTCTAGATGCAATCTCTCGATAAAAGCTGAAACAGTAATATAATCTACATGTTTGTACGTATATTACGCCAAATTGTACAAACCAATTTCTTTAATATTTCAACAACTTGACTTGGCAAATCATCCAACTTCCACTCATTTAGATTTCTCATGTGGGCAATACATTTAAGTGATTCTCTCTCCTATAAAGAAATTTTCACAAATTAAAAAATATTTATAATTAATATACACAGGTAATAACGTTACAAAGTGTTGAATAGCATCTTTTTTGCTCTAAATACTATGTGCAATATGAGTTTCAAAACTTTTGAGTATATAAGAAGCATTAATTGGCTGGGAAGCAATGGCCGCGGTTGAAGTAGAAGGATTTACATTTGATAAGTTCTTCTATGGCACCTCTTCTGCCTTTGAGTTATTCAAACTCGATCCATCATCCGAATCATCTTCATCGGAACCTTCTTCGCTAGACTAATTTTCCTTCTCCTTACCATCCTTTGATTCATCATCGTGGGAACTACAACCATTTACTTCCTCTTCACTAGCAATTGTTGCAACTTCATGTGCTTCCACTGATTTTTATACAATGGATATTTTTCTTAGCTTATTCAAGTTCTAATGCACGTTTCCTTCGATAAGATGTATTCAAGTGCCCTCTCTCTTTTCCTATAATTATGACCAATAACAATTTAATTAACATTTCCATAATGATATAATGTAAACAATCTTTCCTACAAAAGAGAGTAAATTAAAAAATAACTATAAACTGTTTAAATAATAGATCATTATTTCAACTTTGTATTTCAATTTCTTTTTCTGTTTGACTTTTTCTATTTATTTAGCTATAAGTATTTTTTTAACTAAAAGTTAGTGTAAGTGAACTATGTATTTTCAAAAATAATTTTTTTCCATTTTTTCCTTTCAACTATGTATTTAAGTATAACGTCCAACCCTAACCTTATTTTATCATAGAAAACATTCACCTATTAATTTTATATAAGAATAGTTGAGATTTTTTGTAATTTCAACTATGTATTTATCAATCGGCTAGATACAACCGCCGCCCAACTGGTGTCAATCGGCCAAGTACAATCGCAACAAAAATAAATTTAGCGGCAATCAAAATTTTGAAGTCATAGACTGAATCGAGCTCCCTATCGACCATTTCAACATTGACTGAGACTAGAAACCAAAACCCAAGATTTGATTTTACCTAAATTGGAGATAGAGAAATTATACGATGGCTGAGAAGAAAAAGTTTTCGTGTTGCGAGATGGTTGAGTTGGCTGACTTTGCTTCTTCGTCACTTTGGTTGATTTCTGCATAGTGAAGAGCCCCATTTCTAAAGAGAATGAGGATGAAGGAGGGAAAAGAAATTAGAGTTTTTTTGTAGTGGTAGCCTGATTTATATATTTGTGGTATAAAATAGAATATACACTGCTTATACATGGTGCTATGTAGAAATGGTATTAGGAAGCATTTTTTGGTGCTTTTAGCAGCACACAACAAATATCAAAATTATTAAAACCATACTCATCATTTTTGGTGTTAATCTTGTTAATCATATTGGAAGGTGCGTGGATTTATTAACCTCAATGGAAAAAATTAACAATATTAATTTTATATCTTTATTCTAACTTGATTTATTGTCAAGTAATTTTTTATCGATGTTCAACAAAAAGAACCTGGATGGTGCATAATTAAGGTTGTTAATGGATACTCAAGAAATCTAAAATCCGTCCACGTCCGTGCCTGAAAAGAGAATAATATTCAATATTCGAATAAACAAATTCAGATGCAGATAAGAAGACATCCGCATTCAAAAATTATTCGTTTAGTTTTTGTCATGGTTATAGTTTATTTTATGTGTATTCTAGTGCAATGAAAGATTTTTTTTATTAAGTTCATAGTTTATATTATATGCATTTTATGCATATTAACTACTCAAAACTATTTAGTATCATATTATTTATTGATTTTGCATACTTTTATAATCAATGGGATTGAAAAAATATTTACGTTAAATTGCTATTTTCTATTTATGTTTCTTGATTTATTTTTAGCGCACAGGATAATATCCGATATCCGTCTGTACTCGCTTATACAACTTTCGGTAATATAAACTATTTCAAGCTTAACTTTTTTTCCAACCAATTTTTTACTAATTAACCATACGGATTGGATAAAATCATTACGAAGTATCAGTGGTTCAAATTTAGTCTCATTTGAAGGTCGTTTGGCAAGTATCAGTGGTTCAAATTTACTAATCCACAACCGTGAACACACGCTCCAGATCGTCAATCTCCCAACGAAAATGTAATCTGTCTTCTCCTACGAACCCCGCTTCATCTTCTCTCCGCAATGCACCCCACCACACGAAGCTCGACCCACCACATCAAAATCTAACCAAAAAACCCTCCTTACGACGCGTTACAGGTTGTGACTCCCAAACATCCATGGAGCTCCACCATTTCCTAGTCGCCGACTCCTCATGCCATAACAAACTCAAATCCAAACTCGAATCCCTCCAACTCCTCCTAGATTTTCCTCAAACTAAAACCCTAGCTCCTCCTCAAATCTTTCAATCATCACAACCCATCACTGCATGCCACCAAACTACATGGATTTGAAGATCTTGACCTCACTAATTCAAAGAATCCAACTTTGTATTTTTAGTTAAGTAAATGAATTAGTTTTGATTTTTGAATAGATATTAGCTTTCTTTTGTTTAACAGGAAATTAAAATGTAAAAGAGAGAGGGAAAAAAGAAAAGTCATAAGCGTTGAACTGTCTAAGGGTAGAGTTTGGTTTATACAAATATTTTTAGCACTTCGTTAGAGAGGATTCCATTCATGTACAAATGCGAACGACAAAAACAAAAATACGATCGCGCACAAAAATATGACACGATCCAAAAACAACAATAAAATACACTAGTTATCTCATTCTGTAAAATTCCAAAAATACCACATTTGTCGAAAATTACGTCAAATGATAATTTAAATATTTTCCAAAGTAAAAATTATGGAAAAATCCTATAAATAAAAATATGTCATTAAAAATCATGTTGTTTTAATAAAAAAATTATTTTCTTATTATTTATCACATTTGAATCTAATTTGAATATTTAAATAAATTAAGTATTCTCATTCGGAACATTAAAAATTCTGGGTCCTTGCAGGAAAGGTCTCTTATTTCGACATAATATTGACGTGATGTACAACTAAAAAAAACATTTTTGATAATGTGTTTAATATAATTTTGAGGGGAAAACTAAGGTCGATCTGAATTCAAGACGTGATATATCAGAATTATGTACACGTCCTGAACTTCATATGAAGCCTAATGACAGTGAAAACCCAAAGCATGCTATGAGCTAGATAACAAGCAAGTAAAATTTATGTTAAAGTGGGTGGAAGGACTAAGATGTCCTGATGGGATTTCTTCTAATCTCTAGATGTGTTGACTTTAAAAACAATAAACTAAGTGAGATGAAAGTCACGATTTCCATGTTATGATGGAAAATTTCTTACTTGTAGTTTTCAAAGAACTGTTGCCCGTAAAAGTACAGAGTGTTATAATAGAATTAAATTTGTTTTATAAAGAGCTTTGTTCGACTATGTTAAAAGTCGACCGTATATGTATACTTGAAGAGGATATCCCTATACAGCTCTGAAAACTTGAGAAAATATTTTCTCTAGGATTATTTAATGTAATGGAGCATTTACCTGATCATCTTCCATCCGAAGCACTTCTTCAAGGTCCTGTGCAATATGGATGGATGTACCCATTTGAGAGGTAATATTGAATATCCGTAATATTAATTTTAGCTTCAAAATTAAATTTACATAAGTAAATTTAAATTGAATTAATTTTGGAATAGATACTTGAATCATCTGAAGGAAAAAGTTAGACAAAAGCACGAGTTGAAGGTTCAATTTGCAAATCATATGATGCTGAAGAAGCTTTTTCTCTCATTATTTCAGTGACCAAGTGAACTTATCATTTGTAACTGTTCCTCGTAATGATGACGTTGTTGAACTCTTCTTAGGCAATGTTATCTATTTTTAGATAACGTGGCCGACCTATTGGGAAATGTGTGAAACTATAATTAGATGATAGAGGTTACCATGTAGCACACACATATGTTCTTCTTAATCGAGCTGAAGTTGCACCATTTGTTAGGCAATATTACATAATAATTCTTGATATATGATTTCCAAATTCATATTTATTTCAATTGCAATTATGGATTATAATGCAATATATTATATACATTTGTAGTATTTACGAACCATAACATCCACATGGCGAGCTCAATAAAGAATTTGCTAGTTAGATTTCGAACTACATTTACGATCCAAGAAATTGTATTAGTGATGAAGGATTGAAACATCTTACGATAGAACCCAAAAAAATGTCAAGGATTATCCAATATTCTTCATCAATGGATATAAATTCAGCACCAAGGAATATATTAATGAAAAATTAACTTACAACATCGACGTATTTGTCAAAAGTAGTGATGATCCAGATGAACATATAAAAGATTTTTACGGCGTTTTAACCTAGGTTTTAGAATTGATATATTTTATACGACCTGTAGTAAAAGTTTTTTTTATTCAAATGCAATTGGTTCGGTAATGTTCCTGGTTCTGGAATCAACATGCACAAAGATTATAAGCTTATTGAAATGAAGCATAATTCGAATTACTATAAGTTTGATCCTTTCGTAATAGCCAAACAAGCATTACTAGTTTATTATGCTCCGTATCCATCCCTAATAAGAGATAAACCAGAGTGGTCTGTAGTTTTTAAAATAAAGGCAAGATTTATATTTGACGGAAATAATATTCCAAACGAAGCAGCTTATCAAGAATATTTTGAGCTAAATAATGAAATAATAATAACTGATGATCATACTGATTTGGGTCCTTTAAATGATGAATCAATTGTTTTAATAAAAGCATTTAAGATTATAGAGGGAAATGATATAGAGTAAGAGACCGAGTCTAAATTAGAAAACGACGAAGACTAATTATTAATTACTGATGATGTAGTCTATATATGATGGATATTTGTATTGCTTGTATAATATACATTGAATTTCCATTATTATTAATGATGATGAGTATGTTGTGAGCTATGGATTATTCTGTTTCATTAATTCTATGTATTTATGCAAGTTGTTCCATTTTTGTAGTTTCAGTGGAAGTTTTATGTGATTATTAATGGGATATGTTTTATAATAACAAAAGGATATGTTTTTTCATTATATGAAATGACATATTTGTGATAGATATATATTATGTCTCATAGGAGACCTTCTCATTCTATCGGCTCTTCCGCTGCTAGCGAGGCCGGTGCCAGTGGCTCGCATGCTGATCCTGGACGTCTCATAGTTTCTTTGTTCCCAAAATCTGGAGGGTAAGTATCAAATTTATTGCAGCATCATTAATATTTAATGCATGCTATATGGTTTATGATTTACTATATGTCTATATCAAAATTAATACAGGGGGTTTGAGATGTAGACTTCTAACCTCATTATGTCTACCTCGAAGAAGTCCTACATGAGTAGGACGACGACCTATTGATCGGTGTAGGATGAAATCCCATCTCATTTGAATACGGATATATGGAATGATCTGCTGGTAAGTATAAATTTATAATTCATTTGAAAATGACATATTAGATCGTTGAAAATATACTTTATCTAAAATAATATACTATGTATAATTCATTTTAATTTCACTGTGTAGGCTCACGTTGATATAAACGAGGAGACATATTTAGAGCTGGTTAGGAACTATTGGAACAAGAAGATGAGGAAGAATTACAGAGATATCCTCTCGGGAATAAAACATAAAAATAAAATACCCGATTGGATGTTTGGTAATGTTTATGCAGCTTTTCTAGAACATTGGAAAAACCAGCTATGATAGTAGGTTTTCTAGTTTCGTATGTTTATTATAATTTGTTAAAAGTTTGTATAGCAATTGAATTAAATTAGTCAACCAAATATTTAAGTAGTTACAGATGGTAAGTGTAACTTTTATATTAAATTTATAGGAAGTCGTTGAGCAGAACTCGGCAAACAGGAATAAAAATCTTCTTATACACCGTGGCGGTTCAAAATCCTTTCAACAATACCAGAAGGAACTGGTAAATTTATAAATTGCGATTATAAAATACTTATAACATTCTTTAATCACACACACACACACACAAATATGTATGTATGTATGTATATGTATATGTGTATGTGTATGTGTATGTATATGTATATATGTATATATATATAGTAATTTTAGGAGCATGAGCAAGGTGGTCCCATTTCATATTTGGTAGTCTTCACTCACACCTACACCATTAAGCACACTAAGGAGGATAGCTCAACATCATATACTTGGTCAGATACCAAACCTAGAGCCATCATGGTAAACATTTTTTAATTTATTCCCTTATTTCACATTATATAAATTATAAGTTTAATATTCATTTTGGCATAATTCTATTTAAAATTGCAGGCCAAGTTTGAAATGGAGAAAGCGAGAGTGCTTGAGGGGACAGGTCAAAATGAGCTGACTCCTCAATAGGAGGACATGATTTTCGATGCTGTGACTGATAAGCTGACGTAGAACAAGCGCTATGGTTATGACAATCGGGTGGTAATTTTATTGAGTTAAACTAATTCATTAACTAATTAATAAATTTTAGTTGCGTATAACTTATAACTTATAACTAATTCATTAGTTAATTTGCTAGCGAGGTCATCTCAGGCCAGTTATAAGAAAGCTCTGGACGGGGCAGAGATAAGAGCTCAATGGTAGAGTTTAACGATTGATGCAAGAGGGGAGGATTGATGGAGTTGCTAAATTAGCAGATTGCGGTTTATATAGATCGCATGGGACATTTCCGCCTTCAAAAGGATTGGGAAATGAGGACGAGTAGGTCTATTTTTTATATATTCATTTTTAGTTGGTGATGCATGTGAACATTGATTATGTGTTGAAGAACTTTGATTAGGTAGCTTGAGAACTTATGATGTGGATTAGGATGATTTGGAAATTTGGATTGTTGATGTGTATATTAAATTTTTTGATTTAAACTTGGTTTTGAGTGATGTATATGATATTATGTGATGTTTGTAGTTGTGAAATTGGGTGTATATGTGTTGTTTATGAGTTGTATATATATATGTGTGTGTGTTTGGGGGGGGGGGGTTGAGGGATGTAATAGCTACTGTTTTTTAAAACAAAGGTTGTAGTTTAGCGACGGCTTGTGACGGTTGATGGCAGCCAAAATTTTGCAGTTTAGCGATAGCTAGCGACAACTGGTGGCGACCAATCTACATTTTTCGATAACTAGGGTCTCGACATGTTTATTTCGGCTAGTGTCGGCTATATTGTCGATAGCCATCGAAAATGCTTCGATAAGGCTATCTCTAAAGCCGTTTCTTTCGCTTTCTTCGACGAGGAAAATAGCGACGGCTATTTTCGATGGCTACCGAAGGCTCTACAACCGCCAACGGCAAATAGCCATGAGCATTACCGTTTTTCCTTGTAGCGATATCAATAAATGATTTCAGATGTGGATGCGAATATGACACAATCTGCATCTGAAATATCTGTTGGCAGACCTATGTACACTATGTTTATATTTTTTGCAAGAGTTTTACAATTATTGCTTTTCCTTTTTCTTTCTTAAAATTTTCTTTCGTAGTTTGCAGTTGTAGAGCCCAAATTAAACTTTTACCAATAGTCCAAAGTAGTGTTTTAAAGACCCGACCTAACAATGGTTCGTGTAAAGACCCAGAATTTCAGACACTTCATATTTAAATATCTGAATTATTGAAATATTTGAATCTTGGATTAAATGTTATTAAAATGATTTAATAAGCTTTTTTTACCCCCTTTTAAATCATAACTAATGATGGTAAACTTATATTGAAAAAATATTTTGAAAAATACATTCTTCGAAGAAAAATCGATAATGTTACCGAAAATCGGTTTACTGGTAAATAGCTTTTCAATCAATATAAGTTGTACAAACTCTTATGCACTTGGCTAATGATCAAATGAGCACGTTAGTAACTAATTAACACACATACACCTCTTCATTGAGCTTGGAAGGTTCTTGAAGCTTCCTTTAGGATAAGGGATACTATCATGGTGAGGGTATAATGGTAATTAGACTAAAGAAGAAGTGTCATAAAGAATAAGTGGTGGGAGGTGAACATTCCATGGCATGGTGGGGGGTTGAGTGCAAGCTTGGGAAACATCATTCGTTGCCTATATAAGGAGAGGCATACCTTAGAGTATAATCACAAAATCACAAATGAAAACCAAGCTTCTTTAATGGCTTCTTCATCCCCTTCTTCACTAAATGGTCTCAAATGAAATAGTTGCAAATCAACGACAAATCACTTCTAACTTTGCCACAAGGCTTAGTATGATATTATAAAACTTTCCATCATGTTAGAAGTTAAAGAAGTGGAGCCACACTCCCCCACCATGGAATGGCCGTGAGCAATATCAAGGAGGAGGAAGGCCAATTCAAGTGCAAAAGCAAGGAGGAGCGGAAAGGTGGTTGCAAGGTGGGGTTGGACTTTGGTTCTTGGATCTTGGTTCTCTCTGGGGTTAAAGGTGAGTTAACGCCTCACTTTGAATGAAAATATAACACATACATATGTTGTGTTGGTTTTATACATGTTATTTGAATTGTTGTTGACATATGTCAAAACATTGGTTTGCATTCTTACTTTAAAAGTAAATGACATATGTGATCCATGTATATGGACTTGAACGAAATTGGAATGGAGTTGAATGGACTTGTATGACTTGTGACAAGACCTTGAACAAAGCAAATAGGTTATAGATTGATGTAGCTCAGGCCAGGGATGAAGGCATAAGTCGTACGCGACTTATGGAAGGAGCGATGAGTCGAGCTATGAGTTGTGACCGACTCAAGGAAGCAGTAGACATAAGCGTAAGTCGTGACCGACTTAACAGTCTAAGTCGTGACCGACTTAATTGGGGAGCAGATGATGCAGGCCAAGTACTAAGTCGTGACCGACTTAAAGAGATTGAAGGTCTAAGTCCTGAACTTAACTGGGGAGAAGGCATAAGTCGTGACCGACTTAATGAAGGCGAGGAGATAAGTCATCCACGACTTATTGAATCAGAAGGCACGAGTCGTCCACGACTAAAGGGAAAGGCTGGCATAATTCGTCCAAGACTTAAGAAGAAGGATACAGGAGGAGCAGCACAAGCTGGAAATTCACAAGAGTTAAGTCGTCTACGACTTAAGAGAAGGGATGAGTCGCTGCCGAGTTAAGACTTAAGATGAGTCATTTGGTTTCTTAAGTCGTGAGCTGGGATAAGTCGTTTGTTCTTGAGTCATGTACGAGTTAAGTCGTCTACGACTTAAGAGAAGTGATGAGTCGTTGCCGAGTTAAGACTTAAGATGAGTCGTCTGGTTTCTTAAGTCGTGAGCTGGGATAAGTCGTTTGTTCTTGAGTCGTGTACTTAAATGTTCAGTCGTTGTATGATATTATGTTGTATTTCTGTAAGTCGTATGTCGTCTGTACTTAAGTCGTAAGTCGTCGCGTTGTGTTTCTGTGTTGTAACTGTTTTGTCTTGAGTTGTTACTTTTTGAGTCGTAAGTCGGAGGCTATAAGTCGGAACCGACTTAGGAGTTAGTGAAATTTCTATTGTAAAGTTGTTCGCCTATAAATAGGCCGTGAGTCTCATTTGTAAGGGTTGTTGAATATTGAATAAAATTCTCTTTTGTTAGCTTTGTGCTTTCAATTTAAATTGGTAGTTGAGTGTAATCTCCTATCTCCTCTTTCGGATAATCGAGTGCGCTCGATTCAACGATTGTAGAAGCCGATTCGCGGAATCAAGTGCGCTTGATCAACGCTTGAAGAATTGAAGATCTTTGAACCCGGTATCGTGCACGATCAACGAGTTCGGGATAGCTAGAATTCGGTATCTTCGGATCAACGAATTTGGGCATTTCAGTATCTTCCAATCCACCGATTACTACTTTCACCGATTGAAGATTGTTTTGTTTAATCCGCTGCGTCATTTGGTATCAAAGCTTGTTCTAGCCGATCATAGCTAGATCGAGACTTGGAGCCTATTCATTTAGAAGTTGAAGAGATTTGCCGAGCTTGAAGTGAAGATTCGAATTTGTTTATCACGGCCGAGAGTAAGAAGGCTTGTTCGAAGATTGATTGATCGAATTCGAATTGGAAGCCGAAACTTTGTCCATCGTGTTCATCGCGATTTGCTACAAAGTGGAAGTTTTCGATCCGTTTCATTTTGGATCAAAGTCCGAAAAGTGTTTGAATTTTGAAGTGTTGAAGAATTGGTGAAGTATTCAAGTATGCCGCCAAGAAGAGCTAATCGACACCAAAACGTAGAAGCTTTGTATCGAAGAGAAGAAGCTAATGAGATGGAGCAAAGAATCAATGAAAACTTTAGTGAAAAGCTTAACGAAGGAATTGGCCGGTTAGAGAAGCTTATGACAGAGATGAATCAAAATCGGAGAAGGGTTTCACCTGAATCTAACCATGGGGGTAGTAGAGTCTCGCCACATTCCAATCGAGACCGAAGTGTTGAAAATGATCAAGGGCGTGGGAGGAACGTGAATGATCGTGAACGGAGGAATGTAGATAGAAGGGATGATGGTGGTAGGCGTGAAGGTAGTAGAGATGTGGGTGGACGAGATAGACAACGATATACATCTGATTTTGAAGAGGATTATGATGGTGGTAGTGTTCGAGGACAAGGACGAGGATAAGGAAGAAATTACTCTGAGTATGATCACAAGTGGGAGTCGGGGATGAAGACTGAAATTCCTGAATTCAAAGGTGGTATGCAAGCGGAGGAGTTTCTAGATTGGATGGCTAATGTAGAAGAGATTTTTGACTTCAAAGAAGTTCCCGAGCATCGTAGAGTGAAGTTGGTTGCTACAAGGTTGAGGGGTAGAGCTTTGGCATGGTGGCAGCAGACCAAACTTACACGTGATCGGATGGGAAAGTCAAAAGTTGAATCTTGGGAGAAGATGAAGAAATTGATGAAAGCAACGTTCTTACCATACAATTATCAATCTTTGATGTATCAACGTTTGCAGAACTTGAGGCAGGGCACGAAGACAGTTAATGACTATGCTGATGAATTTTACCAACTGATTGCTCGAAATGATATTATGGAGAAGGAAGAACAACTGACAGCTAGATTTGTTGGGGGACTACGAATGCAGATCCAGGATATGGTTAATATGTTCGATCCAAGATCTGTAGTAGAGGCACATCAGAAAGCGTTGGCTTGGGAGAAGCAGGGACGACGAGGAAGTGGTGTGTTTACTAATTCCAATAATCAAATGAAGGGTGTTAGTGGAAGTTCTAATGTGTCTAAACCTATCTAATGCTGAGAAGGCAAGGGTTAACAATGGTTTCAAATGTTACAATTGTCAGGAATTGGGTCATAAAAGCAATGAGTGTCCAAAGCCGAAGAAACGAACCATGATTGTAGAAGTTGAAGATGAGGATGTTGATGGGGAGTGTTCTAGTCCAGTTGAGGAAGATGAATAGGATATTGCGTCAGGAGATGAAGGTTGTAATCTAATGCTGAGGAGATCGTGTTTAACACCGAAGCAGAAGGAAGCTAGTTGGTTGAGAAGTAATATTTTTCAGTCAACATGTACTATTCTGGGGAAGGTGTGTAAGTTTGTGATTGACGCAGGAAGCTGTGACAATATCATTTCAACCGAGGCTGTAACAAATTTGAAGTTGAAGACAGAGAAGCATCCGAATCCATACAAGTTAGCATGGTTGAGAAAAGGAGGAGAAGTGAAAGTGGATAGACGAGTTCGTGTTCCATTCTCTATTGGGAGGAAATACAAAGACGAAATCTGGTGTGATGTAGTAGAGATGGATGTTTGCCACTTATTATTGGGAAGACCATGGCAGTATGATCGAGCAGTACAACATGACGGTCGGACCAATAGCTATAGTTTTATGTTTGAAGGCACGAAAATTATCCTAGTTCCGAAGAAGAGATCACAAGGAGAAAGTAAGTCAGAAGAGATTGAAGAGCTGAAAACTTTACTATCTTTGAAAGAGTTTGTTAAGGAGGTTGAGGAAGAGCCTGAAGTGTTTTTGTTGATTGGGCGAGAAAGCAGTGAAGAGGTTGAGATTCCAGAAGAGGTTGAGATTCCAAAGAAGTTAAACCAGTTTTGAAAGAATTTGACGATGTATTTCCAAAGGAGTTACCAACGGAGTTGCCACCGTTGAGGGATATACAACATCAGATAGATCTTGTTCCAGGTGTTGTGTTGCCACACAGACCACATTATCGAATGAGTCCGAAGGAACATGAAGAGTTGCGGAGGCAGGTAGAGGAATTGCTTGAACAGGGGCGTGTGCAGGAGAGTTTAAGTCCTTGTGCTGTACCAGCTTTATTGGTACCCAAAAAGGATGGAACGTGGAGGATGTGCACTGACAGTCGAGCATTGAATAAGATTACTGTGAGATATAGATTTCCAATGCCGAGGTTGGATGACTTGCTAGATCAAATAAGCGGAGCTACTATATTTTCGAAGATTGATTTGAAGAGCGGATATCATCAAATTCGTATCAGACCAGGAGATGAGTGGAAGACTGCTTTTAAAACCAGGGAGGGTCTATAAGAATGGTTGGTCATGCCATTTGGTTTATCCAATGCATCGAGTACTTTTATGAGGGTGATGAATCAGATTTTTCGACCGTTCATTGGAAAATTTGTGGTGGTGTATTTTGATGATATTCTGATTTACAGTGGGAGTCCAGAGGAACATTTAAATCATCTTAGAGAAGTGCTGATGGTATTGCGACAAGAACAATTTTATGCTGCAACGAAGAAATGCGTGTTCATGACGCATAGTGTGTTATTTTTGGGGTACGTTGTTTCAGAGAAGGGTATACAGGTGGACCAAAGTAAAATCGAAGCTATCCGAGATTGGCCGCAGCCCAAGACGATAACGGAAGTGCGTAGTTTTCACGGGTTGGCTTCATTCTATCGAAGGTTCATTCCACACTTTAGTAGTGTAATGGCACCTGTGACTGATTGTATGAAGGGTAAACAGTTTGCATGGACGAAAGAAGCAGGGGTTGCTTTTGAGCGAATCAAAGAACTTTTGACGTCTGCACCAATTCTAATATTACCAGATTTTCAGTTAGTGTTTGAACTACATACTGATGCATCCAAGGTTGGAATTGGAGGAGTGTTGAGTCAGAAGGGACGTCCAATTGCATATTTCAGTGAGAAGTTGTCAGGAGCGAAGATGAGGTACAGTACGTATGATGTGGAATTCTATGTTGTTGTACAATCTATTAAACACTGGAGACATTATCTATTTCAGAAAGAGTTTGTTCTGTATACTGATCATGAAGCATTGAAGCATTTGCAAGGGCAAGACAAGATTTCAGCGAGACATGCATCGTGGATTGCATATCTGCAACAATTTACATTTGTTGTGAAACACAAGTCGGGAGTAACGAATCGTGTTGCGGATGCGTTGAGTAGAAGAAATCACTTGTTAACTACATTGAAGGTGGAAGTGACGGGGTTTGAAATATTGCCAGAATTATTTACCGATGATCCTTACTTTGCAAAGTTTGTTGATAAAGTCAAGGATGGAGAGACGGATGAGTTCGTGATGATAGATGGTTTTCTTTTTAAAGGAAGTCGATTGTGCATACCGGAGGGTAGTCTGAGAATGAAGATTATCAAGGAGCTACATGAAGAAGGACACGTGGGTAGAGACCGTACATTACAGTTGATTTCACAATCCTACTTTTGGCCATCGATGAGGAAAGAAGTGGAGAGGTTTGTGGAACGATGTCATATCTGTCAGGTTTCGAAAGGAACTGCGACTAATGCTGGTTTATATATGCCGTTACCTGTACCAACTAAACCGTGGGTTGATGTGAGTATGGACTTTGTGTTGGGGTTGCCGAGAACACAGCGTGGTAGTGATTCCATTTATGTGGTGGTTGATCGATTCTCGAAAATGGCACATTTTATTGCTTGTAAGAAGACGGCGGATGCTGTTCATGTTGCTCAATTGTTTTTCAAGGAGATCTATCGGCTTCATGGATTGCCAGAATCTATTGTGTCGGATAGAGATACTCGATTTCTGAGTCACTTTTGGTTAAGTTTGTGGAAAATGGTGGGAACGAAGCTGAAATTTAGTAGTGCTTATCATCCACAAACAGATGGACAGACTGAGGTGGTAAACAGATCATTGGGAAATTTGCTGAGGTGTCTTGTGCAAGATAATCTGAAGAGTTGGGATGTGAAATTATGCCAGGCAGAGTTTGCTCATAATCATGCTGTAAATAGAAGTACTGGGTTCAGTCCATTTCAGATAGTATATTCAAGCTTACCGAAAGGGCCGTTGGATTTAACAGTAATACCACACTCAAAAGGGACAGCTAAGAAAGCTGCTGATTTTGTTGACAGGTTGACGGAATATCATAAAATCGTTCAGGAACGATTGGAGAAAGCGAATGAGAAGTACAAACGAGCTGCAGACTCGAAACGAAGGAATGTTGAATTTCATGAAGGTGATTTGGTTTATGCTGTGTTAACAAAAGATCGTTTTCCGGTGGGAACATACAATAAATTGAAAGCACGAAAGATTGGTCCAGTGGAAATTTTAAAGAGGATCAATGACAATGCTTATAAATTGGAACTGCCAGAGGGAGTGTACACGTCGGATGTATTCAATGTTAAACATCTTGTACCATATCATGGGGATGAACGAACTGATGTGGAAAAATTTACAAATTCGAGGTCGAATTTCTCTCAACCTGGGGAGGATGATGTAGCTCAGGCCAGGGATGAAGGCATAAGTCGTACGCGACTTATGGAAGGAGCGATGAGTCGAGCTATGAGTTGTGACCGACTCAAGGAAGCAGTAGACATAAGCGTAAGTCGTGACCGACTTAACAGTCTAAGTCGTGACCGAATTAATTGGGGAGCAGATGATGCAGGCCAAGTACTAAGTCGTGACCGACTTAAAGAGATTGAAGGTCTAAGTCCTGAACTTAACTGGGGAGAAGGCATAAGTCGTGACCGACTTAATGAAGGCGAGGAGATAAGTCATCCACGACTTATTGAATCGGAAGGCACGAGTCGTCCACGACTCAAGGGAAAGGCTGGCATAAGTCGTCCAAGACTTAAGAAGAAGGATACAGGAGGAGCAGCACAAGCTGGAAATTCACAAGAGTTAAGTCGTCTACGACTTAAGAGAAGGGATGAGTCGCTGCCGAGTTAAGACTTAAGATGAGTCGTTTGGTTTCTTAAGTCGTGAGCTGGGATAAGTCGTTTGTTCTTGAGTCATGTACGAGTTAAGTCATCTACGACTTAAGAGAAGTGATGAGTCGTTGCCGAGTTAAGACTTAAGATGAGTCGTCTGGTTTCTTAAGTCGTGAGCTGGGATAAGTCGTTTGTTCTTGAGTCGTGTACTTAAATGTTGAGTCGTTGTATGATATTATGTTGTATTTCTGTAAGTCGTATGTCGTCTGTACTTAAGTCGTAAGTCGTCGCGTTGTGTTTCTGTGTTGTAACTGTTTTGTCTTGAGTCGTTACTTTTTGAGTCGTAAGTCGGAGGCTATAAGTCGGAACCGACTTAGGAGTTAGTGAAATTTCTGTTGTAAAGTTGTTCGCCTATAAATAGGCCGTGAGTCTCATTTGTAAGGGTTGTTGAATATTGAATAAAATTCTCTTTTGTTAGCTTTGTGCTTTCAATTTAAATTGGTAGTTGAGTGTAATCTCCTATCTCCTCTTTCGGATAATCGAGTGCGCTCGATTCAACGATTGTAGAAGCCGATTCGCGGAATCAAGTGCGCTTGATCAACGCTTGAAGAATTGAAGATCTTTGAACCCGGTATCGTGTGCGATCAACGAGTTCGGGATAGCTAGAATTCGTTATCTTCGGATCAACGAATTTGGGCATTTCAGTATCTTCCAATCCACCGATTACTACTTTCACCGATTGAAGATTGTTTTGTTTAATCCGCTGCGTCATAGATGGACTTTGGTTTAGATAAAACTCGAATTTGCAAGTGTACATATAGCGATAGTCACTATAGATGCAGTTGTGAATTGCTTTGTTTTAGCGATTGCTATGGAACTTTGTAGAGAGATCCTTAGGGGTTTCTTGCCATATTTATGGTGTTATATATATATATATATATATATATATATATATATATATTTGTTGCTATTAAAAGTTTAAATAGTAAAAAGTTAAGTAATATCTCGAAAAGTGGCCAAAACATCACTAGTGCAAAACTGCTCCGCTTAGATTTATTTTGGACTTTAAAGGGTTGAAAAGATATTTAAATGTAAGTATTGGTTTCATTCTTTTTATAAGTGTTTACTAACTCATATTAGACTATTTCAAAAGTGGTTTGAGATACTTATGAATTTTTAAGAATTAGTTGTGAATTTTTAAGAAGAGATATTTTGTTAAAATATATAGAAAACATACCGTTCTCAAGTTTTTAAGGAAAATGGTTAAGTTGTTATTTTCAAGTGATATTTTGAGTAAATGTTTTAAAACGTATTATAAGTATTTTCAAGTATTTTAAATGTATAAACAAAAGGTTTAGAAAGATGTTAGAATTGCTAATGGTCAAATGGTTGATTGTTTAATTACATGTTTGAAAAGTTATTAACTATGCTTGATGCTAAAAGCCGACGAAGTAAGGATTATCTATTTGTGAGAGTTAATAAATGTCAAGTAGGGACAGAGCAATAGAGCTCTAACCTACCGGTTTCCCTCTTGACCGAAAAACAGTTAGTTGGAAAATGTCGAAAACGTGTTAATCGTGTTGATTTCTTATTGAAATCATTAATACTATACTTAACAATAAAAGCTTACGAGGTAGACTTGTCTATTTGTCAGATTCAAGAATGAAATGTCTAGGCAAGCCTTTGATGCAACCAGTTCTCTAACTTACCTAGATTCACTCTTGAACAAGGAATAGTTAAGTTGGAATGTCGGAAAAGACTTAAGCATGCGAATCATGATTTCTATAAGCAATCATCTTTAGAACTTGATAGTTAACTAGTTAAATACCGAACTTGTTCGAATATGAACTTAGATCTTTAAAACAAATGTTTTAAAGATAATACAAGTATGGAATGGTTTTGGATTTATTGTGACAATGTGTTAATAACATTCGTCATTAACCCTTTTTTATTATACTTATGGATGAAAATAGATTGTTAAAAGAATGATTTGAAGATAAGCACAAGCAAAATGGCCTTGGGTTCGTAGTGACAATGTTTAAGTAACATTAGTCTAAAACCTTTTGAATGGATTTGTGAAAGTACTTAGATCCTTAAAATGGATATTTTGAAGAAAATTATAAGTATGAAATCTTTTGGGAAAAGATAGAAGTTTACTAGGTAAAAGAAGTTTACTAATAAAGGAGTTTTTAATTAATAAAAGGATTAATTAAATAAAAGGGATCAGGAGTTGCTTAAGTAGCTAAACTAAACTTTGTATGGCTTGATCGTACTTTGTGTGACTTGATAGTATTTTGTATGTTCATTTTTTTATGGAAAGTATGCTAGACTTGGTTTCCATTTACAAAAAAACATTTTGTATTAGATAGTCGATTATCGAAATTGTCCAAATATTATTTTAGGAATATCTAGAAGAAACACGAATGCTATATGGTATAGTTATTTTCAAAAATGTTATACTATACGTACAAACTTGTCTTGCTCTTCTCGGACAAATGATGAACGATTAGGAGGTGATCTACGCTCTTATGTATTGTCTATTTATTTCTAAAAGAACTGGAGTTGAGTTAGGAGGAATTCATCGATTGGTTTTTGAGAGTCCGATAAGTGGGAAGAGTGTATTTATATGAGATGACTCGAACCCGAAACCACTTCAAAAACATATACGCAATCTATGTTTTGGAAGCGACCGTGAAGTGGAATGTTATAGAATTGAAGTGTTTATCTGAAGGTTAAGTCCAAGGGAAATGTCAGCATTAACATTTCGAATGATGCTATCATGTGGGACTGTCTATCTTGAGGAGTACTCCAAGAGAGAGGATAGCGTTAGCATTCGTTGGTGGACTTATGCAGGGAACCTATATGGAGGTACGAGATCTGTTCGAGATGATGGAAATTCATTTGGGGATTCATGTTTTGTCCGAGTGATGAAAACTCGTGTGAAAGATGCCAAATGTGGCCTCGACGTTGGGTAAATGAAAAAAAACAGAGAAGGGGCGTGGTCAGGGAGGTTTAATAAACCTCAAGGGTATATCAACTCCATTCTAGAGATGCTTAGCGATTTTTGCTAGCAGGAGATAATATGGCTCGGATCACACACCATGTGTGTTCCAGTTATGTTTGTCTTAGAGCATATCACATTTAGAGATATACGTTGCTCGGAAGGTAGTTTCTGATCCTTGTTTGGAGTTCGAATTCGGTTTGATCCGATGAGATCTCCATGGAAAATTCATATATGTGAAGCACCTTAGCGGTATTGATTGTATACCTATTATTGTTGCGGCGTTCACACGGCTCCTCGTTCAATTCTTTCGAAGTAATTGGATCCTTTTCTTCGTTCGAGAATCTCTTCCCTTCTTCCACTCTGCAATGAGAAATCTTTTTTCTAGATAATTATTAATAACTATCCGTCAACTCACTCTACCCATACATTATGAAAAACTACCCAATGCCGGTTGGAAAACCAGTATGGCATAGTGATTTATCAGGAAGAGAGCTTGATGGCCTATTTGGCTTTATCGAGGCACTATTTGATATGACTTATGTGTTATACTCTAGATATTATCTATCATATTACTATATGTTAAACTTAACGAATGGTTGGTTTCTTTGAGGGAAAAACCGTTTCGGGAATCCGTATGGTCTCAAAAGTTATTGTTATGTCACTCATATTTTTTGAGTTTCTCATGCTAGTTTACCAGACCGATCTGGGTGTTATTTTTTTATAATGTTCGGGTCAGCCCCATGTATGTTTTCAGATTTAACTTTGGATGCTTTGGAGCTTCTGAAGAAGAGTTGGAGTTCTACCTACCGTAATATTTATTTCCACTACATTACTATTGTATCATCGACATTTTTAAGGATAAGTTGTTATAATTGTTCAAGTTGATTACTATAACTCTAGAAATCTTTGTATCTTAGAATAATAGTTTATATTGTCTTTTGATATTATATATGATCGTTCCATTGTGAGATTCCGATATTGTGTTCCTTCTTCTTTGTTCTATTTCGTTTTCTTTTATTTAACCAGAACAATTCATCTTTCCGGCACTTGGGTGCTCGACACATGAATATGTTGATATATTAGTGTCGACATTTGGAGATCGAAAATATGAATCATTACAGTTCATCCACAGTGGTAAAGTGCTAATAATCAACTCGGTTCTCACGGTTTAGACTGGTTGAACCATTAGAATATTTAACCTTGCACCAACACGATCCAACTTAGGTCTTCAAAACCATGGTCCAGGACGAATCTTGAAAATATATATGATCCTGATTAAGTAACGAACTTTATAATCATCACACCTTGGACTTATGCTTAAACTTGTTCAAGTTGGCACTTAGAATCTAGTATTAAGAGATGATAGGATCCGTATATATTATATAAACAGTGGACATTGATCTAGAAACACCAAAATCATGCAAAATATCAAGAATATGCTTC
Source organism: Allium fistulosum (assembly GCA_030737815.1). Classification (NCBI taxonomy): domain Eukaryota; kingdom Viridiplantae; phylum Streptophyta; class Magnoliopsida; order Asparagales; family Amaryllidaceae; genus Allium; species Allium fistulosum. The sequence goes on along the minus strand of CM060908.1, from coordinate 407,216,770 downwards.
AATTTTCTATTTCATTAAGAAAACAAATGTTGATAATCAATCAGTAAGATAATACAATACTCCATATTACATTCTTTACACGAAATTCACACCAAATCCTAAAGCATACAATCTCATGCATAAAATCTCAGTCTCAATGGTTATACTATAATATACTCCAGTATATCTCGTTTCCCAATTTTACCTTTTATATATATATATATAACAAGAACGCATGATAATTAGTATCGAAAGCTTGTGATATTTTGCAAACGACCCTTCAAAAGCAGTAGTTTCGCAGAAACAATGATGGTAGAGGGTAGCGGTGTCAGTAATCGACAGCAGCGCTGGTAGAGGGTGGAGGTAGAATATTTTGAATTAGAAAAGCTCCTTTGAGTGTTTTTGCACAAAACAAAATCTTACTATACAGATTTATGGCTACAAACGCTTATTACTTTTATCTGTTGTTAAATTTGTGATTATACTGAAATACTTGTTCGTGATACTAGCTACGGATCTTAATTTGTAGGGGGTGCACTTGTAGGCTAGTATAAATTATCAAAAACAAAACTTTTATTATTACTCCATGATCGCAGAGGTACATAGATTGATACATAACCTCCTTATTTATTAAACCTCAAAACCTAGATACAACTTCGAAAGAAGGTGACATATTTAGGCTTCAGCTCTTCCTTGACGTTGCTGCTGTGACCTTGGTTCGAAAACGACAAACTCCTCTCCTCTGTTCCACTTCACCAGCCTTGCCTCCTTCCTTGAAATACGGTATGCGTTCATGATCACTTCTTCAGGCAATCCTTTAAGAGCGGAGGCCTTTCCTACAATCGGGCTTGATATAGAGTTGTCGTTGGTCTCGAACGCTACCCACTCGAAATCTTCGCTTGTGGCTTGTTTCAATTGAGCATAGTTTTGTGGAATGACGAGGATTTGTCCCTGACGAACTTCCCCATTGAACACGGTCTGACCACGGTTGTTAACCACCTGGCATCGGCAGCTTCCTCGGAGAACGTACATTATGCTGTGGGCATTCACCTTCCACAGTGGAGCCACATATGCATTTCTTCTAAGGGATCCTCTTATAGCGCTAAGCTTGAGGTATCTCAGAATTGGCAGCTTTTGGCTGTTCAGAGTGTTAATTCTTCCACCGTTGGGGTTGTAGATGTCTGCACGGTTCGGATCACCAATGTTCTCCTTGATTCTCATTGTGCAATATGCCTGTTCCAATCCATTATCCCTTGGTGATGATCTTTCTTGATCTTCAGACCTGCTGCTGCTTCTTCTTCTTGAGCCAACAAAATCGAGCTTGCCTTGCACTTGCACAATTTCTCCTCTTTGATCGTTTCTTCCCTTTAGTTTCTCTGCTAGTTGGTGGTTGATGCCCATTGCGTTGGCTAGGGCTTCCGTGCTGAATCCACTTAAAATGTTGCTTCCTGAGTTCTCTCCTTCACTTTCGCTTTCGCTCTCGCTCTCTCCATGTTGTTGTCTTCCTCTTTCTTGTTGCTTGCTACCGGCCAGCAAGAATTGCTACAACAAAATAATAATGTCACATGTGTGTACTTAACATCCAGTGACTGGATTCATATGATACGTAAATGGTATAGAGCTAGAGACAAGTAGCCACCCTGTGTTGGCGATCAAGCTGGTTAGCAGTGTTGCTAGTGTCCATGATTTGAATGGTAACAAGCTCAGAATCTCCATCATTATGGCACCAGTGTGCAACTCCAGCTGGGAGTGCAATTATATCACCTTCTCTAATGCGGTGAACTTGCTGGTGTGAATCTCCCCTTCTCTGCTCCTCCTCCTCCTCCTGCTCACCTCTTCGTTCATGTGACTGTTCTGATTGTTGCTGAAATGACTGGAACGATTCCGGGCAGCCTGGCACCACTGTTGCTGTGATACCTCTGCCTGTGCATATGTATACAGTTGGTAAACACATTCATAAGCCTACACTTCAACTACTTCTTATTTATTATTATTGATAATAAAAGCAAGAAAAAAGAAGCTTGCCTTTGATAACATATAGCAGAGAAGGAGCATTGGAGAACTGTGGCAACAACAATCCATTAGGCCGAATAGTTCTCCTCACAGCGGACACACCAGCACAGTCAAACTCTTCGTTCCTAGCATCAAAGTAATCGCTATGACCTGCCTCTGACTCGACCCTCCTATGTGATTCTTGTGCCTTCAACCTCTCTATTTGACATTGGCTCTGGGAACCCAACCTTCTACTGCCTTCCCAAGGGCTGCTGCTGCCTTCCCTACTGAACTCGGCCAGTACTGACGCACTTGATACTAATAACAATAGAACACTGGAAATGCATATCAACCTCTTCTCCATTGTATGTTTGTACGCAGTAGAATATTGATCGGTTTGTGTACAATGTGATGATGAGATGAGAGTACTGAAGCTGGGACTTATATACTGGTTTTGGATTGAAGTAGGTGAGCCTACTGAGTGACACTCGTCCATCCATTGCCATATTGCATGCTCTTCATACAATTACGTGTTGCCGCATTGCACAAAAAGGAGAGATTAGCCTTGCAACGTGTTATGGGACTTGTGAACTGGTTTGGTTTCATTTTAGGCTTTTACTGCGTATGCGACGAGGGGTTCATGTGCTGAATGTGTACATTCCGCTTCCAAACAAAACCTCTCCTTCTCTCGCTGTTCTTATTCATTTAATCAAAACTGATGCACAGCTGGAGCCCTTATCATCTCTACTCCTTTGCTTCTGCTTCTGTTTTTTCAGCTGTAATTCATACTATTACTACATTAAAGGTAAAAATTACTTTTGCACTTGTTCTGTCATCATATATAATAATAATTTGCCCTGCCTGTACAGGGTGACGACGTGTGCACTTGGCGGCCAACATGCGTGCTTTGACAAGATTCGAAAGAACATAATTAACAATTTAATCCCGGATTTCAACATATTATTATCTGCATTTTCACCGTACTAACTTGTTCGAGCTAAACAAGCAATTAAAAACTCGACGTTCATAATGTTTTGAGTTTTGATAACTTATGACTAAGCAATATATAACAGTATGAGATACACTCTGACAAATAGTTAAAAAAAAAAAATTGTGTATATTGATAGCTAAATATATGTAAAACATATCTTGAACAATTTTCAATTTTATAGCCAATATTTGGAACACCGCGCAAGTGGACCTTGCACAAGAAATTATACTGAAATTTTAGTAGGAAGAGAAAATTTGAAGAGTAAAATAAAAGTGCATGGACAGCATAGACAAACTCTGGAAATAGTAAAAAAGAATAATTGTGTACATTTAGAACTACGCATACGTAAAACACATAGATATGCAGAACAATAAAAGTGCATTGAGCAAGACTTGAACTTGTTCACCACATATAATGTGCAACACAGCACCAATCTAGCTAGAAAAATCTTCAGTAAAAAAGAAACAAAAAACAGACATCCGATAGCAGTTTGATTAAAAAGAAAAGAAAAAAAAAGTCAAACAACAAATAGATGAAATCACATAATCCAAAAACATAAAAAAAAGCAAACAGCGAGCAAAAGTAAGACATCGTTTGTTTAAAATGCTGAATGTTAAATGTTGTACTGATCGCTAAATACTTAATTATAATTTGCATACCTTATGATTAGAAATTTGTTTTGTGAACATAAATTATTACTTTGATAATATTATCCTTGGGGATAAAATTAATTATTTTTCAGTTTAACTGCCATACAAAACACAATTAATCATCATATTCATGTCTTATATTTATACACAAATAAAAAAACAACAAACGCTCACATGTGTAAGTACTACAAAATCTAAAAAATACGTCGAATATAGAAAATTTGATGACGTAAATATATTTTTTAAGAGTTTGATCGAGAAGAAAATATTTCATTATAATAAAATTGAAACTTATGTTGTGTTTGGATCGTCAATTGATGTTTTAGCATTATTAATGTGTGTGTGTTGGAGAGGGTTAGGGGGGTGTCGTTGGGGGGTGGGGGGTGTGCTTGATGTGTCGAAATGAGTTATTATAAAAATATCAAACGATTTTGTCCAACTTTTCATAACTATGTAATAAGTTGATTTCTTACGTATATATCACAGATTTAGTTTAGGTTTTCGTTTGCCTTAAATAAATCGGTATTGTTCAGCTTGTCGAAATTATTTATTTATAATTTTTTCACATTTGCATTACATATTTCAATTCATTTATTTTTTCGTTTCCATTCTTATTAACCAATTCATAAATTATCATATTTTAACTTCAAATTGTATGAAAACGCCGCAGTGGGTTGATATAAATTTTTTTCCTCGTCATTAGTTTTTAGTATATTCGTTTCTAGTGATTGGAAAATACACTATAAAATTAAATCAAAACAACCACACCACAGAAAGGGATAGAACTGAAAGCAAAATTGATGTTGTGTATGAACTTTTTAAATTGTTTGATATAATTTAAAAAACTTTATAAAACTATTACATATTATGTTTCATATAGGTATAATGAAAATGCTGTGTAATAAGTGATTAACAGTTACAATAAGAATTAAAATTTTGTTTATTCAATTAAGTGAATATAAGAGCTTAATGAAAGCACTTATTTCAAAACAAACAAGTTAACAACAACTTATCACTTATTTAATTAAGCACTCGGGATTTTTTTCAACAAAACAAACAGAGCTCGTGCTACAAGAATTTTATTGTGGTTTGACATAATTTTGACCTACATCCATTATTATCTTCGTTGTTTGTTTGCAATATAACTTAATACAAAAATACAAAGACAAGAGGGATTTTAATTAATGTAGGAGTTGAACATATTTGGACAGATAAAGAAAAAAAGGTAGAGCTTAGTGGAGAATTGCTTCTTCTTCTTCTTCGTATTCTTGTAATAATATTTCGATTCTATGTTAGGTGAGATAGAAATATTTATAAAGCTCTTTTGGACTTCAGTGGCTACTCAAGCTTGTGGCGGGGAGACAAGATCCTTTTTTCTTTGATCCTTGATATTTATAGGCATCCAGAGCACATTGTAGAGTTGGAAATATAGATTTATATCCATATATAGAAGCGGAGATCTAATTTGAGTTTGATCGATGCAAAGGCAAAGAGATCTAATTTGAGTGGAGATGCGTAGGCTTGGTGTTGCTTCAGGTCGAGCTTGAGCGGGCCTGAGTCGTACTTAAGCATTGCTCTGGGTTGAGCTAGAGTGGAACTGAGTCAAACTCGAGCGCTACTCTGGGTCCAGGCTTGAGTTCTTGCTCCGAATCGAATCTTCCAGTCAAGATGTTGCTGACTTGAAAACCACATCGGGGTTCTTTGAGCACAACTTTGGGTTGAACAGAGGACTACTTTAGGGTTAGTTAGAGTAGCCATTGTTAAGCCAAAAAATTTCTCTAACCATTGAAGGTTAGAATAGAAACTAAGTGAAAAACATACAAAAGAATGTTCTCATGGTCAAATACCCAAATATAGTTTTTATTGGTCATTGATTATCACAATTTGATGGTTTGAATTTGACATAAACGACCATTGAATTTGCAGTCAAGCTTTTACAAATTTTTGGAATTACAAATGAATCTAGTGAAGAAGAAGATTTAGAAAAAGGTCACTTCTTATGTGGGGTTAAATCCCTGTTTATAGTAAAATTACACCTTTAAATGCTTGACACATTGCACGTTGTGGTCATCTGAATGGTCAGAATTCTTTGTCATGACGATGACCTGACACAGTCGAGAGGTGACACATGACATTCTTGAGATGACTTCTTGACGCAGCAGCGGAATACTAAAAATGATTGTGATGATGAAAGTAGCAATCGATGAAGTAGAAGATACTGAAATGCCCAAATTCGTTGATCCGAAGATACCGAATTCTAGCTATCCCAAACACGTTGATCGCGCATGATACCGTGTTTAAAGATCTGTGATTCTTTGCACGTTGATCTAGCGCACTAGATTCCGTGAATCGGCTTCAACAGTCGTTGAATCGAGCGCACTCGATTAACCGAAAGTGGAGATAGGAGATTACACTCAACTACCAATTTAAGAAGAGGCACAAGCTCTCAAACAAGAATTTTATTCAAAAATCAACAACCATTACAAATGACCCAACGTGCCTATTTATAGGCTACAACACACGCCACAGAAAATTACACAACTCTTAGGTCGGCTACGACCTAACAACACGACCTAAAAACACAGACGACTTACGACCCAAAAAAGACACGCGACCTACGACTTATCTAAGGTCGGCAGCGACTTATCAACATCACAAAGAAAAGAAACACAACATCATATTACAACTCCATATTTACAACACAACATATATGTCGGTCACGATATATACTTCACGACCTAAAACATCACGACATACGACTTACGATAGGTCGTTAACGACCTAACCCTTCATGCGACTCCAGAATTCCAGGCGGCATAAGCTTTAGTGAAACATAGATCGTAACCCGCCTCCACGACCTAACATAAGTCGTAACCCTGCCTCGCGACCTAACTTAGGTTGTATCTCGTTCCAGTCCATACTCGTTAGATTGGAGCAACCTAATGCTTGTTCACTTAGCTCGTTCAGTTGATTGCCTTCCTTAACACTGATCTCATTAGCTCGGAAACGATCTTCACTAGGTCGTGAACGACCTAAAACTTCACTAGGTCGTTGTCGAGCTTCACTAAGTCGTTGGAGCGACTTAAAGACCTCGTTAGGTCGTACAAGACCTAAAACTTCAACTTTCCACAATTCTTCACCAAGTTTTATCTCGTTAGCCTCTTCCTTAGGTCGTACCCGACTTACCAACATGTTAGGTCGTACACGACCTACGGCTTCATCTTTCTGGGCTGCATCATCCTCCCCTGGTTGAGAAAAATTCGTCCTCGAATTTGCACCCTCTTCTTCCACAACAAACTCATCCCCATGATATGGTATAAGATGTCTAACATTAAACACGTCAGAAGTGTATACATCGTCCGGCAGCTTCAACTTATAAGCATTTTCATTGATCCGTTTCACGATCGTTACAGGACCAATCTTCTGTGCTTTAAGTTTATTGTATGCTCCCACCGGGAAATGATCTTTTGTTAACACAGCATAGACTAAATCTCCTTCATTAAATTCAACGCTTCTTCGCTTCAAATCCGCAGATCGTTTATACTTTTCATTCGCTTTCTCCAATCGTTCCTGAACGATTTTATGACATTCTGTCAATCCACCAACAAAATCAACAGCCCGTTTAACTGTCCCCTTTGGTTGTGGTACTATAGTCAAATCCAACGGCCCCTTAGGTAAGCTTGAATACACTATCTGAAATGGACTGAAACCCGTACTATGGTTTATAGCATGATTATGAGCAAACTCCACTTGACATAACTTCACATCCCAACTCTTCAGATTGTCTTTTACAAGACATCGTAACAAATTTCCCAATGATCTGTTTACGACTTCAGTCTGTCCGTCCGATTGCGGATGATAAGCGCTACTAAAATTCAGCTTTGTTCCCACCATCTTCCACAAACTTAGGCAAAAATGACTCAGAAATTTGGTATCCCTGTCGGAAACTATGGACTCTGGTAAACCATGCAAACGATATATCTCCCTAAAGAACAATTATGCCACATGACTTGCATCTGCTGTTTTCTTACAAGCAATAAAATGTGCCATTTTCAAAAACCGATCAACTACAACATATATAGAATCATTTGCCCGTTGAGTCCTTGGTAAACCCAACACGAAATCCATGCTCACATCTACCCACGGTTTTGTAGGAACCGGTAAAGGCATATACAATCTCGCATTTGTAGCTGTTCCTTTCGAAATCTGACAAACATGACATCTTTCCACAAACCTTTCAACTTCTCGCTTCATCGAAGGCCAATAGTAAGAATGAGAAATCAACTGTAAAGTTCGATCTCTGCCCACATGTCCTTCCTCATGTAATTCCTTTACAATTTTCAATCGTAAGCTACATTCTGGTATACACAATCTGTTTCCCTTGAAACGAAAACCATCTTTCATCACAAAATCATCAGAACCCCCTTCTTGCACCTTATCCAGCATCTTCGCAAAATAAGAATCTGAAATAAGCAACTCTGGTAACAGATCAAATCCCACTACTTCCACTCGCATAGTTGTCAGTAAATGATTTCTACGACTCAATGCATCGGCAACTCGGTTAGTAACTCCTGATTTGTGCTTCACAACGAAAGTAAACTGTTGTAAATAAGCAACCCACGAAGCATGCCTTGCTGAAATTTTATCTTGCCCCTGCAAATGTTTCAAAGCTTCATGGTCAGTGTATAGCACAAATTCTTTATGAAAAAGATAATGTCTCCAATGTTTTATGGCTTGGACTATGGCATAGAATTCCAAGTCATAAGTACTATATCTTGTTTTGGCTCCTGTCAGTTTCTCACTAAAATAAGCAATAGGATGACCCCTTTGACTCAACGTTCCCCCAATTCCAACCTTGGAAGCATCAGTATGTAACTCAAAGAGTAACTGAAAGTTCGGGTATTTAAGAATGGGCGTTGTGGTCAAGAGTGTCTTAATTCTCTGAAAAGCAGAATTAGCTTCTTCAGTCCAAACAAACTTCTTTCCTTTCATACATTCCGTAACTGGTGCCATCACGCTACTGAAGTGTGGAATGAATCTTCGGTAGAATGATGCTAATCCATGAAAAATCCTCACTTCTGTTATTGTCTTAGGCTGTAGCCAACTTTGAATAGCTTCAACTTTACTCCGATCAACTTGAATACCATCCTTCGACACAATATAGCCCAAGAATAGAATTCTTGTATTCATGAAAGTACACTTCTTCGTTGCAGCATAAAACTCTTCACGTCGTAAAACCAATAACACTTCCCGCAAATGTTGTAGGTGTTCTTCAGTGTTTCCACTGTAGATCAAGATGTCATCAAAGTATACCACTACGAACTTCCCGATGAACGGTCGAAAAATCTGATTCATGACTCTCATGAATGTACTCGGAGCTTTTGACAAACCAAACGGCATCACCAACCATTCGTACAGACCCTCCCGAATTTTAAAAGCAGTCTTCCACTCATCACCTGGTTTAATACGAATCTGATGGTATCCGCTTTTCAAATCAATCTTCGAGAACACACCAGCACCGTTCAACTGATCCAACAAATAATCTAGCCTCGGCATAGGAAATCGATATCTCACCGTAATCTTGTTCAATGCTCTACTATCTGTGCACATTCTCCATGTTCCATCCTTCTTGGGTACCAATAAAGCTGGTACTGCACAAGGACTTAAACTCTCCTGAACACGCCCTTGTTCTAGTAATTCCTCTACTTGTCTCCTCAACTCCTCGTGTTCTTTTGGACTCATCCGATAGTGCCGTCTATGAGGCAATGCAGCACCTGGCACTAAGTCAATCTGATGCTGTATGTCTCTAAGTGGTGGTAAATCTTTCGGCAACTCTTCTGGAAACACATCTTTGAATTCCTCCAAAACTGGTTTTACTTCCTTTGAAATCTCAGCAACTTCACTGCTTTCTCGTCCAATTAACATAAAAACTTCAGAACTCTCATCTATCTCTTCCACGAACTCCTTCAAGGACAACAAAGTTTTCAATTCCTCAATCTCCTCCAGCTTATTCTCATTCTGCTGTCGCTTCTTTGGAACTAGAGTGATTGTCGTGCCCTCGACCAAGAAACTGTAACTATTTTTTCGACCATTATGTTGTACCTCACGATCGTACTACCACGGTCTTCCCAACAGCAAATGGCAAACATCCATGTCAACCACGTCACATCAAATCTCATCCTTGTATTTCTTTCCAATAGAAAATGCAACTTGAGCTCGCCTCTCTACCCTCACTTCTCCTCCTTTCCTCAACCAAGCAAGTTTATAAGGACTAGGATGTTTTTCCGTTTTCAATTTCAATTTCTTCATAGCTTCCGTTGAAATGATATTATCACAACTCCCAGAATCAATGACAAATTTACAGACCTTTCCCAAAATAGTGCACGTTGACTGAAAAATGTTACTCCTCAACCAACTCGACTCTTCCTCTTGCTTTGGGGTTAAACAAGATCTTCGTAGCATCAGATTACATCCCTCGTCACCCGACACTACTTCTTCCTCCTCATCATGTTGTGACTTGAGATCTTCTTCGACATCCGCATCCTCCACTTCAACAATCATAGTTCTCTTCTTCAGTTTTGAACATTCGCTGCTCTTGTGACCCACTTCCTGGCAATTATAGCATTTGAAATTGGTATTGACTTTTGGTTTAGCCACTTCTTGAACAACCGGCTTACTCGATGATTTAGGAATATTAGAACTACTACCCGCTCCTTTGTTCTGCCCCGTAAAACTTGGAAACACACCTCCCCCACGTTTTCCTTGTTTCTCCCAAGCCAACGCCTTTTGATGTGCTTCGGCCACAGATTTGGGGTCGAACATGTTCACCATATCTTGAATCTGTGCCCTAAGTCCACCGACAAACCTCGCGGTTAATTGTTCTTCTCTCTCCATGATATCATTTCGAGCAATTAGTTGGTAGAACTCATCAGCATAATCAGCAACCGTCTTCGTTCCTTGCCTCAAGTTCTGTAATCTCTGATACATTAGTGATTGGTAATTATAGGGCAAGAACGTAGCCTTCATCAATTTCTTCATCTTTCCCCAAGCAATAATTTTTGACTTTCCCATTCGTTCTCTAGTAAGTTTGGTTTGCTGCCACCATGCCATAGCTCTCCCCCTCAACCTAGTAGCAACCAACTTCACTTTACGATTCTCCGGAAGCTCCTTGAAGTCAAATATTTCCTCAACATAAGCTAACCAATCAAGAAATTCCTCGGCTTGCATACCTCCCTTGAATTCCGGTATTTCAGTCTTCATCCCAGACTCCCACTTGTGATCATACTCCGACTGATTTCTTCCTTGTCCACATCCATGAACACTACCACCATCATATTCTTCTTCAAAATCTGATGTATATCGATGTCGATCCTGACCACCAACATCTATACTACCACCATTCCTTTGATCACGCATGTCTCTTCTGCTATGTCTTTCATCTTCACGATATGGCTCATATTCAAACTCGCGTGGAGTTCTTCTTTCTTCTTCTCTATACTCATGGTGATCTCTTCTCATCGAAACTGATGATTCTCTTCTACCTCGGTCAGATTGTGGCGATACCCTTCTCGCTTCCGTAACCGATGGCGAAACCCGGTTTCCTCCATGGTTCGAGATTGGCGATCTCCTTCGATCTTGATTCAAATCATTCATCAACTTCTCTAACCTTTCAATACCTTCATCTAACTTCTCATTGAATTTGTTACTAATGCGTTGTTCCATTTGTTCAGCATCTTCTCGCTTATACAAATCTTCAATATTTTGATGTCGATTAGCTCTTCTCGGCGGCATTGTTGAATCTTCCTAAATACTTCAATTCTCGGCTTTGATTTTCAAAAATGATACAAAGGATGCACGGCCTTCAACTTTGAATTTTGGCGCGCAAAGCTTCCACGCAAGATTCAAACACTTTTCCTCCTTAGATCCGAAATGATATGGATCGAAAACTCCAACTTTGTTGCAATTTCACGATGAACACTATGAACAACATGCTTCTCCGAATGATACAAAATTTGATTTCCAACACTTCTACTTCAACTCGACCTTGCTTGATGTAGCTCGATTTCTCTAACTTCTCAAACTTCTTCAAAAGAATTGGTTCCAAGACTCGGCTTAGCTATGATTGGCTAAGTCTAGCTCTGATACCAAATGACGCAGCAGCGGAATACTAAAAATGATTGTGATGATGAAAGTAGCAATCGATGAAGTAGAAGATACCGAAATGCCCAAATTCGTTGATCTGAAGATACCGAATTCTAGCTATCCCAAACACGTTGATCGCGCACGATACCGTGTTTAAAGATCTATGATTCTTCACACGTTGATCTAGCACACTAGATTCCGTGAATCGGCTTCAATAGTCGTTGAATCGAGCGCACTCGATTAACCGAAAGTGGAGATAGAAGATTACACTTGTAACGACCTGAAATTTTCGATCCCGAAAATTCCAGATAGTTAGGAAAAGAAGAAAGAGATAGAAGAAGAAAAACAGAAAACAAGTCACAGAATCTCACATTCGCAGCGGATCAAAATATAATATCATATAATACCATTTATACAAAAAAACTGTATCAGTTAAATTACACTTTAATACATCAGAGTTACAACATATACACAATCACTGGACATATATAATCAACATGTCCCAATATACATCAATATATCATAGCGGAAACACTCCATACGTTCCTGCCATCCAGCTCGTCTCTGAGCTCCAGAACATCCTTACCTGAAAATCTGTAATACTCGGTCTGACCCGAGCATTACATCAAAGTAACACCCGGGTCAGGCTGGAAACCAGCGTGAGTAAACCCATCTAACATGAATTACAAAAGCATACAACTTATATATATATAACCCGGGTAACTCGTCAATTTACAAATTCACAATTTGTTATAGATATCCCTTATTTTAATCACAAATTTCTAAGTACCAACTTAGATTTAATGGACCAATTCACTTAAATCATTCCATTCTAGCTTATTCATCAATCTATAAAGAATCGAAGTGGTTTCGGGTATCACTAATACCCGACTCCGGTCTCTTCGAATTCAATGTCATCTTATCCAAATTATTCGAGTAAAACACAATTCAAACTTCAACTACAGTGTGTCACCTATACACATTAATTCATCATCAATAGTTAACCACATTCTCAGTTTAAACCCAACATATCATATCACGTAGCATCACATGTCCGAGTTATCAATCAATCTAGGCATACAATTTTATTCAATTATTCATAAGGAAGATAAATGCTTCATACCATTTCTAATTAATTTAAATTAATTACTTTAATCACTTTTAATCTTGCTTACTTTACAATAATTAGTTACAACCCATTAATTATTCATTCCCTAATTATCCTCTCTAATTACATTCAGTAATTAGCCTTTAATTAATTTACCACATTCATTAATCAACCTCGATTAATGATATTCAGCAAATTAATTATTCTTAATTACTACATTAATTTATTAACATCTTAATTTATTAATAAATCCTTTAATTTATTACACTGAATAATTAACACTTAATTACTTCCACTAAGTAATCATTCTTTAATTACTTTCTATTAAGTAATTACCCATTTATTTCAGTCTGTAATTATCCATTAATTACTTTGCTAAGTAATTATACTTCATCAATCACCTTAAGTAATTACTTAACCCTAACTAATTCTTAATTACAATTAATTAATACTTCAACCTTTATAAATTAATTAATTCCAAATTATTAATTTTAATTACCTCATTCATTTAAGTAGCCTTTATTCATAAAACCTAACTGACTATCAAGATAATACAATTACCTTTAATTACCTAAAATTTATACGTGTTTCAAAAACATTTCATCGTTTTACTTTATACTTAACATTTCTCAAATTTTTTTTAAGAAGTTTACCAAAGCATAAAACTTTTAAATCAAATAGTTTAAACATAATAGTTTCCTTTATATAAGAGTTTTAAATCAAATTCCTTTAAAAATTTCAACCCCTTTATTTATTTTTTTTTAAAAAAAACTTAAAAACTGGAAACCAAAACACTCGATTACTCGAGCCACTCGTACCCTCCCTCTTCGAGTAAACACGCGAACGTCTTCGAGAATAACTTGATTTTCCCGCAATCTCAAAACATCTGTAACAGACGTACACGTGCACAGTGCACGGCGAAGCACGCGACGCCGATCAACTGCAATGGCCCCAACACATCACCGATGACTTCGATCAGCCCTCCCATTGTCCCGATCTCGCTGTTCTAACCCGAATCGAAATCAAGTACTTCGATCCCAACTGGAACCCCAAACTCGAATCGTAGAACCACCCATCATCGACTATTTTGTCAACCGGAACTCACGGCCTTCCTTCCATAGTTGCTCCACGTCACCACGTGGCGACCACGACCCTCGCAGTCGAGTTCGATAAACCATAAACACCGAGAACACATCGACAACACACCTGACAAAAACTACACTTAAACCCTAAATAATCCAAGCCCGGCCACCATGGCCATTGGAAAAATGCACTGCCATTTTTTCTACCATCGGCAACGCTCCAGCCAACTTCGACCAAAAACTCGACTCCATCCATCGTGTCGATCGACGGCAATCAACCCAAAAGCCAAACCGTTCAACTCCAAAATTCCAATTGATTTTCAGGCTAAATTTTTTTGTTTCTTACATTAAAAATCAAGATTTTCTGCCACGAATCCATTTATGAAATCCAAACATGAAATCGTTTTAATTTATTTTGATTTATTTTTTATTGTTACTGTAATTTACCAGTTTAGAAATAAATATGAAATATAAACACTTAGATTTATAATTTTCTTTTTCTCTTAAAGCACTATTATATTCATACAATCATCTCTTCTTTGGTGATCATAACCTAAATTTGAATATATAAGGAGAGTTTGAATTCCTTGGTTATATCCTTGAGTCTGTAATCCTAACAGAGTCTAATATATATACACTCAGGCATATACACATATAAACAGAGCAGTTTAAAATATATTCTAGATAAAACTACCATGTAAAGCATATTACAATGTTTCTGTACAGATTTACCAATAAACAAGGATTTAAAACAGATTCTAAAGAAGAGTTTACTCACAAGAAATTCCTTTGAACAGAACAATTTCTATTTTCATTTGAAAGCCTGAAGTTTGAACTGCCTTGAAACTATTTTTGAGTGCTTTCAGTTTTGAACTGCAGTTGAATCGAGTATTTGCTTCTTCTTCTTTTTTTTCAAGTTACATATGTTACTGATCGAACTATACAAAAAGATGGACACATATATAAGATAACAGGTTGTTTAAGGGAAGGTGGTAATTGGTACTGTTATTGTCTTGTCTATGTTTTATTTGACCAGATCTTTCTTCTGCAAAGTAAAGATTTGTAAATATTTTCTTTTGAACAAAACATTGGCTGAGTTGATAGAAATTAAATGCTTTGTTCCTTAATATGTTTGCATACTTATTAAAATGTTTACTGTGTGAAGATATTTTGTACAATTTACTCTTTGCAGACGACTTGGCTTGTGAATGAAGATAAAAATATTTATTTTGTTATCTTCTCATGTACATATTTGGTCAGGTTTATACTTTATAGATTTAGTCTTGGGTGAAGATATTTGTTTATGAATATTTGTCTCCTTGCTTGAGAAATTTACACTTATATATATTTGACTTGTTACTTCTAGCTTAAATAATGTTTATCTTGCTTATTTTATTTCATAGTTTGGCCTTGCTTTCATTCTATACTTTGCCCTTAGATTTTATTCTGTATTTTGTATTTCATTTTATTTCTTGTTTGTAGTTACATTTGTATTTTATATTTTGACTATCAATATTATATACATAAGTTTTACTTATATTTAATATTTATATTTTATATTGATAGATTTTGATTTTATTTTAAACATTATTATCTATATATATATATAATTTCACCAATGTTAACAAGATAAAGTATTTTAAATTCAATGATACAAGATAGATTTTAGTATAAATAGTATTAAGAGAATTTATTTTTAAAATGATCAGTTTACTTTTTATTTAATTAGATTAAATATTTATTAAAATAAACGGGGCTAAAATCCGGATCGTCACATTCCTCCCCTCTTTAGAACTTTTCGTCCTCGAAAAGGAACGAAGCCAGAATTTATGAAAATGCTTAAAATCAGACAAATATTCTTTGATCATTTTTAAAATAATTTTAAAAATCTATATAATATTATAAAAATAGCTTTTGTAAAAATACTTTTATAACTCGATGTTTCAACAAGTCCTTCCTTGTTCTCACAAAAATTCGGTCATACGTTGATCAGGCGTAGGACTGAAAATCTGTAAGTACTCAGCAGACCCATTTCAACATCCAGTGAAAATATTCGAAAAATAATTTTATTGAAAATATAGAAAACAATTTTGAAAATAGAGGAAATATCTTTGGTAAAAATGCTCTGGAAATCATCACACCCATCCATGGTCACAGTTACATCTTGGGTTACGTTGCCATCACAGCAAAAGTCCATGTAACTGATTACACCATGGAACCCACAACAGATCGCAGTTACATTCTAGGGTTACGTTGCCGTCACAGCAAAAGTCCATGTAATTGTTGGCTCTCAGCGGCACACACGATTTTCGTTGGCAAAATGAAACTTCTCCACTCTAACATAGGTCGCAGTCTACCGATGTAAAATCAAACGCAGACTGTTGGCTCTCAGCGGCTCACGCGACTTTCGCTATGTTACCATAGTGTCGCAGTCTACCGATATAAAATCAAACGTAGATTGTTGTCTCTCAGCGGCTCACGCGACTTTCGCTATGGTCTGCAGTAGATCGCAGTGACATTGAGTTACACTGTCGTCACAGCATAACCCAAATGCCTCTGTGGGCACCAGCCCCTCGACTTTCGCTACACAAATAATCCTCAGGAACTAGTTTTGTCCGGACTCCTCACAGGATCAACTTTAGAACCTCCCCCTTTGAGGCTCAAGGCAGTGCCACCTTGTGGCACTCCTGAGAAGTTCATTTCAAGGGAGCGCCTTTTTCCCCAGAGCAAATCTCAAAACACTTTATACTATATACATATAGTATTTTCCAAATCATACACCTAGTATGAATCTCATATAAATGCCTTTACACAAAATCGATTCTCCAAAATCGATAATTCTCATATTAGGCTTTTCCAAATTCCAATATTGATTTTTCCCAAAATCAAAAGCCTTTCCAAAATTCAAAGGTTCCAAAAATCTTTCCTCAAAAATCATTTTCACAAAAACCCTTATATATACATATATATATATATATATATAATAACCTTGGAATTTTTTTTTTGAATCACTTCATACTTGTATAAATTCACTTTTATACTTTAAATACTTCCAAATATTTAAAACCCCATATTTTTTCTGGCTATAGATTCAATAAGGAAAGATTTATTTTATATAACAAGATATATAATTTTATTTATCCCAAATCAAATATTCAAATTAAATTACTTATAAAGTCACTTACAAAATTACTTACTTACTTTTATAAAGTAAATTTTAATCATAGAGATATTCAATCTCCACTTTACTTCATCATATATTTAACAAAATATATTTTCAATTTCAAAAATCATTTACAGTTCTTATCCACAAAACTTCAATATCAATTTTATTCAAACTCGTACGATGTCCACATATCATTCGTACGCAATATCAATCTGATCGCTCACTCGATCACACAATTTCACTTCCGAACTAGTATTGTCCACCCGACTTTCTAGTGCGGACTCAGATTTGGTTTCTTGATCAGAAACCGTCATTCTCCTTGCATAGTCACACCTATGATAGAGAATATCCAGAACCAATCAAAAATCCATATCCAGGTTCGCCGTCGAAAATCGAGCGAAAAATCCCAACTCGGATCGATAATATCATCTCGAAATTCCGTGCTCGAATCTAGATCAAACCACTATGCGAATAGAATAATATACGTACATCCTACGTATTTATCTTCATTGATAAATCAATTCCTCTTTCTATTCACATTTCCTTTAATTTCTATCCACATAATCACAATTGTTTCAATTCCATTGGATTACCACTTTAATCCTTATCCCAAATGGATATTCAATCATAAACAGTTCGAACTCTGTTCAATTTAAATTTTGAAAATAGCTTGAAAATTTTTAAAATGAATAAGTAGTTGAAAAATAATTATTAGTTTGTACAATAGCTGTAAAATAGTTAAGTATTTGTAAAATAGTTGAAAAATAGTTAAATAGTTATAGAAATTTTAGATAATTGCAAAATAGTCGTAAAATAGTAATTAATTTATAAAACTGTTGGAAAATAGTAATTAGTTTAAAAACAGTTGAAAAATAGTTAATTAGCTCCAAAATAATTGTAAAACAAGGATAAAATAATCTGGCTTTAAGAAAGAAAGGTTATATATTTAATAGCTTGGAAAAATAAGTTTATATTAAAACAATTTATACTGAAAATAGTCCAGAGTCAAAACTGTTCACTTTCCCATCTCCATTTCGATCATTTCCCATTAAATTGATCCAGTCCCAATTCAAGATGAATTATCCACAATTCAAATCAAATTCCATTTTAAACATATTCATTTTAAATTACAATTTCAAATTATTCAAATTAATTTAGACTGGTTTCAAATTGAATCCATTTCAATTTCAAATCATTTCAATTTCTATTGAAATTGTATACTTATCCATCTTCACTTCTAATTAATCCAACCTAAATCCAGTTTGAACTAATGCAATCTAAATCTCAATTTTAAACCGTCTCGAATTATATAAATTCGAGTTATATTTTCAAATGTTGGTTTAATTCCTTAAATCAAATTAACCTTTACTTCTTCATAAACCTATTTCTAGGTTCAATTAATAATCCAAACCTTTAAACAATTTAACTTTGAGTCCGCTTCTCAAAATTCCATTTTAAGTTATCTTTACTTAACTTATTTCAAAGTTCAAATAAGAGTTCAATACAATTTTATTTTAAAATTTTAATTTATTACTCAATTTTATCTTCCAATTTGGAGCCAGTTCTTTAAACAATTTTAATTAACAAATTTAATTATTCAATTTTTCAATTTAAAGTAATTCCACATCCTTAATTTCAAATTAACGTTAGATTTTCCTTTTTCTCAATAATGGATATATTACCACACTTCATTTCTTATTCATTTAAACTAAACCAATTCACAATTTTAAAGATTTTACCAACAATAGGATGATATCATCCAATTTACTTTTAAACATCCATTCATTTCCAATTTCCAGATCTCAAACCCATTTTGAGATCGCACAAACTCCCAATTCAAATTACCATTTAACTTTCCAAGTTCAATTCTGTTTTCATCTTGAAATTTCAAATGCGGGTTGCTTGTTCTACACTTATTTAACTTTCCCAAAGTTAATTTTAATTCACTTAATCCAATCATCGTTACTCAATTTGAATTCCCACTTCAAATTTTCAAAATTCTTTCCCTCCTATAATTTCAAAACTTATATCACTTTGGGTTTTACATCACACTTCAGGGAAAATCAAAACTCAACATCTTAGAGTTTATTTCAAATTATCCTTGATATCTTGTATATCTATACATATATACATATATATTTCTGGGTCCTCCCAGCCATGTTTTAAAATTTTAAACCACCTTTGGGTTTTAAATTCAAATCAACTTTACAAACAACCCATTGTTTGCAACAAGTCTCTTTTATTCAAATAATACTTATTTATTATTTCTTTCAGCACCTTGAAACAATTTTCAAATTTTGGACCCAGACTTTAAACTTCAAAATTTTGATCATTTTCAATTCCAATTCATTTGCCTAAATGTTTTACTTCTCTAAAACATTCCATCTTGCTTACTCATTAATGCACATCTTATTATTAAACACACAACAATCATTTATGATAATAACCAAGATTATCATATCTGGAAACCAACTCATTATTATCTTTATTCTGAAAACATTGCTACAAATTCAGGATTTTAATTTCAGTTTGGATTCATTTCAAACTTACCTTTAGTTAATTCCAATTTGGTTGTATTCCTATTACTTCTTATATTTAATTCAATAATTTTTAACAACCAATAACTTTAACATTTATTAGTAAGGAATATTGCTTTATATATATTCTTACATAAAATCATTTAAAATCTTTATATATGAAAATAACAAGTACGCTCTCATATATATATATACACACTCAACTCATTCTAGGGTACTATTGACCCTATCCTTATGAGTATACCCACCAGAGCCAAGGTTTTCGCTTAACCTTTCTGCTCTGATACCAACTGTAACGACCCGAAATTTTCGATCCCGAAAATTCCAGATAGTTAGGAAAAGAAGAAAGAGATAGAAGAAGAAAAACAGAAAACAAGTCACAGAATCTCACATTCGCAGCGGATCAAAATATAATATCATATAATACCATTTATACAAAAAAAACTGTATCAGTTAAATTACACTTTAATACATCAGAGTTACAACATATACACAATCACTGGACATATATAATCAACATGTCCCAATATACATCAATATATCATAGCGGAAACACTCCATACGTTCCTGCCATCCAGCTCGTCTCCGAGCTCCAGAACGTCCTTATGTGAGTCAAATCGATATCGCATATAACATCAGTGTCGTGGTGTCAGAGATGTTTACGGGGTTTCACATCTTTTATCCAGTATATAACGTGCGTGCAATAACTCAAGAGATGTTACGGGATTTTCCATCTCCTAAGGATCCATTAAACTATTTATATATAATAGTATACGCTATAATAGGTAATGTCTATCAGTAAAATAAATATCAAAATAGCGTTAAGGCTTTAAATTGATCCACCTTAACACATTTTATAGCATGTAGTCTATGCAGGTCCTGTAATACAACTAGTAACGTCGGTAGCCAGTGAGTCCCTTATAGGTACAATACTAAACCAAAGTCGCAATGGGCTCGTATAAGGATAAATATGATAAGGCACGTGAGGCAATGCCCAAGGTAGGATTCTACCAGTTTACCCTTTTTGGCTGGTTGTAATCCATACGTGGCCGACCACGACCATTATTCCAAACAGAAGGGTGCACCAATCGAGTACAAAATCATGATAGTAATACGAGGGATCAACATCGCTAGAGGTAGCTTACCTCATTGGCCAGGCATAGGCTCATGTTTTAGTCACTTTAATTATGACACAAGTGTCAAAGCTATCCATCATCGTTCTCCTTCTTCAAATCTAGCAAACGACGCCAAATCTAACCACTTCGTTCTAGAGTCTCCTCCGCGTACATAGTTGTTAAAGTGGTTTCAATATTGACAGTGAGTATGCCAATAAGAGGCCCGATCTCTTTAACAACTAAACATTGTTTTACACACCGGTTGGTTCTTTTATATTTCAAAAACAATTCATACTTGATACCAAATTATCATATTCACTTCAAAATCAAATCCATTTCGAAATCATCATATTTACTCAAAATATACTATATCATTTTTGCCTTAATATCTCAATTCCGCTTCCAAAATTGTTTCGAATTTTAATTTAGGTTATAACTTCATTTTAACCTCATTCGCATTTAAACCCAAGATTTAAATATAAACATTCCACCCTTAACCAGTTTGAATTTTTAGAAAATAGTTTGAATAGTTTTAAAATAGCTTAAATAGTTAAAATAGTTTAATAGAAAATAGTTTGGGTAATGAAAATGGTTTATATAGTAAAATAGTTTGAAAAATCAAAATAATTTGAATATTTAAGAAGATAGATTTTAAACAGTTTATACTAAAATAATTTATTTGAAAATAGTTTCAAAGTCAAACTGATTCAATTTTCAATCTTTTAATTCATATCGATTCCAATTTCCATTTCAATTTAAATCGATTCAATTCCAATTTCAATCCAAATTAACTTCGATTCCAATTTTAATTCAAATCGATTCCGATCTCGATTTCACATTAATTCAATTTCGATTATTCCATTTCAATCTCATTTCAATTCAAATCGATTAAACTTCGATTTAATTCCAAACAATTTCCATTTCAATTGCAATTCAAATCAATTTAAATTTCGATTCCAAATTAATTCAATTTCGATTTCAATTCCAGTTAATTTCAATTCTATTCCAGTTTGAATTAATTTCAATTCAATTCTTAATTCCAACCATTCTGATTTATATAAATTCGAGTTCGATTTTAGAATATCAATTTAAATTGCCAAATTCAAATTTAACTTCAATCTTCGAATTTTAGATTCAAAACTTAAAATAAATTCCATTCTCGAGTCCAAATCTATATATCCAATTATATTACTTTTGCTTCGCAATAATTCATAGTTTGAATGAAATTTCAAATCTTTTTAAAACAAATCAATTTTCGGAATTTAAATCACATTTCGATTTTAACTTCAAAATCTCAAATTTCATTTTTAAACAATTTCGTTTAACAAATTCTGATTCCAACATTTTTTAGCTAAATTCCGAAAATAATTCAATTTTTGCTTCTTTAAATCAAAACCATTTAAATAATTTCAAATCAAAATGTTAAAATCATTTGATTTAACCAATCCGGTGTCCGTATATAATTTTCTATCCTATGGCCAAGTGAACCAATTATTTCAATTTAATTTCAGAGATGGATATATAACATTTCAATCCAAAATAAATTTCATAGGTATATATCATTTCAACCTATTTCTTAATTTATTCGAAATAATTCGATTTACAGTTTTATACACTGTAAATAATATACAGGATGATAACATGATATATTAAAAATAAATAAACATCCAAATCATCCAAAATATCAATCAATAGCATCCATCACAATCAAATCCAAATAGTCAATAAATCACAACAATTAACCAATTATCAAAAATCGGGGATTTTACTAGCAGTTTAATTCTAATTCAATTTAACCGTCAATTCAAATTCTATCAATTAATTCAGATGTCAATTTAAATATCAATTAAATTTATCAAACAACAATCAATAAATTTAAATCACTTCACGATATAAATTTAACTACATAAAAATTATTTATTCAATTGTGAGCGTATAAAACACTCACATTTTATTTGAAACTAAAAATATTTCAGCTTCAAATAAATTCCAATTTGACTCCATGCTGTGGACGACGTCAATACGGTCGCATCGCAACTCGTTTCACTCGAACAGACCTCGTATGCAAGAGTTATAAGATAATTAATATATGATACAATTTAAACTTAAATAACAAATTTAATTTAAACAAATAATAAAAAACAAAGGTAACTCTCTCGCCCATGAACGAACAAGCTCCAGGCCAACATGTCGCTGTTCCCTCCCACATCGCAACATTACTTCACTAGTGTTTTTTCTTATATACAAAATCGCGATCGCCACAGTTCCATCGCCTACCCACGCCTCCACCATCGCACGCACAAGCCACAACCATCCCTAGCGTCGCTTCACACGACTGCGCCCCAGTAGCACCGCCCTCCACCTGCTAAACATCATGCATACGCGATCATCTCCAACATCGCGCGCCATTCGAGCGGGGAACCCTAACACCGCTCACGAGACTATGCCAGGCTCCGCCCCCTTCAAGCATCGACCTCGCTCCACCTCAACGTTGAGCCGCGACCACCCTCTATTGCTGCCGCCGCCACCATGCACCACGAAACCCTAAACGAGCAGTCGATTTACTTTTTTTTCTCACGCGTTTTTTTTAAATGTCGATCTACGTTTAAAAACGGGGAATAAGAGATGAGGTACGGGAGATAAGGATGGGGCATAGTGAACGAAGTTGGATAAGGATAAGTAAATTATAATTAAAAATTAGAAAATATTTAGCTACTAAACGCATGAAATTTTCGAACTTCAAACAAAGCATGCCGCCTGGCGTTCATAATGCTTTACCCTTATTCCAAACACAATTGAACTAGTTTCGAGGCCTAATTCGATTGTATACAGAAGCTAGCTTTTCAAATCAATTATTTTAATTAAATTCAGAAATTAATTTCTACGGATTTCAAGCTCGCACGGCCAAACGACGTCTGAACGCTACGAAAATTGAAATCCTATAATAATTCACTTTTACAAATCCGATGAAACTGGTTTTGTCGAAATCCGAGACAGTGGCCAAAATGGCTATTTTTTACATGTTAATTATAATATGAAATTTCCAATTTCTAATTATTTACTTTTAAATCTAATCTTAAATGTTAACAATCTTCATTCGTATTTGAATAAAATTTAAATCGACTTTCAATACCATTTTCATTCTTATTAAATTCAGAATTCAATTATTCAAATAATTTTCAATATTAAATTTAAACAATTTAATTATCTAATAAATCACTATAATTGAAATATAAGTCATTTAACTTATAAAATTTTACTTTAAAACAAATCCCAATAATAAAAAAACTATTTCCATTTCACGGTAATTAACATTATTATACAATTTAAGTTGTTGATTCCAACACATTAATACATAGAATTTTGTTTCAATATTTATTATTGTCTAAATCTTCGGAATTTATTATTTCAAATTTTTATTCAAATTCATATTCAATAATTATACTAATAATTCATTAAATTTTATTTTTAACCATTTTTATCCAATAATCACATTAGATTTAATAATTTAAAATAGTTAAAAGTATGGGTCATTACATTATAACTATTATAAATCGATTAAATCGAGCGGTGTTTCGATGACTTAGTATATTAGATTGTGCGACTCACAGGTGTGAATTTCTAACGATTAATATTCTAACAATTCAAACGCTAATATTTACACATCACCTTAGCTAGTAGTATGTCAGCTTAGTTTAATTCATCACTTACAAATCCCATCGGTAAAATCCAATTTTATAATTTTAAACCGTGCCTTTTTGTAACTATTATTACATACATTCTCTTCATTAACACTATATCATATTTGGATGTTTGAAATTTGGCTTTGGTCAAAATTATGATATTATCCATTTTCAACACAGCTAGTCCATAAACTATGACTTTGGTTAAATAATAATATTTATTAACCATACTACTCTGGCTAGAGATTTTGATTTTGAGTTGACTATACCATTATACTAACTTCATACAACTAAAACAAATTCTCCACTGAATAGTATTACAGTTTTATGCTTCAACTTAGACCCAACTATAGTCATTCAATGGTTGTTATGCCATGATTTAACTTTAATCAAAGTGGAGTATCCACATTGAAGCTCAATAGTATTCTTAAGGTGAGAGAATCGTGTAACATTGTCCCTTTTAGATTTCCTATTTGACCTAGTTGTTTTTAACAAACAAGAAACTCTCAGATGGGTCGTTCCATAGTTATCTAATAACTACGAGTATGTTACTCATTGGTAAGCCCTTATAGCATTGAGTAATACACTGCTCAATATTTGGAAAGCAGTATGCACTCTGATCTCAACTGATGCTTCAATATCCTTTCTCGATGTACCTTGACCAGAAATATTTAAAAATTTATTTTATTGTATATTGTGATAATTTTCTCATGATTACAATTCTTTGTAACAATTATCACGTAACATTTTATTTAAGGGTTTTCTAATTAATATACTTTAAATTAATTAAGTAATTAATTATATCATATAATAAAGTATATAATAGAAATCAAATACCTTTATCATGAACAAGATAGGTTATAGAGCTATATATATGTAACAAATTACATAGTTGCCCTTAGGGCATAGCCCTAACTCTCTCGGTCTCCTACTTTCACTTAGGGTCAATTATGGAATCTCAGTCCCATCCCTTTGATTAGCTTGCTTAAAACTAATCGAGTTAGTCCCTTAGTGGATCTTCTATATTGTTAAACTATCAACTTTGTTACCTTACATCTCTCCATTGTTTATAAACCACCTTTATCATGTTGAACTTTTGGTCTATATGTTTAGACATCTTGTGAGCCTTAGGTTCTTTTGCAATATGTGCCGCGACATTGTTTTTAATACACAAATTTATACGATTCCCATAATTTGGAATCATCTCCAGTTTATTTATAAATTTGTGCATTAATGTATACTATTTTATTATGGCGCTAATCAAGATGATGTTCAGTTGAATCAGCCACCATTTATTATTTGTAATATTTCCAACTTAAGACCTTTGAATTAAGTTTGAACATGATTTAGGTTTGACATGCTATATTTGATATTACTTATGAAGTTCGAGTCTGAATACTCTTTCACAGGGAGTTCGTTGTTTCCACGAACAATTCTATATTATTTTGTTAAATACTCAAGAATACTCTTAACTACCAATGTAGCAATATTAATTTGGATTTGATACTTGCTCCACTTATTAGATACATAAGCGAAATGCGATATTGTAGATAGTACAACATGTATGATAATTCATGTTGCCAATACATAAGGAATCCATCTTACATGCTCCATATTAAACATTTTAATATGATGTTTCTGTATAACTTATGGGACATTTTTAACATCCTTTTATATTGATTATGAAAGATGTAATTTCAAATCCTATACCGAGAATTAACAAAAAAACTTAAACTGACTTAAACATGGGCACATTGTTAACAATCAATGGTATGTTATTTTCTCATATTTTAGAAATATATAGGCACATTTTAATGTTCTTTCTTATGGACACATCTTCCTTTGAATTTTTATTGAAAATCAAACTATTTGATTTCTTCGGCGAAATACTAGCTCAGTTGTGTGCTTGTCAATCGGTAACGTCGTATCAGTTCCTGGACCTTATCCCATGGCTCACAAATACAGTTTCGCTCCCATTGACATCAAGAAATTTTGGTTGTTATGGGCAAACACTTTGTTCTAAATCATTATTTATAATTTTTGTTTCAACATAAATGTCCCAAAACTTAAAATCATGCAGGATGATAATTTTATAGGTAAAATACGAATTAATTTAAGCACTTTGAATGACTATGGGTTGAAATGATACATGCCCGAACGATCTTTAGAGTAAGGAAAAATTGTTATGGCCTGATATGATAGGCTTGAGCAATTTTATTTGACTTGGGATTGCAGGTTTGAAATGATATAAAACCCGAAAAATTGATAAATTGCGGATTGAAATGATATATGTCCGTATTTACTTGACCCTAGGGTAGAGAATTTTATACAGACTCCGTGGTTGATTTAAAATGATTTTTCTAAAAATTATTAATTATTTTGGATTTTTATATATGAATCTCAACTAAAAATTTATTGTAATAATTTCTGTAAATTTGTTTATATGTGTTAAAATTCTCATAAGAGATAAATAGTTGGAAATGTAAATTTTGGAAGTTAATTTACAGTATGAAAGTTAATTGAAATTTTTAAATCCGATTTGATTTAATAATAGTATTTTATTCTAACCTATAAATTGTAAGTTTTAATTCATGTAATAGTGATTAAAATAAATGTTTTGTGAAAAGAAATGTAAGTTAAAACGTACATTTTTGACATGTAAGTTTTAACAAATGAAAATGGTATGATTTGGGAATTAAAATTGATAAATGTCATTTACTGAAAAGAAATAAAAAGGTAAAAAAAAATACTTTTAACTTGGTATAAAGGTTTATGCTTTAAAATTTGATGTTTTAGTGACAAAGTTATTAAATCAAAGGTGTGATTTCTTTAAATAGCTAAATAGCTTAAATTTGAGTAATATAATAGGAAGAATAGAATGACTTTGCTAAAAACTTTAAATATATATATACTATTTGATTTTATAGACTATTGTAGTAGGAAGTATTACAGTAACAATTCAAAACTGCTGCGATTTCTTACGGTAGCAGTTCAAAACTGCTGCAGTTTCTTACTGTAACATTCTGCACTGCTGCGGATTCTTACAGTAACACTTCTGCACTGCTGCGAATTCTTTCCATAACTGTTCTGTACTGCTGTGAATTCTTACAGTGGCACTTCTGTACTGCTGCGTTTTCTTAAAGGTAACATTTTCTGAATGCTACAATTTTCTTAAAGGTTATATGTAGGGTTATAAAAGTTACATTTTAAAGTGCTATGATCTCTAAACTTTTATGTTTCAAAAGGGTTATAATTAAATGAATTTGGAAATATTACTACTTTGGGGAAATGAATATTATTTTAAAAGAATAATGAAATGGAATTTATATGGTTTAAAAGGAATATGTTTGATATGAAATATAAACCATTTGAAATTTATATAACCACGGGTTATAATAACGATTGGTTGTTAAAGAGACCGAGATCGGATATGGGCATACTCTCTGTCGATACCGAAAACCACTTTAAAAACTGTGTACGCGGTGGAGATTCCAAAATGAAGTAGGATGGTGGCGACGATCCTAAAGGTATTTTTACGTGGACCTAACTCCCATGAGTTAGCATAAGGTGGTTAAAACAGGAGCAATCGACGGGCTAAGGAGGTAGCTCCTCTAATCGAACACACTTCATCGTTAGCCATTCTATTACTTTGTGATTGATTTGGTGCGCACCTTTGATTCGAGAGTGTGGATCGAGTTGGGCGGTAGTTGCGGCTATGCATAACTAACAGTCCGGAAGTGTAATTGGTATATCTACCCTGGCATTGCCTAGTTGTGCCGTGTCACCTACCCTAGCGCGCCTTCTACGAGTTTTTTTTATGTCGTACCTATGTGGTATCCTCTGGCGGCTCCAGTTTACGGTGAGCTACGGTACTGTATAGACTATTGGCATACCTAAAAATGTGTTAAGGTGGAAAATGTAAAGCCTTAACGCTATTTTTAAATAGTATACTTTACTTTAGACCCTAATATAATAGCGTATACTAGATAGTTTAACGGATCCTAAGAGGACGGGCGATCCCAAGCATCCTTTAAGTTACTGACGCATTTCTTTATAGTTCACTTGAGTTGATTTACATTTTATAAGTATGTATGTCCTGACTCGAGTGTTTTGTGTTTTTCTTCATGCTCGGGTCAGCATGAGTTCCAGAGCTTTGGTTTCATCCTCTTTCGAAGCTAGAGATCCGCTAAAGATTCAGTCGTCTACTTGATATTTTATTCCAGTTATTTCCACGCCACTTTTGCTTTTGTAGTAGCAACTTATGTATCTAACTTTACAAGTATATTTGTTTCCAGACTTGGTATTATGTATTAGTTTTGAAACTTTGTATCTAGTAGCTTCATGAACTACTATAGTTATTTATTCCGCTGCGAGTTATTCTGATATTCCGTGTCTGTGATTCTGTGATTGATTTTATTTGCCCCAAATTTTATTAACAATCTGTCGTTTTGAATTATTCAAGTCTGACATGTGTGGTTTTATTGTCGATTTTAATGGTCTAAAATGGCGGGATGTTACAAGAACAGAACAATATACAATACAAAAATCATAAACAGAGATCACAGAATTAGAATGAAGTGATAAAATATAATACATCAGTAATACATGTCCAAAGTGAGCAACAAAATTCGAGTCCATTGATCACTCTATCAAATATACATGTTATGGTCAAATAGATACATCATACATCATCATAAAAAAAGGAGGCTACAAAATCTCTTAGGGAACTATCACCCTGCGAAGTTTACTAGCATCCAAAATTGTCCCAAGTCAAGCAAGCTACTGGGTGAAATTTCTTGGACTGATCCGAGTGTTATAAAATAACACACGGGTCAGCCTATATCTAAAATACAACTATCAGTAGTTGATGGGGATACTATAACAAATACATCATGAAGCGAGAATTAACCTCAAGCATAATACTATATCAGAAACCAAGAGCTATAGAATCCTCACATATACTGACAACATGTAATGAATACCATTTCTAGTAAGCAACCATACATCCATAAAGCAACCATCACACAATCAGGTATGGTATAATGAGAGTTGGTATGTATGTCTATATATATACACATATCAATCTCATATTCAAGAAGTGAACCCATCAGCACACAACAATACTCTAGGGGACATAACACAATACTTATAGAACACAACATACCCCATAGTCTTAAGTTACTCTAGTCATCATGGCCTAAGGTCCATCTACGTAATGGTCACGAGCCTACTTCTCAATGGTAATAGACTGTTTGGCCAGTGTGGCATCAGGGCATGCCATCATGCACATAAATATCAACATACAACATGGATAATCATGATGCCACAGATCTAGGGCATGACCCCATAATCAACCGACTAGGATGGACTATGGTCTGTCTTGGTTCAACACACAATTAATAGACATAAAAAACATCTCAACTCCACAATGGTAACTCGTAGCTACAGCATCTCATAAAAGAGTGTCATACACATTCAAGAGGTAATTAAATAAATAGTCACTCAAGCATTCCATACCACTACATACAGTTTACCCCTTTACCAAATGTCTTTGAATCCAACTCACTAACAAATAATATTCTATGTAACAAGTCTAAAGAATAACCAAAGAAATAACACCGAGAGTTCCATACTAGATGGTTTTATAATCCTGTTTATTCGAGTTCCTCGTTACATAGAAATGATAGTTAACCATCCAATTATTATAAAAAGATTTTAAATGTAGAAAAATTATTCTTTTATTTCTAAAATGCTCGTGTATTTTAATTTAGCAAAATAATACTCTTTTTATTTATTTACAGTTAAATAAATAATTTAACTTTGTTTATTAATTGCAAAAATAGCTATATTTATAAAATCATATAATTTCACATTTATTTATTTACTAGCATTCCACATAACATCATTACATTTTGAACAATTTCCAAAGCTTCCAATATGAGTTTTATTTACCTATATAATTAGTATTTACTATAAGCAACTTCCATTATTAAATTTTCATAAATATTTACTTCTAAATGTAATAAAAGTTTTTAGATACATCCTTTATAGTTTATTTTATTTTATTTTTATTATATTTTATTTATATTTACATGTCCATCAATTCACGACCAAGAATGGAAATTATTTTAGGTCATATGGCCAATTTCCGGGGACTCCTACCGCTCGACACTCCTCCTAAACACTATTTTGACTCCATACACTACACTATATTCCAGCAATCAAAGCATATTCATATCACTCAAATTAAATCAAGAAACAAAGCAATAATTGAGTTCAAGTGGAGTGTACATCACATAACTCAAACCCATCAACATTCAATATGAAATCCAAGCATTTGTACATAGATGTGAGTGGAAAACACCAACCTTGAAGTTGTTAAGCCTCTACTATAGAATTGCTCTTTCTACCTCCTCATTTCCTTCTCTCTAAAAAATCCAATAAAGACCAAACTCTATTAAATTCTCAGTTTCTTATTGCCAAGAGGTGTAGTAGGGTGTTAAGAAGGTTATACTTTAATTTCATAATTTTTAGTAATATATTTATATCTATTTGAATTTTTAAAGAAAAGGGATTAGGGATTCATAATTGGGTTCAGTGGAATGGAGCTTGGAATGTGTATACGGGAAGTGAATTTGAAGCAAGCATGGAAGGTTCTAGACTTCTCTTGATAAGGTGATGAAGTAGAGATTTTTGTGGAGATGGCCAAATGGGCTTGCTTTTTAATTGTTCTAGCTCCTTTTCTTTCATTTCTTCTTTGCCAATCTATTTTTCTACCATGACAAACTAGCCCATAACTCCAAATAAAATTCATATTTACCCCCATAAATGCTTTACTATCAACCCATAATTTTTCCGTAATTATTATTTATTATTTTTAGCAATTAAATAATTATTTCTTTATTTACCGTATAAAGCCCAATTTCACATATAAACTAATAAACCCCTCTCAAGTGAAATAAAAATTATTTTCTTTTAAAAACATTTTCTTTATCTTGTTTACTTCTAATATTTAACTTTATAAAATTATTTAACCCTTTTTAATATATTATAAAAATTATTTTGGCCTTTAAAAAGTGTCCAAACTCATTTAAAAAAATCAAAATTTGCTCAATAAAATTATTCTTTTATTTATAAATATTGTCCCCGTCCTATTTTTTGCACTTTTAATATTAAATCCATTTTTAATTAATTAAAGTTTTATTTTAATTCCTTCTCAACTATGAGTTGTTACAACAGTACTTAAATTGACTCATTTCACTTGTAAATGAAATAGGAATGAAGTTATAACTGATAATTTAGTTTCTAAAGATGTAGATACCTAAATGCAAACATTTATGCAAGGCTAAATGATGTGTATGCATTGTAGTTCTACTTAAACTAAAAACCAAGACCATTAGGTTATGCAGATAAGGTAGGCTCATCCTCATAGGTGTAAGATCGATGTGGCCCATGCGTGTAAGAAGTTCATTACATCTAACTAGCTCATAGAAATAAAATTTCATATAGGTTAAATAATCGAGTGTTAAATGATTGGAAGGAATAACAACCTTCTCAACCTTGTAAGCAGTAAATAACGTTCTTTCTGTTCTACTTGGTGATCAAGGACTTAGTGTGACTTAAGAGGAAGCATTATGTAGGCGTTTTAATTGGGGGGGGGGACAGAATTCAAAATTCCTGGCTTTTTGAATTCCATCAAGTCGACTCTTCTTTCGAGGTATCTTGTTCTTCTCCTTCATTCCCTTATTCCTCATCATTATTGGTTTCTTATTCCTTATCTTCTTCCTCTTTCTACTTCTTTTCTATAACTCTCCTTCTTGGTGGAGCCTATCTACATTGACTAGTCGCAGCAAGTCATGGCTGTCTTATTAGGGCTATAGCTCTTATATTCTCAGGTGCTAAATGCTCATTGAAGATTGAACTTCCATTATGGAGAAGATAGTAGATTCAGAGTCTTAAACCATTAAGGAGGAATAAAGTACAATGCTCAGGCTCTAAGATTTCCTTTAGATCGATAACTGTGTGTCCTAGGGTATCATTGTATACTTTGTTAGGGCTATACACAAATGAAAGATGATTATTATAAACTTAAATGGGGAAAGAGTTATCGCTTGAAAATTTGATGACATGGGTAGAAGAACTTACATCTAAAAAGCCATTTACAAGCTAATCCCATGAGGTAGGTAACAAATAAGTAGATATATTTAAATTCACAGCTCTTATTACGAAGACAAATATGACCTAATGAGAGCGATGCTATTCGAAGAAGATATGTGTGGTGTTAAGAGATCTTCGCTTTAAGGTGTATAAAATCCGAATATTGGCCAGAAGTGGTTCTCCCCCAAGCTGTTAAAGAAGATCATGTGTAAAATTAAAAGCACTTTGTATACATTTAGGTGAATTTGAGTGTGGGAAATCTTAAGTGATTGAGGAATTCAATGTAGGAATGGATTAAAAGGCGCAACAATGCTACGTTAATTGTTAATACTAGGCTTAAAATTTGAAAATGAGGAATATGTAAATAATTTGCGTAAAATGACACAAGATCTATAGTGGTTCGGCTAAGCTTGTCAACATCCATTGTGAAGGTTTCTTCATATGTTGATCTCTTACAATTACAAGAGAATGATAAGAAACTAGAAGCACCTAAGAATATAATGTTATTAAACTCAAGAGCCCTTATATTTTACTATGCTGAAAATAAAATTCTGAACCCCTATGAAATTTCATGGTAAGGGGTATTTATATTAGCTATAGTTAGACTTTAAATGGTTGAGATTGTGTAGCTGAAGGGCGGGAATCACTTTGGGTCATTAATCCGATTGCCTAGGGTGATGGAGGGCAACTAGAAAGATGGTATGATCATGTGGCTAAGATGTGTATCAGCTATCGTTCAAGATAAAAGGCATGCTTTGCATAAAAAAAGACATCATGGCATAGGAGTGGGTGTGATTTTGTCAGGTATGCCAAAGTGGACAAGAAGTTTGTATGCACAATTGCACTTTTGTTAGGAAAACAATGTCGTGTTGTACATATTTCCAAGAAAGAAGGCCGGAGAGATGCTTCTTTTGCACTATAATGTTTGGTTGCTAGTAGCTAAATCCTATAGGGTAAAGAAAGAAGAGGAGGCGAGGCGAGCCGCTCAAGTTGTGACAAGACGGGCTAGATGGGACCGGCCAAAGGTGGGCTTAGATTGAGCCAGGCCAAGGATTGGCACTTTCAAGCTGGGTTTAGTCAAATGAGTAATTTGTTAATGTTGTTTCGAGTCATGCCGATGAGCTTAGGAGTATAAACAGCGGTATCTTTGACGTGTATGTTTGTAGTTATTAAGGGAATTGGCTTGAACCAAGACGGGCTAGACTTGGTGGCCAGCAATTCTTTTACAGAAAAATGGAACAACATTTTGCCCCTTAAGCCTGTCTCTGTGAGCAAAGGAGAGCTTGTCAAGTCATAAGGATCCCACCGATCGGGATGTCTATTTTTCTTTTAATACACGTGCCACATGTCTAAATGCGATTAGTAAAGATGATTCGCTTTTAAAATTGCGTTTGTGACCGTTCAAAGTGATAAGATCACTGATGTGACAACACCATAATGAAACGTAGATGGTTGGTATTTATTTGTTTCTCGAATCGTACGGCTACGATTAAGGGGATAAATCCTAAGGATCCCTCTTCTTCCCCCTTTTTATTTTTTACCGAGTCTACAAAATATTTTCTGCTATTAAATTTTCTTTGTAATTCCCAATCTTCCCACACTTTCTTCCTCAAGCAAACAATAATTATTCTTCTTTTCTACTTGCTTTGGCTATTAAAAATTTGTATTTTGAGCTTCTCTGGTTTTTCTTTGGTTTATACTTTGAAAGTTTTTGTTTTCTTGCCATTGCATGGTTGGAATCTCTATTTTTTGACCATTTTTTTACATGTCGATCGACATTTGTTGTGACGACCGCCCATGACCCCTGCACCGAATCTAGAGATAGTGCGCTGTAAAGTGTGCCAGGCGACCATGGACGATTGTCAGGGTAGATTAAAACAACAGAATCTATCGTATTACTCACAGCGCATGGACAAAATACAATAGAACATATGTATAGAGAAGCTTTACAGAACAAAATGACATCATATAAAACTCCATAATAGTTGAATACAAGCATCCAAATAGCCAATACATCAAGCATCACTACATAACACTCAGAGAATACAAAACAGCGGAACATCCAGTACATATAATAAGAAGATAATATGCAACCCTCCAGCTCGTCTTCGATATCAACATCGTGAGAAGAGAACAGCACCTGTCACCTGCTACCTAGTCTGCCCGTCCCAAAAATGGACGAACAGCCCAAGGCAATAAGAATTAAAACATAAAGCCTTGAGTCAGACAACAGTCTTAGTGAGCAGTAAATTAACTAACAACATACCAAAAGAGCATAAAGGAAAAGGAATAGGAATACAACCCTCCCACTCCACCTCTTTCTACAGTGATAGCCCCCAGACACACACTAAGCAGAAGCAACACAGCAGAGCATACAATTTAAAGTAAAGTAATAATCATTCGAGTCAAGGGCGATGTTTTCCAAGTACCAAGGCCTAAATCAGATAAGCACCCAGAAAATACCGCTCTTGAGTCCGAATGACGATACAACCAAACATCCATGACTCTGGCTATCACTGTTATCATTGCTTCGATATCACCGTTAATTGAATGACCGGCACATTCTTTCAGCCGTCCGTCAAGGGCTAATGGAAACCCCGGTTCTAGACATAACTCCCGCACGTCGTCGCAGCCCGTGCCTAGGACTATTGAATCTGCCCAGAGTACTCGACCATCAACAGTTGGCCGTTGGGACTATCGAATCTGCCCAAACGTACTCTTGCTTAGAGCATGCTAGAACCTTCAACAACGATGCTATCCAAGCCTCCTAGTCATCCTCCTCGACGACTATTCTCATATCCATTCATTATCCTCAACTCGAATCATATCACCGAGTTATCAACATGCTTGGAATGATCCCGTCTGGATTAGACCAAGTCTTCATCACATGATTGCCTCGCTTCATCACATCCTCGCAAAGCCTCATCTCAACATCACATCATCAAATCTACGCATAAGAGCTTCATCATCCCGCTACATATGCCACGAGCAGCTTACCCAATTCAAGAGCCTTTCTCCCAGCTTTTGAATCATCTTCGGCCACCTTGTCTAAAACCAATCAACAATCATCTAATTCACAGCAATCAATCATGTCAAACATCAATCCAAGTAACCAAGCATTCAAATATAAGCAAAATGAACAATTATAACAATAATGGCAATTTCGTAATTAAGGAGTTGAAAGTCTAACAAGCATGAAAACATGAGAATTATCTCTACAACTTGATGAATGAACTCGCATAGGTTAATCATATACAAAAATGGTTGTCGAATCATCATGAACAATGGATCTACATGGATCTACACTTAGGTTTACAAAAATGCATAGAAATCACTATTTTAACACCAAATCAAGCCAACAATCCGATATACTCCTTTGGATCCGTGTGAGAGATAATCACCACTCACCAAATCACCTAAACAACCCCAAATCAACACGCTTCAGATCTGGACAGCGAAGGATCAATCTTGATCTATCACGAATCCGCTTCAAACGAAGAAATCTCTCTCGAAAAGATGAAGATCTTCAATCTAAGCTCTTGAATCTTCAATCTTGATCTTCGATTTGGATGAAAGGAAGCACTAGATTAGAGTGGAGAAAAGAAGTGAAGAAGTGTAGAAGTCGAGCTCTCAAAATGGCAGCACTTCGTCGCCTCAAAATCCGGATCCCAAAAATGAAGCCAACCCCCTCTATTTATAGGCAGAAATTCTCTTAAGTCGTAACTCGGAGTTAGGTCGTTTTCGACCTACGACCTAAGACTCCCACCGACCTAAGCCTTAGCCAACAACTACGACCTAACAGACCCAGCCTACGACCTAACACTTCTGCGCATCCAAGCACCCAGCGACCTAACAGCTACGACTTAACTCCTTAGCGACCTAACACATAAGTGTTTTCTCGCGACCTAACAACCCAGGTGCTTCAACGACCTAACTGCTTAACACTCCTACGACCTAACGGCTTAGCAACCTACGCGACCTAACAGCAAAGCACATCAGCGACCTAACTGACTAAAAGCCTAGCGACCTAACTACACATAAGTCATACGACCTAACTACCTTAGGTCGTTGCCGACCTATCCTGTTTTCTATACCTCTCTTAGGTCGCATGTCCCTTAGGTCGCTCTCCTATAGGTCGCCTAACTCTATAGATCGCTCGTCTACGACTTAACACACTAACCACTAGGTCGTACATTCCTTAGCTCGCGCTTCCTTTAGGTCGCTAACATTCTATAGGTCGTCCCAAACTAACTCGCGACCTAAACCACTACGCAACCTAACTGCTGGTCCTCCTTAGGTCGTTGCCGACCTATTCCTTAGGTCGCTCGAAACCTTAACTCGCCAAAAACTCTTAAGTCTTCTCCCTTAGGTCGTCTACGACCTAAACCCTTACCATCCATCATACGACCTAACCCCAACATCCTTAGGTCGCACCACATCCCTAAGTCGTCTACGACATAGCTCTTAACTCGCTACCATCCTATAGGTCGGTCACGACTTAGCTCTTAGGTCGTTCACGACCTAGGACATAGACAAATTATACCTAAAATCTGAAATGACTTAAAATGCTGAAAATTCCAGATTTTGACGAACTTGTCGATCCGTAAAAATACGGGTCGTTACATTCTTTTCCCCTTAGGAATTTCGCCCCCGAAATTCCAAACAAACAAATCAATCAAAGACTATTCTGTACGCCTATCATCTATAACAATCAACAAACCATGCATCCAATTCTAGCTTAGCGTACAGAATTCTAACACTAGAACAAGTCACAATATTGTGAGATGACACGACACCTTAGGGCCATACCTTGAAGAGTTCAGGATGAGCTGCCTTCATCCTCTCTTCCACCTCCCACGTACAGTCGTTATCATCATCACTCCATTGTATCTTGAGCAACTTAACTACCTTCCTCCTAAGCTGTTTCGTGTCAGTTTCAACAACACGAAGCGGCTTACGAGGTCTTCTATCAACTGGATCAACTTCGAAATCTTCACAGCTATCAGCAGAAACCACTGTATTCGAGTCGTGCACATACTTCCGTAGATATGATACGTGAAAAACATTGTGCACACCCGACATCTTCTCTGGTAACTCCAATCTATAAGCGAGCTTTCCAATTCGCTCGATGATCGGGAATGGTCCAACAAATCTCGGAGTCAATTTTCCTTTCTTCCCGAATCGAATAACATTCTTCAGTGGAGAAGTCTTCACAAAAACCATATCACCAACGTCGAATTCCAAATCCTTTCGACGCTTATCGGCATAACTTTTCTGACGGTCTTGGGCTGCCTTCATTCTTTGCCGAATGATTTCTATACAATCTGAAGTCTGTCGAATCATCTCTGGCCCAAGTAACGGCTTTTCTCCTGTCTCTAACCAACATGTCGGAGAGTTACACGGTCTTCCATACAATGCCTCATACGGTGCCATACCAATGCTTGACTGGTAACTGTTGTTGTACGCAAACTCCACCAAATGAAGGTGATCTTCCCATGATCCTCCGAAGTCCAAAACACATGCTCTAAGAAGATCTTCCAAAACTCGGTTGACTCTCTCGGTCTGGCCATCTGTTTGAGGGTGATAAGCTGTACTCAAACATAACTCGGTTCCCAAAACTCCCTGGAAGCTCTTCCAAAATCCACTAGTGAACAATGGATCTCGATCGCTCACTATACTCTTCGAAATACCATGGAATCGAACTATCCACTTCACATACAACTCAGCCAACTTTGATGCAGTCCTAGTCGATCGAACAGGAATGAACCTTGCACTCTTGGTCAGACGATCTACAATGACCCTAATCCCTTCATTTCCCGTTCTTGTTCTAGGTAGTCCATAAATAAAATCCATCGATATCTGCTCCCACTTCCATGTAGGAACTTCTAATGGCTGAAGCAATCCACTTGGCTTCTTTTGTTCGGCTTTTACCAACTGGCAGTTCATACACTTGGAAATAAAATTTCCAACATCCTTCTTCATGCCTTCCCAGTAGTAGGTTCTCTTCATATCCCGATACATCTTATTTCCACCTGGATGAATTGTCAGCTTCGAGTGATGACTTTCCTTCAGGACTTCACTCCTCAATTCATCTATATCGGGAACAACTAGTCGTCCTTGCTTTCGAAGCCAACCCTCTCGATCGACCTCGAATCCTTTATCCTTTTCTGGATCCAATCCAGATTCCAATTCACGGATAATCTTGACAAGCTTATCGTCTTGCTTTTGGCTCTCGCCAATCCTTTCCACAAGAGAAGGTCTTATCGATAAGTTTGCCAACATCTCAGGTTCCAATTCACATCTAGGCCTGAAGTCAAATCCAGCTAAATACTCGAGACTCTTCCATTCTGAAAACATGGCTCCCAATCCTGCATGTCTTCGACTTAACGCATCTGCCACTGCGTTACCTTTTCCCGGAGTATAAGCTATACCAAAATCATATGATGCTAAAAACTCTAGCCAACGTTGCTGCCGAAGATTCAAATCCTTTTGGGAGAAAAGATACTTCAACGACTTATGATCCGTAAACAACTCGAATCGAACTCCCAACAGATAATGTCTCCACATCTTCAGAGCAAATACAATCGCCGCTAACTCCAAATCATGAGTCG
Organism: Allium fistulosum; assembly: GCA_030737815.1. Taxonomy (NCBI): domain Eukaryota; kingdom Viridiplantae; phylum Streptophyta; class Magnoliopsida; order Asparagales; family Amaryllidaceae; genus Allium; species Allium fistulosum. Next base: position 407,177,557 of record CM060908.1, on the reverse strand, counting down.
GGTAATTCCTTTCATGCGGCTTCAGTTGTCGACTTGCATACGCAACAACTTTATCCCTCTGCATCAGCAATGCTCCAAGTCCAGTACCACATGCGTCGGTGTAAACCACCATCTCATCATTCCCACTTGGAATAGTCAAAACAGGAGCACTTGTCAATCTCTCTTTCAGGATTCCGAAAGCTTGCTCACACTTAGCATCCCAACTGAACACTTGGTTCTTCTTCATCAATCCTGTTAACGGTGCAGCTATCTTGGAGAAGTCTTTGATAAACCGTCGATAATATCCTGCTAATCCAAGAAAACTTCTCACATCAGATGCATTCTTAGGTCTAACCCAATCCTGGATTGCTGCCACCTTAGCGGGATCAACCGCTATCCCATTTCTAGAAATCACATGGCCTAAGAACCTCACTTCACTCTTCCAGAAGTGACACTTCGAAAACTTAACCTTCAGCTGATGTTTCCGTAAGATTTCCAAAACAATATGCAAGTGCGTCTTGTGCTCTTTCTCCGTTCTGGAATAAATCAGAATATCATCCACGAACACAAGTACGAACTTGTTCAACTGATCTCTGAACACTCTATTCATAAGATCCACAAAATATGCTGGCGTGTTAGTCAATCCAAACGGCATTACCAACCACTCAAAGAAACCGGATGGTGTCCTAAAAGCAGTCTTCGGCACACTATCCTTAGCCACTCTTAACTGGTGAAATCTCGTTGCCAAATCCATCTGAGAAAACACCTTAGCCTCGTGAAGCTGATCAAACAAGTCATCTATTCTCGGCAATGGATACTTGTTCTTCTTCGTCACCTTATTCAGCTCACGATAATCCACACACAATCTCAACGACCCATCTGCCTTGGTTGCAAACACAACTGGTGCACCCCACTCGGACACACTACGACGAATGAATCCTTTCTGCAAAAGATCATCAACTTGCACCCTCAACTCCTGCTGTTCCCTAGGCGCCATCCGCCTAAGAGGCATCACAACAGGTTTGGCTCCTTCAACTAGATCTATACGAAACTCGATCTCTCTATGCGGCGGCAACCCTTTGACTTTGTCAAAGACATCCTCGAATCCATTAGCGATTGGCACCGATGACAGTCCATCCCGTGGAACAACCAGCGAATACATGAAGCTCATGAAGACGCCTTCTTCATGCTTACATCGTATTACAACCTTTCGCCCCTCCACATTCTCGACTGTCACTTCCAACCTCTCGCAATCAACCTTTGTCGCATACTTCCTAAGCCAGTCCATACCCAAAATAATTCTGAACCCCGCAAAGTTTAGAACAAAGCAATCACAAACAAAAGAGCAACCATGACTCGATACAACTAGACCACGGCATAACATACACAAACAAGACGAACCCCCAACTGGATTAGTCACAACCAATGGCCTATCAACAATATTCGGCTTCAAATCTAACCGGCCTACGAGTTCATTACAAACAAACGAATGCGACGCTCCAGTATCAAACAAAACTCTAAATGGAACACCACATAGGAAAAGAGTACCTTGAACAACCACACTCTTTCCTTTCTCTTCAGTAGTAGGAGCTTTCGAAGATGATGGAACAGCTCCCAAAGCATAAGCTTGCACAATCTGCTTGTCCCTCCTCGGTTTTGGACAATTCTTCCTAAAATGCCCTGGCTTGTCACAGTTGTGACACTTCATTGGCACCTTCGGATTCTTACAATCCTTAGAGAAATGGCCCTTTTGCTGACAATTGTAGCAAGTCACCTCGCATTTCGGCTTCTTCTGGCCATCCTTACCCTTCTGCTGCTGCTGCTTCCTCTTCTTGTTTCCACCCTGCTGGGGTTTAGACTCTTCCCTGGTCACAGCAACAACAGATCCTTCCTTAGAAAACAGACTCTCATGCCTAAGAGCTTTCTCCACAAGCTTCTCAAATGAATCGTCCAAATGATCCACCAACTGTCTCCCAAGATAACTGTCCAAGCCTGTCACAAACTTCTCATTCTTCTGATAAGCAGATTCAATATATGACCGGGCATACTTGGACAAAGCTTCGAACTCAGAAACATACTCAAGAACTGGTCTCCCACCTTGCTTGAGCTCCACAAACCTCTTGAACAGAACAGACTTCTGAGCTGTAGAAATGAACTTAGCTTCAAACCTAACTTGAAATTGCTCCCAAGTAATCTCTTCCTCCGGAGTAGTGATGGTAATAGAATTCCACCAATCAGAGGCTCTCCCTTGAAGCTGCCTTGATGCCAACTTCCTCTTAGTTGCATCCTCAATTCCCAAATCACCAAAGATCCTTCTACAAGCGGCTATCCACCTCTGGACCTCAATAGTTGATTCTGTTCCCAAGAAAACCTTTCCTCCAAGAGCAGTATAATCCTTGCACAACTTAGCAAAATCCACTGGTTTCGGAGTTTGGACCTGAACTCCAACATCTACTGCTGCCCCCGGAACTGGTATCCTTCTCATGATCGAAGTCATCATAGCTTCGAACATGGCTGCATAATCAGCAGTCCCCTCAGTAGCACGGCCTTCCCTGGCAGCTGGTCTCCCTCTTCGACTCATTCTCAATATCTATAAAAAGGAATGATCAGAACATCTAGAGAAACAACTGCATAAAGGACTAACTTACTGCTAAACTACTATATTATATATAGTAATCATCCATCAAAATACAATTACGTCTCTCATACGTAGTTACGTCAGCGAGCGTTGGGTAAAATCGATTAACCAATGCTCTGATACCAAATGTGACGACCGCCCATGACCCCTGCACCGAATCTAGAGATAGTGCGCTGTAAAGTGTGCCAGGCAACCATGGACGATTGTCAGGGTAGATTAAAACAACAGAATCTATCGTATTACTCACAGCGCATGGACAAAATACAATAGAACATATGTATAGAGAAGCTTTACAGAACAAAATGACATCATATAAAACTCCATAATAGTTGAATACAAGCATCCAAATAGCCAATACATCAAGCCTCACTACATAACACTCAGAGAATACAAAACAGCGGAACATCCAGTACATATAATAAGAAGATAATATGCAACCCTCCAGCTCGTCTTCGATATCAGCATCGTGAGAAGAGAACAGCACCTGTCACCTGCTACCTAGTCTGCCCGTCCCAAAAATGGACGAACAGCCCAAGGCAATAAGAATTAAAACATAAAGCCTTGAGTCAGACAACAGTCTTAGTGAGCAGTAAATTAACTAACAACATACCAAAAGAGCATAAAGGAAAAGGAATAGGAATACAACCCTCCCACTCCACCTCTTTCTACAGTGATAGCCCCCAGACACACACTAAGCAGAAGCAACACAGTAGAGCATACAATTTAAAGTAAAGTAATAATCATTCGAGTCAATGGCGATGTTTTCCAAGTACCAAGGCCTAAATCAGATAAGCACCCAGAAAATACCGCTCTTGAGTCTGAATGACGATACAACCAAACATCCATGACTCTGGATATCACTGTTATCATTGCTTCGATATCACCGTTAATTGAATGACCGGCACATTCTTTCAGCCGTCCTTCAAGGGCTAATGGAAACCCCGGTTCTAGACATAACTCCCGCACGTCGTCGCAGCCCGTGCCTAGGACTATCGAATCTGCCCAGAGTACTCGACCATCAACAGTTGGCCGTTGGGACTATCGAATCTGCCCAAACTTACTCTTGCTTAGAGCATGCTAGAACCTTCAACAACGATGCTATCCAAGCCTCCTAGTCATCCTCCTCGACGACTATTCTCATATCCATTCATTATCCTCAACTCGAATCATATCACCGAGTTATCAACATGCTTGGAATGATCCCGTCTGGATTAGACCAAGTCTTCATCACATGATTGCCTCGCTCCATCACATCCTCGCAAAGCCTCATCTCAACATCACATCATCAAATCTACGCATAAGAGCTTCATCATCCCGCTACATATGCCACGAGCAGCTTACCCAATTCAAGAGCCTTTCTCCTAGCTTTTGAATCATCTTCGGCCACCTTGTCTAAAACCAATCAACAATCATCTAATTCACAGCAATCAATCATGTCAAACATCAATCCAAGTAACCAAGCATTCAAATATAAGCAAAATGAACAATTATAACAATAATGGCAATTTCGTAATTAAGGAGTTGAAAGTCTAACAAGCATGAAAACATGAGAATTATCTCTACAACTTGATGAATGAACTCGCATAGATTAATCATATACAAAAATGGTTGTCGAATCATCATGAACAATGGATCTACATGGATCTACACTTAGGTTTACAAAAATGCATAGAAATCACTATTTTAACACCAAATCAAGCCAACAATCCGATATACTCCTTTGGATCCGTGTGAGAGATAATCACCACTCACCAAATCACCTAAACAACCCCAAATCAACACGCTTCAGATCTGGACAGCGAAGGATCAATCTTGATCTATCACGAATCCGCTTCAAACGAAGAAATCTCTCTCGAAAAGATGAAGATCTTCAATCTAAGCTCTTGAATCTTCAATCTTGATCTTCGATTTGGATGAAAGGAAGCACTAGATTAGAGTGGAGAAAAGAAGTGAAGAAGTGTAGAAGTCGAGCTCTCAAAATGGCAGCACTTCGTCGCCTCAAAATCCGGATCCCAAAAATGAAGCCAACCCCCTCTATTTATAGGCAGAAATTCTCTTAAGTCGTAACTCGGAGTTAGGTCGTTTCCGACCTACGACCTAAGACTCCCACCGACCTAAGCCTTAGCCAACAACTACGACCTAACAGACCCAGCCTACGACCTAACACTTCTGCGCATCCAAGCACCCAGCGACCTAACAGCTACGACTTAACTCCTTAGCGACCTAACACATAAGTGTTTTCTCGCGACCTAACAACCCAGGTGCTTCAACGACCTAACTGCTTAACACTCCTACGACCTAACGGCTTAGCAACCTACGCGACCTAACAGCAAAGCACATCAGCGACCTAACTGACTAAAAGCCTAGCGACCTAACTACACATAAGTCATACGACCTAACTACCTTAGGTCGTTGCCGACCTATCCTGTTTTCTATACCTCTCTTAGGTCGCATGTCCCTTAGGTCGCTCTCCTATAGGTCGCCTAACTCTATAGATCGCTCGTCTACGACTTAACACACTAACCACTAGGTCGTACATTCCTTAGCTCGCGCTTCCTTTAGGTCGCTAACATTCTATAGGTCGTCCCAAACTAACTCGCGACCTAAACCACTACGCAACCTAACCGCTGGTCCTCCTTAGGTCGTTGCCGACCTATTCCTTAGGTCGCTAGAAACCTTAACTCGCCAAAAACTCTTAAGTCTTCTCCCTTAGGTCGTCTACGACCTAAACCCTTACCATCCATCATACGACCTAACCCCAACATCCTTAGGTCGCACCACATCCCTAAGTCGTCTACGACATAGCTCTTAACTCGCTACCATCCTATAGGTCGGTCACGACTTAGCTCTTAGGTCGTTCACGACCTAGGACTTAGACAAATTATACCTAAAATCTGAAATGACTTAAAATGCTGAAAATTCCAGATTTTGACGAACTTGTCGATCCGTAAAAATACGGGTCGTTACATTTGTCTTTGTGCCAGTTATGATCGAATGACGTTGGTTATCATTTTGGTGACCTATAAATCTAGTAAATATATTAATGCTTTCAATTATGGCTTTAAACCCAAACTTATTTCCTTGGGTTTTAAGCCAAAATATAGCCTGAATAGGGGTCATACGTCCCATAACTTTGTCTAGGAGTAGTTTAAGTAGCGAACCAGTCTATATAGGGTGCTCTTTCTTGACATGCCATGAGGATGGCTATCTAGTTCCTCATAGGAGACTTACCTGGGGTTTTTCTATGCTTAGTTATGAGGCCATTGTAGTTAGCTAGTCCGTTTGTGTTTCAGATGACTACTTTTGAACAACAACCACAAGCGCCTCAAACATTAAAGCTTTAGAGATAGTTGAAGGGGAGGTGACTCTTGTTAAATGCTTGGCCAAGCGTTGTTACAACAATGGGATGGTCAGATTTCCCACTGTCACGGGCTGACCAAATCATTCACTAATGGGCTTCTTTACTTAGTGTTTAGGCTACTTCAAGGTCAGGGTCCCTATACCTCTCCATCCCTTCATTATCTCTTTTCTTAATGCTTATGAGATTGCTCCTAGTTAGCTCACTCCCAATAGCTGTCAGTTCTTGTTTGGAGTTTGAATTGCTTGCATCAACCTTCAGCTTCCTAAGAAGACCGCCCATCTAATTGGCATGATCTTCTAGTTGTAAAAGAAGGCCACTACTCGATCGACGCTTCTTATTACTTGTAGGCTAACAATAAGCCTTCTCATTTTACAGATGTTCTTGGTAAAGCTTCTCTAGGTTGGATAGGGAAGTATTTCTTTGTCCCTTATGGAATCAACTCCAATCTGAGGAATAACGAGTTTCGAGTCCCGAGTAAGTCGTTTTTCCTACAATTTTCCATTCATCTTTCTTTTATTCCTTTACTTATCCTTTCTATGATAGGGATCTCTCTTGATTCTGCTGGTATCAACTTCGAGGTGCTTAGTGAATACCTGGACTGGAGAATGGGAGCCCTCAACCATGTTAAACACTTGAAGAACATGGTGACCAATCAGAATCTTCGTTGGGTCGGGCTCTTAAGGGAATACCAAACTATGAAGGTGGTGAGAGGGGCTCCCTAGCAACAAAGTTGGCCAAGGAGAAGTGTGATTATGAAAAGATCATTTTCTTGAACACTGATGTCTGGCTGATCACTAATGAGAATGGGGCTATGACAACATAAGTAAGGACGAAGGTTTGGGAGAATGGCAACAATGTGATTATGAAAAGCTAAGCAATGTTATGCCAGAGCCTTAGTGGGAAACCTTTAACCCATTAAAGTCGATAGGCATTCCAGTCCAATGGTGTGACCGACCATCTCATGGGTAACTGAGGAAAGTTCTTAGGTAGGGAATGTAGGGGAAGAACATAGGAATGAGACCTTGGTAGAAACGTGGGTCCCTCCTCCGGGCGCTATCCTGCTTGTTGTTGGAACCGTGCCAGCCCGTAGCGGAAGAAAAGAGTGAATTTCAAAAAATTTATCATTTTGGATCTATATTGGGCCTATGAAGTCTAATCCATATATAACTTTTCTAAATTTTATTTAAATAAAATCAATATTTTATTTAATGTCATAAATAAATTTTTACTTTAATTTATTGCGTTTATAAACTAGAGTACATAAAATATACTCTTATAAGTATTTGTATGTGACTATTACTTGTTAAATTTAATTTAGAGAAATCTTTCATTTGCTTCAAATAACTTATTCAATTAATGAGGGGATATATGGTTTTAATTGGAGAGAGAAAACTTTTACTTTTTTCCTTTTAATTAAATTGGTTGATTAGTTAAATGATGTTAATGATCAATTTAAATATAGCATGAAATGTAAGTATATCCAAATGTATTCATGGTGAATATTGTGTATTGTGTAAGTGCAACATACAAGAAGTGTGCATAGTCAATGATTCCCTTTATATATATATATATGCCTTTTTTGTCCATAATTTTTTATAAACTAAACAATATCTATAATATATATATAACACAAACAAGTGTGTATATATATTCTTGTTTACATTAAAGTTGGATTTGGTTATTTGACATAAAAGTAAAGCAAAAAATTTAAAACTAGTTTTAATTGATAGACAATTTAAAACCAAAATTTTAGGCCCCGTTTGGTTTCATTTTGAGTTTTGCGTTTTCAACATACACTACAAAATACAAGAAAATATGGGAATTTTTTTACAGTTCTTAGCCATGGCGATGATGGGCGAGAAGTGGAGGAGATGAATTGTTTTCCATCCTTTTGTTATGTCTCAAAATACGAAAAATCAAATAAACTTGTTTTCTATTTTCTATGTTAGTTTCATTTTTCAAAATTGTCTGTTTTTCAACAATACATAATAAATGTAAATTTTTGTTTAGACAAAACACAAAACTAAAAATAGGGCCTTAATTTTCATAAAAGTCCATTTTGTAAAACTTGAATTAAGAACATATGCATATATGTATATGTGCGTGTGCGTGTATGTATGTGTGTGTGTGTATATTCAATTATTATATACATATATATTCATTCAAAATAATAATCTTAGATCTTATTGTTAACTTAAAGTGGAAGTTTTAAAATTTAATAGGAAAGTCCATATGTAAATCTTAGAATGAATTAACTTTTATTCTAACATATGCAATGACCAAAGTTGTTCCAAAATAACTTGTAACAGTATATTCAATTCCTAAAGTTGTAACATAAAATTAAACCAATTAATCAAAACAATTTTAAAAACAAAATACTTTCAAATAATAATTTCTAATATAGAGAAAAATTAGATAACTATGGCACATATAAATTCATGGTAATGGGATTCAAATATGAACTAAACTTACAATATGAACAAAAGAGCAAAAAGGTAATGGATGTAACAATATTAACAATAATTAACATGAATAAATAAGAGACGAAAAGCATATGCAGATCTTAGTTGTAGACATGCTTTTAATTGAGATAAAAGGGTTTTGATTTACATGTTCAAAATTAACCAATTAGGTACATAATGAACCATTCATATCCAAACATATGAAGGGTAAAACATACAAATAAATTAATCAAAGAATCACCATAAGATGCTGCCTAGAAATCACACCTTAAATGGTGATATCTCCTCAGATTTTCAAGATCCACATCCTATCCTTGCAAGAGATGGATAAACCACTTGTGTTTCGTTTTATTTGATTTTTCCTATTTGGAGTTGGAAGATTTTGAAAACCCCTTTTCTTTCTATAATAGAAGGTTGGAAGGAGAGAAGAAAAAAGAATGAGTTGTCAGTAGAGAATGAATTAGAGAATATGTTTTATTTAAAAGAATCAAATCTTTCCCATTCTTTAATTAAAACTTCCCTAATTAATTTCTTTGATTATCACTCTCCCCAATCCTCTCACTTCACATGGTATGGCTAAAATTACATACCATCAAATGACATAAAATTCCTATAAATCATTTCATGCAATTATGTTTCATTTAAATTACATCGTTATCGCATATCAATGTGCGCAAATATCTTTTATAAATACATTCAGATAATTGCAAACAACTTTCAAACATCAAATAAATTGAATAATAATTAATATTCGTTTAATATTAATTAATTTAATCAATTAATAATATTTGATAAATTAATTAAATCTACGGTTATGCGACTCAAATTGTAAATTCAGTCAACGATTAATATCAAACAATTCGAATATTAATGTTCATATGACACCTTAGCTAGTGATGTGACATTTTGGCTGAATTTATCGCTTACACCTCTTTCAGGAAGATCCAATTTTACCTATTATAAGCGATACCCGATAGTGACAATTATTACGCCAATTCTCTTTGTCAAAACTATATCACTTTGGACTCATAAGATTTGGTAATGGTCAAAAGTACAATATCCTCCATACTCAACTTTATAGTCCAAACACAAAGTCTTTAGTTCAGTTATAACAATTATTGTTAGCCGAACTGCTCTGGCCAGAGACTTCAACTTTGGGTTGACATTAGTTGACCATGATACTAACCTCATATAACCGAGGAGACGAATCCTCTCTTGAATAGTGTTTAACTTCCAATGCTTTCACTCGACCCAACTATAGTCATTCGATGAATATCGTGCCACGATTTAACTATAATCAAAGCAGAGCTTCCACATTGAAGATCAACAGTATTCTCAAGTCGAGAGAACTTTGTAAATTAGTCACACTGATATATTTTATTTGAACTTAGTTATATTAACCAATAGAGAACTATCGAGTGAGTCATCCCGTAGTTATCTAATAACTATTGGTACGTAACCCCTTGGTGTCCTGAACAATCATGATTATTACATTAGCCAACATTTAGAGAGCATTACATAATCTAATCTCAACGGATATATCGATATCCAGTCTCGATACATCTTGACTAGGAATATTTAAAATGACAGATTTATTTTCATTGTGATAAATTACTCATAGTTACAACACTTTGTAACTATTATCACAAAACATATCAATTATGGATTTTCTATTAAATATACTTTTAATTAAATTGAGTAATCAATATAACACATTATATCGGGTAATAATAGAAAGAAAACACTTTTATTTCGAACAAGATTGGTCAATGAATTAGATATATATAACAAATTACATAATTGCCCCTGGGGCATACTCCTAACTATCAATCTTCCACTTGCACTTGGGGTCAATTATGGAATCTTATTCCAACCTCTCCAATCGGTTTCATCAAAACCAATTGGGTTAGTCCCTCAGTGAACATATATGCTATTATGTTTAATTATCTACTCCGTCAATCAACTCTTCTTAACGCTGATAAACCACCTTTATCATATGAAATAATTCTGAGTATGTCTCTCGACCTTAAGTGAGCTATAACTTCTATTATGAACCATTTCGTGATATTGTTATCATACAACAATGTTGTGGAATTCTCAACATTTGGAACCACCTTCAACTAGGTTATAAATTTATGCATTTATATTTATTTACTTTTTTTTATTGCGACGTTATTCAAGGCGATGTACTTAGCCTTTTTCATTGAATCAACCATAGTCTTTAATTTGGAACAATTTCAACTTAAAGATTCTTAACTTGAATTTATTTTGACATATTATACTTAATAGCACTTATAAAATTTGAGTCCGAACACTCCTTCATAAGGAGATCGTTGTTTATGTAAATAATTCTCTAATATTTCACAAATGCACAAGAAACCCTCAAACAGCCATCTATTGATATCAATTTGGATTTGATATTTGCTTCATGTATCAAATATGCAAACAAATCACGATATCGTAGACAATATAACATGTATGATAATTCTTATTACCAATACATATGGAATCATTCTTACATGTTTTGTATTAAACATTTTAATAAGGTATCCTTGCATATCATTTAGGACATTCCCAATATCTTTTATACTTACTATAAAAGACATCATTTACAAATCCAACATCGAGTATTAAAACAACTAAGGCTGTTTTTAAGATAGGTACATCGTTATAAAATCAATAACGTGTTGTTTATTTACAATAGTAGAAATATCAATGTACCTTTTAACTCTCTTTCTTATGAACACACGCTTCCTCTACATTTTGATTGATAATCAAACTATTTGATATTTCCATCAAAACCTTTGTTCAATTTTAATGCTTTTCTAAATGATACTTCTGTATCCGTTCTCAGATTGTATCTAAAAAGTCACAAACTTAATTCGCTTCTCCTGACTTTGAGACACTTTGGTTATTATATATAAATTGTTTACTCTAAATAATTATTTAGAATTTTATATTTCAGCAGATATGTACCAAAACATAAAGTCTTACTATGTGATAATCTTGTGAGCAAAATTTGAAACTACTTGAGCACATTGAATGATGAATCTGTTACATTAATTTCAACAATTGAAATTTACAGTATTATCCTTATTAACATGGCTCACTATATTCCAACTAGTGCGAACCCGTGCTTCGCACATGGGGTTGGCATAACTGTATAAATAATTAAGTGCATTAATATAAAATATACGATTATAGAAATAAAACAATGATTGTTGAGGAATACAAATTTGCTCATAATAATTTTGATTTTCCAATTATGAGTAAACAGTTTAATTTGTCACTCTAGTCATTTTCTTATATGAAGAAATACTATATTTTTTTATCTATAAGAAGTCATATATATATATATATATATATCAACAACTGCAATTTGAACATGTTAAATGTTTTCATAAATAATGTAGTAGCTTAGACATTCATCGCTTACATTTTATGGATCCAATGTTATATTCTTATTTGAAGTAAAAGCAAAAAATCATATGAAACTCTAATTTAAAAGAATAGTATTTTTTTTTCATATATAGAAAGCATATGCAATTATGATTTAAAAGCCATATATGAATCCAAGCAGACAAAAAATTGTGTGCGCAGTCAACTGTGCGAACCTATACTCACATACATGACCTGTTACACGCCGTATAAATACAAATGGTAATTACTATCAGATGAATTTTCGTTTCTTGGAATGATATATGCATTGAACACATTCAATGGAAACACATTAAGAATAAGAACATACAACTAAACCGGGCAAATATGACATATTCTCTGTAATACTCCCTACACAACATATGCAATCCTACTTCCACCTAACTTAGTATATCATGTAATTTCCACATCACGAACTTTGTCATCTTTTTCTATCCAACTTTAGCACAATCATAAATATTTCATATGGAACGTTCCTACTGTAAAAAGGTTATTGGTAATTGTTAGTTTACATATTGTAATAATTCTTTATGATAAAGTTTATCATATAGTTTGAAAGTTGGGATCCATCAGACATGGATTATCGTAGCATAAAATAAAAAAGAACACAGAATCAACTTAATGAACAATGAATATAGAGCTAAGAAATCAAAACTAATTAGATGAATGTAGGATAAAAAAAGTTTATAGAAGATAGAAATTATGAAGACAGGAGACAGGTGCAATAAATTTAATCGAACAGTAATAATTTTTTATTCCATGCCATATTCCAAACAATGTACCAGCAAGCACCACATTAAAACTTTTACTACTATCTAAAACACTAAACAATCTTAGTATGCAGATTAGAACTCTTTAAACTTCCTTACCAGGCTGAGAATTAGAATTTGTAGTCACCCACATTTTAACATTTGAGTTAGAGGCCGCTGCTTATTATTAGTTATATTAAAACTCAAGGACACTGAATAATCCAATATGATTACGTATGGTGTGCCATCTATTCCAGCCTTCCAACTGTAGGTTTTTAAAACCAAAAGACCACTAAACTTTAAACCTGTAATGGTTTAAATTATGTTGTAGAGATTCCAGCTCCAAGTTGATACCACAGGATTTAGGATTTTATTCTGCAGAAAAAAATAGAAAATACATGGTTGATATTGAAACGTCACACATCTAAAAGATATGAGAAAGCCACCAACAGTAAACAATCAATACCAATTGAATATCTAAAAATAAATAAATGTTCAGCTGCATTTCAATTTGTTGTCTCAATGGACATCTCTGTAGGCTTTCATATTCTTATCACTATTTTACGCAACAACATAAAATTCACTAATCATATAAAATTAGCAGAATAATTCGATCCTTCTAAATGATAACTGAAAATGATATTTATATATTAACCAAAATACTAAAATAGATGGATGTAGAACATTCATAACACTGCAAGTATGATTTGTTTATATTTTCAAAATTAATCATAGTTAAATAAAACAAAATTAATACATAGTGATAACCTGAAATTTGTACTTATATGTTTATATCAATGCATCAATCGCTACGCAAATAGAGATTTTAGCACAGTATAACTAAAAGCTATGGCATCAGCCATAGGGATCAAATGTCCAATATGAATATTGTAGTTCCTACTTCAATTTTTTTCATGATTGTGTCCCAACTAATAATTGGATTATTCATGTACCTTGACATCTAATATAATTTTAATATATGAAGGTTAATATATTGTCAGTTATTGTTATCATATATTACATTCAAAAAAAATGTATGTGCATTTTAGTTGGATGATTTTCAATGAGAATTGGTGCTAAGATAGCTTTACAAAATATCGTTTCGTACTTCCTACATTAGAGAAACATATCGGTCTAGCATCTTTAAGCCCAATATCAGGCATCAGACAATTGATGTGATGTATTTATATATACCAATGCTCCAAACTTAAATACATTTCAACTATGAGAGCATTCATGAAGAAAGCAAGTTAGCATTCATAAGGTCACACGGAGATCTGTAAACATAAAGCATATCTACAATATTTTCAGCAGTTCTGCTTATAAGAATCGCCATATACGTGCATAATAGCTTTGAAAAGAACACTGAAAAAAGTAATTCATTTTGAAATTTTTTATACAAAAAGACGGAAAGGGATACATAAGAGTTATGGAACCTTTTTCATACACACGCATACACACACATATACAAATAGACATACACACACACACATACACATATATATATATATACAAACACACACACACATACATACATATATGAGAGTTTGTGTATTTGAGTGTCCATATAATTACTCCAAAAAAGTTGAATAATGGTATACACATATTGTTGTACTTTGGGATTTTATGAAATCAATATCAACATTACTATTATCTTTGAAATTGATGCATGGATTATGATTAACAAAGGAACCATACTAAAAAATTGTACTCTTGTTAATATTGTAATATAATTAGATAACCCATCGAATCTTCATTTTTTTTCAAAATCACACTGATATTTGTTTTCCTACTCCAATGAGAATAATCCTTCGATAACAAAAAAATTACAATACCTACCATTATCTCATAATTAATTGTTTAAGGTGGTATTTAGGTTGTATTTTATTTTACTTAGTGATCTAGCATAAGTAATATATTATTTCTTACAAATACTATTGTTATAGTCTTCTTGGCGGTAATAACTATGATAAATTAAATTACACAAAGAACTTAAAAATAAAACCAATATGATAATGGCTTATGAGAAAAACATAAATCAGTAATAAAGTAAAATATTTATTGCAATTTTGTTCGAAAAAGGTAGTTTGATTCATAATATGTCAAAAGATTCTGGCTGTTGTCTATCTGTACAATTCTGATTTAATGGGTTAGACAAAAAACAATAATAAAACTAAAATTTAAAAATGTAAATAACATAATTTTTTCTAAAAGACCAAAAACAGAATAAAACATTTGCCCTGGTGTTAGTAAAATGGGCATCAGTAGTTACCAAAAGAGATAGTCAACCATTACTAAATTTCTTAAGAGCATCTAATGTGTAAAGAAGTGGCTCGCTAGCATTTTCCAAGTGCATAAGTTCCTTCTTCGTTGAAATTTTTGATCATAGATTATCACTGTGATACATCCTTCTATATCTATTATGCGATCAGGAATACCTTTTGTTTCTCTCCTCTTATCTATATCTTTCATTAATTGTTAAGCAAGAAACCTGTTTTACATGCTATAAATTTATATGGATATCTACATAAATAAAAAATGTAAGAATGGCACATTGGCACTTGATACCATTAATTGAATTCACTTCATTGCCATGCTGCTTACTCAAAATACCTAACTATTAATTCAGTTTTAAAAAATCTTTAACTAAAGTTTAAATAAAAGGTCACTGATTGCACTAATTTTAATTTATATCACATTTAGAAGTTTTAGCCAAAACATTCATATCTTGAAGATTAATAAAAAAAAGTATGTTATAACTTGCAAAATAACTTCAATGCTATAAGTAATTTTTGCAAATTACAAACTTGTTTCGGTATACATACATGACTTCTACAACTATGCGCCAGATTCTGGACTTTTTTTCCTGTCTTGTCTATCGAATTAATCCAGTGATAAAAAAATTATAGAGCCTATTGCTTGAAGTTTATAAGTTTGGGTTGGCCCAAAATCAAAGAAAAGTTGGTAAATTGAGTGGCTTAATAATAATAAAAGCATTATTATTAATATATCTCAATGTTACTATGGTCAATATGGACTAATCAACTGTCCTAAATCACAAGTGCATTGTAAGGTTTAACTTACATACTTATTTTTCAACTTCAATGTATATATATGTATATATGTATGTGTGTGTGTATATATATATAAAGTTTTCCAATTATGGACACGAAAGTGCAATTATCTTTAAGTTATATCAATAACTATATATTATCATTTGATTAACGACCATCCAAAAAAAATACGCATGGTCATAGTCTATGGTCTTAGAAGTAAGTTCATTGCAAAAAAAACTACCTAAATTGGTTTCTATGCCAACTTGTATTAGAACATAGAAGGATAAGTATAACCGAACCTTCAATTCATTTATGTTTTCATTCAGTCTTGACTTTTGGTTTTCAAGACTCATTTAGAAGCTATGTTGATGACTGTAACCTGTAACATAAGAGTCGTACAATGAGCTGATGATTCATAACTAAAGAAAGAATGAGTTATATTTCAGTGATAATAAACAGTGCTGCAATTGGTAAAATCCTCTTTAGTTTCTCTTTGATTGACAATTCTTTTCACCAATTTGCATGCTACAGGTTCTTGTATAATATGATTATCTAGTTCTAAAATACAATATCATCACATAACCATGACAACTATAACAATGTGTGATGCACAGTTGACGAAGCTGAAGGTCAATAAAAATATTGTCATAGCATGAAAAAGATAATTGAACAACATATCAAAAGTTCATCTTGCATATGCACTAAGAGTGATTTTGTCAGTTTTAAGTCCTGTTTAGCAAAGAGAAGTACATATTCAATCAATACCGGACAAAATCAAACACCAAAATTCCATTTAAAAAACCACTATTTATTATATTAATAAATGGCTCAATCCAGAACAGATCATTTGAAAACAACCCCAAAAAAGGGGAAAAAAGATTAACAACAATTATTGAATTCGTAATCATAAACTTTACTTGAAAAAAGTCCATAACATGAGTATATCATGGCTTGAAGCCAGGTCGGTGTAAACGTAGTAAAATATGAAGCAAAAAGGTACATCCATATGTTAGAAGAAAACAATAATTTGCTAGTCTATAAACATACATGTATGTCTTTTTTTGTGATGCTAATTTAGCAAGTAATTCTAGTTAACTCAAAAAAACCATTAAAGCTTTATGACTTATTTAAAACATAGTACAAAAATATGCCACATTTTCACTATGGTAGCATATTATGTTTGCAAATTAGAAATATTTTCTATAAATAAACAATGATAACGGTGTTATATTTATAATAACGACTTATACATTACATACATGTCATATATTTGTCTTAAATTCAACAAAAAGTATCTTTTAAATACCTAAGAATTTTTTCTTGTTTTATTTAAGGATATAGATGATCCTAACATATTTAAGTTGGATTGATTTGTCAGAATACAACGCAGTGTTCAGTTGTTACCATTGATCTATCACAGCTACATCTTAGTTGAGGACATCAACATTATTTCTTCATATTCCTTAAAACATATGTAGTTTAATGTATATGATTTTCTGATACTAATTCTAGGAAATACTTATTATAAGTATTTCTGAAAACAAATCTATTAGACTCCAGAAATATATATTCACTAAATGTACTCACTAAATGTACAGCAGATTATATCTTAGTTAATGATTGTTATATACTTATAATTGTTTGGCAATCACTAAGTAACTTATTAAGCCAATAAACATATGTATATTTCACTTTGTAGTAGTTTAATAATATAAGTAAACAAATAAATAAAATGTAAGTCTATTACTATATTGAAACAAATTTTGGGCATGTTTCTTTACTCTAATTTGTAGTTTTGAGTTATTTGTATTTAATTATGAAGTGGTTTTCATGAAATTAGAGCTGCAAACAAATATAGGAAACAACATGGAGATCTATTTCGACATTGACATTGTTTTTGTCCTCCTAATTCTATAAGATCAGAATAGTAAATTGAATTTACACCTAATTGTAAGAAAGTTACTATAAACACCATAAAGTTTGGGAAGAAAATAAAATTATAATAAGCAATAGTAGCTCTAAACATTAACCATGCTACTATTTTTCAAAGCTTTCATTCTATTTGTTATGGTAATGTTGTTTGGTCAACTCATATATCTAGTTGAAGCTGAATGAGATTTTCTTTTCGACCATTGAACAGCAGTTACATTTCGTTGAAGAACTGATCATTCTACATCATTTATATAATATAAACATATATTGTTGAGTGCATAGTATAATCTATCCATGTTTAGAATTTACACCTACCTATGGAAAACAAACACTTCAAACTATCACTTATCATT
Source organism: Allium fistulosum (assembly GCA_030737815.1). Classification (NCBI taxonomy): domain Eukaryota; kingdom Viridiplantae; phylum Streptophyta; class Magnoliopsida; order Asparagales; family Amaryllidaceae; genus Allium; species Allium fistulosum. The sequence continues at coordinate 407,159,589 of CM060908.1, read as the reverse complement.
CTAACAATGTGGAGAAAAATGAATAAAAAATGGCAGGAAATATTATATTTAGACAGGAAATATTCAAGCTAATCTAATGGAGTAATCATTAGTTTATTGGGCATAGGATTTATTTTAGAGTGCTAAGTTTAATCTTTCAAAGTGTCCAAGATTCTTTTTTTCACAGGATTTTTCATAGGTTTTTCGTTTTATTCCAGTTTTTTGGACAACCAAATTAATAAGATGAAAAAAACATAAGCCAAATTTATAGGTAGATAAGATGGAACAATAGTAAATAAGTGATAGTGGAAAAACATGATATGTAGTATCATACCTGACTTATAAAGTAGCGCTACCAGTCAAACGATTTCTGTCTTCTTCTGCAAAATTGCATTATATGTAGCATGAGGAAAGAAATAGACCAAGTAACAATATAGCGTTCTCCATTATTCCAATGCCTGAGTGAGTTTGAACTAAGAAAAAAAAAGATTAATCAGTAAATTTTAACTATTGAAGTTACTTTGGATCAAATTAAGACAAATCAAATTCATCTTAGGCAAAAAATTATGACATATCAAGGTTACGAAGTTACCTTAAATAAATTCCTTTTTTTGAACTGCAACAATATCTTATGAAAAAACATCAGGAAGCCAACCAATACTCGATTGAAGTATAAATAATTTTATGTCTTCTTAACCATATTATTTGATTATCAACTATAGACATGGGTCAAAGGCTAAAAATGTAAGGTGGATATTAGCATAAATAAATTAATTGGCCAGATCTAAACATGTATTGAATCAAAAAGTCATGAAGTTATAAAATAACATTATGTTTGTAGACGACTATCAAATTTTATGTATAACATCAGCCAAAATGTTTGAAAAACCACAAAAAGTCTCGGTGCTACCATGAATTATACAGAAAAATCATTTGTGTTTATGGTAAATTAATAATAATGTTTATTGGGTAGAATATACAATTCTCTGAGTTAGCGGCTGAGACTGATCCAGCAAGGTCCTTAGCCAGTGCTACCATGAACTATATAGCAATATCATTTATGTTTATGATAAACTAATAACAATGTTTATAGGGTAGAATATAGCATTCTCTGAGATAGCAACTGTAACTAATCCAGCAAGTCCCTAGAATTTCAAATGCAGGTTGGCCAGCTATATCGAATAGCACGAAAACTTATCTCAGTCAGAAATCATTGTAAATCAGTACAACAACACATTCAGCCTAACATTTTAATACATGTAGTCAGTGTGGAATGGCTTCCCAATTGGATAAAATACAACGGTGGACCGACTATATTATTATCTCTTATCTAAGCAGTAGTTAACATAAGTCTACATTGACTGTGATATGCACAGAACAGCATAAGTGATGTCTTACTGAAAATATTTATTCATTATAATTATCACTTAATCAAATTTAGTGTTTTCTTGGTTGGGTATCCATTAAGTGTTCCTACAGTTAATTTAATAAGATAAAATATAATTAGCACAATATCACTCACCATCGAAGCAAAATAGATGCCTCTAGAGAAATCATAGCATTTGCAACAGGAATAGTTGATCCCTGCCCTGATTGGATCCTACTGAAAACAATGAAGGGTAAAGTGATATATAGTTTGTATTTTAAGAAAAGAAGAATATTTCTTTGGCTGTTAAGTGAGCAATAACCTTTGCCTTTTGGTCATTATGTAACATGAAGGTCTGATATAACTTTATGCAACATAAGTTTTAAACTTAGAAGCAGCTTGTTCACCGTTTACATGTCACTCCAATTTATGAGAATTAAATTATGACATGAAAATTAATTTTGCAATATATATGCCTGCTGGATCTATTTTGAGGAAAAGATTGGCTAAGTAATGAACAATAACCGTAAGCATAACAAACCATTGATTGTAAGATCATAATGACATGAACTTATGGAGAAGTACATAAATTGTTGTGTTCAATTTATAGAGTATAATTGTTGCTTCTTTTGTTAACACAATTACTAAAATATGAGCAATATATATCCCTACCATACATAGTCAAGAGCACCATAACCTGCTAGTGAAATTTTATAATTATAAAATTTTATACATAAAGGCAACAACCTGAATATGCAAAATGCTGAAAGTGGGAAAAAAAAAGAAATACTATGCTTACACCCATGCTGATGAAAAAATGATCAACCAAGTGTTGTATTTACGAAGGCTATGATTATGGTCCCTCTTTAATAATAAGTTGGCTCCAGCACTCATACTCTAGATTTTCGATGGAGTAAATGCTATGACTGTAAAAACAATTCATTCCATACATACAAACACATAGTTTTTTATTATTATTTTTTGCGCATGAAATATTGCATGTACAAATAAAGACCGACCATTTTTATATGCTTTGCTCATAACAGTATTTTGGACAAATTCACATGGCATGGTTTGTTCATAAATAGCAGCTACCAGGTCGTTAATAATGCTTCATTTTCTTTATTATGTGCAGTCATATAATAATTGTGATTAGACCAATATTGTTTTTAGACATAGTATTTATCTAAGCTCCCTAATCAAAATACAAATCGACCATAAAACATTGATCATTCATAAATTGAGATACTAAAATCGCATACTTTTGATAATAATAAATCAAAAGAGCTACGAAAATGAACTATTAGTCCTTAAAATTTGGTAGTAATAACGGTGAAGGGGTGGAATAAAAGTTAAAAAAAATAGCAGGGCATCAAAAAAATAATCTTTTGAGAGGAAGACCTTGTACCCGACGAAAAATAGAGTGTCATTTGAATAATAAGAATTTAATTAATCGTTGAGAATCAGAAGGAGTAAGAATTACCTTTCAATGACCGTGGTAATTGTAAAAGATGGCGGGAGGAAAGACTGAGTAAACCATTCCTACATAAAATGTTTATCAGATCCAAATGAAGACGAAGGAAACAAAAAACATGAATGAGGAAGAACGGCGGGGGTTTGTCGATCAATTGATTGATTGTAAATCAATGGGCATTAGGTTATTAGATTGTGGCAGCGAAAGAAGGAGAATAAAATGAAATGAGTAATCCATTCCTACATTTTTAACTGTACCTTACTATAAACCTATTCTTTAATACAAACTAAATTGATCATGTACCAAATTAATAAATCATGCATTTAAAATAACAAAATTATGTAAGTATGGCATTAAAATTAACTAAATTGATCATGTACCTTACTATGAAGATTTGTTTATGGTTTTTATTTTAATTTTTTCATGCAATAAGCATGCAAAATAGCAACTATTTTAATATATATTAGCCAAGCATAGGCATAAGATATATGCCATTTATGTACCCGTATTCAATGCCTAAGTTAAGTAGTTGGCAAGTTTACTTTTTACGCTATATACATGTGCAGGCAAGGAATCAGTGGAATAAAAATTTAATATTATAAGAAAATGTTGGCCAATTTTCAAATAAAAAAGGATAATAAAAGGAATTATTTTTAATATATAGAGTATTTCATTAATCACATCTCGAGCATTGAAAATGCGGGAAAACAACCGTCTAAAATTGCATATATATATACCATACACATTAATTTAACATCAACAACAATAGAAAAAATACTACTTTCTATATATACCAAGATATCTAAGGGAACTATTTTGTATGTAGACCAAGATATCTAAGTGAAAGCGATGCATCAGTTTCTTAAAACAGTGGGGTTTCCATAGTCTTGTGAATAACGACTTCCAGTAAGCATAAAAACAATATATGTGATAGATAATGATTCCACTCTATATAACAGTGAAACATAAGCTAAATAAAAGAAAGATCCACGTGTATTTTTGCACTTTTTCAAACTTTCAAGTTTATAGCTTCAGTTTCAATTTCCCTTTATAAACTAAACCTGTTAGTTACCACGTGAACCGGCAAAATGAAAGGTACTAAAAAAGGTTTTTTTTATATTCTTATCTATATGTCCTAATTTTAATGCATAATGGCAAAGTCAACGGCATGTTGTCGAAGCTGGTTTGGTGATTCCCAACGTCCATGGTGCACGATTATATCATACCAAAAAGTAAATTATCATAGTTACTTATCATTTACTATCCACAGTGGAGTTTGCCCTATTTTCGTCATAATTATAGAAAATGACTATTATTAGGTATAGCAGATAGCAGATATTATAGCTAAAAGGTTAAAAATTTTGAAATTACCTATTAGGCTCATTAAAAACACTTTCGAAGAAAGCAGAGAAGAAGTTACAGCCGTTTAAACATTTAGAAGTATGTTTGACAGCTGCAGTAAATGATTAACGATTATGGTAAATAGATCAATGATAAGCTTTATTCACCGTAGAAACCCTCACATTTAAATAGAATTTTATTTCTAAAATTTAAAATGAACAAATTACCTTTAAGATGACATATTGATCGCTAAGTTAGCCTCTTAAATATCTTCTCCGTCTATTATTATAAATATGAACTTTAATAGTCTCACAGCTACTATTTCTAACCCAAAAAAAACATTGTAATCCCAAATATTATTTGTATAATACTCTAAGCCTATCATAATGTAAATATGTGGGGAAATGAACAAATTTTAATAAAAGTTACATGTTAATTTTTTTTATCATGTAAAAACAGCCAAATGGTACACCTTTTGAATTTCGAGCTTAATAAAATGGATATAACTAATGACATATAAGATATGCCCAATCAATTAGCAGCACAAATAGATTCCCTTTAATATACAGGAATGATAATTTAAGGTAGAAAAAATATATGTTGCATCATCATATTTACATTCCAGAATTGTTACATTGTTAATATCCAACAATGGATCAGCTGCTATAATTATAAAACTGCTAATTAAGAATCGTGACATTAAAATTAATTCTCAAGCATGCAAATCAATTACCGTAACAACTATACATTTGTATGACTGATGCAGTCCATATACTTGCTTTAACTGATATCCATGTTGATTTAATTAACAATACAAATCTATTGTTACAACACAGAATAAAGCCTTTAAGATTTAATGTAGAAATACAATAAATTCTTTCTATGATTAATCAATCATTCATTTGCTGAACTAAGAAATAGCAAAGCCAAATTCAATTCTTTTTTAGAAACCAAAAAATGAAATTGTTGTCTTACCATTTACTGTCTGAATTGGTTTAGTTGAATGTCATCGCTGGTTTTTCTACACCTGTAAAACAAATTTAAGAAAAGGATGGTAAAATTTGGTAGATCTTCGCAACGACATAACCTTTTTCACAGAAAATTCATGTATAGTTAGAAAAAATTGCATTTGAAACAAAATTGATGAATTTTCATATGATGAAGAAAAGAGATACCTGAGACTTTCAGCTAGGTAACATGCGGCAACAGAACAATGCCAGAATCTCAGATTTATGGCATGCTTGATTCGATCGAAATCGCCGATGATGCGATGACGAACTCGTTGGATGTTCGAAAAGACCAACGGCGACGGGATAACGAAAATAGAGCAGAAAACTGCTATTAAATGGTGCGGTGGCTCATGAAATCGAACTGACTGATTTCACCCAAATGGAACAGGCGAAGGGATCAACGAATGAGTAGCGAAACAGCAAGCTAGGCCTCTAAGGATGCAGAGATTCGAAGATGGAGGAGGTATGTGAGGGCATAAGAAGAGGGGCAGAAGTCAATGCAGGGTGAAAGACGCGAATTAGAAATAGTTAGCTTTGAAATTAGGAGAGGGGAGGCTGTGGAGTAAATTTTGGGTCGAAATTGTTTGGGAGAGGGGAGGCTGAAAACGGGAGAAAGGAAGAGTAATGAGAGAGGGGAAAGAATTTCGTGACGCTTCTTCTTGGAGTCGAGACTGTTCATTTGCCAAATTTCAAGGTTGTCTGTATGAGCTTGAAATTGAACTCACTAATAATAATATAGTATAGACTACATCTGTCTTTCCCTTAAAGACACATTTGCGAGTAATGGATCATATCCTTTTGATAAAACTATCAAAGTTATATTTTGGTAAAGTACTTGGGATCTATTTTGGATCTGTGCATCTTACCATATTATAGAGTGAACACTATTAATGGTTTAATTAAACAACTAAGGATTATTTGTATTTTCGACATTTATAAGAAACTCATAAATTCACTTCAACATGCGAGAATACTTATTAGACATTCTAATGCGATGTGTTCATTTAGGTTAGTTAATTTCATTTCACCTCATGTAATTAGTTTTATCATTGGATCGTATCCAGTTCCATTATACTACCAATAATTTCTCAAGGAAATTTCTTCAATGTGAAGTTGGTATTCCCTGAAACAACAATTGTTTCTCATGCAATGGAATATGCATTTATAAACATTTATTAATTGCCTTTAATATAAAACCAATTTGGTTTTTGTTCATAAAACTTATGTTCAAAACAGAACTTGGTCATCCACTGACTATCGCTTTCAAACTTCTTTTAGGTCGATTCATACAAGATTCCTTACGTACAATTATTACGTCCAGTCTTTTGATTCGCACAACCTGCCAACTCCTTGGCCTAGGAAATGTAGGGGTTTCTTATAAACCCTTATCTTATATGTTTTGTGAACTATTCTTTGGATGATATTAATTTTAACCTTGTGCACTACTCTTAAGTACACACCTTATAGAACGAATTTCAACTCAACTTCACTCATCATTAATCGTACTTTATCCAAAAAAGATCGATTGCTCCTTATCAATATTATAATGTATTATAAGTAGGTGTGACTTTTGAGGTTGAATCTTCTATTCATTTTTAGGTACATTCAGAAATCTTTCCAATATACTCACCCATTCGATCAAATTGAATCATTTGTTTCGTATGTTATATTATATACTTCTGCATTATACTCTATGAGCTTATCATACGCTTATATATGCATATCAAAAACACATGTCCACATATGTGATAACCATTAGTGAATATGATGAAGTATATGGAACCATTTGATATTAATGGACTTACGATTGCATACATCTATATGTATCAATCCAAAGAGTTCATTAACTCTTATGACGGTCTCACTAAATGAGTGCATAGCCCTTGATTATTTGAGATATAATTAGCTAGTATCATATGATTCATAATCATATAATAAAAATTATTTCTCAAAACTATAGCTTAGTCTATAATTCCAAAATAATTATAAACAATTTTAGATACTTCGGTATTTTCCCTTGCATTACTTTTATTATGGAAAAAATACCATATTATAGTTTTATTTCATAATGAACATTCATAATATTCACATTGAAATATAACTATGTCCATTTTTTACTTGATACCGAAAAATAGTCATTATTTCGTGAATAATGTACGGTATGTTTTATGAAAACAATTTCCTTAACTTGATGTAATCAATAAGTGTTATATGGCATGCTCCCACAATTTCTGTCGTTACTATAATAGCGTACTAAATTCGAAGGTCCATTATTCACTTAATATAAATTATTTATTACATATACTGCAACTAGTTTACAAAGAAGAGTTCTTTGATCAAATATCTTAAACTCAAAGAAATAAATCTCATACAAAACAATTTTCTATATGAAAATATAGTTCGGAACATAAATCGTATTTCTCATTCCAATATTAAGTATCAATTATTATTATTGTTACAATTCTCATTTCCAATGTTCTTCTATGAAGCAGAAGTTATCATTCACTCTCTTCATTCCAACTGTACCTTAAATCGCATCTACTCTTGTACATTCATTATTTTTTATAAATGGTCAAACTATTTAAAAGGAATTCCTTACTACAATATCATAACGAACTCTTTACAAATGCACACCCGATCATCCTTAATATTTAAGGACATTAAATATATTGCACTTTGTGTAAATTGAACAAAAAGACATATCCACGATCGAGTCCTTAGATCTATATTGCAGTTTTGGTCTTGTTTTACATTTAACACAATATGAACTTTATTATAATCAATGAAATTGAATACTCGATCTCACAATATGGTTTATTTGCTTATTTCGAATGAACAAATTTCATCGAAATATTGTACATTATAAATTATGATGGTTCACCATATAACACTTATATGCGATTGTATATGGATCTAATATCCATAGTATTGTATTGCTTTTGAGTTTGAACTCATAAAATGCAATACACGGTCTCAACCAAATAAACACGTAAGCGACCAAATTACGAATATATTTAGCAGTTGAAAAATCAGGCACTTGCATGGATATTGAAACATTAACATCTATTAACCCACCTTTTGGAAAAGCAGTACATAGGTGTATTTAACCCAACGGACATCATGGTCATCAAGGCAGGAGGCCCAGGGAAACAGTTACCAAGCTCGGAGATTGGCTATAAACGAGAGTATGAATGATGGTCAAGCGGATTCGGATCGGACCCTAATTTTTGTCCTAATCATTGTGCAATTGGTAAAAAGTGATAAGGAAGGCCTCGTGAGGCTACATTTCAAATTTTAAATCGATTGGAGTTCCTATGCTAGAGTTATGGGCCAAAGACGAAGGATCGGATCATATTCAGCTCAACAACACAACTCAACGATGATCACTCGACAACTCAACAATCACAAGGAGGATTGAAGTGAAACTTTGGAGACAAAAAGAGAGGACCCTAGGAAGTCTACCCTAGGGATCACATGACATTTGGAGAAGTTAAAGGGATCGGCATCTATCCCTCAATAGGGATCGGTACCTATCCCTCTTAGGGATTGGCTAAACCCAACTTTATAACAAAGATCGATCATTATCTCAGCATTTACACATCCAATTGACATGAAACTTGGAGGAAAAACTAAATAGAACATGTGGAACTCCCCATAGGGATCGCATAGCGTTTGGAGCAAGTTGGAGGGATCGGTACCTATCCCTCCATAGTGATTGGCAATAATCGGCCTTAACACCATATTACAACAACGATGGTCAATAACTCAAGTTCTACTAATCCAATTGGCATGAAACTTAGAGGCAAAGCATAATACAACATAGAGAAGCTCCCATAGGGATCGCATGACATTTGGAAGAAGTTGGAGGGATCGGTACCTATCCCTCCATAGGGATCGGCAGAAGTCAAGATTTAAACAACACCACTTCACGGAAAAGCAATATCTCACAAACCGTAAGTCGAAATGGCACGAAAGTTGGAGGCCAAGTAGCTAACATCATGGAAAATACCCCAGAAGGATCAGACCCCATTTGGACACCAAAATAGGGATCGGTACCGATCCCTATTGTGGGCTCCAATGGGCCTGGATATTTTTGGGTGGCTTCGTCTTGGACTCCCGAACCTTCTGTCAAAATTTCAGCTCGATTCGTGCACGTCTTTCACTATAAATGCAGTAGGCATGGCATCAGAAAAGGGATCTTCTTTCTAATTCTCTTTATCTTCAACCTAAGCTACATTCTGCCAATTTTATTCTTGAATTTCGGATTGTAACTGTAAACAAACTTCAGTATAATAAAAAGGAAAATTTTGGAGTAGACGTAGATCGGAGTTAGCCGAACCACTATAAATCTGTGTCACTATTTACTTGCTTTCTGATTGCTTTAGTTTTGCACTTCATTTATTTCTCTTCACATCTCTATGATTGGATTGAATGTTGGAGCTTTTGCATAATTAGGTGTTGGTGGCTAATTTTGACACTAACATTTTGGTGCTTTCACTAAGAAGACTTGCACCCGCGGATTTGGAAGCTAGGATCTTAGATTTGGAAGCTTGGATATTTGGATCTGGAAAGCAATGGCTAGGCAATCAACAAGGAGAGTGCTATTGGAAAGGAGCCACCATGGGGGAGTTGGGAGGCTTCCTCAAGAGCTGGAACTAGTCAAGCATCTATCTACATCACCCAGGATGAAATGGAAACGATGATGGATGCTATGCAAGAGAGGATGCTGAAAAGACAAGAGGAGATGATGCAGAATTTACTCCAACAGATTGGAAAAACTGTAGCACGGAAACAAGGAGTTGAAGTAGTAGGAATCGCTAGAAATCAGAACCGGGAACATGGAAATGGAGCCAATAGACAAAGGAATGGAACAAAGCAGTCAGGGTCAGTCCCCTGCATCCTAGAGGGATCAACACCAATCCCTTTTGAGGGATCAGTACCGGTCCCCAAAGGCTAGGGGCATGCCTCCAGGTCTTATTGATCGTAATGCTGGAGGATCCATGGTCAATCCCATGGAGCTTGGTGCGAATCAGAATTTGGATGCTCGTTCGGAGGAATACATTCCTGAGTTCCCTCATAGACTTGGGGGATAGCTTGGACATGATGATAGAAGACTATCATTGGAAGATAATGATAGGTTTGTAGAGATGATAAGGCAAGCTACGCATGGAGGATTGGTGAACAGGGATCTCGAGGATGTAAATAGAAGTCTATTCGCTCCTAATATCAGGAATGCTAGGAATCCACCAGAATTCAAACTACCAACACTGGAAGCTTATGATGGAAAGTCGGATCCAACTATGCATATGAAGAGGTATATACGGCACATGGAAGTACTGGGGCATCGAAAGAAGTCCTAGCACGATGTTTCCCCCTATACTTAATGGATGTAGTTGTGCTATGGTTCAAACAGTTGGAGAGTGGTTCTATTAGCACATGGACGGAATTGATCGAAAGATTTATGAAGCAGTTTCAGGTTCACATTACGAGACCCAAGAATGTGATGACATTGACATCAATAAAGAAATGGGTAGGATAATCACTCAAGAATTTCTTAACCAGGTTCAATGCGGCAGTTGTTTTAGTGGACCGACCAGATCCATTGATGGTTTTGATGGCGGTAATGTCAGGAGTTGCAGATAATTCAAATTTTAAGATATCATTGATACGGGATCCACCGATGGATCTTGGGGAATTCTACCATGAACCAAAAAAGTTTCTACGATAAGAAGATGCAAAAGCTGATAGAAAGACAATGGAAGTTAATACGGTACAGGGTGGAGAACTGCCCGGTGAAAGCTCAGGAAATGACAAGGGTAAACGGAACATGGATATAGCTTCGATTAGGCCTGTCAATGGGTCGGGTTGGGTCGGGTTCGGGTCGGGTCAACTCGGGTTCGGGTTGATTTTTAAACGGGTCGAGTCAACCCGTTTATTAAACGGGCGGGTTTCGAGTTGACCCGATTTTATATCGGGTGGGTTTCGGGTTGATTCGTGTAACCCATTAAGAAAAATATTTGTATAAAGAAATGGAAATGAGCATGAAAATGTGGGAAGTTGTTAAATGCGAATGTTTAGGAATAAGTGAATGACAACAATACCCTTCTTTTGCGAGGTAAGATGAGAATTTTAGAGCAAAAGAAGGGTATTGTTGTCATTCTTTTATTGCAAACTAAGATGGGTATGAAAATTTGGGAAGCTGTTACGTGGGAATGGGCATGAAAATGTAGGAAGTTGTTAAGTGCGAATGTGTAGGAATAAGTGAATAACAAAAATACCATTCTTGTGCAAGCTAAAATGAGAATTGTACAATAATACCGAGCCCATAAATGGGTTAGTCGGGTCAATTTCGGGTTAGCGGGTCAACCCTAAACCCACCCGTTTATAAACGGGTCAAATTCGGGTTGACCCGGAAATGACTCGCCAAATTAACGGGCCGGGTTAACCCGCTAATTTCCGTGCGGGTTTCGGGTCGTGTAGAAAATTGACAGCCCTAGCTTCGATGGATTGAAGCAACATAGGAGGGAACCCAAATTTTCTTCTTACTCAAAATTGAATGATACCCTAGAATGAATATATCTGGATACTCGAGGGTGCCTTCCATATCGGAGGCCGGCAAGGAGGGAACCTTCCGAACGTGAACAGACATCAGGAAAGCGCCACCTATTCCATAAGCTGGATGGGCAAAATACAAATGACTACGGGCATTTGAAGGATATCATCGAGGAATATGTGAGCGATGGTCAGTTACAATAATACGTAAGGACTCGGGCTGCGACGGTGGAACAGGAGCAGCCATTGTCCATCTTGAATGAAAATGGCATAGGATCAAGGGATCATCATCAACTTGTCATCAATTGATCGGGATGGCATGGAATAAGTAGAAAACTCTAGAGTAAGATGGCTAAGTCACTTGCACATGTACGAAAGAGAGGACGGTCCCTAGGCATGCTATGAGATGATGATAAACCATAATGCTAGGGTTTGTGAAATTTGTTTTTTTCCTTTCTTCTCTTTTGCTTTGAACTCTTATTTTTCTCGTTTTATTTAAACTCTGGTTTATTGGTTGTACGGACTCTTATTTTATGGACTTAGGAATGCTTAAATTTAGATCAATGTAATGGATAACACAGGTCGTCAGGTATGGATTATGACTGGCAAGGAGTAGATCGCTTCGCTCGAACATGATGGATCGACCTACTTAGGTCATCAAGTATGGATTGTGCTTGGCAAGGATTCGGAGAGATCAAGGTCATCGGGTATGGACTATGACTGGCAAGGGATAGGTTGCTTCACTCGAACGCGATGGATCGACCTACTTATGTCGTCGAGTATGGATTTTGCTCGTCAAGGATTCAGAGTGATCAAGGTCATCAAGTATGGACTATGCCTGGCAAGGAGTAGATCGCTTCACTCGAATACAATGGATTAACCTACTTAGGTCGTCGAGTACGGGTTGAGCTTGGCAAGGATCCGCTGAGATCGAGGATTTGGATTAGGATAACAACCCAGGGAGGTTATGGATTTGTATATCGGCTTCGAACAACTATGGATTTGGATATGGGCCCGGAACAATTTGGGATGTGGCTAACGACCCGATGAGGTCGAGGGTTTCGATAAAACGATTCGGAGAAATCTTGAATTTGAAATTGGATATTAACTCAGAACGGTCATGGATTTCACTAATGATCCGGAGAGATCATGGATTCGGATTGATAACAGATTGGATAATATGGCTATCGATGGATTATGGACTTCAGATTTTGGATTTATGGCAATTCAAAACAAGCCTTCCTATCGCAAGGAATGTTTTGGGAGGCAGAGTGTTAACCCACCTTTTGGCAAAGATGTACATAGGCGGATTTAACCCAACGGACATCATGGTCATTAAGGTAGGAGGCCCGGAGAAACGGTTACCAAGTTCGAAGATCGGCTATAAACGAGACTATGAACGAAGGTCAAGCGGATTCGGATCAGATCCCTAATTTTTGTCCTAATCAAGGTGCAATTGGTACAAAGTGATAAGGAAGGCCTTGTGAGGGTACATTTCAAATTTTAAGTCGATCGAAGTTCGTATGCTAGAGTTATGGGCAAAAGAAGAGGGACTAGATCATATTTAGCTCAACAGCACAATTCAATGATGATCGCTCCATAACTCAATAACCACATGGCGGATTGGAGTGAAACTTTGAAAACAAGAAGAGGGGAACCTAAGGAGTCTACCCCAGGGATTACATGACATTTGGAGAAGTTTGAGGGATCGGCATCTATCCCTCAATATGGATCGGTACTTATCCCTCTTAGGGATCAGCTAAACCCAACTTTATAACAAAGATCGATCGATATCTCAACATCTACACATCCAATTGACATGAAACTTGGAGGACAAGCTAATTAGAACATGTGGAACACCCCATAGGGATCACATAGCATTTGGAGCAAGTTGGAGGGATCGGTACCTATCCCTTCATAGGGATCGGCTATAATGAACCTTAACACCATATTGCAACAAAGATTGATCAATAACTCGAGTTCTACTAATCCAATTGGCATGAAGCTTGGAGGGTAAGAATAATACAACATGGAAAAGCTCCCATAGGGATCGCATGACATTTGGAAGAAGTTGGAGGGATCGACACCTATTCCTCCATAGGGATCGGTAGAATTCAGGATTTAAACAACACCACTTCACGGAAAACGCGATATCTCACAAGCCGTGAGTCAAAATGGCAAAACATTTGGAAGGAAAGTAGCTAACATCATGTGGAATCACCCAGGGAGATCGCACCCCATTTGGACACCAAAATAGGTATCGATACCGATCCCTATTGTGGGCCCCAATGGGCTTGGAAATTTTTGGGTAGCCTCGTCTTGGTCTCCCGAACCATCTGTCATAATTTCAGCTCAATCCGTACACGTCTTTCCCTATAAATACAACAGGCATGGCAACAGAAATGGGATCTTCTTTCTGCTTCTCTTTAACTTTAACCTAGGCTACACTCTGCCAATTTTATTCTTGGATTTCAGATTGTAACTGTAAACAAACTTTAGTATAATAAAAAGGAAAATCTTTGGAGCGGACGTAGGCCAGAGTTAGCCAAACCACTATAAATATGCATCTCTATTTACTTGCTTTCTAATTGCTTTAATTTTGTACTTCATTTATTTCTCTTCACATCTCTGTGATTGGACTGGATATTGGAGCTTTTGCATAATTGGGTTTTGGTGGCTAATTTTGACACCAATAACATGCAAGAAGCATTTATTAGTAAGTATATGTTATATTTCTATTTGTCACTTCAATTTAATTCATTTGTGTATCTTAATTGATAAACGTTTTATCAATCATATTAAATCCACAAATTTATTAATGTAGACTAATATAACATTATGTTCTTATAATATTATAAAGGTTAAATGTTATCATTTCATTTTTCTAATAAGGCTCCCACTAATCTTTTATGTTTCCCCAAATCCTAAGCGAAACATAGAAGTCATTCAACTTCACTAGTAGGTGTTAAAACTCGTATGCGTTTGGATTCTAACCTTGAGGAAAGCTCAACAAATCATTGGCCCAGATACAATGGATAACTCCTTATCGGTTGTATCACATACAACTCCTAACTCGTGGTTCCTTGTCATAATCTCATCTTTACCTTTAGGAAAGCTCAACAAGTAAAGTGGGATTATTTACTCAGGTTTATCAATTCGTGATGGCATAAGTATAATGCATATACCATGAGGAAAGCTCAACAAATACATGAAGTTATCTTACCTCGTCTAATTAATATATTAATAGTATTGCACATAAGATCCCTAGCTTGAGGAAAGCTCAACAACTAAAGAGAATGCAAGTAATCTATTAATATATAAATGATAGAGGACAACTTTATAACAAAAATTCATAATCTTCAATATATTATATCGAGCGATATCAACTTATGGAATAATATATTTGTGTGAAATACCCTCATGATTAGAGCGTCGGACACATCAGACATCACGGTATATGTACATATACATATGTATTTATTCCTTAAATCTATTTAGGATCTCTTTAATGTTCCACATTTAGTTATACATTCATATCATATAAGTTTTATTATTATATAACTATTATACTTCGTATTACTTACATAATAGTCTTATGTCTAATATTATATTAATTAAATCTTATTTAATTTTTAATTAAGTAACTCTTTAATTAATTTTATATTAGTATTCCAATACAACTTTTTTTGGACATGTCTATTATAACCTTTATAGTATATTTAATAGCCTTTATAGTAAACTTACATATCTACATATTATAACCTTAATAGTATAACACATATGTCTTATTTATGTGTATTTTTATTATTTAATTAACCTTTAATTAATTAGTTTGATTAATTAACCTTTAATTAATTTATTTAATCAGTTAACCTTTAATTTATTTATTTAATCAATTAACCTTTAATTGATTTATTTAATCAATTAACCTTTATTAATTCATTTAATTAAACAATTTTAAGTAAATTATATTAATGTTGAAAATTAATCTTATACACATATGCTTATGTTATCCTAAACACTTTAAAATACTATTATATATATCAATATATGTAATACATGCATATAAGTATTAATTAATTAACTCATTTAATTAATTTATTTTATTAGTCTTATTAATAAATTTTAAATTTCTAAATTAATATTTAAATAGTTTCAAACATTTTGAAATTTTTAGTACCTATTCAAACAGTTTAAAAATTTATGTTATATTATAACTTTATATATTAATCATGTTTTTATTTTAAATTTAAAATTTAAAACGTTGTCTTAATTTTCTAAACTATTTTAAAAATCAGCACAAGACCTAATTCAAATTGGCCCTTTCCTTTTAGGGACAACCTTTGGGCTCACTTCACCTTTCAAGGTAGGCCGGTAACCTGGTAGGACAAGGTACTTAATTACCCAATTTCAATCCTAACACTACCTTTCTAGACACCGTACTAAGCATGCAAGCATAATTAGTTGGCCGTAATGTGACTAATTTTGACCACTTATAGAAATCTAATCCATATAGAACTTTTCTAAATTTTATTTAAATAAAACCAATATTTTATTTAATTCCATAAATAAAGTTTACTTTAATTTATTATGTATATAAATTAAAGTATATCAAATATACCCTTACATACGTATTTGTATATGATTGTTACTTGTTAAATTTAATTTAAAGCAGGAAACTTTCATTTACTTCTCATAACTTATTCAATTAATGAGGGGATATATGGTTTTAATTGAGGAGAGAAAACTTTTCATTTCTTTCCCTTTAATTAAATTGATTGATTGATTAAATGACATTAACGATCAATTTAAATATGGCATGGAATGTAAGTGTATCCAAATATATTCATATTAAATATTATGCAAGTGCAACATATAAGAAGTTGGCATAGTCAACGATTCTACACACACATACTTTTTGTCCATAATTTTTTTATATAGAAAAACTAAATGTATCATTATATATATAACAAAAAGATGTGTGTGTATTCTTGTTTACATTAAAGTTATTTTTGGTTGTTTGACATGTTATAATGTAAAGCAAACAGATTAAAACTAGTTTAAATCGACGGATAGTTCAAAACCAAAATTGTAATTTTCCTAAAAGTCCATTTTGTAAAACTTGAATTAAGAACATATGCATATATGTATATTCATATATATATATGTGTGTGTGTGTGTATGTATATGTGTACAATAATTGGATAAAAGTTTCAAATTCAAAACATAGTGCAACATATGTATTCAACCAACTTTTGGTTTAAAATACATATATATATTCAGTCGAAATAACAATCTTAAATCTAATTGTTAACTTAAAATAAAAGTTTTAAAATCTAATAGGAAAGTCCATATGTAAATCTTAGAATGAATCAACCTTTATTCTAACATAAATAATGACCAAAGTAGTTCCAAAATAACTTGTAACAGTATATTCAATTCCTAAAGTTGTAACATAAAATTATATCAATTAATAAAAACAATTTTCAAAATAAAATATTGTTAAACAATAATTTCTAAGAAAACAAAGAAGTAGACAACTAAGGCACATATAAATTCATATAATAGGATTCAAATCTAAACTAAACATACAATATGAACAAAAGAGCAAATAGGTAATGGATCTAACAATATTAATAATACTAACATAAATAAGGGATAAAAAAACATGTGCAAATATGAGTTAAATCAAATAATAGACATGCTTTTAATTGAGATAAAAGGATTTTGATTCACATGTTTAAAATTAATAAATTAATCACATAATGAACCATTCATATCCAAACATATGAAGGGTAAAACATATAAATAACAACTTAGAGAATCACCTTAGGATGTTGCCTAGAAATCACACCTTCAATGATGATACATCCTCGGATCTTCAAGATCCATATCCTATTCTTATAGGAGATGGATGAACCATTTGTGTTTCATGTCATTTGATGTTTTTTTGATTTAGAGTTGGAATATTTTTGAAACCCTTTTTCTTTCTACCATGGAAGGTTGGGAGGAGAGAGGAAAAAGAATGAATGAGAAAGAATGAGTTGTCTATAGAGAATGAATTAGATAATATGTTTTATTTAAAAGAATGAAACATTTCCTATTCTTTAATTAAAACTTCCTTAATTAATTCCCTTGATTATCTCTCTCTCTCCACTCCTCTCTCTTCACATGGTATGGTATGGCTAAAATTACATGCCATCAAATGACATAAAATTTTCATAAATCATTTCATGCAATTATCTTTTATTTAAATTACATCTATATTGTATACCAATGCACACAAATATAATTTTATAAATTCATTCAAATAATTGCAAACAACGTCCAAACATCAAATAAATTAAATAATAATTAATATTGCTTAAATGTTAATTAATTTACAACATTATTAATTAAATTGTGGGGCTTATTTTGGAGAGTTCACCATTGTAGTTATGCGCCTCAAAGGTGTAAATTCAGTCAGCGATTAATATCGAGTAATTCGAATATTAACTTTCATACATCACCTTAGTTAGTGGTGTGACATTTTAGCTGAATTTATCACTTACACATCTTTTGGTAAAATCCAGTTTTACATATTATACATAGTACCCGATAGTGACAATTATTTACACCAATTCTCTTCGTCAAAACTATATCACTTTGGACTCATAGAATTTGGTAATGGTCAAAATTCCAATATCGTCCATATTCAACTTTATAGCTCAAACACTAAATCATTGATTCAATAATAACAATTATCATTAACTGAACCACTCTGGCCTTAGACTTTGACTTTGAGTTGACATCATATAACTGAGGAGATAAATCCTCTCTTGAATAATGTTTCACTTATAATGTGTTAACGAGAAAACTTATTAACATCCCCAAAGCTATGTGCAAGACAAATAAGGTTGTATAAAATAAGACTGTCAAAAAAGATTGCTTCCTTCGAAACCTTCCTTTCGACTAGGTTGATTCATACTGAATATCCATCCCTTTCGATTATGTCCAAAATTAATTCTAACCCTTACGACATGTCTAAAAGTATGATCGGCCTATTAAAGTGAAGTAATTGCTTTCGACCTCATTGGTTTCATTTTTTCTATGGAGGAACTCCTTCAAAAGGATTGCTGGTGCAGTTGAGTGTTGGTTCCTTTCGAATGAACTCCTCCTCATATGATGGCTTGGAAATTACAAACCAAATTTCCGTCATGACATCCCTTTCGACCAGGTCGAAAGGGGTTTTGTCCTTTCGAATTTGATCTAATTTACAATTGCTCAAGCTCCATTCAGCATTCTCAATATGAGATCATCTTGGATATTTGTAAGTTCTATAAACTTGTCAATGTCGAAACATCATCATCATCCTTATTGGTCATTATATGGTACTTGACATGAGATGATGTGTTTTGCATGTATATTTTTCAAGTCGATCCTATCGAATTGCATAGACAAAAAGAAATTAAGAAAATAAGATAGTATCATGTGCAATTGATCATTAGTCTAGCTAATGATCGATATGATCTTCCTAATAATCGAAATCCTTAATGAATCCGCGCATTTCACCATTTCCATTAATCCAAAATGAGTTACAAGTTTGAGAGCGTTTCCCCAAATTGATTTAGGGTTACAAAGAATTTGTTGTTGCAAAGAAGTAGAAGTAAAAGAAATGATCTTTGGGTTCCAAAATTCGGTCCTCAAAATTAGACCCCTTAGGTCTTATTTATAGATGTAGGTTGGCCCCCATCCGTACCAATGCTTTCGACCTAGTCGAAAGGTCATTTTATCTTCTGCATCATTCCTTTCGACACGGTCGAAAGGCCTCGCCTGCCTTCAATGCAGTCGAAAGGCATCTTTTTCGAGTCCTCTAACTCATCCTTGTGCATCTCTTCTTCTTATTCCAGACCTTTCGACCTTGTTGAAAGGTTCATTTGTCCACCTTTCGCTATCATCAAGTTTTAAGCGTTCCTTCTCTCCGCTTTTTCTTGAATTTCTTTTGACGTCGTTGAAAGGGCCACAAATGCGCTTTTCTCTTCATGTTGCTTTGCTGTCATCAGAAGTAAATATATGAGCTTTCGATTCTGTCGATAGGTTGCTTACTAGGACTTTGAAGATGTTGAAGTATCAATGGTTTCGATGCGGTAGGTAGGTTCCGAATGCATGCTTGTGGATTGATGCAGAACCTTCTCCTGATGTTATTGGCTTCGACCAGTTCGAAAGGCTCGGTCATGGTTTCAAAATGGTTGTTTTCAGTGATTTGAATGAAGGCGAAACCTTTGGTTTCGAAAGGTTTGGCACGCATATGAAAGGTTATTGTTCATTGCTTTTGAAAGGGGTTCCGAGCCCGTCCTTGCTTTTTTCTATATACACGAGCCCATTTGTATCGAAAGGCTTGAATGAGGTGGAAGGGAAGCCCTGCTTTCTTTTTCATCTTTTTCGAAAGCTTTTGCACTGCTTATCTCTTATGAGGGTGCCTGGTGCTTGCGACTCCTTTGAGAGCTTTCTTAATACCTTCGAAACATTCTTTCGTGATTACTATCGAAACTCGTGCCTGTAATCTCAGTAGAGCCTAGCATTTCATTAGTCTTCTTTCATACCATTGCTCTTAAGTGGATTTTATAGTTATCATGTTGCCCCCTCCCCTTGTATGAAAGAAGCTTTTGTTCTTTAGGACAAAAATTTCACAACTTCTTTGCTCCTAATAATTTTGTCTTCCAGCAAAATTCAAAGCAAGTGGCATTTTCCATTGCAAACTCATTATCTTATAAATATACTTCATGATAAGTTAGCATAGCCATGCTTCTAAATTTAAATGGTTAGTTAATCATAATTCTGATTTAATAAAGGATATGAGGTCCGTAATTAATAATAATTGAAGTCTAAGAACTTCCTGTTGGAGATAGCCAATGTTTGGAAATAGGAGGTCATAAGCCATTATCTGGAAATAAGTCTTTGTAACCTATAAACCTTAATATGTATTTATAAACTCTTCTTGGAGGTAAGAATAATCCTGGAGTCTGAATTCAAATGTTGGTGAACATCGTTTAGATTTGTAAACTAATAACCCTGATTTGGGTATTAAGAAGACTAGCTTGAAGTTTCTGGTTGATGACTTAGATGTCTATTGGAGTTTTAATACTTATACTTTACAACCCAGACTTGGGAATTGATAGACAGAATCCAAAACCGATGATAAAAGACCTGAAATTCAAATTCAGGCATTGGAAAGTCATGAAGTCTAAACCCAGATTAGGGCATCATCAAGTGAAGTTTAGAAGTTAGTAGTAAGATGCCCAGAACCTAGATTCAGGTTTTTAATAAGCGAGATTCAGAAATAGTCTTCAGAGTAGAATTCTCAAACCCAGATTCAAGTATTAATGGTGGATAATCAAACATTCGTTATAATCATCTTTATGACAAAAATCTCGAGCTCAGATTAGGGCATGTGTCGGATGATCGGAAATCCATAGTAATTATCTTTGGAAGAGAAATCTCAAGCCCAGATTCAGGCATTAAAAAGTGAAGTCAGATATTAGTCTCGTAACCCTGATTCGGGTATGAGAAAGACCATAAGTGATTAGTGAAGACCCGAAACCCATATTTGGGTATTAAAATATAAAGTCCAGAAGTGAGAGACCCAAGACCCGGATTTGGGTATTAATAAGCGGAGTTCTATTTTACCCCTTAGATTTTGTTTTCTTCGACATGTGTAAACCCTTTTTGGCCTCATATGTAGTTGTAGTTTGATTGGCTGCTTCTCAAGCTTGAACGTCTTAGTCCCTCATTTGATATGCCACTTCTTGGGCTTGGACATCTCAATCCTTTTTAGATATGCCGCCTCTTGGGCTTGGACATCTTAGTCCATTGTTTGATGAGCTGCTTCTTGGGCTTGGACGTCTTAGTCTGTTATTGTCTGGTGCTCTTGGTTAGCTCATTCTCAGAGGCTGGAACCAAGGAATTACCCAACCTCCCTCCAAGAGGCACCATGACCTGACCAGAGGCGCGGCCAAGGGCTTGTCAATTCTTTAACCTTGCCATAGAGTGGCACGGATAAAGGCTTACACTCCTCCCTCAAGGAGGTGCTCTGCCCTGGCCATAGCGTGACGCGGATAGGGGCATGTTGATGCTTTAACCTGGTCATAGCGTGGCACGGATAAAGGCTTACACTCCTCCCTCATAAGGTGCCTTGACCTGACCAGAGGCATGGCTAAGGGCTTGTCGATGCTTTAACCTAGCCATAGTGTGGCATGGATAAAGGCTTACGCTCCTCCCTCCAGGAGGTGCTTTGCCCTGGCCAACTCGATGCAGACAGAGGCTTTGATTGTTAAAGGTTGTCCAAATGAAAGGAGTATTTCACTCCCAACCATATAGATCTTTCTTAGAAAAGTAATTCTTTATTGACTTGATTCTTTCACCGTTAGAAAATATGGTCGCAAATGTTCAGTGTTCCATGTTCTTCGAACCATATTGCCGTCTGGTCGGCATAACTTGTTAGCTCCTAGGGGGATTACTTTGCAAATGATTAAGGGTCCTTCCCAATTTGGTCCCAGCGGTCCATCCATGTGATTTCTTGTGTTTCCATTACTCTTCGGAGCACCAGATCTCCCTCCTGAAATGATTGTATTCTTATTTTTGAGTTGTTATACTTTGAAATTCTTCTTTGATATTCTGCTGTTCTGATTGCTGCTTCGTCTCTCAACTCATGTATCAAATCTAGTGATTCTCTTTTTAGTTCTTGGTTTGAATCGAATGCATATGCGATTCTTTGGTGTGAGGGTATTTCAATCACAATGGGTAACAACGCCTCACACCCATATGTCAATGAATATGGAGTATGTCCCGTTGCCGTTTTAGTAGTTGTTCGATAAGCCCATTGTTAATCGACGGAAATTCTATCGGATTAGAAAACCGTCGAAAAATTTCAAATTAAAATAACCGCAAGCGCACGGCGTACACTTGTAGTACATGGCGAATACGGGTCGATCCACAGAGAATTGATGATTTTAAATCTCTATTCAATCAAATTAACCAAAGTTGAAGATTGTTAAGCTAAAAAAATGAGAAAACTAACAAATTAGCAAAAGAAAATAGATTAAAAAAATTTTGAGAGTGTAGAGGCAATTTCCACTCTCTAGATCACATAAATCAACAAAATGAAGTAATGATCTCTCTTTTCTTGTCATTAGTGTAATTAGTTGATGTGCTTATCATAAGTATGGTATATTTGTGCTACTAATTAGCACAATATAAACCATCAAACTATAACACAACCACTAATACAAATTTAATTCTCATGAAATATGACAACAAAGTTGAAAGCAAAATCTATTTTAAGCATGGCCTACTAACTATTGTTTAGAAATATAGGCCATCAAATTTTAATTTCAACAATCACTTTATTACCATCATCATATGTAGATGAAGAGGTAATCATTATTTGTGATTGTTTAAGCATAGCCTATTTGGTGTCAACAATATAGGCTATCAAATTCACATCAAAAACAACAAGTTAAACCACTTCAAATGATTCATTAAGCACAAAAAGAAAGCATAAACATCAAAATGTTGCATCTACATACTAGAGAGCTTCATTACTCCTAAATTGTAGGGATTAGCCTCTCATATTTGTTATCATATGAACAAATGTAGAAAGCAACATGAAACTAACAAGAGGAAAAAGAGAGCAAAATGTAAGGAAAATTATTCTACTTGCATAAAAGAAAAGAAATCTACACTACAACATAAGAAAGAGAGCATGTAAATGTAAAGAGCATATATTGAATTGCATAAGAAAGAAAAGAAAAATTACAAGAAATAAAAATGGCTAAGTAGCCATGAAAAGAGAAAGAGAGCTTTCTTTTTATTTTGAGCCTAAACTAAAACTAAGAGGAACTAAGGAAGAGGGTTACATGAAACATAAGGGGTCTTTATACATGTGTTAAACCCTAATTCATATTTTTGAGGAATGCCCAAATTGCCCTTGAGGTAGTGTGGTGGTCAAGTAATCATTAACATCCACTAATCCCCCACTTAAATGTACATGAAGCTTTAATGTCCTTTTATCATGTGCTTAGCTCCTAATTGAAAATCAAGGTAAGTGGGTGGGGTCCTCCATGATCATCACTTTGAATTATTTCCACCTTCATTTGTTCTCTTCAGTCTTGTGCATGCATTATTATCATGAAGCTACTTGTAAAATTCACCAAGTTTCCTACAAAACAACATAGAAAATCTAAGTAAATTTTCACAATTTATGCATAAAAATGACCATTTTACCCCTATATGAAGATGAATATGTGACAATTCGAAAATAATTTGAATTTTGGTTTAAACAAGTTAAAATACTCGATATGATCATTTATTTAATTTAAATAGATTAAATATGGTGGTAAAAATATGTACATTTACATGCACATCACCCATAATACAAATGGCAGCTCTTCTACCCAGTTTCCTTTAGCTTTGTTCAGTTGCTTTTTCAAAATTTTCTTTATGGTTTTATTTGCAGCCTCAACTGCCCCATTAGCTTTTGGATGCGCAACGGAGGAAAAGCTCTTAATGATTCCATTCTTATGACAGAACCGAGAGAATTCTGCACTCCTAAATTCTGTTCCGTTGTCGAAAATTATCTTATGGGTAATTCCGACTCTAGCTATAATATTTTTGAGGACAAAACTGAGTACTTTCCAGAAGTGATCTTAGGAAGTGGTTCTGCTTCAACCCATTTAGTGAAGTAATCTATGGGGACTATAGCGTATTTTGCGCCCCCTTTTGAAACTGGCAATTGGCCGTTTAAATCGAACATATGTCAAAGGGCCACGGACTTGAAATTAGAGTTAACTGACTCGGGGGTAATCGGGGAATTTTCGAGTACTTTTGGCATTTCTCGGATCTCCTCAAATATTCAATGGCTTGGCTTACCATACTGGGCCAATAAAAACCCTGTCTCGTTATCTTTTTTTTCCAATTTTGTCCCGTTTGAATGGTCCCTGCAGAATCCCTCATGTGCTTCTGCTAACAATTTTGACCATCTTTCAAGCTCCTGCATCTTAAGTAAGGAAGTGCATATCTTTTCTTATAAAGGATTCCATCCACTATTGTGAAAGTTGGGGCTTGTCGCCTCATCTTTCTTACCTCACTCTTATCAGATGGCAGTATTCCTTTAGCAAGATATTCCATGATGAGTGACATCCAAGTGTTATCATATAGGTCATTTGCTTTTGATTGATAAACCCTCTCATTTGACATTTCTCTACCAATTTCTCTTCCCTCTTTCTCTTGTAACATAGTTCGGGACCTTATCAGAACTAACAATTCCCTTTCTTGTTCGGATGTTCCCTCTTTAATACTTGGAGTTTCCTGATATCCTATTGGAACAATCCGTGTTTCTGAGGCTCCCCTTAAGCTAGCTACTTTCACTAATGAATCTGCCTATGAGTTTTCCGCTCTTGGCACCTGATGTATGGAAAAGTCTTCAAACAAAGCAAGAATTTTTAGTATCTTCTTTACATATAGATAGCTTAGAGTCTTTTGTTTGATATATCTGCTTCACTTGATTTACCATTAGTTGGGAGTCACTAAAGATCCGATCCGTGGGATTTTGAGCTCTAATGCCAAAGTTAACCCTACCACCATTGATTCATATTCAGCCACATTGTTCGTTGTGGGGAATCCTAATTTCATGGCATAATGTAAGCGGTGTCCGTCTGGTGTTATTATCACATTCCCTGCACCGGCCCCTTATTCATTTGACGCACCATCGACGAACAACTTCCACATAGGCTTCTGATCCCTTTCCTTTTCTGATTGCTCTTTGATGAAGTTAGTGCATTTGTTAATGAAATTTTCCAATGCTGGCCCTTTGATTACGGCTCGCAGTTGAAATTCTATGTCATTGGCTGAGCTCAATTTCCCATTTTACCAACCTTCCCGAAGTTTCCAGCTTACTGAAAACTTGTTTAAGATGAAAATTGGTCAATACCCTAATCGGATGTGCTTAAAAGTATCCTCTAAGTTTTCTTGCTGTGAGGATAAAACAATAAGCTAGCTTTTCTATCACTGGGTATCGAACTTTCGCATCCTTCAATCGTCTGCTTACATAATACACAGGAAGTTGAGCTCCGCTTCCTTCTCTAATCAATACTGAACTGGCTGCATGCTCTGAAACTGCCATGTATAAGTATAAGATTTCTCCATTCTCGGGACTAGAAAGTATCGGTGGTTTTTCCAAATGGCTTTTTAATTCCTGAAATGCTTTTCTACAATCTTCCCCCCATTCAAAGTTTTTCTTTTTCTTGATTACGTCAAAGACGGGGATACATTTATTAGTAGCTTTGGAAATGAACCTGCTTAGAGCAGCTACCCTCCCATTTAAACTCATTACCTCTTTACTGGTTTTGGGTTCGGCCATGTCCTTAATAGCTTGAATTTAGTCAGGACTAGCTTCTACCCCTTGGGCACTCACAAGGTAGCCTAAAAACTTTCCCAAATGGACTTCGAAGGAGCATTTATGTGGGTTCAATTTCATTTGATATTTCCGTAGTATTCTGAACATCTCTTCTAGATCCTCAAGATGATTCTTAGTCTCGCCAGACTTCACTGACATGCCATCGACATAAACCTCCATATTTCGGCCAATCTGCTCTTTAAACATTCTGTTGACCAACCTTTGATAAGTAGCCCTTGCATTCTTTAGTCCGAAGGGCATCACTTTGTAGTAGTAGATTCCCCATTTAGTTATAAAGCTAGTGTGTTCTTCATCCAGCTTGAACATGGGTATTTGATTGTATCCTGAATATGCATCCATGAGGTATAATAATTTGTGCCCACTGGTTGCATCAACCAATTGATCAATTCGCGATAGCGGGAACCAGTCTTTCGGACATGCTTTGTTCAGTCTATGTAATCAATGCAAGTCCTCCATTTTCCATTTGATTTCTTTACCAATACTGGATTTGCCAACAAATTCGGGTAGTATATTTCCCGAATAAACCCATCCTTGAGGAGTCTTTTAACTTCTTCTTTCAAAGCATCAGAGCGTACCCTATCTAACTGTCTCTTTTTCTGTCTAATGGGGTTTGCTTCCAGATTGATGTTAAGCACATGACACATGACTAACGGATCAATCCCCACCATGTCTGAATGAGACCAGGCAAATACGTCCTTATTGATCTTAAGAAATTGGATTAAATCTTTCTTCAAGTTGCTATCCGATTCTTTTCCCACTTTGACTACCTTAGTGGTATCATCTGAATCTATGCATGCCTCCTCAAGATCTTTTATGGGTTTTATTCTTTCTGTTTCCCCTTGACAATCAAATTCAGTGACGACTGGGCTTTCTTCAGCGGAAATAGCATCAACTCTCTTCCTTTTTCCTTCAGGAGGAATGTACCTTTCATACATGCGCTTGTTAGGCTTATTAGATTTAATTTTTTCTTCGAATGTTGGATGTAAAAATCCATCATCCGAAGGCTAAAAAACAGTGGAAGAATCAAAGTAAGCAGAATACTCCCTTTTATATTGATCGATTGTAGCGAAATAAATTTCTCGAGAGCTGAACTGCTCTCGTCAGACTATGCCCCGGCCTCTCTTTGTCAATAACTACACCATCAGGTACTTTGGTGAGATAAATGCATCTATCTCATCAAGCGTAGCCTTCCTAAGAAAACATTGTAACAAGATAATCGCAAAGAGAGTTTCAAAAGTTCTGCAAAACAGTGGCACTCCCATTTGCACCACCAACTTTACTTAGCCCACTGAAGTTGACCCCTTGTTGTTGAATCCAAAAATTAGTTCCATGCTGGGCTCTAACTTATTTTCAGGGATGTTCATTTGATCGAAGGCATGCTTAAAGATAACATTAACTTCACTGCCTATATCTACAAGAATTTTGGACACGATGGACAATCCAATTTGAGCTATGATCATCAATGGATTGTTGTGCGGATGATGAACTCCCTTTTTCAACTCTTGAGGGTTGATGACAAGATTTGGCATTGGAATATTAAGTCGTGGATTCTTTAACGGGGGCTCTTCTTGGACAGAGAACATGCCCTCTTTAGCCTCCTTGATATATCTATTTCGTGCCCCTTTGTTGTTCCCTGCCAGATGCGACCCACCATGAATTACGTAGATCTTGTTCAACGGTGGGCTTCAGCTCAGAGGGTCTTCATCTTCCAGCATATTAACGGCATTGCTAGGGAGCTTTTTCGGACCATTCCCTGTTCGTTGAACCTTCTGTTTATCCTGAATAAACCCTTTTAAATGACCCTCGCAGATCAATTTCTGGATGATTCTGGCCAAAACTCTACATTCGCCGGTCTTGTGACCATTTGCTTTGTGGTATGCATAGTAGTCTTCTCCTTTTCTTTGTTTTGGGTGGTTCTTAGCCTTGAAAGAAGTTGGGAAGTTGACTCTTTCCTTCACCAAAGCATAGACGTAAGACAATGGCTTGTTCAAAGCGATTGCATTAGCAATAGGTTCTTCCCATTTCGCTCTTTTATGCCCTCGATCTAGACCAAATCTTCCTTCTTCCTTTTTGGGAACTGCTTTCCTCTTACGTAGTATAGCTTATCCTTTCGGGTGAACTTGTCAGCTTGAAAGTGGAAGTCTTGCAGACCTTTACGCCCATTAAGAAAAAGTTGTTTCCGGAATGGGGTGTTCTTTATTAAGCTAGAATGTACCGCAATGAGTTTATCGCGGTCATTCATGTCCTTAGCTTTCAATGCTTCAACTTTGAATCTTTTAAGATAATCTCCCAAAGATTCCCCTTGCCTCTATTTTATGTTGGCCTGAACTGTGTAATCAATGGTTGGATCTTTACATATGAAAAACTGAGCGGAGAATTCGTAGGAAAATTACTTCCATGAGTAAATGGTCTTCTCTCAGTATTGTCTATACCATTTGGCTGCAGCCTCTTGAAGAGTTACAGGAAATAATCCACATCTAACAGCTCCTGATGCATTATATCAATCCATCTAGCTATCGAAAGCCATCAAATAGTCATCTGGATCTGTGATTCCACGATACTTCATTTTCAGAATCTTCACATAAGATGGGATGATTGTTGCCATAATCTCATCTGTAAAGGGCGGCACTCGCTCGTTATCTTTCACGTTTTCGTCCATAGTCCTCTTCCCCTTTGCACCATTGCATCTTTAATTGCTTTCTACGTCGCATCCTTCAAGTAGGCTTCAACATCATGATAGTTTTTCTGGTTCAGATAGTATTCTTTTGACGTAGAGCTACTGGATTATTTAAGTGATTTATCGAGCACCCTTTCTTAATGATCGACTTTAGTTTGGGGATGGTCCTTCTTCTTTGAAGATGTTAGATCAATCTTGCTCTTGTTTTCGTTTGAATGAGCCTTCAAGTTCCTTCTTGGTGAGACCACCACATCCCACTGTGTTGGCCTCGCTGTTTTTGAGGACTTTTGAGATAACACCATTTTGAGAAGTTCCTGCATTTTATGCTCTAAGTGCTTTATTTTGGTGGTGTTTTCATCCTACTGAGCTGATGCTGAAGGTTGCCCTTGAACAACCCCATCCAAGTTGAAGGTTGGGGTTATGTTCTCTTCAAGGGTTGTAGTGTGGATGGCCTCTTCATCCGTTCTGCCGAGTCTCTTTGATTTCATTTTCCTACGTCAAGTCAAACGATCCATAATTAGTCTATAAGATAGTAACAAGGGTGGAGGTTTGAGCCCTCCTTCTAGCCCCAAAAATTTTAACAAGTAAACTTGTTAACATCCCTAAAGCTATGTGCAAGACAAATAAGGTTATATAAGGCTGTCGAAAAAGATTGCTTCCTTCGAAACCTTCCTTTCGACTAGGTTGACTTGGTAGAAACAGTTTTGGAAGATGGCTTAGAAACGAAGGCAAGGGAAGAAGCATCATACTCGAAACCCCTCTTTCGAATGAGTCAAAAACAACTATTCATAATGAATATCCATCCCTTTCAATTATGTCGAAAGGTCAATTCTAACCCTTTCGACATGTCGAAAAGTATGATCGGCCTATTAAAGTGAAGTAACTGCTTTCAACCTCATTGGTTTTGTTTCTTCTATGGAGGAACCCCTTCAAAAGGATTGCTGGTGTAGTTGAGTGTTGGTTCCTTTCGAATGAACTCCTCCTCATATAATGGCTTGCCAATTACAAACCAGATTTCCTTTGTGACATCCCTTTCGCCAGGTCGAAAGCGGTTTTGTCCTTTCGAATTAGATCTAATTTACAATTGCTCCAGCTACATTCATCATTCTCGATATGAGATCATCTTGGATATCTGTAAGTTCTATAAACTTGTCAATGTTGAAACATCATCATCATCCTTATTGGCCATTATTTGGTACTTGACATGATGATGACGTGTTTCGCATGTATATTTTTCAAGTCGATCCTATCGAATTGCATAGACAAAAAGAAATTAAGAAAATAAGATAGTATCATGTGCAATTGATTATTAGTCTAGCTAATGATTGTTATGATCTTCCTCATAATCGAAATCCTTAATGAATCCGCGTATTTCTCCATTTGGATTATCCAAAATGAGTTACAAGTTTGAGAGATTTTCCCCAAATTGATTTAGGGTTATAAAGAATTTGTTGTTGCAAAGAAGTTGAAGTAAAATAAATGAGCTTTGGATTCCAAAATCCAGTCCCCAAAATTGGACCCCTTGGGTATTATTCATAGATGCAGGTCGGCCCCCTTCCGCACTAGTGCTTTCGACCTAGTCGAATGGTCCTTTTATCTTCCACATCATTCCTTTCAACTGCCTTCGATGCAGTCGAAAGGCTTCTCTTTCGAGTCCTCTAAATCATCCTTATGCTTCTCTTCTTCTCATTCCAGACCTTTCGACCTTGTCAAAAGGATCCTTTGTCCACCTTTCGCTGTCATCAAGTTTTAAGCGTTCCTTTTCTCTGCTTTTTCTTGAATTTCTTTGGACGTCGTCGAAACGGCCACAAATGTGCTTTTCTCTTCATGTTGCTTTGTTGTCATTAGAAGTAAATATAGGAGCTTTCGATTCTGTCGATAGGTTGTTTACTAGGGCTTCGAAGATGTTGCAGTATTGATGGTTTTGATGCGATAGGTAGGTTCTGAATGCATGCTTGTGGATTGATGCAGAACCTTCTCCTGATGTTATTGGCTTCGACCGGTTCGAAAGGCTGGGTTATGCTTTCAAAAGGGTTGTTTTGAGTAATTTGAATGAAGGCGAAACCTTTGGTTTCGAAAGGTTTGGCGTGCATATGAAAGATTATTATTCATTACCTTCGAAAGGGGTTCCAAGCCCATTCTTGCTTTTGTCTATATACACGAGCCCATTTGTATCGAAAGGCTTGGCGGATGGGAAGCCCTGCTTTCTTTTTCATCTTTTTCGAAAGATTTTGCACTATTTATCTCTTGTAAGGGCACTGGTGCTTGCGACTCCTTCGAGAGATTTCTTAATGCCTTTGAAACATTCTTTCGTGATCACTGTCGAACTAGTGCCTATAATTTCAATAGAGCATGGCATTTCATTAGTCTTCTTTCATACCCTTGCTCTTAAGTGGAATTTATGGTTAACATAATACTTCCACTCGACCCAACTATAGTTGTTCGATAGACATTGTGCTACGATTTAACTATAATCAATGCGGAGCTTCCACATTGAAGATTAATAATATTCTCAAGAGAACTGTGTAAATTAGTCATATTGATATTTTCTATTTGACCTTAATTATATTAACCAACAGAAAACGATCAAGTTGGTAGTTCCATAGTTATCCAATAACTATCAGTACGTAGCCTCTTGGTGTCCCCAGCAGTCATAAGTAATACATTGCCCAACATTTGGAGAGTGTTATGTACTCCAGTCTTAGAGGATATATCAAT
This sequence comes from Allium fistulosum, assembly GCA_030737815.1. Classification (NCBI taxonomy): domain Eukaryota; kingdom Viridiplantae; phylum Streptophyta; class Magnoliopsida; order Asparagales; family Amaryllidaceae; genus Allium; species Allium fistulosum. Next base: position 407,128,020 of record CM060908.1, on the reverse strand, counting down.
ATCCAATCTCTATACATCCTGACTAGGAATATTTAAAATGGCATATTAATTTTCATTGTGATAAATTACTCACAGTTACAACACTTTGTAACTATTATCACCAATTATACCATTTATGAATTTTTCTATTAAGTATACTTTAAATTAAATTAATTAATTAATAAAACATATTATATCAAGTATACAATAGAAAGAAAACACCTTTATTTCGAACAAGATTGGTCAACGAGTTAGATATATGTAACAAATTAAATAATTGCCCAAAGAGCATACCCCTAACTCTATCACTTATGAGCTCTTATATCCCAGCTATGATGTTATGGCATCGAGCATGGCTCAATCTAGGACTGGTAATCCAGCATGGGCAAATCGGTCTCATCGTGCCTGTCCTTTTCAAAAGGCAAGGTCGGGCAGTTCCAAATGGTAGTTAGTTTACTTATATTTTTCCTTCTTTTTTATTCACTTGAACTAACCATTAGTTCATCTTATTTCAGTTTTTGATGAGATATACTTTGGTGTTTTCGATCCTACATACATGACTATTGCAGCTCCCGGGCTCAAGATAGCCAGCACAAGCCTGGAGCTCACTGAGCTTCCACTTAGCCTCTAGCCATCATCCGTCCCCTTCATCGATAGTAGGAAAAGTAAATAGCCTGAAAGAAGCAAGTTTGAGTCCTCTGAGGTCTTTCTCCCTTGTGCCAAGAAGCTATATATTTATAATGAGAAGGGAATAGCTAACTCAACCAAGCCTGTGCTAGTAGGGAAAGTATCTCTGGAGGTCTACTATGGTCAAGATGTATAAGGGATGGATCGAATCCCGGGGACCTTTCAGCTTATGGCCATCAAGACATTATCATACACTCACCGACCTAGATCTGCTTGGAACTAGCACTCCCTAGAGGACATAGTGAATGTGCACGCTCGGGATGCCCTACTAGTAAGCTCGTAACTTTGAATTTCCCTTGTGACTAACTGATAATTCTTTAACACTAGTGCACTAGCCCCCACATCACTCCATCTGCATAAAGGATGACATCGGAAAACTCTAGGAGGATGTTAAGAAGAAACAAGAGGCCCAAAAGGTGGCGATTCTTAGGGCGAGGGTGCCGAGACTCAAGCTAAGGCAGCCGAGGATGATTTGTTGACTGTCAAGGACAAAGCTGTCAAGGCAAATGAGGCAACGAAGGCAGCTAAGAAGAAGGTAGAGACTGAGGCCGCACCGAGGGAGAAGACAAAAAAGGAGGTCGAAGACCTTAAAGGGTAGATTGGATAGGGCTAAGAGATATAAATAAACCCTAAGGGATGACTTGATCAAACACCTGTTATGTTGCCAATTGGTTGAGGATGTGGAGGCAGCCAAGACGGTGAAGGGGGATAAGTGAAAGGCTAGGCCAAAAAACATGGTTAAGTCCATGTTCAGGAAAAACTACTACCTTCCACTTTCTCTTAGCGTCCTCATGGCCGAGGTCCTCGTCAAGACATGAATCGTGGTAGTGGCGGAGATAGAGGATTAGGGGCTATTATGCTGGCTATTTTAATCAGGGAATAGATAGACTCCCTTACCGGTTGACTAGTGGACCTTCCATGTATATAATTTTTCTTTTTGTAAGCCCAACGGAGCGAGCCTTTTGTCCTGCACTTTTTATGCAGTGAATATAATTATTTTTTTGCATGAGATTTGTTGTAAGTATTTTCATACTGTTAATTATTTTCTTTGTGCATGGTTAATGGGGTAGCAAATTTTGAGTAGCTAGCATAGCTCATCTATATTCTACACTTGAATATAATGTCATCATAAGATAGATATGTAGTAAAGAGTATGACTATAAGCTGGATCGTAAGTGTTGCCTATTCATATGAATCATATACTTAAAATCATTTTTTAAATAGATGATCTTATCTTGGTGATGGACCGGGCTCATAATGAGCTCGGATATGAGCGCTTGTTATTGGCTGCGACTGTAGTTAGACACAGAAGTGAGCACCAGGTTGTCAAGCCTAGTTATGTTGTTTTATGATGTTGGGCCATCTCAGCATGAATCGAAGTCCTTAACGGCTTGAGGGTCCTCCTAGGTTACACGCGGCAAGACTCGAAGTAGCGGGGGGTCCTGGCATGAAACAGAGCATTGAGTGGTTTAAAGATACTCCTGGGTGATGCACGGCCAATTGATATGGTGCTTGAATTATTCATATGTAGACCCACTATGGATGCGAGACTTCGACATCACTCATGGTAACATTGCTAGTCTTCATAATAATTCCCCATAAGCATAACATGTGACAACATGAGTGAGGGAATCAGGATTGTTGTAGTTGTGCCATCCAGTCATCGATGCACCCCATCACGAAGAGGAGAGACGTCTCACCCAAATTCAACGGGGTAGGTCGACAGTCCCCGAACGAGGAAGTGAATGCTTAGTAATTCACACTACAAGAAAATCAGCTTTTGGTTGCAAAAATTGGTGGCATTTGAATGTAAATGCAACTAATAATATTTCACCATATTATATAAAGAGTCAGTTTGGCATAGGTCCATAATAAGTTTCAAAATATACAAAAAACCCCAGTAAAAAAAAGTTTGTAAATTAGGTCCCTAGAATTAAGTTACCGAATAATGACATACACTTATGCAATTATTCAGTGAATAATTACAGACATTTATGTAATTATATCAAAAAAATGTAGACATCTCCACAATTATTCACTGAAAAATTGCAGAAATTTCCGCAATTTTTTCAAAAAATTGCGGAAAATTCCGCAATTATTCACCAAAAAATTGCGGGAATTTCCGCAATTTTTTCAAAAATTTGCGGAAAATTCTACAATTATTCACCAAAAAAATTACGGAAATTTTCGCAATTATTCACCGAAAAATTACATAAATTTATGCAACTTTTGGATATAATTGCATAAATGTCTGCAATTATTCAGTGAATAATTGCATAACTATATGCAATTACTTAGTAACTTAATTCTAGGGACCTAATTTACATACTTTTTTTACTGGGGTTTTTGTGTATTTTGAAACTTATTAGGGACCTGAGCCTAATATTCACTTATATATAAATGTAACAAAAAATATTTCACTTCCCGCCTTTATAAAAAAATTTGCGTTTGCCGAAATAAACGTAATCCAAAAGATTACCGCCTTGTTATTCCTCTGCTACTTAGAAAAATTCAACTCTTTCCCCCAAAATAAGCAACCCTAAATCAATTACGTTCCCCAATCCAAAATTCGTAATGCTCGGCTGTTCCAATCCATGATAAGAAGGCGACTTCTAGAAGCAACAAGGCTGCCTCCGATTCCCATTCGAAAGAATCTCGAATGATTCATATTTACCATAGTAATCTCTACTCAAGCTTCCTTCTTCTTTGTTTACTTCTAATCTCTACTCGAACGATATGTATTGTTGAATTCGTTATTGAATGGGGAGGGGTACAGTTGTCTTTGCGTGTTGGATGGATATTCAGGTGGAGTGAGGTCAGTTGTGGCAGGGAGAGGAGATGATAATGATAGGTTGTAGGTTTGTAGCGAATGTTTGGATGGTGGTGTTCGGGTTTGGCGGGTTCGGCTTGGATCCGATAAGAAACTGTATAGGTAAGTAATTTTTCCTCTATATATACAAAAGTAGCTTATTTCATGGATAGTTGGATTTGAATTGTGCTATCAACTCTATAACATATTTCACATGTAGAAAATTCATGGATTGTGGATATTTATGATCAAACTTTTCGATTTTGTGAGATCTATTTATGCTTTCCCATCAAATTTAAGACTAGTTTGTGGTTGTATTGCATAGACATTGATAAAAACCATTTATGTACCCAAGATCTATGATGGTTAATGAAGAATTACTAGGCGTGCTTAATCCAAAATTTCTATTTATTTAGTTGAATGTTACTAGATCGATGCATTTGGTATATATAAGCATGTAGTTTCAACTTTGTCTGAATATCAAGACTTATCAAATTGCATAAAAATTGTTTCAAGTTGCATAATAATCTACTTTGATGACATATTTTATAATTTATAATGTGAATTTATTAGTATATATTATAGTGGTTAGGGAAACACTAAATTGTTTGAGACAGAAACTAATCACGTGTAACCGTAACTGTATATGTTTCTTTACTGTTGAGGCTTATTTTAATATATGATGGTTTTGTGCAATTTTTTTAGCTTTAGATTTGGTAGCTTTGTGAAAATGAGTTAAACTAATCATATTGCTTTTTCTTATATCCTAAACTAGCATACAAATTTAGAAATTCTCACCATTCTAATATATTTTTATTTAAAATGAAAGATTTTAAAATATAATCCATAAACATTTAAATATGTATGTCTGTAATTATTGCAGTTCTATCATTGAAGCATTCTTTAGCGTTTGGAAGCAGTTGAAATTGGTAACAAGTCAATCAAGGGCAAGACCTAAGAAAGGTTAATGTTCTCTCCTTAAACTATATATTACCCATCTATTTGTAGTTTGTGTGAGTTGTTATTTCATCATGTTTAGTGAAAATTTTAGAGTCATACATCATACCTTTTTTGTTTAGTGAGTACAAAAAAATTTCGTTGTTCGAATAATTAAGTAGTTTCATATTTACAGTCTTTCTACATTTTTGCTTTATTGTGTACCGGTTTAGAGGTGATAATTATGCCTAGTTTCAACTAATAACAACAAAGAATATAAAGTATAGTGGTTCAGCCAAATCTGGAAATCACATAGCATACATATTATCATTGCAAGCAACTATATTTTAAGTTAATAGTCTTCTTTTGATTATTTGTATCTCTAGCCAGCATGTGTACATGGACATATATGTCGTTTTAAAAGATGAAATCGAAGATTGCTTATTGAGATATGATGGTTGGTTTAGTGTGGAATATTTTTAGCCTGGTTAAGTTGTGATTCACGGTTTGCATTTGAATTTGGATTTCGAGTACAGTTTCTATTTGAATTTTGAAAATGAAAGTGTGTTTTCTAAATGGGTTTGAAGTAATATATTGGTGATGATTAGGAGTGACCATGATGTGCATTATAGATAATGTGCAACATATTTTGAGAAAGAAAAAGAAAACTTAGTGCGTGTAATATGGTAGTTGAAGTTTATCAAATTGATTTCAAGTGTCTAAACCTTTAGTTCTGGGGATATATGTAGAATCATTCAGGGGATGCTGATGCAATTAGCTGAAACAAGAGGTGTTGATGATTGTTTCGGGCTGCTGATTTGTGGGTATGGTGATTTGGTTTTGTTGTTTAATGGTGTGAAAGGGTTGCAGTGATGCAGCGTTGTTTCAATAGATTTGAGGAAGAGTTGAAGTGAACTATAGGATGTGGTGTGGAGATGCAGGGAGGAATGTTGCAGTGATGTAAAGGTGCGGATGGTCTCGGAGGCAGTGAGGTGAATGTTTTGTTCTGGTGAAAGTGCAGGTTGCAGGGCATGAGGAGTTATGAGGTTGGTGATTTTGGTGAACAGAAGTGATTGGTTGTTGTGATAGGAGATTGGAACTAGATGATGGTGATTGTGTATTGAGTTGGAGGAGTTTGTAGTGAGCTGGTGGAGTGTTTGTGTAAGTGCTGGAGGTTGATTTGGCAGGTTACGAAGTATGGTGGTGGAGTAGGATAGGTATGTAGGTTTAATATAGAATAACCAATTCTATAATACATTGTTATCTGATCATTGGTTAAAATATAAACCGATTCCACATAATGGTTAATACACAGGGGATAAGGAAGCTGCTTATTCTATATATAACATGATCATTTTTGCTTAAAAGGAGAAGGAGCAGTCCAAAATACTACCAATGCTTCTTATTTATTATTCACACTTTCTATATCTGGTACTTCTTTTTATATAGAGATGTACATATATATTATCATTGGTTGTTACTAATAGCCTTTTTAATAAAAATTGATGTATTAAATTTCACCTATTTCTGAATAAGTGCAAATGGTTCCTTACCAAATTTATATAATATTTTAAACCTATAAGGAAAACTTAAATTCCAATCAAAATTTATTTTGGTTTTTTTATTTTGAACTTAAATTTAGTTTAGTTCAAGGTGGTAGGAGTACTGGACCACAGTCAATGGAAGAAAAAATGGTGGATCTGACAAGCCTGCTACTACTGGGTCGACAATTGGATTTAGTTAGATGATATGCACTCGAAATAGAGATGGGTCGGATCATGGCGGTAGTCTTCAACCCATTGTTACAACATCCAATGCAGATTGTGGTCCACAATACTAGTAGTAGGACTGGTATCGATCAATGGAAGAACACAGTCTCATCATTGTCGACTTGGTTGCACTCTCAGGTGCTGCATTTTTAAAGATATAATTGAACTTTTTCTAGAACGATGTATAGTCAGTATAAGTTATAATTGATTGATTATGAGAGTAGAGTTGATTGATTTATAATTGTCTTTATTAGACATTGATATTGTTATTTTTACCACTTAAATAGAGTTAATGGAACTGTTATTTTAAAAAGAAGCTGAAGTAAGAATGAAAATACTTAGATTGATTTGTCATATTTCAGGTTAGGGGAGCAAAATTGATGGTGTAGTATTTATTTAGTCACATGTATGAAAAGGTAAATATTAATAATAAAGCTTAATCACTTGTGCATGCAACAAAGAATTTGGCTCATTAAACCTATTGGTGTGTAAGTGAGAAATAGTAATAAATTAATAATAATAATAAATTAACCAAGATAATAAAAATTAACTAAGTTTTGTTAAAATTAAATAACTTTTATAAAATTAACTAAGTTTAAGTTAACTAAAATTTATAAATAACAATAATATAACTAATTTAACATAGTTTTATAAATGATGATGATGATGAATTAACTAAGTTTATAGAAGTTAACTAAGTTTATAATAATAATAACAACAACAATATAACTAAGTTTATGTTAACTAAATTTTATAATTAATAATACTATAACTAATTTAACAAAGTTTTATAAATAATAATGAAGACAACGATGATGAATTAACTAAGTTTATAAAATTAACTAAGTTTATAAAATTAACCAAGTTTATATTAATAATAATAATACTAATAATAATAATACAATTAAATTAACCTTGTTTTTTAATGATAATAATAATAATAATAATAATAATAATAATAAATTAACTAAGTTAACCAAGTTAATAAAAATTAACTAAGTTTTGTTAAAATTAAAGAAGTTTTTAAAATTAGTTAAGTTTAAGATAACTAAATTTTGTAAATAATAATATAACTAATTTAACAAAGTTTTATAAATAATAACAATGATTATGAAGATGATGATGAATTAACTATGTTTATAAAAATTAACTAAGTTTATAATAATAATAATAATAATAATAATAAAATAATTAAATTAACCAAGTTTTAGTAATAATAATAATAAATTAACTAAGTTAACCAAGTTAATAAAAATTAACTAAGTTTTGTTAAAATTAACTAAGTTTAAGTTAACTAAATTTTATAAATAATAATAATATAACTAATTTAACAAAGATTTATAAATAATGATGATGATGATAAATTAACTTAGTTTATAAAATTTAACTAAGATTATAATAATAATAATAATATAAATAAGTTAACTAAGTTTGAATAATAATAATAATAAATTAAGTTAACCAAGTTAATAAAAATTAACTACGCTTTGTTAAAATTAAACAAGTTTTATAAAATTAACTAAGTTTAAGTTAACTAAATTTTATAAATAATAATATAACTAATTTAACTACATTTTTTATATAACTTTAAGATTGGACTTTATTTATTTTATTTCATTTATAACTATGATTATTTATTTGACAGTATTTATAATATGATATACTCGTACAATGTTGTAGATGTTTGATATTAGATTTGAAGTTCTACGTAACATAATTTTTGACTATATGTTGTGCTTTCACTTGTGCAAGCACTGGATTTCCGAAGAGAGCAAGGTTGGACTTTTATGGCGCTAGCTTTCACTTGTGCATGCAACAAAGAATTATGGGTAATCAAGCATTTTGTTAGCACTAGTTTGGTATAACATTTTATTAGTACTAGGTATGTAAATTGTATACGAATGGTTATTATATGTGAGTTTGGTCATTTTATCAAAAAAACTATTGTATTAGAATGGTTATGGATATCTTATTTGATTATATATTAATATGTTTTTTTAGTTGTTTGAATATGATGATTGTGTGAGTGATTGTTGATTGATGTAGTAGAAACAAAATAGACCATCAACAGGAAATAATAGCATGAAAAAATGGTGCAAAATGATCAACAACTTTTAGCAGCGTTTCAAAAACGCTATACATATAGTGGCGTTGAGTAAACGCAACCGTAAAGTAGGGGTAAAGGTGGAAACTCTAGTGGTAGCGCCAAAAAACCTTTTGGTAACGTTTTTAAAAGGCTACAAAAAGATTTATGGTGGCGTTTGAAAAACACTGCAATAAAAGGATTTATGGTGGCGTTGAATAGCTCACATGGTCCTTGGTGGAGTATATTGGTAGTCCGCAAAAAAGGAAGTGAACACATAATAAGTCATCCTTATTAGATAGGCTGTACCTATGGCAGTCCCCAACAGGGAAGGGAGAACTGAGAGGCTCATCCAAGGTGCATAATATTCTATCATGGTGTGGTTCAGCGGCCCACATGATCCTTAATGAAGTAGGTCGACAATCCCAACGTGGAGGAGAATGTAAAGTACCTCATCCCTACTAGATAGCTTTGGTGACTATGATACATAGAATTTGCTTTGAAGTTATTGTTATATTCTTTAAAAAGTTTTATTACAATCTATTTGCCTTAGTGTTGCGGCATACGTTCATATGTGATAGGCTCGGAGATGGTTTGTATTCCAAGTGCAAGGTATGTGGGTTCCATTTGGGCGAATGAGGCAGCAAGTGCCATTTGACAAGATGATGCTGATGATATACGGCCCATCCTAATTTGGGCCATGTATACCTTCGACTGGGTTCTTCGTGTTTGTGAACACACGGTGTAGAATTAGATAGTTGATAGTGAATTGCTAAAGCTTAACTCTGGAGTTGTAGGGCTTGGGTACCTTCCTCTTATAGGCATGAGTGTGGAGTTCGGCTTTAGCTCTTCGTTATTCTAGGGTGTCGAGCTCAAGCTTGAGTAGCTTATCATTTTGTTCGGGCTCATAAGTGAGATGCTGATGGAAGAGGATGTCTCCCTTGATGGGTGCATGACTTTGTATCCATAAGAAAGTGAGAAGGGGGTATGGCCAAATGAAGTGTGGCTAGTAGTGCGATAGGACTAGAGGATGAGCGCCAATTCCTTGGTCCAGTTTCACTTGGCTTTTGTGAGATGCCATGTGAGCATTGATTAACGGTTTTATTGATGGCCTCCACTTTCCCATTTTCCTAGGGATGGACAATGGGGGAGAATAACTTCTTGATCTCATTCCTTTCATAGAAGTCTAGGAAGAGGCCACTCTCAAATTAAGTGTCATTATCGATGATGATCTTCTTTAGTAGGCCGAACTGGCAAATGATGTTTTTATGATGAATTTTAGAATATTGAGGGTGGTTATTCCAGCATGAGGCTATTCCTCGACCCATTTAGTGAAGTAGTCAATCAAAAATATTGCATGGTTGTATCCTCCTTTGGCGCTGTGCAGCTTTCCAATCAAATCGAAAGGTCAAGGGGAAGTCATTGGGATGAGAAGGGTAAGAGAGGCTCTGGAGATCTTCACGAACCATTGGCACTGGTTTAACTTCTTAACATAGTCCATTGAGTGCTTGATCATAGTAGGCATGTAGTATCCTTGCTGGATAGCTTTCTTTAAAGCTTTTCCCCAACATTATCCCCATAAAATCCTTTATGCATCTCTTCCAAGGTCGACCGAATCTATCTTTTAACATGCACCGCTGAAGTGGTGTGGTGTGCCTCCATTTATAAAGCTTCTCGTCCGTGATTGTGTAATAAGGAGCCTGGTAGAGGTCATTTGGGCTTCTTTCCATTCGATCGAAAGCTATTCATTCACCAATTACTTGTTCAAAGGAGTCATCCAGTTGTTAGTGGATGGTTTGTCAATCCCAATAGCTATTGCCCTCGACTTGTTGCTTGGGGTGCTCCGAATCTCCAATGGAATACAAGGAGTGGCTTCTTGTGGATCACTTGCTGCCGTGGACTGAAAGGTGTTGTGTCTTATTTATTACTACTTTATTAATTTACATTTAATTTTAAATCGTTCTAATCGCAATAACTTTTACCTACGAGGTACAATTCACGCGCGGTTTGATCCGCTAGGATCGTATCGAAATTCCAGACATTTTGACGCTGGTTTGGACGAATTCTGAGACTATTTGAATTTTGGGTTTAAATTGGATTTAAATTCGATTTAAATTCAAAGGTGAGTGATTTGACCCACTCACAACTTCTAAAATTTCTTATGTTGGTTAAATTAAATTTATGATGTGATTAGGAATTTATTTATGGTTGTTTGGTATATTTAAATTTCTATTCCTGTTCGTTTGAATTTATTTTGAATTAAATTGTCATTTAATTTAATATTGAATTTAAATTGCCAGTTAATTACCTGTATATAATAATCTGTTAATTGTTGATATTTATTGGTCGAATTGGATGATGATTGTGATGGATGATTGAATTTATTATTGGATGATTGGATGCTATATTTGATTTATGAAATGCTATCACTCTGCAAGTTTCCTTAGTTATTGTTTAGGAAAATCACTCTGGGTTGAAATGATACACACCCGAACGATCTATAGATTAGGGAAAAATCGTTATGGGTTGAAATGATAGACTAGAGCGATTTTATGGATTTTATTTAATTCGAGATTGCGGTTTGAAATGATATATAACCGTAAAATTTTAAATTGCGGATTGAAATGATAAATATCTGTATCACTTGACCCTAGGGTAGAAAATTATATACGAACACCGGATTAGTTAAATTAAATGATTTTAAATCCTTGATTTCGAAGCCAGTTAAATGATAGTTTGAAATAAAAATTGATTTATATGAATTGAATTATTATAGGAAAATCAAGTTGATGTTGAAATGTGAATTGGTTTAAAGGAGCTGCTTTAAGAAATTAAATTGAAAGTTTAAATTTGAATTTTTAAGTATAAATGAAATTTTATCGGAATAACATTAATAAATATATGTATATATGCATATTTAATTAGAAAATTATTATATATACATGTGTATATTTATGTATGTGTGTGTATTAATGTTAGCGTGTGTATGATTTGAACTATAATATTCAAATAAGTAGTTACTCACCTCGATCCTCGTTCTCTCTAGAAGACATCAAGTCGGTGGATGGAGAAAGAGTCTCAGACACAACTGGATGGACAGTAGAATCAATAGGAGCATCGACAGTCTGAATGAACGGAGACATCATATGTGCATCGAGATCCTCATGCTCCGACGAGTAGGATCCACCCTGACCTAATGATGAGGAGCCGCCACGGCTTTGTTGACATCGACAAGACATATCTATTATAATAATACATATACAGATGTATATGATATAATAAAGGATATGTAACTTGTATCTTACAATCACATGCAACTAGGGTAGCAATTAGAAGTTTTACAATGGCATGCAACTAAAGCAGTAATTAAAAAAATTGTACGTTTACTTGGCATGAAAAAATAGAGAAAAATGAAAATAACATGCATATATAAAAATTAGTTTTTCAATACATTATACATAAGCTACCAATTGGCACCATCGATATCAATATCATCATTTACAATATAATTTTCATATTCATGTTAGTTAACTTTACCATCATATATCATCATCGTTATCAACCTCGACATCTTCATCTAATTAAACTCTGTCAAATACTTTGTTGTTAGGTGGTCTTATACCATCGGCATCTTCTATTATTTTGAGTATTTAATTGTCCACTAGATCATTTTTCCATGGCTGATCATCGATTATGATCATATCTCCATTGACTAATCATCTAGGTTAATAATAGCCCACTAGTCATCCTTGTTGTTGTTCATGGCAGGCTAAGACACGTAATATACTTGTGTTGCTTACATCGATGCACAAATGGATCATTTCCTTTATCGCTCCTTTTATGATTTACCTTAATAAGAGGATATCTTTATGTATACGACGTACTCCTACGTTAGGAGTAGTATCAAACCAGTCACATTTAAATAAAAATGATTTAAGCTTGGGTATTGCAGAATGAATGAGTTCAATTATTTTCTATAACACACTATAATAATCTTAATCATCATCATGTTCATCATCTTTAACATATATCCCACCGTTGTAAGCTTTTTACTGGCTCCTAGCTCCGTTATATGAAATTTAAAGTCGCTGATGTACATGATTAGATATTATCTTTATTTCATCATTCGACCAATTGTAAAAAATTTATAACAAATGTCACCGATTCATTATTAACAACTTATTACATTAAATTAATACATATTAATATATGTAATAATTATACTATTTCATACTAAATTTATTCAATAATCATAAATGCTTAAATATTCAAGAAACCAAGCCTCAAATCCTTCACTGGGTTGAACCGTTGGATTTTGTTGCTCAAATTGACTATTAAACAACTGATATTGTTAAGATAAATACGGTTATGATATATAATTTTTAGAGATATAGTTTTACCTAATAAGATTTGATAGTTCGTAATTGAGAAGAACCATTGTTCTAGTTATTGACAAACCCTTTAAGTGTTTGAAAACTTCCATCCTTCCATTACTAAAAGGACATCCACGTCTTTGAAAAATGGAAAAAGAAATGTCAGATGACTCATCCATGGCATCATCATTATGAGGACCAGTGTTAGAATTTAGCTTAACATGGTCTTTGAAATAATAATTGTCTTCTTCAACAATGTATGCTTGACAAGTTGAACCTTCAATGATGCCTTTTGTTTTACCTTTTTAAGGTGACCCGAGTAGCTTCATAGAAAAAGTTATCAATTATACGTTTACCCTATTGATTTTGAGAAAATATATAACCCCTACTTGTATTTTATGTACCACTCAAAAGGATATATCCATCCGTATTGCATCAGTCCTCACATTAAAGCTTCAGTTGATAGATGTACGGGTCTATGCAGTTTAATACCTGAGGAAGAAATATTTTCTTAAATATACACAATATTTTGGGTACATATATTTCTAATCATTTCAAATTACCTTTATTAAGTGTGGTTAAGCATAACTCTCTATAGAAGAAATTTAGGTCGGTAATAGGAATCCACACCTTTAGTGGAAAAATCTCCTTAAACACTATTTGGAAAAGAGTCTCTAAAAATACATGACAATCATGACTCTTTATATCCGACATTTGAAGATTCTTCATGTCAATACATCTTTTCATGTTAGAAGTAATTCCATTAGAAAATCTCTAAGTTTAAACCCATTCTAATACTTTTTATCGACATATATTTTTCAACTTGTAACAAGCAAGGCATTTGAAATTTGGCCATTCCCTACTAATTAAAGCTGAGGATGTTTGCAGAATAATGTGATATCCTTTCTTAATTTCAAATCATCTTTTGTTTTTCCTTTCACATTCATTATTGTGTTAAAGAAGTTCTCGAACATATTTTTCTCATTATGTATTACGTTTATATTATGTCGAATTTTATAATTTTTCCAGTATGGTAATTCCCAAAATATACTTTGTTTACACCAATTGTGATAATCTCCTTTACTAGGAATTTTGGTCTCTTTTCCAATCTCATGTATTTTGGGATAATCTTGCATAAGCTTGCACGCTTCTTCACTACTCCGAATTGAAGGTAAAGTAATAGTTGTGTTTCGTCTAATTTTTTTATCATATCTAAAATGATCATTTACGTGCAAAAAAACGACAATGTCGATCCCATCAATACTATTTTCCACCATGTGTAAGTCGAAATGATTTTATTCATGCAAATTGGATAAGCAAATTTGCCATCATACTCCATCCAGAAAGCATCCCATATGAATGAAAATTACTTATCATCCACAACAAAGAAGCAAACATTGTAAAGTTAATTTTTTAAAACATCGTATGTAACAACACCCTTTATCCATGGCTTTTTCAACTCATTAACCAAAGTCTGCACGTACACGTCTATCATGTTTTTTGTTTTTTAGGTCCAAGAATAATTAAAATTAGAAAAGTGTATGGATTTTTAATACACATTCACGGAGGGAGATTGTAAGGTATTAGAATAACTGGCCACGTTGAGTAAGGCTTACTAAATGAAGCAAATGGAGTAAAGTCGTATGTACACAAACCAAGTATAACATTACGTGATTTTTTAGCAAAATAAGGATATAATTTATTGAAACATTTCCAAGCTTCACTATTTGAAGGATGACATGAAACGCCTTCATCTCATTATCGTTCACTATGCTATCTGTAACGACCCGCTATTTTGGACCATTCAAATCGACAATAATCCACACATGTCTGACTTAAATAGTTCAAAATATCAGATTGTTAATTTAAAATTAGGCAAAACTCAGAATATATAATAAATAAATCAATCACAGAATCACAGACACAGAGTAATACAATAATGCGCAGCGGAATAGATAAAATAGTAGTTCATGAAGCTACTATATAAACATCAGAGTTAGAAATAAAATACAACAGAATATCTCAATTGCAGTGAAGTCTCCAGTACAACAGATGGCTTCTCTGAACAAATCAACTAGAAGAGCTGAAAGCTGAGGCGATAGTTGGATCTCCAAAGGAAGCTCCAAACTCCAAAGGTGAGTCTCAAATGCTGTATCACTCGGTCTGACCCGAGCGTAAAGCAAAACACAAAACACTCGAGTCAGGATTAACATTCTTATATAAATAAATCCAACTCAAGTGAAATATCAACTGAAATACAAGTAACTTAAAGGATGTTTGGGATAACCATCCTCTAAGGATCTTCAGAACTATCTACAAGGTGGAAATATACATTATAACACCGTGGTCATTTCAATTTAATTTATACTTCAAAACCCAAATATCATTTCATTTCAAACATATCTATTTCCAAAATAGTATATATATAGGTCAAATAATAAAAATTAAAGTATTTATAATTTCCTCAAGTCTCGCAAATCGATTCAAATCAACTTCAAATTCCAAATTCAAATTTATTCAAATCTCAATTCATCAATTTAATTCAGTTCTAAATATACCATTTATTTTTCAATATATTTCAAAGCTTTAATATTCAACATTTTCAAAAACAGTTTCATATAGCACTTGATTTAACTTTATTATTATTTAATCATGGAATATTCACTTCAATATCATTTAACTAGCCTTAAATTTCATTTTTACTAAATATTTCCTTAAATTTATTTAAACAAGAAATATTCATCAAACTCAAGTTATAAATCATATCTTAAATTCCAATTTCAATAAGCTTTATATTGGTTTAATTAAATAAAATTCTTTACTAAATTCAAATTATCTTCCCAACCTTAACTTATTCAAATTTTTACCAAAATCTATTTTGAAATATAAATTTTATACTTAACATATTATATGTATTAAATCCATCTTAATTAAATTAAATATCATTATTAAATCTATATATATCATTACCATTTATATATAAAATTTTAAGAATCAACATTTGTCAAAACCATATATTTCTTTCCAAAACCATAGAATTCAATTTCAAAATATTTGTATATATGGACCAACGGTGTCTGTATATATATTTATCATATGGTTAAGTGATACGGAT
Organism: Allium fistulosum; assembly: GCA_030737815.1. NCBI lineage: Eukaryota > Viridiplantae > Streptophyta > Magnoliopsida > Asparagales > Amaryllidaceae > Allium > Allium fistulosum. Next base: position 407,112,269 of record CM060908.1, on the reverse strand, counting down.
ATTTATCATTTCAATCCGAAATTTAAATATATACGGGTAGATATCATTTCGACCCGTAATCCCAATTTCAATTCAAATGAAAATCGCTTGGGTTTATCATTTCAATCCGAAATTTAAATATATACGGGTAGATATCATTTCGACCTGTAATCCCAATTTCAATTCAAATGAAAATCGCTTGGGTTTATCATTTCAACCCATAACGATTCTCTCCTATTCTAAAGTCCGTTCGGGTATGTATCATTTCAACCCATAGTGAGTTCTATACTAATAGGGAACTTGCAGAGTGATAGCAGATAATAAAATAATAACAGGCATATATCATCAATAATTTGAATAAAATATAAACAACAGGATATGGTGTCATATCCCACAGGTGAACAGTTACAGATAATAGCATATTTAACAATTTAAATAACTACAGCAGCATATTTCAATTGTCGTTTCAATTGAAATCAAATTTAATAATAAAAGAATGTTAAATCGTGAGTGGTTGCTCACCTTTCGAGGCTAGATAGTTTTGACAAAGAATTGAGCTACGAATTAGATCACGATCTAGGCAATCGAACAAATCCAAACAACAAATCTCAAGCGAAGTAAGCTGACAGTTGATTTGACGAGCAAAGCTGAAAGATAGGGATTGATGGAAACGAATCAGAATCGTCTTGATATAATCAAATCAAAATATGTGTTATCACTTCTCTCTAAACCAATTTTAGACATACATTCAAAATAAGATATATATTTTTTCAAATCAAAATAAATTTAAACACAAATTATATTAAATATATATATTTCATGATCATTGCTTTTAAATAAAACCCATATAAACAACATGTCTACATAGTAAGAATTTAAATAAATAAATAAATAAACACACACCATAACACATTTAAATAGGAAATATATATATACTCTGGTACACAGGGGGTACATACCTATTTTTAACATATAAAATATATAAATACAACTAATTTTATAGTGTAACACTGTTATAAATAAAATATATCCCGTCACATCCTACAATAATACAGATAATATGATATATATGAACATACATACCCTATAACATTATAAGCTACAGGAGACACCAGCAACATCTAAATTTTTGAAATAACCTTTGAACTGTTATAAACTTTTTATATTCAACAGCTAACAACTATATAATATAGAATATATCCAATAAAAGCCAAAGCTAGAATTGAAACAAAATGAGCAAACAAAACAGCTTAAATAAAAGTATAGTTTATATATAGCACTTATATATTATTATTAAAACTGTTTCAAAAAAATATAATATAGCTTATGTAACATATAACTGGAATGTACATATTATATACCACTTAATATAAACTAGTACATCAGATCTATATGTTAAACTATAACCTCTGCTTATCTATGTACATATGCAATGGAATATAAAACTTATACCTAATTATACACATACACAACTATACGTATAACTTAGATCTTAATACTTCATAACAAAATCCCAGTGCGTTTTATACGATTAACTTTGTTAGCAAAATTTTATACTACATATACAAATATGTAACCAACAGTAGACAAATAATAAATATATAAATATGTAACTTATAAAACGTCAAACATAATATAATATATATATTACCCGCACTTATATATATCATCACAGAAGAAAGGCCAAGCTGGCTAGATGGCGAAGGTAGAGGGGCGGAGGAGGTGAGTGGCCGTTGGGTTTTGGCCATGCTCGGTGGTTGCTGGCGGAGCACGAAGAGGCTGAGGTGAAAGCAAGTAGGAGGGTGCACGTTCGGAGGTGGATATGTAGGGGCTGTGCGTTGGGTTTGCTGGATTTCGGCCAGTGGGTGGAGGGGATGGATGTTGTGGTGTGGTCGATGATTGCTTGGGGAAGAGGGTTCGAAGAGAAAGGGAAAGGTGATGCTCGGTGATGGGATTCATGCGTGGAAACTGTGATTTGGTGAAGGGGAGAAGTGTAAAAGCTTTACTGTAAATGCCAGAAGAAAAGTTGAAGAAGCAACAAAGAAAAATGGAAGTGAAACGCGTATCCACTTTGCCATATATAAAATATTATATAACGTAAGTGAAAATTCCAACGGTCAAATTATTAAAGTGATTAATATTTGTTTGGGCCAGAACGTTTCAAATTTTGAAACCGAAGGAAACCATAAAGTCATAGTTTAAGGTATCGTTACAACGAATAGTTTATGGTTTTTGTCGTGTACCGCACCTCAAAATACAGAAATAAATATACCGTATAGATCAGCACGACGAGAGGATCAAAATGTTATATAGATATCAGTGGTACGATCATCCGATCAAAAGTCGATAATCGGTACCGAAAATGCTGCTATTTCGTATGGAAAAATTCAAATGGAGCTAGAAACGTCCGAATTTCGCGAAACGAATTTCGCAGCCTGATTCAGAATGCTCTGAATAAATTTTCTCCCGTTGACATATTTTGGTTTCGGAAAACTTTTAAATTCACTGTTATTAACCGGTTTGATTTGAAATAAGATTTCACAGGAAAATAAACTTTAATATTATCAAATGAAAATTTACCAGTTGCTATATTAAAATAGACGTATTCCAAATAGTAAATTTTTATTTTCAAATTTTATTGTTTAAAATTTCACAAATTTCCAGTTAAATATACTTTTAAAACCATTAAATTTTGCGGGTCGTTACACTCTCCCCCACTCAAAACTTTTCGTCCCCGAAAAGGAAGGAATTAGGAGAATAGAACAACCAGAAATAAAAGTAGATTGAAAGTCAAGATTAAACAATTAATTTGAACTATATAAATTTTACTTAAATTTGAAAACTTCATTTGCAATTCAATTGTCTTTAATACTTTAATATTTTTCAAACCCTTTTGCAAATTTCTTGCTTCCTTTATAAATGCCATTTATGTTTAAATAACACCTCTATAAATATATGAAAATATTTGAAAACAATTATTTACGTTATTACTTATTTTTACAAAGAAGCTATTTGAAAACATTAAATTCATAATTTATTAATTTATAAATTTTATCAAAATTACTTTTCAAGTATTATTAATAAATCAATAATCATTTACCTTTAAATTGTTTTTTTATTTAATTAATACTTCTAAAATATTTATAACATTGATAATTTTTTTTATTTAAACCAAGTAGTATATAAATAAACAATATTTTAAAGGGATATAGTCAACAAGGAAAAGAAGGAGGACTTGGAAAAACAGAATATATGTGAATAAATAAAGCTGAGCAGATAAGGTAGATTCAAAGGAATAATATCGGCATGAATAGTTAATTTAGAACCATAAGGGTTTTGATTCCAAATATTGATACAAAATTTTCTTTGTTGGAAATAATTTTATAAAAAAAAGAATACCTTTATAGTCGAAACAAATTTCCTTTCGAAAATACTTTTATAACTCGATGTTTCAACAAGTTTATCCTTGTTCCTGTAGACTCTGGTAGTGCGTTGATCAGGCGCAAAACTAGAATTCTCCAGGTACTTAGTAGACTTGTTTCAACACCTAGTGAAAATACTGGAAAAACTTTTAAAAACAGATATGGAAAGTACAATCCAATCAAAAACACAAACAAAACCTTTGTCTAACCATGGTTCGCAGATACACAATGGTTACGCCTGGGTCCCCAGGAAACAATCCATATCCGTAAGCTTTCTCAGCCCTGCGAGTTACGCCATGATGACTAGTAGAATGCAGGATACACAATGGTTACGCTTGGATCCCCCAGGAAACAATCCGTACCCCCAGGCAAGACTCAGCCAAGCATTTGCGCTACTATTTGCGACCTACACAGATTGCAGGATACACAATGGTTACGCCTGGATCCCCCAGGAAACAATCCGTACCCCTAGGCAAGACTCAGCCAGGCAGTTGCGCTATGCAGTCACGATCGTAAGACCATGGGTAACGCCATGGAATTCGAAGGACACTCGAGTATCATATCCGGAAAACCAAAAATCAGAGAGAATAATATCGATAGAATGAATCCAAGATGTGGCCACAAATCGGATATCAAGCAGAAGGCACTTTCCATATCTTTACTTCGAAAATATGTATCATACAGTACCTTTTCAAATCACTTTCAAATATCGTACTTATATAAAATCCATTATATATAAGATTTAATTTTCAAATCAAATACTTTTCCAAAATCAAAAGTATATCAAATCATACTTATATAGACTTCAATTATATAAAATTTCACTTTCAAATTGAGTACCTTTTCAAATCTATAGTTTCGAATCAATTTCATACTCATACAAATCAATTTTATATAAGTTCGACAACTCCCAAATCAAGTGTTTAGTAACATAAGGTTCTCAAATTTCAATTTGTTTCAATATCATTTCAATTTCAAAATCATATACAATTTTACCAAATTATTTCTTCTCAAATTAATTATCTTTAGTTTCAAAGTTTCCAAAATAATAGATTTAGAAAATAAATCCAAATTTCCAAATCAATAATTTGAGTCAACCAATTCATTTCCAAAATCAAATGTTTTCAAAATCATCTTATACTTACGTAAGGTCTATCTTATATAAGGATCAAATTTTCAAAATAAATTTCGCTGTATGAAGAGCCATATGGGATTGAATATCTTTGCTTTTATGGGTTATATATCTTTGTAATTTAAATTGGAAATTTTCTTTTAGTAAGCAAAGATATTCTAACTCGACAGCTTTCAATTTCAGCGTCAAAATATATCAATGATATTAGAATATAAGATGTACATACGTCATCATTTCGAAGAATCACATTTGATCGCTCGCTCGATCACACAAGTTCGCTTTCGAACTAGTATTGTCCATTCGACTTCCCTAATGCGGATTTCGATATGGTTTCTCGACTAGAAGCCATCAGTCTCCTTGCATAGCCATATACTACGATAGAGAATTCTAGAATCAAGCTAAAAATCCATATCAAATATTCGCCATCAAGAATCGAATGAAAAATCCTAACACGAAATGGTGTAATTCACCTCGAACTTGTGTACTCAACCTGGATCAAATTAATTATGCGAATAAAACAGCATACGTACAAATTATATATTTATTCCAACTTGTTAAATATATAGTTTCATAAAGATGTTACTAAGTTAAAACATTTAAACTAAATTTTATTCAAAATATTTTGAAGACCAAATTCTTTTCAAAGCATTTCGAATCTAAATTTCATATTAGAAAAATTCAAAATAGCCTTATTCATTTGCTTAACAAAACAGTTTCAACTTATTTAAATCATATTACTACATACTTTAAACATACATACCAAACTTATATACTTTATAGTTTTCAAAATTTCTTAGCTTTGAAAAGTTAACCTTGATTTGAAAGTGCTCGAACCTTCAAAATAGTTGAAGAAATCATTTCAAATCCAAGAGTTGGAAATCAACAACAAATCAGTAAATCAATTTTAATAGATAGGGTTATATCAAATCCGAAACTCAAGGACTAAACACCGGCTTACTTCAAATCATTTCAAATATACATACATATATCCTTTGAATATCAAATCTTACTTCGGAATTTGAAATCAAAATTGGTTTCGCAAAATCACTCGTGTAGCAATGCTACTAAAGTGGCCTCTCCCCCACTCTGAAACTCGAAAATCAATGTCGATGATGCGTGCACTCATCACCGAAATTATTTTCCAGCGACATAAGTGAGTTCTGGACTTCTATTTTCTCAAACTTCTTTTGAAATTTCTTCGGAACTTATTAAAATCATTTGAAACATTTCTTATTCGGAAAAATATTTAAATCATATTATTATTATATATTTCAAAATCTTAAAACCAATTTCAAAATACCGGAGTTCAATTCTCGAATTTCAAATTTAAAATCCTTCAGTTATAAATCATTTTTAGATAAATCAAATTTCTTATATAGTTTTTTCAAAATTTCAAATCCTTTCGAAATCTCAAATTCTTATTTTAAAAGGGTTTATAATCTTTATCGAAAACATTTCACTTTTATATATAGAATATAATAATTTCGATATATAAAACAATTTCTAAAATATAAACAAGCCTGATTTTTCAAAGGATGGTTCAAGAATGGATTTCAAAACAAAGAAAGAAATTTCAAATTAGAGGGACTCTAATCAAATAGGATTCTGATTCGAAAATAAGTTCGAACGAAAATGAGATAATTAATTACAAAACAGTAGTCGGATACACTTATATAAATCGCGGGCGACCTTAACCGGGTCAACCGTGACTTCAAGAATATAATCGATGCGGAAATCTAAGGCAAATCGACATTCGATCGCAAGAGATAGCGGCATCTAAACCAAAGATATAGAAATCTCTGGTGAATCAATGCCAATTGTGAAGGAGTTCCACCCCTTTACAAATCATTCAAGATTGGTGGATCCTATTCTTATAGAGATCATTCGAAGTGGAGTTATGGGATACTCCAGAATAAAAAGAATATAAATAGGGAGGGACAATAATGAATTTTGGAACCGTAAGAAACGTTCCAAAGTTCAAAGGAAATCGAGTCAAACGGAAGAGATTCAAACTCGAACGAAAGTGATTCTATAAATAAATTTACTATATATGCTAAGTTTTGCCTAGAGCCAAAGCTCTGATACCAACTGTAATGACCCGCTATTTTGGACCATTCAAATCGACAATAATCCACACATGTCTTCAAAATATCAGATTGTTAATTTAAAATTAGGCAAAACTCAGAATATATAGTAAATAAATCAATCACAGAATCACAGACACAGAGTAATACAATAATGCGCAGCGGAATAGATAAAATAGTAGTTCATGAAGCTACTATATAAACATCAGAGTTAGAAATAAAATACAACAGAATATCTCAATTGCAGTGAAGTCTCCAGTACAACAGATGGCTTCTCTGAACAAATCAACTAGAAGAGCTGAAAGCTGAGGCGATAGTTGGATCTCCAAAGGAAGCTCCAAACTCCAAAGGTGAGTCTCAAATGCTGTATCACTCGGTCTGACCCGAGCGTAAAGCAAAACACAAAACACTCGAGTCAGGATTAACATTCTTATATAAATAAATCCAACTCAAGTGAAATATCAACTGAAATACAAGTAACTTAAAGGATGTTTGGGATAACCATCCTCTAAGGATCTTCAGAACTATCTACAAGGTGGAAATATACATTATAACACCGTGGTCATTTCAATTTAATTTATACTTCAAAACCCAAATATCATTTCATTTCAAACATATCTATTTCCAAAATAGTATATATATATAGGTCAAATAATAAAAAGTAAAGTATTTATAATTTCCTCAAGTCTCGCAAATCGATTCAAATCAACTTCAAATTCCAAATTCAAATTTATTCAAATCTCAATTTATCAATTTAATTCAGTTCTAAATATACCATTTATTTTTCAATATATTTCAAAGCTTTAATATTCAACATTTTCAAAAATAGTTTCATATAGCACTTGATTTAACTTTATTATTATTTAATCAGGGAATATTCACTTCAATATCATTTAACTAGCCTTAAATTTCATTTTTACTAAATATTTCCTTAAATTTATTTAAACAAGAAATATTCATCAAACTCAAGTTATAAATCATATCTTAAATTCCAATTTCAATAAGCTTTATATTGGTTTAATTAAATAAATTTTTTTACTAAATTCAAATTATCTTCCCAACCTTAACTTATTCAAATTTTTACCAAAATCTATTTTGAAATATAAATTTTATACTTAACATATTATATGTATTAAATCCATCTTAATTAAATTAAATATCATTATTAAATCTATATATATCATTACCATTTATATATAAAATTTTAAGAATCAACATTTGTCAAAACCATATATTTCTTTCCAAAACCATAGAATTCAATTTCAAAATATTTGTATATATGGACCAACGGTGTCTGTATATATATTTATCATATGGTTAAGTGATACGGATATTTATCATTTCAATCCGAAATTTAAATATATACGGGTAGATATCATTTCGACCCGTAATCCCAATTTCAATTCAAATGAAAATCGCTTGGGTTTATCATTTCAATCCGAAATTTAAATATATATGGGTAGATATCATTTCGACCCGTAATCCCAATTTCAATTCAAATGAAAATCGCTTGGGTTTATCATTTCAACCCATAATGATTCTCTCCTATTCTAAAGTCCGTTCGGGTATGTATCATTTCAACCCATAGTGAGTTCTATACTAACAGGGAACTTGCAGAGTGATAGCAGATAATAAAATAATAACAGGCATATATCATTAATAATTTGAATAAAATATAAACAACAGGATATGGTGTCATATCCCACAGGTGAACAGTTACAGATAATAGCATATTTAACAATTTAAATAACTACAGCAGCATATTTCAATTGTCGTTTCAATTGAAATCAAATTTAATAATAAAAGAATGTTAAATCGTGAATGGTTGCTCACCTTTCGAGGCTAGATAGTTTTGACAAAGAATTGAGCTACGAATTGGATCACGATCTAGGCAATCGAACAAATCCAAACAACAAATCTCAAGCGAAGTAAGCTGACAGTTGATTTGACGAGCAAAGCTGAAAGATAGGGATTGATGGAAACGAATCAGAATCGTCTTGATATAATCAAATCAAAATATGTGTTATCACTTCTCTCTAAACCAATTTTAGACATACATTCAAAATAAGATATATATATTTTCAAATCAAAATAAATTTAAACACAAATTATATTAAATATATATATTTCATGATCATTGCTTTTAAATAAAACCCATATAAACAACATGTCTACATAGTAAGAATTTAAATTAATAAATAAATAAATAAACACACACCATAACACATTTAAACAGGAAATATATATATATACTCTGGTACACAGGGAGTACATACCTATATTTAACATATAAAATATATAAATACAACTAATTTTATAGTGTAACACTGTTATAAATACAATATATCCCGTCACATCCTACAATAATACAGATAATATGATATATATGAACATACATACCCTATAACATTATAAGCTACAGGAGACACCAGCAACATCTAAATTTTTGAAATAACCTTTGAACTGTTATAAACTTTTTATATTCAACAGCTAACAACTATATAATATAGAATATATCCAACACTACACCAGAATCCTCATTTCGCAACGGATTTCAGCCATTGCAAAATAATTTCGCAACGGCTTTGAGCCGTTGCGAAATGGGCAGTGGTAAATATTTCGCAACGGCTCAAATCCGTTGCGAAATATACTTTTTGCAACGGCTAAGGACCGTTGCGAAATGTTCTTTAGCAACGGCTTGTAGCCGTTCCGGATTTTATTTTGCAACGGCTTAAAGCCGTTGCTAAATGTAGATGTATAACTGATATTTTAAATACTAGCAACGGCTTTAATCCGTTGCTAATTAATATTTTATTTTTTTAAAAACATATTCGAAATTTTTCTCTGCCCCAGCGACAGTTACAACAAATTGCAAATTTAACAGTATCACAGAAGAAGATTATTAAACCAAATATTTTTCATAGATTAAACACAAAAACCAAACATAACAAACGTTTGAATTATAATGTTCAACATCAACACATACCACAATATAGTTCAACAAGTATACATAACATACATAGTACAACAACGACATCATTACATAATACTACAACATACGGTACATAACGTCTTCCTCACATCGTCTAACGCTTATTGGAGACTGGAATATTGACATAAAATACTTATTTAGAATATCCTGCAAACACTGGTATATCTAGCAGCAGTATATCCTGCAAACACAAAATCAAATAATGTATTAGAATATCAACTAGCATATAGAAATTTGGATAAGAAAATATATTAACCAAAAGATAATAATAAGAAATTTAATGACTTCTACAGGTACAAAACAATTAAATTCACTGCCCATGTGCATATAGGCAAAAAAAATCATTACACTCACCATTCATTGTTTTACAATTAAGTATGGTGTAAAGTCGTAATAGCCATAAAGTGTTAAATGTAAAGCTACATAGTGCACCAATGATTAACAAACTAAAGCCAAAAGTTCCCCACCTTACTATAAACAACAAAAGACGCATTAATTTGTTAGAATATAACAGAAATTTCCTAAAAGCCAAACTGTGTATACTAGGTCAAAAGGACTGTTAGCCAGCAGTTGAAGCACAGGCACATACCCCTGTTTCACTACTAAGTCAATTAAACAAAGCTATCACAACATATAACCCTTACTGAAATTAGAATTAGGTATAACATTCAGGACTTCCACCCTATTCGACACTATAATCTAAATTTATGATCAAAGAAAATGTATTCAAAGTTCTGCACTGAATTATGGTTTAGACTGGGTTGAAAAAGCTTGGCCCGATCAATTTTGTGTGCGAGAACTTGATGCAGATAAGATTATATTAACAAAACATTTGTCATTTCGAAACCTTTGATGCAGAAAAAACAAAAGATGGACGACTCGGGGATTAGACTAAAGGGGAATGCGGTGCTCAACTTATAACACACAAATATATACATATAAGCAACAATCAAAACTCCTATATAACGCATAGATTTTCTTCATAAGCAGGATTGCTCGTTTACAGTCAAATTATGAATGACTGCTCATGAAATCAATTACGTAATCATATTAATCCAACAAATTCAATTGAACATTTATGATCTTGGTATTTGATGTTTAATAATCTCGATTGACCAGTTGTATGTCTCACTGTAAGGACAAATAGTAAAATCATGTAACAAGTGACACAGTTTAATTTAAATATGTAAGTCTATTGTAAGCTTTATTCACACATCGTCCGATTCAATTTATATTGGTGTTTGGTTTAGTGATAAAAATTGGAAGACCGTATAACTTACTCCACAACTGGCTCAAGCAAAAACCTTGTATGTTGGACAGAGAATAATAAATGAACAATAACATTCAATTAAAGTTATTAAACATGTAAACTTGAATAAGCAGCACTGAGTAAACATAAGTTTATTGAAATTCTTCATGAGAAATTCATAGTTGTGCTTTATAAGGTAACGTGGCAAAACTAGGTTATACAAATCATATCAAGGTCAGGAAACGCTATTTCATCTTTGCCCGTGAATCCCATCCCTGGGATTTGTAGAATTGTTCTTTTGACAATAAGTTTTAAAGGCAATCTAAAATTATAATTGGTTACCTAAATGTTTGTACGTGCGTGCGTGCGTGTCATTAAATCAAAAGAAATCATTAAACAAAGAAAGGTATAAACAAGAGGTGAAGTTAAATATAACAGTGTAGATGTTCTGTGCAATTGTTCTAGTCAAGTTAGTTGGAATTGCAATAAACAAGAATTTGTTCCAGATCTTGGATTAAACTAGTTATATGTTTCATTAACTTTCCTAAATGCTGTGTGAATTACTGTCATCTGCATGGATTAAGCTGTCATGTAATACTGAGATTCACATGTTGCTTCTACTCTTTTATTGTACAACTTATTCTATCGATTAAAATTCCAACAACGAGCAATTTGCATTGAATGGTTTCAATTTGATCCATCATAGCAACAATAAAAGTAAATCAAATTTGGAGTATAAGAAATGACTGACAAACTTATTACGACTTGAATAAAGCAAACCAAAGTATATAATATCAATTCAATATGGTGCTAGGGTGTCATTATGTACAAGTTGACACAAACAAGAGGTTGAACCAAATTTGCTGTCTGTTTCAAACAAATAGCTAAAATCCACCCAAAATAAAAAACTATATGCAAGTTAGGCAGTGGTTAATAAAGTAATATCCAAAATAACAGGTAATCAAACACAATGCATATACAATAATTAGACCTGACCATGGTTTTAAATCTCCTATATATCGCCCGAGATCTCCTCCGAGATCTCCTTTTCACACTTAAACGAGATGAGACATCAAATCTCCTCCATATCTCCCTCGACACTCATCTCGTCCGAGATATTCAAATCTCATTCGAAATATAGATCAAAATCTCAATCCGAGATCTCACCCGAAATTATACATTTTTCTTATTTTGCACAATATTTTTTATTTTCATATTGATTCAAAAGAAACTACTCAATCCAATTATAATTTACCAACTTCTTGAACATATTCTTTACTTTTTATCTTAATGAGTCATAGGGAAAGGTTTCACTTCTTTATTATGTCCAAATAAAAGGATATTATTCAATCATTACCAAATCAATTAAGCTAATCAAGCTACTGCTCTCCTATTCCTTTTTTCATGTAAATCAAGTATGTTACCATTTTTATTTTTACTAAGAAAGTTATAACCGTTAAATAAATTTTTGACACATTAATTTTAGACACATAAGTACATTCGAGATATTCTCGAGATGCATTATAAGACCCGAGATGTCAATCCGAGATGTACACCCGATATGTACTCATCTCGTCCGAGATCTCCCCCGATACGAGATAACTTGTGTAAAAATTCCGAGACGAAACGTGACCGAAATCCGATATTTAAAACCTTGGACCTGACCCCCCACTACAATTACCTTTTGTTTTCTCCAATACCATTATAACGATATGGGTTAGCACTCTTCCTGCCAATAGCTCTGGTTCAGTAACTCAAACACTCACTGTAACAAATAGCCAGCATGGTCAGGTAAATATATTGCTTTGCTGATTTCAAACTCTTGTAGGCAGAATTATTTCATCATTTTGGGATTTAGATGCTGCTATGAGTTAGCATGATATCATGAAGCATCTATGTCGAGTGATTGTTCATTCATACATGCAATATACAACATAAAACATCCTAACTTCACCGCATCTTATCTTGCACACTCAAACTGTCACTGCCACCATTTTTCCCGCCATCCTCTGTCTCAACACTTCTCTGCCCTTACATCAACTACATCAGCTCAACAAGCAACCCTCTGCCACATTACCCACCGTTTACCACTACATAACTCAAACAAACCATTCCACGTCACTACTCCTGCACATCCCCTGTGCAACTGTGCACCTTCATATTATACCACCCACCGCCTCAATTGCCTACACCATCAACCACCTGCACATATTACTCACAAACAACCCATACTCCAAAGCACAAACTACAACCTTACAAGCTACTTCAATTCAAACCAACTAACCACCACATTCATCAACATCCTCTTTCAAACCACTATACTTCATTCATCAACATCACTGCACTTCCACCACCAGTTGCTCCACTGCACTGTCATAGCCCCTGCTCACTTCCCCTACTCTACTGCCAACATCATTCAACATTGCAGTGCCATCCAGCAATAGTGCCATATTTCCCCGGCCTTTCAACATTTCAACACTGCAATGCCACACCATAATTTTTGCAAAAACTTCATTCATCCAACAAGTACCACCACTCCATTCAATTACCCACCTTCTTCTCTGCCCTTCATCATTAACAGACTCCACTACATTGGCTACAACATCCTCCTTCACCCGACTGTGCACTGACTTCTACACTGGCTTCTACACTTCCTCATTTGCTTGACTCAACAACAGCCATAGCATTACCAACAACATAGACTGTAGAATAGGTTCATAATTCCATAGTGTGTAGAATAGGTAGATTTTTGACTGTTAACAAAATAATGCACAAGCTGAAGTCTGACTGAATATTAGTGGTAAGGGCCTAAAGACTTTGATCAATCATACAAATCACGCTTTATAACCAAATATCATTTTCCGTCACCAAGGATTAAAAAAGTTTTGTCAAATTAAAATCTTTATGTTAGAGGTCTTTTACAAATTTTCCTGCGCATGGAAGGGAGGAACCCCTCAGATCGGGACGCGGGAACAACGCTCCTAAGGACGGTAGAATTAAAAACCAACAAATATATTGATTCAACATTTACTACAACTATACAGGCCAATTTATCTTGTTGAATAGCAACAGTTATAACATAAAGCAAGTAGAATATACCTATATTAGACTATAATATTTACAATTTATATTGATATTAGTTTATTGCAACTATTAACAATAAATATGCAACATTATACCATAAAGCAAGTAGCGTTTGGCTTCTGAAACTATGACGAATGCATTGTATTTCAAAAAAAGAATTGACAACATTTCAGTTTCAATAGAAATCATTGTTTTACCTGGCACTGCCATAGATGCATATTCTATACATTTTTTTACAGTTGGCTGCCATTGCTATATCAAGATTTATATGAATATGTGCAACAAATTGGGTACAGAAATTTCTTCTGTTGTTTTGTTATAAGCAAGTGTATATATGTTACAAAAGTCCTTGTAAAGTGTTCCTCCTAAGAAAATATTAAAACATGCTTAAGTGACGGAAAATTTAGCAATAAATGGGATAGGAGGACAGAAGTAGTAAACAACATTGATCACTGCAGATACTAGAAAAACGATTCTTTTCTAATTCAATGATACAATATAAACTAGTGTGAACCCGTGCTTCGCACACGGGTTGTGTGATTTTTGGTCTTATTTTGACTGTGTGATTGTTGTTGTTCTAGTTGTTTCGCATTTTGCATTTCTATTATAAAAAAAACATACACTATTACATTTCAAAAAGAATTTTTTTTATTCCATTTCAATTTCTTGCATAACAATTGCAATTTTCTTTTTACAATTTTTTTGAATAAAACAGTTCACTATTTCTACTTTTTTCCCCTCCCTCAAACAAACTGTACAACCTTGCATGTACAACCTTCATCCACATTGCTTTTCAACCTCCCCGTTCCACATTGCAAACAAACAACACTGCAGATCACTTCATCCCCTGTCAATACATCTTCCATTGCCACAGCATCAACAATACAAAACTGTCACTACCCCTGAACACTACTACTTCCCTGAACTGCCCCTCCCCAGACAAAATTACCAGTGCACAAAACCCTCTGCCACAAATTCAATCCATTTACCACTTATGGCACATAACAACCACCGAAACATCATTTCAACTGGTCAACAATATCACCACATCACAAACTTCCGCACAGAGCAACTATCCTGCCTCACAGTTGACCGCTTCAACAAACTGCTACATTTGCTGCTTGCATCACAGTGCACAGCCACCAAGACCTGCTCCTCATCTAACTCTGCCTCCAACTAAATTGGACAGTCCATGTATCTTTGTTTGTTTGCTTGTAAAATTATCATTACGGTTCTAATTAAATTGGACATTTCATTTAGTTCACTTTAAAAAAAATATTTAAACGAAATTAATCAACGCTTGATTAATTCACATGCTTGTGCAGCAGGTACCAATCCAGAAGAGACCGATAACACATATAAATCAATCAACGCTGGTTAAAGCTAAGTAGTACCAAAACGTATTTGGATATTCACCTAAAATTGTACACGAAGAACATGAATCTACTTACCGGATAACTCAATCTAATCCCTATTCACCTAGACTTGAGTCTGCGCACATGTGATTGGCATAGTATTAGGTTAGTTTTTCAATCAGCTGTAATGATGCATACTAATATAGCAAAATGAACATCTATTATCAGTCACACATTTATTCAAACTATATCCCTAACATCTTCTTCCTCTTCTCCCTCTCAAATTTAAATCTTAAACCCTACTCCAAGTCTCTCCATTTTTTAATCATAACCTAACTGAATCTCTTCAAATCCTAACTCAACCCCCTGTTGACTCAAACCTATGGAATGTCATTGTAGAAACCATATTTGCACAAAATCTGGATAACCCAAAAAATGATAAAAAACTGCAATAAAAATTATCGTACATAAGCATCTAAACTTTTAGATTACTGCAGGATTCCATTTATCAGCTTCGAATTGTAGTTGGTGCTAAACTAAATACAAAAGCAAAACAAATTTATTGTTTAACATAAGAGGAATGAATCACTTCGATATTTAATTAAAAAATACACAAACAGTGTAATTACTTTTGCTGTTAAGTCGCAAGATCTGAGAAGGATCTGAGAAGGATGTAATTACTTTTGCTGTGTAATTACTTTGATATTTTGTCACACTCAACTCCACTTCCACGCATTTTAGTCGCAAGATCTGAGAAGGATGTAGCGATAACGATTACCTGAATTGAAAACGAAGACTTTTTATCGCTTTACTATTTCTTCAGATCTACCGAAATCTGGATCTAGAATTATTATCGCTTTTTTTCCTTCTTTTTTTTTTGGATCGAAGTGGAAAATGAAAGAAACAGGGCGTAGCTAGTTGGGAACGGGGCTATGGAAGGCTGTACTACAAATTTAGCTCGGGTAAGGGCCGTTCCAAAATTTAGAACGGCTATGAGCCGTATTATAATATTTTGCAACGGACTTTAACCGTTGCTTAATAGCAACGGCTTAGAGCCGTTGCAAATTTTCCGCCTTCGGGAGTTGCGAAACGGTTGGTATGGTGTAATGCAATAAAAGCCAAAGCTAGAATTGAAACAAAATGAGCAAACAAAACAGCTTAAATAAAAGTATAGTTTATATATAGCACTTATATATTATTATTAAAACTGTTTCAAAAAAATATAACATAGCTTATGTAACATATAACTGGAATGTACATATTATATACCACTTAATATAAACTAGTACATCAGATCTATATGTTAAACTATAACCTCTGCTTATCTATGTACATATGCAATGGAATATAAAACTTATACCTAATTATACACATACACAACTATACGTATAACTTAGATCTTAATACTTCATAACAAAATCCCAGTGCGTTTTATACGATTAACTTTGTTAGCAAAATTTTATACTACATATACAAATATGTAACCAACAGTAGACAAATAATAAATATATAACTATGTAACTTATAAAACGTCAAACATAATATAATATATATTACCCGCACTTATATATATCATCACAGACGAAAGGCCAAGCTGGCTAGATGGCGAAGGTAGAGGGGCGGAGGAGGTGAGTGGCCGTTGGGTTTTGGCCATGCTCGGTGGTTGCTGGCGGAGCACGAAGAGGCTGAGGTGAAAGCAAGTAGGAGGGTGCACGTTCGGAGGTGGATATGTAGGGGATGTGCGTTGGGTTTGCTGGATTTCGGCCAGTGGGTGGAGGGGATGGATGTTGTGGTGTGGTCGATGATTGCTTGGGGAAGAGGGTTCGAAGAGAAAGGGAAAGGTGATGCTCGGTGATGGGATTCATGCGTGGAAACGCTGATTTGGTGAAGGGGAGAAGTGTAAAAGCTTTACTGTAAATGCCAGAAGAAAAGTTGAAGAAGCAACAAAGAAAAATGGAAGTGAAACGCGTATCCACTTTGCCATATATAAAATATTATATAACGTAAGTGAAAATTCCAACGGTCAAATTATTAAAGTGATTAATATTTGTTTTGGCCAGAACGTTTCAAATTTTGAAACCGAAGGAAACCATAAAGTCATAGTTTAAGGTATCGTTACAACGAATAGTTTATGGTTTTTGTCGTGTACCGCACCTCAAAATACAGAAATAAATATACCGTATAGATCAGCACGACGAGAGGATCAAAATGTTATATAAATATCAGTGGTACGATCATCCGATCAAAAGTCGATAATCGGTACCGAAAATGCTGCTATTTCGTATGGAAAAATTCAAATGGAGCTAGAAACGTCCGAATTTCGCGAAACGAATTTCGCAGTCTGATTCAGAATGCTCTGAATAAATTTTCTCCCGTTGACATATTTTGGTTTCGGAAAACTTTTAAATTCACTGTTATTAACCGGTTTGATTTGAAATAAGATTTCACAGGAAAATAAACTTTAATATTATCAGATGAAAATTTACCAGTTGCTATATTAAAATAGACGTATTCCAAATAGTAAATTTTTATTTTCAAATTTTATTGTTTAAAATTTCACAAATTTCCAGTTAAATATACTTTTAAAACCATTAAATTTTGCGGGTCGTTACACTATCGCAAGTATTTGACTGTGGCTTCAGATGCATATAATCCTTGCAATCTTGTTGTAATCTGAAAATAATGCTTTTTGTTGAAAGGTACACATTTACTATTGGTTTTTCTTGAATTATATCTTGGTTGTTTGTAGAACTTACATAAAGTCAAATCTTTATCTTCCTTCCAGTAAGTCATGCATCCACTTGGACACATGTTAATTTTTTTATATAGTAATCTAAAAGTAGAGACCTTTCTTTTAAGGGAGCACCAGTTCTCCGCCAACACATTGTTAGGTGGAAGCATTTCTTCATACAAGATAAGATTGCATTCATTAGGTTTTCTGGTGCATTGTATTTGGATTTTATAGCAATCAAACTGGATGTCAGGCAAGCGTGTCATTTCACAACCTTTGTACAGTTGGTCGTTTCGATGCTTCTAGCATGAATTTTTTTCTACTTTCGAGTAAAGATATTTTCTCCAAATCTGGTTCATGGGTCGACATACTCAGACCAGTAGCATCATGAACCATTTCAGTCATTTTACTTTCTAAGTCTATATTTTCTTCAATAAGGGGTTCATCGTAATCCACTTCTGTAACGACCCGATATTTTGGACCATTCGCGTCCATTATAAGTGTATAGGTAGACACTCATGCCGGAGTTGAATTGCTCAAAATACCGCGTTGTTAATTTAAATTTGGCAAAACTGAACATATACAGTAAATAAATATAATCACAGATCACAGACACAGAGTAATAATTGCAGCGGAAATAAAAGATATAGTAGTTCATGAAGCTACTATATGAATATATAAAATACATCAGAGTTTACAACAAAAGAGTAATACGATACATCAGAGTTAAACTAGATACAAATCAGAGTACATCACTGGAATCATCGAATATCTGAAAGCTGGATAGATAGCTGGATCTCCAAGCGAAGCTCCAACTCCAAAGGTGAGTCTCGAAAGCTGAACTACTCAGTCTGACCCGAGCGTAAAGCAAAAACACAAGACACTCGAGTCAGGATTAACATTCTTATATTAATAAATCCAACTCAAGTGAAATAGCAATTGAAATACAAGTAACTCAAAGGATGTTTGGAATAACCATCCTTTAAGGATCCGTTAAACTATCTACTATGTAGTAGTGTACGATAAGTAGATAATGTCTATCAGTAATATAAAGATATCAAAATAGCGTTAAGTCATGGCCCATTCCACCCTTAACACATTTTTATTCCCACAAGCATATACAAGACCGTAGTTTCCCCAAAACCGGAAGTCACCAGAGGGCAATCCATATACTCAAGGTACAAATCAAAATCGTAGTGGTCGTGCATAAATGGAATACAAGTATGACAAGGCACATGAGGCTATACCCAAGGTAGTGATACTACCGTTCGCCTGATCCGGACTGGTGAGAACGCAACGCCGCAGCGCCCGCAACACCGTGAAACAACACTCCCAAAATCAAGGGTGCACCAATCGACAACAAGTATAAGTAGTTCGAAGAAGTGTGTCCACTTGAGGTATCAATCCTCCATTGGCCCGGCACAGCTCCTGTTTTAGTCATTTCCAATTTGACACAAGTGTCAAGGCTATCCATTATCGTTCTCTTTCTTCAGTCATCACGTACATCATTCCAACCACTTCATTCTGGATCATCACTCCGCGTATAGTTATTAAAGTGGTTTTCGGTTTAGATAGAGAGTATACCCATAACCGAATCCCGGTCTCTTTAATAACTTTCGTAATTATTACACCAATTGGTCGTTTATATATTTCAAAAACCAAATCAATTTCAATTTCAATTTCAATTCGAAAACCAACATTTCATTTGTCTTTCAAAACCAATTTCCATACTTTACGTTTCAAAACTTCTAAATTTACCATTTCAAAATCTTATAATTCAACTTCAAATTTCTGTTTAAAAGCAATTCAAATATTGATTCAAGTTCATATATAAGTTTCATTTCGAAATCATTAGAATCAATTTTATTTAACATTCAAACCAATTTAAATCCATTTATCCATTTCATTTAATATTCGTTAAGTTACTTTTCATTCAAAACAATTTCTACTAAATTTCCAAATTATTAAATCAATTTCTTGAGTTCAACTTATAAATTTAATTAAATTAAATTCATCAAATCCAATTCTCTAAATTTCAAGTCTTACATTAATTTCAATAAATCACAATTTTTATTTCTTGTTAAAGAAATTCAATTTAAGTTATTTACTTCCTTAAATAATTTTCCAAAACTTAATTAATAAAGAAAACTCAATTTCAATTATTTACAAAGTGGATTCACTTATTCAAAAGATCAAATTTTCTTATTAAAGAATCCAATCCAATTTAATCATTAAATAATTCAATCTTATTTAATTATTAAATAATTCAAAACCTAATTATTAAATAATTTCAAAGTTTAATAATTTCAAACTTAATTATAATTTCAAACTTAATTATTAAATCATTTCTCAAATTAAACAACATTTTTCATCAATTACATTGGTAATATTTTGTTTCAGATTATTAAATATCAACATTTTTTTTTTAAAATTCAAATTTCAACTTCATTTCAAAACCATATTATTTATTCAAATAAAATCTTCATTTTATTTTTAAATCAAATTATTGACCAATCGGGTTTTTTATTTAATTTCCTATCCTAGGTACAAATTCAATTTGGGTATTTATCATTTCAACCCGATTCCAATTCAATTCAAAAATCAAAACATATCAAAGGGAACTTGCAATGTGATAACTGGGACGGTGTCAAAGTAAATAAACAAGCGATAACAACAATCAATATCAATCCAATAATCAATTCAAATAATCCCGAAATAACCGTATTAATTCGCATTGTTATTTGTACGAATTAATATAATTATTTCTAGAATCTACTCTATCATTTCAAGTAGATTAAAGATTATAACATTACGGTTTCACTTGTCGTTCAATTACAATTTCATACATCATCAATTTAACAACGTACATTCAGTGATTCAAAATGTAATTTAACAAATCATACGTGTCAATAAATTTAACAGTTATAGGGGTCATATTATACAAATGTCAATTAATCAAATTTAACATTTAACTATCCAATATCAAGTTCAATTGCATATTATTTATCATTTTAACATTTACAATTTAACGTCCAATATAAATATCAACAATCAATCAATTATCATCCAAACTGTATTATCATCGCATAAATAACTAACAGATAATGGTGTCAGATGTCACAGGTGAACTGATACAGGTAATAACATATATAACAGTGTCATTAACTAATAGCAGCATATTTCAATTGTCGTTTCAATTGAAATCAAATCTAATAAATAAAAGAACGTTAATCGTGAGTGAGTGCTCACCTTCCGAGGCTAGAGATATCTGAAACTGAAATTGAGTTACGAAATGCAACCACGACTTCTAAACAAGCTAGATTGGCACGAATCGTCGAGCAAAGCTGATAAATCAGAATTGATGAGAAAAATCAAATTGGCTTGATATCGACTGAACGAAACATGTACATTATATATTCTCAAAAATCAATCTAAAATTTGAAACACGAACCTATTATAAATCTGTATAAATTTTAAAATCAATAACTAACTTTAACGCAAATCTTTACATATATTATTATAACGAGATCACTTTCTTTATAACATATACGTATAGGAAACATCAATAAAATTTCCAAAAAAAAAATATACCCTATAACCATTATCTAATAGTATAAAATAGTACTCCTCTATATCAATAACTAGTATACGAATCAACTACAAAACGAATAAGAAATCATGCATGTAATTTATGCAATTTTTACTGAAACTCATCTTTTTTTTTTTTTTCAAAAAAAAAAAATTTTTTTTTTTTTTTAAAAATAAAATAAAAATAAATCTCCAAACAATTTAAACGGAAGCAAATGTATAACCCATTTCCAACATCCGTTTATCAAAGATTTCCAGCCAAAAAGCAAGTCTGCACTAAGGTCACCAACAAGCATCAAACTTGCAGAACAAAAACCTATAACCAGCAAAACTAAGTAGAAAGCAATTTGCTATAACAACAATAAAACAGGACATCTTAATATTGTAAAAAATCACAAACTTACGTATGTGACCTTAGTGCATAGTTCAAAACAATGTAAACTTAATATTGTAAATAACACAACTTACGTACAAAGCTTGTAACATTCAAATCACAAGTTATGTAACTAGTGGCTTCCTTGAGTACATCAATGTATAAAATCTGCTTACATAGTTATAGAACAAAATAACAAGTTTTAATTGCAAAAAAAAAAACAACAGGCCTTTAAATTTCCTATTAAATAAACATACTTTATAAACTATATATATAAGTTTTAAAGCTTAACATATAAAAGAAACGTGCAGCAAATCTATATAACTGAAAATATATTATTATATAAATACTATATACATACAACAAGCTTCCACTTACAAGGAAAAACAAGCGCATCAGAGGTGAGGTCGGGCCGAGAGGAAAAGGAGGAAGTTTGCGTTTGGCATGGTGGGTAGGTGATGGTTGTACGGTGAAGGGTAGGTGGCCGCTGCTGTGCTAGGTTGGGTGAGCATGGAGGGGTTTGCGAGGAGGCACAGCTGCACGTGGCGGTTTGTTAGGGA
Organism: Allium fistulosum; assembly: GCA_030737815.1. NCBI lineage: Eukaryota > Viridiplantae > Streptophyta > Magnoliopsida > Asparagales > Amaryllidaceae > Allium > Allium fistulosum. The sequence continues at coordinate 407,089,720 of CM060908.1, read as the reverse complement.
GAAAGGTGGGGTTGCGGCTGGGCTTAGGCTGTTGGGAAGGCTGTCAAGTGGTGATGGAAAGGGGTCTGCGTGGATAAGGGGATCGGCTAAAGAGGAAGGGCGGTGATGTAGCGTTGGCCAAGGGGAGAAGTGGGTGTAGGCCGGATGAGAGAGGATTTAGCGGTGCAGGCACTCGGTCGGAGGGGAGGCAAGCGGAATGAGGTGATGGGCTGGAGCAAGGGAAGGCGGCGGGTTTGAATAATGGTGGAGATGAATAGTTTGTAGATATGCGGTTATATTCTCTCATCTTTTTTTCTTTGAACGAACAGAAATGAAAGTGAAGGGGATGAACAGTTGGTGAACATCAATTACATCGTGAACCGGTAGGAATAGTAATAGCCAGAAAAATTTTTTTTTTTTTTTTTTTTTTGAGAAATGAAAAAAAACTACTGACTACTGGTGGAAAGATTAATAGCACGAGTCCTTTGGAATTACGCTGGCAATTGAATTAAGATGGAAAACCCAAAAGTGTCAAAACGAGTACCGGTACGGTTAACCGTTTTCACGGATTTCACCGCGTACCGGATTCCGAAATACACAATTGAATATACCGTAGTGATCAGCACGATGAGATGGTCAAAACGGTATAAAATTATCAGTGGTACGATCATCCGATAAAAATCGATATCGGTACCAGAATGCTGCATTTTTCAGAAAATAAGAACGACGGGGCAATAGATGTCCGAATTTGGAAAAATGACGAACTGACATCTTGCTCAGAAGATGGATTAGAATTTTTCTATGTAAAAATATTTTGGTTTTGAAAACGTTTTATTTTCAACGCTTTTCAACTGATTAAATTGAAGTGAATTTACGCGCGAAATAAACTTTCGTATTTCCGGACGAAAATTTACCAGTTGCTATGATTAACTAGACGTATTCCAAATATAAAATTTTTATTTCAAACTTTTATCGTTTAAAATTTCACAAAATTTTAACTAATTACGTTATTAAAACAGTTGAAATTTACGGGTCGTTACACTCTCCCCCACTCAAAACTTTTCGTCCCCGAAAAGGAACGAGGTAGGAGACTAGAACAACCAGAAAGAAAAACAGATTTGAAATAAAATATACAATTATTTTAATCCCTATAAATTCAAATTCAAATTAATTGATATTCAATAATTGATTTAATCCATTTGATTTCACTAAAATCAATATTAACTATTTCTAAATTCATTATCTTATTATCCAATTATCTTCAATTTACAATTTCTAAAACCATAAATTTGAATAATCTTTTATTATAACCATATTTTCTTCAACAATTTTAAATTCTTCTTTATTCCAAATTACTGTTAATTTTATTCTACTTAATATATCTAATCACATATATTTAAATCATATAAATTAATTTAAACCATAAAAGTTTCGATTTAAATTAATTTACATCTATTAATTTCTTTTAAATTCAAGGTATTTTCATACGTTGATCAAATTTCAATTTATTAATTCTTTCAAAACAAATTTATTAATTCTTTCAAACAAATTTATTTCATTATTAACTGAGTTTTCTTATTATCCTATCTAACTCTATTAACATCTTTATAATCAAAATTTAGTGTATAACATTTATTATAAACACTCAAATTTTATTTATAAATTCAATTTATATTATATATTATCCAATTACATATTCAACTTCTGAATGATTTAGGTATGTTGTATTAGAATGTAGTTGAACAATATACAAATAATTTTTTTCAATTCAATTATTCAAGTTTAAATATTTATTCCAAAATTTGGTTTTATTTATAATTAAAATCATCCTTTAACAAAATTTAAGAATTAGATTTCCGATTAACTTTAAACAATTTAGAGATATATATAATATATTTATGTCAAATCAAATTAAATTTAAAAAATAAGATACCTATATATATGTAAATCAAAATATACTGAAGAAATTCAAATCAAAATATTTTTCAAAACAAACCGTAGCAAAGCTACAGAATGGTTTCTCCACTTCGAAACTCGAAAATGAATGTCGATGATGCGGCCGCCATCACCGAAATTATTTTCCAGCGACAAAGAGAAGAGCACTGATTTCAACATTTTAAAATTCTTTGAAAACGATTTCTATTCGAAAATACTTTCAATAATATATACTTTAAAATTTTAAAAACCAAAGTTCGAAATCACCGGAAACTAAATTCTCAAATTTCTGAGTTAAATTCATTTCAAATTCCAAATCAATTTATAAACCGTATTTATAAATCCATTTAAAACAATAAATGATAATCAAATCTTATCATTTCAAACAAACAATTTAATTAACTTATTAAATTTCAGAAAATTTTACTTATATTTTCACAATATAATCAAACAAGTTTATTTCATTTTCCAAATTTGAAAATAATATTGTGTCAGTTTGCTCTGTTCAAGTGTTTTGGAAATCCTATCGATAGCGTTGATCAGACGAATCGATCGAAAACCCAAATCAACATCAACAACTCAAACAACACGATATATTTTAAAACATTTTAAATATTAATTTACAAATACACTTCCTCGCTCGACGATACAATAATAGATTTCAAAACATGTATAGCGATTCAAACTTGATGGAAATCAAATCAAAGAGAATTTTGATTCGAAGATAGGTTTGAAACAAAGATAAGACAATTAAATAACAAGATAGGAAGATGAATAAATTTATATAAATCGCGGGCAACCTTAACCGGGTCGACCGCGACTTCAAGAATAAGATCAATGTAGAATTCCGAGGCAAACCGACATTCGATCTCAAGAAATAGAATTCAGGTATAGTAGGAGATAGATAGCATCGTAAACCGAGGATACAGAAATCTCCGGTAAATCGATGCCTATTATAAAGGAGTTTCACCCCTTTACAAATCATTCGAAGATTTGCGAGACCGCCGATCTATTATAGATAACATTCAGAATGGAGTTGTGGGGTGCTCCATGATTGAAAGAAGACGGATAGTGAAGGACACGAATGAATTTCGGAACCGAGGGGAACGTTCCAAAATTCAAAGGAATTGAGTCGAATGAAGAGATTGAAACTCGAATGGAAGTGATTCTGTAAATACATTTACCCTATATGTTGAGTTTTGCCTAGAGCTAACCTGGTTCTGATACCAACTGTAACGACCCGATATTTTGGACCATTCGCGTCCATTATAAGTGTATAGGTAGACACTCATGCCGGAGTTGAATTGCTCAAAATACCGCGTTGTTAATTTAAATTTGGCAAAACTGAACATATACAGTAAATAAATATAATCACAGATCACAGACACAGAGTAATAATTGCAGCGGAAATAAAAGATATAGTAGTTCATGAAGCTACTATATGAATATATAAAATACATCAGAGTTTACAACAAAAGAGTAATACGATACATCAGAGTTAAACTAGATACAAATCAGAGTACATCACTGGAATCATCGAATATCTGAAAGCTGGATAGATAGCTGGATCTCCAAGCGAAGCTCCAACTCCAAAGGTGAGTCTCGAAAGCTGAACTACTCAGTCTGACCCGAGCGTAAAGCAAAAACACAAGACACTCGAGTCAGGATTAACATTCTTATATTAATAAATCCAACTCAAGTGAAATAGCAATTGAAATACAAGTAACTCAAAGGATGTTTGGAATAACCATCCTTTAAGGATCCGTTAAACTATCTACTATGTAGTAGTGTACGATAAGTAGATAATGTCTATCAGTAATATAAAGATATCAAAATAGCGTTAAGTCATGGCCCATTCCACCCTTAACACATTTTTATTCCCACAAGCATATACAAGACCGTAGTTTCCCCAAAACCAGAAGTCACCAGAGGGCAATCCATATACTCAAGGTACAAATCAAAATCGTAGTGGTCGCGCATAAATGGAATACAAGTATGACAAGGCACATGAGGCTATACCCAAGGTAGTGATACTACCGTTCGCCTGATCCGGACTGGTGAGAACGCAACGCCGCAGCGCCCGCAACACCGTGAAACAACACTCCCAAAATCAAGGGTGCACCAATCGACAACAAGTATAAGTAGTTCGAAGAAGTGTGTCCACTTGAGGTATCAATCCTCCATTGGCCCGGCACAGCTCCTGTTTTAGTCATTTCCAATTTGACACAAGTGTCAAGGCTATCCATTATCGTTCTCTTTCTTCAGTCATCACGTACATCATTCCAACCACTTCATTCTGGATCATCACTCCGCGTATAGTTATTAAAGTGGTTTTCGGTTTAGATAGAGAGTATACCCATAACCGAATCCCGGTCTCTTTAATAACTTTCGTAATTATTACACCAATTGGTCGTTTATATATTTCAAAAACCAAATCAATTTCAATTTCAATTTCAATTCGAAAACCAACATTTCATTTGTCTTTCAAAACCAATTTCCATACTTTACGTTTCAAAACTTCTAAATTTACCATTTCAAAATCTTATAATTCAACTTCAAATTTCTGTTTAAAAGCAATTCAAATATTGATTCAAGTTCATATATAAGTTTCATTTCGAAATCATTAGAATCAATTTTATTTAACATTCAAACCAATTTAAATCCATTTATCCATTTCATTTAATATTCGTTAAGTTACTTTTCATTCAAAACAATTTCTACTAAATTTCCAAATTATTAAATCAATTTCTTGAGTTCAACTTATAAATTTAATTAAATTAAATTCATCAAATCCAATTCTCTAAATTTCAAGTCTTACATTAATTTCAATAAATCACAATTTTTATTTCTTGTTAAAGAAATTCAATTTAAGTTATTTACTTCCTTAAATAATTTTCCAAAACTTAATTAATAAAGAAAACTCAATTTCAATTATTTACAAAGTGGATTCACTTATTCAAAAGATCAAATTTTCTTATTAAAGAATCCAATCCAATTTAATCATTAAATAATTCAATCTTATTTAATTATTAAATAATTCAAAACCTAATTATTAAATAATTTCAAAGTTTAATAATTTCAAACTTAATTATAATTTCAAACTTAATTATTAAATCATTTCTCAAATTAAACAACATTTTTCATCAATTACATTGGTAATATTTTGTTTCAGATTATTAAATATCAACATTTTTTTTTTAAAATTCAAATTTCAACTTCATTTCAAAACCATATTATTTATTCAAATAAAATCTTCATTTTATTTTTAAATCAAATTATTGACCAATCGGGTTTTTTATTTAATTTCCTATCCTAGGTACAAATTCAATTTGGGTATTTATCATTTCAACCCGATTCCAATTCAATTCAAAAATCAAAACATATCAAAGGGAACTTGCAATGTGATAACTGGGACGGTGTCAAAGTAAATAAACAAGCGATAACAACAATCAATATCAATCCAATAATCAATTCAAATAATCCCGAAATAACCGTATTAATTCGCATTGTTATTTGTACGAATTAATATAATTATTTCTAGAATCTACTCTATCATTTCAAGTAGATTAAAGATTATAACATTACGGTTTCACTTGTCGTTCAATTACAATTTCATACATCATCAATTTAACAACGTACATTCAGTGATTCAAAATGTAATTTAACAAATCATACGTGTCAATAAATTTAACAGTTATAGGGGTCATATTATACAAATGTCAATTAATCAAATTTAACATTTAACTATCCAATATCAAGTTCAATTGCATATTATTTATCATTTTAACATTTACAATTTAACGTCCAATATAAATATCAACAATCAATCAATTATCATCCAAACTGTATTATCATCGCATAAATAACTAACAGATAATGGTGTCAGATGTCACAGGTGAACTGATACAGGTAATAACATATATAACAGTGTCATTAACTAATAGCAGCATATTTCAATTGTCGTTTCAATTGAAATCAAATCTAATAAATAAAAGAACGTTAATCGTGAGTGAGTGCTCACCTTCCGAGGCTAGAGATATCTGAAACTGAAATTGAGTTACGAAATGCAACCACGACTTCTAAACAAGCTAGATTGGCACGAATCGTCGAGCAAAGCTGATAAATCAGAATTGATGAGAAAAATCAAATTGGCTTGATATCGACTGAACGAAACATGTACATTATATATTCTCAAAAATCAATCTAAAATTTGAAACACGAACCTATTATAAATCTGTATAAATTTTAAAATCAATAACTAACTTTAACGCAAATCTTTACATATATTATTATAACGAGATCACTTTCTTTATAACATATACGTATAGGAAACATCAATAAAATTTCCAAAAAAAAAATATACCCTATAACCATTATCTAATAGTATAAAATAGTACTCCTCTATATCAATAACTAGTATACGAATCAACTACAAAACGAATAAGAAATCATGCATGTAATTTATGCAATTTTTACTGAAACTCATCTTTTTTTTTTTCAAAAAAAAAAATTTTTTTTTTTTAAAAATAAAATAAAAATAAATCTCCAAACAATTTAAACGGAAGCAAATGTATAACCCATTTCCAACATCCGTTTATCAAAGATTTCCAGCCAAAAAGCAAGTCTGCACTAAGGTCACCAACAAGCATCAAACTTGCAGAACAAAAACCTATAACCAGCAAAACTAAGTAGAAAGCAATTTGCTATAACAACAATAAAACAGGACATCTTAATATTGTAAAAAATCACAAACTTACGTATGTGACCTTAGTGCATAGTTCAAAACAATGTAAACTTAATATTGTAAATAACACAACTTACGTACAAAGCTTGTAACATTCAAATCACAAGTTATGTAACTAGTGGCTTCCTTGAGTACATCAATGTATAAAATCTGCTTACATAGTTATAGAACAAAATAACAAGTTTTAATTGCAAAAAAAAAACAACAGGCCTTTAAATTTCCTATTAAATAAACATACTTTATAAACTATATATATAAGTTTTAAAGCTTAACATATAAAAGAAACGTGCAGCAAATCTATATAACTGAAAATATATTATTATATAAATACTATATACATACAACAAGCTTCCACTTACAAGGAAAAACAAGCGCATCAGAGGTGAGGTCGGGCCGAGAGGAAAAGGAGGAAGTTTGCGTTTGGCATGGTGGGTAGGTGATGGTTGTACGGTGAAGGGTAGGTGGCCGCTGCTGTGCTAGGTTGGGTGAGCATGGAGGGGTTTGCGAGGAGGCACAGCTGCACGTGGCGGTTTGTTAGGGAGAAAGGTGGGGTTGCGGCTGGGCTTAGGCTGTTGGGAAGGCTGTCAAGTGGTGATGGAAAGGGGTCTGCGTGGATAAGGGGATCGGCTAAAGAGGAAGGGCGGTGATGTAGCGTTGGCCAAGGGGAGAAGTGGGTGTAGGCCGGATGAGAGAGGATTTAGCGGTGCAGGCACTCGGTCGGAGGGGAGGCAAGCGGAATGAGGTGATGGGCTGGAGCAAGGGAAGGCGGCGGGTTTGAATAATGGTGGAGATGAATAGTTTGTAGATATGCGGTTATATTCTCTCATCTTTTTTTCTTTGAACGAACAGAAATGAAAGTGAAGGGGATGAACAGTTGGTGAACATCAATTACATCGTGAACCGGTAGGAATAGTAATAGCCAGAAAATTTTTTTTTTTTTTTTTTTTTTGAGAAATGAAAAAAAACTACTGACTACTGGTGGAAAGATTAATAGCACGAGTCCTTTGGAATTACGCTGGCAATTGAATTAAGATGGAAAACCCAAAAGTGTCAAAACGAGTACCGGTACGGTTAACCGTTTTCACGGATTTCACCGCGTACCGGATTCCGAAATACACAATTGAATATACCGTAGTGATCAGCACGATGAGATGGTCAAAACGGTATAAAATTATCAGTGGTACGATCATCCGATAAAAATCGATATCGGTACCAGAATGCTGCATTTTTCAGAAAATAAGAACGACGGGGCAATAGATGTCCGAATTTGGAAAAATGACGAACTGACATCTTGCTCAGAAGATGGATTAGAATTTTTCTATGTAAAAATATTTTGGTTTTGAAAACGTTTTATTTTCAACGCTTTTCAACTGATTAAATTGAAGTGAATTTACGCGCGAAATAAACTTTCGTATTTCCGGACGAAAATTTACCAGTTGCTATGATTAACTAGACGTATTCCAAATATAAAATTTTTATTTCAAACTTTTATCGTTTAAAATTTCACAAAATTTTAACTAATTACGTTATTAAAACAGTTGAAATTTACGGGTCGTTACAACTTCCATATCATTTATTCTCCCTTATACAACATGATATTATTCTGCACGATATATCCACATAAGATAGTTGGTCATAAATCCATATTGTTGTAAATGTAACATTATAGCATAATACTCTATAAGTTTCAAGCAATGACATTTCGAACATTGGACATCAGACTTCTTTCATATTTTTTTATTACAAGATGTCACTTTCATGAATGCATCACACCAATTCTAAAGTGCAAGGCATCGTTCCTGTAATAACCCGAAATTTTGAAGACTTCGTATTAATATATTTGAATCTTAGATTTAATGTTATAAAAGTTATTTTATAACCTTGTTAATCCCCTTCTAATTAATAACTAATTATGGTTAACTTGTTTTTGAAAAATACTTACAAAAATAAATAGTTCGAAAAAATATCGATAATGTGACCGAAAATCTTTTTACCGATAAACAACTTTTTACTCGATAAAAGTTATTCGAATTTGTTATGCTTGTCTAATATATTAATGTGTAATTAATTAGAAACTGAAACTATTTTGTGTAACATGGCTAAGTAAATGTGAATAGTAATAGATTAGCAAATGGATTAAGGAGAAGATACTTGGGTAAATAGTGTTTAGATATTTGTTTTGGTCAAAGTGAGGTGTAAAGTAGTATGTGAGGGGGAGGCTCCTTTGTGACCTTCCAAGGAGGTTTTGGAGGTAGAGATGACCTCTACACTTACATAAACTCCTTCTATACTCACAAATCCATTTTGCTAATTTTAAAAGATAGAAACACTTAACCTTAATCCATTTCTATCTTCACTAATCAATCTCTAATCAAAAATCAACACCAAACTTCTCCAAACTCATGCATAAGGCATAGCACACCATAGAAACAAGGAAAAGCAACATGAAGCTTGAAGAAAAGGATCAAATCACCCCACCCATGGTTAGGCCATGAGATATTAAGGAGAGGGGAAGCATGGCCTAATGCAAAAGTGAGCTAAATGTGGAAGCTTTAGATGTTTTGTGATGGTAGGAAGGGTTCTTGTGTTTGTAGTAGCTTGTGATTGTGTTAGCTTGGTTTTTAAGTGATTTTACTCACCATTTGATAATATATATTATGATATATTTTTTGTGCTTGAATATCAAGTAAGTTAATGAACTAATGAAATTATAACTTCGGACTATACTTGCTTTTGAAAGCACATGACAACTATATATTATATATCATCACTTCTAATATCCTCTACAACATGTAACATGGCCTTGAATTTGTGTTTACATGTTTAATGTGATTGCATGTAAAGTTGAAGTATGTTTGGAAGTGGTTGAAGTGAGAATAGTCGCTATAAGTGCACTTTGAAACCCTTGTGTTTCAACTTGCTTTGAAATGATTATATATGGATATATTATGAAAGTATGCATTTTGGTTATGCTCTACACTTATAATAGTGTATGAGACAAAGAGGAAGTGGTTTTGAAAGTTATAGAAATGATAGAACAAAGTGGTAAAAGTTATAGCGAAAAAGGTCGCTATATGAGCACTTTGAAAACGCCTTATGTTTGGCGATTTTAATATGATTTTGAGAGACATCCTTAGGGTTTTCTTTGCTGTTTTAATAATTACTTTATGTTTACATCTTACCGTAAAAATATTAAAGTTTAAATGATTCCACAACTAGCTGAACGAAGTTAAAAAAGATAGGAGTGAAATAGTAGGTATAAATGCATTTTGAAATAGCTAGCTTTTAGTGATTTTTATAGGTATTTGTAGGGACATCCTTAGTGGTTTGTTTACATGGTTATAAGTACTACAAGTAAAGTACTTATTGTAATAAAATGGACTTTAAATAGTTTCGTAGGTAGTTGAAAATTGGTTGAAAATTAAAGGGTTTAAAACTGGTTTTAGGGCATATATTTGAATCTATAACACTTTCTGGGTGTTTCAAAAACCTTTAATAGCATTTTTATAAATCCTATTGTTTGCCGTATAAACTTTAAATGGTTTAAAATGAAACTTAATTAAAGTATTTTCTCAATCTTTTTAGGGATGTTTAATAACACATATTAGAGTATTTTAAAAGTAGTTTCAAGTTTAAATATATTTTTTAGTAATTATTTATGAATTAATGACTTATAAATGTAAAACATACTTTTTATTGATTTTTATTAAAATTATAATTTAGTTATTTTAAGTGATATTTTATATAGATATTTAAAACCTATTTATAAGTATTTTTATATATACATAAGTTTGGAATGGTAAGCTAGGTAATTTATAAAAGGATATAAGTGGTTTTGTTATAACCTTAAGTTATAATAAAGGGTTTTTGAAAAGTTAATTAAAAGTACATTATCTTATTAAATAAGTGTAGATATAATTAGACCTTTGAAAAGGATGTTCTAAAGATAATGCTAAGTGTGAAATGTTTGGGTTTATAGTAAAAATGTTTTAGTAACATTTGTTTTTTCCTTTAAAAAATATCTTTTAAAGATAATGTTAAGTATAAAATGGTTTTGGGTTTATAGTAACAATGTTTTAATAACATTTTTTTAACCCGTTTAAGTATACTTTTGAAAATGTGAAATCTTTTAAGAGATTTGTGAATATTCTTATGCCTTGGGATAGGAATATGAATATATTTCTAAGTATTGAAAAGATTGGAAATGAATGTGAAATAGTACTATACATGTATATATCTTTTGTTAAGGTATTTTAAATATATATATATATATACACACACACACACAAGTATTTACATAGAAGTTTTAAACAATAAAAGAATTAACTAAATAAATAAGGGATTAGAAGTCGCTTGTGTGAATTAATCATGCTTTCTGTGGTTACTTGTCTATGGAAAGTATTTAGTCGTGTACTTAGGACTGAAAGCTAAAAAACTATATTTATTCTATTTGTGAGAGTTAAGAATGATGTTTGAGTAGGGCTTAGAAGCAAATGTAACTTACAAGCTCCACTCTTGACCGAAGGATAGTGTAAGTTGAGAAGATCGAAAATGTGATAAGTATACGAGGCTTGGTCTCCATATGCGATCATTTTCATTATTATTGAATTGACCAAATCAACTTATGAAGTATATGTAAGCATCACGTATTGATACAACATGAGATCCCTTGGGGACAACTCATTCTTATGAATCATCTCTTGCTTTAATAACGTATATACACACACATATGATCCCCTTAGGAAGGACTCCTTTATATCGTTCACTTACTTCGAAAAGAACTGAAATTGAGTTAATTGGAAATTCATCGATTTCTAAAGAGTCTAGGATCGGATAAGTGTACTACTTTCTGAAAACCACTTTAAAACCGATATAGGAGTTCTATGTTTTGGAAGTTGAACTGTCTATCCTAAGGTTAAGTTCAAAGCAGAAGTCAGCGTTAACATTTCAAACGATGCTAGCAAGGGTATTGTCTATCTTGAGGTTGATTCGAGAGAGAGGAAAGAGTTAGCATTCATTGGACGACTTATGCTGGAATCCATAAAGAGATTTGTGAACTGTTCGAGATGCAGGAATCCATAGAGCGATTCGAGATCTGTTCAAGTAATGAAGACTCGTGTAAGAGATGTTGAACGTGACTTCACTATTGGAAAATGAGAGAAGACAGAGTAGGATTTACAGTTAGGGGGTTTAGTAACCGAAAAGGGTATATTAACTCCATATATGGCGATGCTTATCGATGTTGCTAGCTGGAGTTGATGATATTCAACATCACATATTCGGGCGTGGGCCAGTTGTGCTTACCTTATGGTATATTTCATCTAGAGATATGCGATGCTTGGAAGGTAGTTTCTAATCCTTGCCATGGGGGCCGACCTTGATGTATTGAGGAGACCTCCATGGAAATACATATGTGAATGTACTTTAGCGGTTTTAGTTGTACTTCTAATATTGTTATTTTATGAGATGCAAGCAGCACAGCTATTTTCTGATTTATGTTCTACACCATAAACACTATCCGTTATATCGCCATATGTACTTATTTGATGGTTTGGTTCTGCTGAGGGAAAAACCGTTACAGTGATTTAAACGATCTCAAAAGTTACTATTATATGGTGGTCACACATTTCTTGATTTTCTTATACCAGACTTATGTCTAACTCATGGTTTTACCTTTCCCTTAATTTCTTAAGTGCTCTTTTGAACAGTTTGAGAAAGGCAGGTTTTCGTTGATATTCTTTGAAGCTTCAGAAGACAAGCTGGATGCTTTCACCTACCATAGTATTCTTATTTCCACTACACTACTAGTATGTATATATTAACATTTATGGGGACAGGCTGTTATAACTGTCCAGACCGATGATAGTACTTATGATTGTAACTCTGAAATGCTATGTATCTTAAAGTTATATTTTATACTATCCTTTTTATTTTATAAGTTATCGTTCCGTTGTGAGATTCTAATTTCGTGTTCTTTCTTCCTTATTCCTTTTTTTTACCCGAACAATCTGTCTTTCCAGCACTTGAGTACTCGGCAATTGAATACTGTAGATGAATTAGTGTTGACATTTGGGGTAGGGCTATCAATAAGTACCTGAAAAGTCCAAAATCAATTCGTATCCTTATTCGAAATATGAAAAATTATACGAATCTGAAAAACAGATACGGATATGGCCATATCCGTATCCGATAATTATCCGTTCGGTTTTTATCAAAATTATGGTTATTTTTTATGTATTTTATTACATAAAATGATTGTCGTTTACTATTTTATCCAAGTAAAAAAATTAATATGTATATAAAAATCAATTTCTACCGCTTAAAATTATTATTTTTAGAGTATTTTTTTTATATTTAGTACAAAAATGGATTTATAATAATCAAAATTTTCTATTTATTTCTTTAGATTTATTGGTTGTGAACTGCTCGAAGAATATCCAAAAATATCCAATTTCCATTTGCATCCGCGGATACAAATATTCGATATCCGAAAATGATTTCAGATACGGATATAGATATGGTACTATCCATATCCGAAAGTATCCATTTACAGCCCTAATTTAGGGTCCAAAAATGCGGATCATTACAGTTCCTCTTTTTTTACCTTTCAGGTACATCCAACTTCAATCCTTTAAATAATCCAACTTTTATACTCTACACGTAAACAAAATTTATATTAATTTTCAAACAGTAGTATTTTATTCTTATTTTTTTAATAAAACCAAATATTAATGATAACACTACTATCATCTATTTAATAAAACTAAACATTAATAATAATATTAATTTAAATAACATTATTATTTTTATTATTACATTCAATAGTATTATTCGTTTTATTATTACATTCAATAACATTATTAATTTTATAAATAATTTAAATAACATTATTAGTTTTATTATTAATTTCAATAACATTATTAATTTTATTAATAATTTAAATAACATTATAAACTTTATTATTAATTTCAAAAACATAATTAATTTTATTATTACTTATAATGCTTTTAGTTTCAATAACATTAATTATAAATTTTATTTCTAAATAATTTTAAAACAGTGGAATTCATATATAATTTCAAAGCTATATAACATAGGGATTTGTACACTTTTTTAATGGATGACCATATACTTCCCATTACAAATGTGATGATATTTATGTTTCATGAATACTTTCAAATCTAACGATTAACAAAATTTTGGCAGCACTTCCCCTTATTCCATGTATCATACGCAAAAGAGCGTATATGGGAAACAAGAAGGAAATTCCATTGAAATTTCATTACCGTTCGATTTAAAATATTGATTTACGAAACATAAATATCATTATGTTTATAACTTTCCAATACTAGGACAAATCCGATATATAAAGCATTAGATGAATATCAATTCCCATTTTATTTAAAAACAAATATCTATATAAAAATCATATACGATACTTTTTCAAACAGGACAAAATTAAACATCTATTGGGCTTCATTAATAATACGATATTAATAACAATAACTTTATCGACCAATTTCAAAACAATGCCAATGATCAAACCATATATAAAGGATATCACATCATAAAATAAAAAATGAAATATATTTAAATATTTGTTTGTTGATAATTTGGCCTTCTGATATTATTATTGTTTTTACATATAATAATTACATAAAATATTAATCTAAAGCAATCTCTATCAAATTTAATTTATAATAACTAGTTAAAGTAGAACCACATTACTGTACTAATATCCAGATACAAGGAGTTTGTTAACAAGGAAAAATTGCAACTTAGTCATAATAACCTAATTTAATCATATTGCAAAACTAGGATAAGAAACATTACCTAATGGAGAGGGAGGAGTTACTGGCGAGGATGGGTTGTGCGACAACGTTGATGGTTGTTGGCGACGACGGCGTTGAAGATGGCAGTTGTGAGGTGTCTAGGTATTAATGGTTCTGGCAATGATGAAGCCAGTCCAAGAGAGCAACGTCGGGGATGGTAGCACAGTTTCTAGACAGCGGCGTCGAAGCTTGCGGGGACTGGAGGGGTAGCATAGAGTAGGGGCTAGTTTTTTTATTGTGATAAAACTAAAAATAAAGAAATAATGGGTTTTAGGAGACTTATTATTGAAAGGGGTGGAGTCTTATCGATGCCTCATCGACGCTATATAATATGCGTTTGCTAAGCATTGGTAATGATTCATAGGTAATAGTTTACCTGCGACATACTAACGCCATCACAATGTTGTAAATAAGGCATCGGGACAACGTTTGGTATTTCTAAGTAGGTAAATTGATATATTTTTAGTTGTGGAAAGTGAGGAGAGACATTCAACTTAGGGACATGGCATGTCCAGGGGTTGTGCACTCTAGAAACTGCATGTGGTAGATTCTTTATGTTATAAACTAAATAAAGAAGAAACCTTATGTGGTCGATTCTTTGTATTATAAACTAAAGGAAAAAATATGGACTACATGGGGTTGATTCTTCATAGTATAAGTTAAAGAAAGGCAAATTACTTAGGGTTGTACTTTGCAGTTTAAATTAAGGCAAAAATGAACTGCGCTAGAGGTGTGTTTTAGGGTAATGAATTTAGAATGCCGAATTGTGCTAAGATTGACTATGCATTTTGGAAGTAAGGAACATGAACTGTGTGCTTGATAACCAGACCGGTAGGGAAGTACCTTTAGTAGTTAGGTTCTCATGCATAGTTTTTAAGGGTTGGGGGGGTTCAACTAGGTGTTGGCGAAGACATGAATCATATATGGGCTTTGAGGATAACCTAAATTTGACCTAAGTATAACAAATGTTGCGTTTATGTTTTATGTTTATCCTAGTGAGGGGAAGATCGGTTCCATATATGGCGGAGTGGCCTCACTATTTGTTATGCTTTAGGTAAGGTATTGTTTACACCAAATGTAATGGCCCATTTTTCTATACCCTTTGAATCGACAATAAACCATACAGATCCAACTCAAATTGCACGAATATGCAGATCATTAAGGGTAGAAAGAAAATAAAGACAAAACAGAATCTCACATGAATGGAGTAACGTATATTATTTCAATAATAATCTTTACAGTGGAAATTTTTTAATACAATATCAGAGTCTAACCTAGATTTATCCTGGATAGTTATAGCACATGCCCCTACAAATGCTGATAAACAAAAAAAATGCAATAGATGCAACGGATAATATAATACAACCATACGATGATGAAGATCTCTAGCTCTCTTCTGGAAACTCCAAGCGTCTTCAGCTAAACTTGAAACTACTCCGATCTGACCCGAGCATTAAAAATACTCAGATCAAACTAGATAAACCAGCGTGAGATACTCGAAAAATTAAATACATAGATCATGCTGATGTAAGTCAAAACCTTTAAAAGGAAGGGTATCTCATAAGACCACACCCACACATAAATACGGATGGGTTTTTACCTTATGATAACCAACACACTTTTATACCAAAATAATTCGATATTATCTTTAATGGCATTCTTCTGAAAATACCTTTCAAATAAACTTATTCAAATAAGGTATCAATACCCGGACTAAGTCTAAGGGAATATATCTGGACTGGATCAACGGAATATACCGGACAGAAAATATGATACCAAAGAGGGTAGCTGAAATGTTTGCAAAGCATTACCGCTAATTTGGGACTACAATCAAAACCGTAAATCTCGTATTTGAATTGGATTTCCAACAAGATAGGGAACTAGTGGCCTTTTTCTTTCTCTGATCCACGCATAACAACCACAGTCCCGGGTAACCATTACGCTTTTCTCAAGCTTGCTACTTGGAACTATACTTGCTACACTACTACTGATAATCGGTAGTTCCCTGCTTTTCTCAAGCTAACCACTTTATAACAATAAATGGGGCAAACATTGCCTTGAGGGACGTCTTTCCTCAATGGGTCCAGATACTGAACACCACCATAAATACATCAACCAATAGCCCGAATTTGTTTCTATCAGACCACATAATATCCCGTATCATCTTCCGGGATGTGAGGCTTGAGAGGCTACGTTCATACATTCCACAAAGCCACGCTTTTCATAAAGCCATGCTTTTCTTTTCACAAAGCTTATTCCACTTTGAATGCCATATTGACATTCCTTCGATCACCATTTAACTTTTACAAACATACAACCTCTGAGCACGTACGTCTCAAAGAAGGGTGTTATGCTAAGAGAAGTTGCCTTCCCCACCACCAACAGATGTATGTTTGTAAAATTCAATGTTTGTGATCTTAGCAATGCAGTGTCAGACACTCATCCATACAAGTTCGTTCTGGGACTGAACGAAATAGAAGGCACTCCTCCTACCACATCCTGTCGGGCATCACCCCTAGGATCAGCAGCAATTAGTCCTTGTAATCCGAAGATTTCAAAACACGACAGGACCACTGCAAAAATAAATATCTCTATATTGGAAGCGACCCAGAGAATGTCAACAAGCAGTCCTTCCGCTATGAAGGTCTTCAATCTTCAGTACAACGAAGACTTCAGAATACATATACCACTGCCAAATATAATGTAGGGTAAACCCCTGGGACTCGTGACAGCTATCCCTATATTCTGAAGATCCCTGGTCTTCAATAATCATTATCTTCAACTTGTCTTCACTTTCAAACGTATACATTGGTTCAAAGTGGTTTTCAGATAGGAATCACCCAAATCCGACCCCGGTTCCTTCGAAGCCAATTATCGATAAAAAGATGTTAAGTTCATAAGTGGATATCAATCATCAATCAATTACTTCATCTTTTATAAAATATCTTTCTTAGCTATATTCTTTTCGACTATTCCATTTTCTTTTCAAGTGTATATGGAATCATTAAGCCTCATTTATTAAATCATTTGATTTATTAAACCTCTTTAGATCTTGGAATAATTCCAATCATTTTCTCTTTTACTCGGAAAAACATTTCCACATTATTTCTTTAAATCTAAATCAAAGAATTCTCAATTTCAATTAATAACTTTTAACTTAGGGAAAATATTCCCAAATCATTCATTAAACCTAAATCAAAGAGTTCTTTCTTAACTTCAAATCATATTCTTGAAAATCGAAGATTTTCATAACAGAGCACTACTACCACCTTAGATATGGTAAATTTCACCTCGATGGACTAGTGGCAAGTAGTCCTAGATCATGAAGATCTTTGTCTTCCATATGTTTTATTTCGAAAATTAGTTTGAAGGGGTTTTCGGATATGAATCACCCAAATCCAATCCCGTTTTTTCGGATAGGAATCACTCAAATCCGATCCCGGTTCCTTCGTAATAATCATCGATAAAAAATGTTAAGTTCATATGGGGTTTCGAAAATTAGTTTGAAGTGATTTTCGAATAGGAATCAACCAAATCCTATCCCGGTTCCATCGTACCAATCATCGAATAAAAGATGTTAAGTGGTTAATTAACATTCAAAGAATTTTTTTCTTTTTTTATCTTGGAAAAACTTAAATATGATCTTTTAGAGCATCCAGGCTTTCCTTTCGATCTTTCCCACCCCTCGTCTAAAAGATAAAGTGAAGGCCGGGTAAGTTCAGGGCATTGGTTGCTCCATTACTAACCTTAGTTGCATACCTTGTTTTACCGTTTAGCTCTCACAGGTGGGACAAATATACTAGTCGTTTCCGCATACTCAGTTTGTTATTATATTCAATATTCTTCACTTTTTACTTAAGTGTTACAAACAATTTCTCTTAACCATTTATTCAAACTCTTATTAAAACTTTCAAATCATCTTTAAAATACTTAATTATTATTTTATAATCATTTACAAAAAATTTGAGAAAGAATTGTTAAGTTTAAAATTACACTTCAAAGGTTATTTAAAATTGCTGCAAAAAGCGTTGCAAAAAGTGTTTTAAAAGCTATATTCTTCAAAATGACTTTTATATCATTTAGAAATCCATCTTTTCAACTTAAATCTCTTTTAAACCATTTTAATAGATTTATAAAATAAAAGTGGGAATTAGCCACAAGGGCCTCTTTAGCAAGTGAAATTAATTTCTAGGACACACAACTAAAATAACTACTTTTAAGGACAATACACAAAATAATTAGTTTGTAGGGCCTAAAAACCTATGAAATTATGTCCTTAAAAGTAATTGGACAGCTGACTTTGTCCTTGAAAGTAATTATTCTACTGGCTTTGGCCTTGAAAGTAATTATTTCAGATGTGTGTCCTAGAAATTAATTGGATTGCAAAGTTTGTCCTTCTGGTGAAATGCCCCTTTATAAAATTTATTTCATATTTTTAAAACATTTAAAAGTATCATTTATAAAGAAATCCCTTTTTGGATTTCGAACTGCAAAACCGCGATGTTTTCATAAAATTGTTTTGGACATATTTCAAAATCTACTTAATGAAATCTTGATTTTCTTTCTTCATTGGAAAACTATGGATATAATAGTCCAGAAAATTCTTATCTCGAATGATTCTGAGCTATATTCCACTTTGTATACTTATTTAACTTTTACGACGTGAAATCGTGAACTACCGTTACGTGACGCGCCTAGTTTTGACTTGTTTTTCAATTTCTTTTCAAACTTCTTGAAAACACTTTTAAATATTTATAAAACATTTATAAATCATTTTGAACTTATTTTAAACAATATTTTTATATTTCTAACTCATTTTTCATTTCATTTCATATTATAATATTATATCATTTTCAACTCTTTTTAGATATTTTGAAATCGTTAAAAGGCTAAATAATTTCCATACACATATTTATATGGATTTAATTTCCATTGAACTAACTATACTTACTAACCATTTCTCTTATCATTTATCAAACTAAGTTATCATCCATTTCACAACTATAATATCAACCAAGTTATCATCCAATATCAACCAATATTCAACATATTAATTTCAAATTTAACATGTATATTATCAACTTAAATTTTATTTAAATAAACTAAGATTTTGATTACTCACGATTAGTTCCACTCCTCCAAACTTTTCCATAGATTCCCAAATTGATTCCGACAGCACTTTCTTCTCTTTTTCTTGCTCCGAAGCTTTCCATCTTGCTTCCTTCTATTACATAGGTTCGGCCTCCATGGGTTCCAACCTCTCCTCCATCATTTCTTCACTTCTTAGATGCTAAACCATATTTTAATGGTATTCTAAGGTCTGTGGCAAAGTTTAGCGGTGTTTGGAGTTGATTTGATATGATTTTAAGAAAAGTTAGTAAGGAAAAGAGAGAAGAAGAAGCCATTAAATGGGGAGAAAAAGCTTGAAAATGGAGAAGAAGAAGTGTGGAAAAAAGTGAGAAAGTTGATGCTTATTTATAGAAAAAGTTTTGGATTAAAATAATATTATGTAAAAAGACCAAAATACCCTTACTTAAATTTTAATCAAAGTAACACTTAACGTCAAATGTCACTTCACAACTTTATGTCCATTTCACTTAAGAAGTAAGTAAGGATATAATAATTATGTTTTGCTTGATTTGATTTTTACTTTTTGCTTTGAAATGACATGTTTGTCAATTATATTCTAGAATTTCCTAAGTTTGTTTAGTAAAAGTAAACTTGACTAGTGAATTAATTGATACTTATACTATTTGAATATATGTTCAAATATAAGAGAATAAAGGTGCAACAACGTTGCGACAACTTTTAATCAACAAAACGTTGATTTTCGACAAAATGGTTTACGGTCACATTTTGACGTTTTAGTTAAACTATTTATTTATGTAAACTGAATTTAAAAATAAATTTGTGTAGTGTTATTTAAAAATATAAACACTTATAAATAAATTAAAATAATTTATTTAACCATTGAAACTTACTTTTCTGAAATCAGCATTTTATCACATTTGTCGATATAAGCAAATGTTACTATCTTTATGTATATTTCTATTTCCAAATCATATCTAATGTTATTTGAATCACAAAAACTTATATATTTTAAATTTAAAATCACTTTAAATGTTATATTTGGAGGTGGTAAAATTCTGGGTCGTTACACCAGGCTTTATATCTGACCCATGTTTTAATTATTGTTTTCCTCATAAACTCGCGAGTACTCGTTTGTGGGTATAAGCAGGTTATCTTAGGAGCTGAATGATGAAGACAAAGTATGAGGCTTTGCTAGCTAATGAAGAATGTATTTTTCATCATTTAAATAGTTCAGGACGACATCATCATATGTCGGTTTGATACTGTAACAACCCTTATTTTCGACCATCGAATGTCGACACCAAATACATCCATGGTATTCAAATGCCGAACATCTAATTAACGGAAAGGCAGATTGTTAGGGTAAAATAAAAGAAGAAACAGGAGAAATAGAATCACACAGCAGAAACGACAACATATAATATAATAAAGACAGTATAAACTGTCAGTCCAAGATACGAAGTACATCAGAGTTAAAAACAAACCCCATCGGCTAGACAGTTATAAATTCAAGACCTTACAATTGTTGATAGGTATGTATAATATAGCGGAAAATAAAATATTACGGTTGGTAAACATCCAGCTCTACTTCATAAGCTTCATGTCCCACCAACGACAACTTGGAAAAATACTCAGTCTGACCCGAGCATTATAATAAAATAACACTCGGATCAGTCTGGAAACCAGCGTGTGAAAACTCAAGTAATATAGAAAACATTTAATAATTCTGTGAGATCACACCGCTAAACGCAGAACGGGTTTTTACCTCACAAGAACAACATTCATAGAAGAAGAAATGGGAAACAAATCAAAAGAACAATCTAAACAAGAATAAATGAGCATATACAGATCAAAATCCAAAAATAAGGAATGGATACAAATAATTAAACATCGAGAAGAACCACAGTTGCTTCTCATTCCAATTAAGAAAACAATTCAAAGAATTTAAATCAATAACAAGGAAAGGAATTTTCCAACAAATGACTAGGAGGTTGCACCCCCCTTACCGAAAGTATACCTATAGAAATATACTTGAGAACTCTGATGGCTCTCGAAAACCTCCAAGATGGACCCCACCAACTGTTACCGAGAATTTGAGTATTTCACATCCCTGAAGCATACAACCGAATCCAATCTAGAGTAGATGTGAAGATACCTTAAAGGGAATAACCCCACAAAACTTGGCTCCCACTCGCTCTTTGGTTTTAGTCATTTCTGTCAAAGGATAGCAATATCAAATGAGGAAAAAATTGTCTTGGATTGACGAAACCCAAAAGAAGAAAAGATTAATTCCAAGGTTCGAGATAGGAATAAGTAAAATGAATTTATCAAACATAAATAGGAGGGTGCTCATCCCTCCAAAAGTATACCTCTAGATAAAATATACTTGAGAGCCCACGCCAAAAACACAACACTCTTAGGAACTTTCAAGCCGGACCCCGTTAAATCCACAGGCATCCGAATATACTCACATCAACGCATGCATACTATCGACACCGCTAGATAAATGTGAATATACCCTAATGGGTGCAACCACATGGCTTGGCTCCCACTCGCTCTTTGATTTTAATTTCCACAGTGTTGGATGCCAATGCTCAAAATGAGCGACAAATCATCTTAGAGTGACGAAGCACAACAATGACTAGGAGGGTGCGCCCCTCTACCCGCTTTTGGGTTTTAGTCATTTCTGACAAAGGATATCAAAGCTCAAAAGAGCAACACCTCATCTTAGAGTGACGAAATACAAAGAAGGTAGCAGAATTGAAATTGATAGTCGATAAATCAACTATCGGGAATAACAAAGTGGTTTTTGTATGGGAACTAAATCACATACCCTTACTATGAATAAATGAGTCAAACATTTAAAACATTTACTTCATGCTTGATCTCGATTTTCACATTTCAGATATTTGCAAAACAACTTTAGAAATGCTCTTTGAAATATTCTTTTTAAAGAGGCAAATTATATTTCTAAGTGTACTAAAACGAGGGGTTAAAAACAGATGTCATTAAAACATTGTTCACTATAAACCCAAAATAATTTACACTTAACTTTATCTTTAAACAATTCTTCTTAAAAGATCTTCTCGGTTATAAACAATTATTTATAAATTTCTACAACATTTATTATCCCAAAAGGTATTAAATCAATTAATTAACTTAAATACCTTTGCTAAATTAATTAATTAACTTAAAACGCCTTTATTAAATTAGTTAATTAACCTTAAATTACTTTAT
This sequence comes from Allium fistulosum, assembly GCA_030737815.1. Taxonomy (NCBI): domain Eukaryota; kingdom Viridiplantae; phylum Streptophyta; class Magnoliopsida; order Asparagales; family Amaryllidaceae; genus Allium; species Allium fistulosum. The sequence goes on along the minus strand of CM060908.1, from coordinate 407,066,902 downwards.
TAGATTAGTTAATTTACTTTAAACTTCTATTAAACTAGTTAATTAACTTTTAAACACTTTTTAATTAAATTAGCTAATTTCTTTTAAAATTATCATTAGCTAAAATGATTAATTAATATTTAAAACCTCATTAACCGAAATTATTAATTAACTTCAAATATCATTAATTAAAATGATTAATTAAGTCCAAATACCATCAATTAAATTGATTAATTAAATTCAAATAACATTAGTTAAAATGATTAATTAATTTAAACATCATTAATTAAAATGATTTATTTGATTAAATATTAATTAAAATGATCAATTAATTTCAAACAGTTATTTTGTGAAAATACTAGCTCAAGTTCAACACACACAAATGGGTTAAGCAGATGGTAAGTGATAGTATAGTAAAAAAATCGCTATAACGACACTTAAACAATTCAAATAGAATGTCACAATTATTTTCAACCAAACATTAATATGGTAACATAAAGAAATATATAAATAAAATTGGCGAGAAAACCCTTAGGGTTTGTCTAAAAATGTCCTCTACAAAACAATGGTTACAGATAATATATAAATAATCAGATGGGTTCTCGGCAATTTAGATAATATGTCATTGGGTTCCCTATTCATTTGAGGTTACTTAAAAGTAATCGATAAAGAAATCCCTTGGTTTAAAAACATTCTTTAAAAGAGAGTTGCTTTAAAAATAAAATTGATCTTTAGAAATAAAGTAGTTTAAGCTTTAAAACTTTTATTTGATAATTAAATAACATTTAAACTCATCATTTAAAAATAATTAAACCTTAATTAAGTCTTAATTAAACATTAATTAAATCTTAACTTAATTATTAATTATAATGATTAAACCCTTTGATAAATAAATAAATAATTAAAATAATTCCTTAATTAAATAATTAAATAATAATTAACCCTTAATTAATAATTAATAAATATTTAATTAATTAACAAATTATAATTTACTTACTTGCTTAATACTTAAGTACTAATTACCTTGTTAACTAACGATTAAGTACTAGTTAGCTTACTTAATTAGTTAATTAAATAATCATTACTTAATTAATTAATTAAATGATAATATTTACTTATCCTTACTTAATAAGTTTTAAAGACACTTTTCAAAAATATCTTTAACTATAAACATTTTAAATTAGCAAAAAGAGTTCGTTTTTACGAACTCCATCTATAGCGACTATCGCCATATGACTCGTAATTTTTCAAAACCTGAAGTTTTGTTCTCTAAAATTTTAAAACTTTAGCTCTTGGAAACTTCACCACTTTGCAAACATAAAGACATGTTTTTGAAAAAGTAAATAAGTTTTAAACTTGAAATATTTTTAAATTTTAAAACAAAAGTTCAAAGCTTTTACAAAAGAGATTTCATGTCGCTTAACTAGTAAAGGTGCTAACTTTTCCTAGCATACAATCATACATTCAACATCATAACACACATAATCACATCACAACACATACATAGCCATCTAAGTCAACAAATATATATCCAAAAATACGTCATATATTACGACAAGGAAAACATATATTTTAAGTTTAGAAAACTTAGTTAAGGGTTAGAACTTTTCTCACCTAAACGCTAACCAAACCATTACTAACTTGACCCAAACATCACTAAAACCTAAAAACGAAATTAGCTCTTTACTTTGCTTAAACCAAAACTTGATTTTTGGAAAGCCTAAGCCCTAAATGATTTCAGCCATGGAGGGCCCAGGTTTGGCCTTGGTGCTTGAGGGTGGATGAGGTCTTATTTAAGGAGGAGGAGGGTTGTATTTAGGGAAGTAAGGGTTTTAAACAAGTTTTTCATGATTTTTTTTTAAAAGTGATAAGTTAGGATTTTTTAACTTTTGAAAACTAGGTAGCCATTAAGCAGCTTAATGGAAAGGAGGAAGGTTTTGAAATAAGAAAGAAATGATAAAAACGAGGGAGGAGAAAATGAGAAAATTATTTTTATATGACATGAATTAGATAAATTACCTAATTGCCCTAAGGTGCTTAACCTCTACAAATCTCATACCACCTCATCTTGATGTCTCCCTCCACCTCATCCTTTCGATGCGCAAGCCCCCCTTTGTACCTCTCCTTCTTCCGATGCTCCAACATGATTTGAATGTCATGTACTTGAATGTTTCAAAAGGCGTCTTTTTATTTTAAACATTTTCTTTTTATTTTCATACAAAGGTCACATCCACTTATATACTAACTTAAGCATATATATGTATGTATGTATATATGTATGTATGTATATGTATATGTATTAAAACATATCCTACTTATTTTATAAATGAATGCATATATATTTATACTAGAGTTCATAACGTTTCCGATAACTTTTATGCAATGAAAAATCGAAAATTTGAAAAAGGGTTTCCGGTCACATTTTCGATTTTTTCTTCGAACTAAATATTTTTATAAACAAATTTTGAAAACTATTTCACTATCTCTAATTATTAATTAAAAGATTTATATTTTATTTATAATCTTTTATTTGGATATTTAAAATTAATTAAACATTCGCAAATCAAAGTAATGAAATTTCGGGTCGTTACACTCTCCCCCTTAAAAGAATTTCATCCCCGAAATTTTACCATAAAACTAACCCACAAAAAACTATCCTAAAAATACTTAACACTATTCAGATGTAACCCTTCATACAAAAACTAGTATTAAATAAATCTACATGCAACCAAAGCAATATAATAGGCGTATGCAACAAAATACAGAGAATAGTCCATAATAAATGTTATGCATCTTATATCTTCAAAAGAAAAATTTAGAAATAAATGCCCGGGTTTTATATTCAAAAAAATTTCAAAATTTCTTCAAAGAGAAATATATCAAAACCAAAATCAATAATGATAAGGAGAGGGCTCTCTTTACCGAAGTATAGTATAACTCTAAAATCAAAAAAACAAGGAACATCCAATGGTATTCTGGTTCCTCCTAAAACAACAACTAAAGTAAAGAAATATACCTAGCGAGTCTCCCAAATTAAAAAACCCCCAATTTCCCAAATTTAGTCATACCAAAACATTTCAAAAATATTCTTTTCAAACATTTTAAAATAATAACACTTATCAAAAAAATTTCAAAATAATGTTTTATTATTTCTTTCTCAAAATTACTTTTTAAAAAGTACCGGGGTTTAAGTCCTAATAAACAACCATTCAAAAACCTTAGTTTATAAATTCAAATTTAATAAACTATGGTATATAAAATCACACAATTAATCAATCAAATCAAATTCCATAAAGGAATAATCTAATATTTAACATGATTTAAAATGTTAAATGACTAACAACTAAATCTTAGCTTAGGTTCAAAACTTTCTTATTTGTCCAAGAAAATAGATAATTTCCTAAGCATACCATTTTGCCCATCAGCCTTTGGTTAATGCTTAAAAGAGTATCTAAACCGCCTCAGACAAAATTGAAAGTCACTCTCTAAATTTATTGGTTTCTTAACTACAGTAATCTTTCTAAATCATTTATATTTTCTATTTAGTATTTCATTCAACACTAAAAAAATTTTTGAATCATTTCATAAATTTTCCACCAAAGTTTATAAATAATTTATAAAGTCGTTTCTTTATAAAACATAATATAAAAATTACTCCATTTTATTTATATAATACGCTTCTAGATCCTAAGTGTATATAAAAATGCCAATTTTATTTTTCCTTTTAAAATTTAGATGAAGACCAAATCAAAATATGGGTTTTTGAAATTGAGTCAACCTATCGATCTCTTTAACTTAGAGTGTTATAATGAAAAATGTTTATGGGTTGACCCAAAAACAACAAATAGTTCACACTGCTTAAATGTTTTAACCAAAAGCAATGGTTTTAATAAAACAATGTCTATTAAAACCTCTCTTTCTAATTTAACCTGCTTTAAAATTTGAGTCTAAATATCTCTTTTCTATCCAAGAGTTTTAAATTTTCATTTATCAATTTATTATGTTACCAAAGATACCCTTTTATTTTGAAATCAATCCCCTTTAAGGGAACTTAAAAATTAAATAACCGGTTTTTAATTTCAAAAACCCATTTTTTGAAAGCATACTACATATATTTCTTTTATGAAATAACTTTAACAATTTATTTATTAAAACTCACTTTGGGTTAGTTCAGATTTGAACTCATTTCGATTGCATAATGGTAAAGAGAATAATTTACTAAGTACTCCACAACGTTTGCATAGAGAACATCCAATCGTCATTTTGAAGATTATTCAAATTACCATAAAACTATTCGAAACATTTTCTCCAAATTACCCCAAAGAAAATGCATTCCATTTAAAATTTCACATCCAAAATATTTTATTCACAGATACTCCCAAACAATATTACTATTATTTTCTCAAAATCTTTTTGAAATTTTTTCATAGAACTATGGGATTTAAATTCAAAAATCCTTTTTTTAAACACATTTTATAAATCAAATTTATATAAAATTACCTTTATATAAAATCATCTTATATCCTAATAATTCCCTTTTATTATATTGAAATTTTCTCAAATATTTATTCTTTAAATGTCTTATCCTATCATTTAGATTTATTAAACAACTTTTATTAGAAGTTTACTTTTTAACCTGATATTATAATCGAACACCTTATAGTCAAACTGTGAAACTGAATTGATAAGGGGTTCATTTATAATCAAAACAACAAATGTTCAAAAATAGGCTGAGCATAGATAATCAGCAATCAACAAATAACAATCAACGCTCCTAAATTAATCAAGCACGATTGATCAAACTATAGTGATAAAAATAAATATTATCACTTTCAAACAAACAAACAAAATCTATAACTATATAAATTTTTGAAAATTATTCCTTTATATATATAAATAAAGATAAAATATTTCATTTACCAATTTTCAAAAGTCAATATCATGTCCCTATCGACACTGTGACACTCCACTTCTCGACCAGAATTCATAAACAACTAAATAGACCAATTAACACAATACATTTTTATAACAATAAAAAATACACTCTCGTATGTGTGTGTGTGTATAATACTCTCAAACTCATTCTAGAGTGTCATTTACCCTATCTTTAATGAGCCTACCCTACCAAAGCCAAGGTTCTCGCTTAACCTTCAGTTCTGATACCAAATATAACAACTCGCCGTTTCGACCATCGAAAGTCAACCCAAATACATCCGCAGTATTTAAATGCCGAACATCTAATCATCGGAAAGGCAGAATAATAAGGTAAAATAAAATAACAAACATGAGAAACAGAATCTCACAGTAGAAACGACAACATATAATATAATAAAGACAGTATAAACTGTCACTCCAAGTACAAAGTACATCAGAGTTAAAAACAAACCCCATCAGTTGTCTAGTTATAAATTCCTGAACTTACAACTGCTGATAGGTATATATTATACAACGGAAAATAAAATATTATGAAATGTGAAAATCTAGCTCTACTCCATGAGCTCCATGTCCCACCGACGATAACCTAGAAAAATACTTATTTTGGCCCAAGCGTTATAATAAAAAAACACCTGATTCAGTTTGGAAAACCAACGTGAGAAAACTCAAGTAATATGGTGGATATTTAATAATTCTGTAAGACCACGACGATAACCCCGAATGGGTTTTTACCTCACGAGAACAACATTAATATATGAAGAAATGAGAAACAAATCAGAACAACAATCCAAACAAGAATAAATGAGCATAGACAAGATCAAAATCCAAACTTAAAGAATGGACACAAATAATTAAACATCGAAAAGAACCAAAGTCGCTTCTAGGTGCAATTAAGAAAATAATTCAAAGAATTAGGATCAACAACAAGGAGGGAATTTTTCAACAAATAACTAGGAGGGTGCATCCCTCTTACTGAAAGTATACCTCTAGAAATATACTTGAGAACTCCGATGACTCTCGGAAACCTCCAAGTCGGACCCCGCCAACTGTTACCGAGAATCCGAGTATTTCGCATCCCCGAAGCATACAATCGAATCTAATCTATAGTAGATGTGAAGTACGCTAATGAGAATAACCCCACATAACTCGGTCCCTACTCGATCTTTGGTTTTAGTCATTTTCGATGAAGGATGGCAATGCTCAAATGAGCAACAAATCGTCTTGGATTGACGAAACAAAAAAGTTGAAAAGATTAATTCCAAGGTTCGAGATAGGAATAAGGAAAATGAATTTATCCAACATAACTAGAGAGTTCTCCCCTACATCGAATGTATTCCTCTAGGTAAAATATACTTAAGAGCCCACACCAAGCACGCAACACTCTTAAGAACTTCCAAGCTGAACCCCATTAAGTCCACATGCATTCGAATATACTCACATCAACGCATGCTCACTATCGACACCATTAGATAAATGAAAATATACCATAATTGGTGCAACCCACATGGCTTGGCTCACACTCGCTCTTTGGTTTTAGTTTCCATGCTGTTGGATGCCAATGCTCAAAATGAACAACAAATCGTCTTAGAGTGACGAAGAACAACAATGATGAGGAGGTTACACTCCCCTTATCCGTTCTTTGGTTTTAGTTATTTCCAACAAAGGATATCAAAGCTAAAAAGAGCAACACCTCGTCTTAGAGTGAAGAAAAACAAAGAAGATAACAGAATCGAAATCGATAGTCGATAAATCAACTATCAGGAATAATAAAGTGGTTTGTGTATGGAAATCAAATCGCATACCCTTACCACGAATAAATGAATCAAACGTTTAAGACATTTGATTCATGCTTGAGCTCGATTTTCACATTACAAATATTTGTAAAACACCTTTAAAAATGCTCTTTGAAATATTCTTTTTAAAAAGGCAAATTATATTTCTAAGTATATTAAAACAAGGGGTTAAAATCATATGTCAATAAAACATTGTTTACTATAAATCCAAAACAATTTACACTTAGCTTTATCTTTAAACAATTCTTCTTAAAAGATCTTCTCAGCTATAAACTATTATTTATAAATTTCTACAACATTTATTATCCCAGAAGATATTAAACCAATTAATTAACTTAAATACCTTTGTTAAATTCAGTAATTAACTTTAAAACACCATTATTAAATTAGTTAATTAACCTTAGATTACTTTTATTAGATTAGTTGATTTATTTTAAACTTCTACTAAACCAGTTAATTAACTTTTAAACATTTTATTAATTTAATTAGCTAATTAATTTTAAAAACATCAATAACTAAATGATTAATTAATTTTAAAACCTCATTAATTGAAATAATTAATTAACTTCAAATATCACTAATTAAAATGATTAATTAAGCCCAAAATATCATCAATTAAATTGATTAATTAAATTCAAATATCATTAATTAAAATATCATTAATTAAAATGATTTATTTGATTCAAATATTAATTAAAATGATTAATTGATTCTGAATATTTATTTTGTGAAAATACCAGCTCAAGTTCAACACATATAAAAGGGCTAAGGAGATGATTAGTGATGGTATAGCAAAAAAATCTTCATAATGACGCTTAAACAATTCAAATAGAATGTCACAATTATTTTCAACCAAACATCAATATGGCAACATAAAGAAATAAATAAATAAATATTGGTGAGAAACCCCTTAGGGTCTGTCTACAAATGTCCCCTGTAAAACAATGGTCACAAATAATATATAATAGTCAAATGGATTCTCTATAATTTAGATAATATGTCATTAGTTTCCCTATTCATTTGAGGTTACTTAAAGGTAATCACAAAGAAATCCTTTGGGTTTAAAAACATTCTTTAAAAGAGAGTTGCTTTAAAAACAAAACTAGGCTTTAGAAATAAATTAGTTCAAACTTTAAAACATTTATTTGATAATTAAATAACATTTAAACTCCTCATTTAAAAATAATTAAACCTAATTAAGTCTTAGTTAATCCTTAATTAAACCATAATTTGATTATTAACTGAATAATGATTAAACCCTTTAATAAATAATTAATTAATTAAAAAAATTCTTAATTAAATAAATAAATAATACTTAAACCTTAGTTAACAATTAATTAATAATTAATCTTTAATTAATTAACTAATTATAATTAACTTACTTGATTAATACTTAAGTACTAATTACCTTGTTAACTAATGATTAAGTACTAATTAGCTTACTTAATTAGTTAATTAAATAATCATTAAATAAATAAGTAATTAATAATAATCAATTATCCATACTTAAAATAAGTTTTGAAAATACTTTTCAAAAATATCTTTAAGTATAAACATTTTAAATTAACTAAAAGATTACGAACTGCATCTATAGCGACCATCGCTATATGACTGGATGACCCGTAATTTTTCAAAAGTTGAAATTTTGTTTTCTAAAATTTAAAACTTTAACTCTTGGAAACTTCAACACTTTTCAAACATAAAATACATGTTTTTGAAAAACTAAATAAGTTTTAGACTCGAAAATATTTTTAAATTTTAAAACCAAAGCTCAAAGCTATTACAAAAGCGATTTCATGTCGCTTGACTAGTAAAGGTGCTAATTTTTCTTAGCATACAATCATACATTCAACATCATAACACATAATCACATCACAACATATAAGCATGTTATAACCAACATATACAAACAAGATTATAACTTGCAAACTAACTTGACTATTAACTTCCATATTCAGAGCTATACATCATTTTGTCTCAACACATACAGATCCATCCAAGTCAACACAATATATATCCAAACAAACATCATATATTACAACAAGGCAAACATATATTTTAAGTTTAGAAAAACTAGTTAAGGGTTATAACTTTTCTCACCTAAACGCTAACCAAACCCTTACTAACTCCGCCCGAACTTCACTAAAACTTGAAAACGACCTTAGCTCTTTACTTTGCTCAAACCAAAACTTGATTTTTGGAAGGGATAATCCCTAAATGATTTCAGCGATGGAGTATCAAGGCTTGGCCTTGGTGCTTGAGGGCAGATAGGGTCTTATTTAAGGAGGAGGGGGGTTATAGGAAGGGAAGTATGGGGTTTAAACAAGTTATTCGTGAATTTTTTTTAAAGTGATAAGTTGGGATTTTCTCACTTTTGGAAACTAGGTATCCATTAAGAGCTTAATGGAAAGGAGGAAGGTTTTGAAATAAGAATGAAATAATGAAAATGAGGGAGGAGAAAGTGAGAAAATTGTTTTTATGTAACATGAATTAGCTAAATTACCTAATTGCCCTAAGGTACTTAACCTCCACAAATCTCATGCCACCTCATCTTGATCTCTCTCTCTATCTCATCCTTTCCAAGCGCAAGCCCCCCCCTCTTTGTCCCCCTCCTTCCAATGCTCCAACATGAATTAAATTCCATGTACTTAAGTTTCAAAAGGCATCTTTTTATTTTAAACATTTTCTTTTTATTTTTATACAAAGGTCACATCTACTTATATACTAACTTAAGTATATATATGTATTAAAACATATCCTAATTATTTTATAAATGAATGTGTATATATTTATACTAGAGTTCACAATGTTTCTGACAACTTTTATTCGACGAAAAGCCGAAAATTCGAAAAAACAATTTTCAGTCACATTTTTTATTTTTCTTTGAACTTGATATTTTTGTAAACAAGTTCTGAAAACAATTTTTTGTAAAGAGTTTATTTTAATTATAAAATATATTATTTGAATATTTAAAATTAATTAAATATTCGTAAATCAAAGTGGTGAAATTTTGGGACGTTACACTCTACTATGTTATTTTCTATTGTAATTTGGCCCCTGCATGGGTAGGACTTTGGGGTTAATTTGGAAAAATGTATATAATGGATATTAAGACAATTTATATGTGATGTAAATATTTTAATTGTTCTGTTTAGTTAGACAGCTATATACATATATACCAAACTCACTTTTGTAGCTTGAAATTAATTCTGTTAATGACTGCAGCATCATCAGTGTTCATTTTCGGGTTTAAAAAAATGGAGGATGTCGCAAATTTTGTCCAGTGATTCTTCGTGCGTTGTGTGCCATACAAATCTAGTTAGGCCGGTTAACAGATACTTCTAGATGCGGATAGGATCATATCCGCATTTGCATTCGAAATAATATTTCGGATATCGGATAACCGCATCAGCGGATACAAACGGATATTGGATATTTATCCTATCCACTGACGGTCAATAAATCAAGAAACATAAATAGAAAATTTTGTTTTTATCATTAGTATTTTTCGATCCATTGATTTTATAAGTACGAAAAATTAACAAATATGATGATGATAAATTGTATTGAAAAGTTAATATCTATTAAATGCATATAATATAAACTATTAAATTAACAAAACAGTAAATACGTATTTTATTGTGTTGAAATACACGTAATATAAACTAGATTCTTGACAAAAATCGAACGAATGATTTCAGATTTGGATGACTTCATATCTACATCTATATCCGTTTTTATAATATCAAATATTTTTCCGCTTTTCAAATACAGATGCAGATGGATGTTGAATTTTTCAAATATTTATCGATAAACTTTATTTGAGTACATGAATTATTTTATATGGTTGTATCTTAATAAGGAGTTTTTGAAATAATATCATATTAGAATATGACACTAAAACATAATCCTTCTATATAAAGCATAAATAAGCCAACATGTTTGTCTCAGTTGGTTGGTAGTTCGGATTACGCGATTAAAGGACATTTTTTCGATTCTCGAGATCGACACTTGTTGGCATCAGTTACTACTAGAGCAATGGTCATTTCCAACGGCTGCTAGCCATCGGCGACCATCGCTAGCCATCGGAAAAGCCGTCGCTATGGCGTATGCGCTTTCTTTCGATTTACGACGGTATTGACGATTATTTGACGATGGCTACTCATGACACTTTCTAAGGGTTTTATGATGGTTTTCGGTGCCCACATGGCATCCAAACATTCCTTAGAGCTATCGAAAACCGTCGCGAACCATCGGAAATCTAGGCACTATTTTTGTTCCTATAGCTATTCGATTCATGTGCTACACATACATATCAAAACTCAATTTCACATATATCCAATATCCAAACTCAAGCAACACATAATCAACTTATATCTAATATCCAACTCAATCCCCACTAATTCAATACTTAAAACAAAAAACAAACAAATAATACACTAAATAATCAACATCCAACATCCAGTATATACAATCAACATCCAACATGTCAAAACAAACCAACTATCATCCAACATAGCATCAAAATGTACATCCAAATACATCAATTTTAAAATGTCCAAACATAAACGCAAAGTAACATACCCATCAAGACTCATCGTCAGCTTCAGAACCACCCGACAAAGGAAATGACCCATGTTGGTGCGTCTCAACCAAGCGCAAGTTCAATTGCGCCATCTCCGTAGCACAACGGTGGTCTTTCTCCTCCAGCTCGGCGATCATAGCTCTAAGCTCTGTGATCTCTTCTTTGTCCTGAGCGTTTTGATATGCTTTCTACGAGGACCTAGCCTGCATATAATCAAGAGATATGTCAAAAAATCAGAAATGTATATTAGTGGCTAGTGTAAACTAAGAAGGAACAAATAAGTCAAGTTTAATTATTTGTTAAAACGTTAATGATATATTTTTTCTATGAAAACTTTTTTTGATTATTGGTTTAAACTTATAAGTTAGTACATTTTTAGAAATTACCGCTTGATTCCCAAAGCCATAACGCCTATTTCACAATGTACGTTTCATGATGGACTCAAAAATCATGTCCTCCTCATCAGTGGTCAACGAATCCCGTTCCGATCCCTCCAACATCCATGCTCGTGCTTCTGCAAATTTTTCCTACAATGGAAAATAAAATATAATTGAAATTCACACAATATTATTTTAATTATTCTTTATAACTAATTAACTAAAATATGCTTAATAGGATTCATTTGCTTTATCATCACTCCATGTGTGCGATATTGAGCTATCTCTGTTTGTTTGCTTAGTGGCATGAGTATGAGCAAATACGTCCATATAGCAGACGAGACCGCCGTGCTTTTTTTCCTGAAATAATTACTACGTATTATTGTTGTTTATACAAAATTACATAAGTTAATAACTGTTTATAATTGCAATTAATAAATTTATCGGATCCCCACGATAATGTTGGAATGATTTGGAGTCACCTTGATGTATAATTGGGTTCTTGTTCCTATTTGCAGAGTTCCTCGCTTGGCCAAATCATTGGTGGTCGCAAAGTCTTTTGTCTATTAGCTATAAAGTTTTTCTATCTTTTCTAAAATGGTGATTTATATGAAGAAAACATTGATGACAATCAAACCATGATACTTTCTTCTCATGCGTTAAAGAAAATGACCACGCTTCTTCCATGCAATAAGGACAAGCTAGACGATCGGCCGTACTCCAACTGGAAAGCATTGCATACGTTGAAAATCGCTAATAGTCCATAACAAAGAAGCGGACATATGGAAATTCTTTTTTTAAAATGTTATATGTTTCAACTCCTTTATACCATAATGTTTTCAACTCTTCAATCAACAGTTGTAAATAAACATCGATTGCTTATGTCGGATCATTAAGGCCAGGGACGACAATAGTGAGAAACATTATGAAGTTTTCATACACATCCACAGAGGTAAATTATAAGGTGTAATGATTATAGGCCAAGAAGAATATTTAGAATCAAATTAAGAAAATGGTGAAAATCCATCTGTACATAAACCAAGTCTAACATTACGGCTCTCTGCTGCAAAAGCAGGATATGTCTTATAAAAATATTTCCATGCTTCTCCATCAGCTGGGTATGTTAATGTATCTTCTTCATGTGTTCTCACACTGTACCATCTCATATGATGCGCGGTTACAGAGGATGCGTATAACCATTGAAGCCTATGAGTTATAGGTAAGTAATGCATACGCTTGTACGGAACTTCCTTTCCCTTCTTTTTTCTTGGTTTGTATCTTTCCTCGTTACATATTCTACAATTCCTCAGATTGATGTCTTCTTTCCAAAACAACATGCAACCATTTAAACATGTATCTATTTTTTGATACGATAAACCAAAAGAAGACATAAGTTTTTTCACTTCATAATGGTTTTCGCACATCAAATTATCGGGTGGCATATGTTGTTTTGCAGCTTGTACAATAGCTGTAAATCAGGATTCTGTGAAGTTGTATTTTGATCCATCGCAATGTATTCTTCAGTTACTTATAATTTGGTACCACTTGTGTAGTCATCCTAAAGAGGTTTTTAAGCAGCATCCAATAAATCAAAGATTTTTTTTGCTCCAATATTTGGTTCTTCTTCGACATTAACATCGTCATCATCAACTTCAAAAGTAGGGAACATCGATCGTGCTGCATCTTCAACTGTATCTTTTATGGGATTCATCGTACAATTTCATTACCTACCTCTTCCTCTGAATGTACAATACTTGATGCTACAAGTTCTCCATGACGATCCCACACAAGATAATTCGTCATGAAACCATATTGGCACAAATGGACTTTAACCATATCCGATGTCAAATGCTTCAACAATTTGCACCCACTGCATGGATAACGAATTTCTCTGTCCTTTTCATTATTACTTAAAGCGAATTCAATAAACACGTATACACCATTATAAAAATGTTCCCTTATCGAGCCTCTTATTTCCCATACATCCAGGTCCGATCAACAAAATAATTGACCATTTTTCCTATTTAAAAAAATATGATAGAGATTAAAAAAAGTATTAATCATTTTATGGATTGACATTTGATTTTTCAAATCATTTATTAATTAATATTCATTTATGCATTTTAGGGATTGACACAAGTTATGAATAGAATATTAAATTTTTAGTTATTGTTTTCTACTTTGATGCCCCGTCATCCTACTTTCCATTACAAATACAGTAGTAATTACATTTCGTAAATCATTTCATTTTAAACAATTCAACAAAATTTTGGCAGTACTTCCCCTTTGTTCGCTTTATCGTACACAAATACGTGTACACAGGGAACAAAAAGGAAGTGTTGTCGAAATTTTGTAAACCGTTTAAAATGAAATGATTTACAAAATGTAACTACTTTATTGTGTTTGTAACATATCTAATACATGGACAAATCTGACAAATATTGTATCAGATGAATATAGATGTCTGTTCTATGATAAAAACGAATATCCATATAACGATCATATACAATACTTGTCAAATGGAGCCAAAAACTCTCTAAGGGATATTAATTATATACATAACATATATTAGCATATATAATTCATTTATGCATTGTAATGTTTTAATAATTATATAATTTTTTTTTCATTTTTTATAACATCTTCTATGCTTCCAATTATAACAAATTATGGATATAATATTATATTTCAAAAAAATAAACTTCATCATGCACTCATTTATTTATTAATTTTATCGGATTCGACATCCAAGTAAACTAGATTTGTTATATAAACTATCAACCGATAATTAATCTTCAATAATAATATTTAGATTGACATTGACATTTTAGCACACTAATTAACACTAAATCATATCACTAATTCGACACATAAACTAATTAACCTAAGTTTAGCCATAATTATATTTTAATTATCGGATTTACACACTTATAACTGTAATTAGCATATCACAATCAATAAACATACAATTGCAAACACTCTAGGGAGTAGTATCATCAAATACAACTGCAAATTAACACTAATTTAACATATTAGGGTAAACTGGAGTTAGAAAAAAATACCTCTTTTTGCTGAAATTGAAGTGTTGAAGGCCGGAGAGGAGAAGTTGGAGATGTTTCTGGTGGTGGCGAACGATGTACAGCAGTGGCGGTCGAAGGTGGACGAATTTGGGGGAAGAGGGAGGGTATGGGGTGTGATTTGGAGGAAGAAGATGGAACGACGTGCATCGGTTTTCGACGGCCGTCGACGGTACCTTTCCGACGGTTTTCGATGACAAAAGTTCAGTTATTACAGAATTGCCATGGCAAAACCACACCGTTGGAAAGAGCCGTCGACGGCCGTCGCAACCTTCCGTTGCGATAAACAGTAATTCCAGTAGTGAGTGAACCATGTTTAAAATAATCCTATTGCATAAATATGCGTTTGTTGGTTCATATGGTAGAAACTGTAGAGACTCCTCTTTAAACTACTTTGGAGTTCCAAGTAATCATAAAAATCATTTAATTCATGGTTAAGAACTCTTAGTAATCATTTCTAAAATTATAAATTCCAACTTTTACATTCATATGCTATTATAGCTCAGTATTAAAAGTCCTATCAAGCTTAAAATATTTCAATTTTCTTGTAATTTGCAATCTAATATTTTTTTGAGGACTTCTCGAATATTTATGAGTAGTGTTAACAACATAAATTATTTAACGATGCATTTTTATATTTATGAGTAGTGTTAACAACATAAATTATATAACGATGCATTCTTATATTATTTAGCGAAGAAAAAAGCTTTCAGTTATGAACTGTAATTTGTTTTGGAATTATCTTTTTCTCGAACATTATTAATAAACAATCATTGACAAATCCACTTTAGTTATCACAGACCACACAAAGTATAACTAAATTTTCGAAGCACAATAACTTTATACAATTAATGGTAACATCAAGTATCAATTCCTAACTTGATAAGCATTATACAATATGAACGCTTATTAATTTTTGAATGCAAGCAACATAGATTCAAAAGGGTTTATCATATGCTTAACAAAGGTTTATCATATGCTTAACAAATGAATATATATATATATATATATATATATATAGTGTTCTAAATCTTGTATTGTGAATCATTTTAAAAGTGAAATAATGAAATACTCCAAGTATGTTTCGGAAATAACATTCCAAGAATTGCATCAGTACGCTTAATGTCATCCAATACTTAGTGTGTGTATGTATCAGTGATTTAAAGACCCGATCCAACCACGATTCAACCATGGTTAATTTTGACCTTGAAGCGCTACGATTCTGAAAATAAAATAACCATGTGCGTGTACAAATCCGTAGTCTAACCTTAAAGCTTTGAAAAATCCTCTAGACCGACCTCTTTGAACTACACGGTTCTTCAAATTTGAGAAAAAACCACCGCTTCACTCTTAATTTTTATTTCACATAATTAATTTAACAAATAATTTTATAATCTTAGTCGCTACTTTATTTGGTTACATTATCAATTTTGGACGATATGATATATTATTAGTGCATATTTTATGAATCATTGTTGAACTAAACTTGTTATATCTTAAAAAATAAGGAATTTTACAATTTTGCGTAAAGAATTATCCTAATTAATATTTATTATCAAATGTTCTAAAATAAGTATTTTAATGGTTAATATATTAACTACAATTGGTTAAATTTTAACATTAATTGAAGTAATTTTATATTTAAATCGAAAAATAGAAATAATGATCAATGCGGTTCTTACAGTATGACCGGTTGAACCACTATAATCTTTGACCTTGCATCAATACGGTTCGATTCACGGTTCAATCTTCGAAAGTATGATATGTATATACACAAAATATATTGTATTTATATTTAGCTTATTCAATATTTATATTTAGTTTATTCAGTATATAACACTTTCAAAGAATACCGTAACTGTAGTAACTCTATGGGCGTTCTTTTTAATTATATTACACTCTTGATCGGGTAAAAGGACATGGGTATATTGTACACTGCATAGCTTAGTGCACACCCCTTACAATTCTCTTCTTTATGTTCGATCTAACTTCCGCTGCACAAACTGTTTTGTTGATCAGTAAATAAGGATAAATTTTAAATTTGGATAATTTTAAAAATTAATTACAAATTTATGTCAGTTTAATAAGAGTGTTATTTTTTTTTTAAATAGATTGCGGCATTTGAAATGGCGCGATCTATTTACAAAGAATAAAAGAGATGAACCGGTGACGCTGATATGACATAAAATAACTTATTTTTATAATAGTTTATAAAACTGATTTAAATTTGTAATTAGTTTTTAAAATGATCCAAATTTAAAATTTATCTATAAATAATCCAACTCCAAGATACATTAGAGATAACGCACATCATTCAGGTGTAGTTTTATTGCACTTCCCCAAGATCAGCAGAGAACCACGTTATTTCTTATTTCATATACATACTTCGATCCGCAACAAGTGAAGAAACTCTAAAAACCTCACATATATTTATTCTACACTTATTTACCACGATACATGGCATAAACCCTCAACTTAAGCTTGAGACCTAGGTTCAAACAAAGCAATCTCCTGCCCTCTATTGTTCCTCAACCTCCATGCCTCCTCCCTCGAAACCCTGTAAGCATTCATTATCACCTCAATCGGCATTCCCTTAAGTATTGAGTCCTTCCCTACAATATTGCTAACCATCGCATTATCATTGGTAAAGAAGGATATATACTTGAACCCTTCCTCGCTCGCCTTGATCAACGTCGCAAAACTCTGTGGCACAACCACCACCTGACCCTTCCGCACCTCATTTTCATGCACATTCTTCCCATTTTGGTTCACGATTTCGACCCGAGCTCGACCTTGTATGATGTACACTATTGCATGGGCATTCACGTTCCAGTGTGGTGAGAACATTGCATTCTGCACACACAATGTCATCCATTATGGTACCATATAAAAGAACATATAAGTATATATCACTATACAAACTTATTAGTTACCTTCTTGACAACACCCTTTTCGATGTTCAGGTTAAGCTGTTTAAGAATAGGAAGCTTTTGGCCATTTAAGAGGGTCACTCTCCCTGCATTAGGGTTGTAAATATCTGCACGTTCCTCATCGTCTATGTTTTCCTTGATGCTCAAAGAGCAGAAGGCTTGTTCCAGGCCATTTTCTGCTTTTGATCCGTACTCTTCTCTTCTTGAAGGTTTGACGACATGGAACTCTTCTTCTACTCGAACTATCTCTCCTCTATTGTCGTTTCTGCCCTTCAGTTTATCCACTAGCTCCCTACTGATGCCCATTGTTTCTGCCAGGGACTCCGAGTTGAAACCATCTAGAATGTTCCCGCTCTCTTGAGCATCTTCGAACGAGTGTTGCTCTCTGCTCTTCTGCTTCCTTCCAGCTAGCATGAATTGCTACACAAGCATTTAAAACGCACCTAAAATGAGCTTAAAATATTGACCTTTTTCTTAAATTTTTTTAACGTCATTTCATATTTGAACCTGCTGTTTTAACATTACTTAAAAAGACCATGTATTTCTTGCCTATGCAGCTCAAATTGACATTTTATAGGTCCGAAGTAGTTTGAATGTGTAACAAAAGAATAATATATTTACTTTTGGACTCTGATCAAGTTGATTAGCAGTGTTGCTGTGATCAATAAGAGTAACGGCGATAACGGGCTTGTTGCCATTATTGTAGGCCCAATGTGAAACTCCAGCTGGCACTGCAAGTACATCCCCTTCACGGAACTGGTTGAGTCTCTGGTGCTGGTCCTCGCTTTGCTGGAAAGACTGGAAGGATTCAGGGCAGCCTGGCACCACTGTGCCTGAAAACCCACTACCTGCATACATGCATAGCTACTCATCGTAAACATGAATACAAACTATATGTTTTGAGTAATAGAGTAAATTGGATTTATAAGCCTGCCTTGGACAATATAAATAAGGCGAGGTGAGTTGATGTAGGAAGGAAGAAGAAGGCCCTTTGGCTGAATGACCCTTCTTTGCACTGTAACGCCTACGCAGTCGAACACGTCGTTCCTCTGACTGAAGAACTCGGTTGTGCCCATTTGTGACTCGACCTTTCTTGTGGCTTGTTGAGCAGTTATTTTATCGATGTCGCACCGATTGCGAGATGTGCCGAGCCTGCGGTCAGAACTGAATAGGTCGTCTTGGGCGATGCAGCAGGTTGTGAGGAGGACTAGGAAATAACAAAGAGAGACTTTAGAGAGTGCCATTGCTGTGTAGTAGAGCTGTGTGTGTTGATTTTGTCTGATGATTTGGATGGTAAGTGGAGGCTTTTATAGGGGAAACGGTTTTGAGTGAAGGGTACAAGTGTATTGACACGTTCCATGTTGCATGCCTGGGTTATGGTGATGGAGATTGTGAAGTGGATGCGTGGCTTGGGGTGATGAGAAGTGTACAAAGATGGACAGCCACGTACAAATACAGTCCATGTTCTATTTCTTTCTTTTGTTTTCAGTGGAATATAATTCCATACAAGTTAAATTTTATTATCTCGTCATAATTTAGTAAATACAAGAAAGTGGAGAGGGCAAAAAAAAAAAAAAGGTGTTTCTAATGTCTTCAACAGACTCGGTGACGTTGTTGGTAAACCGATATGTGGATACTAGGCAATACAATAATCCTACCTAGTCCGCAGCTGCGGCGCAGTGGAAAGGAGGCTTGAGTTCTGGTAAAAAAAAACTCAGGTTCGATTCCTACCATGCGCTTCCCCATTTTATATAAATTTATCCGAAGGTATGGGGGCTTGGATTAACGGACGGTTTTACTATACCCTCCTCAGGAGTTTACCGATCCGCCGGTTCTTCTGAATTTTCAAAAAAAAAAATCCTACCTTAACAGAAACAATCGCATTGGTTGTTGGCACAATTTACAAATTTAACGTTACATTCTCTATGCTTTCGTAAGATTTTTTCACTTAGATAGTAGAACGTTACAAATACTCATATGCCATCCAATCAAGACTTCTTTTGAGAACGATAAAAGAGTAAAATGGCCACATATAGTGTTAGATCAGATGTATCGGACAGCAAACAAAAGGTGCAAATTTCAAAAAAATTCAAAAACGTTTCCTTTATAATTCATTATGTACCAGATCTTTTACGGTGTTATCATCAACAGTTTATTTACATTATATCATATTTAATGCTAACTACGTGGATTCTATTTGAATTCTAAGTTATATTATCATTACATTAACAATATTAATTGGATTTAAAATGTTATTATTTGTTTACAATATTTACTGAGATGTCTTATTACCAAACTAAATAACATTTACTAAATGATAAATTTAATAATAAAATAACTTTCACATATAACACACATACACACATATATACATATACATACCATTGTTTCAAATCTCGTTCATCTCATCCGAGATCTTATTTGCGAACTTGGACGAGACGATATTTTGCGAAACGAGACATTTAATTTTGTTTATATATTATTTGACATTCCTCTCGTCAAAGATAGTGAGAAGTGAGATCTCAATAGAAGATCTTATACGAAGTTATGCTTTTTCATTTGCATATTTCTTTTACTTCTTATATGAGTCCAAAAGAAATTACACTCTAATTACATGTTACTTGCCCTCTAATTCTTCTTTCACATTTTAAGGACTAAGAAAAAATAAAGACTTTTAGTTTACTTTTTAACTTTTAATATTCAGATGAGTAGGAATCATTCAATTGATACCAAATCAATCGTGTTATCACTATGATCTAGAATGTTAAATTAATATTTTCATCTTATATAAATTATGTATGTTAATGTTTATATTTTGATAACAATTACTACAAAAGTCTTTAAAATATCAAATATAGACGCATAAGTTACTCTGAGATAGTCCCGAGATGGATTTTAAAATCCAATATGTCAATCCGAAATGTACACCCAATATACACCATCTCACCCAATGCGAGATATTGTGTGTAAAGTTCTCAAGACAAAACGCGACAGAAATCCAAAATTTAAAACCTTGATATATACACACGCGTTTGAGCGCTCGCGCGCGCACCCACTCATATATAATTTTATTAATTTTATTTTCAGACAATAAATTCCGAATGATAATAATTAATAAAAATAGTTTTAACATATATACAAATTTTAATATTTCTCAATTTGATATTAAAAATTTAAATGGTTATGATTCTTCTTGATTCAAATATCAAATATTCGACACCATGTAGACGTCCCGCGTAGGGTATTTATGGACGCCTTTTTTCGACGCCTTAGCGACGCCATGTTTTCGATGTTATTGACGCCATGCCGACTACAATTGAAATTGTGTAACTAGGAATTTCCGATGTCTTACCGACGCCATGTCATACGTAGTTAAATTGTCAAATTTAGATTTTTTGATGCACTATCGACGGCTTATCAGCCCCACAGTTGAAAATAATTTGCAATATTTTTGCTACATTTCTAACCTCAATCACATATTCAAATATATACAATATATATTCATCTCACTATCATCACAATACCAACCAAATATTATCACAATATCATCTCAATACCATCATAATATAAACATAATAATATCATAAACATTATCCAGAATAATAATATCCAAATAATGTCATCCTGATATCCAAACAGAATCATCATATAAACCAAACATCCAAACAATAACAATACAAATACTCCCTACTTCCTGGAACCATGCCCATCATCACCATCTCCATCACCATCATCATCACCAGAAATGTCCTCGTACGGAAACTGTCGCAAAAATGTATTCGTAAGTAATCCAAGCTTCTTCTCTAGTTTACCGACGTGTGACTTCAAACGTTGGTTTACTTATTTTACAGCTTTACTAACTGCAATAGCTCTATCTAATGATAATCTCTACATTTTTAACCAAATTTGTTTGTTAATAACGTGCAATTTTTTATTTCAACTATTGTATTTATTGGAACAAAATTTGTAAATTTGCGTCAATCATATATTTGTTTAATTAATTGAGTGATTTAACTTATTTATTTGTTTAATTTATTGTATGGTTTAAAAAACCTATATTTGTTTAATTTATTGTGTGATTTAAAAAATCTATATCTCTTATTTAATTTATTGAAAATAATTTATAATTCAGTTCAATTATATATATAGTTGTTTTAATTGAGTGATCTAACTTATATACTTGTTTAGTTTATTGTGTGCTTTACCCAAAAGTCTATAATTTAACTCGAATATACTCTTGTATAATTTATTGAAACAAAGTTTATAATTTAATCTAATTATATATGTATGTATGTATGTATGTATATAATTTATTGAGTGATTTAACTTTTACAAACATACTCTTATTTAATTTACTGAAACAAAATTTATAATTTAACTTAATTATTTATACATTTGTTTAATAAATTGAGTGACTTAACTTATATATATATTTTAATTTATTGTGTGATCTAAAAAAATTTATAATTTAACTCGAATAAACTCTTGCATAATTTATTGAAACAAAATTTAAATTTAACTTAATTACATATATATATATATATATATAATTTATTGAGTGATTTAACTCATACAAACATACCATTATTTAATTTATTTAAACTATATATACATTTGTTTAATTAATTAAGTGATTTAACTTATATTTGTTTAATTTATTGTGTGATTTA
The DNA here is from genome assembly GCA_030737815.1 of Allium fistulosum. Lineage (NCBI taxonomy): Eukaryota > Viridiplantae > Streptophyta > Magnoliopsida > Asparagales > Amaryllidaceae > Allium > Allium fistulosum. Next base: position 407,044,556 of record CM060908.1, on the reverse strand, counting down.
AAATATATATATTTATTTATTTATTGACACAAAATCTATAATTTAAGCTAACACTATAACAAAATATCCTTTTTACAACGGGAAATACCCGTTGTAATAAGGGTTTCACAATGGACCGGCGCCCGTCTTATTATGCGATGTTGTAATAGACCTAAAAGATTTTACAACAGTTTAAAACCGTTGTAGTAAACATTTTTACATGGTCCAAAGCCATTGCAATAGAGTTTTTTACAATGGACATGGACTGTTGCAATATGCCCTAGCTACAACAGGCATTGATCGTTGTAATAGGTGTCTATTACAATTGTTTTTGCCCGTTGTTAAAAAAGATACAAAATTAAAAAAAAAATTAGACCGTTAGTTCAACATGTATACATATCGTACTCACAATTGCTAAAAAGCCAAAACAAATTATGCATTCACATAATTTATAAAGTCGCACATTTAAAATTCTTCTTATACATATAGTTACATTTACAAAATCAAGAAGTAAAAAAGAACATGCTCCATGATAAAATAAATTATCACCTATAATCCTAAGTTGAGAAATCTAGCATAAACTTTACTTTGACCTCTGATGGAAGATGCATCTGTTAATAGTTTTTGTCCAACCAAACTGCTGTTGTTGTTGCTTTTGCTTCCAATATGGGCTAGATATTTGCTTATGTTTGTAAGAATCTAACTTATTTGAAAAAATAAATAATTATTTAACCATAGATAAGATACAAGTATTTAAGTACTAATCACCTCGTTGTTGGGAATTCTATGCAAGAAATATGCATGTTTTGTGATACCTGAAGCTCTCGCTTTTACTACAAACTTATCCCCACTCTGTAAATCAATGCAATGAATTAATGAGTTCATATGTATTTTGATATTCTCCATTTGCACAAAATATTTGTAGTGTCCATTTTGCTTACTCTTAAAGGTCCGGAAACTTGAGTGTCATATTAGTGAATGCCATCATTCCACCAATTCTTCCAATGGCATATGCGTAACTGCGTTGCAGCCAATTCCCACACTTCTAAGGTATTCATAATGTCCTGTAAATAATAATACATGCAATGTCAACAAAAAAAATTATACTTTGTAAGCAAAAAATACATGAACAAATGCTATAACTAGAACTACATCTCACCATAAAGAAAGTACATAAGAAACATGAGTTTTATGAATAGGAACTGACATTTTGACCTTTGAAAAGAGAAAATAAATTGTTTGCATTGATCAAACACAATGGTCTAGAGTCTTAAGAGAGTTAATGAATTAATCAATATGCATATTAGTGTAGACTTTAAAATAAAGCGGTTAGAAATATGAAAATGATCACAAGTAGCAATAATCTTAAATATGATACGTGTGGTGAATTTGAAGAATAATAAAGGTAAAAGAATATAGTAATAAATGAAATGCTAGACAAAAAAAATTCAAAATATTGACAAATGTATTTAGTGGTCAAGACAGTAAAAGTGTGTTAAGGAATTAAGCATAAGGCATATTAGGTATAATGAGGAAGCAAATATATATAACATCAAAACAAAAGGCCACTACACTAGAAAAGCGATTTTGCCACGGCTTTGAGCCATGGCTAATTAATTTTGCCACGGTTCTGAGCCGTAGCAAAATTGGCAGTGGCAAATATTTTGCCACGACTCTAGATCGTGACGAAATAATATTTTGCCACGGCCTAGAGCCGTGGCAAATCAAACTTTTTCCACGACTTTAAGTCGTGGCAAAATTAAAAACAGCCACAGCTCATAACCATTTTAACCATAACTCAAATCCATTCCTAAATGCATTTTTGAAATATATATAGTACATGGAATAAATAACGTAAATACAAATAATAGATGACAAACCCATCATTCTACATGGTGCACACAATTTATAATACAACTACTACAAGTGCTTGATTACAAACTTACAACTTTCAGTTCATACTACAACTTCATTTCATAGTGAAACCATCAATTCATAGTAAAACAAGTATACAACATCTATTGTACATTGTAAACACTAAACAACAAGAAAGAAATGATTCCTGAATTCGCCATCATAGTATAACGACTGCGGTTCTTAGTGAAGCATTAACATGCAGTAGCACTGACCAAGCACCAAACCTGTGCATAAATATAATTAAGTTTATGAAGAAATAACATAAGATATCAAATATATCATATAAAAGTTGTATTTAAAGGACTCGAAATAACAAAATTTATTGTACTTTTTTATGTATCATGAATTTGATTCTCTCTATACTTTTTATGTCAACTTAAACTTTGAAAAAAAATAAAACCTTTACAGAATCATCAATTTTCCAGGAAAGGGTTATTCCTTGTGACTTTATTAGTGTGATATAGACTTAACAGGTTGTCCACTTGAAAGGAAAACATCGGACATGAAAAAATTCCTAATCAATTGTACTCATCATATTGCACCAAAGCAGAAAATAGGAACTGTTTACATAGAAAAAATATCCCATATCAAAGAAAAATATTTGAGAAAACAAATGATACCAAAATGGATGATGAAGGCTTACAAAATTCAGTTATGCATCACAGTTCTAAAATTATTTTTTGTATTCAACAACTTCAAAATGTCATGAAACAGGTAATTTATTTTCTTATGCATATATTTATCCTACCAATTTTAAAGAGATCAATTCTAACAGATGCATGCATGCATTTTTTTACATTTTCTTATGACAATTTTAGATGGACCAAAGAAAAAAAGCTATGCTAATGTTAAGGTATAATTTAGAGATGATGAAATATTAATTAATGCAAAAAGTATTTAATTTTGTTGATTAATCACAATTAATTTACAAACCAGTATAACAATTGATATCTAGAATATTTAATATTACTTACAATAGATGTGAAATATTATAATATTATAAACCTATTATTTATAATGTTATTAACAGTTAATTTAAATAGGTCAATAATAGGTCAGCTTATATTATTTAAATTTCAGGCTTGAATTAGGAAACTACTTTACTGATATCATATTATAACTATTATTGAATAAGTCAATAATAGTTATTTAAATAACTAGTTACGTATGCTCTCTTTATATCACTACGCCATAGATGGCCTATTGCAACGAAAATACAAGATGTTGCTAACTACAATGTAATGATAGCTATGCTGATTTTTGTCTATTACAACATTAGCTTCGGGATGTTAGCATAGATATCAACACTATGTTGCAGTAGCTATAGACTTATAAAAATATTATAAAAAATGAGTGCGGGCTGGAAAAAAAAGCGGGAAGCAAAAACAAAGCGGCAAAAGTTAACAAAATATTGAAGGGTTTCACTCAAACACTTAACAAAATACGTACTCCGCCTCTCAAACACTCAAACACTCTGTGATTTCAATTAGGGCTAAAAGTTCTAAGTTTACAAGCTTAATTGGGGTTCGATTAGGGCAAGTTTGAGTTCAAGTTCAATTAGGGCTTCGGTGTTTCAATTAGGTCTTCAATTGGGGTTCGTTTGGGTTTCGAATTTCAGTTAGGGCTTCGATTTAATCTGCTGCTTAAGGTATCACTCTATGTATATTTCAAGTTTTTCTTGATTTGATTGTTGTGTTGCCTAATTTACTGATTTACTTGTGAGTTCAGGTGTAATCATATTCCTGATTTTATTATTGTGTTTGTCTTTGTATGTTGTTTGTGTGTAAATTAGTGATGAACGACGAGGAAAAAATATGGGCAGAACTTCCTAAGTTCAGTGAAGGATATATCAGTGGAGTGAAACGTTTTATTCAAAATACTTTTTCTAGATTCGCGGTAGATGATGAAATTACATGCCCTTGCAAAAAGTGTCATAATCGCAAGTGGCATCGTCAAGAGGTAGTCTACGACCAGCTGATTTGGAATGGTCCATCTGAATTGTACGTGAAATGGATTTGTGAGGTTTCCTGTCTAGATCCTGAAAGGAGCGATAACAATATGGATCGTGAAGCGGGAATAAATTTTGGAGATAATCTCGATGAGATATTGCATCGTACTTGTGGAAATATGCAGAACAATGAAGGTGGATCTTCTGATGGAGCAAATGGAGTAGATGTCGATGCTAGAAAATTTCATCATCGTGTTGAAGAGGGAAATCAGCCATTATATCCTGGGTGTACTAAATTTTCGCGGTTAAGTTTCATCGTCAGGCTTTATTCTTTAAAATGCCTACATGGAATCACCGAGTCTGCATTTATCGATTTATTAGAGTTGCTAAAAGAAGCTTTTCCACAAGCCCACATCCCTTTATCTTTCAATGCTATCAAAAATATCATTAAAGATTTAGGCCTCGATTACCAAAGAATACATGCATGTCCAAATGACTGCATGCTATATTGGGTAGAAAATGAAAAGGAAAATAACTGCAAAACTTGTGGTTTTTCAAGGTGGGCTATACCGGAAAAGAAAGCGGGTGTTGACAATGATCCGGAGCAGTGGATTCACAAAGTACCAGCAAAAGTGATACATTATTTTCCATTAAAACCAAGGCTGCAAAGGATGTTCATGTCCAAGGAGTATGCAGAACTTATGATATGGCATGCAGTGGGACGAAAAAATGATGGCAGACTTCGACATCCAGCTGATGGCGAGGTTTGGAAGACGATGGATGCCAAATATCCTCATTTTTTATCTGAAAACAGAAATATCAGATTAGGAGTAGCAGCTGATGGATTCAGTCCTTTTCGTACAATGACTACAGCTCACAGCACATGGTCAATCATATTGGTAAATTATAACCTTCCACCTTGGTTATGCATGAAGCCAGAAAATTTGATACTTTCAACCCTTATCCCTGGTCCACAGTCTCCTAAGAATATCATTGATGTCTACATGCAGCCTCTTATCGCAGAATTGAAAGAATTATGGGGTCTTGGCATACAAACTTATGATGCCTTAACTAGTGCTAATTTCACGTTACGTGCAAGCGTGTTATGGACGATCAGCGACTTTCCGGGCTATGCAATGTTATCCGGCTGGACACAAAGGGTTATTTAGCTCGTCCCGTATGTCATTTCGAGACTTCTTCAACTTACTTGAAACATAGTAAAAAAATGTGCTACATGAATCATAGGAAATTTTTAGATCCGGAACACAAGTGGAGGTTTGATAAGAAAAGGCTCAATAGTGAAATTGAAATGGGAACATCTCTAAGAATTTTATCCGGGATAGATATTGAAGAATTGTTGGCTGGTTATGAAAATATTTTTGGGCAGAAAGAGGTCAACAAGCATAAAAATGAATCCCCTTTTAAAAAGAAGTCAATATTTTTTAATTTACCATATTGGAGTCACAATGTATGTCGACATAACCTTGATGTTATGCACATAGAGAAAAACATTTGTGATAACATACTTGGTACTTTACTAAATATTGATGGGAAGTCGAAAGACCATTTAAGTGCTCGGTATGATTTACAAGAGATAGGCATTAAGGAGGTCCTTCATCGAGTTCTATCAACTGATGGGAATTACCTTAAGATCAGGGCTGCCATATTTGCAATGACGAATAAGGAGAAAGAAATATAAAAGAGAGAGAGAACACAGTGAAGAATTTTGGAAGTGGTTGAAAGAGAGAGAGAGAGAGAACACAGTAGTGGGAGCTCCCAGAAGGTTCAGGGGAAAAACAAAGATGGATAAAGTTCATTCAAGGTCATATGACAAAAGAGTTCTAATCCAAATGAATCATCGGGGCCAACCTGTTTCAAACGATGACCAAGTAATGTCTGAACTGAGTGATTTTTTAGGAACACTGAAGATGAGTGTTCAACTTACTTACAAGTCTTGGTTTGATGTTCCTTCAAGTTTGAAAGGCACGCCGTGGAACTATGTCAAGGTAATTTGCAAACTTAGCTGAATTTTACTTAAATATATGAAACTTGTCACAAAAGTAGCATGACTGTTCTTTTTAATGTTTGATTTGTATTTAAGAAACGGTATATTATTCCGGATGAATGTGAATATTGGGTTTTGAAGTCAATTCGTGACTTTTGGAGGGGGTACAAGAGTCGTATTAAAAAGGCACATTATACGGCTTATGAAACTGATGAAGAGAGGCTTGAAAATAGGCCGGACGAAATTCCACTTGCGGATTTCAGAGTACTCTTGATGTATTGGGGAGATGAAAAAATTCAGGTATAATTTTAGGTTTTATCACAGAATTTTTTTCCGTTTTTATTCATTCAAATCAGGCAGATAAACATCTTTATTTCATGTTTTTGTAGTCCAAGGCCCTTACAAATTGTGCAAGTCGGAAATCGTATACAGACACATACACAATGCTGGTCCAAAACATTTTTCCCAAATTTGGCATAAGATGATATGTATTTTGCTTATTTTTATGGTTGGCTAGAGGTATGCACTTTATTTTATCTGAAATTCCTCTCCTTATTTAGCAAAGCGATATATGTTCCAAAATTAAAATAACTACATATATGTTCCAAAATAAAATATCACCTCACTCAAACAAATAAGCAAAATAAATATTAGTGATATATGTTCTGTTTATGATATAGAAGTTTGTAACTAAAAGAATAACAAGCAAGCTATATAATCTGATCTGTCACATTAATCATCCAGCAAATGTTTTTATTTCAATTTTAATGTATTAATTTTTATTGTATCTGTTTATTATTTTTGCATTTTCATATTAATTTAAGACTCAATAGCTATTAATAACATTTGCTAAAAAAGTACGTAAAATCTATAAAAATATAAATGAGCCTTTCTTTGCCCCATTTGACATAGAAAACTCAATTCTTCTTTTCTAAACCAGTGTCCGTCATGCTCATGCATTTGTACGCATTTGGTCAATATACGTCTGCAAGTTAGATGCATATTAAACATAAAATATGAGTCCAATCCATCTCTGTAGAAATTATGTAATTTGTAAACTATTGGATACACTCTTAACTCTTAAGCATATGGATGTCAAGTTGATGCCTGTCTTTTGTCTGCTGTATGTTGATGGCTTTACTGCCTTGCTAAGCTTAAATCATTTTAGTATTATATATATGTTCATGGCTCATGGGTTAATCACGGGGTAATCTTAGTTTTACATCAGAATCTTAGATGAATCATTGGATATTTGTTATATCTGTGCTTACAGTTAATAATCTGAAAGCATAGACATATGGAATATTTACTATGCAAATTTTCCTTAGCTCAGCCTTGAATTTTGCAAAACTGATACATCACTTGATACTATGCTTGAAAAAGCTCTGATATTGTTGCTACATATGTTGTGATTTTATACTTGTTGTTTCTTTATTTTTGTACTTGTAAGCTGCTTGAGAACTTACTGTTGCTCCATTTTTGCATCTATGAGTTGCTCGAGACTTTTAGCTTGTGTGCACTTGTGGTTTCTGTTCTTCATTTGAACCAAGATTTGTTTTTATGTAAAGGCGATCGTATTTACCTTAGTTTTGCTTTGACTTTGAGTATAATTTCTGAATTGATTAGTGATATATGTTCTGGAAAAATTGGTTTGATATTCTTTTGCTGTCTAACTTTTTGCATTTAATTTATATCAGTCCAACGAATCAGATGGAGAACTTTTTGTTAAAACTCGCAAGCGGAAAGAAGGAAAGATGTAAAAGACTGATACTTCAGTAATGAAGTATAGAATTGTAATAATTTTATTTTCTCTTCAATCAGATGTCAAAAAATGCTTCATTTTGCGCATCGACATTTTTGTAGAATTAGATCCTGTTTTGTTGAAACCTATAGCAAGATATTTTCTGAATCCATTTTAAAACTGTTAATAGATATTGCAAAACAATTCTTGTTTAAGAAACTTGTTTCAGAATTGTTAATTTTATTTAATGTCACATTTTGAAACTGCTTTATTTTGCAGGATAAGATTGAAAAAGCAATAGGTGAAGGAGGAAGTGATGGAGTTGTTCAAGAAATGATTTCTGATGGAAAGTCGCACGGTCCATCATGGCTTATAGGACAGCACACAAAGTCTATAGAAGTTTCAAAATATGCCCCAACAACAAGCACATACATACAGGAGCTGGCAGCAAACATAAGGGAAAATATAGCTGACGAAGTCGAAGCAAAGGTGAACAAGAAGGTCCAAAATGAATTTGATGCAAAGGTGAACCAAAAAGTTCGGGAGAACTTGACATGGGTGCTTAAGAAATTAGGCAAAGCAAACCCAGACATGCAAATTAATGTTGGGGATCTTTGTGCGACCGTCTGCGGTGATGGCACTGGAGGCACTAGAGGCACTGATGGCACTGGAGGCTCGCAAACATGAATGTACTGTTAATAAGTAGAATTTAGCATGTACTGGCTGTAACTATGAATACACTGGCTATGTTTTTAAGTATGTTTGTTATTTTGTACTTGACTAAGTAAAACTTGTGTTGCTGGTTATTCTGAAATGAAAAATTCTTTGTTGCAGTGTAATGTTGCCATTAGATATGATATAATGTTGTAGTATAATGTTGTCATAGATATGATATAATGTTGCAGTAGTATAATGTTGCAGTACATTTTCAATTTAAATTGCAAAAGGTGTTGCCATAGATATGATATAATGTTGTAGTATGTGATGTTAAATGTGGTAATAAACTGGCAAAGTGTTGCCATTGGATGATAAAAGTGTTACCATAGATTAATGAATATGGGCCCCACAACAGGGTTCCGTAAAGGTGGGCCACAGAATTAGTGGGCCCCACAATGTGGGCCCACATGTTGGGGCCAGTGTGGGGCCCACTTTTTAGTAAATTTTGTACCTGTGGCAACAACAGAACCGATGTTGACCTAGAGCCGCAAAGATGTTGCCTATGACTCTAGGGCAACGCGGCAAAATGCATCACCGAGAAAGTGTTGCATTTACCCTTTTTTAGCCTACAACAATATTTTTTGACACTTCCTGCATCACTTCTTGGATGTTGCAGTATGCAATCTATGGCGTATTATATCCTATTATTAAGCTAATTGTTATTTATAATAGTATTAACAGTTAATTAATTTTTATTTATAATTATATTCCAAAAAGTATTATATTGATACTATTTTCGATACAACAATATTAACAATAATGATATCATATTATAACTCTAGGATAAAGAAATAGAAATATTTTTGTCATGTACATATGTGTGTATGTTTATATGTATGCATATACATGTATGCGCACATATGTATGTATCATGTATGTATGTATGTCATGGTATATGAACTGGGCAAACCTTGCACATTGGAGCAACCAAAACAGCACCATCCCAATAAGCTGGATTTTTTCTATGTAGAAGTAGTATGACCATTGCTCCCATTGATTCTCCAAACAGAAATTTCTTTTTTCTGTTTTCCATCTTCTCTATGAACAAACATTTATTATTTGAATAACATAGGCTATTATTTGAATAACATAGGCAAAAAAGTCAAGGAAAATGCAGCTTTATGGTTCATGATACGGATTCATATTACTTGTAAGAGAGAACCTTACCACATACACTAATAAAATATTCAGAACAATCATCAACTATTCCATCAAAGCATGGAATATAGCCTTATAAACCAGAGGATTTTCCATGTCCTTGGTAATCCATTCCATACACTGCATATCCAGCCTCTGCAAATCTAATTCCAATTCCTATACATTATGCAGGTCGATTAAGCAGTAATTTCTCAAAAATACTCAATTCTAATATGAATTATTCTTTGGTTACCTTTGAATGTGAAGCTACAGTTAAAGCCATAACTAGTATCATTATGTATCCAAAACAGCAAACCATATTAATTAACTCAGTGATCGAAGGATAGATAATCTGAAAGCAAATTCTACCCACGATTAGCATTTAGATAACACTATTCTATATTATTACCGTGTGATAGACCTGATATGCTTAAACACATCCAAAAGCACATAGAGCTGAATGGTTCTTTCCTGTACAGTTTAGATATATCGGGGTTCATATATATATTTATATGTTACATCCACCCAAATATGTACTGTAAATACAAGTAATAAGTCAGTTTAAGAGCACTGACATACCAGAAAAGAGTGGAATTCATTCTTCATATCAGAAATACCATTCGAAATCTCCATCTTTTGGACATGATCCAAAGTGTTAAAAGACCTTCATTTCCGCTCCTTTTTTCTACAGAAAAGAGTGGAATTAATACAAACTAAAATTTTGTACGTGGTGACAAGTAAAATATTCGTAAGATATGTTACACAACATATGAATAAGTTATATTTTGCGATTTACCAAAGAAGTGCCATATCCAGTAAAAGATGATGCTAACAGGGGTTGCACTATAGATCATTTCTCTTCTTCATTTCAATCAATACTGGTTCTAGGAATCTGTGGACAAACCATTACAAAAAAAGAAGTTATTTTAATAAACGCATGATGGAAGAAGATTGGTTTTATTTATAGTGAAATGGAGTTATGGAGATAAAAACAAATGGTCATGTGTAAAATATATAGAAATTGCAAATGTAATACAGGGAAGTAAACTAATTTGTGAAAAGCTTGTGAGATATCAAAATTTTAATACTCCTGTCACAACTGATTAGCATCACACTTTTGTAGAGTTCCACACTACCCAACCATACATATGTTTTTTCCCTTATTCTTTCCATAGAAATCAATAGATATTTTCATAAGCACTAATTAGAATTATTATATAGGTGAGAAACAATTGGAATCTGAATGTAAGATCAAAATAGCAAACACCTCATATGCGTAAGCTGAGATTCCATACAATTAATGCAGTTCCAAATGACAAATAGTTTTTATTTTTTAAACAAAATCAATATAGAGGTATGCTTTTAATTTTGGCATTCTCATGTATCCAATTGCATCATAAGCCTTATAAAACTAATAAATAAACTCTGTTGCTAAAAGACCATCAATTAATCCTCTTATAAAAACAACTTGCTAGGTGCAATCACCTGTTTAAAGGCCACCTGAACATGAAAACAAAACTCATATGACAATAAAATTAAGAATGAAAAAAATACAAACAAGCACGTGCTCGAATGAGCATTTATCTGTGTTTAACGATGATGCGTGCCATAAAGAGTACCAGTAAAATATGACTCCAACTTTAATGGCAATAAAAACAACAAAAAGTTTTTAATTCATCACTCCAGACAAAGTGAGGACATTGACAATGGTATTGAGTTCAACATCAATCAGATTGCATTAAGAATAAACAAGCATAATATCCAATAATTCACAGTTTATAAGTCATATAGTTTGACTACCGCTTATTAAAGCTTTTGACAAACGCTTCATTTGGGAACACATCCAACTTCTTCTGCTCTTTACCTTAGATTAAAGGCGTAATTGAAAGGCAACTTTCCAAAATATGGATAACCGGTTATTCTTCGATAAATCTTTGATAAATTAATGGAATTGAAAGTCAGTCCATTCTAAACATCTAACCGCTAACCAAAAATCAATCTCAATCAAAAAACTTTGAATCAAACCATACTAATAAAAGAGACAAATTAATACCTCAAGAACGATTTGAGTGAGAACTTGATTTACACGATCCAAGAAGCGATTTATGTATCTGGGCGATTCAAGGAACGTCGATGAGGATTTGGATGAAAATGGACGAGAGTTGGGGCGTGCGGGATGGAAAATATTTCTTACATATGCGGGCTAATTTAGGAAGAGGGTTCTGCTTAGGGTGTATCGATTCAGAGATGCAAAGAGGGGGTAGAATTTTTTTGGTAAATTTGAAACAGTCTACGGCCATTCCAAAATTGCCACGGCCAACAACCATGCTAATTTGTTTTACCAGGGCTCTGGACCGTGGTAAAATTGCCACGGCTTAAGACCATGGCAATTTTTCCACATTTGGGTGTGGAAAAATGGGATGTATGGTGTAGTGTGCTTATGTAGGATGAATTAGCAACACATAATTGAGATGCTTTGTTTGATATAGAGTCAAATAGCAAGGTTTTACAATAGAAACTTCATCAAAACATAATAAACCAGACCTTTCTTTTTACTATGTAATGTCAGAATTATGTGAATCTTCTGGTTAGAAAGCAAAACCTTACAGAAATTCAGTAAGATAAATTGAATAAAAATGAGAACATACCTTAAGCCTACCCGGTATTTTTGACCTAATTTCTCAAGCTCAGCCATGACACAATCCGTAGTGCATGGAGTGCCTTATTAACTAATGACGGCTTAAGACATAAAACAAAGAAAACAATAATATTTAATTGTATACTGTAATAATGAAATAATAGTTGTCACTTACATTTAGCATAGAGAAAGTCCATTGAACTATTGTTAAACTGAAATAATAGTATGTACAATTGTTTTGTATCTAGTATGCAGAGATTCGGAGATAAAATACCTTTTTGTAAAGATCAAATGGATCTTTTGAAGTCAGTTGTGGCTCCTGAAAACATGATAAACAAGTAAAATAAAAATTAACACACAATGTCAATACATGTAATGTTCATAGAAATTTTGATTAATAGTCTTAATTAAAAGGAAAGAGGAAAAAGGTGCAAAATAACAATTTTATTACCTGCCTCAACCCTCCAAATTTACCTCCTGGCATGAGCAGACTTAAGTGTAGTGACTGGTCCAGTGGATCCAGTAGTATTGCGAATGACAGATTGCATGGAGTTGAGAATGGTGCCATATGTGATTTCATTTCCTTGTTCAAATGCTTGAAGGAAACAATACGCCATTTCTCCTATTGATGTGATTCTAGAAAGTGCCTAATCATTCAATCTAGTAAGAAGCAATCACATTAAATTATTCAAAACAAAAAATGTACAAAGATGCAAATTAGCTTACACAGGTTGATGTAATCCCCATACACCAACATAGGAATATCCATGCTAACAACAATTTTCTCTAACCCTTTCAAAAGAGTTTGAGTTTGCAATCATTTTATATGGAAACATGGTCAAAAAAGAATGTAGAAGAAATGCTTGTACAGTAAAATAAATGCATAGAAACATGGTCAAAATAGAATGTCAAATTGCTTCATTTTCTGGAGTTCTTATTTATTGCGAAATAGTATGAAAGTACATATGCTAATAGCATACCATCATTTGCATTTTGTAGTGTTCAAACTCTACACATATCCCATCTCGAAACTGTCTTCTTTCAGTACACACCGATGTTCTTTCTTTTGTTTTTAAGTTAGATCCTTTTTTTACCATGCCGTCTCTACTTCTGTTTGTTCCTTTGCCTTCGGTTCTCTGCAGTGTAATGCACAAACTGTCTTTAATTAAACAAATAATAGCAATTGTATCCAAAAATATTAATTGTTTTCTACATCTCGATTAAAAGAAAGAGAATACAACTTTGAGCATATGAGTAAAAAATGAAAGTAATGACAGTGTAAGGATATTAGAAATTTGAATAGTTTTTTAATTAATGCCACTTTATGCAGCAAGAATATTAGAAACATTTGATTGCAATAAAAAAAATATCCAATTATATGATGTTCTCAAGTTACAAATTAACTTAGAGATCCAAAGTCATTCTATGTATAATTGTGGTGTTTAGGTTGGCATGTAAAACCAACACGATATATGAAAAAGTAGAAGCTCCATTGACATGTAACTAAGCAATTCTCTCATACCTCTGCATCTGGGCTTGGAATAAGTTTTTAAACAGATATAAAAGCTTGTGTGATAACGAATAAAAAAATTAAACATTTCTCTGTTATATGCACGAGTAAGTATTAATTAACTCGAGTTAGTAGAAAAACAACAATAGTAAAGGTATAAGTGGGAGCATAATGGCAAACAAAGGTTAATATAAGTTTTACAAGGAATAGCTCTGTTATATACAAATTATAATTTGTTCATATACATCTAAATTCACATATATTTACTTCTTAATATAATTTGATTTATACTTCCTTGCTTATGCTACTTCATGCAATCTTTTATCACATATATAACTCTTCTTAATAACCATAGAGAATAACATAGTAAAACCAAACATCAAAAAAGATAATCATGACTAACTCACCATAAAATTATCCTATATGAATTTGGGTAAATACTTCTCTGCATCTATCTCTGTTGATAACATAACGGTCTCAGCTAATATCAACTAATTTAGCAAAAAACACACTTTTTGAGTACTGTCAACTCAAATGGATAATAAATTGACTGCTAGTTTCTGTCTCATTCCTTTAACCAATATCTAAAACGTAAAAACTTCAAAGATAAGATTACCTTTCTCTCTATATACATAGTGAGATGCCCCATATTCCACAAATGTGTCATTTTAGTTGCAATAGAGTTTTTTTGCTTTGAAACTAAAGATTATTAAATTGAAAAATCCATATCTGTTTCTTTTAAAATTTAACGAATAGATAAGAGTTTGTTAACTTATAGAGTATATGCATAACTAATTTAAATACAGATTCAACATAAACAGAAAATGATAAAAGGTAGAAAGAAACGCAAACTTAAATGATGTAGTCGGACCATTCAGAAATAAAGGAAGCATGATCCATGGACTCTCCAGGAACATCCACAAGCTTGGAAGGCATACCCTTCCCACCAATCAATCTAGTTGGATTACCAAGATCAGTAGTTCTGGGCGACACATCAATCAAAACAATAGAGCCTTCCCCAACCTTTGCGCCCTCACCAATCCTAATGTTTCCAAGAATAGTAGCACTTGCACCAATCAAAAACCCATCACCGATTTTGGGATGCCTATCTCGCTTCTACTGCACGATTGTGGTGGGATGTGTCAATTTAGGAATTAGGGCTTTGAGAAAGAGAGTTTAGGAACATGAGAAGGGGATTTGGGAACGTGAGAGGCGGGTTTGGGAACTAAGGTTCCACAGAAGACAGTATTGTGTTTAAGTCGAAAGAAGTAACTTATACGGAAAATAGTTTCTTTTGGCACAAAAGGCGGGTTGTGAAATTTTTGGGGGAAATAAAAGCAGGGGTCTGGGTAATTTGTTACTTACATATTATTACTTATATATTATTATTTTAAATTATCCAATAATTTAGTTCCATGTTTTGTTATTATTAAAAATTAATTATTAAATATTGCTTCTTATTTTTTTAATTATTATTTTTTATCAGTAATTATTAATTATTTAATGGTAATTATTAAATATTAACTATTAATTACTTAGTATTAATTATCAATTGTTAATTATATTTATTAACTATTAAATGTAGTTAATATATATTAACTATAATTTACTAATTATTAATAGTTATCTATAATAAATTATTAAATAAAAATAATTATTAATAATTAGTAGATTATTAATATTTAGTAAATTATAGTTAATATTTATTACTTACATTTAATAATTAATAATTAATATTAAAAAGTTACTATTAAATAACTATTAACTAATAGATAACTATTAATAATTAATATTTATTGTTAACTATAATTCATAATTATTAATTATAAATCACCATTAATTATTAGTTATAATATTAATTATTAGTTATAATATTAATTATTAGTAGTAATTATTTAATAGTAGTTATTAGTAGTAATTATTTAATATTAATTATTAATTATAATTCTTAATTTTTAATTTATTATTATAAATTATTATTTATTAAATATTAAATATTATTTATTATTTATTTAACAGTAACTACTATAAATTATTATTTATTAATTATTAATTATTTATTACTTGATAGTAGTTATTATAAATATTAACTATAATTAATAAGTTTTTTCAATGGTAGTTATTTAATATTGATTATTGATTATATTTATTTTATTATTATTATTATGGTTTATATTATTATTATTGCTATTATTACTTTTAAATTGACGTTGTCATTTAGTTTTGGATTCCATCTCTAGCCGACTACCCTGACTTGTTTGAGAATAATGGTTTAGTTGTTGTTGTTGTATTAAATATAAAATAATTATTGATTATAGATAATAATTAGTAATTATAAATTAATTATTAATAATCATTGGTTATAAATTATAAATTAATAATGTTTTTACAACCTTTTATAACAACTGGTAAATTAAAAAGTTTGTAATATGTATCTATTACAACTAGCAAAAGAATAAAGTGTTGTGAAAATTGACATCTATTACAACGGGCAAAAGAAAATGATTGTAATAGACATTTATTACAACGGGCAAATAGAGATGAAAACTAAGATTTAGTACAACGAGCCGAAAATTGTTGTAATAGAACTATATTATAAACCATTGTAGTAGGACTTTATTACAGCGGGCCGAAAACCGTTGTAATAGAACTTTATTACAGCGGGCCAAAACCGTTGTAATAGAGCTGAAAACTAGTATCTATCACTGGACCGGAGACCCTAATAGGACCATATTACAACGGTCAAGTAGATGATGTTGTAATAGTGTACTGGATGATGAAAAGTTACACCTATTACAACGGGCTAAAGAAAACCGTTGTAAAAGGTTTCTATTACAACGTTTGTTTATGGCCCGTTGTAAACATGCGCTGTAAAAGGATAGTTCTATCACTACTACAAAATAGGCCATTTGCATCGGTTGTTTACCCCCCTTTTGCATCAGTTCAACAACCGATGCATATGCAACCGATGCAACAGGCTTAACAATTTTGCATCAGTTCTGAAACCGATGCAAAAAGGTCCTTTTTGCATCGGTTGTTACTAACAGCTGATGCAAAATATCATGCTTGGTTGCCTGGACACAGCCCCCATGTTGCATCGGTTGCAATGAAAACCGATGCAACTAATCCCTCTATTGCATCTGTTTTTTATAACAACCGATGCAAACTAATCTCTCTATTGCATCAGCTATTCATACCTGATGCAAAAAAACCATTCTCAGATACCATTATTACAGTATTCAAATAGACTATATATATATTATTGAATAGAAAAGGTCATAAAATATACCCAGCATAATACTAGATTCTTCCTACTCTAAAAGTATTTGCCCCTATGTCTAATCAAGTCAGATTATCACACAAATTACACAACTAGGATTATGTTTTGGTTACATCTGATAAGTATCTAATTAGCATCACTGGTAACTTAACCAAGCACCATTTGAAAATGAATATGTACAAAGAAGACCACACCTAGAAGTAGTATTACATAAAAACGACAGACCATAATTATATAAAAGGCATAAATGAGTCTTCTTTCAAAATCTCTTACAACCCGGTCATAAGATCTGCATCTCCAACTTCCTCTGCATCTCCAACGTCCTTTGTGTTCTCATTCATGGCCATTTCCTGCATATATAATTCATTATCATGCCTGAAATAAATTTTTTAACATCAAACAGATTATATCTTATACTCAGCATATTATAAGGTCCTCTTCACCGCCATTTACTGCAAACCAATTACCAGGAGGACCGATAAAAGTTCCATAATAACATATTGTATGAGCATGCATTTATTAGTGGGCAACTCATTTCCAAAATCAAATATGCAACCTTCAAAACTGATTTTCCAGACAGTTTCATTTAGAACAGTTTATTTTAAGACTAGTATTTAGGTAAAGCACATTTTGATGAAAATCATTACCGATAACTACAAGACCAACTATTTTCAGACGCTAGAATATCCGCAAATCATTAACACTAAAAGAAATCGTTAACATTTTCATGTGTGGAATAAGAAGACCCATGAACACATGAAAAGGTTGTACAGACTTGCAGGAAAAAATCTTAGAAAAAAATGTAAATAAAACATCACTGCTCAAAATATGCTATAGTTAGAAACAAGACTAGAATATGCTTTAGTAAATAGTAATAGTATATTTATTAATATGGTCAAAATTTTGAATAATGCACTGTTATTTTATTACTTTATAATGGGTTGAAAATAAAATGATAAGTACTGTTTAATTCAAACATATTATTATAGCAATTTTTAACATTGCCATCATAAAATTAACAATATGAACAATTTCATCCTTTTCACTTTCATTTTAACAAATAAAAATTCTTTTAAGAAGAACTTAAATTAAACATATTTACCATTTATGGGGAGATCTATTAGTCTCAAATAGACTCGTAGCACTTCAATATTTTATATTCTGTTGTATGCAATTTCATTATCTTGATTTCCATATAAAACTAGGTCTGATTAAATTAATAGAATCACCACACTATTTCAATGCCCTAAATTAAGGCAGTAGGTATGTCCTAGATTGAATGATTCAAAACAAAATTCTACTATTCTACTGTTCACTTGTCTTATGGTCTGTCATCCAATTTCATATGTAAGCTTTTTTCAACCATGATGCATCCACAAATCAATACAGCGAAATGTTCCTAAAGTTTCGAAAAATAAAGGTTGATGGTTGCAATACAGCACATAAAAAAATTTAAGAGTCAAGGTCCAACCAAAGTGGAACTACACAACAGCAAGTACAAGTATAAGAAGCCCGTAAGGTGAATAGTCAATACCTTATACTCCTGCAACCTTGAAACAACATTCCGAAGCCTACTGTACTGATCTCTTGCTTCAGGATACTGAACCATTGATTTCACTCTGGCTAGTGCTTTCTCTAATCTAACTTCAGTTTGCTTTCTGCCCTCTTTCAAGAAGTCGTAATCATCTTCTTTAGGAGATTTGTTTTGAGTTGAACTGCTAGCACCCTCAGTCATCCCTTCTGATCCAAAATTACGAAATCCACTTCTCTGCGTTTTTGCTCACTTCATTGGCTGCCTCAGCCTACAACACTCTTCATCGCCGTTTCAACGTCTGTTCAATGCTCTTGCCGGATTCTTTAAACCCCGGCGACTTCAACTATACCTCCTGATCATCATGTCTCTGCTGCATGTTCGTCATTTTTGCTCTAGAAACATATCTGCTCTTTCTCTCTCAAGTGCAAATTCCTCAACATGCATGGGCATCCCTTCTGTGCATCGCACGCTGCTACCTGCAGGCATCCAAACAAAAGGAACAGCTATAAAAAAATTATTTGTCAAACATTGGCTGTAAAATGGGAAGCTGAAAAAGTTATTAGTGACATGACATCGTTATATTTGATTTGGTATTTTTGACATCGTTATAATCGAACCGTTTAAAAGTTTAAAATAATAGATTGTATTTTTGATTAATTATTTGATGCGGTGTGGAAACAGTTTGGCCATCAAACCGATTCGCGTCTAGCTCTTAATGAAATGTTACTATGAATCAGTCTTATATACAAAACAGATAATACAGGCAACTTTTACAAAAATCGCAATATGTTGCTATATATATGAGCAACACCAATGGCATTCAGTTAATACATTTAGCTGTCACATAATACGTCTCTAGTTTGATTTCTAGTACCATCAGAAACCTGCTACTTTACAAAAATGGTTACGTTCTCAAAACATGTAACTCGTGACATAAAAGTAATAAATAAACAATAATAATTTAAAATGAGGATGATGAAGATATTATTATTATTATTATTATTATTATTACTATGAAGAATCGTAAATGAAAACCCCATTTAAAAATGCAACCGTAAAATAATGTTCTGAGCCAATACATAAATTAAATTACAATTTCTAAAATGCTGCTACAAAATAGAATTGTGAATCAAGTTATATGCATGTTTGGCCTGCAAAATACTACTACAATTCGGTTCTAATATAAAAATAATAAAATACTAACATAATACATAAAATTGGTACTAAGAAATAGCATTATAATAGAGATACACATAACTATTTAAAGATAAACAGAATAGCATTGTAAAATGATACCGGATTATTTGAAGATAGCTCTAATCATTTTAGAAAATAATTTGAATTTTTGTACCGTTTATTAGCAGCTCTATGCATACTGTCTAGAAAAGAATACCATGATTAATCCTTTATCCAACTCGTTATGTTGAGAAGTAAATTTGATTAAGACCAAAAATCAAATGCACGTGTTGGATTGAAAATTTTCTTAGGGGCAACTGCAATACTGTAACAAAATTTTGACATAATCTTAAACAAAGTCATACCTCCAACTGCAATACTATAACAGGAAACAACACAAGTATGAACCACAGTATTCTCTTGCCTAGTGAAAGGCTTCGACATAACACCAAACCGTAGAAGCAACTTAGTCCATGATTTCAAAATAACAAAAGCAAGAAGAGCAGTCGACACATTAAGAGTTGGAACTAGTCCAGTAGTCAAGTTCAGCTTCATCACTATCACGCTGTACATAACTCCTATTATCAAACTCGTGAACAAACCTCTTAAAGTCAGTTGATCTTTACATGATGGAATTGATTTCATGTCTTCTGTTTGCTCATTTGTGTTCTCTCCTTCTTCGGTGTCATTGTTTGTTCTAATCTCTTCCCTTGAATTTGATGCTTGTTCTGTTGGAATTTCCATTATTTTTGTGACTGTTTCGATTGCAGAGTTGAGGAAATAAATGAGCGTATTTCGAATGGTTAGTCCTGTTTATATACACACATATATACTCAAGATTGGTTAAGAGAAAGTTAGAGAAAATGTCAATTTTATATAATATATTTATTAACATTGCATAAACAGCAGCGATCATATATAAGAATAGTACATTAAAATTGTCTGCCTCCTCCTATTGCCCAAACTGTTCAGTCCATTAAAATTCATAACAACAGGGAAAGTGATTACTGAGATTGGTTGCCTAATGCTAACAGATGCCTTGACTTCAAATCTGCTTAGAATCAAATGAGAACTAAATCAACAGAGTTCAACTGGTGTACCTTTATTTGAAATAACCATTGTGCCCCTAAGATGTCATTATGCGCTCTAATGGAAAGATCAAACAAGCTTAACACCAAAGATAACTTATGCAAATGGAACAAATATATTGACCTATACTATAACTTATGCAAACAGCACACAGAAGACTCAGACCACATTTTCTGCAATTACAGTTATTCCAAACAAATTTGGCAAGAGCTAAGTTGCAAATTAGGATTTCAACATAATACCAGTTTCAATCTCAATCAAATTTTAGATTCGCTGTCAAACATGTAGGGATCTAAGCATACAAACATTTACTAAGCATAGCAATCACGTGTATGATCTGGAACATATGGGGTGAAAGAAATTCCCGAATTTTCAAAGGTATTGAAATGCCAAACAATCTCAGATCAGCAATTATCATTCAAGAATAGAAACAACTCATGAAACAGATTAAAATCAAACAATTAAAAACAAGGGGCAAGGAGATTATCTTTGCGGAGTTCGATGTGGATTTCACGTTGAACCCGATCGAACCCACGTACAAACCACGGCAACCCAATCTCCTCCAAACTGCAATCGCCAACATCTCGAACCCAATACCCAAGTCTTCGCCAAGTTGCCGCGAACCACCTCGTAAACCCAAATCACCCAAAGCGACTACCATCGTGGAATCGCTCTCGAATACGATCAATTTTAGGGTTTTTTTTAAGCAGACGAATTATTTTGAGGAAAAGAATGGGAGCGGCGAAAAAAATGGGAAAGGCGGGATGTAATACGTGAGTAACAAATAACCTAAACAATATTGCATCGCCTCTGCTAGGGAAACGATGCGAAAACTATTATTTTGGACGTAGTTGCATCGGTTGACTTTAAAACCGATGCAACTAAAACTATTTGCATCGACGTATTTGCATCGGTTATTGGTGAAATCTGATGCAAATTTGATTTTTTATTACCTATTGCTTTCCACGTACTAATTGCATCGGTTATTCATACAGAACTGATGCAAATAGTTCTATTTGCATCAGTTTTTACTTCAACCGATTCAAATGAGGCGATGCAAATGGCCTGTTTTGCAGTAGTGTATTTTAGTGTAACTATATATTTATTTAATTTGTTGAGTGACTTAACTTATATATTTTAACTCAAACTCAATTTATTTTTAAAATGATAATTTTCGGGATACATACAGCATACATGTGGTTCTTGGAATTTAAAATAACTCAAACTTAGTTAATACTAAGCATTCATATAAAATAAATATATATACATGTGGTTCTTGGGATTTAAAACCAATGTATACATACATATAGTATACTATATGTGTGTGTGTCTCTGTGTGTGTGGCTTTGTATTATACGCTTATTATTAGATTATGTATATAATAATGTTTAAGCTATTACGTACCCTCGTAATATTTCCATAGTTGGGTGTACGATCTGCCCTATTTGCTGAAGCTTTAGTGAGTGCATGGAATACATCTTCGTCCACTTCTCTTGTTATTCCACACCTTGATTTTGAAGCTCTTCAATCCTAGCCCGTATTTCACTTATTTTGCATTTTACGTATTCATTATAATTTTATACATGTATATATACGTAAATTTATGTAAATACATGTATACATACCACAAACTCGGTGAAAGCATCATCTATCCAGCTATTGGTTGTGGAACCATCCGATGACTCAATATTATGAGTCTTCCAAAAGGGTCATCAAGATAAAGGCTCACTTTGCTTCTCTTCGTACTAAAATTTGAATTAAGTACACAATCATATAATTTTATTTTAATTTATTTCAAATATTAAATAAATTTAACAAATAAATATGTACGAGATCGTTACAATGACCTGTATATGATTTGGAGCCACCGTTATGCAATATAGTATTTCCTTCCTACTGTCGGAATTCTGGTTCGATATTTTATTGAATTCGTATGTCTCCCAATACCATTAGAACTGCTCATGTATCTCCTAGGCAATGGCTAAATGCTTCTTGCCACTCCTATGTATAACATACATCCATTCACGGTATTTTTTGGACACTGGGGCAGACCAAGCCCTATGCACTAGCTCTTTGTAAACACCCTTTTTCAAAGAGAATTTCCTCTGCAAATGAAAATTGAATATATTATGCATAAAATAATATAAATAATTTTATAGTGTGTTATGTAATAAAATTATTTTACCATAAATTCTTTGAACATGACCTTCATTTCATTAGGAATGTCACCAAATGTAGGTCAGAATCCCTTGAACCGTGCAAGTAAGTCATCATGGATGGCATCAGATGTGGTGCCGCTGATGAAATCATACACACACACATGTATATATGAATGTATGATTATTTAATTAGTAAATTATTATATACATATGCGTATGCGTATGTGTGAGTGTATATGTACATGTATGTGTATGTGCATGCATGTGTATATGTATGTATCCAATGTTTGTGTAATTGTATCTGTGTGTATGTGTACATGTACTTGTATGTGTATGTGAGTGTATATAATTACTCACCCCGATCCTTGCTCTCTAGGGAAGATATCAAGTCGAGACACAGATGTGGAAGAGTCTGTCTCATACACACGAGTGGATGGACCGTTACCATCCACATGAGCATCAGGAATGTTGACACTCTGAATTAATGGTGACATCAAATTTTCCTCATCTCCATCATGTTGTGATGAGTGCGACCCACCATGACCTGATGATAAGTCACCATGACTTGATGATGAGCTACCACGACTGTGCCGGCATATACTAGACATATCTGTTATAATAATATATATATACAAATGTATATGATATAATAAAGAATAATAAATCCATATTTATATTATAGACTTGGAAAAAAAATAGAGAAAATAGTATTTTGATAAATTATACATAACCTATCAATTATCAGCATTATTTACAGTATCATCATCATACTCATGTTTATTTACTTCAACATCATCATCACCACCAACCTTGATATCTTCATCTAATTAAACTCCATCAATTACTTCATTGTTAAGTGGTCCTATACCATCAGCATCTTCTATTATTTGAAGTATTTCATTGTCCTCTAGGACATTTTGAAATGGCTGATCATCTGTTATGATCATATCCCCCTTGAATGACCATCTAGGTTTTGTTTTAATAACGGCCTACCAGTGGTCAAATGTATCGTTTCTTTTATATCATCTTTTATGATTCACCTCAATAATAGGATAATCTTTATGTATATGCCGTAGTCTTATATTAGGAGTAGTATCAAAAAAATCACTTTTGAATAAAAATGTTTTAAGCTCCGGTATTGCAGAATAAGCGAGTTCAATTATTTCTTGTAACACTCCATAATAATCTCGTAAATCATCACATGTTCATCGCCTTTAACACATATCCCACTGTTATAAGTTGTTTTACTGGCTCCAAATTTATTTTTGTGAATTTTAAATCCATTTACGCATAGGATTTGGCCTTTTTTTCATTTCGTCATTGGACCAAACACAAGAGTTTTATAACAAATATCACTGATTTCATTATCAACAACCTATTGCATTAAAGTAATATGCATCAATAAATGTAATAGTTAAACTATTTCATACTAAATTCATTCAATAATTTTATATATATACACATATATATTCTTACATATTTCCGGAACCAAGGTTCGCCATTTGATGGATGACATAAAACACCTTCATCTCATTGTCATTCACTATGCCATCGTATTTGTTTCGCCGTAGCAGCAGATGCATATAATCTTTGTAACCTTGGTGTAATAGGAAAATAATGTATTTGTTTTGCCATCGTACACACATAGATATACATACATACACAGATATATATATATATATATATATATATATGTTAACAAATTTATTCGTTAACCTCAAAAGTGTGTAGAAAGTAGAGTTAATCAATGAGATGTTTTGTCAAAGCTAGTCAAAGTCATTAGGATAAAGTATGCATTCATAACAACTCTTTATATAGTCACCAAAGTCATGTCAAACATCGTATATGGTGCAAGTCAATATGCAAGTCAATGTGCAAATCAATATGCGTGTCAATGTACAAGTCACGATTCCAAGTCAAATTGATATGCAAGTCACAAGTTCAAATCAAGTTTATATGCTATGAAATAGTTTAATGTTCAATCCCTTATGTGTACAAAGAATAAGTGCTACAATCGGCAAAAATCCCAAATTGATTTAGGCTTACAAAGTGAAAAATGTAAGAAGAGTGGAGAGAATGATTTGTCCCCAAAACAGCATCCCTAGGTCCATATTTATAGTGGAAAAAACGGCATGGCGTATGGCATTCGTAAGCTTTGACAACAGCTTTGTCGACTTTGATGTTGTCATGTACTTGGCTTGCTTGATGACGATAATAGTGAAACTTTAGTGCCATCTTGGCTGTGATGGTCTTCAACATCGATAATCTCATGTATTGAAGCCTTTTTAATTGATTATTAACGACACCAGTTGGAAGTAGTGTGAAGCATTGATGAGGAGCGACGTCGATATAGTGTTGTATTGATATAAAGCGGCTTCGCTTAGTATACTATCGGCGTTGATGATCCTTAGCGTCATCATAGAGCTATATCCCCGAAGTGCTGCAAAATGTGGCACTGCTTTAGTGCAATGCAAATATCTTTCGTGATTATCAACGACGAGCTTGTCTTGGTTATAATAGGTGAATAGCGGCGTCACTAGAGTACCGCATCAATGAGATGCGATATGGGTTGCATCGACATTCATCGATGGCTTACGTTATTGGTCGTATTCGATGCCTTTGCCTCTTTGGTTATGTGCGACGATGCATACATTCCTTTATTGATGAAGCACAACATCCTACCCCTTCGATGCTGACCTATCCTTCTATTCTCGATACCGGTCATTAGCGCTATTAGTGTATCATTGATTACATGTCTTCAATAATAATGATGGCAGACGACATGAACAAAGATCAGTTCTACATCATAAAAGGCGACGTCAATGCTCTAAAGTGCTGAGCTTCATTGGCGCTAATGGTATTCACATCATTCTATAATTCTTTGGCTTCGTCCATCATAACTCATATATTGGTGTCAACATTATTACTTTGGTACTGCTTATTGAACCGGCGTCGAAGTTAGGTAGCACATTAAACTCCTTTGACGACAATGATGGTAGTAACATTTGCCCCTCTAGTGTAGAGGACCCATTAACTTTTCAAGTCAATAGTCTCGACATTGTCCTTTCTCTCCTTCTGGTTTTCTCTCGTTGATCTAACCATTCGTTTAAAATTAATCTAATGGCTCTCGTGCACCGGTTTCTTTCTATAGATATGCAGGCCTCTTCTCCCTTCTTCATTTACCTACAATTTCTAGCTCAAGCAAGAAATCAAAAATTTCTAAGAAAATTTTAACTTCTTTAATTCGTAAGCATTCGATTCTCGTTTAGGTGTGAATTTCATCTCAAACCGATTTAATTGAGAAGCCGATTCAAACAATTAGGTTTTAAGACTACTATTAGGGCTTGATTATCTGCTTTAGTTAATTTAAACCAGATTATCAACGTGTTATTGAGATTGCAAATTTGTTATTGATGGATGTCATATATTTGTATTACTCTTTGAATTAACTAATTATGAATTGACATCGACCCGAATGTTTGGGGCTTTTAGCTTAATGATGAAGGGGTCGATTATTAAACCCAAATCCATTATTGTTTAGACCTGAGTTGGTATCGACACTCACAACACCATTGGAAGGTTTAACATTGATAAATCAATAGTGTAGGGCTTTAATATTGCTTAAATTGGTTCTAACATTAATCAATATTAGTATGAAAAACTAATATGCTCTTAGTTTACCGATCAATGAAAATGACTTATTAAACCCGAAACTCGATATTGACTTCCTCCATATCACCATCGATCATTACGATGTTGTCATAATGACCAACGCCGATGGTTTTCGATATAACTATGATACTTGGAGTTAATAAAATGTTACATTACCTTGTTATTCCATTTAGCTAACGTTTTTTGATACAAAGCTTTTATATTGAAACACGGTGATCCACTCAGAATTATAAACATCACTATTATTAGAATGCCTATATTAATTGGATGAGATTACCTTGGTATTAATCAAGGTCGACGTTGTGACACTATCATGACCCTCGACATCGATAACTGTTTTTATTAACCTATTATTTTGATAGCGCAACATCCTTGCGTAGTTAACGATCAAGATGAGATACGATAACCTTTCATTGTTAAAAGAAGGTATATATCAATTAGGTGCGACATCATTTAATTATAACTGATGTTGTTTGCCTTTGTTGTTCGTTTATAAAGCTTTAACTTGACATCAACAGTCTTTTTGTTTATTACTACTGTTCTATAGCTACCTTCAATGTCATGAATTAGGCTTTATTCAGTATCATTGTCGGCTTAGCTGACTTAGCACATTATGAGTTATTCGACCGATTAGCCCATCACCAATCCATGTTGGCTCTAATCGTTATTGCCGATAACCTTATTACTTCAACATTATTCAAGGTTGTGGAGTTTGTTAGTATTTTATAACATATTTTTTATGAAATTGTTGATATGGGCTTATAGGTACTGCATATCCATTCTCATTCAACTTTTATATAGCTTCTTTATAGGATTCTCTTATTGGAATTGAAATTTAAGTTTTTTTTAACAAATTCGGCATGTGACATTTAAGAGCTGTTATCTTGTGGATATCATATACTTTGTCACTTTGACAGTAAATAGACTACTTAAACAATACTTTTTTTCTTGGCATGTACCAAATTTTTATATAATATGAACATGATTACTTCTTAAATTTGGAATAATTTCACCAAACAGGATAATGGAAGGTCAACAATCCAGCAAGAAGACCATTAAGAAACCCAGGAAAGGGCCTAAACCTTCACCTTTAGCTAGGAATAAAGGAGATAATCTCTTGAACCCATTATATATAACGACTCAAGAAGAGGTGAATTCTATTCTTGAGCAGTTTGGCATTATAGGGATTGAAGCCATTCCGGTCGGCTTTGTATACAACATCTATAACCCACCAAAGGGATATTTCTCCTTTACTCCTATACACATCTGGCGTATTGGTTATCTTCCTTTTCCTAGCTTTCACCAAAGATATCTGGAACATTTGGACATCACACCAACACAATTTTTTCCAAACTCCTATACGTATTTGACTTGCTTAGAAGTCTTGGCTCGGTAGGCGGGACTTGCCTCCTTTAGTGCTGAGATTCTCTATTCGATAGCTGGCCCTGCTAAGGCGGGTGAACAATCAGACCATCAATTGTACCGAATTCATCCTCACTTGAAAAGTATGATTTATGAGGGTGTCAATAAGGTAAGAGGATGGGAATCTCAATTTTTTTGTTAAGTGCTTTTCTAACATCAGAGGAACATTTTTTGTCGCTAAGGAGATTCTCATTTAGTTACCCTATATCTATTTATTATCTTTTACTGATAAGTGTCTATTTTCAAATTCTGCTCCTAAGAAGCTAAGCTCAGATGACCAAGCAATTGTGTTGTTATTAACTCAGGCAACATAGAAGATAGATAATAGGCTAAAATTGTTAACTCCAACTAAGCTTCTTAAATATTATATTATTTTAGACTACCGCAAGATCCTATGAGAACCTCCCATGGTGAAATACAATGCTCAGGGGAAACGTTTGTTAATGATGGGCAAGTCAAAATCCTTCCCTTTTGATTCTCCAGTTCAGCCTGATCCTGTTGGTAAATTTCAGTTTAACTAAAATGGAATTTTTGATGCTACCGATTTACTAACTTTTCCTTTGCTTCAAGCTCATATAGCATCATCGTTTCTCCCAAAGAAGTAAGGGTAAAATATGGTTGTTTTAAGAAGAGGAAGAGTAGTGATGAAGCTTCGGTTCCATCTCAACTAATCAAACCCGTTTCTATTAAAAGCTCCATTGCCAAAGCCATTGAGGCGTTAGACATAGAAGAAGAAACAAGTAATGATGCTCTTATTGACATTCCTCCTTCCCTTCAGAGTAAGAAGTCCAAACTTGTGAGTGAATTCTCTCCCGTTGTTGTGGATGAGAAGGAGCATGTAAACATTGATTCAAGTCCCGAGGTGAGGAATTTAGATAAACTTCGGAAAAACCCAAGGAGGCTCAGACTCCTAATCCTCTCCTAAATATTACTTTTCCTACCTCTCCATCATCCATCAGCCGCATTTGTGTTGACCTTGGTTTGGTTCTTTCTCCAAATGATCATGTTCCTACGAAGGCTCAGACTCAGTCCTCAACGATGAATTTTGAAGAACTTGCTTGACTGGCCATTCGGTCTCCCTCCACCACTTCCCTTAGATCATCACAGCCTCCAGCTTATATTAGTGATCACCTTTTCATTATTCTTAAACAACTTTTTTTGAGGAAAAATGTGTGATCCTCTACGCATAGAGGAGAGCACACATGTGAATATATATATATATATATATATATATATATATATATCACGGATAAGGAGATGCCAACATGCCTGACAGGTAACAAAAACAAATGTACATATAACTAATCTCAAATACTCCTAAGATGAGTTCCGGCAAGGCCACCACCCATCACACCTCAATATCAAGCTCTGGCATGGCCACCGTCCGATATTAAGGTGTTAAAAGTACCAAAAAGACTAGAGAACTGAGTGACGACTCAAACTAATAAGAAAGCTCCAAAAGTCTGAATCCGAAGAAGTGAATAAGCATCTGCTCTGAAGAGGATCTGTAGAATAGAGAGGCTTCTCTGAAGGCTCTGATCAAGAAGAAAGGGTGTCAAACTGGAGAATAGATCATCCTAAAAAAGAATATTCTTAAACAACTTATATCGTTATGTTATTTTATTCACTTGGTTAACCTTAGCTTTATAGATTCCATTCTAACTTAAATGGGTTATATATTCTATGTAGTAAAGCATTCTCCTTCGAGATGCTTCTCAAGGGCCATCGAATGAAGTGGCCAAGCATAAAGAAAAGATCTCTTCACTTGACTATAGTATGATCGACATTACTATGGCAAGAGATGAGGCTATTCTTGAAAAGGAAATATTTCTTCCTCTCTTAAGGAGAAAAAAAGCTAAGCAGTCGTTTGAAGAGGAAATAAAAAAACTTGATAGCTGACCTTGAGTTGTCTATTAAATTCAAAGTAGATCTTGAAAAGGTAATCGAGGAGAATTCTGAGCTAGCTAAAATGAACAAGTTTCTAGAAGACCAACTATAAAGGAAGTCTAGTATCTTAGCTTATTCGAATAACATTGTTATTAATACTAAGAAAAACGTCACTTCCTTCCTTAATGTTTTTTTCCTAAAATCACTTAAAAGTGTTATGAAGACGCTTTGTATGTAGCGTATGCTAACAACATCCAAAAATGCTCAGATTTGGACTTTCCATCTCTTCCATAGAAAAATTTAAGAGGAAGTTCAGTCTTAGGATGAAAAGGGACAATAATACTCTTAAAGAAGAATTTCCCGTTGAAGAGGAAATTGATGCTGAAAAATGGCTATCATTTGACGATTCTCCAATAGATGAAGGAAAAAAACCCGATGAAGAAGAAAATGACGACGATGACTATACTAATGACAATAATGATGATCGCAATGACGGTGATGATCGTGATGATAACAATGGTTGTGACGGTGGAGGTGATGGATTGGGTCCCTCTGGATAGCTAGATGATAAAGATGGATCTAGTGATGCTAACCCAAACTCAATTGTTCAGGATGTAGAAACTGCCAATATACCTGATCTTCTAAGGAAAGATTCTCCTAAGGAAGGCAGTGCTTTCCAAGGACAAAAGCCCAAGGAAAAGAGAAAATTTCTTCGTCTTCAGTTCCACTTTCTCAGGTATGGATCTCTTTATTCAAACACTTTAAATTATCACGTAACTCTTAGTTAATACATTGATTACTTTAGCTAAGGAGAAAACTAAATTATCATTACGACGTTATGCTTAAAAAGAAGCAAAGGGAAATAGACCGGTTGAACAGAGAATTGGACAGACACTTGAAAGAGTATAATGGGTTATCCAAAAAATATAAGAACCTTCCAACCAGCGCATCAAAACTAAAATATTTTAAACAAAGGAAAGTCACTCCATAGATGAAGAGAGCAAGCCTCTATGGGAAAAACTCTTAGCGTAAAATGCAGAACCGATGACTCTTTTTTAGATATTGATTGATGATATGTATACTTTGAAAGAGTTTCTTTACAGAGCTTATTCTAGGAGGAAGTTCATTGACATTTACTATTTAGGCGACAACTGCGGGGGTTTGCTTAGACGCTTTCATCGTAGATACTTGGACGAGCATGGGTCTAATCCTCATTCTGGAGTGTGCTGGAATCTTCCTAATGTTACATCTATCCCTCTATCTTCTCATTCTCTTCCTCCGAAAAACTCAAATGTAATAGGAAAAGGTTTATTTCCAAATTGTATAAGAAGTCAATTTTATATGAACTCGAGTGATGTTATAATTGAACTATGTAACTCAAATAGTTTATAAACCTTTCTCCCTCTGTTTTTCTTTTGTTTAGTCTGATTTTCATATTTTGCACAGATTAGGGAAAATTTGAGTAGTTATGTTTCTATGGAGTTATTGAATAAGTTTGTTGAGCTAAAAGAGGATTTTAAGGATAATTCTTTAATTCTTAGGAAGTCTCAGTTAGCAAGACACTATTTTCTTAGAGATCTTCAAGAAGTCTATATGCGATTCTCTCATTTTCACTTTGACTTCTTGGATGATGAGAAAGACAGACTACTCAATGAAATCTGAACTTATCAAGCCAAATTAATATGTGATCATGTTAGCTCTTCGATTAGGGAATGAGATTATGAAAGCTTAATGATTATGAAAGCAAAGTTGAAATGCTCGAGTGCGAGAAATATGTTATTCAAATAAGAGATTGAAGTGTTAAAGAGCGTGGTTCAAACTTTGAGAGGAGATGACAGGACTCTCCACAATGCTTTGAAGATTTAAATTGATTTAGGTGGTACGCAAACACTGTTCATAGGAAGGAAAAGAAAATCAAAGAACTTCTAGATGTGGTCATTCGTCATATACAGATCCTTTACTTTACAAGGATTTGGAGAAAATAGGATGCAACCTTGAGCTTTAATAATGATTTTCTTTAAATAGATTTTTCTTTTATTTGATTTCTATACCTGTAACGTTTTACATGATGTATTAGATTGTAAATAAATTTATATTTGAATGAATATTACCTCGGTTGTAGTTTCGAATCGGATACTGATTCTTACTTGAAATCACTCGACGATCAATATCTGGCTTTTTCTATGTTTGAGCTTTTGATGTATAACTTAATATATTGAAACATATGTTTCCATTTGTAGATATTCAATAGTTTGTTTAGTAAAGGAGATTCCTATTAAATGAATTCAAATCTGAATCGAGGATTGATTTAGCGATGATTTGCCACTAGAAAATCCTTCTGCCAAAAATTTGAAAGAAGTTCAAAAAGCCACTCCGCCCTATAGCAATAGTAATAGAAGACCAGAAGACCCGTCCAACAATAAATGAAGACCAGAAAACCTTATCTGGCAATAATAAAAGAAGACTAGAAATCCTTATCTGATAATAATCGAAGAAGATTAGAAATCCTTATCTAAATTGTTTGTCTCAAGTACTATTCGTTTGAATTTATCTTATCTTTCT
This sequence comes from Allium fistulosum, assembly GCA_030737815.1. Lineage (NCBI taxonomy): Eukaryota > Viridiplantae > Streptophyta > Magnoliopsida > Asparagales > Amaryllidaceae > Allium > Allium fistulosum. Next base: position 407,012,183 of record CM060908.1, on the reverse strand, counting down.
GATTGCTTCTATTCTCCTATCTCATTCCTTTTCGGGGACGAAAAGTTTTGAGTGGGGGAGAGTGTAACGACCCGGAAATTTTAACAATTCAAATAACGTAATTAACTAAATTTTTTATGAAAATAAACAATAAAATTTAGCAATGAAAATTTGATATTTGGAATACGTCTATTTTAACATAGCAAGCGATAGATTTTCATCGAAAAATATGTAAGTTTGTTCAGTTGTGAATTTTTAATTTAAAATTCAGTTAATATGATGGAAATTAAATATTTTTGAAACCTGAAATATTTTACATAAGAAAAATGTAGACCATTTTCTGAGTGAGAGTCATAATTCGTTTCATTAAATTTGGACTGCTCTAGCCCCGTTTATCTTATTTTTCAACGATTTAGCAGCATTTTCGTTAGCGAAAATCGAGTTTTGATAGGTAGGTCATGTCCCTAGTATCTTTATACCTCTTGTTCGTCTCATCGCGTTGATCTCTGTAGTATATTCATTTGTGTATTTCAGCATCTGGTACGTGGAGAAATCTGCAAAACGATTGGCCGTATTGGTACCCATTTTGGGCTTTTGGGTGTTATGTGTCCATTCATTTGTCCTTCGGCTGAAGCTAATGGACATTTACTTTTAATATTCCCAGATTCAACTTATCCGACTATTACCATTCCCACCATTTCAATATAATATTGTCGGTTCGTTCTCCATTCGCATTCTCTCTTCCTTCCCCTTCTTTTCATTCTGTTCCCTTATAAAAAAATTAAGCATTCCTATATTTAGCAAACCCTGCTCGTCCCTTCCCTCTTCAAACCCGCTTGCTACATTACCCTCCCTCGGACCTCATGCTTTTTTTCCTAACGCCGGAACATCCACCACAAAATGAATCACCCTCCCACCTTCACCTAACAGTCGCCACCCGCTTCCCACCCTTGCTCCAGCCTGCCTTCCCACTGCAAACCCATCACCATCCACCTCCCACTTCCCTTTGCCTTTCCCCTCCAACCTCCTCAGCCCACCCATGCTTCACTTCCACCAAACCCGAACCACCCTGACCCATCTCCTCTTCCCACCGCCTTCTACCCCCACACAGCAAACGACACCCCTCCGCTTGCCTCCTTACTCCTTCATCCGCCTCCGAGCACACATCCTTGCCCACTCCACACATGACACAACTCTCCAGCCTTCCACCTTACACGATAACCACACCAGCACGCAACACCACTCTACCTTTTCCTGACCACCTTTTCCCCTCCAGTCAGCCCACTTCACCCGAACCCAGCCCGCATTCCACCCTTCAACATCCGAGCAGCTAAGCTTCTACTCCTCTTCTATTATTATAGAAAAAAGAGAAGGCAAATATATATTATATATATATATATTTGATTCTCAAGTTCAAGTCCACCTTGCTTTACTTTGCCGCTGTCCGGATCCGTATCGCAGTAGCTCTTTGGTTTGTCGTTGTCCCACTTGCTTATCAATGCCGGTTTGCTCATTCCCGTTGTTTCTCTAGCCTTGAAAGGTGAGCGATCACTCACGATTGACAGTCATATGTTTAGTAAATTTATTTCACATGAAATGACGACTGAAATATGTTGTTAAATTTGAATTGGTTAGTGATTAAATCGTTGAGCTTGGCATGTTATTATTTAAATTGTTTACTTATGTTAATTGACATATGACACCATAACATGTTGTAAATATACTATATTTAAATTGTTAATTATGATATATGTTTTCCATTTATATCTTATGCTATTTTATATTATTATTCTATTGTTCTCACACCGCAAGTTCCCTATTAGTTAGTAAAATCACTATGGGTTGAAGTGATACATACCCGAATGACCTTATAGATTAGGGACAATCGTTATAGGTGGAAATGATAAATCCAAGCTTTTATTGATTTTGAATTTTTAGGATTATGGGTTGAAATGATATATACCCATAAATTTGAAATTATTACGGATTAAAATAATAAATATCCATATCACTTGACCATAGGATAGAAAACTATATACTAACACCGTTGGTCTATTTTAAAATGATTTTAATTTTTTGGATAATATGTGTTTAATAAATATTGATTTTTAAATATACTATAAAGATTTTATTTAATATGTTTGTAAAAAAATAGATTTTTAAATTATATGTTTTGGAAATTTTAATATTATAAGTTAAGTTTTGAAAATGAAAATTTTAAGATTTTACTTATAACTTTACTATTTTTAAAATTTATAAAATAAGATTTAAAATAGATCTTATAATAAGATTTAATTTAATAATATTTAATATAATAAAATTTAATTTAATTAATATACATATAATATGTTTAAATATTTATTTAAAATTTATGTAAATATTTTAAAATAGATTTTGTGACAACTTTAATAAATAGAGGTTGGAAAGATAAATTAAAATTGATTTGTAATTTAATTTATTTAAGAATTGAATATAAATAAGTATTGATTTAAAACTTATTGATTTCAATATTTTGAAAGGTATGATTTTATAACTTGATTTAATTCAAAGTGATTAAGTGAATATTTTAAAAATTAAATATAATTGAAGTTAGATATTTAATTATTGATTTTAAATTTGTAATTTGAGATTTATTTAAATGTTTATAAAAGTGATTTTATAAAATGACCACGATGTGAAATAAGCATTTGGTTGTTAAAGTCACCGGGATCGGATATTGTCATACTCTCTGCCAATACCGAAAACCACTTTAACTACTATGCATGTGGTGGAGAATCCAGAACGAAGTAGGATGGTTTGGTGAACGATACTGTATGAGGTATGAACGCAACCTTGACCCCCTCGGGTAAGCTTGATATGACTAAAACAGGAGCTATACTTGGACCAAGCGAGGTCGCACCTCCGATCGAGCATGCTTCTTCGAAACAATATCTATTACTTTATGATTTGATTGGGTGCACCTTGATTATAGGAGCGTGTCTTAAGGTGGGTGGTAGTAGCTGCTATGCATTATCACCAGTCCGGTTCTGCAAAATGGTAGTATCCTACCCTGGGCATTGCCTCTCATGCTTTGTCATATGCCTTATCGAGCCCATTACAACTTTGGTTTGTATCTTACCTATGGAGTGCTCCCTGAGTATCCCACTGGTTTGGTGGAGCTTACAGTATCTGTATAGACTCTGATATCTATATAAAAATGTGTTAAGGAGGATATGGGTAACGCCTTAATGCTATTTTAATATTTTACTTTACTGTAGGCATTATCTATGTAGTGTATTGTATTATGTATGTAGATAGTTTGACGGATCCTTAAAGGATGAAATTGCAAACATCCTCTAAGTTATATTGCATTTCGCTTGGAAATTTCACTTGAGTTGATTTACTTACATAAGAATGTTTTTCTCTATGCTCGGATCAGCCTGAGTGTCACAACATTTGAGACTCAACTTTGGGGCTTGAAGCTTTGCTTGGAGATCTATCTTTTATCTATTTAGCTTTCGGTTATTTCCAGTTATTTATATTCACACTTGTCATTGGCTTATGTATTAGAGACTTCTTTGTATTTGGGATTTCTATTGTATTTGCTTTAGACTTTGACGTTTCTTTAGTAGCTTCATGAACTATATTTATCTATTCCTCTGTGTATTGTTGTATTAATCTGTGTCTGTGATTCTGTGATTGATTTACTTACTATATGTGCTAAGTTTTGCCAAATATAAATAACAATCTGTTGTTTGGAGCAATTCAAGTCCGACATGTGTGGATTATTATCGATTTGAATGGTTCGAAATGACAGGTCATTACAATAAGTCTTTACTGTATTTATTCTCTCAGAAGAAGATGACCATGAGACAACAAAGGTGGCTGGAGTTTTTGGTTGCTTCTGATTTTGGTATAGAGTATACACCTGGGAAATATAATAAGGTAGTGGATGCTCTTAGCAGAAGACATCAAAATGTCATGTTAGCTATGTTGGCAGAGTGGAAGGATTTAGAAGCTTCGGCCAATTTTGGTTTGCAATTAAGGTCGACTACTAGTTCTAGTCCCAGTACCGCCATGTTGTTCTGTTTAGAAGTTCAACCAGTGCTGATTAAAAGGATTGCTTCTAGGAAAAAAGAGGATCCAGTATTAGCCGAGATTATTAGAAGGCTTGAGGGTAGAATTGAGATCGGTGATCTAAAAGACTTTAGTCTTGACCAAAGAGGATGGTTGAGAAAGAAGGGACGGTTGTGTGTTCCGAATATGGAGGACTTGAGGAAAGAAGTTAATGTCATCGATCCAAGTTTACGATTCATCCTAGAGGGACTAAGATTTATCAAGATATAAAGAAGAGCTTCTATTGGGAGGGTATGAAGAGGGATGTTGGCTTGTGGGTTACGTAGTTTGCAAACTATCAACAAGTAGCTGAACATCGAAAGCCGAGTGGGTTGCTTCAGCCTATAGAGATTCCAGTTTGGAAATGGGATTCGATATCCATGGATTTTATAGACGGGTTGCCAAGGTCAAATAGAGGTAATGAAAGTATATGTGTTATAGTGGACAGGTTGACCAAGAGTGCTCATTTCATTCCAGTAAAGTCAACCAGGATGGCACCTGTTTTAGCTAAGTTGTTCCTGAAGAACATAGTTAGACTACATGGAGTTCCTACTAGTATAGTTAGTGATAGAGATGCTTGTTCAATAGTGAATTCTGGAAGAGTCTACAGGAACTGTTGGGTATCAATCTTAATATGAGTACTGAATATCACCCTCATGCAGATGGGTAGACGGGCAGACGGAGAGAATCAATAAGGTACTCGAGGATCTATTAAGAGCTTGTGTATTAAACTTGGTAGATATTGGGAGGATCACCTACATTTGGTTGAGTTTTCCTATAATAATAGTTACCAGACTAGTATAGGAATGAAGCCTTTTGAAGCTTTGTATGGAAGGCCATGCAAATCACCAGCATGTTGGTTGGAGATTGGAGACAGATTAGTCTTAGGTCCGAATTTAGTTAGGAAGGCATCAGAAAAGATTGAGTTGATCCGAGGAAGGATGAAGGAAGCTCAGTCCAAACAAAAGAGTTACGCAGATAAGAGGCGTAAAGACCTAGAGTTCTCAGTTGGAATTAAGGTTTTAATTAAGGTGTCACCGATGAAAGGTGTGTGCGATTTGGAAAGTCATGGAAACTAGCACCAAGATATGTTGGACCATTCCAGATTTTAGAGAGGATCGAGAAGCTCGCATACAGAGTAGAGTTGTCGAGCAGTATGGCAGGTGTCCATAATGTATTTCATGTATCTCATCTTCGCAAGTATGTGCATGATCTAGAGGCTACTATTCCTCCGATAGGGTTGGAAGATTTGATAATTGAGCCTAATTTTACTTTTTTTAGACAACCAGTTTGGGTTGTAGCGAGAGATGAGAAAAGATTAAGGAATAAGACAATCAAGTTAGTAAAGGGTCAGTGGAGCGACAACGAGAAGGACCGTACTTGGGAGACATAAGACATGATTAGAGATACTTATCCTGATCTGGTTTGAGGGTATGTCTATATTAAATTCATATAGATAGTTGCTAGTCAGGTAGGCTAGTATGGTTGTTAGGAGTTGTTATAGATGTTTGTTATATTTAGTATTTAGTCCTTACTGAATTTCGAGGATGAAATTCTTTAAGTGAGGAGCCTGTAACACCCCTAATATTTGATAACATTATTCAGAAGATTTAATTAGATAAATTAAATAGAATAATGATGATAAGGGGATTGAAATTTGAATAAAACTATAAGAAGGCCATGCTTAAGTAATTAATTAAATGGGCTTAGAATGGCTTATATGTTATTAATTAAAAACATGGGCATATTATTAAATAGTCGCACCTTTTGATTCATGGCAATGCCCATTCACGTTTCACTTTCTCATTTTTCACGTTCATTCTAAAAACCTAAAAATGCAAAGTATTATAAAGGAGTCGGCCATTATCAAAGAGGAAAGATGTAACACCCTGCATTTTTATATAATTAAAATTTAACGAATTACGATAAGTAGTGAAAATAAATATTTTTGGAATTATCGGACTATGGCTTCGGAACTCGTACCATCGCGTCCGAGGCGATTTTCTGATCCATTTCCATATCTAACTTGTCTACAACCGAGCCAATATGAAGAAGTTAGGAACGAAACAAAATAAAGCAACCGAATGAAAAATAATAATATATAATACGAATATGGGCCGACCAAAAGGTCGACCCAATAGGCGTAACGGTCGATCGCACGATCGACCGCTGGCTAAGAGCGGTCGACTGCCCAGTCAACTCGCGTATGACTAGACGAATTTTCGTCCAGGTACGTGCAGTGACGTTTTTTTTCACGTTTTTGCACGATCTGAGCCCGACGTTCTTTAATCCTTTGGCTCCGAACAACCCTGTGATGTGGTGACTCTAGGTTCGATCCAAGAATCCAACGGTCTGAGGTCCTCAAGCTCCAATATAAATAGAACGCTAGGTCTAGCTATCTTCTCACAATTAGATTTTCTCCCATGGGTTCATTGCCCAAAACTGAACCCTAAATAGAAAATATTTCTTTGGGTTCTTGGCTTAAGGTTGAACCCTAAAAAGAAAATAATTTCTAGGGAGAAGACCTTCTAAATTAAAATATTATACACCTTGGTAGAAGGGGATCCAGAAGGACTATGGAGCTAAGTGGAGCACAAGCGAAGCTAAGGACGACAGGTGAGTGGATTTATTTATATATCTTTTAAGTTTAAGATATATTATCGTTAGATTTCCGTTTAGAAAATTTTATTCAGTAATTAATCATATTAATTAAATTATGCCGAACTATAAGAAAACTTGCAGTTTATTTACAATAATAGGATCTATACACTATTTTCTATGCCTTATTTACATCCTTTCCTACGTTTTGGATTTTTATGCAAGCATTAGTTTTCTTCTATCCTCTCCTTTTTCTTCGCATATGGAATAGAATAGATTAAACGCGAATATGGATTAAATAATTAAGAATACTGAAATGAATGAAATTAGATGTAAAATAATAAAAGTTGAGAAATAGAATTACTGTTATAAATTTCATTAAAACGGGAAAAGTTAATTTGGGAGTAATTATTAGATTAATTGGTTGGTTTAGAAAATAGGATACATTTCCATAACTTAATATCTAAAAGATAACGATAAACGTAACTTCCAGAATAAAAGAAATAAAAAGGAGGAATTAGTGTAAAATAAAGAAACCACTGTATTTTACACTACTCCAAAATAGTAAAAGAGATATCTTGCAGTTACGGATTATTGTTTATAGTATTATCTAATATTAAAATATGGAAATGGATTATATAGTTTTCATAACCAACCAAATAAATAGAATTACTTCCTAAAATGGCAGACAATAAAGTAAAGTATGATTTGAAATAAGAAAATTATTAATGTAAGGATTTGAGGCTATAAAAAAATTAATGAGCCTAAGCCTGCATTTACTGCGCAGGCTATTTAACTAGGCAATTAATATGATAAGTGAATTATGTAATATTAGAGAATTAAAGAAAATTCTATATCATAATAAAAGAAGGCAGACTAGAGCAGACAAGAAACACTTGTAATTATATAACAGACTATAAAAGAAGAAAAAGTAACAATTACAAGTAGAATTATAACATAGGTTATAATTACGAAATAGGAACGGAAAAGCTTATCGTGAGACTTATAATAAATTGGTAAGCAATGATAGTAGAGAATAATGATATAAGCTTATTTAAACAACTTATATTAAGTCGATAAGCAAATAAAACAGAAATATTAAAAGAGGCTTATTTTATTGAACTTAAGGATTTATATATTAAGTTAAATAAGCAAGATAATGAATGTGGCTCATACTAACAACATTCCCTATTAGACATATGGTTATCTCACAATAGTTAGAAGTGAGACGAGAGCAAGAATATGCTAATTAAACTAAAATAAGTAGCCCACAGAATAAGAAAGCAAACTAAATGCAAATTAAAAAGATTAGACTTAGGGTCTAATAGAAGAATCGAAATGCGTTTGGAGCAGCCTAAAGAATGAAGCGCCTAACGAAGCAGTTCATCACAAATTTTAGCAATGGAGAAGCACGTCCAACTTAGTATTTTTGGGCTTCAAGGAAGTACGAGATTTCAACGGGACGTGAGGATACTCTAGGATGGCCCTCTGGGTAGGCCTAACGAAGCTGTATCCCCGGAGGCAGGTCTATAGGTGTTCCATCAAGAAAGTATGCCTTGACTGCATTTGCATTGTAGGCCTAACGAAGCAGACCTTTGTAGGCAGTCAGAAGGGCTTGGTGTTTGGAGTAAGGTATTCGTATGTCCAGTACTTGCAAGTAAGTTTAAGGATAGTCGCATGCAGATATCGGCCAGCATCAAGACCAAGAGTGATTTCGGGAAAGACTAGAGTTAAACCAACATGCCAATGATTCTTTCACTATCAAGAGATTGGATGGGGGGGCACCACCAATTGGATGTTAGATTGTTTGCAGTAGGGCACGGTCACTTAACTCTTTAGAATTCTTTCGATTAGTTGAGGGGCGGCTGCGTGGGGCCATAGCCACGATGAGAAAGAAACAGACCAACTAGAATATCTGTATTGTAGGCCTAACTAAGCAGTCCTTTACAAATATAGGAAATCCCCGACTGAGTTTCGTATAAGGTAGACCTTGTTGGCAGGATTTAGATAGTAGACAAAACGATTACATAGTCCTCAATGTACGCACTGGGTGATACATTGTGGATGTCCGAGCACCGGTATAGACTAGTGCGGATGCGATCTACGTTTTCATAGTAAGTAGTGGAGTGTCTGTATTGTAGGCCTTAAGAAGTAATCCTTTATAGATGTAGCTACGAAACGCTAGCGGAGCAAAATGATGGAGTATCTGTATTGTAGGCCTTACGAAGCAGTCCTTTACATATATAACTACAGAGCAAGACGATGGAGCATCTGTATTGTAGGCCTTACGAAGCAGTCCTTTATAGATGTGGTTACGGAACACTCTCAAAGCAAGACGATGGAGCCCTTTTTCGAGGAGGATACGGAAGGTACCATGGGTGGTACCTAGGACCAATATGGTCATTGGGCATATAGCTACATATATGTGTATATATATATTAGTTATTAGGTTTTAATCTACTACGGAGTAGATGGGCACGATTCACGAATAGAAGTGAGAATATTGTAACCTAGTGAACCTAATATAAGAGTAAATGGAAATAAAACGATATATGTAGAATTAAGCCTAGAAGTATATAATTTATCCATTCACTAGAACTTTTGTTCTGACATCCTCCTCATAACATCCTACAGGTTAGGTGGATGGCAGAGACGACTCAGCTATGTGACACTTGCTTAGGTAGTGTTATTATTTGGGTGAGTATTTACTTACTATTATATTTTAATCAATTCCGCTGTGAGATAATTAATTGAGCTCTGATATATTTATCTTTGCCTATTTGCAGGATACCAGATACCCAACTGGGACTTCAGTGGGCTTGGGTTTTAGCATTTTTGCAAAAAATCCGAACCACCGGAGTTTCGGTTGTTACAAAAGAGGAAGAAAATTAAATCAAAGATAAGAATCAAAGCTAGGGGAATCAATCTTCTACAAGTCTCAAATTCCTTATCATATCCAAGGTGAATAATAATTCATTCCATCTCTATTTTGTTTTTATAATCATATGTTTTCGGATTTAAGATTAAATTCGTTTTTATGATGTTTTGAATGATGATATGCTTGAACTATTGTATGTCTGATTTAAACCAATTCATTTACATATGAATTTGCACGGTTTTAGGGCAAAATCGATAGTTATTGATTTTAGAATGCCATGAAAAAATTATGTGTTATGTAAATCGTGATTTTGGAGATGGGTTTCAATTTTTGTAATTTTCCAATCCGTGGAAAATTTATTATAAATTTTCAATGGAAATTATGGTAAAATTGGGTTTAAAATTTATATCGATTATTTCAGGAAGAATTTGGGTCTGAAATTTTAATATGTTTGATAATATGATAAAAGTGAATTTTTGTGATTTTTTTGGGATTTTTCCTAATTGATTTGCTATGAGAAATAAATTATTTTAAAAGGACTTATTTGCAAATTAGTTTTTCTTAATGGAAGGGCTTAATCATTAATTATTTCCCTTGATTTAGATTTGATAAATGCGGCAGTTATTTTGTAAAGTATTTGAAAAGTTTTAAGGCAACCAATCAAAGAATTACAAATAGGCAGGTAGTTAAGCGATTACTAAAAGTAGCATAATTTTAGTCTTTATTCAAAAAAGTGGGTTTCGCCTCGTTTAGTAGTGCCTTTCAACTCCAATTTCTTCCGCTCCAATTCATTTGAAACCAACCGAGTCGAAACCCACCTAGTTGAAACCAATACACAAGGTATCACTTAGATGGTACGTAGTGGAAAGGCATAAGCCATGGTGTCAAAAGCAATGCTTTTGATGGGGTCGAAACCTTCGTTTTGTTTTCAAATGTTAAGTGCCTGCTTTGTTTTATTTAAAGCTTTTGATCGAAACATATGTTTTCGAAAGGGGTTTTTCTAAATAGCTTTCAAAGGAAGTTGCCATTTTATGTTTTAAAGGTATAGGCTTTCAAATGGGTTACTTTATAAAGAGTGCTTTCGAAAGTAGTGGTTCCAACCCAGTCGAAACCCAGCTGCTTTTCTTTTACCTTTTGAGTATATTGAAGTCATCAATACTTTCGAAGGGTGATTTTGTTTTAAACTATGTTAAGCCACTTTCTAAATGCTTTCGAAATAGGTCATGGGTTTCGAAGGCAATGGTGTCGAAAGGGGGTTTCGACGCTATCCTTCTAAGTTTTACTCAAAGGCTTTGAGCTTTCAAATAGATGGTTTCGATACCATCAAAATTTTCCCCAAATTTTTTTTATCAATGGTTTCGAAGGAGATGTTTTTGCCTATATTCACTTTGACCCAAAAGATGTTTCTAAAAGTAAAACCCAATATTTTCAAAAGGAGTACTTTCATTAGCTTTGAAGCTATGTTTCCAAAGATTTTTGAGTAATGTTTCGATACCAGCGAAAGGTATAATTGGTTTTGAAAGAGATTATTTAACAAAGGCTTCGAAAGGTATATACTTAGAGTTTAGAAAAGAGATTTTCCATGCTTTCGATGGAGGTCATCCAGTGGTTTAGAAAGTGATGTTTTAAGGTTTCAGAACAAACAACCCAATCTCATTTTAAAGGATAAATCATGACATAAATAAAGATTTTTGAAATAAAGTTTTTGAAGAAGTTTTCCTTGAATAACAGGTTTAAGGGATTAACCAAGTTCTATATAAAATGATTTCAAGGATATTAAACCACAGGTGTTGGTATTATTTTGTTGTTGTTATGATTGCTTCTTCATATTTTTATTCACATTGTAATTAACCTATAATGGTACTTTGGAGAAGAACAGAGTAACCAGCTAGGTTGACCCAGTAGTGAATATAACTTAAGAAATATTAAAACCATAATTGAAGATATTGGCAGGGGCCAATAGGTTCATAATAAGCCCATGAAAACTGTGTAAATGAAAAGATATTGGCAGGGGCCAATAGGTTCATAGTCAGCCCATGAAAACTATGATTTGATATTGGCAGAGGCCAACAGGTTTATACTTAGCCCATAAAAACTATATCCGGATTAAGATATTGACAGTTAGTCAATAGGTTCCTAGTCAGTCCATGAAAACTAGGATAAGAGAAAAGATATTGGAGTTACCAATAGGTTTTTAGTGATCCCATTAAAACTATAAAATCGAACAGGGAGTCCATAAACGTTTAACTGGTTATTAGTAAGCACATGAAAACTAATAGGTTAATAGTAACCCTAGAAACTATAATTGAGACAGATAGTCAGGATGAATGTGGATGGGTAATCCAGATTTAATATACTTGTTTGTATATCATCATATTATTTTGAATTGTTTTAACCAGTGTGGATGCAGGAGCACATTATGTAGTTTTATAAAGTTTTTAAGACACTAGTGAGGGAAAACCCGTTCCGCTAAGCGGCGTGATCTCACTAGGTATCTAAATGGTTTGAGGTGGTAGATTATTATTCATACCAGACTTTATGTCTTACTCGAAATTTTTGTTTTCCCCTTAAACTCTCGGGTACTCAAATGATTTTGAGTAGTTTGAGGTTAGAGTTTTTAGGTGTTCTTTTAGACGAATAAAGCTTCCGGTAACGTGCATGAGGCATGCTAGCTACTTAGAGTTCTTTTATTGTCACTGTGTTTGGTTGTAAAGGCAACTTGTATTATTGCCTTATTATATACTCTGATCATCCAAGGGGGCGTCTTCATATGTCGCTCTTGACGTATTTTGTAATAAGTATATTTTGTCTGAACGTGATCTGCGCACTGGGATTATGTAATAAATTTGAAATATTTTGAAATGGAATGTGGACTTTGTTTGTTGTTTTAATTTTTCTTCTTCATATTATTGTGTTTCTGTGTATCAATGTATGTAACATTGTCATATTTGATCGTCGATGATTAATAATTATAGATGACTGCAACATTCGTAACCGTTAGTTTTGAACGTTCAAGTAGGGGATGTTCCAATAGTTCTAATATAAAACAACAATTTATCAGAATAATACCCAAATATGCATTCACTCGTTTAATTTAAACCGAATTACATAAAAGACAAATTAGAAATTCTATATGACTTTCGTTATCTTATTCCACAATAGAAAATATTATCATATTACAATTTGCAATAACACATTTTATTCAGATACAATATGTATACTAATTTGGACACATTTTTTTCAACTTATATCCACTGTACGCATGCTTGCCTTATGCAAATTCAGTATTGTATCCAAACTGTGGTAACCTGCTTCAACTGTTGCTTACTCCTTACATCAACTGTGTAACCAAGCTCCCCACGCTACAGCTTGCTCTTCTGAACATTCTACATTGCTTCAACTACATTTTCCAAGCTCAATACTGGTTTCCAGCATGTGACTAGCTCAAATATATGGGTAGCTCAAATGTGGTTAGCACATTGCATTATTTCTCACGTCAGTGCAAAGTATTCCACGGGAATCCACCTTTATGCCATCTAGATCTTGCCACCTTCAATTCCACCTTTGGCTGCCAGCACACTCATCTTTAGCTACAACTTTAGCTCAATCAGTTGCCACTTCCAGTACACTGCTATTGGCATAACGTATACTTATATAACAGACATGGTTGATTAGCATCAAAGCAGCATATCGTTCTTCAATGACAAGCGATGCCATATATCTGATGCTACATTTATAGATTTACACATATCCATTTAAAAGATAAGTAGGACCCAAAAAAATAAAAATAAACTTAAACTATCATCTGGGTATGCAACATGATTTTGTGCAAGATAATAAAGTAAACTTACGACTGGGATTTAATTGGAGTTGGTGTGACAATTAAGATTAGAGGACATAAAACATTTGCTGAAGACATATAATATGGATGATTGTCAAACAACTCTTTCATAGTAGCAACTTAATGGTGAAACTAATTTGTGCACCAAGTTTTCTTGTAACGTCAAAGATAAGAGCAATGGATCTTCAAAAAAAAAGGAAATTTGGTTTCATTTCAGCAAGCTAAAATGAATTAACTTTTTTGCCTGATTAAGTGAGCTACGGATAAGAGCATCAGTTACATATATTTGGAACTTCCCACATAATATGGTTAGAACATAAATATACTTGGCATCTGTTACATTTATGCCTGATATTTGCTGAAATCAAAATAAGGGTTACTGTAAGTGAAATGGTAACAAAGAAAAACAAATGGAACTTTTATGGATAGAATTTACTACATGGAGTTCTAAGCCAAAAACTGGTTTATAATCATGACTTATGTCCACAAGAGTTTTCAATAAGCAAATCTCTGGTTCAACCAGCAGAAAAAAGTTGAGCAAGATGAAGTTGCAGATGAATGAATCATAAGACATAAGATGATACTGGTATTAAAGCAATGTTTACTCTTTATTTTGTAATATAAGTGGCACGCTAACTCCCAGTTTCATCTTTGTCATTTGACGATAATTACAAGCTTATACTTTTCAATTTTGAAAAATACCAGCAATTAACATTTATACTGGTCTTGCTTCATTTTACCTTTTCAAATTTGAGATATGATTAGAAGTATAATAGTTTTGAATGTCATAAGAGAAAATACAAATAAAAGATATACTAGTATACTGAAATCGTTATATTTCATTACTTCAGTATCGATAGCACGATCCAATTCATCATCATGAGTTGCACTAAGAAGAGCAAATGATCCAAACTTTTATATTAACATACTCAATGTAAACCATGACCATAAGAACTGATATAAAAAAATCTCCTTGCTCTCTTTTACAGTGACATGAGGTACAAGGGACTAGGAGAAGTAAAGAAGAGAATACTGCATAGGGTAACAACCATTAGATATATATAACTTGCAAACCAATTTCATAAATTTAATCGATCGTGGAGAAAGTTAGAACTACTAAAACGGAAAGAATACTTGGGCAAATAAATTTTTAATTACAGTCTTCACAAAATCAAATAATACCAGAAATGATGGTCAATCAATTCTTCTAAAAATGGCAACACCAATCATGAAAAATATATTCTATTTCTTTTAAGAGAAAGGATCTTCATTCATTATGTATCCAAATGGTAAACATAGCATGTATGTATGCAATATATGGAAAAATATACGAAAATAGTTAATGCCCACACAAACAAATCATCAAATTTTTGTTTTATTTTTTTGAAAATAAAGAATACAATCAAAGGTGATCGATTTTTATTTCTTCTGAAAATGGCAGCACCATGGCTGGAATTTTTTTGTTTCCTTAAGTTTTTGATAAAAGATAATTATCCATTTGGTATTCAAATGGTAAGTATGCATGCAATTAATGAAACCATATATGCAAGGAGTGACTGAACCATTCTAAACTACTTTGCCCTTCTATTGGTTTAGATTATAAGACTCTACTGAACCAACCTTTTAACTGGACTCAGCTAAAAATTTCCACAATCTATTTATAAATAGCTCAATATATGTACAGAAAATCTGCATGCTATCATTTAGAGTTTCCTTTTCTATAATTATAATTTTGATGAAAGCTAACATGCTATTTAATTTTCACTGACTTGTAATGAGCATGCTAAATTTAGTTTGATATCTTCCACTTGTGTTTTTTTATCTATTATACACTACAACAAAAATACCATATTACAACGCGCTTTTTACAACGGACATTGACTGTCCGTTGTAATAGAATGCTATTAAAACGGTCCTTTCAGGCCCGCTGTAATAGATGCCCTATACAATGTCTTTTTTACAACGGGCAATATCTGCCCGTTGTAATAGAATGTTATTACAACGGTCCTTCCAGGCCCGTTGTAATAAATGACAATTTTACAACGTTCGCAAAATGCCCGTTGTAATAGATGCCAATTTTACAACGGTCACAAAATACCCGTTGTAAGAGATGCCAATTTTACAACGGTCATAACGCCCGTTGCAATAGGTGTCAATTTTGCAACGATAAAAAATGCCCGTTGTAATAGGTGCCGATTTCACAACGGTCATAAAATGCCCGTTGTAAACGATGCCAATTTTACAACGATTATAAAATGCTCGTTGTAATAAATGTCCATTGCCAATTTTCGATAATCAATAATTAATAATTACAATGCTTTCTTAAAATTAATATTTATTATTTATTAATATTTAATAATTAATCATTAATAAAATTATATTAATCATAGGTTACTAATTACTAATTATAATTACTAATTACTAATCATTGATAATATTATATTATTTATTAATATTTAATAATTAATCATTAATAATATTATATTAAACTTATAATAATTAATGATTATTAATAAATAATCACTAATTACTAATTATTAACCCTTTTAGTTTATCAGCTGCAATAGATGCTAATTTTCAACAACTCTTAACCGACCATTGTTTTCTTTGATTATCTAATATCTTAGACGTCGTAGGAGGATAATAATCATTCAATAATTAATTATTATTATTACTGACTAATATTAATAATTATTCAATAACTAATAATTAATATAATAATTATTTAATAATACTTAAAAATTAATGAATAAGAATTAATTTTTAATAATTAATTAAAAAATAATTAATCAAAAAATATTTATATCCATCCATTGATATTTTTATTAAATAAAAATTAAATGTTTTGCACTTATAGCACATATCCATCCATTGATTTTTTTATTAAATAAAATTAAATATTTATAATTATTAGATGTACGTATGTGCGTTTTATACTAGTTAGAATAAATAAAATAATTATTTTATTTAGTGAATGTAGAAATAAAATATAGATGAATTTACAAAGTGGAAATTATTATAATTAATTTAGATATTAATTTGTAAATTTTAAGTCGGATGACCCATTAGCATACTTTTGTATACGGACGTTTTCAGACTCGAACGAGGAGTTAATTGTCATTGAGTAAACGGTTTTATAAAAGAATTAAATAAACCTTTTTATTACTAAATAAAACTATTACCGCCATTGAGCCCGAAGCCCATTATTCGTTTATTTAACCCAGCCTGACCCTTTCCTTACTCTCGTTCTTCAGCCAAAATCAACTAAAACCCTAATTCCCTTTTTGCTCAAAATCATATATCGAGCAATCTAGAGTCGAGCATGGCTGCGAATCGAGGCTAGGGTAGCTCGCGAGTGTTGATGGCCGGCGGCGACAAAGCAAGTGGAGCGATGCGTGCAGGTTGTAACTTGGTTCTTTAACTCCAGTCGCGTGGAGCGATGGCGGGCGGCGACAAATCATCTGGACGTCAGTTATCGTTTCTCATCAACCGGTTCATTAACTCCAGTCGACGCCTTCTCGAGGTATGTAATCGGAAGCAAAATAATCATCTACGAATTAGTGCTATTCGAGTTGAAGATTGAACTGCATAACCGAGATCTATCCGTTTATTTGGACTACGACCAATCTCTCCGTCGTTTTGGGCCATCACCTACAGGTATTGAATTTGATATTTTTAATTATTTTTTTTGATGTAGTTTGATATTTTGTTCTGGGCTTTTGGGGCGTGATACATGAGAGTGAGATGTTACTCCATTTGGATTTGTGACTTTGAATTCATTGATATGTTATTACATGCTTTGTAGGTAATCTTGATTTGTACTAATGTCACATTACCCTTAATTTTTCATGTTTTATAAGGTTGTCTAGTTTATCAGTTTTGTTCTGGTAACATAAATAGATCCCACCTTACCCTAGGGGTTCGATTACTTACAAACGAAGCATTGTAGCACATTCTTTGCGTGTAGTTTGGGTGCGACCACCTATTTCATCCATATAAGACGCACCTGATGGGCGTCTTCACAAAACCAGTGTAAATAATGACGTCGAAACGTGTACATACCAACACTAAGAAAAGTGGGATGGGCTGTATGAAGGTTTGGAGTCATGTGCCTACTGATTGATGAATACCGAATGGTGTTTACTGGTTGATGGATACTGAATTGGTTTTATGCGTCGATTTAGTACGGATTACCTGTGGTATGCTTATCTAAGTTCGTTTCTTAATCCAACAACTATAAACTTATAATCAAATATGGAATATTCCAATTATATCCCATAGTTACGTGTTTAGTTTTCATCAGCTACCCTTTCAAACAAGTTTTGTCAAGTTAAAAACAGTGAAATACACATGCTAATGCTGTTAGAACAACGACATAGATCAGAAATAGAATGACATGGAGATATACACAAGCTAATGCATTCAATTATATTCATCCACTGTACAACATTTAGATAATGTACCTTTATATATACACAAGACAGAAGGTATGTGAAACAAAGAAAAGTGCTAACAAAGTTTTTATTACGCATGTCTACCCACCAACTCACGCTCGGTTTCATACATAGATATCATTATCAGCTCTATTCCCATCTGTGTGTCCCTTGTCCCCATCCAACCTCTGTCATTCATTATTAATTAATTAATTAAAATAATTAACTATTATGATAAAATAAATAGTTGTGATGGTAAATGACATGTCACACGTTACTTTTGAAGATAAAGAAATTGAACCCTTTAATATTGTTACACTGTAGATAGACAACATAGAGGGTGAGTATAAAGTGAAACGAATCAAAATGTCTGACAAAGTTTAACCACACACATGTACGTAGCAAGCTCCACAGTCCCATAGGAAGCACTCCAGCCCCCAAAGCCCTTAATTTGGATTTCCAATGTCACATTACCCTTAATTCATTCATCGTTTTAATTCCTTTCTCCATTATTAGTTTTTATGTGTCTTGATTTATCAGTTTTTATTGAAATTTTAAGAAAACCGAAATGATGATAAAAGAAAGGCTTGTTTCTCAATACATTCGCAGTGGCCGCCTAAGTGCTTTCGCCCTGCCAGGCTTGAGAGTTTATGCTGTTTGTTCCTTTCTTGGATCTGTGAGACTATTTTTTCTTTTATTTATAGTTTCAATCAATCAATTTAAGCTTTTAACTATCTTTTTTTTTTCTGGAATAATATTCAGTAATAAATTGACAATCCATAATAGTTATAAATTTATATCGGTAACCTTTTTTGTTTTGTTACTTACAAAGTTGCGATATTAAGCGCTTGATTTCAGTTTTATATGTTCCAAAAAGAAATGTATGTACTATCAGCTTGTAATTTTACTGTTCCTGGAATTTGTCATTTGTTTTTTTTTGGTCAATTTGTGAATGACACGATGTGCTTTGCTTGTTTTTTAGCAGTAAGCATTAGTGATGCATAATTGATAATTGCATCTGCTGGAAATGAATTGAAGCTCGTTTAAGATTCTACAATATTGATTAATATATGACCTTTCTCTACATCCAACATCCATTTCCTTCTCAATTTGGTTTTTGAGGCAATGACGTTTAAAAAGCTCTGTTTACAACATGTTCATAGCTCAATTATTATGCTGTGTATAGCAATGTTTACAAGGATTTCTTTGAGGTAGCTAAGAAAATGACCAAATACGTTTATTGCCAACGTTCCTGTATTTTCATTTTAATCTATTATTTTTAAAATTAAAATAATATTTACAATGTTTACAAGGATTTCTTTGCCTTCTCCATCTATTCATGATATTCAAATTATAATTTGTATGCTTTAAAAGTTACGTTGACATTATTTTCAGTAAGTAAAGAAAAATAATTTGAAAGAAGTGTGTGCATTTTGCTCATGTGTTAAGATTTAGTTAGATTATTATGCATCTACCCTCGCTTTGGCGTTAAATCTAATCTGTTTCAGTTTTTTTATTCTTTCACTAAATTTCATATATTAATCTTTCGCTAAATTTCACATGTATTCAGCTTATATTTTGTCGCTCTACCTAAAATTGCATTTATTTAGCCTATGTTTTATTACTACAAGTGACTTTACCTTAAAGAATAGAATAATAAGTTGGAGCATGCATACATAGACACTCTTTTCACGACCAAGCTCTTATATTTTGATGAAGTTACTTTGTAGAGAAGAGATTAGCTTTTCGATCATCTTAGAATGCAATATGAGAGTAATTCAGTTTATATAAACCTTGAATGGTAGTTTGCTTAGAAAAGGATTTGGTTGGTTTTTCTCCCATTAATGGTAGCATTCAGAGACAAAGAACCTTGCACATTCTCCCTCTGGTTTCCCCAGATTTTAAACCTCGATTATAGCAGTGGCACAATACTATAATTGGTTTTGGCCATGCTTACTCATTTGTGTTAGGATATGCTTGTTTATCATTCTAACACACATATGTATGTATGTAATTTACATTATCTTTGTATGTATTGCAGGACATAGCAGAAGCAAAGGAATTTTTGAAGAAAAAAGGTGTTATGTGGGTTTTGATTAACTAAAATATTATGGTTCAAGGTTTGCTTCAATGTCGTTCGGTCAAATTTTAAATCTTGTGTTATTATTTGTATTTACTACGTGTTATGTTAGTTTAGGGTTGTATTCGATGTTTTGTAACTATGTAAAATTTTATGAATGGTGTGAATGGATAAATCATTTTGTTATTTTGAAATACAAATTTCTTTTGCTATTTTTAGTAAATATGGTTGTCATTAGTATAATAATTTTGTTTCAATTCAAATTAGTTTAAAATTTACACTTGCATTGTAGTAGTTTTATTTTTTTTCCCATTTGAATTTTTTTAACAACGGGCAAAAACAGTTGCAAAAGACCCTTTTGCAACGGGCAAAAACAGTTGCAAAAGACCTTTTTGCAAGGGGCAAAAACAGTTGCAACGGGCAAAAGCCATTGTAAAAGATGTCTATGCAACGGGCAATAACCATTGTAAAATTCATCCACTCTATTACAACATCGCATAATACAACGGGTCTAGGGCCGTTGCAAAACCCCTATTACAACGGGCATTGCCCGTTGTAAAAGGGGTATTTTGTTGTAGTGATAATATGCACACAACAACAAAAATGGTGAAGGGTAGTGAAATTATTTGTAACAAATTTTTTACGTTGTATGTTATAATTGGTGAAACATGAATTCGAGTTGCACAGTAAATATGAAAATTATAGTACAAATTTGAAATATATGTCTATAAATAATAAAATAGTGTTTATAGTAAAAGAAGATAAAATAGAAAGATTTCCATCTATTACATTAGAACCTGTCACTAATCAGTTTGAAGTTTTGTGTTCATCCTTTTGTGTAGCGTGTGAAGAGTTATGCATATGATCAAATTTTCATATGGATAATTCATTGCAATCTGTGTTTAAATCTTTACTCCACGGTGCAAAAGATCAAAGGCGTTACAATTAATATAACTATTGAATTCAATTTTAGCATACAATGTTATAAATTTTGCCAAAGATGACAGCATAAATTTCAAGAATGGAAGAATGAAAATGAAAGTATGATATAACTTATGAAACCATAAATTTAATAAGGGCAATATGGGTTTATATTATACAAGTTTGTAATAGATAAGTAATATATTTACTCCTACTATCAGATGTGAGAAATAATTATCATCAATAAACATCTTCCTACTTCATCCTTATTAAGATAAATTTGAGATAAAACTGAAAACAGTTAGAAGCTTGAAGAAAGAAGGTTGAGTGAAATCGAACTACCTTTCTCCTACACAATGAACCATCATCGAATTGACTGCTATTAGTCGTTGTTACAAAACTTGTAACTACCCGCAAATTTATCACTTTGATAAATTATATTTATTTTTAAAATATTTAGATATGGGTTTAAAAGTAAAAAATAATCATGTTTTAATCAGTAAATAATAATAGTTATTTTGTTTGGGAAAAATATTAGCGGACAAATTATCGAGGCAAAATATTGATAATTTGTAAATTTCGTCGTTGGTAAAATATCGATAAAACAGCCGGAAATTGTTTTATCAATAAAATTGCTTTTAAACAATAAGAATCGTGCATGGCTCTGGATTCATACACTAATATATGTATTCAAACAAGATTATGAAATAAAATAATTTATTTTATTTTAAAAAAAATGTATTTATGACATCGACCATTGATATCATCGGTTTTATATATTTCTTCGGGAATTCAAGTTAAGTTTAAATAATAAATAAATGGGTTTTTATTAACAAATAAACCTATTATAATTATTTAATAATGAAGGTAAAATCGTTTTTAAAATTTGTTTACCAAAATAGATAGTTCGTAGAAAAATAGAAAATGTGACCGAAGAACGTTTTTCGAAATTTCGATTTTCGACACCGGAAAGTTGTCGGGAATGTTGTTCGCCTATATGCACTTCCACATGCGTTTACCAAACCGTTTAATCCTCCTTATCATTCGCTTGAATAGTGCAAAAACGTGTATTTTATATATAAAATAATTTTCTTGAGAAAACAAGCTTTTAAAATCTATTTGTTCTCTATATATAAGGGAATTTTCAAATATTGTTTTCAAAATTGATTTCAAAAAATGGTTTTAGAAGCTTGTTTTCTCAAGAAAATAATTTTATATATAAAATACACGTTTTTGCACTATTCAAGCGAATGAGAAGGAGAATTAAACGGTTTGGACCAAGCTGTAACGTCCCACCCCGAGACCCACATTAACAAAAAGTATTATTGGGTAATACTGTATGCTAATGCGGAGAATATGGCAGGTTAGGAGCGACCATCTATAGTCTTGTCTTAAATATCTATTGAATACGTCGATTAGTGCTCTATATTTTTTTTCCAACTCAAGTGGATCGACATATCCAATAAATGCTTAATACAAAACTATAGGTGGCTATAGGATGTATCAGTATATATGTATATATATCTGTTTGCTATTCTGTGATGTGTTATGCATTTGAGTTGTTGTATTTTGTTCTATATAGACATATATAGTAGATAATTAACCATATAATAATACATATAATGATATATTACCTTATGTTAATTATGTTAAGGAAGTGATGTGACAAGTCAAGGTTTTAAAAATAATAGCATATATATACATTTACACGTATATATATACAAAGTACATACCATTACCTCTTGTCTTTTCCTTTCCATCACCATAATCATCAAAGCCTAAGCTTAGGAGCGATAGTAAGGGGGGACGTGACAAGAGAGGGAGGGTAGGTAGGTGATGTGACCTTACACATCATGACATATTATGTATTGTTAAATCTAAGGGTAATTTAGTAAATTCTCTAATTCTTTGCCTATAAATACATGTCCATACTTAGACAAATTTATTTACACTCTCGTCGTCTTCTCTAACTTTCTTCAGTAAAATTTCATGACTTTTTATGTTAGTTTTAAGTTTTTTTTAAATCAAAAAATTTAAATTGTTTTAAAGATGCAAACTTGTTTTTAAACTCTTTCTTCTCCATTTTTACTCCACTTTATTCGATCATAACTTCTTCTATTTTACATCAAATCAAGATTTTTTTTTTCAAATCATATAAAATTTCAGTAGCTACAACTTTCTTTTTTACCACTTTTTCAAATTTCAAGCTTAAGTTTGTCAAAATCTCATTTCTTTGCAATGTACTTTTAAACTCAGAAATTCAGGTCCGATAATAGTTCTCTTTCTTTTGACCATATTATCTCAAACCAAATTTGATTTGAGGGATTCTTTTTTTTATACCGTAGAGAAAAGAATTTTCTAAAACTTTTCTTTTGATCACTTTTTCAAAATCCGAGAGTAATATGTCCAAAAATCAAGTGGAAGATGACATATTTTTGGGGTAATTTTTGGTGCATTTAAGACATTTAAGGTTTCAAAGATTTTCGATGAGTAAAACTACTTTGTTTTGGAAAGGTTGTTGACTTTATTAAGATGTATTATTGTGGTAATAATATGATGTGAAAATTGAATGGTTATTATGTTGGTGGATGGTGATTTGATGGATGTTATGCTTGGTATTGAATTTGATATTTGAATGTGATGTTGTCGAGTTAGTAAGCATATAATCTTATGCTTATATATGTATTGTGATTTTAAGAGTATGGTAGTATGGATGTATGGTTGTGATTTAAGAATCAAGTATGTTGAGTTGAAACAAAGTTAACAACTTTATGTGTTGCGACGGACGTGAGATCCGATTTGGAATCAAAACTATGATTTCTTGTTTCAAAGTTTGAAAATGGTTTTAAGTTTTATCTTGGTTTAAGGTTTCAAAAGCTTTCTACGTATTATTTCAAAATATGTAGGAGAAAGAATTTAAGTGAAGTATTAAACTTAAAATAAGATAGAACGAACTGCGTTCATAATGATAGTTGCTATGGATGCAGTTCGACAAAAAGTTCACGATTTCCATCTTTAAGTGATTCATTTTGGAATTATTTTGCAAAAGTTTTCCAAACTTAATTAGTAACATAAAAAGAGATTAAGTTTAGATTATTTAATAATTCATTTATTTAATAAAATAATTAAAGGTAATTAGCACTTAATTAGTAATTAAGTAAGTGATTAGAGGTTAAGTAACACTTAAGGAAGGTTAATGACTAATTATTGATTAATAAGGTTTTAATTAGTGATTAATGAATATGAGAAGTAATTAAATGGTTAATTATTATTTAAATAAGTTAAGTAGGTTAATTAATTATTATTTAATTAAGTGATTATTAAATTAATTTTTAATTAATTAGGGTTTAACTAATAATGAATTGTTTAAACCTTAACTAAGATGTATTAAGAAGTTAATTAGGACTTAACTAAGTTCGTGAAGTTAATTAAAGTTTAATTATGATTTAATCTTGATTTAATTAGAATTAATTAAGATATAATTAGGGTTAAGCCAACTAAATATACTTTAATCTTTTCAAAGGTTGTTTTAAACCCAATCGTTTATATTTTAGATCAATTTTCTTTTTAAGATTAATTGATTTTAAATTAAAGGATCCCTCGTGTGGACCATTAAGTAGACAAATGAATTAAAGTAGTGATTATAAAACGTTGACACATTTATAGGAAGTAAGTGACTTGTGTTTAGCACAAATGCTGAATATCGGTAACGTGATTGACACAAGGAAGTTAATTTCAATAAGTGGGTCATGACAACTTAAGCCTATGGAATATATTTCTATATGTAAAAATTTTACACCTGATAATGGATGTATCTATATTTATAACTTGGACATCTACCAATGATTGATTGTATATGTGTGAATCCCTTACATATCTGATGTTAGGCAATACCTATGATATAACTTGGATAAGTAAGCCTAAATTTAATGATCCATTGTAGTCATTAAGCCTCCGTTTGGTTTTGGAAAGTTAATACACTACAACAAAATACCCCTTTTACAACGGGCAATGACCGTTGTAATAGGGGTTTCGCAATGGACCTAGGCCCGTTGTATTATGCGATGTTGTAATAGAGTGGATGAATTTTACAACAGTTATTGTCCGTTGCAATAGGGGTCTTTTATAACGGTTTTTGCTCATTGCAAAAGGGACTTTTACAACTATTTTTACCCGTTGCAATTAATCCTTTTACAACTATTTTTGCGCGTTGCAAAAAGGTCTTTTGCAACTGTTTTTACCCGTTGTTAAAAAAATTCAAATGGAAAAAAACTACTACAATGTACGTGTAAATTTTAAACTAATTTGAATTGAAACAAAATTATTATACCGATGACAACCATATTTATTCATATTTACTAAAAATAGCAAAAGAAATTCATATTTCAAAATAACAAAAAGATTTATCTATTCACATCATTCATAAAATTTTACATAGTTACAAAACATCGAATACAACCCTAAACCAACATAACATGTAGTACATACAAATAATAACATAAGATTTAAAATTTAGACCGAACGGTATTGAAGCAAACCTTAAACCATAATTGAATAACCCATCCAAGTTTGCTTCTTCAACCAATGCATTTACACGAAAAGGAGGCTTGAATTCTTGAGCCATCCGATAGTTCATTACCGAAAATTTTCCTTCTGAAGGTACCTAGAATTGAATAGAGAAATAAAACAAATGGTTTTTTGCTAATAAGTTAACATAAAAATACGATACATGTTATTATTCATAGATACATATACTCACAAGTGTCAGAGTTCTATCCATATCAAAGCTATCAAGATGAACCGACTCATGGAAGTTGCAATCATCTGAAATCACTGCACCATCACCTGAGGAACTCCTGTAATCTGCCATGTTTAGAAACTTTATTTTATGAAGATGCATATAAAAAAAATCTCGACTTGTAAAATTAACATAAGATTGCCATATCACATTTAGTCTGTGTTTATATAATTATATTCATCTTCCATTCAAGTTCAAAACTATAAATGTCAGTAATATGATAACCTGAATCTGATCTTTGTCTTAAAAAATCCCATATGAAAGATGTGATTAAATAAACAAATAAAAATGAATACCAAATACAAAGTAACAGACCATTATAATTGCAATGGAGCAGCTTAAATTCCAAGGCTTTCAAGCAAGTCGTGTTATCATCAAATTCTTGCATTTGCCCGTCTGCTCTTTGATTTTTCGAAAGCTCCCACAAGTTAAAATTTACAAGTGGCTTTGTTTTAAAATAAATGTAGGAAAATTTAAATGAGAAGCAGGGGGTTACTTGTAAAAATTTAATAATGTTGTTGTTGCAAGAATAAAAAAATAAAACAAAATGAAAATTGAAATGATGTGAGTGATCTTGTAGAGAAATGTATATTTAGGAAATCTGTAACTAATGATCCTTAATAAATGCGTTATGGGTAATATATGCTAAATCTAATAGAACAACCTGCTTTTACTATGAAGATAGTGCAAGACTAATTAACAAACAAAAGTACCTTTTTTAGCTTTCCCTAGTGTTTTAGAGGGTTGCTCTACTCCGGTGTTGATTAATAAAATCTTAGCCTAGTTCGTCCACAGCACGAAAAGTACAACGTTTTGAAATTTAAACTAAAACTGAAATCAAAACTAAAAATCATAAACACAAAACGAAAAATAGATCAAAGTTTAATTTTTACATACTAAAATTAAAGTTGAGGTGGAGTGTTGTAACTCGATTAAGTACAAGAGCATTGAGCTAAAATATAAAGCTTAGAAGCTTAAACAGAGACTAAGCAAAGTCTTTAATAGAATATGTTGAACCAAAATGGTGATAAGTTGAATATAGCGCAGTTACTTTAATTATAATTTTCTTATGATGGGTACGATTTTCACTCGTAATTGTATTTGTGATGTGCATTTGATTTTATATTTTTCGGTACATTAGACTGCTCGATATTTGACCTGAGATGTGCCTAAGGTATTAATACGACTTGATAAAACGAATAAAATAGTTTCATTTAGTTCTCAAGCTTAAACGGTTTTGTTGGTTTCCAAGTAAAGAACTTACCTATAATCAAAGACCAGTATTTTACTCAAAGCAGCAACTATTGGACTTGTTCAATATTAAAAAATTTCGAAATTTGAGGTAAGTTCATCTAATTCACAACAGAATAGTATTTTTTTATATAAAATACTTCTATGAAATATTAAGATATTAAGATTAACTATACAGAAAAGAAAGTTTCAATTCCTCAAAGCTAAATATTTTTTTTTATAAAATACTACTTCTATAGTATTATTATGAACTAGTTTAGCGAAATGCAATATTAAGATAAGTAACCAAAATATTTACGCATGTTCCAAATTAACTGTTGAGAGACGCACCATGTAAAACGAAGTAAAAAAGATTGAAAGATTTTGGATCAAGTCCCGATGTAGATGCCAAGTGAAAAGCATGCGTGATTCAGAGTGTGCTCGTACAAATAGAAAGTGGAAGACAAAATGCTAGCAATTTGCAAGAGAATAGTGTACCTGATCTTCACTAGAACCTGTAGCCTTTTTATATTTCTTTCCTTTAAATAGATGACTAGTTTTATTCATTTATTTTTAAAAAGCTGATTTGTATTGTGAAATGTTAAGTCATTAAAAAAGACGATCCTATAGTTTAATATTTTTATTGTTCGTAAACTCTAAAGTTCCACTGCTTGAGATCATGTTGTTGGTTATTCTTTTATATTAATTTTTCTATTATCTGTCTCAACATACTCTAAACTCCATTTATAACTGAATTTACTTTCTTTCCTAGTGTTTGGGAAACCGAAAGTAATCTTTTAGTTCTAAAAGTATTGTGTTTGAGCACACATGAACATGTATAGAAGATAATATACGCACTTATAACTTATAAGTGATTTGATCGTTGCAGAATACCAGGACACCGACCTATAACTTGACAGTATAGCACTGTAAACTTGCTTATTCTATTTGATACAACGATATCACCTGTAGCAATAGACTCGCTTATTCAGGTGATTATCTTGTACATAAATAAATAACCAGACCCAGTAATGAGTTGTGTACTCGGCTGGACCATCAAGAATATTTTAAAAATGATGAGCATGAGTACATAATTTACATGGTCAGCAAAAATGCTGATCATAAGGTCAAAATGGAGAGATAATAATGACTAGAATTTCTATTGCAAGTCTACTAAAGTCTAAGAACAAGAAGTCATAACCTACTACAATGTAAATTCACAAAAAGATCAAGTACGCAATTCAAAGAAAAGCTAGATAACAAGCAAGAATAATGTGTCCATTGACAAAATGATATTGTTATGTATATATTCAAGTTAGTGCTATATATCCTGACAGTATTCTATGCATACCACCGCATTTACATAAAATCAGACTATAAAACAACACAGGGAAATAACCAGTTACCTTTGGTGTCATTTATACATACACGGGCATGGACTAAGTCAAGCAGTAGATTCTTGGTCAAGATCTGCAGCAGTAAAATTTTCTATAGAACCGGTACTCTCACTTTCAGCATTACTAGACGACAGAGTAGATAAAGAAGATGAGGCAGACATTGAGTTAGCTATTGTATTTTGCACCAGCGTTTGATTCCTAAAACTTTGGAAATATGAAGTTGAAGACCGATGAGGTATTTGACCCAAATTAGAAAGCTTTCTCAGGAGGTTCATGACAGTTGGAAGAAATCTGGCCGACAATGCAAGAAGCCCAGAAAACTGCATTAATACCAAAGTTTCAATTTTTGTGGGAATATTAACCACTTGCAATTCAAAAATGTGCAGTTACAGCAAATTTGAAATAACGAAAGTAACAATTCAAGTGGTAGTCCTGTGAACTTAGTTAAATTATAAATTGGTCATGGTGATTCCTCCACAGATTATAGAATATATTCAGTCATCATCTATATACAAAGTAATAGGTTGTAAAGGGAAGACTTCACTGCAACTTCGCAATGGTAAGAAAAATAAACAAAGAAATTAGCATATGACTGCTGATACGGGAACTGTGCACTTTCTTTGGAATTCGTTCTCGAATATTGGATCTTAATGTATGCTTAGGGATCAAACCCAATACCTCTAACAATTATTCAAATTAAAAGCCTGGCCAGTTGAGATACGCGACCACCAGTTGAGATAAGTGGTCATTGGTATTTTTTTAGAATTGCTGTATTACAGAATGCTTAGATATTCTAAATCTTTGATTTGATCTCAATTTCTATTAAATCAACCTCAATGTCCTTATACATAAGTATGCCAAGTTTCATATGACTTGATATAATTTAAAAGCTTCCATCCGAAGGTAAATAATGCAGAATTAACGGTGTTAGTATACAAATCAATACACCATACACAAGGATGAAGCTACAAGCCTACAAATAACACCCGAACAACATGAAGCCTTTTGTGTTGATATATAAAGATAAAATATAGAGATTGGAATATCAAAATACATATTTGAAATTCATTCCTTTCTATTTTAATAAAGCCTTACAGATCATAACGAAACCACGTTATAGCCTAGAGACGTGGTAAACTGAGCATTAATCTTCTCAAGCTCCCTACACCCACCCAGCTTCAAGTTACATGAATGCATCCAAAGGGTCCTCATCTTCTCAAGTTTCTCCTTATTCTCCATACGTGCTCGGCTTGAGGTTGCAGGCGGCGGCGGCTTCCAGTTCGGCTTGAGGTTTCAGGCGGCGACATCCAAAGGGTTCATGACGCGAGCAAATCTTAGCTCGGCTTGAGGTTTCAGGCGGTGGCAGCTTCCAGTTCATGACGACAGCAGAAACTCTTTGGTGGCGCAAGTATCTTCGGTGGTGCAAGTAGTAGGTTAAAGGATTTATTTTTGGAGGAAGGGTATCGGAGGAGGAAGGGTTAAGGAGGACCAATGGTTTACTGATTTAGGGATTTGAGATTTTGGTACTGAAACAGTATTGCGAAGCGGGAGGATAAAAATGAAAGCGGGAAGTTTAATTTGTTGACCGCTTAATGAAAATAGAAGGTTGTTTTATGATTTACCCATTATAAATTATAAATCATTAGTTATTAGAAATTATTGACTATTAACTATTATGTATCGCTGTTTATATGTTATTCATCATTAATTGTTAATATCATTAATTATAAATCATTATTTATGAATTATTGATTGATTTTTTTAAATATTAAATATTATTGTTAATTATAATTATTAAATATAAAATGCTAAATAATAAATTTTACTTCTTAATTACTAAACACTAATTGCTTATTAGTTGTTAACGGTTAGATATTAGTCATAATTATACATTAATTATTAGTTATACGATAAAAAATATTTTATAGAAATTTTTAATTATCACTTGTTGCCTATAACTTCTTAATTATAATTGATTATTAAATATAACAAATTAATTATTGATTATAGGTAATAATTAGTAATTATAAATTATATATTAACAATCACTAATAATAATTATGAATTATAAATAATGTCCTATATAAGTTGAAATTTATAATTAGTTTTTATAAATTATCATTTATAAATTATTAAGTAAGTATTGTAATTATTAATTATTGATTATCGAAAATTGGCAACGGACATTCATTACAGCATTCATTTTATGATCGTTGTAAAATTATCATCGATTACAACGGGCATTTTACGACCGTTGTAAAATTGGCACTTATTACAACGAGCATTTTTTTACCGTTGTAAAATTGACACCTATTACAACGGGCGTTATGACTGTTGTAAAATTGGCACCTCTTATAATGGATATTTTATGACCGTTGTAAAATTGGCATATATTACAACGGACATTTTATGAACGTTGTAAAATTGGCATCTATTACAATGGGTTTGGAAGGACCGTTGCAATAGCATTCTATTACAACGGGCAGACATTGCCCGTTGTAAAAAGGGCGTTTTATAGGGCATCTATTACAACGGGCCTAAAAGGACCGTTGTAATAACATTCTATTACAACGGCCAGTCAATGCCCGTGGTAAAAAGGTCGTTGTAATAGGGTATTTTTGTTGTAGTGATATTTCATTTTCTTTTAAAATGGTCTTCAAGATTATTCTATTTTGAACAAGATATTTGAAGAATTATTTGACAATTGCTTTGAATATTATATAAAGAAGTTTATGAACAATTTTGAGGTATTCATAAAAGGAGTTTTAGAAATGGGTTTGAATGTTTATAAAAAGGATTTTATAAATGGGTTTGAATGTCTATATAGGGAAGTTTTATACAAGATTTGAAAGTTTATAAAGAAGTTATATAACCAGGTTTGAATAATTATAAAGAGTTTCATAAATAAGTATGGAAGTTGATAAATGTCTTGCAAACATGTTGGGTTAAAGCAAAGAGGATTTCATGGATAAAGAAATTTATTGAAAATAATTACTATAGGAAATTGAGGTTTAGGTTCTCGAGGCTGACCATTTTTAATATTATTTTAATGTTCTCGGCTAATAAATTTATATATAAATAATTTAATAATATAAAGTTATAATAAAATATTTTTTATGTTGTGTATTGGATCTAGAATGTCCTAAAATATATATATTTAATTTTATATACGATATAATTATTTAATATAAATATAAATATATATATATATTTAAATACATACATTTATAAATATTTTCAGTTATTACAAATATAATTGTAAATACATACATACATACATATATATATATATTGATTTTATTGTTGTAAAACATATATGTATAAAAAACAACTTTGCATAATTTATATATACGAGTGTTAAGGCACACGCTTCGTGCGTGAATTGTTTTCCTTATAAATTGTATATGTTTAAATTAGTTAAAAAAATAATTTTTTTATTTTCAAGTGATATTAAAATTTGTATATTTGTAAAGAAGTATTTTAAATTTGTAATAGAAGTTTAATTTTAGATTCTATTTTTAGAAGCATTTTGAATTTGTAAAACATGTTAATTGTTAGATCCTACTTTTAAGAATGTTTGAATTTGTAAAACAAGTTTAATATTATATCCTATTTTCAAGTGATTAAGATTTGATAATATATAGAGGGGCATTTTTGATAGTTCAGGTTGATACCAAAAAAATATGACACCAAAGCAATTATAACTATTATCAAACGAGCGTTACGGCACGCGCTTCGCGCGTGATGATGACATGTGATTCATATATGAATTGTTTTTCTACAGATTTTATGTGATTAACACATTTAAGAAAAAATGGTTTGCACAAATGTTTCCATGTTTTTACGTTGAGACAATATGTGGTTGATTTAAATTTTCATTTCTAAGCTGCAACATCTAATTTTTTGTTAGTTTGAATTTTATTTATATTATTAATTAATAAACAACGAATTTGTAGCCAATTAAAAAAATATTTATTTGTTAGATCCTATTTTTATGTGTAGACGGACATTTTGAATTTGTAAAAAATTTAACTGTTAGATACTATTTTTAAGGGATATTAAAATTTGATAATATCCGTAAAGGGACCAAATTAACTTTTAGATCCTATTTCTAAGGGATATTAAGATTTACTAATATCCATAGAAGGACATTTTTGATAGTTCACGCTGATACAAAAAAAGTGTGACACCAAAGGTATTACAACTATTAATAAAGATATATATATATATATATATATTGTTTTAATACTCATTTTAAAATAACAAGTTTGTGTGTGTATATAGACATACATATATTTGGACAACATATTATACATATAAGATGAGCTAGCATGTCCTTTGCAATCCAAATCACAACATTTATAAACGTACATGTATACCTTGCACAAATTGTTATGTTAAATATGCACATACATACATGTGTATATGATTATGCTTAATTTAAAATATAAATTAAATAAAATTCATTCTATTAATTATAATTTAAATGAAATAAAGATTTTATTTAGATTAAATCTAGAAAACTAGACTTCAGCTCAATAAAAATCCTAGTGTTAAATTGAGTTTGTATCATCGCTTATTGTCTCCAAGATCTGATCCGCTTCTTACTTGATTGGTGCTCAAATCCAAAGCCTGGTGTTAAATTGAGTTTGCTTGGGTGATGTTCCGCTTGTAAAATTTTGTGTTGGTGTTCTAGTGTCGGTTACGACAGTAGGTTGGGTCTAGGTGCTGCGAATAGAGAAATCCATGTAGTGAAGTGCGAATTTTCTAGGGGTTGAGTGTGGATTGGAGTTGCGGTGCAGGCATGGAGGTGAAAGGTTGCGGGTCTGGTGATGTAGTGTGGATCTGCCGAAGATTGCGATAATGGAGTTCTTGTGACAGAGGAGATGAAGTAATTTCTAGCTTTATCTATCTTATTCAAATATTTTCTCTCATAGGATGCTTAATAATAACCTGCCATGAGATTGCTGCAAATTTTGTTATCATCGTCTAGTCATGTTAAATCAGTTTTTAGTAATGGTTAAAATTGGCTTTGTATTTATCTCAATGCTATATGTGCTGCTGTACTCCTAAACAATATTAACCCTGCATACCAGCAATGCATGGTTGTTTGTGAGCTGAAGCAACACAGACTAGCTATCTATTTACATAATATATACTTATAGGCTAGTAGACAATTGGTAGTATTTGTAGGATACCTTATTGAATATATTACTTAATTTTAACCGTGTATACCTGAATTTTTGTAAACTTACAGAACTAATATGGAGTTTAAATTTGGGTAAAAGCGATATACAATATGAAATTCTGGCTTATACTCGGTAATATCTGTGATACCGTTCCAATTTAAGTCAGGTATAACCTAATTTGTTCATCGAACAAACTTCACATGATTTTTCTACCAAACTCAGGTAAAGCAGGAATTGAAAGTGTCAAGTATAGCTTATTTAAGCTGCAATTTGTAGAGTTCAAATTTCAACACATCCATAGTTTGGTTGTCAACAGACTTTGTTTGTTTGAGCTTGTTCAAATATAGTTGAACTATATTACTAACCTATCACTTAAATTGCTTATCATTAATATTATTGTAATTTTTGCTTCTCTTTGTTGATAATGATAATAACCGTATCTCAGATGGGAGGAACTTTGATGAATTCATTCCTTTTCAACGTGGGAGTCGTCCTTCTTTGCTCCATCAAGTAGTTTTCTTATAACCTATAGGAAAAGATGACTCTTGCCTTGTAGTCAGTGTGCTAATAACGGCGATATGCATATTATATCTTTGCGGTGTGATTCAATTTTGCGCCACAGCATTTGCTTCCTATGCACAAGCAACTACTGCCCAAGAAATATTTGGTCACACCTTACGGTCTTTGCATGGTATCAAGTATTTCTAGAAGTGAGTTATTATGGCATCTTAATTCACAATATTTGATAAACTCATGTTCAGACTTATGACTTGCACGTATTCGAAAATCGAAACATATGGTAATCTAAAGAGTTATCAGTTTAGTACTTTTTTATACTTGAAAATGGAATATAATTTTATGATTTATGATTCGAATCACATTTTGAAAACCTATATTTCTTGTTTATCAATTACAGGCTGAGAATTGTGATGATGCTGAAGTTATATATGCATTTCTTGAAGTGAATGAAATTGGACAGAGTTATTCAGCATTTTATATTGCATATGCATTGCATATGGAATCAAAAAATAAACTTAAAAGAGCTGATGAAATTTTTGTTATGTAACAACGGTCGGACCAAGCTCTCCATCTCCTGCACGTGGCGTACGCATATGGGTTGGCACACACTTTGTTGTAACAAAAGGAATCCCCAATGTTACGTGCCTACCAACCCATATTTATACATCACTTTCTCCAGGTTATTTAGCGATGTGGGACTTTCCAAATCCGAACCGTCGTTCCTCCATTAAACATGCGAGACAACCCTAACAGTCTTCCCCTTGACTCGCATCCCTTTGCGATAAAAGGGGAGAGCACTGTCGTGTCTGCATGGCCCAGTTCGTAACCATCGGCTCTGATACCACTGTTATGTAACGACGGTTGGACAAAGCTCTCCATCTCCTGCACGTGGCGTACGCATATGGGTTGGCACACACTTTGTTGTAACAAAAGGAATCCCCAATGTTACGTGCCTACCAACCCATATTTATACATCACTTTCTTCAGGTTATTTAGCGATGTGAGACTTTCCAAATCCGAACCGTCGTTCCTCCATTAAACATGCGAGACAACCCTAACAATTTTTAATCTTGCCATAGCTAGGTAAGCTTCTTCTTTTAACTTCAACTGTGAATTATGTCTAATGTTGAAATAGGAGAGCGAAACCACTAGAAAAATTAGAAGCTGTAGATAAGGAATTTCTTGCAAGATAGACTAGAAAGAAGGCACTCGCTGAAGTAAGTTTATTTTACTTTTCTTATCAATGGTTTGATTTAGTTAAATTTGTTGAAGACATCCACTGAAGTACATCAAATTCTTTACTAGTGGCATTATTAATGGCTTTGATGTTTTAGGATTATGCAACTGACAATGATATGCCAAATAGAAGCTTTGGAAATGTTATTGCTACTAGAGGAACTAGTAAGTTTTCTACAAAATTAAATCTATTGTGCCAGTATTATGCTTGCTTATAAATCTAATAAATCAAAATGTCTTTCATTCAGGAATACCACTTTCAGAGCATTTTAGTAGCCCCAAAAAAATTTGAATCCAATAAGATGACTATTAATCTAGTTTTGTTAATATAAATTTTCTATAGTGTATTGCCTTAACCGCTTTCATATTAGCATAATTTCATTTTAGCATAATGGAAAACAACTTGAATTCTTGTTCAATTACAAGATGAGATCCTCCTTGAGCTCATTTCATTTTTTTCTACCTGCTATGAATTATAAAATCACACTCCTCCTAATGTTGTAAATATTTAAGAAATAAAGCTTTTAGTTTACTAGTGTGTTCTAGTTCATGACTGTAGTAATTCTTTCTGTAATACCATTGGTTAAGTTATCTCTGATTTGAGTAAACATTTATATAACAGTGACAAGAAATATCAAGTGTTCCAAATGATAAATAAAATTCAGTTTTGATGGTTTCTGTTTGATTTTTACTTTTTTGCTTTGATGAGCAGGGACCAGTTGAGAAGGTAGCAGCACCCGCACCAGCAGCAGCAAAACCAGCGGAGTAAGAAATTAGTTTACTTCACTCATAATTCTTGATCTTTTGATCTAATAAAATTTAAAACTGAATTTGTATTTATATTATTTTCAGAGCACCTGCGAAGAAGACAAAGAAGGAGCTTTCCTTTTCTGTTGAACAACTAGCCTACTTTTTCAGGTTTAGGGTTTATTATGAATTATGTTTTTTTTTAATGTTTGTACTCTTTATTGATAATATCAACCCCTTGCCTGTTTTAGGATACTTGAGTTATATAAAACTAGACATGCCATTTTTATTTATTTATAGTTTTGTGATTGTTTATATGCTTTCTCCTTTGTTTATTTTCTTCAAAAACAAATATTGTATTTCTTTTGTTCATCGTATGTTCTTGTTTGGGGTGCTATTTGTGAAAGACCAATCAGAATTTCAGAAAAAGGTCTATTTTGTTTTTGAGTATCAGTGGTGGCTGTTGTTTTAGTAATTTTTAGGAGCTTACATAACTAAAGATGGGACGATTGCATACTCCTATATAATTTTAAACAATGCTTGTATGGCTAAGAGGTTTAGGTACTTCTGTTTAGTGGTTGTTTAAATGTGATGCAGCGCAAACCCGAAGTCTTATGTCGCTCCAGAATTCGCGAAACCTAGGTCGCTCCTCCTCCCTCTTAGGTCGCGAATGAAGTCTTATGTCGCTCTAGAATTCGCGAAGCCTAGGTCGCTCCTCCTCCTCCTTAGGTCGCGAACGAAGTCTTATGTCGCTCCAGAATTCGCGAAGCCTAGGTCGCTCCTCCTCCTCCTTAGGTCGCGAACGAAGTCTTATGTCACTCCAGAATTCGCGAAGCCTAGGTCACTCCTCCTTATATCGCGAAGCCTAGGTCGCTCCAGAATTACTTAGGTCGCGAGAAGCTCCTTATGTCGCTACCAAGTTTCTTATGTCGCTTCCAGTAGGTCGAAGCCTCTCCTAGGTCACTACCGTGCTTTTTTAGGTCGTTACTTTTCTTATGTCGCTAAAGTTTGTTAAGTCGCTATTTGTCATTGTGATGTATGATGTTAAGTCGTATGTGTATTGTTGAGTCATTGAATGTTTGTATTTTCTTGAGTCATTTGTTTGTTTGTTAAGTCGTGTTGTAATTGTGTTGAGTCGTGTGGTGTTGTACTTTCCCTATAAATAGGGGTGTATGGTCATTTGTAATAGTTGTTGAATTTTGAATAAAATTTGTTGAGAGCTTTGTGCCTCCATTAAAATTGGAAGTTGAGTGTGATCTCCTTTCTCCATCTTCGGATATTCGAGTGCGCTCGAATCAACGACTTTGAAGCCGATTTACGGAATCTCGTGCACGAGATCAACGTTGAAGAATCGTAGATCTTCTAACGCGATATCGTTCGCGATCAACGTGTTGAATATAG
The DNA here is from genome assembly GCA_030737815.1 of Allium fistulosum. Lineage (NCBI taxonomy): Eukaryota > Viridiplantae > Streptophyta > Magnoliopsida > Asparagales > Amaryllidaceae > Allium > Allium fistulosum. The sequence goes on along the minus strand of CM060908.1, from coordinate 406,974,841 downwards.
CTAGAATCCGATATCTTGAGAGATCAACGGATTTGGGCACTTGGGTATCATCAGTTCATCAATTTATCTTGTTTCATCGATTATTTTTCCGCAATTCGTGATTGGATCCTGGATAGATTTGACCGCTGGTTCAGATCTACTTCCGTGCTGCGTCATTTGGTATTTGAGCTAGGTTACGAACTTTTCCAAGTTCGTTGGGTGTGAAGTTTGTGTTTGGATTTGTTGAAGATTTGATCATGCCTCCGAGACGTGCTAACCGCTATCAAAATGTTGAAGATTTGTATAGAAGACTAGAAGCTGAGCAGATGGAGCAGCGTATCAATGAAAAGTTCAATGAGGGTATTGAAAAATTGGAGAAATTGATCATCGACATGAATCAAAATCAAAGGAGAACGTCACCAGTTTCGAACCAGGGTGGAAACAGGGTTTCGCCATCGGTTTCAGAAGAAAGGAGGATGTCACCCCAGTCGTATCAAGATAGGAGAGAATCATCAGTTTCAATGAGGCAAGACCACCATGGGTACCGAAATGAAGAGGGAAGAACTCAACGTGGTTTCGAAAATGAACCATCTCGTGATGCTAAAAGACAAGGTAGAAGGAACATGCATGGTCGTAGGGATGAAGATGGTCAGGATCGATATCGAAATACATCTGATTTTGAGGAAGATGGTGATGAAGGTAGTATTCATTATCGAAATCAAGGCCAAGTGCGAAATCAATTTCGGGATTCAGAAAATGATCGTAAATGGGAGTCAGGTATGAGGATGGAAATTCCAGAATTCAAAGGTGGTATGCAAGCAGAAGAATTTCTTGATTGGTTGTCGAATGTTGAAGAAATTCTGGAATTCAAGGGATGTGCCTGAGAATCACAGAGTCCAATTAATTGCTACAAGACTAAGGGGAAGAGCTATGGCTTGGTGGCAACAAACTAAACTAACTCGGGAGAGAATGGGAAAATCAAATGTTGTTACTTGGGAGAAGATGGGAAAGATGATGAAAGCGACTTTCTTGCCGTACAATTATCAATCTCTTATGTATCAACGTTTGCAGAATTTGAGACAAGGGACGAAGACAGTGAATGACTATGCAGATGAATTCTATCAATTGATTGCAAGGAATGATATTATGGAAACTGAGGAACAGCTAACGGCTAGATATGTTGGAGGGTTACGAATGCAACTTCAAGACATGGTTAATATGTTTAATCCGATGTCCGTTGCTGAAGCACATCGGAAAGCTCTAGCTTGGGAAAAACAGGGGAGACGAGGAGGTGGTGTGTTTATGAGTTCCAACAACCAGAATAAGGGTGCTAGTAGCAGTGCAAATGTTTCCAAGACAGTCAATAAACCAATTGTCAATGAAGCCGCTAAAGCAAAGGTCAATAACAGTATCAAGTGCTATAATTGTCAGGAGTTTGGCCATAAAAGTAATGAATGTACAAAGCCAAAGAAGAGAGCATTAGTTGTAGAGGAATGTGTGAATGAGGATGTGGAAGCTGAAATTGATTCTTCTCAACCACCGAAGTTTGATGAAGACGAAGAAGTTGTGTCAGGAGATGAAGGGTGTAACTTGATGATGAGGAGGTCTTGTTTAACGCCAAAGCATGAGGATGATTCTAGTTGGCTGAGGAGCAATATCTTTTAGTCTACATGTACTATCTTGGGAAAGGTTTGTCGATTTGTTATTGATGCGGGAAGCTGCGATAACATTATTTCTGAAGAAGCCATCAAGAAGTTAGGGTTGAAGGCTGAAAAACACCCTAGATCTTATAAACTGGCATGGCTAAAGAAAGGTGGAGAAGTGACAGTGGGAAGACGAGTATTTGTTACATTTTCTATTGGGAAGAAGTACAAAGATGAAATATGGTGTGATGTTGTCAATATGGATGTGTGTCATCTACTATTGGGAAGACCATGGCAATATGATAGAGCTGTACAACATAATGGTCGCACCAACAGCTATAGTTTCATGTTCGAAGGTACTCAAATCACCTTAGTTCCTAAGAAGCGTGAACAAAGTGAAAGCAAGTCAAAGAAGAAAATGGAACCAACTAGTCTATTATCTTCGAGAGAATTTGTTAAAGAAGTGGAAGATAGTGCTGAATTATTTATGTTGATTGGGTATGAAACAAGTGAAGATCTTGAAATTCCTACGGAGGTTAGACCGGTGTTAAATGAATTCGAAGATGTCTTTCCTACAGAATTACCCAAGGATTTACCACCACTAAGGGACATACAACATCAGATTGATCTAGTGCCAGGTGTTGTTCTACCGCATAGGCCGCATTATCGTATGAGTCCGAAAGAACATAAAGAGTTGAGGAGACAGGTTGAGGAGTTGCTTGAGCAAGGGCGTGTTCGAGAGAGTCTCAGTCCTTGTGTTGTACCAGCTCTGTTGGTGCCAAAGAAAGATGGTTCGTGGAGAATGTGTACAGATAGCAGGACACTCAACAAAATAACTGTCAGATACAGATTTCCTATTCCAAGACTTGATGATCTATTGGATCAACTTAGTGGGTCTGTAATCTTTTCTAAGATCAACCTTACGAGTGGTTATCATCAGATTCGCATAAGACTAGGTGATGAATGGAAGACAACATTCAAGACTCGGGAAGGACTATATGAATGGCTGGTCATGCCATTTGGTCTATCTAATGCACCAAGTACATTTATGAGGGTGATGAATCAAATTTTCAGACCTTACATCGGGAAGTTTGTTGTAGTCTACTTTGATGATATCTTGATATATAGTGCTAGCACAGAGGAGCACGTTCAACACTTACGAAAGGTGTTAACTATTCTTCGTCAAATACAGTTCTATGCAGTGACGAAGAAATGCATGTTCATGATGCCGAGTGTTTTATTTCTGGGTTATGTCGTGTCCAAGGAAGGGATACAAATGGACCAGAGTAAAGTAGCAGCAATCAGAAATTGGCCACAACCCAAAACTATAACAGAAGTCAAAAGTTTCCATGGGTTAGCTTCATTTTATCAAAGATTTATACCACACTTTAGTAGTGTGATGGCTCCTGTTACTGATTGTATGAAAGGAAAGCAGTTTTCATGGACGAAAGAGGCAGGATCTGCTTTTGAACAGATCAAGGAACTTTTAAGATCAGCACCGATTCTAGTGTTGCCAGATTTTCAGTTACTATTTGAGTTACATACAGATGCGTCCAAGGTTGGAATTGGAGGAGTGTTGAGTCAGAAGGGTCGTCCAATTGCCTATTTCAGTGAAAAGCTTTTTGGAGCAAATATGAGATACAGTACTTATGATATGGAGTTTTATGCTATTGTGCAGGCCGTGAAGCATTGGAGACATTATTTGTTCCACAAAGAATTTTTTTTGTATACGGATCATGAAGCATTGAAACATTTACAAGGGCAGAATAAAATTGCAGCTGGGCATGCATCGTGGATAGCTTATTTGCAGCAATTTACATTCATCGTAAAGCACAAGTCTAGAGTAACTAATCGCATCGCCGATGCATTGAGTTGGAGGAATAATTTACTAACAACCATGCGAGTAGAGGTGATGGGTTTTGACTTACTTCCAGATTTGCTTACTTCAGATTCATATTTTTCCAAGATCTTAGACAAAGTCAAGCAGGAAAAAATGATGGATATATGCTGGTTGATGGTTTTCTATTCAAAGGAAATCAGTTGTGTATTCCAGATTGTAGTCTGCGAATGAAAATCATCAAAGAATTACATGAAGAAGGACACATGGGCCGTGACCGTACTATGCAGTTGATCTCAAAGTCTTATTTTTGGCCGTCAGTGAGGAAAGAGGTTGAAAAGTTCGTTCAGTGGTGCCATATTTGTCAAGTTTCAAAGGGGACCGCAACAAATGCAGGTTTATATATGCCGTTGCCTATACCTACTAAACCATGGGTGGATGTTAGTATGGACTTTGTATTGGGATTGCCAAGAACGCAACGTGGAAATGATTCTATCTACGTGGTGGTTGATCGGTTTTCAAAAATGGTACATTTTATCGCATGCAAGAAGACGGCGGATGCAGTTAATGTCGCACAGTTATATTTCAGAGAGATCTATCTTCTTCATGGGTTGCCTAAATCTATTGTATTGGATAGAGACACTCGTTTTCTGAGTCATTTTTGGATGAGTCTATGGAGAATGGTCGGGACAAAGCTTATCATCCACAGACGGATAGACAGACAGAAGTTGTGAATAGATCCCTAGGTAATCTATTGAGATGCCTCGTGAATGACAATTTGAAGAGTTGGGATTCCAAGCTGTGTCAAGCTGAGTTTGCACACAACCATGCAGTTAATCGTAGCACTGGGTTCAGTCCATTCCAGGTCGTTTACTCAACAATGCCTAAGGGACCATTAGATTTATCTATAGTACCACAGCAGAAAGGAGTGATCAAACGAGCTAGTGATTTTGTGAATGAATTACAAGAGTGCCACAAGGTTGTGCGAGAACGATTGCTTAAGGCGAATGAGAAATATAAGCAATCCGTGGATATTAAGCGACGAAATGTTGAGTTCAAAGAAGGAGATTTTGTATATACAGTACTGACTAAGGATCGATTTCCTATTGGTACTTCCAACAAACTGGCTGCTAGAAAGATTGGCCCTTTGGAAATCGTAAAGAAGATTAATGAGAATGCATATCGGTTAAGATTGCCAGATCATATCCATACTGCTGACGTTTTCAACGTCAAACACTTGATTCCATATCATGAGAATAAGCAGGTCGAAGAAGAGGAAAGTGTGAATTCGGGTTCGAATTCTTTTCAACCAGGGGAGGATGATGCAGCGCATACCCGATGTCTTATGTCGCTCCAGAATTCGCGAAGCCTAGGTCGCTCCTCCTCCTCCTTAGGTCACGAACGAAGTCTTATGTCGCTCCAGAATTCGCGAAGCCTAGGTCGCTCCTCCTCCTTAGGTCGCGAATGAAGTCTTATGTCGCTCCAGAATTCGTGAAGCCTAGGTCGCTCCTCCTCCTCCTTAGGTTGCGAACGAAGTCTTATGTCGCTCCAGAATTCACGAAGCCTAGGTCGCTCCTCCTTATGTCGCGAAGCCTAGGTCACTCCAGAATTACTTAGGTCGCGAGAAGCTCCTTATGTCGTTGCCAAGTTTCTTATGTCGCTTCCAGTAGGTCGAAGCCTCTCCTAGGTCGCTGCCGTGCTTGTTTAGGTCGTTACTTTTCTTATGTCGCTAAAGTTTGTTAAGTCGCTATTTGTCATTGTGATGTATGATGTTAAGTCGTATGTGTATTGTTGAGTCATTGAATGTTTGTATTTTCTTGAGTCGTTTGTTTGTTTGTTAAGTCGTGTTGTAATTGTGTTGAGTCGTGTGGTGTTGTACTTTCCCTATAAATAGGGGTGTATGGTCATTTGTAATAGTTGTGGAATTTTGAATAAAATTTGTTGAGAGCTTTGTGCCTCCATTAAAATTGGAAGTTGAGTGTGATCTCCTTTCTCCATCTTCGTATATTCGAGTGCGCTCGAATCAACAACTTTGAAGCCGATTCACGGAATCTCGTGCGCGAGATCAACGTCGAAGAATCATAGATCTTCTAACGCGGTATCGTGCGCGATCAACGTGTTGAAGATAGCTAGAATACGGTATCTCGAGAGATCAACGGATTTGGGCACTTGGGTATCATCAATTCATCAATTTATCTTGTTTCATCGATTATTTTTCCGCAATTCGTGATTGGGTCCTGGATAGATTTGACCGCTGGTTCAGATCTACTTCCGTGCTGCGTCAAAATGTCTTATGTCCATTATCCAAATTATGCATCTCCATGCGGCCTCATTGCTCATTTGACTTTTACACTGCGATGGAAAATGGTACCATATGGGTTTATGATTTCTCTATTCTAATGTAACATCCCGAAATTTTCGACTTTCGAAAATTCAACATCGATACTCACTTTATCGACTGCTGAGCCATCGAGTGCCGGAAACCCGAAAAGTTATGGTTTTAAGAAGAAGAAAAAGTAGAAGAAAGAGAGTAGAAAAAGAAAAGAAGAACAACACATCAGAACAGAAACAGAAACAATATCAGAATCTCACATATCGCAGCGGAACAATATATAATAGATAACACTAGTCTTTTAAAACAAAGAACTATATCAGTTTATACATACATCAATCATCAGAGTTAATATACAACAATGGACAGTTATATAAACCTGTCCTCATACAGAATACACAGCGGAATAAAATAAAGTCAGATACAAATACTACGTCTCAAACTCCAGCTTATCTCCAAGCTCCAGAATATCCAGAATATCCTGATAATATAACTCTAGGCTGCCCGTGTGGAAATTGGTGGGCACCCAGAGTTTAGAAGGGAACAATAAACTCCGAGTCAGTCATGGTGACTGGTGTGAGATCGTAAAACAGTTTATCTTTAAAACAAACAACAGGAAGTTTTTAAAGTCAATTCGCAATGTTTTTGGAAAATGAAACTACCATAAGACCTCCCACCACACACACAATGCAAACGCAGAATTGGAGGAGATTTCTTCTTATGATAGTCAAAGATGCTTGATACGAAAAAAATCAAATCATTTTTGATATTATTATTAGTGCATAGTGTAGAAAAACATTTCGAAAGTATAATATTAATCTTAGCCAGCATAGGCATTCCGCACTTATGCCTACTATAGCTACCATCCAAACAGTGGTGACCACCATAAGTGAATGATAGGTTCTACAACTAAAACCGTACAAGATCGTATTGTTTCTTTGGATTTCCAACAAATGGTCAGGCTAAGGAACTTCCTATCCACGATGGGTACGTCCCTGGAATAGACGACCCGAGAACCTAACCGGATCTCTGCCAACACAAGGCCGGGTTACCTCTGCAAAAATAGGTAACTACTGACACGCGTATGCCATCCCCCGATCGTCACCGATCTTCCCGAGGATCCCCGATTCGCAACAAACCACATAGATAATAATAATGCAGTAACCACAGAGGTTAAGTATCTGGGCTCCATACCATGATACCACCTTTATCCAGAAGGAATGACATACACTAAGGGGCGCTACTCCCTAGAACCTTGCTGCATTCGTCCTGTTTCGACCATTTCCGGGGTGTGAGGCTCGACGAAGTCTCGTCCACAAAGCTACGCTTTCTCAAAAAGCCCTGCTTCGGGTCAAACAAAATGATCAACCTATGATCACAAAGATATAAGATCAAACAAATGATCATATCACAAATGATCAAACACTGATCATTTCACAGCAACACTCAGTATGCCACGTTACCAAATTGGGATATATCGCTGATAAATTTCAACTACATAACCTCTGAGCTCGTACGTCTCAGAGAAGGGTGTTAAGCTAAGAGAATAAATTCTCCGCCACCAACAGAAATGTATTTGAAAGAAATCAGCTTTATATCTCAAATTGTAACGTCAGACACACAATCCATACAAGTCTGTTCCAGGATCGAACAGAACCGAAGGCACTTCTCACGAAGCCCTTGCATTTCCCGATAATTTTCAATCACGTCAGGACTTCCCGTCACTAAGGGTGATAAAAACCTCTAAATCGAAGATCAGTCGATGTAGAGTAACTCGACGGTAATCCTTCCGTTTTCAAAAATATTCGGTCTTCAACACCGGTCTTCAAATGCAATTCATAACGACGTATCACATATTCGGAATGGGTTATACGACCCCATGGTCCTTTCCCGATTAACCCGAATAGTGAGCGATTATTTAAAAATAAGTGTGGCATTCAAATTCATCCAATTCACAACAAATACCTATCTAAAGGTAATTATTGATAGTCGGTTATTTAACTATCAATAAAGATGCGCAACATCATCAGATTCCAAATAATTTTCCAAATTATTTAATCTTCCAAAATATCTTTATTAGATATAAAATTTCCACACTTCTAAAATAAATCGATATTTATTTTTAAACAGTCTCCCTTTTATAAATTCCATAGTGAATTTATATTTTTCAAATATCTACAGATATACGATTTTCAATTCGATTTCAATATTCAATTTCAATTTTATCTTTACAAAGATAAATTCTCAAAACGTTCATTTCATTTTGGAAAAGAAATTTCATACTTATTTAAAAATAAGTATTTCACAAATCATTTATTTTCAACACTTGGAAAATATTCGATATACTTAAATCAAATTAAGTATATATTTCATTCTTTAAGGAAATCATACATTTTAACATCTATTTGAGTCAAAACGAATGTTGCGTAAAACATCGTTACGACGACTCAAAATCACTAGTATAGGGATTTGAAATTTAGATAGATATATAAATCCCAATACTACATTAAAAACATTTCCTTTCGGAAATCATTTACTATAACAACAGTGTTATAGTCCATCATTTCCTTATATTTTCGAAAACGCCTATTTCAACAATAACAATGTTGAAATCTATGTTTTCGATTCACAATACATTTTAAAAACATCTCTAAAATGTTTAACTTCATTTTCAATGCCACTTTTCCAAAACTATCCATTTTACTTAACAATATATTCACTGTCCAAAATCGTGAATATATCTTCTTTAAAAATCTTCTATATTTAATTTCTCAAATCCCATTGATTTCGAATTTATAAAACAACGTTTATAAATTCTAATTCTATTTTATAACAACTTCGATTTATAAATCTTCTTTTATCAACTTCTATATTTTTTTACTTATCAAAATAAGTGATTTCGGATTTATAAACAACTTTTATAAATTCCAATTCTATTTATAAAAACTTCACTACCAAATCGATTTCAAAATTGACTTCTAATTTTATTTATCACTACTAAGTGAATTCCTTATTTTTCTCAAATTGTTCAATATTCGGTTTTAAAATGGATTCTTCAAATTGAAATCATTTTATATTGATTTCATCACTTATTTCAATTTACCAATTAAATTTCTAATTGGATTTCCAACTTATCTTCTTTTAAATAAATTCCTTTTTAAGGAAATAAATTTCAATCGTTTCTTTCAATCTATTTTAAAAATCCAAATTTTAAATTAAATTCTTCAATTTATAATCACTATTTTACAAAATCCATTTATTTAACATTTTCACTCTATTCTGGAATTTATTAAATACGATTATAAAAATTTACTTTTTATACTTTAAAATTCCTTTCTTCGAAATTTATTCAATTTCTAAAATTGATTCACTTAGAAATTTCTACTTGAATTTCAAAAATTCAATTTCGTTTATCTTTGGAATCCAATGATGTCAAAACATCCATTCAGCTAAATTTTAGCTTTCAAACAATTTCCAGATATCAATATGATTAATAGCATCACTATAATCATTCACAGATTCATATCACAGTATAAATAAAATCAATCAATGTGAGGGGTCCAGTTGGATCCCTCCAACCTGTTTCCCTGCATCCAAAGATGTTAGCACAATACCAATTCCGCTCCAGTACGGAATTATCGCGGTATATAGGTTTTTATAAATCCGCTTACTAACGGCGCAATAGGGTCTCATCCGCTATACGAGGCGGGAAATCAATCAATCCAATATATACATATGCCAATATGTATATACTGCTATATATATAGATATATCCTATCATATCTAATATCACATCCAAACAGTCAATCAATAAATAACTGCAAAAATTCCACATTCAATTGAGTGAGAAGATCTCACCTTGGTTTCAATTCCGTTCCAGCTTTTTATTTCGAATAAATTAAACAGCCGTTTAATTTTATCCAAAATTTTCACTGACTTCAATCGCTTCCAAATCAGTTGCATCGCGTAGTGCTCGACAAAACGAAGACAACGCTTTTCGTTTCGTAATTTTCCGACCTCGCAGCAAAAAGATAGGCAATTTTAAACATTGAACGAATTTTAATATAAATAATTTACATTTTTATTTAAATTTCCTAACCCTAACTTAAATCAGATCCGTTCAATCTCGTTCCCAGATCTGGGCCGCACGCCCTATCATCTTCCCACGCGACATTTTCTCAGTAGCAACCGAACCCAACAGCCGCCTCTTCCTTTGAATTAACGAGCCCCACACGACAGCTTCGACGATGATCAGGAGCCCCTACTCGAACCGCCCTACCGAGCCCCCCCTACAGTAACAACCATGGCCAACTCGGCCCTCCCCCTGCCTCGTAAATCGTGCGCGACTTCGGGGTATTCAAACTCGATTTGCCGATGATCTGTTGACCCAATCACGATCATAGCCGTTGGATATATCGATCACACTGCTCTCTACAACTTTCATGTAGAAAGTTTTGCGAATTACTTTGTGGATTGAGAGAAAATTTAGGAAGAAGATCGCTCACTCTCGGCCATCGAAATAGAGGTGGCGGCTGTAACTAGAAACCCTAGTTTGTTTTGCAAAAGGAAAATATGAGGTCCTTTTATAGAAAATTGCACGATTTACTATTCATCGAATTTTTTTCGAACTCCGATTCGAGCGTGCCGGCTGACGTTTCTAGGGTTTACCCCGCGTTTCGAACACAATGGAACAGGTTTCGAAAGCTAATTCGGACATCTGTGCGAGATACGGAGAAAAACGATCAATTTAAATTAAACCGATTTAAAACGATTTCGAGGCGTTTTAATTTGTACCGGACAAATGGTAAATCCAAAAATTATGAAATTTGAAATCTTACAATAATATCACATTACGGATCCGATGAAACTGGTTTCGTCGAAATCCGAGACCTTTTGAAAAATGACTATTTTAACTCGACGATTTAAAATTAAAAAGATATCGATGCGTTTCGAGCTGCCACGGTCAAACGACAACTCCGATGGATACGAAAATTGAAATCCGATAATAACTAACTATTACGGATCCAATGGAACTGGTCTCGTTCAATTCTGAGACTGTTCGAAAATTGGCTATTTTTCAGTCGATAATTAAATATTAAAATATTCAATTTTCACAGATTAACTCCAAATTCAATTTTAAAAGTTCTATAACCTTTCTATAACTCCAGTATGATTAACTAAAATTTTACAAATCATTTTCAATCATTTTAAACTCGATTATTAATTATCTCTGGAATTTCACTTATTAATTTATCGATTAAATTTTATCATTTAATTGCGGATTTCAAAATTATATCGGGGACACAAATTAAATCATCGTTTAAATATTTAAAATTAATTAAATATTCTCAATTTAATTTGGTCAAAATTCTGGGTCGTTACAGACTTCCCTCCTTAAAAGAATTTCGTCCTCGAAATTACAAGTTAGAAAGAAAGGTCCTTAACTCGTCTACTATTTTTCACAATCCAAATAGTTTTATCACTTTTCAAAACAAATCTTTCTACTAAAGATTCGCTATCATTCAACTAAATTTCTAACTTCAATTTTAAGTTCAAACAACATCGTTTAACTTCTAAATTCAAATTCGAGTTTAAATTCAAAATTTTAAACTTCCAAAATTTCTCAAAAATTTACTAACACTCGAAATTTTCGAAAAATTTCGCCAGCGTCTCCTTTGCGCGGTTAACATGGCACGACTACAAAACGTCCCTACGGACTCTCAGATTTCAAAAAGAAAAAGAAAAAGCCAAACGGCTAGACAAGAAATCATCAAAAACTCATATTCAAATTTAAATACATACCTTTAGTCGAGCAATTCAAATTTATCTTCGAAATCAAAATTCCAATCCTTTATAACACCTGTATATCCTACTAGCCATAATATCTAGTTGCATATATTCAAACCATTTTGCAAATTTGATTACAAAATTTTCAATATAAACTGCTTATACATTTTTAGCTTACTTCACTGTTGAAGTTACATATTCATATCCATTCAAATTTACATTTCAAATTCATTGAATTCAATTTCACAATTCCAATCTAATTTGGATTCGGTTTACAATTTCAATTCTATTTGAATTCAATTTTATCTTCTTTCTTTAATTCACAACTGCACTCTTTTAAATTAGTTTCAGTTACTAATTCATTTTAATTCTAATTCATTTATTCACATTCATTTTCAACATCCAGTTCTAATCTTATTCACGTACAATTGTGAATTCCCTTCATTGAAAATTTATTTATTCTTACTTGAATTCATCTTTAAATTCGAACCATCCCTTTTATTTAGTTCACAATTCAAGGTTTAATTTCACTAATTTAACTTTCAATTTCGCTTTCATTAAATCACAATTGATTCATTTGTACTTACATTTATTTAACTTCATCTTTAAGTTAAATTTATTCTACCAAAATTCAACCGTATAAGTTATCAATTTCATAATATTTCGTAAATATTTTAATATAGCATTCCAGAGTCTTTTTAACATTTCAAAAAAATCATTTTTGAAAACAATTCAAATTTTCCTTTTAATTTTCTAAAACCAAATCCAAATTTTCAAACAACTTCCATTTAAAAATAATTTGGCAGCAATTCCTCTTTTGGAAACCCGAAAATGAACACCAATGATGCCGCGGTCATCATCGAAGTTATTTTCCAGCGACCGAAAAGAGTTTAGAGCTTTTCATCTCTTCAAAACATTTTTCAAACCTTTAAAATTCATTTTCAAATCAAAAAGATTTAAACTTCCCAAATCTCCAAAATTTTCAAATCTTTTCAAAACATTTTCCAAAACTTCTCTGGAATCCCGTTTTAAATTACAATTCACATTTATAATTTACATTCTTTAAATTCATTCGTATATGAGTTTATTTCTTAACTTTGGAGTTATAATTCCAATTTCTCATTTAATTTCAATGATAATAATTAAATATTATCACTTCTAGCAACCATGTAACCATATACTATAGTAATTTACAGAAAATCATTTATTTTCCATACAAAAATAGATTTGGGTAAAATTATTTCATTTACCCTATTCAAAACAATACTGTGCCGAATTGTTCTATTTAAGTGTTTAGAAACCCCTTCGATACAGTTTTGCAAGACTGTGCCGACGAAGGTCCATATACCACTCAATAAACCAATCATCACAATACAAAACAATTTTATATTCAATAACAAATACGCGCTCATATCTATTATTTCACTCAACTCATTCTAGAGTACTGCTGACTCTATCTCTAATGAGTAACACCCAACAGAGCAGGGTTGTCGCTTAACCATATGCTCTGATACCACTTGTAACATCCCGAAATTTTCGACTTTCGAAAATTCAACATCGATACTCACTTTATCGACTGCTGAGCCATCGAGTGCCGGAAACCCGAAAAGTTATGGTTTTAAGAAGAAGAAAAAGTAGAAGAAAGAGAGTAGAAAAAGAAAAGAAGAACAACACATCAGAACAGAAACAGAAACAATATCAGAATCTCACATATCGCAGCGGAACAATATATAATAGATAACACTAGTCTTTTAAAACAAAGAACTATATCAGTTTATACATACATCAATCATCAGAGTTAATATACAACAATGGACAGTTATATAAACCTGTCCTCATACAGAATACACAGCGGAATAAAATAAAGTCAGATACAAATACTACGTCTCGAACTCCAGCTTATCTCCAAGCTCCAGAATATCCAGAATATCCTGATAATATAACTCTAGGCTGCCCGTGTGGAAATTGGTGGGCACCCAGAGTTTAGAAGGGAACAATAAACTCCGAGTCAGTCATGGTGACTGGTGTGAGATCGTAAAACAGTTTATCTTTAAAACAAACAACAGGAAGTTTTTAAAGTCAATTCGCAATGTTTTTGGAAAATGAAACTACCATAAGACCTCCCACCACACACACAATGCAAACGCAGAATTGGAGGAGATTTCTTCTTATGATAGTCAAAGATGCTTGATACGAAAAAAATCAAATCATTTTTGATATTATTATTAGTGCATAGTGTAGAAAAACATTTCGAAAGTATAATATTAATCTTAGCCAGCATAGGCATTCCGCACTTATGCCTACTATAGCTACCATCCAAACAGTGGTGACCACCATAAGTGAATGATAGGTTCTACAACTAAAACCGTACAAGATCGTATTGTTTCTTTGGATTTCCAACAAATGGTCAGGCTAAGGAACTTCCTATCCACGATGGGTACGTCCCTGGAATAGACGACCCGAGAACCTAACCGGATCTCTGCCAACACAAGGCCGGGTTACCTCTGCAAAAATAGGTAACTACTGACACGCGTATGCCATCCCCCGATCGTCACCGATCTTCCCGAGGATCCCCGATTCGCAACAAACCACATAGATAATAATAATGCAGTAACCACAGAGGTTAAGTATCTGGGCTCCATACCATGATACCACCTTTATCCAGAAGGAATGACATACACTAAGGGGCGCTACTCCCTAGAACCTTGCTGCATTCGTCTTGTTTCGACCATTTCCGGGGTGTGAGGCTCGACGAAGTCTCGTCCACAAAGCTACGCTTTCTCAAAAAGCCCTGCTTCGGGTCAAACAAAATGATCAACCTATGATCACAAAGATATAAGATCAAACAAATGATCATATCACAAATGATCAAACACTGATCATTTCACAGCAACACTCAGTATGCCACGTTACCAAATTGGGATATATCGCTGATAAATTTCAACTACATAACCTCTGAGCTCGTACGTCTCAGAGAAGGGTGTTAAGCTAAGAGAATAAATTCTCCGCCACCAACAGAAATGTATTTGAAAGAAATCAGCTTTATATCTCAAATTGTAACGTCAGACACACAATCCATACAAGTCTGTTCCGGGATCGAACAGAACCGAAGGCACTTCTCACGAAGCCCTTGCATTTCCCGATAATTTTCAATCACGTCAGGACTTCCCGTCACTAAGGGTGATAAAAACCTCTAAATCGAAGATCAGTCGATGTAGAGTAACTCGACGGTAATCCTTCCGTTTTCAAAAATATCCGGTCTTCAACACCGGTCTTCAAATGCAATTCATAACGACGTATCACATATTCGGAATGGGTTATACGACCCCATGGTCCTTTCCCGGTTAACCCGAATAGTGAGCGATTATTTAAAAATAAGTGTGGCATTCAAATTCATCCAATTCACAACAAATACCTATCTAAAGGTAATTATTGATAGTCGGTTATTTAACTATCAATAAAGATGCGCAACATCATCAGATTCCAAATAATTTTCCAAATTATTTAATCTTCCAAAATATCTTTATTAGATATAAAATTTCCACACTTCTAAAATAAATCGATATTTATTTTTAAACAGTCTCCCTTTTATAAATTCCATAGTGAATTTATATTTTTCAAATATCTACAGATATACGATTTTCAATTCGATTTCAATATTCAATTTCAATTTTATCTTTACAAAGATAAATTCTCAAAACGTTCATTTCATTTTGGAAAAGAAATTTCATACTTATTTAAAAATAAGTATTTCACAAATCATTTATTTTCAACACTTGGAAAATATTCGATATACTTAAATCAAATTAAGTATATATTTCATTCTTTAAGGAAATCATACATTTTAACATCTATTTGAGTCAAAACGAATGTTGCGTAAAACATCGTTACGACGACTCAAAATCACTAGTATAGGGATTTGAAATTTAGATAGATATATAAATCCCAATACTACATTAAAAACATTTCCTTTCGGAAATCATTTACTATAACAACAGTGTTATAGTCCATCATTTCCTTATATTTTCGAAAACGCCTATTTCAACAATAACAATGTTGAAATCTATGTTTTCGATTCACAATACATTTTAAAAACATCTCTAAAATGTTTAACTTCATTTTCAATGCCACTTTTCCAAAACTATCCATTTTACTTAACAATATATTCACTGTCCAAAATCGTGAATATATCTTCTTTAAAAATCTTCTATATTTAATTTCTCAAATCCCATTGATTTCGAATTTATAAAACAACGTTTATAAATTCTATTTCTATTTTATAACAACTTCGATTTATAAATCTTCTTTTATCAACTTCTATATTTTTTTACTTATCAAAATAAGTGATTTCGGATTTATAAACAACTTTTATAAATTCCAATTCTATTTATAAAAACTTCACTACCAAATCGATTTCAAAATTGACTTCTAATTTTATTTATCACTACTAAGTGAATTCCTTATTTTTCTCAAATTGTTCAATATTCGGTTTTAAAATGGATTCTTCAAATTGAAATCATTTTATATTGATTTCATCACTTATTTCAATTTACCAATTAAATTTCTAATTGGATTTCCAACTTATCTTCTTTTAAATAAATTCCTTTTTAAGGAAATAAATTTCAATCGTTTCTTTCAATCTATTTTAAAAATCCAAATTTTAAATTAAATTCTTCAATTTATAATCACTATTTTACAAAATCCATTTATTTAACATTTTCACTCTATTCTGGAATTTATTAAATACGATTATAAAAATTTACTTTTTATACTTTAAAATTCCTTTCTTCGAAATTTATTCAATTTCTAAAATTGATTCACTTAGAAATTTCTACTTGAATTTCAAAAATTCAATTTCGTTTATCTTTGGAATCCAATGATGTCAAAACATCCATTCAGCTAAATTTTAGCTTTCAAACAATTTCCAGATATCAATATGATTAATAGCATCACTATAATCATTCACAGATTCATATCACAGTATAAATAAAATCAATCAATGTGAGGGGTCCAGTTGGATCCCTCCAACCTGTTTCCCTGCATCCAAAGATGTTAGCACAATACCAATTCCGCTCCAGTACGGAATTATCGCGGTATATAGGTTTTTATAAATCCGCTTACTAACGGCGCAATAGGGTCTCATCCGCTATACGAGGCGGGAAATCAATCAATCCAATATATACATATGCCAATATGTATATACTGCTATATATATAGATATATCCTATCATATCTAATATCACATCCAAACAGTCAATCAATAAATAACTGCAAAAATTCCACATTCAATTGAGTGAGAAGATCTCACCTTGGTTTCAATTCCGTTCCAGCTTTTTATTTCGAATAAATTAAACAGCCGTTTAATTTTATCCAAAATTTTCACTGACTTCAATCGCTTCCAAATCAGTTGCATCGCGTAGTGCTCGACAAAACGAAGACAACGCTTTTCGTTTCGTAATTTTCCGACCTCGCAGCAAAAAGATAGGCAATTTTAAACATTGAACGAATTTTAATATAAATAATTTACATTTTTATTTAAATTTCCTAACCCTAACTTAAATCAGATCCGTTCAATCTCGTTCCCAGATCTGGGCCGCACGCCCTATCATCTTCCCACGCGACATTTTCTCAGTAGCAACCGAACCCAACAGCCGCCTCTTCCTTTGAATTAACGAGCCCCACACGACAGCTTCGACGATGATCAGGAGCCCCTACTCGAACCGCCCTACCGAGCCCCCCCTACAGTAACAACCATGGCCAACTCGGCCCTCCCCCTGCCTCGTAAATCGTGCGCGACTTCGGGGTATTCAAACTCGATTTGCCGATGATCTGTTGACCCAATCACGATCATAGCCGTTGGATATATCGATCACACTGCTCTCTACAACTTTCATGTAGAAAGTTTTGCGAATTACTTTGTGGATTGAGAGAAAATTTAGGAAGAAGATCGCTCACTCTCGGCCATCGAAATAGAGGTGGCGGCTGTAACTAGAAACCCTAGTTTGTTTTGCAAAAGGAAAATATGAGGTCCTTTTATAGAAAATTGCACGATTTACTATTCATCGAATTTTTTTCGAACTCCGATTCGAGCGTGCCGGCTGACGTTTCTAGGGTTTACCCCGCGTTTCGAACACAATGGAACAGGTTTCGAAAGCTAATTCGGACATCTGTGCGAGATACGGAGAAAAACGATCAATTTAAATTAAACCGATTTAAAACGATTTCGAGGCGTTTTAATTTGTACCGGACAAATGGTAAATCCAAAAATTATGAAATTTGAAATCTTACAATAATATCACATTACGGATCCGATGAAACTGGTTTCGTCGAAATCCGAGACCTTTTGAAAAATGACTATTTTAACTCGACGATTTAAAATTAAAAAGATATCGATGCGTTTCGAGCTGCCACGGTCAAACGACAACTCCGATGGATACGAAAATTGAAATCCGATAATAACTAACTATTACGGATCCAATGGAACTGGTCTCGTTCAATTCTGAGACTGTTCGAAAATTGGCTATTTTTCAGTCGATAATTAAATATTAAAATATTCAATTTTCACAGATTAACTCCAAATTCAATTTTAAAAGTTCTATAACCTTTCTATAACTCCAGTATGATTAACTAAAATTTTACAAATCATTTTCAATCATTTTAAACTCGATTATTAATTATCTCTGGAATTTCACTTATTAATTTATCGATTAAATTTTATCATTTAATTGCGGATTTCAAAATTATATCGGGGACACAAATTAAATCATCGTTTAAATATTTAAAATTAATTAAATATTCTCAATTTAATTTGGTCAAAATTCTGGGTCGTTACATCTAACATAGTGGAAACGTTCAGCTACACCGTTGCAAACTATATATAATTTACATATATTGGAACTTCAATCAAACACTTGATTTATGTTGTTTTTCCTTATGATCGTATACTCATTGTTATTTACATTTAATATACTGCTTAATACATATAAAAATGTTTACTCAAATAGTAGCTGAACTCTTTGGGCACTGTGCAGCAAGAGAACCATATCAAAGACCAGATATGTGTCATATAGTTATTGTTCTATCGCCTCTTGTAGAAAAATGGACGCCATCAAAAGGAAAAGTAAATGAGTGCTTAGCTGTGGATTTTCAAAATCCTTTGCTTCAATTGGTTCAGTCTTGGAAAAATTATGAAAGCCAGAATGTTTTAGTTTTACAAGAGGAGTTGATGATAGTTAGGGTAGTATTCCTGTTAGACCCTCGGATTTCAGTTAGTCTTTTACTTCTTCTGATGGTCGGTAACTTTTCTCTGTTTTTTCCTTTCCTTTTTTTTTTGTTTCTCTATGTAATGTTTTTATAGTTGTGAAATGATCTTACCAATTTGTGCATGAATGCATGTGGATAAACAAATTTTAGTGCATGTTTAATTTTGTTGTATCCCTTGTTGTTACATTTGTGTTGTAAAGTATACTGATCAAATAATATATGGACTTTCTTTTGGCTTAGTTTAAAATATGTATTCATTGGTATCCATATATTTGTGTAGGTTCCCGCCAATTCTTATCGCTTTCTGATATGAATGTGTGACATTACTTCAAGTTTACATTAAGTTTGATACTAAATAAATGGGGATATAAATGTTTTCTTTTCTGTAGTTTCATTTACTCTTGATATTGTCTTGATACTGTGTCAATTTTTGTAAGCTCTTGACGCTGGTCTCCCTGTTATGATATGAAAATCATGTTTTACATGTGCACGCTAAATCTGTTTCGATTACTTTTCTGTTTTGAGTTTAATGTAAGCTGTTTTGTGTTGTTTGTTTATTTTATTTTATTATTTAGTCGCAGCTCTAAACCGTGGCTAAAGTAGACGTCGACCGTGGCTAATTTATATTTAACCATTGCTTAGAGTTGTGGTTAAATATTAGTCAGTGCCCATTTCGCCACGGCTTAGAGCTGTGCTAAATATTAGCCAATGCCCATTTCGCCATGGCTCAGAGCCGTTGCGGAATAGCTTTTTCGGTGTAGTGAGCTTTACATACAAAGGCATGGGTGGCGAAATAGGTTTTGCGGTATTCATACTAAACCAAACAAGCACCTTCGGTATATACTTCTTTTGACTCAGTCTCAAAAGTCTGAGCTTTCTATCTCTAAAGATTTTCATACCTAAAATTTTCTTTGTTTCTCCAAGGTCCTTTATTTTGAATTTTTCTTTCAAACGCATCTTCAATCAGTTGATTTCTTCCCTATCCTTTGAAGCAATAAGCATATCCTCTATGTACAAGAGTAAGTACACCCAATCAGCGCTCTCCAAGTGTTTATAATAAACACAAGCGTCTTTTATGCTTCTGTTGGCGTCAAAAATGGCCACTAACATCCAGTTATGTGAAAGCACCAATATTCACTTACAGATTCAGATAATATAATGTAGAGAATACAAATTGAAGAGTAATAAAATTAAAATAGAAAGCAAGTAAAGAGAGACACAAATTTATAGTGGTTCGGCTAACTCCAGTCTACGTTCACTACAAAGATTTTCCTTTTATTCGTTTATGCTGCTGTTACATTTACAAATCCGTGAAATCGTAGAATAAAAATGGCAGAGTATAGCCTAGGCAGAAGATAGAATAAAGTAGAAAGAAGATCCCTTTTGCTGATGTCACGTCCGCTGTATTTATAAGAGAAGCCGTGTACGAATCAAACTGAAATTTCGTCAGAAGAACCTCCGGGCCCAAACGACCCGGTCTAAGAAAATTTGGACCGATCGCTCTCCATAATAGGGATCGAGGCCGATCTCTATTTTGACAGAGTTAGAGGCTACGAACTCTATGGGGTGTTCCTCATGCTGTAATATGCTTGTACTTCAAGTTTCATATTGATGTCATCTGTAGATTTTGAGTTATTGACCAATCATTGCTGCAAATTCAACTAAACTGATCCCTAAGTAGGGATGAAGACGGATCCCTCTAGAGGGATGAGAACCAGTCCCTCCAAACTCCTCTTTTTGGGGTGCGATCCCTAGGGTGGGCTTCCTTGGGTCCCCTCTTCTTATTCCCAAAGTTTCACTCCAATCCGCCTTGTGGCTGTTGAGTTATGGAGTGATCATCGTTGATTTGTGTTGTGTGCATCCTGTTTAATCCGATCCCTCTTCTAGGGGAAGTATTAGTTCCATACTTAGCCATTTTTTAAGTGTTGTCCATCCGAATCCATCCAACTATATTCCATAGTTTCAAATATAATCGATCTCCAATCCTAATAACCATTTCTCGGTCTTTCTACCTTGATGATCATGAAGTCTGTTGGGTTAAATCCGCCTGTGTATTGCCTTACCAAAAGGCGGGTTAACGCTTTGCCCCCTAAAACATGCCTTGCGATAGGAAGGTGTGTTTTGAATTGCCATAAATCCAAAATTCGAAGTCCATAATCCACCGATAGCCATATTATCCAATTCGAATCCACGATCTCTCCGGATCACTAGTGAAATCCATGACCATTCTGAGTCGATATCCATTTCCATATCCATTGCAAATCCACGATCTCTCCGGATCGTTTTATCCAAAAACCTCAACCTCACCAGATGTTAGCCAAATCCAGGACCACCCCGGGTCCATATCTAAATCCATAGCTGTTTGAAGCTGATATCCAAATCTGTGACCTCTCCAGGTCCTTGTTGAGCATAATCCATACTCGATGTCTGAGTAAGCCGATCATGTCGCCCTCCGGCGAAGCGATATTTCCTATAGTTTGTTTCAGTGTCCCTAAACATTAAGTGGTGTCTTGGCCTAAGTCCTAAGCCGATGGTGGTCTCTTCGGACCCTTGCCGAGCATAATCCATACTCGACGACCTGAGTAAGCCGATCCCGTCGCTCTCCGATGAGGCGACCTACTCCTTGCTAGGCATAATCCTTACCTGACGTCCTGTTGGATTTTATTCTCTGGCCTCGACTCTCCGGTCGAGGACTTAATCCCTGTACGAGTCCATTCCGTCACACTTCGGTGAACGGACTTGCACCTTGCGATTACCGCCCCGTCACTCTTGTTAGGATAATAATCACGTCTTGTTTTATTCATCGCAGCGATGGGGATCATAATAACATAATGAATAAGAGTTCGTACATCCAGAAATCCAAAAAAATAAAAAAGCCAAAGGGTGCCTCTCTAGGAATGATGGTTCATCATCATCTTAGAGCATGCCTAGGGTCGTCCTCGACTCTGTATATGTGTAAGTGACTTAGCCGCCTTATTATAGAGTTTATTATTATTATTATGGCCAGAGTCCAAGTCCTGAACTCAGCCCTTACCATCACAATCAGTAGATGACGATCCGTGACCCCGATCCAGGGCCATTCCTATTTCCATTTGATACGGACGGTGACTGCTCCTCTTCTACCACCGTTGTCCGAATCCTCACGTACTGCGGCAGTCTGCCGTTCTTGACGTGCTCCTCAATCATATCCTTTAAATGTCTGCATTCATCCGTGGTGTGCCCATTCAATTTTTGGAACAGGCAGTACTTTCCAGATATACGCTCACGCTCCGTGGGATCCCTCCTTGCCGGTTTCCGATAGGGGAGTTGCCCCCTAGTGTCCAGATAAATCCGTTCCGGGCTTTCTGCCAAATCCAAGTAGGAGGAGAACTTCGGCTCCCGCTCTTTCCATCGCATTTTCGTCCCATCACATCCATCATCCAGTTTCTGCTTGCCTTTATTATTCTTGTTTACATCTCCTGATGATCCTCCACTTTGCACAACATTCACCTCTGGTTTGTCAGCTCGTTCATCTTCCGGCCGTAGGAACCTTTCTGCTTCATGATAAAACTCCCCGAGATCCATAGGTGGATCCCGCGTCAATGAATCCTTGAAATCTATACCATCAACAATTCTTGATACAGCTGCCATTAAAACCATGGATGGATCTGGCCGATCCACCAATGTCGCTGTGGCATTAAATCGTGTTAGAAAACTCCTTAAAGACTCTCCAGTCCTCTATTTAAGTGTTTCCAGACTCATCACATTTTTGGGTCTCGACAAGTGAACCCATAACTGCCTCATAAATCTTTCGACAAGTGAACCCATAACTGCCTGAAACATAGTGCAGCTATATCCGTTAAATATAGGGGAAAGCATCATACCATGACTTCCTCTAATACCCCGAGTGTAGAATATGCTAGTATATGATTTTTGTTTGATGATAATAAACATATATATATATATATATTCATTTAAATGTATTTATTGTTGTACTATTTTATTTTTCACATAATTAAATAAATATTTGTTAAATAAAATAAATAACACAGAATTCATATTCAAACAAATATTTTATTACAAATTCAAATAGTACAAATTTGTGCTCTCACTACATTTATACATTTTTCAATTACAATACAATTTCAAATTACATCACATTTTTCAATTTACAATTTTGACCTCACTACATATATTCACTCACACTCGTATTTTTCTTCAACTTTGTTCCAGCCTGTATCCAGCATTTGAATTATCTGCAAAATAAACACTGACACAGTAAAATTGAAAAACAAAATATTTTGTAGTGAAAATTAAAGTGTATGTTTCAAAATATCATTTGCCTCAGTTATTTGGGTTGTTCGTCATCATTTTCGTTTGAATCCATCATACACGAACAACTTGTGACATGCACAGTGTATCACTGTATATGCCACAAGGCCATGCACACTGATATACACTTGATAAAATTACAGGGACAGGTGAGCACAAGGTCAAACCCAAGGCGAGGTTGGATTCAACTCAGGTGCACGCAAAACAACATACAACACTTCAAATATACACATGGTTAGTTCAGAATCAAGTCATCCACACATATATACATACATAAATGGATGGAGATGACCAGCATTCAAAGCATGCAAAAGACTCCAAATGCAGCAAGTATGCAAGAACCAAACTGCACACATGTATACATATAAGGAGCAACAAAGTTTCATGTTGAAAACAATGCACATCACAAGTCCTGACTGCAAAATGTACAAGGCAACAAAACTTCGAATGAAAACAAAATGTTCAGGTGAAAACAAGACCAGGCCAGTGCAGTTAAAACAAAGTGGTGAACTGAATGGATATAGCAAAGTGAAGCTCAAGGACTATACAATTAAGTGCACTAGATCAATGAAACTGCCTCAACATAAAGGAACCACACAAACCAGACTTGAAGAAGTAGCAAGTAACTCACACAATATATACATATAAATGCAGAAAGTGAATAAGCAAGCAGCTCAAAATGGTAACTGAAGCAATGAAAAACTTTCAACATGAACACACAAAAATGAATGCAACATTCATTCAAAATGGAATCAGACAATATGCACACATGGATGCAAGCAAGCAGTCGAAGTAACAGAGACCAGAACAACACAAACCAGAGGGGACAAAGCATAGTAGCAGAGCATGTGTACATGACCACACCAGACATGCTCAAGGCCACATGCATACAATATGAAGACTAGATCAATTCAAATGGAACCGGACTACAACATCAAAGGCATCATATATATGTACAGACAAACAAGCTCAGTTTCAATAATGCAACAGAGGAGATAATAATGTGACAGTAATGCAACAAGACATATACAAGTTAATATGCAGACTTCAATTTCAACATTGCAGGTGTGTGTGACAGCAAGTATGAATCAAAAGAAATGGTCAGAAGTCGTGGGTCATCAAGGTACAGAGCAAGGTAACACGAATCTAATAAGTCAAGGAGCAGTCAAAAAGAAATGTTCAAACATCTTTTCAAAAATTCGAAAATTGAATGCCAGCAAAGAATGTTGCAGTAAAGTCATAAGCCAGATTATCTAAAATTCAAAATACCAAAGTCATAGGAGAAAGAACGCAAAACAAATTCGAATATATCAGAGATGGAACAAGTCAGAGTTATCACAAGCGTTCAATCGAAAATCAAGGGCCGAGCATAGTAAATCGAAGCAAGTGACAAAATCACGAATTATTCAAACCAAAAATATACGAATGTAAATATAGGGCTTTAATCCTTATAAAATCCCAATTATCATCATCGGCATAAATGTATTCGAGTTCGAGACAATAATTCAGAGCGAACCTTAGAACAAATAAAAATATAATCCAAAATCGAATCAGAAGTCGAGCAAAAATCAAAATCAAAAAGGAGAAAATCACGTACCAATTCGAGCTCGACATTTGAAGCCTTGGCAAGTAATAAAGCCAGAGATTCAATTGAAGAAGCATTCGAAGCAAATTGAAGAACGAAACCATATTGGCAATCAATTCGAACAAAGCGGCGGCTTCATCACAAAGCCTTAATTTTTGAAGAGGATAGGCAAAAGGAACGGCCGCATATACAAAAGGTAGACGACCTAGTTTCTTTAATTTGGTTATAAAATTAAGTGGACCGGTCATATTTACTTTGGGCTTAAATATATAAATAGGGTTTTGTCTAGTTTTATTTTATTTGTAACCTTTCTTTTTTAATCGTGTCAAACTCTAGTTGTATAACAAGGTTACAAACTACGGTGGTGTAGTTCGAGAATTCGCAACTCAGTGGCTGAGTTGTGATAGGGTTTTGAGCATAGAATTAGGTTAGTCATTAGCCGGTGTCGCAAGTTTATGTGTGTAAGCGTCTTACTACTTAATTTCTAGTAGAAACCTTGGGAGAAGCACGTAGGCAGTGTTTTGCCGAAGCTGGGTAAATTTGTGTGTGATCTCTTCTGCATTATCTTTATGTTTTACTATCTATGGTTGCTTTTATTTTCGCATTAATTTTATTATTAATAGTATCACCCTATTCACCCCCCTCTAGGGTGAAATCGATCCTACACCAAGTACTTCCATGTGCCGTATATATCTCATCATATGCATAGTTGGGTCCGACTTTTCATCATATACTTCCAACATTGGTAGTTTAAACTCCGATGGATTCCTAGCACTCCTGATATTAGGAGTGAATGGACTTCTATTTACATCCTCCAAAACCCCGTTCACTAATCCTCTATACATAGCTCGCCTGATCGTCTCTGCAAACCTGTCATTGTCATCCAACGGTAGTCTCCTATCATCATTTCCAAACCGCCCCTCGATTCCACGAGGGAATTCCAGAACATACTCCTCCGGACGAGCATCGAAATTTCAATTCATACCAAGCTCTATGGGATCGACCGCAGGTCCTTTAGCCTCACGATCGACCATACCCGGGGGCATGGCCCCAAGCCTTTGGGGATCGGCTCCCATCCCTCTAAGATGGTAGAGGACTGCCCTCGGGTGCTATGTTCCATTTCTTTATCCAATAGCTCCATCTCCATGTTCCTGGTTCTGATTTTCAACGATTCCTGTTGCTTCAACTCCTTGATCTAACTTGTCATTAGCTCCTGCTACACTATTCCCTTGGTTCTGCGCTCCAGCTTGTCCAATCCGTCGGAGTAAATTCTATATCATCTCCTCCTATCTTTTTAGCATCCTTTCCTGCATTTCATCCATCATCGTTTCCATTTCATCCCTGGTGATGTAGATAGATGCTTGATTAGCTCCAGCTCCAGAGGAAGCCTCCTGACTCCCTCCATGATGGCTCCTTTTTGGAGCGCTCTCCTTGTTGATTTTCTAACCATTGCTCCAAATCTAAGATATCCAGTTGATTCCAAATCCGAACTCCAAATCCATGGGGGCTAGCTGTCTCAGTGAAAGCATCAAAAATGTTGATGTAAAAAATGACCACCAACACTCAGTTATGTGAAAGCACCAATATCCAGTCATAGATCTCAGATAATATAATGTAGAGAATACAAATTGAAGAGTAATAAAATTAAAACAGAAAGCAAGTAAAGAGAGACGCAGTATTGTAGTGGTTTTGCTAAATCCGGCCTACGTCCACTCCAAAGATTTTTATTTCATTCATTTATGCTGCTGCTACAGTTACAAATCCGTGAAATTCCAGAATAAAAATGGTAGAGTATAGTCTAAGTAGAAGATCGAATGAAGCAAAAATAATACCCATTTTGCTGATGCCATGTCTGCTGTATTTATAGGGAAAACCATGTATGGATCGGACTGAAATTTCACCAGAAGAACCTCCAGTTCCAGATGACCCGACCTAAGAAAATTTGGACCGATCGCTTTCCATATTAGGGATCGGGGCCAATCTCTATTTTGATGGAGTTAGGGGCTAGGATCCCTATGGGGTGTTCTCATGTTGTAATATGCTTGTACTCCAAGTTTCATGTTGATAACATATGTAGATTTTGAGTTATTGACCGATCATTACTGCAAATTCAACTAAATTGATCCCTAAGTAGGGATGAAGGCCAATCCCTCTAGAGGGATGAGGGATGATCCCTCCAAATTCATCTTCTTGGGGTGCAATCCCTAGGGTCCCCTCTTCTTGTTCCCAAATTTGCACTCCAATCTGCCTTGTGGTTGCTGAGTTATGGAGCGATCATCATTGAGTTGTATTGTGTCATCGTGGTTAATCCGATCCTTTTATTCCGATCCCTCTATTTTGATTTCTCTTCTAGGGGAAGTATTAGTTCCATACTTAGCCATTTTTTGAGTGTTGTCCATCCATATCCATCCAACTATAGTCCATAGTTTCAAATATAATCGATCTCCAATCCTGATAACCATTTCTCTGGCATTTCTGCCTTGATGATCATGAAGTCTGTTGGGTTAAATTAGTTTGTGTACTGCCTTGCCAAAAGGCTGGTTAATAGCTCCTATCAAAGCCAATGCTCAATATAAAAGAATCGAACCTCTTGTACCATTGCCTTGGCGACTGCTTCAGACCATACAACGACTTCATTAGTTTGCAAACCCAATCTAACTTACCATCCACAACAAACCCATCTGGCTGTTTCATGTAGATTGTCTCTTTCAAGTTTCCATGTAGAAAAGCTATCGTCACATCTAGCTGCTTCAACTCCATATCGTGAGCAGCAATTATAGCTAACAAAATCCTAATAGATGTATGTCGCACAACCGGAGCAAAGATTTGATCGTACTCTTTCCCTTTTCTATGTGAAAACCCTTTTGCTACCATCTAGCCTTATGCCTTCCATCGTATTTTACCTTGAATATTCATCTGCAACCTATGGCTCTATTTTCCTGCGGTAATAGGACCAAATCCCATGCCTTGTTCTTCTGTAATGACTGCATTTCCCCCTTCATGGCGCATTTCCACTTCGAATTTCCCTTTGACTTCAAAGCATCTTCAAGGTTAAATGGCTCATCGTGACACTACAACAAAAAAGTGCTTTCACAGTGTTTTAAAAGTGCTGTCATAATCATTAGCAGCGTTTTGAAGAACGCTGCCTAATGTCATGCTGCAATAGAGTCAGAAAATTCCGTAGCGTTTTTAAAATGTTGCTTAATAAATGGATATTGAAGCTTTTAAAGAACACTGTCATAATAAACGCTGTAAATTCTTTTACCAATGTTTTGGATACGCAGTCTAACAACATGAATTCAGGTGAATCAGTAATACAACAACAGTTTTGAAACGCTGCAAAAATAAGTTATGCAGCTTTTTTTAAATACTACAGCATATCAACGTTTTTGCTACATTTTACAACTACTACAGCAAACTAAATTTATAAAACACTAATAGATACAATTTGACATTATAATAATTATAAATATTAAATATAATCAAAGACATAATCAAAGCTACATCAATTTCATCCTAGTCATATACAACATTTCATGAACAGTGTTTTAAGTATAAATGTTAGTGACATAGAATCTTACAAAAAGAGCTTGCTGAAAGAAAAAATATAAATCGTGGAAAATCCAAGCCTATCTCCTTCAAAAGTCCAATATGCCTATAAGAAGAAAAAATGCAATTAGAGATTAGCGGTAAAAAAGAACAAGTATTCCCATATAACTAGACTATTTGCGTTAATAGCGCGCAGCTTAAAATTACATGCGAGGCAAAACTAGGAAGTATCTTGGCAGCTTTAATATAATAAAAAGTAAAATTGATTACTTGGGCAGAAGTCTATGAGAAATAATTGAGAGCTTATTATGCATTCTGGTGGCATTCTAAAATGGAAAAAAATGCATTAATGGATGATATCAACTTTCTTTAAGCCGGTACATTTCCCTACAACTTTTATTATTGACTAAACATTTTTAACAGTCGTGAACTATATGGAATGGCTAGGAAAATTTAGATGTATAGTGAATTAGCGCAACGCAAAATTTTGCCTAAGTTATGGGATATTTAGTTCCAAAATAGAAAATGCTTTTGTGTGTGCGCTCAACAATAAGGCATTTCTGGTGAATATATTGAATTCTTGTAGCTACTAAATAATAAATATAATATGATGCCAACTTGTAAAACATCTTACCCGACCCAACTTAATATAAGTTGCACCCATTCTCTCAAACAATCTTCGCAGGTAGACATGAGAATGTAATCCAAGCTGTAGTTGAGTGGGGAGACTGACGGAATCATTTGTTGTCTGCTCAAAATTAGAGTATCTTATTGCTATTCTAACTCATATATGTAAATATAAATATGATAGAAAACTTAAAATATAAACAAAAAAAATGGAAAATTTTAGTTTCATGTAGCTGAAGTTTAAAAATTCATACATGAAAAATTACTAAAGAAATGTTCCATGAAATTCTGTTCTACTGTGCTTGCCCAACTGTATTCTTAATTTTTTAGCTCACTGGCATCTTGGTTATGCTTGAAATTATATTTAGCTTTGTACATAGCTGAAACTGACTTTGCTACCACCATTGTCTAATTCTTTTACTAATTGAGATTGTGGTAGTTATGTAAAATACAATGCTGTAAAATGAGACAACCACTGGAAATAAATACTAGTTTTTTCTTGGAAAAATGAGTAACTAAACTAACATATGATTATATCCAGTGCGGCTACTTGAGAGGAGTATAATGTCAAAACGGTGTTGAGAGATTTTAGAAAAGATAACAAAAGGGTACACCAAGTATTATCTATTTATGCTTAACGACAGAGGGAAGATGCTGTCATGGGCATACAACATATGAGTTATTGAATACTGCTTTTTATAAATACTAGATATATTCTTGAGTGTGGCAGCCAAAACATACTGATATTTGCAACACAAAGATAATAGATATATGAAAACACAATTAATTTTCTTAATGAATTGGATAACTCGCCTTGGCTCCATAGAACTTAGGATAGAATCAAGACATGGAGATGGACAATTTGCTTTCCAAGATAGAACATATAGCAGCACTAAGGTTCTTGTTAGCATCAGGAGTCAAACCTCCAGCCAAAACAAGTTCTTCCGTTCCCCTAAACGACATAGCCATTAATCCTTTGAGTACTATCATTGCATACTGTCATGTAACAAATAATTTTAATATTAACTTTGTGAAAATTTTCACCATTAATATAGTTCCATATCATTCTTCAGGAATTACATGCAACTCAACACTATATAGCTTGTATTTGCAGTAAAATATAACAAACTGTTATAAAAAAAAGTAGCACATACTATGCAAAAATTATTGCATCAAATCTATCCTGAGATGTATTATTGTTTTATAATGTATGACCACTGCTTGAGTAGCACATTACAAGTAACTTGGATGCAGTTTTTTTTCCCGGTTGTTTACTCATTGATCAAATTGTCGAAAGTACAAGGAGGGCCTAAAGATATATAACTTCTGAGCTTGTTTTCTTTCTTATCAATAAAGTAAAGACTAAAGAAGCTGGTAACTTTTTGCAAAGTATGACTTAACCTCTAAAGTCTAAACAACTGTTAGAAGCAAAGAAAGAAGCTATGTAGAGATGTCAACGTCATAATTTCTAAGATATATTTCCATTTGAAATATTACTTCTATTTTCTGGGTTATACTAATTCATATGACAACTCCAACACAATAATTGTTCATTTTAGTGACCCATCAGTTTTGACCGGACATATTAGACTATCATGCACATTAGACTATGATCTTAGTCAATTTCTATCTAAGCTAACTTGGAAACTAGAAATTGGAATACTCCCTTGTGCATACCCCTAGCTAGAGATTTCAAATATATAAGCTCTAACTATGAGATATTTAAACTTGCTAACAATCATTTACTTTAAAACATATTAATGGAACATAATGTTTAGTTGATACCTACATGTCGAAGGTTTTGATTCATGAAACTAAACTTAGGTAATCCTGAGACATTAGAAGCAGAAGATGAAAATTGTGGATTAATTTGCAGTGATGGTCTTGAAGAAGAGGTTGCCAATTCTTAATTGGTTGGAGCAAATGATTGGTTCATTGTCTCCACGTAAATCAATTTAGTAGTAATATTTTTGAAA
The DNA here is from genome assembly GCA_030737815.1 of Allium fistulosum. Classification (NCBI taxonomy): domain Eukaryota; kingdom Viridiplantae; phylum Streptophyta; class Magnoliopsida; order Asparagales; family Amaryllidaceae; genus Allium; species Allium fistulosum. The sequence continues at coordinate 406,943,952 of CM060908.1, read as the reverse complement.
TAATCATCCTGCAAAAATTAGAAGGGGACATTATTCTATTAATTCAATAAGGTAAAGCGTGATCATTAATTAACACTAGCAAGGATCAAATTCACCTGCAATTATAATTTTTTGTCTGGCAAAGTAGTTGCACATGTCAAACATATAAGAAAGTATCACTCTTTGCAATAAAAATGAATGATTGATAAAATATGCAGCGCTGAAAGCATATGAAGTAAAACAACACTCAGTAATACTATGTATAATTTACTGTTTACCTCAAATGCATATAATTTTATTTTGCCACATTCATAAGTTATTTCTCTTATTTGATTATGATTTTTTTTTTCAGTTTCATCATGAGGATGAAGAGTTATTTAAAAACATTTGTGTGAGCTGTAAATAGATCAATTTAATAAATGTAGATTACTTATGAATATATAATTGCACATCAAAAAAAATCAAACTTTTTTTTGTGTGTGTATACCAGCTTCTTCTTTCAAAAAAAATCAAATTTTCTAAAATCTGAAGTAGTTAATAACCAGTTATTGATTACAAGCAAAATACAAACAAAATTTGGAGTTATCAATTTATTCTTTTATGGTTCTAAATTTTTTGCTACAAAATAATATTTTAAAGAAAACCAAAATATTCTAAAGGATGATGCCAATCCATTATGTAGTGTATATTAAAGTATTGGGATTTGTCAAAATCAAAATAATTTATTAATTTGGTTATTGAATAGATGGAAGTGATATTATTATAAACAATATTTATAACTTTAGGTACCTGGTGACGATTTTCTTCAAAATGATAAAATAAATGTACCATTCAATATATTCACTATCTTTTCCCATGCCTAATGACCCATGCTCCTTTCTTTTTATCATTCGTCATGGTCCATGAAACTATTAATTTTTATGTAATTTTATATTTGCCTATCATACTTCTTGTGCTTTGGCTGTTATGTTGTGTATATCTCAACGACTGGAATTTTTTAATTGAAATTTGACTTTGCTTCTTAGCCACTACATGCCACCTCACTAAAAAGGCATCTTTACATGTAGCCTGATAGCATATATGCAATCAAGTTCAAGCAGATTTAATTTACAATAAAATTTAATTCATTCCATACTTATCTGTAATTTGACAAATTAAACTTCCTAGTGTTGTTTAGTGTGTATTAAACAAAAATTTGCTATATACATCTAAAATGAGAATTGATATTTAATTTCCACTTACTTGGAATGAGAAAATGCACATAGAACAAAATGGTAACCTTTTTAACATTACTATTTAGTTATTGTACAAACTTCCTGGTGTTGTTTAGTGTTGTTTTACGATGATGGACGATAATCGGAAACCCCTTTGAGAGTTCTAGTTGTTGAAAAGTGAACAACCTTATCCTGCTCTACCACTTCCCAGCTGAAAAGTTTTTACTAAATCAATCAGGTTTCATTTCCAAAAGAGAAAATAAATAAGTAAAAAATAAATAAGCATCGGATGTAACGAGTGATCAAGTGGTGATGAAACACAGATATTTCAACACGAGCGAGCTCATAGCCAGGGCACATTCTTGCACCTCTTCCAAAAGGAGTGAACGTACATTTTTCGGTGTCATCGTTCTACATTGTTATTTATGGTTACAATTCTGGATAAGAATTCAAACAAACTACTGGATGCTGAGTAGTTTTACATATGTTTATTTTATCAAGTGTTTTTATAACATGATAAGCATTAGGAACTTCAATTTGCACTCTATATTGAATTTAAACCACTTAATCCTATGCCTAATGACAACGTTAAGCACTTATTATCACTACGCCATAAATGGCCTTCTGCAACACAAAAAAAATGTTGGCTCAGGCCTGAAAAATGTTGCCATAGGTCTATGGCAACACTTTTAGGGTGATGTAATTTTTGCCGTTGCCTTAGACCTCAAAGGCAACATTTTGACTATCTAAGGCAACATAAGTAATATTGTTGCAATAGAACCCTATTTGGGTCTACGGCAACACCCATAGGTATCTGTAGCAACATTCCAAAAATGTTGCTATAGATATTAATTTTCTGAATTTGTGGGGCCCACAATGTAGAGCATATTTGATTTTTAATAGAAATAAATATTTATTTAATAAAATGCTATTGCACAGAATTTGATATTCAAATAGTATTTTATTTAAATAAATATTTTATTTCAACATTTGAAATAGTACAACCTGACTCCACTATTTTACAATTCAATGATTTATAACACTGATATTCACATATACAGATATTCCTCACTACATCACTCAGTTCACTCATTACATATACAGTTTCATTTACAGACACATACTGACTCAAACACTGAATCTTCAACTACTTCCATATCATTACATATACAGTTTCATTTACAGACACATATCTGACTCATACACTCATGCACATTTGATTTGACTCTGTCTTCAAGCTTATATCCAGCTGCCAAGTCTTCAATACCTGTCACATATAATTCAAAAGCAGTAATCTGGGAAATAATATTTAACTCTAACAGAAAATGAAAATATTTTTGTTATATTATTTGCCTCAGGTATTTGGGTTGTTTCTTTTCATATTTTTTTCTGACAGGGACCAAATATTTGCACGGACAACCTATGATATACACAGTGTATCACTGCATATATCACAAGGCCATTTCCCATTTTTTATCTCATGGACGATTGAAAATTCCCACAAAAATGGACATGGCACAAGGTCAAACCCGAGTCATCGACTGGATTCAACTCAGGGCCTAGTCAACCAGCAATGAACAGTGCACTGGAAGTGCAGCAGCAAAACAGTGCACAAGTCAGCTGTTCACAAGTGCATAGGCCAAACATGAATGCAACACATGGATACAAGGCAGTATGGAAGACAGCAAGCAACAGTTCAGGCAAAAATGCACAAAGGAGAAGCCAAGTGCACAAAGTAGTACTCAACACAGCAAGCAACATAACATGACCAAGAAATGCATGTACATGGATGAACATACATACATCATAAGGCTTGGTACAAGAAACTACTCAAGTGCAAGTTCATACTCAAGTGCAGCCAGATATGTAGACAAGCCAAAAAAAATGGACACGGCACAAGGTCAAACCCGAGTCATCGACTGGATTCAACTCAGGGCCAAGCAACCAGCAAAACAAACAAGAACCAGGTTCAGCAAAATCTAGACAAGCCAGTGCAAGAAACACAACAGTACACATAGGAAACCCATCAAGCAAAAACAGTGAATGCATCAGGCATATACAAGAGAAACATAGGCAGTAATATGATATACAGAGGACTTGGAGCATCATTTTCAGGTTAAAGAACAAGGTTAGCATGATACTAGTTCAGTCCAGACCAAGCAAAACCAACAAAGCTCAACACACATATGTTTGTATATATCGTGGAAATCAAAACTCAATGATCAGATTAGTCAACAGTTTTAGAAAACCAAAGATCACTTTCAAAGTTCTGATTTTCAAAAATGCAGAAGTTTTCAAGTGAAGCAGTTTTCAAGAGGACAACGGAATACAAATACTTCAAGTTCTGGTTTAACAAATGTAGCAAGGTACAAAGGTATGTGAACAAGTTTAACAAAGGTTCAAGTTCTGGTTTAACAAATGCAGCAGAAAGGAGCTAACAAGCTTAGATCAGAAATCAAATCAAGCCAGTGAACCAAAATCCAACATACCAAATAATATCACATCGCAATTCATCATCGGCAAAGCAAAATCAAGCCAGTGAACCAAAATCCAACATACCAATTCATCATCGCAATCCAACATACCAGATTTCTTAAAGTCCAACAAAAAGATTAAACTCGAGATTATAGGAAATAAAGCCTATAAATAAATCCCAATTCATCATCGGCAAGAGCGTGCGAGTGTAACCAAAATCGAGAATAATCAAGTAAACCAGAAGGAAGAAACCATACCAAATAATATCACATCGCACTCGACGACGAAGTCAAAGTAATTCGAGCAATCAATCAAGGAGAACGAAGGAGCAAGCTACCAGGAACGTTTCTCACACTAAATTCGATCAATCAGAGCATCAAAGCAACTGGAATCGCGTGCCCTAGTTTTCACAGAGAGGAATGAGAAAGAAAAATTGCGTGCCCTAATTTTCACACAGAGAGGAACGAGAAAGAAAAGTAAAGCGGGAAATGGAAATTGCTAAGGTGTGGATTGATGGTGTGGATTGATGGTTGAGATTTTGTTTTAAATGATGGTGTTGATCGCTGAGGTGTAAAATTTTATTAATTTTTCTAATTTGAATATATTTATAGCTACTGCAACATTTTGCTGATATCTATGCTAACACATTGAAGTGAATGTTGCAATAGACAAAAATCAGCATAGCTATCGGTACATTGTAGCTAGCAACACCTTGTAATCTCGTTGCAATAGGCCATCTATGGCGTAGTGTATGTAAAACACGAAGTAACCGGCTTTGAAGAGCTTATATAACTGCCATCTCCAAGGATTGAAAGTACGTACATCTCTGAAGTTAGTATCTGGACCCATGTGCATGGCTTTGAAGCTAGAAAATACTCTACACCCTTTAGGTATTGTATATTCTGCAATCGTTCATATCCAATATATTTTCACGGTGAGTTTGGGTTTAAATATAAAAAGGCGTGCTCACAACACTTTATTTTAACGGGGAAGTTGTAATACTTAGTGGAGTGTACACAATTTCAACAAGATCTGAACTTAAACTGTTTTCCAATAATGTGAAAAGTGGGCATTCTTTAACTTAATACATAAGCAGAATAGACAAGACAAAAAATAAATCTATTTAACTACAGACCATTATAATGTTAGTCACTTGTAGCTCTTCTGAATACTCCACTAACTATGTTAGCTACTCAAAGAATCTCGTTGATTACCTGAATGTTCAAATACATGTTATAAGACTTTATGGACTTCTACTTACTTTTGGTGACTGAATCAACTGAACTTAAAGATCATATGCATTGAGTGAAGCACATAGCCTTGTAATCATCCCATTCTAATGGATCCAGTTCATTTTTCTTCCTTGCTTTGATTGCATCATGCTCCTCCTGTTTGTAGTACATTGGGTAAATTATTCTCTACTTTTTTGGCATAAGCATCAGAATGTGGCAATAATAATGATTGAAAAATAGAACGCTGATAGCATGTGGAATTGCACATGCAAAGTAGGATATGATGCCCTGCTTTCTTTTATTAGTTGGGACCATTATTCAAGATTATTTATCTAAATCACCAATTAATAAATATACACCATAATGTATTCATGTTCATTATAAATCAAAAGAGAGTACTCAATTGTGAGCAAGAGCATAGCCAAATTATTCAGGTATCTCTTGTTCGGTCACTTAACAAACCAAATTTGCGCACTGATTATATTTTATATAAAACTTCGGTCAAATTTATTTCAAAATAGTACTTTAAATTTGCACAAGCATTAGTGAAAGCAAACCAAATTAAATAGACACCCTATTTCCACAGAATAAAGAATAATTAACTAGGTTACTTTTATTTGAACTCCACATAAATCAGTTTGATAAATCATAAGCTTTAAGGCTGTATAAGAAAAAAAGGCCTCAGTTGCAAATTCATTAACCACTTTGATGTATAACTTCAGACATATGTGATGTTCCATTAGATCATAATTTTTATAGATCAAATTCATAATATTATAGCATATTTACAAAAAAGATGAATTGCTAAAGTGCACAAATGGTTGAAAATAATAAGTGAGTCCTTTGTTTGATTTTGAACCAACATAGATAGTCCTGCATAGATAAAAAATCACTAATGTGGCATATAGCTTAACAAGATATATAACATACATCATTACTGAGACTTTTCATCTGCTATTGATATGCATGGAAGATGCAACTAGAGGCTAGAGTGGTCTATGTGCCTATGAAAATTTCTTAAGCTTGAGTATATTTTGTATTTAACCAAATTTTACTCAGTCACATCTGATTCATCTATTCTGAACTAAATTTCTAAATTGGCTACTGATTGATGAGTAAAACATTTGCATCCATATATATACAATAATCTGTCTTTAAAATACAACAACCAACATGAAGATTACCTTCAATGATCGCAACAAACCACTGCATTCAATATCCTATGCAATGACATTAGAATCTATGGTAGATGGAACAATTAACAAAGGGAAAATGGCATGTGAAGAAATACCAAAACCCATTGAACAAGTTACACAAACGAACAACTATAATCAGATACAAAATAACATTATTCTTATGATCTTGAAAACATAGAAAAAGAGCACACTATCTAATGAAAGAATGATGGTAGCTTCAATAAAAGAGGAGACTGAAATAAGTACCTATAATTTTTTGTCAATGGAATATAATAAAGTTAATGATTAGGCACTCATCTGGCATCCAAATATTTCAAAAATAATATCTAATGTCAAAGATAAAACATGGAAGCAACTAAAAATTTTAACAGGCAATAGTAGAATTAGTCTAAAAATGAGAATACAAAAATCGTGGACCCTTGAAAATAAGGTTCTATTCATAAAACCATACAATCTGGATTAAAGAAATTAGCTAGCCACATCAAAGGATAAAATCATAGTTTCATTTCAATAGTCTAAAATAAAATACATAGTTTCATTTCAACCCTAAACTCTGCTATTTCCAAAAGATTCAAAAAAAGTCACAAGCAAGATAACAGACCCAAGAATCACAAAATGGATGCTTCAAAATCACGTACTCATACTAGTAATGGTTTATTCATACCATAAACAAAGAAGCAGATATCGAAAGAAAGAATGAAGGAATCAAATAATACCTTTTATCATGGTTTCGAAACTTTAGGGATGTTTGACAGGTTAAATCGATGGCAGAGATGGCTTCGGCGATGAAGATGGCGGAGATGGCTTCGGCGATGAAGATGGCGGTGCATGCTACAGTGAAGGTCGATGTTGAGCGACATTTGGAATTTTGGGTTAGGGATATGTGGGAGAAAGAGGGTTTTAATTTCCTGTGTTTGGATAGAATTATTCACGAGGCGGCAAGTTTTTATTTTCCCCGCGTTTACGCAGACCAGCAGCGTGTTAGCATTTATGCGGACCACTTCTACTTCTAGCTGCGTTTTAGAATTGTTTTTCCTTAATAATCCACCCAAATATCTACAGCATTTTTATTGAAACGCTGTGCGTTCGTGCTGCAAAAAATATATTTTCTTGTAGTGTGAACCACATGAAAAGCATAATCGAATTGATCACCGAGGCTGAGGTTTGCAAACTGCTAATCTCCATTTCCATCGAGTGCCTTTCTAATTCGTTGACTAGCACAAACGGCTCCAGCATCGCCTACCACTCTTTCAGCTCCACCTTAAACCGAATCTTCTCCAACTTCATGACCATCACCATCATTGTTAAAGGAAATATGTGGACTATTATATGATGGTTCTTCAACTGCATTTTCTTTGTAATCAACAATATCAACTCGACTCTTTGGATAAAATGTGGGAACAATCTCTGTCTCCTTAAGCTTTATTGGCGTCAAAATTGGCCATCAACACCTAATTATGCAAAAGCTCCAATATCCAATCTAATCACAGAAATACGAAGAGAAATAAATGAAGAACAAAATTAAAATAATCAAAAAGCATGTAAAAGGAGACAAGATTTATAATGGTTCGGCTAACTCTGGCCTACATCCACTCCCGAATAATCCTTTTTATTATACTGAAGTTTGTTTATAGTTACAATCCAAAATACAAAAGAATAAAATTGACAGAGTGTAGACTAGGTTGAAGATAAAGAGAAACAGAAAGAAGATCCCTTTTCTGACGCAATGCCTACTATATTTTTAGGGGAAGATGTGCACAAATTGAGCTAAAATTTTGACAGAAGGCTCGAGAGACCAAGAGGAGGCCACCGAAAAATTTCTATGCCCATTGGGTCCCACAATAAGGATCGGTACCGATCACTATTTTGGTGTCCAGACAGGGTGCGATCCCTCCGTGGGGTTTCCTATGATGTTAGCTATTTGCTCCCCAAATTTCGTGCCATTTCGACTTACAGTTTGTGAGGTATCTCATTTTTCGTGAGGTGGTGTAGTTTTAATTTTGTTTTCTGCCGATCCCTCTAGAGGGATTGGTACCGATCCCTCTAGAGGGATTGGTACCGATCCCTCTAGAGGGATTGGTACCGATCCCTCCAATCTTCTCCAAATTACATGTGATCCCTAGGGGAGCTTCTCCATGTTATATTATGTATAGCCTTCAAGTTTCATGCCAATTGGATTAGTAGAACTCGAGTTATTGATCAATCTTTATTGCAATATGGTGTTAAGGCTGATTATAGTCGATCCCTATGGAGGGATAGGTACCGACCCCTCCAACTTGCTCCAAATGCTATGAGATCCCTATGAGGTGTTCTACGTATTCTAATTAGCTTGTCCTCTAAGATTCATATCAATTAGATGTGTAGATGTTGAGATATTGATCGATCATCGTTGAGTTGTGCTGTTGAGCTGAATATGATCTGATCCCTCTTCTTTTGCCCATAAGTCTAGCATACAAACTCCGGTCTACTTGAAATTTGAAATCTAGCCTCACGATGCCTTCTTGATCACTTTATACCAGTTGCACTTTGATTAGGACAAAAATTAGGGATCCGATCCGAATCCGCTTGACCATCGTCCATAGTCTCATTTATAGCCGATCTCCAAGCTTGATAACCATATCTTCGGGCCTCCCGCCTTGATGATCATGATGTTCGTTGGGTTAAATCAACTTGTGTACTTCTTTTCCAAAAGGCAGGTTAACACTTTGCCCCTCAAAACATGCCTTGCGATAGGAAGGCTTGTTTTGAATTGTCTTAAATCCAAAATCCGAAGTCCATTATCAAAAGATAGCCATATTATCCAATCCATTGCCAATCCAAATCCATGATCTCTCTGGATTGTTAGTGAAATCCATGACCATTCCAAGCCAATATCCAATTCAAAATCTATGATCTCTCCGAATCGTATTATCCAAACCCTCGACTTCACCGGGTCATTAGCCAAATCCCAAACTGCTATGGGCCCATATCCAAATCCATAGTTGTTCGAAGCTGATATACAAATCCATAAACTCTCTGGGTTGTTATCCTAATCCAAATCCTTGATATCACCGGATCCTTGCCAAGCACATCCAATACTCGACGACCTGAGCAGGCCGATCCATCGCGTTCGAGCGAAGTGACCTACCCCTTACCAAGCACAGTCCATACCTAACGATCTCGATCTCTCCAGATCCTTGCCGAGCACAATCCATACTCAACGACCTGAGTAGGTCAATCCAACACGTTCGAGCAAAGCGACCTACCCCTTGCCAGACATAATCCATACCTGACGACCTGTGTTATCCATTACATTGATCCAAATTTAAGCATTCCGAAGTCCATTAAGGGTCCCTACAACCAATAAACCAGAGTTCAAATAAAACCAGAAAAACAAGAGTTCGAAACAAACAAGAAGAAAGAAAAAAAACAAATTTCACAAACCCTAGCATTATGGTTTATCATCATCTCAGAGCATGATTAGGGACCGTCCTCGATCCCATTTATGTGTAAGTGACTTAGCCATCTTACTGTGGAGTTTGCTACTTATTCCATGCCATCCCGATCAATTGATGACAAGTTGATGATGACGCCTAGATCCAGTGCTATTTTCATTCGAGGTGGACGGTGGCTGCTCATGTTCCACCGTTGCAGCCCGAGTCCTTACATATTGTTGTAACTAACCATTTCTCACATGTTCCTCAATGATATCCTTCAAATGCTTGCAGTCATTTGTATTATGCTCATCCAGCTCATGGAATAGGCAGCACTTTCCTGATGTTCGTTCACGTTCGGAGGGTTTCCTCCTTGCCGACCTCCGATATGGAAGGCGCCCTCGAGTATCCAGATATATCCGTTCAAGGGTTTCATTCAATTCCGAGTAAGAAGAGAATTTGGGTTTCCCTCTCTATCGCTTCGATCCATTGAAGCTATTATCCATGTTCTGTTTACCCTTGTCCTTTTCGGAGCTTTCATCGGGCGGTTCTCCACCCCATACTGTATTTACTTATGTTGCCTTTTTATCAGCTTTCGCATCTTCTTGTCGCAGAAACCTTTATGCTTCGTGGTAGAATTCCCCAAGATCCATCGGTGGATCCCGTATAAGTGATATCTTAAAATCTGAATTATCTGCAACTCCCGACACTACCGCCATCGATGGAACTGGTCAATCAACCGAAACAACTGCCGCATTGAACCTGGTTAAGGAATTCTTGAGTGATTCTCCTACCCACTGCTTTACTGATGTCAACGTCATCACATTCTTGGGTCTCATACTGTAAACCCGAAACTGCTTCATAAATCTTTCGACCAATTCCGTCCATGTGCTAATAGAAGCGCTCTCCAACTTTCTAAACCATAGCACAACTACATCTGTTAAGTATAGGGGAAAGCATCATACCATGACTTCTTCCGAAGCCCCCAGTATTTCCATGTACCATGTATACCTCATCATATGCATAGTTGGATCCGACTTTCCGTCATAAGCTACCAGTGTTGGTAGTTTGAATTCTAATGGATTCCTAGCATTCCTGATATTAGGATCGAATGGACTTCTATTTACATCCTCGAGATCCCTGTTCACCAATCCTCTACACATAGCTCACCTTATCATCTCTGCAAACCTGTCATTGTCTTTCAGTGGTAGTCTCATGTCCAAGCTGCCCCTCGAGTCTATGAGGGAATTCTGAAACGTATTCCTTCGGACGAGCATCCAAATTTTGATTCGCACCAAGCTCCATGGGATTGATCGCAGGTCCTCCAACATCACGATCAACCAGACCTGGGTGAAATTCACTAATGCTCTGATACCAAATGAAAGTCACTAATGCTCTGATACCAAATGAAAGTATGCTATGGATCGTGTAATATGGATATACGATAATATATAATGTAGTGATGATAGCCATACAGTAAATAGTGTGGAATATAAGAGCAATATAATAAAAATAACACCAGAGAATTTTATACTAGTTCGGAGCACCGTCCTACGTCCAGTCCCAGACTCCTTCTGGAATTTCACTAAAACAACAACCCTCACTTAACCCGGTGGAACAGGTCTATACAACCCTTGAGCAGCCGAACAGGGACCTGAGCAGCAAAACAAGATTTCGCCTCAACGGCTGAAGAGGACTTCACACACCTGAGCAGTAGAACAGGACTTTAACAAATACAAAAGATTGTTTTGATCTCGTGTGTTCTAATAACACGGATTTGTCACTTGTAGTACACCCTTCCTATAATCTTTTCCTCAAGTATAATGTGTGTAGTTGTGTGTATATGAAGATTAGGAAGTTTCAAATTGCTTGAAGAATAAGGAAATGAATACGTAAGCAATGAATGTATGAATTCAAGAGAGTAGTTAATTCAGAAAATATGATTCAAGTATAAGCAAGTAAGTGAAGTGATTTGATCTTGAAATTCATGTATATATATAGTAGTTAAGAAGTTGCAACTGCTGGTGAAGAGATCTCTACGAATAGCAATGGTTGCAACCCTTGGGGAGGAAGACAACTATTCAGAAAAGAGGTGTCTTTTCATTAAAAAATGACAGTTGCAGGATTTAGTCGACTGACTTTGATCATTCAGTCGACTGAATTTAAAAACATGCACATATATATTAAAATGCACAGATTCAGTCGACTGACTGAATGTATTTAGTCGATTGAATTCTGTTGTTCAACAAAAACTATGGTAGCTCATTTGGTTAGAGTACTTGCCTTCCAAACTAGTGACTCGGGTTCGAGCCCCGCTCCATGCATGTTTTGAAAACTTGATTTTGATTAAAATATGCATGCAAGTTTATTTAAATGTGAACGATGATTCTTGAGGAAAGATTTTAACAAAGCACTAAACTAGACTCTATATACACATTTGATGACTCTTGTTAAAATATATAACTATACAAACCATATATTGAGCCGATGAGTCTGGATGTTATCATAGTCGTAGATTCGTGAATTGTTGTGTCTTGTCAGCAATCAAAACCTATGATCCAACACCGGGGGCGTGCCCCGTAGTCTTTGGGGTCAGTGCCGATCCCTCTGGAGGGGTCAGTGTCGATCCCTCTAGGGTGGCAGGGGACTGCCCCCGGCTGCTCTGTTCGATTCCTTTGTCTATTGGCTTCATCTCCATGTTCCTGGTTCTGATTTCCAGCGATTCATGCTGCTTCAACTCCTTGATTCTGTGCTCCTGCTCATCCAATCTGTTGGAGCAAATTCTGCATCATCTCCTCCTGTCTTTTCAGCATCCTCTCTTACATAGCATCCATCATCGTTTCCATTTCATCCCTGGTGATGTAAATGCTTGATTACCTCCAACTCCCAAGAAAGCCTCCCGACTCCCTCCGTGGTGGCTCATTCTGGTAGCACTCTCCTTGTTGATTGCCTAGCCATTGCTTTCTGGATCCAAGTATCCAAGCTTCCCAATCTAAGATCCTAGCTTCCAAATCCACGGCTGCAAGAATCTCTCAATGAAAGCACCAAAATGTTGGCGTCAAAATTGGTCACCAACACCCAATTATGCAAAAGCTTCAATATCCAATTCAATCACAGAAATATTAAGAGAAATAAATGAAGAAAAAAATTAAAACAATCAGAAAGCAAGTAAAAGGAGACGATATTTATAGTGGTTCGGCTAACTCTGGCCTATGTCCACTCCCGAATAATTTTTTTATTGTACTGAAGTTTGTTTACAGTTACAATCCAAAATCCAAGAATAAAATTGATAGAGTGTAGCCTAGGTTGAAGATAAAAAGAAGTAGAAAGAAGATCACTTTTCTGATGCCATATTTGCTGTATTTATAGGGGAAGACGTGCACGGATCGAGCTGAAATTTTGACAGAAGGTTCGAGAGACCAAGATGAGGCCACCCAAAAATTTCTAGGCCCATTGGAGCCCACAATAGGGATAAGTACCGATCCTTATTTTGGTGTCCAAATGGGGTGCGATCCCTCTGGGGGTTCCTTATGATGTTAGCTAATTGCTCCCAAATTTCGTGCCATTTCGACTTACGGTTTGTGAGATATCTCGTTTTTCGTGAGGCAGTGTTGCTTGAATTCTGTTTTCTGTCGATCCCTCTAGAGGGATAGTACTGACCCTTCAATCTTCTCCAAATTACATGTAATCCCTAGGTGAACTTCTCCATGTTATATTATGTATAGCCTTCAAGTTTCATGCCAATTGAATTAGTAGAACTCGAGTTATTGACCGATCTTTGTTGCAATATGGTGTTAAGGCTGATTATAGCCGATCCTTATGGAGGGATATGTACCAATCCCTCTAACTTGCTCCAAATGCTATGTGGTCCTTATGGGGTGTTCCACATGTTCTAATTAGCTTGTCCTCTAAGTTTTATGTCAATTGGATGTGTAGATGTTGAGATATTGATCGATCATCGCTGAGTTGTGTTGTTGAGCTGAATATGATCTGATCCCTCTTCTTTTGCCCATAACTCTAGCATACAAACTCCGATCGACTTGAAATTTGAAATGTAGCCTCACAAGGCCTTCCCGATCACTTCATACCAATTTCACCTTGATTAGGACAAAATTAGGGATCCGATCCAAATCCGCTTGACCATCATCTATAGTCTCATTTATAGCCGATCTCCAAGCTTGCTTATTGTTTTTCCGGGCCTCCCGCCTTGATGATCATGATGTCCATTGGGTTAAATCCACCTGTGTACTTCTTTGCCAAAAGGCGGGTTAACAAGCTTGTTTCCTTCCAAACCTAAGCTATTCGATGTCTTCTCCTGAACATGGCTGACTCATCAAAGGCAACATATCTGGAATGTATCACCTTATTCGTTGTTGGATTCCAAATACGATATCCCTTTATTCCATCTGCATAGCCTAGCAAAACATACTTGGCAGCTCTCAACTTCAACTTATCAAATCCCGTGTTATGCAGATAAACAAGGTAACAAAAAATATGAAAGTGACCGAGTATAGTAGACTTCCCTCTCCATAGCTCTTCTACAATCTTCCCACTAATGGTTGAACATAGAGTCCGATTAATGATGTGAGAAGCAGTCGATATAACTTCAGCCCAAAAGCTTTTAGATACGCCCGTTGTCAATCCCAAACCACGAGCTTTCTCTAGTAGAGTTCTATTCATCCTCTTAGTAACCCCGTTGGATTATGGATCACTGGGTGTAGTAAAATATCTCATAATACCATGTTGTTTGCAATATCCAAGGAAATTCTTCGAGACATTCACCGCCATTGTCAGATCGAAGGATCTTCAATTTCTTTCCAGTTTGGTTTTTGACAAGAGCTAACCATTCCTTAAACTTTTCGAACACTTCCGACTTAGCCTTCATTGCATACACCCAAACCTTGGTCGTGTAGTCGTTAATGAAAGATATGAAGTAGTGAGCTCCCATAATGGAGAAACGGTTCCCCAACATCTGAATACACATAATCAAATACCCTCCTAGAAGCATGCTCACCAACACCAAATGATACTTTGGTTTACTTACTCAGAACACACTCCTTGCAGAAATCTGATTTTTTGAAGCTTTCTCCTCTAATCTTCTTTTTCCTATGAAGCAATTTTAAGTTCTTCTCTAAAGTATGACCTAATCTTAAGTTCCAAAGCTTAGTAGCATCCAAACCTTTAGCGCTATCAACTCCAACACAAAATTCCCTTTGAACAATGGTACCCTTCAGCAAATAAAGATTTCGGACCATTGTACCCTTCATTACAATAACTGCCCATCTAGAAACCTTCAAACCATCTCTGTTGATGGTAACCTTGCGTCCTAGTGATGCTAGATGCCCTTGTGATATCAAAGACTTTCGAAGATCCTGTACATAACAAACATCTGAAAGAATGCGAACAATCCATCAAACATGCGAATGCGAACTGAACCAACACCTATGGACCTACATGTAGCATAATTACCCATAAGAATGGAACTTCCTTCATTAGCGGCAATGGAAGAAAAATAATCCTTATTGTGTGTTATACAGAATGAAGTTCCCGAATGAAGGATCCAATGGTCCGCAACATCCGAAACTACAGCTGTCAACTTATCGCTGCCCACCGCAATAGATGAAGAACCCCTGGTTTTCTTCTTCTTCAACTATGGACAATCTCTTCTTTAATGGCCCGGTTTCTTATAATAACTACACTTTCCATCTTTAGACTTACTACGCCAGTGAGGCTTCTTTGAATTAAAACGACCCATAAAATTCGTTTTCTTCTTCTCTATTCTTCCTCTCTCAACAAACAAGCCTGAACTACTATCACTTCCTCCACTACCATCTCCTAAACCTAAACCCTTCATCTGATCTCTCAACTCCTCATTTGGAAAACCTGTCTTCACATTGTCCAACACCAATGTTTCTCTACCGTAGTGAGGCTGTTAACGAAAATGGTGAACCGCTCCGGAAGCGAACACAGCAAAACTATGGCTTTCTATTCTTTGTCGGTCTACAAATCAACTGACTTCATCTGCATCAATGGATCATCAAATATACTCATGTGCTTTAATGGGAGAACCTTCCTTCATCTTATAGATGAAGAAGATCTTCAACAAGATCAATCGATTGGTTAAAGATTTTTTCATGTAGAGGTCTTCCAACTTCTTCCAAATTCCTCTAGCGGTGGTTTCCTAACTAATTTCAGAAATAATATTCTTACCCATAGAAAGTTGGAGTGTAGTATATGCACATTCTTCCATCTTCTTCTTCTCTACAACGATGATATCTGGATCTAAATCCTCTAGGCCATAAACCACGTCGTGGATGCGATTTCTTCTTAGTACTGCCTTCATCATCCACTGCCACTTCTCAAAATCTCCTTCTCCGTTCCACTTCTATATCGATAACTATGAACCTGGAGCCACGTAGAAACCCCTAATATACGGAGCAACTATTGGTGCTAAACTAATCCCTGATGTATTATCTTTACCTGCCATTCTACCTAATACCTTCTACGCAACAACAAACTTGAAAGCTCTGATGCTAATTGTAGAGGGGTGATCAATCCTTCACAATGGAAAAACCTAATTATAAGATCATGCTATTGTGTGGTAAAACAATCAGATCGATCAATTCTCCAATCAGATCACAACTATCCAAAAATAATAGTAAATAACTATAAAAAAGAAAATGAAACACAAGTAATTTATAGTGGTTCCACTATCGTCGTGATAGTGTACGTCCAATTTGGGGAAGATGAAGTGTTACTTTCAATAAACAAGAGAGATTACAGAAGAATAATAAAAATCTCTAATTTGATTAATTAGGGTTACAATTTGTTTTTATTAACTCGTATTATTTATTTTTGAGTTGTGTGGAAGATAAAATCCATGTGATTACCCCTTTATTTATAGTCTTCTCCAAGTGGAGATATGGAAAGTTTAAAATAAGGCAAGGTTGTAATTAAGGAAAATTTCCATAAATTCCAAATTGCAAATTATAAAAGTTTTCATATATTCCAAATTGCAATTTAGAAAAGTTTCCATATTATTTCAAATTGCAATTTAGGAAAGTTTTCATATATTTCAAATTGTAAATTAGGAAAGTTTCCATATATTTGAATCGCACAAAAAATTCAATACATAAATATATGAACTTAAATATAAAACATTAGGAGGTAACCGATGAATTATTCGTAAATAACTGTATGAACTTTTAAATATACATACACTACCAAGAATATAAATAATAAAGGCGTTTTACTAGAGCTTTTAATACTATTAGTAGGGGCTAAATCTATTCTTCATGTGCCTCCAAAACTATTAGAGGCTAATTAAGAATAGTCCTAATAAGTGCCGCCTTCAATAACATATAGGGACATTTTAAATTTGCCTCTAACAAACAAGTCCATGCAGTTGACACAAAGCAAATATCATTATAGGTAAAAAAAATTGCCTCAGATTGTTACAATGGAAGCTGATAAAAAATGCCTGTAATATCATTAATAATTGTTTATATTAAAGGAAAACACAAAAGCGCCTGTATTGTGTACTATAATACAAAAAAATGCATGTACTATATATAACTTACATTATAAAACTACAACGGTCGGCATATTTGCAAATAGAGCTTATGGGTATTTAATTTGTAATAGTACATACATAATACTTCAAAATAATCACTGCAAAACCAAATTCAGAAGTGACAAAAAATAGAAAAGATACAGTTCTTATACCGAATAAAAAAATATGTCCATGTCAAAGAAATGTAATACAACTTCTAGCTAAAACATAACAATAAAAGACTCTACAACCTAAGCTTCACACTATAACCCTATTTAAACACAAACTAGAAATAGCGGGTTGTTAAAGATACAACATGAAATCAAACTTGAAAGAAAACATACTACAAATATTGAACCCATACTTATCTAAAGTGGAGCCACGAACCATGAACTGCAAAAAATCCATATCATTAAGAGTTGATGTAAAGTCTTTTAAATGATGAGACACTTGAGTGTATAATGATTAATGATATGGATATGGATAATAGAGAGGTCCACACCGTGGATATAATAAATTTTGTTGGAAGAGTGGCGGTTGACGGGAGGATGATTGAGTGGTTGATTTTGGGTTATTGGTGGGTGACTTGTGTTAAGAAACTCTTCTTGTGTAGACGATGGTTTTTCTGGTGGAGATTGATGAATGAATGATAAATTTTGAGAAGATTGAATCATATGTCGTAGCTCCTCTATCTCCTTCCCATGTTTCTCTATAATAGTTTGTTTTTTTCATACATTTCTTTTAGACGCATACATTCGGATTGCAATAAAGCATAAGCTCGACCTCTGCGTGATCTACGAACCGTTGATGTCGGTTGAGTTTCTTGAACCTAAGGAACCATATCTAGTGTTACAACTTCTCCATAACCGCGAACTCAACAACTAATCTTTCAAGGAAGAAAAATTCTACTGGTAATTCTAACATTAATTACTACATTACGGTATGCATAAAAAAGCCATACAGTGTACGCATTAGATATAGCAAAAAGAATATTGTACCATTGTAGAAAACTAATAGTGATATACTTAAAAATTAGGTAAGCCAAAAATAAAAGGGAGATGGTAGAAAATTGTTAACTAACTCAACAAATCTCTCATCTCTTTCTGTGCAAATTATCATGTATTCACTCTATATAAACATACTTCACATAACTGTGTATTTTCATTGTCTCCTGTTGCATTTTAGGTTAAAATCATGAATCCTTCACTAACAAACACACTAGTTGTTTTAATCTCTGTAGCAGTTCTAGTCATTGCAAAAGTTTAGTAACAAACACACTAGTTGCTGTTTTAATCAGGTTAGCAGCTCCGGCCATTGTAAATGATTATATAGTTGGGGGCACTTCTGGATGGGCACTTTCATTTATTGAGTTAGTTAACGATTAATATTTCAGTTATTAGAAAATTGTTAACAAATGGCAAAAACATTCCTTTTGAAATAGAACTCTAATACTTGACACAGTTTATTGACTGAATTTGATCTTCAGTGAAGCTTGAATTCGTTATAAAGGTCAAGATCATCCAACAACCATGATCATATATTTTCTCTTAATCCAAAGGATTAGGTTTGGCATATGCGAGCTGGCATTAGTCTATAGTGATTAAATTCCTAATAAGTTTCATATACAAATTACATTCTTAAAAAGGTTATTTACTACATTATCTCCACTACTGATAGTGGCATCTAACCCAACAAGTAGATATATTTTGATTTATTCGTTTCAATCCTATAAAAAAATCCTTTATCAAATTATTATGAATCCACAAATTTTCTAAAGAAGCCAATGCAGAAAATGAATTTGACTCTCATGTCGGTTTTCTTACTCAGTAATTGCTAATGAAATAGGTTCAACAAAATGAATGAGGATACTAATGTTGCTTCTAAAAAAAACAATCATACATTTTGGATTGGAGAATCATATATATATATATATATATATATATCTGTGTGTGTGTCTAATGAATATTTTATTATATGATGAGAAATATTTTTAATTTCGTTGTTGACTCAATAACTATGGCCTATGGACAAACTAGAGAATCTACAAAGGGTCAGTGCTCATTACTACACTAATATTGCTTTTCCTTTAGTTGCAACTGCAACTTTTGCAGCACCATGGTCCAATATCACTTACATTTTTCTCCAAATGCATAACATCTATGTTATATCACATTAGAAGATGTTGCCAGTAAGGTAAAGTAAAAAATATGCTTTTTTTCTTTCATAATCTAATGACTGTTGGTTCCCTAGTGGAACTGACAATTCTTTGTCATTTTTTTTCAATAATTGGCTCAGCTATTGGTGTTTCACCGAATGTGAATTTTAAATTGGATAGTTGTATCAAACACTTAATTCTGGTTAATGATTTTGGTGCAATATCATCTTCATGCTTCCCATTAAAGGAGTGTACATCAATAAGAAACCTATGTGTTATTGGTAAAAATCTTTGACTTCTCAAATAACCTTGCTTTTTATTGTTTGGTAAGCGCACTGAACACGTTTCATGATCACAATATGGACATGTAAGCTTTCTAGATGTACTCCATCCTAATAAAATTGGTATATGCAGGTAAGTTGTTTATAGTTCATAAAACAGCTGCTCTCATATTGAATGTTTGGTTGGTTAAAACATCATATGTCTTAGTACCAACTTCTCATAACTCTTTTAACTCGTCTATTAATGGTTGCATGTATACATCAATGTCCTTACCGGGTTCGTGAGGTCAAGGAATCAATAGTGACATAACAAGATAAGGTTGCTTCATGCAGAACCATGAAGGTAAATTATAAATAGATATAATAACCGACCATGTGCTATGTTTACTATTCATGTGTGAAAATAGGTTGAACCCATCACTTGAAAGTCCAAATCTAACATTGCGAACTCCAAAGGCAAAATCAGGGTATAGAGAGTCTAGACGTTTCCAAGCTGGAGAATCTACCGGATGTCTCATAAAACCATTATTTGAACTACCAACTGAATGTCATATCATATGTTCTACAGTATGCTTTGACATATATAACTATTTCAACCTAGGAATTAAAGGAAAATAACGAAGCACCTTAGTCGGTACTTTCATCCCATCATTTTTATCTTCTATATTTACTTGTATCTTGAAACCCCACAACGAGAGCAAGCATCTAAGTTTGAAGTTTCTTTCCAGTATAACATACAATCATTTATACAAGCGTCTATCTTTTTGTACGTTAGACCCAATTCATCAATAATTTTTTTGCTTGGGCATTTGATTTTGGCAAACAATTATCTTTGGGTAGCATATCTTTGAATGTTTCCAAAAACAAAGAGAAGGTTGAGTTACTTACATTCCCCAAACACTTGATCTGATACAGTTTTACAATCGGAGCCAAATTTTTATACTACTACCAACATACAACCTCTTATTTGCTTCATCTTACAACTTGTAAAAGCGTTCTACCTCAAGTGTTTGGCCTTTACAAGTAAAAGGATACATCGATGAATCAACGCTTTATGCTAGTCACATAAATATTTGATTAAGAAAATCATGCATGTCACCTCCCTCTTTCATCATTAATATCGATCGATGCATTATTAATCGGATTGATATGGGTTTCAGCTTCCACATAAGACTCATCAAGATAAGTTTCGCCATGATGCGTCCAATGAGTTGTCATATATAAGGGATCCATTCCATACCAAAAAAGATGACTACTAACTACACTCTGTCTTTGAAATAACGATTACAACATTTTTTACAAGGACGGATGGTCTTATTTTGAAGAGCAGATTTGGAAAATGCCTCATCCAAAAATAATTCCATTTTTTTTATGTTCATATGAATTTCGATCCAAGTTTACCCAACTTTTGTCCATTGATAGTACCAACAGCCATAATAACATATCAAAGCAAGCATTACATTTTTTATGAATTTGTAACTTTGAATCTTAGATAAATAAATTATTGAATTTCCTCAAAGTTAGTTTGTAATTATATTTTTTTACTCCAGTTAAGAATATGGCACATCAACTAATTAGATTGTAATCGGGTATTATTTAAAACTTTATCATTTCACATCATCATAATTTTCAAAATTCACTAGTTTATCTAGATATATCCTTAATAATTATTAGAAAAATCATTAAAAAAGAATACACATTAACTTTTTTCATAAAATAAATGCAAAATTAAAAAGCCAATTACAAACGAGAAAGCAGAACAACCATGTTAGCCAAGATGTTTTAATACAAAGAAATATGTTAAGTGTGGCACTAATTCTTTTTTGTTAGTATTTCTTTTACAGAGTTTCTAGATTTACCGCTAATAGCAATAGACAAATATGGAGTTTTCATATATGGTGCAAATTTTGCAGTAGCTAGTAACGATGCATTATTAAGTATGTTGTTTGCAAAAAAGGATTTTATCACAGCAATCCAACAAACTTCACCTTATGTTTATTTCATAGTGTCCACTTAATATTTTTCTTCATTATCAGACGATATTACTTTACAAATTTAGTTTAATCCATATTTGTGTATAAATACTTGTAGTGAACGAGAGATGAAACATAGTGGTGTAAAAAGTTAAATAATAATATGGTACATAAACAAAGATAGGTCAACTGTACGACATATCTGTACATGCGTAAAAAGTGACAATTTAAATATTAGTGTGAAAAATACCAACTTTTAATACCTTCGATTGCCAATGTTGCACGACTACGGTTGGTAACTCCTGAACATGCTACGCCTACAAATAAAACAATACAAAATAAACTATGGTTATATTGGCACATCTAAACTAAACAATAAAAAAAAACACAACTATATGATATAAAAAATTTGATTGGATTTTTTCTTGAAAAATGGACGAACTTCTTAGCTAAATCATAAAGACAGACGAGTCCTTTCAGTCCATTTAGTATTAAGTTGGGAAGTTGCTCCTGATTCAGATGAATCCAAAATAATCCTAAGATAGTTAAGCTCTTCATGGAATTTAAAAGAGGGTTGCATCCTAAAAGGCAAGCGTATGAATGGACAAGGGAAGACATTGTTTCCTCTAATAAAAGAATTATTTACTATTATCCACATAATTTCTAATGAAAATATAATGTTGAATTGAAAACAGGTAATGTCGAAGGCCGCATTAAGGAATTATGTTGACCTTAAGATTCAAGTGCATCACACACCAATAAAGTAATGTCGGAAATATATAAATGGGATGTCAAAAACCAAGATGATAAGAGGAAGGTAAAAGAGCATACTCAAGGTTTTAAAAGATGAATATCGGCTCTCATAAGTGAGCAATAGCCATCGGGAAGTTCTTAGTTTATGATGACGTCGGAAAACATCATTAATGAAGCCTCCTTTATCATTAATAACGCATCCTATTGATGCCGCACTTCGTTGATATCACATATCATCAACATTGAATAATGATAAAGGAATGACACCATAGCCCTTAAGAGGAGTATAAAGACCATCAACATTGCATGTCCCAAGATACTGGCAAAAAATGCTGTATGATTCATCAAAGCCAAGATTAACGTCAATTAAACGTATACCGCACCCTATCAATATCGTCTCTTCTCAATACCACATCATATTAATACCGCTTCTACATTGATAAACCTCTTGTCAATGCTGCACATCCATCAATAACGCCTTTTATTAATGCCTCTTGTTTTTAATGCCGCTTATTATCAATGCCGTCTGTTATCAATGTCCAATACCGCATGTTATCAATGCCGCTCATTATCAATGCCGCATGTTATTGAAGTCGCTTGTTAGCAACGTCGCCTATTATTGATGCCACTTGTTATCAATGTCGCCTATTATTGATTCCGCTTGTTATCAGTGTCGTTCATCACCAATGTCGCTTCCTATTAATGATGTCTCTTAGTAATGTCGTATCTCTTCAAAATTGACAATTATCAATGCCGTGCCTCGGTAATATCGCTCTTCATCGACCACTAAAGGACGCGGCAAATTTTCAGTGTGACATTGATAATGAAAACAATCGAGACAGAAATGATGTCGCAAGTTTATAATACCAAAGATGGATGAAGATGAACTATGAGTCATGACGCCGTTAAGATGGCCGTTGATATTGCATGATGAAGGTGGCATAAAGCAGCCACACCGAACTCCTCTACCCCTATAAATATAGACCTGAGGGCAAGGGTGAAGGGGCAATCGTTTCTTTTCTCTCCTCTCAAAATTAAACAATTGTAACTCTAAATTGAATTGGAAAAAAACTTGATTTGATTGTAATCATGATGGAATTATATGAACAGGATTTGAATAAGTCTATTACATTGATTGTGCACTTTGGACGTTATTGGACATGAACATGCATATGATAAAGCTTCTTGGACCCAAAGCTTGTCGTGATTTTATATAAATCATATGAGCTTCGATCTAAACTAGTTTTCATATGAATAATCACTATCTTGCTATCAACATATGGACATAGGACCATGAACTAAGAGGATTGTCTATCTCGTCCATTATCATGCTTAATGGGCTACCACACATATCTATGGCTTATTCTTTTATTTCCTTTCATCATGTGGCATGGACATTTTAATGTCTTATTCCAAAAGAACATATAAGCTTTCAGACAACTTGTTCCAAAAGACTATATGGGCTTTCGAATTCTTCATTCCAAAAGTCTATAAGCATCATGGAGCCATTCTTGAATAATATCATCTTATACTAGGCTTTGAATGTTAAGCCTAACCTTGATCTCTTAACACCGTTTGGTCATCACCAACTAAGCCATGCTTAGTCGTGTAATCAAGCATGTTAAAATCGAGCTTAGGCTCTTCATACTCGGCATCATGGGTGTTATACCAATTTTTGGGCTAACATTTACAAGTTGAGAAGATATCGTAGTTATGAACTTTGAGTTATGCATGGGAGGCTAAAAGCAAGGGAGCATGAAGAATATTAGCACCTTGTATTATTCACCCAGGACTTGAGGTTGTTTGCAAGCATTCGAATACAAATAAACATTCCAATGAATGTGAATAACCAAATCCATACAATAAATGCACAATCATTTAATGTTAATGTGGCAATATCGATGCTTTCGGTTCATTCTTTAATATAGTATCCAACCAACCTACAAAATTTCACATATTGAATCACTAAACAGTTTTCAAATTAACAATCTTTTTGCGGCAAATAAATACATTGTTGCATATTACAACTCTAGAAAATAAATAGTCTAAAATTAGAAGAAAGAAATCGGTATTTTTTCAAAATACTCAAAAGGACGAGAAAATTGGTAATATGCACATTTTCACATATTCAAAATAATATCTTGAATAGTTATTATCTCTGTTGCTCATCCTTCATCATTATACAATCATAATTCTAATATCATAATATTTTTAGAATTATCCATGTGTTGTTCTGCGGTTTAAACATAAATAAATGCCCATTGAATCTTATTATGTTTTGTAATTAATAAGCCCTTTAACCAAAGTTTTGTTTCAAAAAATTTCCCACTTTCATAGTAACAAAACTATATAGCTTTCAAACGTCCATGTTGATCGAACAGTTGAGCTATGACAACATGAAGTATTCTATGGTCAACTAAGTAACATTGTTTGAACTTATACCTATAGTGAAAGAAACAACCAACCAAGCTATGTACAAGTACTATTAATAGGGAGATTTTAAAAGGAACATTTATCATCTTTGTTACCAATAGGACATGAATAACCGCTTTCTACTATGTTGATATTTCTAAGTATTTAGACTTAAAATTCTATCACTTGCATTGTTAGTTAATACTTCCTTAATATTGGAAATTTGGACAGACTATTAAACATGAAGATAATTTACTTGCCCCCTACAGCATAAAGATATTTGAAAATAGTATATGGTAAATTTAAACATGCTCTCGATACATAAGAGAGCTGATTATTATATCTGAAAGAAGAATAAATGACAACTACGTACGCACTCCATATAAAGGATTTGAGTTTAACATAAATATTACTGATATGATGAGTTTGAAGAGTATATGCCTACAAAGGGGGTGGAGGGAACTTGCCAAGACATTGGCAGCTGGAATTTGAATATGCTTCCATTTTGTAATCTGTTAAAGGAGCTATGTGCCATTGCAGGAGAATACAATCATTCTACACATGGACAAACTACTGATGAAGTGGGCAATAGCAAACACAATGGTGAATAGGTCTGTAATGCTTAGTATTTCTAACCCATTACATAAGCCAGATACATCAGGTATTCGATCCCGTAATGTAAAAAAAAGGTATATTGTTAAATTTTGTGACACTATATGATGGAGAATTGAAGGGGATGAATGTAGCTTCGTGTTGGAGAAGACGGTTCGCAAATCGGAGTCCGGAGGAAGAAGATAGGAGGGAAGAAGCTGGAGTTCTGCTGTAGGTCAGACGTCTGGGTGAGAGGGCCAGACGTCTGACGAGGTTCAGACTGTTTCCAGAAACATCTCACAGACGTCTGGTCCCTCTGGACAGACGTCTGGTTCTGCCTGTGTCTGCCAACCAGAACCTGGCCTCAGACGTTTGAGGTCTGAGGCCAGACGTCTGGTCCTGCCTGTGTTTGCCAACCAGAACCTGGCCTCAGACGTTTGAGGTCTGAAACCAGACGTCTGAGGCGGATTTTTCTTGTTTTTCTGGGCCGGGTTTCCTGAGCTGTTTTGTGAATTGTTGAAGGGCAAAGTGGTCTTTCACCAGGGTTTTCTCCATTAGTATATATACTCTCTTCAGGTTTAGAAGAACAGAAGATTGATCATCTCTAATCAATGGTTTAGTCCTCCATTAATTAGGGTTTTAGGCAAAACTCTATTTCTTCAATTCTAATCTCCTCAAACATATATTCTTATTGAATAGATCATTGTAATCAATCTCTTGTACTCTTCTCATTTGGTGATAATAAAAGATCTCTCTCAAAGTGGATGTACACTAACGCGATGTTAGTGGAACCACTATAAATCGGTGTGTGATTTATTGCTTTCTTTATTGCTTGTTATCATATATTGCTTGTGATGTTATTGTGATCATGTTTTGGTTTTGGATATATTGAAATTATTGGTGATCGGTTGTTATGCACTATCTATCACGATCTAGCTTTTCCGCGTGCGTTTGGGGAATTGAGATCGAGTGGTCTCGATCAAAATCCACCATAATATTTGGTATCAGAGCTTTGGAGTTTGTAGGTGGTTGTTGAAATGCCGGAAACGGAAACCTCTGAAAATTCAATGGTTAGTCCAAGTAGTATAGCGCTGTATGTGCGTGGGTCGTATGTGGCGTCAGGATTGCAATTGGTTATCGACAAGTGGAATTGCGATAATGATTTTGAAAAATGGCAATGGAAGATGAAAGCGGTTCTAAGGAGGAATCGGGTACATCGAGTGGTGTTTGATACACATTTGTTGCCGGCGGACATCTCGGATGTCGAGAGAGAGGAAATGGAAGAGTGGGCATTTAATACACTTCAACTTGCTATGGGAGAGAATGTGATTTCTGAAATTCGTGGTGAGACCACCGCTAAGGGAATTTGGGACAAGTTGGAAGAATTGTATATGAAGAAGTCTCTAACTAATCGTTTGATCTTGTTGCGAACGTTTTTCACCTATAAGATGAAAGAAGGAACTTCGCTAAAGGCACATTTGAATGTGTTTGATGATTTGCTATGAAGATGAAGGCAGTAGATTTGAAGATTGAGGAAGAGCAAAAGGCGATGATATTGTTATGTTCGTTGCCGGACCGTTATACGGGTTTCTCAAATAGTTTGATCTATAGCCGGGATACATTGACGTTAGATGATGTCAAGACGGGTCTTCTTAGTGAGGAATTGAGAGATCAAATGAAGGAGTTGAGTGTTGGTGGTAGTAGTGCCGGTAGTGGTCAAGGTTTGTTTGTGGAGAAGGAAAGATATGTGAAGAAGGACAACCGGGGGCGTTCTAAATCAAGGAATCTCGGTTGGAGAGGAAAATCAAAGGAAAGGCAAGTGATATATTTGTAAGAAACACGATCATTGGAGAAATGAATGTCCGGACAAGGAGAAGGATAAAATGGAAGTAGCATCTTCATCTATAGCGGTGGAGAGAGGTGTTGGTGAGGAAGACGTAGATGTGTTGACGGCGGTAGCATCGGATGTTTCCGGTAGTGAGTGGGTGCTCGACTCGGGGGCGTTGTATCATATGACGCCTAATAAGAATTGCTTTTCTTCTCTTGTTGCTAAAAAGGGAAATTCAATTATTATGGGAAATGGTGCTTTGTGTAGGTCTCAAGGCATTGGTTCCGTGCAAATTCGAATGTTTGACGGAGTGGTTCGTACTCTCACTAATGTATGCTATGTTCCGGGACTTCGGAAGTCTCTTATCTCTTTGGGGCAATTGGATTCTCTTGGATGTAAGATCGCTATTGAGAGTGATTGTTTACGGGTTTCGAAAGGGGCACTTGTGGTCATGAAAGGTGCTAGGACTCAAGGTGTTTATTTGCTTCGTGGAGAGACCGTAGAAGGTGAAACTTGTGTGGGTGTTGATAGTTCTCATGGCTTGGATGCGACAAGGTTGTGGCATTTGAGGTTGGGTCATAGCTCGGAGAGGAGTTTGGAGATTCTTCGGAAGAGGGAGATGATCGATGGTGAGAGTTTCAACAAATTGGAGTTTTGCGAAGAGTGTGTCTTGGGGAAGCAAACAAAAGTATCATTCGGTGAAGGAAAACATGATTCAAGAAATGTTCTTGAGTATGTGCACACGGATGTATGGGGACCGGCTCCGGTAGCTTCTTTGGGAGGAGCAAGGTATTATATTTCCTTTATAGATGATTTTTCTCGTAAAGTTTGGGTGTATGTGATAAAGGCTAAGTCGGAGGCATTTGCAAAGTTCAAAGCATGGAAGGCTCTTGTTGAGAATGAGAGTGGAAAGTCTTTGAAGGTTCTTAGGTCTGATAATGGCGGGGAGTATGTTTCCGGAGAATTCTTAGAGTTTTGCAAACATCATGGTATTCGGAGACATTTTACTACACCGGGAGATCTGCAATCAAATGGAGTTGCGGAGAGGATGAATCGTACTCTACTAGAGAAAGCTCGATGCTTGAGATTGACATCAGATTTGTCTAAGGGATTTTTGGCCGAAGCTTTGTCAACCGCGGTGCATATCATTAATCGAATTCTGTGCTCGGCTATTGATAACAAAATTCCAGAGGAAGTGTGGAAGGGAAAGAGTATTGAATTGAGCTATCTTCGTGTCTTTGGAAGTCCGGTTTATGTGCATGATCTGGGTAATGATAAGCTTGAACCAAGAGCTTTCAAGAGGGTTTTGCTTGGCTATACGGATGGAGTGAAAGTCTATCGGATTTGGAATCCGAAAACGAAGAAGGTGACAAACTCTCGTCATGTTACTTTTGATGAGTCGGCATTGTTCAAGGAGAATGAGAGCTCATCGGATATTCCGGATTTGGTTCATGATGAATCGAAGGAGAAGGAAATTATTCCACCATTTTGTCCCAGTGGTAGAGGAGGTAGAGTAGTTGAAGATGCTTGTGAAGGAAATGTGGTTGATGTTACATCACAAAGTCCACATGGTGCCTCTAGTAGTGTTGGTGATGACACGAGCCTAGAGAAGTTTCGGTTCAAGGTGGAGCCGAAAGGAGTTTGGATGAAAATATTGCTACTCGGGTTGGTCGTCGTCCCATAAGACCACCCGAAAGATATGGTGATTGGAACTATCTTAGCTTTTATGATAAGTTGGACTATGCGCTTCATGTAGTCCAAGATGAGCCTTTGGACCTTGATGACGTCATGAATTCGAGTGATAGCTTGAAGTGGATTTGTGCCATGGAGGAAGAGATGCAATCATTGATGAAGAATCGAACTTGGAGTTTGGTTCTGCTTCCTAAAGGAAACCATGCTATAGGGTGCAAATGGATTTACAAGGTGAAGGACGATGGGAGATACAAAGCTAGGCTGGTGGCTAAGGGGTTTGCACAAAGAAAGGGTATGGAGTATGATGAGATATTCGCACCGGTTGTGCGCCATACTTCCATAAGGATATTACTTGCCGTAGTTGCTATTTATGACTTGGAGTTGGAGCAACTTGATGTGAAGACCGCCTTCTTGCATGGTGACTTGGATAAAGACATTTACATGGAGCAACCGCAAGGTTTTGTTGTAAATGGCAAGTCAAATATGGTGTGCAAGTTGAAGAAATCACTATATGGGTTGAAGCAATCACCTAGACAATGGTACAAGAGATTTGATCATTTTATGCTTGAAAATGGTTTCAATAGAAGCATCAAGGATGCTTGTGTGTATTTCAAGAAGTTGGGAAATGATTGTTGGGTGTATTTACTCTTGTATGTGGACGACATGCTCATTGCTTCGAAGGACAAGAATGAAATCAACAAGTTGAAATTGCAATTAAAGTCGGAATTCGAAATGAAGGACCTTGGAGAAGCAAAGAGGATATTGGGCATGGAAATAGAAAGGGATCAAAAGCGTTTTGAGTTGAAATTGACTCAAAAGGAGTATATAAAGAAAGTGCTTTGCCGGTTTAGCATGGAGAATGCAAAGGCGTCAAATACACCTTTACCTTTGCATGTGAAGCTTTCGAGTAAAGGGTCACCTATCTTGGAGAAAGACAAGGCTTATATGGCAAAGGTGCCATATGCAAGTGCGGTTGGAAGCTTGATGTATGCTATGGTGTGTACAAGGCCCGATATAGCAAATGCTGTCGGGGTGGTTAGTCGTTTTATGTCTAATCCGGGAAAATCGCATTGGGAAGCTGTGAAGCTTATATTGAGGTACCTTAGGGGTACGTCATCTCATGGTCTTGTTTTTGGCGGTAGTGGGAAAAAGAGTTGCAACTTAGTTAGTTATTGTGATTCGGACTACGCCGGTGATAGAGATAGGAGAAAGTCAACTTCCGGTTATGTCTTCACACTTGGTGGTATGGCCATAAGTTGGAGATCGAGATTGCAAACCATAGTAGCTTTACTACGGAGGCGGAGTTGATAGCCGTGGTAGAGGCGGCGAAGGAAGCACTCTATTTGAAGCGATTGTTGTATGACTTGGGGATTGAACACGATAGCATTGATGTTCAATGTGATAGCCAAAGTGCTATTCACTTGGCGGAGAATTTGGCATTTAGCTCACGAACTAAGCATATAGAAGTGAGGGAGTCATTCTTGGTAGTCATGGATGAGGATAAGCAAGTATATCTTCGAAAGGTGCACACAAAGGAGAACGCGGCGGATATGTTCACTAAGGCATTGCCGGTTGGGAAGTTCGAGCATTGCTCGGACTTGATTCGCTTGGAGAAGTGCTAGGTGTCACGGGGTGGCATGGTTGAGAGAGATACTTGTGTAGATGAGGAAGAGTATTGGTATGAGATTGTCATTCTATCTTCTTGGTGTAGTGCTAGTGTACACTCCTAGTGCTCTTGTCTTTGGTGAGACGGTGCTTGAATGTTTTCAACATTTCGTTGGCGGGTGGGGGCTTTGTGCCTGAACTCGTTGATGGAATGCAATGGGGGGTGGCTGTGCCGGAACCCGTTGGGGAAACATTCATGTTTGGTTGAAGGTAGAAGTGTTGGTAGTTGGAGCTATCGGTTGTTGATGGTATGGTACCATTGGTGTTGGAGATGGATATAGTGTCAAGGTGGAGTGTTAAATTTTGTGACACTATATGATGGAGAATTGAAGGGAATGAATGTAGCTTCGTGTTGGAGAAGACGGTTCGCAAATCGAAGTCCGGAGGAAGAAGATAGGAGGGAAGAAGCTGGAGTTCTGATGTAGGTCAGACGTCTGGTTGAGAGGGCCAGACGTCTGACGAGGTTCAGACTGTTTCTAGAAACATCTCGCAGACGTCTGGTCCCTCTGGCCAGACGTCTGGTTCTGCCTGTGTCTGCCAACCAGAACCTGGCCTCAGACGTCTGAGGTCTGAGGCCAGACGTCTGGTCCTGCCTGTGTTTGCCAACTAGAACCTGGCCTCAGACGTCTGAGGTCTGAAACCAGACGTTTGAGGCGGCTTTTTCTTATTTTTCTGGGCCGGGTTTCTTGAGATGTTTTGTGAATTGTTGAAAGGCAAAGTGGTCTTTCGCCAGGGTTTTCTCCATTAGTATATATACTCTCTTCAGGTTTAGAAGAACAGAAGATTGATCATCTCTAATCAAGGATTTAGTCCTCCATTAATTAGGGTTTTAGGCAAAACTCTATTTCTTCAATTCTAATCTCCTCAAACATATATTCTTATTGAATAGATCATTGTAATCAATCTCTTGTACTTTTCTCATTTGGTGATAATAAAAGATCTCTCTCAAAGTGGATGTACACTAATGCGACGTTAGTGGAACCACTATAAATCGGTGTGTGATTTATTTCTTTCGTTATTGCTTATTATCATATATTGCTTGTGGTGTTATTGTGATCGTGTTTTGGTTTTGGATATATTGAAATTATTGGTGATCGGTTGTTTTGCACTATCTATCACGATCTAGCTTTTCCGCGTGCGTTTGGGGAATTGAGATCGAGTGGTCTCGATCAAAATCCACCATAACATATATCCAATCCAAGATATTGACGATAAAACTATATTGTAACCATGTTTACAAACAAATTGAGTAGTGATGAAGCCTGACTTCATAAACAAAAGTACACAAAAAAATCTACATACGAACAAACAAAATAGTATGCAAACAATATACCACAGTTATCCATGTTTCTAGTTTAAAGTCTTTGGAACCTCGCACGGATACTATGTGCACTAAACCAGTTTAAACTAATGAGAAATAATAAAGTATGGTAGAACCAGTGGTAAAATAATTAGGTATGGCATAAATGTACAAACTGTTTCTACATCAAAATCACACTTATCTGTCCACAATTGTTGACGTCAATAAGGCATTTAACAAATGTTTATGGATCTTGTATTTATCACCAAGAGACTGTCTACTATGTATTTATAGAATGCCTAAAGAACATTGGAAACAATTATCCAATCATTTCAAGTCTTCTATTATATCTACAACTATGATTAGTCAACATTATAGAAGAAGTCCGCATGCGATATATGGCATTCCCTTATCAACTAAATGATCATAACTTTGGTGTCAGATATATTATTTAGCTTACTGTTATGGTAATAACTGATTCATCCAGCATCAAACGGGAATAAAAATCTTCTCTACTTAATTAAAGGCTTCATGAACAGCGTGGAATTTAAAATTGTTAATATCCAAATAAGTTTGGATCTTAAAATTTTTAGTATCCAAATAAGTTTGATCTTTTCTTATGCATAAAGCCATAAACCAATAGTCATGCAAGATGGTTGGAAGCAAAAAGAAATTTAAAAAAGATCTTATGTGCCAAAGCTAAATATACCAATATACATTTCTGTAATATTTCATAGCTATGAACTTACATGACTATTGAAGAATATGTAGATAAGCAAGGCTGCAAACAAGTTTATGGAACGGATAAGGAAAGTCATCTAGGTTTTTTTAAATCAGAATTAGAGAAAAGTTTATATCTTGGACCAATGACACATATATGATATGCCTAATATTAATGGAAAAAAAGACTGCAATAAAAATACATCTGAAATCAAGCATGTTAAAATCATTACATATATGGTTGACGACCACATCCAAATACGCCCTAAACTCAACTGCTTCCATATTTGCCCTAAACCCCATCGATTGTTTGCTCATGGTTGACTAAATTTCAATTGATTTGCACTTCATCCATTTACTTAAAATAAAAATAGACCAAAAAAAGAATTGGGGAGATATGAGAGAGTTGGAATTAGGGTTTGAAACATACATTGACGTGAAGAAACTGCAAGGGAACTAATTAAAAAACCAAAGCTTTTCCATATCTGAGAGAGGAATTTGGAAAATTTACCTTTGAGAGTGGAATTATTCATGAATTAGGTAAATCACGATTGGAGAATGAATGAGACGGGATTGATTTGAATTAATGATTATGAATAGATTATTACATGCTAATTGGAAGAGGTGGATTGCTCTGCACATTTGTTCATGATCTCGGGTTGCATTTCTTGATGAGGTGATGAGTTGCTTTGAGGAAGAAGATGAAGATATGGTGGCAGTTGTATTTAAAGGAAATTGAAGTGATACCAAAATCCAAGAAAGAATTGATAATTTTGATGTAATATATGGCAGTAAAGAAGAATGAAACAGTGATTAAAGAATCAAGCTTAGAAAAGTTGCATATATATTTGTAAATTGAAATGTGCAAAGTCAGATATGTATCATGTACACACACAGGAAGAACATGTACAAGAGAAAGATGTGCACAATTTTCATGTACACAACAAGAAAATGTTGTTTTGAATGTGAATTGTATTACAGTTGTAATATCGAATCAAGAAATGTCAATTTGGGTTTTTACTTGGAAAAGGAATGGAACAATGTATTAATATGGATCAAGAATTTGTGGAATAATTTGCAGAAAAATTCAAGAACAACATATAAAGAAATATAAATCTGACAATTGCATATACCTATACCCAATGCAAGGAAGACTTATACAAGATAAGTAGTTTTTCTTTTAGAAGAATTATACAACAGAGAATTATAAGATGAATTTGGCAAAGATAAGTGAAATGACAAATTACTTATAGGATTATATAACAAGAAATATTGATAACCAAGC
The DNA here is from genome assembly GCA_030737815.1 of Allium fistulosum. Taxonomy (NCBI): domain Eukaryota; kingdom Viridiplantae; phylum Streptophyta; class Magnoliopsida; order Asparagales; family Amaryllidaceae; genus Allium; species Allium fistulosum. The sequence continues at coordinate 406,910,236 of CM060908.1, read as the reverse complement.
TGATGAAAATCAAAACAAGGAATTATAGATCAAGAAAAATTAAGTGGTAGGTTCAAGAACAAGAATTATATAACAAATGAATGACAAAGACAGTTAATAGCAATCAGATGAACAAAATATAGGAGAACTGGAGTAATATATAACAGAAAATTATACTTAAAATAGCCTTACAAATCAACAAGAATTAAGCATATGGAAATGAACAAAGGAATTGAACAGGATAAAAATTAAAGAAGACAATTAACAATCAGATGACAATAGAATTTCAATGAACAAAAATGCAATTTTATTTCAGATTTTCTTCACACCATTACAACACCAATCCACCACTATATATATACATACCAAGACATTATTACAAACACCCTGTCTACACAACCCATCCAAGCCCAAACACCAAAAGATGGCCCATTTCAACACATAGCAACACATACACAGATCAGTTTTACGTAGCAAATCTACTGCATACATGTATAACTCAACATAGCCTAAATTCTGAGTGTATTAGTTGTGCACATGCACACGTGCACAGACATGCACAGACTGATACACGCCATTATCTCACTGCTCCGGTCCCAATTACAACAACACCCATCTCTGACACCCTCCTGGCACCTTCCAGTAACTCCTCTGGCGAAGCAGTGATCAGTGGTGAATCTGACATTTCCTCCTCCATTTTAGCATTTTCCAGAGACTGCTGACAGCCTACCTTCTCCAAAACCATGGCAATCACCCCTTGGTTGTTACATCTCCCATCCACTTCAAGAAGGGACCTTGTCCCAAGGTCTAAGGTAGGAAACCTCCTTATCATTGGCCAATAATCCTCCCAAGTAGCCTCTTCTATAGGTTTCTCCATCCACTTAATCAAAATCTGAACTACGGGCTCGTTGTTTCTGGGTATCATCCTCCTATCAAGTATGCATTCAGGTTTCTCTACTATTTCCTCTATAAAGCTAGGAACATCATCTTGTACAACAATAGAATTTCCAACCTTCTTCTTCAATTGTGACACATGAAAATAGGGTGTATCTTGGCAGTGGTTGGCAATTGAAGCTTGTAAGCTACTTCCCCTATCTTTTCAACTATTTCATATGGTCCATAATACTTGGGTGATAGCTTACATGTTCTCTGATTTCTTGCAGTCAGTTGTTTATAGAGTTGGAGTTTAAGAAATACCTAATCCCCTACTTCAAAATTCCTTTCTGACCTCTTCAAATCCGCATATTTTTTCATTTTTTCACGAGCCAACCTCAAGCTATCCTTTAGATTTTCCAACAAGATATCCCTAGTAAACAACATCTCTTCAACCTGCTCTACCTTGGTAGTGTGCTGGACATAAGATAGTAGAGTGGGAGGGTCAACACCATATACAGCTTTGAAAGGGGTAGTATTTGTTGATACTTTCCAGGTAGTGTTATACCAATACTCAGCTAGGGTTAACCATTTGCTCCATTCATAGGGTTTATGACAGATGAAGTATCTCAAATATCCCTCCATTGCCTTGTTTATCACTTCTGACTACCCATCACTTTGAGGATGGTAGGCAGTGCTTAACTTCAAACTGCTACCTTGCAACTTGAATAGCTCTTGCCATAATTTGCTAGTAAATATAGGATCCATGTCACTAACTATGGTTTCAGGTAGGCCATGCAATTTAAACAGACCATTAAAAAACACAGTAGCAACTTCCTTGGAGGTATAGGGGTGGCTGAGAGGGAAAAAATGGGCATACTTGCTTAATCGATCTACAACAACAAAGATGACTGTACATTTGTCACTTTTTGGCAAACTGGTGATAAAATCCATAGCTATGTCAGTCCATATTGTTTCTGGTATGGGTAAAGGCTGGAGCAATCCAGGCAGCAACACATTTCTCCTTTATTTCTTTGGCACCGATCACATGCTTTAACATAATCTTCCACATCTCTTCTCATTTTTTCCAATAAAAACTTGTTTTAATTTTTTTAATGTAGGCTTGATTCCAACATGGCCCCCCAAAGGCGTTGAATGATGCTCCTGGATAAGTGAATGCAGCAAACTTTTTAGATGACGGTCAACCAAAATCTTCCCCTTGTGAAAAATTAATCCATCTACTACTTTATATTTTCCACTGCTAAGTTCATTATTCTGAACCTTATTGATCTGTTCCTGATGCCAAGCAGATGAATGTAATGTATGTTTAAGCTCCTTCAACAATGGAGTTTGTACAACAGATATGGCTTGTGCTTCTGTTTCTTCCTAACCATATGCTTCCTTCCTAGATAATGCATCTGCAATTATATTCTCCTTCCTATATTTATACTCCACCTTATAGTCAAAGCCATGCATATTAATTAACCATTTATGCTGCAGCCCTATGTGTAGTTTCTATGACAATAAAAACTTCAAACTATGATGATCAGTCTTTATAATAACTGCCTTCCCAGAAAATATTGAGCCCATTTTTTTGTAGCTAAAATGAGGCTAGTATTTCCTTTTTATATGTAGACAACAAGAGGTTATTCCCATGCAGTGCCTTACTCATATATGCTATGGGTTTATTATTTTGAAGCAACACTGCTCTCACACCATGGCCACTAGCATTACATTTGAGTGTAAAAGGTTGATTGAAATCAGACATTGATAATATAGGGGGATTGGTTAGACAGTGCTTCAATTTTCCAAAAGCCTCCCTTGATTGCTCAGTCCATGTGAAAGCATTCCTTTTTAGCATTTCTATGAGTGGTTTGGCAATTATCTCATAGTCTTTTATAAACTTCATGTAGTAGCAAGTTAAACCAAAGAACCCTCTTAATGACTTCAAGTTTTTGGGTAGTGCCCATTCAACTACAACTTGCACCTTGCTTGGATCAACTGCAAGCTCTTGACGAGAGATGATGTGGCCTAAATATTCCAGTGTTTGCTTAACAAAGCTGCACTTCGATAATTTAATCACTAACATATTTTGCTGCAAAGTATGGAAAGTGATTCTAAGATGATTGAGACGTTCCTCCTAGCTCTTGCTGTACACCAAAATGTCAGCAAAAAATACCAAAACAAACTTCCTCAAATATGGTTTGAATACATGATTCATTAATGACTGAAAGGTGGATGGAGCATTAACAAGCCCAAAAGGCATTACAAGAAATTCATAATGTCCTTCATGAGTCCTGAAAGTTGTCTTATGTACATCTGGCTCATGCATACGAACTTGATGGTACCCTGATCTCAGATCTAACTTAGAAAAATATATAGCTCCTTATAATTCATCAAATAGGTCATCTATCAGGGGTATGGGGAATTTGTCTTTGATGGTGCAAGCATTCAAACTTCTATAATCAACACACAACTTCCATGTGCCATCTGTTTTTCTAACCATTACAACAGGAGAAGAAAATGGACTACTGTTGTGCCTAATAATTCCAGCAGTCAACAACTCATTTACAATTTTTTCCAGCTCATTTTTGATGCAATGTGAATGTATATAGGGTTTAAGGCATATAGGTTTAGTGTTAGGGAGAAGTGGAATTTTATGATCATGTTCTCTTTTTGGTGGCAAGAAGGGATCATGGCAAGTAATTTTAGGGTATTGGTTGAGGAGTTCTATAATGGTAGAGGGTATTAATGAGGTTTGCTCTTCCTTCAAATTAATCTGAAAGCATAATATCATACTTAATTGCCCGTGTGCATTTTCTTTAGTTATTGGCATTTTATCAACAATCTTCATTTCTTCTTGATTGAGACCTTGCCAAAAGTAAAATTTATTATTGTACTAAAATTTAACTTGTTATTGCTCCAAGTTTAGAGTCGCATCACCCAAACTCTTCATCCATTGAGCCCCCAATACAACTTGACAACCTTCCAGTGGCAATAGTAATAGGTCTACAGGCATTTTGCATCCCTGACACTTGAGCATCACATTTTTGCATATACCAGAACCAGTTAATTTCTCCCCATTGGCCACAGCTACTTCATAAGCTTTAGATTCATCTACTACCAATTCTAACTTTTTGGCAAGTTGTTCATTGATAAAACCATGTGTAGATCCAGAGTCTATAAGAACTTTCACCGGCTTTTTGTTGATGATTCCCTTCACTTTGATGGTAGACAAGGCAGGGATTCCACACATAGCTTGTAAAGTAATAGATAAGGCTTCTTCTGATGCTACTTCCCCATCAGACTCAGTTACATCAACATTCAAACTGTTGTTGACTTGCCTCTTGGCAAGGCCATGGACAGGCGGATTTAATTAAATCAACTACTCATTTGTCAAGGCTGAAGAACGATGGGTTTGAGCTAGTTGGATGGATATATGGTTCTGTTATTGGTGGTTCGACCATGAGGCTCGGTCGTTAAACATGGTGGTTCAGTCTTACTGGAGTGGTTCGGTGTGGGTCATTCGGCCCGTGAGGCATGGATTGATCGAGGGAAGAAAGTCATAAGTGGTTCGGCCTGAGGGTTTGGCAAATGTGGTCGGGTCTTGGTAGCATGGATCGGCATGGTGTTGTGGATCGGTCTGGATGATGTGGATCGGCGTGGTAGTATGGATCGGTCATGATGGTGTGGGTCAACATGCTTGAGAAGTATCAGAGTGGGGAGTGGTTCGGTGGTGGAGTATGGATGTGGTTCGATCAATGTGGGTCGGCGTAGGTCGTTCGGCACGTGGAGATCGGTTCGGCTATGAAGACATGGGGTCGGTTGTAGGAAACGAGAGGAGGTCGGCGTATCTGAAGTACTTAGGATCGACGTTGAATGTGGTTCGGCATTCCATGTGGTTCAGCAACACTCTGGGGTCGGCAATATTCTGCTTTGGGTCAGACGAAAACGTGCTTGGGGTCATAGTGTATCTGCTTCGAGTCATCGCCAAGGGAACTTCCGTTCGGCATGTCAACTTCTCAGGGTCGGTCGTAGTGTTGAGCCTGGATCGACTATGGCCTTGATGGGCCCAAATTACTCAGGAAGCCCAACAACTCAGGTTTTGCCTATAAATACAACATGTAGGGCTTCAGAAAAGGGGATCTCCATTCTGTCTCTCTTCATCTTCTACACTAAGGCTACTCTACCATTTTTATTCTAAAAACTCCAAATTGTAATTGTACTTGATTCTGATATCAATAAACAGGAACTTTCTGGAGTGGACGTAGGCTAGAGTCAGCCGAACCACTATAAACCCTCTGTTTTTACTGCTTTCTTTTTAATTTTAACCGTTCTTCATATTTATACTCTCTACATATATTCTATATGAGATCTGTGACTGTGATTTGGTGCTTTCATCTGGATTTGGGTGTTAGTGATCAATTTTGGCGCTAACAACTGTCTTCTGTTTCCTCCTCTTCTTGAAGTGACATTAACCCTTCTAATACATAAACATGTGGACTTTTACATTTATGATCCTTAGACCACTTTTCCTTGCACCCATAACAAAGATTTTGTCTTCTCATTTCTACAATATGACTAGGGGTTAATCCTCTACTTCTTGCTACATTTTCAATAGTGGTGTTGCTTCCATCTCGAGAAACTGCATTAGGGTGGGAATTTACTGGATCCTTGACATAGGATTGGGTGGTGTGGTAGGAGGTGGTTTTGGGGACAGTGGCAGTGGAGTGGCTAACAATGGTAGGTTTATGACTTTTTTAGGTTTGGATATATTTACTTTCAAACATTTTATCCAATGCAACTGCTTCTTTAAAGTCGGCTGGTCTTGAGGTCATCACATCATATCTAATCTCTTCCTTCAACCCTCCAAATAAATCCATCAAGCAAGAATTTAGGGGGTAAAGTTTCTATAACTGCTTGTAGCTGTTCGAATTGACTAAGATAGGCTCGTACAGTGTTGTGTTGCTTAAGTTTGGATAATGTTTCATAAGGTCTCTCCGTCTCCTCAGGGTTGAACCGCACCAAAATTTCCTCTTTAAAAACTTGCCATAATTCATGATTAAAAACAGTGTTGGTGTACCAGTTATACCACTGCAGTGCTTCTCTTTTTAGATAAAATGAACATATTTCTACCTAGTATTGCTCATTTTTATGTTGAAATCTAAAGAACTGCTCCACCTGTCTCAACCAGTCAGCCACTCGTTCATCACCAGAAAAGCTGGGAAAGTCCAACTTGTATGAAGACATTGGATTGGGGTAGTGCATATTGGCATAGTTTGGATTGGGATGATTTTGATATAAGTTTCTTGGTGCAGGAGGTTCTGGGTTTAATGGAGGATTTAAAGGATAAAGGACATTTCTTGGCTGTGGTTGGGGGTTTCTTGAACTGGTGGTTGTCATAAGAGGTACAGGCAGAGAACATGTATTAAAAGGGAGGTTTTCAGAGTTTTGTACTGGTGGATGATATTGAGGCATTGCATTGGTGGTGGAGCTACGGGTGGTGCTGGTGGTGGGGCTTGTGATTTGTACTTCATTTGTTGAATATCATTTGCAAGGGAGGTGAGGATGTTATGAAATCCTAAAATCCGGTGGTGATGTCACGGGTGGTCTGCTCCAATTTTCGATTACTATGCTCCAATTGAGTTAAAGAATTGGTAATATGTTCATTAAATTTTCCTTGCCGCTGCTATAGTAATTCTTGTTCAAGAAGTTGTGGGTTTGTGTAAGAATTATTGTTATTGAGGTGTGGATCGATTTAGGGATCTATTTCCTCCCCATTGAACTGCTCTGATACCAAATTAGATGAGGTAGGTTGCTCTACAATTTTGTTCATGATATCGGGTTGCATTTCTTGTTGAGGTGATGAGTTGCTTTAAGGAAGAAGATGAAGATATGGTGGCAGTTGTATTTACAGGAAATTGAAGTGATACCAAAATCCAAGAAAGAATTGATAATTTTGATGTAATATGGCAGTAAAGAAGATGATAATAGTGATTAAAGAATCAAGATCAGGAAAGTTTCATATATATTTGTAAATTGAAATGTGCATAGTCAGATATGTATCATGTACACACACAGGAAGAACATGTACAAGAGAAAGATGTGCATAATTTTCATGTACACAACAAGAAAATGTTGTTTTGAATGTGAATTGTATTGCAGTTGTAATAGTGAATCAAGAAATGTCAATTTCGGTTTTTACTTGGAAAAGGAATGGAACAATGTATTAATATGGATCAAGAATTTGTGGAATAATCTGCAGAAAAATTCAAGAACAACAGATAAAGAAATATAAATCTGACAGCTGCATATAACTATACCCAATGCAAGGAAGACTTATACAAGAACAGCAGTTTTTCTTTTAAAAGAATTATACAACAAGGAATTATAAGATGAATTTGGCAAAGATAAGTGAAATGAAAAATTACTTACAAGATTATATAACAAGAAATATTGATAACCAAACTGATGAATATGAGAACAAGGAATTATAGATCAAGACAAATTAAGTGGTAGGTTCAAGAACAAGAATTATACAGCAAATGAATGACAAAGGCAGTTAATAGCAATCAGATGAACAAATATAGGAGAACTGAAGTAATATATAATAGAAAATTATACTAACAAAGCCTTACAAATCAACAAGAATTAAGCATATGGATATGAACAAAGGAATTGAACAGGAAAAAAATTGAAGAAGACAATTAACAATCAGATGACAATAGAATTTCAATGAACAAAAATGCAATTTTATTTCAGATTTTCTTCACACCATTACAACACTAATCCACCACTATATATATACATATCAAGACATTATTACAAAACACCCCGAAAAAACTACCTTCCCAGAAAATATTGAGCCCATTTTTTTGTAGATAAAATGATGGCTAGCAGTTCCTTTTCATATGTAGACAGCAAGAGGTTCTTCTCATGCAGTGCCTTGCTCATATATGCTATAGGTTTATTATTTTGAAGCAACACTGCTTCCACACCATGGCCACTGGCATCACATTCGAGTGTAAAAGGTTGATTGAAATCAGGCATTGATAATATAGGGGGATTGGTTAGACGGTTCTTCAATTTTTCAAAAGCCTCCCTTGATTGCTCAGTCCATGTGAAAGCATTCCTTTTTAACATTTCTGTGAGTGATTTGGCAATTATCCCATAGTCTTTTATGAACTTCCTGTAGTAGCCAATTAAACCCAAGAACCCTCTTAATGACTTCAAGTTTTTGGGCAGCAACATTCAAGTACAGCTTGCACCTTGCTTTGATAAACTACAAGCCCTTGATGAGAGATGATGTGGCCTAAATATTCCAGTGTTTGCTTAGCAAAGCTGCACTAAGACAATTTAATCACTAACATATTTTGCTGCAAAGTATGGAAAGTGATTCTAAGATGACTGAGACGTTCCTCCCAGCTCTTGCTGTGCACCAAAATGTCATCAAAAAACACCAAAACAAACTTCCTCAAATATGGTTTAAATACATGATTCATTAAAGAATGAAAGGTGGATGGAGCATTAACAAGCCCAAAAGGCATTACAAGAAATTCATAGTCCTTCATGAGTCCTGAAAGCCGTCTTATGTACATCTGGCTCATGCATATGAACTTGATGGCACCCTAATCTCAGATCTAACTTAGAAAAATATGTAGCTCCTTGTAATTCATCAAATAGGTCATCTATCAGGGGTATGGGGAATTTGTCTTTGATGGTGCAAGCATTCAAACTTCTATAATCAACCCACAACCTCCATGTGCCATCTTTTTTTCTATCCATTACAACAGGAAAAGAAAATGGACTAGTGATGTGCCTAATAACTCCAGCAATCAGCAACTCATTTACAATTTTTTCCAGCTCATTTTTGATGTAATGTGAATTTCTATAAGGTTTAAGGCATATAGGTTTAGTGTTAGGGAGAAGTGGAATTTTATGATCATGTTCTCTCTTTGGTGGCAGGAAGGGATCATGGCAAGTAATTTCAAGGTATTGGTTTAGGAGTTCTATAATGGCAGAGGATATTGATGAGGTTTGCTCCTCCTTCAAATTAATCTGAAAGCATAATATCATACTTAATTGCCCATGTGCATTTTCTTTAGTTATTGACCTTTTATCAACAATCTTCATTTCTTCTTGATTGAGATCATGCCAAATGTAATATTTATTATTGTACTGAAATTTAACTTGTAATTGCTCCAAGTTTAGAGTCACATCACCCAAACTCTTCATTCATTGAGCCCCCAATACAACTTGACAACCTTCCAGTGGCAATAGTAATAGGTCCATGGGCATTTTGCATCACTGACACATGAGCATCACATTTTTGCATATACCAGAACCAGTTAATTTCTCCCCATTGGCCACAGTTACTTCATAAGCTTTGGATTCGTCTACTGTCAATTCTAACTTTTTGGCAAGCTGTTCATTGATAAAACCGTTTATCGATTCAGAGTCTATAAGAACTTTTACCTGCTTTCTGTTAATGTTTCCCTTCACTTTGATGGTAGACAAGTCAGGGATTCCACACATTGCTTGTAAAGTAATAGATAAGGCTTCTTCTGGTGCTACTTCCCCATCAGACTCAGTTACATCAACATTCAAACTGTCTTTTGTTTCGCTAATTAAATATTAGCATCATTCATTAGCAATAAAAAAATCGTACCTTTGTCTTTTTTTGCTTTTGTTGTACGTAGAGCAGTGAGGAAGATGGTGGAAACTTTATTTTAGTAAATGGAAGGGAAAGCAAATTCAATGATCTACGTAGAAATGAATTTTTTTTTAAGTGTATTAAGGGCTAGCTCTGCTCGTAATTGTTATCAGTAGCGGCTGTTAATTATTTTGCCTTCAATTAGTTATTAATAGAGGCAAAGTTTTTATTTTGCCTCTAATTTAATGTCTCTAATATCAACAAAGTTGGTAGTGATATAGTAGAGAAATAAGTGTAAAGTGTTAATTAAAAGATTTTCTAAATAAAATATCAAGATAGAATAAAAAAGAAGAAGAGAAAACTCCTAAAATCAATAAAGAGGAAGAAATTTTTCTGCTTTACTATTATTATTTAATAGATTAATTGGTAAGTATGGTTTGGAAAAATAAAATATATTCAAAATCCGTTACCTTACCTTATCCAAGTCTTGTAATTTGTAACCTTAAAAGAAATAAAAAAAAAGTAGAGACTTAGACAAAATATATTCACATGTTACTAACATGGCCACCCTAACTTTGTTTGAACTCTTTGGCAAATTTAAAAAGATGGACAAGATCCGACTTGTTTGAGGATGATCTTGGAGTACACTCACTGTTCACATGTAGCATCCAACAAGTAAAATCTAGCTTAGTTATGCAATAATTAACATATGTACTTTGCATGATCGGGGATGTAACAATTAGTAGATGATTATAGTTTAAAGTGAACTGCTATATACTGATTTATGCAGAGTTCTTCGTCAATTTGACCAAGTGATACGACTTTAACTTTTCCAACATCTTGCAAATTAAAACAATATTTTTTTTAAATGACAACATCGGCTTATAATTACATAAGTATATGCATTAAAAAAAAACATTTATATATCTGAATCATGAGTGGCTGTAAAACTCAAACTTCGTTCAAATCCAATTACACATTGATAGATCTTTCTTATATTCTGAACAAAACTCAAATGACAAACAAGCACAACAACATAACACAAATGAAACAAAACAACAATGACAAAGGAAAGATCATCTTCTCCTTTGAGGGCTTAGCAGAGACCATAAGAAACATCAATGCACGTACCAATAGAAACAGAGTGTATAAAGCAGCAACATCCAGGATCGCATTCTTCGCTTGAGTTCACGCAAGGGAATCCACATCCATCTTGACTGTTAGCAGTCGTGATCTTCAACAGCATTTCTTTATGGTTCGATAGCATCAGCTTCTCCACTGGAGTCAGTGATCTCTTGCCATTTTTCACTTGATGATCGTCAGAAGGTAGTAGGAATTTGCGACCATTTGCTACTGGAACTTTAGAAGCATTATCGATATTGTGTTGTTCTTCTGCAGCTGACATGGAACTAGCAAAGATGATTACGAACAATGATGCAGGAAGAAAAGAAGAACTGATCATTTTATTCATCTTGTTATGAGTCCTCGATTTGTTTTTGGAAGTTTTGGAGGATGAACTTCCATATTTATATGGTTGTACCACATGGCTTCTGTGTTAGCCACCTGTATAGTTTAATAGTATGACTGGATATGCATGCTTTTATTGATTATTACTATTACCGTCAACTCATGTTTGGGAACTGTGTCAAGCTTGCATCTGAGGCTATTTGTACTATTTGTATTGTAAGTTACATAATTTTTCAACCATGCAACCACTAACTGAATTAGTTAACTGTCTCTCTTTTGGATAAGGACAAATCTCATTAACGAGCCACAATACCTATCTCATAAATTTTGTTCGTACATCTGGTCAAAATATTGTTAATTTGTACAAGCAGAGATGCAAATATAGAAGCATTAAGCTAAGTGAGACATATAACGTGATCATATCTTCATTTCCACGCCATTAAACGTTAAGTTGACTAGATTATTAAAGCAAGTAAATGAATGAAGCTGATCATGATATGTACAAAGGTCTCGGCATTATAATGAAGCGGGTACAACACTGAATGAAGACCCGAGCCCAACACCGGATATAATCTCAGATTTATAATAAAGCGGGTATAGCAACTGAACGTAGACCGAAGCCCATTACCAGCCCATATATCTTGTATTCTCATATAAAAGGCAATACACTATTGTAAAATGAGCTCTCTGATCAGATTGAAATAAAAATAAAATTCTTATTTTTACCGTTTTTCCATTATGGTATCAGAGTTTCATTAAAAGCCTAACGGCTGTGTCATACCAGAAAGGTCGTCAGAAAAAAATCATCATTTGATCATTGGTTACACAGTGGTTGTTCATCAAATTATATAATCATCATCTGAATCAGCCATTTTCTTGATCAAGTTCAACTATTTCTTGCCTTTCAGAATCTACAGTTTCATTAAATCATCAACTGCAGATTCTGCACCCCTTTTCCCCACCAAGCTGCCACGCCAGAGATCACCTTTGGCTGCAACCTTTTCACCATCAGAAAATCATCATTTGGTCTTTTAATTCTCAAATCTTGATAATCAAGATTCAAGAATGTCTCAGGATAACAACTCATCATCCACCAATGTACCATCAGTTCCAGATCCAACAAGATCCATCACACACCAACCATCTCTAATCGATGAAAGCCTGAAAACAAAGTCCACAAAGTTAGCTTATTACAAATCAATTGGATGAAAGTAATTACTTACCGTAGAAATATCAAGTTGAAACAGCAATTAAAGGATATGGTTTGGAAAATTTTATTCAAGGAACAACTCCAACACCAGCAAGATTCATCGATGAAGGAAAAATGGTGGAAAATAAAGATTTCATAACTTTTTCAAGGCAAGACAGTCTGCTTAGTGCATGGCTACTCTCCTCAATTAGTTCCAATCTATTACCTCAATAGTTGGATGTATGAAATTTGGTCAATGATAGAGCAAATCTTTAATTCACAATCAGCAGCAAAAATAATGCATTATAAAAGACAAATGGACGAAGAATATGAGGTAATTGTTGCTGTGCTGTCATCAAAAGAAACAACACCCACACTGCAGTTTGTCCATTCTACCCTACTTGCTCATGAGGGTGGAGTAGATCAAAAGAAATCAATCAATGGTGATATATCAGTCAATTACACAACAAGAAACAGATACAACAATCAAAATAATCAAAGAGGAGGTCAAAATTATCAAAGAGGAAATCAGAATTTCAGACCAAGAGGCAGAGGAGGCAGATACAATAACAACAACAATAACAGATTAAGATGTCAGATTTGCGAAAAATTTGGTCATGCAGCAAATAAATGTTACTTCAGATTTGATGCAAATTACATTCCTAATCAACAAGCATCAAACAGTGACAAAAGGAATTTCAATCAAAGTGCAAATCTGGCAAACATTCAATCAGATTCAAGAAGCAGGCAAGACAATACAAGAAATCATAATCAAGGAGAACTTGCAAAACCAGATGACATACAAGATGAAAGCTGGTACCCTAACTCAGTTGCAACAAATCATGTGACTAGAAATGTTGAAAATCTGAACCTTGGCAACAAGGAATACAGAGGTAATCTGACTATACACATGGGTAATGGTGAATCAATTAATATTACTCATACTGGTCTTGCATCCATAAAAGGTAAAAGACAATTATATTTCAGAAACTTATTAAGAGTGCCGCAAATAAAGAAAAATCTGATGAGTGTTTCACAGTTTGCTAATGACAATAATGTTTTCTTTGAATTTCATCCGAAGTATTGTTTGATCAGAGATATACTTACTAACAATGTTCTTTTGCAGGGTGAAGCTTGCAAAGGATTATACAAGTTCAATCTAGTTGATTCAAGAAAATCTAAATGTGGCAGAAACTCTTACAATTTCTCTAAAATTAGTCAAAAGAATGCAATTAACAGTATTTTTGATATATGGCATCATAAACTAGTTCATCCAAGTGTTAATGTTGTAAAGAAAATTCTGTGTGATAATAAAATTTCATTTGATAATATTTCTTTACCATATGTATGCACATGCCGTGAAATGGGAAAAAGTCACAAAATTCCATTCTCAAATTCTAACACTTCATATAATGAACCATTAGAATTGATAGCAACTGACTTATGGGGTCCAGCACCTATCAATTCTGATTATGGTTTCAATTACTATATATCATTTTTTGATGCTTATTCTAGGTACACATGGATATACTTCCTAAGATCAAAGTCATAAACATTCAAAGTTGTGATGAATTTCATAGCTCAAGTTGAAAAACAAACAAATCATCAAGTCCAAACATTTCAATCAGATGGAGGAACAGAATACAAACCACTCAGAGAATATTTTCAAAAGAAAGGAATAGTGCATAGAATAACCTGTCCACACACCTCTGAGAAAAATGACACAGCTGAGAGAAAACACGGACGCATAGTTGAGACTAGGCTCACACTTCTAGCCAAGTCATCTCTACCTTTGAAGTTCTGCCTGATGCATTTAACACTGTTGTTTATTTGATAAACAAAATTCCAACTAAAGTTCTGGAAATTCCAATTAAAAAACTAGTCAACACAAAGCCAGGTTATAAAAGTTTAAAATCTTTTGTATGCTTATGCTTCCCATGGCTGGGACCATGCAACAGCCACATGCTAGAGTTCAGATCATCACCATGCACATTTTTTAGATATGTACAGGATCAAAAAGGATACAAGTGCTTAACCAACAATGGCAAGATAATCATCTCTAGACATGTAAAATTTGATGAGAAAGTGTTTCCCTATGCTGAAAACTCAATAAAAACATCAGCAAAAGTATACAATATATCAATACCTACAATACCTTTGCATCAGGAACAAAGTCTTGAAATTGAAAGAGATCCAGGTCCACAACTCATTGTGTCTGATCCCAGACCAGGTCATAAACTCATGGGATCACCAGACAACTCAAGACACCATCATAATCAATCTCAAGAATCACATCAAGAGATGGAAGAATCAAATTCATCCAATTCCCAACATGAAGATAGTTACAACAGTTCAGATCATCAATCTCCACCTACAAGAACTCAACATCACATGATTACAAGAGCAAAAAGTGGTATCTTCAAACCTAAAATATATGCAGTAAACTTGGATGTTAAAGGGCCAGCAACATACAATGAAGCAATGTAGAGTGTAAATTGGAAAGCGGCAATGCAAGAAGAATACAATGCACTCATCAGAAACAACACATGGGAACTTGTAACAAAGGCATAACATCAAAACATGATAGGGTGCAAATGGACATATAGACTTAAAAGGAATCCATATAGAACTATACAAAAATACAAGGCCAGATTGGTAGCCAAAGGTTATACCCAACATGAAGGTTTTGACTTTACAGAGACTTTTTCACCAGTTGTCAAACCCAGAACAATAAGAATAGTGCTGACAATTGCATTATATCACAATTGGGAAATTAGACAGTTAGATGTGAATAATGCATTTTTAAATGGAGAGCTACAGGAAGAAGTATATATGGAACATCCATGTGGATTCCATCAAGCAAACAACAAAGGAAAAATATGCAAGTTGAAGAAAGCAATATATGAACTGAAGCAAGCACCTAGAGTGTGGTTTGATAAACTTAAATCAACACCAACTAATTTGGGTTATCAATCAACAAAATCTGACTCTTCTTTATTTACAAAATTTGCTAATGAAATCATTATGTATGTAGTAATTTATGTTGATGATTTTATAATTACAGGAAACAATGGAAAAGAAATCAATAATCTAATCCAGCATCTTAATGAGCAATTTTCAATTAAGGATCTATGTGATGTAAATTATTTCCTAGGGATAAATACCAAGAGAGTGAGCAATACAGAAATACATCTATGCCAAAGAAAATACATATCAGAAGTTCTTGTCAGAGCAACAATGGATAAAGCTAATGCACTGCCAATACCAATGGTAAGCAATTCAAATCTATCAAAGCATCATGGAGAACCTATTACAAATATAAAACAATACAAAAGTATAGTTGGAGCACTTCAGTACATCACAATAACCAGATCAGAGATATCATACAGTGTAAACATAGTATGTCAGTTCTTGCAAAACCCTCTGGATGAGCACTGGAAGACTACTAAAGAGAATTCTAAGGTACTTAAGAGGTACACTGAACTATGGCTTAACACTAAAAGCATGCAACAACACAAACATAGTTGGTTATGCAGACTCGAATTGGGCTACAGATTTGGATGATAGGAAGTCAACAAGTGGCATATATTTAGGTGAAAATCAAATTTCATGGTGTTCTAAAAAGCAATCAACAATTTTTAGATCCAGCACTGAAACAGAGTTCAGAAGTGTAGCAAGTACTACAGCTGAAATAATGTGGACTAAATCTTTACTTAGTGAGTTATGTGTGACATCAACAAAGAAAGCAACAATCTGGAGTGATAACTTAAGTACAGTATCCTGAACTGCTAATCCAGTCTTGCACTCAAGAACTAAACACATGGAACTGGATCTGTACTACGTTTGTGAACAAGTTCTAAAAGGAAAATTAAGCATTAATCACTTACCAGCAGCTTACCAGATCGTTGCCATTTTGACAAAACCCTTCTCGGAGAAGAATTTTGCCAGACTGAGGTAACCGCTCAAATTTACTGAAGCAAACATCGATTCAGGAAAGGACATGACTGCCATAGAGATGGTGAAGCAGACATCAACTCAAGATAAACAAAAATGGTGAAATCCCTCTTTCACCATCAATCGTAGCAACTGATTTGAGAAGCAAGCGTCGAAGATCTAGCTTTAATTGACAGAAGCCCTCTTTTATCATCAATCGACACTTCTATTTTGCTTTTCTTTTAAGCGGCGATTCAAAAAGGGGTTGAAAACCCTAGCCATAATGAAGAGTTAAGAAACCCTAGCTGTAATTGACGGAAGGTATTAAAGCTCGTAAATGAATGAGCTGATGATATATACAAAGGTCTCGGTATTATAATGAAGCGGGTACAACACTAAATGAAGACTCGAGCCCAACACCAGATATAATCTCAGATTTATAATAAAGCGGGTATAGTAACTGAATGAAGACCGAAGCTCAATACCAGCCCATATATCTTGTATTCTCATATAAAAGGCAATACACTGTTGTAAAATGAGCTCTCCGATCAGATTGAAATAAAAATAAAATTCTTATTTTTACAGTCTTTCCATTATAGATCCTACTTGCTTCTTTTGAGGGCTAGCTACATATACCTTGTATATTATGCATCATGAAAACTTACTAGTTTGTAGTTCTTCGTTCATTTATTCATTTCTATTTTTATTTTTATTTTCTACAAGAAAAATAAATTAAGCATGAGCTAACATTTCTGAGAAACATGTTTTGTTTAGTAAACATCTTGAGTTGCTAGAAAATCTTCTTAGAACATTTTGATTAATAGCATAACGAGCTACCTTTTGAGCTCATTTTACTTTATAGTAAATAACGTAAAAATTAGTTATCTTGATTGTTATTAGTTTGTTATACTCCAATCAACATCTAATGATAGCATCTTCCACTGTTGACTTCTAACGAAATAAAACAAACATTATAAGATTAATCATTGAATATTTGAGGCCACCTTGTTAAAATTTGGTTCAAAATTTGTTTATTATCTGGTTGTGTACCACAAATTAATTTATTATGCCTTAATGTCCTAAGATTTAATGATTTCCTTAATTGTATATTATTTGTCGGCTAAAAAATATGATTATTTTAGCGGATTGCATTTTGCAAATATTTATGCACAGAAGGACACAAATAGATGTTTCCCAAATGATTAAATTATGGACAAATTTTCAACCTAGACATTCGAAAAAAACTTATTTGAAGTTTAGACCTCGTTTCAAACTTATTATGAAAATAGTCTATTTTTCAATCTTTCAGTGCTTGCCCATTCTGAAAATGCATAAGAACAAATTTCTAATTTGTACTTGCACATTTTCAGAATGCGCAAGTATATTTAAAAATAAATTGTACATACGCATTTATAGAATGCAAATGTCCAAATATCATGTTTAGGAAAAAAGATGCTTATTTTCATATAAGTTTCAAATATGATCTAAACATTAAATAAGTTTTTTGCGGAGGCCTAGATTGAAATTTTGTCCTTAAATTATAGCTTATAGCTTTTAATTTCACTTAAATTCAACTGTAGTATCTATCCACTTTCGCTGCCCTTTGTCTCGTGTCAATCTACACACTAATGCTCCCTTTTCTGAACTCCCCGATTCAAATTTGAATCAAAATTTGTAGATATATCATACTTGACTCGACTTTGTATTCACAAAATTTTGATTAATTTGGATATAATTCTAATATATTCAAAATGATATTTCAGATTGATGGTTAAAATAAATGTTTCGATCATTTATATTGATTTAATATTTTAAAAATGTTGGATGTTTCGAAATGATCTATTTTCTTTACATGATGTTCATAGTGTATATTGAACATCCCAATATTTCATCTGGTTTTGAATATGTGTAGCTCGAAAGACCATAATAGTGTAGAATAAGGTATAGCAAAAGAGTAGATATATTTGGTTCT
This sequence comes from Allium fistulosum, assembly GCA_030737815.1. Taxonomy (NCBI): domain Eukaryota; kingdom Viridiplantae; phylum Streptophyta; class Magnoliopsida; order Asparagales; family Amaryllidaceae; genus Allium; species Allium fistulosum. Next base: position 406,892,170 of record CM060908.1, on the reverse strand, counting down.
ATTTCCTCTATTTTTTCCCCTTTTATACCATAGTCAATGATGGCTTGTTCAATGGTTCACAAGTCACTAAGCATCCAAATATGGCTTCTTTACTTCACTTAATCGACGACAAAAGGAAACCGTGGTTGGTGAAATAAACAAGCGGGTTCATCTTAAAAAGTTTTGTTTTCTGTTTCAAGGGATAATAAAATAAAATGGAAAAGTGTTTAATGCTTTATTTGTTTATTGTAACACTTTAACAAAACTATAAACACTATATCGTTTTATTCAAAACAACTACTTATTTTTTGTTTGTTTGAATGAAGTTCTATTGTTATTTTATAGGGACTGTGTTTGATTTGGTTACTTCTAGATATTGGGGTTGTTTAATTTAGTTTCTCGAGGAATAAGAAGAAGTGAACTAACAAAAATTTCTAGGAATGACCGGCCTTACATCAACACTAAATCCATCTAACCATTTGTCAAAAATAATGGTCAATATAACAAGACTATGAATGAGCTATTAATCTCTCTTGAAATATGTACATATACATATGTGTGTATATGGTGAGATCCAAATCTCCTTACTTATCTTCCCTTCACTTTTTTCTGTAAATATTTTTGGATTGAAGTGAACTTCTATATATATTATGCTCATCAACAAGATCACTTATGCAAAATTTGAAATTATTCTAAAACTTCTGTCTCCTTCAAAACTACATTCCACGTCGATAGTTATAATAAATATTTTCGATGGTATTGAAAATGTATTCCTTTTATAAAATATTTTAAAGGTGGCAAGGATTTACTTTCCCCCTTTAATTGTTTTTCATTTCTCCAAGTATAATCATCCTTTGTCTATATATAACTCTGAATACATCTACATTTACATATTTCTACATTCTCCCATTTGCATAATAATCTCTCTCAAACACGAACAACTTAACAATTGGTTCAAACAATAGGTGGACAGTATAGATGGCAAGGCGGATGATGAGGGTGACAATTGTCAAGGGGAAGAAGATGGGATTTACATGTCCCAAAAATGATGGGAACGAGGACAGATCTAGTGATCAGATTATCTTGACTTATCATTAGATTATCTTGACTTATTATTTTGTGATTGCTTAAGGATAATTATGTAACCTATAAGGTTGCATCTCAATAGAATTACAAAATACCTTAGCAATCTAGCAACTATATAAACAACACTGTAAATAGTTTATTGCTTGAGAGTGCCCAATAACCATAGATATGTATAGTACTCTATGTATATTGTAAAGATAGTTTATTGCTTGAGAGTGCTCAAATAATCATAATGAGTATTATCGTCTATGGGTATTATCATCTATAAGAAATGATAAGCAATCATAATACTTAATGACATCTTTTATCATTTTTTATGTATACACGGTCGTATGCATATGTGTTCATTCCTTGTAATTAATACGTTTTATTTTGATTTTAACGTTTAAAATCATATTATTTTATTTTATATTCATTATATAAGATTCTCTTATGTAATTATAACAATTATAATACGATATTATTTATCTATATATTATTAATTAACACTTTAATTAACATTACAATTTGATTTTAACCTTTACTTAATGGATTATGTACAAGATTTATAGTTCATATTGAAATTAAAACTATTTTAAATTTTATTTATTTATAACTTTTATAACCAAAAATTCAAAATATTTCTACCTTTTTTGTATTTAAATTTTATAAATTTAAACTTAAATAATAAAATAATTATTTATAATTTTACTGAATTTAAACTTAGAACCATTTTAGATTTATTTATAACCTTTATAAATTTTAATTTTAATTTATCCAATTCTAAATTTATACTCTATATTCAAATAAACTTATTTGAATCAACCTAGAGCACAAAACATTAGGGCCTTGTAGTAAAACCATGCCTTACAAACAGACCATTTTAACAAGTTAGGTGTAGCAACCTGTCATTTTCGACCCTTTGATTTAAGACAACTCACATTCTGTAAACCTCGAAAACCCAAAAAGACAAGTCATCGGTGATTGATAACAAGATACAAAGTAATCAATATATTCTATTTATCTATTTCTGAACTCACAGAGGAAGGTAAAAATATATAATATATCAAATATCATTATATTTCAAACCTGTAGATCCAACAATATATATAAGTCGTATACACATCCAATTTGATCCAAATACAAATATATACCGTACCAAATGTCAAATGGTTATTTATATATACAAGGTCATATTGACTAGTAACGCCATCGTCAACCGCACCTTCAGACGTTATTTGAAACAACATACCCGACTCTACCAACCTAGCGACGAAACAAAAGTGGGGAAAACATAAAGAAGGTCAAACTATAGTCTGGTCAGTGATGTAATTCTACTTTACTTCATACTCTAATCAATTCCAAATAATACCAAGATAATTATGGTAAATAGCCACACCTTAATCTTGTTTCACCTGCATCCGATAATTTAGTTAAATGGTATAATAACACATGGCTAACTTCTTAAAACAAAGTCTAAATCAAATACAATTACAATGGTCTATCCCATATACAAAGCCAAGCCAAGCCCTATTGCATTAATACATGGCTGAATCACCTAATGGACACAGTTCCATACACGACTTAGAGGCTAGTTCCTGCCAACAACACGCAACTCAGCATTTCAACACCCACTGAGTGATCGTGTTACCATGATAACCAATGGAGGTCTTAAAAATCAATAGTCAAACAATCACTGACAATAAAAATCAACTATTCATACAGATATATACATATATCACTATATATAGGTCAAATCGCTAAATTTGGCCAAGTTGGAAATCATATAAAATTATTGTCTAAATGTCATCCATAGCAAACCAATACATTTGCATCCACCAAACACCAATATATATCATCCAAATATCCTACCTGACCCCACGTAAGAACAATACGTGAGTCAATTGGCTACTTTGTATAGGCCCCTATTGTTAATACCCAAGGTATTGATTTTGATGACAACAACCATATAAATATTGTTACTAAAGTTTTCTCAAGTTATATAGTATGTTATGCAGGATATCAGAAATATTTAACAAGTTTACACAAAATGTTGATCAAATAAAATCTGGAAGAACCGATTGGTATAAAAATTAAAGAGTTCGTTAAGATATATTTGAAGACTCATGAGTTTTGAAGAGTTCAAGAATAAACGCATGAAGAGCTCAAGAAATATGTGTCAGTCTTTATTGAGTCATAGTTTAAATGTTAAAGACCTGAGTGGCATCATATCTTTGTCTATCTTTACTTCGAAAATTATTATTTAACACTCAAAATGTTTTTTATAAAAGAATAATACTTAATTTATATATCAAACCAATTTTAATAGAGATTTCATAAAAATATTTATTTTGAAACATATTTAAAGAGTTTCTGAAAATATAGAAACTATAATGTATATATCGACATATAGATTTATGTATGTCGACAAAGTGATCGTTGGTCAGTTTTCTGAAAATAAAAAAGTGGCACTTTTTGGCACCATCCTTTCACCAATGGATACATCTATTCGATCTCTATTTAGAGAGTTCTAAACCTGAATTTTAAACAATAATTTTCATTGTTCGTTATCTCCTTCTTCTCTTTGATTCTTCTTAATATTTCAACAAAGTTCCGCCGGATTCTACATCAATTCACACACACACACACTCTCTCTCTCTCTACATATACCTAAAAGGTCGAAGAACATTCACTTATGTTCTACACCATTAAATCTCTGATCTTCCTCTTTTCTACTCAAAATTAAAGATATTACACTACTATCTCCTTCAAAGCTACATTCCAATCAATGGTGAAAATAAATATTTTCGATGGCTATGAAAATGTATTCCCCATAGAAAATATTTTTATGGCGGCAAGGACTTACCTTCCCCCTTTATTGTTTTGCATTTCTAAAAGTCAAATCATCCTTAATCTATCTGTAACTCTAAATACATCTACATACTTCTACATTCTCTCATTTACATAATAATCTCTCTCAGACATAAAACAGCTCGACAGCCCGTTCCAGCAATAGTTGGACAGTATGGATGGCAAGTTGGATGATGAGAGTGGGTAATTATCAAGAGGAAGAAGGAAAAGGACCCATGGATCCCAAAAATGGTTGGAAACAGATTGAATCTAGTGATAAGATTGTCATGACTCGAGTTTTTGACGTTCGAAAATCGACACCAATACGTCCATTGTATTACATGCCGAACAATCGAATGCCAGAAATACCAGATCGTTAGGGAAAGAAGAAAGAGGTAGAAGAATAAAATAGAAATAACAACACAGAATCTCACAATCATAGCGGAACAATATATAATAGATAACAACAGATCTTTATACAAAAAAACTATAACTGTTTTATACATTATACCATCAGAGTACAACACAATCAATAGCACAATACTGGACAGTTATAATAACTTGTCCTCACAAAGCTGAATATACAGCATACCATACACTGCAGAATATAAATCAGATACGTAATATACGTCTTCGCCATCCAGCTCGTCGCTTGAGCTCCACAGCATCCTATCATGTATTTGTAATACTCGGTCTGACCCGAGCATTATAATAAAATAACACCCAAGTTAGTCTGTAAACCAGCATGAGAAAATACACTCAATTTAATTATTAAAGTTCAAAATCCTTTGAAAATCAAAGGTATCTCGTAAGACCACGCCACAAATAAACACGGCGGGTTTTTACCTTATGATAACCAAAACATTTCATATCAAATCCTCTGATATTATAATAGTGTCTAAGTACAAATACTTATTCAAATAGCTGAAATTGTTTCATTAATTAAACTCCAGCAATACTAGGCTCTACAATCAAAACCGTAAAGGCACGTATGGAGAATGGATTCCAACTAAATGACTAGGCACTGTGGTACCACCTGTCACGGTACCTGTCTAGAATACCATACCGAGGACCACTTTGGGGTCCCCTACAACACAAGACCGGACTACCCCTTAAACTGGATAGCCCGAATAAGATAACCCGCGGTTGGGATCAGCAACCGCACCACATAACCGAATAAAAAAGAGACTCTAGATAGGGGTAACCTTACCCTACTTGGGTGCGACCCACTTAGCTTTGCTGCATCTCCCCTGATTTTCAGTCATTCCCGGTTGATGAGGTTCGAGGCTAAGCATTACTTTTATAGAAATATTCACTTAGAATGCTCATTGTCCTCCAATGACAATGTACTGATAGTATTCATCCATACAAGTCTATTCCCGGTCTCTTCGAAACAACGTTCGATATTTCCGGGTAAACTCAACCCCGGTTCTTTAGGAAATACACAGACGAGCATAAGATCGAAGCTCACCTCCTATCAGTTGGTGGACGGATTTCCTTATAAATGTCCTAGAAGAATGAAACGAGTTTATACGTACTGTATAGCACCTCGAACGGTAACTGTACCATATAATTCTCGTACTTCTCCTAGACATTTCCAAAGTTATATTTGGGTCCAAATTTGATAGCCGGTTATTTAACTATCAAATTAAACAACCATTCAACCAAATATTTTATTTCCATTGGAAAACACCAAGTCTTATTTAATTTAGATTTTAAATGAATTAAATCACTTTATCCAAAATATACACTTAATATATTTAAAGTAATGCTTCTTAAATCACTTTATTCAAAATAATAGTTATGAAATTTTATAATAATTCTTCAAGTAAAACTTTAGCGAAAAACTACTTTTAAAATAAAGCTATTAGATAAAATATTAATATTGAATAACTACCCTTTTTTTAAAGTAATAATACTGATTTAACCCTTAATAATAATTAACTACTATAACCAACTAAATTAATGTTTACTTTAAAAGTTTTAAAACAATTAAATAATAAATTTTTCTAAAAACATTCTTTTAAAACACCTTTAAAAACTTCTAATTTATACTTAAAAATATTTCTTTGAAAATATACTTAACTTCTCAGGAAAATACACTTTCCACTCCAATATAGCCCGTCTAATCATTTATAAATCCTCCTCGATTTATCTCCAGTTTAATTTACGTCCCAATCCCATAAATTTCCTTTCTCACATTTCTAAAAATAAACCACTATTTATTTTTAAAACGATTTATCCATCCCCTTATAAATTTCCACCATGAATTTAAAATTTCAAATTATCCACTGATAATTACCTCACTTTATTTATAAACCCGGTTTATAAGACCATAGTCTCATTTTCCTTTTAATCACTGTTTCAAACACTTAATCAATTCTCAAATCGATTTCCTGAATTAATTCCAATTTGAAATTTACTTTTTGATTTACCCAAATTACCCCAAACCCCCTAATTTCATATTCACTTCCCTTTTCTGATTTAATAACTTATTTAAATCTGGAACATCAATTTCATACTTTATTTCAAAATTTCTCCTTTTATTTTTCCCAAACCCTTTTGAATCTTACATTTGAAAAAAATCCTTTGTACTTAAAACAATATTGCTTAGGTCCTTATTTTTAAAACCCTTTAATCCACCTTTATTCAAAATCTCTATTTTTTTCTCCATATTCCGGAATTTATTAAATAGAATTTTAAAATCAACTATTTCCCCTTTTCCAAATTTGTTCATTAATTTATTCGACTTTACTATAAATATTTTACTTAAAAATTCCCTCTTTATTTTTCTTCAAAAATCTAATTTTATATCTTTGGTATTTTAAAATGCCCAAAAATATATCCAGCAGTACCATAGCATTTAATAAATTCAATTTTCAATATAATCTACCACAGATTATTCAAATAAACCATATCACTGAATATGAAAATAATTTCAATATTTTTTAGGAATCCAATTGGATCCCTTCAACCTGTTTCCCTGCATACACAGATGTTAGCACAATATAAAAATACCAATCCCACTTCGAGGGGGATATCGAGGTATATAGGGTCATCCGCTATTATGCAGGGCGCATAGGGTCTCATCCTGTTAACCTGCCTTTTGGCAAGGCCGCGGACCGGTGGTTTTAACTAAATCGACTACACGTTTGTCGAGACTGGAATACGACAAGTTTAAGTCGACTAGACGGATAGATGATGTAGTGCGCTTGGAAGATGGATATTGGATTGGATAAAGTGGATCTACATAGGCTAGTGGCTCGATGTTGGAGTCTCGAGTGAGTTGGGATGTTGGAGTCTCGAGGGAGTCTCGAGTAAGTCGAGATGTTGGAGTCTCGACGGAGTCTCGAGTAAGTCGGGATGTTGGAGTCTTGAGTGAGTCGGGATGTTGGAGTCTCGAGGGAGTCGGGATGTTGGAGTCTCGAGGGAGGTATGGGTCGTTCGGCATTGAACCTTGCTCGGCATTGTACCTCGCTCGGCATTATACCTCGCTCGGCATTGGAAGTCGCTTGGCATTGGACCTCGCTCGGCATTGTACCTCGCCCGGCATTATACCTCGCTCGGCATTGGAAGTCGCTCGGCATTGGAAGTCGCTCGGCATTGGACATCGCTCGGCATCGAACCTCGCTCGGCATTGTACCTCGCTCGGCATTGTACCTCGCTCGGCATTCTACCTCGCTCGGCATTGGAAGTCGCTCGGCATTGGACATCGCTCGGCATCGAACCTCGCTCGGCATCGGTGAGACGGCTCGGCATTGGTGAGGTCAGGGTCGCTCGGCAATGGTGAGACGGCTCGACATTATGGTGAGGCTGGTGCGGCTCGACATTGTGGTGAGGTTGGTGTGGCTCGGCAATATGGTAAGGTCGGTGTGGTTCGGCATTGTGGAGGTATGTGTGGCCCGGCACTGTGGAGAGGCTGATGTGGCTCGGCATTGTGGAGGTATGTGACTCGGTGGAAGGCTTTAATGGGCCCGGATCATTCAGAAAGCCCAGCAACTCAGGATATGGCTATAAATACAGCATGTGAGGGTTCAGAAAAAGGATCTTCTGGCTGCTCTCTTACTTTCTCTTTTCTAAGGCTAAGGCTATTCTACCATTTTATAACTGTAAACGGTTATTATAGCAATAAAAAGGAAACTTCTGGCATGGACGTAGGCCGGAGTTAGCTGAACCACTATAAAATCTGTTGTTCTTTACTGCTTTCATTTTAATTTTGACTGTTCTTCACATTATTACTCTCTACATACACACTATCTCTGAGCCGTGACTGGTATTTGGTGCTTTCATTTGGATTTGGGTGTTAGTGACCAATTTTGGCGCTAACACTTTGGTGCTTTCACTGAGAATGCAAGCACTCGGGAATTTTGGAGTTAGGAACTTGGATCCTAGAAAGCAATAGCTAGATCACCAATAAGGAAGTAAGCAGCGGAAAGGAGCAATCAGGAAGGAAGTCAAGCGGCCTCTTCTGGAGCTGGAGAGGATCATGCATCCATCTACATAACTCGGGATGAGATGTAGGTGATGATGAATTCTATGCAGGAGCAGATGATGAAACGGCAAAAGGAGATGATGCAGGCTCTTCTTAGGCAATTTGGATAACTAGGAACTGCAGGTGCTCAAGTTCTTGGAGCTGGACCAGAGGAACTCAACCAGCGGACAGATGGAGTGATTCAGCAGGGGGCAGCTCCCAATCAACAAACGGCCAATGATCTAGATGGACCTAGACTCAGGGGGACACCACCAGGTAATGCTGGACCAGTCCATGGAGGGATGCCGGATGACGCTACGCGGCCTGACGTCGATAGGAATACAAGAGTACGTGATGAGGAATATGTGCCAGAATTTCCTCGGGGACTTGGGGGGCAGTCTGGAAACATGGATAGGGGGCAACCCTTGGTTGGAAACACTGGATTGGCTGACATTATCAGGCGGACTATTCGCGGAGGTCTGGCAAACAGGGATTCAGAGGGAGTTAATAAAAGTCCGTTTACCCGGAACATTAGGACAGCTAGGAATCCGCCCGATTTCAAACTACCCACTCTGGAAGTATACAATGGGAAGGTGGATCCCACCGACCACTTGATGAGGTACACTAGGCATATGGAAGTGCTGGGGGCAATGGAGGAGGTTATGGCCCGATGTTTCCCCCCGTACTTGACTGATATTACTGCCATGTGGTTCAGACAGCTGGAGGATGGATCCATTGGAACATGGACGGAACTGGTAGACAAGTTCTTAACTCAGTTTTGAGTTCACATAAAAAGGCCAAAGAATGTGATGACACCAACGTCAGTCAAACAGGGGGCGGATGAATTGCTTAGGACATTCTTAACTCAATTTAATGCAGCAGTTGCTTCGGTGGATCGGCCGGATCCATCAATGGTTCTGATGGTTGCGGTATTAGGAGTCAGAGATAATTCGGATTTCAAAGTATCGTTGATACGGGACCCACCGTTGGATCTTGGGGAATTCTTTCATTAAGCTGAGAGATTTCTTCGACAAGAGGATGCATGTTTGGACATGAGGTCAAAGGAAGTAAACATGATTAAGGATGGAGGACTACCCGGTGAAAGCTCGGGTGGGGGCAAGGATAAAGGGAAAAGGAAGCGCTGGGGAGAACCAAAGTTCTCCACTTACACAGGATTGAATGCAATGTTGGAGGGGATATTCTTGGATACTCGAGATCGCCTTCCGTATCGAAGGCTGGCAAGGAGGGTGCCCTCAGAACGAGAAAGGGCGTCAGGAAGGCACTGTCTTTTTCATGACCTGGACGGGCATGATACTAACAGCTGCCGGCATTTGAAGGACATAACCGAGGAGCATATAAGGAATGGTCAGTTGCGACAATATGTCGGAACTCGGAATGCGGCGGTGGAACAGGAGCAACCACCGCCTACCTTGAACGACGAGGGCATGAGGCCCAGGAATGGTGGCCGATTGGTCATCAACTAATCTTGATGGTTTGGAATAAGTAACAAACTCTGGGCAAACGGTTAAATCACTTACTCATGTACGGGGTCGGAGATAACCCTCAGGCATGCTCTAAGATGATGGCTTATCGAGATGCCCTGGTTTGTGAAATCTGTTTTTTCCTTTGACTTGGACATTTGCTTTTTCTAGTTAGGTTTTGGATTCTGGTTTGAACTCCCTGTTTTGCTCGTTTTCTGGTTCGGATTCGGGTTTGGATGTTTGTTTTTTGGTTTGGATTTTTGATATGGATTTCTGGTTTTCTGGTTGAATTTGGATTTCGGTATGGATTTTGGCTGAAAGGTCATCGAGCATGGAATATGCTCGGTAAGGGTCCGGAGAGACCGGGATTTGGCCTAGGACTTAGGCCCCATATTGTCTCCTATGCAAGTCGTCGAGTATGGACTATGCTCGGCAAGGGTCCGGAGCGACCAGGATTCGGCTTAGGACTTAAGCCATGGCATTATTTGACGTTCAGGGACACTGAACCAGGAACACCATGGAATTACTTAACAAAGGTCGTCAAGTGTGGATTGCGCTTGGCTAGAACCCAGAGAGGTTACAGATTTGGATATTGGCTATGAACAGCTAAGGGTTTGGGCATGGACCCAGAATGGTCCCGGATTTGGACATCGACCTGGAGAGGTCATGGACGTGGTTATTGGTCATTGGATATGGATTGATTAAAACTTGATTGACAGGTTCAAATGGCTAAGGAATTGGCTCAGGGTTTGGTTATTGGTTTCGGAATCGGATATCAGCTCAGAGCAGTTGCGGATTCGAATAAGGATACGGCAATGGCACTAGGATAAAACAGATTGGATTGCGGATCGAATTGTATGGCTATGGATGGAATGTGGACGATGGATTGAAGGCTATTCAAAACACGCCTTCCTATCGAAAGGCATGTTTTGGGGGGCAAGTGTTAACCCGCCTTTTGGCAAGGCCGCGGACCGGCGGTTTTAACTAAATCAACTACACGTTTGTCGAGACTGGAATACGATAGGTTAAGTCGACTGAACGGATAGATGATGTAGTACGCTTGGAAGATGGATATTGGATTGGATAAAGTGGATCTGCATAGGCTAGCGGCTCGATGTTGGAGTCTCGAGTGAGTCGGGATGTTGGAGTCTCGAGTGAGTCTGGAGTAAGTCGGATGTTGGAGTCTCGAGGGAGTCGGGATGTTGGAGTCTCGAGGGAGGTATGGGTCGTTCGGCATTGAACCTTGCTCGGCATTGTACCTCGCTCGGCATTATACCTTGCTCGGCATTGGAAGTCACTCGACATTGGACCTTGCTCGGCATTGTACCTTTGCTCAGCATTATACCTCGCTCGGCATTGGAAGTCGCTCGGCATTGGACATCGCTCGGCATCGAACCTCGCTCGGAATTGTACCTCGCTCGGCATTGGAAGTCGCTCGGCATTGGACATCGCTCGGCATCGAACCTCGCTCGGCATCGGTGAGATGGCTCAGCATTGGTGAGGTCAGGGTCGCTCGGCATTGGTTAGACGGCTCGGCATTGTGGTGAGGCTGGTGCGGCTCGGCATTGTGGTGAGGTTGGTGTGGCTCGGCAATATGGTGAGGTTGGTGTAGTTTAGCATTGTGCAGGTATGTGTGGCCCGGCACTGTGGAGAGGCCGATGTGGCTCGGCATTGTGGAGGTATGTGGCTCGGTGGAAGGCCTTGATGGGCCCGGATCATTCAGAAAGCCCAACAACTCAGGATTTGCCTATAAATACAGCATGTGAGGGTTCAGAAAAAGGATCTTCGGACTGCTCTCTTACTTTCTCTTTTCTAAGGCTAAGGCTATTCTACCATTTTATAACTGTAAACGGTTATTATAGCAATAAAAAGGAAACTTCTGGAGTGGACGTAGGCCGGAGTTAGCCGAACCACTATGAAATCTGTTGTTCTTTACTGCTTTCATTTTAATTTTGACTGTTCTTCACATTATTACTCTCTATATACACACTATCTCTGAGCTGTGACTGGTATTTGGTGCTTTCATCTGGATTTGGGTATTAGTGACCAATTTTGGCGCTAACACTTTGGTGCTTTCACTGAGAATGCAAGCACTCGGGAATTTTGGAGTTAGGAACTTGGATCCTAGAAAGCAATGGCTAGACCACCAACAAGGAAGCAAGCAGCGGAAAGGAGCAATCAGGAAGGAAGTCAAGCGGCCTCTTCTGGAGCTAGAGAGGATCATGCATCCATCTACATAACTCGGGACGAGATGCAGGTGATGATGAATTCTATGCAGGAGCAGATGATGAAATGGCAAGAGGAGATGATGCAGGCTCTTCTTAGGAAATTTGGACAACCAGGAACTGCAGGTGCTCAAGTTCTTGGAGCTGGACCATAGGAACTCAACCAGCGGACAGATAGAGTGATTCAGCAGGGGACAACTCCCAATCAACAAACGACCAATGATCTAGATGGACCTAGACTCGGGGGGACACCACCAGGTAATGCTGGACCAGTCCATGGAGGGATATCAGATGACGCTACGCGGCCTGACGTCAATAGGAATACAGGTGTACGTGATGAGGAATATGTGCCAGAATTTCCTTGGGGACTTGGGGGCAGTCTGGAAACATGGATAGGGGGAAACCCTTGGTTTGAAACACTGGATTGGCTGACATTATCAGGTGGACTACTCGTGGAGGTCTGGCAAACAGGGATTCAGAGGGAGTTAACAAAAGTCCGTTTACCCGGAACATCAGGACAGCTAGGAATCCGCCCGATTTCAAACTACCCACTTTGGAAGTATACAACGGGAAGGTGGATCCCACCGACCACTTGATGAGGTACACTAGGCATATGGAAGTGCTGGGGGCAACGGAGGAGGTTATGGCCCGATGTTTCCCCCTATACTTGACTAATATTGCTGCTATGTGGTTTGGACAGCTGGAGGATGGATCCATTGGAACATGGATGGAACTAGTAGACAAGTTCTTAAGTCAGTTTTGAGTTCACATAAAAAGGCCAAAGAATGTGATGACGCCAACGTTAGTCAAATAGGGGGTGGATGAATCGCTCAGGACATTCTTAACTCGATTTAATGTAGCAGTTGCTTCGGTGGATCGGCAGGATCCATCAATGGTTCTGATGGCTGCGGTATCAGGAGTCAGAGATAATTCAGATTTCAAAGTATTGTTGATACGGGACCCACCGTTGGATCTTGGGGAATTCTTTCATTAAGCGTAGAGATTTCTTCGACAAGAGGATGCATGTTTGGACATGAGGTCAAAGGAAGTAAACATGATTAAGGATGTAGGACTACCCAGCGAAAGCTCGGGTGGGGGCAAGGATAAAGGGAAAATGAAGCGCTGGGGAGAACCAAAGTTCTCCACTTACACAGGATTGAATGCAATGTTGGAGGGGATATTCTTGGATACTCGAGATCGCCTTCCGTATCGAAGGCTGGCGAGGAGGGTGCCCTCAGAACGAGAAAGGGCGTCAGGAAGGCACTGTCTTTTTCATGACCTGGACGGGCATGATACTAACAGCTGCCGGCATTTGAAGGACATAACCGAGGAGCATATAAGGAATGGTCAGTAGCGACAATATTTCGGAACTCGGAATGCGGCGGTGGAATAGGAGCAGCCACCGCCTACCTTGAACGACGAGGGCATGAGGCCCAGGAATGGTGGCCGATTGGTCATCAACTAATCTTGATGGTTTAGAATAAGTAACAAACTCCGGGCAAACGGTTAAATCACTTACTCATGTACGGGGTCGGAGATAACCCTCAGGCATGCCCTGAGATGATGGCTTACCGAGATGCCCTGGTTTGTGAAATCTGTTTTTTCCTTTGACTTGGACATTTGCTTTTTCTGGTTTGGTTTTGGAGTCTGGTTTGAACTCCCTGTTTTGCTCGTTTTCTGGTTTGGATTCGGGTTTGGATGTTTGTTTTTTGGTTTGGATTTTTGATATGGATTTCTGGTTGAATTTGGATTTCGGTTTGGATTTCGGTATGGATTTTGGTTGAAAGGTCATCGAGCATGGACTATGCTCGATAAGTGTCCAGAGAGACCGGGATTTGGCCTAGGACTTAGGCCCCATATTGTCGCCTATGCAGGTCGTCGAGTATGGATTATGCTCGGCAAGGGTCCGGAGCGACCAGGATTCGGCTTAGGACTTAAGGCATGGCATTATTTGATGTTCAGGGACACTGAACCAGGAACACCATGGAATTACTTAACATAGGTCGTCAAGTGTGGATTGTGCTTGGAAAGAACCCGGAGAGGTTACAGATTTGGATATTGGCTATGAACAGCTAAGGGTTTGGGCATGGACCCAGAACGGTCCCGGATTTGGACATCGACCCGGAGAGGTCATGGACGTGGTTATTGGTCATTGGATATGGATTGATTAAAACTTGGTTGACAGGTTAAAATGGCTAAGGAATTAGCTTAGGGTTTGGTTATTGGTTTCCGAATCGAATATCAGCTCAGAGCAGTTGCGGATTCGAATAAGGATACAGCAATGGCACTAGGATAAAACGGATTGGATTGCGGATCGAATTGTATGGCTATGGATGGAATTTGGACGATGGATTGAAGGCTATTCAAAACACGCCTTCCTATCGGAAGGCATGTTTTGAGGGGCAAGTGTTAACCCGCCTTTTGGCAAGGCCGTGGACCGGCGGTTTTAACTAAATCGACTACACGTTTGTCGAGACTAGAATACGATAGGTTTAAGTCGACTGGACGGATGGATGATGTAGTGCGCTTGAAAGATGGATATTGGATTGGATAAAGTTGATCTGCATAGGCTAGTGGCTCGATGTTGGAGTCTCGAGTGAGTCGGGATGTTGGAGTCTCGAGGGAGTCTCGAGTGAGTCGGGATGTTGGAGTCTCGAGGGAGTCTCGAGTGAGTCGGGATGTTGGAGTCTCAAGGGAGTCGGGATGTTGGAGTCTCGAGGGAGGTATGGGTCGTTCGGCATTGAACCTTGCTCGGCATTGTACCTCGCTCGACATTATACCTCGCTCAGCATTGGAAGTCGCTTGGCATTGGACCTCGCTCGGCATTGTACCACGCTCGGCATTATACCTCGCTCGGCATTGGAAGTCGCTCGGCATTGGAAGTCGCTCGGCATTGGACATCGCTCGGCATCGAACCTCGCTCGACATCGAACCTCGCTCGGCATTGTACCTCGCTCGGCATTATACCTCGCTCGGCATTGGAAGTCGCTCGGCATTGGCCATCACTCGGCGTCGAACCTCGCTCGGCATCGGTGAGACGGCTCGGCATTTGTGAGGTCAGGGTCGCTCGGCATTGGTGAGATGGCTCGACATTGTGGTGAGGCTGGTGCGGCTCGGCATTGTGGTGAGGTTGGTGTGGCTCGGCAATATGGTGAGGTCGGTGTGGTTCGGCATTGTGGAGGTATGTGTGGCCCGACACTGTGGAGAGGCCAATGTGGCTCGGCATTGTGGAGGTATGTGGCTCGGTGGAAGGCCTTGATGGGCCCGGATCATTCAGAAAGCCCAACAACTCAGGATTTGCCTATAAATACAGCATGTGAGGGTTCAGAAAAAGGATCTTCTAGCTGCTCTCTTACTTTCTCTTTTCTAAGGCTAAGGCTATTCTACCATTTTGTAACTGTAAACAGTTATTATAGCAATAAAAAGGAAACTTCTGGAGTGGACGTAGGCCGGAGTTAGCCGAACCACTATAAAATCTGTTGTTCTTTACTACTTTCATTTTAATTTTGACTGTTCTTCACATTATTACTCTCTACATACACACTATCTCTGAGCTGTGACTGGTATTTGGTGCTTTCATCTGGATTTGGGTGTTAGTGACCAATTTTGGCGCTAACACATCCGCTATATAATGCGGGGATATCAATCACTACAATATATATATAAATATCATACTATATATATATAACATCACATTCAGCTGATAAATATTTATCAATCCAACAATTAATCAATAATTAGTTTTACTATTAAAATTAATTTCGGTAAATCCAAAGTTGAGTGAGATTTAACTCACCTTTTATTTTTAATTTTCCATCCGATCCAAACTCGACTTGTCTCTCCACGATTTTAGACCTTGTATAAACATTATACGGTTGATTAACATTTGAAATAATTGAACAATCAATTACCATTTAATAAATTTAATTTACTAATAATTTAATTTAAACTAATTTCCCTATAATAATTTTTTCTAGTAACTAAAATAATTAAATAAGTTAATTAAACAAGTTAATCACCATAGTACATTATTTTAAAATAAACTAGTAAGTTAAAATATGTATGTATATTTTTATATAAATATTTATATTTTTTTTCTATACACACACACACAGATATATATATATATATATTAATTTAAAATTAAAAAATAAACTGCAAATACCTCTCTGCCCTGATCGACACCCTAGGCTACCTCCTCCTTCGTATGCGCTCGAGATTTCCCCACCTGCCGCGCCTTCCATCGGACATTCCCAAACCCTAGCTCGTCGCTTTCCCTAAAATTTCCGATGCCTGCAGCCTCGCAGCTCCATCGCCACACTCGACATCGAGCTCCACTATCCCTCAACCCAACACGACGAGCCGCGACCTCCTAAATTTCCACCACCGGACCTGCTTTGTACCGCGACCATGAACATCCCCTCCATTGCTACACCGTGCTCCTTGCATGCGCGCGCGCCCCCTCCAGCCTCGTCATTTCGATTCGAACGCGGGTTCATTTTTTTTTCGAACGAAATTCGTTCGATTTCGCACCTTCAGTCTGAAAGGGGAAGACCGCGATTTCTAATTTTGAAACAAGGGATAGTACGCGATCCCTCCCTTTATTATTTTCTTTTTTGATCGCTCGACCATTAATTTGTTTTCTTGGACGATAGATTTTTTTCCTTTCTTCTCTTTTGTTATAAATTTTGAAATGTTCGGCTGTTAAAAAGAAGAGGGGGAGAACATGATGTTTGAAAAGGAGGTGGCGTGTTGAATGCTTGCTACAGTGATGGTGTACAGTGATGTGAAGAGAAATGAAAAAGCTCTGATGTGAATATAATGTCAATCCATATATATATATATATATATATATATATTTAAATTAAAAATCATCTCGAACCGCAGCTTAAAATTTCGACCTCCTATTGAGACATGCCGCTAGGCGTTTATAATGTTACGCCTCTATTTCGAACACAATGGAAAAGGTTTCGAGTCATAATTCGATCGTATGGAGAAGACAGCTTTTTGGACCCAATAATTATATTGAATTTCGATATAAATTTCAGCATGTTTATATACCGTACGATCACACGATAACTCCAAACGTTCCGAAATTTGAAATCCGATAATAATACACTATTTCGGATCCAATGGAACTAGTTTCGTAGAATTCTGAGACTGTGCCCCAGAAGGGTATTTTAAATATCAATTTAAACGATATATTTCAAAACTTAAAAAATCATTGTTAGATTCAATTTTAACACTTTTATTATCTTCAGTATTATCAATATAAATTTTATAAGCCTTTAAATTATTTTTAACAAGCTTAAAATTCCAGATCCAACATTTTACCCAATTTCCAATTATTACATTCAATAATTTAATTATCAAATAAATAATTATATTTGAAATTCAAGTTAAAATTTTACTTTTAAATATTTAAAATCAATCAAATATTCCAATTTCAAATACCCAAAATCCCAGGTCGTTACAAAGATACTCTTGACTTATCATTTTATGATTGCCTAAGGATAATTATGTAACCCGTATGGTTGCTTCTCAACAGAATTACAAAATATCATTAGCAATCTAGGGACTATATAAACAACACTATAAATAGTTTATTGCTTGAGAGTAGCCAATAACCATAAGTATGTATAGTACTCTATGTATATTGTAAGATAGTGAGCAACATTGTTTTAGATTCATAATCTCAAAATAATAATAGTGAGTATTAGTTTATGAGTATTATCATATATATGAAATGATAAGCAATCATAATACTCAATGACATGATTTATCATTTTATATTTATATACAATTGTACGCATATGTATTCATTCCTTCTAATTAATGGCTTTATTTTGATTTTAACCTTCAAAATCATATTATTTTAATTTTTATACATTAGATAAGATTCTCTTATTTAATTATAATATTTATAAAATGGTATTATTTACCTATATATTATTAATTAACACTTTAATTTATATTTCAATTTGCTTTTAACCTTTACTTAATGGACTGTATATAACATTTATAGTTCGTATTGAAATTAAAACTATTTTAAATTTTATTTATTTATAACTTGTATAATCACAAATTCAAAACAATTTCTACCATTTCGTTTCTAGATTTTATAAATCTAAAGTTAAATAAGAAAATAATTATTTATAATTTTAGTGAATTTAAACTTAAAACCGTTTTAGATTTATTTATAACCTTCATAATTTATAATTTTAATTTATCCAATTCTAAATTCAAATTCTATATTCAAATATACTTATTTGAATTAACCTAGGGCACAAAACATTAAGGCCTTACAGTAAGGGCATGCCCTACAAATCGATCACTTTGACAAGTTAAGTGTAACAACTCGCCATTTTTGACCCGCTGATTTAACACAACTCACATTGTGTAAACACCAAAAACCCAAAAAGGAAATTCTAAGGTGATGGATAACAAGAGACAAAGTAAAAAATATATTATATTTATAGCTTTCTAAACACACAGCGGAAGGTAACAATATATAATATAATCTAATGTCATTATATTTCAAACAAGAATTCCAACTATATACATAAGTCATATGCATATCCAATTTGATCCAGGTACACATATATACCCTACCAAATGTATTTAGTTATTTATATATACAAGGTCATATACACTAGTAACATCATCGTCAACCGCACCTTCAGACGTTATTTGAAACAACATACCTGACTCCACTAACCTAGTGTTGAAACAAAAAGAGAGAAACGTAGCGATGGTCGGACTATAGTCTGGTCCGTGATGTACTTCTACTCTATTACATACTATAATTATTTCCATATAATACTAAGATAATTATGGTAAACATTCATACCTTAATCTTGTTTCACCTACTTCTAATAATTTAGTCAAATAGTACAATAACACATGGCTAACTTCATGAAACAAGGTCTAAATCCAATACAGTTACAATGGTCGATGATAAGATCTGTCCCATATACAAAGCCAAGTCCACCCTATTGCATTAACACATCGTTGAATCATTTAATGGACACAGTTCCATACATGGTTTATGAGCTCATTCCCACCAATAACAAGCACCTATGCATTTCAACACCCATTGAGTGATTGTGTTGCCATGATAACCAATAGAGGTCTTCAAAATCAATAGTCAGACAATCACTAAAGATATCAATCAATTATTTATACGTATATCTTCATATACACCACTATATATAGTTCAATCACTAAATTTAATCAAGTTGGATGTCACATAAAATCGTTGTCTAAATGTCGCCCATAGCAAACTTATACATTTACATCCATCAAACACCAATAAATATCATCTAAAAATCCTACTTAACCCCACGAAAGAACGAATTGTGAGTTAATTGGCTATTTTGTATATGCCCATATTATTAATACCCAAGATTTGATTTTGATAACAACGGCCACGTAAATATTGTTAGTAATGTTTTCTCAAGTTATATAGTATATTGTGTAGGATATCAAAAATATTTAACAAGTTTATACAAAGTGTTAATTAAATAAAAGCTTGTAGAACTGATCGGCATAAAGAATTTAAGAGTTGATTAAGATGTATTTGAAGACTCGTGAGTTTTTTAGAGTTCAGGAATAAGATCACGAAGAGCTTAAGAAATATGTTTCAGTCTTTAGTTAAATGTTAAAGATCTGAGTAGTATCATATCATTGGCTATCTTTACTTTGAAAACTATTATCTAACACTCAAAATGTTTATATAAAAGAATAGTATTTAATTTATATATTAAAACTAATTTTAATAGAGTTTACATAAAAATATTTATTTTGAAGCATATTTAAAGATTTTTTGAAAACATACAAATTATAATGTATATGTCGACATATAAATATATGTATGTTGACATAGTATCCATTGGTTAGTTTTTTGAAAATAGAAAAGGTGCGATTTTTTGCTTCATCCTTTCACCAATAGACACATCTATTCAGCCTCTATTTAAAGAGTTCTTAACTCATATTTTAAACAATAATTTTCATTATTTTCTTTATCTCTTTCTCTTTGATTCTCGTTAATATTTCAACAAGGTTCTATCGAATTCCTCTTAGGGTCGAATTTAAAGGACTTTTCGAAATTTGTAACTTTAAAAACGCTTTAATTAGATATTTTTTCTCTGGGTAATGACACCCCTTGAAACTTTAGTTTTAATAGAATCTTAGAAGGTACAGCTCTCAGATAATTTTCTTTATTAAGTGCAAGATTGAATTTATATAATATTGATAGCGAAAATGATATTATTAACTGGGATTAGGAAAAAAGTAAGAAATTCACTTCTAATTCATTATATAAATTTCTTAACTTCTCGGGCATTACTAGTAACACTTTTAATCTTATTTGGAAAGCAAATGCACCACCAAAAGCTAAGATTCATAAGTGGTTAATCATGCATGAGAAGCTAAATACCATTGAACTTTTAAAAAGAAAGAATTTGCCAATTGATAATAAATTTACTTTTTGTAACTTGTATTTTGAAAATATTAATCATATATATTATGATTGTATGGATACTTGCTACATTCGTAATAATACTCTTAATAATAACAACAGTTATATTAATAGATTGGTAATAACAACATCATCATTTTGTTTCAATTGGATCTCAAATCCAAAATATAGATTGGCTAAAAATAATCATTTTAATGAATATCTTAATAAATTTAGAAAAAGCATTGAATTATTTAAACAAAAAAACAATATTTTTAACATTAATAACTACAGCGTTAGCATTTATCCGAATTCGAATGAAGATTTTACTGATCATCATGATCAAAGGAGCATAATGTTAATATTTTTTAGATTTTAAATTTTTTTAAGTATATAATTACATATTTTGTTAATATCTATGCCTCTTAATTTCGTGATCACTATCTCATATCATAAAGTGAGTTAAGATGTTGCATAATGAGTTTGACCCTTTTATTAGTCTAACTCTTATTATAGTTTATTTGTTGGATTATAGTTCTAACTCTAATTTTATTACTTTAATTTCATTAAGGCATATATATGTATATAAACCTTATTTATATACATATATGTGTATTACTCTTATATTTTTGTTTAGTTCCATCTACAGGTACAGGTTTAGGCTATAAATGGTACTAGAATGCTATTCGTAGGGTTTCAGAGTTGTTGTTGCCAGGATTGCAGGATTGCTATTTGTAGGATAATTGTTAGGAGAGATTTCTTATTTTAGATCTAGATCATCCACGCTATCTGTGAGGCATTCATTCTCTAGTGGAGCTGCTTGTTGATCCTATTTGTTCACTTGGATGCATTATGGTTTATATTGGGTACTTCTCACACTTCATTATGGGGAATAGGACTGGATGTAGGATTGTGAATCAGAATCCGTATAAAATCCTTGGTGTCTTCTTTTCCTTTACTTTTACTGCATTTACTTACTGTTCTATGATTGATTTGTGATTATATTATTTACCTATGTTTGAATTTACTGTGATAAAGTTTAAAATCTGCAAGTATATTGTTAAAAAGTTTAAATACACTATTCAACCCCCCTCTCTTATGTAAAATAGCCTTAAGATCCATCCCCTATAGTATAGATTAGGTTATATCTCCCTCCTCACATTTGGTATTAAACATACGGTTTTTAAAGATTCATAATCTGATTTTTGAACAATTTTAAACGGCTACTAACACTAGTAACACACTGTTTAACATATTTGTTAAAGGCCAATCAACTACTAGACCCCCACTATTTAATGGTAGAATTATTCATACTAGTCATGTAGAATGAAAATTTATTTACAATCTAATGACTTTGAAATTTGGAATATTAACCAAAGTGGGTATAAGGAACTCAAGATTGCATTCGCCTAGTGGATAAACGAGCAAAAAGCATGGTCACTTAGTAACTCAAAAGCTATGGATATACTATTATGTTCATTATATAAAAATGAATTTAATAGAGCCTCTGTATGTAAGTCTGCTTATGAAATATGGAGAACGTTGAAAGTTACATGTAAAGGCACTAATAAGGTTAAACAAACCAAGATTTCTATGTTAAACAACCAATTTCAGTTATTTAAAACAAAACCAAATGAGTCCATTTCTGACATGTATTTTAGATTTCAAGACATACTAAATGCTTTGATTTCATTAGGAAAAGATTACACTAAAGAATATTAAGTTCAAAAGATATTTAATTCACTTACAAGTGAATGACTTCAGAAGACTCTAGCTGTAGAAGAAGCCAATGATACCAGTGTTATGAAAGTTGAAGAATTAATAGGTAATTAATATCATATGAAGTACAATTGCATGGTAGAAAGGAAAGCTGGTCGGGTGAGAGGAAAACAACGGCATTCAACGCAACTCATGAAAATCAAGGATCAGAAGACGATGTGGAAATGCCATTTATGAGTAGGAATTTCAAAATTTTCCTTAGATATCGAAAAAGGAACAAGTCCAAAAGGACTTATGGAAACCCGAACAAATCGAGGAGCAAAGATACCATCAAATGCTTTGGATGCAACAAAACCGGACACTTTCAAAGGGACTGTCCAAACCAAAAGAAATTGAAGTTCTCACCCAATGCAGACTCCTTTAACAAAAATATGACACAATTTTACAATGCAACATGGGATGATTCAGACTCCACATCAAGCAGCCGAGACTGAGAGATAGAAAATGCAGATCTGTGCTTCCTAACAAAAGATGAACAGACACTGGTTGATCTCAAATTAAAAGCCACGGACACTGAAGAAAACCAGGAGTGATTCAAAAAATCAATATTTTTTATGTTTATTTATTGCAATGGAATAATTAATGTAGATGCTAGCCTTTCATAAATAGGTAATATGTGTTTTAGATTTAATTAATTCTTTTAGAAACTTGTTTGAAACGGGAAAACAGCGTTTCAAATTAATAGTCTTTACATTTAATACAGAACTCATTTAATATGAGGAAAGAAATCAAAATATAATATAATATGTATAAATAAGAGATACAAATTTACAATATTAAAATAATAAAATATACAAATATATAAATAATTATATATTTTAATAAAGAAAAAACCTAAGTATTATAACAAAGATAATAATTAATGAATAAGATGAAACAATATTATAAAAATAAGCACTCTTTAATCTAATCATTCATAGAATATCTTAATTTAGTAAATTTTTACAATATCAATTCTTTTTGAAATATTGACTATTATAGCAATCTATCATTTCTGACTTTTTTATTGAAAATTAAAAATCCGATATATTAACAAAATAATTAATTCAAAATAATTTTATTAAACTAAGAAGAAAATTAGGAATCTACTCATTTTCTAATATATATATATATATTTGTGTGTGTGTGTATGTATGTATTTCTATATAGTATTTAAACTAAAAAATAGAACATATCATAAATATATCTATGCTGACATACTAAAAATGTATACGTTGACACATAGACCGTCGAAACCAATTTTCGCTCCTTAATTTAAATTTTAAAATAAAAACTGCATATATAACTAAACTATTTCATCTCAGGTCCATTTTCTCTTATTTTTTCACTGTAAAATTAAAAACACACAACATTAATGGATTCAAACACTTCCAAGCACCCACTTGAAAGAAATTCACCTTTTTATGACTTCAGGTTCTCGAAACTAGGGCAATTGAGAAAGAAATGAAGCATGTTATCAAAATACTTACTGAAATTCAAGTTATTCAAATCTGAATGAAAATTGAATAAGAAAGACATGGAAGGATTATATGAAATCTTCATAATCATCTTCTGAATAACCAAATGGCTCATATTATAGTAGGAATGGAAGAACCTCAAAATTTGATTTCTTATAATCCCATTGACACTGGAAATGAATCTGAAGAAGAAAAAGAGGAAGAAAAGGAGAAGGAGGAGGAAGAAGAAGGAAAGGTGGAGGTTGGCGATGAAAATGAGGTTAGATGTGTTGGAGATGTAATTTTTGGTGCTAATGGACATCTAGTGGAATGGAAAAGAGACTTTTTGTTTTCACTGTTCAAATTGTAGCATTCACAAATCTCTAATCATCAAGAAGCATCGCTAGGATCGTTGTTTATTTATTTAAATATGTGTAACACTCCTAATTTTAAATGCCATTATTCAGGATATTTAATTAGATAAATTAAATAGAATAATGCAGAGGTTAGAGTGATAAGGGAATTGATATTTGAAAACTAATTAGGGTCGTGGCTTAACTAATGAAACTATAAGTGTGATTTGTAAATTAGAAATTTAGGAGAATAAGGCAAGGGCAAAATGGGAATAGCCGTATACCATAACCCCTAAACGCCTTACCTCATTCTCATTCACATTTTCATAAACCAAAAACATAAGCAAAGAGAGTTGAAGGCCGGCCATAACCCTAAGAAGAAGAGGAGCAAAATCCATTTAGAGGCTAAGGTTCAAGCTAGGAAGATTAAAGCAAGAACAAATCTCAAATTCCTTATCCAAACAAGATGAATAATGATCTAAACCATCTCATAGAAGTCATCTTGAATGCTTTAATTCGGGTTTTAGGTTTAAAACCGTATGATTGAATGAATGATGATATGTTTTGGTTTAAATGCCATGTTATAATTTAAACAAGGATTTTGTGGAATATTGTAGTTTAGTTTTGAGGATAAAATCGCACAAAATGATTTCCAAATACCATGATTTTTGAATATGTTATGTAAAACATTATTTTGGAGATGGGTTTAATTTTTTATAGTATTCCAAGCTATGGATAATTTATTATGAATTTTTGAGTGAAAGAAATGAATATTTCGGGTTTTAATTAATTTAAGGAATTAATTAATTATTTTCGGGTGTGAAATTTATATATGTTAGAAAACATATTTAATGTGAATTATGGTGATTTTTGGGAATTTTTCCAAAATGCTTTACTAAGGTAAATAAATTGATTAAGCTAGAGGGGCTTAATTGTTATCTAAGATTTTAGGCTATTTTGTTAAGCATAAAATGTTTCAAATATTTTAAATTAATGTGTGCAACAGTTTTTCAGAAGAGTATATGATAAAGATTTCATAGCCAGTGAAATTTTGACAAATATTGATGGTTAGGTAAAAAGGAATTACTTTAAAAAGCATAAAATCAGTTTTATAGCAAATTACAACTTCGCCACTTTTATTTGCTTGCTTCCGTCACCATACTCAGTGAACCTGTAACAAACCCAAAAGATTTTCGATCTCGAAAATCGACATCAATACGTTCATTGTATTACATGCCAAACAATTGAATGCCGGAAATACCAGGTCGTTAGGGAAAAGAAGAAAGAGGTAGAAGAAGAAGAAAACAACAACAAAGAATCTCACAATCGCAGCAGAACAATATATAATAGATAACAACTGATCTTCATACAAAAAGAACTATTACTGTTTTATAAATTACATCATCAGAGCACACACTAAACAATAACACAACACGGGACAATTATAATAACTTGTCCTCACAAAAGCTGACTATACAGCATACCATACACAGAGGAATATAAGTCAGATATGTGATATACGTCTCCGTCATCCAGCTCGTCTCCTGAGCTCCATAGCATCCTATCATGTATCTGTCATACTGGGTCTGACTCGAGCATTATAATAAAATAACACCCGAGTCAGTCTGGAAAACTAGCGTGAGAAACACACTCAATTGAATTATTAAAGTTTTATTTCAAAATCCTTTGAAACAAAGGTATCTCATAAGACCACGCCACAAATAAACATGCCGGGTTTTTACCTTACGACAACCAAAACATTTTTATCAAATCCGTCTGATATTATAATAGTATCTATAGAAAGCAAAATAGAATCTAGCTGAAAAGCTTGCATCTCACGTTCCAGCATAGTTGGGCACAATCAAAACCGTACTGGCGCTTATTGGATATTGGATTCCATACAATGGCAGGGCTACTAGGGTACCGCCCGTCACAGTACCTGGCCTAGATCAGAGTACCGAGGACCACTCCCGATCCCCTGCAATACAAGACCGGAGCTACCCCTTACTGGATAGTCCGAATAAGATCACCCTGCGGTTGGGATCAGCAACCACCATACAGCCGAGATCAAAAAGGGACTCTAGACAGAGATGACCTTACCCTAATTGGGTGCTACCCACTTAGCCTTACCGCACCTCCCCTATTTTATCCATTCCCGATTGATGAGGCTTGAGGCTAAGCGTTACCTTTTTAAAGATCTCATTTACTTAGAATGCTCACCGTCCTCCAATGACGATGGTCTGATAGCATTCGGTCATACAAGTTGTCCTGGGTCTAGACAAACTGAATCACCGTCTTCATCATCTTCACGGTATTCATTCGCTATGTTCAAAACGGATCGAAGTGGTTTTCAGATAATTAAATCTGATCCCGGTCTCTTCGAAACGATCAGTGCATTGGCTAATGTTGATAGTCGGTTATTTAACTATCAAATTAATCAATCATTCAACCAATTATTTTATTTCCACCGAAAAACCCCAAGTCTTATTAAATTTAGATCTTAAATAAATTAAATCACTTTATCCCAAAAATGTACACTTAAAACATTTAAGTACAAAACTACTTTTATTCTTTATTCAAAATAATACTTATGAAATTCTATAATAGTTTCCCAAGTAAAACTTTAGCTAAAACTACTTTTTAAAATAAAACTATAGTATAAAGTATAAATACTTAATAATTACCCTTTAAGTCATAATACTAATTTAACCTTTAAAAATAACTAACTACTATAATTAACTTAATTAATATTTACTTTAAAATTTTCAAAACAACTAAATAATAAACTTTACAATTTTAAAACATTCTTTTCAAACACTCTTAAAACTTCTAATTTATACTTAAAAATCTTTATTTGAAAATATACTTAGCTTTTCAGGAAAATACACTTTCCACTCCAATATAGCCCATCTAATCCTTTATAAATCCTTCTCGATTTATCTACAGTTTAATTTACATCCCAATCTCGTAAATTTTCTTTCCCATACTTTTAAAAATAAAACCACTACTTATTTTTAAAACAATTTACTCATCCCCTTATAAATTTCCACCGTGAATTTATAATTCAAATTATGCACTGATAATTTCCCCACTTTATTTATAACCCAGTTTATAAATCCATAGCCTCATTCTCCTTTTAATCACTATTTCAAAAACACCTAATCGATTCTCTGAATTAATTTCATTTTGAAATTTATTTCTGGATTTATCAAAATTACCCCAAACCCTTAATTTCAAATCTACTTGCCTCTTCTGATTTAAAATCTTATTTAAATATTAAACATCAATTCCACACTTAATTTCAAAATTGCCATTTTTATTTCTCCCAAACCATTTTAAATCTTGAATTTAAAATAAATCATTTAATTCTTAAACAATATCATTTAAGACCTCAAAACTCTTTATTTCCCATTTATTCAAAATCCTTATTTTCCCATACCCCAGAATTTATTAAATAGGATTTCAAAATCAACCATTTACTTTTTCCCAAGTTCACCTTTTTTATTTACTCAACTTCACTATAAATAATTTACTTAAAACTTTCTTTTTATTTTCCTTTAAAAATCCAATCTTTATATTTTTGATATCTTAAAATACCAAAATATAATCAGCCAAACCATAACATCCAATAATTTTCAATTTACAATATAATCCATCACAAATTATCAAACAGATCATATCAGTAAATATGAGAATAAATTTAAATATTTTTGAGGAATCCAGTTAGATCCCTCCAACCTATTTCCTTGCATCCACCGACGTTAGCACAATATAAAAATACCAATCCCACTTCGAGGGGGATATTGCGGTATATAGGGTCATCCGCTATTATGCGGGGCGCATAGGGTCTCATCCGCTATATAATGCAGGAATATCAATCACTCCAACATATATATATATATACTACTATATATAATATCACATCCAGACTGATAATAATTAACAATTTCAATCAATCAACCAATAATTTAAATTCTAACTATTTAAATTCACCAGTAATCCAATTTGAGTGAGATTAACTCACCTATTATTTTTGTTTTGCAATCCGAACCAAATCGGCTATTTCCTTCATGATTTTGGACCTTGTACAAACATTGTATGGTTTATTAATATTTGAACTAATCGAACAATCTATTAGCATTTTAATTTAAACTAATTTTCCTTTGAATAATTTTTAGTAACTAAAATAATTGAACAAGTTAATTAAACGAGTTAATCCCATAATCCATTATTTTAAATAAACTAGTAAGCGCAAATATGTATGTATATTTTTATATAGATATATTTATTTTTTCTCCTGGATACAAGGTGAATCACTAATTGATATTTTGGGTATGCACACATTTTCAGACTTTGGTTGCCCGCATAAAAAAGTGAAAGATTTGATTAAGGCTAATGGGTGGGATTGCTCCTCTTTACCAATAAATCAAGATAAAAAGGAAATCATTCAATACATGCCTATCTACTATGGCAGAGACATGGACGTATGGGTCTGGAAGCCTACTGGAAATGAATTTTCTACTAAGGCCACCTGGGAGGAGATTAGACAAAAAGACAGCAAAGCTTCCTGGAGCAAAATTATATGGGATCACGTTAACAATCCAAAAATGGCTTTTACAGCTTATAAAGCTATTCTGAAGAGACTGCCGACAAGGGATAGACTATCGAAATGGGGTGTAGTAAATGAAACTGTCTGTGTCTTATGTAATCAGAGCTCAGAATCACATGAACACTTATTTTTTGAATGTAGTTTTGCTAACTCGGTGTGGACCTCGTGCAACAAATACCTAAATATAAGACCTTACTCTAACAACTTAATAGAACAAGTGGAGTACCTGAGTCGGAGAGGAGGCGACAAAGACGTTGAATCCAAGCTGCACAAAATCGCCATCACTGTGACTGCGTGGAGCATATGGAAAGAAAGGAATCGAAGAATTTTCCAGAATAAGCATAGAAAGCACACAGAAGTTAATGGATTAGCAATTGTGGACATGCAGATAATTATGAAGAGGATTAAGAGGGGGATTCTTACCAGGCAGGCACGAGACGAAGCTCATGTTGTAGGAGAGGACTGGAGCTTTCCATCGCAAGGAATCCCAAGTACGAGTCGTCAGTTCCAGCCGCCATGAAATGATTTGGGAGAGAAGCTTTTCCTTTTGCTTTTTGGAAAGGGTTAGTTTATGTCGGAATGTTCTGTACTTTGAGTTTGTACTGTTCAGCGTTGGCTGACTTTGTTCTGGGCTTTTAATGCCTTAATAAAATTTTACCAATTTACAAAAAATTTTTTTTTTTCTATATTTTCCTTTTCTTTGAAACCCATACACTTATAAAAATTAATTTATATAGATTCAAAATCTAATTTTATATAACTCTTCAATATTTTAAAATTCCTATATATTTTTCAAAATCTTACATATTTATTAAATTCTAATAAAATAAAATTCCTTTCAAACCTATATATTAAATAAAATAGAATTGTTTTAAATATCTTACTGTACAATATTTATTTTATTTTCTTCTGTTTTCTGTAACATATTCATATATATATATATATATATGTTATTAAATTTAAATGGAAACATATACCTTACTGCTATTATTTTTTTCTAACATCTATAGACATATATATATATACATAGAATTAAAATTAAAATTAAAATGGGTTTATACCTTACTGCCACTCCCTATAGCAACTTGCGAACATGCCTTTGACACTGTGACTTCAACCTCGGCCTCCGCTGCCTTCACACACCGCCGTCCCATCCACTCACGCGCACGCTAACGCTCACCACTCCCTCTGCCCGTACGCAGACCCACTACCAGCTGTTCCATCGCAGCAACCACGACTTCCTTCACAAATGATCGCGAGCCACCTCTCCTCGCGCTGCTCGAAATCGAGCTTCCCCGCTCGCAAACCCTAACTTAAAAACGCGGCCTTCCTCCATGCCGCCACCCTCGACATCACATCCCTTCGACTTTGCCTTCCCTCTCATCTTCCAATTGGCCATGCGCAAGTGCGCCTCCTCTTGTTTCGAACGAAATCGAACTCGCGGCCCTCACTATATTTTTTTTATACACTCAATTCGAATCGATTTGGTTTTGTTTATGAAAGAGGGAAGGAATAAATCACGAGTTTAAAACAAGGGCGGCCATTTCTTTTTCTTTTTTTGTTCTGTGGATGAGCGCGAATTGAAGACAATACGAGATAATTTCCTTCGATTCCAAAAAGTTCGAACAGAAGGGAAATATAAAAGGGGACTCACGATTATTTTTTTCTATCTTTCTTTGGCTAACATTTTATTTTTATTTATAATGAGCTCGGCTACTTTTAAAATGAAAACTGGAGGGACAAGATGAGATGGTTGCTTGTAGCAGATGAGCTATAGTGGTTAGAAGTGGAAGGGAAAAAGGTTTGATGTGAATATAAACGTCAATCAGGATAATATACATATATATATATATATTTAAATTATAAACCGTCTCGATTTTGCAACTTAAAATCCCGACCTCCTATCGAGGCGTGCCGCTAGGCGTTCATAATGTTATACCCTTATTCCAAACGCAATGAAAAAGGTTTTGAGTCCTAATTCGATCGTATGGAGAAGATAGCTTTTTGGACCCAGTATTTATATTGAATTTTCGATATTATTTTCGGTGCGTTTACATACCATACGACCAAATGACAACTCCAATTACTACGAAATTTGAAATCCGATAATAATACACTATTACAGATCCAATGGAACTTGTTTCGTCAAATTCCAAGACTATGCCCCGGAAGGCTATTTTTAAATATCAATTTAAACAATATAATTTCAAAACTGAACACGTCACTTTTAAATTCAATTTCAAAGCTTCTATTATCTGCAGTATCATTAATATAAATTTCATAAGCCTTCAAATTATTTTTAACAAGCTTAAAACCCAAGATTCAATATTTTACCCAATTCCCAATTATTAAATCAAATAATTAAATTATCCAATAAATAGAGATATTTGAATTTCAAGTTAAAGATTAACTTTTAAATATTTAAAATCAATTAAATAATCCAATTTCAATTATCCAAAATTCCGGGTCGTTACATTCCTCCCCTCCCCCTAAAAGAATTTCGTCCCCGAAATTGCTAGTTAAGAAAAATGGTCCACAACCCGTTAACTATAACCAAACAGTTTTTTTAACAACTTCCCAAAACAATTTATTGAAACCCATTATCGCTTTTCTAATTCCCACATTCATCCATGGATTTCAACCAATATTATTTACACAACCATTTCAAACTATCATTTAAAACCAAATTTAAATTACCAAAATTTATTTAAATTTTTTCTAACTCTCTAAAATTTTGAAATATTTCGCCAGCGTCTCCTTTGCGCATCTAGATCGGAACAACTACAAAATGCCTCTACGGCCCCAAATTTCAAAAGAAAACAAAAGCCAAGTGGCTAGATCAGAAAATCATCAAATTTCATATGACAATTTAAATACATACCTTTTTGTCGGGCAATTTAAATTTATCTTCTAAAATCAAAAACATCAATTTCTTTTGCTTTTAAATACTTGCATCCTACTTAGAAATAATATCCAATCACAGAATTCAAAATCATCTTATTCAATTCTTTTCAAAATTTTCATTATTTGCTTTAATTAAGCCTGTACGATGTCCATATATCATCCGTACGCAGAATCAAATCTGATCGATCACTCGACCACACAACTTCACTTCCAAACTAGTATCGTTCACACGACTCTCTAGTGCGGACTCAGATCCGTTTTCTTGATCATAAACAATCATTCTCCTTGCATAGCCATATACTACGATAGAGAATGTAACAACCCGCATATTTATCGATTTTATATTTAAATGTTTTATTTAAATATTTTATCGTTAGTCGGATGTTAGCCCGAAAAGCTACTTTTTGCATTCAGTCAAATTAGGACTCGAGACCACCTCCATTGAATTCAAAATGACGTTTGCGATCTTTTTGAGTGTAAACTTTGATATGTTTGGAGATAGTGAAATTTTTGTCACTTTTTGCTTTAGGCTTTGGTTTGGCCTGAACCACTTACTACCTCAGCCCAATCCCTTCCTTCTCTTCATAACTTTAAAGCTTCTTCAAAAATGATGGAGGGAATGGGAAATTAAAACTCCAAAGTCATAATCTTCATTGCTAATCCAACATCTACTCCGAATTCAAGTGAAGACATTGGATTCAAGCTTGTGATTGTTCTTCCATTGCTTTAAAGCTTCTCCATCATCAATTTCCGTGAAAAGGTGAGATTTTTATCTCACATCTTGCCTATAACTGTCATTGGACTGTTGGGAATGATTCCCTATCACTTGTGCACATGCATTTGCATTTGGTTTGGATTGAATTGGTGAAAAACCCAACTTTTCAGCGTGTTTGGAAAAATCTGGGCCTTAGGTCGCACTGTCTCGAAGAAGAAAGCCTGCATATTTTCGTTCTGGGCTTAGGTCGTTCGCATGAGGTAGGTCGTTCGGCAGATAGGTCGCGTGAAAATCCTAGGTCGCTAGGACTTAGGTCGTAGGCCGTTCGGTTAGGTCGTTTGAATTTAGGTCGCTCGGCCTGTTTCGTGTTAGGTCGCTCGCCCCAGATAGGTCGCGTGCTCCTTAGGTCGCTTGGCCTGCTTCCATTAGGTCGTTTGACCCATCGCCACTTTAGGTCGCTGGCCTCTAGGTCGCTCCACCATGGGCTGCTCGGCTAGGTCGTTCCCCACTAGGTCGCATGCCTGGCCCGTTTGCAGTTAGGTCGTTCGACCTTATATGCTCACATTTGTGTTAGGTCGCAACTTCGTTAGGTCGCATGACCCCCAACAACATTAGGTCGCTAGACCTTATTTACTTTAGGTCGCTAGACCTTATTACCTTTAGGTCGCAGGACCTCATTTCCCTTAGGTCGCATGATTCCTAAAGTCACTCGGCCCGTTCCACATTAGGTCGTAAGGCCTTAGATCGCTCCACGTTAGGTCGCACTTGTACTAGGTCGCACCTGGGTGGGCCGTGTGCTACTTCTTTAGCCTTCAACTCCTTAGGTCGCACCTTGTTTGGTCGCGCCCATTTCTTGTGTTGAACTTTGTTATGTTGCATCGCACTTCTTCTATGATGGTTTGGAGTTGATTTCTTTGGACTTTACTCACGTCTTCGAACGTGAATTTGTGATTCGATTTGTTTCAACAATCGTTTTGGTGACTTGTCACTCTAAAGACATAGAGGTTTCAATACTAGTAGTAAATATCAAAGCTCTTTCATCAAGACGATTTCAACTCTATTTTATTACAAAGCTCTTTTTCCTAAACCGTTTTCTAATCTATTAGTATATACAAGCCTTTACTTCACTCGGATGAGAAATCTAATTAAATGGCTTAGCAAAACAGGTGGTATGAAACACTTGAAGTTACTTCGTTGGTTAATTCTTGGACTTGTTCGATTGAACCTTTTTGTGACAATTTTCTAGTGAAGATTCACAGCTTGTTCGTAAATATTTAAGTTAAGCAAGTGGTTATGGGACATGAAGCTAAACTCATATATTTACTAGCTTGGTGTGATTGACACTTCTTGATGATCATGATGATCATTTCTGTGATTTAGACTAGCAACTGTGCGATGTCTCTTTGTCTACGAGGGAGACTAAACCCCGTTTGTGTGATGTTTCACCATCACATATGTGGGGTAGCGCCCCATGGTCTTCGGGCCATTCGTGTGTCAAAATTTAATAGGTAGCTTCCATGAGATAGCTTCTCGTTCTTGTGTTACACGTGTTGGTGAGTTTTCATGCTCCCGTTCTTGTGATAGGCCTCCCCCCTTTTTTATGTGATTTCTGGATTTTGTGTGTTGATTTCTGGAATTTGTGCTTCACCAATTTTCATGATTTTCATTGATATGTTTATCATTTTTGTGCTTTGGTGAATTCGTGTGTCATTGACTTGTTATGAATACAAGTTTAGGGTATGATGCCCTATTTTATCTTTGAGAAGATTCTTGTGATATTGATTAATTTCTTGTTGATTTTCAATTACATACTTATAGTAGTATGCCGTTATGGTGATTACCTGTTCATGCCATGTCTTTTACTTTATATACCATATCATCTGATATTTATAGCTAGACTAATCCGTTTATTATTTTCTTATAAATAATACTCGGGTCAGACCGAGATGTTTCAGGTGCTTCTTCTTGACTTCCCTCCAGGGATCTATTACTCTGACTTTTGGCTAACTACTTAGACTAGTAGTTTTTGTTGTACACATTTGAGATATCGACTCATTGTTGTATTCTTTTGTATAGCACATGTTGCTATTCCTTTTGTATTATCGTGGATCTTTCTGACCACTACTCTGATGTACACTTTCATGTGTTATATATATATATTCATATCTTTTTCCGCCTTTGTGATATGGATGTCTGTGACTGATTTATGTTATGATTATTTCTATGTTTGTTTCCGAGGATTTTATATAGCCACTGTGTGATAGCTTTGAGTTTGTATCGGTATGTCGGATTTCCTCCTTAAAAGATATGCATTCTACACTATCTGACATATCGGTGCTCGCACAAAGAAGTTACACGGATGGTCGCTCCTCAACAGCCTTATTCTCCATGCTAGTTAACAGCATTACTCCGTAATGTTCTTGGCTAGTTTGGGTATAGAGGTGGGCCGTCACGGCTTGGTATCACTGCCAAACTTCGAAACAATGTGGAATAACTTAACAAGGATCATCGTCCTTAGTCCAACTTAGGAGTCGTGCCTTAGGATTTAATTCGAGTCTTCGTACCGATTTATCCTATTTCCCTTTTATGAATCCTTGTTTTATCTATCAAGATTTGCTTGATATTCATTTGGAGAATAACTTTTCTTCTTTTCTCTTTCTAAAAGAAGAGAATGTCTAGACCAGGTCGTCCTAGAGCTGGACCATCTACCGTTACTCCCCAGGATGGAGTTTTTATGACCGCTCAACAGAGTCTTGATTTAGTAAAGAATGCTCAGGCAGCTGGTCCTAATCAGGAACCTACTCATCCTAAGTCTGGATTTTCATGCTTGTGCAACGACTATACCAACTTGGGTGGGAAACCATTCAAAGGTTCCGAAACTATTATCGAGGTCCAGGCTTGGCTAAGGACATGCGATAGAATCTTTTCTCGCATGAATCTTATCGATCTTCACCGTGTTCAGGTGGCCTCCAGTATGCTCCAAGAGAGAGCATTGGACTAGTACGAACTTCTTATTTCTGAGATTAATGAAGCGGATCTCACCTGGGAGCAATTCCGGGAACACTTCGAATTAAAATTCGTGCCAGAAGCAGAGAAAGTGACATTGGCTCGACGTTTCATAGACCTTGTTCAAGGTGAATCTTCCGTGGCAGATTATGTCGCATCCTTCGAGTCACTGTCTAAATATGGGGTTGAATACATGAACACCCCATTGAAGAAGAATCAAAGATTTGTCTATGGCTTAAACAAGAATCTCAAGAAGCCATTACTTCTAAAATTAGAAGTTTCTTTCGATCAACTCATAGATATCGCTCTTCGTCTTGAAGAGACTGATAAGGACAGTGATGTTGAAGTGGTGGCTGCCAAACCAAACTCCAATAACAAGAAAAGGCCGAACAAGTTCAAAGGTCCTTATCCCAACAAAAAGGGTAAACAAGCAACTCCTGCTGCAAAGACACTTTCCCCCAGTGATGGGAAATGCTTCAACTGTGGTGCTAAGGGTCATTTTGCGAACAAGTGTTCAAAGCCCCGCTCTTGTCGCTATTGTAAAAGTCCAGATCATTTTATGCATCTATGCCCTAAGCTTCAAGGCAAGGAAGGAAAGTTAAACGTGGCTAAAGCCCCTGGCAACACATCTCGCGGTCAAGGTATGTCTCATTCTGTCCTTGATGGCATTATTATATTTCATGATCAACCTATTAGAGTTCTCTTTGATACGGGTGCATCCCATTCTTTTATATCAAAGGAACTCGTCGATACTTTTTCTTTAAGTGTTGTTGCTTTAATGACTTCTTTACGAATTGCGAATCCGGTTGGTGGATCCGCAACTCTTAGTTTGCTTTGTAAAGATGTGGAGATTATTTTGTGTGACTTTCCTTTCCTAGCCGATTTGCATGTCATGCGTTACTTAGGCTTTGGAATGATTTTGGGTATGGATTGGCTTAATCGTTATGAAGCTCATATCCTATGTCCTGAGCGGACTATTTATCTCTGATATCCGCAATCTGTAAAGCAGATTTCTATTATTCTTAAGGATTCGGATTTCGGCTTGACAACATCTTTATATTCTTTAAATCCTCGTGATGACGATGAAGATGAGGAGGAGGATGTCATTTCTCTTATTCACGTTGTTCGTGAATTTTCCGACATATTTGAGCCCGTTTTAGGATTACCACCTAAGCGAGCAATTGAGTTCAGAATTAATCTTGTATCTGGAGCTCAACCTATTACTCGTCCTCCTTATCGCATGTCCAATAAGGAGAATGAAGAGATGCGTAAACAATTATCCGAATTGGAGACGAAGAAATTTATTCGCTCTAGTTCCTCGCCTTGGGGAGCTTCAGCAATTTTCGTGAAGAAATCCGATGGTACGCTTAGGCTTTGCATCGACTACCGCAAGCTTAATGATCTTACTATTAAGAATAAATATCCTTTACCTCGGATTGATGATCTATTTGATTAGCTTAGTGGTGCTAGAGTCTTTTCACAATTGGACTTGGCTACCGGTTTTCATCAGCTTCGTATTGCAGAGGATAGTATTCCTTTGACTTCGTTCCGTACTCGTTATGTATCTTATGAATGGCTAGTTATGCCATTTGGTTTAACGAATGCTCCGGCTTATTTCGTTGACCTTATGAATCGAGTTTTCAAAGATTTCCTCGATCGGTTTGTCCTCATCTTTATTGATGATATTCTTGTGTATTCTAAAACCGAGGAGGAACATGAAAAGCATCTTCGGATTGTATTGGAAACTCTGAGGAGTAATCAATTAAAAGAAAATTTTTCTAAATGCCACTTTTGGCAATCTAGTGTGAAGTTCCTCGGTCATATTATTTCCGAATCTGGAATATCAGTGGATCCTTCAAAGATTGAAGCGATTCAAGATTGGAAGAGACCGGAGAGCATGACTGAAATCCGTAGCTTTCTCGGATTGGCAGGTTACTACCGCCGTTTCATAAAAGACTTTTCTAAGATTGTCGTGCCTCTTACTGGCTTAACAAAGAAAGGTGTTAAATACATTTGGTCGGACAAATGTGAAACTTCTTTTCAGAAATTAAAAGAACTCCTTTCTAATGCTCCTATTCTTGTTATCCCCGAAGGGAATCAAGATTTTGTGGTTTACACCGATGCTAGTCGCGTTGGTTTGGGTGCCGTTCTTATGCAAAAAGAACGTGTTATTGCTTATGCTTCTAGGCAATTGAAGCCGGCTGAGACTAGATATGCCACACATGATTTAGAACTCGCGGCTATCATTTTCGCCCTTCGAATTTGGCGACATTATCTATTGGGAGAAAAATTTATTCTCTATACTGATAATAAGTCTTTGAAATATTTATTTTCTCAAAAGGAACTAAATTTGCGTCAACAATGTTGGCTCAAATTCCTTGCTTCTTATGATCTTGACATCCTTTATACTCCCGGAAAGGGGAATCGAGTTGCTGATGCTCTTAGTCGTAAGCAACAAGCGGTTGTCTCTATGATGATATCTAAATGGCATGATCTCGAGGTTTTATCCACTTATGAGATTAGAGATCGTGTACCCGATTTATGTTCATCTCTGGTTTTATGTAGCCTTGAGGCTCATCCTTCTCTTTTTGACCGCATTCTTGAAGCTCAAAGACAAGATCCCGAATTGGCTCTTCTTGGCCAAAATATTAAGGATAGAGTTGATATTGAAGGTTTGAAAGACTTTGATATTGATTCTCGTGGCGGCATTCGAAAATTTGGTAGAATTATCGTACCAAATATTAGTGATCTTTGTAAAGATATTCTAGAAGATTCTCATCGTTCCAAATATTCCATTCATCCCGGTAGTAGTAAAATGTATGCGGATATGAAGCGACTTTATTACTGGGAGGGAATGAAATCTGATATTGCTAACTTTGTTAAGTGTTGCATGACTTGCCAACTTGTCAAGGCTGAACATCAAAGGCCCGGTGGGTTATTGCAACCTTTGGAAATTCTAATTTGGAAGTGGGACCAAATTTCCATGGACTTTATTGATGGCCTTCCTCGTTCTCGTTCGGGTCATGATAGCTTATGGGTGATTGTTGATAGACTTACTAAATCCGCCCATTTTATTCCCGTTCGGTCGAACCGAACCGTTCCTCTTCTGGCCAAACTCTTTGTCAAAGAAATTGTTAAATTGCATGGAGTCCCTACTTCCATTGTTAGTGATCGTGATCCATTATTTACTAGTGGATTCTAGAAGAGTCTTCAAAAAGCTTTGGGAACGAAGCTTAATTTTAGCACCGCTTATCACCCCCAGTCCGATGGACAAACTGAGCGTGTGAATCAAACTCTTGAAGATCTTCTTCGTTCTTGTGTGCTTGATTTCGGTGGAAGTTGGAAAGATCATATTTCACTTGTTGAATTTTCCTACAATAACAGCTTCCAATCTAGTATTGGTATGGCACCTTTCGAGGCACTCTATGGAAGGCCATGCCGATCTCCTTCTTGTTGGCTTGAGGCCGGTGAGAAGCTGGTTTTAGGTCCAGATTTTATTCGTGATTCCACAGAAAAGATTGAACTTATTCGACATAGGATGAAAGAAGCTCAGAATAGACAAAAATCCTATGCCGATAATCGAAGAAGAAAATTAGAATTTTCTGTTGGAGATCTTGTATTTGTTCGTGTTTCACCTATGAAAGGTGTTGTACGTTTCAGTCGATCGGGAAAGTTAGCACCTCGATATATTGGGCCATTTCCTATCACTGAACGTATTGGTTCCATGGCTTATCGCCTTTCATTACCGGCTCAGTTTTCTGCCATGCATGACGTGTTTCACGTTTCTCAATTATGGAAGTGCCTTCGGGATTCCGATTCTATTCTTGAGCCCGGTGTTGTGGAAGAGATTGAAGTTTCACCGAATTTAACTCATGAGCAGCATCCTATTCGAAATATTGCTTCGGAGGTCAAACGACTTCGAAATAAAGATGTTCCGCTTGTGAAGGTTCAATGGTCCTCAAATCCTAAGGATTGCTCTTGGGAAACTAGAGAATTCATCGAATGAACACACCCGGAATTAATTTCTCCTGCTCCTTGAGGTGAACTTCTTATTTCAAATTTCTTTTGTGTTAATATGCTTTTATGGTTGTTACTTTTTATTTCCATCTTATATATTGCGAGGACGCAATTTCTTTAAGGAGGGGAGTCTGTAACAACCCGCATATTTATCGATTTTATATTTAAATGTTTTATTTAAATATTTTATCGTTAGTTGGATGTTAGCCCGAAAAGCTATTTTTTGCATACAGTCAAATTAGGACTCAAGACCACCTCCATTGAGTTCAAAATGACGTTTGCGGTCTTTTTGAGTGTAAACTTCGATATGTTTGGAGATAGTGAAATTTTTGTCACTTTTTGCTTTAGGCTTTGGTTTGGGCTGAACCACTTACTAACTCAGCCTAATCCCTTCCTTCTCTTCATAACTTCATATACATTAAAGCTTCTTCAAAAATGGTGGAGGGAATGGGAAATTAAAGCTCCAAAGTCATAATCTTCATTGCTAATCCAACATCTACTCCGAATTCAAGTGAAGACATTGGATTCAAGCTTGTGATTGTTCTTCCATTGCTTTAAAGCTACTCCATCATCAATTTCCATGAAAAGGTGAGATTTTTATCTCACATCTTGCCTATAACTATCATTGGACTATTGGAAATGATTCCCTATCACTTGGCACATGCATTTGCATTTGGTTTGGATTGAATTGGTGAAAACCCCAACTTTTCAGCGTGTTTGGAAAAATCTGGGCCTTAGGTCGCACTGTCTCGAAGAAGAAAGCCTGCATATTTTCGTTCTGGGCTTAGGTCGTTCGCATGTGGTAGGTCGTTCGGCAGATAGGTCGCGTGAAAATCCTAGGTCGCTAGGACTTAGGTCGTAGGCCGTTCGGTTAGGTCATTTGAATTTAGGTCACTCGGCCTGTTTCGTGTTAGGTCGCTCGCCCCAGATAGGTCGCGTGCTCCTTAGGTCGCTTGGCCTGCTTCCGTTAGGTCGTTTGACTCATCGCCACTTTAGGTCGCTGGCCTCTAGGTCGCTCCACCATGGCTGCTCAGCTAGGTTGTTCCCCACTAGGTCGCATGCTTGGCCCGTTTGCAGTTAGGTCGTTTGACCTTATATGCTGACATTTGTGTCAGGTCGCAACTCCGTTAGGTCGCATGACCCCCAACAACATTAGGTCGCTAGACCTTATTTACTTTAGGTCGCTAGACCATATTACCTTTAGGTCGCAGGACCTCATTTCCCTTAAGTCGCATGATTCCTAAAGTCACTCGGCCCGTTCCACATTAGGTCGTAACGCCTTAGGTCGCTCCACGTTAGGTCACACTTATACTAGGTCGCACCTGGGTGGGCCGTGTGCTACTTCTTTAGCCTTCAACTCCTTAGGTCGCACCTTGTTTGGTCGCGCCCATTTCTTGTGTTGAACTTTGTTATGTTGCATCACACTTCTTCTATGATGGTTTCGAGTTGATTTCTTTGGACTTTACTCACGTCTTCGAACGTGAATTTGTGATTCGATTTGTTTCAACAATCATTTTGGTGACTTATCACTCTAAAGACATAGAGGTTTCAATACTAGTAGTAAATATCAAAGCTCTTTCATCAAGACGATTTCAACTCTATTTTATTACAAAGCTCTTTTTCCTAAACCGTTTTCTAATCTATTAGTATATACAAGCCTTTACTTCACTCGGATGAGAAATCTAATTAAACGGCTTAGCAAAACAGGTGGTATGAAACACTTGAATTTACTTCGTTGGTTAATTCTTGGACTTGTTCGATTGAACCTTTTTGTGACAATTTTCTAGTGAAGATTCACAGCTTGTTCGTAAATATTTAAGTTAATCAAGTGGTTATGAGACATGAAGCTAAACTCATATATTTACTAGCTTGGTGTGATTGACACTTCTTGATGATCATGATGATCATTTCTGTGTTTTAGACTAGTACCTGTGCGATGTCTCTTTGTCTACGAGGGAGACTAAACCCCGTTTGTGTGATGTTTCACCATCACATATGTGGGGTAGCGCCCCATGGTCTTCGGGCCGTTCGTGTGTCAAAATTTAATGGGTAGCTTCCATGAGATAGCTTCTCGTTCTTGTGTTACACGTGTTGGTGAGTTTTCATGCTCCCGTTCTTGTGATAGGCCTCCCCCCCTTTTTTATGTGATTTCTGGATTTTGTGTGTTGATTTCTGGAATTTGTGCTTCACCAATTTTCATGATTTTCATTGATATGTTTATCATTTTTGTGCTTTGGTGAATTCGTGTGTCATTGACTTGTTATGAATACAAGTTTAGGGTATGATGCCCTATTTTATCTTTGAGAAGATTCTTGTGATATTGATTAATTTCTTGTTGATTTTCAATTACATACTTATAGTAGTATGCCGTTATGGTGATTACCTGTTCATGCCATGTCTTTTACTTTATATACCATATCATCTGATATTTATAGCTAGACTAATCCGTTTATTATTTTCTTATAAATAATACTCGGGTCAGACCGAGATGTTTCAGGTGCTTCTTCTTGACTTCCCTCCAGGGATCTATTACTCTGACTTTTGGCTAACTACTTAGACTAGTAGTTTTTGTTGTACACATTTGAGATATCGACTCATTGTTGTATTCTTTTGTATAGCACATGTTGCTATTCCTTTTGTATTATCGTGGATCTTTCTGACCACTACTCTGATGTACACTTTCATGTGTTATATATATATATTCATATCTTTTTCCGCCTTTGTGATATGGATGTCTGTGACTGATTTATGTTATGATTATTTCTATGTTTGTTTCCGAGGATTTTATATAGCCACTGTGTGATAGCTTTGAGTTTGTATCGGTATGTCGGATTTCCTCCTTAAAAGATATGCATTCTACACTATCTGACATATCGGTGCTCGCACAAAGAAGTTACACGGATGGTCGCTCCTCAACAGCCTTATTCTCTGCGCTAGTTGACAGCATTACTCCGTAATGTTCTTGGCTAGTTTGGGTATAGAGGTGAGGCGTCACAGAGAATTTCCAGAATCAATCAAAAATCCATATCCAGGGTTCACCGTCGAAAATCGAGTGAAAAATCCCAACTCGGATCAATATAAATATCTCGAAATTATGTGCTCGAATCTAGATCAAATCGCTATGCGAATAACATACGTACATCCTACATATTTATCTTAATTGATTATTAATTATATCAATTCTCTTTTTATTCACATTTATTTTGATTTCTATTCACTTATCCACCCTTATCATTTCACACGCCTTTACTAAATCTTCATTCAAGTACTTACTTAGTATTTTTCCCACCACTAATCTTATTTAAGAATTCCACCATTTCTTCTTAAGTCTATTACAACTATTATATACAACTTCTTATATTTAATCCACTAATTTATCTCATCTTTCAATCAAATCGTATTCCCAACTTTTAGTTTTATTTAGCCCAACTCAAACTAAATTTTCAATTCTACCTTATTTTAACATAACTTAAATTCAATATCATCCAGATATTCAGTTCCCATTCCATTTAGTTACACTACATTAATTTGTTCAATCCCAAATTATTTCCAACTTGATAAAAAAAAATTCAATGTCCATTCCATTAGGCTACTTAGACTTTTTCCTCAAATTCACTTTTTATTTAACTTAATTCAGTTAAATTCCTTTTCCATTCAAAATTTTTAAACTTCCCTAAGTTTTCCAATGTTATTTAAATTCCATTCACTACTCTCTTCCAATTTACTTCATCAAATTGGCTTACTTTCCAATTCATTTCATTTTCACACTTATTTTAATTTAAATCTTCTTCAAGTTAAATTTTATTCTAATGAATTTTCAAATTTTTATAAGTTCCCGAACTTATTTATACTCTATAAACATTTTTAAATAACTTCCAGAGTTTAAGCAATTACTTAAGCATTTCAAAATCATTTTTGAAAACATATATATCCAAGTCCTTTTGTATATCAAATTATTCTTTGAATTTCAAAACCAAACCCAGTTTTTCAAACAACTCCAATTTAAACATTCAAGTAGCAATTTCTCCCTTGGAAACTCGAAAATGAATATTGATGATGGTGCAGTCATCACCGAAATTATTTTCCAGCGACCAAAGCGAGTTTAATGCTCTTACTTCTTTTTTTTAAACATTTCAAATATTTTTAAATTCCAACTCTCACCAGAATTCATATCTAATTCAAAAATATTTCCCAAAATATCACTATTATTCCTCCAAAGCCTTTGAAAATCATTTTCAAACCCAAAGGGAATTAAACTTTCCCAAATTTTCGAATTTCAAA
Organism: Allium fistulosum; assembly: GCA_030737815.1. NCBI lineage: Eukaryota > Viridiplantae > Streptophyta > Magnoliopsida > Asparagales > Amaryllidaceae > Allium > Allium fistulosum. Next base: position 406,848,541 of record CM060908.1, on the reverse strand, counting down.
TCCTATCAATCTATATTCAAATATTACTTTGGAATTTTATCCCATTTCAAATTATAAATTCATATTTACAAACTCTGTTTTGTTATACAATTATTTCTCTTAACCTTTCGTTATAATTTTAATTTTTATTCAATTTCCACAACACAATGATAATAGTCTAATATTATCATTTCCTATCAACCAAGCACACATATTTAACTATAATAATTTACAAAAAATTATTTCTTTTATATATAAAAATAATTTTGGGCAAAATTATTTCATTTACCCCATTTAAAACAATACTATGTCGAATTGTTCTATTCAAGTGTTTAGAGATCCCTATCAATAATGTTAATTACTCGTATTGACCAGAATCCATAAACCACTCAACAAACCAATCAACACAATATAAAAAAATTATATTCACCAAAAAATACGCCCTCATATCTATTAATACACTCAAACTCATTCTAGGGCACTACTGACCCCATCTCTAATGAGTAATCCCCGATAGAGCCAAGGTTCTCGCTTAACCTTCTGCTCCGATACCACTGTAACAACCTGAAAGATTTTCGACCTCGAAAATCGACATCAATACGTTCACTGTATTACATGTCGAACAATCGAATGCCGGAAATACCAGGTCGTTAGGGAAAAGAAGAAAGAGGTAGAAGAAGAAGAAGAAAACAACAACACAGAATCTCACAATCACAGCGGAACAATATATAATAGATAACAACCGATCTTTATACAAAAAGAACTATTACTGTTTTATAAATTACATCATCAGAGTACACACCAAACAATAACACAACACTAGACAGTTATAATAACTTGTCTTCACAAAAGCTGACTATACAGCATACCATACATAGCGGAATATAAGTCAGATACAAGATATACGTCTCCGTCATCCATCTCGTATCTTGAGCTCCATAGCATCCTATCCTGTATCTGTAATACTGGGTCTGACCCGAGCAATATAATAAAATAACATCCAAGTCAGTCTGGAAAACCGGTGTGAGAAACACACTCAATTGAATTATTAAAGTTTTATTTCAAAATCCTTTGAAACAAAGGTATCTCGTAAGACCACGCCACAAATAAACATGCCGGGTTTTTACCTTACGACAACCAAAACATTTTTATCAAATCCGTCTAATATTATAATATTGTCTATAGAAAGTAAAATAGAATCTAGCTGAAAACCTTGAATCTCATGTTCCAGCATAGTTGGGTACAATCAAAACCGTACGGGCGCTTATTGGAGATTGGATTCCATGCAATGGCAGGGCTACTGGGGTACCGCCCTTTACAGTACCTGGCCTAGATGAGAGTACCGAGGATCACTCCCGATCCCCTGCAATACAAGACCGGAGCTACCCTTTACTGGATAATCCGAAAACGATCACCCCGCGGTTGGGATCAGCAACCGCCACACAGCCGAGATCAAAAAGGGACTCTAGACAGAGATGACCTTACCCTAATTGGGTGCTACCCACTTAGCCTTGCTGCACCTCCCATGTTTTAGCCATTCTCGGTTGATGAGGCTTGAGGCTAAGTGTTACCTTTTTAAAGATCTCATTTACTTAGAATGCTCACCATCCTCCAATGACGATGGTCTGATAGCATTCGTCCATAAAAGTTGTCCAGGGTCTGGACAAACCGAATCACCATCTTCATCATCTTCATGGTATTCATTCGCTACGTTCAAAATGGATCGAAGTGGTTTTCGGATAATTAAATCTGATCCCGGTCTCTTCGAAACGATCAGCGCATTGGCCAATGTTGATAGTCGGTTATTTAACTATCAAATTAAACAATCATTCAACCAAATATTTTATTTCCACTGAAAAACCCTAAGTCTTATTAAATTTAGATCATAAATGAATTAAATCACTTTATCCCAAAAATGTACACTTAAAACATTTAAGTACAAAACTACTTTTATTCTTTATTCAAAATAATACTTATGAAATTCTATAATAGTTTCCCAAGTAAAACTTTAGCCAAAACTACTTTTTAAAATAAAACTATAGTAAAGTATAAATACTTAATAATTACCCTTTAAATCATAATACTAATTTAACCTTTAAAAATAACTAACTACTATAATTAACTTAATTAATATTTACTTTAAAAATTTCAAAACAACTAAATAATAAACTTTACAATTTTAAAACATTCTTTTCAAACACTTTTAAAACTTCTAATTTGTACTTAAAAATCTTTATTTGAAAATATACTTAGCTTTTCAGGAAAATACACTTTCCACTCCATTATAGCCCATCTAATCCTTTATAAATCCTTCTCGATTTATCTCCAGTTTAATTTACATCCCGATCCCGTAAATTTTCTTACCCATACTTTTAAAAATAAAACCACTATTTATTTTTAAAACAATTTACTCATCCCCTTATAAATTTCCACCATGAATTTATAATTCAAATTATCCACTGATAATTTCCCCACTTTATTTATAACCCAATCTATAAATCCATAGCCTCATTCTCCTTTTAATCACTATTTCAAAAACACCTAATTGATTCTCTAAATTAATTTCATTTTGAAATTTATTCTGGATTTATCAAAATTATCCCAAACCCTTAATTTCAAATCTACTTGCCTCTTCTGATTTAAAATCTTATTTAAATATGAAACATCAATCCCACATATAATTTCAAAATTCCCTTTTTTATTTCTCCTAAACCATTTTAAATCCTGAATTTAAAATAAATCCTTTAATTCTTAAACAATATCATTTAAGTCCTCAAAACTCTTTATTTCCCATTTATTCAAAATCCCTATTTTCCCATACCCCGGCATTTATTAAATAGGATTTCAAAATCAACCATTTACTTTTTCCCAAGTTCACCCTTTTTATTTACTGAACTTCACTATAAATAATTTACTTAAAACTTTCTTTATATTTTCCTTTAAAAATCCAATCTTTATATTTTTGATATCTTAAAATACCAAAATATATTCAGCCAAACCATAACATCCAATAATTTTCAATTTACAATCTAATCCATCACAGATTATCAAACAGATCATATCACCGAATATGAGAATAAATTTAAATATTTTTTAGGAATCCAACTGGATCCCTCCAACCTATTTCCCTGCATCCACCGACGTTAGCACAATATAAAAATACCAATCCCACTTCAAGAGGGATATCGCGGTATATAGGGTCATCCGCTATTATGCGGGGCGCATAGGGTCTCATCCGCTATATAATGCAGGAATATCAATCACTCCAATATATATATATATACACTACTATATATAATATCACATCCAAACTGATAATAATTAATAATTTCAATCAATCAACCAATAATTTAAATGCTAACTATTTAAATTCACCAGTAATCCAATTTGAGTGAGATTAACTCACCTTTTATTTTTGTTTTGCAATCCGACCCAAACCGGCTATTTCCTTCATGATTTTGGACCTTGTACAAACATTGTATGGTTTATTAATATTTGAACTAATCGAACAATCTATTAGCATTTTAATTTAAACTAATTTTCCTTTGAATAATTTTTAGTAACTAAAATAATTGATAAAGTTAATCCCATAATCCATTATTTTAAAATAAACTAGTAAGTGAAAATATGTATGTATATTTTTATATAGGTATATTTATTTTTTCTATATTTTCCTTTACTTTGAAACCCATACACTTATAAAAATTAATTTATATAGATTCAAAATCCCATTTTATATAACTCTTTAACATTTTAAAATTCTTATATATTTTCCAAAATCTTACATATATATATTAAATTCTAATAAAATAAAATTCCTTTCAAACCTATATATTAAATAAAATAGAATTTTTTTTAAATATCTTACTGTACAATATTTATTTTATTTTCTTCTATTTTTTGTAACATATTCATATATATATGTTATTAAATTTAAATTGAAACATATACCTTACCGCTATTTTTTTTCTAACATCTATATATATACACACACACACACATAGAATTAAAATTATAATTAAAATGGGTTTATACATTACTGCCACTCCCTACAGCATCTTGCGAACATGCCATCGACACTGTGACTTCAACCTCGGCCTCCGCTGCCTTCAAACGTCGCTGTCCCATCCACTCATGCGCACGCTAACTCCCACCACTCCCTCTACCCGTACGCAGACCCACCACCAGCTATCCTATCGTAGCAACCACGACTTCCTTCACAAATGATCGCGAGCCACCTCTCCTCACGCTGCTCGAAATCGAGCTCCCCCGCTCGCAAACCCTAACTTAAAAACTCGACCTTCCTCCATGCCGCTACCCTCGACATCACATCCCTTCGACTTTGCCTTCCCCTTCGCCTTCCAATTGGCCACGCGCAAGTGCGCCTCCTCTTGTTTCGAATGAAATCGAACTCACGGCCCTCACTATATTTTTTTTATACACTCAATTCGAATCGATTTGGTTTTGTTTATGAAAGAGGGAAGGGATAAATCACGAGTTTAAAACAAGGGCGGCCATTTCTTTTTTTGATCTGCGGATGAGCGCGAATTGAAGACAATGTGAGATCATTTCCTTCGATTCCAAAAAGTTCGAACAGAAGCGAAATATAAAAGGGGTCTCACAATTATTTTTTTCTCTCTTTCTTTGGCTAACATTTTATTTTTATTTATAATGAGCTCGGCTACTTTTAAATTGAAAACTGGAGGGACAAGATGAGATGGTCGCGTGTAGAAGATGAGCTACAGTGGTTAGAAGTGGAAAGGAAAAAGGTTTGATGTGAATATAAACGTCAATCAGGATAATATATATATTTATTTATTTAAATTATAAACCGTCTCGATTTTGCAACTTAAAATCCCGACCTCCTATCGAGGCGTGCCGCTAGGCGTTCATAATGTTATACCCTTATTCCGAACACAATGAAAAAGGTTTCGAGTCCTAATTCGATCGTATGGAGAAGATAGCTTTTTGGACCCATTATTTATATTGAATTTTCGATATTATTTTCGGCGTGTTTACATACCGTACGACTACACAACAACTCCAATTACTACGAAATTTGAAATCCGATTATAATACACTATTACGGATCCAATGGAACTGGTTTTGTCGAATTCCGAGACTGTGCCCCGAAAGGCTATTTTTTTAAATATCAATTTAAACGATATAATTTCAAAACTGAACACATCACTTTTAAAATCAATTTCAAAGCTTCTATTATCTTCAGTATCATTAATAAAAATTTCATAAGCCTTCAAATTATTTTTAACAAGCTTAAAACCCAAGATTCAATATTTCACCCAATTCCCAATTTTTAAATCCAATAATTAAATTATCCAATAAATAGAGATATTTTAATTTCAAGTTAAAGATTAACGTTTAAATATTTAAAATCAATTAAATATTCCAATTTCAAATATCCAAAATTCCGGGTCGTTACAGAACCTTTCGCAGTTATTCGAAACTAATGGACATGGCATCAAACACTTGGTACATAGTGTATTGGAGAAAGGCGGAAGGAAAAGATGGTGTCGAAGGCATGCTTGTGAAGGGGTTGAAGCTGCTTTTGTTTGCTTTTTCTTTTGAACACCTTTGATACCCTAGCTGCCGCATTAAAACCTTTTGCCTTAGTAAGAGGCTGCTTTTACAACTCTTGAAATCAATTAGTTCGAAGGGTAGGGTTTCAAATCGATACCCTTCTGCAACCATTGAAGCCATTTTCTTTCAACTTATACTTGCGAAAGGGTGAGTACCGCTCCCATACCTTTCACCATGATTGAAGTCGCTTAAACACTTTTTACTTGAATACGATGCTTTTGAAAGGTATGTTTTTGAATCTTTCGAAAGGCATATTTTTATGTGTTTCGAAAGGTTTTTAAGTGCTTCGAAAGGAATGTTACCAAGTGGTCAAAAGATATATTTCATGGTTTCGAAAGAGGATGTCTAAAATTTTAAGCAATTAATTCGAAAGGTCCTGCCGCTAGAATAGAGTGGCGAAAGGGGCATAGCCACTTGCTTGTAACCCATTAGTAAAATGGAAGGAGATGGAGGGATGGTTGCTCCATGAAGTTGAAAGGGGAAGTGATGGAGGGTAACTCAGGATGTCACGATGATCCAAAAGATATAGTCGAAAGCCTTAGTTTTCAAATTTGAGAACCCAATCTCATTTTTAAAGTAAACAAATGGCGATGTAAATGAGTTTTGAAATGGCATTTAACTTTGAAATTTTAGAGGAAGCTTTCCTTGCTAAAGATAAAGGGTTAAGGTATTAACCATATTTCATTAGAAAAATGATTACAAGGAATTTAACCATGGATGTTTATATTATTATGTTGATCAGTTATCATTAATGCTTGTGTAACTGTATTCACTTCATTTATAACCTATAACTGCATCTTGGGGTGTTAAGGGCAGAATAAAATGCTAGGTTGACGTAGTAGTGAATATACATTGAATTTAACACCTGTGAGAGTAGAATTGCATCCAGAAGGTCAGATAGACTAGAATATAGGATACCCGAGACTGATCAAAGGATTATTGGTTTATATTGGTTCTTAGTAAGTCCATAAAACTATGTTATGGAAATTGTTATTGGCAAGGCCCAATAGGTTCTTAGTGATCCTATGAAAACTATGTCCGGAATAAGTTATTGAAAGAGATCAATAGGTTCATAGACAGCCCATGAAAACTATGGCATGAGAGATGTTATTGGTAGAAACCAATAGGTTCATAGTGATCCCATGAAGACTATGATTGGATAATGTTATTGGTCGAAACCAATAGGTACATAGTGATCCCATGAAAACTATGATTGGGTAATAGTATTGGTAGAAACCAATAGGTTCATAGTAATCCCATGAAAACTATGAAAGTGGATAGGAAATCCATAATGAATTGAACAAGTTATTAGTCAGCCCATAAAAACTAATAGGTTAATAGTGGCCCTAGAAACTATAAATTGAGACAGATAGTCAGGTGAATGGGGATGTGAAGCTCAAAGCATATTGCATGTTTGCATATCATCATGATACATTTTATTATGTTCTGTCTTAACCATTGTGGATGCAGGTGCATAGTATATGGTTAATATAAATTGGGTTAAGATACTAGTGAGGGGAAAACCCGTTCTGCTAAGCGGCATGGTCTCACTAGATATCTATATGGTTCGAGATGGTAGGTTATTATTCACACCAGACTTTTTGTCTAACTTGAAGTTCATTTTTTCCCCTTAAACTCTCGGGTGCTTAATAGATTTTGAGTAGTTTGAGAGTTAAGTTTTTCATGTTCTCCTTTAGACGAATAAGCTTCGGGAGACGTGCAGGAGGCAAGCTATCTATTAGGAGTTCTTTCTGTTTGATTCCGTTGTGTTATTGGATGCAATGGCAAAGTTGTTTAGTATATATTTAGACTCTGATCAACCAAGGAGGCATCTTCATATGTCGCTCTTGGCATATTTTGTAATACATTGTAATTTCTCTAAACGTGGTTTATGTATGGGATTATGTAATGAATCTGAAATAAAATGAAAAATTTGTATTAAATTGAGTTTTAAAATTTTTCATGTTCATGCATTTCTAGTATGTCAATGTATCTAACATTACCGCATTTGGTCACTAAGAATTAACAACTATGGATGATTACAGCATCCGTAGCGGTTAGTTTTGGGCCTCCAAATGGGGGATGTTACAAGTTGGCATTAGAGCATAGGTTTATGTAAATTTAAAAGAAATTTGAACCTATAAGATTTGCAAAACATAACCCAATGAATCAGAGAATGAGACCGAGGTTTGGGTTAATGCTATAGTAACATACTTGCATTTGTTATATATCTCTATAAGTATGTATTCCCTTTTCTTTTAGACCGTTCTTCTATATCTTGCTAAGGCTTTTATACAAATATACGATAAAGGAAGATATGGAGACAGGAAATGGAAGAGGAAATCAAGGTGGAGGAAGCACCACAACTAATGGAAATGCTCGACCTGGTACTGGGAGGAATCTGGATCGATAGGCAAATGCTAATCCAAATGCAAATGCCACTGTAGATGATAGAGCCCCACCAGTAGATATGGGGATGACGTATCAGTTCTTCCTCAATCTGATGCAAGTTGGAGCGGTTGCAGGCGTAGTTGGGGAAGCAAATTCTATAGCCCCGGTTGCCAATAACTATGCCAAGCTAAGTTGGGATTATACCAGTCTTGGTGGGAAGCCGTTTTAGGGAACATAGATGTTGTTGAAGTAGAGAACTAGTTATTGCATTGTGAAAGAATTTTCGCTGAGTTGGGATTAGATGATTAGCAGAAGAGAAGACTTGCTTCCAGACTGCAGGGTGTATCATTGTACTGGTGGAATGGAATAACCATGGGAGTTTCCGAGGAAGAGTCGACTTGGGCAGAGTTTAGAAGGAGATTCGAAGAGATGTTCTTGTCTGAAGTTGCCAAGTCAGTATTACTAAGGAAGTTCATGGACTTAGTGCAAGGTGAGATGTCGGTAATTGAGTATGCTACGAAGTTTGATGAGTTTTCCAGATATGGATATGTTACCATTGACACTGTCATTAAAAAGAATGAGAAGTTTATTCGGGGGTTAAGACTCGAGATTACTAGGGCGACTATGCCAGATCTCCATGATCCAAGTACAGTTGTAGTGGAGATGTCAATCAGGAATAAAGAGATGCTTTCTACTTTTGGGAAAGAGAAGCAGGTTGAAACCCAGGATTCCCAGGGAAAGAAGAGGAAATTCTTTAAGAAGAAAGGAGCTCAAAAGGGAGGAACTGCCAAGAAGGCAAAATCTTATCTGGTTTGGTTTAAGTGTGATAAGAAGGGACATTTTGCTCACAAGTGTCAGACATGCAAAGCAAAGAAGGCTACTGACAAGAAAGGAGTGAAATGCTTCATTTGTGATCAAATTGGACACTACAAGAATCAGTGTCCAGAACCAATCAGAGCAGATAAGGGAAAGGTTTTTGCCTCGGAACCATCATCTTCTAGACCAACTACTACTGAGAAGGGAAAGACTGTGATGGAAGGTGCACTTTTGATTCATGGTATACCAGTTAGGATACTATTTGATACCGGTGCATCATATTTATTTATATCTCAGTGTTTGGTAGATAAGTTATGTTTAGAACCCCCATACCTTGTTACTTCCTTAAGGATTGCGAATCTGATAGGAGGGTATGCAACTTTGGGGATGAGATGTGACCAATTAGAACTTGATTTGTCAGGTCATAAGTTTGCATGCAGTTTGTATGTTTTTTATTTTGTAGGCTTCGGGATCATTTTGGGTAAGGATTGGTTAGATAAATATGATGCTAAGATATTTTGCCAAGATAGGGAAATATCGCTAAGACACCCTAATAGTCATAACCGAATTATATAATCAGTGGAAAATTCAGATCTAAGTGTTTGTACATTGTTGAGTGCTATGAAAGTAGAAGAAGAGTTGAATCAAGATATCTGGCAAAAGAGTTTGCCGATATTTTTAAGCCAGTCACAGGACAACCACTGAAGCGCGCCATTTAATTTCGAACAGATCTTGTGCCGGGAGCAGAATTGGTAAGTAGACCACCTAGCAGGATGACACCTACCGAGATAAAGGAGTCAAAGGTGCAACTAGTGGACTTAGAGGGAAAGAATTTTATCAGGCCAAGCAGTTCACCTTGGGTAGCAGCTGTGGTGTTCATGAAGAAACCGAATGGGTCGTTAAGGATGTGTATCGATTGTCGTAAGTTGAACGAGTAGACGATCAAGAATAAATATTCTTTGCTGAGAATCGATGATTTATTTGATCAGTTGATTGGAGCCAGAGTATTTTTCCAATTGGATTTGGTGATAGGTTTCCATCAGCTAAGAATAGTAGAGGACATTATTCCATTGACGGCGTTTTGTACTAGGTATGATTCGTACGAGTGGTTAGTGATGCCATTCGGGTTAACGAATGCGCCAGCTTTTTTGGTGGATTTGATCAACTGGGTTTTCCGAGAGAACTTGGATAGGTTCGTACTGGTATCCATAGATGGCATCTTAATATACTCTAAGGATGAAAGAGAGCATGAAGTCCATCTTAGAGTGGTGCTTAAGCTGCTGAGGCAGCATCAACTGAAAGCGAAGTTTTCAAAGTGTCATTTATGGAAGAAAGAAATTAAGTTTCTTGGTTACATGGTTTCAGAGAAGGGTTTGTCAGTTGATTCGAATAAGAGCGAGGCTGTTAATAACTGGAAGAGACCAGAGACGGTGACTGAGATCGGAAGTTTTCTTGGGCTTGCTGGTTACTACTTGAGGTTTATTAAGGATTTCTAGCAGATAGTAGCGCCTTTGACTAAGCTACCAAGAAGGACGTAAAGTTTATTTGGTCTGACAAATGTGAGGAAGCATTCCTTAAGTTAAAGCATTTATTGACCAATGCATCTGCATTAGTAATTCCAGATGGGAATCAGGGATTAGTGGTGTATACAGATGCATGTGGAACCGGATTAGGAGCTGTATTAATGGATAAAGGTAAAGTTATTGCCTACGCTTCACAACAGCTTAGACCGCATGAAGTGAGATATCTTACTCATGATCTAGAGTTGGCAGTAGTGATCTTCGCATTGAAAGTAGGGAGACATTATCTCTTAAGGGAGAGATTTGAGTAACATACAGATCATAAGTCCTTAAGGTACTTATTCTCTCAGAAGGAGTTCAATATGAGGCAGCAAAGGTAGCTAGAGTTTTTAGCAGCTTATGATTTTGGAATGGAGTATACACCTGGAAAAGGAAATAAAGTAGCGGATGCACTTAGAAGAAAACATCAGAATATGGTGTTAGCTATGTTAACAGAATGGAAGGATCTGAGGCTTTGACTACTTGTAGTGTGCAGCTAAGGTCGACTGCTAGTTCTAGTCAAAGCACTGCCATGTTATCCTGCTTTGAAGTCCGACCAGTTCTGATCGAAAGGATTGCTTCTAAGAAAAAAGAAGATCCATAGTTGGCCAAGAAGATTAGAAGGCTTGAGGTTGGATCGGAGATTGATGATCTAAAAGATTTTAGTCTTGTCCAAAAGGGATGGTTGAGAAAGAAGGTGTAACGATCCTGAATTTTTGATATTTAAAATGTGAATATTTAAATGAGTTTAAATATTCGAATGATAGTTTAATCAGAAAATTCGAATATCAAAGTGAATTTGGTGATTAATTATTGAAATTAATTACTGAATTGGATAAAAATTTGAATCTTCAGTTTTAAGCCGATTAAAAATAATATGAAGTCTTAGAAAATTCATATTGATAATTCGGAAGGTACTGGAACTTTCAAAATTGAATTTGGAACTGTTTTGTTCGGTTTTGAAATTTTGTTGTTTAAATTGAATTTAAAAATAGCGATCCGGGGCACAGTCTCAGAAATTGACGAAACCAGTTCCATTGAATCCGTAATATTGTATTATTATCGGATTTCAATTTTCGTAACATTTGGAGTTGTTGTGTGAGCGTACGATATATAAACGCGTTGGAATTTATATCGAAATTTAATTCAATAACTGATTAAAAGGCACTGTAGCTAGATATTTTTAAAGCACGCTTCCTTTGCCTTCTCGAATACACTTCCTTGTTCTTTCAAAGTCTAGATGCTTCCTTCTCGTTCAAAGCACGCTACCCTGTCTTCCTTTTTCAGAGCAATGTCGATTGAAAAGAAAAATAAAAACGAACAAAATATTATTCTCGTTCCTTCTCCTCTATTGACAGTTCGAACAAAATCAAATTACAAAAGAAATCATAACCGCTCTTTCTTCTTTCAATTCAAAAAATAGGGCAACCTTCTTCTTTCGTTCAATCTAAAGCCCAGATTTCATGTAATCAAGATACAAAATAAGTGGAGCACGCGAGGCCACGAAAGGGGAAGGGCGACAATCGTGGGACTTCGCGTGGGCAAGGCGCGAGAGGTGGCATCGAAGTCGAGATTTAGGGTTCAGCGACTGCGAGTTTTGATGTCGCGAGTTACTCGCGAGAACTAGGGCATCACGATTTCAAGCGCGAGGCGGCGCTGGGCTTGGGGAAGGCTCGCGTGGTGGCTATTTGCAACGGCGCTCGCATGGATAAGGGTCGGCATAGCGAGGCGTTCGAATCAATTTGGGGCGGAGTTTGGCGATCACGATTTAGGCTGGGGATGATGCTCGCCGCAGTTTGGGTCTAGGTCGAAGTCAAGGCTGGCATCTCTAGGGTTTGGAGTTTGTATCGATGGCGTGGTCGATGTTTCGACTGAAGCAGTAAGGTGAACAATTTCTGTTTTAAATTAAATTTCACATATATACATATGAATACACGCAGATTTAATTTTTAAAGAAGAATATGTATGGAATTATATAAAGGTTTATATACGCAGATTTTGAAAACTATATATATATATACTATTTTCAAATGGATATCTATTTTCAAAATAATCAAGATAAGAATAAATATATGTATACATATTTTAAATTTATTCGTTTAAGTTGTTTTAAACAATAGTTTATGGATTTGGTGGGTAAGTGTGAAATTAACTTATTTAGTTATTTTTAATTACTAAGATATTTTATTAAAGGAAATTTAGTTTTCAAGTAAATTTTTAGTTAAACAAATTCATTTAGAGAAACTGGTTTAAAATAAAATTATTGAATAATTAAAATTACCAAACACAAAAAATAAAAATTGGTTATTCGATTACTTCGAATATTAATAAATTGTATAAATTGTTATACAAGGTTTATGAATGGAGAAAGACGAACTGGAATTGGAAATGGATTGCAAATTAAAAAGCTAAGGTGAGATCTTCTCACTCAAATTAAATTTGGATTGCAGTTATTGATTGCTATTTGGATGTGCTATTAGATATAGTAGGATATATCTATATATATAGCAATATATACATATTGGCATATGTATATATTGGATTGATTGATTTCCCGCCTTGTATAGCGGATGAGACCCTATTGCGCCGTTAGTAAGCGGATGATATTTTGTAAAATCCTATATACCGCGATATTCCACCTCGAAGTGGGATTGGTATTGTGCTAACATTTGTGGATGCAGGGAAAGAGGTTGGAGGGATCCAACTGGATTCCTCAAATTGTTTGAATATTATTTCATATGTGAATGATGTAATTTATTGATAATCTGCGGACGATTTATTGATAATTGAAATTGTTGAAGGCTAAAATCTAGCCTAATGTATTCTTGGTATCGTTGGATACCAGAAATGAATATAAATTGGATTTTGAAATTAAAGTGGAAAATTTTAAGTGAATTTATTGTTAAGAATTGAATTTATTGAAAGAAGGAATTTTAAAGTATTAAAATTTGATTTTCGAAATCTTACCGAATAAATTCCAAAATATGGAAAAAAAATGAATTTTGAATAATATAGTTTAAAAGTTGAAGAATTCATTTAAAAATGGAATTTTGAATAATTTGGAAAGACAAAGGAATTTATTTAAAAGTGATAAACTTTTAGAAAATCGATTTGTAAAATGATTTGGAGTTTGAAATAAAATTGAGAAATCAATTTGAAAGTCGATTTGGTGTTGAAAATGAATATTTGAGAATGTAAATTCTGAATAGAATTTATAAAGGAAAGGGAAATTTGTTTTTAAAAAATAAACGTTGATTTATTTTAAAGTGTGAAAGTAAATTTACGGATTTGGAACGTAAATTTGAGATAAATCGATAAGGATTTATTAAATTGGTTTAAATGGACCATTTTGAAGTGAAATTGTATTTTCACTATAAAGCTGAGTATATTTTCCAAAGTAGCTTTTTAAAATAAAATTTAAAGGTTCTAAAGCTGGTTTTTGAAAAGATATATTTGGAAATATATTCCGTGTAAGGAAAAGTGATTTGAAATTTATTTTCAAAGTGATGAAGTGTGGAAATAAATTTACTGATTGGGATGTAAATTTAAAATAAATTGATAAGGATTTATTTAAGTGATTTAAATGAATGTGATTTGGAAATTGTTTTCAAATGGTTGAAGTATAAACCATATATCGGGAAGATATTTGAAATTTAATAATTTGGGAAAATTATTTGAATCTGATGATTGTTATGAATATTGTTGATAGTTAAATCACCGACTATCAATATTGCCTTTGAAATGGCACTTGAATTGTTTTTAAAAACAAACGCTTATTATTCGGTTTAGCCGGGAAAGGACCTTTGTGTCAGATAACCCATTCCGAATAATAATACGACGATATGGATCGTATTGAAGACCGGTGGTGAAGACCGGGTATTTGTGAAAACGATAGGATGACCTATCGATTGTCTCTGCACCGTTAGCTATGGTATTGAGATTTCCTTTGTGATGGGAAGTTTTATCGGGATTGTGAATATCCGGATTGCAAGGGCTTCTTTGGAAGTGCCTTCGGTTCTGTTCGAACCCGGAACAGACTTGTATGGTTACGTGTCTGACATTACATTTTGAGATGTAAAGCTGATTTCTTTCAAATACATTTCTGTTGGTGGCGGAGAATTTATTCTCTTAGCTTAACATCCTTCTCTGAGACGTACGAGCTCAGAGGTTATGTAGTTGAAATTTATCAGCAATATATTCCCAATTTGGTAATGTGGCATGCTGAGTGTTGCTGTGACGATGATCATTTATTTGATCATTTGTGATCAAAGCGTGGCTTTGTGAAAAAGCGTAGCTTTGTGGACGAGACTTCGTCAGGGCCTCAACAACCCGGAAATGGTCGAAACAGGAATGTTGCGGCAAGGTTATGAGGGTTGCGCCCTTTAGGGTATGTCATTTCCTTCTGGAAAGGGGTGGTATCATGGTATGGAGCCCAGATACTTACTCATGTGGATACACTTATTTATTATGTGTGATGATGGTTACCGAGCGCTCGGATAAAGGTCCCAAAGGACCGGGTGATGACATATTCGTGAGTTACCTGTTATAGGGGTAACCCGGCCTTGTTTGGCAGAGAGCAGTTTGTCTCTCGGGACGTCCAGCCAGAGGCGATCCCATTCGGCAGGAGGAAAGGAAGTTCCTTAGCCTGACCATTTGTTGGAAATCCATTTCCCAATACAAAATTGTATGGTTTCAGTTGTAGAACCTGCCATTTACTTATGGTGGTCACCACTGTTTAGATGGTAGCTATAGTAGGCATAGTTCGAAATGTCTATGCTGGATAAGATTAATATTATACTTTCGAAATGTTTTCCACACTAGACATTAATAATATTAATCCAATGATTGGCGTAGTAAGCATCTTTGACTATCATAAGAAGAAATCTCCTCCAATTCTGCGTTTGCATTGTGTGTGTGGCGGGAGGTCTTATGGTAGTTTCATTTTCCAAAAGCATTGCGAATCTGTTTTATTTTCTTTGTGAAAATAACTGTTTTACGATCTCACACCAGTCACCATGACTGACTCGGAGTTTATTGTTCCCTTCTAAACTCTGGGTGCCCATAATTTTCCATACGGGCAGCCTAGAGTTATTTTTATCAGGATATTCTGGATATTCTGGAGCTTTGGAGATGAGTTGGATGGCGAGACGTACTCTCGTACTTGTTTATTATTTCTGCTGTGTATTCTGTATGAGGACAGGTTTATATAACTGTCCATTGTTGTATTGAGTTGTATATTGACTCTGATTGATGTATGTATAAACTGATATAGTTCTTTGTTTTAAAAAAGACTAGTGGTTATCTATTATATTTTGTTCCGCTGCGAAATGTGAGATTCTGATATTGTTGTTGTTTCTTATTTTCTGTTCTTTTTCTTCTTATGTCTTCTTCTACCTCTTCTTTTAACCCTAATGGTTCGGTTTTCCGGCATTCGATTGCGCAGCATTTGATACAGTAGACGTATTAATGTCGACTTTCGAGCATCGAAAATCCGTATCGTTATAAGTGGTATCGGAGCATCCGGTTAAGCGATAACCCTGCTCTGTTGGGTGTTACTCATTAGAGATAGAGTCAGTAGTACTCTAGAATGAGTGTGAGTGTAATAATAGATATGAGCACGTATTTGTTAGTGTATACAAAATTTTGTTTTGTATTGTGTTGACTTATCGGTTGATTGTTTATAGATTCTGGTCGGTGCAGTCTGGCCAACTGTAATCGATAGGGGTTTCTAAACTCTTAAACAAGATAAACTGACACAGTATTGTTTTAAAATAGGGTAAATGAAATAATTTTGCCCAAAACTATTTTTGTATAGAAAAGAAATGATTTTCTATGAATTATTATAGTATATGGATGCTTGGTTGTTAGGAAGAGATAATATTGAATTATTATCACTGTTATATGGAAATTGGATAAGGAATGATGATATAACCAAAGATTTAAAGATAAATTCATTTAACAAATGAAATTTATAAATATGAATTGAAAGTATAATAAAATAAAATCCATATATGAATGAGATTTGTAAAAGATAAATTGCAAATGTAATTTATAATCGGAAATAGAATTCCAGAGAGAATATTTGAAAATAAATTCATTAATGGGATGTAAATACGTTGATAACTTATAAAATATTTGAAATCTGATGGGAATGAGATTCAAAGTGAAAATGAATGAATTTGTGAGTAAACAAATGAAGCTACATTTGTAAAAGAATGAATCGGAATTGAATAATGAAATGGATTGAATTCAAGTAAATAAACTTGATAATTTGTTAATTCATGAAGTAATGAATTGGATGTTAGTTAAATTAAAGTTGAATTGTGAGTTGAATAAAAAAAATGGTTTGAATTTGCATATAAATTCAAGTAGTATAAATAAATAAAAAAGTTTCCTTGATTAAGTAAATTCGAGATGAATTGAATATGGAAAATTGAAATTTAAAAAGAATAAGTGAATATACTAATTGAATTAAATTAGTGAATGAAATAGATTTGATAAATGAAAATCGAATCAAGAATTGAAATTGGAAATTGTTTGCAAGGAAATGAATTTGAGTTTTGAAGTGAAATAGCTTAAGTAAATATTGAATAAATGCTCGACTTAAGAAAATTTTTGTGAAATGGTTTCAAATGAAATGAATGAGAATATGGAATGTAAGTTAAACCGAATGGAATCAATTTAAATGATTGTTAGCTTAAGTAATCATTTAGTTGTATGAATATTAACAAATTTGAATAGAAAGAATTATCGTTTGATAAAAACGAGACTATATAAATTCTATGAGTTAATAAAAGCAAATAGAAATTGATTTTTGTATCAATTGAAATAGATATGAGTTAGATTCATTTAAAAATAAATAGAATGGAAGAAAATGAATTGTAAACCATTGAATTGAATAAAAATGGCATATGAATTGGTCGTAAGCAACTAAAGTTGAATTGAAACCATATAGATTGCTTATGGAAATTGTTTTGAATGTATTGCTAATGAAATCAATATATTTGTTATTGAAATAAGTGAATTGTTAAATAGATTTCCTATATTTGTCACTTACCTGTTTAAATTGAGTAAGTGCAGGTTTTTGAAGCCGTTTGGCTACATTTTTGGTTGCGCAATAAGCTAATAAATAAACCGCTTTGCTTAAAAATGCTAAAAGGTACGCCTACGCAATAAAAATAGGAAATATGAACTGTTTTTCTGCTTTTCCGACCGAGTGGGTCGATGTATATATATTTATACTTTTTGTTAAATTGCAAAAGCTCCTCCGTACAGAGGAGACTCTGTCAAAATTTTCTGAAAATTTTACGAGTTAGAAAAAATTTGGGATTTTTGAAAATTTTTCACTTAACGACGAGTGATTTCAAATTAAATTTGAGATAAAGGTAAATGAAACTCAATATTCAGAAATGGAAGATGAATTGAATTCAAGTAAAATTCGAAATGAAAATCTGAATGAAAATTTGAAAATAAAATGAATTCAAATAGAATTATAAAATGAATTCAAATAGAATTGAAACTGCAAAGTTGAATGGAAATGAATGTATAATTTTGTTTGTAAAGTGAAAATAGATAATTATATTGAACTTAAGGAAAGAATGAATGGTGGAATTCTTAAGTAAAATGGGTATTGGGAAATCCAATAAGTGAATTTGGACATTATCGTTCAGTAAAATATACAGGCATTGTAAAGGCTAAGAAAATGGAATTGGATTTTAATTTCGAAGATAAATTTGAATTTGCTTGGCAAAGGTATGTATTTGAATTTCAATATGAAATTTGATGAGATTCTAGTTTTGCCACTTGGCATTTTGTTTTCTTTTGAGATCTGAGAGTCCGTAGGGACGTTTTGTAGTCGTACCGTGTTAGCCGCGCAAAGGAGACGCTGGCGAAATTTTTCGAAAATTTGGAGTGTTAGAAAAATTTTGAGAAAAATTTGAAAATTTACAATTTGAAATTTGAATTTAAATTTGAATTGTGAAGTAAAATGAAGTTGTTTGAAAACTATGAAAGTGGTTGGACAGTTAGTTGAAATGATAATCTTTAATAGATAGATTTGTTTTGAAATTTGATAAAGCTATTTGGTTTTGGTAAAATAGTTAAAGGATATGGGAGCATTCTTCTTAACTTGTAATTTCGGGATGAAATTCTTTTAAGGGGGGAAGATTGTAACGATCCTGAATTTTTGATATTTAAAATGTGAATATTTAAATGTGTAACAACCCTGTATTTTGTGATTATTTTAATTGTATAATTTGGTTATTTTAATTAATTTCCTGATTTAAATACTTTATTTTATTTATTAAAATGAATAAATTTTGTTATTTTAAATATAAATTTTGATTTTGATGTGAATTAGAATTCCAAACATGACTAAAAAGAATATTTTCCAGAAAAGTGAATTTTGGTCAATATGGTCAAACTTTGACTTTTAATTTAGAAATTTGAAAGTATGAAAATTTGAATTTTATCTTTTATTATGAAAGTAAATAAAATTTTAAGAATAATGCTTTTCGTTTCGTTGAAATCTGATTTATAATGTGAAAGTTATGCCTTTTTCAATATTGTGTGTAATTTGCTGTATTTAACAAATTGTTTATTTTAAATTGTATAAATAATATTTTATTTGGTCATGTAATGTTCTAATTTATATTTATATGGGTAAAATAACATGTTGTGCATATATTTTGGTTTTAAAACATTTTTTAAAAGTATAATTGACATTTTCCAGTGTCAGTTGTATTTTGCTTACAATTTCTAATTTCCAGTTTCAATTAATTAAAGTAATTCTTTATTTATTTTTCTATTTTTTTTCTTAAAATCTTATTTGATTCTCATTCCCACTTTATTTTGTTCCTCATTTATTTTATTTATTTGACCTTTTATTTGTTTTAAAGTGAAATAGAAATTTTATAAAACTAGTGATATTCTATTTGTAAATTTTAAGTCCTGTTTTGAATTTTTAAGCAATTTCTTTAGTTCTTTTTCTAATTTCTCTAAATTTAATTATTTATTTCATTTTGAAAATATAAATGAATTATTTTACTTCACATTTTTGTTTTAAAATATTTTTAAAATGAAGTTGTTAATTTTCCAAAGTCAATAGTGATTTATTTGTAATTTCTGGACCCTGTTTTCAATTTTTAAGCAATTTCTTATATTCTTTTTCCATTTTCTTTAAAATTAATTAATTATTTTTATTTTATATTACTTTGTTTCAGTTTTAAAGTCAATTTACTGATTTTATTTTTGTTTTATTTGAATATAAAGAAAAAGAAATATGAAGAGTTTTAAAAGCTTATTTACCTTAAGTCCTTTCATCTCCTTTGTCCTTTCATTTGCCATAACTCCTCAATTACTATCTTGGCTGTGCATTTTTGGTTTGTAGCCGTGAGTTTTCAGCCTCCATTCACCCAAAAACATTTTACCTTCTCATTCATTCATGGCTTCAAGAAAAATCTATGGGTAATAGCTACTTTTTACACTTTTCTTCTCATTTTTCATGTATTTTGCCTTGTTTCTTTGCTTCTTTGAATGGCCTCCACTCCATATCCACGGCCACCACCCCCTACATCTCTTCCCTGCCATCACCACCAGCTACTCCTCTGGTCTTGACCAAGGCCGAGCCACCATGATGCCAAAACTACACAAAAAATTGCAAAACAAGCCATAAAAACATAATTGTTTACCACTATTGCTTCACCACTCCATTTTCCACCACCACCACCACCTTAGGCCGCCTCCACCACCTTTGGCCAGACCACCACACACCTTTCCTTCCACTGACCTGATCCATACCCCTCTGACCTGACCACACAAGCCCATGGCCGAGCCATTTTTGTGAACAAAACCCACCTATTTTGCCTTAAGCTCTTCATATTCCTTTGTATAAACTTCCTCCTCATATTCTACCACCTAGGCCATGCATACACATGACCAAACCTGAGCCAAACTTGTTCAAACCAGAGCCAAAACCATCCCTAGGCCATGACAAAAGAATAGAGAAAGCAAGGCAAAAGATTTGGCATTCGTATCTCTTTTTATTTAAAAGTTATTTCATTTCTAGTGTATTGAAATTTATGGTTTGCTTTGATTTTTGTTTGGGTTGTAACACAAGATCTATATCATTGGATTTTCTCTCCACACTCAAATTGTATTAGAGTTGTCGTGCCTTCGTAATCTTTGTGTTGTGAGCTTTGTTGGCAAATCTCCAGCTTAACAGGTGAGTTATTCTCACCAGACAATATGTACATATATAACTAGTGAATTGACCCCTTTTGAATCTGTAAAATGCATTATCATGTTACACTTGCTATGTTATGATTTTATGATGTTCACCCATGCTTAAACACCTATTATATTATATGTTACTGTTATATTATGCTGTTCTATTATTTTTATCAGTTTATCACACTGCAAGTTCCCTTTAGATTAAAATCACTATGGGTTGAAATGATACATACCCGAACGGACTTTAGAATAGGAGAAAATCATTATGGGCTGAAATGATAGGCCTGAATGGTTTTCAATTATTTTTTCATTTCCTTGGGATTGCGGGTTTGAAATGATCAAACCCGGGTTTTCTTTGTAAATTACAGGTTGAAATGATATATTACCCGTATCACTTTACCTAGACTAGAAATGAAATACAGACCCGTAGTTAAAATATGACTTATAAATTTTTTTTAAAATATTTTAGAAATGTAAATATTATGATATTTTGATTTAAACTAAATAAAAATGATTTTTGTAAAGCATTATTGATTTTCTGAAAATTTATAAGTGAAATAAATTAATGGTAAAATTAGAAAATTTGAAATGTAAGTTATTTTGGGAAATTTTAATTTGGTGATAATTGGAATTTAAATTAAATGTGAAATGTGATAAATTCATGATAATTTGGATTCAAGTGAATTTAAATGATTTTTATATTATATTAATGATTTTGAATAAAGTTAAAATGTGAAATGAATGAATATTTAAGTTGAAATTTTGAAATATAACTAAAATGGGAAATTTGTGAATTTGGCTTAAAAGTGAATTTTAAGTTAAGTAAATAAAAAATGGAATTAAGTTATATTTGAAAATTTAAACTTAAGTGTTAAGTTAATTTAGTTTAATGAATTTATAATTTAATATTGGAATTTATTAAGTGAATTATTATTAAATTTTGATTTTTGAATGGAGGTTTAACTTTATAAAATCATGAATATATGGGTATTTGAATGATTGTTTTAAAAGTGAAATTATATGATTTTTTAAGTTAAAAATGATTTATATAAAAATATAATTGTTTGTGAAATTATACTGAATATTTGAAGTTAATTAACTGCATTTCTGAAATGCTATTAATTCTAATGTAAATGATAATACAACATTTGTAAATGCTGTAGTTGATAATAATGAACAAAATGGCTAAATTTAATTAAAGGCTATTATAGCATTTTTGTAAATGTTATAATGGTTGAATTTAACTAAGTTTATTTGAAACTAATGTAACCCTATTACAGCATTTTAAATGCTGTCTTTTGTTAAATTGAACCGTTTTAAATGTGACTTTCCGTAGCATTTTTTAAATGCTGCGAAAGTTGAATTTTCATTATTTTAATTAATTTAAGTGAACGAATGAACTTTGAAAGATTAAAATTTTGGAAATTTAATAATTTAATTATTAAATATAATAACTTCATTTTTATGATTTAAAATAAAGTAATTTGTTTCGAAATATAAACTATTTTGAAATATGATATTTTGATATTTTGAAATGGATATTTGAAGGATATTGAATTTTGAAATGATATTTGATTTCGAAGTATAAAATACCATTTTGAAATTTTAACCACGGGATGTATTTAATTTATAGTTTAACTGATCCTTAAAGGATGGGCGATCCCAAGCATCCTTTGAGTTATTATGCATTTCTACTACAGTTCACTTGAGTTGGTTTACATTATATAAGTATATATTGTCCTGACTCGAGTGTTTTGTATTTTACTTTACGCTCGGGTCAGCCTGAGTATTTACAGCTTAGCTTTGGATTTCTTTCTGGAGCTAGGAATCGCTGGAGATTCTGCTTGTCTAGTTATCTGTTCCTTTCAGTTCAGTTGTTCTATTTCAGTTCTGGTATTCATAAACTTCTATTTATTTGAGATTTCTATTGTATATGTTTTCAAACAAATATTATGTATTTTGTTTTGAGAGTTTATTATAGTAGCTTCATGAACTACTATGGTATTTTTAATTTCCGCTGCGAGTTATTCTGATATGTTCTGTGTCTGTGATTCTGTGTATTTGATTTCATTTGCTCCAAATTCATTTACAATCTGTTATTTTGAATTATTCAAGTCAGACATGTGTGGATTATTGTCGATTTGAATGGTCTAAAATAGTGGGTCGTTATAGTTGGTATCAGAGCTTTGGTTTTAGGCAAACCTTAGCCTGCGGAGCAAAAACTCATTAGAGATAGGGTAGAAATACCCTAGAATGAGTGAAATCTATCTCAGAATCATTTCTTTGTGAGAGAACGTATTTTCGAAGTATAAAATGATTTTCAAATGATTTTTAAAGAATTTTCAAAGATTATTTTGATATAAATTTCCTTGCTTTGAAAGTAAAATATTTCTTAAACTTCATTCCTTTTGTATCCACCTTGTTAGTAATTTCTTTGATTAGGATCCTCTAAAATTTTGAACTTCTCTCTTGATTGATCTAGATCCATTGTTGATAGGAATCTATTTTGAGTATGGCAAAATGTGTAGTTTGTTAGGTTGTTTTGAGTAAACTCTGTTGTATCTTTTGCTTAGCTAAAGTTGTCCAACTAAAGATATTTATGCTTCTGTTTTCGTATGTTATGAATTCGAGTCATTCCAAATTTTGAATGGGAATTTTTCTGTATCGATATAGGTTATATATCTCTAATCTTCGTTTGGATTCTTATCGAATAGGATTCCTTTGAATTTTAGAACGCTCCCACTTGTTCTGAAATCCATTCCTGTCTCCCATAATTGTATTCTTTTGATTTTGGAGCATTGCATCACTCCACTTTGTATGACCTTTATAGGGTGGCGATTCCGCCAATCTTTGAATGATTATAATTGGCATTGATTCATTGGATATTTCTGTATCCTCGGTTTACGATGTTTTCTATCTTCTGCTATATTTAGATTCTATCTCTGGCAATCGAAGGTCGATTTGCCTTAGATTTTCGCATCGATTATATTCCTGAAGTCACGGTTGACCGGTTAAGGTCGCCCGCGATTCATATAGGCTTATCCATCTTCTATTTGGTAATTTAATTATCTTATCTTCGTTTGAGCCTATCTTTGAATTAAAATTCTATTTGATTAGAGTCCTTCTAAATTTGAATCTCTGTTTTGCTTTGAAATCCATCCTTGAATCGTCCCTTGGAAAGTTTGTGGTTGATTGTCTTTTGAAAATTGTGTATTCATCGTAGTTTTTATTTTGATAAGGATGACCATATTTTTATATAAAGATGAAATGTTTTTGATAAGGATTATATACCTTTTAAAAAAATGAGAATTTGAAGTTTTGAAAGGATTTGAAATTGTGAAAATTTTATAAGAAATGGTTTCATATAAAATGATTTATAACTGAAGGTTTTGAATCTGAATTTAAGTGATTGAACTCCGGCATTATGGAACTGGTTTTAGGATTTTGAAATAATAAATAATATGATTTGAAATTATTTTTCCGAATAAGTAATGTTTCAATGATTTTAATGGGTTTTAATGATTTCGAAGGAATTTCAAAGAAGTTTTCAAAGTAAATGGAAGTCCAGAACTCACTTGTGTCGCTGGAAAATAATTTCGGTGATGAGTGCACGCATCATCGACATTGATTTTCGAGTTTCTGAGTGAGGGAGAGGCCACTTTAATAGCTTTGCTATGCGAGTGATTTTGTGAAACCATTTTTGATTTCAAATTCCGAAGTATGATTTGATATTCGAAAGATATATGTAAATATATTTGAAACGATTTGAAATGAACCAGTGTTCAGTCCTCGAGTTTTGGATTTGATATAACCCTATCTATTAAAATTGATTTACTGATTTGTTGCTAATTTCCAACTCTTGAATTTGAAAATGATTTCTTCAACTATTTCGAAGTTCGAGTACTTCCAAATCAAGGTTAACTTTTCAAAGCTAAGAAATTTGAAAAGTATTTTGATAAAGTATATAAGTTTGTTTTGAATGTTTAAGTATGAAGTAATCTGATTTAAATAAGTTGAAACTGTTTTGTTAAGTAAATGAATAAGGCAATTTAAATTTTTTTCTAATATGAAATTTAGATTTGAAATGTTTTGAAAAGAAATTGTTCTTCAAAATATTTTGAATAAATTTTAAGTGTTTTAACTTAGTAACATCTTTATGAAACTATATAGGTAACAAGTTGGAATAAATATATAAGTTGTACGTATGCTGTTTTATTCGCATAATTAATTTGATCCAAGTTTGAGTACATAAGTTCGAGGTGAATTACACCATTTCGTGTTAGGATTTTTCATTCGATTCTGGATGACGAATATTTGATATGGATTTTGGGCTCGATTCTAGAATTCTCTATCATAGTATATGGCTATGCAAGGAGACTGATAGCTTCTAGTCGAGAAACCATATCGAAATCCGCATTAGGGAAGTGAATGGACAATACTAGTTCGAAAGCGAACTTGTGTGATCGAGCGAGCGATCGAATGTGACTTTGCGAAATGATGACATATGTACATCTTATATTCTAATATCTTTGATATATTTTGACGCTGAAATTGAAAGCCTTCGAGTTAGAATATCTTTGCTTACTAAAAGAAAATTTCCAATTTAAATTACAAAGATATATAACCCATAAAAGCAAAGATATTCAATCCCATATGGCTCTTCATACAGCGAAATTATTTTGAAAATTTGATCCTTATGTAAGATAGACCTTACGTAAGTATAAGATGATTTTGAAAACATTTGATTTTGGAAATGAATTGGTTGACTTAAATTATATTGATTTGGAAATTTGGATTTATTTTCTAAATCTATTATTTTGGAAACTTTGAAACTAAAGATAATTAATTTGAGAAGAAATAATTTGGTGAAATTGTATATGATTTTGAAATTGACCTGATATTGAAACAAATTGAAATTTGAGAACCTTATGTTACTAAACACTTGATTTGGGAGTTGTCGAACTTATATAAAATTGATTTGTATGAGTATGAAATTGATTCGAAAACTATAGATTTGAAAAGGTACTCAATTTGAAAGTGAAATCTTATATAATTGAAGTCTATATAAGTATGATTTGATATACTATTGATTTTGGAAAGTATTCGATTTGAAAATTAAATCTTATATATAATGGATTTTATATAAGTACGATATTTGAAAGTGATTTGAAAAGGTACTATATGATACATATTTTCGAAGTAAAGATATGGAAAGTGCCTTCTGCTTGATATCCGATTTGTGGCCACATCTTGGATTCATTCTATCGATATTATTCTCTCTGATTTTTGGTTTTTCGAATATGATACTCGAGTGTCCTTCGAATTCCATGGCGTTACCCATGGTCTTATTGTTCTCTCGTGACTGCATAGCGCAACTGCCTGGCTGAGTCTTGCCTAGGGGTACGGATTGTTTCCTGGGGGATCCAGGCGTAATCATTGTGTATCCTGCAATCTGTGTAGGTCGCGAATAGTAGCGCAAATGCTTGGCTGAGTCTTGCCTGGGGGTACGGATTGTTTCCTGGGGGATCCAGGCGTAACCATTGTGTATCCTGCATTCTACTAGTCATCATGGCGTAACTCGCAGGGCTGAGAAAGCTTACGGATATGGATTGTTTCCTGGGGGATCCAGGCGTAACCATTGTGTATCTGCGAACCATGGTTAGACAAAGGTTTTGTTTGTTTTTGTTTGGATTGTACTTTCCATATCTGTTTTAAAGGTTTTTCAAGTATTTTCACTGGGTGTTGAAACAAGTCTACTAAGTACCTGGAGAATTCTAGCTTTGCGCCTGATCAACGCATGGCCAGAGTGTGCAGGAACGAAAGTAAACTTGTTAAGACATCGAGTTAAAAAGTATTTTGATAAAATATTATAAAGGATATTTTGATCAGTTATTTCCTTTCTAAAAGATTTTAAAGTGTTTTAAATATTGTTTACCTCTTCAACCAACAATTTTAAATTAATGGCTCATCCTTGTCTTTCGTCCTATTTTCCCTTCTAGCTATTCCTATTCTCCACCTTATTAAACTTACCCATAACAACAATTATCAGGTATAATTTTAATCTTCTTGTCATCTTGTCTTAATCCTATTCCATTTTATCTTTTCTGTGTTTTCCGTACCTTATTCCTTTTCGAGGACGAAAAGATTTGAGTGGGGGGGAGTGTAACAACCCTGTATTTTGTGATTATTTTAATTGTATATTTTGGTTATTTTAATTAATTTCCTGATTTAAATACTTTATTTTATTTATTAAAATGAATAAATTTTGTTATTTTAAATATAAATTTTGATTTTGATGTGAATTAGAATTCCAAACATGACTAAAAAGAATATTTTCCAGAAAAGTGAATTTTGGTCAATATGGTCAAACTTTGACTTTTAATTTAGAAATTTGAAAGTTTGAAAATTTGAATTTTATCTTTTATTATGAAAGTAAATAAAATTTTAAGAATAATGCTTTTCGTTTCGTTGAAATCTGATTTATAATGTGAAAGTTATGCCTTTTTCAATATTGTGTGTAATTTGCTGTATTTAACAAATTGTTTATTTTAAATTGTATAAATAATATTTTATTTGGTCATGTAATGTTCTAATTTATATTTATATGGGTAAAATAACATGTTGTGCATATATTTTGGTTTTAAAACATTTTTTAAAAGTATAATTGACATTTTCCAGTGTCAGTTGTATTTTGCTTACAATTTCTAATTTCCAGTTTCAATTAATTAAAGTAATTCTTTATTTATTTTTCTATTTTTTTCTTAAAATCTTATTTGATTCTCATTCCCACTTTATTTTGTTCCTCATTTATTTTATTTATTTGACCTTTTATTTGTTTTAAAGTGAAATAGAAATTTTCTAAAACTAGTGATATTCTATTTGTAAATTTTAAGTCCTGTTTTAAATTTTTAAGCAATTTCTTTAGTTCTTTTTCTAATTTCTCTAAATTTAATTATTTATTTCATTTTGAAAATATAAATGAATTATTTTACTTCACATTTTTGTTTTAAAATATTTTTAAAATGAAGTTGTTAATTTTCCAAAGTCAATAGTGATTTATTTGTAATTTCTGGACCCTGTTTTCAATTTTTAAGCAATTTCTTATATTCTTTTTCCATTTTCTTTAAAATTAATTAATTATTTTTATTTTATATTACTTTGTTTCAGTTTTAAAGTCAATTTACTGATTTTATTTTTGTTTTATTTGAATATAAAGAAAAAGAAATATGAAGAGTTTTAAAAGCTTATTTACCTTAAGTCCTTTCATCTCCTTTGTCCTTTCATTTGCCATAACTCCTCAATTACTATCTTGGCTGTGCATTTTTGGTTTGTAGCCATGAGTTTTCAGCCTCCATTCACCCAAAAACATTTTACCTTCTCATTCATTCATGGCTTCAAGAAAAATCTATGGGTAATGGCTACTTTTTACACTTTTCTTCTCATTTTTCATGTATTTTGCCTTGTTTTCTTTGCTTCTTTGAATGGCCTCCACTCCATATCCACGGCCACCACCCCCTACATCTCTTCCCTGCCATCACCACCAGCTACTCCTCTGGTCTTGACCAAGGCCGAGCCACCATGATGCCAAAACTACACAAAAAATTGCAAAACAAGCCATAAAAACATGATTGTTTACCACTATTGCTTCACCACTCCATTTTCCACCACCACCACCACCTTAGGCCGCCTCCACCACCTTTGGCCAGACCACCACACACCTTTCCTTCCACTGACCTGATCCATACCCCTCTGACCTGACCACACAAGCCCATGGCCGAGCCATTTTTGTGAACAAAACCCACCTATTTTGCCTTAAGCTCTTCATATTCCTTTGTATAAACTTCCTCCTCATATTCTACCACCTAGGCCATGCATACACATGACCAAACCTGAGCCAAACTTGTTCAAACCAGAGCCAAAACCATCCCTAGGCCATGACAAAAGAATAGAGAAAGCAAGGCAAAAGATTTGGCATTCGTATCTCTTTTTATTTAAAAGTTATTTCATTTCTAGTGTATTGAAATTTATGGTTTGCTTTGATTTTTGTTTGGGTTGTAACACAAGATCTATATCATTGGATTTTCTCTCCACACTCAAATTGTATTAGAGTTGTCGTGCCTTCGTAATCTTTGTGTTGTGAGCTTTGTTGGCAAATCTCCAGCTTAACAGGTGAGTTATTCTCACCAGACAATATGTACATATATAACTAGTGAATTGACCCCTTTTGAATATGTAAAATGCATTATCATGTTACACTTGCTATGTTATGATTTTATGATGTTCACCCATGCTTAAACACCTATTATATTATATGTTACTGTTATATTATGCTGTTCTATTATTTTTATCAGTTTATCACACTGCAAGTTCCCTTTAGATTAAAATCACTATGGGTTGAAATGATACATACCCGAACGGACTTTAGAATAGGAGAAAATCATTATGGGCTGAAATGATAGGCCTGAATGGTTTTCAATTATTTTTTCATTTCCTTGGGATTGCGGGTTTGAAATGATCAAACCCGGGTTTTCTTTGTAAATTACAGGTTGAAATGATATATTACCCGTATCACTTTACCTAGACTAGAAATGAAATACAGACCCGTAGTTAAAATATGACTTATAAATTTTTTTTAAAATATTTTAGAAATGTAAATATTATGATATTTTGATTTAAACTAAATAAAAATGATTTTTGTAAAGCATTATTGATTTTCTGAAAATTTATAAGTGAAATAAATTAATGGTAAAATTAGAAAATTTGAAATGTAAGTTATTTTGGGAAATTTTAATTTGGTGATAATTGGAATTTAAATTAAATGTGAAATGTGATAAATTCATGATAATTTGGATTCAAGTGAATTTAAATGATTTTTATATTATATTAATGATTTTGAATAAAGTTAAAATGTGAAATGAATGAATATTTAAGTTGAAATTTTGAAATATAACTAAAATGGGAAATTTGTGAATTTGGCTTAAAAGTGAATTTTAAGTTAAGTAAATAAAAAATGGAATTAAGTTATATTTGAAAATTTAAACTTAAGTGTTAAGTTAATTTAGTTTAATGAATTTATAATTTAATATTGGAATTTATTAAGTGAATTATTATTAAATTTTGATTTTTGAATGGAGGTTTAACTTTATAAAATCATGAATATATGGGTATTTGAATGATTGTTTTAAAAGTGAAATTATATGATTTTTTAAGTTAAAAATGATTTATATAAAAATATAATTGTTTGTGAAATTATACTGAATATTTGAAGTTAATTAACTGCATTTCTGAAATGCTATTAATTCTAATGTAAATGATAATACAACATTTGTAAATGCTGTAGTTGATAATAATGAACAAAATGGCTAAATTTAATTAAAGGCTATTATAGCATTTTTGTAAATGTTATAATGGTTGAATTTAACTAAGTTTATTTGAAACTAATGTAACCCTATTACAGCATTTTAAATGCTGTCTTTTGTTAAATTGAACCGTTTTAAATGTGACTTTCCGTAGCATTTTTTAAATGCTGCGAAAGTTGAATTTTCATTATTTAATTAATTTAAGTGAACGAATGAACTTTGAAAGATTAAAATTTTGGAAATTTAATAATTTAATTATTAAATATAATAACTTCATTTTTATGATTTAAAATAAAGTAATTTGTTTCGAAATATAAACTATTTTGAAATATGATATTTTGATATTTTGAAATGGATATTTGAAGGATATTGAATTTTGAAATGATATTTGATTTCGAAGTATAAAATACCATTTTGAAATTTTAACCACGGGATGTATTTAATTTATAGTTTAACTGATCCTTAAAGGATGGGCGATCCCAAGCATCCTTTGAGTTATTATGCATTTCTACTACAGTTCACTTGAGTTGGTTTACATTATATAAGTATATATTGTCCTGACTCGAGTGTTTTGTATTTTACTTTACGCTCGGGTCAGCCTGAGTATTTACAGCTTAGCTTTGGATTTCTTTCTGGAGCTAGGAATCGCTGGAGATTCTGCTTGTCTAGTTATCTGTTCCTTTCAGTTCAGTTGTTCTATTTCAGTTCTGGTATTCATAAACTTCTATTTATTTGAGATTTCTATTGTATATGTTTTCAAACAAATATTATGTATTTTGTTTTGAGAGTTTATTATAGTAGCTTCATGAACTACTATGGTATTTTTAATTTCCGCTGCGAGTTATTCTGATATGTTCTGTGTCTGTGATTCTGTGTATTTGATTTCATTTGCTCCAAATTCATTTACAATCTGTTATTTTGAATTATTCAAGTCAGACATGTGTGGATTATTGTCGATTTGAATGGTCTAAAATAGTGGGTCGTTATAAAATGAGTTTAAATATTCGAATGATAGTTTAATCAGAAAATTCGAATATCAAAGGGAATTTGGTGATTAATTATTGAAATTAATTACTGAATTGGATAAAAATTTGAATCTTCAGTTTTATGCCGATTAAAAATAATATGAAGTCTTAGAAAATTCATATTGATAATTCGGAAGGTACTGGAACCTTCAGAATTGAATTTGGAACTATTTTGTTCGGTTTTGAAATTTTGTTGTTTAAATTGAATTTAAAAATAGCGATCCGAGGCAAAGTCTCGGAAATTGACGAAACCAGTTCCATTGGATCCGTAATATTGTATTATTATCGGATTTCAATTTTCGTAACATTTGGAGTTGTTGTGTGAGCGTACGATATATAAACGCGTTGGAATTTATATCGAAATTTAATTCAATAACTGATTAAAAGGCACTGTAGCTAGATATTTTTAAAGCACGCTTCCTTTGCCTTCTCGAACACACTTCCTTGTTCTTTCAAAGTCTAGATGCTTCCTTCTCGTTCAAAGCACGCTACCCTGTCTTCCTTTTTCAGAGCAATGTCGATTGAAAAGAAAAATAAAAACGAACAAAATATTATTCTCGTTCCTTCTCCTCTATTGACAGTTCGAACAAAATCAAATTACAAAAGAAATCATAACCGCTCTTTCTTCTTTCAATTCAAAAAATAGGGCAACCTTCTTCTTTCGTTCAATCTAAAGCCCAGATTTCATGTAATCAAGATACAAAATAAGTGGAGCACGCGAGGCCGCGAAAGGGGAAGGGCGATAATCGTGGGACTTCGCGTGGGCAAGGCGCGAGAGGTGGCTTCGAAGACGAGATTTAGGGTTCAGCGACAATGAGTTTTGATGTCGCGAGTTACTCGTGAGAACTAGGGCATCACGATTTCAAGTGCGAGGCGGCGCTGGGCTTGGGGAAGGCTCGCGTGGTGGCTATTTGCAACGACGCTCGCATGGATAAGGGTCGGCATAGCGAGGCGTTCGAATCAATTTGGGGTGGAGTTTGGCGATCGCGATTTAGGCTGGGGATGATGCTCGCCGCAGTTTGGGTCTAGGTCGAAGTCGAGGCTGGCATCTCTAGGGTTTGGAGTTTGTATCGATGGCGTGGTAGATGTTTCGACTGAAGCAGTAAGGTGAACAATTTCTGTTTTAAATTAAATTTCACATATATACATATGAATACACACAGATTTAATTTTTAAAGAAGAATATGTATGGAATTATATAAAGGTTTATATACGCAGATTTTGAAAACTATATATATATATACTATTTTCAAATGGATATCTATTTTCAAAATAATCAAGATAAGAATAAATATATGTATACATATAAATTTATTCGTTTAAGTTGTTTTAAACAATAGTTTATGGATTTGGTGGGTAAGTGTGAAATTAACTTATTTAGTTATTTTTAATTACTAAGATATTTTATTAAAGGAAATTTAGTTTTCAAGTAAATTTTTAGTTAAACAAATTCATTTAGAGAAACTGGTTTAAAATAAAATTATTGAATAATTAAAATTACCAAACACAAAAAATAAAAATTGGTTATTCGATTACTTCGAATATTAATAAATTGTATAAATTGTTATACAAGGTTTATGAATGGAGAAAGACGAACTGGAATTGGAAATGGATTGCAAATTAAAAAGCTAAGGTGAGATCTTCTCACTCAAATTAAATTTGGATTGCAGTTATTGATTGCTATTTGGATGTGCTATTAGATATAGTAGGATATATATGTATAGCAATATATACATATTGGCATATGTATATATTGGATTGATTGATTTCCCGCCTTGTATAGCGGATGAGACCCTATTGCGCCGTTAGTAAGTGGATGATATTTTGTAAAATCCTATATACCGCGATATTCCACCTCGAAGTGGGATTGGTATTGTGCTAACATTTGTGGATGCAGGGAAAGAGGTTGGAGGGATCCAACTGGATTCCTCAAATTGTTTGAATATTATTTCATATGTGAATGATGTAATTTATTGATAATCTGTGGACGATTTATTGATAATTGAAATTGTTGAAGGCTAAAATCTAGCCTAATGTATTCTTGGTATCGTTGGATACCAGAAATGAATATTAATTGGATTTTGAAATTAAAGTGGAAAATTTTAAGTGAATTTATTGTTAAGAATTGAATTTATTGAAAGAAGGAATTTTAAAGTATTAAAATTTGATTTTCGAAATCTAACCGAATAAATTCCAAAATATGGGAAAAAAATGAGTTTTGAATAATATAGTTTAAAAGTTGAAGAATTCATTTAAAAATGGAATTTTGAATAATTTGGAAAGAACAAAGGAATTTATTTAAAAGTGATAAACTTTTAGAAAATCGATTTGTAAAATGATTTGGAGTTTGAAATAAAATTGAGAAATCAATTTGAAAGTCGATTTGGTGTTGAAAATGAATATTTGAGAATGTAAATTCTGAATAGAATTTATAAAGGAAAGGGAAATTTGTTTTAAAAAAATAAACGTTGATTTATTTTAAAGTGTGAAAGTAAATTTACGGATTTGGAACGTAAATTTGAGATAAATCGATAAGGATTTATTAAATTGGTTTAAATGGACCATTTTGAAGTGAAATTGTATTTTCACTATAAAGCTGAGTATATTTTCCAAAGTAGCTTTTTAAAATAAAATTTAAAGGTTCTAAAGCTGGTTTTTGAAAAGATATATTTGGAAATATATTCCGTGTAAGGAAAAGTGATTTGAAATTTATTTTCAAAGTGATGAAGTGTGGAAATAAATTTACTGATTGGGATGTAAATTTAAAATAAATTGATAAGGATTTATTTAAGTGATTTAAATGAATGTGATTTGGAAATTGTTTTCAAATGGTTGAAGTATAAACCATATATCGAGAAGATATTTGAAATTTAATAATTTGGGAAAATTATTTGAATCTGATGATTGTTATGAATATTGTTGATAGTTAAATCACCGACTATCAATATTGCCTTTGAAATGGCACTTGAATTGTTTTTAAAAACAAACGCTTATTATTCGGTTTAGCCGGGAAAGGACCTTTATGTCAGATAACCCATTCCGAATAATAATACGACGATATGGATCGTATTGAAGACCGGTGGTGAAGACCGGGTATTTGTGAAAACGTTAGGATGACCTATCGATTGTCTCTGCACCGTTAGCTACGGTATTGAGATTTCCTTTGTGATGGGAAGTTTTATCGGGATTGTGAATATTCGGATTGCAAGGGCTTCTTTGGAAGTGCCTTCGGTTCTGTTCGAACCCGGAACAGACTTGTATGGTTACGTGTCTGACATTACATTTTGAGATGTAACACTGATTTCTTTCAAATACATTTCTGTTGGTGGCGGAGAATTTATTCTCTTAGCTTAACACCCTTCTCTGAGACGTACGAGCTCAGAGGTTATGTAGTTGAAATTTATCAGCAATATATTCCCAATTTGGTAATGTGGCATGCTGAGTGTTGCTGTGACGATGATCATTTATTTGATCATTTGTGATCAAAGCGTGGCTTTGTGAAAAAGCGTAGCTTTGTGGACGAGACTTCGTCAGGGCCTCAACAACCCGGAAATGGTCGAAACAGGAATGTTGCGGCAAGGTTATGAGGGTTGCGCCCTTTAGGGTATGTCATTTCCTTCTGTAAAGGGGTGGTATCATGGTATGGAGCCCAGATACTTACTCATGTGGATACACTTATTTATTATGTGTGATGATGGTTACCGAGCGCTCGGATAAAGGTCCCAAAGGACCGGGTGATGACATATTCGTGAGTTACCTGTTATAGGGGTAACCCGGCCTTGTTTGGCAGAGAGCAGTTTGTCTCTCGGGACGTCCAGCCAGAGGCGATCCCATTCGACAGGAGGAAAGGAAGTTCCTTAGCCTGACCATTTGTTGGAAATCCATTTCCCAATACGAAATTGTACGGTTTTAGTTGTAGAACCTGCCATTTACTTATGGTGGTCACCACTGTTTAGATGGTAGCTATAGTAGGCATAGTTCGAAATGTCTATGCTGGCTAAGATTAATATTATACTTTCGAAATGTTTTCCACACTAGACATTAATAATAATAATCCAATGATTGGCGTAGTAAGCATCTTTGACTATCATAAGAAGAAATCTCCTCCAATTCTGCGTTTGCATTGTGTGTGTGGTGGGAGGTCTTATGGTAGTTTCATTTTCCAAAAGCATTGCGAATCTGTTTTATTTTCTTTGTGAAAATAACTGTTTTACGATCTCACACCAGTCACCATGACTGACTCGGAGTTTATTGTTCCCTTCTAAACTCTGGGTGCCCATAATTTTCCACACGGGCAACCTAGAGTTATTTTTATCAGGATATTCTGGATATTCTGGAGCTTTGGAGATGAGCTGGATGGCGAGGCGTACTCTCGTACTTGTTTATTATTTCCGCTGTGTATTCTGTATGAGGACAGGTTTATATAACTATCCATTGTTGTATTGAGTTGTATATTGACTCTGATTGATTTATGTATAAACTGATATAGTTCTTTGTTTTAAAAAGACTAGTGGTTATCTATTATATTTTGTTCCGCTGCGAAATGTGAGATTCTGATATTGTTGTTGTTTCTGTTTTTCTGTTCTTTTTCTTCTTTTGTCTTCTTCTACCTCTTCTTTTAACCCTAATGGTTCGGTTTTCCGGCATTCGATTGCGCAGCATTTGATACAGTGGACGTATTAATGTCGACTTTCGAGCGTCGAAAATCCGTATCGTTATAGAAGGGACGGTTATGTGTTCCGAATGTTGGGGACTTAAGGAGAGAAGTTCTTAGGAAATGTCATCGATCGAAGTTTACGATTCATCCTGGAGGAACCAAGATGTATTAGGATATGAAGAGGAGCTTCTATTAGGAAGGTATGAAGAAGGATGTTGGCTTGTAGTAAAAGCAGTGTGTGAACTACCACAGGTGAAGGCCGAACATCAAAAGCCAAGTGGGTTGCTTCAACCTTTGGAGATACAAGTTTGGAAGTGGGATTCGATATCCATGGATTTTATAGATGGGTTGCCAAGGTCGAATCGAGAAAATGAAAGCATATGGGTCATAGTGGAAAGGTTGACCAAAAGTGCCCATTTCATTCTAGTTAAGTTGACCAGGACATCACCGGATTTAACTAAGTTATTCATGAGGAATATAGTTAGACTGCATGGAATTCCTGGTTGTATAGTAAGTGATAGAGATTCCTTATTCACTGGAGAGTTCTGGAAGAGTCTACATAATACTTTAGGTACCAAGTTCAGTATAAGTACCGTTTACCATCCGTAGACGGATAGGCAAACAGAGAGGGTCAACAAGGTACTCAAGGATTTGTTTATAGCTTGTGTGCTAGATTTTTGTGGATTATGGGAAGATCACCTACACTTAATTGAGTTTTCCTATAACAACAATTATCAGACTATTATAGGAATGGCGCCCTTCTAAGATTTGTATGGAAGGCCATCCAAGTCACCAACATGTTGGTTAGAAACTGAAGAGTGATTAGTCTTAGGTCCAGATCTGGTAAGAGAGGCAAGAGAGAAGATTGAGTTGATCTGTGGCAGGATGAAGGAAGCTCAGTCTGGACAAAAGAGTTATGCAGATAAGAGGAGTAAGGATATAGAGTTCTTAGTTGGAGATGGGATTTTCATTAAAGTATCACTGATGAAGGGGGTGGTACGATTCGAAAAATCAAGGAAACTTGCACCGAGATATGTTGGATCGTTCTCAGTTATGGAGAGGATCAGAAAGCTTGCATACAAAGTAGAGTTGCCGAGCAGTTTGGCAGGTGTCCATAACGTGTTTCGTGTGTCTCATCTTCGTAAGTATGTGCATGATACAGAGACTGCTATCCCTCCAACTGCATTGGAAGACTTAATAGTAGAACGGATCTGACCTTTGTTAGGCAACCAGTTTGGGTTGTAATGGGAGATGAGAAGAGGTTAAGAAACAAGACAGCCAAGTTGGTGAAAGTTTAGTGGAGCGACAATAAGGAGTGTACTTAGGAAACCGAAGACAGGATTAGAGATACTTATCCTGATCTATTATAAGGGTATGTTCTATATTTGCTTTATATAGATTGTTTGCTAGTCAGGTAGGCTAATATGGTAGTTAGGAAATGTTACAGATGGTTTCATAGATGATATGATTAGTATATACTCCTTGTTGAATTTCGAGAAATTCTTTAAGGAGGGGTGCCGGTAACACCCCTAATTTTAAATGACATTATTCAGGAGATTTAATTAGATAAATTAAATAGAATAATGTAAAGGTTGGTGTGATAAGGGAATTGAGATTTGGAAACTAATTAAGTTTGTGCCTTAACTAATGAAATTATAAGTGTGATTTATAAATTAGAAATTTAGGAGAATAAGGTAAGGGCAAAATTGGAATAACCATATACCATAACCCTTAAACCCCTTACCTCATTCTCATTCACATTTTCATAAACCAAAAACATAAGCAAAGAGAGTTGAAGGCTGGCTATAACCCTAAGAAGAAGAAGAGGAGCAAATTCAATTTAGAGGCTAAGATTCAAGTTAGGAAGATTAAAGCAATAACAAATCTCAAGTCCTTTATCCAAACAAGGTGAATAATGATTTAAACTATCTCATATAAGTCATCTTGAATGTTTTAATTCGGGTTTAAGGTTTAAAACCGTATGATTGAATGAATGATGATATGTTTTGGTTTAAATGACATGTCTTAATTTAAACAAGGATTTTGTGGAATAATATAGTTCGGTTTTGAGGATAAAATCATGCAAAATGATTTCCAAATGCCATGATTTTTGAATATGTTATGTAAAATATTATTCTGGAGATGGGTTTATATTTTCATAATATTCCAAGGTATGGATAATTTATTATGAATTTTTGAGAAATGGATATTTCGAGTTTTAATTAATTTAAGGAATTAATTAATTATTTTCAGGTCTAAAATTTATATATTTTAGAAAACATATTTAATGTGAATTATGGTGATATTTGGGAATTTTTCCTAAATGCTTTACAAAGGTAAACAAATTGATTAAGCTAGAGGGGCTTAATTGTTATTTAAGATTTTAGGCTATTTTTTTAAGCATAAAATGTTTTAAATATTTCAAATCATTGTGTGTAGTAGTTTTTCAAAAGAGTATATAATAAAGATTTTATAGCCAATAAAATTTTGATAAATATTGATGGTTAGGTAAAATGGGATCACTTAAAAAAGTATAAAATCAGTTTTATAGCAAATTACAACTTCGTCACTTTCATTTGCTTGCTTCTGTCACCATACTTACTGAACCTTTCGCACTTATTCGAAACCAATGCACATGGTATTAAGCACTGGTATGTAGTGTATTGGAGAAAGGCGGTAGGAAAGGATGGTGTTGAAGGCATGCTTGTGAAAGGGTTGAAACCACTTTTATTTTCTTTTGAATCCTTTTGGTACCCTAGCTGTCGCATTAAAACTTTTTGCCTTAGTAAGAGGCCTCTTTTATAACCCTTCAAATCAATGAGTTCGGAGGGTAGGATTTCGAATCGATACCCTTCCGCAACCATTGAAGCCGCTTTTCATTCAACTTATACTTGTGAAAGGGTGGGTACCGCTCCCATACTTTTTGACATGATTGAAGTCGCTTAAACACTTTTTACTGGAATCTAATGCTTTCGAAAGGTATGTTTTTAGGATTTCGAAAGGTATGTTTTAAAG
This sequence comes from Allium fistulosum, assembly GCA_030737815.1. NCBI lineage: Eukaryota > Viridiplantae > Streptophyta > Magnoliopsida > Asparagales > Amaryllidaceae > Allium > Allium fistulosum. Next base: position 406,809,912 of record CM060908.1, on the reverse strand, counting down.
TGTTTCGAAAGGCATGTTTTTAAGTGTTTCGAAACGCATGTTTTTAAGTGTTTCGAAAGGCATGTTTCCACATGTTCGAAAGATATATTTAATGGTTTCGAAAGAGGATGTCTAAAATTTTAAGCAATGAATTTGAAAGGTCATGCCACTATAATAGAGTGGCAAAATGGGCATAGCCGCTTGCTTCTAATCCACTAGTTAAATGGAAGGGGACGGAGGGCTTAGTTGCTCTATAAAGTCGAAAGGGAGAGTGATAGAGAGTAGCTCAGGATGTCACAATGATCCAAAGCATATAGTCGAAAGTCTTAGTTTTCAAATTTGAGAACCCAATCTCATTTTTAAAGTGAACACATGGCCAAGTAAAAGAGTTTTGAAATGGCATTTAACTTTGAAATGTTAGAGAAATCTTTCCTTGCTAAAGATAGTGGGTTAAGTGTATTAACCATATGTCATTAGAAAAATAATTACAAGGAATTTAACCATGGATGTTTATATTGTTGTGTTATTTGATCAATTATCATTAATGATTTTGTAACTATATTCACTTCATTTATAACTCATAACTGCAACTTGGGGTGTTAAGGGCAAAATAACAAGCTAGGTTGACCCAGTAGTGAATATAGATTGAATATAACTCCTGTGAAAGTAGAATTGCATCCAGGAGGTCAGATAGACCAGAATATATGATGCCCAAGACTGATCAAAGGATTATTGGTTTAGACAGGTTCTTAGTAAGTCCATAAAAACTATGTTATGGAAATCATTATTGGCAGGGGCCAATAGGTTCTTAGTGATCCCATGAAAACTATGTCTGGAATGAGTTATTGAAAGATATAAATAGGTTTATAGACAGCCCATGAAAACTATGACATAAGAAATGTTATTGGTAGAAACCAATATGCTCATAGTGATCTCATGAAAACTATGATTGGATAATGTTATTGGTAGAAACCAATAGGTTCATAGTGATCCCATGAAAACTATGATTGGGTAACAGTATTGGTAGAAACCAATAGGTTCATAGTAATCCCATGAAAATTATGAAAGTGGATAGGAAATCCATAATGAATTGAACAAGTTATCAGTCAGCCCATAAAAACAAATAGGTTACTAGTGACCCTAGAAACTATAACTTGAGATAGATAGTCAGGTGAATGAGGATGGGAAGCTCAAAGCATATTGCATGTTTGCATATCATCATGATACATTTTATTATGTTTTGTCTTAACCATTGTGGATGTAGGTGCATAGTATATGGTTATTATAAATTGGGTTAGGATACTGGTGAGGGGAAAACTCATTCCGCTAAGCGGTGTGGTCTCACTAAATATATATGGTTCAAGATGGTAGGTTATTATTCACACCAGACTTTTTGTCTGGCTCGAAGTTTATTTTTTCCACTTAAACTTTTGGGTGCTCAATTGATTTTGAGTAGTTTGAGAGTTAAGGTTTTCAAGTTCACCTTTAGACGAATAAGCTTCCGGAGACGTGCAGAAGGCAAGCTAGCTATTAGGAGTCCGTTCTGTTTGATTCCGCTGTGTTATTGGAAGCAATGGAAAAGTTGTTTAGTGCCTATATTTAGACTTTGATCAACCAAGGGGGCATCTTCATATGTCGCTCTTGTCATATTTTGTAATACATTGTAATTTCTATGAACGTGGTTCACGTATGGGATTATGTAATGAATCTGAAATGAAATGAGAAATTTGTTTTAAATTGAGTTTTAAAATTTTCATATTCATGCGTTTTTGATATATTAATGTATCTAACATTACTGCATTCGGTCATCGAGATTTAATAACTATGGATCACTGCAACATCCATAGCGGTTAGTTTTGGGCCTTCAAATGGGGGATGTTACAATATGTGTATGTATGTTTGTTCTATTAGAAAATGTAATTGTTACAAGTTTTTAAATCATTTTTTATATATGGTATTTAAATTTGTACCTTGTATAACTAGTACTTTTGTATATAAGATTTGGTTTTATATAAATGTTTATCTATGACATATTATTAATGAATGTTTATAGTACATATAATGAATAAAGAAAACTGATTTTAATGTAAAATTTATTATCTTCTAAATAATTTAATATTTTGGAACTAATAATTACTATAAAATTTATAAAATAATAAAATACTTAACCAAAATAAAATTTAGAAACTTCTGAACAAAAACATGTATGTCGACATACAGAAATATATATGTTGACATATAAAGGTTAATTTTTAAAATTTAAAGTTAGTTATTTTTAAGAGGGAACAATTATTAACTAAAATCTTTATCTATAAATACAATAAGTAGACATAGGGAAACAAATATATCTTCTTCTCTAATAATTTTAATTTATTTTCAAGGAAAAATGAATTTAGGAAGTGTTTATAAGGGAAATATAAGTGCCAACAAAGAAGAGACTCTACAGTCTTTCAAGAAAGTCTTCCATATGATTTTGAGAAATCAAAAATATCTGCAAATGAATCAGAAACAAATGATTCACGAACTTGAAACACAACTAGCATCACTTCGATGCTTCATATGCTATGTCTTAAGGGAACCAAAATTTACCGTTTTTGAAAAGACTGGGTATAAGAAGTTCGATAATGAAGACATGGATGTGGATATGGAAAGTCTCAAAGATTTGAAGGAAAATTATGTTAAAGGAATTTTTGGCTCAGACAAGGGATGTGTATATGTTCCATCGAAGATACCATGAAATCCGCAAAATAATAATTTGTATTTTTCTTGTGCTTGCTATTGGTGTTTTTATTTCTTAAATTAATTAAATGTACTCATATTGTTGTTGTAAATATATACATATGTATATATGTAAATATATTAATAAAATTAATGATTTATCAATTTTTGATGACTTTATAGATTGATACTTCACTCGTACAAATATAAACTTATAGCTCCTTATATATAAGCTATAATAATCATATATCAAAATGTTCATCACTTAGAGCAGAAATATGATAACTCCTTATATATTATTCGTTTACACAACTTATTCGTCCATTTTTATTGATGACAAAGCGGGATAACTTGTATAAAATATAATAGGTGAAAAGATAGGTGGAGTTATATAACACATATTCAGGGGGTGTTAAGGGGTTTTTTACTTAAACATCATTATATTTTATATGTAACGACCTGCAATTTCGAACCGTTCAAATCGACAATCATCCACACATGTCAGACTTGAATTGCTCAAAACAACAGATTGTTAATTTATATTTGGCAAAACTTAGCATATACAGTAAATAAATCAATCACAGAACCACAGACACAGAGTAATACAACAATAAGCACCGGAATATATAAATAGTAGTTCATGAAGCTACTGTATAAACAACAGAGTTTGAAATAAAATACAATAGAAATATCAAATACAGAGTAGTCTCTAGTACAGAAACAAATGACAAGTTTGAACATCAACAACTGGAATAAACTGAAAGCAGGATAGATAAAGACAGATCTTCAAGCAAAGCTCCAAGCTCCAAAGGTGAGTCTCAAATGCTGTGACACTCAGTCTGACCCGAGCATAAAGCAAAACAAAAAAAACTCGAGTCAGGATTAACATTCTTATACCAGTAAATTCAACTCAAGTGAAATGTCAACTGAAATACAAGTAACTTAAAGGATGTTTGGGATTTCCATCCTCTAAGGATCCGTGGAACTATCTACTATGTAGTAATATACGCTATTATAATATGTCTATCAATAAAGTAAAGCATTAAAATAGCGTTAAGGCGTTACCCATATCCCTCTTAACACATTTTATATATTCCTATAGTCTATACAGTACCGTAAGCTCCACCAAACCGGCGGTTTACCCAGAGGGCACTCCATAGGTACGGTACAAAACAAACTCGTAGAAGGCGCGATAGGGCATGTGAACACGGCACGCGAGGCAATGCCAGGGTAGGATTCTATCATTTTGTGGATCCGAACTGGTGGTAACACATAGCAGCTACTACCGCCCACCTCGAAACACACTCCCAAATCAAAGGTGCACCTAATCAAATCATAAAGTAATAGAATGGTATCGAAGAAATGTGCCCGATAGGAGGAATAACATCACTTGACTCGGCATGGCTCCTGTTTTAGTCACATCTAAGCTGTCTCACGGGTGTCGGGGCTACCTAAATACCTCATACAGAATCGTACACCAAACCATCTTACTTCATTCTGGAGTCTCCACCACGTACATAGTTGTTAAAGTGTTTTCGGTATTGGAAGAGAGTATGACAATATTCGATCCCGGTCTCTTTAACAACCAAACGCTTATTTCACACCGGATGGTTCTTTTAAATTCCCAAAACCGATTCTTAATTTATATCAAAATATCATATTCTCAAAACCACTTTCAAAATCATATTCACTTTCAAAACATATCACATTTGAAAGCATATCACATTCTGAAATCATATTTACTTTCGAAATCATACTTACAAAATAGGTTAAACCTTCATATCAAAATATTCGCATTTAAATACATTAAATCTAAATCATAACAGTTCCAACTTAAACAATTTAAATATTGAAAATAGTTTATATATATTGAAATAGTTATAAATTAAAAATAGTTTATATTTAAAATAGGTTATAGATTAAAATAGTTTATATAAAAAAAATTAGTTTCGAAATTAGAATTGTTTCTTCCAATTTCACAAATCAGTTCAAATTCTCATTAAACCATTCTCCATTTATATCGATTTAAATCTATGTTTGAACTTCAAATTTAAACCACTTACAATTCAATAAGTTTCAAAGTTTAAATATTCAAACTATTTACAATGACTCAATTTGATATATTTCATTTATATTTCAAAATTCAACTTTAATTTTATTAAATTTGAGAATATCCACTTAATCATTTTTAATAACATTTAAATAAAATGTCATATCACAAATTTAATCAAATTTAAATATTCAACTTCAATTTATTAAATTTTGAAAATACCCATTTAATGGTCCTTAATCAAAATTAAGTTATCAAGTTAAAAAATAAAATCTTTAAACTCTCAAATCAATAAATTCTCAAATCAATTTTATTTAAATTAAATTCTTAAATAAATTAAATTACAAATCAACTTTAATTCATTTTTCCCACTTTTATTAAATAAAGTGATTACAAAATCTAATTTAAAATATTACTACAAATTTAAATAAATACTTAAAACATATTTTACATACATATCTTATATATAAAGCGAATACTTGAGGAGGTGAAGCCTTTTTCGAACTGACCAAACTGCCCTTTATTCAAAGACAACGCATCAAAACTGTTGCACATACTCCGTGGATACTGTGGTAACTCCCTGACCATGTTCGCTAATAACTGCAATACCCAGTTATCTACGTTTTCTGCCCCCGTTCCATTCCACAAATACATTCCCCTCTGATCGATGAATTCTCTTCATCTCTCTCTTTCCTTCAATTTCTCCACGAAAATCAATGGGGTTATGCCAGATCTATACTGAGACTGAAACGCGACAAACCAATATCATGTCTTTTACTTCCGTCTCATGCTCTTTTTTACCAACCCTAAAATAACTTGGAGACAATGGACTCCGATTACTCTTCGACTAGGAAAACGAGCACCACTACGGCTTGGTTTCAACTCACGGCTGTTCCCAGTCATTTCCCCCCATCTGTTTTCCTGCGGCTTTCCTCCCCTACCTCTGTTCGGTTCCTTCAGCCTCTACTGTGTTATGGGGCGGCCTCTGAACACTCGATCCGAGGTAAAAAAATCTTAATTTACTTCTTCCATTTGTTATTTTGCTGTTCGTTTGCAGTTTCAACCACCGTCCGATTCATTTGTTTCTTTTCTACTGTTTGTTCGTCATATGGTTTTCAAAATTCTGCATTTTGCCTGTCTTTGGTATGATGCGATTACAACAATGACTGCACTTATTTATTCATGCCACGCTTTTGATCAATGTTTAAAACTTGATTTTGATGCTTGCTATTTAATGGTTGCTGCCTTTTAAATCCTTGATTTTGAATTGCGACATTCAAGCTTTTAACATTTTCTATACGGAAAGCATCGTAAGAACGTATGTAGCAATCGGTCAAAAATGGTTCGGTTTATTATGGTCTAAAGTTTTGACTGTAACTTTGAATTTCGTCTGAATTTTTTTAGATATTGGGTTAAACTGTCATAGCAGTAGCAGATGGAATGGGAGGAGCTGCTTTGTATGAATTGGTTAGAATTGGTAATGAAGACTTCATTGGGATAACTATAAATGCATGGGGATTTAGCTATCATTCAAGGTATATTAATTTGATTTCCAATATGAATTTTTGAATTAGTTTTCCAAACTTTCATTCAACAATGAAATTTACATCTACTTATCATTTTCTTATACCTCAATGATTTTATAATATTTTATCAAACAAAATATATAGTACCACTGTTATCTTTGTTTGTTCATGACTGCTTATAGTATTTTATGTTGTACGTACCAAAAATTGATTACTAATATGAATCACTGCATATTCTACTGTTTAACTGTAAAACTAAGTATAAGCATGATGTAGATATTGTATTTGATAGTGTAATGATAATCAGATAAACATGATGTGGATTTTAGATTTGGCTACATTTTGGTACTCTTGGAAATTAATCAAAGCATGTTTTCTACATTTTCCCTTCCATGTAAGGGCTGTGGATATCATTTGTTGAAATATTTCTTTGTTTGGCCTTTGACTTATTAAAACCCTTACAAAAACTATATTTCAATATGTATTCTTCAGTGGAAGGAAACCAACGATTAGATGTATTCTCTTTAGTCATTTATTTACAATATACCTAAAAGAGTTATGGTTAGGTGCATTATATTTGATCAACCAAGTCAAAATGAGCCTTTTTTGGAATATCCAAATCGTCCTGCTCGAAAATTCAAAATATATAATATATAGTCCCTTTTGTACCACTTAGGTCCAATCCCGAGCTAGATACTTGGTCAGTATGCCCAGATTTGTTATAATACTCATAAGATATATGTTTGAGCATACTGGCTTGATGTTGCTGCAATGAGAAATTGAACACTGCTAATATTTGTGATACAAATTATGAATAATCTATGTAGGAGCAACTCAGTACTTGAGATGGTGAATCTATGGGGACTTAGTATTTCTCACGCCAAGAGTTACTTCAAGGTAATTTAGTTTTTTCATATGTATATCTTGAAATTGTAACTTGATTTATGTCTTGAGTATCATCAGAAGTTTTCATACGTTGTATAGCCGTAATAGCAGCCAAATGAGGCAGATCAAAATTATTTTGTGAATTACCCAAAGTAACACGCTATTATGCATATGGCACAGTTATTTAATGTTGATACTAACCATTGTGTCAGCTTTCTTTTCCCTCAAGATCCAATAAACGAATGCTTTGTTTTTTATATCTGCGTTTACTATTTTGCAGTAGAAGAAAAGAAGACGCTGGCTTAATTAGAATTTACTTTTGATTTAGCCGATATGTTAGTTTTATAAGCCTACTTTTCAACTCTATTTCAGCCGTAAATGGATTAATTCCTTATTTTTGGTGCCCTCAATGCTCTATTCAACCAGTTAAGTATCTTAAGATCCAATTTATTACATACATACAAATGCATTGAGCTAATTGCATGCCGTATAATAATTATTTTTATTATGCATATTCAAAATTTAGATACTCAAACTTCTACAACTGTTGTTGCAAAGATGAAATTATACTAAACAACATTTGGATATAGGTTATAAAGATCCAACAAATCATTGGGTAGCAAGAAGGCAAAGACTTGGAGTATCTGCTTGATTATTGATCGTTGGGTAGCAAGAAAGCTGTTAGTTCAGTTAGCACCGATATTCCATTTCTTCTACTAGGTTATATGCATTTTTCTTCCACGATAAAATGCATTTATTAAACTTCCAACGTATATTCACCAGGCATAATAGCATAAGGCTAGAACATAGGATGAGGTTAAAAAAGTAACAACCTACCGTTTGGTTCTTAACATGCCCTGACCCAACTCAATAGTAACATCTGTACTTTTAATCATATACATTATATGACTGCCTTTGCTACTGCAACCGAGTAAGAACAACACACTTCTTTAAAATTGAATTATAAATTCAAAATGTTAACTAAGTTGTTTATTTATATACACTTTTTCATCAACTATGACCTGCTACCGTAGGCAAGTAATTACATAGTTACAATTACAGCTTGGACGCAACAAAGTTAGAAATCAAGAGGGCTTTGTGCCGATACGTGAAGAAGTACAAAAGGAACAGAGGTACTATTTTTTTCCTCATGTTTCGCTTATTTGTTTATAGATTGTTCATTTTACTACTACCCACCATTGTACAAAATTCAAACGAGAAACAATGATCTTTTAACAACGACAAGCTATAGTTCTTTACTGACGGAACCTACTTTTATCTAATTTGCTATTTTGATTTATGTTTGACGGGATGCTGGCTGATATAGTGATAGATTTTCACTCTTCCATGTACCAAATTAATGTTAGTTACTTTTTTTGATTTGCCGAACTTAAGTATTTTACCTAAGTATAGATACAAAATTAATGGAGTATACTGACATTTCGAGGTACTGAAACTGTACATAAGCTATCAATTTTTGTACTTATTATTAGCAGCTTTATACAAACCATTATGTATGGACTGTAAGTTACATAACACAAATAGACGTATCTAGAAAAGAAGGGAACCAATATGTACTGTCCGTATAAAAGACTGCAGAGGATAAAGCAATTTCCTTTTTTGTCTACATAAAACACTATAGACTATTAACCAATTCGCTTATCAGCTTAAAATTGTACGGATTTTCCACAGTTAATTTGTACCTTTTCCTATCCAACCAATTACATATATATTAAACTGTTCAAATTACCTGACCAATGTTCTGCTTCGCTGTTAATTCATTTTTCCCATCCACTCATCATGTACTGGATCACCTCCCTTCCCTCTTTATATATGTATATCGCATTGCTTCACCCCCGTTCTTTCAACAAACCAACGTTGCTATTACACTGCTTCCCACTGGCCGTTAAAACCCAATATTTCAGCCACAATTATAGAGTTTTGGCCATAATTACGAGCTTGGGATACTTATACCTGTAACTACGAAGCCCTAAACAAAATTTGATACTGTGCAAAACTTACAATGGAAAATGAATGATGATGCATGAATAGTGATTGGTAAGGTTAAGGTATTTATATTTATTATTTCTTGAAAACTGACAAAAGCTTTGATCATAATGAGTAGTGAATCGGAATGTGAGAAGCTGCAGCAGGTGGTGCACTTCTGAATCATAGTCTATGTGAAGCAGCAACCTAAGATGGAGATTTAGATTATGATGCAGTGTGTGCATAATGAAATAGAACATTGTATAGTGTGTAGCAATGCGAACATAGTGCAGTCTGTAGCAGTCTAAATAGAATGATAGAGGATGTTAGAAAACTGCAGAGTTGAAGTGGATGGACGGCTATGCTAAAGTGGAGTAGACAGCGATGCTGAAATGATGAAAATTTTGCCATGTGTTTGAGCTGTCAGGGAGTGAATATGTGTGTTTGAGAAGAGCGAACTGACATCTATGCCAAAGTAGAGTAGATTGTTGCTAAACCATGAATTGTTTGAATTGCATGAGTAGAGGTAAGTTTCGTTTATACAAACTACCCTTTGAAAAGTCATGCTTTATTACAAAAATATTTAATGATATCTGTTTGAGCCATGTACTGTATTTTACAGGAAACTCAAATTGCGGAGGTTTTGATCCAATTTGGACATTTGTGAAGCACACAGGAACGCTGATGACTTTAGGAGTTTATGCATCATTTTCCAATTTTGGTTTATGTCACTAGAAATAAAATGATCTTTGTCATGAATGTAAATGATAAGCGTTCATTCTCCAGTTGTTAACTTCTCTTTTAATAACTATGCTCTACATGTTGTCCATACATTGAGTGTTCATGCATTCAGATTTATGCACCCTCTCTTCTCACAAACACACCCCACACCTGTATTGTTTACACCATTTATCTCAACCATTTAGCTCGATATTGTTGTAACTTTCTCTTTGCATATGTATATAGACATGATGTTGATTTATCCTTTACCGGTTGAAGCAAAAGAACGACCTAAAATTTCAGAAGCATATTCAGTTTATGTTGTCCCCTGTTTTGTAAGTTGCAATGTACAATAGTGCTTAATAATATTTAATTATTTGTTTGTCTTTATAGATTTTTTATGAATATGACTTAGAATGTATGAACATATGTTCGAGTTACCTGTTTATAACAGATTGAACAACCTGTTAATTTGTATTACACAACCGAAAGTAATAATTGTAATATTTTAATGCTCAAGTACACAACAAAAAGAAATAATTTAACAGAATAATATTTTTTTTACACAGAAAGTATGAATAACATGGCAGTAAACATAAATAAATCAGTCAACTGTTTTGATCTATATACTTTTATGCTTTTTGCGAGGGTTTCAATGTAAGTTTAAGCTAGAACATTCAAATTTAGGTAGCATATTCCAAGATATTGACATGAGCCATTTCTCAAGATTACAAGTTTAAGCTGACACCAAAAAAGTATGACAACAAAGGTATTACAACTATTACTAAAGATACACACACATTGTGTACATATGTGTCTTTGTGTATGTATATTTCACTACCATAACTGTAGCGCATACAAAATTTTCACCCTTCCTTTTTGGCACACGTCCAACGGACGTGCCACCATACTCGTATTGGTTAAATTAAATTCTTATTAAATATTATTATATTAATTATTATTAAACTAAATATTATTATTATATCTATTTAAAATCTTATTTTATATATTTAAAAATAATAAAATTATAAGTAAAATCTTAAAATTTGCATTTTTCAAAACTTAACTTATAAATTAAAATTTACAAACATATAATTTTAAAATCTAAATTTTACACATATATTATAAAAATCTTTATATTATATTTAAAATAAATATTTATAAAAATTCATATTTTCCTTTCAAACTTGGAAATCATTTTTCAAAAATAGACCAACGATGTCCGTATATAATTTCTATCCTGTGGTCAAGTGATATGGATATTTATCATTTCAATCCGTAATTTAAATTTAATATTTACGGGTATATATCATTTCAACCCGCAATTCCAAAATTCAAAATCAATGAAAATCGTTTGGGTTTATCATTTCAACCCATAACGATTTTACCTTAATCTATAAGGTCGTTCGGGTATGTATCATTTCAACCCATAGGGATTCCTAAACTAACAGGGAACTTGCAGAGTGAGAACAATAGAATACTATTGTATAATATCAACAACAGACATATATCATCAGTAACAAATTTAAATATAATATATACAACAGATTATGGTGTCATATATCATAGTAAACAATTGCAGATAATGGCATATCATATTTAACAATTAAATAACTTAACAATTCAAATTTTACAGCATATTTCAATCGTCATTTCAGGTGAATTAAATTTACTAAATATAAGAATGTTAATCATGAGTGATTGCTTACCTTTCGAGGCTAGAGAACAACGATAGCGAAGATGGTGAAATGGACACACACACGGATATGGACACGAGCAAAGCAATTCAAAAGCTGCTGAGCTTTCCGGACAACGACGAACAAAACAACAAGATGGACGGCGATGAAGCAAGCAAACCACTCGAATTCGATGGGAAACAAAATATATATACATATTTTTATGAAAAATATATATCTATATAAATTATATTTTTAAATCGATATTCAATTTAAGACACATATCAAAATGAAATCTTCATATTGAAAATCAATATTTATCTAAATACATATAAAATAAAATCTTTATATATATTCCAAAATCATTTCTTTCTTAAACGCATTAAATAAAATCAAATACTACATATATTTTTAAAAAAATCAAGATATCTAATTTTTAAAATCTATATACATTTCTAAAATCGAAACATCCATATATATTTCATGTATTAAACACGTAAGCTATGGGTGACATGCCTTGGCCCTGTTTTGGGTTGTCAAGCTGCAGGTCGATGTGGAGAGCAGGAAAGGCTGCGGTAGTGGGAGCATCGATGACGGCTGCTTGGTGGGGCGTGAACAAGTCAGAGGGGATCGGAGTAGTGGGTTTGTGGTGTGCTTCTGTGTGGGTAGGCGGGTCGCACGTGGGAATTTGTAGGCTTTTAAATTTTGTTCTTTTTTTATACGGAAGAGAAGAAGGTGACATGGTGGCTGCTCATTCTAGGATCCTAACGAAGAATTCCAGCTCGAACGAAAGATGATTCTATAATCAATTCTACTCATTCTAGGGTATCACTACCCCATCTCTAATGAGTTTTCACTCCATATGCTAAGTTTTGCCTAAACTAGAGCTTTGATGCCACTTGTAACAACCTCCTATTTCGAACCGTTCAAATCGACAATCATCCACGCATATCAACCTTGAATTGCTCAAAACAATAGATTGTTAATTTATATTTGGCAAAACTTAGCATATACAGTAAATAAATCAATCATAGAATCACAAACATAAAGTAATACAACAATAAGCACCGGAATAGATAAATAGTAGTTCATGAAGCTACTGTATAAACAACAGAGTTTGAAATAAAATACAACAGAAATCTCATATACATAGTAGTCTCTAGTACAGAAACAAATGACAAGTTTGAACATCAACAACTGGAATAAACTGAAAGCAGGATAGATAAAGACAGATCTTCAAGCAAAGCTCCAAGCTCCAAAGGTGAGTCTCAAATGCTGTGACACTCAGTCTGACCCGAGCATAAAGCAAAACAAAAAAAACTCGAGTCAGGATTAACATTCTTATACCAGTAAATTCAACTCAAGTGAAATGTCAACTGAAATACAAGTAACTTAAAGGATGTTTGGGATTTCCATCCTCTAAGGATCCGTGGAACTATCTACTATGTAGTAATATACGCTATTATAATATGTCTATCAATAAAGTAAAGTATTAAAATAGCGTTAAGGCGTTACCCATATCCCCCTTAACACATTTTATATATTCCCGTAGTCTATACAGTACCATAAGCTCCACCAAACCAGTGGACAACCCAGAGGGCACTCCATAGGTACAGTACAATAAGACTCATAGAAGGCGTGATAGGGCATGTGAACACGGCACGTGAGGCAATGCCAGGGTAGGATTCTACCGTTTTGCGGATCTGGACTAGTGGTAACGCATAGCAGCTACGCCCACCTCGAGACTCATTCCCAAATCAAAGGTGCACCCAATCAAATCACAAAGTAATTGAATGGTATCGAAGAAATGTGCTCGATATGAGGAATGACCTAACTTGGCCCTGTATGGCTCCTGTTTTAGTCACATCTAAGCTGACTCACGGGAGTCAAGGCTACGTAAATACCTCATACAGAATCATACACCAAACCATCCTACTTCATTCTAGAATCTCCACCACGTATGTAACAACCTAGTATTTTTAATCATTCGCATCCGCATATGTCAGACTTGAATTGCTCAAAGCAATAGATTGTTAATTTATATTTGGCAAAACTCAGCATATACAGTAAATAAATCAATCACAGAATCATAGACACAGAGTATTACAACAATAAGCAGCAGAATAGATAAATAGTAGTTCATGAAGCTACTATAAACATCAGAGTCTGAAACAAAATACAATAGAATCTCAAATACAAAAGCAACTGACGAGTCTGAATATAAATGACTGGAATAAACTGAAATAACTAAAAGCTGTATAGATAGATCTTCAAAGAAAGCTCCAATCTCCAAAGGTGAGTCTCAAATGTTGTGACACTCAGTCTGACCCGAGCATAAAGCAAAACACAAAACACTCGAGTCAAGTGATATGGATATTTATCATTTCAATCCGTAATTTAAATTTAATATTTACAAGTATATATCATTTCAACACGCAATCCCAAAATTCAAAATCAATGAAAATCACTTGGGTTTATCATTTTAACCCATAACGATTTTCCCTTAATCTATAAGATCGTTCGGGTATGTATCATTTCAACCCATAGGGATTCCTAAACTAATAGAGAACTTGCACAGTGAGAACAATAGAATAATATTATAAAATATCAACAACAAACATATATCATCAATAACAAATTTAAATATAATATATACAATAGATTATGGTGTCATATATCATAGGTAAACAATTGCAGATAATGGCATATCATATTTAAACATTTAAATAACTTAACAATTCAAATTTTACAGCATATTTCAATCGTCATTTCAAATGAATTAAATTTACTAAATATAAGAATGTTAATCGTAAGTGATTGCTCACCTTTCGAGGCTAGAGAACAACGATGGTGAAGATGGTGAAACGGACATGCACATGGATATGGACATAAGCATAGCAATTCAAAAGCTGTTGAGCTTTCCGGACAACGACGAACAAAACAACAAGCTGGATAGCGACGAAGCAAGCGAACCACTCGAATTCGATGGGAAACAAAATACATATACATATTTGTATGAAAAATATATATCTATATAAATTATATTTTAAAATCGATATTCAATTTAAGACACATATCAAAATGAAATCTTCATATTGAAAATCAATATTTATCAAAATACATATAAAATAAATCTTTATACTTTCCAAAATCATTTCTTTCTTAAACGCATTAAATAAAATCAAATATCTACATATATTTTAAAAAAAATCAAGATATATAATTTTTAAAATCTATATACATTTCTAAAATCAAAACATCCATATATATTTCATGTATTAAACATGTAAGCTATGGGGTGACATGCTTTGGCCCGGTTTTGGGTTGTCAAGCTACAAGTCGATGTGGAGGGCATGAAAGGCCACGGCAGTTGGAGCCTCGACGACGGCTGCTTGGTGGGGCGTGAATAAGTCAGAGGAGATTGGAGTAGTGGGTTTGTAGTGTGCTTCTGTGTGGGTTGGTGGGTCGCACGTGGGAATTTGCAGGCTTTCAAATTTTTTATATGGAAGAGAAGAAGGTGGCACGGTGGCTGCTCATCTGGAGACGGATCTAGGCGTGATGGAGTGTGGAGGAGCACAGAGGAGTTATGGTTGGAGTGGTTGATGGATGGAGGTTGCACGGTTTTTGGGTGATGGTGGCTTCAGGTAGACAAGTACGGCAGAGAAGGTGGCAGTCTGGCTCGGTTTGGGGAGAGAGGTTCGGGTTTGTGGAGGTGGTGTCGCCGAGTGCTGACTGGGGAATATGGTGGCTGGGGAAAAGTGATGGTCAGGGCGAGCAAGGTATGGGTTCAGGGCTGGAGTGATTTGCGTGCAGAGTGGGGATGTATGCTTCAGTGATGGGTGGCTGATGGTGCACGTTTGCTTTAGAGATGATGGGTGGAAGGGCACGTGGAGGCTTGCCGGGTCAGAGACTAGGAAGGGGCGTGGGCGGCTGTGAGGGGGGTGAATTTGGGTAGCAGGCAGTACGAAAGGATGGGGAAGAATAGTGTAACGTTTTCGACTTTTCGATGCTCGAAAATCGACATTAATACGTCCACTATATAAACTGCCGAGCATTCGAATGCCGAAAAACCGAATGTTTATGGTTAAAAAGAAGAGGTGGAAGAAGACAGAAGAAAAAGAAAGAAACAGAAACAGAAACAATAACCGAATCTCACATATCGCAGCGGAACAACATATAATAGATAAATGAATAATCTTTAAATCAAAGAACTATATCATTTTATACATTACATCATCACCAGAGTTTACAACAACAATACATCAATGGACAATGGCGATCGGTAGGCTTTGCAACCATCCCAGCCCCACCATGGCTTACACTGGTACCCTGGCCTTGCTTTTACGGACAACCATCCCACTCAGGGATATGTAGGGGTAAGAGTCTCCCGTTCGCCACCAAACCGCGAAGCGAGAACCCCCTATAATGCTGTAATGAAGCAAGGTCAGTCATGGTGACTGGTGTGAGAACTAAAACAGCTTATCTTTAAAAAAACAACAACAACAACAAGGGAAGTAAAAGATATTTGCAATGCTTTTGGAAAATGAAATGTAACGACCCGCTATTTTGGACTATTCGCATCCGCACATGTCGGACTTGAGTAATTCAAAATACCGAATTGTTAATTTAAATTTCGCAAAACTGAACATATACAGTAAATAAATAATCACAGATCATAGACATAGAGTAATAAATGCAGCGGAAACAAAAGATAGTAGTTCATGAAGCTACTATATACATATCAGTTAAATAAGGTACAACAGATATCTCGGATACAATAATCAAATACAATATCAGAATACATCACTAGAATCAACTGGATATCTGAAACTGGATAGATAGCTGGATCTCCAAGCGAAGCTCCAACTCCAAAGGTGAGTCTCGAATACTGGTACACTCAGTCTGACCCGAGCGTAAAGAAAACACAAAACACTCGAGTCAGGATTAACATTCTTATATCAATAAATCAAACTCAAGTGAAATAGCAACTGAAATACAAGTAACTCAAAGGATGTTTGGAACAACCATCCTTTAAGGATCCGTTAAACTATCTACTATGTAGTAGTGTACGATAAGTAGATAATGCCTATCAGTAATGTAAAGTATCAAAATAGTGTTAAGGCATTACCATTATCCCCCTTAACACATTTTATATAAGCGTTATAGTCTATACATCACTGTAAACTCCACCGTAAACTAGTGGGATATCATGGAGTACTCCATAGGTATAACACAAAACAAATCGTAGTGGTCGCGTATATAGGGATACAAGTATGACAAGGCACATGAGGCAATACCCAAGGTAATGAAACTACCGTTTGCCTGATCCGGACTGGTGAGAACGCATCGCCGCAGCGATCGCAACACCGCGAAACAACACTCCCAAAATCAAGGGTGCACCAATCGATAACAAGTAATGAGTAGTATTCGAAGAAGTGTGTTTGCTCGAGGCAGCTAACCCCATTTGGCCCGGCACGGCTTCTGTTTTAGTCATTTCCAATTTGACACAAGTGTCAAGGTTATCCATTATCGTTCTCTTTCTTCAGTCATCACGTACATCATTCCAACCACTTCATTCTGGATCACACTCCGCGTATAGTTATTAAAGTGGTTTTCGGTTTAGACAGTGAGTATGTCCCTAACCGATTTCGGTCTCTTTAATAACTTTCGTAATTATTACACCGATTGGTCGCTTAATATATTTCAAAACCAAATCAAATTCAATTTCAAATAGAATTTGTAAACCAACATTTCATTTCTCCTTCTAAATCAATTTCCAAAATTTACGTTTCAAAACTTCCAAATTACCATTTGAAAATCTTATAATTCAATTTCAATTTATATTTAAACAATTCAAAAATTGATTCAAGTTCGTATATAAGTTCATTCCGAAATCATTTAAATTAATTTAATTTAACATTCAAATCAATTTAAATTCATTGATCGAATTTATTCAATATTCATTACGCAAATTTGTCATTCAAAACAATTTCTATTAAATTTCCAATTCATTAAATCAATTACTTAAGTTCAACTTCATTATATCAAACTTCAAATTGAATTGAATTAGATTCATCAAATAAATTCTTTAAATTACAAGTCTTACATTAATTTCAATAAATCACATTTTATTTCTTGTTAAAGAAAATTCAATTTCACTTATTTATTTACTTACTTACAATTTCAAAACTCAATTAATAAAGAACTTAATTTCACTTATTCGAGAAGTTCAATTTTACTTAATAAAGAATTCAATTTTATTTAATTATTAAATAATTCAATCTTGTTTAATTATTAAATAATTTCAAACTTAATTATTAACTAATTTCAAAACTTAATTATTAATAATTCCAAATTTAATTATTAAATAATTAATTTTAAAACAACGTTCATTCATCAATCTACTATGTTAATATTTTGATTCAGATTATAAAATATTAACATTTCCTTTCATAAAAATTCAAATTCTAACTTCATTTCAAAACCTTATCATTTATTCAAATAAAATCTTTATTTTATTTTTAAATCAAATCATTGACCAATCGGGTTTATTTAATTCTCTATCCTAAGTCAAGTTCATTTGGGTATTTATCATTTCAACCCGATTCCAATTCAATTCAAATCAAAACATAGCAAAGGGAACTTGCAGTGTGATAACTGGGATGGTGTCAAAGTAAATAAACAAGCAATAACAACAATCAATAACAACAATCCAATAATTAATTCAAATAATCCTGAAATAATCGTATTAATTCACATTGTTGTAATTTGTGCAAATTAATATAATCATTTCTAGAATCTACACTAACATTTCATGTAGATTAAAGATTTATCCCACAAATATTAATACGGTTCTTTATTTGATATCAATTATTAAATTTCATACTACATAAATTTTACAACATACATTCAAAGGTTCAAGGTGTGCTTAACCAAATTTCTACGTGTCAAATAATTTAAACATTTAAATGGGTCATATTACGCAAATGTCATCTAATCAAATTTAACACATATGTCAAATCTAACTATCCTACGTCGATTACAATTTCAAATTATTTATCACTTTCAACATTAACAATTTAACGTCCAATGTCAACATCAAACAATCAATCATTTATCAACCAAACTGGATTATCATTGTATAAATAACAGATAATGGTGTCAGATGTCACAGGTGAACTGCTACAGGTAATAACATATATAACAGTGTAAATAACTAACAGCAGCATATTTCAATTGTCGTTTCAATTGAAATCAAATTTAATAAATAAAGAACATTAATCATGAGTGATTTGCTCACCTTTCGAGGCTAGAGAAATTTGAAACAGGTTACAAATCCAAGGCGAATTTCCAAACGAACAAGATTGACACGAATTGGATGACAGAGCTGATAAATAGAGATTGATGGAAATAGATCAGAAACTGCTCGATGTAGATCGAAACAAAATATATATTATTCTAATATATTATTTACTTAACAAAATAAATAAATAAATAAAAATTTCTCTCATTAAAATATATACATATACGTTTTCAAAAATCATGGTTTACATGTATACGACGCACAACATATGCAGATTTTATTCATGAACTATTATATAGATTATATTAAAATCATTGCATGCGAATGATATAAATAAATAACACATGTACATACAGTGTAACCTGCTATTACGGTAGGAAAAAGCAAATAGAGATAAGATTCTTTTATCCATATAAATATAAGTGTACATAAAATCAAAAATCTAGTATGCAGACCAACTTACAAAATATGCATACTTTATAAATCATAAACTTTTCGTACTTAAAAATATACGTATATTCATACAACATATAGACGTTATATGTAATCAAACATAAATATATATAGGCATACATAACTGGCGAACATAATACACATGCATATTAAAACGAAATGCCCACAGCAATACAAATAAGAGCTGAACATTCTATGCAGATTTATTAAAAATATACAGTACTTATATAATATAACACTTAACAAGTTACAATCACTTCACATCTGTCATTATAAAACATATACACTGTGATAACATTAAATGACAACTGCAACATAAATACTACTTGTAACGACCCGCTATTTTGGACTATTCGCATCTGCACATGTCGGACTTGAATAATTCAAAATACCGAATTGTTAATTTAAATTTGGCAAAACTGAACATATACAGTAAATAAATAATCACAGATCACAGACACAGAGTAATAAATGCAGCGGAAACAAAAGATAGTAGTTCATGAGGCTACTATATACATATCAGAGTTAAATAAGGTACAACCGATGTCTCGAATACAATAATCAAATACAATATCTGAATACATCACTGAAATCAACTGAATATCTGAAATCTAGATAGATAGCTGGATCTCCAAGCGAAGCTCCAACTCCAAAGGTGAGTCTCGAATACTGGTACACTCAGTCTGACCCGAGTGCAAAGAAAACACAAAACACTCGAGTCGGGACTAATCATTCTTATATCAATAAATCCAACTCAAGTGAAATAGCAATTGAAATACAAGTAACTCAAAGGATGTTTGGAATAACCATCCTTTAAGGATCCGTTAAACTATCTACTATGTAGTAGTGTACGATAAGTAGATAATGTCTATCAGTAATATAAAGTATCAAGATAGTGTTAAGGCATTACCATTATCCCCCTTAACACATTTTATATAAACGTTATAGTCTATGTAGCACTGTAAACTCCACCGTAAACTAGTGGGATATCAGGGAGTACTCCATAGGTATAACGCAAAACAAATCGTAGTGGTCGCCTATATAGGGATCCAAGTATGACAAGGCACATGAGGCAATACCCAAGGTAGTGAAACTACCGTTTGCCTGATCCGGACTGCTGAGAACGCATCGCCGCAGCGATCGCAACACCGCGAAACAACACTCCCAAAATCAAGGGTGCACCAATCGACAACAAGTAATGAGTAGTTTTCGAAGAAGTGTGTTCGCTCGAGGTAGCTAACCCCAATTTGGCCCGGCACGGCTCCTGTTTTAGTCATTTCCAATTTGACACAAGTGTCAAGGCTATCCATTATCGTTCTCTTTCTTCAGTCATCACGTACATCATTCCAATCACTTCATTCTGGATCACACTCCGCGTATAGTTATCAAAGTGGTTTTCGGTTTAGACAGTGAGTATGCCCCTAACCGATTCCGGTCTCTTTGATAACTTTCGTAATTATTACACCGATTGGTCGTTTATATATTTCAGAAACCAAATCAAATTCAATTTCAAATAAAATTTTCAAACCAACATTTCATTTGTCTTTCTAAACCAATTTCCAAAAATTTACGCTTTAAAATATCCAAATTACCATTTCAAAATCTTATAATACAATTTCAATTTTTATTTAAAACCATTCCAATATTCATTTAAATTCGTATATAAGTTTCAATTCTGAATCATTTAAAATGATTTAATTTACATTCAAATCAATTTTTATTTAAACAATTCAAATATTGATTCAAGTTCGTATATAAGTTCCATTCCGAAATCACTTAAATCAATTTAATTTAATCATTCAAATCAATTTAAATTCATTTATCGATTTCATTCAATATTCGTTAAGTTAATTTATCATTCAAAACAATTTCCATTTAACTTCCAATTCAATAAATCAATTACTTAAGTTCAACTTCATTATATCAAAACTTTAAATTGAATTAAATTAAATTCGTCAAATCAATTCTTTAAATTACAAGTCTTACATTAATTTCAATAAATCGCATTTTTATTTCTTGTTAAAGAAAAATTCCAATTCACTTATTTATTTACTTAGTTAAAATTTCAAAACTCAATTAATAAAGAAACTTAATTTCACTTATTAAAAAGTTCAATTTCAATTATCAAAGAATTCAATTTTATTTAATTGTTAAATAATTCAATCTCATTAAATTATTAAGTAATTTCAAAAACTTAATTATTAAATAATTTCAAACTTAATAATTAAATAATTTCAAACTTAATTATTAAATAATTTCAAAACTTAATTCAATCGTTTCTCAAATTTAACAACGTTCTTTCATCAATTACGTTGTTACTATTTTGTTTCATAATATTAAATATTAACATTTTCCTTTCAAAAAATTCAAATTCCAACTTCAATTCAAAACCTTATCATTTATTCAAAATAAAATCTTTATTTTGTTTTTAAATCAAATTATTGACCAATCGGTTTTTTATTTAATTCTCTATCCTAGGTCAAAGTTAAATTTGGGTATTTATCATTTCAACCCGATTCCAATTCAATTCAAAATCAAAGCATAGCAAAGGGAACTTGCAGTGTGATAACTGGGATGGTGTCAAAGTAAATAAACAAGCAATAACAACAACCAATATCAATCTAATAATCAATTCAAATAATCCCGAAATAACCGTATTAATTCACATTGTTATTTGTGCGAATTAATATAATTATTTCTAGAATCTACACTAACATTTCATGTAGATTAAAGATTATTACACTATTATTTGATGCGGTTCTACACTTGACATTTCTTATTCGATTTCATACCATAAATTCAAAGGGCTCAAGGGTAATTAATCATTTCTACGTATCAAATAATTAAACATTTAAGGGGTCATATTTTACAAATTTAACTAATCAAATCCAACACATATATCAATTCAAACTTTAACTATCCTACGTCAAATTCAGTTGCATGTTATTTATCACTTATACATTTACAATTTAACGACCAATGCAAACATCAACAATCAATCAATTAATAGCCAAACTGTATTATCATCGCATAAATAATTAACAGATATTGGTGTCAGATGTCACAGGTGAACTGATACAGGTAATAAAATAAATAACAGTATAAATAACTAACAGTAGCAATATTTCAATTGTCGTTTCAATTGAAATCAAATTTAATAAATAAAAGAACATTAATCGTGAGTAATTGCTCACCTTTAGAGGCTAGAGATGATTCGACAAAGAAATGAGCTACGAATCCAAACGCGAATTTGCACAGCAAAGTAGATAGGCACGAATTCAACAGACGAGCTGATAATGAGGAATCAATGAAACGATCAAAATCAGTTTTGATATAAACCGAAAATATATACACATTATTATTTTATTATATATATTTCCAATATCCTAGATTAAGGCAAATATTAAAATAGTATAAAATTCCAAATCACTTCCTTTAAATCTCACGTATTAAGAGTCAAAGGTACATATATTATACACACGTATAGCTATTCAGACCATATAAAACAGCAATATATACTGCAGACTGATATAGAGCTTTATACCATTTATACTAAGTTAACTTATACCCTATAACACTATGTATTTTATATGTGAACTAGACAGAATACCAAACTCAATTAGCTTTGAAAATAATATATATAGTGCTTATAAAATTCAACATGTGCCCATTGTCTAAACTAACACAATATAATATATATAGTAGCATGTCTACTTTAGTAGTGTACAAGCCTATCTATGGTTTGTATACAAAATCACTTTTCAAATCCAACAAACAGGGACAAGTCATGCCGATAAAACAATTGATATATATATAAAGAAAGTAATTTTTTTTTAAAACCAATATATGACTTGTATATATAAACGTACAAAGTATAAAGAGTATAAACTATTATATAACTAATAACCTTATATATGTACAACGCAAAACTTATACTTCCAAACTTATTCATATATAAAGAAGACTGCGGCCTATTTTACCAACAAAAATAATAATAATAAACGCATTTATATATACCTATATATATGAGGCGAGCAAGGGAAAGGAAGATCTAGGGGGTTGCGCTGGGTGCTAGCAAGGCTGGGTACTGGCCGAGGGAGGTGGAAGCTGCTGCGAGGCCTCAGGGACGTGGGGATCTAGGTGGTTCGGCTGCTTGAACATGGTTTTGGAGAGGAGAGGGGTGCTGCGCGTCTGCTGTCATGGGTGGTCGGTGGATAAAAGGGAAAAGCGAAGGAGTTTGGGTGGCATGGAAGGTCGCGGGTTAGTGCTTGCGGGTCGGGTTTAGACAAGCAAAGGACGGTTGAGGCGGAAGGGCAGAAATGACAACGTGGAGTGAGGCGGAGGCCGCCTTAGCTGTGAACGACAGTGGGAGGCAGAGAGGCTAAAGGCCGAAGTTCGGTGGCACTATGCCGTGGTGGAGGGTGCGTGCGCTGCTAGCGAGAGGGTAGGGCCATGGCTGCGTGCTCCGGTCGAAAAGTAGGGCAGTGATGGTTTGGGGTCGGGCTCGGCGGGTTCAGAGGCGGGTGGTGCGAATGGGTGACTGAGGAGAAAGCGGGGAAGGAAGGTGACTGGGTGCGCTTGGGATTGGACGGCATGAGGAGGAGAGAAATGGTGAGGGTGAAAAATGATAAGGAAGGAGATTGAAGAGCTACAGGAAGTGATGAACAAAAATAAAATCTTTTCACTAAGACAAATAGAGAGGAAATGAGGGGAGAGGAAAAACAGTGGAAAGTTGAAATGAAGGCTGATGACAAAGAAATGAGGTAGCAGTTAAGTGTAACCAACGTGTCTCATTGCATTCTCATTGAAGGCCGAACCAAAATTAATAAAGCAACCGGAAATATAAATTGAAAAGTTGGAAATAGCAAAAGGTTGATATTAATATATGGGGAATAGTAACGTTTATGACTATTCATTCTAGCTGAGGAAATGAATGGACATAAAACAAAAGGTAAAAACGGGTACCGATACGTAAATCGTTATAGAGATTGCACCGCAT
This sequence comes from Allium fistulosum, assembly GCA_030737815.1. NCBI lineage: Eukaryota > Viridiplantae > Streptophyta > Magnoliopsida > Asparagales > Amaryllidaceae > Allium > Allium fistulosum. The sequence continues at coordinate 406,785,617 of CM060908.1, read as the reverse complement.
ATTGGGCTTCGAAATTGCCAATCGAATATACCGTAGAGATCAGCACAACGAGACGATCAAAACGGTATAATGATATCAGTGTTTCGGTTGAATTATAAAAATTCGAATTTTCCACTAGCGGAAAATGCAGCAAAAACGCAGAAGAATAAGATCGATGGAGCTAAAGAAGTCCGAATTTGGAAAAACAAAAAATAGCGTTTGCTCAGAAGATGGTTTAGAATTTTTCTATGTAAAAATATTTAGGTTCCGAAAATATTTTATTTTCATCGCTTTTTAACTGATTAAATTGAAGTAAATTTACGCGCGAAATAAACTTTCATATTTTTAGACGAAAATTTACCAGCCGCTATGTTTGACTAGACGCATTTCAAATAGTGAATATTAGGCTCAGGTCCCTAGTAAGTTTAAAAATACACAAAAACCCCAGTAAAAAAAAGTGTGTAAATTAGGTCCCTAGAATTAAGGTACTAAGTAATTGCATATAGTTATGCAATTTTTTGGTGAATAATTGCGGAATTTTCCGCAACTTTTTGAAAAAATTGCGGAATTTTCCGCAACTTTTTGAAAAAATTGCGTAAATTTCCGCAATTTTTTGGGTGAATAATTGCGGAATTTTCCGCAATTTTTTGAAAAAATTGCGTAAATTTCCGCAATTTTTTGGATGAATAATTGCAGAATTTTCTGCAATTTTTGATATAATTGCATAAATGTATGCAATTATTCACTGAATAATTGCATAAGTGTATGTCATTATTCAATAACTTAATTCTAGGGACCTAATTTACAAACTTTATTTTACTGGGGTTTTTGTGTATTTTGAAACTTATTAGGGACCTGTGCCAAACTGTCCCTTTTAAATATCTAATTTTTATTTCGAAATTTTATCGTTTAAAATTTCACAAAATTTCAATTAATTACGTTATTAAAACGGTTAAAATTTATGGGTCGTTACACTACTGTAGCAATTATAACTAGTACCATCTTTATGAAACATATATATTCCATAACTTATATATAGTAAAATAATCCAAGTTCTTTTATATAAGTAACAGATTTTGCAATATGACTCACTTTACTATTATTAGTATGAATCACTACCCAATGCATATATATTCATAAACTGTTCACCGCATAACTTCTATAACATAGTATACATATAAACAAGTTATCAGGCATAATATATATTGAACAAAAAAATTTCAAAACTGGGTAGCTTGAAAGGTTTAGTAAAATATAATTATACCGTATATAGCTAACTTTATCACCTAATATACTTAGATCTATAATTGTACTAACCTAGGCATAGATTTATATAGAAAGACATCCCATCTAAACAAACTTTTATAAATTATACTGTAGATAATATGAACAAACCCATACATGCTGTAACCAACGAAAATATAAATATATATGAAACATGATACGAACAGTAGGATTCTCACCTATATGTATTTACATAACTAGAAGAGGACCGAAATGATGAGCTGGTGGTGGCAAGGAGGAGCTGGAGGCTCGGCAGGCATGAGGAGGTGAGGACGAGGCTGGGCTCGGCATGAGACTGGTGGCGAAATGAAGTCGGCGGCGACTAGAGGGAAGATGAGGTCGAGTTTGGGATGCGGGTGGTGCTCGATGATGGAGGGATGAAGAGGAAGGAGCTGGCTGGTTGCTGGTTAAGGATGGGCACGTCTATTTCTTACAGGCAAAATATGAAGTTTTGTTTACTTTTCCCACAAATGAAAACGAACAGAGTAAGCAAAGCAAGAGAACGAATGGACAAGTTAATAAATTGAAGCCTAGGAAAAGAAAAGCCGGGCATAAGAATACAAGGAATAGTAATGTTTAACGGCTGTTGATTTCAGAAAGTAATAAAAGCGGTTGGCTTTTGGTTGTCTCGGGAAGCAACAAAAAGGCACAGGTACAAGTACGGAACCGATACGCTTGGCATTTCGCAGATTGCACCACACACCGGACTCTGAATTTGACAATCGAATATACCGTAGAGATCAGCACGACGAGACGAGCAAAACGGTATACAGATATCAGTGGTATGATTGAATTATACATATTCGAATTTTCTACTAGCGGAAAATGCAGCAAAAACGCAGAAAAGTAAGATCGACGGAGCTAAAGAAGTCTGAATTTGGAAAAACGAAAAATGACATCTTGCTCAGAAGATGATTTAGAATTTTTCTATGTAAAAATATTTAGGTTTCGAAAACATTTTATTTTCATTACATTTTAACTGATTTAAACCGAAATGACGTGACTGAAATTTACTTTCATATTTTCTGACGAAACTTTACAATTTCCTATGTTTAAATAGACGCATTTTAAATATCGAATTTTCGTTGCGAAATTTTATTGTTTATTTTTATTTAACGAAAATTTTATTTAACGCACAACGCACATTTCTTACGTTAAAATTATTATTTTGGTTTCTCTTATTGGTTACAACTATTTCATGTTATTACATTACGTTTTTAATATGTATTACATTATCGGTCTTATCGAAATTGGTTTTGGATTTGTAACTTGTATACAAAGAGATTTCCATTTAATAAATCATAAAATTTTATTTCCATCGGATATTTAATTAAAATTTTATTTAATTTAGTATTTTTAAAGCGTAAAAAAAATACGGGTCATTACAATCTCCCCCACTCAAAACTTTTCGTCCTCGAAAAGGAAGGAGGTAGGAGAATGGAAACAACCAGAAGAAAATAGATTGGAATACAAGTAAAACAATTAATTTAAACCATATAAATTTCAATTTAACTAAGTAATAGTTAACGATTTGGTTAAATCCCTTTGAGTTCACTTAAGTTAAGTCAATCTATCTATTTCTACATTCATTATTTTATTATCTAGTCATCCTCAATTAACAATTTCTAAATCATCAATTTGTATAATCATTTATTATACTCATATTTTATTCAACAAATTTAATTCTTTTATTCCAAATTATTATTATGTTTATTCCACTTAATATATCTTATTACATATATTTAAACCATATAAATTAATTTAAACCATATAAATTTCAATTTAAATTAATTTATATTCAATAATTGGTTTAAATTTAAGGTATTTCCATAAGTTGATTTAATTTCAATTTATTAATATTTGATACCAAAAGATTCCTTCAAAACAAAATTTTATTTAATTTGTCTCATTTACTATTCATTCAACTAATTATTCTATTTATCTCTATTAACATCTTTTAAAATTAAAATTTTAAGTGTATAACATTTATTATAAACACTCAAATTTTATTTATAAAGACATTTTTTTATTGTACATTATCCAATTACATTTTAACTTCTGAATAATTTAGGTAAATTATATTGAAATGAAATTGAGTATTATACAAAAAAAAAATTTACAATCCAGTTATTTCAAGTTAAATATTTATCCAAGAATTTTGACTTCAGTTTATAATTGAAATCATCTTTAACCTAAAATTTAAGAATTTAAATCTCTGATTTACTTCAAACAATTTAGAGATATATCTATATATTTGTATCAAATCAAATTAAATTTTTAAAATAAGATACCTATATATATAAATCAAATTATACTGAAGAAATTCAAATCAAAATATATTTTTTTCAAAACAAAACCGTAGCAAAGCTACATAATAGTCTCTCCACTTCGAAACTCGAAAATGAATGTCGATGATGCGGCCGCCATCACCGAAATTATTTTCCAGCGACAAAGAGAAGAGCACTGGTTTCAACATTTTAAAATTCTTTGAAAACGATTTATATTCGAAAATATTTTAAATACTATACACTTTAAAACTTTCAAATCAAAGTTTGAAATCACCAGAAATTAAATTCTCAAATTCTTTATTTAAATTCCTTTCAAATCCCAAATCAAATTATAACCAAGTTTCATAAATTCATTTATTTATATTATGCAATAATCAATGGTTTACAAAACAATAAATGAAAATCAAATATTATTATTTCTGACAACAAATTTATTAACAATTTAGTTTCATAATATAATCATACAAAACTTTATTTTATTTACCAAATTTGAAAATGATATTGTGTCAGTTTGCTCTGCTCAAGTGTTTTGGAAATCCTATCGATAGCGTTGATCAGACGAATCGATCGGAAACCCAAATCAACATCAACAACTCAAACAACACAATATTTTTTGAAACATTTTAAATATTATTTACAAATACACTTCCTCGCTCGACTATATAAGAATAGATTTCAAAGCAAAGATAGAGATTCAAATTTGATGGACTCAAATCAAAGAGAATTTCGATTCGAAGATAAGTTCGAAACAAAGATATGATGATTAAATAACAAAGTAGAAAGATTTGATAAGTTTATATAAATCGCAGAACCAGGTCGACCGTGACTTCAAGAATAAGCTCGATGTAGAATTTCGAGGCAAATTTTCATTCGATCTCAAGAAATAGAATTCAAGTATAGCAGAAGATAGATAGCATCGTAAACCGAGGATATAGAAATCTCCAGTAAATTGATGTCTATTGTAAAGGAGTTTCATCCTTTTATAAATCAATTTGAAGATTGGCGAGACCGCCAACTCATTATAAAGATCATTCGGAGTGGAGTTATGGGATACTCCAGAATTAAAAGAAGACGAAAAGTGAGGGACACGAATGAATTTTGGAACCGCAGGGAACGTTCCAAAATTTAAAGGAATCGAGTCGAAAGGAAGAGATTCAAACTCGAATGAAGTGATTCTGTAAATCCATTTACCCTATATGCTGAGTTTTGCCTAGAGCTACCAAAGCTCTGATACCAACTGTAACGACCCGCTATTTTGGACTATTCGCATCCGCACATGTCGGACTTGAGTAATTCAAAATACCGAATTGTTAATTAAAATTTGGCAAAACTGAACATATACAGTAAATAAATAATCACAGATCACAGACACAAAGTAATAAATGCAGCGGAAACAAAAGATAGTAGTTCAAGAAGCTACTATATACATATCAGAGTTAAATAAGGTACAATAGATGTCTCAGATACAATAATCAAATACAATATCAGAATACATCACTAGAATCAACTGGATATCTGAAACTGGATATATAGCTGGATCTCCAAGCGAAGCTCCAACTCCAAAGGTGAGTCTTGAATACTGGTACACTCAGTCTGACCCGAGCGTAAAGAAAACACAAAATACTCGAGTCAGGATTAACATTCTTATATCAATAAATCCAACTCAAGTGAAATAGCAACTGAAATACAAGTAACTCAAAGGATGTTTGGAACAACCATCTTTTAAGGATCCGTTAAACTATCTACTATGTAGTAGTGTACGATAAGTAGATAATGCCTATCAGTAATGTAAAGTATCAAAATAGTGCTAAGGCGTTACCATTATCCCCCTTAACACATTTTATATAAGCGTTATAGTCTATACAGCACTGTAAACTCCACCGTAAACTAGTGGGATATCAGGGAGTACTCCATAGGTATAACACAAAACAAATCGTAGTGGTCGCGTATATAGGGATACAAGTATGACAAGGCACATGAGGCAATACCCAAGGTAGTGAAACTACCATTTGCCTGATCCGGACTGGTGAGAACGCATCGCCGCAGCGATCGCAACACCGCGAAACAACACTCCCAAAATCAAGGGTGCACCAATCGATAACAAGTTATGAGTAGTATTCGAAGAAGTGTGTTCGCTCGAGGCAGCTAACCCCATTTGGCCCGGCACGGCTCCTGTTTTAGTCATTTCCAATTTGACACAAGTGTCAAGGTTATCCATTATCGTTCTCTTTCTTCAGTCATCACGTACATCATTCCAACCACTTCATTCTGGATCACACTCCGCGTATAGTTATTAAAGTGGTTTTCGGTTTAGACGGTGAGTATGTCCCTAACCGATTCCGGTCTCTTTAATAACTTTCGTAATTATTACACCGATTGGTCGCTTAATATATTTCAAAACCAAATCAAATTCAATTTCAAATAGAATTTGTAAACCAACATTTCATTTCTCCTTCTAAATCAATTTCCAAAATTTACGTTTTAAAACTTCCAAATTACCATTTCAAAATCTTATAATTCAATTTCAATTTATATTTAAACAATTCAAAAATTGATTCAAGTTCGTATATAAGTTCATTCCGAAATCATTTAAATTAATTTAATTTAACATTCAAATCAATTTAAATTCATTGATCGAATTTATTCAATATTCATTAAGCAAATTTGTCATTCAAAACAATTTCTATTAAATTTCCAATTCATTAAATCAATTACTTAAGTTCAACTTCATTATATCAAACTTCAAATTGAATTGAATTAGATTCGTCAAATCAATTCTTTAAATTACAAGTCTTACATTATTTTCAATAAATCACATTTTATTTCTTGTTAAAGAAAACTCAATTTCACTTATTTATTTACTTACTTACAATTTCAAAACTCAATTAATAAAGAACTTAATTTCACTTATTCGAGAAGTTCAATTTTACTGGATAAAGAATTCAATTTTATTTAATTATTAAATAATTCAATCTTATTTAATTATTGAATAATTTCAAACTTAATTATTAACTAATTTCAAAACTTAATTATTAATAATTTCAAATTTAATTATTAAATACTTAATTTTAAAACAACGTTCATTCATCAATCTACTATGTTAATATTTTGATTCAGATTATAAAATATTAACATTTCCTTTCATAAAAATTCAAATTCTAACTTCATTTCCAAACCTTATCATTTATTCAAATAAAATCTTTATTTTATTTTTAAATCAAATCATTGACCAGTCGGGTTTTATTTAATTCCCTATCCTAAGTCAAGTTCATTTGGGTATTTATCATTTCAACCCGATTCCAATTCAATTCAAATCAAAACATAGCAAAGGGAACTTGTAGTGTGATAACTGGGATGGTGTCAAAGTAAATAAACAAGCAATAACAACAATCAATAACAACAATCCAATAATTAATTCAAATAATCCCGAAATAATCGTATTAATTCACATTGTTGTTTGTGCAAATTAATATAATCATTTCTAGAATCTACACTAACATTTCATGTAGATTAAAGATTTATCCCACAAATATTAATACGGTTCTTCATTTGATATCAATTATTAAATTTCATATACATAAATTTTACAACATACATTCAAAGGTTCAAGGTGTGCTTAACCAAATTTCTACATGTCAAATAATTTAAACATTTAAAGGGGTCATATTACGCAAATGTCATCTAATCAAATTTAACACATATGTCAAATCTAACTATCCTACGTCGATTACAATTTCAAATTATTTATCACTTTCAACATTAACAATTTAACGTCCAATGTCAACATCAAACAATCAATCATTTATCAACCAAACTGGATTATCATTGTATAAATAACATATAATGGTGTCAGATGTCACAGGTGAACTGCTACAGGTAATAACATATATAACAGTGTAAATAACTAACAACAACATATTTCAATTGTCGTTTCAATTGAAATCAAATTTAATAAATAAAGAACATTAATCGTGAGTGATTTGCTCACCTTTCGAGGCTAGAGAAATTTGAAATAGGTTACAAATCCAAGGCGAATTTCCAAACGAACAAGATTGACACGAATTGGACGACAGAGCTGATAAATAGAGATTGATGGAAATAGATCAGAAACTGCTCGATGTAGACCGAAACAAAATATATATTATTCTAATATATTATTTACTTAACAAAATAAATAAATAAATAAAATTTCTCTCATTAAAATATATACATATACATTTTCAAAAATCATGGTTTACATGTATACGACGCACAACATATGTAGATTTTATTCATGAACTATTATATAGATTATATTAAAATCGTTGCATGCGAATGATATAAATAAATGACACATGTACATACAGTGTAACCTGCTATTACGGTAGGAAAAAGCAAATAGAGATAAGATTCTTTTATCCATATAAATATAAGTGTACATAAAATCAAAAATCTAGTATGCAGACCAACTTACAAAATATGCATACTTTATAAATCATAAACTTTTCGTACTTAAAAATATACGTATATTCATACAACATATAGACGTTATATGTAATCAAACATAAATATATATAGGCATACATAACTGGCGAAAATAATACACATGCATATTAAAACGAAACGCCCACAGCAATACAAATAAGAGCTGAACCTTCTATGCAGATTTATTAAAAATATACAGTACTTGTATAATATAACACTTAACAAGTTAAAATCACTTCACATCTGTCATTATAAAACATATAAACTGTGATAACATTAAATGACAACTACAACATAATTACTACTGTAGCAATTATAACTAGTACCATCTTTATGAAACATATTGTGACGACCCGGAATTTTTGAGCATTTGAAATTGGAATATTTAATTAATTTTAAATATTCAAAGGTTAATTATAAACTTAAATTTCAAATATCACTGTTTATTGGATGATTTAATTATTAAATTAAATTATTTGAAGTTGGATAAAATAGTAAATCTGGTATTCTAAGTTAATTAAAAATATTTTGAAAGCTCGTAAAATTCATATTAATAATACTGAAGGTGATAGAACTTTTAAATTTGAATTTAAAAGTGTTTTGTTCAGTTTTTAAAATATATCGTTTAAATTGAATTTAAAAATGGCCTTCCGAGGCACAGTCTCGGAATTCGACGAAACCAGTTCCATTGGGTCCGTAATATTGTATTATTACCGGATTTCAAATTTCATAGTGATCAGAAGTGTTGTGTGAGCGTACGATATGTAAACGCGTTGGAATTTATTCGAGAATTCAAAATATAATCTGTATTGTTGACTGGTCTAGATTTCTTCACATTAGAGCCTTCCTGATCCTTCTCCAATACGCTTCTTCGTTTAATAATTTAAAAAGGGGTAGATATTTTTCTTCGTTCAAAAAACAAAACGAAGCTTCCGCGAGAATCCAAATCTCGTTCGTTCCTTAATATGTAAGAAAATCATGGTTGCTATTCAAAATCAAAACAATGGCCGAAAAAAATAATATGCTTCCTCGTTCAAAATCGAATTCGTGCTCGTTCAAAGTCGCAACCCTCCATTTGTTTCGCAAACCCGAAATCAAGGCCAGAACTCGTTCTCCCTCTTTTATTGAAATCGAAATTCCCAAATCGATTCACGATTCAAGAAAGAAAAAAAAAATTGAATGAACGCGGCCTAAATCGAAATCAATTTCGATTTCGAATCGAAATCGTGACCCTTTCCTTTATGAACGGAACAGCTCTCTCACTCGACATCTATTCGCTTATGTTTCGATCTACGCGAGAGCAGAAGGAGCAGCGCCTTGAGTCGGCAAAGCTAGGGCCGTGAGTTCGAACTCATTCGAGCGGAATAAGGGGTCTGGTGGCTGCCGTAGTCTGCAGTGGGAACGATCGCGAGTTGGTTTGTCATCAATGAAGTCGTATCTGAGTGTAAGAAGATGGTATCGTGGTCGACACCGCAAATAGAAGTCGCGACTTAGGGGCTTCACGACTGACTTTGGGTTAGGAATATTGTGGAGGGGAAGCTGTGATGTCGAAGCTGGGGCAGAGCAACTCACGTGGATCGCAGTGGTCTCGATGGAGGAGACGAACTCGAATGTGGCATAGATGAGGCGTGGCGTTCTGTAGTTCAGCCTGGGTTCGTTTTTAGGCTGAGGTAATTTTCTTTTATTTAATAAATATATACGTACATATAAACATACATGCATATTTTGATTTAAAAATAAAGTGAAGAAAAATTATATACCTATATATAATAATAAGGTTTAAAGAAAAACTATTAGGAAGTTCTAAGGAAAAATAACTATATGTATATACACTTTCAAGTCGTGAGTTTATTTTAAAAATATGTGTTAGGTGATTAATTTATTTAATAAACTTATGTGGTTATTTTGTTACTGAAATGATTTATTAAAAGGAAATTAGTATAAAATCAATTTATTAGTTAGAACAAAATTATTGGGTTAAATCAAATAAATAAATAGTAATAAAGTGTTCGATCACTTCAAATATTAATAAATTCATCTAATGTTTATTCAAGGTTAAAATCGGAAAGGAAGCAAGCTGGTTTAAATTGGATTGCCAAACAAAAGGTCAAAGGTGAGTTAATCTCACTCAGCTGAATTTTTATTTTAAATTTAATTGGTTAAATTTAAATAATTGATTGGATGATTGCATTGGTTGATATGATACTATATATAGTAATATATAGCAATATATACATATTGGCATATGTATATATTGGAGTTGATATTCCCGCATTTATATAGCGGATGAGACCCTATGCGCCGCATAATAGCGGATGATTTTATAAAACCCATATACCGCGATATTCCACCTTGAAGTGGAATTGGTATTGTGCTAACGTCTGTGGATGCAGGGAAACAGGTTGGAGGGATCCAACTGGATTCCTCAAAATATTTAATTTTTGTTTAAATATTCTGTGATATGATTGTTGTTATCCTGTGATAATTTATATTGGATAATCTGGTTGGATTGAATTTCCCAGTATAATGAGTTATCAAAAGCAATTGAATTGGATTTTTGGAAAATATAAAAGAGTAAAATTAAGTTAAGTAATTCTAGTGAATTCGAATAAATTAAATATGGAAAAGAGGAATTTTGAATAAATAGAGAAATGTTGAATTTAAAGAAGACTTATGTGATGTTATTTAAAGGGATAAAAATTTATTTTAATTCAATGTTTAAATGTAATTAAAAAGAGAAGGAATTTGGGAAATCTGAAACTTGTGTTTCGGTTTAAAGATTTTAAATCATAATGAGAAATAAAATCTGGAAGTTAATGAATTTGGAAATAAATGGATTAAGTAAGAAAATTTATTTCAAAGTAAAATAAATTGGGAAATCAATTATAAATTGATTTAAATACTTTGGAATTTGAATTTTAAAGAGAAATGAGATTTGGAGAGATAAACCGGGTTTGTAAAGTAAAATAAAATATCAGAGGATATTTGAAAATATAATTTCAAAGTGGGAATTTATAAAAGGATATGGTTTGGTTTAAAAATAAATGTTATTTTATTTTTAAAAGATGGGAGTGAGAAGGATATTTCTCTGTATAGCCAAGTACGTTTTCAAAGCAATTTTAATATAAGTTAAAAGTTCTAATTGTATTTTTAAAAGCATATTTTAGAAAATTTATTATTTCTAAATGTTAATTTCCTAAGTAAGTATGTTTTAGGAAACCTATTCTTTTTAAATATTTAAACTTTAAAGTAAGTATTTTTCAAAGATCTATTATTGTAGTAATTATATAAAAGTGATTTGGTATTATATTTTAAAAAAGAGAAATTTAGTTTATATTTGTAAAGTGGTTTCATTTTAAATATTTCTTAAGTATATATTTTGTTAAGGTATTAAAGTAGTTTTTTTTTTAAATTTCAATATTATTAAGTATATTTATAGTAAAGTGTTTTAAGATTATTTTAAAATCTAAGTGTTTTGTACTTGGTGTTTCAGAGGAAATAAATATTTGGAAATGTATTCCGTAAGCGGAAACTGTTTTGAAATTGTTTTCAAATGAGTTTTGAAAATTCGGAAATATATCTTGGAAAGAGATTTGGGCAAATAAATAATGTGGGAAATTATTTATGGTGTGATGGTTGCTTGTGGATGTTAATTGATAGTTAAATAACCGACTATCAATATTGGCCAAATGCGCTGATCGTTTCGAAGAGACCGGGATCGGGTTTCCGTATACCGGGATTCTAGGTCTGGAGACTCGAATACCACTTCGATCCGGTTTGTACGTTTCGTGTAACGATTTCGGAGTCGAAGATGGAGCTGTGAAGTGCAAGGGCTAGTCGCTACTAATCCTGAGGATATTTCCAAAATGGATGTAGTAGGAATAGTGCCTTCGGTTCCGTTCGAACCCGGGACGGACTTGTATGGACGAATGCTTGCGAAACATCGTCAGGCGGACGATGGGCATTCTAAGGGATATGTTCTGAAAAGTTATCGTTTAGCCTCGAACCTCATCAACCGGGAATGACTGAAAATCAGGGGTTATGCAGCAAGGCTTCGTGGGTAGCTCCCACTGGAGGGTAAGGTCATCCCTGTCTAGATGTCCCTTTTTATTTCGGCTTAGTGGTGCGGTTGCTGATCCCAACCGTGGGGTGATTTTATTCGGGATCATCCAGTAAGGGATGGTTCCGGCCTTGTGTTGCAGGGGAGCGGGCGTACTCCTCGGTACTGTGATCTAGGCCACGTACTATGACAGGTGGTACCCCAGTGCCTAGTCATTCGTTGGAAATCCATTCTCCCTACGTGCTTGTACGGTTTTGATTGTGCACAACTATTGTTGAAATGTGAGATGCAAGCATTTCAGCTAGATTATATTTTACTTTCTGTAGACACTATTATAATATCAGAGGATTTTGATATAAAGTGTTTTAGCTATCGTAAGGTAAAAACCCGACATGTTTATTTGTGGCGTGGTCTTACGAGATGCTTTTGTTTTCAAAGGATTTTGAAACTTTAATAATCAATTTGAGTGTGATTTTCTCATGCTGGTTTTCCAGACTGACTCGGGTATTGTTTTATATGATGCTCGGGTCAGACCGAGATAAACAGGTTCAGGATATGATGCTGTGGAGCTCAGGAGACGAGCTGGATGTCGATACGTACTCCCGTACTTGTTATTATTTTTCCGCTGTGTATTTAGTTGTATGTTATGGATGTTGATGTACTCTGATGATGTATTCTGATGTATTGTATAAACAGATATAATTTTGATTTGTGTAAAGATCTGTTGATATATTATATTTTATTCCGCTGCGATGGTTAGATTCTGATGTTGTTTTTCTTTTATTTTCTTCTTCTACCTCTTCTTCTTTTTACCCAAATGGTCTGGTTTTTCGTGTTAGAAAAACTCGGGTTGTTACAGTGGTATCAGAGCTTAGGCTAGCGATAACCTTGGCTCTGGTGAGAATTTTGAGAGTACTAATAGATATGAGCGCGTATTTGTTAGTGAATATAAAATGATTTTATATTGTGTTGGTTGATTTATTGAGTGGTATATGAACCTTCGTCGGCACAGTCTGGACAACTGTATCGAAGGGGTTTCTAAACACTTGAATAGAACAGTTCGACACAGTATTGTTTTGAATGGGTGAATGAAATAATTTTGCCCAAATTATTTTTATATATAAAAGGATAACTTTTGTAAGTTATATATTTGGATGCTTGGTTGTTAGAAAATGACAATAATGAGTTAGTCTCATTATTGAGTAGAAATTGAAAACATAACCTAAGTTGAAGAATAAATTTATATAACAAAATGGAATTTGAAATATAGACTATAAATGCAATTTATAAATTGAGATAACCTTTATATACAAATGTGAATTACAAATGTGATTTATAATCAAATGAGATAAATTCATAAACAAATGAAATTTGTAAATGTAAATTGTAAATGTGACTTATAACTTGAAATAAAATGTGATAGAATTCAAGAGAAATGTTTGGATATAAAATTGAATGGATTTTGAAGTTTTGGGAAAGGTTTAAATTCCTTTGGATTTAAAAATAGATTTTAAAAAGTTTTGGGGAGATAATGGTGATATTATTTCATGAATATTTTTGAAATTGAATTGAAATCTGGGGGTATTTGGGATTTAAAAATGGTTGAAATGTTTCAAAGTGATAAAAGCATTAAATTCTCTTTCGGTCGCTGGAAAATAATTTCGGTGATGACTGCAGCATCATCGATGTCTATTTTCGAGTTTCCAAAGAGAAATTGCTACCAAACTATTTTAAATTGGAAATGATTGTGAATTGGGTTGGTTTTGAAATTCAAAGGGAAAATTGTTTGGTAAAAGCAGATTATTTTGGAAATTGGGGTTTGATGTGATATGCCAGATGTGTGTGAGTTATTTATGAATTGAAAATGGTTTTTGAAATAAAATCGGGCAATTGGAGTCTGGGAATTCTATTTAAAATATAAATGTGGAAATTTAAATGAATCAACAATATAAATTATAGGATGAAGTTGATTGAAATAAGAAAGGAATGAAAGTTAAATTCTGGGATTATAATTATGAGATGAAATTAACTCAATGAGTAATATAAGCTGGTAGATAAAAGAGTTAGAGAACTTGAAGGTGAATGAATTGTAAAACTTGTATAAAATTATATCCTAGAATTAAAATTTAATTCGAGTATATGAAGGTGAATAAAATATATTTGAATTTAACTTAAGATGAGTTAAATAAAATTGAGAATTGGAATTGAATTAAATGTAAGTAAGTTGAAGTTGAATTGAATTGGATATAAAGGTAATGTAAAATGCTTATAATTGTGTAAAGAAATTCATATTCTTAAGTTCTTAAGTGTAATAATTTGAAATTTGATTATTAAGATGAAATGGACTTAAATGAATAGTCATAGATCTTTAGCAAGTAAGTTAAAACTTATGAATAGAAATGAAATTGTAAGTCATAAATGGGAATTCATTTCTTTGAACCATTAAGAGTTATAATTTGAAATTGTAATTATCAAATGGAAATGACTAAGATGAGCAATCTTAATTTTTAAATAGATCCAAACTTGAATTATAAAATAAATTGAACTTAAGATAATTAAGTGAAGTGATATTTGGAATTAAAAAGCAAGTATTTAATTTTAACCAGCAGAGGAACTAATTTGATAATAAATTAGTTAATGAAATTGAATTGTGAGTTAATGAAATTGGATTAAAATAGTGATGGTTTGAATTGCGAATGAAATCCAAATAAGTGAAAATAAATTGGAAATGACCTGGTTATTAATAAAATAATTCCATATGAATTGTGTATGGAAAATAAAATTCATAATGATTGAGTGAATGGACCACTTATATTAAATAAATAAATGGATGGAATTTGATTAAATAAGAATCAAATGAAAGATGGAAATAAAAACTTTAAAGGGTTGGTTAAATGGAAAATAAACTTAAGTTATTGACTTAAGTAAATGTTGAATGGAAACTGAACTCAAACAGAGGAGTGGTTTAAATAAGTTGAGAAATAGTTATTGAATGAATTAACTTGGATTGTTTTCGAGCTAAATAAAATTCAATTTTTGGAAGTTGGAGATGAATTGAATTTAAGAAAAAAATTTTTTTGAAATGAAGTAGTAAATTGAAGTAAGTTGGAATTCATATGAAATGGGAGTTCAATTTGAATATATACACTTCAGTGGTGAAGTAGTAAATAAATATAAGAAAAATTTATATTGGACTTAAGAATTGAAGAATGAAATTCTTAAGAAAATTGGTATTGGAAATATACTTAGAAATTTTGGAATGGAAAAATATACTAAGTGAATAGTTGAATGAGGACTAAAACTGAAGTTGTGAAATGGGATAGTTGTAAATAAGGGGATAACAATCAAAAAGGAATGTGAATAAAAGAGAATTGATATAACTGATAATCAATTGGAATTTATACATAAGATGTACGTATATTATTTTATCCGCATAACTATTTGGTCCAGATGTCGAACACAGAATTTCGAGATAGTTTTATCAATCCGAATCAGGATTTTTCACTCAATTTTCAACGGCGAACCTGGATATGGATTGTTGATTGATTCTGGATATTCTCTATCATAGTTTGTGGCTATGCAAGGAGAATGACGGTTTCTGATCAAGAAACCAGATCTGAGTCCGCACTAGGAAGTCGGGTGGACGATACTAGTTCGGAAGTGAAATTGTGTGATCGATTGAGCGATCAAATGTGATATTGCGTACGGAGGATATATGTGCATCGTACGGACTTAAGTAAAACAAATATTGAAAATTTGTAAAGAAAAGTATAAATGACTTTGGAATTGTGATTGGATATTATTGCTTAATAGGATATACAGGTGTATAAAAGCAATGGATAATTGGGATTTTTGATTTAGAAGATAAAATTTAATGGCCAGACAAAAAGGTATGTATTTGAATTTCTATATGAAATTTGATTGGGTTTTGGATCCAGCCACTTGGCTTTTTGTTTTCTTTTTGAGATTGGGAGGCCGTAGAGCCATTTTGTAGTTGTACCGAGCTAGCCGCGCAAAGGAGACGCTGGCAAAATTTTTCGGAAATTTAGGGAGTTAGAAAAATTTTAAGAAAATTTTTGATAGTTCGAAATTTGAATTCAAATTTAAATTTGAATTGGTAAGTAGGTGATATGGGTTGAACTTATGAATAAGTTGGGAAGTTAAAAGATGATTAGTGTATCATTAATAAAAGATTGTTGGGTATTGTTAAAAACTGTTTGAATTTGAGAAATAGCTAGCGGGATATGTGACATTCCTCTTAACTGGTAATTTCGGGAACGAAATTCTTTTAAGGGGGGAGGAATGTGACGACCCGGAATTTTTGAGCATTTGAAATTGGAATATTTAATTAATTTTAAATATTCAAAGGTTAATTATAAACTTAAATTTCAAATATCACTGTTTATTGGATGATTTAATTATTAAATTAAATTATTTGAAGTTGGATAAAATAGTAAATCTGGTATTCTAAGTTAATTAAAAATATTTTGAAAGCTCGTAAAATTCATATTAATAATACTGAAGGTGATAGAACTTTTAAATTTGAATTTAAAAGTGTTTTGTTCAGTTTTTAAAATATATCGTTTAAATTGAATTTAAAAATGGCCTTCCGAGGCACAGTCTCGGAATTCGACGAAACCAGTTCCATTGGGTCCGTAATATTGTATTATTACCGGATTTCAAATTTCATAGTGATCAGAAGTGTTGTGTGAGCGTACGATATGTAAACGCGTTGGAATTTATTCGAGAATTCAAAATATAATCTGTATTGTTGACTGGTCTAGATTTCTTCACATTAGAGCCTTCCTGATCCTTCTCCAATACGCTTCTTCGTTTGATAATTTAAAAAGGAGTAGATATTTTTCTTCGTTCAAAAAACAAAACGAAGCTTCCGCGAGAATCCAAATCTCGTTCGTTCCTTAATATGTAAGAAAATCATGGTTGCTATTCAAAATCAAAACAATGGCTGAAAAAAATAATATGCTTCCTCGTTCAAAATCGAATTCGTGCTCGTTCAAAGTCGCAACCCTCCATTTGTTTCGCAAACCCGAAATCAAGGCCAGAACTCGTTCTCCCTCTTTTATTGAAATTGAAATTCCCAAATCGATTCACGATTCAAGAAAGAAAAAAAAAATTGAATGAACGCGGCCTAAATCGAAATCAATTTCGATTTCGAATCGAAATCGTGACCCTTTCCTTTATGAACGGAACAGCTCTCTCACTCGACATCTATTCGCTTATGTTTCGATCTACGCGAGAGCAGAAGGAGCAGCGCCTTGAGTCGGCAAAGCTAGGGCCGTGAGTTCGAACTCATTCGAGCGGAATAAGGGGTCTGGTGGCTGCCGTAGTCTGCAGTGGGAACGATCGCGAGTTGGTTTGTCATCAATGAAGTCGTATCTGAGTGTAAGAAGATGGTATCGTGGTCGACACCGCAAATAGAAGTCGCGACTTAGGGGCTTCGCGACTGACTTTGGGTTAGGAATATTGTGGAGGGGAAGCTGTGATGTCGAAGCTGGGGCAGAGCAACTCACGTGGATCGCAGTGGTCTCGATGGAGGAGACGAACTCGAATGTGGCATAGATGAGGCGTGGCGTTCTGTAGTTCAGCCTGGGTTCGTTTTTAGGCTGAGGTAATTTTCTTTTATTTAATAAATATATACGTACATATAAACATACATGCATATTTTGATTTAAAAATAAAGTGAAGAAAAATTATATACCTATATATAATAATAAGGTTTAAAGAAAAACTATTATGAAGTTCTAAGGAAAAATAACTATATGTATATACACTTTCAAGTCGTGAGTTTATTTTAAAAATATGTGTTAGGTGATTAATTTATTTAATAAACTTATGTGGTTATTTTGTTACTGAAATGATTTATTAAAAGGAAATTAGTATAAAATCAATTTTTTAGTTAGAACAAAATTATTGGGTTAAATCAAATAAATAAATAGTAATAAAGTGTTCGATCACTTCAAATATTAATAAAATCATCTAATGTTTATTCAAGGTTAAAATCGGAAAGGAAGCAAGCCGGTTTAAATTGGATTGCCAAACAAAAGGTCAAAGGTGAGTTAATCTCACTCAGCTGAATTTTTATTTTAAATTTAATTGGTTAAATTTAAATAATTGATTGGATGATTGCATTGGTTGATATGATACTATATATAGTAATATATAGCAATATATACATATTGGCATATGTATATATTGGAGTTGATATTCCCGCATTTATATAGCGGATGAGACCCTATGCGCCGCATAATAGCGGATGATTTTATAAAACCCATATACCGCGATATTCCACCTTGAAGTGGAATTGGTATTGTGCTAACGTCTGTGGATGCAGGGAAACAGGTTGGAGGGATCCAACTGGATTCCTCAAAATATTTAATTTTTGTTTAAATATTCTGTGATATGATTGTTGTTATCCTGTGATAATTTATATTGGATAATCTGGTTGGATTGAATTTCCCAGTATAATGAGTTATCAAAAGCAATTGAATTGGATTTTTGGAAAATATAAAAGAGTAAAATTAAGTTAAGTAATTCTAGTGAATTCGAATAAATTAAATATGGAAAAGAGGAATTTTGAATAAATAGAGAAATGTTGAATTTAAAGAAGACTTATGTGATGTTATTTAAAGGGATAAAAATTTATTTTAATTCAATGTTTAAATGTAATTAAAAAGAGAAGGAATTTGGGAAATCTGAAACTTGTGTTTCGGTTTAAAGATTTTAAATCATAATGAGAAATAAAATCTGGAAGTTAATGAATTTGGAAATAAATGGATTAAGTAAGAAAATTTATTTCAAAGTAAAATAAATTGGGAAATCAATTATAAATTGATTTAAATACTTTGGAATTTGAATTTTAAAGAGAAATGAGATTTGGAGAGATAAACTGGGTTTGTAAAGTAAAATAAAATATCAGAGGATATTTGAAAATATAATTTCAAAGTGGGAATTTATAAAAGGATATGGTTTGGTTTAAAAATAAATGTTATTTTATTTTTAAAAGATGGGAGTGAGAAGGATATTTCTCTGTATAGCCAAGTACGTTTTCAAAGCAATTTTAATATAAGTTAAAAGTTCTAATTGTATTTTTAAAAGCATATTTTAGAAAATTTATTATTTCTAAATGTTAATTTCCTAAGTAAGTATGTTTTAGGAAACCTATTCTTTTTAAATATTTAAACTTTAAAGTAAGTATTTTTCAAAGATCTATTATTGTAGTAATTATATAAAAGTGATTTGGTATTATATTTTAAAAAAGAGAAATTTAGTTTATATTTGTAAAGTGGTTTCATTTTAAATATTTCTTAAGTATATATTTTGTTAAGGTATTAAAGTAGTTTTTTTTTTAAATTTCAATATTATTAAGTATATTTATAGTAAAGTGTTTTAAGATTATTTTAAAATCTAAGTGTTTTGTACTTGGTGTTTCAGAGGAAATAAATATTTGGAAATGTATTCCGTAAGCGGAAACTGTTTTGAAATTGTTTTCAAATGAGTTTTGAAAATTCGGAAATATATCTTGGAAAGAGATTTGGGCAAATAAATAATGTGGGAAATTATTTATGGTGTGATGGTTGCTTGTGGATGTTAATTGATAGTTAAATAACCGACTATCAATATTGGCCAAATGCGCTGATCGTTTCGAAGAGACCGGGATCGGGTTTCCATATACCGGGATTCTAGGTCTGGAGACTCGAATACCACTTCGATCCGGTTTGTACGTTTCGTGTAACGATTTCGGAGTCGAAGATGGAGCTGTGAAGTGCAAGGGCTAGTCGCTACTAATCCTGAGGATATTTCCAAAATGGATGTAGTAGGAATAGTGCCTTCGGTTCCGTTCGAACCCGGGACGGACTTGTATGGACGAATGCTTGCGAAACATCGTCAGGCGGACGATGGGCATTCTAAGGGATATGTTCTGAAAAGGTATCGTTTAGCCTCGAACCTCATCAACCGGGAATGACTGAAAATCAGGGGTTATGCACCAAGGCTTCGTGGGTAGCTCCCACTGGAGGGTAAGGTCATCCCTGTCTAGATGTCCCTTTTTATTTCGGCTTAGTGGTGCGGTTGCTGATCCCAACCGTGGGGTGATTTTATTCGGGATCATCCAGTAAGGGATGGTTCCGGCCTTGTGTTGCAGGGGAGCGGGCGTACTCCTCGGTACTGTGATCTAGGCCACGTACTGTGACAGGTGGTACCCCAGTGCCTAGTCATTCGTTGGAAATCCATTCTCCCTACGTGCTTGTACGGTTTTGATTGTGCCCAACTATTGTTGAAATGTGAGATGCAAGCATTTCAGCTAGATTATATTTTACTTTCTGTAGACACTATTATAATATCAGAGGATTTTGATATAAAGTGTTTTAGCTATCGTAAGGTAAAAACCCGACATGTTTATTTGTGGCGTGGTCTTACGAGATGCTTTTGTTTTCAAAGGATTTTGAAACTTTAATAATCAATTTGAGTGTGATTTTCTCACGCTGGTTTTCCAGACTGACTCGGGTATTGTTTTATATGATGCTCGGGTCAGACCGAGATAAACAGGTTCAGGATATGATGCTGTGGAGCTCAGGAGACGAGCTGGATGTCGATACGTACTCCCGTACTTGTTATTATTTTTCCGCTGTGTATTTAGTTGTATGTTATGGATGTTGATGTACTCTGATGATGTATTCTGATGTATTGTATAAACAGATATAATTTTGATTTGTGTAAAGATCTGTTGATATATTATATTTTATTCCGCTGCGATGGTTAGATTCTGATGTTGTTTTTCTTTTATTTTCTTCTTCTACCTCTTCTTCTTTTTACCCAAACGGTCCGGTTTTTCGTGTTAGAAAAACTCGGGTTGTTACACATATATATTCCATAACTTATATATAGTAAAATAATCCAAGTTCTTTTATATAAGTAACAGATTTTGCAATATGACTCACTTTACTATTATTAGTATGAATCACTACCCAATGCATATATATTCATAAACTATTCACCGCATAACTTCTATAACATAGTATACATATAAACAAGTTATCAGGCATAATATATATTATACAAAAAATTTCAAAACTGGGTAGCTTGAAAGGTTTAGTAAAATATATTTATACCGTATATAGCTAACTTTATCACCTAATATACTTAGATCTATAATTGTACTAACCTAGGCATATATTTATATAGAAAGACATCCCATCTAAACAAACTTTTATAAATTATACTATAGATAATATGAACAAACCCATACATGCTGTAACCAACGAAAATATAAATATATATGACACATGATACGAACAGACATAACTAGAAGAGGACCGAAATGATGAGCTGGTGGTGGCAAGGAGGAGCTGGAGGCTCGGAAGGCATGAGGAGGTGAGGACGAGGCTGGGCTCGGCATGAGACTGGTGGCGAAATGAAGTCGGCGGTGGCTAGAGGGAAGATGAGGTCGAGTTTGGGATGCGGGTGGTGCTCGATGATGGAGGGATGAAGAGGAAGGAGCTGGCTGGTTGCTGGTTGAGGATGGGCACGTCTATTTCTTACAGGCAAAATATGAAGTTTTGTTTACTTTTCCCACAAATGAAAACGAACAGAGTAAGCAAAGCAAGAGAACGAATAGACAAGTTAATAAATTGAAGCCTAGGAAAAGAAAAGCCGGGCACAAGAATACAAGGAATAGTAATGTTAAATGGCTGTTGATTTCAGAAAGTAATAAAAGCGGCTGGCTTTTGGTTGTCTCGGGAAGCAACAAAAGGCACAGGTACAAGTACGGAACCGATACGCTTGGCATTTCGCAGATTGCACCACACACTGGAGTCTGAATTTGACAATCGAATATACTGTAGAGATCAGCACGACGAGACGATCAAAACGGTATACAGATATCAGTGGTATGATTGAATTATACAAATTCGAATTTTCTACTAGCGGAAAATGCAGTAAAAACGCAGAAAAGTAAGATCGACGGAGCTAAAGAAGTCCGAATTTGGAAAAACGAAAAATGTCGCCTTGCTCAGAAGATGATTTAGAATTTTTCTATATAAAAATATTTAGGTTTCGAAAACATTTTATTTTCATTACATTTTAACTGATTTAAACCGAAATGACGTGACTGAAATTTACTTTCATATTTTCTGACGAAACTTTATAATTTCCTATGTTTAAATAGACGCATTTTAAATATCTAATTTTCATTGTGAATTTTTATTGTTTATATTTATTTAACGAAAATTTTATTTAACGCACAACGCACGTTTCTTACGTTAAAATTATTATTTTGGTTTCTCTTATTGGTTACAACTATTTCATATTATTACATTACGTTTTTAATATGTATTACATTGTCGGTCTTATCGAAATTTATTTTGGATTTGTAACTTATATACAAAGAGATTTCCATTTAATAAATCGTAAAATTTTATTTCCATCAGATTTTTAATTAAAATTTCATTTAATTTAGTATTTTTAAAGCGTAAAAAAAATACGGGTCATTACATGAAACTACCATAAGACCTCCCGCCACACACACAATGCAAACGCAGAATTGGAGGAGATTTCTTCTTATGATAGTCAAACATGCTTACTACGCAGAATCATTGGATATTATTATTATTAGTGCATAGTGCAGAATACATTTCGAAAATACAATATTAATCTTAGCCAGCATAGGTACCATTATATTATGCCTGCTATAGCTGCCTCCTGAGGAGACAGGTTATACAAATTGCAATCGTAAAGGGCTCGTATTGTTTGATTGGATTTCCAACAAATGGTCAGGCTAAGTAACTGCCTACTGCCACATGGGATCGCCTCTGGCGGGACGTCCCGAGAACCTAACCGGATCTCTGTGAATACAAGGCCGGGTTACCTCTGTCACTAGGTAACTACTACACGAATATGCCACCCCCCGGTCCTTTGGGACCTTTATCCGAGGCGCCTCGATCAAACACACAATCACACAGTAAATGAGATTGGAGTAAGCACATAGGTTAAATACCAGTGCTCCATACCTGATACCACCCTTTTCCAGAAGGAAATGACATACCCTAAAGGGAGCGACCCTCATAACCTTGCCGCATCATTCCTGTTTCGACCATTTCCTGGTTGTGAGGTCCTGACGAAGTCTCGTCCACAAAGCTACACTTTTTCATAAAGCCACGCTTTGATCACAAATGATTAATAAATGATCATCACACAGCAACACTCAGCATGCCACACTACCAAATTGGGAGTATATCACTGATAACTTTCAACTACATAACCTCTGAGCTCGTACGTCTCAAAGAAGGGTGTTAAGCTAAGAGAATAAATTCTCCGCCACCAACAGAAATGTATTCGAAAGAAATCAGCTTTATGTCTCAAAATGTAATGTCAAACATGTAACCATACAAGTTTGTTCCGGGTTCGAACAGAACCGAAGGCACTACCGAAGAAGCCCTTGCAATCCGGGTATTCACAATCCCGATCGAACTTCCCATCACAAAGGAAATCTCTATACCATAGCTAACGGTGCAGAGACAATCGATAGGTCATCCTATCGTTTTCACAAATACCCGGTCTTTACCACCGGTCTTCAATACAATCCATATCGTTGTATCACTAATTCGGAATGGGTTATATGACACAAAGGTCTTTTCCCGGCTAACCCGAATAGTGAGCACAGTATTTAAAACATATGGATATAGGGATTTCAATTAAGTCACAACTTATTACCCAAATCCTTTCCTTTAAATGGTTAAAACAAATTACCATTTTAAATCTTTAAACAAAAAAGATTTACTTCACAAAGTTTACCCAGTTTCACAAAGATTCATTCACAGATTTCCAAATCAATTCTCATTCCAATTGGATTAACCAATTAAATCTTTAAATCAAGATTTAATTTATAGCTTTCAAAACTATTCACAATTCAAGTCTTTTATAATATAAAAGATACACCCCTTTAAATCTTCTTTAATTTCAAGATAAAGCTTAATCATCTTCACAAAAGTTAATTCATAGTTTTTCCAAACTATTTACAATTTCATTTCAACTTGAATTGTTTCGATACAAATTGGAAATCTTTTCACTTTATGAAAGTTATTATTATTTGAAAACAGATAGTTTTCGTTTTGGGAAAAACTGGTTACAATTACACAGTTTAAAGCCATTCAAGTATAAAACTTGAATTTAAATTTAAATTTCCAAAACCATATTTTAAATAGTTAAAAAAACCCATATAAACACCTTTTATACTTATAAAAACCTTTTAGACTAATATTCCCAAATCATTGAATTCAAAATTTGAATCAAATGATTTAAATTCCAATTCTATTAAGTTATTTAAAATAACTTTTATTTTTTTGAAATTCACTTTCAAAAGCTTTCAATCCCAATTCCAAAACCATTTTGGATTCAAAAATTCAATTTTCAAAATTGATACAAATCTGCGACTTAACCGATTTCCACGTGAAATCCACATTTGTGTGTGTATTGTGTAGTCCACGGGTTTAACACAATAGTGCAACAACATTCAACCATCACAAATAAAATATAAAAATATAATTGATAAATGGTATAAACGATAACGCTTATCTTTCATTTATAGATCACAGATATATATATATATATATATATCACAGATAAACAATTCACAAATCACAACACAAATCAGGATATATCACAAAGCATCACATATCAAAGATGTCAAACAATTCAACATCCAATATAATCCTAACATCCATAGAAAGGATAAATTAAATTATCTGATTGATTTAAATCAGATAAATTTCAATAAATCAATTTTACTAGTTATGGTAAATAAAAATCAATTTAATTACCAAAACATTTTCAAATTTATTTCAAAACACCAAATCAATTTTTCAACGAATTTCCAAAATATTTTCTTTCTAAAAATAAATTTCTTTGTCTCTTTAAAAATCCAGATTTTAAATAAATTCTCAACTTATAAATAATATTTTCGAAATCCATTTATTAAGCCCCTTTTTCCAAATTTGAAATTTAATTCAATATGGTTCAAAAATAAAACTTTTATCTTTTTGAAAACTCCTTATAAATTTCCCAATTTTCAAAAATAAATATTTCGATAAATTTTCAACTTTAATTTTCAAAAATCCAATTTTATTTATTTCTGGTACCCATCGATACCAAAAATATCTTCGGCTAATTTATAGCCGTCTACAGATTCAATCACAATATAATCACACGGCGATTATAAATAAATCAACACACAACATCGAAATAAATTCAAATGTTTGAGGAATCCAGTTGGATCCCTCCAACATGTTTCCCTGCATCCACAGATGTTAGCACAATACCAATTCCACTTCACGGTGGAACTACGCGGTATATGGGATTTATAAATATTATCCGCTATTATGCGGCGCAATAGGGTCTCATCCGCTATATAATACGGTAAATCAACTCCAAATACATATATAATACCAATTCCACTTCACAGTGAAATTATCGCGGTATATATTTTTAATAAATAACCTCCGCTTAATATACGGCGTATAGGGTCTATTTAACACAACAGATAACAATTATCATTCAATTCACACAATCAAGCAATTTTAAATCTAACTATTTAAAATTTAAATCGAAACACAATATTCGATTGAGTGAGAAGTTCTCACCTTGCTTGTAGTTGTCGCGATAACGATTTATTCCGATTAAAATTAAACAAGCGTTTAATCTCAACCAAAATTTTCACTAGCTCAAATAAATCCCTATCCAGTCCCATTGCGTAGTGCTCGACAATACGGTTCCAACGCAAGTCATTTCATTGGAATCTGATAAGGTATGACTAAGTTACGATATTTTAAACATTTTACGAATTTATAATACAAATTTACTATTTAATTTTATTTATTTTAACCTCTTTCAATCTGGGCCGTAGATTTGCTATTGAGAAACTGTGGCCACGTGCGTCTTTCTTCCTCCCCACGCAATTATCCCATGCAAAAACCCACTCGGCCGCCCCTTCTCATCCAATTATCGCGACCCCTCCGATCGACTTCACGTCGATCAACCACCACCGTTTCGTGCGCCCCGCTCCACCTCACCAACGCCCAGAAGGACCTGCCACTCGGTCGCACTGATGCCTCGTAATTCGTGAATGAAAGCCGAACATTGTAACAAAGATTGCTATTGATCTGCTCAATTTCATTCGATCATTACCGTATAGATTCGAAGTTCTCACAATACTTTTCAACTTTTGTGTTGGAAGTTTTTTAAATTAATCGAGGGATTGACAGAGATAGAGGGGAAAAGAAACGAAAATATTGGCCATTGATTGAAGAAGTGGCGGCCTGACTTTGAAACCCTAATGTCTTTGCAATTTGTGAAAAATGTTGTCCTTTTATAGAAAATTCCAAATCACTATTCATCCCGAAAATTTTCGAACTCGAAATCAAGTGTGCCGGCTGGCATTTCTAAAGTTTTGCCCGCGTTCCGAACACAACGGAACGTGTTTCGGGAGCTAATTCAGTCATATGTGCGAGTTACGAAAATAAACGATCAAATTTAAATTAAACCGATTAAAACGATTTCGATGCGTTTTGGCTTGCCCCAGACAAATGGTAAATCCGATTGCTACGAAAATTGAAATCTTAAAATAATTTCACATTACGGATCCGATGAAACTGGTTTCGTCGTAATCCGAGACTGTTTGAAAAATGACTATTTTTAGTCGTCAATTAATTATTAAAATATACAATTTTCACAAATTAACTTTTAAATCAATTTTAAAAGTTCTATAACATCATTCTAACTCCAATATGATTTAATATAACTTTATAAATCATTTTTTTCCAATTATTTCTGGAATTTGAAATATTAAATTATCGATTTAATTATCCAATTAAATCTCTATATTCAAAATTTAATTTATTTAACTTGCAAATCTTACTTATTAATATTTAAAATCAATTAAATATCTGAATTTCAAATGACATAAAATCTGGTTCGTTACAATCTTCCCCCCTTAAAAGAATTTCGTCCTCGAAATTGCAAAGTAAGAAAAATGCCCCAAATTCATTAACTTTTCAAAAATCCACTTAGTGAAAATTTTATATTCTCCTTTTCCAAAACCTTTAACTTCAACCAAAACAATGGTTTTCATTTTCTAGTTCAATTCCTATGTTTTCATTTCAATTTGGAAATTGACTTTTCATTAACAAAAAAAATTTCCAAAATTTTCAAAATTTTTCTAATGCCTTAAATTTTCCGAAAAATTCGCCAGCGTCTCCTTTGCACGGTTCAATCGTAGTAGGATCACAATAGACATAAATATATATACATCGACCCACACGGTCGGAAAAGCAGAAAAACAGTTCATATTTCCTATTTTTATTATGTAGGCGTACCTTTTTAGCATATTTAAGCAAAGCAGTTATTAATTTAGCATTTTAGCGCAACCCAATCAGCCGAACGGCAGCCACGGCACCTGTACTTACTTAATTCAAACATGTAAGTGACATATATATAAAGTTATTAACAATTTACTCTTTTAACAACTACAGTATATGCATATTAAAAGAAATGCATACTAAACAAGGTTTATAAGCAACTTATATAATTTGAACATCACTTGTAATTGTTTACAACCAATTCATATACAATGACATTCAATTATTCATTTTCGATTAGTTTACATTCACTAATTTACATTCAAGTTGGTTCACTTCCAATTCAAATCAATTACATAGCTTTCCATTTATCAATTCAATTTCATTAACACTTAATGAATTATATACAATCAACTAACAATCATATAACAACCAATGTCATTCAACACAACCAAATTTATTAAATTTACTTTCAATTTGGTTCAACACTTTTAATTCAATTTGGTTTAATATTAAATTGACTTTCATTGAAAAAATTTTCAATTCCCAATTACATTAACTTTAATGAATCAACACTTATATTCATTATCCATACCAATTTATTCACATTCGATTGATTAACATTCAATCCATTAGTTCAATTCAATCGCTAATTCATTTTACCAATAAGGTTGAATCTCCTTACATAACTCAAGTTCATATCCTTAATGACTTCATTTCATTAATTCACTTATTAATTTACTTCGATACCAAAATCAACTTCATTTTACATCACTTAAGTTGTATTCCAATTAAACATTATTTGTTTAACTTCACTTAATTTTCCACTTATAAATCCAACTCAGATTTTTTTTGTTTTTCTTAACAAAATTGTTTAACCACTTTAATAATTGGTTTTACTCACCTCTTTTCATTTTATAAGTTATACAACTTATTTATTTAACTTCCAAATCATATTATAAGTATAAAACTCATTTTACTTATAATTATCAATTACAATTTGGATTTTTATTTAAATTTTGTTTATCACAACAAAACTTTAATTTTCCAATTTATCATGGTAGCAAATTCATCACACAGAAACTTGAAAATGATACTGATGATGCTGCAGTCATCACCCTTATTATTTCCCAGCAACACTAGTGAATTCAGTGCTTAAATTCTTTTCAAATTTCCCTTTTTATTTATAAATCACATTTATAAATCCTTTTCTCATATAATTTCACTATTTAACTTTACTTATACAAGATTACTTCACAATTGTAAATCATTTCAATTATAATTTCATACTTAATAATTCATTTGCTTATATACTTCATTCTTTTACAATTGTTGTATTTATTTAATTTATTCAAACAACTTCCATTAATTTATATATATATTCACATTTTCAAAACCCAAACAATTAATTTTTATACACACTTCAATAATTTCTTGGAAAATTATTCCTTTATATACAAAATATAATCGAGGTAAAATTATTTCATTTACCTAATTTAAAATGATACTATGTCGACTTGCCTCGTTTAATTGTTTAGAAACCCCTATCGATAATATGGCGTCCCACATACCGACCAGAATTCATAAACAACTCAACGGATAAGCAAACACAATATAAAACAATTTCATATTCGCTAACAAATACGCGCTCATATCTATTATTACACTCACACTCATTCTAGAGTACTACTGACTCTATCTCTAATGAGTATTTCCCAACAGAGCCAAGGTTATCGCTTAACCATATGCTCTGATACCAAATGTAATGATCGAGACAGTGGCGACCGGTAGGCTTTGCAACCATCCCAGCCCCACCGTGGCTTACACTGGTACCCTGCCCTTGCTTTTACGGCCAGCCTTTCGACTGTCACAACCAACCCATCCCACTCAGGGACATGTAGGGGTAAGAGTCTCCCATTCACCACCAAACTGCGAAGCGAGAACCCCCTATCATGCTGTAATGAAGCAAGGTCAGTCATGGTGACTGGTGTGAGAACTAAAATAGTTTATCTTTAAAAATAAACAACAACAACAAGGGAAGTAAAAGATATTCGCAATGTTTTTGGAAAATGAAACTACCATAAGACCTCCCGCCACACACACAATGCAAACGCAGAATTAGAGGAGATTTCTTCTTATGATAGTCAAACATGCTTACTACGTAGAATCATTGGATATTATTATTATTAGTGCATAGTGCAGAAAACATTTCGAAAATACAATATTAATCTTAACCAGCATAGGTACCATTATATTATGCCTGCTATAGCTGCCGCCTGAGGAGACAGGTTATACAAATTGCAATCGTAAAGGGCTCGTATTGTTTGATTGGATTTCCAACAAATGGTCAGGCTAAGGAACTGCCTACTGCCACATGGGATCGCCTCTGGCGAGACGTCCCGAGAACCTAACCGGATCTCTGCCAACACAAGGCCGGGTTACCTCTGTCACTAGGTAACTACTACACGAATATGCCACCCCCCGGTCCTTTGGGACCTTTATCCAAGGCGCCTCGATCAAACACACAATCACACAGTAAATGAGATTGGAGTAAGCACATAGGTTAAATACCAGGGCTCCATACCTGATACCACCCTTTTCTAGAAGGAAATGACATACCCTAAAGGGAGCGACCTTTTAAACTTGCCGCATCATTCCTGTTTCGACCATTTCCGGGTTGTGAGGTCCTGACGAAGTCTCGTCCACAAAGCTACGCTTTTTCACAAAGCCACGCTTTGATCACAAATGATCAATAAATGATCATCACACAGCAACACTCAGCATGCCACACTACCAAATTGGGAGTATATCACTGATAACTTTCAACTACATAACCTCTGAGCTCGTACGTCTCAGAGAAGGATGTTAAGCTAAGAGAATAAATTCTCCGCCACCAACAGAAATTTATTCGAAAGAAATCAGCTTTATATCTCAAAATGTAATGTCAGACATGTAGCCATACAAGTCTGTTACGGGTTCGAACAGAACCGAAGGCACTTCCGAAGAAGCCCTTGCAATTCGGGTATTCACAATCCCGATCGGACTTTCCATCACAAAGGAAATCTCTATATTGTAGCTAACGGTGCAGAGACAATCGATAAGTCATCCTATCGTTTTCACAAATACCCGGTCTTCACCACCGGTCTTCAATACGATCCATATTGTCGTATCACTAATTCGGAATGGGTTATATTACACAAAGGTATTTTCCCGGCTAACCCGAATAGTGAGCACAATATTTAAAACATATGCATATAGGGATTTCAATTAAGTCACAACTTATTACCCAAATCCTTTCCTTTAAATGGTTTAAACAAATTACCATTTTAAATCTTTAAACAAAAAAGATTTACTTCACAAAATTTACCCAGTTTCACAAAGATTCATTCACAGATTTCCAAATCAATTCCCATTCCAATTGGATTAACCCATTAAATCTTTAAATCAAGATTTAATTTATAGCTTTCAAAACTATTCACAATTCAAGTCTTTTATAATATAAAAGATACACCCCTTTAAAATCTTCTTTAATTTCAAGATAAAGCTTAATCATCTTCACAAAAGTTAATTCATAGTTTTTCCAAACTATTTACAATTTTATTTCGACTTGAATTGTTTCGATACAAATTAGAAATCTTTTCACTTTATGAAAGTTATTATTATTTGAAAATAGATAGTTTTCGTTTTGGGAAAAACTAGTTACAATTACACAGTTTAAAGCCATTCAAGTATAAAACTTGAATTTAAATTTAAATTTCCAAAACCATATTTTAAATAGTAAAAAAAAACCATATAAACACCTTATATACTTATAAAAACCTTTTAGACCAATATTCCCAATTCATTGAATTCAATTTCAAAATATTGAATTCAAAATTTGAATCAAATGATTTAAATTCCAATTCTATTAAGTTATTTAAAATAACTTTTATGTTTTTGAAATTCACTTTCAAAAGCTTTCAATTCCAATTCCAAAACCATTTTAGATTCAAAAATTCAATTTTCAAAATTGATAAAAATCTGTGACTTAACCGATTTCCACGTGAAATCTACATTTGTGTGTGTATTGTGTAGTCCACGGGTTTAACACAATAGTGCAACAACATTCAACCATCACAAATCAAATATAACAATATAATTGATAAGCGGTATAAACGATAACGCTTATCTTTCATTCACAGATATATATATCACAGATAAACAATTCACAAATCACAACACAAATCAGGATATATCACAAAGCATCACATATCAAAGATGTCAAACAATTCAACATCCAATATAATCCAAACATCCATAGAAAGGATAAATTAAATTATCTGATTGATTTAAATCAGATAAATTTCAATAAATCAATTTTACTAGTTATGGTAAATAAAAATCAATTTAATTACCAAAACATTTTCAAATTTATTTCAAAACACCAAATCAATTTTTCAACCAATTTCCAAAATATTTTCTTTTTAAATATAAATTTCTTTATCTCTTTAAATCTATTTAAAAATCCAGATTTTAATTAAATTCTCAACTTGTAAATAATATTTTCGAAATCCATTTATTAAGCCCCTTTTTCCAAATTTGAAATTTAATTCAATATGGTTCAAAAATAAAACTTTTATCTTTTTGAAAACTCCTTATAAATTTCCCAATTTTCAAAAATAAATATTTCGATAAATTTTCAACTTTAATTTTCAAAAATCCAATTTTATTTATTTTTGGTACCCATCGATACTAAAAATATCTTCGGCTAATTTATAGCCGTCTACAGATTAAATCACAATATAATCACACGGCGATTATAAATAAATCAACACACAACATTGAAATAAATTCAAATGTTTGAGGAATTCAGTTCCCTCCAACCTGTTTCCCTGCATCCACAGATGTTAGCACAATACCAATTCCACTTCACGGTGGAATTATCGCGGTATATGGGATTTATAAATATTATCCGCTATTATGCGGCACAATAGGGTCTCATCCGCTATATAATGCGAGAAATCAACTCCAAATACATATATAATACCAATTCCACTTCACAGTGAAATTATCGCGGTATATGTTTTCAATAAATAACCTCCTCTTAATATACGGCGTATAGGGTCTATTTAACACAACAGATAACAATTATCATTCAATTCACACAATCAAGCAATTTTAAATCTAACTATTTAAAATTTAAATCGAAACACAATATTCGATTGAGTGAGAAGTTCTCACCTTGCTTGTAGTTGTCGCGATAGCGATTTATTCCGATTAAAATTAAACAAGCGTTTAATCTCAACCAAAATTTTCACTAGCTCAAATAAATCCCTATCCAGTCCCATTGCGTAGTGCTCGACAATACGGTTCCAACGCAAGTCGTTTCGTTGGAATCTGATAACGTATGACCAAGTTACGATATTTTAAACATTTTACGAATTTATAATACAAATTTACTATTTAATTTTATTTATTTTAACCTCTTTCAATCTGGGCCATAGATTTTCTATTGAGAAATCGGGGCCGCGTGCGTCTTTCTTCCTCCCCAGGCAATTATCCCACGCGAAAACCAACTCGGCCGCCCCTTCTCATCCAATTATCGCGACCCCTCCGATCGACTTCACGTCGATCAACCACCACCGTTTCGTGCGCCCCGCTCCCCCTAACCAACGCCCAAAAGGACGTGCCACTCGGTCGCGCTGATGCCTTGTAATTCGTGAACGAAAGCCGAACGTTGTAACAAAGATTGCCGTTGATCTGCTCAATTTCATTCGATCATTACCGTATAGATTCGAAGTTCTCACAATGCTTTTCAACTTTCGTGTTGGAAGTTTTTTAAATTAATCGAGGGATTGAGAGAGATTGAGGGGAAAAGAAATGAAAATATCGTCCATTGATTGAAGAAGTGGCGGCCTGACTTTGAAACCCTAATGTCTTTGCATTTTGTGAAAAATGTTGTCCTTTTATAGAAAATTCCAAATCACTATTCATCCCGAAAATTTTCGAACTCAAAATCAGGCATGCCGGCTGGCGTTTCTAAGGTTTTAGCCGCGTTCCGAACACAATGGAACATGTTTCGGGAGCTAATTCGGTCATATGTGCGAGTTACGGAAATAAATGATCAAATTTAAATTAAATCGATTAAAACGATTTCGATGCGTTTTGGCTTGCCCCAAACAAACGGTAAATCCGATTGCTACGAAAATTGAAATCTTACAATAATTTCACATTAAGGATCTGATGAAACTGGTTTCGTCGAAATCCGAGACTGTTTGAAAAATGACTATTTTTAGTCGTCAATTAAATATTGAAATATACAAACTTCACAAATTAACTTTTAAATCAATTTTAAAAGTTCTATAACATCATTCTAACTCCAATATGATTTAATATAACTTTATAAATCATTTTTATACACATTTGATCCAATTTCCAATTATTTCTGCAATTTAAAATATTAAATTATCGATTTAATTATCCAATTAAATCTCTATATTCAAAATTTAATTTATTTAACTTGCAAATCTTACTTATTAATATTTAAAATCAATTAAATATCTGAATTTCAAATGATAGAAATTCTGGGTCGTTACAAATAGGCTACAGGCATAAAATATGAACTTAGATCTAGTTTTTTTTTTTCAAAATGAACAAATAAAACAAAGAGAAAAGGCAGAGAAGAGAACCAGCTAATAAATTGAATACCAGGGAATAAGAAAAGTCACAGGCATGAATTTATGGAAATAATAATGATAGTGGCCATTTGATTTTCTTGGGAAACATGAATGGGCACAGAAAATCCAAATGTCTCTAAAATGGGTAACGATACGGTTAACCGTTTCGTGGTTTTCGTCGCGTACCGGACACCGAAATACACAAATGAATATACTATGGAGATCAGCACGATGAGACAAACAGAATGATACACAGATATGAGCAATACGACCAAGTTATCAAAACTTGATTTTTCGCCGCCGAAAATGTTGCTAAAACGCCGAAAGTAAGATAAACGGAGCTAGAGAAGTCGAAATTTGACGAAACGAAATATGACGTCTCACTAAGAAAATGGTAAGCATTTTTTATTATATAAAATATTTAGGTTTCGAAAGCATTTTATTTTCATCAAATATTAACTGATTTTAAATTTAAAAATCAAAATTTCACAACTGAATAAACTTATATATTTCTGATGAAAATCTGGCATTGGCTATGTTTAAACAGACGCATACCAAATATCAAATTTTCATTGCTAAATTTTATATTTTAAATTTTCACAAAAATTCATTAAATACGTTATTAAACCATTAAATTTACGGGTCGTTACATTATAACAAAATATTTTATAGTTGTCATCATCAAAAAAGGAGAGATTGTTAATACCCAATGTATTGATTTTGATGACAACAACCATATAAATATTGTTACTAATATTTTCTCGAGTTATATAATATGTTGTGCAGGATATCAGAAATATTTAATACGTTCACACAAAGTGTTGATTAAAAAAGCTTGAAGAACTGATTGGTATAAAGAATTAAAGAGTTGATTAAGATATATTTGAAGACTCATGAGTTTTAAAGAGTTCAAGAATAAATGCACGAAGATGTCAAGGAATATGTACTAGTCTTTACTGAGTCTTAGTTTTAATGTTAAAGACCTGAGTAGTATCATATCTTTGGCTATCTTCACTTCGTAAATTATTATTTAACACTCAAAATGTTTTTATAGAAGAATATTATTTAATTTATATATCAAAAGCAATTTTAATAGAGTTTTCATAAAGGTATTTATTTTGAAATATATTTGAAGAGTTTATGAAAATATACGAATTATAATGCATATATAAACATATAAATATATGTATGTTAAAATGGTGGTCGTTTGTATGTTTTTTAAAAATAAAAAAGAGGTAATTTTTGCGACACTCTTTCCCAATAGGCACATCTATTCAATCTTTATTTAAAGAGTTCCGAACTCGAAATTTAAACAATAATTTTCATTACTTTCTTTATATCCTTCTTCTCTTTGATTCTCTTTAATATTTCAACGAAGTTCTAGAGAATTCTACATCAATTCTCACTCTCTCCCCACGTCTACTCAAAAGATAAGAAAAGATTCACTTCCATTCTACAACATTAACTCTCTGATCTTCACTCTTTTCTACTCAAAAGCAAAGATATTCCACCACTAAAGATCTATTGGAAATTATATCAATAAACTACTTGAAATTATGATCGAAAGATTCTATTTCTGGTTGTCCACTAGGTATACTTGACAAAGGGTGATCTTAACCACCCGAGTGAAAGTTAAGACGGTTTTGTAAAGGGTGTTGTCCTACCTCATGAGTCAAAGACAGGATAGGTTTTTAGTTACCTATGTCAAATTCCAAAGGGTGTGTTAGTTACCAAAGTCAAATTCTAGTAGGTGTTTCTTGCAACCTGAGTCAATGTCAAGATGTGTAAAGGGTGTTCTTGCCACCTGGTTTAAAGTCGGGACATGATTAGTGAATTCTATACGGAGTGCAAGACTGGATGTAGAATTTGGAATCTGAACCAGTATAAAATTCTTGGTGTCTTATTTTACTTTACTTTTACAACATTTACTTATTATTCTTTGATTGGTTTGTGATTATATTATTTACCTATGTTTGAATTTCCTATGATAAAGTTTGAAATTTACAAGTATATTATTAAAATATTTAAGTACGCTATTCACCCCCTTATAGTGTAAAATAACTTTAGGATCCATTCCGCTGTAGTATAGATTACGTTATATCACCCCCTCACAGCTATAGGGTCCAAGTTCATATTTCCTCTGTAAAATGGTCGTAGATCGGCCGCTGGGATTTCCAGAGGTCTACCGCTAGGGTCGAAATTTGTAGGAGTAACACTCCTTTTACTTCTAGGTCTTATATATTGTTTTTAGTTTTTGTTTCTTTTGTAACTTACTCATTTTTAACCGATTCTTGATCCATTTTCTTTGAAATTTTGATATGGTTGTCTAATATCATTCTATTCAAAACTAATAAAAGGATTCATTTCAAAATCATTTCAGAATTGCCTCAAAAGTTGGTATTTATAAAACTAGTTTTTAGATTTTTATAAACATAATTTCTTACATATATACCTTAAAATACACTTAAAACTATTATAAATTTGAAATAAATTATAATACGACCTGAAATAACATATGGCAATTTATAAACATTTTTATATTTTTTTATATGCATTTTTTAATCATATTTTCTATATAAACTATTTTCTTATCCAAAAGCACCATTTTAAAATATAATATCATATACCACATAATAAACCATATCAAATCCATTTTAATTTGTATATATTCTATGAAATACATAAATATACTTCTAAAATTATTTCATTAGTTTTTATGTAGTTTCAAAATGGCAAATTCGGTGTTTTTATATGCATATATATCTCCAAACTCCTTTCTAATGTCTTTCTTTTCTTATATTCAGTTATATACACTAAATATATATATGTATATTCACATAATTTCAAATTTATATCCCCTGATATATATATATATATTATAATCTTAAACTCTATTTCATAATAGTCCGTGCATTTCTTATGATCATATGCCTCATATCATCACTATACAACCCATTTCTTCATTGTTTGGTCAAACATGGTAACACTAAAATTTTGCATTATTTATATAATTAAATCCCATTTTGATTTCCAATTATAACACTTATATTCACTGTAAAATTTTAGAAATCATTCATGTAATTACAATTTCTATTCCTAAACAACAATTATCTTAGAACTATTTGAGATTGA
Organism: Allium fistulosum; assembly: GCA_030737815.1. Classification (NCBI taxonomy): domain Eukaryota; kingdom Viridiplantae; phylum Streptophyta; class Magnoliopsida; order Asparagales; family Amaryllidaceae; genus Allium; species Allium fistulosum. The sequence goes on along the minus strand of CM060908.1, from coordinate 406,748,389 downwards.
ATGTTCATATAGTAAATTAGATGAAAACCACTCACTACCTCACTGTACTATGCATTTTGCGCCTAGTGACCTTAATATTTCGCCCCAATTTCTTTTTCAGATCATAGTCATCCATACAGTGCTTTAGATGGGTGGATTGTTGAATTCCATAGAGAAACGAAGAAGATATGCTATTTTGAAGCTTGCTATCTAAATCTGAAAATTGTGTACGGGGTTTTTAGCATTGCCTCTTGATGTCCAGCTTGTTGTGCCTAATCTCCTTCGAATTTCACCCAATAACTCATATGTATGTGTATTATTCTCTACCGTCTTCGATTTTCCGCTAGTTTTTTTTGTAATCCATTGAGAAAGGATGTGAGATATGGGTTTTTGAATATTGATGAAGAAGTGGAAAGAAGGAGGAAGTCTGAAACGGTGGAAGTTTTATCAAAAGGAAGAAGAGGTTACGTATACATGTAGTATATGTTGGAGAAGGGAAAAGACAATAACCGTTTAATTTTGAATTTGAATTATTTAGTGCAAAAATTAGCTAATCATGAATCGGCTCATATCTCACGCGTTTGACCTTCAAATACGACAAATTAATATACTACACAAATCAGAAAAACGAGTCGGTCGCAATGAGGCAGGTTTCATGTCAAATTCTAAAGTTTGAAAAATGAATAGTTTTCCCTTGATTATTTTAATTAATTAATTCATCACTTTTCATTCAAATATTAATTATTGTTATATTATTAAATTTATAGGGTATTAAACTAGGTAAGGGCCAAAAGGATGGAGGTTTTCCTTTGTTAGGAACATTCCTTGATTATAGTAACCTTCTCTTCAGTTGAACACCATTTCCTAGACATCCATCTAATATGACTTTTCAAAATATTTTCCATTAATTATTCATGATAACACAATGTAGGCTGTATTACCATTGTTGGATAGAGTCATCAGGCGACGAAGTAGAAGAGGAAGATTTCAAAAACAAATCCTTTTATTTAACATATACACTCAATCTTTTTAATATGTTATCATGAATAACATAATTTACATTAAATTATATTTATATTTGATTTGATGATATAATAAGAATAACTTTTAACTAAAACTAATTTTATTATGATTATTTTAATTAAATCATATATAACATATATAATGAGAATCATATGACCACTATCATATTATAATAATGCATAGGGAATAATACACACATAGATACACATAGATACTAATATATCTTAATATATAATTTTTGATCTATTTTTGACAATTATATATATATATATAATTTATTAACTAGAAAATAGGGAGAAGGAAAAACATTAGACACATTTTTGAATGAAGGGAACAAGTTTTAAAATTTAGTCTAAAGGACACCAAATGTTGTATTAATAATGCATCAGATAAACATATGTTATAAGAACTATGAAAATGAATGCTATATGAACTTAGCATTATATATGTGTAATGCTACGTGAACTTAGCATTATATGTGTAATCATATATATCTTTGGCCTTTCTTTAACTACGAAAACGAGTGCTATTTTAGTTCAATGTAGTTCATCCGATGCTAGTTTAATTTGGCATTTCGATTATCTCATGCTATTTTAATATAGCACTTTGTTTTATCTGATGCTATATTAATATAGCATTTCAGTGTCCTTTAGACTAAATTTAAAACTTGCGTCCTTCATACTAAATTTGGTCTTAGGTTTTTCCTTTAAACTTGTTCCCTTATATATTATTATATTGGCTTACTTCTTAATTTATAATAATTAATATAATCATGGAAAAATTCAACAGAATTATTATAATGAGAAAAAATGCAATATTGTTTTCTAAATCCAAAACCTTATTTTTTGGGTTATTTTACTCATTCTATAAACTAATCTAAATATATTTAACTAGTTCAAAATTTATAATAATTAATATGTTTGTGAAATAACAACTAAAATATTTTTTTGCAAACCAGGAAAACATGTTCAAATCTAGGGAATAAACGGCTAGCCTGCCACAACCACTATTCCAAGCTAGCCAGACCTTTCGGCGGACATGGTGCAGGAGGTGACAACTAAAATATTATGATGCAAAAAATATATTATTTCACTTTTTAGATCTTGTTTATTTATTTAAACTTAATTTTAATATGTTTGACTAGTTCAAAATTTTATAATAACTACTATATCCATAATAATAATTAATATAAAGTTTTCAAATTTAAAGAGAAGAGGATTAAACTAAGTTTTTCAAGGACTAAAGGTTAGTAAAATCTTTCTCTAAACCACTCCCTAGCATTTTTTAATTCAGAATTTGGTGTAAATGAATGTTTGAATAATGTTTAATGTGTTTGGATGATTGCAATTATTTTAATTATAATTTAGAATTTAATTAAGGTGAATTAGTTCATGTTTTAGGTTAAAACATGGTTAAATCACATCCAAATACAATGAAATTTTAATATGATGCACTTAATGATGAAATAGAGATGATTTTTTAAGATCATAATCATTAGAGAGTAAATATGAATATTTCATGAATTTTCTAAGTTGAGAAATGATTAATCACGGGTTAATTAATTATTTCAAATAATAGAATTTATTATTTTGACTTGAATTTTTTTTTATGAAAGTGATTTTTGTTAAATTTTTTAGATTTTTTCATCAATTTTCCATTTTATAAGAATTATTTAGCGAAGGAAAACATTAATTAATTAACTAAAAATTAAGGGGTTACCATTTTCTCAAAAGAAAATTGAAAAGAATGAAATTGGCCAATATGAATTCAACATCAAAGAGTGTTAGATATAAAGTAATTACTTAAGCACGCAATAAATCAATTTTTAATTTAAGTATAAAAATGCCATTGGATCCTTGTTGACCAAGTACGGTGTAGCACTGTGGCTTAGTTGGGGATAGCAAATGTTAACATACGATGGGACAGCTTCAATTGGGTCAGCAAACATGCAAAGGCAAAAATGGATAACTCGTGATACTATAAATGAAACAGACGATGACATTTGATAAATTAACTCACGAAAGATTGAACCACTTATGATTCACGAAGGCTAAAATAAAATAAGGAAAGAAGAAAATAAAAGAAGTTATGTTTCTAATTCATGAAAGCAAAGCAAATTAAACCATAGTGGGGATACACGAAGGCAATACAAGGAAACCAATACATTAAGATCATGAAGGGTCAGCTTACGTTGGTGGGCCAATTCACGAAAACAAAATATACCAAAAGTGATAGCACACTCATGAAAGCAAAAACAATTTAACAAATGGAGCACCTCACGATGGCTACAGCATGGGACCTTATTAATTAACACGCCAAGGACAAAACAAAGAAGAAGAAGAAGAAATAAGTTTAAGTAAAATTTGTAACACATGAAGCTAAAGAAAACTATAATAAAATAAAGAAACAAAGTTTGGACAACTCACGAGAGAAAGTGGGACTGCTGACATGATAACACACGAAGGCAAAAATAAATAAAAGCGGTACAATTCACGAAGGCTTCTACATGATAACGCACAAAGGCATTAAATCAACAACACGCAATGGCTCCTGAAGACGACACTCAAGGACTAGGAAAGATATAAAACTCGATGGCTTGGATTATTTAGATACGAAGGCACGCGATAATTTGTTAGAACCTAATAATTTTGCACACGATGACTGAATGAAGAGCAAGCACGTGATGACTATAAGGTATATAACCCACGACCAGTACTTAAAGTTAGTATGTGATAGCTTAGGTAATTTTTAACCCACAAAGGCCCATGAATCAAACACATGATGGCCAATAATTATATAACATGTGATAGCGTTAATGTTGTCGCTGTGATACGGCTAGGCGTTATTAATACATAATGGCTTAGGATTTTGTTAACTCACGATGACTATGGGATAGCCAACACTCAATAACTAAATGCAACTTGAAATAGCTGAGGAATCTATAATTTTCTAAGTAAAATAACGAATATTTTGGGACACCTTAGGAGATATTTTCTAAGTGCTAGTGAACTATTTTATGGGGATGAAATAAAGGAAGAATTTAATAAGTTAAAATGTGTTAACTTATTTTAAAAGGAAAGAAGGTTGGAAAAGCTAACAAATGGTAGGGTATCATTTAAATCAAAGATAAAAATGTTTTATCTAAATAATGTGTGATGTACACAATTAATATATAAAAGAACAAGGGTTGAACGATGATCATAAACGTATACTAACTTATGGAGTTATTGGATGGCAGAGTACCTTGACTGATAGTCTAAAGTCTAATGGTATATGCACTGCAAAAAAGAGGGCTGTTTTCCAACCCAGAATTCCCTACGCCATCCCTACGCGGCGTAGGCGCGGCGTAGGGAAAACGTGGAAACATAGGGAAGGGGTAGGGACGGCGTAGAGAATCCCTACACATTTCTTACGCGCACCAGATTCTCCAACAATTGACTACGGCGTAGGAAATGTGTAGGGAATTGCCTACCCATTCCATACACCTTATTGTTCCCCTTACGCATTCCCTACGCCTGTGGAGGAAAGAGGTTGGTATTTCTCTACGCTTTACCTACGCCAGACAATTATTAACTTTTGTAGTTTAACTTGAAATTATATTATAAAAATATATAATTTAATTTTTCAGTAAATCGTATTAACTTTCGAAACTAAAATAAAATTATATATATATATATATATTAAATTTAAATTATAATAATTAACTTTTAGATGTTTAATTAACTAAAAAAGAATAATAATTAAATTTAATAAGTTGAAATACCAAATTAATAGTCCGAAATATGAAAATTATGATTGAAGAAAAGTAAGCAAGAAATTTACATTATATAAAAAAAATTAAATTCAGTTAAACTTAAAAATAAAACTGATTAAACTTTGCGGAAAATCTGCTTTTGTTAGAAATGTGACATTCTTTAATGAGTTATTGTTTTTCTATATTACTGTAAAAGTCTTTTTTTTCTTTTGATAATTGATTATACTTGGTTTAAATTTTAACCTGGTTAACATAAATTTGCACTCACGTTCATTTATATCATGGGCTCAATCACTACAACAAAAATACCCTATTACAACGCGCTTTTTACAACGGGCATTGACTGCCCGTTGTAATAGAATGCTATTACAACGGCCCTTTCAAGCCTGTTGTAATAGATGCCCTATACAATGCCCTTTTTACAACGGGCAATATCTGCCCGTTGTAATAGAATGCTATTACAACGGTCCTTCCAGGCCCGTTGTAATAGATGCCAATTTTACAACGTTCACAAAATGTCCGTTGTAATAGATGCCAATTTTACAACGGTCACAAAATACCCGTTGTAAGAGATGCCAATTTTACAACGGTCATAACGCCCGTTGTAATAGGTGTCAATTTTGCAATGGTAAAAAATGTCCGTTGTAATAGATGCCGATTTCACAACGGTCGTAAAATGCCCGTTGTAAACGATGCCAATTTTTTTTAATGTAGACGGTTTTATTGGTTCAAACTAGTCGATTTTAATAATCAGTGATTACTATTAAATAATCATTAGTTAATAACTAAAAATTGTAACAACCCTATTTTGAAGTTGTAATATTAAACTAATTTATTTAAAATAGTAATGTTAGAATTCAATTTGTGACAATTATTATTTTTAGAATCAAATTATTATTCATAAGTCTATTTAATGGAGTTAGTTATAATAAAATTTGATTTAGCTAACAAATTTCATTTTAGACAGTATAATAAAAATTTAAATAAAATGTGTTAATAAATATGAAATATTTTAAAAGTATAAATAAATTTTGTATAATTGAAATAGACGGAAAGAAGTTCTATTTGATATTCACTAAAAATCGAATAAGTTAACAAAGATGAAAATTCACTTTCATAATCAATACAATGAATAATCAACAAGCGTGAAACAATATTGTATTGAATGAAAATTTTGTGGTTGTTTGGTATATAATTTGTACAATGAAGTGTAAATCAGTTTCAATTAGACTGAAAAATAATAATTAATAAATGTGCAAATTGAAGTTACCTTTTTGACTAATATAAAATGCTAACTTCCCTTAATAAAATAAAGCCCAACCCAAATTAAAAACAAAATAAACTCCTTTGGCATCAAAGAAACTTGCCTGTGTTTATTTTCTCAAACCCGATACCCTTATTTCTCAAACCTGACTTCAACCCTAATCCCCAAATTACATTCGACCTCAGGCAATTCAACAAAAAGAAAATGGAAATCAAAAAATTAAACGAGAACGACGACTTAGGGGAACGCAACCTGGCTGGCGTTGGCAGGAGGCACGACTATGATGGTGGGCACGTCTCTGATAGCGCGAAAACAAAGGCCACAGGCTTGCCATCAAAGAAAGATCGCAGGGACGGATTCCGTCCGTCGTCCTCACCTCCGACTATGCGGTGCTACCGGCATCTTCTTCTTCGACGAGGAAGCAGCTTCTTACCAGACCCCATTTATCGCAGGGACAAAGGTATCAAATTTAGATTTTTTTTGGATATAAAGTAATTAAAACTCGAGTTGTATCTTGTAATTTTGTAATTAGGTTCAGCGACTATATATTTGAAAGTCGCCATAAATTAAATAGTGATTCTACTTCGTCCGGAACAATCTGAACCGTCAAAATGATGAGATCCGCTTTTCCCTTACCCTCTAATCCTATGAAATAAAAGTTGGACTATATCCACGGAAAAAATAACTGCAAAATTTATCAATTAAAAATGTTGAACTTTTGATCCCCACGTTGGTGGGTCTTTTAGACTTTGCTACATTCCAAGAGTTTTGGTTATTTTTAAAGGAATCTATTAACAAGTTTTATGAATTATGATAACAACAACACTGTGTGTTGTGTTTTAAAAAAGTATACATGGATCGATTGTCAGGCTATTCCAATATAATCTTAATCCAAAATGAATTGAATCTGAACCCGTTTGCATTTAAAATAATAATAGTTAGAGCATGCTTAAGCAACGGAATATAAAAATGATAACTAGATTGGTTCATATTTATATATACAGATTTTGAAACTGGATCTAAGCTTTCTTTTGTCTATTGATTTTGACTTGGAGGATATTCAAGTTTTCTACTTTCACGCTAATGGTATAGTCTGTATATGGTAGATTTGATTTGAGTTTTAACATCTTCATAAGAGCCTACTGGTAAAAGCAAAAAGCTTCGATACCTGTCGATTGCAACTGTAAATGCTGTTAAATGCTATTTAATTTCTTAATGGTAGTTATAAAATAGTACATTTTGATATAAACATCCAGTACAAGGCTTACTTTAAATAATTTGGTTATTGACATTTACTTTAGTTGCTAAATTTTGCTCAATTTAGGTGATACCATCAAATTGATTCACTGCTCAGATTAGTCACATGAATACTGTCAGTTTAATCACATGTATACTGTCCACATTTAACTAAAATCTCATATAATCCTTTACTTCGATCATGAGTTTCGATTTTAGGGTTTCATTTCCTCCCATAAAGGCCGCCACTTCCAATCTCAGATTCAACAATGGCGAAGGAGCGACAAGGCCAGCGCGTCAGGTCTCATTTTTCTCCATATATCTCACTATCTTGTATTGATTGCAGTCCCCCCTGACCTTTTCGACTTTTTAAATGCAGACTTTATGTTCGAGGAACGATTTTGGGATACAAGAGATCGAAATCGAATCAGTATGAAAACACTTCGTTGATGCAAATTGAAGGAGTTGATAGTCTATTTGAGTGGATATGGAAATAAAATAAACTGAAGAGTGACTAATTATGAGTCTGGGCCAACTTAACTGAGTGTTAAAAAGACATTGCAGATGCATGGTATTTAACCGCCACATCGCTGGTAGCCTCCGCTTCACCATTGCTGATAGCCTCCGCTTCACCTGCTCTGCTTCACCATCTTCACATCTGCGTCATTCTACAAATTCAACCGCCCTAGGTACGTGTTTTCTGCAATATTTTAACTTAGAGAATCAAATACTTGATTGAGCAAATCATAAGATTTAATTTAAGTTTTGAATCTTAAACGATTGAAAGCGATGGTCAGAATTTTGATTGATGTTCAATGAACTTTATCCGAATAAGAGGAATTAGCTTTGACTTGGAATGGAGAAGAAAGAAATTAAAATTTGTTAGCTTTTTTGTTGTTATTTTTCTCAAAATAATAATATTAAAATGATGGATGTTTTTTTCCTGGCAAGCTAACGTGAAATTATAAATGATAGATTAAATAGCAATGTTTTCTTGATTTATGGTTATGACTTATAAATTAGCCATGTTTAGATTAAATATTATGTTCTTGATATAGGGAAGAAAATTTTGATTGAGTTGATAGTCTATTTGAGTGGATATGGAAATAAAATAAACTGAAGAGTGACTAATTATGAGTCTGGGCCAACTTAACTGAGTGTTAAAAAGACATTGCAGATGCATGGTATACTTGTAATAGATTTTACGTATGTTACAACAAATAGCGTCTGTACAGTAAGATTCATAACTTTGATTATTCTATGTATGAAGAAAACAAAGTTAGGAAGTGTACCTATTTTTATACTGATTTGATACTGTATTGATAGACATGATATTTAAATGCAAGATTTTTTTATTTTCGTTGTACTAATTTGATTAAATAATTTATATGTAGATATATAGAGACAATACATACACGGCTAGGTTTGGAGTTTCAGATGACAGAAAGAAACTTGTTGAGGAAGTAGAAGAGCTAAGAAGTAAAAATCAAGAAATGGATGTTACAATTAACAAACTACAAGGGGATTTATCTTCATGCAGGAAGAGATGAATTCTATGCAAGAGTTTATACGGGGGTTGAGGCGGGAGCAAGGATCAGAGATATGACATACTTCGTGAGTTAGTCTTGTTTTGACTGTGGGTTTGATGTTCTATTTTTATAAGGTACGTTGTATGATGTTTGAATTAGATGAAACAACTATGTTTGAGTTATGTAGCAACTTTATTTTATTGTTGGACATGATTTTTTTAAATACATTTGTAGCAATTTTATGGTAATTTGACAATGATATGCATTCTACATTAATGTTTTGTAATGATATATATTGTTACGATTTTGCATGTGGTTATATATTATATTTAATGCTTTCTGTTGTTGATGTTCGGGTTTATTATATTTTATTATGATCTGTGGTAGATGAAGATAAATACAATAAAATCGTATTGAATTTTGGTGTACGGTGGCGTAGGAAAGGCGTATGGAACTCGTAAGGAAAATCCGATTTCTGCACTTTAAAAGGAAGAAGGCTAGGCGTAGGGAAGACGTATGGAATTAGGCGTAGGGAACGCGTATGGAAATAGGCGTAGGGAACGCGTATGGAAATAGGCGTAGGGAATGCGTATGGTAATGCGGCGTAGGGAAGGCGTATGTAATGCGGCGTAGGGAAGGCGTATGGAATGCGGCGTAGGGAAGGCGTATGGAATGCGGCGTAGGGAAGACGTATAGAAGGAGGCGTAGGGAACCCGTAGGAATTTTTTTGCGACGCATTGTTTTCCAACCTCTTCATTGGCGTAGGGATGGCGTAGGTAAAATCTTTTCCCTACGCCGCGCCTACGCCAAACTGGCGTAGGGAATCCAAAATTCTTTTGTAGTGATGGCAGCGAGTCATGGTAGGGTTCAACCTAAGAACATTATAAAACTCTTAAGTGGAGTTTAAGTCAAGGTGCCATGGCAAAGTACCAAAACATCTAGGGGGAGTTATAAATTAATTGGCAATGTGAACGATAGCAGTTCAGGGACTAAGAGAGGATATTGACACCTAGTAGGGATGCTTACTAGAATGTATTCAAAGTGCTTACTTTCAACCTCTTGGGAGTGTTCGGGGGACTCTAGTCAGTGTGGCTCATATGGGAAAATGTGTCGACATTTTCATCAGGTGACGTTGTTCGAGCAAAAGATAAATTAATGATAGACATGCCTAGGGAGGTAAACACTAAAACAAGTTAATGATAACTTAATGAGAAAAGCCTAAAACAAAAGATAAGGTGATGGATGAATGAGTGGCGACTAATTGTATGAGTTGGTTCATAATTGAATGCTTAAGTATAGGGTGTACTTATTGATTAAATACATGCACATGACTACTTTCTTTGATGATTTGCTATTAAATATTTTAATGTATATTGATGGTAATAAAGTGAGGGGAAATCTATTCTGCGTTAGCGATGTGGTATCACTATAGATGCTTAGGGTAAAGGTTTTTCTTATACCAGACTTTCTACACTACAACAAAATTCACTTTTGACAGTAATTTTTGTCAGCGTTTCAACAACAAATGCAGTTAATGGCATTTTAAAGGAATAAGATTGATCAATAAACACTGACATTCTAGGTTAGAGCTGAAATTTTAACGCGGGTAATAGAAATTTTTTGTAGCCGCCTTTTCTTCTTACCCTCACACTTCATCCCCAACAAATATTGATTATCTTCTTCACCAAAATCTACTGCATTTCATTCTTCATGCATTTATCTTCAAATCGAATCTTAGTTTTATTTTTTTACTTTATTCATGTTCATTCTTTAATTTTAAACCCGATATCCCCAAATACAAAGCTTAACCTTAAATCGCTATTGCCGGCATCTGTCCAACGATAACTTCAATCCTACCACCACAACATGCGAAAGGCTGCTTAGATGGCCATTAGGAGCACTAGTGTACCAATCGCCATTAAGATCTGGATGATGATTTGGTAATTTATACTTCTAATATAATAGTTATCACAATCAGGAATTTGATAGTTTATGCATCCTCTAGAATTTGATTATTTCAGTGAGTGTAGTTTGAATTGAGCTATAAATTTACAAAGGTTTTATAGTTTATACATCCAATATAAGACAAAACGAAGCAATACATGATCAATAACTATGTAGTCTTAGAAAGCAAGTATCGCAATCAGGAAATGAAGCAAATCTATGTTGAAAGCACAAAAAGAAATAGTTCCATCCAAAGAGCAGTAAAGGCATCAAAAAGAAACTCCAAAGGAATGCAAGTCTGTATCGCTTGCTCATTCTTTCATAGTTCAAGAATAAATGTTTGTGACAAACAAGTGGATATGTCATATTAGGCTTGCTGATAATTTACTGCATGGGCATCTTTGTAGAACCCTCGAATTGCATTCATTCATAGCTAATAACAAATTGAGGGTACTTGGAAGTCTATAGCAAGGATACACTAGATGCAAGAAGTAAAATTGCATGGATAGAAGGTACCATGGGCTACAAACTAACAACAAAGTTTTACAAATTAGAACCGCATAGAAGCTAGAACAGTATAGTTGAACAACATAAGCAGATCATGAAGTGTATAAGCATGTGAGGGAGCTGCTCAAGCTGTTGGGTTAGAGAGCAACCAAGCGATTGTAACATGAGCCGTATCAAGTTTTCCATGTGATTAGGAAGGAGATGTCAAGGCAAAGAGCTTTTCCAAGTACAAGATAATTAGGAGATGCATGTTTACCTAAAATTCAAAAAATTAGACCAGGGATGTGGGCAAGGCTTTATGTAGAAAAAGTGTCTATAGTTATGAGGTTGAATGGTGAGGACTTCAGTATCGGTAGAAGATAAAGCCAAGAAGTTGGTGCTATTGAGAATAGTGTAATGCAGAATAGAAGTACTAGTATGATTAGGAAGACTTGATTGAACTTTGTTTTTGTTGTTGTGAGGAATTGTATTTGTATCACCATGCACATCTTGTACATGTCTGGATATAGTTAGAAATGAAACTCGATTTCATGTTTCATTAAGATGATCAAGATTGCATTCATATTTGGATAATTCAACTAAGAGGGCAAAAGACTTGATACATTAGTGGTTAAAGCTAGATTTTGATGATGATTGTTACTAGAGGATGATTCTTTTCCTTGTTCCAAAGGATTAGGCTTGATGATAAGATAAGAGATAAGATTTGAAATAAGGGACATGACATAAGTTGTTGCATGGGTGAGGGGATGGGGCCGTTGTTGATTGGACGTAGGTTGTGGGAATATGATTTTCATATTGATTTAGACACATGGCAATAATTCCTTGATGGGAATTAACAAAGTCGTTTCTTTGTTTTCTGAAGATGCAACTTTTGAAATATAGACTTTCTTATTAGCTAGTTGTTTAGAGGTAGTAGGCTTATGGATGGGTACTGTTCTTTTTGAGTTCTGAAAATGACATAAAGATCTATGATTAGCCAGCCTTATATATTCTTCTTCATATTAATTTTAAGGTTTAGCTTGTATCTCATTTACATAACTTTTTTGGATTCTCTCCATTATATGGGTAGAACTGTAATGTATGCCCAAAATCTTTACACATGGCATATATCAAGTAACTATGAGTAGTGAATATTAACGTGAGCAATTTCTTTAGAGGACACGTGAACATCAATTTGTTTATCAGCTTAGTTTGGATCATAGTTGGATTTACTTCTGAGCTTATATCTTTTACTACAAGTTTGTTTGTCAGTTTAGTAATACATTCATAATATCTTTTACTTATCTCTTACTATATTTTTCTTCAGGTTTCCAATTGGAAGTTGCAGACACACAATTAGTGATACATCAAAATTTGCTTCTAAGGTATAGTAAAGGATCAAATCAGCTTCTCCTATTCATTTATTAAACACCAAGGCTTAAGTTTTATTTCAGGTTTAGATTGGCATGACATTGAAGACTGTGTATAGTTTGCAAAAAGTAACTAGGTATGCATATAAAAATATCATGTTGATTTATTTATATTTTATTTCAGGCTTTTCATTTTTTCTACAAATCAGTTTCATGTATCAATTGTTCTATTAGTTATACTTATATGCTTCAAGAAGCTTTAACTTTTTTATTAAACACACTTAAAAATAAACTGTGGGTATATCTGTATAAGTTCTTTACTATTGTCCCACGGATTCTCAAACTGTTATATATATATATATAAATTTAGGCTTTTCGCTTTTGTTGCATATCAGTTTCATGAATTAATTGTTCTATTAATTATACTTCTATGCTTTCCTGGGACTTCTAAGGTTAATATTCTAATTCAAAACAAAAGGCTAGTGGAATCAATTCTTTCACGACATAATTAAAGTACAGTTAACAGAAATGTTTCAAGTCCATGGTTTTAAAAGGTAAGCATTGCTAACAGAAATTTTTTGAGCTTAACAAAATTTATAGCATACAAATTAGTATTGTTCAAATTATGAATGTGTTTTTCACACTAAACATATGAATTGTTTTTCTAGTTTAATAGAATTTTCAGAACTAAGGCACAAACATGACAGTATAAGTAACCGCCTGAGTATGCAAATAAATTACATATAAATATATAAACTTATTTTGTGAGATGTTTATCATACATAACATAATTTAGCAAATATGATGTCAGGACTAGTGTGCACAGATTGACTAAAAAACAATATAAAAAGACCCATATTTAATTCAGCATTTGAGTGCAAGTCTATAAATAAAATCTTTGAGGAACAAAGGAAGATAATGAATTATAGCAAAGATAGTTGATGGCTGCCTATAAGAAAACCAAGCAGGGGGCTCTTCTTCAAAACAACATCAACAGTTTTCTTTGCAAACTCTTCTACAGGAGTAGCTCTGGGACCTTGAGAAAGAGTAGTACGTGAGCATATTGCAGCCTCAAATTGTTTATAATATTTCCATTCGGGCATTTTGCTATACTTGGCCATTGATGAATTTCCTAGATTTGATTTAATTGCACCTGGAACTACACGTATGACATTTATGTTGAAACTCCTTAGTTCTAGCCTACAATTAATGTAAAACAAGATCAAAATATATAAACAGTGGCTGAACTCCTTTTCTTTTATATAGCAACTGCTATATGAATTAGCATTATTCAAAAAAAGTTCTGCTAGTGCATATTAATGGCAACTAACTGATTTTTTCTCTAAAAGTGTGTAATGATTTAGATGTTAGCTATAATCACTTACCTTCAGAATCGGTAGTGAAGCATGTAATTGGGTGTGTAAGCTATATACAAATTATCTAATTACTAAGCATGTTATTGTGTATGTAAGCTTTATACAAATTATCTAATTACTACAAAGCATGTTTTGAACTTACCTTAAAAGTATCCGCTGGTGCATGGATATCAACTTTAGTAGAAAAATAAACACCAGCCAATGGTCCAGGAGCCAAAGTAGTGACACTTAATAAGTCAAAAGGAAACTGGAAGAAACTACCTCAGGAATAGACTGATTATCCAACTTAATCACTTTCACCCCATTGGTCAAATCAAGATAACTTAAACATATGTTAGTGTGGAAGAGAAATCAAATATGTTTTTCATTAGTACTGTTCAAGTTATGTAACACATGTATATTAGCCATTATTATTATATAATAAAAAACTAGTTAAAATTAGTTACTGTTAATATTATGTTTCATACAAATTAATGTGTCTTGATGCTTATTAATCAATAAATTTTGTTTATGGCAGGATTCTCTTAGGGGAAATAGCAAAACAATAATGACTGGTAAGTTGTGCATTCTTCTTATTTGTACCGTCGTGTTCTAATTAAAAAATAATAGTACTTTGTAGATACTAATATCGTGTTGATGGCTGTTACATGTTTGATGTGTAGCTTGCATTGGTCATGTAGGAACTAATACTGAAGAGATAATAAATACTCTCGAATATGCAAACCGAGCTAGAAACATACAAAACAAAATAATTTTATGCCACTTTATAATCGTTACATATTTTGAATATTCTCATTATCATATTATTATGATAGATTATATAGATAATTTTGATGTCATTTACTTTGTAGATTGACCGTGATCCTGTGAATTTTGAAATGCAAAGATTGAGTAGTCAGTTAGAGCACCTACAGACCGAGCTTCTTTTTTCTCCTGGTAGAGGTCCTTTTGAAGAACTTCAGGTATGGTGATTGTGTTTATAATTTCTGGTTTGTGCTTCTTTCCTGCATGAGTTCAAGTTATCTATGTGATTCAGATTCTTCGTTATAAAGTTTCTTTACTCGAAGCTAGTAACATTGAACTATGAAAGGAGTTAAAAGAACGTCAAGTTTCTTGGATCATTTTACTCAACGCGCAATTGATGCCTAGGTTTAGTTTCCACATTCAACTAGTAGATAGTTTGATATAATAGTAAATGATCAACTGTTCCGAATTGTTATCTTGTACCTCACATATTTATGCAATTTATAAATGTTAAGCTTGAATTTCAAACACATTATATTTTTGTTCAAAAAATGTTACCATTTAACAGTACACAATAAGCATGTACCTAATATTATAAAATTTATCTAAATTAACTTTGTTTTATGAAAATTAAATTATATTATAAAATTATGACCATAAATTC
The DNA here is from genome assembly GCA_030737815.1 of Allium fistulosum. Taxonomy (NCBI): domain Eukaryota; kingdom Viridiplantae; phylum Streptophyta; class Magnoliopsida; order Asparagales; family Amaryllidaceae; genus Allium; species Allium fistulosum. The sequence continues at coordinate 406,733,020 of CM060908.1, read as the reverse complement.
TAGCAATATACTACTGGATCTGTACAATAAATAAATAAATAAATAAATAAGTTAATTATGTTTTATAAAAATTAAATGAGTCTTTAATAATAATAATAAATTAACCAAGTTTATAAAAATTAACTAAGTCTTATAAAAATTCAATAAGTTTATAAAAATAGTGTTTTCTATTGTGTGTTTGTTGTGCTCAAGTGGCTTGGACTGTGGAGACTGAACCTATGATATGTTTTGTGAATGAATATAAATGTTAACACATGTGCGTTTACAACAAATAATCCCAATTTGGTAAAATCTGAATTATAAGTTTTAACACAGGTGCGTTTACATCAATCATAGATGTTGTCACTATGGTATAAGGTCTAAATGATATTGATGAGGCATAGTTAAATAGCATGAAAATTGGGAAGATTCCTAAATTTTATGCTATTTAACTCTTGCCTTATCAATATCATAGGTAATATGAAGATTGTGGACTTTGGTTAAGCGCCTTTACTGGGCTGGATGTGTTGCTTCACCCTACGTGTGGGACTCCGGCTCATGCTGTGATGGCGCAAAGGTAACCTAAATTCTCATCACGCAAAGGTAACTAATAATATTATTTAGTTATTTTCAGTAAACACTATTATGTGTTTTGTCCTCCGTCTGACACAGTGGACATCGATTGTCTAATTGGATTCTCCAGTTAGACAATCGATCCACGTTAGGTAATCTTTGATTCAATGCTTTATAAGTACACATAGACATTTTCTATTGTACCATATCACCTGATGTCAGTCATTCAATGCATGTCTTTCTCGAATTTCATTCCGCATCGTAGTAAAATTAAACTCAATTCTACCATTAATCTCCCATAGATCTGACTGATGTTGCACATTAACTGATATATAGTCAATGTGTTATTTGGCTTCCCTTGTTTTTGGAAGTATGTCTAGTTTTAAGTCATTATTTGAGATGATACAAAAGACCATTTTATCTGTAGAAAACATAGCTGCTCTATTCCATCCCAATATATCAACTAGGAATTTATGGTTGATCCATGGATCAAACCATAAAGATGCAGAAAGTCCATAATCAATAACCCTATTGAAAAACTTTGCAGAATTTGGTATGTTCCTCATCATGCGCTCAAAGTGTAACCGAAAAATTATTGTTTATATGCATAGCCCAGTAGTTTGTATGAATGTACCCCTTAATTCAGAATAGCACATGCATATAAACAAATGCATAGTCCATGTGCTGAAATACATGTGTTGAAATACATGTGCTGAAATACATGTGCTGAATTAAGGGATAACAAATGTGCTGCAAAATGTACAAAAGAATCGAATTAAGTGAACGTTTAATGGCATTCTTATTTCAGCACATGTATTTCAGCACATGTATTGTTAAGTCCATACATGTGTTGAAATACATGTGCTGAAATACTTGCATATAAACAAGTAATTTTTCAGCACATGTATTGTTAAGTCCATAAACAAGTAATTTTTCAGCACATTTGTTATCCCTTAATTCAGAATAGCACATGCATTGTTAGTTTTCGTGAACAAGTAATTTCATGTACAAGCACAATCAAGTATTATCTACATCATCTACATCAAATTGCTCCATCAACAACTGCTCACTAATCCATATACCAACAGAACACTTAGGTCTTCCACAACTATCCCTGCTTTGGCAACTATTATTTCAAATATTATTCACTACAAGTTTAAATTCTATAATATTTTTCAAATATTATTGATTTGCCAGGGATTTACTCTTTGTTCTCGGATATTAAATGCGTACATCACTGTACATATTATGCACAGCCCAGTTGCATTGTGAAGACTGCAAGTTATACACTGTTTATTTGTGTGCATGACAATAGTTGACCAAACTGATGTGTCCCAAACTAGGAGAATTCGATTCTTTTGATTTTCATTGCAATTGTGTTTCACATATCCATTTGCCGTTTGGTTTATACATGAATTGTTCAATACTATAATTACTTAACTTATTTTCCAATATTCCCATAAAAGAGAACTTGTTACTAGTAATGAGATTCAGGATTCCAAACTGTGACGACCGCCCATGACCCCTGCACCGAATCTAAAGATAGTGCGCTGTAAAGTGTGCCAGGCGACCATGGACGATTGCCAGGGTAAATTAAAACAATAGAATCTATCGTATTACTCACAGCGCATGGACAAAATACAATAGAATATATATATAGTGAAGCTTCATAGAATAGAATCTCATCAATAAAACTTCATAATAGTTGAATACAAACATCTGAATAGTCAATACATCAAGCCTCACTACAATCACTCAGAGAATACAAAGCAGCGGAACATCCAGTACATATAGTAAGAAGATAATATGCAACCCTCCAGCTCGTCTTCGATATCAGCAACGTGGGAAGCAAGAACAGCACCTGTCACCTGCTACCTAGTCTACCCGTCCCAAAATGGACGAACAGCCCAAGGCAATAAGATTTAAAACATAAAGCCTTGAGTCAGACAACAGTCTTAGTGAGCAGTAAATTAACTAACAACATACCAAAAGAGCATAAAGGAAAAGGAATAGGAATACAACCCTCCCACTCCACCTCTTTCTACAGTGATAGCCCCCAGACACACACTAAGCAGAAGCAACATAGCAGAGCGTACAATTTAAAGTAAAGTAATAATCATTCGAGTCAAGGGCGATGTTTTCCAAGTACCAAGGCCTAAATCAGATAAGCACCCAGAAAATACCGCTCTTGAGTCCGAATGACGATACAACCAAACATCCATGACTCTGGCTATCACTGTTATCACTGCTTCGGTATCACCGTTAATTGAATAACCGGCACATTCTTTCAGCCGTCCGTCAAGGGCTAAGGGAAACCCCGGTTCTAGACATAACTCCCGCACGTCATCGTGACCCGTGCCTAGGACTATCGAATCTGCCCAGAGTACTCGACCATCAACAGTTAGTCATTGGGACTATCGAATCTGCCCAAACGTACTCTTGCTTTGAGCATGCTAGAACCTTCAACAACGATGAGACCCAAGCCTCCTAGTCATCCTCCTCGACGACTATTCCCATAACCATCCATTATCCTCAACTCGAACCATTTCACCGAGTTATCAACATGCTTGGGATGATCCCGTCTGGATTAAACCAAGTCTTCATCACATGATGCCTCGCTTCATCACATCCTCGCAAAGCCTCATCTCAACATTACATCATCAAATCTATGCATAAGAGCTTCATCATCCCGCTACATATGCCACGAGCAGCTTTCCCAATTCAAGAGCCTTTCCCTTAGCTTTTGAATCATCTTCGACCATCTTGTCTAAAACCAATCAACAATCATCTAATTCACAGCAATCAATCATGTCAAAACATCAATCCAAGTAATCAAGCATTCAAATATAAGCAAAATGGACAATTATAACAATAATGGCAATTTCGTAATTAAAGAGTTGAAAGTCTAACAAGCATGAAAACATGAACAATATCTCTATAATCTTGATGAATGAACTTGCATAGGTTAACATGAAATAAAATGGTTGCCAAATCATCATAAAACAATGGATATACATGGATCTACACTTAGATTTACAAAAATGCATAGAAATCACTATTTTAACACCAAATCAAGCCAACAATCCGATCTACTCCTTTGGATCCGCGTGAGAGATAATCACCACTCACCAAATCACCTAAACAACCTCAAATCAACACGCTTCAGATCTGGACAGCGAAGGATCAAGCTTGATCTATCACGAATCCGCTTCAAACGATGAAATCTCACTTCAAAGGATGAAGATCTTCAATCTAAGCTCTTGAATCTTCAATTTGATCTTCGATATGGATGGAAGGAATCACTAGATTAGAGTGGAGAAAAGAAGTGAAGAAGTGTAGAAGTCGAGCTCTCAAAATGGCAGCACTTCGTCGCTTCGAAATCCGGATCCCAAAAATGAAGCCAACCCCCTTCTATTTATAGGCGAAAATTCCCTTAAGTCGTAACTCGGAATTAGGTCGTCTCCGACCTACGACCTAAGATTCCCACCGACTTAAGCCTTCACCGACCTACCGACTTAGCAGAGCCTCCGACTTAACAGCTCTACCGAGTTACGCCTTAACAACAAAACAACTACGACATAACGCTATGCCGACCTACGACTTAACTAAACCCAAGTCCCTCCGACTTATAACTAAACAGGGCCTCCGACTTAACCAAGACCTTCCGACCTACTAAACCAACACGCGACCTAATACTTAGCCAACAGCTCCGACTTAAAGTCCACACGACCCAATACTTAACCCCTTAGGTCGTCTAATGACCTAACCACTAAGTCGTTAGCTAGCTTATCTCCTAGGTCGGTCAACTTGCTAAATCTCTTAAGTCGCTATCCTACCTAAGTCGTTAACTCTTAGGTCGGTCACTTACTAAGTCTTCCTACCCTTGAGTCGCCAATACTACAAGTCGGTAACTACTGGGTTGTTAACTCGCTAACTCGTCCAACCGACCTAACCCTTAACGACTCAACACTCTAACTCCTTAACTCGGCCACGACTCAACTGAGTTACAACTTAACTGCTAGACTTAGGTTGCTCACATCCTATCTCCAAACTCCTAAGTCGTTAACTCGGTCAGCCGACTTAACACAACTCAAAACCTTAAGTCGTCTACAATCCTAAGTCGTCTCAATATTTTTAAGTCGGTCAACCACACTTCCTTAACTCGGTCAATTCCTTAAGTCGGCAACTCGACCCAGACTTATCCCTTAACTCGTCCAAACCGACTTAGGACTTAGAAAAATTCTGAACTACTTATCAACAATGCAACCAATTGTCAACTGTTTTACGATGTTTCGATCCGTAAAATACGGGTCGTTACATTCTCTCCCCCTTAGGAATTTCGCCCTCGAAATTCCAAACAACAAAGTATTCAAAGATTATTCTGCACGCCTAACATCCATAGAAATCAACAAACCATGCATCCAATTCTAGCTTAGCATGCAGAATTCTAAAACTAGAACAAGTTACAATATCGTGAGATGACACGACACCTTAGGGCCATACCTTGAAGAGTTCAGGATGAGCTGCCTTCATCCTCTCTTCCACCTCCCACGTACAGTCGTTATCATCATCACTCCATTATATCTTGAGCAACTTAACTACCTTCCTCCTAAGCTGTTTCATGTCGGTTTCAACAACACGAAGCGGCTTACGAGGTCTTCTATCGATTGGATCAACTTCGAAATCTTCACAACTATCAGCAGAAACCACTGTATTCGAGTCGTGCACATACTTCCGTAGATATGACACATGAAAAACATTGTGCACACTCGACATCTTCTCTGGTAACTCCAATCTGTAAGCGAGCTTTCCAATTCGCTCGATGATCGGGAATGGTCCAACAAATCTCGGAGTCAATTTTCCTTTCTTCCCGAATCGGATAACATTCTTCAGAGGAGAAATCTTCACAAAAACCATATTACCAATATCGAATTCCAAATCCTTACGACGCTTATCGGCATAACTTTTCTGACGGTCTTGGGCTGCCTTCATTCGTTGCCGAATGATCTCTATACAATCCGAAGTCTGTCGAATCATCTCTGGCCCAAGTATCAACTTTTCTCTGGTCTCTAACCAACATGTCGGAGAGTTACACGGTCTTCCATACAATGCCTCATATGGTGCCATACCAATGCTTGACTGGTAACTGTTGTTATACGAAAACTCCACCAAATGAAGGTGATCTTCCCATGATCCTCCGAAATCCAAAACATAAGCCGTAAGAAGATCTTCCAAAACTCGGTTGACTCTCTCGGTCTGACCATCTGTTTGAGGATGGTAAGCTGTGCTCAAACACAACTCGGTTCCCAAAACTTCCTGAAAGCTCTTCCAAAATCCACTAGTGAACAATGGATCTCGATCGCTCACTATACTCTTCGGAATACCATGGAATCGAACTATCCACTTGACATACAACTCAGCCAACTTCGATGCAGTCCTAGTCGATCAAACAGGAATGAATCTTGCACTCTTAGTCAGACGATCTACAATAACCCAAATCCCTTCATTTCCCGTTCTTGTTCTAGGCAATCCATCAATAAAATCCATCGACACTTGCTCCCACTTCCATGTAGGAACTTCTAATGGCTGAAGCAATCCACTTGGCTTCTTTGGTTCGGCTTTTACCAACTGGCAGTTCATGCACTTGGAAATAAAATTTCCAACATCCTTCTTCATACCTTCCCAGTAGTAGGTTCTCTTCATATCCCGATACATCTTATTTCCACCTGGATGAATTGTCAACTTCGAGTGATGACTTTCCCTCAGAACTTCACTCCTCAATTCATCTATATCGGGAACAACTAACCGTCCTTGCTTCCGAAGCCAACCCTCTCGATCGACCTCAAATCCTTTATCCTTTTCTGGGTCCAATCCAGATTCCAAATCACGGATAATCTTAACAAGCTTATCGTCTCGCTTTTGGCTCTCGCCAATCCTTTCCACAAGAGTCGGTCTTATCGATAAGTTTGCCAACATCTCAGGTTCTAATTCACATCTGGGCCTGAATTCGAATCCAGCTAAATACTCGAGACTCTTCCATTCTGAAAACATGACTCCCAATCCTGCATGTCTTCGACTTAACGCATCTGCCACTGCGTTACCTTTTCCCGGAGTATAAGCTATACCAAAATCATATGATGCTAAAAACTCTAACCATCGTTGCTGCCGAAGGTTCAAATCCTTTTGGGAGAAAAGATACTTCAACGACTTATGATCTGTAAACAACTCGAATCGAACTCCCAATAGATAATGTCTCCACATCTTCAGAGCAAAAACAATCGCCGCTAACTCCAAATCATGAGTCGGGTAATTCCTTTCATGCGGCTTCAGTTGTCGACTCGCATAAGCAACAACTTTATCCCTCTGCACTAGTACTGCTCCAAGTCCAGTACCACATGCATCGGTGTAAACCACCATCTCATCATTCCCACTTGGAATAGTCAAAACAGGAGCACTTGTCAATCGCTCTTTCAGAATCCTGAAAGCTTGCTCACACTTATCTTCCCATCTGAACACTTGGTTCTTCTTCGTCAATCCTGTTAACGGTGCAGCCACCTTAGAGAAGTCTTTGATGAACCGTCGATAATATCCTGCTAATCCAAGAAAACTTCTCACATCAGATGCATTCTTAGGTCTAACCCAATCCTGGATTGCTGCCACCTTAGCAGGATCAACCGCTATTCCATTTCCAGAAATCACATGGCCTAAGAACCTCACTTCGCTCTTTCAGAAGTGACACTTTGAAAACTTAGCCTTCAACTGATGTTTCCGCAAGATTTCCAAAACAATACGTAAGTGTGTCTTGTGCTCTTCTTCAGTTCTGTAATAAATCAGAATATCATCCACGAACACAAGCACGAACTTGTTCAACTGATCTTTGAACACCCTATTCATAAGATCCACAAAATATGCTGGCGTGTTAGTCAATCCAAACGACATTACCAGCCCCTCAAAGAAACCAGATGGTGTCCTAAAAGCAGTCTTCGGCACACTATCCCTAGCAACTCTCAACTGGTGAAATCCCGTTGCCAAATCCATTTGAGAAAACACCTTAGCTTCGTGAAGCTGATCAAACAAGTCATCTATTCTCGGCAATGGATACTTGTTCTTCTTAGTCACCTTATTCAGCTCACGATAATCCACACACAACCTCAGCGATCCATCCGCTTTGGTAACAAACACAACCGGTGCACCCCATTCAGACACACTACGCCGAATGAATCCTTTCTGTAAAAGATCATCAACTTGCACCTCAACTCTTGCTGTTCTCTAGGCACCATCCGCCTAAGAGGCATCACAACAGGTCTGGCTCCTTCAACTAGATCTATACGAAACTCGATCTCTCTATGCGGCGGTAACCCTTTGACTTCGTCAAAGACATCCTCAAATCCATTAACGATTGGCAACGATGACAGTCCATCCCGTGGAACAACCAGCGAATACATGAAGCTCATGAAGACGCCTTCTTCATGCTTACATCGTATCACAATCTTTCGCCCCTCCACATTCTCGACTGTCACCTCCAACCTCTCACAATCAACCTTTGCCGCATACTTCCTAAGCCAGTCCATACCCAAAATAATTCTGAACCCCGCAAAGTTCAGAACAAAGCAATCACAAACAAAAGAGCAATCATGACTCGATACAATCAGACCACGGCATAACATACACAAACAAGACGAACCCCCAACTGGATTAGTCACAACCAATGGCCTATCAACAATATCCGGTTCCAAACCCAACCGGCCTACAAGTTCACTACAAACAAAAGAATGCGACGCTCCAGTATCGAACAGAACTCTAACTGGAACACCACATAAGAAAAGAGTACCTTGAACCACCACACTCTTTCCTTTCTCTTCAGCGGTAGGAGCTTTTGAAGACGATGGAACAGCTCCCAAAGCATAAGCTTGCACAATCTGCTTGTCCTTCCTCGGTTCTGGACAATTCCTCCTGAAATGCCCCGGCTTGTCACAGTTGTGACACTTCATCGGTACCTTCGGATTCTTACAATCCTTAGAGAAATGGCCCTTCTGCTGACAATTGTAGCAAGTCACTTCGCCCTTCGGCTTCTTCTGGCCATCCTTACCCTTCTGCTGCTGCTTCCTCTTCTTGTTTCCACCCTGCTGTGGTTTAGACTCTCCCCTGGTCGCAGCAACAACAGATCCTTCCTTAGGAAACAAACTCTCATGCCTGAGATCTTTCTCCACAAGCTTCTCAAATGAATCGTCCAAATGATCCACCAATTATCTCCCAAGATAACTGTCCAAGCCTGTCACAAACTTCTCATTATTCTGATAAGCAGATTCAATATACGACCGAGCATACTTGGACAAAGCTTCAAACTCAGAAACATACTCAAGAACTGGTCTTCCACCTTGCTTGAGCTCCACAAACTTCTTGAACAGAACAGACTTCTGAGCTGTAGAAATGAACTTAGCTTCAAATCTGACTTAGAATTTCTCCCAAGTAATCTCTTCCTCCGGAGTATCAATAGTGATAGAGTTCCACCAATCCGAAGCTCTTCCCTGAAGCTGCCTTGATGCAAGCTTCCTCTTAGTTGCATCCTCAATTCCCAAGTCACCAAAGATCCTTCTACAAGCATCTATCCATCTCTGGTCTTCAATAGTTGATTCCGTTCCCAAGAAAACCTTCCCTCCAAGAGCAGTGTAGTCCTTACACAACTTAGCGAAATCCACCGGTTTTGGAGTTTGAACTTGAACTCCAACATCCACTGATGGCCCCAGAGCTGGTATCCTTCTCATGATCGAAGTCATCATAGCTTCGAACATAGCAGCATAATCAACAGCCCCTTCAGTAGCACGGCCTTCCCTAGCAGCTGGTCTCCCTCTTCGACTCATTCTCAATATCTACAAAAAGGAATGATTAGCACATCTAGAGAAACAACTGCATAAAGGACACAAACTTTACTAAGCTACTATATTATATATAGTAATCATCCATCAAAATACAATTACGTCTCTCATACGTAGTTATGTCAGCGAGCGTTGGGTAAAATCGATTAACCAAAGCTCTGATACCAAATGTGACGACCGCCCATGACCCCTGCACCGAATCTAGAGATAGTGCGCTGTAAAGTGTGCCAGGCGACCATGGACGATTGCCAGGGTAAATTAAAACAATAGAATCTATCGTATTACTCACAGCGCATGGACAAAATACAATAGAATATATATATAGTGAAGCTTCATAGAATAGAATCTCATCAATAAAACTTCATAATAGTTGAATACAAACATCTGAATAGTCAATACATCAAGCCTCACTACAATCACTCAGAGAATACAAAGCAGCGGAACATCCAGTACATATAGTAAGAAGATAATATGCAACCCTCCAGCTCGTCTTCGATATCAGCAACGTGGGAAGCAAGAACAACACCTGTCACCTGCTACCTAGTCTGCCCGTCCCAAAATGGACGAACAGCCCAAGGCAATAAGATTTAAAACATAAAGCCTTGAGTCAGACAACAATCTTAGTGAGCAGTAAATTAACTAACAACATACCAAAAGAGCATAAAGGTAAAGGAATAGGAATACAACCCTCCCACTCCACCTCTTTCTACAGTGATAGCCCCCAGACACACACTAAGCAGAAGCAACATAGCAGAGCATACAATTTAAAGTAAAGTAATAATCATTCGAGTCAAGGGCGATGTTTTCCAAGTACCAAGGCCTAAATCAGATAAGCACCCAGAAAATATCGCTCTTGAGTCCGAATGACGATACAACCAAACATCCATGACTCTGGCTATCACTGTTATCACTGCTTCAGTATCACCGTTAATTGAATGACCGGCACATTCTTTCAGCCGTCCGTCAAGGGCTAAGGGAAACCCCGGTTCTAGACATAACTCCCGCACGTCATCGTGACCCGTGCCTAGGACTATCGAATCTGCCCAGAGTACTCGACCATCAACAGTTAGTCGTTGGGACTATCGAATCTGCCCAAACGTACTCTTGATTTGAGCATGCTAGAACCTTCAACAACGATGAGACCCAAGCCTCCTAGTCATCCTCCTCGACGACTATTCCCATAACCATCCATTATCCTCAACTCGAACCATTTCACCGAGTTATCAACATGCTTGGGATGATCCCGTCTGGATTAAACCAAGTCTTCATCACATGATGCCTCGCTTCATCACATCCTTGCAAAGCCTCATCTCAACATTACATCATCAAATCTATGCATAAGAGCTTCATCATCCCGCTACGTATGCCACGAGCAGCTTTCCCAATTCAAGAGCCTTTCCCTTAGCTTTTGAATCATCTTCGACCATCTTGTCTAAAACCAATCAACAATCATCTAATTCACAGCAATCAATCATGTCAAAACATCAATCCAAGTAATCAAGCATTCAAATATAAGCAAAATGGACAATTATAACAATAATGGCAATTTCGTAATTAAAGAGTTGAAAGTCTAACAAGCATGAAAACATGAACAATATCTCTATAATCTTGATGAATGAACTTGCATAGGTTAACATGAAATAAAATGGTTGCCAAATCATCATAAAACAATGGATATACATGGATCTACACTTAGGTTTACAAAAATGCATAGAAATCACTATTTTAACACCAAATCAAGCCAACAATCCGATCTACTCCTTTGGATCCGCGTGAGAGATAATCACCACTCACCAAATCACCTAAACAACCTCAAATCAACACGCTTCAGATCTAGACAGTGAAGGATCAAGCTTGATCTATCACGAATCCGCTTCAAACGATGAAATCTCACTTCAAAGGATGAAGATCTTCAATCTAAGCTCTTGAATCTTCAATTTGATCTTCGATATGGATGGAAGGAATCACTAGATTAGAGTGGAGAAAAGAAGTGAAGAAGTGTAGAAGTCGAGCTCTCAAAATGGCAACACTTCGTCGCTTCGAAATCCGGATCCTAAAAATGAAGCCAACCCCCTTCTATTTATAGGCGAAAATTCCCTTAAGTCGTAACTCGGAATTAGGTCGTCTCCGACCTACGACCTAAGATTCCCACCGACTTAAGCCTTCACCGACCTACCGACTTAGCAGAGCCTCCGACTTAACAGCTCTACCGAGTTACGCCTTAACAACAAAACAACTACGACATAACGCTATGCCGACCTACGACTTAACTAAACCCAAGTCCCTCCGACTTATAACTAAACAGGGCCTCCGACTTAACCAAGACCTTCCGACCTACTAAACCAACACGCGACCTAAGACTTAGCCAACAGCTCCGACTTAAAGTCCACACGACCCAATACCTAACCCCTTAGGTCGTCTAACGACCTAACTACTAAGTCGTTAGCTAGCTTATCTCCTAGGTCGGTCAACTTGCTAAATCTCTTAAGTCGCTATCCTACCTAAGTTGTTAACTCTTAGGTCGGTCACTTACTAAGTCTGCCTACCCTTGAGTCGCCAATACTATAAGTCGGTAACTACTGGGTTGTTAACTCGCTAACTCGTCCAACCGACCTAACCCTTAACGACTCAACACTCTAACTCCTTAACTCGGCCACGACTCAACTGAGTTACAACTTAACTGCTAGACTTAGGTTGCTCACATCCTATCTCCAAACTCCTAAGTCGTTAACTCGGTCAGCCGACTTAACACAACTCAAAACCTTAAGTCGTCTACAATCCTAAGTCGTCTCAATATTTTTAAGTCGGTCAACCACACTTCCTTAACTCGGTCAATTCCTTAAGTCGGCAACTCGACCCAGACTTATCCCTTAACTCGTCCAAACCGACTTAGGACTTAGAAAAATTCTGAACTACTTATCAACAATGCAACCAATTGTCAACTGTTTTACGATGTTTCGATCCGTAAAATACGGGTCGTTACATTCTCTCCCCCTTAGGAATTTCGCCCCCGAAATTCCAAACAACAAAGTATTCAAAGATTATTCTGCACGCCTAACATCCATAGAAATCAACAAACCATGCATCCAATTCTAGCTTAGCATGCAGAATTCTAAAACTAGAACAAGTTACAATATCGTGAGATGACACGACACCTTAGGGCCATACCTTGAAGAGTTCAGGATGAGCTGCCTTCATCCTCTCTTCCACCTCCCACGTACAGTCGTTATCATCATCACTCCATTGTATCTTGAGCAACTTAACTACCTTCCTCCTAAGCTGTTTCGTGTCGGTTTCAACAACACGAAGCGGCTTACGAGGTCTTCTATCGACTGGATCAACTTCGAAATCTTCACAGCTATCAGCAGAAACCACTGTATTCGAGTCGTGCACATACTTCCGTAGATATGACACATGAAAAACATTGTGCACACTCGACATCTTCTCTGGTAACTCCAATCTGTAAGCGAGCTTTCCAATTCGCTCGATGATCGGGAATGGTCCAACAAATCTCGGAGTCAATTTTCCTTTCTTCCCGAATCGGATAACATTCTTCAGAGGAGAAATCTTCACAAAAACCATATTACCAACGTCGAATTCCAAATCCTTACGACGCTTATCGACATAACTTTTCTGACGGTCTTGGGCTGCCTTCATTCGTTGCCGAATGATCTCTATACAATCCGAAGTCTGTCGAATCATCTCTGGCCCAAGTATCAACTTTTCTCCGGTCTCTAACCAACATGTCGGAGAGTTACACGGTCTTCCATACAATGCCTCATATGGTGCCATACCAATGCTTGACTGGTAACTGTTGTTATACGAAAACTCCACCAAATGAAGGTGATCTTCCCATGATCCTCCGAAATCCAAAACATAAGCCCTAAGAAGATCTTCCAAAACTACATGAACAACGCGACATATTGCTGAGAGAAAATGCAGGAAATGCTAAATGCTTGGAGTAATGCAAGTTCTGTACATGAACAAATCTGATTGCTTGGAGTGCTCGGTGGTCTAGCTGAATGCTTGGTGGATGTGGATGCCAGTGGTGATCTAATCATTTGAGGTACCTTAAAATAATAATAATAATCTATAGTTAAATTATTTCATAGTTCTTTGTTGTCTCCGACTTTTATAAACTATTAATAATAATAATCTTATGATCTTTTGAATCCTATCAACTGAAAGTTAAAATAAAGAAGTCCTTAATTACATGAGTTTGAGCGGCAGTGGCAGTGTGGTTTGTTGTGCACACTTACTGTTGGCAGGGGTGGTAATTGTTAGTAGTAGGCCTTGTTTTAAAAGGTTTTTTTGTGGTAGAGTGTTATAAAGTAGTGTGCACGGGGTTATAGAGTGCTATATGGAGTTTGATGGTTGTATATGGTTAGGCAGAAGTTTGAAATGGTTTAAGTTAAATGTTGAGTGTTGAAGAAGTTTCGAAGGGTAATGGATGAAGTTTGAAGAGGCAGATGTTATGCACTCTTAGTTTGTTGATGATGTGAGTTTGATGTTGTATGGTGATGCAGTAATAAGTTTGATGATGTGAGTTAGTTGATAGTTTGTATGTAAGTGTATGTGGAGGTTTATGTTTGCAGTAGTGAAGTTGATCAGTTATGGTGTGGGAAGATGGTTGAAGAAATTGGATGCAGAAATGCGGGCAGAAATGTGCTCATTGACTGAATGATTGAGGTGGAGGTATCAGTTTGGAAATGATTGTGGTGGAGGTATCGGTTTGGAGTTGTAGAAGCAGTGTAATGTTGAAAGCAAGCAGAGAAATGTTGACAGGGATGACAAACTGACAGAGAGGTGGGGATGAGTGGAGGAAGTGGAACCGTGGGTTGTTTAAGGTGGTTTTGATGTTGCACTGAACTATTGCAGTTAGAGGCAGTTGAATGTAGATGTGTGCACCGTTGTTTACTGTGTTTGGTGTTGAAGCATAGTAACCAGGTTGTCTACAACTCAGTAATATAAGAAATTACTATGTATGAAATTACTGCAACTTGAAAAATATGCATTAAATATATCACTGTGCAAACATTGCATAGAACTTCCAGTTACATGTTTATTGAAAAACACATTTTTTTCAACTGGAAATTGTACTCTTTATATTTAACTAACAGTTATACGTCTAAAGCTTACTGTAATTACTACTCACAGGATGTTGACAAAGCCATGGTTAGTGATAGCTCAACAACAAAAAGTCAAGAAAAAAAGACGGAAGGAGGAATCTTGCCGAGTTCAGACTGCCCTGTTGGCAACAATTCAGTAAACCAATGTCTAACTATCTTCGTACTGCCACTTTTCATTTTCAGCCTGTATTTGAACTACTTTTATACACGTTTTGTCGATAATATTAGATGCAAACTTGCTTTCTAGATATTGTGCATTTGTCTAATTTTGTATGCAGTTGGTTTATAAATTTTATCTCTCTTTATGGGTTTATGTAAACTTTGTTCATGGATATTGTGTTCAACTTATTTTATGGAAGTGATTAATAGTTATGCTTTTATTTTACAATTTTTAGTTTGATTTGTTTATGTTATGTACATTAACTGATTAAAATATAATTAAATGTAGTTTATATTAATGATATGTGTGAATATTGCAATGGCACAACATTGTTGTCAATTCTTTGGAAAAAAATGCATATCCCTACGACAGCGTTTATACATTGCTGTCAATTCATTGGAAAAAAATGCATATCCCTACGACAGCGTTTATACATTGCTGTCAATTCATTGGGAAAAAAATGCATATCCCTACGACAGCGTTTATACCTTGCAGTAGAAAACTATTAACAGCGTTTATACCTTGCAGTAGAAAAATTATTAACAGCGTTTAAAAAACGTTGTAGAAAGTGGGTTTTTGACAGCGTTTATATTTTGCAGTTAAAAATTTAGGGTCAACGACCGCATGTCATTATACAGCGTTTTTCAAACGCTGTGAAAAGTCTTTTTTATTGTAGTGCTATCTGACCCCTGTTTTTATTATTTCCCATAGACTCATGGGTACGCATTTGAATAGGCTGAGTTTATGGTTTAGACTGGTATCTCTTTTGAAAGGACGAATAAAGATTTTGAAGATGAAGTAGGAGACTTGCTATTTAAATAAAGAAATTTTGAAATTTCCACTGTGTAAAACGAGGATTTATAACTGGTTATGTATAGTGTCAACATCTTCATATGTCAGATACAACACTACTCTATCTATGTTTTTTTATATTTACTCCTGCATGGGCAACGTTTTGGGTTGAAATGATGTAATGGATTTTGTAATTCAAATTGATGTAATGAAAAATATATTTAGCTGCTCCGTTTACTTAATGTTGTGAAAAAAATTTATACTGATCTCACTTTATCGCTTGAAAATAATTTTGGTGATGATTGCAGCATCATCGAAGTTAATTTTTGGGTCTCGAAGTGGGGGATGTAACAAACCCCTCTGGATCATTATTTAAAAGTTTTGTTTCAATGTCAATGTGCCAAAACTCATAGTATATCATACGATGATTTGCGAGTGGAATCCGAATGGACTTAAACAAGTTGACTAGAGAAATTGCTTTATAATTTCAACATCTGAAACTGATGAGATTATTACCCACCAACCTTGTTTCTAACCAACAACATTGATCTTCTTCTCGAAGATTCACCGCGTTCGATGGATCATATCCTTATGGGTACAGTTCTCAAAATCAAATTTTGTCAGTGTACTTGAATCCATTTCGGATTTAAATTGTCATTATGAAAAATACATTTTTTCGACATCGATAAGAAACTCGTAATTTCTTTTCAATGTGCAAGGTTTCCAATTAGACATTCTAATGAGTTGCGTTCTTTTGAGCCTAGCAAAATTCGAATCATCTGCATAACCAGTTTTTATGTATGAATCTCGGATCGTATCCAAGTTTGCCACATTATCACTAATTTCTCTAGAAAGAAATTCCTTTGGTAAGAAGATAGTGTTTATAGAGATAACAATTTGTTTTTCAACATGATGGAATAGGAATTCAAAATATTTTAAGAACTGCCTATAGACTTACGTTCACATCATAGGTCCGATAACCACATAACTTAAACTATATAAGATGGGGTTTCTTTCCAATCTATATCTTATATAAATCATAATCTCAGCTTTAGATGAAACCAAAGTTAATATATATTCTTACTTTAAGTGCATATCCTTAGAAAGAAGTAACTCAACTTCACAAATTATTAATGGCACTTTGTCCAACAGAATCCGATTAATCCTTATCGATACATCATTGTGTAGCTTAAGGAGGAGTGACTTTAAGACTGAATTGTATTCTCGAAGATACTCACATGTTCGATCAAATTGAATCGTTTTAATTCTTTTGCATGATATATGTTTTCTGCTTCTATTTTATAGTATCTAAATTGTGTATCAAATACACATGTTCATATCTAAGAAAATTCATTGGTGAATTTAATGAAGTAAGTGGATCCTCTTTTAGTATCATTCTAAATTGGTTTGCATACATCAATATGTATAAATCCGGAGAGTTCATTGACTCTTTTGTTGCTCCTACTAAAAGGTGCTTTGTCGTTAATTCTTTGAGATATAATTCTTGATTACCATAAGATCACAATCATTTGTATAAATAATAATTTCCCACAAAATATGGCTTAGACCATTACTAAAAATTTAGCCAATCTAAGAATTATGCTAATGCGTTCATATTAACAAAGGTTACTTGCTAATACTAGGCTTAAAAATTGAAAATGAGCAGTAAAGGAGGAATTAAAGTTAATGACATAAGATGTAAAGTGGTCCGACAATGCTTGCCTATGTCCACTGTGAAGATTTTTTACTATATTGATCTCTCATAATTACAAGGAATTACAAGAGATTGATAAGAAATTAAGAGCACTTAAGATTTCAATGTTTCTAAACTCAAATGCCTTTGTATTATTTGTGCTAGAAATGAATTATGAACCACAAAAATCATCCCTTACGAAGTTGTATGGCAAGCGGTATTAATATTAGCTGAGATTGGTAATTGGATGGTTGAGATTGCGTAGTTAATAGCAGTAATCATTCATGGCCGTTGATCCGGTCACTTCGGCCAGTGAGGGACGGCTGGAAAGGTGGTACAATTGTGCGGTTGGGATGCATGCCAGGTGTTATTCTGTACCAAGGGCGTCCTTTGCTCAGGGCAAAGCAGCATGTCACAGGAGTGGGTGCGCTTTTTTCAATCATGCCATAGTAATTGGTATACTTTGTCATACTTTTTGTCGCATAGTACACTTTTCAAGGAAACAAGGCTAAACAGAAGTTTCCCATGCATAGTAATGTATGGTTACTTGTTGTCGAATATTGCTAAGAGTAAAGCTGAAGAATGCTAAGGATGAAGCTGAAGGGGATAAGATGAGCCATTCATGTGGTGACAAGATGGGCTGTATGGGACCGGTCGTAGGCCGGTTGGGATAGAGCTAGGCCAAAGATTGGTCACTTTTGAGCCATGCCTAGTCAAACCAGTTGGCTGTATGTTTTCTTGAGCCAGGCCAAACGGCTATATCACTAGCATGTTTGCTGTGTGGATTGACTTAGGCCGGGCCCAGTTTGGAGGTGATGGTCGGCTTATCTTTTACTTATGAGAAAATTGAGCTACATTTTCCCTCAAGTTCATCTCTGTGTGCGGAAGTGGGCTTGTCAAGTCATGAAGATCCTACCGGTCGGGATGTCTACTTGACATTTAATGTATGTACCATGTGTTAACACATGGTTACTCAAGACAATTCTTTTCCAAAGCGGCATCATGACAATTCAAAGTGGGGAATATTGACATGACAACACAATTAATTAGACCTAAATGGATGGGATTTCTTTGTCTTTTGAATCCAAT
The DNA here is from genome assembly GCA_030737815.1 of Allium fistulosum. NCBI lineage: Eukaryota > Viridiplantae > Streptophyta > Magnoliopsida > Asparagales > Amaryllidaceae > Allium > Allium fistulosum. The sequence goes on along the minus strand of CM060908.1, from coordinate 406,714,729 downwards.
GATACGATTAAGGGTATGAATCTATAATTTGCACCCTTCTTCCTCTTCTGCATTCTTTATCGCGTTTTTGAAAGCCTTTCTACTGTTAAAAACTTTTTTGAGTTTTCAAAGCTTTCGACGCTTCCTTCTTTGTATAAACAATAAGTCTCTTCTTCTTTTTGGTACTTCTCATTTTACGTGAACACAATTTTCCGTTGCCATTAAAATGTCTTACTTATTTTATAGTTCACTTTTTTTGAAAGCTTTCGATTTCAAAGTTTTTCCTTGCCGTTGCGTGGTTTGAGCCTATATTTTCTAACCATCTTTGGACGCCGGTCGACCATTGCTGCCGTGTCAGTGGCGATCGATTGATTTTGGCTATCTCCCTAATGACCTGTAAACTTAGCAAATACATTAGTGCCTTAGGCCATAGTTCTAGGCCCACACCGGTTGCCTTAGGCCTTAACCCAAAGAGAGTAGTGAAAATGGGCTTTATAGACTGTAACTGAGCTTGGGAGAGTATTTTAAGTCATGAGCCGGCCTTCATGGGGTTCTTAGCTCGAACTTACCATAGAGGCGGTTACCTAGCCTCCCCTGGGGTTTTCTCCTAGGTTTCACTAGAATTGGCTACGGGGCCCTTGTAGTTTAACTAAGCCACTTATGTTTTAGAGGGCTACTTCTATACCAACTTCTGCTGGCGCCTCAGATCTAACTTGGCTGAGTGCCTGGCCAAGCATGGATGCAACATATGGATGGTCAGATATCCTATGACCACCGACTGACCAGATCACCCACCATTGGGTTTCTTTACTCGGTCCTTAGGCTATTTCAAGGTCAGGGCTACTTTGCCTTTTCATCCCTTTCTTGTCTTTGTTCTTAGTGCTTTCACTCTTGCTCCCAATCAGCTTACCCCAATAGTACCTATTCTTGTGTGGGTTCTATGCTGCTTGTATGGACCTCCATCTTCCAGAATCGACCGCTCATTTGATCAGTATGATCATCCGGCTGCAAAGTTAAGCTGGCTATTCGTTTGGCACTTATTATCAGTTATAAGCAAATACCAAGCCCGCTATCTTCGTTAGTTTCCTCAGTAAAGCTTCCCCAGGCTGGGTGGGGAAGTATTTCTTCATTCCTTGTGGTGTCAACACCAATGTGAGGAACGTTGAATTACGGATCCCTACTAAGTCCTCTTTGTGTCTCTTTTTCCTTCTTCTCTTTCCTTCCTTTTCTTACACTTCCTATAATAGGGACTTCTGTTGGTTCTTCCGGCGTCAACTTCTAGGTGCGTAGCGAATATCTGGACCAGATAAGGGGAGCTTATGCCGTCATTAGAAATTTAAGGACCACGGTAACCAATGGGAATCTTCATCGGGTCAGGCTCTTAAGGGAGCACTAAACTATGGTGTTTGATAGGAGCACCCTAACAATAAAGCCAGCAAAGAAGAAGCATCATTATTCAAAGATCAAGTTTTTGGATCCTAAAGTCGGCTTAGTCACCAATGAGAACCAGGGCTACTATAACATGAGTAAGGATGAAGGGTTTGGAGAGTGAAAACAACATATTTACGATAAGCTAAGTGATGTTGTATCAGAGCCTCAGTGGGAAACTTTTGACCTACTAAAGCTAGTTAATGTCTCGGTGCAACGACATGGGACATCGACCGTCTCATGGGATACTAAGGTGAGTTCTGAGTCGAAATACGTAGAGGGAGGAATACATGTACCTGGTATTAACTGAAACGTGGGTCCCTTCTATGGGCCCTATCCTTCTTATGATCCATTGTATCCTTGTTACCATGCCATGCCATCGGGAATGGCCCATTCTAGGACCAATCATCTAGTGTAGATAGCTCGGTCTCATCATGCCTGCCTCGTGTCGGAAGGCAAGGTCGGACAGATCCAAATGGTAGTTAATTTACTTATACGTTTCCTCTTATTGTTCCTACACTTGAATTAACCATTGCTTCTTATTGTTTCAGTGGTTAATGATCTTAATTTTGACGTCTTCGACTCCACCACCAAGACTATTATAGCTTTTGTGCCCAAGGCACCTACCAAGAGCTAAAAGATCATTGAGCTTTCCCCCAACCTGAGCAGTCGGTCCTTTATTCTACTGACAGCGAGAAAAGAAAAAGGGTAGAGAGAGGCGAGTCCTCATCTCTTAAGGTCTATGCTCCTTATGCCAATCGGCTGAATATTTATGATGTGAATAGGTTGGCTAATGGGCACGAACCGATGCTGGATGGGCAAATATCTTTGAAGGTCCCTTATGCTAAGAACCCTGACGATCAAGATCGATTGCTGAGGGCTTTACAACTTATGTCCATCGAGGCCCTATCATACACTCACCTTCCCATATCTAGTTGGAGCCAGCACATCTTGGAGGCCGTGGTGAATGCGCACACCCAAGATGCCCTACTAGCAAGCTTCCAATCTTGAATACCTTTTTTTTTTGCTAATTGTTGCTTCTCTAATACCGGTTGATCAGGCTACACACCGCTCCATCCCCTTCTGGGATGACATCCAAAAGCTTCAAAAAGATGTCAATGGAAAAGATAAGGTCAGAAGGCTCGCGAAGATAACTTGATGACGGTAAGGCCAAGGCCGACAAGGAAAAGTTGGCGGTAGAGGCTGTCGAGAAGGTGGTAAAGCCGAAGACCGACATGAGGGATAAGGTGGAGAAGGATACCGAGGACCTAAAAGGATAGGTTGGTAGGGGCTAATAAGCAGGCTGAAGCTCTAAGATGACCTGAACAAGCATCCGGTTGGGTGCAAGTCATTTGAGGATGTGGAATCTGCTAGGGTGAACTAGGAGGACAAATGGAAAATAGGTTGAAGAACATGGTTAAGTCTACATTTAGGGAAAATTACCACCTTTAGCTTTCCCTTAGAAACTTCAAGACTGAGGCCCTTGTGAAGACTCGATCAAGGGTGGCAGCAGAGATGGACGTAGAGGGACTGGCTACGCCGGCCATTTTTACTCAGGAGCAATAAACTCCTTGACCAGTCAGTTGGTGGGCCATTTTTTAAATATCTTTTCTTTTTATAAGCCCAGCAGAGCAGGCCTTGTGCCCCGCACTTTAGATATGAATGAATAGAATCAATTTTTAGCATGTGAAATTTGTTTAAGTACTTTCGTATTAATCATTTCTTTTCTATGCATGATTTGTAGGGTGGCATACTTTAAGTACCCAACATAGTTCCTGTATTATTTGCACTTGAATGTTATCACAAGATAGATAAATAACACTGTATTATGAAATGGGCAGCGAGGAAAAAATGTAAAAATTTACATTTAAAGACCGCCCCTTTTTTTATAAAATAGAAAAAAAAATGATTTTCACAGACCGAGAGATTTGAACCTTGTTCCTAGCAATGGGCTGTCGGCCTATGATCTGTACTCGTTACTGGTCACTTGTCCTAATAGTTTAGTTGAATTGACTTAGCTGAATTCTCTAGCGGAGCCAAAAAAGGATTCATAAGTGGTTGTTGATGAAGTTGAAGTTACCAAATTTTGAGGAGTCGGTATCAATTTATGTCGGATTGCTCCACATATAGTTCCTCGAATTGAATTTTCTAAACGAACAAGAGCCAATCCGAATTGATCTTCATATTCTCCCCCTAAGTAATTTTGGACTATATGTTGTGAATCAATGATTTATCAAAAAAATCTGAAGAATCAAAATTTTCAAAGAAAGAGGTAGCTACGAAAGAACCGATCCAACTCCTTGTTCAAGAATTGGAAACTATTCCTCCCCAATTAATATACGAGTGAATAACTAAAATAAATAGCTGAATGGGAGATAGGGAAAGAAGGAAACTAATTATTATTATAAAAAAAATATCTATCTTTCATAGGTGCAGCCCATTCATGTGAACCATGTTCTAAGCTGATTGTAAGAACTTATCTAGATGATGGGCCGGATTGGAAATTGAGCTCGGATATGAGCATTTACTGTGCTTCCGGTCATAGTCAAACACCGTGGTGTGCACATGATTAGCGAGCCTCTCCGCATCATGTTACGACGTTGGGCAGTCCCAGCTTGAACTAATGTGTTGAGGGGGTTCTCTTGGGTGATGTGCAACCAGATGGAGTTTTGGGTGCTCTCGGCCCAAACCAAAGCATTGAGTGACTCAAGAGTTCTCCAAGGTGATGCGCAACTAGATGGAGTGGTGAGCGCTCCAGCTCCCGACTCGAAATAGAGTACTAAATGGCTCGATGGCTCTCCTTGGTAACGCATGACCAGACTAAGTGGCAGTTGTCACGGCTCGACCCGTAATGTTGAATGGCTCAAGGGTTCTCTTGGGTGATGCACGGCTAGTCGATACGGTGCTCGTCTTATTTTGCACTACGAATGTCGGAATTCGACGTCACTTGGAGCAATAGTGCTAGTCTCAACAATAGTGCCACGTCCCGCCGGTGAAATAGACAACATTATGGGCGAGGGAATTGGGATCATTGTGGTTGCATCATCTAGTTGCTGATGCATCCCAACACGAAGGGAAGAGAAATCTCACCCGAACTCAATGGGATAGGGTGGTAGTTCCCAAAAAAGGAAGTGAATGCATGGAGGGGAGCATTGATGGCTCGCACGGTCCTTGGAGGAGTTCGTCGGTAGTCCCCAAAAAGGAAGTTAGCACATAATAACTCATCCTTATTGGATAGCCCATAGTGATGGTAGTCTCCAGCATGGAAGAGAGTGGGGAGAGACTTGTCCATGGAGGATAGCCATTCAACAAGGAGGGGAGCATTAATTGGATGGCGTAGTCTTATCAGAGTGAGTTGGCAGTCCCCAACGAGGAAGAGTGATGTAGCCCCCCCTTATGGGATAGTCTTGGTTGTGTTAGATAGAATAGGCTTTAAAGCGTGTTATATTCTTCACAAAAGATTTATTATAATCTTATCCATATAGTTTTGGCTTACATTCATATGGGATTGGCCCAGAGATGTTATGTATTCAAAATGCGCGACAGGTTTGTTCCATTGGGGTGAGAAAAATGGTAATTTTCATTATGACAAGACATCACCAATGATATGCGACCCTTCCCAATTCAGGCCCAGCACTCCTTCGGTTGGGTTTCCTATGTTGGTGACACCCAGCGTATGACTAAATCACCAATAATGAACTGTTGTAGCTTCACTCTGGAGTTTTAGTGCCTTTCTATCTTTGTCTTGTAGGCTTGACTGTGGAGTTTGGGTTTAACTCTTCATTCTTCTAGGGTGTCGAACCCAAGCTTAAGTTGCTCGTCATTTTGCTCGGGTTCATAGGTAAAATGCCAGGGAGAGGGGATGTCTACTTCGATAGGTAGCATGACTTCATAGTTGTAGGATAGCAAGGAAGGAGTATCGTTGGTTGAAGTATAGTTGGAAGTATGGTAGGACCAGAGGATGAGCGACAGTTCCCCAGTCCAGTTTCTCTTGGCTTTTGCGTGGTGCTTCTTGATTGTTGATTTAATGGTTTTATTGACGACCTCTACTTGCCTTTTTTAGGGTGGGTAACTAAAGGGAAGCACTTCTCGATCTACTTTTTTTCACAAAAGTCCTAGAAGCGGCTGCTCTCGAATTGAGTTCCATTGTTAGTAATGATCTTTTTGGCAGGTTTAACTTGCAAACAATGTCTTTTTTAACAAAGTTTAGAATCTTAGGGGCGGTGACCCCAATAAGGGGCTAGGCCTCGACCCATTTAGTAAAGTAGTTGATAGAGACTATGGCACTGTTGTTACCTTCCTTGGTGTTTGGCATCTTTTCTATTAAGTTGATTCCCCATGTGTCGAATGGCTAATTGATGTCATTGGAGAGAGAAGGGTTAGAGGCTCTAGGAATCTTTGCAAACCACTATCATCAATCGCATTTCTTGACGAAGTTCAATGAGTCTTTGATCATAGTAGGCCAGTAATAGCCGTGTCGAGCAGCTTTCTTTGCTAAGCTTTGTCCTCCGGCATGATCCCCAGAAAATCATTCATGTAGCTCTTTTAGAATCTGGCAGGCTTCGTCATCAGACATGCACTGCTGAAACGGCATTGAGTAACCCATCTATAGAGCTTCCCATCCATGATTATCTACTGAGGAGCCCGATAAAAGACCTTCCAAGCTTCTTTATGATTGGGCGAAAGTTCTTTGTTCACTAAATACTTGATCAATTGAGCCATCCAGTTGTCCATGGATGGCATGTTAATTTCCATTATTGTTACTCCCGACTCATAGCAAAGGGTGTCTTGAATCTCCAATGGAACCAAAGAAGCAGTTTCTTCTGGGTTGCTTGCCATCTTGGCTAGCTGGTTGGCCTTTGCATTCTACTCCTTGGGTATTTGTTCCAGCTTGAACTCCGAAAAGGGTTGATTATTTTCTTGGCTTCTACAACATACAATGCTAGAGTTTTACCTTTGATTTGGAAGCACCTACCAATCTAATTGATGACTAGTGAGAGTCATTGAACATATAGTTTGAATCCACGTGCAACTCTTTTGCCATCCTAAGACCCCAGGACGACCTCGTATTCTACTTCGTTATTGGTCGCCTTGAAAGTGAGGTAGACACAAAGTTCCCTTCCTTCGGGCATGACAAGGACCATGCCCGCCCCTTCCCCTTTCTCGTTTGACGCCACATCTACAAATAGGCGCCAAATGTGTCAATCACTGATGGTATCTTCTTCGTCGATGTCCGAGATAATGCACTTGACAATGAAATCTACCATAGCCTTGCCCTTGATAGAAGTATAAGGCTGGAAAGAAATGTAATGTTGTCCAAGATCGATAGACCACTTCAGTAGCCAGCCTGCTATGTCGTGTCGGTTGAGAATTTGTGTCAATGGCTAGTTGTTTTAGAAGTTGATGGGATGACGTTAAAAGTACGATTGAAATTTCTCAATTACTGTGAGTAGGCAAAATTCTAGTTTTTTCAAACTCGTGTATCTTGCCTCTAGGCAATAAAACCTATTGCTGACATAGTAGATCGATCGTGGAACCTTCTCATTTTCTCCGATAAATGAAGCGTTGATTGCATGGTCAGTCACTATAAGGTATAGGTACAAGTCCTACTCGTCGACGGGCATGGACACTACTAGAGGAGTAGCCAAGCGTTGCTTCAATTCTTAAAATGCCTTGGTGCATTCATCATTCCAAGCAATTGAATTTCCCTTCCTAATGATGTTAAAGAAGGGGGAGGCACTGGTTGGTATCCTTGGACAAAGAATTGGCTCAAAGCACTAACCGTCCCATTTAAGATTTGTACTTAATTTATGGTTCAAGGGATTTGCATGTCTTGGATGACTTGTATTTTATCGGGGTTAACTTCAGTCCCTTTGGCGCTTACTACAAAACCAAGAACAATGAATGAGCACTTCTTTGGATTCAAATTCATGTTGTGTTGACACGGTATATTAAAAGTCTCGACCAGGTTCTGTATGTGCCCCTGGCCTTATTTGACTTCACCGGCATGTCATCCAGATATATTTTCATGGACCAGCCGATTTGTTATGAAAACATGTGGTTGACAAGCTGTTGGTAGATAATGCCTACATTTGAACCCAAATGGCATTACATGATAGCAATATAGGCTGACATTAGTGATGAAGGAAGTGTGATCTTGGTCCAGTCCATCCATGGAAACCTTATTGTACCCAGAATTAGCATCCATGAAAGTGAGGAGCTCATATCCACTGGTCACGTCTACTAGTTGATCGATGCAAGGTAATGGAAAGCTGTCTATAAGGCAGGCTTTAATGAGGTTGGAGAAGTCGATGTAAGTTCTCCAAGACTCGTTTGGTTTTCTGACCAGTATTGATTTGGCTACTCAAATAGAGTATTATGCCTCCCGGATGAAGCTGTTGGCCAACAACTTCACCTCTTCTTTAAGAGCTTGGTACCTTTCAGGGTTAAGGGTTCTATGTTCTTGACGGATAGAGGTTGCCTTTGGATCGATATTTAATGCATGTCAAATGACTATTGGATCAATGCTGGTCATATTGGTATGCCTCTAGTAAAGACGTCTTTGTTTCAAGAATTAGACCAGCTCATCTTTAACCTTTGGGTGAAGCTTAGTGCCGATCTGAACGACCTTTTTAGGGTGGCACGGTCTATAGATATTAACTCGAGTGGAGTAGCTTGCCCAATGTCGATGTTTGAATCTCCCATGAAGGGATCAAGCGGATGATCATCACGATCAGAGTTTGTTTCTAAGTCGCAATGGTCCAATGCATAAATCATGTGCTCTATGACATCCTTGGCCATTACAAAAATCCGTTCTTGAGTCGAGGGATTGTGATTACCCCTAGGTCTTACGGATGAGCCTGCAGACGTTGACAGTGTAGGAGTTGCTATGTTGGACGTCCCCCGCTTGCCATCGGGGTGCGATTTTGTAACGACATATTCGATACGTAAAATATTATTATTTTATTCATGTGAGGTCGTATGACTCTCCAATTTTGGAAAGTGACTTTTAGGGATATTTTCCACATCTATTATATTTTTTGAATTTCTATGTGATCATTTTGACCCTGAAAATCTTGTTTGGACTATAACTTTTGAAAGAATTTGTATTAGGAACTCAAACCACATCTATCGCTTCAGGATAATGGTTTCCCATTCCATAGAGTGGTAAAAATAGAAAAAAGGACTTATCGTTTGGAAGTTATAGTTGTTTTAAGTTTTGGCTGCTGCTGGCCAGTTTTAGTGGGTAATTAACTAAGCCCGTGCATAGGCCCACTAACCCACTTCGAAAATTGTGCTAAGGGGAGACTGTAGGAGCTGATTTTTATTTCAGTTTTATCCTTCCTTTAATTTAGGGGTTTTTAAAACCATTGATTTTAAACGTTCACATGGGTTTCATTGTGTCATAACAATTTTCCTTTTGATCTTTTATTGTTCTGGTTTTAATTTCCTATTTTGTTAGTGGGTTTCAGTTCTAATTCTTCAATACCCACTTTATTTTAAGTGTTTTACTTCATTATACGATAGCTTGTCTACTCATTCAACTTAGGTTGACCTGTATATTTATTCAACATGCTATAGTACATTCATTCATTCGACACGCGATTGCCTTTTCATGTGATAACTCACTTATTTATTCAACATGCGATAGCATTCACAGTATCAACATGTAGTTGCATCAACAGGCGATAGCTCACTTATTAACTCAACATGTGATTGCATTAACATGCGATAGCTCACTTATTTATTCAACATGCGACAGCACTATAGAGTATCAACATGCGATAGCTTTATACGACCACTCTCATTATTTTATTACTTGAAAATTTACTGGATTATTCATGTAAATCATTGCATGGTGTTAATATGTATTAGCCACTATTGTTAATACATTAGTTTGGAATAAGTTGTATGAAAGATACCTAACTCATATGTTAATCGAGATATAACTCATAATTGATTAGCTATCATATTCCTAAGAGTATTATCAACTTTCATACTTTTCCTACTTATTATTGAAAAAGTGAGTAAACTAGGAGTCGGTTATATCCAAGTTTTGGCATCTTATTAGCTTAATTATTAGTTGAGATTTTACTAAGTGTTTTTCACTTAGATTTCATGGCTTGAAACAATAAAGGATCTTCTAAGACATCTCCCAGTACTCCTAAGCTCAAAAAGCCTTCTGAGGAGAGAAGCTCTACGCCAACTGCCAATCTTACCTCTTAAAGTAAGAAGACATAGGTTCCTTGCTGCATCACCTTGGAATTTCTAGAATTGAAACTAGAATTCCTGGCCCTTCTGACAGAACACTCCTCCCAAGGGAATTTTTTGCATTTACTCCCATCCATATCTGGCACTTCTGTTAGCTTCCCTTCAATGATATCGTCATCAGGACTCTATCCTTTCTTTGGATTTCCCCGATCTAGCTTGCCCCGAACTCCTACAGCTATATTCATTCTTTTTTTGTGTTATTCAAGGAACTCAAACCATAGGACTTGACCCCTTTGACTTTATGTTCACTTACCACCCTCCAAAAAGTCAAGTAACAACTTGAAGGTTTTATATTTTGTCCCTACTCTATCGATGGTGGGTTAATTTTGATTCGGTTGATAAGACCAAGGATTGGAGACATCAATTATTTTATGTGAGATGCTTCTCTCCCGAAATTAATGGAAAATTTTCCATCCTGGTACGTTGTCGGAATCATAGTTTCCTTATTATTTTTGTTGCCATATTATGCAAACTTTTATCTTTCAGATTCTATTTTGAAAGAAATATACCGCAAAGTCTTAACGAAAACCGACAAGCTAGGGGATGTTACCAAATATTCAAGGAGGCGATTGAGGCTCCTTATTGAGGAGAAACTGAGGAAATGTTCTTTGATTCAATTGTTTCATCATGTTCCGAGTGAGCCTCCAATTATAAAAAGGAACATATACGACTCTTTATCCCTCATCATCACAAAGATCTATGATTTTTCGATTAATTCTCCGAACTAGTGGTCGTCCTCCTACATCCTTGGATATTTACAAGGTTTTAATCCTTTTATTTTCATGTTGAAGAATAATGATTTCTGTTACTTGACTATTTATGCTTTTTGTTATCTCATATGTTAGCTTGGTTGACCCAACTCTTTTGTCATCGAGCAAGGATCCTTCCAATTTACCTTCTTCTGTAAAAGCTCTTGGCAAACCACCTCTTCCTCCTACCTCCAAAGCTAGCTCATCATCTTTAGCTACCGTAATGGGAGTATCATTTTATTAGTTAAAATTGAGAATTGCAAGGAATCCGATGGCACACAAATCTCTTCTGAACCTCCTCTTAGAAAACCCAGAGATGTCAATCTCATTTTGACGTCAACTAAGGTTCCTTCTCCAAATATCATCACAACTTCCTTTCCTTCTATACCTCATTTATAACACAGTTATTGACATTACGGGTTCTCCACTGAAAGATTCCTTGGCCTTCCTATGCCATCAACTAGGACTTGACTCTCCACTTTTTCAAGACGCTCCTCCAGCAGGTTCTAGTGCAGGGCATCTCACCCCTTGAACTTTGAAGAGCTATTAACACATGTCCTTCAATCCCTTTCTATCATTTCTTTGGTTTCAACCGATGCACCCCTTCCTTTTTCAAAAGATGTCCTTATTTTTCTTTTGCAGCAACTTGTTCTGGTACTCTTTATTTTCTTTAACATGTTAAGTTAGTTAATTAATGTGGTATTGACATTTCTGATTCTTTTCAAATTAAAAAACACTTATTCCTTCTTCAAAAGTCATCTTTGTCCTCTTCTCAAGATACATCATCATTGCAAGAGCTTAATTCTTCCTTATCTGAGAAGATAAAGACTCTGGAAACTGAAGTTAGGAGTCTCTAAACTAATAATGGCTCTCTTTCTACTGAAAATTCACATATCATATCTTTGTTGGATTTAGAGAAGAACAAAACTCATGACTTGGAGGAAAAATTAAAGATTCTGGAGAAGGAACTGTCATTGAGTCATAAGGAAACAAAGCAAGCTCGGCTTGAGGCTTCTAACCTTAAAGAGATTTCAACTAAAGTTCTGATCCTAGAAAAGGAATTAATAAAGAAGAGCCTCCCGCTTAGGAAATCGAAAGCATCCTTAAACAACATCAAAACCAGGGTCTCTTCTTTTTCGACCGATGCTCGGACTTAGACTTCCCTTCTCTTCGCTTCACAGGGGTTGATTATAAAAGGAAATTTGACATCATCCTTGATCGAATTCCCAGAGATCTTTTTTAATTTGGGGATGATGACCATGTCGATCCCAAAAAGAATTTAGCTTTTGACGATCTTACATCCAAGAATCAAGAATGAGAAGGTTGACAAATTTAATAATGATAATGATGATGATGAAGACAATGATAGTGATGATGTTGCCTATGATCATGCTAAAGATGGTTCGTCGAGAAAAGACTACGGTGACTCGGGAAACAATGGCCATGGTGGATCGGGGATCTTCTCGAGTCAGGTCGCCAAAATGTAAAAATAACAAATTTTGACATAAATAGAAAAACCAAAAATAAACATGTTTTATCCTAAAAGCCCCTTGCTTTAAAAATTCATAATTAATTATTAAAAATATATTTAAACTTGAAACCTGCTTTAAAACACTCTAATATAAGTTAGAAAACAATCCTAAAAAGATTAGAGAAAAATACTTAATTTAAGTATGATTTTTACACAATTTAAAGTTTCAAAAAGAAAAGGCAACATTTCCATAATGATGTAAAAAGTCTCTACAGCAGTTTAAAACATTTCAAAACAATAGTTAACAAAATAGAAACTATAGCATTTACAAAGTGCTATAAAAGATCTCTGAAACACCTTAAAATGTTTCAAAGCACATAAAAGTTATCTAAACAGTTCTCAATAGGAAATGTGTTTCAAAAGCAAAAAGCATTCCACAAATGCTGTCTAAAGTTCTAGGTCGGTTTTTAGCACGATTTTGCTACAACTTTGAGTCTAGTTTTCGACGCTTAAAAGACTGATTTTTGTTCTAATTTTTTTACAGTAGTTAGTATACTTAGGGTACTTTAAAACAACAAATAAATACCTCTAATAATATCTTTTAATTATTTTATAATTTTTTTTTTGAAAATAACGTATTTTCTCGAAGTGCTCATATAACGACTATTTCGCTACAACTTTTGCACTTCATTCAACTAGTTTAAAACCTATTTAATAATTGATATTTTTGCACAAGTAAGTACTTATATTATACTTATCAATGTATTTATCTATTACTATACAAATTTCAAAGAGTTCGAACAACTTTTGTTAATTAAAAAGTCGTTTATCGATAAAACAATTTTCGATCAAATTATCGATATTTCTTCGAACTATTTATTTTTATAAACAAATTTGAAAAACAAATTTTTTATAGTTAGTTATTTCTAAAAGGGTTTAATAAGGTTGTAAAATCACATTTATTTTCATTAAATCCATGATTCAAATATTTAAATAATTCAGATATTTAAATACGAAGTGTTCAAAATTCCGAGTCGTTGCACCATCAACTTTCCATCTCCCAACACTGATCATGGAACCAGTGATACATCGCTGCCTAAAGGCCCTTCTGTTGTTTCCGCTTTGTCTGGCTGGCCCAAGTTTGGTCATTCATCTTCTGGTATCCAAAAAGTCCAATCCCACAAGCGAAGATCCTCAACAACTCCTCCTCGGGTGAATTAATTTTTGAATCCTATCTTCTAATTCTAAATTATCTTTTCATAGTCTTAAAGGCTTTATTTTAACTACCAGTGTAGGAAGAAAATAGAAATTATTTTGAGATCTTGCTAAATAAATATAAGGATGAAATTTTAAGACTCGATAGAGAAGAGGAAAGGTTGTGCAAGGATTTGAATTAGTCAAATGATCGATATATGATACTCCTAAAATACCTCAAGTATTTGAAAGACTTTAGGAATAAGCGATTCACCCTACTCCAAAGATCTTGTTTTCATCAATTAAATTTTCAAAAGAAAAACGAAGAGCTTACTACCCTCTTTTGGATGCTGGTTGAAGATAAAACCAAACTAATGGAATGTCTCTACTTTTTATGTTAGGTTTCCATGATAATTTTTCTTTTCTGGGCAACGACTATGGAGGCCTAAATAGGTGGCTTCACGCAAGGTATTTTGATGACCATGGAGTAAATCCACATCTTGGAGAATATTGGAACATAACCAAAATTTTTGCTACACCCTTGACTGTTAATTCACTTTCTCTAGAAAAGGTTAAGTTTAATAAGGACAATTTATTTTTTAATATTATAAGGAATCTGTCCTCTATGAGCCTTCATGATATTTGTTGTATCATATTAATTTGTGCTTTTGTTGATGTAGTAATAATTTTTTTATATAAAATCTGTATTTTAACTCTTGGTTTTGTTATGTCATTAGTATGTAGGTTTCTGAGTTAATTTCTATTTCTTCTCCATCTTCTGTTCCAAAAGATGTATTAAGTAAATTAGTTGGAATGAAAAGGACTTCTAAGGAAAATTCCTTTTTAATCAAAAAGTCTCATTTGTCAAAATATTATTTCTTCACGACCTTCATGATATGTAGGCTTGATTCCTTAATTTGAAATTTAATTTATTGGGACTGCTAAAAGGTCAATACCTCTACGAGATATAGGCTAATTAAGAGAAATTATTATGTGGTGAGGTTATTCCCCCTCATAAAGAAAGGAATTATAGAGGCTTCCCCTGTCAACACTCCTCCCGGCATTAGAGCTCCTTTTACTACGATATTTCTCATTTCCACTTCATCTTTTTTGAAAATCCGAGAAGCCCTTTTACAATGAAAGGATTAATGGGGAATGTATATGTTGTCATTACTATCATCATTTTATGTATAAATGTAATGTTGCAGTTGTACTTCAAACTAATTAATGTTACTTTCTTTTACTAAGGCTTGTTGTTATTTATGTTTTGATCTAGGACAAAGAATCATCTTTGTTTCATGATGATCCTGATTGTGACGCCCCACCTCTATACCCACGCTAGGCAAGAACACTACGGTGTAATGCTGTCGACTAGCAAGGAGAATAAGGCTGTTGAGGAGCGACCATCCGTGTAACTTCTTTGAGCGAGCACCGATATGTCAGATAGTATAGAATGCATATCGTTTAAGGAGGAAATCCGACATACCGATTCAAACTCAAAGCTATCACACAGTGGCTATATAATATTTGGAAACAAAAATAGAAATAAACAAAACACAATCAGTCACAGACATCCATATCACAAAGGCGGAAAAAGATATGAATATATATATAACACATGAAAGTGTACATCAGAGTAGTGGTCAGAAAGATCCACGATAATACAAAAGAATAGCAACATGTGCTATACAAAAGAATAAGTACACAGCATAGAGTCTATATCTCAAATGTGTACATCCAAAAACTACTAATCTAAGTAGTTAGCCAAAAGTCAGAATAATCCTGAAGAGGAATCAAGCAGAAGCACCTGTAACATCTTGGTCTGACCCGAGTATTATTTATAAGAAAATAATAAACGGATCAGTCTAGCTATAAATATCAGATGATATGGTATAAAATAAAAGACATGGCATGAACATGTAATAACTATAGTGTCATACTACTATAAGTATGTAATTGAAAATCAACAAGAGATTAATCAACATCACAAGAATCTTCTCAAAGATAAAATAGGGTATCATACCCTAAACTTGTAGTCATAACAAGTCAATGACACACAAATTCACCAATGCACAAAAATTGATATCATATCAATGAAAATCATGAAAATTGGTGAAGCATAAATTCTAGAAATCAACACACGAAATCCAGAACAAATCCCAGAAATCAACACACGAAATCCAGAAATCATAAAAAGGGGGATGTCCGAACACAGGGACGAGAAGCTATCTCATGGAAGCTATCCATTTAATTTTTCGAACACACGAATGGCCCGAAGACCTTTGACACACGAACAGCCCGAAGACCATGGGGTGCTACACCATATATGTGATGGCGAAACATCACACAAGCGGGGTCTATTCTCCCTCGCAGACAAAGAGACATCGCTCAATCGCTAGTCTAAATCACAAAAATGATCGTCATGATCATCAAGAAGTGTCAACCACACCAAGCTAGTAAATATATGAGTTTAGCTTCATGTCCCATAACCACTTGCTTAACTTAAATATTTACGAACAAGTTGTGAATCTTCACTAGAAAATTGTCACAAAAAGGTTCAATCGAACAAGTCCAAGAATTAACCGACGAAGTAAACGCAAGCATTTCATACCACCTGTTTTGCTAAGCCGTTTAATTAGATTTCTCATCCGAGTGAAGTAAAGGCTTGTATATACTAATAGATTGGAAAACGGTTTAGGAAAAAGAGCTTTGTAATAAAATAGAGTTGAAATCGTTTTGATGAAAGAGTTTTGATATTTACTACTAGTATTAAAACCTTCATGTTTTAAAGTGACAAATCACAAAACGATTGTTGAAGCAAATCGAATCACAAAATTCATATTCGAAGACGTGAATAAAATCCAAGGAAATCAGCTCAAAATGCATCAAAGTGGAAGTTCCCATGCGACCTAACATGGCCGAGTTAAAGTGAAAAGGAACGACCAAAAGTTAAATAGGTCGAACGACCTAAGGGTTGAAAGGTGAGCGACCTAACATTTTAAGGCCGAGTGACCTAGGAGCTAACGGCTTAAGGAGTAACACACGACCAAGAAGGTGCGACCTAAGGAAGACTCGCGACCTAACATGACCGACCTAATTGCAAACGACCTAAGTGGCCAACGGGGCACGACCTATCAGGTCAACAGGACGAGCGACCTAACATAAGTGGTCGAGCGACCTAACTGGAGCGACCTATCGGAGGTTGCGACCTATCACGAAGACGAGCCGAGCGACCTAACTATGCAAGCAAATAGGCCATGCAACCTAATGGGGGTTGCGACCTAAATGAAGTGGTAAGGTCGAGCGACCTAACTTATGCAGAAGGCGAGCGACCTAATGACATAAGGTCTCACGACCTAAGTGGTTCGAACAAGCCGAGCGACCTAATGACATAAGGTCTCACGACCTAAGTGGTTCGAACAAGCCGAGCGACCTACGACCTATCTTTGCCGCGACCTAACGCCAGAAGCAATAGCGAGCGACCTAAAGCCGGAGCGACCTAACGACACACTGCAACTTTTCCACGCAATGACCTAGCACAGGCAGAACGACCTAAGCCCAGTCTCTTGCCAAAAACACTAAAAATTGGAGTTTTTCGCCAATCCAATCCAAACCAAATGCAAATACATGTGCATAAGTGATAGGGAATCATTCCCAACAGTCCAATGATAGATATAGGCAAGATGTGAGATTAAAAATCTCACCTTTTCACTTAAATGGATGAAGATGAAGCTTGAAATCAAGGAGAAGCAATCCAAAGCTTGAATCCAATATCTTCTACTTGAATTTGGAGTTGAATGTTGGATTTGCAATTGAATTTGAGTTTGGAGTTTTAATTTCCCATTCCCTCCTCCATTTTTTATGAAGCTTAGATGTTTTAGCAAAGAGTGAAGTTATGAAGGGAAGAGGGTTGGGCTGAGCTAAAGAAGGTGCAGTCCAACCAAAGTCAAAGACGGGAAAAAAGTGACGAAAATTCCACTTACTCCAAACATATCGAAGTTTACACTCAAAAAGATCGAAAACGTCATTTTGAACTCAATGGAAGTGGTCTCGAGTCCTAATTTGATCGTTTGGAAAAAGTAGCTTTTCAGACTAACATCCGACTAACGATAAAATATTTAAATCAAATATTTAAATATAAAATCGATAAATATGCGGGTTGTTACAGACTCCCCTCCTTAAAGAAATTGCGTCTTCGCAATATATAAGACGGAAAACAAAAGTAACAACCATAAAAGCATATTAACATAAAAGAAATTTGAAATAGAAGTTCACCTGAAAGAGCATGAGAAAGTAAGTCCGGATGTGTACGCTCGATGAATTCCCTAGTTTCCCAAGAGCAATCCTTAGGATTTGAGGACCATTGAACTTTAAAAAGCGGGACATCTTTATTTCGAAGGCGTTTGACCTCCGAAGCAATAATTCGAATAGGATGCTGCTCATAAGTTAAGTTAGGCGAAACTTTAATCTCTTCAACAACACCAGGCTCAAGAATAGCATCGGAATCTCGAAGGCACTTCCGTAATTGAGAAACGTGAAACACGTCATGCATAGCTGAAAACTGAGCCGGTAATGAAAGGCGATAAGCCATAGAACCAATACGTTCGGTGATAGGAAATGGCCCAATATATCGAGGCGCTAACTTTCCCGATCTACTGAAACGTACAACACCCTTCATAGGTGAAACACGAACAAATACAAGATCACCAACAGAAAATTCTAATTTTCTTCTTCGATTATCGGTATAGGATTTTTGTCTACTCTGAGCTTCTTTCATCCTATGACGAATAAGTTCAATCTTTGCTGTGGAATCACGAATAAAATCTGGACCTAAAACCAGCTTCTCACCGGCCTCAAGACAACAAGAAGGAGATCGGCATGGCCTCCTATAGAGTGCCTCGAAGGGTGCCATACCAATACTGGCTTGGAAGCTGTTATTATAGGAAAATTCAACAAGTGAAATTTGATCTTCCCAACTTCCACTGAAATCAAGCACACAAGAACGAAGAAGATCTTCAAGAGTTTGATTCACACGCTCAGTTTGTCCATCGAATTGGGGGTGATAAGCGGTGCTAAAATTAAGCTTCGTTCCCAAAGCTTTTTGAAGACTCCTCCAGAATCCACTAGTAAACAATGGATCGCGATCACTAACAATGGAAGTAGGGACTCCATGTAATTTAACAATTTCTTTGATAAAGAGTTTGGCCAGAAGAGGAACGGTTCGGTTCGACCGAACAGGAATAAAATGGGCAGATTTAGTAAGTCTATCAACGATCACCCATAAGCTATCATGACCCGAACGAGAATGGGGAAGGCCATCAATAAAGTCCATGGAAATTTGATCCCACTTCCAAACTGGAATTTCCAATGGTTGCAATAACCCACCTGGCCTTTGATGTTCAGCCTTAACAAGTTGGCAAGTCATGCAACACTTCACAAAGTTAGCGATATCAGATTTCATTCCCTCCCAGTAATAAAGTCACTTCATATCTGCGTACATTTTACTGCTACCGGGATGAATGGAATATTTGGAACGATGAGAATCTTCTAGAATATCTTTACGAAGATCTCCAGTATCTGGTACGATAAGTCTACCAAATTTTCGAATACCGCCTCAAAATCAATATCAAAGTCTTTCAAACCTTCAATATTGGTTTTATCCTTATGATTTTGGCCAAGCAAAGCCAATTCAGGATCTAGCTGTTGAGCTTCAAGAATGCGGTCTAAAAGAGATGGACGAGCCTCAAGGCTACATAAAACAAGAGATGAACATAAATCGGAGACACGATCTCTAATTTCACAAGTGGATATAACCTCGAGATCCTTCCATTCAGATATCATCATGGAAACAACCGCTTGTTGCTTCCGACTAAGAGCATCGGCAACTCGATTTCCCTTTCCGGGAGTATAAAGAATATCAAGATCATAAGAAGCAAGGAATTCGAGCCAACGCTGTTGATGCAAATTTAGTTCATTTTGAGAAAATAAATATTTCAAAGACTTATGATCAGTATAGAGAATAAATTTTTCTCCCAAAAGATAATGTCGCCAAATTCGAAGGGCGAAAACGATAGCCGCGAGTTCTAAATCATGTGTGGCATATCTAGTCTCAGCCGACTTCAATTGCCTAGAAGCATAAGCAATAACACGTTCTTTTTGCATAAGAACGGCACCCAAACCAACGCGACTAGCATCGGTATAAACAACAAAATCTTGATTCCCTTCGGGAATAATAAGAATAGGAGCATCAGAAAGGAGTTCTTTTAATTCCTGGAAAGAAGCTTCACATTTGTCCGACCAAATGTATTTAACGCCTTTCTTTGTTAAGCCAGTAAGAGGTACGGTAATCTTAGAAAAGTCTTTTATGAAACGGCGGTAATAACCTGCCAATCCGAGAAAGCTACGGATTTCAGTCACGCTCTCCGGTCTCTTCCAATTTTGAATCGCTTCAATCTTTGAAGGATCCACTGATATTCCGGATTCGAAAATAATATGACCGAGAAACTTCACACTAGATTGCCAAAAATGGCATTTAGAAAATTTTGCTTTTAATCGATTACTCCTAAGAGTTTCCAATACAATCCAAAGATGCTTTTCATGTTCCTCTTCGGTTTTAGAATACAGAAGAATATCATCAATAAAGATGAGAACAAACCGATCGAGGAAATCTTTGAAAACTCGATTCATAAGGTCAACGAAATAAGCCGGAGCATTCGTTAAACCAAATGGCATAACTAGCCACTCATAAGATCCATAACGAGTACGGAACGAAGTCAAAGGAATGTTATCCTCTGCAATACGAAGCTGATGAAAACTGGTAGCCAAGTCCAATTGTGAAAAGACTCTAGCACCACTAAGTTGATCAAATAGATCATCAATCCGAGGTAAAGGATATTTATTCTTAATAGTAAGATCATTAAGCTTGTGATAGTCGACGCAAAGCCTAAGTGTACCATCGGATTTCTTTACGAAAATTGCTGAAGCTCCCCAAGGTGAGGAACTAGAGCGAATAAATTGCTTCATCTCCAATTCGGACAATTGTTTGCGCATTTCCTCATTCTCCTTATTGGACATGCGATAAGGAGGACGGGTAATAGGTTGAGCTCCAGGTATAAGATTAATTTTGAACTCAATTGCTCGCTTAGGTGGTAATCCTAAGACGGACTCGAATATGTCGGAAAATTCACGAACGACACGAATACGAGAAATGACATCCTCCTCGTCATCATTATCATCATCACGAGGATTTAAAGAATATAAAGATGCTGCCATAGTGGAATCCGAATCTTTAAGAATAATAGAAATTTGCTTTACAGATTGCGGATGCTGGAGATAAACAGTCCGCTCAGGACATAGGAACGGTTAAGCCAATCCATACCCAAGATCATTCCAAAGCCCAAATAACGCATGACATGCAAATCGGCTAGGAAAGGAAAATCACACAAAATAATCTCCACATCTTTACAAAGTAAACTAATAGTTGCGGATCCACCAACTGGATTCGCAATTCTTAAAGATGTCATTAAAGCCACAACACTTAAAGAAAAAGTGTCTACAAGTTCCTTTGATATAAAAGAATGGTATGCACCCGTATCAAAGAGAACTCTAATAGGTTGATCATGAAATAAAATAATGCCATCAAGGACAGAATAAGACATACCTTGACCGCGAGATGTGTTGCCAGGGGCTTGAGCCACATTAAGCTTTCCCTCCTTCTTGCTTGGGAGCCTAGGGCATAGATGCATATAATGATCTGGACTTTTACAATAGCGACAAGAACGGGGCTTTGAACACTTGTTCGCAAAATGGCCCCTAGCGCCACAGTTGAAGCATTTCCCATCACTGGGGGAAAGTGTCTTTGCGGCAGGAGTTGCTTGTTTTCCCTTTTTGTTGGGATAAGGACCTTTGAACTTGTTAGGCCTTTTCTTGTTGTTGAAGTTTGGTTTAGCAGCCACCACTTCAACATCACTGTCCTTATCAGCCTCTTCAAGACGAAGAGCGATATCTATGAGTTGATCGAAAGAAACTTCTAATTTTAGAAGTAATGGCTTCTTGAGATTCTTGTTTAAGCCATAGACAAATCTTTGATTCTTCTTCAATGGGGTGTTGATGTATTCAACCTCATATTTAGACACTGACTCGAACGATGCGACATAATCTGTCACGGAGGATTCACCTTGAACAAGGTCTATAAAACGTTGAGCCAATGTCACTTTCTCTGCTTCTGGTATGAATTTTAATTCGAAGCGTTCTCGGAATTTCTCCCAGGTGAGATCCGCTTCATTAATTTCAGAAATAAGAAGTTCGTACCAATCCAATGCTCTCTCTTGGAGCATACTGGAGGCCACCTGAACACGGTGAAGATTGGTAAGATTCATGGAAGAAAAGATTCGATCGCATGTTCTTAACCAAGCCTGGACCTCAATAATAGTTTCGGAACCTTTGAATGGTTTCCCACCCAAGTTGGTATAATCGTTGCACAAGCATGCAAATCCAGACTTAGGGTGAGTAGGTTCCTGATTAGGACCAGCTGCTTGAGCATTCTTTACTAAATCAAGAAGCTGTTGAGCAGTCATAAAAACTCCATCTTGGGGAGTAACAGTAGAAGGTCCAGCTCTGGGACGACCTGGTCTAGACATTCTCTTCTTTAAGAAAGAGAAAAGAAGAAAAGTCATTATCCAAGTGAATATCAATCAAATCTTGATAGTAAAACAAGGATACATAAAAGGAAATAGGATGAGTTGGTTCGAAGACTCGACTTAAATACTAAGGCACGACTCCTAAGTTGGACTTAGGATGATGATCCTTGTTAAGTTATTCTACGTTGTTCCGAAGTTTGGCTCCGATACCAAGCTGTGACGCCCCACCTCTATACCCACGCTAGGCAAGAACACTACGGTGTAATGCTGTCGACTAATAAGGAGAATAAGGCTGTTGAGGAGCGACCATCCGTGTAACTTCTTTGAGCGAGCACCGATATGTCAGATAGTATAGAATGCATATCGTTTAAGGAGGAAATCCGACATACCGATTCAAACTCAAAGCTATCACACAGTGGCTATATAATCTTCGGAAACAAAAATAGAAATAAACAAAACACAATCAGTCACAGACATCCATATCACAAAGGCGGAAAAAGATATGAATATATATATAACACATGAAAGTGTACATCAGAGTAGTGGTAAAAAAGATCCACGATAATACAAAAGAATAGCAACACGTGCTATACAAAAGAATAAGTACACAACATAGAGTCTATATCTCAAATGTGTACATCCAAAAACTACTAATCTAAGTAGTTAGCCAAAAGTCAGAATAATCCTGAAGAGGAGTCAAGCAGAAGCACTTGTAACATCTCGGTCTGACCCGAGTATTATTTATAAGAAAATAATAAACGGATCAGTCTAGCTATAAATATCAGATGATATGGTATAAAATAAAAGACATGGAATGAACATGTAATAACCATAGTGTCATACTACTATAAGTATGTAATTGAAAATCAACAAGAGATTAATCAACATCACAAGAATCTTCTCAAAGATAAAATAGGGTATCATACCCTAAACTTGTATTCATAACAAGTCAATGACACACAAATTCACCAATGCACCAAAATTGATATCATATCAATGAAAATCATGAAAATTGGTGAAGCATAAATTCCAGAAATCAACACACGAAATCCAGAACAAATCCCAGAAATCAACACATGAAATCCAGAAATCATAAAAAGGGGGAAGTCCGAACACACGGACGAGAAGCTATCCATTTAATTTTTCGAACACACGAATGGCCCGAAGACCTTTGACACACGAACGGCCCGAAGACCATGGGGTGCTACCCCATATATGTGATGGTGAAACATCACACAAGCGGGGTCTAGTCTCCCTCGCAGACAAAGAGACATCGCTCAATCGCTAGTCTAAATCACAAAAATGATCGTCATGATCATCAAGAAGTGTCAACCACACCAAGCTAGTAAATATATGAGTTTAGCTTCATGTCCCATAACCACTTGCTTAACTTAAATATTTACGAACAAGCTGTGAATCTTCACTAGAAAATTGTCACAAAAAGGTTCAATCGAACAAGTCCAAGAATTAACCGACGAAGTAAACGCAAGCGTTTCATACCACCTGTTTTGCTAAGCCATTTAATTAGATTTCTCATCCGAGTGAAGTAAAGGCTTGTATATACTAATAGATTGGAAAACGGTTTAGGAAAAAGAGCTTTGTAATAAAATAGAGTTGAAATCGTTTTGATGAAAGAGTTTTGATATTTACTACTAGTATTAAAACCTTCATGTTTTAAAGTGACAAATCACAAAACGATTGTTGAAGCAAATCGAAACACAAAATTCACATTCGAAGACGTGAATAAAATCCTAGGAAATCAGCTCAAAATGCATCAAAGTGGAAGTTCCCATGCGACCTAACATGGCCGAGTTAAAGTGAAAAGGAACGACCAAAAGTTAAATAGGTCGAACGACCTAAGGGTTGAAAGGTGAGCGACCTAACATTTTAAGGCCGAGCAACCTAGGAGCTAACGGCTTAAGGAGTAACACACGACCAAGAAGGTGCGACCTAAGGAAGACTCGCGACCTAACATGACCGACCTAATTGCAAATGACCTAAGTGGCCAATGGGGGCATGGCCTATCAGGTCAATAGGACGAGCGACCTAACATAAGTGGTGGAGCGACCTAACTGGAGCGACCTATCGGAGGTTGCGACCTATCACGAAGACGAGCCGAGCGACCTAACTATGCAAGCAAATAGGCCACGCGACCTAATGGGGGTTGCGACCTAAATGAAGTGGTAAGGTCAAGCGACCTAACTTATGCAGAAGGCGAGCGACCTAGCGACCTAAGGTCTCACGACCTAAGTGGTTCGAACAAGCCGAGCGACCTACGACCTATCTTTGCCGCAACCTAACGCCAGAAGCAATAGCGAGCGACCTAAAGCCGGAGCAACCTAACGACACACTGCAGCTTTTCCACGCGACGACCTAGCATAGGCAGAACGACCTAAGCCCAGTCTCTTGCCAAAAACACTAAAAATTGGAGTTTTTGCCAATCCAATCCAAACCAAATGCAAATACATGTGCATAAGTGATAGGGAATCATTCCCAACAGTCCAATGACAGATATAGGCAAGATGTGAGATTAAAAATATCACCTTTTCGCTGAAATGGATGAAGATGAAGCTTGAAAGCAAGGAGAAGCAATCCAAAGCTTGAATCCAATATCTTCTACTTGAATTTGGAGTTGAATGTTGGATTTGCAATTGAATTTGAGTTTGGAGTTTTAATTTCCCATTCCCTCCTCCATTTTTGATGAAGCTTAGATGTTTTAGCAAAGAGTGAAGTTATGAAGGGAAGAGGGTTGGGCTGAGCTAAAGAAGGTGCAGTCCAACCAAAGTCAAAGGCGGGAAAAAAGTGATGAAAATTCCACTTACTCCAAACATATCGAAGTTTACACTCAAAAAGATCGCAAACGTCATTTTGAACTCAATGGAAGTGGTCTCAAGTCCTAATTTGATCGTATGCAAAAAGTAGCTTTTCAGACTAACATCTGACTAACGATAAAATATTTAAATCAAATATTTAAATATAAAATCGATAAATATGCGGGTTGTTACACTGATCTTTCACAATGTCTCGATAGCATCCAATCTCAGTTAGTTACGGCCATGGAAAATCGTTCTGCTTGGGTCTATCATCCATTGATAATGCTGAAGCTGAAAAATGGTATGATAAATATATAAGATTAACATCTATTTTGATAGCTTCCCAAGAAATAATTATCGATCTTAAAAAGAAAATCTCCTCCAAATATAACGAAATTATTGAACTGATTGGGAGACTGAACTCAAGATTCAATCCTCAACTATTAGTGTATGATAATTATATTACTCATCTTATCAATGCGTACTTGACTTGGAAATGGATTTGCTAAGTTCTAGGAACGAATGTCAATTATACCGGCTTATTTTAGTTAAAGGTGAAGGACTCCCTACATCGTCGCCAACCAAATATTTTAAAAATGTTCCTTTGTAGGTTTACTCTTCATCTCAAGGTTTCCTAACACATAGTGGTAGTATAACCATTCCTTCTCCGGCGTCCTCGCCCTAAAGAGGCGATTTTGGTGAACTTGCTAGGCTAAGCAGGTCTTTTAAGTTTGAATGCAACCAAAATTAAAAGAGTACTACGATAAAAAGTACACGGAAGTATTTTCTAATCTCAGATTTTAGGTGGACACTTTGGAGTGCGAGAAGGGTGAGATTACACTCAATTCAAAACTTAAGACTGATCAGAAAGGCTTACCTTATCAAATTTCTCAATTGAAGGGCGCCAACAAAACCTACAAAAAGGCTTTAGCTTCTCAAATTGATTCTATGGATCCCCTTATGGTCATTCGATGTAAGGAAAAGAAACTACAGAAATATCTTCTTATGGCGATCCAGCATTTTACTCCTCTAGAGCATCCCAACTTGATTCTTTAGTAGATTATTTAATTGAAGTTATAGTCGCTTTTGATTTCAAAATCGACTTCTCATTTTTTGGCTCAGAAAGAGATTGCCGACCAAGGAAAGTGATTGCATCTAGCTATTAGAGATATCGCCACTTCTTTCTATATGGATGCTTAGATGTCCTAAAGAAGAAAGGCATACCTCCTAATTTTTTTATAAAAATGCGGGTTCGACTAGCACAATTAATTCTTGTGCTCTGGAAGTCGATAGGAAAAGAAAAGAGTTAGTGTACCAACATCACCCTCTTCCTAATCCCCTAGAACCATGAATTATTGTAAAAGCTGTCCTGTGGTAAAAAAATACTTTGCAATATAGAGATTGTGCAATAAAAAATTATTTTGCATATTAATTCTATGATGAACTATTTGTCAATGCTTTTTGATATAGTTAATGGAATCTTTTCCAAGTGCATTACGTTACTACTCGGCTTTTCTTTAGTTGGTTATTTCAAATTGAAGACTTGATCTAACCATAATTTTTTTGGATGGATGATTTGGTTGGGCCTTACGCAGGACCAAAGGCTTCATTGAGATCTTTCTTGGATAAGTGCTTTGGCTGGGCCTCACGATGGGACCAAAGGCTTTATTGACCATCACTCTTTGGATGTGTGCTTTGGAAGGGCCCTAAGGTAGGACAAAGGCTTGATTGATCATCACCCTTTGGATGGGTGCCTTGGTCGGGTCCGATGGCAAAACCAAAGGCTTTATTGATCACCTCTCTTAGATGGGTGCTTTAGCCGAGCCCTGGGTAAGACTAAAGGGTTGACTGACCATTACTAGCTTTGTCAGGCCCTAAAGCGGGACCAAATGCTTGATTGATCGTCTACTTTAAATAGGTGCTTTGGTCAAGCCCTAAGATAGGTCCAAATGCTTGATTGACCATCTCATTTGGATGGGTGCTTTGGCTAGGCCCTTAAGCGGGACCAAGGCTTGATTGTTTCATTATTTTGCATGAAGTCATTTCCTTTTGAAAGTACTTCTGAGCACTAGTTTCAATCATTAAGAGTTATGATGAAAGTGTACAACTACCATCATTCAAAATGTCATTTATTGTTTCCTTTAACTCCTTGAGAGTTCATACCTAACAAATTCCTTTAGTTCTCCTTGTCTTATGTAGTATTCTATGATCTCGGTTAAGACCATGCAATCATTAGTCATATGTCCATTTGATTTGTGGTAGTAATAATATTCACCTCCTTAGTGTCTTACCCCTTTTCATACTCATCTTAGGTGTCCAATAATCCAATCTTTCTATAGTGAGAAAGCATACTTCTTGCAAAACACAAAAAGGAGTAACGATCATATTTTTGGGTCTTTTAACAATAAAATCCCCTTGCTCATTCTGGTGTTTCTTTCGAGGAATCATGACCACCCTTTGATCTCTTTCAACTTCTGCTTCGTAATTCGAAGGGGTTTCTCTATTTTTCCTAAGAGATATATTAATAATACATCTCCATTTCTGAGCAAATTTGTCAAAATCATGGTTCGGTTCTCCTTCAAATATCATTTCTTTAGCTTAAGATTGTATGTCTCGTCAGACTTGGGAAAATGAGACATTTTTTAATTTTTTATTTCTTCCATGTTCATAAGTCGGTCCTTCTTTCTTGAGTCCGTTCAAGCAAAAATCAGTTTTTCCCATATGTGAAAAGGATTTATGCGAAAAGGATTCAAACTACATTTACTTGGACTATATTGAGCGACCCTCTTCTTTTCTATTAAAGTTTGAAGAGCGAAGTTTCTTAGGTTTAACATCTGTTCTTCACTAAATTGTGAGGTATTTTGTCGATAGATTGAAGAGTCAAAGTTAGGTTCTGAAGATCATTGTTGAGAAGTAGTAATAATGGTCAAAGCACCATAAAATGTTGGATCAAAAATTGGTTCAAACCTATACGTTTTAGTCAAGGAGAATCAATGGTATTTGAGTAGGAGGCAAGTCCCTTAGACAAATATACTTGTCCAAAGTACATTAAAAGTCTTATGCAAATAGGAAATTTTCATGTCCTTGGTCATAAAGTCCTAATTTCAATTGACCTAACGTCCATTAAATCCCCAATTCCAAGCATTCTATTATGCTCAAGAGAAATGAAAAATAAGAAATAAGCACAAGAACTTGTTCCCTTTAGTAAGGGGGTACATGCTTATTTATAGAGAACTTAGACCCTAGGATTTGACACGTGGCACTTGTAGAAAATGGACGGTCGTGATTTGCTGATGTGGAACATGCTCGATTTGATATGTGACACAAGTCACTTCCAATTTCTTTATGATGATGTGATATAGCTGACCCAATTGGAAGATGCCACGTGGCTAGTTGGAATAACAAATTTAGAAACACTCTTCAACATGTGATGGCTTCAACCATTTCCATGCAATAGCCTTGATCATCAACTTGCTACAGCTCTTATTGACTATCAACTTGCGATAGGTTCGATGATGTGTTGTAATCATGAGTGATTTATAACAATTTAATAAACACGTCATTTAAATATTCTCAGTCAAGATGTATCGAGACTGTATATCGATACATTCGTTGAGACTGGAGTACGTAATGCTCTCCAAATGTTGGGCTGTGAATTACTCATGACAGTTGGGGGCTTCAAGGGGTTATGTACTGATAGTTATTGGATAACTATGGAATGACTCACTTGATTGTTTTATGTTGGTTAATATGACTAAGGTCAAATAAAAAATATAGATATGACAATATTACACAATTCCCTCGACTTGAGAATACTGTCGAGCTTCAATGCGGAAACTCTGCCTTGATTATAGTTAAATCATGGCATACGTCCATCGAACGACTATAGTTGGGTCGAGCGGAAGCAGTGGAAGTGAAACACTATTCCATAGAGAATTCGTCTTCTCGGTTATATGAAGTGAATACCATGGTCAATTGAAGTCAACTCAAAGTCAAAGTTTCTAGCTAGAGCAGTTGCTTAACGATAATTTTTATTATTGAACCAAAGAATTCGTGCTTAGACTATTCAAGTTGAATGTGGATGATATCGGAATTTTGACCATTATCGGATTCCATAAGTCCTATTGCGATATAGCTTTGACAAAGAGAATTAGCGTAAACAATTGTCACTACCGGGTAACACTTAAAATAAGTAAATTGGGATTTTACTAAAGCTATATAAGCAATAAATTTAGCCATAATATTATACTACTAGCTAGGTGATGTGTGAACGTTAATATTCGAATTGTTCGATATTAATTGTTGACTGATTTTACACCTAAGAGTCACACAACTGAAATGTTGAATACTCCGAATACCACCTAATTTAATTAAATTGTAATTGTTATAAATTTGTTAAATTAATTAATATTTATAAAATTTTATTTGATTTGTGTTTATTAGTATTGAGAATAGTGAGTATATAAAAGTTGTATACACACGTATCAATAGACAATATCGATGTGTGTTTAAATTGGATTTAAATGCATATTAATTTGATCAGGCTTGGAATGATATGAAGGCCTAAGAGAGCTCTGATATAGCCAGCCATAGGGATTGGAGGAGGGGGTTGGATTTGATTCAAAGGTTTGAACTGGTAGAGATACTTGTGGATCTGAATCCACTTTTCGCTCCTCTCCCTCTCTCTCTCTACTATTTAAATACCTTTAAACCCTCTCTACATACATGCTTTCAAATCAAAAATAATTTTTATATCTATATAAATCATTTACATTTATTTCCGTACATATTTACATTTATTTTATATCTATATAAATCATTTACAAAATTGAATCTTAATTTGAAGTTAATAGATGTTTTCAAATCTAGATCTAGATTTAAAATTCGAATTTAAAATCCATATTCATATATTTATAAATATCATTTTATGTAAAAATATGTGTACTTTTACACATACACACACACATCTGTGTGTGTGTGTTTCAAATACGAATATTTTTTTGTAATTATATATATATATATATATATATATATATATATATATCGGGACACATAAATGCATATGGATGCGCTAACATGTCTGTTGCGGTGTAAATCCAAGCACTTTGATATAGGCATGTTAAACCACGCACACTGTATATGTTGCGCGTGCACACACACATACATGTGTACTTGATACACATGTACATACTATATATACATTATACAACATTAAATAAATTACTTTTATCAATGACTTAAATAAAATAATGATTTTATCTGAAAAAATTTAGATCAGATCTAAATAAATTGACACTTCATAGGCCAAATAAGATCTAAATGGAAGAAAAAAATTAAATTTACCCATTTAACCCGCTGCGTGCTGGCCCATCCCCAACACGAAGAATATACAAGTTTCGTTACAAATATTAGACTATTCTATTGTAAGGTGATGCCTTTCGGCTTGAAGAACGCTGGAGCAACATACCAAAGATAGGTTAACCAGACGTTTGTAAGACAAATAGGCCGAAACATGGAGGTATATGTGCATGATATGCTAGTGAAGTTAAAGCTATCCGAGCGCCATATTCCAAACCTACTCGAAGAGTTTGAAGTCCTTTGAAAATACTAAATGAAACTAAACCCTTAGAAATGCTCTCTCGGAGTTCAGTCTAGAAAGTCCTTAGGCTGCATAGTAAGAGTAAAGGGGATAAAGGTCAATCCTAATCAAATCAAAGCTATTATAGATATGAAAGCGTCAACCAATGTTAAGGAATTAATGGGTTTAAGTGAAATGATCACCGCCTTAAACAGGTTTATAAGCTGATCAATGATAAATGCATTCCTTTCTTCTGTCTACTTAAAAAGCAGACCAAATTCATATAGACTCCTAAATGCCAAAAAACTTTTGAAGATTTGCAAAAACATCTCGGTGAGCCTCTATCTATCCAAACCAATAAATAGAGAAGACCTTTTTCTATACTTAGCTGCTTCAAAATAAGCTATAAATTCGGCGCTAGTTCGAGATGATAGTGGGGGTCCAACGTCCTATCTATTATGTGAGTAAAAGACAGTCCATCCGAGAAGCACTATCCTAAAATTGAGAAACTATCTTATTGCTTAATATTTATAGCAACGAAATTTCGGCTTTACTTTAAGGCTCATCTCATTAAAGTCCTTTCTGGTAAGCCCCTACGGCCAGTATTCTGCAAAATGCATACTTTAGAAGTGCTAATCAAATGGGCTATAGAGCTCAGTTAATATGGCATCCCTTACATTCCTAGAACTGTTATTAGAGGATGGATATTGGCTAACTTTATTTCTGAATGTACATATTTCAATGCTGAGACCCATAAAGATGACAAAGCCAAACAACTCTCATGGCAATTATATGTTGATGGAGCCTTTAATGAGCGTGGGAAGCAACCAGCTATATACTAGTAACTACTGACAATCATCAAATATATTATGCCACAAAGCTTGCCTTTTCGGGCATAAACAACAAGGCGAGTATGAATCCTTGATTGCCAAATTAAGGGTGGCAACCTTCATCAACGTTTTAGAGATCCGAGTAGACAGCGACTTCCAACTCATTGTTAATCAAGTTCTCAGCAGGCTACAATATCGAGAGCATTCCCAGATATTGAAATGCAAGGTCTAATGTCTTAGCCAGACACAAGCTCACAATATGTTCAAGAGTATAGATTCATTCTGGTAGATGTTCTTGAAAACCCCAACATTTATGTGCAAGAGAAAGTTCTAGTCATAACTCGAGCTTAAGCAGCCCGAACCGAAACCCCCAGCCAACGGTGGCTGATGAAAACTGGATGACTCCATACATACGATATTTATTTGATAATACTTTGCCTTCGGATTTTGCTCATGCTAGACGTATAAAGTATTGCTTGTAATTTTACTATCGCAAATGGAGTACTTTACAGGTAGAGCTATGCAACCTTTTCCTCAATGTGTAACCACTATCGAAGGAGAAAAAGATTATTAAAATAAGCTCATGATGGCATATGCGAAGATCATTGTGGAGGCTATGAATTATCCAAGAAAATATGCATGCAAGGCCTCTACTAGGCTACACCAAATTATGATGCATTAGATTATGCAAAGAAATGTGATGAATGCCAATTCTAAGCTAAAATTCCAAGAGCTCTACCTAGTAAGTTAACTCTGATGATGAGTCTATTTCCATTTGATGTCTGAGGCATTGACCTTATAGGCCATCTTTCAACCGTAAAGGGAGGAGAAAGGTTTGCAATAGCGATCATTAATTACTTCACGAAATGGGTTGAAGTCGAACCCCTAACAATTATAATGGCACATCAAGTCGTTAAGTTTTTCATGAAAAACATAATGGGGAGATTTGGTCTCCTATAACAGATCATAACAAATAATGGCATGTTATCTGAAAGATAATTTATCAAATACTGCCGAGATCATGATCTCTTCAGTGACTCATGAATAGGCCAACGGTGCAGTAGAAGCTACCAATAAAACAACCAAAACTTTCCTAAAGAAACGCTTGAACAAAGCTAAATGTAACTAGGCAGATGAACTATCATTTCTAATATGGGTTTATCGAACAAGTTTCAATACATTAATGGGATATACTCCCTTTTCTTTAGTTTATGGCTGTGAAGCCATGCTTTCGATGGAATCGAATAGTTTCCCACTGAAGACTCTATTACAGTGGCTAGCAAAATGTAGAACTTAGAATGAGTCTTTATATTTTCTTCCCAAACTCCAGGACGAGTTGTTATGAGAACGGTAGAATACATTTGGTGAATGACTCGTTATTACACTCAATAGTTTCGAACCCAACAATTCGAAAGAGAGGATCTTATCCTTCTTAAAACTATATCAAACACAAAGGATACAAACGATACACCTCTCAGGCCAAACTGCGAAGGACCCCTTCAAATTCATGATATTATTCATCCAGGCGCATATAGATTGATGAGACCAAACACTAATATAATTCCCCAGACCTAGATCGCAAAACACCTAAAATCCTACCACAACACAAGGCTGCTACAGGTATGATTTTTAGTATTAGTTGGCCATGGTCAACTAGTACCATGCAATGATAAGAACCAAAATGTCTCAAATTTATTAGCCATGTACGAGATGTGTCATGCAATTGTAGGCACAAGGTTGTCACTAGTAATCTTCAAAGAACACACATATAAAACTTGGTCTTAATGACTGAAGCATGTTGTCAAATGTTTTAATAAATTTGATTTTTGTCTCAAGGCTGGCTATTTTCTTACTCAAGTGTTTTAAATCTATGTTACGGCCTTCGGAACTAGCACCGAAACCCAAAATTTTGATACTTTTGATCACTACAGTCATAGTGAAACTATGATCTGCTTAAACAATGGCTTTGAGTCTTTCGACATTACAAGTTGTCTGAAGTCATTAAGGATAAAACCATTTTCGCTCTGGCCTCAAATGAAAACTGTTAGAACCTCCATTCTATGATTTCAATGACAACAACTATACAATCACATATATTATATATCTTATCAAGATTACAGGTATATACTACAAGAGATCGTCATGCTCAAAGATATCGGGACTTGAAGACAAACGGAGATTTATGGACCATACTATGATTAGTAAGGTTATACGAGTGTATTAAGAGTCTTAGATAAACATTGTAAGATCTCATTGAGTATACATGCACACACGAATTCATATACACAAAATTAGCACTGAAAAATATTTAAAATCTGGATATGCTAGCCACAAACGTCTGTGGAAAATCCACAGACGTTTGTGAGAAGGCATGGGAATTTTATTCCTGAAGCCACAGACGTCTGTCGTCTAGCAACTCTATATTCTAAATGGTTGCTTCTTTTCAGATTGAATAATCTCACCTCTTCTTCAAATGTTACAGCCATTAAATCAAATAGAGTTTATCTAACAGTAACAACTCCTCATATGCATCTCTTTAATCCTATAAATACTTCAAAGATTGAGATTTGCAAAAAAAACTATTCTCTTGATTTCTACTACTTTCTATCTTCGTATTTGTGCACTCTTTGCTTACACATTCTCAATTAATCATAACCAAAATATTATTTTGGTTAGATTACTTCCTGCAATTCAAAGCATTCACTTTAATATACTCAAAGGAGATCATAGGAAGAATTGTACTATCAGTCAATATCTGTGTTATTCGAAACACAAGATTATCAAAGAAATAATTTTTTATTAGCCTATTCTTCCGGACGAAGTGAGGGTTATTGGTTAAAGGAATTACCAAAGGGAAGCTTCGGGACTGGATGTAGGACAATAGGTCTGAAGCGGTATGAAAACTCTGGTGTGTTCATTTTTATTATTTATCTTATTCATACTTTGTTAATTTACCCTATTTAGTATAATTATTAGTATATGCTCTCACATTAGTATATACGTTGCATTATATAAGATCCTATACACTTTCATTTGGTATTAGAGCATGATTATTTCAGTCTATAGTAACACGTAGTTGAAAAATCATTAATATGACAAGCACCATTCAAGAAGGTCAATCAACTGCTCTCCTCCATTATTTACTGGTTCTAACTATGCTTACTAGTCAATTCGTATGAGAATTTTTATGGAAGCAAATGGGTTAGACATAAAGTTAGCAACTCAAAAAAAATATGAAGCACCTAACATCGACGTTAGCACTTGGACTGATGCACAAAAAGCAGCGGCATCTAACAATGCTAAAGCTATGAATGTATTTTTTTGCTCACTTGACAAAAAAGAATTTTCACATATCATTCTTTGCACCACTGCATATGATATATCACGCACTTTACAAGTCACACATGAAGGCACAACTAAAGTCAAGCAAACTAAAATCTTGATTTTACAAAACCAATTTCAAAATGAAAGCAAATGAATCAATTGTTGATATGTATGCTAGATTTCAAACCATTCAACATGATCTCATGGCACTTGGAGTCAAATTCACAGATTTTTACATAGTCACACGAATTTTAAACTCTTTTACAAATGAATGGGAAAGAAAATTTTCGAAGAAGCTAATGATCTTTCTCAACTCAAAGTCGAAGAGCTATTAGGAAATCTGATGTCGTATGAAGCTAACTTGTAGGCTAGAAAAGATCAAAATCATGAAAAGAAAAACATAGCATTCTAAGCAAGTAATGAAGATTCAGACTTAGACGAAGATGAGATTGTTTTTATTGCCAAGAACTACAACAAATTCAAGAAGTTTAAGACAATGATTAGATTTCAAAATGGTAGCAAACCAAACTCCTCAAATCAAACATCGACTAAATGCTATGAGTGTGACAAATTTGGCCACATGAAGAAGGATTGTCCATAGCTCAATAATGATAAAAAGAAAAGCAAGTTTGAGAGATTCAAGAAAAAGAAAAGAGCTTTTCAAGTAACATAGGACGATTCAGATTCATCTTCTTTATCTGACAGTGATAGTGAAAGCGACTCAGAACAAGCAAATGTGTTTTTAGGGCTAACACTGATGAGGTATGCCCTGAACTTACTATGATGAAATAATGGAAATTAGCATTGAATTAGATGTTAAGTATAGAGAATCAAAAAAATTAAATAAGGAATATATAGTAAAGTTAACTAGAGCAGACTCAAGGTACATATACTATACTTAGGTCGTCGCGATATGGTAGGTACAAGTGAATAATTTCATTTCGATTTGTTGAGCAGACTCAAGGTCGAAGAGGATTTAGGAGAAGGTAGCAAAGGATTAGGAGTTGTATATGATACAACCGATAAGGAATTATCCATTGTCCGTGGAGTTATGACTTGTTGAGCAGACTCAATATCGGAATTCCAAGATGGATGAGTCCTAGCACCTACTAGTGAAGTCGAAAGACTTCTATGTTTCGCTTAGGATTTGGTGAAACATAAAAGAGTAGTGGGAGCCTTATTAGGAAAATGAAATGATAACATTTAACCTTTCTAATATTGTAAGAACATATGCTATATAATGTTATAATAATCTACATCGATAAAGTTGTGCATTTAATATGATTAATAAAACGTTTATCAACTAAGATATACAAATGAACTGAATTGAAGATTAACAAATAGAAATACAAAATACTTACTATTAAATACTTCTGGCATATTAATGTTTTCAATACCCATGCAAGCGCCTAATTTTACAACTACTTAATACGTTCTTAATTTGATCACTTACATGTTTATTTGGTCTAGACCGTGTATTACATTCTATGATTTTTGAACTCTAAAAGAAATACAGGACTATGGATATTTGATCCATATACTATCGCATATAAATGTTATATGGTGAACGGTCACAGTTTGTAATGTATAATATTTCGATGAAGCTAGTTCATTCGAAATAAACTAATAAACAGCATTATGGGATCGAGTATTCAATTTGGTTGATCACAAAAAGGATCTTATTATGTTAAATGTAAAACAGGACCAAAATTATAATATAGATCTAAAAACTCGGTCGCTGAAATGTCAATTTGATCAGTTTACGCAAAGAGCAACATATTTGATGTCCTTAAATGTTAAGGATGATCGAGTGTGCTTTTGTAAAGGGTTCATTACGATATTATAGTAAAGATTTTCTTTTGAATGATTTAACCATTTAGAAAGGAAAACGAATGTACAAAAGTAGATGTGTTTTAAGGTACAGTGGAATGAAGAGAGTGAATGGTCACTTCTGCTTCATAATGAAACATCAAAAACAAGAGTAATAATGAATTATACTTAAATTGGAATAAGAAATATGATTTCTATTTCAAAATGTATTTTCATGTAGAAAATTGCTTCCTATAAGATTTATTTCTTTGAGTTAAAGATATTTGATTAAAGAACTCTCCAATGTAAACTAGTTACAGGATATTAAATAAATAATATATTAAGTGAATGATGGACCTTCAAATTTAGTACGCTATTATAGTAATGGCGGAAATAGTGGGTGTATGACATAGCACTTATTGATTGCATCAAGTTAAGAAAATTGTTTTCCTAAAACATACCGAACATTATTTATGAAACAATGACTATTTTTCAGCGTTGACTGCTAATAGACATAGTTATATTTTAGTGTGAATACTATAAATATTCGTAATGAAATAAAACTACAATATGGTATTTGTTTTCATAACAAAAGTGATGCATTGAAAAATATAGAAGTATCTAAAATTATTTTGGAATTATAGACTAAGACTTAGTTTTGAGAAAAAAAATTATTATACGATTGTGAATCATATGATAATGGTTAATTAAATTTCAAACAATTAAGAGCAATGCACCTATATAGTGGGAGTGTTATGGGAGTTGATGAACTCTTCAGATTGATAGATATTGATGTATACAATCGCAAGTCTATTAATAGCAAAACGGTTCCACGTACTTGGTTATGTTCATTGATGATTTATCACCAACATGGACGTGTCTATTTGATACACATGGAGTATGTTTATGATAAGATCATAGAGTATAAAACGAAAGTAAATAAACTAACATACAATAAAATAAAGTGATTCGATTCTATCGAATAGGTGAGTATATTGGAAAGAGTTCCGAACGTACTTAAAAATAAATAAAGATTCAACCTCAAAAGTCACTCCTTCCTATGATACATAATGATGAATCGATAAGGAGTAGTCAAATTTTGTTAGGCAAAACATGATTAATTGTGAGTGAAGTTGAGTTAACTTTTTTCAATAAGGTCGTGTACTTAAGAGCAGTACACAAGATTAAAATTAATATCATCCAAAGACTAGTTTAAAAAACCATACGAGATATGGGTTTATAAGAAAGCCTTACATATTCTGGGTCAAGGAGTTAGCAGATTGTGCGAGTCAAAAGTCTACACATAATAATTGTTCGTGAGGGATCTTGCATGAATCCCTTCAAAAGGAGTTTGAGAAAAACAGTCACTGGATGACATACTTATGTTTTGAACATAAGTTTTATAAACTAAAATAAAATTAGTTTTATAAATAAGGAAATTCATAAAATGTTTATGAGTACCTATTATGTTGCACTGAGAAACAATTGTTGTTTTAAGAAATACCAACTTCATAGTAAAGGAATTTCTTAGAGAAATTATTGATGGTAAAATGGAACTAGATACGATCCAACGATAAAACTGATTACATGAGGTGAAACGAAATTAACTAACCTAAATGATTTCATTAGAATGTTTAATAAGTATTCTCGCACACTGAAGAGAAACTTTGAGTTTTTTTTCAATGTCGAAAGAAAAAATATTATCCTCGATTATTTAATTGAACCATTAGGAGTGTTGACTCTATAATATGATACGATGCATAAATCCAAAATAGGTTCCAAGTACATTCTCAAAATATTATTTTGATAGTTGTATCCGAAAGGATATGACCCATTGGCCACAAATGTTTCTTTAAGAGAAAGAAAATTGCAGTTGGGATATAGTGAGCCACACTAATAAGAATAATACCGTGAATTTCAATTGCTAAAATTAACGTAAGAGATTCTATATTCAACATGCTCAAGTTAATTCGGATTGACTCACAAAATTATCTCTTGGTATGACTTTGTGTTTGGTACATATGTGTGAAAATAGAAAATTCTAAATAAAGATTTAAAATGGACTGTTTACACATGATAACCAAAGTATCTCAGAGTCGGTGGGAGCGCTATTGAGTTTGTGAGTTTATGGATATGATCCAAGGAATGATAGAGTTTTCATTTTATAAGCATCGAAAATTGAATAAATATTTTGATAGAAATGTCAAATAGTTTGATTATCAATCAAAATGCAGAGGAAGCATGTGTTCATAAGAATAACGTTAACAGGTACA
This sequence comes from Allium fistulosum, assembly GCA_030737815.1. Classification (NCBI taxonomy): domain Eukaryota; kingdom Viridiplantae; phylum Streptophyta; class Magnoliopsida; order Asparagales; family Amaryllidaceae; genus Allium; species Allium fistulosum. The sequence goes on along the minus strand of CM060908.1, from coordinate 406,676,371 downwards.
TATATATTTGTAAACTATAAATAAAAAACATGTCGTTGATTTTTACGATGACTTGTATTAAAATCAACCTTAGTTGTTTTAATACTCAACGTTGGATTGCAAATGATGTCTTTTACGGTGAGTATAAAAAATATTGGGAATGTTTCAAATCGGTATGCAAAGATACCTTATTAAATAGTTTAATACGAAACAAGTAAGATGAATTCATTATACATTAGCAATAGGAATCATCATACATGTTATGTTGTCTATGATATCATGATTTTTTCATGTATTTAATACACTAAGCAAATATCAAAACCAAATTGATATCACTAAATGGATATTTGAAATATTCTCGTGTATTTATGAAATGCTAGAGAATTGTTTAGAGAAACAACAAACTCCTTATGAAGGAGTCTTCGGACTCAAACTTCATAAGTGATATTGAGTAAAATATGTCAATAATAAATTCAAGTTAAGAATCTTTTAGTTGGAAATTTTCCAAATGAACGACTGTAGCCGATTCAATGGAAAAGGCTAAGTACATCGCCTTGAATAGCACAGCAAAAAATAAATGTATATAAATATAAATGCACAAATTTATAAGTGAGTCGAGGGTGATTCCAAATGTTGAGAATCCCATAATATTGTTATATGATAACAATATCACTATATAGTTCATAATAGAACTTAGAGCTCACTGGAAGTCGAGGGACATACTCCGAATTGTTCCACATGATAAAGGTAGTTTATCGGAGAAAGTTGATTGACATAGTTGATAATTGAAACATAATAGCATACCCGTTCACCAAGGGACTGACCAAATTGGTTTCTAGGAAACCGATTGAAAAAATTGGAATAAGATTTCATAATTGACCACAAGTGTAAGTGGGAGATTGATAGAGTTAGGGGTATGTCCTAGAGGCAATTATGTAATTTGTTACATATATTTAAATCGTGGACCAATCTTGTTCAAAATAAAGGGTATTTTCTTTCTATAATATACTTGGTATAATGTGTTACATCAATTAATCAATTTAATTAAAAGCATATTTAATAGAAAATCCATAAATGGTATATTTTGTGATAGTAATTACAAAGTGTTGTAACCATGAGTAATTTATCACGATAAATATAAATATACCATTTTAAATGTTTCTAGTCAAGATGCATCAAGACTGGATATCAATGTATCTGTTGATACTAGAGTACGTAACGCTCTCCAAATATTGGACAGTGTATTGCTCACGACTACTGGCGGCACCTAGGAGTTACATGTTGATGTTATTGGATAACTATAAAATGACTTACTCGATAGTTTTCTGTTGGTTAATATAACTAAGATCAAACAGAAAATATCGATGTGACTGATTTATACAGTTCTCCCGACTTGAGAAAACTGTGGATCTTCAAAATCAAAGCTCCACGTTGATTATAGTCAAATCATGCATTACGTCCATCGAGTGACTATAGTTGGGTCGAGTGAAAGTATTAAAGTGAACCACTATTCAAAAGAGGATTCGTCTCCTTAGTCATATGGGGTTAGTATCACCGTCAATTCAAGTCAACTCATAGTCAAAATCTCTGGCCAGAGCAGTTTCGTTAATAATAATTGTTAATGTTGAATCAAATACTTTGTGTTTGGATTATAGAGCTGAACATGGCGATATTGGAATTTTGACCATTACCAAATTCCATAAGTCCAAAGTGATATAGTTTTGACGAAGAGAATTGGTGTAAATAAATGTAATAACTGGGTAACGCTTAATAATATAAAATTGGATTTTACCGAAACTAATTAAGCGATAAATTTAGCCAAAATGTCACACCACCTGCTAAGTGACGTGTGAACATTAACATTCGAATAGTTCGATGTTAATCGTTGACCGACTTTACACCTAACGAGTCACAGAATCAGAATGATGAATTCTCTTTAGACCAAACGATTTAAGTAGTTTATAATTATTATAAATTAATTAATATTTATAAAATTTTGAAAATGATTTGAGGAATAAATATTATTGTATATATTTATAATGGTTATAAATATATCGATCAATATGCGATATCGACAAGCAATTAAATTAGATTTAAATAATAGTATTTATTTGGGCTTAAATGGGCTATTTGCAAAAATGTAAGATGTTAGTTTGATAGCAGTAGGGCTTGTAGGAGGCGGCTAAAAAGGCTAGAGGGATTTGAAGATGGATGGTTGAGACTTGATGAGAAATGGTATGAGATGCGATCCATATTTCTCTCTATTTCTTACACTATAAAAGGACCTCTAACCCTAATGCAAAAAGGACTTTTTGGCTAACATTTCCTCTTCATTGCTGGCCGATCTCATCAATAAGGAGCTCCGATAAATTCATCTCAAATCAATTCAAAAGACGACAGCTATTGGATAGCTAAAGATCTACGGTTCAAGGATTAGCAATCTGCCGAATCGAGAAGATTTCAAAGGAGAGAGAATTCATCATTACAAAGTGTGCTGTAAGGCATTAGTACTATACTATATGATTTATAATTTCTGGATAACATTATATATTCATATATATATATATATCATTATTATATTGTTAGTTAAGTGAGATTCTTATATGTATCATCAATATTGTCACATATTAGATTGGTTATATGTATATTTTAAGTTATTAAAAAACACTTATATATATTTTTATAGATCTGAAGTGCACAACCAAATAAATTTTGTTTTAATTATTATCATTTTATTAATTAATATATATAATATACTACCTAATTTTAATTATATGACTTATATTTAATAATATCACCATATCATTTTAAAATTTGAACCTATATTTTATAAATGCATATCAAGATAGATTATATTTTTCAGTGGCTGCAAATTAAATTTTAATATTTATTTACTATTATTTAAATCAATATAATATTAAATAAATTATATAAAATAAAATATGTTTCGAAAATTAAATTTTAAATTATTTTATCATCATATAAACTCTTGGCAAAGAATTTAAAAACCATTTTTTTATATTTTAAAAAAAAATTTAATAAACAGCCGAAATCAATCAATTAATTAAAAATATTATTTTGACTCGGAAAATTTTGGAAAAAATTTCATAGCTTTAAAATGTCATTCTTGATTTTCTAAAAATTTAAAATTTAAATAATATAAAACGAAATATTTTTATTGTTATTTTATTGTATTTCGGATAATTAATTAGTATAATTATACATGATTAATATATATACAATTGCAATAAAATATAAATAAATTTCTTTTGTGCTATGCATTCATTCTGGAAAGGTTTAAAAATATATATTTTCTTTAAATACATAATTAATATATATAGATATATATACAATGCAATAGTGTGTGCATATATATATAAATCATTAATATTTTTACATATAAGATATATATATACATATATGTGTGCGTGTCTATATATATATATATATATATAATTTTACATAGTTTTTAATATTTATATAAATAATAAGTTTACATACGTACATATATTTGGACAACATTCAATCCATATAGGATGAGCTAACACGTTCGTTGTGATGTAAATCCCAAAATATGTACACGGGCATGTTATACTTGCACGAATTATTATGCTACGCATGCACACACACATATATGTATATGATACATATGTGTACTATTATATTTGATTGAATCTACGTTAAATAAAATTCTATTTATAATTTATAAATTTAAATGAAATAAGAGATTTTATTTAAATTTAATTTAGTAATGTTCTTAATAAATTGGACTTCATAGGCCCAATATAGATCCACTAAGAGAAATTTTTTTAAAATTCACTTATATCTTTCGCTGCAGGGTGACCCAGTTCCAACAATAATTGATATATCCCATACGCTACAAATCCTCATGATACGATGAGGTTCGATTCACAAATCCATGTTATACAATAAGGTTCAATAAATAAATCATCACTATAAAATGAGGTTAGATTAACAAATCTGCAATATATAATGAGGTTCGACTCACAAATCCTCACTATATGATGAGGTTCGATACATAAATCCTCACTAGACAAAGAGGTTCAATTCACAAATCCTCACTATACGATGAGGTTCGATTCATAAATCCTAACCATATGATGAGTTTCAATTTACAAATCTTCACTGTATGATGAGGTTAAATTTACAAATTCTTATTATACGATGAGATTCGGTATATAAATCCCACTATACGATGGGGTTAGATATAAAATTCTATGGACATTGACTAATTTTAAAGTTGTGGGAACTCGATACAAATTAAGAGAAAGAGTGATAATAGCAAAGTATAACGTAAGATCTAACTCTCCCTACAAAATCTAAAATTCACTTTGTATTCACTCATACGAAGTAAAATTTTGGTGGAACGTGTGTTATATCATAATTTTTACTAAGTTATTTTCGACCTTTAGCTATGAAAGCCTAAACTCGAAAGGAAGATTCTTAGGTACTCATTCCACATGAATACCCAAAGTTTCAACCATACGACCAAAGCCTTGAAGCCCCGATGTATAATTGACTTCTCATTGGTATTAAATGTCAATAATATGTTGTATATAGTATTGCATAGCTCCTTTCGGTATACTAGTCTAAAGGTTAAGCTCACATGTCGAAGCATAGACAATGTCTGAAGGTTAGATGTTGAGTCCAATGACCAGAAGTGGTCCACAATACAATGAAACCGAGCACCACGGGTGTTGCTCGGACCGAAAGCGATGGTCACCGAGGTAACCATAAACCAAAAGTTCAAGCCTCCAAGTAGACCCTAAACCGAAAGTATTAACCACCAAGCTAGTTAATACCGAAATCACTAGGGCTTGCTACTACATTGAGGACACATACTGCCTCCAGATAATAACGAAACCTAAAGGGTAACTCTACTTACAGCAATGACTCAAAGCGGCCATAATCGAGAGCAAAGGCCAAAAACGCCTAACTTAGCGTAAACAGACCGAAGCTGTCTCAACTCAAGGCCAAGAGCGCCTCAGTGTGCAACCGAGATCGATGGCTATGATAGCCTCAAGGTACATCAATGGCTCAGGTAGCCTAAAACATATCTAAAGTATGAGGGTCTAAGCAGCCAAAGCTATATATAGAAGTGTCACACCATTAATCCACGTCAATCTACAAGCAACCAAATGAAGCATCTATTCAAATCTTATCCCCATGGGCGAGCCAAATTATCAATTCATGAGAAAAGCTCTCCACCAACGATAGAGCTATGAGATGCATATAAATATAAGACAGATCCCTAAAAGAGGATTGAATTCATGAACAGACTAAACAGCATACTACATAATCATCTGTAATCGTTCCAACTTTTGAAACTTATGCTTTTTAGATCAAGACCATCAATGGCAGACTTGGCCATCCAAAATTTGTAAAGCCAACTTTGACTTATTTAACCAAGTAGTAAAGAATCTTCTCAAAGGCCAACTCATGAAGCACTATAAATTCATTTGTTCTTATTTTCTAGTACTTTTCTCTTTTACAGCCTTCAACCTAAACTTTTTGCCTTTGGCCATTTTTCTCTTTCAAACTACTACTTGCAGAGCTTGCCTTAGAAACTATGAAGTGTTGGCCTGTGACAAAAAATTTCACCAATATTAGGCCAAAGAATTTTGTAGTTTAATAGTAAAAAAAATGACAACAACGACATATGGTGGAGCATAATGGTATGAACCATAATCCAACAGAAATTGACTCCAAACGCAAAAGGTCGTATGTAGGCAAATATAAACTTAGGACCAATATTTTAAAAATAAGATCAAATGGTACCACCGATCATCACAAAATTAATAATTGAGTATCATGAAATAAATGGTATCATGGAGCTAGTTAGTGTTTTCTTTGTATCAACATTGCTACCCAATCAATGAAATGGAAAGATGCGTAATGTGTTGTCTACAACTTCAAGAAATGCACATGTAAGCTTTTGATTATCTGAAATGTAATGAAACACCCTACACCCTTTAGTATACCCAAAAAGGGCACACTAAAGAATGTGGTGCGTTATAGTTATAGCTAAAACATCACAGAGACAAAGATTCACAAGACAAATAGGTAAAAAAAACGGAAACATTTAAATAGTAATTCATTATTAAGAATTAAACTTCATCAATAAGTCATAAAATAGAATATGTCTAAAAACCAAAATTCTCATGTCTTATGAAAAATATATCTCAGTCACACATCATCAGAGTACATAAATATTAATAATCATCCCTCTCATAAGTACCAGTACATCAAAAGCCAAAAGAAAAATGAAAAGAAGAAGAATATATGAAGAACTCCGAGAATGTATCTCCAAGAAATCTGAATCTACTGTCCTCGACTCCGCTGGCCTACGGGGTAGAAAAGGGGAAATAGAGGAGTGGGTCAGACAATAAGTCTGGTGAGTGAAAGTAATTACTAACATTTCTAAGCAAGATAAAGATAATAGACTAAGCAATAGTTCTAGTATGGAAAGAAATATTGAAAAGATAAAATTGGGATAAAATATTGTTTCTGATTCTGTTTGACTGTTTGCTTTGATTCTTTCGATTGTTTGCACTTGTCTTTAACTACTATGATTAGGCTGAAACCCTAATCCTATTTCAGTTGCTAATTTGATTAGGCCGAAATCCTAATTCTACCCATTGATCGGCCTTCTATCTCTGTTGTGCTACTGTGAACCAATCCTGTTGGTCACATCAAAAGACACATCTTAGCGCTTGGAATGCAGTAGCGAATTATTTACCCTAATCGATGTCGCACGCTCAGTCATCGCCGGTACACACTAACTGTCGCCCCCCATTGTGACCTCTTATTTACTCTAATCAGCATAAGCATGCCCAGCCTCATCTAACTGTTGTGAGACCATCAGTCCTAGACCTGAAAAGGAATGCTGCCCAGCCTCACCTAGCTGTTGTGAGACCATCAGTCCTAGTCCTGAAAGGGAATGTTGTCGGTACTGGTCCTAACAAACAAATTCTAGTTTGCGCCCCTTGCCTAAATCCCCAGATTTGAGCTTCTATCTATTGGCCACTTATTTACCATAATCAGCATAAGCGTGTCCCAGCCTCACCTGCTATTGTGAGACCATCAGTCCTAGATCTGAAAGGGAATGCTGCCGGTACGGACCACTACTTCTGTGTTTGCTTATTAACTTATTCTAAGTTTTAAAATAATCCTCTTCTATTATTTCTTTCTTTTTAATTATAACCTATGTGTTATAACTGTTCTTTTGCTTATTAACTTAATCCAAGATCTAAGTTATAAAATAAGCCTCTTCTGTTACTCTTCTATTTTCTCTTCTTATTTTTAGTTATAATCACTTGTTATAATTATGCTTGCAAATATCTCAAATTTGCCTATTTCAGTCTATCTCCATCTTATTACAATTCTTCTTATTTTACATCTGATTTCTGTAAATTTAGTGTTTTTCTATTTTAATCCATATTTACGAATTCTTCTTTTTTTTATATTTTATTCGCGTAAAAAGGAATAAAAGAAACAAACATTTACAGGCTAAATTCCAACTTAAAACAGATGTAAATATATGTAAATAACTGTAAATAACTATAAATAACTGAATAAAATAACTGAATAAAAATAGCTGAATAAAATAGACTGAAAAGAACTTTTGAAATTTATTGTAAATAACTTATATAAAAACTGTCTCAAAATTGTAGAAAAACTACAACTATTGAGAACTCTATTATTTTAAATACTTAAAAATCTAAATAATTACAAAACACTCACATGTGATCCTTAGCTCTAATCCTTGGCCTTCCCGGATCCACTCCTAGGACGTAGAACATTTTTAAAAAGATCTCCTCCTTAGAAAAAATTTCTATTTAGGGTCCAGCCTCAGGCAATGAACCCAAATAGGAGAAAATCTGAATGAGAAAATTAGCTAGGCCTAGGGTTCTATTTATAGTGTAACTTAGGGATCTCAGACCATTGGATTTGAAGATTAAATCTGGTGCAACCACATCACAGGCTCTCTAGGAACCTTTGGATGGAAGCACGAACGCACAGGATCGCTCGGAAATCAAAATATGACGTGTTCGCTTCGACCTGGACGAATCTACATCCATTAAAAGAGGCGGGTCGAACTAAGCATAGTGGGGGTCGACCTGACTCAAGCTTGGGTCGACCTAGGCCTTGTAATATTTTTTTTTCTTTTTCGTACTGATTTCTTGTTTCTTTCGTATCTTCTTCATACTGACTCGGATTTCGACAAGTTATATATGGAAATTGATCAGGAAATCGCCGTGGACCCAATGGTGCAACTCCCGTAGCCTAATTCTGACAATTTCACAAACTTATTTTATTATTTAATTAATTCGTTAATTAATTATTATAGCTTAAATTTTGGGTTGTTAGATTCTCCCCTCCTTAAAGGATTTCATCCCTGAAATCTCCAAGGACAGAACAATGAAATAAATATTTTCATCAAATTCTACAACTACATATTCAACCATCGTCCATTACATCCATTGTGCTTAAGCTTTCTAATGCAATTTATGATATATGCAATAGTGTAGTGTCAATGTCCCTAACTAATGCAAAAGATTAGGCGGTCTACTGATTCAGCTGACCTCCTTTTATGCAATCATGTCCGTGTCATGTATCCAAATGAATGCAAATTCCCAAATGACAACTGATAGTTCTATATGTGTGCTACACTCATCATCCAAATGCAACAATCATATGAAAATCACTCATTATAGCAACCATGGAAATAAAAATAAAAATGCAAGTGCACAGACATCCATATGCATATGCTTTAGTGATCTAGTTAGGCTGATTCCTAAGAGATAATAGTGCCTAGTGTGTGTATATGCGTCCATTAGCATCCACTAGCAAACACTTGCAACCACTAGCGTCCAACATACATAACATGTTCTAATAACATGTTTACATTCAGTCCTACCATCCATAGGTTAAATCCTAAGATCAACCCTCCCAAAGGATACTAAAGGAAAGAACCTATTTAAAACTAAAGATCGAAATAAGAAATTCAAAACGTACCATCGAAAAGATGTGGATAAGAGGTATGTATTTTCTCCTCGGCCTCCCACGTAGCATCCTTAATACTATCTCCCCACTACACCTTAACCAAAGGGACTTCCTTATTCCTAAGCTTCTTGATATCATATCCAACGATCTTGGTAGGAATGTGACGAACCGATGCTTCTCTCCCCACTTCAACTTCCTCAAGTTGAATGGGTTCTACTACCTCTGCTAAATCGTGCAAGCACTTTCTCAACTGCAAAACATTAAAAATGTCGTGGACTCCCGCGAGCCTCTCTGGTAGCTTTATCCAATACGCCATCTTCACTACCCTTTCCACAATGAGGAACGGTCCTACGAATCTGGGAGCAAGTTTCCCACTTGATGCAAACCTCACTACCTTTCTTAGCGGAGATACCTTAATGAAAACCAAGTCTCCTACCTCGAACTCAATATCCCTTCTCCGCTTATCAGCATAGGATTTCTGTCTATCTTGGACCGTCTTCATTCTTCTTCTAATCAAATTAATCTTTTTCGAAGTCTCTCTAACCATGTTGGGACCAAGTAGCAATCTTTCTGTAGACTCCAACCAACATGAAGGCGACTTGCATGGTCTTCCATAAAGGGCTTCAAAAGGTGTCATCCCAATGCTAGTCTGAAAACTATTATTCTATGTGAATTCCACTAAAGGAAAGTGCTCCTCCTAAGTTCCTCCAAAATCAAGAATGCACATCCTCAACAAACCCTCAAGAACTCTATTAACTCTCTCTGTTTGGCCATCATTTGAGGGTGATAGGCCGTACTCAATCTACGCTGTGTCCCTAAAGCCTCTTACAAGCTTCTCAAAAACTCGTTAGTAAAGATAGGGTCTCTGTCGCTCACTATGCTAGAGAGAACTCCATGAAATCAGACTATCTCACGAACATATATGGATGCCAAATAAGGTGTTGTCCTCTTACTCTTGACTGGAATGAAGTGGGCGCTCTTAGTCAAACGATCTACAATCACCCAAATACTGGTATTCCCCTTCCTAGATCGGGGTAAACCATCTATGAAGTCCATCGAAACACTATCCCACTTCCATTCGGGTACATCTAATGGTTGAAGCAATATGTCAGGCCTCTACTACTCCGCCTTGACCCTTTGGCATACAAGACACTTAGCTACAAATTCTTCTACATCCTTCGTCATGACACTCCAATAAAATATTCTCTTCATATCCCTATACATTTTATCACCACCCGGATGAATAGTCATTCGAGAATGGTGTGCTTCTGCTAAAACTACTCTCATCAAATCACCAGTGCGGGGGACACAAAGTCTTCCATCTCTCCTTAGCCACCCTTTACTATCAATAGAATAGCATTGGAGATGTCTAGAGACCTCTCCGCTGTTAATCCTATCCAGAATATCCACAAGCTCTGAATCCTCTCGCCGCCTTGAGCCAATCTGATCTATGAGGGTAGGCTTAACCTCAAGTTCTGCCAATAATCCAAGAGTAATGTCCGTAGAGGGCTTAAAATCAAAGGTGGAAATAAACTCTAGGCTTTTCCACTCCACGAACATTGGGTTTAAGAGTTGCTCTCTTCCTACTTAACGCATCTACAACTACGTTTCCCTTGCTAGGAGTATAGGCTATCTCAAAGTCATATGATGGCAAAAACTCCATCCAACGATGCTGCCTCAAGTTTAAATCCTTTTGTGAGAACAGGTACTTCAATGATTTATGGTCAGTGAAAAGCTCAAACCTCTCTCCTAGTAGGTAATGTCTTCAAGACTTGAGCGCGAAAACAATAACAGCCAACTCCAAATCATGGGTTGGGTAGTTCTTCTCATGAGTTCTCAACTATCTACTTCTATAGCATACTACCCTCCCTTCCTGCATCAATACTACTCCAAGACCAGTCCCACATGCATCAGTGTATACTGTAAAAGGCTTAGCTCCATTGGGTAAAACTAACACTGGTGCACTAGTAAGGTCCCTCTTTAGCATCTGAAGGAATCCTCATGATCTACGTCCCACACGAATGCGGCATTATTCTTAGTAAGGCGAGTAACCGGTGCTAAAATCTTAGCAAAATCTCTAATAAACTTCCTATAATAACCAGCCAAACCTAGGAAGCTTCTAATTTCGGTGGCATTCTTAAGGGCCTTCCAATCTTGTACTGCTACTAACTTAGCGGGATCCACAGCTATACCCTCTTTTGAGACTACATGCCCTAAGAAACGCACCTCTTCACGCCAAAAGTGACACTTTGAGAATTTTGCTTTCAACTGATGAGCACGAAGTGTGCGAAGAACCTCTTCAAGATGAATAACATGCTCTTCCATACTCTTGGAAAACACTAGAATGTCGTCCACGAACACTACCACAAACTTATTTAGGACATCTCGAAAAACACGGCTCATCAAATCTACAAAATAGGCTAGGGCATTGGTTGGCATAACCAACCACTCAAATAATCCATCGAGTGTCTTAAATGTTGTCTTATCGATGCTATCGTCAGCGACCCTAAGCTGGTGAAATCCAGTGGCTAAGTCAAGCTGAGAAAATACTGAAGAGCCAACTAACTGATCAAAAAGATCGTCTATCCTAGGAAGTGGGTAGTGATTCTTCTTTGTGAGCTTATTCAACTCTCTATAGTCTACGCAAAGTCGAAGGGAACCACCTGCCATTGTAGCAAAGACGACTAGCGCTCCCCACTCAGATCTACTCCGTTTGATGAAGCCTTTCTCCAATAGCTCACCAATCTACTTACTTAACTCCTTCCTCTCCCTAGGAGCCATATGTCTCACAGGCAATGCCACTGGCTTAGCATTGTCATTCAGTAGATCCTAAAGTCGATCTTCCTCTTAGCGGGTAGTCCCTTAACCTCCTCAAAAACATTTGGGAAATCTCTAACAACTGGAACTGAATCTAACTCTTCTAACGATGAATCAAGGGAATAAAGGAAGCTCAACATGAGTGACTCCTATAGGTCACAAGAAACCTCGAGAATCCGCTCGTTACATGTTTCTAATCTAACGACTCTCCTCTTGCAGTTCAATATCACACCATAAGTGGATAAATCAGTCCATCCCCAAAATCATCCTGTATCCCGAAAATCCCAGTAGATAGGCATCACAATCAAACTCTACGCCTAATATAAAAAATTTCAAACCCCTACAAATCATGGATAAATGTGCTGATCCTCCTATGGGGTTTGAAACAACTATAAGGTCTACAACTAGAGAAATATCTAAGTGCAAACAATCAACCAAGGAACTAGAAATGAAAGAATGCCATGCTCTGGAGTCAAAAAGAGTACGAATAGTAAAATCTGAAATAGAGATCAAACCTTCTACAGAGACTTTCCTACCTCGATCCGGTCCACTAGAAGGTGCTGCATCCAAAGCTTGTACTTGCGCTGTAGGTGCGCCTGCTCTCTGCCCTGCCCTTTGAGGACAAGCTCTACTAAGGTGCCCAGATTGCCAACAATTGTAACACCTCCCCTTCATTGTATCCTTACAGTCCTTTGTGAAATGCCCAACCAATCCACGATTTTGACATTTCTCACCCTTCTTGATCTGTCCCTTCTGAGGTCCTCCTCCTTTCTTCTTGTCCTTATCCTTCTTATTCTTCCACCACTGCTTCTTAGAGTTTTCTGATTTAGGAACCTCCTTAACCTCTTCTTTCTTAGCAACATCTGATATAAGAGCCATTTCCGTAACTGACTCATACGTCGCTCCCATAGGTACATGTGTCAATGCCAACCCTTAGAGGGGCTGGTTCAAACCCTTAGCAAACTTGGTGGCCTTCTTATGCGGTGTATTAACAAGCTCCATCCCAAACCGTGATAACTTATTAAACTGATTTATATACTCTTTCACCGAAAGATTCCCTTGCTTCAGACTAATGAACTTCTCCAACTGCATGCTTTCCTCAGCTTGTGACAAGAACTTTCTCACAAACCTTTCCTGAAATCCAGACCAACCAATGTCTCTACCCTACCTCTCTAAAATCTCCTACCAGTAAGAAGCCTCTCCCTTCAGCTGCCAAGATGCAAGCTGAACTCTCTACCAGTCTTCCATTCCTAATAGCCCAAATATCCACTCTATATTCCTCAACCAAGCTCATGCCTCTATGAAATCCTACATGCCAAAAAACGTCTTGCCTTCTAGACTAGCGAAGTCCTTGCATAGCTTAGAAAAATTAGCTGCTACAGGTGGATTAACGGGATCTCCACTCGCTGGTGCTGCATTAGGCGCTTGCCCTTGCACCTCTGGCACCGTAGCTTGGAGGTATCTACGGAACCAGCCAGGGACTTGGACACCCTCTGGAAGATTTGGGGCGTTCTCCATTCTATGCAAAGAAAAGAAATTTTAGGCTCGAAAAAATCGAAAGAAGGTTGAACTGGACTTTGAGGGGATTTCTATAAAAACTCTCTTATACTTGAAAACTAGTTCTATAATAAGAGTTTCTTTCTGAAAAGTACTTTTAAAGATATGTTTTTTGAAAAATATTTTATTTTTAAAACAAGTTTTTAGGAATCCTATAACCTCAGGCTCTAATACCAAGTGAAATACCCCACACCCCCTTAGTATACCCAAAAAGAGCACACTAAAGAATGTAGTGCATTTTAGGTATAGCTAAAAAATCACAAAGACTAAGATTCACAAGACAAATAGGTAAAAACAGTGGAAACATTTAAATAGTAATTCATTATTCAGAATTAAACTTCATCAATAAGTCATAAAAACAGAATATGTCTAAAAACCAAAATTCTCATGTCTTATGAAAAATATATCTCGGTCTCACATCATCAGAGTACATAAATATTAATAATCATCCCTTTCATAAGTACTAGTACATCAAAAGCCAAAAGAAAAATGAAAATAAGAAGAATACATGAAGAACTCCGGGAATGTATCTACAAGAAATCTGAATCTACTGTCCTCGACTCTGTTGGCCTATGAGGGAGAAAAGAGGAAATAGATGAGTGGGTCAGACAATAAGTCCGGTGAGTGAAAGTAATTACTAGCATTTCTAAGCAAGATAAAGATAGTAGACTAAGCAATAGTTCTAGTATGGAAAGAAATACTGAAAAGATAAAACCGGGGTAAAATACTATTTCTGATTCTTTTGACTGTTTGACTATTTGCTTTGATTGTTTTGATTGTTTGCACTTGTCTTTAACTGCTGTGATTGGGCTAAAACCCTAATCCTATTTCAGTTGCTAATTTGATTAGGCTGAAATCCTAATTCTACCCATTGATCAGCCTTATATCTCCGTTGTGCCACTGTGAACCAATCCTGTTGGTCACAGCAAAAGACACATCTTAGCGCTTGGACCGCAGTAGTGAATTATTTACCCAAAATGATGTCGCTTGCTCAGTCATTGCCGGTACACACTAACTATCGCCCCCTGTTGTGACCTCTTATTTACCCTAATCAGCATAAACGTGCCCAACCTCATCTAATTGTTGTGAGACCATCAATCCTAGACTTGAAAGGGAATGCTGCCCAGCCACACCTAGCTGTTGTGAGACCATCAGTCCTAGTCCTAAAAGGGAATGCTGCCAGTACTGGTCCTAACAAACAAATTCTAGTTTGTGCCCCTTTCCCAAATCCCCAGATTTGAGCTTCTATCTATTGGCCACTTATTTACCATAATCAGCATAAGTGTGTCCCAGCCTCACCTGTTATTGTGAGACCATCAGTCCTAGATCTGAAAGGGAATGCTGCCGGTACGGACCACTACTTCTATGTTTGGTTATTAACTTATTCTAATTTTTAAATAAGCATCTTCTATTATTTCTTTCTTTTTAATTATAACCTATGTGTTATAACTGTTCTTTTGCTTATTAACTTAATCCAAGATCTAAGTTATAAAATAAGCCTCTTCTGTTACTCTTCTATTTTCTCTTCTTTTTTTAGTTATAATCACTTGTTATAATTATGCTTGCAAATATTTCAAATTTGCCTATTTCAATCTATCTCCATCTTATTACAGTTCTTCTTATTTTAAATCTGATTTCTGTAAATTTAGTGTTTTTCTATTTTAATCCATATTTGCGAATTCTTCTTTTTTTATATATATTTTATTCGAGTAAAAAGGAATAAAAGAAAAAAAACATTTACAGGATAAATTCCAACTTAAAACAGATGTAAATATATGTAAATAACTATAAATAACTAAATAAAATAACTGAATAAAAATAGCTGAATAAAATAGACTGAAAAGAACTTCTGAAATTAACTGTAAATAATTTATATAAAAACTGTCTCAAAATTGTAGAAAAACTACAACTATTGAGAACTCTATTATTTTAAATACTTAAAAATCTAAAATAATTACAAAACACTCACATATGGTTTTTAGCTCTAATCCTTGGCCTTCCCGGATCCACTCCTAGGACGTAGAATATTTTTAAAAAGATCTCCTCCTTAGAAAATTTCTATTTAGGGTCCAGCCTCAGGCAATGAACCCAAATAGGAGAAAATCTGAATGAAAAAAATAGCTAGGTCTATGGTTCTATTTATAGTGTAGCTTAGGGATCTCATACCATTGGATTTGAAGATTAAATCTGGTGCAACCACGTCATAGGCTCTCTAGGAACCTTTGGATGGAAGCACGAACGCACAGGATCGCTCGGAAATCAAAATATGACGTGTTCGCTTCGACTTGGAAGAATCTATGTCCATTAAAAGAGGCGGGTCGACCTAGGCATAGTGGGGGTCGGCCCTAAGGTTGACCTGACTCAAGCTTGGGTCGACCTAGGCCTTGTAATATATATTTTTTTCTTTTTCATTCTGATTTCTTGTTTCTTTCGTACCTTCTCCATACTGGCTCGGATTTCGACAAGTTATATATGGAAATTGATCAGGAAATCGCCACGGACCCAATGGTGCAACTCCCGTAGCTCGTTTCTGACACTTTCACAAACTTATTTTATTATTTAATTAATTTGTTAATTAATTATTATAGCTCAAATTTTGGGTTGTTACATGTAAGCTTTTGATTCTCGGAAGGTTCAAATTTACTTACTCCTGGTAACTAAAATAGCATCAAAATTAAGAGCTAAGTCGAGTTCATAAATAACCAACGATATCTTGAGTTCATCCCACCAAATCAGTGAGTTAAGACAAGACTGCTCCCTGAACCCAAAATTAAATCACAAGTTAAAATCATGCAACAGTAATTCGAATACGTCAGAATATAGATTTAGCATTTAAACGAGTCTTAATCTTGCCACATGCCACATACTAGCCATGTTTATCACTCGCGTGGTAAAAAACGAGTGATAGACTTGTATTAAGCGGTGTAATATGGAACGAGCATTATGAATCTTGCCATAGAATAGGTTTTCATGCATGTATCAAACGAGGTTGTATACACGTAGATAAATGGCTAAACATGGTGTCAATAAAGAGCCAGCACATGTGTATATAGCAAGATTCAATGACACCCCTATTTTTAGCACTCCAAATACCCCTTAATTTCCACCGTTGGATTCAACAAAGCAATAGAGTTTCATTGAACCTTGCTTATATATATATATAAGCGTTCAATGGCATACCGAATAGTGCAATACCCCAAATGCCCCCTGATTTCCACCGCAAACTCCGATTTAAATAATAATTGTTTCTCTCTCATTCCACTACCACTATTATTTAAATCGAAGCTTGTGGTTGGGGTGTTATGGTGCAACACCCCCAAATGCCCCCTGATTTCCACCACAAACTCTGATTTAAATAATAGTTGTTTCTCTCTCATTCCACTACCACTATTATTTAAATCAAAGCTTGTGGTGGAAATCAGAGGACATTTGGGGTATTATATTATTTGAGGTGTGTGTGTAAGGATCAGCAACCCCCTCTATTCAGCCCCCAAACGTAGTCCCCTAATTTCAGCCACTCATTCCAGTTTAAATAATAATATTCTCTCTTTTATCACTATACAATTATTTAAATAGGAACGAGTGGTTGAAATTAGAGGGCTGCATTGAGGGCTGAATAGGGAGGGCTATTGATCCTTCATACATACATACATACATACATATATATATACACATATATATACATACATATATATACACACACATATGTGGACACAAAATATGATACAATGGTCTTGATCGTTGGACCCTCATTATGTTCGCATTTGGGGTTGAAATTAGATGATAATCCAACAATTAAGTTCCATTGTATCACCAACTTACGCCCTAATAGAATTTCCAAATATATCTAAGTGTTGAGTGTGTGTGTGCGTGTGTGCATGTGTATTTGTATATGTGTGTGACTAAGCATCATCTTCTATTGCTTGTAATATTTGTATACACACACACTTCAAATCTACGGTTGAAACAAGAGGTACGATTGACATAGATTTAACATTTTGAATATAGTACAAGTTTCTAATGATCATGTCACCCTCCCCACTTTGTTTTCAAAGCAAAAAGTTTATGAAACAAAGTAATGTACTATCGATATGTTCTATCTATTGGCAAGATCACTTATACAAAAAATGAAACATTTATAAACTTTTAACTTCTTCAAAATTATCTTCCAAATTGACGGTTAATATATATCTTTTCGAAGTTTCATATTCATTTGCGGTTTTAAAGAAGTTAAAAGTTTTTAAGTAATTCAAATTATTATATAGATAGATGGTCTCGATAAGAATGTCCCAACATGGGCATTTTGTGAGCATTATTCATCACAAAATCCCAATATTCTACTACCAAGTAGCAACGATCGACTCGATGTTAAGAACATTGATTAAGTGTTATTTTCGATTTTCAGCACATTAATTTTCTAGTTCGATCATATAACACTCATGTGCATTTGTGCATTTGTTTGCAATAAGCGATTCCTAACAAAAACAAAACAAGATAGGAAAATTAAAAAGTTTTTTATTTATAATAAATGTTCAAAACCTCGATAATAAGTGTTCAAAACTTCTAGTTCAAATTCAATAAGTGGTATATTAGTTATTATTACATCTTTTTTAATGTTGAATGGTTAGTTTTTCCAATTACATCCCTAGATGAGCTTTCTTAATTACAATATTAAAGTAGTGATTGAGTTTTGATTTATTTTTTCCTACTACATTTTCTCTTTCTCACCACATTTTTATTTCTCAAATTTTCTTTTTAGATTTTACAGAATTACCACTATCTTTTTTATAATGTATTAATTATTTAAAGAAACAATATTAAAAAAATTGTCTGTTAAGAAAATCAATCACATTTAATTTGATCGGATTAATAGGTTTTCTATATTTTATCAAAATAGTTTTAACTTTTAGATTTTATATTTGATTGAATTTATTTAAGAAAGTTTTTATTTATTTATACATATTAAGGAGTAATATTGTTTTAATAATTTTTTAATTTAGTAAAAGAAAATCCATCTAGAAATTTAAAAAAAGGCAAACAAACAACTACTTTAATATTCGTTATTTAGCATTCAAATATCAACAATCAGAACGGTAAGCAAACACAACGTTGGTTTAAGTTTCTAATTTCTTCTCCTTTTCGTTTAATTTGTATTCTTTACTATCACCTAACCTTCAACATCTTCGCATCATCTAACCTTCTCTCTTCATCTCCACTTCGAAAATCTTTATCAAATTAATAACACTCATTTTCTCGCACGTCAGACCAAATAATATTTCTTATCATTGTATGGACAAAATGGTGATTCAAAAGCAATAAGAATAATGGAAACAACCAAAGGATCTTCATGGGTACATCAAATATTAAGGAAATAATCAAAAGATTAATGTTTTGTGGTTTTAAGTCCAACATTGAGTTTTTCCCCATTGACTCTAATAGATTATTATTTATATTTAATGATGATTTTGAGTATTGGAGGCTTAGTCTATAAAAAAATGGAGGTGGATAATGTGATTATAGTGTTTGATCATATGCATATAAAAAAGCAGGTTAAAGTTGAATAAACTTAAAAAGTAATTGAGTCCGATAATGTGATTATGTAAGTCATGTTACTTACAAAACCACCATTGGGGTATGAATGAATATCTTACATGCCACATAGGAGAAAGATGCAATGCTTTATACTCTTTGCTAGGATACTCTAACAAATAAAAATTACATAATTCGCTCTGATTCAAAAAAAGAGAGACAAACAAACAAAAGAATAAGGACGATGAGAAGGAAATTGAAATGATATAGATCCATATACGTGTGTATAACGCTATTATGGTAAAAATAATTTTATAATTAACATACTATTACCAATCAATTGAAAAACAAACTATATCGGTACATTAGTATAATCGGTACAGTAATGGTAAATTTATCAATTTCAGCATTAAAATATTAGCGATATTTTTGCAAAATCGACGGTAATGATAATTTACCAATTCATTTATAATACATGAATATTAATATAATTAGTTATGCTACGTGTTTTAAAAGCAAGCAAAAATCATATTTAGTTTAGACATTGAGTTGAAATGCTTATTGCATTTCTTTTCTTTTTCATTGATTATTTTATTAGTTGATGCGATGAAATGCATACCGAAGTACCACTATAGTGTGAAAATATCAAACTTTTTATTATTATTTTGGCAAACATCAATTCACCATTATTAATGTAACAGTTACCAATTTATCAACGTAGAAGACTTTGGTATAACAACAGATCGGTAACAGTAACGGTAATTGTATGTGATTTCAGCTTACCTGTAACGACCCGTATTTTTACGGATCGAAAAGTTCGTTAAAATCTGGAATTTTCTGCATTTTTAAGTCGTTTCAGATTTTGGGTAGAATTTGGTTAAGTCTTAAGTCGTGACCGACTTAAGGGTTTTAGGTCGTAAGTCGTTATGTCGTGGTAGCTTAGGTCGTAGGATGTTGGAGCGACCTAAGGTAGTTAACGACCTAAGGGGTAGGTCGGGGACGACTTAAGGAAGTTTTACGACCTAAGAGATAGGAGGCAGCGACCTAGTAGTTGGGTTAGCAAAGTTAGGTCGTAGCCAGGTTTAGTGTTAGGTCGCACTGTCCTGAGTCGTACCTAAGTATTAGGTCGTTTAGAAGATAAGTCGTATGGTGGTTTAGGTCGTGGGTTAGTTTGGAGCGACCTATAGAAGTAGCGAGTTAACGACCCAGTAGTTAACGACCTAGTGGTTCCGAGTTAGCATAGTTAGGTCGGCAACGACCTAAGGAGTTAGGAGATAGCAGTTTAGCGACCTAGTATATAGTTAGGTCGGCAACGACCTAGGCAGCAGTGAGCGACCTAGGAGTTTGGTGTTAGGTCGTTTGAGCGACTTAAGTGTTAGGTCGTAACACTGTTAGGTCGCGTGGGTTGCTAAGTTGTTAGGTCGCAAGGTTTTATAAGTCGTAGGTCGTAACTTAGTAAGTTGTTAGGTCGTAGAGGCGGTCTGCGTTAGGTCGCTGGGTTCTGCCTAAGTGTTAGGTCGTACCTGTTGTTAAGTCGCGCCTAAGTGTTGGGTCGTTGGATCTGGTTAGGTCGTAGGTCGTAGTGGCGTGGGCTGTTAGATCGTAGGTCGTGACAGTTAGGTCGTGACAGTTAGGTCGTGGACGACCTAAGGGAAGCAGACGACCTAAAATTCTGCCTATAAATACTCGGCCATTTCTTCATTTTTGGGATCCGGATTTCGAAGCGACGAAGTGCTGCCATTTTGAGAGCTCGACTTCTACACTTCTTCACTTCTTTTCTCCACTCTAATCTAGTGATTCCTTCCATCCATATTGAAGATCAAATCGAAGATCGAAGAGCTTAGATTGAAGATCTACATTCTTCGAAGAGAGATTTCACCGTTTAAAGCGGATTCGTGATAAATCGAGATAGATCCTTCGCTGTCCAGATCTGAAGCGTGTTGATTTGAGGTTGTTTTGGTGATTTGGTGAGTGGTGATTATCTCTCACACGGATCCAAAGGAGAAGATCGGATCGTTGACTTGATTTTGTGTTAAAATAGTGATTTCTATGCATTTTTGTAAACCTAAGTGTAGATCCATGTAGATCCATTGTTCATGATGATTTGACAACCATTTTTGTACATGTTAACCTATGCAAGTTCATTCATCAAGATTATAGAGATATTATTCATGTTTTCATGCTTGTTAGACTTTCAACTCTTTAATTACGAAATTGCCATTATTGTTATAATTGTCCATTTAGCTTATATTTGAATGCTTGATTACTTGGATTGATGTTTGACTTGATTGATTGTGATGCAGCTCAAGGTGAAGGTCTAAGTCGTACACGACTTAAGGGGCTAAGTCGCACACGACTTAAGGAAGTAACTATAGGTCGTCTACGGCCTAAGGAGGCATGTGAGCAGGAGCTACGACTTAACTGGAAACCAGGGGAAGGAGCTAACTCGAGTTTACGACCTAAGGAAAAGATTCTGGGTCGTCTACGACCTAACGGATTAGGAGGAAAAGGGCTACGACTTAACAAAGGTTTAAGTCGCTCGGAGTTGATAAGTCGTCCACGACTTACGGAGAAGGCCACGGAAGGAGCGGTTCAAATTGAGGATGAAGTGTT
Organism: Allium fistulosum; assembly: GCA_030737815.1. Lineage (NCBI taxonomy): Eukaryota > Viridiplantae > Streptophyta > Magnoliopsida > Asparagales > Amaryllidaceae > Allium > Allium fistulosum. Next base: position 406,654,849 of record CM060908.1, on the reverse strand, counting down.
AAGTCGGCTACGATTTAAGGAAGGAGTTAAGTTGGAAGCGAGTTACGGAAGTGAGTTATGACTTAGTTAAGTCGCACAAGTTAAAAGCGAACCCTCTTAAGTCGCAGAAGCTTGAAACCGAAGATCCTGATGTTGCGTCAATCTGGGCCGTTGATATCTTAAGTCGTGAACTGGGTTAAGCTGCGTATCATTGAGTCATGTACTTGGTTGTAATTTGTTAAGTCGTCACCGACTTATGTTAAGTCGTGAGTCGTAAGTCCTGTACGACTTAAGTGTTGAGTCGCTATGTTGTAATATGTAGGTTATTTCTTAAGTCGTAAATCGTTTATCTTTGAGTCGCGTGTGTTGTTTGTTGACTTTGTTTGAGTCGTCGCTGTAGATGAGTCGTCACCGACTTATAGGTAAGTCGTAAGTTGTTTCTTATAGGTCGAAGACGACCTAAGTACTTGTAATTTTGTTGTTTTTTCGTGTGAGTTGTAAAAAGCTATAAATAGGCCGGTGGTGCCATTTGTAATAGTTTAGTTGATTTGAAATAAAAACTTTGTTTTGTTAGCTTTGTGCTTTCACCTAATTGGTAGTCGAGTGTAATCTCCTATCTCCTCTTTCGGTTAATCGAGTGCGCTCGATTCAACGATTGTAGAAGCCGATTCGTGGAATCTAGTGCGCTAGATCAACGCTCGAAGAATTGAAGATCTTTGAACCCGGTATCGTGCGCGATCAACGAGTTCGGGATAGCTAGAGTTCGGTATCTTTGGATCAACGAATTCGGGCATTTCAGTATTCATCAACTCACCGATTGCTACTTTTAACGATCTACATCGTTTTTGATTAATCCGGTGCGTCAGTTTGGTATCAGAGCTTGTTCTAGCAAATCATAGCTAGATCGAGACTTGGAGCCTAATCATTTTGGTGTTTGAAGATTGGAAGTCATTCACCACGGCCGAGAGCAAGAGGGAAGTGTTCGACTTTGTATTGAAGATTGTTTGATCGGATTTGTATTGGAAGCCGAAACTTTGTCCATCGTGTTCATCGCGATTTGCAACGAAGTGGAAGTTTTCGATCCGTTTCATTTTGGATCAAAGTTCGAATTGTGTTTGAAACTTGAAGTGTGAATTTTGTTTGAAGAGTTTGTGAAATAATCAATCATGCCGCCGAGAAGAGCTAACCGTCATCAAAATGTTGAAGATTTGTATAAGCTGGAAGATGCCGAGCAAATGGAGCAACGTATAAGTGACAAATTCAATGAGAAATTGGATGAAGGCATTGGGAGGTTAGAGAAGCTTATGACGGAGATGAATCAAAACCGGAGAAGGGTTTCACCCGAATCTAATCACGAGAGAAGTAGAGTGTCACCACATTCTAATCAAGGGAGAAGTAATAATGATGACCATAGAAGTGTGAGCCGAGACAGTTATAGAAATGTTGATGACCGAGATCGTGTTCGGAGGAATGTAGATAGAAGGGATGGTGGTAGACATGAAGGGAGTAGAGATGTTGGTGGTCAGAATCGACATCGATATACATCTGATTTTGAAGAGGAGTATGATGGTGGTAGTATTCAAGGAAGAGGTCAAGGAAGAAACTATTCTGAGTATGATCACAAGTGGGAGTCGGGGATGAAGACTGAAATTCCTGAATTCAAGGGTGGTATGCAAGCGGAGGAGTTTCTAGATTGGGTGGCTAATGTTGAGGAAATTTTTGATTTCAAAGAAGTTCCAGAACATCGTAGAGTGAAGTTGGTTGCTACAAGGTTGAGGGGTAGAGCTTTGGCATGGTGGCAGCAAACCAAGCTTACACTTGAACGAATGGGGAAGTCAAAAGTTGAATCTTAGGAGAAGATGAAGAAATTGATGAAAGCAACGTTCTTACCTTACAATTATCAGTCATTGATGTATCAACGTTTGCAGAATTTGAGGCAGGGCAAAAAAACTGTTAATGATTACGCAGATGAGTTTTACCAGCTTATTGCGAGGAATGATATTATGGAAACGGAGGAGCAGCTGACATCTAGATTCATTGGGGGGTTGCGAACACAGATTCAGGACATAGTGAATATGTTTGATCCAAGATCTGTCGCCGAAGCATATCAGAAAGCACTTGCTTGGGAGAAACAAGGAAGGAGAGGAGGTGGTATGTTTACAAATTCCAATAACCAGAACAAGGATGTTAGTAGCAGTGCGAATGAATCCAAAGTCATTGGTAAACCGATTGTGAATGAAGCCAGCAAAACAAAAGCCAATAGTAATCTCAAATGTTTTAATTGTCAAGAGTTTGGCCATAAAAGTAATGAGTGTACAAAGCCCAAGAAGCGAGCAATGATTACGGGGATTGAGAATGAAGATGAAAAGGTAGAGTGTGTCAATTCAATATCTGTTGAAGAAGAAGAACTATTGTCTGGAGATGAGGGTTGTAGTTTGTTAATGAGAAGATCGTGTCTGACACCAAAGCAGGAAGAAGATTCAAGTTGGTTAAGGAGTAACATCTTTCAATCAACATGTACAATCTTGGGAAAGGTCTGTAAATTTATCATCGATGCAGGGAGCTGTGACAATATCATTTCCTCGGAAGCTGTAAAGAAGTTGTCATTGAAAACAGAAAAACATCCACACCCCTACAAATTAGCTTGGTTGAGAAAAGGAGGGGAAGTGAAGGTTAATCGAAGAGCTTGTGTTAATTTTTCCATCGGAAAGAAATACAAGGACGAAATTTGGTGTGATGTAGTCGACATGGATGTATGCCATCTGTTGTTGGGAAGACCATGGCAATACGACAGGGCTGTACAACATGATGGACGCGCAAACAGTTACAATTTTATGTTCGATGATACACGAATTGTTTTGATTCCTAAAAAGCGTCAACAGAGTGGAAATAAACTGGAGGAAATCGAGGAGCTAAAGACTTTGTTGTCTTTAAAGGAATTTGTTGAGGTGAAAGATGAAGTCGATTGTTTACAATCACCAAAGTGTGACGAAGATGAGGTTGTTGATTTTCAACCAACGAAATCTGATGAACATGAGGTTGAGAATTCACAATTAGCAAAGTTGGATGAGAACGAAGAAGATAAGTCCGGAAATGAAGAGGGTAATTTGTTGGTGAAAGAGGTGGATTCGATTAGTCTATTATCTACAAAAGAGTTTATGTTGAATGGAAACGAAATCAGTAGGGATCTTGAACCTCCTGAGGAGGTTAAATCGATGGTGAATGATTGTGAAGAGGTAATTCCTGATGAGTTGACCAAGGAAGTATTGCCACGGGGAAACGCACATCATGTTAATCAAGTGACCAGTGCTATTGTACCATATATGCCACGCAATCAGATGTATCCGACAGAGCTGGTGGAGTTGAGAGGACTGGTTGATGGGTTACTATTCCAAGGAAGGCAGTTGTAAATTCCTGATCGCAGTTGGCAAATTAAAGTTATCAAAGACATGCATAAAGAAAGATACGAGGGACGTGATCATACCATACAGTTGGTTACAACGTTTTGTTTAGGCCGTCAATAAGAAAAGGAGTTGAAATATTTGTTCGGAAGAGTCAAAGTTGTCAAAGTGTAAAGAAAACCGTAACGAAGTCAGGATTTTGTGTATCATTATCTATACACATTAGATCATGGGAGGACATAAATATGGAGTCTGTTTTGGATTTGGTAAAGACACAAAGTGACAATGAATCTATCTACTTGATGGTTGAACGATTTCTTGTTGTTCACGAGGCACAGAGTATCGAAGACAAAGAACTGCTAAATTCGAGGACGAATTTCTCTCAACCAGGGGAGGATGATGCAGCTCAAGGTGAAGGTCTAAGTCGTACACGACTTAAGGGGCTAAGTCGCACACGACTTAAGGAAGTAACTATAGGTCGTCTACGGCCTAAGGAGGCATGTGAGCAGGAGGTACGACTTAACTGGAAACCAGGGGAAGGAGCTAACTCGAGTTTACGACCTAAGGAGAAGGTTCTGGGTCGTCTACGACCTAACGGATTAGGAGGAAAAGGGCTACGACTTAACAAAGGTTTAAGTCGCTCGGAGTTGATAAGTCGTCCACGACTTACGGAGGAGGCCACGGAAGGAGCGGTTCGAATTGAGGATGAAGTGTTAAGTCGGCTACGACTTAAGGAAGGAGTTAAGTCGGAAGCGAGTTACGGAAGCGAGTTATGACTTAGTTAAGTCGCACAAGTTAAAAGCGAACCCTCTTAAGTCGTAGAAGCTTGAAACCGAAGATCCTGATGCCGCGTCAATCTGGGCCGTTGATATCTTAAGTCGTGAACTGGGTTAAGCTGCGTATCATTGAGTCATGTACTTGGTTGTAATTTGTTAAGTCATCACCGACTTATGTTAAGTCGTAAGTCCTGTACGACTTAAGTGTTGAGTCGCTATGTTGTAATATGTAGGTTATTTCTTAAGTCTTAAATCGTTTATCTTTGAGTCGCGTGTGTTGTTTGTTGACTTTGTTTGAGTCGTCGCTGTAGATGAGTCGTCACCGACTTATAGGTAAGTCGTAAGTCGTTTCTTATAGGTCGAAGACGACCTAAGTACTTGTAATTTTGTTGTTTTTTCGTGTGAGTTGTAAAAAGCTATAAATAGGCCAGTGGTGCCATTTGTAATAGTTTAGTTGATTTGAAATAAAAACTTTGTTTTGTTAGCTTTGTGCTTTCACCCAATTGGTAGTCGAGTGTAATCTCCTATCTCCTCTTTCGGTTAATTGAGTGCGCTCGATTCAACGGTTGTAGAAGCCGATTCGCGAAATCTAGTGCGCTAGATCAACGCTCGAAGAATTGAAGATCTTTGAACCCGGTATCGTGCGTGATCAACGAGTTCGGGATAGCTAGAGTTTGGTATCTTCGGATCAACGAATTCGGGCATTTCAGTATTCATCAACTCACCGATTGCTACTTTTAACGATCTACATCGTTTTCGATTAATCCGCTGCGTCAGATTGCTATGAATTAGATGATTGATGATTTGTTTTAGACAAGATGGTCGAAGATGATTCAAAAGCTAAGGGAAAGGCTCTTGAATTGGAAAAGCTGCTCGTGGCATATGTAGCGGATGATGAAGCTCATATGGATAGATTCGATGATGATGTTGAGATTAGACTTTGCTATGATGATGATGAGGCGAAGTATGATATGAGATAGTCTTGGTCTAATCCAGACGGGATCATTCCAAGCATGTTGATAACTCGGTGAAATGGTTCGAGTTGAGGATAATGGTTTGCTCGAGAGGCGCTTGAGCTAGTATGGAAATAGTCGTCGAGGAGGATGACTAGGAGGCTGAGATCTCATCGTTGTTGAAGGTTCTAGCATGCTCAAAGCAAGAGTACGTTGGGCAGATTAGATAGTCCCTGAAGGCTAATGTTTGATAGTCAAGTACTCTGGGCAGATTAGATAGTCCTAGGCACGGGTCATGATGACGTGCGGAGTTATGTCTAGAACCGGGGTTTCCATTAGCCCTTGACGGACGGCTGAAAGAATGTGCCGGTCATTCAATTAACGGTGGTATTGAGGCAATGATAACAGTGATAGCCAGAGTCATGGATGTTTGGTTGTATCGTCATTCGGACTCAAGAGCGGTATTTTCTGGGTGCTTATCTGATTTAGGCCTTGGTACTTGGAAAACATCGCCCTTGACTCGAATGATTATTACTTTACTTTAAATTGTATGCTCTGCTATGTTGCTTCTGCTTAGTGTGTGTCTGGGGGCTATCACTGTAGAAAGAGGTGGAGTGGGAGGGTTGTATTCCTATTCCTTTTCCTTTATGCTCTTTTGGTATGTTGTTAGTTAATTTACTACTCACTAAGACTGTTGTCTGACTCAAGGCTTTATGTTTTAAATCTTATTGCCTTGGGCTATTCGTCCATTTTGGGACGGGCAGACTAGGTAGCAGGTGACAGGTGCTGTTCTTGCTTTCCACGTTGCTGATGACGAAGACGAGCTGGAGTATTGCATATTATCTTCTTACTATATGTACTGGATGTTCCGCTGCTTTGTATATTCTCTGAGTGTTATGTAGTGAGGCTGGTTGTATTGACTATCTAGATGTTTGTATCCAACTATTATGAAGTTTTATTGATGAAATTCTATTCTGTGAAGCTTCACTATATATATATTCTATTGTATTTTGTCCATGCGCTGTGAGTAATACGATAGATTCTGATGTTTTAATTTACCCTGGCAATCGTCCATGGTCGCCTGGCACACTTTACAGCGCACTATCTCTAGATTCGGTGCAGGGGTCATGGGCGGTCGTCACATTTGGTATCAGAGCTTTGGTTAATCGATTTTACCCAACGCTCGCTGACATAACTACGTATGAGAGACGTAATTGTATTTTGATGGATGATTACTATATATAATATAGTAGCTTAGTAGAGTTTGAGTCCTTTATGCAGTTGTTTCTCTAGATATGCTAATCATTCCTTTTTATAGATATTGAGAATGAGTCGAAGAGGGAGACCAGCTGCTAGGGAAGGCCGTGCTACTGAAGGGGCTGCTGATTATGCTGCTATGTTCGAAGCTATGATGACTTCGATCATGAGAAGGATGCCAGCTCCGGGGCCATCGGTGGATGTTGGAGTTCAAGTTCAAACTCCAAAACCGGTGGATTTTGCTAAGTTGTGTAAGGACTACACTGTTCTTGGAGGGAAGGTTTTCTTGGGAACAGAATCAACCATTGATGTCCAGAGATGGATAGATGCTTGTAGAAGGATCTTTGGTGACTTGGGAATTGAGGATGCGACTAAGAGGAAGTTAGCATCAAGGTAGCTTCAAGGAAGAGCTTCTGATTGGTGGAACTCTATCACTATTGATACTCCGGAGGAAGAGATCACTTGGGAGCAATTCCAGGCTAGATTTGAAGCTAAGTTCATTTCTACAGCTCAGAAGTCTGTTCTGTTCAAGAAGTTTGTGGAGCTCAAGCAAGGTGGAAGACCAGTTCTTGAGTATGTTTCTAAGTTTGAAGCATTGTCCAAGTATGCCCGGTCGTATATTGAATCTGCTTATCAGAAGAATGAGAAGTTTGTGACAGGCTTGGACAGTTATCTTGGGAGGCAGTTGGTGGATCATTTGGACGATTCATTTGAGAAGCTTGTGGAGAAAGCTCTCAGGCATGAGAGTCTGTTTCCTAAGGAAGGATCTGTTGTTGCTGAGACCAGGGGAGAGTCTAAACCACAGTAGGGTGGAAACAACAAGAGGAAGCAGCAGCAGCAGAAGGGAAGGGATGGCCAGAAGAAGCCGAAAGGCGAAGTGACTTGCTACAATTGTCAACAGAAGGGCCATTTCTTTAAGGATTGTAAGAATCCGAAGGTACCAATGAAGTGTCACAACTGTGACAAGCCGGGGCATATCAGGAAGAATTGTCCAGAACCGAGGAAGGACAAGCAGATTGTGCAAGCTTATGCTTTGGGAGCTGTTCCATCGTCTTCGAAAGCTCCTACCACTGAAGAGAAAGGAAAGAGTGTGGTGGTTCAAGGTACTCTTTTCTTATGTGGTGTTCCAGTTAGAGTTCTGTTTGATACTGGGGCGTCGCATTCGTTTGTTTGTAGTGAACTTGTAGGCCGGTTGGGTTTAGAACCGGATATTGTTGATAGGCCATTGGTTGTGACTAATCCAGTTGGGGGTTCGTCTTGTTTGTGTATGTTATGCCGTGGTCTGATTGTATCGAGTCATGATTGCTCTTTTGTTTGTGATTGCTTTGTTCTGAACTTTGCGGGATTCGGAATTATTTTGGGTATGGACTGGCTTAGGAAGTATGCGGCAAAGGTTGATTGTGAGAGGTTGGAGGTGACAGTCGAGAATGTGGAGGGGCGAAAGATTGTGATACGATGTAAGCATGAAGAAGGCGTCTTCATGAGCTTCATGTATCCGCTGGTTGTTCCACGGAATGGACTGTCATCGTTGCCAATTGTTAATGGATTTGAGGATGTCTTTGACGAGGTCAAAGGGTTACCGCTGCATAGGGAGATCGAGTTTCATATAGATCTAGTTGAAGGAGCCAAACCTGTTGTGATGCCTCTTAGGCGGATGGCGCCTAGGGAACAGCAAGAGTTGATGGTGAAAGTTGATGATCTTTTACAGAAAGGATTCATTCGGCGTAGTGTGTCCGAATGGGGTGCACCAGTTGTGTTTGTTACCAAGGCGGATGGATCGCTGAGGTTATGTGTGGATTATCGTGAGCTGAATAAGGTGACTAAGAAGAACAAGTATTCATTGCCGAGAATAGATGACTTGTTTGATCAGCTTCACGAAGCTAAGGTGTTTTCTCAGATGGATTTGGCAACGGGATTTCACCAGTTGAGAGTTGCTAAGGATAGTGTGCTGAAGACTGCTTTTAGGACACCATCTGGTTTCTTTGAGTGGCTGGTAATGCCGTTTGGATTGACTAACGCGCCAGCATATTTTGTGGATCTTATGAATAGGGTGTTCAGAGATCAGTTGAACAAGTTCGTGCTTGTGTTCGTGGATGATATTTTGATTTATTCCAGGACTGAAGAAGAGCACAAGACGCACTTGCGTATTGTTTTGGAAATCTTACGGAAACATCACCTGAAGGCTAAGTTTTCGAAGTGTCACTTCTGAAAGAGTGAAGTGAGGTTCTTAGGCCATGTGATTTCTGGAAATGGAATAGCGGTTGATCCCGCTAAGGTGGCAGCAATCCAGGATTGGGTTAGACCTAAGAATGCATCTGATGTGAGAAGTTTTCTTGGATTAGCAGGATATTATCGACGGTTTATCAAAGACTTCTCTAAGGTGGCTGCACCGTTAACAGGATTGACGAAAAAGAACCAAGTGTTCAGATGGGAAGATAAGTGTGAGCAAGCTTTCAGAATTCTGAAAGAGCGATTGACAAGTGCTCCTGTTCTGACTATTCCAAGTGGGAATGATGAGATGGTGGTTTACACCGATGCATGTGGTACTGGACTTGGAGCAATGCTGATGCAGAGGGATAAAGTTGTTGCTTATGCGAGTCGACAACTGAAGCTGCACGAAAGGAATTACCCGACTCATGATTTGGAGTTAGCGGCGATTGTTTTTGCTCTGAAGATGTGGAGACATTATCTATTGGGAGTTCGATTCGAGTTGTTTACAGATCATAAGTCGTTGAAGTATCTTTTCTCCCAAAAGGATTTGAATCTTCGGCAGCAACGTTGGCTAGAGTTTTTAGCATCATATGATTTTGGTATATCTTATACTCCGGGAAAAGGTAACGCAGTGGCAGATGCGTTAAGTCGAAGACATGCAGGATTGGGAGCCATGTTTTCAGAATGGAAGAATCTCGAGTATTTAGCTGGTTTTGACTTCAGGCCCAGATGTGAATTGGAACCTGAGATGTTGGCAAACTTATCGATAAGACCGACTCTTGTGGAAAGGATTGGCGAGAGTCAAAAGCGAGATGATAAGATTGTCAAGATTATCCGTGATTTGGAGTCTGGATTGGAACCAGAAAAGGATAAAGGATTCAAGGTCGATCGAGAGGGTTGGCTTCGGAAGCAAGGACGACTAGTTGTTCCCGATATGGACGAATTGAGAAATGAAGTTTTAAAGGAAAGTCATCACTCAAAGTTGACAATTCATCCAGGTGGAAATAAGATGTATCGGGATATGAAGAGAACCTACTACTGGGAAGGTATGAAGAAGGATATTGGAAATTTTATTTCCAAGTGCATGAACTGCCAGTTGGTAAAAGCCGAACAGAAGAAGCCAAGTGGGTTGCTTCAGCCATTAGAAGTTCCTACATGGAAGTGGGAGCAAGTATCGATGGATTTTATTGATGGACTACCTAGAACAAGAACGGGAAATGAAGGGATTTGGGTTATTGTAGATCGTCTGACTAAGAGTGCAAGATTCATTCCTGTTTGATCGACTAGGACTGCATCGAAGTTGGCTGAGTTGTATGTTAAGTGGATAGTTCGATTCCATGGTATTCCGAAGAGTATAGTGAGCGATCGAGACCCATTGTTCACTAGTGGATTTTAGAAGAGCTTTCAGGAAGTTTTGGGAACCGAGTTGTGTTTGAGTACAGCTTATCATCCTCAAACAGATGGTCAGACCGAGAGAGTCAACCGAGTTCTGGAAGATCTTCTTAGAGCTTGTGTTTTGGACTTCGGAGGATCATGGGAAGATCATCTTCATTTGGTGGAATTTTCATATAACAACAGTTACCAGTCAAGCATTGGTATGGCACCGTATGAGGCATTGTATGGAAGACCGTGTAACTCTCCGACATGTTGGTTAGAGATTGGAGAAAAGTTGATACTTGGGCCAGAGATGATTCGACAGACTTCGGATTGTATAGAGATCATTCGGCAACGGATGAAGGCAGCCCAAGACCGTCAGAAAAGTTATGCCGATAAACGTCGTAAGGATTTGGAATTCGACGTTAGTGATATGGTTTTTGTGAAGATTTCTCCACTGAAGAATGTTATTCGATTCGGGAAGAAAGGAAAATTGACTCCGAGATTTGTTGGACCATTCCCGATCATCGAGCGAATTGGAAAGCTCGCTTACAGATTGGAGTTACCAGAGAAGATGTCGAGTGTGCACAATGTTTTTCATGTATCGTATCTACGGAAGTATGTGCATGACTCGAATACAGTGGTTTCTACCGATAGCTGTGAAGATTTCGAAATTGATCCAGTCGATAAGAGACCTCGTAAGCCGGTTCGTGTTGTGGAAACCGACACGAAACAGCTTAGGAGGAAGATAGTTAAGTTGCTCAAGATACAATGGAGTGATGATGATAACGACTGCACGTGGGAGGTGGAAGAAAGGATGAAGGCAGCTCATCCTGAACTCTTCAAGGTATGGCCCTAAGGTGTCATCTCATCTCACGATATTGTAACTTGATCTAAGTCTTAGAATTCTGTACGCTAAGCTAGAATTGGATGCATGGTTTGTTGATTGTTATGGATGATAGGCGTGCAGAATAGTTTTGATTGCTTTGTTTGTTTGGAATTTCGGGGGTGAAATTCCTAAGGGGGAGAGAATGTAACGACCCGTATTTTTACGGATCGAAAAGTTCGTTAAAATCTGGAATTTTCTGCATTTTTAAGTCGTTTCAGATTTTGGGTAGAATTTGGTTAAGTCTTAAGTCGTGACCGACTTAAGGGTTTTAGGTCGTAAGTCGTTATGTCATGGTAGCTTAGGTCGTAGGATGTTGGAGCGACCTAAGGTAGTTAACGACCTAAGGGGTAGGTCGGGGACGACTTAAGGAAGTTTTACGACCTAAGAGATAGGAGGCAGTGACCTAGTAGTTGGGTTAGCAAAGTTAGGTCGTAGCCAGGTTTAGTGTTAGGTCGCACTGTCTTGAGTCGTACCTAAGTATTAGGTCGTTTAGAAGATAAGTCGTATGGTGGTTTAGGTTGTGGGTTAGTTTGGAGCGACCTATAGAAGTAGCGAGTTAACGACCTAGTGGTTCCGAGTTAGCATAGTTAGGTCGGCAACGACCTAAGGAGTTAGGAGATAGCAGTTTAGCGACCTAGTATATAGTTAGGTCGGCAATGACCTAGGCAGCAGTGAGCAACCTAGGAGTTTGGTGTTAGGTCGTTTGAGCGACTTAAGTGTTAGGTCGTAACACTGTTAGGTCGCGTGGGTTGCTAAGTTGTTAGGTCGCAAGGTTTTATAAGTCGTAGGTCGTAACTTAGTAAGTTGTTAGGTCGTAGAGGCGGTCTGCGTTAGGTCGCTGGGTTCTGCCTAAGTGTTAGGTCGTACCTGTTGTTAAGTCGCGCCTAAGTGTTGGGTCGTTGGATCTGGTTAGGTCGTAGGTCGTAGTGGCGTGGGCTGTTAGATCGTAGGTCGTGACAGTTAGGTCGTGACAGTTAGGTCGTGGACGACCTAAGGGAAGCAGACGACCTAAAATTCTGCCTATAAATACTCGGCCATTTCTTCATTTTTGGGATCCGGATTTCGAAGCGACGAAGTGCTGCCATTTTGAGAGCTCGACTTCTACACTTCTTCACTTCTTTTCTCCACTCTAATCTAGTGATTCCTTCCATCCATATTGAAGATCAAATCGAAGATCGAAGAGCTTAGATTGAAGATCTACATTCTTCGAAGAGAGATTTCACCGTTTAAAGCGGATTCGTGATAAATCGAGATAGATCCTTCGCTGTCCAGATCTGAAGCGTGTTGATTTGAGGTTGTTTTGGTGATTTGGTGAGTGGTGATTATCTCTCACACGGATCCAAAGGAGTAGATCGGATCGTTGGCTTGATTTTGTGTTAAAATAGTGATTTCTATGCATTTTTGTAAACCTAAGTGTAGATCCATGTAGATCCATTGTTCATGATGATTTGACAACCATTTTTGTACATGTTAACCTATGCAAGTTCATTCATCAAGATTATAGAGATATTATTCATGTTTTCATGCTTGTTAGACTTTCAACTCTTTAATTACAAAATTGCCATTATTGTTATATTTGTCCATTTAGCTTATATTTGAATGCTTGATTACTTGGATTGATGTTTGACTTGATTGATTGCTATGAATTAGATGATTGATGATTTGTTTTAGACAAGATGGTCGAAGATGATTCAAAAGCTAATGGAAAGGCTCTTGAATTGGGAAAGCTGCTCGTGGCATATGTAGCGGATGATGAAGCTCATATGGATAGATTCGATGATGATGTTGAGATGAGACTTTGCTATGATGATGATGAGGCGAAGTATGATATGAGATAGTCTTGGTCTAATCCAGACGGGATCATTCCAAGCATGTTGATAACTCGGTGAAATGGTTCGAGTTGAGGATAATGGTTTGCTCGAGAGGCGCTTGAGCTAGTATGGAAATAGTCGTCGAGGAGGATGACTAGGAGGCTGAGATCTCATCGTTGTTGAAGTTTCTAGCATGCTCAAAGCAAGAGTACGTTGGGCAGATTAGATAGTCCCTGAAGGCTAATGTTTGATAGTCAAGTACTCTGGGCAGATTAGATAGTCCTAGGCACGGGTCATGATGACGTGCGGAGTTATGTCTAGAACCGGGGTTTCCATTAGCCCTTGACGGACGGCTGAAAGAATGTGCCGGTCATTCAATTAACGGTGGTATTGAGGCAATGATAACAGTGATAGCCAGAGTTATGGATGTTTGGTTGTATCGTCATTCGGACTCAAGAGCGGTATTTTCTGGGTGCTTATCTGATTTAGGCCTTGTTACTTGGAAAACATCGCCCTTGACTCGAATGATTATTACTTTACTTTAAATTGTATGCTCTGCTATATTGCTTCTGCTTAGTGTATGTCTGGGGGCTATCACTGTAGAAAGAGGTGGAGTGGGAGGGTTGTATTCCTATTCCTTTTCCTTTATGCTCTTTTGGTATGTTGTTAGTTAATTTACTGCTCACTAAGACTGTTGTCTGACTCAAGGCTTTATGTTTTAAATCTTATTGCCTTGGGATGTTCGTCCATTTTGGGACGGGCAGACTAGGTAGCAGGTGACAGGTGCTGTTCTTGCTTTCCACGTTGCTGATGACGAAGACGAGCTGGAGTATTGCATATTATCTTCTTACTATATGTACTGGATGTTCCGCTGCTTTGTATATTCTCTGAGTGTTATGTAGTGAGGCTGGTTGTATTGACTATCTAGATGTTTGTATCCAACTATTATGAAGTTTTATTGATGAGATTCTATTCTGTGAAGCTTCACTATATATATATTCTATTGTATTTTGTCCATGCGCTGTGAGTAATACGATAGATTCTGATGTTTTAATTTACCCTGGCAATCGTCCATGGTCGCCTGGCACACTTTACAGCGCACTATCTCTAGATTCGGTGCAGGGGTCATGGGCGGTCGTCACATTACCAGTAAAAACGGTAGGATAATGGTAATTATTAGCATAACAACCCTAGTTATACGTATATGTGTATATATACGCATGCATGCACACATACATGCATATATAGGAAGGATCCACATCCACTCTTATTTATCCACTCAAAATTTCATCTTCATCATTCTCTGCCAAAACATTTTCAAATGAAATAAATCTTTGTAGATATGACCTTATTACTATCAAGACCATCTTCCCAAAACTTTATATCTTTTTGAAACTTATAACGTGTTCAAAGTTATATTTCAAATCATGGTTAAAATAAATAATTTAGATGGTTTACATCGAGTTATGGTTTTACTGCTAATAAGATCATATCTACAAAGTTGACTAATTTAAAAAATTTTAAATGTGTCAAATAAGAGGGGTGCTTTAAAACGGCTTATATTAAAGGGATTTGAACCTTCCCTATACATGTGTTGTGTTTAAAGAGAGGAATGTTTCATGGGTAAAGAGAGGAATGTTCAATGACACCTCTCTTTTAGAGTATCTGTGTCGGCTAATTTCAAATGCTACAAAATTTTGTAAATATTTAATCAACGTTACAGTTCTCGTCTCTACAAAAATGAGACCAATTTAAAGCATTTATTTTAACTATTAATTTTAAACATCAAATTTACAATGTTATAATACACTAATTAATATAATACGGTAAATAATACATTGAATAAGATAATACACGAAATAATACGGTAAGTAACATAATACAGTAAATAATACACTAAAAAACATAATATACAAAATAATACACTAATTAACATAATTCAGTAAATAATACACTTAAATTTATTAATACAATGAATAACATAATACACAAAATACACTAATTAGATGAAAAGGAATTTGGCCGATGATGGTTAGCACTATAAAATGGGGGCTTTATGGATACAAAGCAATATGTTAGAACTTTTAAATAAGAAAAAAAACCATGTATGCATTGAAATTGGAAAGATGTCCAATGGTAAACGATGACTGGAGCATTGAGGAATTCTAGAGGCTTGTTTGAGAAATTTCTCCCATAGTCTTGGTTCGAACAAGCCTCTCCACCCTAGCCAAATCTTTCTCAAACACAAAGAGACCCAAAACAAACCTCTGAAATTCCTCAATGCTCCTTTCTTCGTTTACCATTGGACATTGTTCCCGTCTCAATGCATACACGGTTTTATTTCTATGTTAAAAGTTCAAACACATTGCTTTGTATCCACAAAGCCCCCATTTTATAGTGCTGACCATCACTAGCCAAATTCATTTTCATTTAGTTAGGGTATATTATGTATTATGTTCTTCATTGATACCAAGCTGTGACGACCCCACCGCTATGCCCAGTTTAGCAAAGAACATTACAAGTAATGTCGTCTGCAAATCCGGAGAATACGACTGGTTAAGGGCGATCGAATGTGAATATATCTTTATACTAACACTAACACGTCTTATTTACCTTTTTAAGGATCTGAATTGAAATTTAGACGTGTACGGTATTAATATAAAGTAATAAACACACCGATAAAAATATTCAGAACAGTATATAATATAGATAAATCAGAATCAAAGTCACAGATCACAGCGGAATAATATACATCATCATATACATTATAGAATGTGAGTCTACTAAATATCGGTACTAGACCCACATAAATATATACATCATATCCAAAATCTTGTATCAGGTACAAAGTCACTACCATATGATATAGATGACATAAACTCCTAACTGCCAATATTGTTTCGTTGTATTTAATTGTCCATTGAACTTATATAAACAAATTTATTCATATTCGTTGATTTATTGATTTCATTAAATATCAATTAAAACTTTTTTGCATCTATTTCGATTATATATCTTAAAATATTTATATTCAACAATAACACTTTAATCTAGTTAAATATATATTCTAAAAATTATTTTTAAAATTAATTCAATTTGTAAAAATAAAAATCCGTTATTAACTAGAATTTAATTATAATAAAATTATTCGAATTCAAATTTTTGATAATTTGTATTTTTGGCTACATATGAAGGAAGCCTTTCGAAAGAGACTGCAGATTAGGGACACCGCTCAAAGAAAAGAGCAGTCGTGTACCTAATTTGTCCTATGCAAATTTACCTTTCGAAAGAGGTAAACATAGTCTAACTGTATAAAACAAAATAAACTGATAGGTGACTACTAGTATTATTTCATTATTGATGATTATTTCTTCAGTGATTTTTAGTATGGATATTATGTATCCTTTATGGCTCTAAGGAATTTTGAATTGGATATCGCCATATTTTGAGATGATAGTCTATTAAGACTTGATATTTATTTATGAAATAGTGATTTGTTAGATATGCTTTCACTTGGGTTTCTATTGAATATCATGCTTTTCTATAAAACAAAGAATTTTAATAAACGTTTGAATTGTCGGATGGTATATGACACTTTGTACAATTCCAAGCTGTGGCGACCCCACCGCTATGCCCAATAACTCATATATTCAAATAATGTACACGTCAAATTTAAATTCAGATATTAATAAAAAGGTATAAATGACGTGTCAGTGTTAGTATAAAAATATATTTACATTCGATCGCCCTTAACAAGCCGTATTCTCCGGATTAGCAGACGACATTACTTGTAATGTTCTTTGCTAAACTGGGCATAGCGGTAGGGTCGTTACAGTCATGTTATTTAGTGTATAAGTTTATTTAGTGTATTATTTACTATTTTACGTTAATGAATGTATTATTTTATGTATTATGTTATTCAAGTGTAAATTTATTTAGTGCATTATTTACTATATTATGTAACTCGTAGAACTATAGAAGGGTTCAAATAAAATTAGATAGCACAATTTTATATTCTCCTGATATCAGCCGCAAATTTATATTTAAATATTTCGTCCATATGAAAGGAGAGAGAAACAACAAGTATTTAAATTGATGCTGAATAAAGGGTGAATAAAGGGTGCCATTAATCCAAGCTCATAGATGATTCATAAATTTCTAAAAACTGGTTTGTCAAAGGGTAACCATCCCACTTGCCAAACAATGATATAAAACCCAATAACCTAATTTACATTGTTGTAATATGGTTGATAATAATGGTAGAGTAAACTCTACACATACGATGACAACATGCTTACATGTATTCATAAATAGGCATGTCAATGGTGCGGGCTTTGGCCCGGACCCGACCCGGGTCCGCATCAATTTTTCAGGTATGGGTTTAGCCTTAGATACCCGAACACGGACCCGGACCGAGCCCGGTTGTTATTTAGGGTGGGCACGATTTATTCACTACCCGGCCCGACTAAAGCCCGTTAATTGTACTCAAAAAATAACTTCAGGCATCATTAGTTTTCTTGAATTTAATTTTTAGCAACCGAAGAATATAGGTCTAGATAAAGCAGCCCAACAGAGAAAAATGAATTATTACTAACTTTTGTCTTTTAACTCTGGTCATTTGACTTGTATCACTTCTTACAAATCACAATGATCAACGCAATGCCCTAATTCCCAAATTTTCTTCTCTTTAATTACAATCTCAATCTCCGTTCTCAATTCTTTTTATTGTTACTTTGCATCACTCCTTTCTCTTACCATCTCCTGTCATGTCCCTATTCTAAGTAAGTTTTTCTTTCTCAATTAGGTAATTTATCACATCATTCTCAGAAATTATTAGCTAATTTATAGTCTGTTTGATTTTTTCTCACTTTGCATAAATGAATAGCATAATTTATGTGTCATTAAATTGCATGTTTAATTTATTGTTTGTCAATTACTCCGCACGCATCTGTTGCTTTAGGCTATTTTATATTTTATTCACATTTTGCATTAATGAATAACATCATTTATGACTTCTTCAATAGATTGTTCTTCTACGCATATGTAATTTGTAACCGATCTAAAGTTTTTTCATTTTCCATTGCTAATTAATTGTCATTTATGCCTCATTTTTTAGCTTGTTTAATTTATATGTTATAGAAAAGAATAGTTTAATTCCACTTGAATCTCTAATTCATAGCCTGCTCATTTACCAATAATTTATAGCTTCATTTGTGCTCATTTTGCATTAATTGAAATCTTCGTTTGTGATCATTTTGCATAACTGTTATTTTTTCTTTTATGGGGATTGAAAATTGTTCTTACACGCGTATGTAATTTGTAACCAACCTAAATTATTCTCATTTTCCATTGCTAATTAATTGTCATTTATGCCTCATTTATTAGCTTGTTTAATTTATATCTTATAGAAAGGAATAGTTTAATTCTACCAGCATCTCTAATTCATAGCCTGCTCATTTAGCATTAATTGATAGCTTTATCCATGCGCATTTGCATTAATTGAAATCTTCATTTGTGCTCGTTTTTCATTAACTGTTACTCTTTCTTTTATAGCTAGTGAAATAAAATAACATCCTAATACTATATTATTTATACTACAGAAAAATGGAAACAGGTCAAATTGATACTTCCATTTTACCGATTGAAGTGCAAAATGATGTGGCAAATAATGAAAATGTACAACAAGTGGAGGTGGACATTGCTTTGAAGAAAAGAAAAACAATTTCTGTTGCATGGGATGACTTCACCAGAATTAAAGTAGCAGGTAAAAATGATATTGCGCAGTGTAAGCATTGTCGCAAGAAACTATGTTATTCAAGTTCTAATGGTACTAGTAGTTTATTAAGACATTCTAATAGTTGTATGGCAAAAAAAACACAATTTCATGAGGCAAGGATTGTTGTCACTTACAAAGAATTCCTTCAATGGAAAAACAAAGCTTCAAAGTTACAAATTTAACCAACAAAAAAGTCGAAAAGGTTTGGCATTGGCGATTATTAAACATAAGTATCCATTTAATATGGTTGAGCATGAATTTTTTGAGGCTTTTTGCAATGGTCTAAATCCAAACTTCAATCTAATGTCTAGAAACACAACAAGAAATGATATCCTTGAAATCCACAAAATTGAAAAGGAGAAACTATACAATGAATTTGACGCCTTTTCTTGTAGAATCACACTTACTACTAACATATGGACTTCAGATCATCAAAATTTTGCATATGCATCTTTGACTGCACATTATATAGATGATAAATGGGAATTACAAAAGAAAATTACTGCATATAGACACATTCCTTATCCGCGCGATGGAGAGACATTGTGTAGGTTTATTTCGCAGTTGATTTTGGAGTGGAATATTGATAAAAAACTACTTTGTATGGTTGTTGATAATGCTTCATCTAATGATGTTATGGCCAAAAACCTTAAGAAATGGCTATGTGATAAAAATTTGTTGCCTATGGATGGAGAATTATTTCATGTGCGCTGTAGTGCACATATACTTAATTTAATTCTGCAGGATGGCCTAAAAGAGATTGAAGGTCTGATTCAAAAAATAAGAGCAACGGTAAAATATTTAAGTAGATCAACTTTTGGGAAAGAAAAGTTTGATTTTGCTGTTAAACAAGTTAAGTTGAATGGAAGGAAAAAAGCTCCCTTAGATGTTCCGACAAGGTGGAATTCCACCTATTTTATGCTTGCTACTGCACTAGACTTGAAAGAAGCCTTCCACCGCTTAGATCTAATAGATAAGAATTATAAGCATAATCCGTCAAAAGAAGAATGGAAAGTAGCCGGTTTGGTTAACGGCTGCCTTAAGTTGTTTTATGATGCTACTCTACGATTTAGCAGTACAAAGTTTCCAGCTTGTAATGTATTTTTCGCTGAAATTTGTGAAATTCACTATCGTTTACTCCAATTGGAGACTAGTGAGCATGAATGTCTTCGAGCAATGGTTTCTCCAATGAAAACTAAGTTCGTAAAGTATTGGGAAAAATGTAGTTTAGCATTGGCAATTGGCGTGATTCTTGATCCAAGGTTTAAAATGAATATCGTGGTTTATTATTATCGAAAGTTGTATCCTATTGATTCCGATCAATATATTGAAAGAATCTGTGATACCATCATAAAGCTGTATAATGAATATTCTAGCAACTGTCCCATTGATGATGTTGGTGAAGAATTTAATATAGACGTGTCCAATGATGATCGGTTATCCGAATATGATTTGTGGGTCATGGAGTCTAGTTCTTTTAATGTTCATGCTTATCAAAAATCAGAGTTAGATCAATATCTAGAAGAGCCGGTGTTTCTTAGAAAAGAAAATTTTTGCGTTTGCAATGGTGGAAATTACATAGTGCTAAACTTCCATGTTTATCAAAGATGGCGCGTGATATATATTAGCTATTCCGGCGACAACTGTTGCGTCAGAATCTGCATTTAGTATTGGGGGAAGAATGTTGGATGACACTAGTTCTTGTTTGCTTCCAGATGTTGTAGAAGCTTTGGTCACCACGGATGATTGGATCCGGCCTAACAGAATCCAATGTACTGTTTTTACAGTTTCTTTTGTTATATTTAGTCACTATTTATCATTAATTACCATAACTTCAACTGTATTATATAACTTCATTCTTTTATTTTGTAGATGTTGAAGAAGAATCAAAGTAATGCTTTAGAAAGATGCATGGAGATGGAAGTGGATATTTTGTATATTCTTACTTTAGATGCATGAAGGCTAGTTGCCTTATGGTTTTGTTGCAGGTTGATGTTATTTCAAAGATAAGTATGTATTTTTGTTTATATTTTGGAAACTAAAATGCTATTATGCTTCAACTTATTTGATAATGAATATCTAACTCATTTTGATGTAAATATCTTTATGTAATTGTAGCTATGAAATATGAAAAAGCACGTGATTATGCACTTTAAATATCTTGTTTTATGAAACTTTATGTAGCTTACTTTCATATTATAGTTTAATAAGCCTTTATTTGTATCTGAGCCGTAGGAAGTTTATACTACGTGTTGTTTTATGTGTAATGTAACTTTGTGTTCATGTTTACTACATAACATGTTTTTATTTTTGTTAATCAATTTGTCTACGTGAATGTTTTGTTTTGCTGTATGCATTATTTAGTGCTAGTTGCTTGAATATCTGTCAAACTTTTATTCAAATAGATGAGTTGATGATTCATGAATTGAGTATTCATTATGTTACTTTGCTAACGTTACTGCTTACAAATTACAATAGTATCATCATTAAATATTTAAATTTACAATATGCTTATAGTTCATGTTGTTTTAGCCTGTAGTATCAGAAGATTCATAACACAGTAAAATATTTCATTTTGAACTATCATATTTCTGTTGATATTTAATACCATTTTGTAGGCTTCGCTTTGCAATATAATATCTTGATGATTTTAGATAGGATACCCGAACTTTTAACCGAAACCTAATGAGTCGGGCTTGGATACCGACTTAGAAATACCCAATGGGCTCGGGCCGGGCTCGAGCATGGAATTTGCCAATCGGGTACGGGCTTGGATTTTCTACTATCCGGACCGAATCCGGACCATTGACAAGTCTATTCATAAACATATGATTCATAATATCGAACTCCATAAGAATGAACTCCATAAGAATTCAAAATCTATTTTGTAAAGGTGAATTCATCAGAAATTAAAGTAACAATTTGAAAACAACAAACAATGATGACGTTTAAATGTGAATAACCAAATTTACTCGCTTATGATTCTTAGATTCAGCAAGGTTACAGTAATTCCTTGTCAAGATCATGTGCAGCCTGAACAGCAACTTATCAAGGCAATTTTTGTTTTCTAAGCATGCATCCCGTAATGTTGTTTCACACAAATTTTGAACTAAAATAAATGTTCTACATCACACTTTCTCACGATTAATGCAGAACTTACTTAAGGAGAATGTGATTGAGTGTAAAATGTTATTCATCTATCATAGGCAATAAATAATCTCTCATTCTATAAGCCACGACAGCATCCATAATTTTCGATGCACCATGGATATAATTTGTAATCAAAGATAGGTAGTATAGAACAGGTAAGCATTGATTATAGTTTATTAACTTGCTTAATCTTTGGAGACACGCACAAGTATTCCAGTTGGTGTATATGCAGTTTTCAAGTGACCAGACCCAATCAAATCTCGCAAGTGAAATCGCATGTCAAATGGCGATCTTTGCAAGCGCTTCTTCTCAAGTGCTGATAGCGGCATCTCTTTATATTTTCTACGGTTCAGAAATGATAGTAGTTCTTTTCTTCCCTGATGAGAATATCATAATTATCTTGTCAATGACGATGAAAAACATTTGAACATTTGACAAGTAATTGCTGAACAAGAATGCTATATTTTGAACATTTGCTAATCATAGATCGAACCATGGTTCAAAATCCCGGTGGTATTTCGATCATTTTGGTAATTCTGTTCCGGCTCCGATGATGATCGGGGCGGAATCCGATCTAAATTTCGAATTTTTTCTTCAAATGCTGAAAAATAGTATTAAAAAAACAACAGAAGGTTGAAAAACAGGCAACAAACATTGTTGAAGATTTAAAACACAAGTCAAATAGGATAATAAAAAATGGACAAATGACTGAATAGTTTCAAAAAAATTGTGATGCTTTTGTCAATGCCAAACCAATTCAACACAAATAATATGAAAGTAAAAATAATAATTGAATCAACTTTTCGTTTATAATACATAATTTTATTTCGTATATACAAGTATGTACAATATGTCAATGTATTTCTGTAGAAAAATATTTTGAAATCCGAAACAGAATCATAGCCTAAATTTCCAGAATTAGCCGAAATTAAAAAAAAAATTAAGCGAATGAAATGGAAACCGTAATCCTGAACCATGGATCAAACATTTGAACCCCTGTTCATTACACCCAAAAAAAAAAGTCAAAAGAGGTCTTGGTTCAAACCAATGAGGCATATAAATAATAGTCAGTGTTTGAAAAACTATCGTATTTAACCTTCTTAACCCCACAAGGTTGCTCAGTTGGTGTGTGTTAAAGCGACCAAACCTTGGGAGTTCAACCCCAGAAACGGTGGCAGACATATAAAACCCTTGGAAAATACTTAAGTATGTGTTGTAGGTTCAATGCATATTTCATCGGAGTTTACAAACAAAGCTTGTTTACGTATTATTAAAAAAATCCAGCAACTTATTCATGGTAGGCCAAGCGTGGTTTAGGAGCTACAACAATAAAAAGGAATGCCATAAACAAGTAGTTGGTGGTCACTGGGTGAAGACGTGGAGGTCTGTTTATGTTGCTGAGTAGATTGTTAAACATTATGTGTAATTTGCCAAAAAAATTGCATAATAATTATATTATATTAGCTTAATATATGTACCAAAGTCTCAGTAACACTAAACATCAGATATAGGAAGTAGTATTCATGGTAACGATCGATCTGTATGTGTAATGCAATGACAATAACAGTATCCTTGCTCCTCTTGTTTTAAGTGGACCGAAATAGGGCAAGTATAACATTCTTAAAGTGCAGCGCAGAAAATTCTTGTACTAATATCATTGTTTCCAAGAACAATTACCTGTGCAAGGCCCTTCAACATAGATCCAATATTTGGAATCGCAAACCAATACATATTTGGATCAATCAATTGGCGGGTCTGCAATAAATTTCAGTGCATTTAGATATTATGACTGTAATGGATTATGGAAACCATTTGTAACTTCATCATTACAGGCTACAGAAAGTCCCATTTCTTAGCTCTACTCGTAAAAACACTTCATGGAGAAGTGGCTTTAGTACAAGAGATTCATGTTGGTTTCTTATCTAGTCAAGTGTGTTTGGCTGACTGGAAGAGCTGCTCAACACTTCTAGAAAACTCTTGCAAAAGTCTCTTGTCCTAAAGTGGGCCTCAAATAGTAAATATTGACGGTAACATTGCACTTACAACAAGACCAACAGTTATGAGAAGTGTAACATCTGTGTCTTTTACCCTACCTCCAAGAGATAAAAGTGAAATCTGCATTTAACAATGAGGAACTTACAGATTATTTCAAATAAATTGGAAACAAATAGCTAGTTTTCTAAAAAAGCAACTCGCAAATTGAAAAGTTGTCAAAAAAAAAATGGTGGCCATTTTATTCAAATGAAACAGAACTCATTAGTACAATAAAAGGTTACCGTAATGCATCATAACCACAATCTACAGTCAGCACAGGTATGGTGTGTTTTGAAAATAAAAGGATATAACAATGCATGATTAAAACGCTAAAAAATCAACAAAATCCGTGTTTTTTTTTCAGTTTCCAATCAGAGATATCCCATCTTGATCAAAAAGTATCCGCAACCTCTATCTCTCATTCTATATGTTTTATCTCTACCGTTGAACGCTTATAAGCCTAAACTAGACTTCCAGTTGTAGAAAAGTCAAAATTTGTAAACAATATAAATTTTGATGTTATATTATTCTTATGAAATGCTATAAATGATAGAAAAAAGATAGGCCTTGTACAATTAAGAAATTATAAAGATTTTTTTAAATTAGTTTTCTCTTTCACTATAATAAACATGTTAACAAAATTATTTAACCTTTCCCCTGAAAAATAATTCTCTCATTAAAATATGCTGTGTTGTCAGAAATATTCTTATCACAAACGAAATATGTTATCATCTTCTTTGTATGTTCCCGTCGAGCTATTAACAACAAAGCATAAGGAACATTGATTTCTACGACGTTCTGACTTGTAAGATAAAAAGTACTAATGAATTCCTGTATTTTATCTTTATTAATAATAAAAAGCTTCTAAAGTTTTTGATACTAATCAGTAACACTTAAATTAAGAAAAATGTCTAAAAAACCAATTCAAAAAAAATATAAGAAATTGATTAAGATGAGAGGTCGGATAACAATCAATTTAGCATGTTTTAATCTTTGTTAATCGATTAAAAGGCTGGATAACTGAAAGCGATGCAATTGCATTTATGTTTTATGAAAAAACAAACGACATAAATAAATTCACTTACATATGCACCTATAAATCAAGAAATACACGCATCATTTGAACTTATAAGTGATATCACTCATAAGAGATGAACAGTTACTAAACGCCAACATTTATAAGGGACGAAGCTTATCGTTTCAGTGTTTTTTCTTCATGGTAATGGTTTGAATTACTAGCAAGCAATTTTATTACTTACTAGTACAAATCGCACGTATGTGCATCTAATAGCTAGATGTATTTACTTTTTATTTAATAAAATTTAATGGGATATGTGTGTTATAAGTGCAAAAGCTTTGGTGGTCACAGCATCATTATTCAAGCAGTCTTGTTGGCGGTGTTAAATGCAAATCGATAGTGAAATTACGTTGTTGGATGGTCGAAAAGAGGGTGATAGTGAGATTCTGTTGATGGGTGATCATGAAGTGATACTATCTGTGTTATTCAAAAAGACACGTTGAAAATCCTATTAATTGAATTTTCATTATTAATAGTAGAGATTTGGTGTGAGATAAATATATTTTAGTCATGCATAGCCAAATATGAATTGTTATCACATTTGCATGATGTGTTTTTTATTGAACTTATTGTTTGATTCAATTTAATATTTTCCTACTGACATAACAATTAATATTATTATCGTTTAGTTTGTTGCTAAAGTAATGAACATATGAGGCATTAAAATACTAATTGAATTTTATACTTGGTACTCATTTTTACACTTAATGTAAGATTTATTAATATTCTATTTATGTGGCGACCTCCTATTTTTCTCCGCTATGCATTCTTGACGCCTAGTGCTTCCATTTGCTTCAAACAACACAGATATGATTCGTCGATAAGACTCATTTCATTGTTTTCTTCTATTCTTGGACAATTGAAATTATCATGGATAGTGGCATTACTTCGGAAAAAAAAAAATTGATGCAAAAGTTTATTTAAGAGAAATATAATATAATGACTTGGTATTTACTATACAGTTGATGAATAATACATCAGGAATAGTAAACAATATCAATAAAATTGCAAACAAAAGATCAAGAAACTGAAAAATGCATTGGATCTGTAAAAGAATATAAAATGATTGGAAGAGATAGGGTTTTACTAATAAACATGAAAGTCTTTGTTAAAGAAGAGTCCATTGCCTGAAATAATCATGTCCAACTTGAACGAAAAGTTTGTAGACATAGACACTTAAGACGTACAGCAAAAAAAGAAACCACCTTACATACCATTCGAGTTGAAGTTCGCAACACTATTATAGATTTACAGTTTTTAGAAGTAGACGATCATTTTTAAGGACAAAACAAACTACATTCATGTAAGATTTGCCATAATCCGGTTTACTCATTCTCTATTATCAATTTAACAACGTTGTCTAAATTGCTCGATTATGTTTCAAAAGAATTCCCTACCTATGGTATTGTGGTACTCCAAATTAAACGTGTACTACAAATATGCACATGAAAAAAAAGGTTTTAGTTAAGGTGCTACTGCTCTTGCAAAAGAAATTTTTGAAATAAGAAATTTTTATTTATCCACTTGTTTACAAACTTCTTTGAGCATCTCCTACAGCACATGAATATTAAAGATTTTGTATGCATTGCTCTTCAACAGAGCACATCATCTTTAATATTTACTTTTAATATTCAGGGTAATGTTCAATTTGTAATTCAGTATTCTGAATTGGTATGGACGACTATTTAAGTAGGCGTCTAAGGTCAAACGCCTATTAAATACGCATACAATAAATGGAAGCCTGTTTAATAGCAATTAGACATTGGACACCTATCAAATAGGCATCCCACGGTCGCTTATATTAAATAAGAGATTAATTAACATGCACCTATTAAATAAATGATTGATCTCAAACACCTATTAAATAAACGTCTGAGATTTAGACGCTTATTTACTAGGTGTTTGGGCTCATGCACCTATTAAATAAGCACTTGATTGTTAGACATATTCAACCTATTCAACCCCTAATATTCAACTCCCTGAATAATATGGGTGAAATCTGTTTGAGATATTCTTATATTTAGTTTGACATCATTCATAGTAATCGGAATTGTTGACAATGTAATGGGTAAGAATCAATTTTATCTGGAGTTTTAAAAGGCGAAAGCGTACCCGAGATGCTTTTGTGGTCGTGAGTTCAAAATTCTGGTTTTCCATTACGTTCCAGTCCTTTGAAATTTTCAATGTTTCAGTTCCGTTTCAAAAATGCCATTTTAATTCCGTTCCGGATTTATTTTACTTATTAAAACATTTTTTACTTTAAATACACAAATAAATAACATAAATTTGTATAGTTGTAGTTATAACCTAACAATTATTTTGAAAGTGGGTTTGTAGTTGAATATAACTGAAATTAAGAAGCCCAAATTAAAGAATAAACCAAGCCCTAAAATTATATCTCAAAGTTACTGCTCAATGTCAATAAAACCTACTAAGCCCAATCAAAATGTGTCCAATTTAAACCCTAGAAGAAAAATACGAAGCTTCCAGCAAAAAAATTTGTTCGCGAACCACCACTTGATTCCTCGTCCTTGTCGCTAAACCCTAATAAAATTTAAATCAACGATCTTCCCTCTTTCATCGTTGTTGTACGTTAATATCACTGCCCTGTCTTGTTCAATTTTTGATGTTGTCGTCTTCTTCTAGGTAATTATAGGTCTAATTTTTTTTCTCTCTTTGGATTCGAAACCGGAATTTTTGGGGAGTTCCGACCCGGTGTACGTCGGAATCGGACCAAAATGGTCGGAATTCCAACGTGTCGGCTGAAATCTCGAACCATGCTCGAAATACTAAGGCGCAAGTTTTTCAAGTAAAAATTAAACGCACGATATTATCAAGGAACTAGACATAAAATAGTACTAAATGTAAAACATTAAATAAGAAACATAAAACAATTGAAGTAATTTGAACAAATTACAATCATTCATCAACATTTAACGTTAAATGCACAAATTGTTAAAGATAAAAAAATAAAAGTCAATTCAACAATTTAAAGAAAAAAAATCGATTCAACAATCCAAAGAACAATTACTAATTTAATATTACATTTTTTATATATTAAACATGTATTGTTAAGAGAACAACACACAAGTATATAATTAGCACTGTGTATTTTTTTTCCTTATTTCTTGCAAGTTATAAGCACATGTAAAAAAAATTACTACTCTTTGTTTCTCTTCTTAATTATTTCTTATAAATAAAGAATATGATCGATTCTATTTCTAGAATAAATTACGAATATCGATTCCGTTCTGGAAACAATAATCATCAAGACTATTGATTCCATTTCAAATGGAATCGATAGCCCTAATCAATTAAAAATTAATGTAATTTAATTTAGAATAAAAAACTTGCCTCTTTGATTTTTGTATAAGAAGTGATTTAAGGTTTACTCTAAATATATACGCCTCACCTGGCCACACTTGCATGTGTGAGGCTGAGAGGTACACAAAACGTGCAACTCATATGCCTCACACAAGTGAGGCGTATGTTTTTGAAGTAAAACGTTTGCTGTCGCAGGCCTTGAGGTTTTCTAGGGATGCAGGTGAAGCATACGCTTTTTCGACGCGTTGAGGTTTTCTAAGGATGCAAGTGAGGCGTGTGTTTTTGAAGTAACATTTTTTGTCGCATGCCTTGAGGCTTTTTTAGGCACGCCTCGCCTTGAGGCGAGCCTAAGACACATTTTTTAATACATTGATTTTATCGTCGTACGATAAATAAACGACGATAAATAATTGACTACATGTTTGCTTGACTACATACAGATGTCCTTGAAGATATTGACAATAAAATGAGGGATTAATAAAGGGACTCCAAAATGCATAGGGGTGTGTTTCGATGTCGAAAATGAGCAAGTTTTTCGACGGGGAAGCATCGAAGTAGTGTAAAAATTAACTTCGACAAGTGTGTGCCGAACCCCCCCCCCCCCTCCTCCGTTGTCGGAGTACCTTTAACAATGTCCTAAAGTTATCAACCAATGTTTCAAACTAGAAACATCATTGAGAGTAATTGCACTTGATATCGATGTTTTACTGATGACTTCATTAGTAATTGACCAAGAGAATATCTACTTTTTTACGACTTCCTCAAATATCCCTCGCTTCGTCCCTAACACCAACCATTGTCATTTTGTGTTATGTATGTAAGTGAAACCAAAGCATGAGTTTTTAGTTCTCAAAGGGCCTTTGTTCAATATCAAATTGTGAGTCTGCAGCTCCTCAAGATTGGTATTCTTTTTTCACTTTAGTCATTTTACCTAACATGACAGCATAACTAAATGGAAAGATTTCCAAGTAATTTGGAAAGAGGTTATCGTTTGTATAGAATAAATGTTCATTTTTTGCGACATAGGAACATATATTTTTCGGATGATTCAACTCTGACGGTGCTTAACATTTTTATGTTTCGAGACATATGAACACGATTTCAGTGCATCCATTAAGATGTAAACATATTTAAGAATCCTCCTACTACATGTATGAGTATTCATGCTAACATGCATTTTGTTTGTGGCACCTTTTTTGTAAGCACATAGCATGTCAGTAGAGTAGCTTGATAGCCAATACCAAATTATAGCGGTCTAAAATCGATGCATACAACATTGTTACAATCCATGATTTGGGCTGAACTATTTTCGAACAACAATTGTTATGCACCACATTTAAAAGGTCATTGTCTAATATCAACTTACAACTCCTATCCAAGATTGATGTAGTCTTTCACTTTAGCTATTCTACCTAACTTGACAACATTACCAAGTAAAAAGATTTCTATGTTAGGATGTTAGACTAGTGTGTAAACCATGCGTTGCATTGTAATATTGTAAAAATATTATGTTTGCATTTTAGATCTATTGCTATAAGATAGAGTTTATTATGCGATGTATGGTGAATCATTAAGATGAATGAGTTATAAATTAAACTTGTTATTTTTGTGTAGTACATATTTTTTGTGTAGTTTGTGTGAATAAAATAAAATATATGTATTCCGCTAATATAAATGAGGTACATACTGAATTTGTTATTTTCTAGGATTTAATATTTGTTAAGTCAAGCAATGAATATTAGTTAATTATATTTATTTATCAAAATTAAAAATTGAGATTCATTAGTTTCTATTTCGAAAGATGTTTATTTAGATAAGTCTTTGATTTGATATTCAAAACATTTTATCGGATGGATGATGCATAAATTGAATTTCATATATTTTTAAAGAGGTTGGTGAACATTTTTAAAACTAAATGTGTATTAATGCATTGGTTTATTTTATGCATTTAAATGTTTTGCAACAAATTTCAAACTTTCCATCTAAAATAAATACATTATATTATCAAATTTTATGAAATATAATCATGGGTTAGAAAATTAGAATGTAGGAACAAACTTGAATGTGAATGATGAACATTTATAAAACTACATGTGTAATAGCAACGCCAATGTAATTTATGCATTTAAAAGTTTTACAACGAACCTCAAACTCTATTTGAAATAAATATACTATATTTTAAAATATAAATCATGGGTACAAAAGTTGGAAAACAGAAATACACTTGGAATATGAGAAATCTTATTGTTGTTGTTATTTATTAAAAAGTATTTTAGTTGCTAACTCATTATCTAATACTTCGATAATTTTCCTTATGATAGAATAAAAAAATATCAAACATTTAACTGAAAATATTGTTTTTCTTAATAGTTTTCACTTTTTGAAAATAAATTATGCAAACCCAAGGAAATGAAAAGGAGTGAATGTAAATAAGTATATGTTCTTATTTCTAATATTCAGTATAAAGAAAATACTCTTGATATGGAAAGAATAACTTACAACGTGAATATTAATGTAGAAAATATAACTTAGATGAAAATTGAAATTTTGTCTAATAGACTTAATACACACACATATAGTTGTAACGAAATACCAAGATGGTGAGAGATTAATAAGGAAAATTTGTAAATAATTGTAGGAAATTTTAAACTATAGGGATCCGAGTGTACAATAGTAAGAGAGACAACTAAATGGGAAGCCCTAAATTCAAAGAATAAATACGAGGCCTAGAATTTTTCTACTTTACTATTATTTAATAAAAAGATTTAAACCAATATTTTTAAATTTAAGAAACCATACATTAAATATAATTTTGACTAATATATAAATATATATATATATATATTTATAAATGATCATATGTATATTATACTTTTTTTTATTTTAAAAATTAAAGTAATCTATATTTATTTAAAATAATTTTAAATTTTTTAAGAATGCATATATATATATATATATATATATATAATTCATGAGGAGTTTAAACATGAAATTACAGAATATTTTTGGATGAGAATTTCAAATTCTAATAGACTTATATGTTGAAATTATAAATATAATCAAGGATGGTACTAACTGTTTTTTGTTTACTGAAATTGTGAAAGATTTATTGACAAAATAACAAAGAGAATTAAGAAGGAAAGATAATATTAGAGAATTAAGAAGAAGCTGGTATTTTTTCTCTAGCTTTACTATTATTTAATAGATTAATAGATAGATAGGTTAATATTTTTAATACATATTAACAAAATATAAATTAGATTATAAATAGTATTTAATATATATACACGGACATTATTTTTGGATTATAAGTATCTAAAATAAATATTTTGATTTTAAAATAATAGTTTGAAATTTACATAAATTATACATCAAGTGTCGTATAGAATTAACTTTTATGTACTAAACAATAAATTTGTAGAAAAAATATTGTTCTTATTTTTGAATTTTATCTGTTAATATAATATGCTTTTGCTATAAACTTATTGTGAAATGATATTTTTGTTAAATAAATTATATATAATTAGTTTATACATTTTAAGTAGTTATAAACAGTTATGTATTATTATTATTATTATTATTGGATTCTAAATATTTAAAACTATATATTTTGTTTTAAATTAGCTTTAAAATAATATTTTTAAAATTTCAATAAAATATAATTAAATATAATATTTAGTTAATTTATACATATCTCATAAATATAAAAAAGTTTTTGTTATTTTCACATTTTTATCTTTACTACTAATAATGATAATTCAATAAACTAATTTCAACCGTGTCTTTTTTAATTATCCAAAATACCCTTTCAACCTACTTCGAGAAACTCCGTCATCCTCTGCCCTCTCTTCGAATCAGAAACCCTAGATCGATCAGAAATCAGAAGCTATTCGCTTATCACATCCAAACTCCATCATCCTTTTGTCTCACTTCGAATCAGAAACCCTAGATCGATCAGAGACCAGAAGCTATTCGTTATCAAATCCATACTCCTTCGAATCCGCACCTCCTCTACTTCTGAAATCGATCAAAAATTTCTTTGTCATTGTCCTCCTACCCGATCGCAACACACGGTCATCATAACGTCGTAATCGTCGACAATCCACTGTCCACATCAAGCATCCGCCGTCTCTTGATCACTAACGCTAGCAATTGCTGGAAGTTTCAGCTAATGCACTGTGTCCCTATTTTCAAAGGGACGAGCATCGCAGTTTGCAATCGACCATTTTGTAGATAACTAAATGTGCTGTAATTCCTCCAATTAACTAACTTATTCTGCTTCGACTCCTCAAATACTGCTCCTTAGATACCGAGCTTCGACCACTTTTAGGTATTTTTTAATCTTCTGTATTTTTTTTGTTATTTATGTTCCATTGTATATTGATTTTTTAAACTATTTGAAATGAGCCATATTGATAATTGCTTTGCTGCTCATACATTTCAACTCAGTAGACTATTGTTGATTATCTCGTGGAATGTGTGATGCCTAAATTACTTTGTTGCTTGCTGTTGCTCCTTTTCCACAAGTTCAAGTTTAATGCTTGATATGTTTGCTTTAAATTTGTGTCTCGGTTTAATTAAAATTAAAAAATGTTATGGCTTTAAATTTGTTGCTCAGTTTCATACATTTACCGTGGACATATGTTGTAATTCTACAATCAATAGAAAAATGACTTCTGTTTTGTATACTTTGTAGGAAAACAAATAAAAATGCCTTTTTGACATAATTATGTATGTGCAGATAAGTTAGCTGATTGATAATTTCAGCAGAGAATTGGCAAATTATATATTTTTTGTAGCCAATGTTATTGATGGAGAAAATATTCCACATAGTAGAACCTATCAGTTTAAGCTTTCATCAAACCTCCATTGAGATGCTTAGCAAACAGCTCTGTTTCCTTGCCTGTACCCTATAGCGTTTTTTATTTTGGTGCCTAATCAAACAAAGTATTCACATACGATTAAATATGAGAAATAAAGATGAGACTAATTTTCGAAGTTGATCCCATATAACTTCAATCAAGGTTAGTATATGCAACACATGCATTTATAAGGCAATTGATATGTACAAGGTTGCAATTAGTTTGGAATTCAGTTTTAATCATATCTACATAAGTTGTCAGCAGTTCATACTTTATTTAACTAACAATGCACAAAAAGCAATACACTTGAACAATCGAACATTATACAAGAATCTTAGTCTTTCTTGATTTGAAATCTTATCAATAACAAAAATTGCTCATGTTGTACTGAACAATTACTCGCTGTATCCTTTCATTGTTTTACCTTAAGATTTGAAAAATGCAGGATTCTGCCAGAAACAATAGGGTACATGCATGTAATCCCATTTATAGCTTAAAATAATAGTCAACCTCGTTCTTTTTGTTTCATTTTCAAGCTACAAGGCTATTTGATAAAAACAATCAGCCAAACTCTTAAGTTTGATGTTTCAAACTTGAAGGTTGTTCGATATAGAGAAAACTATGGGTAGTCTTTGTCTTCATTTTGTTTATATTTTGTTTTGAGTGGCTTGGATGCCTCCTGTCGTAATTAATTTTTGATCGTTTAAATAGTTTCAAATTGGCATTTCTATAATTGGTAATGTCATCTCACTAAAAGTGAACCATTATATCCACTCTTTTAACTAAATATATCAAACATGCATTTTTAGTTATGATGGAGATATATTGTTTAATTTATTTTCCAGTATAGTTTGGTTTGAACTTGAAAAGATAGGTCCGATAGGAAGGGTTACTGACACAAGTACAAACTATTCTTTCTCTGTAGGATTAGACATTTTGAATTTTTTTTCCCTTATGCGATGAAAATAATACTTAAAACTGCACATTATATTAGTTCATATTATATTAACAATATCTGAATATGTATATTTAATTTAAACTTTGACGGGCAAGTGCTTGATTCAAGAATGTGTGAGCTGGAAATTCTTTGACCTTAATCTTATCAATATTTACTTTCCACAAGCTAAGGAGCCCATTAGCATACTTTTGTAGAAAGCCTAATACGTGTGAATCTTACTTTAAACAATTAAAATTTTGTTCTGTGGAGTCTAACAATGTTGATAATGCTGAATTCGTCAACTGATTGATCTCATTCTTTTATGAATACAATGACTGTGATTGTTTTCGCAGTTATATATGCTATTTATAATCAATGTATGATCATGGTATTGTCCTCCCAATACTGGACTATTTACATCAAGGGAGCGAGAGTCGAGACTTGATCTTCGGTTTGGGTGTCTTCCACTTGCATTGCATGGCTCTCAGAGTGAATCATGAACTGACGCCTAAAGGAATTTCATGCATGGTCTAGAATAATTGCTGAAACTAAAGAAGAGTAGCCACTAGTTACACCAAGAGAGGCTAGAGGAAAGAAACGATGCGTCAGCGGAGTGGTGCGCCAATGAGATGCACATGATGCGTAAAGGACTAGCATGTGGCTCCTGCATTGAGCAGGCACTGCTGCCAATGTGGATGGAGATCATTGTGGCGATTCCTATTTTCACTTTGATTGTGAAATGTGTCAAACAATTGAATTTTTGTTTCAATTGTTTGTTACTATTTGTAACAAAAAAGATATAGGAAAGAGATGAGAATCGGCATCCAAATTTTCTATGATTACGTATGTATTTTAATTCTGATTGGTTCATATATATTTTTATAGTGTGGTTTTATCGTTTATTTTGCTACCTATATTTGTGCCTCTCATCAATTTTAGGTAGGTATGGCTTCATATATCTCTTACTATGACAACACCAATCTATATTCACCTTACACTTCATACATCTCTTTTTAACAAAACCGCCTCCATTCATAGAGTGAATCCCACTTAGAAATTTATAGGCACTATGACAAGAATAATTGTGTACTATATCTACAAACAAAAAAAATACATGCTTTGAAAATATATTGCAGATTCATATTGTTGAATTAATGCATGATTAAATGCAGGTCCACGTGGACGTGCATATATACTCGTATTTTAAAATAATATTTTCTTGTTATAAATTTTCAAATATTATTTTTAAGATTTAATAAATTATATATTAAATATAATATTCGACTAATTTATATATCAAATATTTGTAAATAACTATATACATTGTTATTTTCAGATTTTAAATATTGAAGTAATATCTTTTATGGGGGATTTCATCAGAAAAACAAACTTTGCAGTCCAATTAATTTCTAGGACACGCATCTGAAATAATTACTTTCAATGCCAAAGTCAGCAGAATAATTATTTTCAAGGACAAAGTCAGCTGTCCAATTACTTTCAAGGACATAATTTCATAGGTTTTTAGGCCCTAGAAACTAATTATTTTGCGTATTGTCCTTAAAATAATTATTTTAGTTGTGTGTCCTAGAAATTAATTTCACTTGCTAAAGAGGCCCTTGTGCCTAATTTCCACATCTTTTATTCTATAATAATTCCAAATTGGTCATGAGTATATACAAGTGAAAGTGTAATTGATGAGTGTTTTGAATGTGAAATTACAAAATAGATTGGGTTGAAAATTTTAAGTTGTAATTAACTTAAAGTAAAATAATATAGGATAATTAAAAAGAGTACTAATTGTTTCTACTTTACTAAAATTGCGAGTGATCCTTTGAGAATTTATGGTAGCATGTTCGGAATGCATCATTGTTAAGGGGAAAAGCCATTTATTTAGCAGCTTTTGACGTAACAGGCAAATGTTATAAAAACACATTAAACTACCTAAATCATGTCACATTGAGGCCAAGCTGCATAATATTATTATGTCATCAGAAAAATGCCGTTGGTTGTTTCCTAAAAATATCACACCAATTTAGTTATCAAAAGAATGTTAAAAATAGATGCACAAATTCTAATGCGACTCTGACTTCTGAGTTTACCTGTTGTCTGAGTGTTTGCTAAATGCATTGTCTTCAAGAGTAGAAGCCACATGCGTATTTATCAGCCGTACATATAACAGGGAGAAGAATACAAAAACACTTTAACACTTTAGACTATGTAAATCATATTGTTAAAGTTACTGTTAAGATTAAGGTACATGATATTCATCATAAAAAAATGGCAATGGTTGTTTCATAAATGTACCAGCACCGACTCAATTATCAAAAGAATGATGATATGTAATTAAACACATGAGAAACAACATATGAAATATGATTTATTTTTTTTAGTGACCTCAAACATTTAGCCTCAGGCTTTAATAAACTGTCAAAATAGGAAGAACAGGCAATAAATGGCAGCTTTTTTCCAGTATCATTGAAATATGAGTGGATGTATCTGGAACAAAAAATATAATACTGTCCAGATAGTAATGCATAAGGAAAATAATAGTAGTAGTAGTAGTAGTAGTAATGTAGGTTTTTTGTGTTGACTAGTGTAAAACGTAAATGTCTTACCAATTCCTGGTGTCCTATGCTAACATCCAATTTTGACTCAATAACATGAGTCTTGAACCATTCAATCACCTGCATTTCCTGCAAGTCTTTCTTCCCTAATTTCTTTGTCGCGGTGGCCACCTACACAAAGTATGAAATGAAACAACAGAAACAAGATCTATTCATTTCAAAATTATACGTATGCTCTTTTATTTATCAGGTAAATATTAGCATAGTAAGCTGGTAGCACTTCCCTTGGAAAATTATGTTATCATTTAAGTTGTTTCATGACTGAAAATTATATATTGAATCATGGCCAAATTGCTTTTAGCCATTATTGATTGAGGAACAAAAGATACTTTCATGAATGGACATACCAAAATTTATTAGGATATTTTGCTAAGTGTACAATATATTTTTTAACAATCCCACATTTCTTTTACTTTATTATAACATAAAACGAGTGTATATACAGGTAAGAATCAAACATTCAACTATTAAACTTCTAAAACATGGTAGTGCAACTTGGATAGATATTTGAACATGAGAATTACATTGTATGACATGGAAACCATGTTAGACAAATGAAGAATGTGACATATTTGTTATTACTTTTGGAAGTTAATTGTATTTGCTACAAGTTTGAGAAAGAGCAATATACTTAAAAATAAATTTAAAAAGAAAACATTTCATCAAGATATACCCTTACCTAGCATATGCATGGTCATTTTCTTGATGTTGGGTTATTCTCAAATATGACCCTCACGTATGACATACCTTGAACTAACATGTTGCATGTTGCTTATTACATTACGTGGCATAGAATTCATGTTTCATTAACACATAATATTAAAGATGACATATTACTGGGTGACAGAGAATTTGTACGGTTGTATGCTTAAGACATGTGTATACCAGAAACAAATAGGGGAGTTTTCATTATCATTATTCTGATGTAGGACCACCAATTATGAGACTATATTGAGGATCAATTGCTTGAACAGAGAAAGATTCTTATAACGGCTAGCTTACCATATAACAAGGGAACTACAAAATACGATGTTTAAGTTATCGCTAAAGGACGAGAAAAATATTAGACGTATGGAAATAGTTAGTCAAGGAAGTGGACGAGCAACAAATAAATTTATGTTTTAAAACTTTATATGAGCTGGTACAGTTTGAAATAATCAGTTTGTTTTAAGACTTCTAGTAATAAAATTAAGGCACGATGCAGTTTCTAATTATTTCCTATCTCGTTGTATTTTGTGAGGAAGGATGGATGTACTATGTAGAACGTATGGCATAATGTCCAAGGTTTCTCATATTCTTGTCTTTTTTTCCCTTTATACATCCAGATTTAAAAGGTTTAGCCCCCTTTACATATATAGCAAATGTAATAGATGAATAACTTGTAACATTATGTTATGCTTAAAGCATAAGTTGTGGTTCCTCGATTAATTAATATGGTAATGAAATTGACTTTTAAACTATGTTGTTCGAGGCGGAGCGGAGCGCTGAGCGCTAAGATTGACTTTAGAGTCCAGGCAGAGCCTGGACGAAAATAGGCGTTTGTCACATATATTTTGCGCAAACAATATTCACGTTAAATAATTACAAGAAATAACTAACTATTTATTAAACTATATTGATGTTGATTAGATGATCACTACATGTTAGTTTATTATAAGCGATATGTGTGTACACATGTAAATGTTTCGTCAATCAAGTACATTTATAATTTATAGAAGCAACAAAAATTATATTAGTAAAGTTTGTGTTATGGCAATAACTGAATATTTGTATACCAAATAATCTTAAAGAACTCAAGTACAATATTAGTGAATAATATAAATTTTAAGTTATAATTAATTATTTTTTGTTTGATTAAGAAATTATTTTCAAATAACTTAAAAGGCTAACATAATTAAAATAAAAAATTAAGAAATTAGTAAAGCCAAATTTCAAAGAAGAGAGAAATTAAAGGATAGTTTTTATTCTCAAATCAAATATAAAGAAGAATTGTTATTATTTACTAACTGATTGTTTATATATTTTAAAAAAGATATAGAAAAAAGGTTCAAGCATTGAAATATTTGAAATACAAAGATTTATAATAAATAAACAAAGTAACCGGATGATTTTATTCTAAATGTATTTAATTTAGCCAAGTAAAAAATAAAGTTATACTAAAAACGCCTATTTTCTGACGTCCCAAGAAAAATTCAACGTTCAAATAGTGCATCAAACAAAGAGCGTAATAAAGCGCTATTATAAAAGGGCTTGGCGTCAACATTGCAAAAAAAGCCTAATCGGCGCTCAGCGGCACCCCTGGTAGCATGGCTTTTAAATAAATAAATTTAAGGTAATTTACAAAAGGGTGCTTTAAATCTAAAAACACCTGAGTTAGCAAAACTTATAATCAATGTCCCTATATGCAACTTAAACAAAGAGTGATTTGAAATATTCAAGGGCACAAAATATCATAGAAGTGCGTAGAGTCTAAAGTGAACCAACAGCAAAAATAGAAACATAACCATTAGAAAGAAGGAAATGACTTGAGCATATGGAGTAGGATAGACTCTCTTCGCTTTTTCTAGGGTTGGTATCACGGCTTCAATTTTTTTTTTTTATTATTCTTTTCAACAAGAGGAAAGTGTCCACACTGCAAAGTAAAGAACCAAAGATATTAACACAAACTGCATGAAGAGCAACATTCTCGAAGAAAGAAAACGATGTTGTTTACAATGAATTGCTGAAATTAGTTGATGAACAGAGCAAGAAGCCGCTACATTTTGACAAAGATTTGCTTGGGATGGGTCAAGTCTATTGTCTGCACTAAGATCGTTACTTTGCAAATGAGGTGGCTAAAGAACAGCATTTTTGTGGCTAAACCACATAAGAAAGGCTGAAAAGGGTGAAGCAAATGATGGGAGCTCCTCCACATACGCAGCTAGATGCTGAGCTAGCAGCTGGAATGGGAATACCTGATAATGGTCTTAAGTTAATGTCAACATAGGTCTTTATTTAATTTGAAACCCTTGCTCGTTATCTTGGTTACACATGAAGATAGTTACATTTTTATTTTATCGTTTACTTCATATTCTAGCTTTTGCAGAATGAGTACTCGAATTGATGTTCTTGTCAGAACTCTGATTCATTTTCGACTGATTTAGAAAGGGAGAAGAAAGGATATATGATGCAAACAATTTCTAGGGCCAATAAAGTTAGGGAAGTAGAGGCTATGATCAAATGAGAATATAACAAACTGTTTTGTTTCAAGCTTTCGGAAATGAACGAGGAAGGATGCAAAGAAGATGATTATAACATCAATATATGTAATCATTTAAGTTAATTATGACTACCAACTAAGTGTTACAGATAAGCGTAGTATAAAAAAAGTCAAACAAGATATAAGAGGGGCAAACCTTTGATCCAAAAGTAAACAAAGAGCTAGATTATATGTAGTATAATCGAATGTTCATTTCAGGTACAGGCAGCATTAATTTGGTGATGATCTTCTTTAAAATGATGCAGAAAGCATTTCAAGAGTAATATTCAGTTAGTTTACTCTACAAAAACATTATTTCTGAAGCAAAAAACCAAATTCTTTTTTTTCCAAAGAATAATAAACAAAATATATAATTCATATGATTATGACGAAATTGCCTATGATGATGCAATTAACAGAAAATATACAGCGACTATGCTTCCGCTTCTTCAAAGAAAGCCAGCAAACCTACATATCGGAAGGGTTAAGATTGTGGGCTATCTCTGTTCACCT
Organism: Allium fistulosum; assembly: GCA_030737815.1. Classification (NCBI taxonomy): domain Eukaryota; kingdom Viridiplantae; phylum Streptophyta; class Magnoliopsida; order Asparagales; family Amaryllidaceae; genus Allium; species Allium fistulosum. Next base: position 406,614,662 of record CM060908.1, on the reverse strand, counting down.
TTGCAAAGCTAAATCGTTTGTTAGTTATCTACTTATCTATGTGCAGTCATTTAACATATAAGCCTGACTACTTATTGTCAAGTGCTTTGGCATGAAATGTTCACATCCGTATCGCACATGAGGCCACTTATGCTGTTATAAAAGAAAACTAACCTGTTTCAAATAATCATCCTTGAACATTATGGCATGGTCATCCTGTCCAGTGTTTAATTTGAATAAGCGCAATGTCTTCTCTTTCTTGAGTGACTGTTAAAAAATAGAAGGGATGCATTATCGATATTGCTTGTTTATAACTTTCAGACGTGTAAAAAATTATAAAATAAAGCATTTTCCTACTCCATACCCCCCCACCCCCCCCCCCCAAACCACCCACACACACAGAGAAGAAATGATGATGATAACAGCTTTAAAACTAAATATCTCTTTGAATCCCACCCCCCCCCCCACCACCACAGGACCCTTAAATTATTCAAAAAAAACCACTACGTTAATATTTTCGTTAAATCTACCATAAACTGTGAAGATAACACGTAATAGAAAATATAATTGAATTAAAATCAACATAAACTGACTACTGCACTTATTCATAGAGCTAAGGTAGTAAAAATCAATTGATGGCTTTTCTATTTGCGCCACTGCCGGTTGAGCTAGAGTGGGATAGTGCACTAACAAGATAATAGGAGCCATTTTTATTCGTACCGTTTGACATATTGACTTTTAATCACAGGATTTGATGATTGTAATTTGAGTTATGGTGCAGTAACAGTCTTTGAAATCCAAATCTGGGGATGAAAAGGGGAAAGGAAGAACTTAAATGAAGAGGCTTGACAAACAATACAGGCATCTGGTTGATAATGCTATATATTTAGAGATTCTCCAACAAATTACAAACTGTGATATTACAAATCCATAATATTATGATTCATAGAAGTGAAAACCTACAGCAGTGAATTACATCAGGTGCATAGTTAACAATCATATATAAATGAACTTGTCATATATAAATGAACTTGCAGTTTGATCATTTCATCGATTATAGCACCAATTTAATGAGGTGTTTCATCTATTATAGCACTAATTTAATGAGATGTAAAGAAAGCATCACAAAAATAAATAATATGATAAATAAATTCCAAACAAACCTCCAAATCCCTGTCCACTTGTGTTCTGTCCTTCACGCTGCTGTACAGCTGTGACTGTAAAATGAAAGGGGCAACCTGGAAGAAGGAAATATGTAAATAAAAAAATGAAGCTGTGGTTTCTGGATTATAATCTAGGAACTCCAGTTTTAAGAATTAGACCATGTCAATGTAATGCAATAACTACACAAGGGGAAAATCAAATTAAGTTCATTGGTAGTTTGATTATTTTATCTACTAATGCTTCAATTCGGGGAAAAGGAAAGAGTCAAAAGAACAATATACTATTTTAGCTTTACAAAATCATTCATGAATCATGAAAACTGGTGCTACCTAGGTCTTACTAAGATGACCTATTCTAAGTCATAGTCTCATATATCAGATGTGCATCCTGCCCCCATGAAACCTGTCTAGTTTCCCCCAATATAAAAGCTAAAATTACTTCACATCAAAACAGAAAAAAGAAAAAAAGGAGCAAAATGGGAAGATTGTTTTTAAGTAGCCTGTGTCAAGAGCTACGTTTCAAAACAAGCATTCATGGTACCATGCGTTTATATTAAGGAATATACCCATGCATTTGACATGTAACAACGCATTGATAAACTAGAGCATGACAAATTTTGTGCTTACAGATTGTCGTTAGTTGAGCACCTTACTTTGTGTACTAAAACGCAAATTACTGAAATGAAAATAGAGTAAGGTACTCATGTGAAATGAAAATAGTAATAAACATCATTAGTGGTGTTTTCTTTGAATAGAATAAAAAAAAATAGAGCTCTAACAATAAACCTTTTGAGCACTTGGAAATTGTGCCCGCATCATTTGGAGTGCTATCAGTGTGTCGCTAAATGTAAGGTTGTCTTCTGCATTTATAAGTGATAGAAACATTCAAGCAGATGTCATGACACTATATAAGAAGCGGAAAGAAAAGAAACAGGTGTGACTGGCAAATTTAGAAGAGGTTGTGTTATATATATATATATATATATATATATATATATATATATATATATATATATAACATGAAGAAAATTGGATAAGAACTGTTTTATACTTGGTGAGTTGAATTCACGTAATTCATCAAGATCTCATTTCTTCAAAACCGTGTCCAAATTTCTGGTGTATAGATATATCTAACAATCCTTCATAATGAGGTCTAAATATATAACTGCCTCGATTCTTATTTACTGTTCCATGTACAAGAATTTGTGGTTTCTGATTAACGGTCTTTGGATTTTAAAATAATCTACTGAATGCTCCTCACCATTTTTTATATATCATGCTAACAACTAAGCATAAGAGGGTGTATTGTAATGATCAATTCCAAACACCTAAACAGTAAATCCACATACAAAATTGAAGTGGATATGATCGTTGAAGTATCAGTATTGACCAAGAAAACACCTGTTCCAACTATTTATGTGATTATTATGCATTTGGCATCTGGGGATGATAACTTCAACATGCATGTATTATGTATATGACCATATATTTTGGGACAGTAAACAAGATTGATAGAAAAGATAAAAGTAACAATTTTCTTACAATATTGATTATAAATCTGATTTGTGCATTACAAATGATGTCATTTTATGCAATAAAACTTAATCATTAGTAAATAAATTAATATTGAAATCAGTTTTCTAAGTAAATTCCAACCTGTGACGCTCAGAAGGTTCATAATCAGCCCCACTTACTGAAGCTATACAAATTTCCAAGCAAAAAACCACTGGTTATGTACTACTTTAATGTTTGTGCTTTCTTGATCTATATATACAGAAAAGAGGATGAGAAATAATAATGAATATTAAAGGTACACATTATCACAAAAACACACTCTGATAACATAAAATATACTTTAGGTTTAACTTTTCAGATTTTACAATGACACTATGATACCAACTCAATATCTACCTGTAACCCAACAATTTTATTGTTCAACCTCAAACAAAAAAATGAAACATTAATCATTTGAAAAATAAAGTCATTCTAAATAGCACAACAGTAAGAACAAACATAAAACCTAGCTATTTGACCCATGTCCAATGATGAACATTGTCATGGTAAATGCATTAAAATCCAGTGCTATTACCCAATTGGACTAGTATGAGATGGAAAATATTGAAACTTGATTTCGTATAAACATAAAAGTAATCAAGTTACAAACCGAGGCTACCAATCTCTTCATTCTCGCCGTCGTCCCTTGCTCGCTTCTTCGGATTTGAACTCGACGTATCATCCATTATCTTACTATTGGATTAGTGATTTTCAATAAACTAACAAGCTGTTTGTCTTATAATGAAATTTGACACTCTAATTTCTTCAATCTGATTATAGCTTGGATCAGCAAGGACCAAAGAGTAGATCGGTTAATTTTGACTGTTTTTCCAATTTTCTTTTAAATTGCTAAGATGATTTAAAAAGGAGGGTTGCTAAATGCACCATTAAACACTCTATACAGCCCGTCAAAAATTGCAATCAAAATTTGAATTTCTTCTTGTTAATATCCAAAATACATCACAATTATTAAATTATTCATTTTATGTTTCGGTCAGAAGCTATGAAAATTAAGTAATTTCAAGTTTAATTTTCGTTTTCAATTGCTAAACTAGGTCGAACTGTTCCTGACCTAACAGTGTTAGATTACGATATCGACTTTAGATGTGTTCTTTAAGGGTTTTTTTTCCCGATCTCCTTTCTTACTTTAACATTAGTAAATTCGATTTTCTAAATTTGATGTTTTACTTAGAAATTAGTTACTGAATCTCAACTACTATGTAATACTTTCGAATGTTGAAAACCGGTTGTGTATATAATATTGCACTGTGATGCTTCGGTCGTACATTGTTGAGTTTTAATTTAATACGTTATTGTACAAACTTGTTGTCATCATTTATGACTCGGTTTTATAAAACCATCTTTGGCATGTAGCATTCGATTGTGAACAACTGATAGCGGTGGTATTTTTTATAACAAGTGATGGTGGATTTTTAAGTGCAAAATAAAAATAAAAGGCGGGATTTTTAGGCATTATTTTGTGCATTCTTTGGTGTATTTAGCAGCTCTCTTAAAAAAAGGTTTTAAAAAAAACGTCTGACGACGCTTCACTCCTACACCACCGACCACGCATCCATCCCTCACCGTCGAACCTACTTCTATTCTCTCTCTTCCTCCATCGTTTGTTGGAAAACCTTAATTTGATCAATGGAGAACATAAAGAAAGTGGGAGTGAAATATTGAGGTTTGTTTTATTTTTATCAATTATTTATGTTTTAATTTCAACAAAGATGAAATAAATAATTTTTTGGACATTTCTTTTAATGATTTTACGAGGAAAAACTATTGATGATACAGTTGAGGATCAAATAAATTTTCAAAATAATAAATTAAATATTTGTGAAAGTATTAAAGTTGATGTAAGACGTTTCTTTGAATGATTTTGTGAGGAAAAACTATTGATGATACGGCTGGGGATCAAATAAATCTTCAAAATAATAAACGGTATTGTTACCGACACTTTTGAATAAGAAGGAATGTTTATTTTAAAAAATGGTCCCTTCTTAACAAAAGTGGAGTGTCGGTAACAATATTCATAATAAATTAAATATTTGTGAAAGTATTAAAATTGATGTAATAAATAGTTTTGTAAACATGAAGTAAGTGTTTTAATTAAATATCTTGAAGGGTGAAAAAAATTGAATTGTATTGTATTGATCTTAAACATTTTTAGTTTATTATTGTAATGTCGGGTTTTTGATTCTCATAATGTCTTAATTCATTGGTGTAAGGTGCAAGCTAAAAAATTAAGCATCGTTGTAGTAATAATCAAATCGGATAAATTGGGTCCCAAAGAAAAAACCAAGATTACATTTGTGTTGTGAAAGATATGACATATATCGAAATCACCACTCAAAAATTGAAGAAAAATGTCAAAATGTAAACCATAATACCAGGAAGTGCAATTATTCATTTTTTATCAAAGATGCATATATTTTGGAAGATAAATGGAAAGTTACAATAGTAAATGACATACATAATCACGAGCTTTCACATATATTAGTGGGCAATCTACACGCCACAAGATTATTAGATAAGGAGAAATTTTTTTAACCAATGTGACAGTTGCGGGGTTTCAACCAAGGGAAGTACTAACTACTATAAAAAATTCATTTTCTTAAAATACTTCTACTTTGAAAATAATTTATAATGCAAAGGATAAGATACTTTCGGCCGTGGAATGTAGATCTGTGATGCAACAACTAAGGAAACTATAAAGGAAGCGGAGGGAGGTTGGAGAAACTGTGTCATGGTGTATGTTGTAGGGCCTAGAACATACTTTAAAACTTTATAGGCTTATGCACAGAGAATGTGGAAAAATGTGAGTAGTTTTACGATTCAATTAAGGAAAAATTGATTTTTTTTATTATCAGATTTGAAAATGAGAATGACTGTACTAAAATCTTAGACAAAGGGCCTTGGTTTTTTGATAAAAATTTAATCATTATGAAAAGATTAAACCCTCATATGAAAACTGATAGGGATCTCTTAACTACTATGCCTGTTTGGATAAGATTGTCAGGACTCAACTTCAGAGTTTAGGGTCTTAAGGCGACTGGAGCTTTAGTTAGTGCAATTGGGACTCCATTGAGGATGGACGAGGCTATAATGAATAAATCTAGAATATCATTTTGCCAGAGTACTATTAGACATAAAGGTCGAGTATGAATTCCTTAGTGTATTTGAAGCAGTAGGTGAAGATGGGGAAGTCTTTAGACAGGAGGTGATCTATGAAAGTCCTCCAGCTAGATGTGAAAACTACTTATGTTTTGGACATATAAAAAAGCAATGCCCAATGCGTAAAGTATGGAAACTAAAGGAGGTAGAGAAAGGCGATAAGGAAGAGAAAGAGGATCCACCGGTCAAAGATGAATCAGAGTCAAAGGTCAGCAAGGAGGAGGTGAGTAAGCAGAGTCAGGAAGGAAAAGAGGTAAACAAAGGTACTGATCCCATAAATAAGGAAGAGGCACCGGAAGAAGAGATAAATCGTAGACTTAACCATAAGCAGGAGGAGCTCAAAGAAGGGGAAGATGACCAAAAACCTAATAAAGCTTTAAATGAAGTAGAGGACGTTGTCAAATAATTACTTCAAGTAAATGAGAGCATCCTGAAGGGAATGGCAGGGGAAAATAAGATATCATCAAAGATTGAAAATCCAGCAAAAGCAGAAAGCCCGTTAGTAGAGACCTCATCAAAAGGGGAGAGGAAGTCTTTGAAGTTTAAGTACATATAACAAGGGAAGAGGGTAGTAACAAAGTTAGTCGAACAAATCATAGCTACTGCACCTACTTCGTGTAAAGCAGAGGCGGCCACTGAACTCATCCAAACTAATTTAGAACTACCAGCTGCTCTTGTCCATCATATAGTTGAATCATCTCCGGACCTTCTTTCTTTCCCTCAAATTTCACTTTCTAATAATGATTGTGCTAATTCATCTCATAATAGTATGTGTAATAAGCATAATGTATCCCTTTTACAGATTGACACGAAGTACCGAGTAAGGAGGCTATTAAGGAGTAGAGTGAAGAGAACTTGCATGTACTTACAAAGAGACTAGTACTTAAAGGAGCTCCCCTAGCAGCCCAGTTTGATAAAAAGCGGTGAAAAAGGAATTACTGTGAAGAAAAATCCAGTATGGGACGAGGAGTCTAAAGATAAGAAAAAGGAGAATAAAGGTATTGTAGTTCAAGGTAGAGAAATGCGAAGCAGAACCAAACCATCCAAATGTCAATAGCAAGTTGGAATATAAGGGGTTTTCATAAACCTAATAGACTTATGGAAATCAAGAAGTTAATAAGTAAATATGATATTGATTGTTTTGGAATTTTGGCGAATAAGCCGAGACCAGTTGAGATAGAACAGTTGCTGGATAGTAAATGGGAAATAGTAAGTAACGTAACCTACTACTTCAAATGCAGAATCATGGTGTTAATTGATAATGTAAACTAGGGCTTTAATTTGATAAGTATGAGTGACCAACATATTTCTTTAGAGCTCATTAACAATTCTAGTCTGAGAATCAATTGTATGTACGTGTACGCATAATACTTTGACTATTTTAGGAGAAAACTATGGGAGAATTTAGTGGAGGACGCTTACCAAATTTGTAGACCTTGGACCATTATAGGAGACTTTAACTGTATTAGAAAAGTGGAGGAAAAAATGGGAGGTTCTCTGATTCTTTTTTGCAAGCTTCAGGAGTTGGATTCTCTTCTGTTTATGACAAGGTTAAGTGAAATGGATGTAAAAGTTTTGCAGTTCACATGGTGGTCGGGACCAAGCAAGAACAATCTGACTAAGATAGATAAAGTGTTAGTTAATATAAAGTGGAGAAGAGTTCTTAATGCTTCTTCAACTGTGAGTGTTACATCAGGAGTTAGTGACCATACTCCATCGTAGTTTTGTTGACAGAATACAATAAGAATTATAATAAACCATTTAAATACATGAATGTATGGAGTATGCATGAGAACTACAATGATAAATTTGAAGAAAGGTGGAGTTTGGAATGTGAAGGTTGGCCTATGTACAAGCTGATCCAAAAACTTGAAAACCTCAAAGCAGTATTGAATGTTTGGAGTGCTAATAAGAATGACATTAAGAAGGGGGTAGAGAGAAGCAAGGATAAGTGTATGAAAATTCAGAACAGGTTGGAAATCAGGTTTGACAGTAGCTCAGCTAACGAATTATAGGAGATGAAGTGTAAGTGAGAAAAGGCTTTAAAAATGGAATATGAGGATACTAAACAAATACAGTAAAAATAGTTTTGAGTTGCTTCTTTGTATGACCATATTTTCTTATTCCTATGTCGAAATTTGTTGATTCTTTTTTTATTTGAAAGTTGAAGTTTTATATTATGTGCATACCAATTTTCAGTTCAATCTGAGGTCGTTTAGTCCTCTGTTTCATGCCTGCAAGTTGAACCCGAGATGGTTTTCAGGCCTGTACACCTTTCCGTTTTCTGAGCTGCTGCAAACATGGCCTAAGTACATGTTTGAGATAGCGTATCTTTTTCATTTTCTGTCGGAATTCATTGATTTTTTTTTTATTTGAAAGTAAAGTTTTCTACTATGTGCATACCAATTTTCAATGTAATCTGAGGTCGATTGGTTCTCTGTTTCATGCCTGTAAGTTGAATCCGAAATGATTTTCAGGCCTATACACATTTCCGTTTTTTAAGCTGCTGCAAACATGGCCCGAGTCCATGTTTGAGACAGCGTACCTTTTTCATTTCCAGTCAGAATTCATCAATTCTTTTTTTATTTGAAAGTTAAAGTTTTCTACTATGTGCATACCAATTTTCAGTTCAATCTGAGGTCGTTTGGTCACCTGTTTCATGCCTGTAAGTTGAACCTGAGAGGGTTTTCAGACCCGGGCAGAATTCAACATAGCCTGAGTCTATGTTCGAAATTTCATATCTTTACCATTTCATGTCATAATTTAGTGAATCTTTTTTCAGTTCATAGATAAATTGTTCTTGTTTGTGTGTATCAAATTTCAGACCATTCCGAGGTCATTAAGCCATTCAAATTAGATCTGAAAGTTGAAGCCGGAGAAGATTTCATATCAGACTTTATTCGAAATTACATTGTTAATGTTCAAGATGTAGCAGCTGAGTAATTGTGGTATTCTTGTGTGACGGCGCAAGTGGATGAATTAAATAATGATTTGATTCAAGTAAGAAAAAATATTCTAGCATAAATCAATCAATATTGGGATTTATGTGCGACATTTTGATGTTTCAACTTACGAAACTTTGAAACAATTTATGGATTGTTATATTACTAATTGTTCATCTAGTAATTAGATGGTAATGCTCGAGACAAGATATTTAATAGCATGCATTTAATTGTATTGTCATGTATATTTCAACCATGCGATCATTTACATTTTATCCTTATCAAAAACGTCCAAATCTTGAGAAAGTAAATCAATTTATTACTTTTGCATTTATACAAGATAGTCATTTTATTAAATTGACACTGAGAGATGAGGAGCCTATCCCACCGACAGTTAGCTTTTGGCATAGACTTGCAAGTACCGAGGCTATATGCTGGAGCGAACTATTTGTCGACCATTAAATTGAATTTGTGAAAATTCAACCTTCAAACGTGGCAGTCAAAGATAATTTTTTGTAGTGGGTATACTATTTTGTGTAGTATGGTATACTATTATGTGTGTTGGATCTCTGTATTTTGACAACAATCAATGAAGTTTAAGTTTTTTTTTGAACTTGTAATGTATCAATGTGTGTTCTTTATTTTATGAAATAATAATGTATCGATGTGTTTGTTCTCTATTTTATGAAATTCTAATGTATCTATGTAGTTTTACTCTATATTTATTTTCTATATTATGAAACTATTATATTAATAAACCACCATCTCTCTATAAAATTTAATTAACTACAATAACAGTGCAGTCGGTGGTCAACAATTATGCAAAATAAACAATAGTCGGTGAATAATCATCGTTGCAATACATAATGTGTGGCATATAAGCACCGTATAGTGTAAAATGTATATAGTTTCAGGTTATACGGTGATTGATTACCGTAATTTCGACAAATATTTTGTAGCGACCTTTATTCTATGTATTGGAGGATCGTAGAATATTAATATTATTTTCATATTAGGTTGTATGATTCTAAAATTTTGAGAAATGACTCTTAGGGACATTTCCCACATCTATGATTTTTGTCGGATTTCTATGTGACCATTCTAACCCTGAAAATATTGTATTTTCAATCACTTTTGATAGGAGTCGAGCTAGGGTGTGAAACTAGTTTCATTAGTTCGGGATGATGGTTTCTCTTTTCGTAGAGTGGTCGTATTAGGAAAATGGACTCATTATTAAGGAGATATGGCTGTTTGAAGTTCCATTTGATTTTAGATAGCTTAATGAGTAATTAGTAAGTTAACGGGTAGGGCTAAAGCTCATTTTGGGATTAGCATGGGGTTAGGGCTGATGGGACTCTCTTCCATCATTTCATACTTTCTACAAATAGAGAGAAACCCTCAATTAACAATCCTTTACCCAAAAAATTACCATAGTCCTTACTTTAATTAGCCAAAACATTTCATTAGAAGGAGATTAGCAAGATTAGCACTTGGATTGAAGATTTGTTATTAAAGACCATCTTGGAGCTACTATTCATCTTTGGATTTCGTGCCATTTAGGGTTGCTTTGGATTGCTTAGGACTTTGGCGAGTGGTTTTAAGCCTCTAACTAATTAGCCTCTATTAATCGTTTATTGATGTTTTTAAATGATTTTCAAACTTTAAAAAGCGTTTTAAACCCTTTTAAACAACATATGTAAATTTCAAGTAATTTGGATAAGTTTTGTAAATTCGTGTTTTTATAGATCTCATCTATTCTTATGGACACCATCCTTAGATTTTGGGTTCACATTGATGTGTTTGGTTGTGTGCTTGTCAGTATATGTTATATGTGATAATTTCTGAATGTATGATGCTTGCTTGGTTGAAAACGCTCAACAAATGGCGACTTAGCTTTAGGAGTAAGTCAAGGAATGGTATACATGGATTAGTACTGATCCATAATCTTTATCCCAAATTTCATGCGATCGATATGGGATGGCAAGGAAGGCCTCATGAAGCTACATTTCAAGTTTGAAGTCTTTTAGAGTTCGTACGTTCGAGATATTGATGGATCAATGGTGACTTTAATGCTATGGATCGGTGGAGGATTTCTTCGAGGCGTGCTCGAGTTAAGGGAAGGATCGCTTGAGTTATATAGAGTTTTGCTTTGGGTCGTTCACTTTTATTGATGGGTCACGTAAAGATTTGAGGAAAAATCCTAACTGGATGACCGGTGGAGCTTGCTTCGAGCTATGGGTACATTCACTTGGGACATAGGCTAGTAGAGTAAATAAGGTGGAATTTTGGCTAAGGTGGGGTTCGGTGGTTAGGGATCGGTGTCGATCCCTGAGGCACCGATCAGTGGAAGTCAAGGTTCGTTGGAGGGGGATATCACATGGAGATGCATGGCCTAGTTTGGTGTAAATGTGGGGTCGGTGGTGATGGTTCGAGGTTGTATGAATTGATGGTGGAAGTTAGTGAGGCAGCCTTGAGTTTTCCCTATTCTTGCTTCGGTATGTAATGGTTTTGGCTCTATGTTGTAGGAAATGCGGATTACAGATCTTAAGGCAGAATTAACACTAGAGGGAGGGTGAATAGTGTTTAATTAACTTTATGAATCTTTTTGAAATCTTTTCAGACTAAACCCAAATAGATGCAATTCACAAACATAGAGACAATCACAGAACCAGACACAGACGCAAATAGTAAATAAAAGTAGTAAAGGAAAGAACACACCGGAATTTTATACTGGTTCGGAGTTACCCTACATCCAGTCCCATACAATTTCTTGTGCGGATTTCTTTTCAAATATAACATCGATATTACAACCTCGATTTCAAGGCCACGAGAAACACCCTCCTGTCTCCGAGTCCAGGGCAAACTCTCTTGATTTAACCAGGCTACAAGATCGCCTAATTGATTTACGAGCTACAATCACACCCAATTGATTTACGGGCCACAATCACACCGTTTCCAATCACACTTTGATAGAGAGAGAATCGATACACTTTGATCTTTCAAGCTTTGATTACAAATGATACTATAACTCTGAATAGCACTGAGATCTTTGAGAGAGTATGGCAGAGAATCAAACTAGAGACGATCGAGTTTGATGCACTTAGGATTTCTACAGAGTTTTGTTAAGAATGTTTAAAAATAAGAATGGAAGAGAAAGAGGAGAGAAAACAAAGAAATATTAAGTAAAAATTTGTTGAAAACTACTGGTATTTATAGGAGAATAACGGTCATGGTCATTCGTGAAAGGTTATGACGAATAGATACTTCTTTTGAAAATTCGAATTTTAAAATCTACGGCTACCATGTCGACATGGGGGGTATAGGCATGTCGACATCCTCTAGTATTTTTTGAAAATTGATTTTTGTTTTAAAAGAGATTTTCTTTCTAAACTTTGTTGAAACAATCTTAAAACATGGTAAACTATTTTGAATACACTTTATGCTTATAAAAACTTTGGAAAGTGATCTTACGAAATATAAAAGTAATAAAAACTAAATATATAAATATTGTGAGATTAAAGCTAAAACATTAAAACCAGGAGATAGTTTAAAAACAAGAAATGATTTTGAAATTAATATGATTAAAAATAGTTTTTGAATTAAGGCAAAAATATTTAAACCGAGAGAGAGATGTCTTTTTAAAAAGCTAGTTTTGAAAAAGTCTAAAAATAAGTCATTTTGAAAATTTCGTGGATTCCATTCCACTAGAGAAGGTCATGGGTTCCATCTAACTAAAGAGGTTATGGGTTCCATCCCACTATTAAAGCGAGAAGGTGAATTCCATTCCATAATTAAACTCCGAATAAAGATTTTAGTGTTATTATGAAGTTTTAACATAAATCTAGACTCTATTACTTTGCATATACATATATATCTAGACAAAGATATTAGTATTTATATTTTATAATAAGACCTAAGGTTGTTTTCATCAATACCATCATCTCGGGAACTAACAATCTCCCCCTTTTTGATGATGACAACCTATGTTTATAAAATATACTCCACCAAACTCTGATTCTACTCTCACTCCCCCTTATTCCAACAACTCCCCCTTAATCTACTAACTCCCCCTTAATCTAAGCCTAACTAACAGCCTAACTATCCTATTTTATAATTCTCCTCCTTTGTCATCAACAAAAACTAAGCCTAAACTACATAACTCCACCTTAAACTAATATCATGGAACTAAATCCTATTTTATAAATTTTTGCAAATTTCTAAGAATCTTGCCTTATTTCTCCTGTTCCTTTGCCATCCTTATTTGCATGACTTGTAATTCAGTCAGCATTTGCAGAGAATCCTTCATAATTTCCTCGATCTTCATTACTCGAGCTAATGTAGTACGATGGAATGGACCAAAATTAGGAGAAGGGAAGGAAATGGTTGCATTTTGATTTGATTTAGAAGAGGAGGCCATTACTTTGTATTTTCAGAAATTTATTACATAGAAAATGAAGTGAGAAGACATATGAATTCTAAATATTGTGGTTATATAACCACCAAACTGATTTTAAAGGGAAAATCAAAATTTCAAATCTAACCGTTGTATGTCGACAGGGGGGGTAGGGGCATGTCGACTTCCCTTTGAAAATTTTGTTTTTCTCTATTTATATATATATATATGTTACTATATATATATTCTATATCTCAGTTATCTAACAAATACCTAGTTCTCTTCTTAATTTAGTAAAGGTTGATTGATTCAAGGGTTTGGTCAGAATATCAGCTATTTGATTCTTAGTGTTGATAAATTCAAGATAAATAATCTCTTTACTTATATTATCTCTGAGAAAATGATGTCTGATATTAATATGTTTGGTTCTGGCATGATGAATAGGATTTTTGGATAAATTTATTGCACTTGTATTGTCACAATAAATTGGTGATTTTGAAATATATAATCCAAAATCCTTTAGGGTCTGTTGCATATAGATAACTTGAGAACAAGCCAAACCAGCAGAGATATATTCTGCTTCAATTGTTGATAGTGAGACAATATTTTGCTTTTTACTAAACCAGGAAACCAAAGAATGTCCTAAAAAGTGACAAGTTCCACTTGTACTTTTTTGTTCTGATTTACAACCAGCATAGTCAGCATCACGATATGAGATTAAATCAAATGAATCATTTTTAGGGTAAAATAGGCCTTAGTCTAAAGTGTGTTTAACATATCTTAGAATACGTTTAACAGCTTTTAAATGGGCTTCTTTGGGTTGAGATTGTTATCTTGCATAGAGACGACAGACACTATGCATGATATCAGGCCTACTCGCAGTTATATAGAGTAGCGATCCAATCATTCCCCTATATAGTTTTTTATCAACATATTTTGACATGTCTTCTTTATTCAAGGCTTCATTGGTTGCCATAGGAGTGGGTTTTCCACTCGCAGTGGTCATACCAAACTTACTAACTAGATTCCTAGCATAGTTTTCTTGACTAATGAAAATACCACTATCTAATTTTTTAATTTGCAATCCTAAAAAGAAAGTAAGTTCACTCATGTAACTCATCTCAAACTCTTTTGTCATTATTTCAGAAAACTCTTTGTTCATTTCGTTGTTTGTTGATCCAAAAATGATATCATCTACATAAATCTGTACTAATTGGATATCATTTTTGTTTATTTTAATAAAAAGAGTATTATCTACTCTACCAATTTCAAAATTTGATTGTAATAAATAAGATCTTAGTCTGTCATACCAGGCTCTAGGAGCTTGTTTCAGACCATATAAAGCTCTTTAATTTGTAAACATGATTTGGAAAATTTTCTTCTTCAAAAAGTGGAGGTTGTTCAACATAAACATCCTCTTTAACAAAACCATTTAAAAAGGAACTTTTGACACCCATTTGAAATTGTTGTGGTTTGTGAAAACAAGTAGAATTCTAATGGCTTCTAATCTTGCTACGGGTGCAAAGGTTTCATCAAAGTCTATTCCTTCTTCTTGACAATAACCTTGCACGACTAACTGAACTTTATTTCTAATGACCTCACCTTGTTCATTCATTTTATTTTTATAAACCCATTTAGTTCCTATTATAGTTTTGTCCTTAAGTCTAGGAACAAGTTCCCATACATCATTTCTGGTGAATTGATTCAGTTCTTCTTGCATAGCAAGAATCCATGAATCATCAGATGATGCTTCCTTTGGATTTTTGGGTTCAATAGTTGATATAAAAGCTACATTACTCATCTTGTTTAGTTGATTTCTAGTTCCAACAACAGATTCAATATTTCCTAGTATATTTTCTATAGGATGATCTTTTAAAAGCCTGATCCTTTTATTAGGATGAACAGTTTCACAATTTGTTTCATTTGATTCACTATTTAAAGTAACAAAATCATATTCATCATTTATTGGAACAAAATCTTTGAAATTTTTATCAAAAGATACATGCATTGTTCCTTCAATGGTGTTATTTTTAAACTGAAAACTCTGTATGCTTTACTTCTATTAGAATATCCGATAAAGATTCCTTTGTCGGATGTAGGATCAAATTTATCCAAATTGTCCTTTGTATTTATAATAAAGCATTTACTTCCAAAAACTTTAAAATAAGATACCTTTGGTTTCTTATTGAAAAGAAGTTCATATGGTGTTTTATTGGTTAGAGGTCTAATTAAAATCTTATTCAAAATGTAACAAGCTGTAGCGACTGCTTCAGCCCAAAAATTTCTTGGTAATTTACTATCTGAAAGCATATTTCTTGCACACTCTTGAATCGTCCTATTTTTACGCTCTACCACTCCGTTTTGTTATGGAGTTCTTGGAAAAGAAAAATTATGAGTTATTCCTTTTTTATTACAGAAATTCTCAAAATTTTCATTTTCAAATTCTCCACCGTGATCACTACGAATAGTTTTTGATTTATAAAGAAAGTTGATTTTGAATTCTTTTTGCAAAAGTTTTAAATGAATAAAAAGCATCACTTTTATGTTTCAGAAAAATTGTCCATGTAGATCTAAAATAATCATCTACAATTACAGAAACATATTTACTGTGATTTATTGACTGAATTTGAGATGGACCAAAATGATCTAAATGAAGTAACTCAAGAGGTTTTGAAGTTGAAATCATATCTTTCAATTTGAATGAACTCTTCATAAGTTTTCCTAATTGACAAGCATCACATATACTATCTACTTTAAAAGCCATTTTAGGAAGACCTCTTACTAAATCAAGTTTTGAAAGTCTAGATAAGAGTTTGAAATTCAAATGCCCAAACCATATATGCCAAATCCAAGGGTCACTTGTATTAGCCAAAAGACATAAGTTATCATTTGAGATTTTCATACTGAGAATATAAATATTTTTCTTCATAATTCCTTCAAAGATAATATTTGATTTATTATCTTCGATGTGACACTTATCCTTTTCAAATTTAATTTTATAGCCCTTGTCACATAGTTGACTTATGCTAAGTAAGTTGTGCTTTAGATTCCTAACTAACAGAACATTAGAAATGTAGGAGTTTTAGAGTTACCAACATTGCGATGCCAATCACATATCCTTTTGAATTGTCTCCAAAGTTGACCAGTCCTCCATCTTCATAAATTATGTCATTCGATATCTTCGGATTACCAGTTATATGTCTTGAACATCCACTATCAAGTATCCATTTTTTTTCTTGATTTGCACCATTTGTCCATTGAGTGTTGATTCTTCAAAAGCCATATAACACATCTATTCCTGCACAACACACCAATTCAGTAGATCACTTGATTTTCTATAATAACAATATGTAGACTTATGAGACAATGATGATTTGGACAGTTTTGAACTAGTGTTAACAGAATCTCCAAAAATTGTCATTTTAAACTTTTTCAAAATTCAGATTATGATAACTTTGAAAACCAATGCTCTGATACCAAATGTAGGAAATGCGGATTACAGTTCTTAAGGCAGAATTAACACTAGAGGGGGTGAATAGTATTTAATTAATTTTATGAATCTTTTTGAAATCTTTTCAAATTAAACCCAAACAGATATAATTCACAATCACAGAGACAATCACAGAACCAGACACATATGCAAATAGTAAATAAAAGCAGTAAAGGAAAGAACACATTCAATTTTATACTGGTTCAGAGTTACCCTACATCTAGTCCCACACAATTTCTTGTGCAGATTTCTTTTCAAATATAATGTCGAGATTACAACCTCAATTTCAAGGCCACGAGATACACCCTCCTATCTCCGAGTCCAGGACAAACTCTCTTGATTTAACTAGGCTACAATATCACCTAATTGATTTACGAGCTACAATCACACCCAATTGATTTACGAGCCATAATCATACTGTTTCCAATCACATTTTGATAGAGAGAGACTCGATACACTTCGGTCTTTCGATCCTTGATTACAAATGATCCTATAACTTTGAATAACACTGAGATCTTTGAGAGAGTGTGGCAGAGAATCAAACTAGAGATGATCAAGTTTGATTCACTTAGGATTTCGGCAGAGTTTGTTAAGAATGTTTGAAAATAAGAATGGAAGAGAAAGAGGAGAGAAAACAAAGAAATCTTAAGTAAAATTTCATTAAAAACTACTAGTATATATAGGAGAATAACAGTCATGTCCATTCGTGAAAGGTTATGACGAATGGACACTTCTTTTGAAAATTCGAATTTTAAAATCTACGACTACCATGTCGACATGGGGGGTATAGGCATGCCGACATCCCCTAGTATTTTTTGAAAATTGTTTTTTTGTTTTAAAAGAGAATTTCTTTCTAAAATTTGTTGAAACAATCTTAGAAATTTGTAAACTATTTTGAATATACTTTATGATTATAAAAACCTTTGGAAAGTGACCTTACGAAATATAAAAGTAATAAAAACTAAATATATAAATTTTTTGATATTAAAGCTAAAACAATAAAACCAGTAGATAGTTTAAAAACAAGAAATGATTTTGAAATTAATATGATTAAAAATAGTTTTTGAATTAAGGCTAAAATATTTAAACCGAGAGAGAGATGTCTTTTTAAAAAGATAGCTTTGAAAATTTCTAAAAACAAGTCATTTTGAAAATTTCGTGGATTCCATTCCACTAGAGAAGGACGTGGGTTCCATCCCACTAAAAAGGTCATGGGTTCCATCCCACTATTAAAGCGAGAAGGTGGATTCCATTCCATAATTAAAATCCGAATAAGGATTTTAGTGCTATTATGAAGTTTTAACATAAATCTAGACTCTATTACTTATCTTGATATATTGAACTCTTGATAATCTTGATACTCATGAGTCTTCAGTCTTGATTTCTACAATCTTGAATTCGTCGGTCTTGAATCTCTATACTGTACAGCCTTCATTCTCAGTACCTGCATATATATATATATATATATATCTTGCATATACATATATATCTAGACAAAGATATTAGTATTTATATTTTATAACAAGACCTAAGGTTGTTGTCATCAAAGACATCATCTCAGGAACTAACATATGTGATAGCTCAAACTCGAAATAAGCCAAAAACTTTGCCAAATATGTCTAAGTATAAGGATCAGTACTAAACCCTGGATTCAATGGTGATTTCCGATGACGATGTGACGAAGATGATTCCGTGATGGGAAGAGACGGCTTTGATGATAGATAGCCGTACTTTGAGTTTCCGATGATGGATAGTCTAGTCTGTGACCGTGATGGGTCGACGAGTGATTTTATATCTAATGCACTGAGTGAGTGAATGTGAGGATGGACAATGAATGTTATGTTTGTTTTATTGTTTATCACCTTATGGATGTCACCCGATGTCGATATTATTGATGTATATATTTGGACTCCCCTTAGTACTTTAATGTATAGTACGCCCATGACTATGATGTAGAGTAGCATATATTTTGTATATGTGCTAACTCTATGGATGCAGGGATAGGTCTGGGTATGATTCTTCATATCATTTGTCCTATTTTAGTGTTATATTAGTATTTAGAGATTTATTATCGCTCACATCAGACTGTAGTCTAACCCGGAGTTTTATGTTTTGCTTCCTATTACTTTGAGTACTCTTAAATGAGAAGATTGGGGATATCATGTCTGGTGAGCATGTGGAGATGGACAAGTGGCAAGCTGGAGGATGTACTCTCATATTACTACATTTACTTATTTGCTATTCCGTTGCACAACACTATGGATCTTGCTAGTGCCTCTATTACTTAGATACGAATATTTATGAGTTATTATTTGATATAAGTCTATTTTCTATGTTGTATACTGTATGGATATGTACACTCCGGTTCTGCGATTCATTCAGTTATTTACTGTCTCGTCTATTTTATATCTAAGATGTTATTATTATATTTTATTTGATGCACTGTGAAATATACGATAGGTTCTATATTGTTTTATTTACTTTACAACCCTTGACGGCCGTCCTGCAACGACCGGGCACAACTATAGTGCATTATATAGGTATATTGGGTATCAGTGGTATTGGACGGTCATCACATTTGGTATCAGAGATTAGGTTACATAGTTTAACCTAAGGGATACTTTGATCCAGTACGAGTTCTCACCCTAGACTAGATCGACGGTGTATGTATATATACGAGAGCGTGTACTTGTTATATATTTTGGTTTTCAAAACTATATAGTAGCATATAACATATAAGTCGCACTACACACATTAGTACTGCTTAAGCAGAATTCCCTATAGAGAGATTAATCGTTCTTATTACAGACTGAAGGATGAGTCATCAAACAAGGAATGCTGCTAGGAACTCCATCTTTGGAGTTGAAAAAGGGGCAGGCTCGAGAGCTGCTAATCCCAATCTGCAGGCGATGTTAAATACCTTGATGTGAAACATGCTGTAGAATTCTTAAGTAGTCGCTCTGAATGTTATTGATGGTGGTGCTCCAGTGCATGCAGCCAGAGCCGATTTTGCTAAGTTGAATGAAGATTTGCTAGTCTTAGTGGAAAACCATTCCAAGGAACGGAGTCGGCAATGGAAGTGCAGGATTGGCTTGACATCTACGAGAGGATCTTTGGTGACTTAGAGCTGGATGATGCGAAGAGGCGATTAGCTTCCAGACAACTTCATGGGTGAGCCATAAACTGATGGAATGTTGTGAAGGTCGCTACCCCTGAAGACCAGTTCACATAGGATCAGTTCAAAGCCAAATTCAAAGAGAAGTTTATACCAGCAGCTCAGAAGTCGGTCTTATTCTGTAAGTTCGCAGATCTGAAGCAAGGAGATATGACTATCTCCGAGTATGTTGCTGAGTTTGATGCTCTATTGAAATATGGGATGTCCTTCATCGACACTCCATCAAAGAAGAACGAGACGTTCATCATTATCTTGGATGTTTACTTGGGAGAGAAGCTCATAGACCGCATTGACGAGACTTTCGAGATGCTAGTCGAAAGGCCTTGAGACATGAGAGTATTTATCCGAAGCCAAGGGCTATTGTTTCCAAAGATAAGCCAAAGCCGCAAGTGGGCGGGGAGGCAAGAAGAAGTTGAACAATAAGGGAAGCAGTTTCAGAACAAAGGCAGTCGGAAGAAGAGTAAAACCTCACTCATTTATTATGACTACGGTGACAAGGGCCACTATTGCAGAGACTGCAAGGCTGAGGGAAAGAAATGCTATAACTGCAATAAGCTTGGGCACATTCAGAAGGACTGTCCAAAGCCATTAAAGCAAAAGCAGATGGTGAAAGCATATGTTATCAATGTTGTTTCGACTTCGTTGAATTCTCCATCAGCGAAGGAAAAGGTAAAATGCATCGTTATTCAAGGTATGTTTTTCATTTATGATGTTCCTATATGAGTTTTATTTAATACCGGGGCTTCACATTCCTTTATATCTAGTGACTTAGTAGATAGATTGGGATTGAAACCCGAAATTGTCGACCGATCTTTGATTGTTATGAACTCTGTTGGAGGCTCAACCAGCTTGTGTATGGTTTGTTGCATTTTGGTCTTATCCACAATAATTTAGAAAATTATGAAACTTGAAACCCACTTCTAAAATAATGTTCTTGACCATATATCAAAAACGCAAATCATTTGGATGTCATTTAATAGGTTTTCTAATCTAAACATATCATAAAATCTATATAAAACAATATAAATCATCAACAAGCATATATATATATATATATATTCGTTTAAACAAACATAACATGTCATATTACTTGCAAAATAGTTCAGATCAAACCTTGAAACCGAAATCAATATCAAAAGTGAGATGTAAATTAATTATTCACCTTGGCTTGGTGTTAAGAAGGTTGAGATTTTCCCTTTGATTGATTTGCTTAAGCTTTCTACTTGAATCCTAGCTTTTCTTCTTCTTGAATCTCTTTAATGGTGGCCGGCCAAGCTCACTAGTGTTTTAGTTTTGTTTGCGAATGTTGAAATGAATAAGGAATGAAGAATTGAGGGGTTCAGGGTATAAGAACAAAGGCTATTCCTATTTTACCATTGCTATATTCCTCCTACTTACTTATTTTCAATTCTCTTTTGCTTATACATTCATTAAGGCAAAGCTCCTTATTAACTAACAAATCTCAATCCCTTAACTATCTACATTATTTTATTTTATTTTTCTAATTAAATGTTCTAAATAATCTAAGTCAAAATTAGGGTCATTACAACCGGAGAGCGTCGCATCTTGCCAGAACAAAGCTCCGACCTCTACCTTTCCAACGTCGTTGGCCTCTCCCCCTAACTCACCACCTAGCTTACCGGCGAACGGAAAATGTTGTCACCGATCATCTCGAAAATTACGCCGCCCACTGCATCTCAGCCCAATCCAACCGTACATTAGCTTCACTTCGATGAGGCAAACACTTTTCATTTAGGGGTCGAGCCACGATAATGCTTGAAGTGGTCGCGATCAACGGGGATCGTTGGATGGAGATGGTTTTGATTTTTAAAAAAAGAGCAAACTTATTTTCAGGTGAAGTCGCGATTAATATAGGAAAAGGATGGTATTGCTGAGACGTGCAAGCATGGGTAGAGTGATGGGCTATGGATGGTGATAAGTATGTGGTACATATATTTTTAATTAAAAAAATATCAATCTTTAAATGTCCGAAAATCTTGAACTCCTATCGAGACGTGCCGCCTGGTGTTTTATACTAAATACCCATATTCCGAACACAATGGAACCAATCTCGAGACCTAATTCGATCATATACAGAAGATAGTTTTTCTAACCTAGTTATATTATATTAATCACTGTAATTAGTTTCTAAGCGTTTCGAGCTCGCATAACTATACGATGCATGTCATCGCCATGAAATTCATTAACATATAATAATTCACTATTACGGATCAAATGAAACTAGTTTCGTCAAAATCTTACACATTGTCCCGGGATGTTAATTTCACACGTTAATTAAAACGAATTATTATTAAAAATCAAATAAATCACCTTTAAATCAAATTTTTTAAATTTTATTATTCCATTCTTATTCAACTGAATTTAAATAAGATTTCAAAACCATTTGTTTTCACATAAAATCCAAGATTAAATTATCCACTAATTCCAATATTGAATTCACTATTCAAGTAAATCACCATATTTGAAATTTAAGCTATTTGGCTTATAAAACTAATATGTCAATATTTAAAATTAATTAAATATTTTAAACTCAAATGACTCAAATTCTGGATCGTTACAGTCGGCATAAGTTGTTGATCTCATGAACCATGTTTTAGGAGTCGGCTAAATAAATTTGTGGTTGTGTTCGTCGATGATATTCTTGTATACTCATGAACAAAGGAGGAACACAAAACACATTTAAGGATCGTGCCTAAGGTGTTGAGAAAGCACCAATTGAAAGCAATGTTTTTGAAATGTCACTTCTGAAGGAGGGAAGTGAGATTATTGGGTCACGTTGTTTCCAAGTAGGGCATTTCCGTAGATCTTGTAAAAGTCGCAGCAGTCCAAGATTGGACTAAACCTAAAAACGCTATGGACGTGAGAAGTTTCTTGGGGTTAGCTGGATATTATAGACGATTTATCCAGGACTTCTCCAAAGTAGTCGCACCGTTGACTCACTTGACGAAAAGAATCAGACTTTTACTTGGGACGCGAGGTGTGAGTAGGCATTCGTGGGTCTGAAGGAAAAGTTGACGAGTGCACTAGTATTGACCATTTCGAATGGGAATGAAGATATGACGGTATACACTGAATCTTGTGGTGCTGGATTGAGTGCGCTATTGATGTAGAGAGGAAAAGTTGTTGTATATGCTAGTTGATAGCTAAAGCCACATGAGAAGAAACACCTAACCCATGATTTAGAGTTAGCAGCGATTGTGTTTGGGTTGAAAATTTGAAGGCACTATCTTTTAAGAGAGAGGTTCGAGTTGTTTACCGACCATAATCATTAAAGTACCTCTTTTCGCAGAAGGATCCTAACCTTCGCCAACAACGATGGTTATAGTTCCTAGCCTCATATGACTTTGATATTGCATATACACTGGGTAAAGGTGATGTAGTTGCTGATGACTTGAGTAGGAGACATGCCGGCTTGGGAGCTATGTTCCTAGAGTAGATGTAGTTAAAATGTATTGTTGGTTATGATTTCCGACCAAAATGTGAGCTAGAGCCAGAGATATTGGCGAACTTGACTATCAGGCCTTCTATGATTAAGCGGCTTGGTATTAGTCAGAGGCATGATGCCAGACTAGCTGAGATCATTACTAAAATTGAAGCTGGAGTAGAGTCTAAAGATATGAGATAGTACGGACTCGACCAAGACAGTTGGCTCCATAAAGACGAAAGATTATTTGTTCCTAAAGTTAATGGGTTGAGAGATGAGATGCTATGACAGTGCCATTATTCGAGATTGACTATTCATACCAGTTGTAATAAGATGTACCGTGATATGATACAGACCTTTTATTGGGAAGGACGGAGAAAGATGTTGGGACATTCAAATCGAAATGCATGAACTGCCAGTTGGTTATGGCAGAACAGAAAAAGCTTAGTGGTTTGATGCAACTGTTAGAAGTTCTCGAGTGGAATTAGGAACAAGGATCGATGGAATGCCAAGGACTCGTGCATGGTAAGACCACGTTTGGGTCATAGTTGATCGATTGATCAAGAGCGCCAGATTTATACCCATCAAGTCAAGTAGAACGACAGCCAAACTAGTCGAACTGTTTGTGAAATGGATAGTACGATTCCATGGCATGCTGAAGAGCATTGTAAGTGACCAAGACCCGTTGTTCACTAGTGGGTTTTGGAAGAGCTTACAGAAGGCATTAGGGATAATGTTGCACCTCAGCACAACTTATCACCCTCTAACTAACGGCCAAACTGAGAAAGTGAATTGTATCTTAGAGGATCTCTTGCGGGTTTATTTACTCGACTTTGGAGGCTCGTGTGATGATCACTTACATCTCGTTGAATTCGCATACAACAACAATTATCAGTACAACATCAGTATGACACCATTTGAGGCGTTATATGGCCGACCTTGCAATGCTCCTTCGTGTTGGTGGGAAGCGGGTGAAAAACTGATACTTGGGCCAGATATGATTAAAGTTACAATGGAGAAAGATCTAGATCATTTAGCAATGAACGAAAGCTGCCCAAGACAGATAGAAGAGCTATGCTGATAAGAGATGTAGAGATCTAGAATTCTCTGTCGATGATATGGTATTCGTCAAGATCTCTCCATTAAAGAATGCAATTCGGTTTGGTAGTAAAGGGAAGTTGACACCGGGATTCGTAGGTCCTTTTCCTATACTAGAGAGGATTAGGAACCTTGCTTACAAGGTCGACTTACCTCGAAGAATGGCCAGAGTGCACAATGTATTACATGTTTCTCATTTGCGGAAGTTTGTGCATGACTCAAACGTCACTATCGCATCGGATCAACTAGATAATATTGAGATTGAGCCAGAGTCTTTGAGACCTTGTAGGTCTATTTGTATCATTGGACATGATACAAACCAGCTTAGGAGGAAGACGGTGAAGTTATGGAGATTCAGTGGAGCAAAAGCGAAGGCGCTTGCACTTGGGAGACCGAGGATAGCATGAGAATAGCTTATCCATAGCACTTTTCTTGGTGCGATTTTTTATTCATCGCATTTACTTTCACCAATGATATCATGAAGTATATACCTTAGTATAATATCCTACATGCCAGGATAGGCTTGAATGTTTCCTTTTCCATTTGTTGTTATGTATGCATGTTTGATGTGTGATTGTTGCCTATGCTTGTATATGATTGTTAAGCATGCAGGATGAACCAATCGATTTTCATTTGGGATTTCGGGGGTGAAATTCCTAAAGGGGGAGAATGTAACGACCTGTATTCTACATATCGGAGGATTGTAGAATATTAATATTATTTTCATATGAGGTCGTATGATTCTAAAATTTTGGAAAATGACTCTTAGGGACATTTTCCACATTTATGATTTTTTTCGGATTTCTATGTGACCATTCTGACCTTGAAAATCTTATATGGCCTATAACTTTTGGTAAGAGCTGAGTTAGGGTCTAAAACCATTTCCATTAGATCGGGATGATGGTTTCCCTTTTCGTAGAGTGGTCATAATAGGAAAACGAACTTACCACTAGGGAGATACAGTTGTTTGAAGTTCCACTTGATTTTAGACAGCTTAATAGGTAATTAGTAAGTTAATGAGTAGGCCTAAAGCCCATTTCGGGATTAGCGTGGGGTTAGGGCTGATGAGACTCCCTTCCATCATTTCATATTCCAAAAATATAGAGAAACCCTCCATTAATAATCTTTTACCCAAAAAGTTACCCTAATCCTTACTTTAATTAGCCTAAACATGTCATTCAAAGGAGATTAGCAAGATTAGCACTTGGATTGAAGATTTGCTGTTGAAGACCATCTTGGAGCTATTGTTCATCCTTGGATTTTATGCCATTTGGGGTTACTTTATATTGCTTAGGACTTTGGTGAGTGGTTTTAAGCCTCTATTCACTTATTAGCCTGTATTAGACATTTAATGATGTTTTTTTAAATGATTTTCAAACTCTAAAACATGTTTCAAACCCTTTTAAACAACATATGTAAATTTCAAGTAATTTGGATAAGTATTGTAAATTTGTGTTCTTATGGATCTCATGTGTTCTCATGGATGCTACCCTTAGGTTTAGGATTCGCATTGATGTGTTTGGTTGTGTGCTTGTTAGCATATGTTGTGTGTGATAATTTCTGAATGTATTTTTGCTTGCTTGGTTGAAAACGCCGAACAAATGGTGACTTGGCTTTAGGACTAAGTCAGGGATCGGTATATAAGAATCGGTACCGATCCATGATCTTCGTCCCAAATTTCGTGCGATCGATATAGGGTGATAAGGAAGGCCCCATGATGCTACATTTCAAGTTTTAAGTCGTTTGGAGTTCGCATTTTCGAGATATCGATGGATCAGTTGTGACTTTGATGCTATAGATCGGTGGAGGACTTCTTCGAGGCGTGCTTGAGTTATGGGAAGGATTGCTCGAGTTATATGGGTGTTTGATTTGGGTTGCTCACTTGTTTTGATGGGTTGTGTGAAGATTGGAGGAAAAACCCTAAGTGATGGATCAGTGGAGCTTGCTTTGAGTCAAAAGAGGGATGGGTCGGGGCTTGTTTTGAGCTATGGGTGCATTCACTTGGGACATAGGCTAGTGGAGTAAATAAGGTGGAATTTTGGCTAAGGAAGGATTCGGTGGTCAGGGATTAGCATTGATCCCTGAGGCACCGATCGGTGGAAGTCAAGGTTCATTGGATGGGGATATCACATGGAGATGCATGACCTAGTTTGGTGTAAATATGGGATCGGTGGTGATGGTTCGGGGTTGTATGGATCGGTGGTGGAAGTTAGTGAGGCAGCCTTGAGTTTTCCCTACACTTTCTTCACGATATGATTGTGTTTGGCTTGGGCTTTGGGTATGAGATAGCTCAAACTCGAGACAGGCCAAAAACTTAGCCGAATATGGCTAATTACAGGGATCAGTACTGAACCCTGGGTTAAGTGGAGATTTTTGATGACGATGCGATGATGATGATTCTGTGATGGAAAGAGATGGTTTTGATGATGGATAGCTGTACTTTGAGATGCAAAGTTGAGGATTATGAGTCGGATAGAGGGAACTGTTAAATGATGACTACATGACATATGATAGTATTCACGATTATTGATGACTATAGAGAATCGTCCCAATTGCGGTGACTTCAAGATGGAAGTTGTGAGTTCCAGGAGGTTCTCAGCTATAGATGACGTATGCAAAGGGATCGTCTTCACTCGAGGGTTCATGGGGTACTCGTGAGGTGGGGGTATACTGGGAACGTGATGATTCCTGGAGCATGATGGCTCCTTATTCTAGATATGATGTTTGTTTACCCTTGACTGACGTGATAGTTAGTCTATTTCCCGATGACTTAGTGGCATGGATTTGAGTTTCGAAGAACCAGGATGCAGGCTACCCTGACGGATAGTCTAGCCTGTAACCATGATTGATCGGCAAGTGATTTATATCCAACGCACCGAGTGAGTAAATATGAGGACGGATGATGGATGCTATGTTTGTTTAATTGTTTATTACCTTATGGATGCCACCTGATGCCAATATTAGTGATGTATATTTTTGGACACTCCTTAGAACTTTGATGTTTAGTACACCCATGATGACTATAATGTAGATTAACATATATTTTGTGTATGTGCTAACTTTGTGGATGTAGGGACATGTCAGGTATGATCCTTCATACCATTTGTCCTATTTTAGTGGTATATTAGTATTTACAGATTTACTACCGCTTACACCAGACTATTGTCTAATTTGGGGTTTCATGTTTTGCTTTCTATTACTCTGAGTACTCTTAAATGAGTAGATTAGGGATATCAGGTCTAGTGAGCATGTGTATATGGACAGGTGGCGAGCAAGAGGCTGTACTCTTGTATTACTACATTTACTTATTTGCTATTCCGCTGCACAACACTATGGATCTTGCTAGTACCTCTATTACTTAGATACATTTATTTATGAGTTATTATTTGATGTATAACTCTATTTCCTATGTTGTATACAATATGTATATGTACACTCTGATTCTGTGATTCATTCAGTTATTTACTGCCTCACCCGTTTTACATCTAAGATGTTTATTATTACATTTTATTCAATACGCTATGAGATTTACGATAGGTTCTATGTTGTTTTATTTACTTTACAACCCTTGACGGTCATCCTGCATCGACCGGGCTCCGCTACAACACATTATACAGGAATATTGGGTGTCGATGGTGTAGGGCGTTCGTCACATATTTGGCATTCAACCACCATGAGATATTCAACGATAGTATAGAAACAAGCAGTGGATCCGTGAAATTATGGCACATTTTGTACTGTGGTTGTACATCGTAGGTACTTTCTTTTCTCAGTAGGTAACCACTGACTCAAGTCTACGGCAAGACAAAGTGCCAAACATTCGATATGTGAGAATTGGCATTTTTTTTCCAGTGGTAATGCACCTAAGTAACCATCTCTTCTCGGCAGGCAACCACCGATTGAAGTCTACGGCAAGACTAATCGAACAATGGATTTGTGAGAAATGGCACATTTTGTTTAGTGGTAGTACACCAAACTAACATTCATTTCTTGGCAAGCAACCACTATGTTTTGTCCCACGGCCACATCAACTAAACGAATATATGAGTTCTTTACATAAATATCTTAAGGCGGCATGTAAGCACCATGGGATAATCAGCTTGGAGCGGCTTAACCACTGCAAAATTATTTTTTACACACGTCCAATCATGGCCAAATGACCTGGTAGATTTTCATAAAATTGATTAAGTAAATTCATTCCTATATATTATACAAAATCGATGATTATATTTGAAATTCAAGCAATCCAAACACAACAATATCAACATAAACTAGGTTCAAGTAGTCCATCATGGTAATTAGATAAGAAAGACGTACATAAATACTTCATTCGAGCTTAATAAATCTATCACAAGTTCATTACATGCCAAAGACCAAACGTCACAAGTTCATTACATTACAAAAACCAAACATCTTCATACATAAATACTTGCATTTATCACAATTAATTTTTAGGACCATCCGAACTTTTCTTGCATTTTTCATGTTTGTCTTGTTCATTCAAAGCTTCCTCCAAATCATCCATAAAGCTTAGTCTACTTCTAATAAATTTGCCACTTGTTTAGGTGGAGGATTTTGCTTAAGCAATTCTATCACAGTACCGGTAGCCATTCTCTGCAAATGAAACAAATTATATGATACAATCATATGTTATAAAAAGCATTGCATTACAAATAAAAGCTTATCAACTTCTCTACAACATCAACTTTTCTACTACTACTTTGTCTCATCTCTAGATGTTGAATTATAGAATGGGATACATTCAAGTGCCTTGACATGTATTTAGAAATATAATCCCAAGGTTCGACTACCAATGATAATCTTGATTTCAAAGACAATACATGATCCTACCAATTTTCGGTGTACCAAAAACAATTATCGTCGCAACCTTATATTGATTAGCATTCAATCATCTACAACATTTTTTTGACTCCATTGGATTAGTTGAGATTCGTTGACAAATACCAAATTGTCATAGTACTCTTTGTGGACAGTACAATTCAACAATATCAAAACATAAAATAACACCATAGTAAAATGCGACATTGGGCAATGGGTAATGAGCTCTCACATTTTAATAAGGATCCCAACATACTTACGATGTTAAAAATAAAGTCAACAAATATTATTAAGTAAAATACATTTTAAAGATATTTTACACTTACATCTTATGCAGTTAAATCGTCAAGTTGTTCTCATAAACGGATTATGGCTGAGTATGCAACAGTGGATTGTTTCATCGGTTGTCATCTACACATCCTAGCTATTGTTTTATTATAATTTTCCTAGGAATAACATTTGGAAGCATATGGAAATGATCATAAATCCATGCCTAAATTAATGTATGTTAATATTGTAAAATATACTAGTATATGATTTTTGTTTGATGCTAATATATATATATATATTCGTTTAAATGTATTTGTTATTGTACTATTTTATTTTTCCACTTAATTAAATAAATATTTGTTGAATAAAATAAATAACTTGGAATTCTTATTTAAATAAATAATTTATTCAAACAAATACTTTATTACAAACTCAAATAGTACAAATTTAAGCTCTCACTATATTACACAATTCCAAATACAAGTTTCAATTACAACACAATTTTCACTATACAATTTTTCATACATGTTTCACCTCACTACATATTCACTCATCACTCGTATTTTATCTTCAACTCTGTTCCAGCCTGTATCCAGCATCCGATCTATCTGCAAAATAAACATTGACACGGTAAAATTGAAAAAATATATTCTGCAATGCACAATGAAGTGTGTGTTTCAAAATATTGTTTGCCTCAATTATTTGGGTTGTTCGTCATCATTTTTAATTCATCTTTCTATTTCAAACTGGAATAAAATATACGCGAACAACTTGAGACATGCACAGTGTATCACTGTACATACCACAAGGTCGTGCACACTGATATACACTTGCTTGTTAAAATTGCAGGGATAGGTGAGCACAAGGTCAAACCCAAGCCAAGACTGGATTCAACTCAATTGAAATGCAAAAACAACATGACAGTAGCTCAACTAGACTAGTCAAAGCAATTAAAGCTTCATACATACTCAGGTCCAACCAACATGCAACCAGACTTTAACCAGACATGCTCAGGTTCAAACATGTTTAGGAACCAAGCAAAATCAAGTTCAGTTTCAACATTTACATGAAAATATACAAAATGTTCAAGCAAAATAAAATCTAGGGCTAAGTATAAGGCAGAAATCAACATGAAGTGCACAAGTATACTCACATATATCAGTTTAGGTATGAAGGCACCAAGTTTATCAACACAGCAATGGTCAGTACAAAGCAATCAAGTAAGAGCATCGAGCTAGTAAGGCACGAGCATACATATATACATGTCTGTATAGATATATATGTAGTGGCAACCAAACAAGTAAACATGCTCATATGTACATGGATATGCAAGCATTTAGGCATGAACACACATGAAAACAACATGTGGAACTAGACCAGACTTCAAATGGAACCAGACCAGACTTCAAATGAAAACAACAACATTCAGTACAAAGCAACCAAACATCCAAACATGGAACCAGACATTAAATACATGCAGCAATCATACACTCACATATACACATAACACAAAGAAATGGACATGGAAATCGACAAGCAACTATCACAAAATCATTATGGCCGAAGAATACAAGTGCACCAAATACAAGCAAAGTTAGAATGCAAGCACTTGGGTGAACAGAGCACAACCATAGCAATCACACACATATATACATACATGTATGTATATACATGGAGACATCAGATCAAACTCAAGCAAGGGAACATAGGGTGACACACAAACATACTCAACAAGGCAATTCTCTTAAACAGTGCAAGAAATGAACAACACATCAATGTATACATGACATAATCAAAGTGTACTAACAGAGCACTCAAAGGATGAAAAAGTCAAAAACATATCACAATTCTAAACAAAGCAGAGAACAAATTCAGGAAGGAGTAGAAAAAGTCGTAGAGGACTTCATGATGAACAAGTCAGACTTCAGGAAGTCAACATTAACCCAAAATAAGTATATATATATATATATCTCAAATTCAAATGCCAAGCTGTAAGCGAATGATGAACAAGTCGTTGGCAGCAAAGAACAGAATCAATTCAAATAAATTTAAGTGAATTCGAATATATCAGAAATATATTCAACCAATGAACAAGTCAATAATCATCACAATCGTTCAATCAAGAATCAAATGGCCGAGCATAGCAATTGAAGAATTCAAATCAAAACAACGCAAAAGAAAATTTAGGGATTTTATCCCTATTTAAACCCAATTCATCATTGGCAAAAGAGAAGAGTTCGAGTTCAAGCAAATCAATAGAATAAATAAAGTAAAAATCGCATACCGATATTATACAAGGATCGAACTCAAATCCTCTAGAGCAATCGAAGAACACTGATCGAAGAAGCACAAAATCCAAATTCATCAGAATTGATCAACTCAACCAACACAGAGGATTCGAAAGCACCAAAATTGTTGAAGCCCAAATCAGAGACACAATTAAAGACAGACGATTTAATTTGAGGAATCGCTACTTCGATTCAACAAAACCCTAATTCCAGATCGCAAGGAAACGAGACGGCATGGATGAGCAGGAAGCAAAATAAAGGGAAACTCGTTTATGTTTTTTTATTTGGGCCATTTAGTTAAATAAAAAGGGAACTCCTTTTTTTTATTTGGGCCATTTAGTTTATTAGGGTTTTTATTTATTTAGTACTTTTGTTTTGCTTTTTGTTTATTATTTAAGTCAAACTCTAGATTAATTAGGTTATGAACTATGGTTTTGTAGTTCGAGAATTCGCAACTCAATGGCTGAGTTATGGTAGGGTTTTGAGCTTAGAGTTAGGTTAATCAAGTTAGTGGGTATCGCAAGTTTACGTGTCTCTATAAGCATCCAATTACTTAATTTCTAGTAGAAACCTTGGGTCAGCACGTAGGCAAATTTTTGCCGAAGTTGGGTAAAACTATGTGTGATCTTTATTGCATTACTTTCTGTTTTTATTTCTGCATTAATTTTTAGTACACCCTATTCACCCCCCCTTTAGGGTGAAAACGATCCTACAAGTGGTATCAGAGCTAGGATCAAAAAGCATTTTTTGTTAAAAAAAAATGATTTTTTTTCTTCAATGGCTTCTTTTATTAATGCTTTTGCTAAAGGTCAGTCCATAGCTAGACCACCCATGTTCAATGGTGAATATGCATATTGGAAAACTAGAATGGAATTTTTTAGAAAACCATAGATGCATGGAATATTGTTGAAACTGGATATAGCACACCAACAGTAATGGTAGATAATCAAGAAGTGTATAAACTTATGGATCAATGGACAGATCTTGAAAATAAACTGCAAACTGCTAATGCTAAAGCTATGAATTCTATTATTTGCTTATTAGATCAAATTGAATTTAATCGTGTCTCACATTGTCTAACTGGGCAGGAAATTTGGCACATGCTTGAAGTGACTCATGAAGGAACCTTCCAAGTGAAAGAATCTCGCCTTGCCATGCTTAGCAGTAAGTACGAGAACTTCACAATGGAAAAGGATGAAAGTGTCAAAGAAATGTATGGACGACTTTCTAATCTTGTATACAAATTAAAAACCCTAGGAAGACCATAAAAAGAACTAGAAATAGTTCGAAAGATCCTCAGAATTCTTCCATGGAATTTTGAAGCAAAGGTGACTGCCATTCAAGAATCAAAGGATCTGAAACAGGTTAAATTTGAAGAACTCATTGGAAACCTCACCACTTATGAGCTAGAAACCAAATTCAAGGAAGAACATGAAGGAGGAGATACGCGTAAGAAACCAATAGCTCTCAAAGGAACAATGGAAAGTGAAGATGATGATGGTGATGATGAAGGAGCAGCTGAACTGGCACTGATAATAAAGAGATTCAAAAGGTGGAACCACAAATATGGAAATCCAGCCCAAAATCAACAACTAAAGAGCAGAATCGTCAAAGTTCTAGACAGCTCAGAAAAGCAGGAGATCATTTGTCACAAGTGCAATAAACCTGGTCATATCAAGCCAAATTGTCCTCAAAATCGATTTGGCAAAGAAAATAAACCGAAAAGGAGAAGTTTTGCAGCAACTTGGGATGAAAGTGATAAAGATGATGATGAAAGCACTATTAGTGAGAGTGAAAAAGCAAATCTGTGTTTTTTAGGAGAAATAAGTGGCGGCGATGATGACGAGCCAAGCGAGGTATCAAAACTTACTCACTCGCAATTATCTATATATTTTCATGAAGTACATGGTTTTTTTGAAAGATGTAGGGAGAAGTATGCTAAAATTGAATCATATAAAGATAACTTGATTATTATCTCACCTTTTGGCAAGGCCGAGATACCAAGGAATCTGCAGATTGAAAGGATCGTACATCCTCAGTATCAGATAACGACAGGTTCAGTATGGATATCGACGGATTTTGTCCAAGCCCGGATTGGGCCACAAATGATAAGACATGACAAGCGAAGCCAGGAAAAGCCAGCCTTTCAAATTTCAAGTCGATCCGAGTTCGTATGCTCAAATTATGAACGATGCAAGTTGAAGGAGCTATGTTCGAATCCACCAAGTTACCCCTGTTCGAATCCATCAGTGTTGCCCCTGTACGAATCCATAGCATTTGAATCGATCGGAAGGAAGATAGCCTCGCCTCCATCTGGTTCGTATCCATCAAACTTGAGGTCATTCGAATCCATGAAGGCACTTCTTTTTGAATCCATCCGGCAACCACCAGATCGTATCGATCAACTGGATCCCATCATGATCGTTACGAACAAAGCTCCATCTCGACTCCATGTACAATGATACGTTCGTATCCACCAGAGTGTCCCACTTTGAATCCATCCAGTATGATCATTTTGTATCGATCCATTGAAACGAGACAGAATCGATATGAACGAGGACTTGTTCGAATCCAGGTGTGGTTGAAGCCTTCGAATCCATCGGGTCAAAGCGGCGAGATATTTGGAAATGACTCGATCAAACTGGCGAAAAAAGCGGGTCGATGTGAGGTTTGCGCTCCACGTCATCACAGGGTCACATGCCAACATCGATTCGAAAGGATGGATACGAAATAATCGATTCGAACAAGACGAACGGTCAGAGAACACAATTTTGAATCGACCATATCTCGAGATCCATAAGTCCAAATGCTATGAAATTTTCGCAGAAGCTTGCGCACATGTTGAAGAATGTCCACACCAAATTTCAGCTCGATTGGACGTTTTCTTGATCGATTCGAATGGATTTTGAAATATCCCAAAGTGGGCCCAGATTTCCTGAAGGCGGGCGCGTAGGCCCCCTCACGTGCCAGAAGTGGTCTCCCGAAATTTAGGCGAAATATCAGCCTCCTACACCTATAAATAGAGCCCCTAGTCATTCAGAAAAGGGGTCGAACAATTTTAAGAGCTAAAGAGCGCCCAGACTCTGCCAGATTTACTCCAAATCACCATTGCTGCCTTAGATTCAGACTTAGACCATAAAATATGTTGTACTACATTATAAGAAATTGTGATCTTCAAGTATCGAGCAATAAAATCATCAAACTTCATAGTGGACGTAGGCGAAATGCCGAACCATTCTAAATTGTTGTCTTTTGTGCAATTTATTTTCTGTTATTTGGAGTTTTTGTTAGATAATCCCCAGTTTTAATTTTCTTTCTTCACTTTTATCTCTTCAAAAACTTCCAAAGAGTGTTGTGCCCATTTTTGGTACAAACACTTTGGTGCTTGCACTGAGAGAAACCAGTTTTTTCTACTGCTCCTTGGATCTCCCATCGACACCGGATTGCATAAATCCAAGAGGAAGATCCAGATCTCTAATTCGGAATCCTTCCATCCTATTCAGATTTGCATAAAGTCTAGGCAAGGACTCCACCACTCAAGATGGTTAGCACAAGAACTGCCTCTACGGCTGCTGAT
The DNA here is from genome assembly GCA_030737815.1 of Allium fistulosum. Taxonomy (NCBI): domain Eukaryota; kingdom Viridiplantae; phylum Streptophyta; class Magnoliopsida; order Asparagales; family Amaryllidaceae; genus Allium; species Allium fistulosum. The sequence goes on along the minus strand of CM060908.1, from coordinate 406,579,272 downwards.
CAAGAAGGTCGGGATAGACAGAATCCTACACAGCAGCCACCATCCAATAAAGACAATACTGCTCACTCAGATCCGTCAGGACCAGTCACCAGACAAGAGTTCCAAGTGTTGCTCTAAGAACTGACTCAAAGTCGGCAACAGTTGGCTGAACAGTTGCGCGCTAATGTTGAATTGACCAACCAACTAAACCGCCAAAGCCGTAGAAGGTCTAAGAGGGATGATGTTTCCCGCTCGTCTACTGAAAGTTCCGCCTCGTCTGACTATCACCACAGATCTACCCGTCCCCGATTAGTTGGGAGTTACGCACAAACTATCGGATATCAACCTGCCTTGACCGTTGGACAATTAAGGACAAGGCCGTCGACCAGCTTCCAGACCGGGCCCTCAACACGAGGAGGCCCTACTCCGCAGTATACCACGGACAATCGTGCTACAACCACCGCGGTAGAAACAAGGGTTGATACCTGAAATCTGTCAGATCCGAATAATTAGCAGCGTGGGCGTACTCCTGAACCATACGTCCTAGAAGATGTCGAGCCAAGGAGGCAAGGCATAGACCGTCGACAGCGTCCGGTCCAAACTCGCGCTGTGGAACCCAACCACACCTTAGCTCAGCATGCACAGAATGCGATGATGCCCGATATTTCAACCATGGTACGTCAGATGATTAGCGAAAGCCATGGCCTTACCAATGACGATTGGGGAATCTCCCGTAGTCATACCCCTTTCACAGACGAGATATTATACGCTGATCCCCCTAGACGATTCAGAATGCCAACTCTCCCTATGTACGAAGGAAATTCCGATCCCAATCAGCATATTTTGAAATATGAGTGGTCAATGAGCGCTGCAAGGGCTAATGACACAGTGAAGTGCCGAAGTTTCCCCATCTCTCTGGGAGGAATCACAATAATGTGGTTTACAAGGTTGCCACCTAGATCTATCTCTTCGTTCGATCAACTGGCTAAGAAATTTGTCGAACAGTTTCGTATGCATGTTGCTAGACCTAAAGACATTAACACCATGTCTAGTGTCACTCAGGCTCATGGAGAGACACTCAAGCGTTATTTAGAGAGATTCCATGCAGCGTGTGTGGAGATTAGTAATCCCAACGATTACTCGATCTTGATGGCATTAACCAAAGGGATCGATCCCGATTCTGAGTTTGGAAATTGGTTAGCTGGGAAACCACTCGCATCGTTGGACCGTTTCTACTCCAAAGCCGCTCAATTCTTACGGCAAGAGGACGCGAAACAGTCTAGGAAGCAGGACGATGCGAGGCCCAGAAGTGAAGGGATACAAAGTAACGTAGCAGTTAAGCAGTCCGATGAGAATTCCAGAAAAGTTCAGTTAAATATACAAAACAAACAAACCCAGCCGAGAGGCAACAATGGTCAGGATAAGAAAAGAGATCAGAACCGAGGCCCACGGCGTAAGGCTCCAATGTTCGATAATTACACGCCGTTGAATACATCGTTGGAGAACGTGTATCTACAAACTTGCAACACTGTGCAATATAAGAAGCCTGCTCCGAAGCCCTCGTCGGAGAGGCAGGTTCAAACAGGGAAGTTTTGTAGATTCCATGAGAGTTATGGCCACAATACCAATGAGTGTCGACATTTGCAGGACCTCATCGAGAAGTTGATCAGGGAAAGAAAGTTAGATCAGTTTGTGAGAACGCCGTAGTCTGGTGGTGCGGGCCCTTCAAATCAAAATCGTGTGCAAAATCAAGAAAGACAAGAAGAACCCGCTCGTACGGGCGGAAGGCTAGTTATAAATACAATAAGTGGTGGTCCCCATCCAGCAGACAGAAGCTGGAGGGAAATGGAGTCGTATGCTAGCTCTATCAGACATGCGGACTTCGAATGCTGCAGTAATTATGAAGATGGGGCTCCGGCTAAACAACAGAAGACAAAGTTTGATGATATCATATTTAGAAGCCGAGACGCTGATAAGGTCGAAGCCCCCACAATCGACCCACTGGTCATATCTGCCCAGGTAGGTCCTGCTTGGATGAAGAGGATCCTGGTTGACAGTGGGAGCTCTGTAAACATCTTACTTAAACGGGCCTATGATTTAATGAAAATGGAAGCGAAGGACTTAAAACCTTGCCAATCTCGAGTCCACGACTTCAATGGAAGTGCCACAATACCCACTGGAGTGACGGAACTACCAGTGGAGTTGGGGGTTGGAGAACGCCGGAGAGTCCGGATGTTGCAGTTTGTCGTTTTGGACATTGATTCACCTTATACTGCATTTTTGGGCCGGCCGGCCCTTGCTGAGTTCAGAGCAGCCATTGCCCCATGGTGCTTGACTCTGAAGTTCCCCACTGATCATGGGGTCGGAGTCATTCAAGGAGATCAGGCAGCGGGGAGGGCCTGCTATGTTGCTGAACTACGAGGAGTACAACGAATGGAGAAAGGAAAGGGCGTAGAGGAATCTCTCTGCGTCCGTTTTGCTGATAATTGACAATTAGTGCCTGGGCCCCGGCCCGGGCACCACGACCAATTCCATAAAGACCTTGACCTTAGAGACAATGAAGACAAAGACGAATCTAAAGAGAATCAAGCTTCCCCTGCCGAACTGACTGTGGACGTCCCAATCAGCGAGGGTGATGATTCGAGGATGCTAAAAGTTGGGTCTCAACCGGGCAAACGGACGCAACAAGAATTGGTTGAATTCCTCCGGGCGAATCTCGACGTTTTCGCCTGGACAGACTCTGATATGTGCGGGATCTCGCCGGACATCGCAAGTCACTCCCTGAATATTGATCCACGGTATGTCCCGGTCAAGCAGAAAATGCGTGGTATGGATCCAGAGAGATCTGCCGCCCTTAAAGAGGAGGTTGATAAGTTACAATCAAATGGATTCATCCGAGATGCTTTGTATCCAGACTGGGTGTCAAACCCCGTATTGGTTCGAAAACCGAATGGGAAATGAAGAACTTGCATCGACTACTCAGACTTAAACAAGGCTTGTCCAAAAGACAGTTTTCCACTTCCTCGAATTGAACAGCTCGTGGATTCAACAGCTGGGCATGAATTATTATCTTTCATGGATGCTTATTCTGGCTATAATCAAATACCTATGCATTTACCTGATCAAGAACATACCAGTTTCGTGACCGATCTGGGACTCTACTGCTACAGAGTCATGCCTTTTGGTCTAAAAAATGCCGGAGCAACATACCAACGCTTGGTCAACCGGATGTTCGCCGACCAGATCGGGAAGACCATGGAGGTTTATGTGGATGACATGCTAGTAAAGTCTCGATTCTCCACAGATCACGTCAGAGATTTAGATTCGATGTTCTACATCCTTCGAGATTATGGAATGAAGCTCAATCCATTAAAGTGTCATTTCAATGTCGCCTCTAGAAAGTTCCTCGGGTTTATCGTTAATGCTCGAGGGATAGAAGCAAATCTCGAAAAGATCTGGGCAATAAGGAACTTACGAACTCCAAGAACATAAAACAAGTCCAGAGTCTCAACGGGAAGGTAGCAGCACTGAGCAGGTTCATTTCAAAATCCACCGATAAATGCATTCCTTTCTTCGATCTGATCCGAAAAGGAAAGCGAAACTTTGAATGGACCATGGAGTGTGAAGACGCATTCCGATCGCTGGTTCAACATCTCTCCACACCACCGATCCTGTCAAAGCCGGTTGACCATGAACAATTACACCTTTATCTAGCAATATCAGAGCATGCAATCAGCGCTGCTTTGGTTCGGGAAGAAGACCGAGTGCAGAAACCAGTCTACTATGTTAGTAAATGGCTAACAGGAGCCGAAAGAAATTACCCAAGACTAGAGAAACTGGCTTATTGCCTTGTCATTGCCTCAAGAAAGCTTCGCCCTTATTTCCAAGCTCATTCCCTTACTGTGTACACCGATCTGCCGTTACGACAGGTCCTCACGCGGCCTGAGACGTCTGGTAGGCTACTCAAGTGGAACATTGAACTGAGTCAATTTGATATCACTTATGCTCCGCGAAGAGCCATTCAAGGACAAGTCCTAGCGGATTTTATAGCCGAATTTACTGTTTTAGAGGATCTTCCTGAAGCCATTATACCTCCTAAATGCATTTGGAAGCTGCACACCGATGGTGCATCGAACGATCAGTGTTCGGGTGTCGGAATAGTACTTGAAACTCCCGAAGGCCGATCCATATGCTACGCTCTGAGGTTTGAATTTTGCGCAACCAACAATGAAGCCGAATACGAAGCTTTGCTTGCTGGGTTAAAACTTGCTTGCGATCTGAAGATTGTTGCTGTGGAAATCTACTGCGATTCCCAATTAGTTGTATATCAAGTTCGGGGCGAATATTAGGCCAAAGACCGACGACTAGCTGCCTACCTAGCCCAAGTTCGGGAAGCACTAAGTCAATTTGATTACTATGCTATTTACCATATACCCCGAGAACATAATCAGAAGGCAGACTCATTAGCAAAGCTGGCAAGTACAGGTGAAGCACAGCAAATGGGACTTGTCCCCGTCGAAACTTTGTCCTCCCCAAGCATTGATCAAATAGAGACGAATTTTGTGTTTGAAACCGCTCCCAGTAGAGAATCATGGATGACTCCGTACCGAAATTACATCGAGAATGGGACGTTGCCTGAACATAGAAACGAGAAAAGACAAATTCTGTGAAAAGCTTCACGTTTCGTCATTCAGGACGGAGTCATGTATAGAAGAGGGTATTCTATTCCTCTCCTCCAATGTATCACGCACGATGAAATCAAACGAGTGTTACATGACCTACACGAAGGAGAACGTGGCGATCACATCGGTGGGCAAGCTCTCGCTAAGAAGATACTCCGGTACGGATACTACTGGCCGACTGTGAACCGAGATGCAGCGAACTATGCCAGAAAATGTGATAGGTGCCAGAAACACGCCCGAATTCCGAGAGCCCCACCTACCGAGATAACCCAAATGGTCAGTCCCTGGCCATTTGCAATGTGGGGTATCGATATCATCGGCACACTACCTCTGGCCAAAGGTGGGGCAAGATATGCCATCGTTGCAGTTGATTATTTCACCAAATGGGCTGAAGTTGAACCCCTCGCAACCATTACGACTAAGAAAGTAATCAATTTTGTGGTTCGCAACCTTATATGTCGATTTGGACTCCCGCATACCATCATCACCGATAACGGAATCCAATTCAGTAGTGTGGAATTCAAGAATTTCTGTCAACGGTTTCATATCCATAAGAAATTTTCGGCAGTTGCACATCCTCAGGCAAACGGTCAAGTTGAAGCTGTCAATAAAGTCATAAAATCCATTCTAAAGAAACGACTGGAAAGGGCCGGGGGCAAATGGGTTGACGAACTGCCTATGGCTTTATGGGCTTATCGAACGACTCACAAGACTGCGACCGGACACACCCCATTTTCCCTATCTTATGGCTCTGAAGCCATTATTCCAGTCGAAATGGAAGTGTTTTCCCATCGCGTGACTTATTATGATCCGAAAACAAACGCTATATTGCTTGCTGAATCTTTGGATCTACTGGATGAGAAGTGGAAAGAGGCTGATTTGAGAGCGGCCGCACATCGAAGTCGAGTCGCCCGATTATACAATGCCAAAGTTCGACCTCGAAGCTTTGAACTCGGCGATCTCGTCCTCAAAAGAATCTATCCGGTCCCTTCACACATGAAACCAAATTGGGAAGGACTGTACGTGATTACACAAAGACTCGGAGATGGCACATTCAAACTATCGACAGTTGACGGTCTTGACTTGCCAAGGGCCTGGAACAGCGAGAGTCTCCGTCGCTATTACACATGACATGCTTTATTTGTTTCATTATATCTTTCCATTTTGCAATTTCGTTTCTGCATTTTGAAATTAGAACTTGTAATAAGGCAACTGACTTTGCCATATTTTCTTATTTCAGTAATAAAATACCATTTCTTCGAGCCAGAGCTGTGATTCATTGAATACAATGTACAACATCACGATGCATGGAGAGCCGAATTCCATCATGCAGTGGAATTTATTCAAGTAGAGAGTGGCTGTGATACGACCGGCCACTCGCTAAGTGAAACCCGAGCTCGGGGGCAAGCCATCACATCAAGGCTAAAAATGGGGTGATACACGACAATCCCTCACCCAACTCCATATTCCCAGAGTGCGAGACGGAGTATAAACTTTACTCAACTCCGTCCTCCCAGAGTGCGAGACGGAGCACAAACATAAACTCAACTCCGTACTCCCAGAGTGCGAGATGGAGTATAAACGTTAATGGACTCCGTAGTCCCAGAGTGCGAGACGGAGTATAAACATTAATTGACTCCGTAGTCCCAGAGTGCGAGACGGAGTATAAACATACATCAACTCCGTAGTCCTAGAGTGCGAGACAGAGTATAAACGTTAATTGACTCCATAGTCCCAGAGTGCGAGACGGAGTATAAACATACATCAACTCCATACTCCCAGAGTGCGAGACGGAGTATAAACATTAATTGACTCTGTATTCCCAGAGTGTGAGACAGAGTATAAACATTAAACCACTCCGTCCTCCCAGAACATGAGGCGAAATATAAACATAAAACAGACCCCAGAGTACCCCGAGAGTGCGAGCTGGGTATAAGCGTTAAACGAACTCCGGAGTCTGGGAGCGCAAACCGGAGAATAAATAACCAAATGCGGTTTCGAGGAAGGAGGATCCGTTCGCCAAACGACTTCAATCGCACCTCAACTGAGTTGCATCACATGTTTCCAGAATATGAACCGAGTTATTAACCAAAATAGCAACTATAAAATCCCCAGAGCGTTGATACAAACTAAACACATGGGGATGCATGATCAACAGCTGACACAGATACATGAATCCCCAAAGTATGGATGTTAACGCTAAACCATGAATAATTTCGCACAACGCCTATTACGGCTTATCCCCAAGACTGGGGACGGAACGTAAGTGTTAAATTATATCTGTATTACTCAAAAGCCAGGAGTCTGCATGTACTTCGAGTTATCTTACAAGAGCTGAGGCCTTTAAGCAAAACAAATATTGAATTGAAGACAAAAGAGAATATGTTTTCATTTCAATTATCAACAAAAGGAATCCAATTACAAGCTAATTCAAAAAATTCCTACTAGCGGGGGCCGAGCCCGCATCTATACACGGGCCACGGCTATAGAAAACCAAAAAGACAAAACAAAATGCTACCCCCGAATATGACAGAGCAAACTAAAGAAGCGCTCAATCTTTCTTCTTCCTCGGTTTCTTTTTCGGGGTAGTCCAGCTGGATCCGCTACCCGACTTCCTCCGCAATCTCTTGCTCTTCTCCGGTTTGTCCTCCGATTGCGACATAATGTCAACATCCTCCTCGGAGCTTGAGGCGACAGAAATTCTCTTGGAGGATGGAATTGAAGGCATGGGAGCTGTAATAGGAAGTGGAGCAGGAGCGCTTGCGATAACCACAGTGCCACCCGGCGATATCATCATTAATGGAGCAGGGCCAGACGGATCTATACCACCCCCAGAAGTACTACCTACTGTCACTGCCATCATCTCAGCATTGATCTCAGCAAAAATTTCATTCTCACGAGATGCTTGGGCCACGCTGGAAGTACTGGTGGCTGGCATGAAGGAGCTAATAGCTGGAGTAACCCCGCTCATGGCGAAAGATGGATCTGCGAAGGGATCGCTGGGTTGACTAAGAAGTTCCTCAATCATCTGAGCATCGAAAGATAACATGCTCGTTTCTCCCTCTTCGCCGACCACAGCAGTTGTCATAATCGCCTCGATAACAATGGCCCCTTGCGCTTGATAAGAGACTTGAGGTGCAGGAGGCGCGGAGATAACAGCCTCGGCCACTAAATGTGAAAAAACGAAGATCGTTAGCTAAATGTATTGCCTCAGAATCACCACTCTAGGAATATATGAGAGGTATTCAAATACCTTCCTTAGCCTGACCCGAAGTATGGGCAGGTACAGAGGCAGGAGCTCCGACGGGAGACAATTGCGGCTGATCTGGATTATAAGCAGGGATAGACTGGGGATCGACCGCGACAGTGGCTTCGGGCAATGTCGGAATTAAAACTCCAGCACTTTCTTCATGATGCTCGACCCCCGAGCCCTCACCGGTCTCCATCTGCCGAACACCAAGCCTCTCCTTTTCCACGGAAATCATTGCCTCATGGAGAACCTTTCTCTCCTCCTCAATGAGCAAGCGCGTCTCAAGTTCAAAATCATCCAGTGCTTCGTCCGGACGTGCTGCTTTCTTTTCCTCTACCAGCCTAGTCCAGGCATTGTACAAAAGCATAGAATAGTCTCCAAGCCAAGATAAATTTCTGTGCTCCAGCACGTTGGCGTTATATGTGACCAGGAGATCATCAAAATCAGCTTCCATCCTGGACTGCTCCGCCGTGATTTTTTCCTCGGCTTCTGCCTCCATAGACTTAGCCTTTGCCACCACCGCAGCAAGTTCAGCTCGAAGTGATACAGCTTGATCGCATGCATCCTGAGCGGCGGTGTTTGCATCATCTTTTTCTTTCACCATTTCAGCGAATTTGGCTTTAAGCTCATTCAGCTCTTTAACGGCGGTGTCCCGTTCAGCTAAGACGGTGGTATAGCGATGGCCCATCCCTTCTACTAAGGCACAATGTGCCTGCTGCATCCTTGCCATCTTCACCACGACTTCGTCAGCCTTTTTGAGTGCCTGAATTTTTGAACTTCGAGACGACTCGGTCTCTGATTGAAGAACCTGGATGATGCGATCTTTCTAGGCAAGGTCAGCATCATGTTTCTCAATAATTTTTTCCCGGTCAAAGGCTACTTTCGAAGCTTTCGCAGCTGCCTTATACCACTCTTTATATTGAGCATAAAAGTCACGAATATAGTCATGCGCGATATTCTCGGCATCCGGAGGAATCCTCTTGAGATGGGGAGGGAAGACATATGCATCAAGACAAATTTCCGGAAAATCTTTTTTCATCTGAGCAAGTTTGATGGCTCCTTCACCAGTCAGTTCTGCCGAAGCCTGTTCAATGATGGCGGCCGTTTGCGGCTCAACTCTTGGCCGCTGAGTTTCGGGTCTTGAAGATTGAGAAGGCTGTTGTTGCCGCAAAGACTCAGAAGGATCTATAGGGGCCCTAGGAGGCGGAGGAGAACGAGATCGTGATCGGCATTGATGGTCTCTATCTCTATCAATACGCTCTTGACCAGAATGGCCACGCCAATAATCTCAATCTCTGTCATAACGCTCCTGGCTGGTATAGCCACGTGCGTAATCCCTGTCCGATTCCCTCCTACGGGACTCATAATATGAGGAAGATCGGCGAACATTGCGGAGCCTATCCAGTGTGGATCCACGACCTAACATCTCACCTGCGATAAGAAGGAACCGCAGTTAAGCATCCTATAAAAATAATATCCAATATGCGGAAATCGTGTAGTGCTGTGGAAGTGTGTGTAAATGTGTAAACCCCCTGACCAACCAGAAGTGTTGACCGCACTAAAATGAAAGGGCTCGCTCATATTTAAAACATCTCGGAATTCTTCCAACCCGAGATTGTGATGAATTGATATATAATCTGGGATGGGAATATCACCAAGCCCTTTGAAAATATCTCTCGATTGAGAAGGGGCGGCCTCGGAAATTATGACTCCGGAAGTGGGAGGAGACACATCTACAGACTTCCACCCCTTAGATTTGGGTTTTTTTTGGAAACAACAGCCTTGCTTTTCCGTCTCTCTCCCAATTCTTCAAAATTGCCCGAAAAATCAGCCATCGGCTCGACGTCTATGTGAGTCTGTTCTTCGTCGCTCACTTCGGTTATCACGACTCCGAGCGTTTTCTTCGCCATTTTCTTCTTCTTCTTCTTTTCCTTCTTCTTTGGAACATGCCTTAGCATCCCTTCGGTGACTATGCTTTGATTTACTTCAATCAAGCCAAGAGCTCTTAAGTTATAGTCAGTCAACACCAAGTCGATGTGCCTCAAATCGCTCGGGATCTCTTGAAGGCTCCAAACTATGCCCTTGTAACACCCGCCGTCGGGTCTGGAGATAATGGTTGTAAGAAAAGTAGGATGTCAATACCAGTGCCAAGAAAACCATTAGTCAAGGAAATCATCGACGGGTTACGACACTTACGCCTAGACAGCCACCGCCTAGCAAAACCTGGAGGACACCAAATATAAAACCATTCGTTCTTGAAGTAGCTGAGTCCGGTCCAGGCTCCGGTTATAACCTGGCAGTTCCTGACTGTCTCCAAAAACGTAAAGGATGGACTATCACCTCTACTCTTGAAATTAAATAGGTATTTGATTTCCGTTGGCCTTGGTGGACGGAAGAGATGGTCCATAAATACGATGAACACACTGTTTAATAGCGCGTGCCCGTTGGGGTGTAATTGAGAGGGAGCAATTCCAAGAAATGATAACATCTCCCTAATGTATTGATTGAATGGAAGGAGTGTTCCAGCCGCACAAGCATGGCGATAAAAGGCAGTATACCCTTCCGGCGGACAGTGAGGTCTGTCACTAGATCTCGGCAATAGCACATCGTCCGAAGAAATGTTGTGTCTTGTGCATATCCTACCCAACAAGTTTTCAGAAATATTGGATTGAACAGAGTCTATAGGGTCCTCAATAAATATAGCATCTTGCAGCTCGTCAGGAGCTGGATCTACTATCTCCGCTGGGATGTCTGGAATTTCGAGGACCGAAGGGGGAGAACTCTGAATCTCCTACTGTTGAGAGCTCGAAGATTCCATCACTGACTAACTCATCACAAAGTAACGTTAAGCAAATGAAAAAACCCGTTCATTTCCCCATGTAAAGTGTGTGTTGTGCAGTGTAGTGCAACCAATACTTAGGAAATTCAGCATAGTTGAAGAAAGTATGAGAACAACAAGAAATTCGAAAACCCAGATGGAGTGACCGTCATCGCTGACCGTCACAACCATACCATCCAAACCCATAAAATTCGAGTCAAGTTGGAGTTTGTTTTGTCAAGATACAGTTCCATCGACGAGCTTCACAGGGCAGTCAAGTATGCAGTTTAACAAGTTCAGTCTAAATATGCAAGGATGAAGCTCATCGGAATCATTCTATCGATCGTGTAAAAGCTCGAATCCATGAGGCTTTGTTCGTATCGATCAAGGTCAGGGTTTTAATTTCGAATCGACCAGAGAAGCATTATTCTCGAATCGATCTCAAACAAATCGATACATTTCGCATCGATCACAACAGAACTTTGAATCGATCAGGAACCCTAGGTTTCGCATCCATCGTCAACTGAGCTTTCGAATCGATCCCCAGAAACAAAAATTTGCAAACAGTTGAGTGACCTAAGATTCATATCGATCGTATTAGCAGAACTTTCGAATCGATCGCAAGGGGGCAACTCCATCGTATCGATCGTAATGGATCAACACGATGACCCAACACCCCCGATCGATTCAACCCATGAACCTCCACTTCATCATGTTGATCAATACGAATGTCAAAAGCAAACTCACGTCTCCCAGATCGATTCGATCACCGTTACTCCAGATCGACACGAAGGACTCACTCATACTTCTTCTCCAACCAACCGTTCTTGGTTTCGACCTCGATCTCGACTCCTTCAAGAGCAACACGAACAAGGGTGATGGAGAGATTTGCATCCTAAAGCATCGAATCCATATAAGAATCACCTGAGTATGTTATTTGGTTGAAGAAGATTGGATATTGCTTTGATTCGAAGGAAGGGAAAAGATGTTCAGCTTTGTTCTCGAAGGTCCGGAATCGATTCGAAGGCGCAAGAAGACGAAAGTAAAAGTAAAAAGTAAAAAATGAACAAAGCCTCGGTATTTATAGAGTTTTGGTGGCGATTCGCATCCCGGTATGCAAAACCGGTCATAACAAGTAGAAACTCAGGACGATTCGAAGTGCCGTATTCGAATCCATAAGCTTGAACAGCCGATCGATTCGAACTCTAGCAATCACCTGTGTAAATCCATCTTTCGAATCCATCACTTCGACTCCATTCAATCGATACGAAGTACAAAGCTAGGGAAGTCCTGAAAGCATTCGACTCCATCAACTCGAAGATGTTGGTTCGAATCCATCGAATTGATGCACAAGTGGCAGGAGCTCATCGATGCGAATGAGAATTTCGTATCCATTAAAAAAAATTTCTTCTATCCGTCAGAGCGAAGAACACTGGTTCAAGGGCAATCTATCAGATTTCTACATCAGTTGAAAAAAGACTGACATAAAAATCCAATTCTACAAAACCGACAGCAGCTTTACAGAGATGATCAGAGATTGTAGTTTTCAGCGAGAGAGAATGTCAAACAGCAAAATTAAGCAGAAATATTCAGCATGAAAGACTGCAGCTTTTCAAAGCACGTCATGTTCACACAAGACGTACTTTGGGGGGCAAATATTATCTCGCCTTTTGGCAAGGCCGAGATACCAAGGAATCTGCAGATTGAAAGGATCGTACGTCCTCAGTATCGGATAACGACAGGTTCAGTATGGATATCGATGGATTTTGTCCAAGCCCGGATTGGGCCACAAATGATAAGACATGACAAGCGAAGCCAGGAAAGCCAGCCTTTCAAATTTCAAGTCGATCCGAGTTCGTATGCTCAAGTTATGATCGATGCAAGTTGAAGGAGCTATGTTCGAATCCACCAAGTTACCCTTGTTCGAATCCATCAGTGTTGCCCCTGTATGAATCCATAGCATTCGAATTGATCGGAAGGAAGATAGCCTTGCCTCCATCTAGTTCGTATCCATCAAACTTGAGGTCATTCGGATCCATGAAGGCACTTCTCTTCGAATCCATCCGGCAACCACCAGTTCGTATCGATCAACTGGATCCCATCATGATCGATACGAACAAAGCTCCGTCTCGACTCCATGTACAATGATATGTTCATATCCACCAGAGCGTCCCACTTCGAATCCATCTAGTATGATCATTTTGTATCGATCCATTGAAACGAGACAGAATTGATATGAACGAGGACTTGTTCGAATCCAGGTGTGGTTGAAGCCTTCGAATCCATTGGGTCAAAGCGGCGAGATATTTGGAAACGAATCGATCAAACTGGCGAAAAAAGCGGGTCGATGCGAGGTTTGTGCTCCACGTCATCACAGGGTCACATGCCAACATCGATTCTAAAGGATGGATACGAAACAATCGATTCGAACAAGACGAACGGTCAGAGAACACAATTTCGAATTGACCATATCTCGAGATCCATAAGTCCAAATGCTATGAAATTTTCGCAGAAGGTTGCGCACATGTTGAAGAATGTCCACACCAAATTTCAGCTCGATTGGACGTTTTCTTGATCGATTCGAATGGATTTCGAATCGATCCCAAAGTGGGCCAAGATTTCCTGAAGGCGGGCGCGTGGCCCCCCTCACGTGCCAGAAGTGGTCTCTCGAAATTTAGGCGAAATATCAGCCTGATACACCTATAAATAGAGCCCCTGGTCATTCAGAAAAGGGGTCGGACAATTTTAAGAGCTAAAGAGCACCCAGACTCTGCCAGATTTACTCCAAATCACCATTGCTGCCTTAGATTCAGACTTAGACCATAAAATCTGTTGTACTACATTATAAGAAATTGTGATCTTCAAGTACCGAGCAATAAAATCATCGAACTTCATAGTGGACGTAGGCGAAACGCCAAACCACTCTAAATTATTGTCTTCTGTGCAATTTATTTTCTGTTATTTGGAGTTTTTGTTAGATAATCCTCAGTTTTAATTTTCTTTCTTCACTTTTATCTCTTCAAAAACTTCCGAAGAGTGTTGTGCCCATTTTTGGTACAAACACTAATAGAACTAAATATGCAGCTTGATCAAATGTTCAAAACTATAGAAATAAGAGCCCTAAGTGTGATAAGTGTCCATCATTAGAAGAGGAAATAAAAAAATCAGAAACTAAAATTAAATCGCTTGAAAATGAAATTCTGATTTTGAAAGAAAGTGAAAATACTAGGAGAGAAAATTCTATTAAAAAGTGCACTTTGTTATTGAATGAAAATGAATCTCTCAAGTCACAAGTCCAATAATTGTCTACGACTTTAGGAAAATTCTCCAAAGGAGAAAGATCACTAAATATGCTATTAGGAAAACAAACTGTTAATACTATTAGGCAAGGACTTGGGTATACTCAATCTGAAAAAGGTAGAAGTGAAATTAATCATGTCAACTCCAAGTGCACGATTTGTGGAAAAATTGGACACAATCAAAACAATTGCTGGTATAGACCCAAACATACGAAAACCATATCAATTTGGGTTCCTAAAGGCACTAATGTAAAATCCCTTAAAATCAAACAAAGCTGGGTGCCAAAAGAAACAAACATAGACTGCCTTGGTTCTATGCAAACTTGTTTTTCAAATTTTTTTGTCACTAACAATCATGGACCTATGAAAACAAATAGGTCACTAAACTCTTTTCTCGTGTAGGTGTGTTGGTAGGCTAAGGAACAGCAAGAGTGGTACCTGGATTCTAGCTGTTCCAGTCACATGACGGGTGACAAATCAAAGTTCCTTAGCCTAGAGAAGTACAAAGCTGGCAGAGTCACAATGAGAAACAACGATAAATGTAAAATTATCAATAAAGGTAAAGTAGGTAATGGCATATTTACCTTAAACGATGTATTATATGTTCAAAATATACACCATGATCTGATTTCAATCAGCCAGTTATGTGATAAGGGAATGAATGTTGTTTTTGATTCTGATTTGTGCAAAATTGTTGACCAATTATCAAAAGAAACATGATTTTCAGGTAAGAGAAAAGGTTATATATATTCTCTATCTTTTGATGATCTCACTCTTTCAAAACGTTTGGTAGCTAAGGATGAAGAAATAAACTTATGGCATAGACGATTAGGACATGCTAGCATGAATCTGTTAAACAAATTAAAAAGAAAAGATTTGGTAAGAGGTTTACCTTCTCATGATTTCAAAACAGAAACTCTATGTAAAGTATGTACAATGGGAAAATTTAAAAAATCATCTTTTCATGCCAAGAACACTGTAAGTAACTCTAGAGTCCTTGAACTAGTTCATATGGATCTGTTTGGACCTAACGATATTACAAGTTTAGGTGGTAAGAGATATTGTTATGTATTGGTTGATGATTACTCTAGATACATGTGGGTATACTTAGCCAAAAAATCAGAAACTTTCTCATACTTCACTAAATTCACAAAATTAGTTCAAAATGAAAAAGGAGTTTCTATTATTTCGCTAAGAAGTGATCATGGTGGAGAATTTGAAAATTATGAATCTGAAATTTTTTGTGATGAAAATGGATTTAAACATGAATTCTTTGCCCCACGTACTCCGTAACAAAATGGAGTAGTCGAGAGAAAGAATCGAACCTTATAAGAGTTGGCTAGATCTATGATAAATGAGTATGAACTACCCTTGTCCTTTTGGGCAGAGGCAGTAAATACAACTTGTTCTGTAATGAATAGAGTCATGATTAGGCCGATTCTTAAGAAAACACCATATGAACTATGGTTCAACAAAAAGCCAAACATTGCATATTTCAAAAAATTTGGCTGCCCATGTTTTATTCTCAATACAGGTGATCAACTAGGAAAATTTGAGCCAAAAGCTGACAAAGGCACGTTCATGGGATACTCTTCCAGAAGCAAAGCTTCTAGAGTATACAACAAAAGGACGAGAACAATCATGGAGTCAATCAATGTGAAATTTGATGAAGGCATTGATGATCAAAGTAAGGAAACAATCAAAAGCAACGTCGAAGAGGAGAACGAAAAAGATGAAAGTGAAAATCCAAAAGAAATTACAACCGCGAAAGAAGTCCAAAGAAATTTAGAACCAGAGAGATTAAAATTTAAAGCAGATCATCCTCCAGATTTGGTAATAGGTAATCCTACCGCATGTATTCAAACTCGTTCCTCTTTTAGAAATTTATGTGATTTGTGTCTATACAGTGGATTTATTTTAGAAATTGAACCCAAAGACATAGATACAGCTCTCAATGGTGAGAGTTGGTTTATGGCTATGCAAGAAGAGCTAAATCAATTTGAACGAAATGATGTTTGGATTCTAGCACCTAGACCTAATGATTATCCAGTTGTAGGAACCAAATGGATTTTTAAAAATAAATTTGATGAATCTGCAAATGTGATTAGGAACAAAGCTATGTTAGTTGCTAAAGGTTATAATCAAATTTAAGGAATTGATTTTGATGAAACTTTTGCACTGGTAGCAAGACTAAAATCCATTAGAATCTTGTTAGCTTTTGCTTGTTATAAAGGATTTAAACTTAGACAAATGGATATTAAAAGTGCTATTCTTAATGGAATTTTGAAAGAGAATGTATTCGTTGAACAACCTGAAGGTTTTGAAAGTCAAGAATACTCTAACCATGTATATAAACTTAAGAAAGCACTATATGGATTAAAACAAGCCACTAGGGCTTGGTATGAATGTCTTAGCACTTATCTCCTTGAAAATGGGTTCAAAAAGGGCTGTGTAGACAACACATTATTTCTATTGCATGAAAATGATGACCTTTTGATTGTTCAAATATATGTTGAAGACGTCATTTATGGTGCCACAACAACCTTTTGTATGAGAAATTTGAAAAAGTCATGCATGAAAAGTTTGAAATGAGCTTGGTGGGAGAGTTGAATTTTTTTTAGGATTTCAAATCAAACAAAGCGAAAAAGGTACGTTCATCTCTCAAAAAATATATCAGAGAGCTTGTCAAAAAATATGGATTGAAAGATGTTAAACCTGCAAAAACTCCCATGAGCACAACAATTAAACTTGACAAGGACGAAAAACGTAAGGTAGTTGATCAAAAGAAATATCGAGGTATGATTGGATCACTTCTTTATCTTACTGCTTTTAGACCATACATTATGTTCTCTGTTTTTTATGTGCACGGTTTCAATCAAATCCAAAAGAATCTCATTTAAAAGTTGTAAAAATTATAAGGTATCTGTTGCACACCTCACGGTTTGGTCTATGGTATACAACTAATGATAACTTTGAGTTAAAAGGCTATTTAGATGCAGACTATGCTGGTAGTCTAGTTGATAGAAAAAGTACTAGTGGAATGTGTTTTATGTTGGGACATTCGTTAGTTGCATGGTCAAGTCGAAAACAAAATTGTATTGCATTATCTACCACTGAGGCAGAGTATATTGCTCTAAGTGGTTGCTCTGCTCAAATCTTATGGATGATACAATCTTTGGAAGACTATGGTCTAAATTTTAAACGAGTTCCACTTATGTGTGATAGCAAAAGTGCAATTGATCTCACAAATAATCCTGTACATCATCCTCGCACCAAGCATATAGATGTTAGACATCATTTCATTAAAGATCACATTTCTAAAGAAAATATCTGCATAAACTTCATTTCAACCGATTCTCAATTGGTAGACATTTTTACAAAACCCCTTTCAGAAAATAGTTTCTGTCGACTTGGTCTCAGTTTAGGCATTTTAGAAATGTGATTTTATATTTTTTGGATTTGATCTTAAATGCCTATGTTAACTAATTTGACTCTCTAGTGACTGAAAAAAGTGATGAGTGTTGATCTTAATCATACATTATGTCTTGAGAGAAGTTTAGAAAATTTCTTTAAAAATTTAAACAAAATTTGTAATAACTTTGGTTGGTAAAATTTCCATGACCATCTCTGTTCCTGTCATATTTCTACAACTATCACTCATCAAAATCTAATATAGTGTGTCAAAATGTGGTATTTAAACAGGAAATTATTCACTTTTTTTAATTAGCAATAAAATCATCCAAAAGTACTCACTCTCATTTAAAAGTCCTCACGGTTATGCATGGGTGAACTACTTGAAATCTCTGATTATGTATTTTATGCTCATTTAAAAGTCCTCACGGTTATGCATGTATGGAACACATATCAAAATTGGATGAAATAGACGAGTTGATTCTAACCCCATTTAAAAGTCCTCGCGGTTATGCATGGTTAGAAGATGCTTGGAATTTTTTTTAATAAAAATAGAGAATACTACTAATCTCATTTAAAAGTCCTAACGGTTATGCATGGTTAATAAGTATTTAAAAAATTCCATTCATGAATATACCACAAATGGACACAACTATATGGTTTTCTATTCCAACATCACCCCTATCACTCTAAAACGGAATATGCGCCTAACAGAGTATTTATGATTTTTGTTTGATTTTTTATTTGAAATTTAATATTTATACTCGATTAGGTATTAATGTTGTGATTCATGTCTATCACTTTATCACTCTTATCTAACACTATTACTCTTTTGCTGATAACAAAAGGGGGAGAGAAGTTAAGATTTTGGCAAATAAGTCACATTTTTTTATTTGCAAATTCTCATCTAGGTTCATTGCATTTGTTTTTTATTGTCTTTTATTTTCATTTTTTTTCATGCATATGTGAAGGGGGAGCTTTGTTGTGGGGGGGGGGGGGTATTCAAATAGGGGGAGCTAATAGAATTCATCAAGACCAAATACATTTAATAGAGTCGAAATCTTAATATTTGTTTGTTATCATCAAAAAGAGGAGATTGTAGAATATACTAGTATATGATTTTTGTTTGATGATAATAAACATATATATATTCGTTTAAATGTATTTGTTATTGTACTATTTTATTTTTCCACACAATTAAATAAATATTTGTTGAATAAAATAAATAACTCGAAATTCTTATTTAAACAAATATTTTATTCAAACAAATACTTTATTACAAATTCAAATAGTTCATTACATAATTCCAAATACAAGTTTCAATTACAACACAATTTTCACTATATAATTTTACATACATGTTTCTCCTCACTACATATTCACTCATCACTCGTATTTGATCTTCAACTCTATTCTAGCCTGTATCCAGCATCTGATCTATCTGCAAAATAACATTGATGCTGTAAAATTGAAAAAAATATTTTGCAGTGCACAATGAAGTGTGTGTTTGGAAATATTGTTTGCCTCATTTATTTGGGTTGTTCGTCATCGTTTTTTAATTTATCTTTCTATTTCAAACTAGAATCAAAAATATGTGAACAGCTTGAGACATGCACAGTGTACCACTATACATGCCACAAGGTCGTGCACACAAATATACACTTGCTTGTTAAAATTACAGGGATAGGTGAGCACAAGGTCAAACCCAAGCCAAGACTGGATTCAACTCAAGTGCAATGCAAAAACAACATGATAGTAGCTCAACTAGACCGGTCAAAGCAATTAAAGTTTTATACATACTCAGGTCCAACCAACATGAAACTAGACTTCAACCAAACATGCTCAGGTTCAGACATGTTCAGGAACCAAGCAACAATCAAGTTTAGTTTCAACATTTACATGAAAATATACAAAATGTTCAAGCAAAATCAAAATTCAGGGCTAAGTACAAGGCAGAAATCAACATGAAGTGCACAAGTATACTCACATATATCAGTTCAGGTATGAAGGCACCAACACAGCAATGGTCATAGAATGCAAGTGCACCAAATACAAGTAAAGTCAGAATGCAAGCACTTGGGTGAACAAAGCATATGTAACAACCCTGTATTTTGTAATTATTTTTAATTGAATTTCCTGATTTAAAAACTTTATTTCATGTATTAAAATGGATAGATTTTGTTATTTTAAATATAAATTTTGATTTTTATGTGAATTATAATTCCAAACATGAATAAATAGAGTATTTTCCAGAAATGTGAATTTTTGTTAATGTGGTCAAACTTTGGCTTTTAATTTAAAATTTTAAAAGTTTGAATTTTTGAATTTTATCTTTTATTATGAAAGTAAATAAAATTTCAAGTATACTGCTTTTCGTTTCGTTGAAATCTGATTAATATTGTGAAAGTTATGCTTTTTAAACTATTGTATGTAAATTGTATTATTTAACAAAATTGTTTATTTTAATTTATATAAATAATGTTTTGTTTGTCATGTCATGTTCTAATTTATGTTTACATGTGTAACATGACATGTTATGTATATATATTTTATTTTTAAAAACATTTTTCAGTGTCGTTGAAGTTTCCAATGTTAGTTGTATTTTTGTTTACAATTTAAACTCTAGTTTCAATTAAATAAACCATTTCTTTAATTTTTTTCTATTTTTACTAACAATATTTATTCATTTTCATTTTATTTCAAATACTTTTATTTTTAAAACATTTTAGAAGTATAGTTATAATTTTCAAAAGTGTAGTTATAATTTTCCATAGTTAAGTGTATTTTTGTTTGAATTTTTAAAAACTAGTTTCAATATATTAAGCTATTTTTCTTTATTTTCTTCCTAATTTCCTAAAAAAAATTCATTTATTTTCTTTTTCACTTTATTTCAGTTTGTTTTATTTTTATTTACTGAATTTATTTTGTTTATTTTGTATATAAAGGATAGTGGAAATTTGAAGAGACTTAAGCTTTCAAAAACTTGTGACTCTTTGTTTTCTAGACTCTTCATTCTTTGGTCGTTCCTTTCTTTAACTTTAGCCATGAGTTTTTATTTTCTTTTCACGTGAAAACATCTCACATTCATCACAAATTTCAGCCAAACACTTCTGAAAATTTTTTTGGTAATGGCGTCTCCTTCTTTTTCTACTTTTTCTTCAATTTTTTTTCCATTGTTTGCTTGATTTTTGCCTTGCCTTTCTCATGTTTGTTCGGCCACATACCTCCACCGTCTCTTCCACCGACCACCACCACTTCTTTCCCACATCATCCATGACCTAACCCTCCATCACCTCTGTCCATTTCAGGCCGTGACCTTCCCTTGATCCAAACATCACAAAACAATGTCCAAAACTCCAAAAAAATGCACATAGCCGAGCCTAGTCCAACTTCCACCTTCATTGTTGACCACGGCTACCACCATAGACACCACCACCAGCAAGTGCTCCACCTTTAGACATCTCTTTCCCCTCTGTCCAGACCTGTAGTAGCCTTTGACCGAGCCTATAGACCCCTTTGGTCGAGCCTAGATGCAACCAAACCACTTTGTTTGCCTTGTCTATTTGCCTTCTCTACTTTGTAACCCCTACCCCTTCATATTCTCCTTGTAACCATGCATTTGTGAACCCAAACCGAACCCTTTGCACCTTAAACCATGTTGTGGCTGAACCTATAAAGCCTTATGGTCGAGCAAAGTTGAGTGGAGATCAAGCAAAAATGGTTTAAAAGCTTTGTGTAGTCAATTGTCTATTTCTATTTCAATTTGTTTCAATATATTCTTTTGTATTGTATTCATATTTATATCTTGCTTTGTTTATTTTGTGAATACAAGATTTACATCTTGGCTCTCTCTCCATCCAAATCTAGTCGTGCTTTCGTGCTTTCCGGATTTTTGTTTGTGTGTTTGTTTTGCAAAACTTTAGCGTAAAAAGGTGAGTATTCACACACGACATCTATACTTATATAAATTGTGAAGTGACAACAAGTGGATATGTATAAATTATTATATCATGTTATACCTGCTTGTGATGTATATTATATGATGTTAGACCCTGTAATTAACTTGTCACATCATCTGTTATGTTTTATTTTATTTTACTGTTTATTTATATTCTGTTCTCATATTGCAAGTTCCCTGTAGAATAGAATCACTATGGGTTGAAATGATACATACCCGAACGGACTTTAGAATAGGGAAAGATCGTTATGGGCTGAAATGATAGGCCTGAGCGATTTTTATTTATTTTTATTTAACTTGGGATTGCGGGTTTGAAATGATAGAACCCAGATTTTTCTTTGTAAATTACGGATTGAAATGATATATTATCCGTATCACTTGACCTAGGTTAGAAAATATTATACAGACCCGTGGTTATTTTATATATTTTTCTGGAAGTTTTAAGTATTTTAGAAAATGTAAATTTTGATATTTTGATTTAAATTTGGTTTTTTAAAATGATTTAATAAAGTGAAAATGATTTTTCTATGTGTTAAATATGTTAATAAATGAATGGAAAAATTGTGATTTTCAACATAACTTAATTTGGAAATTTGTGATTTGATTTTTAATGAAAGTTTGAGTTAATTAAATAAAAATGGAAATTAAGTTTTATTTATGAAATGAAATTTAAATTTAAGTGTAAAGAGAAATTGTTAAAAATGAAAAGAATAAGAAAATGATACACTTGGATTAATTTTTGTAAAATTGGATTTTATTGTAAAAATTCACTTTATAAAAATCATAAGTTAAAAGTATTTAAATGAACATTTTGAAGTGGGAAAATATGATTTTTATATGTAAAAAATGATTTAAATTGAAGTTTATTTATGGCTGGAATTTTATTTAAAATCTGGAAATTCTTTTAGTAGCACTTCAAAAATGCTATCGTTTTTGAATTTAACCTAAAAACTGAACTAATAGAATCTGTAGCACTTTGTAAGTGCTGTGGTTGATACAAATGAACTAAAGGCTAAAATTGACTAAGGGCTATTACAGCAGCTTTGTGAATGCTATAGTTGCAGAATTGAACTAAACTTGAAATTTAAACCTGAACTATTACAGCAGTTTTGTAAATGCTGTCTTTGCTGAATTAAACTATTTTTCAACTAAAACTGAACTATTACAGCAGTTTTTAAATGCTGTCTTTGCTGAATTGAATTGTTTCAAATGTAAATTACCGTAGCATTTTCTAAGTGCTTCGAAAGCTGGAATTTAAAATGTTTTAAAGTATTTAAGTGAATAAATGAGCTCAGAAAAAGCTAAATTTTTGGGAATTGAATATTTGATTTGTAAGTATAATGACTTCATATTTAAATGGTGTAAATGAATTATTTTGATTTGAATATAAACCACTTTGAAATTTATGAGTTGATACAATGTTTGAAATTGGTATAATTGAATGAATGAACTTAAAATTTTATAACTTTGGTAATGAATATTAATTTAGGAGTATTATGATTTTTCTAAGTATTATGAGGTCCTAATGACAATATTTCAAGTGTTATGATTTCCAAGTATTTTGGTTTCAAAAAGTTTGGTTTCAGAATTGTTATGACTTTGAAAGTACTATGGTTTGGAAATGAAATTAATTGGAATTGTATTTAATTAAGAATTGTCTTTAAATATATATTAATTTGAAACTTGTTGAAATTGAAGATTCAAGGATATGACTTTATAAGGTGGTTTGGTTTAATACGATTTAAAGAATATTTCAAGTTAAATAAATGGAAAGAAATATATTGATTTAGTTTGGAATTTAAAATATATATTATTGTTTTGATTTTTAAAATGGAAATGATATATTATTGAATTGGTTTTGAAATGGAAATGATATATTGTTGAATTGGTTTTGAAATGGATATGTTTGGGTTTGAAAGTATGTATTATTTTGAAATAAATGATATGATTTTGAAATGGTTTAAAGGATGTATTTTGATTTGAAGCATAAACTATTTTGAAATTTATAACCACGAGTTATAATAACGATTGGTTGTTAAAGAGACCGGGATCGGATATGGACATACTCTCTGTCGATACCAAAAACCACTTTAACAATTGTGTACGCGGTGGAGTTTCCAGAATAAGTAGGATGGTGGCGACGATCCTAAAGGTATATACGTGGACCCAACTCCTATGAGTTGGCATAAAGTGCCTAAAACAGGAGCGATTGATGGGCCAATGAGGTAGCACCTCTGATCGGACACACTTCTTCGATACCATTCTATTACTTTGTGATTGATTGGGTTCACCCCTTGATTTGGGAGTGTTGTTCGAGGTGGGCGGAAGTGGCTGCTATGCATCACCACCAGTCTGGATGCGTAATTGGTATATCTACCCTGGCATTGCCTAGTTGTGCTGTGTCACTTACCATAGCGAGCTTCACTACGAGTTGTGATTTCTCCCGTAGCCTGTGGAGTATCGAGGGTAGCCCCTATTTTGGGAGTATGCTAATACTGGATAGACTACTGGGACAATTACGTGTTAAGGGCTATATGGGTAACCCCTTGACGCTATTAAAAAGTATGTTTATTTTACATTAGACATTATTATAATAGCGAATATTACTACATAGTAGATAGTTTAACAGGTCCTTAAAGAATGGGTGATCCCAAGTATTCTTTAAGTTACTTGTATCTTTATTACAGTTCACTTGAGTTGGTTTACATTGTATAAGTGTGAAGACCCAGAATTATTGAGATAAGAATAATTTAAATAAAGTCAGAAAAAGGAGAATTTTCAAGGAAGAAAGAAATAATACAGCCTGAAAATAAATAGTGAGAATAAGTTAAAAATATAATGAAGGGAATAGTTGTTTTCAGTAAAACAAAAATGAAAATGGTAATTAAATATATGAATACATTTGTACATCAAGAGAAAATAAATAGCTTGAAGCATTAACAAGGAATCAATTCATAAAAGGATATACATGTATACATTACAGTTTAGCATAAAGAAAATAAACAATGCAAGAAAGTCACATGAGAATAAGGTGTGTGTATGAAACATGCAAATAGCATGCAAATCAGAAAAGAAAAGAAAAGTTAAAGCAACTGAAAATACCCGAATTGGAAATCAGAAAGAAAATGGCATTTCTAGCCATGACATCATATGTAAATTCTCTCAACTGTATGGGGATAAGATGGGTTTTTCACTCTACTAAAACCCTAAGCAATGTTTTAAAAATTAAAGGGGAAGCAGCAGTCTCACTGCAGAAAAACAGAAAATATTAAGAAAAGAAAGGAGAGCAATCCAAAGCCTTTGTTCAAGTTAAAGAATTCTCAGGGAAAAGAGGCAGGAAGGTGAGTGATTAATCAATCTATGAGGCTTAAGGCATTAAGACCCAAGTTAAGGGCAGCCATATTATTTTATAAAAACCATATCATGTTGGTGCTTGATCTATTTTTCAGTATAAATGAATGCTGAAAATGGTAGGTGTTTTGATAAATCTTTGGTGGATGCTTTGGTTTGCTTTGTTTGATTGTCTGATAAGAAAAAAATACCATGATCACTGATATAGATCCAGCACCTTAAAACACCAGTTTATAAATATGGTTAGTAAGATAAATACATTTTTATTGTGAAGTAGGGTATTACTGAAAAACGAACTAGGCAGTGTGAATAAAGGAGGTTCATGCTCATGTCTGGATTGTTTTAAACTTAAGGTGAACAATGCAATAAATCATTTATGTGCTGATTTGTTCAGATCTTAAGCTAAAATGTTTTATGGGTTTTTCTCAAAAACCTTACCCTATGTTCACAGTAGAATCGAGTATAAGAATTTCTATATGATTTTACAGGATTTGTTTAAGTGATCATGATATTCCTGAATATAGAAGATATGCAGTGTTAAAACAAATTTTGAATAAAACAACTGGAAAATGAGATGTGGTATTCTTTTCATGAATGTTTACTATGGTTAGCTGAAATTCCTGAGTGAGTTAACCCTCTCTGATTTAAAAAAAAATAAATAGAAGAAAAGAGTATAGCAGCATTTCAAGAGTTAATAAATTTTTCTGAAAGAAAATGAGAATGGTCTCTAGATTATAAAAACTAATCTAGGAGTAAAGCCTTGATCTATCCATCATAAGGGGGATGATGGGTATGTGCATGACTTGTTTAAGTCCTATAGGCCTTTGTGCAAGGGTTAACAGAATTGAGTCCCTTGCAATGCACACATGGTGTTCAATGGCAAAGAGTTAAGACCAAATTAAATTTTTAAATTGAGATTGAGAGCTGAGCTATGGAAATTAAAATGAGTTAATTCCATAGGAGTATGTGTACATGTATACTGTATTGGATGGATGAATGGATGCTTGTGTGCATATGGGTTAGTAGGAGCTTATACATGTTCATATACCCAGTTTACATTATGAATCCAAATAAGCATCAAGCACATAAATTCTCTGCACAATAATTTAAATGTCAAGTTATTATATTTTGATTTCACTCATACCAGAATTTTATTCTGACCCTATTTGTTGCCTTGCAATAATTGGGGTGTCTCATTTTTATGGAGGCAGTCCAAAATATTGCTGCAGGAAAAGATGTATAAGTGGCTTGCTTGCATGGATATTTGAAGATCTTCATGAATTAAGGAAAAATAAATGCTTAAGGAAGTAGCAGTATAATCTGTAATAGATAATCTAGGCAAACTTCCTTTTATTTTGTGTATTCTCAGCAATGATGCTTATTTTGTTCACTTGAAAAGAACATGTAAAAACTTAAGTATTCTGTGGGGTTTGTGAGTTACTGATTTAAGCAACTTATTTATATGATTTCTGGTGGGAAAGTGATGAAGGAAGTATGCCATATAATATGATATGTGGACATACATCCCTTGGCAAGGTTTAAGTGATTTTAAATTATAAAGATAAGGCTGTTATTGAAAAGTATGCTATGAATTTTGTTAAGTGGATAGGTTGAATCCGGTCCTGGCTAACCAGTAAGGCTTGACCATGACTTATAATTGATATAGGTCCATGCAAAGGCTGGAAGGCATAGCCTGTAATCTGGTTTTGGGCATTTGATTTTTCCCCAACAAAAACTTGTATTGCTTGGTGTAATAAGCTCATATGTATGCTAGATACTTGTAGGCATCACTGCAAATTAGACTTATCTAATTCTTGTTATCTGGATACTTAATTCAAATCTGGTAATATTGAGTCATAGTCAAAACCAGTAGTAATTTGTAGAGGCATGTGGTCTTGTTTGTAATGAGCATCTCCACCATGCAATAGAATAATGACCACTAACATTTGTTATCTTTCCTAGAAAATCATCAGTTGTTTTCATTATAAGTTCACCGGGAAGTCTTGCATTTTGTCAGGTCATTTTGCCTTTAGACACACTATCTGCATACATGTTCTTAGTCTCCATTTAGCATGATAGTTTGAGTTAGCACTCTAGTCTGACTGTATTGTTTTCCTCTGCTTAGCCTTTAAATCAGTTTGTAATTTCAATGTTCACCTGATTATTGCAACTTAATAAATTAAAGCATGGGTATTTCATCTGATATAAAAATTGTTTGAAGTTGAAATGAGTTACACAAGCTAAACTAATAAGCATGGGTTAGGCTGAACACTTTTTACTTAATATAGAACAATAAGTATCATATTACAAAATCCCAGGATTAAATTGTATGGCTTATAGATTCAGGGATCAATTAATAGGTGAGATAGGATAAGAAAATAAGAGAACTAGTGGTATCTAATCCTAAGGTTAATCAGGCTTGAGTTCTAAAAAAAAAAATGAAAAACAAAAATTGTGTTTGAACCGACCAGCATAGCACTCGAACTCGTTACATTGTATGTATAAGTTAGGCGCGTTTCCATTACGCCTAGATGTTGCTTGTGTTTCCTTAGGATCCACTTTATTTTATACTGATTTTGACACTATTCAGAACTTAACACAAACATCTATATTAAAAGCTTGTTTACTACTGATTATTTCTTGATCACTTCTTAGTTAGAATAAACAGACTAATGTGTTTGTTCCCAGTGGATTGTTTGATAAAAAAATAATAATAATAATATAATATATAGGAATGGCTATGTGACACCAAATCTCTTAAATATGAGAAATAAGGTAGGAATGAGTTGCTTTGCTATTTTAATCACTCTGATAAGCAAAGAACCATTTATATATCTTCACATATATAAATGATAGGATTTATTTTAAATACTGATATATTTATATTAGTAAAATTCAGGATCTTGGGAAGAATTAAATTAAGGATAGTGATCCATTGACATGTATATACAGTGTGAAAAAAAAAACTCAACAGAAAATTCACTAAAAATAAATCAATAAAGAAGTGGGTCACTTCAGTTGGTATCAGAGCTATGTTGTTAAAACATAGCATAAATATATAGTAATGATAGAAATAAATATTCCCAGTAGAAATAAATTGCAGAAAATAATTGAATTAGAAATATGACTAATTAGCTATGCAATTGAATAGTGAATCATGGTAGGAAGACCACCAAGTCATGGAGCAGGACCCTCCAATACAACACCAATGGTCAATTTGCAAGATTTGGTGAGGGCATTTAGAGAAGGAGCAGTGCATAGAGAAGAAAATCCTCATGAGGAATTATCTAAGCTATTGAAGACATTTTCAAATTTAGGAGGCAAGGATTTTGAAGGCACTGAGGGAGTTATGGGAGTGCAGACATGGTTGAGAACTTTGGATAGGATATTTGCAGATATGCAAATAAATGATCAAAGGAAGAGGCAAATTGCTTCCAGAAGACTCAAGGGAGCAGCACTTGATTGGTGGGAGGTCATTATCACAGGGAGGCCAGAAAATGAGATAACATGGGATCAATTCAAGGAGATGCTTGAGGCAAGATTTGTCCCAGCAACAGCCAAGGCAACACTGCTGGAGGAATTTATAAGGCTGAGGCAAGGGCCAATGAGTGTAACTGAATACACACAAAAATTTGAGAGCTTATCCAAGTATGGAACCATGCTCATAGGGAATGAAGAATTAAAGAATTCCAGATTTATTCAAGGACTTAATGCTAATTTAAGTAGAGCAATGCTACCCTACAAAGACAAAACCTTTGATCAAGTCATAGATCTTACTCTCTCTTTTGAACAACATGATAATGCCAGAGAAAAATTCAGGAGCATGAGGGCTAACAACAACAATAAAAAAGGGAAAAATAGAACTCACCCTTATGATAAGAGAAATTCAAATCAAAAGGTTGAAGGAGCAACCAGTGGAGAAGTCAAGAAGAAGATTATTTGCTACAATTGTGGTAAAGAAGGACACATGAGTAATAGGTGTCAGGCAGCTAAGAAAACCCCATTCAGTTGCTACAACTGTGGGAAAGAGGGTCATATTAAAAAGAATTGCCCAGAATTCAAAAAGGGAGCAAAGGTAGGAGCACTTGAGGGAAAAGCAACTGCAGTGGGAAGTTCTGGACAATTGGAAGGTATACTTCTAATTAAAGATCACCCCATCTCAGTTATATATGACACTGGAGCAACACATTCACTAATATCCCAAGACATAGTGAATAAATTAACTCTCACATGCTATTTAGTTGATAATCCCTTGTCTATTCAAAGTCCCCTGGGTAGCTCTTGTTTGCTAGGATTGAAATGTTTGGGAGTAGAATTAAACATAGGAGGAAATGTGTTTAAATCTGATTTGTTTGTATTAAAATACCCTGGAATAGGAATTATTTTAGGGGTAGATTGGTTGAGCAAATTCAAAGCAATTTTGAATTTGGAAAATTTTACTATTTCTCTGAAAACAGAAAATGGTAAAAATATTATAGTCATGAGTGAAATTGCTAAAATCAATTACCTTAACCAAATATGTAGCATGACTGAGAAAGAATTAACACTTGAAGACATAAAAATTATAAATGAATACCCAGATGTCTTTGGTGAAGTCATAGGTGTTCCAGAAAATAGGCAAGTAGAATTTCAAATAAGGCTAATCCCAGGAGCAAGCCCAATCATCAAGAAGCCTACTAGGATGGGTCCTAAAGAATTAGTGGAATTGAAACATCAGTTGGAAGAACTGGAGCAGAAAGGCTTCATAAGGCCTAGTAGTTCAAACTGGGGTTCTCCAGTTGTATTTGTGAAAAAGCATGATGGTACTTTGAGAATGTGCATAGATTATAGGGAATTAAACAAAGTCACCATTAAAAATAAATATCCACTTCCCAGAATTGATGATTTGTTTGATCAATTAAATGGAGCAAGGATTTTCTCAAGGCTAGACTTAGCCTCTGGATTTCACCAAATGAAGGTTGAAGAGGAAAGTATTAAATACACAGCATTCAACACAAGGTATGGGCTATATGAATATTTAGTAATGCCTTTTGGATTGACAAATGCACCATCATATTTTGTAGATTTAATGAATAGAACATTTAGAGATTTTCTAGATAAATTTGTGGTTGTCTTTATTGATGACATATTAGTGTATTCAAAATCAGAAGAAGAACATGCAAAACACTTGCATCTGGTTTTGTCTAGACTGAGGGCACATGATTTAAAAGCCAAATTCTCTAAGTGCACATTTTGGCAGAAGGAAGTAAAATTTTTGGGGCACATAGTATCACAACAAGGGGTTAGTGTAGACCCAAATAAGGTGATGGCAGTGCAATCTTGGAGCAGACCCAAATCAGTAACTGAGGTGAGGTCATTTTTGGGAATGGCAGGCTATTATAGGAGATTTATAAAAGATTTTGCAAGGATAGCTATCCCATTGACCAAGCTAACTAAAAAGGAGCAACCCTATGTGTGGACAGAGAAGTGTGAACAAGCTTTCATATCACTAAAGAAGGCACTGGTAGAAGCTCCAGTTTTACAAGTGCCAGAAGGCAATGAAGAATTAGTAGTTTACACAGATGCTAGTGGATCTGGATTGGGGGCAGTGCTTATGCAACATGGTAGAGTCATAGCTTATGCATCAAGGCAACTCAAGCCAAATGAAACTAGGTATGCTACACATGACTTAGAACTAGCTGCTGTGGTGTATGCATTGAAACTATGGAGACATTATTTATTGGGTGCTAAGTTTGAATTGTTTACTGATCACAAGTCACTTAAATATTTGTTTTCCCAAAAAGACTTGAACATGAGGCAACATAGGTGGGTAGAATTTCTAGCTGCCTATGATCTTGATATATTGTATACCCCTGGAAAAGCTAATAAAGTAGCAGATGCATTAAGTAGACATCAAGCTAAATTGGCAAGCTTAATGATGGCAGAGTTCAAGGATTTGACAATTCTTAGTGAGGTGGAAGTGAAAGAAGAAACTAGTGTATCAGATAAGACACACAGTAAGATGATTGAATATGGTAAATTAAGCCTCATATCCTTAAATTCAACACTGGTTGATAAAATAGGACAAATGCAGAATCAAGATATAAATTTGAAGGAGAAAAAGAACATGATATCCCAAGGCATGACAGTGGAAAACTATGAGGTAGATGGTAAAGGATACTTAAGGAAAAAGGGGAAACTCTGCATACCAAATGTAGAGGAACTAAAGCAAGAAGTTATGGATGAGCATCACAAAACAAAGTATACTATCCATCCTGGTGGTACAAAAATGTACCATGATCTCAAGAGAAACTATTGGTGGCCAGGAATGAAAGGGGCAGTAGCAAAATATGTGGCAAATTGCTTAACATGCCAACAAGTAAAGGCAGATTATCAAAGACCCTCAGGCCTATTGCAACCTTTGGAAGTGCCTACCTGGAAATGGGAGAGTATATCAATGGATTTTGTGGATGGTTTGCCAAGAACAAGAAGGGGAAATGATAGTATTTGGGTAGTGGTTGATAGACTCACAAAAACAGCACACTTCATCCCAATAAGTTCAAACAGAAATGCTCACAAGCTAGCTCAATTGTTTGTAAAGGAGATAGTAAGATTGCATGGCATCCCCAAGACTATCATTAGTGATAGAGATACTTTGTTTACTTCAAGGTTTTGGAGTAGCTTTCAAGAAGCTATGGGGACAGAATTAAGCTTAAGCACCTCCTACCATCCACAAACTGATGGGCAAACTGAGATTGTTAATAAAGTTTTAGAGGATTTGTTGAGAGCATGCATACTTGATTTTGGAGGCAACTGGGAAGATCATATTTATTTAGCTGAGTTTGCTTATAATAATAGCTACCAGTCCACTATAGGAATGGCTCCATTTGAGGCTTTATATGGGAAGCCTTGTTTATCTCCTGCATGTTGGATGGAGGCTGGTGAAAGGGTGTTGCTTGGACCAGACCAGGTAAAAGAAACTTCTGCAAGAATTGAATTAGTGAGGCAAAGAATGAGAGTGGCTCAAGAGAGACAGAAAGCTTATGCAGATAAAAAGAGAAGGCCAGTAGAGTTTGAGGTGGGAGACTATGTGTTTCTCAAAGTTTCACCAATGAGGAAAATATTGAGATTTGGAAAAGCAGGGAAACTGTCACCAAGGTATGTAGGACCATATGAAATTGTTCAAAGAATAGGGACTTTAGCTTATAGGTTGAAGTTACCAGAGGAATTGAGCAAAATACATGATGTATTTCATGTATCTCAATTAAGAAAGTGGGTGCATGATAAGAAAACTATTCTTGAATCCCCTACACATGTTGAAATTCAAGAAAACCTGGTTTATACAAAGGAACCAGTGGGCATAGTGGCTAGAGAAGAGAGGAAATTAAGAAACAAAATAATTAAATTGGTAAAAATTCAGTGGAGTCTGGATGAGAATGATTGTACATGGGAGGCTGAAGATAGAATGAGGGATAAATATCCTAATCTATTTTCTGCTTAAAAGGTATGTTTAAAACTATGATGAAACCTTAAAAAAAATTTTTATGTGTGTTTGATTGATTTAAAATGAATGAGTTTCTGAAAATTCATTCAATTGAAATTATGCTTTGTATACATTTGGATGGAAATGTATGAGAGAATAATTGTGGGACACAATTCCTTTTAGGTCGAGAGTATGTGAAGACCCAGAATTATTGAGATAAGAATAATTTAAATAAAGTCAGAAAAAGGAGAATTTTCAAGGAAGAAAGAAATAATACAGCCTGAAAATAAATAGTGAGAATAAGTTAAAAATATAATGAAGGGAATAGTTGTTTTCAGTAAAACAAAAATGAAAATGGTAATTAAATATATGAATACATTTGTACATCAAGAGAAAATAAATAGCTTGAAGCATTAACAAGGAATCAATTCATAAAAGGATATACATGTATACATTACAGTTTAGCATAAAGAAAATAAACAATGCAAGAAAGTCACATGAGAATAAGGTGTGTGTATGAAACATGCAAATAGCATGCAAATCAGAAAAGAAAAGAAAAGTTAAAGCAACTGAAAATACCCGAATTGGAAATCAGAAAGAAAATGGCATTTCTAGCCATGACATCATATGTAAATTCTCTCAACTGTATGGGGATAAGATGGGTTTTTCACTCTACTAAAACCCTAAGCAATGTTTTAAAAATTAAAGGGGAAGCAGCAGTCTCACTGCAGAAAAACAGAAAATATTAAGAAAAGAAAGGAGAGCAATCCAAAGCCTTTGTTCAAGTTAAAGAATTCTCAGGGAAAAGAGGCAGGAAGGTGAGTGATTAATCAATCTATGAGGCTTAAGGCATTAAGACCCAAGTTAAGGGCAGCCATATTATTTTATAAAAACCATATCATGTTGGTGCTTGATCTATTTTTCAGTATAAATGAATGCTGAAAATGGTAGGTGTTTTGATAAATCTTTGGTGGATGCTTTGGTTTGCTTTGTTTGATTGTCTGATAAGAAAAAAATACCATGATCACTGATATAGATCCAGCACCTTAAAACACCAGTTTATAAATATGGTTAGTAAGATAAATACATTTTTATTGTGAAGTAGGGTATTACTGAAAAACGAACTAGGCAGTGTGAATAAAGGAGGTTCATGCTCATGTCTGGATTGTTTTAAACTTAAGGTGAACAATGCAATAAATCATTTATGTGCTGATTTGTTCAGATCTTAAGCTAAAATGTTTTATGGGTTTTTCTCAAAAACCTTACCCTATGTTCACAGTAGAATCGAGTATAAGAATTTCTATATGATTTTACAGGATTTGTTTAAGTGATCATGATATTCCTGAATATAGAAGATATGCAGTGTTAAAACAAATTTTGAATAAAACAACTGGAAAATGAGATGTGGTATTCTTTTCATGAATGTTTACTATGGTTAGCTGAAATTCCTGAGTGAGTTAACCCTCTCTGATTTAAAAAAAAATAAATAGAAGAAAAGAGTATAGCAGCATTTCAAGAGTTAATAAATTTTTCTGAAAGAAAATGAGAATGGTCTCTAGATTATAAAAACTAATCTAGGAGTAAAGCCTTGATCTATCCATCATAAGGGGGATGATGGGTATGTGCATGACTTGTTTAAGTCCTATAGGCCTTTGTGCAAGGGTTAACAGAATTGAGTCCCTTGCAATGCACACATGGTGTTCAATGGCAAAGAGTTAAGACCAAATTAAATTTTTAAATTGAGATTGAGAGCTGAGCTATGGAAATTAAAATGAGTTAATTCCATAGGAGTATGTGTACATGTATACTGTATTGGATGGATGAATGGATGCTTGTGTGCATATGGGTTAGTAGGAGCTTATACATGTTCATATACCCAGTTTACATTATGAATCCAAATAAGCATCAAGCACATAAATTCTCTGCACAATAATTTAAATGTCAAGTTATTATATTTTGATTTCACTCATACCAGAATTTTATTCTGACCCTATTTGTTGCCTTGCAATAATTGGGGTGTCTCATTTTTATGGAGGCAGTCCAAAATATTGCTGCAGGAAAAGATGTATAAGTGGCTTGCTTGCATGGATATTTGAAGATCTTCATGAATTAAGGAAAAATAAATGCTTAAGGAAGTAGCAGTATAATCTGTAATAGATAATCTAGGCAAACTTCCTTTTATTTTGTGTATTCTCAGCAATGATGCTTATTTTGTTCACTTGAAAAGAACATGTAAAAACTTAAGTATTCTGTGGGGTTTGTGAGTTACTGATTTAAGCAACTTATTTATATGATTTCTGGTGGGAAAGTGATGAAGGAAGTATGCCATATAATATGATATGTGGACATACATCCCTTGGCAAGGTTTAAGTGATTTTAAATTATAAAGATAAGGCTGTTATTGAAAAGTATGCTATGAATTTTGTTAAGTGGATAG
Source organism: Allium fistulosum (assembly GCA_030737815.1). NCBI lineage: Eukaryota > Viridiplantae > Streptophyta > Magnoliopsida > Asparagales > Amaryllidaceae > Allium > Allium fistulosum. Next base: position 406,544,625 of record CM060908.1, on the reverse strand, counting down.
GTTGAATCCGGTCCTGGCTAACCAGTAAGGCTTGACCATGACTTATAATTGATATAGGTCCATGCAAAGGCTGGAAGGCATAGCCTGTAATCTGGTTTTGGGCATTTGATTTTTCCCCAACAAAAACTTGTATTGCTTGGTGTAATAAGCTCATATGTATGCTAGATACTTGTAGGCATCACTGCAAATTAGACTTATCTAATTCTTGTTATCTGGATACTTAATTCAAATCTGGTAATATTGAGTCATAGTCAAAACCAGTAGTAATTTGTAGAGGCATGTGGTCTTGTTTGTAATGAGCATCTCCACCATGCAATAGAATAATGACCACTAACATTTGTTATCTTTCCTAGAAAATCATCAGTTGTTTTCATTATAAGTTCACCGGGAAGTCTTGCATTTTGTCAGGTCATTTTGCCTTTAGACACACTATCTGCATACATGTTCTTAGTCTCCATTTAGCATGATAGTTTGAGTTAGCACTCTAGTCTGACTGTATTGTTTTCCTCTGCTTAGCCTTTAAATCAGTTTGTAATTTCAATGTTCACCTGATTATTGCAACTTAATAAATTAAAGCATGGGTATTTCATCTGATATAAAAATTGTTTGAAGTTGAAATGAGTTACACAAGCTAAACTAATAAGCATGGGTTAGGCTGAACACTTTTTACTTAATATAGAACAATAAGTATCATATTACAAAATCCCAGGATTAAATTGTATGGCTTATAGATTCAGGGATCAATTAATAGGTGAGATAGGATAAGAAAATAAGAGAACTAGTGGTATCTAATCCTAAGGTTAATCAGGCTTGAGTTCTAAAAAAAAAAAATGAAAAACAAAAATTGTGTTTGAACCGACCAGCATAGCACTCGAACTCGTGACCTTGTATGTATAAGTTAGGCGCGTTTCCATTACGCCTAGATGTTGCTTGTGTTTCCTTAGGATCCACTTTATTTTATACTGATTTTGACACTATTCAGAACTTAACACAAACATCTATATTAAAAGCTTGTTTACTACTGATTATTTCTTGATCACTTCTTAGTTAGAATAAACAGACTAATGTGTTTGTTCCCAGTGGATTGTTTGATAAAAAAAAAATAATAATAATATAATATATAGGAATGGCTATGTGACACCAAATCTCTTAAATATGAGAAATAAGGTAGGAATGAGTTGCTTTGCTATTTTAATCACTCTGATAAGCAAAGAACCATTTATATATCTTCACATATATAAATGATAGGATTTATTTTAAATACTGATATATTTATATTAGTAAAATTCAGGATCTTGGGAAGAATTAAATTAAGGATAGTGATCCATTGACATGTATATACATGTATATACAGTGTGAAAAAAAAAACTCAACAGAAAATTCACTAAAAATAAATCAATAAAGAAGTGGGTCACTTCAATAAGTATGTATGTCCTGATTCGAGTGTTTTGTGTTTTACTTTACGCTCGGGTCAGACTGAGTGATACAACATTCGATACTCACCTTTGGAGCTGGAGTTTTGCTTTGAAGAACCAGGTATCTATTCATTTTGTTATCCAGTTGATTTCAGTTGTATTCTGAGTTGTACCTGATTATCATACTGTTACTCATGTTGTATCTTGGTATTCCTATTGTATCTTACTTAACTCTGATGTATTTATATAGTAGCTTCATGAACTACTATTTCTTTGTTTCCGCTGCATTATATTACTTTGTGTCTGTGATCTGTGATTATTTATTTACTATATATTCTGAGTTTTGCCAAATATAAATTAACAATTCGGTATTTTGAATTATTCAAGTCAGACATGTGTGGTTTTATTGTCGATTTGAATGGTCCAAAATAGCGGGTCGTTACAGCATAGCCTTAGCAATCACACACATATATACATACATGTATGTATGTATGTATATACATGGAGACATCAGATCAAACTCCAGAAAGGGAACATAGGGTGACACACAAACATACTCAACAAGGCAATTCTCTTAAACAATGCAAGAAATGAACAACACATCAATGTATACATGACATAATCAAAGTGTAGTAACAGAGCACTCAAAGGATGAACAAGTCAAAAACATATCAGAATTCCAAACAAAGCAGAGAATAAATTCAGGAAGGAGTAGAAAAAGTCACAGAGGACTTCATGATGAACAAGTCAGACTTCAGGAAGTCAACATTAACCCAAAATCAGTATATATATATATATCTCAAACGGCAAGCCGTAAGCGAATGATAAACAAGTCATTGGCAACAATGAATGGAACCAATTCGAATAAATTTAAGCAAATTCGAATATATCAGAAATATATTCAACCAATGAACAAGTCAGAAATCATCACAATCATTCAAGCAAGAATCAAATGGCTGAGCGCATCAATTGAAGAATTCAAATCAAAACAACGCAAATGAAAATTTAGGGAGTTTATCTCTATTTAAACCCAATTCATCATCGACAAAAGAGAAGAGTTCGAGTTCAAGCAAATCAACAGAATAAATAAAGTAAAAATCGCATACCGATATTATACAAGAATCGAACTCAAATCCTCTGGAGCAATCGAAGAACACTGATCGAAGAAGCATAAAATCCAAATTCATCGGAATCGATCAACTCAACCGATAGAGAGGATTCAAAAGCACCAAAATTGTTGAAGCCCAGATTAGAGACTCAATTAAAGACAGACGATATAATTCAAGGAATCGCTGCTTCAATTCAACAAAACCCTAATTCCAGATCGAAAGGAAACGAGACGGCATAGATGAGCAGGAAGCAAAATAAAGGGAAACTCGTTTATGTTTTTTTATTTGGGCCGTTAGTTGAGTAAAAAGGAAACTCCTTTTTTTTATTTGGGCCATTTTTTTATTAGGGTCTTTATTTATTTAGTACTTCTATTTTGCTTTTTGTTTTTTTATTTAAGTCAAACTCTGGATTAATTAGGTTACGAACTACGGTTTTGTAGTTCGAGAATACGCAACTCAGTGGCTGAGTTGTGGTAGGGTTTTGAGCTTAGAGTTAGGTTAATCAAGTTAGCGGGTGTCGCAAGTTTACGTGTCTTTGTAAGCGTCTGATTACTTAATTTCTAGTAGAAACCTTAGGGGCAGCACGTAGGAAAAGTTTTGCCGAAGCTGGGTAAAACTGTGTGTGATCTTTACTGCATTACTTTCTGTTTTTATTTTTATTTCTGCATTAATATTTAATAGACCCTATTCACCCCCCTCTAGGGTGAAAACGATCCCACAAATATGGTATTATATTATTTATTAGACAGTATAAAATAATACTCACAGTCAATAGGATCAAGTATCCCGCCATCTGCCTAACGTCCCACCTAGAAGCTAAACCTAGTTGACGATATAGGTGATCTAATACTCCATTCCCCATGCTTGTTCACATGAATGGTTATTGTTCTCTAAACATCTTAAGTAATTAACTAACACCTTCGTCCTAGACTTATCACAAAATATATAGCAACCCAAAAATATGAGCAACAATCTCATAATCATTTTCATTTGCATCTTCTTTATTTGCTCTTTCACTAAATTTATCCAGTAAAAAGTGAAGCTTCATCGAATACAAGTCATTATTTGTTCTCTTGCTTCGTTTTCATCAACTTTAAGATATTCCACCGATAGGTCAATTGCATTTCGATCATCCTTCTCCTTGTCAGACAAGTACCAACTATATGAACTTTCAAGATTTGGGCAACGTCATCTAAAGTGCTTATCATTTCTCCAAATGACATATGAAAGAATTGGTTTTTGAATTCCATATTTTGATGAAAGTTGATATTGTTACATAATCAACATGCTTATACGTATATTGAACTAAATTGTACAAACCTAAACTCTTAACTTTTCGCATAACTTCACTTGACATGTTCTCTAAACTCCATTCTCGTAGCTTTATCCAATGTGAAATGCATTTTAGTGGTCCTCTCTCCTATAATACAACAAATCACAATTTAATACCATAAATTATAAAAATTAAATATGTATTTTACCAAAATACACACACCTCATGCTTATTCCTAATTTCATATGTAATGTGTGTGTTAAAACTTTTAAGGAGAGATTCGTTAATGGTAAATGAATATTTGAAAACTTCATTAGCTTTGGAAGTGGTAGGATTCATAATTAGCAATGTGGTAAGTAGTTTTGGTTCTTGGTCATCCAACTCATCCTCCTTGTCAGAACCATCTCTATTTGACTCATTCTCAATTGATCCTTCAATCGTAGAACTATCACAATTTGAGTCTTTATCACTTGATTTGTCTTTATTACTATTTTCCTGTTCCTTTTCCAACTCCTTTTCTGATTCTTATACAATGCTATTTTCCTTGCATTTTCAAATTCCTCGGCTTACTTGCGTTATAAGGACCCTGCCACCGGTTATTTTTCTTTTCTTGTATAAAATAGGATGCAGTCAAACCAACAACAAAGTTTGTCAATTTCAAACACATTTTCAAACAAGTACTGACAATGACCATTGCATCATATAATTTTTTGTGGCATTTAACCACCACACAATAAAAAAAATTCACGACCAATGTAACAACCCTAGATTTTGCATATATTTAAATTTGACTTTATTTTATTTTGAGATTATTTTTAAACTTGTTTCATTTCAAACATTTCATTTTTAAAAATAAATGTTAGTTATTATGTGAACTATAACTTCAAACTGGTGTAAATTGGGTATTTCACTGAAAAGTGAATTTTTGGTCAAATAGTCAAACTTCGACTTTGAACTTAAAAATTTAAAAGTTTGAAATTTATAAATTTTATCTTTTATTATAAAATTTGATTTAATAACTTGAATACTGTTTTTCGTTTCATTGAAAACGGATTTAAATTGCAAAAATTATACTGTTTTCAATATTGTGTGTATATTGGGTTATTCAGCAATATTCTTTATTTTAAAATTATATAAATGACATTTTTATTTGATATATTTTATTCTAATTTGTATATTTATGTTATATAATATATATTTTGGCTTTTCAATATTTTTAAAGTAAGGTAGGAATTTTTCCAGAGTTAGTAGTATTTTTCTTGCAAATTTTCCGTGCCCTGTTTGTAAATTTTTAAACATTTTCTTTAATCCTTTTTCTATTTTCTCCAATTTAATTATCTATTTTATTTTGAAAATGATAAATAAAATTTTTTTAATTCAAATTTTCACTTCATAATATTTTTATAATGAAGTGTATAGTTTTTCAAGACTGACAGTGATTTATTTATAATTTTTGAACAATGTTTGGTATTTTTAAGTAATTTTCTTCATTCTTTTTATATTTTTCCAAAATTTATTATTTGTTTTCTCATATTTATAATTTATTTCGGTTTGTAAAGTATTTTTCTGAATATTTTTGTTTACATAAAGATTAAAAAGAAAAGAAATATGAAAGGTTGTAAAACACTTTGAAACTTAAGCCCTTTTTTGTCCAAACCCTTCATTTTCTTTAACTCCTCAAATTTTTGCCCTAGCCGTCTAAAACCCTAGTGTAGCCGCCACTTTTTTCTCATCTTTTCACGTGAATCATACCTCATTCCATCTCATTTTCTCAGCAAGAAGATTGGGTAATGGCCTCTCCTTCTTTTTCTTCTTTTTCTCTTCTTTTTCCATTGTTTTCCTATGGTTTTGCCTTGATTCTCTAGCTTGTTTGCTCGGCCACCACTTGCTTGCCATGGCCACCACCTCCACTACCTCCTCCTTGTCACCATCACCCACCTACCCCTCTGATTTTACCAGGCCACACCACTCCATGATGAACAACTCTACAAAAACTATGCAACATGCCTTGAAAACCCTTAACTATGCAAGCCATCACCTTATCACCTCCTCCCCTTCATTATACACCACGGTCACCACCTCTAGCCACCACCACCACCTTGCTACCACCACTATACATCATCTTGACCTCTGTCCAAATCTGGAGCAAGCATGAGCCGAGCCCAATTCACCCATAGGTCGAGCCAAAATGTTGCATCCAAGCTTGCCTTTTTGCCTTGTCCCTTTATATGCTTCATATTGCAACTCCTACACCTTCATAACCATATTGCCATGCATCCCTTAGTCCAAACCAAACCCAAACCATGATCAAACCTGAGCCAAAGCATGTCCAAACCTGAACCAAAACATCCCCTAGGCCGTACAAGCATATGTAGAAAACAAGGCAAAAGTTTGTGTGTTCGATTTGCTTTTCAATTCAAAATTTTTCAAATTCAATGTTGTATTGAATATTGATTTATCTTGGTTTTGTTTTAGGTGGTAACACATGTTCCTTAGCTTGGTTCTCTTCCACTTGAATCCATCATTGTGTCATCGTGCTTTGTGGTATCCATTTGTATCATTTGAATTGATAACTCCAGCACAAAAAGGTGAGTAATTCTCACCAGACGATGTGTACTTATATAACTAGTAAACTGACACCATTTGAATCTGTAAAATTTTATCATACTGTTATAACTGTTATATTATGATCATATAATGCTTACCCCTGTTATTATATATGTTATATCATCTATTACTGTTATTTCATGCTATTCTGTTATTTTATCAGTTTATCACACTGCAAGTTCCATGTAGACTAGAATCACTATGGGTTGAAATGATACATACCCGAACGGACTTTAGAATAGGGAAAGATCGTTATGGGCTGAAATGATAAGCCTGAGCGACCTTTTTATTTATTTTATATTTAACTTGGGATTGCGGGTTTGAAATGATAGAACCCGGTTTTCTTTGTAAACTGCGGATTGAAATGATACATATCCGTATCACTTGACCTAAGCTAGAAAATTTTATACAGACCCGTGGTTTATATATTTTTCTGAAAATTTTAAAATATTTAAAAAAAAATGTAAATATTATGATATTTTGATTTAAAGTTTATTAAAATGATGTCTATAAAATATTTGTGATTTTTCTACAAATTAAATAAATGAATTAAGTAAATGGTGAAGTAGAATTTGTAATATAAGTAAATTTTGGAATTTATGATTTTGTTTATAAATGGAATTTATGTAAAGTATGAATATATTACAAATTTGATTTAAAAGATGAATTTATTGATTTTATTAAGTAATAAAATGTTTATAAGGTGTTAATGATTTTGTATAACTTAAAATATGAAATAATTGAATACTTAAGCTGAATTTGGAAATATAACTTAAATTGGGAAATTGTGAATTTTGTAAAAAGTGAAATTTTTATTAAGTAAAATAAATGGAAATAAGTTATATTTTGGAGATTTAAACTTAGTTTTTAAGTTAAGAATTTAATTATAGAAATGGAAATTTAATACTTGAATCTAAATAAGTGAATTGTTATTTAATTTGGTTTTTTTGTATGGAAATTTGACTTTATAAAATCATAGAAATAAAGGTATTTAAATGATTGTTTTTAAAATGTGAAAATATATGCTTTTATAAGTTAAAATGATTTATATTAAAAGTTAATTATCTGTGGAATTGTAAATAAAACTCTGAATATGATTTAACAGCGTTTTGAAATGTAATGTAAAGGATATTACAGCATTTTGTAAATGTTGTAGTGTTTTAAATGAACTAAAAGGTTAATTTGAAATAAAGGCTATTATAGCACTTTGTAAGTGCTATAGTGGTTAAACTTAACATGTAAGTTAATTGAAACTTAAAAGAAATCTATTACAGCATTTAACGCTGTCTTTTGTTAATTAACTGTTTTAAACTATAACTTTACGTAGCATTTTATAAGTGCTACAGAAACTATATTTTGTAGTTTTAAATTAATTTTAATGAAAAATAATCTCTGGAAAATGATATAATTTTGGGAAATTAAATGTTAATTTCTAAAGATAATGAAGAGATATTTAAGTGGAAGAATTTGATTTCTAATATGAGTTTAAAATGGTATTTAAATTTAATAAAATGAATGGATTTAAATGGTATTTAAATGAATAAAAATGAATGGTGTTTTGAATAATATTTTGATATTGTGAAATGAGTTTGAAATGATACTTGATTTCTGACTTATTTAATTTATTTGATAAATGAATATTTGAAGTATATATTGATTGAGTTTATTTAAATGATATTGGATTTATGAAATGTGGGAGATTTAAAGTTTTGAAATATACTAAAGATTGAATATTGTATTTTGTGGATTAAATCTATATTGGAAATTGATAAGATTTGAAACGGTTTGTTGGTAAACTGTAATTGAATTGAAATTTGATGGTTTGAATTTAATAAGTTTGTAAATGTATAGAATTAAAAGATGATTTTAAATATATGATTTCGAAATGCTGTGATTTTCAAAGTATAATGATTTCAAATGTTTTGTTTCAAAAGAGTTATAACTTTGAAAGTATAGACTATTTGAAAGGCGAATATATGTTTGAAATGGAAATGATGTTGTTTTGAAATGAACATAGTTTTGAAATAAAATGATTTTGGTTTCGAAGTATAACTATCAAAGGTATGATATTTTGATATATAAAAATGATTTGAAATAAAGTTTGAAAAGATATGATATTTTGATGTATTAAAATGATTTGAAAGAAGTTTAAAAGGATACGATATTTTGGAATATTGAAATGATTTGGAAATGATAAATCTTTATTTTGATAAAGACATGATTTTGAAATGATATCTTATTTTGAATTAAAGTATTGTTTTTAAAAGTTATAACCACGGGTTATAATAACGATTGGTTGGCAAAGAGACCGGGATCGGATATGGACATACTCTCTGTCGATACCGAAAACCACTTTGACAACCGTGTACGCGGTGGAGATTCCAGAATGAAGTAGGATGGTGGCGACGTTCTTAAGGTATGTTATGTGGACCCAACTCCCGTGAGTTGGCATAAGGTGGCTAAAACAGGAGCGATTGACGGACCAAGGAGGTAGCACCTCTTATCGGACACACTTCTTCGATACCATTCTATTACTTGTGATTGATTTGGTGGCCACCCTTGATTGGGAGTGTTGTTCGAGGTGGGTGGTAGTGGCTGCTATGCGTCACCACTAGTCCGGATGCGTAATTGGTATATCTACCCTGGCATTGCCTAGTTGTGCCGTGTCACCTACCATATCGAGCTTTACTACGATTATGATTTTAAGATCCGACCGCGTTAAGGTTCTCCATCCCCTTAACGCTATTTTCTATATGATTATACTTTACTGATTAGACATTATTATAATAGCGAATATTACTACATAGTAGATAGTTTAACGGATCCTTAAAGAATGGGCGGTCCCAAGCATTCTTTAAGTTACTTGTACCTTATTACAGTTCACTTGAGTTGGTTTATATTATATAAGTATATATTGTCCTGACTCGAGTGTTTGTGTTTTGCTTTACGCTCGGGTCAGCCTGAGTATTCACAGATTTGGATTTCCACCTTCTGGAGATTTGAATCGCTAGATATTATCTGCTAGTCTTGTTCTATCGACTTCAGTTATGTTGCTCTGTTCAGCTTGTACTTGGTTATCTTATTTATACTTCTGTTGTACTCTATTTCTTCTATTGTATCTTATGTACTCTGATATATTTATATAGTAGCTTCATGAACTACTATTTCTTTTACTTCCGCTGCATTATTTTACTCTGTGTTTGTGATCTGTGATTATATTTATTTACTGTATATTCTGAGATTTGCCAAATTTTAATTACAACGCGGTATTTTGAGCAATTCAACTTCGGCATGAGTGTCTACCTATACACTTATAATGGATGCGAATGGTTGAAAATATCGGGTCGTTACAGTTGGTATCAGAGCTTTGGCTTTGAGGCAAAACTCAGCATATGGAGTAGATTTATTTACAGAATCACTTTCGTTCGAGTTTGAATCTTTTCCTCTTGATTCGAATTTCCTTTGAATTTTTGGAACGTTCCCTACGGTTCCAAAAATTCATTCTTGTCCCTCACTATTTGTCTTCTTTTGATTTTGGAGTATCACATAACTCCACTTCGAATGATCTTTATAGTGAATTGGTTGTCTCGCGAATATTCTAATTTTCTGGTAAAGGGGGAAACTCCTTTACAAATTTGTATCGATTCACCAGAGATTTATATCTATCCTTGGTTTAGATGCTAATATCTTTTATTACTCCAAACTCTATCTCTTGAGATCGGATGTAGATTTACCCCAGAAAAAAATTACACATTTGATCTTATTCATTAAGTCACGGTTGACCCGGTTAAGGTTGCCCGCGATTTATCTAAGCTTATCCATCTTCATATTTTGTCAATCAATCATCTTGTCTTTGTTTCCAAAATATCTCCAAACATTTTGAATTGTACTTATAAATCTATGTTTTGTTTTATAGGTTGTGTTGTTTGAGTTGTTGATGTTGATTTGGGCTTCCGATCGATTCGTCTGACCAACGCTATCGATAGGATTTCTAAAACACTTTGACAGAACAAACTGACACGATATTATTTTAAAATTTGGTTAATGAAATAAATTTTGATATAAAGAAATATTATGGAACTTAATAAATTGATTTAAATTGATTATTTGAAATGATAATACTTGATTTATCATTCTATGAATGAATTTATAAATAGTTGTTTATAAATTTGATTTGGGAACTGAAATGAATTTAAATCAAGAATTTGAGAATTTAATTTCCGATGGTTTCAAACTTTGTGTTTAAAGCTTTAAAAGGATATATTATTTAAAGTATTTTTGAATAGAAATTTGTTTCCAAAGAATTTTAAAGTTTAAAAATCAGTGCTCTTTTCTTTGTCGCTGGAAAATAATTTCGGTGATGACTACAGCATCATCGACGTTCATTTTCGAGTTTCAAAGTGAAGAAACCATTCTGTAGTTTGCTACATCTTTGTTTTGGGAAATTTGTTTGATTTGAATTTCTAAAAGATGATTTAATTTATAAAATATATAGATATATGATTTAAATTTGATTCGACAAATTTTGTACATACATTTATTTATCTCAAAATGGTTTGAGAGGAATCGGAAATTTTATTCTTAAATTCTATCTTAAATAATAACTTCAAGTATAAAAAGAAAATCAATTTTTTTGAATAGATGATTCAAGCTTTAAATGATTGAATTAGGATGTTTATAGTGTTTATTAATTTTAGAAAGTTTTATTTGTATAATTCTCAATTGCATTCCAATATAACTTACCTTAATTTTTAGAAGTTAACAATGTAATTGGATAATATACAATATAAAAAGATTTTTATAAATAAAATTTGAGTGGTTATAATAAATATTATACACTTAAATTTTAGTTATAAAACGATTAACACAGGTAAATAGACTAAAAGGTTAATTGGATAATTTACAATACAAATGATGTTAAGGGAATTAGGAATAAATTAAAACAGTTATAATAAGTGTAAGCATATTTAACATAGGTGATAAAATATTTGAGAGGGATAAATTTAATTATAATTAGGAATAAAGAAGAATTAAATTTATTGAATGTTATACACTTAATTTTAATCAAATCATGATTTTAGAGATTGTTTGTTTAAGAAAATTTGATGATAAGATAATGAAATTAGAGATAGTTAAGATTTATTTAACTTGTGTAAAAATTAATTATCAGTTAAGCTGAAACCATGGAAATTTCAAACCTATTATCTTATTTTGTTTTTCAAACTTATTATCTTCTTTTGTTTTCAAACTATCTTTTAGTTGTCCTTATTTTCCTTATCTTGCTACATACTGGTGTAGACATTTTTCCTTCTATAATCTTTCTGTTTAGAAATCTTTCTATAATCTTTAATAATCTTTGCTACTCATTTTGAATCTGAGCATGGCTTTCATCCACAGACCGTCGGTCAAGCGGAAAGAGTGAATCAGATTTTAGAGTATCTTTTCGTGCTTGTGTTCCTGATTCTGGAGAATCTTGGAAAGATCACCACCACCTTGTTAAACTTACCTATAACAACAATTATCAGGTATAATTTCAATCTCCTAGTCATCTTGTCTTAATCCTATTTCACTCTATCTTTTCCTGTGTTTTCCCGTACCTCATTCCTTTTCGAGGACGAAAAGTTTTGAGTGGGGGAGAGTGTAACAACCCTAGATTTTGCATATATTTAAATTTGACTTTATTTTATTTAGAGATTATTTTTAAACTTGTTTCATTTCAAACATTTCATTTTTAAAAATAAATGTTAGTTATTATGTGAACTATAACTTCAAACTGGTGTAAATTGGGTATTTCACTGAAAAGTGAATTTTTGGTCAAATAGTCAAACTTCGACTTTGAACTTAAAAATTTAAAAGTTTGAAATTTATAAATTTTATATTTTATTATAAAATTTGATTTAATAACTTGAATATTGTTTTTCGTTTCATTGAAAACGGATTTAAATTGCAAAAGTTATACTGTTTTCAATATTGTGTGTATATTGGGTTATTCAGCAATATTCTTTATTTTAAAATTATATAAATGACATTTTTATTTGATATATTTTATTCTAATTTGTATATTTATGTTATATAATATATATTTTGGCTTTTCAATATTTTTAAAGTAAGGTAGGAATTTTTCCAGAGTTAGTAGTATTTTTCTTGCAAATTTCCGTGCCCTGTTTGTAAATTTTTAAACATTTTCTTTAATCCTTTTTCTATTTTCTCCAATTTAATTATCTATTTTATTTTGAAAATGATAAATAAATTTTTTTAATTCAAATTTTCACTTCATAATATTTTTATAATGAAGTGTATAGTTTTTCAAGACTGACAGTGATTTATTTATAATTTTTGAACACTGTTTGGTATTTTTAAGTAATTTTCTTCATTCTTTTTATATTTTTCCAAAATTTATTATTTGTTTTCTCATATTTATAATTGATTTCGGTTTGTAAAGTATTTTTCTGAATATTTTTGTTTACATAAAGATTAAAAAGAAAAGAAATATGAAAGGTTGTAAAACACTTTGAAACTTAAGCCCTTTTTTGTCCAAACCCTTCATTTTCTTTAACTCCTCAAATTTTTGCCCTAGCCGTCTAAAACCCTAGTGTAGCCGCCACTTTTTTCTCATCTTTTCACGTGAATCATACCTCATTCCATCTCATTTTCTCAGCAAGAAGATTGGGTAATGGCTTCTCCTTCTTTTTCTTCTTTTTCTCTTCTTTTTCCATTGTTTTCCTATGGTTTTGCCTTGATTCTCTAGCTTGTTTGCTCAGCCACCACTTGCTTGCCATGGCCACCACCTCCACTACCTCCTCCTTGTCACCATCACCCACCTACCCCTCTGATTTGACCAGGCCACACCACTCCATGATGAACAACTCTACAAAAACTATGCAACATGCCTTGAAAACCCTTAACTATGCAAGCCATCACCTTATCACCCCCTCCCCTTCATTATACACCACGGTCACCACCTCTCCAACTGTGACGCCCCACCTCTATGCTCATAATAACAAAGAGTATTAAAAGAAATACTGTCTATTGTTACGAAGAATAAGGCTGGATAGGAGCGACCATCCGTAGTTGACCTTACACTAGTATTGGTTATCTCGATAGGAGTGGTATATACTTTTTATTTTTCATCTATCATTTATTTACTCCCATCGACACACCCAATTATCAGTATAAAACAAACTACGATAGTTCATAATAGTTTAGGACATTAGATATAACGATAACACAGATAATATAAATGCGGAACACAGATAAAAACAATAGTTTCATATATATATAACTGATGTCAGTTAATACATAGTTGACACAATACATATGATACAACTACAACTGTCGACTCTAGAAGTTATATATACAAGTACATTATCGACTAATATACATGAATACATATCGTTCTATACAATGACACGACTACTACAAAATGACACTGACAGCTTCAGACGATGTGAAAAGTCTTCATATCCTGAACAGCAACTCAAAGAAGAAAATCTACAACCTGAAATACTCGGGTCTGACCCGAGTATTACATTCAAAAGAAAATAATACCCGGATCAGTCTAATTCAAACCAGTTTATTAGTGCATATAGGCAGTAATAATTTAAATAGACGACAGTCACAATAATTCCCGTCTATCCGATTCTTTAAACAAAGAAACCGGATAACGGTCAATATAACACTTAACAGTGTTTAACAAAAATCCGCAGATTTAAATCATCAACCGAGATAAATAAACAATTTATCAAATCGACTAAATCAATGTAAAGCAATCGATTCTGGGTGGCTGCAGTGCACGCACGTGTGCACTGCCTCGCCACTATCGCAAGAGATACGCAAAGACTCAGTGAAAGTCACAAATGATCACCAGGTCAAACCCCGCAATCGGGTTCAACTCAAGTGAATATGAAAACAGATCCAAATGCATTAATGCAATGCAAAACAACAAGGACCAAAATTTCATGTAAGACGAAACTGCAGCCACAAATGATTACAAGGGCAATCTGCAACAAAACTGCAATCACCACAAGATCACTAGTACAATGGTTCAAACATGAAATGATTCAAAGGAATGCAACTGACATTAAGTGAATGGCCACAAGTAATGAATCAGATACAAATGCACCAGGAGAGTAAGTGACTATGCAACAGAAGTGTACACTAGTAAGGACTCCAGGCAACTGGTCACGAGTGCACCAGTTCGAAACTTCACAAGTATAAGACCAGATTCAAGTGCAGACTACAATGAAATGGCAATAACAGGTTACAAGAGGCTGGTATGAGTGACTCAAGTGTACATGACTGCATAGTACAACTACCACACAATGCAAGAAGGTCAAGTCAATGGCTCAACACAGCTGCAGTTCAAATAAAAGTATCGACCAGACAAGAATCAAGCTTCAAGGATACAGGGTGAAATAATACAGTGAACTACATATCAAATGATGACTGTGAAATACATCTACAATCAGTGACAAGTTGACATGCACAGCATAAACAAGAACAGTAAATGATCGACATGGATGCCGAGACTGTCACCGACAAATATGGACAGTGACACAGTGAAGTGCAAATCAAAGCCGTAAGTATGTGAACAGACTCGATGTCGAGTTGCTATTCTAAAACACAGTAGCAATTTCTAGTTGAAACAGAAGTCAAGGACGAACACAACTGGCCAGAGACGAACTCAAGTAAAATAATATGCAGTTCAAAATCAAAATCGAAGCCGGGTTCAATCAAGTCCAGATGGCATAAGTCACACGGGTACAGAAATTTACAACTGCAGTTTTCAAATCGAAGTGGCCAAAGGGAAAATGAAATCGCCAAATCTCAGAAATTTGAAACCGTGGTAATCAAGGTATCAAACGAGTTCAAATCAATGCCGTGAAATCCACGTTATCAAATAAACATGTACACAATAACACTGAAATATGAAGCATGAAGCAACATGAAGCAAATACAAGCACAGATAATCACTGCAACGATATTTTAAATAGTGGCAGAACAAAAATGCAAGCAATGCAAGCTCAGTGGCACGCAAGCTCAAACAAGCAAAACTGTAAACAAGAGACCGCAAGTAAATGCAACTACAAATGAATAAAGACAGCAACCAGAGGCAACATCAAGTGCTGCAACATCACCCAATCAAACTGCAACAAGAGCAAATGCATTAACCAGACAGAATATCACAGGCGATATGCAACACTCAGATGAAACCAAAATGACCCAGGCTACAATATGCAGACTCAAGCACACTGATCAAATGAAGTCTTACACATGATATGAAGAACACAAGGCTCGAACTGAAATGTGATCAAGCAAATTCAAGTCAAACCAGAGTCCATGAAACTCTATAACAATCAACCATATATATACATACATGAATGCCTATATACATATGAAGCAATGCCACAGTCAAGTACGCCACAGATATGAAAGATCACATGTCTAAACCAGTGAATAGCATGGCAAAATATCAAACGGAAATGCATAACACAGCAGTATCAAAGACAGAGTAGCTCAATGAAACAGACATCACAAAATCGAGTCCAGATTCAAAACCGTGGAGAACAGTTGTACCGGGGTGGTCAAAAACAAGAAATCATCAACATTTACTCAATTCGAATAACTCACAATTCCAATGAACCGAGGCCAACAAGAAATTCTCAAGTTCGAAAGACATTACGAAGTTAACCAGAAACACGCGAACTGGAAGTAGTGAGGTAAATTCCAATACAATTCGAACGGTGAGCAAAACGAATAGGCAACTCAATCACTTGAATACAACCAAAAACCAAAACAATCAAACCCTAATTGCACTGAGTGAGAAGTAGATGTGAGTAGAACTCACCTTCTTCGACGAGGTAGCAACGCAATTTGATCGAGCTGCACGAGTCGGCAGAAGCCCTAGCATCGAGCGATTGATCGCGGAGGTAGTCGCCATCTTCTCCAAGGAGTCGGTCCAGAGATAAAATGATAAAGGGAGTAGCCCTAAATTTTTCGGAGGCGAACAAGACTGAACAAGGCCGCCATTTTGCTCGTTTTCTTTTTTCTAGGGTTCTCAGTCCAAATGAAGGGAAACGGTAGGGATTCAGATAAGTGTTTTGGTATCAACCAATTGGGTCAAGATACACTAAAGCCCACAATCCTTAAATACTTTGTTAGAAGAATTCAAGTTAATTTAAAAACTTCATGCACCATTTTATAAAAGGAATTTCAAATCAATTTAAACTGCAATAGCAATTAACCAACGATTTTAATCGTCATTTGACGATGATCAGATAATTGCGAAATCTCGGGTTGTTACAGACTCCCCTCCTTAAAGAAATTGCGTCCACGCAATCATAGGGAATAAATGGATAAAAGGTAACAACCAAAATAGCATGGCAATGACGAGTGCATAAGCAAAGCAAATGTCAGCAGGGGAAGTATTAGAAATGAAATCAAAAGGTCCGACTGATTCAAATCGAAAGAATCAACATCGTGGGGATTAAGGAATCAAAATCAGACGACTGTCTAAAGCAAGAATCAATCGAGTTCCAGCAACTAAAAGAGAAGGAAAAACAGAGCAGAAATCCCATACAGAGCACGAATTGAATGTGAGTAATCAAAATTACTCACTTGAATCGCCAGAGAAAAAGACGAAGCTCAAATCTCAAAAGTCGCAAATATTCAATCATCAAAACGATAATTGAATTTTCAAATCGCAAATATTTACTTGTCTCAAACGATAATCAGAAGACAAAACAAATATCTGATTATCTCATACGATAGTCAGAAAACAAATATTCAATTATCAAAAACGATAATCAAATTTCTCAAATCAACAAATATCCGATTATCACAAACGATAATCAAATTTCACAAATCAACAAATATTCAATTATCTAAAGCGATAATTAAATTCGAAATCAGCAAATATTTAATTATCTAAAGCGATAATTAAATCTCAAAGCAACAAATATTTAATTATCTAAAGCGATAATTAAATCTCAAATCAACAAATATTTAATTATCAAAAGCGATAATTAAATCTCAAAGCAACAAATATTTAATTATCTAAAGCGATAATTAAATCTCAAATCAACAAATATTTAATTATCAAAAGCGATAATTAAATCTCAAATCAATAAATATTTAATTATCTCGAGCGATAATTAAATCTCAAAACAGCAATTATTTAATTATCAAGAGCGATAATTAAAAACAACAAATATCTGATTATCAAAGACGATAATCAAATTTCTCAAATCACAAATATTCGATTATCACAAGCGATAATCAAATTTCAAATTCAACAAATGTTCGATTATCAAAAGCGATAATCAAATTTCAAATTCAACAAATATTCGATTATCAAAAGCGATAATCAAATTTCAAATTCAACAAATATTCGATTATCAAAAGCGATAATCAAATTTCAAATTCAACAAATATTTAATCATCCCAAGCGATAATTAAATCTAAAATTAACAAATATTTAATTATCCAAAGCGATAATTAAATTCGAAATCAGCAAATATTTAATTATCTAAAGCGATAATTAAATCTCAAAGCAATAAATATTTAATTATCTAAGGCGATAATTAAATCTCAATCAGCAAATATTGAATTATCTAAAGTGATAATTCGAAACAACAATTATCCGATTATCAAAAACGATAATCAGATTTCAATTTCAACAAATAATTGATTATCTCAAAAACGATAATCCAATTTCAATTTCAACAATTAATTGATTATCTCAAGTGATAATCAAGTTTCAAATTCAATAAATATTTGATTATCTCAAGCGATAATCAAACTTCAAATCAACCAATATTTAATTATCTAAAGCGATAATTAAATTTCAAATCAGCAAATATTTAATTATCTCAAGCAATAATTAAATCTAAAATCAACAATTATTTAATTATCTAAAGCGATAATTAAATCTAAAATCAACAAATATTTAATTATCAAAAGCGATAATTAAATCTCAAATCAACAATTATTTAATTATCAAAAGCGATAATTAAATCTCAAATCAACAATTATTTAATTATCAAAAGCGATAATTAAATCTAAAATCAACAAATATTTAATTATCAAAAGCGATAATTAAATCTAAAATCAACAAATATTTAATTATCAAAAGCGATAATTAAAAGCAACAAATATCCGATTATCGAAAACGATAATCAGAACTCATATCAACAAATATCTAATTATCACAAGCGATAATTAGAAACAACAAATATCTGATTATCAAAAACGATAATCAGAACTCATATCAACAAATATCTAATTATCACAAGCGATAATTAGAAACAACAAATATCTGATTATCAAAAACGATAATCAGAACTCATATCAACAAATATCCAATTACCTGCAGATAATTGGAAGCAACAAATATCTAGAAATCAATTAAGAAGACTAGAAAATCAACATGAAAGCTTGGATCGATCCCATCAGATGGCGAGTTTTTAATTCGCCGCACGTGCAACAACATATGGCCGAAGCCTACCAAGTACTCAACATAATTTTGGCGCCCAACAAATGACCCGAAGGTCCAACATATGACCCGAAGGTCTAGTACTGGTATTTGACCCGAAGGTCCATCATATGACCCGAAGGTCCATCATAGTGGCTCGAAAGCACACGAAATCATCAAAATATTTCAATTAACGAGTCCGGAATTAACCGAAATAGCAAACGCACATGTCCCATACCACGTGTTTTACTAAATCGTTTGATTCTCTTCATCGTTTCCTTGAAAGTGCGAAATTGTGTATTTTGTAAAAATACACTTTACATTCTCAAACGGACAAGTCCGGAATTAAGCGAATCAGTAAAAGAAAGGGGTCATAGTCCTCGATTTTGCTGAAACGTTTAAATCGCTTCCTCATTCTTTTGAAATCGCAAACTGTAAAATTTTTGAAAACAATTTTATTTATTTTGTAAAAATAACAATTCGCATTCTCAACTGAACAAGTCCGGAGTTAAGTGAAACAGTAAAAGAAAGGGGTCATAATCCTCGATTTTGCTGAATCGTTTAAGTCGCTTTCTCGTCCTTTTGAAAACGCAAACCGTTAAAATTTTTATAAAACAATTTTCATTTCTAAACGAGTTTCCAATCACGTGATTAAAGCAGCAATATTAGTAACAATTTCGATAAGGAAATTGTACTTCTCAAAATACCGTAAAAACGGTCACAAATCAGTATTGCGGAATAACCGCTTGAAAATCCACTTTTAAAATTTGACGGTTACTGAAGCCAAAGCGACAGTAATTTTAAAACGTCAAAATCACATCAAAACAATCTACATCAAAATGTAATGTCAGTGAATTCTCATTCATCAAAATGCCACAAAGCACCGTACTTCAAAATATAGCATTGGTGTAAAATTCCGTTGTAAAAATGACGGCAACAAAATACGTTTCATAACCAAGCATCGGTTCAACGTAAAATAATTGCAATAACGTGCAATTTAAATTTTTGCACGTACTACAAAATGAACAAAGAATCATTCAAATGTATCTTCAATGAAGATAATTTAAAACAGCAAAAATCTAATCAATAGATGATTAGTACAAATGAAAGCCAGCGGAAATTTCAACAAAAATCACATATCTGCAATTTGTTCGAATCCTCAATTCGGATTCGAAATTCTCAAAGAAACAAAATAATTACAGCTATGTAAACAACAAATGAAATTCATATTAATTTCGTATTTTGATTTTTTTAATCAAAAAGATTATCAGTTGTACTCAGCGAAGACAGTTTCACTGTTTCCGCTGCGCACTCTGATAAACAGAACGCAATTCAACCAAATCAACAAAACACAGTTTCACTTTTTATTTTTAAATAATGATATTTAAAAACTTGCATCAAAATTTCAAAACTTTAGTTTTGACTCAAATCGCAATAAAACGTCGACTAATAGTTGTAACATATGTTCCATCCAAGTTATGTTTTATTTTATGTCCATAAACCCCAAGCTCTGATACCAACTGTGACGCCCCACCTCTATGCTCATAATAACAAAGAGTATTAAAAGAAATACTGTCTATTGTTACGAAGAATAAGGCTGGATAGGAGCGACCATCCGTAGTTGACCTTACACTAGTATTGGTTATCTCGATAGGAGTGGTATATACTTTTTATTTTTCATCTATCATTTATTTACTCCCATCGACACACCCAATTATCAGTATAAAACAAACTACGATAGTTCATAATAGTTTAGGACATTAGATATAACGATAACACAGATAATATAAATGCGGAACACAGATAAAAACAATAGTTTCATATATATATAACTGATGTCAGTTAATACATAGTTGACACAATACATATGATACAACTACAACTGTCGACTCTAGAAGTTATATATACAAGTACATTATCGACTAATATACATGAATACATATCGTTCTATACAATGACACGACTACTACAAAATGACACTGACAGCTTCAGACGATGTGAAAAGTCTTCATATCATGAACAGCAACTCAAAGAAGAAAATCTACAACCTGAAATACTCGGGTCTGACCCGAGTATTATATTCAAAAGAAAATAATACCCGGATCAGTCTAATTCAAACCAGTTTATTAGTGCATATAGGCAGTAATAATTTAAATAGACGACAGTCACAATAATTCCCGTCTATCCGATTCTTTAAACAAAGAAACCGGATAACGGTCAATATAACACTTAACAGTGTTTAACAAAAATCCGCAGATTTAAATCATCAACCGAGATAAATAAACAATTTATCAAATCGACTAAATCAATGTAAAGCAATCGATTCTGGGTGGCTGCAGTGCACGCACGCGTGCACTGCCTCGCCACTATCGCAAGAGATACGCAAAGACTCAGTGAAAGTCACAAATGATCACCAGGTCAAACCCCGAAATCGGGTTCAACTCAAGTGAATATGAAAACAGATCCAAATGCATTAATGCAATGCAAAACAACAAGGACCAAAATTGCATGTAAGACGAAACTGCAGCCACAAATGATTACAAGGGCAATCTGCAACAAAACTGCAATCACCACAAGATCACTAGTACAATGGTTCAAACATGAAATGATTCAAAGGAATGCAACTGACATTAAGTGAATGGCCACAAGTAATGAATCAGATACAAATGCACCAGGAGAGTAAGTGACTATGCAACAGAAGTGTACACTAGTAAGGACTCCAGGCAACTGGTCACGAGTGCACCAGTTCGAAACTTCACAAGTATAAGACCAGATTCAAGTGCAGACTACAATGAAATGGCAATAACAGGTTACAAGAGGCTGGTATGAGTGACTCAAGTGTACATGACTGCATAGTACAACTACCACACAATGCAAGAAGGTCAAGTCAATGGCTCAACACAGCTGCAGTTCAAATAAAAGTATCGACCAGACAAGAATCAAGCTTCAAGGATACAGGGTGAAATAATACAGTGAACTACATATCAAATGATGACTGTGAAATACATCTACAATCAGTGACAAGTTGACATGCACAGCATAAACAAGAACAGTAAATGATCGACATGGATGCCGAGACTGTCACCGACAAATATGGACAGTGACACAGTGAAGTGCAAATCAAAGCCGTAAGTATGTGAACAGACTCGATGTCGAGTTGCTGTTCTAAAACACAGTAGCAATTTCTAGTTGAAACAGAAGTCAAGGACGAACACAACTGGCCAGAGACGAACTCAAGTAAAATAATATGCAGTTCAAAATCAAAATCGAAGCCGGGTTCAATCAAGTCCAGATGGCATAAGTCACACGGGTACAGAAATTTACAACTGCAGTTTTCAAATCGAAGTGGCCAAAGGGAAAATGAAATCGCCAAATCTCAGAAATTTGAAACCGTGGTAATCAAGGTATCAAACGAGTTCAAATCAATGCCGTGAAATCCACGTTATCAAATAAACATGTACACAATAACACTGAAATATGAAGCATGAAGCAACATGAAGCAAATACAAGCACAGATAATCACTGCAACGATATTTTAAATAGTGGCAGAACAAAAATGCAAGCAATGCAAGCTCAGTGGCACGCAAGCTCAAACAAGCAAAACTGTAAACAAGAGACCGCAAGTAAATGCAACTACAAAATGAATCAAGACAGCAACCAGAGGCAACATCAAGTGCTGCAACATCACCCAATCAAACTGCAACAAGAGCAAATGCATTAACCAGACAGAATATCACAGGCGATATGCAACACTCAGATGAAACCAAAATGACCCAGGCTACAATATGCAGACTCAAGCACACTGATCAAATGAAGTCTTACACATGATATGAAGAACACAAGGCTCGAACTGAAATGTGATCAAGCAAATTCAAGTCAAACCAGAGTCCATGAAACTCTATAACAATCAACCATATATATACATACATGAATGCCTATATACATATGAAGCAATGCCACAGTCAAGTACGCCACAGATATGAAAGATCACATGTCTAAACCAGTGAATAGCATGGCAAAATATCAAACGGAAATGCATAACACAGCAGTATCAAAGACAGAGTAGCTCAATGAAACAGACATCACAAAATCGAGTCCAGATTCAAAACCGTGGAGAACAGTTGTACCGGGGTGGTCAAAAACAAGAAATCATCAACATTTACTCAATTCGAATAACTCACAATTCCAATGAACCGAGGCCAACAAGAAATTCTCAAGTTCGAAAGACATTACGAAGTTAACCAGAAACACGCGAACTGGAAGTAGTGAGGTAAATTCCAATACAATTCGAACGGTGAGCAAAACGAATAGGCAACTCAATCACTTGAATACAACCAAAAACCAAAACAATCAAACCCTAATTGCACTGAGTGAGAAGTAGATGTGAGTAGAACTCACCTTCTTCGACGAGGTAGCAACGCAATTTGATCGAGCTGCACGAGTCGGCAGAAGCCCTAGCATCGAGCGATTGATCGCGGAGGTAGTCGCCATCTTCTCCAAGGAGTCGGTCCAGAGATAAAATGATAAAGGGAGTAGCCCTAAATTTTTTGGAGGCGAATAAGACTGAACAAGGCCGCCATTTTGCTCGTTTTCTTTTTTCTAGGGTTCTCAGTCCAAATGAAGGGAAACGGTAGGGATTCAGATAAGTGTTTTGGTATCAACCAATTGGGTCAAGATACACTAAAGCCCACAATCCTTAAATACTTTGTTAGAAGAATTCAAGTTAATTTAAAAACTTCATGCACCATTTTATAAAAGGAATTTCAAATCAATTTAAACTGCAATAGCAATTAACCAACGATTTTAATCGTCATTTGACGATGATCAGATAATTGCGAAATCTCGGGTTGTTACATCTAGCCACCACCACCACCTTGCTACCACCACTATACATCATCTTGACCTCTGTCCAGATCTGGAGCAAGCATGAGCCGAGCCCAATTCACCCATAGGTCGAGCCAAAATGTTGCATCCAAGCTTGCCTTTTTGCCTTGTCCCTTTATATGCTTCATATTGCAACTCCTACACCTTCATAACCATATTGCCATGCATCCCTTAGTCCAAACCAAACCCAAACCATGATCAAACCTGAGCCAAAGCATGTCTAAACCTAAACCAAAACATCCCCTAGTCCGTACAAGCATATGTAGAAAACAAGGCAAAAGTTTGTGTGTTCGATTTGCTTTTCAATTCAAAATTTTTCAAATTCAATGTTGTATTGAATATTGATTTATCTTGGTTTTGTTTTAGGTGGTAACACATGTTCCTTAGCTTGGTTCTCTTCCACTTGAATCCATCATTGTGTCATCGTGCTTTGTGGTATCCGTTTGTATCATTTGAATTGATAACTCCAGCACAAAAAGGTGAGTAATTCTCACCAGACGATGTGTACTTATATAACTAGTAAACTGACACCATTTGAATCTGTAAAATTTTATCATACTGTTATAACTGTTATATTATGATCATATAATGTTTACCCCTGTTATTGTATATGTTATATCATCTATTACTGTTATTTCATGCTATTCTGTTATTTTATCAGTTTATCACACTGCAAGTTCCCTGTAGACTAGAATCACTATGGGTTGAAATGATACATACCCGAACGGACTTTAGAATAGGGAAAGATCGTTATGGGTTGAAATGATAAGCCTGAGCGACCTTTTTATTTATTTTATATTTAACTTGGGATTGCGTGTTTGAAATGATAGAACCCGGTTTTCTTTGTAAACTGCGGATTGAAATGATACATATCCGTATCACTTGACCTAAGCTAGAAAATTTTATACAGACCCGTGGTTTATATATTTTTCTGAAATTTTTAAAATATTTAAAAAAAATGTAAATATTATGATATTTTGATTTAAAGTTTATTAAAATGATGTCTATAAAATATTTGTGATTTTTCTACAAATTAAATAAATGAATTAAGTAAATGGTGAAGTAGAATTTGTAATATAAGTAAATTTTGGAATTTATGATTTTGTTTATAAATGGAATTTATGTAAAGTATGAATATATTACAAATTTGATTTAAAAGATGAATTTATTGATTTTATTAAGTAATAAAATGTTTATAAGGTGTTAATGATTTTGTATAACTTAAAATATGGAATAATTGAATACTTAAGCTGAATTTGGAAATATAACTTAAATTGGGAAATTGTGAATTTTGTTAAAAGTGAAATTTTTATTAAGTAAAATAAATGGAAATAAGTTATATTTTGGAGATTTAAACTTAGTTGTTAAGTTAAGAATTTAATTATAGAAATGGAAATTTAATACTTGAATCTAAATAAGTGAATTGTTATTTAATTTGGTTTTTTTTGTATGGATATTTGACTTTATAAAATCATAGAAATAAAGGTATTTAAATGATTGTTTTTAAAATGTGAAAATATATGCTTTTATAAGTTAAAATGATTTATATTAAAAGTTAATTATTTGTGGAATTGTAAATAAAACTCTGAATATGATTTAACAGCGTTTTGAAATGTAATGTAAAGGATATTACAGCATTTTGTAAATGTTGTAGTGTTTTAAATGAACTAAAAGGTTAATTTGAAATAAAGGCTATTATAGCACTTTGTAAGTGCTATAGTGGTTAAACTTAACATGTAAGTTAATTGAAACTTAAAAGAAATCTATTACAGCATTTAACGTTGTCTTTTGTTAATTAACTGTTTTAAACTATAACTTTACGTAGCATTTTATAAGTGCTACGGAAACTATATTTTGTTGTTTTAAATTAATTTTAATGAAAAATAATCTCTGGAAAATGATATAATTTTGGGAAATTAAATGTTAATTTCTAAAGATAATGAAGAGATATTTAAGTGGAAGAATTTGATTTCTAATATGAGTTTAAAATGGTATTTAAATTTAATAAAATGAATGGATTTAAATGGTATTTAAATGAATAAAAATGAATGGTGTTTTGAATAATATTTTGATATTGTGAAATGAGTTTGAAATGATACTTGATTTCTGACTTATTTAATTTATTTGATAAATGAATATTTGAAGTATATATTGATTGAGTTTATTTAAATGATATTGGATTTATGAAATGTGGGAGATTTAAAGTTTTGAAATATACTAAAGATTGAATATTGTATTTTGTGGATTAAATCTATATTGGAAATTGATAAGATTTGAAACGGTTTGTTGGTAAACTGTAATTGAATTGAAATTTGATGGTTTGAATTTAATAAGTTTGTAAATGTATAGAATTAAAAGATGATTTTAAATATATGATTTCGAAATGCTGTGATTTTCAAAGTATAATGATTTCAAATGTTTTGTTTCAAAAGAGTTATAACTTTGAAAGTATAGACTATTTGAAAGGCGAATATATGTTTGAAATGGAAATGATGTTGTTTTGAAATGAACATAGTTTTGAAATAAAATGATTTTGGTTTCGAAGTATAACTATCAAAGGTATGATATTTTGATATATAAAAATGATTTGAAATAAAGTTTGAAAAGATATGATATTTTGATGTATTAAAATGATTTGAAAGAAGTTTGAAAGGATACGATATTTTGGAATATTGAAATGATTTGGAAATGATAAATATTTATTTTGATAAAGACATGATTTTGAAATGATATCTTATTTTGAAGTAAAGTATTGTTTTTAAAAGTTATAACCACGGGTTATAATAACGATTGGTTGGCAAAGAGACCGGGATCGGATATGGACATACTCTCTGTCGATACCGAAAACCACTTTGACAACCGTGTACGCGGTGGAGATTCCAGAATGAAGTAGGATGGTGGCGACGTTCTTAAGGTATGTTACGTGGACCCAACTCCCGTGAGTTGGCATAAGGTGGCTAAAACAGGAGCGATTGACGGACCAAGGAGGTAGCACCTCTTATCGGACACACTTCTTCGATACCATTCTATTACTTGTGATTGATTTGGTGGCCACCGTTGATTGGGAGTGTTGTTCGAGGTGGGCGGTAGTGGCTGCTATGCGTCACCACTAGTCCGGATGCGTAATTGGTATATCTACCCTGGCATTGCCTAGTTGTGCCGTGTCACCTACCATATCGAGCTTTACTACGATTATGATTTTAAGATCCGACCGCGTTAAGGTTCTCCATCCCCTTAACGCTATTTTCTATATGATTATACTTTACTGATTAGACATTATTATAATAGCGAATTTTACTACATAGTAGATAGTTTAACGGATCCTTAAAGAATGGGCGGTCCCAAGCATTCTTTAAGTTACTTGTACCTTATTACAGTTCACTTGAGTTGGTTTATATTATATAAGTATATATTGTCCTGACTCGAGTGTTTGTGTTTTGCTTTATGCTCGGGTCAGCCTGAGTATTCACAGATTTGGATTTCCACCTTCTGGAGATTTGAATCCCTAGAGATTATCTGCTAGTCTGGTTCTATCGACTTCAGTTATGTTGCTCTGTTCAGCTTGTACTTGGTTATCTTATTTATACTTCTGTTGTACTCTATTTCTTCTATTGTATCTTATGTACTCTGATATATTTATATAGTAGCTTCATGAACTACTATTTCTTTTACTTCCGCTGCATTATTTTACTCTATGTCTGTGATCTGTGATTATATTTATTTACTGTATATTCTGAGATTTGCCAAATTTTAATTACAACGCGGTATTTTGAGCAATTCAACTCCGGCATGAGTGTCTACCTATACACTTATAATGGATGCGAATGGTTGAAAATATCGGGTCGTTACAGTTGGTATCAGAGCTTTGGCTTTGAGGCAAAACTCAGCATATGGAGTAGATTTATTTACAGAATCACTTTCGTTCGAGTTTGAATCTTTTCCTCTTGATTCGAATTTCCTTTGAATTTTTGGAACGTTCCCTACGGTTCCAAAAATTCATTCTTGTCCCTCACTATTTGTCTTCTTTTGATTTTGGAGTATCACATAACTCCACTTCGAATGATCTTTATTGTGAATTGGTTGTCTCGCGAATATTCTAATTTTCTGGTAAAGGGGGAAACTCCTTTACAAATTTGTATCGATTCACCAGAGATTTATATCTATCCTTGGTTTAGATGCTAATATCTTTTATTACTCCAAACTCTATCTCTTGAGATCGGATGTAGATTTACCCCAGAAAAAAAAATAAACATTTGATCTTATTCATTAAGTCATGGTTGACCCGGTTAAGGTTGCCCGCGATTTATCTAAGCTTATCCATCTTCATATTTTGTCAATCAATCATCTTGTCTTTGTTTCCAAAATATCTCCAAACATTTTGAATTGTACTTATAAATCTATGTTTTGTTTTATATGTTGTGTTGTTTGAGTTGTTGATGTTGATTTAGGCTTCCGATCGATTCGTCTGATCAACGCTATCGATAGGATTTCTAAAACACTTTGACAGAACAAACTGACACGATATTATTTTAAAATTTGGTTAATGAAATAAATTTTGATATAAAGAAATATTATGGAACTTAATAAATTGATTTAAATTGATTATTTGAAATGATAATACTTGATTTATCATTCTATGAATGAATTTATAAATAGATGTTTATAAATTTGATTTGGGAACTGAAATGAATTTAAATCAAGAATTTGAGAATTTAATTTCCGATGGTTTCAAACTTTGTGTTTAAAGCTTTAAAAGGATATATTATTTAAAGTATTTTTGAATAGAAATTTGTTTCCAAAGAATTTTAAAGTTTAAAAATCAGTGCTCTTCTCTTTGTCGCTGGAAAATAATTTCGATGATGACTGCAGCATCATCGACGTTCATTTTCGAGTTTCAAAGTGAAGAAACCATTCTGTAGTTTGCTACATCTTTGTTTTGGGAAATTTGTTTGATTTTAATTTCTAAAAGATGATTTAATTTATAAAATATATAGATATATGATTTAAATTTGATTCGACAAATTTTGTACATACATTTATTTATCTCAAAATGGTTTGAGAGGAATCGGAAATTTTATTCTTAAATTCTATCTTAAATAATAACTTCAAGTAAAAAAAAATCAAATTTTTTTGAATAGATGATTCAAGCTTTAAATGATTGAATTAGGATGTTTATAGTGTATATTAATTTTAGAAAGTTTTATTTGTATAATTCTCAATTGCATTCCAATATAACTTACCTTAATTTTTAGAAGTTAACAATGTAATTGTATAATATACAATATAAAAAGATTTTTATAAATAAAATTTGAGTGGTTATAATAAATATTATACACTTAAATTTTAGTTATAAAACGATTAACACAGGTAAATAGACTAAAAGGTTAATTGAATAATTTACAATACAAATGATGTTAAGGGAATTAGGAATAAATTAAAACAGTTATAATAAGTGTAAGCATATTTAACATAGGTGACAAAATATTTGAGAGGGATAAATTTAATTATAATTAGGAATAAAGAAGAATTAAATTTATTGAATGTTATACACTTAATTTTAATCAAATCATGATTTTAGAGATTGTTTGTTTAAGAAAATTTGATGATAAGATAATGAAATTAGAGATAGTTAAGATTTATTTAACTTGTAAAAATTAATTATTAGTTAAGCTGAAACCATGGAAATTTCAAACCTATTATCTTATTTTGTTTTTCAAACTTATTATCTTCTTTTTTTTTCAAACTATCTTTTAGTTGTCCTTATTTTCCTTATCTTGCTACATACTGGTGTAGACATTTTTCCTTCTATAATCTTTCTGTTTAGAAATCTTTCTATAATCTTTAATAATCTTTGCTACTCATTTTGAATCTGAGCATGGCTTTCATCCACAGACCGTCGGTCAAGCGGAAAGAGTGAATCAGATTTTAGAGTATCTTTTCGTGCTTGTGTTCCTGATTCTGGAGAATCTTGGAAAGATCACCACCACCTTGTTAAACTTACCTATAACAACAATTATCAGGTATAATTTCAATCTCCTAGTCATCTTGTCTTAATCCTATTTCACTCTATCTTTTCCTGTGTTTTCCCGTACCTCATTCCTTTTCGAGGACGAAAAGTTTTGAGTGGGGGAGAGTGTAACAACCCTAGATTTTGCATATATTTAAATTTGACTTTATTTTATTTTGAGATTATTTTTAAACTTGTTTCATTTCAAACATTTCATTTTTAAAAATAAATGTTAGTTATTATGTGAACTATAACTTCAAACTGGTGTAAATTGGGTATTTCACTGAAAAGTGAATTTTTGGTCAAATAGTCAAACTTTGACTTTGAACTTAAAAATTTAAAAGTTTGAAATTTATAAATTTTATCTTTCATTATAAAATTTGATTTAATAACTTGAATACTGTTTTTTGTTTCATTGAAAATGGATTTAAATTGCAAAAGTTATACTGTTTTCAATATTGTGTGTATATTGGGTTATTCAGCAATATTCTTTATTTTAAAATTATATAAATGACATTTTTATTTGATATATTTTATTCTAATTTGTATATTTATGTTATATAATATATATTTTGGCTTTTCAATATTTTTAAAGTAAGGTAGGAATTTTTCCAGAGTTAGTAGTATTTTTCTTGCAAATTTCCGTGCCCTGTTTGTAAATTTTTAAACATTTTCTTTAATCCTTTTTCTATTTTCTCCAATTTAATTATCTATTTTATTTTGAAAATGATAAATAAAATTTTTTAATTCAAATTTTCACTTCATAATATTTTTATAATGAAGTGTATAGTTTTTCAAGACTGACAGTGATTTATTTATAATTTTTGAACACTGTTTGGTATTTTTAAGTAATTTTCTTCATTCTTTTTATATTTTTCCAAAATTTATTATTTGTTTTCTCATATTTATAATTGATTTCGGTTTGTAAAGTATTTTTCTGAATATTTTTGTTTACATAAAGATTAAAAAGAAAAGAAATATGAAAGGTTGTAAAACACTTTGAAACTTAAGCCCTTTTTTGTCCAAACCCTTCATTTTCTTTAACTCCTCAAATTTTTGCCTTAGCCGTCTAAAACCCTAGTGTAGCCGCCACTTTTTTCTCATCTTTTCACGTGAATCATACCTCATTCCATCTCATTTTCTCAGCAAGAAGATTGGGTAATGGCCTCTCCTTCTTTTTCTTCTTTTTCTCTTCTTTTTCCATTGTTTTCCTATGGTTTTGCCTTGATTCTCTAGCTTGTTTGCTCGGCCACCACTTGCTTGCCATGACCACCACCTCCACTACCTCCTCCTTGTCACCATCACCCACCTACCCCTCTGATTTGACCAGGCCACACCACTCCATGATGAACAACTCTACAAAAACTATGCAACATGCCTTGAAAACCCTTAACTATGCAAGCCATCACCTTATCACCCCCTCCCCTTCATTATACACCACGGTCACCACCTCTAGCCACCACCACCACCTTGCTACCACCACTATACATCATCTTGACCTCTGTCCAGATCTGGAGCAAGCATGAGCCGAGCCCAATTCACCCATAGGTCGAGCCAAAATGTTGCATCCAAGCTTGCCTTTTTGCCTTGTCCCTTTATATGCTTCATATTGCAACTCCTACACCTTCATAACCATATTGCCATGCATCCCTTAGTCCAAACCAAACCCAAACCATGATCAAACCTGAGCCAAAGCATGTCAAAACCTGAACCAAAACATCCCCTAGGCCGTACAAGCATATGTAGAAAACAAGGCAAAAGTTTGTGTGTTCGATTTGCTTTTAAATTCAAAATTTTTCAAATTCAATGTTGTATTGAATATTGATTTATCTTGGTTTTGTTTTAGGTGGTAACACATGTTCCTTTGCTTGGTTCTCTTCCACTTGAATCCATCATTGTGTCATCGTGCTTTGTGGTATCCGTTTGTATCATTTGAATTGATAACTCCAGCACAAAAAGGTGAGTAATTCTCACCAGACGATGTGTACTTATATAACTAGTAAACTGACACCATTTGAATCTGTAAATTTTTATCATACTGTTATAACTGTTATATTATGATCATATAATGTTTACCCCTGTTATTATATATGTTATATCATCTATTACTGTTATTTCATGCTATTCTGTTATTTTATCAGTTTATCACACTGCAAGTTCCCTGTAGACTAGAATCACTATGGGTTGAAATGTTACATACCCGAACGGACTTTAGAATAGGGAAAGATCGTTATGGGTTGAAATGATAAGCCTGAGCGACCTTTTTATTTATTTTATATTTAACTTGGGATTGCGGGTTTGAAATGATAGAACCCGGTTTTCTTTGTAAACTGCGGATTGAAATGATACATATCCGTATCACTTGACCTAAGCTAGAAAATTTTATACAGACCCGTGGTTTATATATTTTTCTGAAAATTTTAAAATATTTAAAAAAATGTAAATATTATGATATTTTGATTTAAAGTTTATTAAAATGATGTCTATAAAATATTTGTGATTTTTCTACAAATTAAATAAATGAATTAAGTAAATGGTGAAGTAGAATTTGTAATATAAGTAAATTTTGGAATTTATGATTTTGTTTATAAATGGAATTTATGTAAAGTATGAATATATTACAAATTTGATTTAAAAGATGAATTTATTGATTTTATTAAGTAATAAAATGTTTATAAGGTGTTAATGATTTTGTATAACTTAAAATATGAAATAATTGAATACTTAAGCTGAATTTGGAAATATAACTTAAATTGGGAAATTGGGAATTTTGTTAAAAGTGAAATTTTTATTAAGTAAAATAAATGGAAATAAGTTATATTTTGGAGATTTAAACTTAGTTGTTAAGTTAAGAATTTAATTATAGAAATGAAAATTTAATACTTGAATCTAAATAAGTGAATTGTTATTTAATTTGGTTTTTTTGTATGGAAATTTGACTTTATAAAATCATAGAAATAAAGGTATTTAAATGATTGTTTTTAAAATGTGAAAATATATGCTTTTATTAGTTAAAATGATTTATATTAAAAGTTAATTATTTGTGGAATTGTAAATAAAACTCTGAATATGATTTAACAGCGTTTTGAAATGTAATGTAAAGGATATTACAGCATTTTGTAAATGTTGTAGTGTTTTAAATGAACTAAAAGGTTAATTTGAAATAAAGGCTATTATAGCACTTTGTAAGTGCTATAGTGGTTAAACTTAACATGTAAGTTAATTGAAACTTAAAAGAAATCTATTACAGCATTTAACGCTGTCTTTTGTTAATTAACTGTTTTAAACTATAACTTTACGTAGCATTTTATAAGTGCTACGAAAACTATATTTTGTTGTTTTAAATTAATTTTAATGAAAAATAATCTCTGGAAAATGATATAATTTTGGGAAATTAAATGTTAATTTCTAAAGATAATGAAGAGATATTTAAGTGGAAGAATTTGATTTCTAATATGAGTTTAAAATGGTATTTAAATTTAATAAAATGAATGGATTTAAATGGTATTTAAATGAATAAAAATGAATGGTGTTTTGAATAATATTTTGATATTGTGAAATGATTTTGAAATGATACTTGATTTCTGACTTATTTAATTTATTTGATAAATGAATATTTGAAGTATATATTGATTGAGTTTATTTAAATGATATTGGATTTATGAAATGTGGGAGATTTAAAGTTTTGAAATATACTAAAGATTGAATATTGTATTTTGTGGATTAAATCTATATTGGAAATTGATAAGATTTGAAACGGTTTGTTGGTAAACTGTAATTGAATTGAAATTTGATGGTTTGAATTTAATAAGTTTGTAAATGTATAGAATTAAAAGATGATTTTAAATATATGATTTCGAAATGCTGTGATTTTCAAAGTATAATGATTTCAAATGTTTTGTTTCAAAAGAGTTATAACTTTGAAAGTATAGACTATTTGAAAGGTGAATATATGTTTGAAATGGAAATGATGTTGTTTTGAAATGAACATAGTTTTGAAATAAAATGATTTTGGTTTCGAAGTATAACTATCAAAGGTATGATATTTTGATATATAAAAATGATTTGAAATAAAGTTTGAAAAGATATGATATTTTGATGTATTAAAATGATTTGAAAGAAGTTTGAAAGGATACGATATTTTGGAATATTGAAATGATTTGGAAATGATAAATCTTTATTTTGATAAAGACATGATTTTGAAATGATATCTTATTTTGAAGTAAAGTATTGTTTTTAAAAGTTATAACCACGGGTTATAATAACGATTGGTTGGCAAAGAGACCGGGATCGGATATGGACATACTCTCTGTCGATACCGAAAACCACTTTGACAACCGTGTACGCGGTGGAGATTCCAGAATGAAGTAGGATGGTGGCGACGTTCTTAAGGTATGTTACGTGGACCCAACTCCCGTGAGTTGGCATAAGGTGGCTAAAACAGGAGCGATTGACGGACCAAGGAGGTAGCACCTCTTATCGGACACACTTCTTCGATACCATTCTATTACTTGTGATTGAATTGGTGGCCACCCTTGATTGGGAGTGTTGTTCGAGGTGGGCGGTAGTGGCTGCTATGCGTCACCACTAGTCCGGATGCGTAATTGGTATATCTACCCTGGCATTGCCTAGTTGTGCCGTGTCACCTACCATATCGAGCTTTACTACGATTATGATTTTAAGATCCGACCGCGTTAAGGTTCTCCATCCCCTTAACGCTATTTTCTATATGATTATACTTTACTGATTAGACATTATTATAATAGTGAATATTACTACATAGTAGATAGTTTAACGGATCCTTAAAGAATGGGCGGTCCCAAGCATTCTTTAAGTTACTTGTACCTTATTACAGTTCACTTGAGTTGGTTTATATTATATAAGTATATATTGTCCTGACTCGAGTGTTTGTGTTTTGCTTTACGCTCGGGTCAGCCTGAGTATTCACAGATTTGGATTTCCACCTTCTGGAGATTTGAATCGCTGGAGATTATCTGCTAGTCTTGTTCTATCGACTTCAGTTATGTTGCTCTGTTCAGCTTGCACTTGGTTATCTTATTTATACTTCTGTTGTACTCTATTTCTTCTATTGTATCTTATGTACTCTGATATATTTATATAGTAGCTTCATGAACTACTATTTCTTTTACTTCCGCTGCATTATTTTACTCTGTGTCTGTGATCTGTGATTATATTTATTTACTGTATATTCTGAGATTTGCCAAATTTTAATTACAACGCGGTATTTTGAGCAATTCAACTCCGGCATGAGTGTCTACCTATACACTTATAATGGATGCGAATGGTTGAAAATATCGGGCCGTTACAACCAAAAACCAACACACAATAAAAAAATTCACGACCAAAAAACCACCGTAGTAAGTTATGAGCTACGGCTATTAACCACCACACAAAAAACTGACAAAACTATTTTTAACATTAATTAACCACCGTATATAAAAAAATATCACGCCCGTTAACCACCATTGTATGTAAATTAATTTGGCCATTAAGCACCGCCCTATTTTTTTTTCTACTACCTCAACTAAATGGCCATCAATTGCCATGTCGAGGATTATGTGATGTTTTAAAACAATAGAGGATTTGAGCTAGATCACATTTGAGAATGAGATAAAGGTTTGAGAACTTACTTCAAATCAAGATGATTGATGTAGCTGAGAGCTTTGATCGGATTTCTACAAGTACGATTTCTTCATTGTTGCTAGTTTTCGACGGTGATTTATTTGAGCGATGTGATTTTCTTAACGATGGTGGTTTCTTCAGATATTTTTATAGAATGAGAGAATATGATAGTTAGAACTAGAGAGGGGTGGTAGCTCTGTAAGAAGTGTTATGGTACTAGAAAAAGGATGGATGTAAATTATAAGGTTAGCAATGATATTAGGAAGAAGAAAAGGAGGTGCCATTAGCACCACACAAAACCTGTTATGCAATAGTTTTAGTAGATCTACTATTTTATGTTTTTCAAGGTCGTTTTCTCTACACCATGGTCAATTTTCATTTCATTGTTCAAAGAGGTGTTGCCAAATTTGCCATTCCTTCCATAATAATTTTATTTTTGGATCAGGTCCTCCTAAAATTGTACCCCTCTTATTCAAAATCAGAGTCCGAGAACTTTATAAGTTATGATGAAAATTTTGTTCATAAATTATATTCATTCACCATAAATTACTATATATACATCAAAATTTCTGCCAAAATCATATAAATCACTTTTTACTTAATATACACCATACGTATTATAAAATCACCCATATTTAGAATAAAATATTATCTCATTTCACCAATTCCCTCTCATGAATTAATCAAACTAGGGAACTTAATTCTCGAATTCCCCAAATTCACTTTTACAAATTTAAGTTTTAAAACTTTAAATGGAGTTTTAATTTATTGAATTAGTGATATACAAAAATTCGAATGAATATTTGAATTTTAAAATGTTAAACTATTTAAATTCTGCTGTTAAATTTAAAGTTGATTTAATTAAAGTAGAAAATAAAATAGAATTCGGTACTCTAAGTTATATTAATTTTAGAGTTATACCCAATTTTCTCATGTAAGCATATGTAACACAGGTTAACAAAATGAGCACATTAGAACTGCACAACCTAAAGGAAAAGCATTTTTGTCATAGTTTCACCAAAAGAAGGGAACCACACAAAGTTGAGCATCTTTGAACCCAAGAAACTACATTCATAGACAATTGGACAAACAACAACTCATATATAATCAACAAAGCAACAAAGAAATCAAAGATGGAAGACGCTGTGATAATTGAGCCAGATCAAAGATAGGTCATGCAATCTCAATGGGCAAATTATACTGACATTGCAACATCATACATTGATAAGCAGGTAGGGAGGTCACTCTTGCAAAAATGGCTAGATAAGTGTTTACTACAAGCAAAAAAGTAAATCAAAAGAACCTATCTACCAACAGAAAGTAAAGACTGCGTATATCTCTTCTGAAAGACCGCACCATCGTCTCCGTGAAGACTGCATCGTTCTCTTCATAGAGCCCGCATCAACACTCCCTCGAAGGAACGTCTAAAGAGAGATTGCGCCACCACCCCTTTAACATCTAACCCGCTATCTCTTTAGAGATTGCATCGCCTTCTTTCTTTAAAAGACAACTTCACCACCTCCTTAAGGTCACACTGTCACCTTATAAATATCTACATCAATACCCTCTTGAAACCAGCACTAATACCACCCTCAGAACTGGCCGGCATCTCCTCAAATCCAAGCATTGCCAGTTAAGTACCGACACTAAGAAGATTTCGTCACTATGATTCCAAGTGGAACTACACTAAGAACTAATTTAGAAGCTATGACACCATGAGCTAGCAAAGTGCTGTCCTTGTAGTGAATCCAGGAGTTGACCCCTAAGGCTTCAAAGCTCAAATCTCCCTCCTAACTTCAAATTCAAAATTACTGCTTTCAGCCAAATCTTCTTGCTAAAAGACATTGCCCATGTCTTCATCCACATGTGTAATCCGTGCACAAATCAACAAGCAATGTGATTAATGACACGTAGAAGGATCGAATGGTAGAGGAGCAATGGTGAATTAGGGGATTAGCAATCCATGTTATATTATGGTACTGTAAATATAAGGTTACTATAACAGAGAAAAGGAATTTTGTGGGACATAATCTAAAGTTTATATTAAATATACCTGTACTCTTTGCCATTGTAAATTTTGTACTAGAAAGAAATATATAAGCAAAGATTTGGCCTATAGATGTAGGATTCTTCAAAATTCAAACCATATAAACTTCTACATCCTTTACTTTTTCTGCACTTTACTTACTCCTTTTAGTATTGGATCCTTTTTTCTTTTACCTTAATTATACATAAATTGGACTCGCATTTTAATAAACAGTTAGAGTGTAACCTCAAAATTGTGTTAGCATACAGTGACATAATTACTACCTTTAGACAAATTTAACATCACTTAAATTTGATAATTCATGATTACGGTAAGCGTTCAACAGTGTAATTACTTCATAATTAACTTGGTGTTGTAAGACAAAAAATCTTATTAACATTTTGGCGCTAGAAGAAAGGTAATGCCCAAGCAAACCATAGTCAAACTACAACCTACCTAATTCCCACAACTTCCCTAAAAACTCAAACCTTGCAGCCTGAGAAATCCTCAACCTTTCCTCAATAAGAATCTGAACAATTAGTCGCAAAGCTAGGAAATATACCCTTTACCTCCTCGTCCAAACCCCTTTGTCCACCATAAAAACTAGCCACCGACCTTATCCTCGATACCCTTAATCCTTTGTTGCCCAGATCAATGAAAGAATGACCGGCTTTGAGAAGCTGGTGGCTCAAAATCTTACCAGATCATTAAACTCCTACAGCTCCAAGCTCACTACCAACGTCTACCTACTGCACAATAAGTGCAAACATGGGACAAACACAACAATCTCTTTAATGATAATGGTGACGTTAGACTTCTTAGTTTGGGACCAAGAGTAGGATTAGCCTCCAGATGGTTTTGAAGATATTCACCAGGAGAAATCCACTCCTGGGTATGGTTGCATGCAGACTTCCATAGATAATTCCATGTAGGGAGAGAGCTCCTAAGATCCGTATACCCTATCCTAAGTTAAGAAGACGAGACACAAAGTAATCACGCCCCATCAGGACTATCAAAAACGGCGTACTCTAGACCAAGAAAGACATAATGCCCTTTATGAAAAAAATTAAGGAGTTAAAGGAAAACATATTCATTTGAGAAGTCTATTGCCAGAAGTGGATAGCGAATCAGGTCCTGATGAAAAAATCCAATGGAAAATGAAGGACCTGTCAAGGCTTCATGAACCTCAACCAAGCCTGTCCTAAAGACAGCTTTCCATTATTATGGATAGATCAGTTTGTTAATGCAACCAGTAGGCATGAGCTACTGACATTTATAGATGCATATTCCGGATCCAATCAAATAGCCATCTTCGAACCGGATTAGGAACACACAAGCTTTTTTATCGATAAAGGGTTGTATTGTTATAAGGTGATGCCATTCAGATTAAAGAATGCGGGGGCAACATATCTGAGGTCAGTTAACATGTCAAAGACCAAATTAGCAATAACGTCGAAGTTTACATCAACGACATGTTAGTCAAGTCTAAAGCTGCTTCGGCCCATAAACGAGATTTAAAGGAAAACTTTGCAACCCTAAGGCAGTATGGATGAAACTGAATCCCTTAAAGTGTACTTTGCAAATCCAGTCTGACAAGTTTCTAGAATATATTGTGAGCGTCGAGGAATAGAAGTCAATCTAGCGAAGGTATTAGGAAGATGGAGGTTCAAAAAAGCCCAAAGATGTGATGAGTTTGAATAGGAAATTGGCGTCTCTGAGCAAATTTATCTCTAAGCTACGAACAAATGCATTCCTTTCTTCCATCAAATCAAAAGGCCAGGAATTTCAAATGGACGAAAAAATGCAAAGCAGCTTTTGAAGTATTAAAAGACCACTTGGCCAATCCGCCCATACTTTCAAAGCCGGTCTCAGGTGAGGATCTATTTGTATACTTAGCTATAACTAACCAGGTTATGTGTGCAATAGTTGTGCAAGAAGAGGTAGGTATACAAAGACCGATATACTTCACTAGCAAGTGTTTAAGCAAAGCTGAACTAAATTATTCAATGGTAGAGAAGCTAATTTACAATTTACTGCCAATAGCCCAAAAGTTGCGGCCATATTTCTAGATGCATCCAATCAAAGGCTAACATACAAATCATTAAAGCAAATACTGTAGAAGCCCGAAACATCAGGTCACCTTTTGAAGTGAGCCATTGAATTGAGTCAATATGATATCTCCTACCACTCACGGAACGCCTTTAAAGGTCAAGCTTTAGCAGATTTCATTATGGAATGCATCTCCTCGACAATGCAATCTAGCAACGAAAAAGAAGACCCATTGCTAATTTGGAACTCTATATATATGGGGCATCAAATGAGCCAGGAGAAGGAATATGATACGTGCTTGTTACTCTTTACAAGCAAAAGCTATATAAGGAATTCAACTAGAATTCAAAGCAACAAATAACATCGTGGAATATGAAGAGCTTATTCCTAGGTTAAAAATGGCACAAGTAATGAAAAGAAACTCACATTAAAGTTCATAGTGATTCACAACTTGTTGTAAATCAAGTGTTGGGAAGTTACCATGCCAAGAAACCCACTCTTGCCAAATATATGGGATTGCCCAAAGAATTATCATCTTATTTCGAACAGTTTGATATAGAGCGGATCCCAAGAGAGGATAATTATCATGCAGATTCTTTGGCCAAGCTGGCAAGCACTAAGGTTGCACCAGAAATGAAAGAAATTCCCATGGGACATTTGACTGAAATGAGCATTTCTACAACACAGCAAATTCTAGTTCTAACATGAGCCTAAGAGCAAGGGGCATAGGGGATGCAAACCAAGAAGAAACAGAACCTTGGATAACTCTTATCAAACATTTTTTGTTGGAAGGAACCTTGCCAGCAAATAGTAACACTGGAAGGAAAATTAGATATCAGGCTCCTTACTTCACATTTTACGATGGAGTACTTTACAAGAGAGGTTATTCGACTCCCTATTTAAGATGCGTCATGAAAGAAGAAAGAGTTAGAATCATGAGAAAAGTTCATGAGAGATACTATGGAGATCATTCAGGAGGATGAAGTAAGCTAAAAATGTATTGAGACAAGGATATTTCTGGCCAACTGCGTTAGCCGACGCACAGAAGTTTTTCTGAAGATGTGATAGATGCCATAAATTTGCTAGTATTCCAAGGCAGCCATCGCACGAACTTACCCCCATGACTAGCTCATGGTCATTTGACATATGGGGAATCGATCTGATAAGACCACTTCCGATGTCTAAGTGGGGCACAAGGTTTATAGCAGCGGCAATGGATTACTTTACTAAATGAGTAGAAGTTGAGCCCCTCGCAACCCTAACTTCTAAGAAGATAGCCACTTTTATTGTTAGAAATATCATCACCAGGTTTTGGATCCACCATAAAATAATCTTTGATAATGGAATGTAGTTTGAAAGCAAGGAATTCTTCGACATATGTAATAAAAATGGCATCATCAAAAGTTACTTCTCGGTAGCTCACCTACAAGCTAATGGATAGGTCGAAGTAGCAAACAAAATAATAAAGAAGCTGCTAAAGTAAAGGCTCACGAGGCCAACGGAAAATGTATGGATAGAGCGATGATATGTGTGATAACCTAATCTATACTACAACAGAATGGATCTTAAGGCTATTTTACACTAAAGGAGGGTGAATAGTGTGTTTAAACTTTTTATTAGTATACTTGCAAATTTCAAACTTTATCATATAAAATTCAAACACATATAATAATATAATCATAAAATAATCAAATAATAGTAAGTAAATGCAGTAAAAGCAACGATAAAGAAGAAACAAATTTTTTTATACTGGTTCGCATTCTCAATCCTACATCCAGTCATGTACCCATACAGAATTTCACTAATCACTTCTTGACTTTAAATCAGATGGCAAGAACACCCTTTACACCTCTTGACTTTGATTCAGGTGGTAAGGATACCTATTGGAATTTGACTTGGGTAACTAGCACACCATTTGGAAGTTTACTCAGGAAACCAGAACACCTATCCTGTCTTTGACTTAGAACGTAGGACAACTCCCTTTATAATCTCCTCTTAACTTTCACTCCCATGGTTAAGATCACCCTCTAACAAGTAATAGAAGTGGGCTACAAGAAATCGAATCTTTCGATCACAACTCCAAGTAGTTTGTTGACACATTATTCTATAGACCTTCAATAGTTGAATATCTTTGCTTTTGAGTAGAATTGAGTGAATATCAAAGAGTTAATGGTGTAGAACAAAAGTGATTCTTGTTTTATCTTTTTGTATGAATGCAGAGAAAGAGAATTGATGTAGAAATCTGCAACACTTCATTGAAATCTTAAAGGGAATGAGAGAAAAGAGAGAGATAAAGAAAGTAGTTGTTAAAAATTCAAAATCAAAGGCCTTAAATAAAGATTGACGGGTTGCATCCATTCGCGAAAGGATGGCACCAAAAGTTTGTTCTTTTAAAAATTTTAAAAACACATCAATGGTCAATATATCGACATACATATCTTTGATATGCTGACATATACGGATTAATTTATATATTCTCAAAAACACTTCGAATATGTTTTAAAAATATATTTATTTATAAAAACTCTTCAAAATTTAAATATTATTCTTTTATAAAAACATTTTGAGTGGAAAAATAATTACCAAAGTGAAAATAATCAAAGATATGATACTATACAGGTCTTTAACATTTAATCCAAGACTCGATAAAATACTAACGCAAATGTCTTAATCTCTTTGTGCTTTTATTCTTAAATTCTTCAAAACTCATGAGTCTTCAGATTATCTCGATCAACTCTTGATTTGTACTTATTTGTT
Organism: Allium fistulosum; assembly: GCA_030737815.1. Classification (NCBI taxonomy): domain Eukaryota; kingdom Viridiplantae; phylum Streptophyta; class Magnoliopsida; order Asparagales; family Amaryllidaceae; genus Allium; species Allium fistulosum. The sequence continues at coordinate 406,502,383 of CM060908.1, read as the reverse complement.
CTTCAAGTTTTATTCAATCATCACTTGTATAAACCTGTTAAGTATTCTCGATATCTATACAATATACTATATAACTCAAGAAAACATTAGTAACAATATTTATATTGTTGTTCTCATAAAAATAGTAGCTTAGGCATTAATAATCTCCTCCTTTTTGACGATGACAACTATTAAATATTCTGTTAAAAGTATAATGATGTTTAGTTGAAAACTTCCCCTAACTCCCCCTGAATATATGCTATACAACTGCCCATATCCTTTTGCCTATTATATTTTATACAACTTCACCCCCTTTATCATCAACAAAAATGGATGAATAAGTTGTGTTAATGAATTATATAAGGAGCTATAATATTTCTACTCTTAATGATGAACAATTTATGACTGTTATAGATTATACATTGGGAGTTATCAGTTTATCTTTGCATCAGTGAAGTAATATTCTAAAAAGTCATCAAAAAATCAGTAAAATGATACTTTTATTAATATATTAATATATTTACAACAAGCGTATTTTACGCTATGGTCTAATTATATTTCAGAAAATGAGTAGATTCCTAATTTTCTTCTTAGTTTAATAAAAGTATGTTGAATTAATGGTTTAGTTAATATATCGACTATTTAATTTTCCATTTTAATAAATTCTAGGGTGATATTCTCCTTATTTATATGACCTTGTAAGAAATGATGTCTTATATCTATATATTTTGTTCTAGCATGATGTGTAGGGTTTTTTTTATAAGTTTATAACGCTCGTATTATTGCAGTAAATTGGTGATTGTTTTATTTTAATTCGAAATCCTTTAATGTTTGTTGCATATAAGATTACTTGAGAGCAAGCCACTGTTCCTGATATACATTCTACTTTTGTTATGGATAAGGAAACATAATTGTAACGACCCGACTTCCTATGCCTAGGAAGACGTATCGTTTTTAAGGAAGAAAAGGGTGAGAAGATAGAAAAGATAGAGAAAAAGAAAGAAACCACATCAGAATCTCAACAACGGAACGAATAAAATATAATATAACACATAAGATAATACAAAGTATCATATACATCAGAGTTACACAGATAATACAACACATACTAGACAGTTATAAACACCTGTCTAGTTAATACAATACAGAGATACAACACAGAGATAACAACACAGCGGAACACTATATATATCTACAACGATGAAGCCTCCTGCTCCATTGCTCCTCCATAATTCGTCAAAGCTAACCCAAATCCCTTGGCTACTCGTAAAAATTTGAGTACCCGAGAGTTTAAGAAAAACAAAAATAAACTCCAAGTCAGACATGGGTCTGGTATGAGTAACAGGTTAAAGTTTCTTAACTTTGAAAATCCTTTGAAAACAAAAGGTATCACGTAAGACTTCCCACACATAAACATGGAAAAGTTTTTACCTTACGCTAACCAAAACCTTGATAGGAAATCCAGTGATATTATAATAGGTCTAGGGTTTTCAAGTAAATAGAAAATAGCCGAAATTGTTACATTCATTAAATTCCAGCATACTAGCCACAATGTGGGTAATACAATCAAAACCGTAAGGTCACGTAGGAAGAATGGGTTTCCATCAATGGCAGGGGTACTGGGGTACCGCCCATCACAGTACCTGGCCTAGATCAGCGTACCGAGGACCCACCCTAAGTCCCCTGCAACACAAAGCCGGAACCATCCCTTACTGGACAGTCCTAAACAAGATAACCCCGCAGTTGGCTGCAGACCAACTGCCCACTAAGCCGAAATAAAAGGGACATCTAGACATGGGTAAATCTCGCTCTCAAGTGGGTGCGACCCACGAAGCCTTGCTGCACCTCCCCTGTTTTAGCCATTCCCGGTTGATGAGGCTTGAGGTTACGATTACCTTTAGAGAACACATCTCTTAGAATGCTCATCGTCCACCTGATGATGTTCTGAAAGCATTCAATCCATACAAGTTCGTTCCGGGTTCGAACGAAACCGAAGGCATTATCTCGTTACACTCGTTTTGGAATCACACTCAGAGTTAACGACAATAACCCTTGCACTCTGAATCTTCATCTTCACTTGAGATTCACGACCTATCGTTAATTTGGATCGATGTGGTTTTCGGACTTCCAAATATGGAAAACCCGATCCCAGTCTCATCGAAATCCAAAACTTATCTTTTAAGGCCAAGTTGTTTTAAAGTTTTAAAACAATTTCAATTCATTATCTATATCAATACAGATAAATAATCCACAATAGCACAATAGATAATCAACATCATCACAACAGATAATTCACATCATACTTCCACCAAAGCATCCATATCATATAGCATTAATTATCTCATATCTGAGATATCAAACCATACAACAGTAAATATCATCCATACATAAGAAAGAATTAAATAATCATACTATAATTAATTTAAAATGAATTAAATTAATTACTTCCTCTTTAATTAATTTAAAGTAAATTAAATTAATTACTTCATCAGTATAAACTTGCTTATATAACCAGTAACTAATTACTAATCAATTAATCAATCATCAGTTACTTATTTATTCCAATCAATCATCTTTGATTAATTTAACCTTTACTTACTTTCCAGTAATTTCCTTTAATTAATTTTAGTAATTAACCTTTAAATAAATCCATAAATTAATTATTCATAATTATTTACATTCATATTGAATTTATTTTATTTTAATTACTTTATTGATTTATTATTCCCAAATTAATCAATTCCTAATTACATCATAAATTATAATAATTAATGATCTCTAATTAGTTGTTTTATCAATTAATTTTATCAAGAAAAACTAATCTTCAAAGCACATATATTAATCATCTTGAATTAATAACATACAGTAATTAACTATCCTTAATTAATTACTCCTCAATAAACAAACTTAATTAATCCCTTGATTAATTTCAAGTAATTATACTCAAATTACTTCCATTAACAAAACATCATCCAATTAATTACATCTTGTAATTATCCATCAATTACTTCTCTAAGTAATTTTACATCCAAATCTATCAAGTGATTAAATCTAAATTAATTAAACTTAATTAATTAACTCAAATTAATCAAATTACTCAATTAAATATAATGACTAATTCATTCCTTAATTACTTCCCCTTAAGTAATTACACTTAAACAATTTACAATTGATTATCATTAAATTAATTAATCCAATTAATTATTAAATATTAATCATCTTAATTTATTATAAGAATAATCTAGTTAATGACCTTTATTAACATTTATTTAATTACTTTTCTAAAATAATTAACTTACATTAACCATTATTAATTATAGGTTTGATTAACCATTAAAATTCATTAATTAATTTAAAGTCTAATCTATGGTTCTTAATTACATATTAATTACTTAATTCATTATTCAGAATTGAATTAATACATTTTAACTTAAACTTGCTAATTTAATACAAATCATTAATTATTAATTTTAATGCGAAAATCATTCTTGTTAATGGTTCAATTTGTCACTTACAAGTATGTTGATAACATATATTTCCAGATTTACCCTTAAAAATTCATTTCAAATATTTAAGATTTAAAACGAAATACCAATTTATTTTTAGTGAAGTTTAAATTAATTTGTAAACTTCAAATTCACATGTTAAAGACTATTTTAACCTTAAAACTCTTTTAAAGATTTAAACTTATAAAACTTAATTAATTTTTTTTTTCAAAATCTGGAATTCCAATTCAGATTTAAAACCAGGTTCCAAATTTGATTAACTTTGTTTAAGCTCCTTCTTTACAATCCAAATACATTATAGATTTCAATTCTAAATACACTTAAATGCTTAAAACACTTTTAGTTATTAAGATAATTTGAATTATGAAACTTTATTATTCCCAACTCAGTTTCAAAACTGATTTGAATTCATTATTGACTTTGATTTAAAACTTAGTTTAACTTTGTTTTATAAATTTGAAATCAAATTAAAATTTTCAAACCAAACAAAACAGGTTTTGTTTAAACCTAAGAACAGTCTATACCCGAGCCAGAACACGTTTGCCTCGAGTCCAATACACAACTATCTCGAGTAAACTACCCAACAACTTCGAGTAATACCTAAATCTACTCGAGACCAAGCTAAAACCAGAGATCATCAGAAACCACAGTGTACTGTACACGTGCACTTTGCTGTTGATCATCTCAGATCATCAATGATGATCTGTTCACCTTCACAACCACTCACGCAACACTCCATGATCATCAGATCGTTCTTAATTCTCGAAAATCGAATTCGAGATATCACATCAAACCTGGAAACACTCGCTAGCCTCAACTCCACAACCTATCATCGATTCATACTCGACGCTCCGACCACCTGAGAGCCATCACCTCCGGCCCTGGCCTCGTCATCGACCCAACTTCCATCACCCCGAAGCTCGCTACACTCGATCGTCTCGTGGTGATGAAATCACCTTGGTCCCAGACCACGCTAAAAACTAGGTCACCAGAATAAAACTACACGCCGCCGCTTCCACAGGGCTTTGATCAACCTCCGAGCATTTTTCCCAGACCCCACGATCACCCCCGCATCTCCAGCCCCAGTCCCGACCTCCCCGATCAACGCGATCGCCCACGGCGACTCGAAATGCCCAAAACAGTCGAACTCGAACTGCACCTCACTCCCTCCTCTAAAAATCATGAATCTTGTTTTAAAAATCATATTTTTGTATACAAATTCAATTTATATCCATGAATTCGTGAATTAAGAAACTCGAAATTTGACATATGTGAAGATTGTTCTGTGGTTTAACTTTTCCAGAGACAACACATATTTGTTTACCTTAAACAAATTTTTAAACTAAAATCTAAAGTGTAACTAACATATTTTGTTCAAGGCTTAAGTCTTAACATGGATAGGATTAAGATTAAGTAAAATTTGGACCAAGTTCGAGCTTGAAAACTAGAACAGGGATTCTCAGATTTAACAGCAGTGCACAAATATATATATATACATCCAGATATTTCACAGCAGGTTATACTTGTATATACACACAATACATATTATCACAGAGAATACATGCAACCATATTAATTTAAGTTATAATTAAAAAAAAATGTTACTCACTGGTTTTAAAAGAACAGAGGCTCTTCTTGAAACTGGCTGAGAACTGAAAGTTATATTCTCCTCTTTTGATTCTCTGGCTGATCTCTGATTGTTGTTTAAACTGAAGTTTTTATTCGAGTTTGAAATAGTTTTACTTCAGATCCTTAGTTTGTATGAACGAACTAAAAATGGAAAGACTGAGATATATAGGAAAGAAAGTAGACTGGGTACATATTTTATATTTTCAATACAGTGTATATTATTGTACAATATCAGGGATTTTTTTTTATGGTGGAGGCTGATATGAAACGTATTGTGTGCTATAGATATTAGCATTAATTGCTTTTGTACAAATCACACTTACCTTTATTTGTTTATACTTGGATGTATATGCTAGTGTCTTCCTTTACAAGCTTACATTGATATTTATGTTTTCCTGTTTTGTTTAAGTGTACATGAATATTTTTATTTTTATTTGTTTTGTATGTCTAAATGTATATTTATTTGTTTGTACAAATCTTACATATATATTTTGTACTAGAGATAAATTTACTTTAGCTAGCATTAATTGACTTTGTACAATCTGGTCTTGTCCTTTATTTTCATGTTCATGCCTATCATACTTGAGTAAATATTGTTTGTTCACAAGTCTTCATGCTTATCTTATTAGTTTTCTTTAGTCCGTCTACAAACTTGAAGATCATTTGTTTACAAACCTATCCTATGCAAGCTTACAAATATACTTATATTCTTGTATTTTTATGTGTTTTATTTTGTGAAGTTCTATATTTACCTTATAATCTATAAATTTATCTTATATGTTTATATTTCTAACTTAATATTTATATTCTTGTATTTTATGTGTACATTTATATTTATTAATATTATTTTAAAAGTAACACATTTATCCATTCGAAATGATTTATAAAGAAATTATCCCTTTATTTAAATTACTTATTTTATAATATATAATAAAGTATCATTTGACAAAATTGCATTTAAAACTTATATATATTTTAAACTATATTTTTATCAAGCTATACTTAAAAAGAAAGTAAAACAAATCTTTTTGTTAATAAATTTTAAATTTAAACTTAAGCTAGAATAAGTTTTAAACTATTAAACATTTATCTTAAGTATTTAAAACCATATAGTTATTTATTAAATAGCTTTGAAAATATTAATATTAAATAAATCAAAATTTCTAATTCACAAAAATGTACATTAGAATTTGAAACATAATTTATTAGTTAAAATTTTAAAACAAAGCTTTCCTATTTACAATATATACAAATATATATACAAATATAAATAGGAAACAATCAATTAATTTTAAAGGATAAAATTCACCAATTAGATATTTATTAAAAGAAAAGATCAATTCAAATATTATTAACAAAGATATATCAAATCAATTTAATATTTAATTCAGATTATTAAATTGATATTGCTCGAAATTCCGGTTGTCACAATAATTCTGCTTTTTACTGAACTAGGATACAAGTAGATGTCCTAAAAAGCGACAGGTTCTACTTGTACTCTTTTAATCAGATTTGCAGCCAAAATATTCTGCATCACTATATGATATCAAGTCAAATGAGTCTTCCTTAGGATCGAAAAACCAGTAGTCCGAATTATTGTTAACATATCTTAAAATACGTTTTACCGCCTTAAGATGCGTTTCCTTTTAATTTTATTGATACCTATTACAGAGACATACACTATGCATTATATCTGGTATACTGGCAATAATATATAGTAACGATCATAACATGACTCTATATAGTTTTTGATCTACATCCTTAGATTTATCTTCTTTACTAAAATTTACTCTACATGTCATTGGAGTAGGTTTACCACCTGTGTTTGACATGCTGAATCTTTTTACTAATTCTTTTGCGTATTTTTCTTGACATATAAATATTCCATCTGTTAGTTGTTTTATTTGTAATCCAAGAAAGAATGTTAATTTTCCCATGTGACTCATCTTAAATTTGGTAGTCATTATTTTTGAAAATTCTATATTTAGTTATTCATTAATTGATCCAAATATAATATCATCCACATATATTTATATAAGTTGTATATCGTTATTATTATGTTTTATAAATAATGTGGTGTCAACTTTTCTTATTTCAAAACTAAATTTGATTAAATATCATTTGATTCTTTCGTACCAAGCATGAGGTTCTTGTTTTAATCTGTATAATGCCCTTTTTAATTTATAAAGTGGTTTAGAAAAGTGTCATCTTCGAATGGAGTGGGTTATTCAACATAAAAATCTTCTTTAATTATTCTATTTAAAAATGCACTTTTTACATCCATTTGGTATAATTTAAAAATTGTTAAAGTTTGCAGAAGCAAGTAATATTCTTATAGCTTCTAATCTTGCTACTAGAGCAAATGTCTCATCAAAATCTATTCCTTCTTCTTGGTCGTATCCTTGTGTTACTAGTCTTAGTTTATTTTTATTACCTCTCATTGTTAATTTAATTTATTTTTATATACCCATTTAGTTTCAATGACAAATTGATTTTCTGATCGAGGAACTAATTCCCAAACATCATTTCTAGTAAACTAATTCAGTTCTTCTTGCAGGGCCAGAATCCATGTATTATCAAATGATGCCTCTTTTGGGTTCTTAGGTTCTATAATTGATATAAAAGCTATATTACTCATTTTGTTTAACTAGTTTTTTGTTTTTACAAAAGAATCGATATTTCCTAAAATATTTTCTTTTGGATGATCCTTTAATATTTTTGTTATTTTAGTTGTATTCGTTTCATCATTTATTTCATTTTCATTATTAGTAGTTTGAATATTTTCATTTATGTTAGTAATTTCCTCTTCCTCATCTTTATCATTATTTATAGTCTTAAAATTTTCATCGAAAGAAACATGTAATGTTTCTTCAGTGGTATTTGTTCTAGTATTATATATCATATAAGCCTTACTTCAGTCTGAATATCCAATAAAATTTTCTTTTATCAAATTTAGCATCAAACTTGTCTGAATTATCTTTAGTATTTAATATGAAACATTTACTTCCAGATACTTTAAAATATGATATTTTTGGCTTTTTATTATGAAATAATTCATAAGGTGTTTTCTTAGTTAAGGGTCTTATTATAATTCTATTCAGTATATAACATATTGTGACTACTGCTTCAGCCCAAATGTTTTTAGGTAAATTACTGTCTTTTAACATAGTTCTTGCACACTCTTGGATTGTTCTATTTTTATGTTCCACGGCTCCATTTTGTTGAGAAGTTCTAAAGAAAAAAATTATGTGTTATTCCTTTCTTATTACAGAAAATTTTAAATTTTCATTTTCAAATTCTCCACCGTGGTCCCTCCTAATTGTTTTAATTTTAAGAGATTTTTTGTTTTCAATTTTCTTGATAAAGATTTTAAACATTTCAAGAGCTTCACTTTTATGTTTTAGAAAAAATAGTCCATGTATATCTTGAAAAGTCATTTACTATTACATGAACATATTTATTGTGATTTATTGATTGTATTTGCGATGATCCAAAATGATCTAAATGAAGTAATTTTGACATGTGTGCAGTAGAAATTATATTTTTTGATTTAAATGCTTTCTTGTGAAGTTTTCCTAATTGGAAAGCAACGTAAAGATTAAAAAATTCATTTTTGGTACACCTCTAACAAGTTCGTATCTGGCTAACTTTGATATATGTCTAAAATTTAGATGACCAAAATGCTTATGTCAGATTCAGGGGTCATTTGAATCAGCCATAAGACATATGTTATCATCAGTGGTTTTCATTACTAGAACATATATATTTCTTTTCCTAATTCCTTCAAAAATAGTCTTAGAGTCACAATCTACACTATAATAGTTATCCTTTTCAAATTTTATTCTAAATCCTTTATCACATAGTTGACTAATACTAAGTAGTTGTATTTTAAATTCTTAACTAGTAAAACATTATAAAAAGTAGGAGTTTTAGAGTTACCGACGCTGCCTATGCTAATGACGTATCTCTTTGAATTATCACCAAAGTTTACCGTACCTCCGCCTTTGTAGATAATGTTTGTTAGTAGTTCTAGATTTCTTATCATGTGTCATGAGCATCCACTATCAAATATCCATTTTTCCTTCTTCTTAGCATCTTCCATGAAGCATACATCACTATTTTATGTCTCTGAGTCACTACCACTTATATGGGTCTGAATCTTCCCCGGTTGCATTGTAAACCCATTTCCTCTTTTTGTTGACGGAGACTGTGTTGGGAGAGAATTTTGATTTCTTTTGACAATCCCTATGAAAATGTCTAGTTTTGTCGCATCCAAAGCATTTGATGGTATCTTCGCCCCTGATTTGTTTGGGTTACCATCAGTCTGAGACGACCCGACCTTCTATGCCCAGAAAGTCGTATCATCTTTAAGAAAGAAAAAGGTGAGAAATAGAACATATAGAGAAGAAGAAAGAAAACAACATCAGAATCTCAACAGCGGAACGAATGAAATATAATATATCACATAAGAGATTACATAGTATCATATACATCAGAGTTACACAGATAATACAACACATACTAGACAGTTATAAACACCTGTCTAGTTAATACAACTTGATACAACACAAATACAACACAGAGATACCAACACAGCGGAACACTATACATATCTATAACGCTGAAGCCTCCTACTCTATTGCTCCTCCATAAGTCGTCAAAGCTAACCTGAATCTCTTGGCTACTCGTAAAAATTTGAGTACCCGAGAGTTTAAGAAAAACAGAAATAAACTTCGGGTCAGACATGGGTCTGGTATGAGTAACAGGTTAAAGTTGTTTAACTTTGAAAATCTTTTAAAAACAAAAGGTATCACGTAAGACTCCCCACACATAAACATGGGTAAGTTTTTACCTTACGCTAACCAAACATTTGATAGGAAATCCAGTTATATTATAATAGTGTCTAGGGTTTTCAAGTAAAATACAGAAATAGTTGGAATGCTTACATCTCACGTTCCAACATAGTTGGGCACAACTAATACGTACAACACTTATTGGAGATTGGATTCCATACAATGGCAGGGCTAATAGGGTACCGCCCGTCACAGTACCTGGCCTAGATCAGCGTACCGAGAACCCACCCTAAGTTCCCTACAACACAAAGCCGGAACCATCCCTTACTGGACAGTCCCAAACGAAACAACCCTGCAGTCGGTGCGCAATTCCAACTGCCACTAAGCCGAATAAAAAGGGACCTCTAGACAGGGGTATATCTCGCTCTCAAGTGGGTGCTACCCACGAAGCCTTGCTGCACCTCCCCTGTTTTAGCCATTCCCGGTTGATGAGGCTTGAGGCTACGATTACCTTTAGAGAACACATCTCCTAGAATGCTCATCGTCCACCTGACGATGTTCTGAAAGCATTCAATCCATACAAGTTCATTCCGGGTTCGAACGAAACCGAAGGCATTATCTCATTACACTCATTTTGGAATCACCCTCAGAGTTAACGACAATAACCCTTGCACTCTGAATCTTCATCTTCACTTGAGATTCACGACCTAACGTTAAATTGGATCGATGTTGTTTTCGGACCCCCAAATATGGAAAAATCCAATCCCGGTCTCATCGAAATCCAAAACGCCATCTTTTAGGTCCAAGTTGTTTTAATGTTTAAAACAATTTCAATTCATTATCTATATCAACATAGATAGGTAATTCATAATATCACAGATAGATAATTCATAATATCACAAATAGATAATTCACATATCAACATAAATAGATAATCTATATTATCATCACACTTTAACCAAAGCATCCATATCACACAGCATTATTTATCTCATATCAGAGATTTCAAACCATTCAAGGAAATCCCTATCATCCATCATATATAAACAAGGATTAATAATCACCATTTATAATTAATTTAAAATGAATTAAATTAATTACCTTATCTTTAATTAATTTAAAGTAAATTAAATTAATTACTTCATCCTTATTAAACTTGCTTATATTACTATTAATTAATTACCCATTAATTAATTAATCATCATCCAATTATTCATTTTAATTAATCATCCCTGATTAATTATCTCTAATTACATTTAAGTAATTATCCTTTAATTATTTTCACAAATTAATTATCTTTAACCAAATATAGGAATTAACCTTTACATTACTTCATTTATTAATTATCTAAAATTAATTACATTACTTAATTAATTACATTAATAAATCCCTTCATTTATTAATTATTTTCAAATAAATCCATTCTAAATTCCAGCATTAATTATAATAATTAATGACCTCTAATTACATTTACTATTTAATTTAATTTCATCAATAATTAATGATCTCTAATTAGTTATTTTATCAATTAATTTTTTTATTAAGGAAACTAATCTTCAAATCACATATATTAATCACCTTGATTAATAACATACAGTAATTAACTATCCTAAATTAATTACTTCCCAATAAACAGACTTAATTAATCCCTTGATTAATTTCAAGTAATCATACTCAAATTACTTCCATAATTAATTACCTCTAATTAATCCTTTGATTAATTATACAAAGTAATTATACTCAAATTACTTTATTAATAAAACACCTTCCAATTTATTACATCCAGTAATTATTCATCAATTACTTTTCTAAGTAATTATACCTCCAAATAATCAAGTGATAAATCCAAATTAATTAAACTAAATTAATTAACTCAAATCAATCAAATTACTTAGTTAATTTCAATGAGTAATTAATTCCTTAATTAATTCCCATTAAGTAATTACACTTAAACATTTACAATGATTATCATTAAATTAATAAATCTAATTAATACTAAAAATTTATCACATTAATTAATTATAAAAATAATCTAGTTAATGCCCTTCATTAACCTTTCTTTAATTACCCTTCCAAAGTAATTAACTTAAACATTTTTCATTATTAATTATAAATTTGATTAACCATAAATAATTCATTTATTAATTAAAATTATTGAATTGATTTAAGTGTCAACCGTAACTTAATTAATTCTCAATTTTAATTAATTAAGTTCTAATCATTTATTAAAAATCTAATCCATGATTCTTAATTATAAATTAAGTATCCCTTAATTAATCAATTTAAACCTTACTTAAATATTTTAAACTTATCATTCGTAATTAATTTAATACAAATTATAAATTATTCATTCTAATTAACTCAATAATTAATGAATTAGAAATCATTAAATCTTCATTAACTTAAGTTAAAACTCATTCTTATTTATGATTTAATCATTACTCACAATAAGTTTGAAAATATTTATTTTCCAAATTACTTCCTAAATTTCATTTTAAATTTTGAGATTTAAAATAAATTCCAATTTATCCTTAATAAAGTTTAAAACTAATTTTCAAAACCCCTTTAAATTCACATATTTAAAAGCATACTTTAACACTTAAAACTTAATTAAATCAATTTAAATTATAAAACTTTATTTATTATTAATCTAAAATTCCACTAAACTTGAATTTATAGTTAACCTTTGATTTAAAACTTAGTTTGAACTGGATTTATAAAATTGAATTCAGTCTTTAAATTTTTGAAACAGAACAGGTTTTGAAACCTGTAACTAAGCATCTACTCGAGCCTTCCCACCCTGCTTCGAGTCACAACCTAAGAAACTTCGAGCAAAACATGAATCAACTCGAGTAAAACTTCGAGTTCAAAAATCCCACAACACACCAAACTTTACCAGAAAAATCAAAATGCACGGTGCACATGCACCGTGACTCTGGCAACCTCTAGCCATCTATGAAGGCTTCATTACGTCGGCGACCATCACCAGACCCGATCCCGATCACCAGACCCCCTCCAGTTCGACTCGAACTCAAATAAAAAAAATCTAAACCTGGAAACACACACTAGCCTTATCACCACAAACCTGGCAACACCCCTTGCTCGACGCTCCGACCACCGGAGGCTACCCAACTCCGGGTGTAGCCTCGTCTACCTCCCCTCTACAAAACCCCAAAGGCACGCGACACTCGATCGTATGATGACGCCGTACGAACGAAATTCCACAGCACCTAAAAACTAGGTTTACGAAAAAGAAAACGATGCCATCGCCTCCACGTTGGTCTGACCACCACCACGCCATTTTTGCGAGCTTCCCCAATCACTCCTCCACCTCCAGGAGGAAACTCGACTCCTCCAGTCAACGAGATCATCCACGGCAATCCAAAAAGCCCAAATCAGACGAACCAAAACTGCTCTCTGTCCCTAACTCTAAAAATTATAAATCTTGTTTTAAAAATCATATTTTTGTATGTAGATTCACTTTGTACGCCTGAATTCTTAAAACAAGAAATTTGTTTTTAAACTTATTTGAAGTTGTACATAACTTTCTTGGTTTCCAGAGACTATTACATGTTGTTTCAACTTTAATAAATTTCTTACACTTAGATTATAATCAAACAAACAACATTTGTTTACCCCCTAAGTTCAAACAATTATTAGATCAAGTGGTGAGGGTTGGTTTACATATCTACTCAAAGGAAAATAAACAACAGTCAAACAAAGTATAAAAGAGAACAGATATACATAGATTTGCACAATCATATATATACAAAATACATGTTATCACAGAGAAAATCATGCCCCATATTAACTTAAGATATATTTTTAAATAAAATGTTACTCACCTGAATTTGTGAAAGAACAGAGCATCTAAATTTTGGAAAAAGCTTTGAATTTGCTAGCTGAAGCTTCTCTTGATCTTTGTTTTGTTGAGTTGCTTGTTGTTGAATGTTTGTTTAGGTTTTTAAATGAAGTTTTACCTTAGTTTTTGTTTGGCTCGAATAGAAATGAAAAGATGATATGGGGAAAGTAGTTTACAGGGTGATGTTTATAAAACAGGTTATAGGGTATCACACTTTATACAAAACAGTGTATACTTTGTACAATTATCAGAGATAGTTTCTTATCTTGGAGGCTGAGATCGTATATTAATGTACTAGAAAAGATATTTGCATTAGCCAGCATTAAATGCTACTGTCCTTAATATGTTTATTTTTCTTCCAGCCTGCATATCTATTTTGATTTGGTTGTTCTTAAGTCTGCATGCCTGTACTCGAACCATTTGTTTTCATACTTATCCTATGCAAGCTTACTTAGTTATCATATTTTCTTTGTTCATTAGACTATGCAGATTTTATTTGGAGCTGGCAAATCTTCTTTAGTGCTATTCAAAAATATATGTTACTGTTTGATAATGGAATGTGAATGAATGTCATTCTAACATGTTGTTTAAATATTTAGTGTATTTGTTTTATAATTTACAAAACTATAAAATTTAACTTATGTATATTTGTTTTATTTCTACGTCTAACTTATCACTTAAAATCTTATATTCCTATATGTACATTTTTATTTATTAATATTACTTAAAAAAATAACACATTTAACAATTTGAAATGATTTATAAAAGAAATTATCTTTTTACTATAACTCCTTACTTTATAATATATACTAAAGTATCATTTGACAAAATTGTATTTAAAACTTATATCTTTAAACCATATTTATCAAGCTATACTTAAAAATAAAACAAAACTTTTTGTTAATAAATTTAAATCTAAACTAAAGCTAGAATAAATTTTAAACTATTTAAACATTTATCTTAAGTATTTAAACCCATATATTTATTTTAAAAAGCTTATTTTAAATAAATGATAATTCCCAAATCACTAAAAGGTATATTAGAAATTTGAAAACATAATTTATTAGTTAAATTTAAAACAAAGTTTTCCTATCTACAATATATACAAATATATATTCATTATAAATAGAAAATAATTTATTAGTTTTAAAAGATAAAATTCACCAATAAGATATTTATTAAAAGAAAAGTACTAATTCAAACCTTATAAATCAAAGATATACCAAAACAATTTAATATTTAATATAAATTATTAAACTGATATTGCTCAAAAATTCCGGGTTGTCACATTCCTCCCCCCTCAAAAGAGTTTCGTCCCCGAAATTTAAAAGCAAAGGTAATTTAATAATCTATTTAAGATTTTAAATTTTAAAACACAAGCATATATCAACCATACGCTAACAATCATAACAACCAAATTATCTAACTAAACAAATCTAGCCATCCAGACAAAATTCTGGATAGGATTTTCTCGAGTTTCCCAAGTATAAGTACCAGGATACTCGCTCTACAGAATCCAAACAATCAATACGACCAAGCTACAGAGCTTCCACTCATCTAGATCTACAAAACAAGACAGGATATCAGACTACAGACGAGTCTGACTCACAACCAAAACTCCCTGAACTGCTGGTTCCAAAACCAGAGATAGAATCTTACACGTACTCCCTCAGAGATACGTGAAACCCAACGAATCCCAGCTATCCAAACTGGCAATTCACTCCAGAAGACCAAACACTTAACCTCTCCAGAACACAGAGAAAAATCCAGAACACCTCGGAGCTAATTTCCCAGACTTACCAAATTATAGGGCTCCTTTAAATTAGAGAAAATTCATCCGAAATCAAATCTCCAACTCTGAAATCCAAATTCCTCCGTCTTTTATCCACCAAACTCTTCGGACGATCCAGAACTGCCTTCATCCCTACTGATCAGCTAAATCTCCGCTGATGCCTTTCAGAATGATCTGAATCCAAAAACAATCCAGTAGAATAATCTTCTCAAGATCAACCAAAATCAAGAACACAACCCTTACACTACAACAAAAATACTCTATTACAACGCCCTTTTTACAACGGGCATTTTCTGCCCGTTGTAATAGGGGTCTATTACAACGGTCCATTCAAGACCGTTGTAATAGATGCTTATACAACACATTTTTTACAACTGACAATGACTGCCCGTTGTAATAGAATGCTATTACAACGGTCCTTTCATGTCCGTTGTAATAGAATCCAAATTTTACAACGTTCACAAAATGACCGTTGTAATAGTTACTGGTTTTACAACACTTATACATTGCCCGTTGTAAGAGGTCCGAGCATCATTTTAATAGACTTCTTACTTACCAGTTATTAGAGAATCATATTCGTTTTTTCACGAAATAATGGCGACTGGCGACCCGTCCTCATAAAATCCCTAATTCAAATCGCCTTCGTTCCTCGTCCTCCTCAAATCCCTAATTTCCAATTGCCTTCGTTCGGCCTCCTCCGTCTTGATTTCTATTAGATCTTGCTCGAGTGATGTGGCTCACGTGATCTTGCTCGACTGATGTCGAATCAGAGGTCAGTAATCTCATAGCTGGAAAGAGGCCGCCTCCGCCAGCGGTGAAGCCTGAGGCTAAGAAATCAAAGAAGAGCGATGCCATGGTCTCCAAGAAGAAGAACCAGAAGGAGACCAATAACGTGGAGATGGATGGTGATAAAGCGGAGAAGAAGGCGGGGTCTGTCGTCATTGAAGCTTGGTGAGTTTTTTCTCATTTTTAGGTAAAGCTAGGGGTATTCTTGATTTATGAAGCTAAGAAGAAGAAGAAGCCATAGAATCGTTCTTTATCCTCTAATAAATATGTTAACTTGTTGTTTTTATATGTCCAATGAACAATATTTATATCGCAGATATTTGCATCTTTAACTCCAAAAATTTACTTTTGTTTATATTATTTATAATTAAATATTTCTATTATTATTAATTATTCTGCTGTTAAACCAACAAATATTTGCAGTGTAAACAACCAAGGTGTTTTCATTGAAAAGGTTCTGAGATGAGTTTTCTGTGTATTAACTTTGACAATAAGCGACAGATCCTAATTTCCACGAAATTCTATCCCTGCTAAACACATCCAAAACTGCACTTGTTAGGTTATCTATTGGAGTAGCGAATTTTAGAATTTGCCAATGACACTGTGCAAGCGATAAGATTTGTAGCTTTAGCGAATAAGGCCTGCCTTAGTTGTTGCTAGAGGTTTGGGTTCAGTCGTTTACATTACATTAGAGTAGAGATTCAAAATAAATATTATGTTGATTTAATGCACATTGCATGTTTGTAGTTTTACCAAATTGAGGACTTATGATTTTGTATTCCTAAATTTGTTTATATGATAGAATATCATGGAGCAAATTGTTCGCATTCAAATTGAATCCCTTGATAATACATTCATGATATGAAAATTATATCATGCTTGAAGATGAAACGGTGTCTTGCATTTGCTAAACAGGTAAAGAAGTACATCAAGCAGGGGAAAGGTCATGAAGGAGGAATCTTCAGTATAGAGGCACCTCTTCATGTCTCCAATTGTTCAAGTTTTGGATCCTCTTACCAGGTATAACTTATGTTGACCATATTAATCTATAAATAATTAAAATTTAAGCTGTTTTATGAAAAGATATACTTCTGCAATTCATGTTTATCTTGAAAGTTGAAATATACTGCTATTGATGCCTTTATACCTTGAATTCATCAGTACAACGTACACTTCCTCCTTTTATTTTCATTTTCCCCCCTTTTTTCCTTTTTTTTTCGCATTACATGCAAAACAAAACCTTGAATAATGTAAGAATTTATAAGAAAAATATATGTATTTTTGAGTTTGACATGGCTGAGGTGATTGTGCTATGAGCAGCTGATTATAAACATGTAACTTTAGCGGAGTTATGTGTCACTTGACCTAGGTAAACTCTGCATAACTCTCAATTTTATATCATTTCTATGAAATTTCCCAGAACTTGTTAATATCTTTATACGTATTTTTTCATCAGGAGACCTTGTAAGATAGGATTTTGCTTTATGGAAGATGGAACAAAAGTAAGAATTGCACGTGGTCAAGAAGCTTCGGGTGTCATCATTCCAAGGCCAGAGATCTTAATAGAGAGGAGGAAGCCTAGACCCACAGCTGGTACTTCTATTTAAATCTTTTTAGGATGCTGATAGTTAATATGTACTTGCATTTTTGTTTCTTTTGCTTCTTACCTATTAAACATGCATGAACAAACATTGTCACCAACTTGTAACACACTTCAGCTCTCATCAGAGCTACAAAAATCCACGTGGGAAAACAAGTCTTTGTTGTGTCTTTTATACTCTTCACTCTATTTTTATTCCATCGTGAGAGATTACAAATGTATCGAGCTTCTTGAGTTTTCTTTTAATACTTATGTTAATAGTCAAATACTATATGTTGACTGTTGAGTACCTATATTTTTCTACTACATCATAACTATTGTATTCCATTTTGTAAAAGCACTTAAAACCAAATTTCCTATCTAAAGTGGGATGGTGTTATTTGCTATGTCATCTATAAGGGAGTAAGTGCTAAATGATGTAGATAAAGCAAAAGAAACGTTACACATATTTTGCGACTGAAAAAACACCAAAAAACATGAAAGCCACCGTTCTTTTTATATTTGATAAATCTGTAAAACCAAATTGATACATTGAATTTGAAGGAATTGCAATTTGCAAGTGAAATATGGACTTATTAGTTATTATTAATTCATATCCTGAATACTGGCTAATTTGCATAAGACAAAGGTGTTTGATCAACCTTTTATTTTTTCCTTCTCAAACCAAATATAGGAATCAAGTTGACCCTTTATGATCTCATCATAGTAACTTTTTGAAATACAATAGAAGGTGGATTCACCAGTTGAACAATCTGACATGAAAATAAATAAATTACAATCTTTGCTTGAGCACAGATGCCCCAGTCCCAAACTGCGAGTCTTCGTAAATAGTTTGATTAGATTTTTCTTTTTCTTTTTTCCCTTCGTTAACCTAATAGCAGGAAGTTAGGAACCAAGCTGCGCCTGTTATGAGTGCATAACAGTTTATCAACCAAAATGGTGGAATTGATATCTTTGTTTAAGAAAAATATTCCAGTCCTAAATTCCGAGGCTTCATGAATAAATATAAGAGCTATATATTTTGGAGCAAGAGACCTAGCTTCTCTTGCACTTGTCTCCATGTAGCCTGCTGGTATGCATTCACTTTGCTATTGTAAGTAGTTTGTAACGACTAACTACTACCAAGCATGCGTATGTTTTTAAACTGGTTTAAACTTCAAGGGAAAAATTGATATGGGAAACAATGATTTTTCTTTTGTTTTCCCAGTTTAATTTTTATTTTAGGGGAATTTTGGCAAATGCTCCCTTAAATTTTCAAAATAGGAAAAATACCTCTATCAATAAAACCTTGTAAATTGCAATCTTATTTTTTAAAACTCGTATAAGTTGTGAAAAAACGTCGAAAATCAAAATGTAGCACCACTATTTTTTTTCAATTTGTTTTGCTTTTCACATATTTCAACTAAGTGTGAAAATGAAATGAAATAAATGCTCGAATTGATGGGGAAAAAATCATTCGAGACCTTTTTTGTTGCAAATATTTATAGTAAAAACTGCAAACTTTCGAAAAAAAAATTTCTTAGATATTTAAAAATAAAATAACATTGAAAATAATTCTAGGGTGGGAATGTAATTTACAACATTTGATTGGGAGGGGGGTTTCGCCTATTAAGTTTGAAATGAAGGATGTAAGTTGTTGTTTGTTGCATGAAAGTAAAATGATGTGTTGTTTGATGTGTGGGTGGATGTAGTGGTGGGTGGGTATGTCAGAGAAAGTCACTGCAGTGGTGGTTGTTGAGTTGAATGTGCAGTTATGAGGAGTATTAGGAAATGTAGTTTTGGTTTGGTGGGAAGATTGTAAGTGTATGTGGGTTGTTTGTTGCTACTGACAGAAGTGTATTGCCGACGAATTGATGTTGTGTTGACAGGAGGTTGTGAAATGGTGTTATGAAATGGTGGTTTGTGCAGACAGTTTGTTGAGATGATGTTTGAAGTAGTGGGTATGCAAAAAGGCAGCAATGATATAGGAGGTTCAGATATTACTTGCTGGCAGTAAAGTGGGTTAGTATGTTGCTGGAGTATTGGGTACTGGTTTGCAACAGAGAAGTGTTCTTATGATAATATAAATGAAAATGCTTCCGCTGCACAACTCTGATCTGGGTAGATGAAAATGCTGATGATGCACACAAGCACAAACGGGACAACACATTCCAAAAATATGGTTCAGCAGATCCAAAAATAAAACTCAGAAGTTCCTCCAAAACCTGAGCTGCTCTACTAAAATCTTCCTCTAAAAACCATCCTACTATTAAGCTGAACCATCGGTACCACTTCTGGAATCCAGTCGATACCAAACTCAAACTCCAAATGCTATCAAAATTCTGACTTCCTGAAGTCATCCAGAAAAAAAAATCTCTAAAACACAAGAGAACGCTCAAACTGTCACAAGTCACTTTTGCGATTAATCCAGCCTAATTCAAAGAAAAACTGTTCTCTCTTCACCAAACAGAACAGCTTACGCTTAACTAGCCAATCCAACGAAAGAACGGAACCATTCTGCTGCTTCTGAACTCCACTGCTAAGCTAGAAAGCTTCCTTGCCAACACACAGAACACTCCGAGCTGTACTGCTGACACCAATGCCAAGGAATTCCTAATCCAAAGCTCTTCGAGAAACTCGGACCTCAAACCAAACAGAAACATCCTGCTGAACACAGCCACAACACCGAAGCAGATTCGCCCCCTTAACTTGTTCCAAAGAAACATCTTCGGAGACATCCATAGTCACTGTGTCTCATCACACAGCTACTACATCTTGAGGGATCAAGATATCATAACTCGCTTCTGTCCAACCGACAGAACCAAACTCTACTCATCCAAACCTGCACTTCAAAAATGATCTCCAAATCTTAACAGATTTCCTTCAGAGACTTGGTGAAATCCTTACACCACAAATTCACTCGAGACGGTATTAGGTCTACAGTCTCGTTAGATACACTTCCAACCTCAACAAATTCAACCATTGGTAGTCGTGTTACACACACCACCACCCTATCTACCTTTATAACTTATATTGGAAAACCCGAACAGGTAACCCAACTGATAGGTAGAGTATATATATATATATATATGTATCAAAATTACAAATACGCCCTCTCAAGAAAGAAAACACTTAAGAGCCTAGGTATTCACTCAACCTAGCGCTCTGATACCAACTGAGACGACCCGACCTTCTATGCCCAAAAAGTCGTATCATCTTTAAGAAAGAAAAAGGTGAGAAATAGAAAAGATAGAGAAGAAGAAAGAAAACAACATCAGAATCTCAACAGCGGAACGAATGAAATATAATATATCACATAAGAGATTACATAGTATCATATACATAGAAGTTACACAGATAATACAACACATACTAGACAATTATAAACACCTGTCTAGTTAATACAACTCGATACAACACAAATACAACACAGAGATACCAACACAGCGGAACACTATACATATCTATAACGCTGAAGCCTCCTGCTCCATTGCTCCTCCACAAGTCGTCAAAGCTAACCTGAATCTCTTGGCTACTCGTAAAAATTTGAGTACCCGAGAGTTTAAGAAAAACAGAAATAAACTCCGGGTCAGACATGGGTCTGGTATGAGTAACAGGTTAAAGTTGTTTAACTTTGAAAATCTTTTGAAAACAAAAGGTATCACGTAAGACTCCCCACACATAAACATGGGTAAGTTTTTACCTTACGCTAACCAAACATTTGATAGGAAATCCAGTTATATTATAATAGTGTCTAGGGTTTTCAAGTAAAATACAGAAATAGCTGGAATGCTTACATCTCACGTTCCAACATAGTTGGGCACAACTAATACGTACGGCACTTATTGGAGATTGGATTCTGTAACGACCCCGAAATTTAAATTTATTTAAATTAATAATTAAATGAATTTTTGAATTAAATTGAGTAATTAAATAAATTTTTGGATAAATATTTGTAAATTTAATTAGAGAATTGGAGCGAGCTTCCCCGATCGTAAATAAATTTGATATAAATCATTTAATTTTGAATATAGTAAATATGGTATATATGTGTGAATATATACACACGATATAAAAGTGATAAAATAAACGAATGAAAAATAAATGAAAATAAAATAATAAAAGCAAACACAAAATACTTAAGCTAATAAATATAAGACAATAAATATGAAGTAAAATAATTATAGAATCTCATTTAAAATAATAAAACTAATAAACATCATCTTTAATACGAACAAATAAACAAAACTAACATATTAACTTTAGAACCTCATTTATATCCCTAAGTAACTAAGCACACATAGTCAAGTTAAACAAAAGAAGGAAACATAACAAAATAAACTAAGTAGAACAAATGTATACAAACAAGTGTAGGCAAGATAAAAAAAAAATTAAATAAAGTATGTAGCCTGGAATAGACGTGCAGGCAAGTAAAAGGCAATTAATGCCACATCTCTAGCATCAAAACCAGTAGAGCAATGAATGCAAGCATCTCACCCATGCTATTGTACAAACTATACATCACCAGTACAAATAAAAATTATAATAATCCCTGTACATTCTTTTTTATACAACACTCTTATCATCAGTTCGATCATTTTTTATAAATCTGAGCAACCTCTAAAATGAACCCCATTTTCAAACTTAAACAAGAAAAAAAGCTTCAATTTAAAACAACAACTAAATCAAGTCAAGCCAAAACTTCAGCAAATACAACTTGAAGCCTAAGATCAAAATCAGAAACATGCAAGTGAATTCAAGCTGCTCTTTCAAGTCTCAACTACAACAACAACCCAAATTTAAACAACAGTTCAACATCATTTCAAGTTCTCCTCTGTTCTTCTTTACCAGGTGAGCAACTCTTCTTGTTTACCTGTGAGTAACTTCACCTTTAAAAATTTAAAGTATAAATTAGTTTGAATATTATTGCTGTGATCAATATTGCATTGTGAAGTATCTGTATGCATGCAAAGATGTGTATTCGTATGTGTTTAAAATGATTGTGCATATCTAGTATCAGGCATACTATTTTACTACCTCTGTTTGGAAGCAGGTTTTCAAACCATGTTTGAAATCAAACTTCCTCTCCTCTGATTTTTGTTAACTTTTAGACTTTAAACAAGAAAATTGTTTGTTTAAACATAGTTGAGTTTTAGAAATAAATTTCAATAGATTAAATAAATGATTATCTGAGAAACTTGAAATGTACAGGCAACTTCAATCTTAAATTTTTTTTTTCAATCTTGTTGATTCACAAATTCAAGTATATAATATGAATCCTTATACCTTAACATGATTTTTAAAACAGAAATTTTAATTTTTAGAGCAAGGGATTAAAGTCAGTTTGGGTTTGCTCGAATCATGTACTTTGGGTCGTCACGGTCGATCTCGTTGATCGGAGAAGCCGAGTTTCCTCCTGGAGGTGGAGGAGTGATCGGAGGTCATGGGAAAAATGGTGCGGTGGTGGTCAGGCAAACGTGGTGGCGGCGGCGAGTATTTTAAATTTGTAAACCTAGTTTTGTTCGAGGCTGAGAAGTTTGTTTCGTTCGTTCTTTTCGTTTGACCGAGTGTCGTGTGCTTCTGGGAGGTGAAAGGGGAAGCGACGACAGGTAGATGGCCGGAGTCTCTGATGCTCAGGTGGTCGGAGTTGTGGGAGCGGCGCGTTGACAGGATCGAAGGGGGCGTTTGCTGTGTTGTTCCAGGTTTTGATATGGGGAGCTCGAGTGTGATTCGAGGCTGGGGATGATGTTTTGGTGATCGGTGTTGGCTGCTGCATTGATGTACGAGTTGCCGGAGGGTTCATCGGAGGTGGAAAGCGATTCAAACACTGGTGCATGTGCACGAGGTAGGGATAGTGTCAGAATTTCTGGGTTGTTCTGTTGTTGGGTTGATGAGTTTGCTGCGGGTTGAACTCGAAGAGAAGACCGGGGTTTTGGGGTACTAGCTCGAGTCTGTACTCGAGTGGATAGAGTGTGGTTGCCTGTGGTTTAATTGTTACAGTTTTTTTTTACTAAAACTTTGGAAATTTAAGAAAAAGGAAATGGTTTTTGAAATGGCTTGAGTGATTCTCAGGTTCAACTGAAGTAGATGATTAAAGAAAACTTTTAAAGTTTTTTTTAAAAACAATTTTCAAATTTAAATAAAGGAAGGTTTAAACTTTTGAATAAATCTTGTTATGTAACTTTAAAGTATTTAAAGGATTAAAAGAATTTGAGAATTGAAATGGAATTTGAAATTGTAAAGGAAGGGTTAATTAATAATTAAAAGTAAATTTATTATGTAATTAACTTAAGAATGATTTATTAAACAATAATTAATTAAAGGTTAATTAATTAAAAGTCAATTAATTAAGTGATTAAAAGATAATTAATTAATTAAGATGAATAATTAAAAGATAATTACTTAATGATTAAAGGATAATTAATTAGAATGATTTGTAATTAATTAATGATTAATTAACCAAGATATGTAGTTTATTCATAAGTAATTAATCTGATTTGAATTAATCAGAAAATTAACTAACCTTACCTATGGATATTTGGATTATATTGGATGACTTGATTGTTGACATCCCTGATTTGAGATGCTTTGTGATATACCCTGATTTATGTTGTGATCTGTAATTTACTTATCTGTGATATATATCTATGATCTGTGAATGAAGATGAGCGTTATAGTTTATATCGCTTATCAACTATATTTCTATATTCTGATCTGTGATGATTGTATGATGTTGCAATATTGTGTGTAACACCCCTGGACTACACCTTTACACACACAAATATGGATTTCACGTGGAAATCGGTTAAGTCACAGATAATTTAAATTTGATATTTTTGAAATTGAAATTTTAATTTCAATTGATTTTGAAATTTGAAATTTGGGTTTTAAAGTGAAAAACTTTTGAAATGGAATTTCAAAATAAAAGTTATTTTGAATAACTTAATCGAGTTTTGAAAATTTAAATAATTAGATTTAAATTTGAATTTAAGTTTGAAATTAAATCTATGATTTGGAAACTAGGGATAAAAGATGATATAAATGTGTTTGTATGAATTAAACCATTTTAAAGTATTAATTTGGGAATTTGAATTTAAACCAAGGATTTCAACTCGTATGAATGAATCAGATTTCCAAATTGAAAACTGTTGTTTTCGAATGATAAAAGCTTTCAGCTAAGAAGTGAAATTCCAGTTTAATTAAAGGAATTTCAAGTGAATTGAAAAAAATGATTTTCCAAGTTATAAATGAAATTGTTTTGAAAGCTATGAATTAAATCTGTTTGTTTTTAACAAATTTAAAATGATGTTTTGTTTAAACCATTTGAAATGGAATTGTTTTGAAAGCTATTAGTTAAATCTTTGATTTAAAGATTTAACGAATTAATTAAACTGAAATGGAAATCGATTTGGAAAATCTGTGAAGGAATCTTTGTGAAATTAAGTGAACTTTGTGAATTGAATCTTTTTGTTTAAAAAGATTAAAATGGTAATTTGATAAACCATTTGTAAAGAAAGTTTGGGTTTAAGTTGTGACTTAATTGAAATCCCAATATCCATATGTTTTTAAATATTTCGCTCACTATTCGAGTTAGCCGGGAAAGGACCTTTGGGTCGTATAACTCATTCTGAATAGTGATACATCGTATATGGATAGCATTTGAAGACCGGTGTTGAAGACCAGATATTTTTCGAAAATGAAAGGACAACCTGTCGAATGTCTCTGCACTGAGTCGCGCCGGTATAGAGATTTATATCACTCTTTTGTGACGGGAAGTCCGGACGTGATTGAAAGTTATCCGGAATTGCAAGGGCTTCGTGAGAAGTGCCTTCGGTTCTGTTCGAACCCGGAACAAACTTGTATGGATACATGTCTGACATTACACTTTGAGATATAAAGCCGATTTCTTTCAAATACATTTCTGTTTGGTGGCGGAGAATTTATTCTCTTAGCTTAACACCCTTCTCTGAGACGTACGAGCTCAGAGGTTATGTAGTTGAAATTTATCAGCGATATATCCCAATTTGGTAATGTGGCATGCTGAGTGTTGCTGTGTGATGATCAGTGTTTGATCATTTGTGATATGATCATTTGTTTGATCATTTATCTTTGTGATCATAGGTTGATCATCTGTTGACCCAAAGCGTGGCTTTTTGAAAAAGCGTAGCTTTGTGGACGAGACTTCGTCGAGCCTCACAACCCGGTAATGGTCGAAACAGGAATTGTGCGGCAAGGTTTTCAGGGGTAGCTCCCCTAGGGTATGACCATTCCTTCTGGAAAAGGGTAGTATCATGGTATGGAGCCCAGATACTTACTCATGTGGACACACTTTATTTATGACGTGTGATGTTGGATTAGAGGTACCTCGGTTAAAGGTCCCAAAGGACCGGGGATGGCATATCTGAGGTTTCTTTTATCCCTTGGGAAAAGGGGTTGCCGGCCTTGTTTGGCAGAGAACAGTTGGTTCTCGGAACGTCCCGCCAGAGGCGTTTCTTTCGTGGAATAGGAAGTTCCTTAGCCTGACCATTTGTTGGAAATCCAAACAAAACAATACGAGCCCTGTACGGTTTTAGTTGTATTACCTGCCATGGAATGTGGTGGTAACCTGCTATTGAACATGGTAGCTATAGTAGGCATAAGTGCGAAATGTCTATGCTGGCTAAGATTTATATTCTACTTTCGAAATTTTTTCTACACTATGCACTAATAATAATATCAAAAATGATTTGATTTTGCGTAGTAAGCATCTTTGACTATCATAAGAAGAAATCTCCTCCAAGTCTGCGTTTGCATTGTGTGTGTGGCGGGAGGTCTTATGGTAGTCTCATTTTTCAAAAAAGCATTGCGAATTGACTTTAAAATTCTCTGCTATTTGTTTTTAAAGATAAACTGTTTTTGTTGCTCACACCAGTCCCATGACTGATCCGGAGTTTATTGTTCCTTTCCTAAACTCTGGGTGCTCATAATTTCCTACACGAGCAGTCTAGAGTTGGGGTTTTCAGATATTCAGGTTTAGTAGATTTTCTGGAGTTGGTTCAGTCTTTGGATCAGACTGCACTTGCTTATCTTTGTGCCTCGTTATTGGGAGTTCGAGCTATTTCTGGATCGTGCTTTGGAGATGAAGATTATCCGCTGCTGATGTTATCTATTTTTCTTTCCGCTGCAATTTATTATATCATATCTCTGATGTATATAGATATTCATTGTATCATCATTGTATCTGGATATTGTATCAGATGTTGTATATCTATATTCTTTTTATTCCGCTGTGGTATTTACTTAACTGTGTTATAAGCTCCGGCGACTCGGATTTGAACGCTCGAATCTACGACATTCAAGTACGATGTAAAGTATGGATGTCGATTTTCGAACGCGAAAATCCCTATCGTTACATTTGGTATCAGAGCTAAGGTTGAACTTTAGCTCAGGAGTATAACACGTTAAGTAGCTCATTAGAGATAGAGTGAAGTAAACTCTAGAATGAGTATAATCCCTAAGATATCCGTTCGAACGTCTCAGTAAATTCTCTTGCTATCCACAGATAGTAAGTATGAGTGCAAGAAGAGGACGAGATAGGGGACAAGGGAATACGACTATAAATGGGCAATACCCTGCAACAGTGGAAACAAACTTTCCTATCAATCTTCTTTGATTCGTCTTTCCAAATTCTTTTGATTGCTTCGTATCAGCTACAAGAAGAAGTTTCGGTGTGATGATGGCTCTACGAACCGTTGTAGGAAATTCTTATTTCGTCTCTTCATCGACTTCTTATCAGCCTTTTGGATTTAAACCTTAATGAATTTGAAATTGGAATTTTAAATTGAATTAAATTGACTAATAAAATATGAGGGTAAATTGAATTGAATCGATAAAACGATATCGTTTAAAACCGAATTTGAAATTCTATTGTAATTTCTTTTGAATACCGAAGTCCGAAGAGGGACAAATTGGTATGTATTCTGAGATATTCCGACTTGAGTTCGGAATCCGTATCTTGTGTTTGAGGAGTTATAAGGAGATCGAATCTGTCTATCTCTGTCTTTGTTTTCGTATCTACTAATTTCGAGGACGAAATTCTTTTAAGGGGGGAGGTTTGTAACGACCCCGAAATTTAAATTTATTTAAATTAATAATTAAATGAATTTTTGAATTAAATTGAGTAATTAAATAAATTTTTGGATAAATATTTGTAAATTTAATTAGAGAATTGGAGCAAGTTTCCCCGATCGTAAATAAATTTGATATAAATCATTTAATTTTGAATATAGTAAATATGGTATATATGTGTGAATATATACACACGATATAAAAGTGATAAAATAAACGAATGAAAAATAAATGAAAATAAAATAATAAAAGCAAACACAAAATACTTAAGCTAATAAATATAAGACAATAAATATGAAGTAAAATAATTATAGAATCTCATTTAAAATAATAAAACAAATAAACATCATCTTTAATACGAACAAATAAACAAAACTAACATATTAACTTTAGAACCTCATTTATATCCCTAAGTAACTAAGCAGACATAGTCAAGTTGAACAAAAGAAGGAAACATAACAAAATAAACTAAGTAGAACAAATGTATACAAACAAGTGTAGGCAAGATAAAAAAAAAATTAAATAAAGTATGTAGCCTGGAATAGACGTGCAGGCAAGTAAAAGGCAATTAATGCCACATCTCTAGCATCAAAACCAGTAGAGCAATGAATGCAAGCATCTCACCCATGCTATTGTACAAACTATACATCACCAGTACAAATAAAAATTATAATAATCCCTGTACATTCTTTTTTATACAACACTCTTATCATCAGTTCGATCATTTTTTATAAATCTGAGCAACCTCTAAAATGAACCCCATTTTCAAACTTAAACAAGAAAAAAAGCTTCAATTTAAAACAACAACTAAATCAAGTCAAGCCAAAACTTCAGCAAATACAACTTGAAGCCTAAGATCAAAATCAGAAACATGCAAGTGAATTCAAGCTGCTCTTTCAAGTCTCAACTACAACAACAACCCAAATTTAAACAACAGTTCAACATCATTTCAAGTTCTCCTCTGTTCTTCTTTACCAGGTGAGCAACTCTTCTTGTTTACCTGTGAGTAACTTCACCTTTAAAAATTTAAAGTATAAATTAGTTTGAATATTATTGCTGTGATCAATATTGCATTGTGAAGTATCTGTATGCATGCAAAGATGTGTATTCGTATGTGTTTAAAATGATTGTGCATATCTAGTATCAGGCATACTATTTTACTACCTCTGTTTGGAAGCAGGTTTTCAAACCATGTTTGAAATCAAACTTCCTCTCCTCTGATTTTTGTTAACTTTTAGACTTTAAACAAGAAAATTGTTTGTTTAAACATAGTTGAGTTTTAGAAATAAATTTCAATAGATTAAATAAATGATTATCTGAGAAACTTGAAATGTACAGGCAACTTCAATCTTAAATTTTTTTTTTCAATCTTGTTGATTCACAAATTCAAGTATATAATATGAATCCTTATACCTTAACATGATTTTTAAAACAGAAATTTTAATTTTTAGAGCAAGGGATTAAAGTCAGTTTGGGTTTGCTCGAATCATGTACTTTGGGTCGTCACGGTCGATCTCGTTGATCGGAGAAGCCGAGTTTCCTCCTGGAAGTGGAGGAGTGATCGGAGGTCATGGGAAAAATGGTGCGGTGGTGGTCAGGCAAACGTGGTGGCGTCGGCGAGTATTTTAAATTTGTAAACCTAGTTTTGTTCGAGGCTGAGAAGTTTGTTTCGTTCGTTCTTTTCGTTTGACCGAGTGTCGTGTGCTTCTGGGAGGTGAAAGGGGAAGCGACGACAGGTAGATGGCCGGAGTCTCTGATGCTCAGGTGGTTGGAGTTGTGGGAGCGGCGCGTTGACAGGATCGAAGGGGGCGTTTGCTGTGTTGTTCCAGGTTTTGATATGGGGAGCTCGAGTGTGATTCGAGGCTGGGGATGATGTTTTGGTGATCGGTGTTGGCTGCTGCATTGATGTACGAGTTGCCGGAGGGTTCATCGGAGGTGGAAAGCGATTTAAACACTGGTGCATGTGCACGAGGTAGGGATAGTGTCAGAATTTCTGGGTTGTTCTGTTGTTGGGTTGATGAGTTTGCTGCGGGTTGAACTCGAAGAGAAGACCGGGGTTTTGGGGTACTAGCTCGAGTCTGTACTCGAGTGGATAGAGTATGGTTGCCTGTGGTTTAATTGTTACAGTTTTTTTTTTACTAAAACTTTGGAAATTTAAGAAAAAGGAAATGGTTTTTGAAATGGCTTGAGTGATTCTCAGGTTCAACTGAAGTAGATGATTAAAGAAAACTTTTAAAGTTTTTTTTAAAAACAATTTTCAAATTTAAATAAAGGAAGGTTTAAACTTTTGAATAAATCTTGTTATGTAACTTTAAAGTATTTAAAGGATTAAAAGAATTTGAGAATTGAAATGGAATTTGAAATTGTAAAGGAAGGGTTAATTAATAATTAAAAGTAAATTTATTATGTAATTAACTTAAGAATGATTTATTAAACAATAATTAATTAAAGGTTAATTAATTAAAAGTCAATTAATTAAGTGATTAAAAGATAATTAATTAATTAAGATGAATAATTAAAAGATAATTACTTAATGATTAAAGGATAATTAATTAGAATGATTTGTAATTAATTAATGATTAATTAACCAAGATATGTAGTTTATTCATAAGTAATTAATCTAATTTGAATTAATCAGAAAATTAACTAACCTTACCTATGGATATTTGGATTCTATTGGATGACTTGATTGTTGACATCCCTGATTTGAGATGCTTTGTGATATACCCTGATTTATGTTGTGATCTGTAATTTACTTATCTGTGATATATATCTATGATCTGTGAATGAAGATGAGCGTTATAGTTTATATCGCTTATCAACTATATTTCTATATTCTGATCTGTGATGATTGTATGATGTTGCAATATTGTGTGTAACACCCCTGGACTACACCTTTACACACACAAATATGGATTTCACGTGGAAATCGGTTAAGTCACAGATAATTTAAATTTGATATTTTTGAAATTGAAATTTTAATTTCAATTGATTTTGAAATTTGAAATTTGGGTTTTAAAGTGAAAAACTTTTGAAATGGAATTTCAAAATAAAAGTTATTTTGAATAACTTAATCGAGTTTTGAAAATTTAAATAATTAGATTTAAATTTGAATTTAAGTTTGAAATTAAATCTATGATTTGGAAACTAGGGATAAAAGATGATATAAATGTGTTTGTATGAATTAAACCATTTTAAAGTATTAATTTGGGAATTTGAATTTAAACCAAGGATTTCAACTCGTATGAATGAATCAGATTTCCAAATTGAAAACTGTTGTTTTCGAATGATAAAAGCTTTCAGCTAAGAAGTGAAATTCCAGTTTAATTAAAGGAATTTCAAGTGAATTGAAAAAAATGATTTTCCAAGTTATAAATGAAATTGTTTTGAAAGCTATGAATTAAATCTGTTTGTTTTTAACAGATTTAAAATGATGTTTTGTTTAAACCATTTGAAATGGAATTGTTTTGAAAGCTATTAGTTAAATCTTTGATTTAAAGATTTAACGAATTAATTAAACTGAAATGGAAATCGATTTGGAAAATCTGTGAAGGAATCTTTGTGAAATTAAGTGAACTTTGTGAATTGAATCTTTTTGTTTAAAAATATTAAAATGGTAATTTGATAAACCATTTGTAAAGAAAGTTTGGGTTTAAGTTGTGACTTAATTGAAATCCCAATATCCATATGTTTTTAAATATTTCGCTCACTATTCGGGTTAGCCGGGAAAGGACCTTTGGGTCGTATAACTCATTCTGAATAGTGATACGTCGTATATGGATAGCATTTGAAGACCGGTGTTGAAGACCAGATATTTTTCGAAAATGAAAGGACAACCTGTCGAATGTCTCTGCACTGAGTCGCGCCGGTATAGAGATTTATATCACTCTTTTGTGACGGGAAGTCCGGACGTGATTGAAAGTTATCCGGAATTGCAAGGGCTTCGTGAGAAGTGCCTTCGGTTCTGTTCGAACCCGGAACAAACTTGTATGGATACATGTCTGACATTACACTTTGAGATATAAAGCCGATTTCTTTCAAATACATTTCTGTTTGGTGGCGGAGAATTTATTCTCTTAGCTTAACACCCTTCTCTGAGACGTACGAGCTCAGAGGTTATGTAGTTGAAATTTATCAGCGATATATCCCAATTTGGTAATGTGGCATGCTGAGTGTTGCTGTGTGATGATCAGTGTTTGATCATTTGTGATATGATCATTTGTTTGATCATTTATCTTTGTGATCATAGGTTGATCATCTGTTGACCCAAAGCGTGGCTTTTTGAAAAAGCGTAGCTTTGTGGACGAGACTTCGTCGAGCCTCACAACCCGGTAATGGTCGAAACAGGAATTGTGCGGCAAGGTTTTCAGGGGTAGCTCCCCTAGGGTATGACCATTCCTTCTGGAAAAGGGTAGTATCATGGTATGGAGCCCAGATACTTACTCATGTGGACACACTTTATTTATGACGTGTGATGTTGGATTAGAGGTACCTCGGTTAAAGGTCCCAAAGGAACGGGGTTGGCATATCTGAGGTTTCTTTTATCCCTTGGGAAAAGGGGTTGCCGGCCTTGTTTGGCAGAGAACAGTTGGTTCTCGGAACGTCCCGCCAGAGGCGTTTCTTTCGTGGAATAGGAAGTTCCTTAGCCTGACCATTTGTTGGAAATCCAAACAAAACAATACGAGCCCTGTACGGTTTTAGTTGTATTACCTGCCATGGAATGTGGTGGTAACCTGCTATTGAACATGGTAGATATAGTAGGCATAAGTGCGAAAAGTCTATGCTGGCTAAGATTTATATTCTACTTTCGAAATTTTTTCTACACTATGCACTAATAATAA
Organism: Allium fistulosum; assembly: GCA_030737815.1. NCBI lineage: Eukaryota > Viridiplantae > Streptophyta > Magnoliopsida > Asparagales > Amaryllidaceae > Allium > Allium fistulosum. The sequence continues at coordinate 406,469,509 of CM060908.1, read as the reverse complement.
TATCAAAAATGATTTGATTTTGCGTAGTAAGCATCTTTGACTATCATAAGAAGAAATCTCCTCCAAGTCTACGTTTGCATTGTGTGTGTGGCGGGAGGTCTTATGGTAGTCTCATTTTTCAAAAAAGCATTGCGAATTGACTTTAAAATTCTCTGCTATTTGTTTTTAAAGATAAACTGTTTTTGTTGCTCACACCAGTCCCATGACTGATCCGGAGTTTATTGTTCCTTTCCTAAACTCTGGGTGCTCATAATTTCCTACACGAGCAGTCTAGAGTTGGGGTTTTCAGATATTCAGGTTTAGTAGATTTTCTGGAGTTGGTTCAGTCTTTGGATCAGACTGCACTTGCTTATCTTTGTGCCTCGTTATTGGGAGTTCGAGCTATTTCTGGATCGTGCTTTGGAGATGAAGATTATCCGCTGCTGATGTTATCTATTTTTCTTTCCGCTGCAATTTATTGTATCATATCTCTGATGTATATAGATATTCATTGTATCATCATTGTATATGGATATTGTATCAGATGTTGTATATCTATATTCTTTTTATTCCGCTGTGGTATTTACTTAACTGTGTTATAAGCTCCGGCGACTCGGATTTGAACGCTCGAATCTACGACATTCGAGTACGATGTAAAGTATGGATGTCGATTTTCGAACGCGAAAATCCCTATTGTTACAGATTCCATACAATGGCAAGGCTACTGGGTACCGCCCGTCACAGTACCTGGCCTAGATCAGCATACCGAGAACCCACCCTAAGTTCCCTACAACACAAAGCCGGAACCATCCCTTACTAGACAGTCCCAAACGAAACAACCCTGCAGTCGGTGCGCAATTCCAACTGCCACTAAGCCGAATAAAAAGGGACCTCTAGACAGGGGTATATCTTGCTCTCAAGTGGGTGCTACCCACGAAGCCTTGCTACACCTCCTCTGTTTTAGCCATTCCCGATTGAAGAGGCTTGAGGCTACGATTACCTTTAGAGAACACATCTCTTAGAATGCTCATCGTCCACCTGACGATGTTCTGAAAGCATTCAATCCATACAAGTTTGTTCCGGGTTCGAACGAAACCGAAGGCATTATCTCGTTACACTCATTTTGGAATCACCCTCAGTGTTAACGACAATAACCCTTGCACTCTGAATCTTCATCTTCACTTGAGATTCACGACCTAACGTTAAATTGGATCGATGTGGTTTTCGGACCCCCAAATATGGAAAAATCCGATCCCGGTCTCATCGAAATCCAAAACTCCATCTTTTAGGTCCAAGTTGTTTTAATGTTTAAAACAATTTCAATTCATTATCTATATCAACACAGATAGGTAATTCATAATATCACAGATAGATAATTCATAATATCACAGATAGATAATTCACATATGAGCATAAATAGATAATCTATATTATTGTCACACTTTAACCAAAGCATCCATATCACACAGCATTATTTATCTCATATCAGAGATTTCAAACCATTCAAGGAAATCCCTATCATCCATCATATATAAACAAGGATTAATAATCACCATTTATAATTAATTTAAAATGAATTAAATTAATTACCTCATCTTTAATTAATTTAAAGTAAATTAAATTAATTAGTTCATCCTTATTAAACTTGCTTATATTACTATTAATTAATTACCCATCAATTAATTAATCATCATCCAATTATTCATTTTAATTAATCATCCCTGATTAATTATCTCTAATTACATTTAAGTAATTATCCTTTAATTATTTTCACAAATTAATTATCTTTAACCAAATATAGGAATTAACCTTTACATTACTTCATTTATTAATTATCTAAAATTAATTACATTACTTAATTAATTACATTAATAAATCCCTTCATTTATTAATTATTTTCAAATAAATCCATTCTAAATTCCAGCATTAATTATAATAATTAATGACCTCTAATTACATTTACTATTTAATTTAATTTCATCAATAATTAATGATCTCTAATTAGTTATTTTATCAATTAATTTTTTTATTAAGGAAACTAATCTTCAAATCACATATATTAATCACCTTGATTAATAACATACAGTAATTAACTATCCTAAATTAATTACTTCCCAATAAACAGACTTAATTAATCCCTTGATTAATTTCAAGTAATTATACTCAAATTACTTCCATTATTAATTACCTCTAATTAATCCTTTGATTAATTATACAAAGTAATTATACTCAAATTACTTTATTAATAAAACACCATCCAATTTATTACATCCAGTAATTATTCATCAATTACTTTTCTAAGTCATTATACCTCCAAATCATCAAGTGATAAATCCAAATTAATTAAACTAAATTAATTAACTCAAATCAATCAAATTACTTAGTTAATTTCAATGAGTAATTAATTCCTTAATTAATTCCCATTAAGTAATTACACTTAAACATTTACAATGATTATCATTAAATTAATAAATCTAATTAATACTAAAAATTTATCACATTAATTAATTATAAAAATAATCTAGTTAATGCCCTTCATTAACCTTTCTTTAATTACCCTTCCAAAGTAATTAACTTAAACATTTGTCATTATTAATTATAAATTTGATTAACCATAAATAATTCATTTATTAATTAAAATTATCGAATTGATTTAAGTGTTAACTATAACTTAATTAATTCTCAATTTCAATTAATTAAATTCTAATCATTTATTAAAAATCTAATCCATGATTCTTAATTATAAATTAAGTATCCCTTAATTAATCAATTTAAACCTTACTTAAATATTTTAAACTTATCATTCCTAATTAATTTAATACAAATTATAAATTATTAATTCTAATTAACTCAATAATTAATGAATTAGAAATCATTAAATCTTCATTAACTTAAGTTAAAACTCATTCTTATTTATGATTTAATCATTACTCACAATAAGTTTGAAAATATTTATTTTCCAAATTACTTCCTAAATTTCATTTTAAATTTTGAGATTTAAAATAAATTCCAAGTTATCCTTAATAAAGTTTAAAACTAATTTTCAAAACCCCTTTAAATTCACATATTTAAAAGCATACTTTAACACTTAAAACTTATTTAAATCAATTTAAATTATAAAACTTTATTTATTCTTAATCTAAAATTCCACTAAACTTGAATTTATAGTTAACCTTTGATTTAAAACTTAGTTTGAACTGGATTTATAAAATTGAATTCGGTCTTTAAATTTTTGAAACAGAACAGGTTTTGAAACCTGTAACTAAGCATCTACTCGAGCCTTCCCACCCTGCTTCGAGTCACAACCCAAGAAACTTCGAGCAAAACATGAATCAACCCGAGTAAAACTTCGAGTTCAAAAATCCCACAACACACCAAACTTTACCAGAAAAATCAAAATGCACGGTGCACATGCACCGTGACTCTGGCAACCTCCATCCATCTATGAAGGCTTCATTACGTCGGCGACCATCACCAGACCCGATCCCGATCACCAGACCCGATCCCGATCACCAGACCCCCTCCAGTTCGACTCGAACTCGAATAAAAAAAAATCTAAACCTGGAAACACACACTAGCCTTATCACCACAAACCTGGCAACACCCCTTGTTCGACGCTCCGACCACCGGAGGCTACCCAACTCCGGGTGTAGCCTCGTCTACCTCCCCTCTACAAAACCCCAAAGGCACGCGACACTCGATCGTATGATGACGCCGTACGAACGAAATTCCACAGCACCTAAAAACTAGGTTTACAAAAAAGAAAACGATGTCATCGCCTCCACGTTGGTCTGACCACCACCACGCCATTTTTGCGAACTTCCCCAATCACTCCTCCACCTCCAGGAGGAAACTCGACTCCTCCAGTCAACGAGATCATCCACGGCAATCCAAAAAGCCCAAATCAGACGAACCAAAACTGCTCTCTGTCCCTAACTCTAAAAATTATAAATCTTGTTTTAAATATCATATTTTTGTATGTAGATTCACTTTGTACGCCTGAATTCTTAAAACAAGAAATTTGTTTTTAAACTTATTTGAAGTTGTACATAACTTTCTTGGTTTCCAAAGACTATTACATGTTGTTTCAACTTTAATAAATTTCTTACACTTAGATTATAATCAAACAAACAACATTTGTTTACCCCCTAAGTTCAAACAATTATTAGATCAAGTGGTGAGGGTTGGTTTACATATCTAATCAAAGGAAAATAAACAATAGTCAAACAGAGTATAAAAGAGAACATATATACACAGATTTGCACAATCATATATATACAAAATACATGTTATCACAGAGAAAATCATGCCCCATATTAACTTAAGATATATTTTTAAATAAAATGTTACTCACCTGAATTTGTGAAAGAACAGAGCATCTAGATTTTGGAAAAAGCTTTGAATTTGCTAGCTGAAGCTTCTCTTGATCTTTGTTTTGTTGAGTTGCTTGTTGTTGAATGTTTGTTTAGGTTTTTAAATGAAGTTTTACCTTAGTTTTTATTTGGCTAGAATAGAAATGAAAAGATGATATGGGGAAAGTAGTTTACAGGGTGATGTTTATAAAACAGGTTACAGGGTATCACACTTTATACAAAATAGTGTATACTTTGTACAATTATCAGAGATAGTTTCTTATCTTGGAGGCTGAGATCGTATATTAATGTACTAGAAAAGATATTTGCATTAGCCAGCATTAAATGCTACTGTCCTTAATATGTTTATTTTCTTCCAGCCTGCATATCTATTTTGATTTGGTTGTTCTTAAGTTTGCATGCCTATACTCGAACCATTTGTTTTCATACTTATCCTATGCAAGCTTACTTAGTTATCATATTTTCTTTGTTCATTAGACTATGCAGATTTTATTTGGAGCTGGCAAATCTTCTTTAGTGCTATTCAAAAATATATGTTACTGTTTGATAATGGAATGTGAATGAATGTCATTCTAACATGTTTTTTAAATATTTAGTGTATTTGTTTTATAATTAACAAAACCATAAAATTTAACTTATGTATATTTGTTTTATTTCTATGTCTAACTTATCACTTAAAATCTTATATTCCTATATGTACATTTTTATTTATTAATATTATTTTAAAAAAATAACACATTTAATAATTTGAAATGATTTATAAAAGAAATTATCTTTTTACTATAACTCCTTACTTTATAATATATACTAAAGTATCATTTGACAAAATTGTATTTAAAACTTATATCTTTAAACCATATTTATCAAGCTATACTTAAAAATAAAACAAAACTTTTTGTTAATAAATTTAAATCTAAACTAAAGCTAGAATAAGTTTTAAACTATTTAAACATTTATCTTAAGTATTTAAACCCATATACTTATTTTAAAAAGCTTATTTTAAATAAATGATAATTCCCAAATCACTAAAAGGTATATTAGAAATTTGAAAACATAATTTATTAGTTAAATTAAAACAAAGTTTTCCTATCTACAATATATACAAATATATATTCATTATAAATAGAAAATAAATTATTAGTTTTAAAAGATAAAATTCACCAATAAGATATTTATTAAAAGAAAAGTACTAATTCAAACCTTATAAATCAAAGATAAACCAAAACAATTTAATATTTAATATAAATTATTAAATTGATATTGCTCAAAAATTCCGGGTTGTCACACAGTCCTTCTGAATTTGTTTCTTTTTTGATACTTCAGGAATTTTTAGAAATTCCTAGTAACAAATGCCATTTTATCATCATCATTTGATCGTTCATCTCCATAAGTAGCATTGTATGCCAGTGTTTTCTTCTCACCTAACTAACTTTCCTTTCTGGCCTACAATTGAACTTCATATAACATTAAATTACCTATTAATTCTTCTACTTCCATTGTATCGATATCATTGGCTTCTTCTATGGCCAGAGTCTTCCGATCCCATTCACTACTATGTAAATTAAGAATGTTTCGGACTTGATCCTTTTCGGTGTATTCTTTTTCTAATGAAATTAAAGCATGTAATATATCTTGAAATCTAGAATACTTGTCACAAATAGACTTATTTGATTTCATTTTAAATAACCGAAATTGGTTAGTTAACATACAAATCTTGGTTTATTTAACCTTACTAGTGCCTTTGTGTGAACTTATAGTATACTCCATATTTTATATGTAGATTTACTCTATTAAATTCATTTTTATTTAGTGAACAGACCAATATATTCATATCTTTGAGTTACTAAGTGCTTGTACCTTTTACATATTTGTCCACTGAGTATATGCAGTCGATGGTTCCCTATACTCACTTTGGGTAATATTCCAAATTTCAAAGTCATTGGATTGTAAATAATTTTCATTCTATATGAGTAGTATGCATAATTACTACCATAAAAAAGTGGGGTTTCAACAGTTGATTGGCCTTCTACAAAATTGTTAAAAAGTGTGTTAATAGTGTTAGTAGCCATTAAAATTTTCAAAACTCAAATTACAAGTTTTTGAAAACCATGTGCTCCGATACCAAATGTGGATAGGGTGATGATAGGTGTGATAACCTAATCTATACTATAGCAGAATGGATCTTAAGGTTATTTTACACTAGAATGAGGGATGAATAGTGTATTTAAACCATTTGTCAATATACTTGCAAATTTCAAACTTTATCATAGAAAATTCAAAAACAGATAATAATACAGTTATAGAACAATCAGATAATAGTAAGTAAATGCAGTTGTAATGACCCAGAATTTCCGTCATTCAAATTTGGAATATTTAATTGATTTAAAAAATTGAAAATTAATTTTATAAGTTAAATAACTTGAATTTCAAATATAGTGATTATTTGATAATTTAATTGTTAAAAATTAATATTTAGAATTGTTAAATAATTGAATCTTGAATTTAATATGAATGAAAACGATTTCTAAAGTTGATTTAAATTCTATTTGAATAAGAAGGAAGATAGTGAACTTTTAATTTGGATTTAAAATTGATTTAACTAATTTTGGAAATTAGTCAATTTAATTAACGAGTAAAAATAGCCTTCTGGGCACTGTCTTGGATTTTGACGAAACCAGTTTCATTGGATCCGTAATAGTGAATTATTATATGCCTTGAATTTTGTGGCAATAGGACGCATCGTTTGGTCGTGCGAGTTCGAAACGCGTAGAAATTAACTAAAGGAATTTTAATTAAAATAATTTGATTTTGAAAAGTTAACTTTCGTATATGATGGAATTGGCACTTGATATATATTCCATTGTGTTCGGAATAGGGGTATAACATATAGAACGCCAGGCGACACGCTTCATTTGGAGTTTGAAATTTTCACTGATGAATAGTGCCGCGAAATTTTCTATATAAGGCCATTCGTTTCTTCCATTTGCTAACCCTAATTCGCAGCCGCCATTTTCCAAACCCACCATCCAATGGCCATCATTTCACGACGATCTAGGAGAAAATTAAGACAAAATGTCCAACAAAAGTTGGAGAGCTTGACTCCACGAGCAAATCTACACGGTCGAATCATCGAATCATTGCTCGACGTGGGAGAAATCATCCCATGTTCATCTGCGTTTTTAGGTTTTGGAGCGCGGCGTTCGCATGCATGCCTGCGCTGAGGTGGGGGGCCGGAGCGTGTTGGCTGGCGCAAGGCGGTAGGGGGTCGGCAATGTGGTGGTTGGTGGTGCAATCATCATCCGTTGATAGATAAAAAAAAGACGCGCGTGAGCTTGGGATGAACGTGTAGAAAGGAGAAAGGGTAATTTAAGATTTAAGATAATTAAGTTTAGTCAATTTTAATTTTAATTATATCGAATGTTTATTAATTCATAACTTATTCGTACGAGGTTCGTTTCGAACACGACAAGTTGCATTGCGCTCGTATTAGTGAAATCTGTGATATGGAGTTGGATTGGACGAAATCGGAGTTAGTTGGAATTTTGGGTTAAAATTGGACGTTCGTTTAATTTTAATTCAAAATGGTTTTGGTGACTATTAAAATCAAAGTGAGTTAATCTCAACTTTTTGGTTAATCAGAAAATATTATAGTCAATAAAATTATTTTTTGGATGTCTAAATATTTTATTGTTGGTTTTGTTGACTGTTTGGATAATTTACTAATTTTTATTAGTAGGATTGGATATATTCCCGCCTATTGGAGCGAATGAGACCTTATACGTTCCCTTGTAAGAGCGGATGACCCTTTGTATACGTATTCCGCCTTGAAGCTGTTGATTTATATTTTTATGATCATATACGGTATGTGATGTAGGGGGACAAGTTGGAGGGATCCAACGCGATTCCTCACACTGTTGATTTTATTTTCATATATATAGTGATATATGATTTGTTGAATGCCGTATTGATGACATGGATATGAATTTGCTTAATTAGTGCTTTAGTAGCACTGGCCTCATTTTGGTATTTTAAAATACTATAAAATAGTGATTTGATTTAAAGGGATTTCAAAGCAATTTTGGAAATTATATATATGTTTTAAATAATTAGTCTTGAATTATTTAAAGGAGTAATTTATTTACAAATCAAAGGTATGATTTTTGGATATTATAAATTGATAGATTTATAAAATATTTTAAATAGAGATTTTTGAACTATAAAATAAAGATTTCTGAAAATCTTAAAATAAGTCCTTCTTTTATAATGAAGGGATACAGTTAAAAGGAAATTATAAATATTTTTACATTAATATTTATTAATCATTTTAGATAAAGTAATATATATATATATATATATATATGTGTGTACATAGATGAAAGATCTATTACAAATGTGAGATTTTGTAAATATAATAATTTATAAAAGTAATATTTTACAAATGAAGTGAAGATTTGTAAAATTGTATTTTTTAATAAAAGTATAGATTTATATGGGTTTTATAAATTAAAGGAAACTAATATCATTTAATAAATTGGAGAATAAATCGAACGGTGGATTTATTATAAGATACAGACTGATATTTTATAAATAGTTGAATATATTTTAGAAATTGAAGGCAAGAATAAATTTGGAATGTTAAATGATATTTCTATAAATAGAAAGGAATTTATCCATATAGAAGTAACATTAAAACGGATAGTGATTGATGTTTTAAATGAGATTTATGAATAAGTGAGATTCATAAAGAAAATAAAGTTATAAGTGGAATTCATAAATAAATGGGTTTTATGAAAGGAAGTTTTTATAAAACGAAAAGAGATTCTTAAATATTGTTTTATAAATATGGAAATAATCGGGTTGAAGATTTAAGAATGGATATTCATCAAGGAAATATATTATGTTCCAAAAGTTGGTTACTCATATTAATATTGTTTAAAGTTGTTAGTAAATATTTTAATAAATTGAAAGGTTAATTATTTAAATTATGATATGGTTTGAAATTAATAATATTGATTATTAATAATATTTTGGTAATTTATTATTATTATTTATATGGTAAAGATTAACAATTGTTTTATTCATAATGGTTTGAATTATTAATTATTATTTTTAAGAGGTTAAAAAGTTAATAATAATTATTTATTTATGATGTTTTCAAGATTCATAAATAGTTTTGTAAACGAACTTGGATTTTTATAAAATGGAGCTTATTAATTGGTTTGAAGATTTTGAAGGAAGGTTATTTACAAGGTAAAGAGGTTATAAATAGATGGATATTTATAAACGAATTTTAGAAATGGGTTGATAGATTTATGAAAAGGAATTTATAAATAATTGCATGGTTTTATAAAGGGTTTAGAAATGACGAATAACTTATAGATGGTTTACAAATGGTTTTAGAAATTTTTAATAGAGTTTATAAATGATTTTAGAATTTGGTAAAAGAGAGATCTTCCGCATTGTTTGATAAATATACTTATACCGATGAGATAAGTATATGGATATTTTCTAAGTATTGAAAATAGAAGGGTTTGTGAATATATCTTTGTAAAAGTATTTTGATACAAGCATGTACAAGATGGTTTTAATTAATGAAAAGATTAACTAAGGAGGCGTAGTGTTGCTTGGTGCTTAACCAAATGTTGGTCTTTCCCATGGAATTAAATCCCTAATTGAATGTTTTTTATTCGATAGTTAAATAACCGACTATTGGAATTTGGACCCAAAAGTAACTTTGGAAATATCTAGAAGAAACACATGAGTTATGTGGCACAGTCATCTTCGATGATGCTGTACTATGAGTGTAAATCTCGTTTCGTTGTTCTAGGACAATGATAAGGAAATCCATCTACTAACGGTAAGGAGGTGATCTCCGTTCTTATCTTTGACTGTTTATTTCCTAAAGAATTGGGGTTGATGTAACGACCCGATATTTTGGACCATTCGCATCCATTATAAGTGTATAGGTAGACACTCATGCCAGAATTGAATTGCTCAAAATACCGCGTTGTTAATTTAAATTTGGCAAAACTAAACATATACAATAAATAAAATAATCACAGATCACAGACACAGAGTAATAAATGCAGCGGAAATAAAAGAGATAGTAGTTCATGAAGCTACTATATAAATGTATAAGTTACATCAGAGTTAGAACAGATACAACGGAAGAGTAATACAATACATCAGATATAAATCAGAATACATCACTGGAATCATCGAATACTGAAAGCAGAATAGATGGCTGGATCTTCAAGCAAAGCTTCAACTCCAAAGGTGAGTCTCGAATACTGGTACACTCAGTCTGACCCGAGCGTAAAGCAAAACACAAGACACTCGAGTCAGGATTAACATTCTTATATTAATAAATCCAACTCAAGTGAAATAGCAATTGAAATACAAGTAACTCAAAGGATGTTTGGAATAACCATCCTTTAAGGATCCGTTAAACTATCTACTATGTAGTAGTGTACGATAAGTAGATAATGTCTATCAGTAATATAAAGATATCAAAATAGTGTTAAGTCATGGCCCATTCCACCCTTAACACATTTTTATTCCCAAAAGCATATACAAGACCGTAGTTTGCCCAAAACCGGAAGTCACCAAAGGGCAATCCATATACTAAAGGTACAAATCAAAATCATAGTGGTCGCGTATAAATGGAATACAAGTATGACAAGGCACATGAGGCAATACCCAAGGTAGTGATACTACCGTTCGCCTGATCCGGACTGGTGAGAACGCAACGCCGCAACACCGTGAAACAACACTCCTAAAATCAAGGGTGCACCAATCGACAACAAGTAATGAGTAGTTCGAAGAAGTGTGTCCACTTGAGGTAGCTAATCCTCCATTGGCCCGGCACGGCTCCTGTTTTAGTCATTTCCAATTTGACACAAGTGTCAAGGCTATCCATTATCATTCTCTTTCTTCAGTCATCACGTACATCATTCCAACCACTTCATTCTGGATCATCACTCCGCGTATAATTATTAAAGTGGTTTTCGGTTTAGATAGAGAGTATATCCATAACCGACTCCGGTCTCTTTAATAACTTTCGTAATTATAACACCGATTGGTCATTTATATATTTCAAAAACCAAATCAAATTCAATTTCAATTTCAATTCGTAAACCAACATTTCATTTCTCTTTCGAAATCAACTTCCAAAATTTACGTTTCAAAACTTCCAAATTCATAATTTCAAAATCTTATAATTCAATTTCAATCCTTATTTAAAACCATTCAAATATTGATTCAAGTTCGTATATAAGTTTCATTTCGAAAACATTTAAATTAACTTAATTTAACATTTAAATCAATTTAAATTCATTTATCGATTTCATTTATTATTCGTTAAGTAAATTTTGCCATTCAAACAATTTCTATTAAATTTCCAATTCATTAAATCCATTATTTAAATTCTACTTCATTATATCAAAACTTACAAATTGAGTTAAATCAAATTCATCAAATCAATTCTTTCAATTACAAGTCTTACATTAATTTCAATAAATCACATTTTATTTCTTGTTAAAGAATTTCAATTTCACTTATTTACTTTCTTAAATAATTTTCCAAAACTTAATTAATAAAGAAAACTCAATTTCAATTATTTACGAAGTAAATTCACTTATTCAAAAGTTCAATTTTTCTTATTAAAGAATTTCAATTCAATTTAATCATTAAATAATTTAATCTTATTTAATTGCTAAATAATTCAAAACTTAATTATTAAATAATTTCAAAGTTTAATAATTTCAAACTTAATTATAATTTCAAACTTAATTATTAAATCATTTCAAACTTAATTCAATCATTTCTCAAATTAAATAAAATTCTTTCATCAATTACATTGTTAATATTTTGTTTCAGATTATTAAATATTCACATTTTCCTTTTATTGAAATTCAAATTTCAACTTCATTTCAAAACCATATTATTTATTCAAATAAAATCTTCATTTTATTTTTAAATCAAATTATTGCCCAATCGGGTTTTATTTAATTCACTATCCTAGGTCAAAGTTCAATTTGGGTATTCATCATTTCAACCCGATTCCATTCCAATTCAAAAATCAAAGCATAACAAGAGAAATTACAGTGTGATAACTGGGATGGTGTCAAAGTAAATAAACAAGTAATAACAACAATCAATAACAATCTAATAATCAATTCAAATAATCCCGAAATAACCGTATTAATTCACATTGTTATTTGTGTAAATTAATATAATTATTTCTAGAATCCACACTATCATTTCATGTAGATTAAAGATTATTACACAAATATTTATACGGTTTTTCACTTGATATCCACTATTCAATTTCATACTATATCAATTTATACAACATACATTCAATGGTTCAAGGTGTAGTTAACACTATTTCTACGTGTCAATTTATTTAACATTTAAAGGGGGTCACATTATACAAATTTAACTATCCTATATCAAATTCAATTGCATATTATTTATCACTTTAACATTAACAATTTAACGTCTAATATAAACATCAACAATCAATCATTTATCAACCAACTGGATCATCATTTCATAAATAACAGATAATGGTGTCAGATGTCACAGGTGAACTGATACAGGTAATAGCATATATAACAGTGTAAATAACTACAGCAGCATATTTCAATTGTCGTTCCAATTGAAATCAAATTTAATAAATAAAAGAACATTAATCGTGAGTGATTGCTCACCTTTCGAGGCTAGAGAATAGACAATGAAATTTAGCTATAGATCCAACACAAATTCCAAAGCAAAGTTAGATGGGCACGATTTCGACGATCAAAGCTGATATATAGATATTGATGAGAATAAATTAGAATCAACTCGATAGAAGTGACAATGATATATATATAAATATATATCGTGATATTATTTCCATGAACCCAATATTTAATTAAAGTCGAAAAATAAAATATATATACTTATAATTAAAGATCATCATTCTTAAAGTATGCATATTCATAAAAATCAAAGATATATGATATATATACAAAACCAATACTTACATATTATAACGACGTTTTATATATAAAATTTTCAAATCGCTATACATATCAACTAAAATTTATATGAAAAATTATATATATATATATATATATATATCAAAATGCGAAATCATTTGTCCAAACAATTTAATGCACGGAATATACACACGAAACCTATAATCTAAATCTATATACATTTCAAATCATTGTTTTAACCAACATATATATTAAAAGTCAATAATAAAGTTAAACACAAATAACTTAAAGTCAAAGTAACTTATATTTCCAAAACAACCCTTTAACAGTATTTGTAAAACAAAATAAAGATCGAACATATCAGGTATTTTATAAAACAAACCAAAAGGACAACTCCTTCAAGATCTCCATAATATAAAACACGTACAGAAACCCTTATAAAAAAAACTATCACTAACACTTACAGAAACCTTTCAAAGATATATATCTAGTCCATATTGTTTAAATCAACCATTACAGTACATATTGAATAAAATATTCATGTCATGCTTCCCTATTTTATAACTGGCGAATGCAAACAATATATATCGCTTAGAATAATATCAACAAAAGCCTTTGAAATTTTTTTTATTTTTTTATTTTTTTTATAATAAATATGGTCAGCCGAATCATACATCCATAATCACATATAAAGTCTCCATATATAAATTATAGTTCAAATGCAAGCAGGTATTGGAAGATATGCAGACCATATGTTAAACATATATATATATATAATTTCCAAACTAGCAAGGTATAAACATATATACCTTACCAAAACATGCTCGGCTGAGCTCCAGTAGTGGAGGAACACGGTCAAGTGAGAAAAGTGATGGAGCTGACAGAAGGGGAGGCACGGCAATTGACAGAGGTATGAAAGGAGGAGGCCATTGGGCACAAAGCTTCGGCAAGGAATATGTTCGGTAAGGAAGATGTTTGGACGGTGGAGGAGAAGCATGGGCGGAGGCCGCTGCTCGGGTCAATGGGCTTGCATTGGAGGTGGTGAGGCATGAGGCGGTGAAGAAATCTCGAGTTAGTCAAAGGCCGAAGAGGGAGGTCGGTTAGGTGGGTGCAAGGCTGGTGTCGGTGTAGAGGGCGGTGAGAAGCGCGTGGTTGTCGGAGGCGCGTTGGTCGAGCTGTGCTTGGTCATGGTTTTGGTGAAGGAAGGTCGACGCGCGGCGAAGGGATGGAAGAAGACGAGCGGGAGCGGTTGCTAGCAAGGGAAAATTTTTATGAAGCTTTATATTTTTTTTTTCTTTTTTCTTTTTTTTTTCTAAAGGACCAAGAAAAAAAATGAAAGGGGAAGGAAATGAATGTTTGCATAATGTAGGAGGAGGCCACGCTTCACAGTTGCCAAGACAAATTCATAAAGTTAGATATATAAATTAAAGTTTTTGAGAAGATGTAACCTGTTCCCAAAAAAATGTGAACAGGCTTTGAATAAATACTTTGTACGTTTTTTTTTCACCACCCAAAAGCATGCACACAAAATATGAAGGGACACAACACACGAACTAGAATAAATAACTTGTAGTGGGAATTTGTGACAGCCAAACCCCCGAATTCAGGAGATATAAATGCATAGTAGCTATTTGAATTAATTATAAGGTGGATGATAGAAGGACAAGGAAACTGAAACGGTTTTAAAATGGTAGCGGTAAGGTTATTTTGTCGTACAATTAGCCGTGCGTCGAACACCGAAATATACAACCAAATATACTATTAAGATCAGTATGACAAGACGATCAAAACAGTATATTGATATCAGTAGTACGATTGCATTATAAAATTCAAAATTTTATACTAGTGGAAAATGCAGCAAAATCATAGAAAAATAAGATCGACGGAGCCAAAGATGTCCGAATTTGGAAAAATGACAAACTGTCATCTTGCTCAGAAGATGGTTTAGAATTTTTCTATGTAAAATATTTAGGTTTCGGAAACATTTTATTTTCATTGCTTTTTAACTGATTAAATTGAAGTGAATTTACGCGCGAAATAAACTTTCATATTTTCGGACGAAAATTTACCAGTTACTATGTTTAACTAAATGCATTCTAAATATCAAATTTATATTTCAAAATTTTATCGTTTAAAATTTCACAAAATTTCAACTAATTACGTTATTAAAACAGTTGAAATTTACGGGTCGTTACACTCTCCCCCACTCAAAACTTTTCGTCCCCGAAAAGGAACGAGGTAGGAGAATAGAAACAACCAGAAAGAAAAACAGATTTGAAATACAAAATAACAATTAATTTAAGCCATATAAATTCAAATTTAAATTAATTGATATTCAATAATTGATTTAATCCATTTGATTACACTAACATCAATCTCAACTATTTCTAAATTCATTATCCTATTATCCAATTATCTTAAATTTACAATTCCTAAAACCATAAATTTTGAATAGTCTTTTATTATTATCATATTTTTCCCAACAATTTAAATTCTTCTTTATTCCAAATTATTGTTAAATTTATTCTACTTAATATATCTTATCCCATATATTTAACCCATATAAATTAATTTAAACCATAAAATTTTCGATTTAGATTAATTTACATCTATTAATTTCTTTTAAATTCAAGGTATTTTCGTATATTGATCAAATTTCAATTTATTAATTCTTTCAAAACAAATTTATTAATTCTTTCCAAAACAAATTTATTATATTCATCTCATTCAATTAACTTATTATTCTATCATCTTTATTAGCATTTTTTTTATTGTATATTATCTAATTACATTTTAACTTCTGAATAATTTAGGTAAGTTATATTGAAATGCAATTTGGTGCTATACAAATAAATTTTTCCCAATTCAATTATTCAAGTTTAAATATTTATTCCAAATTTTGGTTTTATTTATAATTAAAATCATCCTTTAACAAAATTTAAGAATTAGATTTTCGATTAACTTAAACAATGTAGAGATATATATAATATATTTATATCAAATCAAATTAAATTTTAAAATAAGATACCTATATATATGTAAATCAAAATATACTGAAGAAATTCAAATCAAAATATTTCTTTTTCTCAAAACAAAACGGTAGCAAAGCTACAGAATGGTTTCTCCACTTCGAAACTCGAAAATAAATGTCGATGATGCGGCCGCCATCACCGAAATTATTTTCCAGCGACAAAGAGAAGAGCACTGATTTCAACATTTTAAAATTCTTTAAAAACGATTTCTATTCGAAAATACTTTAAATAATATACATTAAAATTCTTTGGAAACAAATTATAGTCAAAATACCTTTAAATAATGTGCATTTTAAACCTTTAAAACCATATTTCGAAATCATTGGAAATTAAATTCTCAAATTCTTAATTTAATTTCATTTCAAATTTCAATCAATTTATAACCAAGTTTATAAATTCATTTATTTATATTATACAATAGTCAATGGTTTACAAAATAATAAATGAAAATCAAATATTATTATTTCAAACAACAATTTATTAGCAATTTAGTTTCATAATATAATCATACAAACTTTATCTTATTTACCAAATTTGAAAACGATCTTGTGTCAGTTTGCTCTGCTCAAGTGTTTTGGAAATCCTATCGATATCGTTGATCAGACGAATCGATCGGAAACCCAAATCAACATCAACAACTCAACAACACAGTATATATTAAAACATTTTTAATATTAATTTACAAATGCACTTCCTCGCTCGACGATACAGGTAGGGATTCCAAAGCAGTATAGAAATTCAAATTTTTATGAATCAAATCAAAGAGAATTTTTATTCGATAATAAGTTCGAAATAGAAGATAAGATAATTCAATTATCAGAATCAGAAGATGGATAAGCTTATTAAATTCACGGGCAACCTTAACCGGGTCGTCCGTAACTTCAAGAGTAAGATTGATGTGGAATTCCAAGGTAAATCAACACTCGATCTCAAGAGATGGAATTTAGGTATAGCAGGGAATAGATAGCACCGTAAACCGAGGATATAGAAATCTCCGGTAAATCGATGCCTATTATAAAGGAGTTTCACCCTTTTACAAATTATTCGAAGTTTGGCGAGACCGCCGATTCACTATAAGGGTCATTCGAAGTGGAGTTATGGGATGCTCCAAAATTGAAAGAAGACGAATAGTGAGGGACATGAATGAATTTCGGAACCGAGGAGAACGTTCCAAAATTCAAAGGAATTGAGTCAAAAGAAGAGATTGAAACTCGAATGAGAGTGATTCTGTAAATACATTTACCCTATATGTTAAGTTTTGCCTAGAGCTACCAAAGCTCTGATACCAACTGTAACGACCCGATATTTTGGACCATTCGCATCCATTATAAGTGTATAGGTAGACACTCATGCCGGAATTGAATTTCTCAAAATACCGCGTTGTTAATTTAAATTTGGCAAAACTGAACATATACAATAAATAAAATAATCACAGATCACAGACACAGAGTAATAAATGCAGCGGAAATAAAAGAGATAGTAGTTCATGAAGCTACTATATAAATGTATAAGTTACATCAGAGTTAGAACAGATACAACGGAAGAGTAATACAATACATCAGATATAAATCAGAATACATCACTGGAATCATCGAATACTGAAAGCAGAATAGATGGCTGGATCTTCAAGCAAAGCTCCAACTCCAAAGGTGAGTCTCGAATACTGGTACACTCAGTCTGACCCGAGCGTAAAGCAAAACACAAGACACTCGAGTCAGGATTAACATTCTTATATTAATAAATCCAACTCAAGTGAAATAGCAATTGAAATACAAGTAACTCAAAGGATGTTTGGAATAACCATCCTTTAAGGATCCGTTAAACTATCTACTATGTAGTAGTGTACGATAAGTAGATAATGTCTATCAGTAATATAAAGATATCAAAATAGTGTTAAGTCATGGCCCATTCCACCCTTAACACATTTTTATTCCCAAAAGCATATACAAGACCGTAGTTTCCCCAAAACCGGAAGTCACCAGAGGGCAATCCATATACTAAAGGTACAAATCAAAATCGTAGTGGTCGCGTATAAATGGAATACAAGTATGACAAGGCACATGAGGCAATACCCAAGGTAGTGATACTACCGTTCGCCTGATCCGGACTGGTGAGAACGCAACGCCGCAGCGCCCACAACACCGTGAAACAACACTCCCAAAATCAAGGGTGCACCAATCGACAACAAGTAATGAGTAGTTCGAAGAAGTGTGTCACTTGAGGTAGCTAATCCTCCATTGGCCCGGCACGGCTCCTGTTTTAGTCATTTCCAATTTGACACAAGTGTCAAGGCTATCCATTATCATTCTCTTTCTTCAGTCATCACGTACATCATTCCAACCACTTCATTCTGGATCATCACTCCGCGTATAGTTATTAAAGTGGTTTTCGGTTTAGATAGAGAGTATATCCATAACCGACTCCGGTCTCTTTAATAACTTTCGTAATTATAACACCGATTGGTCATTTATATATTTCAAAAACCAAATCAAATTCAATTTCAATTTCAATTCGTAAACCAACATTTCATTTCTCTTTCGAAATCAACTTCCAAAATTTACGTTTCAAAACTTCCAAATTCATAATTTCAAAATCTTATAATTCAATTTCAATCCTTATTTAAAACCATTCAAATATTGATTCAAGTTCGTATATAAGTTTCATTTCGAAAACATTTAAATTAACTTAATTTAACATTTAAATCAATTTAAATTCATTTATCGATTTCATTTATTATTCGTTAAGTAAATTTTGCCATTCAAACAATTTCTATTAAATTTCCAATTCATTAAATCCATTATTTAAATTCTACTTCATTATATCAAAACTTACAAATTGAGTTAAATCAAATTCATCAAATCAATTCTTTCAATTACAAGTCTTACATTAATTTCAATAAATCACATTTTATTTCTTGTTAAAGAATTTCAATTTCACTTATTTACTTTCTTAAATAATTTTCCAAAACTTAATTAATAAAGAAAACTCAATTTCAATTATTTACGAAGTAAATTCACTTATTCAAAAGTTCAATTTTTCTTATTAAAGAATTTCAATTCAATTTAATCATTAAATAATTTAATCTTATTTAATTGCTAAATAATTCAAAACTTAATTATTAAATAATTTCAAAGTTTAATAATTTCAAACTTAATTATAATTTCAAACTTAATTATTAAATCATTTCAAACTTAATTCAATCATTTCTCAAATTAAATAAAATTCTTTCATCAATTACATTGTTAATATTTTGTTTCAGATTATTAAATATTCACATTTTCCTTTTATTGAAATTCAAATTTCAACTTCATTTCAAAACCATATTATTTATTCAAATAAAATCTTCATTTTATTTTTAAATCAAATTATTGCCCAATCGGGTTTTATTTAATTCACTATCCTAGGTCAAAGTTCAATTTGGGTATTCATCATTTCAACCCGATTCCATTCCAATTCAAAAATCAAAGCATAACAAGAGAAATTACAGTGTGATAACTGGGATGGTGTCAAAGTAAATAAACAAGTAATAACAACAATCAATAACAATCTAATAATCAATTCAAATAATCCCGAAATAACCGTATTAATTCACATTGTTATTTGTGTAAATTAATATAATTATTTCTAGAATCCACACTATCATTTCATGTAGATTAAAGATTATTACACAAATATTTATACGGTTTTTCACTTGATATCCACTATTCAATTTCATACTATATCAATTTATACAACATACATTCAATGGTTCAAGGTGTAGTTAACACTATTTCTACGTGTCAATTTATTTAACATTTAAAGGGGGTCACATTATACAAATTTAACTATCCTATATCAAATTCAATTGCATATTATTTATCACTTTAACATTAACAATTTAACGTCTAATATAAACATCAACAATCAATCATTTATCAACCAACTGGATCATCATTTCATAAATAACAGATAATGGTGTCAGATGTCACAGGTGAACTGATACAGGTAATAGCATATATAACAGTGTAAATAACTACAGCAGCATATTTCAATTGTCGTTCCAATTGAAATCAAATTTAATAAATAAAAGAACATTAATCGTGAGTGATTGCTCACCTTTCGAGGCTAGAGAATAGACAATGAAATTTAGCTATAGATCCAACACAAATTCCAAAGCAAAGTTAGATGGGCACGATTTCGACGATCAAAGCTGATATATAGATATTGATGAGAATAAATTAGAATCAACTCGATAGAAGTGACAATGATATATATATAAATATATATCGTGATATTATTTCCATGAACCCAATATTTAATTAAAGTCGAAAAATAAAATATATATACTTATAATTAAAGATCATCGTTCTTAAAGTATGCATATTCATAAAAATCAAAGATATATGATATATATACAAAACCAATACTTACATATTATAACGACGTTTTATATATAAAATTTTCAAATCGCTATACATATCAACTAAAATTTATATGAAAAATTATATATATATATCAAAATGCGAAATCATTTGTCCAAACAATTTAATGCACGGAATATACACACGAAACCTATAATCTAAATCTATATACATTTCAAATCATTGTTTTAACCAACATATATATTAAAAGTCAATAATAAAGTTAAACACAAATAACTTAAAGTCAAAGTAACTTATATTTCCAAAACAACCCTTTAACAGTATTTGTAAAACAAAATAAAGATCGAACATATCACGTATTTTATAAAACAAACCAAAAGGACAACTCCTTCAAGATCTCCATAATATAAAACACGTACAGAAACCCTTATAAAAAAAACTATCACTAATACTTACAGAAACCTTTCAAAGATATATATCTAGTCCATATTGTTTAAATCAACCATTACAGTACATATTGAATAAAATATTCATGTCATGCTTCTCTATTTTATAACAGGCGAATGCAAACAATATATATCGCTTAGAATAATATCAACAAAAGCCTTTGAATTTTTTTTTATTTTTTTATTTTTTATAATAAATATGGTCAGCCGAATCATACATCCATAATCACATATAAAGTCTGCATATATAAATTATAGTTCAAATGCAAGCAGGTATTGGAAGATATGCAGACCATATGTTAAACATATATATATAAAAAATTTCCAAACTAGCAAGGTACACTACGCCATAAATGGCCTACTGCAACACAAAAAAAATGTTGGCTCAGGCCCGAAAAATGTTGCCATAGGTCTATGGCAACACTTTTAGGGTGATGCAATTTTTGCCGTTGCCTTAGACCTCAAAGGCAACATTTTGACTATCTAAGGCAACATAAGTAATATTGTTGCAATAGAACCCTATTTGGGTCTATGGCAACACCCATAGGTATCTGTAGCAACATTCCAAAATGTTGCTATAGATATGAACTTTTTGAATTTGTGGGGCCCACAATGTAGAGCATATTTGATTTTTTAATAAAAACAAATATTTATTTAATAAAATGCTATTGCACAGAATTTGATATTTAAACAGTAATTTATTTAAATAAATATTTTATTTCAACATTTGAAATAGTACAAATTCCTGACTCCACTATTTTACAATTCAATGATATATAACACTGATATTCACATATACAGATATTCCTCACTACATCACTCAGTTCACTCATTACATATGCAGTTTCAATTTATACAGACACCGACACTGACAAATATATGCCGAGCCGAAGGCGAGCCGAGTGCCGAGCCGAAGGCGAGCCGAGAAGCGGGTCCGGGCGCAGCGCCGGCGGGGGTCCGGGGCACCACAGTCCGATTCATCCGATTTCGGAAGATCGAGCCTTCTTTGAAACCTGTCTTCAAGCTCATGCACATGTGATTTGACTCTGTCTTCAAGCTTATATCCAGCTGTCCAGTCTTCAATACCTGTCACATATAATTCAAAAGCAGTAATCTGGAAAATAATATTTAACTCGAACAGAAAATGAAAATATTTTTGTTATATTATTTGCCTCAGGTATTTGGGTTGTTTCTTTTCATAAGTGCATAAGCCAAACATGAATGCAACACATGGATACAAGGCAATATGGAAGACAGCAAGCAACAGTTTAAGCAAAAATGCACAAAGGAGAAGCCAAGTGCACAAAGTAGTACTCAACACAGCAAGCAACATAACATGACCAAGAAATGCATGTACATGGATGAACATACATGCATCATAAGGCTTGGTACAAGAAACTACTCAAGTGCAACTACTCAAGTGCAAGTTCATACTCAAGTGCAGCCAGATATGTAGACAAGCCAAAAAAACGAACACGGCACAAGGTCAAACCCGAGTCATCGACTGGATTCAACTCAGGGCCAAGCAACCAACAAAACAAACAAGAACCAGGTTCAGCAAAATATAGACAAGCCAGTGCAAGAAACACAGCAGTACACATAGGCAGCCCATCAAGCAAAAACAGTGAATGCATCAGGCATGTACAAGAGAAACCTAGGCAGTAACATGATATACAGAGGACTTGGAGCATCAGTTCATGTTAAAGAACAAGGTTAGCATGGTACCAGTTCAGTCCAGACCAAGCAAAACCAACAAAGCTCAACACACATATGTTTGTATTCATCATTGCAATCCAACATACCAGATTTCTCAAAGTCCAACAGAAAGATTAAACACGAGATTATAGGAAATAAAGCCTATAAATAAATCCCAATTCATCATCGGCAAAAGCGTGCGAGTGTAACCAAAATCAAGAATATTCAAGTAAACCAGAAGGCAGAAAACATACCAAATAATATCACATCGCACCCGACGACAAAGTCAAAGCAATTCGAGCAATCAATCAAGGAGAACGAAGGAGCAAGCTACCAGGAACGTTTCTCACACTAGATTCGATCAATCAGAGCATCAAAGCAATTAGAATCGAGTGCCCTAGTTTTCACCGAAACCAATTCGACTACCCCCTGCCACTCTGACATCAGGCCCCAACCATGAAATTGCGACCAAATCAGCAACTCCCTGAACCATCGCAATCCCACAACCTTACCTCGAATCACCAGAATCACCAAAAACCTGAACAAAATCGCAAATCCGGAAGTAGTGAGGAAAACTGACGCGAGGCGAAAGAAAATAACGGAAATTGATATGGCCGACAAGGGATAAAAGCAAAGCCAGTTATTCTCCAGATCGAAGAAACAAGGAGGAGCGGCGTCATTTTTTTTAAAGTCGGCGGAATAAAAATTAGGGATCGGAAAATTGGGGGTGAGAAACGAAAGCGGATGAGTGAAAAGTAAAGCGGGAAATGGAAATTGGTAAGGTGTGGATCGATGGTGTGAATCGACGGTTGAGATTTTGTTTTAAATGGTGGTGTGGATCGCTGAGGTGTAATTTTTTTTTTAATTTTTTAATCTGGAAACATCTATGGCAACACTATATAAAAATGTTGCATCGTGTTACACTTGTTTAGCTAGAGCAACACATTTCTATGGCTAAGGTAACACCAAAAATACAACGTTGCAGTAGGACCAAAATTCTATAGCTATCGCAACATTTTAGCTGGCAACACCTTGCAAAAATGTTGCAGAAGGTCATTTATGGCGTAGTGGTATAAACATATATACCTTACCAAAACATGCTCGGCTGAGCTCCAGTAGTGGAGGAACACGGTCAAGTGAGAAAAGTGATGGAGCTGACAGAAGGGGAGGCACGGCAATTGACAGAGGTATGAAAGGAGGAGGCCATTGGGCACAAAGCTTCGGCAAGGAATATGTTCGGTAAGGAAGATGTTCGGACGGTGGAGGAGCAGCATGGGCGGAGGCCACTGCTCGGGTCAATGGGCTTGCGTTGGAGGTGGTGAGGCATGAGGCGGTGAAGAAATCTCGAGTTAGTCAGAGGCCGAAGAGGGAGGTCGGTTAGGTAGGTGCAAGGCTGGTGTCGGTGTAGAGGGCGGTGAGAAGCGCATGGTTGTCGGAGGCGCGTTGGTCGAGCTGTACTTGGTCATGGTTTTGGTGAAGGAAGGTCGACGCGCGGCGAAGGGATGGAAGAAGACGAGCGGGAGCGGTTGCTAGCAAGGGAAAATTTTTTTGTGAAGCTTTATATATTTTTTTTCTTTTTTCTTTTTTTTTTCTAAAGGACCAAGAAAAAAAATGAAAGGGGAAGGAAATGAATGTTTGCATAATGTAGGAGGAGGCCACGCTTCACAGTTGCCAAGACAAATTCATAAAGTTAGATATATAAATTAAAGTTTTTGAGAAGATGTAACCTGTTCCCAAAAAAATGTGAACAGGCTTTGAATAAATACTTTGTACGTTTTTTTTTCACCACCCAAAAGCATGCACACAAAATATGAAGGGACACAGCACACGAACTAGAATAAATAACTTGTAGTGGGAATTTGTGACAGCCAAACCCCCGAATTCAGGAGATATAAATGCATAGTAGCTATTTGAATTAATTATAAGGTGGATGATAGAAGGACAAGGAAACTGAAACGGTTTTTAAATGGTAGCGGTAAGGTTATTTTGTCGTACAATTAGCCGTGCGTTGAACACCGAAATATACAACCAAATATACTGTTAAGATTAGTATGACAAGACGATCAAAACAGTATATTGATATCAGTAGTACGATTGCATTATAAAATTCAAAATTTTATAATAGTGGAAAATGCAGCAAAATCATAGAAAAATAAGATCGACGGAGCCAAAGATGTCCGAATTTGGAAAAACGACAAACTGTCATCTTGCTCAGAAGATGGTTTAGAATTTTTCTATGTAAAATATTTAGGTTTCGGAAACATTTTATTTTCATTGCTTTTTAACTGATTAAATTGAAGTGAATTTACGCGCGAAATAAACTTTCATATTTTCGGACGAAAATATACCAGTTGCTATGTTTAACTAAACCCATTCCAAATATCAAATTTATATTTCAAAATTTTATCGTTTAAAATTTCACAAAATTTTAACTAATTACGTTATTAAAACAGTTGAAATTTACGGGTCGTTACGGGTTAGTTTACGGGAAACTGTCGAATGTTGTTTTGAAGAGACTGGGATTGGATATGTTATCCGAAAACCACTTCGATCCAACTCAAGCGTTCGAAGTAAAGACATCTTGAAGATGATGGAATTGGAGACGGAGTTCTCAAGCATTTCGTTCAGTCCCAGAACAAACTCGTATGGATGAATGCTGGTATTACATTGGTTGCTTGGAGGGCAATATTAGCATTCCAAGATGGTTTGCCAGGAGGAAATGGTAAGAGCTTGGCTCATCGAGCCTCACACCTAGGAAATAAATAAAGCAGGAACATGCAACAGGGTTAAGTGGGTTGCACCCAAGTGGGGTATGATCATCCCAAGTCTAGAGCGATATTCACGTATGCTTCGGGATCCCATTGCGTGGTTGTTGATTGCAACCAAGGGGTGCTTATATTTGGTGCTACTCGAGAAGGGTGTAGTGTCGGTCTTGAGTAGCAGAGGTGAAACGTGTTGTAGCCTCCTGTACACTTGATCTAGAGGTGTACGGATTCGGTGGGTAGACCCTTACCATTTCATAGTTGGAATCCATTCTCCAATACGAGCCTTCGGTTTTGGTTGTAGAGCCTAGTATGCTGGGATTTAATTAATGTAACAATTCTGGCTATGATTAATAAGTATTTGTATCATAGACACTATTATAATATTAGAGCATTTCATATGAAATGTTTTGGTTATTGTAAGGTAAAAACCCGTTCGTGTTTATGTGCGGCGTGGTCTTATGAGATAATTTTGATTTTTGAAAGGTTTCTACAACTTTAAAAGTTCAATTAGGTGTGTTTTCTCATGCTGGTTTTCCAGACCGACTCGGGTGTTATTTTATTATAATGCTCGGGTTAGACCGAGCATATTTACAGGTTGCTTTGGATGCATTGGAGCTCAAGAGACGAGTTGGAGGTCTTCAAGGCGTATACACGTATATGTTTTTTTCCGCTGCTTTGTTATTGAAATTATCAGCAATTGTGAGGATATGATGTTATAACTGTCCAGGCTGATAATTGTGATTGTTGTTGTACTCGGATGGATGTATGTATATAACAGTTTCTCTTTTGTAAGTATCATTGATATTATATTATATTTAGTTCCGCTGCGATTGTGAGATTCTATGTTGTTTTAGTTTGTTTTCACTCCTTCTTCTCTTCTTCTTTCTTCTTTCTTCTTTCTTTCTCTTAACTATCCGTCTTTCCATTTGATTTTGGTTGGACATGTGTGGTTTATTGTCAGCTTGAATTGTATGGAAAAGCGGGTTATTACATGTGGTATCAAAGCTTAGGTTGAGCGAACACCTAGGCTTTGGTAGGAATTTACTCATTTGAGATAGGGTAGGCGAGACCCTAGGATGAGTTTGAGTGTATATATATGAGCGCGTATTTCTTAGTGATTATAAAAATGTTTTATATTATGTTAATTTATCTGTTGAGTGGCTTATGAATTCTGGTCAGTACGTAGGACACCATGATATCGATAGGGGTTTCTAAACACTTAAATAAGGCAAACCGACATAGTATTGTTTTAAAAGTGGGTAAATAAAATAATTTTACCAAAATTATATTTTATATATATAAAAATCAATAAAATTTTAGAAATTATTATGTATGGTGTGTTTGGGTGTTAGTGAATGATAATATTTGATTATTATCATTTGTTGTTG
The DNA here is from genome assembly GCA_030737815.1 of Allium fistulosum. Lineage (NCBI taxonomy): Eukaryota > Viridiplantae > Streptophyta > Magnoliopsida > Asparagales > Amaryllidaceae > Allium > Allium fistulosum. Next base: position 406,442,486 of record CM060908.1, on the reverse strand, counting down.
TTCTAGTAAAGGTTGTTGTTGTTGTAATCCAAATAAAGATATACATCTATAAATTGAGTTATATAAGAAAATAAATTTATAAGCATGATTTATAGAGTATTGTTTATGATTAAATACTCAACATTTGTGAAATGAATTACATAAGAAGTGATATTTTATAAATATGATTTATAAACGGAAAGGAAATGGAATTGCCTGAGTATACTTATAAATATGTTTTGTTAATAAAATTGGATTTAAAATAAGAAGTTTGAGAATTTAAAACCCATTGATTTGGAATTTTTTTTCAAACGTTTGGAAAAATAATAATATTATTATTTTGGATATATTTTGGTTAGAAATATTTTAAAAATGGATTTAAAAGGGAACATAAAGCACTGAACTCACTTCAATCATTGGAAAATAATTCTGGCAATGACTGCAACATCATCAGTATTCATTTTTGAGTTTCTAAGTGAGGGATTGCTACCTAACTAATTTACCATTTAAGTTTTGTTTTGATAAAACAAATTTATTTTAGATTCCAGAGGTGTAATTTAATATATAAGGAGTTATGTATATATATGATTTCAAAATAAAACCAGGCATTAAAAACCTGAAATTTTATCTAAATGTTTTGAGAAAACCTAAGATAATAAGGCTATGTTTGGTTTACCATTTTTAGTTTTGAGTTTTCGTCCATACAAAAATACGCACGACGCATGTATATTATGAAAAATGACCATTTTAGAAAACGAATTTAACACACAAAATAGAAAACAACTTTTTTTCATTTTTCGTGTTTTGAGAAAAACGGAAGCTCGAGCAACAATTCATCCTTCCGTCATTCCTTCATCCACTTTGTGGTCCCCTCCAATCTTCCATTCATCCCTTTCGACCTCCCTTCATTCTTCTCATATTTAGTAATTAATGTTGAAAACTCAAAACATAAAATACAAAATAAACCAAACGACCCCTAAGTTTTTGAACTTATAATTTGAAAATAGTATAAATAAGAAAAGAATTTGGAATCGAGATATGAAATTAAAATTTAACTTAGGTTAAGTTAAATAAATTGAGTAAAGGGTTAAATGAAATTGAAATGGAATTTGAATTGAATTGGATAGAATAATAAAATAAATATACACTTAAGTCGTAAAGTGATTATATAACCCGGAATTGTAAATATAGTATGTGAATAAACTTGAGCCAAATAAATTTCATGAAATTTTAAGTAAATAAGTTTGTATAACTTATAGATTTGAGGAATATTAAGCTAAAAACAAATTCTAAATTTGTTAAATGTGAATGTTAAGGAATGAAAATCATAAATTGAGATAGGTAAATAAATTTAACTTAAGTTAAATAAATGAATTTTGAAATGAAATTTAACTAAGCAAAGTTAATTGAAATTGAATTCGATTTGTAATGAATTAATAAAATGGAAATGAACTTAAGTTATGAAGTGAAAATAAACATTAGAAGTGTTATATGAAAATGTTTGTATTAAAAACTTAAGTAAATTGTTGTATGGAATGGTTAATAAATAATATTAGTATTGATGAAATATACTAAGTGATAATGAAATAAGATTTAACTTAAGGGAAGTTAAAATGCAACGATTTTATAAAATAATCCATAAATGAATTAAATATGGAATGAAATGTTGTTAAACATAATGTGAGTAATTGGATGTGAACCAATGAATGTAAATGGATCGAGCATAAATAAAGTAAATGTAGATGATTGAATGTAAACCCATGAATGTAAATGGATCAAGCATAAATAAAGTAAATGTAAATGATTGAATGTAAACCAATTGAATGGAAGTTAATTGAAATAAATACGTAAGTTGTACGTGTATTATTTTATTCGCATGACCATTTGATCCAGATTGAGTATACGATTTCGAGGTGATTTATACCAATCCGAGTTAGGACTTTTCACTCGATTCTTGACATCGAACCATGGATACGGATTTTTGATTGATTTTGATATTCTCTATCATAGTATATGGCTATGCAAGGAGAATGACGGTAATCGAGAAACCGGATCTGAGTCCGCACTAGAGTGGTCGGGTGAACGATACTAGTTCGGAAATGAAATTGCATGATCGAGCGAGCGATTAGGTATGGTTTTTCGTACAGATGGTATATGTACATCGTGCAGGCCTTAATAAAAATAATGTTGACATTGAAAAATGCAAGTTGATATGATTATGAATTAATTGGATGAACATTAATTGTTTGATGTTTTCTCTAATTGCATTTGCTACATTTGCATATTGATATCGTATTAGTATGTGTTATATATATTGATGTTACTTTTCATTTACTTGTTCTTATTGGTTGTTGAGCGTTTAGTAGGTACGGATGGCGTATGCTTCGCATTTGGAACTCGTTTCTATGCTATATTGATTGTATACGCTTGCTAACATAATAAAAGGTACACATCTTGGATTACATATCGCATTTTTATATTTTTCCCTACGGGATGCCTCATCCTCGAAGATGAGATGTGTATTTGTGATTATATATATTGTAAATTTTTACGATCGAGCCGCTCAAAGGAGACGTTGGCAAAATTTTCCGAAAATTTAAGGCGTTAGAAAATTTTTGAGAATTTTGGGAAAAAAATTTTGATAACTAAAATTTGGATTTTGGTTTTATAACATTGAATGGTATTAGTTAGTAACTAGGAAATGAATTTGAAAACTTAGAAAAGTTTTTATAAAAAGCTACAACTATTTGATTTTGAAAAGTTAAACGACTTAAAAGAATTTGATAATCTATTTCAACCAATTGTTTTTGAAAAGTTAATGGGTTTGGGCATTTTTCTTACTTTGGAAATTTCGGGGACGAAATTCTTTTTAAAGGGGGAAGAATGTAATGACCCAAAATTTCAGTCATTCAAATTTGGAATATTTAATTAATTTTAAATATTGAAAGTTAATTTTATAAGTTAAATAACTTGAATTTCAAATATAGCGATTATTTAATCATTTAATTGTTAAAAATAAATATTTGGAATTGTTAAATAATTGAATCCTGAATTTAATATGAACGAAAACGATTTCTAAAGTTGATTTAAATTCTATTTGAATAAGAAGGAAGAATAGTGAACTTTTAATTTGGATTTAAAAGTGATTTAACTAATTTTGGAAATTAGTCATTTTAATAACAAGTAAAAATAGCCTTCTGGGGCAGTGTCTTAGATTTTGATGAAACTAGTTTCATTAGATCCGTAATAGTGAATTATTATATGCCGTCGAATTTCATGGCAATCAGACATGTCATTTGGTCGTGCGAGTTCGAAACGCGTAGAAATTGATTAAAGGAATTTTAATTAAAATAATTTGATTTTGAAAAGTTAACTTCTGCATATGATGGAATTCGCTCTTGATATATAATCCATTGTGTTCGGAATATGGATATAACATATAGAATGCCAGGCGGCACGTTTTGTTTGGAGTTCGAACTTTTCACAGATGAATAGTGCTGCGAAATTTTCTATATAAGGCCATTCATTTCTTTCATTTGCAAACTCTAATTCATAGGCGCCATTTCCCAAATCCTCCATCCAACGGCCATCATGTCACGGTGAGCTAGGAGCAAAATTAGCCAAAACGTCCAACATGAAAGTTGGAGAGCTCGACTCCACAAGCAAATCTACATGGTCAGATCGTTGAATCATTGCTCGACGTGGGTAAAATCGTCCCGCGTTCATCTGCGTTTTTTTTGTTTCGGAGCATGGCGTTCATGCACGCGCATGCGCTGAAGTGGGAGGCTAGAGCACGTTAGTTGGCGCGAGGCGGTAGGGGGTCAACGATGTGGTGGCTGGTGGTGCAATCATCGATCGTCGATAAAAAAAAAAGACGCGCACGAGCCTGGGTTGAATGTGCAGAAAGGAGAAAGGGTAATTTAAGATTTAAGATAATTTAGTATAGTTAATTATAATTTTAATTATAACCAATGTTCATTAATTCATAATTTGTTCGTATGATGTCCATTTCGAACACGACAAGTTGCGTTGCGCTCGTACCAGTGAATTCTAAGCTATGGAGTTGGATTGGACGAAATCAGAGCTTGTTGGAATTTTGGGTTAAAATTGGATGTTCATTCAATTTTAATTAAAAAGGGAAAGTTTTACCGACTATTAACATCAAAATGAGTTAATCTCACCTTTTTTGTTAATCATATAATATTATAGTCAATAAAATTATTTATTGGATGTGTGAATATTTTATTGTTGGTTGTATTGACTGTTTGGATAATTTACTACTTTTTATTAGTAGGATTGGATATATTCCAGCATATTAAAGTGGATGAGACCCTATTATGTTCCCATGTAAGAGCAGATGACCCTTTGTATACGAATCCCACGTTGAAGCGGTTGATTTATATTTTTATGATTATATACTGTATGTGATGCAGTGGGACGGGTTGGAGGGATCCAACGGGATTCCTCACACTGTTGATTTTATTTTCATATATATAGTGATATATGATTTGTTGAATGCCATATTGATGAAACGGATATGACTTTGTTTAATTAATGCTTTAGTAGCACTGGGCCTCATTTTTGGTATTTTAAAATACTATAAAATAGTGATTTGATTTAAAGCGATTTTGGAAAATTATATATATGTTTTAAATAATTAGTCTTGAATTATTTGAAGGAGTAATTTATTTAAAAATAAAAGGTATAATTTATGGATATTATAAATTGATAGATTTATAAAATATTTTAAATAGAGATTTTTGAATTATAAAATAAAGATTTTTGAAAATCTTAAAATAAGTCCTCTTTTATAATGAAGGGATAAAAGAAATTAGAAATATTTTTACATTAATATTTATTGACCATTTTAGACAAAGTAATATATATATATATATTTATATTTGTATATATATATATATATATTTGTATATATAAGTTTGAAATATCCATTTAAGTCACCTTTAATCAAATTTCAAGTTGTAAAACACTTCTTTAAAATTTCAAATTCAATAAATTTCAAATCAAACTTATTTAAATATAATTCTTAAATAAAATATAATTTCAAATCAATTTCAAATTTACCTTTACAACCCAAATCATTACAAACTCTATATTCAAAAATATAATTTTAAATAAATACTTAAACATATTGTACATCAACTTATTAAATCAACTTTAATAAATCTTTAAAATCAATATTTATTAAAACCATATATTTCTTTTCAAAACCATAGAAATCGTTTTTAAAATATTTATATATAGACCAACGGTGTCTGTATATAATTTTCTACCCTATGGTCAAGTACTGATACATATATTTATCATTTCAATCCGCAATTTAAATATATATGGGTATATATATCATTTCAACCTGCAATCCCAAATTCAATTAAATGAAAATCGCTTGGGTTTATCATTTCAACCCATAACGATTTTCTCCTATTCTACAAGATCGTTTGGGTATGTATCATTTCAACCCATAGTGAATTCTATACTAACAGGAACTTGCAGTGTGATAACAGATATGATAATAATATAACAACAGTAACATGCATATATCATCAGTATAAATAACAGATAATGGTGTCAGATGTCACAGGTGAACAGATATAGATAATGGCATATATATAGCAATGTGAATAACTAACAGCAGCATATTTCAATTGTCGTTTCAATTGAAATCAAATTTAATAAATATAAGAACGTTAATCGTGAGTGATTGCTCACCTTTCGAGCCTAGAGAGAAAAGACAATGAAATGGGTTACGGATCCAAGCACGAGTTCCAAATTAAAGCAAGATTGGCGTGAATTTGACGGATAAGCTGATAATAGGAAATTGATGGAAACGAATCAGAATTAGCTTGATATAGACTCAAACGAAATGTAATTTATTATATTTTCTTAAACCAATATTAAATTTTAAAATAGTATATATATATATATATACACACACACAAATTCAAAATAAATACTAAATCTAAACAGCAATAAATAAAACCTCGGTCTATTTATTAAAACCCAAACTTATGTATACTTATCTATATAATAAGTATATACACATATACAAGCTCATATTCATAAAAAAATAGAATAAGATATATATATATATATATATGTGTGTGTGTGTGTGTGTGTGTAAAATTTTCAAATTAATATTTGACTTTAACACTTATAAAATAATACGTATATATGTTCGGAGACTAAACGCATCCAATAAAATCTTTAAAATCATAAATCATTGAACACCCTTACTGACCAAAATAAACTAAACTAATATATATGTTTTGAATGGATAGGCTCTGTGTTGTACTGCAACAAAAACTGATCTTCATATAATTAAAGTATGTAGACAGACACATACGAAAAATACCAATATATACATCTATAAATTTGCTAACAAGTAAATACACTTTATACATAACAGATTATGGATAGATACTATATATATATAACCAGGATTTTTTTCAACTTCAATACAATATATAATAGAACATATCACCGCATATAAAATCAGCATTTACACCCATATAATATCAATAAACCTTGGTTTTATCTTCACAAATCAAACTTATATGTTTACACAAACAATATGACTTTATATTACTTTCATGTATAATTTTGTATATATAGGATTCACATAACACAATATAATAACGGTACAAACCAAAATAACCCATATATACATACTTTACTGGAAAATAAAATTAAAAAAATAAAAATCAGAGTCTAATATATAACTACTTTTAAACATACATATATACAAAATATATGACAAAGGAAGAAACCGATATGTAAACTAAAGAAGAAAACGAGCAAGCTTACCTCAACAACGTCTGTAAATTTCAGAGCTTTGCATGCAAACACATATATGCATACAAGATGAGAAGCATCGCAGCACTTGCTCAGCCGCAAGGAAGCGAGGCGTTGAAGTCAAGGAAGGGACATGCTTGGGTGGTTGCTACCGATTTGGCCGAGGTTGACACACTAGGGAAGGTGGCCAGGTCAGAGCCGTGCTGAGGTGGAGTGGGATGGTGAGATGTTCGGGTCAAAATGGAAAAAGCTGGGTACGAGCAAGATCTGGCTCGAGAAAATGAAGCATAGCAAGGTCGGAGTTATCAGGTTTGCTAAAAGGGAGTTGGGCGAATGAAATTATCACAAGCAATATGTGTGAATGCCTTTTCTATATTATTTTATATTTCGTAAATGAAATAACAGAAAGAAAGAGGAAGGAACGAGAGAAAGTGCGTATAAATTGGAACCATCAATTATAAATTAAATGGATGGGAAAAGGGAATGTAACGGATGGGAATTTGTGTAGCACGAGAATTTATGATGTAATGAAAGGAAATGAACGTTGTTTTTCAAACGGTTGAAAATTTGAAAGGTCACAAATATTATAGAACTTAAAATGGTACCGATACCGATCACCATTTTATAAATTCTACCGTACACCGGATATCAAAACACAGAGTTGAATATACCGTAGTGATCAGCACGACGAGACGATCAAAACGGTATACAGATATCAGTCGTATGATCATCCTATAAAAGGTCGATACGGACAATGATATACATTGTTATTTCGTACAGAAAAATCCAAACGGAGCTAGAAACGTCCGAAATTCGCGTAACGAATTACGCAGTTTTATTCAGAGAGTTCTAAATAAATTTTCTCATGTTGAAATATTTAGGTTTCAGAACACTTTTATTATCATCAATCTTAACTGATGTAAATTGGAATAAAATTACACAAGAAAATAAACTTTCACATTAACTGATGAAAATTTACCAACTGTTATGTTTAAGTAGACGTATTTCAAATATCAAATTTAAATTTCAAAATTTTATTGTTTAAATTTCTCAAAATTTCAATTAAATATATAAATAAACAAATAAAATTATCTAAAATTTACGGGTCGTTACACTCTCCCACACTCAAAACTTTTCGTCCCCGAAAAGGAAGGAGGTAAGAGAATGGAACAACCAGAAAGAAACTAGGTTGGAAAACAGAAATAAACAATTATTTTAAGCCATATAAATTTCAATAATTAATTAATATTTAACAATTTGGTTCAATCCACCTGAGTTCACTTAAGTTAAATCAATCCATCTATTTCTAAATTCATTATCTTATTGTCTAGTCATCCTCAATTTGCAATTTCTAAATCATCAATTTGTATAATCATTTATTATACTCATATTTTATTCAACAAATTTAATTCTTTTATTCCAAATTATTATTAACTTTATTCCACTTAATATGTCCTATCACATGTATTTAAACCATATAAGTTAATTTAAACCATATAAATTTCAATTTAAATTAATTAACATTCAGTAATTAATTTTTAAATTCAAGGTATTTCCATAAGTTAATCTAATTTCAATTTATTAATTCCTTCAAAACAAATTTATTTGTCTCATCTATTTTTCAATTAACTTATTATTCTATTTATCTCTATTAACATCTTTATAATAAAATTTAGGTGTATAACATTTATTATAACACTCAAAATTTTCCTTATAAAGTCATTTTATATTGTATATTATCTTATTACATTTTTTAACTTCTGAATAATTTAGGTAAGTTATATTGAAATGTAATTGAGTATTATACAAGTAAAATTTCCAATTCAATTATTACAAGTTTAAATACTTATTCAAAATTTAGCTTTATTTATAATTGAAAACATCCTTTAACATAATTTTTAAGAATTAAATTTCCATATAATTTCAAACCGTTTAGAGATAATTATGTATATACTATATATATTAAATCAAAATAATATACCCATATATATATATATATAAATCAAGTCATACTTAAGTAATTCAAATCAAAATATTTTTCCAAAACAAAACCGTAGCAAAGCTACAAAATGGTCTCTTCACTCCGAAACTCGAAAATGAATGTCGATGATGCGGCCGCCATCACCAGAATTATTTTCCAGCGACAAAAGAGAAGAGCATTGATTTAAACATTTAAAGTTTCTTTGAACGATTTCTATTTGAACTAAATAATATACACTTTAATACTTTAAAACCAAAGTTTGAAATCACCGGAATTCAAATTCTCAAATTCTCAGTTTAAATTCATTCCACATTCTAAATCAGTTTATAAACCAAGTTTATAAATTCATTTAGAACAATAAATGATAATCAAATATTACCATTTCAACAACCAATTTAATTAACTTTTTTTAAATTCTAGAAAATTATACTTATATATTTATAATATAATCATACAAATTTATTTCATTTACCAAATTTGAAATCAATATTGTTTCAGCTTGCTATGTTAAAGTGTTTTGGAAATCCTATCGATAGCGTTGATCAGACGAATCGATCGAAAATCCCAACCAACATCAACAACTCAAACAACACACTATAAACATAAATATTTTATATTAATTACAAATACACTCCCTCACTCGAAGGTACAAGAATGGATTTCAAAACAAGGATAGAGATTCAAAATTAGAGGAACTCTAATCAATTAGTATTTCTGATTCGAAGATAAGCTCGAACGAAGATGACATAATTAAATAGTAAAAGGGAAAGGATGGATATACTGATATTAATCGTGGGCAACCGTAACCGAGTTAACCGCGACTACAAGAATATGATCGATGTAGAACTCTGAAGCAAATCTACATCTGATCTCAAGGGATAGAATTCGGGTATAGCAAAAGATAGCAGCATCGTAAACCGAGGATATAGAAATCTGCGGTGAATCAACACTGATTGCAAAGGAGTTTCACCCTTTTACAAATCATTCAGAGATTGGCGAGACCACCGATTTATTACAGAGGTCATTCGAAGTGGAGTTATGGGATACTCCAGAATCAAGAAGACACGAATAGGGGAGACAAGAATGGACTTTGGAACCGAAGGGAACGTTCCAAAAATTCAAAGGAAACCAAGTCAAAGAGGAAGAGATTCAAGCTCGAACGAAAGTGATTCTGTAATTAAATTTACCATATAAACTGAGTTTGCCTAAAGCCAAAGCTCTGATACCACATGTAACATCCTGAAATTTTCAACCATTCGCATCCATACATGTTGGATTTGAATTGCTCAAAATATCAGATTGTTGATTTAAATTTGGCAAAACTCAACATATACAGTAAATAAATAATCACAGAATCACAGACACAGAGTAATAAAACAATAATGCAGCAGAAACAAAAGGATAGTAGTTCATGAAGCTACTATACATATATAAATCAGAGTTAAACAAGATACAATAGAAGTCACGAATATAAAGATGTCTCAATACAATAGTCAAAGACAAGATCTGAATACATCACTAGAATCAACTGAAAAACTGAAAGCAGGATATATAGCTGGATCTCCAAGCGAAGCTCCAACTCCAAGGTGAGCCTCGAAAACCGTATCACTCAGTCTGACCCGAGCGTAAAGCAAAACACAAAACACTCGAGTTAGGATTAACATTCTTATATCAATAAATCCAACTCAAGTGAAATATCAACTGAAATACAAGTAACTCAAAGGATGTTTGGGATAACCATCCTCTAAGGATCCGTTAAACTATCTACTATGTAGTAATATTCGCTATTATAATAATGTCTAATTATAAAATAAACATACTTTTAAATAGCGTTAAGGCTTTACATTTTCCATCTTAACACGTAATAGTGCCAATAGTCTATACAGTACCTACATACCTCGAAAGGCTATGAGAAGATACTCTATAGGTACGACACAAATAGAAACTCGCAGTAAAGCTCGATATGGTAGGTGACACGGCACAACGAAGCAATGCCAGGGTAGATATACCAATTACGCACACGGGCTGGTGGAAACGCATAGCAGCCACTATCGCCCACCGCGGAACACACTCCCAAATCAAAAATCGAAGGGTGGCTACCAAATCAATCACAAGTAATAGAATAGTATCTAAGAAATGTGTCCGATCAGAGGTGTTACCTCATTGGCCCGAGATCGCTCCTGTTTTAGCCACCTTATGTTAACTCACGGGAGTTAGGTCCATGTATATACCTCAAAAAGGAAATTCACCACCATCCTACTTCATTTTGGAATCTCCACCGTGTACACAGTTGTTAAAGTGGTTTTCGGTATCGACAGAGAGTATGCCCATATCCGATCCCGGTCTCTTTAACAACCAACGTTATTATAACACCGCGGTCATTTCAAAATAGTTTATACTTCAAAACCAAAATATCATTTCCATTTCAAAACCCAAATCAATACGATATCATTTCCATTTCAAATATATCCATTTCCAAAATCATATCAAAATCCAAAGTTATAATGCTTTCGAAATCAGTCTTTTAAAAATCAAAACACTTTGGTAATCACAGCTTTGAAATCATAACATTTTGGAAATCATAAAACTTTGAAATTATAGCATTTTGGAAATCATAACACTTTGAAATTATAGCATTTTGGAAATCATAACACTTTGAAATTATAGCATTTTGGAAATCATAACACTTTTCCCTTAAACAGTTTAGATATTAAAACTAGTATATAAAATAAAATAGTTTATATAAATAGTTATAAGTTAAAATAGTTTATAAAATAATTTATATTAAAAATGATTTATAATAAAATAGTTTATATTAAAATAAATTTATAAAGTAAAATATCAATAGTTTTAAATATAATTTTAAATTACTTTATAAAATAAAATAGTTTCCTCAACTTTCACAAATCGATTCAAATCAATTCGAATTCGAAATTCAAATTTAATCAAATCTAAACCATCAATTTCGATTCCAATTCAACTAAACATTTTCAAGTTATATCGATTTCAAATACCGATTTCAACCATAAATAAACCATTTCAATTTCAATATATTTCAAAGCTACAAATATTCCACATTTCAAAACTGAATTCGATAATTATATATATATATATATATCAATTTACTTTTCTATTATTTAGTTTTGAAATATTTACTTAATTATTTCAATATCATTTAAATACAGCTTAAATTTTTAAAATACCCCATTTAAATTTATATAAGTTTGAAATATCCATTTAAGTCACCTTTAATCAAATTTCAAGTTGTAAAACACTTCTTTAAAATTTCAAATTCAATAAATTTCAAATCAAACTTATTTAAATATAATTCTTAAATAAAATATAATTTCAAATCAATTTCAAATTTACCTTTACAACCCGAATCATTACAAACTCTATATTCGAAAATATAAATTTTAAATAAATACTTAAACATATTATACATCAACTTATTAAATCAACTTTAATAAATATTTAAAATCAATATTTATTAAAACCATATATTTCTTTTCAAAACCATAGATTTCGTTTTTAAAATATTTATATATAGACCAACGGTGTTTGTATATAATTTTCTACCCTATGGTCAAGTAGTGATACATGTATTTATCATTTCAATCCGCAATATAAATATATACGGGTATATATATATATCATTTCAACCCGCAATCCCAAATTCAATTAAATGAAAATCGCTTAGGTTTATCATTTCAACCCATAACGATTTTCTCCTATTCTACAAGATCGTTTGGGTATGTATCATTTCAACCTATAGTGAATTCTAAACTAACAGAGAACTTGCAGAGTGATAACAGATATGATAATAATATAACAACAGTAACAGGCATATATCATTAGTATAAATAACAGATAATGGTGTCAGATGTCACAGGTGAACAGATACAGATAATGACATATATATAGCAATGTGAATAACTAACAACAGCATATTTCAATTGTTGTTTCAATTGAAATCAAATTTAATAAATATAAGAACGTTAATCGTGAGTGATTGCTCACCTTTTGAGCCTAGAGAGAAAAGACAATGAAATGGGTTACGGATCCAAGCACGAGTTCCAAATTAAAGCAAGATTGGCGCGAATTTGATGGATAAGCTGATAAAAGTAAATTGATGGAAACGAATCAGAATTAGCTTGATATATACTCAAACGAAATGTAATTTATTGTATTTTCTTAAACCAATATTAGATTTTAAAAGAGTATATATATATACACACACACAAATTCAAAAATAAATACTAAATCTAAACACCAATAAATAAAACCTCAGTCTATTTATTAAAACCCAAACTTATGTATACTTATCTATATAATAAGTATATACACATATACAAGCTCATATTCATATAAAAAATAGAATAAGATGTATATATATATATGTAAAATTTTCAAATTAATATTTAACTTTAACACTTATAAAATAATACGTATATATGTTCGGAGACTAAACGCATCCAATAAAATCTTTAAAATCGTAAATCTTTGAACACCCTTACTGACCAAAATAAACTAAACTAATATATATATATATATATGTTTTGAAATGGATAGGCTCTGTGTTGTACTACAACATAAACTGATCTTCATATAACTAAAGTATGCAGACAGACGCATACGAAATATACCAATATATACATCTATAAATTTGCTAACAAGTAAATACACTTTATACATAACAGATTATGGATAGATACTATATATATAACCAGAATTTATTTCAACTTCAATACAATATATAATAGAACATATCACCGCATGTAAAATCAGCATTTACACCCATATAATACCAATAAACCTTGGTTTTATCTTCACAAATCAAACTTATATGTTTACACAGACAATATGACTTTATATTACTTTCATGTATAACTTTGTATATATAGGATTCACATAACATAATATAATAACGGTACAAACCAAAATAACCCATATATACATACTTTACTGGAAAATAAGATAAAAAATTAAAAATCAGAGTCTAATATATAACTACTTTTAAACATACATATATACAAAATATATGACAAAGGAAGAAACCGATATGTAAACTAAAGAAGAAAACGAGCAAGATTACCTCAACAACGTCTGTAAATTTCAGAGCTTTGCATGCAAACACATATATGCATACAAGATGAGAAGCATCGTAGCACTTTCTCGGCCGCAAGGAAGCAAGGCGTTGAAGTCAAGGAAGGGACATGCTTGGGTGGTTGCTACCGAGTTGGCCGAGGTTGATATGCCAAGGAAGGTGGCCAGGTCAGAGCCGTGCTGAGGTGGAGTGGGATGGTGAGATGTTCGGGTCAAAATGGAAAAAGCTCGGCACGAGCAAGATCTGGCTCGAGAAAATGAAGCATAGCAAGGTCGGAGTTATCAGGTATTCTAAAAGGGAGTTGGACGAATGAAATTATCACAGGCAATATATGTGAATGCCTTTGCTATATTATTTTATATTTCATAAATGAAATAACAGAAAGAAAGAGGAAGGAATGAGAGAAAGTGACGAGTCAGCATATAAATTAGAACCATCAATTATAAATTAAATGGATGGGAATAGGGAATGTAACGGATGGGAATTTGTGTAGCACGAGAATTTATGATGTACTGAAAGCAAATGAACGTTGTTTTTCAAATGGTTGAAAATTTGAAAGGTCACAAACATTATAGAACTTAAAAATGGTACCGATACCGATAACCATTTTATAAATTCTACCGTACACCGGATATCAAAACACAAGAAAATTAGTCGTATGATCATCCTATAAAAGGTCGATACGGACAATGATATACGTTGCTATTCCGTATGGAAAAATCCAAATGGAGCTAGAAACGTCCGAAATTCGCGAAACGAATTACGCAGTTTTATTCAGAGGGTTCTAAATAAATTTTCTCATGTTGACATATTTAGGTTTCAGAACACTTTTATTATCATCAATCTTAACTGATGTAAATTGAAATAAAATTACACAAGAAAATTAACTTTCACATTAACTGATGAAAATTTACCGGCTGTTATGTTTAAGTTGACGTATTTCAAATACCAAATTTAAATTTCAAATTTTTATTGTTTAAAGTTTCACAAAATTTCAATTAAATATATAAATAAACAAATAAAATTATATAAAATTTACGGATCGTTACAGTGTATGTATGTATGTTTATGTATATGTATATGTGTACATATATGAAAGATTTATTATAAATGTGAGATTTTGTAAATATAATAATTTATAAAAGTAACATTATACAAATGAAGTGAAGATTTGTAAAATTGTATTTTGTTAATAAAAGTATAGATTTATAAAAGGTTTTTCTAAATTAATGGAAACTATTATCGTTTAATAAATTGGAGAATAAATCAAACGGTGGATTTATTATAAGACACAGACTGATATTTTAGAAATAGTTGGCTCTATTTTGGAAATTGAAGGCAAGAATAAATTTGGAATGTTAAATGATATTTTTATAAATAGAAAGGAATTTATCCATATGGAAGTAACGTTAAAACGGATGGTGATTGATGTTTTAATTGAGATTTATGAATAAGTGAGATTCATAAAGAAAATAAAGTTATAAATGGAATTCATAAATAAATGGGTTTTATGAAAGGAAGTTTTTATAAAATGGAAAGAGATTCTTAAATGTAGTTTTATAAATATAGAAATGACTGGGTTGAAGATTTAAGAATGAATATTTATCAAGGAAATATATTATGTTCCAAAAGTTGGTTACTCATATTAATATTATTTAAAGCTGTTGGTAAATATTTAAATAAATTGAAAGGTTAATTATTTAAATTATTAATATGGTTTGAAATTAATAATAATGATTATTAATAATATTTTGGTAATTTATTATTATTATTTATATGGTAAAGATTAACAATTGTTTTATTCATATGGTTTGAATTATTAATTATTATTTTAAGAGGTTAAATGTTAATAATAATCATTTGTTTATGATGTTTTCAAGATTCCTAAATAGAGTTTTGTAAACGAACTTGGATTTTTATAAGAGAAGCTTATAAAATGGTTTGAAGATTTTAAAGGAAGGTTATTTACAACGTAAAGAGGTTTATAAATAGATGGATATTTATAAACGAATTTTGGAAATAGGTTGATAGATTTATAAAAAGGAATTTATAAATAATTGCATGCTTTTATAAAGGGTTTAGAAATGACTTGAGGAATAATTTATAGATGGTTTATAAATGGTTTTAGAAATGTATAATGGAGTTTATAAATGATTTTAGAATTTGGTAAAAGAGAGCTTCCTCAATGTTTGGTATATATACTTATACCGATGAGATAAGTATATGGATATTTTCTAAGTATTGAAAATAGAAAGGTTTATGAATATATCTTTGTAAAATTATTTTGATACAAGCATGTACAAGATGGTTTTAATTAATGAAAAATTAATTAAGGAAGCTTAGTGTTGCTTAGTGCTTAACCAAACGTTGGTTTTTCTTATGGAATTAAATCCCTGATTGAATGTTTGTTATTCGATAGTTAAATAACTGACTATTAGAACTTGGACCCAAAAGTAACTTTGGAAATATCTAGAAGAAACACATGAGTTATGTGGCATAGTCATGTCCGATGATGTTGTACTTTGCGTGTAAAACTTATTTCGTTCTTCTAGGACAATGATTAGGAAATCCATCCACTAACGGTTAGGAGGTGATCTCCGTTCTTATCTTTGACTGTTTATTTCCTAAAGAATCGGGGTTGAGTTTACCAAAAACTGTCGAATGTTGTTTTGAAGAGACCGGGATCAGATATGTTATCCAAAACCACTTCGATCCAACTCAAGCGTTCGAAGTAAAGACATCTTGAAGATGATGGAATTGGAGACGGAGTTCTCAAGCGTTTTGTTCAGTCCCGGAACAAACTTGTATGGATGAATGCTGGTATCGCATTGGTTGCCTGGAGGGCAATATTAGCATTACAAGATAGTTTGTTGGAGGAAATGGTAAGAGCGTGGCCTCTTCGAGCCTCACACCCTGGAAATGAATAAAGCAGGGACATGCGGCAGGGCTAAGTGGGTCGCACCCAAGTAGGGTATGATCGTCCCAAGTCTAGAGCGATATTCATGTATGCTTCGGAATCCCATTGTATGGTTGTTGATTGCAACCATGGGGTGATCATATTCGGTGCTACTTGAGAAGGGGGTAGTGACGGTCCTAAGTAGCAGATGTGCAATGTGTTGTAGCCTCCTATACACTTGATCTAGAGGTGTACAGATTCGGTGGGTAGACCCTTACCCTTTCATAGTAGGAATCCATTCTCCAATACAAGCCTTCGGTTTTGGTTGTAAAGCCTAGTATGCTGGAATTTAATTAATGTAACAATTTTGGCTATGATTAATAAGTATTTGTATCTTAGACACTATTATAATATCAGAGGATTTCATATGAAATGTTTTGGTTATCGTAAGGTAAAAACCCGTTCGTGTTTATGTGCGGCGTGGTCTTACGAGATACCATTGATTTTTGAAAGGTTTCTATAACTTTAAAAGTTCAATTGGGTGTGTTTTCTCACGCTGGTTTTCCAAACAGAATCAGGTGTTATTTTATTATAATGCTCGGGTCAGACCGAGCATATTTACAGATTGCTTTGGATGCATTGGAGCTCAGGAGACGAGTTGGAGGTCTTCAAGGCGTATACACGTATATGTTTATTTTTCGCTGCTTTGTTATTGAAATTATCAGCAATTGTGAGGACATGATGTTATAACTATCCAGGCTGATAATTTTAATTGTTGTTGTAATCTGATGGATGTATGTTTATAACAATTTCTCTTTTGTAAGTATCATTGATAATATATTATATTTGGTTCCGCTGTGCTTGTGAGATTTTGTGTTGTTTTAGTTTCTTTTCTCTTCTTCTTCTCCTCTTTTCTTCTTCTTTCTTCTTTCTTTCCCTTAATTATCCATCTTTCCATTTAATTTGGGTTGGACATGTATGGTTTATTGTCAGCTTGAATTGTACAGAAAAGCGGGTTATTACAGTAGTAAAGGTAAAGGTAAAGAAGACACCAAGAATTTTATACTGGTTTAGATTCTCAATCATATATCCAGTCTTGTGTACAGTACAAAATATCACTAATCACATCTTGACTTTAAATCAGGTGGCAAGAACACCCTCTGCACCTCTTGACTTTGACTCGAGTGGTAAGAACATACACTAAATTTGACTCGGGTAATCAGCATACTGTCTGGAATTTGGCTTGGATAACTAGAACACTTGTCCTGTCTTTGACTCAGGAGGCAGGACAAATCCCTTTACAATCTCATTTTAACTTTCACTTGGGTGGTTAAGATCACCCTTTTACAAGTAGTAATAGTGGACTACAGGAATCGAATCTTTCGATCACAATTCCAAGTAGTTTGTTGATACAATTTCTTATAGACCTTTAGTAGCTGAACAGCTTTTCTTTTGAGTAGAACCGGTGAAGATCAAAGAGTTAATGGTGTAGAATAGAAGTTGATCTTTTTGTATGAATGTAGAGAAAGAGAATTAATGTAGAAATCGACAGCACTGCGTTGAAATCTTAAAGAGAATGAAAGAGAAGTGAGAGATAAAAAAAGTTGTTAGCATTATTGTTAAAAATTCAAAATTAAAGGCCATTAAATAAAGGTTGAAGGGTTGCATCGATTCGTGAAAATAAACCATGATTTCAACGCAAATAGAGGTTGAAGGGTTACACTCGGGTCTTTAACATGTAATCTAAGATTCGATAAAATAATAACATAAATGTTTTGAGCTCTCTGTGCCTTTATTCTTGAATTCTTCAAAACTCATGAGTCTTCAAATATATCTCGATCAACTCTTGGTTTATACCAATCAGTTCTTCAAGCTTTTATTCATCACTTATATAAACTAATTAAATATTCTTGATATCCCACACAATATACTATATAACCCGAGAAAACATTAGTAACAATATTTATATGGTTGTTGTCATCAAAATCAATACTTGGGTATCAGCAACACGGGCAGAGGAAGTGCCTTTGTTATTATGGGCATATAGAACATCTACTAGATCCCCCACCAGACACGCTCCATTTTCTTTAAAATATGGTTATGAGGCCATGATACCATTCAAAGTAGATGTAAACTCACACTGACTCTTTTCATAGGTGGTGAAACATTACCCACACCTAAAAGAAGCGCCTTGGACTTCTTACAGGAAAGAAGAGATAAAGTAGCGATCAGATCCATAGTTTATAGAAAGAGAATGGCTAGAACATATAACCCACGACTCAAAAAAGGAAATTCCACAAGGGATATTTAGTCCTAAGAAAAATAACGACCGATACAAAGGACCCAACAGGATAAGTACTTGGACCAAATTGGGAAGGACCTTTCGTAACTGTAGAAACACTCTTAAATGGTGCATACCGCCTCCCCAGACTTGATGGGAATTTAATTTCAAGGACATAGAATTCAGATCAACTCTGATAATATTTTCTTTGATATTTCTTTTCTTGTAATAAAGTATAATATACAAAGCTGTGATTGAGCAAAGTTAATGAAATACTAAACTGAATGTAGGGATATTGGACGATCTGATCCATTATAAAAGTCTGTTTGTCATTTGTATTTTCTTACAAATTATACTGAGAGCTATGACCCACAACTTAGCTTTTCAGCCAAAACATCACTGGATGTAGGAATAGTAGACTACCCAATCCAGTATAAAAATCATGCATAATAAATAAAATGTTGTAAACACACAACCTAACTTCACAATCAAAACATAAAACATTCGCACCCTAAGTGGAGCAGATCATGCCAAGTACAGAATAAAAGTAATACCGCATTCAAAACTAAGAACTGTAATGAAAAGAAGAAAAGGAAGTTCATGCCATAAGAGAAAATGGAAAACTCAAAGAAAGTCTACACAAAGCTCAAAAAGGTATGCATACAACTTCACAATCTCATTACAGATTCCTGTTATAAATTATTACATAATTCAAGATATATACTCAAAGAAAATACCATAGTCAGACTTCGATCCCTCGTTCGTTATAAAAAAATTTCTCATTCAGGAAGTAGTAACAGTTTGAGAGTGGGAAATCTCAGTTATGATGACCGAAGACCAATGAGGTGCTCCTAAAATGGGAAGTCTTGGATCATACGTTGCACCTACTTGAGGATTGCCAAGATCTTGCTCCTTAGAAATATAGTCAGATCAATTGTAAAGAAAACCGAGGTCTAATTCTGGCATGAAATGATTGAACACATCAACTACGTACTTCACATTATGTTAACCACAACACGTCTAACCCACTTATGCTTAAGTTTTTCTACTAACTCCGACCGTGTAGCTATAGGAGCCCCAACCACTAAAGAATGTGAAGTCATTGCTGGGGATTGCATAGGGGATCAGTTCTGAGGATCTGATCTTTCAACTTATTAATCATTCAATAGCTACACGCCATACTCATTCAAATCATCCAAAAAATTTGCTTGTCTTTTTAGTCTTCTTTGCGAATGCACCAATCAATTTGTAGGCGATCGAGTGCCCCTCAATCTTCACTTCTTTCTTAGAACTTCCCAGCTTCTTTTCATAAGCAATCTTAAACTCATCAACCTTCTTTTGATGATAAGGTGCAATTTATTTTTTCCATTGAAGGACCATGTAACGACCCTAATTTTGACTAACATTATTTAGGACATTTAATTAGATAAATTAAATGAAAAAATGTAGATGGTTAAGGGATTGAGATTTGTTGACTAAGAAGGAGCCGTGCCTTAATGAATACATAAGAAAACGAGAATTAAAGATAAGTAAGTATGAGGAAAATGATAATGGAAATTTAGGAATAGACTTTGTTCTTATACCCTAAACCCTTTTATCCTTCAGTTTCTCATTCATTTCAACATTCATAGACAAAACTAGTTTTCCCCAGGAATTCGACCGGCCACCATTAAGAGGATTCAAAAGAAGATAAGCTAGGAATCAAGTAGAAAGCTTGAAGGAATTAATCAAAGAACAAATCTTAACCTCCTTAACACCAAGCTAAGGTTAATAATTTGATTTACATCTCACTTTTGATAATGATTTCGGTTTCAAGGTTGGATTAGAATTATTTTGCAAATAATATGTCATGTTATGATTGTTTAAATAGATATATATGCTTGTTGATGATTTATGATGTTTCATATAGATTTTATGATAAGTTTAGATTGGAAAACCTGTTAAATGACATCCAAATGACTTGCGTTTTTGATATATGGTCAAAAACATTATTTAAGAAGTGGGTTTCAGGTTCCATGATTTTCTAAGTTGTTGTGGATTTATTATGAATTTCTATGAGAGAAAATAGTTAATATTGGGTTTAAATTATTTAAAGCAATTATATGATGATTTTAGGTTTGAGATTTAAATATGTTAGAAAACATATTAAAATTGAATGATGGTGATTTTTGGGGAATTTTCCTAAGTATTTTATTATAGTTATAAAACTATTTAATTTAAGGGACTTAAATGTCTTATGTGTTTTATCAAGGAGAAGGGCTTATTTGTTAAAATGTTTAATGAACAATTCTAAATTTGGTAGCCTTTTTAGAAAAGGATTTTGATAAAGAAATGACAACCAATTATATTTTGACAAATAAGGCAAGTTAAGTGAAAAATAATTTAAAGGCTAAAAATCAGTTTTGCTTGGATTTACTACTTTGCCACTTCCATATGTTAGCTTTCGACACCATACATCTGCTAAAGAACCCATTTGAAACCAATGCGCATGGTATCGAGTAATTGATACGTAGTGCGTTGGAGAAAGGCAGAAGGGGTCGTGTCAAAATAATGCTTTCGAAGGGGTAGAAGCTATTCTTATTAACTTTGAACTACTTCTGTTTATAAATGATGCTTTCGAAGGGATTGAAGCCAACTATATTAGCTTTCGAATCAATCAACTTGCCTTTGTTTTTAGAAAGGAGCTTTCGAATGTGTTCCCACCTTTGTTTTAAGAGAAGCTTTCGAAAGGATAACCACTTTGACCTATTCGAAACCTATGTTGTCGCATTCTTACCTTTCAAACTAGTTAAGGCCTCTTTTCTTTATAGCCTTAAAGCAATGTATTGGAAAATATGCTTTTGCCTTTTACTTTGAAGCTGCCTTCTCAATGCTTTCGAAAGGGTCATATAGCCGCTTTCAAAATGGTTTTGGAGGCAATGGTTTCGAAACTATCCTCTTTCTTTTACTTAGGATTAATACTTTTGAAAGCAATGCTTCACCTTTGTTCAGTATGACCCATAGTTATACTATATTGTAAACCCAAAGGTTTTGAAAGGAATGATTTTAAATGGTTTCGAAACAATGTTTCCACAAACTTTTACTTGAATCCAATACTTTCAAAAGGTACCTTTTAAGTCAAGGATTCCAATGCTTTCGAAAAGTATTTTATAAGTTTTTGAAGGGGAAACCCCAATGTTTTCAAAAGGTATATTTAAGCGTACCAGAAGGTTTTGTTTTAAGTGTTTTGAAAAGAAGGTTTCCAGTGCTTTTGAAAGACAAGTTTAATGGTTTCGAAGGAGGATGTCTAAGGGTTAAGTAATGATTTCGAAAGGCATATTTTCAATACATTCGAAAGGGATGCTTTGGCCTTTCGGCCTAGTGTTTTCAAGGATAAAGTAGTTATCTTATTTTGAAAGGGGCACTTTCAATGAATTCGGAAGAGACTGTTTAAGGTTTTAAACAAATGTTTTGAAGGTATTGTTTTGGCCTGATAGCCTAAAGGTTTCTAAGTTAAAAAGTGGTTTTAACTTATTTTGAATAGATAGATAATCCCATTGATTAGATTTCATCAACATTGTTTTGTGTAAAGCATAAATCATGGCGTAAGTATTTTGGGTAAAACAAAGAGTATGATTTTCTTATTTTATAAAGTTATGATTTTAGGGGTAAATCATTTGTAAAGATTGTTTACAAGGAAATGAAATTTGAATAAGGTAGTTAACCCTAAGTATATGACAGGAAATGAAATTTAAATAGTGTAGATAACCCTAAGTTTATGACTCTGATATTGAAAGACCGGATGGGACTGGTGTAGTGTCATGTCCTATACTTTAGCTGATAGCCCTTATCTAATATAAGTCCAAAATTCCATTGTGTAGGGCTTTGTCACGGATGGGACAAATAATGTTACACATAGAAGGGAATATATAGAGTAAAGATAGGTTATGGTCAGCCCGCAAAACCATTAGGATCTGTTGACCCTAGAAAAAGATAGTTGAGGGCATATAGCCTAGTAGAGTGTCTAACAGAAGTTAGATTATTGATTATGTCTGGTAGGCTCGAGTCAACCAATGGTTAATAGCTTGCTAGATAAAACTATAGTGTGGACAAACAGTCCATGGGTTTCCTAATTTTTATGCATATATGTATTTTCTATTGTTGTTATAATCAGTTAATTGTAGGATTTTGATTTGTAATAGATATTCTTTTTAAGGGATATTAGTGACGGGAAACCGATCCACTAAGCGGTGTGGTCTCACTTAATATCAGTAAGTCGAGATGTAATAGTATTATTCACACCAGGCTTTATGTCTGACTCTAAGTTTATGTTTTCGCCTTAAACTCTTGGGTGCTCAAAATTTGATCTAAGTAGATTGAGAGTTAAGGACTTTTCAGATTTAGTAGGTTGGACGAATAAGCTTCCAAAGACGTGCAGGAGGCAAAGCTAGCTTTGTAGGACCTATTTAGTATTATTTCGGCTGTGATGTATTTATGACTGATATGTCTATTTAGTACTCTGATCATCCAAGGGGGCATCTTCATATGTCGCTCTTGGCGTAATTTATAATAATTATATTCGATCAAAACTTGGGATACGTTTTGGGATTATGTTACCAAATATGAAACATTGAGTTGAAATATAATCAGAAAAGTTGTTTTGAAATCTGTGTTGATTTTATTTCATATTCATGTGCTTCTGATATTATGGTACCATTAACATTACTGTATTTTATCACCGGAAGTTAGTACCATGGATGACTACAACATCTATAGCGCTTAGCTTCGGGCCTCAAGATAGGGGATGTTACAACTTGGTGTCAGAGCATAGGCTTATGAAAACTTAAAAGAAATTTTAAACTTAGAATGGTTTTGAAAACATAATCCTAAGAAATTAGAGAAAAGATTGGGGTATGGGATAACGCTACAGTAACGTACTTGTATTTGCTATATATAAGTATACACTTTATCTCTATTCTCTCATCTCGCTTAGGCTATTCTTCTGTATCTTTCAAAGACTCGAATGCTGATTTTAAGGAAGTATGATATGGATGCTGGGAGTGGAAGAGTTAACATGGGTGGAGGAAGCACCACAACTAACGGAAATGCCAGACCAAACACTAGAAAGAATCCAGGTCGGGAACAAGCTGCTAATGTGGGTGCTGGAGTGCTGCAAGTTGATATGGGAGCTATGTATCAGTTCTTCGCCAACATGATACAAGCTAGAGCTGCTGCAGGATTAGTAGGAGGAAATCAAGAAGCTCCGATGGTCAATAACTATGCAGTATTAAGCAGAGATTATGCTAGGCTTGGAGGAATGTTGTTTATCGAGACTGAGGACGCAATTGAGGTGGAGAATTGGTTACTTCATTGCGAAAGTAATTTTGCCGATTTAGGGCTTAATGATGAGCATAAGAGGAGACTTGCTTCTAGGCAGCTGCAAGGAGCAGCACTGTACTAGTGGAACAATGTTACTGTAGGATTAAATGAAGAGACCATGTGTAACATCCCCCTACTTGGAGGCCCAAAACTAACGGCTATGGATGCTGCAGTCATCCATAGTTATTAATCCTCGGCGACCAATTACGACAATGTTAGATACATTGATACACAGAAACACATAAATATGGAAAAACTTTAAAACATCAAAACACATTCCACATTCCATTCAAAACATTTCATGTTCATTACACAATCCCAGTACGCAAACCACGTTCAGATAAAATACAAATACAACATGCGCTAAGAGCGACATGTGAAGATGCCCCCTTGGATGACTATAGTATATAACAAGGCAATGAAACAAATTTGCCTTTACAACTAAAACACACGGCGGAATAAAAGAACTCTTATTAATAAGCTTGCCTCCTGCACGTCTTCGGAAGCTTTATTCTTCTAAGAGAAAACCTGGAAACCTTAACCCTCAATCTACTCAATAACAATTGAGCACCCGAGAGTTTAAGGGGAAAACAAAAACTTCGAGTCAGACGTAAAGCCTGGTATGAATAATAATCTACCATCTCAAACCATTTAGATATCTAGCGAGACCACGCTGCTTAGCGGAACGGGTTTTCCCCTCACTAGTATCCTAAAATCTTTATAAAACAATATACTGTGCTCCTGCATCCACAATGGTTAAAACAATTCAAAAAAATACGATGATATGCAAACAAGTAATTTAATTCTGGATTACTCATCCCCATTCATTCTGACTATCTATCTTATTTATAGTTTCTAGGGTCACTATTAACCGCTTAATTTTCATGGGCTTACTAATAACCCGTTAAAGGTTTATGGACTCCCTGTCCGATTTCATAGTTTTCATGGGATCACTAAGAACCTATTGATAACTCCAATATCTTTCCTCTTATCCTAGTTTTCATGGGCTGACTAGGAACCTATTGACTTCTGTCAATATCTTAATCCGGATATGGTTTTCATGGGCTAACTACAAAACTATTGACTTCTTCCAATATCAAATCATAGTTTTCATGGGCTGACTATGAACCTATTGACCTCTGCCAATATTTTTAGTTAATATTTTAGCATCCTTAACTTATATTCATTACTGGGTCAACCTAGCTGGTTATTCTGCCCTTCCCCAATGTACCGTTATGGGTTCATAACAATGTGAATAAATGTGTAAAGAAGCAATCAATCATAACAACATAATAATACCAACACATGTGGTTAAATATCATTGAAATCATTTTATATAAAACTTAGTTAATCCCTTTAACCTGTTAATCAAGGAAAACTTCTTCAAAAACTTCATTTCAAAACTCTTTATTTAGGCCATGGTTTTTCCTTTAAAATGAGATTGGGTTATTTGTTTTGAAACCTTAAAACATCACTTTCGAAACCCCTGGATAACCTCCTTCAAAAGTATAGAAAACTTCTTTTCAAAACACTATGTATATACCTTTCAAATGTATCAAAACATTAACTTAAAACATAGCTTCGAAACTAATGAAAGCACCCCTTTCGAAAGTATTGGGTTTTATTTTTAAAAACATCTTTTGGGTCAAAGTGGTTACATACGAAAGTATCTCTTTCGAAACCTTTAATAAAATTATTTGGGGAAATTTTGATGGTGTCGAAACCATCTATACGAAAGCTCAAAACCTTTGAGTAAAACTTTAAAGGATAGCATCGAAACCCCCTTTCGACACCATTACCTTTGAAATCTGTGAACCCTTTCAAAAGCATTTAAGAAGCGACTTAGTATAAGTTTAAAACAAAGGCACCCTTTAAAAGCATTGATAAATTCAGTACACTCGAAAGGCACATGAACGGCAGCGAGGTTTCGACTAGGTCGGAACCATCATCTTCGAAAGCCTTATTTAAGAATAAAGGAACTCATCCGAAAGCTCCTACTTTAAAACATAGTATGGCAACCTCTTTCGAAAGCTATTTAGAAAACCCCTTCTGAAAACATATGTTTCGACTATGTCAAAAGATTTAAGTAAAACAAAGCAGGCACTTAACATTTGAAAACAAAACTAAGGTTTCGACCCCATCGAAAGCATTGCTTTCGACACCATGGCTCATGCTTTCCCTCCAATCCACTACGTACCATCTAAGTGATACCTTATGTATTAGTTTCGACTAAGTGGGTTTCGGCTGGGTTAGTTTTGACTGAGTTGAAGTGGAAGCATTGGAGTCGAAAGGCACTACTAAGGAGGCGGAACCTGCTTTTCTGAATAAAGGCTGAAATCGTGCTAATTTTAGTAATTGCTTTATAACTAACCTGCCTATTTGTAATCTTTTAACTAGTTGCCTTAAAACTTTTCAAATCCTTTACAAAAATAACTACCGCATTTATCGGATCTAAATCAAGGAAAAATTAACGTTTAAGCCTTTCCATTAAGCAAAACCAATTTTGCAAATAATTCCTTTTAAAATAGTTTATTTTCCATAGTAAATCAATTAGGAAAAATCCCCAAAAATAAAAAAAATTCACTTTTATCATGTTTTCTAACATATTAAAAATTCAGACCCAAATTCTTCCTGAAATTATTGATATTAATTTTAAAACCAATCGGTTTTGGAAAATTATAAAAATTGAAACCCATCTCCAAAATTATATTTTTTTCATAATATTTAAATTTTCCATGGCATTCTAAAATCATTACCAATCGGTTTTGTTCTAAAACCGTGTAAATTCATGTGTAAATGAATTGATTTAAATCAAACATATAATAGTTCAAGCATATCATCATCCAAAACGTCATAAAAATGAATTTAATCATAAATCTAAAAACATATAATTATAGAATAAAATAGAGATGGTATAAAATTATTATTTACCTTGTATATGATAAGGACGATTTGTTGTAGATTAAATCCCTTAGCTTGATTAAAATTTTCTTCCTCTTCTCCCCTGTTAATGACCGGTTCTTCTTAATTTTGATTTGCATTTTTGAAAATGAAAAATGTACATGAATGGGCAAGTACGTGAAATGTATAGCCGTGAGTAATAATAGTGCGGCTATTTACTAATATGCGCATGTTTAATTAAATACATAAAAGCAAATTTAATCCCATTTAATTGATTAAGCACGACCCTATATGATTTATTCAAATCTCAATCTCCTTATCATTCCTATTCTTACATTATTCTATTTAATTTATCTAATTAAATCTCTTGAATAATGTTATCAAAAATTAGGGATGTTACACCATGACTTAGGCGGAATTCAGAAGAAGGTTTGAGAAAAGATTCATGTCGGAGATTGCTAAGTCGGCTCTGCTCAAAAAGTTTGCTGAGTTGGTTCAAGGAGATATGACGGTGCTTGAGTATGCAACTAGATTTGGGGAGCTATCGAGATACAGATATGCTACGATTGATATAGTTATCAAAAGGAATGAGAAGTTCATACACGGACTGAAACCTGAGCTTGCTAAAGCAACTTTGCCACATATTAGGGATTCCCATGATGTAGTTGTTGAGATGGCTTTGAGGCAGGAATAGATGCTTGCTTTTCTTGATGGTAACAAAGCAAGGGAAGCTCAAGGTGGGCAGAACCATAAGAGAAAGTTTTTCCATAAGAAGGGCGCTTAGAAGGGTGTAGCTGCCAAGAAAGGGAAGGCCATTGTAGTTTGCTATAAGTGTGACAAGAAGGGACACTATACTCATGAGTGCCAAACAGGCAAAGGGAAGAATGCTACTGACAAGGAAGTAGTAAAATGTTTCAAATGTGATCAGATTGGTCATTATAAGAACCAATGTAAGAAGCCAGCCAAGGATGGAAAGGGCAAAGTGTTTGCATTGGAACCAGTTGCCTCAAAACCAACAACAGAGGAAAAAGGAAAAGCTATGTTGAGAGGTACGCTTTTGATTCTTGGTATGTCAGTTAGAGTTCTATTTGATACTGGTGCATCACATTCTTTTATATCTCATTGTTTGGTAGATAAGCTTAACCTAAAACCCTTATACCTAGTTACTTCCTTAAGGGTATGCGACTCTTAGGATAAGATGTGACTACCTAGAGTTTGAATTGTTTGGTTATGTATTTGCTTACAATTTGCATGTGTTTGATTTCGTAGGGTTTAGAATTATTTTGGGTATGGATTGTTTAAGTAAACGCGATGCTAGGATATTTTGCCATGATAGGAAAATATCACTTAGACACCCTGATTGTAGTGATCGGATTTATACTCCATAGAAAACCCTAGTTTTGAGGTTAATGCCTTGTTGGGTGTTATGGAGGAAGAAGACGAGTTGAATCGAGTTTCTATCGTTAAAGAATTCATAGATGTCTTTGATCCTGTGGTAGTATTACCGCCGAAACGAGCCATTAAGTTTCAGATAGATTTAGTACCAAGAGCAAAACTGGTGAGTAGACCGCCAAGTAGGATGACATCTATCGAGATGAAGGAGTTAAAGGTGCAGTTGGTGGAATTTGAAGGTAAGAATTTTATCAAACCAAGCATTTCTCCTTGGAGAGCAGCCGCTATGTTTGCAAAGAAACCAGATGGATCGTTAAGGTTGTTTATCGATTATCATAAGTTGAATGAGAAGATGATAAAGAATCAATATCCGTACCTAGGATTGACGATTTGTTCGATCAGTTGAGTGGAGCCAAAGTATTTTCCCATTTGGATTTGAAAACAGGATTCCATCAACTCATAGTAGCAGAGGAGAGTATTCCTTTGATGGCTTTTAGGATCAGATACGGATCATACGAATGGTTAGTGATGTCGTTCGAACTAACTAATGCGCTAGCATTCTTCGTGGACTTGATAAACAGAATCTTCTAGGAGCATCTGGACAGATTCATGTTAGTATTCATAGATGACATTTTGATATACTCTAAGGATGAAAAGAGCATGAAGTTCATCTTAGCGTGGTGCTTGAGACATTGAGGCGGCATCAACTGAAAGCGAAGTTTTCGAAATGTTACTTCTGGAAGAAGGAGGAGAAGTTTCTTGGTCATGTAGTCTTAGAGAAAGGGTTGTCAGTAGATCTGGCTAAGATTGAGGCAATGAATAGTTAGAAGAGACCTGAGACAGTGACTAAGATAAAGAGTTTTCTTGGATTAGCTGGTTACTACCAAAGATTCATTAAGGATTTTCCATGGATAGCGGCACCGATGACTAAGCTAACTCGGAAAGATGTGAAGTTTGTCTGGACTGATAAGTGTGAGGAGGCATTCCAAAAACTGAAACACTTATTGACTAATGCACCTGTGTTATTTGTTCCAGAAGGGAATCGGGACTTAGTAGTGTACATGGACGCATGTGGAACAGAATTAGGAGCTGTGTTAATGTAGAGGGCTAAAGTGATTTCCTATGCTTCACGATAGCTCAGACCGCATGAAGTGAAATATCCAACTCACGATTTGGAATTAGCTGCAGTAATTTTCGCATTGAAGGTATGGAGGCATTACCTTTTGGGAGAAAGTTTAGAGTTGTATACGGATCATTAGTCATTGAGGTATTTATTCTCTCAGAAGGAGTTGAATATGAGACAACAGAGGTGGTTAGAGTTTTTAGCCACTTATGACTTTGATATTGAGTACACACCAGGAAAAGGTAATAAGGTTGTAGATGCACTTAGTAGAAAATATCAAAATGCAGTATTGGCAATGATGGCTGAGTTGAAAGATTTAAAAGCATTGACTACATGCAGAGTACAATGGAGATCTAAGAGTAGTTCTAGTCAAGAAACTGCTATGTTATCGTGTTTAGAAGTTTGACTGGGTGATGATCGAAAGGAATGCTTCTAAGCAAGGAGAGAATCCATTATGATCGAATCAGAAAGTTATGGGAAGGAACTGAATGTGATGACTTGAACGGTTTCAGTCTTGACCAAAATGGGTGGTTATGGAAGAAAGGACGGTTATGTGTTCCAAATGTAGGAAACATTAGGAAGGAAGTTCTTGGAGAATGCCATCGTCCAAAATTCATTCATCCAGGAGGAACTAAGACGTATTAGGATATGAAAAGGAGTTTCTTCTGGCAAGGTATGAAGGGAGATGTAGGCTTATGGGTAAGGCAGTGTTTAAACTTTTAACAAGTAAAAACTGAACATCAGAAACCGAATGGGTTACTTCAACCTTTGGATGTTCCAGTTTGGAAATGAGATTCTATCTCAATGGATTTCATAGATAGGATGCCAAGGTTGAATAGAGAAGATGAGAGTATATGAGTTATAGTGGACAGATTGACTAAGAGTGCACACTTTATAGCCGTTAAGTCAACCAGGACAGCACTAGATTTTGCTAAGTTATTCATGAGGAATATAGTTAGACTGCATGGAATTCCTAGTTATATAGTAAGTGATAGAGATTCCCTATTCACTAGCGAGTTCCGGAAGATTCTGCAGGAAACTTTAGGTACCAAGCTCAAGATGAGTACCGCTTACCATCCGCAGATAGATGGGCAAACGGAGAAAATTAACAAAGTCTTAGAAGATTTGTTAAGAGCTTGTGTGCTAGATTTTAGGGGATCATGGGAAGACCATCTACACTTAGTTGAGTTTTCGTATAACAACAATTATCAGACTAGTATAGGTATGACACCATTTAAAGCTTTGTATGGAAGACCATGCAAATCTCCCGTTTGTTGGTTAGAGACCGGGGATAGGTTTGTTCTTGGTCCAGATTTGGTTAGAGAAGCTGCGAAATAGATTGAGTTAATTTGAGCTAGGATGAAGGAAGCTCAGTCTAAGTAGAAGAGTTATGATGATATAAGACAGAAAGACTTAGAGTTCTTAGTTGGAGATCATGTCTTCGTCAATGTATCACCGATGAAAGGTGTAATCAGATTTGAAAAATTAGGAAAGTTGGCACCAAGATTCGTTGGACCATTTCCTATTATAAAATGGATCAGGAAACTTGCATATAGGGTAGAGTTAACGAATAGTTGGGAAGGAGTCCAAAATGTTTTTCATGTTTCTCATCTAAGAAAGTGTATTCGAGATCCATAAACTACTATTACACCGACTATATTAGATGATCTAGTAGTGGAACCAGATATGACTATAGTTAGAAAACCAGTTCGTATAGTTGCGAGAGATGAGAAGAGACTGAGGAACAAGACAGTCAGATTAGTTAAAGTCCAGTGGAGTGATGATGAGAGAGATTGTACTTGGAAAACTGAGAGCAGGATTAGAGAACTTATCCTGACTTGTTTCATGGTATGTTTTACCTTTATGTTTTATTATTATGGGTACCTTATCATAATTTCTAGGAAGAAATTCTTTAAGGAGGGAGTTTGTATTGACCTTAATTTTGACTAACATTATTTAGGATATTTAATTAGATAAATAAAATAATTTAGATGGTTAAGGGATTAGGATTTGTTAACTAAGAAGGAGCCATGACTAAATGAATACATAAGCAAAAGAGAATTAAAGATAAGTAAGTAGGAGGAAAATGATAAGGCAAAATAGGAATAGACTTTGTACTTATACCCTAAACCCTTCTATCCTTCATTTTCTCATTCATTTCAACATTCATAGACAAAACTAAAACCTCAAGAGATCGGTCGACCACCATTAAGAGGAATCAAAAGAAGATAAGCTAGGAACTAAGTAGAAAGCTTGAAGGAATTAATCAAAGAACAAATCTCAACCTTCTTAACACCTAGCTAAGGTGAATAATTTGATTTACATCTCACTTTTGATAATGATTTCGGTTTCAAGGTTGGATCAGAATTATTTTGCAAATAATATGTCATGTTATGATTGATTAAATAGATATATATGCTTGTTGATGATTTATGATGTTTCATATAGATTTTATGATAAGTTTAGATTGGAAAACCTGTTAAATGACATCCAAATGACTTGCGTTTTTGATATATGGTCAAAAACATTATTTTAGAAGTGGGTTTCAGGTTCCATAATTTTCTAAGTTGTTGTGGATTTATTATGAATTTTCTATGAGAGAAAATAGTTAATATTGGGTTTAAACTATTTAAAACAATTATATAACGATTTTGGGTTTGAGATTTAAATATGTTAGAAAACATATTAAAAGTGAACGATGGTGATTTTTGGGGAAATTTCCTAAGTATTTTATTATGGTTATAAAATTATTTAAGTTAAGGGACTTAAATATTTTATGTGTTTATCAAGGAGAAAGGCTTATTTGCTAAAATGTTTTAATTAACAATTCTAAATTCGGTAGCCTTTTTAGGAAAGGATTTTGATAAAGAAATGGTAACCAATTACATTTTGACAAATAAGGCAAGTTAGATGAGAAGAAATTTCTTTTAAAGGCTAAAAATTAGTTTTGATTGTATTTACTACTTCACCACTTCCATCTGTTAGCTTTCGACACCATACCTCCACAAAAGAACCCATTAGAAACCAATGCACATGGTATCAAGAAATTGATACGTAGTGCATTGTAGAAAGGCAGAAGGGATCGTGTCGAAACAATGGTTTCGAAGGGGTAGAAGCTATTCTTATTAATTTTGAACTACTTCTGTTTATAAATGATGCTTTCGAAGGGGTTGAAGCCAACTATATTAGCTTTTAAATCAATCAACTTACCTTTGTTTTTAGAAAAGAGCTTTCGAATGAGTTGAAGCCTTTGTTTTAAAAGAAGCTATTCTTATTAATTCTTACATTTCGAACTAGTTAAGGCCGTTTTTTATAGCCTTAAAATAATGTATTCAAAAGGGTACTTTTTCCTTTTACTTTGAAGCCGCCTTCTCAATGCTTTCAAAAGGGTCATATAGCCGCTTTCAAAATGGTTTTAGAGGCTATGGTTTCAGAAGATTGAGTTTCTAAACTATCCTCTTTCTTTTACTTAGGATTAATACTTTCGAAAGCAATGCTTTCGCCTTTGTTCTTTATGACCCGTAGTTATACTATATGTTAACCCAAAGGTTTTGAAAGGAATGATTTTAAATGGTTTCGAAGCAATGTTTCCACAACCTTTACTTGAACCCAATACTTTCGAAAGGTACGTTTTAAGAAAAGGATTCCAATGCTTTCGAAAGGTATTTTATAAGTGTTTCGAAGGGGAAATCCCAATGTTTTCGAAAGGTATATTTAAGCGTACCAGAAGGTTTAGGTGTTTTGAAAATAAGGTTTCCAGTGCTTTCGGTAGACAAGTTTAATGGTTTTGAAAGAGGATGTCTAAGGGTTAAGTAATGATTTCAAAGGCATATTTTCAATACATTCAAATGGGATGCTTTGGCCTTTTGGCCTAGTGTTTTCAAGGATAAAGTAGCTTTTTTTTATTTTGAAAAGGGTACTTTCAATGAATTCGAAAGAGATTGTTTAAGGTTTTAAACAAAGGTTTTGAAGGTATCGTTTTGACCTTATATCCTAAAGGTTTCTAAGTTAAAAAGGGGTTTTAACTTATTTTGAAGGGATAAATAATCCCATTGATTATATTTCATTAACATTGTTTTATGTAAAGCATATATCGTGGCATAAGTATTTTGAGTAAAGCAAAGAGTATGATTTCCTTGTTTTATAAAGTTATGATTTTAGGGTTAAATGATTTGTAAAGATTGTTTACAAGGAAATGAAATTTGAATTGGGTAGTTAACCCTAAGTATATTAAAGATAATGAAATTTGAATAGGGTAGACAACCCTATGTTTATGACTCAGATATTAGAAGACTAGATGGGACTGGTGTAGGGTCGCGCCCTATACTTTAGCTAATAGCCCCTAGCTAATATAAGTCCCAAATTCTAGTGTGTAGGGCTTTGTCACAGATGGGATTAAAAAAACATTACACGTAGAAGAGAATATACTAAGTAAAGATATGTATTGGTGAGCCCGCAAAACCATTAGGATCAGTTGACCCTAGAAGAAGATAGTTGAGGGCAGATAGCCCAGTAGAGTTTCTAACAGAAGTTAGATTATTGATTATGCCTGGTAGGGCCGAGTCAGCCAATGGTTAATAGTTAGCTAAATAAAACTATAGTGTGGACAGATAGCTCATGGATTTCTCGATTTTTATGCATATATGTATTTGCTATTGTTGTTATAATCAGTTTGATTGTAGGATTTTGGTTTGCAAAAGATATGCTTTTAAAGGGATATTAGTAAGGGGAAATCCGTTCTGCTAAGCGGTGTGGTCTCACTTAATATCAGTAAATCGAGATGTAATAGTACTATTAACATCAGGCTTTATGTCTGACTCAAAGTTTATGTTTTCCCCTTAAACTCTCGGGTGCTCAAAATTTGATTTGAGTAGATTGAGAGTTAAGGACTTTTCAGGTTTAATAGGTTGGATGTATAAGCTTCCGAAGACGTGCAGGAGGCAAAGCTAGCTATGTAGGACCTATTTAGTATTATTTCCAATGTGATGTATTTATGACTGATATGTCTTTTTAGTACTCTGATCATCCAAGGGGGCATCTTCATATGTCGCTCTTGGCGTAATTTGTAGTAATTATATTTGATCAAAACCTGAGATATGTTTTAGGGTTATGTAACTGAATATGAAATATTGAGTTGAAATGTAGTCAGAAAATTTGTTTTGAAATCTTTGTCGATTTTATTTCATATTCATGTGCTTCTGATATTATGGATACCATTAACATTACCGTATTTTGTCACTGGAAGTTAATACTATGGATGACCACAACATCTATAGTGCTTAGCATCGGGCCTCAAGATAGGAGATGTTATAGGCCACCTCCTTATCTACGCTGTGGGGATGTAACATCCCTCATTCTATGGCTTGAAAATAAGCGCTATTGATGATGCAGTCATCAATAGTATTATTCTCCGATGAAAAAACGAGATTAGTTAATAGTATCATTAATATCAAAAGCATGGGAATATGAATTTTTTTTCGAAACACAGATTTCATTAATTAATTTCCATATTCATTACATAATCCCAAAATGTTGACCAGGTTTAGATAAAATATAATTATTACAAAATACGCCAAGAGCGACATATAAATATGCCCTCTTTGTTGACCAGAGTTTACTATAAGACAAATACATACATAACACATCAGACATAAATAAACTCTTATGTTGCTAGCTCTGCCTCCTGCACATCTTCGGGAGCTTTATTCGTCAAACCTAAAACCTAAAAACCTTACTTTCAATCTACTCAAATGAGCACTCGAGAGTTAATGGGGAAAAACAAAAACTTTGGGTCAGACAAAAAATCTGGTGTGAGTGAATAATAATATGCCATCTCGATAATAGATATTTAGTAAGATCACACCGCCGAGCGGAACAGGTTTTCACCTCACCAGTATCCTCTGATAATATGTCTATCACAATCATGTTCCTACAATCACAATGGTTATATAAACACAAGATAACTAAATGCATGCATGCATGCCATATAGGTAATCCTGACTATTCCATCTCAATTGACTGACTATCTGTCTCTACTTCATAATTTTCACTGGGTTACTACAAACCTATATGGCTGACTCAGGACTACTATATATAGCAAAATTCTCTAACTCACTATTAGAAAGAAACTGTACCATCCATCCAAATGCAATCATCTTAGTGTTAACCGGACTGTTTTTCAATCTCATGGTTTTGCAAGGCTCATTATGAACCTAATGGTTTTGCAGACCAACCAATAACTTATATGAGTTATGGATTCCTTTCGATGCGTAACCTACTTTTGTTTTTACCCTTAACAAAGCCCTACACACTGGAATTGTGGACTAATATCAACTAGGGGCTAACAGTTGAAGTATATTGTGCTACCCTACACTAATCCCATTATCTAGTTCTCTATTCTCCAATACTTGAGTCGGTTTATCCTATCATAATTTTTCTAATGGTGATAAGAACAATAATTTCACTGGTAAAATTCTGGGCTAAATACCCGCTTTATTTCCTTGGAAACATAGAGCTTTATTATTGATTAAACCCTTAAAATCATACTCAAAAACAAGGAAAATATAGCCCTTTACTTTATTCAAAATATCATGCCAAGATATATATGCTTTTATAAAATAACATTGTTGAACTTCGAAATCATTCAAGGTTGTCGCACCTCAAAACCTTAGGCTATGAAGCCATATATAATAAAACCATTTGAATTGATAAAGTGCGGCATTGATATAGTTGTTGTGGGTTGTCGCACCCCTCTATGTCGCTATTATGTTAAAGCATCTAATTTAATAAAACATAAGGCCATACGACCAAAATC
The DNA here is from genome assembly GCA_030737815.1 of Allium fistulosum. Taxonomy (NCBI): domain Eukaryota; kingdom Viridiplantae; phylum Streptophyta; class Magnoliopsida; order Asparagales; family Amaryllidaceae; genus Allium; species Allium fistulosum. The sequence continues at coordinate 406,405,844 of CM060908.1, read as the reverse complement.
ATTTATGTCGCATAACAAAAATATATAGGTTGCCGAATATAGGCGACATAGTCTTTGGTTTGCATAGTATGAAGCTTTAAAACTTGGAAATATGGGAATGCCGACATTGATGACCTTCAGAATCAATATCATATTCATTAATATCGTTTATGTCGATATAGAAAGTAGGCGGCATCATTTCCATTTATATCAATGTCAAAAGTAAGGTTTATATGCAGTTTTGCTGCCTAAAGTAATAATGTAGAAATTATATGTATACGACATCATGCCCTTTAATATCAATGTCGAAAATGCGGCATTACTGCCTTATAAAATTGATGTTGGTATAAAAACATGCGGCATAGAAAACATACGATATAGAAAACATGCAGCATAGAAAACATGCGGCATCATTGATAGCTACAGCGTAGATAGACGTCGACATTTATTAATAACGACATGGCAATCTCGTAATTAATATAAAACTGTTTTATTTCTTTAAATGTAATTTCTTTTCACCAACTTCAATCCTTTGTCAAATTGCTATTGGTCAATAAACTTCTTTATCAATTCTTTTTCAGAAAACTACTATAGATCAAAATTATCATTCCCAAAATAATTTGCAAACCATTAAACTTATATGATTATTTTAATATAATTATTAAGCCTTTCTAGCCTAATAAATTCATATAAAATCGTAAATACTTGTGAAAATCCTCAAAAATCACAATAAACCAGAATTAACATATTCTTTAATATATAAAAATTTCGAGCCCAAAAACATTATTTGATTATTTTTAATAATTAAAATTGAAATAAATCGTTTTTCTTACTTAGGAAATTCATAAAATATTCATACTTTTTTAAAAAATTATGAAATTAAAAACCCACTTCTAAAATAATGTCATGAACATCATATTCAAATTTCAAGTCAATTGGATGTCGTAAACTAGGTTTTCACTCTTAAAACCTATTAGATAATTCCATAATAAATCCAATAAATTATCAATAAGCATATAATCATCATTCATTCAAAACATGGAATAATAAAAATAATAAGATTCAGGTTTATTCATAAAACCAAAAATAAACAAGCATACTTGAGATGCATACTCATTATTCACCTTGATTTGATGAAGGAAAATGAGATTTGAGCTTAGATTTGATTTCCCCAAAGCTTTCCTCTTGTTTCCTAACCTTTTCTTCTCTTGAGTTCCTTAGTAATGGCCGACCTTGAGTTTGATAGTGGTCGGGTAAATGTAAATGAGGGAGAAGAAAATGTAAGGATTTATATTAAGGAAATATGGCATATTCCCATTTTTCCCTTCACATGAATTGCCTTATTTAAGTTATAACCAACCTGGTTAACTTATTAATTTAGGCACGACCTTTTTAATTATCAAATCTCATTCTCCTTATCATTATACATTATTTTATTTATCCAATTAAATACCCTAAATAATATTAATCAAAATTAGGGATTTTACAAACTCCCTTAAAGAATTTCGTCCTCGAAATTACGATAAGGTACATAATGTCAAACATAACCATATACATAAAACATACCATCAAAACAAATCAGGATAAGTGTCTCTAATCCTGCCCTCTGTCTCCCAAGTACAATCTCTCTTGTCGTCACTCCATTGGACTTTCACTAGTTTGACTTCTTAACTTCTTCTCATCCCTAACCAAAATACGAACTAATTGCTTAACAATAGTCATGTCCGGTTCCACCACTAAGTCTTCCAATACGATCGGAGTGATAGTAGTCTCTGGATCATGAACACACTTCCTAAGATGAGAAACATGAAAAACATTATGGATTCTTGCCAAAATGCTCGGTAACTCTGTCTGATAAGCGAGTTTTTCGATCCTTTCTGTAATAGGAAACAACCCAACATATCTCTATGCCAATTTACCTGACTTTCCAAATCGTACCACACCTTTCATAGGTCATATTTTAACAAAAACATGGTCTCCAACCGAGAACTCCAAATCCTTACACCTCTTGTCTATGTAATATTTCTGCCTAGACCGAGCTTCCGTCATTCTCGCTTGGATCAAATCAATCTTTTCTATGGCTTCTCTCACCAAATCCGGACGAAGTACTAGTCTATCTTTGGTCTCTAACCAACATACAGGTGATTTGCATGACCTTCCATATAGAACTTCAAAAGGTGCCATCCTTATACTAGTCTTATAACTAGAAAATAGGAAAATTTGACTAAGTGTAGATGGTCTTCCCATGACCCTCCAAAATCTAACACACAAGCTCTTAACAAATCTTCCAAGATTTTGTCAACTCTTTCCGTTTGTCCATCTGTCTGTGGATGGTAAGCAGTACTTATCTTGAGATTGGTGCCTAAAATCTCTTACGGAATCATTCAGAATTTGCTATTGAATAAAGAATCACTATCACTGACTATACTACTAGGAATCTCATGCAGTCTGACAATATTCTTCATGAATAACTTGGCCGAAACAGGTGCCGTCCTTGTCAACTTAACGGGAATGAAATGTGCACTCTTAGTCAGTATATCCACTATAACCCAAATACTCTCATTTCCCCTATTCGACCTTGGGAACCCGTCAATAAAATTCATCGATATAGAATCCTATTTTCATACTGGTATATCTAAAGGCTGAAGCAATCCACTTGGCTTCTGATGCTCGGCTTTCACTTGTTGGAAATTTAAACATTGCTTTGCCCATAAGATTACATCCCTTTTCATACCTTTTTAGAAAAAACTTCTCTTCACGTCTAGGTACATCTTTGTTCCTCCAGGATGAATGGTAAACTTCGATTGATGACACTACCTAAGGACATCCTTTCTTAGGTCACCAACATTTGGAACACACAATTGTCCCTTCCTTCTTCACATTACCTCTTTGCATCAACACAACTCCTAGCCCTGTTCCACATGCATCTGTGTACACCACCAAATCCTAATTACCATCTGGTACAACTAACACTAGCGCATTGGTCAATAAATGTTTTAGCTTTAGGAATGCCTCCTCACATTTATTGGTCCAAACACACTTCACGTCCTTCCTAATTAGTTTAGTCATCGGTGCTGCTATATGAGAGAAATCCTTGATAAATCTTCGGTAATAACAAACTAATCCAAAAAAACTCTTTATCTCGGTCACCGCCTTGGGTCTCTTCTAATTATTAATAGCCTCAATCTTAGCTAGATCTACTGACAAATTGTTTTCTGAAACTACATGGCCAAAGAACTTCACTTCTTTCTTCCAAAAATAAATTTTCAAAAAATTCACTTAATTGATGTTGCCTGAATGTCTCAAGCACTATTCTAAGGTGAGTCTCATGATCTTGCTCATTCCTAGAATATATCAGGATGCCATTTATAAATACTAACACGAATCTTTCCAAATGCTCTCGGAAGATCCAGTTCATCAAATCCACAAAGAAAGTAAGTGCATTTGTCAATCCGAATGACATTACTAACCACTCGTACGAACCATATCTTGTTCGAAACGCCATCAAAGTAATACTATCCTTCGGCACCCTTAGTTGATGGAACCCTGTTGCCAGATCCAGTTGGGAAAAAACTTTGGCTCCACTTAACTGACCAAATATATCATCTATTCTCGGCAAAGGATATCGATTTTTATTGTCTTTTCATTCAACTTATGATAATCGATACATAATCCCAACAACCCATCCGGTTTCTTCACGAACACCACAGCTGCTCTGGAAGGTGAACTGCTTGGTCTAATGAAATTATTTCCTTCTAAATCCACTAGCTGCACCTTTAACTCCTTCATCTTAGTAGGTGTCATTCTGCTAGGCGGTCTACTTACGGGTTCAGCTTTAGGTGCAAGATCTATTCGAAACTCAATTGGTTGTTTTGGTGGTAGTCCTATCACTGGCTCAAAGACATCTGCAAACTCTCTAGCAACAAAAACTCGATTCAACTTGTCTTCCTCCTCCATTGCACTTAATAAAGCACAAACATCAAAATTCGAGTTCTCTACTGAGCATATAATTCGATCGCTACTATTAAGGTGTCTTAGTGATATTTTCCTAACTTGGAAAAATATCATAGCATCATATTTGCTTAACTAATCCATAACCAATATAATTCCAAAGCCCACAAAGTCAAACACATGTAAACTACAGGCAAACATATGACCTAACAACTCAAACACTAAATGGTCACATCTCATCCCAAGAGTTGCATACCCTTCTATCGGATTCGCAACCCTTAAGGATGTAACAATGTATGATGGTTCTAAACTAAGCTTATCTACCAAACAATGAGAGATAAAAGAATGTAATGTAACAGATGTTCCATGAATCAAAAGTGCACCTCCCATTAAAGACTTTCCTTTTTCCTCCACTGTTGGTCTTGAGATAGACGGTTCCAAAGCAAACACTTTTCCTTTATAAACCTTAGCGAGTTCTCTGCACCAATTCTTGTAATGTTTTATCTGGTCACAGTTGAAGCACTTGATGTTCTTCTTTCCAATGACCTTCTTTCCATCCCCGGAACGACACTCGTTGGCAAAGTGCCCCTTCTTGTCACAATTGAAGCAAACGACATTAGCATTTCGTTTCTTGGCAGCTCCACCCTTTTGAGCTCCCTTTTTTGAAAGAACCTTCTTTTCTGACTTTGACCACCCCGAACCTTTGTCGGCTTGTTATTACTAAACATTGCAAGCATCTCTTTGTTCCTCGGTGCCATCTCCACTACTACATCACAAGGGTCTCTAAGGTGCGGTAATGTTACTCTGGAAAGCTCTTGCTTCAATCCTCTAACGAACTTTTCATTCCTCTTGATTACTGTATCCATAGTGGCATATCCATATCTGGACAGCTCCTCAAATCTGGTTGCATTTTCAAGCACTGACATATCACCTTGTTCCAACTCAGCAAACTTTCTAAGCAAAATTGACTTGGCTATTTCAGACATGAATCTCTCTTCAAACCTCCTCCCGAACTCTGCCCAAGTCAAATTTTCCTATAGTATCCTCACAGTTACACTATTCCACTAGTACAACGCGGCTCCTTGCAATTTCCTGGATGCCAATCTCTTCTTTTTCTCATCATTTAGGCCTAAATTAGCAAAAATCCTTCCACAATGCAACAGCCAATTCTCAACTTTGATAGCATCCTTCGATCCAATAAATGACTTCCCTCCCAGTCTTGCATAATCCCGACTCAGCACAACATAGTTGTTGACAATTGGAACTTCAGTATTTGCTCCCCCAACATTACCACCAACTAATCCAGCTGCAAGTCTAGCTTGCATCATATTGACAAAGAACTAGCACATAGCTTCCATGTCCACCGGCGGTGTTCCAGCACCCACATTACCAATTGTTTGTCGATCCAGATTTCTTCTAGTATTGGGCCTGACATTTCCATTGGTTGTAGTGCTTCCTCCACCGAGATTCACTCTTCTGTTTTCTGCCTCCATATCTTACTTTTCTTAATCTGCATTCGAACCTTAGTAAGATATGGAAGAACGGTCTAAGAGAAAGGGAAGAATAGAGATAAGATATGTACTTGTATATAGCAAATACATGTATATTACTATATCGTTATCCCAATACCCTAATCTCATTTTTTAATTCATTAGGATTATGTTTCCAGAAACTCTTTTAAAGTTTTAAATTCTTTTGGTTTTACATATACCTTTGCTCTGATACCAAGTTGTAACATCCCTCATTTTGAGACCTAAAAATAAGCATACTGATGCTGCAGTCATTAATAGTATTATTCTCCGGTGACCAAATGAAATCAGTTAATAGCATCATTAATATCAGTAGAACAAGAATATGAATTTTTTTTAAAGCAGATTTCATTAATTAATTTCCATATTCATCACATAATCCGAAAATATTGCCCAGGTTTAGATAAAATATAATTATTACAAAATATCCAAGAGCAACATATGAAGATGTCCTCTTGGTTGATCATAGTCTACTACTAGACAAATACAACTTCTGCCTACATACGTTCAAACAAAATGATAACACAACGGGCATAAATAAACTCCTATATAGCTAGCTCTGCCTCCTGCATGTCTTCAGAAGCTTTATTCTTCAAACCTAAACCTGAAAACCTTACTCTCGATCTACTTAAATGAGCACCCGAGAGTTAATAGGGAAAAACAAAAACTTCGGATCAGACAAAAAGTCTGGTGTGAAAAATAATATGCTATCTCGATAATAGATATCTAGTAAGACCACGCCGCTGAGCGGAAAATGTTTTCCCCTCACTAGTATCCTCTAATAATATGTCTATCACAATCATGCCCCTACAATCACAATGGTTACATAAACACAAGATAATTAAATGCATGCATGTTACATAGGTAATCCTGACTAATCTGTCTCAATTGATTGACTTTCTGTCACTACGTCATAATTTTCCCAGGGTTACTACAAAGCTATATGGCTGACTCAGGCTTATCAAATATACCAAAATTCTCTAACTCACCGTTAGAAAGAAACTAGACTGTCCATCCAAACACAATCATCTTAGTGTTAAACTTACTGTTTGTCAATCTCATAGTTTTGCTAGGCTCACTATGAACCTAATGGTTTTGTAGGCCAAGAAATAACTTATCTAAGTTATGGATTCCTTTCAGTGCATAACCTACTTTTAGTTTTACCCTTAACAAAGCCCTACGCATTGGAATTATGGACTAACATCAACTAGGGGATAATAGTTGAAGTATATGGTGCTACCCTACACCAGTCCCATTATCTGGTTCTCTATTCTCTAATCCTTGATTCAATTTATCCTATCACAATTTATCTAATGGTGATAAGAACAATAATTTCACTAGTAAAATTCTAAGCAAATACCCTCTTTATTTTCTTGAAAACATAAATCTTTATAATTGATTAAACCCTTGAAATCATACTCAAAAACAAGGAAAATATAGCCCTTTACTTTATCCAAAATAATATGCTTTTATAAAATAACATTGTTGAACTTTGAAATCATTCAAGGTTGTCGCACCTCAAAACCTTAAGCTATGAAGCCATATACAATAAAACCATTTGAATTAATAAAGTGCGGCATTGATATAGCCGCTGTGGGTTGTCGCATCCCTCTATGTTGCTATTATGTTAACGCATCTGATTTAATTAAGCACAAGGCCAAAATCATTTATGTCGCATAACATAAATTTATAGGTTGCCGAATATAAGTGGCATAGTCTTTGGTTTGCATAATATAAAGCTTTAAAACTTGAAAATATGGGAATGCCGACATTGATGACCTTTGGCATCAATATCATAGAGTCATTAATTGTTTATGTCGATATAGGAGGCATCATTGCCATTTATATCAATGTCGAAAGTAAGGTTTATATGCGGTATTGCTGTCTAAAGTAATCATGCAGAAATTATATACATGCGGCATCGTGCCTTTATTATCAATATCAAAAACGCGGCATTAATACCTCATAAAATCGATATTGGTATAAAAACATGCGGCGTAGAAAACATGTGGCAAGGAAAACATACGGCATAGAAAACATGTGGCATAGAAAACATGTGGCATCATTGATAGCTGCAACATAGATGGACGTAGGCATTGGTTAATGTAACGACCCGCCTTTTCGACCATTGAAAGTCGACACCAAATACATCCATGGTATTCAAATGTCGAACATCCAATCGCCGAAAAGGCAGATTATTAGGGTAAAATAAAAATAAAAGAAGAGACAACATGGAGAATAGAATCTCACAGTAGAAACGATAATATATAATATAACAAAGACAGTATAAACTGCTGCTCCAAAAGTACATAGTACATCAGAGTCAAAAACGAACTTTATTAGCAGGACGGTTATAAAATCCTGTCCTTACAATTGCTGGTAGGAATACTATATAATATAGTGGAAAATAAAATACTACAACAGGTGAACATCCAGCTCTTCTCTAAGAAATCTATATCACCAAATCCAACCTGGGAAAATACTCGGTCTGACCCAAGCATTATAATAAAATAACGCTTGGATCAGTCTAGAAAACCAGCATGAGAAAACTCAAGTAGTACGGAACATGTAACAATTCTGTGAGACCACGCTGCTGAATGCAGAATGGGTTTTTACCTTACAAGAACAACATCCATATAGGAAAGAATGGAAATAAACAACAGAAACAAATCCAAATATAAAGAAAGGGTACAGGAAATAATATATCCCATACTTAATGAGCATAATTAATATCAAAATCCAGACTTAAAAGAATGAAAATAATCCAAACAAAATCCAAACTGGAAAGAATTGACAAACAAGGTAAAATCCCAAAACTTGAAAGAATGGACACAAATAATTAAACATTGAGAAGAGCAAAAGGCAGTTCTCGATGCAATTAAGGAAACAATTCAAAGATTTGAATTAACAAGCAAAAAGAGAAGTTTTTCCAATAATGACTAGAAGACGCACCCCCTTATCGAAAGTACACCCCTAGAAATATACTTAAGAACTCCGATGGCTCTCAGAAACCTCCAAGCCAGACCCCGCCAACTATTACCGAGAATCCGAGTATTTCACATCTCAATGTGCAAAACCGAATCTAATCTAGAGTGGATGTGAAATGACCCTAATAGGAGCAACCTCACATAATTTGGCCTGCACTTGCTCTTTGGGTTTAGTCATTTTTGACAAAGGATAACAAAGCTCAAAAGAGCAACAAATCATCTTGAATAGACGAAACAAAAAGAAGAAAGCAGAATCAAAGTCGATAGTCGATAAATCAACTATCGGAAATGATAAAATGGTTGTTCACACTTGCGCTTGATTTTCACATCACAATACTTTTTAAAGTCACTTAAAAAAACACTCTTTAAAATATTCTTTTAAAAAGGCGAATTATGTTTTCTAAATGTAATTAAAACCGAGGTTAAAACAAATGTTAAAACATTGTTTATTATAAACCCAAAAATATTTACACTTAGCTTTATTTTGAAATAATTCCTTTGATCCTTTTCATTTATAAACTATTATATATAAATTTCTTCAACATTTATTATCCCAAAAGATAATAAATTAATTAAATTACATTTATAAATAAAAAAAATGTTAATTTATCCCGAAGGATAATTTATAATACTGCTTTTATCGCTTCAAAACCACATTAATTTTTCCCAAAGAAAATAAATCAAATTTAAAACCCTTTTTATAAATTTAAACCAACATTAATTATCCTGAAAGATAATTAATCTCATTTATAATCTCTTTCAATAAACTAATCAATTATCTTTATTAAAAACAGTTAATTATCTCAAAAAAACCTTTATTTAATCAATAAATTAACTTTAAAACCTTATTAAATCAGTTCATTAACTTTAGTACACTAAATCAGTTAATTAACTTTAAAACATTTTTATTAAATCAATTACTTTACTTTAAACTCTTTTATTAAATCAGTGAATTAACTTTTAAAACACTATTAATTAAAAATATTAATTAAATCCAAATATCTTTATCTAAATGGATTAATTAAATTCAAACATTATTAATTAAATTTATTAACTAAATTCAATATCATTAATTAAAATTATTAATTAGATTCAAACATCGTTAATTAAAATGATTAACCAATTTAAAACATCATTAACTAAAATGATTAATTAAACTCAAATATTATTAATTAAAATAATTAATTACTTTTAAATATTGTTAATTAAAATGACTACTTAAATTTTCAAATATCATTAATTTAAAATGATTAATTAAATTCAATTATCTTTTATTAAAAAGATTTAATTAAATTCAAATCTCATTAATTAAAGTGATTAATTAATTTTAAACATCATTAATTAGAACAATTTATTAAATTCAAATAATCACTAATTAAAATGAGTAATTAAATTAAAATACCATTAATTAAAATGATTAATGAATTTAAACATCTATATTTGTGAAAATACAAGCTCAAGTTCAACACACACAAAGGGTTTAGGTGACGATATTCAATAAATGATGGTATAGCGAAAAATTACTATAACGACACTTAAAACAATTTAAATAAAATATCACGATTAATTTTAACTAAACATCAATATAAGCAGCATAAGGAAATAAATAATTATTATTGGCGAAAAAACCCTTAGGGACTCTTTACAAATGTTCCCTGCAAAACAATGGTTGCAGACAATATATATAATCATATGGGTTCATAGCAATTAAGTTAATATGTCATCCGTCTTCCAAAACGGGATTTTCAACCAAACCATCAATCAAACAACAACAACAATATTTAAACGATCAACCAAGTATTCAAAAATAAATTTATAGCACCATAGATATTATATAGCTAATTTAAAGGTAAGTAAACTCACTGAAATTCCAGTTATCGCCGAAGCGTTCTGGTTCTGTATCAAATCAAACAACGTTCGATTTTAGCTTGAAATTCTACAAGCTCCAATTCTCACGAATCCAATTCCAAAATGTAGATGATGCTTTCACGAGTATAAAGAAACTGACCACGTTCGATTTAGACCTCATATGAAATAGATACGAGTTTAATAAGATTTAGGAATTAAATAATATAACTAATATTAATTATATCACTTAATTACCCTAATTATCTAATTAACCAAATCTCCTCTTCATTCAAAATCCTGGCCGCCTAAACTCTTCCCCGTTCAACTTCGACCTATCGCCACCGCGGGCCACCACATGCCACCGTGTCATTGCCCTCAGCTCCCCTTGACCGAGACGAAACGACTGCCACCAAGTTCATCACCCACCATCGCCTACAACTGGAGAATGAGCTCTGCGAATTCATCGCTGTTCATCTCTTCAAGAGCGCTGCTATAGGCCGCCATTCATCATTGCTCCAACCTCCAACCGAAAGCTCTCGCCATCCCCAACCCGTCGATTCCAGCCTCGACCTCCAACTCGCCGCCGATGATGAACCCAAACCAAAAAACCCAATTTCGATCATCGCTAGATCTACGGTGCTATGGGCCACCCGACCACGATCCAACCATCAAACACACTCATCACACCCCCACAAACATTTTTCATGTTGGGACCTAAGCCTAGTTTGGCCTCTAGCGGCTCCGATCAACGTGGACCATCGGATTGGCTAGGGTATGGATTTTGTTTTTGGGGAAATAAAGAAAAGTGAGGTCCTTATATAGAAAATCTAATAGGCACTATTCACGCTCGAAAATCTTGAACTTCAATCGAGGCGTGCTTACTGGTGTTCTCAGCCAAATAACCCTATTCCGAACTCAATAGAACTATTTTCGGGACCTAATTCCAACATATACACAAGTTAACTTTTCGAGTCGCTCGGTTTTATGAACCGAACTTGACCTTCTAACTTGAAAGCATACAGATGAAATATATCGATGCTTATGCTCATTCTAGCTCGCTCGGACCATTCGGACCAAATGGAAATAATCCCTGGTCTTAAATTCGTTTAATTGCTATTAATTTGCAATTCAAATATCTTAAGTAAAACTCCTATATTCGAATATCACTTATTAAACCCAATAAACCAATTATTAAATATTTCAAATTAATTAAATATTTGAATTAAAACGATAAAATTCTGGGATGTTACAATTAATAACGACGTGGCAATCTCGTAATTAACATAAAACCTGTTTTATTTCTTTAAAAAGCAATTTCTTTTCACCAACTCCAATCCTTTGTTAAATTGCTATTGAATAACAAACTTCTTTATCAAATCTTTTAAAAAACCGCTATAGATCAGAATTATCATTCCCAAATTAATTTGCAAACCATTGAACTTTTATAATTATTAAGCCTTTATAGCCTAATAAATTCATATAAAATCATAAACACTCGAGAAAAGTCCCCAATAATCAAAATAAATCAGAATTAACATATTCTTTAACATATTTCAGGACCAAAAACATTATTTAATTATTTTTAATAATTAAAACCTAAAATAAATCATTTTCCTCACTTAGGGAATTCATAACATATTTATACTTGCTTAGAAAATTATGAAATTAAAAATCACTTCTAAAATAATGTCATGAATGTCATATCCAAATTTCAAGTCAACTGGATGTCGTAAACTAGGTTTTCACTCTTAAAACCTATTAAATAATTCCATAATAAATCCAATAAATTATCACTAAGCATATAATCATCATTCATTCAAAACATGACATAATAACAATCATAAGATTAAGGTATAATCATAAAACTGAAAATAAACAAGCATGCTTGAGATGTGTAATCATTATTCACCTTGATTTGATGAAGAGAAATGAGATTTGAGTTTAGATTTAATTTTCCACGAGGTTTCCTCTTGTTTCCTAACTTTTTGTTCTCTTGAGTTCCTTAGTAATGGCTGGCCTTGAGTTTGATAGTGTATGGGTGAATGTAAATGAGGGAGAAGAAAATGTAAGGGTTTATGTTTAGAAAATATGGCCTATTCCCATTTTGAACTTCACATGAATTCCTCCTTCTTATTTAAGTTTATAATCAACCCGATTAACTTATTAATTTAGGCATGGCCTCTTTTAATTATCAAATCTCAATCTCCTTATCATTATACATTATTTTATTTTATTAATCTAATTAAATATCCTAAATAATGTTAACCAAAATTAAGGGTGTTCCAGGGGAGCTTCTAAAACCACATCCGTAGGGGATGCGCTAGGAAGGACAATCTCAAAAGACGGATTGCCCTCTTCGGCCAGTCGATGAGCTACTTTCTCCGATGCTCTTTAACTATTTTCTCAAGTTTTTTAATGTCATCTTGATAAGTAACCCTACACAACCCCTTAGCATTTTTTAATAGCTCTTCCAAGTCTGCAATTTTCTTCTCTAAAGACTTTAGTTTGACGCCAAGGTCCTTTATCTTTTCATCTACAGTCTTCAGGTCTGAGCATTTCTTAGTAATACAATAATGCTGCTTAAATAAAACTTGCATTAGCTTCACTCAACTTGTTTGTTTCATCTCAGAGTTTTTTTTCATCCGCTCCATGCCTATGTCCAGATTGAGGAAATCATCATCGGTGGCTTACAATCCTCCACCAACATCGTCGCATGCCATGGAGATGTTATCTAAGATCATGTCCGATGTTGATGGATTATTGGGTTGTGCATCGAATAAAGAATAAAATGATCAAATAAATAAGTGAATGTGCATAGATAAACAAAGGCAGTTTTATTAAAATAAATAACACTATACATATTACGCCCTACATAATATCATGGCTGCCAATGGCTAAGTCTATTCTTAAACCATAATAAATGGGGATGCCCTAAAGGAAGCAGTTCACTCTTTAACAAGAAGCCCCACTTGCGCATTACTAGATCGTAAAGTGCATCCTTTTCATGAATAACTTTTGTAATCCTAAACAAAAGTTCTTAAGATGCCTTCCTATGTTGGACAATGGGTCTTTCCAGCTTAATTTCATTCCTAGGAATAAAGGCTACCTTTCTTATTAAGCGTTCTACAACTTGCTTTTATAGACTCTTAATCCACCCTTTTAGATATCAAACTAGGTTATCCTCGTTGAGTGACTTTTCAAAAAGAGATTTATCAACGTTAATATTCCCTACCTAAAAAGAGAAGGGTATTAATTCTAGTACACAACTATATACAACATGAAACAACAAATTGACAATCACTATAAAATAAGAAGATGAAACACAAGAGGAATACTAGAACATATAAAAAAATTAATCAATTACAAAATCTTAATAAAAGACCACCACGACAATAATTGGAAGTGTTATGTATCGAAAATATTATTACAAAATTCCCCAAAACCCCAAAGGATGACTGGAAAATAACAAAGCTAGAGTTCAAATATTTACATTAGCAGATTAGGCGTTGTCATTAGCTGGATCAACATCAACATCAAGCGTACCCTTGGATGCCTCCTCATCGCCTAAATCGTCCAAATCAATTTGAACTACAGCAGAGGAACCCGCCTTATTGTGTTCTTCGACCTACAACCTATGACACTGCTCTTGGGAAACCTTCGCGACTGCGGGATTGGTTAGAAATCCAAAGCTGACCTCCACCTCAAAATCGCCGAGGTGCTTTACAAAGAATTGTCTCTTAACCTATGCATATATTTGGTAGATGACATTGTAGGTGGAATTCTTAGCATCTTTGATTGTTTGGGCCAGCCTCCTCTTCAGTTGCTTCTCCTCTCCCTCGGCCTTCGTAAGTGCATCCTTGGCCTTTGTAAGGTTATCCTCAGCTCTTGTCGCACAAGTTTCAATCTCCGTATATTTCACCTTAATCTCATTGAGATCCTTCTTGTACCCCTCTTCCCTTTGATGCCCCAAATCGATGCCCCCTTTGAGTTTTTGAACTTCGGCTAATAAAGTTATCAATGCTGGTTCGGCGGACTCAACCCAACGATGCAGCTCCATGGCCAATGCACATCCCTGCACGAAAAAATAAAGATATAAGTAAGACCTCAATTAGTATATATGTATAAAAAATTCTTCAAAAGTGTGGTCGAACTATTACATAAAACAAACTTCTCTAAAGACTTTGGAAAACCTCAACAGAAGGAGGCTCTATGACTGGAAGAAGTAATAAAGAAAAGGGAGCAGAGCTAAGGGTCAAAATATCATCATGAATCACTCCATCTGCTCAGCCAAAGTGGAAATGACACTGCCCTTTGGGAGGGGCAATAAGCAACGAGAGGTTAGGAGCATGTTAAGGGAAGGAACTACCATGGTAGAAGTGTCAGCATGAGGTATAGGAGGAGGAAGAGTAGAACTGCCTATGGATAGGCCCTCTCCATCTCCAACCCACTTTCTCTTGGTTGGCCTCTTAATCTGAACGTGTCTAGGAATTCATAAATGGTACCTATGTAATTCGATCAACGAAGCATTTAAAGGTACATATAATGTTAAACAAGAGATAACTAAGAGGAAAGTTACCATTATTCAGGTGCACACAGAAACATACATGTGCCATAACTCATGTACACTAAACTGTTCATACAAATACAAATATATCATATGGCGCAAAGGTAATGAAATCATAAATGAATACTGAATGAGAAAAGTGATGCCGCGAGTCTACGAAGCCATACTTGCACAGTAACGCTTCAGTAAAAACATTGGAACCTCATTGTCAAGGTTAAGTATGCTGGTTCTGCGCACTATAAATGAGTTTCATCCCTCACTGGAAAAGTCGGGTCATTTAACTAAAAAGAGAAGAGTGGGAGATAAAGAGAAAGAAATAAGGAGAGAAAGAGTATACAAGTCAGTGTAGCTTAAGTAATAATAATAATGGAAAATAAAACAATAAGAGGGTATAATAATACCATGAGATCTAAAAGAAGGAATAAAACCGCATCGATTAGAAATTTAGAAAAACTGGTACGCCCATTTTTGAGTCTTATGGGGAGAAACTAAGAAAATGAATTTTAAGGGTTGAACATAAAAGAATCCATTGCAGCCCACAGTCGTATCCTCATAATTTAGTACAAGAATAACAGCCCATGAAATGTAGGAGGTACATTCAAGCGCTTAACATACAAGATAAAGGTGGACGTGAGCAGGTAAAAAGAAATGGAAATAGTTGGATTGGGGACAAATTGATGGTAGCTAAGCATTCCCTAATGATGGGATGGAGTGGAAGATAGAACCTATTTCAGATGTGTTCTGAAGTTATCGTAACTAATCCTTCTGGTGGCATGTGAATGCGACTCGAGGGAATAGGAATCCTTAGCACATAGTCCCTAAACCCAAAATGATCAAAAATCCCTTATGCTTGACCTTCTTCATAGATGGTTGAAGTCATTTCAATAAAAGAAGTTGAGCCATGACCTGAAGTGCTTCGAGGATTGTCTTGAGCCATGAGTAACTAAAAGAGAAAATGAATGTAATGGGAGGATGTTTTTGGAGTCCCTAACCAAAATAAAAGGGAAATATGTATGCGGTGTCCAATTTTTTTTAAAACTAACTAATCAATCATAGTCAATCAATCAAATCAATCGAACTCGAGGATGAATAAAAGAAACAAGCTCATCTCAAAACCGAATCAATCAAATAACACATTTAAACATTTCCCCAAACACATTCAAGGTGTGAATATGCATAATAATGAATCAAAAGGAAGAGGGAAGATGTATAGAAAAAAATATAAAAGAGCAATAATAAAAAGGTCTAACCCGTGATCTGAATGATCTATGAATTAAAGCGAAGAGCATTGTGAAAAAATAAAGAGAAGAATCACTGCAACTAGAAATTAGAATTTCTCGAATTGGTAAAAGAGAAACAAAAAGGGGAAGAGGAATTTATATAGTTTTTAGTAAAAGAATCTCAGCTCTAAAACTTTAAAGGCACAATAAACAATGACCGTTAGATTGTAATAATGACAATCACAAATACATAAAGAATGAGGAGGATTTGTTAAATACGATATGTGTAGGGAGAATTAAATACGATATGTGTAGGGAGAATTAAATACGATGTGATTGACCAGACAATCGATAAAATTGGGTGCGAAGACAACAAGTCTGCACTAATACACATTAGCATAGACTTGGGGAGGCAACATATTACACCCAATTTTCTCCTATAAGAATGTGTAATGCAGATCAACAAAACGAGCACTTTAGAACTACGCAACCTAAAGGAAAAAGCAACTCGGCCACAGTTTCACCAAAAAAGGGAACTAGACAAAGCTGAGCATCTTTTAACCCAAGAAACTGTGTTCACAAACAACTGGACAAACACACAACCCATATACAATCAATAAAGCAACAAAGAAATCAAAGACGGAAGACACTATGACAATTGAGCCAGATCAAAGATAGGTCACGTGAACTCAACAGGCGAATTACATTGACATTGCAACAATATAGATTAACAAGCAAGTAGGGAGGTTACTCTTACAAGAATGGCCAGCTAGTTGTTTCCTGCAAGCAAAAAAGTAAACCAAAAGAACTCATCTACCAACAGAAAGAAAAGATTGCATACATCTCTTCTGAAAGACCGCACCATTGTCTCCTTGAAGACTGCACTGATCTCTCTATAGAAGCTGCATCAACACCCCCTCAAAGACTGCACCAACATCTCCAGAGAGACCGTGTCATCACCCGATAATAACCTGCCCTTCATAATACCCTGAATCAACGATAAATGACAATGTCTAACTCCTGAATACCATAAAAGACAGTCCATCAGGGTAAAAATTAAAACACCATACCAAGGAACATCGATACAATCTCATAATGGGAAGATAACATATAATATGATGAATATACATGAACAAAATAGGATAAACAATATACAAGAGGTTGTACTAGCGAAAGCAACTGATAAATAAATATCAATACAGAAAGTCAGAATACATTAACTCTATTTGTAACGGCCTATTTTTTCCGTACAGTTCAAGTTGACAATAAACCACACATGTCCAACCAAATTTGAATGGAAAGACGGATAGTTATGTGAAAGAAAGAAGAAGAGAAGAGAAGAAGAAGAGAAAAGAAACTAAAAATAACACAGAATCTCACAATCGCAGCGGAATAATATTTAGTATAATATCAATGATCTTTACAAAAGAGAAACTGTTATATACATACATCAATCAAAGTACAACAACAAATCACGATCATCAGCCTGGACAGTTATAACAACATGTCCTCACAATTTCTAATGATTTCAACAACAAAGCAGCGGAAAATAAACATATATGTGAATACGAATTGAAGACCTCTAACTCGTTTCCTGGGCTCCAATGAATCCAAAGCAATCTGTAAATATGCTCGTCTGACCCGAGCATTATAATAAATAACACCCGATTTAGTCTGGTAAACCAACGTGAGAAAACACACTAAAGTTATAAGAAGGCTTTGAAATCAAAAGTATCTCGTAAGACCACGCCCTATATAAACACAGATGGATTTTTACCTTATGGTAACAAAAACATTTCATATGAAATTCCAGTGACATTATAATAATGTCTAGGGATTCGAAGTAAACATATAAAACAACCAAAATGCTTGCATCTCACCTTTCAGCATAGTTGGGCACAACTAAATCCGTAAAGCTCATACTGGAGAATGGATTCCATACAACGACTGCGCTACTGGGTAATGCCCGTCACGGTGCATCTCTAGATAAAATAACACCAAGGTCGAACCTATCAACCCCTGCCAACATAGAACCGGCCTACCCTTTACTAGATAGTACCGAATATGATCACCCCTTGGTTAATAGGCCCCGAAGCATAAAAATGATAGATAGTAATAGACTCTAGATAAGGATGATCATACCCTACTTGGAAGCGACCCACTTAGCTCTGCTGCATCTCCCCTATTTTAGTCATTCCCGATTGATGAGGATTGAGGCTACGTTTTACCTTTTATATATATAGCACTTCCCACTTGGAATGCTAACACTGCCCTCCAGGAAATAATGCAGTACCATCATTCATCCATACAAGTTCGTTCTAGGACTGAACGAAACGCTTGAAAGCCCCGTGTTCAATTCCATCATCTTCAAGATGTCTTCACTTCGAAATGCTTAAGTTGGATCGAAGTGGTTTTTGGATAACATATCCGATGCCGATCTCTTTAAAACAACTTTTGATAATTTTCGGAAAACTCAACCCCCGTTCTTTAGGAATAAATAGTCAAAGATAAGAGCGGAGATCAACTCCTAACCGTTAGTGGACAGATTCCTTATCATTGTCCTAGGAAAACGAAACGAGATTTATACGCACGGTATAGCATCATCAGAGATTACTGTGCCATATAACTCACGTGTTTCTTCTAGATATTTCCAAAGTTACGTTTTGGGTCCAAATTCAATAGTCGGTTATTTAACTATCAAATAACAACATTCAATTAGAGATTTAATTCTAGGGAAAACCAAAAATGTTTAAGCACACAAGCAACCACTAACCTCCTTTTAATTAAATTTTCATTAATTTAATTCACTTTGTAAATACTTGAATCAAAATCCTTTTTATAAGAATATATACATCCACAAATCCCTATTTCTCAATACTTGGAAAAAATATCCATATACTTATCTCAACGATGTAAGTATATTCACCAAACATCGGGAAAGATTTCCCTTTTTATACAATTCAAAAAAAATCATTTATAAACTCCATTACACATTCACAAAACCATTTATAAAACTCCTTTTATAAATCTATAAACCCATTTCAAAAATTCTTTTATAAATATCCAAGCCCATTTATAAAACTCTTTTTACCCTTTTACAATCTTCCTTTAAGTTTCCAACCCATGTTATAAGATTCTTCTTATAATCCACATCTGTTTATAAAACCCTATCTATAAGTCTCAAAAACATTTATAAATAAATTCTAATCATTTACTTAAAAACACTATTATATAATAGTAAACATTATAAATAAATAAATATTAACTTTAAAACTTTTTAAAATAATAATTAATGAATTCCAAAACATCCTAAATAAAAAATAATAATTTAGCTTCAACATTTTTATAAATACTAATAATTAATTTCTAAAAATTTATTGATAAATAATTATAATTAATTTCAAACCATATTTTTAAATAGTTAACTTTTCAAAATATTAAAATATCGATAACTACTTTAAAACAATATTGATATAAATAAACAACTTTTAAAACATAATTGTATTTCCTTAATAAAAATCCATACTTAATTTCCAACATGATCATTTCCATATTTATAAAAGTATATTTATAAATCTCCTTCTCTTTTATAAAACTTCCTTTCATAAAATCCCTTTATTTATGAACTCCATTTATAACTCTATTCCCTTTATAAATCTCACTTATTCATATATATAATTTAAAAATATCAATCACCACCCGTTTTTAATGGTGCACCATATGGATAAATTCCTTTTATAAATTCCTTCCTATTTATAAAATATCATTTAACATTCCAAGTTTACCCTCACCTTCGATTTCCAAAATAGAATCAACTATTTTCTAAAATATCATTCCACATCTTATAATAAATCCACCATTTGATTTATTTCTCCAATCTATTAAGTGATAATAGTTTCCTTTAATCTATAACCATCGTTTATAAATCCATACTTTTACTAACAAAATATGATTTGACAAACTTCACATCATTTGTAAAATATCACTTTTATAAATTATCACACTTATAATCTCACGTTTGTAAATAAATTTTAATATTTATACATATATATACATTACTTAATATAAAATGGTTAATAAATATTTATATCAAAATATTTATTTTTTTCCTTTGAAAACATATAACTTTATTATAAAAGACGGACTTATTTTAAGATTTCAAAAATATTTATTTTACAGTTCGAAAATCTATATTTAAACTATTTTACAAAACTATTCATTTATAACGTCCAAAAATCATACTTTTTATTTTAAAATAAATTTATTCTTTAATTAATTCAGGAAAAATTATTAAAACATATATAATCTCCAAGATCACTTTTAAATCAAATCATTAGTTTATAATATTTTAAAATGCCAAAAATAAGGCTCAATTCTACCTAAGCACTGAATAAGCAAAATCATATCCATGTCATCAAATATAGCATCCAGCATATCATATATCAATTTATATGAAAATTAATCAACAGTATGAGGAATCATGTTGGATCTCTCCAACATGTCCCCCTACATCACATACAGTATATAATCAAATAATATAAATCAACCGCTTCAAGGCGAGATCGTATACAAAGGGTCATCTGCTCTTACACGGGAATGTAATAGGGCCTCATCCGCTCCAGGGACAAGAATATATCCAACTAACTAATAAAATAGTAAATCATCCAAATGTCAATAACAATCAATAGTAAAATATCCACATATCCAATCAATAATTTTTATTGACTATAATATATTTTTGGCTAACCAAAAAGTGAGTTTAACTCACTTTGATTTCAGTTTCGTCAAAACATTCCGGTTTGAATTAAAATTGAATAGGCGTTCAATTTTAGCCCAGATTCCCATGAGCTCAAAATCTATCCAATCCAACTCCAAAGCGTAGCACTCGTTGATACGATTGCAATGCAACTCGTCGCATTCAATTTGGACCTTGTATGAAATAGTTATGCATTTATTAACTTTTGAAATAATTAATTTATAACTAACTTAACAAAATTATAATTTAAAACCTAATCCCTTACCTTCCCTCACGTTTCATCGTTTGAACAAAGCCAGGCATGAACGAAAATAACCCAACATCGCGACTTCCCATCCATCACCGCCGCCGTCGCACACGCGACCACGCCCCAGAACGCGCTTACCGACGCCGACCCTCCCCCGACCGCCGTCGAGCCTCAATCGCCCAAAAAACGAACCCACCGCCCACGAACGCGGGCGATTCTCAGCCACCATGGCATGAATTTAGGCGATCCCACCATTGATTAGCTTCGTAAGGTCGTACTTCATGTTTCCCTAGTTGAAGTCGAGGCGTGAAAACCCCTCAGGTGGCCACGATGAACGACGGCCGTTGGATGAGCAACATTTATTTTTGAAATCTTTAAACCAGTTTCATTTGATCAAGCGTGACTATATAGGGGAAGGAGTATGGGTGCGAATGTGCAGAGGTATGGTAAGGAATTGGCTGATTAAAGAAATTGTTTTATTAATATATATTATTTTGAAATATCAAGCTATAAAACACACGAAAATTTCGAACTCCTATCAAGATATGCAATCTGGCATTCTATATGTTATACACCTATTCCGAACATAATGGAACTAGTCTCGAGACCCAATTTGATCATACACAGAAGATAAATTTTCAAACCCAATTATATTATATTAGTTTTCTGAAAATAAATTTCTACGCATTTCGAACTCGCACGCCCAAACGATATGTCCAATCGTCACGAAATTCATCGGCATATAATAATATACTATTATGGATCCAATGAAACTGATTTCGTCCAATTATGAGATAGTGCCGCAAAAGGCTATTTTCATCCTTTAATTAAAATTGGTTATTTCCAAAATCGGTTTAACCACTTTGTATTCAAATTTTAAAAGTTTACTATCTCATTTCTATCAAAAATAGAATTTTAGATCAACTTTCAAAAGCATTCATTAATTTCAAATTCAAGATTCAGTTATTTAAATATTCCCAAATATTAAATTCAACAACTTAATGACCTGATAAATCGCAATATTTGAAATTCAAGTTATGTAACTTATAAAATTAACTTTTCAATATTAAAAATCAATTAAATATTCCAATTTCAAATGACTGAAATTTTTGGGTCGTTACACTATTCATATGGACTTCCGAATATAGCATCAGATATCACAAGTCTCGTATGCTAAATGGCATATCTATCATGTACTACATCACCGACAAGTATACATATCCAATATATCGACTTCACGCCTCTAGAATGCCCCAGGTGTCGTGTAAGCATGCCTCCAAAAGCACATGACTCTTAATCTACTCAATCGAGCACCCGAGAGTTGTCTCGATATAAACAGACAAAGACAAAACACGGGTTAGACATAAAGCCTGGTTTGAGGGAAACTTTCTCTAAGAAATATATATACATGCAACCTATATACATATAATAAATGTGAGCGATGATCAATGGATAGTACTAATCACACTTCGCCCTACTTTATCCATACAACAAGAAGTTAGGATGATACATAATAGTATTTCTCTAATTAAAACGGTACTACTATAACAAGCCATGCTACTGAATATGCAAAACGAGTATAGGGGTAATAATACACTTCATAAGCAACCGTGCCATAGATCTCTCAATCCCTATCGAAGCATCTGAAATGCAAAATAAACAATGCTACTAATATAGAATCCCCATACTCAAAACCAAAAAAAATATCTATAACAGATACCCGTGCCGAATTGCCATTAGTTACCAAAGAGACCTATTGAGAGCCACAATAACTTGTGGAATCCCTTGAAAACCAACACCTCAAAAGAAATTGGCATGTAGGTCTATCGCAGCACCCATCCGTACACCGCAATAGGATATGACCTACTCTAGATTGGTGTCCCAATCTCTCTCCATGCCTACTTTGGAGCCACGTCTGTAGGTCATGCGTCCTAATGGTACAATGGTTTCCTTTTATAAAACCGATATCATTCGATTATCTATGGATAAACAATCTGGATTTAAGCTACCCCACGTACACTATTCCTACACAAACATACAACACTAAAGTATTGTCATCCCCATATAGATCGTGATTCATTCTTGAAGTGCCTCGCACTACCCGGTTGCCGCAAGTCAGGCATACCAAACCAATATATATAAATCGCCCAAACTATGCATCCATAATTAAATATATCGCTTAAATCACATATTTATGCATCTGTATAGTATATTCCGTTCCCTATTTGGTAACCCCAAGTCGGGCGTACCGAAATATACATAAGCTTAAATTACCTATCGATAATCATGCTGAATTGCCTTTAGCTACCGAGAGACCTATCGAGAGCCACAACTAACTTGTGGACTCCCCTAAAAACCAGCACCTCAAAAGAAGTTGGCATGTAGGTCTAGTCGTAGCACCTGCCCGTAGGGCTGTTACGGTTGAACCATCAACTGCTCAACCGTATCAACCGTTCATGCGGTTACCATCTATAACAGTAATTGTTACGTTGAATAATTAGACAACCGTGGTTAACCATACCAACCATATATGATTGTTTTGTATAATATTTCACATGAAAGAATAAAAATTAGCAATTTAAGTGAAAGGAATAGCTTGTGCATTAATAATATGTGCCTTCATGAACCAATAACATATAAATGCATGGTTGATTTATAAAAAAATAAATAAATTCACAAAAAACAATTAGAGCTATAAGAATTTATAACCATCAACAATAGTTACGGATATGGTTGGTGGTAATAACGACAGTTGCCGCAACTGTGACATCCCTATCTGTCCATACAACGTTACAGAATACGACCTACTCTAAATTGGCGTCCCAATCTCTTTGCGCCCCTGCTCCGGAACCACGTTCGCAGGTCATGCGTCTCATTGGTACAATGGATTCCATTTATCAATCGGTAGCCCTAAGTTGGACATACCGATATATTTATACATATAGACATATATAAATCGCATAAACTATATGCACTTATATATAACCAGTCCATCTACATGGAACTAATAAACACACATTGTGCGCATTTACATACACTAAGGCAATACATAACCAAAGTACCAAATCTACCATCTCAATATCAATAACAATTCACACATACAATCATATAAACAAATCAACAAAAATGCATCTTACTTAGCCACCAATCTAATAATTATATTTTCTTTGTATTATATATAGAAGTCTCACACTTATTTTATAAAACAATGCCCTCTCCTATCAATCAAACTATAACTTATTTTTACTTAATTCTTCTAGTTAAATTAAGTTTAGCTATCTATAAGGCCTCAAAATATTATATAGCTCATGTATGCAATTTCTACATTATGTATATAGATATATCTTAAACCATTTCTTAGTGTCTAAATTTATTAAATCACGTTATTACAATATTTTGGACTTCATAACCTCTATTAAATAATATAATACTTCTTTGTAATTTCTAACTTATCAAATCGCCTTTATAGAAATTCGCTAGTTAGTTAGTTATTGATTTACACTATAATGAACCAATATCAAGGCCAGATAAACTTCAAAGAATTTAAATACAAGTTTAACCTACCTAAATCATTATTTTAGCCTTACAACTTATTTTAAAAGTCGTACTTCTAATTTTTAATTAGCAATAAAATATATAATAATATTTCTATCACTAATATAACTACAAATTAGAGTTCTAATTAATTTATAACCATGTTATAAATTAATATCAACTCATCTAATTCTATTCAATATGAATAAGACATAATATTTATATATACGGGATCTTAATTAATTATCCCAAATATCTACTTAAACCAATCCAATCAAATGGTGAAATAATTACTTATATATATAACTCTACCTCTCCTAGGTACTATTTTTCAACATACAAAATTATGGAAATTTAGAAATATAAATTTAGAGTTAAAATTCCACTCACTTGAGTCGTAAATTTCCAAATACCCGAATCTACTTCAAGCCCATACTATATCGTAGATAATCCCACTATGAGTGCAATGGTGAAAACCTCGTCTCGATTGGACCTCGTATGTAAAAGATATGAATTTTACAAGAATTAGAAATAAAGATGTAAATCAATTAATTTAATCAATTACTTAATAAAGTTAACTACCTCAAATCCTTTCTTCTGCAAATTTATTTGCAAAGGTCATGCATAAAAAAACCCATCACCGCATGCACGTCCTTCCCCATATCTCGGCTAATCCTCCATGAAAAGATGAATGGTCAATCCCTACGTGCTCCATGTTGTGTGTACTTCGCTAAGCACCTCAATTTGAGAAGTCCGGCTCCTCCTCCTAAAATGCTACATTAGGCTCCTCTATGGCCTTTATGAAGTAACGAATCCACCAAGGCCATCAGAGCATGAAGCGTCGATGTAGGGAGAAGTGCATTGTCAAGAGAAGAACAACCATGCTCACTATTTCGCCCAATGCCTCTTCCGTCTCCACCATGCATCAACCCTAGCAATGACAAGAGACAGTCAAGCACAACCAATCAATATCGCATAACCCCATGACACCATAGATGCAAAGCTCCTGTGAAGATCCAAAAACTCGGCCTTCGAAAATCGGCACCCGTACTTCAGTTGTACTCAAATGCCGTAGATTCAAACGCCGAATCTGGCTCTCCAGAGCTTATAACACCATTAAGTATAACAACACAGCGGAAGAAAAAGAATATATCAATATATATAACATTGATACAATGACAGATACAAAATCTGATACAATATGATACAACAGATATCAATATACACCAGAGATATGATACAAGAAATAGCAGCGGAAAGAAAATAGATAACACCAGCAGCGGATAGAATATCTCCAATAGAATGCTCCAATCCATAGCTAGCGGAAAGCTAGGTCAGCCGTCCAAGGGCTGACTAGCTCCAGATAATCTACTCAACCTGAATATCTGAGAAACCCAACTCTAGACCGCCCGTGTGGAAAATGGTGGGCACCCAGAGTTTAGGAAGGGAACAATAAACTCCGGATCAGTCATGGGACTGGTGTGAGCAACAAAAAAACAGTTTATCTTTAAAACAAACACAAAAGAATCTTAAACATTGAAATCCGCAATGCTTTTGGAAAATGAAACTACCATAAGACCTCCCACCACACACATAATGCAATCGCAGACTTGGAGGAGATTTCTTCTTATGTTAGTCAAATATGCTTACTACGCAAAAGAAATTCTTTTGATATTATTAATAGTGCATAGTGGAAAACATTTCGAAAATGCAATATTAATCTTAGCCAGCATAGGTACCATTATACTATGCCTGCTATAGCTGCCTCCTGAGGAGACAGGTTATACAATTTTCAATCGTAAAGGGCTCGTATTGTTTCTTTGGATTTCCAACAAATGGTCAGGCTAAGGAACTGCCTACTGCTACATGGGATCGCCTCTGGCGGGACGTCCCGAGAACCTACCCGGCTCTCTGCCAACACAAGGCCGGGTTACCTCTGTCACTAGGTAACTACTACTCGAGTATGCCACCTCCCGGTCCTTTGGGACCTTTATCCGAGGCCTCGGTAACCAACATCACACATAATAATAATAAAGTGTGTCCACATGAGTAAGTATCTGGGCTCCATACCATGATACCACCCTTTTCCAGAAGTAAAATGACATACCCTAAAGGGAGCGACCCTCATAACCTTGCCGCATCATTCCTGTTTCGACCATTTCCGGTCTGTGAGGTTCGATGAGGTCTCGTCCACAAAGCTATGCTTTTCACAAAGCCACGCTTTTCACAAAGCCATGCTTTGATCAACAGATGATCAATAAATAATCATCACACAGCAACACTCAGCATGTCACATTACCAAATTGGGAGTATATTGTTGATAACCTTCAACTACATAACCTCTGAGCTCGTACGTCTCAGAGAACGGTGTTAAGCTAAGAGAATAAATTCTCCGCCACCAAATAGAAATGTATTTGAAAGAAATCTGCTTTATATCTCAAAGTGTAATGTTAGACATGTAACCATACAAGTCTGTTTCGGGTTCGAACAGAACCGAAGGCACTTCCAAAGAAGCCCTTGCAATCCGGGTATTCACAATCCCGATCGGACTTCCCATCACTTAGGGAATCTCTATACCAGGAGCTACCCAGTGCAGAGACAATCGATAGGTTATCCTATCGTTCTCGCAAATACCCGGTCTTCAACACCGGTCTTCAAATGCGATCCATATACGACATATCACTTATTCAGAATGGGTTATGTGACACAAAGGGTCCTCTCCCGGCTAAATCGAATAATGAGCGTAATATTTAAAAACATATGGATATTGGGATTTCAACTAAGTCACAACTTATTACCCAAACTTCTCTTTCAAATGGTTTAAACAAATTACCATTTTTATCTTTTAAACAAAAAGATTCATTCACAGATTTTCCAAATCAATTTCCATTTCAATTTGATTAACTCGTTAAATCTTTAAATCAATGATTTAACTTATAGCTTTCAAAACAAATTTTATTTTGAATGGTTTAAACTAATCACCATTTTAAATCTGTTAAAAATAAACAGATTCAATTCATAGCTTTCAAAAAGAATTCATTCATAACTTGGAAAACCATTTTTCAATTCAAACTTGAAATTCCTTTAACTTAAATTGGAATTTCATTTCTTATATGAAAGCTCTTATCATTTGAAAACAAATAGTTTTCATTTCGTAAAATCTGATTCATTCATATGAATTAAAATCCTTGGGTTAAATTCAAATTCTCAAAATTTTACTTTTAAAATGATTTAAATTCATATAACACATTTTTAACATTTTTAACCATAATTTCCAATTATGGAATTTAATTCCAAATTTTGAATTCAAATTCAAATTAAATTATTTAAATTGAAAAACTTTACTAAGTTATTCAAAATAGCTTTTATCTTAAAAACCCCATTTCAAAAGCTTTAACATTTAACCCAAATCCATTTCCAAAATCAATTAAAATTAAAATTTCAATTTCAAAAATATTAATTTTAAATCATCTGCGACTTAACCGATTTCCACGTGCAATCCATACTTGTGTGTGTAAAAGTGTGGTCCAGGGGTTTAACACAATAGTGCAACACAATGAATCATCACAGATCAAAATACAGAAATATAGTTGATAAGCGGTATAACTATAACGCTTATCTTCTATTCACAGATCACAGATAATATATTACATTCATCCCAGATAAATGGACTACAGTTCAGATTACACACCAATCAGAATATATCACACAGCATCACAGATCAGGGAATGTCAACAATTCAACCATTCAGTAAAATCCAAACACTCATAAGTAAGATCAATTTATTATCTAATTAATTTAAATCAGATTAATTACTTATGAATATAAATTACTAATCCTAGTTAATTAACATTAATTAATTACAAATCAATTTGACTAATTACTCTTTAATCATTTATTAATTAACCTTTAATTATAAATTAATTAACCTTTAATTATAATTCTCAAATTAATTACCTTAATTAATTAATCACATTATTAATTATTCTTTAAAGTGATTACCCTTAATTACTTGGTTAATCCATCTTTAATCATTAATTTCTCATTCTTAATTACTTTTACTAAGTAATTATTTTTAATTAAATCTTAATCACTTCATAAATTAATTATTCCTTAATTTATTATATTAATTAATTAACCCTTAATTGTTAATTAATTGACTCTCAATTACTTTTATTAATTACTCCTCAATTGTTAAATAATCAATAACAAATTGATTTACCTTAATTTATTTGTTAAATTAACCTTTAATATTAAGTAATTAGTTAGGTAATTATTCTTTAATTAAACAAATAATTAATTACTTAATAGATTAAAAGATTACATCTTTCTACCTTTATTAATTACTTAAAAAAATGTCTTACTAAATCCTTAATTAATCCAAACTTTAACCAAAGTCATCATTTTAAAACATGAATTAAAAATGTTTAAAAGTTGAATTTTATTTTAAAGTAAAAACTGTTTTTATAACAGACCCGAGACCCGCTTCGAGTCTTACCCGAGTCGACATGCCATTTACTTCGAGTCTTCCCCTAACAACCCAAAATACCCCGAGACTTTCAACCTTTTTTAAATTTTGTTTAAGTGCTAGAAATGACCCGGTAAAAACATAAAACGCTCGAACGAGAACTCGAGTTAGCACGTAAATTTCCCGAGACACGCTCGGAGTCTCCCCCTTCTTCCCCAAAATCGACGAACCCAGTCATGTATGCGAATGCACGTATAAGTGTACAACCACGTCAATCATCGCTGATCGACTTCGAGGTCACCTGAGCATCACCCATGATCATAAGAGACGAATCAATCACCCACAAACGCGAGATCGCGATGAAATCAAAATTGAGCTTTTTCGAACAAGTTTCCATTTCATGGAACCACATACTCTTCTGAAAACTCCTTCGCCTTGCCACTACACTCCACCAGCACCCGCGCCGCTCTGGCTGAAGACGCTCCAATCCACAACGTACCAATCGCCACAGGTGCGATCGCCTGAATCGCCGTGGCTACGACGTGATTCTCTCGCAACTTCGACCTTCAAAACATAGGCTTTAAACCCTAAATTGCTTCAAACCATCATCTACAGCGAATTAAAAATTCAACTCGTATTTTTTCCATGATCATCGATCATTCCAGCCTCTCCATGCCAAACCCCAAACTTCGAAAGCTTGCCGATCACCAGAAAATTGCGAGAACCCATTTCCCGTTCAACATAGAATTTCACGATCATCTCTTGGTTAAAAATTACGAGATGTCCATTAAAATTCATCATTTTTGAATGCAAACCAGAACATATATGTGAAGCTTTTAATTGTTTTGGTCGTATTTTCCTGATATGTTTGTTCTTACTGAATATTCTAATATTATCAGAGAAATACATAAGAATTTTATTTGAAATTATTTTTAAAAATTGTATTCGATTCACACAAACATATTTCCTTAAGACATCATAACCTCTAATGTTTTAAATAGAGAAAAATCGAATTTCATTTAGGGGAGGTAACCTGTAAACACACAGACTTGTTGCCTAGAACAGAACATGCACAGACTCACCTATATATATATACACATATATATATATATATAGACATACATGTATTTTAACAGTCATGCAAACTATCATTACATCATACTTAAGTAACACTTCAAACATCACAATATTATAACAAAGTTAAGTGTTTGCTCACCAAATCATATTTTTAAAGTTTTAAAACAGAATGTTACTCACCTGGTCTAGGAAGAAACAGAAATGCAAATTTGAATTTGAAGACTGGCATTTGTTTTTGATCTGAATTTTGATCTGCTACTTGATAAAATTGAGTTGAAACTGAAGCTTAGTTGTTGATGTTTGATTTTCTTTTAAACTGAGTTGAAACAAGCTGAAGTCTTTTTCTCTTTTTTGATCTCTGGGTTGTGGTTGATTTGTTTTAATTGAAGTTTTGTTTAAATTTGAACTGGGGCTTACTTCAGATGTTTTAAGCTTTGAAGGAAACGAACTGATGAAGAGATTGATATATGGAAAGAAGCTTACAGGTTGATGTATTTGTACAAGTGATATAATTTGCTTTGTACAAATACTAGAGATTTTTCTTTGGTTTTGGAGGCTGAAGTGATCTATCTTGTGCGTGCATTAATTGATGTTGTACAACTTATATTTTCTTTTCACTTTCAGCTGTACAATATAATTTTTCTCGGCTGTTCAAATATGAGTATATTTTGCTTTGCTTTGGTGGCTGGTATAGTTGTGGTGGCTGAGATATTTTCATTTATTATCATTTGTCTTGAATGTATATACACATTGTTTCCTTTAGCAAGCTACCACAAAGATATTTATAATTTTGTTTTGTTCATATTTGAGTGTTTTTCTTCTTTTCCTTTGTTTTATGCATTGTCTTATTACTTTGCAATGAATTTCTATATTTAATCTACTGTTAGATTTTAGCAAATTTGTTTAATTTATATTTTTATAGTTTATCTTATATGCATCTATTTCCAACTTAAACATTTATATTCTTGTTTGAACACACATGAATGTATATTTGTTCAAACTTATTTTTAAACACTTTTGTTGTATTTATTTTGATTTCGTACAATAGGTATTTGTCTTGTTTCTTTTCTCAGCCTACAACTTATTTTTATATTTATTTTCAAATATCCAAATTAATTCATATTTTTACTAATTTGTTTACTATATATATTTTCTATAATTTAATCTTATTATTTTCATTTTTAAACCATTTATTTACAATTTAAATTCAATTATCAATATATATATAATTTCAAATTTACTCATAAATACCCACATATATATATATTCTCATATATACATATATTTATAATTTCTTAAATTTAAATGATTTATACCAAATATATTTGAATCTGGGGAAACTCGCATCACTTTATCAATTTATTTTACAATTTTTATTCAAAATTTAAATTAATTATTAATTTAAATATATATAAAATTTGGGGTCGTTACAGCTCCCCTCTCCCCAAGTCCAATGGATCCAACCTCGATCTCCATCGATGACCGTTGCTTTGAAAATCAAGGCAAACCTAAAACCCAATTCATTTGGACTCACATCCATTTGAGGAAAGAAAGAAAAGAGGAAGAGTGAAATATCTGGTTTGAGGAGAGGTGCATATTATATATATATATATATATATAATTTGATTTCTCAAATAAATTGCCGCACTTTTTAAGATCGCACGACCACACGACATACCGGATTGCCATGAAACTCGTCGGTGCACAATGACTCATATTTTCGGTTTCGATGGTATAAATTTCTTTGCTATCTGAGATAGCACTCTGAGATGATAATTTCATGCATTTCGAGGTTATTTCTGTAATCAAATAGTAGGATTCCAAAAATTCTTCAACCGTACATCTTATAATGAAGTCCCCATCTCAAAATTATAAGCCATCAGTCGAGATTCGACTGGACTCGACTACGCACATATTTTTACAAAAATATGTATAATAATACATATATAGCAAAAATACCATGACTCTAGATATAGCGATATTTATGCTCATTTTAATTTATAACAAATTGATCCTGACTGAACAGAAATAGTACTGAATTCCAATTTGATCATATGTAAAAAAGCAGATTTTGGATCTTCGGTTAATTAATATTCAATATTAAAATTAATTACTAAAATATACAGTCATTAAAAATGCAGGTTGTTACGACCCCTTTAATATCTAACCCGCCATCTGTTTGGAGACTACGACGCCCTCTTTCTTTAACAGATAGCTTCACCACCTCCTTAAGTTCTACGTGCCACCTCATAAATATATACATTAACACTCTTTTGAAACCAGCACTAACACCGCCCTCAGAACTGCATCGGCATCTCCTTGAAATCCAAGTGCCATCAATTAAGAAATAATAATAACACCAAGAGAATATTTCGTTACTATGATTCGAAAAGGAACTGCACCAACCAAGAACAAATTTAGAAGCTATGACACGACGAGCTAGCGAAGTGTAGTCCTCGTAATGAATTCAAGAGTTCAACCTTAAGGCTTCAAAGCTCAAATCTCTCACCTAACTTCAAATTCAAAATTCCCGCTTTCAGCCAACTCTTCTCGCTAAAAGACATTGCCCATGCCTTCAGCTACGTCAGCAACCCGTGCACAAATCAACAGGCAATGTGATTAAGGATACATGGAAGGATCGAATTGCGGAGGAGCAATAGTGAATTAGGGGATTAGCGATCCATGTGATATTATGGTACTATGAATAGAAGGTTATTGTAGTAGAGAAAAGGACTTTTTACGGACTTACTTCAAATTCTATACTAAATATACTTATACTCTTTGTCATTGAAAAAGTTTGTACCAGAAAGAAATATATAAGTAAAGATGTGACTAGTGGACATATGATTCTTCGAAATCTGAACCACGTAAATTTTCACATCCTTTACTTTTTCCGCACTTTACTTATTTTATTATTAGATCATTTTGTGTTTTCACCTTAAATAGACATAAATTGGACTCAACGCTTTAACGAACAGTTAGAATGCAACTTCATAATTGCGTTAGCATACGACAACATAATTACTACCATAAAACAAATTTAACATCACTTAAATTTGTTAATTCTAGATTACGGTAAGCGTTCAGTACTGTAATTACTTCGTAATTAGCTTGGTGTTATAAGTTAAAAATCTCATTAACATTTAATGTTGAATTAAGGTTTTAACATTCGTTTTGTAAGTTAAAGTTAGAAATGCTAAAATTTATTATGCATGAATGCAAATTGAAACCATATAGAAAGAATTACCTGAATGGAAGTTAATTTAATTCAACTAGTGATGTATAGAATTGTAACTATTTTATAAAACAAGTGATATTGACTATATACTAGAAGAAAAAGAAGGTAGTTTTCAATCTGCTATATTGATTTAAAAAAATGTAAAATAACAACATTTTGCCTTAAATTTCATTAAATATTTAGTGGTGTGGATAAAGTAATTCATGGTATATGAATAGATTTTGCTAATTTTTTTCATTTACTATGATACAAAACTAATTTATTGGTTCTTTTAGCACCTTACTAATTGTCTTAGCCACCCCATTCTTTCATAAAAATTTATCAACCCCATCTTATTCTCTTTACATCCCTATTATCCCTTATTATTCTCTTCTTTCTACATAATCCAATTTTGGTGCTTTCTTCTTTTCCTCCTTGTTTTCTTTACAATAAAAATTCAATTCAACATCCCTAAAGGAAATGATTTCCAAATTAAGAAAAGATGGGTTCAAATTATCATTAGTTTCAGAATATAAGTTTCTCAGTTGCTATAATGTAATTTAGGAATATCAAATATTTTTATTTTGGATTTTCTTAGTTATTAACTTTGGTTCATGTTAGTAGCTGAGACTCTGGGTTGGCTAGAATCTACATAGCATGCAAAGGTTGTTGAACAAGGAAATATGCAACTTACAAACATTTTTTCTTCTTTGCTACCATATTGCAAGCAATCATGGTTTTTCTAGGAACCACTTATAGTTTTGTGAGTTGTTTTTTTAACATGGTTCATTAATGCCAACAAGTGTCGATCCTAGGGATCGAACTAGTGACCTTTAATCTCATAGAACTATCAACTAACTGAGCCAACCTCATTGGCATACTTATGTAAGTTGCTAAAAATAAATGTGTAACGTGCTATGTGTTATTGTATTTTGATGTTGTATTATGCTTAGTTTGATTTTGATGTAGTACTACAAATATCAAGTGTTCGTGTTGCTTGATTAAGAAAAACCACTTTGTTGATCATGGAAACTTTCTACCATAAAGTTTTGGATTTATGCTTTTATGTTTTAACTCTTAATGTCTAGGACCTCCAGCTCAAGTGATTAGTGTTATAATGCTTTAGATAAAGATTTTAAAGGTCATGGATTCGAGCCCTTGATACATCATAATGAGCGCTCTGCTTAAAAAAATTATTGCTTTTGTTATAGAAAATTATCTCTTAAGAATGAAAAAGATAATATGGTCTTTAATTATTATTTTAAGTTTAATAGGGTGGTTAAAATAAATAATAGGGTGAAATTAAACTTAGCCGAACTAATTATAGAAATTTGAAAAGATAACATATTTACACAATTCCTTTTTAACCACTAGAGATTTGTAGAATATTTTGTGTGGAAGCAACTCTATTTGAATTACTAAAAAAATTCTTACAGTCACGTTCCACCAAAATATTAAACAGTTTCCTTTTAAAAATAATAAATATTTCTTCTCTTTATACTCCCTTCCTCTCAATACACACAACTCTTCTTCCTCTTTATATAAAAAGAACTAAAAACATCCAAAATAATCCACCCTAAAAACTTTCACAATAATGCAAATTTTGATGATGATGATGAGCTAATGGAGAAGCTTGCAAGGTGGAGCATTCAATAGAGTGAGTTGCTTCTTTTCTTCTCTTTAATTTTAACAAAAATTTAGAAAAAAAGTCATCACCCCGTGCAATGGTGTTGCCCGAACGTAAAATTTCTCATTGGGTTATTGACCTTGTGTAGGTGACATTCATACGTAGTGTTAATCCAATGTGGAATCCCATGCAGTATACACTTGGATTTTTTCAAATAGACAAATTTATCTTATGCTGTGTTTACATTGATTATATTTCCTAACTTATACTTTGATTGTTTTGAAAGTGTATTAAGTTCAATGCGTAGTTAAAGATGGGTGCAGATAACAATGTACTTGGATTGCTTATAGAGGTTGAATTCAGAAGAAGGGTTATGTGTTACCGACATGGATGATTTTCATAAAGTATAACACCCTGTACTATATTAAATAATTTTATCAAATAGTTTCACCTAAAAACTCATATTTAACATAAGAAAATAAATATGACAATCACAATGTAAAAACTAATAATGATAGTACATAGGAAACAAATAGAATTCGCTAAGCAAAATTAAGTGGGAAAGAGAGATAATGGTCCAACGGCCCAACTTATCATGGGTAATAAACTTAACCATCCTCTCTTATTTTATTTCATTTTATCCTGAGGAAATAAAATATAAGCCTAGTGCATTTTAATGGCGGCAACTTAATAAAGAAAAAGAGGAAAAGAAGAAGATTAAAGCTAAATAAACTAAAACGAGATCTAAGGTTAAGTCAACTAAGAGATCTACATGAGCAATATATTCTTTAATCACCCGTTTTCTCTTATAATTAGACATGATCATGATTGCTGTGGTTAGTTCTTATGTTTCTTGAGATTAAACCAGTTTGAAAATTTGCACGACGTTATAAATTATCAAAGGAACCGTTCATTATACAAAATGGCTAAAACATTGAGTTTGAGAAATTTTTTGTAAAGAAAATATAAACACTAATTTTCTAAGATTTTCCATAATTATTGTATAGATTTAGCAGAAGGGGAATTACAAGTGCCAAAAGGTATAGGGGTCTGGAAGGTGATTTATATAAATAAAGCATTTAATAAACGGTCAAGAGACCAAATCAATAATATGTACTGAAAATGTTAGGCAACAACTGTACTAATGGTAAAAAGACTAAGTTAGAAAGAATGCGATAATGACATGTGTAAAGTTGGCGTCAGATGATAGAGTTAGGGGTATGCCCTATGGACAATTATGTAATTTATTGTAAACTATCTAACTCTGTAATCAATTTTGTTTGTAATAAAAGTATTTGATTTATGTTATATACTTGTTATATTATGACATAATTAATTAAGTAATTAATTTAAAGTATATTAAATATAAAATTCTTAAATGACATGTAATGTGATAATAATTACAAATTGTTGTAATCATGACAAAATTACCATAGTATAGAACAACATATCGTTTTAAATATTCCTGGTCAAGATGTTCAAGAAAGTATATCGATACATCCATTAAGAATAGAGTACATAACGCCCTTCAAATATTAGGTGGTATTTTACTCATGGCTGTAGGGGAACGAGGAAGTTACGTATTCGTAGTTATTAGATAACTATGGATCACTCACCCCGAGTATTTCCTGTTGATCAATAACAACTAGGTCAAACATGAATTCTTAGTGTAGCGATGTTAGATGGTTCTCTCGGCCTGAGAACACCATGGAACTTTTATATGGATACTCTACTTTGATTTGATTATAATTAAATCATTACATAACGGTCATTGAGCGGCTATAGTTAGGCCTGAGTAAAAGCATTAAAGTGAAGCGAGGATTCTTCTCCTTGATTGTATGAGGTTAGTATTACAGTCAATTATAGTCAACTTAAAGTCAAAATCTTTGGGCAAAGTAGAACAGTTAGTAATAAATGTTATTATTGAACCAAAGACTTTGTTTATGGACTACCCGAGTTGAATATAGATAATATTGGAATTTTGACCAATAACAAATTCCATATATCCTAAAGTGATATAGTTTTGACTAAGAGAACGTGTGTAAATAATTATTACTAAAAGGTACCGCTTAAAAATGTAAAATTAGATTTTTACCAATAAAGATCTCTAAGCAATAAATTAGACCAAACCATCACACCACTAGCTAAGATGTCATGTGAACGTTAATATTCGAATTGTTCGACATTAGTCGTTGATTAAATTTATACATGTAAGTTACATAACCATATTTATGAATTCTCTAAGATACTACACGAGTAATTTGTTTTTAAAATGTTATATATTAATTAAATTAATTAATATTTATAAAACATTAATTATCAGTACATTTGATGTTCTAGGTGCTATTAATAATTGATTGAGTGCGTATATAAAAGTTGTATATGTGCGTATCGATATATATATATATATATATATGATTTATATGTAATTAATTAGCAAATTGATTCTGATCTTTTTTTAGCTTATATTTGTCCAAACATGGCCGAGCATAATAGGAAAAGGAGAGGAGGTTTGAATTTAGATGTGGATCTGAATTTGAATTGGTAAAGGGATAAGGAGTAAAAGGTGTGAGATATTTTCTCCTTTTTATCAGTATAAATACAAAACCAAGCCTCCGTCATTTGATCTTATTGATTTTTTCCTCACTTTGTCACAAACATCTTTTGCTTCCTTCCCTTAGCTGAGTTCATCTTGATCTCAACATCAAATATAAATATATAAAAAACCGCATTGCATTCAATCGTTGCAAAGTCGATTGATGATTCTAAGGAGTCTTGAAGATATCTCAAATTAAGGTGTATTCAAAGGCTTCATCTTCAATGTAAAATAATATCTATCATTTATATATTAGTTTATTGTCATTATCACAATTTCACATATATATTTATTGTCTCTTTATTATTATAATTAGTTTTAAACATTGAACCACTTAAATTAAATGATTAGTTGAATTAACAAAATAGTTTAAAACCAAAATATATCAAAATATATGTATATAAATTTTCTTTAGTCGTAAATATGTAAATAATAATTTTCTAAACATAATACATATTTTTTTGTAGTTTTTAAATAATTTTTTATTAATTCAAAACACATAATACATTAATACTATATTTAGAACTATATATATAAATTCATTATTTAAAAATTACTTTCGGCAATTTTAATTAAAAACAAAATATTCTAACTGAAAGTTATTATTATATTTATGTATATTTATAAAATACGTACATTAATAAATATTAATATACTAATACATTTGATATCTCTATAAATATATATAGACAAACAGACACGCATACTTTTATACACACACACATGTAAATATTAACGTATTTATAGTTAAAAGTTTTATTTATATAAATACATTGCAAAACTAAAAAATGGTAGTATATATGAGTTATCCGGTATTTGAACCAAGTGATGTTTCGATGGATCTGGACTACGAAACGATGAAGGAATGAATCAAGAAGTTTGGAAGACATAAACAATGAAGTTTGCAAATTTTTTTTAACTAAGTAAAGATCTTAAAAGATTAGTGGAGCCACCTAGCTTGTTCAAGGCTCAACACCTGAAGTCAAAGAGAGGACAACTAAAATGATGTGACATCAGTCGGTGCCGACCCATATAGATCGTATATAATAATGGTGGATTGAAGATTTAATTTATCAAGATGTAATACTCTGTTTATATCAAGAAGCAAAAGAGAAGGAGAAGTCAATGACATCGGCCGGTAGCAATCTAAATCAATCGGTGTCGAACAACGAAGACTATTGGAAAACTTGCGATTTGACCTGTTCTTTATGCTGGAACTTCGGATCTGAAGATTTTTGGTTGTTCAAACTAGATTTAGCAATTTTTGTGCTCGAATTTGTCTATAAATAGAGAACCTACAACAACTAGAATGGGCTTTCTGATCTTCTATAGGGGAAATTGTCAGATTTGAAACTCATCTATTTGAAGCTATTAATCGTTGTAGTTTGATCGTGTTAACAAAAGTAAATCAGCAATAACTGTGAATCGATGATGTAGGCACGAGATTTTGCCAAACCACTCTAAAATTCATGTCCTTTCTCTCTTATCTTTGATTTCTTACTTGTTTGATTTTTTGCTTTCGTTCTATTGGGAGTGTTTGCATGTTTACGTGCAAACATATTTTGGTGCTTTCATTAAGAGCCAAGGATTCAAGGTCAGATTTTATTGCTACTAGGACTTGGATAAAACCCCCTTTCAAATATAAAGGAAGATATGGCTTTAAAGAAGGCCGTTAGATCTAGAGCAATAACTGAAGAAGAGAATGAAGATTCTTAACATAGAGAAGAGACCACTCAGCCAGCTCAAGGAGAGACTTCTCAGCTGAAAGAAAACATGGCTAAAGTGGAGTTTGGTCAAATAATGGCTGAGATGATGAGATGAATAAAAAGATGATGGATACTCAAATGTCCATGATGTAATAGATAAGGAGTAGTTTGCTTCACTGTCCCAGTCACCTTAGAGACGCAAGAAGAGCAGAAACAGTTATTTATCTTCATATTCTAATGAAGAAAATTTGTTTTCATCGGGGTGGAGTCATAGAGAAGGCAAATAGAAAATGCAGACGGGAGGTGCGGGGTTGAGTAAGAAACAAAATGCAAAGGTTAAAGCTGCAATCCTATCCCCAACATCGGCCCGTAGTGATCGATAAGTAGACTCTGTTTGATTGATTCTAAAGATGAGCTACAAGATGTTGGTGCAGGTAGAAACAGACAAACTATTGGTCCTCAGGCTGGTGGTGCCGAAGTAAACACTACCGAACTAGTATGAAGAGGACGTAATCCACGCTGATAGCGCTAGAAAACTTTGTGAATGGACTTCCCAAAGATAGGGAGACCCAGATCTTGTCGTGCTAACCACGACCATTTGATTACGCGAGCTTGTGGTGACGCACACGATGATCGCCGCTCAGGATGAAATGTTGGCAATGACAAATTATTGATCTAGGCTATAAAGGGATTGTTGCAGCAAAACCAACAACTGTAGGATGCCGGATGAGGATCCATAGCTAATCAGAGCCCATTTGCTAGTGAAATTAGAGTGGCTCTATACCCGAAGAAGTTTGTAATGCCAAGGATGCAGAGCTTTAATGGATTGACTGATCCTATGCAACATCTTATGAAGTTTTAATGGCATATGGATAATGCATGTGTTCATGATGCTGAGAGATGTAGATGTTTTCCCTTCTTCCTAGAGGGACTTGCCACGACGTGGTCCTGTTGGCTTAAGCCTGGATCCATATCATCTTTTGATGAATTAGTTGAAAAGTTTATAACCGTTTGACAACACGAACATGCGGTGATGTACAGATGGTTTCCACTTAGGATAAAATGTTGGAAATGATGAATTATTGATCGAGACTATAAATAGATTGTTGCTGCAGAACAAACAACAGTAAGATAATGAATAGAGGTCCTTAACTAATCAGATCCTATTCACTAGTGACATTAGAGCGGCTCGGTACTCGAAGAAGTTCGTCATGCCAATGTGCAAAGCTATAATTGATTGACTAATCCTATGCTACGTATGATGAAGTACGAATGGCATGCAGATAATGCACATGTTTATGACATAGAGAGATGTAAATGTTTTCCCCTCTTCCTAGAGGGACTTGCCATGACATGGTTCTATCGGCTTGAGACTAGATCCATATTATTTTTTGATGAAGTAGTTGAAAAGTTTATGGGACAATTTCAAGTCCATAGTGTGCAACCTAAGGGTGCAATGTCCTTGACTAATCTACATCAAAGGTCTAGAGAGACTCTGAAGAATTTTCTAAAAAGATTAAATGCCGCAGTGATTGAGGTAAAGAACCCAAGAGAAGAGGTTGTGTTAATGGCTTTGGTTGGAGGAGTCCATAGCCAAATTGGCTTTGGAAAGTGGCTTAAGATTATAAAGCAAGCTTCTTCGAAAGATTTATATAGAAAGGCGAACCAATTTCTATGTTTGGAAGATGCAGAACTGGATGAAGTTGTAGTCACTAGTAGTCAAGTTTGACCAAGCAGTGCTGTTTAAAGTTTTGTGGCTATCAAGAAGGATGGTGATAGCAGAAACAATAACTTTGGAAATGATAACAAGAAAAAAACATCAATAACATGGGTGGTAAAAAGTAAGAAAACAAGAAGCATTCGAGGATGGAAATTATATGGAACTGACTGATTCTGTTTAGTGCATCAACCTTGTTACACAAGGTACAAAGAGATATAATAAGCTTGCCCCGAGGGAGGCTATTGAGGTGGAGAAGCGCTTCGACAAGTATTTTTGCTTCCATGAGACCCATAGGCACAACAGGGACGAGTGAGTGCAAACATCTCTACGATGTGATTAAAGATTTGATCAAGAAAAAGAAACTGCATAGTATGTTCGAAATCTGTAGATTGCCTTGTAAGCACCAACCTTAGAGACAGCAACCCCATAGAAATATCGTGGGGCCCAGTGGAGACGCCAAGACTACCAGATAGGGGTTTGGTTATTAACACAATTTCTGGAGGTCCGCATCCTGCGGAAAGATGTTGAAATGAGACGAAGCAATATGTAAGCTTCTTGGGGAACATGCCTCAGGAGATGTATTATGCAATGGAGGATGAAGCTCCACCTATACAACAATGAAGGACTGATTAATAGAGATGCCGATGGTGAAACATCCCTCACTCCAAGACCCAAAAGTAGACCTCGATGATGCTGCAGTCATCACCGAAATCATTTTCAGGCGACAAAGCGAGTTCAGTATTATTTTGCACAATATTAAGTAAACATAGTAGCTAAGTAATTTTTCATTATATTAAATTGTTTACATGATACATTTCATCATCATTAACCCTTCTCGTTCCCATGCAGGCAAAAATATAATAAGAAATAAATATAATGTCATGTCCAACATTTGAAGATTCCAACACGACACTTAACCAGTTATAATTCATAGTTTTACACAGCAGAATTTTCCAAAATAACTTTTATTTGCTAGATAAGATTCATGTTTAGTCTTCGGAGTCTTTATTTGTCCTTATAAAAGAAACCCGTCTAATCCATAAACTCATCCTACACGGATGAGTATCCATGAGTTTATGGGAAATAAAAGCACGGGTCTGACATAAAGCCTGATATGAGTAAAATCTTACCCTAAGCAACCACAGTGAGTCCACGTTGCTATAGCACGGAATGGGTTTTCCCCTTATTTTATCATCATAACAATTACATTAT
Organism: Allium fistulosum; assembly: GCA_030737815.1. Classification (NCBI taxonomy): domain Eukaryota; kingdom Viridiplantae; phylum Streptophyta; class Magnoliopsida; order Asparagales; family Amaryllidaceae; genus Allium; species Allium fistulosum. The sequence continues at coordinate 406,363,606 of CM060908.1, read as the reverse complement.
ATTGTGTAAACAAGCATTGCATCAAGAGCAAACATGTGCATCACATTCAATCCATAAGCGTACCCTACATTTTCATCCAATTATGAACCATGCCATATTTACATTATCAATCCAAATTTTGTATACCCTATACTTAATAAACAATCATATACCAAGCCACACAATCATACATCATCCATTTAAAACCACCTAATCTCTGGGTTTAGGTGTTCGTCTTTATGTTATCATTAACTTACTTTAGTGATTACCTCCATAGGCTTGTCTATCACTAATTTATCTTTTCTCGAACAACATCACCGATGAAATGGTCACTCATTCCAGCATGGAAACCACCCTGACTAGAGCTATCCTGACCATCCTTAGAGGTTGAATGTAAGCACCTTGAATACATTCTAGCTGAATACATTCTAGCAACCATCTTTACTAAGCGTCAATAACTCCTCTTAGTCCCGATACACTTTCATTTCACGTTGCCAATTCATTTTATCATACACCGCTACAATGTTTTGGCACCCTGTCATAACTCCCATTTAGGGTTTAAATCTTTTTGGATTGAACCCAATCATGCCACCCTACCATCTACCATTGGACTTTAGACTTAATAGTCCTAGTACCCTACCATCCAATAGCTCTATGAGCCAGAACATCTTTATGATTATGGTTAAACCCTTTTCTTTCATTTATTTATTATGTACCCTATACATTCTTTAGATAAAACATTTTTTATCTCTGATTAAATGATACCTTATCATTTCTTAGCTTCTCTAAGATTTCCTCCATTTCAAAATAAGTTAACACAATTTTAACTTATAAAATCCTTCCATTATTTCATCCATATGAAATAGTCAATCAACACTTGGAAATTGTCTTCCAAAATGCACCAAGTATTTCTTATTTAGAAAATATTAACTTCCCAAATTATCGCATTTTGGCTTTCACCTGAGTATCGCAAAGTGAGAATAACTATCGTAAGTTGGCCTCTACCTAAGCCATCGCATGTTGATTTTCCTAGGCTATCACTAGTTAACCCTGAACTAGTTATCACAAGTTGATAATTTAATTAGCTATCGCGAGTTGAGCCCTTATAAGTTATCGCAATTTGATAACCTCCCCAGCTATCACACGTTGAGCCCGCCAAATAGCTATCATAATTTTATTCCTATAGCTATCACAAATTGATAACTTCATTAGCTATCGCATGCTGACATCCCCCTTACGTATTGCAAGTTGACCCTTCCATATACTATCGCAAGTTGACAATTCCTACATGCTGCCGCATGTTAAACAACTAGTAGCCATTGCAAGTTGATATATATATATATATATTTGTGTTTATATGTATGCATATATATATAATCTATTGTAAGTTGACTATCTTTGGGGTCAAAGCAAGTTGAAATGGCACTTTTGTAATTATTTTGAAAACTGTTTTATTACCCAACTAAGTAAATACTTTACACCAAGCCCTATTTGGTGTTGAATTCTCATTGGCTAATATATTCCATTAATCTTTTATTTTGAGAATCGGTCAATTAAATATTCTTTTTATTAATTAATTATCTTTAATCAATTAATTATTTCTTTGGCCATATAGTTCATATAAAATTGGAAATTGAGGGGAAAATTCCAAAAGATTCACTAAAAACCCAATTTATCATATTTTACCTCATGTTAAAATTTTAGGTCAAAATAATTATTTTTAATCGTTGTTATAATTATTTTTAATCGTTATTATAATTATTTTTTCCAAAATTAACCATTTTCTTAATATAGAAAATACATATCAATTCCAAATAATTTCCAAAATTGCGAAATTGAAACACAACTTCATTTTGTCATTATGAACATCATATTAAAATTTCATGGCATTCAAATATGTTTAATTCATTTTTTACCCTAAAACATGGCTAAACTCTTTTCATTAAATTTCATACACATTCAAAATAATGCTTTAACCATCCAGACATATTTATCTTCATCAAAATCATTCATTCAAAGGATAATCTGAATCCAAATGGATTAGAAAGAATTTTTAGGGAAAATTTTACTCAGTTGATTAAGTAAACCATGATTCAATCCTCTCTTCTTCTTCTTAATAATGAAAGCTTAAATCTATTAGCTTTTGATTTCCTCTTCTTTAACTTTGAAAATGGTGGCCGGCCTTGCGAAGGTTTTGGGGGTTTGTTTTAGAAAATAAAACGAAGTAAAATGAGAGGAATGTGACTAAGATAGGTATATCAGTGATTATGGCTTGGGCTAATATCCTTTCTTGCCTAATCTCACCAATATATTTCCCTTAATAGAAAGTCCTTCTCATTAAAAATCTAATTTATTCTCAATAATAAGGCCAATTTTAATTTCTTTAATTACCTATGGTCCATTGAATCAACTTTTTAAAGTGTCCCACGCTTAATCAAGTCTCCCTTAAGAAATTTTTGCAATTAAATTATTTAATTTTCTCTTTTGATAATTTATTCTTGTTGTAAATTTTAGTTTAATTTTCCATATTATGTCACTCCAAAATGTCCGCTGTAATAGTCTTCCCTTCTTCCAAAAATTTCATCCTCGAAATTTAGATAAGGAAGAATACAAAAAGTACACTAACACCCTGAAAGTGTAAAGTCATCATTATATAGTACATATAAGTACACGAGGCTACACTAGTACTCTACTAATGTAAATCATCAATCATCAATTAAAAATGCATTAGTACAACCACTAACACAAAATCATATCACACATGAATATACTAGTACCCTACTAGTACATACAATAGACGAATAAAGCATCCTATTATATACCAGAATGCCAAAAACAACTTGGGATAAATATTCCTAATCCAATCCTCTACCTCCCAGGTACAATCTTCTTTGTTGTCACTTCAAAGTCATATAACTTTGTTCCTTAACTCCTTCATATCATGACTTATGATCCCCTTTGATCATCTAACATATGTTAAATCTGGTTCCACAGATAAGTCCTCTATTGCCCTCGGGTACACTGCCGAACTTGGGTCATGCACACATTTCCTAAAATATGATGTATGAAAAACATTATGCACACCCGCTAAACTACTTGATAACTCAACTAGATAAGCAGGTCACCAATACTCTTAATCATTGGAAATGGTCCTACATATCTACGTGCCAATTTCCTCGCCATCCCAGAGCATATAACTCCTCGCATCGGAGAAACCTTTACGAACACATAGTCGCCTACTACGAACTCAAGCTCATTCCTCCTCTTATCGGCATGACTTTTCTGCATAAATTGTGATGCATTCATCCTGGTGCGAATCAATTCTTTACAACGGTCGTTTCAAGAAATGAACCCTTTGTAACAAAGGAATTTCTTTAAGAAGTTATTGGTACAAAATGAATTTGGATACGGTCCAATGATAAAACTGATTACAAAGGATGAAATGAAATTGACCGAACCTTAATGAATACATATAAATTAATGAGTATTCTTGTACACTAAAGAGAATCTGTGAGTTTCTCATCAATATTAAGAATAAATAATCCTTGGTTGTTTAATTAAACCATTAAGAGTATTGACTCTATGATAGAGTATGATGCACAAATCTGAAACAGATTCCAAGTACATTATCAAAATATGATTTTGATAGTTGTATTCGAAAGGATATGATCCATTTGCCGCAAAAGTGCCTTTAAGAGAAAGATAAATGCAGTTGGAATATAGTGAGCCACATTGATAAGAATAATACTGTAAATTTCAATTGTTGAATTAACATAGCAGATTCACCATTCGATGTGCTCAAGTTGGATCAGATTTTACTCACAAAATTATTGCATGGTATAACTTTATGTTTTGGTACAATGTGTTGAAACAAAAAACTCTAATTAATGATTTAGAATAAACTGTTTACACATAGTAACCAAAGTGTTTCGAAGTTAATGGAAGCGGTATTGAGTTTGTGAATTTTGGGATATGATCCAAGAATAGATACGGAAGTGTCATTCGACAAGCACCAAAATTGAACAAATGTTTTAATAGAAATATCAAATAGTTTGATTGTCAATCAAAATGCAGAGAAAGCCTGTGCTTATAAGAAAGAAAGTTAAAATGTATATAAATATTTCTAAACCAAAGGTAAACAACACACTACTGATTATTAACGATGTATTTGTGTTCAAATCGGTTTTAGTTATTTTAATACTCGACGTTAGATTTGTAAATGATGTCTTTTATAGTAAGTATAAAAGATATTGGAAATTTCCCACACAATATGCAAGGGCACTTATTAAAATGTTTAATACGAAACATGTAGGATTGATTCCTTATGCATTGGAAATAGGAATTATCATACATATTATGTTGTCTACGATATCATGATTTGTTTATGTATTTGATACATGAAGCAAATATCAAATCCAAGTTGATATCACTAAATAGTTGGTTTAGGTGTTATCGTGTATTTATGAAATACTAAAGAATTTTTTAAAGAAACAACAAATGCTTTATGAAGGAGAATTTGGATTCAAACTTTTATAACCGATATTGAGTATAATATGTTAACAATAAATTCAAGTTGAGAATCTTTAAGTTAGAAATGTTCCAAATGAAAGACTATGGTTGATTCAATAAAAAAGGCTAAGTACATCGCTTTGACAGCATCACAATAAATGCAATATATATAAATGTAAATTTATAACTGAGCTAAAGGTGATTTCAAGTGTTGAGAATCCCGTAACATTGTTATATGATAACAATGTCATAATATAGTTCATAACTGAACTTAGAGCATACTGGAAGTCGAGAGACATACTCCAAATTGTTCCATATGATAACAGTAGTTTATGAACGTCGAAGAGAGTTGATTGAAAGAATAGATAATTAAAACATAATAGAATACCCGTTCATTGAGAGACTGACCCAATTGGTTTTGAGGAAACCAATTAGAGAAGTGTGAATAAGATTCCATAACTGACCCTAAGTGCAAGTAGAAGAATAATAGAGTTAGGGATATAACCTAGAGGCAATTATGTAAATTGTTACAAATATCAAACTCGATAATCAATCTTTTTCAAAATAAAAGGTGTTTTCTTTCTATTATATACTTGATATAATGTGTTATAGTAATTATTAATTTAACTAAAAGTATATTTAATAGAAAATCCATAAATGGTATGTTTGTGACAGTAGTTACAAAGTCTTATAATCGTGAGTAATTTATCACAATGAAAATAAATATACCATTTTAAATATTACTAGTGTGACGACGACTTTATACTGCCGACACCAATGATATCAAAATAATGTGTTGCAACCATGCTCGGTCAATATAGGATGATCATCGGGGTTGAAAATAAAACAAATATAGTATATAACATGTCAAATATCTCACAAAGCATGGATAAAATATAATATCACGAATATAATAGGAAAGACAGTAATAACTATGTGAACAAATCATCAGAACACAGATCCACAATGTTATATACAAATGTAGTAGAGTTTATACAATGGAAATAAACTCGACAACTGTCTCATAATAAGAAAATAAGCAATCATTGCTAAGGCTCCCTAGTGCTACACAATGGAATAAGCATAGAAATCCATATAAGTATATAATACGAGATAGCTCCATCCAACTCGTCCTCCGCACAGCCATAGCGTCACCTAGACCTGTTATCTAGTCTATTCATTTAAGAGTACCCAGGATAATAAGAAACAAAGTAGAAAACCTAATTGGATCAGACAACAGTCTGGTGTGAGCGGTAAATGAATCTCAAAATACGACGTAGGTAAATATAGTAAGGAACAGGGGTACATGAACCATACCTGACCTGCCCCTGCACCAAAGAGTTAGCACATTAAAACAAAATATGCTACTCTACAAATATCATAAAGGTACTCTACACAAATAAGGGTATTAGCTCTCATGGTATTCCTATCTCCAATGCCTACTCCCAATGATATCTTCGAGTGATAAAGAAAGCAACCAAAGGAACCGTAGCATCCATCAAGCAATCCTCACTATCACTCAATGTGCCATGAATATATGATAACTCGTATGGCCTCCTTACTACTAGAGACTAATGGAAATTTCGGTTTCATGTGTACTCTCGTATCATGCAGCCCAAAGCTCGATACGTGTCTCGTAACCCAAAGCTAGAAAATAGACCCAAAGCCATCGGTCCAGGGTATTCAGATCCACTCCATTGATCCATGGGCATCCCCACTTGTAATACCCCTACTTCAAGTACAACAAAAAACACTCCAAGTATCAACGATTCCTTAGCACATAAATCCGAGCCCTCCTTTTCTCCATTCGGATTCAAGCCCTTCCTTTGCTCAATCGAGTTTCCATTATTCAGAACCCTTTATGTTCACCATCCACGGCTCCCTCCTTTATCCAGCCGCCATCTTCGGCACCTACTCCCTTCTCGAGTCACAAACCGAAGATACATTGCTTTAATCATGCCTTTACATCGCCATCCAACCCCGATGCAAATGAGCCACCACCTCCAGCATGATCTACAGAACCACTACTCCATTCCCTAGAAGTTCCACTAATACTTCCTTCCTAGATGCTTCGGACGCCGATCTATTCCTCAAAACAACTCGATCTTATTCCATAGCATCCAATTTCAAGTTCTAGAAAACAACTCGGCGTGATATGCAACACTTAGTTAATTTCCTGGATCTTTCCATGGACAATCTCCTCTAGCCATACGCTGTCGACCCATGTCAACCACCGATCCATTTGACTTCCCAAAATGACTCGGCTTTGACCTTTCAAATCGACCCCGAGTTGAACCCTTAAGCAATTTTGAGCTACAACTTATTTTGCAAGCTCCTCCCATGCTCCAGAGCCATCCCTCTAAGTTTTGTCCAATTCTGATTAACTTTACCTCCGATTTTCCAAATTCTCCAATCTATCCTCTTAAAGTCCCTAAACAGTAGCAAAAAACATCAAAGGACAACATATAAACATAGAATAACATGCATATACATCCATTCATACAAGCAATACACAAGAATGTGATAAACAAACCAATTTTGATCTTGATCTACATATTATATGCCCATATGAATATGAATAAGGAGAATTACTAAATGATTATTGAAAACCATTTCAAAGATTCACAAATTTATATTATAATAACATGTAATTAAAGTTAGAAAAGTTTTCGAAGCCAAAAATCATGTTAAAACATGTAATTCTACCATATAAACATGCATAGGATAGTGAGAAGGCATAAACCACTCGCTAATTACCAAAATCAACCAATTCTCACCTAGATCAAATATGGACAGTGATAGAAAGCAATGCGAATCAATCAAAACGATGATCTCTAATTTTTACTTGATCATCTTCTCTCTAGTTAGTATTTGGTAGGTTTAGAGATCAACTTGTGTGATTTTGGATGAAATTAGGGTTAATGAGGGTTTAGATCCGATTTGAAAAGGAGTGAAATGTTTTAATTTGACTCATACAACCCTCTATTTATACTAATCTTGAATTAAACTAATGAGCCAAATTAATTACACACTATTACTGGCCAATAGCTGTTTAAACTAAAAACAATCATAACTTCCTAACTGTAAGTCTATTTTCCTATGATGACCACTTTATGGAATTGGAGACCATCGTCTTAAAGTAATGGAACTAGTTTGAGATCCTAATTCGACTCCTATCAAAAGTTATAGCCCAAACAAGATTTCCAAGGTCAAAATGGTCATATAGAAATTCAGAAAAAAATCAAAGGTGTGTACAATGTCCCTAAGTATCATATCCCAAAATTATAGAATCATACGACCTCATATAAATAAAATAAAAATATTTTACGATCCTTCGATATGAAAAATACGGGTTATTACACCTAGTCGAGATGTATTGAGACTAGATATCGATACATTCGCTGAGACTAGAGTACATAATGTTCTCCAAACGTTAGGTGGTGTATTACTCATGCCTGTTGAGGGCACCAAGGGTTTACGTACTGATGTTATTGGATAACTATGGAATGACTTACTCAATAGTTTTCTCTTAGTTAATATAACTAAGGTCAAATCTGTGCAGTTAAAGCGCTCGGCATATTCAATGCGGCGGAGGTGCAAAAAGTCATAGGAGGGATATAACAAGGATATAGCGGGATATAGCGGATGACTCTAAAATAACATATAAAACTCGTACTTAATGTTTTTAGAAATATATAAATGGTAATTAAATGAAAAATTAACATTTAATTGAATTATAATTAATACATAAATAATTTTAAATAAAAACATGTGTGAATATACTGTAAATAAACATAAAACTGTTATATAACATAATTGAATTTAGTAGAATATTAGAGTATTCATTTTGAAAATATATTAAAAATTCAATTAAATTAATTAATTTCATAAATTTTGTAATATATAAATATCATTTTTCAATTCATTTCTTTTAAAGAAGATATAGCGGAATATAGCGGGAATAGCAGGATATAGTGGAAATAACGGGGCTTAAAGCGGAAAGGCTATATTTGGAGCTATATGGAAAAATCGTAGCGGTAGAAATCCGCTATGAGATATAGCAGGGTTATAACAGGGCATTAACTGCATAGGGTCAAACAGAAAATATCGATGTGACAAAAGTACATAGTTCTATTGACTTGAGAATATTGTTGATCTTCAATGTGAAAGCTCCGCTTTGATTATGGTTAAATCGTGGCACGACATTCATCGAACGACTATAGTTGGGTCGAGTGGAAACATTAGGAGCACTGTTTAAGAGAGGATTCGTCTCCTCGTTTATACGAGGTTAGTATCACGGTCAACTAAAGTCAACTCAAAGTCTCTGGTCAGAGCATTTAAGTGAATAATAATTGTATTATTGAACCAAGGACTTTGTGTTTGGACTAAAAGTTGAATATGGATGATATTGGAATTTTAACCATCACCAAATTCCATAAGTCCAAAGTGATATAATTTTGACGAAAAGAATTGGTGTAAATAATTATCACAACCGGGTAATGCTTAACAAAGTAAAATTAGATTTTATGGAAAGCAAGTAAGCGATAAATTTGGCCAAAATGTCACACCACCTACTAAGTGACATGTGAACGTTAATATTCGAAGAGTTCAATATTAACCGCTGACCAAATTTACACCTAACAGATCACCCCACCGAAACGATGAATACTCCTTTGACCAAACAATTTAATTAATTTGTAAATGTTATAAATTAATTAATAGTTGTGAAATATTAGTTATAAAATTTGATTTTGATTTGATGAACAAATATTATTAAGTATATTTATAATAGTTATAAAATATTAATCGATATACGATATCAATAAGTGCTTAAATTGGATTTAAATGCAAAATATTTTGTTCAGGCCTTAAATTAGTTTGAAGCCCATATAGGGGCTAGTTAATTCGGCTATGCAAGGGCATATAAGTGCGACCATTTTGATGACAACTAGGTGGGTCGGATTTGTATAGAAAAGGAAGGAGATGGGCAAAGATCTGGATCTTAACTTGTCTCCATTCTCCCTTGATATAAGCATCTCTACCTACACATTTTGGAGATTTTTTTAGCCTTAAAACACATCTATTTCTTGTCGAACCTCACCTTCTCCATCCTCTATTAATTCAAGTTCAAATCAAATCAAATCAAGTTCTATTCGATAGCTGGTGTCCATCGGTTCAGGGATGTAACGACCCGTAAATTTCAACTATTTTAATAACGTAATTAGTTGAAATTTTGTGAAATTTTAAACGATAAAATTTTGAAATATAAATTTGATATTTGGAATGCGTTTAGTTAAACATAGCAACTGGTAAATTTTCGTCCGAAAATATGAAAGTTTATTTCGCGCGTAAATTTACTTCAATTTAATCAGTTTAAAAAGCGATGAAAATAAAATGTTTTCGAAACCTAAATATTTTTACATAGAAAAATTCTAAACCATCTTCTGAGAAAGATGTCAGTTTGTCGTTTTTCCAAATTCGGACATCTTTGGCTCCGTCGATCTTATTTTTCAGTGTTTTTCTTGCATTTTCCGCCAGTTGAAAAATTCGAATTTTATAAATTCAATCATACCACTGATATCTGTATACCATTTTGATCGTCTCGTCGTGCTGATCTCCTTAGTATATTCGGTTGTGTATTTCGGTGTTCGGTGCTCGGCTAAATGTTCGTAACGGTTAATCGAATCGGTACGACTTTGTTTCTTTTGACCATGCATTATTCCACCGTTCAACATTGATCAATAACAATTAATAATTCACGGAATTCTACGCGTGATCATTTATATTCCACATTTTCTTCCGTTCATTTTCTTTAAAATGTTTGCTTTTGAAACGTTGCTTGGACAATTAAGCCTATCCTTCTCTCTACTTTCTCTTCTACCGATTCTACTTTTCACCTGCACACATTCATTTCAGGCCTTCCTTACCTCCTCTTTTCTACACCTCTCCATCTCCATGCTTGAAATCTCCATGCCGCATGCAACCCGAGCTATCACACCGAGCCTCGTCACCACCACCATACACGTCCGCCTTCACAAATTTTTGAAGCCTTCCTCTCACCGAGTCAGCAACCTCTATACCTTCTCTTCCATTGCAGCCGATCCTATACCCCACTACCGCTCTTCCATCTGAACCTCCGAGACTACACGTCACTACCTCACCGAGCAACTCACATACACATCACCGTTCCATTTCCCTGCCTTGTCTTCGTCCGCCCCTCCTCCTTGCAGGGCCACGTGATCAGATTGTTGCCATATAGGAGGTATATTATATGTATGTTTTATGGGTGTATGTAAGTTGTGTATATTTTGGGTCATCTGGTTTTGTTTTTATTTTGTTTTTATTTTTATTTATTTTCCTCCTTTACAGTATATATATATATAGTTTTATATGTTAGATTTATATAAACTTTATATACATCAGTTTGCCTAAGTTAAAATTTGTCAATATATGTATTATGTATGTTGAACTATATATATATATATTCGTACATTGGTTTATTGTGTATTAGTGGGCTGACCAAATCTGTTAAAGTATATACTATATATGTTTCGTTTTGTATATATATCAATTTTTTTTTTTACTTCAGGCCTATACAAGTTATAAAATTTTGTTTGAGTTAAGCTACATACGTATATAATAACGTATAAAGATATTTGCACATATATATATTCTATAGTATATATCAAGATTGTTCTCAATAATATAGGTGGTATTAGTGGTCTGTTAGTTTAGAAAGGTTATAAGGCATATTCACCTTACTGTCTACCTTAGTCGAGAGAAAAGAAAATTATAAGTATAGTTAAGTTATTTATATCTAAGTATACGATTTGTATAAGTTGTATAGTGAGTTATATATTGTATATTTTAGCTGTGCTCTAAGATTTTACAGTAGATACTTATATTTGTATAATACGGGTTACATAGGCTATTGTATATCTTATCGGATCTATATATATATGCAGTTTTATATGTGCTTTATATGAATTGTACTTTTTTTATGTGTTGCTTTCTGGCCTTTGCACTCTCGTTTTATAATGGGCAGGTCTGTCATTTTTTTAGCATATTCTCATGTTTAGATTTTGTTAGTGCATAACACATAAGTTACACAACAGATTTTATTATATTTTATTACATTTTTGTGACAGTGTAAATTTGCTCGTTGAGTTTGTACATAGTTATTTACCTTGAAGTATAATATATATATATATATATATATGTATAAGTTTAAAATACATAGTTATTTGCATACGAGTTCACATGAGTTTGGGTTTTATTAAATATATGTAGAGATTTTTTTTAGGTGTTTAGAGTTAGTATTTATTTGAAAATGTATATATTTATATTATTTAAATCTGGGTTCCAAATTTAATATTGGTTTAAGAAAATAACATATATATATATTATATATTTCGTTTCAGTCTACATCAAATTAATTCTGATTCGTTTCTCATCGATTCCTGTTATCATCTTTATCCGTCGAATTCGTGTCGATCTTGTTTTGCTTGGATTCACAATTCAAATTCTGTATCTGTATCAGTGTGCGTATCCACGTCATCTTCTCGTTCATCATCTAGCCTCGAAAGGTGAGCAATCACTCACGATTTACATTCTTTTATTTATTAAATTTGATTTCAATTGAAACGACAATTGAAATATACTGCTGTTAGTTATTTACACTGTTATATGTATGCTTTTACCTGTATCAGTTCACCTGTGACATCTGACACATTTATTTGTTAATTATACGATGATAATCCTGTTTGATTGATAATTGATTGATTTTTGTTGTTTATATTGGATGTTAAATTTAAATGTATAAAGTGATAAATATTATGCAAGTAAATTTGACGTAGGATAACTGAAATTTGAATCGACAAATATGTTGAATTTGATTAGTTGAATATGACCCCTTTTAATTGTTAAATTAATTGACATGTAGAATAGTGATAATTACACTTTGAACCATCGACGTATATTGGATTAATTGTGTAGTATAAAATTGTAATTGAATGATAAGTGAAGAACCGTATGAATAATTAGTGTAATAATCTTTAATCTACATGAAATGATAGTGTAGATTCTAGAAATAATTATATTAATTTGCACAAGCAACAATGTGAATTAATACGATTATTTCGGGATTATTTAAATTGATTATTGGATTGTTACTGATTGTTGTTATTGCTTGTTTATTTACTTTGACACCATCCCAGTTATCACACTGCAAGTTCCCTTTGCTATATTTTGATTTTAATTGAATTGGAATCGGGTTGAAATGATAAATACCCAAATTGAACTTTGACCTAGGATAGGAAATTAAATAAAACCCGATTGGTCAATAATTTGATTTAAAAATAAAATGAAGATTTTATTTGAATAAATAATATGGTTTTGAAATGAAGTTGAAATTTGAATTTTAATGAAAGGAAAATGTTAATATTTAATAATCTGAAAACAAAATATTAACAATGTAATTGATGAACGAATGTTGTTTAATTTGAGAAATGATTGAATTAAGTTTGAAATTATTAAACTTTGAAATGATTTAATAATTAAGTTTGAAATTTTAATTAAGTTTGAAATTATTAAACTTTGAAATGATTTAATAATTAAGTTTGAAATTTTAATTAAGTTTGAAATTATTAAACTTTGAAATTATTTATTAATTAAGTTTTGAATTATTTAATAATTAAATAAGATTGAATTATTTAATGATTAAATTGAATTGAAATTCCTTAATAAGAAAAATTGAACTTTTGAATAAGTGAATTTTACTTCGTAAATAATTGAAAATGAGTTTTCTTTATTAAGTAAGTTTTGGAAAATTATTTAAGAAAGTAAATAAGTGAGACTGAATTTCTTTAACAAGAAATGAAAATGTGATATTTTTGGAATTAATGTAAGACTTGTAATTGAAAGAATTGATTTGACGAATTGAATTTAATTCAAAATTTTAAGTTTTAATTTAATGAAGTTGAACTTAAGAAATTGATTTAATGATTTGGAAATTTAATAGAAATTGTTTTGAATGACAAATTTGCTTAACGAATATTAAATGAAATCGATAAATGAATTTAAAATTGATTTGAATGTTACATCAAATTAATTTAAATGATTTCGAAATGAAACTTATATACGAACTTGAATCAATATTTGAATGGTTTTAAATAGATATTGAAATTGAATTATAAGATTTTGAAATGGTAAATTGAAGTTTTGAAACGTAAATTTTGGAAATTGGTTTTTGAAAGACAAATGAAATGTTGGTTTACGAATTGAAATTGAATTTGAAATTGATTTGGTTTTGAAATATATAAACAACCAATCGGTGTAATAATTACGAAAGTTATTAAAGAGACCGGGATCGGTAATGGATATACTCTCTATCTAAACCGAAACCACTTTAATAACTATACGCGGAGTGATGATCCAGAATGAAGTGGTTGGAATGATGTTCGTGATGACTGAAGAAAGAGAACGATAATGGATAGCCTTGACACTTGTGTCAAATTGGAAATGACTTAAACAGGAGCCGTGCCGGGCCAATGGAGGATTAGCTACCTCAAGTGGACACACTTCTTCGAACTACTTATTACTTGTTGTCGATTGGTGCACCCTTGATTTTGGGAGTGTTGTTTCACGGTGTTGCGGGCGCTGCGGCGTTGCGTTCTCACTAGTCCGGATCAGGCGAACGGTAGTATCACTACCTTGGGTATTGCCTCATGTGCCTTGTCATACTTGTATTCCATTTATACGCGACCACTACGATTTTGATTTGTACCTTTAGTATATGGATTGCCCTCTGGTGACTTCCGGTTTTGAGGAAACTACGGTTTTGTATATGCTTTTGGGAATAAAAATGTGTTAAGGGTGGGATGGGCCATGACTTAACACTATTTTGATATCTTATTATTACTGATAGACATTATCTACTTATCGTACACTACTGCATAGTAGATAGTTTAACGGATCCTTAAAGGATGGTTATTCCAAACATCCTTTGAGTTACTTGTATTTCAATTTCTATTTCACTTGAGTTGGATTTATTAATATAAGAATGTTAATCCTGACTCGAGTGTTTTGTGTTTTGCTTTACGCTCGGGTCAGACTGAGTGTACCAGTATTCGAGACTCACCTTTGGAGTTGGAGCTTTGCTTGAAGATCCAGCCATCTATTCTGCTTTCAGTATTCGATGATTCCAGTGATGTATTCTGATTTGTATCTGATGTATCGTATTACTCTTCCGTTGTATTTGTTCTAACTCTGATGTAACTTATACATTTATATAGTAGCTTCATGAACTACTATCTCTTTTTATTTCCGCTGCATTTATTACTCTGTGTCTGTGATCTGTGATTATTTTATTTACTGTACATGTTCAGTTTTGCCAATTTAAATTAACAACGCGGTATTTTGAGCAATTCAACTCCGGCATGAGTGTCTACCTATACACTTATAATGGATGCGAATGGTCCAAAATGGCGGGTCGTTACAAGGGACTAGCAATCCGCTGGATTGGAAATTAGTTCAAGGATGGGGTGATGGATAGCTTTCTATATTCGCTTGAAGTTCTATAGGAGGGGTTGTCATGTGTGCCTATCACTAAGGAGTATCCGTATGTATTTGATGAAGTGACCGGATTGCCGCCACATAGAGAGATTGAGTTTTGGATAGACTTAGTGAAGAAAGTCGGACCTATAGTTATGCCTTTGTGGCGTATGACACCCAGAGAGCGGAAGGAATTAGAGGTGTAAGTGAATGACCTATTAAGGCAAGGGTTCATTTGAAAGAGTATATCTGAGTGGGGTGCACCAATGGTATTCACAACTAAAGCTGATAGCTCTTTGAGGTTGTGTATCGATTATCGTAAGCTGAATAAAGTGACGAAGAAGAACAAGTATCCACTCTCACACATTGATGACTTGTTCGATTAGCTCCACGATGCAAAGGTGTTCTTTCAAATGGATTTGGCAACGAGAATTCACCAGTTGAGGGTAGCGAAGGAGAGTGTGCCTATTACTGCGTTTCATACACCATTGGGTTTTTATGAGTGGTTGGTAATGCCATTTGGGTTGACCAATGCTCAGGCATGCTTTGTGGATCTCATGAAACAGGGTTTAAGAGACCGGTTGAACAAGTTCATGCTTGTGTTCGTTGACGATATTCTAATCTATTCCAGACTGAGGAGGATCATAAGATGCCCTTGATGATTGTGCTAGAGATATTGAGGAAGCATAAGTTGAGAGCGAAGTTCTCCAAGATCACTTCTGGAGGGAGGAAGTGAGATTATTGGGTCATGTCGTTTCAGAATAGGATATAGTAGTAGATCTTGCAAAGGTGGCTGCTATCCAAGATTGGAACCAGTCCAAGAACGCTATGGATGTAAGGAGTTTTCTAGGATTGACGGGGTACTATAGACACTTCATCAAGGACTTCTCAAAAATAGTGGCATCATTGACCAATTTGACGAAGAAGAATCGGCGTTTGTTTGGGATGCAAAGTGTGAGTATGCATTTTTGATTCTAAAATAGAGGTTGACGAGTGCACCAGTGTTGACCATTCTAAGCGGAAATGAGGAATTGATAGTATATACAAATGCCTGTGGTACTGGATTGGGTGCAGTATTGATGCAGAAGGAAATGTTTTGCCTATGTTAGTTGACAGCTAAAACCGCATGAAACAAATTATTCGACGCATGATTTGGAATTCGCGACGATTGTTTTTTCTTTGAAGATGTGGAAGCATTATCTGCTAGGAGAAAGGTTTGAGTTATTTACGGGCCATAAATCATTGAAATACCTTTTCTCTCAGAAGGATTTTAACCTTCGTCGGCAACGGTGGTTGGAGTTCTTAGCCTCTTATGATTTCGGTATTTCCTATACACCGGGTAAAGGAAATGCAGTCGCCAATGCATTGAGTAGAAGACATGCAAGTTGGGAGCAATGTTCTTAGAATAGAAGCAGATAGAGTATATTGCTGGTAATGATTTCAGACCTTATTTCAAGTTGCAACCAGATATATTGGCAAGTTTGTCGATTAGAAATAATCGAAAGGATCGATACTAGTCAAAAGTGAGATGCTAGGTTAGCGGAGATCATAGCAAGGTAAAATAAGGAGTGGAATCCGAAGGCATAAAGCAATATGAACTCGACCGAGAAGGTGGACTTCGTAAGGATGGAAGATTATTTTTTACCAATGTTGATAAATTAAGAAATGAAGTGTTACAGGAGTGTCATCATTCTAAGTTGACTATTCATCCTGGCGGTAACAAGGTATACCGAGATGTGAAGTGAATTTATTATAGGGAAGGCATGAAGACAGATGTTGGGGCATTCATCTCAATGTGTATGAACTGCCAATTGGTAAAGGTAGAGCAGAAGAAACCTAGTG
This sequence comes from Allium fistulosum, assembly GCA_030737815.1. NCBI lineage: Eukaryota > Viridiplantae > Streptophyta > Magnoliopsida > Asparagales > Amaryllidaceae > Allium > Allium fistulosum. Next base: position 406,346,725 of record CM060908.1, on the reverse strand, counting down.
GGTTGTTGCAACCATTAGAGATTCCTGAGTGGAAATGGGAGCAAGTATCGATGGATTTTATAGATGGGCCATCGAGACGCGGGCAGGGTACAACAGCATTTGGGTCGTGGTTGATCGATTGACCAAGACTGCAAGATTTATACCCATCAAGTCAAGTAGAACACCATCCAAGCTGGCAAAGTTGTATGTAAAGTGAATAGTATGATTTTATGGTGTGCCAAAGAGCATTGCGACTGGCCGAAACCCGTTGTTTACCGATGGGTTTTGGAAGAGCTTATAAGAGGCATTAGGGACCGAGCTGCATCTTAGTATAACTTACCACCCACAAACAGATGGACAAATTGAAAGAGTAAATCGTATATTGGAAGATATCTTGCGAGCATGCATTATAGATTTTGGAGGATCACGGAATGACCATCTACATCTGGTGGAGTTTGCATACAACAATAGTTATCGGTCAAGTATTGTATGGCTCCTTATGAAGCATTGTATGGCCGACCGTGTAACGCTCCATCATGTTGGTGGGAAGCGGGTGAGAAACTGATACTTAGGCCTGATATGATTAGAGAGACTTCATGAAAGATTGAGATCATATGACAACGAATGAAAGCTGCTCAGGATCGATAGAAAAGCTACACTAATAGGAGACGAAGAGATTTAGAGTTTTCTGTCAGAGATATGATATTTGTGAAGATTTCTTCTCTGAAGAATGTAGTTTGATTCGGTGGAAAGAGGAAGTTGGCATTGAGGTTCATAGGTCCTTTTTCGATAGTTGAGAGGATTGGAAAGCTAGCATATAGGGTTGACTTACCTAAGAAAATGGTGGGCATGCACAATGTATTTCATGTCTCTTATCTATGAAGGTTTATGCATGACTCAGACGTGATGATTACACCAAATCATCTAGAAGATGTTAAGGTAGAACCAGAAGTTTCTAGATCTCATATGTCGCTTCGTATTGTTGGGCACGATAAGAAATAGCTTAGGAGAAAGTCGGTGAATCTAGTGAAGGTACAATGGAGCAGAAGTGATGATGATTGTACGTGGGAGACTAAAGAGAGCATGAGAACTACATGTCCAGAGCTCTTTTAATGGTAAGATCCATCATTTACCGTATCTACTTTCACCATTATATTATATTAGATAGGTTAGAATTCCGCATGCTAGGGTAACTTCACATGTACTATTGATTGCATGGCTACTTGTTTGAGATGTTTGATGGTTGCTTATGATTGATAGGCATGCGGGATAACTATAGTTGCTTATATTTTGGCTTGTTTAGGGATTTTGTGGACTAAATTCTTGTGGGGGGGGTGGAATATGACTCTTAGGGATTTCGTGGATGAAATTCCTATTGGGGAGGGGGGAGAATATGACTCTTAGAGATATTTTACACGCCTATGATTTTTCCCAAATCCTATATGACCATTTTGACTCTGGAATTTTTTTTGGTCTATAACTTTTGATAGGAGTTGAATTAGGGTCTCAAACCAGTTTCATTGCTTTAGGATGATGGTTTTCCATTCCGTAGAGTTGTCATAACAGAAAAATGGACTTACAGTTAAGAACTTATGCCTGTTTTAAGTTTAGACAGTTGTTGGCTAGAATTACAACGTAATTAATTAAGCCCATTATTAGGCCCATTAGTCTAATTCGAGATTACTATAAATAGGGGCTATAGGAGTCAAATTAAAAGTTTTTCCCTCTCTCCTAAATCAAACCTAAACCCCATTTACCCTAGATTCATCCAAAATCACCCAAATTACTTTCTAAATCAAACCAAATTGAAGATTAGTGAATAGATCATTGATTATAATATAGAGATCATCATTTTGGTTGACTCGAATTGTTTTTCATTTTTTTCCACTTTGGATCGACACTTAAATTGGTTGAATTTGGTAGTTAGTGAGTGGTTTATGCCTTCTCATTATCCTATGCATGTGTATGTGGTAGAATTATAGGTTTTAATATGATTTTTAACCTTAAAATTATTTTCTAACTTTAATCACATGTTAACATATGATTTTGACCTAAATTTATTAATTTTAATATGATTTGTAGTAATGGCTTTGTAATTCACCTTGTTCATATTCATATGTTCATCGGTTGCTTAGATTTGGATTATAATATGCTTGATTGCTATAATCATATGTATTGCTTGTTTGAATGGATGTAACTGCATTTTATTCTCTGCTTGTATGTTGTGCTTTGATGTGGTTTGCTAGTGTTTTGGATATTTAGGAAGGTAGGTTGGTGAATTTCGCAAATCAGAGGCGACGTTGGTCAGAATTGAACGAAACATGGAGGAGAGGCTCTAGAGCATGGAGGGAGCCTCTAGCTCAAGAATGGTTCAGTACATAACTTGGTACCGAGCCATTTAACTCGGTACCGAGTCATTTCTATGGCTTAGATGGGTCGGAGATTTTAGGGATCTCTAGGTGTTGGCTAGTGGAGATAGAACAAGGCAAGTTTTAGAGAATTGGTTAAGTGTTGGATGTTATGTAGAGTGGTTCTAGAACTTTGAGTTGAGTGTTTTAGATTAGGAGCCGAATTATTTTGATGGATGGGTCAGGGTCCTAAGCACTTGGGATTGGATTTCTAGAAGCATGGAAGGTAACTTAGTAAAAATTAACTAAGTATATGACTCGGTGCCGAGTCATTTTGACTCGGTACCAAGTTATATTTATGCATGGTGATGAGATGATTTTTCTAAGGGATGGAGTGGAAAATCTGTAGATCGTGCTGGAGGTGTTAGCTCATTCACATCAGGTTGGATGATGATGTAACAACATGATGAAAGCTACATAACTTCGGTTTGTGACTCGTGGGGGGAGTAGGTATCAATGGTAGCGTCTTGATAATGGAGAGAGCCATAGGACGGGGAATATGGGAGGTTCCTGGATAATGGAAACTAGATTGAGCAAGAGAAGGGCTCGGATCTGAATTGAGCAAAGGAAAGCTTAGATGTATATGTGCTACAGAATTGTTGATACTCGAAGTGTTTTGCGTTGTACTCGAAGCTAGGGTATTGTAAGTGGGGAAGCCTATGGGTTAATTGAGGGACCTGTATACCCTGGACCAATGGTTTTGGGTCTAGTGTCTAGCTTTGGGCTATGAGACATGTATCGAGCTTTAGGCTGCGTGATACGAGAGTACAACAAAAACTGTGATTTCTATTAGTCCTTGGAATGAGGGCCATACGAGTTACCATATATTCAGGGCATAACGATGAGTGACAGTGAGTATCGCTACATGGATCCTATGGTTGCTTTCGTTTGTGGGCTATCACTTGTGGATATCATTGGGAGTAGGTGCTGCAGATGGGGATATCTAGACACCCACCACTTTATTCTGCATAGTACCTTCATGATATTATAGAGTAGCATATTATATTGTTATTTGCTAACTCTTTAGTTGAAGAGACCGGTCAGGTATGATTTATGTACCTCTATTCCTTACTATATTTACCCGTATAGTATTTTGAGATTCATTTACCGCTCACACCAGACTGTTGTCTGACCCAAGGTTTTATGCTTTGCTTTTTATTATCTTAGGTACTCTTAAATGAGTAGAATAGATAACATGTATAGGTAACACATTAGCTATGTGGAGGACGAGATGGATGGAGCTATCTCGTATTATATACCTATATGGATTTTTACGCTTATTCCGTTGTGTAGCACCGGAGAGCCTTAGTAGTGATTGCTTATTTTCTTGTTATAAGACATTTGTCGGGTTTAATTCTGATGATTTGTTCATATAGTTATTACTGTCTCTCCTGTTATATCTGTAATATACTATTTTATCCATGCGTTGTGAGATATTCGACAGGTTATATGCTGTATTTATTTCATTTTCAACCCCGATGATCGTCCTATATCGATCGCGCATGACTGTAGTGAGCTATTTTGATATTATTGGTGCTGGTGGTATAGGGCGGTCGTCATAGTACTGTACACCCCTACTCTGTTGTGTTGCCAACTATAAGGCTAGGAAGATCCTCATGGAAATCCATAAGGGTAGCAGTGGCGATCACAGTAGGGGGCAGACTCTGGCGAAGAAGATATTTCGTTACGGATATTTCTGGCCGATGATAAACCAGGGTGCTACTGACTACACCAAACGGCATGACCAATGCAAGATATTTACGAAGATTCCAAGAGCCCCTTTGACGGAACTTATGCAAATGGTCATTCCATGGTCATTTGCAATTTGGGGAATCGACATCATCGGTGTGCTATCGATAGTGAAGGGAGGAGCCAAACATGTTATCGTTGCAGTGGATTACTTTACGAAGTGGGTAGAAGCGGAACCGCTTACCGCGATTACAATGAAGAAGGTAATTAACTTCGTGATGAAGAATATTATTTGCAGGTTTGGAGTGCCTCAGAAGATCGTCAAGACAACGGAACCCAATTCGAGAACATTGAATTCAAGGGTTTATGCAATTGATACAGGATTGAGAAAAGCTTCTCTACGGTGGCACATCCGTAGGCAAACAGGCAAGTGGAAGCAGCGAACAAGATCTTCAAATCCATCTTGAAAAAGCGACTAACTAGAGCTAAAGGCAACTGGGTTGATGAGCTTCCACTAGCACTATGGGCTTATAGGATGACACATAGGTCAACAACTAGACACCCACCTTTCGCTTTGGCTTACGGATTGGAAGCGATGATCCCGATAGAACTAGAAGTCCCTTCTCATCATAAAAGGCATTTGACCCGAAGGTAAATGAGGAACTCTTGCTTGAGTCCCTTAATTTAGTTGATTAAAAAGGGAAGAAGTAGAATTAAGGGTAGCTACCCACCAAAAAAGGGTAGCGTGACATTTCAAAGCCAAGGTTCACAACTCCACCTTTGTGGTAAGGGATCTTTTTTTGAAACGAGTTCTCCCAGGTATGGAGGCGCTTGGCTCAAACTGAGAAGGACCCTACGCGATCGATAAGAAGCTTGGAGACGGAACATTCAAGCTGGCTACTGTTGATGGAATCCTTATCCCATGTGCATGGAACAGTGATCTGCTGTGGCACTACTACATTTTGTTTACTTAGTTTTCTTTCATAAATAAGCCACCCAAAGATACCGGGGGCAATTTAATAAGGCAGGATTTGCTACTTCTCCCGTTCATGAATAAAGTCAGCTTCTTGAACCAATGGAACCATGTTCTCATAAGCACACCCCATGTACCGCATAATCGCAATACAACCGGGAACTTACTTTCCTGTCCTTGGATAATGGACGGGAAGTATGTTCATGGGGATCAATCGGATAATTTGACCCAGCCTTTAGGAATTCATCATTACTGGGAGATTGGCAACGACGAGAAGGTTTGGCAAACCCTATCCTTTAGAAATCTGGCATTGCCCGGAGATAGGAGATGCCAGGGAGGAAAACCCTATCCTTTAAGAATCTATCATTGCCTGAAGATAGGCGATGCCAAGAAGGAAACCTCTAACCTTTAGAAATCTGAAGCTACCCAGAGATTAACAACATCAGGAAGGTAAAACCGCATCTTTTAGGAATCTGGTGTTGCCCGAAGATAGGCGATGCCAGGAAGGAAAACTCTAACCTTTAGGAATCTGGCACTGCTCGGAGATTGGCAGCGTTAGGAAGGTAAAACCCTATCCTTCAAGAATTTGGAGTTGCCCAGAAACTGGCGACGTCGAGAAGGTAAAACTCCACCCTCTAGGAATCTGGCATTGTTCGAAGATGGGCAACGTGGGGAAAGGCAGCTTCTTAAGGTCAATCAGAAAATTCGGCCCTAACTTACTAAAATTCATCGTTGCCTAGAAATGGGCAATGATGAAGAGGTTTGAACTCCTACTTAGGGATTGATTGGATAATTTATCACAACCTTCATGAATTTGCCATTGCTCGAAGATAGGCAACGCCAATAAGAAACTCTAGGAATCGAACTACCAACGTGTTATTCTCCGAAAATAGAAACTAGTACACGGTTGGATTTTCGACTTCAATCGTTAGCGATTTGATGGTAGCTTCAAGAAAGGAAACTTGGAACTGAATAATTCGTGCACTAGTTTTTGAAGATTGAAATTGGTGTCCTGCTGGATTTCAATGACCATGCTAGTGACCAAGCTGGACATGCTCGGTCGAGGATAAGCGAGGATGGTCGTGAAGGCATAAAAAACAAGTATTATCTGACTTCCCCAATCCAAGATACAGATAGGGAAGGCATGCGCAGACTAGGGGCAATCGGATAATTTGCCCCACGATATTTCTATCCTATTGATGCCCACATCTTGGCATTGGAAGTGCTAAGTCCTATGAACAGGGGCAGGCATGCCATAAAATTGTAATAGAAAAGAGAATAAGCATTCCAACTATGGCCTCACGGCTACATGAGCAGTGTGGAGCATAAAAGATGTAGGATTAGTGAATGATCAAGGGATAATTAACCGAACACAATCATCGATAGCCATAGAGTTGGTTAAGTTTTAATCCATGTTTCGCCAAGTAGGACTTTTCGGCAATTATAGCCAGGACAAATAGCGGAATACGACCAAAGTAATTGTAGGAATATTATTTATATGCACAGAGTTGTAGTAAATAAACACATCGCATGGGAACATGCATATATAATATAGGAAAATTGCAGTACAAGCAGTTATATTATATACATAGGCAGTTATAAAAACAGGTATAGTACATAAAAGTGTAGAAGAGTGAATGGAACAAAGATTACAAGACAAAAAGTGATCTTTGCATTACTACAAGTTTTATATACAAGATATAGTGGGGGCTGGTCCCACACAAACACGGCATGTTTACCACCAAAGAATAAGAGTACAATCTCAGCAACCCGAAACAAAAATAAACTATCACACACCAAGTACTCTCTATTTGGTCTTCCCCTTTTTCCCGCCCTTGTTGCCAAAACGCTGTTTGTGCTTCTTTTCATCTTTAAGCGCCCTACCTTTGGGGGTTTCGCCCTCGGATTCGGTAGACACTTCCCCAGTAGTGGTATGAGGCTCATCGCTCTTCCCAATAGAAGTCTTAGAAGGTTTGATCATGAAATTTGATAGCCTCACCTTGATTATGGGAAGCTTAGTAGTGGGGCTTGCAGGAGTGGAAGAAGTAGGATTCATGGTGTCGGGCTCAGGATTCATCTTGGTTTTCCTGAAGTCAACCCTTAATATCTCCGCTATTGAAATATGAGCCATCAGATCCGTAACACTAGTGATTGTGACGTCTTCTTCCTGGGATTGAGAAATGTCCTCCGGCCCTTCCAAAGCCCTGATCTTCTTAGAGTTTAGACCGGGTCCAGAACTGGAGGGTTGGACCGGAGTGACAAGCCTGTAGTGACGAAAGTCGACGCGGTGAAGATTGCTGCGGATCCCAAACCCTAAGTAGCTAATGGCGGAGGAGGAAGTTGCAGTTGACCTACAAGTTGACAAATAGAATAGTAAAGGTCAGTTATGGATTTACATGAGAACTGAAGCTTCTCGAATACCAATGAAACAAGAGATATACCTAAGCGTAGACTTCGTTCCGTGGAAGATTTGATGAATTCCCCCTCTTCAGTCAAATGCACCTCTATTTGGCTTACGGAAGAGGGAATATAAGGCTCAACGGAAGTTACGGCTGTAGAGGCTGGAATGACATGGGTGGTCTCGAACCTAGCCACCACGGATGCAGGAATAAGCTTTCTGGATTTTGGAGTAAACGATTTGAGCTGACCCAATGAACTTAGGCCAGTGAGAGCCTGAGCAGCAGCATCCTCAGTAGCAAGAATAGCCATTCCCTCTACAAGCTTTTCTATATCCTCAACATCGAGGTACTCGACCATTAATTCCTCCTTAGAACGGTTATCCCCACACGCTGCGACTTGGGGAAGCACCTCTTCCTATGCATCAGCAAGAGTCTTGGGATAAGCACTTCCCAACTACTTCAAATATTTATGTAAGATGACACCAGTGTGGAACTGTAGGAGGTTGAGGTTCTTCTCATCCCACTTCCTGGCCTTTTCTTCATGAAGCTCTTTGACTTCTTCCAAGCAATGGCAAGCTCGATATCAATAGTAAGTTTTTTGGTTTCCAAACGTTGCAAGACGTCAACAAGCTTTTTATTCTCCTCACGAAGCTTTTGGAGTTCGGCTGCCTATCTATCGTTAGTCTGGTCCCTGGCCTGAATTGTCCTATCTTTTTCTATGAAGGCCAAGTCCCTCTTGGAAACTTGCTTTCTCAGTGTCAGTCCCTCTTTATGGGAAACTTTCAACTTGTTCCACATCACAATCTTAGTGTTGTTGTAAGCCCTCTTCATTTCTTTCATTAAGCTTTCTGTGCTAGCCTTTGATTTGGGAGTGGCATTTCTCTCAGCGGTCATCTTCTCCAATTCAACGTTCTGATCCTTTATGACTCTCTCATATGTTTTCTTTTCGAAATTGAAAGACTAAATGTTGGTATAATTGATCTCATTGACTCTAGAGAGGGCATAACACAGTTGTTTCCACTCATAATCTCGATCAATATGTCTCTGAATGTGACGGGCATCCCTGTCTATTTCCTCCTTAGAAACATCTTCAATATCTTGGTCAAACATGACATTGTGCAAGAAAAGGTCAGGAAAAGTGGCATGTACGCATGGTGGAGTAGTAGGAAGAGAAAGTAGGGGAGCAAAAGTTCCCTTTGATCATGGAGGAGCAATGGCACTCAAGGACTGTGAAGGAGAAACTTGCTGCTGAGAAGAAGTTTGAAGCTCGATGCTTGGTGGAACAGTATCATAAGAAGAGCCATGCCGAACATGGGATTTTCTTTGTTGCTTGGATGGATCAGGCGACACCCCTTCTTCGGCCTCTCTTTTCTTCCTTCCCCTCTCCCTCTTTTTCTCTCTCTTTTGGCCCATCGGTCGTCCTTCGATCCTGCTCTTTTCTATTGAGCCTTTCCTCATTAATCTCAGAGCAAACTTGATAGCTAGAGCGAGGGGGTAAGGGACGGGAGTTTTCCTTTGAACTCACTAGTATTACGTGAGAGATTTCTATACATATCCCTGGCCATGAAACCTGAAACGAGAAGAGAAATAGAATAAGTGTTTAGATTACTAAGAACATTGAATGCAGGGATGCGTGGAAGTGATCCTAGTGAAGTGTATGATGCCGATAACCCCCTAAGTACTCTACATACCATATTGATAAGGAATTAGAGACAGAGTCTTGCCATCTTCATTCAAATTTCCTCCACGCTAGAAGTTGAAGTTGGGGGAACACTCAGCAAGAAGATCGATAGTGGAAATGTCAAAATCACTTAAACCAGCAAATATGCCACCAATAAAGCGACCTCGAGGAGTTATTTCAATGATGATTCACTTCGGACAGGGTGAGCTTGGAAGTTTACGGCTCTCGTAGGGTCTCTCCAATCGATTCTCCCTCCTCGGCACTAGTGTAATAGTCACTATCGCTGTCGCCAGCACTCTCTTCTTCCTCTTCCACCTTTAAATCCTTCCCTTCTATTCTTCTTGCACTCTCACTCTCCTCCGAGATTAGCTGCATTCTAACTTCTTCATCCCTTTCTCTTGAGACATCACTGATAGCCAGCTCTTCAGCTCTCCTTCCAACAGGCTCTTCAACATGTGCCATGCTCAATGGACCTTCGACTTCCACTCGAAGATTCTCGCCCGACCTGCAAGTGGGGATAAAAGATCAAGTAGGCACTCCAAAGGCAATAAGCGGAGGTGGCTCAGCAATAGCATATCTATCAGGGAGCAGTAGGGGACATCGTCTAAGATTTTCATTTGTTAGGAGATATGAATTTGTAGGATGTTGGAAGTCGACCTTCCTTAGACCCTTTAGCATGTCAGCGTTCTCATCACGAGCATCTCGAGCCAGAATGCTTGTGAAAAACCAAGCGATAGTTTAAGCGCTTGAACTGAAGGAATTCAAGCATGGGATGGACAAAAGGAAAGAAACTCACTTCCAAACAACTAATGCCCGTTGAAGCTATACGGGCATCAGATGAAGTACTTGTTTTTGAACTACAAGCACTTTTTGTGAAGAGACTTGATGACTTTGCACCTACACCAAGCCTCGATGATCATATAACAAGGAGACTCCTGCCTTACTTGAAATGCAGGAGGTAGGTAAGCCGCTGAAAAGTTGGAGCCCGGTTGAAGCAGTTTATGAAAAGCACGTATAAAGAACTCAAAAGAGCGTAACTAATCGGATGGACTTAAGTCAGATCAAACCCAAGCTCTCAGAGAACCATTCGAAGAAATGGATTGAAGGGTGGTATGGCACCGCCTAAACACATGTATCTGTTGTAAGCCGTATACCCCATCGAAGGAAGGTGTGCTCATTTAGCCTTGGTCGAAAGAAGTAAATCACCCTCGAGGATGCCATGTTGGCAGCATATATTTTGGAACGATCTCACCGATAAGACGGTCGACATCTGTTCGTGCAGGTCATCCAAGACACTTAGACTGATATATTCATTCAAAAAGGGAGGATGATTTTGCAGTGGGCCTGTTGGTATCACTTTGCTCTGTAACTTAGCCATGATCGAATGTCCGGGCCTAGTAGGTATAGAAGGTGAAGCCTGAGCTGTGGAGGCCCCACCTTCAGGAGGAGTAGATGTACCATCACTGGACTTGAAGTGCGGCGATCGATGAGACATTCTAAACAAGAAAATTTGGTGCTCAACATGGTCAGTATGTTTATTTCTAACATTGAACCCATGTGACCAACGTTTGAAATCTAAAGAATGTCGGCATATGTCGACCAATCAGATTCCGAGCATTGATCGGGGCAATTGAAAGTATTAATGTATACAGTGTGAGTCTTGTGTCCCATGCACGATGAATGGACCATCCTGTGTAGATAGCTTGCTCATGCTACTAAAACGAGTCACGCGACACGAGGGAACCATGCATTGGATCTTACCCATTATCGGTGAATAACAGATAATGGAACCATTGTCCATAGTGATGTGGATGTTTTTCCTTTACAAGAACACCGAGAATGCAGTGATGAAGAATGCTATGAAGTAAACGACAAAGGTGCTGAGTGATGGAATCGTTCGATTTTTGAATTCCGTCTAATACAATCGTTCTCGAAATGAACCTCCACAGTGGAGTTCCAAAAAAGGTGCAAAATTAGTCGTGCTTTGATAGGAGTTAGTCAAAGATGGAAAGTTAGATGTATCTCTAGAACGGCATATGCACGGCCGAGGCTAAGCACAAGCTTACCCTAGATTGAGCCCAAACCCTAACTTCGACCATATCCCCTTAAGAGCAACCGGCACCATCATCATGCTAAATAAGCACGTCCCACTCTAGATGATCTGAAACTTGAACTAAAATACAGATTCGACAAACAAAAGAAATTGACAAAAAATTCTCGAAAGGAACCGAGCCCGGAATCTTTGACATGGCGATGATTCGAGGGTTTGGCGGCAGTTAACTTGGATCGGCAGAAAAAAATGGTCGACGGCGACACTAGATGGTGGCGGCGGTGATTCAAGGCGGTTGGACGATCGATGGCAATGTATCCATTTACGAGAATTAAGAGGACTCGGGGGCAGAAGTTCTTCGCAGCTAATGAAAAGGAAAAAGTAAAAAAAGTGAACTAATTTTTTTTTTGAAGTATCAGTTATATAAGTAATATGGGTGATTGAAAGCAGTCGTAACCAAGAGAAAGCTCTCAGTACCGGGAGGAATTTTGGAGCCAAAAGTTGGCATAACGCATGGAAAGAGAAAGAGCACACTTAACTAAAGCATGGCATGGTCTCCAGAGCATTGATCTTGTACACAGCACGAAGAGTAGAGTTTTAACTATGCAAAGCGGCTGAAGGGATGCCTATTGGCAAAAGAAATGCTTCGAAGCAATTCCAGAATGATTAACTGAAATCAGGAAATAGCAAGTCAGAACTTGTCTTCATCCAGAGCACACTTTGTTTTCACTGAAAGCATACTCTAAGGGGTAAGTGTTAACCGGCTTTTTAACCAAGTAGATTTTTAATGGAAATTATAACGTCAAGACGAAGATGAAATGATACACGAACTTGGAAACATGCTCAGAAGGGCAAGAAGATGGCATCCAATAAGTTTCAAGTAAAATAGAGCTAAGTGGACCTCTTAGCACCAAAAGGAACCTCTCGGTACAAGACATATTTCTTTCCTTAGAACCTTCTGAACTTCTTGTTCTTTAAGCATAACTTCAAGCAACAATCACATAGCACTTTTCCTTTGAGATTGGACAAGCAATTCTGAGGATTTATGAGAAGAAAACAAGGAAAGCATGATAAGCCAAGTAGTATCAAGGAAATCGTCAGAAACAACTCAACCTTCATGGAAAAGAGTTTAGAATACAACAAAGAAAGAGACATGAGGACAAAACAAGTAAAAGAGAAGGGTTTGCACTAAAAGAGACCACTCGGTACTGAGAGGTTTGAATTAGAGTTTGGGCCAACATGCTCTCTTCTCAACCCGTGGGCTTGCATCTGGACCTTATACAAAATGAGCCTATCGACTTGTAAAGCATTTTCAATATAAATATCAACCCTATAGCAACTAAAGAGGGGGCACTATTCCCTTTTGGACACTCCATCTTCTTCGTTTCCTATCTCTCTTCACAATAATCACCTGGGTAGATACTCTTGGCAGTTGTAGACTTAAGAACCTATCAATTCCTTGTACTTGTGACTTCAATCTTTCTCAAATCTCTAATAAATAAAATATAAAATGGACGTAGGCCAGAGATTGCCGAACCACTATAAAAATTCTTATGTGTTCTTTACTTTCTTGTTGTTTCTGTAAGATCTAATCCTACAACAAGTTATATTTGGATGTTGTGCCACTTTTGGCATATATATATACGAGTACTTAAGTCACGTCCGATGGACCTGCACGAAGAAAACAATATGTGAAAAAAAAACAATTGGAAAAGAAATTGATATAAAGACAATAGTTTTCAAAGTTGATATGTAAATCATATTAAAAATGATGTTAGTTACACACAAAATATTGAAATTGGACATTAAGTTTCATGATATTTATATTTAAAGAACTTTCATGATAGTATGAGACATATTTTAGCTAGTCATTGACTGTTAACAAATTATAAGGCGTGTCAAACACACAATTAACTGACTGCATAGTATCAAATATCCATATTGACTAAATGGAAATGTATAAGATAAAAGGAAAACAAACTTAAGGACAAAGTAAAATTGTCTTCTTCAACATATTTTAATCAATACACATTTCTCTACCTAGATAAAATTGCAAAAATGCTAAAATCCAAACTTCTTTAATATTTCCTAACGTCGCAACTTTCTTTACTGCAATTTATTTAAAATCGGGCCAAACTCAATAGACTATACATCCATATTAGATAATATATTCATAACAAAACTTGGATTAAATTCAAGAACACCAACCTGTATATGTAGATTGAACCAAGCAACCAAATTTTGAACTTTAAAGCAATTTTGTAAAGCACGTTCATTTTTGAATATCATGGTAAGCATCGGTCAATATCCATTTTCAGAATGCTTGTAGATCCTTATGCAAAAAGGTAACAATTTTCAAATTCAATTTTTTAAAGGAAAAATAGAAGAGGGTATTTAGGAATACATTGAAGAGATTAGAGGAGATGAGCACGAATGATATGTTGACATGGCTCGTATTCTAACTTTGACCAGTTTTTCATAATTGGGTAATTATGTTGTATAATTGACAAATAGTGAGTTAGAGTTTGGTTACAACTGAATGGCGATTGAAGATTTCATGTAGAGCAAATAATGTCGGTTTAATTGTCCAAACGTGGTGGAAGTAGGTGGTTAATGAAATGCGGTTACTATGTATTGACAATTTTGTCCCTATGCGAACATATGTTGTTGTATATTTAGATGAGTATTTTTGAAAGTCCTAAAAGGATTCACTTTGACTACTTTGACCGGGTATTTGCTTTATATATTATATAAAATAGCAGAAGCATGAAGCACATGAATAAAAGAAAAAATGAGAACACAACAATCTAACAGTTGTAATATTAATACTACTTACATAGGAAGTATCATTGATACAGTGGAAACAAATAGTTTATTTTAGTATGAAATGAATATTAACATCAAATAATAACAGTCCAATATTTCCAAAACTAATCATCTTGTATATTTTAGATGCCCTCACATATGACATTAATGACAGACCTTAAAAGTAAAAGTATACATGGTGTTGTTTGTATTTCATAAATCGAAGATGTGGTAATAACAAATGAAATGAATGATTATCAAGTTTAAAAATCATTTTTAACTTAGTTGTACTAAAATTAAGATTTTTTGTTAAAAAATAAGGAACCGATCATTTGGATACATTTGAAAATCATAGCAGCAACAATATATGCTAAACTTCTAGCAACCAAAATTATATCAACTTCATGCATAAATATCACTGTTTGTTTATCACTAAAGTAACCAACAGTATATAACACACACATACTTTACAGAACAAATACAGTGTACAAATATCCTATGTATGCAACAGTGTACTAAAGGATATTTACATACATATACCAATAAAAGCATCCCCAAATGAATCTATTTTTCAATAATAAGAATAATAGCTCAATGTAACTATGCAAATACTTGCCTATAGTCAGATGATATAACTGATGAACAATCTTATTTAAGAAACGAAACTCATTAGGATAATCAATGATTATAATTGGAAGATATGAAAGAAACTTCCAGAAATAATAACAATAGATAACTTTGACAATTTGGAATTTTTTTTAGTAGAAATAGGAAGAAGAAACAAATTGAATTCGATCTAAAGAGAATGAAAACCAAACCCTAGAAACCAAATAATTAAAGTAAGTTGGAGATCTTACAGTTGGGAAATATCTTAAGCTCCAGTTGCAATTTTTCCAATGTTGTCCACCATTGATTTCTCAATGTGGTTATTATCGATTAGGAAGGAAGGTAGCGTATGTCCTAATCATGCCATCAGAATGTGGAAAATACGCACCAAATTGCATAGTGCTCGAATTGTCATTGAATTAAAGAGAATAACTTGTGCCGACCATTTGAGAAAATCTAAAGCAATACAAAAGCATGAAAATTAAATAAATAAAAGAATGACCAATAAATTAGTGAAAAACTATATTCAGTTGTGAATAGAGTGGAAAATTTAAAGCAAAAATCACAAATATGGTTTTTTTTCTCAAGCAACAAATGAAATCTGAAATTGAACTTCGGTAAACTATGAAAAATGAACAAAACATATTATCGTCTAATATGTATTGTAAAAAGGAATTAATGAACAGAAAATCCATGCGAAGAAGAACTGAAAATCGAAAGCAAGGGGACGAAAAATACAAACCTGAAATACAGATATTTGATTAAAGCAAAGGAACCTAGTTTGCATCATGAAGATTGAGAAGAAGAAGAAATCGTGGTTCCTTTGGATCCGTGGATTGTAATATGAAAAAGTGGCCTTCTGGTATGTGAGATAAGTAGAGGAGAACGTGGAAACATCAATCGGCTTCCATTAATTTACTTTTCAAGCGACAGACTAGCCTTGTAGAACAGTTTGGAAATCGTTGGAAAAAAATGTTATTTTGGGTAGTCCGAAAAAGGACTCACTTTGACTCGTTGACTAAAGTACTTCTTTATATATAAGATATAGATGGGTTATATATGCGGCTGTGTGAGTGGGTACTTCATGTGTGAAGATGTGCATATATTTATATATTGCATGTCTTTCTTAGATCATAGCCATGTTTAGTTTTTTCTTTTAGTTCCAATTATATACACCTTTAGCTTGTTATTGTATTTTGCAACTTAGAATACACTGCTCTCCTATATTTTTCTTTGAACCGGTTACACCATCTAGTTTGTTATTGCAAACCTGATAATACATCACTGTATATTTAACTTTTGTTGAGTTGATATTGATAAACATTAATATGCTATATTTTATTTCTTAAAGATACCTGTGTACGTGCATTCCTATATATAGTGTGTGTTTAAATACATGAAGATAAGTATGTAGTTTAGGAGGCGTATTGCTGCTATTTTAGTGTAAGGGTGTCCTGGCATGAGTGAGTTGTGACCTTGCATTTGTTGGTTGCTGCTAAGTGTTCAAAATATATTAATATATTTTAATCTTAAGAATATATATATATATATATAACTAATTTGAACTAAACATTAGCATTCATGAATTATATCATACATAGACCTGCTGCCTTTTCTTTTTATGCATGAGTTTTAAAAATGGACAGAGTGTGTGGAAATATATAGGTTTGTGTGCATGTATGTGGCAAGTGAGCGTGAAGATTTGTGTGTTTATATATATATGAGTTATCACTTTTATGTTTTTATTGTGGTCATTTTGTGTTGTGAAGAGTGTTGCGTTTGTGAAGAATGCATTGCGTGTGCATTATAGGATTGTAGAGTGGAGTATTTGGGTGCTGCTGTGTGCATCAATGGGTCCCATGTATATGCGTAGTGAAGGGTATGTGTGCGTGTATGCCTGGGTTTACATATAAATGCATTGTACACGTGTATCCAAATGTTGTTATACTTTAGTCTGTGTCTTTATGTGTCTTTCATTTGTTCTTTGCTCTTTGTTGCATTTCACATTCTTGCATAGGTAAGAAGGTTAGTTAACTTGTTTTTGTTGCAAAATAACATAAAGCAATTTTGGAGTTAATAACATAAACTGGAAATTAACAAATGAAAAACTAGATGAGGAAGAATCCCCAAAACAGTACCTTATCGCGCAACCTACCTAAAATAGTACAGGGATATAAAAGTAAATACTGTCTTATTAATGAGTCATATGTAAACGTAAGATAGTTAAATGTAAATATTACAAATATGTACTCAGTTGTGTGTGTATTTTGAATAGCGCTCCCTAGTACATATTATAATATATAACATACAGATTGCAAGGTGGAAAAGCCCGCCCATAGACGTAAACTTAGCCCTGAGCTTTGCAGCATACTACTCCAAGTTCGATACAATGAACTGCTTAGTAGATGAAAGGCTAGTGACATCATTCCTAACACCTCTGCTAAAAGCTTCACAGCGCTGCTACATATAAGTAATATCCTGGTTCATAAACCGAGGCTGCACAGACATGGAACTTTGCCTTGCGCTCACATCCACCGTCTCATCAAAACAGGTTGAAACCGCCGCCTACCTCCTTCTAAAAGTGCCCTTGAACGTCCTCTTCACCTTCAGTGCCAAAATCACAAAAACAGCCACCGGAAGAGGACATGGTTCCCTCGATGGCGTCGCCTTCCTCTACTTTTCGATCTTTTAGGCTCACCCGAAAGCACGTACGCAGTGGTAGAGAAGCTCATTGCTGATGAAGACGAAGTGATCGTGCCTGAACTGGCATCCTATCTGAAGAGTAACTGGTCGCTGGCATCACTCTATGAAGGAGCCATAGTTGCCGATGATCATTATGTGAATGTGATGAGGGTGCTGAGGAGAGGTTGCTCGGAGATACAGTTGAGGAAGCTGCCTATCAGAATGGTGATATAAATTTGTAGGCCATTTTTTAACTAATGTTTAACTCATGCAAATTCACGTCAGTTGTTTGTACCTATTGAAAGACGCACAAATGCAACCAAACCTACCACTGTGCCAAAAATGATATTCTTAGTTAAGATTAATGTTGAAAATTCCATTAATGGAACAGGCATGATGACCATGCTAGAGCTAACAACCACATAACTATTAACATGTTGCAAGTCAAGCTAAACAACAACAATGATATATTATAATTATCTAAAAGTCAAGAGAAATGAGAAGAAAGAAGTGATAAACAAACCTACAATTTCAAAAGTAGCTGATCCACCATCATACTATGATCCCATGTTTATTGTTAACTTTAAAAAAAGTAATAACAGATGAAACTGCGAGCATTTGTGGTTGACATTCAGTTATTTGAATCTTCTTAAATTCAATTAATATTGAAAAAATGTAGTAGATCAAGAGTGCATAAGTAATTAGATAGCGACAAAACTTAATAGATTATCAGTGCATAACTAATTAGATTCCAATAGCATAAATTTGTTCCTTAGCCACTTTAGGCTATAAAAATATGAAATAATTTCTAAAATATGAATATAGAACATGGTTAAAGCAATAAATTGGAAAATTAATTGTTTTACTGAAATCATGAGGTACATATCAAGTCAACGCTATTTGTATACTGGTATTAATCTATTACTATACATACATACATATATACATGTGTGCGTATACATTTATGTGTGTGTATATACTATATACACACACCACTGTTTCTTTCATTCAAATTTTCTCCTTCAATACTTTGTTTGCTTCATTCGTTAGTCATATCATGCAATGTTATACACACAAATGTAAGTAGGTAAGTGTAGATAATTCCTGGAGTATCCTCTTAGTGATACATGATGCTACCAGAGAGTCTTTCATAGCTAAGCAATTCTACTTGTATGAACAAATTTTAGAAGCAAAAATTAACTTGAATTGTTTTGTTTCTTCCGAAGCCAAAAACAACAATCAGACTGGTCATATCATTGAAATTTTTGTTTCATTTTTTTATTACTGATAAGGTTAGCATGAAAAAGTGGAAAAAAAACCAATTTTGAAAAATAGTGGGCATCCAGAAAGTTACATTTGAAATATGATATATGTATATGGTGAAGTAACCCATAAACCAAACGAAGCAGCTTACAGATTGATCCAAGAACATTACATTGGATCAAATTATATAATATTATACAATGATTTTAATACCAAACTTAAAGAACAATAATATTTAATAATCCAGTGAAGTAAATCCAACTAAAATCAATAAATTTGGTGTCATTAAAAATTTCACAAAACTATTTCTACTACACCATTTGTTTATTGAACGAAAGAAAAGTATGTGGACTTGAGAATAAAATCTTACAGTTAATAACTCATGAAAAATAGGTCTGGAATACTAAGAAAATAAATATGTAAGGCATGAAAAATTGTTACCATTGATACATTCTGGAACTTTTTTGATGCATTTCTGTAAAATTACTAATTAAAATAATAAATGGAAATAATGATCAAATCAAGGTGTAGTTATTTAAACAATAATAATTTTACATGAAATATTCACATATGTAGAATGTTATTGTAGTGAATATTTTTAAGTTTCTAAAATTAATCCAAATCAGAATATTTGACATGGATACATACTCAGTTCCAGAATATTTATTCTTTGTTTATCCTCAGTTCAATAGTATTAGTCATTTGATCAAATAGTTGGAGTGAAAAATGTAAAGGTTATAATTGTCCTGCATAATGATGCATCACATTCAAAGAATAAATAAAAGCAGCAATATGCACAAATCAAATATTAATTAAAAAAAGGATGGCGAGGAAACAAATGATTACTAAAGCTTACCAAATTAATTTACTCATCTCAGACATAGCATATCAAAGTTCAAATGTTTCTCCAAACTAATCATCCTCTACGTTTTCACCACCAATGCATTTCTTGGTCCTTGATCTCAATCTTGAAGTTTGTTAATTCTATAGAAACAAAAGAGTAAAATAGATGGTTGAAATAAGGTGGTGACACCGAAATGACGTTTTAGAGTTTCTAGTTCTATCATATATCGTAGAAAGTTATTTTATAACTTATAAAAATACTGATGAGTAGTTTGATGTGCCTTAACCCATCCCTTTTCCACGACTAAACTTGCAACATTTTGTTGATCAAGGAAAACAGAACCAAACTCTCTCCCACTGGATGGAATAGTATATTCAACCTTGAATACCACTTCCTTTATATTAATAATTTGGTAAAAATATATTTTCCAGCATAACAGTATGAAGAGGTGCATATAAATGAAAAGGCGCAAGTATGATACCTTTCCTTTACAGAGTTTCCTTAAGAACTCTTTGCTTTCCCATGCATAGGTTTCATCAATTCCACCTCGGCGTGCCTGAAACGTTCAGGGCTTCAAATTATTTAGAAATATCAGTAAAAAAACCCTATATTAACTAAGTATTATATCCAAATGTGCATTATAAGTGAATAATAACAATACGTTGCTGCTTTTGCAGTAGCAACTCAGAAGGATAAATTAATACATATTTGTAAAACATAATACTTACATGCTTATTAAATTTATTCATCTGAAATAATACTAATGCATGAAAGATTAATCAAATAGTTAACCATCAAATTCTTAAATCTTTGCAAATCCAAAATGCAAATAAACCATAACATCATTCAAATTATAAACTTGAACTTTGTACGAAAGAAAAAGGGTTATTATAGCAGATGATGTAAATATCGATCCTTTTACATTTTATTTTTTTTACAATTCCAACCCATTTTAAAACTAAGTTCTAGCAACTAACTTACTATACAATTAAATTTTCAGACCAATTCATATGATTTAACATGACTTGGTTAATTATGGAATTGTCTGTATTTATTACCTTTTAACTAAATAAGGTTTGCTTATTGCTGTAGAATGGAGAAAGTGGAAAGAAACTCATTTCCCAAAGCCCCTAGAAACTACTAAAAAAACCAACTAATACCAAACTAAAACAATACCTAATTGTAAATAAGAAAGACATAATAATGCAACAAATGAACTCATACCAAATAACTCAAACAACAGCAGTAGTCTCGTACTCGATGCTTCCAGCTCCAGTCTCATCCACCTCCTTGGTTTTATCTGCTTCCTGTCTATAGTTATTCACAAAATCTATGATTTTACAACTGATTGCCTTTGCAATTCCAGTCTCAACGTCTTCTTATTTGTACCTTTCATCAGAATTTGCAGCCATGTCTGTCTCCTTCTCAATCTTAACAGGGGTGCGGAGTCATGAAGGAAGGCGTCTCCATGGCACTTGATGATTATTGAAGAGTAGTTAGTTAGGTTTTGGATGAGTCTGTCGCTTACCATATCCCGAGTGTGTTGAGACGGTTCCATTCAATTTGTTGGAGTTTTAGTTTTTCAGCCTAATTTATTTCCTTTTTTCGGTTCGTGAGGAAGAAAAGATGACATGGTAAGAAAATGGGTCTTTGAAGCGGTTTAGGAGGAAGGTGGATATTGGAAAGACGAACATACCCCTAGTTCAATGCATTATGAAATAATTTAAAAACAGACGTTTTTGGCAATTAGAAAAAGGCTTCAAAGAGGGAAGTATTTGCTTTATATATAAGATATATATATATATATATATTAAATTATGTTTACTCAGCATATTTTAATTTCTATGATCAATTAACCTACGCTTTGATACCAAGCGTAACAACTTGCACCTCAGTGGACCTAAATTTTCGCTAAACCGAAAACCCAAGTTGGCCAAAGCATGGATCGTTGGTATTGGTATCCTGTAAATAACAAAAGTACATCAGAGCACTATCGATAAAACTAACAATGGAATAGTAAAGTATAGTAAAACATATAATTACTGACCAAGGCTGATACTTTTGATATCTAGTGCTCTTTGTCGGTGCCGAGCATGCATAGAAAATATGTCCTTCCACTGTTCCCACCTTGTACCAATACATGTCCTCTAAATCTATCATGTGGATTGTAACGAGGAGGGGCCAGAATAATGTTCTAGTGACTGGTAAATTACATATTTTATATATAACACTAGTTTATGTCGATTGTCTTCCATAACATGTCATGTCTATTATTTAACTTAGTCGTATTGACTGCATGTGCACGTACTATACGCTCAACCTACCCGAGGTATACAATAACTACATACGTATACATACACATAGATACACACACACACACAAAGGCACCCTTTGGACTAGGATACATTCCCCGCTAGTATCTGTAACTCTACACATGCGCTAGGTATCCACCATTTGTGTCTAGACCGACTTGTCCGCGTACACCAAGGATCTTCCTGTTTGTAACAACCCGTATATTTGAACCATTTAAGTCGACAATAATCCACACATGTCAACTTAAATAATACAAAACACGAATCATTATGGGATCATAAATACATAAATGTAAATGAGAATCAATACAACATCATAGACATAGAACAGTCATAGAATAATGCAGCGGAAAATACATCGTCATAATAGCAGTTCATGAAGCCACTATATAATATACAACAATGTCTTAACATCAAGTGACTAATACCAAAAATGTCCAACAGACTAGGACATCAATACAGGAATAGAAATAGACTGATAAAGATAAATGCTAAGCCTTCAGAATCTTCAACCAACCATGATCAGCAACTGGATAGCTTCAGACTGACCCGAGCATATGCAAAAGAAACACTCGAGTAAGGACTCAAAATCTTATACAATTAAATCAAGTGCAAGGTAATAGTTCATAACTTAAAGATGGATAAAATAACATCTCTAAGGATCCGGTAAACTATCTATATATACAATAGAATACGATAGGTAGATAATGTCTAATCAGTAAAGTACGATATTAAAATAGTGTTAAGTCATGGCCCATACCACCATTAACACATTTTTATTCCCAAGAGCATATACAAGACCGTAGTTTCCCCAAAACCGGAAGTCACCAGAGGGCAATCCATATACTAAAGGTACAAAACAAAACGTAGCGGTCGCGAATAGGATAATCAGTATGATAAGGTACATGAGGCGATACCAACTAGGATACTAGTAGTTGCCTGATCCGGACTGATGTTGAGCATAGCAGCTACTATCTCAACACCGCGAAACAACACTCCCAAATCAAGGGGGTGCACCCAAATCGAATCACAAAAGTAATAGATATGGTATCGAAGAAGTGCGTCCGCTAGAGGTGGCGAACCTCAATGGCCCGGCGCGGCTCCTGTTTTAGTCATGTCAGGGGTCGTCCAATATCGTTCTCTTTCTTCAGTCAACGCGTTCACCAAAACATCCACTTCATTCTGGATCAACACTTCGCGTGTAATAGATATTAAAGTGGTTTTCGGTATCGACAGAGAGTATGTCCATATCCGATCCCGGTCTCTTTAATAACTACGTATTTATTACCCAATGGTCGGTTAACTTAACGTTTAAACAAATCAAAGTCCAAAAGTCAAGGTGCAAATTTGACTTCCAAATTTTGACATTTCACGATTCAATTTATTTTGGATATTTAAAATCATATTTCCAAATGAAATTTGTAGTTCAAACATTTGAATTAACAATATAATTAAGTATTCAAGTTAAATTTAATAACTCACTTATTAAATTTAGTTCAAAATCAATTAATTCGAATTTTACCGGTCAATTAAGTTCGAATCGTTTAATCCAATTCTATTTATCTCAATTCATATTTACATTCATCGTTACATTAAATATAATCATAAATTTGATTAAATCAATTTCCTTAAATTTAAAATCATTTTACATTTAAATTATTGCTAAATTAAATCCGTAAAACTTCAGTTAGTTTCGTATTCCATTTTAAGTCAAAATTTCCTAAATCTAAATTATTATTTATGACAAGTTCAAATCTATTTAATTTAAACTCAGTTTAAATCTAAATCTACAAATCTAATAAATTAAATTATTAAATTCACTTGTTTTAAATTTTATTTCAATCAAATTCGCCAATTCATTTTTCTTCAATTAAATAGATTTATTAATCCGTTTCCATTAAATCCATTAATTATTCCAATTAATCCATTAATTTATTTCAATTAAATCCATTAAATCGTTGCTTGATTTCCAAACAAATTATTAAGTTCATTCCTTAATTTCAAATAGATTTCAATTTCAAAATAATTTTGTTGACCAATCGGGTTTCTTATTTTTAATTGTCTATCCTAGGCCAAGTTGTTTAAGTGGGTATTTATCATTTCAACCCGATATCATTCAATATAAAGCATAGCAAAGGGAACTTGCAGTGTGATAACTGGGATGGTGTCAAAGTAAATAAACAAGCAATAGCAACCATACATAACAATTTAACAATTTATTCGAATAATCCCGAAATAATCATATTAACTCACATTTGTCATTATACAATTATTCCTAGAATCCTACGGATTAAAGATTATCACATTATGATTTTTACTTGGTGTCCGTTATCAAATTTCTACATCAATCGTACTTATCAATTTTAATGTCACTATTTATTTACCCTAAATAACATCATATTACAGTTCAACATGTTTAATCAACTTAAACAATACATGGCGTCAAATTTTTAGAACTTAACAATTTATTTCAACCAAATTTTAATAACCAACAATTTAATATTAACAACAATTATCACTTGATTTCATAGCATAATAGATTGAGTCGTGAATAAAATATTCACCTTGCGTGGTTGGAGAAGATGGCGCGGCACGAAGAAAAATAGACAAAATGGATTCTAATAGGCACGACGCTAAATGAACACAAACTGCAATCAAAACAAATAATTTATCAATAATTTGTTTATTGCAATATATATGGATTGAATATATATAAAATCATACCAATCGACGAGCAAGATAGATTCGACAAGCGGGATGGAGATACTTATACTTCTGAATCAATAGCAGGAGCTGAAACAACATAGCAACAGACTGTATGTGAGCAACTCAACATTTCAAGCATATACTGTTATATAATCTAACAGTTATATAATCTAACAGTTATATATATATCAACTGATATATATATATATAACTGATGCACAGAACAGAGTGGTCGGGTCGTGATGCAGGGGTTGGTAGCGGCGGTCAGTAGGCGATGGTCGGCGAATGGCTGGCGGAGCGGCTGGAGGCGGAGCGGGCTGTGGGCAGAGCGGGCTGGAGGGCGCGGGCTGGAGGGCGGAGCGGGGAGGCGGTTGGTGGCTGTGGGGAGGTGGGCTGGGTGGGGTACAGGGCGGAGGCTGGTAGTGGGCGGAGGAGGCGGGCTGGGCTGTTGGTGGCGGAGGGCGCTGGGGCGGAGGGCGCTGGGGAGGAGCAGGTGGGCTGGGGGTACGGCAGTGGGGTGGAGGGCGCTGGGGGTACGGCAGTGGGGTGGAGGTGGGTGGTTGGGAGGTGGGCTATAGGCGGGCTGGTATGGGGCGTACGGGCAGGCGGAGCTGGGGAGGCGGTTGGTGTGGGCATGCATGAGGAGGGGAAGAGTTTACATATGCTTTTCTTCAAAAAAAATAAAGTAAACTAAAGAAGAGGGAGAAGGAAAGGAGTGCAGAGGAGAGAAGAATGTTACGTACCAAAGAAAAGCTGAAATGAAATGGGCAGTAAATGAAGTGAGCTGTAGAGCAGAGGATAGCAGATATAAACAGAGAAACTTAGAGTCCCCGTGCAAATGAAATGATGATTTGTCACAGTGGCTATTGGGTTTTCTGAAGGGCCATTTGAATTCTGAGCGGGAAAAGGTAGGGTACCGGTTTGTGTGGCGTAACGGACCAGTTTGTACTCCGTTAACCAATTAATAGCTTGCAACGCCGAACTCCGATTGACACAAACAAATATACCGTTTTGATCAGCACGACGAGGCGGACCCAATGGTATGAAGATATTGATGGTTTGACGTTGTTTGCGAAGTGGTAAATCTTATTGCACTATTTGCACGAGTGAACATTTTAACTAGCAATTAAAAGCGAAGTTTGACGAAACGAAATGTGCCGATATGATCAGAATATTTCTCTTATGCAACATTGCGAAAAATATTTGAGTTCAGACAATAGAAAATTTACACATAAAATTAAAACTAATATGTAAATTTGACGAGCGAAATTTTCTACAATATTTTTCGACGAAATTTGGCGTACGCCTATGTCTACCTAGGCGCATTCCAAATGTGAAGTTTGAACGGTAACGGAAATCGTTTGTGAATATTTGAAATTCCTATTACGGAGAATGCAGCAAAACACCGAAGAATAAGATCGACGGAGCTAAAGATGTCCGAATTTTGAAAAACGAAAAATGATGCCTTTGTCAGAAAATGATTTAGAATTTTTCTATGTAAAAAATATTTAGGTTCGGAAGATAAAAAATTTCACGTTTTAAAATGAACTTATATGCAGTAAAACGCGCACGAAGTTTACTGCGGTATTTTCCGACGAAACTTTACCCATATCTACAATCATCTAGGCGCAATTTAGAAACAAAGTTTGGACGTTGATTGAAATCTTATGTAAGTTTCACATTTTATATTAAAATAACGGTTCTAAAATTTTTAAAATTGGGTCGGAATTTCAAGGTCGTTACACTGTTAGTGCTTAATAACGGCTTTACAGCTATTAGTCTTATTTTACATGCATGAAGACTCATCTAAAGTTATCTAGCCTTGCCTCCTAACAACAAACCAAACAAACAACTATGAGACGGTGTGTGTCCCATACGGAGCTACATTAGTAGGAGAAGTAGTCCATATAGGCATAACCCAAGACTTCCTACCGACCGCTCTAGGACCGATGACGCTCTCGACCTATGTGTACGACCCTACTCCTCACATATATGGTATCGAATGTGCTGAAATAGAGTCGAGCCTACGCTCACCATCTCATTTAGATTGCCTATTGCAACCAAGGAAATGCCCACTTGTTACTTAATACCCCCTAAAGGATTGAAGCATGCCCTACTTAGCCCTTTGACACTTCAAAATGAGGCGAACTCACTTTGGTATATTCCCTTCACTCATACGCGAATGTATAATCCCAAGGGTCCTACAGTTGGTGATGTCTCACATCAATAAAATGTGTACATAACCGCTGGTAGCCCCTTTCGGTGTGCAGACTTCTGTTGTGGAACAATACTGACCTCACATCCCAACCCATACCGATGGCTTTATCATTTTTAATTTATCCAAGTTATTGACTAGATTCAATAATTCACATCCGTCATAAACGCATACTTGAGGCTATATAAACTTATTTAATTACTACGCCTCTTATGTTCGACTATTGTGTTCAGTTATGTTTACACAACTTACTTCTTATTTCATTAATACCATTTTAATGTCATTTACCGCTTACTTCTAATTTAAGTAGATTAATCACCTTTTACTACTTAACTTCTACTTGATACTATAAAAATATTCTACCATTCCTTTTTTAATGTTACCACCTTTCTTTGATTACTATAACCTTCTTACCTACTCACTTCGTTATTTTACATATACTTCATCGCCTATTTTTTATTTTCTAACTTATCACATATGTTAGATTTATAATTGAATTATTATTATTATCTTTGCTTATAATACTTTGGTTATACTTAGTGAGTTCTGCATTTTAATGCATTAGAATTACATCCTTCAAAAAGATATGTTAACACTGTAAATTTCCATAACTTATCTAAAAGCGAAGTTGTGTTACATTTGAAATTACGAGGAATTATCTTTTCTGTTATTATTAAAATAGACAGTACAAAATACGGTTAACATCCCTATTTTGTACATCTCTTTCTTATAGGCATATTTCTTGTTATTTTAAATTTTATACATTTGTTTATTTATAAAACTGAATAATTTTTAGAAATTTACATTGTAACACTTCATTCCAATAAATTAAAATGCAACTCAAATCCCAATCCAATTTATAATAACTTTCAATTCACATTTACTCACATATGTCATTTAACCAACAAACCTAGAATTACTATACAATCTCTTTAATTTAGAGACTACTTTTATCCTTACTTTCCAAATTCAAATATATGCAATATTAAATCAAAGTTAATCATTCATAGAATATGTAGGTACGATTTATCAATTCATTACATGTATATATTTAAGCCTACAACCCCAAAATTACTTTCAGACATATAGGAACAGATTTACTACAATATAAATCCAATATTATATAAAAATATATAATTTCCCACTCACCTCTAAGCTTCCAAATCTATGGATCTAACCTGTTATTCCCATTTAACTCACTTTTCTTCCTACCGAAAAATGTACCGAAAGAATATACATATTAATTAGAAATTTAGATCCAAAAAGAAATTTGAATTTAATTTCAGATTTGGATTTAGAATTTCAATTTACCTTGGCTTTGGCGATTCGATTCGATCCTATTCTTCTTCTCTATTATTCTCCGATATTCTCCACTTATATATATATATATATATTATAGTTTGTATAGATTTTAGAATTTGTGGAGAAAAAAGTGGCAGAGCTTCGCTGTGCTTCGCTGTGCTTTAGAAAATACGAGAAGAAAAGTGAGAGGTTAGGCCCGTATTTATAAGGGTTCGAATAAATGCCAACCGTTAGATTAGATTCCATTAAATCCACACCATTCGGCCTCGGTTCAATTCACAGTAATCAACCAAATAGCAGTCGACCGCTATACTACCACCAGTCAACCGCTAGCGGTTTACCGGTTGCCTATTTTCGTTAAGCGTTCATTTATTTCCCTTTATTCGTTTTTATATATATATATATGAACAATCATTTTTAACGCTAATTATTCTTAGATGTTAAGTAACTGTTAACGTTAGTCAATGTTAGTTAATTACATTTATTTCCATAATTACATATATAATTATTTCCGATTCAAAATATTCAAACGTTAATAATTGTTTCGTTTGAACTCTGATCATAAAACTTTATAAATGAAAATTGATCAGAAAATCACCATAAATGCAATGCTGCAAGTTTCGTAGCCAAATTCTAAAGTTTGTGAAAATTCCAGTTTTAGCATTACTAATTATTAATTTCTTTTTAATTAATTATCATTCAATTTACGGGGTGTTACACTAATGATATATTACTTACCATCGATTTAGGTCTAACATACAAAATCAAGGTAAAATTTCTCATTCTTTAATTGGAAGTTCTTAGTGATGATTCTTTTGTATCATGGATCCAAATATGCCATTATCATTTATAGGAAGATATTTGGATTTTCACAAGAGCTATATGGGTAAGCATTGTAAAAGGGATTTAGCATGCAAGAACATAAATCAAGTGACACACTTTTTGCTAAAGAAGATAAACTTTATCTCAAATAATTCCCTAAGAATATTCTCGAAGAGAAATGCAAAAGTTATTTTTGATTTTGCGTAGGAATTCTAATGCATACTTAATTGTCTATGCATTAAGATATTGAATACATTTAATTTGAAAAATATCTTTATTGGCCCTAAAAGTGGATCATCAAAAAGGAACCAAGAGAGTTATGAGATAATTTAAAAGAATAAAGAACTATATGCTCACATATAAAAGGATCATATCAATTGAAGATCATAAGGCATTATGATCCAATTTAATTAGATGGAAAAAGAGCAAAAAAATCACTTTAAACTACATTTTTTTCCTATAATTCGATGAAGATATATAAGGAAAAGGGTTTCATATAAACACATATAACATCATTCACTATGGAAATAATATTTATTTTTTGTTGTAAGGCATCCAACTATGGAAAATATCCGGAACATTTTGTCATAAGGTCATTGATTATTGAGAAAAATGAAAAACCATTAAAGTGTTATTATGACAATACATAGCAGCGTTATTTTCCAATAAAAACAGAGTTTTGATGAAGTCAAATTATATTGACATAAAGTTCCTAATTATGAAGGAGAAAGTGTAAAGCAAATTGAGATCCATATAGCATATTTGGGCGAATTCGATATTAGTATATATGTTTATACTAGAATCATCACCCAAGGTATTTCATGAGAATGTTGCTTTAATGGTTTTACTTCTCACATACAATTCAAGGGGAATTTATATTTAGCATTCTTATATTGTAGCTCTATACATTCGTTATCAATATATATCAGTATTTAACTTGCTTGATCGAAATTAAAGCAGTAACGTTATTTTTACACCCTATTTAGTTCAAGAACTTTTAAACTCGCTAAGGCAAAGTAAGACCACATGGAAGTACATATGTATTAATCACACTACATGTAATTTCTATGTTACGCATCCATGATTGATTTATGTCATTTGGTTGTATTGGTATATATGATCATTAATGAGTTTAGTTGTATTATGGGGTAATGAAGACTGCTTTGATCCTATATTGACATGGTCAGTGGATGTGACCATTTCAGATATGCTTGTATCATGAAATGATAAAATTTTAGGAGCCTAGAAAGTTGAACATGTTATACGTTTGGATGTGTTGCCATTGGGGAGATTCATGGAAATTTTCAACATATGGTCACACATGTATAATGAAATGTATTATGTTGTCTCTATGTAAAACCTACTTAAAGTGAACAAATTATGAATAAAGTTAAATACATAAAGGTATATTTGTCATGGTAGTGAGGTGTAGATACTGAAATGACATTCTAACTTGTTGAAGAGTCAAATTAGAAAGTGTCACTATTATAAATAAAGGATTATGGTCTCCAAATTGTACAAGCTCTAAAGCACTTATACAAAGTTAATTTTAGATCTTTTTTTTGTGCAAATTTGGAAGACCAAACCAATTATTCCCCCTTAATTATCTACAATGGATTTAAGTATGACTGTAAATTTATTTGCTCTTCTTGGATTTCTTCTCAGTCAAATTAATATAAGTTACGAATTATAATTATAGGATTTTAATGTTTAATTCAATCTAAAGTATATAAAATCCTAACACTACCATGCCGTAACACCACATAATGTTTGTAGCTTTGCACATTGAATAACTAATGAAAACCTAATACTTTGACATCTAAGGATCTGTTTGGCTCAAAACGAGTTTTTTGTTTTGCGGTTTCTATATTTATTTCAATTGATGTGAGAGAAAAAGAGGATATGGAAAATCTTAGTTATTACAACAAAGAGGAAAAGGTGAAGAGAGAATTAATTTTTTTAGAATAAGAGTGCTACTTTATTTGAATAGAGCACTCATTTTTGATATTTCAAGTGTTTGAACACATGACCCTTAAAAACCAAATCTAGAGTGTCATACCATTTGACATTTGAATTAGTACCGCTTGACAGAGAGAAGATAGTTTTATTTTTTAAAAGACGAAAAATAAGAAATAACTCTATGATGTCTCGGCTCCAACAACTCAAATATAAGAGGTAGTTTGCCGTCCGATAGCTTGGATTAAAAGACACAGAAGGAGCGATCTCTCGTATACACTACTTTGAGTTAACATGGATAGATTTCAATACCCAATTACATTTGAAATAATATGTATCTTGTCTCGACACAATGCAATGTACATGAATTCTAAAATTGAATAACTTGTATATTAAGAACACATACAAGTAATAAGGACAAATGTATTAATATCACAATGGAAATGGTAATATATATATATATATATAGGTCTGATACATGGGTTACTCGAATACATCACTTTAAAATTGGAAGACTAAGTATAATCCAAAAAATACCTACTTACATGTAAAGACTTTTCTTGCGAGTAATCTTCAAATATGTCCATAGCTACTTGAATAGCCTCATTTCCATCACATCTCTGGATAAATGGAATGGTGCTGCGGATCTTGGCCTCCCGGCAATGGTTGTTAAAATCAAACTTAATAGTATTCCAAGATATTATACATTTCATATGGATTGCTCAATAATCAAAACAGATTGACATCCAATAGGTGTAACACAACAGCTTGACCTAAGGTGTTGTTATAAACAAAAAAAACCTTGAGTCGGGCTAGAAATCTAGCTTTGTGTGCAATAGTGCAACAATAATAGTATAAGTGCAGTGTCTGGTATAAATAGGTGACATATCAATCAAACATACCGATGTCACTCACACCATACAATATTCCTCCCACAATTCATTAAAATGGCTTTAAAACACGTGTCGCAACTTTATTCATCGTGATTCACAGTTGCAGCTCTGATCTACAAGGATATCTCAATCTATCCATATTATATGAGCTGCTATCAATTTAAATTCGAGTACAATGTTTTCCGATTTCATTATTTACCATAGTACGGTCGTTTTCAACCATATGTCTAAATTAACAGTCGCACATATATTAAACGAGGTTGATACATACAAAGGAGTCATGTCTTCACTCTCTTCCTTGAGTTCCCAACAGGAATACTCATTGGTGACCCCTTCTGGATTCACCCTCTACATAGACTAATCACCTCGACAAGCCCATGCAGTCTTTTTCACGTGCCGCTTAGGACCAGTTGTGAGTGCACTACACATGATTGTGAGGAATGCGGAATACGGATCTTAAGGCTAGAATGAACACTAGAGGGGGGTGAATAGTGTTTATAAGAAATTACTAAATCTTTTTGAGTTACTGTTGATTTGTACAAAAATGTATAAATATTCAAACACAGATATAATCACAGAATCAAACATAGATGTAGAAATAAAGTAAATGCAGTAAAGGAAAGAACACACCCAATTTTATACTGGTTCGGAGTTACCCTACATCCAGTCCCGCACAACTAAGTACGGATTTCCTTTCAAAAGCAATTGTACAACTACACCCTCGGTTTCAAGGCTACGAGGTACACCCTCCAGAATCAAAATCCTCTAGGTAGAGATACTTGATTTCCGGGACAACAAGTTCACCCAATTGATTTCCAAGGCTACAATCACACCTTTTCTCGCTTGATTGATTTCTAAGGCTACAATCACACCTTTTCTCGCTAGATAGATTACAAAGAAGCCTATAACTCTGAATAGCACTAGGGTCTTATTGAGATAGTGATAGAGAATCAAACCAGAGATGATCTAGTTAGATTCAATGTTGATTTCGGCAGAGTGATGATAGAATTTTGAATAAGAAAATGTGGAAGAAGAAGAGAAGTGAAAAACCAGAAAATCTAATCAAAAATTCGTTGAAACCAACCCCTATTTATAGAAGAACAACAGCCATGTCTATTCATGAAAGGTTATGGCGAATAGACACTTCTTTTGAAATTCAAATTTTTGGTCCTAACTGACACTATGTCGACATGGGGTACTAGGGCATGTCGACATCCCAAAGGAAATTTTGATGTTTTGTTTTTCTTTGAAAATAACCTTTATCTTATATTAAAACTATTTTAAACTTTATTAATATATTTGACTATAGATGAAATACATAGATAAATATAGAGAATAATATATATAAAATTTTACTATAATTTTATATTTAAATCTAAGTAAATATTAAAAGTTAAATATATTAAAAGATAGTTTAAAACAAACAAAGTTTAAAACAAGAATTTATTTAAGGACAAAATCAAAGAATATTTTATAAGGCTAAAACATCTTTTTGAAAATCATTTGAAAAGATAATTTTTAAGACAAAACATTTTGAAAAGCAGTTTTGAAAATCATTTTGAAGTAGTTTTGCAAGCTTCTTCCTGCATAATATCTCATCACATCAGGACTCGAGAACTTGTACAAAACCAGGATGTTCGTGGGTTTGTAAGCCACTTGTCGTAGGTTTGTAAGCTACTTGTCATGGGTTTGTAAGCCACTAAAAAGGTAGAAATGGGTTCCATCCCAAATGAAAATACGGAATGAAGATTTCAGTGCTATTGTGAAGTTTTAACATAATTCTAGACTCAATACTTATCTTGAAATCTTGAACTCTTGATAATCTTGATATTCTTGATACTCATGAGTCTTCAATCTTGATATCTTGAATCTCTATAGTGTACAATCTTCATTCTTGGTACCTGCATGGTTAAATCCTGCATATACATATATATCTAAACTATAATGTTAGTATTTATATTTTATAATCTTATTCTAAGGGTTGTTGTCATCAAAACCATCAACTCATGGACTAACAATGATCCCATAGTTGCACTGCCTTTTTGGCTTCTGAAGATGCATACATTTTATGTGCTATAGTCGCCTACCCAATTCTATCTTAAGGAACTAGCTCTCATGATACTATGTCTCCAATTTCTTACTATTCATCATATTATCCATGCAACAGATCATTGGACTCTGTGATAAGGGATAAAGTAATCACAATTTGGGTTGCGATCCTTGAATCAGTCCTCTAGGATGGATTCTAGCAGTCTAACAGTCAGTACCTCATACTTTTCTCATTAACTGTTAGATTTCATCTTTAAAAAACATTTGGCTATCGAAAACATCATTCTAAATGATGTTATATCCCAAGTGAATGTCGTGTACGTGCATATCATTTTAACAACATATTAATGTCCAAACTTGGCAATTAAACATGGCAAAACATGTATTTGAATCAATATCTATGGGATATAATAACTTGCATCAAAATATATCATGGGTGAATTATACAACATAATCCTATACTTGCATTTTTTAGAATTAAATAAGTATTTAAATGTGACAACCCGCACCTCCCAACACACTGATCCAAAGCCTAGAGTGACTTTCAGACTCGTTTCGGTGCCAAAAAGTATGAGCTACTAGGTTTTTAAACATTACAGAGACTAAGAATATAAGGATAAAATCTAAGGCACTCTACACTTCTAGATCTCACAGCGGATGGCAGTAAAATATAAATATAGAAATTAATCATCATAGAAAATATCCCAGAAAACACAGTCTCAAAGCATACATAGTCATAATCCAAAGTTCATAGAAATACAACATATAGTCTGATAAGTACTAAGTACGATAAATAGTTACATGGAGAGTAATGAAAAATAATAAGCAACTCTAATGCTAAGCTCGCCTCTCCACATACTAATCTCTGGGCCTATCATCTACTGCCCTATCCTCCTATGGTGGAGGAAAAAGGAAAGGAGGGGCTCAGACAAAAGTCTGGTGAATGAGTTACATCATTAACATATAGCGATCGCATGCAATTGACTTCGTATATAATCTATATGGTCTAGAGCGTCCTATTTGTGTCTGTGAATCACTAGTTTCATTTATCTAAGGGGTATAGTATTAAATGCACCTACACTAACATCTTGTGAAGCCTTATACTTAGTGTGGAACAACTAATGGAACCTCAATACAATGGGTCGAACAACTAATCGAACCTCAAAACAATGACGGATCGGCCAATAACTTCTCCAACATAGGATCGCCTACAATATCAACCTTGAGACTACGCCCCCAAACTTCAACTACACGTATCATATTTATGCATTGAGGAGGAGCCCGCAACGCCGACTTGTGCCAAAGACATCTTAGGGTCCGCCGCATCTGTGTCTAACCTCAATGGTAACATAACACCACTATTGCACAACATCGAGCATCCATCAACAATGTAGTATCAAGTCCTCCTTACCCTGTATACCAAGGACAATTCTGTTAGTGTCAGGCTACACATTTCTTCAAGCATCCTCGTCGGTGTTGTGCGTACACTGTAGAACCTCTCGTGGGTACAACTTGCGATTGAATCGCCCCTATCGAACATCGACTATGCTGGATAAATAATGTCCAGGCCTAATTTCCAACCTACACTACCTCACTAATCCCGTATCATCAAAGAATCGTCAACTTAAGGAACTAACTTCCTTAATAATATACCAACTTCCATATATAATACTTATATATAAACTACAAACCTGGGCCTTAGGCCGAGGTTCAGATCGTACTTGAAAATCATTAACCAGTCGACCGTTGGTCCCTAAAGCAGTCGACCGGCTCCAGTGAGCTTGTCGACTGATCGAAGTCTATTTTAATTTATTTTTTCGTTGTCAGTTAATGATTATTCTCTATCGATTAATCATTACAAAAAACTGTTAATAACAATGAACCCTATTTTGTCAATCTATAATCTCCTATGTTTCAATTCCAATTTTTAACAATTCCATAAGCAAGTTTGACATCAAAACAAATTAAATCAGGTTTACGATTAACACGGTATTGATATATCAATTTATATTCAATTCAACAAAAAGGTTGTTCAACCTAAACCAATTTTTATCCAACAGATTTACTTTATCCAGATTTATATTAGACAATGATCATATTCAAAGTGGTAGAATTCTTATTCAATTTCGAATCATTACAATTACTAGATAAACAATATTTCTAATTTAATCTAAACCAATTCAAAATCAAATAGGATATAAATAAACTTAAATACATATAAATCTCCATATTAATTATGAACCCACTCACCTCCAGAAAGCTCTTTTTTTTATTCGCTTGGAATCGCCTCCGCTTTGTGTAGAACTCCCCGTGATTTAATTTGATTTCCCTTCTTCAATCTCTTGAATTAAAATTTAGTTTTATTTTGAAGAACTTTTGATTTGAAGAGAAAGAAGGTTGAGGTTTTAGAGAGAAAGAGTTTTGTTATGCTATGATTTAATTAGAGTTCGGATAGCAGCTTAGGGTTCTATTTATAGAGGTAGGAACTAACTGGAGCTGTTCAATCAAATATTATAAAATCTGGGCTGTTCGGTCAACCCAAACCCTATCCTGAATGCCTCGACCGGTCCAATCAATGGTGTCGACCGGTGGAGTTTTCCTTATTAAAGTATTTCTTCCCTAATTTTATATATTTTATTAGATTTGATTCCAAAATTTTAAACTTTAATATCTTTTCATACTAGCTCTGATTTTAAAACACTATATATGAAAATTATCCAGAAAATCGCTACGAACGCTATGGTGCAAGTTTCGTTGCCAAATTCGAACGTTTTCAAAAATTCTATTTTTACCCTTGTTATATTTAAATTTATTTCTTTTATTATATCTCTGGTAAAATTTTGCATGCTATTACATTCCCCCTTCCTTAAAAGGATTTCGTCCTTAAAATCTCCAAGGATGGAAATATGCAACTCGTATATACAGAAATTAATAATTACAACCATCTACTCATCCATCAACCATTGGCAGGCATTGTCCTTAGTTTGCATTCTAATGCAATATGTACATATAGGTATGGAATGCATATGAACCTATACTAATGCAAAAATTAGGCGGTCTCCTGATCTAGTCGACCTTCTTAGATGAACATGCTTATGCCATGTATCCAAATGTATGCAACATCCTATATAAATATGTTGGCAATTATATATGTTTGTGTAGTCATTCAATTCATATGCAACAACTATATGCATACAACTTAGTAAAACAAAACAAGTGATGGTGTGAGTGTATTCTAACTCGAGAATATATTTGCCTAAGTGTGCAAAGATTAATAAATACATCCATTAGCATCCATCATTCAAAACATGTCTTAATTACATGTTCGCAACCATTCTAGCATCCAATTGTCCCTACCTATGGGGTATACTAAACTAGAACCTAAACACTTTAGTAGTTTATACTTATTTAACTTAAAATGGAAACGTACCAAAAAAGACTTCTGGATGGGTAACTCAAATCATCTCCTCAGGCGCCCATGCACTCTTCGCTGGATCGTCTCCGGACTGGACCTAACAATCTTGATAACCATATTGCAGAGTCGCTTTGTACCATGCTTAAGAATATGAGTGGGTGCACAGCGAACAAGTGACTCCTTCTTTACTTTCACCTCCTCTAACTGACTCGGCTCGACTACAACAGCTATATCATGAAAACACTTTCGCAAGTGTGACGCTTGGAAAATGTCGTGTACTCCCGCTAACTTCTCAAGAAGCTTCATCCTATAAGCTAACTTCCCTACTCTACCAGTGATTAGAAAAGGCCCTACGAACCTTGGTGCTATGTTCCCCAAACTACCGAATCTCATGATATGCCTAAGTGGTGAGACCATTACAAAACCATGTGGTCCACTTTGAACTCCAACTCAGTGCGTCTCCGGTCAGCATAATACTTCTGCCTACCTTGCACGATTTCTTCCTTCTACGGATCAAGTATACCTTTTTTGATGTCTCCCTCACCATATCTGGTCCAAGAATAATCCTATTGTAATGTCCCAACAATAAAACGGTGATCTATAAGGCCTTCCGTACAATGCCTCAAGCGGTGTCATCCCAATATCGACTGATAGTTGTCATTATAAGTAAACTCCACTAATGGCAATTGATCCTCCCAAGAGCCTCCGAAATCAAAGATACACATCTGAAGTAATTCCTATAACATCTGGTTCACCCGCTCCTCCTGTCCATCTATCTGCAGTTGATAAGCGATACTCAAACTCAACTCAGTGCCTAACATCTCTTGAAGACTCCTCCAAAACTCGCTGGTGAAAAGCAAATCTTGATCGCTAACGATGCTAGAAGGAACTCCATGTAACATAACCATCTCCCTCACATATAGTGTCGCCAAAGACGTAGTAGTCCTCATACTCCTAACCAAAAAAAACTAATCGCATTTGGTCAGTCGGTCGACTAAGACCCATATACTCTCATTCCCCCTCCTACTTCTAGGTCGTCCATCGATGAAATCCATAGAAACACTCTCCCACTTCCATTGCAGAATATTTAATGGCTGCAACTATCCTCCCGGCTTCTTCTGCTCCACCTTTACCCTTTGTCAAGCCAAACATCTGGCTACATTCTCTGCCATATGCCTCTTCGTACTAGGCCAATAAAAGACTCTCTTCATGTCACGGTACATTTTGTCTCCATTGGGATGAATAGTCATCCTAGAATGATTAGACTTAGCTAGTACCATGTCAATCAAATCTATAATGAGAGGAATACATAATCTACCATCTCTGTGTAACCACCCTTTCGAGTTAATGGCATAGCGCCTCAAATGACTCGACTGCTCTCCTCTACTAAGCTTCTCGAAAATATCCAATAACTCCTTATCGTGATTTTAACTTGACCCAATACGGTCCATAAGTGTAGGCAGCACATCCAAAGCTGCTAACAATCTAGGAGTGATGGCAACGATGGTCAAAAATCAAACGTAGAAATAAACTCCAAGTGCTTCCACTCTAAAAACATAGGACTCAACATCACATGCTTCCTACTCAAGGCATTGGCTACAACATTACCCTTGTCTGGAGTATAGGAGATATCAAAATCATACGATACCAAAAACTTCATCCACCTCTGATGCCTTAAATTCAAATCCTTCTAGGAGAATAAATACTTTAAAGACTTATGATCTGTATACGGCTCAAACCGCTCTCCTAATAGATAGTGTCTCCATGACTTAAGTGCGAAGACAATGGCTGCCAACTTAAGATCATGGGTAGGATAGTTTCTCCTGTGGACTTTCAACTTTCGATTAGCATAGCTCACCACTCTCCTCTCGTACATCAAAACAACACCAAACCCCGTACCACAAGCATTGGTATACACTGTGAATGCCATAATACCATCGGTAGTACTAGAACCGATGCACTAGTCAACGACTCCTTTAGCTTGATAAAAGCATCCTCACATTTCAAGTCCTACGAGAAAACCAAATTCTTCTTGGTAAGGAGGGTCAAAGGGGAAGAGATTTTAGCAAAGTCCTAAATGAACTTCCTATAGTAGCCCACCAAACCAAGAAAACTCCGCACTTCCATGGCATTCTTCAGCCAATCCTGTACTGCAGCAACTTTACTAGGATCGACCACCAGCTTTCGCTCAGAGACAACGTGTCCCAAAAAGCATACCTCCTTGTGCCAAAGTGGTATTTGAAAAACTTTGCCTTCAACTTATGTCTATGGAATGTATTGAGCACTTCTTCTAGATGCATCCTATGCTCCTCCTCGCTCATCAAATAGATTAATATGTCGTCCACAAATACTGCAATGAACTTATTAAGCAACCCTCTAAAAATCTGCTCATCAGGTCAACAAAATAAGCCGGTGCATTAGTTAGTCCAAAGGGCATGACGAATCACTCATAAAGTCCATCGGGTTTACGAAAAGCAGTCTTCTGAATACTGTCCTCGGCTACACGTAGATGATGTAATCTGGTAGCTAAGTCAAGCCGAGAGAACACCTTCGCTCCAACTAATTGATTAAAGAGATTGTCTATGCGGGGTAATGGGTAACGATTCTTCTTTATCAGCTTATTTAATTCACGATAATCGACGTAAAGCCTCAGAGAACCATCTGCCTTAGTGGCAAAGACAATTGGTGCTCCTCACTCTAAAATACTCCTCCTAATAAAGCCCTTCTCCAACAGCTCACTCACTTACTTATTCATATCGCATCTTTCGTTAGGAGCCATATGCCTCAAGGGTAAGGCAACAGGTCTAGCGTTCTCCTCTGGATAAATCTGAAACTTGATCTCTCTCTGGGGTAGGGTTTGGTAACCTCGGGAAAGACATCTGGATAGTCTCTAACTACAAGCACCAAATCTAACTCATCATGTGATAGGTTTAATGAATATAGATAACTAAACATAACTGAACTAACCTCTAGACTGCATCCACCCCAAGTACCCAACCTAACAACCTTCCTATCACAATCTAAGATCTCCCCATACATGGTCATCCAGTCCATGCCCAAAAGCAAACCCAGAAAATCCTAAGACAAAAGCATCACAATCAAACTTGACCTCTAAAATAAACAATTTCAAACCCATACATATCATAGATAAATAAGTCGATCCTCCAACAGGGTTTGATACAACTACTGAGTCTATAACTATGCTAGTGTCTAAGTGTAACTCATCTACAAGTCTACTCGAAATAGAAGAGAGTGATGCCCTTGTGTCAAATAAGGTATGGACGGATAAATCAGATAGAGTTAACACACCTTCACTTGCGACCTTCTTCCCCTTGTTCGCTACTAGAGGCACACTCGAAATGAGAACCGCATCCAGTGCGTAAACTAAAACTACTTGGGTAAAGGTCTTCTCTAGTGCTGAACACTCCCACCTCATGTGCTCGAATTGATTATAGTTGAAATACTTGATCTTTGAGATGTTCGCCTTGCACTCCTTTGAAAAATGGCCCCTCTTATCACATTTCCTGCACTTGAGCTCCTACTTCTTAATCTTCCCTTGGGCCCCCATTCCTCCCTTATGTTGATTCTGCTGAGGTGTCTTTCCTACCAACTTCTTGGGTTTACTCTTCACTTCCTCCTTGGATACAGTATTCAACAAGGTCATCTCCACCAAACCCTTATAAGTCGCACCCATGAGAATATGACTAAGGGCCAAACCTTGAAGAGGTTGATTCAGCTACTTAACAAACTTCAAAGCTTTCTTGTGAGGGGGTATTGATCATATCTAAATCAAAGCTAGCTAACTCATTGAACTGGTTCAGATACTCCTTCATCGACATCTCTCCTTGCTGCAAATGTATGAAATTCTACAATTGTATCCCTTGCTCTGCCATGGAAAGAAACTTCATCTCAAAATTTCTCCTAAAATCTCCCTAACTCATCTCTCCCTCATCAGTCTCCACCACTACCACATTCCACCCATTCAAGGCATTTCCTTGTAAATGCCAAGTAACAAGCTGTCTCATAACGTCATCTCCAAGACCGATCAACCCAAAAATCCCCTCACAAGTGTGAATCCATGCCTTCAAGTCCATATAAGACTCGGTATAGACATATGGCTTCCCTCATAGACTCACAAAGTCCTTACATAACTTGAATAAATCGGCGGTAGGTGGGTGGGCAGGAACTACACCTAGTGCCTGCTTTGTGGGTTCCCTATTAGGGTTAAGCTCGGCTTGTCCTCTCGCTTGCAGGTACTGACAGAACCATATCGAGATGTTCACGCACAGAGTCTCAGCTACATCACTTAAGCTGCAACCAGCAGGATCACTCATACTTCCTATCTACGATTTAGGAATTATACAACTTTTCCACATATAGTATTTGCAAGAATAACTGATGGAATTTATCTGTATCATACTTATATATAAAATCTTGGGAAAACTTTTATCTATACACATATATACTTTTTAGAAACCCATTTTGAAAAACTTTTTGAAAACCTTTCTGGAAAAAAAATTCACAATTTTTCAAGTACGTTCTCTCAATACAAACCCAGCTCCTAAGGAATTTTAAACCTATGCTCTTATATCAAATGTGACAACCTGCACCTCCTGACACACCGATCCAAAGTCTTGGATGACTTTAGGACTTGTGTCGATGCCAAGAAGTTTGATCTATTAGGTTTTTAAACATTACGGTGACTAAGAATATAAGGATAAAATCTAAGACATTCTACTTCCAAGTCTCACAGTGGAAGACAGTAAAATATAAATACAGAAAATAATCATCTTAGAAAATATCCTAGAAAATAGTCTTAAAGAATATGTAGTCATAATCTAGAGTTCACAGAAATACAGCATATAGTATGATAAGTACTAAGTATGATAAATAGTTACATGGAGAGTAATGAAAAATAATAAGCAAATCCAATGCCAAGCTCGTCTCTCCACGTTCAAATCACTGGGCCTATCACCTACTGCCATGTCCTCCTATGGTGGGGGAAAAAAGAAAGAAGTGGGTCAAACTAAAGTCTGGTGAATGAGTTACATCATTAATATTTGGTGATCAGATGCAGTTGACTTCATTTATAATCTATGTAACTTAGGATGTCCTACTTGTGTCTGTGAATCACTAGTTTCATTTATCTTAGGGGTATAGATTTAAATACACCTACACTAACATCTTGTGAAGATTTATAGTTAAGGATGAAGATAGTTACCTCAATACAATGGGTCAAACAACTAATCAAACCTCAAAAAAATAGCGGATCAGCCAATAACTACTGGAACTACTAGAATATAGGATCGCCTAAAATATTTATCTTGGGACTACATCCCCAAAACTACGACTACCGTATCATATTTACGCATTGAGGAGGAGCCCACAGTACCGACTCGCACTAAAGACATCTTAGGATCCACTGCATCCATGTCTAACCTCAATGGTAACGTAACGCTACTTATTGCATAGCGTCAGGAATCCATCGACAACACCTTATCACGTCCTCCTCGCCATGTATACCAAGGAAACTCTCATTAATGCCAGGCCACACACTTCTTCAGGCATCCTTGTCAGTGTTGCGCCTACATCGTTCTTGTGGGTGCAACTTGCGATTGAATCACCCTTATAGAATATTGACTATGCTGGATGAATAATGCTTATGCTTAATTGCTAGCGTACACCACCTCACTAATCTCGTATCATCAAAGAATCATCAACTTAGGGAACTAACCACCCTAATAATATACTAATATCCATATAACACTTATATACAAAATACAAACCAAGGCCTTAGGCCAAGGTTTAGATTGTGCCCACAAATCGTTAACCGGTCGACCGTTGGTCACTGGAGTAGTCGACTGGCTTCAGTGAGCATATCGACCGGTCGGAGTCGGTTATTTTTTATTTCATTATCAGTTAATGATTGTTTTCTATCGATTTATCATTACAGTAACTGTTAATTACAATGAACCATATTT
The DNA here is from genome assembly GCA_030737815.1 of Allium fistulosum. Lineage (NCBI taxonomy): Eukaryota > Viridiplantae > Streptophyta > Magnoliopsida > Asparagales > Amaryllidaceae > Allium > Allium fistulosum. Next base: position 406,303,695 of record CM060908.1, on the reverse strand, counting down.
TGTCAATCTACAATCTTCTATGTTTTCAATTCCAATTTCTAATAATTTCATAAGCAGTTTTGTCATAGAAACAAATTAAATCGGGTTTAGGATTAACATGGTATTGTTATATCAGTCTATATTCAATTCAACAAAAAAGTTGTTCAACCTAAACCAATTTTTATCCAATGGATTTATTTTATCCAGATTTAGATTAGACAATTATCATATCATATATATTTAAATAGGGTAAATTCTTATTCAATTTCCAATCTATTACAATTACTAGATAAAAAATATTCTGATTTAAACTAAACCAATTCTAGATCAAATATGATATAAATAAACTTAATTACATATAAATCTTCATATTAATTATGAACCCATTCACCTCCAGAAAGCTATCCCTTTTTTTATTCGCTTGGAATCACCTTCGCTTGGTGTAGAACTCCCCTTGGTTAAATTTGATTCCCCTTCTTCAATCTCTTGAGTTTAATTTTAGTTTTGTTTTGAATAATTTTTGATTTGAAGAGAAAGAGGGTTGAGGTTTTGGAGAGACAAAGTTTTGTTGCACTCTGATTTAATTAGGGTTTTGATAGCAGTTTAGGGTTCTATTTATAGAGGTAGAAACTAACCAGAGCCATTCGATCAAATATTATAAAAATCCAGGCCGTTTGGCCAGCCCAAACCCTAACCTGAAAGCCTCGACTACTAGTGGTCGACCGGTCCAATCAATAGTGTCGACCGGTGGAACTTTCCTTGTTAAAAATATTTCTTTCATAATTTTATATATTTAATTATTTTCGATTCTGAATTTGTAAATGTTAATAACTTTTTCATACGAGCTCCGATTTCAAAATTTTATACATAAAATTATCCAAAAAATCGCTACGAACGCAACAGTACAAGTTTCATAGCCAAATTCGAACGTTTGCAAAAATTCCATTTTTACCCATGTTATAATTTAATTCTTTTATTAAATCTCTGGTAATAATTTGCGAGGGGGTTACATTAATAAAACCCAAATTCAATCATATCATCCAATTCATCAATTTAAGTCCAAATAAAGAAAGTTTTCAATCATTTATCTTATAATGAGTATTCTAACATAGCACGAGTGAAATATCAACACTTAATATCAAAATCAAACAAATATTTTATTTACCCGACTTTAAAACTTATATCTTATTTTTCGTAAAATAAATACTAATGCTTTTCAAAATATATAAACACACACACTTTTGGTTTATCTACCTTTAAATCATGCGATAGCCTTTTAAAATTCAATCAAGTACTATTTAATACCATTTGGTATTCAAATCAAAATCATATGCATGTACAAATGAATTTCAAATTTGTTAACAAGATTCCTTGTCAACACCCCAAAGTTATGCTAAGGTATGAGAAGTATTGTTTAGGCAAGAAGAGTAGAATGGTAAGTATGAATTCCTTTTGAATTTTCTCTTGAATAGGCTTTAATAGGCATGAATTGCTTAGTCAGACCTTTTGACTGGGTCGAAAGGGTTGGGTTTCGAGCTTAATGACCTTTCGACTCTATTAAGACTGTGTGGAATCTCTTTCGAAAGTTTTCCTTTCTGAAATAGATGAAATACTCTGGATAAGGTTTCTCTTAATTGGATTCGACCTTTTCGAAAGCTTTGATTATTGGTTGACTGGGATTCTATCCTTGAATCTGAGACAGAGGTTTCGACTCTATCGAAGGCAATGTGACCTAGGTGTTAAAACTTGATCCAGGGATCTAAGATAGAGGTTTCGACTCCGTCGAAAGCTATGAGCTTAACCTTCTTGGGTTTGAACTAGTAATCTCAAGCTATTGTGTTTTGGTGAAGGGTTTCAACCTTGTCGAAAGCTTGAATTTTGAGCTCCTTGTACTATTTAATGACTTGAGTAAGTTGTGACCTGGTTCCGACCTTGTTGAAGGCTAATACTCGGCGGAAGGTTACCTGAAGTATGAACTTGAAGTGGTTTATATCTTACTAGGTTTCGACTGTGTCGACAGTGGCCTTTCGATGTAGGCGAAACCTAAAACACAAGAGTGAAACTGACAAGAGCTTTGATAAAATAATAAGTAATCTAAAATACTTGAAACTTCCCTTTTATAGATGTCTTTATTGCTTCCAAATCCCAAAAATAATCTGGTAATTAGGGTTACAACAATTTTGATTAAAGAAATACAAGTTTGGAATGGGAGGAATCAGATCCCCCAAAACATGACCCCTTGGGTCTTATTTATAGATGCGGGTCAACACCTTTCCACCCTGATGCTTCCAACTAGGTTGAAAGGTGGCTGTCGAAAGACTTAAGCATGTTGTCGCCTTTGTCAAAAGGTATGGTTGCGCTCCTCTTCTTTGAGTTGTCGTGTAAGTGCTTCTGACTCTGTCGATAGCCCTTGTTCATTGGTTTCAATGATGTTGATTATGCTTGTGCTCTTGTTTCTGATCTGATGTGGAACCCTCCTGGACCACGTTGGTTTCGACCGATTCGAAAGGCTTACGATAGCTTTCGAAGGGGTTGCTCAGGATAATACTTGCTTTCAAGCAGTTTGAATGAAGGCGAAACCATTGGTTTCGAATGGTTTGGCGTATGTGCAAAGAGTTGTTCTTCATTGTCTTCGGAAGGTATGGCTTCGACTTAATCGAAAGGTCTTCATCTAGTCGAAAGTTCATTCATAAAGGCGGAAGTGTGCTTTCGACTCCTTCATCTCCTTCGAAAGGTAAGAACCTTCTGGATATTGATTGGAAAAACCTTCTGACACCTTCAAAAGGTCTTGAAGCTTCTAGACTTTAATGGTAGCATCCCTTCGACTCTTTCGAAAGGTCTAGCTGGTGTTTTTCTTTCATGCTTCTTTTGTTCTATGCTTGGAATGGTTTCGACTAAGTCCAAAGGTGATTTTTGGAGTAACATAATTCATTTATAAAATATTATCAATATTATTTTAAATAATTTTCTAAAATTCTTTTTTATAGAAAAGCTTGTGTGATTAAACCATTTTTCCTTTATGGTTTAAATTCGAATTCACATTATTTTTCAATTCGAATTCACTTTATTTTTAAATAAATCAACTTCATTCCACAAAAAAATTTCTACTACAAAATCCAAATAAAAATATTCATATCATATAAACCATATAGGATTTTAAATTCAATCTTAATTTAAATCCTATTATTCCAATTTGAAAATTTTAAAATTCAAACCATTTCTAAAATAAATTCAATTCATAAAGGCTTTTCTACTTTAATATCCACAAAAATATTCATATTATTCAACCAAAGTGAATTTGAATTATTTAGATAGGATTTATTCTTTTAATCCCATTTAAAATTCAAAATATAATGCAATAATTCAAATTCAAACTTTTAAAAATATGAATTTCATCTCAATTTACTTCAAATATGTCTTTAAGAATCTTCAAAAGAATATATTTGAATTTTATTCGTTTTCCCGTCATCTAAAAATATTTAAGCCATTTAATTCGATTTTAAATTCAAAATAAAGTCAAAACTTGCATTTTCTCTAAATTTTCAACTATAAAATATTTAAACTTGGAGAATTCCTCCATTTTGAATTTGAATTGAAAATGAGTTAAAATAGGTTAAAATTTCCAAGTTTGATATTTTTAAAATATCATACATATGTCAATAATAATTTTAAAATCTACCAGAATCCAAAAGTCAAAGGTTTTGAATTAGATATGGATTTTTGAAAACTCGGTGTATTCAATATATATGTCCTTTTTAAAATCAGTAGCTTTAAAAATATTTTCAACTCAGTTTGAGGCCTTCAATCCTTCCTTACTTACAATATCAAGTGTACATCAAAGATTTAACTTGTTTAAAAATATCACAAAAGTGAAAATCAAGCTACAAGAGGAGAAGCATGGGACTGGAATGAATTTGATGAAACCTGAAAATAGTTTTTTAGTGTACGATAGCCCAAATCTTCAAACATCACTCCATTTGCTTTAAATCTTAATTCTAGTGTATTATAGTTTATTTATGAAGTATTTATCAATCACAAAATCATCACAATGAAGCATAGCAAATAAGAAAGAAGAGGAAATCAGGCAGAGACAATGTTTGAGGTGGGAGTCTTTAGGATTTAGTAACTTAATAAGTTAAAATTTAACGATTAAAAAGATAAGAATTAAAAAGTGTGGTCAAGTAGATATTTTCCGATTGCTATTCAATATCCGATTAACCACCTTACTACTCGACTGCTATTTTGTACCCTTAACCACATTACTACCCGATTGCTATTCAATATTTGATTAAAATCCCGCTCGAGACGTTTTTATCCAAATTTTTGTTTATATTTATAATGATTTTTCTTTTAAAAAATATATTATTTTTCAATCTTTAACAATTATAAAATAATTGTTTTATTTTTAATATAATTCTAGAAGTTCTCAAACAATATTTATTTTACTCAAATAAATTTCATACAACTTTGGGATTTTTCAAATATAATTCAATTTTCAAATTTGAATTTTAAATTATTATTTTTCAAATAAATTCCAATAATCACATTTTGTTGAATTAAATTCAATAAAATTCCAAAATTGTTTCCAAAATACATCAGTTGATTATTTCAACCTTTTTATGAAATAAAAAATAATTTTTCATAATTCAAATTCATTAATTCAAATTTCAAAAATTTATTTATTCGTTAACATTCTCAATTAAAATTCCAAAAATACATTTTATTAGTATTAATCGACTAGAGGCATGTTACAAAGTCATTTTTAATTGTATGTCTTAAAAATATTTTTCAAATTATCTATTTTCCATCCTTTCTTTTCTCCTTTATATCTTGGAATACACGTTGAAAATACAAAACTCGTTCCTTGACCAAAAGAGTCCTATGTTTTTTGCTTGGATGAACAAAGTTGAACTAATGATTTGAGAATAAGATATATTGGATATGATCATACTTTGAATTTCATCAAAGCTTTTGAAAGGATTTACCATTATTGGAATTAATTAGTATATTCAAGATATCTTTCACAATTCACTTTCCAAATTCTCAAGTTCTCTTAGTCATAGCATAATGACGTTATATGTTGAATAAAGTATTTTCATAATTATTTTAATATATGTCCGCTTCTACTACTGTTTATCAGGTTTTAATCTAAGATATGCTCATTTTTGTCCTTTACCTAGATAGAACATTTTGAATATTAGAAACAGTCGATTCTTCATCAAGGATTATTAGCAAAAGAAAATCCAAATGTTACACGAACTATCGCTAGTGTGAACATTTCATAAAAGGAGAAAAAATTGATGCACATTCAAATCCTGACATGAATTCAAATCTCAACAATGTATTTTTTAGATATATTTGTCATGCCAATATAATGTGATGTACAATCGTAAATGATTTTTAATCTACCATAGAAAGTCATTGTAATTAATTTTTAATATGTTGCAAAATGTTTTTTAAGTATACAATAGCCCCAAAATTTCTTTAAACATCACTTCATTTGCTTTAAATCTTAATTCTAGTGCATTATAGTTTGTTTATGAAGTATTTATCAATCACAAAATCATCACAATGAAGCATAACAAATAAGGAAGAAGAAGAAATCAGGCAAAGACAAGGTTTGGGGTAGGAGTCTTTAAGGTTCAGTAACTTAATAAATTAAATTTTAATGATTAGAAAGATAAGGATTAAAAAGTGTGGTCAAATAGATATTTTCCGATTTATTTTCTTTTCCTTTAAATAATTTTGTACCCTTAACCATCTTGCTACCGGATTGCTATTCAATATCCGATTAAAATTCCGCTCGAGGCATTTTTATCAACTTTTTGTTTATAGTTATAACGATTTTTCTTTAAAAAAAAATATTATTTTTCAATGTTTAACAATTATAAAATAATTATTTATTTTTAATATAATTCTAGAATTTCTCAAACAATATTTATTTTACAAAAATAAATTTCCAAACGACTTTTGAATTTTTCAAACATAATTCGATTTTCAAATTTGAATTTTAAATTATTCTTTTTAAATAAATTCCAAAAACCACATTTTACCGAATTAATTCAATAAAAGTCAAAAATTGTTGAAAATACATTAATTGATTATCTCAACCTTTTTATCAAATTGAAAATAATATTTCATAATTCAAATTAATTTGAAATTCAGATTCAAATTTCAAAAATTTATTTATTCACCAAAATTCCAAAAATACATATTATTATTATTAATCGAATAGCGGGATGTTACAAAAATATTTTTTAGTTTTATATGTTAAAAATATTTTCAAATTATACCTCTTCCGTCCTTTCTTCCCTCCTTTGTATTTTGGAATACAGTTGAAAATACAAAACTCGTTTCTAGACCAAAAGAGTCCTATGTTTTTTGCTTAGATGGACAAAGTTAAACTAATGATTTGAGAATAAGATATATTGGGTATGATCATACTTTGAATTTCACCAAAGGTTTTGAAAGAATTTACCATTATTCGAATTAATTAGTATATCTAAGATATCTATCACAATTAACTTTCCAAATTCTCAAGTTCTCTTTAGTCATAACATAATGACGTTATACGTTGAATAAAGTATAAAGATTTTCATAATTATTTTAATATATGTTTACTTCTACTGCAGTTTATTAAGTTTTAATCTAAGATATGCTCATTGTCGTCCTTAACCTGGATAGAAAATCTTGAATATTAGAAACAATCGGTTCTTCCTTAAGGATTTTAAACAAAAGAAAATCCAAATGTTACCCAACTATCTCTAGTGTAAACATTTCTTAAAAAGAAAAAAATCGATGCACATTCAAATCTTGACATGAATTCAAATATCAATAGTGTATTTTTTAGATATATTTAGCATGCCAATATAAAGTGATGTACAATCGTAAATGGTTTTCAATCTACCGTAAAAATGTGAATTGTTCTTGTAATTAGTTTTTAATATGCCGCAAAATGTTTTTTCAGCATACAATAGCCTAAAACTTCTTCAAACATCACTCCATTTACTTTAAGCCTTAATTCTAGTGTATTATAGTTTGTTTATGAAGTATTTATCGATCACAAAATCATCACAATGAAGCATAAGAAATAAGGAAGAAGAAGAATCAGGTAGAGACAAGGTTTGGAGTGGGAGTCTTTAAGGTTTAGTAACTTAATAAGTTAAATTCTACCAATTAAAAAGATAAGGATTAAAAAGTGGGGTCAAATAGATATTTTTCGATTTCTTTTCTTTTAAATAACTTTGTACCCTAAACCACTTTACTACCCGATTGCTATTCAATATCCGATTAAAATTCTGCTCGAGACGTTTTTATCCAAATTTTTGTTTATATTTATAACGATTTTTCTTTCTAAAAAAATATTATTTTTCAACTTTTAACAGTTATAAAATAAATGTTTTATTTTTAAAATAATTCCAGAATTTCTCAAACAGTATTTATTTTACAAAAATAAATTTCCAAACAACTTTCGAATCTTTTAAACATAATTCGATTTTCTAATTTAAATTTTAAATTATTATTTATCAAATAAATTCCACAATAAACACATTTTATTGAATTAAATTCAATAAAATTCTAAATTGTTTTCAAAATACATTAATTGATTATTTCAACCTTTTATCAAATTAAAAATAATTTTTCATAATTCAAATTCATTTGAAATTCAAAATTTTTTTAAATTCAAATTCAAATTCAAAAATTTATTTATTCATCAAATTCTCAATTAAAATTTCAAAAATATACTTTTTTATTATTAACCGAATAGCTGGATGTTACAAAATCATTTTTTATTTTATATGTTAATTTTTTTTTCAAATTATGGGTTTTCCATCCTTTCTTCTCTCCTTTGTATTTTGGAATACACGTTGAAAAATACAAAACTCGTTTCTAGACCAAAAGAGAGTCCTATGTTTTTTGTTTGGATGGACAAAGTTGAACTAATGTTTTGAGAATAAGATATATTGGGTATGATCATACTTTGAATTTCATCAAAGGTTTTGAAAGAATTTACCATTATTGGAATTAATTAGTATATTCAAGTTACCTATCACAATTCACTTTCCAAATTCTCAAGTTCTCTTAGTCATAGCATAACGATGTTATACGTTGAATAAAGTATAAAGATTTTCATAATTATTTTAATACATGTCTAGTATAAAGATTTTCATAATTATTTTAATATATGTCTACTTCTACTGCAGTTTATCAGGTTTTAATTGAAGATATGCCCATTGTCGTCCTTAACCTAGAATATCTTGAATATTAGAAACAATCGGCTCTTCTTCAAGGATTTTCAACAAAAGAAAATCCAAATGTTACTCGAACTATCGCTAGTGTAAACTTTTCTTAAAAAGAAAAAAATCGATGCACATTCAAATCCCGACATGAATTCAAATCTCAACAGTGTATTTTTTAGATATATTTGTCATGCCAATATAAAGTGATGTACAATCGTTAATGGTTTTTAATCTACCTTAAAAATGTGAATTGTTCTTGTAATTAGTTTTTAATATGTTGCAAAATGTGATTTGTTTTGAAGATTCCCTTCTTTTCAGTGTTTGCAGCACATAGCTTCAACAATTTTTCTTTATTTTTATTATATATGTGAATAAAAGAATGATATATCGCAGTGTACTACTCTCCATTTCATTATTAGCATTATTTGTCAAATGCTACCACAAGTAAACTTGATATAAACTTACAAAGAAAAACCATGAATTCTAGAAGTCATATTAGACATATAATAACTCCATGCCACAAAAAAGAAGGGCAGATGGTTAAAAATAAGTGAGGCCAGAAGCACTTGTCGGACAGCAAAAAATAGGCTAAATTGTAGGAGGGTTGAAATTTATTCTGTCCATAATTTGGTTTCATATTAGCTCAACAAAAATGGTTATCCACTCAAAATTAAACCATCATTGCTTTTAAGTAACTTCAAACCATGTTCGAATCATAATTTTGATGTAAAAAAGTTTTTCTGCTTTTAGTGGCAGCAGATAATATAAAAAGAAAAAATGCAAGGCCTTGAATGTAGTAGTCCTAAAAAAGGCATCAACCTGAGTGATATTAAGAAGCAAGCTTCTACTTTCATACAAGAGAAATGCAAGACTGCTAAATTAGCACTCACTGATTCAACGCAAGCTGAAATGTAAGAGTGTTTGAAATTTATCCCTGTTTATTTGTTTTTAAAAAGCTATAAAGAAATTGATTTGGAAAATTCAAATAGAGATCTAAGAAGATATTTGATGAAAGGATTGACATTTGTCAAAACAATACTTCTCTATTCTCTGTCTTATTTGTTTTGCAAAATTTAATTAGCTTCACTGCTGTAAAAATAAACCTCCATAAGGATCAATGTGATAATATATCAATTTTCAGATTTTTACACCATTTTTTGTAGACTGACTGAAGAGGCAACAAGTAGTGATCCTTGGGGACCTGATGCTAAAACCATGACAAGAATCTCAGAGGCTGCTTATGACATGGATGATTATTGGAGAATTGTAGATGTCATACACAGAAGGTAATATTTTTATTCATTAACTTACATATACTGGTTTTTCCTAAATTATGTTGGGCAAATTCTATTTGGGCTCATGTATATGCAGAGTAGATCCCGTAAAAATAAATAAGTAAATAAAACTAATTGGACTAAATTGCCAGCCCGTAACTTTTTTTAATGTTTTCGACTTAAACACGTAGAGCAAATGTGTGGTTTAAGTACATACCACGCACTAGGCCTAAGAAACAAACATATAGAGTAAATGCGTAGTTTAAATACATACCATGCGCTAGACCTACAAGGTTAAAAGACGTATCTCATAGGTTAACTACAAGGTTAAAAATGCTTATCTCTATTGGTCTCACGAGATTCAATGACTTACCTTGTAGTGGACCTACGAAGTAGTTAAAAACAAAACAAAAAAATATGATAAAATTCAGCCGAGGGTATTTTTAGTCCAGTCGGAGTTTAAAATTTTTACGGGGTTACTCAGCATATTCTGGGGTTCTAATAGAATTTGTCGTTATCTTGTTATACTTTTTTATAAATTACTTTTATTTTCCTTAAGGTTGCGGTATGTGAATTATCAAGAATGGAGGAGGTCATACAAAACCTTAGTTTTGCTTGAGTTCTTGTTAACACATGGTCCAGAGCACATGTTTGAAGAATTCCACTGCGACGCCAGAGTCATTGGAGAACTCGGAAAGATGAACTATATCGACGAAAGAGGGTATTAAGTAATTTGAGAAACAGTTTTTATATATTATAGCTAAATGAACAACATATGATAAGTGATTATAAAATTGATAGGTTTAATTGGGGTGCGTGCATGAAGCAAAAATCAAAGAAACTGCTGAACCTCCTATCCGATGAAGCTCTTCTACAAGAAGAAAGAAAGAAAGCTCTCAAAATATCAAAAGAAATTCAAGGATTCGGAAATTTAATAGTATCTCCCTCTGCATCCACTCCCTCTTCATCCTCTTCGAAAAATTCAAGAACTTCTTCTTTCAGTTCAAACAGTTGTGAAAGCCCTTCATGGACTAAACAAGATCAAGTACCAACGACTCCGATCTTCATCGATAAACAAAAGCTGAAGTTACACATTTGGGACAGTCCTATACAAGAGGACGGTTCCCTGCTCGATAGCAAGAATGAGAAAGCGAAAGAGAATGTAAATGCAAACACTATAAAGGAAAATTCACCAAGGAGTTGGTCTTCTGGAATTTATACAAGGTTTTTCGGTAAAAGTAATCAAAGCACGGAGAATAAAGCAACGGTGATACGAAGTCTTTCAGATATGGGAAAGGATACTAAAAGGAAGATTGGTAGGCAGTTATCCTTAGGATTTTGATCCCTTGATTGATACATTTTTGGTGTATTTTTGTATTAAGGTATAATATGAGAGGTGAATTCATATGAATGAGAATTTATAAACCTGTTAGTAAATCTTGTAACTTCAGGCTTTCAATTAATAAACTGAAAATAAAAACTCTACTGTTACTGTATGATGATTTTGTTGTCTCTTATAACTCTGAATTTGACAAAATGGAGCTTGGTTAACAAAAATTTGAATTTTGTCAGGAAAAAGCTACATGAATAAACCTTAAATCTAAACAAAAAACATCCAGAGCTAACTTGGTTAAGAAAATAAAACGCTGGTTTTGATATATAAATACCATATGCACAACTGATATAACTGGGTGATAACTTTCTCAGTGAAACCTAACTACAATACATGAGATAGGCAATTTACTCATTCTATTGATTGCCTCCTCAGCTAGAAGCTCTGCTGCCTTTTGAGGATCTTCAATGTGATATACTAAATCTACAGCTTCTGAAATACCCATCACCTAAAAAAAATTAAGAAAACAATGTTTTGTCAGAGGTGGGCTTTAAGTATAAATACTTCAGAATATAGATTGAATATTATGATAGTTACCTCCCAGACTCCATTGCTTGCTAATATGATGAACTCTGTCATTGTGTCCACCTTTTTCAGCATTACTCTGGCACTTGAACTTTTATAACGATTGTCATCTTCGTTGATGGATAGGCGTTTCATATTCCAAATGTCTAAAACAATTTTATAAGTATTATAATAAGGATGAAATGAAGAACTTAATGAAGCTGATTAGATCAAAAATGGGTGTGCTGAATTTATTTTATAATGAATGTGCAAATACTAAATAATCATTCATTTCACATCATAATTGGATGCACTGATATGATACAAGTGGCACTAGAATATACCTAAATTCAAGGTTGTTTCACATATTTGGAAGAAAAAATTGGAACAAAACCATAGTAGAAGATTTGATGTATGTTTATTCAAAAAAGTAGAATCAAATGATTCATAGACCTAAGGGTAACAACTAAGGGGATTTGACATAGTTGTTAGCTAGACCTCAAATATTCATAAATTTTAAAAGTGTAATGTTGTCACACATTCTATTAACACAGAATAATTTTTTGGTTCATTTCGAGCCAACTGTACCAGGACTACATACATGGTATAGACCATATCCTCTTTGATTTACTCTTGTTCTTCACCCCCAGTTGTAATGCCTTCCCATTTCTACACAATACAGCTTTATATTCGCCGATTGAAGCAGCTACAAACTTCTTGCGATTCATGACAAAAAGACTAGAGGAACCTCTAAACAATTTAGCCATGTGTGGATCTTGTATATTTGGTTTTGAATATTTATAGGCTTTCTTTATCGTCTTTTTAGCTCTGTGACTGTTTTGGTGCTAGAACAAAAACAAAAAACAGCAAAATTAGTAACTGATGAAAATTTACATAGAGGGGAAAAAAGACAAAATGGTTAACAAATTTCCCCGTTATTGTGCAAAATTGTTGAAGTTAGAAGCATTTACATATAGAATTACTTGTTTTTAAGTTGAAAGTTTTCTATTACACCTTAAACATCCAGTGCAAATGACTGTGCATGCTTGCATTAATATGATAATTTGAGTTTGTAGAGTTTTATTATCACTAGTTGGGCTTAATTTCAGATATATGAAGGTCCTATTTGTATGCTTACACCATTACAATCCTTGTTTAAGTTAAACAACTCTCATTTTTATGATCCTATGGTTTCATTTCGAACAATTGATAAAAGGACTAAACATCAGATAAGGGTAAAAATTCCCCTGTTCCAAACTCAAAACTTCATCAATCACCTCATTTTGTGCTTCTTCCAAAATTAATAAGGCTATAAGCAATTCACTTAACCATACTAACATAATTTTTGAAGTGATATGCATGTTATACTATATTATACACCTTGCTCAAACAAGTAACAGCTAACAATGATTGTTAAGCTCATTACAAACAACCAAGGCACAGCCATGCAAATATCAAACTGTTAAAATAATTCCCAAAATCATTGTGAAGCTCGAGATGTTAAAACCAAAATTTTAAAATCAATAAACTTCATTATGATATCATACCCCAAGAAGATCCTTATTGAGAAGGTGAGAATCAAGATACTCTGTAATTCCTTTTGCCATCTGATTATCATACACACCGAATAACCAAAACTCTTGAGCTCCGACTAACTCGCTTTGCACATGTATACATCCATCTGTTTTCGCATCTCTCTCGACATTGTGCTGTCCATGAGAAATTCCTGTCCATATTTTCTCTGCTTCTATTTTATGGTTTTCCTTCACTCTACACTTGTTCGTCTTTATTGCCTGATAATAGAGATCAGAAAAATTCAATTCAAACTAACCTTTTTGAGAATAAATAGGATATAATCAAAATTCTGACAAATTATATGATTTTTTTTTGAAGGGTAAGTGCTAGTCATATTACAGTGATGATCTGAGGATATGAAATGAAATCCGTGACAAAGATGCACAAATATGGTAGGATAAATCAAAATATCAACTTATTTAAACAATAACATATGACATCGATCACATAGGAATTGTGACAATAGAATTCGCAAATGAGAACATATTCAAATTTCAAGCATAAAAACGAAACCTTCAATTTTTTCAGAATAATCTTAAAGGCCATTGTTGATTATAATTCGCCGCTTGTGCAAATGAAAAAGACCTAATTCTGAAACAGGAGAACTAAAGGGCAGTATAAATGTCTTCTTTGGTAATTAATGAGCAATGAATATTAGAAAAGAAAAGGTTTTTTTTTTCAGTTGAAAATTATCATGCCGAGTTCTCATCGTTTCAGCGTGGAATTAGATAGGAGTAGTTCAAAATATTCAAATTCTTCCGTTTTCGGCGATGGCGATCTCTAGCTGCATGTGGGTCCTTCATCTTTCGCATTCTCATAAAGATCTTTGAAATGCCCAATCTCACACGAAACTCACTCACTCACTCGGAGCCATTTGTAAATCGAACGAGCATACAGATGTTATCATCTCAGCCATTCCAAATTGCCCATAATTTACGTTGCTTGGCTGAGACCCATTTCATTTTATCGAGTCAAGCTCATTTAGATCATTCATTTAGGTGGAACCCATTGCCTTATATGTTTAGTATTCATAACAACTTGATTTTAAAGCAATAATAAATACACCTTATTTTTTCAATCAGTAGTGTATTGTTGACTACTTCAGAAAAGTTTTAAAAGTATGTTGTAGATCGCAATGTGATTTTTTTCCGACTTAATTCACAATCGGCACAATATTGCCGATTTGAGTAAAATGGATTTGATCGTGTTACTCATTTAACATTATTATTATTGCTTTTTCTGGTTTCAAATCCATTTTCTTAGTTTTGTTTTTGATGGTCCATTTCATACGTTTTCTTAGTTTTAAGGATAAATATTCAAAAAATTAAGTCTAAATACCCAAAAAAAATTAAGTCTCTGCTTGAGAGTTTTGTAGCATCATTTATGCACGGTTTTGAGAGTACCGGTTTTGATCGTTAATAATTGTACTGATTTTAATTGCTTTATATGAAGTGTTGTTATAACCACCAATGCATGCTAAGAAATTTAATATACACATGTTTTAAAAGTTCTTCACAAAATCGGTATTATATATGTATATATATTTGAGAGTACCAGTTTTGATCGTTAATAATTGTATCGGTTTTAATTGTTTTATATGAAGTGTTGTTATAACCACTAGTGCATGCTTAGAAATTTAATATACACATGTTTTAAAAGTTCTTCACAAAAGTGGTATTAGACATACACACACACACGAGCGTTAGGGCAAGCGCTTCGCGCGTGATAATGGCATGTGCCTGACGCATGAATTGTTTTTCTACAGATTATATACGATTAACACGTTCAAGGAAAAATGGTTTGCACAAATATTTAGTCATGTTTCTACATTGAAATAATGTGTAGTTAATTTAAACTTTTATTTTTAAGTTTCAACATCTATGTTTTTTTTTAGTTTGAATTTTATTTGTATTATTAATTAATAAACAACGAATTTGTAGTTAATGAAAGAAAAAATGTTTATTTATTAGATTCTATTTTTAAGTGTAGATGGAATGTGTAAAGAAGTTTAACTGTTAGATCCTATTTTTAGGGTATATTAAGATTTGTTAATATCGAGCAAATTTAACTGGTAGATCCTATTTTTAAGGAATATTAAGATTTGTTAATACTGTAGATGGTCATTTTTGGTAGTTCTATGACACCAAAAAAGTGTGACACCAAAGCTATTACAACTATTATTAAAGATATTAAAGATATATATATATATATATATATATATATATATTTGTGTGTGTGTTTTTTCTTGTATTTATTCTTAAATTTAGTTTTGAATGTGAATATTGATTTTCCAATATGATTACTAGGGGTATAATTGAAAAAAAAATAGAACCTCTCGAAACTCCCATTTGATGGGTGGAGAATTACCATCAAAATTACACCTCAACGGTTTCACCGGTTTTATAATCCTAAGAACCGACAAAAAAACTTACAAGTAAGAATTAGGACAACACCTGAGATATAAAGTCATCCACAGCCACTCAAAACCGGTAGAAAAAATCTTCTAAGCGAAAGACTAAATTTCTTGAATTAACAGTGTCTTTCTCTTTTTTTTACAACTCTTTTGCACATTAAAAAAATCTTTAAAAATTAATGTAAATTCGTGTTTTCTTCATATTTGGCACGATTTTATATAATGTAGTTTCCTCTACTTGTTCGATCAAGTGCATTGCGCAACGGACAATTTGAGCCAAATTTTTTTAAAAAAAATTGCAATTAATTTGATGCACTAAATCTTACAATGTGTTAATGTAAATAAATTGGTATATTAAATCATATTTAATATATTAAAAGGTTACAGTTAGGGTCATCATATCTTAAAAATTTTGTAGGTTAATATATACATACATACATACATACACACACACACATATACATATATATATACATACACACATATATATATATATGTTTGCACATGTACATGTGAGCATATAATCTTCAGGTACGTGTACATGCATTGAGAAACTTGTGCAACAAGATATTTCATATCCGTGTGTATGTGTATGTATATGTGTATGCATGCATATATGTTTGCACATGTACATGTGAGCATATAATCTGCAGGTACGTGTACATGCATTGAGAAACTTGTGCAACAAGATATTTCATATCTCTCTGTCTCTGTGTGTGTGTGTATCAACATAAAATATGTGTATATATACAAACATAGTTATTGGGATTTATAACTATATTATACATACACACACACATGTATGTATGTATGTATGTACCTACGTGCGTACGAATATATAATATAATGCTTGAACTTGCACTGTATGAACACACACACATGGGGTTTTGGATATACATACATACATATGTGTGTGTGTGTAATTATATTATATTATTATAATATGTGTATGTATAAAATATAAAATATATATTGCTTAATATATCCTTTATTGTTCGGCCTTGTATATTAATATAAATATATTTGTTAATAATATATATTAATTCAAATATATACTTCATCATCATCATCATATATAATGTAATTATTAATTATATTAAGTACTAGTATGTTTAATTTCAAATTTTAAATTTTAAACTAATGGTTTGACTAATTCAAAACTTATTACATGTAAAATGAAATACACATATGTTTATATTGTATGTAATATATACAATATAAAATAATATATTGCTTAATTTATCCTTTATTGTTTTGGCCTTGTATACTAATATAAATACATTTTTTAATAATATATATTAATTTAAATATACACTTCATCATATCATATCATATATATAATGTAAATTATTAGTAATATTAGGTACTAATATGTTTAATTTAAAATTTAAAATTTAAACTAATAGTTTGACTATTTCAAAACTTGTTACATGTAAAATCATATATATGTATATATGTATATTATAACTGAAATTTAAATTTTATTAATATAGCTTAAAATAAAAAAATGATTTTAATTGTATATTCTGAATAAAAAAGGTATATTAAATTTATAATTTAATTTTTGATCTTGTTATCACTCCCATACTTTTGCAATTTAGTTTTTTAAATCATTTTGACTTGATTCATAATTTCAGCCTTAACAAAAATTCCTTTTTAATTAAAATTTAAATATAGCCGAAAATATTAATATTAAATATAAAATATACACATATTATAACTATAATATACATAGTTTGAAAATGTCAATATAAAATAATTTGATAACTTTGATAATAGTCGAGCCTTATTAATAAACAAAATTAGTTTTTTATTCCATATTAAAATAAATAAATAAAATTAATTTTATACAGATTATAGGTATGTATTTGATGTATTGTTATAATACCAAATTCATAAAGTAATATTGAAGAGTATATATTATTTGATTAGAAAAAAAATTGCCTAGCTTTTTGTCATTCATTATGTAATGACCCGTATTTTTAGCTATTTTTAAATTATTAAATTTAATGTAATTATTAAATAAAAATGGTGTTAAATATAAATTCAATGATTTTGAATGTAAGTTATTGGATATGAACTTGAATAAAATCTTGAAATAAACTAATTTTGAAGATTTAAGTAATAACAAGTATTAAAAAGTAATGTTATGTATGAAATGTGTTTACAATCAATAGTTGAATTGGAAAATAAATGTTGAATTCATTAGATGTAAATAAAGTAATTGATAACTAAAATTCATTTAAAAGCTAATGTTGAAATTTACTGAATATTGAATAATTAAATTGTTTAAATTTAATATTGGAAATTATTTGAATAATTGAATTCTGAATTTAATATGATTGAAAATGATATCGAAAGTTGATGTAAATTTTATTTAAACAACAATGAAGATTGTAAACATTTAAAATTGGATTTAAAAGCGAATAATTAGAAATATGAAATTTTATATTAATCGAGACGTTAAAAATAGCCTTCCGGGGCACAGCCTCGGAATTCGACGAAACTAGTTCCATTGGATCCGTAATAGTGTATTATTATTTGATTTCAAATTTCGTAGTATTTAAAGTTATCGTTTGATCGTACGGTATAGAAACGCGTTGAAATTTATATCGAAAATTTAATATTTTAATTGGGTTCAAAAAGCTATCTTCCACATACGATCGAACTAGGACTCGAGACATGTTCCATTGCATTCGGAATAGGGGTAAAATATTATAAATGTCAGGCGGCACGCTTCGTTTGGAGTTCGTCCGGAAAAAGTTGAAAATAATAATAAAATAATGCGTATACACCTCTATAAATACGCGCACAGTAAACCCTAATTCACAGCGGTGCCTCCATTAAACACCAATGGCCGAAAATTGCTAGTTTTCTCCTCCAATTATCTCCCTATCCTTCGACTGTTAGCCGAAGGTTCCAACTACAAACTTGTAGAGCTCGACGAGTACTGCCAATCCAACGGTGGTGATCGAGTTTAGTTGAGTAAATTGACAGCGAATGTCGCTCAAAGGCGGCCGTTCGCGCACGTATTTCTAGGTCTGTGCACAGCCGAGTTCAACGAGATCGTGGCTGAGAGGGGAGTTCGTGATGGGCTTCGTGGTGGCAGTCTTTGATCATTGCAAAAATGATCATAGATGGGAGCGACATTCGAAAGATAGAGGCAGCTAGGTTGGGTTTCGAACGCGACTTTTACCCGGTGCACGCAATTTGGAAGAAGAAGCTATGCGGCCAGGTCTCTTCAAAGGAAACGAACGGCTGAGATTAGCTTAGGTTAACATTTAATTTATTATTGTAAATTTAATTATATATTAAATCGCGAATCTTATAAATTGCATATTTGTCACATACGAGGTCGGAATTGGACGAAACAAACGGCAACGGAATCGTGGTGACGAGTACTATGCTCTGGAACTGATTTGGAGTCACTTGGAGCTAGTTAAAATTTTAGGTTAAATCAAACATCGTTCGATTTGATTTAAATATCAAAAACTCAAGGTGAGTGTTTTATAACGCTCACAAGTACTAGAAAATTTTTATGCTAGTTAAACTTGAAATTATGAAGTGATATAAAATTATTGATCGTTGTTTGATAAATTTAGTTGTCATCTAAATTGTCATTTGAACTGACTGTTAAAAATTAAAATTGACAGTTAGATTTGAAATTGGAATTGAATTGTCAGTAAAATACCCGATATTAATAACTATGAAATTGTTGTGAATTATATTGTCTGTTTGTATGATTGATTGTGATGGGTGCCAATTTATTGATATTTGGATGATTGGATGTTTATTTATTTTTATATATATCCTGTTATCACCTGGTAAATTATTTACAGTGTATAAAACAGTAAATTGAATTATTTCGAATGAATTAAGAAATAGGTTGAAACGATATATACCTATGACATTTATTTTGGATTGAAATAATATATATCCATCCCTGAAATTAAATTGAAATAACTGATCACTTGGCCATAGGATAGAAAATTATATACGGACACTGGATTGGTTAAATGAAATTATTTTAAAATTTTCGATTCGAAATTATTAAAATGATTTGGATTTAAAGAAACAAAATCGAGTTTATGAAAATCGAATTCTTTTCGAACTTGAGTCCAAACTGTGGAATTAAATTGTGTTAAACAAAATTGTTTAAAAATGAAGCTTGAGATTTTGAAGTATAATTGGAATATGATTTGAATTTCAGAAATTGATTTGTTTAAATGGATTGGACTTTTATTCGAACTTTGAATATTACTAAGTAAAAGTGGTATAGAAAGATATTTCGAAATTGAGCTCGGAATTGAATTATATTTGAAAGTTGGATTTTAAAATGAATATTGAAGGTAAATTTGATTAAGTGTTTTAAATCGATATTTTAGAAATCGAACTTGGAATTGATGTAAATCGAAATGGTTTAAAATTGAATTGAAATGGTTTCAAATTTGAATTGAATTAAAATTAATTGGAATTGAAATCGAAATCGAATTATTGGAAACCGAAGTTGAAATTAATTTGAATTGAAATTGAAATTGAATCGATTGAATGGAAATTGGGATTGACTTGAATTGGGAAGTTGGAATTGAATCGGTTTGACTTTGAAACAATTTTCAAATAAATTATTTTGGTATAAACTGTTTTAAAATCTATATTCTTTAAATATTTAAATTATTTTGGTTTCCATATTATTTTACTATATAAACCATTTTAATATTTACACTATTTTATATTAAACTATTTTAACCATTTAAACTATTTTTAACTATTTTAACCATTTAAACTATTTTTAACTATTTTAACCATTTACACTACTTTTAACTATTTTAATTATTATAACTATGTTAAAACTATTCAAACTATTTTTCAAAAACTCAAACTGGTCAAAGTTGGAAGGTTTATTTTTAAATCAAGGATTTAAAATACGAACTGGGTTAAATTGAAGTTATAACCTAAATGAAAATTTGAATTCAAGCTGAATTGGAACTGAAATCGAGATATTAAGATGAAAAGGATTTTGAATTGAAATAGTATATCTTGAGTAAATATGATGATTTTGAAATGGATTTGATTGTGAAGCGAATATGATATTTTGATATCAAGTATGAACAGTTTTTGAAATGTAAAAGTACCAACCGGTGTGTAAAACGATGTTTGGTTGTTAAAGAGACCGGAGCCGGATATGAGCATACTCTTTGTCGATACCAGAACCACTTTAACAACTGTGTACGCGGAGGAGACTCCGAAACAAAGTGGTTGGATTTGGTGTCGTTTGCTGGATTTGAAGAAAGAGAATGATGATGGATAGACCCCAGCACTTGTGCCAATTTGAAATGACTAAAACAGGACGGCTTGACAGGGCCAAGTGGGCTAATTACCCCGAGCGGACATCCGTTCTTCGATTTTCTTGGACTCGGTCCATATTATTACTCTTGTTGTTGGTTTTGATTGGTGCACCTTGATTTGGGATAGCCTCCCTTTGACTCGGTATGGGATAGATGGACGCGGTGGGCGGTCTTGGCTATGATGCGTTACCACCAGCCCCTGCGACCCTAACTGGTAGTATCCTACCTTAGGTATTGTCTCACGTGCCTTATCATACTTTTATCCCTATACGAGACCCATACGATTTTGGTTTAGTGTTGTCGTATCACGGCGCATCCCTATCCACCGACCGTTTAATTGGTGTTTATATGCAAACTATACGACAATGCTTAAAAACGCGTTAAGGTGGATCAATGTAAAGCCTTAACGCTAAGAAAAATATTTATTTTATTGATTAGACATTATATATGTTGCATATTCTACTACATATAAATTTTTTGACGGATCCTTAAGAGATGGAAAATCCCGCAATATCTCTTGAGTTATTGCATGCACGTTATACACTGGATAGGAGATGTGAAAACCCGTAAGCATCTCTGATGCCATGACACTCATATTTTATGCGATATTGATTTGTCTCACAGAAGAATATTTTAGTCCTGACTTGAGTGTTTTGTCTTTTCATTACACTCGGGTCAGCCTTGAGCTTTTCAGCTTATTGAAGATTTATTCTGGAGGACAAAGATGAAGATTTGGTATATTACTACTATTATTATCCATGCATCTTGTTGTTTGCTGCATTACTTTATTTATCTCTGATGTATATATAACTCTGATAAATGTTGTATAAATTATAATCAAATGTATAATACAAACAGCTTCATGAACTATTTATTTGATTATTATGTTTTATCGTTCCACTGTGAGATTCTGTGTTTGTTTCCTTCTTCTATTCTTATTTTTCTTAATTAACCCCATTGATTATCTATATTCCGGATTGTTTAAGTTGGACATGTATGGATCATTTTCGATTTAAATCTTCCAAAATGTGGGTCGTCACACATTAACACCTCAAAATTGATTGCTCTTCCTTCTTGGAGAACTTCTAATTCCTTGAAGAAAAGTTACATGCTTTTCTTCTTAGCTAGCAAACCCTAATGGAGACCTTAGTTTTAGACAGAGATAAACGACTATTGTAGCTAGGGTTTCATGAAGACACTATATATATATATATTTAATAATAGTTGCAATAACTTTGGTGTCACACTTTTTTGGCTAAATATTTATGCAAATCATATTTTCTTGAACGAGTTATACATATAAACAATTTGTAAGAAAATAACTCACGCACGAAGCGTGTGCCATAATGCTCGTGTGTCTATATAAATATATATATATATATATATATATATATATATATAAATAGTTAAGAGACTGTTTGGATGGGTTAAATCAAATCTATTTCACCATAAGCAATATATATTTTCATAAATGGGGCTGGTCTATACTAATTAAACTAATCTTCGACCATGATTATTAAAGTAGTTTGAAACAATTTAAATGCATGTTTTAAATGTACAATTATACAAATATTTTTAGCACTTTTAATTAATTAAAAATATGTACTAATTTTATATATATTATTTAATAATTTATAGCCCTTCAATAATATTAAATCTCTTAAATAATTAGTATAATATTTATATTAATTTCCCTATTTAATCTATAACATTTATAAATTGGTTGCCTTCAGAATTCACTAAATAGTTTCAGTTATGTGACTCATTGGTGAGAACTCGGTTAACACATAATATCAAACCATTTGATATGAAGGTCTAAACTAATTTTGGCTTTATTAGTGTGGCGCAAGTTCTATTTCTTATAAATAGAAAGTAAAATCATATTTTAATCAAATTAAGCATACATCCTTAAGTGACAATGTCTATGCGTATTTTTTATCGTCACTATTTCACTTAGATATCTGGAGTATGGTCGATGATCAAAAAAGCTCTAATAATGTCCATAGCTAAAATTCCTTAGTTCGGACATAACAATTATTGAACAACCAAAAGTACTATGGCCATATATTTTTGACATTGAGTTTACTTTCATTTATGGCGATACCAACCTCCTATGTCGGAGGGAGATGGATCCTTTATTGAATAGTGCTTCACTCCAAACGGGTTGGAATATAACTAAAAGGATTCGCAGCATATCACAATGGCATGAGTTGACTAAAGCACAACCACTTTATTAAAGCTACATGGTATTCTCAAGTCTAAAGACTATTGCACATCTCACACTAGGATCCTATGATTTGACTTAGATATATTTAGCCCATATAAGACTCTCGATTAAGCCGTTCGGTAAACATCTAATCACCAAAAGTACATAACCCCTTTGTGACCCATCCAAACCTACATGTGTAATTCACCAACCAACATCTGAAGAGCTTTACTTATTGTTAACGAATAAATTCGTCAATACCCCAAAAATGAGTAAGAAAAAAGAGAAGTTTTTCAATAAAGAGCTTAGTTGAAGATGGTCGAAGTCATAAATTGAGGCATGCATGGCTTCAAATTCATATCAATTTTGTGCATAGTCATTGAAGTTACTTCATACGTCATGTTTGATCAACTCCAATATGCAAGGCAATGTGCAGATATAAGAACAAGTCAATATGCGGGTTGAAATTCAAAAAAATAGGCACTTCGATGTTCAAGTCAATATAAGAGTAGAAGCACAAGTCAATATGCAAATCAGTATGAAAGTTACAATCTCAAGTTAGATTGATTCTTAATTCATAAATTCAAATCGAATCCATTAGGCTATGCAAGTTCAAAGTCGAAGTCATATATGTTGTACAAGACTAAAGTCGAAGTCAAATATACAATGTAGAAGTTTGATTTCCAATTCCTTATGTGTACAAGGCTCAAGTATTACAACCGGCAAAATCCTCAAATTGATTTAGGGTTTATAGTTGAAAATATAAGAAGTTGAAGGAGAGAAAAATCGTCCCCCAAAACGGCACCCCTAGGGTCATATTTATAGGGGTGAAGCGGTTCCACTTCGCCTTTAACATCTTCACAAGCATGGTTTCGGTGCACTTCAGCAACAACTTCAGCGTCGATGATTCCTTACATTATGGATCTCTCTATGAGTTGTTGGCGGCTGTTGGCAGCATTATTGATAAAGAGCGGCTTCAACTTGTATGGCGTCGTCATTGATGATTCTTGGCACTATTGAATAATTAACGAAGTGAGGTATCAACACATACGGGTATGAAAGGTGATGACATTAGCGACAATGTTGATTACTTCATGCAACATCATTAGTGAAGATGATTTAGGACTTCGACTTCATTCTTTTGGAGATATGCGACAAAAACTTAGGCGGCAACAACCTTGGCGGCTTTCATCATGATGGTCGACGACCTTTAAGAGTGGGTGATGACTTCGACAATACCACCATAAAGCGGTATTAAGGTCTTCGTGGATATTGATAGTGTTTACTATCAACACCGCTTTGCTTAAATGTACGACATCTTCCAATTGTTGAATAAACCACTGCATAAAAAGGCGAAGTACAATGTTCGTCGAAGAGCGGTGTTCATTTGGTGCCATTGTGGTGCAATATCTTCGAAGAGCTATGGAGTGTAGTGCTACTAGCATCTTTTGTGGTTGTCGACGACGAGCTTATCTTAGTTACAATAGGTAAACAATGGTGTCATCAAAGCCTAGCACTAATGAAACATGTTGTAGGTCTCATCGACACTCATTGATGGCTTATGATATTGATTAAGCTTGATTCCCTTGCTCCTTTGGTTACACGCGACGTTGTATACGTGCATTCAACACTATTCTATCTTCATGTTCTTGATGTTAATCATTGGGGTTATAAGTGTATTGTTGGTTGTAACTTGTATGTCTTCGAGGGTAATGATGGAAGGCGACGTGGTCAAGGAATGGTTTTCCACCATGACAGCTGACATTACTCCCATATCATGTACTGTATGTCTTCGGAGTCAACTCCTGCCATTATAAAGGGTTGGACACTTCTTGTGATGGGGTTTCACGTCATTTCCTTAGAGCTTCAAATCAGAACTTGTATTCTCCTAAGAAAGTATGTGGATAACATTTGCGCCCCCCCTCGAAGTGTAATATAAGCATTGACTTTTCAAGTCAATAATTTCAAACATATTGCTTGCCGCCTTTCGAATTTGTTCAATCTGGCGACGTTCCTCCTTCTTCTATGATTCAAACTTAAACAAAGGAAATTTTCAAATTATCGAGATCATTTAATGTCTTAAATTCCATGTATCCGGGTTAATACTAATATATGATTTCAACACTAATGCATTTTTGCTTTACAACGTAACTCACATGACATTTGGTATTAATCTACTTGCTCGGCAGGGTTTTACTGGTGCAACATTGTATTTTGAATTCTTTTATGTCAATTATCATTCAAGCTTCTTGTACATGCCCACAAACTCGTTCTTTTATAATAAATTTAGCATTTGTGTTTTTCTAATCAACTCAAAAGCTTAAAATTTCCTTATGAACCCGACAATGGTTGTTCGAAGGTCATTGACTTGTTGTAAAGGTTATTTTAGACCCTAAACTGTTTATTGTTTAGATATCATGTAAATCACCTACATGCTCTCAAGAGTATTAAATTTTGAATAATTTCACCTACTAAAAGAACAGAGGGCTAAGCAAGAAGTTCTTCAAGAAGACTAATATGGGCTTTGAAGCTTTTCCTCCCAAGTTAATTCTTCTTTGGCTGTCAAAAATTGGCTTTCAATACCGAGTTGCCTGTAAACTCTAAGATCAGACTCCTTTATTGTTCAACTTTTGGTTCTTGTATCCTTATGGTAACTTCTATCTCAAAACCTGAAATCTACTTTGTTGATATGTTAGTGATTTAAGAAAATTAAAAATTCATTTGACAAAAAATTAGTAAAATATCTGGTACTAATTTTGAAGAAAAGGCTAGAAAACCCTCTGATAATTAGGAAGCCGAGAATTTCGTATACCATCTGATAACAAGAAATCCAAAATACCATCTTCTGACAATAAGAAGTCCAGAACACCAACTGGTAATAAGAAACCCAGAATATCCTCTGATGATAAGAAATCCAGAATCTTATCTAATAATAAGAAATCCAGAATATTCTCTAATAATAAGAAATACAGAATCCCATCTGATGATAAGTAGATCAGAAAACCATCTGGTAATAAGAAATCCAAAATATCCTTTGATAATAAAAAATCCAGAATTCCATCTAATAATAAGAGAAGACCCGAAATCCATATCTGGCAATAATAGAAGACCAAAAATCTAATCTGAAGATAATATCAAAACTTGAATTCCACAAGAAAACTTAAAATCGAATAGGAAGGCCAAAAACCATAAAGAAGACCAATAAGAAAACCAATAATTCACTTGTAAAGAAATCAGAAATGTAATCACAAACTCAATCAAAAGCTTGTCAGAATTTCATCGGATAATAAGAAACTCATAAACCCATCCAAAGAAATAGAAAATCGAAAATCGTCCAGTAATAGTAATTTTGAGTAGACTTAAAGCAAAAGATTCATAATTTCATCTGACACTAATTTTGTAGCCCTACCTGAAATGTATATCGAAAACTTTTACCGTGGACTAATACTTCAAATAACAACGAAGATTCCCGTTGTTCAAAGGAGTGTATCTTGTTAGGAGATATGTAGTTGTTAAGGTGTTTATTTATTTATTTATTTATTTATTTATTATTATAGTGGATCTAAGTAGTTCCATTCAACCATTCAGCCGTTTAGTAAAGTAGTTCTGTTCAGCTATTCAACCATTTGGCAAAGTAGTTCCATTCAACCGTTCAACCATTCAGCAGAGTAGTTCCGTTCAGCAGTGCAGTTCCGTTCAGCCATTCAGCTTTTCAGCCATTCAATAAAGTAGTTATGTTTTGATGTTTGGCCGTTCAGTGGGTAGTTCTATTCAGTTTTTTAGCCATTCAGCAGGTGGTTCCGTTCGACTGCTTGGTTGTTCAGTGGGCCTAATTAACTTACTGATACTTATTATATAGACCTTCCTTTGAAGGTTTCCCGATTTTTAGGTCTAGTCTGGACCTATCAGAAATCTGTTTTGGTCTATTCTTTGAATGAAACTATTCTTGTCCTTTTGGTAAGGATTTTCTCTTTGCTTAAATCTCATTGCCTCTTCATTGGTCTTCGGATTCCTTCATATCTTTTATCTTCGCACCTTTTTGGGTTTTGGATATATCAATCCCTTTTCTCTTTGCCCCTTCTTAGGCTTTGCCTCTACTTTTAACTGTAGACATCTTCATCCTTTTGCTTTTGCCCCTTCTTAGGCTTCGCCTCTGCTTTAGACTGTAGACATCTTCATCCTTTTACTTTTGGTCCCTTTGTAACAACTCGCATATTTTACGATTGTATATTTAAATGTTTTATTTAAATATAGCATCGTTAATCGGATGAAAGTCCGAAAAGCTACTTTTTGTAAACAGTCGAATTGGGACTCGAGACCACTTCCATTGAGTCCAAAATGGCATTTACAACTTTTTTGAGTATAAACATCGATATGTTTGGAGTTGAGTAGAATTTTCTATTTTTCTACTTGGGCTTTGGGTTTGGGTTTTAGCCCACTAACCCATCTTAATACCCTAACTCAGCCCCTCTCCTCTTCATTTATTCTCATTTCCTAATACACTTCAAGCTTTAGAAAAATGGGGGAAGAGAAAAGGAATTAGAAATTCCAAAGCCCTAGATTCATTTGCAAACTCAAGTTCTAGCTCCAAAATCTAAGAGAAGCTTAGGTAAGCATCCTCTTCATCTTCTCCATCTCATTTCCTCTTCAATTTCAGAAATTTCCTAAACTCTAACTTAGGAAATGTTTTTCTTTTGAGCTTAGATTGAAGCTTCTTGGGTTAAAATTGAAGAGTGATTGTTCTTGCCTTGCTCTATAGCTTCTCTCTTGTGTTTTTGGGTTTAAAGGTGAGTTCTTTAACTCACATCTAAGTCTATAGGTATCGTTGTTGTTAGGTATGAATTCCTAACATTTGTGCATATTCATTTGCTTTTGATTTGAATTGATTTGGTGAATTTTCCAAATTTTGGTGTTTTGGTCCAATTTTATGAAAATCCTTCTATGGATGTTTGGACATTGATATTCGGGGTGTATCGAAGAGCCTTTAAGGCCGGGTTGTCGCTTGGCGGAAATCTTTATTCGTCGTTGCTCGTCCGATCGCTTCCGGTTAGTTTTGGCCACTTTGGCCTAGGCAAAATGGTGCCCAGACCAGGTGACCAGACGTTTGGTGACCAAGTCCAGACGTCTGGTTTGGAGCTGGAGCAAAAATGTATGCACGCAGAGTTTATAAAAAAATCCAAAGACTAATTCCAAACGTCTGGATGAGTCTCAAACGTCTGACTTGAAGTATCAGACGTCAGACGTCTGGGGGTTCTCTGGTTTATTTCTAGAGATCAAAACCAGACGTCTGGGTTCAAAACCAGACGTCTGGTCATGGCTCAGACGTCTGATTCGATATTCCAGACGTCTGGGTGGCTTTTTGAACTATTTTCAGAAAACAAATCCAGACGTCTGGATTCCAAATCAGACGTCTGGAAATGTTTATTTTTGCCTATTTAGGCTGTTTTGTGTGGATTTCCTATTTTTAATCGATGGTTGTTGATCCGGATAGTTGTTATCACTTACTATCGACTTTGATGACTTCTTTCTTTGGATTTTTGAGAATATCCATTTTGATGGATTTGGTATCGATTTCTTTGGATTTAATTCACGTCTTCGAATGTGGATTTTTTTGATTGATTGTTTCTACAATCATTTTTGTGATTTGTCACTTCTAAATACAAAGGTTTCTATACTAGTAGTAAATATTCAATCTCTTTCATCAAAATGATTTCGACACTATTTTAAATATAAAGCTCTCTTTCAAAACCGTTTTCCAATCTATTAGTATATACAAACCTTTACCTCATTCGTATGAGAAATCTAATTAAATGGCTTAGTAAAACAAGTGGTATGAAACGCTTGCGTTTACTTCGTCGGTTAATTCTTGGATTTATTCGATTGAACTCTTGTGACAATTTTCGAGTGGAAATCTACAATTTGTTCGTAAATATTTAAGTTAAGTTGGTGGTTATGGGACATGAAGCTAAACTCTTATATTTACTGGCTTAGTGTTATTCACACTTTTTATTGATCGATGATGATCATTTTATGATTTATACTAGCGATTTGCGATGTCTCTTTGTCCGCGTTGGGGACTGTACCCCATTCTATTGAGCTTCCTCTCATTTTTATAGGCTAGCGACCTATGGTTTATTGGAGTTCGGTTCATCGGGCGTAACGCTGTACTACGTCGTTGTTCCGGTTTATTGGAATTTGGTTCATCGGGCGTAACGATGTACTACGTCGTTGTTCCGTATTATTTGAGTTTGGTTCATCGGGCATAACGCTGTACTACGTCGATGTTCTGGATTATTTGAGTTTCAGGTTCCTCGGGCGTTCGCTTTACTACGTCGTGGCACCGGCTCTATGGTTAACGACCATGGGTTAGCGACCCGTTTGTGATACACATGTTGGTGAGTTTTCATGCTCCCATTTGTGATAGGCCTCCCCCTTTGTGATTTCTGGATTTCTGGTTGTGATTTCTAGAATTTGTGTTTCACCAATTTTTGTGGTTTGCATTGATAAGCTTTATCAATATTTGTGTTTTGGTGAATAATTTAAAGAATGTGATTCTTTTTGGTGTTTTGAGATTCATGAGATATTGTATGATTTTTGTTGATATTTGATGTATACTTGACACAGTATGGAATTTTTGTTATCATACGTTTTTGGTCATATCTCTTATCCTATCTCACTTTATCTGATATTTATAGCTAGACTGATCCGTTTATTATTTTCTTCTTAAATAATACTCCGGTCAGACCGAGATATTTCAGGTGCTTCGGCTTGACTACTTATCAGGGTCCGTCACCTGATTTTTAGGCTAACTGCTTTAGATCAGTAGTTTTTGTTATTATACATTTGAGATAGAGACTCCTTGATGTATAATTATTCTTTTGTCTAGCACTTGTATCTATTCTTTTGAGATGTAGTGGATCTTGTTTGACCACTACTTTGATGTACACTTTTATGTGTCATATTCATATCTGATTCCGCCTTTGTGATATGAATATCTGTGACTAATTTGTGTTATGTTTATTTCTATATTTGTTTCCGAAGGCCTCATAGCCACTGTGTGGTAGCTTTGAGTTTGTATTTGATATGTCGGATTTCCTCTTGAAAAGAAATGTAAGTTATATCATCTGACATATCGGTACTCGCACAAAGCAATTACACAGATGGTCGCTCCTTAACAGCCTTATTCTTCGTGCTAGTCGACAGCATTACCCAGTAGTGTTCTTGGCTAGCGTGAGTATAGAGGTGGGGCGTCACAGCTTGGTATCAGAGCCAAAATTCGGAACACTGTAGAATAATCTAGCAAGGATCATTGTCCTAAGTCTTTCTTAGGAATCGTGCCATAGGATTTAATTCGGGTCTTCGTACCGTTCTATCCTATTTCTTTTTATGATACCTTGTTTTATCAATCAAATTTGTTTGATATTCATTTTGAGAATAACCTTTTTCCTCTTCTTTCTTTCTTTCTTAAAGAAGGGAAATGGTTAGATGAGGCCGCCCCAGCGCCGGTCAATCAATTGCTACTCCTCAGGATGGAGTATTTATGACTGCTCAGCAACTTTTAGATCTTGTGAACAATGCCCAAGCTGCCGGACCCGTTCCAGCGCCTACTCACCCTAAATCCGGGTTTGCATGCCTGTGCAGAGACTATACCGCTTTGGGTGGAAGGCCATTCAAGGGATCCGAAAACGTTATAGAAATCCAAGCTTGGCTTAGATCATGCGATCGCATCTTTTCCCGCATGGATCTTATTGATTCACTTTGAGTCAAAGTGGCTTCTAGCATGCTCCAAGAAAGAGCATTAGATTGGTATGAGCTTTTGATTTCTGAAACTATCGAAGTGGATCTTACTTGGGAGCAATTCCGGGAAAGGTTCGAATTGAAGTTTGTGCCGGAAGCTGAAAAAGTAATTTTAGCTCGGCGTTTTATTGACCTTGTTCAAGTTGAATCTTCCGTGACAGACTATATCGCATCTTTTGACTCTCTCTCTAAATATGGGGTCGAATATATTAATACCCCATTGAAGAAAAATCAGAGATTTGTCTATGGATTGAACAAGAACCTCAAAAAGCCCTTACTTCTGAAACTAGAAGTTTCTTTCGATCAGCTTGTAGATATCTCTCTTCAACTTGAAGAGACCGATAGAGAAAGTGATGTTGAAGTTGTGCGTGCCAAACAAAACTTCAACAATAACATGAAGTGGCCTATTAAGTTCAAAGGCCCCAATCCCAACAAGAAAGGGAAGCAAGAAACTTCGGTAGCAAAGACTCCTACCACTAGTCGTGGACGATGCTACAATTGTGGTTCTACGGACCACTATGCAAAAGAGTGCCCAAAACCATTTTTTGTCGTTATTGCAAAAGTTCGGGTCATCTTATATCTATATGTCCCATACTCCAAAGTAGGAGAGAGGGAAAGCTAAAGGTTGTGCAAGCCTCTACTAGCACTTCTCGTGGTCAAGGTATTTCTCATTCTATCCTTGATGACATTAATTTGTTTTGTGATTATCCTATCCGAGTTCTTTTTGATACGGGTTCATCTTATTATTTTATATCAAAAGAACTTGTTGATTCTTTCCCTTTAAATATTATGGGCTTGGTGACTTCATTGAGAATTGCGAATCTGATTGGTGGATCCGCAACACTCATTTTACTTTGTGAAAATGTCGAGATTATTTTATGTGATTATTCTTTTCGAGCCGATTTGCATGTTATGCGTTACTTAGGCCTCGAAATTGATTTTTGGGAAAGGATTGGCTTGATCATTATGAAGCCCATATCCTATGTCATGAGCGGACTATCTATCTTCGACATTCTCAATCTGTTAAGCAGATTTCTATTTTTCTTAATGATTTTGATTTCCAAATTCGGTGACATCATTTTATTCTTTAAACCCACTAGATGAGGAAGATGTTATTTCTCTCATCCAAGTAATTTGTGAATTTTCTGGAATAAATTTGAGCTTGTCTTAGGATTATCACCTAAGAAATCTATTGAGTGGTGCTAAGGTCTTTTCAGCTCGACCTTGCCATCGATTTTCATCAGCTACGAGTTGCGGAGGATAGCATTCCACTTACCGCATTCCGCACTCGTTATGATTCTTGTGAGTGGTTCGTTATGTCATTCGGTTTGACGAACCTTCTACCTTATTTCATCCATCTTATGAATCGAGTATCCTACGAATATCTCGATGAGTTTATCCTTGTATTTATTGATTATGGATGAAAACAACAATTTAAAATTTGCAAATCTTTTTCATAAGATATTTATAAGTATGATTGGATTTTGTTCTTAAAATGAGCAAAGAATATATGTAAATTTTATAAGAGGCATGTTTATCATATAGAAGATGATTTTGTGTTATTTTGCCCATTGAGTGCTTTAAGAATTCTGGTCGATGCGCTTGATCAACGTTATCGATAGGAATCTCCTAAACGCTATGATGAGACAGTCAGACACAATAAATTGACTTGTAATAAGTAAATTTTTCTAAAAAGATGATTACACAAAGTTAATTATAATTTTGAAAGTCTTAGCTTTTCGGGAAAGAGGATCGATTAAAGGAACTCTTTTTCGATGCTTTTATTCTTGTGATTCCCGAAGAGAACCAAGACTTTATTGTTTGTACCGATACTAGTTGTATTGGTTTGGGTGCCATTCTCTTGCAAAGGGAATGTGTTATCACATATGCTTCTTGACAATTAAAGCTTGTCGAGACTAGATATGCCATTCATGATCTAGTGCTCGCGGCCATTGTTCTCGCTCTTAGAGTTTGGAGACATTATCTTTTGGGAGAGAAATTTGTTCTCTACACCGATCATAAATCTTTGAAGTATTTATTTTCTCAAAAGGAACTTAATTTGTGTCAACAACGTTGGCTCGAGTTCCTTGCATCTTATGATCTTGATATTCTTTATACTCCTGGAAAGGGAAATCTTGTTGCCGATGCCCTTAGTCGTAAGCAACAAGCAGTTGTTTCTATGATGATATCCGAATGGAATGATCTCGAGACTTTGTCCACTTGTGAGATTCGAGATCGTGAATCCAATTCATGTTCATCTCTTGTTTTGTGTAGCCTTGAGGCTCGTCCTTCTCTTTTGGACCGTACCTCTTTTGGCTAAACTCTATGTCAAAGAAATTGTTAAATTGCATGGAGTTCCCACTTCTATTGTTAGCAATCGTGATCCATTATTTTACTAGTGGGTTTTTGAAAAGGTCTTCAAAAAGCTTTGGGAACAAAGCTTAATTTTAGCACCGCTTATCGTCCTCAATCCGATGGACCAACCGAGCATGTGAATCAAACTCTTGAAGATCTCTTTTGTGCATGTGTTCTTGATTTTGGTGGAAGTTGGGAAGATCATATTTCTCTCGTTAAGTTTTCTTCCTATAATAGCTTCCAATCTAGTATTGGTATAGCACCTTTCGAGGCACTCTACGGAAGGCCATGCCGATTTCCTTCGTGTTGGCTTGAAGCTGGTTTTAGGTCCAGACTTTATTGGTGTTCATTCGTGTTTCACCTATGAAAGGTGTTGTGCGTTTCAGTCGATCTGGAAAATTGGTACCTCGGTATATTGGTCCATTTCCCATCACCAAACGTATTGGTTCCGTGGCTTATCGCCTTTTGTTACCGGCTCATTTTTCTGCTATTCATGATGTTTTCCACGTCTCTCAACTATGGAAATGCGTTAAGGATTTCGATTCTATGCTTGAGCCTGGTGTTATTAGAGAAATTGAGGTTTCACCAAATTTGACTTATGAGAAACATTCTATTCATATCATTGCTTCGGAGGTTAAACGCCTTTGAAACAAAGATGTTCCTCTTGTGAAAGTTCAATGGTCCTCAAATCCAAAGGATTGCTCTTGGGAATCTTGAGAATTCATCGAGAAAACACATCCGGACTTACTCTTTCATGCTCTTTATGGTGAACTTCTTATTTCAAATTTATCTTTTGTGTTGATATGCTTTTATGGTTGTTACTCTTTATTTTCCTCTTATTTATTGCGAGGACGCAATTTCTTTAAGGAGGGGAGTCTGTAACAACCCGCATATTTTACGATTGTATATTTAAATGTTTTATTTAAATATAGCATCGTTAATCGGATTAAAGTCCGAAAAGCTACTTTTTGTAAACAGTCGAATTGGGACTCGAGACAACTTCCATTGAGTCCAAAATGGCATTTACAACTTTTTTGAGTATAAACATCGATATGTTTAGAGTTGAGTAGAATTTGCTATTTTTCTACTTGGGTTTTGGGTTTGGGTTTCAGCCCACTAACCCATCTTAATACCCTAACTCAGCCCCTCTCCTCTTCATTCATTCTCATTTCCTAATACACTTCAAGCTTTAGAAAAATGGGGGAAGAGAAAAGGAATTAGAAATTCCAAAGCCCTAGATTCATTTGCAAACTCAAGTTCTAGCTCCAAAATCTAAGAGAAGCTTAGGTAAGCATCCTCTTCATCTTCTCCATCTCATTTCCTCTTCAATTTCAGAAATTTCCTAAACTCTAACTTAGGAAATGTTTTTCTTTTGAGCTTAGATTGAAGCTTCTTGGGTTAAAATTGAAGAGTGATTGTTCTTGCCTTGCTCTATAGCTTCTCTCTTGTGTTTTTGGGTTTAAAGGTGAGTTCTTTAACTCGCATCTAAGTCTATAGCTATCGTTGTTGTTAGGTATGAATTCCTAACATTTGTGCATATTCATTTGCTTTTGATTTGAATTGATTTGGTGAATTTTCCAAATTTTGGTGTTTTGGTCCAATTTTATGAAAATCCTTCTATGGATATTTGGACATTGATATTCGGGGTGTATCGAAGAGCCTTTAAGGCCAGGTTGTCGCTTAGCGGAAATCCTTATTCGTCGTTGCTCGTCCGATCGCTTCCGATTAGTTTTGGCCACTTTGGCCTAGGCAAAATGGTGCCCAAACCCGGTGACCAGACGTCTGGTGACCAAGTCCAGACGTCTGGTTTGGAGCTGGAGCAAAAATGTATGCACGCAGAGTTTATAAAAAAAATCCAAAGACTAATTCCAAACGTCTGGATGAGTCTCAGATGTCTGACTTGAAGTTTCAGACGTCAGACGTCTGGGGGTTCTCTGGATTATTTCTAGAGATCAAAACCAGACGTTTGGGTTCAAAACCAGACGTCTGGTTATGGCTCAGACGTTTGATTCGATATTCCAGACGTTTGGGTGGCTTTCTGAACTATTTTCAAAAAACAAATCCAGACGTCTGGATTCCAAATCAGACGTCTGGAAATGTTTATTTTTGCCTATTTAGGCTGTTTTGTGTGGATTTCCTATTTTTAATCGATGGTTGTTGATCCGGATAGTTGTTATCACTTACTATCGACTTTGACGACTTCTTTCTTTGGATTTTTGAGAATATCCATTTTGATGGATTTGGTATCGATTTCTTTGGATTTAATTCACGTCTTCGAATGTGGATTTTTTTGATTGATTGTTTCTACAATCATTTTTGTGATTTGTCACTTCTAAATACAAAGGTTTCTATACTAGTAGTAAATATTCAATCTCTTTCATCAAAATAATTTCGACACTATTTTAAATATAAAGCTCTCTTTCAAAACCGTTTTCCAATATATTAGTATATACAAACCTTTACCTCATTCGTATGAGAAATCTAATTAAATGGCTTAGTAAAACAAGTGGTATGAAACGCTTGCGTTTACTTCGTCGGTTAATTCTTGGACTTGTTCGATTGAACTCTTGTGACAATTTTCGAGTGGAAATCTACAATTTGTTCGTAAATATTTAAGTTAAGCTAGTGGTTATGGGACATGAAGCTAAACTCTTATATTTACTGGCTTAGTGTGATTCACACTTTTTATTGATCGATGATGATCATTTTATGATTTAGACTAGCGATTTGCGATGTCTCTTTGTCCGCGTGGGGGACTGTACCCCGTTCTATTGAGCTTCGTCTCATTTATATAGGCTAGCGACCTATGGATTATTGGAGTTCGGTTCATCGGGCGTAACGCTGTACTACGTCGTTGTTCCGGTTTATTGGAATTTGGTTCATCGGGCGTAACGCTGTACTACGTCGTTGTTCCGTATTATTTGAGTTTGGTTCATCGGGCGTAACGCTGTACTACGTCGATGTTCTGGATTATTTGAGTTTCAGGTTCCTCGGGCGTTCGCTTTACTACGTCGTGGCACTGGCTCTATGGTTAACGACTATGGGTTAGCGACCCGTTTGTGATACACATGTTGGTGAGTATTCATGCTCCCGTTTGTGATAGGCCTCCCCCTTTGTGATTTCTGGATTTCTGGTTGTGATTTCTAGAATTTGTGTTTCACCAATTTTTGTGGTTTGCATTGATAAGCTTTATCAATATTTGTGTTTTGGTGAATAATTTAAAGAATGTGATTCTTTTTGGTGTTTTGAGATTCATGAGATATTATATGATTTTTGTTGATATTTGATGTATACTTGACACAGTATGGAATTTTTGTTATCATACGTTTTTGGTCTTATCTCTTATCCTATCTCACTTTATCTGATATTTATAGCTAGACTGATCCGTTTATTATTTTCTTCTTAAATAATACTCAGGTCAGACCGAGATATTTCAGGTGCTTCTGCTTGACTACTTATCAGGGTCCGTCACCTGATTTTTGGGCTAACTGCTTTAGATCAGTAGTTTTTGTTATTATACATTTGAGATAGAGACTCCTTGATGTATAATTATTCTTTTGTCTAGCACTTGTATCTATTCTTTTGAGATGTAGTGGATCTTGTTTGACCACTAATTTGATGCTGTGCAGTTAAAGCGCTCGGCAGATTCAATTCGGCGGGGGTGCAAAAAGTCATAGCGGGGATACGGCGAGGATATAGCGGGATATAGTGGATGACTCTAAAATAGCATATAAAACTTGTACTTAATGTTTTTACAAATATATAAATGGTAATTAAATGAAAATTTAACATTCAATTGAATTATAATTAATACATAAATAATATAAAATAAAAATATGTGCGAATATACTGTAAACAAACTTAAAACTGTTATATAACATAATTGAATTTAGTAAAATATTTGAGTATTTTCATTTCTGAAAATATATAAAAAATTCAATTAAATAAATTAATTTCGTAATTTTTATATTGTATAAATTTCATTTTTCAATTCATTTCTTTTAAAGAAGATATAGCGAAAATAGTGGAATATAGCGGAAATAACGGGATATAGCGGAAATAGCGGGGCTTAAAGCGGAAAGGCTATATTTGGGGCTATATGGAAAAATCGTAGTAGTAGAAATCCGCTATGAGATATAGCAGGGTTATAGCAGGGTAATAGCAGGGCATTAACTGCATAGCTTTGATGTACACTTTTATGTGTCATATTCATATCTGATTCCGCCTTTGTGATATGAATATCCGTGACTTGTGTTATGTTTATTTCTATATTTGTTTTCGAAGACCTCATAGCCACTGTGTGGTAGCTTTGAGTTTGTATTTGATATGTCGGATTCCTCTTGAAAAGAAATGTAAGTTATACCATCTGACATATCGGTACTCGCACAAAGCAATTACATAGATGGTCGCTCCTCAATAGCCTTATTCTTCATGCTAGTCGACAGCATTTCCTAGTAGTGTTCTTGGCTAGCGTGAGTATAGAGGTGGGGCGTCACACCCTTCTTGGGCTTCGCCTCTACTTTGAGCTGTAGACATCTTTGTCCTTTTACTTTTTGCCCCTTCTTGGGCTTCGCCTCTGCTTTAGGCTATGGCCATCTTCGTCCTTTTACTTGTTAAAAGTGCTTCAGGAATTCATCAAAGGCTTTGGTGGGTGTTGGACCCTTCTCCCTCTGGGAGGCGCTTTGGACTGGCCGAAGGCTTTTTGGGTGGTTGTTGGACCCTCCTTCCTCTAGGAGGTGCTCCGAACTGGCCGAAGGCTTTTTGTTGGGTACTGGACCCTCCTCCCTCTAGGAGGCGCTCCGGACTGGCCGAAGGCTTTTTGGTGGGTGTTGGACCCTCCTCCCTCTATGAGGCACACCAAACTGGCCGAACGCTTTTTGGTGGGTGTTGGACCCTCCTCCCTATAGGAGGCGCTCCGGACTGGCCGAAGGCTTAAAACATGTTTATCAATGGCTTCGTTTGTCGTTTAATAAATTTGGGAAAACCTTTTTGAATACTAAAACTCTAATTTTTCTGATATGAAATTTCTCTTTGGAAGAAAGGATTTTTTAGAAAGAACTTCTTTGATAAACCGAGAATTTTTCCTTAAAATCAGTTTCTTTTGAAAAGATTTTGGATATTGGAGTTCTTTGATAAAGAAGCCCCTTCTTAGCATTGCCACCAAGAAGATTTTTGAGCCAATCTCATAACAGAAATGCAAATCTCAAATAAGAGACTGAGTGGTCATGATTCATGAACCAATAGTCCTTTAATCGGGAATATGCTTTCCTAATTAGAGTTTTAGCAACGCTAATGAGCCTTGATAGTTTCAAGAACTTTCTTTGGAAAATAAGTATAGGTTTCTCTTTTTCATTGATTTCTGAAAGCTTTGAAAATGCTTTTGTTAGCATGTTCTAGATTAAAACTTTTGCTAATGCTAAGCAATTTTCCCAGAAAATTTTATAATTTTTCTTTGAAATAAATAAGTATATGCTTCCATGATTTACAGGGTACTTGGTATAAATCTCCCATCGACTTTTGGAAATATATTCCTCGAAGGTGTGTTTGGTAAAACTTCTGAATCAAACTGCTTGTTAAAAATAATGTTTGTGTAATATTACTCCATCTTTGAATAATATACATAATTATATCATTTCAGGTTTTGCTTAGTGAAAAGAGATATCTTGTTTGTAAATCTGACGAGTTATGATTCATGAGCTAATAGACTTTTACGGACAAGAATATGCTTTTCTTTAAGAATCCCTTCTTTTGAGAATATTTTGAATATTTACCTTCCTCCAAAAACTGGTTTGAACTATCCTCTAATGAAATCCGGAGACTTGTTATGCTTTAACAAGGAAATCCAGGACCTCCTGGATGTAGCAGATTGGTTTTGTTTTAACCTGTACATAATCTCGAATTTTATGTCAATACATGGCTAAGTACTAATCAAATAATAAACTTTTATGAGAAAAGATAATCCGTGGTGGGAAACCATCACAAAACTTCACAGTTTGGCTAGAATCTGAATCTAAAGTTGCAAAACCATTTTTCTTAGAAAAGGTTAAGTTTCCGGTGCTTAGAACATTCTCTCCAAAGTTGGAAATCCTTTAGGCCTCCTTAACGAACTCCTTTAAAAGTCCTGACTTGATCATATTCTTAATTACTCCTGATAGGACATGGCACTCATCAGTCTTATGTCCATTTACTTTGTGGTAGGCACAATAATCTCTTCCCTTCTTAGTTTTAGGAGGTCTCCTTGTTTTATAGGAAGTGGAAAAACTTCCATCGCTTTTTGCCATGACAAAAATATAGGAAAGTGGTTTGTTTAAGTCTACATGATTAGATTTAGATGTCTCCATTTGATCTTTTCTTTTACTTTCACTCCATCTTGGCTTTTTGTTGGAAGGATTGAAACCGAACTTTTCTTCTTGTGTGTCTTGTTGGGATTTCTCCTCGGCATGGTACATCTTATCCATGCAGATGAATTTTTCTACTAGGAAATGGAAGTATTGTAGATCTTTACATCCATGAACGTAAAGATCTTCCCAAAAATGAGTTTTCTCGATTAGCCCTGAGTGAATTGCCATAATTTTTTCTATATTGGTTGCATTTTCCGCTTTTAATGCCACTATACTAAATCATTTTAGGTACTCACTAAGTATTTCCCCTAGCCTTTGCTTTATATTAGCTAACATACTGGAATCCATGGTTGGGTCTTTGTATACGTAAAACTACGCCACAAATTCATTAGAGAATTATTCCGAAGAATAGATGGTCCCTTTCTAATAGTGCCTATACCATTTGACAGCTGCTTCATAAAAAGTTATGGAAAAAAGCTTGCAATGAACTGCCCCAAAATTCTTATACAAATCCATTTGACTTTCAAAAGTTAAAAGTGATCGCCTGGATCAGTAGTTTTATCATAGTTTAGTGGAGGAATTTTGATGTGAGCTGCAATTCTAACAGTAAATATTTCTTCTGAAAAAGGAGTTTTTCGAATGCTATTTTTTCTTAGGTCAAGGGTTCCTCCCTCCTTAAGCTTATCCTTCATTATTTGGTTGAGAATGTCCTTTTGGTCGGTTTCATCATCATAGCAATTTCTTTCATAGAGCCTATGCTCTTTACATGAGATTGGGAAATCCAATTGTTCAAGTAACCTTCCCGCTTGGCCTTTTCAATTCTCATTTTGTTGACTCATCTTAAATTTACTGTTTTCTTTTATTTGTGATTTTGGAGAATGTGCTTCATGTTGGGTTTTTCTTGGAGATTCCTTTTCATTTCCTTCTTCCATAAGCTTTATCGCATTAGAAAATTCTTGA
Organism: Allium fistulosum; assembly: GCA_030737815.1. NCBI lineage: Eukaryota > Viridiplantae > Streptophyta > Magnoliopsida > Asparagales > Amaryllidaceae > Allium > Allium fistulosum. The sequence goes on along the minus strand of CM060908.1, from coordinate 406,263,313 downwards.
GATGGGGCTTGCTCAAGAAATTCTTGCATAATTATCAATTGTTGTGTTAAATCTTAAACTTTAGCATCACTGCTCGCGAGTTTTGTTAAGGTTGAAGATTGCGCAATATCCATATTCTCTAAATTGAAGTTTGGGATGTTATTATTTTCCCTGGCTCTCACAATATTTCTTTTCCAAAAACAAAAGAATTTTATGCAATCATTTTATGAAGAGAATTATAAGGGATCAGAGGTTCGAGCCCTCCTTCTAGCATTAAAAATGTTAACGAATAAATTCGTCAACACCCCAAAAATGAGTAATAAAAAAAAGAAGTTGTTCAATAAAGAGCTTCATTGAAGCTGGTCGAAGTCATAAATTGAGGCATGCATGGCTTCATTTTCATATCGATTCAGTGCATAGTCATTAAAGTCATTTCGTAAGTCATGTTTGATCAAATCCGATATGCAAGGCAATGTGCAAATTTAAGAACAAGTCAATATGCAAGTTGAAATTTGAAACAATAGGCACGTCGATGTTCAGTCAATATAAGAGTGGAAGCACAAGTCAATATGCAAATCAGTATGCAAGTTACAATCTCAAGTTTGATTGATTCGTAAGTCATAAATTCAAATTGAATCCATCAGGCTATGCAAGTTCAAAGTCAAAGTCATATATATTGCGCAAGACTAAATTTAAAGTCAAATATGCTATATAGATGTTTGATTTCAAATTCCTTATGAGTATAAGGCTCAAGTATTACAATCGGCAAAATCCTCATATTGATTTAGGGTTTACAAAGTTGAAAATATAAGAAGAGGGCAGAGAGAAAAATCGTCCCCCAAAACAGCACCCCTAGGGTCATATTTGTAGGGGTGAAGCGATTCCACTTAGCCTTCAACATCTTCGGCAAGCTTGGTTTCGGAGCACTTCATCAACAACTTCGGCATCGATGATTCCTTACGATCTCTCCATGAGTTGTTGGCGGCTGTTGGAGGCATTATTGATGAAGAGCGGCTTCAACTTGTATGGCGTCGTCATTGATGATTCTTGGCACTATTGAGTAATTGACGAAGTGAGGTATCAACACATACAAGTAGGAAAGGTGATGACATTAGTGACAACGTTGATGACTTCGTGCAGCACCATTAGTGAAGACGGTGTAGGACTTTGACTTCATTCTTTTAGAGATATGCGGCAACAACTTAGGTGGCAACAACCTTGGCGTCTTTCATCATGATGGTCGACAACCTTTAAGAGTGGGTGATGACTTCGACAATGATCACCATAAAGCAATATTAAGGTCTTCGTGGATATTGATGGTGTTCACCATCAATGCTGCTTTGCTTAGACATGCGACGTCCTCCAAACATTGAAGAAACGCGATGCACAAAATGAAAAAGTACAATGTTGGTCGAAGAGCGGTGTTCATTTGGCGCCATTGTGGTGCAATATCTTCAAAGAGCTGTGGGGTGTAGTGCTACTACCATATTCTGTGGTTGTCGAAGACGAGCTTGTCTTAGTTACAATAGGTAACAATGGTGTGATCAAATCTTAGCAGCAATGAAACGTGTTGTAGGTCTCATCGACACTCATTGATGGCTTATGATATTGATTAGGCTCGATTCCCTTGCTCCTTTGGTTACACACGACGTTGTATATGTGTATTCGACGTTATTCTATCTTTATGTTCTTGATGTTAATCATTGGCGCTATAAGTGTATTGTTGGTTGTATGTCTTCGAGGGTAAAGATGGAAGGCGACGTAGTCAAGGATGGTTTTCCACCATGAGAGCCGACATTACTCCCATATCTTGTACTGTACGTCTTCGGAGTCAACTCTTGCCATTATAAAGGCTTGGACACTTCTTCTTGTGATGGAGTTCGACATTATCTCCTTAGAACTTCAAATCAGAACCCATATTCTTTTGAGAAATTATATGGATAACACTTATATTAGTCTCAATGAATGCATCAATATCTCTTTGTCAATGCATCTTGAACAAGAACCTTTAAAGTTGAGCATTATTACTAGATTGATTCAATACTTATTGTTAACAATTCACAACTATAATCATTACAATACTCTACTTAGGAACTTTTTGTTTATGTATATGTTTAATACTCGTAATCATTATTTATATCATATATAACAAACACACATAATATAACCAAAAAGCACACTTTTATTTCGAACAAAGTTCATTACAAAGTTAATACTACATAAAAATCACATAATTGCCCCTAAGACATATCCTTAACTCTCTTAGTCTTACAACTTGGGGTTGATTATGGCACTTCATTCCTATTCCTTGGATCAATCACCCTAGAACGTATTGAAAAATGGCCATTTTGAATGGATCTGCTATGTTTTCCTTCATATTCACCTACTTGAGCACTATCTTTATCAATGATAAAATATTTTATCAAATAGTACTTGTGGAGAATATGCTTGATCTCTTATGAGCTCTGGGTTCCTTGGCAATCAGTATCATCACACTTTTATCGAATACACAAGATATACGTTTGGGGCGACTCCCAACTCTTTGATAAATTTGTGCATCCTTCTTTAGCTACTTCATTTAGGGTGACATACTCAGCCTCCATCATTGAATCTGCTACAACTTCTTGCTTGGAAAAATTTTAGCTCATGTCCCCACCATTTAAGGTGAACACAAAACCTGAAATTGACTTAATATCATCTGCATCACTTAAAAAGTTTAATGGGGTTATTGTGTGCTACCGTAGTACTATGCGGAATGGATCTTATCTTAAGGCTAATGTTACACTAGAAGGGGGGTGAATAACGTTTTTGAACTTATTACTAAATTATATTGTGATTATCAAACTTATCAAAATAGAGTCAGATTTAAAGGCAGTAATATAGTAAATGTAGAGAGTAAAATCAATAAAAGTAAAGAGAAGACACCAAAATTTTTATTACCAGTTCAGATTTCTGATCCTACATCCAGTCTTATACTCCATACAGAATTTCCACCATAACAAACTAGAAATTCCATGGGTAGCAAGTACACCTTTACAACTTAATTTTGAATCAGGTGGCAAACAACACATATCCTGACTTTTCGTAGGTGATAGGACACACCCAACCTCTTACACTTCCACGGGTGAAAAGAAACCCAATCTCTTGACTTTCCATGGACGGTTAAGATCACCTATACAATCCTGACTTTCTATGGGTGGCAGGATACACCTTTACAAACAAATAATTAAGTAATATCTATGAAAAATTGAATCTTTCAATCACAGTTTCTAGTAATCTTCAATACAACTTCCTATAGACCTCCGATAGTAATATATCTTTAATTTCTTTAAGGAATAGGATAAGATCAGAGGGTAAATGATAGAGAATTTGTATGTGGTTTCTCTGAAACTTTGTAGATTGCAAATCCATGAAGAAATAGAGAGAAAGAGAGAGTGGATTCGTAAGTATATGTGAGTTATAGCACTTTTTTGCAAAATGTGAGAATGTAGAGAGTGAAAGAAATGAGAGAGAATTGCTTGAAAAATTCATTGTTCAAAGCCTTTAAATAGAAGATGATGGGAAGTGACTTTCACGAAGGGATGAAAGGAAGTGTCCTTCACTTTAAATTGAAAAGTCACAACTAACGGCTAGTATGTCGACATACATTATTGGATATGTCGACGTATCCTACTGTAAAATGACACTTTATTTATAAAAATTATTTCAACTCTTTTAACTTGTAAAACTAGAATAGAATTTTTATAAAATGATTACGGAGAATAGAGTAAAGAGTTTTATAATAGAAATTTTAGATATTTGCTACGGGATCTCTAACAATTAAATCCATGACTTGATATTCCTTAAAACCGACCGACTGTTGTCTTGCACTCTTCCAGCTTTTGTATCTTAAGTCTCTTGTGTTCTCCTAGCCTTGCCTATGAATCTCCTTTTTTCCTCCTAACCTTATTCTTATCTTCTTAGTCTTGATTCCTCTTGATCTACTTAGTCTTGTACTTGAGTTCTTGTATTGATCTACCTTGATGTATATACTGCATCTTCACTTAATCATCTTGCAATTTCTCATGCTAGTAATCCTAAAATTCCTATATTATATCATACATAAGATTGAAAAACCATCGGTACTAATATTTATATGGTTGTTATCATCAAAACCAATACCTACTGTTCTAACAAGCTTGAGTCTGTATACTCTTTCATAGGGAGTCTGTCATTTTCGAAGATTAAAAACAAATCCCAATGCTTCATAAGTACTTATGGATGCACTTTACAACTGTCCAATTTTTTTTGTGATTTGACTATCGACTGCCTGCACCATGTGCAAAGGCAATATCCATCCTCGTATATAGTATAGCATATGCGATAAAACCTATAGTTAAAACACAAGGAATATTCTTCATGTGTTGCTTCTCCTCGTCTGTAGATGGGGTATCCTAATAGAGTTAGGGGTATACCTTAAGGGCAATTATGTAATTTGTTATTCATGTCTAACTAGATAACAAATCTTGTTCAAAACAACAGGTGTTTCGTTTCTGTTATATACTTGTTATATTGTGATATAATTAATTAAGTAATTAATTTAAAGTATATTAAATAGAAAATCCGTAAATGATATGTTATCTGATAGTAATTACAATGTGTTGTAATCATGAGAAATTTATTACATTAAAACGACATATTATTTTAAATATTCATAGTCAAGATGTTTCGAGATGGGATATCGATACATCCGTTGAGACAAGAATGTGTAATGCTCCCCAAATGATAGGCAATGTATTACTCATGACTGCTGGGTGAACCTAGGTGCTACGTATTGATAGTTATTGGATAACTGTGGAATGACTCACTCGAGAGTTTCCTGTTGGTTAATATAACTATGTTCAAACAGAGAATCTCGAAGTGACGATGTTAAACAATTACCTTGACTTGAGAATAATATGGAACTTCAATGTGGACACTTCACTTTTATTATAGTTAAATTGTGGCATCCACTGAACGACTATAGTTGGGTCTGAGTTAAAGTATTGGAACTGAAATACTATTCAATGGAAAATTCTTCTCATTGGTTATATAAGGTTAATGTCACGGTCAACTGTAGTTAACTCAACATCAAAGTCTTTGGCCAGAGCAGTACGGTTAATAAAAATTGTTATTATTGAATCAACGATTTTGTGTTTGGAATTACAAAGTTGAACATGGATGATGTTGGAATTTTAACCAAAACCAAATTTCATAAGTCCAAAGATGATATAGTATTGATGAAGAGAATTGGTATAAATAATCGTTACTACTAGATATAGCTTATAATAAATAAAATTGGATTTTACCGAAAGATCAGTAATGTTATACCCCTAGCTAAGGTAACATGTGAACGTTAATATTCAAATTATTCAATAATTAATCACTGATTGAATTTACACCTTTGAGTCGCACAACCGAAATGATGAATACTCTAATTGAACCACATGATTTAATTAATTTATAATTGTTGTAAATTAATTAATATGTATGAAAAATTAATTATTAAATTTTATTTGATTTGTTTAAATCCTAATAGTATTTAAAAAAGTGGGTATATAAAAGTTATAAATGCACGTTTCGATATTCGATGTCGGTGGAATATTTAATTTGGATTTAAATAGAATAAATACCAAGTGTGTTTTTAAATTAATTAATATTTATGAAATATTAATTTTTAAAATTTTATTTGATTTTTTTGAATACAATTTGTATTTAATAAAGTGAGTAAATAAAAGTTATAAATGCGCGTATCGATATACGATATTGGTATAATATTTAAATTAGATTTAAATGGATTAAATATTAAACGGGTTTGGAAAGCCCATTCCCTCCTTGATATGGCTAGCCAAAATAAGAGAGAGGAGGAGTTTTCAATGTTGAAATGAAGAGGCAAAGGAGGAATTAAGGAAAGAAAAAGTTACTATATCTTTAATGATCTTTATTGGCTCATTTATGTTATTCTTTCATTCAGTCTTTTCTATCATCCTCCCAATCAAGACATAGAAAAAAATATTCATGGGAAATGGGACAAAAAATTCCAAAATCAAAACAAAAATGTTGGTTTTCCTTCTGATATTTGCAATATCTGAAGGTTGATTTCTGAATCTAGGAACTTTTAATTCATCGTCCAAGGTGTGATTTGTAGGCAAAATCCTAAGGTAATTATCTGATTAATTTATTTATATGTTTTATCATTAATATGCTTGGAATTATATATTTCATTATGCGACGACCCACAATTTATATCCTAAGGCAACATCCTAAGATAAAACCCCCGTGCTTCTACAAAATATGCAGTCAGGACGCTCGATTTTAGTTTCTTGTAAAAGAGTCGTGTCAATGTTAATATCTTTCAAAAAGGATCTAATTTTATTGCATTTATTTAAATCGTGCAAACCTCTAAAATTCCAACTGATGTATCTCATGATCGAAGTGATCAGACCCTCCTTTGTAGAAACCTGTTTCTAATATATTATACACCAGACTTGTATGCATTACAAACAAATCACTTTTTCCTTTCTAAATCAAGCATAGAACTAGTAGGTAAACATTCAATATTGTAGAACAATAAATGCTACCTAAATGAATGATCGAACCAAAGCTAGAGCTGGAAGCTCTAGTAGCTTCACTTGATGATGCACCATTAATATGTGCACTCCTCCCTACCGCTCTGCCGAACTGTAGAGACTTTTGCCTAGACACACCTTTTGATCCCCCGGCCTTACTCGAAATAGAGGACTCCAGGCTACCTTCTCTCACATCAATCGAAACAAGTGGGTTGGAGAACAAAACATCCCAAATGGCCACATTTAAGTATAGCTCTGATCTAACCAACCATCCAAACCCACACTCACCCTTCTTATGTGCGAACTACCAACATGATCACCCTCTTCGATTTCAACATCCGCTATAATAGCTGCAACTCCCTCTTCTAAAACCACAACATCAACCATAATTCCTACACCCTCTATACCCACAACCCTATCACTATCTACGTACACCACAGCCGAAACCAAATCAACATCTACCATATCAGAAACTCCCATATCCAAAATTATCTTGTTTTAAAATTTCAACCCCCTCACTGACTACTCCAATCCGATCCCCATCGCTCACTAAATAAAACCCTACAAAAATTGACCACCATTACAACATCATATCCCCTCATATAAGAAACCTCATTACTACATGCATCATCCTTATCAGCTATGGTCAAACAGCAAATACACAATCTTACATCATTGTCCCATGAAAATGTTAAACCAGCCACATTATTAATACACCCACCCACTTCAGTTGGCATCGCACCCCCTTTCTCCAAGTCCCTTCTACCACGCAACAACTTTAGTTATTATTCATTTGATTTGAATATATATTTTTATATTTCACTGATTATAATAACATTATTCATTTGGTTTGAATATATGATATTTGAACCAAGACAAATATAATCATTTAAATTTATAACATCAAATTATAAAACATTATAATATGAATTAATGCAATTTGAATATGTATTAAACCTATTTCATTAGTCATTATCACCGGATATTACTTAGTCAAAATTTAAAAATTATATATATGTGATTGTATACGAAAGTTAGTTTATTACTAAATTTATCGTATTTTTATAAAAGGTAAATATAATTCTAATATGATAGTATATAACCATATTAAATATTTTGAATAAATAATAACATTGTAAATCACGTTAATAATATTAACATAATGATGATACAATGTAACTCAACATTATGATCAAACTCATCCTTTGTTATTCATTGAAAAATTGATATTCATGACATGATTATATTAGTTAAAGTAACATTACTATTATTATTGATTAATTTAAATTAAATAAAATTAATTTAAAGTAACTAAAATTCAAACTCTCATTTTCGCACATCAAACATTAAATATCATATAATTTAAAAAACATTTATTTTTAATAACACTATAAAAGATCTAGTATATAATGAATTAAAAAGGAATTTTTTTGAAATTTCTCCCATTTAAGTTGCGGACCAATGCACCTGATCCAACAGATAGGTGGAATGTTGTTTTTGTAAAATAATTCTATTGAATTAGAGTGTTCAAAACCGTATACGAAATTGAAAAGTAATCTTCTAGAAACCACTTCGGACCACAGTTTGAGATTCCAACTAATAAGCCCGAATTATGGCTTTCTTGATCAGGTCTCAACGTTAACCGTGCCGGAAATCACTTTGAAACCCGGTTATGGGCAAAGATAACAAATCAACGTGTAATATTGTTAAAAAAGAATCAAGAAATCAGGATGGAATTCCTACAAAGAAAAGGAAAAAACATGATTTAAAAAAAATAAACATGAAAGAAAATCAGGAATTTAGAATGGAAGATTTTAGTAGATGAGTTAAGAGCTACAGAAGTTAGGTATTTGGAAGTTAGACATTAGAATTTTCTAGCGATAAAGATTTATCGAGTCGTGCAGGCGATGGAATTTTCTTTTCAATTTAGGGTTTATGTAAGGCGATGAAGACTAGGTATGTGAGTAAATTTGGAATATAGGGTTATACGAATGAGGTATTTTGTTTGAAGGATAAACATGTACCCAAATTTAATTCATATGCCACCACCTTCAGAATTTAGCATATGAACGAAACAAAGAAAATGAATCTTCCTTTGCCCAAAACACGTTTATCAAAATGTTGGTACTTACCACTATAATCGCATGCCAACAGTCAACACCCCACCTGTGGTCGGTTCGCCCTAACGCCATCACCACTCTAACCGCTTCCTTAACCACCTATAATCACCCTGCCATACATTTTACAAACCTAACCCTAGCAAGCAAACTCATGCCTCTTCTCACCACCTACCATGCCTTCAGCACACCATGATATCGTTTTCCATCTCATCTTACTCATCAATTGTCAATTATAGAAAAAATAGCAGAAGGTACAAAACGATACTATATAGTACCATTATTTGAAAAAAATATGTAAAAATAATTAAGTACAAAATGCTACTATGTGATAGCTGTTAAATTAAAAATGCTACTACAATGTAAGATCAAAAATATATATTTTTAATTTAGAAAATACAAAATATTATATTTGTTGACTTAGTAAATATAAAATGCAACTAATAATAGAGTTAGATTTATGCCCCAGGGAAAATTATATAATTTGTTACATATATCTAACTCGAAAAACAATCTTGTTCATAATAATGGTGGTTGATTTCTGTAGTATACTTCATCATATTATGTATAATTAATTAAGTAATTAACTTATTAAGTAACTAATTTACCAAGTAATTAATTTAAAGTATATCAAATAGAAAATCCTTAAATGATATGTTATAATAATAATTACAATGTGTTATAGTCATGTGAAATTTATTGCGTTAAAACAACGTATTATTTTAAATATTTCGAATCAAGATGTTTTGAAAAAGGATATCTGTAATACCCCGTAAATTTGGCATTAGTTATTTAATTAGTTAATTGGTTAATTAGGCTCCAAAAATGAAATTTGTGCAAACAATGGAATTTGACCATGAAACTTGCTCCATTGCGTTCGTGATGAAATTTTGAGCAACTTTCATATTTGGAATTTCGTGATCGGAGTCCAAACGAAGAAGTTACGGATGAAAAACGAATCCGAAATGAAAATAATTAGATTAGAAAATTAATGTTTATATAATAATTCCCGAGACCCATAGGTCAACACGTTCATTGCGACCGATCGACATGTAACGATCTACTGGTGTCATGGAGCAGTCGACCGGTTGGCGGCTAGGGCTTGCCTTAGCCAGGGGCCCGGATTTTATATATTTTAATCTAATGACTGTGGTTGATTCGAGTGCCTATAAATTCAAGCCTAACCCCCTCTTCTCTTCTCATATTTTTCTAGAAACAGTAGCAAAGCTCTACCATTTTCTCTTCTCCACTATTTTCTAAATTATAAAATATAATATTTATATTTGTATATATATGAATTGGAGAAGAATAGAAATCAAATAAAAGAAGAAGAGAAGCGAATCAACCCTATACGATAACAAAGTAATAAATATATCTATATTTGTATTTATATATTTATATTTCCTTCAACCTCAAATCTCTTCTCGGATCTATAATTCTAATATATGAATATACCCTTTTTATACATATTTCTTGAAATAAGAAGGAAATGGAGTTGAATCAAAGGTTTTACTTCAGATCTGGAGATTTAGAACGCTTTTAGAAGGTGAGTGGGAAATTTATATATTGTTTATGATTTTGAATCTATTCTGTTGGCATACGTTTGATTTTTATGCCTAAATGAATAAAAATATGTATGTTATAGGCTAAATTTTGAATGTAATAAACATCCCCTACGTATTCTTAGGAGATCTGATAGAAATTATTGTTATACCTCGATCAGGAAATCTGTCCCAAAAGTTCTAGATATGAATATTGATTAGATATGAAATTTATTTCAGATCTGAAATTAGGTTGTTGATTATTAGTATGATTTTGATTACTACCCTAATTATGTTAAATTGGGAATTTTCCGTAGTTTAAATTTTGGAAAGAACAACCGTTTGATTTTTATGAATTTGTTTGTGTTTACAAATTGCATAGAAAGTGCAGCGTTTGATTTAACAAGCAATATATACAAATGAAAAGGAAAAGATGTGTAAAGTATTGATTAATTCTTCGTAGTTTACACTGTCTATTCCAATAAAAAAATAATCATTCCTTGTAACTTCAAACGAGACAAATCTTTCCTTTTATTCTTGATCTTTTGTTTTAAATTAATTTATGGAAATCATAACAGAGAATCTTCCTAAGAAATGTAATTTCAGCAAATTATATATGGAAAAGAATGTTATAGTTAAAAAATTGTGACAAGAATATATTTGGTAGCAGTAGGTATTTATATGTATTTATATGTACTAAAAAATATGATGATTTATGTGTAACGCTCATTTAGGATATTAGTTATATGTAGTAATAACATTGATTTGGGAATACGAAATAGGAGGAAAGTTTGGAAAGGTTGTACCTCCAATTAATCGGCAATAATTGTGAAATGGATTTGAGAGTTACACGTAATTAATAGGGTAAATGGATTAATGGAACTGATAAATAAGGAAGTTAGATTACTAACTATGGAATAGTTAGAAAGAGATTACTAATTGGTAATTAGTAAATATACATAAATGTCCTTAGGATGGTAATCTTTTATCGTGGACAAGTTGACATTTACGGAGAAATAGATAAAAAGAGGATTTATGGGAAGTTGAATATTTAAGGTAAATTATACAGCCTTAAATAAGAAAAAGGAGATTAGTAAGCTAAGTCCAATATCTAATTTAGGATGATAAAGCTTAGTAGTAATAAAGCCTAGAATAATATGGCTTAAATTTGTAAAGCTTAGAAAATTAATTGGACTTAGTAGGTTGGGATGAGAGGTTAGTAGAGTTATAAAAAAAAAGTCCGCCTTTCACCTTGAGGCTACCAATAGTTGTGTACACTTCTTATTGAGGTAAGAGATCATGTAACAACCCGAGAATTTTCGACGCTCGAAAATCGACACCAATACGTTCACTATATTACATGCCGAACAATCGAATGTCGGAAGTACCAGATCGTTAGGGAAAAGAAGAAAGAAGTAGAAGAAGAAAATAGAAAACGACATCAGAATCTCACAATCGCAGCGGAACAATATATAATAGATAACAACAAATCTTTACAAAAGAAAACTATAACTGTTTTTATACATTACATCGTCAAAGTACAGCACAAATCAATAGCACAATACCAGACAGTTATAATAACTTGTCCTCACAAAAAATGACTATACAGCTTACACTGCGCAGCGGAATATACATCAAATACATGTGATACGTCTCGCCATCTAGCTCGTCTTCTGAGCCCCACAGCATCCTATCCTGTATCCGTAATACTCGGTATGACCCGAGTATTATAATAAAATAACACCCGATTCAGTTTGGAAAAGCAGCGTGAGAAAAACACACTCAATTGAATTATTAGAGTTATCAAAATCCTTTCGAAATCAAAGGTATCTCATAAGACCACGCCATAAATAAACATGCCGAGTTTTTACCTTATGTTAGCATTAAAATTGGTCACTAACACCCAAATCTAGTTGAAAGCACCAAATACAAGTCACAGCTCACAAACAGAATGTAAGTAGAGAGTAATAACGCGAAGAACAGTAAAAGTTAAAATGAAGGCAGTAAAGAACAACAGATTTTATAGTGTTTCGGCTAACTCCGGCCTACGTCCACTTAGAAGTTTGCTTTTTATTGCTGTAATAATTGGTTACAGTTACAAAATGGCAGAGTTGCCTTAGCCTTAGAAAAGAGAAAGTAAGAGAGCAGAAAAAAGATCCCCCATCTGGAGACCCACATGCTGTATTTATAGGCAAAACCAGGTTGTTGGGCCTCCTGAGTAGTTTGGGCCCATCAAGGTCATAGCTGAACCCTACTTCATTATGTCGACCGATCCTAAGCAGTTTGTATGCCGAACGTGGAGAGGTGTGAGGTATCGAGGTACCGAGGTATGGAGGTACCGAGGTATGGAGGTGCGAGGTGCAATGCCGAGCGAGGTGAGGTATGCCGAACGACCCATCCAATGCCGAACGCTCCCTGATGCCGAACGATCCATCCAATGCCGAACGAGATTTATGCCGAGCGCTCCATCCAATGCCAAACGAGATTTATGCCGACCGCTCCATCCAATGTCGAACGAGATTTATGCCGAGCGCTCCATCCAATGTCGAACGATCCTTAATACCGAACCTCCATTATGCCGAACCATGTCTGATGCCGAACAGTTTCTAATGTCGAGCGCCCATCATGCCGAACGATCTCTAATGCCGAGCGCCTCTAAATGCCGAGCGCTCCTGGATGCCGAGCGCTACTGAATGCCGAGTGCTCCTGGAATGCCGAACCACTCATGTATGTCGGACGCCCTATGTATGCCGAGTACTCTTGAATGCTATTCGAACGTGAATGCCAGATGAACTATTTGTGCCGAACCTCCACCATGCCGAACCATGTTTAATGCCGAACCATGTTTCCTAGACCCAAATTATAGTTGATCCATCTTTATCCAATCATATTTTCATCTCCCAAGCACGTTGCGTCATCCATCCATCCAGTCGACTGAATCCATCGTACACCAACCTCGACGAACGTGCAGTCGATTAAGTTAAACCCGCCTGTCCACGGCCTTGTAAAAAGGCGGGTTAACACTTTCCCCCCAAAACATGCCTTGCTATTGGAAGGTGTGTTTTGAATAGTTCAGAATCCGATACCCAAAGTCCATAGCCATGTCATCCAAGTGCATCGTTCTTGACTACTCTGAGTCGACGTTTGATTCCAGATCAAATAACCAAAGCCTTAGCCAATTCCGTATCCATCCATACCCGATATCCGAGTCCTAATCCATCCTCATTTAATAATCAATAACCGAATCTAGGACCTCTCCGGGTCGATATCCAAATCCGTAACCTCTCCGGGTTCTTGCCAAGCGCAATCCACACTTGACGACCGTGGCCCAGTGTCCTTGGGCGTTAAATAATTTCCATGGCTTAAGTCCTAAGCTAGATCCTGGTCGCTCTGGACACTTGTCGAGCATAGTCCATATTCGATGACTTGAAATAGTAACCGATAATATAGGGCCTAAGTCCTAGACCGAATCCTGGTCGCTGCGGACCCTTGTTGAGCATAGTCCATACTCGACGACCTGAATAAGCCAATTCGCCACGTTCGGACGAAGAGACTTATCCCTTGCCAGGCATAATCCATACCCGACGACCGTCTTCCAAAAACCAGATGAAAACCCAATCCAAAATCCAAATCAAATCGGAAAACCAAAAATTCATATCAGAAATCCAAATCAATATCCAAAACATAAAGCAATCATCCAAACGAAAGTTCAAACCAGAAAACAAACAAAACCAGGAATTCAATCAAGAAAACATAACCAGGAGTTCAAACCAAACTCCAAAACCGAACCAGAAAAAGAAAATGTCCAAACCAAAAGAGAAAGCAGATTTCACAAACCATAGCATCCCGGTTTATCATCATTCAGAGCATGTCTAGGGGCCATCTCCGTCCCCGTACATGAGTAGATGACTTGGCCGTTTGCCAGTAGTTTGCTACTTATTTCATATCATCACGGTCAATTGATAACCAATCGACCATCATTCCTGGGTCTCGCACCATTGTGGTTTGAGGTAGATGGCGGTTGTTCTTGCTCCATCGCCGCATTCCGAGCCCCGATATATTGTTGTAATTGCCCATTCCTTACATGCTCCTCAATAACGTCCTTCAGATGCCTGCAACTGTTGGTATCATGTCCATCTAAATCGTGAAAAAGACAGTGCCTTCCTGATGCCCTCTCGCGTTCTGAGGGCTCTCTCCTAGCCGGCCTTCGATAGGGAAGGCGATTCCGAGTTTCCATGAATATCCGTTCTAATGTTTCGTTTAATCCTGTGTAAGTGGAAAACTTTGGTTCCTTCCACCGCTTCCTAGCTTTTCCTGACTCATCATCCAGCTTCCTTTTTGCCTTATCTTTATCCGAGCCTCCGCTGGATGGCCCACCATCCTCAGCTGCATTCACCTCTTTTAACTTCATATCCGAGCATGCATCTTCCTGCCGAAGGAATCTCTCAGCTTTGTGAAAGAATTCTCCAAGATCCATTGGTGGGTCTCGTATTAGAGATACTTTGAAATCTGAATCCTCTCTGACTCCTGATACTGCCGCAATTAAAACCATCGATGGATTTGGCCGATCCACTGAAGCAACCGCTGCATTGAATCGAGTTAAGAAAGCTCTGAGTGATTCATCCGTCCTTTGCTTTATTGACGTTAGCGTCATCACGTTCTTTGGCCTTTTGATATGAACCCGAAATTGTTTCAGAAAACTGTCCACCAATTCCGTCCATGTCCTGATAGACCCTTCTTCCAACTGCCTAAACCACATAGCAGCTATATCTGTCAAGTACAAAGGGAAACATCGGGCCATCATCTCCTCTGATGCCCCCAGCACTTCCATATGTCTTGTGTATCTCATCAAGTGATCAGTAGGATCAGCCTTGCCATTGTACATGTCCAAGTAGGTAGCTTGAACTCTGGTGGATTCCGAGCGATTCTGATGTCACGAGTGAACGGACTCCTATTTACCCCTTCCAGATCCCTGTTTGTCAAACCTCCACGCATAGTTCGTCTGATAATCTCAACTAATCCAGCATCGTCCGTCAAGGGATGCCCCCGAGTTCCCGAGGGAATTCTGGTACATACTCTTAATCTCTTGCTCTTACATTCCTGCCAGCATCCTGTTGCGTGGTGTTAGCTGGAATACCTCCATGAACTGGTTCAGCATTATCTGATGGTGCGCCCCTGAGTCTAGCTCCATCCGGATTGTTAGTTGTTTGTTGATTGGGAGCTGTCCGCTGCTGAATCACTCCATCTGTCCGCTGGTTGAGTTCCCTTGGACCAGTTCCAAGAACTTGAGCACCTGCAGTTCCTGGTTGTCCAAATTGTCTAAGAAGAGCCTGCATCATCTCCGCTTGTCGTTTCATCATCTGCTCCTGCATAGAATTCATCGTCATCTGCATCTCATCCCGAGTTATGTAGATGGATGCATGATCCTCTCTGTAACAACCCTAGATTTTGGCCTATATTTTAAATTTTGACTTTATTTTATTTTAAATTATTTTAAACCTGTTCTATTTCAAACATTTCATTTTAAATATAAATGTTGACTATTAAGTGATTTATAGTTCAAACTAGTATAAATTGGATATTTCACTGAAAAGTGAATTTCTATTGAAACTGGTCAAACTTTGACTTTTGAACTTTAAATTTAAATATTTCAAATTCTTAAATTTTATCTTTTATTATGAAAATAGATTTAATTCCATGGATACAGTTTTTCGTTTCGTTGGAAACGGAGTTAAATTGTGAAAGTTATGTATATTTCAATATTGTGTGTAAACTGATGTATTTAGCAATATTGTCTATTTTAAATTATATTTTATTTGTCATATTTTGTTCTAATATGTGTTAGTATTTTATTTTATGTATAATTTTGTCTTTTAAATAATTTAAAGTGATTTTAATATTTTTCCAAAGCGTATTGAATTTATTTTCTATTTTTAAAGGCTAGTTTCTATTTTTCTGCTATTTTCTTCAATTAAATTATATTTAATTAAAATTTATTTATTCATTTTGTGAATGCATTTTTATTTTATGTTATTATCTTTGTTTATAAATGTTTTACAAGTCCATAAACTTTTTCCAAAGTTCATTGCATTTATTTTTCATATTTTCAAGACTAGTTGCAATTTTTGCTGTTTTACTTAATTAAATTTTATATAATTAATAATTAATTAATTTATTTTTGTTTATTTACTAAATTTTCGTATTTTATCTGAGTTTATATATATATTTCAGTTATATAAAACTTAAAAAGAAATTAGAGGAAATATGAAAAGTTTTAAACTATTGAAATTCCTATGGCTTTTCACCTCCCGACCTTTCACTTTCTCAACTCCTCTCTTCAATGTTTTTGGCCATGCATACCCTATTCTTTTCAGCGGACTTCTTTTCATTTTTTTCACGCAAACACTTCTCTTTCTCCTCCAAAAAAATCACGGCCATGGCTTCAAAATTTTGGGTAAAAATTCCTTCTTTCTTCCTTGTTTTCTATGTTTTTTCTATTGAAACTGCATATGCTCTCTACCTTCATAGTTTGGTTCCTCCTCCTCCAGGCTTTGGCCGACCACCACGACCCCTTCCTCTGACCATCACCTATCCTAGCAACCCTCCTCCTCAGGCCTAACCAATCCAAGTCCAAGATCTACACAAAATCCACCAAAAACCATCACAAACTATCACTTATGACCTAGAATTGTCATCTCCTTCTTCTACCACCATTTGCCACCACTACCTCCACCACCACCACCTCTGACCTGACCTTCCACCACCTCTGGCCCACACTCCAGCCACCACCTGACCACCACATACCATGGCCAAGCCACATCAGCAAGGGGCCGAACCCTATGGTGCAACAAAAGCCACACTTTGCCTTGAAACACTTTGGTATTCCATTGCCTTCAACACCTTGTAACTTCCACTCACCTTCATCACCTTGTAGCCGCACCTTTTCCAGACCATACCTGATCCAAACCATGCCTTTAGCCGTGCCATTTCAGATCTGGAGCTGAAGCATAGGTGGTAGGAAGCAAGTGCAAACACTTTGACTTTGTTTATGCATCCATTTCTAGCATTGTTTATTGAATTTTTGGGTTGAAATCTTATGTTGTTTGTAATTGTTTGGTTTGAATGTGATAAGGCAATTAGCTTTGGCTCTCCCACACTCAAATAATTATCGTGCTCTCGTGCCTCTGGAAATCTTTGTTGTGCGTTTGTGGTTGTCATCTCCAGCTTGAACAAGTGAGTTATTCTCACCAGACAATATGTACCTATATAACTGATAAACCGACACCATTTGAATCTGTAATGTATATCATCATGTCATATATGTTTATATTATTATCATATGATGTTCACACCTGTTATTACACTTATTATATCATATGTTACTGTTATTTCATGCTGTTCTATTATTTATATCTGTTTATCACACTGCAAGTTCCCTGTAGATTAGAATCACTATGGGTTGAAATGATACATACCCGAACGGACTTTAGAATAGGGAAAAATCGTTATGGGCTGAAATGATAGGCCTGAATGGTTTTTATTTATTTTATTTAACTTGGGATTGCGGGTTTGAAATGATAGAACCCGGATTTTTTTATTTTTAAACTACGGATTGAAATGATACATATCCGTATCACTTGACCTAGGCTAGAAAACTATATACAGGCCCGTGGTTATTTTATAAAGTGTTTTGGATATTTTTAAGTATTTTAAAAATATAAATTTAGGAAATTTGATTTAAAATGATTTTGAAATATTTTGAATTAAAGAAATTATGATTTTTCTATGTGTTAAAAATGAAATTAATGAATGGTTTAACTGGATTTTTGAAATATAATTTAAGTGGAAATTTGGAATTTTGGTTAAAAATGATATATAAGTTATATAAATAAAATGGATATTAAATTTTATTTGGAAATGGTAAATATGATAATTTGATTAAATTTGAATTTAAGTGATTTATTAAAGTATTATTGATTTTTCTATGAATTTAAGTGGTTAAATAAATGAATGTTTAAAAGTGATCTTTTAAAATATAACTTGACTAGGAAATGTGAAATTTGGTTTTAATTAAAGGTTTAAGTTAATTAAATAAAATTGCAAATTTAGTTAAATTTGTGAAATGGTAATTAAGCTCTAAATTTGATTTGACAGCATTTTTGAAATGTATGTAAAAGATATTACATCATTTTGTAATTGTTGTAGTTGTTTAAATGAACTAAAGAGTTAATTTGGAATAAAGGCTATTATAGCACTTTGTAAGTGCTGTAGTGGTTAAACTTAACATTTAAGTTTATTTTAATTTTAATGGAAATATATTACAGCATTTAAGTGCTGTCGTTTTGTTAAATGAACTATTTTAAACTATAACTTTACATAGCATTTTGTAAGTGCTACAGAAACTATATTTTGTTGTTTTAATAAATTTTAATGAAAAATAATCTTTGGAAAATGATATAATTTTGGAAATAAAATGTTAAAAATGCTAAAGAAAATGAAGAGACATTTAAATGGGTTTAAATGGAAGAATTTGATTTTTATGTGAGTTTAAAATGGTATTTAAATTTAATAAAAAGAATGGATTCAAATGGTATTTAAATGAAATATAAATGAATGATGTTTTGAATAATATTTTGATATTTTGAAATGTATATATATGATTTTGAATTTATGAAATGTGGGATATTTAAGCTTTGAAATATACTAAAGATTGAATATTGTATTTTGTGAATTAAACCTATATTTGAAATTTATAAGATTTGAAATGGTTTGTTAGTAAACTGAATTTGAGTTGAAAATGATGGTTTGAAATAAAAATTAAAATTTGGAATTTGGATTTAATTTAATAAATTTGTAAATTTGTAGAATTAAAAGATGATTTCAAATATATGTTTTCGAAATGTTGTGATTTTTAAAGTATAATGATTTCAAATGTTTTAGTTTCAAAAGAATTATAACTTTGAAAGTATAGACTATTTGAAAGGTGAATATATGTTTGAAATGGAAATGATATTGTTTTGAAATGGGTATAGTTTTGAAATAAAAATGATTTTTGGTTTCGAAGTATAACTATCAAAGATATGATATTTTGATATTGAGATGATTTGAAATTTAAGTTTTGGAAGATATGATATTTTGGAATATTGAAATGATTTGGAAATGATAAATCTTTATTTTGATAAAGATATGGTTTGAAATGATATTTTATTTTGAAGTAAAGTATTGTTTTTAAAAGTTATAACCACGGGTTATAATAACGATTGGTTGGCAAAGAGACCGGGATCGGATATGGACATACTCTCTGTCGATACCGAAAACCACTTTGACAACCGTGTACGCGGTGGAGATTCCAGAATGAAGTAGGATGGTGGCGACGATCCTAAGGTATATACGTGGACCCAACTCCCATGAGTTGGCATAAGGTGGCTAAAACAGGAGCGATTGACGGACCAATGAGGTAGCACCTCTGATCGGACACACTTCTTCGATACCATTCTATTACTTGTGATTGATTTGGTGGCCACCCTTGATTGGGAGTGTTGTTCGAGGTGGGCGGTAGTGGCTGCTATGCGTCACCACTAGTCCGGATGCGTAATTGGTATATCTACCCTGGCATTGCCTAGTTGTGCCGTGTCACCTACCATATCGAGCTTTACTACGATTATGATTTTAAGATCCGACCGCGTTAAGGTTCTCCATCCCCTTAGCGCTATTTTCTATATGATTATACTTTACTAATTAGACACTACTGTATATAGCGTATATTACTACATAGTAAATAGTTTAACGGATCCTTAAAGAATGGGCGATCCCAAGCATTCTTTAAGTTACTTGTACCTTTATTACAGTTCACTTGAGTTGGTTTATATTATATAAGTATATATTGTCCTGACTCGAGTGTTTTGTGTTTTGGTTTATGCTCGGGTCAGCCTGAGTATTCACAGATTTGGATTTCCACCTTCTGGAGATTTGAATCGCTGGAGATTATCTACTAGTCTTGTTCTATCTACTTCAGTTATGTTGCTCTGTTCAGCTTGTACTTGGTTATCTTATTTATACTTCTGTTGTACTCTATTTCTTCTATTGTATCTTATGTACTCTGATATATTTATATAGTAGCTTCATGAACTACTATTTCTTTTACTTCCGCTGCATTATTTTACTCTGTGTCTGTGACCTGTGATTATATTTATTTACTGCATATTCTGAGATTTGCCAAATTTTATTTACAACGTGGTATTTTGAGCAATTCAATTCCGGCATGAGTGTCTACCTATACACTTATAATGGATGCGAATGGTTGAAAATATCGGGTCGTTACACTCTCCAGCTCCAGAAGAGGCCGCTTGACTTCCTTCCTGATTGCTTCTTTCCGCTGCTTGCTTCCTTGTTGGTGGTCTAGCCATTGCTTTCTAGGATCCAAGTTCCTAACTTCAAAATTTCTGAGTTCAATTCTCAGTGAAAGCACCAAAGTGTTAGCTTCAAAATTGGTCACTAACACCCAAATCTAGTTGAAAGCACCAAATACCAGTCACAGCTCACAGACAGAATGTAAGTAGAGAGTAATAATGCGAAGAACAGTAAAAGTTAAAATGAAAGCAGTAAAGAACAACAGATTTTATAGTGGTTCGGCTAACTCCGACCTACGTCCACTTAGAAGTTTGCTTTTTATTGCTGTAATAATTGATTACAGTTACAAAATGGCAGAGTCGCCTTAGCCTTAGAAAAGAGAAAGTAAGAGAGCAGAAAGAAGATCCTCCATCTGGAGACCCACATGCTGTATTTATAGGCAAAACCAGGTTGTTGGGCCTCCTGAGTAGTTTGGGCCCATCAAGGTCATAGCCGAACCCTACTTCATTATGCCGACCGATCCAAAGCAGTTGGTATGCCGAACGTGGAGAGGTGCGAGGTATCGAGGTACCGAGGTATGGAGGTATCGAGGTACCGAGGTATGGAGGTGCGAGGTGCAATGCCGAGCGAGGTGAGGTATGCCGAACGAACTATCCAATGCCGAATGCTCCCTGATGCCGAACGATCCATCCAATGCCGAACGAGATTTATGCCGAGCGCTCCATCCAATGCCAAACGAGATTTATGCCGAGCGCTCCATCCAATGCTGAACGAGATTTATGCCGAGCGCTCCATCCAATGTCGAACGATCCTTAATGCCGAACCTCCATTATGCCGAACCATGTCTAATGCCGAACAGTTTCTAATGCCGAGCGCCCATCATGCCGAACGATCTCTAATGCCGAGCACCTCTAAATGCCGAGCGCTTCTGGATGCCGAGCGCTACTGAATGCCGAGTGCTCCTGGAATGCCGAACCACTCATGTATGTCGGATACCCTATGTATGCCGAGTACTCTTGAATGCTATTCGAACGTGAATGCCAGATGAACTATTTGTGCCGAACCTCCACCATGCCGAACCATGTTTAATGACGAACCATGTTTCCTAGACCCAAATTATAGTTGATCCATCTTTATCCAATCATATTTCCATCTCCCAAGCACGCTGCGTCATCCATCCATCCAGTCGACTGAATCCATCGTACACCAACCTCGACGAACGTGCAGTCGATTAAGTTAAACCCGCCTGTCCACGGCCTTGTAAAAAGGCGGGTTAACACCTTACGATAACCAAAACATTTCATATCAAAATCCTCTAATAGTATAATAATGTCTAAGTACAAATACTTAAATCAAATAGCTGAAATTGTTACATTAATTAAATTCTAGCATACTAGGCTCTACAATCAAAACCGTAAAGGCACGTAGGGAGAATGGATTTCCAGCTGAATGACTAGGCACTGGGGTACCACCTGTCACGGTACCTGTCTAAAAACACCGTATCGAGGACTACTCCGGGATCCCCTGCAACACAAGACCGGACTACCCCTTACTGGATAGCCCGAATAAGATCACCCCGCGGTTGGGATCAGCAACCGCCCACACAGCCGAAATAAAAAGGGACTCTAGATAGAGGAGACCTTACCCGACTTGGGAGCTACCCACTTAGCCTTGTTGCATATCCCCTGATTTTCAGTCATTCTCGGTTGATGAGGCTCGAGGCTAAGCGTTACCATTTTCGAAATATTCACTTAGAATGCTCATTGTCCTCCAATGACAATGTACTGATAGCATTCATCCATACAAGTCCGTTCTCGGTCCGAACGAAACCGAAGGCACTATTCCTACTACATCCATTTTGGAATCACCCTCGGGATTAGTAGCGATTAGCCCTTGCACTTCACTGCTCCATCTTCGACTCCAAGTTCTTGTCTTCGTTTTGAAAACGTACTCGTTGGATCGAAGTGGTTTTCGGATCACAAATCCGATCACTGGTCTCTTCGAAACAACGTTTGCTATTTCCGGTAAAATCAACCCCGGTTCTTTAGGAAATAAACAGACAAAAATAAGATCAGAGATCACCTCCTAACCGTTAGTGGACGGATTTCCTTAAAAACGTCCCAGAAAAACGAACGAGTTTATACGTACAGTATAGCACCTCGAACGGTAACTGTACCATATAATTCCCGTACTTCTCCTAGATATTTCCAAAGTTATATTTGGGTCCAGATTTGATAGTCGGTTATTTAACTATCAAATAAATAATCAATTCAACCAAATATTTCATTCCCACTGAAAAACACCAAGTCTTATTTAATTTAGATTTCAAATAAATTAAATCACTTTATCCAAAAATACACTTAAAATATTTAAAGTAAAGCTTCTTAAATCACTTTATTCAAAATAATAGTTATGAAATTTTATAATAATTTTCCCAGTAAAACTTTAGCCAAAAACTACTTTTAAAATAAAGTTATTAGATAAAATATTAATATTGAATAATTACCCTTTTTAAAATAATAATACTGATTTAACCTTTAATAATAATTAACCACAATAACTAACTTAATTAATGTTTACTTTAAAAAATTTAAAACAATTAAATAATAAATTTTCCTAAAACATTCTTTTAAAACACCTTTAAAACTTCTAATTTATACTTAAAAATCTTTCTTTGAAAACATACTTAGCTTTTCAGGAAAATACACTTTCCACTCCAATATAGCCCGTCTAATCCTTTATAAATCCTTCTCGATTTATCTCTAGTTTAAATTTTACGTTCCAACTCCGTAAATTCCCTTTTCTACATTTTAAAAAATAAAACCACTATTTATTTTTAAAACGAATTACCATTTCCTTATAAATTCCCATCGTGAATTTATAATTTCAAATTATCCACTGATAAATATTTCACTTTATTTATAAACCCAGTTTATAAATTCCATAGTCTCATTCTCCTTCTAATCAATGTTTCAAAACACTTAATCGATTTTTAAATCGATTTTCTTGAATTAAATTCCATTTTAAAGTTTTATTTCTTGATTTACTCAAGTTTATTCCAAAATCTATAAATCCCAGATTCACTACTTTATTATGATTTAAAACCTTGTTTAAATCTAAAATATCAATTTCATACTCTATTTCAAAATTCTCCTTTTATTTTTCCCAACTTATTTAAATCTAGAATTTAAAAATAAATCCTTTAATTCTTAAACAATATCGCTTAAGTCCTCAAAACTCTTTATTTCCCATTTATTCAAAATCCCTATTTTTTCATACTCGGAATTTATTTAATAGAACTTTAAAATCAAACCCTTTTACCCTTTTTCCAAATTTATTCTTTTTAATTTATCCACTTTGCTATAACATTTAACTTAAAGTTTTCCTTTTATTTCCTTCAAAATTCCAATCTTTATATATTTGATATCTTAAAATACCAAAATATATTCATCCAAACCATAGCATTCAAATAATTTCAATTTACACTATAATCTATCACAGATTATCAAATAAATCGTATCACTGAATATGAGTATAAATTTCAATATTTTTGAGGAATCCAGTTGGATCCCTCCAACCTGTTTCCCTGCATCCACAGATGTTAGCACAATATAAAAATTCCAATCCCACTTCGAGGGGGATATAGCGGTATATAGGGTCATCCGCTATTATGCGGGGCGCATGGGGTCTCATCCGCTATATAATGCGGGAATATCAATCACTCCAATAGATAAATATATATATACTATTATATATAATACCACACCCAGACTGATAATAATAATCATATTCAATCAATCAACCAATAATTTAATTTTTTTAACTATTTGAATTAACCAGTAATCCAATTTGAGTGAGATTAACTCACCTTTGATTTTATTTGCAACCCAATCCAATCTCGACTTGGTTTCACGATTCTTGACCTTGCATAAACATTTTATAGTTTTATTAACATTTGAAATAATCGAACAGTCAACTACCATTTATTTATTTAATTTAAACTAATAATTTAAATTTAAACTAATTTCCCTATGATAAATAAGTTTTAGTAACTAAAATAATTAAATAAGTCAATTAAACAGGTTAATCACCTTAATACATATTTTTAAAATTAGACAGTAGGTTTCCAACGTGTATACGTATATTTATTTATTTATTTACTTATTTTTATTTTTTTGAAACTACATATATACTTATAAAATAATCTATATAGATTTTTAAAAAAAAACTAATATTATATAAACTCCACGAACATTTAAATTTCCCTTTTTTTCTTAATCACAAGGTACTTGATCAACATCCACAGTAATTAAAATGTCAAATAGCATATATTATTTCTTTTAAAAGTTACAGAAATTACCGAGACAGACTCTGGCCACGAACGAAGGCTGCACGCCACCACCATCTCTATGCGCATCTTCATCACCATCTCCGAACAACCCAGCTCGAACGAAAATGCACTCGACTTCGACCGCACGCCATCAGGCATGGCTCTCCTCTCCACCGCAGTTGACGCCTGACCTACTAGGAAATTATTGAGTTCCCTCCTACGCGCGCGCCTCCAGTCGTGACGTCGACCAACCCCAATAGCGCGTGACTCCCAACGTACTTCCCCCCTTCGTCTGATGCGTCGCTCTGCCAAGACCCCGCCTCTAGCCTTCCATCGATGCTAATACGAACGAAAGGCACGCGATTCAATTTCCATTATATAATAATTTATTTTTTTTGGATATAAACGAATTCGAATCGAATTCGTATCAGAGGAGAAGAGGGGTTGGGGAGGAACGGCTTAGAACTGGAAGGAGTATTTAAAAAAAACCATGATTCCCTTCATTTAAAATGTTGATTAGGTGTTAGTTCGGCCATTAATTTTTTTCCAAAGCAAACTCTTTTTTTTTCTCGTTACTTTCTTTTCGAAACTATCTACATTTTTAAAGGAAGAATGGGGGTAACAGGAAGGGATGTTAGCATGTGTAGTTGAAGGCTACAGTATTCTGAAATGAAGAGGAAAAGCACTGATGTGAAATTATTTCAGCTGAAGGTTGACTGGTATATATGAATATATATATATATATATATATTATTTAAATTTAAATCGTCTCGAATTTGCAACTCAAAATCTCAACCTCCTATCAAGATGTGCCGCTAGGCGTTCATAATGTTATACCCCTATTTCGAACGCAGTGGAAAAGGTTTCGAGTCCTAATTCGATCGTATGGAGAAGATAGCTTTTTGGACCCAATTATTATATTGAATTCGATATTAATTTCAACGCGTTTCTATACCGTACGGCCAAACAATAACTCCAACAGCTACGAAATTTGAAATCTAATAATAATACACTATTACGGATCCAATGGAACAGGTTTCGTCGAATTCTGAGACTGTGCACCGGAAGGCTATTTTAGATATTAATTTAAATACTATATTTTCAAAACTGAACAAATCACTGTTAAATTCAATTTTAACACTTTTTTTATCTTCGGTATTATCAATATAAATTTTATAAGCCTTTAAATTATTTTTAACAAGCTTTGAATTTCAGATTCGATATTTTACCTAACTCCCAATTATTTAATTCAATAATTAAATTATCAAATAAATAATGATATTTGAAATTCAAGTCAAAAATTAACCTTTCAAATATTTAAAATCAATTAAATATTCCAATTTCAAATATCCAAAATTCCGGGTCCTTACATTCCTCCCCCCTTATAAGAATTTCGTCCTCGAAATTGCCAGGTACGAAGAATGGCCCAAAACCCAATAACTAATTTCCAAACCACATAGTTTCAAACAACTTCCCAAAACAATATTTTGTTCTTCAAAGACACACTATCACCCTTACTAACTTTTCCAACTCACCCATAGATTTCAAATCAATTACTATTATATATAATACCACATCCAGACTGATAATAATAATCACATTCAATCTATCAACCGATAATTTAATTTTTTTAACTATTTGAATTAACCGGTAATCCAATTTGAGTGAGATTAACTCACCTTTGATTTTATTTGTAACCCAATCCAATCTCGACTTGGTTTCACGATTCTTAACCTTGCATAAACATTTTATAGTTTTATTAACATTTGAAATAATCGAACAGTCAACTACCATTTATTTATTTAATTTAAACTAATAATTTAATTTTAAACTAATTTCCCTATGATAAATAAGTTTTAGTAACTAAAATAATTAAATAAGTTAATTAAACAGGTTAATCACCTTAATACATATTTTTAAAATTAGACAGTAGGTTTCCAACGTGTATACGTATATTTATTTAATTTTATTTTTTTGAAACTACATATATACTTATAAAATAATCTATATAGATTTAAAAAAAATCTAATTTTATATAAACTCCACAAACATTTAAATTTCCCTTTTTTTTTCTTAATCACAAGGTACTTGATCAACATCCACAGTAATTCATATTGAAGGCTGCACGCCACCACCATATCCACGCCCACTTTCATCACCATCTCCGAACAACCCAGCTCGAACGAAAATGCACTCGACTTTGACCACACGCCATCAGCCACGGCTCTCCTCTCCACCGCAGTCGACGCCTAACCTACCAGGAAATTGCTGAGTTCTCTCCTACGTGCGCGCCTCATGTCGCGACGTCGACCAACCCCAACAGCGCGTGACTCCCAATGTACTTCCCCCCTTCGTCTAATGCGCCGCTTTGCCAAGACCCCGCCTCTAGCCTTCTATCGATGCTAATGCGAACGAAAGGCACGCGATTCGATTTCCATTACATAATAATTTTTTTTGGATATAAACGAATTCGAATCGAATTCGTATCAAAGGAGAAGAGGGGTTGGGGAGAAATGACATAGAACTGGAAGGAGTATTTAAAAAACTGTGATTCCCTTCATTTAAAATGTTGATTAGGTGTTAGTTCGGTCATTAATTTTTTTCAAAATCAAACTCTTTTTTCCTCTCGTTACTTTCTTTTTGAATCTGTCTGCATTTTTAAAGGAAGAATGGGGGAACGAGAAGGGATGTTAGCGTGTGGAGTTGAAGGCTACAGTATTCTGAAATGAAGGGGAAAAGCACTGATGTGAAATTATTTCAGCTGAAGGTTGACTAGTATATATGAATATATATATGTATATATATATATATAATTTAAATTTAAACCGTCTCGAATTTGCAACTCAAAATTTCAACCTCCTATCAAGACGTGTCGCCAGGCGTTTAGAATGTTATACCCCTATTCCGAATGCAATGGAAAAGGTTTCGAGTCCTAATTCGATCGTATGGAGAAGATAGCTTTTTGGACCCAATTATTATATTGAATTCGATATTAATTTCAACTTGTTTCT
Organism: Allium fistulosum; assembly: GCA_030737815.1. Taxonomy (NCBI): domain Eukaryota; kingdom Viridiplantae; phylum Streptophyta; class Magnoliopsida; order Asparagales; family Amaryllidaceae; genus Allium; species Allium fistulosum. The sequence goes on along the minus strand of CM060908.1, from coordinate 406,235,398 downwards.
ATACCGTACGGCCAAATGATAAATCAAACCGCTACGAAATTTAAAATCTGATAATAATACTCTATTATGGATCCAATGGAACTGGTTTCGTCAAATTCCGAGACTGTGCCCCGGAAAGCTATTTTAGATATTAATTTAAATGATATATTTTCAAAACTGAACAAATCACTGTTAAATTCAATTTTAACACTTTTATTATCTTCAGTATTATCAATATAAATTTTATAAGCCTTTAAATTATTTTTAACAAGCTTTGAATTTCAGATTCTATATTTTACCTAATTCCCAATTATTTAATTTAATAATTAAATTATCAAATAAATAGTGATATTTGAATTTCAAGTCAAAAATTAACCTTTTAAATATTTAAAATGAATTAAATATTCCAATTTCAAATATCCAAAATTCCGGGTCGTTACAGATCTTTAACCATAGGACCCGTAGAATAATTGATTGGGCTTAGAAGATTGGGATGTCAGGTCAGTAAAGTGACACAACAGAAATCTGCCCATCACCCAAAGGCTACCGGTAGTTGTGTACACGTATTACTGATGTGGGACATCACTAATCATCGGACCCGTGGGAAACAATTATGGGAACGATAGGATCTGCTTAGGGATTAGAAGTATTAAGTGGTTGTTTGAGGGCCCGCCTCTTTCCTAATTAAAAGGTATTAAATGGTCTGAATTATCGATTAGGAGCGGTAGTTGAAGTCTCAAGAAGGATCCGCTTTGCGTTTGAGATATTAAGTGACTGATATAGGGTCTGCCTCTCTCCTATAAATAAGTACCAAGTGGTCCAGTGAGATTCCAAGCAATGCCATCTAGATAGTACTAGTGAGGAGTTCGCCTTGGGGTTAGGTATTAAATGACAAAGGCCTACCTAGAATATATGTATTAAATGGTCAAGGGTCTGCCTAGTCCTTATTAATAAGGTATTAAGTGGCTTAGGTACTGTCTCTCACATGGCTAAGACTTTCATGACGATAGAAGCGTTAGTAGTACGACTGTTATGTATTATAAAGCCATAAATAATGGTCAAAGATCTCTGTAGCTATGACCAATAGACCAACGATGATGATGCTAGGAGCCCGCTTCATATTTGGAAGTATTAAGTGGCTAATAGACTTACGTCGGTATTATGTACCTTGGGAAGGGTGGGTAGATGAATTGTGCTAGGTAGGAATATTGTATGTGCAATATTAGGTTAATTTGGTTAACCTTAGAATAGTAGACACAACAATTAAATGGAAACCAATTGGCATAAATTTAAGTTGTGGACACTGTATAGATTTTCCAGTCACCTGAACGTTGTTCTAACCCTCCCTCCTCATTACAACCCATAGGATATTAGAGGAATAGGTCGCTAGAGCTGGAAGTGATTGGTTGTTGGAGAAGTCTTCTTTTCTCTCATGCTCGATGCTGATGTGGCAATCCGGTATCAAGGAATACCATTAATTCCAAGGTAATAGTCATAATCAGTATTTATATTCTATTATTGTTTCCGCTATGAGTTTAGAATTTTATCCATCTCTGATAATGCTCATGCTTATTTGCAGGTACTAAATCCAACGATCTGTGCTTTGATGGACTTAGGTTTCGATTTTTATCGAAATTTTGGCCCATAAAAGTGCTGGTTCTTAATATATCGATTCATCAGTCAAGACTAGATTATGTAACACTCTCCAAATATTGAGCAGTGCATTACTCATGGATGTTGGGGGACTAAGAGGTTTCTTACTGATAGTTATTGGATAACTATCGATGACGCACTCGAGATTTTTCTGTTGATTAGTATAAATAAGGTTAGATAGGATATCTCAAAATGACGATGTTACACAGTTACGCCAACCTATAAATACCATGAAACTTCAATATGAATACTCTACTTTGATTATAATTAAATTATGACATGACGATCTATCGAGTGACTATAGTTGGGTCTGAATTGAAGCATTATAAGTGAAACACTATTCAATAGAGAATTCGTCTTTTTAGTTATAAGAAGTTAGTATCACGATCAACAGTTGTTAACTCAAAGTCAAAGTCTCTGGCTAGAGCAGTATGGTTAATAATCAATGTTATTATTAAACCAAAGATTTTATGCTTCGACTAACCAAGTTGAATGTGGACGATATTGGAATTTTGACCAAAACCAATCCCAAAAATCCTAAAGTGATATAGTTTTGAGGAAGTGCCAAAATGTTACACCACTAGCTAAGGTGATGTATGAACGTTAATATTCGAATTATTCGATATTAACCGTTGATTGATTTTACACCTTTGAGTCGCATGACCATAATGATGAATTAACTGAAAAACCACACAATTTAATTAATTTATAAAATATTGTAAGTTAATTAATATTCAAGAAATATAAATTATTATTTAATTTATTTGATGTTTGGAAGTTATTTGAAATTATTTGAATGCATATACAAAAATATGTTTGCACGGAACAGTATATGACAATAATATATGATGCTGGTGTATTTTCAAATGAATTTAAATAAAAGATAATTGCATGAAGTGTTTTATGGAAATTTTATGCTCGGGGGGTAAGTAATTTCAGCCATACCATGTGAAAAGAGAGGAGTGAAAAGAGAGAAAATTAGGAGAATTGGTTATGGAAGTTCTAATTATAAGAATGAGAAATATTTCATTCTTTTAATTAAAACAAGTCCACTAATTCATTTCCTAATGACATTTTTTAGTTTTCATTCACTTTTCTCTTCTCTATCACTAACCTTCTATGGTAGAAAACAAAATGAAGATTTCCAAAATTTTATAAACTCCAAATCAAAAGCAAGCATCAAATAAAATGAAACATAAGTGATTCATCCATCTGTTGCAAGGAATGAATGCAGATCTTACAGATCTGATAAGATTTTTTTCATTCAAGGCGTGAATTTTAGGCTACATTATAAGGGAATTATTCGATCTCATTTTGATTATATGTTACGCCATGTGAGCATAGTTTAAATCCAATGTTATGCATCCCTTTTGATTATATTACATCTTGTTTGTATACTTTATACAACGAATTTATGCGTGTCTAAGTTATCTAATCTATTATTTTTAAATTAATGTTCAATAATTAAAAAAAGAGAATTTAAAACTAACTTTAATTAGTTAAAATAATTTTGTAAGATATTACATATACAAATATAAGTGAAATACATATTCGTTACTTGAAATAATTTAATGAAACTGAATATAAGTTTCATGTATATATTTTCAAAATATAAACACATTTGGTTATTATATACATATGTTTATATATATTATTTCAAATCAAAATTTATAAGAGGACTTTTGTATAAAATTATAAATCTAACCTTGGATTCTTCCTAAATAAAAGGTAGTTTTCAAATAATTAATTTTATATTTCAAAACATATAAAGTTATAAGTTATACATATATATGTGATTCTGAATTTAAATTGTAGTTTGTTATTATTTATATATACATACGTGTGTGTATACATACATACGTACGTGTGTGTGTGTGTATAATTTCAATTCAATTTTTTTAAAGAACTTCTGTTTAAAAGCATAAATTTAACGTTGAATGCTTCCTAAGTTAAAACTAGATATCAAAATGTTGATTTTAAATTTTATAACGTATAAAACTTGTCATAACTAATATTAACACATAAAACTTATCATAACTAATTTTAATATGTATAAAGGTTTAAGTATTCAAATATTGATTTAAAATGGCACTGAATGAATGAGTAAAGTCCTCCACCTTTTGCTCTTTATAAATGCCTACTTAACCTCATTAACTATAAAATTAAAAAAAATAAGTAAACTATTGTCAATCGGTTAAAATAATTTTATAACATACTATATTTTTTTTTGTAAATGGGTAAACTTTTATTAAGGCATTACAGCCCAAGAACAACCCAGGTTGGACCAATACAAAGTACAGACAATCACTAAAGTAACTGAACCCTTTCCAAAAAACAACTTTACATCTTCCTCACACAGACTACACAAAGTCATGGCGGCTGATAGCTCGTACCTGGGATTCCTCCCTCTGGATAATTCTGATCCTCTTCTACAACACGAGCTGCGTCTTGTACCTGCCTGGTAAGAAGATTCCCCTTAATCCTTTTAAGAATTAACTGCATGTCTCCTCTTGCTAGCTTGCTAACTTCCATTTGTCTTCTATGTTTGCTTTGGAAAATTCTACGATTCCTCTCCTTCCAAATGTTCCAAACAGTCACAGTGATGGCGATTTTGTTCAATTTGGATTCAATGTCTTTGTCTCGTCCTCTCTGAGTCAGGTAATCGATTTGTTCAACTAAGTTATTAGAGTGAGGAGTTAAGTTTAAGTACTTGTTGCACGAATTCCACACCAGGATAGCATAATCGCATTCAAAGAATAAGTGTTCATGCGTTTCTAAACTCTGATTGCATAGGATACAGTCAGTTTCATTTATCAATCCCCATTTCGATAGCCTATCTCCGGTAGGTAATCTTTTCATTATTACTTTATAAGCAGTGAATGCCATTTTCGGGTTATTGACATGGTCCCATATGATTTTACTCCATGTTGCTTTACTGTCTTTTAGCCTGATTTCATTCCAAGTAGCCTTAGTGGAGAAGTCATTACCAGTTGGCTTCCAAACCCATAAGTCTGTCTCTCTACCATAATAAATAGGCATGTATTGAATAACTTCCTTTTTATCTTGATTTATTGGCAGAGAAGAACAATCCCACCTATTGTTCCTTATCACTTCTTTCAATTTAATCTTCGGGCATCCAAAATCAGAGAAAGTATGAATTCCTAGTATGTCAATCAATGATTCACCTTGGATCCAAGGATCACTCCATAAGTCAGTTTCCATTCCAGTTGCTATTTTACGAGTACAAAGTGAAGCTAATATGTCTTTGGTCTTCAATATTGCCTTCCAGTTTGTTGAAGCATTATTATCAATGGGCATTTTCCAGAAATTACCTTTGATGTATCTTCTCCTCATCCAATTACCCCATAATCCTTTACCATTAATAATTCTCCAGGCTTGTTTATGGGTGTGAACTGTTCTCATATCTTTAAGTCTTCTAAGACCCATACCCCCTTCAACTTTGGGCCTGCATAATTTGTCATATTTGATCTTGTGTATGCCACCTTTCCAAATGAAATCAGCACAAACCCTTTAAATTTTTAGGATAGAAGCATCAGGAAGTTGAAATGTTTGCAGCCAAAAGTTAACTTTAGAATGAATAACAGTGTGTACCAATTCTATTCGACCTGCAAGAGACAACAGTTTGGAACTCCATCCCTGCATTCTATCCCTGATAGAGGAGATGAGGGCTGCACATTCTCTGTCTGTAATTTTATTTGAAGATAATGGGATCCCTAAGTATTTGACTGGCAAGTTACCTTCCTTTACTTTTAGGAGATCCATCACCTCTGCTCTCCCTCTACAAGTTTTGTTAAAGTAGCACTTGGTTTTCTGTTCATTCATTTTTAGGCCAGCACACTTTTCTAATTTGTTAAAAATTTCTTTGATAGCTGAAGCTGATTCTTTACTGGATTTTATACAGATGAGCAAGTCATCTGCATAGAGTAAGTGACTCACAGTAGGCTGGAAGTTATATAGTCTGAATAAGCTTATGATGAGTAGCCAACTCCATTTGTAAAGTGAAGTATTCCATGGCAATTGCAAACAAATAAGGGGATAGAGGGTCACCCTGCCGAATGCCTCTATTGGACCCAATGAAACCTTTTGGTATGCCCTTAATCAGGATAGAGAAGGTAGGTGTAGATATACATTCGTTTATTAGATTCACAAAATTTGTAGGAAATCCCATAGCAAAGAGCAAGTGGATAATAAATTGTCTACTAATTTTATCATATGCTTTGTGGAGATCAACCTTTAGACAGAATTTATCAGTGCCTGGTTTATTGAAATTCCTTACCAATTCATGAGCCATAAGCAAATTTTCAGAGATGCTTCTACCTTTAATGAAAGCGCTTTGACACTCGGAAATGAGATCAGGTAATATCATCTTCATTCTGTTGCATAGAATCTTGCTTAGAATTTTGTATATCACATTGCAACAAGAAATAGGCCGATAATCCTCAATTTTTGAAGGATTGTCTACTTTAGGAATAAGGCTAATGAAGGTGTGATTGATTTCTTTAAGAAATTTTCCTGTTTGTAGAATTTCCTGCATAGCTGATATAATTTGTTATTTCAGGTCACTCCAATGGAGAATGAAGAATTTGGAGCCGAATCCGTCGGGTCCTAGACTGGATTCGATATGAATGGAGTTCAGAGCTTCCAAGACTTCAGCCTCAGTAATTTGTCTGGTCAACATCCTTCTGCCTTGGGAATTAACCTGTCTCCTACATTGAATGCTTGGTAAATTAGTACAGACTTCACCATTAAACAAATCATTATAATATTTGATTGCTTGCTCTTCAAATTCTGCAGCATTGATTGTTAAGTTTCCTTCCTGGTTAATAATATGTATGTTATTGTTCTTATTACTGCGAATAGCCATTTTAGCATAGAAGAATTTAGTGCATTCATCCCCTTCAGTTATCCATTTCTCCTTTGCTTTTTGTTTGAGTTCAGCAGCTTTAGTTCTAAGAGCTTCTTTTAGATTGCTTTGATTTAGATAATAGTTACGCCATGTGTTGTCATCATCAGCACCATTATCTATCACAGCCAAAAGTTCTTCACATTTCCCCTGCAGATTAGATATCAGGTCTCCTTCCTTTGGTCTACATCTGTTCCAATTCTTTATGTCAATTTTAACTTTTTTTATGAGTTGAATTAATTTATAGCATTGAGAACCCTCAACTCTTGATAATTCACTGAATTTTGTAGCTTCTTTGTAACCTTCAATTTCATGCCAGTGATTGCAATATCTGAAAGGCTTGCCTTTGACTACCAGACCTTTATCTACTAAGTCAACAAGAATAGGACTATGGTCACTAGTAGATGGGGGAGAATATTTACTTTAATGTTAGAGAACATAGTAATACACTTCACATTTACAAGCACTCTATCTAATCTACAGGATATCTTTTTATTCTCACCACTTCTCCATATGTATTTCAGGCCACTTTGGACAGGTTCAAGCAACCCCGCTTCTTTAATGCAGTTATTGAATTCCTTTAACTGGGAAACTCTCATGGTAAGACCTCCTTTTTTCTCCTCTGCTCTGAGTACTGAATTGAAATCCCCTAGCGCAATCCAAGGGTTGTTAGTATTTTTACCTATATCTTTGATATCTTGCCATAGATTAATTCTTTGAGATGCCAAGTTACTAGCATAAACACAACTCAGAGTTAGTTTCAGACCACCCATATTAGTAGCTTCTATTGTTATGTGTTGATCATCTTTCTTCTGGAGACTGATATTCCAATTTAACTTATTCCATAGTAATAGGATGCATCCTTTACCACCTACATCGTTATTATGCATAAAGGACAATTCCTCTCCCAAAGAGTCAGTAAAAAAAGATAGATTATCATTATTGAATTTATTTTCTAAAACACTTATAATAGAAGGAGTAAGTTCTCCTCAAGTTCAAGAGGTCTAAACGTCTAACATCATTATTTAGACCCCTTACATTCCAACTAATTATTGACATTTGGAGATTGAAGGCCTACCCCTCAATTTCATAGGAGAAACCTCACGATTTAACTTCGCCTTTCCTTTAACCTCTTGATTCTGGAATTGTTTAGAGTATTCTAAATTTGTCTTTATGAATTTATTAGGTGTACTTTCCTCTATATCTGTATCTGAGTCCAGTTTATCCAGTTCAATTTTGTTAAGCTCACCTATTTCATCTGTTGTATCAGGCACTAACTCTGGTGACTTCCCAGCAGGGGTATGGTCCATTGCAGTTTCCACAGTATTTATCAATGATGGGTCAACTGTCTTTCCTTCAACTTCCAGGTCATCGGGAGTTTCCACAAGTGTTTCCTTTTGGTTACTAACTGCTATGCTTGAAAGTTCTATGTGTATAAGGGTCTCTTCAGTACTAGGTTCTATCTGTGCCTCATTTTGTTGTATATTTTGTGTAGGCTCAGATTGACTAGTCTCTTTTATTTGTTTTTGTCTCCACACCTGCTTAATAGGACCTATTACAGTTTCACACTGATCTGTAGAATGTCCAAAGCACTTACAATTGGTGCAGACAGGTGGGATGTGATCATACTCTACCTCCTGTAGATATATATTACCACTTCTATCTTTGGCACGAACCTGCTTTTTGATAGGATCACCAGCTTTAATTTCTACTAAGACTCTGGCAATCTTCAGTCTTTTAACATTTCTAGTGTAATCATCCATGGCCAGGGGGTTCCAATAAGACTTGCAATTTTACTAATACCACGCGCATTCCACAAGGAAAGGTCAAGATTCATCAGTTTAACCCATACAGGGTGTGTTTCCAACATATCTCTTTCTAATCTTAGGTTAGGTTCCCATTTCTTAGTGAAAATGAGTTTGCTATCAATGAACCAAGGACCTCCTTCCAAAACCTTTTTACAATCCAATTCACTAATAAATTTAATAAGATAAAATCCATTTCTCTTGGGAATACATCCCATTTACCAGAAGGTTTCCATTCTCTTTTAATGTAAGCATTGAGATGTATATAATAAGGTCTTTTCCCAGCTACATAGATATAAATGGACGTACCCCACATGCTTTTAGCTGAATTAAATACCTCTTCATCCAGATCCGCAAAGGGACCCTCAGCATCTTCTAGGGGTTCGAAATTATTAACCCCACCTACTATACACGTGTTACCTACAATAACATACTATATATATATATATATAAAGAAAACGTTGTATATTTATACATTTTATTGTTATTATTTGAATATAAAATCATGGGCAACAAAAGATATATAAAATAGCGAATGTGTCAATTATGGGATAAATCTCAGTACCTATAAACGTAAACATTAATCATGTACATTGTTTATGTGTTGCACTTGCACTGTGCACATATGAGTATTTGATACGCTCACTATATTGTATTTTAATTAAACTAAACTAAATTTAACCTTCCTTTTAAATAAATTAAATAAAATAATATTTTATTTAGAATAAATTTTAGATTGAATCTAAAATTAGTTTGACTTCATAGGCCCAAATAAGATCCATAATGAATTTTTTTTTTGAAATTCACCCATTTAACCCGCTTTCGCGTACTCAGATCTCCAACTAAGTCGTAACATTTGAACATGAAATAGTACTTACGTGTAAGATCAAAAAATAATGTTTTTTTTAATTTAGTAAATATAATATGCTACTATGCAGAAGCATTTAAACATGAGATACTACTATATAAAGTAAAATAAAAAAGTAAATGCCATATCTTTTGATTCAGTAAATAAAAAATGATACGTTATACTTATGAGTATACAGAGTAATACCATGTAGTATCATTTCACTTACAAAATGAACTATACAGTATCTTTATATGAAAAAATCTTGTAATAAAATAAACAAGCACAAATTGTTGCTATGTCATAGCATTTAAACGTAATATGCTACCACAAAATAGCATTGTAATATAAGATTACACGCTTTATTTACAAAATGGCATTACAATTCATAAAATACTGCTACAAATAAAAAACTATTACTACATATAAAGTAGCATTGTGAGCTAAAATAAACACTTCACCTAAAAAATGTTATTATTGTTCATAAACTGCCACTACTGTTAAAAACTGCTACTATAATTCATAATATGGTACTACGGTTCATAACCTACTAAAAAAATAAGATTATGAGCTAAATTATACAAGTTTTATCTGCAAATGCTATTACAATTAGCATAATACTACTACAATATAACATTACGCATAAATGTAAATAAATTCTTGTTTCAAAGAGAAATATAAAATACTAGATAGTATATTCGTTGTTGTTATCTTCTTCTTCTTCAATTTGAAGCTACTCCTTAACCACCATCACTGCATCATCTTCAAAACATAGGCGGCATTTTCATTGTCATTCCCACCACCAATGCACTCCATCCTTGAAACTGTCATGGTCGTCCAACGCTAAAACCCTAGCAGACCTCCTCTAATCAATCGTCGCCGCCATAGCAGCAATCATCCATCTCTAAACTTGCATCAGCATTCTCCCTACCAATCGTATAGATTGAAGTCCTAGTTTGTTGACGCCGCCACGTCCTTTTATTGACCATCCGGGCCTTCTATCACGTGTGATAATTTTATTGTGTCAAATTTGTCCTTGCGACAAAAAAAAATAAATGGGCTGTTCAAAGTTTTCCTTCAAAAAAGTTTCTTGTATGCGGAAGGATATCGGGTTTGAGCTTTTTCTAAAGTAATCAGATTCCATTATGTGCATTTTCTTTTACAATAGTTGGAGTACCTAATTGTAATGAAATTCAAAACCGGAATTGAAGCGGAATTTCTGAAACTTAAAAATGAAACCGAATTTTAGAAGATATACGTACCAGAATGGTACCGTGAAATTTTAAACACAGCTAAAACTTACAAATTCACCGTCATTCTTCCAAGTTCCAACAACATTTCTCAGGCTTTCATTTCGGTTTACTGAAAAACCAACTTCTACTAAAATTAGACAGCCGGTGATACAACAGAATATACATTAAAAACTACGACAAAAACAACTTGATTTTTTTACGCACAGGTTAATAAAACAACCCTGATTGAAAACAAAATAATAATAATAACAATCCTTACTTGCGGATACAATAGTTTTTGATCTTTCAAAGCCACAGGTAGAGCCACCAGAACGGTCATAACATTCTAGGTCATCAAAACATTGTGATCAAAGCTAATTTGTGGCATTATCAATTCTATGAAAAATCTAAAATCAACGATTTTGTTCATCGAATCAATTCAACATGCATGATAAAGAGAAACATTGCAGGCATCACCTCCAAGTCTGAGAGATTGCAGATAATAATTTCCTTGATAGGTAATTATTTGTTATTCTGATGATCTTTAATCAATATTAATCTATGATTTATTTGGAAATTATAATGATATTTTCTAATAAATTTTTCAATAGACAAACATTTTTGTGCTGACCATGGGAACGAAGGTGAAGGGCCTGTTAAAAGGTCTGAAATACATTTCTAATATTTTTGGTAAGTTAATGAAAATATATTGAAATAAATTCACATACATTCAGCTTCCTTAGTCTGCCTCCAATTTTTCTAACCATGTATAAAAGCTTCACAATGCAGAGTCGAATGACAAAGAGTCGGAGATGCAAATTGGTCTTCCAACCGATGTCAAACATGTTGCGCATATCGGTTGGGACGGTCCTCCTACTAATACGCCTAACTGGGTATCATTTCTCTTTCGGTAAATTAGAATGCTAATTTTTCATTTAAAAAGAAACACAAATTTTAATTTAGTTACTTGACTACGTAGATGGACGAGCTCAAGTCAGCATCATCGGAACAACTCTGTGCAAGCACTACAGGAGAAAGAAACATGGTTCATCCTTCCTCCTTATCCACTTCTCAAGGTTTGTAATGTCGACTTGTTATGCATGTCAACCTAAGCAAAATTGTTGTAAATGCACTTGTGTTTGTAAATCAACTGAAATTCAGTTATCACCTACATATACAATTTAGAATAATCAAATTTGATCCATAATGGAGGTGTAGATTTTGTAAACTTTGATATCTACTACATCAAAAATACAGTGATTAAAATTAAGAGGATGCAGTTTAATTAAACCCATTCCAGGAGCGTTATGGTTGTGGTTACCACTGTAGTTATCTTGAATCTTAACCACAATCGTTACTGGCAGTTAATAAACTGTTTATGATGGTTAACAGCATATGTTTAAATTTGAAACTTTTCACATATATACATAATCAATTATATATACACGATTGTTGATAAATAAATATGATTTTAAAAAAGCTAGTTTCTTTTCACAAAGATTGATCCTTACACTTTTATATGTCTCTTGGTGCCTCGGCCACACTAGAAATCATTCAGGGACAGAAATACCACCGCTGCATATATAAGGGACGCTATTTAAAGTTTAAACACAAAAAATGATACAATACATTTTGACCATTGGATCTCATTGTATTCATGATTGAACTTGAAATCGGAGGACAATTTGATGGTTAAGATTCACTGTTTCACCAACTTGTATCTCAATAAATCTTCTCACTTACATACTTACATGTACATGTACATACGTACATGTATAGTAAAACCAGTGAAAAAAAGTTGATGGTATGAGAATGCAGGTGCAGGCATATCGAGTGCCAATGATACATCATCAGTAGCGCCAGTACCGAAACCTTCAAGGCGTAACCATTCATCAGCATCAGCAGAAGCCAGCACGGGCTCACCGCGTGATGGCCGGCGTCGAGAATCAAGGCATTCTAGACGCAATCAGTCAGCAACAACAGATACTTCACCAGATCGTGAAACAAAACATTCTAGGCGCAACCAATCAGCTTCAGCAACAACAGATTCACCAGATCGGGAGAAGTCGAATAGGGGTTCCAGAAGAAGTAGAAAAGAACGTAATGTGACTAGTGGGGGCAGCAGTGAAATGGCCTATTACACTGCTCCATCATCTCCTCTTCAGGATAAGAACATTGAGGATAAGATCAGTGCCGAGGATAAACCTAAGCAAAAGCCAAGAAAGGGGAAGAGTTCTTCTTCTTCTTCAACGACTTCTTCTTCTTCTAATGGAGGTACAGCGTCGAAGTCTAAAAGTAAGCTGAAAGACGGTGAGAAAGTGAGATCGCGGGGTTTGAAACCAACGAGAGAAGATGACAATGAAGGCTGATTGTGATGGTGTACAATTTTCTTCTTCTTGTACAAACTGTTGATTTAGATGTGGAAACTCAATGCATGTGTAATATTTGATCATCTGCGGCGGTTAAACCATTGTTAGTTGTGAAGGATGTGAAAAAATAGAAATTAAGGTTATTAAATGTGAGATTTTTTTAATTAAAGTTGTAAGCTCCCTCGTGGATTCACTAATGCTTCACTTGATTGTCTGTTTTTTATTACCGGTTTTGACTAGTTTTGAACGGCTCCGTATTTCTTGTGTTGTCACAACCTTTGTTTGTATGTTTTTTTTCACAGCAGTTATTGTTGGTTATAAAATTGATGAAAATTGATGTAGTATAATTTTAATGGTAATTTCAATCCATCAAATTGAAGTGTTTTAGAGAATTCTAAACTTTTTTTTTCAATTACACTCATGCTAATTATATTGAAAGATTATTTTTCGTAAAACTAGAGAATAAATATAAAGATATATATGTAATGTTACTTTAGTGGAAAACTCTTAAAACCGGTGTATGTTAAACTCTCAATCATGTTTGGATCGGCTATAACAACACTTTAGGTAAATCAATCAAAACCGCTGCGATCGTTAATAGTCAAAACCGATACTCTCAAAACCTCTCATAACTGGTGCTACAAAACTCTTAAACGGAGCCTAAAAGGATCATCAAAGGATGAATGTGTGTTAGAAATTCTTAGTCCCCATTTCTCATGTTCCTATGTGCCTACCTAATAAAAACCATTGTAAGTTGTGAAGGATGTGAAAAATTCAAAATCCACCCGTATCTGTATCCAAAAAGGAGATACATATCTGATATTTGAAAAAATGTAGACAGATATGAATGCATCCACATCTAAAAATTATCTGTCCAATTTTTTTCAAGATTATAATTTATAGTGTTTATTGTTTTATTAAGTTAATAGTTTATATTATATGCACATCTAATGTATATTAACTGTTCAAAATTATTTATTATCATCATATTTGTTGACTTTACATACTTTTATAACCAGTGGAATTGAAAAAAAATGTTAAACCAAAATTTTCTATTTATGATTCTTGATTTATCGATCGTTAGCTTATAAGATAATTATTTGATATCCATTTGTAACCGCGGAAGTGAATATTATATAACTGAAAATAATTTCGGATGCGGATATAACACTATATGATAGAGTTAGGAGTATGCTCTATAGGAAATTTTATAATTTATTGTAAATTATTAACCTAGCAATCAATTCTTGTTTGTAATAAAATGTGTTTTCTTTCTGTTATATACTTGTTATAATATGTTATAAATAATTAAATGTTTAATTAAAGTATATTTAACAGAAAATCCATATATGGTGTATTTATGATGGTAATTATAAATAGCTGTGATCATGAGTATTGTATCACAATGAATGAAACACATCATTTTAAATATTCCTAGTCAAGATGTATCGAGACTGTATATCGATGTGTCCGTTAAGACTAAAGTACGTAATGCTCTCTAAATATTAGACAGCGTATTAGTCATGACTACTGGGGGTACCAAGAGGTTATGTGTTGATAGTTATTGGATAACTATAGAATGACTCATCCGATAGTTTTCTGTTGGTTAATATAACTAAGGTCAAATAGAAAATATTGATGTGACTAACTTACATGGTTCTCTTAACTTGAAAATACTATTGATCTTCAATATTAAAGCTCCGCTTCAATTATACTTGAATCATGGTGTGGCGTCCATCAAACGATTATAGTTGGATCGAGTGCAAGTATTGAAAGTGAAACATTATTCAAGAGAGGATTCATCTCTTCGGTTATATGAGGTTAGTATTATGGTCAACTGAAGTCAAAATCTTTGGGCAGAGTAGTTTGGTCGGAATCAAGGACTTTATCTTTGGACTATAGAGTTGGATATGAACGATATTGGAATTTCGACCATTACTAAATTCCATACGTCAAAGTGATATAGTTTTGATGAAGAGAATTGATGTAAATAATTATCACTATAGGATAACCTTTAATAAAGTAAGATTGGATTTTACCAATGCCAAGTAAGCGATAAATTATAATTGTCAATATTCGAATTGTTCGATATTAATCGCTGACCAAATTTACACCTAAGAGTCACACAACTAAAACGTTGAATACTGTTGTTACCACTGATTTAATTAAATTATAATTGTTATAAATTAAATAAATTAACTGTGACGACCGCCCATGACCCCTGCACCGAATCTAGAGAAAGTGCGCTGTAAAGTGCGGCAGGCGACCATGGACGATTGTCAAGGTAAGATTTAGAACAACAGAATCTATCGTATTACTCACAGCGCATGGACAAAATACAATAGAACATATGTATAGTGAAGCTTTACAGAACAAATGACATCATATAAAACTCCATAATAGTTGAATACAAGCATCCACATAGTCAATACATCCAGCCTCACTACATATCTCTCAGAGAATACAAAACAGCGGAATATCCAATACATATAATAAGAAGATAATATGCAACCCTCTAGCTCGTCTTCGATATCAGCGTCGTGAGAAGAGAACAGCACCTGTCACCTGCTACCTAGTCTGCCCGTCCCAAAATGGACGAACAGCCCAAGGCAATAGGAATTAAAAACATAAAGCCTTGAGTCAGACAACAGTCTTAGTGAGCAGTAAATTAACTAACAACATACCAGAAGAGCATAAAGGAAAAGGAATAGGAATACAACCCTCCCACTCCAACCTCATTCTACAGTGATAGCCCCCAGACACACACTAAGCAGAAGCAAACATAGCAGAGCATACAATTTAAAGTAAAGCTACTATCACTCGAGTCAAGGGCGATGTTTTCC
Organism: Allium fistulosum; assembly: GCA_030737815.1. Classification (NCBI taxonomy): domain Eukaryota; kingdom Viridiplantae; phylum Streptophyta; class Magnoliopsida; order Asparagales; family Amaryllidaceae; genus Allium; species Allium fistulosum. The sequence continues at coordinate 406,219,746 of CM060908.1, read as the reverse complement.
AAGTACCAAGGCCTAAATCAGATAAGCACCCAGAAAATACCGCTCTTGAGTCCGAATGACGTTACAACCAAACATCCATGACTCTGGCTATCACTGTTATCATTTCTTCGATATCACCGTTAATTGAATGACCGGCACATTCTTTCAGCCGTCCGTCAAGGGCTAATGGAAACCCCGGTTCTAGACATAACACCCGCACGTCGTCGCAGCCCGTGCCTAGGACTATCGAATCTGCCCAGAGTACTCGACCATCAACAGTTGGCCGTTGGGACTATCGAATCTGCCCAAACGTACTCTTGCTTAGAGCATGCTAGAACCTTCAACAACGATGCTATCCAAGCCTCCTAGTCATCCTCCTCGACGACTATTCTCACATCCATTCATTATCCTCAACTCGAATCATATCACCGAGTTATCAACATGCTTGGAATGATCCCGTCTGGATTAGACCAAGTCTTCGTCACATGATTGCCTCGCTTCATTACATCCTCGCAAAGCCTCATCTCATCATCACATCATCAAATCTATGCATAAGAGCTTCATCATCCCGCTACATATGCCACGAGCAGCTTTCCCAATTCAAGAGCCTTTCCCTTAGCTTTTGAATCACCTTCGATCTAAATCTAATCATCAATCATCTAGTTCATAACAATCAATCAAATCAAACATCAATCCAAGCAATCAAGCATTCAAAAATGATCTAAGTAGACAATTATAACAATAATGGCATTTTCGTAATTAAAGAGTTGAAAGTCCAATAAGCATGAAAACATGGATTATATCTCTACAAACTTGATGAATGAACTTGCATAGGTTATCATATGATAAAATGGATGTAACATCATCATGAACAATGGATCTATATGGATCTACACTTTGGATGAAGAAAATGCATGGAAATCTCTATTTTAACACCAAATCGAGCCAACAATCCGATATACTCCTTTGGATCCGTGTGAGAGATAATCACCACTCACCAAATCACCTAAACAAACTCAAATCAACACGCTTCAGATCTGGACAGCGAAGGATCGAGCTTGATCTATCACGAATCCGCTTCAAACGAAGAAATCTCTCTTAAAAAGATGAAGATCTTCAATCTAAGCTCTTGAATCTTCAATCTTGATCTTCGATTTGGATGGATGGAAGCTCTAGATTAGAGTGGAGAAAAGAAGTGAAGAAGTGTAGAAGTCGAGCTCTCGAAATGGCAGCACTTCGTCGCTTCAAAATCCGGATCCCAAAAATGAAGCCAACCCCCCTCTATTTATAGGCAGAAAATTCGCTAAGTCGAAATTTGGCCATCTCCTTAAGTCATTTCCGACTTACGACCTAGGACCTTGCCAACCTAAAACCCACCGACCTAAGCCTAACGACCTACAACAATGCGCATCTGCGACTTATCATGCCAGCGACCTAACACTTAGACAGAATCTTGCGACCTAACAACTACAGAAGTCCACGACCTAACTTAGGTCGTTTACGACCTAACTGCCTACGACTTAGTTGGGTTGCGACCTAACAACTTAGGCTTCCATGCGACCTAACACTTAGATTACTCTAGCGACCTAACAACTTACACTACAAAACAACTCACGCGACCTAACACTTATGTGACCTATCTCCTTAGGTCGCTAACACGCTAACTCCTTAGGTCGCTAACACGCCAACCTTCTTAAGTCGCTAACATGAACTGCCGACCTAACACTTAACTCACCCATACACTTAGGTCGCTCACAACAGTTTTTCCTTAGTTCGTTGCCGACCTAACTATACCAACTACCAGACGATCTAGTACATAATGACCTAACGCTTATCTCGGTCAAAAACTTAAGTCGTCTACGACTTAACACACTAACCACTAGGTCGTACGCCTTCTAGCTCGCGCTTCCTTTAGGTCGCTCGAAACCTTAACTCGCCAGAAATTCTTAAGTCTTCCCTCTTAAGTCGTCTACGACTTAAGCCCTTAGTCATTAACTCGCCCAGACTTAAATTCCTATACGACTTAAGCTTTCAAACGCTCTCTTAAGTCGTTCAATCTATAAGTCGGTTACGACTTATCTCTTAGGTCGTTCGCGACCTAGGACTTAGAAAAATTCTGAACGACTTATCAACAATGCAACCAAGGGTCAACTATCTTACGATGTTTCGATCCGTGAAAATACGGGTCGTTACATTAACTAATATTTATGAAATATTAATTATAAAATTTTATTTGTTGTGTATTGAACAATATTAAATAATGTGCATATAATAGTTATATGAACACTAATCGATATATGACAGCGATACGCGTTTAAATTGAACTTAAATGCAATAAATATTGTTCGTGCTTGAAGTGGTTATGAGGCCCATGAAGGGCTTGTTATTTTTGGCTGGGATTGGCAAGGGTAGGCCGGGCATTTTTATGGCTAAGGTGGATTGGATGGATTGGAATTTAAAAAAAAAAGAGAATTTGTATGAGAAAAACATGGATCTGAATTCATGTTTTACTTCTTAGGATCTACTTAATTAATTATCTCTAACCCTCACACTTGAAAAAACTTTTTACAGCCTCCATCTCTTCCTTGGCTAGCCGAAATAAGCCCCCTCTTCTCCTTAAAGTTTCAAGCATTTTAAATTCAAACCAAATCAAATACAAACTTCGATGGTAAAGCTGTTTGGGATCTAGCAAACTCAAGACTTGGAATTGGATTCAAGGAGTTTAGGTCATCGTTTCAAGGTGCGAATTCTAGACTTTGGCGGAAGGTACATTTCTTATTTTTTAACTTATATGATGCTTATTTAAATATTGTATAATATGCCAGTTAGTCAGAAATTATAATGAATTTGTATATCGATGTATTATCACATATTGATGGTTGTACATATGTGTGCATATCTGTGTGTATGCGTGTGTGAGTGTGTGTGTAATTATATATGTATATTTGTAAGTCCTCGTAGCCAAACATTAAAAAAATTCCGAGAGTTAAATAATATTAAAAAAAGGATTATACTTTAATTAGAATTTAAATTATAAGAATAATATAATACAATATATGTTTTAAATTTTCATTTGTAGGTACAATGCTTTCGACGATAATTATTTATTTATTTTCCAATATATATTTTATATATAAAAAAGTAATTATTAATTTAATTTAAAATTGATCATATAAATAAAACGAGTGTAAATATATGTGTGTTTATAAATAATATAAAAAATTTAGTACAAAAGTTTAGTGCAAAACATTGTTCATTTTATTTTTGAAAAAATAATAATTTTTTTAAACATTTCTGTATGTCTTTAAAATTAAATAATAAACATTTATTTTTAAAACGTATATAAAACCGAAAAAAACCTAGACCGAGAACAATATAGCAAATATATATGTGTGTGTGTGTGTGTGTTTGTGTATGTATATACTTATATATATTATTAATATTTAAGTTAATATATATAAGTAATTATATACATATATGCATATATATCATACATAAATTATTTTATTTATTTAAATTAAAAAAATTCTTCATGAATTACATATAGTATTTTAAGTATTTACTTAAAATATTTTGTAAATTGATATTTAAAATAATTTTATAATTTTATTTAATATACATACATACATATGTATGTATGTACTTTATAAGCATTTTATATAAGTATATTTATAATTAGTATTTCATAATATATATATATGATTATATTTATACACATGTATTTATTTATATTATTTTTTATGCACACACACACAACACACTTGTATAAAAGGGACTAACATGTCTGTTGCGGTGTAAATCCCAACATCTATACATGGACATGTTAAACCATGTATACACTTTATTTATGTTGTATGTACACACATATGTATATATGATACACATATGTACTATATAATATAAACTATATAAATAACTTTATATTTATGAATTAAATAAAATATTTATTTTATTTAAAATGAAAATTTAGAAAATTTCTAAATAAATTTAGACTACATAGGCACAATAAAGTTGCAAAAGGTTAAAAAAATTAAAATTTACCCAATTACTTCGCTGTAGTTGGTCCAGTTCCAATAAATGGTATCAAAGCCCAGCTTATGTGGCCAAAATTTGTCATGTTAAGGCTAACTAATTAAGCTCGCAACTTAGTTAGTAGGTGTCTAGAAAGGTAGTGTTAAAGGATTGGGTTCGGGTAATCAAGTATTCTACCATACTTAGCTACTGGCCTGGACCAAATAGATATGTGAGCTCAAAGGTTGCTCCTAATAGTAAAAACAGAACTTGAATCGGGCCTTAGGCTAAATTTCAAAATTATTTTGAAAATAAAAAATAGGGATTTTAAATTTAAAAGTTAAATTTAATAAATATATTACAAAATTTATATTATAGTTTTTCAAAATGTTTGAAAATATATAAGTTAATTTCAAAATTAATTTTTATTAATAAGATTAATAAAGGAAATTAATTAATTAAATGGGTTAATTAAATTATATATTTGTGTGTGTGTATATATATATATGCATATATAATATATAGTGATATATGTTATGTTATCTTGACATATTTAAGACAAAATAAGTATACATGTATATGTATATAAAATAATTTTCAAAATTAATAAAATTTAATAAAGTTGATTAATAAATAGAAATACACACACACAGATATATATATATATATATATATATATATATATATATATATATACGTGTGTGTGTGTGTGTTACTATAAAGGTTATACTATATAAATATTCAATATGATATGTTAAATTGAATAATATACAATTATTTAATGTATTAACTAATTAAAATTAATTATATATGGTTTAATTAATATAATGTTATACATAAGATTATAATATAAGTTAATTAAAATATAAAAGTTATATAATAATGAAATTTATATAACATGAATGTATAAACTAAAGGTGGAACATTAAAGAAACTCTAAATAGACTTAAGGAATAAATACATACGTAAATGTATGTATATCGTGATCTCGATGTGTCCGACACTTGAATCAAGAGAATATTTCATAAGAAATACATTATTTCATAAGTCGATATCATTCAATTAATATATTGAAGATTATGGATCTTTAATATAATGTTGTCCTCTACCACATATATATTAATCAATTACTTGCATACTCTTAGTTTTTGAGCAAACTAAAGCTAGGGACGTTATGTGTAGTATTATTAATATATAGAATAGACGAAATAAGATAATTATGTATATTTGTTAAGCAAACTCAAGGTACATATACTTACTTAGGTCATCGCAATATGATAGGTACAATCAATAATTTCATTACCATTTATCAAGCAAACTCAAGGTTGAAGTGAACTTAGGACAAGGTACCATGGGTTAGGAGTTGTATATGATACAACCGATAAGGAGTTATCCATCGTCTATGGAGCTATGAATCACTAAGCAAACTCAAGGTCAGAATTCCAAGACAGACGAGTCATAACACCTACTAGTGAAGTTGAAAGACTTTTATATTTCGGCTTAGGATTTGGAAAAATATAAAAGACTAGTGGGAGCTTACTAGTAAAATGAAATATAAAGTTTAAACTTAATAATATTATAAGAACGTCTGCTATGATAATATCTTAATAATCTACCAATTGAAACCTATAGAAAATGTCAACTCCAAGACTATTTAATGAAAACGACAAATTAACTGGACCAAACAACTATGTCGACCGGCTAAGAGCTATAAAAATAATGTTGACATATAAGCATCTTTGGTCGCTTATTACTTGTACTCCTTTGACCAGACCCGTTGATAAACTTGACCCTAAACTACATGTCGCTTATAATAAGTGGGTTGCTAACTTGGAAATCGCCCAGTTTTTGTGTTGTCTACATTAGAGAAGTTATTGCAAAGGCAGCACAAAACCATGTCTGTCCATTAGATATTTGATAGTCTGAAGACACTGTTTGGTGAGCAATCTCGTTCCACAAGGTACGAGATCACTAAGAAATTTTTCAATGCCAAAATGCAAAAGGGACGGAAGGTGGATGATTATGTCCTAATGATGAAGAGCTATATTGATAGTGCGACAACTCGCACCACTCGACACACCGATCCAAAGCCTAGTGTGACTTTTGGACTCATGCCATGCCGAGAAATGCGAATTGTCAGGGTTTATAACATTTCACAACACAAAGACTAACACAAGCAGATATAATCTAAGATATACTATACTTTCAGAAGTCACAGCGGAAGGAATAAAACATATAACATAGAAAAATATCCATCTTAGAAAATATCCAAATCACGGTCTCAGAAAACTAGTACATGATCCAATACAGAGTACATAGAAAATATCACTCCAAGACTGACAAAAGAGATAAAATGTACTGATAAGATAGGTAAATACATGGAGAGAAAATATGGTAAAAACCAGTCTCTAAAGATAAGCTTGACTCCCTAAGTATCAAGAATGGTTCAGTCCCCTGCTGCCCTATCCACCTGTGGTGAGGAAAATGTAACGTTTCGACTTTTCGTCGCTCGAAAATCGACATTAATACGTCCAATGTATCAACTGTCGAGCAATCGAATGCCGGAAAACCGAATTGTTATGGAGAAAAAGAAGAGGTAGAAGAAGACAGAAGAAAATGAAAGAAGAAACAACAGAAACAATATTAGAATCTCACATTCGCAGAGGAACAATATATAATAGATAAATGAATAATCTTTAAATCAAAGAACTATATCATTTTATACATTACATCATCATCAGAGTTTACAACAACAATAAAACACTGGACAGTTATATAAACTTGTCCTCATACAGAATACACAGCGGAATAAATAATATCATATACAAGTGGCACGTCTCGTCGTCCAGCTCGCCAAAGAGCTCCACAGCATCTCCTGAATCCAGAATGACCTGATAACCTGACTCTAGACTGCCTGTGTGGAAATTGGTGGGCACCCAGAGTTTAGGAAGGAAACAATAAACTCCAGGTCAGTCATGGTGACTGGTGTGAGAACTTAAAACAATTTATCTTTAAACAACAACAACAACAACAACAACAAAGGAAGTAGAAAATATCCACAATGCTTTTGGAAAATGAAACTACTATAAGGCCTCCCGCATACACACACAATGCAAACGCAGAATCGGAGGAGATTTCTCCTTATGATAGTCAAAAATGCTTACTACGTAAAATCAAAACATTGGATATTATTATTAGTGCATAGTGGAAAACATTTCGAAAGTATAATATTAAACTTAGCCAGCATAGACATTCCGAACTATGCCTACTATAGCTACCATCTAAACAGTGGTGACCACCATAAGTAAATGGCAGGTTCTACAACTAAAACCGTACAAGGTTCGTATTGGAAAATGGATTTGCCGACAAATGGTCAGGCTAAGGAACTTCCTATGCCACGAAGGAACGCCTCTGGCTGGACGCTCCGAGAGACAACTTGCTCTCTGCCAAAACAAGGCCGGTCACTCCCTTCCCGGGCAGTAAACCTGAGATATGCCACCCCCGGTCCTTTGGGACCTTTATCCGAGCGCTCGGTAACCAACATCACACATAATAAATAAAGTGTGTCCACATGAGTAAGTATCTGGGCTCCATACCATGATACTACCCTTTTCCAGAAGGAATGGTCATACCCTAGGGAAGCTACCCCTGAAACCTTGCCGCATCTTTCCTGTTTCGACCATTTCCGGGTTGTGAGGTCTGACGAAGTATCGTCCACAAAACTACGCTTTTTCACAAAGCCACGCTTTGATCACAAATGATCAATAAATGATCATCACTCAGCAACACTCAGCATGCCACATTACCAAATTGGGAATATATCGCTGATAAATTTCAACTACATAACCTCTGAGCTCGTACGTCTCAGAGAAGGGTGTTAAGCTAAGAGAATAAATTCTCCGCCACCAAACAAAAATGTATTTGAAAGAAATCAGCTTTATATCTCAAAATGTAATGTCAGACATGTAACCATACAAGTCTGTTCCGGGTTCGAACAGAACCGAAGGCACTTCCAAAAAAGCCCTTGCAATCCGGGTATTCACAATCCCGATAAAACTTCCCATCACAAAGAAAATCTCTATACCGTAGCTAACGGTGCAGAAACAATCGATAGGTCATTCTATCGTTCACAAATACCCGGTCTTCACCACCGGTCTTCAATACAATCCATATCGTCGTATCACAAATTCGGAATGGGTTATATGACACAAAGGTCTTTTCCCGGCTAACCCGAATAGTGAGCACAATATTTCAAAACATCTGGATATGGGATTTCAATTAAGTCACAACTTATTACCCAAATCCTTTCCTTTAAATGGTTTAAACAAATTACCATTTTAAATCTTTAAACAAAAAGATTTACTTCACAAAGTTTCATTTACAGATTTCCAAATCAATTTCCATTTTCATTGAATTAACCCATTAAATCTTAAAGTTAAGATTTAATTTATAGCTTTCAAAACTATTCACCATTCAAGTCTTTTATAATATAAAAGATACACCTTTTGAAATACTCCTTTATTTCAATATAAAGTTTAATTATCGTTACAAAGGTTAATTCATAGTTTTCCAAACTATTTACAATTTCATTTCAACTTAAGATGTTTTCGATACAAATTGGAAATCTCTTCACTTTATGAAAGCCATTTTTATTTGAAAATGCATAGTTTTCGTTTTTTTTTTGGAAAAACGGTTACATTTACACAGTTTAAAGTCGTTCAAGTAAAAACTTGAATTATAAATTTAAATTTCCCCAAGACCGTATTTTAATTGGTTAAAAACCATAAAAACACCTTTTGTACTTATAAAAATCTTTTAGACCATAATTCCCAATCTATTGAATTCAATTCAAAATTTTAAATCAAATGATTTAAATTCCAATTTTAATTAAGTTATTTAAAATAACTTTTATTTTGAAACTTGCTTCAAAAACTTTCAATTCCAATTCCAAAACCATTTTGGATTCAAAAACTCAATTTTCCAAAATTGATAAAAATATGTGACTTAACCGATTTCCACGTGAAATCCACATTTGTGTGTGTATTGTGTAGTCCACGGGTTTAACACAATAGTGCAACAACATTCAATCATCATAGATCAAGTATAACAATATAATTGACAAGCGGTATAAATTATAACGCTTATCTCCATTCACAGATCACGGATATATATATCACAGATAAATAGATCACAAATCACACACAAATCAGAATATATCACAAAGCATCACACACCAAAGATGTCAAGCAATCAACATCCAATATAATACAAACATCCATAGATAGGATTAATTAAATTATCTGATTAATTTAAATCAAATAAATTTCTATAAATCAATTTTACTAGTTATCGTAAATTAATAATAAATTGATTTCAAATTGATTTTCAAATTTATTTCAAAACACCAAATCAAATTTCCAAACATTTTAAAAATATTTCCCTTTTAAAATAAATTCCTTTATCTCTTCAAATTTATTTAAAAATCCCAAATTTAGATAAATTCTTCAGTTTATAGATATATTGAAGTCGATTTATTAAGTCCTTTTCCCAAATTTGAAATTAAATCCAATATAATTCAAAAATAAAACTTTTGTCTTAAAAACCCCTTTTAATTTTATCCAATTATCAAAAATAAACTTTTCGATAAATTTTACAACTTACATTTCGAAAATACAATTTTATTTATTTTCGGTATCCAACGATACCAAAATATATTCGGCTAAATTTTAGCCGTCACAATTTCAATCGCAAAATATAATCACATGGCGATTATAAATAAATCAACACACAACATTGAAATAAATTCAAATATTTGAGGAATCCAGTTGGATCCCTCCAACCTGTTTCCCTGCATCCACAGATGTTAGCACAATACCAATTTCACTTCACAATGAAATTATCGCGGTATATGGGATTTATAAATATTATCCGCTATTAGGCGGCGCAATAGGGTCTCATCCGCTATATAATGCGGGAAATCAACTCCAAATATATATCTAATACCAATTCCACTTCAATGTGAAATTATCGCGGTATATGTTTTTAATAATTAACCTCCGCTTAATATACGGCGTATATGGTCTATTTATCACAATAGATAGCAATTTATCAACCAATTCACACAATCAATCACTATCAACAATTTTTAAATCTAACAATTTAAAATTTAAATCGAAATACTATATTCGATTTAGTGAGAAATTCTCACCTTTGCTTTTATAACGGTTGCAGCGTTTTATTTCGGATAAAATTAAACACGCGTTTAATTTTACTCAAAATTTTCACTGATTCCAATTGACTCCAAACCAGCACCATTGCGTAGTGTTCGACAAAACGAAGCCAACGCAATTCGTTTCGTCACAATCCGACCTCGTATCAAAGAGTTACATCATTTTAAACATTGTACAAATTTAAATATAAATAATTTACACTTTCTTTTATATTTTTTAACCTTAGGCAAATCTGGACCGTTCGTATTACATATGAAAATCACGGCCGCGTTTATCTTCATCTTCCACAGGTAAAAGATACGCACGCAACACCCATAGCCGCCCCATTTGCCCTAATTCACGCGACCACATCACTGACTTTTGCATCGATCAGCAAGCACCATTCAATTCGCCGTGACGAGCTCCCCCTACACCGTGAGTATAGGCGAACTCGGCCTCCCTCTGACCTCATTTTTCGTGCACGAACACACGGTCTTCATGAGCGATTTTCCGTCAATCCCCTCAATAAAAATCAATCATAGCCATTCACATCGTAGAGCTCGCGAAGCTCTTCAACTTTCATTTAGGAATCAAAAGCTAAAAGGGTTTGGATCAAGAGAAAATCGAGAAAGAAGTTAGGAAGTTTTTGGCCATTGAAGAATATAGAAGCGGCGGCTGGCTTTAAAACCCTAGAGTTTTCTTTTTATTGAAAAAATGAAATATGGGGGTCCTTTTATAGAAAATTTACCGAAAATCACTATTCACTCGATTTTCCGAACTCCAAATCTCGTGCGGTGACCGGTGTTTCTAGGGTTTAACCCGCGTTCCGAACACAATGGAATAGGTTTCGGAAGCCAATTCGATCATATGTGCGAGTTACGGAATTAAACGATCAAATTTAAATTAAATCGATTTAAACCGATTTCGATGCGTTTTGGCTTGCCCCGGACAAACCGTACATCCGATTGACACGAAATTTGAAACCTTACAATAATTTCACATTATGGATCCAATGAAACTAGTTTCGTCGAAATCCGAGACTGTTTGAAAAATGACTATTTTTAGTCGTCAATTAAATATTAAAATATTCAATTTTCACAATTTAACTTTTAATTCGATTTTAAAAGTTTACAAACATCACTATAACTCCAATATGATTTAATAAAACTTTATAAATCATTTTTAATCACATTTAATCCAGATTTCAATTATTTACCCAATCTCAAGTATTAAATTAAAATTTTAAATCGTCCAATTAAATCACTATATCGAAATTAAATAAATTCGACTTCCAAATCTTACTTATTAATATTTAAAATAAATTAAATATTCAAATTTCAAATGACGGAAATTCTGGGTCTTTACAAACTTCCCCCCTTAAAAGAATTTCGTCCTCGAAATTGCAAAGTAAGAAAAAAAAATGCCCCAAATTTAATTAACTTTTCAAAAAAAATCCACTTAGTGAAAACTTTATATTTACCTTTTCCAAAAATTTTAACTTCAACCAAAATAGTGGTTTCCATTTTCTAGTTCAATTCCTACGTTTTATTTCAATTTAGAAATCAACTTTTCATTAACAAAAATTTTCCAAAATTTTCCGAAAAATTCGCCAGCGTCTCCTTTGCGCAGTTCGATCGTAGTAGGATCTCAATAGACATAAATATGTATACATCGACCCACCCGGTCGGAAAAGTAGAAAAACAGTCCATATTTCCTATTTTTATTGCGTAGGCGTACCTTTTTAGCATTTTTAAGCAAAGCAGTTATTTATTAAGCATTTTATGCAACCCAATCAACCGAATGGCAGCCACGGCACCTGTACTTACTCAGTTTAAACACGTAAGTAACATATATATAAAGTTATTAACACTTTTACTCTTTTAAACAACTACAATACATGCATATTAAGGGAAATGCATACTAACAAGGTTTATAAGCAACTTATATAATTTCAACATCACTTGTAATTGTTTACAACCAATTCATATATAACAACATTCAATTTGTTCATTTTCAATTAGTTCATATTCACTAATTTACATTCAAGTTGGTTCACTTTCTATTTGGATTCAATTACATAGCTTCCAATTTAAATTCAATTGCTTTAGCTTTCATTTATTAATTCAATTTCATTAACACTTAATGAATTATACTATATACAATCAACCAACAACCAAATAACAACCAATGTATATTCAACACAACCAAATTTATTAATTTACATTCAATTTGGTTTAACACTTTTAATTCCAATTGGTTTAATATTAAATTGGTTTCCATTCAATTATTCAACTTCCATTCAATTATTCAACTTCTAATTTATTAGCTTTTAATGAATTAATACTTATATCCATTATTCCATATCAATTTATTCACATTCGATTGATTAACATTCAATTCATTTATTAATTCAATTGCTAATTCATTTTACAAATAAAGTTGAATTTTATTTATATAACTCAAGTTCACATTCTTTAATGACTTCATTTCATTAATTCATTTTGACATCAAAATCAACTTCATTTAACATCACTTATGTTATATTCCATTTCAAACATCATTTGTTTAACTTAACTTAATTTTCCACTTGTAAATCCAATTCAAATTTTGTTTTTCTTAACAAAATTCTATTTAACTTTTACCAAAGCTAAATTTCATCAATTATTCAAATTCATATCTCACTTTGCTTAACAAAATTCGTTTAACCATTTATCATTTGGTTTCACTTACATTTACTCATTTTATAAGTTACACAACTTATTTATTTAACTTCCAAATCATATTATAAGTTCAAAACTCATTTCACTTATATTCAACAATTTCAACTTGGATTTTAATTTCAAATTTGTTTATCACAACAAAACTTCAATTTTCAATTTATTATAGTAGCAAATCCATCACACAGAAACTTGAAAATGATACTAATGATGCTGCAGTCATCACCCTTATTATTTCCCAGTAACAATAGTGAATTCAGTGCTTTAATATTTTTTTCAAAAAACTTCCTTTATTCATAAATCACATTTATAAATCTTTTCTCATGTAATTTCACTATTTTACTTTACTTATATAAGATTATTTCACAATTGCAAATCATATTAATTATAATTCCATACTCAATAATTCATTTGCTTATATACTTCATTCTTTTACAATTGTTGTTTTTATTTAACTTATTCAAACAACTTTCATTAATTTATATATATTCACATTTTCAACAACCAAACAATCAATTTATATACACTTTAATAATTCTGAAAAATTATTTCTTTTATATACAAAATATAATCGAGGTAAAATTATTTCATTTACCCAATTTAAAATGATACTATGTCGACTTGCCTCGTTTAAGTGTTTAGAAACCCCTATCAATAATATGGCGTCCCACATACCGACCAAAATTCATAAACAGCTCAACGGATAAGCAAACACAATATAAAAAAAATTCATATTCACTAACAAATACGCACTCGTATCTATTATTACACTCACACTCATTCTAGAGTACTACTGACTCTATCTCTAATGAGTAATTCCCAACAGAGCCAAGGTTGTCGCTTAACCATATGCTCTGATACCAAATGTAACGACTCGACTTTTCGTCGCTCGAAAATCGACATTAATACGTCCACTGTATCAACTGCCGAGCAATCGAATGCCGGAAAACCGAATTGTTATGGAGAAAAAGAAGAGGTAGAAGAAGACAGAAGAAAACGAAAGAAGAAACAACAGAAACAATATCAGAATCTCACATTCGCAGCGGAACAATATATAATAGATAAATGAATAATCTTTAAATCAAAGAACTATATCATTTTATACATTACATCATCATCAGAGTTTACAACAACAATACAACACTGGACAGTTATATAAACTTGTCCTCATACAGAATACAGAGCGGAATAAATAATATCATATACAAGTGGCATGTCTCGTCATCCAGCTCGCCAAAGAGCTCCACAGCATCTCCTGAATCCAGAATGACCTGATAACCTGACTCTAGACTGCCCGTGTGGAAATTGGTGGGCACCCAGAGTTTAGGAAGGAAACAATAAACTCCAGGTCAGTCATGGTGACTGGTGTGAGAACTTAAAACAGTTTATCTTTAAACAACAACAACAACAAAGGAAGTAGAAAATATCTGCAATGCTTTTGGAAAATGAAACTACCATAAGGCCCCCCGCGCACACACACACAATGCAAACGCAGAATCGGAGGAGATTTCTCCTTATGATAGTCAAAGATGCTTACTACGCAAAATCAAAACATTGGATATTATTATTAGTGCATAGTGGAAAACATTTCGAAAGTATAATATTAATCTTAGCCAGCATAGACATTCCGAACTATGCCTACTATAGCTACCATCTAAACAGTGGTGACCACCATAAGTAAATGGCAGGTTCTACAACTAAAACCGTACAAGGTTCGTATTGGAAAATGTATTTGCCAATAAATGGTCAGGCTAAGGAACTTCCTATGCCACGAAGGAACGCCTTTGGCTGGACGCTTCGAGAGACAACCTGCTCTCTGCCAAAACAAGGCCGGTCACTCCCTTCCTGGGCAGTAAACCTGAGATATGCCACCACCGGTCCTTTGGGACCTTTATCCGAGCGCTTGGTAACCAACATCACACATAATAAATAAAGTGCGTCCACATGAGTAAATATCTGGGCTCCATACCTTGATACTACCCTTTTCCAGAAGGAATGGTCATACCCTAGGGAAGCTACCCCTGAAACCTTGCCGCATCTTTCCTGTTTCGACCATTTCCGGGTTGTGAGGTCTGACGAAGTCTCGTCCACAAAGCTACGCTTTTTCACAAAGCCACGCATTGATCACAAATGATCAATAAACGATCATCACTCAGCATGCCACATTACCAAATTGGGAATATATCGCTGATAAATTTCAACTACATAACCTCTGAGCTCGTACGTCTCAGAGAAGGGTGTTAAGCTAAGAGAATAAATTCTCCGCCACCAAACAGAAATGTATTTGAAAGAAATCAGCTTTATATCTCAAAATGTAATGTCAGACATGTAACCATACAAGTCTGTTCCGGGTTCGAACAGAACCGAAGGCACTTCCAAAGAAGCCCTTGCAATCCGGGTATTCACAATCCCGATAAAACTTCCCATCACAAAGGAAATCTC
The DNA here is from genome assembly GCA_030737815.1 of Allium fistulosum. Taxonomy (NCBI): domain Eukaryota; kingdom Viridiplantae; phylum Streptophyta; class Magnoliopsida; order Asparagales; family Amaryllidaceae; genus Allium; species Allium fistulosum. Next base: position 406,204,388 of record CM060908.1, on the reverse strand, counting down.
TATACAGTAGCTAACGGTGCAGAAACAATCGATAGGTCATTCTATCGTTTTCACAAATACCCGGTCTTCACCACCGATCTTCAATACGATCCATATCGTCGTATCACAAATTCGGAATGGGTTATATGACACAAAGGTCTTTTCCCGGCTAACCCGAATAGTGAGCACAATATTTCAAAACATCTGGATATGGGATTTCAATTAAGTCACAACTTATTACCCAAATCCTTTCCTTTAAATGGTTTAAACAAATTACCATTTTAAATCTTTAAACAAAAAGATTTACTTCACAAAGTTTCATTTATAGATTTCCAAATCAATTTCCATTTTCATTGAATTAACCCATTAAATCTTAAAGTTAAGATTTAATTTATAGCTTTCAAAACTATTCACCATTCAAGTCTTTTATAATATAAAAGATACACCTTTTGAAATACTCCTTTATTTCAATATAAAGTTTAATTATCGTCACAAAGGTTAATTCATAGTTTTCCAAACTATTTACAATTTCATTTCAACTTTAAGATGTTTTCGATACAAATTGGAAATCTCTTCACTTTATGAAAGCCATTTTTATTTGAAAACACATAGTTTTTTTTTTGGAAAAACGATTACATTTACACAGTTTAAAGTCGTTCAAGTAAAAACTTGAATTATAAATTTAAATTTCCCTAAGACCGTATTTTAATTGGTTAAAAACCATAAAAACACCTTTTATACTTATAAAAATATTTTAGACCATAATTCCCAATTTATTGAATTCAATTCAAATATTGAATTCAAAAATTTAAATCAAATGATTTAAATTCCAATTTTAATTAAGTTATTTAAAATAACTTTTATTTTGAAACTTGCTTCAAAAACTTTCAATTCCAATTCCAAAACCATTTTGGATTCAAAAACTCAATTTTCCAAAATTGATAAAAATTTGTGACTTAACCGATTTCCACGTGAAATCCACATTTGTGTGTGTATTGTGTAGTCCACGGGTTTAACACAATAGTGCAACATCATTCAATCATCATAGATCAAGTATAACAATATAATTAACAAGCGGTATAAATTATAACGCTTATCTTCATTCACAGATCACGGATATATATATATATCACAGATAAATAGATCACAAATCACACACAAATCAGAATATATCACAAAGCATCACACATCAAAGATGTCAAACAATTCAACATCCAATATAATACAAACATCCATAGATAGGATTAATTAAATTATCTGATTAATTTAAATCAAATAAATTTCTATAAATCAATTTTACTAGTTATGGTAAATTAATAATAAATTGATTTCAAATTGATTTTCAAATTTATTTCAAAACACCAAATCAAATTTCCAAACATTTTAAAAATATTTCCCTTTTAAAATAAATTCCTTTATCTCTTCAAATTTATTTAAAAATCCCAAATTTAGATAAATTCTTCAGTTTATAGATAATATTATTGAAGTCGATTTATTAAGTCCTTTTCCCAAATTTGAAATTAAATCCAATATAATTCAAAAATAAAACTTTTGTCTTAAAAACCCCTTTTAATTTTATCCAATTATCAAAAATAAACTTTTCGATAAATTTTACAACTTACATTTCGAAAATACAATTTTATTTATTTTCGGTATCCAATGATACCAAAATATATTCGGCTAAATTTTAGCCGTCACAATTTCAATCACAAAATATAATCACACGGCGATTATAAATAAATCAACACACAACATTGAAATAAATTCAAATATTTGAGGAATCCAGTTGGATCCCTCCAACCTGTTTCCCTACATCCATAGATGTTAGCACAATACCAATTTCACTTCACAGTGAAATTATCGCGGTATATGGGATTTATAAATATTATCCGCTATTATGCGGCGCAATAGGGTCTCATCCGCTATATAATGCGGGAAATCAACTCCAAATACATATCTAATACCAATTCCACTTCAATGTGAAATTATCGCGGTATATGTTTTTAATAATTAACCTCCGCTTAATATACGGCGTATAGGGTCTATTTATCACAATAGATAGCAATTTATCAACCAATTCACACAATCAATCACTATCAACAATTTTTAAATCTAACAATTTAAAATTTAAATCGAAATACAATATTCGATTGAGTGAGAAATTCTCACCTTTGCTTTTATAACGGTTGCAGCGTTTTATTTCGATAAAATTAAACACGTGTTTAATTTTACTCAAAATTTTCACTGAATCCAATTGACTCCAAACCTGTTCCATTGCGTAGTGTTCGACAAAATGAAGCCAACGCAATTCGTTTCATCACAATCCGACCTCGTATCAAAGAGTTACATCATTTTAAACATTGTACAAATTTAAATATAAATAATTTACACTTTCTTTTATATTTTTAACCTTAGGCAAATCTGGACCGTTCGTTTTACATATGAAAATCACGGCCACATTTATCTTCATCTTCCCCAGGTAAAAGATACGCACGCAACACCCATAGCCGCCCCATTTTCCCTAATTCACGCGACCACATCACTGACATTTGCATCGATCAGCAAGCACCATTCAATTCGTCGTGACGAGCTCCCCCTACACCGTGAGTATAGGCGAACTCGGCCTCCCCCTGACCTCGTTTTTCATGCACGAATGCACGGTCTTCATGAGCGATTTTCCATCAATCCCCTCAATAAAAATCAATCATAGCCGTTCACATCGTAGAGCTCGCGAATCTCTTCAACTTTCATTTAGGAATCGAAAGCTAAAAGGGTTTGGATCAAGAGAAAATCGAGAAAGAAGTTAGGAAGTTTCTGGCCATTGAAGAATATAGAAGCGGCGGCTGGCTTTAAAACCCTAGGGTTTTGTTTTTATTGAAAAAATGAAATATGGGGGTCCTTTTATAGAAAATTTACCGAAAATCACTATTCACTCGATTTTCCGAACTCCAAATCTCGTGCGGTGACCAGCGTTTCTAGGGTTTAACCTACATTCCGAACACAATGGAATAGTTTTCGGGAGCCAATTCGATCATATGTGCGAGTTATGGATTTAAACGATCAAATTTAAATTAAATTGATTTAAACCGATTTTGATGCGTTTTGGCTTGCCCCGGACAAACCGTACATCCGATTGACACAAAATTTGAAACCTTACAATAATTTACATTACGGATCCGATGAAACTAGTTTCGTCGAAATCCGAGACTGTTTGAAAAATGACTATTTTTAGTCGTCAATTAAATATTAAAATATTCAATTTTCACAATTTAACTTTTAATTCGAATTTAAAAGTTTACAAACATCACTATAACTCCAATATGATTTAATAAAACTTTATAAATCATTTTTAATCACATTTAATCCAGATTTCAATTATTTACCCAATCTCAAGTATTAAATTAAAAATTTAAATCGTCCAATTAAATCACTATATCGAAATTAAATAAATTCGACTTCCAAATCTTACTTATTAAAATTTAAAATAAATTAAATATTCGAATTTCAAATGACGGAAATTCTGGGTCGTTACAAAAAAATGGAAAAAGAAGGGGTCGAACATAAAATCCGGTGAATGAGTACAAGTTTAATATGAAGATCATACATGGGTTACTTTAAGACTACTCTAAAAGATATAGAGTATGATACAAGTGTCTCTGAATTCCCAAGGTCTGTTATCTACAGGTTCTGTCTAGTACATTCCTACACTACAATTTGTATATGCTAATTCAATGGATCAAATTAAGAATCGAATTTCATATCTAACGATTCGCCACTGCTCCTTGAGCTACTAAATGTGTAAGGCATCACCATCTTGGCTACTGACAATGGAAGACACTGCTGCTATGCAACTGTGGAAATAAATTCCCACTACTATCACCGACACTAGGCTACTAGGAATGTTTCCCCCTCACTATGCTGGGAGAGGAAGAACCTAAAATGTCGACCCACCAGAATGTCTCATCGTCTGCATTCGCTTCCACCTCTCGACGTAGTGTTGGCCTCTTATTGCACGCTCTGGGTCCTCCTTTCTAATTGTATCATGTGCGTCAGGAATCGTGCATACTAAGACCTCCTTTTGTGCTGGTCCCACTCTATCAGGCATCCGCGATGTTTGCACTCCCACCATTGGAACCTCTTATGTATGCTATTTTCGAAAATACATTGCCTCCAGTCGATTACAATTCTAAATTGGGTAAACAATTTTTGCCCTACACCGCCACAACCTAGCGTCCGCTCTTAGGGATTAACTTCCCTACAAGTCCAAACATGCATTCAATTATCCTTGAATAGGCTCACAACAATTCATGTTTTATATATTTTATTTATATATTTGGGCCTTAGGCCAAGGTTCGAATCTATGGTTTTCAATATGAATGGTGACCGCTTATACCAATGGTCGACCGCTAGGGTTTCCAGGTCAACTGATCGCGATTAAAAATTAAGGTCCGTTCCAGTTTCGATTGTTGATTGTTTATCTGCTTAATTCAGGTCGTTAACAGTATTTAATTAACCCTAATTACAGTCTAAGCATCAACTTGCAATTAAGTTTAGGATTTGTTGATTTAGGGTTATAATTTCAAGAGAGAATGGGCATATACATCAATCTCCAAATCCAAATTTAGGGTTAGCATATTAATTTTGGATTTACATATTCAATTTTGGGTTTTAACAGTATAATCAATTAAAATATTTTAAACTAACTATAATAATCAACTTAGCAAAATTGTGCCCACCCACCTCAAGCCTAAACTCTTCCTAGTACTTGCATTTGAGAATCATCCCCCCAAATCGATAGCTCCGCCATGATCCGCCTTGATTTAGTTTCTTCTAGTCTTCTAGGTTGATTTGATTTGATTTTTAGAAATTATTAGGGTTTAGGTTTAGGAAAAATTTTGGCAAAGTTTAGTTACAGTAAACTTTTAATTGAGAATTAGGGTTTCATTAGTATGGTATTTATAGGGGTATGGGTTTAATTTGGACCATTGGATTAGCTTAGAAAATATTTTAAAGAATTTGGTCCCCTCATCACAGCCTTCACTTGCAAGTCGTTCATCTTGTCTATATAAAATCAGTAACACACAATTTCATTCGCGTTTGGGTTGACAGCCCCTGTGCCTAGGTCGACCCCTACTGGTCGACCTTGAACCGTTATAGGTCGACCTATGGCTTATAAATTTTAAAATTTTTGTTTTAAATTATTAATTCATTCTAAAGACCGTAACTTCTCCATACTAACTCGGATTTCAAAGTGTTATGTATGAAAATCATCCGAAAAGTCACTACGAACACAATGGAGCAAGTTTAGTAGCCAAATTCGGATGTTTGTGAAATTTTCTTAAGTCCTTGTTTTATTTCAATTTAATTTTCTTACCAAATTTATGTTAAATTTCTGGGGTGTTACAGATAGGCTTTCACAATTGGATATGACGATAAGCGATGAGTTGCAGATAGACTTGATCCTTGGTTTACTTACCCCTCAGTATAAGCCGTTCATACTAAATTATAGTATGAACCAACTAAATATGAATCTCATAGAGCTCCTCAATATGTTAAGATCGGTCGAGTCACAATCGAAGGATCAAGGGGTTATGCTTGCTCTTAAGGGTGGAGCGTCATCTTCAAAGTGTTCGAAGAAGCAAAAAAGAAAAGGTAAGAAGAACAAGAAAAGTAAAACCAATGACTAGGGTGTGTCAACATTACCATAAGAAAGGCCATTGGAAAAGGAATTTTTTTGAGTACCTAAAGATTGTTGAAGAAAGAAAAAAGAACGGTTCTGCAGCTCCATCAGGTACATTTATGGTTCGAAATTGTTTTGCAATCAATAAAATGCCTTGGGTTCTAGATACTATATCCAAAACTCATATATATAATTCGTTATAGGGACTTAGGAACTGGCACAGCATGGCAGATGGAGGGTGAGGCTCCAAGTTGCTGATGGATCTATCGTTGATGCAAGATAGTAGGAGATTATCATTTATGTTTGTCCAATAGTGTAGTATTGATATTAAATAATTGCTACTTTGTAATAGACTTTATTTATGGAATTATGACTGTTTCTAGATTGTCTGAGACTAGATATGTATATTTTTGTATGAATAATGTTATTAACATTAGTTTGGATGAAAATAAAATATGTGATGGTGTTCTTGAAAATGGCGTTTATGTTATCAATACAAAGTATGAGTGTTCTATGAGTAGTTCTTCTAACAATATAAGAGATAGTTATCTTTGGCATTGTAGGCTAGGCCATATTAGTGAGAAACGACTGCACAAACTAAAAATTGAAGGTTTTCTCCCGTCACTCTATATTGAATCATTTGACACGTTTGAGTCATGTCTCAAAGGTAAATGACCTAGCACCCCTTCAGTGGAAGCAACGAAAGAGTTGATGAACTCTTAGGGTTAGTGCATAGTGATGTATATGGCATGATGCCTGTAATTACCAAGAATAATAGTTCTTACTTTGTTACCTTCACTGAGGATTTCTCTAGACTAGGATATGTGTATATTATGAAGAATAAATCTTATATCAATGAGAAATTTGTTGAGTATAAGAATGTAGTTGAAAATCATACGAACTGAAAGATAAAAATTCATCGATCCGATCGAGGAGGTGAGTATGTTAGATAGGAACTCCAATAGTACCTAAAAGAAAATGGGATTATATCTTAGGGAATCCGTGGGAGATCCGAGTTCACCCATATACAAAAACACATAATTCTAATAGAAGGTCTAGTAGGGAATCCTGTGCACTAGAGAGATACTACAGTTTTCTCATGGATGGCGAAAAGGAGGACTGTGTCTTAACTGATGACGCTCCTTCGTTTTTCCAACAAGCACAACCACGTAAAGACTCAACAATTTGGGTTAGAGTAATGAAATCCGAAATGAATTCCATGTATGAAAACAAAGTATGGACTTTGTCAGACGTACCCGAAGGGATAAAACAAATCGGTTGCAAATTGATTTTAAAGAAAAAGTAAAATGTGGATGGGAAAGTAGAGACTTATAAATTTAGGCTAGCTACAAACTAATTTTTTCAAATTCAAGGTGTTGACTATGATGAAACCTTTTCACTCATAGCCATGCTTAAGTCCATCCAGATTACGTTGACCATTGTTGCATTCTATGACCATTTTTGACCTTTTCGCCCGCAGCCATGCTTAAGTTCATCCTTATTTTTTTATAATCTTACTAGGTTACTTAATACTTTCATTTAGAAAAGAGGCGGACCCTATAGCCACTTATACCTCAGACCAGAAGCGAACCCCTATGGAGATATCCCTCACCACTCCTAATTCCCAATTTAGACCATTTTATACTTTCCAATTAAGAAAGTGGGCTAAATCTCTCACGTCGTCACGGGTCCTACGATTAGTGATATCTCACATCTATAGTAAGTGCATCCAACTACTAGTAGCCTCAAAGTGAAGGGAAGCCATCTGTCAAGTGACTCTACCGACCTTGCATCACTAACCTACTAAGTCCAATTAACTATCCTAAGTCTTTACTTATATTATCTTAGGTAGACATTGGACTTAGCTTACTAATTCCTATTTTATGTTCATAAGTGTCAATTTGTCCATAAAGTCCTAATGGACATTTCCTAAGGCATTTAGGTATGGTTAAAATTTCAAATTAGTAACCTTTTATATCTATTCCATTTTTATCAGTCTCATTAATCCATTTACCCTATCAAATCATTGCAACTCACGTATTTATTTCCCATTTATTGGAGTTACAACCTTTTAAATCACTTTCTCATTAATTAATTGTCCTAAATGCAAGAATTACGTATAAGCATCATTATTAGCTTTTTATTTAATTATTACAAGCTTAGTAAATTACGAACAAATATATACTTTTATCGAATATATTCTAATTTTATATTTTCACTAGAATATTCTTTTCCATGTTCAATTCTTGGAATCATATCTAAAAAAATTATTTGCTCTAATTTCTATAAATTAGTCCAAAACAAAAGATTACATCATTTGAAATTACAAGGAATGATCATTTCTTATTATTACTGAAATATACAGTGTAAACTACAATGAATTAATACTTTACACGTCTTTTTCTCTTTTTATTTGCATCTATTTCTTGCTAGATCAAATGTTGTACTTTTCCAAAAAGGAAAAGAAATCAACTAATCTACAAATATTAAACGGATCTAAATTCCAACAATTTCAAATATAGTAAAGTTTGCATTCCAATAAGATTAGGGTAATAATCCAAATTTATAACATTATTATACAACCTATTTCAGATCTGGAGTAAATTTCATTCTTTTGGGACTAATTTCCATATCAGGGTGTAAACAATTCTAAATCAATTCATAAACAAGAATATGTAGGCGATATTAACTATATTTAAAATATATTAAATTGTAACAACCCGCATATTTTACGATTGAATATTTAAATATTTTATTCAAATATAGAATCGTTGATCGGATTGATGTCCGAAAAGCTACTTTATGCAAACAGTCGAATTAGGACTCGAGACCACTTCCATTGAGTTCAAAATACCGTTTGCGACCTTTTTGAGTATAAACTTCGATATGTTTGGAGTTAGTAGAATTTTACTACTTTTTCACTTAGGGCTTTGGGTTTGGGTTCAGCCCATTTGCCCAATTCTGGTTTCATTAACTCAAGCTCCACTCCCTCTCCTCTTCATTACTTCACTTTCATTTCCTAACACTTAAGCTTCATCAAAAATGGAGAGTGGAATGGGAAATTAAAACTCCAAGCCCTAATCATCTTTACTAATCCAAGTTCTAGCTCCAAATTCAAAGAAGAAGCTTTGGTAAGCCTTCTCTTCTTCTTCTCCAACTCATTCTCTTATCAATTTCAGAAATTCCTAAACCTAAATTAGGAAATGTTTCTCTTTTAAGCTTATATTCAAGCTTGTTGGGTTGGAATTGAAGAGTGATTGTTCTTGTCATTGCTCTATAGCTTCTTCTTCATTTGTTTTGGGTTTAAAGGTGAGATTTTTATCTCACATCTATAACTATAATTGTCTTTGATTGTTAGGTATGAATTCCTAACACTTCTTCATATGCATTTGCTCTTGATTTGGATTGGTTTTGTGAATATTCCAATTTTTGGGTTTTTAAGTCAAATTTGTGTGAAAATCCTTTTATGGATGTTTGATCATGCTTTTGGTGATGCATCAAGGAGCATATAGGGTCGGGTTGTCGATCGGCATAAACCCTTAGCGCCAATGTTCGTCCGGTTGCATTTTGGAAGAGTTTGCCCTTCATTTGGATAGGCTGAAAAACAGCCCAGGCATGATTCAGTCGACTGAAATCTCTGTTCAGTCGACTGAATCTGGAACCCGAAAGTTTCCAGGCATGATTCAGTCGACTGAAAATCTCTGGTCAGTCGACTGAACTTGGAAACAGAAAGTTTCCAGGCATGATTCAGTCGACTGAAAATCTCTATTCAATCGACTGAACCTGGAAACAGAATGTTTCCAGCCAGAATTCAGTCAACTGAAAATCTCTGTTCAGTCAACTGAATTTGTTGTTTCTGTCCACTTTGCCTTTTGGGATTGAATTTCCAATTTGAATCGATTCGTGATGATCCAATTTGTTGTTATCATTTATTATGACTTTGATGACTCCTTTTTCGAGATTTTTGAATATCCACTTCGATGGATTCTTTATCGGTTTAATTGGATTTGATTCACGTCTTCGAATGTGAATTTTTGATGATTGATTGTTTCTACATTCATTTCTAGGACTCGTCACTTTAAAAATACAAAGGTTTCTATACTAGTAATAAATATCAAAACCCTTTCATTAAAACGATTTCAACACTATTTTATTACAAAGCTCGTTTCTTAAACCGTTTTCTAATCTATTAGTATATACAAACCTTTACCTCACTCGTATGAGAAATCTAATTAAACGACTTAGTAAAATAAGTGGTATGAAACGCTTGCGTTTACTTCGCCGGTTAATTCTTGGACTTGTTCGATTGAATCTCTTGTGACAATTTTCGAGTGAAAATCTACAATCTATTCGTAAATATTTAAGTTAAGCTAGTGGTTATGGGACATGAAGCTAAACTCATATATTTACTAGCTTAGTGTAATTGACACTTCTTGATGATCGATGATGATCATTTTATGGTTTAGACTAGCAATGTGCGATGTCTCTTTGTCCACGTGGAGGACTGTTCCTCGTTTTATTGAGCTTCGTCTCACTTCTTGCATGGGTCGTACCTATTTAGGTGTGTCGATGTTTGTTTACTTCGTGGAGCAATCGGCTCAATAAGTCGGGGCATGGGGCGTATCTTTCTAGGTGCGTCGATGTTCGTCTATGCATGGGGCGTATCTTTCTAGATGCGTCGATGTTCGACTTTGCATGGGGTGTATCTTTCTAGGTGCATCGATGTTAGACATTACATGGGGCGTATCTTTCTAGGTGCGTCGATGTTTATTTATGCATGGGGCGTATCTTTCTAGGTGCGTCGATGCTAGAGCATGGGGCGTATCTTTCTAGGTGCGTCGATGTTTGACTTTGCATGGGGTGCATCTTTCTAGGTGTATCGATGCTAGACTTTACATAGGGCGTATCTTTCTAGGTGCGTCGATGTTCAGTTTATGGGATTGGCCATCCTCTTTTCTTGTGATTTCTGGATTTCTCGTTGTGATTTCTGGGATTTATGTTTCACCACCTTTTTTAGTTGGCATTGATATGTATGTCATTTATTGTGGCTTGGTGAATTAAATAAAGAATATGACATTCTTTTTATGCTATGAGATTCGTGAGATATTTGTAAGATTTTCCTTTGTTGATTTTCTAATGTATACTTGTCGAGGTATGACATTTTTGGTTATCATACGTTTTTATTATATCTCTTCTTATATCTCATTTTATCTGATAATTATAGCTAGACTGATCCGTTTATTATTTTCTTATTAAATAATACTCGGGTCAGACTGAGATTTTGCAGGTGCTTCGTCATGACTTCTTATCTAGGACTATCATCTGACTTTTGGCTAACTACTTTAGCATTGTAGTTTTTGGTTGTATACATTCGATATATTGACTCATTGATGTATACATATTCTATTGTCTAGCACTTGTATCTTTTCTTTTGTGATATTGTGGATCTTGTTTGACCACTACTCTGATGTACACTTTCATGTGTTATATTCATATCTATTTCCGCCTTTGTGATATGAATTGTCTGTGACTGATTTGTGTTATGTTTATTTCTATATTTGTTTCCGAAGTATATATACATAGCCACCGTGTAGTAGCTTTGAGTTTGTATCGGTATGTCGGATTTCCTCTTGAGATGAAAAGTTATATTTTTATCTGGCATATCGGTACTCGCACAAAGCAATTACATGGATGGTCGCTCCTCAACAGCCTTATTCTCCGCGCTAGTTGACGGCATTACCCCGTAGTGTCCTTGGCTAGCGTGGGTATAGAGGTGGGGCGTCACAGCTTGGTATCAGAGCCAAACTTCAGAACAATGTAGAATAATTTAGCAAGGATCATTGTCCTAAGTTTTTCTTAGGAATCATGCCATAGGATTTGATTCGAGTCTTCGTACCGTTCTATCCTATTTCTTTTTATGATACCTTGTTTTATCAATCATGATTGTTTGATATTCATTCTAAGAATAACTTTTTCTTCTTCTTTCTTTCTTAAAGAAGAGAAATGGTTAGATCTGGCCGTACCAACGTCGGTCAATCCAGTGCTACTCCTCAGGAGGGAGTATTTATGTCTGCCCAGCAGCTTCTAGATCTTGTTAAGAATGCTCAAGCTATTGGACCCATTCCAGAGCCTACTCATCCTAAATCCAGATTTGCACGCTTGTGTAGAGATTATACCGATTTGGGTGGAAGGCCATTCCGGGGATCCGAGAGTGTCATTGAAATCCAAGCTTGGCTTAGATCATGCGACCGCATCTTTTCTCGCATGAATCTTGTTGATCTCCACCGAGTCCAAGTGGCTTCTAGCATGCTTCAAGAAAGAGCATTGGATTGGTATGAGCTTCTTATTTTTGAAATCGTTGAAGTGGATCTCACTTGGGAGAAATTTCGGGAAAGATCCAAATTGAAATTTGTGCCGGAGGCTGAAAAAGTAACTTTGGCCCGGCGTTTTATCGACCTTGTTCAAGGTGAATCTTCTGTGACGGACTACATCGCATCTTTCGAATCTCTTTCTAAATACGGGATTGAATACATTAATACCCCATTGAAGAAAAATCATAGATTTGTTTATGGCTTGAACAAGAATCTCAAGAAGCCATTACTTCTGAAATTGGAAGTTTCTTTCGATCAGCTTATTGATATCACTTTTCGTCTTGAAGAGGCCGATAATGAAAGTAATGTTGAAGTTGTGGGTGCCAAACAGAACTTCAACAATAACATGAATAGGCCTATTAAGTTCGAAGGCCCCAATCCCGACAAGAAAGGGAAGCAAGAAACTTCTATAGCGAAGACTCCTACCACTAGTCGTGGACAATGCTACAATTGTGATTCTATGGACCACTATGCAAAGGAGTGTCCGCAACCCCTCTATTGTCGCTATTGCAAAAGTTTGAGTCATCATATATCTGTGTGTCCCATACTTCAAGCCAGGAGGAGGGAAAGCTAAAGGTTGTGCAAGCCTCTACTAGCACTTCTTTTGGTCAAGATATTTTCTATCCTTGACGATATTTGTTTGTGATTATCTTATTCGAGTTCTTTTTGATTTTAGTTCATTTCATTATTTTATATCAAAAGAACTTGATGATTCTTTCTCTTTTTAATTTATATGGGCTTGAGGATTTCATTGAGAATTGCGGATTCGATTGGTGGACCCGCAACACTTAATTTGTTTTATTTTATTGATGTCGAAATTATTTTATATGATTTTTCTTTCCGAGCCAATTTTTACTTATGCTTCGGAATTGACTTTTGTAAGGATTGGCTTAATTATTATGGAGTCATATCCTTTGTCCCGTGTGGACTATTCATCTTCGACATTTTCAATTTGTTAAGCAGATTTCTGTTTTTCCTTTGTGATTTTGATTCCAATTTGATGGCATCATTTTATTCTTTAAGCTCACATGATGAGGAAAGTGTAATTTCTCTCATTCATGTAGTTAGAGAATTTTCCGGTATTTTTGAGTTTGTCTTAGGATTATCACCTAAGCAATCTTTTGAGAGGTGTTAGGGTCTTTTTAGTTTGACCTTGCCACCGATTTTATTTGCTACGAGTTGCGGGAGTTAGCATTCCATTTACCGCATTTCGCACTCGTTATGAAACTTGTGAATGACTTATTATGTCATTCAGTTGTCCAGCTTATTTCATCCATTTTATGAATCGAGTATTCTATGATCTCGATGACTCCATTCTTGTATATATTGATTTTGAATGAAAACAGCAATTTAAAATTTTGCAAATCTTTTTCATAAGATTTATTTATAAGTACAATTTGATTTTTGCTCTTAAACGAGCAAAGAATATTCTTAAAGGTTTTTAAGAAACATGTCTATCATATAGAAGATGATTTTGTGATTGTATTGCCCAGGGAGTGCTTTAAGAATTCTGGTCGGTGCGCTTGATCAACGTTATCGATAGGAATCTCCTAAACGCTTTGATGAGACAATCAGACACAGTAAATTGACTTGTAAAATAAAAGTTTTTTTCTGAAAAGATTATTACATAAAGATAAATGTAATTTTGAAAGTTTTAGCTTTTCGAGAAAGAAGATTATTTAAAAGAAATTCTTTCTTTTCGATACTCTTATTCTTGTGATTCCCGAAGGGAACCAAGACTTTATCTTTTGTACCAATGCTAATCGTATTGGTTTGGATGTCGTTCTCTTGCAAAAGAGAACGTGCTATCACTTGTGCTTCTAAATAATTTAAGCCGATCGAGACTAGATATGCCACTCATGATCTAGTGCTCGCGGCTATTGTTTTCGCTGTTAGTGTATGTGTGACGACCGCCCATGACCCTTGCACCGAATCTAGAGATAGAGCGCTGTAAAGTGTGCCAGGCGACCATGGACGATTGTCAAGGTAAGATTTAAAACAACAGAATCTATCGTATTACTCACAGCGCATGGACAAAATACAATAGAACATATGTATAGTGAAGCTTTACAGAACAAAATGACATCACATAAAACTCCATAATAGTTGAATACAAGCATCCACATAGTCAATACATCCAGCCTCACTACATATCTCTCAGAGAATACAAAACAGCGGAATATCCAGTACATATAATAAGAAGATAATATGCAACCCTCCAGCTCGTCTTCGATATCAGCATCGTGAGAAGAGAACAGCACCTGTCACCTGCTACCTAGTCTGCCCGTCCCAAAATGGACGAACAGCCCAAGGCAATAAGAATTAAAACATAAAACCTTGAGTCAGACAACAGTCTTAGTGAGCAGTAAATTAACTAACAACATACCAAAAGAGCATAAAGGAAAAGGAATAGGAATACAACCCTCCCACTCCAACCTCATTCTACAGTGATAGCCCCCAGACACACACTAAGCAGAAGCAAACATAGCAGAGCATACAATTTAAAGTAAAGCTACTATCATTCGAGTCAAGGGCGATGTTTTCCAAGTACCAAGGCCTAAATCAGATAAGCACCCAGAAAATACCGCTCTTGAGTCCGAATGACGATACAACCAAACATCCATGACTCTGGCTATCACTGTTATCATTGCTTCGATATCACCGTTAATTGAATGACCGGCACATTCTTTCAGCCGTCCGTCAAGGGCTAATGGAAACCCCGGTTCTAGACATAACTCCCGCACGTCGTCGCAGCCCGTGCCTAGGACTATCGAATCTGCCCAGAGTACTCGACCATCAACAGTTGGCCGTTGGGACTATCGAATCTGCCCAAACGTACTCTTGCTTAGAGCATGCTAGAACCTTCAACAACGATGCTATCCAAGCCTCCTAGTCATCCTCCTCGACGACTATTCTCATATCCATTCATTATCCTCAACTCGAATCATATCACCGAGTTATCAACATGCTTGGAATGATCCCGCCTGGATTAGACCAAGTCTTCATCACATGATTGCCTCGCTTCATTACATCCTCGCAAAGCCTCCTCTCATCATTACATCATCAAATCTATGCATAAGAGCTTCATCATCCCGCTACATATGCCACGAGCAGCTTTTCCAATTCAAGAGCCTTTCCCTTAGCTTTTGAATCACCTTCGATCTAAATCTAATCATCAATCATCTAGTTCATAACAATCAATCAAACATCAATCCAAGCAATCAAGTATTCTAATATGATCTAAGTAGACAATTATAACAATAATGGCATTTTCGTAATTAAAGAGTTGAAAGTCCAATAAGCATGAAAACATGGATTATCTCTACAAACTTGATGAATGAACTTGCATAGGTTATCATATGATAAAATGGATGTAACATCATTATGAACAATGGATCTACATGGATCTACACTTAGGATGAAGAAAATGCATGGAAATCACTATTTTAACACCAAATCGAGCCAACAATCCAATATACTCCTTTGGATCCGTGTGAGAGATAATCACCACTCACCAAATCACCTAAACAAACCCAAATCAACACGCTTCAGATCTGGACAGCAAAGGACTAAGCTAGATCTGACAAGATCTCACTTCAAACGATGAAATCTCTCTTCGACGGATGAAGATCTTCAACTTTAGCCCTTGGATCTTCGATCTTGATCTTCGATTTAGATGGATGGAGATACTAGATTAGAGAAGAGAAAAGAGATGAAGAAATGTTGTAGTTGAGCTCTCAAAATGGCAGCACTTCGTTGCTTCAAAAACCGGTGCCAAAAAGTGAGCCAAACCCTTCTATTTATAGGCAGATTTTTATGTCATCCGCCCCTATAAGTCGTTGCCGACCTAACCCTCTGCCGACTTACGACCTACCGACTCACAACTCAACACACGCTGCCGACTCAACTACCTACCGACTCACAACTCAACACACGCTGCCGACTCAACTACCTACCGACTCACAACAGGGTCTCCACGACCTAACCATACTTAAGTCGCTTACGACTTAAGCCCTAGCACTAAGTCATTCACTACTAACCCGCTAACTCGTCCCAGTCCTTAAGTCATAATCTCTTAAGTCGGTCATTCCTATAGGTCAGTCATTCCACTGAGTTGCCCCACCGACCTAAACTCCACACAAGCTTAACTCTAGGTCGTCCCTTCCTATGAGTCATCAACTCTTAAGTCGGCTGACTATTTAACTCGGCCACACTGTTAAGTCGGTCTTCCCTCAACACGCTCACCTTCTTAGGTCGGTCACCCCACTAGGTCGCTTACTCCACTAGGTCTGCCTACCCTTGAGTCGCCATATCCTTAAGTCGGTCAGTTCTTTAGGTCGTCTATCCCTTAACTCGGCAACGACTTACAACCTACGACTTAATACTTGCCGAGTTAACTTCGACCTACTAACTTAGCCCAGCTACGACTTATCTCCTTAGGTCGTCGCCGACTCACCCCTTAAGTCCTTAACTCGCCCAGACTCACCACTAACTCGTCCAGAACTCATAAGTCGGCTACGACTTAGGACTTAACCAAAATTCTTCCCAAAATCTGAAACAACCTAAAATGTTGAAAATTCCAGATTTGAACGAACTTTTCGATCCGTAAAAATACGGGTCGTTACAGTATGGCATCATTATTTTTTGGGGAGAAATTTGTCCTCTACCCCGATCATAAATCTTTTGAATATTTATTTTCTCATAAGGAACTTAATATTGGCTTGAGTTCCTTGCATCTTATGATCTTAATATTCTTTATACTCCCGAAAGGGGAAATCGTGTTGCCAATATCCTTAGTTGCAAGCAACAAGTGGTTGTTTCTTTGATGATGTCCGAAAGGAATAATCTTTTTACCAAGTTCATCGAACGTTTCGATGTACTTCGTTTTAGTGAACTTCGTCTCATTTCTTTTATGGACTAGCGTCTGATGTTCTTTTATGGCCTTTGGTTCATTGGACGTACCGTTTTTGTACTGCATCGGTGTTCCGAATTATTCGAGTTTCTGTTCATTTGGCGTACCGTTATTGTACTACGTCGTTGCACCGGCTCAATTTTCTGCTATTCTTGACGTTTTCCATGTCTTTTAACTCTGGAAATGATTTTAGGTTTTCGATTTTTATTCTTGAACCTGGTGTTATAGTAGGGATTGAAGTTTCACAAGATTTGACTTATGAGCAACATTCTATTCGTATCATTACTTCGGAGGATAAACGCCTTCGAAATATAGATGTTCTTCTTGTGAAAGTTCAATGGTCCTCAAATCCTAAGAATTTCTCTTGGGAATCTTGAGAATTCATCGAGCAAACACATCCGGACTTACTCTTTCGTGCTCTTTATGGTGAACTTCTTATTTCAAATTTTCTTTTGTGTTGATATGCTTTTATGGTTGTTACTTTTATTTTCCTCTTAATTGTTGCGAGGACGCAATTTCTTTAAGGAGAGGAGTCTGTAACAACCCGCATATTTTACGATTGAATATTTAAATATTTTATTCAAATATAGAATCGTTGATCGGATTGATGTTCGAAAAGCTACTTTTTGCAAACAGTTGAATTAGGACTCGAGACCACTTCCATTGAGTTCAAAATGCCATTTGCGACCTTTTTGAGTATAAACTTTGATATGTTTGGAGTTAGTAGAATTTTGCTACTTTTTCACTTAGGGCTTTGGGTTTGGGTTCGGCCCATTTGCCCAATTCTGGTTTCATTAACTCAAGCTCCACTCCCTCTCCTCTTCATTACTTCACTTTCATTTCCTAACACTTAAGCTTAATCAAAAATGGAGAGTGGAATGGGAAATTAAAACTCCAAGCCCTAATCATCTTTGCAAATCCAAGTTCTAGCTTCAAATTCAAAGAAGAAGCTTTGGTAAGCCTTCTCTTCTTCTTCTCCAACTCATTCTCTTATCAATTTCATAAATTCCTAAACCTAACTTAGGAAATGTTTCTCTTTTAAGCTTATATTCAAGCTTGTTGGGTTGGAATTGAAGAGTGATTGTTCTTGCCATTGCTCTATAGCTTCTTCTTCATTTGTTTTGGGTTTAAAGGTGAGATTTTTATCTCACATCTATAACTATAATTGTCTTTGATTGTTAGGTATGAATTCCTAACACTTCTTCATGTGCATTTGCTCTTGATTTGGATTAGTTTTGTGAATATTCCAATTTTTGGGTTTTTAAGTCAAATTTCTGTGAAAATCCTTTTATGGATGTTTGATCATGCTTTTGGTGATGCATCGAGGAGCATATAGGGCCGGGTTGTCGATCGGCATAAACCCTTAGCGCCAATGTTCGTCCGGTTGCATTTTGGAAGAGTTTGCTCTTTATTTGGATAGGCTGAAAAACAGCCCAGGCATGATTCAGTCGACTGAAATCTCTGTTCAGTCGACTGAATCTGGAACCCGAAAGTTTCCAGGCATGATTCAGTCGACTGAAAATCTCTGTTCAGTCGACTGAACCTGGAAACAGAAAGTTTCCAAGCATGATTCAGTCGACTGAAAATCTCTGTTCAGTCGACTGAACCTGGAAACAGAATGTTTCCAGCCAGAATTCAGTCAACTGAAAATCTCTGTTCAGTCAACTGAATTTGTTGTTTCTGCCCACTTTGCCTTTTGGGATTGAATTTCCAATTTTAATCGATTCGTGATGATCCTATTTATTGTTATCATTTATTATGACTTTGGTGACTCCTTTTTCGGGATTTTTGAATATCCACTTCGATGGATTCTTTATCGGTTTAATTGGATTTGATTCACGTCTTCGAATGTGAATTTTTGATGATTGATTGTTTCTACAATCATTTCTAGGACTCGTCACTTTAAAAATACAAAGGTTTATATACTAGTAATAAATATCAAACCCTTTCATTAAAACGATTTCAACACTATTTTATTACAAAGCTCGTTTCTTAAACCGTTTTCTAATCTATTAGTATATACAAACATTTACCTCACTCGTATGAGAAATCTAATTAAACGACTTAGTAAAACAAGTGGTATGAAACGCTTGCGTTTACTTCGCCGGTTAATTCTTGGATTTGTTCGATTGAATCTCTTGTGACAATTTTCGAGTGAAAATCTACAATCTGTTCCTAAATATTTAAGTTAAGCTAGTGGTTATGGGACATGAAGCTAAACTCATATATTTACTAGCTTAGTGTAATTGACACTTCTTGATGATCGATGATGATCATTTTATGGTTTAGACTAGCAATGTGCGATGTCTCTTTGTCCACGTGGAGGACTGTTCCTCGTTTTATTGAGCTTCGTCTCACTTCTCGCATGGGTCGTACCTATTTAGGTGCGTCGATGTTTGTTTACTTCGTGGAGCAATCGGCTCAATAAGTCGGGGCATGGGGCGTATCTTTCTAGGTGCGTCGATGTTCGTCAATGCATGGGGCGTATCTTTCTAGATGCGTCGATGTTCGACTTTGCATGGGGTGTATCTTTCTAGGTGCATCGATGTTAGACATTACATGGGGCGTATCTTTCTAGGTGCGTCGATGTTTATTTATGCATGGGGCGTATCTTTCTCGGTGCGTCGATGCTAGAGCATGGGGCGTATCTTTCTAGGTGCGTCGATGTTCGACTTTGCATGGGGTGCATCT
Organism: Allium fistulosum; assembly: GCA_030737815.1. Taxonomy (NCBI): domain Eukaryota; kingdom Viridiplantae; phylum Streptophyta; class Magnoliopsida; order Asparagales; family Amaryllidaceae; genus Allium; species Allium fistulosum. Next base: position 406,184,755 of record CM060908.1, on the reverse strand, counting down.
TTCTAGGTGTATCGATGCTAGACTTTACATGGGGTGTATCTTTCTAGGTGCGTCGATGTTCAGTTTATGGCATTGGCCATCCTCTTTTCTTGTGATTTCTGGATTTCTCGTTGTGATTTCTGGAATTTATGTTTCACCACTTTTTTCAGTTGGCATTGATATGTATGTCATTTATTGTGGCTTGGTGAATTAAATAAAGAATATGACATTCTTTTTATGCTATGAGATTCGTGAGATATTTGTATGATTTTCCTTTGTTGATTTTCTAATGTATACTTGTCGAGGTATGACATTTTTGGTTATCATACGTTTTTATTATATTTCTTCTTATATCTCATTTTATCTGATAATTATAGCTAGACTGATCCGTTTATTATTTTCTTATTAAATAATACTCGGGTCAGACTGAGATTTTACAAGTGCTTCCTCATGACTTCTTATCTGGGACTATCATCTGACTTTTGGCTAACTACTTTATCATTGTAGTTTTTGGTTGTATACATTCGATATATTAACTCATTGATGTATACATATTCTGTTGTCTAGCACTTGTATCTTTTCTTTTGTGATAGTGTGGATCTTGTTTGACCACTACTCTGATGTACACTTTCATGTGTTATATTCATATCTATTTCCGCCTTTGTGGTATGAATTGTTTGTGACTGATTTGTGTTATGTTTATTTCTATATTTGTTTCCAAAGTATATATACATAGCCACCGTGTAGTAGCTTTGAGTTTGTATCGGTATGTCGGATTTCCTCTTGAGATGAAAAGTTATATTTTTATCTGGCATATCGGTACTTGCACAAAGCAATTACATGGATGGTCGCTCCTCAACAGCCTTATTCTCCGCTCTAGTTGACGACATTACCCCGTAGTGTCCTTGGCTAGCGTGGGTATAGAGGTGGGGCGTCACATAAATTTATTGCCTACAACTCATATATTATTATCCAGTTAGGCATACTAATCAAATAAACACCAACGGGATAATTTTCATATTATAACAATCTATAAAATTTCTCACTCACCTTTTAAAAGCGATCTAAATCTCCAGATCTGAAGTAGAACCTTTGATTCATCTCCAAATCCTTTTTAATCCAAGATATATGCGTAAAAGGGTAAAAACATACATTAGAATTACAGATCTAAGATGAGATTTGGGATAGTAAGAGAAAATAGATACAAATATATATAAATATATAAATTACCTCAAATATGCGTATAGTTGATTCTCTTCTCCTTTTTATTAGATTTCTATTCTTCTCCAATTTGTATTAATATAGATACAAATACCTTATTTTTATAAATTAGAAAGAAAGTGGAGAGGAAGAAATGGTAGAGCTTCGATACTGCCTCCAGAAAAATATGAGAAGAGAAAGGAGGGCTGGGCCTGAATTTAAAGGCACTAGAATCAACCTCAACCGATCAATTTAAAATATTAAATCCGAGCCGTTCATGGCCTAGGTTTACTGGAGTCGCCACACATGAAGCGGTCGACTGCCCCCTTCCTAGGGGTTGACCGCTCTAATACGCGGGCCTGTGGACCCCAGCTAATTAATTAAAAACGACAAATTTTCTTATTTATTTATTTTCGTTCCAAAATCGTTTTTCGTTCGTAACTTCTTCGCTTGGACTCTGATCGCAAAACTCCGAATATAAAAGTTGCTCATAATTTTGCCATGAATGCAATGGTGCATGTTTCGTGATCAAATTCCATCGTTTGTACAAATTCCATTTTTGGAGCTTAATTAATTAACTAACTAATTAAATAACTAAGTTTAAATTATGGGGTGTTACAAACCTATTGATTAATGGCGGTTGCGAACAAATCTATGGTTTTTAACCTAAAATTTTTCTAATATCAGTTCTTTCAAATCTTCTTCTATGATTAGAAATCTCGAATTTATACATACGTCGGTCTCATATTACAATAGTTTATCTTTTTCTCTCTTTTCTATTAATCTTTCTGCAATTGACGTCAAAGGGGCAGAAATTGGAGGAAGGGTGGGATAGGGATTGGGATTGGGTGGAGGTTGTCCATAAGGGGAAGAAAGTGGAAAAAGTAGGGCAGAAACCACAGGGCTGGGCTAATTGTCCCAAATATGGCACCACGGGGGGAGGTCATAGGAGATCAGACATAAAATTTTCAATTTCCAATGATGCAAAGAAAGTTTCATAATCAGATGCTGTGAGAGTGTGAGGGAGTCAAGGGGAGCCGTCGACTAAATTGGAATTTGTGGAACCTAGAGTTGTGGAGGGAAGGGAGAAATGTTTGATGACTGTAGGTAGTTGTTGAAGTTGAAAATGGTTGGAAGTTTTGTCTTATGTTTTATATGGTTGGCCCAGGAACATACTTCAAAGCACTAGAGGCTATCACTAAGAGGTTTTAGAAAACTAAGGAGAATGTCACCATTCAGACTAGGGAGAATGGTTTTTTCATTGCACGATTTGAAAATGAAAGGGATTGTAACAAGATACTGGATGAGGTACCTTAGTTGTTTGAAAAAAAAATTAATTATTAATAAAAAAATTAAACCTTAATATGAAAATTAATAGACCTCCTTATTACTATGCTGGTAGGGATTCGCCTTCCAGGACTCAGTTTTTGTCTTTGGGGACCTAAGGCTATTAGTGCACTTGTCAATACCATTGGTACCTATCGATATGGATGAAGCCACGGAGAAAAGGGCGAGGATTTCTTTTGCTAGGGAGTTGGTTGATATCAAAGCAAAGTTTGGTTTCCTTAACTTTCTAATGACGGCAAGTGAAAATTGCAAAATTTACTTGTAAGAAGTAATTTATGAAAACCCACCAATTAGATGTGATAATTTTTGCTATTTTAATCACCAAAGCATACAATTCCCAATTAGTACGGTATGGAAGCCTAAGGAACAACAAGAAAATATGCTAGACAGACATGAAGTTGGAGAAAGCTCGTAGACAAACAATATTTTGAGTTGAGGTGAGGTGAGGATTATGAAGAGGGAGGGATGGACAAAGGAGAAAGAAGATCAAAAACTTGTAGAGGGTGTCAAGGAGTATGATGTCAAATTGAAAGATGATATGGAATAGAAGTTGAAGCCAGGCCCCAAGGATAATAATCCGAAGAAAACCCTTAAGTAAGTTGAAGTGGCGATTGGGCATTTTAATCGGGTGAAAGAGGTTCTAATGATTAAGGTGATAGGGAAAAAAGGAAGTGAATCATCAAGAAAGAATGGTAATGACATGTTACAAAAAGAAGAGGGAGTCGAATTTGCTAATGAGATAGAGGAAATGCTCCATTGGAGGATAAAAATGCAGGCCCGCTTAAGGAACCTAGTGAAACTGCAATTTGTTTCGAACTAGTGATAGAATTTGAGAAAGAATCCTCATAAATACTAGTTGGGGGGCAACACCATGTGATGTAGTATTTGTCCATGGCCCTCATGTGGTAAATGGTGGCATATACCCATGGTGCCGCCTACTGCCCCGGTTCGACAGTGTGAACATAGTTATATGTCATGCACATAATTTTTATTGTTTAAGAATGCCATTGTGGAGGACTTTAGAGGAGGATGCTATCTCGATTTTCAAACCTTCGATGATCTTGGGTGACTTTAGCTGGTTGACTGGCTAGTGAAAAGAAAGGGGATCTAAGATTTTGTTAAGTAAAATGAAGGAATTGGACAATATTATGACGAAATTAGGACTATCGAAGCTCGATATTAAGGGTTTTTATTTACTTGGTGGTCGGGTCCAAGTAGAAATATTCTTACCAAGATAGACTAAATTTTAATATACTGGCTATGGATGGGCACTTTCAAGCGAACTTATGCTTCTTTTCTTTTAGCTGGACCTAGTGATCAAAACCCGATTTTAGTCTATCTAATAAAACAAAATCAGGTAGGTAGTAAACCTTTTTGTTACATGAATCATTGTGTCCCTTTGATGATTATCAAGAAGCATTTGAGAGAAGATGGCATCATTTTTTTGGGAGTCAACCATTATATATACCCATTCAAAAACAAAAATTTATGAAGGAAAGCCTAAAGGTATGGAGTAAATATAAAAATAGCACTAAGAAGGAGGTTGAATCCTAAAGGGAAAGACGTGGTTAACTACCGCGTAGATTGGAGATGATCAAAACGAAGAGATGAGTTTGGAGTTACAAAATATGAAAATGAAACCTGAAAGGGCCCTACATCAAGATTACTTAGATATCAAACAAAAGTCGAAATGTAACTAGCTGCTCCTAAGTGATGAAGCTACAACGTATTTTTATGCAAAGATGGTTACAAAGAGAATGCCAACAAATGGGACAATAACATTTTAGTGGATGCACCGCGTGTAATAGCCATTGAGAATTTGTAGAGAAGGCCGTATCATACTACTCAAATCTATTCAACAAACAAGTAATCGAAAGTAGGCCTAAAGTGGTATGTTAGAACTTCATTTTAGAATATGGGCGAAAAAATTTAAATGATCAAATTGACATAGAGGAGATTAGAGAAGCGGTTTTTAGTATTTGGGATTGTACTACTCCAGGTCTGAATGGTTTTAATTCTAAATTCCATAAAATTCAATGGAATCAGATGGGGGACTTAACCATGGAAGCCATCAATGATGTATTCGCTAAAGGAAGGACGATTAAGGAAATCAACCACATTTTTATTCATCTTATTGCAAAGAACACTGATGCTAACTTTAAGCCTATATCTTGTTATAACATAGTGTAAAAAAATTTGACTAAAGTGTTGTGTAATAGGATGAAGCTATTCACGTAGGAGCTCATTTTGTAAAATCAGTGCGCTTTCATTCAGAATCGCCATTTTGAAATGGTATTTTGATGGCACATCAAATTTACAGCGGGTTTAGAACAACAAGTAACAAGAACAAATAAAAATTCATGTGTATAAAAATCAATCTCAGCAAAGCTTATGACTCCTTAAACAGAGGATCTATTTTGCACATGCTAAAAGATATTAATTTTACAAAAAGTTGGATAAAAGTTATGCAGGAAATGGTACCTATGCCCGCTTCTCGGTTATGCACCAAGGTAGCCCTCACAATTTCTTTCACAGCAGCTCGGGCATTAGGCAAGAGGATCCATTGTCGTTGTTCTTATTTCGATTGTTATGGAGTATTTTACTTTATGATGAAGAAAAAAACAAAAAAAACAAAAATTAGACCATCAAAGTTACCACTTTGAGATATCTCATATCATATATGCAGATGATATTTCAGTCTTTACTAGAGCTGATGTGAAGGTTACTGATCCTATTAATGATATTTTCAAAAAATGTATGAAGCAACCGGATTGAACTTAGCAGAGAGAAATCAAAGTTATTTTACAAAGGAGGAGTGACAAAAAAAGAAGAAATTGCTGGTAAATTAGGCATCACTCAAGGTGTACTCCCTATTAAATATCTGGGTATCCCACTATTGAGCTTCAATCTTCGTGATAAAGACTCAGTTTGATCAATAAAATAAAATGCAAATAAGTGGATGGGAAACAAAAATGCCTAGCTTGGCGGGAAGGTTAGAACTTATTAAATCAATGATTTACCCAATTGCTCAATATTGGGTGTGATGTTTTAAAATCCCAATTGCCACTTTAAATAACATAAAACACATGTGTATCAATTTTTTATTAAATGGCAGGGCTAGTAAAATATCATGGGAAATTTTGTGTAAAGAAAAGAGTGAAGGAGGTATAGGTTTAAGGAAGCTTGAAGACATTAACAAATTACTTGGTATTAAACTGATTTGGAAGACAGTTAATAATAAAGGGAGTTGGGCAAAGCTTATAAAGGTGATATATATAAAGGAACAATGCTTATGGAAAATTAATGTTAGACAAGATGATTTAGGCATTTGGAAAAACATTCTTCGGAACTGGGAGGAAGCTATCAAATGTATGGACAGACGAACAGTGGACGATAAGTAGGCCTGTCAAATTTCAGATTGACCCTTTAACCCAACCTGTATAACCATGTTTAAACAAGGCTGGGTCAAACCCATTTTCTTTTATTTCTTAATTGGGTCAAGACCCATTCAGTCCAACATTAAACACATACTGACCCATATTACCCGCCAACCCTTCAAAACCAAATCTTTCATCTTCTCAGAATTTCACGGTGATTTTTTCGACCAATTTTTTCAAAACGTATACTAGCTCTAAATCTATTTTCTCGAACGTGAATTTTCTTCTTTGAAATTCGTTCCATCTTAAAGTAGCTCCAATCCTAAAAACGAAAATCTATCGACAATTTCACGGTGATTTTGCAAATGATCGATGTAGTAAGTATACTATGCTTCAGATCTGAAGCGATGGATTCAATCGACACATCTGAATTCAAGATCTGGAACCATGAAATTCAATTCGAAAGTTGATAGGCTATGGAAATCTAGCTTTCAACCAATGTCATAAATCACCGGGCATCCTGTCAAAATAGAGGAATCCAAATCCAGGGCTTATTGCTGAAGTTCATTCTTAAAGACACATGAGTTCATATTGAAAAATACCACATCCCACTGCAAAAGACTATCAGATAGCATTTTAAAGATTGGTAGGCTTCATTTTACAAATGTAATATTCAAAGAACAGAGCACTTCACAGTTGGGGGTTTTTTGCATAACTTCAAGGTAATACACATTAATTTCGTAATTAACGATTTTAAAAGGTTAATAATTTTGTAAATTAAAGATTTCAGGAGTTGTTTCATAAATTGATAATTTCGAGAAAATGAAGCTTCAAAAATTTAAGATTCCACATATATCTGATATGATTTTGAATATGGTATTGTATATATGTACAAGGTTAGATATGTCAGGCTTTCAAATATACACTAGATTTTAACTATAACAATTTTGAGCATATCAGGTTTAATTATGACTTTGAGTAAATGCATCACAAATATACGTGAGCTTCATCAACACATTAATTTCAATTATATTAGGTTCTTTTATATATTTGAGCTCTCGGATGAATGCGGTTTCAATTATACTAGGTTTCAATTTTCTTCTTTGAATGCTCTGCTTTTGCCTCTTTAAATGATCTGCTTTTGCCTCTTTGAATGCTCTTTTGAGTGTCTTCCTTATGTTTCTTTATATGTTAAATTTTCTGCAGGACTGAAAATTTGAGTTGCAAGGTGACTGAAAATCTGAACTGCAACTAAAAATTTGATTCTATGATGTATACTTGTTCCTACTTGCTCTTTCAGATGTTATTTGATGATATTATTAAGTACTCTGCAGTTTAAACAGTTTCAATGATATATTCCTATAGTTTCAGTCCATCTATGGTATTTGATGATACATTTATGTAATATCAATGCTATAATGAAGCTATTTGATTCAGTTTTTACAATATATTATGTATTGTTGCATGCACAGCTATATTTTTCTTTTTTATTTGATATAATATTGAATGTTTTCTTAAGTGGGTTAAACGGGTCGACCCTGATATGAAATGGGTTGAGTCATATATCTTTTTTGACTTGCATTTTTTCAATTTGGAAAGAGAGGAATAATAGAACGTTTGGTGGAAAACGCAACTCAAAACATATTACACGCAAAAACATATCAGAACTAGTCAAGATCCTCATATCAAAAGCCAAATATAGAGCATATATGAACAATCAAGACACAAAAATATGCATAGAATGGGAATAGCCTTACCAACCACCGCATCAGGTGGCGTCAATGGCGTATATGATCATTCTTGTTGTTGTGTTACTCTGAACTCCTCTAGGCAGGTCGCATTACATGTATTAATTACATTTTTTCTCGCTCTCTCTTACTTATATTAAAGGGAGGGAAAATTAATTACATTACTAAATGATACCAGTGGAGAGTTAACGGTATACATAATCTAAAATTTCTCGCACTTATCTGCCATAAAGAGAATTTTAGACGATCATTGTTGCATGGGGAACAGTTACCAGATCTGCGTAGATCCATGCTTGAGAAACATAGATCTATAAATTTTAGAAGCCATCGAACAAGTAAAGCTATTTTAGTAAAGCTAATGTCTCTGAAGTTAACAAAAATGAACAACATGCCTTTTATTCCTCGAAATCTACATTCATCTACGAAGTTACAACATAGATCTACAGCTTTAAGGAAATTCGGAGTTATTATCAATGAATTTTGTGCCAGATCTGGCTTTAAGAAGGATCGTATGATGAAATATAGACATGAGCATATGATTTTATCTTATGAAAAGAGGTGGAGGAGTTTATTTTTGCTTAAATAAATCAAGAGGTCGCCACTTTTGAAGGTCAAAGTTTTTTGGGAAGTAAGCAATTTTTTGACAGTTAGGTAAATGGAATGTTCGAGAGTAGGGATATGGGTTAAGTTGTATTAAAGTCGGTGTGGGGTTGTAATTATTGAAGTGTTGTGGGCTATCGATTGTGATGATTTTTATATACCCCGTTTTGTTATAATGGGTTGTAAATATTACCTTGCATTTTTATTAATAAAGGAAGTTGAACCCTTGTCCCAAAAAAAGCTTTAGATTGGTTACCATCATCCTTCCAACGTAGAAGTGTCTCAATGGTTGTATGTTTACATCTTCTTACCTTCATTAATGGAAATCTCAGTTAAGATTGTTTTCAAATCATGATCGATAAACTAAATGTCTGTAAAAGCCAAATACAATGATGCACAAATATTGTGTATCCAATGTTTACATATTCAAAACAAATAGTGTTTTTCGCTAATTTTACTAGATATGCTTAAAGTGGGATATACAACTAATTAACATAGATTTGAAATCGAGCTCCACCAAGGTAAAAATGTAGAACTTTAAATTACTTTGCATAATTAACATGTTAGTTTTCATAATGTACTCTAGATAAGGAAGTATTTTTCTATGGAAACTTCTTGCTCCTGTCTGAACATATGATTTTCATCCTACGATTAATTTACTAACCAATCGAGATTTTAAGTATTTAAGTAATTTTGCATATATATTTACTAATCCTTAAACATCAAACAACATCATCATTTTCTACGTTGAGCACAATTCAATATTAAATGAGGTATAGTGTGGACAAGATGTATGCACATCTACTATGGAGACTGTTTCCAAATCTAATTTAAGGTCGGCCCTGGGCCTAGGGAAGGGCCTATTTTTCCTAGTTCGTATTAGGAAAAAAAATAGTACAAATGCTTATAATAAAAGGTGTTGTCATGTATGGTAAAGCACTCGGTTTGGAACTAAAGTGACCAAGGTTCAATTCATGGCAACCTTGATTTTTGTCTCATTTTGATAGCTATTTTTGGGGACTAATTTAATCTCTCACCCATGGCCCAAATTCACCTGGGACCGGGGCTGATCTTAGTTATTAAAATAAATGTCGATAAAATATGTGTCTCCAATAAGTTAAAAATGGTGTAGGTAAAACTTAAATGGCTTACGATGCGCGCCATATCTCCACACTTTTTGGATTCAAATACTACAAAAAAAAAGGTTAAACATTACGATATATGCCTCTCCAGGCGTTACAGTCTAGCATCCAGCTCAGTGTATATCCAAGGACCATTCGAGATCCCATACATGAGTAAGTGTCTAGACTGTATTATTGCATTGTTAATTAAAAGGGAAAGATAGAGTGTGAGGAACAAACTTGATCCCCTACCATCCCGATTAAGAGATGACTATCTTTGACCTTGATTCATGGTCGTTTCCATTTTCCGCGGCCGATGGCTGCTCTTGTTCCACCACCGCAGCTCGATTTCTCACATACTGCTGTAATCGGTAATCCCTGACCTGTTCCTCGATCAGATCTCGTAGATGTCTGCAGTCATTTGTGTTATGCCCATTCAGCTTATGGAATAGGCAATATTTTCCACTAGTCCTTTCCCGATCAGTTGGCTCTCTCCTTGTCAGCTTTCGATAGGGGATTTACTCCTGGATATCCAGATAAATACGCTTCGGGTTGTCATTCAAGTCCATGTAAGAAGAGAATTTTGGTTCCCTCCTTTGCCGCTTTGATCCATCAAAGCCGTCGTCCATCTTCCTTTTTCCTTTGCCTTTATTGTATCCTTCTCCGAGCGGTCCTCCGCCATCCACAGTATTGATTTCTTCTTAATCAGCTTCAGTGTCCTCCCGATGTAGGAATCTCTCGGCCTCATGATAAAATTCTACAAGATCCACCGAAGGATCCCGTTCCAAATCCACCTAGAAATCTGTCTTAGCGTCTATCCCTGAAACTATCGCCATCAAGACTATTGAAGGGTCTGGCTTATCGACCGCGGCAACCATCGCATTAAACCTTGTTAGAAAGCTCCTGAGGGTCTCTCCGGCCCTCTACCTCATACTAGCTAATGTCATTACATTTTTGGGTCATGAAATATGGACCTTGAACTACTTCACAAATCAATTACTAACTCGGCCCATGTGCTAATGGAGCCATTCTCCAGCTGTCTAAACTATTATGTCGCTAAACCTGTCAGATATAAAGGGAAACACCATCGTATTACCTCTTTAGATGCACCCAACACTTCCGTATACCGGACGTACCTCATCAAATGAACCGTTGGATCCATCTTTCCGACATACATTTCCAACGTTGGTAACTTGAAATCACGCGGATTCCTAGCGTATCGAATATTCAAAGTGAATGGACTGCTATTTACATCTTTCAAGCTCTAGTTAGGTAATCCACCCCTCATAGCACGTCTCACCAACTCAGCAAGTCTATCATCGCCATTCAAAGGAACTCTAAATTTAGCATTCTCAGTCTACCCCCCGACTCTGTGAGGGAATTCTGGTACATACTCCTTCGGTTGTGCTTCTACATTCTGAACACGTTCAAACACTGTGTTTCAGCTCCAAAATGTACATCATTCCTTTCAAGGCCAAGACGACCCATGCCCCTGAGCCCTTGGGGGTCGGTATCGACCCGTGCTTGGGGGTCGGTACCGACCCCCATATTTGGCTCGAGGTTTGTCATGGGTCGTCGTGCATGCTTCTAGTTACCTACGCTCTGGCTTTTGATTCTGATTTGCAGCAACTCTAGTTGTTCCCATATGTCCCATCCTCCTAAATAAATTCTTCATCATCTCTTCTTGGCATGCCATTATACTTTCCTGCTATCCATTCATCATAGTTTCCATCTTATCCCTAGTTATGTAGATTGATGGGGGCTTTGCTACTGAGTACGCCTCTTGGCTGCCCCTGCTTAATTTTCTCCAGTTACAACCTTCCTACTTAATTGTCTAGTCATTTTGAATCTTTCCAAGTTTTAAATCAGCAAGTTCAAGCATCTCACGGTGAAAGCACCAAAATGTTTAAACTAAAAATGGCACAAACACCCAATAGAAAGTAGAAGAGAATAAAAAGTAAAGAAAACAAATTAAAATGAGTAGGAGATGAACACAAAGAGATTTATAGTGGTTCGGCAAACTCTGGTCTACGTCCACTTAATGATTTTATTGCTTATCTTCTGACTTAGGGGCAGAAGTTCTTAGGGGTCGATACAACTCCGACACTTAGATTTTCAAATTTACAAAAATATAGAGTAGAGTGGAATCAGAGACAAAAGATCCTAAAAATGAGCCCTACCCCTCTATTTATAGAGGTAGGAGCCTAACATCTCACACAAAAGATCTCCAGACCATTCTCCTTGCTATAGACCAGTTCTCTAGAAAATATAGTGTCGCATCATTAAATGTTATGGGTCGGTACGAGTCCATGGGTAGGGGTTTATACTGTCCCCTAAGTTAGCCAAATAGGCCACCTCTAACTCTCTGCTTTGGCTCGTCTTGTGGTTATCTTCGTGATTCCATAGTTGTTTACATCAATAATAGCTTATTTCAAAGTCCAAACGACGGAGTTGTGGAAGAACAAAGTTGCCAATTCAGGAGTTTGTGGAGATTGATAGAGAGTTGCATGAAATCAACAAAATAACATTGGAAGTAGGTTCTAGCATCAAGAAGGGATCATAGGCAAAAGATGGGCCCCACCGAGCCAAGGAATACAAGTCGATACCGACCCATGGGGTGGGGTCGGTGCCAACCCCTAACTTTGGTGTTTCTCGGTCCTTAGATTCTTGGAGTGAGCACATATTTACCTTACGGTCTTGGTTGTACATGGATTTTGGCTCGTGGTCATCTTTCCGAGCGTCTTGCCTTGATAACTTTGACGTTTAACTTGTTGGGTTTGTCCATATAATGCCTGGTCAAAAGGTGGGATAACGGTTCCAGACTAAGAGAACACAAGTTTTATAATGGAATTGGGACTGCACTACTATCAAGTGATGTCGTTCGGTCTGAAGAACGCTAGAGCTACCTAGCAGATATTAATGGATTCCATGTTCAAGGACCGGATAACATGGACAGCGAAAGTGTATGTGGATGATATGCTTGTGAAGTCATGGCTATTGACGAATAATGTAAAGATCTTTAAGAGATGTTTGATGTGCTACAGAGGTATGTGATGGAACTAAATCCATTGAAGTGCTCCTTTGGAGTTACATCAGGCAAATTCTTCGATTTATTATGAATTCAAGGGGCATCAAGGTTACTTCGGAGCAGATTAATGCCTTGAAGTATGTTACCATTCGAGGACAAGGAGGGAAATATAGAGCTTGAATGGAAAAGTTGTTGCACTGAGCCGATTTATCTTGAAGGCAACTGATAAATGCATTCCATTCATTGATGCCCACCAAAAGGAGAAAGGAAAGTTTATCTAAATGAAGGAATGTCGGACGTTTTCCAAGAATTACTAAAGCATATGGAAAAACCACCAGTCATATCCAAGCTTTGAATGAAGAAGACATGTCTATCTATTTAGTGGTGTCTTCTCATGCACTACGTGCATCATTGGTATATGAGGAGGCAAGGATCCAAAAGCCAATGGACTACATCGGCAAGCGGGTCATCGGAGCAGAAAAGAACTATCTAAAGCTGGAAAAGCTCGCTTATGTCTTGTTGACAGCTTTGAGGAAGCTGCAACCATACTTCCAGGCTCATCCACCAAAGGTGTCGATGGATTAGCCCTTAAAGCAAGTACTGCACAGACCAGAGACTTTGGGAAGGTTATTAAAATGGAACATCAAGATGAGCCAATATGGTATCAGTTGCCATCTGAGAAGGGCGATAAGAGGATAAGCATTAGCGGACTTCATCCTTGAGTTTACAATCCGAGATGGAGAGGAATATGATATGGTCCTACTTTCCCAATAGAAATTGTACGTAGACGGAGCTTCCAATGAACATAACTCCAGGGCAGGAGTAGTACTCGTAACTCTAAAAGGACAGATGGTTTACTACACGTTAAATCTAAAGTTCCCCACAACGAATAAAGAGGCTGAATATGAAGCGTTGATAGCATGACTAAAGATAGCAAAAGAACTAGGGAAAAGGATGCTGCATGTATTCAGTAACTCTCAGTTGTCGTTCTTCCAAGTAGAAAAGGAATTCCAGGCTAAGGTGCAAGACTTTCCCGTTGCTTGACAAAGACAATGGAACTGTTAAATGATATAGAGCATTACATGATTACGCACATCCCTAGGGAGGAGAATACAAAAGCCGATTTAATTGCCAAATTGACCAACTCTGGGGATGTGAAGGATTGGCCCCAGTGGAGGTTTTATTAGCTCCAACCATCGACCAGATGGATGTCGACTGGATCTTGGAAGCCATGGAGAAAACTGAGTCATGGGTGACTCTAACAAAGAATTATTTTCTAAAGGAAACTCTTCCAAAAGGGAAAACGAATGGTGGAAACTCCTTCATAAAGTGTTATGATTTATAATGCAAAAAGGAGTGCTGTACAGGAGAGGTTTCTCAACCCCTTGTTTTAGTGTGTAACCGAGGATGAGGCTAGGAAAATCCTAATGGAAATTCATGAGGGTAGTTGTAGTGATCACACTGGAAGGCAGACGTTAGCAAAGAAGATCCTTCGTTATGGATACTTCTGGCTGACGATAAACTGTGTACTAATTACACCAGATGGTGTGATAGGTGCCAAAGGTTTGCAAAAATTCTAAGAGTCCCTCCACGGAGCTTATGCAAATGGTTAACTTGTGGCTATTTATGGTTTGGGGAATTGATGTAATTGGCGTGCTACCAATGTCGAAAGAAGGAGCTAAGTACGCTACTGTTGCAGTGGATTACTTCACAAAGTGGGCTAAAGTGGAATCGCTTTCCACGATTACAATGAGAAAAGTGAGCAGCTTTGTGATAAAGAATATTATACACATATATTTGGAGTTCCCCAGAAGATTATAACTAACAATGGAACTCAATTCCAAAGTACCGAGTTCAAGGATTTCTACAACCGAGACAAAATTGAGAAAAACTTTTTGGTCACCATAGACAAATGGACAAGTGGAGGCATAAAATCATCAAGTCCCTCTTGAAGAAATGATTAACTAAACCCAACGGCAACTGGGCCGATGAGCTTCCACTTGCATTAAGGGCTTATAAGACGATCCACAAGTCTGTGACTGGGCATACCCCATTCGCTCTGGCCTATAGAGCCAAGGTCGTGATTTCGATAGAACTAGAAGTCCTTTCTCATTAGGAAATGACTGTGTCCCTAATGCAAATGTGGAACACTCTCGACTTAGTTGACAAAAAATGAGAAGACGCTGAATTGTGGGTAGCTGCTCACGAAAAAAGAGTAGCACGACATTTCAACACCAAAGTCCGAAGTCGTACCTTCGAAGTGGGGGACCACATTTTGAACTAGGTCGTTCCTAATATGGGGGCGCTTGGTCTGAATTGGGAAGGTCCCTTTGCGGTTGAACAAAAGCTTAGAGATGGAACTTTCATGCTAGCGACTGTTAATGGGATCACAATCCCATAGGCATGGAATAGCGACATGTTGAGATGCTATTTCACTTAGATTTGGTTCTTCACTAAACCATCCAAATTAATAGGATGAGATGTAATAAGGAAGGATTTACCATCTTATGTATATAAATAAAGTTGGCTTTTTGAACCATTGGAACCATGTTCTATAAAGTCTGACTTTGTACCGCATGATTTATAGCAGAAACGGACATCCTGTGTTGTGAAAAACGAGATGTATAGATATCTGAAGATAGGTACCATTAGGCTCCTTCGATCCATGATAGGATTAAAGGAACATAATCGTACCAGGGCTGGTCGAATGATTCGCCCTGCACATCTGATCTTTGACCAATACCCAAAGACAGGTAAAGTCAAGGATTGGTGCCCGAAGATAGGCATCTAGGACACTGGTATCCAGATATAGGAACTGTTGTATAATTGAATCTTTTGTAGGTATAACCACACTTGTGACCTAGCGAGACACGCCTAGTCAAGGTTAAGTGAGGATGGTCGATGTTATCACCAATCGAAGCCTAGTGACAGGCACAATCGATATTAGACGTCTAGAGATTGACGACAAAATTTATTGTTTCCCGAAGTTAGAAAACGATAAAAGCTAAATGCTTCTTTACATGTGATCTTGGTTACGGTCATACGGAACTCGACCGAGATTAAATAAGGCTAGTCAGGGAGTTGACCATGTAAGCAACAAGTTTTGTTTAGCCAAAAGAGGAATACTTTGGCAACGGTAAACACATCTAAGTAATGAAACATTACTAAAGCAATCGCAGAAATTTCCATATATGTACATAGTTATAGTAAGTATAGCATTGTACAGACACAAGCGAGTAAAGTAAAAGTGTAGGAATGTAAATACGAACAAAGGTTGTACAAAAACAACAATCCTTGTTTATAGTCACTTTTTATACAAATGTAGTGGGCAGGGGGATGGACCCACATAAACTCGACCTGTATGAAAGGGGAACAAAATACATCAAAAGAAGACCAAAAGAATCTATCTTTGAAATTCATCGAAACAAGCCAACTGTATACTTCCTCGTTCGAAAGCGCTTCCCAACTTTGGAACCAAATCCATCGTGCAGTTTTTTAGACACTTCTTACATATGGACTTCCCCTTCTCGGGAGTGCTGCCTTTTGAATGAGTGGTCTCTCCCTCGATTATAATGATGATGAAATCTTCAGGTTTGTTAATGGAAGCGTTAGAAGACTTAAAGGTTTGATTTTGACTGGTGGAAATTTGGAGTAGGGCTTGTTTTCTCTGAGCCAGCGGGTATTTTAGTTCCCAACTCCTTTTTGAACTTAACTTACTTACGTTGATCCTCGGCCATTTCTCCATGGAAATTGAACTGGTTAGGCCCATAGCACTGGTAATTGTAACATCCTCCTCAAGGGACTAGGAGTGTCCTCTAATCCTTCTATGGACCCTATCTTCTACGAATGGGTTCATAACTGGAGGAAGGAAGTGGAGAGATAAATTCCATGGTTACATAGGTTAACTCGGTGAAAACGGTGCTCGAGCCCAAACTTTGAGTTGTTGGTGGTGGAGGAGGAAGCAATGGATGACCTGTAAGTTCACAAAAAGTGAAGTGAAGATTAGGGATGGACTCTGGTGAGAACTAAAGCTTCTCGAATACCGAAGAGACAAGGGAAATACATTCACTGGTTGGAGTTTCTTTGGTGGGGGATTAGTGATTTCACCTTCTTCTATTGCTGACTGCATTGGTTGGGTGATGAAAGGTGGAATACAAGAATCGATGGAGGTTGCAACGGTCGAAGCAGAAGTCATAGTAATGGTGGCCTTAGAGTGCCCCCATAGAAACTGGAGTCTCTGTTGTATGCTCTTTTGATTCAGGTGTTGACGGTTCAGCTCGATCTGATGCGGTAGGATCGGTAGGAGCCTTAATGGGCGACATTCTTATAGTCGCATCTTGTTCAGCCAGGATCGCCTTACCTTTCTCTAGGGCTATATCGTCGTCTACATCCAAAAAATTTGGTTTCAATTGATCTTTTATTCTGTGTAGTTGAAGCGCTTAGCGATTCTACAGTGGGGAGGTGCAAAAAGTTATAACAAGGATAAAGCAGGGATAAAACGGAAAATAGTGGAGGTGCAAAAGGTTTTATTAGATATAAAACCAAATATTTAAAGTTAATACATTCTCATTCCCTCATCATATGTCTAGGAAAAAGAAATATTGTTTAATCTTATGTAATAAAATAGAAGAATATCATGATTATGTAGTTCAAATTTGATAACTACAATAGATTTCTAACTTATATTGAGCACTTATGCCTTAATATTTGGTCTTTACCCTATTTGTTGATTTGTTTTAAAAGAGAACAAGTCAATCAACCTTTTTATATTAATGTTACTAAATCGGGTGCTAAAAAGTCTTAGTTTAGTGGGTCTAGTGAAAAATGGTGGAGCCTAAAGTGGATCTACTGTTTAATAATGCTAAATTGAAAAAACATAACGGTCAAAGAGCGCTATGCGCTATAGGGGGATTTGCGGGGCTTTAACTACATAGCTTCTATTAGGCCTTCACAAAACACAACCGCACGATGCATGATATTTTCCCAGGCATCTGCCAAGATGATAAGATAACTCTTTCCCAACCACTTAGATTCTTGACTTCGATGACATTATCAAAAAATTACTGAAGGGTGTTTTTCATTGCCTCTTTCTCCTTCACATCATAGTCTTTGAGTTCATTGATTTCAGTTACAGCCCCACCGAGGTCAACTTGAGCTTCTATGTTCGCCTTTGTCTTGGCCTTTAGACTTGCCTTGAGTCTCTCAAGTTCGGTTTGGAGTGTTTGAAGCTCTGCATCCTTGGCTCTAAGTGCCAACTTCATGCCCTGAAATACCAACTCTTTGACCTGAAGCGCCTTTTCCTTGACCTTGACTTGGGCTAAAAGCTCACCACTCTCTCAATGAGCCTTTCTAAGCTGATCATTCATGAATAGAAGGACCTGAGTGTGTTTCGTGGACGTCTCCTCGATTAATGCTTTAGAGCTCTCGGCCAATGTCTAAGCCTCGTCTCTTTGCTTTTAAGTTTGGCTAACTTGGTTTTGTAGCATGCTACCATTCTATCATGGGACTTCCTCTCTGATTCAAATGACTGAATATTTATCTGGTTAATTTTATTAATGTCAAAGAGGGCGAAAGCTAGTTTCCTCCATTCATAAAGTTGGTCAACAAGTTCGATAACCCCTCCAACTCTATGGTTGGCCACCTCACAAGGGATATCCTTTATGTTATGGTCGAAGTTCAGCCCTGTTAGGAAAAAGCTAGGGAAGGTGGCTTACATTCTGGTTGTCATAGTTATGGATGAGCCCGAAGGGATGGAGATGGAGCAGCATGGGTTGGAACTTCTTGGATTTTTCATAAGTTAATACAATGGTGAACGGAGGTCAGATCGTTGGAAGCTGTTGAGAATGAGGATGAGGCTAAGAACATAGCTGGAAAGAGCCAAAAGTAGGCATGTGATGGTCATGTGAATCATAGGACTTCTTCTCTTAGTCATAATAATCTTTCTTCTCGGCCTGACATTTCTTTTTGCCTTTGCCCTCGAGGTATTCCCTCTCCTTCCATTTTAATCTCTCTTCCTTAATTTCTCGATGCAAAATAAAGCGGTGAGGATAAGGTTCTGGGGTGGTTCCCCGACGCTCACTAACGCCAAAGCAGAGATAAGAAAAGCGGGCCCTTTCCATTGCACCTAAAACGAAGAAAAAAAGGGATGTATCGGTATCAAAACATTGAAGTAAGGGCAAATGTAGGATATGAGTGTTCATGAATCTAAAAGTGTGTGGAGTGCTTATACTACCCAAAGTGCTTCATGGATTGTGTTCAAAGGGATGCAAAGAAGGTTTCATCTCCCTCGACTAGAAGTTCCTCGGATGGAAAACTGAAACCCAAAGGATATTCTTTAAAAATATCATCGATTGGATGTCAAGATCACCTAGTGAGCCCAAGATGTTTTCCGAAGATCCTGAACATGGGGTCGCCTCAGCAATTGTGTCGGATCAGAGGGGTGCTGAGAAGATTTGATGACTAATCTCTTTAGGCATGACAAAGTAGGAATTTTTATGCCTTCGGGGTAGGTCTCCCCACATAACTCATCCACATCAAAATATTCATCGTTGTCGTCTTCACTATCTTCCTTGTCTTCGTCTTCTTCTACCCCTTCTTCCACTTTGTCCAACCCTCTTCTCTCTTCCCCTCTCTCTTTGTGTTCTTCCTTAATGATGTTCTCCTTCATCACTATATCTTGGCCTTCGTTGGTGTTTTCTTCACCCACAAGGCTTTCATCGCCACCTTGACCAACGTCGCCAGAGTCGTAAGTAGAGGCAGAGGTTGAAGAAGAAGCCCTAGTCCTTTTTGATGGAAGCTCGAGTGGAACGACGAATCACCCGGGATGTAGAAGGCCGCACTAATGAAGCATCTTATTCGTGAGGAGATAAGTGGTGGTGAGGTGTTAGATGCCGACTCTTTTCAGGGTCTCTAGGGTCTAAGAGTGTACATCGCTGGCATCTCGGTCGGGAAGATTTATGAAGGGAATGGAAAACGAATCCAAATGGGAAAATGATAGGGAAGAAGCCTTGAGTTCGGACAACCAAAGTGGGTTGAAGCCAAAGGGGAAATAGACAAAGAAATATTCGCTCTTGAAGTACATGCGCTTGTTGTAGAGTGCCTCAATGACCTTGCAGTGCCAGCACGCTTCGATGATTAACAAAGAAGGAGAACCAGCTCTCTTATTATAGTTTAGATGGTGCATCAACTCTACAAAGGTTGATGGTCGTTGAAGTTGCATCATGAGTAAGATGTACAAGGAATTAAGGAGGGTGTATCCATTACGATGCACTTGAGTAGGAGCCAGCCCAATTTCTTGTAAAATGAATTGAGAATTCGTAGAAAGGAGGAATGGCCCCACCCAAGCACATGTACCTATTACAAGTGGTGTACCCTTGAGGAGGATGGTGAGGCCGTTAATCGTTCTTTGGAAGAAGAACATCATTTTCCTGAATTCCATTACGGTAGTAGATTGCCCGGAGTTGCTCTGCAGTTAATAAAGATGTTGTTTGATTTGGAGGGTCATCCATTACTCTTAATCTAGGTTATTCATTTAATGGAGGAGGCTGGTTCCGGAGAGGTGCCACTGGAACAAGTTGTCCTTTGAGCTTAGCTGTAATTGAATGCCTAGCTTCGAATGGAGTAGACGTAGAGGCCTGAGCAATAGAGGAGCTGGCTTCAGGAGGAGTTGAAGGTTCAGAAGTAGCTTTGAAGCATGATGATTGACGAGTCATTCTAGACTGGAAAGCTTGATAGTGAACATGGTTAGGTATATTTTATTTTGGGATTTTACTTTAATAAACGTCTGTATGGCCGGCATGCAGAATCCAATAAATGTTGATGTGTGTTGACCGGTCGACTTCTAATCATCGATGGGGTAGTGTGAAGTATCAATCTATGTAGTATGCATCCTATGTCTAAAGCATAATATATGGAGCACTCTATGCAAATAGCCCGCTTGCGTTGGAAAACGAGTTCTGTTGCACGATGGAACTGTATGTCGGATTTTACCCGTTATTGTGGAAAGAACAATGATGAAATCGCTGTCTAAAGTGATGCATAGCCTTCTTTGCAGGGACACAAGACTATGTTATGATGCAAAATGCTAATTTGAATGACATAGTCGAGTGTGCGGATGCATCTGACACGATCGTTCTCAGGAACTATCTCATTGAAGTTTAAAACGATGATGCATGATTGACCAAACATTGGTAGGACTAGTCAAAACACTTTGGTAAGTAAAGGCTTGAGACTATAGCAAGAAAGAAGCATCGTGTTAAGGACCTGATGCAAGGATGATGGAAACACAAAGCAACACCAAGTGGGATTGGGACATTAAGAAATTTTAGTGTTTGTGGTGTTGACTTCGGGTAAGACGCGGGTTATATCCTATAGCAACCTAGGTCTTGCCATAGCCGAATAACTTGAATGATGACTGATAACAACTTGAAGCCCTAACCCTCCTCGACCATTAGTGAACTCCGGCCATGCTCCCGCTGCAAATATGTCAATGATAACTTGGAAGAACTCACCTTGAATTGGAATGGATCTAGAAATCGAAACCCTAAATAATCTGGGTCGAGCTGTTTGAATGATGAAGTTTGCCTGAGCTGATGGGTGCGAGTGCTAAGAAGGAGTAAGCGGCGGCGACATGGAGTTGGAATCGAAATCAGAGGTGGTGGTTAAGAACTAAAATCGCATGGACACAAGAGGTCGGGGATGAGTAGAAAAGAAAAAGTGGAAAGTGAAGGTAAAAGTTTCTAAGTCCATAATATATACAATGCTTGTATTAGGTGAAATTCATGTCGGTGCCCACATGAATTTTTCATTACCAACATGATTCAAAAAAAGGATAACAAAGAACGAGGAAGGAGGAGAAGGAAAAGAAGGAAGTCTCACCTGGCCAAAGCGTGGAGCGATCTTCAGAGTGATGTAGATCCAGACCTTGGAGTGGAAAGATGTTCACCAACTATATAAAGTGATTGAATGGATGCTTTTGGAATAGAGATGACTCTCCAAACTGACACTGGATAGACAATGGACTCATGTAAACGACTATTTACTACTTGTCTTGATCCAAAGCACACCTCATTTTCAATAGTAGCAGACTTTGAGAGGCAAGTGTTATCCACTATTTAAACCAAGCAGCCTTCAAGCGAATTTAGATGCCAAGATGAAGACGAAATGGTTCAAGAACTCGGGGCAAGCTCAATGCCCTGGAAGGGAACTCCAAAAATTGAAGTCTTGAAGTAATGAAGTAAATAACTTGGTACCAAGTGGTTGACAAAAGGACTTGGTACCGAGTGGTTTTCCAGGTGCTACTTTGGGCGATTATGTTATCATCGGGTGATAGGACTGTAAAGTGGTTGTCTCAGGGCCCTTATCTAAAAGAGTAGGTGAACAACTCCAAAGCTATGCAGAAATGGATGAGTATTAGATGAAGCCAAACCTTTTGGCACCGAAAGATTCTCCTAAGCCAAAAAAGTGCTTGAAGCTCTAAGACTTGAAGATGCAAGATGAAGTGAAGGAAAAGGTAATGGTTTGCATAAGGAAAAATCTCTCAATACCGACATGATTCATGTCGGCACTAACTGGTTTTGTGCTACGGGAAGACTTCTTCATCCTCCCTATTCTCATGGATCTGGATCCTTACCTAGTCTTTATTGATTTGGCGACTCTGGTGGGCGATTCTTTTATAAATAACAAGCTTAGAGCAACAATGAAAGGACTTTTTGGCTATCCTCTTCTTCATCTTCTATCTCTACATGGATCTTGTCGCCTAGAAGTTAATCTTACTTTTCTAGACTTGAAAACAAATTGTAAAGCCTTTGTACTTGTGACAAAACAATCTATAATAATATTAAAGTGGATGTAGGTCTTACAATTTGTTGAACCACTATAAAATTTGTCTCTTTACTGTTTTTATTGTTATTGCTACTTAGATCTACTCTCTTCTATTTGATTGGGGGTATTGTGCCACTTTTTGGCCCAATGTTTTTGGTGCTTTCACTAAGAACAGAGTTTCTTAGGAGTACATCATGCTTTTATTTTGGATTAGAGCATACAAAAGTTGGAACTAGAACTTCTTGTTGCTGATTTGGATATTTGAATGGTGAACTAATGTCCCCTGTGAGATCCGATAGATCTGGAGTAGTTACAGGTAAAGGAGATGATGCCTCCCACCATAATGAAGAAACTAGATAGTTGTTGAATGCGACATAATGGAACTCAACCCCGCTAGAGATGGTGTCGAGAGTCGAGTTCAATAGGATGATGGCGGAGCTGAATCAGAGAATGGAGGATACTAGAAGGCGCTTATTGAGAAGATGGACGCTAGCATAATCTTGTTTTCTAGAAGGCAAAGAAAAGACGCAAGGATGCATTGCTGGTAAGTTCTGAAGAGAGAATTCCTCTTCCTTCGATCAGAACATGGGAAGCAAAAGCTGAAGGAGCAGACTGTTGGAACATCAAGGAAAGTAGCAAGAGCAAGTGGCCATGTTTTTTTACAGAACTGGATAACTCGTTACCGACAGGAATCAAGTCAGTACTGAGAGGAATATGGTTGACCCTGGGATGCAACAACTTGATGCAATCAATTTGGAAAATAACGAGGATGATTTGCAGGATACTAGCAATAATGTTGGACTAATTGCTGGAGTGTAGGATGTTGGTGCTTAAATGACCGCCACAGGGCCAGCTAAGCGTCAAAAATATTCGGAGGATTGGCTCTCCCAAAGATAGGAGAGCTTAGACGTCATCGAATGAATCAAGACCGATTGCAGAGTTAAAACACTTGAGGATGCTCCCGGTAGTCATTTTATGGATCATCAAGCCATTGAGGAGTACATTGGTGCTATGGGGAAGAGACTGGTTAATGAAAATTTATGAAGGAAGAATGAAAAGTGGGATTTAGAGCCTAGCAGAACTCCATTCATGGAGAATATCTTGAAGAAAGAATATCCTAGAAGGTTTACAATGCACTCAATGTCATCGTATAATGGGATGACTAATACCAGACAACATCTATTCAAGTATGAATAGCTCATGGATGGTACCAGGGTGACGGATGTGGTTCGATGTAGGTGTTTCCCTATCATTTTGGATGGAGTTGAGTCAATGTGGTTCACTCGGCTCCCATCGAAGTCCATTTCGACTTTTTTGGCCATTCTCTTCTTTATATTCTATCTCAACTCGAATCTTGGCAGCTAGAGGCTTACTCTTACTTTTCTAGACTTGAAAACAAATTATAAAGCCTTTGTACTTGTGACAAGACAATCTACAATAAGATTAAAGTGGCGTAGGCCATAGAATTTGCTGAACCAATATAAAAATTCATGTGTCTTTACTGTTTTTGATGTTATTACTACTTAGATTTACTCTCTTCTATTCGATTTGGGTGTTGTGCCGCTTTTTGGCCCAACAATCATACTATCATGTTATTCTATGAATATAGGAGACATTCAAAATAATCGTTGAATAAATCTAATCAATATGATTAATTAAATAAACATTAAATAAATTTAAATAAAATATGATTTTATTTAAATAGATAGATTGGATTTAATACTAGTTAATAGACTTCATAGGCTCACTAAGATCCAAGAGGAAAAACTAAAGTTTACCCATTTCACTCGCTGCTAACACGGGTCGGACTCAACTAATTTGTCATGACCATGACCATTGGTTGGTGATAGATCATTATACTCTTTAATTTCTAATACAATGTTAACAGTCAAGTTGCATATGGTAGGTTATTTATGGTATTATCTTATTAAATTTGAGTTCGCCTTGGAGATTGATGATCTTAGAGATGGGATGGAATCCGAGTTCAACCATCTAAATGTTATAGATTGGTTGAATTTCCAAGCAGAATAAGAAATTGTCATGAGATGCTTGTGAGACTTTTGTTGATTTGGAAAGGTTGTTGATTTTCATGAGATGATGGAACTGATGTTCCTTGCTTTCGACATATTCGATATGGTAATTAGTGGATTATGGAACAATGGTGGAAGTTTCTTGTTTTTGATTTATCTTTGAAACTCTCAATTGTTTGTTGTGAAATGGCATTACATGAGAGTAGAAATATAATGTGACTACATGCAAACTTACTTATATTTGAAACCAATATATGGAAAGTTATCCTTAAATTTTTATCCTCGCTGATACTATGTATTAGGAAATGAAATAAATAAATATTAATTCTGAAACTGAAATTGATTTTATTATTATATTCTCTCATTTCACTATTAATGTATATCCTATTTGAATGTTTCCTCTGATTTGTTGATGATAATTTTCCAAATAGTTATGGTTGTGTCACGGTTAGTAGATAATTTTGTGTAGCTTTGCTCACATTCAAAATATATTTTCATTCCTTAATTGTTTGTTCATGCCTAGAAAGAAAACTATTGATACTTTTCATATAGTTATTTTCTTAAATTATTGACTTTTAAAAGAGATTAAAAAGTCATATATCATATATATAGCGAAAACAGAATAGAATTCCTAATAGAATGGACTCCGGGAAGATTGAATGAAAATGAATTTAAGAAATTAAGAGGAATAGGAATAGTAAGATATAACTCATTAGTCATTTTCCCTGTGCAGGCCACAAGCGAACTGAGTTTACTGACTCGCTAAGAGTTGATCTTCCATAGTAGTAGGCTCGATGTATAGTAGGTCACTCGTTGAAGAGTGTGAAACGAACAGATATTGAGTCATCAATTTGAACAACCATCAATTTATTTGAAACCATTTTACAGGAAATTGATTTCCATATAAGAGGAAGATCTAATGATTTTGATATAAATAAAAAATACAAAAATTTATGGGTTTAGTGCGAAAATTGTTATGGATTAAATTGCTAAAAAAAATTAGATAAAAAATGTATAACTGTGAGCAATGTGGATATCATTTGAAAATGAGCCGTACAAATAGAATCAAATTTTTGAGTTTTTCATTTTTTTGTTGATAAATGATAAGTTATAAAAGAGTTTTTTTAGTGAACGAAGGCAAAAAAAGAGAAAAACTAACTTTTGTTTTTGAATATTTTGGGGAAAAGAGGCAAATCTACCTTTTGGGTCTCCTCAAAAGCAATCACCTTTCTTTGAGCCCATTTTTAAAGAACTCGAATGATAAAAGATAAAAGCACAAAAGTAAATCAATTCCAGAATAGAATTACGAACTAAGATCGTTTCCATATTTTAATTTGATACATGTTTCAATTTGAGAATTCCATTCATGATTGGAAATATGTTGCTCACTTGTACACATTATATGACTGTATGTATCTGTACATATGTCACACTCAATAAACATATAAAACGTAAATATATGTTTGTTATCTTCAAACAGGGTCATTCAATTGCCATACTCCGCAATACCATCATACTTAGAGCTATAATCATTAAATGTAGAATGTGTGGCATCTTAAGCCGACTTTCATATTCTAGGATTGAATCATATTATGATTGCTCTGGTTGTACAAGGCTCCATTTGTTTTCATTTGAAAGTGAATTATGGCCGCATTGGAGGGCAAAAAACTCTATTATGCTCAAATAAGTACATTTCAAGAGCTTGAATATGTAAAATATTTAGAATTGTTTATGCTAAATGAATATGAACATATAATGTAAAGAAAATTCAAAAATGTTACCAATCCGTTGGATATTACCTCACTTTGTTGTCTTTCATGTCATTCTAACATGATTTATTTTCATCTTTGGCATCATTTGTTTATCTTTTTCCATTGTGTATTCAAGAGTCAACATATTTCAAAGGATTAGTAAGTTGTCAACTGTTAATCAAATTACATATAGCATCCTAAAATGCAAATTCACTTTGGTTCGTACTTTTATTTGGATTCCTTATGCGCTCGACCAAGTAATAAGCTAGTTCCATATATACATCATTTTTTTATTCTTACCTTCTTTGACCTATATCTTTCCATATTGATTCACCATATTTGAAATTTGGCGAGTTATTCATGTTTATTCCACCAGTTTCATCTTTCTTTTGTTACGATCATTTCCCTGATCCCAACTAGAGCTTTTAGTCCGTGCATTATCTTCTTTGTAGGTTTCTTCGACGACAAACTGAATTTGGTTCAACCCACAATCGACGAGTTTGAATTGACCATCCAAATTAATAATTAAGTTTTTCATTTGATAGCAATCAAGGCCGATAATTTCCATTCAGGGACATGTAATTAGAACTAAAATTTATGTTTGCGAATGTGCTTGTTTATATCATATTGTTGAGAATTTTACATGTTCGGACATTGTTAGTAAGAATGTGGCTTTTGAGAATGAATATTGTTGAATTTGAAATGATTCTACTAAGGTTGGATGTTGGATAATAGGAATCAGCTGCATTTTATTATCTTTCTTTCCTTTTTTCCTTTTTATATTTTTTATTTTGATGCTAAGTTTGAAATTGAAGGGTAAGGAGTTGAAAGAAAAACTATGTGAAAAATCATTGAAAGAGGATGTTTAAATGAAATTGTATTGTCCCTGGATCTAAGGAGGAATGATAAACATGTCCCTGGATCTAACCGAGTAAAAGCGAGACAAGGATGCTTTAAAGACTGCGGTGCACTGATAAAAGGCGGGGAAGAAATACAACACTAGGATAAAGCATCGCCCACTTCAGAAATGAAACCTAGCGCTGGAACAAATTTTCCCTTGACGGGGGGAACTTGACCAGATCTGGGAAGGACTGTATGTTGTCGTCGAGATTTAGAGAATGGAGTTACATTCTCGATACCATGGACACGATGGTATTTAGGAAAACATGAAATGCTTGAAACCTCCACTGCTATTTCTGTTTATCTACATTGTTTTTATTCGAATGTTATTACCGTTTAATAAAAGCAATTTTACTATAGCGATTAATAATCGTGCACTTTCTAAAATCTATTTGTGTTCGGTTTTTCTTTTCGTGCACCGATTATCGCAACTGGATGAATCATGCCTAAAGGTGTTGTCGATCATCATAGTTTTACTGAACCCTATGGATAGGGTGTGTGAAACGATGATAAACGATCAGTACTACCAAACCACTACGAGAACAACCGGCCCAAAGCTACTAAAGTCCGCGATTTGTAGGACTATACGAGCAAGGCCACTGCATACTGGGGACACTCGATTCTGGTGCACGATAACAAGCTTGCAAAAAACCTTATATGGAAATAGTGAACTATATTGACTCATGATCAAGACATAGATCGTGAAATAGGTAGTTCACTATTGGCGATCAGCCCACAAATCCTAGTCGACAATAGTAAATCGAATTTATCCATGATCAGGACATAATCCGGAACTAGTAGTTCACTATTGTCGATCGAACTACAAATCCTAGTCTATAATAGTGAACCGGATTTACCCATGATCAGGACATGATCGTGGAATGGGTAGTTCACTATTGACAATTGACCACAAATTATGGCTGATAGCAGTGAACCGGTTTACCCGGGATCAGGACATGATTACCGATTGGGTAGTTCAATGTTGATGATTAAACGACAAATTTTGGCTGGAAATAACAAGCCAATTTACCCACGGTCAGGACGTGATCGCCGAGTGGGTTGCTCGTTGTTGACGATCGGCCTTTGGACTTACTTTGTCCGGGTATAGCAACTATTCCGGCCTTACACTATGGACGAACTCGCTCGAACCCAGGATAAAGGAACTAGAAACCAACAAGGACACGCTATACTAGATTACAAAGACACTCTACCAAATATGGTTCACCTTGCCGAACTTGACAGTGATGATGTTGTGCAAGTGTGCAAGGTAGCGCTGGAAAGACGTTCCATCAGAGGCTGCTTACCCCACCGAGCTTGACACCAATTGATCCTACACGAGTGCACAGGGTAGTGGTAGGAAAATTATCAAAAGGGCTAACGAAACAATAGAGTACGACTACATAAAAATTGCTCATTTGGCCGAACTTGTTAGTGATTGATCCTGTAAAAATATGTCAGCGGACAAAGGAAGAGTTATTGGAAAAGCTTACAAGATGGCAAGGTCTCGAGTCACAAAGAACCTCCTACCTTGAAAAAATTGTTGATGATTGATCTCATACAAGTGTGCATGGTAGCGGTGAAAAAGTTGCTAATGGAACAGAAGGGGCACTTCAATGATTGATCATGTACAAGTACTAAGGCAGCAGTGATAAAATTGATAACAAGCTAATGTTAAGAAAAGACACGATACGAACATGATACAATAATTTGTCCTAATCAGGTATGATAATCGCATTTGTAAACTTCTATAAGATAGATATGCGCTTGTGTAAGGGTACATATAGGAAATATAAAGTGTGAGCTAGGAGAAACATCTGCCAAAGATCATGCTAACATCAAAGCAGTATCAACATTACATCCAAAGTAATAAACATCATGTCTCATCCTCATAAATACTTTAGCGGAAATCGCTTACCCTGCCAAACTTATTGGTAATTGATCGCATACAAGTATGCATGGCAGCGACGAAAAGGTTGCTAATGGAATAACTAAACTTAGAAATCATATGGAACAAACATAACACAATTACAAGCAGGAAAAGGATAATATGGACCTGGATATATATCAAACGCACCAATGCATAAATATTAAAAGAATATTAGATACACAGCACAAGCGTAGAGTCAACATATTTCCAAATCTTCAATAGAATCCACTTACCTGGCTAAGCTTGTTGGTGATTTATCCTATATAAGTATGCACGGTAGTGCTGAAGGAGTCGCTAATAGAGTAACTTGATGCTCGTATGGGACAAGTAAATCACAAACACCAATCTTAGTCAGCCAAACCGAAGTCAACCTGACAATATATACATCGTCGGGTCCACGTAGTATGGAACTTCAATCTATTTCTTTCCTTGGAGCGTCTCAATATGCTCGGAACGCTCATGAGATAGTGTTCTTCCTTTAGGATCTGGGGCAAGGAGGCTGAGCTAGAAGGAGCAAAGTTCTACCGGACAGAGATGAGAATCAATAAGCAATCATATTATATGCCTATACTACCAAAAAAGCGCAACCTATAGTCATATTGGTGAAATATATAATGGAATGATGAATAAATTTTCTCCCAAATGAACAAGGCTCCGTAACATATTAGCAGCGAAAAACTTACCTAAAGGGTAGCATTGAGGATATAGATATTCGAGATTTGAGATAACCATCGCATGAGAAAGAAAGACGATTTTGGATGAAGCAAAGCATAATTTGTATTCTAAGAAAGTATGCCTTGGGAGGCATTTTCCCTACAGCATGGTGAATACAAAAGGATGTCAATAAGAATAGAGACGGTTGAAAGGTACATAATAAAAGTACCGTCATGTAACAAGGGTAAGGCGAAGTGTTCAAGACAAATTTGGCACAGTCTAAAGTATAACCAAAGCGCTTGTAAAATGTTCCCGAGGTCAGGACATGCACCTAGGTCGAAATCGCATCTCAATCTGAACTATATATTGAAAGATGTGGTCATCTTAAAATCTGCCCACCACCTAACTGACTTAGGCCCCGCCTTGGATAGATTCTCTCTACTTCAAGCAAAAGGAACATCCAAACAAATGAAAATATTCTACTCGATGATATGAAGCTATTGATTTAAGTTTCACTCGGTTCCGACTTAAAAGAATGAGTTATGGCATAAAGAAGGTCGGTCAAGAAAGGAATAAGAGAAACAGCTCGGTAGAGAACCTAATCGTTTATTAGCTAATAGATTTCTACCTAACCTCACACTTATAAATACCTCATGTATGAATACAACTATGAGGGAAGAAAAGATGAGCAATAACGGTAGACAACTTGGAGCCCTAGAAATTACCTAACCAAATCTCTACCTAACAAAAGCTTGTCTAACCGAATCTCTAGAGCACTTCTAAACAACAACGAAACTTCTCATCCTTATCCAATCACCTTCAAATATCCATTCCACCATCCAACATCGAGTTATGTAGGACCAACCTCAAAATTTACAGCATTAGAGTTTTGTCAATCGTAGATCTAGCAACCTACAATTGTTGTAACATATCCAGAGAGATCTAGCAAACGTTGTAGCAATCGAAGATCATAGCTCATCATTTGGTCAAAGTGCCCGGATGGGAAGGTGAGAAGACCAAAAAATAGCACAAAGAAAACAAGATGGAAATGATGTTAAGTGCTTGGTTCGGTAGACACGCGAACCAGTTGCTCAGTTCGGTAGTTGTTACTCGACCAATAATCTCCTCCGGTATTTTACTACCAAACAAAAATTCTTGTTCGATAGTCTATTGCCAAACCAAGGCACTGCTAGACTAAGGCATTATCGGGCCAAGGAGCACCAAACCAAGGATGCAGAGCAAGCTAATTATGGAAATTTTGGATTTAATCTCTTATACATGAAAATTCTGGATCATACCTTCTGTATATGGAAAAGAACTGAACCAAATAGGATAAATAAGAAATTGCCTATTTTATAGCCCAAGTCTCCTTATATCTTTACTCCTATAAATATTCAAGCTAATCTACACTCAAGGAGGGAACCAAGCTTACAACAGTAATGATGGACAAGTCAAAGAAAACCAGTAATAAGAACAAGAATAGGCTCCCAACTGATCTGCACTCAAGGGGGGTACCAAGCTTACAATAGTAATGTCGAACAAGTTGGAGAAAACCAGTAATAACCGAACAGGAATAGGCTCCAAGCTGATCTACACTCAAAGGGAGAACTGAGCTTGCAACAGTAATGACGGACAAGTCATAGAAAGCTAGTAATAGCCGAACAGGAATAGGCTAACAGAAATGGACAAACAAGAATCGTTGAATAGGAATAGGCTAACACGAATAAGCAAATACGAATAGCCAAACAAGAATAGACGAACATGAATAGACGAATAGGAAAAGCCAAACATGAATAGATGAACATGAGTAGCCGAACGGATCTACAAATCACCATGCATTGTATACCAAGCATTGTACCAAGGGTCTATAAAAAGGATAATGAATATGGACAATGAATGTAAGCACATTCTGATCGAACAACTAGAAATCTATGTTTTTTACTTTCTCCATGATATATCTGTGTCTGCTCTTTGAAAATCAATCATAATACAAATATAACATCTACGTCATATATCTCGTATTCACACTTCTAAAACAAATGACTTGGAGGTGTTTGTCCATTTTTTTAGCACATACAAATAGACTTGTATTATTATTTACAAACGAAACATAGCAATGTTTGCTAATGCATCGATTATGATAGCAATATGCCTTTAAACCGAATCTCATTAGAATGGGTTATAAGATGGATTATACTGCTGTAGTATTATCAACTAATCAATATCAAAGAAAAACAAGGTAACAATTAAAAATTATACCGTTGTCTTTACTCGACCTTGTGATGATTAGAAAAATAAGCAAGGAATATTTTTCTTTAGTATGGTGCTCACATTTAGTTTTCTTAAGACCAACCAAGCAAGCAACACACATTACTGCTTTGGTTGCTCGTTCCCTAGGGATTGAGTAGCAGGCTAACACATGCTAACTTGCTTCCTCTTGGGTATGTCATCTTTGGTCTATTGTCAAGCAGTTAATACAACAGCAATTGTGGGTCTTCCCAATTCTTAGTTTCGATTCGGTCTGCCCCATTCTTAGTTTAGATTCAACAAGACTGAAGACATTTTCTCAAGTCGATCTGTTACTCTTGTCAATGGAAGTTCAAGTTCATGGTTTTGGTAGGAGATGAAAAATTCCTACAGTATTTCAAACCTAACAATCATTTGCTCAAACAAGTCCGATAAACATATAGTCCTAGAAAAATATTCAAATTTTCACAAGTACGTTGGAATTTAAAATACAAATAAATTTGAATTTGAGACAGCATACTCACTTCTATACACCGAATCAATACAACACAACAAAAAATATAAATTACAAGGATTAATTTTTGTGTTTGACTATATACGAAAATGCATTGCTATATATGTTTTCTTTTTTAAATAACTTCCTAATACTCATGATTACGGTTATCATTCAATTTTGATCATCGATGGCTTACCTGAGCGCTATTTTTGGGTTTTCATTGTGAAAATATGAAGGGGATTTAGTTCCTAAGGCATCATTCGAAAGGAAAATAATTGGATAAAGTACTGGGTATTGGTAAACAAAAAAAGATGCATATGGCAATGCTCCTTAGAAAAGTCATGCTCTGATTCATGAATAATATCAGGTTCCAGTCTGCACGATTGCACATGACACATGCTTAATTGATAGAAGCTCCTCCATTAGCAAAGAACTGGTAGTGGAAAAAGAAAGAGAAATGTGAACGAAATGAAGAAGGAAAAAAAGCACTCCAGCATAGCATAACAATGCACTATCTACCTCTTTAACAGGTTCAAAATATAAGTGCATGTATAGCAACTGCTTTTACGTAGTCAAAACTACTTTTTAAGTAACTTGCCTCAATACTAGTTTACGGAAGTGACCTAAAAGTAAAAGTATGAGAAGCAACAATTTGTTGCTTGTGACTTGTGAACAAATTTTATAAGTAACTTAACCAAATTATTTAGTTCATTTTTAACTTAGAGCCAAACTACTTTCAATTACTTCTACTTATAAGTTACTTTCTAAAACTCTGTTTAAGGAGTTTCAAATAAGTAGGTGCCAATGAGGCTCTAACATCATCTTATAACCATTGACGTATAAAATACACTCTTTGAACAATAAGATGCAAGGATCTTAGCTTACAGTCGCAACTGCAGTCCGCAATAAGATTTAAGGAATGCTCATTTAGCTACCACACTTCCCACATGAGAATATAATCAATTACTGATCTTGATTGCCTAGAAGTCATTATATTGGCCTAAATTCTATG
The DNA here is from genome assembly GCA_030737815.1 of Allium fistulosum. NCBI lineage: Eukaryota > Viridiplantae > Streptophyta > Magnoliopsida > Asparagales > Amaryllidaceae > Allium > Allium fistulosum. The sequence goes on along the minus strand of CM060908.1, from coordinate 406,151,516 downwards.
TACGCATGGTTCATATTTTAAAGAAGAATTATGCAGACTCCCCATTGTTGCAAACAAACGTACCGAATATTACATTATCCAGAAGAAACTTCACTTATGCAAGACACTTCTCTTTGTCATTTTCGGTTTCTTCTGAGCATAGTTCTGAAACACAGCACAAAAGATGGATAAAGCAATGAGCTCATGTTACAATTGAGACAAATAAAATTGGCTGTCACAGTGTCACGGTAGTAGAAATGCTAACCTTCTGCCTTTCTAAAGCCTCAACATCCGTTCTATCCTTCCAGTTACTCTTGCGTAATTTAATAGGCCGATTTCCGACATATTTACCTGGAGTTACAAATGGGATATGAGAAAACAAAACAAAAAACAGGAAAATGGGTAAACTGTAGAAGCATTTTTTTTAGCTTGATGTACGAAGTTTGTTGTTTCCATCTTATGGTTAAACTGATTTTGTTGTGTGCGATCCACTGAGTTGCCTCAAATCAAAATTATATATAGCCACAAAATCACAAAAGCAATAGCACCGAGTTGCAAAAACATAAGATTGACTAAAATTGCATTCTATACTATTATGCGTAACATCATTCGTTTCATATAGTGTGGGTAGGTGTTAGTATACGAGCAAGTCTTCATATCTCCAACCACTTAGTCTTCCTAAATTGCCCAAGTGGACTTGCACATATACACAAAATTGTATTCAGATAGCTTATAGATATAGTATTTTAATCGTAAAACTTTTAACCATTTCAAAACTCCATTTAAAATCAAATGTGAAACTAAATAATTTCAACAAGTCCATTTTAAAACATAGGCCAACCTAGAATATTTAAGTATAAAAGTAACGGAAAAAAATCATATGGATTCTTGAATGAGAAAGAAGATAAAGATTTGCAGACTTATGTATGTACAAGGTATATATAAAGGTGTGGTTCCATACCAAGAAAATTAAAATACCTCAAGGATCCCCCTTTCATTTTTTTTTAACACCTAAAGTCTCTGAAATAAGCCTTCTATTTTGAAAATACTATCGTATCATCATCAAGATCATTTACATATAAAAAATTGATCATTTTGACTTGTTGCAAATCATAAGTCAATGTGAACAGTTAGAAGTATTATTTTAACCGTCCATATGAGATGTTACAGGATTAAAAATTAGTCCAAAATTGTCTATGGACAATCTTGAATATCATAACATCGTATCAAAAAAAAGCTTGATTTGAATAGACAAAAAACGCGGGGAATCATGGAGATTCTTTAGAGGGAATATGCATCCTTACTATTCACACACATCCCCACTATATAATTAATATATATATATATATATATATATATATATATTAATAAAGGGAATTGATTGGATGTGATTCATTGATGCTCGTCGTTTCAACTGCAGTAAAAGTTACATAAATACTCTTTCATTATATCGTACATCCACATCACATGCATACGTGAGCACACCGTAAGTGTCATACACAAGTATATATAGTCGGTCTCTTTGCCTCCAATTTTTTTTCTCCTAAAATTCCAGTCATTTTTTTATTTATATGTTTCGAACTAAGCTAAATTTTAGTAGATATGACATTTCAGCCGTTCAGATTGTCTTCACGGAATTTTGTATCAATTAGAGACATTTAGCCACTTCAAAACCATTAGTTAATCAGAAATAATTAATTCGACAGTTAACAATAAATTGTAGTTTTGAAAAGCTTAGCAACTTTGAAATAATACAAAGAATTTTTAAAATGATACAAATGACTAAAATATGGTATCTATAGAAAATTAGCTAAACATGAAACATATAGATACAAAAAAATTCAAGGGGGGATTTCATGGAAATAAAAGATGAGTGGTCTAAAAACTTACATCATCATTTTTTAAGACCGTTGAATAAATCGAATAGTTAATATATAACAATAAAGGGACTAAAAATAGAGAGGATGTGGATCCTTCATTAACAATGTATATACATATTAGTTAGTATATGTCGTTTTTTGTCTTTTAAGTCCCAGATTAAGGCATTATGTAAATTGATTTAATCAAGTCTAACTATATAGATCTTCATATTAAATTCTACGATTATAAATTTATAGGACATTTGTTCGCTTAAACTATAAATCAAAGTGTATTGCCTAAATTATTTATTTAGACTAAATGTTTTGAATAGGTTAGGCGTTTGAATAATTTAAAAACAAGTTTAGAGATGTTCACTAATTAGATCACATGTACAAAATATGAAGGATAGACAAGGGATTAAATGAGATATTTATCCCAAATACTTTATTATATGTTGATTCTTTTGCACTTGGAAGTTTTGATAAGGTGTGCAATTCGATCTAATGATTCAAATATTCTGACAAAATCATACTAAAATGTGATTTTGAGTGGGATTAAAATTATAAACGTTACAAATTCGTCAAAATTACTTATATTAGCTGTCAAATTGAAATGTAGTTTCGAAAGGATCAACTGTTTTGAAATAATCCAATAAAATTGAGGGTGGTTTACATAATTTCACCGTGTGCGCGTGTGTCGCAGTGTGGAACTTTTCAATGAACAAAGGATTAATTATGAGATATATGTATTCTTCATTTGATTAATCCCTAGCTTATTACCCGTTGATTCTTTTCTACTAGGAAATTTTTTATTTAGGTACACCTCTGTAGATTTATATTTCTTAACATAAAGACTATGATCGATCTGAAGTATGTGTTGACGATTCACTGCATACTCCCTTAAAGTTTACAAGGATATGCTTGATTCTCTGTGGTTTATAACCAATTCATAATACGATAGTAAAAAAGCAAAACTAATTCATAACCCACGTGGTAGCCTAGTTAATGTGTGGAACGCGTGACCAAACATCTTGAGTTCGAGTCTTGATAACAATGATGGACATATATAAAACCCTATGATTTAAATGGGTACGTGTTGTGGGTTAGATACATATTTCCTCATAGTTTAACGACAAAATTTTGGTACATTAAGTCTTAAAAATATATAAAGAATATCATAATAATTTTACACTTCTAAGCCAATCAAATATGTGTATCGAACAAATGGTATGAAAAAATATTTTGATCTCAGACTTATGAATTTGAAGGAGTTAAAAATTGTAAATGGCACATTTTTTAATAAATAATCTACATGACAGATTATACAACAGAAACTTAGTTTAATTCAAAACTTCGACATTAAAAACGATAACGAAGAAATTAGGGATTAAAGCGATGGAGGATATGCAGAGAGTCTACACATACAGTGGTGGAGTCAGTTCAAACCAATGGGAAAATATTCTTCACTTAAAGATACAACTTCAAAGTTGATATAATTCAATCCAAGTTTTTTTAGCATCATTTGATTAACAAATTATATATGAAACATCAAAAATAATAAACGTTATTAAATAAAGTCTTGATATTAAAAATTAAATAGAAATAAAATGAAAAATAAAAATTAAGGTTCATACAAGATGGTCAACGTTTATTATTTATAGCATATTTAAGATTGATAGTGAAAAAAACCATGGCCTAATACCTATAAAAATTATTAGCAAATTTTTTTTTTGAAACACTGACTTTAAATATGTTGTATACAGTAGTACATGGCTCGCGTGTTTAGGAATGAATGGACATAAAAACAAAACAAATTGTTAATAATCTTCTCTATACCGCTCTCTTTCTACTTGTCTTTTAAAAAAAACTTTTTGAATATTGGTAATCAATATCTGGAGGTTTCGAATGCAAGACCACTACATCCACATTTGAAAGTTATAAAACTAATCCAGTGATGTTGGACTTCTCTTTCCATTTTAAACTAAAATACAAATTATAATGGTTCTCGAAAGACATTTTTTGTTCACTTTCTTTAAATGTCTACGTTGGTCACTTTTACCTCCTCGGCTACAATTTACCTCCATTCTGGTATTTCTATATACATAAGCATACATTATATATATATATATATATGAGGGTTCAATGGCACCCCAAATAGTGGAGCACCCAAATGCCCCTGATTTCCACCACTAATTCCGATTTAAATAACAGTGGTAGTGGAAAGAGAGAGAATGAACTATTATTTAAATCGAAATTAGTGGTAGAAATCAGGAGGCATTTGAGGTGCTCCACTATTTGAGGTGTCACTGAACCTCCTCACACACACACAAGCAAATTTTAAAGACGCTTCTACTCTATTGTACCTCATTTTCACCTAAGCCTAGAACATTACATTTATTTCATCAAGTTATAAATGACCGTTGGATGAAAGTGATGATAATAAATATTTATGGTAGCATATCAAAAATGTGCAAGCCATGACCAAATGTGTTTAATCGATTAGAGTGAGGTGCAAATGATATGCTAATTTTATGGGGTGCCAATGAACTTAGCTTTTTATATGTTACACATCAAATATATGTACATAGTGATGTACATGCATATACGTAGTAAACCGTTGTAAGTCGTTTTTTAGTGTAAAAAAGTTTCTAAATACCCTTGACGAAATTAACAAATTTTAAATAACAATGATTATAACTTCAAAAAATATATTACTAAGAGACAAATATCATGTAAAAATATGACTTCAAAGATCAAACAAACTTCCATAAAATTAAGTCGCCGAATATATATCATGAAAAATATTGTTTAATTCATAAGATATCATAAAGAAATAATTAAAGGATAAGATTATGAAAAACAAAAAATGGTCAGAAAGGCAATGTTCTCCAATATGGGGTTGAGAAAAAAGTGGTTCAGTGAATTTACGGTTTTGAAACTTTAAATAGAATTTGAGTTGAGAAGTAAAGATTGGAAGTAAAAATTATTTATATAGTTCATAATATTTATTAGATAATCTATAATATTTATCAAACAATATATAATATTCAAATATACAGTTATAACAAATTTGACTTAATCTAATCAATTATATAGTTAAAAAACAAAACTTACAGCCTTACTTCGGATTCTAGTAGGCTTAAGTCTGAAGTAAGACCCAAAATCAACTTCAAACTCTTCATTTCTCAACTTTAGGGTATTAAGAAGCATACATACACGTTACATCTACGTAAGCTTTTTAAACATGAAAGCAGTTGCATTAAGAACTTCTAAGAACGCAGCAAAAGATATATGAAAATAAAATAATGGAAAGAGGACAATAAACATTGAGAACTCATTGGATGAGATTTTTTTTTTAAAAAAATAACACAATTTGAAGAATTATCACATAGCAAATAAACGGTTTTGATAAGAATTCTTATTGGTTAAATTACATGAGCATTATTTCTATTATAATTTAAATTCTTATTTTTAAAATTATTTTTGAAAATGTATTTTTAATGACCTCGATATTTTAAATATTTAGTAAAGCTGCTTCAAGTTTGTGCTACATTTATTTATATTTAATTAACTTATATATCTTTACTTTATTTTACTTTAATTAGGACATCCAAATTCTTAAATAGTAAATAGTTTTGGTTTTTAATCAAAATTAGAAGTAGAACCAACTTTTTCTCGATTTAAATTCATATTATTTACGTTGTTCTAAATTTTGATAATTTATACAAAGCCTTAATCTCATTCTGTAAATAATACATTTTTGAGGATTTATATATGTTATGAATATTAAATTTATTAATACTTAAATATCAAAAAATAAAATTATTTGACTTTTATAATTGAAATTTCTATTAATTAATAGATTTGAATATTTCACAAATTTTAATTTTTTTTTCAATTAATGCTAAATTATATTTCCCTAAAGACTTTAGTTTTTGAATTTTTGTTAAATGTCTTAAAATTAGTTACCATATTTATTTATTCTTGAAAAATCAATATCATATTTCATACAATACGAATTATGATTTTTTGGAACATATTTATGAAATCCAGTTATTTTTATTTGTAAAACTATTACATTTTTTTGTCAGAAAAATCAACAGTTCATTTTATATCTATAATAATTTTTTGCCATTTTTCTGCAAAATTACCATTTTAAATGTACTATACGACATATGTAACATATTTGTCTTAAAAATAATTTTTTATTTGTTTTGTAGTAGACGTATGATGATGAATTTTATAAATTTGCTTGGTAAAATTTGATAAGTTTGTTTTTTACTCTTATTTATTAGAAGTATAATCTCGGTAGTTTTCTCGACTAAATTGCTATCTTATTTTATATTTAAATATACTTTTGTTCCAAGAGTTATAATTTTTGTAAACCACATCAAGCATTACCGAATAACATGAAACTGCCATTAGCATGTATCAAAACTACAGATGCTTTATAATCATAACCATTGCATTTCTTTTACATATGCATGAATGTGTGCCAATATGATATATGTGTGTGTATCAAGGTTCAAATTTTCGATTTACGGTTCCGTTTTGAACAAAACTGAATTTTTGAAATTTCATGTTCGTTTTAGAATTTCGAACATTCTATTTCAGTTTAGTTCTGGACTTCAATGCCTTTTGGTACTTTTTATCGATGACTATATTAGTAAGTACTTCAAATTTGTATATAGTACTAACAATGCATTTTTTCGCTCCTATAACTTGTATTAGTTAGGGCTTGTTTAGCCTTAAATTTTTTACAGCAAATTTGTGATAAACCCTTTATAGCCTTAAATCAACCAAGTGCTACAAATTCTTTTACGAAAAGAAAAAACACAAGCCATCTAAAACAAGCCATCTGAAGCCAGCCCTAGAAACTCCTCTTCATTGGAATAAATTTCTGATTTTGCATTTTTTATACAGTAAATACAACTATTTTCTATTGTCACCAGAACGGATTTTTGAGCAAATTCTGGTCTGGTCAATGCTGGAACTGACCTTACTAGTCGCGCACACGGGCATACACATACATACATACATACATACATACACATATATATATATAGATGTATATGTATATATAGATATAATTCATACACGGTTTGTACGTATTAAAAAAAAGGGTATTCAAATAATGTACACGAGTGGTACGGGATGATGACACATATTTCATGTGAATTGTTTTTTAATAAATTGTATATGTTTAACTCGTTTGAAAAAAAAATTGCACAAATATTTAACCGTATTTTTGCATTGAAATGATATGTAGTTAGTTTTAATTTTTTACTTTCTAAATTGCAACATCTAATTTTTTGTTAGTTTGAATTTTTATTTCTATTATTAATTAATAAAGGATGAATTTAATTTTTTATTAGTTTGAATTTTTATTTCTGTTATTAATTAAAAAAATGACTTTGAAAAAAAAATTATTTAGATTTCAATAATATCCATAGAGCGCGTTTTGAATTAGTAAAGGAAATTTATCTGTTAGATCCTATTTTTAAGTGATATTAGTATTTAATAATATTTGTAGAGGGGCATTTTTAGTAGTTCACGTTGACACCAAAAAAGTGTGACACCAAATGTATTACAACTATTATTAAAGATGTGCACAAGTGCATGCCTATGTGCTGATTAATAATAAAAGTAAGATAATATATAGCCCTGGTCCAGATGGAATCTAACCAAGCCCAAGAACTAGGGCAACCCTCCGGACTAGGGCATGCCTATGTATGTGTGTATGTATATATGTATGTATATTTATAGATTATATATGTTTCGTTCAAATTCAATTATCAAAATTGGATATGTATCCTGTGGTAGATCATTGAAAATGTTTCAATAAAGAGGAGAGTTCAAATCTTGGGCATATATTTTTCGATGTCATTTGTTTGCTTATAGTTTCTTTACATAGAATTAAATAATGGGCTCGGGCAACATATTTCTTAGACTGGCCCTGAACTTATGGTTATAATCGTAGAAACCTCGAAAGAAAACATTAATTTATCTTACAGTCTAGCAACAAGATTTCCCTTCCAAAGCTGACAGGTTTATTATAGTTTCAATTTATAGCCACAGAAAATAATCTGACATACCATTCATTTCTTTTGAAGCAGCTGCAGCATCTGCAGGAGTTGCAAAACTAACAAATCCATAACCCCTTGATTTTCCAGTTCTCTTATCCCTAACAACCTAAAACGCAACCCGATTATAAATTGTTGTAACAACATACCACTTAGATGAAACTGAAAATTGTGCCACGCAAGAGAATGCAAATATCTTACATGCAAGTTTGTGCATGTGTGTGCACACATGCATGCAAGCCTGTGTATGTTCATGTGCGCAGGCATGTACTTGTTTGTGTGCGTATTCACATGTGTGCTTGTGTGCATGCATGTGTTTGTGTGTTAAGTAACTTGCAGATTGCCATAATTAATTTATATCTCATATTTTATTAACAGCAAACAAAGATCCAAGGAAAAATTTCAAGAGGGCAGCATAACTTGCAGCAGATACCTTTGTAAAATATTATTTTACATCCCAAAATAATCTAACAAAACTAATAAAAAGTTGTTTTTTAGTGACCAAAGTACAACAAAGGTCATAAGAATGAATGCATAAAAAATCAAAAACAATAATATTTACACAAAATATAGATACATTTATATAACCACAAAACTATTAATTATTTTGCGCAAATAAATTATAATATTTTAGTTTACTTGGAACCAAATACAAAAATGGTCTTGAGAAGACAACATTTTAAAGTAGATAGAAACAAATAAAATTATGGTAGGGCATGCCAAATATTTTTTAAAGCAAAAAAATTCTGGAAAGAAAATAAAATAAAAGGTTTAACTGACAAGCCCATTAAAAGGTGATGAATTAAACCGTTCAAAGTTCAAACAATATTAAAAGATAAAAAGTATTTCAGATATTTCTAGAAAAATATAACGAATATACAAACAAGCTATTTTTAAATAAGCCGATTTCTGTTTTGCTTTAACCTCCAATTTTTCGTTTTCCCGTTTCTATTTTTTAGTTATTTTTCACATTTGAATCTATTCTGGCTTAAGCACTAAATTATATATTTTCCATCACATTACGAGCCATCGATGATACAACAAGAATAAGGATGTTACAACGAAACAATAATATTATATGTATGCCCATCTTTCTAAATCATATCCAATCAAACACAGAGTTAGATAACAAATTCATAATGACATTGGGAGCCTCCATAGAGGGTATACTGTTCAGTTCCCAAGGGTTGCCAACGCCACAGCAATAGGAATTGGATGGTGGAACACTTAGATAATAAAGTTGAGCATATGCAACTAGAAATTATTACAAGCATTACATTTGACAACACAAAAACGGCAGGAAAGAACAAAATATCTGTAAAAAAAAATATATCACTTACTCGTGCCATGTTGAAGGATGGAAACCTTGAAAATGCTTTTGTAAGAACATCATCATTAACTTCATTCCCAAGATCTCCACAAAACAAACGATAATCATCTGCACAGAGTATGAAGACTAAGTTTGTGGTAATTTTAGATAAGAGGTGCATAGAACGAGCAACACAAATTTAGTGAAAAGAATATCATGGTCAACAAAACATACAATGCAATGAAATAAATGAAAATGCAATACAATGACATCATAATAAGTGAGCACGATCATAAATTTTGGTTAATAGTTACAAGTAATGTATAGGAGAAAAATGGATATTAACACATCCAAATATGCAAATGCAATACAACAAAGAGCATAAGGTCAACAATATGCAAGTGGTATTTAAATTATTTAAAGTTAATTCCCTAGGTACATATTTTTTGAAATGGCATTTCATTCTGAGTCATAACTGCTTGCTTTAAGAATTTGTTCTGCAATTTATTGAGACATCATACTGTTCAAATTTCACGCTGTAAGTATTACGGGAGTCTCCATACATTTGTTTGAAATTGATTATACATGACCTCATTAAATGTTAATCTTCACTGACGATTGGAGAAACAGATAATATTTTGAATTACAATGAATAACCTAAAATTACAAAATCATGTGCAAAATATAATATTTAAATTAATGTATAGGCTGGAGTATGTTTTGGATGCAATGCAACTAATAAAGAATAGTTTCTAACCTGATTTTATTATTGTATTTGACAACTTTAGAATATTTTTTATTAAATATTGGATTTCCATTAAATTCCTTCTGTTAATAATTTAACTTCCTCTTTGTGAGAATATTTAATTTTGAACAAATGCTTTTTTAGGAGTATTTTCCATCATTTAAGAACTTAATTTTTTGTTAAGCAATGTTATGTAAGGGAGTTACGGTTGCGGTAACCTTCATTATTACCTCCAACCGTAACCGCTATCGTTGTTGACAGTTGTGAAATTTCTAACCATTGCCGTTTATGATGGTTAACCGTTACGTATCTAAATTTGAGATTTTGTATGCATATGTTATCAGTTATACACGTTATCATTGTTATATAATTATGGTTTTAGAAAAATCACAAATTAGTTAGTTTGTTTATAAAATAAACCATGCATGTACATTATTAGTGCATGAAGACCACATATTATTAGCGTACAAGGTAATTGAACTATATTATATTACTAAATTGCATATTTATTGTAAAATGCACTATGAAAAGTCACACATGGCTGGTATTTTACCGCGATTTCCAGAATCTTTAACCGTTAACATAATCATAGTTATGAAAGGCGCGCTACGGCGCGCCATGACGCAAGGCACGGCACGGGGCATGACGCAAGGCACGGCACGGGGCATGACGCAAGGCACGGCACGGGGCAAGCGTCTTTCTTCCGTATGGTGCAGCGCACATATAAGGGCGCGGCAAATGTGCTTATGGCGCAAATATGGACGTGTCGTTTCATAATTTTATTCTTTCTTTTTACTGAAAATAAGGGACGCATCCCTAAAATTAAACTTAATACACAAAACATCCTCCCAAAAAATATATAAATTACATCCCTATTTTCAAATACTGCAGTTTTCTTCCCTGAAATACCTCTTTGCTCCATGGTTGAACGTTGGTTCTTCATACGTGGATGTTATTCTTACATCCATAATTAAAATTTACACTCCATTAATTATCAATCTTTAAAACACAATAACTTTTTGTAGAAACGACGGATTAACCAATCGTTTTCACCATTAAATCACAAATTTTATTATCTTTCTAATGAGTGGCATTATGCATATGTAAAAACAACGGCAAGTCATGGCATTATGGTATGATTGCAGACAATTCAGCAATTATTTGCAATAATTGCTAAAAAAGTCTGCGATTACATGGTATAGTTGCATTTGTCTGCGATTACTTGAAATAATTGCATGCTTTTCTGCAATTATTCGATATAATTGCATAAAAGTATGCAATTGTATGGAGTAATTGCAGAAAAATCTGCAATTATTCCATATAATTACATAAAAGTCTGCAATTATATGCAATAATTGTTAACATTTGAAGAAAAATTGATTTTTTTCAAAAATTGCAGAATTCTGTGCAAATATATGGAATAATTGCAATCTTACTACAAATATGATGTTTTGGTATCAACAATAGACCTCATTTTAAAAATTGTATAATTTATGATTTTTTGGTGAAAACGGTATGCTGATCCGATGTTTCTATAGAAAGTTATGCGCGTTTGAAATGCTAAAAACGTAAAGGGTATTTGGGTCTTTTGGCGCGGGCGGATTTGAAAATAAAGACTAGAAACGTAAGTTTATTTTGGGAATGATGTTTTCTCTATTTTGAAACTTAACAGGGATGTGAGTCAAACTATCCCATCTTTTTATTTATTTTTCACAATCCAAGCTACTCTCCAACAATGGTTGAATGTATTATATATATGAGCGTTACGATACGCGCTTCGCGCGTGATCATGGTACGTGCTTCGCGCGCGAATTGTTTTTCTACAAGCTGTATATATTTAACATATTCAAGAAAAAATGATTTGTACGAATATTTAGTTATATTTTTACGTTGAAATCATGTTTGATTAGTTTGAATTTTTATTTCTAAGTTGTAATATTTAATTTTTTATTAGTTTTAATTTTTATTTGTATTGTTAATTAATAAAAAACGATTTTGTAATGGAAGTTTATTTGTTGAATCATATTTTTAAGTGATATTAAGATTTGTTAATACTTGTTGAAAGATGATTTGTGAATTTATAAAGGAAGTGTAATTTTTAAATCATATTTTTAAGTGATACTAAGATTTGTTAATATTTGTTGAAAAACGGTTTGAATTTGTAAAGAAAGTGTAATTGTTAGATCATATTTTTAAATGACATTAGAGATGCATTTTTGGTAGTTCACGCTAACACCAAAAAAGTGTGACACCAAAAGTATTACAACTATTAATAAAGATTTTATACAATGATATGATTACACTTCAAACTATTCTCCAACAACTTTGAATTATTTGTTTACTTTATTATCGCACCAAACTACGGTGGATAATTTGAACCGAGATCCACAAATCTAAACCAAACTGATCTAAACCCGACTTGAACCACATGGGTCTTGGATCGGGTTTATTTGATGAAAAATAACATAAAAACCAATCCGGTCGAGAAGATTAGACAAAAAACAAGAAAATATATACATTTTTAGTGTGATTACCCAATCTGATCCAACCGAATTGAACCTCGAATCGGGTCAAGGTTTTAAAATATACAAGTTAGACTCGACTAAACCAATCTGACTACAATCAAGACCCGTTGGGTCGAGTCTAGATCCGACCCGATGGGTCTAATTACCACCCTTGCACCAAACAAATAATCTCGAATGGTCGCGTTCTCCAGATTAATCTCGAACGAACTTCGACCTATCCATTCTAATTGTTGTTTCTTCGAACAAATAATCTTAAATGTATGCTTTTTCAAATTAATCTTCAACGAACTTCAAACCGTTTGTCCTTGTCACGGTCGCACCGAACATTGTTAATCGATATGAGACAAATGAGAAAGATGCTGAAACTTATGAATCTGATGATGTAGATATTGATTTAAAAAATATGATTACTTAATCAAATTTAGATTTCTAGTTTACAAGTAATATGTACTATTATCTTGGATTTTGGCTTTTAAAGACAATTATGTTTGAAATTCTATGCTTATGATATTATATTTAATGATGTTTTTTACAAAATATCTAAAAAAATCTTTATTACATATGTTTTAATAAACAAAATATAAATTACATTAAATTTTTAAAATTAATTGTTATACATATTAAATTTATAAAAAAATTCTAAACATGCAGGGTAAATTAAAAAGCGCGTCATTTGAAACGTCGTGCGTCAGGGCTCCATTGAGGCTTTGCGCCGTGCGCCATTAACAACTATGAACATAATTGTTATGTATTAGATGATAATCATATGAATGTGTAATGATGGTTGGTGATTGATTGTTCAACCCTAACAGTCCTAATGTTATGCAGACCAAATTTGTGGAGACCAATGTTATTAAAGCACTCGCTTATGCACGTCTAGATGCCAAAAAGTCCTAGGCACCAACCTAGGGCCTTTCTCCTCAAAAGTGCCAACGATGCGCAAGGCGCCGGAAAAGCGCTGAAGCATCGAAAAATCGATGCGTCGAAATAGACGTGCTTCACTATTTGTCGAGAAAACAAGGGCTTCGGCCCAAATTGAGCTCGTTTGAGGTATATTTGACAATTTCAATCTCGATCTCGAGTAAAATCAACTCGTGTAAAAAAACCTAACACATGATCTCGACTAAGTGGTCTGCCACCGAATGCCGAATTAAGACCCAGATCTATTGCCATTGTCGAACTCGAGTACCATCTGCCGCCTTCACCTTGTCGCATCTCGGATCATCCTAATCTTTGTCGCCGATCATCTGAGGAATAATTTGTTTTAGCTCCGACCTGAATATTATATGTTCAACTGTATATAACATTTAAATCTTTTTGAATTGGTTTTTAAAGTTAGTTTGATTATAATTTTAAAACTTTATGAAATATATAAATTGATTTAAGTTTTAAATTTAAGTTACTTGATTTAAAGTTTAGTTTTAAGTTTTAAGTTATAATTGAATTTTAATTTTAATTTAAAATTTTAATTTGATTTTAAATTAAATTTAAAGTTTTAAGTTATGGTTTCAAATTGAATTTTAATTTTAAAGTTTCAAGTTTTAAAGTGTTAAGCTAGATTTTAAATTGAATTTTAAGCTTAAAGTTTTAATTTTAAATTGAATTTAAAGTTTAAAATTTAAGGTTTTAAGTTAAATTTTCAAATTGAATATAACATTTATAATTTTAATTTTAAATTGAAATTTTGTTTTAAAGTTTTAAGTTTTAAGAAGTCTAAAATTTAATTTTAGTAGCACATAAGAGCAGGATTTTTTTTGCTGAAATCGGAAAAAGTGATGCTTAAGACATCCAAAAAAGCTCTAGGCGCAAATAACGTTAGGCATCGGCCTAGGGTTTTTTAGGTCTCTTTCGCCTTGGCAACATAGATGGCGAGTATAGGTAGTGATTACCAATATTAGACACAAATATCGGTGAGACTATTTTCTCCACCCCTAAAAAGAGAGTATAGACACACTCTACCTAAAGAAGACGGTTCATAGCTTTTCTCTTTTTTGTTTATCATATTTTTACGGTTTAACCAAAAAAACATTTTTTTTATTTTTGTTAGCTGTTTTTATATTTGAAACAAAATACTATTTTTGTAACAATCTTCTAGTCATCTAATTAACATAATTTATTGATATGATCCATCTGTAATTTTGCAATCTCTTTGCTATTTAAATGAAAAATCATTTTTATATTGATCTTTTTATCATCATATAAAATTTGATACGATCCAACTACTTTTGTTGTATAATTTTGAACCTGTGTGATTAACTCTTAAATTCATGTAAATTTTCATTTATTTAGTTTTCCACTTTGAAAAAATAAATAGATTACTAACACAAATTTAAGCAATTTCAAAATTTATCGTTATCAAATTTCAAAATAAACTGAACGGTATTATAGTTTGCAAAATTAATGAAATTTTTATATATAATAAAATTCATGTGAAAACTATAATTAAATATTTGTGCATCAAATAATCATGCCTTATATAATAGGAAGTACAATAATGACAATTTAGTTTTTATTTATAATAGATTACTTTGAGTTACATTTCAAAAATGCTTAAAATATAATAAGAAAGATAATTGAAGAAACCATCAAAATCAAATTTTGAAGAAATGAGAAATAAACTCCTAGGACACCTGAAACTATGTGTTTATTATGAATTATAAAAAGGAATATTTATTGAATGATTGTCTATATATTTCAAAATGAAATATATAAAACGTAATTAAATTTGAAATTATATTGAAAGATGAAGAGCTTCAATAAATAAACACGGTAATTGAGTGTTCAGTATATTTAATTTAGTCAAAGTAGATAAAAGTTACACAAAAATCGTCATATTATTAGTAGCCGAAGAAAAATTTGCACTTAGGTGACGCTTTGGACAATAGGCTGAATAAAAGCGTCAAAATAAAAAAGGCAATGCGCCAAAATAGTAAAAAAGCCCCCAGATGGCGCTCCACGGTGCCTCCGTGATCCTTTTGATAGCATAGTGCAAAATCAAGTTTTACTTCAAAATATCAAAATTGAACATTATTTTTAATAGTTTGAAAGACCGAAATTTATCAAATATAGGAACTACACCTAAACATACACCTAAGAATATATGAGGCAAAAATGAAGGAAGGATTATGTCTCACTCATTATTTTACATTCTTCAACAACTGTTGTCACACCAAAAGGGATCGCATGCCATTGGAAAATATATAATTCAACTAAAATTTTCTTATCTCATATAGCAACGCTCGTCAAGCCAAAAGGAATTGCATGTTATTGGCAAAACATAACATTCAACTTTTTTCCCATATATATATATATATATATATATATATATATATATATATATATATATTAGTATCTACATATCAAGTGAGACACATTGTCTATTCTGACAATATCATAAACGCAACGGAATTATACAAATAAAAACATGTTAAGAAACCTACTCTCAGGCCACTCTGCCAGTGTGGGATCCTCCCAAGACTGCCCAGCTGCTTTACGGGGCACAGCCTTCTTTTTTGTTTCAGTTTTATGTTCAATTTCGCTGCTTGCAAGTGCAGCCTTTACACCTTCTAATGCTTCTGGTGTAATAGTCTGTGCATCTCTTTGAAACAATTGTTGTGCCTTTTAACAAACACAATCAATCAATTTTATTTATATAAAAAAACATATATGTTAAAACATTGAAGTAATATAATTGCATATAACAATGAATATAAAGATGTCATTAAAAAAAAGAATGGCAAAGCAAATACTACAATTCCAATATTTAACAATTACAAGCATCAAGTTGCAAACTTTAAGTAAAGGTTATATTAGAATGAATTTATTTTAACAACACAGCTTTAGCCTTACTCGTAAGCGCAAAAACATGTTATTTGTCTACAACGCAATTAACAGCTAAGGCGTAATTCACCTGCTGAAACTGAGGAGTTTGACCATACACTTGACCGTAAGCTTGCGGGGGTAACATCATACCAGACGGAGGAGGCTGCGGCATGTACGAACTAGGGTTTTGTTGCTGGAGATGGAAAGGCGTTGGAAAATAAGAATTGGGATTGGGTGGCGGGTATGATGCATACTGGGAAGAAGACGATGGTGTTTGATTTGATGCCGATGGTTGATTTGATGACATTTTCTGGTGTTCTGAACTAGGGTTTTGAAAATTTGGGATTGTTTTCGTTGTCTCGAAGGAAAACAGTAGTAGGACGTAAATGCGACTATTCTTTGTGCTTTGGAATTACGTCCACGGGTGTTACGGAGGGGCGGATCGGTTTGGTGCGGTATGAAGTCTAAATCGCTCCGCACTGCATCAAACGGTTAATGAAAAATACAAACTATTATATTAATTTTTTAAACGATTCGGTTTCGGTTCGGTTTGAATGTAATACGGTTCGGTTTTGGTCCGGTCTGGTTTGAACCCATATTAAATATGAAATAAGAGAATTGCTTCCATCAACAATCAATTTACGAAGGCAACTGTGTGAAGCCTTTACACTTAAATGTTAAAACACGCAGTGTTATACTGAAATGAAAGATTAGTTTTTAACTGTACGAATATTTCAATTTGACATTTAGCTACAAGGAAGATTTTTTTGGTAGATTAACCAAACATCAACATTAATCAATACATAATCATCAAAGAAAATGACTAGAATAAGATTATAATTAGCATTTATCCAAAAAAAATGAAATGAAAAATATTATACTAAAACTATAACTTCTTCCTTTATGACAGCGAATATTATTAATATAATAACATACACTAAAAATTGAATATACATCGTTAGAATCTAAAATAAGATAGGAGTTGCTTATATTTTTATCATAAGATTACTAATGTAAATATTCGGTTCGGTCCGGTTTAATATGGTTGGTTCAATCGTCCAAACCGCAACCGAACCGTATCGATGCGGGTCGGTCCGGTTTGGGGTATTTGCTTTGGTTAGAAGATTCGGTGCGGGTTTCGGCACCGTTTTTGCGGTTCGGTGCGGGCGGTTTCCGTATAGCAGTGCGGTTTATGCCCATCCCTAAATTGTCCGTAGACAACTGATAGTAACATTTGTATATTTGTAGATAGTATTTAGAATTTGGATCATATTTTCAGAAGTGTTTTGAATTTGTAAAGCATATTTAATTGTTAGATTTTACTTTTAAAAGCGTTTGAATTTGTAAAAAAGTTTAATATTAGGTCATAGTTGATTCAGATTTATAATACATAAAGGGGCATTTTTGGTAGTTCATGTTGATACTAAAAAAGTGTGACCCCAAAGCTATTACAACTATTATTAAAGAAAGATTAAATGGTGAAAATGAATAAATCTTTTGTTATAACCTGGAAGTTTTCTAAACACCCTTCAGATAGGTCATCAGTCGAAACCTCATAAGAGTTTTTTATATCCACATAAGTTGCACGTGCAATAAAATCTCTTTTTGAGTGTGCTGCTATTGTCATACCAAATTGTGTTTTTTGCTACAAAGAAAATCTTGGTAAATATCAAAAAAAAATGCTACTTAGCACCAAATTTAATATTTTCATTCAGCCTTAAATGACAGTATGTTTTTTATTTTCAACGGATGTTCACTGCCATATGGCGATAAACAGTCGTGCAGCTTTGATTTCGAGTAGTCGTTCACCACAGTACGGTGGTAAACAACCAAACAGTATATGGGTGTCTATTTGATAAAACAGAATAACGTATGGTATAAGCACGTAAATAAAGTTTTTATGATGATTATTAGTTATGGTACACAAAAGAGTTTTTTGGGTGGCTTTAGTAATACACTATATTTAAATGTTGAATAAAATTAAAGTGTAGGCACAGAATTTTTTCTAATTTACTGTACGCTACTTTAAAACTAAAAAAGAAGTAGTGTGCAATCCGTGTATTGCATATGATAATGTTGTAAAAGAATTATCAAATATGCATGGTTAAATAGTTGATGCGTAATGCAATAAATATAGTAACGTTAAACATATATTAGTGTAAGTCATTTGCTTCAATTATTGTGTATATGTTGGTTCGTAATAAATATCAATTTCGAAAGAAAAATAACAACATAAACTTGAATGCAACTTAGTTAAATGGAACTAAAGAGAACCCACCAAACAACGTATAAATTATACTTAAATATAAAATAGTAAGAAAAACTACAGCCTTGGTTATCGTGTATACATTTTTTAAATATAATAATACAAAGTTGAACGTAAAATGGTTGAAGATAATTAAACAATGGTAGAACTCATACTTGAAACCAAAATGGTTGTAAGAATTAAGTAGAGTCTTACTAATAATCGTAGAAATCATAAACGACATGGATTTTTTATATAAAATAGGGTAATAAGCGATTTTACAATTTTATAACTTATAAGAGAGTTATAAATTCTTCTACCTTACCATTACTGGATAGAATATATTTAACAAATTAATCTATCAATAAATTAAATAACATAAGAATAAATTATAAAATAATTATATATTTTTTTTTTATAAGTATATAAAATGATATGTTTAAATATAAAATAATTTTAAAAAAATGTTTTTGAATTTAAATAAAATATACATTAGGTATTACATTTAATTAAACTATATGTATATTAAGTGAGTATATAAATAATTACCAGAAAATTAACATTATTATTTTTGTATCTTATGTGTTGAAATAATATTTTTGTTGTGGTACACTAATTTAAAATAATATTTTTTAGAGTAAGTCGATTACATTTTAAATATCACATATAAATAATTTATACATTTTAAATAATTAAATAGTTATATATATTGTAGTTTTTTTATTCCAAATATTCAAAATAAGATATGTAATTTTAAATTAATTTGAAAATAGTATTGTTATTTTTAAATTTCAATAAGTTATATTTTAAACTACGTGAAATGTTCGGAAAAGGAAGAAAATAAACAAGAGTATCAAATATACATACACACATACACTCTTGTATATACACACACATACTTATATATACAATAGATGATAACCAAGGATGGTACTACTTTTATTTATCGTGAGAGACTTAATGCAAAATAATAGAGAGAATAAAGAAGAAGAAATAATGAGAGAAAATTATGTTTTCTTCTATTTACTATTATTGGACTAATCAATACATAGATTAACATATAAATTAATTAATTTAATATATTAATATAATAGATTATACGTATTTTCTTAGATTGTTTTTTAGGATAATATTTCTTAGATTTTAAGTATCTGAAATAATATATTTGGATCATGAATAATTTTGAAATTTGAACATACATTAGGCATAATATTTCATTGGTTTTTGCATTTTTAAATAAATATATGTGAATTTGTAAAAAGAAATATCATTATTACTTTCAAATTTTGAAAATGTTAAAATATTATGTTTTCATTATAAAATAGGTTAAAAATATTTTTGAAATATAATAAACTATATATCATAAATAAATAATTTACATATTGTTATAATTTATAAGTAATCATACATTTTATCATTTTAGATTCTAACCATTCGCAATGATATATTCTGTATTAAAAATTAGTGTTAAAATAAAAAATTTAAAATTTCAAAACATTATATGTTAAACATAATATTTTACTAATTTATACATTTTAACTAAATGTAAATAAATTTTAGAATGATATATTAATTTTATTTCCAAAATTTTATGTTTTAAAATATCAGTTTCTAATTTTAAATGAGTTTAAAAAAATATTTTTGAAATTTAAAAAATTATATGTTAAATATAATACTTGATTGATATGTTATTTTTAAATTTTAAGAAATTATATATTAAATATAATATTTGGTTGATATACTTATATATGTAAAATATTTGCAAGTTATTACTTATGTAGTAAATTTCAAAATATAAATTGAAGTAATATTTTCTTTTTTGAAATAATATTAATACAATTTATGATCTTCTGTGTACTTATGCGTGTGCCTCGCACGTATGTATATTATAATCAGTTTTGGATGTTAAATTACATAATTAATTTTGATAAAAAATTAAAATTGTAACAGAAGACAATTAAAGGGAAGGCTAATTGTTGTTTATTTAGTAAAATTATGGGTAATAATAATAAGGTAATAATGTGTAAGCCATGCGTTGCACACAGTAATATTGTAGAAACATAGTATTCATGTTTTGAATATTGTTAAAATAAAATTTTGTTATGTAATATATGGTATATCAATTATAAATTAAACTTTTTATTATTGTTTATGCATATAACTTTTGTCAAGCGATTTATATATTTGAATGAAAAATTCATTTTACCATCTTGTTAATATGAATACGGTATACAAATTGAAATTGTCATTTTGTGGAAATTATTGAAAATAATTACTTGAATTTATTTAAATAGTTTAAATTTATAATGTTTGATTGATTTAGATATATAAATTTGAATGTAAAATAATAAGAAAAAATTGATGAGAACTTCGTAAAATAATCGTAGAAATTATAAAAACTAGGCGTATGAATGTAAAATCAAGGAAATAATAATGCAATATTTTTTATAAATGTAAAATGATGATTTACATGAATATAAAAAATCAAAGAAAATTAAGGAGTGGAGTGAAGATTTCTAAAACTATTGAGATGTTTTATAATTTCCAAACCTTTCTTTATTCAAATTACATTTTTTTTAGAAAGGGATACTTTATTAACAAACTAGAGATAACATTGTTGGGTACGAGAGATAGTAACAACCAAAATAAGAATAAAAACACCACATTCTACAACAAACAAAAATAAATCTCATACATATGTTAATCTATCCACTACCCGACCCAACAAGACCTACGCATTAATAAACTGACCGTTACATTAACTCCTACCGCACTTCATTGAACCCTAGAACTGCAGCAGCTACTATGATGATCTGGAAGTGATTCCTTCTTCTCCTAACAATTGATGTTGTGCTCCTCCACTTATCATAATTGTGCTACATCACTACTCTGATTCTACATTATCTACAGCTACACAACCTCTCAGCTCATCCTCAATCTCGTTAACGGCTGAAGCAAATTGTGGCGAATCCTTCATTCGATCTCTTAACTTGGACAATAAGATTTTAATGTCCATTGGAATCAATTTATATCTGGTCTACTCCAGTAAGCTCTTCAACTTGAAAATTCTAAGATTTCGTTCTTGCTATAGATGCCAAACTACTGTGGTAATAGAGATGTCTCTTATATTATTGTGGATACCCCATTGCTGAGTTGGCATAATTTTTAATTGTTGATAGCAAGTCATGGTTATTTGTTTTTATAAGTTGCAGTTTCAACTTTGAATTCATCTTTCCTGATATATTTTTCGAATATCTACAATTAAAAAACAGGTGCTTACTTGATTCTTCCACCTTGTTACGTAAGTTACATGTTGCATTTTCCACATTTGTCCATTGTTGGAGATGGTCTTTTATAGGAAGTCTGTTTAGAACTGTGAGATATGTAGTTATGGACATTTTCGGAGAGCAATTCTGATTCCATACCTTTTCACACAACTGAAAATTCTCCCTTCTAATTCTGCTTGCTTCCCAGATCGATTTGAGTGAAAAAATTCCTTTGTTTACTTTCTATACCCATTCGTCGTTGTTATCATTGGTAGAGGTAGGGGTATGCCCTAGGGGCAATTTTGTAATTTATTACATATATCTAACTCGTTGACCAATCTTGTTCGAAATAAAGGTGTTTTTTCTTTCTATTATACACTTGATATAACGTGGTTATATTAATTAATTTAATTAAAAGTACATTTAATAGAAAACCATAAATTGTACGTTTTGTGATAGTAGTTGCAAAGTGTTGTAACCATGAGTAATTTTTCACAATGAAACAAATATACAATTTTAAATGTTCCTAGTCAAGATGTATTGAGATTGGATATTGATGCATCCTTTGAGACTAGAATACGTAACGCTCTCCAAATGTTGGGCAGTTTATTACCCATGACTGTGGGGACGCCTAGGGGTTATGTGCTGATAGTTATTAGATAACCATGGAACGACTCACTCGATAAATTTCTGTTGGTTAATATAACTAAGGTCAAACAGAAAATATCGATGTGACAAGTTTACATAGTTCTTTCGACTTGAGAATACTATGGATCTTCAATATGAAAGCTCTGCTTTGATTATAGTCGAATTATGGCATAACGTCCATCGAGTGACTATAGTTGGGTCAAGTGGAAGTATTGGAAGTGAAGCACTATTCAAGAAAGGATTCATCTTCTCAGTTATATAGAGTTAGTATCATGGTCAACTCAAGTCAGCCCAAAGTCAAAATCTCTAGCCAGAGTAGTACGGTTAATAATAATTGTTATTATTGAACCAGGAACTTTATGTTTGGACTATAGAGTTGAAAGTGCACGATGTTGAAATTTTGACCATTACCAAATTCAGTAAGTCCAAAGTGATATAGTTTTGACAAAGAGTTTTGGTGTAAATAATTGTCACAACTGGGTAACGCTTAATAAAGTGAAATTAGATTTTACTAAAGCCAAACAAGCGATAAATTTGGCCATAATGTTACATCACCTACTAAGTGAAGTGTGAACGTTAACATTCGAATAGTTCGATGTTAATCGCTGACCGAATTTACACCCAACAGTCGCACAGCCGAAACGATGAATTCTCGTTAGATCCAACAATTTAGTATATAATTGTTATAAATTAATTAAATAATTAATATTTATAAAATATTAATTATAAAATTTGGATATGATTTGAGAAATAAAATTGCATGTATTAATAAAAGTTATAAATATAATGATCGATATGAGATATCGATAACAAATTAAGTTAAATATAATTGTGTATATTTAATTTGGGTTAAATGGGCTCACAGCCCATGCATTTTAGGGTGATAGGTAGTTGGTCTAGAGAGAGAAAGGGGCGGTTACTATGTGTATGATTAGGGTTTGAGATGTGTGGTAGAGATTTAGTTGCTTCTCCTTTATCTTACCATATAAATTATGATCTCAAAACCCTAATTAAATTCTAATTTCATTTGTTTGAGCTGCCACCTTCTTATTCTTCTTCCTTTTAATGGCAGCAACTATTCTCTAGAAAAATCCCAAAATCTCAAATTCAATTCAAGCTAAAACAAAAACTATTTGATAGCGAACGGTCATTGATTCTAGACTGGCAATCTCACGAATCAAGGAATTTTAGAGAAAGAGATTTCATTATTTCAAAGTGGACTTTAGGGCATCTGTTCCGGATAATGTTTTTCTATATGTTGATCATATTATTGTGGTTTTAAGATTTTTTAATCATTTACTCTTATGTATATAAATTAGATTATTGTTATTTCATTAGTTCGGTGAGATTTTTGTATGTATTGTTGCTGTCGCAATGGAGTTTAGATATCTTTACTGCTAATAAAGAGAATTCACTGAATAGATTTACTCGGTGTCCTTTTGAAATTCCAAATATACCCTTTTACATCTCATCTCATAGAGAAATAGTATTCAAATATGGGGATATGGCCAGTTATTTTCTAAGTGCAACCATTAGTCACCGTGGAGAACTATAGTGTGTGTTCACAAGATGAAGTATCCGAGTGTACCATATCGTCCGTATTTAGGTGGGAGTTCATTGGTCGAAGTTTTGCCTGATTCCAAGTTAGTATGAAGAAGTTATTGTAGTCTGAACAAAAAAAAATAGCGGCTTCTACATTAGGCGGAGTTCAAATATGGGGATGTGGTAGCCTGTTATTTTCTACGTACAACTATCAGTCCCCATGGAGAACTACAGTGTATGTTCACAAGATGAAATATGCGAGTGAACTATATTGTCCATATTTAGGTAGGAGTTCATTGGTCAAAGCTTTGCCTGATTCCAAGTTAGTATGAAAAAGTTATTGCGGTCTGAAGAAATAAATAGTGGTTTCTGCCTAGGCGGAGTTCAAATATAAGGATGTAGCCTGTTATTTTTTAAGTACAACTATTAATCACCATGGAGAACTATGGTATATGTTCATAAGCTGAAGTATCCGAGTGTTCTATATTGTCCGTAATTTAGGTGGGAGTTCATCGGTCGAAGTTTCGTCCGATTCCGAGTTAGTATGAAAAAGTTATTGTAGTATGAACAAAAAAAACAGCGGCTTCTGCCTAGGCGGAGTTCAAATACGGGGATGTAGCCTGTTATTTTTTAAGTACAACTGTTAGTCGCCATGGAGAACTACAGCGTGCGTTCACAAGATGAAGTATCCGAGTGTACCATATTGTCCGTAATCTAGGTGAGATTTCATCAGTCGAAGTTTTGCCTGATTCCGTGTTAGTATGAAGAAGTTATTGCAGTCTGAAAAAAAAATAGCGGCTTCTGCCTAGGAGGAGTTCAAATATGAGGATATAGCCTGTTATTTTCTAAGTACAACTATTAGTCACCATGGAGAACTACAGTGAGCGTTGAAGTGGGGATATAGCCAGTTATTTTCTAAGTACAACTGTTAGTCACCATGGAGAACTACTGCGTGCGTTCACAAGATGAAGTATCCGAGTGTACATATTGTCTATAATTTAGGTGGGAGTTCATCGGTCGAAGTTTCATCCGATTCTGCGTTAGTGTAAAGAAGTTATTGCAGTATGGACAAAAAAAATAGCGGCTTCTTCCTAGGCGGAGTTCAAATACGGGGATGTAGCCTATTATTTTCTAAGCACCACTATTAATCACCATGGAGAACTACCGTGTGCGTTCACAGGATGAAGTATCCGAGTGTACCATATTGTCCGTAATTTAGGTGGGAGTTTATCGGTCGAAGTTTTGCCTGATTCCGAGTTAGTATGAAGAAGTTATTGCAGTCTGAAGAAAAAAACAGCGGTTTCTGCCTAGGCGGAGTTCAAATATGAGGATGTAGCCTGTTATTTTCTAAGTACAACTATTAGTCATCATGGAGAACTATGGTGAGAGTTGAAGTGGGGATATAGCCTGTTATTTTCTAAGTACAACTGTTAATCACCATGGAGAACTACGGTATACGTTCATAAGCTGAAGTATCCGAGTGTTCTACATTGTCCGCAATTTAGGTGGGAGTTCATCGGTCGTAGTTTCGTCCAATTCCGAGTTAGTATGAAGAAGTTATTGTAGTATACACACAAAAAATAGCGGCTTCTGCCTAGGCAGAGTTCAAATACGGGGATGTAGCCTGTTATTTTCTAAGTACAACTATTAGTCACCATGGAGAACTACGGTATACATTCATTAGATGAAGTATCTGAGTGTACCATATTGTCCGTAATTTAGGTGAGAGTTCATCGGTTGAAGTTGGTATGAAGAAGTTACCGTAGTTTGAAGAAAAAAACAGTGGCTTCTGCCTAGGCGGAGTTCAAATATGAGGATGTAGCCTGTTATTTTCTAAGTACAACTATTAGTCACCACGGAGAACTACGGTGAGCGTTGAAGTGGGGATATAGCCTGTTATTTTCTAAGTACAACTGTTGATCACCATGGAGAATTATGGTATACGTTCATAAGCTGAAGTATCCGAGTGTTCTATATTGTCCGCAATTTAGGTGGGAGTTCATTGGTCGTAGTTTCGTCCAATTCCGAGTTAGTATGAAGAAGTTATTGCAGTATACACAAAAAAATAGCGGCTTCTGCCTAGGCAGAGTTCAAATACGGGGATGTAGCCTGTTATTTTCTAACTACAACTATTAGTCACCATGGAGAACTACGGTATACATTCACTAGATGAAGTATCTGAGTGTACCATATTGTCCGTAATTTAGGTGAGAGTTCATCGGTTGAAGTTAGTATGAAGAAGTTACTGTAGTCCGAAGAAAAAAAAATAGCGGCTTCTGCCTAGGCGGAGTTCAAACATGAGGATGTAGCCTGTTATTTTCTAAGTACAACTATTAGTCACCATGGAGAACTACAGTGAGCATTGAAGTAGGGATATATCATGTTATTTTCTAAATACAACTGTTAATCACCATGGAGAACTACGATATACGTTCATAAGCTGAAGTATCCGAGTGTTCTATATTGTCCGTAATTTAGGTCAAAGTTCATCGACCGTAGTTTCGTCCGATTCCGAGTTAGTATGAAGAAGTTATTGCAGCATGAACAAAAAAATAGCGGCTTCTGCCTAGGCGGAGTTCAAATACGGGGATACAGTATGTTATTTTCTAAGTACAACTGTTAGTCACCGTGGAGAACTATGGTATACATTCACTAGATGAAGTATCCGAGTGTTCCTTATTGTCTGTAATTTCGATGGGAGTTCATCGGTCGATGTCTCGCCTGATTCCGAGTTAGTATGAATAAGTTATTGCAATCTGAACAAAAAAATAGCAGCTTTTGCCTAGGCGGAATTCAAATATGGGGATGCTACTATCAAATCTACTTCCACAGGTACAAAATGCACGCACGTTGTGATTAAATGCAAGCCCACCTGGGCTACATATGTACTCGTATGTATAAAGTTTATAGATCTAATTCATGTTTTATGTTTGTAATTTGACGTTAAACATTAAATTTTAGTTTAAAATTATATATGTTTATATACATATACATATATATATATTAATTTATGATTTAAATATTCACATACAATTTGAATTAAAACATTGTATAACATTGATCTGAAATTTTCTTATCACTTGTTTATGTCTTTTATGAATTATAAGTGCTGAAAATAATTTTTTATCATTTACTTGTATATTATTATTATTATTTAATGATAATGATTATCCGATTCAATAAATTCATGTAAAATAATATTTGTTTCTAAAATTAATTTTTATAATTTTTAAAATTACGTCATCATGTCAGGTGCCTTAGAAAAAAATTCAGATTTTTTCAAGTTAATTTTTTTTAATTAATTAGTTTTGGCCTACTATCTATTATGTAATTAAAAATATTATTTTAATTGACAAAATCGCATAAATTTATTTTGGCCGATAATGTTTAATTCAATATAATATATATATATAATATTAAAATCATTGTAAATTTAGATCTGACATGTTTTCTAATTAGTAAGTAAAAAAATTAATTATTTTAATATATATAGAGATATATATATATAGAGAGAGATATATATAGAGATATATATACATATATGATTTTTGCTATTTATGGTATGATATATAGTTACATAAATAAATAAATATTTCTGCAATATTTTAATGATAAAATATATATTTTATACGTGCATAAATGTGTGTGTGTGTGTATTCATATGAAATTTTAACTATATGTTCATGGACATATTTGACAACATACACAATGAGTTAATGTGTCCTTTGCGATGTAAATCTCACCATCTATATATGAGCATGTTATACCCTGCATGGATTGCTATGTTACACTTGCACAGATACATATATATGTATATATGTATATGATATGTATGTATGTATGTCTAAGTAAAATCAAAATTAGGTAAATCTCAAATTACAATTTAAATAAACCTTTGTACACAACCTAATATGTTACACTTAGAATATATTTGGACTTTGTCAATTTTCATGCTATGAATAAATTGTTAATTAATGACATTTAATGAATTAATCAATTTAATTAAAGAGAGAAAATGAAAGGTTTCTCTCTCCATTTAATGCAATTTATACTCTTAATTAATTACTTGATTCAGGGAAAGAAACGAAATGTTTCCTTCCCTAAATTGACTCTTATAAATAACTGTTAGGTGTATTTGATACACTATTCCTTCTAAAATTTAAATTTGTTTTAAACTTCACTTTAACTAATTTAAATAAAATACATGATTTAATTTAAACTAAATTTAGAAAAGTTCTAAATGAAATTAGACTTCATAGGCCCATTAAAGATCCAAAATTGTTATAAAAAAATTAAATTCATCCATTTCTTTCGCTGCAGGTTGTTCCTGTTTCTTCAATGGTATTTGAGTCCAATAGTATATGCGGTCTAAATTAGTGATATTAGGGCTAACTAATTAAGCTTGCTCACTTAGTGTGGTGTCTGGAAAGGTAATGTCTAGAATTGGGTAATCATGTACCATGTCCTACCTGGTTACCAGCCTGGCTTTAAAGGTGAAGTGAGCCTAAGGTTGCCCCTAATTGAAAAGGCTCAACTTGAATTGGGCCTTAGGCTAATTTTCAAAATCGTTTTGAAAATTAAAGTTAAAGATTTTAAATTTAATAGTTAGATTTAAAATAAAATATGTTTATTATAAAAGTTATAATATAACACAATTTTTCAAAATGTTTAAAAAACAATTCACGTTAATTTCAAAATTTAAATTTAGTAATAAGATTAATAAAAGTAAATTAATTAAATAAGTTAATTAATTATTGAACAAGTGCATGTATTATATATTGAGACATATGTTATGTTGTTTTAAATTATTTAAAATAATATAAGTATACATGTATGTTTATGAATTGAAGTTTGAAATTAATAAAATTTAATTAAAATAGTTTAATTAAATAAATTAATTAAAAGGTTAATTAATTAAATAATATACAAATGTATATGATATATGTGTTATACTATAAAGGTTATAGTACATATAAATATAAACATTATATCAATATAAAAATTAATTACGTTAATTAATTAAAATTAATTATATATTATTTAATTAATATAAACTAAAGGCGGAACATTAAAAATAAACCCATAATAGACTTAAGAAATAAATACATAGGTAATCGTACGTATACCATGATTTTCGATGTGTCCGACACTTGAATCACAAGGGTAATTTACAAGAATTACATTATTTCATAAGTCAATATCACTCATTATAATATATTGAAGATTATGAATCTTTAATATTATGTTGTCCTCTGCCATATATATATATATATATATATTAATAAATTACTTGCATACTCCTTAGTTATTGGGCAGACTCAAGCTAGGGATATTATGTGTAGTATTATTAATATACTGGATAACCAATGTAAGATAAATGTATGTATTTGTTAAGTAGACTCAAGGTACATATATTATGCTTAGGTCGTCGCGATATGGTAGGTATCAGCGAATAATTTCGTTTCGATTTGTTGACCAGACTCAAGGTCGAAACAGAATTAGGACAAAATACCAAAGGGTTAGGAGTTGTATAGGATACAACCAACAAGGAGTCATCCATTGTCCGTGGAACTATGACTTGTTGAACAAACTCAATGTTAGAAATCCAAGACGGATGAGTCCTAACACCTACTAGTGAAGTCAAAAGACTTCTATGTTTCGACTTAGGGTTTGGCGAAAGATAGAAGACTAGTGGGAGCCTTATTAGAAAACAAAATGATAGCATTTAACATTTCTAATATTGTAAGAACATATGTTATATAATGTTATAATCTACATTGATAAATTTATGCACTTAATAAGATTGATAAAATGTATATCAATGTAACGACCCGGATTTTTCGTCGTTTGATTTGGAATATCTAAATGGTTTTAAATATTGAATTATTATAGATTGACTTTGAATATGAAAATTTGGGTTTAATTTGTAAAATAAATTCAGAATTAAATATAGCGATTTATTGGATAATTTAATTATTGAATTTAATAATTGAATATTGGTTTATAAATTATTGTACCTTGAGTTTTATGCCCGATAAAAATAATCTAAAGGCTTGTACAATTTATATTGATAATAATGAAGATAATAAAAGTTTTAAAATTGAATTTAAAAGTGATCTGTTCAATTTTAAAAATAGCTTGTTTAAATTGACATTTAAAAATAGCGACCCGGGGCACAGTCTCAGAATTCGATGAAACTAGTCCCGTTGGATCCGTAATAGTGTAAAATTATCGAATTTCAAATTTCGTAGTGTTTGGAGTTATCGTTTGATCGTACGGGATATAAATGCGTTGAAATTTATATCGAAATCTAATATAATAATTGAGTCCAAAAGGCTATCTTCTCCATACGATCGAATTGGGACTTGAAACCTTTTCCATTGCGCTCGGAATAGGGGTATAACATTATAAACGCCTAGCGGCACGCCTCCATAGGGGTTCGAAATTTCGGGGTACGTAACGAGATAATTTCAATATAAATTTATAAAATCAAATCAGGGTCAAAATTCTCAGTCGACCTATTCCACTAGCCCACAACCGTTCAAACACGCAACCTCCATTTGTCACGTCCTTTCTTTTTTCTGTTGTTGTCAATTTAAATCATGAATCTTTTCCTCTTTCAATTCTTTCAATTCGAACTTCATCAGAGAAAAAAATATAAGCGATCGATCCGCTCCTCCTCTAGAAGAATTCGACGACTTGTACGAAATAGGCGATTCTGCTCCAATATCTTCGGCCTCATTATGTATTGCGCCGCCAAATTTCCTCTGGTTACTTCTGAAAGAAGATCGTTATGTGATTTGGGTGATTCTTGATTCGCAAGTTGCCGAGAGGACGGGAAATGTCGAGCCTGTTGTTCCGATGATGGATTCGCGCCTTGCTTCTCGTCGGCTGGAATTAGTTCGCATCCTCCAAAAATCATGCCGCTTGAGTAGTCGACGTGGGTTTGTTGTTGTCGTAAGGGGTTTTAGGTTGTCGGTTTGGGCGCATGCGGCCGTGGGTGAGGTTAGCACGGAGATGGTCGCGATGGTATCTGGAGCAGGTTGGCGACGCAAGTAGGGTGGGTGCGGCGACGTTGGTGATGGGCGTGGCTATCGTGGGCAGTCGGCGGCAGAAATGAGGTCGCGTGCGATGGGTGTGGTCACGAGCAAAACAGTGATGGGTGTGGTAGGTCGATGCCGCGACATGTGGATGTTGGCGTGCGTACGTTTTACCGATTGGGAAATAGAAGCATTTTTGTTAATGAAGGTAATTAACATTTCCATTAGCTGATTTAATTAATTAGTTAGAAATTAATTATTCGATTAACTGAATCTTATAAAATTCGTAAATTGCTTATACGAGGTCGAATTCGAGTGTGGATTTTTGCATTGGATTCGTGATGATGTAGGATACGAAATAAGATTGGAATGGATTGCAAACAAAAATCAAAGGTGAGAAAATCCTCACTCATTTGAAATTGCCAAATTTAAATTTTAAATAGTTAAATTTAATTATTGGATGCTTGATTGAATTGATAAATTATAATTATCTGTTGGATGTTATATATATATATATAGTAGTATATATATACTAGTATTTGGAGTGATATTCCCGAACATTATAACGGATGAGACCCTACGTGCCCCGCATAATAGCGGATGACCCTATATACTGCGATATCCCCCTCGAAGTGGGATTGGTATTTTTATATTGTATTAACATCTGTTATAGATTATTGTAGTGATTGAAATTATTGGATGTTATTGTAGCACTGGCCTGAATTTTAATATTTTAAAATACCATAAGTATATTTTTAAAATTTAAGGAATTAAAGAGAATTTTTGATATAAAAATACTTATATTGGAAATTGAATTTTTTTTAAGAAAAAGGAATTGGGAATAAAATATATTAATTTTGGATTGTATATAACTATTCGTGAATGGGTTTAAATAGAGACTTTAAAAATTAATTTTATAAAGGAGTTTGTAAATGGTATGTTGGAAATATAAAAGGAGTTAAAATCAATATTTTAAATGGATTGGAAATATAAATGGGAATTATAAGAAAGAATTTATATAATGGAGTTAAATAAATAAGGTTTGTTTATAAACAGATAAAAGCCAAAAAGGGTTATAAAATTTATAAATAATGTTTATAAATAAAGGAATTCGATATCAAATGATAATTGGAAATATAAATTCATAGGGTTAATTTATATTAGAATATGGAAACAGGGTTGAGAAAAATAGTAGACGCTATTTTTGAAATGGGAATGGGAATGGTTATGGAAGCAAAAATAAATCGATAAGTTGTGAATTCGAGAGGAAGTTATAATTAAATCGGTTATCGAGATCTTAAAATATATTTGTAAGAAGTTAAGTTGTTTTTCAAAAGGAAAACTTTATTATTTAAAACTATGAAATTTTAAACTAGTTAATATTGGAATACTTCGAAAAATGATTTTTTCAATATTCAATATTTATTGAAATAAATTTTTAACTTTTATAATCAGCTTTCTAAATTGATTTGTTTCATTTTAAATGAGTTATTGATGGTTTATTAAAATGTTTGATATTTTAAATAATAACTTAAACATATTTTAAAATAAAAATAAAATATTATCTTTAAAAATGTCATTATATATATATAGTTTGAAATGATTGAAAATTTGTTTATGAAATTTTCTCGAGATATGTAAACAGATTTTAATTTAAAGATGAGATTCTATAAGAGAAATCTTATAAATGGAATTCTAGAGATTTAAGAAATTTCAAATGCTTAGATGCGATAACCTCGGAAAGAATGTGAATTCATTTAAAGAAGTTAAAAGTGGTTGGTTGGGATTATAAATAATTATAATCGGTTTGGAAATCGTAAGAAGAATTTATCAAAAATTCCGGAAACTTATGAGATGAGTTGCAAAATATTTCCAGGTTAAATATTAAAATGATTTTGGAAATTATACATATAAATATTTTCCTAAGTATTGAAAGGAAGGTTTTGGAAAATATTTTTAGTGGAAAATGATTTGGAATAGAAATATTTTCTAAGTGTTGTAAAAATGAAAGTTGGAAATATTTCTAGTATTGAATGGTAAAATATCCTGTTATGGATACAAGTGTTGGAATTTGTTTCCAAATATAGAATATTAAAGAAATTAAATATATATATATATATATATATATATCTTGGTGAAGATGTTTTGAAAGGAATATTCTGAAGATTTATAAAATAAGGCATAGTGTTTCTTTTGGATGTTATTTGATAGTTAAATAACCGACTATCAATATTGGACAATTTTGTTAATCGTTTCGAAGAGATCAGGATCAGATTTAATTATTCGAAAACCACTTCGATCCGGTTTAAACGTTACGAAATGAATACCGTGAAGATGATGAAGACGGTGATTCGGTTTGTCCAGACCCATGACAACTTGTATGGATGAATGCTATCAGAACATCGTCATTGGAGGACAATGGGCATTCTAAGTAAAATTGTTCTTGAAAGGTAACGCTTAGACTCGAACCTCATCAACGGGGAATGACTAAAACAGGGGAGATGCAGCAAGGCTAAGTGGGTCGACCCAAGTAGGGTATGTTATCACCTTTCTAGATGTCCTCGGAAACCTATTATTTATGGATATGGTTATGCATGGAAGGAGCGCTCGATGGTAAGGGTGGGAACACCCGGGGTGATAACATATTCGGTCTATCCAGGTTAGGGGTAGGCCGGTCTTGTGTAGCAGGGGATCCCGGCATGGTCCTCGGTACATTGTTCTAGAGGTGTACTATGACGGGCGGTACCCCAATGGCCCAGTCATTCATTGGAATCCATTCTCCAATACGAGCTTACGGTTTTGTTTGTAGAACCTAGTATGCTAGAATTTAATTAATGTAACAATTTCAGCTATTTGAATAAGTATTTGTACTTAGACACTATTATAATATCACTGGATTTTCTATAAAAATGTTTTGGTTATCGTAAGGTAAAAACCCGTCGTGTTTATGTATGACGCGGTCTTACGAGATACCTTTGTTTTCAAAGGATTTTGATAACTCTAATAATTCAAATTGAGTGTGTTTTCTCACGCTAGTTTTCCAGACTGACTCGGGTGTTATTTTATTATAATGCTCGGGCCAGACCGAGTATTACAGATTCAGGTTAGGATGCTATGGAGCTTAGGAGATGAGCGGGAGGATTTCTGACGTATATCACATACTTGTTTTATTCCACTGTGTGAGGACATGTTATTATAACTGTCCAGATTGATGTATTGATGGTGTACTCTGATGATTGTAAGTAATAATAGTTACAGATTCTTTTGTATAAAATCTGTTTTTATATATTATATTTTGTTCCGCTGCGATTGTGAGATTCTATATTGTTGTTTCTATTTCTTCTTCTATCTTTTCTTCTTACACTAAAGATTCGTATATCCGTCCAATTTGAGTTGAGCTGATGCGAATTATGGTCGATTCAAGAGGTATGGATGTACGTGCCTTTACAATCAATAAAGATATACAAATGAATTGAAGACTGACAAATAGAAATATAACATATACTTACCAATAAATGTTTCTTTCATGTTAATGTTTCAATACCCATGCAAGTGTCTAATTTTACAACTGCTTATTATGTTCATAATCTGGTCGCTTACATGCTTATTTGGTCAAGACCGTATACTGCATTCTATGAGTTTCGAACTCTAAGAGTAATACAAGATTATGGATATTTAATCCATATATAATTGCATGTAATTGTTATATGGTGAACCGTCAAAGTTTTTAATGCACAATATTTCGATGAAATTAGTTAATCTGAAAAATAAACAAACCATTGTGCAAGATCGAGTATTCAATTTGATTAATTACAAAAGGATCGTATTATGTTAAATGTGACACTAGACGAAAACTATAATATAAATCTAAGAACTCAATAACTGACATGTCAATTTGATCAGTTTACGTAAAACGCAACATATTTGATGTCCTTAAAAGTTAAGGATCGTGGAATGTATTTTGTAAAGAGTTCGTTATAATATTATAGTAAGGGTTTTTTTGAATGGTTTGACCATTTAAAAAGAATAACGAATGTACAAAAGTAGATGTGACTTAAGGTATAGTTAGAATGAAAAGTGTGAATAGTCAATTTTGCTTCATAAAGAAATAACAGAAACAAGAATTGTAATAATAGTGATTGATACTTAACATTGGAATAAGAAATATAATTTCTAATCCGAAATGTATTTTCATATAGAAAATTATTTTCTATGAGATTTATTTCTTTTGAGTTCAATATATTTGATCGAAGAACTCTCCATGGTAAACTACTTGCGGTGTATGAAATAAATAAATCTATATTAAGTGGACGATGGACCTCTGAATCTAGTACGCTATAATAATAATGGAGGAAATAGTGGGAGCATGCCATATATCACACTTATTGATTGCATCAAATTATGAAAATTATTTTCGTAAAACGTACCGAACATTATTTATGAAATAATGACTATTTTTGCTATCGACTGAAAAATAGACATAGCTATAGTTTAATATGAACATTATGAATATTCATTATGAAATAAAACTATAATGTGGTATTTATTTTCATAACAAAAGTGATGTATTGGAAAATACAGAAGCATCTAATATTATTTACTGTTATTTTAGAATTAAAGACTAAGTCATAGTTTTGAAAAATAATTTTATTATATGATTATAAATCATATGACATTGGTTAATTATATCTCAAACAATTAAGGGCTATGCACCCATCAGTGGAAGCATCATAAGAGTTGATGAACTCTTCGGATTGATATATATATAGATGTATGCAATCGTAAGTCTATTAATACCAAAACGGTACCACGTACTTCGTTATATTCATCGATGAGTTATCACAGACATGGACATATGTATTTGATACACATGTAATATGTCTATGGTAAACTCATAGAGTATAATACATAAGTAAATAAAATAAAATGCGGTAGAAATGATTCGATTTGATCGAATGAGTGAGTATATTGGAAAAGCATCTGAATGTATCTACAAATGAATAAAAATTCAATCTCAAAAGTCAGTTCTCCATGTGATACATAATGATGCATCAATAAGGAGTAATCAAACTTGTGGGATAATGTACAATTAATTGTGAGTGAAGTTGAATTAGTTTCTTTCTATAAGGTCATGTACTTAAGAGTAGTACACAAGATTAGTATTATGTTATATGAATAATAGTTTACAAAATCGTACAAGATAAGGATTTATAAAAAACTCCAACATATCATAGGCCAAGGAGTTGGTAGATTGTGCGAGTCGAAAGATTGCACGTAATAATTATTCATGAGGGATCTTGTACGAATCTCCCTAAAAGGATTTAGGAAAGACCATCATTGGATGACATATTTATGGTTTGAACATAAGTTTTGTAAACTAAAACCAAATCAGTTTTATAAATAAAGAAGTTCATAAAATGTTTATGAGTACCTATTATGTTGCACTGAGAAACAATTGTTGTTTCAAGAAATACCAACTTCATTGTGAAGGAATTTCTTTAAGGGATTATTGTAGTAAAATGAATCGGATACGACCCATAGATAGAACCTATTAGTTGAGATGAAATGAAATTAACTAACCTAAACAAACATATCGCATTAGAGTATCTAATAAGTATTCTTGCACGCTGAAGAGAAACTATAAGTTTCTTATCAATGTCGAGAATAGATAATCCTCAGTTGTCAATTAAGTCATTAAGAGTATTGACTCTATGATATGGTATGATGCGCAAATTCGAAGGGATTCCAAGTACGTTATCAATATATGATTTTGGTAGCCGTATCCAAAGGGATACGATCCATCGACTGCGATTGTGTCTTTAAATGACTAATGTAGTTGGAATTAAATTAGCAACGTTGATAAGAATAACCTCGTAAATTTCAATTGTTAATATTAGCGTAATAGATTTGTTATTCAACATGCTCAAGTTATTTTGGATTTACTCACAAAATTATCGCTTGATAAGACTTAGTATTTTGGTATATATGTGCTGAAATAGAAATTTGTAGATAATGATTTAGAGTAGACTATTTGCACATAACAACCAAAGTGTCTCGAAGTCAATGAGAGCGAAATAGAGGTTGTGAGTTTTCGGATATGATCCAAAAATGATACGAAAGTATCATTTTATAAGCATCAAGATTAAAATAAGTATTTTGATAGAAATATCAAATAGTTTGATTTTCAATCAAAGTGCAGAGGAAGCGTGTGTTCATAAGAAAGAACGTTGAAGGGTACATTGATATTTCTAAACCATAAGTAAACAACACACCGCTGATTGTTAATGATGTACTTGTATTAAAATCAGTTTTAATTGTAATACTCGACATCGGATTAATAAATAATGTCTTTTATAGTAAGTATAAAAGGTGTTGGGAATGTCCCAATTAATATGCAAGGACACCTTATTAAAATGTTTAATACATAACATGTAAGATTTATTCCTTTGCATTGGCAATAGGAATTATCATACACATTATGTTGTCTATGATATCATGATTTGTTTATGCATTTGATACATGAAGCAAATATCAAATTCAAACTGATATCACTAAATGGTTCTTTGAAGTGTCCTCGTGTATTTATGAAATACTAGAGAATTATTTATGGAAATAAAAACTCCTTATGAAGGATTGTTCAGACTCAAACTTCATAAGTGATATTGAGTATAATATGTCAATATTAAATTCAAGTTAAGAATCTTTAAGTTGGAAATGTTCCAAATGAAAGACTGTGGATGATTCAATGAAAAAAGCTAAGTACGTCACCTTGAATAGCACCATAATAAAAACAATGTATATGAATATATAAGTGCACAAATTTATAACTAGGCTGATTCCAAATGCTGAGAATCTCATAACATTGTTGTATGATAATAATGTCATGATATAGTTCGAAACTTAGAGCTTACTAGAAGTCGAGAGACATACTCTGAATTGTTCCACGTGATAAAACAGTTTATTACCGTCGGAAAGAGTTGATTGACATAGTAGATAATTAAAACATAATAGCAGACCTATTCACAAAGGGACTGACCCAATTGGTTTTGAGAAAACCGATTAGAGAAGTTGGAATAAGATTCCATAATTGACCCCAAGTGCAAGTGGGAGATTAATAGAGTTAGGGTTATGTGCTAGGGGCAATTATGTAATTCGTTACATATATCTAACTCCTTGACCAATCTTGTTCGAAATAAAGGTATTTTCTTTCTGTTACATACTTGATATAATGTGGTTATATTAATTAATTTAATTAAAAGTTTATTTAATAGAAAATCCATAAATGATATGTTTTGTGATAGTAGTTACAAAGTGTTGTAGCCGTGGGTAATTTATCATAATGAAATAAATATACAATTCTAAATGTTCCTAGTCAAGATGCATCGAGACTGGATATCGATGTATCTGTTGAGACTAGAGTATGTAACACTCTCCAAATGTTGGGTAGTGTATTACTCATGATTGCTGAGGGTACTTAGGGGTTACGTACTGATAGTTATTGGATAACTATGGAACGACTCATTCAATAGTTTTATGTTGGTTAATATAACTAAGGTCAAACAGAAAATATTGATGTGACTAGTTTACACAATTCTCTTGACTTGAGATACTATGGATTTTCAATATGAAATCTCCACTTTGATTATAGTCAAATCATGTCACGACATTCATTGTGTGACTATAATTGGGTTGAGTGGAAGTATTTGAAGTAAAGCACTATTTAAGAAAGGATTCGTCTCATCGGTTATATGGGGTTAGTATCATGGTCAACTCAAGTCAACCCAAAGTCAAAATCTCTGACCAGAGTAGCACAGTTAATAATTATTATTATTGGACCAAGTACTTTGTGTTTGGAATATGGAGTTGAATGTGGCCGATGTTGGAATTTTGACCATTATCAAATTCAATAAGTCTAGAGTGATATAGTTTTGACGAAGAAGATTGGTATAAATAATTATCACAATTGGGTAACGCTTAATAAAGTGAAATTAGATTTTACCAAAGCTGAGTAAGCGATAAATTTGGCTATAATGTCATACCACCTGCTAAGTGAAGTGTGAACGTTAACATTCGAATAGTTTGATGTTAATCGCTGATCGAATTTACACTCAAGAGTCACTCAACCGAAATGATGAATTCTCTTTAGACCCAACAATTTAAGTAGTTAATAATTGTTATAAATTAATTAATATTTATGAAATATTAATTATAAAATTTGGATATGATTCGAGAAATAAAATTGTTGCGTATGTTTATAAAAGTTATAAATATTATGATTGGTATGAGATATTGATAACAAATTAAATTAAACGTAACCGTGTATATTTAACTTGGGTTAAATGGGCTCACAAATCTTGCATTTTAGAGTGATAGGCAACTGGTCTAGAGAGAGGAAGGGGCGGCTACGATGTGTGTGATTAGGGTTTGGAGATGTATGGTAGAGATCTAGTTGCTTCTTTCCTATCCTACCATATAAATTATGATCTCAAAACCCTAATTAAATTATAATATCATTTTTTGAGTCGCCACCTTCTTCTTCTTCCTTTTAATAGCGGCAACTATCCTCTAGAAAAATCCCAAAATCTCAAATCTAATTTAAGTTAAAACAAAAACTATTTGATAGTGAATGGTCATTGATTCTAGACTAGCAATCTCATAAATCAAAGAATTTTAGAGAAAGAAATTTCATTATTTCAAAGTGGACTTTGGGGCATCCGTTTTGGGTAATGTTTTTCTATATGTTAATCGTATTATCGTGGTTTTAAGATTTGTTAATCATTTAATCTTATATATATAAATTAGATCATTGTTATTTTATTACTTACGTGAGATTTTTGTATGTATTGTTGTTGTCACAATGGAGATTGGATATGTGTATAAAGTTTATAGGTCTAATTCATGTTTTATGTTTCTACTCTGGTGTTAAACATTAAAATAAATTTTAATTTAAAATTATATATGTTTATATATGTAAATTATATATATATATATATATATAAACTTATGATTTAAATATTCACATACAATTTGAATTAAAACATATGTTTTCATTTTTATTGTATAACATTAATCTGAAATTTTCTTAACACTTGTTTATGTCTATTAGGAATTATAAGTGCTGAAA
This sequence comes from Allium fistulosum, assembly GCA_030737815.1. Taxonomy (NCBI): domain Eukaryota; kingdom Viridiplantae; phylum Streptophyta; class Magnoliopsida; order Asparagales; family Amaryllidaceae; genus Allium; species Allium fistulosum. Next base: position 406,111,329 of record CM060908.1, on the reverse strand, counting down.
ATAATTTTTTATCATTTATTTATATATTATTGTTGTTTAATGATTATATAATTCAATAAATTCATGTAAAATAGTCTGTATTTCTAAAATTAATTTTTATAATTTTTCAAATTACTTCATCACGTCGGGTGCCTTAGAAAAAATTCCAGATTTTTTCTAGGTTAATTTTATATTTTTTAAAATTAATTTAGTTCCGGCATACTATCTATTATTTAATTAAAAGTACTATTTTAATTGAGATAATTCCAAAAAAAAATTCTAAGCCCTAAATTATGTTTCTGTATATAACTTGAATTTTTATCACATAATTATTTTATACTAATTTATTACGGTCGGTACTTTTTAATTCAATATAATATACATACATATATATATTAAATATTAAAATCTTTGTAAATTCAAATCTAACATGTTTTCTAATTAGTAAGTAAAAAAATTAATTATTTTAATATATATATATACATATACATATATGATTTTTGCTAGTTATGGTAAAGTATATAGTTATATAAATAAATAACTATTTTATGCAATGTTTTAATGATAAAATATATATTTTATACATAAAGATATATATATATATATATATATTATCATTTGAAATTTATAAATATATGTTCATGCTCATATTTGACAACATACAATACATACAAAATGAGCTAACGTGTCCGTTGCGGTGTAAATCTCAACATCTATATATGAGCATGTTATACCTTGCATGGATTGTTATGTTACCCTTGCGCACGTACATGCACGCACGCACACACATATATGTATATGATACACACACATATATGTATATGCATGTATATTTATCTAAGTAAAATCAAAATTAAATAAATCTCAAATTACAATTTAATTAAATCTTTGTACGCAGCCTAATATGCGCTTAGAATACATTTGGACTTTGCCAATTTTCATGCCATGGACAAATTATTTATTAATGACATTTAATGAATCAATAAACTTAATTAAAGAGAGAAAATGAAAGGTTTTTTCTCTCCATTTAGTGCAATTTATGCTCTCAATTAATTACCCGATTTAGGGAAATAAACGAAAGGTTTCCTTCCCTAAATTGGCTCTTATAAATAACGTAGGTGTATTTGATACACTGTACATTTAAATTTGTTTTAAACTTCCCTTTAACTAATTTAAATAAAATACATGATTTTATTTAAAGTAAATTTATGAAAGTTCTAAATCAATTTAGGCTTCATACGCCTAATGAAGATCCAAAATGATTAAAAAAAATTGAAATTCATCATTTTCATCCATTGCGGGCTTGGCCTAGTTCTTTCAATCATCACTGTGAATGCTAAGTTGCTGGATTAAGTTACAAATATGCCTTGGTAAATTTACAGTTATGAAATCTCATTCATTTTGATTGATTATGTTATTCACGGTGTAGTTTTGGGTGTTAGATAGTGCCATGTATGACCATCCAAGCGTGTTTGCTAAAGATTTCACATTTATCCAAAGGTCAAACCATAAAATTATGTTTCTGCCATTTGCAATTTTTCTATGCATTAGCTCAATGCACAGTTCGCTATATCTTAACATTATTTTCCATGTGAACGAGGTATTGTTGTCCAAAATTTTTTGTTCTTGCAATATCTGTTGTGAATCCATTTTTCCATGGCAAGTTTTCGTTAATATAGCACCAGACCAATTTTACAGCAAATCATTGTTAAAATTCTTCCATATTTCTCAAGCCTAATACACCTTCTAATTTTGGTATACAGATGGTTGCCTAGTTTATTTTGTGATGTTTTCCATTCCATAAAATATTGGAGCATTGTTGCTCAATTTTATGTAGAATGGTTTTTGAAATTTGACAAATTTGCATCCAAAACTAGAAGATAGGGTAGATTGATGTCTTCATAAGTTCCAATCTACCACTAGTATTAGGAAACTTGCTACTCCATGAGTCAAGTCTACCATTAATTTTATCTAGTAAGGCCCTAAAATCTGTTATTTTTAGTTTATTTGATGATAAGGGCATTCCTAGATACTTAATGGGTAGGCTACCACTTTGTACACCAAGTACTTGTGTGATTTGCTCCTTAATTGTTACACCGTTCCCAAAAAATATTCTAGTTTTGGAGATGTTAAAAGTTTGGCCTACAAATCTCTCCATGTCATTTAGCACTTTTTCGAAAGAAATAGTATTTTCTATGGTTGCTTTTGAAAACATAAGCAAATAATCTGTATAAATCAAGTGAGTTAGCATTGGATCTATGTTGTATGATGGACTTAAATTACTACAGTTGCTCACCTTCCAACCTCACTGATATATATTCCATCGCTGTCGCAAATAAGTACGGAGAAAGAGGATCACCTTGTCTGATTCATCGATTACTCTAAATAAAACCATGAAAAGTGCCATTGATGATGGTAGAAAAAGTGGGTGTAGATATACACCATTCAATGAGGGAGAGTTAAGGGGGAAGCCCATTTTTTCCATGACTTGTATTATGAATTTCCGGTTTATCTTGTCATGCACTTTCTGAAGGTCGATTTTCACGCATATATTTTTGTTAGTTTTCTTGTTCAAACTCCTTACCATTTCATAAACCGACAATGAACTCTCTGTGATGTTTCTGCCTGGAATAAAAGCATTTCAGTTAGGAGATATGAGATCGTTCATTAGGTCTTTCATCTTGTTACAGATTATATTCGTTAATGTTTTGTATAACACGTTGCAATAGGGTATAGGCCTATAGTCACTGGTATTGTTAATGTTTTAAGACTTTGAAACTAAAGTAATGAAAGTATGAATCGTTGAAAATGTGGATTACGGATCTTAAGTCTGGATTAACACTAGAGGGGGGTGAACAGTGTTTAATGGATTTTATGGAATTTTTGAATTTTTTTGAAATTAAACACAAAAAGATGTAATTCACAAACACAAAAACAATCATAGAATCAAACACATATGCAAATAGTAAATAAAAAGCAGTAAAAGGAAAGGACATGCCGTAATTTTATACTGGTTCGGAGTTACCCTACATCCGTCCCATGCAATTTCTTGTGCGGATTTCTTTTCAAATATAATGTCAATATTAAAACCTCGATTTCAAGGCCACGAGATACACCCCCCGGTCTTCAAGTCCAGGGCAAACTCTTGATTTAACCAGGCTGCAAGATCAACTAATTGATTTAAGGGCTACAATCACACCCAATTGATTTACGGGCAACAATCACATCGTTTCCAACTTTGATAGATAGAGAGACTCAATATACTTCTTTGATTACAAATGATCCTGTAACTCTGAATAGCACTGAGATCTTTGAGAGAGAGTGGCAGAGAATCAAACTAGAGATGATCAAGTTTGATTCACTTAGGATTTCGGTAGAGTTTTGTTAAAACATTTGAAATATAAGAGAATATTTGAGTGGAGAAGAAGGAGTGAAGAAATGAAGAAAAACTAACTTAAAATTCGTTGAAAACAACTGGTATTTATAAATGAACAACAGTCATGTCCATTCGTGAAAGGTTATGACGAATAAACACTTCTTTTGAAAATTTGAAATTTGAATTCTACGACTACCATGTCGACATGGGGAATGGGGTATGTCGACATGCCCTAGTAAATTTTGAAAATTGATTTTTGTTTTTAAAAGAGATTTTCTTTTTAAAACTTGTCAAAACAATTTCTGAAATTTATAAACTATTTTGAATATAGATTAAACTTAGAAAAGATATTTAAAAAGCAATCTTAAAAATATATAATCTATAATATAAAAGTAATATTAAAAACTAAGTATAGAATATATTTTTGAGATTTAAAGCTTATAATATTAAAACCAGGAGATAGTTTTAAAATAAGAGATGATTTTGAAATCAAAATATAAATGATAATAAAAATAGTTTAAGGCTAAAATATTTAAACTGAGAGAGATGACTTTTAAAATGTTTTTGGAAAAATATTTAAAATAAATCATTTTGAAAATTTCATGGATTCCATTCCACTAGAGAAGGTCGTGGGTTCCATCCCACTAAAGAGATCGTGGGCTCCATCCCACTATTAAAGCGAGAAGGTGGATTCCATTCCACAATTAAAATACGAATAAAGATTTTAGTGCTATTATGAAGTTTTAACATAAATCTAGACACTATTACTTATCTTGATATCTTGAACTCTTGAACTCTTGAAATCTTGAACTCTTGATACTCATGAGTCTTCAGTCTTGATTTCTTCAATCTAATTCGTCGGTCTTGAATCTCTATACTGTACAGTCTTCATTTTTCAGTACCTGTATATATATTCTGCATATACATATATATATATATATCTGGACAAGAATATTAGTATTTATATTTTATAACAAGTCCTAAGGTTGTTGTCATCAAAACCATCATCTCAGGAACTAACAATCTCCCCCCTTTTGATGATGACAACCTTTGTTTATAAAATATACTCCATCAAACTCTGATTCTACTCTGACTCCCCCTTATTCTAACAACTTCCCCTTTGTCATCAACAAAAACTAAGCCTAAACTACATAACTCCCCCTAAATCTTATACCATACCACTGTATAGGAAAACAATACAGTATAAATGAGATAGATAATAATATGAGTGAAATATAGGAAGGTAAATGCGAGAGATATGAAAGTTTCAAACATAATCAATCAATATATTTATCAAACCACACCATTTCAATCATATATTACATACCATGTTCAAATCAATTTAAACAATTCCAATCAAGTCAAATCAAACCAAACAATTCAAACCACATCAAACCAAATCAAATCAAAGTAAATCAAACCATACAAGTCAAGTCAAACATTTCTTGGAACTTCAACCCATCCTTCTTCACCGAAGATAGGATCTGCCTTTATAGAATCCCATTCTTCATTATCCTTGTTCAGAGTTCCTTCTAGATTCGCTTCGAGTTCTTCTTTGTTGAGGGCTGAAATCATCCATCGAATGACATCGAAGTGCCTTTATTGTTCCTTTATTATCTGCATTTGGCTTAATTCTAAGTGTTATTTATTGTGAAGAATAAAAGTAAGTATGTTCTTGAAAGATTTGAGAGTTTCTTCAAGATTCTCACTTAGATTATGAATAGGAGAAGGCGTTTTTGATAAAAATATGAAGAAATTCAATAGACAATAAGGAGAATTGAAAATGTGCATTTTTCTGGAAGAAACAAGTATTTAAATAGATAGAAAGTTGTTTGAAATGAAAAGACACAAGGTAGTTATGTCTATTTCAAATTCGAAACAAAAATTAATTTCTGGCCGTTACATGTCGACATGGGGGGTAGGGGGATGTTGACACACACCTGTTTATTTTGGCAATTTGCTTTGTTTCTTTATATTATGTACAAATATATATATATATATATATATATAAACTTATATAATATAATAACAAGCATTTCGGATATATTTTAGAGCTAATAAACAGAAAATAAAGGATTTTCATTGATAAATTTTAGTTAACATTACATAAACTATGCATAACATTAACTAATCGAAAGATACAAACTAATACAACATGAAATGAAAACTAGATTTCGATAGAGAATGATGAAGATGGTGATAATCCAAGTTTGCGACTCACTTTCCCAAAGAACTTGTTCATTTTGGTGGAAATTTTGTCCAACTTTTTACTAACGGATCTTTTGAGAATCCGTCGGTTTTCCACGATAATCTTTTGATTCTTGAGAAGTGTTTTGTTGGATGGATTGTTAGGAGTGATAGGGTATTCAATACTTTCCAATGATGTCTCTTCCTCCTTCTCTCCTTCTTCTTCAATTTCCATCTCCACCCCTTCTTCCTCCTCCTCCTCTTCTTCTTCCATTTCTTCATGAGCCAACCTTTCATCTTTTTCGGTAAGTGTTTCATATGGTTGAAATACAAGTGGAATTTTCATAAGAGAGATATTTGCATGGTTAAACACTTTTTGAGAAACGAATTCCTCTCTCTTATAATCAACACCAAAATAGTAAAAAATCCGAGTAAGATAAATCCCATGATCAAAGTGTTTTCTTCTAAAGTAAATTTTTTGGGATGAAGTTCATCCAAAATTACTTGCGCCCAATTAATGTCATAGTGCTCATAAATAGCAAAAAGGGTCTTACAAACTTTTAAGGTCGGGTGATTGAAATTTCCCGATCTTAGAGTTATGGTATGTTGCAAAAGAAGGTTAACAATTCTTACTTTAGGACAGAAATTTCGATTTATAAATTCAAAGCTATCATTTCCTTCAAAAATGTGATGAAATGTCTCACGATCATGTTCATCAATTTGAAAATCCAAAAGATTCATTCCCGTATACTTACAACCAAGAATATTTTCCAAAATCTCACTATTTAAAACAATTCGTGTTCCTTTAACACTACTCCAAACTTCCCCTCGTTACTATCATAAAAACCACGATTCAAATTTGCATAAAACATTTTAACAAGATTAAGATAACAAACGAAATCATTTTGAGAATCATCAATTAAACTAAGAATTTGATTCTCTTCGAAAAGAATATTGAGTTCATAAGAAGGAAAATCATTAAAGATAGCAAATTTTCCTGTATGAACTTTTCCAAAGTTTACATAGCTTATATAAGCTTTGATAGCTTCCGGGTCATTGTAGAGAAATTCTTTGATGGCTTTGGACAACCTAATGGTGGATGGGGTGCTTGAGGAAGCCATTTTTGAAGAGGGTAGAGAGCTTGAGAGTTTGAATTTTGAAATAAAAGTGAAAAGATAGGATAAAGTTAAGGAGATAAATAGATATTCAATAGTCATGTTCTCTGGTCAAGAGACACCTTTTCAGAGCTTTGGAGTTGGCGAAAAGGTGGAGGGAAATTCAAAGTTTTGAATTCAAATTTGAATTTCAAATTTCTGGGGGAATGTCGACATATGAGGTAGGGCCATGTCGACATGGGTCCTATAATACATGTGACTAATTTTTTATATTTTGTTTAATATATATATATCCTATAATCTAATTTATACTTTATCTGAAATAATATAAATATAATAACACTTTAATATTAATATTTTAATATTTAAAATATTATTAAAATAGTATTATTTTAAAAATTAAAATTTTAAATTCAAACAACAAGCAATTTCAAAACATGCAAACAGTCAAACATTCAAACATTCAAGCAAACAATTTAAAATATAATTTAAATGCGTACCTATGTTTTGATCCATATTTTCGAGATCGTTAGATTCATGAATAGGTGTAAAGCACATATTTGAATTTTCCGTCTTCTGATCTTCATCATTGGAGGATGAGTCTGAATCGTCTAGTGTAGCAGTATATGCTCTCTTCCTTTTCTTTGATGAATCATTGCTTGGAGGAAATTTCTGCTTATCCGGATGTGGACAATCTCTTTTTAAGTGGCCTGGCTCATCATAATTGTAGCATCTGACGTTGTTGAGAGTCTCATTATTATTTCCAGAATTCTTGTGATCATTTCTCTTGTAGTAGTTCATCTTTCTGTATTTCAGAAACTTTCTAAAATTTCTTGTCATCAAAGCTATTTCTTCATCGTCGTCACTGTTTGAGTTTGAACCATATGTTATTGCATTAAAAACTATTGACTTCTTTTCTGAGGTCTTGCTTTCTCTTCTCGCTTGCATTTGTACTTCAAACGACATCAAATTCCCAATTAATTCTTCAATTTTCAGCGTACTAATATCATTAGTCTCTTCAATTGCTAGAGTCTTCTGATCCCATTCTGGAGTGAGTGAATTCAGAATTTTTATAACTTGATCTTCTTCGGAGAAGTTCTTTCCTAATGTAATTAGTGAATGCACAATGTCTTGAAACCGACTGTACATGTCTAAAATGGACTCATTTGGATTTATCTTGAATAATTGAAACTGATTGGTCAAAATGGATATTTTGGTCTGTTTAACTTTGCTTGTTCCTTCATGAGTAACTTGCAAAGTTTTCTAGATCTCATATGCAAACTTACAGACACACTCTATTAAACTTATTCCTATCAAGTGAACAGAATATAATATTCATGGCTTTGGAATTGTTTTAAGCAATAGTTGTTTGCTCAGCAGTCCACTGTGCAAAATTTGTTGTGGGTTCAATGTACTCAGTTTGTGTGATATTCCAAGTGTCTAATCCTATTGATTGTAAATAGATTTTCATCCTACATGCCCAATATGCATAGTTACTGCCATTAAAAAGTGGTGGTCTGGCAGTAGACTGACCTTCCACAAATGAACTAGTGATAGTGTTGACTTTACTAGTGTTGGCAGCCATTTGAAAACTTTTCAAAAAATCATATTATGAAAACTTTGAAAACCAATGCTCTGATACCAAATGTTGGAAATGCGGATTACGAATCTTAAGGCTGGATTAACACTAGAGGGGGTGAACAGTGTTTCATGGATTTTATGGAATTTTTGAAATCTTTTGAAATTAAACACAAACGGATGTAATTCACAAACACAGAAACAATCACAGAATCAGACACATATGCAAATAGTAAATAAAAAGCAGTAAAAGGAAAGAACACACCGGAATTTTATACTGGTTCGGAGTTACCCTACATCCAGTCCCACATAATTTCTTGTGCAGATTTCTTTTCAAATATAATGTCGATATTACAACCTCGATTTCAAGGTCACGAGATACACCCTCCCGTCTTCGAATCCAGGGGAAACTCTCTTGATTTAACCAGGCTACAAGATCAGCTAATTGATTTACGGGCTACAATCACACCCAATTGATTTACGGGCTATAATCACACCCAATTGATTTACGGGCTACAATCACACCGTTTCCAATATCACTTTGATAGATAGAGAGACTCGATATACTTCTTTGATTACAAATGATCCTATAACTCTGAATAACACCGAGATCTTTGAGAGAGAGTGGCAGAGAATCAAACTAGAGATGGTCAAATTTGATTCACTTAGGATTTCGGCAGAGTTTTGTTAAAACATTTGAAATATAAGAGAATATTTGAGTGGAGAAGATGGAGTGAAGAAATGAAGAAAAATTAACTTAAAATTTGTTGAAAACAATTGGTATTTATAGAAGAACAACAGTCATGTCCATTCATGAAAGGTTATGATGAATAGACATTTCGAAAATTTGAAATTTGAATTCTATGGCTACCATGTCGACATGGGGGAATGGGTATGTCGACATGCCCTAGTAAATTTTTAAAATTGAATTTTGTTTTTAAAAGAGATTTTCTTTTTAAAACTTGTCAAAACAATTTTTGAAGTTTATAAACCATTTTGAATATAGTTTAAACTTATAAAACAGATTTAAAAAGTAATCTTAAAAATATATAATCTATAATATAAAAGTAACATTAAAAACTAAGTATAAAATATATTTTTGAGATTTAAAGCTTATAATATTAAAACCAGGAGATAGTTTAAAAACAAGAGATGATTTTGAAATCAAAATATAAAAGATAATAAAAATAGTTTAAGGCTAAAATAAACCGAGAGAGATGACTTTTAAAAAGTTTTTGGAAAAATATTTAAAATAAATCATTTTGAAAATTTCGTGGATTCCATTCCACTAGAGAAGGTCGTGGGTTACATCCCACTAAAGAGATCGTGGGTTCCATCCCACTATTAAAGTGAGAAGGTGGATTCCATTCCACAATTAAAATCTGAATAAAGATTTTAGTGCTATAATGAAGTTTTAACATAAATCTAGACACTATTACTTATCTTGATATCTTGAACTCTTGAACTTTTGAAATCTTGAACTCTTGATACTCATGAGTCTTCAGTCTTGATTTCTTCAATCTTGAATTCGTCAGTCTTGAATCTCTATACTGTATAGTCTTCATTCTTCAGTACCTACATATACATATATATCTAGACAAGAATATTAGTATTTATATTTTATAACAAGTCCTAAGGTTGTTGCCATCAAAACCATCATCTCAGGAAATAACATGAATTGGTTCATTTGTAAACTTCCCCTTTTCAAATATAAAATTTCATGGTAGAAAGCACTTCCTCCTTAAGTTGCCCCTAGTGATACTTGTAGAATTTTGCATTGAAACCATCTGGACCTGGGCTACTATTGTTGTATATTTGAAATGCTATGCTTCTCGGTTCCTCCATACTCATAGGCATTAGAAGTTTCCTTTTAGCATTTGCAGATACTGTATGGTAGCAAATTATGTTCTGATCTACTATGTGGCTATCAGTGCATCAGAATTATATAGCTTTGTATAATATGCAATTGCTTCCTCTTTCATATTTTGAAAGTTCATAATTGGTTGTCCATATTCACCTATAATGTTCTTAATATTGAGTTTGTTTTTGCTGACGGTCATTTTGGAGTGAATTTTTTTTGTAGGCTGGTCTCCTTGTGTAAGCCATTTTGTCTTTGCCTTTTTTTGTATTTCCATAGCTTCTACACTCAACATTGATTGTAGTACTTGTAAGTTTACCTTATTTGTCTGCATTAATTCTGCGTTGTGAGGATTATCTATCATATGAAGGTAAAACGAGTTATTTATTTCTCTAATATCATCACGCTATTTCACTACAAGGAAAACGACATTTTCGACGGCTGAAAACCGTCGGCGGCCGTCGGAAGCCGTCGGAAAAAGCCATCGGAAAATAAGGCGTCGGGGCGCAGTATTTCCGACGGCTTCTGACACAGGGCGCCGCACATTTTTCCGACGGCCTCCGACGGCTTCCGATGGATTCCGACACTTGTCGGAAGCCGTTGGAAAAAATAGCCTATAGGCTGTCGGAAGCCGTAGGAAAACTATTACCTGAAAGCTGTCGGAAGCCATCGAAAGCCATCGAAAGCCATCAGAAATCTGCTGTATTTTTTTTTTATTCCTGCTGCAATATAGCCTTCCATCCACATTTCCCATCCAAACACTATTACACCAATACTGCAGAATCCAGTATACAATATTCCAACCAAATATCAAAACCCAAACTACACAAAATTCATCAAACACACAAATACATCAAATTACATCAAAATAAAATACATAATATACATAACCATTCCAACATTCACAACAACCCCAACAACAAGTGTTCTACCATGTCATACATACACAACATAACACAAAATCATCAACATCCACATCATCATACAACCACATAACCAAGTGTATCAAACATAATCATACAAAAATCAACAACTACCTCCGCCGTCTACCAAATCATACAAAACTAAAAAAAACATACCTGAAAAAGAAAGCAATCAATCACTCTCCTCCAGATCCAGAGCCAGCAGAGGAAGGGAAGCGGCCACCATACTGCTGCATGTACTCGGCGATACGCTGGTCTAGCAACTGTGTGGTCTGTATGGCATGTCAACGGTTCTGCTCCTCCAACTGGGCCACTCTAGCCCGCAAATCTTCGATCTATGCTAGACCGATCTAAGCTCTAGTCTGCCAACCCCGTCTCTAACTGCTGGCCTGCAATAAATATTTAATTTAGCTGTGTGATTTCTGTAAGTGTATGTGCAGGTATGTGAATGATTAGCTGTGTGATAATGTTATTTAATTTAGTTTATGCATGTTTATGTAAGTGTAGATGATGTGCACGTAAATGTGCATATTTTTACCACCATATTTAATCTATTTAAATTAAATAAATGATCATATCGGGCATTTTAACTTGTTTAAACCAAATTCATATTATTTTCAAATCATCACATATTCATCTTCATCCAAGGGCAAAATGGTCATTTTTGTGCATATATTAATTTGGAAAAAAATTAATTGGAAATTTATATATTTGTGTAGGAATTTGATCTCAAATAGGAGTGGTTTCATGAAGACACATGCATGCACAAGAGTGAAGAGAACAAATGAAGATAGAAATAATTCAAAGTGAAGATAATGGAGGACCCCACCTACCCACCTACCTTAATGTACAAAATAGAGGCTAATGCACATGCTTATGGAATTAATGGCTTCATGTACACTTAAATGAGGATTATTTGAAGCTAATGATTACTTGGCCTCCACACTTCCTAAGAGGGTATTTTGGGCATTCCCCAAAAATATGAATTAGGGTTTAACACATGTATAAAATCCCCTTATGTTTCATGTAACCCATCCTCTCCTTTAGTCTCTCTTTAGATTAGTTTAGGCTCAAAATAAAAGAAAGCTTCTCTTTTCTTTTCATGGCTACTTAGCCATTTCTTCTCTTATGTAATTTTTTTATGCAATTTAATACATGTTCCTTTTCTTTCTTGTTTATTTCCTTTCATGTTGTAGTGTAGATTTACATTCATGCAAAGTAGATTAGTTTTAATTCTTGTTAATTAGCTTCTCTTTTCCATTAGCTTTCATTTTCCTTTCTTTTTGCTTTCATGTTGCTAGCTACATTTGTTAATCAAATGACAAATATGAGAGGCTAAACCCCTTCAATTTAGGGGTAATGAAGCTCTCTAATTATGTAGCTTCAACTATTTTGATGTTTTATACTCTCTTTTTGTGCTTTAATGAGAATGTATGAAGTGGCTAACTTATTGTTTTTGCTTTGAATTTGATAGCCTATATTGTTGACACCAAATAGGCTATACTTAAACAATCACTAACACAAATTACCTCTTCATCTACATATGATGATGGTAATGAAGTGAATGTTGAGATTAAAATTTGATGGTCTATATTTCTAATCAATAGTTAATAGGTCATACTTAAAATAGATTTTGCTTTCAACTTTGTTATCATTTTTCATATGAGTTAGTAAGTGGTTTAAGGGGTGTGTTATAGTTTGATAGCTTATGTTGAGCTAATTAATAGCACAAATAGGTCATACTTATGATAAGCATATCAATTAAGCTAACTAATGACAAAGAAAAGAGAGATCATAACTTCATTTTGTTGATTTATGTGATCTAGAGAGTGGAATTATCTCTAAATTGTCAATTTATTCTCATAGTTTTCATTCACATTTGTAGTTGTTAGTTTGCTAGTTTTCTCATTTTTTTAGCTTGATAATTTCTTTGCTTGGTTCAATTTGAATTGGTTTGATTTTGAATTGTTTTGAGCAGTTATTTTGTTTTGTTTCATTTTTTTAGTGTTCCTTCTTAAATTTTTTTTTAAAGTAAAACAGTACTTTTAAGTTTCCTTTCCAAAACAAAAATAAATAAAAATTCAAAAAAAAAACACCAAAGAGTCTCTTCCAAAAAAATCGGGGGTTGTTTTGAATTTGTTTTGTTTTTCATTTATTTTAGTTTCTTTTTCGATAAAAAAAAACTGTATATATATATCTTGTTTTTATTTTCAGGTTGCAAAAGCAGAAAAGGAAAGGAGCTGCTTGTTAAAAATAACTGCTTCGCTTTGCTTGCCAAAAAAAAAACTGCTTGGTTGTTATATATATTGTTTTTATTTGCCTTGCATTGTTGTTTGCCTGCATTTTATAAAAGAAAAATTCATAAAAAAAAAACCAAAATTTCATTCGTAGTTGCATTGTTAATACACGTTTAATTTCTGCTTTGCATTTCATCCTAGATTTTGATTAATAATAACGATTAGACATCGATAACTTTTAATTGTATATTGACAAGTTGTCTTCTTTGAACAATTTAATTTCTTGGTGTCTAGGCTACGGCGGAGTAATAACCATTTATAAATATTACGGTGATTCGTAAATATTATAGTGGTTGTTCCTCTGAAGGTACTTAAACCTTCGGCTGCATTGCTACGGTGATTCGTGGTGCACCGATAACCCCTGCCTGTTACCTGGCTAAGAACTATCTTGTTGATTTAAGACAAAGTGTGATTATACAATTTTGAGTTAACTTAGGATAAATCATTTGTAATTAACCCTTGCATTCATTTAGTTGCATTAGTTCATGCATATTTAAAAAAAAATTCAAAATCCAAAACTAAAAAAATTTGTATATATTCCTTTTTCTTTGAAATTTTTAAATCCTTTTTCTTTGAAAATCCAAAAAAAAATTGAAAAACCAAAAAAACAAAATAAAAAATCAATTTCCCTTTTGATAAATAAATTTTATTTGTAAATATTTTTCCTAAAAAATAAAAAACATTCTTGAAAATGTCTGAGTTTCCCCACTTACGTGAATTTTACAATAGTTGTGAAAATCAATATAATCCATATGATTTCACTCAAAATCCGTATGGATATTTTAACAACAACTATTGTTTAAACGATTTGAGTTTTGAACCACAAAATTTTCAAAATGACGAACCACCCTCGAATCTCGAAAAGAGCATTTCGTCTTTACTTGAAATCTCTACACAACAAAATCAAATGATAAATGATTTGTGTATGTCATATTTGGGCAATGATCTAAATCAAAGTTTTCAAAATAATCAAAATTTGAATTCACTTCAAAATTCAAATGATTTCGAGTATAACCCATGCCAATTCAATTTTGAACTCCAAAATGAATTTCAAAACGAAAATGTGATCCACTTTTCTAACGACTTTGGCAATGGGAATAATCTTAACCATGTTACGATTGAAAATCTTTGTTCTCAACAAATCCAAATCGAAAATTCTCAAGTTAATAAGTATAAATTGGATTTTGTTGAGCAAATGAACGAAATATACGATGATCACACGGATTCGTTGTTTGAAACTTATATGAAACAACGTGAACCACAAAACCAAATCCCAACGTGTGACGAACTAAACATTAACCCATCTTTTACCCAAATCGACGATTTTCAAATAACAACTTTTGAAATTGAAAATAACGATCTTAATGAAGTTGTTGAAAACATGGTAATTGAGTTGGATTTCAATTCTTTTGAGGGTGTGGAACCAAATTTAAAATTCGATCTTCCTTTTCTCGATTTTAAAAATTTGAATACAACAACTTTGGATTTTGAACTTGAGATACGCAATGAAGTTGTTGATAATCCAAATAAGGAAGACGAATTTAATGAACACGATTTCTTTGGACTTTTTGAAAACGAGTCGTTAAACTCTGACGGGGAAGATTTAAATCACCATTTCAATTTTGAAATCAATAATTTTGAAAAATTTGTTGATGATGAACTTGACTTTCAACTTGGTGATAATAAATTTGAATTTCAATCAATTGTTTTATCGACCCCAAAAATCATCGAAAAGGAAACAACTCGTACGATTTTTAATAAAACGACATTCGTTTTTCCAAATCAACACTCAACTTTGAAATCTTTTATGGTTTGGTTTTCCGAGCTTAAGTTGTGTCTCGTATACTTGACGAGACAAATGAATCGGTCTTTGGAAGACCGTTTCATTTACTTTTTGACGATATACTTTCTGATCTCGTGTAAATACCGTTAATTTTCATTTAAATAAAGGTCATGTTTTTATTTTTTTTATTTTTTATGTTTCCTTCAACTTGGGTTGACTGTGGGGACACAGTCAAAATCAAGTGTGGGGGGAGACTCACCATCATTTTCAATTTTTCCAAAATTAAAAAAAAAAATCTCAAAAACAAAAAACAAACAAATTTTTTTTAAGCATTTTAATTTATTTTTAAAGAAACACTATAAGATAAATATATGGTTTTGGTTTATTAAATCGAAATTTTTGAAAATTTATTCGTCCTAACAAAAATAAAAATGAAGTTTGATTACAAATAATAATGGTTTAACTAGTATATAGGAAGATTCATACGTGATAATTATGAAATATATCCTAATTGCAAATCTTTGTTTTAAAAAAAGTGGGTGATTTAAAGTAAAGGATATAACATTTTTTTTGGTCTTCTAAGTTAAGTGTGCTAAGATGATTTTGCAAAAACTCTCTCTTTCTATAAAAAAAAATCTGAAAAAGTAAAAAAAAGAATTTTTTTTGTATATATGTAAATATTTTCTATTAACACCTACGGTCGACAAGTGTGCACACTTGTGTGTACATTCGCCATGCTCTGTACCTTTCTCACGTAAGCCCGAAAGGCAGTGCATGATCGGTATATCTGGCCTCAGTTTATCTAAGCTAGGTGTATATATATAAAAATGCTTTTTAATAACGCCTACAGTCAATAGGTGTTCACTCGCCACGCTCTGTATTCCCCACACATCAGTCCGCAAGGCAGTGCATGGGTAATATATCTGGCCTCAGTTTATCTGAGTTAGGCATATGTAAATATTGTAAATATCAATAAAATTTTCAAAAAATGGAGAGAGTAAGCAAATGAAATCCAAGCACTATTTTAGCTTATTTGATTTGATTTGTTATTGAAATGAAATGAAATACCACTTTATTAAACTTTGATAATCAATTAAGGACCTATTTCATGGTTACACTTTGTTATCAACTGAAACAACAAGTTAAACTATTGTCTATTTGTTATGATAACTTAATTTTTGTTGGAAATTTTGACGAGTAAATGACTTAAATTTCAAGATAATGACCAAACCTGTATTTAACTTATTTGTGTCAATTTAAAAATAAATCCTTCATTGTAAATATTTTCAAAAACTTGCATTCATCTACTTGTAAATAAATCTTGCATTTTGTAAATATTTGCATTCTGCATTTGGATTTTGTGGGTAGTATCCGCTGAAAACCCTCACGAGACAACACTCGTCCTACTGGGGACACCCAGAGGTTTAACGGCTTGTTGCATACGCTCAATGCAATCATGCTCCCTACGAAAACGGATTTATCTTAGTTTTCCTTTATTCGAGGACGAATAAAAAGATAAGTGTGGGGGTATTTGATGTGCACGTAAATGTGCATATTTTTACCACCATATTTAATCTATTTAAATTAAATAAATGATCATATCGGGCATTTTAACTTGTTTAAACCAAAATTCATATTATTTTCAAATCATCACATATTCATCTTCATCCAAGGGCAAAATGGTCATTTTTGTGCATATATTAATTTGGAAAAAAATTAATTGGAAATTTATATATTTGTGTAGGAATTTGATCTCAAATAGGAGTGGTTTCATGAAGACACATGCATGCACAAGAGTGAAGAGAACAAATGAAGATAGAAATAATTCAAAGTGAAGATAATGGAGGACCCCACCTACCCACCTACCTTAATGTACAAAATAGAGGCTAATGCATATGCTTATGGAATTAATGGCTTCATGTACACTTAAATGAGGATTATTTGAAGCTAATGATTACTTGGCCTCCACACTTCCTAAGAGGGTATTTTGGGCATTCCCCAAAAATATGAATTAGGGTTTAACACATGTATAAAATCCCCTTATGTTTCATGTAACCCATCCTCTCCTTTAGTCTCTCTTTAGATTAGTTTAGGCTCAAAATAAAAGAAAGCTTCTCTTTTCTTTTCATGGCTACTTAGCCATTTCTTCTCTTATGTAATTTTTTTATGCAATTTAATACATGTTCCTTTTCTTTCTTGTTTATTTCCTTTCATGTTGTAGTGTAGATTTACATTCAGGCAAAGTAGATTAGTTTTAATTCTTATTAATTAGCTTCTCTTTTCCATTAGCTTTCATTTTCCTTTCTTTTTTGCTTTCATGTTGCTAGCTACATTTGTTAATCAAATGACAAATATGAGAGGCTAAACCCCTTCAATTTAGGGGTAATGAAGCTCTCTAATTATGTAGCTTCAACTATTTGTTAATTCATGCTCTCTTTTTGTGCTTAATGAAGAATGATTGAAGTGGTTTAATTGTTGTTATTGCCTTGAATTTGATAGTCTATATTGTTGACACCAAATAGACTATGCTTAAACAATCACTAACACTAATTGCCTCTTCATCAAAATATGATTATGGCAAAAGAAAGTGATTTGAAATTAAAATTTGATGGTCTATATTTCTAATCAATAGTTAATAGGTCATACTTAAAATAGATTTCATTTTCATTTTCATTGTCAAATTTCATGCAAGTTAGTAAGTGGTTTAAGAGGTGTGTTATAGTTTGATGGCTTATGTTGGCTAATCAATAGCACAAATATGTCATACTTATGATAAACACATCAATTAAAGCACTAATGACCAAAAAAGAGAGATTATGATGTCATATGTGTTGAACTACATGATCTAGAGAGTGGATTTATTCTCTAAATTGTCATTTAACTCTTATATTTGCATCTCTTTTCTTTTAGTTAGTTGGCTAATTTTCTAATTCTCTAGCTTAACATTCACTCGACTTTGGTTTAATTTGATTGAATATAATTTTAAAATCATCAATTCCCTACGGATCGACCCGTATTCGCTTCGTACTACAAGTGTACGCCGTGCGCTTGCGGTTAAATTTTATTTCAAAATTCGTTCAGCTATTTTCTAACTCGATAGACATTTAGCCGTCCGAACAGTAGACTGAATGAGGCTGACAATGTATTGGATATCTAGAAAAATATAAGAAACTTAAGTATTTTAATAATTTATGGAAAAATATAAACAAAAAGGTTTCAGTTTTGTTTTCAAAATTACTAATTATAAACCGTTTGAATTTTCTATAAACCCTATGTTTTCATTTACCGAGTATTGTTACCCATGTATGAATTTGTAGTAGGCTTCTGAAATCATATTGATTTGCTTATTTATTTTGCATAACCAAAATTTTTGGTATTCATTTTTAAGATTTTTGAGTTCATGTACAAATTAACAGTAAGCTAGTAAGTAACATAACATTCATATCTTTTGCGTTCTTGTGCTTTACTGGTGTGATAAAGTCATTTGGTTGGTTTGAATTCAAATTCAATATGGAGGATTTTTCAAGGTTCAAATATTTTTAAATAATGGAAAAATGAATAAAATTCAAGTTTATTGTTTTGAAAAGATCCAAATAGCATATTTGAAGTATTTTAAGATAAAATTATATATTCCAACATAGAATTGAATTATTTAATTAGCTTTTAGATTTAAATTTAGATCAAACAAATAAATCCTATTTAAATTTACTTTAGCTTGAATAATATGACTTCTGACATTATATGCTTATGTTTATGATGTTATACAAGTTATTTATTTATAAATCCATTATTGCAACTTATTAAATCTAATTTAGCTTATGTATTAATATTCGATGTCGTGTTTTATAAATGCTTCTACTATATAAATTGCGAATTTTAACTGTAATTCTAAACACACAATCATATGGCCTATTGATGGGCCATAGTGACATTACGGGAATAACTGTCCTAATGAAAGTCAAATGACTTAAAACTAGTAAATTAAACATTTATTGGGAGAGGCGTAGGGTTTTGGGTACAAGATGCTTGTATAAATCCCTACGATTTAATTAATTATGACTTAAATATTAAATTAGCAGTAAAATAAATTATTTATCACCTGATTGCCAAATCCGTATCGTCTACCATGCTCTGTTGGATCCATAACGGACTCAAATATAGCATCCTCCTCATCAGTCGTCAGCGATCTCGACCCCTATCAGCAAGGAGTTTCTGGCGCTGCTCCATAAACTTTTCCTGCATTAACAAATTAATAACATCATATCTTATTTCATTATAGTTTAACAAGCAGAACAATTACTAATACTACACAAAATGAAATATGCTTACATGGCTCCTGCTGGATTTATCGTCGTGCCATGTATACGAAACAGTCCCGTCCGGATTTACATGCTCGACAGCATGCGTACGAGTGAACACGTCCATTTAGCCCACGGGACCATGCGCCTCAACTTCCTGAAGTTGATTTTTACATACAATTATTATACATTTAACATTATATAGCATAAACAATTTACAATTATCATTCAGTAAATTTACCAACTCCTGCCGATACTGCTGAAATGACTTCGACCCTCCGCGATGAGTGACGGGATTTTTATTTCTGTTTGCAGAGTTTCTATCCGACTCTACCTGTACATTCAAAATTTGATATATTATTTTTAGATCACGTCAAATTAATAATTCAAAAAAATTTAGTATACTTGCCTTCGCCTCGTCAGTTTCCCAGTATGCCAACCATGTTTGCCATACGCTCTCCCCCATCCACCGTGGTTTCTTAGCAGATTTCTTAATTTCAGATATAGAGTCCCTATAGTTCTTGCGCATCTTCTTCATCCAGTATCCTCGTGCCAGCAGCATATCGTCTGTCTGGATGTCTATCTCAGCCTGTGTTTCACGATAAAAAGCAAAAGAAAGATTAAACTATAAACGATAAACAGTAGAAAAACGACAAAAACGAATTAAAAATGGAAACTACACGGACAACGAATTTCTGGATCGTTTCCGTTATTACTTAAAGCGAATTCAACAAATACGTTTATATCATTATGAAAATCTTCTTTTATTGAGCCCCTCAGTCCTTTTCTTTGGTACATCCATCTCCTTCGATCAACAAAATAATCAATCATTTTTCCTATTTGAGAAAATGAGAAGTTCAAAATTTAATATTTATTTTCAAGAATACAAATTCGAAAAAGATTATTTTCATGGTCATATAATATTTGAATTTAAAGAACCACTTCACAAATTTAAAAATATTTTCAAATAGCGCACATTTTATTTTTTAACGTATCGATACAAAAAATTGTACAAATTTTTTTTTCTCCATGGTCAGACATCCTACTTCCCATTACAAACACAGTAAGCATTTACATTTCGTATATTACTTCGTCTCAAACGATTCAACAACATTTCGGCAGCATTTCCCTTTTGTTCCCTGCATTGTACACAATGCGTGTATGTAGGAAAAAAAAAGTTAGGTCGAAATTTTATGAACCGTTTGAGACGAAGTAGTATACAAAATGAAAATGCTTACTGTGTTCATAACTTGTCCAATACAGAGACAAATCTAACAAACATTGTACCAGATGAATATAAATGGTCGTTTTTCGAAAAAAACGACTATTTATACAACGATCATGTACAACACTCGTTAGACGGGGCCAAAAACTCTCTAAGGGACATTTGTCAATTAGATGTGCGCATTTTACGAAAAAATACAGTTTTACTATAACTGTTCACATTTACAAAAATATATTTTAATCTAACACATTTATTCGACGTATTACATCAACTTAAGGCTCGTTAGACGCGTTATTTGTTGTTGCATAAGTCAATACGTGCACAATATAATATTCCTAGCTCGTGCATTCATTTTATCTTATTTCAACTAACACAATACAATGATAGCAGCGCTACACAGATATACAATCGTAGAATCAAGGCATACACAACGATTTACATATACACGAACAACCACAAATTATACATGTTTTTCACAATTTCACGATAAAAGATGAAATAGGAATACCATGGAATGCTAGAAACTATTATAACACTATTGGAAACAATTTCAATCACCAATTAGCCTTAATTTAACAACTTATGCAAATTTGGATTTAGGGTAAAAATTAATTTTTTGGCGAAAATAAGAGATTATACCTGAGCTAGAGAGCAATAGACGTTGATTACGCAACCGGGGAGGATCCGAAAGCTCGAAATTAATGATTGGAAGCTTGGGGAAGATATTTTGGGTTAAAAAATTTCGTATGGAAATGAGGAAGAAGAAGACTCGGCTGATCCTGTAATTCGCGATTTCCGACGGCCGCCGACGGCCCGTTGGAAGCCGTCGCTTGATGCTGTCGGAATAATTGCCTTTTCTAGTAGTGTTTTTTGAAACTCTGTCCACTGCTTTTTTAGGCCTTTAAGCAGTTCTTGATTCATTTGAGTTTGTGAATATGTAGATTGGGCTACCTGGAATGCTCACTGCAAAGCAACTTTCAATGCTATTATTGTATCCGTTTTGAAGTGGCCATTCATTACAATATTTAAAAGGTTTATTTTTGCCTTCTTCCATGGGCTTATTATGACTAATGTAGAGAGGGGAGTGATCACTAGATGAGTGATTTAACACTGTAGCATTTATCATAGGGATTTTTAAAAATAGTTCGAGATTTCCCAGAACTCTATCTATTTTACTGTGTAAAGAAAGATTCATATACTTCCTCTCCAAGTAAAAAAATGCTAGTAGACTTCATTTCCTTTAAACCTATCATGTGAACAAAGGATCAAAAATCATTATCTGCAGCTAATGAGATATTTAACGTAACTCTCTCACAATTATTTAGTGTGCAGTTGAAATCTCCAGTAAGTATCCACGGCAGAGAGTTTTATGCACCATTTTCAGATAGGTTTTTCCATAGTTACTCTCCTTCAGTCACTAAGTGTTTAGCATGTATTATTGAAAGTAGACATCTGAAACCGCCTATATTCGTCAATATGCAACTAACACGTTGATTTAATAGTGAGACCATGTAAAGATTATGAGAATGTTGAAATGAAAAGAGATTGTATTATTTCAGTATATTGATACAAGTACAACGTAATATATTTATAAGTAAATACACAGTCTTGGGCTTATATGGGCTTGGCCCATTACTATGTGTTACAAAACTATTACAGGTTTGGATAAGATAACACTATACTCTGATACCCCCCCTCAAACCAGTGATAGGGTTAGGGTTTCTCGAGAGTTTTAATGGCCGCCACGAGAGTTTGGTTTTCTCGAAAGTTTTGTCCAATTTCTCTTTGAATCTGGTAAATCTCCACTTGCGTGGTGGTTTACCAGGTTGAGAAAGCCATATTAGCATGAGTTGTGGCAATTGATGAGCTGAGACAATTAGATCTGGAAGAGTTGAGGCTCGTTTTTGACGAGCAGACTACAGATTTACTTTGACGATTTGCTGAGACAACTGGATCTGGAGGATTTGTAGCTTTACTTTGATGAACAGATCCTTCTGTTGCTGGCAAGTAGGTTGAGATCTTGTGGTTTGGACCTGGATCTGCTTCATTGATGTTCAGTTCACCCTTGAATCTGGTAAAGTTGATCTTTGATAGAGCTTTGGTAAGTACATCTGCCTTTTGGTAAGAGGAAGGTATGTGATTCACTCTTAGTTTTCCCTTTATGACTTGCTCTCGAACGAAGTACAGATCCAGTTCTATGTGCTTCGTTCTAGAGTGTAGAACAGGATTTGCAGTGAGAGATATTGTGCTTAGGTTATCACACCAGATGATTACTGTAGTGTCAGTTTTGATTTGTAACTCTGTTAGTAGAGATTCTACCCACATGATTTCGGCAGTTGCACTAGCCACACTTCTGTACTCTGCTTCAGTACTAGATCTAGATACTGTAGGTTGTTTTTTTAGCACACCAAGATATTGGATTTTTACCCAAGAAAATACAGTACCCAGTTGTTGATCTCCTGTCATCTCTGTCAGTGGCCCAGTCAGCATCTGCATGTCCATTGATATTGAGTGTCTTGCTTGCATATAGAGTAAGTCCGTGATTTATGGTACCTTTGAGATATCTCAATATTCTTTTAACTGCTTTCCAGTGATCATCTAGTGGCTGTTGCATGAATTGACTGACTTTATTTACACAGAAAGATATGTCTGACCTTGTTATTGTTGCATATTGTAATGCTCCAACAATGCTTTTGTAAAGTTTCTCATTTTCAATAGGTTCACCTTTTGTTTTTGATAAGTGTGAACTGCTAGTCATAGGTGTTGGAAGAGGGTTTGCCTTATCCATTCTTGCTTTTATCAGAATTTCTGAGATATATTTCTTTTGACATAGATGTAGCTTGTTGTCATTTGTTCTTTTGACCTCTATACCAAGGAAATAGCTTAGTTCTCCCAGATCTTTGATTGAGAACTCCTTGTTTAGTTGTTGTGTGACTTTACTGATTTCTGCTTCACTGTTGCCTGTAATTATGAAGTCATCAACATAAATAAGTATATAAATCACTGTTGCATTAGAAAAATTAACAAAGAGAGAGTTGTCAGATTTTGTTGAGATATAGCCAAGACTGGCTAAAGTCTGTTTTAGCTTGTCGAACCACACTCTTGGTGCTTGCTTGAGTCCATAGATTGCTTTGTTTAGCTTGCACACTAGTTTTTCACTGCCTTGTTGTTTGAATCCTGGTGGTTGTTCCATAAAAACTTCTTCCTGCAATACACCATTTAAAAAAGCATTATTTACATCTAATTGTTTAATGGTCCAATTCTTACACAAGGCTATAGTTAATACAATTCTGATGGTGGATGGTTTCACAACTGGGGAAAAGGTTTCAGTGAAATCAAATCCACTTTGTTGTGAGTATCCTTTTGCCACCAGCCTGGCCTTGTGTTTTAGAACTGTACCATCAGGATTTTTCTTAAGTCTATAAGTCCATCTGCAGCCTATGATGTTTTTATGTTCAGGTAATTGGACAAGAGTCCAGGTTTTATTTTTTGTAAGTGCATTATATTCCTCCATCATGGTTGTTCTCCACTTCTCATGTTGCATAGCTTGATAATAAGTGACTGGTTCCTCATTTGATAATTCAGCATTGTATATCTTTGGTTTGAATATGCCACTTTTTGACCTTGTTACCATGTGATGACCACTGTTTGCAGGATTAGTCTGTTGAGCTGTGTCCTCCACTGTGCTTTCCTGCTAAGTATTGAATGGTTGAGTACCATTCAATATTTGGTAGTGATCTGCTTGACTGCTGTGGTCTTGATGTGGTAGCTGATATGAGCTTTCAGATTCATCATGATTAGATATACTTCTAGTTACTTGTTGCTGTGGAGCAACATTGTTTTCACTCTGAGATGTCTGTCCTTCGACAGGTATGACAATCTCAGGTACAGCAGGTATTGATATTTTTGGGTTATATAGTTTCTTTGTAGTATTATATTCAGATTTCATAAATGGAAATTCAAACTCATTAAAGGTTACATGCCTTGATATGTATACTCTACCCTTATTATCAAGGCATTTATAACCTTTTTGATTGTTTGCATAACCTAGGAAAGTACAGGGAGCAGACCTGAAATCCAATTTGTGTGTGTTGTAGGGTCTCAGGCAGGGGAAGCACAGGCATCCAAACACCTTTAAACTCTGATATTCTGGCTTGACCTTTGTTAGTGTCTCAATTGGACTTTTAATTGTAGAACTTTGGTTGGTAATCTGTTGATAAGATGTACAGCAGTGGAAAAGGCATCAGGCCAGAATTTCAGAGGTATAGATGCCTGTGCAAGAAGAGTCAGGCCAGTTTCCACAATGTGCCTGTGCTTCCTCTCAATGAGACCATTCTGTTCAGAGGTATGAGGACAAGTTGTTCTATGGTTTATTCCTTTCTGTTGAAAGAATTCTTTGAGTGGTAAAAACTCTTTACCACCATCAGTTTGAATAATTTTTACCTGACAACTTGTTTGCTTTTCAGCACTAGATATGAACTGCATTACTGCATTGTAAGTCTCAGATTTTGCCTTTAAAAAATAGATCCATACATGTCTAGAAAAAGCATTAATAAATGAGATATAATACTTGTAACCATAATCAGTAGATATTGGAGCTGGTCCCCATAAATCTGTAGCAACAAGTTGTAGTGGTTGATCATATACAGTGTTTGAGTCTGGAAATGCAAGTTTATGACTTTTACCCATGGGGCAATAGGTGCAATTATAAAATGAGGGAATATTTTTAATATGAATCTCATTATTGCTCAAGATATGTCTTACAATTTTCATGCTAGGATGACCCAGCCTAGCATGCCAAATATCATAGTTATAGCTTTCATTACATTTTGTTTCAGACATATTACACCAATTTTTCCTATTTTCAAATTTTCTTGAGTTGCCAACATCAAATTTGTATAAACCCCTACATTCTTTACCCTGCAAAAGAATTTCATCTGTTAGTGCATCTTTTACTAAACAAAACTTGGGATGAAATTCAAAGTATACATTATTGTCTTTTGAGAATTTTGAAACACTTATCAGATTTTTTCTGATAACTGGTACTCTCAAAAGGTTATTGAGATATAATTTTCTTGCACCTGTGATACTTGCATTTCCAGTATGTGTTATGTGAGTTGCTTTACCATTACCCATATATAAAGAATGTTTACCTATGTATTCCTTGTTTCCAAGATTCAAGTTGTTGAGATTGTTTGTGACATGATTGGTTGCTCCAGAGTCTGGGTACCAGCTGTTGTCTTGTATGTCTTCTGCTTTTGCTAAATGATCGGTTGTGCATTCAGATTGCTCTTTATTTCCTTGTTGAACATTAACCATATTAGCACTAGGATCACTCTGTCTTGAGTTGTTAGTGCTTTGTTGAGAGGGTGTGTAATTTGCATCAAATCTAAAGTAACATCTGTTTGCTGTGTGACCATATCTTTCACAGATTTGACATCTTATCCTGTTATTGTTGTTGTTGTTGTTGTTCCATCTGCCACCTCTTCCCCTTGATCTGTTGTTCTGACCACCTCTTTGACCATTATTGGGCTGATTTCTGTTGCTGTAATTTCTGTCTTGATTTCTTCCTCTGTTGCTAGCAATATAATTTGCTGAGTATTCAGGATTTGATGATCTTTTTTGTTCAAGTCTACCTTCATGTGCCAATAGTATAGAGTGAACATTCTGTAGATTTGGTAGTCTTTCTGTTGATGATATTACAGCTACAACAGATTCATATTCTTCTTCTAATCCACTTAGTAGATACAATACTTGCTCTGTGTCACTTACATTGTGTCCTGCAGAAGCTAACTGATCACATATGGTTTTAGTTTTAGATAAGTATTCTCTCATTGTCTGACTGCCTTTCTTCAAGTTGTGTAGTTGTCTTTTATACTGCATAATTCTTGCACCAGATTGAGAGCTGAAATTTTGCTCTATTGTGTGCCAGATTTCATATGCAGTTTTGCATCCAATTAGCCGTGGCAAGAGACTTGCACTTATTGAGGATAATAGCCAAGAACTGACTAAACTATCTTGCCTTTCATGAATAACATATTCTTGATTATCAGTTAACTTTCCTTGTGTATCTGCAGTGAATCTTGGAGGCTTACTGATAGTTCCAAGAACATATTCTTGGAGACCATAGGCCTTTATTGCAGTTTCCACTTGAAATTTCCATAGCAAATAGTTGGTTTCATCAAGAGGGATGGTTATGATTTGGCTATGTGGTTTAATGATGGTTTTGAGGAGTTCTTGGGTACTGCTGGATTGATTCTGGGTGGATTTGGATGCGGATGTGGGAGAGACAGCACTGTCATCATTTTCTTCAGCCATTATCAAAGCAAGAAAGCAATATTATGGAAAAAGATTACCAGAAAGAGGAGCTGCAGCCAGAGACTGACTGGATGATTGAAATTGACAGCAGTTTCTTGGCAAGGCACTCCAGGTATGATTCAAACTGAATCTTTTGAATTCTGATAGTCTGATGCAGCCAAGAAGATGATATATGATGATACTCCTCTGATATTATCTTTTATTGGCACGACACAGCACTAGATGATGAATCTTCTTGTTGATTTGTATACAGTTGTTAAACTGTATACTTTACTCTCAGATGATGAAAGTTTTCTGATGAGAGAAATGATTTTCAAATTATATGCTGTTAAGCATTAGATGGCTCCGATACCATGTAAAGATTATGAGAATGTTGAAATGAAAAGAGATTGTATTATTTCAGTATATTGAATACAAGTACAACGTAATGTATTTATAAGTAAATAAACAGTCTTGGGCTTATATGGGCTTGGCCCATTACTATGTGTTACAAAACTATTACAGGTTTGGATAAGATAACACTATACTCCGATAGACCATAGTAGTTTCCGATGAGTTTCTATTCCACATAACCATATTCTACCTCTGCTATCACACTCATTGTTATGTATAACCGCCCACTCATTATTGATGGACAAACATAATTGTGACACGTTATCATTTGATAGCTTGTGTTCTACCAAGCCAAAAATATATATGTTAAAAGATAAGAGAAGTTGCTTAACATCTTGCTTTCTGGTGTGGGAGTTAAGTCCCCCCACGTTCCACACTAATAGCGACATTAATCGGTTGAGTTACTCCTAACATCAGAGCCGCTTGGAGTTATAGCGCTCTTTTTCGACTTTTTAAGCTTTTGGCCTTAACTTTTAAGTGGGTTGCAAATTGCTCCCATACAGTACAGGATTAGAGACCACATCATTGTCCTCTGGGTTGTTCATATTTTGTGTGTTATCGATCATTCGTGTTTTCCTTGTTTGGAGTGCTGGCATAAAGATCGCTCTTGTTTGTGCAATATGATTATTCTACAGGTTCAAGGAAGCAAGATCCTCACAGCTGAGTTAGTGTTTGAGTGAGTCCTTGTGATTTCCTGTTATGTTAAGGTTGAGAGGATTTGAGGGTTGAGACATGTGATAATTGGACAGTTTTTAACAGAACTAAAGCTTTTTTCATTTTTCTTCCTTGTAATACTGCTATTGCAGCCTAGTAAATCGGTCTGTGCACAAAATGACATTGGATTGTTGCGTACTTGTGTGCATTTAATATCATCTTCATGATTAGAAATAGTGGAATGTGTTTCTGTAGCTGTATATGAACTACAATTTGCTTGAAGCACGTCATTTACAATCTCACCTCTCTCTGATTGCATGTGAGCATTAAAGTTGTGTACATGTGCATGATTTTCTGCTATATTAATTCCTTCATTGGTATTTAGTTTATTTGCCAAATTGTTGAGTTCGTTTTGCTGTGTATTATGAAGCTACTGTGGTGATTTTGCGTCCATAGGATCAGTTATCGTATCCTGATTTCTCTTCGTTTTGGGGATCTAAAATTTTCAAATACGCAGAATTTCATCGAATGACGAAAGCGGTTGCAGTTTTGACACACGTTGGGTCTCCATTCATACTTAACCGGTTACATAAATAATTCATTACTTTTAGTAACTATGGGCACTTCGTTTGGAAAGTTAAATTTGCTATCAATTTCAATCAGTACATGGGCAAACGATATTTTAATCATACTTTTCATAAATTGATCCATATTTATAAAGGTTCTTAAAACAGAGGCTATTCTACTAATTCCTTCGGACCAAAAATCTCATTTTAAGCATGGAAAACATACCCAAACTGGAATAGTTTGTAATAGCTCCTTGGTTAGCTCAATATCAGGTACACATCTCTTCATCATCATAAGTTGTTTGTCGTAAAATAGGGTCCTCTTTTCAATATTCTTTCCCAGTTTTCCTTTTTATCAATTTTTATAACATAGAAATGCATTTTCTTTAGTGTGAATAAAGAATTCACCTTCTGGCTTCCAAACTCTTTCATTATAAGCTATGAAATAATGATAATACGGACGAGAACCAACTATATAGATAATGGTTGAATTGTCCTAGTACTTTTTTGCTGAATCAATTACACCGTTGTCCAAGCTCTCGTTGAATTCCAATATAGGTTTAAAGGAAGAGTTTCATTCAAATATTTTACATGGAATGAAACTCTTGCTGCTATGTTTGGACTTGCATGGTACGTTGAATTCCAATGAGAGAAACCATGTAAACTACTTAAATCTGCCGACCTTGTATTTTGTGCTAACGAAATTCCATGCAAATATTTTGGTCTACACGTCTTATTGGTAGCTTCCTGTATGTTCGCATCATTTTTTGTGTTCTTTTGTAGACAACTGGAGTAAAGTATGCGTCTTGTTGAGTGGATTGAGAGGGATTCTATTCAATATAGTGAAATAGGCGGAGAAGAAAGTGGCGGCTGAGAAGGGGGAGGTGGGCTAAGGTTAGGGTTTTCTGCCAATTTTTCAGTAAAAGTTCGAGAGAAAAACTTGTGAAAATGTGTGTGGTCGAATGCAGCCGAGAGATGAACTATACATTAAAGTTGTTATTATTATTTGTTACTTAATTTATATATTTTTACATTTGAATGAAGATTTAATTTTTATCATTTTGTTACCGAGCATGGTATAGATGTTAACATTGTTTTCTTTAGGATTTATTATACAAATTAATAGGTAATAGTTAATTAAATTAATTTAAACAGTTTATACTTAAGGTTACTTAATTGATTTAAATATATGGATTTAAATATAAATTATATTTTAAAATTGAGGAGAACTTTGAAATAATAGTAGAGAAAGAAAGTGTAGGTATTTGAATGTAAACTCATAATGTAGGGATAAAAAATATGTTATAAACAATTATAAAAAATTTAAATTGTATTGGGACTTTAAAATAAAATATCAATAAATATATAGAAAGAATTAAGAAGAGTTGATAAAAATGTTAAAATCAATGTGAGAACCATAAATTTTTCAACTTTACTATTATTAGTAGATCTGGAACTAAATGTGAATGATTATGCATAATCAGCAACATTGAAATTTAATCTTCAAATGTAATTATTTTCAATATATCCGCCATTAATGGAAGTAGAAAATGAGATGAACAACGTAACTAAAAATATTTTATCAAATTCAAAGTAGAAGTTGATGAGTTATGGAACTTGATTATATATAGAATATGCATGTTAATCGATATTTTGTAATATCGTTAATTTTTTTAGAGAATAGAATGATAATTAATTATATTTGACTATATCATATTATTTTATATTCCAATTGGTTTTACCTTCATTTTCTTTTGGTCGAAACAACAAAAAAAGTAATAATAATTGGATATTTTCGATCAAAGTACTAATGAAGGTACTTTATTATATTATACCATAGTATCTATGCAGTTAAAACCTCGCAAAATCCCCGCTATAGCTCATAACGCTATTCGATCGCTACGCTTTTTCATTACAGCGCTATTAAATAGTAGATTCGCTTTAAGTCCCGCTATTTTCTGCTACACCGCTAAATCGAGACTTTTTAGCGTTCTTTTTAGCAACATTAATATAAAAATGTTGATTTGACTTGTTCTTTTTTGAACCAAATCAACAAAGTTAGAATAAAGACCTAATTTTAAGGTACAAATGCTTAATATAAGTTAGAAATATATCGTCGTTACTAAATCTGGACTACATAAATCATGATATTAGTTGGTTTTGTTATATAAGATTTAATAATATTTCTTTTACTTACATAAATGATGTGAGAATGAGAATAATTAACTTTAAATACTCGTTTAATATTTAATGAAGCTTTTTGCAACTCCGCTATTTTCCGCTATATCCCAGCTATAACATTTCACACCTCCACTATATCCCAGTTATATAAGTATTTGGTTTTATGTCCAATGAAGTGTTTTGCACCTTCGCTATTTTCCGCTATATTCCCGCTTTATTCCCGCTATAACTTTTTGCATCTTCACCGTTATTAAACCGCTAAGCGCTTTAACTTCATAACATAACATTAAATTTGAGCTTCAAATCATTCTTTAATATAATAATCTTAATTATGGTTACATAATTTAAAAATTATGAAAATTAGCATACAAGTAAAGTTGATAACAACTTGGTCGCAACTAAATTTATTAGATTCATATGTATTAATGAAGCATTAGATGAAAAGAAAAAGACTAGATATTGAGAAATTTTGATTACCTTGTTTAAAGAGAGAGGGAGAGGAGAATTCCAATTATTGTTTTGAGAAATTTTTTTATGAAAAGATGTGTGTGGATGGGTGAGTAAAGTATCTGATTGCGCGAGAGGATAAATGGATGAAAGAAGGTGTTTAGGTGGGTGTAAATAATATCACTCATTATTTTAAGGTGAAACTATCTACACCCACAAATATAATTCGTAATACTAAAATAAATTAAAACAGATTTAAACACTCATCGTGCGGTTAATACAGAATATTTATATTTATACCAAATTTACAGTGAACCTCATTACGAATTTATTTACTATTTGAGCAAGTTTTTCATTATATGTTGCCCTTATTGTATCTTTTATTTTATCATTTGCAAAGAGATTTCAAATGAAATCGTCCGATATCCTAATATATTAAGGTTCAAAAAATAACAAATTAACTATAGTTAAGGACTATAACTTACGAGGTTTGAGTTCACGATTGCTATGGTAAATTTTTTAAGAAGATGAAAAGATGAATGATTGTTTTCTTTAAAAAATTACGAAAAATGAGAGGTGGGTGTAGAGAACCATATTACAAAATATTAATGGATGGAAAAAGAGGTGGGTGGTAAGAGAAAGTGGGTGTATAGTAACACCCTTCTTTTAGAAGAATTTGTGTAACTATGGAATACAAATATTTTAAAAACAAGAAAAATACATCTTAACCAAACTAAAATAGCCATGAAGGCAACAAAAATCAAAGGGAGTATAAAGATAAATTAGTTCGAAATCATAGGGAGTCTAAGGTTGGGATTGGGTAATCAAGAGCTCTGTCATACCTGACAATTAGGCTAGTCCGCAGGATGAAGTAAGCCCAAAGGTTATCCCCAATATGAAGACCTGAATTGATTTTGGGTCTTGGGCTATTTTTAAAATATGTTTTAAATTAATTAATATTTTAATTTTAAAAGTTTAAGTTTAAAATATGTAAGAAAGTTTATAAATGTTGTAAAATAGTTTTCAAAAATGTTTTGACAATTAATTAATTAATTTCGAAAATTTTATAATAACTAATTTGATTAATTGAATAAATAATAAATTAAAAGATAATTGATTAAATTAAAACATATATAATGATATATGTATACTTATCTTAAAATGTTTAAGCTTATTAGTAATTAAAATTTCAAAATTAATTAAACTTATTTAAAAATGTTAATTAATTTTTTTTTTGAGAAAAATGTGTGATCCTCTGTAAATAGAGGAGAGCACACATGCAACTATATATATCACAATAATAAGGTGCTGCCAACATGCCAACATGTTAATTAATTAATAAATAAATAATATGCATGTATTATGATATATGTGTGTTGCTATAAATGTTATAGTGTGTGCGTGTGTATATATACATATTCAATTCAAGATGTTTAAAATGAATATAAGTAAATTAATTAAAATGTTAATTAATTAGTTAAATATATTAAATATGATTTGATAAAAAAGGTATGAAACTACAATAACCCAAATTAGATTTAAGGAATAAATACTTACGGATAGTACATATACTGTGATTTCAGATGTGTTTGGCACTTGAATCATAAGGTTATTACATAAGAAATACATTATTCTATAAGTTTTTTTTTTGAACTGGTACTTTATATACAACAAATCATGGGGACAACATATCCCATGTCAAATAAACGTTCGAAAGCAAGTTTCGAACTTGTGACATCCTGCACCAAAGCCGAATCAATTAACCACTTGGACAAAGGTGCTTGTCCAAATGTTATCACTTAAATGAATATATATATATATTAAAGAATATAAGTTGATATCACTTAAATGAATATATATATATATATATATATATATTAAAGATCATGAATCTTTAGTATAAACGTTATCCTCTATCATTTATATGTTGATAGATTACATGCATACTCTTTACTTGTTAATATTCCCTAAGCAAAAGATGTCATGTATAGTAATATTAATATACTGAATAGACGATGTATGATATATGCACGTAGTTGTTGATATTTCTCAAGGTATATGCATTTATACTTAGACCGTCGTAAAACGGTAAGTGTTGGTGAATAATCTCTTTCGATTTGTTGATATTCCTCAAGATCGAAATGAGATTAGGACAAAAACCACGGGTTAGAAGTTGCATATGATACAATCATTAAGGTGTTATCCATCTCTTATGGGTATATGATTTGTTGATATTTCTCAAGGTCAGAATCCAATGGTAAGTGAGTCCTAACCCCCACTAGAGAAATCATAAGATTTCTATATTTTCTCCCAAAGTTTTGAGAATCATAAAAGCCTAGTGGGAGCTCACTATTAAAATGAAATATAATGTTTAATCTTACTAATATTATAAAAAAATTGCTGTGAATTAATCTACTAAATTAAATTTGAAAAAAAGTTCACACCAAAGTTATTTCCAGAAAATGACAAGCTCATTGGACCTAACTACATAAATTGGCTAAGGGTAATAAAAATAGCACTAATCTACGAACGCTTACAGTCGTTAATAACCAAACCTTTAAGAGAAAAACACATCGAGGTGCAGATCCCGAATTAATAATTTCTTAAAAAAAATGGGTTGTGGACCTAGAAATTGCCCAGGTTTATATGATGCCCCACTTTAGATAAATCATTGCAAAGACAACACGAAAACATGTATGTCCATCAAATCTTTGATAGCCTCAAATTGTTGTTTGGGGAGCAATCTCAT
The DNA here is from genome assembly GCA_030737815.1 of Allium fistulosum. NCBI lineage: Eukaryota > Viridiplantae > Streptophyta > Magnoliopsida > Asparagales > Amaryllidaceae > Allium > Allium fistulosum. The sequence goes on along the minus strand of CM060908.1, from coordinate 406,077,402 downwards.
TCCGCAATGCACAAAATTACTAATAAATGGTTCAATATGAAGATGTCGAAGGGCATGCATGTGGATGAGTACGTCTTACTAATAAAACACTATAATGATAGACTTTCCCAATACGATAGTTGACAAGCTGTAAGTGGACTTGATCATAGGGTCTCTTACTCCATGATTTGAGCTTTTCATATTGAACTATAACATGAACTAATTGAATGTAAGCCTCATGGAGCTGCTTAATATGTTGAGATTAGTCAAGTCTCCATCCAAGGATCAAGGCAATGCTCATGGTAAATGAGAAGGCATTATCTTCGAATGATTCAGAGGAGACAAAGTGAGTTATTCAACAAAAAATATGAAGAGGGCTCTAGATGTCAAGGATGAGTGTCATCACTGTCATAAGAATGGGCATTGGAAATGGAACTGTCCGGACTACTTAAAGATCATCAAAGAGAAGAAAGAAAATGGTTCTAATGCTCCTATAAGTATATTTATGATTCAGAACTATTTTGTAATCAATAAATTATCTTGGGTTTTAAATATTAGATTTGGAAATCATATATGTAATTCGCTATAGGGACTTAAGAACAGGCGACATGTTGCATCAGGTGAAATGAGACATCAAGTTGTTGATGGATCTCTAGTAGATGCAACCGCGGTTGGAGACTGTTACTTAACTTTGCCAGATGGATTAAATTCAATTTTGAATAATTACTATTATGTTTAAAATATTATTTGTGGAATAATTTATGTGAGACTGTATATGTTTTTCATTATGTTGATAATGTTATGAACATTATGTTTGATGGAAATGAAATTTGCAATGGTGTTTTGGACAATGACATTTATGTGTTTAATTCTAATCATGTATGTGATGTAAATAATTCTTCTAATGTCGACATTAATAATAATTATCTATGGCATTGTAGGCTAGGTCATATAAGTGAGAAACGACAACATCAATTGAAAATTGAAGGTTTTCTACGATCATTTGATTCTAAATCATTAGATAGGTATGGGTTGTATCTTAAAGAAAAAATGACCAAGCACTCTTTTAGTGAGAGCAATGATAGAGTCAATAAACTATTGGGTCTCGTACATACTGATGTATGTGGTATAATGCCTATAGTTACCAAAGATAATACTTTTTATTTTGTAACTTTGACTAATGATTTCTCAAAACTTGGATATGTGTATCTTATGAAAACCAAATATGATGTCTATGAGAAACTTGAAGTGTATAAGATTAAGGTCGAAAATCAAACGAACCATAATATTAAAAATACTTCGATCTGGTCGAGGAGATGAGTATATTAGACGACTCCAACGTTACTTAAAAGATAACAAGACCATCTCTCAAATGACCCCACCATACACTCCGCAACACAGTGATGTTTTGAAGAGAAGAAATCGAACCCTATTAGATTTCGTTCATTCCATTATAAGTAAAACCGAGTTACTTCCTTTTTATTAGGGATATGTGCTGGAAATTGCAGCGCATGTGTTGAAAATAATGCTTACTAAATTTATGCTTAAGACAATATATAAGATGTGGCATGGGAAGAAACCCCACCATAAATATTTGAAAGTATGTGGTTGTCCAGCCTACGTTAACAATGTTTGCCCCGGTAAACTTGAGGCAAGAACGACTCTGTGTAAACTTATAGGGTATCCCAAGAATTCTATGGGATGGATTTTCTATGTCATGTTAAAGGTTATTGTTTATCAACATATTGCCTTTTTGAAAAGAAATTTATATCAAAAGAAATTAACATTGAAGTCATGGCTTTGGATGAGATCCGAGAGATTAATACAGAGGCATAACTAGTGGAAGAATCAATTTCATCATTACATGAAAACACGCAACCTATTAGTAATATGGAATCTCTCGCACTAGAGAGATACTATGGTTTTCTCATGGATGGCAAGAAAGAGGACTATGTTTTAGAAGATGACACTTCTTTCTCATCCAACAAACATTACATAGTAAAGACGCTGCATTTTGGCTTGTAGCCATGAAATCCAAAATGGATTCCATGTATGCAAATAAAGTATAGACTTTGGCTGAGATAGCCGAAGGAATAAAATCCATCAGCTGCAAATGGATTTAAAAAAAAACTAAATGAAGATGAACAAGTAGAGACTTATAAAGCAAGACTTGTTACAAAAGGATTTCATCGAATTCAAGGTGTTGATTGTGAAGAACATTTTCGCATGTGGCAAGGGTTAAGTCCATTCAGATATGCTAGCTATACCGCATTCTATGACTATGAAATATGAAAAATGTACATGAAAAGGACATTTTTAAATGATTATTTATAAGAGGTCGTTTGCATGTGGCAACCCAAGAGTTTCGAGGTCAATGACAGTGAAGGCAAAGCTTGCAAGTTGTTAAGATTCATTTATGGTCTTAAACAAGCTTTGAGAAGTTGGAATAAGTGTTTTCATAGTGTAATCAAAAAATTGGTTTTTATCGAAACAAAGAGGAAGCGTGCATATATTGAAAAGAACAAGGAAGTGTTATAGCATTCTTAGTTCCATACATTGACGATTTATTACTGGTTGGCAATGACATTGCGCTGTGACAATTAGCAAAAGCGTGGTTTTCCAAGAACTTCTTCATGAAGGATTTGGGATAATAAGGAATAATAAGGAATAATTCCTTATGTATGGGAATGAAAACCTCCTTACAAGGGGATATACAGACTCCAGTTTTCAAAGTGATATCGATGACAGTAAGGCTGTATCTGGTATGTTTTACTTTAAATGGCAGGGTTGTCAGTTGGAAAATTTCCAAATAAGAAATAGTCGTTGATTCAACGATGAGAGCCGAATACAACACCCTAGACGAAGCAGCTAAAGAAGTGGTCTGGATGCAAAAAAATTTGAGTGAGCCAGAGGTGATTCCCAACACGAAGGGTTCAATGATATTATTTTGTAACAACAATGCTGCAATGCAGATTACAAAGGAACCTAGAGCATACATGAAATCAAGACACATTCTTCGAAAGTTCCACCTTATTAGAGAATCCATCGAGAAGAAAAAAGTTGTAATTACAAGGGCAGATACCAAGGAAAATGTGTTAGATTCATTCACAAAGGGTTTAGCTTGGTTAATTTCTCAACAAACTGATCGAAGAGATGAGATTGAGATTCCATAGTTGGCCCCAAGTGCAAGTGGAAGATTGATAGAGTTAGGGGTATGCCCTAAGGGCAATTTTGTAATTAATCGTAAAATATTAACTCTGCTGTAAAATCTCTTTCGAAATAGATGGTGTTTTCTTTCTATTATATATTTATCATGCTTTGTTATATTAATTATTTTGTTTAAGCGTGTTTAATAGAAATCCTTAAATGATATGTTATATGATAGTAATTACAATGTGTTGTAATCACAAGAAATTTATCACATTAAAAATAACATCTTGTTTTAAATATTTGTAGTTAAGATGTTTCGAGACATGACATCGATACATCCGTTGAGACTAGCGTACGTTGCACTCTCTAAATGTTGGACGGTATATTAATCATGGATGTTAGAAGAGCCAAGGAGTTATGTACTAATAGTAATTAGATAAATATGAATGACTCACTCAAGAGTTTTCTTGGTTAATATAACTAAGGTCAAACTGAGAATCTCGAAGTGACAATATTACAAAGTTTTCTTGACTTGAGAATACCTTTAAGCTTCGATGTGGAAATTGCACTTTGATCATAGTTATATTGTGGCACGATGTGTGACGACCGCCCATGACCCCTGCACTGAACCTAGAGAAAGTGCGCTGTAAAGTGTGCCAGGCGACCATGGACGATTGTCAGGGTAAATCAAAACAGCAGAATCTATCGTATTACTCACAGCGCATGGACAAAATACAATAGAATATATATAGTGAAACTTTACAGAATAGAATGTCATCATATAAAACTTCATAATAGTTGAATACAAACATCTGAATAGTCAATACATCAAGCCTCACTACATATCACTCAGAGAATTATACAAAGCAGCGGAACATCCAGTACATATAATAAGAAGATAATATGCAAGCCTCCAGCTCGTCTTCGACATCAGCATCGTGGAAAGCAAGAACAGCACCTGTCACCTGCTACCTAGTCTGCCCGTCCCAAAATGGACGAACAGCCCAAGGCAATAAGAGTTAAACATAAAGCCTTGAGTCAGACAACAGTCTTAGTGAGCGGTAAATTAACTAACAACATACCAAAAGAGCATAAAGGAAAAGGAATAGGAATACAACCCTCCCACTCCAACCTCTTTCTACAGTGATAGCCCCCAGACACACACTAAGTAGAAGCCAACATAGCAGAGCATACAATGTAAAGTAAAGCAATTATCATTCGAGTCAAGGGTGATGTTTTCCAAGCACAAACCCCCAAGGCCTAAACCAAGATCAGATAAGCACCCAGAAAACACTGCTCTTGAGACCGAATGACGATACAACCAAACATCCATGACTCTGGCTATCACTGTTATCATTTGCTTCGATATCATCATTAATTGAATGACCGGCACATTCTTTCAGCCGTCCGTCAAGGGCTAATGGAAACCCCGGTTCTAGACATTACTCCCGCACGTCATCGTGACCCGTGCCTAGGACTATCGAATCTGCCCAGAGTACTTGACTACCAATCATTAGCCTTCAGGGACTATCGAATCTGCCCAACGTACTCTTGCTTTGATCATGCTAGAACCTTCAACAATGATGAGATCTCAGTCTTCTAGTCATCCTCCTCGACGACTATTTCCATACTAGCTCAAGCGCCTCTCGAGCAAACCATTATCCTCTAACTCGAACCATTTCACCGAGTTATCAACATGCTTGGAATGATCCCGTCTGGATTAGACCAAGACTATCTCATCTCATGCTTCGCCTCATCATCATCATAGCAAAGCTTCATCTCAACATCATCATCAAATCTATCCATATGAGCTTCATCATCCGCTACATATGCCACGAGCAGCTTTTCCAATTCAAGAGCCTTTCCCTTAGCTTTTGAATCATCTTCGACCAACTTGTCTAAATCAAATCATCAATCATCTAATTTATAGCAATCAATCAAGTCAAACATTAATCCAAGTAATCAAGCATTCAAATATAAGCTAATTGGACAATTATAACAATAATGGCAATTTCGTAATTAAAGAGTCAAAAGTCTATCAAGCATGAAACATGATCAATATCTCTATAATCTTGAGGAATGAACTTGCATAGGTTAACATGTAGTAAAATGGTTGACAAATCATCATGAACAATGGATCTATATGGATCTATACTTAGGTTTACAAAAATGCATGGAAATCACTACTTTACACCAAAATCAAGCCAACGATCCGATATACTCCTTTGGATCTGTGTGAGAGATAATCACCACTCACCAAATCACCTAAACAACCCAAAAGCAACACACTTTAGATCTGGACAGCGAAGGATCTAACTTGATCTATCACAAATCCGCTTCAAACGATGAAATCTCTCTTCGATGGATGAAGATCTTCAATCTAAGCTCTTCAATCTTCGATTTGATCTTCAATATGGATGGAAGGAATCACTAGATTAGAGTGGAGAAAAGAAGTGAAGAAGTGTAGAAGTCGAGCTCTCAAAATGGCAGCACTTCGTCGCTTCGAAATCCGGATCCCAAAAAGTGAGAAAAACCCTCCTATTTATAGCTGAAATCCCCTTAGGTCGCACACTCTTAGGTCGTCCACGACCTAACAAACTCTCCGACCTAACTCTTTGCGACCTAACACAACACAGGCACGCGACCTATCACCACGTGACTTACGACCTATCGAAACTCACCTGTCTACGACTTACGACTTAGCAGCTCAACTCCTAAGTCGCTCGCGACTTAACAACTCCTAGGTCGCTCACGACCTAACACTCAGGCAAAACCCAGCGACCTAACGCAGATACTTCCTCGCGACCTAACCACTCAACAGAGTTACGACCTACGACTTAACTAAGACGCGACCTAACTAATCTTAGGTCGTCTACGACCTAACAAACCTGCGACCTTACTAACTTAGCCAGGATACGACTTAACTCCTTAAGTCGTCTAACGACCTAACTACTAAGTCGCTCCACTCCACTAGGTCGTATACTCCTTAGCTCGCATCTCCCTTAGGTCGCTAACATCCTATAAGTCGCTCCAAACTAACACACGACCTAAACCACTATGCGACCTAACCGCTAGGTCGTTAACTCTCTTAGGTCGCTGCCTTTCCTATAGGTCGCTCCAATACTTAGGTCATTCACTCGACCTATCCTACCTCACGACCTAAGCTTATCACACGACCTATCTCCTATACGACCTATCCCAAACTCCTTAGGTCGCCAGTTTCTATAGGTCGCCCATTTCCTTAAGTTGTCTACGACCTAAGCCTCAACATATGACTTATCTATCATACGACCTAACTCCAAATCCTTAGGTCGCCAACCTCAACTTCCTTAGGTCGCCTATCCTCCTTAAGTCGGTCAATTCTCTTAAGTCGCTCACGATCTAATTTCGACTCGACTTAAGCTTCGAACGACTTAAACCCTAGACGACTTAACAACATTACGACCTAATGACAACAGTTTTACGATGTTTCGATCCGTAAAAATACGGGTCGTTACACGATGTCTATCGAACGACTATAGTTAGGTATGAGTTGAAGCATTGGAAGTTAAAACTATTTAATAGAGAATTCATCTTCTCATTTATATGAGGTTAGTATCATGGTCTACCATAGTCAACTCAAATGTTTTACCTTTGACAATAGCGGTTTGGCTAATAATAATTGTTATATTGAACAAAGGACTTTGTGTTTGGATTAAACAAGTTGAATATGGAAGATATTGGAATTTTGACCAAAACAAAATTCCATATGTATTAAAGTGATATAGTTTTGACAATGAGAATTGGTGTAAATAACCGTTACTGCTAGGTACCGCTTATAATGGTGAAATTGGATTTTATCAAAAAAAAGTGTAAGTGATAAATTCGACCAAACTGTTACACCACTAGCTAGGTGACGTGTGAACGTTAATATTCAAATTGTTTGATATTAATTATAGACTGAATTTACCCAATTGAGTCACACAACCGCAATACTGAATACTTCGAAATACAACATGATTCAATTAAATTATAATTGTTATAAATTAATTAACATTTATGAAATATTAATTATTAAATTTTATTTGGTTTATTTGAATTAGTATTTAATAAATTGCGTGTATAAAAGTTATATATGTACGTACCGATATATGATATCGATAAATATTTAAATTGGATTTAAATTAAATAAATATTGATTGGATATGGAAAATTTTATGGGTCTATATGTAGCGACCTGTATTTTTAACCATTTAAAAATATTAAATTGAATAATTTTTTTTGAATACAATTGTTAGAAATTAAAATTTTATGATTTTATTGATACAAAATATATTAGAATATAGGTTTTGATCTTAAATTAAATTATTATTAATAACACAGATTTGCAATAAGATAAAAGGGTAACATATATTAGAATATAATTTAATGATATTAGTCTGTATGTAATTAATAGCATGGATTGGAATAATAAGTGTTAATTTTAATAAAGAATAGAATGGATGATTTTATTAAAGGAGAAAGCATAGGTTTACTTATTTGAAATGTATTTTAGCTTAAAGATTGAATACAAATATAAGAAAATATTTAGTAAGTAATTCCTTACTCTTGTTTGTATACAATAATATAAATATGTTTGAATTGCTATAAAAAGAATACAATTGTTTTATTTCTCGACCCGTAATTTAGGGCCAATTTAATATTGAATTTAATTGCAATTAATTTGATGAGGAATCTTACAATTAAAAAGAAAGAGAAGTTAATTGTAATTAAGGGCATTAAATAAAAGAAATATACGTGTGTATTAAAAAAAGGAAAGTTTTAAATAAAAATAAAAGAATGTTTTGATAAAAGTAAATTGAACGTTTCATTTTAAAGGTAGGTATAATTTTATAAAAAGATTTTTTTTGAATTTTGAAACAATATTTTACAACCGTTAAATAACAGTAGCCGATGGTATGGAAGTGATTTTAACGCTAACCTTAAAATTCAAAATAAATTAAAATTGTATGACTAAAAATGTGTTTTAATAAGTTTAATATTTTTTAAATTAATTAACTTAATTTATTTTGGAAATCTATTATGTTTTCAATTTGAGTTCAAACCGGTTAATATTTAAGTAAAAAAAATATTTTCGGAATATGCATATTTTACATAAAAATATTCTAGAGATATATCCGAGTAAAACGTTAAAGCTCGTTTCGTCAAATTCTAATCTTTCTAGCTCCGTTCATTGTGATTTAAGGATTATTTATATGTTTTGCGGTAGTGTATTTGGCGGCAACAATGAATTTTTGACGTGTTTATTGAAGCACAAAGCTTAACTTGTCATATTTTTTATCTTCTCTCACTGATTGCCTCGATATTTTTATATCTGCGTTTAAACAACCGATGACGGATGTAGGAGTTTGCTTTTATAGTTTCACAGTCATCGAACTTTGCCATTTTAAAAAGTTTGATTGTTGTTTATGCACATCTTTGTTATTTCTTGCGTTGTTTTTTTTTGTTTTTGAAATTGAAGCCACGTCCGTATGTTTTTATCCAGGAAATTATTGTCAAGGACAAAATTTCTCAACGTTTTAGCCTCAAGGACAGACCATTAGTATTTTAGCCTGAATGACAACTTTATTTAGGTATCAGTTTTTAGTTATTGATAATAGTTTTTAGGTATCAGTTTGTAGTTATCGGTAGTAGTTTTTAGGTATCAGTTTTTAGTTCGGTAGCAGTTTTGGAAGAATGTTTGTCCTTATGAATAGTATTGGAAGAATGTTTTTCCTTATAATTAAATTTTAGGAGAATGTTTGTCATTGTGGTTAAAATATTAAGGTTGTGTCCTTGAGGCTAAAAATATACAAATTTTTGTCCGTTAAATTAATTCCCCCTTTTAAATCTGGACCCTTAAAATCTGAGTTTTGCGGACAGAATTGATTGCGCATTTGCAATAAGCTGACCAGGGTCCCCTAACCCTAGGGTTTCACTCCCTATTTAAACCCTAAATACCTCTAATTTTGTGCTAACATTTTCAACGGCCTCTCTCCCATTTTTCTTTCTCTCTCCTCCTTTTTCTTTCTCACTCTCTATGCTTGGGGATTTAATTTCCACCTTCCCCATGCATCAACCCAACATCAGTCACCCTTCGCTTCCTCTCAGCCTAAACCTGCCCTACCCCATCGATCTCCACCTACAACCACACCTCCGCTACCAGGTCAAGCCACCATGTGACGACCCATATTTCGGAAGGTTTAAATCAACAATAATCCACATATGTCCAACTTAAACAATACGGAACATAGATAATCAATGGGGTTAATTAAGAAAAAAATAAGAAAAGAAGAAGAAAACAAACACTGAATCTCGCAGCGGAACGATAAAATATAATAATCAAATAAACGTTCATGAAGCTGTTTATATTATACATTTGATTATAATTTATACAACATTTATCAGAGTTATATATACAACAGGGATATATAAATAATGTAGTAGAACAACATGATGCAGGGAATAATAATAGTAATAATATACCAAATCTTCATCTTCGTCCTCCAGAAAATGATCTTCAATGCGCTGCAAAAACTCAGGGCTGATCCGAGCGTAATAAAAAACAAAACACTCGAGTCGGGGCTAAAATATCCTTATGTGAGTCAAATCGATATCGCATATAATATGAGTGCCATTGCGTCAGAGATGTTTATGGGATTTCATATCTCCTATCCAGTGTATAACGTATGTGCAATAACTCAAGAGATGTTACGGGATTTTCCATCTCTTAAGGATCCGTCAAAATATTTATATGTATTAGAATACGCTACATATATAATGTCTAATTAGTAAAATAAATATTTTTCTTAGCGTTAAGGCTTTACATTAATCCCCCTTAATGCATTTTTAAGCATTGTCGTACAGTTTGCATATAATGCCCCAATAGCACGTCGGGGGATAGGAATGCGCCGTGATACGACAACACTAAACCAAAATCGTAGGGGTCTCATATAGGGATAAAATTATGACAAGGCACGTGAGGCAATGCCCAAGGTAGGATACTACCAATTCGGGTCGCAAGGTTGGTGGTAACGCATCGTAGCCACGACCGCCCACCACGTCCATCTATCTCATATCAAGTCAAGGGAAGCTATCCCACAATCAAGGTGCACTAATTGAAACGAACAACAAGAGTAATAATTTGGACCGAGTCCAAGAAAATTGAAGAACGGATGTCCACTAGGGGTTATTATCCCACTTGGCCCTGTCAAGCCATCATGTTTTTGTCATTTCAAATTGGCACAAGTGTCGGGGTCTATCCGTCATTGTTTTCTTCAAATCCAGCAAATGACGTCAAATCCAACCACTTCGTTCTGGAGACTCCTCCGCGTACACAATTGTTAAAGTTTTGTTCCAATATTGACAGAGAGTATGTCAATAAGAGACCACGGTCTCTTTAACAACCAAAAGTCGTTTTACACACCGGTGGTACTTCTATATTTTGAAAACAATTCGTACTTGATATCAAAATACCATATTCACTTCAAAATCAAATTCATTTTGAAATCATCATATTTACTCAAAATATACAATTTCAATTCAAAATCATTTCGCCTTAATATCTCGATTCGCTTCCAAAATTGTTTCGAATTTCAGTTTAGGTGATAAATTCATTTTAACCCAATCCATATTTAAATCAATAATTTAAATATTAACATTCCAGCCTTTGACCAGTTTGAATTTTAGAAAATAGTTTGGAATTTTTTTTAAATTGTTTAAAAATAGTTTAAATAGTTTGATATAAAATGATTTAAGTATTTAAAAATGTTTTCTAAAATAAAATAGTTTGGAAAATAAAAATAATTTGAATATTTAAAAAGATAGATTTTAAATAGTTTATATTAAAATAATTTATCTGAAAATAGTTTCAAAGTCAAACTGATTCAATTCCAAAATTTCCAATTCAAATCACTTTCAATTTCCATTCTAATTTAATCAATTAAATTCCGATTTCAAGTCGAATTTTACTTCGATTCCAATTTTAATTCAAATAAATTCAATTTTGATTTCAAATTAATTCAATTTCGTTTTCAGTTCCGATTGATTTCAATTTTAGTTCCAACTTGAATAAATTTCAATTCAATTCTCAATTTCAAACCATTTCAATGTATATCAAGTTCGAGTTCGATTTCAAAGTATCGATTTAAATCATTTAAACCAAATTTAACTTCGATGTTCAATTCAATGTTCAAATCCTTTAAAATAATTCGATTTCGAGCCAAAGTTTGAAATATAAATTACTTTTACTTAGCAATATTCAAATTTCGAATAAAAGTCCAATCTTTAAAAAAAAATCAATTTCCTAAATTCAAATCATATTTCGATTATAACTTCAAAATCTCGACTTCTATTATTTAAACAATTCCTATTACCAAATTTAAATTACAACATTTCGAGCTCAAGTTCGAAAATAATTCGATTTCCATAAATTCGATTTTACTTCTTAAATCAAATCATTTTAAATAATTTCAAATCAAAATAATTTCAAAATCATTTAATTTTACCAAATCCGGTGTCCGTATATAATTTTCTATCCTATGGCCAAGTGAATCGGTTATTTCAATTTAATTCCGGGATGGATCTTCAAATAAAAGGTGAGTGTTTTATACGCTCACGATTGACTAAAATATTTTTATGCTAGTTAAATTTGAAAATTTGAAGTGTTATAAATTTTTTGATTGTTGTTTGATAAATTTAATTGTCATCTAAATTGTCATTTGAATTGACTGTTAAAAATTAAAATTGACAGCTAAATTTGAGATTGGAATTTAATTGCCAGTAAAATACCCGATATTGATAACTATAAAATTGTTGTGAATTATATTGACTGTTTGGATGATTGATTATGATGGATGCTATTTGTTGGTATTTTGGATGATTTGAATGTTTGTTTATTTTGATATATCCTGTATCATCATGTATATTATTTACAGTATATAAAACTATAAATTGAATTATTTCGAATAAATTAAGAAATAGGTTGAAATGATAAATACCTATGACATTTATTTTGGATTGAAATGATATATATCCATCCCGGAATTAAATTGAAATAACCGATTCACTTGGCCATATGATAGAAAATTATATACGGACACCGGATTTTGTTAAATTAAATGATTTTGTAATTTTTTTGATTTGAAATTATTTAAAATGATTTGATTTAAGATGTAAAATTGAATTTATGGAAATCAAATTATTTTCGAACTTGAGCTCGAAAAGTGGAAATTTAAATTTGGTAACAGGAATTGTTTAAATAATCGAATTTGAGATTTTGAAGTTATAATCGAAATATGATTTGAATTTCGAAAATTGATTTTGTAACGACCCAGAAATTTTGAACATTTGAAATAGAATATTTAATTAATTTTAAATATTTGAATGATGGTTTGACTTGAATTTCAAATTATCAGAATAAATTGGCGATTAAATTATAAAATTTAATCTATTGGAAGTTGAATAAAAATTTGAATCTTCAGTTTTAAGCTGAAGAAAAATATTTCAAAAGCTTTTAAAATTCATAATGATAATACTGAATATAATAGAAGCTTCAGAATTTAGTTTGAAAATGATTTGTTCAGTTTTGAAATTTTATCGTTTGAATCGATATTTAAAAATAGCGTTCCGAGGCGCAGTCTCGGAATTCGACGAAACCAGTTCCATTTGGATCCGTAATATTGTATTATTATCGGATTTTAAATTTTGTAATTTTCAGAGCTATTGTGTGATCGTACGAGATAAAAACGTCTGGACCATAATTAATCGATTTAATTTAAATATAAATTATACACTCAAATCACCAGCCACCCTAGTCTCTGATTTGCGTCGACCTACTCTCTGCATCCACGTACTCTTGTCCCCTTCGTTTTCTTTTATCATGCGAGCATTTCATTTTGATTTCAAAAGAAAATATCTCGTTCATCAAAATATAATGGCCGAAGCCTCTTCCTTTTAAATCGAACAGAAAAGGGGATCGCCTGGTATTTTCCTTTGAATCAGATTAAATTCTTCTTCTTCATCTCAGTTTCTTTAAATCAAATGCAATTCAATATAATGGCCACATTTTCTTTCCAAATTCGAACCCTACCCAAATTAAAATTAATGATGGATCGCGATCACGTCGAAAACTCGCGGGGAGACAGACGGCTGTTGAAGCTCAAGTGAAGTGTCGATTGGAAGCGGCAGCAATCGATTGGTGGATCTCTAGACTCGCGATGCTCGAATGAAACTGGCGTCGGTGAGATGGTCGAGGGCAAATGGGGATTGCTCACATGCCGGTATTGCATACGAGATGGAAATCTACGGTGGTGCGCATGGGAATTCGAGCTCGAAGTCGAGCAAGGCGGTGGAGGGCAGTGACAATGTCGCGATCGATGGTCGCGGCATTCCGGTGGTGGAGTCTGGGTTCGTCAGTAGGTGCTGTCTCGATCGAACGAGCAGGGCGACGACTTTGAGTGAGATCTCGTGAAGGTCGTGATGGCTTCGATTGGGTGTACGTTGGATTGGAAGCAGTGAGGTATAATTATCAATCTATTTTTTAAAAATTTAAATTTATGTTAAGAAGATGAATTTATTTCTTTAGAATAAGAATATATATATATATATATTTAGGCAAGACAGAAGTGTTTTAAAGTAAATAAAAAATGATAACAGTAAGTTATAAAACAGAAAATATTTTTAGAAGAAAAAATATAATTTTTGGTTAATTAAATTTATTTAAAAGGGATTTTGTTTAAAATTAAAAGTACTAATTTAAGTTAAGAAATATCTGTTTTAATTTAAAAGAAATAAGTAGGTATATTAGCAGGAAATTTAGTTTTAGAGTTAATTTTTAGTTAAACAATTTTTTTTAAAAGAAACCGGTTTAAAATAAAAATCATTGAATGATTAAAACTATCAAAACGAAAATTGGTTACTCGATTTAATTCGAATATTAATAAATTGTGTAAATATTTATACAAGGTATAAATCAAGAAAATCGAGTCAGAATGGGAATGGATTGCAAAATAAAAGCTAAGGTGAGATTTTTCTCACTCAAATGAAATTTGATATTGCAGTTATTGATTTGATTGCTATTGGATGTGATATTAGATATAGTAGGATATATATCTATATATATAGCAATATATACATATTGGCATATGTATATATTGGATTGATTGATTTCCCGCACTGTATAGCGAATGAGACCATATTGCGCCGTTAGTAAGCGGATGATTTTTATAAAACCCATATACCGCGATATTCCACCTCGAAGTGGAATTGGTATTGTGCTAACATCTGTGGATGCAGGGAAGCAGGTTGGAGGGATCCAACTGGATTCCTCACCGTATTGATTTATTTACAGATATTGTGATATTTGTTGATTATCATATGATGTTATATGATGTTTGATTGTCGTGATTTATGATGGGTGCTGTTGCATCATCGGATCCATTTTTGAAGTTTAAAAATAACGATTTGATTTTAAAAGGATTTTAAAAGTGATTTTTGAAAGTATACGTTTTATTAAAATTTTAAACTGATTCATTCTAAATAAATAAACGTTATAATTTTTATGTAATTAAAATTAGGATGTTTGTGAAAATATAATAAGAATGTGGTTTTTGAAATATAAGTTGATTAAATTGTAATTGGATTAAATTGAAATTTTCAACTTATTATAAATGGATTTTATTTATAGAAGATGTATAATATTGTTATTTTATAAATAAAAATAAGGAGATTATTTAGGAGTTCTATAAATGTTAAAATAAACTTATAAACGGATTTTATAAGTAAGTAAGTAATATTAATAGATATACGATTTGTGAAGTTATAAAATGAAGGATTTTGAAACTAAATGAATTATAAGTTATCAACTTATGATTTGGATTTTTGTTATATAAATGAGTCAAATGGAATTGTTTAAATAAAGGAATTTCATAACTTGAAATTGTTATAAAATATAAAATTGTGATTTATAAACGTTGTTTATAAATTCGAAATCACTTATTTTGATAAGTGAATTGTAGAAGTTAATTAAAGGAATTATATCCATGATTTTGGACAGTGGATAAGCCTTTAAATAAAATGTGTAGAAATGTTGAATTTGGATAACGAAGTATATTCACGATTTTGGACAGTGAATATATTATTAAATAAAATGGATATGTTTTGGAGAAGTGATATTACGAAATGAAGTAATTGTTTTAAAAGATGTTTTAAAATGTGTTAAATATCAAAATCATAGATTTCAACATTCATTGTTGAAATAGACGTTTTCGAGAAATAAGGAAATAGTGGACTATAACACTGTTATTATAGTAAATGGTTTCCAAAAGGAAATGTTTTATATAGTATTAGGATTTATATATCTATCTTAATTCCGAATCCCTATACTAGTGATTTTTGAGTCGTCGTAACGATGTTTTACGTAACATTTGTTTTGACTCAAATAAATGTTGTTATAGTAAATGATTTCCTTAAAGAATGAAATATATACTTAATTTTGATTTAAGTATATCGAATATTTTCAAATGTTGAAAATAAATAGATTTGTGAAACACTTATTATTAAATAAGTATGGGAATGCTTTTCCAATATGAAATGAAACGTTTTTGAGATTTTATCTTCTTAAAGATAAATCGAAAGTGAATATTTGAAATTTGTTTTCAAACGGTTAAGTGTGAAAATTATATATTTAGTAAAGATATTTTTGGAAAATAAATAATTTGGAAAATTATTTAGAATCTGACGATGTTGCGCATCTTTATTGATAGTTAAATAATCGACTATCAATAATTAACTTGAATGGGTATTTGTTGTGAATTGGATGAATTTGAATGCCACACTTATTTTTGAATTAGCGCTCACTATTCGGGTTAGCCGGGAAAGGACCATGGGGTCGTATAACCCATTCCGAATATGTGATACGTCGTAATGAATTGCATTTGATGACCGTTGTTGAAGACCGGATATTTTTGAAAATGGAAGGATTACCGTCGAGTTACTCTACATCGGCTGATCTCCGATTTAGAGGTTTTATCACCCTTAGTGACGGGAAGTCCGGACGTGATTAGAAATTTATCCGGATGTGCAAGGGCTTCGTGAGAAGTGCCTTCGGTTCTGTTCGATCCCGGAACAGACTTGTATGGTTGTGTGTCTG
Organism: Allium fistulosum; assembly: GCA_030737815.1. NCBI lineage: Eukaryota > Viridiplantae > Streptophyta > Magnoliopsida > Asparagales > Amaryllidaceae > Allium > Allium fistulosum. The sequence continues at coordinate 406,061,105 of CM060908.1, read as the reverse complement.
ACGTTACAGATTGAGATATAAAGCTGATTTCTTTCAAATACATTTCTGTTGGTGGCGGAGAATTTATTCTCTTAGCTTAACACCATTCTCTGAGACGTACGAGCTTAGAGGTTATGTAGTTGAAATTTATCAGCAATATACTCCCAATTTGGTAATGTGGCATACTGAGTGTTGCTGTGAAATGATCGTTGTTTGATCATTTATGATATGATCGTTTGTTTGATCATTTATCTTTGTGATCATTACTTTGATCATTTGTTTGACCCGAAGCATGGATTTTTGAAAGCGTAGCTTTGTGGACGAGACTTCGTCGAGCCTCACACCCCGGAAATGGTCAAAACAGGAAGGATGCAGCAAGGTTCTAGGGAGTAGCGCCCCTTAGTGTATGTCATTCCTTCTGGATAGAGGTGGTATCATGGTATGGAGTCCAGATACTTAACCTATGTTGATATTGCTTATTATGTGGTTGTTGGAAATCGAGGATCCTCGGGAAGATCGGTTACGATCGGGGGATGGCATACGCGTGTCAGTAGTTACCTATTTTTGCAGAGGTAATCCGGCCTTGTGTTGGCAGAGATCTAACCGTAATGTTAGGTTATTTCTCGGGACGTCATTCCAGAGGCGTTTCCATGTGGCAATGGGAAGTTCCTTGGCCTGACCATTTGTTGGAAATCCAAAGAAACAATACGTGACTTGTACGGCTTTAGTTGTAGAACCTATCATTCACTTATGGTGGCGCCCCACTGTTTGGATGGTAGCTATAGTAGGCATAAGTGCGAAATGCCTATGCTGGCTAAGATTTATATTATATTTTCAAAATGTTTTCTACACTATGCACTAATAATAATATCAAAAAGGATTTGAATTTTTGCGTAGTAAGCATCTTTGACTATCATAAGAAGAAATCTCCTCCAATTCTGCGTTTGCATTGTGTGTGTGGCGGGAAGTCTTATGGTAGTTTCATTTTCCAAAAGCATTTCGAATAAAATTTATTTTCCTTATGAAAAATAACTATTTTACTATCTCACACCAGTCACCATGACTGACTCGGAGTTTATTGTTTCCCTTCTAAACTTTGGGTGCCCATCATTTTCCACACGGACAGCCTAGAGTTATGTTATCAGGATATTCTGGATATTCTGGAGCTTTGGAAGCAAGCTGGATGGCGAAACGTATCATCTGTACTTGTTTATTTATTCCGCTGTGTATTCTGTATGAGGACAAGTTTATATAACTATCCATTGTTTTATTGACTCTGATTGATGTATGTATAAACTGATATAGTTCTTTGTTTTAAAAGACTAGTGATTATCTATTATATGTTGTTCCGCTGCGATATGTGAGATTCTGATATTGTTTCTGTTTCTGATGTTGTTCTATTGTTCTTCTTTCTTTTTCTTCTATCTTTTCTTCTACCTCTTCTTTTAAACCCTAAGAATTCGGTTTTCCGGCATTCGTTTGCTCGGCAGTTGATACAGTGGACGTATCAATGTCGATTTTCGAAAGTCAAAGAATCGGGTCCTTACAGATTTGTTTTAAAAGATTGGACTTTTATTCGAAATTTGAATATTGCTAAGTAAAAGATATTTATATTTCAAACTTTGGCTCGAAATCAATATTTTAAAGGATTTGAACATTGAAGTGAACATCGAAGTTAAATTTGGTTTAAATGATTTAAATAGATACTTTGAAATCGAACTCGAACTCGATATAGATTGAAATGGCTTGAAATTGAGAATTGAATTGAAATTTATTCAAGTTGAAATTGAAATCAATCGGAATTGAAAGCGAAATTGAAATCGAACTTATTTAAATTGAAATTGGAATCGAAGTAAAATTCGACTTGAAATCGAAATTCAATCGATTAAATTGGAATGGAAATTGAAAGTGATTTGAATTGGAAAATTTGGAATTGAATCAGTTTGACTTTGAAACTATTTTCAAATAAATTATTTTAATATAAACTATTTAAAATCTATCTTTTTAAATATTCAAATTATTTTGATTTTCCAAACTATTTTATTTTATAAAACATTTTTAAATACTTAAATCATTTTATATCCAACAATTTTAACTATTTAAACTATTTTTAAACAATTTAAAAAAAATTCCACACTATTTTCTAAAATTCAAACTGGTCAAAGGCTGGAATGTTAATATTTAAATCGCTGATTTAAATACGGATTGGGTTAAAATGAATTTATAACCTAAATAGAAATTCGAAACAATTTTGGTAGCAAAATCGAGATATTAAGGCGAAATGATTTTGAATTGAAACTTTATATTTTGAGTAAATATGATGATTTCGAAATGAATTTGATTTTGAAGCGAATATGGTATTTTGATATCAAGTACGAATTGTTTTCGAAATATAAAAGTACCCGGTGTGTAAAACGACGTTTGGTTGTTAAAGAGACCGTGGCCTCTTATTGGCATACTCTTTGTCAATATTGGAACCACTTTAACAACTGTGTACGCGGAGGAGACTCCAGAACGAAGTGGTTGGATTTGACGTCGTTTGCTGGATTTGAAGAAAGAGAACGATGATAGATAGACCCTGACACTTGTGCCAATTTGAAATGACTAAAACAAGACGGTTTGATAGGGCCAAGTGGGCTAATTACCCCTAATGGACATCCGTTCTTTGATTTTCTTGGACTCGGTCCATATTATTACTCTTATTGTTGGTTTCGATTGGTGCACCTTGATTATGGGATAGCTTCCCTTGACTCGATATGGGATGGATGGACATGGTGGGCGGTCGTGGTTACGATGCATTACCACCAACTCTGCGACCCGAACTGGTAGTATCCTACCTTGCACTATACGAAAAACAGTCTTTTATAGCGGCATATAGCCGCTATTAAACACAACTATAGCGGTTTGATAAACGCTGTATATCGACATGTTATAAAAAAGAATTGCACATTTATAACACAAAAAGAAACGCTATAAAAGAGCATGATTTCATAGCATAAAGTAGCCACTATAAAAGAGCATGATTTCATAGCATAAAGTAGCCACTATAAAAGAGCATGATTTATAACGCCTATTTGCTGCTATCTTTGATAGTAACCTCATACATTGCATTCTCTTTTTATAACACTTATGTCGTCTAGTTATAACGCTTTTTAGGAGCTATGCTTTATTTTACTATATATTTGATGCACCCCACTATTACATTTTAATAATAACAATCAAAATGAATCTCCTTTAAATAGATAAATTTGAACAATGTATGAATGAAAAAAATATAATAATCAGCAAATGTAACACATATTCATGATAACAAAATTAAGCCGAATTTATTGAACAACATTATGCTTATGAGTACAAAAATACAAAAGCAAAATTCTATGATAAATAAAATGTTGGGCATTCACAACCCACCCATACTCAATACAACTTCATACTAAATAATTTAAGTACTGTGAATCCGATCACATACAACAAAATTCAAAACATGACCTAACGCTAGGTCTTTATTCCCAAACCATAAACACACTCAACAACCTAGACTAAGCAACCGACTTATTGAACATTGGCCATGTAGGTGATTAAATCTACAACCCTTGTGCTGAAAAATCATATCCAAAATAAGCATAGTAATAAAAATTAAATCAAATGCTCAAAATCGAGAATTCAAATTGGGTATTACCTGTAGCCCCATTCGTTATCATACCAAGCCACAAGCTTAACAAAGTTATCATTCAAAGTAATTCCAGCCTTGGCATCAAAAATGCTCGACCTTCATTAAATAAAAATTAAAAAGGAATTCCATTAAAAAAATTCAAGAACTCCGGAGAAAAACCAGTATCAGAAAATTATACTAGTAAAATATACCTGCTACGCCAATAAAATCGGTAGATACAAAATTCTCTTCTGTGTACCCCAACATGCCCTTCAGATTAGTCTCAGACTCCTCTCTGTGAATTCGACAAAATCATCAAACAAAAAAATATATATCCTATTTTGATATATGAATGCAATTAATAAGCGTAAGGTATGCTAATACGGTAACTTACTTGATAGCAGCCTTGATCTGATCATAAGTAGCAGCCTTCTCCAATCTAACAGTAAGATCAACAACAGAAACATTGTAACAACCCGCATATCTATCGATTTTTTATATTTAAATATTTTATCGTTAGTCGGATGTTAGTCCGAAAAGCTACTTTTTGCATACGGTCAAATTAGGACTCGAGACCACTTCCATTGAGTTCAAAATGACGTTTGCGATCTTTTTGAGTGTAAACTTCGATATGTTTGGAGATAGTGAAATTTTCAACACTTTTTCCCACCTTTGACTTTGGTTTGGACTGCACCCCTTTAGTTCAGCCCAACCATCTTCTTCACTCTATCAAAACACTTCAAGCTTTGTCAAAAATGGTGGTGGGAAGTGGAAATTAAAACTCCAAACACAAATTCTATTGCAAATCCGAGATTCAACATCAAATTCACGTGAAGACCATTGATTCAAGCTTGTTGGTGTTCTTGCTTTGCTCTCAAATCTCCATCTTCATCAAATTCCGTGAAAAGGTGAGATTTTTAGTCTCACATCTTGCTTAAATTGTCATTGGGCTGTTGGGAATGATCCCCTATTGCATTTGTATGAATATTTGCATTTGGTTTGGATTGGATTGGCGAAAAACACCATTTTTGAGCGTTTTGACGAATTTTCCAGCCCCCTAGAGCTGTTCGGCATCGTTGAGTCGATCGGTTCGGCCTATTTAAGCTGTTCGGCATCATTTAGTCGACCGGCATCTTTAAGTGTTCGGCATCTTTGAACGTTCGGCCTCCTGAGTGTTCGGCCTCCTGAACGTTCGGCCTCCTGAGCGTTCGGCATCTTCAAGTCGTTCGGTCTCTTGAACGCTCGGCATTTTCGAGTCGTTCGGCTGTTGAGTCGTTCGGCATCTTCTGGTCGGATCGGCATGTTAGGTCGGTTCGGCATCTTTGAGTGTTCGGCATTTTCGAGCGTTCGGCATTTTCGAGCGTTCGGCATCTTTAAGCCGTTCGGCATATTTGAGTGTTCGGCATTTTTGAGTCGATCGGCACACTTAGAGCGTTCAACATTTTTGTCGTTCGGCCTCCTTAAGTCATTCAGCCTCCTTCGATCGTTCGGCGTCCTTGAGTCGTTCGGCTATTAGGTCGTCCTACATCCTTTGGTCGCTTGCCTTCACTAAGTCGTTCGGCTATTAGGTCGAACCCCGTATTACTCTGCGTAGGCAATCTCTTCTGAAAAACATTTATCAGAATTTCTACTTTGATGGTTTTGGGATTGACTTCTTTGGACTTTACTCACGTCTTCGAACGTGAATTGATTTGTTCTACAATCGTTTTATGACTTGTCACTTTAAAGATATATGAAGGTTTCAATACTAATAATAAATATCAAAACTCTTTCATCAAAGCGATTTCAACACTATTTTAAATATCTAAAGTTCGTTTTCTCAAACCGATTTTCAATCTACTAGTATATACAAGCCTTTACTTCACTCGAATGAGAAATCGACTTAAACGACTTAGTAAAACGAGTGGTATGAAACCCTTGCGTTCACTTCGTCGGTTAGCTCTTGGACTTGTTCGATTGATCCCTTTTCGTGACAATTTCCTAGTGAAGATTTACAGCTTGTTCGTAAATATTTAAGTTAAGCAAGTGGTTATGGGACATGAAGCTAAACTCATATATTTACTAGCTTGGTGTGATTGACACTTCTCGCTGATCATGATGATCATTTTATGATTTAGACTAGCAATTGTGCGATGTCTCTTTGTTTGCAAGGTAAGACTAGACCGCAGTAGTGTGATTCCGACTCACACACATCTCTTTGTCCGCAAGGTTAGTCTAGGCCGCAGTAGTGTGATTCCGACTCACACATATCTTTTTGTTTGCGAGGTTAGGCTAGACACCACTTGTGTGATTCCATTCACACATACCTTTTTGCTTTTTGGTTAGCCTAGGCCTCAATCAGTGTGATTCCGACTCACACATATGGGGTAGCTCCCCATGGTCTTCGGACCATCATGTGATAGGCCTCTTTCTCTTTTTTTTATGATTTCTGGATTTCCTGTTTGATTTCTGGATTTTTATGTCATTGACTTGTTATGAGTACAAGTTTAGGGTATGATGCCCTCTTTGGATCTTTGAGAAGATTCTCGTGATATTGATCATTTCTCATCGGTTGATCTCCTGTTGATCATCATTTTCATACTTATAGTAGTATGTCAGTATGGATATTCTATGTTTATGCCATGTCTTTTATTATATATCATGTCATCTGATATTTATAGTTAGACTGATCCGTTTATTATTTTCTTAAATAATACTCGGGTCAGACCGAGATGTTACAGGTGCTTCTGCTTGACTTCCTTCCGGGATTTGCTACTCTGACTTTTGGCTGACTATTTAGTTTAGCAGTTTTTGTTGTATACACTTGAGATATGGACTCATAGTTGTATTCTTTTGGTATAGCACGTGTTGCTATTCTTTTGTATTATTGTGGAACTTTTTGACCACTACTCTGATGTACACTTTCATGTGTTAGTTATATATTCATATCTTCTTCCGCCTTTGTGATATGGATGTCTGTGACTGCTATGTGTTATGTTTATTTCTATTTTTGTTTCCGAAGATTATTTTATAGCCACCATGTGATAATCAATTACATGGATGGTCGCTCCTCAACAGCCTTATTCTCCGCGCTAGTTGACAGCACTACATCGTAGTGTCCTTGGCTAGCGTGGGTATTGAGGTGGGGCGTCACAAACATCCATAGTAGGTACTCTGAATGACATACCGGTAAGCTTTCCATTCAATGAAGGAAGCACTTTGCCTACAGTCTGTTTTCATTATAAATTGCATTGTTGATTTCATATTATTTGAGAAATATCATTAAAATGAAGGTCTCACCTTGGCAGCTCTAGTGCTGCTAGGAATAATGTTAAAGCTGACTGCTCTTCCACCTCTCCAGTCCTTGGAAGAAGGTCCATCAACAGTCTTTTGAGTAGCTGATGTAAAAAACAACTAAGGTTAACTCAAAAGGAGAGGATGTCTTGCATAAACAATTCAGCTTAATTTAAGTTGCTGAGTACCATTGATTGAATGTATGGTGGTCATCAATCCCTCGACGTTTCCAAATCTAATTGTGCATTGTGCCATAACATATCATACACTATCCATAATGCCACCCTGCACACCCAAAACCCCTCTACCAACATTCTCTGACCATCAAATACCCTTCTACATCCTACAACCTCTCATTACCAGCTCTACCAATCACCGCTACAACTTTAACTGCCTTCCACTTTAATTCACTTAACTGCATACACACATACTCCACTTCATACACACATATTTCCACTTCCACTTCAATTCATTTAACTGTGCTTGAATACCCACGCCATTCCTCAAACTGCCATGCAACTGTCACCTAAATACAACCATCTCCTCACCTAAATTCAAGTGAAATTATTATATTATCAATTTAGTGATTTATCATAAGCATTAGATGAATTATTACTATTATTATTGTTATAAAATTGGTTAATTTTTATAATGAATTATTATTATTCAAAATTTAGTTAATTTTTCTCAATCTTTGTTAAATTATTACATCATCCATCGACCAAGTTAGTAAGCTGAGTAAAGGTACGATATGGGCTAAAAATAGAAAGTTATAGCCTTTACTAGAGTAGATCAAACAGGGAATGGTTTAAATTTAGTAAGCAGGACTTGATCCATTATTTGGTTTGAGAGAGATAATAAAATCAAGGATGAGGAAGTTGAATTTTAAAATAAGTAAGGGAAAATAGGCTGTAGATACCAACCTCTTATGTTTTTTGGTTTGGAAAGTAAAATTTAAGTTCAAAAGTACACCAGATCTGGAAATAAAAGAGAGAAGAAAAGGGAAAGAGAAGTAGCAACTATGAAGGAGTCATCAAAGAAAAAGATGAATTGGGAGCTAATAGAGTAGTAGAGCGCGGTGTAGATGTTAGATAAGAAGTTGATAGTGTGAAGACTTTCTTTCGATGATGATTTAAGAGGTGAGATTAGTGGGATATTCTTAGCCAAAACCTCCCAATCGACTACGATTAACTTACTCTTGTAATATATTTGGATTATTTGTATATTTTTGATGTTTTGATTATAGATATAATGTTTGAGTTTATGATTGATATTTTCATTGAAGATATTGTGTTTGAGTTTAAGCTTGTGCAGGTTTCCATTATATTATTAAAGTTTCATGATGATCTAACATAGATCATGGACTTTTGGATCTAGTGTTTGATCGTGAGAGATAAATGACCAGATGTGAATTTCTAAGACGATCTAGTAAAGTCAATAAGATATAGAGAATGTTGGTGTTAATTAATAATTTTGGGATATAATATGAATTGTTGCTTTTGATTGGATGACCTATTGTAGCTTATATCTATTGCATGTGCATGACGTATGCCGAGATGATATAGGCAGGAAGTTGCAATTTGAGTAATGTAACTCAAGGTACGATGCTGATGCAAGAAGAAATCAAAATTAAAATAAATTATTGTTTTGAAGCATCAAATCAATAAATGACATGAAAGCTGAAAGCATTTTGCTGATGTACAATGCAAATATGCATACAGAAGCATGTTCAACTATATAAACGCTTACACTGAACTATCTACAATGCTTGTTCCCTATGTGTAAAAATAAAATAAAATAAATAAATAAATAAAATAGAGAGAGAGAAAGCGAGCTGTGATACTTTGAGTCTCCGAAAGTGGAATGAGATGTTTAGAAAACTATTCTACAATTTGTACATAAACATCAACTGCCTGACTTGAGCTTTCTACATACTATTTTCAGAAATTAAGCAAAAATACTAAATGTGCAAAATTGGGAGCAAGAATGTTACCTTCAATGCAATATCCAAGCATGCCTGTCTATAATTTGGTCTTCCAAGAATTAGGCTCCGTAGTGCACTGAGGCCTTGAGAAATGCGACCTACCTCTCTATTATCTTTTGTGTGTTTCTCGTAACCACATAACTGACTAAGATCTTTTAATAATTTAAACACAGATACTAGCAAAAAGGGAGCTTCACCTAATAGCCTACTGAATGACTTATCTGAAGCAGGCATGGCATCAAACAAAATTTTTGCCTATATTAGTAAGTGTCATATTAAAATTTTAGAGTAAATAATACAAATCATCACAAAAGAATAAAAATAAGAAGTAACCAACTGAAATGCCTTGTTTATTTTACCTAATATGCACCTATACAATAGTTTAACAACATTTTACAGTTTAATAGATGAAAAAAAAACTAAAACCAAAATATTACAGGTGCATTTTGGTGGACAAGAAATTGTTAACTGATAATCCATTGCCATCTTAGATCGCATCGCATCATCCTAAGGCACATAGTAATTTATGTTTTTAAGATTTGAGAACTGAAAATTAAGATGTCTTCATCGAGAAGTTATGGAAATCATTATTATTATTATCAACTTAGTTAATTTTTACATGCTTATTTAACTTTTATATAACTTAATAAACGAAGTTAATTTTTATAATCTTAGTTTTTTTACATTATTATATAAATTTAGTTAACTTTTATAAAACTTAGATAACTTGGTTAATATTTTATATTATTATTATTATTATAAACTTATTTAATTTTTATAAACTTTCTTGATTTTATTATATATATATATATAAATCCAGTTAACTTTTATTATACTTGGATAACTTTCTTAATATTTTATAATTTATTATTATTATTAGAAGTATATAATAGTTAATTTTTATAAACTTGGTTAATTTTAATACTACTATATATATTTAGTTAATTTTTATAATACTTACCTATCTTATGTTTTATATAAAACTAGTTAAGATTGGTATGTTTTACCAATTATGTAATCTTGATGTAGCTGTAAGCTCCCTCCCATTAGATTGATGATGGACTATCAAAGGCTTTTATAAAAAATTCAAATAAATATAAAAAGGAAAGCCTATTTTAGTGTGGTGGCATAAAACTAAAGTCAGACTAATCAATTTTTCAGCCTAATCAAAAACAGAATGGTAAGAGAAGAAGAAAACCCCTTTGTATCAGACTGTGATACACTTCAGTATCATGGAATGAACATTCTCCATAAAAGCTACAGCTTCTTTCTGGGAATTCAATTTTGAATGTAAACAATGTAACGCGCAACAAGTGATAACATATATGGTTACTGCTTCAGATTATAAATCTTCTAACCTGATCATTCTTCACAGCACTTGCTATATTTTCATCTAGAGAGCCAACATCGATCTATTCAACTCGTTTTTCTCAACCATGTCTAGTAACTGCGCACACATACAATTGAAGAACAATTTGTTAGTGTTATATTTGTTTCTTTAGTTGATCAGGTAGGGAATAAATTGAAATATTTTGTTCGACCTTGTTTTAAAATAGAATGATAATTAACAAGTATGTTAAAATGCCACCTACGCTTATTCTGGTTATTAGAAAATGAGCTAAAGCTTCCAATTCTTCACAAAACATAGTCACGACTCCTACCAGTTTTGTACGAGAAAATAAAGGTATATAGATCATCTCATTTTCTAAACAAAATTTTCCATTCTAAATACAAATATAGTTTGGGATAAAAAAGCATATAGTAAAAGTACAATTTATTCTAGAATCAATAATAATATATATAATTTAGACTTCTTAATTGTAAATACAAATCAAAACATAGGCATAAAGATGAAAATTTGAGTTTTATTTTATAATGACTCCAATTGAATTTAAAGATTAAATTATGGAGATAATTTGATGTGTAGTAAACTGTTAGAATCATTAAAAAATTAAGTGGCATAAAACCTCAGCCGCCATCAGCTCGTCTCGCGCGGACAATCTCTGCCGCTCTCTTCATCGCGCACGAGTCAACCAAGCCGCGCTTCCTTCTATCGCCATGGTTCCGTCGCCTTCCCTTCACCGTTGTCAACTTCAGGCGAGTGTTCAATCCTGTTTTTTCTTTTTTTAATGGCGAATTGATTGCCCGATTATGGTTTTTGAGACAAAGAAATGGGGAAATATTTAGAAAAATTGGCGGCCACAAAAAAAAAGTGCGCCTTAGTATGCGTTACACAACTAATTTACCCTCCAGATCCAAAAAAATTAAGATGTACAATAATGCCATAAAATAAAGCATTATCTATTGGCGGTATAAAAATACATTTTTCTTGTAGTGTTGGGCATTACCTCACATGCCTTGTCATACTTTTATTCCTATACGAGACCCCTACGATTTTGGTTTAGTGTTGTCGTATTACGACGCATCCCTATCCCCCGACGTGCTACTAGGATGTAAATGCATTAAGAGGGATTAATGTAAAACCTTAACGTTAAAAATATATTTATTTTACTAATTAGACATTATATATGTAGCGTATTCTACTACATATAAATATTTTGACGGATCCTTAAGAGATGGAAAATCCCGTAACATCTCTTGAGTTATTGCACTCACGTTATACATTGGATAGGAAATGTGAAACCCCGTAAACATCTTTGACGCCACGACACTCATGTTATATGCGATATCGATTTGACTCACATAAGGATATTTTAGTCCCAACTCTAGTGTTTTGTTTTTCATTACGCTCGGGTCAGCCTTGAGTTTTTTCAGCGCATTGAAGATCATTTTCTGGAGGATGAAGACGATTTGGTATATTATTACTATTATTATTCCATGCATCATGTTGTTATGCTGCATTATTTATTTATCCCTGTTGTATATATAACTCTGATAAATGTTGTATAAATTATAATCAAATGTATAATATAAACAGCTTCATGAACTGTTTATTTGATTATTATATTTTATCGTTCCATTGTAAGATTCTATGTTTGTTTTCTTCTTTTTTTCTTAATTAACCCCATTGATTATCTATTTTTCGGATTTTTTAAGTTAGACATGTGTGGATTATTGTCGATTTAACCTTCCGAAATGTGGGTCGTTACACACCATGTAGCCTTCCCCCGTTTTCTCTTTTTCCCTGTAGCATTCTAGAAACGTGAGTTTTTCATTTTCCATTTTTCTTCACCTCCTTTTACCACTTCCCCACCCGCACAGCTCTTCACCTCATCACCATCTTACCAGCCCAGTCGAGACTCCTTCCACAACCATAGCTTCTCGCCAAACTTCATAACCAAACTTTGGATTTTATGATTTAGATTAGCAACCTCCTTCTCTGTCACTTTTTCTTTTGTATTTATCTACCTGTTTTTGTCTAAAAATATGATTATTCCTTCCTTGCATGAGATGACGAACAATTGTTGTTGGAATTGTGCAAGAAATGTCCAGTATCTGACTCTTTTAATCGAACTTTCATTGTGGATCTGCTGCTTTAGCAATAAGTTCAAAAAAAACGCGTTGGTATTCTAGTGCGCTAAATCAAAGGTGAGTTTTCATAATTCACGGTTTATATTTTATTTTGTAATTAAATTGAAATCTAGTTAGTTGAATTAAATCTGAAATTGATATTGTGACATATTATTGAAATTGAATTGAATTTGAATTTAATGTTGACATTATATTATTTTATTGAAGTTAATATAATTGAGATAACTTGAAATCTAATTGTTTGAAATTTAGATATGAAGTTATATTGATTAAGATCTGAAATGAATTGAATTGAATATTGGTTGATAAGGTTGTATTGTTGAATAGTTGCTATGAATGTATGGTGATGATTTTAATTTATTATTCTATGTCATTCTCATTTATTGATTATTATGACACCCTATTGAAACTTTATCATACTCTATCATCATTAATTGTTTAAGGATGTTATGTTGATTAACTGTATTACTAAACTATGGAATTTAAACACCTTTGATATTTAGTATTGAAATAAAAAGATTTAAAACTGAAATTTTACTGTTACTGCCCTAGAATAGAAAAATCTAAATTGAACGTTGTTTTGTCCTTATTTAAAAAAATTTCACAAATGAATGTGTTTAATTTCAAAATTTTGATATGTTACAATAAATGATATTTCTAATAGGATAGTGTAAAATTGGATAGGATGTTTAAGTGTAGATTTATCAAAATAAAATATTTAATTAAATATGAATAAACATGTGATTTGTAAAAAGGTGTCGTTTTAACTTGGAATTTTTTTATGTAACTCCATCTTAGAAAAGGAAAAATATTTTGTAATGAAACCTACACCAAAATCTATCATTTAATAATTTCTATATTTTATTATTTGAAAATTGAATTATTAGAATTTTGAAACTTTGTAGAAACAATAAAATGATCTGAAACTTTTTCTATAGCACCTGCATATTATTTGAAAAATATTTAATAAGGAGACCTATATTTAGTTCAGCCATCTAATAATTTTAAGGATTAAATCTTTGTAATTAGCAGTTTGGAAATTAGGAAAAATTATCAAATTGATTTGGAAGAAATAGACAAATATAATATTTTAGTAGAAATTTTTAAGAAATCTAAAATTTAAATTGGTATTTATCTACAAATTTTTAGGCCTTTAATAATTTATTTAATTTAAAAACTAATGTATTTTGACTAGGAAAAATAATAAATATTTCTGGAAAATTTTGAAACTTTTTATGTAGATTCCTGAAGTAAAATGGAGAACTTTTCATGCTCAGCACATTTTGAAATTCGTAACTCATTTTGCTATGAAAACTAAATTGGAAAAAACATCACCCTTTATAAAACAAACGATTGTTTGTTAAAGAGACCGGGGCTGGATAATGACATACTCTATGTCATTTACCAAAACCACTTTCATAACTGTGTACGCGGAGAATGTTTTTAGAATATAGAGGTTGATTTGGCAAATGTTTGCTGGAATGAAGTAAGAGAACGATGATGGATGAGCCTGTCACTTGTGTCAGTTTGAAATGACTAAAACAGGAGCTATACCTAGCCAATGAGGTTAGCTACCTAGTGGACATCTTTCCCTCATATTACTATCTTGATTTTGAACTTGATTGGTGCACCTTGATTTTGGATTGATGGACGTGGTCAACCGTTAGAGGTTACGACTAGTAAGGGATGGCAAAACGGTAGTATCCTACTTTGGGCATTGCCTCACGTGCCTTGTCATACGATTATCCCTATGCGAGACCATTACTACTTTGTTTTAGTATTGTACCTATAGGGGACTCCCTAGCTACCGACGTTACTGGTTGTATTACAAGACCTACATAGACTACATGCTTAAAAATGTGTTAAGAGGAATTAATGTAAAGCCTTAACGCTATTTTAAGATTTACATTACTGATAAACATTACATGTATAGTATATCTTAGTATATAAAGATAGTTTGACGGATCCTTAGGAGATGGAAAATCCCGTAACATCTCTTAAGTTATTGTACCCTTATTTCTTGATTTGAATTTATTTACATAAGAATGTATAGTCCTGAGTCCCTGACTCGAGTCTATTGTTTTTTGTTATGCTTGGGTCAGCCTGAGTTGTTTCAGTGTTTTGAAGACATTTGTTTCTTGAAGATGAAGACATGGCTTGTAGACCGTATTTACTAATATTATTCCACTACATTATTTTGTTATGCCTATTAAATGTATAACTCTGATTATATTGTAATGGAAATCAAATATATATTGTAAAACCGCTTCATGAACTATTTATGTAATCATTATATTTTGTCATTCCGCTGTGAGATTCTATATATTGTTATCTTCTCTTCTTTGATTCTTATTACATACCCCATTGATAATTTGTTTTTTGGACTATTTGAGTTAGACATGTGTGTTTTATTGTCGACTTAAATCGTCCGAAATGGCATGTCATCACAGTTGGTATCGAAGCTTTGGTTGAGCGAACACCTAAGCCTATTGGGGCTAACTCATTAAGAGATAGAGTAATGGAATGCCCTATTATGAGTTGAGTGTACTATATACATAAGTGCATATTTGTTATTTCTTATATAATAGCTTTAAAGGTTATAAACAATTTTAAAATGATTTTATATGTAAGATTTGTAAATGTTTTGAAATATAAAGAGGAAAATATTCTTACATTGATTTAGTTAATATTTACAAATAGAAAGTGTGAACTTAACAATAAAATTAAAAATATAAACTTTAAAGTGCAAGCTTCAAAGAAAATAAATTTATAAGTGTAAATTTAAAAGAATGAAATTAAAATGTAACCTTAGTAAGATTCAAATATATGTTAAGAAAACCCTATTAAAACCTGTATTTTGTTGACATTACTTTGTATGTCTGTTTTGCCTGATTTCTTTGTATTTTAAGTTAATTCTATTTTGAATAAAAGATAAGAAATATAAAAATATCCGAAAAAAGGTATTATAACTGGAAATGTTTTATATAAAAGGTGATTTTATATATGTAGGATTTAGAAAATAAAGTTTAGAAATAAAGAGGATTTTGAATATATATATATATAGTCGTACTACTTATAAATATCTATGGGTACAAATATTTTTAAAAGAAATTTGCTTTGGACAGTTCGGGGAAACGTCTTGATTGGTTTTATGATAATTTAAATAATCTTCTAAGTGATGATCAAATGATTGTCTTGGCAAACGTTGTAGTGCACTTAGTAAATTATTCTCATTTTCATTGTACGATTGGAACGAGTTCAAATCCGAACGAACTTAAAGCAAGTGACAGTAGATAATTGTTACAACTATTTTTTTCAATATATAGTAATATTTAAAATAAAACCCGGGTATTTAATTCTAAAAGTTCTTGAAAAGAAATATGGGAAAAGCATTTTGATATAATGTGTTTTAATTGTACAAAATTTTGATATAAGTTATGTAAATTCTCAGATTTAGGATGAATAATTTAAACCAGATTTAAAATATATAAAATTGATTAAGAAGATTTTAATAAACATTATCTTATTAAAACCATGTCTTTGTTTTGCATCTAAATTGTATAAACTATTATATGTTATTGGGCCTTCATCTGAATTTAAAAGAAGAAAAAGTTTAAAACTAATAATCGGTACATACTCTCAGGACATAGTAGAGTATCATATGAGTCTAAACTTAAGTTATATTTATGAAATGTTTTAATAAATGATTTATTAGTAAAATAGATATATTTTGAGTAAATAAATGTGGGAAAAAAAGTTAGTATTAAGATTGAATAAATAAGTTATCCTATAGGGTAAGAGCCATAAGTTGGACTTGATTTATTTTTCGCATGATCACCCTTGATCTACAATTCGAGTACAGGAATTCTAGGTGATTTACACCGATCAGATTAGGCAGTTTCACTAGATTCTCAATGACAAGTATTTGAAATGAATTCTTGAGTTAATGCGGATGTTTTCTATCTTAGTTATAACTATGTAAGAAAAATAATGGTATCGACTCAAGGAATCAAATCGAAGTCTGCACTATAGAAGTTAAAGTGATCTGTACTAGGTTGGATAATAAATGTATGTATCCGAGTAATGATAGGAGCAAATATTGCAAGCATATGTTTCATGCATATCATATGGCTTAAGAAATTATCAAGGTGTGTTGTCTTAGGGAAATTTAGGGAATAATTTTCAAATTTTGTTCTGAGATAGCTTAGGTAATCTTCTAAGTAATAACCAATGACTGATGAGCGCAACGGTATGTTTAGGAAGTTATCTCCATCTTTGAGCAATCCAAAAGGTTGTGAACCAGAACAAACATTTAGTTTTGATTAGTTATTAAATATATTGAATAATGTTAAATGTTGGTTTGTTTCTTTGTAAATTTTTGTTATGAAATTCCGGGTCGTTATATCTTTCCCCTCTCTTAAAAGGATTTTTCCCAAATTTCAAATAATGGATTTAATAACTTAAAAAGCTCTCTTTCTAAATATAAGTAATGATGTTGATAATTATTTTCAAATATTTTACATATATTTATAATGATGTTTGAGGTAAATATTTAAATGGTATTTACAAGTGATATTTACCTTACGTGAAGTAAGGAATTTTATAAATGAATTTTTGTAAAGTATTCAAATTTTGAAGATTATTGATTTGACATAAATGAGATTTATATAAGTTTTCTCCAAGTATAAAATTTAGAGATATTATAAAAGAGTCATATATAAAAAAATTCCATTTTGAAATTTTATGATAGGAAAGAAATGATTGGAAAGTTATTATTTATAGTATGATATGTTTGGAAAAAATTTGAATATTTATTTTTAGAAAGAAAAGTTTTCCAAGTATTTCACTTGGTGTTAAAACTGATCTACTAAGTACATAGAGATTCTTAGGCATGTGTCTAACTAACGTATGACTAAAATTCTTTAAGAACAAGGACGTATATAACATCCCTCAAGGGACTGTTAACATTAACAGATCTCACTTTTGTTGCTTGAAAACAATTCTGGTGATGACTACAGCATCACCGATGTTCATTTTGGATCTCGAAATGGGAAATGTATAACAAACAAGTTAATACACTAAGCATATATAAAGTATTTTGAAAGGTATTTGAAAAAAGTTTTGATTATTTTAAATGTATAAGCAAGAAAGTTTACTTGTTTTATAAGTCGATTATTTTGGTAGAATATATCAAAATGCTAGATTCTTGCTTCATTCCTTTTCGAGGACGAAATTTTTTGAGTGGGGGAGATTGGAACAACCTACATTTTTAACCATTTAAAAATATTAAATTGAACAATTTTTTGGATAAAATTGTTAGAAATTAAAATTTTATGATTTCATTGATGTAAAATATATTAGAATATAGGTTGTGATCTTAAATTGATTTCTTATTAATAATACCAATTTGCAAAAAGATAAAAGGTAACATATATTAAAATATAATTTAATGATATTGTTCTGTATGTAATTAATATCATGGATTTGAATAATAAATGTTAATTTTAATAAAGAATAGAATGGATGATTTTATTAAAGGAGAAAGCATAGGTTTATTTATTTGAAACGTATTTTAGCATAAAGATTTAATACATGTATAAGAAATCAATTATTTAGTAAGTAATTTCTAACTCTTGTTTGTATACAATAATATAAATATGTTTGAATTACTATAAAAAAATACAATTGTTTATTTCTTGACCCATAATTTAGGGTCCATTTAATAATTTAATATTGAATTTAATTGCAATTAATTTGATGAGGAATCTTTCAATAAAAAAGAAAGAGAAGTTAATTGCAATCAAGGGCATTAAATAAAACAAAAATACATGTGTTGTAACGACCCGGATTTTCCGTTGTTCGATTTTGAATATTTAAATGGTTTAAATATTGGATTTAGGATTATAATTTAGTTAGTAAGATTTTAAAACTGGAATTTCAAGTGATTTCACCAATTTTTGAAATCGTCAATTTAATTGACGCGTTAAAATAGCGATCCGTGGCACAGTCTCGGAATTCAACGAAACCAGTTCCATTGGGTCCGTAATAGTGTATTATTATCGAATTTCAAATTTCGTAGCATTTGGAGTTATCGTTTGGTCGTACGGGATAGAAACACGCTAAAATTTATATCGAAAATTCAATATAATAATTAGGTCCAAAAAGCTATCTTCTCCATACGAATGAATTGGGACTCGAAACCTTTTCCATTGCATTCGAAATAGGGGTATAACATTATAAACGCCTAGCGGCATGCCTCCATAGGGGTTCAAAATTTCCGTAATACGAAAGTGGGATATTTAGAATAAAAATAAAATATATATATTCAAGTCAAGGTCAAATCATGGCCGTCTTCCTCAGTTATAACGTGTACGCTTCCTTTACCTTTTCAAACACGCCATGCCCTTCACCTATAACTCGCGCATCCCCCTCTTCCTTCAGGAAATCAAAACCAAAATTTAAAAAAAAAATCCCCTCGTCTTTTGAAAATCAAATCGGCTTCGTATATAAAAAAGAAAAAAGAAATCTATCTGCAGCAAGTCGCGAGCCTTTCTCCAGGCGCGTGGAAGGGACGAAGAGCGGTGGCAGTTCATGTTCGAGGCAGCGACGCTTAACTTCTATCGGTGGTTGTAAGTGATGGGTTTTCTCGTTTTGGTTGCGATGGGGTCGTGGGAGGGCTATGCGATAGTGGACTGCGCGCGCATGATGGAGAAGGAGGGTCGAAGGCGAACGAGGTAGGCTCGAACTCGAGCATGACAGTGTCGCGTTTCAGGTGATGGTCGTATGCGAGTTTAGGTGAGGATTGGGGTGCTCGTCGCGGCTAGATTGAAACAGAGGTCAGGGTTTCTCATGTAGTTCACGCAATGGTTGATGTTCAAGGAGCAGCAGATTTCGATAGCAGCATACTTCGATAGCAGCAGTGGTGGAGTGGAGTTGTTCAGGCGGAGATGGTGATTGGTGGTTGAAGTCAAGATGGTCGAAATGCAGACTGCAGTCACGATCGAAGAACGTGGGTTCAGGTTGCGGTTCGTTTTTTTCTTGCCTGGAAATAAACGATGTTGGAGGTATTAATCTATAGCTAATTTAAAATTTATAGTTAGTTACTTAAATTAGAATTTGAAACTGTGATAGCTAATTAAATTTAATAAAAATTCATACGAGGTTAAACCACATAAGATCGGCAGTGTTGGAATTTTTTCGAAGTCAGTTGGAATTAAATTGGATCGATTAACAAAATAAAAATCAAGGTGAGAAAACTCTCACTCATTTGGATTACCAAAATTTAAAATTTAAATAGTTGAAATTAAATTTTGGATGCTAGTTGAATTTATAAAATTTATTGTCTTTTGAATGATATAATATATATAGTAATACACACACACACACACTAGTATTTGGAGTGATATTCCTGCACATTATAGCGGATGAGACCCTATGCGCCCCGCATAATAGCGGATGACCCTATATACCGCGATACCCCCCTCGAAGTGGGATTGGTATTTTTATTATTGACTAACATCTTTGGATGCAGAGAAACAGGTTGGAGGGATCCAACTGGATTCCTTAAAATGTTGATTTATATATATATATATAATATATATGATGCGTTAGAATAATCGGTTATAGATTATTATTGTGATTGAATAATTGTATGCCATGGTAACACCAGCCTAAATTTTGGTATTTTAAAATACTATAAATATTATTTTGAAATTGAGGGATTTAAAGGAGGTTTTGAATATAAAATATTTATATCGAAATTTAGACTATTTCAAAAGAAGTTGATTTGAAAAAAAATATAATTTGATTTTGAGTCTACTCAACTATTCAAGAAAAATATTACAACAGAGATTTTAAATAAAAATATTTATATAGAGGATTTTGAATAATGAATTTTAAATTGATATCCTGAAAAATATAGAAAGGAGTTGAAATTGATATTATAATGGGTTTGAAAAAAATAAATGGAATATATTTAGGAAAATGATAGTCAGTTGATAAATTGGGATTATAGATTTATGATGTGAATTTATATCGAGTTATGGAAATTGTTGGGAAAGAAATAGTGGAATCTATTTTTGAATATGAGAATGGTGATAAAATTGAGATATAATCGATGTGATACGAATCGAGAGGGATTTATAAATTGAAATTGGCGATGTTGGATTTTTAAAATAAATTTTTGTCGATAAATTAAAAATTGTTTAAATGGGATTTTTAAATTACTATGCTATATAACTTAAACTATTATTTAGATTTAGAATATTTCGAAAGGTTAGTTATTATAATATTTAATATTTATTGAAATAAATTCTAATTTTATAATTCATCTTTGTAAATTAATTAGTTATTTGGAAATGAGTTATCGATGTTATTTAAAATGTTTGATATTTTAAATTTACTAAAACATATTTTTAAAAATAGACTATTATTCTTTAAAATACTTATTATTATATATATATATATATAATTTTAAAAGATTGCAATTTATTTATAAATTCTCTCGAGATTGGAAACGAAGTTTATTAAAACAGATATGATTTTAGAAGTGAAATCTTATAGGGGATTCTGGGAAACTAAAGGAAATTTCCAAGCGTTAAAATACGAGAACTTCGCAAATGGAGTAAACATTCATAGAAAGGAAGTTAGAAATGGATAGTTGAGAGTAAAGATAAGCATAATCGATTTTGGAAATTTTATGAATTAATGAATTCCGGGGCTTATAGAATTGTTAGAAAAAAGGGGTTAAGGAAATTACAATAAAATTTGTAAAGGAGTTTGAGAAATAGGAAATAAAAAGACTATTTCCTAAATATTAGAGATAAAAGAATCTTAGGGATATATTTATAAACATTCCTAAGTATTGGACGAGGAGGGTTTGAAATATTTAACTTCGAGATTATTATAGAAATATTTTCAAAAGGGGATAAATTAAAAGAGGGAAGCGAGGAAGATATTCTAAGTATTGAAATGACTCGGAAATATCATGTTAAGGATATAAGAATTTGAATTTGATTTCAACTATTGACATATTGGAGTTGTTTGGATATATATGTCTTAGTAAAGATATTTTGAAACAAATGGTTGAAGAATTATAAAATAAGGCCTAGTGTTTGCTTATGGATGTTTTATTGATAGTTAAATAACAGACTATCAATATTGGCCAATTTCGTTAATCGTTTCGAAGAGTCCGAGATCAGATTTAATTATCTGAAAACCATTTCGATCCGGTTTGAACGTTACGAATGAATACCGTGAAGACGGTGATTCGGTTTGTCCAGACCCAGGACAACCTGTATGAACGAATGCTACCAGAACATCGTCATTCGAGGACGATGAGCATTCTAAGGAGAATTGTTTCTTGAAAGGTAACGCTTAGCCTCAAGCCTAATCAACCGGGAATGACTAAAACAGGGGAGGTGCAGCAAAGCTAAGTGGGTCGCACCCAATTAGGGTATGCTATCACTTTTCTAGATGTCCTCGGAAACCTTTATATTATGGATATGGTTGTGCATGAAAGAAGGAGCGCTCGATAGTAAGGGTGGGAACACCCGGGGTGATAACATATTCGGTCTATTCAGGTTAGGGGTAGGCCGGTCTTGTGTAGCAGGATCCCGACGATGGTCCTCGGTACATTGTTCTAGAGGTGTACTGTGATGGGCAGTACCCCAATGGTCCAGTCATTCGTATGGAATCCATTCTCCAATACGAGCTTACGGTTTTGTTTGTAGATCCTAGTATGCTGGAATTTAATTAATGTAACAATTTCGGCTATTTGAATAAGTATTTGTACTTAGACACTATTATAATATCACTGGATTTTCTATAAAATGTTTTGGTTGTCGTAAGGGAAAAACCCATCGTGTTTATGTGTGACGCGGTCTTACGAGATACCTTTGTTTTTCAAAGGATTTTGATAACTTTAATAATTCAAATTGAGTGTGTTTTCTAACGCTGGTTTTCCAGACTGACTTGGGTGTTATTTTATTACAATGCTCGGGTCAGACCGAGTATTACAGTTTCAGGTTAGAATGCTACGGAGCTCAGGAGGTGAGCTGGATGACAGAGACGTACCTCCGTACTTGGCTTATATTTCTGCTGTGTAAGGACAAGTTATATAACTATCCAGTTTGATGTCTTGATTGTTGTGCTCTGATGATTGTAAGTATAAAACAATTACAGATTCTTTTGTATAAAAATCTGTTATTATATATCATATTTTGTTCCGCTGCGATTGTGAGATTCTGTGTTTGTTGTTCTATTTTCTTCTATCCTTTTCTTCTTCTTTACCTTAGTTATTCGCTCTTTCGTACAATTTGGGTTGAACAAGAGTAAATTATTATCAACTCAAAGGGTACGGAACTACGGGTCGCTACGTGTGTATATTAAAATAAAATGAATGGTCTAAATAAAAATAAAAGAATATTTTGAGAAAAGTAAATTAAACATGTCATTTTAAAGTTAAGCATAATTTTATAAAAAGAAAAATTTTGAATTTTGAAATAATATTTTACAACCGTTAAATAGCAGTGGTAGGCGGTACGGAAGTGATTTTAACGCCAACCTTAAAATTTATAATAAATTAAAATTATGTGATTAAAAATGTGTTTTAGTATGTTAAAAAAAAAGAATTTATTAGTTTATTTTGGAAATTTGTTCTGTTTTCAATTCTAGTTCAATACCGATTAATATGTAAGTGAAAAACAAATTATTTTTCGAATGTACATCATCAAATTCCGATTTTTCTAGCTTTGTTTATTGTGATTTAAGGATTGTTTATATGTTTTTTGGTAGTGTATTTGGCGAAAACAACAAATTTTTGATGCATTTGTTGAAGCATAGATCTTAGCTTGTCATATTTTTCATCTTCTCTCAATGATCGCCTCGATATTTGTATATCTGTATTTGGACGTCCGATGACGGACGTAGGGATTTGTTTTTATGGTTTCACGGTCATTGAACTTTGTCCATTTTAAAAATTTTGATTGTTGCCTATGCGCATATTTGTTATTTCTCACGTTGTTTTTTTTGTTTTTGTTTTTGAAATTGAAGCTGCGTTCATTTGTTTAAAATCCGGACCCATAAAATTTGAGTTGTGTGGATAGATTTGATTGCGCCTTTGCAATTAGCTGACCCTGTTAATCCTAATCCCAGAGTTTTACTCCCTTTTAGACCTTAGATATCTCTAATTTTGTGCTAACATTTTCAGCCGCCTCTCTCTCATTTTTCTATCCCTCTATTCTTTGCTTCATTTTCTATGCTTGCGTATTTAATTTCCACCTTCCCCACGCATCAACCCAACATCACCCACCCTCCAACGTCCTCTTCGCCTAGAACTTTCCTACCCCACCAATCTCCGCCTGCAACCTCAACTCCGCCACCAGGCCCAACCACTACGTCAGCCTTCCACCATTTTCTCTTTTTCCCCTTAACATTCTAGAAACGATAGTTTTTCATTTTCTATTTTTCTTCACCTCCTTTCACCACTTCCACACCCGCATTGCTCTCCACCTCATCACCACCCTACCAACCCAACGAGACTCCTTCCACAACCACCTCCTCTCACCAAACTTCAGATTTTATGATTTAGATAAGCAACCTCCTTCTCTGTCACGTTTTTTTTGTATTTTATCTACCTGTTTTTGTCGGGAAATATGATTATTCCTTCCTCGCTTGAGATGACGAACAATTGTTGTTGGAATTGCGCAAGCAACATCCAGTATCTGACTCTTTTAATTGAATTTTCATTGTGGATCTGCTGCCTTATCAACGAGTTCAAAAAAAAACACATTGGTATTCTAGTACTCTAAATCAAAGTTGAGTTTTTATAATTTACGATATATATTTTCTTTTGTAATTAAATTGAAATCTGTTTAGTTGAATTGAATCTGAAATTGATATTGTGACATATTATTCAAATTGAATTGAATTTGAATTTAATGTTGACATTGATTATTTAATTGAAATGAATATGATTGTGATAACTTGAAATTTAATTATTTAAAATTTAGATATGAAGTTATATTGATTAAGATCTGAAAGAGCTGAATTGAATGTTGGTTGATATGATTATATTGTTGAATAGTTGCTATAAATGTATGGTGATGATTTTAATTTATTATTCTATGTCATTCCCACTTATTGATTATCATGACACCTATTGACACTTTATTATACTCTATCATCATTGATTGTTTAGGGATGTTATGTTGGTTAATTATATTACTAAATAGTGAATTTAAACACCATTGAAATTCAATATTGAAATAAAAATATTTGAAACTGAAATTTTACTGTTTTGGTCATAGAATAGAAAATCTAAATTGAACGTTGTTTTGTCCTAATTTGAAATTATTTCACAAATGAATATGTTTAATTCTAAATTTTTGATATGTTACAACAAATGATATTTTGAACAGGATAATCTAAAATTGGATAGGAAGTTTACATGTAAATTTATCAGAATAAAATATTTAATTAAATACGAATAAATAGGTGATTTGTAAATGTGTCATTTTAACTTGAAATTTTTTATGTAACTCCATCTCAGAAAAGGACAAATATTTTGTAAAGAAACCTACACCAAATTCTATCATTTAATAATTTCTGTATTTTTGTAACGACCCGTAATTTTCCGATAATTAAATTATTGAATTTAATAAGATTTTGTAATTTAATATTGGATGGAATAAAAATTTATGATTTATTAATAAGAAAAATAACTAGAATGTAATGTCAATAATGTTAATTTAAGTTAATTGATAACTATTTTAATGCAATCTCAATTAATTGGAATGATTGGAAAGTTATAATTAGTCATAAAGTGTAAATGGTAAATAAACCAAAAGTTGTATTAAATGGTGAAATTGTATGTAATTAATTGGAATTGATTAAAATAGAATAATTAATTCGTATGTGAATTTATTAGTTTTGTTTGTTAGCAATAAACATAGAAATGTGTTTGAAATCGTAAGTTGTAACAATTGTTTAATTATCGTTTCACTATTTAATCCGTTGAAATTTAATTGGAAATCAATTGCAATTAATCTATTTAAATACTGCAGTTAATGTGAATTAAGATGGTAACTGTGGAATATTGATGTAATAAATGATAAACTAATGTTAACTACGTCCATAAAGTAATGATTGATTGAATAAAAAGATTGAAATTAAAATGAATCGATTTATTGGGTCTTAAATTATAATTAATGGATTTATTGGAATTGGAATTGGAACGCTGTAATTAGCACAATATTAATAGTTGAATTTGACATGGAAATTCGTTTTAAAAGATTTTAAATTACTTAGTAATAAAAAATGATAAAATTGCTAGTTATTAAATTTGAAATTAAAAAGTGATTTAATCAATTTAATAATAATTCATTTAATTAACGTGAAAATAACCATTTTGGCCACTGTCTCGAATTTCGACGAAACCAGTTTCATCGGATCCGTAACAGTGAATTATTGTAGGATTTAAAGATTCGTACCGATCAGACTTGTCGTTTGATCGTGTGGGCTCGAAACGCGTAGAAATTAATTTAATGAAATCAATTTAAATAAGCTGATTTTAAAAGCTAACTTCTGCATACAATGGAATTAGGACTTGAAACTTGTTCCATTGAGTTTAAAAATATCGAAAACCTATATTTCGATATATTGGATGACCCATTTTCGTTTTGGAAACGAAACGGGCTTTTCGGGTCGTTGTTATCGTTTCGATCCAACCCTGCCTATATATAGATTGTTATAAACCCTAATTGTTTCTCATTTTATTATTTTTGTACGTACATCTTCTTCCTCCTTCTCAAATGATAAAACATCAAACATAATTCCCAAATTCCAAAACCTAATTTCAAAAAAAAAATATGTTGCTCCATGTTTACTTCATGTCAGGAAGAGGTTCGCTTTGAGTTCCAGAGGCGAAAACCCTACAGCGACTTCGGGTCAGAGAGAGTTCCATGCCAAACAAGGCGGATCTGATCGCGCTTCAAGTTCTAGAGGCGAACACCCTACAGCGACTTCGGGTCAGGAGCCAAATGACTCGGGTCTCGGGTCATTTTGGCAAAAACTCAAAGTAAGCACCGGGTAATTGAGGCGGTGATCCGAAGTAAGACCCGAAGTCGAATTTTTCCAATCTTCTAACGTTAATAACTTTTGCATACGAGCTCAGATTCACGTGCAGTTTTCTCCATTGCGATCGTATTGAAATTCCAGACATTTGGCAACTAGTTTGGATGAATCCTGAGATTGTTCAATTTTGGGCCTTATTTTGGATTTCAAACCGATTTGAAATCAAAGGTGAGTGTTTTAATCCACTCACTACTACTAAATTATCTTATGTTAGTTAGATTAAATTTATGATGTGATTAGAAATTGATTGGTTGATGTTTGGTATATTTAAATTTTCATTCTAGTTAAATATGACCTTTATTGCATTTAAATCGCCATTTAATTTAATATTGAATTTAATTGTCAATTGAACACCTGTTGATGATAATCAGATAATTGATGTTATTTATTGGTTGATTGAATGGTGATTGTGATGGATGTTTGAGTGTTGATACTGGATGACTGGATGTTATATTTACATTGTTATAACACTGCAAGTTCCCTTAGTTTATTGTTTGAAAATCTCTATGGGTTGAAATGATACATACCCGAACGATTTATAGATTAGAAAAAAATTGTTATGGGTTGAAATGATAAACCCAAGCGATTTTATGGATTTTGAATTTTATTCGGGATTGCGGGTTGAAATGATATATATCCGCAAAATATAAAATATTCACGGATTGAAATGATAAATATCTGTATCACTTAACCATAGGGTAGAAAATTATATACGGACACCGGATTGGTTAAATTAAATGATTTTAAATCCTTAAATTTTGAATTTAGTTAAATGATATTTTGAAGAAAATTTGATTTATATAAACTGAATTATTTTTGAAAATTCGAGTTTTAAATGTGAAATTGGAATTGGTTTAAATTGAAATTTTAAAGTTAGATTTGAAGTATAAATGAAATTTATCGAAATTGAGTTATTGAAAATGTAACTTTGAAATCTACTAAATTTGAAATAGTTGGATTTATTGTTCGAACTTGGATTTGAAATCGATATTGATTAAATGGTTTAAATGAGAATTTGAATTGAAGGACAAAATTTAGTTTGTTGATTTGAAAGCTGGACATGGTCCAGATGTGTTGAAATGAAAAATAGTTTAATTTGATATTAATTTCAAATTTACCATTTTAATATAAACTATATATAAATATATTATTTTAAATCCTGATTATTTAGATTTTCAAACTATTAAACTAATTTAATCTATTTTAAACTATTTCAAACTATTTTAATCAATTTAAACTATTTTAATCTATTTAATCCAATTTAATCTATTTTAACCTATTTTAAACTAATTAATCCATTTTAATCTATTTTAAATCTATTAAATCTGTTTTAAATCTATTTTAAATCCATTTAAACTATCTTAAATCCATTTAAACTATTTTTATTCTATTTTTTTTACTATTTAGAGTATTTTTACTATTTAAAAATTTATTTTAACTATGTTAAACTATTTATAACTATCTAAACTATTTTCTAAATTTCAGACTAAGTAAAGTGGAAGTGTTTATATTCAAATCCTTGATTTAAAAGCGAATACAGTTAAATGATGTTATAACCTTAGTTGGGATTTAAATGACATATTTGATTGAATATGATGATTTTGATATGAGGGTTTAACCTATTTTGGAAGTATGATTTTGAAAGAAAATATGATTTTGAAAGTGATATGATTTCAAATGTGATATGATTTCGAAGGTGAATATGATTTCGAAAGTGAATATGATTTCGAAAGTGATATGTTTGAATCGAATATGATATTTTGATATCAATTATGAGTTGACTTTTGAAATGTAAAAGAACCATCCGGTGTGAAATAAGCGATTGGTTGTTAAAGAGATCGGGATCGGATATTGTCGTACTCTCTGCCAATACCGAAAACCACTTTAACAACTGTGTACGTGGTGGAGATTCCAGAATGAAGTAGGATGGTTTGGCAAACGATTCTATATGAGGTATTTATGTAGCCCTGACTTCCGTGAATCAGCTTGATGTGGCTAAAACAGGAGCTATACCGGGCCAAGTGAGGTCGCTCCTCCTATCGGGCACATTTCTCCGATACCATATTATTACTTTGTGATTGATTTGGTGGCCACCCCTCGATTTTGATTATGGGAGTGTGTTCCAAGGTGGGCGGTAGTAGCTGCTATGCGTTACCACCAATCCGGGAGTGCAAATGGTAGAATCCTACCCTGGCATTGCCTCGCGTGCCTTATCACATACATTATCGCGCCTTCTACGAGTTTGGTTTGTACTGTATCTATGGAGTGCCCTCTGATAGCCCTCCAGTTTATGGAGGAATTATGGTACTGTATAGACTACGGGAATATATAAAAATGTGTTAAGGGGGATATGGGTAACGCCTTAACGCTATTTTAATATTTTACTTTACTGTAGACACTATTATAATAGCGTATTGTACTATGTATGTAGATAGTTTAACGGATCCTTAGGAGATGGAATCCCGAACATCTCTTAAGTTATTGCACTCACGTTTACTGGATAGGAGATGTCAAAACCCGTAAACATCTCCAACGCCATTACACTCGTATTTATTTACTGTTGATTTAACTTACATAAGATCTTTTAGTTCTGACTCGAGTGTTTTGTCCTTTCAATTCCCTCGGGTCAGTCTGAGCTTTTTAGTATATCGAAGACTGCTTTTCTGAAGGACGAAGATGAAGATTTAATACTATTATTATTTATTATATTATTTCCACTGCATCATGTTGTTCTGCTACATTGTTATTTATTTCTGTTGTATGTAACTCTAATTCTATATTGTAAAAGTGTAATCAAATGTTATTTATAAACAGCTTCATGAACTGTTTATTTGATTATTATATTTTGTCATTCCGCTGTGAGATTCTGTGTTTGTTTTTCTTTCTTTCTCTGTATTTCTTATTTACCCCATAACAATCCTCTCTTTTGAATGGTTTGAGGCCGACATGTGTGGTTTATTGTCGATTTGAACCGTCCAAAAAGGTGGGTCGTTACAATTTTATTCTTCAAAAATATGATTATTGGAATTTTGTAAAAACATTAAAATGATCTGATACTTTTTTGTATCACCTGCATATTATTTGGAAAATATTTAATAAAGAGACCTATATTTAAATTTAGCCATATAATAATTTTAATGATTTAATCTTTGTAACTAGCAGTTTGGAAATTAGGAAAAAATATTATATTGATTTGGAAGAAATTGAAAAATCTGATATTTTATTGAAAATTCTATATAAATGTTTCAAGAACTTTGAAATTTAAATTGGGATTTTCCTGTAAATTTTTAGGCCTTTAATAATTTATTTAATGGAAAACCTGATGTATTTTGACTGTGAAAAATATTAAATATTTCTAGAATTTTTGAAACTATTTCTGTAGATTTCTGAAGAAAAATGGAGAACTTTTCATATTCGGCACATTTTGAAATTCTTAATTGACTTTGCTGTAAAAATTAAATTGGACAAGACAACACCCTTTATAAAATGAACGATTGGTAGTTAAAGAGATCGGGGCCAGATATTGGCATACTCTCCGTCATTTACTTGAACCACTTTAATGACCATGTACGTGGAGGATGTTTCTAGAATGTAGAGGTTGATTTGGCGGACGTTTGCTAGAATAAAGTAAGAGAACGATGATGGATGATCCCAACACTTGTGTTAATTTGAAATGACTAAAACGGGAGCTGTATCTGGCCAATGAGGTTACCTACCTCTAGTGGACATCTTGATAGTGTATTACTCATGGCTGCTAGGGGCACTAAGGGGTTACATATCGATAGTTTTTGGATAACTATGAAATGACTTACTCGAGAGTATTCTTTTAGTTAATATAAGTAAAGTCAAATAGAGAATCTCGAAGTGAGGATATTACATGTCTCGACTTAAGAATAATGTTGAACTTCAATGTGTATACCACACTTTGATTATATTTAAACCATGGTACGGTGTCCATCGAACGACTATAGTTGCGCTTGAGTTGAAGTATTGGAAGTGAAACATTATTCAATAGAGAATCCGTCTCCTCAAGTATATTAGGTCAGTATCATGGCGAACTGAAATCAACTCAGTGTCCAAGTATTTGGCTAGAACAGTTCGATTAATAATAATTGTTATTATTGAACTAAGGACTTTGTGTTTGGATCAAACAAGTTGAATGTGGACGACACTGGAATTTTGATCAAAACTAAATTCGATAAGTCCTAAAGTAATATAGTTTTGACGAAGAGAATTAATGTAAATAATCGTTATTATTAGGTACTACTTATAATGTTGAAAACTGATTTTACCAAAAAATGTGTAAGCGATAAATTTTTCCAAACTATCACACCACTAGTGTAACGATCCATAAATTAATAGATAATTAATTAGGGAAATTAATTATAAGAATAATGGTTATTTGATATAATTAAGGCATTAAATAAGAAAATAAATGAATTAAGCAAAGTAAATATATGTTGAGCATTTATTTACTTATGTATATATGTGAGATTAAAGTAAAAGAAGGAAATTATTGAACGAAAATTTAGGGTATCCGATTAAATAAGCTATAATTATGTTTGACCCCATGTATTAAGGAAAAGTATAAACATTTGAGTAAAGGAGTTTTTTTATTAATTTATAGTTAAGAGTGATTAAAAAGTAATCGAATTTTACATATGTGAAAAGGGAAAATTATTGATGGATAATCAAGGATAAATGGAAAATAATAAAATGCGGCCATGTATGAGATAAATTTAAAAAGAGAGGATACTATAAAGACGAAAACTAATTAATCAAATAGGGTAAGAAGACCTAAAACCCTTACTATATAAGTGCCACTAAACATATCATCCTCCTCGTTTTTATATTCATTCTCTATAAATTAAAACAAAAGAAAATAGCCTGCCACCATTATCAAGGATAAAAAGAAGAAGAAAAGAGATAAATTAAGGAAACATAAAGGTTTCAAAGATCAAAGCTAAACAAGGAATTTAAATGAGTAATACAAAACCATTTTTAGCTTATTCATCGAGTTTGATTTTCGGTTTTGATTTAATATGATGGAGCTCATATGAGTTATTGTTCAAATAAAGCAAATGAGGTTTTAATGAATGTTTTAGGAAAAATAGATAAATATGTGATGTTCAGATGCAATTCCTTGCTCTAATGATTTTGAAGTACCATGAAAATTTAATACGAAGGATAAACATGTTTTTAGAAATGGGTTTTGTTTTGAAGGATTTTCCCAACACTATAATATTTATTTTTAAATTTTTAAAAGGAACCTGTGTCTAAATAAGAGAAAATGGCTTAAATGGAGAAACTTGGGTTAAAAATTATGTTAAAGTAATTGTTCATCAATTTTTAGGAATTCAAAAATATTTTTCTAAATACTAATAATCATTTACGGAAGCATAATTGAAATGCCAAAACTAAGTATGAGGCAACTTAGACCTAAGTAATGCATAATATTTACATGATTTAATAGCAAGGGGACAATATCTCATAATTTTACTATAAACCTAAATGAAGATGCTGTTATTAACAGAAAGTGGAGTCTAAACGTATCAGATGACACATGGAAATGTAGTAACAGATATGCTAGACTTTATCTGATACGGAGCTGAAGGGGCGACCAAACGTTAAGAAAATAAAGTAAGTATCTAAAATAGAAGGTAGTGAATTGCCATAGGCATTATTGACTTTTAGGGAGAGTCGATACTATATAGGATGGTACTGTGCTAAAAGGAACAAACGTTTACAATGGTCTGAAGTTGAAAGGTGTTGATAAAAACCACGCCGAAAGTCGAAAGGCGCAGTAGGGAACTACGCCGAAGGGGTGAAGTTGTTTGAGCCGAAAGCATAGCTAAAGCCAAAAGTAGGCGAGAACGTCCTATGCTGCAATATGAGTAAAGCATACTACGCCACAGTACGGATGAGGGCTGGGTTGTACTTTACCAAATGGAACTGGGAACCGAAACCTAATGTGTGATAATTAGGTAAAGCTCCAAAAGCTTAGGAAGATTATGTAAAAGAAGAACTCACATTTGAATACAGGTTTAGTGAGGCAATTGACAATGAATGGGGAAACTCACTCGAATGCATACCTAAGGAAGGTGAGAAGACGCATTGAACTTCTAAAAGGATATGGGACATCCAGGAGGATTGTACGCCCTCATAACTGCATGTGGCCAATTCTTTGTAGTGTGAACAAACAAAAATGAAGCTGCATGTGGCTGGTTCTTTGTAGCATAAATTTAAATAACAACGAGATTGCATGTGGCCGGTTCTTTGTAGTGTAAATTAAATAGTACTGAGACTGCATGTGGCTGGTTCTTTGTAGTATAAATTTAAATAATAATGAGACTGCACGTGACTAATTCTTCATAGTGTAAATTAAATAAAATAAAAACTGCATTTGGCTGGTTCTTTGCAGTATAAATTTAAATAATAACGAGAGTGCCCGTGGCTGGTTCTTTGCAGTATAAAAATTAAATATACCGAGACTACACGTAGTTGATTTTTTTAGTGTAAATTTAATGAAACTAGGGCTGCATGTGTCCGATTCTTTGCAGTATAAACTAAAGAAAAAACCAAACTTCGTAAAGGCACATTAAGCAACTAGACCAAAGGGAAGTACCTTCGGTAGTTGGGTTTTATGCGCAGTTTTAAAGAGAGGGTTAGGTAATGGTTTGGTCGAGGCTAGTATCACACGTGGTTTTTGGGAGTGGTCTAAATTTGACTTATATATTGCTTATGTTATATTATGTAATATGTATTTTTGTGAGGGAAAAAGTCGTTCTGCAGTTGGTGGTGTGGTCTCACTATACGTTATGCTTTGGGTAAAGGTAATATTCACTCGAAATTTATGTATGACCAGTGTTTTTATTGTTGTTTTCCCCACAACCTAAGGGTATTTATTTGAGTAGACTGAGTTTATGGTTTAGATAGGTATCTTAAGAGCCTTAGGAAGAAGATCGAAGATGAAAGCAGGAGGATTTTTTTAGTTAATGAAGACTATTTATTTCCATTATTTAAAGAATTAGGGACAAAATCATCATATGTTAGCTCTACGCTCTACTATGTTATTTTTTGTTATAATTTGACCCCTACATGGGTACGAATTTAGGATTAATTTGGAAAAAGAATGTATGTAATGGATATAAAGACAAATTATTATTTAATGAGAATATTTTAGCTGCTCTATTTACTTAGAATATTTACATATATACTGAACTCATTTGCGTCAATTGAAACTAATTCCAGTGATGACTGTAGCCATCATTGCCGTTCATATTTGAATCTCAAAGAGGGGATGTTATAGTTTGGTATCACAACAAAGGTTAGGGTACACTTAAGTAAAACAGAGCCAGTGGATAAGAATAGTATTTAGAGTAAATGAAAACCTTAAAGAAGAGTATATGCTACTATATATAACATACTTGTGTTTTGCTACATAGATATATAGGTGGATATACCTATACTTCTATTATTGTTTCACTCTCTATCTTTTCGTTTCTAATAAAAAAATTACTTATTAGAAAATGTAAGATAAAAACAAGGAGGAGGCGAGTTACAATAGTAGGAGCAAATCCAAGAAGGGAGACTAAGAGTACGCAGACTAACAGGAGGAGTGAGGGCGAAATGCCAAGCAGTTGAGGCTGAAGCTGCATCTACTGTGGCGGGCATGGATGTGAATGCCTTATTTAGACAGTTTATGTTGCAAATGATGAGGGAGAATACGCTTGAGGCTGTGGAGCCAAGGCCTATGGCAGTAAGGGAGGACTTCTCAAAGCTAAACCAAGACTATAAAAACTTAGGAGGGAAGATGTTTACAGGGAAGGAGCCCATGGTTGAAGTGCTAAATTGGCTTAGAGTCTATAAGCGAATATTTGAAGACTTGGGATTGAATGATGCGCAATGGAGAAGACTGGCATCAAGGCAATTACATGAAGATGATTTAGACCAGTGGGAGACAATATTGTCGACTCTTGAGGAGGACGTTAATTGAGTGCAATTTTAGGAGAGGAGACTCGGTTCATATCCGCATCAACCAAGCGTTCTACTACGGAAGTTCATAGACTTAAACCATGATGACCTTAGAGTAGAAGATTACATCTAAAAGTCTAACTCTTTAGCTAAGTACGATATAGAGATTATTAATTCCCCATTATAGAAAAATGAGATGTTCATAAGAAGTTTGAAGCAGGGCCTTGACAACAAGGTGATGGCGCCCTTGACGTCTCCTTATGATGGGATATATAAGGAACATAGAAGAGTAGAAATGAAACCTAAGGCAATGTGGAAGAAAAAGTTTGCCCCATATACCAATGGCAATAAGGGCATGGCGAAGGGGATGGGCGAAGATGTTGCTACCGTAGAGGTTGTTTATTTAATTGTGGGCAGAATGGGTAATATGCGACAAAGTGTCCAATGCCGAAGAATCTTGAAAGAGTGAATTACTTCAAGTGTGATAAGATGGGGAATATAAAAAGTGGTTGCCTAGAGCTTAAAGCGTGGATTTATGCTTTAGAGGGGCTAAGGGAAGTCCATCTACGGTCGAGAGGGGAAAGAACGTTGTTTTGGAAGGCATGGCTTTTATTTTTGGTATTTCAGTTAGATTATTTTTTGATATAAAGACTTAGTTGATATATGTGGGCTAGGTGTTACCTATTTAGTCACTTTCATATGTGTAGTAAATCCGATGGGGGTATAACCACTCTCGGATTGAGATGTACACACCAAGAAATAAAATGAGTGAGCATAAGTTTTTGTGTAATCCCTATATGTTTGCTTTTATAGGCTTCAGAGTTATCTTAGCAATAAACTAGTTTAAGAAGTATTGTACTAGAATATACTACGTCGAAATAATAATAACTTTGAGTCACCTAGGCCAAAATGAAAGAATATTTGTAGTTTCAGAAGAATTTAAAAGTATGCACAAGGATATTTCGCTTACTTTAGCTTCGAAAGAGGAAGATCTTGATAAAGTATATGTGGTAAAGGAATTTCTTGATGTGTTTGAACCAGTTTCAAGGTTGTCACCCATGAGAGCACTAGAGTTTCGTATAGAGTTGGTACTAAGAGCCAAACCATTTAATCGAGCAGAAACATCCCAAAAAAAATATAAATAACTTATATTCAAATATAAGGATTATTTAATATTTGAATTGTGAATTGAATATTAATTAAATGGATTTAATAGCCTCATTTAACTCCTTTTAATAAATAAATAATAATAGTGAACTCATTTTGCAAATTTATTTACAATAATAAATAGTTCAAATAAATAACCAAAAAATCAATTGTTAATAAAACGACTTAATTCTTATTGATGTATTTTTAAATGAATTTATAGGATTTTTCCATAATTATTTATTTGTAAAATATTTAAATTTTCATCTGACGTATTTTTCGGCAAACGTTGATATTTTTGAAAATTCACAGAATAAGATAACCAGTGTATTTTATTGTTGTTTTGTGATCGTGTCGCATTGTTGTGCGCGATCATATTTTATTTCTATCGTTCATGGTTCGTACGAAAACGAAATTCTATGTAGCATAGTGCCAGAAATATTTATATAAACAAACATCAACCCTAGGACCATTCTTCATTTCAATTCTTTACCTTTTACTTTTCAATTTTACTTCTTTCCCACTTACAGTAAACATGAAAGTGAACCTCCTCCTAAAATCAAAATCGAGAGATCTAAGCAACAAAAAATTATAAGATTAGTTTCATTATACTCGTTTGGATATAGGCTTCAAATCCATATGCGTGTTGAAGTGTATGACGTCGTTTGGTGGAGTACAACCTTTAATGACTGAACTAGGGTTCGACCGCGACGTCGATTTAGGAGGAATTAGGTGGAGGGGAAGGTGGCATTGCATTTAGCTTGAGGAGGCAAGCTTGGTGGTGTGCGATTGTCCATGTCGAATTGCATTTTTAGGGTTTCACGTAAGAACCCTACAGGTCGCATTTCAAATGGTGGGGCTGAGCTTGGCGACTATGGGTCCGACCTGTCGAGGTCGTGGTGAGAAGCTCGATGGCGAAGACGATGTTGGTTTTCATCAACCGTAGCTTCGGCGAGGGGGTGTGCACACACAGTGGATTGGGTTGTTTTGCTCGTGCGTGTACAAGAAAATTTGATTTTGAAGGGAACTTGATCTTGGGGAGATGGATATTTAAGGGTATCTAAAGTTTAATTGGTGAATTAATTAATTTAATTAATCTCAAATCTTGTAAACTCAATAATTTTTCCATACGAGGTTAGATTTGGATGCGGTCTTTTGCGTTGTCTCGTATCGATATTATCTACGCATTGGAGTTGGATTTGTTGAGTTTGAAGCTAGTAGAATTTTGAGCTAAAATTGTACGCGGTTTTTTTAGATCAAACTGGAGCGCGAAAGCGTCAACTGGAATTTTGGTGAATTAACTCACCTCTAAATAGACTATATGATATTTGTGTTGCTATAGATTATTGTTGAATGCTTGGATGATAGTTTATGTATTGTTGTTTGACTGTTTTGTTTGGATTTGATTCCCGCTTGGAAGTGGATGACATAAATAACCATTGTTTTGCAGGGAACAAAAGCAAGAGGAAGTCAAAGTGTACGTAGCGAATAGGTCACCACAGAGCACTTTGAAATACACATACATATGTGTGATTTACAGAGGACTTTTGTAGAGAGACCCTAAGGGTTTTTTTGCCAATATTGATTTACTTATATTCTTATGTTGCTTATATTGATGTTTAGTTGAAATAATTGTTACATACTCTTTGATTTGTGTAAGTGTCGCTATAGCGATTATCGTTATACCGTCGCTTATGAAATATCATCTCCTTAAATCTTTGTGTGTGTTGAACTTGTGCTTGTATTTTTACAAAGTAAATGTTTTGATCATGTTCTTACACTTTGAAAGTTGTTTAAACTATATTTTCAAGTATTTTTGAGAATTTTGAAATAAAGGATAAGTGTTATTTAAAATTTATAAAAAGATTATAAGTTTATTAATTTTTTTTCGGGGTAATTAATGTTGTTTTAAATTTATAAAAAGATTACAAATTTATTATTTTTCTTCCGGGATAATTAATATGGTTTTAAATTTATAAAAATAGCTATATCAATCGGTCTTTCAGAACGATTAACGTTGTTTTGAATTTATTAAAGTATTTTAAATTAATTTATTAACTTTCATAATAATAAATATTGTTTTAAAGTTATAAATGATAGCTTATAGATGAAAAAATCTTTGAAAAGGAATGTTTAAAATTAAAGCAAAGTGCAAATTGTTTTGGGTGTATAGTGAACAACGTTTTAATGAAATCTGTTTTTGACCCTTCTTTTTAATACACTTAGAAATATAATTAGCCCTTTAAAAAGAATATTTTTAAAGAGGATTTTTAAAAGTGTTTTACAAATATTTGTGATGTGAAATCAAGCACAAGTGTGAGCCAAGTGTTTTAAAAGTTTGATTCGTTTATTGAAAATATTTAGTCTTACACTTAACACTAAACGTTGAAGGAAATCTTACTATTCTTAAAGTTAAGAATGTTGTTGAGTCAATATAGGAAGGAACACTACCTAATTTGTCCGGCTTCATTGTTTTCCCTGGGGTAGTACTAGTTTGGGATCGACAAGTGGTGATAAATGTAAGAGATTTAATTTTCATATACGATCATTTTGTTATTTCCGATAGTTGACTTATTGACTATCGATCCTGCTATCTTCTTTGTATTCTTCGACTTAAGGCGATTTTGTTGCTTATTTAGGGCATTCAAACTCTTT
The DNA here is from genome assembly GCA_030737815.1 of Allium fistulosum. Classification (NCBI taxonomy): domain Eukaryota; kingdom Viridiplantae; phylum Streptophyta; class Magnoliopsida; order Asparagales; family Amaryllidaceae; genus Allium; species Allium fistulosum. Next base: position 406,022,817 of record CM060908.1, on the reverse strand, counting down.
CCATTCTTAAAGTTAAGAATGCTATCGAGTCAAGATAGAAAGCAACACTGCCCTAACTTGTCTGGCTTCATGGTTTTCACCGAGGTAGTACTAGTTTATTCTGATAGTGATTTCTTAACTATCGATTTCGGTATCCTTCTTTATGCTTCGTCAATCTATGATGATTTGGAGCTCATTTTGAGTGTTGGTATCCAATAATGAAGAACTAAAACCAAAGAGCGAGTGGGAGTCAAGCCATGTGGGTTGCACCCATTAAGGTATGTTCACATCTATCTAGAGAGGTTTCGGTTGCGTGAATGCATTGATGTGAAATATTCGGATTTCTATGTTTGGCAAGGGTCCAGCTTGGAAGTTCCTATGTAAGAGGTGCACCCTCCTAGTCACGTTAGATGAATTCATTCTCTTTATTTTGATTCTAGCCTTGGAGTTAATCATTTCTTAATTGCATCAAGAAGTACCTTGTGCTCTTCTCTATGTTTAATTATTTGTCCATTCTTTAAGTTTGGATTTTGATCTTATCTATGTTCATCCTTCTTTTTGGATTTTTGTTCTATTTTATTTCCATTCTCTCTTGTATGGATGATGTTCTTGTAAGGTAAATTGTGTTCCGCGTTTAGCAGTGTTGTCTTACAGATTTTTATATGTTCACCATATTTCCTAAGTTTTCTCATGCTGGTTTTTCAGACTGATCCGAGTATTATTTTATTATAATGCTCGGATTAGACCGAGTTTTTTTAGATCGTCGTTGGTGGGACATGGAGCTCATGGAATAGAGCTAGATGTTCACCTACTATAGTATTTTTATTTTTCGTTATATTATTTGTATACCCATCAACAATTGTAAGATCAGGAAGTTGGTGGGACATGGAGCTCATGGAATAGAGCTAGATGAGGTTTGTTTTTAACTCTGATATACTATGTATCTTAGAGTGACAGCTTTTGTTGCCTTTGTTATATTTTATGTGATCATTACGCTATGTGATTTTTTTCCCTGTTCCTTTTCTTTTTACCCTAACAATCTGCCTTCCTAGCACTTTAATGCTCGGCATTTGAATACCGTGGATGTATTAAGTGCCAACTTTTGAGGGTTGAAAAGGTGGATCATTACAAAATGGTATCAGTGCAAAAGGTTAAGCGAGAACCTTGGCTTTGGTAGGGTAAACTCATTTAAGATTGGGCAAGTGACACCCTAGAATGAGTTGTGAGTATTATACATACGAGAGCGTATTTGTTTTTGCTATAAAAACCGTATTATGTTAATTGGTTTGTTGAGTTGTTTATGAATTCTTGTCAAGACATGGTATGCTACAGCGTCGATAGGGATTTCTAAACACTTGAACAAGACAAACCGATACGATATTGATTTTTGAAAATTTGGTAAATGAAATAATTTAACTAGAATTATATATTTATATATATAAAAGAAATAATTTTTAAATTTATATAGTTATTTATGGTATTTGTTTGTTAATGATAATATTTTTATATTGTCATTGTTGTTTGATTTGTCATGTTAGAATAGTTTAGAAGAATTGACTATTATTTGTTGTTTGTTGACTTATGCTCGACCAGTTTAAGGGCATTTATTGTTTGGATAATTGTAAGTACATTAAAACGAACCCCTCGTGAATTAAGTTTCACAGATCGACTATAAGGTGTTTGGTGAAAATATTAAGTTAAAGTCATCTTTTAAAGTAAAGTCATTTAAAATAATCTAAATAAGAAGAAAAATATTTGTGAAGTTTATTATAATAAAGGAATGTTATTATAATATAAGATTATTTTAAAGGAAATTTTATATGAGTATGGTATATAAAATGATTTACATGATTTATAATGGGTGTTGTATAAGTAAAAAGAGTTTTTGAGAATTTAAATCCCAGTATTGCTTGGATTGATTTCAAAAAAGTTTTTGAAAAACGTAATAGTGGTATTACTTGGAAGTATTTATAAATATAAATATTTTAAAGAGAATTTTTAAAAAATATACATTTTCTTTGGATAGTTTAGGGGAAAACATCTCAACTAGTTTTGTGGTAATATGAATAATCTTCTAAGTGACGATCGAATATTTGATTAGGAAACGTTGCGGTGCACTTAGTAAATTGTTCTCTTTTTCATTATGCGATCGAAATGGGTTCGAATCTGAACAAACCCAAAGCGAGTGTTAGTGTATAAATTGGTAAGTTATTTTATATATAGAAATATATGTAGTATGATTTCAAAAAGGGTTTTGAAATAAAAACCGGGTATTTAGTTCTTAAGTTTTTTTTAAAGAAAATTGATATAAAATAAAAGGTATTAGAATGTTTTGATAAATAAATTTTTTGACTCTTGGATAGAAAAGAGATAAGTTAACTCAAATTTTTAAATGGGATAAATTGGATAGGAAGGTTTTAATTAGCGTTGTTTTATTGAAACCGTAGTTTTTGTTTAAACATCTAGGTCTCATAACTATTTGATGTTATTGGGCCGACTAATAAACATATTTACCTTATGGATGTCTAAGGAAAGTAGACTCTAGAATTGAGTTTGGATACCAGCATCCTACTCTTCTTAGCTACTTACCGGACCTAGTAGGTAAAGTGATCGAAGTAGTTGACTCAGTTTTGAGACCCATGTTATGTTTGGGCCTCCATTTGAATTTTGAAAAATAAAATAAAATTAACATTTTGTATATACTCTTAGAATGTAAAAGGGTATTATACAATTAAATAAGAGTGGAGTAAGTTTTTAATTTAATGTTTTATAAAGACGTGACTTTATAAAATGTTTGTAAACTTAAGTGGAAATTTGTGAAATGATTCAAAAATAATTTTAGTATTGAATGAAATACTATAAATGTAACGACCATAATTTTGATTAACATTATTTAGGATATTTAATTAGTTAAATTAAATGAAATAATGTAAATGGTTAAGAGATTAAGGTTTGTGTTAATGGAGGGTAGTCGTGCTAATTTAAACTAATGAACCAAGGGAATTTAAAATGAAATAGGTTAGGGAATTAGATAAGGGCAAAGTAGGAATAAGTATATTCTTATACCCTAAACCCTTAAGCCACATTCATTCTCATATTCAAAACAAAAACAAAATAAAAGAAAGGCCTGCCACCATTAAGGGAAAACAAGAAGAAGATAAGAGGAAGAAGCGTAAGCAACTTAATCCAAGATCAAATCTCAACTCCTTAATCACAAGCTAAAGGTGAATAATATGTTACATCTCATATTTTTAATGTTTTTGTTTTCTAGATCAATGTTTTTGCAAGTATATTGCCATGTTTTTTATTGTTAAAATGGGTATATGTATGCTTGTTGATGATTTATGCTATTTCATATGCATATATGATAAATTTTAATGTGAAAACCCTATTAGATGACATCTAAATGCCTAGAGATTTTAATATATAGTCAGAAATGATATTTTTGAGATGGGTTTCAAGTTTCATAATTTTCTGAATTAATGTGGATTTATTATTAATTTTCTAGTGAAGAAAATAGTTAATTGTGTTTAAATTTAATTACGGCTATTTTATATTAGCTTTGGGTCAAAATTTATATATGTTGGAAAACATATTAAAAGTAATTTATTGGAATTTTGTAGAATTTTCCAATGTGTTTTAATAAGTATATAAAATTATTTAAGGTATGGGACTTAAATGTTTTATACATTTATAAAAGGAGAAGGGGCATTTTGTAAACATTTTAAATTATTACTTCTGAACTTTTGGCAGCACTTTTAGAAAAGAAATTAGCAACCAATCATATGTTGGCAAACAAAGCAAGTTAGTTGAAAAGATTGCCTTTTAAAGTTAAAATTCAGTTTTACTATACTTTTGCCGTTTCACCACTTTCGGCACCAGCCTTTCGACAAGGTACTTCCGCCTCCATCTCCATCGAAACCAATGTGCATGGTATCAAAGACTTGGTATGTAGTGAATTGGACATAGGCAAAAGGTTTTAAAGAAAATTCTTTCGACTTAGATAGCTTTTGACTTGGTCAAATGGTTTTAAAGAATGGTTTCGAAAGAGGTTGCGCCTTTTGTTTTATAAAGAAGCTTTCGAAGGGGTCGAAACCTCTTGCTGCCGCATCTAACCTTTCGAAGCAATGCTTTCGAAAGGGTTTATTTGTTTTAAAACCTAAGCCGCTTCTCCAATGCTTTCAAAAGGATTTGTTTCGACACCGTCCACTTCTTTTACTTAGGAAATTGCTTTCAAAAGAGTGCTTTCGACTTAGTTGTTTTAGGACTCATTGTTCTATTGAAAGTTAAACCCAATGGTTTCGAAAGGCTGTTCCACATGTTTTACTTGAATCCAAATGCTTTCGAAAGGTTTGATTTATGTAAAGAACTTAATGCTTTCGAAAGTTTAAGATAAAGTTTCGAAGGGGTGGTTCCCCAATGTTTTCGAAAGATTTTAAATGGAAGGTTTCCAAAGGTTTCAAAAGGCATGTTAAGGTGTTTTAAAAGGAGGATGTCTATGGCTTTATGAAGCTTTCGAAAGAGATGATTACAATGTTTTTGAAAGGTTTGATGTAAATGGTTTCGAAAGGTACGTTTTGGCCCTTTGGCCTAAGGTTATAAAGAAAAGAAGTTTACCTGTATCGAAAGGGATACCTTCAATGGTTTTGAAATGGGTTGTTTAAATTTTTTAAACAAGGGTTTCGAATGTGTTCGTCAACAATGTTTTGTGTAAAGTATATATAACATGGCAAAGAGATTTGAGTAAAGCAAATAGTATATTTTCCTTATATAAGTATGATTTAAAGGGTTAAATCATTTTGAAAAGATTTTCAAGGAAAATTTAAAGGGTAGTTAACCCTAAGTAAACGACTCAGATATTAGAATACCAGATAGGACTGGTGTAGGGTCGCGCCCTATATATTAGCTATTAGCCCCTAGCTAATATAGTCCAAAATTCCAGTGTGTAGGGCTTAGTCACAAGTAAGACTTAAATGATGGTCACACACATAAAGGAATATATACAGAGAAAGCGGATATGTTATTGGTGAGCCCGCAAAACCATTAGGATCAGGTGACCCTTGGAGAAGTAAGTTAAGGACAGACCGTCCAAAAGTTAGTCTAACAGTTGTTAGATTATTTGTTTATTTTGTCTAGTAGGCCCGAGTCAGCCAATGGCTAGTAATTAGCTAAATAAAACTATATTTTTTGGACCGATGGTCCTTTTGTTACCAGTTTAGAAGCATATATGCTATTGATATTATTGTTATAATCAGTTTGGTTAATCGGTTTGATTGAGGATTCTGAATTGTAAAAAGATATGTTTTAAAGGGATATAAGTGAGGGGAAACCCGTTCCACTAAGTGGCGTGGTCTCACTTAATATCAGTAAACTGAGATGTAATAGTATTATTCACACCAGGCTTTATGTCTGACTCGAAGTTTATGTTATTCCCCTTAAACTCTAGGGTGCTCAAAATTAATTTGAGTAGATTGAGAGTTAAGGTTTTACAGGTTTAGTAGGTGGACGAATAAAGCTTCTGAAGACGTGTAGAAAGCAAAGTTAGCTATTTAGGAGCTGCTATTTAGTTCTATTTCCCCTGTGATGCATTAAGACTTATATGTCTATTTAGTACTTTGATTATCCAAAGGGGCAACTTCATATGTCGCTCTTGGCGTATTTTGTGATAATTATATTTGATCAAAAACGGGGAATCAATTATGGGATTATGTAAATTTGAATATGAAATATTGCTTTGAAATGTAATCAGAAAAGTTGTTTTAATTTATGTTGTTTTATTTCATATTCATGTGCTTATGATATTATGTATATAATAACATTATCATATTTTGTCACCGGAAGTTAATACTATGGATGACTGCAGCATCTTTAGCGCTTAGCTTCGGGCCTCAAGATATGGGATATTACAATAAACAAAAATGAAAGTGATTTAGAAAAAGGTTGGTGTAGTTAAGAAACCAATAAGATTATGCATGTAAGTAGTACGTAGATCATTTTATTCGCATAGTTCTTGATCTAGGATTCGAGTACAGAACTTCTGGGTGATTCACACCAGTCCAAAAAGGGATTTCTCACTTGATTCCTAACAGCAAACACTTAATTTAGATTCTTGATACGATACTAAGTTTTTCTATCATAGTATGGCTGTGCAAGGAGGACAGAGGTTTCTAATCAAGGAACTTGCTCGGAGTTCACACTAGGAAGTTTGAGTGAGCGATACCAATTCAGAAGTAAATTCTATATGCCCGAGTAAGTGGTTGAATCAAATATTTCATACGGATGATTTATGTACATCATACGGGCTTAAGTAAATTTGTATGCTTTGTTGTGTGGCTTGGGAAATTTTGGGGAGTGACTTTCAATTTTTTGTTTGAGGGAGCTTAGATAATCTTCTAAGCAATAACAAAGGCCGATGAGCGTAATGGTACGCTTAGGAAATTATTTATATCCTTGGATAATCGAGAAAGTTGTGAACCTAAGAAAAATTCTAAATCTTGTTTGTTTGTTATTTAACATTTTAAATCATGTTAAGTGTTAGTCTATTCCTTTATGGAATTTGACTTGATTGATAGTGTGATTTTATGTGCTATGGTTTATAAAGTATGATGTTATAAGCAGAGGATTTTAAAGTTGTTGTTTATCAGGACCAAAATCCCATTTCTTTTGGAAAAGTGATTTCGAAAGAATTAGTGAAAGGAATATTAATATTATTCGTGGCTGTGATTAAAGGTCTTCGTGGCTGTGATTTGGAGGGAAAGAAACTTAAGAGTTTTTGAAAATGTTAGAAGGAATGACATGGTCTTATGGACAGATATGAAATGCAGTATTCACAAGCAACTGAAGCACTGTGCTAGTAGCATCCCGCTGTCTATGTTACATGCTTGGGCATGATTTTGTTGTTTCTCTTCCTTGTGTTTTCTTCCACTTTTTTATTTTTCAGTTTTTCTTCCTCTTTGTTTTTTCTCTGTATCTCTTTTTTATTGTTTGTTGCAATAAAACTGGTAGGGGCCCAGTTAACCCCGCTGGCATTGCCAAAAAAAAAAAAAAATATTAATATTATTATTTTGAAAATTTTGGTGAAGTATTATTCTTTTAGGATATTTGAAAGAGTTTTTGTGAAGTGGTTTTTCAAATATTTATGGTTATGACTAAAGTTGGATGATTGGAGGTTTTTCGATTAGGAATACTCACCAGGTATATTTGTTTACTCTAGTTGTCATTTTAGGAGGAACCTGAATACCATTGGATGCTCCATGTTGTTTTGATTCTAGAGTTATGCCTACTTTGGTAGAAGAAGCCCCCTCCTTGTCATAATTGATTTTTTTTTGATATATTTCTCTTTGGAGGAATTTGAAAATATATTTTTATATATAAAAATCCAAGCGTTTAGTTCTAAATTTATCTTTTGAAAAGATTGGATGCATAGTATTTTATTACAAAGTATTTTCTGTACTTTTGTTGCATATGGTTGTTATATTACTTTTGGTTGCATGTGACTTTATGTCACACTGGAGTCGCATGTAGGTTTATATCATGCCAGTTTTTGATATGTGGAGTTGCATCATTATTATTAGTTGCATCATATTTCCTTGCTGCATATGGTTGTTATATTGTTTATGTTGCATATGCTTATGATAGAAATAGCTAGGGTATTGCTCTTTGGTCAGTACAATTCTATTTTGAATTATGTAAGTACAAGATAGATACACGGAAGCAAGAGATTACTATTTGAGTTCTTGTGCACCTGCATTCACATTGAGATAGTAAATTGCTTGCCAAAAATCAAATGCAAAAGCGGTATGTAGTAGATTTAGAAATAGGTGATTGATTTATGATTTTATGCCCTAGATACGGGAGGCCGCTTTTGGGCTTTTTTTTCTTTATCAATTTGTGCCAATTGTGGCAAGTTATAGTTTTTCTGGATCTAGCCGTGCAAAGGAGGTGCTGCCAAAATTTTCCATAACATAAGGAACTTTAAAAGCCTAAGGGTGAGAGAACATTTTCTTCTTTTAGGAATTTAGAAGACAAAATTCTTTTAGGGGAAGGAGAGGGGAGAATGTAACATCCTGGAAAAATATAACTAACTTATATTCCAATATAGGGATCATTTAAATATTTGAATTGTGAATTAAATATTAATTAAATGTATTTAATAGCCTTATCTTTTTAATTAATAAAAAATAACGGTGAACTCATTTTGTAAATTTATTTATAATAATAAATAGTTCGAATAAATAACCAGAAAATCAATCGTTAATAAAATGGATTGATTTTTATTGACGTATTTTTAAATGAATCTATAAGATTTTTTCACAATTTTTAATTTGGAAAATATTTAAATTTTCGTTGACGTATTTTTCGGCAAATGTTGGTATTTGAAAATTCAAATCTTGTAAACTCAATAACTTTTCCCTACGAAGTTGGATTTGGATGCGGCCTTTTGCATTGGACTTGTATCGATGTTATCTACGAATTGGAGATAGATTCGTCGAGTTTGGAGTTAGTAGAATTTTGAACTAAAATCGAATGCCATTCGAATTTAGATTGAAGCAAAACGCGAAAGCATCAACTTGAATTTTGGTGAGTTAACTCACCTATAAATAAACTATATAATATCTATGTTGCTATATATTATTGTTGAATGCTTGGATGATAGTTTATATATTGTTGTTTGATTGTTTTATTTGGATTTGATTCCTGCTTGGAAGGAGATGACATAAGTGACCATTGTTTTGCAGGAAACAAAAGGAAGAGGAAGTCGAAGAGTATGTAGTGAATAGGTCGCTACGGAACACTTCGAAATGCATACACATATGTGTGATTTACAAGGGACTTTTATAGGGAGACCCTAAGGGGTTTCTCGTCAATATTGATTTACTTATATTCCTATGTTGCTTATATTGATGTTTGGTTGAAATATTTGTAACATTAATGTACCATTTGATTTTTGTAAGTGTCATTATAGAGATTATCGCGACACCATCACTTATGAAATATCATCTCCTTAAATCTTTGTGTGCATTGAGCTTATGCTTGTATTCTTACAAAGTAAATGTTTGGTTGCATTTTTGCACTTTGAAAGTTGTTTAAACTATATTTTCAAGTATTTTTGAGAGTTTTGAAATAAAGGATAAGTGTGTTTAAAATTTAGAAAAAGATTATAATTTGATTAGTTTTCTTTCGGAATAATTAATGTTGCTTAAATTTATAAAAAGATTATAAATTTAATTAATTATCTTTGGGGATAGATAATGTTGTTTTAAATTTATAAAAATATTATAAATTTGATTAATTTTCTTTCGAGATGTTGTTTTAAATTTATAAAAAGATCATAAATTTGATTAATTTTCTTTCGGGACAATTAATGTGGTTTGAAATTTATAAATGAGTTATATCAATTATCTTTCGACATGAATAACATTGTTTTGAATTTATAAAAGTATTTTAAATTGATTTATTATCTTTTGGAATAATAAATGTTGTTTTAAAGTTATAAATGATAGATTATATATGATAAAATCTTTAAAAAGGAATGTTTAAAAATAAAACTAAGTGTAAATTGTTTTGGATTTATATTGAACAATGTTTTAGTGACATCTTTTTTTGACCCTTCTTTTTAATACACTTAGAAATATAGTTAGCCCTTTAAAAAGAATATTTTTAAAGAGGATTTTTTAAAGTGTTTTACAGATATTTATGATGTGACAATCGAGCACAAGTGTGAGTCAAATGTTTTAAAAGTTTGATTCGTTTATTGAAAATATTTAATCTTACACTTAGCACTAAACGTTGAAGGAACTCTTGCTATTCTTAAAGTTAAGAATGCTATCGAGTCAAGATATGAAGCATCACTATCCTAACTTGTCCGGCTTTATTGTTTTCCCTGCGGAAGTACTAGTTTGGGATCAACAAGTGGTGATAAGTTAAGAGATTTATATTTCATCTATAATCATTTTGTTATTCCCGATAGTTGACTTATTGACTATCGATCTTGCTATCTTCTTTGTATTCGTCGATTCAAGATGATTTTGTTTCTCATTTGGGGCATTTAAACTCTTGTTATTCTTAAAGTTAAGAACGCTATCGAGTCAAGATAAGAAGCAACACTGCCTAACTTGTTCCTCTTCATTGTTTTCCCTAAGGTAGTACTAGTTTGTTTCCGATAGTGAATTTCTTAACTATCGATTTAGATATACTTCTTCGTGCTTCGTCAATCTAAGACGATTTGTAGCTCATTTTGATTGTCGGTATCCAACATCGGAGAACTAAAACCAAAGAGAAAATGGGAGCCAAGCCATGTGGGTCACACCCATTAGGTTATGTTAACATCTATCTAGAGAGGTTTCAATTGCATGCATGGATTGGTGTGAAATATTTGGATTTCCATGGTTGGCGACGGTCAAGCTTTAAAGTTCCCGATAGTGACGTGTGTGCTCTCAAGTATATTTTGTCTAGGGGTATACTTTATTTTTGTCCATTCTTTAAGTTTGGATTTTGATCTTGTCTATGTTCATCCTTTCTTATTTGGAATTTTGTTCTGATTTATTTATACTCTCGTTTATGGACGATGTTCTTATGAGGTAAAACCATTCTGCGCTTAGTGGCGTGGTCCCATAGATTTTTATAAGTTCACCATATTTCTTGAGTTTTCTCACGCTGGTTTTCCAGACTGATCTGGGTGTTATTTTATTATAATGCTCGGGTCAAATCGAGTTTTTCCAAGTCATCGTTAGTGGGATATTGAGCTCATGGAGTAGAGATGGATGTTCACCTGCAGTGGTATTTTCATTTTCCTCTATATTATTATGTATACCCATTAGCAATTGTAAGGTGATGAAGTTATAACTGTCCAGGCCAATAAGGTTTGTTTTTACTCTGATATACTATGCATCTTGGAGTAAAAACTTTTGTTGTCCTTGTTATATTATATGTGATCATTCCACTGTGAGATTATGTTTTCTTTTTACCCTAACAATCTACCTTTCTGGCACTTGGATGCTCAACATTTGAATACCGTGGATGTATTAGGTGCCGACTTTCGAGGGTAAAAAAGGCGGGTTGTTACATGAAACATAACAGAATGCCTATGAAGGAGATGGAGGAGTTAAAAAAGCAATTTGTAGAGTTAGAAGGCAAGAGCTTCATAAGGCCAAGTAGCTCACCTTTGGGAGCTATGATAGTGTTTGTAAAGAAGTCAGATGGGTCTTTATGGCTACGCATAGACTATCGAAAATTAAATAAAAGAATGGTGAAGCATAGATACTCTTTATCGAGAATTGTTGACTTGTTTGATCAGTTGAATGGAGCTAAGTTATTTTTGCATCAAGATTTAGCTTTGGCGTTCCATCAACTGTGAGCCACATAAGAGAGTGTTTCATTAACTGTGTTTAGGATGAGGTGCGGTTTATACAAATGGTTAGTAATGCATTTGGACTGAATAATGCACATGCGTTCTTTACAGACTTGATGAGTATAATTGTCTGAGTCCAACTTGATAAATATGTGTTGTTATTTATTGATGACATCTTAGTATACTTAAAAGATGAGGAGGAGCACAAAGTTCACCAAAGGCTTGTGTTGGAGACATTGAGACAACATAAGTTGAAGACAAAATTTTCTAAGTGTCATTTTTGGAGAAGAGAAATGAAGTTCCTAGGCCATATGGCTTTAGAGAGAGGTTTAGTAGTAAATCCTTCAGAGGTTGACATTGTAAATGGGTGGAAGAGACCTGAGATAGTGACTGATGTGCGTAGTTTCACAGGCTTGGCAGGCTACTACTCGAAATTCATTAAGGACTTCTCTCGTGTAACTGCACTAACGACAAAAAATAACTCGAAAGAACAAGAAGTTTGTTTGGATGAAAGCGTGAGGCATCATTTCAAGAATTGAAGTTTTCGTTGATGAATGCCCTCTACTAGTGATACCTAAGTGGAACGATGATGCAATAATATATATAGATGCATCAAGTTTGGGGATAGGAACAATACTGATGCAGAAGGGCAAAGTAATAGCCAATGCATCTAGGCAATTGCAACCCCATGAAGTTCAATACCCTACTCATGACTTAGAGCTAGCAGCTGTCATCTTTGTACTAAAGATTTAGAGACATTATCTCCTAAGAGAGAGTTTCAAGCTATTTACTGACCACAAGTCCTTGAAATATTTGTTCTCTCGGATGGTGTTGAACATGAGGCAACAAAGGTGGTTGGAGTTTTTAGCATCTTATGATTTTTGGATAGAGTGTACCTCAAGAAAGGGTAATAAGGTAGCTGATGTCTTAAGCCAAAAGTAGGGAAATTGTGTTATGGCAATGATCGAAGAGTGGGATTATTAGTACCTTAGGTATTGGTTTTGATGATAACAACTATAGGACATTATACAAATATAGATACTAATGTTTTATCAAGATATATATAGTATATAGTGCAAGATATTAGACATGTACTAATTTAGAAGACTGTACAGTATCTAGATGATGATATTAAGAGTAGATTCAAGATGCTGATATAAAGTTTCAAGAGATCAAAAATGAAGACTCGTGATTATTGAAGAGTTCAAGATATTTTAGATAAGTTCTAGAGTCATAAAATTAATGTTAAAACCTTGATAGCACTTTCTTGATCTCGCTCACCTTCCGCAATTTTGTTTTAAAATTGTTTTTCAAATATTATTTTTAAAATAATATTTTCAAAATATTTTTCAAAATGATTTTCATGTCTCTTATACTTATAAAGTATTATTTTAATATTTTTAAGTTTTTATATATATATATATTGAATTTTTGTTTATACTTTAATAACTTATAACTATATAGATTTTATATGTATTATTTACATTATAATGGATATTCTTATTAAATCTTTCAAAATTATTTTTATAAACTTTTAATTAAGTTTTAATATAATTAAAATACGTATAAACTATGTTTAAATGTTTGTACAAAGTTTCAAAATATTTTACAAAACTTAATATTTTCAAAATAATTTTTATTAAGTGATTTTTCAAAATACAAAGGGATATATCGACATATCCTCTACAAGCACGTCGACATGCTAGCCTTACTTTTCAAAATTCAAGTTTGAATGGAAGTGTCTTTTCGTCGTATCTCTTTGCGAATAGACACGACCGTTGTTTTCCTATATATACCGGACTTCCAAATGAATTTTCATTAACCACTTTCTTATTTTTCTCTCCTCTTTTTACTCTCTTGATTTCTAAATTAATTTCTATCAAAACTATGCCGAAATTCAACAAGAATCAAATTAAATCATTACTAGTTTGATTCTCTTTCATATACTCTCTGATTTCTATCATCTCTCTCAAGATCAAAGTGCTATTCAAGAGTTATAGGGTCAATTATAATCAAGATCGAAGATCCGAGTCTGTAAACTCTATCAAATCATACTCTTATACTCTGTGGTGTGCTTGGTATACCTAAAACCAAGTAGGTGTGATTGTAGCCTGATTAAATCAACTGGGTGTGCTTAGTAGCCCATAAATCTAGTGGGTGTGTTTGTGGCCCGGAAATCAAGTAGCTCTACCTAGAGCCCGAGATTTTGGAGGGTGTATCTCGTAGCCTTGAAATCAAGATTGTATTTGCATTTACTCGTTGAAAAGAAATATGTACAAGGAATTGTGTGGGACTGGATGTAGGGTAACTCCGAACTAGTATGAAATCCTGGTGCGTTCTTCCCTTTTTTACTTTTATCTGTACTTTTATTCTGTGATTGATTCTGTGACATTCTAAGTAAATTCTTAAAGAATTTGAATAATATTCATATAATCAATTAAACACTATTCACCCCTCTCTAGAGTTTATTTATCCTTAAGATCCCTATTTTATTGTCTCGTAGGGATATGTTAGAGACGCTGTCTACGTGTAATGTGCAATTTCGGTCTGCTGCATAAATAAGTGACAATTTAAGCTTGCTATCTTGCTTGGAATATCGGCATATACTAGTAGATAAGATTGTCAAACAGCGGAAGGGAGATCAGGTATGCACCGATAGAATAAGAAACATAGGGTTAGAAACCGAGGTAGTTGAGCTGAAGTGGTTCAATGTTGATAGAGAAGGTAGAATGTGGAAGAAAGGAAGGCTGTATGTATCGGATGTAGGCGGCCTTCGAAAGGAATCACTGAACAAATGCCATCATTCAAGTTTACCATTTACCCCGGAGGTACTATGATGTATCGCGACATGAAGAGAAGTTTCTTTAGGGAAGGAATGAAGAAGGATGTAGGAGAGCTTGTAAGGAGATGTCTTACACGCCAACAAGTGAATGTGGAGCATCAGGATCCGAGTGGGCTTTACATCATTTGGAGGTTCCGGTTTGAAAATGAGATTCAATGTCTATAAATTTAGTAGATGGATTGCCGAGGTCTAAAGCATGGAGTGAAAGTATATGGGTCAAAATGGATAGATTAACTAAGTGTGCGCTTTCATTCCACTGAAGGCAACAAAAACTACGCTGAAGTTAATCGAACTATACATCAAGGAGGCAGTAAGACTACATGGAGTGCCTAGTACTATTGTTAGTGATCGAGATCGATTGTTCGCTAGTGAGTTTTTGTACGATTTGCAGAATGCGTTGGGTCCGAAATTGCACATTGATACTGCATACCATCCATAAATGGAAGGGCAGACCAAAAGGGTCAACAAGGTCAAAAAAGATTTGTAGAGAGCCTATATTTTAGATTTTGGGGGATCTTGTTAGGATTACTTACATTAGATAGAGTTTTCATACAATTACAAAAATCAAAGCAGTATTGGAATGGCACCATTTAAGGCATTGTATGAAAGGTTGTGTAAGTCACCTGCATGTTGGTTAGAGGCGAGGTGGGGGTAGACTCACATTAGGACCGATTGTAGTGAAGGATGCCATTGAGAAAGTAGAGTTGATCCGAACTAGACTGAAGGCAGTGCAGTCTAGGCAAAAGAGTTACACCGACATGAGGAGAAAAGAATTAGAGTTTGTGGTAGGCAACCAATGTATTCATAAAGGCTTCACCGATGCAAAGTGTAATATACTTTGTGAAGGCTGGGAGATTAACACTATATATGCAGGTCCATTTCTGATTGTAGGAAAGGTCGAAAAAACAACGTATAAAGTGGAGCTATCGAGAGGTTTTATGAGGATCCATAATGTGTTTCACATACCATATTTGTGGAAGTATATTAAGGATCCAAAGGCAGTAATAAGACTGAAACTAGGGGATCACCTGGCTATAGAACCAAACATAACCTATGCGAGTAAACCGGTTCAGATAGTAGACTGGGAAGAGAAGTGGCTTCGAAATAAAGTAGAAAAGCAAGTATATGTCCAATGTAGTGAGGATCAGGAGGTTTGTACGTAGGAAATTAAGGATAAGATTAAGAGGACTTATTCGAAATTGTTTGTTTCGGCTTACCTTATGTGTTAACTATGTATTGTTGTAGGCCATATATATATATATATATGTAAGTACTATGGTTGATTTTTTTTATTAGTAGATGCACTAGTACATTTTTGTTATGACACATATGTGGGGAACATATATGGGCGTGTTAGGATGGGCATTAGACAAATTGGCAATCACTATCGTGCCTTACTCAAATTTCATGGGCAAAATTCCTTTAAGGGAGGAAGATCGTAACAAACCATAAATTAATATATAATTAATTAGGGAAATTAATTATAAGAATAAAGGTTAATTGATTTAATTAAGGTGTTAAATAAGGAAACGAATGAATTTATCAAAGTAAATATACGGGGAGCATTTATTTGCTTGTTGTATATATGCTAGATTAAATTAAAGAAGGAACTTATTAAATGAAAATTTAGGAAATCCGATTAAATAAGATATAATTATATTTAACCATGTGTATTAAGGAAAGGTATAAACATTTGAATAAAGGAGAGTTTTTATTAATTTATAGTTAAGAATGATTAAAAAGTAATTAAATTTGGTCATAGGTGAAATGGGGAAATTATTGATGAATAATTAAGGGTAAATGGGAAATAATAAAATGAAACCATGTATGGGATAAATTTGAAAAGAGGGAAACCAATTCATAAAATAAGGTAAGAAGGCCCAAAACCCTTACTACATAAGTGTCACTAAATATATCATCCTTCTCGTTTTTGCATTCATTATCTATAAATTAAAACAAAAGAAAATATCCATCCGCTATTATTAAGGATAAAAAGACAAAGAAAAGAAATAAAGCTAAAGAAACCTAAAATTTTCAAAGATTAAATCTAAACAAGGAATTTAGGTGAAAAATGCTGAACCCTTTTTTACCATATTCATTGTGTTTAATTTTCGGTTTTGATTTAATATGATGTAGTTCGTATGAGTTATTGTTTAAATAAGGTAAATGAGGTTCTAATGAATGTTTTGAGGAAAAATAGATAAATATGGGATGTTTAAATGCATTTCCCTACTCTAATGATTTTGAAGTACCATGAAATTTTAAAATGATGGATAAAACACGTTTCTAGAATTGGGTTTTGTTTTGAAGGATTTTCTCAATGTTATAATATTTAGTTTTGAATTTTAAAAGGAACCCATGTACAGAATAAATAAGGGAAAATGTCCTAAATGGAGAAACGCGGGTAAAAAAATATGTTAAAGTAATTATTCATGAATTTTTGGGAATTCATAAGTATTTTCTAAGTATAAGTAGTCATTTCGGAAGTATAACTGAAATACCAAAACAAAATACGAGGCAACAGAGACCAAAATAATGCATGAGATTTACGTGACCTAATAGTAAGTGGACAAGATCCTATAAGATTGATGCAAAAGTAAATAAATGACATTGTCACTGATAGAAAATGGAGTCTAATGTATCAAACAATAGCACATAGAAAATGTAGTAACGAACAACCTAGCGTTGTTTGATACGAAACTAAAGTGGCAGCCAAACGTTAAGAAAATAAACCAAGTAGCTAGAGTTGAAGGTAGGGAATTGTCACAGGCATTATTGGATTTCGGGGGGAGTTAATACTGCATAGGGTAGTGCCGCACTAAAAGGATGAAACGTTGACAAAAGACAAAAGTTGAAAGGTGGAGATAAGAACTACGCCAATGCCGAAAGGCATAATAAGGAACTACACCGAAGGGGTGAGGAATTTTTCACCAAAAGCATAGCTGATGCTAAAAGTAGACGAGAATGTACTGCACCGCAATATGAGTAATGCATACTGCACCATAATACAAATGAGGGTAGGGTTGTACCATACCAAAAGGAACTTGAAATCGAAACCTAATGTAAGATAATTAGGTAAATCTCGTGGGGCTTAGGAAGATTAAGTAAAAGAAGAACTCACATAAGAATATGGGTTATTGACGCCGAAAGAGGATGCTCACTTGAATGTGCGCCTAAGAAAGGTGAGGATAGACATTCAACATCCGAAGGGACGTGGAGGGTAGGCTGACGCTCTCATAACTACATATGGCTGATTCTTTGTACTATGAACTAAACGAAAGCAAGGCTGCATGAGGCTAGTTCTTTGCAATATAAATTTAAATAATAATGAGAATGCATGTGGTTGGTTCTTTGTAGTGTAAATTAAATAACACCGAGACTGCATGTGGTTGGTTCTTTGCAATATAAATTTAAGTAACAAAGAGACTGCATGTGGTTGGTTCTTTGTAGTGTAAATTTAAGTAACAAAGAGACTGCATGTGGTTGGTTCTTTGTAGTGTAAATTAAATAACACCAAGATTGCATATAGATGGTTCTTTGCGGTATAAATTTAAATAACACCAAGACTGCATGTGGCTGGTTCTATACAGTATAAACTTAAACAAAACCGAGACTACGTGTGCTGGTTCTTTGCAGTGTAAATTTAATGAAACCGAGACTACATGTGGCAGACCCTTGTAGTTTAAACTAAAGAGAAAACTGAACTGCATAAAGATGCACTAGGCAACCAGACCAAAGGGGTGGTACCTTTTGTGTTGGGTTTTATGAGCAGTTTTAAATAATAGAGAGTTCAAACATTGGTTGGCAGAGGTCGGAATCACACGAGGGTCTCAGGGATAGTCTAAATTTGACTTACGCATTTCTTATGTTGCATCATGTATATGTATTTTAGTGGAGGGAAAACTCGTTTCGCATTTGGCGGTCTAATCTCGCTATATGTTATGCTTTGGTTAAAATATTATTCACATCAGAATTTATGTGTAACTTATGTTTTTCCTATATACTCATGGGTACTTATTTGAATAGGCTGAGTTAACGGTCTAGAAGGTATCTTAAGAGCATAAGAACGAAAACTGAAGAAGAAAGTAGGAGGCTTTGTTAGTTTATAAAGACTGTTTGTTTTCACTATTTAAAGAGTTAGGGATGACATCATCATATGTCCGCTCTACACTCTACTATGTTATTTTCTATTGTAATTTGACCCCTGCATGGGTACAACTTTGGGGTTAATTTGGAAAAATGTATGTGATGGATTTAAAGACAAATTATTATGTATTGAGAATATTTTAGATGCTTTGTTTCCTTGGACTGCTTATATATATATCGAACTCATGTAACACTCCGAAAATTTAACAAGAAAATTTATAAGAAAAGTAAATTAAAGTAAAACATGGACTAAGAAGAAAATTTTCATGGACGTTCAAATTTGGCTATGAAACTTCCATCATTGCGTTCATAGCGATTTTTTGGACAAGTTTCATATATAACAGTTCAGAATCGGAGTAAATACAAAGAAGTTATGGGCAATGAAAGAATTGGAAATAGAATAAGAAGTAAAAAAAATAAAACTTCACAAATTAACAAGGTGATCGGTCGGCCCAAGGGACTTGACGATCGACCCTAGTGGTGCGGCAGTCGATCGTGCTTGTGTAAAATTGAGCGATTACTAGAAACCGATGACGTGTTTGAATGACTATGATTGCTTGCTTGGGTCCGAAGATTTTGATAAGCGAACATGATTATAGCAAAGATTTTCCAACCTAAACCTAACCGCCTAAACTATTTTGCAAACCTTATAAATTCTAACTTAATCTAACCCAAAAACCACTTAATAAAATGCAGTAACGAAACTTTGTCAAAATACTCCCTCTTCTCTAAACCCTAAAATTCTTAAAAATCAAAATAAAATCAACCTAGAAGAATATAAGCAATTAGGGATAGATGGAGCAAGCAGATATAACACATGGAGGGGCGATTCTCAAGCAAAAGCAGATAAAAAGAGTTTAGGCTTGAGGTGAGTGGGAACAATTTTAGTAAGATGATTTCTATAAATAGTTTAATCTATTGTAATTGATTAGGGTGCTAGAAATCTAATTTGAACTATATAAAACCCTAAATTGGAATATGCAAACTAGACTAGAATTGAACCACTACTAGAAATTTAATTTGTACTCCCCTTTATTATTAAATTTACAAACCTTAAATCAGTAAACCCTAAATTGAATTGCAAGTTGGAACCTGGACTGGTCATCTAGTAATTAGGGTTCACCAATAACTGTTAATGACATGGATTAATCAATAATAAATAATCGATAGTTAACAAACACAGACCAGTCGACCTTGACCCCTAGCGGTCGATCGGATAGGGCTAGCGGTCGACCAGTGGACGTCTAAAATGCACAGTATGGCCTAAGGTCCAAATTTACTAATAAAAAATATATATAAATGTTGATTATTTGGGGGCTCATTTAAGGGCATTTGGATGTATTTTAGGACTTGTAGGAAAGCTAGTTCCCTAGGAGTGGACACTAGATCGTTGCGGTGTTGGATAAGTATTGTTTACCCAATTTGGAAGCAAGTAATGGGCTAAAGGCAATGTAATTTTTGCAAATGGTACTCACAGGAGATTTCATGGTGGCCAAGCACTAACAAGAATGTCTGATGGGGGTGGTCCGACACAACAGGAGTCCTAGTATGCACGAATACCAACGCAATGTGATGCAGTTCGAATAGAGGATTCCAACGCATGCGATAAGAGGCTAACACTAAGGTTAAGAGGTGGATACTGATGTAGACGATGCAACATCTCGGCAAGTCGACATCATGGGTTCACCCTCAATGTGTAGTGGAGTTACGTGTAATTAGGGGAAATCAGTTCCCCAGTAGCTTAGAGGTAGTGATATTAATGGGAGTAGGTCCCCTTTAGCCCAATGGTGGTTTTTCCACCATCAGTAGCCAAGAGGGCGGTATCTTACATATTGAGTAGCTCTAGGAGTGGTGGCCGATCATTAGATACGAGATTCGTTCCTTAGTTCGATTCATTGAAGTAGTGTAGAAATGTATTAGATAAGAACCCTTAGGTAACAAATCTTAGGAATTCATGGACACTTGTATCATACCCTATATCATCTAGAATAGTATTGAAGTAATTATACATGATCATCACATATTAAACTTGTACTCATTCACCATACTTTTATCTGACCAATTCTGTTTCCTTCTTTTTCTCACCACAGGTGGATAAGGCAGTAGGTGATCAGCCCATTCTTGACACTCGAAGAGTCGAGTTTATCTTTGGAGACTGCTTTTTACTATATTTTCTCTCCATGTATTTATCCGTCTTATCAGTACAGTTTATCTCTTTTATTAGACTTGGAGTGATATTATCTTTATACTATATATTGGATCATATGCTGATCTTCTGAGATTATGATTTGGATATTTTCCGAGATGGATATTTTCTACGTTATGATTTATTCCTTCCACCGTGAGTTCTGAAAGTATAGTATATCATAGATTATATCTGCTTTTGTTAGTCTCTATGATATAAAATGTTATAAGCCCTAATAATCCACATTTCTTAGCATGGCATGAGTCCGAAAATCACACTAGGCATTAGGTTGGCATGTCTGGAGGTGCAGGTTATCACAGTCGGTATTAGAGCCTAGGTTCAAAGTTCCTTAGGGATTAGGACCATACCGAGAGAACATATTTGGAAAGTTTTTGAAAAGAAATCGGTTTTCGAAAAGGATTTTCAAAATATTCTCCAAATGTTTTCAAAATGAACCTTTAAAAAAAGTGTGTGTGTATATATAACTATAGATAAAATATTCAAAAAAAATTTCAAAACTCTTCGTGTATAAAAATCTCTCATGTTCATGCCTATGCTAATTCTCATTCGTGCCTATGTTATTTCTTATCTTTTAATCCTATTTATGCTATCAGTGGAAATTTGCTAATGGAATTCTTAAAATTCACAAATAGCAGATGAATGACCCTACAAGTTTAGGCTCCGATGATGCAGTCGAAGTCCTCGATGTGAACATCCCGATATGGTTCCATCAGTACCTTCAAGCGAGGGGACAAACCGAGCTAAATTCCACTAGAGAGCCCGTTGAGAGAGTGACAGATGTGGTTCATGCCCGCCCACCTACTGCTATAGACTTTGCTAGGCTATGCAAAGATTTCTCAAATCTTAATGGAAAGCCATACACGACGACAATATCTTATGTGGATTCAAGGTCATAGATCTGCATTTGTGAGAGGGTCTTTAGTTTGATGGGTTTTACTGATGAGGCGAGAATGCAGTTAGCTACATGGTAGTTATAGGGAGAGGCATTAAGCTAGTGGAATTTAGTTGAGGTTGAGACTGAAGAAGAGAAGATCACTTGGGAAGAGTTTCATAGGTGATTCGAGGTGAAGTTTCTTTCTAGGGCAGAGGAAGGTGTACAGTTGGAGAAGTTTGTTCACTTGAAGCAAGGAAATCTGTCTGTTAAGAAATATGTTAACCAGTTCGATGAATTAGCAAGATTCGGTATAGGACTGATTGATACACCACATAAGAAAGCTCTCAAATTTGCTAAAGGGCCGAACCAACCTCTTCAAGATTTAGCCCTGAGTCATATTCCTATGGATGCTACGTATAAGGGTCTAGTGGAGATGGCCTTGCTAAATACCATCTCCAAAGGGAAAGTCAAGGAGGAGGAACCCAAGTAGGCTGTTAGGAAAGCGCACCAGAACCAGTGTAAAGGTGGAGGTGAACCCAAAGGGAAGGTACAAAAGAAGGATATGCACTATAGGAAGTGTGGCAGGATGGGGCATTTCATGAAGGAGTGCAGGATATATCTTTCAAAGATTAAGTGCTATAACTGCGATTAGTAAGGATATTTGAAGCGAACTAGCACAACACCACCAAGAGATTCTACTCAGACTTTTA
This sequence comes from Allium fistulosum, assembly GCA_030737815.1. Lineage (NCBI taxonomy): Eukaryota > Viridiplantae > Streptophyta > Magnoliopsida > Asparagales > Amaryllidaceae > Allium > Allium fistulosum. The sequence goes on along the minus strand of CM060908.1, from coordinate 406,000,710 downwards.
CTCATGTAGTTCCAGCTTATGCATTAGAGGCAATCCCTAGCTTGAATGCATAGCCAGTGGTGGACAAGGGTAAGAAAGTGGTGATTGAAGGTGTGTTGACTCTTTCTGGTTTATCTATTCACACTTTATTTGATACCGGGGCTTCACATTCTTTCATTTCTAATAGACTTGTTGATGACTTACAGTTAAACACTACTATAGTCATGCAGCCTGTAGTTGTGTCAAACTCCGTAGGAGGATCAGCCTATTTGTCTATGTTATGTAGGGGTTTGAAGTTGTTCATCTTAGGGGTCGAGTTTGATTGTGGTGTCTTTGTATAGAGATTCTCTGGGTTTGGGTTGATATTAGGCATGGATTGGATGATGTTATATGGGGCTATTTTAAACTGTGGTAGGAAGGTTTTTAGATTAAGTACGTGTAGTGGACGTAACCTAGAGGTTTATTGCAATCCTCAAGGATCGGTTATGTTGAGCTACTTATATTCTTTGGACCTATCCTATGACGAGATGGACACAGTGCCTGTAGTTAGAGATTTCCTAGATGTTTTTGTTGAGCTTACCGATCTTCGGTCCCAAAGAGAGATCGAGTTTAGAATCTATCTTATTGAACATGCTTGACCCATCGCCTTACAATTAAGGCATATGGCCCCAGAGAGAGATCGAGTTGAACAAGCAGGTTAGTGAGTTTTCGAGAAGGGTTTTATCAGGAGGAGCATTTTTGTGTGGGGAGGACCAGTCGTCTTTTCCACCAAGGTGGATGGTTCTCTGAGACTATGCGTCGATTATAGGAAGCTGAATAAACTGACAAAGAAGAATCGTTATCCATTGCCTCGCATAGACTATCTATTTGATCAATCAGTTGGAGCTACAATGTTCTATAGCTTTACCTGGCTACCAAATTCCATCTATTGCGTGTAGCCGAGGATAGCGTTTAGAAGACAGTGTTCCGTAAACTCGATGGATTGTATGAGTGGTTAGTCATGCCCTTCGAACTGACCGATGCACCCACCTACTTTGTTGATTTGATAAGTCGAGTATTTTAGGGGTTGCTTAACAAATTCATCGTAGTATTTACAGATGATATTCTTGTATACTCGAGAAGCGAGGTGGAGCACGTGTTGCATTTAGGGGAAGTTCTCAGTACACTCGGTGCATATAAGCTAAAGGCGAAGTTTTCGAAGTGCCACTTTTAGAGTGAGGAGGTATGCTTTTTAGGACACATCGTCTCAAAAAAGAGGATTGGCGGTTGATCCCGATAAAGTAGCAGTAGTTTAGAATTGGCATGTGATGAAGAATTCCATGGAGGTGAGCATCTTGGTTTGGCATGCTACTATCGAAAGTTCGTTAAGGATTTCACGAAGATCTCTACCCCTGTGACCTATCTTATCAAGAAGAATCTAGTTTTCCCACATGATGCTAAATACGAAGATGCTTTTATCAAGTTGAAGGAGGGATTGACTAGTGCACCAGTCTTGGTATTACCTGATGGGACAAAGCCATTTAAAGTTTATACCAACGCCTGTGTTATGGTGTTAGGCTCATTTTTTATGCAAGAAGAAAGGGTGGTGAGTTATGCTAGTAGGCTGTTGAAGACTCACTGGAGAAACTAACCTACCCATGATCTTGAGTTAATGGCCATTGTCTTTGTGTTCAAGTCATGGAGGCATTACCTTCTAGGAGAACGGTTTAAGCAATATATGGATCACAAGTTCTTGAAGTACTTGTTCTCCCAAAAGGACATGAATCCGAGGAAGCAAAGGTGATGGAGTTTTTGGAGTCATATGACTTTGATATCTCTTATACCTCAGGCAAGGGTAATGTAGTGGCAGATGCTTTGAGTGGACAGCATGCAGTGTTGAGTCCCTTATTTCTGGTGTGGAGGCATTTGGAGGACATTTCTACCTTGGATTTCCGACCATCATCGAATATTACACCGGGATTATTAGCAGCTTTAGGTATGCAGCCTACATTGATGGAGCATATTGGGTCTAGGTTGAAGGAGGATAGGGAGCTAGTAGACATTACAGAGAGGATTGGAAGAGGAGAGTCATCGAGTCATTTGAGGCGTTATGCCATTGACTCGAGAGGATGGTTATGGAGGGATAATAGGCTTTGTGTTCCTCGTAGTATGGGCTTGGTAGATGAGGTACTAGCCGAGTCTCACCATTCTAGGATGACCATTCATCTCGGTAGTGACAAGATGTAGCGCGATATATAGAGTCTTCTATTGGCCTAGTATGAAGAAGCAAGTAGCGAAGTATGTAATTAGAAGTATGACTTGTTAGAGGGTAAAGGCAGAACAGAAGAATCCAGGAGGATTGCTGCAGCCATTGGATATTCCTTAGTGGATGTGCGAAAGTATTTCTTTCGATTTTGTAGATGGGTTACTAAGGAGTAGGAGAGGGAATGAGAGCATCTGGGTCATAGTCGATCGTTTGACCAAGTATGCTCATTTCACACCAGTGAAGGGTACGAGGACGGCGGCATTGTTGGCAACTCTATACGTGAGATAGGTCGTTAAGTTATATGGAATTCTTATTAGCATAGTTAGCGATCAAGATCCGCTTTTTATCAATGAGTTCTGAAGGAGTCTACAAGATGCTTTGGGGACTAAGTTGAGCTTGAGCATCGCATTTCATCTGTAGATTGACGGACAGACAAAGAGACTAAATAGGGTATTGGAGGATTTATTATGGATGTGCATTTTGGACTTTGGATGTTCTTGGAAGGATCACTTGTTGTTGGTAGAGTTTACCTAGAATAATAGTTATCAAGTGAGCATTGGGATGGCACCATTTGAGGCATTATACAGTAGACCATATAGATCATCGTTGTGTTGGTGGGACACTACGGATAGGATTACTATTGGGATGGATATGGTGAGGGAGACATCGGAGAAGGTGGATTTGATCCATGGAGAATGAAGACCACTCGGGATAGACATAAATCTTATGCTGACAGGAGAAGTATGAAGTTAGAGTTCACAGTGGGTGACATGGTGTTTGTGAAGGATTCACCCCTTAGGCATGTTGTCAGATTTGGTATATTAGGGAAGCTAGCACCGACATTTGTAGGACCTTTCTCGATAGTGGCTAGAGTTGGGAAGTTGGCTACAGGGTAGAGCTTCCAGAGAATTTAGCGGGGGTACATGATTTTTTTCATGTGTCACATCCACTCATATTTTAGAGCATGGTACGAAGTGACTCCGCAACAAGGAGATCGGACTTGTTAAAGTCCAATGGGGAGACGATCCAGCGAAGAGTACATGGGATCCCAAGAAGAAGATCTGTGCTACTCACCCATAACTCTTTTATGGTATGTTTCCTATTTAATTCTTATAAATATAGCCACTTATTTGTAGGACTTAGGTGGTATACCCTTTAGGTAGATACCATTAGATGGTAGGAATGGTTGTAAACGTGTCCGTAGGACATGTTATGGTTGATGGATTCTAATGGATGTATTTGAATGTATATTTTGAATTGTTCTCTTTTGCATGTTTAGGATAGTATATCCTCTAGGTATACACACACACTCACACTTGATAGCATGTTATCTCTTGATTATTGTTGTGCTAGCGGATGTTATGCATATGGATGTTGCATATAGGTTGTATGGTTGTGCATACATAGAGAATTGCAAGTATATTTATTTAGGATGTTGCATACATTTGGATGTATAACATAAGCATTTGCATGACAGAAGATCGACTGCGTCAATAGACCGCCTATTCTTTTGTATTAGAATAGGTTTACGTGAATTTCACGTTGCATATATAAGTACATAATGCATCAGAAAATTTCTAAGTACATTGATTGTCCATGGATAATGGATGATTGTAGATATTGGTTGCTGTGTGTATGAGTTACATTTTTTCGTCCTTTGAGATTTCAGGGATGAAATACTTTTAAAGGGGAAGAATGTAACACCCTAAAAATTTAACGAGAAAAATTAGTAATAAAATTAAATTAAAGTAAAACAAGGACTAAAAGGAAAATTTTCATAGTCATCCGAATTTGGTTATGAAACTTACACCATTGCATTCGTAGTGATTTTCTGAACGATTTTCATATATAACACTTCGAAATCAGAGTTAATACGGAGAAGATACGGGTGTTGGAAGAATCGTAAATAGAGCAAGAAATAAAAAACAATAAAACTTCATAAATTAACAAGGTGACCAGTCGACCCAGGGGAGTCAAGAGTAGATCGGTAGCGGTCGACCATAATGAGGCAGCAGTCGACCATGCCTGAGTAAAATCAAGCAATTACTGGATACCGATGATGTGTTTGAATTGCTATGGTTGTTTGCTTGGGTCTGAAGGTTTTGATAAGCAAACATGATTGCAGTAAAGATTCTCTAACCTAAATCTAACGGTCTAAACTATTTTTCAAACCCTATAAATTCTAGCCTAATCTAACCCTAAAACTCACTTAACTAAACACGATAATGAAACTCTATCAATATTTTCCCTCTTCTCTAACCCAAAAATTCGTAATAATCAAAATAAAATCAATCTAGAAGAATATAAGCAATTGGAGATAGACGGAGCAAGCAGATATAGCACATGGAGGGGCGATTCTTAGGAAAAAGCGGATAAGAAGAGCTTAGGCTTAAGGTGAGTAGGAACAATTTTAGTAAGATGATTTTTACAGTTAGTTTAGTCTATTGTAATTGATTTAAGGTGCTAGAAATCTAATTTGAACTATATAAAACCCTAAATTGGATGCAAAATGGTATAGAATTGAACCACTATAAACTGTTAAACTTGTATTGATTTATACATCCCTTTATTATTAAATTTGCAAACCATAAATCATAAACCTAAATTGATTTGCAAGTTGTAACATGGACTGGTTATCTAGTAGTTAGGGTTCACTAATAACTGTTGACGACATAGATTAATCAATAATAAATAATCAACAGTTAACAAACACAGACCAGTCGACCCTGACATTGGCGGTCGACCGGTTAGGGCTAGTGGTCGACCGATGGACGTCTAAAATGCACAGTCTGAACCTCGGCCAAAGGCACAAATTTACTAATGAAAAAATATATAAATGTTGATTGTTTGAGGGCCTATTTAAGGGCATTTGGATGTATGTTAGGGCTTTTAGGGAAGCTAGTTCCCTAGGACCAGACGCCAGGTCATTGCAGTGTTGAGTAAGTATTGTTTACCCAATCTAGAAGCGAGTAATGGACTAGAGACGATATATTTTCGCAAATGGTACTCACAGGAGGTTCCACTGTGGTGCAGCACGGACAAGGATGCCTGATGGGAGTGGTCCAACACAACGGGAGTCATAGTATGCATGAATACCGATGCAACATGATATAGTTCGAATGAAGGATCTCGTTGCATATGATAAGAGGCCAACACTATGGTTGAGAGGTGGATACGGATGCAGATGATGCAACACTTCGACGAGTCGGCATTGTGGGTTCCTCCTTGATGCGCAATGGATTTATGTGTAATTAAGGGGAAATCAATTCCCCAGTAGCTTAGAGGCGGTGATATTGATGGGAGTAGTTCCCCAGTGGCCTAGCGATGGTGTTTCTATGGTCTATAGCTAAGAGGGTCGTGTCCTACATATTGAGTAGTTCTAGGAGCGATGGTCGATCATTAGATATTAGATTCGTTCCTTAGTTTGATCCACTATAGTAGCCCGCACAAATTGTAGTATAGGAATGTATTTGACAAGAACCCTTAGGTAACAGGCCTTAGGATTCACGAACACTTGTATCACACCCTATATTATATAGAGTAGTATTAAAGAAACTACACATGATCATCACATGTTAAACTCGTACTCATTCACCAGACGTTTGTCTGACCTATTCTCTTTCCTTTTTTTCTCCCACTACAAGTGGACAGAGTAGTAGTTGATCAGCCTATTCTTGATACTTGAAAAGTCGAGCTTCTTTTTAAAGACTGTTTTTACTATATTTTCTCTCCATGTATGTATTTATCTTATCAGTATAGCTTATCTCTTTTATTAGACTTGGAGTGATATTCTCTTTGTACTCTGTACTGGACCACGTACTGATCTTCTAAGACCGTGTTTTGGATATTTTCTGAGATGGATATTTTTACATGTTATGATTTATTCCTTCCACCGTGAGTTCTAAAAGTATAGTATATCTTAGATTATATTTGCTTTTGTTAGTCTTTGTGATATAAAATGTTATAAACTTCGACGATCCGCACTTCTTGGCATGGCGCGAGTCCAAAAGTCACACTAGGCTTTGGATTGGCCTGTACTGAGGTGCGGGTTGTCACATCTCACATGTGTCGCTTGAAAATAATTCTGGTAATGACTGCATCATCATCGACATTCATTTTTTACTCTTACAGTTGGGGATGTTACAACTAGTTAAAGCGACATATGGACGTTAATATTCGAATTGTTCAATATTAATCACTGATTGAATTTATACCTTTAAGTCGCACAACCGCAATGTTGAATTCCAAAAATACCACATGGTTCAATTAAATTATAATTTTTATTAATTAATTAAATTAATTAATATTTATGAATTATTAAATGTAAAATTTTATTTGATTTATTTGAATTAGTATTTAATAAAGTGTGTACATAAAAGTTATGTATCTACATATCGATATACAATATTGTTAAACATTTAGATTAGAGTTAAGTTTAACGAATACTGATTGGATTTGGAAAATTTTGTGGGCACATATGACCCATATCATGGCTGAGCATAAGAGGGTGGGGATGGGTGTGTTTGGAATGCAAAATCTGTATTTGAATTGGCTAAAAGAATGAGTAAACAAGGAGATCTAGATCTAAATTTTTTACCCACTTATGGTGTCAATTTAAACCTCACCCCCTCTCATATTTGGACTTTACTTTTTCCTCCCCTCTACCCCATCCCAGTCGCAACTTAAAAGGGTATTTTCATTTTATTTTCCAAATCAAATTCAAGTTAAATTAAATATATTTCAAGGAGTGGTATTCTTTTCTAGTTAGTTGCACTTCCTAAAGGAGTTTAGATCTGACCTAAATGAGCTTTATTTCAACATTCAAGGTGCACTACATAGGTTTCAATTTTGGTAATTATTTAATTTCATAGTTATTTTATATATGTTGTTCATTTCAGTGATGTTGATAATATACTATTCACTTATAATGAATATACATACATACATATATATAATTATTGTCCAATTCTGCTTTAACACCCCATATTTTGGAGGGTCTATAATATGGGAAATTAATTTAATTTAAATTAAATCAAACTGAATTAATAATATGAAGAAATTATAAATAAAATTACTAAAGTGATTTAATTGCAAAAATGCCTAAAGGAAATTTAATTAATTAAGCGAGGGTCACTTTAAAAAGTTAATTGGATGGACCAAAGACAATTAGAGCAATTTTAGTTGACCTTGATTAATGAAAATAAACCATTTAAATTTTATTGGAAGGATTTAGTTAAGGAGAATAAGTTAGTAAGGCCCAAAACCACTAACGCATATTCTTTATCCCGAAAGCCTTAATCCAACTTCATTCATAAAACAAAATCCTTAGAACTTAAAACCAAGGTCAGCCACCATTTTCCGAAGAAAAAGAAGAGGATTTCAAGCTAGAAAAGACTAAGCTTTTAAATTTAAGAAGGAAAGAAGATTAAAACAAGTTTTCTTAAACTAGATGAGTAAAATATTTCTCTAAAATCCTCCCTAGCATGTTTAAATTCGTATTTTGCTGTAAATGAATGTTTGAATGATGTTTAATGTGTTTGGATGATTGAGCATTATTTAATTTATGGTTTAAAATTTAATAAAGGTGAATTATTTCATGTTTTAGGGTAAATCATGATTAAATCACCTTCAAATGCCATGAAAATTTGATATCATGTGCTTAATGATGTAATAAAGGTGATTTTTTAATTTCATATTTTTGGAGTTAATATAAATATTTTATGAATTTTCTTAATTGGGAAAATGGTTAATTTCGGGGTTATTTAATTATTAATTTTTTTTTTTTGATTTGAAAATTTATTATGAGGTAGAATATGATTAAAGCGACTTTTGGTGAATTTTTAGGATTTTTCCCATCAATTTTATTATTTTATATGAATTATTTAGTAAATGAAAGTACTAATTAATTAAGAAGAGAAATGTTAACCCCCATAACTAATTTAATTAATCAATTAAAGTAAATGAATTATGGGGATTAACATTTTCTTAAAGAGAACATAAAAGAATAAAATTGACCAATAAGAATTCAACACCAAATGTTGTTAGGTATAAAGTAATTACTTAAGTAAATAGTAATTCAGTTTTTAATTTAATTACAAGAGTGTCATTGAATCCTTGTTGACCAAGTAAAATATAATCCATGAAAGCGTTACTTAAATCGGCATACGAAATCAAAGTGGAAATAGGGACAACTAAAACTCACGGAACAAAAGTAAACTAAACTAAAAAAACATGAAGATAGAGTGTAAGTGGGATAGCTCACGTTAGTGGGCCAATGCACGAAACAAAACAGAGGCGTGCAAAGAAAAATATATAGCAGATGAGGATGGGCACGTGAAGTTAAAATAGTACATGAGGACTAAAGGGAAATAGTACAAGTAAAAAACTATACATGAAAACTAATATAACATAAACGTGACAATACATATGGTTTGCTCACGATGGCATGAAAATAAGATAGCTCACTGTACACAAAGGCATTTCACGAAGGCAACCCAATATGTACTCTACACATGAAAGCACCCAACACATGAAAAGCAACAAATAAAAATGGGACATGAAGGCTCCACACTTGAAACATACATACATACATATACATACATACGTACACACACACACACACACACACACACACATATATCACACGAAGGCAAAGACCCAAACTCACGAAGGCATAAATGGGAGCAGCTTGTTTAATTGGTGTCATCTTGTTTTATTTAGATACCCACTACCAAAACTATACCAAATATAAATGAACAAACACATGGATGGCCATAATTTTCATAGCCCGCGATGGATAAATGGGATAGCCATGCGCATGTTAATTCGCAATGATAAAAAAAATGAAAATGGGGCAACACAAGAAGTCTAAACTACAACACACAAAAGAAAATTAAAAAAAGAATGGGCAAACACACAAAGGCCTTAAATAGGTAACACATGATGGTTAGGGATTGCACGCAACTGCTAGCAACATGTTTGTTGAACAAAACACGACGGCTATGGGATATTAAACAAACGTGATAACTATGCATAGTTCATGATGACTACAAGGTAACTAATACATAAAAATTAAGTACAACTTGAAATAGCTTGGGAATCTATATTTTTCTAAGTAAATAATGGTACTTAGGGCACTTTAAAGGACAATTTCCAAATGTTGTTGAATTATTTCATAGGGATGAAATAAAGTAAAGATTTTATAAGTTAAAACTTTGTTAACTTATTTTTGAAATGAATCAAGCTTAGAGAAGCTAATACATGATAGGGTATCATTTAAATAAAGGATAAAAATGTTTTATCTTGGGTACCCTACCAATGAATGAAAAAAAGGGGTGAACCATGACTGAAATGTATACCAACTCGTAGAGTTATTGGATGTAAGGGTGCCATGACTATCAGTCTAAAATCCGATAGTATATGATTGGGTGCCACGATAGGGTTCAATACTAGGTAATTTAAATACTATAAAGGGGGGATATTGAAGGGTGCCATGGCAAGGTGCCAAAAACATCAAGGGTGTTATAAATGAAATAAATTGGCAACATGAGCGATAATGGTTCAGGGACTAAGAGGGACTATTGACGCTTAGTAAGGACGCTTGCTAGAATGTATTCAGGGTGCATACACTCAACCTCTTAGGAGAGTCTGGGTGACTTTAGCCAGGGTAGCTCCTATGGAAAAATGAGTCAACATTTTCACCAGATGACGTTGTTTGAGCAAAAGATAAATTAGCGACAGACAGGCCTACGGAGGTAATTACTTATCAAATTAATGAAACAGAAAGAGGAAACCCTAAAACAAAAGACTAGGTAAATGGATGAACGAATGACTTGGTTTATAATCGGAATATAAGTGTAGGGTACACTCCTTAGCTTATACATGCACATGGTTGCTTCTATGATACACACACATACACACACACACACACACACATATATTGTTTGTTGTCGTATATATTGATGATGATAATGAGGAGAAAACCCATTTCGCGTTAGCGGCGTGGTCTCACTATGGATGCTTAGGGTAAAGGTTTTACTCACAACAGACTTTTTGTCTAATCCATGTTTTTATTATTTTCCATAAACTCATGGGTACACATTTGAGTAGGCTGAGTTTATGGATTACACATGTATCTCTTTTGGAAGGATGAATAAAGATTCTAAGATGAAGCAGGAGGCTTGCTATTTAAATAAAAGTATTTTTAAATTCCACCGTGTAATACTGGATTTATCTCTGGTTAGGTGTGGTGCTGGCATCTTCATATGTCAGACACAACCTACTCTGATTTTCTTATTATATATCTACCCCAGTGTGGGAACGATTTGGATTAAAGCTGTTGTAATGAATTATGTAAACAAATTGATGTAATGAAAAAAGATCATCATTTAGCTGCTTTGTTTACTTATGTTGTGAAAAATAATACCGAACTCATTTTGTCGTTGAAAAATGATTTCGATGATGACTGCAACATCATTGACATCCATTTTTGAGTCTTGGAGTGGGTGATGTTACAACTTGGTATAAGAACTTAGGTTAGGGAAAAACCTAAGTAAAATAGAGCTACATAGGAGTTAAATAAGAAATGAACATCTCGGGGAAGGGCATATGACATATATATATATATAATGTACTTATATTTTGACATAGATATATAGGAGAATATATCTACCCCTCTATGATTGTTTCTACTCTCTTTACTTCCATTTCTTATGAATCTTGCTTATGCATAAGGCTAGAATGGATCTATGTAACTGCCATTTGACCATAGGAAGTACGAGAGTGAATCCTAGTAGAGGAGTTGTTAGTACGCAAACCAATGGTGAGAGAAGTTAGCCAACCCCGGAAGTTCGTACTGAAGCCGATACCCAAGTGCCTACCTTGATCAAAGAAGGAATATGCCAATTTACGACGGAGATGATGAGGCAATAGCTAGCTGGAGTTCTTGAGCCAAAATAAGAGGTAGCAAGAGAAGCAAACTTTTCTAAAATAAACAAAGATTTCAAGAGTTGAAATGAAAGGAGTTTACAGAGAAGGAGTCTGCCTTAGAAGTGTTAAATAGGCTGAAGGTATGTGAGCATATTTTTGGAGAATTAGGATACAACAATGCTCAAAAAAGGAGGTTGGCTTCTTGTTAGCTCCAGGAGGATGCATTGGGCTGGTGTGAGGCTGCAATTGCCGAGTTCCCAGAGGAGGAGATAACTTGGGAGTGGTTTAAGGAGTGATTCGAGGCTCAGTTTATCCTCGAATCTTTGTAGAGTGCTTTATGTAGAGAGTTCCTTGACTTGAAGTATGGAGAGACGACTTTGGTAGAATACATCCAGCATTTTAATGTTTTTTCAAGGTCTGGAAGGGAGCATACCAATACTCCACTGAAGAAGAATGAAAAGTTTACAAAAGGACAAAAGAGGGGGCTGAATCACAAGGTGATGGCTTATTTGTTGGCTCTGTTTGATATGTTGATGGAAATAACGAGGAGGTATGACCGCTTGTATTAAGGAGAGAAGAAGGCTAATGTTAAGCTCAAGGGTGGGCAGAAGAAAAGGTTTAAAAGAATCAGAAGGGAGGAAAGACTTTTGGAGAGGGAACTCAGAAGCCAAATTAGCCGACATTACTAGTCATAATTGGGGCCAGCAGGGGCACTACTCCACTAAATATACCCAACCAGAGAACAAGGACAAAAGAAAGTGCTTTATCTATAATAGGCCTGTCCATAGAAGAGGGAGTGTCCGGAGGCAAAACAGGAAAAAGGTTTACGCTTTGGATGGACCTTCGTCTAGTCCAACCGCGAAAGAGAAAGAAAAGGGTGTGCTTGGAGGTACGATTTTGATTTCCATTATACTAGTTAGAGTTCTATTTGATACTGGTGGTACTCACTATTTCATTTCAAGAGATTTAGTTGATAAGTTAGAACTAGAAACTACCTATTTGGTTACGTCCTTGCATATGATTAATCTGATCGGTGGGCATGCCACTCTAGGGTTAAGGTGCATCGACCTTGAATTTGACTTGTGTAGATACTTGTTTATTTGCAATCCTTATGTGTTTGACTTCATAGGTACGAGGTAGTTTCGAAGTGGACTGGTTGGTGCGTAATGACGCTAGAATTTATTGTGTGGATAGAATTACTGCCTCACGAAATCCTAAAGGTAGAGGATATGATTAGAAATAACTATCCCCAGTTGTTTTAGCCATTCATGTACATATAGCAGTGTGACAAACCGCAAATTAATGGGCCCAAATTTCTACTAAATCGAAACCTAGGTCCATTAGAGTATGGATCGTTAGTCTTGACAATCTATAATAAACACAATAATATCAGAGTGCAATCAATATAAACTCATAGTAGAATTGAAAAATATATATAACATACGTATTGACTAAGGCTACTACTTCGGAATATCATTTCTTAAACGTTAAATCGCCTTGTCAATACTAAGCATGAATAAGAACACTTCACCATCTGCAGTTCCCGTCTTGCTCCAGTATCCGGTCCTTCTATATCTAACATGTGGTTTGTTATGAGGAGGGACTCGAAACAACGTTCTGGTGATTGGAAAATTACATACTTACCCATCCCATTAATTTATAACGATTGATTTATGTTTAAGTGTCATGTCTATTATTTACGGCTAATCTGTTAATTCTTATATGCGCGTACGATATGTGTAAACTAACCTTCTTCAAGGTATAATTGTGTATGTGTGTGTGTATATATGTATTCTTATTTATCTAAACATTTCACTACCAAAAACCTCGACCACTTAATACTTCTTAAATAGGGAGGAGGCAGACTCATTGGCCATTTACTACCTCAAGTCCCCAAAGTGGGCCTTTCGCAACGTCTAGTCTATTGGTTCTAGCTACAGACCGATGACTCCTATATACGGCTTTATAATACAATATATAATTTAATTTCCATACCGATAACGTAACTCAAAGACCCATCTAAGGGTTAACTAGCCCACCTCCGATCATCTATTTTTCAGCTAACCATCTATTTTGAGGTTGTGAGTCTCCTATACAGATTCTATACTAGTAAGAAGCGAAATCCATCAGGGCATACCTGAGTCTTCGCTACCGTACGCTTGGGATCACTAGGCGTCAATGCTTATATGCCAAACCTGCTACTAAATACCGATAATAATAGCTGACATAGCCCGTCGATCTTTCATAGTTGACATCCCTTTTAGACTAACCTAAGTAAGTCAAGAAATATGCCCCTTTCAGTTACTTACTACCTCTTATTGGATATGAAGCAGACTCTATTACCCAAAATGTATTAGGCCATTTAATACTTCAAATGCGAGGCAAACCCTTGGTATATTTTCCCTTACCTATCCACAACATATACCCCTTTCCCATGGGTCCTATGTTCGGAGATGTCCAACATCAATAGTAAGTATACACAACTACTGGTAGCCTCTAGGTGAAGAGCAGACTTATGTTGTGTAATTCTACTAACCTCGCATCCTAACCCACTAAACCAAACCTACCACCCAAAGCCTAAGTGTTTAGCTAGGCCCATTAATTCACGTTTTTCCTAAATGTATAATTAAGCTATATAATTTCCTACTATGAAAATTATATTGCTTCCTACGTATAATTAATAGTATTAATACTTACCTCTTTGCTACGTTATTATTCCTAATTTATACACTTAGGCTTTGGTTTCCTTGCAATGTCTAATAAATGTCTATTGCCCGTAATAATTAGCATTAAAACCAAAATTGGACAATCTCTTATTAATTCTCATTTAATTCCTTTAATCTATTTACCCGTTTCAATACCTTTTATGGCTACTCATTTTTCTATAATTGCCATATTAAATTTTCTAATGACGCTTATTTACTAGTTTCAAAGTCAACTTATTATGTCTATTCATTTTCCTATAAATGCCATATTAATTTCCCTAATCAGTCCCCATTTAATTTCATTTTAACACTCTATTGACTATAAATTTATTTCCTGTTAAATTTGTAATTAATGTCCATAAATCCTAATCTACTAATTATTATGCTGTTAATAACTAATACATATACAATAATACATTACGCTATTTGTATATTTCTATTTTAAACGTTAAGCATGGTTATATGTTTATACGTATATATTTTTACTTCTAATTATTAATTTATAAATTAGAATACATTTTAATTTATCAGAGCTATCCTTCTATAATTTTCCATAAATCAACCAAAAGTGAGGTCTTTGCTTCGTTTGAAATTACAAGGAATTATTTCTTTTCTTTTATTGAAATAGACAGTGTAAACTATGGAAAAGAACATCCATAACTTACACATCTCTTTTCCTTTTTGGTATATTCCTTGTTAATTCAAACGACACACTTTTATACATATTTTAGAACTGGATAACTTAAGGAAATTACATGAAACCCACTCCAAATAAATCAAAGCATAGAAATTCACATTCTAAGGGAAACCTAATTTATATTCCAATTATAGATCTGGAATAAACTTTACAAACCTTCTACAGTAATAAATATTTGGGATTGAATTCAAATTTCCAGATTAGGTTATTTATACTATTCCTATTCCAATTACATATTTTATTGATATGTAGGCAATAAACCTACACGTTTGTTTTAAGCCTATAATTCATTAGATCTTATTTAGACATAATAATTAAATAAGAATTCAACGAGATAAATTTCAACTTTATAAATGAATTATATAATTTCCCACTCACCTTTTTAAGCTTCCAAATCTCCAAATCTGAATCCAATCCTTTACTTGACTCCCTTTTTCCATTCTAATCCTTAAGAATATGTATAACAAGGTATATATGTATTATTAGAATTACAAATCTGAGAAGGGATTGGAGGTTAAGGGGAACATATATTGAAATTTACCTTTTTTCTTAGTATTGATTCACTTCTTCTCTTCTTCTCTTTCATTTTCCACCCTTCTCCAATTTGTATGTGTGTGTATATGTAATATTTTATAATTTTGAGAAATAGTGGAGAAGAGGAAAATGGTAAAGCTTCGTTGCTTGAATTAGAAAATATGAGAAGAGAAGTGAAGGATTAAGCCTTTATTTATAGGCGCACTAATCAATCGTAACCGTTAGATTAAAATAATTAAATATAGGTCATTAGCCAAGGTTCAACCCTAACCGCCGCCATGCGATTGATTGACCGCTCCTTTATAGGCGGTCGACCGCTAGTGGTCGACCGACCTAATGAGGTCGACCAGTGGAGTTCCATATTTAATGTTTATTTATTTTCTTTTTTCGTATTTAATTATTTTTGCTCTTGAAATTTCAAACGCTAATAACATTTTCGTTTGAGCTCCGATAAAAAAAATTCTTAATACGAGAGTTGCTTAGAAAATCATCACGAACGCAATGGTGCAAGTTTCATGACCAAATTCCAATGTTTTCTCAAATTATATTTTTGGAGCCTTATTAATTATCATTAATTTTATAGGATGTGACAAACAATGTGCTTTGTTTGTCTATTGTATGACTAGTATGGTACTAGTATATTCATGGATGATATGATTATGTGTTAGTAATTGCACTAATACATTTATGCTTAATGAGTGATAATTCATATTAATAGGGTACTAGTGTAACCTTTTATACTTGTGTGTACATATATAATGATGACTTTACACTTTTAGGATGTTAATGTAATATATTTTTTCCTTACCGAAATTTAAGGATGAAATTTTTATAAGTAAGGGAGACTGTAACAACCCATATTTTGGAGGGTCCATATATGGAAAACTAAATTAAACTAATAATATGAAGACATTATAAATTAAATGAATAAAGTGATTTAATTGCAAGAATTGCTTAAGGGGAATTTAATCAATTAAGTGAGGGTCACTTTAAAATATTAATTGGATGGACCAACGATAATTAGTGCAATTTTGATTGGCCTTAATTATTGAAAATAAACCATTTAAATTTTAATGGGAATGATTTGGTTAAGGGGAATAAGTTAGTAAGGCCTAAAACCACTAACCCATATTCCTTAGTACCAACCACTCATTCCATCTTCATTCACTTTCATTCACACAAAAGAAATCTCTAGAACCCAAAACCACCAACATTTTCTAAAGAAGAAGAGATTTCAAGCTAGAAAAGACCAAGCTTTCAAATTTAAGAAGGAGAGAAGACTAAAGCAAGTTTTCTTAAGCTAGGTGAGTAAAATCTGTCTTTAAAACCCTCCCTTGCATGTTTAATTTCGGATTTTATTGTAAATGAATGTTTGGATGATGTTTAATGTGCTTAGATGATTGAACATTATTTTAATTATGGATTAAAATTTAATTAAGATGAATTAGTTCATGTTTTCGGGTAAATCATGGTTAAATCATCTTCAAATGCCATGAAATTTTTTATGATATGCTTAATGATGTAATAGGGATGGGTTTTTAATTTCATAAATTTTGGAGTTAATATGAATATTTTATGAATTTTCTAAGTTGGGAAAATGGTTAATTTTGGGGTTACTTAATTCTTAAAAATAATAAAATTAATTATTTTGATATGAAATTTTGATATGAGATAGAATATGATAAAAGTAATTTTGGGATTTTTCAACTAATTTTTTTATTTTATATGAATTATTTAGTGAATGAAAGCACTAATTAATTAAGAAGAGAATTAATTGAATTAATGAATTTAATTATGGGGGTTAACATTTTCTGAAAAGAGAACCGAAAAGAATGAAATTGGCCAATAGGAATTCAACACCGAAAGGTGTTAGGTATAAGTGATTACTTAGTAATTAATAAATCAGTTTTTAATTTAATTACAAGAGAGTCATTGAACCCTTATCGACCAAGTAAAATATAACCAATGAAGGCCTTACTTAAATTTGTACACGAAATCAAAGTGGAAATGAGGGCAGCTATAACTCATGAAACAAAAATAACGAAACTAAAAGAACACGAAGACATAGTGCAAGTGGGACAACTCATGTTAATGGGCCAACACATGAAACAAAATAAAGGCAGACAAAGAAAATATATAGCACTTGAGGATGGGCATGTGAAGTTAAAATGGCACACGATGACTAAGGGAAAATAGTACAAGTTAAAAAAATATGCAAAAACTGGTATAACATAAAGGTTGCAGCAGATAAGGTTAGCTCAGAAGGCATGAAAATAAGATAGTTCACTATACACAATGGCACTAAATTTGGACACGAAAAAATTTCACGAAGGCAGCCAAATATATATTCCATACATGAAAGCACCCAACGTACAAAAAGAAACTACTAAAAACGGGATACAAAGGCTCCACACATGAAATATATATAGCACACAAAGGCAAAGACCCAAACTCGTGAAGGCATAAATGGGAGCAGTTTGTTTAATGGGTATCATCTTGTTATATTTAGATACTCACTACCAAAATACATACCAAATATAAACGTACAAACATATGGATAGCCATAATTTGGATAGCACGCGATGGATATTTGGGACAGGCATGCACACATTAATTCGCGAAGATAAAACAAACAAAAAAGAAATCAGGGTAACACATGAAGGCTAAACTACAGCACACGAAAGCAAATTAAAAAGGAATGGGCAAACACACCAAGGCCTTAAATAGATAACATACAATGGCTTGGGATTGCATGCGACCGCTAGTTCAATATTTGTTGAATAAAACACTTCGGCTATGGGATAACCAACGTTCATGGTAACTAGGCATAGTTCAGGACAGCTATGAGATAGCCAATACACAACAATTAAATACACTTTAAAATAGCTAGGGGAGCTATATTTTTCTAAGTAAAATAAAGGATACTTAGGGCACTTTACAAAACAGTTTCCAAGTGTTATTGAACTATTTCATAGGTTGAAATAAAGGAAAGACTTTATAAGTTAAAATTGTGTTAACTTATTTTTGAAATGGAGAAAGCTTATAAAAGCTAATAAATGATAGAGTATTATTTAAATAAAGGATAAAAACGTTTTATCTAAAGAATGTGTTGGGTGCACAACTAACGAATGAAAGAAAAGGGTTGAACCATGATCGTAAACATATACCAACTCATAGAGTTATTGGATGACAGGGTGCCATGACTATTAGTTTAAAATCCAATGGTATATGGTTGGATGCCACGATAGGGTTCAATACCAGATAATTTAAATACTCTAAAGGGGAGTTATGGCAGGGTGCCAAAAACATTAGTATGGTGTTATAATTGAAATAAATCAGCGACGTGAACGATAGTGGTTCAGGGACTAAAAGAGGCTATTGATGCCTATAAAGTATGCTTGCTAGAATGTATTCAAAGTGCATACATTCAACCTCTTAGGAGAGTCTGGGTAACTCTAGTCAGGGTGGCATGGAAAAATGAGTCGACATTTTCACCAAATGACATTGTTTGAGCAAAAGATAATTTAGTGACAGACACGCCTAAGGAGGTAATCACTCAAAAAGTTAATGAAACATAAAGAGGAAAGCCTAAAACAAAAGATAGGTAAATGGATGAATGAATGTCTTGATTCATAATTGAATTATAAGTGTATGGTACACTCCTTGGTTGAATACATGCACATGGTTGCTTCTATGACACACACACACACACACACACACAGATATATATATATATATATATAGTTTTTTGTTATATATATTGACGTATATTGATGATGATAAAGTGAGCGGAAAACCCGTTCCACATTAGCGGCATGGTCTTATATTGATGCTTAGGGTAAAAGTTATACTCATACCATACTTTTTGTTTGACCCGTATTTTTATTATTTCTCATAAACTCACGGGTACTCATTCGAGTAGTTGAGTTTATGGATTAGACAGGTATCTCTTTTGGAAGGACGAAAAAGATTTCAAAGACAAAGTAGGAGGCTTGTTATTTAAAAAAAGTATTTTGTAGTTTGGCTGTGTAATCTAGGATTTATAACTGGTTAGCAGTGGTGTTTGGATCTTCATATGTCAGACACACACTACTCTGATTTTCTTATTATATGTTTACCCCTGCATGAAGTGGTTTGGGTTAAAATTGTTGTAATGAATTATGTAAACCAATTTGATGTAATGATAAAAATCATCATTTAGCTGCTCAGTTTACTTATGTTATGCAAAATAATACCGAATCACTTTGTCATTAGAAAATGATTTCGATGTTGAATGTTGCATCACTGTGTCCATTTTCGAGTCTTGGAGTGGGAGATGTTACATCTGCACACATATGTAAACATTTAAATTGGTTAAATAAACTTATATATATTACATATATGAATCTCATCCATTTTAAATAAAAATATTTTCGAAACTAAAAATGTTTTTAACAAATTATCTAAATTTAAATTATGTAATTATTATGTATATGTATATATATATATTAATTAATCTATCGATATATATATATATATACATATTCTCTTTTGACCTAATTTTGGTATGTTTTAGTCTAAAGTGCAGAACATAAAGACTTTGCAGAAAACCGATATTTTGTATTGTACTGTATTTAATTTGGGTCTTTTTTGTATGGGCTTGGCCCGCAAAGCCTGGTGAGAAACAAAACCATTTACCCATATTCAAAAAAAAATTCTCAAAAAAATATAATTATATATATATATATATATCTAAAACATAAATGATAATACATAAATATATTTTAAACCTTTTAAATATTTTATTTATTTATTTTTTAAATGATAATTATTGATGTAAATCTTTATGGATTTACATTATATAAAAATTAATTTCAAGTGTTGTTAAAAAAATTATACAAATTCCGTGTGGATTTCTAAAACAAAATGAAATAGAAAATTAATTTAATTGAAAATATTTTTGACGAGAGTTAAATAAAAAAATAAAAAAATTTCAACAACTATAATTATATTTGTTAATTAATAGTTTATGAATAAAAAAATTTAAACTAAAATATTTTAAATGTTCATTTCGAATTTAATATGTTTGTATATATACATACCTAAATTTAAATTTTGTATTTAAATTTAAAATAGATTTTTATCGAGATCTAGATCTGGTTTTTAAATTCTGACTATCATAAGATATTTTAGATGTTAATTTAAACCATTTTGAGCTGGTCAATATTTAAAACATATCAATATAAATGTTATGTATATTAATAATAAATTAAATTATGGATAGTAACTACGTATATAAAAGAACAAATTTGTTTGTTGCGGTGTAAATACTAGCACTTACATATAGGCACATCAAACCATGTACACTTCATATATGTTGCATGTGCACAATACAAATATATGCGTATTTGATATACGTACACATTGTATATTGTATAAATAAAATTAACATTTATATAAACAAATTAAATAAAACAAAGATTTTATTTAAAATTATTTAGTTGGATCTAAAATAATTTAGATTTACTACTTTTCTTTTTATTCGATCTTAGACCCGCGAATTACTCACTACTACTAGTTGATTTAGGGAACCTCTTCTATCATCTCTTTATGGGGTAAATTATACCAAATGTGATCAGTTTAATTTTCATCCTAAACCGTTATAATGTTAACATTTATTTTAACTCTTGTTTGCTTATTTAAGAGCTAATAACTACCTTATAAGTCAAAATATATAGAATATGGAATATAAATAAATAGATATGAATATATATATATATATAATAGAAATTTACAAGTACGTTCTCTAATACGCCCTAGTTTTGTAGGAATTGCTTAATCTAAGCTCTGATACTAAGTGTAATAACCCGCCTTTTACTAACCTTTTGATCCTACGTCCCAATCGATGCTCAAACCCTTAGGTTAGTAAATGGCAGATCATTAAGGTAAAATCAGGTATAATAAATATACAGAGCTACCTATATCAACTACACTTTCAGAACCTAAAGCGGGAGGGAGTAAAATACAGTAGAAACATAACACTAATATCTAAGTGGTCTATAAATCTCATAAGTTATTACATTTGTTTAAATAAAAGTAATTATTCAGACAATAAGTTCAACTAAACATAACTACTAAATAAATAAATAGCTCATAGAGAAAAAATCTAATTCATCGCCAATAACCTTCGTTGCCTCCCCTATGTACGGCTCCTACCAACCCTGTCAGCTTATTATATAGAAATAATAGAGAAATGTGGAGTCCAACACCACTATCCCAGTGTTTAGACGCTTTAGCTTTGGTCTGTGAGGTCATATGTTTGAATTCCGCATTGCGTGATTTGAACCACTGGACATATGATAATTTGTAGTATGTTATATACTATCTAAGACTTGTAGTACAACTACGTACTAGTACCTACGTACCCAATGTAAAACAAAAAATATAGAAATGTGGTGGGGTCAAATATAAGCCTGGTGAGTGAACATATATCTCTAAATACATGATGCTTAATTACATGCTAATAAAACATCTTTATAAACTACTATTACAATGTCAGTTTAAGGGGTCAATTTATCATTATTTTTTTAGTTTATTTATTATAACATTTCAACTGTATCCTTTTTAGTGATTGAATCACCATATAAACATCCATACAACTGATAATGTGAGATTTTAGCATACCCTAGTTCTGCTACATGTACTATTTCAACACGTTTCACAGCCATATCATTCCTGCTATGTGTCTTGTTTCATCACATTGCAGACATATAATTCCTGCTACGTGTCTCGTTTCAACACATTGCAGACATATCATTCTTGCTCTGTGTCTCGTTTCAACACGTTGTAGATATATTTATCCAGTTACGTGTCTCGTTTCAACATGTTGCAGACATATCATTCCCGCTATGTGTCTCATTTCAACATGTTGCTGACATATCATTCCCACTATGTATCTCGTTTCAAAACGTTACAAACATATCACTCCCAAACAATAAATAGTGCACAGTAATGCATACATTATATAGGTGTACACACCTCATTCTACTTCATCACATTCTTGAATAAAAAATATGGAATTCCTCTAACCATTCGTACTGGCCCACGTGGGTCTAGGTTGAACTTGTGCCTGCATTAGCTATTCAGACATTTGACCTAACCACTATGATGTCTGACTTGCTGTACAAAATTGGTTAAGGTAATTAGATATCTGAACTAACATTTCGACGTCTGATTTTGATTTTAGACCTCGAATTTTGATTTTTGACATCTGAATATGAATTTTGGAAATATGAAACTAGTCGATTTATAATGTATTTCTATCAGTTTATCTATGTAAAAATTTCAAACATCTGACCTCCTGATTCAGATGTATGATTTACTTTAGATTTGCATTTATAAGTGTTTTAATGGGGTTTTCACTATCTCTTAGCCTTAGAATCATCCTAGACTTCAACTGGCTTGTGTTATTTTTTTAATTATTTACTATGCCTATTTGTGACAACCCGCACTTCCCGACACGCTCCAAAAACCATCGCGTCAAGAAATGCGGATCGTTGAGGTTTTTAAAGCTTTAAGATCTCAAAGACTAAGATAAACATATATAATCTCAGAACGTATCACATCAAAAAGATAAGCTAACTATCTAGAACGTATCACAGTGGAAGAAATAAGACATATAAATACCATAGAAAATACTAGTCTTGGAAAATATCAAATCATAGTCTCACGAAATCCAAATCAGAGTACAAAGCAAAATATATCCCTCATAGTCTGGTACAAGAAATTAACTGTACTAATATGAGAAAATGATACATGAAGAGAAGATGTGATAAAAGCAAACTCTAAGTGAAGCATGACTCTCTCCAAGTATCCAAAACAGGCAAATCACCTACTGCCCTATCCGCCCGTGGTGGGGAAAAAGATGGAAGAGCAATGGGACATACAAAAGTATGGTGAATAAGAACAAGTTCAATAAGACGATTAAGTGCAATTAATTTCAAAACTACACTAAATGATATAGGATGTGCAGCAAGTGTCCGTAAACTCCTAAGGTCAACACCTAGGGATTCTCATCTAACACAGTGGGCTGAACCTACTGATCGGACTACCAATATGCCACTTATTGTACTGTACTAGGGGCTCCATAAGAACTCCCGTTATTACCAGGTTCCAATTTAATCGATATCTATAGCCACTTATTGTACCGCATCGACGTTCACATGTACCACGTTACGCCAGAAATGTGCACACCTGGATCTCCCGTTAGTATCGGGCTCTTTCAGAAAGTGTCTCCGACAGTGCTGCGCTCACCCGCAGGAAACACTCCTGAGCCTATTGCAAAATGAATCGCCCTAATCAACTCCATTTATGCGATATACATCGCCCATACCAATATCAAACAACGCGAAATACTTAGCTTAAATTAGCCCAGTAACCAGTTCACCAATTACATAATTCCATACTTAATTATATAATTTTTGTCCATTTAATTTGGGCCTTAGGCCAAAAACAAATTTGTGCATTTTAACTTGGACGGTTGACCTGAGACATCCCCCGTTCGACTGCTACCGATCGCCCGTGACCATCCAGGGTCGAACGTTCATGTTGTTTTTGTTAGGGTTTGTCGATTTCTTTTATGTTGATTAATTTTTAACTAACGTCGTTAACATAAGTCGATTAATAACTACTATTAACACTAATTTCCAATTTAATTAGTTTTCAAATTTCAATCAATTCTAAGGTTTGTGAATTAAGGTTACAAGTTAGCATTAACAGTCCAATTTCATAATCTAATTTCAATTTAAATTATAGGGTTTAGCCAATTCAATTTCAAACTAATAAGTTAATTAGGGGTATCAACAATTTTAACCACTTAAAACGGTTTAAAATCAATTGTATTAGCCAAATTATTACATTTATGCCCACTCACCTTTAGCCTAAGCTCTATATCCGAGAAAACTGGCTTCTAATTGGTAGCTCTCCTCTAGTTCTCCTTAATCTCCTCCTTGATTGCTTGCCTTGCTCCTTAATTTGATTTTAATTTTGATTTGGGCTTTGATTTGGGTTTTAGGGTTTGAGAGTTGGGGTTTCAATAGAAATTTTGACAGGGTTTCTCTACTGTACGTTGAACTAAAGAATTAGGGTTTGATTTACTAACTTATTTACAAGGTTAGATTAACACTAATGACCATTTGATTACCCTCAGCTAACATCTCAACCACCCATCAACTAATTCATACCCAAGAAATCAATCTTGACCATTGATTCACCACGCTCCAAATCGATAATCTCCTGAACAACAACTTGCCGGGTCGATCGCTTCTATGGTTCGATCGACTACTATCGGTCAACCTAGGTAGTACTTAGGTCGACCTGACCAAGTTAAATTTTTATATTTTATTTTTTAATTTCTCGTTATCATTCTATTGCTCGTAACTCTCTCATACTAACTCGAATTTCGACAAGTTATATATGAAAATCATCCAGAAAATCGCTACGAACACAATGATACAAATTTTATAGCTAAATTCAGATGTCTATGAAAATTTACTTTTAAGTCCTTATTTCCATTTAATAATAATTTCTTATTAAATTTCCATTTAAAATTTCTATCAAACTTTGGGGGTGTTACATTCTCCCTCTTTAAAAGGATTTTGTCCCCAAAATCTTTAAGGATGGAACAATGTAACTCATACGCAGCAACCAATACTATCATCCATCTACTCATCCATCATCCACATGTAACCATAGTCAAAAAAATTCTAATGCAATATGTACATGTATATGCGATATGAGATGCACGTGAATCTTTACTAATGCAAAAGTAGTCGGTCTACTGATCTGTTCGACCTCCTGTTTATGCAAAATGCTCATGTTATGCATCCAAATGTATGCAACGTCCTAAATGATATACTGATAATTCCATATGAATGCACAACCATCCAAACACATGCAACATCCATATGCATAACATCCACTAGCACTTCACAACAAGAAATATCATGCAGCACCATATAAGTGTGTACCTAAAGGATATACCGTCCTAAAGTGTAGAGGTATACAATGTGAATAATACATCTATAAGCATCTATATTCATCCATCAACATCCCATCGACATGTTTACAACCATTCCTATCATCCAAAGGTCTCTGCCTAAAGGGTATACCACCTAAGTCCTATCAAAAAAGCTCTAAAGTAATGAAAGATTCAAATTGAAGATGTACAAGAAAAGAGTTGTGGGTGGGTAGCTCGGATCTTCTCCTTGGTCTTCCATGTACTTTCCACTAGATCATCTCCCCACTGAAATTTGATAAGTCTATCTCCTTATTGCAGAGTCAGTTTATACCATGCTCTGAAATACTAGTGGGTGCACAGCGAACAAGCGACTCACTTTCAACCTCCACTTCCTCCAACTGACTCGGCTAGACTACAATAGCCGTATCGTGTAAGCACTTTCACAAGTGCAACACATGGAAAACATCATGCACCCCCACTAGTTTCACTAGAAGCTCTACTCTATATGCCAACTTCCTTATTCTAACTACTATCGGGAAAGGCCCTATGAATATCGGTGCTAGCTTCCCCAATGTACCAAATCTATTCACATGCCTAAGGGGTGAAACTTTCATAATATCATGTCTCCCACTGCGAACTCTAGCTCCGTACACCTCCTGTCAGCATACGACTTCTGACTATCCTATGTAGTCTTTATCCACCTACGAATTAGATCCACCTTCTTAGATGTCTCTCTTACTATGTCCGACCCAAGAATACTCCTATCCATCGTATCCCACCAACGCGAATGGTGATCTACATGGTCTGCCATATAATGCCTCGAAAGGTGTCATTCCAATACTAGCCTGATAACTATTGTTGTAGGTAAACTCCACTAATGGTAAATGATCCTTCCATGGACCTGCAAAATCAATGACGCACATCCGTAGAAAATCCTCTAAAACCTGATTTACTGTCTTTGTATTTCCACCAGTCTATAGATGATATGTAGTAATCAAACTCAACTTAGTCCCCAATGCCTCATGTAGACTCCTTAAGAACTCACTAGTAAAAAGCAGGTCTTGTCGCCAACTATACTAGTAGGAACTCCATGTAGCCTAACGACCTCTCTCACATAAAAGTTGTCAACGATGCCATCATCTTAGTACTCCTCACCGG
The DNA here is from genome assembly GCA_030737815.1 of Allium fistulosum. NCBI lineage: Eukaryota > Viridiplantae > Streptophyta > Magnoliopsida > Asparagales > Amaryllidaceae > Allium > Allium fistulosum. The sequence continues at coordinate 405,974,467 of CM060908.1, read as the reverse complement.
TATGAAATGAGCGCCTTGGTCAACCGATCTACTATGACCCAAATGCTCTCATTCCCTCTCCTACTCCTAGGTAGACCATCTATAAAATCCATGGAAATACTCTTCCACTTCCACTAAGGAATATCCAGTGGCTGCAATAATCTTCCTGGCTTCTCCTGCTCTGCCTTTTCTCTTTGGCAAGTCATACACCTCGCTACACACTCTACTATTTGCTTCTTCATACCGAGCCAATAAATTACTCTCCTCATGTCCCCATACATCTTATCACCATGGGGATGAATGGTCATCCTAGAATGGTGAGATTCTGTTAATACTGCATCTATCAAATCTGTACTACGAGGAAAACAATGCCTATCATCTCTCCGTAACCATTCTCTCAAGTCCATGGTGTAGTGCCTCCAATAACTTGATGACTCCCCTCTACCAATCCTCTCTATAATATCTACTAGCTCCTTATCCTCCCTCTACCTAGATCTGATACTCTCCATCAAAGTAGGCTGCATATCTAAAGCTGCTAGTAATCTAGGGGTAATATCCAATGATGGTCGGAAATCAAAGGTAGATATATACTTCAAATGTCTCCACTCTAAGAACAAGGGACTCAACACTACTCCCTGTCTGCTCAAAGCATTTTTTATATTACCCTTTCCCGAGGTATAAGAGATATCAAAATCATAGGACATCAAGAACTCCATCCACCTCTATTTCCTTAAGTTAAAGTCCTTTTGGAAGAACAAATACTTCAAGGACTTGCGATCTGTATACAGCTCAAACCGCTCTCCTAAAGGATAATGCCTCCATGGCTTGAGCACAAAAACAATGGTTGCTAACTCAAGGCCATGTGTAAGATAATTCCTCTCATAGGTCTTCAACTACCGACTCGCATAACTCACCATCCTTCCTTCTTGCATCAATACCGCACCCAACCCCATCCTACAGGCATCGGTATAAATTATAAATGGCTTCGTCCATTCCAGTAGCACCAAATTGGTGCACTAGTCAATGCATCCTTCAATCTAATGAAAGCATCCTCTCACTTTGCATCCCATGAAAAGACTAGATTCTTCTTGGTAAGACGAGTCAGTGGAGCAGAAATCTTTGCGAAGTTCTTAATGAACTTGTGATAGTAGCCTACCAAACCAAGGAAACTTCTCACCTCCATCGTATTCTTCGAAACATGCCAATCCTGAACTGCTGCCACTTTAATGGGTTCAAGTGCTAAACCACTTTCTGAGATGATGTGTCCCTAAAAGTCCTCTCTCCAAAAGTGGCACTTCAAAAACTTATCCTTATGCTTATGTGTGCGGAGTGTCCTAAGTACCTCCTCCAAATGCAATGCATGCTCCTCTCTACTCCTCTAATAAACCAAAATATCATCCAGGAACACCATTACAAACTTATTCAGCAACCCCCTAAACACCTAGCTCATCAAATCCATAAAGTAGGCAGGTGCATTGGTTAGTTTGAAGGGAATAACTAACCACTCATACAATCCATCAGGTGTACAGAATGTTGTCTTCTGAATACTATCCCCGGCTATTGATGAACGTATTTTTCCGCATTTTAAACCGTTTGTTTCATATATTTTTATTTTAATAAAGCGGTATTATACGGGTATTTTGTTGTGGTTTTGCAGATTATAGATTCCGAAGTGCAACGATGAAATTAATCGGTTGCGTCGTCCATTGGTTCAGATGACAAGCAGAAAAGAGTGCAACATTTTGAGCACCGAATAAATCAAAGCAAAAGCGCACATCATTTCAAAAATGCCAACTCACCATCATACTTAGTTCAAACATGGTCACATTTTGTAAATATGGGACCATTTCAAGGAGCAGCTCACGTTTTCTTCAATGCAACATTACAATTCAGCACATATATTTCTCAAGCATGGATACATGGCCATATTAGTTTAATCTTAAAAGAAGCTCATGTGAAGAGACGTGAGTGCCAAGCAAAAAAAAAACAACAATTCAAGATGCAGTCACTTAATTTTCAAGTTCAACATATATTTTAGTCAAAGCAACATGTATTTCACTACTCACGTGCAAGCCATATAGCACATCAACTTATGTTATTTCCAGTTCAAGTTTAGCATTTATGCATCAATGCATGGTAACGTTTTCAAGTCACGTGAATGTCAATTCAAGCTCAACATATATATTTTAGTTCAAAGCAGCATTACACAATGACGTGGCGTATTATTATTTTTACCGATTAAAGCAATGGGACCATTCTTTTATGGACCAATTCAAGCAATGGCCACGTGGCCACATTATTTTCTTTCATCAATTGAGGCTTGAATAGATCAGTATGTATATTTCGGTAGAGCAAGTGATGTGGACCCGTTCTTTTGTGAAAAGTTGGACTGATATTTTCAAAGCAAAATTCTATAAATACAGAAGAGATGGCAACCAGAAAGAGCATCTCTTACCCCGTCACTTCTTTCTTCTAGCTTAGTTTATTTTTCAGCATTGTTATTTATTTCTTCAGAGAATGGACAGAATTGTTAATTAGTTTTAGCAGTCTTTTTATTCTGGTTTTTAGTTATTTGTCAGTACTCTTTCATTTCAGTAATTTAAATTTAGTTCGTTTGATTTCCAGTTGTTCACTCTGCTTATTTCCCTTCCGTACTTTTTATTTTTTTACTCTGAATTCTACAGTAAATTTTGTTGATTAGTTTCAGTGAAATTTGGAATCTCAGGGTGATTGCTTTTATTATTGTTTTTATCCGCTCAAAACCATCATCGAATTTGTTTAACACGCCTAAGATTTAAATATGGATTTCAAACATTTTAAAATACAATTCCCTGTGTTCGACCTGCATACTACATATCTGTGCGCTTGCAGAATTAATTAAAATTTGTGCTTTTCTAACCAATAGAAAAGTCGCAACAGCTATGCACAACCGATGGAATCTGATAGCTAATCTAACTAAGAAAATACTCTAGCTCCAACTAACTGATCGAAGAGATCGTCTATGCGGGGCAAAGGATAATGATTCTTCTTTGTTAGTTTATTAAACTCCCTATAATCGGCATAGAGTCTGAAGGATCATCTGCCTTGGTGACAAAGATGTTTGGTGCTCCCCACTCTGAAATGCTCCTTCGAATGAAGCCCTTCTCCAACAACTCATTAACTTGCTTATTCAGCTCACGCCTCTCCTTTGAAGCTATATGCCTTAATGGTAAGGAGATAGGTCTAGCATTCTAAACTAGATAGATCTTAAACTTGATCTATCCTTAGGGCGAGAGACCTGTAACCTCAACAAAAATATCAAGAAAGTCTCAATTATAGGAACCGTACTAAGCTTGTCATTTGATAGGTCCGATGAATATAAGTAGCTCAACATAATAGATCCTCGAGGGTCACAAAAAACCTCTAAGCTACATCCACTACATATGCTCAACCTAATGACCTTTCTATCACAGTCTAAAATAGCACAATACATGGTCAACTAGTCCATTCCTAATATCAACCCAATCCCAGAGAATCCCAATACAAAGGCATCATGATCAAACTCGACCTAAGGTAAACAACTTTAAACCCCTACACAATATAGATAAATTGGCCGGTCCTTCTACGGGATTTGACACAACTATAGGGTCTGTGACATTACTAGTGTCAGAGTGCAAGTCATTAACAAGTCCACTCGAGATAAAAGAATGTGAAGTCTAGTGTCAAATAATTCACGAATAGATAAACCAGAAAGAATTAACACACCTTCGATCACTACCTTCTTACCCTTGTCTACCATTAGTTATGCACTCGAGCTAGGGACTTCCTCTAGTGCATAAGCTAAAACCACCTAAGTAGAAGACTAAGTAGGAGCTTTCGGTGGTGCTTTGCAAATTCATTACACATGCCCATACTAATCTCAGTTAGAACACTTTATCTTAGAGAGATCCATCCCACAGTCCTTAGCAAAATATCCTTTCCAGACATACCTATTGAATATGCCCCTTCGATCCAAATCCTCCCTTCTTCTTACCCTTCTATTGCCCCTTTTCCACAACCTTCTAAGTCGCTTCCTTCACGTCTTTCTTGGAGATGGTGTTTAGCAAGGCCATCTCCACTAGCCTCTCATAGGTAGCACCCACCGAAATATGACTCATAGCTAAATCTTGAAGTGGCCAATTCAATCCCTTAGCAAATACAAGAGCTTTCTTATGTGGTGTGCAAATCAACTCCATACCAAACCTAGATAGCTCATTAAATTTGTTCATATACTCCTTGATTGTCATATCTCCCTACTTGAAATGGATAAACTTCTCTAGCTGTTCATCTTCCTCTACACTAGAAGGAACTTCATCTCAAACCTCTTACGAAACTCATCCCAAGAAATATCATCCCCATTTGCCTAACCTCGTTAACCTCTCATCGGCTCAACGCCTCACCTTGCAGCTGCTTGGTAGCTAGTTGCCTCCTCCTAACATTAGTCAAACCTATCAGACCAAATATCCTCTCACAAGCACATATCCATGCTCTCAAATCCATATAAGACTACGTCCCCAAATACGGCTTGCCTCAAAAAACTAGAAAAATCTTTGCATGGTTTAGAAAAATCTAGGGCGGTAGGTGGGCGGGCAATACCTCACCCATCGCTCTCTTCGTGGACTCTCTAGTGGGATTGAGCTCAGCATGTCGCCTAGCCTGAAGGTATCGGTGGAACCATATAGGAATGTTAACGCTTGGGATCTCAGTTGGATCACCAGAGCCATAACCTACAGGATCTATCATCTCCTATCTGTGAATTTAAGAATTCCATTAGCAACTTTTCACAAATGTTATAGGCACGAATAGAAGGGATAACATCAACATGATTCAAAGATAGTAAAGGTGCGAAAATAAGTGATTTTTAGATACAGAGAATTTAGAAAGCTTTTTAAAATACTTTATTTATGTATATATTTTTTAAAGTCCATTTCTCAAGATATTTTAGAAAAACCATTTTTTTTTAAATCCACTTTAGAAACCAATTTCTTTTTCATAAAATTTTCAAAATACATCTCTTAATACGGTCCTAGTCCTAAGGAACATTGATCATATGCTCTGGTATCAACTGTGACAATTTGCACCTCCCGACACACTTCAAAAGCCATCGAGCCAAGAAATGTGAACCGTCAAGGTTTTTAAAGCTTTAACATATCAAAGACTAAGATCAGCAGATATAATCTCAAAACGTATCACATTGTAAAGATAAGCTAACTATCCAAAACGTATCACAATGGAAGAAATAAGACATATAAATATCACAGAAAATACAGTCTTAGAAAATACCAAATCATAGTCTCAGAAAGATATCAATACGAAATCCAAATCAAAGTACATAGCAAAATATATCCCTCATAGTCTGATACAAGAAAATAACTGTACTGATATGATAAAATGATACATGAAGAGAAGATATAATAAAAGCAGACTCTAAGTGAAGCACGACACTTTTCAAGTATCATAATTGGGCAAATCACCTACTGCCATGTCCACCCGTGGTGGGAAAAAAGATGGAAGAGGAATGGGTCAGACAAAAGTCTGGTGAATGAGAATAAGTTTAATAAGATAATTAAGTGCAATTAACTTTAAATCTACTTTAAGTGATATAGGATGTGTAGCAAGTGTCCATGAACTCCTAAGGTCAACACCTAGGGATTCTTATCTAACACAATAGGTCGAACCTACTTATCGAACCTCACATTAACGATCAACCAAAATGAGAACAAATATACTAGTATGACACTTACTGTACTGTACCGAGGGCTCCATAAGAACTTCCATTAGTACTGGGCTCCAATTTAATCGATATCTATAGCCACTTATTATACAACACTGACGTCCACCCTACCACATTGCGCTAGAAACGTCCATACTTGGATCTCCCATTAGTACTGGGCTATCTCAGAAAGTGTCTCCAATAGTGCTGCGCTCACTCGTACGGAAAACCCCTGAGCCTATTGCGAAATGAATCGCCCTAATCAACTCCGTTTATGCGATATACATCGCCCATACCAATATCAAACATCGTGTACTTAGCCCAAATTAGCTTAGTTACTAATTCACTAATTACATAATTCCATACTTAATTACATAATTTTTATCCGTTTAATTTGGGTCTTATGCCAAAAACACATTTATGCATTTTTAACTTGGACTGTTGACCCGAGACATCCCCCGGTCGACTGCTACCGGTCAGCCGTGGCTATCCAAGGTCGACTGTTCACATTGGTTTTGTTAGAGTTTGTCAGTTTCCTTTATGTCGATTAGTTTTTAAGTAACATCATTGACTTAGGTCGATTAATAACTACTGTTAACCCTAAATTCCAGTTTAATTAGTGTTCAAATTTCAGTCAATTCTAGGGTTTGTGAATTAAGGTTACAAGTTAGCATTAACAGTCCAATTTACCCAATTTCATAATCGAATTTCAATTTAAATTATAGGGTTTAGGGTTTAGCCAATTCAATTTCAAACTAGCAAGTTAATTATGGGTATCAACAATTTTAACCATTTAAAATAGTTTAAAATCAATTGTATTAACCAAATTATTAAATCTGTGCCCATTCACTATTTGCCTAAGTTCTAAATTCGAGAAAACTAGCCTCCAATCGGTAGCTCTCCTCTAGATCTCCTTAGTCTCCTCCTTGATTGCTTGCCTTGCTCCTTAATTTGATTTTAATTTCGATTTGGGTTTCAATTTGGGTTTTAGGGTTTGAGAGATTAGGTTTTAGTAGAAATTTTGATAGGCTTTCTCTAATGTTTGTTGAATAAAAAAATTAGGGTTTGATTTACTAACTTATTTATTGGGTTAGATTAATAATAATGACCATTGGGTTACTCTCAGTTAACATCTCAACCACTCATCAACTAGTTCATACCCAAGCAATCAATCTCGACCATCGAGCTCTAGATCGATAATCTCCGGAACAACATCATGTCAGGTCGATCACTTCCAGGGTTCGGTCGACCTAGGCCATACTTGGGTCCACCTGACCATGTTAATTTTTTATATTTTATTTTTAGTTTCTCTTTTATAATTATGTCGCTCGTAACTCTCTCATATCAACTCGGATTTCGATATATAAGTTATATATGAAAATAGTTCGAAAAATCGCTACCAATGCAATGATGCTAGTTTTGTAGCCAAATTCGACTATGAAAATTTACTTTTAAGTCCTTGTTTTCGTCTAATTTAATTTCTTATTAAATTTCCGTTTAAAATTTCTGTTAAACTTCTGGGGTGTTAGACTATCCAATTGTTAATTTGTTATCATAGCAATCTTTTCCATTTTATCGGTGTAGTTATTTTATTAAACAATTTGATTTATCTATAATCCTATTGCTTTGCTTCATAATACCGATTTACTAACTCGATTATAATCACATATGTTCCAGATAGTTTTTTATACATACATGCATACATACATAAATACACACACACACACATACATAGGTGGGCTACTTTAGTTTAAAATTGTATTTCAACAAGATAATTGATTAGTATTAACAATCGAAGTGTTGTTTCAACACCAAACAACCAATCATCGATCCAATTAATAACATATTTATGTCACATCACTTTTACTTTATATCTATATTATTTCTTCTAGTGTTTGAGGTGTAACTTAATAAAATTATGATTTATTCTTAACAAGTAGAGTATCATTTCAACTTCAAACATTTCATCATTGACCTAATTATAACTAGAGATATCGTTTCATCCTCCATGACCAATGACTCAATTCTAGTTCAATTATTAATTTAATATTGTAATTCAACCTATATTTCTTTATTTTAATCTAATATAAGCTATAAAATTGAGATAAGAGCATATACAGAATCATATAAGTAGAAAATAAATTTCCAATCACATTGGAATGTTGTTTGAAGAAACCTCTCCCCTAATCCAATTTACTTTGGTGTTATCTCCTTCTCTTCTTAACTGGCAATCGGTAATTTGATTTCATCTTTTCTTTAATTTGATTTTCTATTCTCTTTGGAGTTTACTTTAAAGAATTTAAATTAAGAAGTGTGGAAGAAGAAGAAAAGAATGGAGTTTAGAGCTAGAGTTTTCTTTTACTAAGTAGAGGCTAGGGATTAGAATGAGACAGGTGAGGATTAAGCATGTATTTATAGGTATGAATTAGCTGAATTCTAGGTCTAGAAAAATTATTTCGTTATTCATATCACTATATATACAACAAATTCCCTTCCAGTTACTATCTTAAAGAAAATAACGTTTATCCTCACTCAATTAATGCCATTGATTATAATTCAAATCAATACCATTTTTTATAATTTAAATTAGTACCATTATTATAATTCAAATCAATATCATTTATCAATATTATATATATATATATATATGTTCTTAACTATTATTTGAAATCATGGACTAACGTTCAAACACACATACACATTAATTAAGAATCTTACTCTTAATTAGTAACTGCTCAATTAATTTGTAATTGGTTGATATTAATATTTCCAAATTGAAAAAACTGGATTTAACCCCTATTCTTTACAAATAAAGAGAAAGTATACTTTTTCTTTAAGAAATGATTTCCTTCCATGAATATATTGTTATCTTCTATTTTTAAAGTATGTAATGTGTTGAACCAAAAGATGTCACAACCCCCTGTTAATCAGGATGGAGATGGATCTAAGCAATATTAGCAAAAACAATAAGAATATAGAGAATTTTATAGTGGTTCAGCCAATTCGTGCCTACGTCCACATTAATGTTATTAGATTTGGGTTCATCAAAAGTACAAGAGCTTTACAATTGATTTCAGATCTAGAAAAGAAAGGGTACAACCCTTAGTGACCGTAGTAGAGGATAGAAGATGATATGAAGAGTATGAAGGCTAAAAAGTCCAAAAGCCCTTAGTGACCATGGTACACCATTACATTTGCAGCAATTATATAATTAAGTTTCATATCTAAAGTTTTGTAATCAGAGCTTAAATGAAAAAGTTATTGACGTTTGAAAATTTGAATTCAAAATAATTCAGGAATTCAAATTCAAATTTAAAATTAATGCTAAATTTGCAAAATTAAAAGATAATGTTAATTAGAAACTTGAGGGTTAAGTAGACGTTAAAAATGTTAATGGTGATTGAATAAACATGGAATTAAATAACAATTAAAATGGCAAAGAAATATGTTCCCATTATAGGCTACTAGTCGATTGCCTCCTTGGGCCGGTCGACCGCCTAGGTAGGAGCAGTCGACCGATGCTATGACGACGCATAGGGTTTTTGCTAGGCATGAATAGTCAGGATTTTATTATTTCAAACCAATTTAAATCCGACGGTTCTGACACCTTTTAATCACTATGAATATGAGGCTAGCCCCCTCACTTTTATTCACAAATTATTTGGGAACGTAAGCGGAGCTCTATCAGTTTCTTCTATACTATTCATAATTTCTTAGAATTTTTCAAATAAGGTATTTCAGATATTCGATACCCAATTTCTAATTTTATTCTTTTCCAATCCCTGAAATTCTAAATCTAATCCATATACAATCCAATTGTTGTATATTTTAAAAAGGAAGAAGTTAGAAAAGGTATTAAAAGCAGACGTAATCAAATCTAAGAGAAAGTTGGAAATCAACTGTGAGTGGAAATCTTTGTTTTTCTCACTTTAGTAATTGTATAGTATATGTTGGATTTGATATATGTCTTGGGGAATTTTATTCATGAAAACACCAAACTAAAACCTTTAAAATTCCCCCAGAGCAAAATGTCAATCCTTATGTTTTGGAATCTCAATTATTCTATATTAAAATAGCAAAATTTGTATAGTTATTGCAACTTCAATATTTTACATTATATTCCACATCTTACTTTTCTATTTTGATGTGATTAAGGGTTACAAAAAGATAATAAGTTAGAAAATGGTGTGTAAAGTACGGATTCTCCTATTCATTTTTTGCATTGCTTATTTCCGTAATTTAAATATGAAACCCTTTCCATTTTATATGCAGAAGTTGAATAGAATGTAAAAGGATTTGAATTGTAAATTCTATTGATGTTAATTCTACTATTTTAATGTAAAATAAGTTTGGTAATTGATTCTATTTTCTTCTACATGTCTTTGTTAGGCTAAGGGTGTCAGCTAATTTGTATGCTATGGTATGGAGTTAGACTTGTATAAATTTGAAGTTTTGACATTTAACGATTAGTATAGGACGCAATCTTCGCACATTTAGGAATATATTTAGTTATGTATTTATATATGTTAGCGTATAACTAATGTATAATTGATAATATGTTAATTGCATAGTAAATATGTTAGTAATTAACACTAAAATCCCATAGAGTGGAAGATAGATAGTTTTGTGTATTGTTTATTATATCAATTTTACCAACCAACAATCAGCTTTGTAATGGACCTAAGGTTCGATGGGCTTTTATTGGATCGAAAATTAGGCCCATCTCGAGGCGGGTTGTTACATTTGGTATCAGAGCTCAGGCTGCCCGATCTATGGGTATAGATATACATATGTGAGCGTACTTGTTATTTTTGAAAATATCTTTTGAAAAATAATACTATATATACACACTATTTTGAACATACGCAAACACACTAGACAAATCATTTTTGATTTCAGTAATGATACTATCTTAAAATTGTAACTAAAAGTTCAAAGCTACGGATAGTTGATAATGGCTGAAAATCGTTCTTCTAAGGTTGGAAACCCCTTTATCCAAGAGATACCCACTATTTAAGGGATGCTTGGATAGTTCAAGCAATGCCCGAGGCATGTAGGGCATGTTCACATTCCTCAACAAGCTACACCAACGGCACCCGCTGCCCTACCTGCTGAAGCAGCACCATGCCCTATAGACTTTCCTAAGATGTGCAATCACTTCCAAAATATATGTGGAAAGGTGTATACGGGAGTCTATGGTTTTGTAGAGATAAAGACTTCCAAAAATGATTGTGAGTATCTTTCGGGAGCTTGGATGGGATGACTAAATTAAGTGAAGAATGGTAGCATGACATCTTAAAGGAGAGGCCTTGGATTGGTGGACTATAGTAGCTGAGGAGAATGCTGAGAGAGTTATCACTTGGTTTAAGTTCAGAAACTGCTTTGAGTTATGATTTATGTCTAGGGTTGAGGTGTATACAACTTAGGTAGGGAGACTCCATTTTAAAGGGATATATCAGTAAGTTCACAAAACTAGCTAAGTTCAGAATGAGTTTGATCAATACCCCTATGAAGAAGTCCATGAAGTTTGTGAAAGGCCCAAATTCCCCACTTAGAGAGTTTCTTTTGACCCAAGTACCCATTGGCGCTACTTATGAGATGTTCATTGAGATGGATTTTCTCTAAACTGTTGGCTCAAAGGAGAAGAAGAAAGAGAAGAAGAAAGTAGGACTGACGCAAAATCAAGGTGGTGCTAAGAAAGGAGGATTTTGGACGAATAAGAAGGCAAAAAGGAAGTTCAAGAAGTAAGGTATAACATGCCGGAGATGCCAAAAGAAAGGGCACATCGCTAGGGATTGCAAAGTGAGTTTGATGAGGGAAGAACTCATAGGGAAGTGCTATCACTGCCACAAAGAGGGGCACTTCAAGAACCGATGCCTAAAGCTTGCAAAGGGCAGAGTGGGAAAGCCTATGACATTAAGGCTATTCCTATCTCGAGTAGACCTCCCCTTAAAGATCAAGGAAAGAATGCAATGGAAGGTACAAACTATTATTTTTGGGCATACTATTTGTACCCTATTTAACTCGGAAGCGTCACATTCATTCATAGCTAAAAATATAGTTAATTCCTTGAGTCTAAAAACCCATGTTATCACTGACCCAATATTGGTATCAAATCCTATTGGGGGATCAATACACCTTTCCTTAATTTGTGAAGAACTAGTTGTGGATATATATAACGTCGATTTTACATGTAACATGTATGTTCTTAATTTTGAGGGGTACAAACTTATCTTAGGGAAGGATTGCTTATCTTACTATGAGACTATCTTAGATTGTAATAGGTGGATTGTATGGTTAAGGAATTTTAAAGGGAGAGATATAAATGTTTGTTGTACACCCCAAAACTCAATCGAGTTAAGCTATTTATATTTGTTGAGCTTTTCATAAGATGACCACTCATATTTACCCGTAGTTCGAGAATTTCCTGACATCTTTGAGGAAGTCTTAGATCTCCCACTCCGAAGGGAGATCGAGTTTAGGATCAATTTGGAGAAAGACACTAGACCTGTCGCTCTTCCACTATGACACATAGCCTCCAAAAGAGGCGAGAGTTGGAAAACAAATCGAAGCTATTACATAAGGGATTTATTCGTCAAAGCACTTCTGAATGGGGAGCACTTGTTTCTTCGCCACTAAGGCAGACGACTCTTTAAGGCTATGTGTTTATTATAGATAACTCAAAAAATTTGACCAAGAAGAATAGGTACTTGTAACAACCATACTTAGAAATAACCTTGATTATAATTTCACAATAATTTAAATTGGATTTTAAATGGGAATTGAGATTTTTATTTCAATCTTTTTCAAATTAATAAGGAACTGGGATTTTTGGTATTCTTTTAGAAAAGATAATAGAACTTTTTTAAGATTATAACTTGTATCTTTTTATAGAATTGAAATTAAGATGGATTAATATTTCAAAGTTTTGGATGAGTTAATTATAAGAAATAGAGATATTAATTAAATTTAATCTTTTATTCTAAATGTGAAGACCACATATGGTAAGGTATACAACAAGTAAAGTTTAAGTGTTCCTTTGATTAAAATGGTAATTGGGTTGTTGATTTTTGGGCATTGAATTGGTATATTAGTGTAGCCTATTTATAAATAAATTTAAAAGAGAGATTTGCATTTTCTTATTGGGTTGTAAGTTAAAACCCAAAGCCTAAACTAATTTTACCTAAGGAGAAAATTCTCTTTAGCTATATGTTCATTACTAATAGTAAAGAGAAAGACATTTAGAACTCTTTTTTCCTCTTTCTAAACCTAGAATGAAAGCTTCCAATTTCACCAAATTATATCAAATTAAACATCTTGAAAAGCTTATAATCTCAGGTAGAGATCTCAAACCTGTATACATCTTATTAGGACTTTGTAATTTTGTTTTTACGGTATACTGAATTGGGTTTTTTTGTATATTTTATCGAGTACTTTTTAGGGTTTGCTGAAATTCAAAGACTAGGTTGAAATTGAAGTTTTTGGCAAGCTATTTCAAAGTACTAAGGTGAGTAATTCTCACTACTATCTCCACTATCTTTTCATGTTGCTATTTTATCTAATTGATTACGATATTTGAATAGCATGGTGTTGTTAAGAACTTTGGACGAGATTCTGATGGTAAACTGACTATTGAACTATAAAGTATAACCTATTTGTTAAATTCCTACGAATTGTTTACTGTAACCCTCATTACATCTCTTTTATGAGTTATTGAGGTATATAGATTATGTGCATATTTAGTAATAGTTTTTAGCTTCAGTAATCCAAGTTTCAGTAGCCAAAATGAAAACGACCATCCCATGAGACGATGCCTAGAGTTTTCTGCCTCCAGGTGTACAAACCATCGACCGCTAGTGGTCAATTGGTGGGTTGACCAATTGTATGTTCTGGATCCTGTGTGCTTCATGCAATCTTTCTGTGTTTTGTTTTATACTTTGTTTTCTTTTTTGATTTGATTTCTTGATCCTTCCGCTTTCTTGATTTCTGGAATTTTGATAGCATCATAATTTGGGGAAATTTTATTGTTCTAATTTATTTAAATAATATATATTAAATACATATAGTATGAAAAGAAATTATCTATCAACTAGCATATAAAATTTTGTTCTTTAAAAAAAATCACTTTTGGAGTTTATTATATATATATTAACTTCAAATTTGGGTTTCAAAATATGGTTATGAAGCATAAATTTATAAGTAATTGAAGAAGAAAAATTATTATAGAGTTTTTAATAATAATAGTGTTCTAAAAGATGATAATAAAACTATATACGTATATTAGATTTCTATATGTATATGGTAGCATATTTTATAAACATAGCAATTTTACAGTCATTAGAACAATATCTAAAGGATTTTAAAAGAAGTAGTTTATATATAAAAATATTACTTTTATAAAATAAGAAATCTAGTTAGTAGTACAAGTGATATGGAACACTTATATCACTTTATTGATAAATTCTTAGACTCGTTTGATAGAATATATTACTTGAGTGGAATCTTCGATCTTTTAGTAAATATTCAAGTATCACTGATTGGTTAGGACATTAGGCGATACTCATTTGATTACTAATTGAAAGTATTTAACACTTCGATCAGCAGTGATCACTTTAACGTGTTTTCAGACTCGTCTTATGATGGCTCACTTTTAGGCATGTCCGACATGTTTTGAGCCCCTCCTTATAGTGGCTCATTTTCAAACGTTCCCGAGTTGTTTTCAGACTCGTCTTATAGTGGCTCGCTTTTTAGTGGGGCCCTCGTGCTTTCAGGCTCATCTTTGAATAACTTGCTTTCAAACTTGTTTTCTTGATTTTGACTTGTTTTCATGCTTGTCTTTTGGTTTTGACTTGCTTTCATGCTTGTCTTTTGGTTTTGACTGGCTTTCATGCTTGTCTTTTGGTTTTGACTTGTTTTCATTCTTGTCTTTTAGTTTTGACTTGCTTTCATGCTTGTCTTTTGGTTTTGACTCGCTTTCATGCTTGTCTTTTGGTTTTGACTCGCTTTCATGCTTGTCTTATGGTTTTCACTCGGTTTCATGCTAGTTCGCGATTCTGATTTGTGAGATATTTTGATTCACTATATTTGGGATGATTGCTTGTAATAAGCATGATATATTTTTATAACATGGTGAATTATTATGATATAGCCACTTATTATTCGGATGTTGGCATATTATATAGTTATGACTATATTGTTGAAATTTACTTATGTTACATCTATGATCTCACATTTGTTGAATTAGAGATAGTCCGACCCATTTATTATTTATTAACACTCGGGTCAGGCCAAGACATTTCAGGTACTGGGACTCATTGACAGTGGATGTTGGGCTAGCTTATGGAGATATGTATGTATGTATGTCCTTTAGATTCTAGACCTTAATGCATGTTGTATACTTCGTATGTGCTAATAAATTTTTGTCATGTATATTTTTGAAACATGATGTAGTCTATATCTATATCCGAATTATGTGATTCTAGTACTTCTATTTTGTATCACTTATGTATGTATCTTCTTATCTATACTATATATTCCGTTGTGTTCTATGATTCTGTGTTATCTATGATATATTATATATTGTTCTATTCTTATATAGCCAACGTGTTTATTGCTTTGTGCCAATGCCATACACGTCATTTATGATTTTATAAGATAAAACTAAACATATCGGTGTTAGCCCAAGGGAATATTCACATGTGGTTGCTCCTATCTAGCCTTATTTTCCATATTATAAGACAATACTACTATGTATTATTCTTTGTTAATGTGGGTATAAAGATGGGGTGTTATAGTTTGGTTTTATAATGAAGGTTCAATACAATATTTGATATTTAAGACATGAATCTTAGCGTAGACAGACTTAGAGTCTCGTCCCTTGAGGTGCATGATAGGATTTAGAATTTATTTCCTATTTAGGATAGAAATACAAAAGAGTATTAAGGAATAATTATCGAGACGTATTTGTAATATTTTGTATTAATATATAAATTATAGTTATGGATAGTGTAGATTAGACCTAGGATGGATTAGAATTGACTTGTTGTGTCCTGATCTATCAGTGACCAGAGTTGGGCAGCGAAAGCTGATGGGCTGCCTTTTGCTGAGCACATTAATTAGTTTGTCTTATATATGTTTGGTTGGTTGATGTATGCTTGGTTGTTTCAGAATTATAAGTGATTGAGAAAAATTAGTATTGAGTAGGAGTCATCACTTGAAATTTAAAAACCTACTCGATATTAATCATAAGACTTTGCGGTGTCTTCAGTAATGTAGTTACCATAAGGGATACTGAAAATTTTACTTTGTACAAAATGAATATTAATTTATAAGCATGATGAATTAAATACTAAGATGGATTTAGAATTGGATGGTTGCTTGATGTATGCATGGATGAATGAATGTATCATTGAATTGTTATTAGTGAATTATTAATTGTAGGAAAATATAGAAATAAACTGAAATAATTTTAATAAAAGCAAGCATCTATTTAAATTAAAATTTCCTTGACAAAGAAATATTTGAAAATATGTTTTGTGATTGAATTTCCCGTCTAGTATTTTAAGAATTCTAGTCAAGGCGTCGTGCTTTTTAATCAGTAGTGAGATTGAGAAGGCATGGCTCTTTAGCCAGGCTTAAGCGAGTTCGAGTTCCTAGCGGTTTCAATGCTCGAGACCCCAGAATAACTTACTCTCTCAAGGCAACATCAAAGAAAGATCTTCTCACTGGGGAGATGTGATCCAGTAATAGTGGAAGTGTGCCGTGAGTGCCAGTTTCATCTTGCCAGTTCAATAGGCAGTTCAATCCTGAAACAAAGCCCCAGTATATTAGGGTCCACGTATTTTGGTTACATGACTAAACTAGCTCTCGTCGCCTGCCCCAGTCATCTAGGGTCCACCGCTTCACATTATAGATATGGATTTCTAAATACTAGGATGAGTTAGTCGAACACAGTACTTTGAGTTATAATTTTTTGAAAGTATTATAAACGATTATGAAAGAATTATAAATAACATTTAAAGAGGAAATAAAGTTTTGAAGTGAGTTAAATAATATTTAAAAATGAAATGAGTGTTTTGGAAACACAGATATGTATGTATGTATGTAATGATTTTGGAAGAAAATGTTTTGAAGATAAATAATATTTTTAGAAGTGTTATGAGCTATATATTTTATTTTCAAACGGGAGTTTATCATATGGAGTTTGATAATAATATAAAGTGATTTGATATGAGATTGTGTATTATTATTTGGAAAAATGTTTTAGTAAATATTTCAAGAAGAACGATATATCTAGTATGAAAATAGTTCTTATGTATTTAAAATTTTGATGGTTGAAAGTAATTATGATAAAAACAACTGGGATACTTATAAATATTGATTCTATTTTAGATGATGAATGTAGCTATCGAGCATTAGCGATAATCGAGGTCAGTGGCGTGGCGATGTTGATCACACGGTCAACATTGCAGTCAATTGACAAGGCAATTATCGCTATAAATGGATGGCAAGACAATGCCATTATATTATTTGGTATTTCTAAATTTGTACATGTATTCATCTATTAGGTGTATGCTTAAGTAAATGTTGTATGTTGCTTTTGGTTGGTTATGCATAACCTATTGTGATCTAAATGAATGATAACACATGTACTTATGAGTTCCAATTTAAAGGAAGCTGAAATAAAACCATAATTCATTTATTTAATTAATTTAAGTTAATGAATTTTGGATAATTTATTTTGTGAATAAGAAACATTTTATGTGAATATGGTTTTATAAATACAACCTAATTCTAGTAAATTAGCATTTCACAATTCTTGAATTTCAAAAGAGAAAATTTAATTTGAAAGTAGTCATTAAGGGGCGAATAAGGATAAATTTTTCATGATTTATCAATTGGATAGAAAAGTAACCCCGTTAAGTAATGAAATTTTGTGTTAAAACTTTTAGAATTATAAAGGAGATATAATATTTTAGGGAAATCTTTAAATTATTCACATCCTTGTTTTTAAAAAGGGATATTAAAGGAATTAAATATCTTGAATACCTTAAAGTGTTTAGTATTTTAAAATTGTAAAAGATATTTATATGTTATAATGGATGTAAAGTAATTATGCAAAAAAAATTTGAAATTATTGAATAGAAATTAGTTGAAGCAAAAGAAATTTTGCACTTTGATGATATGTATTTAGAAGAACAAATTATGTTAATGAGGATTGTTTTAAATAATGAATAGACAAGATTTTGTGGAAATGAATACCTTAGGAAACATTTATATTATTCGTAAAAATGTAAAGTTTAGAAAATTATTATTAGAAAATGATTTATCCAGAATCAGATATTTATATTTTGAAAAGCGTTTTGAAGTTTATTGAAAAGTAGAAGTTATGATAAATGAATCTTGATAATAAATTAGAAATGAAGAAATTCATTTAACCTTACAATTGTCCTTTCTATTAAAAGCTTGAACTTTACAGTATTTTCTTTTCTGCAAAAGTTGGAAAATAAACACCATAGAAATGAGTTTATTTTTACTCAATATATAAAGATCTCAAGGTAAGAAGTTTATGGTAATAATAATATTATTGTACTTAGGCCATGTTCGAAGTTGAAAATAATAGTTAGTTTTGATAACAATAAAAGAGCAGGTATTTGATTTAAATAAATTGCCTCCCAAAGTGTTTGTTTGATCTTCTTTTCATTTGAAAGATTTAAGATACAAATATGGATAAGTTAAATCTAAAGTATATCTTGGAAATATAATTAGGAATATTTCGGTTTTTACTCATTGCAAGATTAGTTTGTAGGGCAAGGTATATGTATGAAAAGTATTTTCATATGTATAAGCTTGTTAGCTAATGGAAATTTGTAATATACAACTCTTAGCTTTGCAGGAAAATGAATTTTTATCCTAAAACTTTGGTTAAAATATTTTAGTAAAAGCATATTGTTCCGGTGTAATATTTTGGTTTGAAATGAGAATCTATAAAATGGCCTTACTGCAGGAAATTTTGTTTAAAAATAGATGTAGTAAAATGACTATATCTTTTGATTCTCTTATCTAATTTGATGATTCTTTTTTAGTTAAAAAGATATTTCGGTAACAAACAACTCTTATTTAGATCACTTTATTAGATTCTGCAATATTTTATGGCTAAATGCTATTTTAATCTGAATCAAAAACTAAGCCCTGCTAATTATTTCCTAAGTTAAAACATCAAAGTTTTGGTCATAACTTTCAAACCATTAATCTGATTTCAGTAATCCTATGCTTTCTGGAAATTTAAGACCGTAAGGATATTTTGTTACTTTATAAGTTTTGTAAGATTTTCATGTTTACTTTATGAAAACTGACCATGAATATGGAGGACTTAATGGCTAGTGTGACTTTTCAAAAGTTTGTAACTTGAAATTTATTATGTGTATGCCATAGTGCTAAATTTAGAATATTTAAATAATTAACAAGAAATGTACGACCTTATTGATCTTGAAGAAAATTTAGAATCTTGGACATTATTTTGGATATTTTAATAGATTTGATAGATCATTGAACATCTACATCTTTTAAAAATAACATGTAGATGTATAATTTAATATTGGTATAACAACCAAAGTTTTTGTGTATGCATATTATGGATTTATTTTGTTTTTTAAGTGTTGTGATTTTTGGGATACACTTTGTACTGTAGAAATAGCTTCGAAGTTTTTGAAAATTCAACATTGTAAAATAATTGATTGAGTCTTAAGTATTGTACCTTCTAAGTGAGTTTGTGTAAAACTCATAGGCATGAAAGACGTATTTAAGTCTCTCAAAATCATCGTTATAAGGGTCTATTAATTGTTTTGACTGCTTTATTTTACTTGACGGGTTAAATAGATTCATGCAAAACCTATAAGGTAATGTTGAGCCTTGAGCTATGATTATAGAAAATTTATTATGAGATTGTTTTAGTGAATGTATTACTAAAGTAATATATACCTATTATAGACTTTTCTCTAAAATGGAATTGCAAGGACGCAATTTCTTTAACGTGGGGAGTTCTATAACAACCCTAGTTAGAAATTACCTTAGTTAGAATTTCATAATAATTTAAATTGTAGTTTATGTGTGAATTGAGATATTTCATTCTTTTTCAAATTAATAATGAATTAGGATTTTTGGTATTATTTTGGAAAGGATAATGCAGCTTTTCTAAGATTATAATTTGTAGACTTTTATATAATAAAAATTAAGATAGAATTAATATTTCAAAGTTTTGGACAAGTTAATTATAAGAAATAGGGATATTAATTAGACTTAATCTTTTATTCTAAAAATAAAGACCAAATGTGGTGAGAAATAGAATAAATAAAATTTAAGTGTTTCTTTGATTAAAAAGGAAATTGTGTTATTGATTGTTGGGCATTGAATTAGTGTATTAGTGTTGTAGGATCATTTTCACCCTATAGGGGGGGTGAATAGGGTGTACTAAAAATTAATGCGGAAATAAAAATAAAAGCAGAAAGTAATGCATTAGAGATCACACATAGATTTACCCAGCTTCGGCAAAAACCTGCCTACGTGCTGCCCCCAAGGTTTCTACTAGAGATTAAGTAGTCAAACACTTACAAACACATGTAAACTTGTGACACCCGCTAACTTGACTAATCTAACTCTAAGCTCAAAACCCTGTCACAACTCATCCACTGAGTTGTGAATCCTCAAACTACCTCCCGTAGTTTGTACCTAGTAGCACAACTAGAAACTTAAGCAATTAAAATAGAAAATTACAAAATATAAAATAAAGACTATAAAATAAAGACTATAAAATAAAAACCCTTTTTCTTAAAGTTGAGGCCCAAATTTATATAAAACAAAACCGACCCATTCAATCATATAACTCGAGAAAATGTCTCCCTTTCCTTTTGTATTTCGGTCACCTTGTTTCGTTTGCAAACTGGAATTTAGGGTTTTCTTCAATTGAAGTCGCTGCCTTGAAGTAGAAGTTCAAATTATTTGCCTGATGCTTTCGTTCCTCAATTTGCCTTGTTGTGGCTTCAATGTCGAGTTTGACTTTTGCTTTGAATTGGTACGTGTTTTCCCCTTTTCAAATTTTTGATTATGCTTGAACTCGAATGGTTATTGCCGATGATGATTTTGGGTTTAAATAGGGATCGAAACCCTATTTTATCGTTCGTATATTTTTGGTTTGAATTTGTTCATTTCTTTGCTCGGCCATACGATTTCTGCTTGAACGTTTGTGATGAATTTTTGACTTGTTCAGTGTATACGCGTTGCTCCATGAATTTGAATTTGCTCCGATCTTTTCTGCTATGACTTTGGCATCAGTTGATATGTGTACGAATATATCAATTTTTAAAATATCTTCAACTGTGTTTGACCCCTGTTGATTTTTATCTTGGCCTTGTTGTTGACTTCATCTTTGTTCTGGTTCCTTTCTTTGCTGGCTTTGACTTCAGCATTTTGTTTAAAACTTGACTCACGGCTTCACAGTTTTTGCAGTATTTTGAAATATGTAAACTCCTTGACTTTGTTCGAAACTGTTATTGAAATTTACTGTAAATATGTAAATCGCGTCACTGATATACACTTGTAAACTATGTTTGCGAATGTGTGTCATCTCCATATATATTCATACATGTATGTGCGTGATTGCTCGGCATCAATTCTGGTTTCATATTGAATGAAATCTGGACTGGTTCTTTGTTGACCTGATTGTGTATTTTGAAGTCTGGTTGGGTTTCAATTGCATGCTCCAATGTTTATATGCACTTTGCCCTTGTAGTCTTCTCTGTTGCCTTGTGCGGTCGCCTTGCATTGTTTTGAGTTGAATTCATTGGTTTTGTTAGCCTTAGTTTTGATGGTCTGGTTTGTGTTGCATCCCATTTGCATTCATGTTGTCATGTGTTATTTTGTGTTGAGGCTGTTTCATCGTTGTTGTATGTTAAAGTCTGTTGTGTGATTATGTTCTGGTCTCGTCTGTTTCATATGTATGCTCCTCTGTTGCATGTGCATTTATATATGGTGCATCAATATTGCTCTGTCCATATGAGCATATACATTGCCATATTCAACTGACCATATGCATATGTTTTGTTCGCAATGCAACTGTTTGATCATTTCTTTTTGACTGCTCCTTGACTTGTGCATGATGTTTGATCTGGTGCACTTGTATTTATTCATGTTTTCATATAAATGAAGTATGCACTTTGAAGTTGTTCATGCTGGTTTGTTCCTGTTGTTGTGTTCGTGCTTGAAGGCTTGTTGTTGGTTGTCCAGTGATTGCGGTCTCCATGAGTATATACAAATATACATACATGTATGTATATATGTGTGTGTCTACACTATGATTCTCGAATCACTTGTGTATGTTGGTCTGCTTCGAGTTAAATGTCCAGTGGCTTCATGTCTAGTTGCAATTAAGTTTGATTGCAAATTGTACTGCTTTGCATTTTGGTCCATGGTTTGCTTTGAGTTGAATTTCCAACTGCTTCGAGTTAAAATGCCTAATACTTTGTTGCTTTCTGAACAGAGTTTTGTTTTTCATTTTGGAGTCTGGTATGTGACTTGATTCGAGTTAACCAGCTTTATCCTTCCTTGTTTTACTAGCTTGTTGAGTTATATTGTTCACCCGATCCCACTGACTTTGCTTGTACCTAAGTTGAATCCAGTCTCGGCTTGGGTTTGACCTTGTGCTCACCTATCCCTGCAATTTTAACAAGCAAGTGTATATCGGTGTGCATAGCCTTGTGGCATGTACAGTGATACATTGTGCATGTCACAAGTTGTTCGTGTAAGATGAATTAAAAGAAATGATGACGAACAACCCAAATAACTGAGGCAAACGATATTTTCAAACACACACTTCATTGTACACTGCAAAATATTTCTTTTTCAATTTTACTGCGTTAGTGTTTATTTTGCAGATAGTTCAGACACTGGATACAGGCTGAAACAAAGTTGAAGATCAAAATACAAGTGAAGAGTGAATATGTAGTGAGGTGAAAATTGTGTTGTATACTGAGACTTGTATTGTAATTGAAAATATGTAAATGTAATGAGAGCTCAAATTTGTACTATTTGAATTTGTAATAAAATATTTGATTGAATATGAATTCTAAGTTATTTATTTTATTCAACAAATATTTATTTAATTATGTGGAAAAATAAAATAGTACAATAAAAAATACATTTAAAACAAATATATATATATATATATATGTTTATTATCATCAAACAAAAATCATAGGCTATTTGTATTCTACAATCTCCCTCTTTTGATGATAACAAACATATATTAAGATTTTGACTCTATTAAATGTATCTGGTTTTGATGAATTCTATTAGCTCCCCCTATTTGAATACTCCCCCTACAACAAAGCTCCCCCTACACAGATGCGTGTAGTTAAAATTGAAAAATTAATTAAAAATAACTTTGAATAAAAACACTCTCGAATATTAGTAAGGATATCGCTCGAAAATCAAAATCTTAACCTCTCTCCCCCTTTTGTTATCATCAAAAATAATAATAGTAATTGAAATAGCCACGATTTTGATTAAAAATATAAAATTAAATCATGAGGGAAATATTAATTTCAAATTCCAATTAACCAAACTAAAATCATAATATTTTATTAATTAGAAACGAACTCCACTTTAGAGAAATGGTAGGATTATGGAAAATTTTATATAGTGACAAAAGTTTGATATTTTCAATAAAGGAATGATTTGTGCATTTTCTCTTTTCAAATATTATACAAAAAAATGTGAAGCACTTACTAACCATGCATAACCGTGAGGACTTTTAAATGAGGTTAGAATATACTTGATATTTATCCCTTTCTTATATGCGTCTCATCAATGCATAACCGCGAGGACTTTTAAATGAGAATGGAAGCCCACAGATAGAAATTCAGGTAATTCACCCATGCATAACCGTGAGGACTTTTAAATGAGAGTGAATACTTTAGGATATAATTATTTTACAAAAAAAATATTTCCTTATTTTGAAATACCAAATTCTACACACTATATTATGATGTATGGATTGCTAGAAAGGTGAAAGTGATAGAAATGATCATGGAATAAGTACTAATCTAAAAATATTATAAAATTCGTTTAATTTTCATGAAATTATAAAATTATACTTCCTCTTGTTATGAAATATAATTTAATTACCATCCATCACTTTTCAAGTACTATAATAATTTTGATGAGTTCCAAAAGATTCAATTAGTCAATGGTTATCCTTTTTAGAGTAAATCTCTTACCGAAATAAACTAGAGTATTTTTATCATAATGAAAACCCAAGTTTCAAAACTTAAAATAAGTGAAAATCAATTTTCTGTAAGGGGGATTTATGGAAATGACTTCTCGTTGAAAATTAATATAAATAATTAAGTAATTGCAAAAATGATTTTAATATGAGATGATATCAGATACCACTTGTATTTGAGGTATACATGGTGATATATAGTGGTATATAAGAAAAACGTGTGCTCCTCAACACTTGAATTGTTTTTTGAAATTTTCAGCACGTCCATTTATATTAAGCACAAGTAAAGTAATCTATATTGAGCAAAAACACACATTCAAAAAATTCGTCAAAGCAGTTTTAAAAATTGATTTGATAGACATGAAGAGAGTCAATAATGATTGTTGTTTCAAAGTAGTTGACAATCTTTGTTTCGAAGACTCACTCAATTTGAAACCTTTATTTAACTGATAAAAGTTTGAAGTTTGATTTGGCTCATAACACGAGAGTTTTAGATGTTCAAAAATGCTACTTGCCAAAATTGGTTTCAAGTCAAATTGTTAAATCAATCAAAAATTATACTTGAAATACCACAACTTGTTTGTGTAAAACAACTATGCTTTCTAAGTTATATATTGAATTTATTGTAGTTTTTCATGACATTCCAAAGTGAATCAATAAAACTAAAAACAGAAAAATTGTAGCATTATCGGTTAGCTTTCCAGAACTTGAAGAATTTCAAAAATCAAAGTTGAGATGTTCAAGATATGGCAAAAATACTTCAACAATGTCGATGAAAACATAATTAACAATATGTGAACAAAATTGAGTTAAGAGATCATACCTCACTTTCCTTATATGCCATGATATCCGAAATGTGATGATCTCCATCTAATCTTTGTAGGCTAAGGAACATTTAAATTTTAGTTTATCAATCACCTAGAACAACTCGAAATCTATCTGCATCAAATTTGTTCCTTAACCCACTTATGTGTCTAAATTTTGGAGAAGGCAAGTGGTCTAACTAAGGATGTAGGACCACTATTATTATCTACTGAAATCTTTGGTACCCAAATTTGTCTATATAACAAACCGTTAGCATCTACAATTGTACCCTTGGGAATCCTCATTTGTTTAAATTTCAAACCATTTATATTCATACCTTTTGGAATCCATATTTGTTTAACGGTTTTGTGTTTGTATATATTTCGACAATTATTCTTGCCATGTCCAATATTTCCACACTTTACCCATTTGGGTATCACACTATTCCCTTTAACAGTGTTATTAGTCGTTTGTTCATATTTTGACACTTTCGCAAATCCAAATCCTTTCCTTTTATTCATGAAGAGTTGATTTTCTAAGAGCATATTAAATGATTTTTCTCAAGTGAAAAATTTCCGAGTAATCAACTCAAGTTTATTAACTTTGGATTTTAAAAGTTTATTTCATTTATTAGCTTCGAACAACAACTAATGGTACTATCTCTCTTTTCAAAATTATTCATTTTCAAGCACATATTTTCATTTTCAAGCTCTCTAATTTTAGTCTCAATTTCTAGCATCTCAGTTTCAAAGAGTTGGAGATTTTTAAATTAATTTTTTTCTAAATCCTTGATTTTTTCGTTCTCCTTTTCAAACTCGTGATTTAATCGAATAATTTTAGATTTGCTCAAAATCACTTTTTCTTTTCCAAGGGTTTTGAAATTTTTGTTAACCTCATTTAATTTCTTTTTAAAAACTGCACACTTAGAACTTTCCGACCTCTTAAAACTATCCAAATCTTTTTGCAAAATATTATTTTTACAAATCGACTCATTTTTGTTCTTCTCCCGAATTAAAATTTCGATTTCTAACTTTCGAAATTTTTCATGAAAACAGGCAAATTCTTTTTCTTAGTCCAAACACCTTTTGCAATTAGAATTTTTATTTTTCTTAATATTTTTAAGCTCATTTTCCAAATCATTATTTTTCTGACGCGGTTTAGATTTTTCCCTTATCAACTTATTATTTTTCATCTCAAGAGCTTCATTATTTTCAATTAATTTTTGGCACAAGAGAACTAAATCATTGAATGAAAAATCACTTATCTCATCGGCTATTAAATCTTCATCACCGCTGTCTTTTGCAAATCCTGTCAATCACATTTCTTTAACTGAGTCGATTGTGGAGGATTTCTTACCGTTGTTGACTTTTGCACCATATATTGCATCAAAAGTATTCAAGATTTTCTGTGCACTTTCACAATGAGAGATATGGTTAAAATTATCTCGATTAATATGAGAATATAATATATGCATGGCAAGAGCATTAATCAAAGTATTTTTCTTGTCTACTATATCACACCCATTTTTAATAACATCCCAACATTTAGAATTAACAGATTTTAAATAAAATTCCATTTTTAGTTTCCAATTTAAAAAATCTGTTCCATCAAAAATAGGGGAATAATACTGGACTGACTCTCGCTAGATTTGCAACTAGGGTTAGGCATCTATGCTATTAACCTGGCTCTGATACCACTTGAAGGATCGTTTCACCCAAGAGGGGGGGTGAATAGGGTGTACTAAAAATTAATGCGGAAATAAAAATAAAAGTAGAAAGTAATGCAATAGAGATCACACACAGATTTACCCAGCTTCGGCAAAAACCTGGCTACGTGCTACCCCCAAGGTTTCTACTAGAGATTAAGTAGTCAGACGCTTACAAACACACGTAAACTTGCAACACCCGCTAACTTGACTAACCTAACTCTAAGCTCAAAACCCTGCCACAACTCAGCCACTGAGTTGCGAATTCTCAAACTACGCCCCGTAGTTTGTACCTAGTTACACAACTAGGATCTTAAGCAATTAAAAGAGAAAATTACAAAATATAAAACAAAAACTATAAAGTTATTCATATGAATGAAGTCTGCACTTTGAAGTTGTTCATGCTAGTGTGTTCCTATTGTTGTGTTCATGCTCGAAGGCTTGTTGTTGGTTGTCCAGTGATTACGGTCTCCATAAGTATATACATATATACATACATGTATGTATATATGTGTGGTGCGTCTGCACTATGATTCTCGAATCACTTGTGTATATGTATGTTGGTCTGCTTCAAGTTAAATGTCCAGTGGCTTCATGTCCAGTTGCAATTAAGTCTGAATACATGTTGTACTGCTTTGCATTTTGGTCCATGGTTTGCTTTGAGTTGAATTTCCAGCTGCTTCGAGTTAAAATGCCTGATACTTTGTTGCTTTCTGAACTGAATTTTGTTTTGCATTTTGGAGTCTGGTCTGTGACTTGATTCGAGTTAACCAGCTTTATCCTTCCTTGTTTTACTAGCTTGTTTAGTTACACTGTTCACGTGATCCCACTGACTTTGCTTATACATGAGTTGAATCCAGTCTCGGCTTAGGTTTGACCTTGTGCTCACTTGTCCCTGCAATTTTAACAAGCAAGTGTATATCGGTGTGCACAGCCTTGTGGCATTGTGACGCCCCACCTCTATACCCACGCTACCCAAGGACACTATGGGGTAATGCCGTCAACTAGCACGGAGAATAAGGCTGTTGAGGAGCGACCATCCATGTAATTACTTTGTGCGAGTACCGATATGCCAGATAAAAATATAACTTTTCATCTCAAGAGGAAATCCGACATACCGATTCAAACTCAAAGCTACTACACGGTGGCTATGTATATATACTTCGAAAACAAATAAAGAAATAAACATAACACAAATCAATCACAGATAATTCATATCACAAAGGCGGAAATAGATATGAATATAACACGTGAAAGTGTACATCAGAGTAGTGGTCAAACAAGATCCACAATATCGCAAAAGAAAAGATACAAGTGCTAGACAACAAAATATGTATACATCAATGAGTCAATATATCGAATGTATACAACCAAAAACTACAATACTAAAGTAGTTAGCCAAAAGTCAGATGATAGTCCCAGATAAGAAGTCATGAGGAAGCACTTGTAAAATCTCAGTCTGACCCGAGTATTATTTAATAAGAAAATAATAAACAGATCAGTCTAGCTATAATTATCAGATAAAATGAGATATTATAAGAGATATAATAAAAATGTATGATAACCCAAAATGTCATACCTCGACAAGTGTACATTAGAAAATCAACAAAGGAAAATCATACAAATATCTCACGAATCTCATAGCATAAAAAGAGTGTCATATTCTTTATTTAATTCACCAAGCCACAATAAATGACATACATATCAATGCCAACTGAAAAAGGTGGTGAAACATAAATTCCAGAAATCACAACGAGAAATCCAGAAATCACAAGAAAAGAGGATGAAGCCTATCAAAAACGGGAGTGTGAAAACTCTGCAACACGCGTATCATAAAATGGGTCGCTATCCCATAAAAACGAGCCGAAGCTCCCCCTGATAGGGTATAGTCCCCCATTGCGGACTATGAGCCGAAGCTCCTCCTAGTGAGCCGAAGCTCCTCCTGACAGGGTATAGTCCCCCATTGCGGACTATGAGCCGAAGCTCCTCCTGGTGAGCCGAAGCTCCTCCTGACAGGGTATAGTCCCCCATTGCGGACTATGAGCCGAAGCTCCTCCTGACAGGGTATAGTCCCCCATTGCGGACTATGAGCCGAAGCTCCTCCTGGTGAGCCGAAGCTCAATAAAATGAAGTACAGTCCTCCACCTAGACAAAGAGACATCACACATTGCTAGTCTAAACCATAAAATGATCGTCATTGATCATCAAGAAGTGTCGATCACACTAAGCTAGTAAATATAAGAGTTTAGCTTCATGTCCCATAACCACTAGCTTAACTTAAATATTTACGAACAAATTGTAGATTTCCACTCGAAAATTGTCACAAGAGTTTCAAACGAACAAGTCAAAGAATTAACCGGCGAAGTAAACGCAAGCGTTTCATACCACTTGTTTTGCTAAGCCGTTTAATTATATTTTCTCATACGAATGAGGTAAAGGTTTGTATATACTAATAGATTGGAAAACGGTTTTATAAATGAGCTTTGTATTAAAAATAGAGTTGAAATCATCTTTGATAAAGCATTTGAATATTTACTACTAGTATAGAAACCTTTGTATTTTTAAAGTGACAAGCCATAGAAATGATTGTAGAGATAATCAATCATCAAAAATTCACATACGAAGACGTGAATCAAATCCATTTAAACCGATAAAGAATCCATCGAAATGGATATTCAAAAATCCCAAAATAGAAGTCATCAAAATCGATAACAAATGATAACAACAAAATGGAGAATCAAGAATCGATTAAAAATTGGAAACTCAAACACAAAAGGCAAAATAGGTAGAGACGGCAGATTCAGTCGACTGGACCAGGGTGGTCGGTCGACTGAATCATGCCTGGAAACTTTCTGTTTCCAGGCTCGGTCGACTAATACTGGAAATTCCAGTATTCCAATGCCTGGAAACTTTCTGTTTCCAGGCTCGGTCGACTGACCCAGAGTGGTCGGTCGACCGATACTGGAAATTCCAGTATTCCAATGCCTGGAAACTTTCTGTTTCCAGGCTCGGTCGACTGACCCAGAGTGGTCGGTCGACCGATACTGGAAATTCCAGTATTCCAAGCCTAGCCCCCAAGGGGCAAAATCCTAAACAATTGGTGAACGGACGAGCGATGGGCGCTTGGGGTTTACGCCAATCGGCAACCCAGCCCAATAGGCTCTTCGATACACCACCAAAAACATGTTCGCGAATCAAAACAAGATTTTCACACAAATTTGACTTCAAAAACAAAAAATTGGAATATTCACCAATTCAATCCAAACCAAAAGCAAATGCACATAGATAAGTGTTAGGAATTCATATCCAACAATCGAAGATAGATATAGACATAGATGTGAGATAAAAATCTCACCTTTTACATAAAAACAATGAAGAGGGAGCTATAGAGCAAGGCAAGGACAATCACTCTTCAATTCCAACTCAACAAGCTTGAATCTAAGCTTAAAAGAGAAACATTTCCTAAATTAGGTTTAGGGAATTTCTGAAATTGAAAGGAGAATGAGTTGGAGAAGATGAAGAGGATGCTTACCAATAGCTTCTCTTTGAATTTGGAGCTAGAAGAAGGATTTGCAAATGAACTAGGGCTTGGAGTTTTAATTTCCCATTCCACTCTCCATTTTTGATGAAGCTTAAGTGTTAGGAAATGAAAGTGAAGTAATGAAGAGGAGAGGGAGTGGAGCTTGAGTTAATGAAACCAGAATTGGGCAAATGGGCTGAACCAAACCCAAAGTCAAAAGTGAAAAAGTAGCAAAATTCTACTAACTCCAAACATGTCGAAGCTTATACTCAAAAAGGTCGGAAACGGCATTTTGAACTCAATGGAAGTGGTCTCGAGTCCCAATTCGACTATTTGCAAAAAGTAGCTTTTCAGACTAAAATTCGACGAATGATGAAATATTTAAATAAAATATTTAAATATACAATCGTAAAATATGCGGGTTGTTACAGACTCCCCTCCTTAAAGAAATTGCGTCCTCACAATACTTAAGAAGAAAATAAAGAGTAACAACCATATAGGCATATCAACACAAAAGAAAATTTGAAATAAGAAGTTCACCATAAAGAGAACGAAAGAGTTAGCCCGAACGTGTTCGCTCGATGAATTCTCTGGATTCCCAAGAGAAATCCTTAGGATTTGAGAACCATCGGACTTTCACAAAAAGAACATCTTTATTTCGAAGGCACTCAACCCCCGAAGAGATGATGCGAATAGAATGTTGTTCAAAAGTCAAATCTGGTGAAACTTCAATCCCTTCTATAACACCAGGCTCAAGAATAAAAATCGGAAACCTAAAATCATTTCCATAGTTAAAAGACGTGGAAAACGTCAAGAATAGCAGAAAATTGAGCCGGTGCAACGGCGTAGTACAATAATGGTACGCCAGATGAACGGAAACTCGAATAATTCGGAACACCGATGCAGTACAAAAATGGTACGTCCAATGAACCGAAGCTTAAATAATTCGGAACACCGAAGCAGTACAAAAACGGTACGTCCAATGAACCGAAGGCCATAAAAGAACATCAGACGCTAGTCCATAAAAGAAATGAGATGAAGCTCACTAAAATGAAGTACATCGAAACGCCCGATGAACTTGGTAAAAAGATTATTCCTTTCGAACATCATCAAAGAAACAACCACTTGTTGCTTGCAACTAAGGGCATCGGCAACACGATTGCCCTTTCCGGAAGTATAAAAATATCAAGATCATAAGATGCAAGGAACTCGAGCCAACATTAAGTTCCTTATGAGAAAATAAACATTTCAAAGATTTGTGATCGAAGTGGAGAACGAATTTCTTCCCCAAAATAATGATGCCAAACTCTAAAAGCGAAAACAATAGCCGCGAGCACTAGATCATAAGTGGGATATCTAGTCTCGATAGGCTTTAATGATTTAGAAACAAAAGTGATAGCACGTTCTCTTTTGCAAGAGAACGGCACCCAAACCAATACGACTAGCATCGGTATAAACAATAAAGTCTTGGTTCCCCTTCGGAAATCACAAGAATAAGAGTATCGGAAAAGAGTTCTTTTAAATAATCTTCTTTCCCGAAAAGCTAAAACTTTCAAAATTACAATTATCTTTATGTAATAATCTTTTCAGAAAAAATTACATTTTACAAGTCAATTTACCGTGTCTGATTGTCTCATCATAGCGTTTAGGAGATTCCTATCGATAACGTTGATCAGGCGCATCGACCAGAATTCTTAAAGCACTCAATGGGCAATACAATCACAAAATCATAATCCATATGATAAAAATATCTCTTAGAAGTTTTAAGAATATTCTTTGCTCATTGAAGAACAAAATCCAATTATACTTATAAATAAATCTTATGAAAAAGATTTTCAAAATTTTAAATTGCTATTTCCATCCAAAATCAATAAATACAAAAACGAAGTCATCGAGATACTCATATAATACTCGATTTATAAAATGGATGAAATAAGTTGGACAAACTGAATGACATAATAAGTCATTCGTGAGAACCATAACGAGTGCGGAATGCGGTAAGTGGAATGCTACCCTCCGCAACTCGTAGCTGATAACAATCGGGGGTAAGGTCGAGATGAAAAGACCTTAGCGCCACACAATAGATTGCTTAGGTGAAAATCCTAAGACAAGCTCAAAAATACCGGAAAATTCACAAACTACCCGAATGAGAAAAATAACACTTTTCTCATCAAGTGAATTTAAAGAATAAAATGATGTCATCAAATTGGAATCGAAATCACAAAGGAAAATAGATATCTGCTTGACAGATTAAGAATGTCGAAGATGAATAGTCCACACGGGACAAAGGATATGGCTTCATAATAATTAAGCCAATCCTTACAAAAGTCAATTCCGAAGCATAAGTAAAAATCGGCTCGGAAAGAAAAATCACATAAAATAATTTCAACATCAATAAAAAGCAAATTGAGTGTTGCGGATCCACCAATCCGGATTCGCAATCCTCAAAGAAGTCATCAAGCCTAGAAATGTTTAAAGAAAAAGAATCACAAGTTCTTTTGATATAAAAATAATGAGATGAAACCCATATCAAAAAGAACTCGAATAAGATAATCACAAAATAAATGTCATCAAGGATAGAATGGATACCTTGACTAAGAGAAGAGTTGCTAGGGGCTTGCACAATATTTAGCTTTCTCATGTCCTTGTTCAAAAGTTTGGGACATGCAGATAAAAGATGACCCGGTTTCTTGCAATAGCGACAAGAATGGGGTTTCAGACACATATTCGCATAGTGTTCCTTAGAATTACAATTGTAGCATCCTCCATGATTAGGGATTGGAGTCTTTGCTACAAAAGTAGTTTGCTTCACTCTCTTATTGGGATTAAGGCTCTTGAACTTAATATGCCTCTTCTTGGAAGTCCCAATATCACAAACACTTCCTTTACCAACCTCTTCATGTCGAAGAGTGATATCCACAAGCTGATTGAAAGGAACTTCAAGTTTCAAAGGTAAAATCTTTTCGAGGTTCTTACCCAAAGCACAGTTAAACCTTTGATTCTTTACAAGATCCAAAAGTTGTTGAGCTGACATAAATACACCATCCAGAGAAGGACTACTGGATTGACCAGCGCTAGGACTGCCAGAACCAACCATTTCTTTTCTTTAAGAAAGAAAGAAAAGAAGAAGAAAAGATTATTCTTAGAATGAATATCAAACAATCATGATTGATAAAACAGGGAATAATAAAAGAAAATAGGATAGAATGGGTCCAATTGACTCAAATAAATTCCTAAAGCATGACTCCTAAGAAAGACTTAGGACATGATCCTTGCTAAATTATTCTACATTGTTCCGAAATTTGGCTCTGATACCATGTTGTGACGCCTTACCTCTATACCCACGCTAGCCAAGGACACTACGGGGTAATGTCGTCAACTAGCGCGGAGAATAAGGCTGTTGAGGAGCGACCATCCATGTAATTGCTTTGTGCGAGTACCGATATGCCAGATAAAATATAACTTTCCATCTCAAGAGGAAATCCGACATACCGATTCAAACTCAAAGCCACTACACGGTGGCTATGTATATATACTTCGAAAACAAATATAGAAATAAACATAACACAAATCAGTCACAGACAATTCATATCACAAAGGCGGAAATAGATATGAATATAACACATGAAAGTGTACATCAGAGTAGTGGTCAAACAAGATCCACAATATCGCAAAAGAAAAGATACAAGTGCTAGACAACAGAATATGTATACATCAATGAGTCAATATATCGAATGTATACAACCAAAAACTACAATGCTAAAGTAGTTAGCCAAAAGTCAGATGATAGTCCCAGATAAGAAGTCATGAGGAAGCACTTGTAAAATCTCAGTCTGACCCGAGTATTATTAAATAAGAAAATAATAAACGGATCAGTCTAGCTATAATTATCAGATAAAATGAGATATAAGAAGGGATATAATAAAAACGTATGATAACCAAAAATGTCATACCTCGACAAGTGTACATTAGAAAATCAACAAAGGAAAATCATACAAATATCTCACGAATCTCATAGCATAAAAAGAGTGTCATATTCTTTATTTAATTCACCAAGCCACGATAAATGACATACATATCAATGATAACTGAAAAAGGTGGTGAAACATAAATTCCAGAAATCACAACGGGAAATCCAGAAATCACAAGAAAAGAGGATGAAGCCTATCAAAAACGGGAGTGTGAAAACTCCCCAGCACGTGTATCATAAAATGGGTCGCTATCCCATAAAAACGAGCCGAAGCTCCCCCTGACAGGGTATAGTCCCCCATTGCGAACTATGAGCCGAAGCTCCTCCTGGTGAGCCGAAGCTCCTCCTGACAGGGTATAGTCCCCCATTGTGGACTATGAGCCGAAGCTCCTCCTGGTGAGCCGAAGCTCCTCCTGACAGGGTATAGTCCCCCATTGCGGACTATGAGCCGAAGCTCCTCCTGGTGAGCCGAAGCTCCTCCTGACAGGGTATAGTCCCCCATTGCGGACTATGAGCCGAAGCTCCTCTTGGTGAGACGAAGCTCAATAAAACGAAGTACAGTCCTCTACCCGGACAAAGAGACATCGCACATTGCTAGTCTAAACCATAAAATGATCGTCGTTGATCATCAAGAAGTGTCGATCACACTAAGCTAGTAAATATAAGAGTTTAGCTTCATGTCCCATAACCACTAGCTTAACTTAAATATTTACGAGCAAATTGTAGATTTCCACTCGAAAATTGTCACAAGAGTTTCAAACGAACAAGTCAAAGAATTAACCGGCGAAGTAAACGCAAGCGTTTCATACCACTTGTTTTGCTAAGCCGTTTAATTATATTTTCTCATACGAATGAGGTAATGGTTTGTATATACTAATAGATTGGAAAACGGTTTTATAAACGAGCTTTGTATTAAAAATAGAGTTGAAATCATCTTTGATAAAGCGTTTGAATATTTACTACTAGTATAGAAACCTTTGTATTTTTAAAGTGACAAGCCATAGAAATGATTGTAGAGACAATCAATCATTAAAAATTCACATACGAAGACGTGAATCAAATCCATTTAAACCGATAAAGAATCCATCGAAATGGATATTCAAAAATTCCGAAATAGAAGTCATCAAAATCGATAACAAATGATAACAACAAAATGGAGAATCAAGAATCGATTAAAAATTGGAAACTCAAACACAAAAGGCAAAATAGGCAGAGACGGCAGATTCAGTCGACTGGACATGGGTGGTCGGTCGACTGAATCATGCCTGGAAACTTTCTGTTTCCAGGCTCGGTCGACTGACCCAGAGTGGTCGGTCGACTGATACTGGAAATTCCAGTATTCCAATGCTTGGAAACTTTCTGTTTCCAGGCTCGGTCGACTGACCCAAAGTGGTCGGTCGACCGATACTGGAAATTCCAGTATTCCAATGCCTGGAAACTTTATGTTTCCAGGCTCGGTCGACTGACCCAGAGTGGTCGGTCGACCGATACTGGAAATTCCAGTATTCCAAGCCTAGCCCCCAAGGGGCAAAATCCCAAACAATTGGCGAACGGACGAGCGATGGGTGCTAGGGGTTTACGCCAATCGGCAACCCAGCCCAATAGGCTCTTCGATACGCCACCAAAAACATGTTCGCGAATCAAAACAAGATTTTCACACAAATTTGACTTCAAAAACCAAAAATTGGAATATTCACCAATTCAATCCAAACCAAAAGCAAATGCACATAGATAAGTGTTAGTAATTCATACCCAACAATCGAAGATAGATATAGACATGGATGTGAGATAAAAATCTCACCTTTTACACAAAAACAATGAAGAGGGAGCTATAGAGCAAGGCAAGGACAATCACTCTTCAATTCCAACTCAACAAGCTTGAATCTAAGCTTAAAAGAGAAACATTTCCTAAATTAGGTTTAGGGATTTTCTGAAATTGAAAGGAGAATGAGTT
Source organism: Allium fistulosum (assembly GCA_030737815.1). Taxonomy (NCBI): domain Eukaryota; kingdom Viridiplantae; phylum Streptophyta; class Magnoliopsida; order Asparagales; family Amaryllidaceae; genus Allium; species Allium fistulosum. Next base: position 405,938,527 of record CM060908.1, on the reverse strand, counting down.
GGAGAAGATGAAGAGGATGCTTACCAATAGCTTCTCTTTGAATTTGGAGCTAGAAGAAGGATTTGAAAATGAACTAAGGCTTGGAATTTTAATTTCCCATTCCACTCTCCATTTTTGATGAAGCTTAAGTGTTAGGAAATGAAAGTGAAGTAATGAAGAGGAGAGGGAGTGGAGTTTGAGTTAATGAAACCAAAATTGGGCAAATGGGCTGAACCAAACCCAAAGTCCAAAGTGAAAAAGTAGCAAAATTTTACTAACTCCAAACATATCGAAGCTTATACTCAAAAAGGTCGCAAACGGCATTTTGAACTCAATGGAAGTGGTCTCGAGTCCCAATTCGACTGTTTGCAAAAAGTAGCTTTTCGGACTAAAATCCGACGAATGATGAAATATTTAAATATACAATCGTAAAATATGCGGGTTGTTGCATGCATGTACAGTGATACATTGTGCATGTCACAAGTTGTTCGTGTAAGATGAATTAAAATAAATGATGACGAACAACCCAAATAACTGAGGCAAACAATATTTTCAAACACACACTTCATTGTACACTGCAAAATATTTCCTTTTTAATTTTACTACGTCAGTGTTTATTTTGCAGATAGTTCAAATGTTGGATACAGGCTGGAACAAAGTTGAAGATCAAAATACGAGTGAAGGGTGAATATGTAGTGAGGTCAAAATTGTGTTGTATAGTGAGACTTGTATTGTAATTGAAAATATGTAAATATAGTGAGATTGTAATAAAATATTTGTTTGAATATGAATTTTGAGTTATTTATTTTATTTAACAAATATTTATTTAATTATGTGAAAAGATAAAATATTACAATAACAAATACATTTAAAATGAATATATATATATGTTTATTATCATCAAACAAAAATCATAGGCTATTGTATTCTACAAGTGTAGCCCATTTATAAATAAATTTAAAAGGGTGATTTGTATTTTCTGAGTTGTAAGTAACCCAAAGTCCAAACTAATTCTACCTAAGGAGAAAATTCTCTTTAGTATATACTATACGTTCATTACTTAAAGCAAAGAGAAAGACATTTAGAACTCTTTTTTCCTCTTTCTAAACCTAGAATCAAAGCTTCCAATTTCTCCAATTTATATCAAATTAAACATCTTGAAAAGATTATAATCTCATGTAGAAATCTCGAACCTGTATACATCTTATTAAGGCTTTGTATTTCAGTTTTAATAGTAGATTGAATTGGGTTTTTGTGTCAATTTTATTGAATATTGTTTTGGGTTTGCTAAAATTCAAAGACCAGGTTGAAATTGGGTTTGGCAAGCTATTTACTAAGTCGAGTAGTTCTCACTGCTATCTCTATTCTCTGTTGCATGTTGTTGTTATACCTAATTGACTGTGATAATTGATTTGCATGTTGTTGTTGAGTAGTTTATATGAGATTTTGATGGTAAACTGACTACTGAACTATGAAGTATAAGCTGCTTGTTGAATTCCTATAAATTGTTTACTGTAACTCTCATTACATCTCTTTTATGAGTTATTATGGTATAGAGGATTGTGTGCATGTTTAGTAATAATTTTTACCTTCAGCAATTCAAGTTTCAGTAGCCGAATTGTAAACGCTCATCGCCTGAAATGATGCCTGGAGCTTTTAGGCTCTAGGGTACAAACTGGTCGACCAGTCATATGTTCTTGTGCTTGTGTGCTCCAGGCGATCTTTCTGTGTTTTGTTTTATACTATGTTTTATTTTCCAATTTTGATTTCTTGATCCTTCTGCTTTCTTGATTTTTATGATTTCTAGAATTTTGATAGCATCATAAATTTAGGGAATTTTATTATTCTAACTTATTTAAATAATATATATATATATATATATATATATATATATATGTTAAATACATATAATATGAAAAGAAAATATCTTTAAACCAGCATATTAAAATATATTCTTTAAAAAATCACTTTTGGAATTTATTAAAAAATATATATATTTAACTTCAAATTTGGGTTTCAAAATGTGGTTAAGAAAGATTATTATAGAGTTTTTAATAATAATAGTATTCTAAAAGATGATAATAAAACTATATATGTATATTAGATTTTTATATGTATATGGTAGCATATTTTATAAACATAGCAATTTTACAGTCATTAGACCAATATCTAAGGGATTTTAAAAGAAGTAATTTCTATATAAAAATATTACTTTTATAAAATAAGAAATCTAGTTAAGCGGTTTTGTATTACAAGTGATATGGAACACTTGTATCACTTTATCGATTAATTCTTTGAATTGTTTGATAGAATATTTTACTTGAGTGGAATCTTCGATCTTTTAGTAAATATTCAAGTATCACTGAGTGGTTATGGGACATTGGACGATAATCGTTTGATTACTAATTGAAAGTATTTAACACTTCAATCAATAGTGATCACTTCGACGTGTTTTCAGACTCATCTTATGATGGCTCACTTTTAGGCATGTCCAGCATGCTTTCAGGCCCGTCTTATAGTGAATCATTTTCAAACGTTACCAACTTGTTTTCAGACTCATATTATAGTGGCTCGCTTTTAAGCGGGACTGTCATACTTTCAGGCTCGTCTTTGAATAACTTGCTCTTAGAATTGTTCTTTTGATTTTGACTTGCTCTCATGCTTGTCTTTTAGTTTTGACTTGCTTTCATGCTTGTCTTTTGGTTTTGACCTGCTTTCATGCTTGTCCTTTGGTTTTGACTTGCTTTCATGCTTGTCTTAACCGGCTTTTATGCTTGTTATATGGTTTTAACTGGCTTTCATGCTAGTTCATGATTTTGATTTGTGAGGTATTTTAATTCACCATATTTGAGATGATTACTTGTAATAAGCATGATATATTTTTGTAACATGGTGAATTATTATGGTGTAGCCATTTATTATTCAGACATTGGCATATTATATAGTTATGAATATATTGTTGAAATAGGAACATATATAGATGGTGCCGACTTGGAAGTGTGAGCATATATCAATGGACTTTATAGATGGGTTTTCTAGGAGTCAAAAAGGCAATGAAGCTATTTGGGTTATAATAGATTGGCTCATAAAAAGCACCCATTTTATTTCCATTAGAAGTAATAGGTACGCGACGTCTTTAGCAAAAACTTATATTAAGAAGGTAGTTCAACACTTTAACTTCATGGAATCACGATTAACATTGTTAGTGATAAGGACCCTTTATTCACTAGTGAATTTTGGAGGAGTTTGTAGTCAGGTTTAGGAAACTAATTAAATCTTAGCCTACTTACAACCCAGTTAGCATTGTTAATGATATGGACCCTTTATTCACTAGCGAATTTTGGAGGAGTTTGCAGTCGAGTTCAAAAACCTAATTCAATCTTAGCACTGCTTACCACCCATAGACCAACGGTCAGACTAAAAGAGTAAATAGGATTTTGGAATACTTGTTGAGAGCTTGCATCATGGAATTTGGAGGACATTGGGAGCAAACTTACCTTTAGTAGAGTTTGCATACAATAACAGTCACCAAGCAACGATCAGCATGACACCCTTTGAAGTGTTATACGTGAGGCCATGCAAATCACCAAATTATTGGTGGGAAACCACTGAAAAAATTCTATTTAGCCTGGATTTGATTCCTGAGACCTCAGAAAAGATAAAGATAACTAGGTAGTGAATAAAGGCCGCACAGGATCATCAGAACTCCTATGTAGACAAGCGAAGGAAGAAATTGGAGTTTGAGGTAGGATTCATGGGGTTTGTGAAGATTTCCCCTCTTAGGAAGGTTATGAGATTTGGTTCATCAGGGAAGTTGGTCCCAAGGTTTGTTGGGCCTTTCCCGATCTTGGAAAGAATAGGGAAACTTGCATATTGAGTGAAGCTACCGGATAAGCTGGCGGGAGTTCATGATGTTTTTCATGTTTCATACTTGAGGAAATCCTACACTACACCTCCACCATAGTTGAGCCTGATCAGTTAGTAGACATTGAGACAGAGTTGATAACACCACATGCCACCGCACGCATAGTGGAGCCTGAAACTAGAAAGCTCCACAAAAAATAAATTAGGCTAGTCCGAGTACAGTGGGGAGATAATCCGATGGATAGCACATGGGAGACTAAAGAGAAAATGAATGCTTCTCATCCTGAGCTTTTCTCTGGTAAACTTTTTCTCTACAAAATTAGGATTTTAGTAGAATCATTGTTGCTAGATTGGATGGTAAGGGATGGTTGCCACACCTTTTACTATTATTTTTGGACTTATACAGAATTTTATGCATATTTAGGATGTTTACATACATGCCTATACTTCACGATCTTGCATTCACGCTAGGACTAAGCTCACTTATAGTATGTCTGCATACATAATCACATTGCACTTTCGGTTGTAGATGGTTATGTAGGTAACTTGGGTGTATAATATGGACGTTGAGTGCATGTTACACTATTTGTCCATTAACGATTTCGGGGGCGAAATATTTTTTGTGGAGGGGGGGGGATGTTACACCCCATAAAAATTAATAAGAAATTAATTAAAAAGGCTAATAATGTAAATTTTGGTAAATGTAGGAATTTGTCCAAGGAAGTTATGCCAATGTATTTGTGGCGATTTTCTGATCAACTTTCATATATAAAATTTTGTAATCCGAGCTCAAACGGTAAAATTATTGACGTTTGAAGTTTTCAAATTCAAAATAATTCAAATGGAATTCAAATTAAAATTTGAAATTTAAAAGTTAACATTAATTAGAAACTTAGGGTTAAGTAAACGTTAAAATAAATGCTAACCGTAAGTGAATAAATACGGAATTAAATGACAGTTAAAACGACAAAGAAATATGTTCCCATCTATAGGCTATCGGTCGAGCGCTCCCTTGGACCGGTCAATCACTAGTTGTCGACCGCCTAGGAAGGAACGGTCGACCAATGTTTTGACGGTGGCTAGGGTTTTGCTAGGTACGAACGACCCTGATTTTATTATTTTAAACCAACTCAAACCTGACGATTTTGACGCCTTTTAAACACTATAAATAACAGGCTAGCCCCCTCTCTTGTATTCACAAAATATTTGAAAATGCAAGTGGAGCTCTTTCAGGTCTTCTATATGATTCACAGTTTCTTAGGATTTTTAGGTAAGTGATTTTCGATATTCAATATTCAATTTCTAATTTTATTCTTCTCCAATTCGTGAAATTTTGAATCTAATCCATATACAATCTGATTGTTGTATATTTCAAAAGGGAAGAAGTTTAAAAAGAGATTAGAAGTAGGTGTAATCAAATCCAAGAGAAAGCTAGAAATCATCTATGAGTGGAAATATTAGTTTTTCTCATTTTAATAATTATATAGTATAGGTTGAATTTGACATATGCCTTGAGGAATTTTGTTGACGAAAATACCAAACTAAAACCATCAAAATTCCCCAAAAGAAAAATGTAACGAACGCCTTTTCGATACCCAAATGTCAACATTAATACATCCACAGTATTCACGTGCCAAGCACCCAAGTGCTGGAATGACAGAATGTAAGGGTAAAGAAAAAGAAGAAAAGAAAACGAACAAGAAGGAGGAGAACAAAAACATCAGAATCTCATAGTGGACTGATAAGATATAATATCAAAATATAATACACAGAGCAACCCTAACATACATAGCACTTCAAAATTACTAATCAGAGTACATCATCATCCTTGACAGTTATAACAGCCTGCCCTTACACAATATGTCAATTCTTATGTTTTGGAATCTCAATTATTCTATATTAAAATAGCAGAATTTGTGTAGTTATTGCAATTTTAGTATTTTATATTCTATTCCACTTCTCACTTTTCTATTTTGATGTGATTAAGCATTTTAGAAAGAAAATAAGTTAGGAAAGGGTGTGTAAAGTATAGATTCTCCTATTCGTAGTTTGCATTGTCTATTTCCGTAATTTAAGTATGAATCCCTTTCCATTTTGTATGCAGAAGTTGAGTAGAGTGTAAAAGGATTTGAATTATAAATTCTTTTGATGTTGATTTTGCTATTCTAATATTAATTAAGTTGGTAATAGATTCTATTTTATTATACAAGTCTATTGTTGGGCTAAGGATATTAACTAATTTGTATGTTATTGTATGAAGTTAGACTTGTATAAGTTAGATGTTATGACATTTAACAATTAGTATACGATGTAATCTTCACACGCTTAAGAATATTTAGTTATATGTTTATATATATTAGCGAATAAATAACGTACTAATTATGTAGTAAATAAGTTAGTAATTGACATTAAAACCCTAAAGGTTGGAAGACAGATAACTTTGTGTATTGTTTATTATATCAATTTTACCGACCAATAGCCAGCTTTGGAGTAGACCTAAGTTTCGGTGGACTTTTATTTGGTCGAAAATCAGACCCGTTTTGAGGCGGGTTGTTACAGTATCTGTTCTGAAGATAACCGTTCATCACTTCAAATAGTTAGCATACCATTTCTTTTCTTTCCTTGCAATCAAGTGGAGACTTTTATCATCTTAGAGATCTTAGTACGACAGGTATGGCATCTCCTTTCTTTTCTCTTCTCTTTTTCTCCTTTTATTTTTAAAACAATAACTGAATCATGTCGGTATCAACCAAATCATGTCGGTGCCGACATGATTTATATTGTAAATTAACTTATATAAAAGAGTTTGGGACTTAGCATTTTTTACTACTCTTATCTTCATTCATAACTTATTAGCCTCGAACTGTCTTTTCTCTTACGACCTTAGCCTCCAATCATCGCTTGAACACTTCGACCCTATCACTACGTCACTGCCGCATCTACAACTCTAACAACTGACAATGACCTCGTCTTAGAAGCTTCCTCCATCACCTTCATCAATTTGGACCCAAGTTTCTTGATTTCTATTTCTAGATCTAAGCCAAATTGAGGTGGGTCCTTGGAGTGTAACGCTACCATGGCTGTCGTAGGTGATGTTGCCATCGTATCTTGCTTGTCATTCTTCTACTGTGGCCAAGAGGTGGTCATAACATTGATTCATGGCCAATAATTCTTCCATGCTTCAACCAACTTAAGATTAAAGTTGCCTTGGGAAAACCCTGGGTTAAACCTGAAGTTAACCTTAAAGAACCTCGAGATTGTATTGGCTTGCTCACTACTCGATGTAGCTTCAAGCCGCAACCACTTATGCTTTAGTTTCCTACGGTCAACTTTAATTTTGCAAGTCCACTAAGCTTTTAAATATGCAACATGTTGCAGTAAGCTTTGTTGAGTTTTGGTTGAACACAAATCGAAGATTAAGCCTTGATGAGATGGATTTGAAGAATGGTTACATCTAACACACTCCAACATCCGAATGGGTTATACAAATCAATATCTCAAGTCAAGCCATAATTTTGTGTTCTTACAAAAAAGGCTCCGTCTCGCTTCGAAAAATGGTTCCGATATCGCTCACTTTACGATAACGCGTAAGATCCGATATATAGTTCCATCGTGCGATGGAGCTCGTTTACCAACACGAGCAGGCTATCTACGTAGAGTGTTCTGTATAATGTACTTTGAACACAGGATGCACACTGCTTAGACTGACACTTCACACTTCCTCGGTTGACGCCCAAAATCGAGTGGTCAACACATGATGACAATCACTGGATTTTGCACGTTAGCTACATAGGTTTTAAGTAAAGTAAATTTCAAAATAAAACATACCTAACTGCATTCGCAATTAAGCTTTTCAGTTCATAATGACTTGACAATCTCCTCGCCTCAGGGTTGGATTCGACCCTTCAACTCCTCCTAAGGCTGGTTCTTCTACTTCCCATGCCTCTATATCTACTCCATCCACAACATAACGTTCAATCACAACGTAACTTCATTGGCAAATTATTCCAGTGTCTCCTCTTTAAAATCAGCCTTCACCACTGAACGAACAATGTGCCTAATGGTCTTGGAAAACCCTTTGGACTAGAACCGTCTTTGTTAACTGCAGAATCGCTCCAAACCATATGCTTTCATCATGGAATCACAAAGAGCAATGTTCTATTGCAAACGATTGGCCAATAGGCACATAATCCACCTTAAGGATATACTGCTTGCAATAAATATATATGCTTTGGTGAAGCCATTCCGCCCTTTAATAAATTCTTTAAATTCTTCCTATAGGAGCTTGGGCTGGCTCTGACTGAAGTACATCCAAACGAATACGCTCTACTCAATTCCTTATACATCATATTCATGATACCGAATCGTCCTCCAAACTTTGGGAGCTTACTTATCTTCTAAGCTTTAGGAAGAGAGCAAAATCACCTTCCTTACTGATCGTCAAAGCTTGGAACCATTGCAAAGTGATCGAGGCGCTTCACAACAAGCGTAGTTATTTCAAGCGAATACTTCTTTATTCGTTGTCCTTACGGCTTCAACTGCCTTTGGTTGTCCGGATGAAAGTATCTTCTTCTATTCTCTTTCCTTCACTTAGATTTTCCTTATCCAAATGCTTAACTTATTTTTCGTGCTCTTTGCAGACCTTCCCAATTGAGATGAAAACAACGCACATGTTGATACTCTTGTGCTCATGAAGGAAGTTAAATACCAATTCTGCACCTCCTCCTTCTTTCTTACTAATGAAAGGCTTCGCCAGTACGACCTTCTACAGCCCAATAGACATGCTGTTCCTCTTCTGCTCCCATCTAAGAAATCTCAAGTAGTTGTAGGGCCTTCTGCTCCCGTCCATGATTTCAATGATGTTGATTGGGGGGTGGCGAAGGCCACAATGGCAAATTAAATGTCGATGAAGGAGAAGAGAGAATAATGGAAGAGAATGTGGCATGGGAAGGAGATGAAGGAAGAGGAGAAGAAAGAGAAGGAGAAGAAGAAAAATGAGAGAAAGAGAGAGAGGAAGGAGAGGGAGAGGACATGGGAGACGTAGACAACAATGACGAAGACTATAGGGAGACGTCCCCTAAAGGTGATATAATTCTTATGCCATCTCGCCCGATGCAATTTCTTATTAAGTCTTATCGATTAGCTCTCAGCCCAAGTCTAGCACCAATTGGGAAGGTAACACCACCTATAGGCTATTCAAAGAATACCTTTAGCTCATTAAGTGATATCAGCATTCTTTCGGCCTTTAGTACTAGAGGCACTACCAAGATATCATGAATGGACACTTTGGTGAATTTACCTTCCCTTATGGGGATATCCTTGCCGAAGGTGATAAAACCACATCCTTGCAACTCTCCAAACATGGTCCGTAGAATATTTATGGAAATATGAACATACACTTTTAGGATCATGTACACTAGCATTCTGCACTCATTCTTAATCCAGTGCATTAGTTTTGATACTCCTTCTTTTTAGGTACAATGGCAAGAGATCACATGAACTATCTTTGCTTTAGCATTAGCCAACTTGGTTCTTCGACTCTTGACTTCTACACACATCGCCTAGCTCACACAAGAGTCAGAAGAGGAGAGAAAGAGAAGGAAGGATAAAGAATATCGGGATAAAAAAGAAAGGAAAAGGCATTGAACAGAAGAGAAAGAGCATCATGTTTTGGAGACGAAACTGCACGGTCCCTGCGATCATTCTGAGCACGCCACTGGTGCTTCTCAGCTGCACACTTCATCCCAAATTCCTCGATAGCAACCTCCGACAATTTAGCTTTGATTACCACCGTCTTAAGTTTCTGTAAATTCAAAGAAGCTACAATTCACATTGCTCCACCTTCGCCCCTCCAGACTCATCCACAATATCAATACTGGTTGCAGACATCTTTGCTTGATTATTGCCTGATGATGGTTAAGTTTGACTATAATGTTAGACATTTCTCACTATGAGGGTAACCACAGGGTTGCATGATTCAACGAAATAGTAGATCAATTCTTCGAGTGAAAGAAACTCACCAGAGCCCTCTTTGATATTAAAAGAATCAATCAAACTACCATCTAGCCATTCGAGATTGAGAGGAAAGATCATGATAGGATAGTCAGAGTCTACGAAATTGAACTGTCTAACATCACCAAAGAGAGTGTTAAAGCTCTAAAATCCACCAAGCATGCAAAAGAGAAAATGAGGAGATGTTGAAAGTCCATACTCAAGCCACTAACGTAATGATAGATCAGATCAAAATGGCCCAATAAGAGAATGTTGAGCTCACAGCGGAAATCAATGCTAAAGAGGAGAAGTTACATGCTAAGGAGTTAGAGCCGAAGGCACTTCAAGCTAAAGTTATTGGCCTTAAGGCTAATTTAAAAGCAAAAATAGACTCTGTAGCCTAAGTTCATATCAACCTCATTGTGGCTGAAGCTAAAACCACATAGCTTAAGGCCTAGGCTACCAAGAATAATGAGTAGACAAATGCTACCCTCCAGTAATTCGCTTACATCATCGAAAACAAGAATTTGAAATGGCTTGGGGATAGCTATCCCATTACATTGGCTGATGCCTAAGAGAAAATTCTTCGTCGAGCGATTAAAGCCAACAAAAGCGTAACTGGGGAAGAATTGAAGGCAAAACTCCTAATTAAGGGAGATATCATAGCCTTGGAGAAAGGACATGCTATCTTGGCTGAACAGGATGCAACCGCGGGAAAGGCAGCTATCGAGGCTCCTGTTGATTCCAGTGCATTGCATCAGGCAGAAGCGCCCACTCAAAAATCCAAAGAGCCTGCAATAGAAATTTCAACACCTGCGGTGGCCACCTCTGACGCCACCTACATTGAAATCCTTATCTCTGCTGCAATAACTATTGATGAACCTTATATTACTCTTCTTCACACTCAGCCTGCCCAGCTATATATTGAAGAGAGTGTAATCACCAAGTCTCTAACTAAAGGAGCTTCACCTGGCGAAGATGTTTCTCTCATCTCCCCAGTGATTGAGAAGCTTCAGTTCTCACCTGAGGCAGTCCCTAATCCTTACTTTACTTTTCGTCAACATACAGGTCATTCATCGTTTTCTTCTCCACCACTAATAACTTTGGGCTTGGGTCCTAGCACCATCTTTTCCACTTCAACCTCTATCACTACTAGTCTAATTATCCTGACTCCTCCTTCCTGCTCTAGCCTAGACTCAGATTCATTAAAAAAAGAGGCATTCGAAGAATTGGAGGACATCAGTCAATCGCATAAGGAAGACCTTACAATCACAGGTGCGAAGGATCCTGGCGATCACACTACTATAGCGGAGAGGTTAAAGCTTGATTTTGAGAAAATCACACTTAAGAAAAAGCTAGGAACCGAAAAGCCCACTGGCTCAGGAAAACCAAACCCTACCCCAAAGCTTTCGCCACTCAAATTCAAGCCTCTAAAAGGTCGCGGTGCTAGCGGTTCTTCACAATCCTTTGACCCCACCATTGATAAGCTTGAAAACCCCATCCACTTGACCATTGAAGAAGAAACAACACCTTACAGGGGAAGTACTCCAGAGAAGGAGAAGGCCAAGGATGGAAAGGGTTCAAAGAAGCGCCAGACGAAGGATGATACTAAGAGCCGCAACAAGCAAGGGAAGAAGATATAGGTTCTTAGCCTTAGTTTTTATGAAAGCAGTTTCTTTTCCCCTTTGATCATTTTGTTTTTATTTTGCATATAGACCGACATTGTGTAGGAACGACCCTTGCTATGTTTATATAAAAAGTGAATGTAAATAAATGGCTGTTTTTCTATATAATCATTGTCGCATTTACAATTTTGCACTTTTACTTTATCTTCCTATATACTCTTACCTGTATATATAATATAATCATATGTGATGCTATTTCATTTATATTATATATGCCTTTGACTGTGCAATGCCATTACTTACTGTAGCTCTGTATATATAAATAAAGTTCTACGATTGCTTAGTGATATTTAATTATTCAGGTATGTTTATCATAACCAAAGTATTTCTTTCTTAGGTAAACTAAACTTTTATTAACTCGGCCAACTTTGTGGCTAGCCTTGTTTATTCTAGGTCATGTTTTGTCCTACCATAAACAAGGCTGTAGTTGGAGAAGCATCCAACTTTGTATTATTTTCTATCTTTGGAAAACAACATTTTAGGTGCCTATCTCTAAAATTTAACTTCGATCTTGCCTATCATCGGGCATTGGTCGAACTCGTTCTTTGACCTTCATCACTTATCATCGGCCTAGCGTGGTTTATTGGGCCATATGTGCGGTCATAGTTATAGATAGTTAATTCACTCATCAGCCTTTATCTCCAAAGATCGATATTTCTGATGCTTGATTCTAAGCATTGATTTTTAACCTCGTTTATCTCTAGCTATTGATCGAAATTACTCATCGGCCATCATCATCTATCTTCGGCCTAACATGTCTTGCCAGGCCATAAACGTAGTAATGAAAGCTTCAATTGCAAACTAGTTTCTGTCTCCAAGAACTGATATTTCAGTTGCCTAATTTTGGGCACCCCTCATTGACTTTGCTTATCTTCGGGCATTAGTTAATGATCAGAGGGATAAAGGTGAATCATCTGATCGATCCTAGTGTAATTATACTCCCTTGACTCGATCATGGGTCAAAGGAATAGTCGGCACTTGTCTCTAGGTAACTAAGTGCGCTGCTAATCATACATCATAAGGTTTAGCTTACAAGAACATGGTCCCATTGGTTGTAGAAGCTAGGTTTTTATAAACAAAGGAAATGGCAAGTCCTGCCTTATTACATCGCCCTCATTTCACTAAGGTGGCTTATTTGCAGAAAACAAAATGAATAAATCCAAGTGAAATAATATCATATGTGTTTGCTATTCCTCACCCACAGAATTGTGATCCCATCAATAGTCGATGGCATAAAAGTTCCATCTCTAAGCTTCTATTCAATTGCATAGGGACCTTCCCAATTAAGACCAAGTGCCTGGTTATTAGGGAGGACCCATTGCAAAATGAGGTCCCCTACCACAAAGGTATGGTTCCTGACCTTGGCATTGAAATGTCATGCTACTCTTTTTTGGTGAGCAACCACCCTTACTTCAAGCCTCTTCCTATTCCTTGTCGAGCAAGTCAAAGGACTCAAACAAGAGTTCCTTGTTCATCTTGGGACTATAGTGTTTTCTTTGATGGGAAGGGATTTCCAGTTCTATTGGAATCATGGTCTCAAATCTGTAGGCCAAAGCTAATTGAGTGTGCCCGGTCGTGGACTCATTAGTCATTATATAAGCCCATAGCGCCAGTGGTAACTCATCTACCCAATTTTCCTGGGCTTTTGTCAATAGTTTCTTCAGGGTGGATTTGACAATCTTGTTCACCCCTCCACCTATCCATTCACATGTGGGTTGCTACTGCCGAAAAGCTCTTTTTAATTCAGTACGGTTAAAAAAGTCTTTGAACTCGGTACTCTCGAATTGAGTTTTGTTATCAGCAATGATTTTCTATAGAACTCCAAATCTGCATATGATGTTCTTCACCATAAAATTGATCGCTTTCTTCGTTGTGATTGTGGCTAGCGATTCCGCTTCAGCCCACTTTTTGAAGTTGACCACAGCTATAATAGCATACTTAGATCCGCCATTTGACATTGGTAGCACACCAATTACATCAACTCCTTAAAACGCAAACGGCCGTAACAACCCTGGTTAAGACGCTATAAAATAAATATTTTGGAACTATTAAATGGTCAATGATTTAATATTTGGTAGTAAAATGTTAAAAGAATGAGAATTCTTTTATATTTTTCAAACGTATAAGTGGATATTTGCTTAAGTAAGAATTTTATAAAGGGAGGTAAATATTTTGAAATAGAAATCATTATTTTAATGGAAGATAATGTTAAGGAAAGTTTAAAATGGAGATTTTGTAATGTAAGGTTTTATATTAAAGTCTATATATCATTAAAAATAATTAGAAGCAAAGTTTCATTAATTTAGAAAGGAAAAGCACGTTAATTTCTTTCAGAAAGAAAATCTATTTTTAAATCAAAATAATAAAAAAGATATATGATAAAAATATTGTAATTTGTTGAAATAATGATTTTGGAGTATAAAATTGAGTCCATGAATTTTATATAAGGATTTAAAAATTTTATATGGGATGAGTATAGTTTAAATTAAAAGAAGTAAAAGCTTTTATTAATATATTAGGTATGGGTTTAAATTTAATACCCAACCAAGCCAACTAAAACTTAGTAAAATAAAACTAATTTTTCCTTTCTTCGTTAGCCTATACATTTATTTTCTACTTAGGAACAAAACTTCTTCCGTTTTCTTTCTAAAACTTAGAATAGTAATTCACCAAAATAAATTCCAACAAAATTCTAAAAATTCTTATAAAATCAAGGAGTGTCCATTAGCCTATTCTACATCCCTAGGAGCAGTGAATTTCAATTTTAGGGAAATTTAATGGCATCTCCAGTTAACTATGACATTCGTAATTTTAATTAACATTATTCAGAAGATTGAATTAGATAAATTAAATAGAATAATGTGTAGTAAGATAAGGAGGATGAGATTTGATAAATAATAAGGCTGAGCCTTAGCTAATTAATTATTAAGAGTGTTTTAGAATTTAAAAACATAAAAGAATATACAAGAGGGGCAAAATAGGAATAGATCTATCTTTCATCCCTTAAACCTTCGCTCTCTCATATCATTTTCACTTTTACTCACACAAAAACAATCAAGGGAAAACGCAAGGAGGCCGACCATTAATCAAACTTAGAAGTGGAAAACTAAGGGAAAATCAAAGGGGAAAAGCTAAAGAAACCAGTATCCATCAAATCTTAACTCTGTTATCCAATCTAAGGTGGATAATGATTATCCATCTCAGGTTTTCTATGTTTGGTTCAATTTTATGATTAAATCTGAATTCTTTGATGTTATAATGCCATGTTTTGAATGTTTGAATGGTTATATGCTTATTGATGAATTATTGGATTTATTTATGAAATTGATTAATAGGTTTAAGTATAAAAACCTATCATATGATACGCAAAGACTTGAAATTTTGATACGATGTTAGAAATATTATTTTAGAAGTGGGTTTTTAATTTCATAATTTTCCAAGAAAGTATGAATATTTTGTGAATTTTCTAAGTGAGGTAATTGATTTATTTTGGGTTTTAATTATTAAAAATAATTGAAAAATGTTTTTGGCCTCGAAATTTTTATATGTCAAAGAATATGATAAATCTATTTTATATGATTTTTGGTGATTTTCCCAAGTGTTTACGAATTATTATGAATTTATTAGACTAGAAAAGCTTAAAAATTATATTAAAATATTAATATAAATTATATTGCAAATTATTTTGGGAATGAGAAATCAGATCTATAGCAATTTTCTGAAAAGGATTTGGTAAAGAAATGTATTATCCAATAAGAATTTGACAAAGAATTGGAGATGGTAAAAATATATTGCTTTTTAAAGAAATAAAATAGCTTTTAAGTTAATACGTATTGCCATTCGCTATTAACCAATGTCGATACCCATTTATGCCACATGGTGTCTCTAACCTTTAGGGAAGCATATGATAGCAACTTTTTTGGTATGCAATGATTCCACTAAGGTTGGGGTATCAATGTTGACATGGATGCCTGCAACATTGGTGATGTCGTTGGTGATCTATGCCGCTAGTCTTCTATGCCGCATATGTTCTATGTCGCCTGTTTTATACTGCATGATTCAATGCTGCATATTTTCTATACTGACATCAACTCCACAATGCAGCAATGCCAGCGGTTTTCAATATCAACTCCATATGATTTCAATGCCGCTATTTTCTCATGCCGTAATGTTTGACCATAGTGCCGCTATAGGATATTTTCGACATAGATTATAAAGAGGTAATGATGCCGTTATTTTCTTATGCCGCTTTGTTTTAGCCATAATACTATTATAGGATATTTTCAATATTGGTTTTACACGGCAGTGATGCCACCAAACTTAATATCGATATTCCCATATTTCTAAATTGTAAAGTTTTATACTATGCAACCCATAACTATACTACTTGTTGAAATGACCCTCCTCTTTCTACCTTAATTTCATAAGGATTTTTTTTTACTTCATCAAAGGGAATTTAAATCAAATAGAAATCAAAATGCCATACAAGCTATTGACATAGCCACTTATTTCTTTTCTAAATAGGCAAATTAGGCAAAATCAACAGTTCAGACGTCTAAATTCTTATGACAGGCGTCTAAACTTAATCCCAGACGTCTAACTAATTATGAAAGACGGCTCAGAGATCTAAAATTGAAACAGAGAGAAAAAGACATTTTGAACTAAATTCAGACATCTAAATTTTTGTGACAGACGTCTACATTTAACCTCAGACGTCTAAATTATTATGACTGACGTCTAAGTTTAATCTCAGACGTCTAAATTATTATGACTGACGTCTAAATTTGATCTCTAGGTACACGCATATGCACATTCAATTTATATGTGTCTGGATGTCCACCTACATTCATTTGCACTTTTAAGTTTGATTTAAACTTCCTTTGAACTATCAGAGTCTTTTTTTTTTCTTTCAAACAATTCAACCAGGATCCAAAACTTATTACCAATATAATTATATCAGTGCATCCATAGTAATATACACATACATATGAGGATGTACATGTTTCTCTTGTTTAAATTCAGAGTATATATATTTTTGTTAAACAAGAGTATCCTGCTTGATTTGGATTCTAGCAGTTCTGACTAAAGTTAATTACTATATACTTTTGAATATTTGTAACAAGTCAGTAAATCCTATGCATATCTAATTTATATGAACTTAAAAATATCCACAAGAATAATTCCAGGTTTTTTATAGCTAAATTCAGATTTTTAACCTTCAAACTTAAGGTTTTAAGTAACTTGAAATTAACTAATACAATATATGTACATATACATATCCATTTCTCAAATACAGGCATATATCATTTACATATTTTCACCACAATACTCAAGTATATATTTTCTTGCAAAAATTCAACCAAGTCTTTAGATTAATCCCAAACTTAGTACATCACTAGATTCATTTAGAACAACCAATAAATCCAAACTTTTAAGATCATTACATAACAACCAAAACAGAACTATAAAAACTCCCCAGATTACATGCAAATATTTCATTCTAAGTTCTTATTCAATTCTAATTTAGCATGCTTATATAATCACTCTCATTAGCCATAGCAACTTCCTATTTAGATCCAGCATTCCCTGAAAGAACATTAGAGGCTGCCCCATTTTTAGATGAGACACCCCAGATGCCATAAGCAAACAAGGGTCAGATACAAGATCTGGTATGAGTAAAATCAAAAATTCCATGATATTAAGTAAATGAGTGAGACATAAATATTTTGTACAAGTGGGCATATCTTCTTTGAACAATTTGCCTGACTTGTTTATGATATACTTGTGCATATATGATCAGTATTTAAGACTAATCATGTACACACATTCAACCATGCAAACATATGTTTCAAATAGAAATACTCAGGAACTATCATAGCTCCAGTCCAACCATCTTAGGAATAACTCAAGTTCCTACTTCATCAATTTAAGGTTGCATTTACCAAATTAATTCCTAGCCTCATCTGCCATAAAGGAATCATGGGGACACATTGCAATAAAATAATTCACAATATTGCACAAAGATCTCAGGGCTTAAACAAACCATGTGCCAACTTGCATACTTCAAATATGACAAGCATTCCAGCAGTCTTCTTGGCTCACAATCCTTAGTTTATTTACTAAGTGTTCATGTTTAATCCTATCGTGAGATAGCTAGGTGACTAAATCCCAGTATACATGAAACATTACATAGAGTTTACAAGCATAACTCAAGAACAATCTAACATTCATGTCCAGGGAAAATCATATTTCCAAGTATTTTGGCTTAAAGAAAATACAAGAATATTTACAACTGGGAATAAAGACTAGGCATGTGGGTTATTATTGTTTCATAAGCAACCATGTTTGAACTAAATTCAAGATCTAGCTTAAACAAGATTACTGGCTCATGGATTTTCTATTTGATCAAGGGTTCAGCACTTTTGGATATTTCCATTGCAACCTTGAATCTTTCATTTGAGCCTCAGCACTTACACAAGTGTAATGCAACTCATATACATTTTGGTTTCTATGTTTTCCATGCCATATCTAAACCAGTTACAAGTATTCTCTATTTACTTTCATGATTTCATACTTTTACCTTTCTGGGTGTAACCAAACAGAGCAAAACACTCAAACATCAAAGCAATCAAAACATCCAGAAACACCCATTAAAACATCCATTGAAGCATCCATTAAAACCATAGTAATGGAATCAAAAACATGTAGAAAAATAACATAAATCTGGCTGCCTCATAACAGGACTTAATGCCATGGGTTTAGTGAGATTACTCACCTGAATATTTCTTCTTATAAATCTAGAAAATCCCTGAGTGTATTTTCTCTTCCTTTAAAATGTTTTCTTCTTTTCCTATTATAAGTAGCTCGGGTAAAACCATTTCTCTGGCCATAACTACTTATTTATAAACATATTTTTACTAGGGTTTTACTCAAGACAAAATTCCATTTCTGTCCTGGCTAGCATCATGCATTGTGTGTTTGCATTTTCTCATTTTTATTCCTAATTACCCCCGGTCATATTAACCAATTAAAGGCTGCATTTTCTTTTCTTTACTTTTTCAGAAAATGGCCACTCACCTAGTCATGTTAAAAGTGTGACTACCCTATTTTATATTTTAATTATTCCTGAGAATCCCCTTTGCTATTTTTGCCTACACAAGCATATTGACTTGTATTACATTTCATGTCATTTTAATGTTATAGTTTCACTTGCTTATATATATACTTTTCAGTACTTAAAAATGTATATTTGTATACATATCTTATCTAGGCTTATTTAATTCCTCTTTAATTTCAGAAACATATGCACCTATATGTATACAGGTTTTCAAATCCTTATAACATATATATATGTATAAAATTTTTTTTCTGGGTTTTAAATAAAATCTGTTTACTGAGTTTAAAATAAAACTTACTTTTCTTATTTTCTGGGATGATCCATATAATTCCAGAAATCAAATATCCATATCACAAAATCATGTTTGTAATGCTTTTTAATCCTTGTTTTAAATTCAAGAAATCTGGAGTTCTTCCTTGTGCCATATCAGTGTGCACGTGCACACATGCACACATGCTTGCACACAATTAATTCCATATATTCTTATACAAATAAATTCAGATATTTTCAAAATTCAACTAAAATAAGATTCCATGAATTTCTGGGGCATTACAATCACCCCACCTTTTTAGGAATTGTGTCCTCACAATTTTTCTCATTTTGACTTTAAACATTTCCAGATTTTATAAAATCTATCAAACATAGCATAAGCAAACAATTCAGCCAAAACAACCATACATATTTAACTTTTTAGGGATTTAGATTTTTACCTTCCACTGCAAAAAGCTTAGGGTAATCCATCTTTATCTTATCCTCTAACTCCCATGTACAATCATTAGGGTCTAGGCTCCATTGAACCTTTACCAATTTCAAAGTTTTGCTCCTCAACTTCTTTTCCTCTTTAGCTAAAATCCCCACTAGTTCTTTCTCATAGACCAAGTTAGGATTTATTTGAACTTGAGTTGGTTTCTCTAGAATTTCCTCTTTATCATGCACCCATCTCCTAAGATGTGATACATGAAATACATTGTGCATTGCACTCATCTCTTCAGGTAGCTCCAACTTATATGCTAATGAACCTATTTTTTCCAAAATCTTGTAAGGTCCAACATATCTTGGGGTAAGTTTTCCCTGCTTGCCAAACCTCAACACCTTCTTCATAGGTGAAACTTTAATGAAAACATAATCACCAACTTCATATTCTACCTGCTTCCTCCTCATATCTACAAACTTCTTTTGCCTATCTTGAGCTGCTGCCATTCTTCTCCTCACCAATTCAATTTTCTCTGTAGTCTCTTTAACATACTCAGGCCCTAAGACAGCCTTTTCTCCTGCTTCAACCCAACATATTGGTGACAAACATGGTTTGCCATACAAGGCTTCAAATGGTGCCATACCTATGGTGCTTTGATAACTATTGTTATATGTAAATTCAGCCAAATGGAGGTGATCTTCCCAATTACCTCCAAAGTCCAATGCACATGCCCTCAACAAATCCTCCAAAACTTTATTTATCACTTCAGTTTGACCATCTGATTGGGGGTGGTATGCAGTACTCAAGCATAACTCACTTCCCATGGCTTCTTGAAAGCTCTTCCAAAATCTGGATGTAAAGATTGTGTCCCTATCACTCACTATAGTCTTAGGGATTCCATGCAATCTTACTATTTCTCTCATGAATATTTGAGCTAGTTTAGGTGCATTTCTTTCTGCCTTCACTGGTATAAAGTGTGCCACTTTAGTCAATCTATCAACTACTACCCAAATGCTTGTGTTTCCACTTTTTGACCTAGGCAGACCATCTATGAAATCCATAGATATATCTTCCCACTTCCACTGTGGTATACTTAGAGGTTGTAATAGGCCTGAGGGTCTTTGGGTTTCTGCTTTGACTTGTTGGCAAGTCATGCACTTTGCAACATGTTTGGCCACATCAGTTTTCATCCCTCTCCACCAATAATCCCTCTTCAAATTTTGGTACATCTTGGTGCTGCCTGGGTGTATAGAATATTTGCTCTTATGATATTCATTAAGTATCTCTTCCTTCAATTCTATATCCTTTGGAACACATATTCTACCTTTATTCCTTAAGTAACCATTCTTATCAATGTGGTAGTTTGCTACTTCTTCTCCTTTTTCTATTAAAGTCTTCTTTTCTAATAAATCTGGATCTCCCCCTTGCATTTTTCCCACTTTCAAAATTATATCTGATTGCAAAGTTATCAAACTTAATTTTCCTTTACTCCCTTCTTCAATCATCTCCATGTTTACCTCACTGTTTTCCTCAATTTCCAAATCAGTAAGTAGAGATAAATTTCTAAACTCTTATATCATTAGCATGGCTACTTTTGCATGCTGCCTGCTCAAAGCATCTGCAACCTTATTAGCTTTTTCTGGAGTATAAAGTATGTCTAAATCATATGCTGCTAGAAACTCAACCCATCTATGTTGCCTCATATTCAAATCTTTTTGTGAAAAGAGATATTTCAATGCCTTATGGTCTGTGTACAAAATAAACTTAGCACCTAGAAGATAATGTCTCCAGAGCTTTAGTGCATATACCACTGCTGCCAACTCAAGATCATGGGTTGCATACTTTGATTCATGTGGCTTCAATTGTCTTGATGCATAGGCTATAACTTGATCTTGCTGCATCAATACAGCTCCTAGCCCAAAACCACTTGCATCAGTATACACAATCAAATCCTCATTTCCTTCTGGTACTTTCAATACTGGTGCATTGACTAAGGCCTCCTTGATTCTACTAAAGGCTTGTTCACATTTCTCAGTCCATATAAAGGGTTGGTTCTTTCTAGTTAGGTTGGTAAGAGGTGACGACATCTTAGAAAAATCTTTTATAAACCTCCTATAATACCATGCCATTCCCATAAATGACCTAACTTCTCCCACTGTGCTTGGCCTTTTCCATGCTTGGATTGCCATAATTTTATTGGGATTTATAGAAATGCCTTTGGCAGATATAACATGCCCAAGGAAATGCACTTCTTCTTTCCAAAATGCACACTTAGAAAATTTTGCTTTTAAATCTTTTTCTCTTAATCTAGACAAAACAAGGTGTAAGTGATTTTCATGTTCCTCTACTGTTTTAGAATAGATCAAAATATCATCAATAAAAATCAAAACAAACTTGTCTAAATAATCCCTGAATATCCTATTCATCAAGTCTACAAAGTATGATGGAGCATTTGTCAACCCAAATGGCATGACAAGAAACTCATATAAACCATACCTAGTGTTAAAGGCTGTGTACTTAACACTTGAGTCCTCAACCTTCATCTGATGGAATCCAGATGCCAAGTCTAACCTAGAAAATATTTTTGCTCCACTAAGTTGATCAAAAAGATCATCAATTCTAGGTAAGGGGTACTTGTTTTTGATAGTGACTTTGTTTAGCTCCCTGTAATCTATGCACATTCTTAAAGTACCATCATGTTTCCTTACAAACACTACTGGAGCACCCTAGCATGAATTACTTGGTCTTATAAATCCTTTGCTTTCCAACTCTTCTAACTGTTCCTTCAATTCCTTCAACTCACTTGGCCCCATCCTAGTGGGTTTCTTAATAATTGGACTTGCTCCTAGTATCAGATTAATCTGAAATTCCACTGGTCTGTGGTGTGGGACACCCTTAACTTCTCCAAACACATCTAAGTATTTGTTAATTATGGGGATTTCTTCAATAGAAGGCTCATTGGAATCCTTACTTAAGTCAATCAAGTGATCTAATTTTCTTTCCTTGGTTATTTCACACAAAATTGTGATTCTTTGACCTCTAGAATTTCGTAATGATATGGTGGATGAGTCTAAATTAATTATTGCTTTGTATTGTCTTAACCAGTCTACACCCAATATAACACCCATATTTGGGTAATTTAAAACATATAAATTGGAAATAAAAACATTTCCTCCTATGTTCAATTCCACATCCACACACATCATGTTTAAAACACTAGAACTTCCCAATGGGCTTTGCACTAACAAAGGGGTTTCAACCAGTATGCAATTTAATTTAAGCAATGCAACTAACTCATGGGAAATCAGAGAATGTGTTGCCCCTGTATCATACACTACTGATATGGGTAGGGTACAAATAAATAAAGTACCTTCCACTTGACCATGGTTTTCTACATTAGCCTCTACTGTGGATTTGCTTCTGCTTTCCAAACTTGCTAGCTTCCCTTGCTGTTTATACTCAGGGCAGTTTCTCTTGATATGTCCCTCCTTACCACATAGGTAGCATTTGAAAGCTCCTCCCTTCAATTCTGGGCACCTTGGTTTGATATGTCCCTCTTTTCCACAATGATGACATGTTATTTTTCTCTTTGTATCAGTGGTCTTAGTATCATTGGTTTTCTTGCCTTCTGTCTCCTCCTTCTTTTTGTCATAGGGATGATACCTTCCCCTATTTTTCTTATTGTTGTTATTCTTAAAATTCTTATACTTCTCCCTTTCCTTGTCATGTTGCTCAAATTTTAAGGCCAGATCAATGATTTGATCAAAAGTTTTATCTGCATATGGCAACATAGCCCTACTAAGCCCTGGGTTTAAACCCTTAATATACCTATCATTCTTTGATGCCTCATCAGCCACAAGCATAGCTCCATACTTAGACAAGTCCTCAAACCTATGAGTATATTCAGTCACATTAAAAGTTCCCTGCCTAAGTCTGATGAATTCTTCAAGCAATAGAGTTTTGGCTGATGCTGGAACAAATCTAGCTTCCAACATCTCCTTGAATTGATTCCAAGTGATCTCATTTTCATTTCTTCCAGCTATGATCACCTCCCACCAGCTTAAAGCTACCCCTTTCAGTTGTCTTGAAGCTACTTGCCTCTTCCTTTGATCATCCAATTGCATGTCATTGAAAACTATGTCCAGTGTTCTCAATCATGCTTGAATTTCCATCACATTCTCAGTTCCTTCAAAACTCTTGCCTCCCAAATTGGAATAAGTCTTCAGTAGTTTTGAAAGTTCTTCATGTGGGTTCTCAGGCCTATGCCCAATTCCATCCCTTAAAGCCCTCATAAAGTCTTGCATATCAAGCATTTGTGGTGCACTTGATCCTGCATGGTGATGAGATCCTCTTCCTACCATGGTCTGCTAACTAAGTTCTGGGCAAATGGTATTAGTATATTATGAGTACTTCTATAATTACTATTTTCTTATCTAAATTATTTCATCCAAAACAAACAGACAAAATACATTTCTATAATACTTAGCAATCAATGCAACCAAGTGCTCTGATACCAACTGAAATGACCCTCCTCTTTCTACCTTAATTTCATAAGGATTTTTTTTTACTTCATCAAAGGGAATTTAAATCAAATAGAAATCAAAATGCCATACAAGCTATTGACATAGCCACTTATTTCTTTTCTAAATAGGCAAATTAGGCAAAATCAACAGTTCAGACGTCTAAATTCTTATGACAGGCGTCTAAACTTAATCCCAGACGTCTAACTAATTATGAAAGACGGCTCAGAGATCTAAAATTGAAACAGAGAGAAAAAGACATTTTGAACTAAATTTAGACATCTAAATTTTTGTGACAGACGTCTACATTTAACCTCAGACGTCTAAATTATTATGACTGACGTCTAAGTTTAATCTCAGACGTCTAAATTATTATGACTGACGTCTAAATTTGATCTCTAGGTACACGCATATGCACATTCAATTTATATGTGTCTGGATGTCCACCTACATTCATTTGCACTTTTAAGTTTGATTTAAACTTCCTTTGAACTATCAGAGTCATTTTTTTTTCTTTCAAACAATTCAACCAGGATCCAAAACTTATTACCAATATAATTATATCAGTGCATCCATAGTAATATACACATACATATGAGGATGTACATGTTTCTCTTGTTTAAATTCAGAGTATATATATTTTTGTTAAACAAGAGTATCCTGCTTGATTTGGATTCTAGCAGTTCTGACTAAAGTTAATTACTATATACTTTTGAATATTTGTAACAAGTCAGTAAATCCTATGCATATCTAATTTATATGAACTTAAAAATATCCACAAGAATAATTCCAGGTTTTTTATAGCTAAATTCAGATTTTTAACCTTCAAACTTAAGGTTTTAAGTAACTTGAAATTAACTAATACAATATATGTACATATACATATCCATTTCTCAAATACAGGCATATATCATTTACATATTTTCACCACAATACTCAAGTATATATTTTCTTGCAAAAATTCAACCAAGTCTTTAGATTAATCCCAAACTTAGTACATCACTAGATTCATTTAGAACAACCAATAAATCCAAACTTTTAAGATCATTACATAATAACCAAAACAGAACTATAAAAACTCCCCAGATTACATGCAAATATTTCATTCTAAGTTCTTATTCAATTCTAATTTAGCATGCTTATATAATCACTCTCATTAGCCACAGCAACTTCCTATTTAGATCCAGCATTCCCTGAAAGAACATTAGAGGCTGCCCCATTTTTAGATGAGACACCCCAGATGCCATAAGAAAACAAGGGTCAGATACAAGATCTGGTATGAGTAAAATCAAAAATTCCATGATATTAAGTAAATGAGTGAGACGTAAATATTTTGTACAAGTGGGCATATCTTCTTTGAACAATTTGCCTGACTTGTTTATGATATACTTGTGCATATATGATCAGTATTTAAGACTAATCATGTACACACATTCAACCATGCAAACATATGTTTCAAATAGAAATACTCAGGAACTATCATAGCTCCAGTCCAACCATCTTAGGAATAACTCAAGTTCCTACTTCATCAATTTAAGGTTGCATTTACTAAATTAATTCCTAACCTCATCTTCCATAAAGGAATCACGGGGACACATTGCAATAAAATAATTCACAATATTGCACAAAGATCTCAGGGCTTAAACAAACCATGTGCCAACTTGCATACTTCAAATATGACAAGCATTCCAGCAGTCTTCTTGGCTCACAATCCTTAATTTATTTACTAAGTGTTCATGTTTAATCCTATCGTGAGATAGCTAGGTGACTAAATCCCAGTATACATGAAACATTACATAGAGTTTACAAGCATAACTCAAGAACAATCTAACATTCATGTCCAGGGAAAATCATATTTCCAAGTATTTTGGCTTAAAGAAAATACAAGAATATTTACAACTGGGAATAAAGACTAGGCATGTGGGTTATTATTGTTTCATAAGCAACCATGTTTGAACTAAATTCAAGATCTAGCTTAAACAAGATTACTGGCTCATGGATTTTCTATTTGATCAAGGGTTCAGCACTTTTGGATATTTCCATTGCAACCTTGAATCTTTCATTTGAGCCTCAGCACTTACACAAGTGTAATGCAACTCATATACATTTTGGTTTCTATGTTTTCCATGCCATATCTAAACCAGTTACAAGTATTCTCTATTTACTTTCATGATTTCATACTTTTACCTTTCTGGGTGTAACCAAACAGAGCAAAACACTCAAACATCAAAGAAATCAAAACATCCAGAAACACCCATTAAAACATCCATTGAAGCATCCATTAAAACCATAGTAATGGAATCAAAAACATGTAGAAAAATAACATAAATCTGGCTGCCTCATAACAGGACTTAATGCCATGGGTTTAGTGAGATTACTCACCTGAATATTTCTTCTTATAAATCTAGAAAATCCCTGAGTGTATTTTCTCTTCCTTTAAAATGTTTTCTTCTTTTCCTATTATAAGTAGCTCGGGTAAAACCATTTCTCTGGCCATAACTACTTATTTATAAACATATTTTTACTAGGGTTTTACTCAAGACAAAATTCCATTTCTGTCCTGGCTAGCATCATGCATTGTGTGTTTGCATTTTCTCATTTTTATTCCTAATTACCCCCGGTCATATTAACCAATTAAAGGCTACATTTTCTTTTCTTTACTTTTTCAGAAAATGGCCACTCACCTAGTCATGTTAAAAGTGTGACTACCCTATTTTATATTTTAATTATTCCTGAGAATCCCCTTTGCTATTTTTGCCTACACAAGCATATTGACTTGTATTACATTACATGTCATTTTAATGTTATAGTTTCACTTGCTTATATATATACTTTTCAGTACTTAAAAATGTATATTTGTATACATATCTTATCTAGGCTTATTTAATTCCTCTTTAATTTCAGAAACATATGCACCTATATGTATACAGGTTTTCAAATCCTTATAACATATATATATGTATAAATTTTTTTTCTGGGTTTTAAATAAAATCTGTTTACTGATTTTAAAATAAAACTTACTTTTCTTATTTTCTGGGATGATCCATATAATTCCAGAAATCAAATATCCATATCACAAAATCATGTTTGTAATGCTTTTTAATCCTTGTTTTAAATTCAAGAAATCTGGAGTTCTTCCTTGTGCCATATCAGTGTGCACGTGCACACATGCACACATGCTTGCACACAATTAATTCCATATATTCTTATACAAATAAATTCAGATATTTTCAAAATTCAACTAAAATAAGATTCCATGAATTTCTGGGGCATTACACTTGTATTCGACGATCTATATGTATTTATAATATGCGCCATAAATGGTTATGGCCTTATGGGCTTGTATTTTATAAATTAGACACTTTAACATAGTTTCGATATAGAGGGGTGAGATAATCCCATATAGGCAATATTAATGCCGCACTTTATCATTTCAATGGTTTTATTATATATGGTTTTATAGCCTACGGTTTTGATGTGCGACAACCTCTAAGTGACTTTGGAATTCATCAACTCTATTTTATAAAAGCATATATATCTTAGCGTAATATTTTGGATAAAGTAATGGGCTATATTTTCCTTATTTTAAGTATGAATTAAATGGGTTAATCATATATAATGATAAATGTTTTCAAGGAATCAATTATTGTTTAGCCCAAGTTTTTATTTGAAATTACCAAAAAGAGTTATTACTTAAGGTTAAGTAATTATAAGATGTCAATTGATTGAACATATTTGAATGATGGATGCTATAAGTTCTTATTTTATATGATCATTTATTTTGCATGATTATTATTTTCATACACACATCATCCTGACACATAACTGCATTTAGGATATAAAAAAGATAGAATAACCAGCTACGATGACCCGTTAGTGAGTATAATCAGATTTAACATCCCGAGTGAGTAGAATTGCATCCAGGAGATCAGATAAATCAAAAGAGTTAGGATGCCCAGAACTGATCAAAAGATTATTGTTATCCCGCCTTTTGGCAAGGCCGTGACACCAAGGACTTGACTAGATACCGGTGACAGATCGTCTCGGAAATCGGTTACACGCAAGGATCGCTATGGATATTGATGAAATTTGTTCAAGTCCGGATCGGGCTACAATTGATAAGGCACGTCAAGCAAAGCCGTGGGAACCAACGATCCAAGTTTCAAGTCAATCCGAGTTCGTATGCTCGAAATATTGTCGACAAAAGATGGAGAAGAACATCCTTAGTTCGAATCCATAGGCGGAGCCTATGTTCGAATCCACCAGACAAGCATTGCCTCGTATCCATGAGAAAGAGGCTGGTTCGAATCGGTCAAAAAAGAATTTCTTCGACTCCATCAGGCGAAACCGATGGCTTCGAATCCATTGGAGCATTCACCGCCTTCGACTCCATCAAGCAAGTCCTTATATGCCTTAAGTTCGAATCCATCCTCGCATACACCATAGTTCGAATCCATCGAAGGAAGGATCCTTCGAATCCATGCAAGTGGAGGAGCTCCGACTCCATTGCATTCGAATCCCCAGGCCAAGACAACTTCGAATCGGTCTATAGCTACAAGTCTAGATCGATTTGAACGAGCACCATTTTCATCGATTCGAAGGAAGAGAACCTTCGAATCCAACACCTCGAATCCAAGCCATGGATTCGACCCAGTCAAACCGGAGTACAAAACGGATCGAGGCGAGAGACACGCGCCACGTCGCAGCAAGCATCGAGTCGACCGAGTCGATTCGAACTAAGATCGATTCGAAGTATCCATGTTCTCCAGAAATGCAACATTGAATCGATCACATCTCGAGTTCTACAAGTCCAAATGCCATGAAATTTTCACAGAAGCTTAAGAACATGATGAAGAATGTCCACGCCAAATTTTAGCTCGATTGGATGATTTCTTGATCGATTCGAACCAAGGGTCGAATCGATCCCAAAGTGGGCCCGGATCTCCAGATTTCGGCCATGTGGGCCCCTTGACGTACCAGAACTGGTCTCCCCTCATTTTAGGCGAAATATCAGCCTCCTACACCTATAAATAGAGCCCCTGGTCATTCATAAAAGGGGTCGGATAATTCTAAGTACTTAAGAGCGCCCAGATTCTGCCAGATCTACTCCAGAACACCGCCGCTGCTTTAGATTGACACTTAGCATTTAAATTCAGTTGTATCACCTTATAAACTGCTGTAACCTTCAAGTAATCGAGCAATAAAATCATCAAACTTCATAGTGGACGTAGGCAAAACGCCGAACCACTCTAAATCGCTTGTCTTTGCAATTTACTTTCTGTTATTTGGAGTTTTTGTTAGATAATCCACAGTTTTAATTTTCATTCTTCACTTTAATCTCTTCAAAAACTTCCGAAGAGTGTTGTGCCCATTTTTGGTACAAACACTTTGGTGCTTTCACCGAGAAAAAACCAGCTTTTTCTCCTGCTCCTTGGATCTACCATCGATACCGGATTGCACAAATCCAAGAGGAAGATCCAGATCTCAAATTCATCATCCTTCCATTCTATTCAGATTTGCATAAAATCTAGGAAAAAGATTCATCATTCAAAATGGTTAGCACGAGAACCACTTCTACAGCTGCTGGACAAGAAGGTAGGGATGGACAGAATCCTGCTCAACAGCAGCCATCCAACCAAGACAACACTGCCCACTCAGATCCATCTGGGGCAGTCACTAGACAAGAATTTCAGGTGTTGCTTCAAGAGTTGACTCAGAGTCGGCAGCAATTAGCCGAACAGTTGCGTGCCAATATTGAATTGACAAATCAACTAAACCGCCAAGGCCGCAGAAGGTCCAGGCGGGATGATACCTCCTGATCATCTACTGAAAGTTCCGCCTCATCGGACTACTATCACAGATCTACCCGTCCTCGATTAGACGGGAGTCATGCACAAACGGCCGGATATCAACCCGCTTTGACTGTTGGACAGTTGAGGGCAGGACCGTCGACCAGCTTTCAGGCCGGGCCCTCAACACAAGGAGGCCCTACTACACAATATACTACGGACAATCATGCCACAGCTGCCACAGTAGAAACAAGGGTTGATACCCGACATCTTCCAGATTCAAGCAATCAACAGCAGGGACGTACTTCTGAACCATACGGCCCGGAAGATGCTGAGCCAAGGAGGCGAAACTTGGACCGTCGACAGCGCCCGGTCCAGACTCGCACTGTGGAGCCCGACCACACCTTAGCTCAGCATACTCAAAATGTAGCAATGCCAGACATCTCGACTATGATACGTCAGATGATCCGCGAAAGCCAAGGCCTTACTAATGATGACTGGGGACTTTCCCGTAGTCATACTCCCTTCACAGACGAGATACTGAATGCTGAACCTCCCCGGCGATTCATAATCCCAACCCTTCCTATGTACGAAGGAAATTCTGATCCCAATCAACACATCTTGAAATATGAGTGGTCGATGAGCGCTGCAAGGGCCGATGACGCAGTAAAATGTCGAAGTTTCCCCATCTCTCTAGGTGGGATTGCAACGATGTGGTTCACGAGATTGCCACCTAGGTCTATCTCTTCATTTGATCAACTGGCTAAGAAATTTGTTGAACAATTTTGCATGCATGTCGCTAGACCCAAAGATGTCAACACCTTATCCAGTGTTACCCAAGCTCGTGGGGAAACGCTAAGGCGTTACTTAGAGAGATTCCATGCGGCATGTGTGGAGATTAGTAATCCCAACGATAACTCAATTTTAATGGCATTGACAAAGGGGATTGACCTTGATTCTGAATTTGGAAACTGGTTAGCTGGAAAACCACCCGCATCGTTGGACCGTTTCTACTCCAAAGCCGCACAATTCTTACGGCAGGAGGACGCGAAACAGTCTAGGAAGCAGGACGATGCGGGACCCAAGAGCGAAGGAATACAGAGCAATGTAGCAGTTAAAAAGTCCGGTGACAATTCCGGAAAAGTTCAGTTGAACATACAGAACAAGCAAACTCAGCCAAGAGGTAACAATGGTCAGAATAAGAAAAGAGATCCAAATCGAGGTCCACGGCGTGAGGCTCCAATGTTCGATAATTACACACCATTGAATACATCGTTGGAAAATGTGTACCTACAGACTTGCAATACTATGCAATACAAGAAGCCGGCTCCGAAGCAATCGTCGGAGAGGCAGATTCAAACGGGGAATTTCTGTAGATTCCACGAAAGTTATGGCCACAACACCAATGAATGTCGACACTTGCATGACCTCATTGAGAAGTTGATCAGAGAGAAGAAGTTAGACCAGTTTGTGCGAGCACCGCAGTCTGAAGGGGCGGGCCCCTCAAATCGAAATCATGTACAGAATCCAGAAAGACAGGAAGAACTAGGTCGTGTCGGAGGAAGACTGGTAATTAATGTTGTAAGTGATAGTCCTCGTGCAGCGAAGCGAAGCTGGGAAGAAATGAAATCATATAACAACTTGGCTAGACGAACAGACTTTGAGTACGATGATAACTTGGATAATAAACCTTCGACCAAACGAAAGAGAGCGATAATTAACGACATCACTTTCCGAGACAACGATATTGATTATGTCGGAAGCCCGACTACTGGCCCACTCGTGATATCAGCACAAGTAGGTCCAGCTTGGATGAAGAGGATACTAATTGACTGCGGGAGCTCTGTGAATATCCTTTTTATACATGCTTATAATCAAATGAGGATGAAAGCCAGGGATTTGGAACCTTGCCAAACTCACCTCCATGGATTCAACGGTAGCGCTACCGTACCTATTGGGATGGTGAAGCTACCAGTTAGGTTGGGATCTAAGGAACATAGGAGAGTTCGGACGTTACAGTTCGCTGTGTTGAACATAGTCTCGCCATACAACGCTTTCTTAGGACGACCTGCCCTTACTGAATTCAGAGCCGTAATTGCCCCGTGGTGCTTAACCTTAAAGTTCCCTACCGTCAGCGGAGTTGGAGTCGTCCAGGGCGACCAGGTTGACTTGAGAACAGTCATACGCCGAAATCGAGTCGCCCAATTACGCAATGCCGAGGACCGACTTAAAACTTTTGAACGTAATGAGATTGTCATTAAAAAAGAATATCCGGCACTCCCACACACAAGACCAACATGGAGAGGGTCACACGAAATTAAGCAGGAGCTCGGGGATGGTATATATGAGTTAGCGACCGTTGATGGTCTAGCTTCACCAAAGGCCTTGGATGGCGAAAGTCTTCGTCGCTATTGCACATAACAGGCTATGTTTATATATTTAGTTTAAATTCTGTTTTAGAATTTGTTTCTGCATTTCGAAATTAGAATTTGTAATAAGGCAACTGACTTTGCCATGTTTTCTTATTTCAGCAATAAAATGCCATCTCTTTGAGCCAGAGCTGTGATTCATTAAATACAATGTACAACATCACGATGCACGAAGAGCTAAATTCCATCACACAATGGGATTTGTTCAAGTAGGGAGTGGCTATGAAGCAATCAACCACTCACCAAATGAAACCCGAGCTCGGGGGCAAGCCATCACATCAGGCCAAGAAATGGGTTGATACATGACAACCCTTCGCTTAACTCCGTACTCCCAGAGTGCGAGGCGGAGTATAAACATTTTACTTAACTCCGTACTCCCAGAGTGCGATGCGGAGTATAAACATTTTCCTAAATCCCAGAGTACTCCGAGAGCGCGAGCTGGGTACAAACTTTTTACTTAACTCCGTACTCCCAGAGTGCGAGGCAGAGTATAAACATTTTCCTAAATCCCAGAGTACTCCGAGAGCGCGAGCTGGGTACAAACTTTTTAACTAACTCCGTACTCCCAGAGTGCGATGCGGAGTATAAACATTTTCCTAAATCCCAGAGTACTCCGAGAGCGCGAGCTGGGTACAAACTTTTTACTTAACTCCGTACTCCCAGAGTGCGAGGCGGAGTATAAACATTTTCCTAAAAACCCAGAGTACTCCGAGAGCGCGAGCTGGGTATGAACTTTTTACTTAACTCCGTACTCCCAGAGCGTGAGACGGAGTATAAACATTCACAAAACCCCAGAGTACTCCGAGAGCGCGAGCTGGGTATAAACATCAACAAACTCCAGCTTCCGAGAGCGCGAACTGGAGTATAAACATTAACTAACTCCGTACTCCCAGAGCGCGAGACAGAGTATAAACATACGCCGACTCCACGCTCATCCCTGATACTGGGGGCAGAATCATAACACATAACAAGTTGAAGACAAAAAGGGAATAATTTTGCATTTCCACTATCAACCAGAAGAATCTGATTACAAAATGTTTCAAAAAGTTTATGCTAGTGGGAGCCGAATCCACATCTATACACGGCTATGAAAAGAATCAAAATCAACAAAATGCTACCCTATGCAACAGAGATTTAAAGAAAGAGTTCAATCTTTCTTCTTCCTTATCTTCTTCTTCGGAGTAGCTCCACCAGATCCGCTGCCCGATTTTCTCCTCGACCGCTTACTCTTTTCAGGCTTGCCCTCCGGCAGCGATATAATGTCAACGTCTTCTTCAGAACTGGAGGCGACGGAAATTCTTCTAGGAGGTCGAGCTGGAGGCATAGGAGTAGTAGTAGGAGGAGGGACAGGAGCAGTTTCGATCACTACGGTACCGCCCGGTGAAATCACCATTAACGGGGCAGGCCCGGGTGGATTCATACCAGCATTCCCTGCTGCCATCTCGGCATCAATCTCAGCAATAACGTCGTCCTCACGGGATACTCGGGTCGCATCGGATGTGCCAATAGCTGGCATAGATGAACTAACGGCCGGAGCAGCCCTACTCACAGCATCGGACGGGTTGACAGAGGGATCGATGGGTTCATTAAGAAGCTCCTCAATCATTTGAGCGCTGAAAGAAAACATATTTGCATCTCCCTCCTCGCCAATCAAGGTAGAAGTCGTGATGGCTTCAGAAAAGACAACCCCTTGTGTTTGATGTGGAACTGATAGAGCAAGAGGCGCAGAAACAATAACTTCAGTCACTGAAATGCGACAAAACGAAGATTGTTAGCCAAATGTGTTGCTTAAGGTTCTTCACGACTAAACTACGAGAAGCGTTCAAATACCTTCCTTGGTCTGGACCAAAACGTGGGCAGAATCCTCGGCAGAAGATAATAATGGTTGGTCAGGATTATAGGCAGGAACAGACTGGGGATCTACCGCACCAGTGGTTTCGGGCAATGTTGGAATTACGGCTCCAACACTTGTCCCATGATGCGCGATCCCCGAACCTTCGTCTGTCTCTAGAGATTGAACGCCAAGCTTTTCTTTCGCCATAGAGATCACCGCCTCATGAAGGATCTTCCTCTCATCCTCGGTGAGCAAACGCATCTCCAGTTCAAAGTCGTCAAGTGTTCCGTCTGGATGCACTGCTTTTTTCTCATTCACCAGCCGGGTCCAGGCATTGTACAAGATCATGGAATCATCTCCCAGCCACGCTAAATTTCTGTGTTCCAGCACATTAGCGTTATACGTGACTAAGAGATCGTCAAACTCAGCATCTAGCCTTGACCTCTCCTCCAAGATCTTTTCTTGAATTTCTGCTTCCGCAGATTTAGCCTTGACCGCTGCCGCAGCAAGTTCGGCCCTGAGAGATACTGCTTGGTCGCAAGCCTCTTGAGCAGTGGCGTTTGCATCGTCCTTCTCCTTCACCATTTCAGTAAATTTGGCCTTAAGCTCGTTCAGCTCTTTAACGGCTAAGTCTCGCTCAGCTGCAATGGTGGTGTTGCGGTGGCCCATCTCTTCTACAGTGGCGCAGTGTTCCTGCTGCATCCTCGCCAGTTTGGCCACGACATCTTCATGTTTCTGAAGTGTTTCAAGCTCTGACTTCCGGGACGTCTCCACTTCAGATTGAAGAACCTGAATGATGCGTTTCTGTTTGACAATGTCAGCATCACGTTCAGCAATGATCTTCGCCCGATCAAAAGCTACTCTAGAAGCCTTCACGGCTGCCTTGTACCACTCCTTATACTGAGCGTAGAAGTCGTGGATATAACTATGAGCAGTGGTCTCAGCGTCCGGAGGAATTCTTTTAAAGTTAGGAGGGAAGATATAGCCATCCATACAAATTTCAGGATAGTCATTTTTCATTTGGGCAAGTTTAGCAGCTCCCTCACTTGTCAACTCAACCGGAGCTTGTTCAACTATAGCGGCTGCTGTCGGTTCCATTCTTGGCCGCTGAGCATCAGGCCGAGAAGATTGAGAAGGCAGCTGCTGCTGATGAGATGGCCCTGGGA
The DNA here is from genome assembly GCA_030737815.1 of Allium fistulosum. Classification (NCBI taxonomy): domain Eukaryota; kingdom Viridiplantae; phylum Streptophyta; class Magnoliopsida; order Asparagales; family Amaryllidaceae; genus Allium; species Allium fistulosum. Next base: position 405,903,459 of record CM060908.1, on the reverse strand, counting down.
GGTCTACTGGGGCCCTGGGAGGCGGAGGAGAGCGAGATCGGGGTCGGTACTGGTATCCCCGGTCTCTGTCAGAGTAATCATAGCCAGAACGGCCACGCGAGTAATCTCTGTCTCTATCATAACGTTCTTGACTTGAATAGCTTCGCCCATGATCCCTATCTATCTCTCTCCTACGGGAATCGTAAAATGGAGAAGATTGGCGCACATTCCGAAGCCTATCCAGAGTAGAGCCACGTCCTGACATCTCACCTGTGATAAGAAAGAATTACGGATTAGGATCCCATAAAGCTATGTTTACTATGCAAAAGTCATGAAGTGCTGTGGAAGTGTGTGTAAATGTGTAAACCCCCAAACCGACCGGAAGTGTTGACCGCACTTAAAGGAAAGGGCTCGTTCATGTTTAGGACATCTTGAAATTCCTCCAACCCAGGATTATGAGAAATCGATATATAATCTGGGATAGGAATGTCGTCAAGCCCTTTGAAAGAATCTCTCGAATGAGAAGGGGCGGCCTCAGAAATCATAACTCCGGAAGCGGGAAGAAACACATCTACAGATTTTCCCCCCTTGGACTTAAGTTTTTTGGAAACGGCGGCCTTGCCTTTCCGTTTTTCTCCCGATTCTTCAAAGTTTCCCGAGAGATCAGCCATCGGCTCCGAATCTGTGTGGGTTCTTTCTTCGTCACCCGCCTCGATTATTCTGATTCCGAATGACTTCTTCACCTTTCTCTTCTTGGTTTTCTTCTTATATTCCTTCTTGGAGGCGGACTTTGCAAATCCCTCAACAACTATGCTTTGATTGATGTCGATCAAACCAAGAACTCTTAAGTTGTAATCGTTCAGCACCGAATCAATATGCCTCAACTCGCTTGGGACTTCTTGAAGACTCCGGACGATACCCTTGAAACGCCCTCCATCGGGGCTGGAGATAATAGCTGTAAAAGGAATGAAATGTCAATTTTAACACCGAAGAGCTATTGGTCAAGAAAACAGGTTAAGGCGCTTACGTCTAGACAACCATCGCCTAGCGAAACCTGGAGGGCACCGAACGTAGAACCACTCGTTCTTGAAATAACTCAGTCGAGTCCAAGCTCCAACTACAACTTGGCAATTCCTAACTGCCTCCAAAAATGTGAAAGACGGGCTATCACCCCTACTCTTGAAGTTAAATATGTGTCTGATCTCGGAGGGCCTCGGCGGGTGAAAGAGACAGTCCATAAATATGACAAAGGCACTGTTCAGCAACGCGTTCCCGTTGGGATGAAGTTGTGAAGGAGCGATTCCTAAATATGATAGCATCCCTCTGATATATTGATTGAAAGGAGGAAGAGTTCCGGCCGCACAAGCATGACGGTAGAATGCTGTATATCCTTCAGGCGGATTGTGCGGTCTATCAGTGGCATTGGGCAATAATACGTCACCTAAAGATATGTTATGCTTTAAGCATATTCGTCCCAATAAGGATTCAGAGATGTTAGACTGAACCGAATCAACAGGGTCCTCAATAAATATAGCCTCTGGCAATTCATCTGGAGCCGGATCGATTACATCGGCAGGGATGTCAGGAATCTCAAGCACCGGAGGAGTCGAGCTCTGTACCTCTTGTTGTTGGGAGCTCGAAGATTCCATAATTAGCTAACTCATCAGAAAGCAACGTTAAGTTCATAAACAGCCCGTGCATGCCCCGGTGTAGTGTGTATGAACGTGTCGTGCAGTGCAAGTGCTATGCGTTACTTAATCAGATTCTACAGAATAAAGCAAGATGTTCGTACAACATATCTTGGGAATTTGAGAATGAAAATGACCGTCATCGCTGACCGTCACTTCCACAACATCCAAACGCTATGAACCAACTTCGTGTATAAATCAGTTGTATTATTGGTTGAGTCATAGTTCCATCGACGAGCTTAAAAGGAAATTCAAGTTCAAGTTTTACAGTCGTGTTCGACTATGCAAGGCCGAAGCTCGTCGGAGTCAAATGTGCTAAAGCTCGTTAAATTTGTCAAATTTCAACTTGAGATTGGTCGTAGTTCGGATGTTGGAGCAAATCAGAAAGATGTAGGTTTCGAAAATCAGAACGTTCAAACCCAGAAGTTCGAATCCATTGGATCGAATCGATACGAATCGATTCGAAGGAAACAAGGTCCAGATGTTCGAATCCATGCGGTTCGAATCGATAGAGCCTAAGGGAGGACAGATACTTCGAATCCATGAATTTAGTGCAGATTCGAATCGATCGGAATATCACGTCTTCGACTCAATTATAGCAGCATTGCTTCGAATCGATCGCTTCGATACAATTTTCTTTCATGATCATCGATTCAAAATCTGACACTTAGAATCGATTCGAACAAATTGCTCCCAGATCGATGCGAAGCTGTGAACAAAAACGATGTCCACCATGACAAGTTTCTTTCCCCAAGTCTATCGATTCGACCCATTCCAGATCTGATGATCCTTCAAAATTTTCAGAAGATAAGATGGGGTCACTGCCAAGAATTCCAAATTTTTACGTTCTACACTCGAATCGGTTCCATATTTACCTGATTGGATTCGATTATAAACAAAAGCTTGGGAGAATGTTGTCGATTCGAACGAAGGCGTGGAAGTTCCTAGTCTGAAGGATTGATTCGAAGAAACAGCTGAAACAATGGGGAAAGGTAAAAAGTGAGAAGTGAATAGGACCCCGGTATATATAGGGGAAATGTGGCGATTCGCCTCCCGGTATACCTGACCGGCTTCTACAGGTGAGAGAATCGAATCGATTCGTTGCGGCATGTTCGAATCCATTGTGACCACTAGTTCGAATCCATCGCGACACAGAGTCATTCCACCAGTTCGAATCCATCCCTTAGTTCGAATCCATCCGGTTTCGAATCCTTTACAACATCGAATCCATTTCAGCAACATCGATACGAAGCAACATCGACTCGAAGCACAAACCCCACGAACCATCGTTTCGAAAAGACATCGATTCGAGCACTCGCGACTTCGACTCCACCAACTCAGAGAACTTCGAATCCACGCAGTATTGATTCGGAGAACCATCGATTCAAAGTACCCACTTCGAAACCCTCAACTCGAAGCGGATCAAGAAACATAGCTTCGAATCCATCAAATACCACCGGTCAAATGGACGAATCGTTTCCATATGAAAAATTGCTTGTCCACTCTTGTACCGATTCAGGAGAGGATCAATACAAGAGAATGATCATAGGCACTCATAAAAGCGATGTTTTAACTCGAGTCTCAAACCGGTTCAGGAGAGGACCGATGCAGATTTCGATAGCAAACCGAACTGACAACGACTTGCGATCACGCAACATTAACCAAAGTCAAGATAATACACGTATGCACGTATTTCTGACTAATGTTTTGTCTTTATCGTTTACAGGAATCAAATGTTCATCTCGTCGTGACTCAAAGAACCTAGCAGCCAGTCACAATTATACGACGGTCGATTACTGCGATACAGAACGCAAATTTCGGTAAAGCATGTCATAACCGTCCAGTGAGAGATTACAACTTATCAAAACACGTCATGTTCACACAAGACGTACTTTAGGGGGCAAATGTTATCCAGCCTTTTGGCAAGGCCGTGACACCAAGGACTTGACTAGATACCGGTGACAGATCGTCTCGGAAATCGGTTACACGCAAGGATCGCTATGGATATTGATGAAATTTGTTCAAGTCCGGATCGGGCTACAATTGATAAGGCACGTCAAGCAAAGCCGTGGGAACCAACGATCCAAGTTTCAAGTCAATCCGAGTTCGTATGCTCGAAATATTGTCGACAAAAGATGGAGAAGAACATCCTTAGTTCGAATCCATAGGCGGAGCCTATGTTCGAATCCACCAGACAAGCATTGCCTCGTATCCATGAGAAAGAGGCTGGTTCGAATCGGTAAAAAAAGAATTGCTTCGACTCCATCAGGCGAAACCGATGGCTTCGAATCCATTGGAGCATTCACCGCCTTCGACTCCATCAAGCAAGTCCTTATATGCCTTAAGTTCGAATCCATCCTCGCATACACCATAGTTCGAATCCATCGAAGGAAGGATCCTTCGAATCCATGCAAGTGGAGGAGCTCCGACTCCATTGCATTCGAATCCCCAGGCCAAGACAACTTCGAATCGGTCTATAGCTACAAGTCTAGATCGATTCGAACGAGCACCATTTTCATCGATTCGAAGGAAGAGAACCTTCGAATCCAACACCTCGAATCCAAGCCATGGATTCGACCCAGTCAAACCGGAGTACAAAACGGATCGAGGCGAGAGACACGCGCCACGTCGCAGCAAGCATCGAGTCGACCGAGTCGATTCGAACTAAGATCGATTCGAAGTATCCATGTTCTCCAGAAATGCAACATTGAATCGATCACATCTCGAGTTCTACAAGTCCAAATGCCATGAAATTTTCACAGAAGCTTAAGCACATGATGAAGAATGTCCACGCCAAATTTCAGCTCGATTGGATGATTTCTTGATCGATTCGAACCAAGGGTCGAATCGATCCCAAAGTGGACCCGGATCTCCAGATTTCGGCCATGTGGGCCCCTTGACGTACCAGAACTGGTCTCCTCTCATTTTAGGCGAAATATCAGCCTCCTACACCTATAAATAGAGCCCCTGGTCATTCAGAAAAGGGGTCGGATAATTCTAAGTACTGAAGAGCGCCCAGATTCTGCCAAATCTACTCCAGAACACCGCCGCTGCTTTAGATTGACACTTAGCATTTAAATTCAGTTGTATCACCTTATAAACTGCTGTAACCTTCAAGTAATCGAGCAATAAAATCATCAAACTTCATAGTGGACGTAGGCAAAACGCCGAACCACTCTAAATCGCTTGTCTTTGCAATTTACTTTCTGTTATTTGGAGTTTTTGTTAGATAATCCACAGTTTTAATTTTCATTCTTCACTTTAATCTCTTCAAAAACTTCCGAAGAGTGTTGTGCCCATTTTTGGTACAAACAATTATGATATGAGATATGGTATTGGAAGGGTCCAATAAGTTCATAGCGATACGATAAAAGTTATGGCTTGCGTAGTGTTATTGGAGGATATCCAATAGGTTCACAGTGATCCCATGAAAAATATGATTGGAAATTATTATTGGTAGAAACCAGTAGATTCATGGTGATCCTATGAAAACTATGATTGGAAATTATTTGGTAGAAACCAATAGGTTCTTAGTGATCCCATAAAAACTATGATTCCGGACAGCTAGTCTTTAGTCGGCCCAGGAAAACTAATAGGTTCATAGTGACCCTAGGAAAACTATGGATTGAGACAGATAGTCAGTTTTGTAAAAGGGTGAACTTAGGGTAGGTATAACCCTATGTTGACAGAAGAGTTAGACTTACCCACATTGCATACTTTTATATAATTATATTATTATGTTTTAACCATTATGGATGTAGGAGTACAGTATTTGATCATTTGTTTTAGTTAAGATACCAGTGAGGGGAGTAACCATTCTGCTTCGTGGCCCGGTCTCACTAGATATCCATTTGGTTCGAGATGGTAGGTTATTATTCACACCAGACTGTTTGTTTGATTCGAAGTTTTTGTTTTTCCCCTTAAACTCTCAGGTGCTCATTTGAGTAGGTCGGAAATAAGGGTTTCCAGGTTTCCAGTAAGACAAATAAGCTTCCGGAGACGTGTAGGAGGCAATCTAGCTATTTAGGAGTTCTTATCTAATCCACTATGTTGTTTGACTTTGTTTGTATGGATGTAATGGCAAGATATATTATTGCTAGGTGTTAGACTCTGATCAGCCAAGGGGGCATCTTCATATGTCGCTCTTGGAGTATTTTTTAATAATTATATTTTTCTAAACGTGGGATTACAAATGAGATTATGTAATGAATATGAAAAGTTATTTATGAAGTGTAATGTGAAAACTTGTAATTAAATTATGTTTGAAAATTTTCATATTCTTGTGCTTCTAGTTAGTCGCATTTTATCATCAAAAATTAATACTATAGATGACTGCAGCATCTGTAACACTTAGTTTCGGACCTCAAAGTGGGGGACGTTAGAAGTTGGTATTAGAGCATAGTTTATGTAAAACTTAAAAGATTAAAAGACTTTTGAAAACATAATCCTAATTAATCAGAGAATTAGATTGGGGTATGGGATAACGCTATAGTAACGTACTTGTATTTTATATATATAAGTATGTATTCTCCCCTCTCTCTTAGACCATTCTTCTGTATCTTATTAAGGCTCGTATGCATATTACGAGAAAGCAAGATATGGAAGCAGGAAACAGAAGAGTGAACCTTGGTGAAGGAAGCGCTACAACCAACAGAAATATTTAACCCAATACTAGAAGGAACCAAGGTTGACAAGCAAATGCTAATTAAAATGCAAATGCTAATGAGATGCTGGAACCCCACCAGTAGATATGGGGACTATATATCAGTTCTTTGTCAATCTGATGCAAGCTAGAGCGGCTGCTGGTAGCTGGAGGGAATACTGCAAATGCAGAAGGAGTTAATCTTGTGGTGCCAGTTGGTAATAACTATATCAAGCTAAACTGAAATTACACTAGTCTTAGGGGATAGCAGTTTCTTGAAACTGAGGATGCTATTGAAGTAGAGAATTGGTTATTGCACCATGAAAGAATATTTGCTGACCTAGGATTTAATGATGGTCAGAAGAGGAGGTTGACATCGAGGCAGTTGTAAGGAGCTGCTTTGTACCGGTAGAATGGAGTGACCGTTGGATTGACAAGAAAGGAATCAACTTGGGCTGAATTTCGAAGGTGATTCGAGGAGAGATTCTTATCTGAAGTAGCAAAGTCAACCTTGCTTAGGAAATTTATGGAATTAGAGCAATGGGAAATGTCGATGTTAGAATATGCTACTAAGTTTGATGAGTTGTCTAGGTATGGATATGGTACCTTCGACACCATGATTAAAAGGAACGAGAATTTTATTCGGGGTTTGAAGAGGAATGAGAAGTTTATCCGGGGTTTGAAGCTGGAGATTGCTAAAGCGACTATGCCACATCTTTGAGATCCGATTAACTTAGTTGTGGAAATGGAAATGCTTGCGACTTTTGGGAAAGAGAAGTTAGTAGAGACTCAAGGCTTTTAGAGCAAGAAGAGGAAGTTCTTCAAGATGAAGGGAGTTCAGAAGGGTGGAGCTGGCAAGAAAGGGAAAGCTGATCTTGTTTGCTTTAAGTGCAATAAGATAGGACATTTTGCTAATGAGTGTCAATCTAGTAATGACAAGATGGTTGTGGGAAGGCAGAATGTGAAGTGCTTTAACTGCGACCAAGTGGGGGCATTACAAGCACAAATGTCTAGAAGCAACTAAAGCTAATGAAGGAAAGGTGTTTGTTTTGGAGTCGTCTACGTTAAGACCAGCTGCTATTGAAAAAGGAAAGTCTGTGATGGAAGGTACACTTTTGATACGGGTGCATCACATTCTTTTATCTCTCATTGCTTGTTTGATAAGTTAGATCTAAAACCATCATACCTTGTTACTTCCTTAAGGCTAGCTAATCCAATAGGAGGGTATGCAACTTTGGGGATGGGGTGTGACATCTAGAATTTGAGTTGCTAGGTTATAATTTTGCCTACAGTTTGTTTGTGTTTGATTTTGCGGGTTTTAGGATTATTTTGGGTATGGATTGGTTGAGCAGATTCGATGCTAGGATATTTTTCCAAGTTAGGAAAATATCATTGAGACACCCTGATAGTAGTGGCTAAATTATATACTCAGTTAAGAATTCGAGTCCAAATGTTTATGCTTTACTGGGTGACATAGAAGTGAAAGATGAGTTAAATCGAGTTTATGTTGTAAAAGAATTTACAGATATTTTTTAGCCTGTTATAGAACTATCCCAAAACAAGCTATTGAGTTTCAAATAGGTATTGTACATAGTGCTGAACCCGTTAGTAGACCACCTAGCAGGATGACACCTACCGAGATGAAGGAATTAAAGGTGAAGATGGTGGACATAAAAGGAAAGAATTTTACTAGACCAAGTAGTTCGCCTTGGAGAACGGCCACGATGTTTGTGAAGAAACCGACCGGTTGTTGATATTATGCATTGATTATCGTAAGCTAAATGAGAAGAAAATAAAGAATAGATACCCTTTGCCGAGAATTGATGATTTGTTTGATCAGTTGAGTGGATCAGCCAAAGTATTTTCCCAGTTGGATTTGGCGATAGGGTTCAATCAATTGAGGATGGCGGACGACGGTATTCCTTTGATGGTGTTTCGAACAAGATATAGTTCGTACGAGTGGTTAGTAATGTCATTTAGGTTAACTAGTGCGTCTACTTTCTTTATAGACTTGATGAATCGAATTTTTCGATAGCACTTGGATAGGTCATATTGGTGTTCATTGATGACATTTTGATATATTCTGAGGATGAAAGAGATCATGATATTCATCTTAGAATAGCGCTTAAGATGTTGAGGCAGCATTAACTAAAGGTGAAGTTTTCAAAGTGTCATTTCTTAAAAGAGGAGTAAAGTTTTTTGGTTATGTAGTTCATAAAAAGGATTGCCTGCAGATCCAGCTAAGATTGAAGCTATAAATAATTAGAACAGACCCGACACAGTGACCAAGATAAGGAGTTTTCTTGGATTAGCAAGCTATTACTAGAGGTTTATTAAGGAATTCTCTCGGATAGCAGCACCCCTCACTAAGCTATCTAGGAAGGACATAAAGTTTATTTGGTCAGATAAATGTGAGGAAGTATTCCTCAAGTTAAAGCATTTGTTGACCAATGCACTTGTGTTAGTTGTGCCGAATGGTAATCAGGACTTAGTGGTGTATATAGATGCATGCAGAATAGGGTTAGGAGCTATGTTGATGCAAAGGAATAAAGTAATTGCCTACGCTTATCGACAGCTTAGACCGCATGAAGTTAGATATTCGACTCATGATTTGGAGTTGGCATTAGTAATTTTCGTACTAAAAATGTGGAGACATTACCTCTTAGGGAAAAGATTTGAATTATTTATGGATCATAAGTCATTGCAATATTTATTCTCTTAGAAGGAGTTGAATATAAGACAACAGAGATGGCTGGAGTTTTTAGCATCTTATGATTTTGGTATTGAGTATACGCCAGAGAATGGAAATAAAGTAGCAGATGCACTTAGCAGAAAACATTAGAAGGTGGTATCAGCTATATTGGTAGAATGGAAGGATTTAGAGGCGTTGACTACTTGTAGTATGCAGTTAAGGTCGACTGCTAGTTCTAGTCAAAGTACTGCCATGTTGTCTTGCTTGAAAGTTCGACCAGTATTGATCGAGAGGATTGTTCCAAGCAGAGAGATGATCCATTGTTAGCTAAAAGGATTATAAGATTGGAAAGTGGAACTAAGATTGATGATCTAAAATATTTTAGTCTTAATCAGGGGGGATGGTTAAGGAAGAAGGGATGGTTGTGTATTCTAAATGTTGGTGGCCTAAGCAAGGAAGTTCTTAGGGCGTGTTATCGATCGAAGTTTACTATACATCCTGGAGGAACTAAGATGTACCAGGATATGAAAAGAAGTTTCTTTTGGGAAGGCATGAAAAGAGATGTAGGCATATGGGTGAAGAAATATTTGAATTTCCAGCAAGTAAAAGTTGAACATCTGAAGCCAAGAGGATGGCTTCAGCCTTTAGATATACCAATTTGGAAGTGGGATTCGATGTCCATGGATTTTATTGATGGGTTTCCAAGGTCGAACAGCGGATATGAAAGTATTTGGGTCATAGTGGATAGACTGACCAAGAGTGCATATTTCATTCCCGTTAAGTCAGCCAGGATGATACATGTACTGGCTAAGTTGTTTATGAAGAATATTGTTAGAATGCATAGGATTCCTAATAGTATAGTCAGTGATAGAGATTCTTTGTTCACTAGTGATTTCTGGAAGAGTCTACAGAATGTGTTACGTAACAAGCTTAAGATGATTACCACTTATTACCCACATATGGATGAGCAAACAAAAAGAGTCAATATGGTACTTGAAGACTTGTTGAGAGCTTGTGTACTAGATTTTGGTGGGTAATGGGAAGACCATTTTCACTTAGTTGAGTTTTCCTATAATAATAGTTACCGGACTAGTATAGGAATGGTGCCTTTTGAAGCTTTGTATGGAAGGCTGTGAAAATCTCCGAGATTTTGGTTAGAGACCGAAGTCAGATTGATCCTTGGTCCGGATATGGTAAGAGAAGCCATAGAGCCACAAAGAAGATTGAGTTAATCTGAGTTAGGATGAGGGAAGCTCATTCTAAGCAGAAAAGTTACGCAAAGGATTTAGATTTCTCAATTAGAGATTATGTTTTCATTAAAGTATCGCCAATAAAGGGTGTGATACGGTTTGGAAAGCCAAGGAAACCGGCGTCGAGATATGTTGGAATGTTCCCTATTATAGAGAGAATCGAGAAACTCGCGTATCGGGTAGTTACCGAGTAGTTTGGCAGGAGTCCATAATGTTTTTCATGTTTCTCATCTTAGGAAGTCTGTACATGATCCAGAGACTACTATTTCTCTGATTGCATTGAAATATTTAGTAGTAGAACCAGATCTGACTTTTGTTAGGCAACCAGTTCGTGTTGTAGCAAGAGATGAGAAGAAGTTAAGGAACAAGACATTCGAATTGGTAAAAGTCCAATGGAGTGACAACGAGAAAGATTGTACTTGGGAGACAGAGGACATGATTAGGGATACTTATCCTTAGCTGTTATGATGGTATATTCTATATTTGTTGTATATAGACTTTGTAGTTGGTAGGATATAGTATACTAGCATTGTGTGCATGTTTGTTATGCTTATTATGTAGTCCTTACTAAATTTCGAGGACAAAATTATTTAAGGAGGGAGCCTGTAACGCCCATAATTTTAATCAACATTATTTAGGAGATTTAATTAGATAAATTAAATAGAATAATGTGATGTGTATTAAGATAAGGAGGATGAGACTTGATAAATAACAGGGTCAAGCCATGAGTGTTTTAGAGTTTAAAAACATAAAAGAATATTTGAGAGGGGAAAAATAGGAATAGATCCATCTTTCATCCCTTAAACCCTCCCTTTCTCGTATCATTCTCACTTTTACTCATACAAAAGTAATCAAGGGAAAATGCAAGGAGGCTGGCCATAAATTAAACTTAGAAGTGGAAAACTAAAGGAAAATCAAAGAGGAAAAGCTAAGGAAACCATTCTCCGTCAAATCTCAACTCTATTTTCCAATCTAGGGTGAATAATGATTATCCATCTCAAGTTTTCTATGATTGGTTTGGTTTTCTGATTAAACCCAAATTCTTTGATGTTATTATGTCATGTTTTGAATGTTTGGATGATTATATGCTTATTGTTGAATTATTGGATTTATTTATGAAATTGTTAATACGTTTAAGTATGAAAACCTATTATATGATACCTAAATGACTTGAAATTTTGATATGATGTTAGAAACATTATTTTAAAAGTGAGTTTTTAATTCATAATTTTCCAACAAAATATGAATATTTCATGAATTTTATAAGGAAATTGATATTTTTGGGGTTTTGATTATTAAATATAATTAAATAATGTTTTTGGTCTCGAAATTTTTATATGTTAAAGAATATGATAAATCTGATTTATTGTGATTTTTATGGATTTTTCCTAAGTGTTTACGAATTATTATGAATTTATTAGTCTAGAAAAGCTTAATAATTATATTAAAATATTGATATAAATTATATGGGTTGCAAATTATTTTGGAATGAGAAATCAAATCTATAGCAGTTTTCTGAAAAGGATTTGGTAAAGAAAGATATTATCTAATAAGAATTTGATAAAGAAATGGAGTTGGTAAAAGATATTGTTTTTTAAAGAAATAAAAACAATTTTTATGTTAATTACGGTATTGCCTTGCACTATTAACCAATGTCGACGTCCATATATGTCGCATGCCATCTCTAACCGGTAGGGAAGCATACGATAGCAACTTTGTTAGTATGCAATGATTCCAATAAGGTTGGGGTATCAATGCCGACATTGATGCCTGTGACATTGTTGGTAGCACTGGTGTTCTATGCCGCTAATCTTCTATGTCGCATATGTTCTATGCTGCTTGTTTTATACCACATGTTTCAATGCCGCATGCAGCATATATTCTATATCAATATCAACTCCACAAGGCAGCAATGTTGCCGGTTTTCAATATCAATTCTATATGATTTCAGTGCCGCTATTTTATAATGCTGCAATGTTTGACCATAGTGCCATTATAGGCTATTTCCGACATAGATTATAAAGAGGCAATGGTGCCGCTATTTTCTTATACTGCCTTGTTTTAGCCAAGATGTCGTTATAGGATATTTTCGACATTGGTTTTATACGGCAATGATGCTGCCTAACTTAATATCGATATTCTCATATTTCTAAGTTTTAAAGTTTTATACTATGCATCACATAACTATTCCGCTTGTATTCAGTGATCTATATGTATTTATGATATGTGCCATAAATGGTTTTGGCCTTATGGCATTGTGTTCTATAAATTAGACACTTTAACATAGTTTTGATACAGAGGGGTGCGATAATCCCATATAGGTAATATCAATGCCACATTTTATCAATTCAACGGTTTTATTATATACGGCTTCATAGCCTATGGTTTTGAGGTGCGACAACCTCTAAGTGACTTCGAAATTCATCAATGCTATTTTGTAAAAGTATATATATCTTGGCATAATATTTTGGATAAAGTAAGGGGCTATATTTTCCTTGTTTTAAGTGTGAATTAAAGGGATTAATCGTATATAATGATAAATGTTTTCAAGGAATAAATTATTGTTTAGCACAAGTTATTATTTGAAATTACGAAAGAGGGTTATTACTTAAGGTTAAGTAATTATAAGACATCAATTGAGTGAACATATTTGAATGATGGATGTTATACGTTCTTATTTTATTTGATCAGTTATTTTGCACGATTATTGTTGCCATAATCACATCATCATGACCCATAATTGCATTTTGGGATATAAAAAGGGCAAAATAACCAGCTAGATTGATCCATTAGTGGGTATAATCGGATTAACATCCTAAGTGAGTAAAATTGCATCTAGGAGGTCGGATAGATCAAAAGAGTTAGGATTCGCAGAACTAATCAAAAGATTACGTTATGAGATATGGTATTGGAAGGGTCTAATAGGTTCATAGCGATCCCATAAAAAATATAGCTTGAGCAGCGTTATTGGAGGATATCGAATAGGTTCATAGGATGCCCATAACTAATCAAAATTTTATGATATGAGATATGGTATTGGATGGGTTCAATAGTTTCATAGTGATTCCATAAAAACTATGGCTTGAGTAGAGGATATCCAATAGGTTCATGGTGATCCCAAGAAAACTATGATTGGAAATTGTTATTAGTAGAAACCAATAGGTTCATAGTGATCCCATAAAAACTATGATTGGAAATTGTTATTGGTAGAAACCAATAGGTTCTTAGTGATCCCATGAAAACTATGATTCTGGACTGATAGTCCTTAAGAGCTTTGATAGATTATTAGTCAGCCCAAAACTAATAGGTTCATAGTGATCCTAGAAAAACTATGGATTGAGACAGATAATCAGTTTTGTAAAAGGGTGAACTTTGGGTAGATATAACCTATGTTGACATAAGAATCAGACTTACCCACATTGCATACTTACATATAATTATGTTATTATGTTTTAACCAATGTGGATGCAGGGGCACAGTATATAGTTGATTTGTTTTGGTTAAGATACCAGTAAGGGGAAAACTCGTTCCGCTTAGCTGTGGGGTTTCACTAGACATCTGTTTGGTTCAAAATGATAGGTTATTATTCACACCAGACTGTTTGTCTAACCCGAAGTTTATGATTTTCCCCTTAAACTCTCAGGTACTCATTTGAATAGGTCGAGAGTAAGTATTTCCAGTAAGACTGATAAGCTTTCGAGGACATACATAAGGCAATCTAGCTATTTAGGAGTTCTTATCTAATCCGTTGTGTTATTTGATTTTGTATGGCAAGATATATAATTGCCACGTGTTTGACTCTGATCAGCCAAGGGGGCATCTTCATATGTTTCTTTTGGAGTATTTTTTAATAATTATATCTTATTTGAACGTACGATTACAAATGAGATTATGTAATGACTATGAAAAGTTTTTTTTGAAGTGTAATGTGAAAACTTGTTATTAAATTGGGTTTAAAAAATTTCATATTCATATGCTTCTGATTATTGATATGTGTTACCACCAATTCTCACTTCAACCTTTTCGAAACCAAGAAGAGTAGAAAAGGAGGATTTATAAGAGATGATAGCATTAACAAAACCTTTCGAAGGAGTCGAAGAGATGCTACATCAAAAATTGGATGTGCTGTAAGCTTTCGAATGGGTCAAAAGGGGATGAAAGCACCTTTCGCTTCAATTGCTCTCTTTCGAAAGCGATGCTTCTGCATACATGAAGACACTTCGAATAAGTTAAGGAATACCTTGCAACAAATTACAGCCACTCACATGCATGCCAAACCTTTCGAAACTAAAAGTTTCGCCTTCATTCAAATTCACAAAAGAATGAAGAAAGCACAAATAAGCCTTTCGAACCGGTCGAGGCCATTCACAATTAAGAAAGAAGAGCTTGCAAAGGTTCAATATTGCAATCTGCTACACTAAAGGATGGGGTTCCGTATCAATCAGCAAGTGTGCCATCGAAAGCTACCTTCGTTTTAAGACCTTCAACGTCTCGACTCCTTCGAAGCTCCAAAGATCAACCTATCGATAGAGTCGAAAGATCATACCATTTCTTACTTGCAACAACATAGCAACACAAAGTAGAGAAGCACACCTACCCCTTTCAATAAAGTAGAAAGCACTCAAGTCCATTCAAAAGCAATGCAGAAGGACGCCCAAATGTAAACGGCAACGAAAGGTCTCCATGGCCGCCTTTCGACTAAGTCGAAAGGACTAATTCGAAAGGTGCCAACCCACACCTATAAATAAGACCCTGGGGCTCTTTTTTAGATGATCCGAATTCATTCACTTCATTCTTATAATTTCTTAAATTTATAAGCCCTAATTTTAAAATTAGATTGGGGATTTGATCAATTTGTATATCACTAGCTTAATGAAAGCAAGATTTTGGTATTTTTGGATATGCAGCTGATTTAATACTCTTAATGGATGCAGTTTATGATCTGCTTATGTCGACTTGATCGAAAGGTTGCTGTTTGAGTGAGTCGAAACCCTTAGCTCAACCAATATCCTTAGATCTATAGGTCCTAGCCTAAGCCATCGAAAGGCCAGCTTTCGAAGAAGTCGGAATCTTTCCATCTAATTCATATCCTAAGGTCCCACCCTTGAGTTACGTCAACTAATTTGAAAAGGGATTTCGAAAAGGTAACTAAACCAATTAAACTAGTTTGAAAGGATTAATAGGAAGGGATACATGTGTTTCGATTGAGTAGGAAGGTCGAAAAAGGAGGAATTTTGACTTAACCAGTTTAAAAGGTATAATAAAGGGAATCAGACCTTTCGACCAAGTCGAAAGGTTGAACAAGAAGCATTTTTAACTGAAACAACCTGTTTCGAAAGGTGGTTTTAAGGGAATAATAAGGTTTTTGCTATCTTTATCTGATCAAAAAGGGGTTTCGAAGGAAACATCAACATTTTAGACTCTGCTTTGGGGGTGTTGACAAGTTTTCTTATTAACATTTTTAGCACTAGAAGGAGGGGTTGAACCTCCGACCTTGTTGAACTTCCAACTCCACTTTCCTCTAACCCAATTCTATTCCAAGATTACTAACTTTAGACTTTACATTATCATGTTTAGAAAAATAAAAAGGTTCGAACAAGGATCCTCAGAGCCACATCCAATTGGATTCTCCTATAGAACATTTAATGATTCTAAACTACATGAAGAACAAATGCTGAGATTGGAAGCTTTAAGGATCATAAAGAAAAAGAAAGCCGAATCTTATGATCTAGATAAATGGAGATAAAACCCTTTTCACATTGGCCTCACACCTATCTTTGCCTTAGGAGGAACAAGCAATGAAAGTGATAACTTGTTTGACCAAATGAGGAAAACAATTCAACTCTACACCAAAGACATAATCTTTAAAGAGGGAATGGTGGCTGATTACAACGCCTTTGCACATAAATGACATCAAGCAACAAGTGGGGCATTGCCTACATATGAACTTCAAAGGATTTTGAAAAGAAAACTAGTCGTTAAGGGTGAAGCTTCAGAACCAAGTAATAAAAGATCAAGAAACCATCCTTAAAAGACAAACTTCAAGTCGAGACTCCCTAAGGAATGCAATTTAACAACATCAATTGAGAATGTTTATTTGCTAACCAAGGAAGAGCTCAACTATTGCCCATCACAGAAGAAAAACCCTAAATATGAAAGGAATTGGGGAGGATCATATTGTCACTACCACATGATGAATGGACATGAGACAAATCGGTGTAGGGCACTGGAAGGAATGGTGATCAGTTTCTTCAAACAAGGCAAAATCAATGAATTTGTAACGAGATCCTAATTGGATTCAATAAAGAACCACTTTACTAAGAAAAAGCGATATGGTCGGGTGTAGAATTCTCCTTGCACTTGGACATTACCTTAAACGGTCAAAGCCTTTGTCTATGCCGAGTTGGCCAGGTCTAAGCGCCTCCAAGAGGAAGCTTAGAGTAAGCCTTTATCCGCGCCACGCTATAGCCAGGTTAAAGCATCGATAAGCCCTTGACCGTGCCACGCCATGGCCCGATCAAGGCGCCTCCTGGAGGGAGGACGGAGTAAGCCCTTTTGTCCCGCCATGCTATAGCCAGGCTAAGGCACCGAACAAGCCCTTGATCGCGCTATGCTATGGCCAGGTCAAGGCGCTTCCTGGAGGGAGGACGGAGTAAGCCCTTGGTCCCACCATGCTATGGCCTGGACAAGGTACCGAACAAGCCTTCAGTCCCACCGATAAGGCCTATCTGGAGTGCCTCCTGGAGGGAGGTTGGGTAAGTCCTTGGGTCCTGCTTGTGGATAAGCTAACAAAGCGCACCAGACAACAACGGACTAAGACGTCCGAGCCCGAGAAGCGGCATATCAAACAATGGACTAAGACGTCCGAGCCCGTGAAGCGGAAAATCAAACGGCGACAACACATAAGGCCTAAAGGGTAACACATGTCAAAAGAGTCAAAACCCAAGGAGCGGTACAGAACAGAAGGCTTAAATAAGAATCTACAGCCTCCGACTAATTATCAAAGAAGAATTTCTTAACTTCACTTATTAATACCCGAATTTGCATTTCGGGTCTTTCATTATTAATTTCTAAACTTCACTTATTAATACCAGAATCTGGATTTTAAGTCTTTCATTATTAAGTTCAAGACTTCACTTATTAATACCCGAATCAAGGTTTCAGGACTTTACTAATAATCTATGGTCTTCACTATACAAGAATCAGGGTTTCGGGGCTATTAACATTAATTACCGGACTTTATTCATTAATGCCTGAATCTGGGCTTAAGATTTCTATTATGGAGATTATTATGGATTTCTGATTATCATCCCCTAATACCCGAATCTGGGTTTCCGAATCTTTTAACTTTTAAATTTCATTCGTTAATGCCCGAATCTGGGTTCAAGAGCAAGTGATATTGAGATTTCTATGAATTCCTAATCTTCAGTTTAGCTCGAGATCTGTTTTACTAATGCCCAAATCAGGGTCACTAGACTTCTAAACTTTCAGACAACGATTTTTGGACTTCTATTACACGATTATTATTGACTTTCTATTAGCTATCTCTAGAAGATGAATTTCTAAACATCTATAATTGAATCCAGAATTGAATTTCTAGTTCTTTATTATTAGATTTCGGGTATTCTATAAACATAATTGAAGTTGAATTCCTGGTTCTCTCATCATTACCAAAGATGGGTATCAAGACATTCAACAGTATTCAATTATAGAATTACTTTTCACTTATTATCATATGTTAACATAATGATCTTTTAACCTCCGCAAATAGTGTGGATAAACTTCTATATAGATTTCAAGTTAACGATAAAGAATATTGTTTACTTCGTGCTTTTTAGGGAAAGGAGATCAGTAAAGGAGATTGAATGGGCCAGCAAATACAAAAACCATAGTCCAAGTTATCAGAAAGTAGATTCTGAAACAACATTATAAGAAAGGACTACAGATCATGTGATATTTACATAGTTTACATAATTTACAAAACTATTTACAAGTATACAACATAAGTGTATGTTTTACTAGGCCTATCAATGGATACCTGAAAAATCCGAAATCCATTTGGATCCGTATCCGAAAAAACAGATATTATCCGATATTCGAAAAGCGGATGCGGATATCCGATATCCGAAAAGAAAATCGGATGCGGATATGGGCATATCCGTATCCGAAAAACATCTGTCCAATTCGAAATTAATTATAATAAAAATTGTTATTATTATTGATTTATTATTTTAAGATGACCCTAAGTTATAATTAAAATATATTTAGAAATGAATTGGCCCAAGCCCAAATTGCTCAAGAAAGAAAGTAAAACCCTAACTAAGCAAGTAACGATATCAATCTAAATTTATGTTAGAGGAATATGTATGTTATTTGGTTTATTAACTGATATTTGATTTTCTAGTGTGCTATACTTTGTATTTTGTTTAGATTATTAGTTACTTTATATGAGATGGCTAAGATGAAAACATATGAGAACTGAAAACAAATATTATCTATTGTTTTAGTTTGTTTTTGTTTATTTGAATTATTGTAATATCGTACGAACTTGTTTATTTCGGATGCGGATATTCAATTTCGGATGCGGATATTTTGGATATTTTCGAATATCCGGAAATATCCACTTTTTATTTTCGGATGTGGATATTTTCGGATATCCGAAAAATATCCGTGGATGCGGATGCGGATGTTAATTCTCTGATATCCGCGGATATCGGATGCGGATTCGGATTTAAATTTTCGGATGCGGATGCGGATACAGCCATATCTGCGTCCGTTTGCATCCGTTGACAGCCCTATGTTTTACAAATCCTAAATAGTCTTGTTTAGATTTTCAGTAATCAAAGGATCAATAATATGCTGAATTGCTATACAAAGAATTTCTTTAAGCTTCTTTTCCTTTTCCCTTACTTCGTCAGCATCATTAATGGAATCAATACAATCCTTTAAAGCGCGGTTGAAAGCTTTATTAGCACCTTTGAGAGTTTTTTTTTGCCTTTCTAAATCTGCAATGTGCTTTTGGAGAAGATATTTATCATGTTCGAGTTTTTGAATCCTAGCTGCATACTCGTTTATTTGCTGAGAATACCTCACTTTCTGTTGATCATCAAAATATCTCATCATTTCAAATTTACCTTTCCTGCACCATTCTCCCACTATTCCCTGGTCTAAGCCAGGCGGAGGGTTAGTCGTAGCTGGAAATTTTTGAATAGCTAAATTTGAGGACCTTGTTGATTTTACAATAGACAAAGTGATCGGAGAAGTTCGTAAACTGATATTTTGAATGTTATTCCCCATGATAAACTCCATGGACTTGCACTAGGCTTGGTTGCCTTTTAATTTTATCTCTAAATCACTTATCTGTTGAAGAAGCTTAGACATATCTTGATCAAAGTCAATCGAGGGTTTGATTTAACTTGACGCTTTAATTGAGAAATTGTTTCGTCTTTGTTCTTGATGTCTACTTCAAGGCATATAATCTGATCATTAAGGTCCCTAACAATCGTCTTCTGAAGCAAAAATTTCCTACGCCATTCTAGCACTTCAGTGTTTCCTTGAAGACGAGCAGACAAATGATCGTTAAGGAGACTACTCTTTTCAATATCTACTACCAACCTATCTCTGATGTTGATAAAACAAGATGTTGAATCTAACAAGAGTAGTGTGGTAGATAACTGTAACTATTATTTAAACAAAAAAAAGAAAATAAAGTCAAGACTCAAATAACCAATCTCTTTTATTATAACAATAAAAGATTACAACTTAAGTAGAAATGAAACAAAAAATACAATTTCATTGGACACTTATTTTACACTTAAAGTTGAGAAATCGTAGTTTTGACTTTGTTCAAGGAATTAGCAGAAAGAGTAACTGTTGAATAAAAAGGAGCATCACATCCTTTCGGGGTAATCACTGGAGGATATTTGCTATAGTCCCATTCCTCGGTAGGAGGACTGTCACGACCATATATTAATCTGGTATGATATGTTCGAATTTCCTTGAGAAGTTTTTCTTTTTCTTCGAAAAGAAAGTCAAAACGAAGGCGAGGACGTTCCATGTAAAGTCTCTGCGAGTCTCTAAAAAAGCAGCATCTGGCTAATTTAGAAGATTTCAAAAGCGAAGCCTTTTCTAAATAATTTTTTCTTAGTTTAACATATTTTCTTAAATAGTCTCTACAAAAAAGGCTGCCTGAGAGACGTTTATTCTGTGATAACGTAATGAAATACAACTAAGTATAAAAGAAAGCTAGAACAGAAAATTTACAAATCAATGTTATTACATAATTATAAATGTTCATCCGGTTCATACAAAATTAACTTTTGATTAACTCGGAAACAAATTTGTCATTATAATATTTAATTTTTTCAGGAGGCAACTCATGAGGAATTGATTTGACTCGTGGTAAATTCCAGCAAGCCCCCGGATGTGGATCAAATCCAAATATCTTCTATGTAAACGCCTAAGTAGATCCCCATTAAAATCACCTAAGTATGAAAAATCTACAGTCGGATGTCTGCAATAGGCTTTGTATAGGAAGTCTACAAGGATGTCCCTCTCTTCAACCAACATCAAAAAGAGTGTAACTAATTCCCGATTCTCTTCCAAAAGTTTATCGTATCAAAGGCGTGCCCTCTTTAGTCGGAGGGAAGCTTTTTGACCTTTGAAAGACGCTAACACTGTCACACTTTTGTTAAGCCTATGATACTTGTCAAAAAGGGTATTATGTTCTTTTAACTGCTTATCTAACTCTCTATACAAGCTATTTATTTCTGCTTGTTTTCTTTCAAGCTTTGTTTTATAAAGTTGGATGGATTTCCTCCTTATCTAAAATATAAGATGTCAACTATTATTATCTTGGAAGTGAAAGCCATTTAGACAAGGAATTCCATACTTGAGAAATAGGGACTAAAGTTTTAGGGACCTTCTTTTTCTCTCTTTGTTCTTCAACATTGATTTCAGTAGTCCCTTCTTGAAGATCAGAAGGCTCAGGAAATTCGGGTGGGCTTGCTTCATGGATACTCGGATCAGGGTTGACTTTTTCTGAAGCCCCGGTGATGTCATCACCATTTTTTCATGAACGTCGGATCACCTCCATTTCCACCTGAACCCTGAGCTTTTATCTTCATTATCATCACCGCCACCATCATCACCATCATCATTATCATTGTCATCGTCAACATTGCCGCCTTCTTCAGCTGTGGCTTCATCTCCATCACATTCTTCATCAGAATCAGAGTATACTTCGATGGAAGGAACTTCAAAAGATAAGATTTTGGAAGCGTTAATCTCCTCTCTCATAGGGACTTTAACTCCCTGCTCCATTTCTTTGACCTTGTCCACAAATCTTTTGACTAGAGCAGGGTCGAGTGAAGAGAAGCTCAAGTCTGGGCATTTCTCAATGTTGTTGGTGTAGGCAAGCATAAGGGCGTCCTCATAAGAGTTTACAATGATGTTGTCGAGGGAAGTACTCAAAAATTGTGACATCCTTAGCTTGGCTTCAGAAATAGTATTAACAGCCAACTTTAAGGAACTTTTCTTTCTCTCCAGTTTCTTCCTAAGAGAGGATTGTTTGACTACCATTCGAGCCTTCTCATCTTCAGATTCTTTCAAAGCCAAATTTTTATGGGCTAAAAGTGGTTTTGTTTTCCTCTCATTAGAAATAATAGATTCTGCTTGAGCAAGAGAGGCACCCAATCTTTCCTGTTCCTTCACGACATTATTTTTGTCAATAGACAGAGAGATGATCTGGCTGTTCAAGGTTGAGATTTCTTCTTGAAATCTGGAGGTCTCAGTATAAGATTTTGACGCGCTTTCTTGAAGAGATAGCCCGCTTTTAGAAGTCTGAAAGGAAAGTATGACATAAGTCAACATGCAGAGAGAAATAATAACAAGAAGGTTAAATGATATGAAACGTACGAGAAGTTGCTGCTCAATTAGATATCAACAGTGATCTATTGGGCCAGGAATAGAAGAAGGTGGGCGAATAGAAGTAAAGGATGGAGAGTTCAGGATAGATTGAACTATTTTCTTAAAATCACTTGAAGGCACTGGTGAAGTGGGTTTAGAAGGGTTCAACTCCTGAGAGGGAGTTGAAGTTCCCAAATCTTTTTGCATCTGCTCAATGACATTAGGAGAGAAGGAAACAACGATGCGAGTTAAGGGATCAATCTATGAGGGAGTTGTTTTAGATTGATTGAGGGGAGCTTCAAGAATATGGCTCTCTAAAGTTTTTCCTACGTCGATAGTCTCACCTTATTTTGGTGGCGGAGAAGATGGAACTTCAACAATCTTAGCTTTCTTAAGAGATGGGCCCGCTGCATCCACCTTGCCTAATTTTCTTTTAGCAATCATTTTCGACCTAGCGATGACTTGAATCAAGGATGATGCACCAGATGTGGAAGTTGAGAGAACTGGATCACTTGCGATTAATTCGACCTGAGGAGCAGTTATTGAAAATTCAAAAAAAAAAATACAAGTCAGTAAAGTAATTTAAGAAGTAACGCAACAATAAACTAAAAGTGCTACGCTTAAGCTTACCAAGGTGACCTGGGAAAATTGGAGACATAGGAGAGAAGTTATTAGGATCTGCCAGAGATAAGAAGCGTTTACTCTGAGAAGTATGTTGAACAAGGGGGGGTTGACCAAGGAATCTTTGACCAGCGGGGAGAAGAGAATGTTTTCAAAGATTTGATGGAGTCAACGGTGTAAGCCTATTTTTGATGCTACCTGAAGCAGCAATTAACAGCTTGATAGTTCTCTTATCCTCGTCATTGAGACCTTTAGCAATAGGACCTGATAAAGAAGCATAGATTAGCAAAAGAAAGTAGTTGAATAAGGATAAAGACTACGATCAACTTGCAAGGAGAAGAAAGACTCCACTGATATTTGGAAAGCATTTGACGAAGAAGAATTGCGTCTCCTAGTCTCTAAATTTGTTTACCCCCTCTAAGGTTAGTTTTTTTGGGGGTTGGCTCTGAAAATCTGGTTGTTCAGATTGCTGAGTTTGACTAGATGAACCAAGTAGATGAGAACTTCAGCATTTAATGAAGGAATGCCCGATTCCAGAGCCATAAGTTCCAAAGAAAGAAGGTATGTATAGACATTGGGAGATAACTGGATAGGTGCAATTCCCAAACGGGTCAAGAACTTAGACAAGAAATCTGGAAAAGGAATGAAGCCACCACGCCAAATATGAATGGTAGTATAAGCGAAGTATCCTTCAGGAGGATTTTGGATGGTATCGCTATCGCTTAGGGGAATCGCTTCTACCCCAATGATGCCAAAGTCGTTTAAAATGGCGTCAACCTCATCATGGGAAGATATTTGAGAATGTTTGGAAATGGATTCAACCTTCTTTGGTGAAGATTCTACCACTGGAACTGTATCCTTTTCAGGTTTCCAGGAGACCTTTTTCACACCCATGGTACTGCTTATTGAACCCAAGTCTTTCGACTTAATGGGAATATAGAGTTTCGACAACATTCATATTCTTTGAGTAAAACAAAATTCATGGGTTCCGACATTCAATAAGCAGGACAAATAAACCTTTCGACAATGTCGGAACCCATGAATTTTGTTTTACTCAAAGAATATGAATGTTGTCGAAACTCTATATTCCCATTAAGTCGAAAGACTTGGGTTCAAGTAATATCAGTACAAATGAAAGGGCTTTGGAACATTTTATTAGTGTTTGTATAGAATGATGGTCAATGATGGTCAAATCCCAGTTGACTACAATGGGTTTCGAGTAAGTTGAAGGGGGGTGTAAGGTTTCGAAAGCATACAAACAACCAAACTTGATTCAATATAGTAGGTTTCGATCAAGTTGAAAGGTTTGATTCGATTTTTCAACATAAACAAAATATGTTTTCCTCAATTCAATTTGTGAAAAGAAGTGTAAATTCTTAACTTTCAACACCTTCTAAAATAAATTAAAGTTGAGCATGAAGCCAATGACAAGTTAAATCCACTTTTATATACATTAGGTTTCGAATCCTTTAAAATGAAGGTTGAAGTTTTCATTAGTATATATGATGTGCTTGTTAAAATTAAACCCATTGAGACAACTTCTTCGAAAGGTATCAAAGTATAGTGATATATATATATATATATGCTTTCGAAGAAATCCATCTCATATTGAATACATCAACCCCTTCGAAAGGGTTAATTAAAGGGTAGCGTTGGACATCCTTTCGACCCCTTCGAAAGAGGTTGAAGAAGCAAAGCAGAGTTGGCTGCCTCAACTCCTTTCGAAGGGGTTGAAAAGTCAAATTATATTTACAGGTGTTAATTCGTACACCTTAATCTTCTCTGTGAAGCAACTGGAAATATTTTCTTTCCCTAATTCAACTTCCAATCTAATACCCCAAGTGGCCAATGATTAAATTGAATCAAGCATGAATTTGCGCTCGACAACAATAAGAACCCCAAATTCAAGTATAAAAAGGCTAAATTAAGCATAATTGAGTTTGAACATGGTTTCATACGCAATAATGATAAACAATCCCCAAATCTAATAAATTTGAACTCCAATTTAAAATTGGTACCATAAAATCGAATGGAATAAGCATATAAATGAATCTAAGAACAATTTCATATGAAAGAAAATCAAATCGTCTTATTGAACTTAGAACAGAAAGACAGATTCAAACCTAAAAAATTTGAAAACAAAATCAAGCACGAAAAATTAGTTTTAAGGATAAAACAACAAGCACATACCTTGAATTTGAACTTGTGATTGAATGAAAATAAGATTTTAAAAAGAAGTTGTAATTTTTTATTTTTGTCGTACGCTTTCAATGGCAGGTAAATGAAAGAGAGAAGAAGAGAGAGCAATTTAAAAAAGCGACAGATGCCCAAAAATCCATCCGATCAAATTTAAAGTAACGGTCAAGATCTATCTTGGAATATCAAAAGATGGAAAATTTTGTGGGTTTCGAAATGGTTGACTTGGAAAGTCAAGAGCGTCCCTTCACAAAGGAGGGGGGGTAAGTGTTACCACTAATTCTTACTTCAATCTTGTCTAAACTAAGAAGAGTAGAAGAAGAGGATTTATAAGAGATGATAGCATCAACAGCGCCTTTCAAAGGAGTCGAAGGGATGCTACATCAAAAATTGGATGTGCTATAAGATTTCGAAGGGGTCAAAAGGGGACGAAAGCACCCTTTCGCTTCAATTGCTCCCTTTCGAAAGAGATGCTTCCGCATACATGAAGACACTTTGAATAAGTTGAGGAACATCTTTCAAAGGAAACAAATTATAGTCACTCACATGCATGCCAAACCTTTCGAAACTAAAGGTTTCACCTTCATTCAAATTCCACAAAAGAATGTTTTGCTAGAGCAACATCTTCGAAAGCACAAATAAGCCTTTCGAACCAGTCGAGACCATTCATAATTAAGAACGAAGAGCTTGCAAAGGTTCAATATTGCAATCTCCTACATTAAAGGATGGGGTTCCGTATCAATCAGCGAGTGTGCCATCGAAAGCTACCTTCCGCTTTAGAACCTTCAACGTCTCGACTCCTTCGAAGCTCCAAAGATCCACCTATCGACAGAGTCGAAAGCTCATATTTTTTCTTACTTGCAACTACATAGCAACACAAAGTAGAGAAGCACACCTACCCCTTTCAATAAAGTCAAAAGCACTTAAGTCCATTCAAAAGCAATGCAGAAGGACGCCCAAATGTAAACGGCAACGAAAGGTCTCCAAGGCCGCCTTTCGACCAAGTCGAAAGGACTAATTCGAAAGGTGCCAACCCGCACCTATAAATAAGACCCTAGGATTTTGGTTTAGGGGATCCGAATTCATTCACTTCATTCTTATACTTTCTTAAATTTGTAAGCCCTAATTTTGAAATTAGATTGGGGATTTGATCAATTTGTATGTCATTGGCTTAATGAAAGCAAGATTATGGTATTTTTGGATATGCAGCTGATTTAGTACTCTTAATGGATGTAGTTTATGATCTGCTTATATCGACTTGATCGAAAGGTCACCTTTTGAGCAAGTCGAAACCCTTAGCTTAACTAATATCCTTAGATCTATAGGTCCTAGCCTGAGCCGTTGAAAGGTTAGCTTTCGAAGAAGTCGAAACCTTTATCTAATTCATATCGTAAGGTCCCACCCTTAAGTTACCTCAACTATTTTGAAAGGATAACTAAACCAATTAAACTAGTTTGAAAGGCTTAATAGAAAGGGATACAAGTGTTTCGACTGAGTTGGAAGGTCGAATATGGAGGAATTTTGACTTAGCCAGTTTAAAAGGTATAATCAAGGGAATCGGGCCTTTCGACTAAGTCGAAAGGTTGAACAAGAAGCAGTTTTAACTGAAACAACTTGTTTCGAAAGGTGGTTTTAAGGGAATAATAAGGTTTTTACTACCTCTATTTGATCAAAAAGGGGTTTCGAAGGAAACATCAACATTTTATACTCTGCTTTGGGGTGTTGACAGATTTTCTTGTTAACAATATGATTAACATAGCCGCATTTTGTCACCAGAAATTAATACTGTGGATGACTGCAGCATCCGTAGCACTTAGTTTTGGGTCTCAAATTAGGGGATGCTATAGAAACAGTAAGGGTTTGGGAGAGTAGTGCATTGTAAGGCCATAATAGGAGAAATTGGTAACTTTTGATGCTGAGGTGAGTTAAATGCTCACATCTGTATCTAAATTTACAGTGCATGTTGTTATTTACGTGTGAATTGCTTGAATGGAATGATATTGTTGTTTGTTTCTATGATGACTGGAATTGTCAAGTTATGCATTAGAGACTTTGTTTATTTGTATGTTGACTTATATGCTCTTATAGTATTATGAATGCATGTTCCTTGAATGTCTTGAAGTTGTTGAAGTTTGCCTTGGATCACCAAGAAAACCCCAATAGCCAATTTGTTAGCAACCTGGAGCTCGATTGCTCCAGGAATCACGACCACCGTTGGAAGGACCATTGGTGCACTGGTGGGCACAATTTTGGAGCAATCAAGGTCCACATTATATTGTATGGATTGTGTAATTTTATTTAATCATTTTAGTTGTTTTCTTTTCTCCAAAATTTCCTTCTTAATGGTTCATCTGTCCCACAATTTTGTTATTGAAAAATACTTTATTATTTAATGATTGCTTTTATAAAATTATATTTCATTTTCATGACATGTATAAATTGATTTACACAACCTTGTTAGATCATTTGTGTTTGATTAAATTCCTATAATTAATATTAAAGTTTAATTCAACTTGAAAGTTTGTTTATTTGATTGGGTTTTAAGTTTACACGTTTTCTTATTTTTTTTGAAAAAGGTATCTTAATTAAAATCAAAACTTATCTAACAATGTTGGAAAGGCTATATTATTATAAAAATGCTTTGGAAAACAAATATAAGTATTAAATTTTTTCTTTGAGTTGTAAAATTTCCTTTTAAAGGAAAATAGAAGGCTTTTAAGTATTCTTGAAAAGTATGGAACTCTAATATATATATATATATATGTGTGTGTGTGTGTGTGTGTGTGTGTGTGTATGTATATGTAAGTGTATGAAAGTATTTCTGAAGTATTATTTCTCTTGCCAAAAAGTATTTTGTTGAAATGGATTTAATGGTATTTGAAATGGAGATTCTTGGTCATTTTGTTTTATCTAAGAAATTTTAAATTTATTTACCATTTATATATACATATAGCAGAATTGTATTTCTATGGAGATTTATATGAAATTCTATATGATGAGAATTTTGAGTAAACATTTCAGTAATACCAAGTAGTATGGGACATTTGGAAATACTTTTTCGATAATTCTCTTAACTCCTCATATGGAATATTTGATTTATATTGAGTTTTAAATTCTATGTAGTGTGGACATTGAATAAATGGATTAGCAATGCCGGACGATATGGGTTGCTCGATAATTATTTTCCATTTATTCTTTTGACTCGTATTATATAATATTTGATGCTTGATGAGTGTAGTCTATATGCTTTTAGTAAATATTCGAGGAATACAGAGTGGCATGGGACGCTCAAGTAATAATAGTTCGATTAATAATGGTAGGTAAATGTCACTTATATTCTGGAGATGGGTTGGGCATTTTTGGGGATATCATCTAGAGGTTATTTATTTGAGTTTGCAGTCGATAGTTTCGCATCTCCAAGGACTATATATTATGTTATTTCTATGATTTATGGAGTTTTCTCATAAGGACTTTCTTGTGGGAGTTATCATTCCCATAGACTAGAAGTCGAGAATACTTATTTGTGTATCTTTCAATTAGCTTTGATCTCCTAAGTCTCATCGAGTCGAGAGAAATATTTTGAATTTAGAACCTACGTCATTGGGTCTAAGCCGTTATGGAAAGCATGTGAATAGTGCCACCAGATTGGCTAGCATCCATTCTAGCGGCCTTGGTTGCGGGGTCATTCCCCAGATCCGTGATGTCAATTTTTGGAGTTTTGGTAGGCTGAAGGTTATTATTCCCATAAGAGAAATTGCCCCGATGCCACTTAAGGCCAGGAGTCCATTACCAAGGGTGAGTGGGAGAAGTAACCATTACATAATGTTGGCTTGCAACCTGTTTATGACATGTAAATGGATAATTAGGGGTCACGACTCTAGGAGTAACTAAAGGACTGTAGGAAATGGGTCCGCAACCATTAGCATTTCCTGGAGCATTACTACATGTTTATCAGTCTCCCTTCTGGTACGTAAGGTGGGTTTCATTATATTATTTATTTGATTTGTAACCTCATTAGAGAGACGATTATTATTATTTTGATTATTATTGAGCGTATGATGTTAGAGACTTTCTCTTTGCTCATTTGTCATTTGATTAGCCTAGCCCTATTTGACATAAGGAACTTGATTTGTGCTCATTTGTCATTTTATATATGTTTTTATATATATTCCCATAAGAGCCTATGATTGAGATATCTTTTAGTATGATTTGTTGTTTCTGTCTCCTAGGACCATTTAGTCAAGAGTTTTTCTCACTAAGGATTGTGGGTCGAGATACGTGGTTTTATACATTGAGTTTTCCAATTGTCTTTGATATTTATTTGAGTTTAGATTTCTTTATATCTATGAGGCCTAACTGTCAGAAGTTTCTTTTTCCATTAGGACGATAGGTGAGGTAACAGTAGGATATTGTTTTCATAATTTTGAATGAATTGTAATTTACTAAGTTTGAATTTATTGTTATCTCTAAGGACTAACTGCTGGAAGGTAATCGTTCCATTAAGGCTATAATTCAAGATAGTATATCTAGATATTAATTTCTGTGTTTGATATGAATTATGTTTTGTTTTGGTTATGCATCTCTTTATATCTTTAAGGGGTTGACATTGGAAGCTATTACTTCCGTTAGGAATGTAAGTTCAGATTTGAAAGCTTTATTATTGATGCCTTAATGATTTACTAGAGATTTGGCATTTCTTGACTTATCTTCTTGGGCTTATAGTCGGAAGTCTTTCCTTCCATAAAGACCGTAAGTTAAAATGGATATTTTATATAAATTGAGACTCAAGCTCTATCTGCGATGTTTTTGGATGTGAGATGTTCTCGAGCATAGCATTTCATGGTTTTGATGAGTTGATTTTATCACCTAATTTATATATGTCATGATCATTACTAGTTTGTATGCATTCCATGGGTGATCTTGAGTTGTGTTGTATGGTATATTATTGTGCTGCTATGTTAGATACTATATTATGTCGTGCACTTGCTATCCTTTATATTACCATGCTTACTGTTATGTACTCACCTTTGGATTTAGATATAGTCTAACCCGTTTATTATGTTATATAATACTCAGGTCAGTCTGAGACTTTCAGGTATAGGGACACTATACTTATGGATGATGGGCGTTTTTGGGAGGAAGCTTAGTATCTATTTATGTGGACCTATGTTTATATAGTTATTTTGGCATGTCTCTATGTGTGTGTGTATATATATATATATTATGATATGATACCAGTGTTGTAACTTTTGGTTGTGTCTCCTATATATCTAGGTATGTTATTTTGGATGTAAGTCGGATACTCATTTGTAGACTCGCTATATTTTGTTATGTGATGTATTATATTTTCCATTACGATTGGTGACTCTGTGATCTTATTTTATATCGTTTATTATTCTGTCCTATTAGCCCACATGTTTATTACTTTGTGCTGATATCAGGAGTGTATATATATTGCATTTCAAATTAAGAAATATGTACCTATGTTAGCCCAAGGAAATATTCACATGTGCTCGCTCCTAACAAACTCTATTCTCTGTATTACCAGACAGTATCCTTAGTATTACTCTTTGGTAGTATGGGCATAGAGGTTGGACGTTACATAATGATGGGATAATCATTTGCGTAAGATCTATATATAGGTCTCTCGATATTTTCACGAACCTTATGCACCTATATCATCATCTGGTACAATCAGTTGCATCTTAACTGATCGTCGGCCAAAAGTATCCATAGCATAGTATCTTCTTTGCCAGAGCCTACCCCCTGGTGTGATCATAACAGATTCCTTCATGTACATCCAAAAGGATTTTCCTTGCTTCGTCCTTGATGACATATGTAGCAGGGGGTTAAGAAACCTCTCCTGTATAGCACTCCTTCTAGTATAATAAATCGTGGTACTTTATGAAGGAGTTTTCGCCTTTCATTCTTGCCACTCATGAGAGTTCCTTTCAAATCAAAAAATAATCTTTAATTGGAGTCATGGATGACTCCTTTTCTTCCTCGGCTTCCAAGATTTAGTCGACATCCATCTCGTCAATGCTCAGAGTCGATAAAACCTCCACTGGAGCAAGTCCCACGAGCTACGCATCCTTAGAGCTTGCCAGTTTGGCTAGTGAGTCAACTTTTGTATTCACTTCTTGGGGTATGTACATGATTGTATAGCGTTTAATATCATTCAACAGTTCCAGTGTCTTCATTAGGTAATGGGAAAGTCTCTCTCTCTCAGCCTGAAGTTCCTTCTTGACTTAACAAACCACCAACGGGAGTTGCTGAATATGTATAGTGTCTAGACCCGTTGTTCTTTTGCTATCTCGAGTCCTGTAATCAATGCTTCATATCCGGCTTTGTTCCTCATTGCTGGGAACTCAATCTTTAATGCATAACATATTATCCATCCTTCTGAGGTCATGAGAATCACTCTTACCCTGAAATTCATTAATTGGAAGCTCCATCTACATATAACTTCTATTGGGAAACACATACCATATCATCTTCCTCTTCTTCATCCCGAACAGTGAACTCAACGATGAAATCAACCAACACCTACCCTTGTATTGCCTTTCTATGATGGTAGGTTCTAGCTCAGCTCAATATTCCACTTCAATCATCTTCGAACATCTTATTTACTAATCGCTGGTAGGTAGCTCTAGTGTTCTTCAAACAGAATGGCATTACCCGATAGTAGTACAAGCCCAAATCAGTGATGAAACTCGTGTGCTCCTAATCTGAACATGCATCGGTATTTTATTATAGCCAGAATGCACATTCATGAAGAATAACAATTCCTATCCAATCATCGAGTCTACTAGTTGGTCTATCTTCGAAGTGGGAAGCTGTCTTTTGGGCATGCTTTATTCAGGTCTAAATAATCGATGCATATTCGCCATTTTACATTTGGATACTTGACCAAATAAGATTCGATACCCATTTAGAGTATAGGACATCGCAGATAAAGCTATTTGCCTTTAGCTTATCTACT
Organism: Allium fistulosum; assembly: GCA_030737815.1. Lineage (NCBI taxonomy): Eukaryota > Viridiplantae > Streptophyta > Magnoliopsida > Asparagales > Amaryllidaceae > Allium > Allium fistulosum. The sequence continues at coordinate 405,871,502 of CM060908.1, read as the reverse complement.
TTCTCTTTCAATGTAGCAGATCGCTCTGGACTAGAATGCATCTTTTTTGCTTTAAAGGATGACATCTTGGGCCCACATTCAATGTGTGGCACGCTATCTTCGGTTATCTTCCACATATATAGGAATGTTTCTAAGCAAACACATCCAGGTTTGCATGGAAAAACCCTATCAATTCCTTTCTCATCTTTAAGCCGAGCGGAGATCCAATTTTGAGGACCCTGGTAGGATCATCCTCATTAATCAGAATGTTGATCGTCAGCTTCGTTGGTGCAGCCATTGCATCCTCTAGCTCTTTTCGAAGGTCTATTGGCTTGTAGAACTTATTATGGACCCAAGCCAGGGATTAGACGGTAATTGTTATGCGTTTGCAGTATTGATGCAGAGAGCCTTCTTTTCACCTTTTTCTTTCTCACGTCGCTTTGCCTCTTTGAGCTCAGCGACATAGCATTCATGAGTTGTGCTTTAGTCGCCTTGAATAGCTCCAACTCCATTTTCAATGGGGAACTTCATCATCAAGCACCATGGTAACAATGCTATTCTGAAGCTGGCAAGGGGCGGTCGGCCTAGAAAAGCATTATAAGTAGAGAACTCATTAATAACCATGAAGGTCTAAACCTGCACAATCTTGTAGTCAGCTTCACCAGACTCCATTGGAAGGTCAATACATTTGATAGGTTCTTTTGCCTCTTCAGTAAATCCTTGAATGCGAGATTTACATGGATTTATGTCCTTCAAACTGATCTTCATCTAATCAAATGTCTTCTTGAATAGAATATTAACCTACCTTCCAAAGTCAATTAGAATTCGGTGCGTGGTTGTTGGCCCTACCACGACCATAATCACCATGAGGTCAAGCATCGACCCTTGCACCCCATTAGATCCCTACTTTGAAAGACAATGCTATCACTCATTGTCTTCAGTTATTTTACCAGAAGTCTTTGATGGAAAATCAACTCTCCTATGGCATGTGCTTTAACAAAGTTCCATACCGCTTTATCTCATTCCTGCTCTTCACTACTAGATGAGTTCCTTAAGTTATTATGTTAATCACAATTCTACCATCTAGTTGCCTAGGCCCCTCTCCATTGGGCCCAAGTTAATCCTTTTGAGCATTCTGCCCCTGAGGTCTAGCATTCTGCCCGCCATCATGCGGGTCTCTCACATACTGCTGCAACTTCTTCTAACATATCAAATCTTCAATCACATCTCCTAGGTAAAGTGACTCATTGGTATTGTGACCATGAGTGTCATGGAAGCGACAATACTTCCTTGAGCGTCATTGATCTTCGATCGCCTCCCTCCAGGATGGCTTCTTGTGATTTTCTATTACTTGCATAGCAAAGGTATATATTTTCAATTGTATCATTCAATGGAATATAATCCTCCCGTTTCAATTACCTCGGACGCTTTTTGGTATCATTTCTTTTACCTCTAACGCCTTGATTTCTCCTTTTTTTGGTTATTTTTATTATTTTCCACATTTATCACAACGTTATTGGCATTCTTACCAGTTTTATTAATAGTGACGTTACTTTGCACAACTTCATTCGATAATCGACCACCAATCTTTCCAACGGCCAGGTTTGTCTTTTCCAAGTGCAGATACTGGGACGCTTTGTGATATAACTCCTCCATAGTAGGTGGCTATTTTCTCTTTAACCATTTACCGAACTCTGTATCAGGGTGTATCCCCAAATTAACGGCATCAAGAAAATATCCTCCTTTGGATTGCTCACTTCAGTCATAGCAGTGTTATACCGACTCTGAAAATCCTTTAGGGTCTCTCCAGCACACCAATGAATACTCCACAAGGGCATCACGTCCTTCGGTCGAGCGATGTAGAGCCTGAACTGCTCAATAAACTTTCTTATTAATTGATCAAATGAAGATATATATTTCAGTGCAAGCCGGGTAAACCACATCGTAGCCACCTTATATAATAATATGGGAAAACACCTACACCATATTGCATTAATTAGTTGCTACGACACCATCCATATCCACTTATATTTCAGTAGATGCCACCTGGGGTTTGTTGTCCCGTTATACGACGACATCATTGGCATGACAAACTTTTTGGAATACTCCTCCTGCAAGATATCATCAACGAATGAAGTCCTGCTAGATGCTAAGCCCCATTCCTTATTCTTTCTCTACTAATTCTCATTCAGTAATCTTCTGACCAGATCAGTGATAAACTCCAGACTGGCTTGATTATTCGAATATCAACTATTAGGAAAATCCTCGAGTGTTTGAATATGTAAATGCTCTCGAATCGTTCGATGACGTCTAGGCTCTCTTATCTTTGGGAGAGCCACTTGCTTGGATCTTCTATGAGGCCTACCTAGTTTTGTGGCATTCATTTGAATACCATTGGTCCGTGTACCATCATTCTACCCAACAACGTTGCCAGTATCCTATAAATTATCTTTGGTGTCGGAAAAATCAATAACTTTAGGTAAGTGCTCTGACACCATTCAAGGTGTGCTCAATACCGACCTAATTTTAGTCGGTACCGATCACATTGGCGGTGACCAAATTTTGATCACTTCATCCAGCTCTCTTCTTTAATGTCCTAATAAATTTTCCCTTCATCTTTTTCTTGTTGTATCTCCTATTCCAACCTGATGAAGATGAGCTACCTTCTTTAGTACTTGAAGGAGATGAATTCCTACAGCTCTTCCTAGGCCTTTATGTCTGCTGGGCTAGCAAAGCAAAACTTTCTTCCATCTTATGAAAGAGAGCTTTCTGACTGTCTAACATCCTCTGGTTCATCTCAACCATCATACTATCAAGTTCAACCTTCGGCACCATCTCATATGGGGGCAGATGGTCCAAGAAAACATTCAATGGCCGAGCAGTTTCATAACTATGATGAGAAGCTTAATCTTCTCCACCAATGTCTCCAGATCTCGCGGAAGGTTTCCTAGGGGCCATTTCTTCAGATCTACAACAATTATCCTTCAGATCTAACTACCAGACGCTTGCAATATACGATACTAAGCTAGATCTACCCTTGAGTAGTTCTGTTCTCGATGAAAACACCAAAAATGTTAAACCAAAAGATGTCACAACACCCTCCATCAATCAGAAACGAGATGGATCTAAGAAACATTAGCAAAAACAAAAGGAACACAAATAATTTTATAGAGGTTCGGCCAAGATTCATGCCTACGTACACTTTAATGTTATTAGATTCACATTCATCGCAAGTACAAGAGCTTTATAACTGATTTCAAATCTAGAAAAGCAAGGGTACAACCCTTAGTGACCAAGGTGGAGGAGAGAAGAAGATACGAAGAGTATGAAAGCTAAAAGTCTAAAAGTCTCCTCTTAGTTGCTCTAGTGCTTCTATTTATAGCTATAATTGCCCACCATAGTCGCCAAATTACGAAAAAACAGGTAAAGCTTCAGATCCGAGAAAGCAGGGAGGAAGAACGAGTCCAAGGTCCATAGGTGGTTCCCTCCTTTGAACAATCAACTTGGTACCAACTATGATGGATGGCTTATTTTGACTTCAGATTTCCCGAGTTGCTCCTCCTAGCCATTCCATGCATTTCTTCAAGCTCTTGATCCATTTTGCCTTCATCTTGACGTTCAGATCTGCTTAGAAGATGCTCGGCTCAAATGCTGGATAACATAGTGTTTCTTTCATTAATCATGGTAATTAATTTTATTATCATAGTAATTAATGTCTTCCATCTTAAGCAGTTTTAAAGGTTATGGATGTAAATATCTATCACCTTTTCTTTTAATGTAAATAATAAAAAATAATTGTTAGGTTTATTACCCACATAGCGTTGTGGATACATAAAAATATCCCATATACAACGTTTATAAATCTAGTATCTATATTCATTGATGTGGCTCTCAAGCCTAGAAAAAGAAGGAGAGAAAACGATTGCTACAACCGCACTTTACTTCTTACAAATTATTTAAGAGCTATTTATGTTGATCTTAACCTTAGAAAATGAGAGAATAATTATTACAATGGTTTACTGTGATATCCCGGGAATTTGGACAATATCAATTTAATAATTTATATTTAATAATTAAATTGATTTGTTGATCTTTGTTAATAAATTTGAATAAATTTAATAATCTAATTAAATAAATATTTAATTAGTAATTTATCTTTTAAAAGTTTAATAGAATGATTTCTATTTATAATATATATATAAGTGTATATATTGTAAATAGATGAGTGGGTTTGAATTTAACAAATAAAGTTATGTTTTCAAATTTCTAATATTTTGGTAATTTGGAAATTATGATTTAAACTAATATTTAGCTTTTCAAAGATATTTGATAAATAACTATATGGTTTTTAAATACTCAAGATAAATGTTAATATAACTAAATGGTATCAGAGCAGTAGGTTGAGTGAATACCTAGGCTCTGAAGTGGTGTCTATCTTGAGAGCGCGTAATTGTTAGTTATATAAAAATGGTTTTATATTGTGTTAATTGATCGGTTGAGTGGTATATGGATTCTGGTCAATACGAGTAGCTAACGTTATTGATAGGGATCTCTAAACACTTAAACCAGGCCAACGGACACAATATTGTTTTAAAGAGGTAAATGAAATAATTTTACCCAGAAATAATTTCTATATAAAAAGTATCATTTTAAATATATATATATATTTCTACCTATTTGTTGGGTTACCTGTTCGGGTTTTCCAATATAAGTTATAAAGGTAGATAAGGTGGTAGTGTGAGTAACACGACTACCAATAGTTAGAATTTGAGTGTTGAGGTTGAAAGTATATCTGACGAGACTGTAGACCTAATACTGTCTCGAGTGAACTTTGTTGTGGTGTAAAGATTTCACCGATCTCTGAAGGAAACCAGTTATGGTTTAGAGTTTATCTTTGAAGTTGGATGAATAGAGTAGATCTATTGGATGAACTGAAGAGAGTGATGGTATTTTGGTAACCTCAGGAAGTAGTAGCTGTGTGATGAGACACGGTGGCTATGGACGTTTCTAAAGATGTTTCTTCTGGAACAAGTTTGAAGAAGTGAGTCTGTTCCGGTGTTGTGGCTGAGTCCAGTAGGGTGTTTCTGTTTGCTTTGAGGTCCGAGTTTCTCGAGAAGCTTTGGATAAGGAAGTCTTTGGCATCTGTGGCAGCAGTGCAGCTCGGAGTGTTCTGTATTGGCAGGAAGTTTTCTGGCTGAGCAGTGAAAGAGAAGTTCAGAAGCAGCAGAGTGGATCCATTTCTTCGATAAATTGGATAAATAAGTGTAAGCTGTTCTGATTGGTAAAGAGAGAACAGTCTGTTTGGAATTAGGATGAGTTGATCGCAAAAGTGACTTGCGATTGTCTGAGTGTTCTCTTGTGTTGTCAGAGTTTTTCTGGATGTCTTCAGAGGAGTCAGAAGTTGGTCCGCATCTGGAGATTGAGTTTTCTTATCGACTAGAATTCCAGAAGTGATATCGGTGGATCAGCCAAGTTGAAGGATGATTCCTAGAGATAGAGTTTGGTGAAGCAGCTCAGGTTTTGATGGAGTATCTGAGTTTTCTTTATGGATCTGTTGGACCTTATTTCTGGGATGGGTTATCCAGTCTGGGTTGTGTTCTTCATCAGTATTCTTATCTACTTCAGATCAGAGTTGTGCAGCAGAAGCAGTTTGGGAATGCATCTCTGGATAGGAGAAGTTAGTTCAGTCTTCTGATGTTTGAGGAGTAGAGTTGGTGTTCTTGGTTTTGAAACCAGCAGTTCTGGAGGATTTGGTAGTTGAGTCAGACTCGTCTGTAGTCTGATATCTTGTTTAGTTCTGTAGATCTAGATGAGTAGAAGCTCTGTAGCTTCGTAATTTAGATTGTTTGTAGAACGAGTGTCCCGGTATATATATATATATATACTTGGGGAAACTCGAGGAAATTTTATCCAGAATTTTGTCTGGATAATTAGAATTGTTTGATTGGATGATTGTTTGCTATGGTTGTTAGCATATGGTTGATAATATATGCTTGTTAAATATTGAATAGATTATTAAATTACCTTTGTTTAAATTTCGGGGACGAAATTATTTTAAGGGGGAGGAATGTGATATCCCGGGAATTTGGACAATATCAATTTAATAATTTATATTTAATAATTAAATTGATTTGTTGATCTTTGTTAATAAATTTGAATAAATTTAATAATCTAATTAAATAAATATTTAATTAGTAATTTATCTTTTAAAAGTTTAATAGAATGATTTCTATTTATAATATATATATAAGTGTATATATTGTAAATAGATGAGTGGGTTTGAATTTAACAAATAAAGTTATGTTTTCAAATTTCTAATATTTTGGTAATTTGGAAATTATGATTTAAACTAATATTTAGCTTTTCAAAGATATTTGATAAATAACTATATGGTTTTTAAATACTCAAGATAAATGTTAATTGTTTAAATTTATTTTAGTTTAAGTTTAAAATAGAAATTTATTAACAAAAAGGTTTGTTTTTATTTTATTTTTGAATATAGCTTGTTAAATATAATTTGAATATATATATAAGTATAACCTTAACATATTAATATAAAAAAATAGGAATTAATATATATATAACAAGTCTAAACACTTGTCAATTAAGGAAATTATGAGAAATACATGTGTAAGCTAAAGATGATTTGAATTAACAAGTGGCAACAATTTTTCTTATCAATTATAATTTATAAATAAGTGTTATTAGAACAAACCAGGCTAATGCTCCTCTTTCCAATTTCTTTTCTTCATCTCTAAACTAAAACTGAAAACCAAATTCAAAACTAAAATCAAAAGAGAATCAAAACTACAACTTTAGCTGAAAACAAATTTCTCAAAAACAAAATCAGCGAGTAACACTCCTCAAAACCAGAAATCAAATTCAAATCAAAACCTGTAAATCATTTTCCAAGATCAAAATCAAAGCCTGAAATCATTTCTTAAACCTGGAAATAAGTCTGAACATCATTCTTCAAACCTGAGATAAGCAAGCAAATCTGGAATTAAAAGCAATTTCAAAAGCATGCAGTTTTAAATCAAAAATAAAGAAGCGACTCAAGTTTTCATAAGCACAAGACAAATGCCAGCAACTCAATTTTTAAAGATTCAAGTGCTGTTTTCAAAAATCTGGAGGCTCTGCTTCTTTTAAAATATGTGAGTAACTTTAAATTTTAAAATATAATTAGTTGAATGCAAGTATGGTTAGATATAAAAGTGTATTACATAAATGAATGTCTGATTTGGATTTTTATTTGTGTGCATGCTGTTATAAGTGTTCTGTTCATTATTGTCTAGGTGAGTAACCTTTTATAAGTTTGAAATCTGAATTATGGTTGCATGATTTTATGTTGAGATGAAAAAGCATTGCATGTTATTATATGTAAATATCTGATGTAAGTATATATGTGTGCATGATATTTCTTTCTATTTGCCTGTTCTGTTTTGATTTTCCAGGCACAAAACTTCACTAAAATACTTATCATTTAATTAAGTTTATGATAGAATGAAATTTATAAAAATGAAGCTGTTGATTATCTTAAGTTAATATTTAAAATTTTAAGTAAGTTAAAATATTAGTTGTTGTCTCTGGAAACATAAGAAATATCAGTGTATGTTGATTTTTATCAAAATCCAAACATGTTAATCTGGAAATTCAGTATCATAAATCAAAAGTACTAACTGAAACATGATTTTTAAATCAAAAATTAGGATTTTTAGTTAAGGGGTTAGGGCGCAGTTCTCTGTTGAACAGAAAATGGGTTTTTGATCTTCTCTGATGATCAAGTAATTTGGGATGAACGGGGTTGTTTCTGGAGCTAGATGGTTGATCAGGGAAGTAAGGAAAAATAGTAGAAGTGGTGATGGTTCACTGTGGTGGCGGCAATAAGTAGAACTAAGATTTTAACCTAGTTTGGTTGAGGGTCGAATGGGTGATCATTTCTTCGTCTCTGGATGTTCGAGTGGCTCGAGGCTACGGGTATATGTGGTGTAGGAGATTGGCAAGGAGTGGACGAAGTGATTAAAACTCTGGTGGTCGGAATTTGACTGGCGATGCTTTTTCCTGGAAATTGGTTTGGGTTCCAGTTCAACTGGATGGCTCGATTTTAAATCATGGCATGTGATGATGTTTTGATATTTGCGATGTGTTACTGGAGCGATAGTGGGTGTGTGTGAAGGACTGGTGATGGTCGGAAGTACGCCGTTGGTGGTGCAAGGTGCACCTGATGTCAGTGTGTCAGTTGAATTGGGTTTGGGTTTCATGGGTGTTTTCCTCGAAGTTGATCTCGGGGAAGGAGGCTTTTGGCTCGAGTAAATATAGGGAGGTACGCGAGTGTTTAAGTTGTAATTGTTTTAACAGTTTTAAGTTGCAAACAAATAGTTTTAAATTTACTCGAGAGGAACTTGGGGAAAAAGAGACTTGGGCTCGGGTTTGACTTCGAGTCGTTTGCAAGTGGAGTGAAAACAGGTTTTGACAGTTAAATTTTTTAAAAACCAAACTGTTTAAGGTAAATCAAACTCTGTTTAAAGATGAAGATATATTTGTTTATTTCAAGTATATATGAGTTTAAATCCAAAGTAAAAGTTTTAAACCAGTTTTTAAAATTGAAAATAAAATAAGTTTTAAAAATTTAAAACAATTAAGTTAAATCAATTATCTTAAAATTTCATTCTTTGTAATGGAAAATTTAATTTGTATGATTTGTCTAACTTAATTGTATAAATTGAAACCTTAAGTTATTTTCAAATTTAATTTGGAAATAAGGTAATTAATAGAAAATGTTTTATCTTAAAACTTAATTGAAGTGATAATAAATGGAAATAAATAAAGAGTGATTTATAATTTAATTAGTTAATGGTTAAGGATGGCAAATTAACAATTAAAGTTTTCAAGATTTATTAACTTGTAATTAAGGATTGTTAATAAATAATTAAGGATAAGTAATTAATTATTTATTTTAAACTTAATTAATGATTTTAATTAAGTAAGTTAATTACTAAGATCAATTGTTTTAATGATAATGTTTTATCTTGAAATAATTAAGATTTTTAATGAATTAAACTAAATTAAGTTTAATTAATTTATTTAATTAAATTTTGATAAGGATTAACTAAGGGTTAATTAAAATAGTAATTAAGGGGTACTTAATAAAGTTTTATTAAGTAATAATTAAGTTTTCTTAATTTATAATTAAGAAATTATTAATCTAAAATAAAAGTTAATTAAGGATTAATTAACTATTATTAAGGGATTAATTAATTATCATTAAAGATTGATTAATAGATAATTATGGATTAGTTAAATTGGTAATTAAGGTTGTTAATTAATAATTAAGTTTTTAATTAATAACTAAGAATAATTAATTAGTTAATTAAGTTAAATTTATTTTTTTTATAAAAGTAATTAAGGATTGATTATTTTGTATTAAGAATATTGATTAATAATTAAGGTTTATTAATTAATAGTTAAAGAATAATTAATCAAGGATTAATTAATTTGTTAAAAGGGTAATTAAGGATGAGTTACTTAGTTATAATTTAAGAAATGAATGTGATTTATTTAAGTTAATTAAATTGTTAATTAATTAAGGATAGTCACTTGGTAATTGATTAAGTGTAGTTACTTAATAAGATTGGTTAAGTATAATTACTTAGTGTAAGTAATTAATAAATGAATTACTATATGTAATTGGTGAATTTAATCAAAAAGGATTTATGAAAGAAATTAAAGTAATTAAGAATAGTTAATTACTGTTATTTAAGGTTGAATAATGGAAGTAATTAATTAATGCATGATTAATTAATGTAATTAATTAAGGAATAATGTAATTAATTATAGTTAATTAATTAATTAATGTAATTAATTAAGGATCATTAATTATTGTAGTTAATTACTATAAATGATTAAGGATAATTAATTTGTGAAATTAATTAAAGGGTAATTACTTTATGTAATTAATGAATAATTAATCAAGAGTGATTAATATTTAATGATTAATTAATTAAATGGATTGTAATTAATTAATGGTTGATTAAGCAAAGATAGAAATTAATTCTTAAGTAATTAATTTAATTTAAGTGGATTAAATTAATTTTAATAGAGATTAATAAATCATTGCTTATGAATGGATGATATTGTTTACCTTGAATGGTTTGAGATCTCAGATATGAGATAATTGATACTGTATGATTTGGATGCTTTGGTTGCATAATGATGATGATATGGATTATCTGCTTAAAATGATAATGTTGATTATCTATTGTGAATCTGTGAATTATCTATCTGTGTGTAGTATAGATAAGAATTGAATTGTTTTAACCTTAAAACAACTTGGCCTTTAAAAGATACGTTTTGGATTTCGATGAGACCGGGATCGGGTTTCCGTATACCGGTATTCCAGGTCTGGAGACCCGAATACCACATCGATCCAAATTAACGATAGGTCGTGAATCTCAAGTGAAGATGAAGATTCAGAGTGCAAGGGTTATTGTCGTTAACTCTGAGGGTGATTCCAAAACGAGTGTAACGAGATAATGCCTTCGGTTTCGTTCGAACCCGGAACGAACTTGTATGGATTGAATGTTTTCAGCACATCGTCAGGCGGACGATGAGCATTCTAAGTGATATGTTCTGATTAAAGGTAATCGTAACCTCAAGCCTCATCAACCGGGAATGGCTAAAACAGGGGAGGTGCAGCAAGGCTTCGTGGGTAGCACCCACTGAGAGCAAGATAGATCCCTGTCTAGAGGTCCCTTTTCTTTTATTCGGCTTAGTGTGTAGTTGGTCGCGCCAACTACGGGATTATCTTGTTCGGGATTATCCAGTAAGGGATGGTTCCGGCTTTGTGTTGCAGAGGAGCTGGCGTACTCCTCGGTACGGTGATCTAGGCCACGTACTGTGACGGGCGGTACCCCAGTAGCCCTGCCATTGTATGGAATCCAAACTCCAATAAGTGCCGTACGTATTAGTTGTGCCCAACTATGTTGGAATGTGAGATGTAAGCATTTCAGCTATTTTTGTATTTTACTTGAAAACCCTAGACCCTATTATAATATAACTGGATTTCCTATCAAATGTTTTGGTTAGCGTAAGGTAAAAACTTTTCCATGTTTATGTGTGGGAAGTCTTACGTGATACCTTTGTTTTCAAAAGGTTTTGAAGTTAAACAAGTTTAACCTGTTACTCACACCAGACCCATGTCTGACCCAAGTGTTTATTTCTGTTTTATAAACTCTTGGGTACTCAAATTTTTACGAGTAGCCAAGGGATTCAGGTTTAGCTTTGACGAATATTCTGGAGGAGCAATGGAGCAGGAGGCTTCGGCGTTCATAGATATAGTATTCCGCTGTGTTGATATCTGTGATAGTGTCTTGTCTTGTATTTGAGTTGTAATGTCTAGACAGATGTTTATAACTGTCTAGTAAGTGATGTATATGTTGTATAACTCTGATAAATTGTTGTAAACTATGTAATAGTTTATGTTATTAATATAATTTATTCGTTCCGCTGTGAGATCGTTGTTGTTCTTTCTTTCTTTCTTCTCTTCTTTTCTATTTTCTACCCCTTTCTTTCTTCTTAATGATGCGACTTTCTGGGCATAGGAAGTCGGGTCGTTACATTTACATCTTATAAATTGTTATAATGAGGTTAATCTAAAGGAAAATGATTTTGTATTATATGCAACCCTATCTAGCATGTTATTTTCTTGGCACCTACCAAAAAAGGAGAAACTGTTGGTATTCAAATTCTTAATACATAGATTTAAATGATAGGTTTTCTTATAGTGCCAAATTCGAAAACTACACATTAGTGTTAGTTTTATACTGTTTAAAGTATTGAGGGTCTGTGAGGAAGAAAGTATCATTGGAAGCATGATCACTATGAAGAACAAAGACAATTCTTGAGATATCAATATAGTAGTAGATTACTTATTTAAAGAGACATGATGTAAGATTTGCAGATTTCAAACTACAACAACGCTAATTTTTATGTTTGTAGCATTTCTCGAGATATTGATATAGTAGTTAATTAATTTTTTTGCTATTTTTATTATTTCAATCACACTTCAACAAAAGGAAATTTGCGCCTTCATCTATACTATATTATTATTAGTGAGTTCAATTTCAAGCTCACACAGGCCCCCTTGAAATTTGGCAACTGAATCGTCTCCTAATTTGTTTCTCTATGCACTGTCTCGGTAATTTTATCTTCTCCATTTTTTGGAAAATTCCGTTCTCCCCATCACTAATCTTTTTTTCACAATTTTCACCCACCCGAAATCGATCAGTTCCCCCCTTCTGCTTATCTCCTCTTCCTTCTTTTCCTCTGTGGGAATCGATAAATTCCCTTCAATTTCTACCTTAACCGTTCCTTTACCATCGATTTCTCTCCCCCATCGTCAATTATTGTACAAACCCTAACCTCAACGCCTCTCCATCGGTTTCCGCTTTCGTTGTTCCTTGCTCGGCATTGATTTTCGTCTGCTTCCACTGTACTAGAGCTCAGCCACCCTTTGTTGATTTGCGTTTAAAGGTGTAGAGGTGTTGTACCTGCTATTTGCCTAATTATATATCCTATTGGAGGTAAAAAACCCTGATTTCTGTTGGTGAACCCATTATGTTGCCATTGCTTTCCTGTTTTTGCTTGCATGGTTTTATTTGCTTCTTTTTTATTATTTGTTCGTTCTGTAAGTTGTTGCTTCTACTATGCTATTTGTATTCAATTTTTGTCCGAATAAATCAGATAGATCCCCTCCTTTTTGGGGTTTAATTAAGAAAGATCTACTTTGGTTTTGGAGATAAAAAATTATTAGTGGCATTAAAATGGAAGTATGAATGCAAATTACAACAATTTTATGGACCTCTAAAAAGGTTAAAAAATCTCTCATGCTACATATAAAATGATTCACTTTGAGTTCCAATTGCAATAGACAATATACAATTTTTGTGATTGTAAATTTTGACTGAAGTTTGGTTATATGAAACTTACAGAGAATTTTGTTTTATATTTTTTGAGATGAATACATTGTTACCACTCCATGTTATGTTTGTTTTTTCTACATGCATGGGTTCTACTATATTCTAATGTTTCAAGTAAAAGTTCGAAACTATAATTTGGTGATTAAAATTAATACATAAACATATCCATCGCCGAGCGAAAACCTGAATGTTGTGAGAGGTTTTCTTATCCATCACCAGCTTAGACATGAATGTAGTATTTGTTTCTGCACATTTGATTTTCCAATAAGCTTCAATGCCAATTTTTTCACCCGGTCCATTTTTAGAATATAGTTATTCTTTGGGGGCTAGGTCTATTATTTGAATCTTATGTGTTGGCTCTGCTCATTTAAGTTTGCTAGATTTGATCGTTTATTTTTTTATCTTCCAAATATAGACTTGCATATATGCTGTGGTGGAGTTTTCTTCCCTTTTTCCTGACCCACTCCGGTAGATTTGATCGTTTTTTCCTAGAAGGCAACTTAATGACAGTGCCGAAAACTTAGATTTAGTTTGGACTGTTTTAATTGTTTGACTTTTCTCTTATTAGTTGTGTTTTGATTCGATTTGAATGAAATGCATATATCTGAGATAAGGCAAAGCATGCATGATGTAATCAATGTTTTATTTCATCATTCATAAGATACCAATTTCTTGTAGTTTAACAATTTGTTAAGTCTGTGAAGATTTGCTTTTAATATATTGCTTATGCCAGTTCGTTTACCCATAAAACTTAATATGAAACGACAAAAAATGCCATCACAATATCAAATTGTTGTGTCAGGCTGAGTTTAGAAATCTTATCTATTTAATAAAAGTATATTTTCCTTCAACAACATTGGTGATTTTGATGCGCATTTTTTTGTTTTATTGCAGCTATACTTCTCTTTTACAGCTTTTACTACACACATGACTATACAATGTCTGGTTCTAAAAGATTTATGCATAGGTAAGATGCTCATAGTTTAAAGTTTTTATATATGTATATGAATTAGCATAACAAGTAGCCAAATTTACCTTAATTAAAGCATGTATATTTAAAATGATACATATAATATGTGATTTCCTTTTTAGATTAACAACGGCTTATTTTACAATGAATGAACACCATTTTTATTTTATTTTCTTTATAGTTTTTTTAAACATGGATAATTCATATCAAGGAGAAACAATCTCAAGAAATCCAGATAAAAAGATCAAGAGAAATACTTCCATCCCATAAGGGACATCTAAAACTTTGTAGTATTATTAGTTCCTTAAAAGTTCTCATTTTTATATTTTAGTAAAAGTGACTGTTATACCATCTTATCTTGCACACACACATGATATACAGAGCTCCTTGCATAAATAAAAGTTTTATACTGAAACATAATACAAGTTGGGGGTAGTGTTCGGGTATAGATTCTATTATTATTATAATGAAATCTCTTTAACGACAGCAAGGAGTAGGAATGAGTCAACATCAGCAGTAAATGATTGTGCTATTGCACAAACACAGAAGACTATCAAGAGTCCATGGAAGCATTTGGTGGTCACTTCAATCAAAGTTGGCATGATTTTTAGCTCTACCCTTGTGACTAGAATGGCAATACTGTGTTATAATTTAAAGTTACTACATCACTCATTGCCTAACTACTTTTTGAAAAAAATTAATCATGTAATATACATTTTTTTGATTATCTAATTTTATGATTTGTTATGTTATTTGAAAGGAAATGTTGGGATAAAAAGACCATAAAAATGTATAATGTGTATCGTGCGCTATGTATGGAGTTTTTACATTTTTTTTCTAAATTCTAGAAATCGTTATTTTCTTGAATGAAATCTAAATGTACTACGACTATCTCTTTTATGAATGAAAAGCGGATTGTATTTTAAGATAATTAAGTTTGTTTCATGTAAGGTTCAATTTGTCATGGATTTATAGTGTTTTACTCCACCTTATCTTCTTTTTAGCATGTTCAGTGTTTCATTATTCCCTTGATATCATATTGATATAACATTTTTTATGCAAACTATGATTTAATTTTTCCCATTATTAGGGAAATGGAATTGGATTTTTCTCTAGAGGAGATGTGATTGGAGTGGCACGTGTTATTTATAAAGGTTAGTTCCTTCTTCCAACATTCATTCCACTATTGCGGTATTTTTTTGCAAAAATAGAATATTTCCTGCTATAGGTCATTGGACTGATGGATTGCTAATTATTCGTGCAGTGGATAAATCTTAAAGTATGAACTTGCAATGTTTATTTCTCCAAATCTCTCGTCTGTTAATACATTTCAATCGATATTATGTGCCAAATAGAAGTTGTTTTGTCAATTTGTGATTGATGGCAAAGCCATTTAACCTGTTGGGAGAATTCAGCCTTCCTTTGTTTTTTGGTTAGGAGAGACTACAAAATTATAGGTTTGGAGAAGAATTTCAGGATCATGGAGAGTAAGATAGTAGTGAGACCCAGTTTGAAGACGACGATGCCATATGACTATAGTGACATGGGAGAAGGGAGCAACTGGGATCAATTTTTCAAGAAGGCAGTTGAGGAGCTAAGGAGGCAACATGTCTAGAATTCATTGTAACTGGTTTATTTTCAATTGGTAAGTTCTATTTTTCCACCTCTAACTACCTACTTTATTGGAATTGCAATCAATGGATAACTGGTTTGTTCAGAATTTGGTTAGTTTATTGTGAAGGTATGTCACGCACTGAATTTTATAAAATCTTAAATGTAGTATCTCCCTGACTAAAAATATGTTCATTCGATGATTTTAAGGCCAATTTTATATGAAATATATGTGCAAGTGTTACATGCTATCAACCTGTTTTTGGGTGCATGCTCGCACATCTGCAGCACCAAATCATTTACTTCGGAGTTTTGGTCTACTATCACTACTGTGTGTTAACCTTATTCATGCATGCTCATTGCCAGTCCTCCTCACTTCAGCATTACCATATGTCTACAACAGTCGTGCTACAAGTTTCAACAACATCGATATAGTAGTATGCAACTCACGCTTCAAATCTCATTTCAATTCTAGCACGTCCATGCTGGCAACTCAGCAATACCAGTTAGCTCTCCTTCAATTGCTTCAACAACTATCAATTCATTCATGTCAGACCATGGTAGCAATTCACGTCAGTCCATGCTGCTGCACTTTGTAACTTGATATTACAATCCTTATTTCATTTCTCAGGGTAGCGACCATATATCTGCCACAATCAAACCATAATTGGTTATTGCAACTTCATATTTCAATTCTCATTTAAAGCTTTAGCTGCTTACACTTCAATTAACGCCAGCCTATGCTAGCAATCCTAATTCACGTCAGGTCCATTTACTGCCAATCCTTATCTGTCCACAGTTAACACCTGCACAGTCTTCAGTGGCCCAGCAATTAATGGTGCAATTCACATAAGTCTCCTTTTCCCCTTCTAGCAACCATACCTGTAATCGCTTATGTCCCGTCTCAATTGCTCCATGCTGCTACACTATGTCATGTGTGCATATAACCCAGTGTACTCATAGGCCTCTTCTCCCAGATTGGCATCTTCTGTAATGACACCATGCAGGGTTTATGACCAAGTGATTGCATGTTTATCCATATATATAATACCATACACACACAGATATGTGTGTGTGTGTGTGTAAGTAAATAACTGTCATACTATGTGAACTATTTTTCTAATATTTTTTTAATCGTGTTTCTTACAGCCATTGTCTACTTTTCATCAAACAACTATAACACTTGCTATATTTGGATATGCAATAACTTTTTTAAACTTTCACCTAAATGCTACACACAAATTTAGGGTAATCATAACTGTGCAAATTTATGGTAAGCATAACGCTAACATGACCAACACTTTGATTTTGCATACAAATTCATTTAAAATTTTTAAGTATGTACATAATTATCGAATTATAAAGATATCACATCATTCATTGTAAATAATATTTCATATTAAAATATATTGTAAATGAGGTTATATATGTGTGTGTGTGAACATGGGAGTTTTATTGTGTTGTCCATTGACTAAAAGCATACTAACTTAACAATATAAAATTATTTCATCCATGCGTTTTTAATACTTGCTTTATATTATTTAAATCATTGACCGTAAACTTGGCTAGATTGAATTTTACTGTATTTTTATAATGTAGTTAGTGATCCTAGGTATAAAATGATGGTGTTGGAAGATAAATTTAATGGTAGAAAGGTTGTATTATTCAGATTTAGATTTATTTTGAAGTTGCTATCGCTCACCTACAAGTGAACCCACTTATGCATATTCTCTTGAGATATGAAGTTATTTTGAGTTTTGGCCCATGGCCAAAGAATAATTAGGCATAGAGTAAAATTCTTATAACGACTGAAGTAGCTACTATACATGTGTTTTGCTATGGTGTTTCCTTACACTACTTCATGGTCCATGTAAGCGACATTAATTGGTTAGTATTTGTCACATACGGTTGTAAGTTAATATTTATATCAAGTTTCCCTTTTGTACAAATGCAGGTGTTCGTGCTTTGGATAATGAGGGTTTAATCTTTCCTACCTTCTGACCTCATTAACTTCTGTGCAGACTGGAAAAGTATTTGCTTAAGTTCCGCGATATACTGCTTTTGTTGTACTAGGTGCCAATATATTTTTTGCATGAATACATAATTCCAGAGCGATCATGGCTAGCTATTTAGCTAATAATAAAGATGTAGATGCACGACAAATGTAGGCCCTACATAAAGTCACTACTGGGTGTCAAATTTAATATTTATTTTGGAATGGGAAATATACTTGGGAAGACCATTGCCTAAGAAATGGGGATTGGAAAGGTTCAAATGGTGGGGACGTGATTTCGTTTGGTGGCCGTGATGAGATCAAACATATGATGATACTGCGGTAAAATTCTTTTACTTCTCTTTTTGCTAATATAACTCATAGCATCAATTTATTGACTTTATTCGATGTATGTCAGGGTTAGAGCATTGTAAATTCATAATATATTTTGTAAGAAAAATGGGTAATCCAAACCTTGACTACAAGGAGTTCATAGTATAAGTAAACCGGTCTATGTAGATAACATATAGAGCAAAATGTGTGATATTTATAGACATTTTTGTCATTTCAACGAATAGCATAGAAATCTATTGTGTTATCGATGTGGAAATATTTTTCTGCATCAGTACATATGTTCAATTCTCTAAAAAGTATGTTTAGAAAGTCAGGGATCGACAACTTATTTGGGTGCAATTAAATAGTGGCATCATATAAATGATTTTTGTCAATCCATTATGTTTTCTTCTTTAGGTCAAATTTAAAGATTTACATAAGCTTATTTGGGTAAAAATCAAAATTTGCTTAAATTAGTGTACACATTTTTCATTGCTTAAATTTGCAGTATTTTATGATTTTAGTTTCTTTATACTCCTTCTTTTTCAGCTACACTTGGAGATACTTTCTAAGGACATGCACGGGATTATTAATTTGGCAATTTATATACGAATATAGATAACCGGTTTGAATTTTGGTCATACCAGGTGACATATATATATGTGTGGTTGACAAGTGTAGATATATTTGAAAGACTGTTGTTATTTTTTATTTCATCTGTCTTTACAGTAATGTAGTTTGTTTTATTTCAAAATATGCACGTGAATTTGGATGTAAGTGGATGATTAACTTTTTTAATATCTGGTGTTTATCCTGTGGACATTTTTTGTAGTCTTTATTCAGTGTTGGTTTTTGAGACATGCATTCATATATCTAGGACATAATGAGTGTGAAATTAACATTCGGTTGTAACTACGCACAATATCCATGTAGTTCATTAAGTGGAAATGTAGTGTTTTCTTTCCCAAGTAAATAATAATGTATAAATATGGTTATATTCTTAGAGAACTATTGTTTATGATATATTTCTGCACTGGCTTCTCTATGTGTTTTATAACATAAGCAATTCAAAAGTTCAAAATACTTTTGGTAAATATTACTATATCTAGCAAGATTCACTACTGTGCTAAGCTGTATTCAACATTTTAGGACCAAATAAACAACAAGGAGACAACGATTAAACGGTTGATAGCCAATGACCAATTGATTAAGAATAGTTACAAATAATTTAACAGAGATCTACTTTTATTACTTTTAAAAAGGATTAATCGACCTCCATGTGCCAACATTTCTTCTACTTTTTTTCTCAAACTAATATTGATAATTAAAGATGTACTGATTAAGCTATAATGCTGCTGCCATGTCCTAGATCTTTGTCAGAATTTAATAATGTGCTAAATCTAAAATGTTAACTTAATCCAGTTTTTAAATTTACATTTGAAAGTAGACTTACTTTGTGTACCTTTGGTTATTGTTTTCATGTACATTTCACTATGTTTTTTTCAATATTGTAAAATTGTAGTTTAATGATGCCTTACTTTCTATACCCTTTGTTCCCTTACCTTATTTACTTTATATTCCTTATGTCATTGATTTTCCTATTCTTCCATTTGCTACACTATGTCATGTGTGCATATAACCCAGTGTACTCATAGGCCTCTTCTCCCAGATTGGCATCTTCTGTAATGACACCATGCAGGGTTTATGACCAAGTGATTGCATGTTTATCCATATATATAATACCATACACACATAGATATGTGTGTGTGTGTAAGTAAATAACTGTCATACTATGTGAACTATTTTTCTAATATTTTTTTAATCGTGTTTCTTACAGCCATTGTCTACTTTTCATCAAACAACTATAACACTTGCTATATTTGGATATGCAATAACTTTTTTAAACTTTCACCTAAATGCTACACACAAATTTAGGGTAATCATAACTGTGCAAATTTATGGTAAGCATAACGCTAACATGACCAACACTTTGATTTTGCATACAAATTCATTTAAAATTTTTAAGTATGTACATAATTATCGAATTATAAAGATATCACATCATTCATTGTAAATAATATTTCATATTAAAATATATTGTAAATGAGGTTATATATGTGTGTGTGTGAACATGGGAGTTTTATTGTGTTGTCCATTGACTAAAAGCATACTAACTTAACAATATAAAATTATTTCATCCATGCGTTTTTAATACTTGCTTTATATTATTTAAATCATTGACCGTAAACCTGGCTAGATTGAATTTTACTGTATTTTTATAATGTAGTTAGTGATCCTAGGTATAAAATGATGGTGTTGGAAGATAATAATGGTAGAAAGGTTGTATTATTCAGATTTTGATTTATTTTGAAGTTGCTATCGCTCACCTACAAGTGAACCCACTTATGCATATTCTCTTGAGATATGAAGTTATTTTGAGTTTTGGCCCATGGCCAAAGAATAATTAGGCATAGAGTAAAATTCTTATAACGACTGAAGTAGCTGCTATACATGTGTTTTGCTATGGTGTTTCCTTACACTACTTCATGGTCCATGTAAGCGACATTAATTGGTTAGTATTTGTCACATACGGTTGTAAGTTAATATTTATATCAAGTTTCCCTTTTGTACAAATGCAGGTGTTCGTGCTTTGGATAATGAGGGTTTAATCTTTCCTACCTTCTGAAATAGAGTGAACAAACACAAATAGCAATCCTTTATATCACTCTTATAAGCATCTCCACCGTTGATCTATATCAACGGTGTATATTTTGTTTTCTTTTTATTTCGGATTACAGGCTTTCAGCCCATATACTGTATAAATACTTGTACTTTGTTTCTGTACAAACTATGAGAATGCAATAACATTTTTACAGTTTACTTCAATTACAACAATTCTTGATATGGTATCAGAGCATCAAACAGTCTAACGACTGAATCATCAGATCTTGCTCTAAAGATCATCATCGAGCCATCCTTGAAGATAGATCATCTATCTTCGGTTGCTCTCAGATCTTTTCATTGAGCAAATCATCATTTGATTTTTTCTTTCTCTCTATACCTCTCTCAAATTTTTTCCCAAGCCTTACTTCTGAAAATTACTTTCAAGAATTAACTTCTTGATACAATTTCTGGCTGCAAATTTAAAAATCTGCCTCGCCAGCATCTGTTTTCAGCATGGCAGGAGATGAAGATACTGTTTCTTCATCCTCACCCAAAAACAATGTTTCTGCTGCGTCAAATAGTGATCACAACACTGCAAAAGAATCAAGAAACATCGTTAATCCAAAAAATCAGATTATCTCTATACAACTCGATGAGGCAAATTATCTACTATGGAAATGTCAAATCATGGCTGCCCTAACTGGATATGGATTAGAAGAATACATCAGTGGAACTCTTGCAATTCCAGCAAAAATGATTTCTGACAGTGAAGGAAAACTCATAATAAATCAAGAATTTACTCACTACAAAAGACAAGATAGTCTCCTATGTGCTTGGCTATTTTCATCAATCAGCCATTCTTTATTACCACAGTTGATAGGGTGTAAAACAGCCCAAGAAATTTGGGAAACAGTGGAGAAAACCTTCAACACTCAGTCATCAGCAAGAATTATGCATTACAAACGTCAACTTAACAACATTAGCAAGGATTCTATGTCTATGAGAGAGTATTTAACAAAAATCAAAACGCTATGTGACTTACTTGAAGTTGCTGGTCACAATATTTCTGAAGCAGATCAAGTTCTCACCATTTTAAGTGGTCTTGATGATGATTACGAGTCAGTTGTCACTATGCTTTCCTCCCAACCTACCACTCCATCAATTCAGCATATTCAGTCAACACTTATTGCTCATGAAGGAAGAATTGAAGCCAAGAAAACAAGAAACAGTGAGTATATGGTCAATTATGCTTCCACAAACAGAAATAAAAATCAAGAAAGGCCTCAAATCAATAAAACTGATCAAAATGTTCAAAGAAATACTCAGATGTCAAACAGAGGAAGAGGGAGAGGCAGGTTTGGTAATAATTCAAATAGAATTAAGTGTCAAATTTGTGAGAAATTTGGCCATACAGATGGAAAGTGTTATTTTAGGTTTGATCAAAATTTTTCTCTAAGTCAACAAGGAAATAACAACCAGAAATCAAACTATCCAAGTGCTAACATTGCTCAAGCAGGAACAGAAAAAAATCAAGACTCCAAAAATAATGGAGAGTCTAATACCAAAGTTGATGATATTCAGACTGAAGATTGGTTTCTTGATTCTGGAGCCACAAATCATATTACCAACAATCTGAACAACTTGAACGTTGGCAATAAAGAATATAAAGGTACACATTCTTTATTTATGGGTAATGGCATTTCTTCAAAAATTACTCATACTGGTACTGCTATGCTTAACAGTAAAAGAAAGTTATATTTAAATAATCTTCTTAGGGTACCAGAAATTAAGAAAAACTTGCTTAGTGTATCACAATTTGCTAATGATAATCAAGTCTATTTTGAGTTTTTTCCTCACCATTACACAATTAGAGATATTCTAAATAATGAAATTTTATTACAGGGTAATGTGCAAAATGGACTATATCTGTTCAATCCTGGCAAGAACAATAGAAATTGTGAAAGTAGATACTGGTGCAATTTCTCTAAAACTGGATGTACAACAGTTATGAATAAACTAGATTTGTGGCATTGTAAGCTAGGACATCCAAGTATTAACATTGTAAGGAATATTTTGAGAAATAACAATATTAAGTTTGATGATATATATCATAGTTATGTTTGTTCTGCATGTCAGTTAGGGAAAAGTCATAAGCTACCATTTCCAAATTCTCAAACTAAATATAGTAAACCATTAGAAATGGTAGCTACTGACTTATGGGGACCAGCCCCAATAACTTCTGATTATGGTTATAAATATTATGTTTCTTTTGTTGATTCATACTCAAGATATACATGGATATATTTCTTAAAATCAAAGGCAGATACAGCTAATGCTGTAATACAGTTTATAACTCAAGCAGAAAGACAAACAGGTGCAAAGTTAAAAATTCTTCAAACAGATGGAGGGTCAGAGTATAAACCTCTGAAAGAATATTTCAATATGAAAGGTATTCTACATCGAATGACATGTCCCTATACTTCTGAACAGAATGGGCTTGTTGAAAGAAAGCACAGGCATATTGTGGAAACAGGGTTAACTTTATTAGCTCAAGCCTCTCTTCCTTTGAAATTTTGGCATGATGCTTTTATTTCTAGTATTTTTCTTATTAACAGGTTGCCAACAAAAGTTTTGCACAATACAAGTCCATTAGAAAATTTATTCAATATCAAGCCAGATTATAATTCTCTCAAAGTTTTTGGGTGTCTATGTTTTCCAAATTTAGGATCTTACAATACTCATAAACTAAGTTTTAGATCTGAGCCATGCACTTTTATTGGATATGCTCAAAATCAAAAGGGTTATAAGTGTCTTACCAGTAAAGGTAAAGTGATCATCTCAAGACATGTAGCTTTCAATGAGCTCATTTTTCCTTTTAAGGAAGCTGAAGTGAAAACTACACAAAAAGTCTATGATGCAAAGGTATCTATTCCAGCTATTCCAGTTCATACTTTCAATCAAGCCAAAGTAATCAATTCACATCAGCAAGCTGTATCACCACTCCAACACACAGTGCTCAATAGAAAGCCAGATCAGAGTGATGCTTCACCCCAAAACACAATGCTCTCTGTTGAGCCAGGTCAGAATGAAAATGATGTCAGCAATTCTTCACCTAATCAAGAAAATCAGAGAATTAGTGATGATGATAGTTCAAAAACCAGTAGTGAAGAAAATATGCAACAAAAAACTGGACATCATATGATTACAAGAGCCAAAAGTGGAATCTTCAAACCAAAAGTATATAACATCAGTATTGAAGAAAGGGAACCTACAACTTATGAAGAAGCAAGCAGACATGCCCATTGGAAAGCTGCTATGGATGAGGAATTCTCAGCTTTAACCAAAAATAAAACTTGGAGCCTTGTAGAAAAACCTCACAATAAAAATATTGTTGGAAATAAATGGGTCTACAAAATCAAAAGAAGATCTGATGGATCTATTCTCAAGTATAAAGCAAGGCTTGTTGCTAAAGGATATGCTCAACAATATGGATTCGATTTTAATGAAACCTTCTCTCCAGTTATCAAACCCACAACAATTAGAATTATTTTAACTGCTGCCTTACATTATAAATGGGAATTGAAGCAGCTTGATGTCAACAATGCATTCCTTAATGGAGAACTTCAAGAAGAAGTATATATGCATCAACCACAGGGGTATGATAAGCATGACAGTAAACTTGTATACAAGTTACACAAAGCTCTATATGGATTAAAGCAAGCACCAAGGGTATGGTATGATAAATTAAAGCAAGCTCTTATTGCTATTGGTTATCACAATGCAAAATCTGATAACTCTTTATATTTTAAGAATGAAGGAGGTCACAAAACATACATTTTAGTGTATGTAGATGATCTTATTTTAACTGGTAGTAGCAGTTTAGAAATAATAAATGTCACCAAGTATTTAAATTCAACTTTTTCAATCAAAGACTTGGGGCAGCTAAATTATTTTCTTGGGATAGAAGTCATCAGAAAATCTGATACAAATATAATCCTTTCTCAAAGAAAATATATTTCTGAAATTTTAGTAAAAGCAAAAATGGATTTAGCAAAATCTTTGCCTACTCCTATGATTAGTAACTTAGGATTGTCTAAGCACAATGGAGACATTTTTTATGATCCTACATTATATAGAAGTATAGTTGGAGCATTACAGTATGCTACTGCTACTAGACCTGATATAACATATAGTGTAAACAAAGTCTCACAATTTATGCATGAACCTCATGATGATCATTGGAAGGTAGTAAAACGAATTTTAAGGTATCTTAAAGGGACTATTAATCATGGGCTATACTTTAGTACTAACAAAAACTTTGAGTTAAGAAGTTACTCAGATGCAGATTGGGCCTCCGATCATGATGATCGAAGATCCACAAGTGGCTTTATCATTTATCTGGGAGACAACCCTATCTCATGGAGCTCAAAGAAGCAACCCACTGTTTCTCGGTCTAGCACGGAGGCGGGATATCGAAGTGTTGCAAGTACCACTGCAGAGCTAATCTGGATCCAGACCTTGCTCAAAGAAATCAGCCTGCCTACTCGAAGTAAACCAATTATTTGGTGCGATAATCTGAGTACTATCGCCATGTCTGCCAACCCAGTGCTTCATTCTCGTACAAAGCATATAGAATTGGATCTATACTTTATACGAGAACATGTTATCAGCGGCAAATTAGAGATCAATCATGTTTCAGCAAGTCATCAGAGAGCCGACATGCTGACTAAAGCTTTATCAAGGAGGAATTTTGAGAGATTCAAAGAAGATTTCAGAGTTCGATGTATCAGGGGGAAAAGAAAAAACCCTAGCTGAAGAAAAAACCCTCGCTCTTTTTGACGGGGAGAAATAGAGTGAACAAACACAAATAGCAATCCTTTATATCACTCTTATAAGCATCTCCACCGTTGATCTATATCAACGGTGTATATTTTGTTTTCTTTTTATTTCGGATTACAGGCTTTCAGCCCATATACTGTATAAATACTTGTACTTTGTTTCTGTACAAACTATGAGAATGCAATAACATTTTTACAGTTTACTTCAATTACAACAATTCTTGATATTCTGACCTCATTAACTTCTGTGCAGACTGGAAAAGTATTTGCTTAAGTTCCGCGATATACTGCTTTTGTTGTACTAGGTGCCAAGATATTTTTTGCATGAATACATAATTCCAGAGCGATCATGGCTAGCTATTTAGCTAATAATAAAGATGCAGATGCACCACAAATGTAGGCCCTACATAAAGTCACTACTGGGTGTCAAATTTAATATTTATTTTGGAATGGGAAATATACTTGGGAAGACCATCGCCTAAGAAATGGGGATTGGAAAGGTTCAAATGGTGGGGACGTGATTTCGTTTGGTGGCCGTGATGAGATCAAACATATGATGATACTGCGGTAAAATTCTTTTACTTCTCTTTTTGCTAATATAACTCATAGCATCAATTTATTGACTTTATTCGATGTATGTCAGGGTTAGAGCATTGTAAATTCATAATATATTTTGTAAGAAAAATGGGTAATCCAAACCTTGACTACAAGGAGTTCATAGTATAAGTAAACCGGTCAATGTAGATAACATATAGAGCAAAATGTGTGATATTTATAGACATTTTTGTCATTTCAACGAATAGCATAGAAATCTGTTGTGTTATCGATGTGGAAATATTTTTCTGCATCAGTACATATGTTCAATTCTCTGAAAAGTATGTTTAGAAAGTCAGGGATCGACAACTTATTTGGGTGCAATTAAATAGTGACATCATATAACTGATTTTTGTCAATCCATTATGTTTTCTTCTTTAGGTCAAATTTAAAGATTTACATAAGCTTATTTGGGTAAAAATCAAAATTTGCTTAAATTAGTGTACACATTTTTCATTGCTTAAATTTGCAGTATTTTATGATTTTAGTTTCTTTATACTCCCTCTTTTTCAGCTACACTTGGAGATACTTTCTAAGGACATGCACGGGATTATTAATTTGGCAATTTATATACGAATATAGATAACCGGTTTGAATTTTAGTCATACCAGGTGACATATATATATGTGTGGTTGACAAGTGTAGATATATTTGAAAGACTGTTGTTATTTTTTATTTCATCTGTCTTTACAGTAATGTAGTTTGTTTTATTTCAAAATATGCACGTGAATTTGGATGTAAGTGGATGATTAATATAATATCTGGTGTTTATCCTGTGGACATTTTTTGTAGTCTTTA
This sequence comes from Allium fistulosum, assembly GCA_030737815.1. Taxonomy (NCBI): domain Eukaryota; kingdom Viridiplantae; phylum Streptophyta; class Magnoliopsida; order Asparagales; family Amaryllidaceae; genus Allium; species Allium fistulosum. The sequence continues at coordinate 405,844,745 of CM060908.1, read as the reverse complement.
TTCAGTGTTGGTTTTTGAGACATGCATTCATATATCTAGGACATAATGAGTGTGAAATTAACATTCGGTTGTAACTACGCACAATATCCACGTAGTTCATTAAGTGGAAATGTAGTGTTTTCTTTCCCAAGTAAATAATAATGTATAAATATGGTTATATTCTTAGAGAACTATTGTTTATGATATATTTCTGCACTGGCTTCTCTATGTGTTTTATAACATAAGCAATTCAAAAGTTCAAAATACTTTTGGTAAATATTACTATATCTAGCATGATTCACTACTGTGCTAAGCTGTATTCAACATTTTAAGACCAAATAAACAACAAGGAGACAACGATTAAACGGTTGATAGCCAATGACCAAGTGATTAAGAATAGTTACAAATAATTTAACAGAGATCTACTTTTATTACTTTTAAAAAGGATTAATCGACCTCCATGTGCCAACATTTCTTCTACTTTTTTTCTCAAACTAATATTGATAATTAAAGATGTACTGATTAAGCTATAATGCTGCTGCCATGTCCTAGATCTTTGTCAGAATTTAATAATGTGCTAAATCTAAAATGTTAACTTAATCCAGTTTTTAAATTTACATTTAAAAGTAGACTTACTTTGTGTACCTTTGGTTATTGTTTTCATGTACATTTCACTATGTTTTTTTCAATATTGTAAAATTGTAGTTTAATGATGCCTTACTTTCTATACCCTTTGTTCCCTTACCTTATTTACTTTATATTCGTTATGTCATTGATTTTCCTATTCTTCCATTTGCTGTGTAACTACAATATTTTCACCACACCCGTGTGCGGAGCACGGGTTCACACTAGTATATGTAAAAGAATAAAACGTTACGTATACTTCAACGTCATGTTGTAAGATCCAAAAAAAATCTTACAAACACTGTTTTTAATACCTATTTTCCATATGTCGTTTTTAATACCTAATTTTCCGTATGCACGTGCAAAAGCACTCGGTGTGTGCACCTCTCGAAACCTCTTTTTTTAAACAACAATAATAAAACTATTCCTTTTTTGCGGTGCTAAAAGCATGCATTATGGACTTAGCGCACCACGGTTGGTGGAAATCCGTCGATCGCACCTTATTGAGATGGTTGTCTTAGTATAATAATAATAATTGGAAATTGTGATATGCTCCTTATTTTCAAGATTAATATATGAAAAACCCTTCTCAAAACCAAGTTTCACATAACATCTCTGTTTTCGGTAAAAATGTGCATTTTAAAATGTACTTATATGCAGTTAGAGCTGTAAATATTCGCAGTTTAAAATGTAAATATTTGCAATTCTGGCTGCATATTTTTGTAAGACGAAAATTTACAGTTGTGACTATAAATATACACAACTGCAATTATTTGCACTTCCAGCTGCAAATTTTTGCATTAAAAATTGACCTTTTTTATAAGGAACAGAAATGAATACTGAAACTCGGTGTTTGAAAGAATGTAAAACATATATCTGGACAAATTTTCGAAGTAGGCTAGTTTATAAAACTATTTCGCGATAGGAGCCGGTTTTGAAACTTATTATCAAACAAGGCTGGTTTCTGCCTAGTCAGCAGCCAACTCAGCCATTTTGTAACTGCCACGAGAAAGCGCAACTATGAGTTGCGCTTTTCTTATTTTGTTCTTGGCGCAACTTTGAGTTGTGCCAATTTTTTTTTTATATTTTTCCCCTCTGCGCAACTCCAAGTTGCGCATGCTTCAACTTATAAGCATGCGCAACTCATAGTTGCGCATGCTATAATATAGCGTAGGCGCAACTATGAGTTGCGCCTGCAGGTAGCTGCTGTTAAAACAGAGCCAGCAGCTACCCCCTCTCTTCATAACCCCAAAAACATTTCCAAACTCCAAAACCCTCCTCATGCCCGAACCCACCACCTCCAAACCCAAATTTTAGCCAAACTCCACCAATTTTTCACAAAATTTACAAATTTCTTCTTCATTCTTCGATTAAACCAAAGCTACAACAATCCCTTCACCCACACTTACATTACCACTAATTTTTATGGATAATTGGGAGATTCCAGATGAAGTTTTGGTTCAATTTGTTGAACGGATGGAAGCTGAAAATGAATTTGTTCCTGAAACTCAGTTTGAAACAGTTCCTGAAGCTCAATTTGAGATAGTTCCGCCGGCTAATGGTGTTGTTGTTCAATCTGCTTTGGATAATCAAATCTGCTTAGGAGAAACGAATCAAAGACCGGGGAAACAAATTAGCGGCGATGGACGATTGAGACAAGATAGACATCCACTTTGCCACTGTGGAGATGTTTGTGAGGTAGTTGTATGCAAGACTCAAACAAATGCTGGACGTCGGTTTTACGGATGTGCCGGTTACCTTGATCATATAACTAACCCGAAAGGTGTAGAGTGTTGTAATTTCTTCAAATGGCTAGATCGTCCGTTGACCCCTAGGGGAGTGGAGTATGCGCTAGAGATGCAAGCCGAAGTGAGACGTTTGGAAAAGGAAAAAAGCCAGCTTCGACATCAAGTAGAATATTTGCAGTCCGTAAATCCAATTTGGAAAGGGGTCTAGTAAACTGGGTAATACAACTTTAATGTAAGGATGTGTATCAGACTTGTTCAATTGAGTTATGTATGCTTTAGTTTTAATGAATGCTGTATTACTTGGTTCTATTTTTGTTTGGTTGTTGTAATGGATGTGCAATCGACAATGTATTATTGTTTGTCTGTTATGTTTATTTGCCGATAGATGTAAAACTGCGGAAAATTCATATAAAAGCTGGGTATAAATAAAATCAAAGTAACATAAGATAGCAAGTAATTTAAATGTTTGACATAGGATAGTTTTTGATAACAAAGTTGCGTACAGAATAAAAATACAAGTTATACAGTTCAGGATTGACAGAAGTAGTAGAAACAAGTAAAATATTTATTGCTTCCCACACGTTCTTCTCTTATGACCCAAGTTACCGCATTGTCCACATCTGTCCTGTCTTCTGTCATCCATTTCGTCCATGACTCCCCTTATTCTTGTGGACCTCGGTCTTCCTGTATTCCTTCGCGTTGGCGGCGGGATTATAGTAGGGCCTTCATGTACATCCCAATATCTGTTGTCGGGTACTGGATGAAAGACCGGAGAATAACTATGTCTATAACTGTCTACCGTAAACCATGAAGAAATAAGATCATGGTAAGCTCTGTTCGCTCCTCCTCTACATCGTGCGCATGCAGCTAAAACATGGGGACACGGAAAATGGGTTAGAATAGGAATATTGCATGAACAGCTGCAGCTGTCATTGGCAATATTTACTGTGTAGTTGCACGCGTTTGTGTCTATTACTTGCCACTCCGTTAAGCTGAACCTGCTAATGCTCATAGTACGTGCTTCTGCTAAATTTTTTTCCATCATTTTGTCATAATTAGGCGTTAGCGTAGATGCGTAATCCATTCCATCCGTACGTCTTTTGTAGAAGTAGCTATTAAGACGATGAAAGGTACGTGCCACTAACGTCTTTACCGGTAACGATCTTGCACCTTTAAGAACTCCATTAAAACTCTCCGAAGCATTGGTAGTCATCATACAAAAACGTTCACCGTTGTCCTTGTAAAGAGCCCACTGTTCATCCTTATGTCGGAGACTTCTATCAATCCATCTGTCAGCAGCCGGACTCACATTTTTTAGTTGGTCTCTGAGTTCTTTGTATGTTAACTCATCTCTTGCTTCAGCAGAAGCATGAAATAAGTTTTGCAAAATCTTACTACCAAAACCAGCTTTTTTAAAGTTTGCTTTCAAATGGCGTAGGAAGAAACGATGATGATGTGCTCTTCTCCACTTCTCTTGCAAGGCGGTTGGAATTCCTTTCATTCTATCGGAAATGAATGTAATGCATCTTGCATTTAAAGATGGAATTAAGTATCCCATGCATGAAAAAAACCAACCCCAAGTTTCCGCCGACTCCATCCTTACAATAGCGAATGCCAAAGGGAAAAGAGAGTTGTTTGCATCAACTCTTGTAGCTACAAGCAATGTACCTTGATATTTACCATACAGATGTGTTCCGTCAGTAGAAAGAACCGGACGACAATGCTTGAAACCTGCAATGCTCGGTCCGAATGCCCAGAAAGCCCCCCAAAATTGTACTCCTTCTGTATGTACATGATAAACAGTACCCGGATTGCATTTCTGTATAGCACGAAGATACTGAGGCAAGTCATTGTACGAAGATTCCCAATCGCCAAATATTGTAGACACCGCTTTGCTAAGTCCTTTCCAGGCTCTCATGTAGCTTATTTGAATTTTGTAAGTGTTTGCCATAAGCTCTTGGACAGATTTCGCAGTGTAACTTGGGTTCGAACGAACATGTGGAAGGACTTTGGTGCAAATGAATTTGGCTGTTGCTTGTTTGTGGTTTGAGTTGATGATTGGATTTGAGCAAGTGTGATCACCACCGTATTTTTTTATCATCCACCACCCAACATGATCTCTTTTAGACACAATAGCGTGAAGCCGCCATGGACAATTAGCATCAATATCACATATAGCAGTGAACTCTCTAGCGCGGGACTTTATGTTTTTAAATGGAACTGAACACTTTATCGACCATTCGCTTATATGTTCAATTAAAGATTCCTTCGATTTAAAAATCATACCAACTCGAGGGCCCTTCTCCACACATTCCAGTCCGAACATTTCATCGGTAAATTGACATTCCTGCACAATAGATCTTTCCATTATTGTATCATTGCATTGGTCATCGTCTAACGGTTCTTCCATCTCGATATGCTCATCAGTGTCAACAACTTCCTCTGGAATATCATCTAAAGGAGCGTCATTGTTAACATTCATAGATTCGATCCATGAGTCATCTTCGTCAAACGAAGCAGCAATTTCCATGCTATCCAAATGGGAAATTTGGATATCGACATTTCCACCCTCCATGTCCTCGGTGTCAACATCTTCATCTTCAATTTCATGCAAGTAGTCGTTTGAATTCGGGGTTGGAATTGACTGTGGAGGATACGATGGATAAGGAAGGAAACCATACCCGGGTGACTGCGATGGATATGCCATGACACCGTACCTGTACACAAACAGTGGACTGTTAAGTACAAAAAACATGAGTAAAACATTAAGAAGCACATAAAAGCATACCCAACTGCTTGTGCGTAAACGTTCGGTGGCTGGTAAGAGTAGTGTGGGTAATACAGTTGACTTCGCTCAGCAGTATTACTAGGTCCGGGTTGACTTGCATAATCAAAGATTTGAGCTTGCTGTTCAGTTGTATTTACCACCTCCGTCTTCTTAACATACAGCTCAATTACTTTCATCCCCACACAAAACATAGAATCGACGTCGTCGTCGTCGTCATTTACCTCAATAGCAATTGGTCCATCATCCGTTACCCATTTACTTACCAACGAGATGTCGAACTCCGTAGAAGCAATCTTTGTAGCTTTGTAAATTGCAGTTTTCAGCTCAAGAAAATTGCAACCCGTCCTAACTTTCGATCCCTTATGTTTTCCACCAACATAGGTTGGCTTGCTATTTTCATCGACGAGTAAATCGCCGTCATAGTGACAAATAATCGGCACGGTAGTCATTGATCTATCAAAATTACAGAAAGTTAAATGTCAACACTAGATCTATCAAATTTAGTGGAGTAGGGTTTCGATTCTTTACCTCAAGTGTAGATGAACGTGCAATCTTTTGTTATCCTTCGTACAATTAAATGAGTTTGAGTGGAATGTTGTGTTGCTGGTAGTAAAAATAATGGAAATGGAGGCTAGGGTTTTCTGAAAGAAAATGGGTTTGTGGAGTTGTGATGTTTATATACCAGCAATTGGGCCAGGAGATAGCCCAAGTATACAGGCGCAACTCAAAGTTGCGCTCGAACGAAATTGATAGGCGCAACTCATAGTTGCGCCTAGTATATTCTTGAAAGCGCAACAACAAGTCGCGCCTGCAACTTTCCAGAGAGATATATGGGCATTTCTGATAACATCATTTCCAGTTTCCAGATTTCCATCAATTTTCGTATAACATCATTTCATTCTAATAACAACAACATCAATTTTCATATAATAACAACATAACGGTACACCATTTCATTCAAATAAGTGAAATATTTCATACAGAACATCATATTTCATATGACAACATGTTTTAAGTCAATAGTACAACATCGCAACACCTACATACCAGCAAGTTTCAAGCCATTACAACTTCAACACAAAGCAACCAAAATACAGACCAACACAACCCTATCTTCTTATGTTTCTGCGATCGCGTAGTGTCATTTGAGTTTGGGTCGGAGGCGGTTGAGATGGTCCAGCTTCAACTATTTCCTACCCCGGTTGACACCTTGTGAAGGACCCCCCGTGCCTCTAAAACGTCTTCTTTGGTAGGTACGACCAAAAGCCTGGGGCGGACGAGGCACATACGGTGGTGGTCTTTCTAGCTTATGCCTACCAAGAAGTGACTTGATAATCTCCTTGATGTTGAAGCACTTTCCTTGTACTCTGTCCTCATTTGCAGGATCTGCCAGGACATCGTCAACCTCATTGGAAATCATATACAACCCTTGAACCTACAACACAAGAATCAATGATGCGAGTAAGTAAAGCTTTATGCAGAAGTTCAAAGGTTTGAACTTATAAACACGTACCAAATCACGTTCCACCGGTCCCCGTGGAGCATATCTGGGCAGTCTGGTTGACGATTCTTTAAGAACAAATCGCCGTGTGATATGCCAGTACCAACTGTAGTATTGTTCGATTGAAATTCTTGGTACGTGTTCAGCCTGAACGTGATCCAACCTGTGATCCCACCTTGCGACGTACGTGTTGTACAAGTCTCTATTCCAACCGTGCGGAAAAATCTGCTCGGCTGGATTCGGTATATGCTGACGAAGGCCATATTGCCTCAGCACTCTATCGGGGTAGTGCATGGCTACACTTTGCAAGCAAATAATCGGGGTCCTTGCATACCAACTATGCTCCCCGTCCAAGCAAATAGGCGGCAGATCCTGTACGATCTCAGCCGTGTATGGCGTCCAGTCAACAGCATGCTCGTCCATAACATCGAGCTCATTGCGATAGAATGTAGGATGACGTGTTGGATTATCTCGCCAACGTCTATCTCCGGTCCATCTACAGTCATAATAAAAAAAGTGTGTGGATATTGGTAGAAATCCAAAAAAAAATTCATTGTAAGTTTCGGGTTGCTTTTACCTTGCCCCATAAGGTAATCCTGCAGCGACGTTGGCACGAACATTTGGTCGTCCAATAGAAATACGCGTCCAAGACCATACCTGCATATTATCAGTGTTAAGAAACGTCTTTCAAAATATTTCATAAATTTGGTACACCAATAAGTCAAAACAAACATACCTGCAGAAGTGTTAGGCAACCAGCTAACCCGTTCGTTTTTCTTAGTGCCACATTATCCAACTCCTTGTACAATGCGCACAAAACCGCGCTACCCCATGAATAATCGGAAATGGTAGTAAAATCCTCCAGCAAGTACAACCATTTAACGCTAACTCTACCCTTCGAATGGTTCGCAAAAAGACGGGATGCTATAAGAAGCAATATGACAGCCCGTGTAAACTGTTCTATCTCCTCAATAGATGAATCGACCGAAATCTCCCTACCGATTATAAGGTCATTTAGCCATTTGACCTTCAACTCTCTTCTATTGACAACCGCTTCAGGGGGTGGAATTTCGCCAAGCAAATGTTGGCATACCTCATCGGCGTCCACGTTACCACCGTAATTCAATACGGCGCCTTCAATGGGAAGGCCAAGCAAAATAGATACGTCTTGCAGTGTAATTGTCATTTCTCCCACCGAAAAATGAAAAGTGCAAGTCTCAGGTCTCCATCTATCGCTTAAAGCTATGATTAATGACCTGTCGAATCTGATATATTTGATCTGCATGAAAAACCAGAATCCGGCTTGATGTAGTAATTGTTGAACACGTTGATCTCCAACCATCTCCATCAAATCTTCAAAACTTTGCGAATGATCCAGACAATCCACCGGTTTTACACTCTGCAAACAAAGGATTATAACATACATTTTATTCAAAATGCGACATAGCTTGCAAAAATTTACTATAATTACAAAACAATTAATATTACCCTCATTTAACTCTTCAACATTAGAGCGGTGATTATCCTGCATATAAAGCACGCTACCGTCTACCGGTCCGCTTTCCGGTTCTTCAAAGTTCATGCAAAAAAACCATTTTTTACAAATCGTTTACAACCAATTAGTGATTCAACGGTTCACATTGGATTACTACGATGTACAACATGCTATTTGAAAATATTTCTAGAAAATACAACCAAATTATAAGCAAATAACAAATAAATCAAAAAACTAGGGTTTAGAAATTACCAAAATCTATTTATGTTGAAGAGGATCCCGCTTCCATTGTTGTAGCTTTGGTTTAATCGAAGAATGAAGAAGAAATTTGTAAATTTTGTGAAAAATTGGTGGAGTTTGGCTAAAATTTGGATTTGGAGGTGGTGGATTTGGGCATGAGGAGGGTTTTGGGGTTTGGAAATGTTTTTGGGGTTATGAAGAGAGGGGGTAGCTGCTGGCTCTGTTTTAACAGCAGCTACCTGCAGGCGCAACTCATAGTTGCGCCTACGCTATATTATAGCATGCGCAACTATGAGTTGCGCATGCTTATAAGTTGAAGCATGCGCAACTTGGAGTTGCGCAGAGGGGAAAAATATAAAAAAAATTTGGCGCAACTCAAAGTTGCGCCAAAAACAAAATAAGAAAAGCGCAACTCATAGTTGCGCTTTCTCGTGGCAGTTACAAAATGGCTGAGTTGGCTGCTGACTAGGCAGAAACCTGCCTTATTTGATAATAAGTTTCAAAACCGGCTCCTATCGCGAAATATTTTTATAAACTAGCCTGCTTCGAAAATTTGTGAATAAAAAAATGGTAGGCGGTATTCCACCTGAGCAATTCTACGTATGTTGCCATTTCAGCATAAACCTAATTTTCCGCACCTTTTTAGTTTGCCAAAAACTAATGATAGTGCAATTGAGATTGGAAACAATCTAAACTGCCGACTCCGTAAGCACCTTTCTAGTGGAAATTGCAAAATTTGCAGAGAGTACTCACATCATTTTCGGTGAGTTTCGAAATTCAAACCAGTGGTACATATTGGAATGTAGAAGGGAAATCGCAAAACGATTACGACGGATATAGCGAATATCATTATCATATCTTTTTTGCTTGGATTTGGAAATGAAGTAAGTACGCATGATCTCTTTTAAGAACTATTGTGGTACGATTGATAATCCTGATGTTTTCGGGCATACAGAGTCATGGTCATCGTATTTCAATATTTATCCGTATGCTGTGATCAATTGTTTTTACGTTATATTCCATTTTCTACCATGCGTGTAACACAATGTCTGTATATACCAAATCAACCAAAGTAGAACCAAAGAACTTGTGATTGGACAAATGATGACAAAACGAGGGTTATGTTAAAACTTAAAAAGGGAAGTTTTGTTAAGCATCTTTGGAACACCACAAAAATTATTGTTAGAAAAATTTACAGTTTTTTCTATAAACATTTGCAGTTAAAATTGTAAAACTTCACATATTTGTCCAATAAAACTGAAAATATTTACAAAACTTTAGGGCCCGTTTGGTTTCATTTTGTATTTTGAGTTTTGTGTTTTCAACTTGCACTAAGAAACAAGAGAAGAAGATTTATAATTCTTGGCCGTTGCGACGACCAACGGACAACGAAGTAGTTGGATTGTTCCCCGTGCTTTTCTTATCTCTCGAAACACGAAAAACAAAATAAATTTGTTTTCTATTTTACATGTTAATTTCATTTTTCAAAATCGTTTGTTTTTCAACAATGCATACAACGGACGCGCTTTTGTATAGACGAAAACACAAAACTAAAAACGACAAGCCAAACGGAGCCTTAAATTTTCACTGAAAATAATTACGGGGTGTTTCGTAATTGTTTTTGAAAAGGGACAGAAGTGCAGTAAATTTGAAAATAAGGACGGGCCTTGATTTCCACTATATTAAACCCCTATGCACTGGATATTCTTCTCCCTCACACTTCAAGTTTGAGTGCTACAACACAGTTCCTAATGCCAGATATATATTGCTTGCTAATGCCACATATATATTATTTGCTAGATCATATTGTAGAAGGTCTATATTACTTGGACACAACGAAACCATGTTGAAATTATACAAACACCACAAAAATTAACAACACATAAATAGTAGACACAGCAAATGTTCACATTATTGTTCATCATGTCCAAAAAAAGGCAGTAACTCTGTATCTGCAAAGACTGATCGTCACATGCTATATTTGATATACATATATGGTGAAAACTACACAATTTTAATGCAAATTATGCAATCTCAGTTCAGATCCAACTCCAAGCCAAATTTCTATGATCAAAATTTGCAAATCTTGGTTTAACTTTTGTTCTTGCATTTTTCCATTGCTCTTGGAGCTGGGTAAGAGCACAAAATTAAAATTTTAACTCACGATAATTATAATGCTATACCGCATGAATTTTAATGACATATTTTGAGTCTTGAAAAAATCGAGTAAATAATATTCTTACCAAGACATATGACTTTTGGCCTAGGACTGTAATACCTAAAAAGAAAATCCATTGGCATCCTTACCGGTGAAAGAATATCCGTTGGCGTCCTTACCAGTGAAAGAATATCCAATACCCAAAAGACATATACAAATAGAGATATGATGGTTTCTGCATTCGAGAAATACCCTTTGTGTTCAGTCAAGATAATAATATGTATTATGTGTATTTAGTTAAATGAATTGTTGAGATTTGTACCTTTTTTAATGAATTAGGCACAAATTTGTTAAACGGTATATTCAATTATTCATTGCCTTTTTTTTCATTTTTCTTTTTTGCATTTGTTTGAAAATTGGCATCGAAACAATTTTATGTTAAGTCATGTGTGTATCACTATCAATAGTCAACGGATAATCAACAATCCGATCTTTATCATATATTTGCAGATACCAATATTTTGTATCCAAAAATGATTTCGGATACGAATATAGATATAGCACAATCCATATTTGAATGTATCCATTGATATCTACAAACATCATGTAAGCTTACAATGAACATAATATATGAAGCTCAACAGAGTAGCTAAGTAATGATCTTTTTAAATAGGAAATTAAAGAAATTAGTTAATTAATAATTTTTTTCCAATGAACATCACCAAGAAGCATCAAATCACCGTCTTTACCTTCGTAAGTTGGTAAACCATTCACATCCTGTCCCCATCTGTATCTACATTAGTTGGTAAACTATTCGTTAAATCAAAATAATGGATGGTATTATGCATGTAAAGCTCAATAACCAAATAGTTTAGTTATTCTTCTTTGTAATGATTTTTTCATTGTATTAAAATGATCTTCAGAAAGTCTAAATGGCCACTACGGTTCTCAATAAATTGATTTTCAGTTTTTTTTTTCTAGAATAAAAAATAGGATTTTATGTAATATAATTAGTGAGTGTATGGTGGTGTTGAGACTAATGTTACTTAAAGGGTTTCTTTGAGGGGTGAGTTTTATGAAAGGATACACCCATAAAATTTGACAACTGCTTATTTTAGTCTGTAAATTTAGAAATAAACTCAACACGATAATTATTATAGATTAGTCTATCAAGAAATAGCACTAAAAAGAGTCACTAGTCCAAATTTAAAGCTCGAAGGAGGAAAATTTGATCCTCTAAGCAGAGGATCAAATCTCGTCCCTCTACATTGACCTTGTTCATAAGTGCTTTCTTCTTGTTTGATATTGGATATTGACTTAGATGCTTATGGACCACTAATTTGCATAATTATTTCACTGGTAGACTACTAAATTAGATTATGTTTCTGCTCACTAAGAGCATCTCCAACGGCTATCTATTATAATCCTTGATTTTTCGAAATGAAGAGCTACACTAAATATATTCTCAAACCTTCTTCCATTTTGTCAAAAAAATTATATTCATTCGAGAATTTCATTTACCAAAATGGAGAGGTTACCATTCATTTGACTCTTCATTTCAGCAAATTGGAGAATGACTGGGGGATGAATTGTAATTGGTTTTCCAATTTGCGAAAAAGAGAGATCAGTTGATATCATGACTGAAGATGCTCTAAAAGTCTTTTAGAGATAAAAGGTAGAAGTGTTTTTGTTTTTATTAAAACTTTTTACTTGTAGAAATTGACAAATTTGGTTTAACGAAGCACACATATTAGCCAAAATTGTAAAAATAACAAGTTAAATTTACTTATCAATGCTTTGCACATTGGAAGTAAAAAAGCAAAAGTCATTTGTTGTGGCACAACCGAATAAAATGTAAAATAAAAACAAATAAGATTAGAGGGTTAGTAAATAGCAATTGAATATTTGGATTGCATGATTTCTTTTGGATCTCTGTAAATAGTAAAAGAAGCTATGTAAAACAATAACATATTATTTTGATAGAGATCTCGAGTTGGGATATCAAACTGAATTTCAATCGAAATTTTTATATGTCAGACGAGATTGATTGGAAATGAGATATGAACAATATTTGATGTTTTGTCACTAGAATACAGTCAAATGTGTCTTTTGTTCTACATCTAAACCAATCAATGGTCGAAGGTAATTTTCAAGTAGTTATATTTATGCTTTTATTTGGAGCATTATAAGGTAATAGTTCAATATTTAGATGATTGTCAAATGTTCATTTTTCGAACAAATTTGCACTAGCCTCCATTTAGTAGTTTCAATTAGGGATGTTTGCAAAGTTTAAGAAAACGTTGTTTTTTTTTTCCAATTCAGTCGTAGGAGGATATATTTAGTGCTCTAACTACAGCATCAGAAAATTTCTCGAAATTGCAGATTATCAACTCATACTCACTGTCTGTAATAAGAATGACCTTGCAACATTATTCAACCTGTAGAAAAACATGCTTGGATAGTGATAATTGTCCATTCACATAACATGGTTGACGCAACCTTTGTGTAACCCAATTATTCTTATGTCTTGGTCATACATTAATTCATATTGTCCATAGTTGGCTATATACCCAGCCATGATATTCTTAATAAATAGTTGATTGTTTGATTCATTTAGCCAACACCTGAATTTTCATTCCTGATGAACAATGGCCAGGTGCACTGCATATAAAATAATTAGCTCCTTTCTTCAAAGTGAACGTATCGTTTCCAGATGATGACGCGGGTCCTGCTGCTTTGCACCTTCTGTAACCCACTGCGCTAACAGGTACCACATTATGTACTCCACTGTTGTAGTTAAACACTGCCACATTTAATAACTTATAGATTACACATAAAATTTAGATTGCTATTATTTGCAACAAGAAGTCTAAATTCTTGTTGCTTATCACTTATTAGAATTTTTGCTTATAATCAAAATTTTGTGCTTAATGAGTGTAGTAATAAAATAAGAAACATTAAAAGAAACTCAATGAGCACAAAGAAACTGCTCAAAACTTATTAGTTATTAATTTCTCCAAACCACTTGTCATAATAAGCGTTTTACATTTTTTATTCAGCATCAGACATTTTATAACACTTATATACAAAACATAAACATTATGTTTAATTTTCTTAGTAACGGCCGTGGGGCCTTCATTAAAGATTGATCCAATTTGAACAATATGTTGCTGACGTAGTGTTAATACTTGTTTCTTACCGCTAATATGTTTAGGATATATGTGTGTGTGAGTGTGTGTATCAAATTAATGGCACCTAAAATAGTCTCCCTGTTATATAGTGCATGGTATTGACCAAATAGTCTGTTTATTTAGGTTTACTAGCCCCACCAATAGTTATAATTTAATTTTGAAAAAATCTATTGGGACACAAAATATAAATACGATTGGGGATCCAATGGATCTCCACCGTTGAATTGGCTTCTGATCTCCACCTCTCATATAAGGACAAAAAATCAAACGGTCTATGTCTTTTGTGTCATCAATTGTATTTTATTTTGTATCCAAATAGCCGGCTCTATTAATTTTTATACGTTGTTTATGTAGGGCATATCTTAAACATTGGTATGAAGCAAACTGTGTGTATGTTATATCAACTAACCAAATTAAGAAATTATGTGATGAGTTGATAGAGGTAAAAAGAGAGAATAACCAAGAGTGTCTCCAGCAGAAAATGTCTTGCCATTAGCCCAATCCACATAGGAAATTGAGAATCCCCAACCTTGAGAATCTCCAACTACATGTGTTGCAGCAAAAGTGTAATGCGAATAATATATAATAGCCAAGATTGTTAAGAAGAGGGTTTTAGTAATGCAACTTGATGTTCCCATACTGATTATGTGATATGAAGATATCAAGTTTCTGTATAGTATTTATAGCATATGGGAGAGAAGTGGGCTCTGCCATTATATAAATATAGCATTATGTGTTTATTTGCATGTTAGGTGAAAGATTTTCATATCCAAAGTCATATCAGAATGCATGTTTTGTAGCACATCAAAGATTACTATATCTACTAACTATCAGCTTGCATAATGCACTATTGTAATAATAGAATTTTGAAGATTTTATAAGGAAATAAAAGGAGGTGAATAACTATAACTGAATTTTCTGATAGTTAAGTATTAACATTCATAAACCGTATTCCTTCATTTAGAATCTGGATGAGCTTGAAGAATCAAAGGAGGCAAGAAACTCATCCTTATTTGACCATTCCAGTAAATGGTGCATGTAATCATTTATGGAAGATAATTAAATAAAATGTGGAACCCAGTGCACGAGGCTCCCGCACAATAACACGCTATGAGGAGATTGATAATGTACGTAGTTTTTTCCTCGCATTGCGAAGAGGCTGTTTCCGGACTCGAATCTGAGCGTCCAGATCATCATGCGGGTGACTTAACCGTTGCGCCAAAGCTCCACCTCATGGAAGATAATTAAATAACCAATTTATTTTTTTAATATATTTTTGTGGTGGCTTCCTAAGGTTTTCGGTTGCCTTTTTAATTTAACGATCATTGATGAAGCTGATGTCACTGACGATGATATAATCTTTTCGCTTTTTAAGGAGTGCTGCATATCTTCAAATACACAGTTGATTGTTTTTACGTGAACCAATAGCAATTTGAAACATCTCATTCAACTTTTATTTTATTGGTTCCGTCAATGTTAGTGGGATCTAGTGCAGGATGCATTTGAGTTTGGGTGCCATCCACAAAGCAACCCCACTATGCATCAGTGTACATTTTGATTATGAATAAACTTGCTTTAGTTTTATCTCTACTTTTGGTCATAAATGGCTTTGCTCAGTCCACCGATCCAATATACTAATCCTTAATTTCAACCATGTCCGGATGAATTGACTATGACGCCAGCATCTAACTCCTCCTATCTCTTTGCATCTCTATATCTCTATTGATTACATTAAACTCAAAATTTCAATCTTCGAATGATTTATTTGTACTCAACTCATTGAGGTATTTTTAAAATTATCTATGACATTTCATTTGTATTACCTTAGTGTACATATGAGTAAGGAATTCTTTTTTATTCATAAAACTTAGTAACATTCAAGAAAAATAAACTAATAGAATTCTTATTTTGGATAAAAATTATACATGTGAACTGAAAGAAATTCTATTGAAGATTAATGATAATTTTAAAATGCTTAGTGTTTTGTGCATTTTTTATTTTATAATTTATCCTATAATAGAACAAAATGCTTCAGTTAAATAACATACAAACAACCACGAACGTGCACACATCATACGCCGTCAGTATATTGGTGTTCTACCCAATATTAATGAAGAGTTTTGATATTGCTATACAATATTTGAAATAGAAATGATTAACATATAGTACTTATAGGCGAATGAATGCTATGATAATTTCCAAGCCAGTACAAAATCAATATGAACTGAACATAATTAATTATCATTGCAACTGTTATGCAATTCAACCAAAAACATACTGTTTATCAACAATAAACATGATTTACTGCAATAATTTCTCTACATGAGTCAAACATAATCTGAACTCTAACTATAATTTTATGCACCGAAATCATCTGAACCTTGAATATTCGTTGTCGAGGGCTATGAATGTGCATTAATTGCTCATATTGTTGATCTGGCGTAAGCGTAAAAATTAAGTTGTTCAGCTACCCATTCGGTGACAGTTATTCCAAATTCTTCTTCATCTTCCACTCAAACTGCAGTTAAATCAATCAGAACTTCGAACTTATTTTCATTAAGTAGAGCAAAGAATCCTCTCAATCATCCGATTCTATATCACGAAATGGTAAAGGTACGGTTTTTACTGCCCTGAACTTGCCTACATTGTTCAAGTGTTCATTTTCCAACCTGTGAATTGAAACAAAGTTTAAGTTCAGTGTTAGCTAGTTTAATATCATATTTGTCCTTCGAAGCTCGTTTGTTGATGTAAATCTTTAAGTTCGTGTGATTGTTCAATTTGTTTAGGTTAAGTTGCACCATAATTGATCCAAAGGATGGATCTATAACTGCATGCTATATATAACAAAAGGTAAATTGACTTTGTTGTGCAGATTTATGAATATTGTCCTTATTTTAATTCCCTTTAAAATATGAAATTTCTAACAAGTTAGGATATTAAAATACCTGTAAAAATTCCAGTGTCCTCTTCGTGTTATTTCCATTGATGCTATAAGGAAATCAATCATTCTATTCTCAATAGGACCCATGTTAATACGAGAAATGTTTTCAATCCATGTAAGCCGAAGTACAAAATTGATAACCTATATACACATATCATAAAATGAGCAAGTGGTAGTAAATGGTGTATGCCGGTTTAAGATTGGTTCAATAATATGATACTTACCATAGATGCATAGTAAATGTTCTTGTTCTTTATAACAAGATCATCTCTAAGGCAAAAATTCTTAGACTTGAGGTCGAAGAGTCCCCAGTCTTTGACAAAATCCCAGTACAATTGATAGATCGTAGCACCTGCTGATACAAAAATCACTACCACAAGCCAAAATGGTGTGGGATCTATAGCATATTTCCACCTGACGGCTGCTGCTAGCATAGCAGATACATATTTTCCAGCATTTGCAAGGTGATTAAGGTCATAATCTTCCTCTATGTATCTTCTCACACACTGAAACTCGTTACCAGGATTTTATTACAAATTTGCATTATGTTTGTGCACATATATGTGCGTGCGCGCGCACGCGCGTGCATTTGACACTGTCCCAAATCTTAACAGTAAACCATTGGGATATATATATATATATATATATATATATATATATGATTTTCTCAGCTCCTCCTTTTTTACTTAATTATTGCTAATCGTATGTCATGCGTTCATGATAGCAATTTGTATACAGTGTTATAGATAATGATGAAAAAAAAAGTAGAGGCAAAATGTACCTGCATTGCACGGCAATAATAGGGGAGAAATGAGATAACATAAGCCAATAGTTTGTATTGCTTACTGGTACTGCAAGTCTCATATGGATCAGACTTCAGCAAACTAGCAACAAAATAGCACGACGTGAACTCCATATGCTTCAAAAGTGGTATCTGCAAGAATATTGATGTCATTTAGTGAAATTGGATTGATCAAATTGTTTTGCATCAGGGATAAATTTTCAAGATACTAATAGATAAAAAGTATATATATACACCAACATGAACATGGTTACCTGACTAGTAAGTTGATCTGCCATGAAAAAGTCCACCATCACCACCTGAAAACATATTAGAATTTAGAACCTCAATATATGGTTATAAACGATCAATTGTGAACCATTTTGTAGTTTACAGGTACAAGAGTCCTTACTTTGTAAAATGGGGTGAATATGATATTGCGCATCACTCGCAAGAAGCAATAACGGGTAGAGCGGTAAAGAACATTAAATGGGCAAATAAGGACAACTATAAACATCTGAAAATAAAGAAACAATAGCTTAATTGGTAAGTATATATAAACATAATATGTCAAGCTAATAGTTACTGACATCGTCTTTTGATCTGCAAACGTTGGAATTCACAGCTTTGTGTTTTATGTTTTTTTATAAGATAAAAAATGATTTAGCATATTCCAGTACGTGATAATATATACCAAGGTCAAAAAGTGGATAATGTCTACATTATATAATATAGGATACTTCTTTTTAACTTTGGGGATTTGCTTCAGTAGTTTTAGCTTAAAATTTTCGCAAAAAATATGTTATATTGCATCAAAATTATTTTGATTATTTTGTGAGCAGTGGTTACCAGTAGAAGAGTTCCAGGTAATGCATCAGCATGATTTCTGGCGAAGAAGTCGGAAGATTTAAGCACAAGTTGAGTGACCATTGCAGCGATAACAATAGTCATGAAAGATGTACATATGAGGAAAGCATCCCTATGTTTTAGTGCTGTGCTTGGTGAGAAGTCAAATATAAAATTTTGATTTATCCTCTTGCTTTTCCACATCAACAGGTTGCAACCATATAGGAAAATATGCAGACTTAGAAGTGCGAACATACTGCATATGCAAAACAAACACCACGGTTCAGGTTCCTGATTTTACTGAATTTTTTGCTAAACAAGTATTGAAAAAAGAAACAAAATATGTTGCAGAATTTGCAACTTGGAAGGTTTGTAATTCATTCTTAACTTATATTCATGTTGCATGGTACTTACTACCTACTACTGTTAGGATCAGCGGTACATTTATTTATGCTGTTGTTGTAGATTTAGTGTATGGTGCTATTAGGATTTATTTATACCTTTTATTAATGCTGTACATGAATATGAGAAACATAATGTTAAGGATTTTGAGTGCAGAATAGAGCAATCTACAGATGCTATGCAACTATAATCTTGATTACATTTATGTTTCTAAGTTACCAGAATACAAGACTTTCCTTCAGGTATCCTTTTTAGTTAAGGAAAAAAAAACTGTGCTAGTGTGAAACGTTGTTACTGAGTTGGATCTAGTGCTTTTAATCATATGAAATCATTATAGAAACAAAATGACAGCTCATACTATAGTGGTCGTTTATAATTTGAATTTCAAGGATGTTCAGGCTCAGGATTTCTAGCACATCAAAGACAACTTAAACAAGTAACCCTTTTTTTCCTTTTCTTTTTTGAGAAACAACTAACGTATGATATACAGACATGGTTATCAAGTTTTCTATTCTGAAACATTGAAACTAAGCTGAAAGGTGGTTGCAAAATTTAAGAGTCCAAGACTAAGATGGAAATAGTTTCACCTGAAAACAGGATAAACAATTTCAATGTAGCCAGATTGAGACGACCATGATGAGAAGATACCAGAAATATGTGCCAGTATTGCGTATACACTAAATAAAGCTATGAAACTACCTGTGAACAAACCTGCAGCACAAAACACACATCAAGTCTGCAGAATTGGCAATTAGCTGTTTATTAGGCTGTTTTGTTTTAAACACTTTTTATGGGCATTTTCCGGATTCAATATATTGATTTTTCTTTCCTCTATAAATTTGTTGTGTATTTTTTTAATGAGAAATGTGCTCAATATTTTGGCATTTTGCAGTATGCATTGGAGGTTCTGCTACATCTAAGATTCAGCACTACCAAACTGTAAGTAACAAATTCTCGACTATCAGTATTGACTTATATTTGATATGTTCCTGCAATGACTTACAGGTGTAAAATTGATCTTGCTGTTCTTAAAATGTTTCTGACTTAAAAGCAACAAAAAATTTATTATGTGGGGCCAGGCACATACAGGTGGGTGTCTTAATCTTGCATGTGATGTTCAACTATGACAAAGTGATATTTCTTTCTTGTTAGCTTATTACCCATTTTATCAGCGCACCATACACTAATGTCTGAGGTGATGCTGAGCATTGCCAAAAACACCTTATTATTATTTGCTCTCCCTCTACTTTTTTTTCCTTGATGCGAATAACTTATCTTGTAAAATGTCTTTGATGTAATTTCATAGAACTTGCGGTTTTTAAATAAAATTTAACCATTTCTTACACCTCATCTCACATTAACTTGGTGCTGTATTTGCATGATTTTCATGATACTAGCGCTAATTGATCAGTTCTAACTTCTAAAATAGAAACTGAAAAGTTATGATTAAGGGGCCCGAAGATAGCATGAACATCACATCTCTCACATTACAAACCGTACTTGATACACAAACAATACATGATGCACACACGCCAGTTTTTCAAAATTTTGTTTTTCATGCTTTAATTGGGATGGTTTCTAATTAAGTCAGGATATTGCAAAAACAATTACGTTACTTAGTTGGCATGCATGGTGTTAGTAGCCCTATTATTGTTGGAAACTGTGTTTATTTGCGTGTTATTTATTCCTTCGTAATTTTTTTTTTCAAATAACTTCTATGAGATATTCATTTATACAAGTAAATGATGTCAAATAAAGGGCAATCCACATACCCACTAAGAAAGTGATCATGTGAGAATCTTTAGGTTGTTGTGGCCTTAAAAACTTCATTGCCTTTTTCCTGTCATTGCTTGCAAATTGCTTTGTGAAAACGGATTCCACATCATCAATTAGTCTCACCACCTGAATAATTTGATGATAATTTATACCCAGCTATATATTTAATTAGTAAGTGCATAAAACCTAGACATGCCACTCTAATGTAAAGCTATACAAGTGTTTGTGATGACATTCATTGTCATCATCCATATAGTATAATTTTATCATCCTATTTTATTTTTTTCCTTTGAATATTTTACAGTATATATTTTGAAGTTCCTAATATTTTCTGCAGATTAGAAAGTTTTAGGTTGGAATCAACTTGAGTGAAGAGAAAAGGTTGTCTCCCATTATTTTATTATTATATAACATAAAGGGTCTATCCGTATTAGCAAAGATGGGTTTATTATGTTCAGTATGCTTTTTGTTCATTATTCTTTGTCTCAATATTTTCTCTTTAATACTTGCTACTATTCCTTTTTTTAGTGCAGTTTATCTCACGTATACATATAATTACATTTTAAGCTTCACATAGAAAAATAAATTAAAGAGGCTAGAATAAGATGCTGTATACCTTGTCGGAGCTGATAAAGTATGATCTTTTCACTTTCTGTAAGAAAATTCCGGAGTCTCGTTGGTTTGATACCTGCACAATAGTATCAAATAATTAAATCAGTTAATTTTACATTGAATGGTATACCATAAATTTTGGAATATATTAATTATCTACTAGAAGACATTCTGTATTCAAGAAGTAAACAACAACAATAAATTTCGTTTCCACGTACTTAACATGTGGAAGGATGATCGTTGCTCAAATCTCATGTTCCCAACTTACCTGTCCTCATGTGTCACACATCTCAGCTATTTTTCACCGTCACCCATTAATATGATATGGTGGGTCCTACTGATTTATTATTTTGTTGTGATGAGTGACTGTGATTATTTGTGTCAAATGGGACATGGAATATGGGGACAAAGGAATTGAACCCGGATGATCGTATTTATATCATTTCTCTCTCATTTTATTCGCTAACAATAAGGAAAAAAATACTTCTTTTATTCAAGAATTTAATCAAAAATTGGTTATTGTCTAAATGCAAGTATCCCAGAATACTTTAGAAAATATCCCACCGTATTTTCACACATTTCATGTGAAAGATAGAAATATGAACCAACCATCTATAACCTTTTTTTTTTTGCAGTTTACAACAGCTTCAGAAGAAGACAGAAATCCACTTGTGTTGGGTCCACATTCAATAAATGTAATACAGTTTACTCAATTTCGAATCATCAGTTTGTTAACAAGACAATCAAACATTTACATTGTCATGTACATTCTGTTGCGTTTAACTCGTTATTCCAGTACCTCTTGATTCGTTGATACTATGAAATTATTCCTTACTAAATATCACACATTTGCCTACTAGAACCCACTTTCTGTCTCCAACTATCAATATCTGGTATAAAGTTATGTGCTTTTCACCCCCATATATTTCGGATAAAAGATTTTGAGTTGACGCTTTATTCAGTTCTATGAATTAAAAATATAAACTTCAGCATATCTAGAATGTACCTTGTGGAATTTCTTCATTATCTTGGTAAAAGCCTCCATATTAAGCTTGCTGTAATTTTTTAAATGGTTAAGTCCTTTGTAAAGTTCAACAAATGCTCCTCTGATCATCTTTTCAGCACACTGCATCTTTTTCCTGTTAATGTAATCTCCATTATTGCCATTCGCCCCTTCTTTTCTTTGGCCGTTTACAATATCTTCCCATATAACCGAAGTCACAGCCGCAATCGTCTTTGTAGCATCCGTAGCTGGAATGTCTATCCTCATTGTGGTCATTCTCGGTTTCTGCCCTCTTTTTGCCTTGCTTTGCGCAGAACCTACAAAACTCACTCCATTTCGTTCTAATGCCGCTATGATCTCTTCTGCTATCGGTGAATTCATCCCTTCTGTCGGTGTCGGTGCTTCATCACAACTGTTTTCTGTACATTCGGTGAAATATTTAACGTTATTGTAAAGTTTACAGAAATGTTACTTGTTTCACCATCACATGTATACATTAACAGGTGAACCCCACTCATATTATTTATTTCACATGTACAACATTTCCCATATAAATGATCAAAACCACGATGAAGTCGAATATTTCAAACCTGAAAATGAGGAAGAGTGGCTCAAGCGGCTGAAAAGATCGCTAGAACGAGAATTATTCACAACACGTTGCTGAAGTAGGCGACGTCTTCGCCTATGCTCATCCAGTATTTTCTTCAAATCTATTAGAATTTGAAGCTGTTTATTCAAAATCTCTGCTCTTTCACAGAATTCGCTCTCTTTGGTCCTGTAAAAGCCGTTCACCTTCACTAGCTCATCATCCAGTTTCTCGAAGAATTCTCTTACCTGTAGAGGTAACAATTGATATATGTAAACAGTTTTTTATTTTTATTTTTTAACATTAATATTTATGCAAAATTTACTGCGTCTTCTCTGGACTGAATCAGTTCGGTTTCATACAAGTTCTCTTCATCATCATTTTCCTGCATGAGCCAAAATAACGTAAAATTCAATATTGTTTGTAGTAGGAAATCCTGGAAAAGAAATTTGGTTTTTCTTGCCGTTTCCGGAAATGCTTCACCTTTTCATGATACTTCCATGAGAAGCAAAATAAATGTGCACTGAAGAATTATGGTAAGGAAGACTCATATGATAATTTCTAATTTATTTATTTATTTTATGACTGTTTCAATAAAGATGATGACATATATGCAAACTAACTCACTTCGTGCGAGGAGTTAAGGCTACGGTGAACTAGATTCCGAAGAGGTTCGAGGATGGAGATTCCAATACTGTTTGGAGAGGAAGCTTCATCAGATAATGGACGTGATGATTGCATGAAGGCTAGCTTGATTTTCTTGACGTGCTTTTTAAGTTGACGATAGTTAACGAATGCATCTTTCCATTCTGGTATCAGTTGGGCTTCTAGTTGCCGTGAAAATTTCACCATGTTCTTTTGTTTGTCTGTGTTTCTTCTTCTCCCTCTGTTTAGTTTGATGGATGAATTGGTTTGAGAGAGAGAGGAAGAAGGTAAGTGAAGCAGAGAACTGTGTGGATGCTTATATAGAATTGGAAATAGGGTGGAATTGGATGAAACGTGTAAAGTATAAATTTTGTATTGAGGTTAAGAGAATTTCTCTTAAATAACTATTTTCGGAGAAATGTTGCGCATGTTTACACAACTTTTATATTCACAAATGCCGACCATCTAATCTGGGGTGAAAAATGAGCATTTTGTTTTATTGAAATAAAATCATAACTTCATCATCATTCTTTATCTTTAATTCCTAATTTGCGTTTGCCACGGCCAAATTTTCATTTTTTTATAACTTTTTTTTTTGACATATCACAAACTATTTTAATATTTTAAATTTTTCTGGGTATTTCTAGTGTCTTATCCCATGTTAATTTTGCCATCTCATTTTGTCAAACATTATTTCTTCTGTTACCAAGTGCATTGCTATGTTACAACCAATTTTTGATGGTATTCGTTTATATTAGCAAAATCTTTTTTTCTTCCATTGATGGATGTAATGTATATTGTCAAAATCTTTTCTTTTCTTTTTTCACATTTATAAATGTTACAATCAATCTTTCTTTCATTTTCATTTTTTTGCATTATCCTTACTAATAATTTTGATTAGCCCCTTAGCATTTTTCATTTCTCTTACATCAATCCTATTTTCAATTATTATTTTTGATGGTCAACATTCTAGTATGTCCAGTATAGTTGGTTTTATCATAGTTGTTTTCATTTCTTTTCTAAACATGATTCAAGTGACTTTATTAACTCAAATAAGGTAAATATGTACAAAAGGTAAAATGGATATGCACATAGAAATACAATAGACAAGCGGATTTCAAAATAGATCACATTTTGGCCTTCTTCTATTGTACCCGAACCATCTTTAGAAACTTCTTCATTCCTCAATTTTTCTTTCATTTTCACTTTTTTTTGCATTATCTTTCCTAATAATTTCGATTAGTCCCTTAGCATTTTTCATTTCTCTTACATCAATCCTATTTTCAATTATTATTTTTGATGGTCAACATTCTAGTATGTACGGTATGGTTGGTTTTATCATAGTGTTTTTTTCTTTTCTAAACATGATTCAAGTGGCTTTATTAATTCAAATAAGGTAAAATGGATATGCACATAAAAAATACAATAGACAAGCGGATTTCAAAATAGAGCCCATTTGGCCTTCTTCTATTGTACCCGAACCACCTTTAGAAGCTTCTTCGTTCCTTGAGAAATAATTCACCGACAGCATGTTAAATTTGAACGATTTAAATCTATTCCAAATTTATTAAGTAGAAGATATTAATTGATTCTCGTAATCAGTCAAATGTGGAAAACAAATAAAAGAATCAATTAATCAATTAATAGATATTAATTAATTATAGGATTCAATCAAATAAAGATATATGTGGTAACAAACACAAATATGCTAGATTTGTGTTGAAATCAAATCAAGCGAATTCGAAAACATTTCATCATTATCTCCAAAGCAATCTTCATTCTTGCTCCTATAAATATGAAGACTTTTGCTCATCTTTTATCATCACAGGACAACAAGTGAGTTCTCCACAAAATATATTCAATAAGATCCCTATTTCTGTATCTATTGTAGGGTGAGAAATTTATATTGAGTGCTTCGTTTTCTTCTCATATTGTACTCCCTCTTGAAGTGAAGAAGTAACAAAGGTTGTTGGGTCCGAGGACGTAGGCATAGCTGGACCTCATTATATCGGTGTGTTCTTTCCTTTTTGTCATCTATCTATAGTTTGTGCTCTTTGATTTTTCTTTTATTCTCTTTGTTGGGTTGGAATTGTTGAGATTATCGACAGACTAGATCATTGGGTGTTCTGCTTCCGCTGCCCAAAAGTTTGATTTTTCACTACAGTTCGGTATCAGAGCTCGTTGTTCTATTTAAAGACTATTTCAGTTATGTCTAATTCTACAAAGAATAGCAATGGTAGAAGCTCTACCAATTATGAAGTCTCTAGATTTGATGGAAAGGGATATTTTGGCACATGAAAGATGAAGATGGAAGCGGTGTTGAAGAAAAATAGGACTTTTAAGTTTGTCTCAGATCCAGACAAATTGAAGAAATTAGCACCTGAAGAGATTGAGGAATTAGAAGAGGATGCTCTCACTACCATCCAACTTAGCCTTTCTGATGAATACTTAAAGAGTTTTCTCATGTGAAAACCGATAACGAATTATGGGTTGCTCTTTAGAAAAAGTTCTACGACAAATCTCTCACCAACCGCATCATCCTACAACAACAACTTTACTCGTTCAAGATGAAGCCTAGAATCGATGTATTAGCTTACGTGGATGCCCTAAACACACTTGTTATGAACCTTCGAGCAACTGAAGTAAAAATTGAGGATGAAGCGCAAGTTATCATTCTTTTACATTCTTTGCCTGTGGAGTATAACACTTTTGTTAACTCTATGATCTATGGGCACTCTTCTATTTTCTTGGAGGATGTGAAGACAAATTTGCATAACGAGATGTTGAGGGGAAAGTTAGCAAACATGAGCATGGAGAATGATTCCAAAGGCTTTATTGCACAAAGGGGAAGAAGTAAGAGTAGACCCAAATATGGTGGATATAGAGCCAAGTTAAGATCTCAGTCAAGAGAAGCTCCGAAGGGAGTTTGTCATTATTGTAGAAGACCTGGACATTATATTGCAAGTTTCCCTAAGTTGGAGAATAAAAACAAAGCCGCTACCCAAAAGGCTTCAGCTACTACAGTGAAAACATCAGATTCATAGAGTTATCCTGCCATTTTTATAGCTTCTGTCTCTTCTATGAAGAGTACTATGTGGATTATTGACTCTGGAGCATCCTATCATATGACACATGATATACACTCTTTTTCCACTTATTGTCAGTTTGATGGAGGAGAGGTTCTCATGGAAAATAATGCTACTTGTCGCATGATTGGTATTGGAACGGTGAAGATCGGGATGTTTAATGGCGTTCTTCGTACTTTGTGTAATGTTAGGCATGTGCCTGATTTGAGGTGTAGTTTGATCTCCATTAGAGCATTGTGCAATCTTAGCTTGAAGTGTGTAATAGAAAAAGATTCATTGAAAATTACAAATGGCTCATTGATATTGATGAAAGAGGTAAAAGCCGGAAATCTATATTTGTTGAAGGGTACCACTGTTGTTGCGGAGTCTTCTTCGGTTGTTCATTTTGTTGATTCCGATTCTACCAGATTGTGGCATTTTCGTATGGGACACATTAGAGAGCACAGTTTGGAAGTATTAAAAAAGTGAAGTTTGATTGACGGTATTCATCATTCAAAACTTGGCTTTTGTGAAGGATGTATACTTGGAAAGCAGACGAAGGTTTCTTTTGGCATTGCAGAGCATAAGTCTAAAGATATTTTAAAGTATGTTCACATTGATGTTTGGGGCCTCGCGCCATGCCTATCTTTTGGAGGAGCCGAGTATTTTGTTTCATTTATTGATGATTTTTCTAAAAAGGTATGGGTTTAATTTATGAAGTCCAAGGATGAAACTTTTAATAGGTTTCAAAGTTGGAAATTTCTTGTTAAGAAGCAGTCTGGAAAGAAAGTAAAGATTCTTTGTTCAGATAATGGTGGTGAATTAACTTCTCAACAATTCACCAAATTTTGTGAGTCCGAAGGAATCAAGAGGCACTAACCACACCAGGGGACTCTCAGTCAAATGGAGTTGCAGAGAGGATGAATCAGACTTTGTTAGAAAGAACGCATTGCTTACGTCTGACTGCTAGATTAAAGAAGAGATTTTGGGCAGAAGCATTATCTATGGCAGTTTTCCTCATCAACTGTACACCTTCTACCGCCATAGATATGAAGATTCCTGAAGAAGTTTGGAAGTGAGAGCCTTTATCATATTCCTTTCTTAGAGTGTTTGGTTGTCCAGCTTATGTGCATGAGAGCAAAGAGAAGTTGGATCCAAGATCGCGCAAGTGTATTTTTCTTGGCTATAGGAGAGGAGTTAAGGGTTATAGGTTGTTATGTCCTACTACCTAGAAGATTGTTACTAACATACATGTTACATTTGATGAAAAGGCTATGTTGGAGGTGGAGCCTTCTTCTTCACTTAATGATCATGTTGAGAGGACAAATTCAGAGTACCGGACAAAAAGTAGATCATCAGACTTCCATATAAGTAAAAATGGTATTTCCGATGACACCATGGTTGATGAGGAGAGGACAAAGGATCAATCTCAAGGTGAAGCTCAAATTCAAACTCGACCAATCATAGAAAGGAAGAGACCTAGATGGCTTGATGATTTTGTGGGATTAAGCATTGAAGACATTGATTTCGATGACATAGCAGCCTATGCATTAAGCATATTTCATGATGAGCCCAAGACTATAGAGATGTCATTAGTTCAGTTGATAGTTCCAGTTGGTTAGTAGCTATGGAGGAGGAAATTGATTCTTTGCACAAAAATCACACTTGAGATTTAGTGCCACTTCCTTCCGGCAAGAGAGCAATTTGATGTAAGTGGATCTATAAGGTGAAAGATGGTGGCAATGGTGACTTGAGGTACAAGGCGAGATTAGTGTTGAATGGTTATGTTTAGAGGAAAGGAGTGGAGTTCTATGATATTTTTTCTCTAGTTGTCACACACACTTCCATTCGCATTCTTTTGGCATTGGCTGCCCATTTCGACATGGAGTTGGTACAATTAGATGTCAAGACAGCATTCTTTCATGGTGACCTGGATGAGGACATTTACCTATAGCAGCCAAAGGGGTTCATTGACATCAGCAGGCACAGTCATGTTTGTAAGCTTAACAAATCTCTTTATGATTTAAAACAGTCTCCTAGACAGTGGTATAAGAAATTTGATTAGTTCATGATCTCACATGGTTACCCTAGAAGCTTTAAGGACCAATGTGTCTATTTTAAGAAGTGTGATGAAGACATCATCTATTTGTTGCTTTATGTTGATGATATGTTGATAGCTTCTAAGAGCATGACTAGGATTTCAGAATTGAAGATAGAGCTCAACAAGGAGTTTGATATGAAAGATTTAGGAAATGCACAGAGAATTCTAGGGATGGAGATTCAGAGGGATATAAAGTAAAGAGTTTTGAGGCTAACTCAAACTCAGTATATCGAGAAAGTCCTATCTCGATTTGGCATGGAGAAAGCTAAACTGGTGGCTACTCCATTAGGCTCTCAATTTCAACTATCCAGAGATTTATGTCCTACATCGGATGAGAAAAAAAGGATATGGCTAATATTCCTTATTCTAGTGCAGTTGGAAGCCTTATGTATGCTATGGTATGCACAAGGTCTGATTTAGATCATGCGGTTGGTGTTGTTAGCAGGTACATGTCTAACCCAAGCAAGACTTATTGGCAAGCAGTAAAGTGGATTCTACGATATTTGAGAGACACTTCTGATATTGGATTGTTGTTTGGAGGTAGCGACATAGCTCTAAGGGGTTATTGTGATTTAGATTATGCTGGGGATAGAGATGGTAGGAAATCGATTTCGAGCTATGTTTATACACTTGGCGTAGGCCTGATTTCTTGGAGACCCAAGCTACAGTCCGTTGTATCTTTATCAACCACTAAGGCAGAGCTTATTTCTAGTATGGAAGCGACGAAGGAAGGATTGTATTTGTTGCAGCTTTTGGAGGCTTTATCAATGATGCAGAAGACAGTGGAGTTGTTTTCAGATAGTCAGAGCGCCATTCATCTTGTTGAGAATGAAAACTTACAGCTCACGGACAAAGCACATTGATGTTAGGAGTTTCTTTCTCATGCTTGAAGAAGAGAGAAATAAGATAAAGCTATCAAAGATAAACACAAAAGGCAATCCAGCTGATATGTTAACAAAGTCGGTTCCAAAGGACAAGTTTGAGCATTGCTCAACTTGATTAGTGTGGTATGAGATACTTAGCGCCATGGGGCGCTGACCCAACAACCAATTTTGTTGATTGATGAATATATTTAAATCGAGGTGGAGTGTTAAATTTGGACAATTTAAATCTATTCCAAATTTATTAAGGAGAAGATATTAATTGATTCTCATAATCAATTAAATATGAGAAACAAATTGGAAAGAGAATCGATTAATATCATAATAGTTATTAATTGATTTAAGGAATCAATCAAATAAAGATATATGTGGAAACAAACATAAATATTTGTGTTAAAATAAAATCAAACGAATCCGAAAACATTTCATCCTTATCTCCAAGGCAATCTTCATTCTTTCTCCTATAAATATGAAGACTTTTGCTCATCTTTTATCGTCACAAGACAACATGAGAGTTCTTCACAAAATATCTTCAGTAAGATCCCTATTTCTGTATCTATTGTAGGGTGAGAAATTTATATTGAGTGATTTGTTTTCTTCTCATATTGTACTCCCTCTTGAAGTGAAGAAGTAACAAAGGTTGTCGAGTCTAAGGACGTAGGCATAGTCAAACCTCATTATATCGGTGTGTTCTTTCCTTTTCTATCATATATCTATAATTTGTGCTCTTTGATTTTTTTTTTATTCTCTTTGTTGGATTAGAATTGTTGAGACTAGATCATTGGGTGTTCTGCTTTCGCTGTCCAAAACTCTGATTTTTCACTACACAACACATTTTAGTTTAACTCATTCTTTCCTTTTCCAAACTCTCACGGTGGACTGGGATATTTTTAGTTGAACCATTCAAAAAATTTGCAGCCAAATCCATTCCTTCTCTACTACTAATGATCTTCAAGATTTGTAAGATATTACAGCTTATAACATGAAAGACCTTATAACATGAAAGAACAAAGCCACTGAAAAAGCCATCATTTAGGTGCTTACTTCTTTGATTTGACATAAATCTCGTATACCACTTATGATTTGTACTTTCTTTGCAAAATGTAATCATTTGTTATATGCGCAGTTTTACAATAGATATTTAAATATTTCACTATGTAATTATTATTTGTGAGAAAGAAAATGATTGTAACTAAAATAGGAACACTTTAGAGAAACACCAAACCCGAAAGGGGAGAGAACCATTGGCTTGTGTTATCATAACCACCAGCTTAGTGGTTCGGTGAACCTCTCTCTCGCTCTTTACATATTTCCTCATCTTGTATGTTGGCAAATGATCTGTTCTAAATTGCTTTTGTTGTTAAAAATACGTCCGTTTCACTCTTGCCAAATCTCCCATACAATAGTAGATAATACTATTTAACTATGTCACTGCTTTTGCACTTTTAATCAAATTTAGCTATCATCTCAACAATTTCTGAATCGATATTTAAAGTTTCAAATGTATCGCTAGCCATTTCAGCTTATTACGACACCATTTCCATGTTAAGTCGCTGTATTTGCTATGAAAGTAATGATGTTCTGTGTCTTCTATGCCTTGATAACACAGAAAACAAGTTGGAACTAAATTAATACGATGTTGGATAAGTCTATGTTTGGTTGGAAAGAATTTATTGATAATTTTATATAAGCATATTGCCATTTTGTGAGTGTGAATTTTATGCCAAATGAATTTCGCCCCCTTGCTTTTGTCGAACGATTTCCATACCTTGGTCCATATTGATTTGCAACAATAATTCCCATTTTTGCTAAAAGTCCATGCCCAAAAGTCTTCTTCTTGGTCATTTTGAATTTTTATAGCCATAAGCTCGTCTCTTACTTGTCCCAAAAAGATAAATCTACTGATATTCCATGAGTTGTTATGAATGATTTCATTAACCATCCAATTTTCACCTCTCAGTCTTTCCGCTATGATCGATCCAAATTTGTAAATCAAGGCCCCTCTTTGTAGCCACGGGCCGAACTAAAGAGAGGTAGTTTTCCCGTCAACTACTCGTTTAGTCATGCATTTTAATGCCATCTTTCTCCTACGAAGTATAAACTTCCAAACCCTAGAATTATATGATCTCTGCCTAACTCCCAAAAGGATTGACCTTTGACATATTTTCATTCATGCTTTTAGTCCATATACCTTTTTATTGCTACTTTCTATATCAATTTAATCCCCAAAGCCAAATTTATTTCTTTTAGGTTTCTTAACCCCATTTCTCCCTCTTCCTTTTCTCTTCACAAAGCATCCCATGGAATTTCACTCGTTCTTCTCTTTCATAGAAAATTCAGACATATATGTTTTATTTTTTTGATGGTGGAAACCGGTAGCTTGAAACATTGCATCCAATACTGAATGATTGGGTAGATTGTCGACTTGATCAACTCCAATCTACCCGCCAGACTTAGAAGTTTCGATTCCCACTCCTCTACTTTCCTTTTCACCTACTCAATCAGTTCACCACAATCTTTGTCCTTTAGATGGAAGCTTGACAAAAGAATCCCTAAGTACGTAGTCTAGTTCGCTTTGATGTCTAAGATGGTGGAAATTTTCCTATTGTTATATACTCCTTTTCCAAAAAATCTATTTGATTTTAGATAGTTCAACTACAAACCTGTTACCTCAAACAACTTCTTGAAAACATCCCTTATTACTTCAGCTGCCATAACATCTACTTTCATAAAAATCACTATATCATATGTGCATACACAATATGAGTTAACTTGAACGCTACAGACATTACTAGCTTTAGTTTTCCTTCTTTTTGCTTCTCCTCTATCAATAAAGTAAAATATTCCATTACTAACATGAAAAGAAGATGTGATAAAGAGTCACCTTGTCTCAATCCAGAAGAGCTTTGAAACAACCAAACGGACTTCCTTGGAAAATAATATAGAATCTTGGAGTGTTAATCATCTCTTCGATTATTTTGGTCCACCTTTCAGTGAACTTCAACTCTCTAAGCATGTGAACATTGAATTTTCTATTGATCGAAACATACGCTTTTCTTAAGAACACATGTTTTTTTTATTATTTCTTCCCATGCCTCTGATATCTTCATGGGCACATAAAATATCACTGCATATTGTTCTTCCTTTTATGAATGCGCATTGGTTTCTGATATAAAACCATCTATGAACAACTTCATTTGGTTGCACAAGACCTTGCCATAATTTATACAACATGTTACAACAAGTGATAGGTCTAAAATGTTGAATCTCATTTGCTAACTTACTCTTTGGGACAAGATGTATTAATGGGTGGTTGCATTCCTTTAGTAATTTTCCACTTTGAACCATATCATTAATAACCCGATGAAAAAGATATTTTATCATTTCCCAGTGGATTTTAAATAATTTTGAATTGAAACCGTTTGGACATGGAGCAGCGTTGTCCCTAACTCCCTAAATGACTTCCTTTATCTCATGCATATCTATGTGATCATTCAGAAAGTTTCGACCATAGGCATGGACGATTAGTGTTATTGATTAAATAATTGTAGTAAAATAATTGACCACCGTATCTGCAAACTCCATATGGTTATTACAAAATTTCCCTTCAACTGATATACTACCAGCCCAGTTATTTATACATCTCTTATTTGACATTTTAGCATAAAAGAACGAGGTACCTTCATCCTCCAAGAGCAGCCAGTCAACTTTAGACTTTTGTCTTATGTCAATGATTTCCTTGTGAATTTCTTTCTCCAGTTTTTCTTTTATTTTTTGTGCGCATCTTTCATTATTTTTGTTGCGATTACTTTCCAAAGATTGTTGTAGTCCCCCACACTTATTTCTGTAAAATTCCACTCCATTCTAATGTTGTTTTTATCTCTACTCCACTATTTTAGCTATTCCTTAACTGCCTTAAGTTTTTCGACCCAACAAAACAACGAACGTCCTATCACCTATTGATACCATCTCTCTACTGTTCTAAGGTGGCCTTCTTCCAAGCACCTTTGATTCATACATTTAAACGGTTTCACGTTGACCTATTGGTGATCTGCTAATGAGATAAGATATAAGAATGAGATTGTAATCACTACAACTAGAGGGCAAGTATCTAGCTGGAAACTTCTCATCAAGTCTATGTTAATCAGCACCCTATCCAATCTAGACAAAACGTTCTTCTTTGGACCAGACCACCATGAAAATTGGTAACCATGAATAGGAAATTCTAATGAACCTAGAAATAGTCAATTTAAATTAGAATCAAAATCAATCAAATTAGATTTATACATATAGTAATAATTATATTAAAGAAAATACGATGAACCTAGAAATGATCAAATAAGATTATAGTATAGAAACAAGAATATTATATCTAATTTATGAATCTAGAAATAATTAAATTAGCAAACTAGTTTTTACTTATCCGATCCACTTTAAAATAAAAATATGAAGTGAACTTTCGATAATCTATTGAATCTAGAAGGCATAGATCACTAATTATTATATACAGAATATAAACCCTCGCTTTAAGTCTAATCCAGGCTAACATGGTACAAATTTCTTTATATTACATTCCATATTACATGGATTTATGTTTTATTACCAAATTAATCCAATTTTTGGCCTTTATTTAGATTCTAAAATTGTAATGGTACAAATCAAAAGCTGTGGTATCTAAAATATGTAGACCTATTAATCTACATAAAAAAATTAAAATTAAAATTTTAATTTAATCCAAAAATCAATTGATGTAAAGTTAATTTTTTTACTTGGATGGTTCTAATCTTATAGATCTAACCCAACCATCCAACACAATTTCAATATTACTAAAAAAAATTCAAACAAACAATCATCTTCTTAACCGAATACATGTAGATCTCATCGATCTACAATCATAACCAAACAACATTTGGAAAGAAATAACCTTTATTCAAATCTAGATTCAAAAATCATCATACTCAACACTTTATTTTTAAAACAAATGTAGGTCTCAAAGATAAATCATTTGAGCATGATATACTCAAAATAGATCTAGAAAATAAGATCTACAGTAGAATGAGATCTATAAATAATAAGATTAGATATAATTAGATTCATAGAATATGAAATAATAAATACAATAATAAACAAAAATCAAGTTAAGAGTAATGATTACTTTCATAAATATGTATAAATAATGAAAAGAAAATAGTTTGCTAGTTAGAGATTGTGACGTGTTATAATGAAGATTAGAAAACATTAATATAAAAAGAAAAGACATCACGAAGATAAAGGAGAGATTTTATTCACTCATAAATGTACTAAATACACTAGTCTAGAGCTCTATTTATATGCTCAAGGTAAAATAATTTTACAATACAGTCCTTATTTGTACATTTACATATTCACCTTTTACATAATACGTATTTTATAACAAAAAATTAATTTTCTCATGTTTTGTTAAAAATTCTATTTTTAAATTTGTATTGACGTTTTATAGATTAAACCCTTACGTTTAGAACTCACCACCCTCAAAGTTTATATCTTACATGCATAAACAAATTTATTCCTTGACATAAACTTTTATTTGCGAAAATGTTTCTTTTTGTTACAAAGCTACTACGATCATTTCTCTCTCGAGTGTAACCTAGAAAAATAAATCAAAACACAAGCTATGATCGTCAAACTAATCACCTTCCCATTTAAAACAACCTAAATATCTCATATATGTTGGAAATGAATGAGTAATATATATTGGAAAATGTGAGGCATTGAACGGCTTAGGAAATGAATAGTCCCACATCTTAGAATAAAATATACGTTTTGTGTTTATATACTAAGATGTGGACACTATTATAGTTACTATGAGACAAAGAGAGACATGAAAGCATAACCATCTTGGAGGGTGGTGCCCGCACGTGCGCACCCGCGCCCGTGCCCATGCCCGAGCCCATGGCGCGGGCGAATGGGCGTTTGAGACGTATTAGAGGCACTTAGCACTTGACACTTGGCAGTTGGCTTGGTTATTCAGACCGAACAGTTTTTTATTTTTATCCATTCAAACTCAAACGGTAATAAAACAGTCGCATCGCTTGGTAAATGGTCGCAACCTTTCCAAATGTCACAACCGTTCAAAACTAATAGGTACCTTCCCATGCCTATATATAGGACGCGGTAGAAAAAAAAGTAGATATAACTTTTGATTATGTTCTTCTTCTTCCCCTTCAAAACTCCGTTCTTAAATATTTCTCTTGAGTACGTCGATTCTCTGCAATTTGCAGAGCAACATTGCAGAGTTTGGTCCATTTTATCTTGGGGAACAGTTGCTCTTCATCCTTCGGCGTATAGAGGGAGCAATATTGTTTCAAGGAAACAGTTTTTCGCTGGACTCGGACAATCTAATCGATATTATATCTATTGCATAATCTGTTTGCTGCACAGTTCAAATTATAACAGTTTTATAGTTGTAACAGTTTTACAACATAATCGTAATAGTTTTGCAACATAATTGTAACAGTTCTGTACTTGTACCGTTTTTTATAGTTGTAATAATTTTGTAACGTAATCATAACAGTTTCGTAACACTTTTGTAACGTTCTATTAACGATCTTGAAATAATATTGATTTATTGTTGGCTGTTTCTGTAGACAACAATATCTCATGAAAGCAACACTTTTGCATCAACACGGGTGATTACTACTCAGTCTGCAATTGTGGTTCCAACGATAGCGATGTCTTATGGAGAAAGGCCAGAAAAGTTCACAGGGATGGACTTCAAACGCTGGCAGCAAAAGATTCTATTCTATTTGATGACTTTGGGCCTTGCAAAGTTTCATACAAAAGATTCTCCGTTAGTCAAAGAACTGGAACCCGATGCAACAAAAATTTAAGCCTTGAATGTCTGGAAGAGTTTTGATTTTATTTGCAAGAACTACATATTAAATGGACTCGACAACAGCCTATACAATGTATATTGTACTGCTCGAACTTTCAAAGAACTCTGGACGACATTGGAGAAAATGTACAAAACTGAAGACGCGGCATGAAGAAATTCATAGCAGGAAAATTTCTTGACTTTAAAACGATTGATGCGAAGACTGTTATCAACCAGATTCAAGAGATACAAGTCATCATCCACGAACTGCACGATGAAGGAATGACTCTAAGCGAATCCTTTCAAGTTGTCGCTGCAATTGAAAAGCTTCATCCATCTAGGAAAGATTTCAAAAACCACTTAAGCATAAGCGCAAGGAAATGACAATGGAGGAACTTGTAGTTCGATTAAGGATTGAGGAAGATAACAGAAAATCTGAGAAGAAGACTTCACATACCATGATTGCCAAGGCAAATGTAGTTGAGTCAGAGAAACCCAACAAAAGGAAACGTGAGCATGCTCCTAAGAAATCAAAGAAATTTCAAGATTCATGCCATAATTGTGGAAAGAAAGGGCACAAAGCCACCGAATGCCGCGCACCAAAGAAAAAGAAATCAGAAACAAACATGGCTGACATTTCAGAAGGCGTGTCTGATATGGACTTATGTGTAGTAGTGTCTGAATGCAACCTTGTTAGTAACTCGAAGGAATGGTTTGTAGACACAGGAGCCATGCGACACATATGTACAAATAAGTAGATGTTTACAACCTACAAAACTGCTACTGAGGAAGAACAACTTTTTATGGGTAATTTATCTGTATCAAAGGTCGAAGGCAAGAGAAATATTGTATAAAAATGACTTCTGAAAAAGAACTAATTTGGCAGATGTTCTTCATGTTTTAGAGATTCGCAAGAACCTAATTTTTGGATCGCTACTTAACAAGCATGACTTCAAACTCATCTTTGTGTTTGATAAGTTTGTGTTGTCAAAGAATGGAGTGTATGTAGGAAGAGGGTATGTGTGTCATGGTTTATTTAAAGCAAATGTAATCACTATTGTACCAAACAATGATATGAATAAAAATGAATTTTCTGCTTATATTGTTGACTCTTCTAATATATGGTATTCTAGATTAGGCCATGTAAATTTTCATACCTTGCGAAAATTGATTAATCTAGACTTTATACCAAAATGCAAAATAGATTCCAACTATAAATGTCAAGTTTGTGCAGAAGCAAAATTGACAAGAACCTCATTTCACCATGTTGAACGAGAAACTGAACCTCTAGACCTAATACACAAAGATGTATGCGACTTAAAAATGTGTCGAACTAGAGGTGAAAAAAGGTATTTCATTACCTTCATTGATAATTGTACAAGGTACTGTTATGTGTATCTCCTTAGAAGCAAGGACGAGGCATTAGATACGTTTAAACAGTATAAAGCGGAAGTTGAAAATCAACTCAACAAGAAAATAAAAGCTTTAAGAAGTGATGGAGGAGGAGAATATGAATTTCCTTTTAAGAAATTCTGCACCGAGCATGGTATTATACACCAAACTACAGCCCCATATTCACCTCAATCCAACGGTATAGCCGAATGGAAAAATAGAACTCTTAAAGGGATTATGAATGTCTTACTAATTAGTTCTGGCTTTCCAGATAACTTCTGGGGAGAAGCTATTCATTTTGCAAATCATATTTTGAATAAGATACCATGGAAGGAAACATCTAAATCTCCCTACAAACTTTGGAAAAATAGACCACCATCCTACAAATACTTAAAAGTGTAGGGGTGTCTTGCGAAAGTGGAGGTACCTAAACCAAAGAAAGTCAAAATTGGACCAAAAACA
Organism: Allium fistulosum; assembly: GCA_030737815.1. Classification (NCBI taxonomy): domain Eukaryota; kingdom Viridiplantae; phylum Streptophyta; class Magnoliopsida; order Asparagales; family Amaryllidaceae; genus Allium; species Allium fistulosum. Next base: position 405,806,675 of record CM060908.1, on the reverse strand, counting down.
ATTGATTGTGCGTTCAGTGGATATGCACAAAACAGTGCCGCTTATCGGTTTTTGGTACACAAATCCGAAATTGATGATATTCACGTAAATACCGTCATTGAGTCGAGAAATGCTAGATTTTTCGAACATGGAACTGAAAATTATATTCAAAAGAGACCAAGGGAAACCGAAGTCTCCAATTCTCTTAAGGATACTGAACAAAAGGATCAGCAAAACAGCGTTGATCAACAAGTGGAGGAACCAAGGAGAAGCAAAAGATCAAGGACCTCAAAAACCTTTGGACCAGACTTTTACGCATTTATGTTAGAAGACAATCCATTAACGTACAAACAAGTTATGTCCTCCACCGATGTCCCTTACTGGAAAAAGCCATTAACAATGAGATCGAATCCATTATAGCAAACCATACATGGGATTTAGTTGATTTACCTCAAGGATGCAAGACCTTAGGTAATAAATGGATATTTAAGAAGAAATTGAAACTTGATGGTTCAATAGACAAATATAAAGCTCGACTTGTGGTTCAAGAATTCAGACAAAAAGAAGACCTGGACTATTTTGACACATACTCTCCAATAACTAGAATAACATCAATAAGAATGCTAATAGCAATTGCACCCACACTTGATTTAGAAATATATCAAATGGATGTTGTAGAATACAATAGCTTATGAATTTTGTTTGATGATAATAAACATATATATATATATATTCGTTTAAATGTATTTTCTATTGTACTATTTTATTTTGTCACATAATTAAACAAATATTTGTTGAATAAAATAAACAACTCAAAATTCTTATTTAAACAAATATTTTATTCTAACAAATATTTTATTACAAATTCAATAGTACAAATTTGAGCTCTCACTACATTTACACATTTTCAATTACAATACAATTTCAATTACAACACAATTTTCAATTTACAATTTTCACCTCAATACATATTCACTCTCACTCGTATTTGATCTTCAAATCTGTTCTAGCCTGTATCCATCATTTGAACTATCTGCAAAATCAACACTGACGCAGTAAAATTGAAAAAGAAATTATTTTGCAGTGCACAATAAAGTGTGTTTTGAAAATACTATTTGCCTCAGTTATTTGGGTTGTTCGTCATCATTTTCTTTTAATTCATCTTACACGAACAACTTGTGACAAGCACAGTATATCACTGTACATGCCACAAAGTCGTGCACACCGATATACACTTGCTTGTTAAAATCACAAAGACATGTGAGCACAAGGTCAAACCCAAGTAAAAGCTGGATTCAACTCAAGTGAAAATGCTCGACCAAAACGAGACCATGATAACATGAACACAATGAAGAAATGAATGAGCAAGTGCAACCGGACCAGATTTTAAAAAGGCATAAGAATGAAGTGTACTCAAACTACATTCAGGCATGAAATCAATTTGATCATGAGACCAAACTTCAAATCAAGTATGAGCAAAATCAGTTCAGAGACATGAACAAAACCAGACCAATGCAACTCAGTTCAATATGATCACATGACAAAGTAATGTAACCAGATCAGACCAGCATGGATGTAGTAAAAGGTTTAGACACAAATGAACATACATGAGGACTTCGAATGAAACTAGAAAAGCAATGTTCAGTTTCAACATCAATAACATTCAACATAACAATGTCATATGCAACCAGACTCAACACAATAACAGGACACACATAAGTGATCATGGAAACTCATATGGTATTGCATATATGCTTATATGGTATAATTGAATATGACAATGCATATGAACAAAGTGAGGAGACAACAACTCATCATAAAATGCAAGACTCCAGAGACATCTTAGTGACAAACAAGTCAAGCCTCAACCAAGGCGACAGTTCACATGGATGTGCAGACTTGAGTACATATGACGTATCAACCGGACCATACTTCAAGTCTGACAAGCAGTGGTGAACACAAAGTGAACCAAGACCAGACCAGTCAAAGCAACATCCACATATGCAAATATACATGTATGTATATACATTCAGACCACCACACAATGCAAACCAGAGGCAACCGGCCAACATACATGAAGATACACATGTATGCATATATATGCATATATACATACACATGTCAGTTCAGGTATGAAGGCTATACAGGGTTTCAGAGATAACAAAGAATGTACAAAGGCAGTTCTCAAAATGCAAATCAGTACAACATGCATTCAGAACTTAATTGCAACTGGACATTTAACTCGAAGCAGACCAGCATACATATATACATAGGTGACAATAGTTTCAAACATGCTCAGAAGCAATAGAGGAGACATCAACATACATGAAGATCAGTATGAATGCAAATCCACACAGTGCACCAGATGCAGCAAACAAAGTGACATATATATACACATGCAACATGATTAAGCAAATCAACATGACAACTCTAGCACAGTGGACAAAGCATATAAAAGAAGAATATCGAACATGATCAGTAGCAATTCGAACAATTCAAGGAGGAGTTTCAAAAAGTAATGGTCAATGTAAAACTGTGTTGAAGTGTCCAAACAAAAATTCAGAAAATGGTTTAATGTCGCAGGGGATTTCAAATGAACAAGTCAAGTATATTCAAATGCCGAAGTCATAGGAACCGGCCCAAAGCAATTCACGAAAATTTGAATTCATGGAGTAACAAATGAACAAGTCAGAATTCATCTCAATCATTAAATCGAAAAATCAACCAACGCCGAGCACAAAAACGTGAAGAATTCAAACGAAAAATATACGAACGAATATTTAGGGATTTAATCCCTATAAATTGAACCCAATTTCATCATCGGTAATTATCGAGTTCGAGCCCAAGCAAATCAACAGAGCAATCAAGTCGAGCATAATTAAAATCAAAAAGGGGCAAAAAATCACATACCAATTTCTATCCATTCGAACTCAACATTTGAAGCAGCCGTGAACAATTAAATTGATCGAAGAAGCATCGAAGTGATTTGAGAGTATACCAGAAAACGATTCGAGCTTCAAATTTTCAAGTGGCGGCTTCAAATTGAAAAACCCTAATTTCAGAAGAAGGAGAAAAGGAGCGGCCGAAGGCATTAACAAAAGAAAAGGGGGAAGACGTTCTCTTCATTTAATTATTTAGTGGGCCGGTCTAAAATTATATTGGGCTTAAATTTTAATATAGGGTTTTGTTATTTTTATTTTTTATTTTGTAATTTCTTTTTAAATTGTGTAAACTTCTAGTTGTTTAACTAGGTTACGAACTACGTGGCGTAGTTCGGAGAATTCGCAACTCAGTGGCTGAGTTGTGGCAGGGTTTTGAGCTTAGAGTTAGGTTAGTCAAGTTAGTGGGTGTCGCAAATTTACGTGTGTTTGTAAGCGTTTGACTACTTAATTTCTAGTAGAAACCTTGGGGGCAGCACGTAGGCGGGTTTTTGCCGAAGTTGGGTAAATCTGTGTGTGACCTCTACTGCATTAGTTTCTGTTATTATTTTTATTTCCGCATTAAATTTTATTATTATTAGTACACCCTATTCACCCCCCTCGCTAGGGTGAAAATGATCCTACAAGTGGTATCAGAGCTAGAAACAAAAACCATTTTTTGTTATTTTTTTTGATTTTTTCAATGGCTTCTTTTAATAATGCTTTTGCTGAAGGTCAGTCCATAGTTAGATCACCATGTTTAATGGTGAATATGCTTATTGGAAAAATAGAATGAAAATTTTTCTGAAAATCACAGATGTATGGAATATTATTGAAACGGGATATAGGACACCAACAATAATGGTAGATAATCAAGAAGTTGAAAAACCTATGGATCAATGGACAGATCTTGAAAATAAATTGCAAAATGCTACTACTAAAGCTATGAATTCTATATTTGTTCATTAGATCAAATTGAATTTAATCGTGTCTCACATTGTCTAACTGCGTAGGAAATTTGACACATGTTTGAAGTGACTCATGAAGGAACCTCCCAGGTTAAAGAATCACGTCTTGCCATGCTTAGTAGCGAGTACAAGAACTTCACAATGGCAAAGGATGAAAGTGTAAAAGAAATGTATGGACGAATTTCTAATCTCATATACAAATCAAAATCTCTAAGAAGACCATACACAGAGCTAGAAATAGTCCGAAAAATCCTCAGATTTCTTCCACGAAATTTTGAAGCAAAAGTGATTGCCATTCAAGAATCAAAGGATCTGAAACAGGTTAAAGTTGAAGAACTCATCGGAAATCTCACCACTTATGAGCTAGAAATCAAATTCAAGGAAGAACATGAAGGAGGAGATACGTATAAGAAATCAATAGCTCTCAAAGGAACAATAGAAAGTGAAGATGATGATGATGATGGAGCAGCTGAACTGGCACTGATAGTAAAGAGATTCAAAAGGTGGAACTGAAAATATGAAAATCTTGCCTTAAATCAACAACGGAAGAATAGAATCATCAAAGTTCTAGACAACTCAGAAGAGCAGGAGATCATTTGTCACAAGTGCAATAAACCTGGTCATATCAAGCCAAATTGTCCTCAAAATCGATTCAGTAAAGGAAAGAAACCGAAAAGGAGAAGTTTTGCGACTACTTGGGATGAAAGTGATGAAGTTGATAAAAGCACTGGCAGTGAGAGTGAAAAAGCAGATCTGTGTCTTCGAGGAGAAACAAGTGACACCGATGATGACGAGCCAAGTGACGTATCAAAACTTACTCATTTATGATTACTTATATATATCTTCACGAAGTAAATGATTGTTTTGAAAGACTTAGGGAGAAGTATGCTAAACTTGAATCACAAAAGGATAGTTTGATAGAACTAAATAAGCAGGTTGATCAAATGGTTCAAAACTATAGAAATAAGAGCCCTAAGTGCGATAAGTGTCCATTATTTGAAGAGGAAATAAAAAAAATCAGAAATTAAAATTAAATCGCTTGAAAATGAAATTCTGATTTTGAAAGAAAGTGAAAATACTAGGAGAGAAAATTCTATTAAAAGGTGCACATTGTTATTGAACGAAAATGAATCTCTTAAGTCACAAGTCCAACAATTGTCTACAACTTTAGGGAAATTCTACAAAGGAGAAAAATTACTAAATATGCTATTAGGGAAACAAACTGTTAATACTGTTAGACGAGGACTTGGGTATACTCAATCTGAAAAAGGTAGAAGAGAAATTAATCAAGTCAACTCCAAGTGCATGATTTGTGGAAAAATTGGATACATTAACAACAATTGATGGTATAGACCCAAGTACATGAAAACCATACCAATTTGGGTTCCTAAAGGCACGAATGTAAAATCCCTTAAAATCAAACAAATCTGGGTGCCAAAAGGAACAAACATCAACTGTTTTGGTTCTGCTTGTTTTTCAAAATTTCTTGCCACTAACAATCATGGAGCTATAAAAACAAACAGGTCACAAAAATCTTTCCTCGTGTAGGTGTGTTGGCAGGCTAAGGAACAGCAAGAGTGGTACTTGGATTCTGGCTGTTCCATGCACACGATGGGCGACAAATCAAAGTTCCTTAGCCTAGAGAAGTACAGAGGTGGCAGAGTCACAATGGGCAACAACGATGTATTACATTTTGAAAATCTGCACCATAATCTGATCTCAATTAGCCAGTAAGAGGAAAGGTAATCAAACAAGGATGAAAAAAGTAAGGTAGTTGATCAAAAGAAATATCGAGGTATGATTGGATCACTTCTTTGTTTTATTGCTTCTAGACCAGACATTATGTTCTCTGTTTGCTTATGTGCACAGTTTTAATCAAATTCAAAAGAATCTCATTTAAAAGCTGTAAAAAGAATTATAAGGTATTTGTTGCACACCTCACGGTTTGGTATAAGGTATCCAACTAATGATAACTTTAAGTTAAAAGGATATTCATATGCAAATTATGCTGGTAGTCTAGTTTATAGAGAAAGTACTAGTGGAACGTGTTTTATGTTGGGACATTCGTTAGTTGCATCACATTTTCAAAGAAAATATCTACATAATTTTCATTTCAACTGAATTTCAATTGGCAAACATTTTTACGAAACCCCTTCTAGAAAATAGTTTCTGTCGACTTCATCTCAATTTAGGCATTTCAGAAAATTGATTTTTTGATTTGATCTTAAATGCCTATATCAACTAACTAATTTGATTCCCTATTGATTATCGAAAAAAATAAATAGTGACTAGAAAAGTGATGAGTGTTGATATTAATCATACATTATAACTTGAGACAATATATTTAGTAAATTTCTTTAAAAATTTAAACAAAATTTGTAATAACTTTGGTTGGTAAATATTCCATGACCATCTCTATTTCTATCATATTTCCAACGACCATCACTCATCAAATCCAATATAGTATGTCAATATGTGGTATTTAAACAGGAAATTATTCATTTTTTTTAATTAGCAATAAAAACATCCAAAGTATTCATTCTCATTTAAAAGTCCTCACGGTTATGCATGGATGAACTACTTGGAATCTTTAATTATGTGCTATTATGCTCATTTAAAAGTCCTCGCGGTTATGCATGTATGGAACGCATATCAAAATTGATTATTAAATAGGCGAATTAATTCTAACCCCATTTAAAAGTCCTCACGGTTATATGTGGTTAGAAAATGCTTGAAATTTAATTTTTAATAAAAATTGTGAATACTACTAATCTCATTTAAAAGTCCTGACGGTTATGCATGATTAGTAAGTATTCAAATTTCTGTCATAAATATACCACAAATGGACACGACTATATGATTTTCTATGCCGACATCTCCTCTATCACTCTAAAGTGGAATATACGCCTAACAGAGTATTTATGATTTTTGTTTGATTTTTGTTTGATTTTTTTTATTGAAATTTAATATTTATACTCGATTAGGTATTAATGTTGTATTAATGTCTATTAGTTTATCATTGTTTTCTAACACTATTACTCTTTTGCTGATAACAAAAGAGGGAGAGTAGTTAAGATTTTGGCAAATAAGTTCAAACAAATTTTTTTATCTTCATATTCTCTCTAGGTTCATTTTATTGTTTTTTATTTGCATATTTTTTATTTTCATGCATATGTGAAGGGGGAGCTTTGTTGTAGGAGGAGAGCATTCAAATAGGGAGAGCTAATAGAATTCATCAAAACTAAATACATTAAATAAAGTTAAAATCTTAATATATGTTTGTTATCATCAAAAGGGGGAGATTGTAGAATACAATAACTTATGATTTTTGTTTGATGATAATAAACATATATATATTCGTTTAAATGTATTTGCTATTGTACTATTTTACTTTGTCACATAATTAAATAAATATTTGTTGAATAAAATAAACAACTCAGAATTCTTATTTAAACAAATATTTTATTCCAATAAATATTTTATATAAAATTCAATAGTACAAATTTGGGCTCTCACCACATTTACACATTTTCAATTACAATATAATTTCAATTACAACACAATTTTCAATTTACAATTTTTACCCCACTACATATTCACGCGAGTGCGAAGGCGCTGCTTCAAAGAGAATCGAAAGGCCAAATTCTCCAAGCACTCATGAGACCAAGCTGGTGTCCATGGCAAAAACGAACACAAATAGAGAATCGAGGAAGATAAAAAACATTTATCGTGTGTTACCTTTTTAGATTTACACAAAAAGACTTACAGTTCAAAGACAATCTAATTCCATTGATTCGCAAGTAAGTCAAAAAGATAAAACACTAGGAAAGTTCAAAGTTCGTGTGCTACTTTAACCGATACGATAAAAGGTTTCGTAAAATTAAGAACAAGTAAGCAACTACTCATTCATGTGGGGATTGTTGGAAATGAAGGAGTAATATATATTGGGAAATGTGAGACATTGAATGCCTTGAAAAATGAATAGTCGCACATCTTAGAATAAAATATACATTTTGTGTTTATGTACTAAGATGTAGACACTATTATAGTTACCATGAGACAAAAAGAGACATGAAATCATAGCGATCTCGACGGATGGTGCAACGCACCACCCCGTACGAGCGCCTGTGCTTGAGCCCGAGCCAGAACCCACGGCGCGAGCGAATGAGGATTTGAGGCATATTAGAGGCACTTGGCAGTTGCCTTGACTTGGCTTGGATGTTCAGACCGAACAGTTTTTTATTTTTGTTCATTCAAACTCAAACGGTAATAAAATGGTCGCACCGTTTGGTAAAGAGTCGCAACCTTCCCAAATGTCACAACCGTTCAAAAAGAATAGGTACCTTCCCCTGCCTATATATAGGACGCGGTAGAACAAAATTAGATATAACTTTTGATTATGTTCTTCTTCTTCTTCGTCAAAACTCCGTTCTTAAATATTTCTCTTGAGTTCGTCGATATTCTGCAATTTGCAGCGCAGCATTGTAGAGTTTAGTCCGTTTTATCTCGTAGAACGGTTGCTCTTCATCCTTCTACGCCATAGAGGAAGCAATATTGTTTCAAGAAAATAATTTTTCATTGGACTAGGACAATCTAATCGGTATTATATTAATTGCATAATATGTTTGCTGCACAGTTCAAATTGTACAGTTTTGCAATATAGTTGTAACAGTTCTGTACTTGTACCAGTTTTGTAGTTATAACAGTTTTACAACATAATCGTAATAGTTTTGTAATACTTTTGTAATGTTCTATTAACAATATAAAGTGTCTACTAATAAAATAATCATTTGATCCTTGTAAATTAATTTTTAAAAGTAATTATCACCTTCAAACAACCTTCAGTAGCTCGTTATGACATACGGCGCTCATATTTAAGGTCGAAAGTTCAATCATTGCCAACTCGATATTGTTGTATAGATAGTGAGAGCATGTATTATTGGTTTGATGTATACTTTTCGGAGTTTACAAACGAAACTTGATTCGATAGATCGTAGAAAAGGTCATCAACTTCAAACAATGATTATATAATATAATTTACTTAAATAATACTTCAAAATATACCTCAATGATGGATCACCACAGATAATATATGCAAGAGATGTAAAAGAAAAGGTGGATAAGCTAACCATGGTATATGAACTAAAAGAATCTGCATCAGAATAAGTGCGTTAGCCATATAAGCTAAAAGAATCTGCACCACCGTATTAGTTGTACTGTAGAGGTAAATGGACACTGTTGTTTCCATCATGCCTTTTGAACCCAAAACTGCACCATACATACAATATATATTTCTAATTATAAACTTCCAAGTGTGGTTAGGACATACGACACTCACCTTAAAGGTCGAGGGTTCAATCTCCATCAACTATATATTCTTGTGATTTACCTGAATTATGTGTTATGGGTTCGGTGCATACTTCTTTAGAGTTTATAAACAAAGCTTGGTTTCTAGTTCTTCGAAAAAAGAAAAAAATCTCCAATTATATACTAATACTATCTTTGTGATCTAAATTCAATTTTGACAAACAGAACTTTCTTGAAAAAGAAAAGGTGCAAATCCAAAATAAAAAAATAAGTAGCATCTACTGGGGCCTCCCACGCCACTAAAAAAATATGAATTCTTTTTTTTATTCATCAAATAAATAAAAGATAAATTACTATACACTAATTGCATAACATATTACCAAATCAGGTGGGTAGCAAGAAGTGTGTAATTTCGGTTTTTACATAATTTATGATTGCGCAGTACAAAGAGGGCAGTAAAGTGTCCATAATCCCACTCAAAATTATTATTGAAAGACCTATGTTAAAGTCGGTCCATTTATATTATTCTCTGTTCAAAGGGTTTTTGAAAAAAGAAAACTCTACTTTTAAGTTTTAAATTATTCATAGATAAATCTGCAAATATTTGAAATTTCCGAATGTAAATGTTTGTATAGAACTCCGTAAGTATTTGTAGAGTTTTTTTTTCTTCAATATTTACAGATTTCTACAAATATTCGTAGAATTTTTTTTAAAAAGTTTTGATCATAAAAAGTACGATTAATGTTAATGTTTGAATTAAATTTTTTTAAAAAAATAAATTTTTACCGAAAAAAAAAATAGAAATGTAATTTGAAATATGTTATTGAGTAGGGTATTTCACGTAAAAAAAAATCAAAAATAAAATATGGAAACACCCCTATGATAAAACGTGAAGGCATGTTAAATAGATGTTTTGCACACTTTGTTTAGGTTTCTAAAGGGCACCCTGGTTCTCCCGATTACTCATAAAAGAAAATCCAGTATGAATCCTAAAACACTAAATTGCCAAACTCACCCTAAATTATTATTTGTTAAAAAATTCATACGTGAACAAGTGTGTTTTAAGTTATTGTGCCAAACAATTCTCCATAAGACTGCATTCAAGATTTGTTAATATTTACTTCTCGGAAGTTTACCGTCTCGTCGGGTTCTTCTACTTTATTAATATTTCACTATGCACGACTCGCACGCACTTATTGATTAATGAATCATATCATTGTAAAGAGAGGAAAATAAAAACCATCTAACTACTTAGTGTAAGATGATTAAGAAATCATTATGGCAGTCTAATCAAAGACGTATTAGTGCAAAAATGATCAACCCCGTATTGCCATTTCTGACGAGTTAAGATAATATATAATATATTGTAAATTTACTTTATTAATTGCCCATCATTAAGAAACAAGTTTCCACGTTTAAGCGGAAATAAACGGATTTGCGTGCATTTGGCTTCTAACCACTTCAACAAAAAGCATATCCAATAAATTAGTCAATGCTAAAAGGAGATTATAATATCTTTACTTTTATTTTTTTAAAACACTCAAATATATCAATGTCTACGTTGATGATTCATGTTACATAACATCAAGAGGAATTATACATTGACCCCACAACACGTATACGCCATAAGAATTCGTACTTGTATCAAATGGTTTCTTCATGGATGTCTTATTTCTACTATTAATGAAGAGAATTCAATGAATATAATTCTCATCATGTCTTTTTGAAATTTAAAAAATACTCTGCATATATTAACGAAATCTCACCATTGGTTTGCAAACTCCGTCACCCTTCCATTCCTGACTATTAATCAACAGAATTTCACTATAATTTACAACCAGCATAATCAACAAAACCGCTTGAAATAAAATGGTTGTGACCATCAAAACATTTGCACTTACAGCACATATCCGTTCATTAAATTTTATTAAATAAAAAATAAATATATTTAGCTATTAAATGTACGTCCGTAAGATGTACTTTAGTTACTAATAAAAGTAATTGAAATGATAAAGGAGATTAGCAAAAAGATTTCAATGGAGAACTACCAAATTCAGAGTTGAAACGGAAGTTGCCACATGGAACGTAATTTTTTAAAATTCCACTTGGTAGGTTGAATTTTATATTTTGGATTAATCGTATCTATGAAAGTTTTATATAACCAACGAGCAAAAGGAGAATATTATGCTAAAGCGGATGCATGAGTACTAAAGTTATGAATATTATTAGTGCTAATTAAAGTGGTGATTTTGTGATAATGCAACAAGAGACAGTTAGAAGATTTGTTGAACAATTCTAACTTTACGAGTCGACGAAAAGACTAAGAATGATTGTAGATTTGTAAAATCATGATCCGCTGAGGCAATGCGTTGTTTGAGCTGGGCTCTGCTTTAAATGGACCGAGTTAGTCCATTCAATACCTTTACTTGGTGAACTTCAACTTTACATCGCTGTAAGTCTATATCCATTATTATATTTTTAAACGGTCAATTTTTATTCCATTTTATCCCTTCGTATACGGTCGATTAATAATTTTTCAACGCATGATACATGCTAGGTACTTGAAATTGACTAGTTCTAGAGAAAAAATGTAAAAGAAATAAAACATAAACGTATGAAATTAAAAAGGAGACACCAACTTACAGAGCAGTTTTGAAAATGAATACTCCGTTCATTTTGCAAATATCTTTATTTCCAGTCCTTCGCATTGATATATTTTTCTTTTATACTCAAAAAAATCCGAAATCCGTTGGCATCCGTATCCAAAAAACAACTAAATATTCGACATCAGGTAAAACGAATACATACGTGGATACTAAGATATCCACAACCGAAAATTATCCGTTTGGTTTTGTTTAGATTATAGTTAATATTTTGTGTATTTTAATACAACGATAAACATGTGCTTATATTTTTACTAAGTTAATATTTTGCATCATATGAATTTCATGCATATTAATTGCTCAAAATTATTTATTATCATCATATTTGTTTATTTTTCACACTTTTTATGATCAATTGAATTGAAATTTTTTTCATGCTAAACTAAAATTTTCTACTCGATCTATCGATCGTTAACGAATATGATAATAATTCCGTTATTCGTCCGTATCCATGGATGCGGATATTCAATATCCGAAAATGGTTTCAGATGCGGATGCGAATTGACACTATCCGTATCTGAAAGCATCCGTTTACAGGTCTAGGCCTAAAGGTTTGATTTATTTCTTATATTTTTTTACAAGAATAAAAGCACTTATTTTGATGTTTTAGAAGTTTGAACTCAAAGACCTCTAAAATTGTAGCTTATAGCGGTGCATCACTGCTTATAGTAATTTGTTACTAAAGGACACTTGAGCTCTTGTATATGTAAGATAAAGAATTGATATTAGATCATTGTAATATGGATGGTGGATATCGCATCAAGATGACATATATGGTTCAGAATGTGACACGTGGTATCTCATGGTTGAGCGATGAAGGCATGATCTTTCCTTTGATCCATATAGGGGTACTTAACAGACCCTCGGTTCAAATACGTTTGCACACATAACATTGTGGAAAGCTTCTCTTACTTTCCTTGCCATAGATTTTAACATAAATATGCGATAGCTCTTTTGCTCTCATACTTGCGACCCATCTTGTGGTGTTCGGTTGTGATAGCTTCTCAAGGTTAACACACTAAATTGCTTCTTTAAATTCTTACATGCGATAATTTTCAAAAAATTATTACGTGCAACGGTTCGTCTATGTATACAGATGTGATAGTCGTGAAAACATATACATGCAATGTTGGAACCAGCCCGGTCAGTAGTAGTTGAAATAGATTAATTCAAAACAAAAATTCTATTTTGAAACATGGTAAGTCTATAAAGCCTATATGGTTGTATTAGATCCAATCTAGCTTATTTAAATAAAATTCAATTTTATTTAATTTTCTAATTTAAGTAATCATGAGATTTAATTTATTTAATATTAATATAGTTTTGAGTATATCAATATATACTAATGTGCATAACTGCGCAAGTGCTTCATGTTAATGTGTGCATACTTAATGTATACGTATATGGATAATGAGATTTATATCCATAACATATACATTCGCCATTTGCACATGTTTTGACTCTCTCAAAATAATTTAATGTGTATAAAGAGTGTGGGTGTATGTATGTATTGTTGTGTGTGTACATACACACATCTATTATCTATATAAAAGCTGAATTTAAATTTGTGTGCCTCTTCATTTTTAGTTTTATCAAAAATCTGATGTGTTGCCATGTGTTCATGTAATTAATTGTCATGTACTTTTTTTATTGCCGTTATTGATAAAATATATAAATTATTCTATTAATTTATAAAAGACATTAAGGAGGTGGTAGTGAAAAAGGGAAAGGTGGGGGCATCAATAATGGCGGACAGCATTCCAGCCGCACCAACACTGGCTACCGGAAGCAGCATCCTCAGCAGTGGGGACCGTGGCAGTGGGGCCCGCAATGGCAGCAACCTTGGATGCATTGGGCAGTCCCCCTTGCCTGTATCCGATGCAACAGAGTCGTGGAATGACTCCTCGTCAACCCGGGATCCTTGGTCCGCGTCCTCAAGCATACAACGTTTAAGCACCTCCATCTACCTATGCTCCAACTGACAGTGAGGCTGCTACGCACACAATGACGCTCAATCAACCAGACGAGAACTAGTACATGGACATCGGCGCTACGTCTCATATGACGGCCAATGGAGGTACACTCTCACCTTATTTTATTATGAGCATTAATCATAATATAATTGTTGGTAGTGGTCAACAAATTCCGATTTGTGGTTATGGACAAAAATCGCTTTCACCCCCTCACCCCTCCCTTACATTTAAATAATGCCTTTCATGCCCCAAAACTCATCAAAAATTTAGTGTCTGTATGTCATTTTACTATTGATAATAATGTTTCTGTTGAGTTTGATCATCTTGGATTTTCCGTGAAGGACCTTCAGACGGGGATGCATCTAATGAGATGTAATAGCACAGGTGATCTTTATCCACTCACTATCGACTTCACCAAAAATCAAGCAATCCAGCCCTCCACCTTTGCTGTTTTATCTCATGTTTTGTGGCATAATCGTTTGGGTCATCCTGGATCTTTAGTTTTGAACTCTCTTAAAAATAATAAGCTTATTGATTATAATAAGACATATTTTTCTTCAGTTTGTCAGTCTTGTGTTTTTGGTAAACATGATAAATTGTCTATGATTCTATTTCTCATACTTGCTTTCCATTTGATATTTGCCATGGTGACTTATGAACTTCACCTGTCTTAAGTATAGTAGGTCACAAGTATTATATTTTGTTTTTGGATGATTTCACTAATTTCTTATGGACATTTCCCCTAGGTGCTAAATTACAAGTTTACTCCACTTTTCTGAAATTTAGTGCTTACATCCGAACTCAATTTGAGCGAACTATCAAATGTTTTCAATGTGATAATGGAAGGGAGTATGATAATGATCCATTTAAGTTATTTTGTGCAAAAAATGGAATGGTTTTCCGTTTCTCTTGTCCATATACCTCACCACAAAATGGAAAAGCCGAGCGCAAAATCCGTTCAATAAATAATTTAATTAGAACCCTCCTAGCACATTCCTCCATGCCTCCATCTTTTTGGCATCATGCTCTACAAATGGCAACATACTTACTTAATATTTTAGCAAGCAAGATTCTGAAAAACAAATCACCCACAAAAATTCTTTACCAAAATGATCCATCTTATTCTCATCTTCGTGTCTTTGGGTGTCTATGTTTTCCTTTGCATCCTTCTACTAAAATTAATAAGCTTCAACTTCGATCCACACCGTGCATCTTCTTGGGTTATCCTCAAAATCATAGGGGCTACAAATGCTATGATCTTTCGCGTGGAAAAATCATAATATATAGGCATTTTATTTTTGATGAGTCGACATTTCCGTTCTCTTCAATACATGCTCCAACTCCTACCACTTATGATTTTCTAGATGTCGGATTTGCTCCAAATTCTCTCACTCCGGTCCAGCCCCAACAAGCCCAAACATAGGCACCCCAAACTCCTCCTCAAAGTCCACCTCATGTCGCTCCTCAATCACCTCCTCAAAATGTTCCTTAAAAATTTATACCGCAAGCGCACGGCATACTATCGTAGTACGTAGTGAGTACGGGTCGATCCGCAGGAAATTATTGATTTTAAATCTCTATTTAATCAAATTATACCGAAGTCGAGAGTGAATTAAACTAGAAATGTAAGAAAACTAACAAAAACTAGCAAAAGAAAAATAGATAAAAATATGAAAGTTAAATGACAATTTTAGAGATAATTTCACTTTCTAGATCATATAGTTCAACAAAACATGAAATTATGATCTCTCTTTTTTGGTCATAAGTGAATTTAAATGATGTGTTTATCATAAGTATGACCTATTTGTGCTATTAATTAGCTCAACATAAGCCATCAAACTATAACACAATCCTTAAACCACTTTTAATTCTCATGAAAAATAACAAGAAGTTGAAAATGAAATCTATTTTAAGCATGGCCTATTATCTATTGATTAGAAATATAGACCATCAAATGTTGATTTAATTTCACTTCATTTCCATAATCATATATAGATGAAGAGACAATTTGTGATTCATATGACTAAGCATAGCCTATTTGTTTTGAACAACATAGGCTATCAAACTCAATACTAAACACAAAATTACATAAACATCATTTTTCCATGAAGCACAAAAGGAGAGCATTAATTATCAAACTATGTTGAAGCTACATAGGTAGAGAGTTTCATTACCCCTAAATTGAAGGGGTTTAGCCTCTCATATTTGTTATCAAATCAACAAATGTAGCTTGCAACATTAAATAAAAAGAAGAGGAAAAAGAGAGCAAAATGAAAAGAAATGCTAAGTAAAGAAATAAACACTAATCTACTTGCATGAATAAATGAAACTACACTACTAGCATGAAAGGAAATAAACAAGAAAAGAGAAGAACATGTATTGAAATTGCATAAAAAAATTACATAAAAGAAGAAATGGCTAAATAGCCATGAAAAGAAAGAGAGCTCTCATATTATTTTTGATCTAAACTAACTAAGAGAAGAGAGCCTAAAGAAGAGACTAAGGGAAGAGGAGATTACATGAAACATAAGGGGTATTTATACATGTATGAAATCCTAATTCATATTTTTGGGGAATGCCCAAATTGCCCTTGAGGTAGTGTGGCCACCAAGTAATCATTAGCTTCAAGTAATCACAATTAAGTGTGCATGAAGATTTAATGGCTTTTTAGCATGTGCATTAGCTCCTAAGTGTACATTAAGGTATGTGGGTAAGTGGGGTCCTCCATGATCATCACTTTGAATTACTTCCATCTCCATTTCTTTGTATCTTCTTTGTGCATGCATATTCCTTTATGAAACCACTTGTAATTGAGTTTAAATTCCTACAAAATAATATAGAAATCTCCAGTTAAATTTTCTCAAATTAATTTATGCACAAAAATGACCATTTTGCCCCTATATGAAGATGAATATGTGGTAATTTGAAAATACTTTGAATTTTGATTTAAACAAGTTAAAATACCCAATATGATCATTTATTTAATTTAAATAGATTAAATATGGTGGTAAAAATATGCACACTTACATGCACTTCAAAAGCCACTGCTCAAATCATCCCAACAAGGCTTGCCCAACAAGCTAGCAACCCAACTAGCAGTACGCCCACCTCTCCGGCCCACCTTTTTATTCCAGCGTTTTCTCCTCTTTCAAGTCCACCTCACGTGGCACATAATTTACCAACCCAGCCAGCTCCTTTTTCAAGTCCACCTTATGTGGCATCCACAGCCCAACCAACCCACATTCCAGCATCAATCCAGTCGATCCACACTACTCATCCCATGCAGCCTACTCACTCCATGGCTACTCGTGCCCAACATGGGATCTTCAAGCCCAAACGTCCTTTAAATCTGAACACTATCTTACTCCTCCTATTCCTTGTAACCCGAAAGCGACTTTGTTTAACCCGAATTGGAAAGAGGCCATGTTAGATGAGTATAATGCTCTTATTAAAAATAAGACGTGGGAGTTGGTACCATGCCCTGTTGATGTTAATGTTTCGGTCTTTATGGATTTTTCGTCATAAACGTAAATCTAACGGTTCTTTTGAGCGGCATAAATCCCATCTTGTAGGTGATGAAAAATCTTAACAAGTTGTAGTGGATTGTGATGAAACTTTCAGTCCCAGGGTTAAGCCTGCTACCATTCGATCTGTACTCAGTATTGCCTTATCTAAATCATGGCATATACATCAGCTAGATGTTAAAAATGCTTTTCTGCATGGGAATTTGCATGAAACTATTTATATGCATTAGCCGATGGGATTCAGGGACTCCTCTCATCTAGATTATGTTTGTTTGCTAAAAAGGTCTCTATACGGTCTTAAACAAGCTCCACGGGCATGGTACTAAAGGTTTGCTGATTATGTTTCGACTATTGGTTTTTCTTATAGCAAATCTGATCACTCTCTGTTTATCTATCATCGAGGCAATGGGACTGCTTATATCTTGCTTTATGTTGATGACATTATTCTTACTGCTTCCTCTGATGATTTACATCGTCGCATCATGGCTCTTCTTAGTTCAAAATTTGCTATGAAACATTTAGGTCCTCTCAGTTATTTTCTGGGCATTGCAGTAACTCGACATCCTAATGGTCTATTTCTTTCGAAACGCAAGTATGCCGAAGAGATCATTGAGAGAGAAGGTATGTCATCTTGTGCACTGGCTCTTACTCCCGTTGATACTAATTATAAATTGAGTGCATCTTCGGGGTCTCAGTATAAGGATAATAAAAAGTATCGCAGTCTCGCAGGTGCCCTACAGTATCTCACTTTTACGAGACCAAATATCTCTTATGCTGTTCAGCAGGTCTGTTTACATATGTATGATCCTCGGGATGAACACATGCATGCAGTAAAACGCACTGTTCGGTATATTCAGGTAAGTCTTTCTTTTGGCCTACATTTGTATAAGTCATTTGTTTTTGGTCTTGTCTCTTATACTGATGTAGATTGGGGTGGATGCCCGGACACTAAACGATCTACATCAGGCTACTGTGTTTTTCTTAGCGATAACCTCATCTCTTGGTCGTCTTAACGACAACCCACTTTTTCTTGCTCTAGTGCAGAGGCAGAATACAAGGGCGTAGCTAATGTTGTTTCTAAATCTTGTTGGATTCGTAATCTTCACTTGGAGCTTCACTGTCCGATCAACAATGCTACTTTGGTTTACTGCGACAATGTTAGTGCGATGTATCTCTCGGGTAATCCTGTTCAACACTAACGTACTAAGCATATTGAAACGGATATACACTTTGTACATGAAAAGGTTACTAAAGGACAAGTTCGTGTACTTTATGTCACTTCCAGATATCGAATAGCCGATATTTTTACTAAAGGTCTTCCTATGCGTTCTCTTTGATGATTTCAAGGACAGTCTCAGCGTACGGGATTCTCCCGCTTCGACTGCAGGGGTGTGATAGAATATGTAAATTATTCTATTAATTTATAAAAGATCGTGTATATCTTTTTTAAATGGTTGGTTATTATTAGATTGTAATGTCAAAGATCTTCCTTGATTATTAATTTATAAAAGATCTTGTATATCTTTTATAAATGGTTGGTTATTATTAGATTGTAATGTCAAAGATTTTCCCAGATTATTAGCCTAACTTGTAGCCATAAAATTGGCAATGGACACTTATATATTTACGTTCAAAATCAATGAGAAGAGGCAACCATCAATTCTTACAGTTATTTTTTAAATGAATTTCAATGAACTCATAAATGTTTTATATATTATCTTCCCATTATACATTTTAAAAGAATACCAATCTACATCTCAAGCATTTATCATTTTTTAATTCTTTAACTTCCATTTCATTGTTTCACAATATAGTCTCTTTCTTTTTTCCAGTTTCATATGCATGCTACAGTTTAAAAATAATTCTAACCCAAAACTAAATCAAATTAAAAATTCTTTCCAAGCAATTTTTAGTCAATCTCTTTAATTTTTTATTCTAACAAAAATTTATTTGAATTATTTATGATTTTATTCACATTTTACAATGATTGTTTTCCTACCAATTACTTTCAATGTTATTGTTTTTATGGAAATATAATTTGAAGACCTAAAAAAAACCTAGCTTACTATTTGATCAAGCTTGATTAAAACGTAATAATTTTTTATTATTTGTCTTTCCATTTAATTTGAAATTCAATTTGTAGTTTTTATTCTAATTTTTAATTTGAAGTTAAATTTTCAATTTGTAAGATTCTGAATGTAGTTCTCTTCGTTTGTCTTGTAGAAAGTTACGAATTTTATAAGTATGTTGATACCGCAGAATCTCCTATTGATTGGTAAAATCAGTTATAGGTAAAGTTGAAAACTTTATTTATTCTCAAGTTTTGTATAATTATTGACATCCATTTGATTTGTTTGTTTGGTATGATTTTGCACTTTGTTTAATTCAGTTATTTTATAGGGAATAATTATTTCATTGCTACATAGATATCATGTGACAACCCGATTTTTTTGTAATAATTAATTAAGGTTAATAATAGTAATTTACTTAATTAAATTGGAATTTATAGATTTATTTGATAAATTTGTTTTGAAATTATTTAATAGAGGGATTAAAGTCATGAATAGATGATATTTAAAATTTATATAAATTAAAAATGTGGAAATAAATTTTGTAAAAGTGAAGAAATTGAAATATAATATTGATTTTGTGAAGAAGTGATTTTAAATTGGAATTAGTATTCATATTAATTAAATAGAATTTAATCTTTGAAACTAAAAGAAAACAAATATAGAGATATTTTAACCCAAGCCCAATACAAAGCCCAAACTCAAGTTTAAGTCTTCAAACCCATGACCATTTTCTAGACTCCTTCAATTTGAGAATTATCATTCTCCATAATCATAGCACGTATCACTCCACTTCATTATCATCTTTCTCCTAAAGCAAGTAACCACCAACCCTTTTTCCTTTGAAAATTTAAAACAAATCAAATAAGCTACCAAAATATTCAAACTGGGATATTGTAATAACCCGCCCTGAAATGAACCTAAATTTCGATCCAGAAAAGTCCCATCGAAACTTAGACCCATCTCAAAGCTAGCTGTTGGTTGGTAAAAAGAACAATACAGAGCTATTTATCTATGCATTCATAATCTCACAGCGGAAGAATAAAATATGATAATAATAACAGTACTCATTTTATTCAAACTTCAAAATGTCATTGAAAACCATAACAAAATATCCATAATCACCGTTACATATCCGTGGTAAAATATTCCAAAATTGCAACATCATTTTTATTTCATGAGTACATCAGAAACTACAGAAAATAACAAGTAAATAAATAGAAAACTATCACAAGTCTCATCAACATCTCCACCTTCAACATCACTTTTCTTAACCGATGTTGTAATGAGGAGGGAGTCAAAACAACATATGTCTGGTGAATACAAATCTCGAGCTTTACTATATTAATACTTGGGCAGTATGATTTAAATAAGAATATGTCTTACGTATTCTACCTACATCATAAGTCTTTTCAAATATATGCCTAAAGGCTTTTCTTAAATGTAAATAAAAAGGCTTTCTAAATATAACCCCAAAGCCATCTCGCTTTCAACTCAATAACTCATATCTACCGTCAATAATGTCCTATCAATGTAAGAGATGGTACCCAAGCCAATTAATACCTTTTAATAGGAATTAGACAGACTCTGACCATTTAATACCTTATTTAAGGCAAGTCCATGACATTTACTACATATAATCCCAAGGCGGACTCCCCATTAGTAACTATCTAGCTGACATTGTATGAAATATCTTCAACCGCTTAATACTTCCTATTGAAGCGGGCCCTTTCCCAATATATCATCTACTGTGTATAACCCATAATCCCAACCATTTACTACTTCCAACATAAAGAAGAGACAGACCCTCACATAACCACTTATTACCTTCAATCTTTGAAGCATGTCCTTCGTATTATGACCCGTATTCCATGGTGAAATTTCATATTAGTCCGACTATTCGTAGGTACTGATAGTCAGATTAGCTGGATAGATTTACCCTATAGAATTTGGGACTAACCTCGCGTCATCGTAGTTACTTATTATAGGCGATATCTCACATCAGCCCCAAAGTCACACCGTTGGTAGCCAGATTAGCTGGGCAGACTTCTGTGTGCTTTTAACTGACCTCACATCTCTACAGCTTAGTCATAATCTATATCACACTCTATATATATTATCACACCTCTTGTCATTTTCATAATTAAGGCCTTATAAGAAATCTTTATTATTTTGCCTTTAACATTAATTACTTGCCTAAGTGAGATTTGATGATAATTATCAACCCAATTAACCATGCAATTAACACGTATACGTTAATTACTCTAACACACACACACACACATACACATGCGCCTAACAATTTCTAAGCATGCAAATTTTTTTCCCTAAACTAGTGTTTAAATTTCAACTCTTTCAAAAATTATACAAGTCTTATCCCATATTATCAACAATACCAAAATTTCAATATTCATATCAAAAATTCCAATCAATAGACTGGTATACAATTTAAATTTAAACTCAACTTATTACATTAAAATAATGGAATATATTGATAATAGAAACTTACAATTCCAACTTTATGCTCTATTCAACTTCTTTTTTACATAAAAACAAACAAAGAAATTTTTATTTAATTCAAGGGAATAAGCGGTGCAAACTACGAATAAAATTCATAACTTACACACTATTCCTTAATCAAAACCCTTTAATAAAATTCAAAGAAAAAGAATAAGAAGTGGAATAGAAGGTAAAATTATCAAAAACTGCAAATCTACCCAATTCCGATTATTTTGACATAAACAGTTGAGATTTCAAACCTAGAATTGACATTTCGCATTAAAGGAGTTTAAGAGGTTTATAATATGATGTTTTCGCAAACCAAAACTCCCCAAGGCATATTCAAACCCAAACTATACTAATCAATTACTAAAATAGAAAAACTAAGAATATTTTCACTCACAGTATATCTTTAGCTTTACCTCCTTCGGATTTGACATGCCTTTAACAATCTCTCTCTACCGAATCTCTTCTTTTGATATACATACACATATATATATATATATACATATATAGTAAGAGATTTGTATATACATCAGGTTCGTAAAATTAGATGTTTGGAGAAGAATAGTTTGGGAAAAAAAAGAAAAAAAAATGAATATATAGGATTTCTTATCTGAAACCCTAATGGAGTTTTTCTAAATCTATGAAGAGATAAACCGATGGAGCTTCGCTAGAGTCCCAAAATAATTTGTGAATAAAAATGAGGGGTCTAAGGTCTTATTTGTAGTGGTTGGAACGCACGAAACCGTTGGATGAAGGTCGGCTAGAAATTATAAAATCTGGAACATTCAAATTCACAAACCCTAGCCGCCACTTGACAGGGAGCGGTCGACCGCCCCTCTACCACCGGTCGACCGCTCGACCTCTCCACTTGTTTTGTGAACATTAATTTTTTGCCATTATTTTATTTATTATTTTCCTTAATTATACTTGAATGTTAGTGTTAATTTTAACATTTACTTAACCTCTAAGTCTAATTACTATTAACTTTCACATTTCAAATTTAAGAATTATTTAATTATTTGAATTTGAATTCTATTTAAATTATTTAAAATCTGAAAATTTCAAACGTCCATAACTTTTTTGTTTGAGCTCCGTTTTCATTACATTATATATGGAAATCGATCAGAGTTTCGCCACGAACGCAATAGCATAACTTTAGTGGTAAAATTCTGGCTTTTGAAAAATTTGCATTTTTAGTCTTATCTTATTTAATTAATTTATCATTTTTATTTTTTGCTTATTAATTTTTTTGGGATGCTACATTCTCCCCTCTTAAAAGGATTTCATCCCCGAAATCTTTCCAATGGCCGAACAACGTAACGCGTAATAAACATCCATATTATACAACCATGTTATCTACACAACCATCTACTTAACTAAAAGTGCAATGCGATTATGTGTGAAGACATATTATAGGTGAGCTCCATCCTAGCATGAATGCATGTGTCATGACATATAGGCATGCATGAAAACATCCTAAACATGCAAAAAGTGTTATATATGACTGCAAAAGTGATAGTAAAAGTATAACAACCATCTCTTACCATCCAATCTAGCAATCACGATCCAGCCAAAACCTAATTTTGGAGAGAAAAGTTTACCAATGAAAAGCTTATGATGAGAAGTCCTCATGCTTTCTGCCAGATTCTCCCCCCATTACACTCGAACCAGCCTAATTTCTATGTTGCGGAATTTCCTAGTTCCATGCTCCACACTGCTTATAGTGGCATGGGATGCTATTGGCTTCGTCTTAATATCCCTCAACTGATTGAGCTCTTCCAAAGTGGCTATGCTATGAAGGAATTTCCTCAAGTGTGAAACGTAAAAAAACGTCACGGGCTCCTGCCAACTTATCCGGTAGCCTCACGTGGTAAGCAAGTTTCCCTATTCTTTATAAAATTGGGAAAGGCCCAAAAAATCTTTGGTGCCAACTCTCCGGAATTTCCAAATCTCACGATCTTCCTAAGAAAGGAAACTTTGATAAACACCATATCCCTTCCTTTAAACTCTAACTATTTTCTTCACTTATCCGCATAGGATTTCTGGCAAACTTATACGGCTTTTGTTCGTTACCTAATCAATTCTATATTTTTCGTTTTGGCACGTCAAACACTTAGTAGCAAATTCTGCCACCTTCTTCTTTACCCCCGTCCAATTGAAAACTCTCTTTATATTCCTATTCATCTTATCCCCTTTAGGGTAAAGGGTCATTCTTGAATGGTGTCCCTCCGTAAGTTAAAATTTATCTTTTCCAAAATCCTAAAAAAATTGGGATTAAAGCATCCTTCATTCCTAGTTACTAACCTAATTTCCTCATTAACTTCTAGCCTTACCTACAGTTTATCGCTAGTTAAGTGTTCTTATAAAAATTTCCTTATTTACGCTGTTTTTCAATATGTATATATTTATCTAGTCATCTAGTCCTATTCATAAAATCAATACAGCGATAAAACAAGAACATATCTTATACCATATCGTATGCTTTTCTAATAACCTAAGGGAGACTACTAGCAATAACAATCTGAAAAACTCTAAATTAAAATTTTGCTAGAAGTTGCCATTTATCATTAGCCAGTATAAATAATGTTATGGTCCTAACACTTCTTACTAAATTAAGATGGACATTTTTAATTTACCATTCCACTATCACCCACCTCCATGAATTTTCCTTCTCGATTTCTAATAAATGTGCTCCATTCATTATTTCAGTTAATATACCCTTAATAATTGATCATTAATGTCAACGTTGGACCATCTCTAATTAATCCTCATTTAAATCCCTTTAATCGTTTTTCATTTCAAAATCCATTTATTATGCCGATTCAAATCCTCCATCAATGCCATATTAAATTCTTTAATCAGTCACCATATATTCTTTTTAACTCCCATTAATTACAAATTTATTGCCCGTTAAATTTGTAATTAATGTCCATAAATCCTAATCCGTTAATTACTAACTAAAACGTATATAGTCGTAAAAGGCGTTACTTATATATTTCTATTTTTATGCATTAAGCGTGGTTATACGTGTGTCCATATATTAATTTCTAAATTAGAACATTCCTTTCCACATTTTAATTTATCAAAGTTATCCCTCTAAAAATGATTATTGTTATAATTTTTCCATAGATTAACCAAAGTGAGATCTTTGCTTCGTGTGAAACTACAAGAAATTATTTCTTTTTTTTTAACGAAATAGACAATGTAAACTTGGAAAAGAACATCCATATCTTACACATTTCTTTCCTTTTTGGTATATCTCTTGTTAAATCAAACAACATGCTTTTATACATATTTTGAAGTTAGATAATTTATGAAATTTACATGGATCTCGCTCCAAATAAATCAAAACATAGAAATTCACATTCCACGACAACTAAGGCTACCTAACTTACAACCCAATTGTAAATCTGGAATATCTTTACAACTATACCAATATTCTATAATTAAATATCTGGTATGATTTCCAGATCAAATTGTACATACTATTCCTATTTTATTCATATTTTAAAACCTTTACCTCTAAAAATATAAACTTGGAAACCCTTTTTACCAATTTCAAAAATTACGTAGTTCCCAAAAGGAACCGTGAAAATTTTCTTTTTTCTAACCAACCTTTTCATTTTATAAACTTTCTAGAACAAAGACTTATTTCTTTAAAAGTTGGACTTTTAATTTAAAACATTTAGAACTCAATTATCAAACCAAACTATTATTAAATCAAAAATAGAAATTTCTTAATTCCATAAAGGAGTAAAACAATTTCCTTTCTCAAAAACCCTCTACAACATATAAAATAATTTTCAATAATTTTTTATATATAAATAAACTTATTTCATAAAATTTGAAATAAGCACATACTACTCCATGAAATTATGGCCTATACTTATGAAAGTTCATTTACTACCATATTAAGGATATATTATGATTATTTTCCAAATTTAGCTCCTTTTAAATCCATTACAATGATTATAACTTCAATAGCATCTCAAAATAACAGATTTTCCATTATTACATGTTCATTAATTCAAAGATATTTCTACTTACAAGACAATTATTTTAGCAAACTTCAAACTGCAATCCATTCACATGCATGTCAAATTTCTAGTTTCAAATTGTTATATTATCCTAAAAATACATCAACATTTATTGCTTTATTAATCAAAATGCACTGTCACTTAACTATAACTTTGTTTAAAGTCTTATTTAAACTCCTATAATCTTTCGCAATCCTTTTCTTATCAATCTCAATTTACTTCTCTTTCATTACCATTTTAAATTCAATAGTATTTTATTATTATTTAAACAAGTTCTAATTAGAAATATGTATATAAAATTCTCATCCTCACATAAATGATTTTTCTTATAACATTCACAAAATTACCCTAACTCATTTATATTTAATTCCATTCAATTGTAATTATTTTTCAAAAAACATTTTCTACAACCTTAAATAATGAAAATTGAAGTAGAAAAGGATAACTTCTATCCTATTAGTTTCTAACTAGATTACCGATCTTGTTTTATATATAAATTCCTAATGCTATTTCTATCAAAATCTCCCAATACTGCCTCTATTTATATTTTTTCTAACTAATTGACTTTGACTTCAGCTGTTATTCTCCGTATTTTCCTTATATGGACATGTTTATCCTATCCTAGTTATTCTTATCCTTCTATTATCTATTCCTTAATTTATTCCATTTCCTTTTATTCCCCCTTTTTAGAAAGAATTTTTTTTAAAGAAGGGAATTTCCAAATTTATTAAATGGAAGTAAAATCATCAATTCCAATCTACGCTCTATTTTACATTTATTTAAAAAAAATGAAGAATCTAAAAATTAAAAGAAATTTAACTCAACACATTGCAAACTAGGAAATTCACAATTGAAAACCCCTTTTTTCCAACTCTTCAAATCATCAAATTTACAAATTTCTTTATAAAATTCATCCACCATTTTGTTTTTAAAACGTTCCACCACTTTTAAAATTACATTCTCTTTCAAACTTTTCACAAAACAATTGGTAGCATATTTCCAAAGTCGACTAAAGTCACTTTATTTTTTAAATAATTTTGCAACTTATGATACATAAGATCTTCCTTTGAAAAGCCCTTTCAAAACATTTAAAGGAATTCTCAAAAAACTTTTTATCAATTCTTTCTCATGGGGTTGAATTTAATTTTTCCTTTTTTTGAACTTTTCTACTCAACCTTTAAAAATCTGGTTATCTTCTTATGGTGATTAATGTATACCTTCTTATGAAGCTTGTTTCACTCCTTCACATCTTACTTCCGGATGTTTACAAATATATTACCTTATAATATTTAATTACTATATACCATGTTTATTTGCTATTTCTGTGAATGTCAATTGTCCGTAAGAAATGATTATTTTTCTAGTGGACAATTTTTAAAGGCATTCATTTGTTTATTCCAATTTTACCTATTGTGCCTTCTTTATCTCTCCATAATTACCCTAATAATCTCTTAAGTTGGTCCATTTATGTTCTTTTAAGTTCTTGTAACTCCTTATTTATTACACGTTTATTGCCTTATTAATTTTGGTTACAATATCTTCCTTCTATATTTCCTAAGATAGTAGTATATGTTGAAGTAAATATTTGCCTAATGTTTTTGCATACATTTAAAATACGTATATATTTATATATTGTAGAATTTTTGAAAAACATTTTCAAAAATATGTACGCCTCTCATACATATACCTATCTGCATTGATCGGGTAACCTAGGCTCTGATACCAAATGTAAAAACCCATCCTAAAATGGATCTAAATTCCGACCTAGAAAAGACCCATCGAAACTTAGACCCATATCAAAGCTAGTTGTTGGTTGGTAAAGAGAAGAATATAGATCTATTTATCTACGCATTCAGAATCTCACAGCGGAAAGATAAAATATAATAATAACAATAGTAACCATTTTATCCAAACTTCAAAATATCATTGAAAACCATATCAAAATATCCATAATCACTATTACATATCCATGGTACAATATTCCAAAATTACAACATCAATTTTATTTCGTGGCTACATCAGAAACTATAGAAATAAGAAGTAAATAAATAGACTACTGCCACAAGTCTCATCAACGTCTCCGCCCTTAGCATCGCCCTTCTTAACATGTGTTGTAATGAGGAGGGAGTCAGAATAACATATGTCTAGTGAATAAAAATCTCAAGCCTTACTATATTAGTACTTGGGCAGTATAATAACATTTCTTACGTATACTATCTACATCATAATTCTTCTCAAATATATGCCCAAAAGCTTTTCTCAAACATAAATAAAAAGGCTTTCCAAATATAAGCCCAAAACCATCTCACTTTCAATCCAATAACCTATATCTATCGTCAATAATTTCCTATCAATGTAAGAGATGGTACCCAAATCACTTAATTCCTTTTAATGGGAATTAGGCAGACCTCGACCATTTAATATCTTATTTAAGGCAGGTCATTTTCTACCTTTTTTTGGATATCACGGGGAACCTTAAGATCATGGTATTCATTGATACTCACTTAAGTAAACCCCACGCCGTGTGTCTACCCCGCTTTTATTTAGTCATCGCACACGGATGCTTAACGTTGAAACTCCCACTGATGGTTTGGCGTTGGGATTCGAACCTGCCCGGACACAGTCCTTTGGTTCCCATCTCCCAGCTCCCGAACCAACCGAGCTACAAACGGCGGGTAGGTCATTTTCTACCTATAATCCCAAAGCGGACTCCTCACTAGTAACTATCCAACTGAGATTGCATGGAATATCTTCTGCCACTTAATACTTCCTATTGAAGTATGCCCTTTCCCAAGATATCCTCTACTGTGCCTAATCCATAATCCCGACCATTTACTACTTCCTATATAGAGAAGAGGCGGGCCCTCACACAACCACTTATTACCTTCAGTCTCTGAATCATGTCCTTCGTATTATGATCCGTACCACATGCTGACGTCTCACATTAGTCAGATTATTCATAGGTAATAACCAGATTAGCTAGGCAGATTTGCCCTATATAATTTAGGAATAACCTCGCGTCATCATAGTTACTTATTACAGGCTTTGTCTTACATTAGCCCCAAAGTCACACTATTGGTAGCCAGATTAGCTGGGCAGACTTCTTTGTGCTTTTGACTGATCTTGCATCCTTATAACTTAGTCATAATCTATATCACACTCTACATATATTATCACACATCTCAACATTTTCATAACCAAGGCCTTATAAGAAATCTTTCTTATTTCGCTTTAAACATTAATTACTTGCCTAAGAGGGATTTAGTGATACTTATTAACCAATTAAAAACGCAATTAATATGTTATAATTATATGTTAATTACGCTAATATATATACTGACCTAGCACTTTGTGAGCATGTGGAATTTACGTCCTAAAATAACGTTTAAATGTCAACTCTTTCAACAATTATACAAGTCTCATCCCATATTATCAACAATACCAAAATTCCAATATTCATATCAAAAGTTCCAACTAATTGATTTGTATATAATTAAAATTAAAAGTCAACATATTACATCAAAATAATTGAATATATTGATAGTAGAAACTTACTATTCCAACTTTACGCTCTATTCAACTTCTTTTTCACATATAAATAAACAAAGAAATTTTTATTTAATTCATGAGAATAGGCGGTACAAAATACAAATAAAATTTGTACCTTACATACTATTCCTTAATAAAAAACCTTTAATCAAATTCAAAGAAAAGAAATAAGAAGTGGAAAAGAAGGTAAAATTATTAAAAACTGCAAATCTACACAATTTCCATTATTTTGACATAAACATTTGAGATTTCAACCTAGAATTGACATTTCGCATTGAAGGAGTTTTGCTGGTTTATAATATGATGTTTTCCCAAACCAAAACTCTCCAAGGCATATTCAAACCCAAACTATACTAATCAATTACTAAAATAAAAAAGCTAAGATTTTCTTTCATAGTATATCCTTAACTTTGCATCCTTTGGATTTGACACATCTTTAACAATATGTACCAGATCTTTTCTTTTGATATATACAACAAGGGATTTGTATATATATTAGATTTAGAAAATTGGAGGTTTGGAAGAGGATAGATTGGGAAAATAAATAAAAAACAAAGTAGATAAATAGGATTTCTTATCTGAAACCCTAATCGAGTTTTTCTGAATCTATGAAGAGACGAACTAACGGAGCTTCGCTAGAGTCCCAAAATATTTTGTGAATAAAAGTGAGAGGTTTAGGGTCTTATTTATAGTGGTTGGAATGCACCGGAACCGTTGGATGAAAGTCAGTTGGAAATTTTAAAATCCGAAATATTCAATCTGACAAACCCTAGCCGCCACTTCACAAGGAGCGGTCGACCACCCCTGTACCATCGGTCGACCGCTCGAGGTAAAGGGACGACCTCTCCTTTTGTTTCAGGAACGTTAATCTTATGCCATTATTTTATTTATTATTTTTCTTATTATACATTAATGTTAACGTTAATGTTTAGGTTTACTTAATTGCCAAATCTAATTGCTGTTAACTTTCAAATTTCAGATTTCAAATTTAAGAATTATTTATTTATTTGAATTTGAATTCCATTTAAATTATTTTAAATCTAAAAACTTCAAGTGTGCATAACTTTTTCGTTTGAGCTCCATTTTCAGAACATTATTTATGAAAATTGATCAGAATTTCACTACGAATGCAACAGTAGAACTTCCATGGTCAAATTATGACTTTTGCAAAAAGATTATTTTTAGCCTTATCTTATTTAATAAATTTATCCATTTTATTTATTTCTTATTAATCTTTATGGGGTGTTACGTATATGTTCATCTCTATACTCTTAAATAGCTTCGGTGAGGAATGAATTGAGTTTCGCTGTGACGATAGGGAGCTGTGCGTGTGCATGCAGGTACGAAGAGAGAAGAAGATGAGTGTTTCACTCACACAATCTATGGATAATCATATAATTATATATATGTTTACACATGAATTTGTTTGATAATTGGTTGTAAAACATGGTGTGCATCGATCAGAGGAGAGTTAGGTGGTCAAAGTTAACCGGAGTCATGTAAGGGATGCACATCCTGGAGCATAGTTGCCTCAGGCAATACCAACCGGTGGACCGGTCATGAGTGACCAGTGCATCAATGAGTGAGTGCATGTATGCGGGTTTGTGTGGTGTGTGTTCTTCCATTTGTGTGTGCTTGTGTTCCTGGTAGATGCAAGACTGTGTACATGTATGTTCTTATTAGTATGAGACCAGGTGCTGCATTTATGTGTGTATTACTATGTGTGTGTATTTTTATGCTGAGTATTGGGTTTGTGCTATGAGTGATCTTCTACGTGGCTGTGTTGGGTGCTTGTGTAGTGTACTGTGGTTGCGTGTGTACTTTTGGTTGTAAGTGTATTTATGTTGTGTGTGTTGTGTTCTGTTCTTGAGTGTGTGTCTATGTGTTTTGAGTGCGTGAGTTTGTATGTGTATATGTTTGTGTGTGTGTGAGTATATAGTGCTGTGAATTTTTATGTGTGAGTGCAATCAGTTTTCATATGTGTGTTGAGTTTGTGTGCGCACACTGCTGGGAGTGTTAGCATATTCTCATCCTTCAGGCCTTGTCGTTATTCCATTTTGGGTATTTGACATTGTAGTGTTGTGTATTTTCTTTGTTTCAACCTTATTATATTAATCATTTGGTTGTTATGTATATACATATTTAATTGAATTATCTATTTTTATGCTACAATTTTGATAACTCTTCTATTATTATTTGATTAGATTATATGAAAGTAGTATTTAAATTATCTAAAAAAAGCGAAACAATTGAAATATGTAAAAATTTAGTTCATAAACTACTTTGGGTTTCAAAATGAAAGAATTAGGTTTTCTAATATATTTAGTGAATGTTTAATTATTCATTATTTATATTTGAAATTGAAAGATTAGTTATCCTTTTTAAATAGTAAAATTATAATTTAACTTAAATTCTACTTAATTCTTGAATACTTATTCATTGTTCATTTCTAAATATTTATATTTTTTCTACATAAAATTATATGTTTGAATGTTTCATTATTAAGTATTGATTACTTTATTTATATTTATATGAATAATCAATTTGTATATTAGTTTCTAATTTCTTATCTTTTGTATATTGATTCGGATGATATGAGTGATTCACAGTTGATATTGACTTAGTTAATGATTTGATATGACACGGTAATGACATCTTTCTATATGATTTTATGATATTGTATTCTGTATGACGAGAAATCTGAATAAACAGAGTTATAATACCGTCTGGTATGAGAATTTTGGTAATATTTCTTTGTTTAATCTTTGGACTCGTTATATAGAATAGTGTAGTGATGAGTAGAGTTTATAAGTGATGAATAAACATTTGAATATTACACAATGGTATGGGACACTGTTGTGATATTTATTTGGTTATTCATTGTAAGTAGATGGCACTCACATGACGAGAATATAGTAGATAGTGTAAGGTGATACACGTTGTGATATATGGCTTTGAGCCTATATTTAGCGAGTATGGCTTTATGCCTAATGATGAGAAAGACTTCGTGTCTATATGTATTGCTAGTATATGCCACTATTGCGATGTACTCCTATTATGTTTATTAAAGAGGACCAGATGGCCAGTATCCACCCTGGCGGTCTGATCGTGGGGTCACACACCAGATCTATGACACTTTATATGTATAGCCTAGTGTTTCTAGCTTAGTGCTTCCACTTTGTGTGATCGCCCATATGTCACCTAGGCCAATAGTCTGATACCTATAAGGTCATTTATAGTGTCGTGACTTAAGAGATCTCACGTTGACGAGCACATTGGTGGATATGTGTCATGATGACTATAAGGTAATTAAAGATTGTAGAGACTTAGTATCTCTGGAGCTTGCTTAGTGCTATCAGTCTCCCTTCAAGTACTAACAGTGTAGTAGATTGGCATATACGATCGATACACCTCACTATAGCATTGATGTGGGCCGGGCGCCACATATTATTATATATATGACTTTACTTGGGATTTTGTGTTTGTCGTACATTCATTTCTCTTCGTGATATTTACAGATAGATGTTACATGAGGAGATGAGATTACACAAGTGATACATATCCAGTGTATAGTGAATTATCAGTATTTGATAGACTTGTTATCTTATTATACATGTATTAATGACTTTTATTGAGATTGAGAGATATATTTGGCCAACGCTTCGTACTAGCCTGATTATACATGATGATGTCTCCTTTAGTGATATTTCTAAATTTGATAACGATTTCTAGATATGTGAAATTCACCCATTCATGTTGATTCTGTGGTGTCTAATCTGATGTGCTTCTATATGGGTGATGACATCTTTTGGTATCAGTTCCAATTGTTTTATATGGATATGAGATATTCGGGTGATGCAATGCCTTAATGATATCTATGGTATTATATATATATTCAAGGCATTCTTTACTATATTTATATACATTCATTGACATTGTTTGATAAATTGATTATTTATGTTAGAGTATTATATTATTATTCCATGTTTTCACTATGTTACCCCTATTATGATACTTGATTAGACTTAGTCTGACCCATGTGTTATTTATGTAATACTCGAGTTAGTCCAAGACATTTCAGGTAGGACTAGCATTATTTTATCGGGCTTAGAGGATAAATGTATATATTAGGATGTTCTATGATATTTATATGTCCTTGATTCACTGTATATTTTGATACTGAGATGTATATTAATTATTTATCATGTTATTTTGAGATATTTGACATTTGTATCGAGTTGTACCCTTATTGTATACACATTGTATATATATTATATATTATCGTTGCATTTCTGACTCTGTGCTCTCTATGATGTACTGTATATTAGGTACTATACTATTCTGTAAGTACATGTATTTATTACTTTGTACCGATACTGGGTACGTAATAAATGAGTTATTTAATTGACATTTTAATACATAGCACTGTTAATCCAAGAGAATATTAACATATGTACCCCATATTGCCTCATTCTCCATATTATCTTACAGTATTGCTCTGAAATACTCTTAGATATATGCCTATAGAGGTGAGGTTTTAACATTATGGTATTAGAGCAGGTTCAGAACAATATATCGTATATCAAAGACACGAATCGAGACCTTAGGTAAGACTTAGAGTCCCTGACCCTTGGGAGTGTTGGGTAATATTCTATATTATATAAATATATAGGATGATTACTGGGGTAATCGTCAGGGATGTATTGTGATTCTACAAATATAAGTATCTAAATATGTAATTAATTTCTTTTCTTTCAAGTATGAAGTATAAAATGGTTGGAGTAGCAAGGACGAAAGGAGTTAGTCCAACAAGTAGCAATTATATTTATGAATTCATATGGTTTTGTATTGTATTTTGGTATTTGATTTGATAATGTAGTTAAGTTTTGATTTGATTTTGATCAAAGTGCGCAGCGGAAAATTTATTTATTTGTTTCTACTGAATGCATTTATTTTAGCCTCTTGAGTTTGTTTGGTTATTTGAAATGGTTGGTGTTGAATTTAATTTTGAAACCTATGTGCGTTTTACCAAGTTGTGAAATAAATTTGACTATTGACTTATATTTATTATAAATGAATAAGAATGGTGTTTATTTGATATCATAAAATGTTTATTGAAATGGTTTAGTGTAAAGTATAATGATATATATATATATATGTATGTATGTATGTATGTATGTATGTGTGTGTTAGTAATTAAAGGTAATTTTGAAATGTTTTGAGATTATATGTGTCTGATAGTAGTAAAGATTTATAATATATGTAAATATCAATTATTGTTATTAAATGATTTTGGAAACCAATATAATAAATATTTGTGGAAGCAATACTTACAGATATTTTTGGAAATAAAGTTGTGTTAATTTTTCCGTATAGTAGTTTAAGAATTCTGGTCGATACGCTTGATCAATGTTATCAATATGGATTCCTAAACACTGGAACGAGATATTTCGAAAAAATGATTCTTGTAAGCAAGTATCTGAAATGATTTTTTTTATAGAAATAAGTGTTATTATTTTGGAAAAATGCATTATAAAATAATATATAATAATTTTAAAATGTCAAATTTTGAGAATAACTTTAAACTTCCCTCTTGATATTAATTCAAAATGAGTAAAATATTTAAATAAATTTATAAAGAGGGTTTGTAAAGTAGTATTTGCAAATAATTTTGCTTATAATAAAAAGAATGTTTAGAAACTAAAAAATATATTGAAAGATATTTTATTAGCTAGAAAAAGGTGATTTCAGTAAAAACTTGTTAATGTGATTTTGGTTTTCGATAAAATATTTTAAAGTTGGTATTGATGGAAAATTTAAATTTGGATTGTGTTTGAATTTGAATCATATTTGAATTAGAATAAAATGGAATTTTGGAAAATATATATAATTTTTGGAAAATAAATTATTTAAATATTTTGTAAGTTTGAAAAGTAATTCACACATATAGTAAATGTTTGTATTTAAAATAAAATAGAAAATAATATGATTAAGTTTAGTATAATTACTTTGTTACAGATCTTCCTTATAGGAAATTGCGAGGAAGAAATTTTGCTAACGAGGTAAGTCTGTAATAACCCGATCTTTTTGTAATAATTAATTAAAGTTAATAATAGTAATTTACTTAATTAAATTGGAATTTATAGATTTATTTGATAAATTTGTTTTGAATTTTTTTAATAGAAGTATTCAAATCATGACAGATGATATTCAAAATTTAAATAAATTAGAAATGTGGAAATAAATTTTATAAAAGTGAAGAAATTGAAATATAATATAGATTTGTGAAGAAGTAGTTTTAAATTGGAATTAATATTCATATAAATTAAATTGAATTTAGTCTTTGAAACTAAAACAAAACAAAAATAGAGATATTTTAACCCAAGCACAATACAAGGCCCAAACTCAAGTTTAAGTCTTCAAACCCATGCCCATTTTCTAGACTCCTCCAATTTGAGAATCATCATTTCCAGTAACCATATCACGTATCACTCTACTTCATTATCATCTTTCTCCATAAGAAAGTAAACCCTCTTTGCTTTGAAAATTTAAAACAAATCAAAATGAGTTTCACTGTGTCGATGGGGAGTTGTGCATGTGCGTGTAGGTACAAAGAGAGAAGAAGCAGATGAACACATAACGCAGGTGAGAGTTTCACTCATGCAATCTATGGCTAATCATATATACACACAGATATATATATATATATATATGTATGTATGTATGTATGTATGTGTATGTATGCATGAATTTGTTTGATAATTGGTTGTAAAACATTGTATGCATCAATAGGAGGAGAGTTAGGTGGTCGAAATCAGCCGGAGTCTTGTAACAAATGCACAGCCTGGAGCACAGTTGCCCCAGGAAATACCGATCGGTGGACTGGTAAGACTGGTCATGAGTTACCAGTGCAACGCTAGGTGAGTGCATGTGTGTGGGTTTTTATGATGTGTGTGTTTTTCCGTTTATGTTGGCGTTGTCCTTGGTAGATGCAAGACTGTGTTCGTGTACGTTGTTATTAGTATGACACTGGGTGCTACATTTTTTTATGTATAACTATGTGTGTATATATATATATATATAAATGTATATTTATGTTGAGTATTGGGTTTATTGTGACGACCACATTATACCACCGGCATAAATAGTATATAAATAGTGTACTGCTGTCGTGCCTGGCCGATATAGGACGATCATCAAGGTTGAAAAGAAAACAAATACAGCATATAACCTGTCATATATCTCACAGCGCATGGACAAAAAATAATATCACATATACTGTAACGACCCGTAATTTTCAATAATTAAAAATATTAAATTAAATAAGATATTAGAATTTAATATTGTGAGAAATTTAAAAAATTATGATTTATTAATGAGAAAAATAATTAGAATATGATTTAATAAGGTTGTTTGAATGTTATTGACAACTATTTTATTGTAAATTCAATCAATTGAAATAATTGTAAAGTTAATTTGGTTATAATTGTAAATAAGGGATTAAATTGAAAATTTATGGAATTAATTAAATTGAAATATTATAATTAATATGGTGTAGGATGATAATTGTAGAATATGAATGTAATAAAATGTAGACTAATGTTAATTATATTCATAAGGTAATAATTGATTCAATAATAAGAGTTAGAATCAAAATAAAAGAATTTGATTGAAATTAAAATATAATTAACTAGGATTTTATTACAGTGTAATTGAACGTTGAATTTAATGAAATATTTTAATAGTGAATTTAACATAGAAAATTTATTTTGATAGATTATTAATTTCTATGTAATCTAGAATGATGAAATTGTTAACTATTAAATTTGAATTTAAAGGTGATCAAATTAATTTAATAATAATTTATTTAATTAACGTGAAATTTAGCCATTTTGGCCAGTGTCTCGGATTTCAACGAAACCAGTTTCATCGGATCCGTAACAGTGAATTATTATAGGATTTCAAGTTTCGTAGCGATCAGACTTATCATTTGATCGTGCGAGCTCGAAACGCGTAGAAATCGATTTAATGAATTCAGTTAAAATAATTTGATTTCGAAAGCTAAATTCTATATACGATGGAATTAGGGTTTAAAACTAGTTCCATTGAGTTTTAAAATATCGAAAGCATCTATTTCGATATATTAGATGACCCACTTTCATTTCGGGAACGAAACGGGCTTTTCGGGTCATCGTTATCGTTTCGACCCAATTCGATCTATCCATTCGTTCTTATCTACCTTTGCCTATATATAGGCTGCTATAAACCCTAGCTATTTCTCATTTCATTATTTCTGCACGTACCTCTACTTCTCATATGTTCCACCTTCTCAAACGACAGAAACATAAAAACCTAATTCCCAAATTCCAAACCTAATTTCAATTTCAAAATTTAATTTCGAAATTCAAACTCCTCAAACCATTGCAAATTATATATCATTGGAAAGCTCTCGACAAGCGCAATCTACTTCTATGATTCGTTTTTGCAATTATTTCATGATTTGGCCAGAAATCATCGATTTAGTCTTGGTCGTCGAAACTAGGGTTTGCTTTTCGACGGTGGATCTCCATCGATAGGACGATCGGGGGTGACCAGTGGGTAGAGGACGTCGAGCAGCATGCATCCATGTGGTTTGGTGGTCGAGATAATCAGCGGAGTTGGCCAGAAAATTCGATGAGCATGGCAGCGGCGGCCAGACTTAGGGGACGCTTGGGGCATGCGCGAGTGGTGCATAGGGTCGGCCTGGCATGAGCGTCTCGGTGGAGTTGTCAGATCTGTGCGATAGTGCTTGTAGATTGCGGCATTTGGAGTCGAAGTGCGGCGGTTGTAGGTTAAGTTTGCGTTTGAACGATCGCGTATGGGTAGGGTTTCAGGTAACGTTATTTACAAGTTTGCCATTCTATTTTATTTAATTTAAAATTTAATTGTCAACGTTCCAACTAACATAACTTTTCCATACGAGCTCGGATTCACGCACGGTTTTCTTCATTGCGATTGTATCGAAATTTAGGACGACATGGAACTGATTTGGCTGCATTCTGAGACTGTTGGAATTTGGGCCTTCGTTTGGATTTTAAATCGACGAAAATCAAGAGTGGGTGTTTTAACCCACTCATAAATACTGAACCATCTTATGTTGGTTAAATTAAATTTATAATGTGATTAGAAATTAATTGATTGATGTTTGGTATATTTAAATTATCATTCAAATTTAATTTGAATTTATACTGAATTTAATTGCCATTTGAATTAATATTGGAATTGATTTGTTAGTTAAATACCTGATAATGATAACAGTTAATTGTTGTGACTTATTGGTTGATTTGAATGATGATTGTGATGGATGCTTAATTGTTGACATTCTGGATGATTTGATGTTATGTTTATTTTAT
This sequence comes from Allium fistulosum, assembly GCA_030737815.1. Classification (NCBI taxonomy): domain Eukaryota; kingdom Viridiplantae; phylum Streptophyta; class Magnoliopsida; order Asparagales; family Amaryllidaceae; genus Allium; species Allium fistulosum. The sequence goes on along the minus strand of CM060908.1, from coordinate 405,767,791 downwards.
ATGTTGTATCACACTGCAAGTTCCCTGAGTTATTGTTAGGAAATCACTATGGGTTGAAATGATACATACCCGAACGATCTTATAGATTAGGGAAAAATCGTTATGGGTTAAAATGATAAACTCGAGCGATTTTATGGATTTGCAAATTGTGATTCGGCATACGGGTTGAAATGATATATATCCGGAAATTTAAATTATTGCGGGTTGAAATGATATATATATGTATCACTTGACCATAGGGTATAAAATTATATATGGACACCAGATTGGTTAAATTAAATGATTTTAAAATCCTAAATTTTTGAATCCAGTTAAATGATATTATGAAATAAAATTAGATTTATATGAACTGAATTATTTTCAAAATCCAAGTTTTACAATGTTGAAATTGAAATTGGTTTAAATGAATTGTTTAAAGAATTTAAATTGTAATCTTAAAGTTGAATTTTGAAATATAAATGAAATTTTATCAAAATAATTGAGTTATTGTAAAGGTTTGAATATTTAACTTTGAAACCTATTGAATTTGAAGTGGTTTAAATTTGTATTTCAAATATGGATTTGAAATCGATATAAATTAAAATGGTTTTAATGATAATTTGAATCGAAACCTTTAACCTTTTGAAGTGAAATTGTTGAACTAAGATTGATTTAAATTGAATTTTTGGAACGAAAGTTAATTTGAATGGATTTGTGAAATCGGGAGAAACAATTCTAGTTTGAAACTATTTTTGATATAAACCCTTTTAATATACAAACTCTTTTAACATATAAACTATTTTTCTCATATAAACCATTTTAATATATTAATAATTTTTAATACATTAACTATTTTAATCTATAACCTATTTTAATATATAAACTATTTTTAATATATAAACTATTTTAGTCTATAACCCATTTTAATATATTAACTATTTTTAATATATAAAATATTTTAATCTATAACCTATTTTTAATATATAAACTATTTTAATATATATATTATTATTTTAAATTTATAAACAACTTTTAATATATATTTTAATGTATAAACTATTTTTAATGTATAACTATTCCAATATATAAACTACTTTCAATATCCAAACTGATTAAAGTTGGAACTATTATGATTTAGATTTAATTGATTTAAATGCGAATATTTTGATATGATAGTTTAACCTATTTTGTGGTTATGATTTTGAATACGAACATAATTTAAAGTGAATAATGATTTCGAAAGTGAATATGATTTCGAAAGTGATATGATTTTGAAGTGAATATGATATTTTACTATCATTTATGAATCAGTTTTGGAAATGTAAAAGAACCAACCGGTGTGAAATAAGCGTTTGGTTGTTAAAGAGACCGGGATTGGATATTGTCATACTCTCTGCCGATACCCAAAACCACTTTAACAACTATGCACGTGGTGGAGAATCCAGAACGAAGTAGGATGGTGTGGTGAACGCTACTATATGAGGTATGGACGCTGCCCTGACCCTCTCGGTCAGCTTGATATGACTAAAACAGGAGCTATACCGAGCCATGTGAGGTCGCTCCTCTGATCGGGCACATTTCTTCGATACCATATCTGTTACTTTGTGATTGATTTGGTGGCCACCTTCGATTTGATTATGGAGTGTGTTCCGAGTTGGGCGATAGTAGCTGTTATGCATTACCACCAGTCCGGGAGTGCAAACGGTAGAATCCTACCCTGGCATTGCCTCGCGTGCCTTGTCATATGCCTTATCGAGCCCACTACGAGTTTGGTTTGTGTCGTACACTATGGAGTGCCCTCTAATAGCCCTCCAGTTTATGGAGGAATTACAGTACTATATAGACTACGACATTTATAAAAATGTGTTAAGGGGGATATGGGTAACGCCTTAACGCTATTTTAACACTTTACTTTACTGTAGACATATTATAATAGCGTATTGTATTATATATGTAGATAGTTTAACGGATCCTTAGGAGATGGAATCTTGAACATCTCTTAAGTTATTGCATGCACGTTAGACACTGGATAGGAGATGTAAAATCCTGTAAACATCTCTGAAGCCGTTGCACTCATATTTACTTATTTTGATTTAACTTACATAAGATCTTTTAGTTCTGACTCGAGTGTTTTATTTTTCATTACGCTCGGGTCAGCCTAAGATTTTTAGTGTTGAAGACAATATTTCTAGAGGACGAAGACGGAGTTTTGGTATTATATTATTTGTATTATTCCACTGCATCATGTTGTTCCACTGCATTATTTATTTGTTCTTGTTGTATGTATACTCTGATTACATTGTAAAGTGAAATCAAAATTTATTTGTAAAACAACTTCATGAACTGTTTATTTGATTATTGTATTTTGTCATTCCACTGTGAGATTCTATGTTTTGTTTTCTTTCTTTTCTCTTATTTTCTTATTTACCCCATTAACTATCCTTCCTTTCGAATGGTTTGAGTTGACATCTGTGGTTTATTGTCGATCTAAACGTCCAATCCAAAAAGGTGGGTCGTTACATATACAACAGAAGAGATAGTAATAACAATATGAACCAATTATTAGAGTATAATATCCACAAAGTGATACATCAAATGTCATAGAGTTTATACAATGGAAACAACCTTTATAACTGTCTCAAATACAAGTAACATGCGGTCACTGCTAAGGCTCCTAGGTGCTGCACAATGGAATAAGCATAGAATCCATATAAGTATATAATACGATATAGCTCCAACTATCTCATCCTCCGAACGGCTACTGCATCACCTCGACCTGTTATCTAGTCTACTCATTTAAGAGTACCTAAGATAATAAGAAGCAAAGTATAAAACTTTGGGTCAGACAACAGTCTGGTGTGAGCAGTAAATGAATCTCAAAATACTATACAAGTAAATATGGTAAGGAACAAGAGTACACGAACCATACCTAACCTGTCCCTGCAACCAAAGAGTTAGCACATAACAGTATAATATGCTACCCTACATAATATAATAAGAGTACAAAACTCAAATAAGGATATCAGCTCTCCAGGTATCCCCATCTCTAATACCTACTCCCCGTGATATCTATGGGTGATAGCCTACTAAAGAAAGCAACCAAAGCAACCATAGCAACCATAACATCCATTAAATAATCCTAGATATCTCTTTCTATATGCCCTGAATACATGATAACTCGTATGACCACCATGGCAGGAACTAATGGAAATTCTGGTTCTCGTTGTACTCTCGTATCATGCAGCCCAAAAGCTCGATACGTGTCTAGTAGCCCCAAAGCTAGACACTAGATCCAAAGCCACTAGTCTAGGTTATACAGGTCCCTTAATTGACCCATGGGCATCCCCATTTATAATACCCCTTGCTTCGAGTACAACCAGAAACACTTCGAGTTATGAACGATTCCTTGGCACTATCATCTGAGCCCTCTCTTGCTCTATTTGGACAACGAGCCCTTATTTCCCAATCTAGTTTCCATTATTTTGGAACCCACCACGTTCCTTTCACGGTTCCCCCTATATTGAGCTGCCATCTTCAGTACCTACTCCTACCACGTGCCATCAAGCGAAGATCCATAGCTTTTATCATGCTGTTATATCATCCAACCTTGATGTAAACGAGCCACCACCTCTAGCACGACCTACAGAGCATCCACTACTTGCCCAAGAAAATTTCACCTTTATCCCATGTAGTGTGATAACTTGATACCGAGTTATAGGGATAACTCAGTGTCGAGTTATACACTTAGCCAACCAATGGCTATAACTTCTTCCACGCATTTAGTACTCTTCTTTAAGCACTTTGGACCCTGACCCATCCATCCTAGATAACTCGGTCCTAATCCAAAGCTCCATCTTCAAGTTTTAGAGATAACTCGGTATAGCATCCAAACCTTAGCCAAATATCCTGCACCTTGCTATAGAATATCTTCCCTAGTCAAGCTCTAGCCATCTATGCTAACCACCACACTATAAGAGCTACACCTATAGCTCGTCACCGACTTATCTCTATAGGTTGGTACCGACTTTTGACCTTAGCTCCTCTAGAGGTGCGAATTATCATGTAGGCCCTTAGTTTGCTCCAGAGCCCCTCCTCCAAGTTTCGTCCAATTCCAACAAACCTTTTCAAATCTAGCAATCAAACAATTTCTAATCCAAATCTAAGTAATCAATGAATATATGAGTACGATTAAGGTGAATTACAAAGCCAATTCTATAAATCATATTAGAATTCATCAATTTAGGTCATAAACATATGTTAACATGTGATTAAAGTTAGAAAATGATTTTAATGGTCAAAATCATGTTAAAACCTATAATTCTACCATATAAACATGCATATGATAGTGAGAAGGCATAAACCACTCACCAATTACCAAATTCAACCAATTTGAATGTAGATCCAATCCGAACAATAATGAAAAGCACTTTTAATCAACCAATTTGATGACCTTTAGCTTCTAATCGAGGATCTAATCTCTAATCCACAATTTAGTTATATCTATAGAGAAATTTGGATGAATTAGGATGGACCTAGGGCTAATTAGGGTTTAGATCGAATTTGAAATGAGAGAGAAAGTTCTAATTTGACTCCTACAACCTCTATTTATAGTAATCTCTAACTAGACTAATGGATTCACTAATGAGCTTAATTAATTACACACTAATTCTGGTCTGCGGGTTTTAAAACTTAAAATAGGCATAACTTCTTAATCGTAAGTCCATTTTCCTATTATGACCACTCTACAAAATGAGAAACCATCATCCCAAAGCAATGGAACTGGTTTGAGACCCTAATTCTACTCCTATCAAAAATTATATTCCATTACATTCTCCCACTTTATATCCCATAACTTCTTAAGAGTCATATCTCAAAATTATTGAATCATACAACCTCATATAAATAAAATAATAATATTTTATGATTCTTTGGTATGTAAAATATGAGCCATTACATTCTCCCTCTTTAGGAATTTTGCCCCCGAAATCCCCAAACAAGCCAAAGTATAAGAAACCATAAATACTCTGCATGCCTAATAATCATTTGCAACCATCAACCATATCCAACATGCAACCATGCAACCAATAGTGTAGATAAACCTACCCTAGCATGCAGAATACCAACCTATCAAATACGATATACAATGGTGAAAATAGATACGATAAATGATGGTTCTTACCATTCAAAGAGCTCTGGACATTTAGTCCTCATACTCTCCTCTGTCTTCCACGTACAAACATCATTACCTTTGCTCCATTGTACCTTAGCTAGTTTCACTGTTTTTCTCCTATGTTGTTGTTTCGTATCGTACCCAATAATACGAAGCGGCCTACGAGACCCAGAAACTTCCTGTTCCACCTCAACATCTTCTAGCTAATCCGGTGTAATCACCATGTCTAAGTCGTGCACAAACTTTCGTAGATAATGGGCATGAAAATTTTGTGCACGCCCGTCATCTTTTGAGGTAAGTCAACCTTATATGCTGGCTTTTCAATTCTCTCTACTATTGAAAAAGGTCATATGAATCTTGATGCCAACTTCCCTTTTCTATCGAATCGAACGACATTCTTCAAAGGAGAAACCTTCACGAATACCATATCTCCGATAGAAAACTCTAAACCTCTTCATCTCTTATCAACATAGCTTTTCTGTTAATCCTGAGCAGCTTTCATTCGTTGTTGAATGATCTTAATCTTCTATGATGTCTCTCTAATCACATCTGGTCCAAGTATTAGTTTCTCGTCTGCTTCCCACTAACATGAAAGAGCGTTACATGGTCGGCCGTTCAATGCTTCATATGGTACTATACCAATATTAGACCGATAACTATTGTTGTATGCAAACTCCACCAGGTATAGATGGTCATCCCATGATCCTCCAAAATCTATAATGCATGATCGCAAGAGATCTTCCAATATACGATTTACTCTCTTGGTCTGCCCATCCGTTTGTGGGTGATAAACTGTACTAAGGTGCAGCTCGGTCCCTAACGCCTCTTATAAGCCCTTTCAAAACCCACTAGTGAACAATGGGTCTCAGTTGCTTACAATGCTCTTTGGCACAACGTGAAATCATATTATCCATTTCATATACAACTCTGCTAGCTTGGATATCGTTCTACTTGATTTGGCGGGTATAAATCTCACACTCTTGGTCAACCGATCAACTATGACCCAAATGTCATCGTACCCTGCTCGAATCCTTGGCATTCCATCAATAAAATCCATCGATACTTGCTCCCATTTTCACTCAAGAATATCTAGTGGTTGCAACAGTCCACTAGGTTTCTTTTGCTCTGCCTTCACTAACTTACATTATATACATTTTGAGATGAATGCCCCTACATCCCTCTTCGTACCTTCCCAGTAGTAAGTTTTCTTCATATCTCAATACATCTTATTACCACCGGAATGAATAGTCAATCTGGAATGATGACACTCTCTTAGCACTTCATCTCGCAATCCATCAACATCGGGAACAAACAACCTCCCATCTTTATGAAGCCAACCTTCTTGGTCGAGTTCGTATTGTTTCCTGTCTTCAGATTCTACTCGTTCTTCTATCTTTGCTACGATCTTCACTAGCCTAGCATCTCGCTTCTGACTAGTATCGATCCTTTCGGTAGAGTAGGTCTAGTCGATAAGCTTGCCAACATTCAGGTTCTAGCTCACGGTGAGGCCTGAAATCAAATACGGCAATATACTCTATCTACTTCCATTCCAAGAACATTGCTCCCAACCCAGCATGTCTTATGCTCATTGCATCGAGGACTGTATTTCCTTTACTCGGTGTGTAGGAAATATCAAAATCATAGGAGGCCAAGAACTCCAACCACCGTTGCCGACGATGGTTGAAATCCTTTTGAGAGAAAAGGTACTTCAAGGATTTGTGATCCGTGAACAGCTCAAACCTTTCTCCCAACAAATAATGCCTCCACATCTTCAAAGCAAAAACAATTGCCGCCAGTTCCAAATCATGAGTTGAGTAATTTCTTTCGTGTGGCTTTAGCTGTCGACTAACATAAGCAATAACTCTTCCCTTCTGCATTAACACCGCACCCAATCCAGTACCAAAAGTATCAGTGTGCACTATTAACTCTTCATTTCCACTTGGAATGGTCAACACTGGTGCACTCATTAACTTCTCATTCAAACTCATAAATGCATGCTCACAATTTGCATCCCAAACAAAAGTCTGATTCTTCTTTGTCAAATTGGTCAGTGTGTCGTTATCTTTGAGAAGTCCTTAATGAAGCGTCTATAGTATCCCGCTAATCCTAGAAAACTCCTCACATCCGTAGCATTCTTGGGCCGATTCCAATCTTGGACAGCTGCCACCTTCGTAGGATCCATTTTTATACGCCATCTCAAAATGACATGATCCAAGAATATCATTTCTGTCCAGAAGTGACACTTGGAGAACTTCGCCCTCAACTTTTGCTTCCTCAATATCTTTAGTACAATCCTTAAGTGTGTCTTGTGCTCTTCTTTAGTTCTGGAGTAGATCAGAATATCATCAACGAACACAAGCATGAACTTATTCAACTGGTCTCTAAAAACCCAATTCATGAGATCCATAAAGTATTCCAGAGCGTTGGTCAACCTGAATAGCATCACCAACCATTCAAAAAACCCGACGGCATACGAAACGCAGTAATAGGCACACTCTCCTTCGCTACTCTAAGATGGTGAAATCCCGTTACCAAATCCATTTGAGAGAACACCTTTGCACCATGCAGCTGATGGAACAAGTCATCAATACACAGGAGTGGATATTTGTTCTTCTTCGTCACTTTATCCAACTCACAATAATCCACACACAACCCCAAAGAGTCATCCGCCTTAGTTGCAAATACTACAGTTGCACACCACTCAGATATGCTTCTTCGAATGAACCCTCTTCTTAGTAGGTCATTCACTTGCACCTCTAATTCCTCTGCTCTCTGGATGCCATACGCCTTAAAGGCATAACTATCGGTCTGGCTTCCTTCACCAAGTCTATCTGAAACTTGATCTCTCTATGCGGCGGTAATCCAGTCACTTCCTTAAAGACATCTAGATACTTTCTAGTGATAGGCACAGATGAAAATCCTCCCGTGGACCCTCAAGCGAATATAGAAAGCTAACCATCACCCCCATCCTTTGGTAGGCAACCAATCGCTACCGTCCACCCATCCACATCTTCAATTGTCACCAATAGCTTTTCGCAATCCACAATCGCCGCATACTTCCTAAGCCAGTCCATTCCCAAGATAATCTCGAACTTAATAAAATTCAAAACAAAGCAATCACAAAAAGAGCATCCATGACTGGATAAGACTAAACCACTAAAAACCACACACATGCTAGTAGAGCCTCCAACATGTTTTATCATGATTAAGGGTTGGTCTACTACCTCAGATCTCAATCCCAATCTATCTGCTAGGTCACTAGATATGAAAGGATGTGAAGCACCGGTATCAAATAGAACTCGAACAACAACATCACTAATAGAAAGCATATTTTGAATAACGACTCCCTTCCCCTTATCCTTCGCCGAGGGAGCACTTGACGATGTTTGGACTGTGTCCAAAGCATATGCCTTCACTATCTGCTTATCATTTACCGGTTCTGGACAGTCTTTCTTCAAATGCCCTAGCTTATTATAGTTGTAGCATTTCTTCTTATCACTCGCTTTGCAATCCTTAATCAAGTGACCCTTCTCCTTGCACCCATAGCAAGTGGTTTCCTATTTACCCTTCTTCTTACCACCCTTTCCCTGGGGTTGTTTCCTCTTTCCATTCCACTTCTTCTTGCCCTCACCGTCTTACTGCAGCTTTGGCTCCTCCTTCTCAATAGAAACAATAATAGCAGTCCTAGCCTTAGTCTATAGGTTCTCATGGTGAAGTGCCTTCTCCACAAGCTTCTCAAATGTCTCATCAATATGGTCCACTAGCTTCTCTCCTAAGTAGTCATCCATGCCAATGATGAATTTCTCATTCTTTCTCAAGGGAGTATAAATGAATGACATCCCATACTTTGACAAAGCATCAAACTCCGCAACATATTCCGAGACTGACATCTCTCCCTACTTCAGCCCGACGAACTTTCTAACAAATATTGACTTCTGGGCAGCCGGGATAAAATTTTCTTTGAAGCTTGCCTTGAACTGGTTTCAATTGAATTGATCCTCTGGAGTAGCTATAGTAACAGCATTCCACCACTTTATAGCTTGCCCCTGAAGTTGCCTAGAAACCAACTTCCCCTTCATAGCATTATCCACTTCCATATCATTTGTTAACCCAAAAAATAGATCAACACCCAAGAGTAGAACGTGAAAGTACCAGCCCTGTTAGAATGAGGCAAAGACAATAGATAACGGTAATAAAGTAAAAGAAATAAGAGAGAGACACAAAGATTTTTATAGCGGTTCGGCTGTTAACTAAGCCTACGTGCACATTATAGTTGTTTGATTTTGTTTGTAGGAGATTACAAAGTGTTAAGAGCGAAAGAGTCATAAGTACAGGGGTTAGACAAGTTCTAAGTCCTAGAATTGCCCATAATTGCTGCCTTGGTGAACATCGTGTAGAGGAAAGAGTTGAAGGAGAGATAGAGTTCCTGTCTTACGATAACAAAATCCAGATCCTTTCTTGGTTGCTCTATGGTTTGTAGTTATAGGGGTAGATGTTATGCTGGGTTAGAAGCTTGCTATCAACCAAGTACAGAAGTCGGCCCACTCTTGTACTAAAAAACCTAGGAGCATATGAGTTAAACCCTTAACTCGGTACCGAGTTAAGCTCCTTAACTCGGTACTGAGTTAAACTCCTTAAGTTGGTACGGAGTTAAGAAGTTGGCTCCAAACCATTCCCTGACTATGGTTTTTCTCTTCCATTTCCTATCTGAGGTGCTTCAACTCCTTTTCCATTGCTTTTGGCTTGGTTCTAGTGATTCTTTTGATAGTAGTTGAGTTATCCTGACTTGCCTAATATCATCTCATCAATCTTGTGATTGGCCATGCTAACCTTGAAGAAAACATTTGATACCAACACAAGGGAATTGTATAAGCATAGTGTGAAACTTTAGTGAAGAATGAGGAGGAATCCTTAACTCGGTACCGAGTTAAGGGTCCTTAACTCGGTGCTAAGTTTAGGTGTTAACTCCAATCAACATGAAATTTCTCCAAGTCCCTTTCTTTCTTCTTTTAGATGTACTTACCAAGTTCCAAGTCATTTCGTCATCGTTTGAATCTTCGAATGTTTCAGTTGAAATCTGCTTTGCTAAAAATCAGGTTAACACTTGTCCCCTAAAGTACGCTTTTCGAATGTAAGGTGTGCATTGCTCAAGAACAAGTTCTAGTAATCAATCTCCAATAGCTGAGCTCTCTGAATACTTCAATCTTAGTGAATCATCCAATTACTTTAGATTCTCTGGTCAGTCATGGGTCATTCCAAACCTGTTACAGCCTAAGACTCTAGACTTCACCTAAGTGTAGTTTATACATCACAATCATTCCAACTCCATTCAGAGTTATTACATCACATATAAAAATCATCCCATGTTCATTCGAGATTTACAACATTATCATTCCGATTTCGTTCAGTGTTAGCACATATATCAAACTTATCCCGTGTTCATCCAAGATTATCTGTTTTATTCTAATCACATGGCATTCAAATCCTTTTATTAAATCTGCATCCATTCTAGGGTTAGATTTCTTCGGATCGTTATTCATTTAATTTACGTGCGATCTCTCTGGATCGTTTGTCATTTAAGTTAAGAGAACGATATCTCCGAATCATAATGTTTAAATCAAGGGAGATGATCTCTCTGGATCTTTTATTATTTAAGTTGAGGAGACGATCTCTCCGGATTATTTAGCTTTCCAATCTAGGGTTTCGATCTTCAGATCCTTGCTGAGTCCGTTCGCTCTTCGGTAAAGGATCTCAATGACCAAGCAAGCCCTTCTGCTCACTCTCCAGTAAGGGGACTTACTTTTCATACAAGCTCATCCACTCACTCTCTAGCAAGGGAGCTTGCACCTTAAACTCCGGTCCTGTCTCTCCGATCGGGAATCTAAGGCGATCAATATCAGTTATCACATTCAATGTTTTTTTTCAAAATCCAAATATTCAAATCAAATCAAAGCAAACAAGCAGAAATCCTAAGTGTCCGTCCCAAACATCCGACTCAAAGCATGACAAGGGACTAATCTAGGTTTTGTGCACGTCTCAGTGGTCTAAGATTATTATTGTCCTAAATAGTCATCTCAGGTATCTGACTCAGAGCGTGCCTAGGGACCGTTCAGGATCCCATGCATGTGTAATCCACCTAAAGTTATTATTGTCTTTACAGCTAAATATGAAAAGAAAGTACAAGAAAAGAAACGAAAATGCAGAGTGCGGGAGTCAGATTCAACTCTCATTCATCCCGATCATGGAATTTTGAGCCTCGGACCAGATCCCTGGTTGTTCCTTGATGCATTTGCTGTAGGTGGTGGTTCCTTCGGCCGCACCATTGCAATTCAGTACCTCATGTACTGTTGTAGCTAGTTGCTCCAAACCAGTTCCTCTATTATATCACGAAGGTATCGACACTCGTTCGTTTCATGTCGTCTAGTTCATGGAAGATGCAAAACTTTCCATATCTTTTCTCACAGTCGGTAGGTTCTCTTCTTAGTGGCCTCCGGTAGGGGATTTTTCCCCTAGTATCTACATATATCCTCTCCGGGGTTCCAGTTAGGTCAGTGTAGGAAGTGGATTTCAACTACTTTCTTTGTCGTTTCAGTACCTCGAAGTTGTCATCGGCTCTCCTTTTTCCTTTGTCTTTTACGTTTTCCTGCTCCGGACATTCCTTTGTCATCCACAGCGTTAAATTCAGCATCCTCAGCCTCGTCCTTAGCTTCATCATGTTCCTATCACAAATATCTCTTAGCTTCATAGTACAATTCCACAAAATCCATAGGTGGATCCCTTTCTAGTGCGCCTTTGAAGTCGGTCTTACTCACAACTCCAAATACTGCCGCCATTATGATTAATGATGGATCCGGCTTGTCTATTGTACCACTGCAGCATTGAATCTTGTCAGATAGCTTCTCAAGGTCTTTTCATGCCTTTATTTCATGCTTGACAGAGTCAGTACATTCTTATGTCATGAGACATAAACCCTAAACTGTCTCAAGAACTTGCTCACTAGGTCAGTCATGTGCTTATGGACCTATTCTCCGGCTGTCTGAACCATACCACCACCAAATCTATTAAGTACAATGGGAAACACCACCGTATTACCTCCTTAGAAGCGCCCAACACCTTCATGCATCAGATGTATCTCACCAGGTGAATTGTCGGGTCTGTCTTTTCATCATACATTTCCAACGTCAGAAGCTTGAAATTGGAAGGATTCCTTGTGTTCCAAATATTAGAAGTGAATGTATTTCTATTCACATCCTCCAGACCTTGATATGGGGGTCCTCCTCTAACTATTTTTCTTACCAATTTAGCAATTTGGATTTCACCGTTCAATGAAGGTCTTCGTCCAAAAGCAATATTCTGCCGCCCGCTCCTATAGGGGAGTTCCGGCACATACTCTGGCACATATTCCACTGGCTGCACATTAGCATTCTATCCTGTTCCTCTGGTTTTATTCTATCCTTAGTTCCTATTGGGTAGCTTTGGTATGTACTCTTCCGATCGTTGCTCGTGCACATTCTGAATTGCATTTCTAGCCCAACGTTATCTATTCCTGGCATTCCAGCAGTCACCAATATTGCCCCCAAGTATAGCAGTATGAATGATGATATGGAAGCCAGGTGGTGTCATCAAATTTTCACTAATGATGATGAAGGAGATGGATTAGTGAAAATTTGATGACACCACCTGGCTTCCATATCATCATTCATAGTATCATCCACTTCTATATCACTGAAGATGCACTGACAAGTATCAATCCAATTTGGTACTTCTATGACTGATTCCATCCAATGGAATGGCTTTCCTCTAAGAGTAGAGTAATCCTTTCTCAACCTAGCAAATCAGCCCTAGGCGCTTGCATAGGAGCACCTCCACCAATCCCCACTTCAGGAGCATTCTTTATCATATTTGCCATCATAGCATTGAACATGACTTGGAAATCAAGCATATCAGCTCCTGATCCCGCTCCTTCTTCAACTTATGAAGCAGATCTCACAGTATTCCTTTTATGCCGGCTCATTCTTATCTGTAACAAGAATGATCATTCTCTCATAAAGAAAATCGTGTCTATGGTGCTTATGTGCATGCAACTTACACTATATAATATATTACTATATAGTTTTTAAAACCAAAATATATAACAAGTACGCATTCTCTCGTATATATACACTCTAGATCTAGTCTAAGGTGATAACTCCTTCCTTATCTTTACTGGATCGTGGTATCAACTCAGGTTAGTTATGTAACCAAAGCTCTGATATTTAATGTGATGACCGCCCTATACCACCGGCATAAATAGTATATAAATAATGAGTTGTCGTTGTGCCCTACTGAAATTGGACGATCATCAGGGTTGATAAGAAAACAAATACAACATATAACCCGTCATATATCTCACAGCACGTGGACAAAATATAATATCACATATACAACAAAAGAGACAGTAATAACATTGTAAACTAATCATCAGAGTTTAATTTCCACAGAGTTATACATCAAATGTCATATGGTTTATACAATGGAAACAAACACAATAACTGTCTCAAATACACGTAATATGCAGTCACTGCTAAGGCTCCCTAGTGCTACACAAACAAAATAAGTGTAGAATCCATATAAGTATATAATACGAGATAGCTCCATCTAGCTCGTCCTTCAAACAACTATTGAATCACCTAGACCGGTTATCTAGTCTACTCATTTAAGTGTACCTAAGATAATAAGAAGCAAAGCATAAAACCTTGGGTCAGATAACAGTCTGGTTTGAGTGGTAAATGAATCTCGTGGTAAATGAATCTCAAAATACTATGTAGGCAAATATGGTAAGGAACAAGAGTACACGAACCATACCTGACATGTCCCTACAACCAAAGAGTTAGCACATAACAATATAATATGCTACTCTACATAACATAATAAGAGTACAAAACTGAAATAAGGATATCAGCTCTCCAGGTATCCCTATCTCCAGTACCTACTCCCCGTGATATCTCTAGGTGATAACCTACTAAAGAAAGCAACCATAGCAACCATAACATCCATCAAACAATCCTAGCTATCACTCCTTATATGCCCTGAATATATGATAACTCATATGACCACCATGCTAGGAACTAATGGAAATTCTGATTCTCATTGTACTCTCATATCACATAGCCCAAAGCTCGATATGTGTCTCGTAGCCCCAAAGCTAGACACTAGACCCAAAGCCACTGGTTTAGGGTATATAGGTCCCTCAATTGAACCATGGGCGTTCCCACTTACAAAAACCCTGCTTTGAGTACAACTGGAAACACTCTGAGTTATCAACAATTTCTTGGTACCATCATCCGAGCCTTTCCTTGCTCCTTTTGGACACCGAGCCCTTCTTTCTCGATCTAGTTTCCATTATTCCAGAACCCACCACGTGCTATTCATGGCTCCATCTTTTATCGAGCCGCCATCTTCGGTACCTACTCCCACTGTGAGCCATCAACCGAAGATCCATAGCTTTTATCATGATGTTATATTGCTATCCAACCTTGATGCAAACAAGCCACCACCTTCAGCATGACCTACAGAGCATCCACTACCTGCCTAGGAAATTTCACCTTCATCCCATGTAGTGTGATAACTCGGTTCCGAGTTATAAGCATAACTTAGTCTTGAGTTATACACTTAGTCAACCAATGGCTACAACTTCTTCCATGCCTCTGGTACTCTCCTTCAAGTACTTTGGACCTAGACACATCCATCCTAGATAACTCGATCCCAATCCAAAGCTACATCTTCGAGTTCTAGAGATAACTCGGTATAGCATCTAACCCTTAGCCAAAAATCCTGCACCTAGCTATAGAAAATCTCCCCTAGCCAAGCTCTAGCCATCCATGCCAACGGCCGACCAATAAGAGCCACCGTTATAACTCATCACCAACTTGTCTTTATAGGTCATACCGACTTTTGAACTTAGCTCCTCTTAAGGTGTGAATTATCATGTGGGCCCATAGTATGCTCCAGAGCCCCTCCTCCAAGTTTCGTCCAATTCCGAGCAACTTTTCCTCCGATTTGCCCAATTCACCAACCTATCTTCCTATGCATCCAAAACACTAACAAACAACATCAAAGCACAACATACAAACATAGAATAACATGCATTCACATTCAATCACATAAACAATACAGGGAATTATAGCAATCATACAATTTCTAATCAAAATCTAAGCAGTCAATGAACGAGTATGATTAAGGTGAATTACATAGCCAATTCTATAAATCATATTAGAATTCATCAATTTAGGTCATACCAATATGTTAATATGTGATTAAATTTAGAAAATGATTTTAATGGTAAAAATCATGTTAAAACTTATAATTCTACCATGTAAACATGTATAGGATAGTGAGAAGCCACTCACCAATTACCAAATTCAACCAATTTGAATGTAGATCCAATCCGAACAGCAATGAAAAGCACTTCTAATCAAACAATTTGATGATCGCTAGCTTCTAATCGAGGATCTAATCTGTAATCCACAATCTAGCTTGATCTAGAGAGAAGTTTAGATGAATTAGGACGGATCTAAGGCTAATTAGGGTTTAGATCTAATTTGAAATGAGTGAGAAAGTTCTAATTTGACTCCTACTGTTAGCGCCAAAATTGGTCACTAACACCCAAATCCAAGTTAAAGCACCAAATACCAGTCACAACTCACAAATAGAATATGTGTAGAGAGTAATAATGTGAAGAATAGTAAAAATTCAAATGAAAGCAGTAAAGAACAACAGATTTTATAGTGGTTCGGCTATCTTCGGCCTACGTCCACTCCAGAAGTTTCCTTTTTATTGCTGTAATGATTGATTATAGTTACAAGATGGCAGAGTAATCTCAGCCTTAGAAAATATAAAGCAAGAGAGAAGAAAGAAGGTCCCCTCATCTGTAGATCCACATGCTGAATTTATAGGCAAATCCTAAGTTGTTGGGCTTTTTGAATGATCCAGGCCCATCAAGGCCATAGCCGAGCCACCTAGAATGCCGAACCACATATGCCGAGCGAGGTTGCCATGCCGAACGACACTCGTATGCCAAGCCACATAGCCATGCCGAACGACACTCGTATGCCAAGCAAGAGGTTCATGCCGAACGGCATTCGTATGCCGAACGAGGCTTGGTGTGCCGAGCGAGGTCGCCATGCCGAACGACACTCGTATGCCGAGCCACATGGCCATGCCAAACGACACTCGTATGCCAAGCGAGGGGTTCATGCCGAACGACATTCGTATGCCGAGCGAGGCTTCGTGCCGAGTCTAATCATCTATGCTGAACGAGGCTTCATGCCGAGTGAGTCATCTATGCCGAACGAGGCTTTATGCCGAGTCTACTCATCTATGCCGAACGAGGCTTCATGCCGAGCGAGTCATCTACGTCGAACGTGGCTTCATGCCGAGTTAGTCATCTATGCCGAACGAGGCTTCATGCTGAGTCTACTCATCTATGTCGAACGAGGCTTCATGCCGAGCGATGTCCAATGCCGAGCGAGGTCTGAGGCTGAGCGAGGTATGATGCCGAGCGAGGTAGGAGGCCGAGCGAGGTATGATGCCGAGCGGTGTCTACCGAACCATTACCCTATGCCGAACGACCATGACTTCTCTACAATGCCGAACGACATTACCAGGGCCGACCGACCCTTGACCTCCAGACCGAGCGGCATATCCAAGTGAACTCCATCCTTTCAAACCGAATCCATCACATTCCAACCTTGATAATCATGAAGTCGACTTAGTTAAATCCGCCCGTCCGTGGCCTTACCGAGAGGTGGGTTAACACTTGCCCCCTAAAACATGCCTTGCTATTGGAAGGTGTGTTTTGAATAGCATCAAATCCGATATCCTAAGTCCGTACTACATTCGTTATCAAACGATTCCATCCGAATCTGATAGTTTTATTCCATGACCGTTCCAAGTCGTTATTCAATTCCGAATTTGCCCTTTGGAAGTCAGCAATTGAATCATACAATCTTTCCAGAGCGTTGACGGCCTCTCCGGACCCTTGCTAAGTTCAATCTAAACTTAACGATTGAATAGGCAGATCATGTTGCGCTTTGACGAAGCAACCTATCCCTTGCACTCTGGCCCCAGCGAGGGCATATAGCGATGTCTTGGTCTTTCTAGACCGATCATAGCCTCTCCGGGCTTTTGCTGGATCTCATCCTATCTCTCTCCGGTGAAGGGGAAACAGCATCGAGTGAGCCGATCCTGTCGCTCTCCGACGAAGCGACAACACCCCCTGCACTCCGGTTTAGTGTCTCTGAACTTTAAGCGATGTCTTGGCCTTTCTAGACCAATCATAGCCTCTCCGGGCTCTTGCTGGATCCCATCCTGTCACTCTCCGTTGAAGGGGAAACAACGTCGAGTGAGCCGATCCTGTCGCTCTCCGGCGAAGCGGCAACACCCCCTGCACTCCGGTTCAGTGTTTCTGAACATTAAGCGATGTCTTGGCCTTTCTAGACCGATCATAGCCTCTCCGGGCTCTTGCTGGATCCCATCCTGTCACTCTTCGGTGAAGGGGAAACGGCGTTAAGTGAGTCAATCCTGTCGCTCTCCGGCGAAGCAACTCACTTCTTGCACTCCAGACCCTGTCTCTCCGGGTAGAGTCATAAAGCGATTAATTTCAAATTGACTTCCAATATTAATCCTTTAACTCTCCGGTGAAAGGTTTGTTTTATGAAATTCAAGTTCATTTATTAAATTCAAATTCTAAATGTTCAATCACAAATAAAGGAAAACCTTGACACTGCCTTTCCGGGCAAAGCGGTTTGTTACCATCTCAAAGCATGCCTGGGGATCTCTCTGGTTCCCGTACATGTGTAAGTGGAATAGCCATTTTATTTTAAAATCAAATCTAAAGAGTTTATGTAATTGACCAAAGTTCAAGTCCTGAACTTGGCCCTTGCCATCATGATCAATTGATGACGAGTCATGATCTTGATCCAGGATTAGTCCTGTCAGGTGGAGGTGGTAGTTGGTCAAGTCCTACGGCCGTTGTCCGATCTCTGGTGTATTGTGGCAATCTACCACTTCTGACATGCTCTTCCACCTCATCCTTTAGATGGCGACATTCATCGGTAGTATGCCCTTCCAGCTCATAGAATAGGCATTACTTTCCACTTCTACGTTCCTGCTCTGTGGAATCTCTCCTGGGTGGTTTTCGATAGGGGAGCTACCCCCTAGTCTCCGTGTAAATCCATTCCAGGCTTGCCGTCAAGTCTGTGTATTGACTGAATCTGGGTTCTCGGAATTTCTTCCTTTTATCAGGACCATCGTATATGTTGTCCTGCTTTCGCTTTCCTTTGTCCTCTTCGGATTGTTCTTTGGAGGTTCCTTCGCCTTGCACAGCGTTTGTTTCTCGCCTCTCGGCGCGTGAATCTTCTAGCCGAATGAATCTTTCAGCTTCATGATAAAATTCTCCAAGGTCTTGTGGGGGATCTCTTGCTAAAGGATCCTTGAACTCTATGCCTTCCGCAACTCCTGCTACCACCGCCATCAAAATCATAGATGGATCCGGGCGATCTACTGAAGCCACAGTTGCATTGAATCGTAATAAAAAATCTTTTATGGACTCTCCGGTCCTCTGCTTTATCAAAGCCAGAGTCATCACACTCTTGGGTCGTGTCACGTGGACCCTAAACTGCCTCATGAAGCGTTCCACTAGCTCGCCCCATATTCTAATTGATCCAGTCTCTAGCTGCCTGATCCAAACCGCAGCCAAATCTGATAAGAATAAAGGGAAACATCGTGCCATCACTTCCTCGGATGCTCCCAGCACTTCCATATGTCTGATATATCTGGTAATATGCATGGTCGGGTCTGACTTTCCATCATAAGGATCCAGCATGGGTAATTTGAACTTTGGAGGATTCCTTGCATTTCTGATATTCAGAGTAAACAGACTCCGACTAACTTCCTCTAGGCCTCCACTTGACAATCCTCCTCTGATAATTCGTCGTACTAGTCCAGCCATTCTTTCGTCTCCATCCAGGGGTTGCCCCCTTAGCATGCTTCTATCCTGCCCCCCAGGTCCCGAAGGGTATTCTGGGTAATATTCTTCAGGTGGCTCATTAACGTTAGCGTTGGCTCTGGCCTGCTGAGCCCTATCTATGGGTCTTCTAGTGTTAGATACTATGGGTCTGCCCCCAGGTCCTTGTTGATTGCCTTCACGTTCTGCATTCTGGTCTTGAATCTGACATCTAGTGGTTTCTACAATTGTAGCTCCTTGTCCTGCATTTGCAGCCGCTGTAGTCGGTCCAAGGTTCTGTGCTCCAGCCGCTCTCATTTGCTCAAAGAAGCTTTGCATCATATCCTGTTGACTCTTCAATAACCTTTCATGTATTGAATCTGCCATAGCCTCCATCTCGTCCCTGGTGATGTAGATCGAAGCTTGTCCTTCTCTAGCTCCAGAGGATGCCTCTTGACTTCCCTCCTGATGGCTTCTTTCTATCACTTGCTTTCTTGTTGATGGCCTAGCTATTGTTTTCTAGAATCCAAGTTCCTAGCTCCAAAATTCCCAAGTGTTTGCCTTGTCAGTGAAAGCACCAAAATGTTAGCGCCAAAATTGGTCACTAACACCCAAATCCAAGTGAAAGCACCAAATACCAGTCACAACTCACAAATAAAATATGTGTAGAGAGTAATAATGTGAAGAACAGTAAAAATTCAAATGAAAGTAGTAAAGAACAACATATTTTATAGTGGTTCGGCTATCTCTGGCCTATGTCCACTCCAGAAGTTTCCTTTTTATTGCTATAATGATTGATTACAGTTACAAGATGACAGAGTAATCTCAGCCTTAAAAAATATAAAGCAAGAGAGAAGAAAGAAGGTCCCCTCATCTGGAGACCCACATGCTGTATTTGTAGGCAAATCCTGAGTTGTTGGGCTTTTTGAATGATCCGGGCCCATCAAGGCCATAGCCGAGCCACCTAGAATGCCGAACCACATATGCCGAGCGAGAATGCCGAGCAAGGTCACCATGCCGAACGACACTCATATGCCGAGCCACATGGCCATGCCGAACGACACTCGTATGCCGAGCGAGGGGTTCATGCCGAACAACATTCGTATGCCGAACGAGGCTTAGTGTGCCGAGCGAGGTCGCCATGCCGAACGGCACTCGTATGCCGAGCCACATGGCCATGCCGAACGACACTCGTATGCCAAGCGAGTGGTTCATGCCAAACGGCATTCGTATGCCGAGCGAGGCTTGGTGTGCCGAGCGAGGCTTCGTGCCGAGTCTACTCATCTATGCCGAACGAGGCTTCATGCCGAGCGAGTCATCTATGCAGAATGAGGCTTCATGCCGAGCGAGTCATCTATGCCGAACAAGGCTTCATGCCGAGTCTACTCATCTATGCCAAACAAGGCTTCATGCTGAGCGAGTCATCTATGCCGAACGAGGCTTTATGCCGAGCGAGTCATCTATGCCGAACGAGGCTTCATGCCGAGTCTACTCATCTATGCCGAACGATGCTTCATGTCGAGCGATGTCCAATGCCGAGCGAGGTCTTAGGCCGAGCGAGGTATGATGCCGAGCGAGGTAGGAGGTCGAGCGAGGTATGATGCCGAGCGGTGTCTACCGAACCACTACCCTATGCCGAATGACCCTGACTTCTCTACAATGCCGAACGACATTACCAGGGCCGACCGGCCCTTGACCTCCAGACCGAGCGGCGTATCCAAGTGAACTCCATCCTTTCAAACCGAATCCATCACATTCCAACCTTGATAATCATGAAGTCGACTTAGTTAAATCTGCCTATCCATGGCCTTACCGAGAGGTGGGTTAACACCTACAGCCTCTATTTATAATAATATCTAATTAGACTAATGGATCGCTAACAGGCTTAATTAATTATACACTAATCCCGGTCTACGGCTTTTACAACTTAAAATAGGCACAACTTCCTACTCATAAGTCCATTTTTCTACTATCACCACTATACGGAATGGGAAACCATTATCCTGAAGCAATGGAACTAGTTTGAGATCCTAATTCAACTCCCATTAAAATTTATAGCCCAAACAAAGTTTTCAAGGTCGAAATGGTCACATAGATATTCAGGAAAAATCATAGGTATGTAAAATGACCCTAAGAGTCATACCCCAAAATTATAGAATCATACAACTTCATATGAATAAAATAAAAATATTTTACGATCCCTCAATACGTAAAATACAAGTTTTTACATTTGTGATGTGAGTGATCTTGTCCATGGCCGTGTTGGGTGCGTGTACTATGGTTGCATTGTACTTTTGTGTGTAAGTGTGTTTGTGTTGTGTGCGTGTTGTGTTCTGTTCTTGAGTATGTGTCTATGTATTTTCAGTGCGTGAGTTTGTATGTGTATATATTTGCATGTGTGAGTATATAGTGCTGTGAAATTTTATGTCTGAGTGCAATCAGTTTTCATATGTGTGTTGAGTCTATGTGTGCACGCTCTTGTGGGAGTGTTGGCATATTCTCATCCTTCAGGCCTTGTTGCTATTCACGTTTTTGGATATTTGACCTTGTAGTGCTATGTATTTTCTTTGTTTCTGCCTTATTACATTAATCATTTGGTTGTTATGTATATACATATTTAATTAAATTATCTATTTTTATGTTACAATTTTGTTAACTCTTCTGTTGTTATTAGATTGGATTATATGAAAGTAGTATTTAAATTATTTGATAAAAGTCAAGTAATTGAAATATGTAAAAATTTAGTTTATAAACTATTTTGGATTTCAAAATGAAAGAATTGTGTTTTCTAATATATTTAGTGGATGTTTAATTATTAATTATTTATATTTGAAATTTAAAGATTAGTTATTCTTTGTAAACAGTAAAATTATAATTTAACTTAAATTCTAGTTATCCTGGAATACTTATTCATTGTTCATTTTTAAATATTTATATTTTTTCAATATAAAATTATATGTTTTGAATGTTTCATTATTACGTATTGATTCCTTTATTTATATTTATTTGAATAATCTATTCTTATATTAGTTTCAATTTTTTGATTTCTCATCTTCTGTATATTAATTCTGACGATATGAGTGATTCATCGTTGATATTGATTTAGTTAAAGATTTGATATGGTATGATAATGACATCTTTCTGTATGATTTTATGATATTGTATTTTGTATGATGAGAAATCTAAATAAATAGAGTTATAACACCGTCTGGTATGGACTTTCGAAAATATTTCTTTGGTTTTACTTTAGACTCGTTGTATAGAATAGTGTAGTAATGAGTGGAGTTTATAAGCGGTGAATAAACATTTGAATATCATGTAGTGGTATGGGATGCCATTGTGATATTTATTCGGTTATTCGTTGTAAGTAGATGATACTCACGTAGCGGGAATAGAGTAGATAGTGTGAGGTGATACATGTAGTGATATACGGCTTTGTGCCTATATTTAGCGAGTATAACTTTGTGCCTAACGATGAGCATGACTTCGTGTCTACATGTATTGGTTCTATATGCCACTATTACGATGTACTACTATTATGTTTGTTGGAGAGAACCAGATGGTCGGTATCCACTCTGGCGGCCTGATCGTGGGGTCGCACCCTAAATCAGCGACACCTTTTATATATATACACACATATACATACATAAATACATACATACATATATATATATAGCTTAGTGCTTTCGCTTTGTGCGATCGCCCATGTGTCATCTGGGCCAGCAATTTGTTACATATAAGGGAATTTGTAGTGTCATGACTTAAGAGTCCTCGCGTTGACAATCACATCGGTGCATACATATCATAATGACTATGAGGTAACTAAAGATTGTAGAAACTTAGTGTCTATGGAGCTTGCTTAGTGTTATCAATCTCTTTTTTGGTACTAACGGAGTAGTAGATTAGCATATACGATTGATGCACCTCATTGTAGCATTGATGTGGGTCGGGTGTTGGATACTATTATATATATGACTCTACTTGGGACTTTATGTCCGTCATACTATCATTTCCCATCATGATATTTACACATGGATGTTATATGAGGAGATGAGATTATACATGTGATACATATCCAATGTATAGTGGATTCTCAATATTTGATAGACAGCCTATCCTATTTTATATGTATTGATGATTTTTATTAAGATTGAGAGATATATTTGGACAATGCTTCGTGCTAGCCTGATTATACTTGGTGATATCTCCTTTAATGATATTTCTAAATTGTATAATGATTTATAGATATACGTGATTCAGCAATTTATGTTGATTTCGTGGTTTCTGATTTGATGTGTTTCTATACGGGTGATGACATCTTTTGATATCGGTTCTGATTGTTTTACATGGATATGAGGTATTTGGGTGATGTGATGCCTTGATAATTATCTATGGCATTATACATTTATTCCGGGCATTCATTATTATATTTATATGCATTCATGACGTTGTTTGATAATTTGATTACTTTGCTAGAGTATTATGTTATTATTCCATGTTTACAGTGTGTTACCCCTATTATGATACTTGATTAGATATAGTCTGACTCGTGTGTTATTTATGTAATACTCGACTCAACCCAAGACATTTCAGGTATAGGGACGACAGGACCATCATTTATTTTTTCCGGCTCAGAGGAGACATATATTAAGATGTTCAATGATATTTATATGTCAATTAATCACTGTATATTTTGACACTTACTTTGAGATATTTGACATTTGTATTGAGTTTTACCCTTATTGTATACACATTGTGTGTGTGTGTATATATATATATATTATATTATCGTTGCGTTACAGACTCTGTGCTCTCTGTAATGTACTGTATATTATGTATTGTACTGTCCTGGAAGTACACATGTTTATTACTCTGTACCGATACTGGATACATAATAGATGAGCTATTCAATTGACATTTTAATACGTAGCAGTGTTAGTCCAAAGGAAGATTCACATGTGTATCCCATATAGCCTCATTCTCCGTATTATCTGATAGTATTACTCTGAAATACTCTTAGATAGTATGGGTATAGAGATGAGGTTTTCAAATTATGGTATCAGAGCAGGTTCAGAACAATACATCGTATATCAAAGACACGAGGCGAGACTTTAGATGAGATTTAGAGCCCCTGACCCTTGGGAGTGTTGGGTAATATTCTATATTATATTAATATATAAGATAATTACTAGGGTAATCATCAGGGGATGTATTTATGATTTTACAAATATATGTATTGAAATATATAATTAATTTCTTTTCTTTCAAGTATGAAGTATAAAATGGTGGAAGAAGCAACGACGAATGGACTTAGTCCAACCAGTAGCAATTGTATTTATGAATTTGGATGGTTTTGTATTATCTTGTGGTGTTTGATTTGATATTATAGTTGAGTTTTGATTTGATTTTGATCAGAGTGTGTAGTGGAAAATTTATTTATTTGTTTCCCCTGAATGCATTTATTTTAGTCCCTTTAGTTTGTTTGGTTATTTGAAATGGTTGGTGTTGAATTTAATTTTGAAATTTGTGTGCATTTTACCAAGTCATGAAATGAATTTGACTATTGATTTATTTTTATTATAAATGAATAAGAATGGTTTTTATTTGATATCATAAAATGTTTGTTGAAATGGTTTAGTGTAAAGTATAATTATATATATATATATATATATGTGTGTGTGTGTGTGTGTGTGTGTAATTATAGGTAATTTTGAAATGTTTTGAGATTATATGTGTTTGATAGTAGTAAAAGATTTATAATATATGTAAATATCAATTTTTGTTATTAAATGACTTTGGAAACTAATATATTAAATATTTGTGGGACTAATACGTATAGATATTTTGGGAAATAAAGTTGTTTTAATTTGTCTGTGTAGTAGTTTAAAAATTATGGTCGATACGCCCGATCAACTTTATCGATAGGGATTCCTCAACATTGGAATGAGACATTTGGATATAGTGTTTTAAAAAGATATGAATATTTTGAAAAAAATTTAAGTATTTTGTAAATGTTAAATATTTTAGATAATATTTTAATTAAAGTTAGTTTTGAACAAATGATTTTTGTAAGCAAATATTTGAAATGATTTTATTTAGAAATAAGTGTTATATTGATTATTTGGTAACGTATTATAAAAGAATATAGTAATAGTTTCAAAATGTTAAATTTTGAGAAAAAGTTTAAACTTCCCTCTTGATATTAATTCAAAAAGAGTAAAATGCTTAAATAAATTTATAAAAAGGGTTTGTAAAGTATTATTTGCAAATAATTTTGGTTATAATAGAATGTTTTGAAACTAAGAAATATATTGAAAGATATTTTATTAGACAGAAAGGCGATTTTAGTAAAAATTTGTTAATGAGATTTTGGTTTTTGTTAAAATATTATAAGTTGGTATTAAGGGAAAATTTAAATTTGGATTGTGTTTGAATTTGAATCATATTTGAATTAGAATGAAATGGACTCTGGGAAAATATATATAATTTTTGGAAAATGAATTATTTAAACAAAGTATTTTGTAAATTTGAAAAGTAATTCGCATGTATAGTAAGTGTTTGTATTTAAAATAAAAGTGAAAATAATATGATTAAGTTTAGTATAATTAATTTATTATTGAACTTCCCCATAGGAAATTGCGAGGATATAATTTTGCTAAGAAAGTAAGTCTGTAACAACCCAATTTTTTTGTAATAATTAATTGAAGTTAATAATAGCAATTTACTTAATTAAATTAGAATCCAGAGATTTATTTAATATTTTTTTGTAATTATTTAATAGAAGGATTTAAGTCGTGCTAGATGATATTTAAAATTTAAATAAATTAAAAATGTGGAAATAAATTTTATAAAAGCGAAGAAATTGAAATATAATATTGATTTTGTAAGGAAGATGTTTTATGGAATTAGTATTCATATTAATTAAATAGAATTTAGTCTTTAAAACTAAAAGAAAACAAAAATAGAGATATTTTAACCCAAGCCCAATACAAGGCTCAAACTCAAGTTTAAGTCTTCAAACCCATGCCCATTTTCCAGACTCCTCCAATTCGAGAATTATCATTCTCCTATAACCATATCACTTATCACTCCACTTCATTATCATCTTTCTCCTGAAGCAAGTAACCACCAACCCTCTTTCCTTTGAGAATTAAAAAACATCAAATAAATTACCAAAAATCTTAAAACTGGGATATGTTCATCTCCATATTATTAAATAGCTTCGGTGAGGAGCGGATTGAGTTTCGCTGTGTCGATGGGGAGCTAGGCGTGTGCGTGTAGGTACGAAGAGAGAAGAAGAAGATGAATGCATAATACAAGTGAGTGTTTCACTCACACAATCTATGGCTAATCATATATATATATATATATGCATAAATTTATTTAATAATTGGTTGTAAAACGTTGTGTGCATCGATCGAAGGAGAGTTAGGTGGTCAAAGTCAGCCGGAATCGTGTAATGGATGCACAGCCTGG
Source organism: Allium fistulosum (assembly GCA_030737815.1). NCBI lineage: Eukaryota > Viridiplantae > Streptophyta > Magnoliopsida > Asparagales > Amaryllidaceae > Allium > Allium fistulosum. The sequence goes on along the minus strand of CM060908.1, from coordinate 405,741,182 downwards.
AGCACAATTTCCCCAAGCACCGATGGACCGGTCATGAGTGTCTGGTGCACCGATGGGTAAGTGCATGTATGTGGATCTATATGGTGTGTGTTCTTTTGTTTGTGCGTGGTTGTGTTCTGGGTAGATGCAAGACTGTGTTCTTATTAGCATGAGACTGGGCACTACATTTGTGTGTGTATAACTATGTATATATATATATATATATGAATATTGGGTTGGTGCTGTGACTTATCTTGTGTGTGGCTATGTTGGGTGCATGTGTAGTGTACTGTGGTTGCGTGTGTACTTTTGTGTGTATGCATGTTTGTATTGTGTGCGTGTTGTGTTCTCCTCTTGAGTGTGTGTCTATGTGTTTTGAGTGCGTGAGTTTCTATGTGTATATGTTTGTGTGTGTGAGTATGTAGTGCTGTGAATTTTTATGTGTGAGTGCAATCAGTTTTCATATGTGTGTTGAGTCTCTGTGTGTCACTTCTTGGTTTCTCAGCATATTCTCATCCTTCAGGTCTTATCGCTATTCACGTTTTGGGTATTTGACCTTGTAGTGATGCGTATTTCCTTTGTTTCAGCCTTATATTAATCAGTTGGTTGTTATGTATATACATATTTAATTGAATTATCTATTTTTATGTTACAATATTGATAACTCTCCTATTGTTACTAGATTGGATTATATGGAAGTAGTATTAAAATTATTTAAAAGAAAGTGAAACAATTGAAATATGTAAAATTTAGTTTATAAACTATTTTCGGTTTCAAAATGAAAGAATTGAGTTTTCTAATATATTTAGTGAATGTTTAGTTATTGATTATTTATATTTTATGTTGAAAGATTAGTTATTCTTTGTAAACAATAAAAATTTAACTTAAATTCTAGTTAATCCTGGAATCCTTATTCATTGTTTATTTCTAAATATTTATATTTTTCTGTATAAAATTATATGTTTTGAATGTTTCATTATTAAGTATTGATCACATTATTTATATTTATTTGAATAATCTATTTTTATATTAGTTTCTGATTTTTGATTTCTAATCTTTTGTATATTGATTCTGATGATATGAGTGATTCATCGTTGATATTGATTTAGTTAAAGATTTGATATGATATGGTGATATCATCTTTCTGTATGATTTTGTGACATTGTATTCTGTATGACGAGAAATCTAAATAAACGGAGTTATAATACCGTTAGGTATGGACTTTCGGTAATATTTCTCCGGCTATTATTTAGACTCATTATATAAAATAGTGTAGTAATGAGTGGAGTTTATAAGCGATGAATAAACGTTTGAATATCACACAGTGGTATAGGATACTGTTGTTATATTTATTCGGTTATTCATTGTAAGTAGATGACACTCACATGTCGGGAATAGAGTAGATAGTGTGAAGTGATACATGTAGTGATATATGACTTTGTGCCTACATTTAGAAAGTATAGATTTATGCTAACAATGAGCATGACTTCGTGTCTATATGTGCTGGTTCTATATGCCATTATTACGATGTACTCCTATTATGTTTGTTAGAGAGGACCAGATGGCTAGAATCTACGCTGACGACCTAATCGTAGGGTTGTACCCCAGATCTATGACACCTTTTATATATAGCTTAGTGCTTTCGCTTTGTGCGATCACCCATGTGTCACCTAGGCCATCAGTCTATTACCTATAGGGCATTTGTAGTGTCATGATTTAAGAGTCCTTGCATCGACGAGCACGCCGGTGGATACGTGTCACGATGACTATGAGTTAACTAAAGACCGTAGAGACTTGGTGCCTTTGGAGCTTGCTTAGTGCTATCGGTCACCCTTCTGGTACTAACAGAGTAGTAGATTAGTATATACGATTGATACACCTCACTGTAGCATTGATGCTACGATGGCCCAAAATTCCCGACCCTCGAAAATCGACACTAATAAATCCTCGGTACACGTGCTGGAAATTCAAGTGCCGAAAAAACTGATAGTCATGGGAAAGAAAGAAGAAAGAAGAAGAGAAAAGAAGAAGAAGAAGAGAAACTAAAAACAAACACAAAATCTCACAATCGTAGCGGAACAACATATAATATCAATGAGCTTTATAAAAGAGAAACTGTAATCTTTAATATACATACATCAATCAGAGTACAATAATCAAATCACAATAGCCTGGACAGTTATAATAACCTGTCGTCACAAATGCTGATAATTTAAACAACAATGCAGCGAAAAATAAACATATACGTGGAATATGACCCGAAGACCTCCAGCTCTTCTATTGAAGCTCCAAAGCATCCAAATCTGAATATGTAAATATGCTCGGTCTGACCCGAGCATTGAAAGGGAAGAATGCTCGGATCAGTTTGGTAAACCAGCGTGAGAAAACACATCTTAAATTTATTTTAAAGTTAAAAAAACTTTTCTTTATCAAAACAAAGGTATCTCGTAAGGCCACGCCGCACATAAACATGGATGGGTTTTTACCTTAAGATAACCAAAACATTTCATATCAAATCCTATTATATTATACTAGTATCTAGTATACAAATAATAATCAATCATAGCTGAAATTGTTACCATTATTAAATTCCGGAATATCTTAGGCTCTACAAACAAAATGGCTGGCACTTATTGGAGAATGGATTCCATATAATGGCAGGAATGGGACTACCTTCCATACAGTACATCTCTAGAGGAATGTATCGAGGATACACAAACAATCCTCCGCATCTGGCAAGACCGGTCTATTCCTATTTGTCACTCTTACATGGCCTAGATAGAAACCGAATATGTCATCATCCCGGTCGTTACCGACCTATCTGAGACGTCTTATAGCATACACCACACACCCGACATATAGAGGGTTATCTTGAAAGGTGATGAACATACCCTAATGGTTGCGAACCACATAGCCTCACAGCATACCCTGTTTAAGCCATTATCGGGTGATAAGGCCTAAGGTAACGTTTACCTTTCACATAGCACATTTCACTTCGAATGCCACATTGCCATTCCTTCGATCACTATGGACTTTCACAAGCATACAACCTCTGAGCTCGTACGTCTCAGAGGTAGGTGTCAAGCTAAGAGAAGTTGCCATCTCTTCCACTAAATAGATGTATGTTTGTAAAAGTCAATGTTGTGATCTCAAAAATGCAATGTCAAACATCCATCCATACAAGTTTTTCGGGAATAGGACAAACCGAAGGCACTCTCCTACCACATCCTGTCAGGGATTACCCTTAGGATTAGTAGCTAGAAGTCCTTGCATATCATAGATTTTCATAACTAAGCACTACTGCCACCATACATACATGATATGGTAAATTTCACCCCGAGGGACTTTTTTGGAAAGTAGCCCTGCATCATAAAGATCTCCGTCTCCAAAATCATCATCATAAACCTGCACTTTCGAACGCATACATTGGTTCGAAGTGGTTCTTGGAAAATCCGACCTCGGTCTCTCCGGACCAACACGATAAAGAGGCCCTTAACCTCATACGGAAACCAAGTCTCGTAGACTTATCCGTTTCCAACTCTCAACTTGCTATCCTTCGGCCAAGAAGGAAGACCGGTAGATTAGACTACCATAGACATTCCGCACTACTTGAATCAACATTCTTAATCAAATGATAATCAAGCCTACTCAGTCGGCTTCATGCTAAGTGCATAACTAATCAGTTCCCACATCAAGTCAAGGAACCAAAAATGGCCAAATTTGATAGTCGGTTATTTAACTATCAAAGCAACAAACAATATCTAGCACATAAGCAGCCACTAAGCCCATTTAATTAATCTTTTATTAATTAAATCAATTTCCAAACATTCACTTAAATTATCTTTAAAAAGATATATCCTCAAACCATTTTAATTCTTTTGATATTTGAAAACATTTTCATATACTTATATCAACGGTATAAGCATATTCAATAACACTACCATTTGAAGACATGCCAAATAGATTTCTATAACCGTACAACTTAAGAGTTCATACGCCTCCGAACGGGTGTTAAGTATAAGAAGCAATGCTCCTACACCACCAAGCCTTTAGTATGATCATAAGAACCGATTTGTGTATTTCACAATGGAAGGTCAAAACATCATTTATTGGGTTAAAACGAATGTTGCGTTAAACATAGTTATTACAACCCAAAACATTAATATAGGTATTCGATTAATTATATATATATATATATATATATATATATATATAAATTCCATATACTATATAAAACATTTCTTTTTGGAAATCATTTCTGTAACAACAATGTTATAGTCCATGCCTTCCATGCTTTCCCGAAAACGTCTATTACAACAATAAATGTTGAAATCTATGTTTGCGATATATATCACATTTTATATCATTGTTCAAAACCATTTAAATTCCATTTGGAATTATTACTTTCCAAAACATTACTTTAAAAAGATAAATTACTTTTTAAAGCCATTAACTCTATCGAAAACATTACTTTCAAAACTTTCCTTTATATAAAAATCCATTTTTAAATCTCAACATAAATCATTTCCGTATTTATAAAACTATGTTTATAAATATCTTTTCTATTTTAAAAACTTCCATTTTACAAAATCTCTTTACTTATAAAATTCTATTATCATTCTTTTATAAAAATAATTTTACTATCAAAATCTATTTATAAATCCATTTCTTAATAAATCTAATTTATTTATAAATCCATTTACCAAATCAATTTCAAATCCATTTACAAAATATTTAAAGTTCCGATTATAAACCCATTTCATTATTTATAAACTATCGCTTTTATAAATACTTTATAAAAACTAATTCAAAAATCCCAAATCAAAGTATTTCTCAAAACTATGATTTTATGACATCAAAAATCATACTTTTTATTTATTTAAAAATAATTTCATTTCTTTTAATAATTTAAAATTATTAAAACATATATACTTCCAAAAATCAATTTGAAAATCATTTCAATTCAATATCACTATTTTATAATATTTTAAAATACTAAAAATATGACCAAGTGCTACTATAGCACTAGAAAAGCAAAACAGATCCATGTCATCAAATATGGCATCCAACACATCATATATCAAAATATATGAAAAGTAAATCAACAATGTGAGGAATCCTATTTGATCCCTCCAACCTGTCCCCGTGCATCACATATAATATATAATCAAATAATATAAAAATCAACCGCTTCGAGGCGGGACTCATATACAATGGGTCATCCTCTCTTACACGGAAACGTAATAGGGTCTCATCTGCTCCAATAGGCGGGAATGATCCAAACCAACTAATAAATATAGTATATCATCCAAACAATCAACAATCATCATAAACAAAATTATTCTCACTTACATAAAAATATAAGCAGGCCAGAGAGGTGAGTTAACTCATAAAGATTCCAGGAATCGCCAAAGTGCTCCGGTTTGAATTAAAATTGAACGTCGTTCAATTTAACCCAAAATTCCTATTAGCTCCAAATCTATCCAATCAAACTCCATAGCGCAGTATTCGCTGATATGAACGCAACTAGCTGCGCTCGAAACCGACCTCGTACGAGAAAGTTATGAATTAATGATCGTTTCAAGTAATTAAATTTATAATTAACTAAATTAATTAAAGTTTTTAAACATTTAACCTTTCTTCCACTTTCCGTCGTTCATGTTACCCAGGTATGCGCACACGCCTTCCCTTTTTTTCTTAAATCTACGATCACACCGCCTGCCTCCTCCATCGTGCGTCACCGCAGCCGCCTCTCCCTACCGCCTCGTCGCCAGTCGCTGCCACGCGCTTGCGTACGCATGCGGTCGAACCCAAAATGAGCACGAGCTGCTCGTGAACGCAACGTGATTTCGGCCACGTCGAGCAACGATTCGACGATCCGACCATTGATCTTTTAGAGCTCGTCGAGCTCTCCATCTTCCTAGTTGAAGTCGAAGCCTAAAAAGTGTGGATGGAGAGAAATTAAGGGAAGAAGGTGGTTGAATTTCGGCCATTAAAATTTTAAATGTGGCGGCTGAAGAAAATTAGGTTTAGGGTTTGGAAATGAAGATAGTTGATGGCCTTATATAGAAAATTTTCGAGGCACTATTCATCTATGAAAATTTCGAACTCCAAACGAAGCATGCCACCTTGGCATTCTATATGTTATACCCTTATTCCGAACATAATGTAATATATATCAGAAGCTAATTCCATCATATACAGAAGTTAACTTTTCAAAATCAAAATATTTTAATTAAAATTCCTTTAATTAATTTCTAAGCGTTTCGAACTCGCACGACCAAACGATACGTCTGATCGCCACGAAATTCGACGGCATATAATAATTCACTACTACGGATCCGATGAAACTGGTTTCATCGAAATCCAAGAAGTGCCCTAGAAGGCTATTTTTACACGTTAATTAAAACGAGTTATTTCCAAAATCAATTTAAATCACTTTTAAATCAAATTTAAAAGTTTACTATCTTCCTTCTTATTTAAATAGAATTTAAATCAACTTTCGAAATCATTTTCATTCATATTAAATTCAAGATTCAATTATTTAAACATTTCCAAATATTAAATTTAACAATTTAATTATCAAACAAATCACTATATTCGAAATATAAGTCATTTAACTAATAAAATTAACTTTTCAATATTTAAAATCAATTAAATATTCCAAATTCGAATGACTGAAATTTTGGTCGTTATAGACTTCCCCCTTTAAAAGAATTTCGTCCCTGAAATTACCATGTGAGAAAAATGCCCCAAACCCATTAACTTTTCAAAAACAATTAGTTGAAATGGATTGCAAAATTTCTAAGTATTTCAAATTAATTCATAGTTGCTATATAATACCATTCAAGTTATAAAACCAAAATCCAAATTTTTAGTTATAATTTTTTTTTCAAAATTCTCAAAAAATTTCCAACGTCTTAAATTTATGAAAATTTTCGCCAGCGTCTCATTTGCGTGGTTCGATCAGAAAAATTCACAATATATATATATATATAATCACAAATATACATCTCATCTTTGAGGATGAGGCATCCCGTAGGGAAAAAGTATAAAAATATGATATGTAATCTGAGATATGTACCTTTTATTAGTATTAGCAAGCATGTACAATTAATATAACGTGAAAGCGAGCTCCAAATATGAAGCATACGCCATCCGCACCTACTAAACATACAAAAACCAATGAGAACATGTTTATGGAAAGTAATATCAATATATAACATGTACTAATACAATAACTATATGCAAATACAACAAATGCAATAAGAGAAATCATAAAACCATTTTAATATTCATTCAATTAATTCATAACCATATCAATTTGCATTATCCAATATCATCATTTAATCTATACACTTTCATTAATTTACATTCCAATAATTTACATTCCAATTATTTATATTCCAATTAAATCAATTGACTTACTTTCAATTATTATCCTTCAATCAATTGACTTTCAATTTCATTTACATTTATATTCACCATTCACTTTTATTTAATTCATGTTCATTCACATTTACATCCATTCTTCACTTAGTATATTTCTTTAATACTAATAACACATAGTAACCATTCCCTAAAATTCTTTACTTAAGTTTATTTTAAACATTTTATACAACACAACTTATTTTCATTATCACTTCGCAATTTAAGTTCATATTCAATTTTAACAAACAACATTCTAAAACGTATTCCATTCACTAATTTATTGCGTTTGCTCAATTCAATTCATTTTGCCACTTAAGTTGAATTTCATTTCATAACTCAAGTTCATATTCATTCCATTAATTTATTTCAAATCAAATTCAATTTCATTTTCATTTAACTTTGCTTAAGTAAAATTTCATTTCAAAATTAATTTTATTTAACTTAACTTTAAGTTAAATTTCATTTCATAGTTCAATTATCAAATTTACTTTTCTTAACATTCATATTCAACAAATTTAAAAATTTGTTTTAACTCGCTAATTGTCAAAATTTATAAGTTATAAAACTTAGTTTCTTCTGTTTTCAAAAAAACACTTAGATAAAACTTTCAGAATTTAAATACCTAATTTTTATTTATTTTCAAATCATCTTGAAATCATATATAAATAATTTCTTTGTATTTCAAATCATACTTTTGAAATTTTAAACAAATATTTTTTACCAAAACAAAACTCCAATGGCAAATTACTCAGGTAGCAATCCATTACTTAGAAACTCAAAAATAAATACTGATGGTGCTGCAGTCGTCATCATAATTTATTTCCCAGCGACTGTAGTGAATTTAGTTCTTTTTATTTCTTTCATAAATCCTTTTTATTTATAAATCACAGTTATAAATTTTACTTATATATTTTACTTATTTAACTTTTCTTATATAAGACCATTTCATAATTGTTTATCTTTATTTACATTATAATAATGATAACTTTTATTAGAACACAAACAACAAACAACAAATGATAATAATCAAATATTCCTATTCATTAACAACTAACCAACCATATATAACTATAATAATTTCTGAAAAATTATTTTTTTTATATAAAATATAATTTAGGTAAAATTGTTTCATTTACCAATTTCGAAAATAATATTGTGTCAATTTGCTTGCTCAAGTGTTCTGGAATCCCAATTGATAACGTTAGCTAGACGCATCGACCAGATCCCAAAACTCAAACTTAACAAATCAAACAACCCAATATAAAACATTTTTATATCACTTTCAAATACACGCTCACATATATGCACTCAACTCATCCTAGGGTGCTACTGACCCTATCTATAATGAGTACCCATCAAAGCCTAGGTGTATTGCTAAACTAAGCTCTGATACCAAATGTGAGGCTCGGAATTCCCGACCCTTGAAAATCGACATTAATACATCCTCGATATTCACGTGCCGGAAATTCAAGTGCCGGAAAAACTGCTAGTCATGGGAAAGGAAGAAGAAAGAAGAAGAGAAAAGAAGAAGAAGAAGAAGAAAAGAAGAAGAAGAGAAACTAAAAACAAACACAGAATCTCACAATCGCAGCGGAACAACATATAATATAATATAACTGAGCTTTACAAAAGAGAAACCGTAATCTTTAATATACATACATCCATTAGAGTACAACAATCAAATCACAATCATCAGCCTGGACAGTTATAATAACCTGTCCTCACAAATGCTGATAATTTAAACAACAATGCAGCGAAAAATAAACATATACGTGGAATACAGCTCGGTTGCTAAAGCTCCAAAGCATCCAAATCTGAATCTGTAAATATGCTTGGTCTGACCCGAGCATTGAAAGGGAAGAACGCTCGGATCAGTCTGGTAAACCAGCGTGAGAAAACACATCTTAAATTTATTTTAAAGTTTAAAAAACTTTTCTTTATCAAAACAAAGGTATCTCGTAAGACCACGCTGCACATAAACATGGACGGGTTTTTACCTTACGATAACCAAAACATTTCATATCAAATCCTATTATATTATACTAGTGTCTAGTATACAAATAATAATCAATCATAGCTAAAATTGTTACCGTTATTAAATTCAAGAATATCTTAGGCTCTACAAACAAAATGGAAGGCACGTATTGGAGAATGGATTCTATACAATGGCAGGTAAGGGACTACCTTCCGTACATTACATCTCTAGAGGAATGTACCAAGGATACACAAACAATCCTTCACAACTAGCAGGACTGGCCTATCCCTATTTAGCACTCCTACATGGCCTGGATAGAAACCGAATATGTCATCACCCCGGTCGTTACGACCTATCTGAGACGTCTCATAGCATACGCCACACACCTGACATATAGAGGGTTATCTAGAAAGGTGATGAATATACCCTAATGGTTGCGAACCACATAGCCTCGCGGCATACCCAGTTTAAGCCATTACTGGGTGATGAGGCCTAAGGTAACGTTTGCCTTTCACATAGCACATTTCACTTCGAATGCCACATTGCAATTCCTTCAGTCACTATGGACTTTCACAAACATACAACCTTTGAGCTCGTACGTCTCTTAGAAGGGTGTTAGGCTAAGAGAAGTTGCCTTCTCCGCCACCAAACTGATGCATGTTTGTAAAAGTCAACGTTGTGATCTCAAAAATGCAATGTCAGACATCAATCCATACAAGTTGTCCAGGAACAGGACAAACCGAAGGCACTCTCCTACCACATCCTGTCGGGAATTACCCCTAGGATTAGTAGCTAGAAGTCCTTTCATATCATAGGTTTTCATAATGAAGCACTACTGCCACCATACATACATGATATGGTAAATTTCACCCCAAGGGACTTGTGGCAAGTAGCCCTTCATCATGAAGATCTTCATCTTCAAAACCATCATCATAAACCTACACTTTCGAACGCATACTTGGTCCGAAGTGGTTCTCGGAAAATCCGACCCCGGTCTCTCCGGACCAACATGATAAAGAGGCGCTTAAGCTCATACAGAAACCAAGTAACGTAGACATATCATGTTTCCAACTCTCAACTTGCTATCCTTCGGCCAAGAAGGAAGCCCGATAAATTGGAGAACCATAGACACTCCGCACTACTCGAATCAACATTCTTAATCCAAATGATAATCAAGCCTACTCAGTCGGCTTCATGCTAATTGCACGACTAATCTGTTCTCACATCAAGTCAAGGAACCAAAAATGGCCAAATTTGACAGTCGATTATTTAACTATTAAAGCAACAAACAATATTTAACACATAAGCAAATCACTAGGCCATTTAATTAATATTTTATTAATTAAATCAATTTCCAAACATTTACTTCACATTATCTTTAAAAAGATATATCCTCAAACCATTTCAATCCTTTGATATTTGAAAACATTTCCATATACTTATATCAACAGTATAAGCATATTCAATAACACTACCATTTGGAGACGCCAAATAGATTTCTATAATCGTACAACTCAAGAGCTCGTACGCCTCTGGATGGGTGTTAAGTATAAGAAGCAATGCTCCTACACCACCAAGCCTTTAGTACAATTATAAGAACCGATTCGTGTATTTCACAATGGAAGGTCAAAACATCATTTATTAGGTTAAAACGAATATTGGGTTAAACATAGTTACGACAATCGAAATTAGTATAGGGATTCGAATAATGATATATATATATCCCATATACTATATAAAACATTTCTTTTTGGAAATCATTTACTATAACAACAATGTTATAGTCCATGCCTTCCATATATTCCCGGAAACGTCTATTACAACAATAAATGTTAAAATCTATGTTTTCGATATATATCACATTTTAAATCATTGTTCAAATTCATTTAAATTCCATTTGGAATTATTACTTTCCAAAACATTACTTTAAAAAGATAAATTACTTTTTAAAGCCATTAATGTCATCGAAAACATTACTTTCAAAACTTTCCTTTATATAAAAATCCATATTTAAATCTCAACATAAATCATTTTCATATTTATAAAACTATGTTTATAAATCTCTTTTCTATTTTAAAACTTCTATTTTATAAAATCTCTTTACTTATAAAATTCTATTTACAAATCATTCTTTTATAAAAACTCATTTTACTATCAAAATCTATTTATAAATCCATTTCTTAATAAATCTAATTTATTTATAAAATCCATTTATAAATCCATTTAGCAAATCAATTTCAAATCCATTTACAAAATATTTATAAGTTCCAATTATAAACCCATTTCATTATTTATAAAATATCACTTTTATAAATAGTTTATAAAAACTAATTCAAAAATCCCAAATCAAAGTATTTCTCAAAGCTATGCTTTTATTACATCAAAAATCATACTTATTATTTGTTTAAAAATAATTTCATTCCTTTTAGTAATTTAAAAATTATTAAAACATACATGCTTCCAAAAATCACTTTGAAAATCATTTCAATTCAAAATCACTATTTTATAATATTTCAAAATACTAAAAATATGGCCCAGTGCTATTATAGCACTAAATAAGCAAAACAGATCCATGTCATCAAATATGGCATCCAACACATCATATATCAAAATATATGAAAAGTAAATCAACAATGTGAGGAATCCTATTGGATCCCTCCAACCTATCCCCGTGCATCACATATAGTATATAATCAAATTATATAAAAATCAACCGCTTCGAAGCGGGATTCGTATACAAATGCTCATCCACTCTTACACGGGAACATAATAGGGTCTCATCCACTCCAATAGGTGGGAATATATCCAAACCAACTAATAAATATAGCATATCATCCAAAAAAGCAACAATCAGTGTAAAAAATTTATTTCCACTTATAAAAAAAATAAGCAGGCCAGAGAGGTGAGTTAACTCACAAAGATTCCAGAAATCGCTAAAGCGCTTCGGTTTGAACTAAAACTGAACGGTCGTTTAATTTAACCAAAAATTCCTATTAGCTTCGAATCCATCCAATCTAACTCCATAACGTAGTACTCGCTGATACAAACGCAACGCAACTTGCCGTGCTCGAAACCGACCTCGTACGAGAAAGTTATGAATTAATGATCGTTTGAAGTAATTAAATTTATAATTAACTAAATTAATTAAAGTTTTTAAACATTTAACCTTTCTTCCGCTTTCCCTCCTTCACGTTACCCAGGCACGCGTGCACACCTTCCCTTTTTTTCTTAAATTGACGATCGCGCCGCCTGCCTCCTCCATCGCAGCCGTCTCTCCCTGCCGCCTCACCGTCGGTCGCTACCACGCGCGCGCGCACGCATGCGATCGAACCCAAAATGAGCATGATCTGCTCATGAACGCGACGTGATTTCAACCACGTCGAGCAACGATTCGAACGTTTATCTTGTAGAGCTTGTCGAGCTCTCCATCTTCCTAGTTGAAGTCGAAGCCTAAAAATGTGTGGATGGAGAGAAATCGAGGGAAAAAGGCGGTTGAATTTTGGGCATTAAAATTTTAAAGTGGCGGTTGAAGAAAATTAGGTTTAGGGTTTGCAAATGAAGATAGTTAATGGCCTTATATAGTAAATTTTCGCAGCACTATTCATCCGTGAAAATTTCGAACTCCAAACGAAGTGTGCCGCCCAACATTTTATATGTTATACCTCTATTCCGAATACAATGGCATATATATCGAAAGCCAATTCTATAATATACAGAAGTTAACTTTTCAAAATCGAATTATTTTAATTAAAATTCCTTTAATTAGTTTCTACGCATTTCGAACTCGCACGACTAAACGATACGTCCGATCGCCACAAAATTCGACGACTTATAATAGTTCACTACTATGGATCCGATGAAACTGATTTCGTCGAAATCCAAGACAGTGCGCCAGAAGGCTATTTTTACAAGTTAATTAAAACGAATTACTTCCAAAATCAATTTAAATCACTTTTAAATCAAATTTAAAAGTTTACTATCTTCCTTCTTATTTAAATAGAATTTAAATCAACTTTTAAAATCATTTTCATTCATATTAAATTCAAGATTCAATTATTTAAACATTTTCAAATATTAAATTTAAAAATTTAATTATCAAATAAATCACAATATTCAAAATATAAGTCATTTAACTTATAAAATTAACTTTTCAATATTTAAAATCAATTAAATATTCTAAATTTGAATGACTGAAATTCTGGATCGTTACAGATGTGGGCCGGGTGCCGCATATTATTATATATATAACTCTACTTGGGACTTCTTGTCTTTTATACAGTCGTTTCTTGTTATGATATTTACAAATAGATGTTATATGAGGGGATGAGATTATACCTGTAATACATATGCGATATACAGTGGATTCTCGGTATTAGATCGGCGGCCTATCCTATTATATGTATTGGTTATTTTTATTGAGACTGAGATATATTTGGTCAATGCTTCATGCTTGGCTGATTATACTTGGTGATATCTCCTTTAGTGATATTTCTAAATTTTATAATGATTTCTGGATATGTGTGATTCACCCATTTGTGTTGATTATGTGGTTTCTGATTTGATGTGTTTCTATATGGGTAATGACATCTTTTGATATTAGTTTTGATTGTTTTATATGGATATGAGATATTTGGGTGATGTGATGCCTTGATGATTATCTATGGTATTGTACATATATTCAAGGCATTCATTACAATATTTATGTATATTCATTGACATTATTTGATTATTTATGTTAGAGTATTATATTATTATTCCATGTTTATACCATGTTACCCCTATTATGATACTTGATTAGACATAATCTAAGTCGTGTGTTGTTTATTTAATACTCGGATCAGTCCGAGACATTTCAGGTACATGGATGACAATACCAGCGTTTATTTTATTGGGCTTAGAGGAGATATATATTAGGATGTTCTATGATATTTACATGTCATTGATTCAGTGTATAATTTGATACCGAGATGTATATTAATCACTTATCACATTACTTTGAGATATTTGGCATCTTTATTGAGTTGTACCCTTATTGTATACACATTATGTGTGTGTGTGTATTATCGTTGCGTTTTTGACTCTATGATCTTTGTGATGTACTGTATATTATGTATTATTCTGTCCTGAAATTAGACATGTCCCGATATTGGGTATGTAATAGATGAGATATTTAATTGACATTTAATACATACCAGTGTTATTTCAAGGGAATATTCATGTATGTACCTTATATTGCCTCATTCTCCGTATCATCTAACAGTATTACTCTGAAATACTCTTGGATTGTATAGGTATAGAGGTGGGGTTTTCACATACCAACCCCATTTTTGTAGCATCCATCCTTCTCTAATTTTAAGTTGTATAATTTTATGAGATAATAAATTTAGGAAAAACATTATATATGAAGTAAAAGAATATTAAAATAACAAACTTTTATATATACTATTTAAAGAAAAATGTATCAATTTTGATCTAGCTACAGTACACAACTTTGAATTTTTTTTAGAAGTTTGATTCCAAATAAGTGATTTATAAACATTTTTTTATTTAATTGTTTTGTATTGTGTTACACCACCTAAACTTATTTATAATTCTAAATATTAATGACACCATTAATGCCTATAGATCCATAATGATATCATTAATGTCTTAACGTTCTATATATCTGTTATGTTATATAATTATATAAAAATTTAATCTGTTTCTATTCTAATTTCCATTTACAATAATCATGCGTTCATTCTTTTATTAGGTACGTATGTCAAGACATGTATCATCTTCTACTTCTTTCACTTCCGTTTTATTTTCTCCCAATATTGGTCCTTTCCATTTTTCAATTTTATATCTATGATATGATTAAAACATAGCTATATTCCCAATCTAAATCAAATTAAAAATTATTTCCAAACAATTTTTTATCAATCACCTTAACTTTTTCAATCTAATCAGATTTTAGTTGAATTCATTAACAGTTTTCCACTCTGTTGTCATCTAGAATTACTTATGATTTTATTAATATTATGCAACGATTGTTTTCCTACTCCTTGATTTCAATGTTATAGTTTTTATGAAAAAGTATTTGGAAAACCTCCTGATTAAAAGGTTAGACTTTTTTTATTATTTCTATTTTTATTAATTTGATGTTAAATTTGTAGTCTTTGTTATAATTTCTATTTTTTTAATTCTAATTTCTAATTTTTAATTTGAGGTTGATTCTTTAGTTCGTAGGATTATGAATATAGTTATCTTAATTTCTTTTACCAAAAGTTACTAATTTTATAAATATGTGAATACCACAAAATCTCCTATTGATTAGTTAAACTTATCACACACAAAGTTGAAAACTTTATTTTATTCTTAGGTTTTGTATAACAATATTTGACTTCTATTTGATTTCTTTTATTTGGTATGATTTTGCATTTTGTTTAATTTATTTATTATGTTAGGAATATCTGGTTTATTGCTACACAGATATCAACTCCGATTTTACATGATTTATTAGAGGTAACGTTCTTCCTTTTCTAACTCGAATCCATATATAATTATATAAGAAAAAATATAGGCAAAAAAAATTATATCCGAAGTAAAAAATATCAAAATAATAAATTTTTGTATAGCATCTTGAAGAAAAATGAAGCACTTCTGATCTAGCTATTCAACTTTGAAACTTTTTTAGAAGTTTAAATACCGATAAGTGTTTTTAAATCTTTTTTATTTAATTTGTTTGTGATTTTTTACCAAACCATACTTTTTTGTAAAGTCTTATATTAGTCATCTATATCAAACCTAAGACTTTAATACATTTTTGGATGATGTTATTTAATTGCCCATGAAATATTTATAGGCGACATGCATTTTTAATTAATATAGGGTTATCATCGATTTCTTAGGGATCTTATTGAGTAGTGAATTAACTATCGATAAATTTCCATAAAGTTGGTTTGAAATTAATTTGTTTTGCTTTTTATTTTAGTTAAGAGATATTTACGGATAATAATGAATTGAATATATGGATATCCATAATATTTGTGAGTAAATTATCTTCAACTAGAATAAGTCATATTAAACAATACTATAACACAACTAATAAAAATAATTACTAAATTAATCATCGATTATTTATACATGTTAGGCATGGCTAGCATTTGAGAGTGCGTGGGTTGAACGTTAAATCCTACATCGCTAGAAATATGGCGCATAACATGGTATATATGTAGGATTGGTGGCACATAACATTGGGAATTCCATTTGTTACAAGCAAGTGTTGCCAAGACCACGTATGTGCTCGTTTCGGGAGGCGATGAAGGGATATTCAATTGGCACGCTAGCACATTGGAAGCTTTATTAAGATGGTGTCGTTATGGATAAATGAAGTGTGCGTTCATGAGGACGTGTTGGAGTGCCGAAACATAACATGGTATCAGAGCCAATAGTTCGAGGGACCATTATACGATGCGAGAGTGACCGAAGCAAAGACTCCTTGAGGCTTGGAGATATGTAAGCAGCTTGACCTCACTACTAGATACGTAGTGTGCTCTCCTGCGTTCTTGATGCTCCAAGATGGCTTTAGCGAAAGTACTCACATTAAGGTGGAGATTTGATAATGCAGCCTCACAAACTGCGTAAAGAAGTGGAAGTAGCCTGGCCAACTGTAGAGCTTCTTCAGTTCGCTCCAAAATGAAGGTTAGAGGAAATGCTCGCCAAGGTGGAGATCTGTTAGATGTCGCTCGCATTTGAGAGTGCGTGGGTTGAACGTTAGGTCCCACATCGCTAGAAATATGGCGCATAACGTGGTATATATGTGGGATTGGTGGCTCATAACATTGGAAATTCCTTTTGTTACAAGCAAGTGTTGCCAAGACCACGTATTAGCCCGTTCCGGGAGGCGATGAAGGGATGTTCAATCGGGACGCTGACACATCGAAAGTTTCATTAAGATGACGCTGTTACGAATCAATGAAGCACGCATTCATGAGGACACGTTGGAGTGCCGATACACAACAATACATTTGTATTTAAGGTTAGTTTTATGTTTGATTCTTTTAGCGTGTCAAGTTTCTAAAGTTCTTGCTTTTTTACTTTTTGTGTGGTTTTAAAGTATTAAAGGAATCAATGCATAATACATTCTCTAAACTGAAAATTGGAATCAAACCAAAGAGAAATAATAATAATTAATTCTCTATTTATTTTGAATTCAAAGTAAATGTAGATGTATATTAATTTAATTTCACTTTTAGTTGCATATAACAATAAATATATATTAATTCTCAAGTTGGACCTAGCTTTATATCTATTAGCATATGAAATTTATATGACAGTGATTGTCTACAAATTAAAATGAATTTTAGATCATTATTTATTTCTATATTAGTTCAACTTGAATTTGTTATATATAACTTAAATTGTATGTGAACTTCATAAAATATCAGTTGATGAAATCAAAAACTAATTATACTTCCGTTTTAAGAATAACGTTATGCTTGGTTCGGTAAATGCGTCAAGTTTCCAAACTTATTACTTTCTACTTTTAGCAAAATTTAAAACTATCAAAAAATAAATTTATCTCATTGAAATATTAAAAAATTTATTACAAAATATATGTAACTTAATTTGAACTTTTTCCTGAAAGTAAATGAGGTTAACTGGACTCCTACTGGATTATATATAATTAACATAATTTAATACAACAAGTAATTATAGGTTAATTTGAAACTTTGCACATTTGTTTTTAAGTTGATTATTGCTATTAATAATGAATTCACACTAAGATTCATCAAGAGTTGAATATTATTCCACCTTTAATATTCAATTAAGAATTCTTATATTAATTCATTTAAATAGCAATAAAGAGAACTGATTCAATAATCAACCTGTAGTCAATTCTCTAATTTAACATGGAATACAATAAAATATTAAATTCATACTGTAAATAATTCTATAATTAATTTGTATGAAGATTTAAATTATAGTTATCCTTATCTTAATTTATTACTTACATTCTCTTACATTCGTACGTAGTTAAATATCAATGCATCCCCATGATATTTGTTCTTGTATTTATATATATTGGAATATTGTAAAGAATAAAATATTTTTAAAAAATAAAGTCATCATTAGTTTCAATAATTGTTTATAAATTTAAAAATATATTATGCTAAAGATGGGTCTTTTTCAAAATGCACAATGTCAAAGATGATGATCCTTCATATTTAGAAACTATTAGAAAATATGCTTAGTTAAATTTTTTTTATAAATTCGTAAAAAATACGAGCAACTTATTAATTTGAAATTTTGCCAATATTACTTTTATTTACCTTTAGTTGAAAGTTAATAATATAATATGGTGACGTGTTTAAAATTTAACATTACAAAATTGAAAATAAATACGAACCTCACTAGGGCTATTTTCTTAACGAGTTAACACTAAAACATGGTTGTTAATTGATTTAGACTTAAAAGTAGTGTATGTGCATGTATATAATATACAATAAAATAAATTTGCTCACATGTTTATTCATATATATCTAATGGCCTTGTCTACATACTATTGAAGTTTATAGGTAAAATAAATTCACTTTTGTTTTTTCCGTGTCTAAATTCATATATGTCTAATGTGCGTGTAATTAATTTTCCCATTTTGTTTTTTATTAGGCCAATTTTGGTTTTGTGTTGGGCCGAACTCACTTTTGTTCTTTTTTTTACCAATATCAATATAAGTACCTTCTTCAAAAAAATTTCAAATAGTAAAGATCATACCAAATTATATTTCCCATGCAAATATAAAAGGAATTAATATAAAGGGGGAATTAATTTAAAGGACAAAAATTTGTATATTTTTAGCCTCAAGGACACGATCTTAATATTTTAACCACAAGGACAAACATTCTCCTAAAAATTATTCATAAGGACAAATATTTTTCCAAAACTGCTACCGAACTAAAAACTGATACCTAAAAACTACTACCGATAACTACAAACTAACACCTAAAAAGTGTAAAAACTGATACCTAAAGAAAGTTGTCCTTCAAGCTAAAATACTAAAGATCTGTCCTTAAGGCTAAAATGCTGAGATATTTTGTCCTTGACAATAATTTCCTGTTAAGGGGTATATATTTCAACTAAATAATTCTGATTAATGACATTTAATAAGAATTTAAACTAATTAAGGAATTAACAACAATTAATTCTCTTTAATGCCAGTCAATTACAGAATTGATTGATAATCAATTAATTTTTCTTGATTAATACCTTTTAACAACAACATTTCAAAAGCATTGTAAGTCTAAATCTATAAGAGAACATGTAATGTGATTGTTTCGTTTTTGTTACGTTAATAAATGCTTTTTTATTGTTAGAAATAATAAAGCAGAAACGCACTGTCTGTTTTATAAATACATTTCTTTCACTTCACACTTTGGTAAATGAATAAATAAATGAGAAAAAGGATATTTATGGATAATCTTCTACAATATACGAACAAAACATTTCATTTGTTTAACACTTTTGGCAACGTTATATTGTACATATTTTTGTATGTCTGAAATAAAGTATCATATACTCGATCTATAACAATGCATGTTGATAATCATTATCTCACATGCATAATATATGAATTGGGTTAAAATTATATTAGGTTGACATTTTTTTGTCCAAGAAAAAAAATATTACGAACATTAGTATTGATGTTGAGTTAGTGCTACTAACAAAAGTCATGCCAAATGTCTGAATTTAAATGTTTGGACCAAGATACCATGTGATGAGTAAAAATGAGTGAAGGCTAATTGCTTGAAAAAAGACAAGGTGATGAATTTTTAAACGATAGTCGAATTGAAATAAAAATTATATTTGAATATAGAGTTTGGTATTAAGTGATCTCGATTTGTTACGAGAGAGGTTTACAAATTTTTCCATGCATCTTCTTATTTGAAGATTTTAGACGAAAATAATAGAGATTAGTAATGGACATAACTGATTTTGAAGTTTTAACTTTTCAAAACAACATAATTTATCTTTGAGTAATCCATAGATTCCGTAGATTTTGGTCATTAGTAAAATGAAATTAACTTGGGTATTTCTTTCATTTTATAAATCATTATTCTGCTATATAAATTTCTACATCGAGGATTTTTTGCTTCTATGCATAGCTGGGTGCTTATTCTATAAATAGAAATTATAATCTATTTTATTTCTTTACTTCATTGACTATGTTTCTTTACACCGTTTGATCCAAATTTTATTTTCAACAAAATGTCATGTAAAATATTTTTTCTATATCCACAAGTATTTTGTTTATTAGTGATTTTAATTTACTTTGAATTATTCTTATTATCATATATTATTTTATTTATTACATTTGTATGTATATTTGAAGTAAATGGAAAAATTATCTGGCTATACCAAATATTTGATTACATAATGTACATTTACGTATAAGTGTCATGTCGTATTACATTATCTGTATTAGAAAAATAGTGTTTCAGATTTACAATAATATTTATCTAGTTTAATAATTAGGCGTAATGTCAAAAATGTAATAATGCAAATGTTGAAATATGGTTTCTTTAAACCTAATTTTAACATTATTTCATTTTGAATACATTTTTTCTATTCCAGTTTTAGAATACTATTACCAAACCATATTATGTATATATTTAAATCTATATGTTAAACATAGGATAAAAATATGTTGACTTAGATCGCTTACATTTGAAAATTAATAAGCAGACATGCTTAATAGTGTAATATTTATCAAGGTAGAAGCAACTGATTGTTGATGTTATCGTTCATTTTATAAAACCATTTTCCTCTAAAATATTAATTCTCTCTTTGTATGCCTCGAGATTAGTTAAGTAAATTTATCTAAAAATATTTGTGGTTGTATTCAAGAAAAAGATAATAAAAAGAATTACAATCCATAAACATGTATTTTCAACATAATATAACTTAAAATTCGAAAAAATGCACTATCGAAACTATATTATGAAACTCGTGTGTGTAGTATGGGTTCACACTTTTATTATATGAATGCTCAGTTAAAATCCATGTGCCCCATCGTTTCCAGTTTTCACAAAAATCGCATGTGAAGCTATGTGTCCCAATAATTTAATCATCTTAAACTTTTCTTTACCTTTTCTTCTTACCGTTATTTTTTAAAGAAATACCAATATACTCATAGATGTGTTATAACTTATTTCCCAGTGTACTTCTTCCTCCTGTCAACTGTTACCCTTGGTTGAATAAAAATGATTTTTCAATTTTTTCCAATTACCGAACCCTAATTTCATCTATTCTCTTCGTTCAATGATAGTTCTGTCTCCATTTTTTTCTGTTCTCTTGTCAATCCAATTAAGTAATAAGGAGACCACTTTTCTTCTTTGGTGTCATTGTTGTAAAAGTCATATGAAGATGAGATAAGTCATGAGATTGGACATCAAATTAAGAAAATTCAAAAGCACTACTAAAACAGGTATACAATTACTATTTTTCTCTACTAATATTTCAATATGTGGCTTCGAAGATGCCTTTAAAATTTCTAAGAATGTGAAGCATAGATCAAAAGATGAAACTCCTATGTTATGAGGCAATTTCTCTTACAAGTTTTCCTATACTTCTCTATTGTTTCTACTACATTATAATTATTAGCGATTTTCAAGTATTAGAAATCAATTATCCAGAATGAAAAAGGAAATTTTATAGGCTTTGGACATCGAATTAATATGCAAAATATTCTTGGTAAATCTACCTATTTATTAATATGTGTTGGTATGATTATGTTGAACGGTGAGATTAATATTCATGTACTCCACAATAGTTTTCGCTAATACCAACAATCATTTTTGATTATTTTGATTTTGGTGTGTAGATTCAGCTTCTAAACTGATTAGTAATTCCAAATCAATGCAACATTTATGTTAGTTTTAATTTAATATTATAAAGGATTTTATGTTATTAAGGACAATGAAATTGTAAATTGTTCTTAATGTTGCTATATGTCTACTGCGCTTTTATTGGAAGTTAACTTAAAATTTTAGATTGATGAAATTTCTAAATTATGTGCAATTAGTTTTGTTTGTTTTCCATCTACTTCTTCATAATTTCTATTTTATGAAGAATAATTCATATCTTGGTGTTAAGTACCAATAATCCAAAAATAGAAAGAATGAAAGATTTATGAATTATGAATGTGGTATTGAGGTACACTATATAGTACGATTGTATAGTAATTACAAAATAATTATTTGATCTAGACTTTTGACATATAGCATCCAAAGTTGTGTAGTTAAAGCCCCTTAAAATCCCCGCTATGGCTCATAGTGCTCTTCGACTGCTACACCTTTTCAATTTAGCACTAATAAAGGCATGAGTGCTCAATATAAGTTAGAAATCTACTGTAGTCACAAAATCTGGACTACATGAATCATGATATTTTTTGGTTCTGTTTTTTTTAGCAAAGCTAGCCGGTTTTTAAGTGGACCGTCCACTTTAAATTAATATTTTTTGGTTTTGTTATATAAGATTAAACAATATTTTTGTTTCTACACAAATGATGTGAGCATGAGAATAAACTAACTTGAAATATTTGGTTTTATATCTAATGAAGCATTTTTCACCTCCGCTATTTTCTGCTATATCCTCACTTTGTCCCCGCTATAACTTTTTGCACCTCCATCGCTATAGAACTGCTAAGCGCTTTAATTTCACATATCCAAAGCACCCTTGCTAAATTAATTCATTTATCAATATATTTTAGTATGTTATGGTTGGTATGACTTTATGTGATAACAAGATTAAAATTCATATACTTAAACATTGGTTTTTACTTACGTTACCTAATATTATTTAAATTTTGTGTGTAAACTTTACTTCCAATGAATTAGTGCTAGCATATTATTGTTCCATTTATGTTAATTTAATTCACCATGAAAAAATGTAATGTTAATGGTGAAAAAGAAACTGGAATAATTTCTTATTGTAGTCATATGTTTATTGCTTTTAATCAGAAATGAACATGGAATTTTAGGAAAAAAATTTCTTGCCTTCTTTAAAACATTCATTATCACATAAACTATCAATATATATAACATTCTATATTATCAAACTCTCACTTAAGATTTTTATTTTTCATGCTATAGATGTGGAAGAACGTAGAGTAACAAATTTTAGATAGAAGATGGTGATTTGAATGTAGATTTGATGAGAAGGAAATAGCCGCCTTCTTAAAAAGGTTTTTCTTGTATATTACATCTTTGCTTATCAATGTTCCAATCATAATGCTTTCAAATAATATGTAACTTTATTATTAATACAGATTTTAACTATTTGTTTTTCTAGAATTTTGTTGAATTATTTCACAGTTGTGGTTCTTCAAATTTTATTATATCATTTCGCTATTATGGAACAAGATTGTCCATATTTAAATGTAAAACGATCCGTTAATTCTTACTAATATAGCATGACTAATTTTAAAATCACAAACTATTTAAAAATATTTTAAAATAAGGTATCACGAGATAATTAAGGAGAGAGGAGGAAAAATTTTTAGTGAGAGCCAATAAAATTCTTTCATATTAATATTGTTATTTAATATTTAGCTATAGATATAATGAAATGAAAATTGTGACTCTTAGATTTCAATTCACTGAGGTTTCCTTTTCTCTCATAACATTATATATCATCCACTACGTACAATTTTTATGTGTTATTGTTATTTATCGTTTTGTATATTATAAAACCTTCATCCTTTCATGTACATATACTTATTTTCAAATAAAAGTAATCCACTCAAATTTAATTTAATTGTATCCATTAGTAAAATAATCTATTCTATTACATAAAAAGTTCAATATCTTTATCAGGAAAATTAATGAACTATATTTATATGGATTTATTTCAATATAAATTTAATTAGTTAATTAATTTAAATATTTAGACTTAACTGAAAATAGTATGATAGAACTAATGAGAACTTTGTAAATAATCACAAATATTAGAAAAATGTAGGTATTTTGACCGCGAACCCATGGTATGAACTAATAAAACATTGTGAATCATTATTAAAATAATTACTTATGGCGGTTGAAAAAAATAATATGTTAGAAATAAAGGGGGGGGAGGGGGCGAAAACTACTAGAGTTAATGATAGGTGTGGAAAATTCGTCCACCTTACTATTACTTATTTATTAAATAATCTATTGTGGTAAATGAACTGTAAACTTATGTATATAATTTTTGTTGTGTTATTAATATATTTTTATTTGGTTCAAGGATATTTTTTTTCATTTTTATCAATAAAAATGCGGTATTCGTGTTAGAATGGTTATTATTAGGATTTTTTAAACAAAATAATGAATATTAGCTAATTGATTTTATTTAAATAGTTTAAATTTAATACATTTAATTAGTTTAAATGTATTGACATAAATATTCATTTAAATAGTTTAAATTTAAGAAATCTAATAAGTTTAAATGTATGGACATAATGAAAAATAACTAAAAACAATAGAGTATAACTTATTATCTATAGAAATTAGAAAGTATAATTATTTGAATGTAAAATGGTTGGAAATAATTAATAAAACAACGTGGCTAATTTTCGAAGTTATAAACTATATGAAGATATTTTAAAGTAAAATATCATGAGTGAATTAAGGAGAAAGGAGAAATATGCTAAAATTAATTAGAGTCTTTAAAATTCTTTCACTTTACCATGATTTAATGGATATATTTAACAGCTATAATGAAAAGTGAGTTGTGACTCTTGACTTCCAATTCCTTTTCTCCCATGCGTTATATGTCGCCCTCTTCATACACTTATATTTTATGTATTATTGTTATTTGTCTTTTTGTATACATAAAAACTTTGTCCTTTCATGTACATATCTCTACTTAAATATATTGAATATGCTAGTATATGATTTTTGTTTGATGATAATAAACACACAAACACACACACACACACACACACACACACACACACACACATATATATATATATTCATTTAAATGTATTTGTTATTGTACTATTTTATTTTCATATAATTAAATAAATATTTGCTGAATAAAATAAATAACACATAATTTAAATTCAAATAGATATTTTATTCAAACAAATATGTTATTATAATTTTGAATAGTACAAATTTGTGCTCTCACTACATATATACATTTTTCAAATTCGATTACATCACAATGTTCAATTTACAATGTTCACCTCACTACATATCACTCATTCACTCGTATTTAATCTTCAACTCTATTCTAGATTGACTCCAGCATCTAAGTTATCTGCAAAATAAATACTGATGCAGTAAAATTGAAAAAGAAATATTTTTTGTAGTGTAAAATAAAATTTGTTTTTGAAAACATTATTTGCCTCAGTTATTTGGGTTGTTTGTCATCATATTTATTTCTGAATTCATCTACGCGAACAACCTTTGACATGCACAGTGTATCACTGTACATGCCACATGGCCGTGCACACTGATATACACTTGATAAAACTGCAGGGACATGTGAGCACAAGGTCAAACTCGAGCCAAAGTTAGGTTCAACTTAAGTGTAATACAAATAAAGTCACGACATGAGCACAAGGTCAAACCTAAGCCAAAGCTAGGTTCAACTCAGGTGCATTACAAAAACATCACAAAAATGTCGAGCACAAGTTCTCATGCAACAAGAATCTAAAACCGGACCATGCTAACAAGTGCACAAATGTGTACACATGAGAACAGACTCGATAGTGGAGTCAAAGAAATATGAAAATTCAAGTGAAACCAGAAATATAAAAACTGCACATGAAACCAGTAATCACAAGTACAAGTTTCAATGACTAGAACAAGACCACAACAACATGTAGACTCAACAATGAACTGGTCAGAGCAACCAAATCTGTCAACAAGCTCCAAGCAGACTACATGATGAACACAAATGCAAGACCAAATCACTTCAAGTCTAACAAGGCAACTCAACACAAAGTGAACCGCAAACCATGATGAACTAAACCAAGACAGTCAGTACATATATACATGTGGAGATATACAATAACCAAGAGAAACAGGAACCAACACACATGCACCAGTGAAACAAGAACAGGCATAAGCACAAGCAAGCCAGTGGAACAAAATCCAAAGCACATAAACAAGTTTGGCCACAACACACTTACATATATGAGCTTCGTATACAACCAGACTCCATGAACACAACCAGAGAATCAGCAGACAAGACACAAGTACACAAAAGAAAATCTCAACAATGCAGTTCACATATGTATATAGTGAATGCAACCAGAGCACCTGAAGTTCAGTGTTCAGATTCAAGAGATCGAAGCAAATGCAACTAGACTTGGCAACATGAATGCAATGACCAAAGGCAAAAGATATATCAATTGGTCTGCAAAAATGACCAGAGGCAACTTCAAGCAGACCACACATGAAAATGTATACACCAGTACAACAAGATAGTGATATGTATGAAACAAGTGCAGACAACATGAACACAGATGAACAAGTCAATGCTATAGAGGTAACATCAATATATATGAAGACCAACAGCAAATGCTACCAGATCATAAACATAAGAAAACATGTAGAACAGTGGACAGAGCTCAATGCAACCCAGATCATTGTCACACAACAATTACATACATCAGTATAGAGCATCACAAACATACATATATACATGCGCAAACACACATGTATACATGTATTGATATGCAGTGGACATCAGATTTCATTCCAAGAAAATAGTGAATGGAAATATACAAATGTTATAACATGAAGCAGTTTCTACAGAAATCTGGGTAACGGTTTTTTTTCCAAACAAAGTCAATAGTTATGTCAAGCCAAAATCAAAGCCGTGGTGACCAAGCAACCATAACAGTAAATATACGAAATTGAACCGGTCAGGATCAATCATAAGCAACCAAGCAAATCGAACGGTAGAACAAAAGTAATAGAAGAATTCAAATAAATATACTCGAACGATAATTAAGGGAATTGAACCCTATAAAACCCAATCTCATCATCGGCTAATAAAGCATTCGAGTTTAAGCAATTATCAAAGCAAGGCATTGGAATAAATCACAAGCCAATAACTCGAATCAAAGTCGAGTATTATCAAATATCGAAAAAGGAAAAAATCGCATACCATTTCAACAATCGAACTCGACTTAATTGAAGCAGTCGTGAACAAATTAATTGATCGAAGAAAGCATTTGAAGAATCAGCAATAAATTCAATGAAATGACGACTTCAACACAGAAGCCCTAAAATTTTGAAAGAGGAACGAAGTATAGAACGAAAGCAAAAGGAACCGGCCGATAATAAATGAAGAGAAGGGAATACTTTTTTATCACTTTATTTATTTTTGGGCCGACATCTTTAATTGTTTTTGGGCCTATATTTTTAAACTAGGGTTTTATTGTTTTAGTTGTTTTTAATTTGTAATTTACTTTTAAAATTTTATTAAATTCTAGTCGTGTGACTAGGGAACGAACTACAGTGATGTAGTTCGAGAATTCGCAACGCAGTGGCTGAATTGTGGCAGGGTTTTGAGCATAGAGTTAGGTTAGTCGATAGCGGGTGTCGTGAGTTTACGTGTGTAAGCATCTGACTACTTAATTTCTAGTAGAAACTATGGTGGCAGCACGTAGGCAGGGCTTTGCCGAAGCTGGGTAAATCCATGTTGTTCTATTTCTGCTTTTATTATTCTATTATCTGTGCTGCTATTATTCTACTATATCTGTGTTGCAATTATTTTATATATTTCCACATTAAATTTTTATAATTATTAGTATCACCCTATTCACCCCCCCTCTAGGGTGAAATAGATCCTACAAAATAACCCTTTAAATGAAAGGTAATCAATTTAAATTAAATTCAAATTTCTCCACTAGTGCAATAAACTATTCTATTACATAAAATGTTTAACTTCTAGAGTATTAAACTCTTTTTAATCTGCCACAAAGAATACCAACATTAAATTAGCAATTAATGCTACATGCGTCTCTTACCTATAACATAAAAGTCTTAAAAACCTTTTTACATGATTAAAAAAATGAAACTTAATCGAAATTAATCATTTCATTATTTTTTATTTCTTACTAAAATCACTTAACATACTTTCATATATGTAGTTTTGATTCGGGTTTGTGTTTTATACTCTAAATAATGTAAATATGTCGAGTCTTCCATTCTAAGTGGATAACTATAGAACATAACTCATTTCTTTATGTTTAAATTTTCTACTTAGGACTGACCTTTTCATTTCTAAAATTATTGTAGGTTTGAGATTGGAATAATGAAATCGATGAGTCGTAGAATTAAAAGAATAATTTTAAGATGGTTTTCATTTTTGTGATAAGTTATCTCTATTCCTTCAATACAAGGTTTTTTATTACAAAACTAAAAATTTATTCATTTATTTAGCATAATTTTTTGCTAATCACGTTTAATTTACTTAGTTCTAATTCAGATTTTAGTTTTACATTTTGAATAATATAAATGCATTGAGTATTTCTTTCTTAAGTATAAAATGAATTTTAGCTCATTTATTTATGTTCACTTTTTATTCAGGATTGATATTTTTATTGATAGTGAATTAATTATAGATTTTATATTGAATTAGTGCAATAGAATGTTTACTTTCTATCAAATATTAATATATTTTCATGTTTTACGAAACTCGAATACTTCATTATCCTTAATTCAATGACTAACTTTACTTTTAGCCACTTATAAAATCTCATTCTTCCATAAAGAATACCAACATTAATCTAACAATTATTGCTATAAACATATCTTATTCTAACTCAATTAGCATTTGATCATTTCTTAAATTTTTACTTCTCACTAAATCACTTAAAATCCTTCAATGCATTTATTTCAATTCTGATTTAAGTTTTACATTTAGAAGTAATGTAAACATGTTGAATTTTTCATTCTAATTTTGATTTGATTTTTACATTTTGAATATTTGTTGTTATGCATGTCCTGGAAATAAACTAGGAGAATATTATAATTTACGTGATTAACTGAATAACTTTATTTAGTATAGATATTGCATCATGGATATTCTTGAATTTGCTACATAAACTGACATTACTTTACAAACATTTATGAAATTTAAAACTAATTTTTTACATGGATAGTGTTACAAAAGCCTTTTTCAAAAAAACAATGTCATAATATATAGATATGTATGTCACAATATATTGAATCATCTGTTATATAATACTACGGCTACAGGCCAAGGGATATGTTTACACTAATTACTTCTTTGAACTTAATCACGTTATAATATCAGTGTTAGTATGATTAGGAATTTCTTTTCCTTCTTTTTTGCAGAAATTATTGGATTTGTTGAAACATTGGTAACATAAAATCTTCGATTGTTTGGTAAAATCAATTACAGGTTAAATGAACTATTTTTCTCAATATCAGCATTTGTATCCAATGTTAGTTTTATTTGATTTTCATTCTCTTTATGCATTATGAATTTCGTTTACCTATTTTATTTTATAGGGCATAAATTGTTTATTAATACATAGATACCAAATAATCTTTATGTTTTTTATATAGTATGTCAGTGGAAAAGTTAATATTTATTCCATTCTTAAACATAAGTATATAAGAAAATCAAGTTGTAAAAAAATACGCGATAAAAAGATATTTAAATAATAAATCTTATAATGTTTTAGAAAAAATATAAATCTACAAGTAGCTCATTTATTCTTGTAACGACCCGGGATTTTAGCCATCTGTTATTAGAATAATTAACTAATTTTAAATATTGAAATATTAATTTTTATAGGTCGAATAACTTAAATTTCTGATATTGAGAATATCTGAATCTATGAATTTTGAAAGTTATACTAAATTTTCAAACGCTAACTACTGAATATGATAAAAATATGTAAATATATATATAAGCTTCATCATTGCAAACTTAAAATCAAGCATGAAAAAGATCAAATCAGCCCACAAAAGAAAAAAAAAGATGAAGCATGAACATGAAAAATATCAGCCACCCTCATGTGTAACTACAGCCTCCTTCTTGTTTCACTGTCCCATCCTTTCTCTTATGTATAGCCGTGTTTGTTCATTTATAAAAAAAAATTGCCATTTGAAAAAAAAGAATGGGTTGTTCAAAAGCTTAGAGGGAAAGATTAAGCACAATTGTTCGTCCATTTTAAAACTATGAGTAGAACACCTTAGTTTTGTTAACTGGTTATTACATATACCTATATAACTGTTGATTATGGATGAATCATTGATCAATGTCAAGTGTATATGTGTTGGTTATGTGAATATGTGTATGTATGTGTGTGTTCGACATGGTCAGTTCCACCTACACTCCAAAACACTGTACTTCTTCTTCTCTGTTCATGTTTTTGGTTAAAACAGTTAAACTTTTCACTTTAAAAATCAATATCTCAACATCCATTTAGTTTTAAACCTTGATACCAAAAAAAATTGTTTTTTTAGTATAGTACATTTTAAAATTGATTTCACTTAATTCCATCAAGTAGAGAGAGAGGAAACACCATATAACAGTGAGTGGGCCAAATATGGTCGAGATTCAACTATGCTAATTTAACA
This sequence comes from Allium fistulosum, assembly GCA_030737815.1. Taxonomy (NCBI): domain Eukaryota; kingdom Viridiplantae; phylum Streptophyta; class Magnoliopsida; order Asparagales; family Amaryllidaceae; genus Allium; species Allium fistulosum. The sequence continues at coordinate 405,710,201 of CM060908.1, read as the reverse complement.
AATGGATCATACAGTTGTGATCATAGTTGAAAAATATGATTTTTAAGAGTGATTTGAGAATTTTTAGTGTCGTGTGGAGGGAGGATTTTGGGGATGAACGGATTTGGGTGTATCACCAAATTCCGACAACCTAAGTGATTTCATGTCATGGCGTTTGGCGTAGAGGAGGATGGGGTGATGGAGCATCCAAGAAAAATAATACGGTGATTTTTATTCGCGTGTGTGGGCTAGGCGAGGTCAACTTAGGGTTTTAGGGTGTTTTGGGTTGGTCTTGGGTTCGTGGGTAATGGCGACAATAGGAGAGAGAGAGAGGGGTGCGCATAGGGGGGAATTGGTAGAGGAGGTGATGGCGGAGCTATGTGTGAATTTTGGTGGTGGATGGTGGTCTATGGTGACATGGCAAGGCGATTAGGTGGGCACAGCTTGTTCCAGTTTTTGGTGAGCAGTTCAAAATTTCGAACTGAGGGATTGGCCGCGTTTCAAGGTGGTCAGTCATGATGTAGTGGTCATAGGTGACCTGCGAGGATGGTTGGTGGCATGAATGGTTGGCCAGAGGTAGTGTACACGTGTACGCTTTCGTGCACAGTTTCATACATTCGAATAAGAGAGAAGAGAGGGAGAGCTGGGAAGAAGAAGGGGTTTGGATGCGCTGGGTTTGGGTTTGGATGGGCTGGGTTTGTTTTTAAAATTAAATTGAATTAATTATTACATTAAAGAATCTATAAATTTAAAAACACTATTTCTCCTTCGTTTCAAATCCAATCGACGAGCGAATTTTTGCGTCGGGATCCTATCGTCGAGTATTTTCATCTGAACTAATATGTCAGGATTTCTACAATGTAAAAATTTAATGATTTATAACAATTGAAAGTGAACAAATAAGTAATTTCTTATTTAATTAATTATATGTTAATTAATCAATTAATTTTTAAATGGACTGTTTAATTTTAATTAACTAAGAATAAATCATTTTATAAATTTCTTTGATTGACAAGTAATCTGGGGTAAAAATATAACTTGACTTAGTTAATTGAAACCAATTCAGTTTTGATTTGTAAATTGATTTAATATTAATTATAAATCGTTGATTGAAGTTAATGATCTATGCTTTGACTTTTATTTCTTTTAGATATTGATTTCAATTATATTTTGTCTGTGCCATTAAGTAGCCAAACAAATTAAAGTAGTTAGAATAAAACATTAACACGTTTTATTGGAAGTAAATCGACTTGTACTAATCACTGTGATGATTACAACCGAATTAATTTCGATCGACCGGTCATGATAAAGTAAACATATGGAATGAATTTCCATATGTGAATATTTACACTCTTGTTGTAGAACTGTTTATTTAAATAAACTTGGCCTTTAAAAATTTATTGTTTTGGTTCGATGAGACCGGGATCGAATAACAGTATTATCCGAAAACCACTTCAAACCAATTTAAGCGAGCGATTTGGAAGATTCTAAAGGCAAGATCCAGGATGTAGATTTTGGAGTGGAAGGGCTATTTGTCACTAACCCTTAGGGTGATTCCAAAAATGGGTGTAGTGGAAATGGTGCCTTCGGTTCGTTCATCACCTGAACGACTTATATGGATAAATGCTAATACTGTATCATCACTTGGAAGGCAATGTCAGTATTCCAAATGTGAAGTGCTTTCCAAAAAAAGGCAATTACGTAGCCTCAAACCTCATCAACCGAGAATGACTAAAACAGGGGAGATGCAACAAGGTCATGTGGGTCGCACCCATTAGGGTATGTCATCACCAGTCTAGAATTGATATTTTTCCCTTTTCTGTATGCTACAGTATTGTTACTGATCATAACCGTGGTGGTGATGTATTCTGTAGCGACCCGACCTTCCACTACCGGAAAATCGCATCACTATGAAGAAAGAAAAGGGTGAGAAATAGAAAAGATAGAGAAGAAAGAAGAAAACACACCAGAATCTCAACAGCGGAACGAATGAAATATAATATATCACATAAGAGATTACATAATATCATATATATCAGAGTTACACAGATAATACAACACATACTAGATAGTTATAAACACCTGTCTAGTTAATACAACTCGATACATCTCAATACAATACAGAGATACAACACAGCGGAATACAGATAAATACTAACACAGTGGAATCACTATATATCTATACGCTGAAGCCTCCTGCTCCATTGCTCCTCCAGAATTCGTCAAAGCAAACCTGAATCCCTTGGCTACCCGTAAAAATTTGGGTACCCGAGAGTTTAGGAAAACAGAAAATAAACTCCGGGTCAGACATGGGTCTGGTATGAGTAACAGGTTAAAGTTGTTTAACTTTGAAAATCCTTTGAAACAAAGGGTATCACGTAAGACATCCCACACATAAACATGGAAATGTTTTTACCTTACGCTAACCAAAACATTTGATAGGAAATCCAGTTATATTATAATAGTGTCTAGGGTTTTCAAGTAAATATGAAATGGCTGAAATTGTTACATGATTAAATTCCAGCATACTAGGTTTACAATCAAAACCGTAAGGTCACGTAGGGAAAATGGGTTTCCAACAATGGCAGGGCTACTGGGGTACCACCCGTCACAGTACGTGGCCTAGATCACCGTACCGAGGACCCACCCTAAGTCCCCTGCAACACAAGACCGGAACCATCCCTTACCGGACAGTTCCAAACAAGACAACCCCGGCGGTTGTAGCTACTAAACCGCCCACACAGCCGAAATAAAAGGGACTCTAGACAGGGGTATATCTCGCTCTCAAGTGGGTGCTACCCACGAAGCCTTGCTGCACCTCCCCTGTTTTAGCCATTCCCGGTTGATGAGGCTTGAGGTCACGATTACCTTTAGAGAACACATCTCTTAGAATGCTCATCGCCCGCCTGACGATGTTCTGAAAGCATTCGATCCATATAAGTTCGTTCCGGGTTCGAACGAAACCGAAGGCATTATCTCGTTACACTCGTATTGGAATCACCCTCAGGGTTAACGACAATAACCCTTGCAATTTGAACCACCATCTCGAATCTATAAGTACTATCTCCGTCAAACTCATTACGGAATCACCCACAGAGTTATACTGACGAATAGTTCTTATACCTCGAGTCTTCACTTGCTCCATTTGGATTTCACGACCTAACGTTATTTTGGATCGATGTGGTATTCGGGTCTCCAGACCTAGAATCCTGGTATACGGAAACCCGATCTCGGTCTCATCGAAATCCAAACCGTATCTTTTAAGGCCAAGTTGTTTTAAAGTTAAAACAATTCAATTTATTATCTATATCAACACAGATAGATAAAACACAATATAACAATGGAGAATAACATCATCATCATAAACAGATAATCCATATTATCTACTCAACAGATAATCAATATCATCATACTTAACCAAACATCCATAACACAATAGATATATATCTGAGATCACAATCAATCATGGAAATCAATATCATCCATCATATATAAACAAAGATTAATAATCACCTCATTTTATAATTAATTTAAAATGAATTAAACTAGTTACAAATCTTTAATTAATTTAATGTAAATTAAATTAATTACTCCACCATTATTAAACTTGCTTATACTACTATTAATTAATTATCAATCAATTAATTAATCATCATCCAATTATTCATTTTAATTAATCATCCTCGATTAATTATCTTTAATTACATTTAAGGTAAATTATCCTTTAATTATTTTTACAAATTAATTATCTTTAACCAAATATAGGAAATAACCTTTACCTTACTTCATTTATTAATTAACTAATCATTAATTACATTACTTAATTATTCACATTAATAAATCTAGTCATTTATTAATTATTTCCAAATAAAACCATTTTAAGTTCCAGCATTTATAATAAATGATCTCTAATTACATTTACTATTTAATTCTATTACATCAAGTAATTAACTTTTAATTAGTTATTTTATTTCTTAATTTTTATTAAGAAAACTAATTTCCAAATCACATATATTAATCACCTTGATTAATAACATACAGTAATTAATTATCCTTAATTAATTACTCCCAATAAACAGATTTAATTAATCCCTTGATTAATTTCAAGTAATTATATCCAAATTACTTCTATTAACAAATCATTATCCAATTAATTACATCCTGTAATTATTCATCAATTACTTTCCTGAGTAATTATATCTCCCAATTATCAATTTATTAATCCAAATTAATTAAACTAAATTAATTAACTCAGATAAATCAAATTACCCAATTAACTAAAGTGAGTAATTAATTCCTTACTTAATTTCCATTACGTAATTTAAACATTTACAATGTTGATTATCAAATTAATTAATCTAATTAACTATTAAAAATCAATTATATTAATTAATCATAAAATAATCTAGTTAATAATCTTCATTAACATTTATTAATTACTTTATCTTAAATAATACTTACAATTTCTTCATTTTTAATTATAAGTTCAATTAACTATTTATTAATCAAATTAAAGTCAAATCTATAATTCTTAATTTCATATTAACTACTTAATTCATTATTACTTTAATTAATGCATTTAATCTTATAATTACTAATTTAATCAATATCAATTTTATCAATTTACATTCAAATTATCTTAATGGTTAAAGAATTTAAATCTTTAATCTTCATTTACTTAAAGTAAATTTATTTCCCATTTGTTTACTTTAAATTTCCACTACAATATGTTGAACATTTATTTCACTCTTCCCCTTTTAATTTTCATTTTAAATTCCCGATTTAAACGGTCACTATTTAAACTTAAATCACTTTAAACTAACTTTTTTAAAAACTTTAAATTATAACTTAAAGCAATTCCTTTGTTACGAAAGAATTTTAAATCTAATTCCCTCAAATTCAAAATATTTAAACTTATTTAAATTATTTTAAATTTTAAACTTCTTTCATTTCAAAACTGGAATTTAAACATTCCTTTGGACTCAGTTAAACTTTGACTTAAATTTTAAAACCCATACTTTAAAAACTGGGAACAAGCTACAGGTTACAACCCTGTAAACCAAACTACCCGAGTTCACCCAAAATACTTCGAGAAAAACATGATTCCTCCCGAGCCAAACAAAAATTTACTCGAGTAAATCTCGAGTTCTTCCCAGACCCACACTCAACAGTACAGAGATGCACGGTGCACGTGCACACCGTTGACGTTGACTCCGATCATCATCGCGACGCCGTGCAAATCGAACTCGCCGCCCCTTCCCACACCAGATCGACGACAGCACTCCATCTCTTCGCAAACGAAATCGACTCGATCACGAAACCTGGAACGAACAGGGAAACAACACCCAAGCCTGGAAACTTCGCCGACCTCGCCAATTTCCGACCACCAGAAGTCCACCACCCCTGGCCACAGCCTCGTCTACCTCTCCTCTACCCAACCACCAACGCACGTGACACTCGATCGCCTGATGGCCTCGTGCGAACGAAACTTAACAGCACACTAAAAACTAGGTTTACGAAATTCAAAATCTTGCCGCGTTCTCCTCGATGATCGAGATCATCGCCGTCCATTTTTCCCAGCACTATCCATCACTCCTCTATCTCCAGACCTAAACTCAACCTCTCCAGAAGACGAGATCGACCACGGCAACCCAAAACACTTAAAACAGTCGAGCCAAAACTGCTCTTCACCCCTTGCCTTAAAATTTTTAAATCTTGTTTTAAAAATCCTATTTTTGTATGTATAATCGTTTTATACTCCTGAATCCTTAAAATCAGAGTTTTGATTTAAACATATATAAAGTTGTATTTTGCTTTCTTGGTTCCCAGGGTAAATTATAGGTTGATTCATCTTTACTAGATTTTTAACAACTAGATTATAGCCAAACAAACAACTTTTGTTTACTTCCTACATTCAAACAATTAGTAGATCAAGTGGTGAGGGATTTGTTTACTAATCTACTCAAAGAGATATCATCAGATAACAGAGTATCAAAGGTAACAGATATACATAGATTTGCACAAACATATATACCAAAATTCACATTATCACAGAGAAACAAACACTACATTAACTTAAGTTATATTTTTAAACAAAATGTTACTCACCTCGATTCAAAAAGAAGAACAGAGCCTCTTGTTTGAGAGATTTGAAAACTTTTAAAACTGGCCTTGCATTAGCTTTTTAAAACTTGAGTTGCCCCTTTGAAATGCTGAAGAAATAGCTGAGAGATTTTGAAGACTTTGAATGCATGTAGATTATTGAAAGAATGCAGGCAGGCCTTTCTTTCTTTGAAAATGGTTGTTTAAACTGAGATTTTGTTGGAGTTTTAAAATGGAGTATGCCTAAGATTTTTGCTCGAGACAGATATGCAAGTTGGTATGTGAAAGAGTTTACAGGTTGATATTTATGAAACAGGGTATCATTTTTCTTTAGGCAAACTAGTGTACAAGTTGTACAATTCCCAGAGATAATTTTTTATAGCTTATGGCCGAGATTGCATGCTTCTGTACTTAGAAAAGATATTGCCTTACTATCATTTAATGCTATGTCCTTTATGCATGCTATTTACCTTACCAGCCTACATTTTATACTTATCTATATTTTTTTCCTTGCCTGAGTCTTACTCTACAAGCTACAAGTAAAAATACATTTTACTTTGCCTTTGATTCTTTTTCTTACACATTTTCTTCTTACCAGCCTACACTTTATTTGATTTTGTTGTACTTAAGACTGCCTGCCCATGTCATATTCGAGCCACTTGGTTTACATACTTATCCTATACAAGTATATTTTTCAAGCTTACTTAGCTATGCAGTTTTCAAGTTTGAATGCAAATGAATGTTATCCCTACCAGGTTGTTTTGATTTGTTTTATAGTGTATTTATTTCTTTGACTATGCAGATTTAATTTGAAGGCTGGGAAATCATTCTTATGTATTTTCTTGCCTGGTTTACATTTTGAAATGTAATAGAATGTTGTTTTCTTTTGTTTGTTTCCTTGCTTATGCAGATTCTTGGTTTGAAAATGAAATGTCAGTGAATGATATTTCTAACATGTTATTTGATTATTTAGTGTATTGGTTTTATAATTTACAAACAATAAAATTTAACTTATGTATATTTTATATTTCCTTGTTTGATATATTTACTTTGTTACTTGTTTTATATTGTGATCTTGTTATTTTACTTTAGTCAAGTTGCTTTAAAAATATAGGTGAAGTCCTATATTTACTTTCATCTATTAATTTTATATGTTTATTCTTATTTATTATTTTAAAATAAATTACACATTTAACAATTTGAAATGATTTATAAAAGAAATTATATCTTTACTATAACTACTTACTTAATATTATATACTAAAGCTAGAACAAGTTTTAAAACTATTTAAACATTTATCTTATATATTTAAACCCATATTTTATTTATTTGATAGCTTTGAAAAGACCTAATATTAAATAAATGATAATTCCCAAATCACTAAAGAAATATTAGAAGTTTGGAAACATAATTAATTAGTTAAATTTAAACAAAGCTTCCTATCTACAATATATATCAATATATATCCATTTTAAATAGAACATAATTTATTAGTTTTAAAAGATAAAACTCGCCAATACAATATTTATTTAAAGAAAAGTATTCATTTAAGTCTCATAAATCCAAGATATATCAAAACAATTTAATATATAATATAAATTATTAAATTGTTTATTGCTCGAAATTCCGGGTCGTCACATATTCGGTACTATCTAGTAAGGGGTAGGCTAGTCCTGTGTTGGCAGGGATCGATAGGTTCGATCTCGGAACATTTGTCTAGAGGTGTACTGTGACGGGAGGTACCCCAGTCATTGTTGGGATCCATTCTCCAATAAATGTCATACATTTTTTATTGTGCCCAAATATGTTGGTCGTAAGATGCAAGCATTCCAGCTATGTTCTATTTTATTTGAAAACTCTAAACACTATGATAATATCACTAGATTTTCTATTAAAGTGTTTTGGTTATCGTAAGATAAAAACCTATCCGTGTTTATGTGCGGCGTGGTTTTACGAGATACCTTTGATTTCAAATGATTTTCATTTTAAAGTAATTTAACCGTTTTACTCACACCAGACCCATGTCTTACCCGAAGTTTATTTTTCTATTTTCCCTAAACTCTTGGGTACTCAAATTTTTATGAGTAGCCAAGTGATCCAGGTTCTCATGATTTCATTTTGGAGGAGCTGGAGCAGGTGGCTTCACTGTTAGCTAGTTACTATCTATTTCCGCTGTGTCTGTATATGTATTTTGGATTGTAATGTATGGACAGGTAGTTATGACTGTCTAAATATGGTGTCTGTAGTACTATTACTTTGATGTATTGTATTGTCAGTGACTATGTAAAGCTTATGTTATGTAATATATATTATTCCATTCCGCTGTTAGATTCCGTGTTTTGCTTAGTTCTTCTTTTCTATCTCTTTCTTTCACCCTTAATGACTCGTCTTTCAATGGTAAGAAAGGCGGTTCGTTACATTTGGTATCAGAGCTTAGGTTGAGTGAACATCTAGGCTTTTGGGTTAGTATCAATCTTGAGATAGCGTATTTGTAATTATATATATATATATATCCCTTACAGTCAGATCAGCTTGATAAATTTGATTAGTGCCATCTTTGGGGTGTATTCCTTCCAAGTTTTATAAGTATCATCTTACTATGTCCATGTAGTAAGCAATGAGCACTAGAGGCAGATGTGGAAGGGGAGCTAACTAGAGGCAGATGTCCAGGTAGTGATATACTGTGCATGTCACAAGTTGTTCGTGTAAGATGAATTAACAAAAATGATGACAAACAACCCAAATAACTGAGGTAAATAATATTTTCAAACACACACTTTATTGAGCACTGCAAAATATTTTCTTTTTCAATTTTACCACGTTAGTGTGTATTTTGCAGATAGTTCAGATGCTGGATACAGGCTGGAACAGAGTTGAAGATTAAAATACGAGTGAATATATGTAGTGAGGTGAAAATTGTAAAGTGAAAATTGTGTTGATGTAGTGAGAGCTCAAATTTGTACTATTTGAATTTGTAATAAAATATTTGTTTGAATAAAATATTTGTTTACATATGAATTCTGAGTTATTTATTTTATTCAACAAATATTTATTTAATTATGTGGAAAAATAAAATAGTACAATAACAAATACATTTAAACGAATATATATATGTTTATTATCATTAAACAAAAATCGTAGGCTATTGTATTCTATAATCTTCCCCTTTTGATGATAACAAACATATATTAAGATTTTGACTCTATTAAATGTATTTAGTCTTGATGAATTCTATTAGTTCCCCCTATTTGAATACTCCCCCTACAACAAAGCTCCCCCTTCACATATGCATGAAAATAAATAAAAAAATATGCAAATAAAAATAGAAAAAATGCAATGAACAATGAACCTAGATGGGAATATGCAAATAAAAAATTTGAACTTATTTGCCAAAATCTTAACTTCTCTCCCCCTTTTGTTATCAACAAAAGAGTAATAGTGTTAGATAAGAGTGATAAAGCGATAAACATTAATACAACATTAATACCTAATCGAGTATAAATATTAAATTTCAATAAAAAATCAAACAAAAATCATAAATACTCTATTAGACGTATATTCCACTTTAGAGTGATAGGGGTGATGTCGCCATAGAAAACCATATAGTCGTGTTCATTTGTGGTATATTTATGATAGGAAATTGTAGAATACTTACTAACCATGCATAACCGTTAGGACTTTTAAATGAAATTAGTAGTATTCCTTAATTTAAAAAAAATGAATTTCAAGCATCTTCTAACCACGCATAACCGTGAGGACTTTTAAATGGGGTTAGAATCAACTCGCCCTATTTAATAATCAATTTTGATATGTGTTCCATACATGCACAACCGTGAGGACTTTTAAATGAGCATGAAAGCACATAATCAAAGATTCTAAGTAGTTCACCCATGCATAACCGTGAGGACTTTTAAATGAGAGTGAGTACTTTTGAATGATTTTATTGCTAATTAATTAAGAAAAAATGAATAATTTCCTGTTTAAATTCCACACATTGATATACTATATTGGATTTTGATGAGTGATTATCGTAGAAATATGATAGGAATAGAGATGGTCATGGAATTTTTACCAACCAAAGTTATTACAAATTTTGTTTAAATTTTTAAAGAAATTTATTAAATATACTGTCTCAACTCATAATGTATGGTTAATATCAACACTCGTCACTTTTTTTAGTCACTATTTATCTTTTCGATAATCAATAGGGATTCAGACTAGTTAATGTAGGAATTTAAGATCAAATCCAAAAATATAAAGTCAAATTTCTAAAATGCCTAAACTGAGATGAAGTCTACAAAAACTATTTTCTGGAAGGGGTTTTGTAAAAATATCTGCCAATTGAGAATCAGTTGAAATGAAATTTATGCAGATATTTTCTTTGGAAATATGATCTCTAATGAAATGATGTCTAACATCTATATGCTTGGTGCGAGAATGATGTACAAGATTATTTGTGAGATCAATTGCACTTTTGCTATCACATATAAGTGGGACTCGTTTAAAATTTAGACCATAGTCTTGCAAAGTTTGTATCATCCATAAAATTTGAGCAGAGCAACCACTTAGAGCAATATACTCTGCCTCAGTGGTAGATAATGCAATACAATTTTGTTTTTGACTTGACCATGCAACTAATGAATGTGCCAACATAAAACACGTTCCACTAGTACTTTTTCTATCAACTAAACTACCAGCATAATCTGCATCTAAATACCCTTTTAACTCAAAGTTATCATTAGTTGGATACCATAGACCAAACCGTGGGGTGTGCAACATATATCTTATAATCCTTTTTACAGCTTTTAAATGAGATTCTTTTGGATTTGATTGAAACCGTGCACATAAACAAATAGAGAACATAATGTCTGGTCTAGAAGCAGTAAGATAAAGAAGTATGCTCATGTGTATCTAGTGTAATCATCAACCAATACAAAACAATATCTCTTACCACCTCAGCTTGCAATATCGTTAGGTCCAAATAGATCCATATGAACTAGTTCAAGGACTTTAGAAGTACTTACAGTGTTCTTGGCATGAAAAGATGATTTTTAAAAATTTTCCAGTTGACCACTGGCTGATTGAAATCAGATTATGGTGCAGATTTTCAACATATAATACATCGTTGTGACTTTGCCACCTTTGTATTTCTCTAGGCTAAGGAACTTCGATTTGTCGCCCGTCATGTGCCTGGAACAGCCAGAATCCAGGTACCACTCTTGTTGTTCCTTAGCCTGCCTGACACCTACACGAGGAAAGGTTTTTGTGACCTATTTGTTTTTATAGGTCCATGATTGTCAGTGATAGAAAATTTTGAACAATAAGTTTGCGTAGAACCAAGACAGTCTATGTTAGTTCCTTTTGGCACCCAGATTTTTTTAATTCTAAGGGATGTTCCATTCGTACCTTTAGGAACCCAAATTGGTATGGTTTTTGTGTGTTTGGGTCCTATACCAGCAATTGTTTTGAATGTGTCCAATTTTTCCACAAATCGTGCACTTGGAGTTGACATGATTAGTTTCACTTCTACCCTTTTTAGATTGAGTATACCCAAGTCCTCGTCTAACAGTATTAATAGTTTGTTTCCCTAATAGCATATTTAGTGATCTTTCCCCTTTGGAGAATTTTTCTAAGTTTGTAGACAATTGTTGGACTTGTGACTTGAGAGATTCATTTTCATTTAATAACAAAGTGCACTTTATAATACAATTTTCTCTCCCGGTATTTTCACTTTCTTTCAAAATCAGAATTTCATTTTCAAGCGATTTGATTTGATTTTCTAATTTTTTTTATTTCCCTTCAAATGATGGACACTTATCACACTTAAGGCACTTATTTCTATAGTTTTGAACCATTTGATTAAGCTTCATATTTAGTTCTATCAAACTATCGTTTTGTGATTCAATTTTAGCATACTTCTCCTTAAGTCTTTCAAAATAGCCATTTATTTCATAAAAATATATAAGTAATTGAGAGTGAGTAAGTTTTGATACCTCGCTTGGCTCGTCATCATCGTTGTCACTTGTTTCTCCTCGAAGACACAGATTTGCCCTTTTCACTCTCACTGCCAGTGCTTTCATCATTATCTTCATCACTTTCATCCCAAGTTGCTGCAAAACTTCTCCTTTTCGGTTTCTTTCCTTTGCTGAATCGATTTTGAGGACAATTTGGCTTGATATGACTAGGTTTATTGCACTTGTGACAAATGATCTCCTGATTTTTTGAATTGTCTAGAACTTTAACGATTCTACTCTTTAGTTGTTGATTTAGGGCTGGATTTCCATATTTGCGGTTCCACCTTTTGAATCTCTTTATTATAAGTGCCAGTTCAGTTGCTCCATCATCATCATCTTCACTTTTCGTTGTTCCTTTGAGAGCTATTGATTTCTTTCGCATATCACCTCCTTCATGTTCTTCCTTGAATTTTATTTCTAGCTCATAAGTGGTGAGATTTTCGATGAGTTCTTCAACTTTAACTTGTTTCAGATCCTTTGATTCTTGAATGGCAGTCACTTTTGCTTCAAAATTTCATGGAAGAATTCTAAGGATTTTTTGGACTATTTTCAGTTCTGTGTATGGTCTTCCTAGCTATTTTGATTTATATACAAGATTAGAAAGTCGCCCATACATTTCTTTGACACTTTCATCATTTGCCATTGTGAAGTTCTCGTACTTGCTACTAAATATGGCAAGGCGAGATTCTTTAACTTGGGAGGTTCCTTCTTGAGTCACCTCAAGCATGTGCCAAATTTGTTGTGCAGTTAGACAATGTAAGACACGATTAAATTAAATTTGATCTAATGAACAAATAATAGAATTCACAGCTTTAGCATTAGCATTTTGCAGTTTATTTTCAAGATATGTCCATTGATCCATAGGTTTTTCAACTTCTTAATTACCTACCATTACTGTCGGTGTCCTATATCCAGTTTCAACAATATTCCATGCATCTATGGTTTCCAGAAAAATTTTCATTCTAGTTTTCCAATATGCATATTAACCATTGAACATGGGTGGTCGAGCTATGGACCGACCCTCAGCAAAAGCATTATTAAAAGAAGTCATTTAAAAAAAATTAAAATAGAAAATGGTTTTTGTTCCTAGCTCTGATACCACTTATAGGATCGTTTTCACCTAGAGGGGGGGTGAATAGGGTGATACTAAAATTAATGCGGAAATAAAAATAATAACAGAAAGTAATGCAGTAAAAATCACACGCAGATTTACTCAGCTTCGGCAAAAACCTGCCAACGTGCTGCCCTTAGGGTTTCTGCTAGAAATTAAGTAATTAGACGCTTACAAACACACATAAACTTGCGACACCCGCTAACTTGATTAACCTAACTCTAAGCTCAAAACCCTGCCACAACTCAGCCATTGAGTTGCGAATTCTCGAACTACAAAACTGTAGTTCGTAACCTAGTTAAACTAGAATCTGACACAATTTTAAAAGAGAAATATTACAAATAAAATAAAACTTTAAAACAAAACCCTATTTTAAAAAACTTAAGCCCAATATAAAACAAAGACATGGCCCAATGTAAAATATAATTAAAGTGAAGAACATCTTCCTTTTTATTGTTGAGTACTTCGGCCGATCTTTTGTCCCTCTTCCAAAATTAGGGATTTGTTCATTTTGAAGCCATCGCTTGGAGGTTGATCGATTGAATTTCGTTCCCCAATTCACTTTGCTACTTCTTCGATCTTTGTTATTTGTTTTGCTTTGACTGCTTCAAATGTTGAGCTCGAATGCTGGTTTGAATTGGTACGCGATTTCTCCTTTTTCGATTTTGACTATGCTCGACTTCTGATTCGAGTTTTGGATTTTTTTGTGATTTGTTCTAAGTATGCTCTTTGGATTTTTGTCTCGAACTCGAATGAATATTGCAGATGATGATTTCGGTTTAATTTATAGGAATAAAATCCCTAAATGCTTGTTCATATATTTTTGATTTCAATTCTTCAATTGATTTGCTCGGCCATTCGATTTCTGCTTGAACGATTGTGATGAATTCTGACTTGTTCATCTTATCATTGGTTGAATATGATTTGAATTTTGTTCTGTTCTTTTTTGCTAATACTTTGGCATTTGAATTTGATCCTCTCTTTACTTCTACGACTTGTTCATCATGCTCCATTCCATTCATTGCTGGCAATTTTTTATTTTTTTTAATAATTCAATGGTATTTCTTTTTGAAACATGACCTGTTCATATTGATATAACCCACGACTTCATGTAAACTGCTAACGACTTATTTTTTGAACTGCTACAGATACCATGCTTTGATCATGCCATGTGCACTTGTATGTGAGTCACCACGTATATACATACATACATATGTATGTGTGTGTATATGTGTTGTGATTCCTATGCTCTGTCTCCTCTGTTGCATATGTATACTGTGCTAGTTCCTGTTGAAGTTGAGCTTTGTACATGTAATCTGGTCTGGTTCCTTTAAAAGTCTGGTTGCATTACATTCATGTTATTTTGCACTACACATCCACACTGTGTTGATTGAAACTGAACTTGTATTTGAACTGCTTGCTCTGTTTGGTTGTGTTGTTCTAGTCTTGGTTGCTTTTGAATCTGGTTCTAGTGTGTTCACTTGAGTCTGCACTGTTCATTTGCTTTTTGTTCCATGGTTTGCTTGTGTACGTTCCTTTGAAACCCTGTGCAGTTTTGTTCCATGTTTTCATGTTGGATGAGGTTGTTTTGGTGTTGGTTGGACCTGAACTGATATATATGCATACATGTCTGGTTCAAGTGCGTTCATGCCTTCATGTAGTCTTTTCTGTTGCATATGTATAGAATTGGTGTGGTTTTGCCTTTGTCCTTTGTACATGTGATGGTCTGCACTGATTTTGTTAGACTTACTGGCTTTTATTCACTATTCTTGGCCCTTGTGCATCATGTACATGTTGAAATTGTCATGTGGTATGTTGCCTTGCATTCATGTTAATGATGACTAGTCTATGGTTCCTTATATGTTGGTTGAGTCTGCACTGTTGCTTCTGAGCATGTTTGAAGCTCTGTTGTCACCTCTGTTGCATGTTTGTGCATATGGTTGAATCTCAAGTTAAACTGATCTGATCTCATGTCTTTGCTTTGCATTCATGTTTGTGTGATTCTTTGAACTGGACTATTCTGGTTGTGTTGAGTTGCCTGATCCAAGTCTGTTTGCATGTTGGTTTGTATTTGTCACACTTGAGTTGAATCCAGGCTTGGCTCGGGTTTGACCTTGTGCTCACCTGTCCCTGTAATTTTAACAAGCAAGTGTATATCGGTGTGCACGACCTTGTGGCATGTACAGTGATACACTGTGCATGTCACAAGTTGTTCGTGTAAGATGAATTAACAAAAATGACGACGAACAACCTAAATAACTGAGGCAAATAATATTTTCAAACACACACTTTATTGAGCACTGCAAAATATTTTCTTTTTCAATTTTACCACGTTAGTATGTATTTTGCAGATAGTTCAGATGTTGGATACAGGCTGGAACAGAGTTGAAGATTAAAATACGAGTGATGAGTGAATATATGTAGTGAGGTGAAAATTGTAAAGTGAAAATTGTGTTGATGTAGTGAGAGCTCAAATTTGAACTATTTGAATTTGTAATAAAATATTTGTTTGAATAAAATATTTATTTACATATGAATTCTGAGTTATTTATTTTATTCAACAAATATTTATTTAATTATATGGAAAAATAAAATAGTACAATAACAAATACATTTAAACGAATATATATATGTTTATTATCATCAAACAAAAATCATAGGCTATTGTATTCTACACATTAGGAATAAATATCCTTTACCCCGCAATGATGATCTTTTTGACCAACTCCATGGGGCAATAGTATTTTCCCAAATGGATCTAGCTACAGGATTTCATCAATTAAGAATTGCCGAAGATAGTATACCCTTAACTGCATTTAGGGGTCTAGACTTTTTTCGAGTGGTTGGTTATGCCTCTCGGGCTAACCAATGCACCTGCATATTTCGTAGACTTGATGAATTGCGTTTTCAGACATGTCCTAAATAAGTTTGTGTTGGTTTTCATCGATGACATTCTCATCTATTCTAAGTCTGAAGAAGAGCATAGACACCATTTGGAAGTAGTATTAGAAACTTTGCGGAGGCATGTTCTGAAGGCAAAGTCCTCCAAGTGTCATTTTTGGTAGTCAGTGGTAAAATTCTTAGGCCATATTGTGTCAGGAGAGGGTATTTCAGTAGACCCGATAAAAGTTGATGCTGTGCAACAATGGAAGCAACCAAGGACTTCTACTAAAGTTCGTAGTTTCTTAGGATTGGCTGGATACTATAGAAGGTTCATACAAGATTATTCCAAGATCTCCTCTCACTTGAAAAAGTTGACTAAGAAGGGTGAGAAGTTCGTATGAACTCCTAAGTGTGAGGAAGAATTTTTGGAATTGAAGAAGAGATTAACTATTGTGCCAGTTCTAGATGTTCCAGATGGAAGGAGTGGATTCACGGTTTATACCGATGCGAGTGGAGCAGGATTGGGCACTGTTTTGATGCAAAAAGGTAGGGTGATTGCATATGCAAGCAGACAATTGAAGCCACACAAAAGGAATTATGCAACGCATGATTTAGAGTTGTTAGCAGTTGCCTTTGCATTTAAAATGTGGAGACTCTATTTGTTGGGTAAGAATCTCTATATTCTTCCTGTTTCTTTCTTATCTCTAAAATTCTTGTAAGTTAGTCTTCTCTCTCTAACTAGGTGAAAATTTTGAACTCATCACGGATCACAAGCCCTTGAAGTACCTTTTCACTCAGAAGGATCTGAATCTGAGGCAACAGAGATGGTTAAGTTTCTGGCATCCTACGACTTGGATATTCTTTACATGCCAGGTAAGGCGAATGTTGTAGTAGATGCTCTAAGCACTAATGTGGTTTTATCTCTTTCGGAGGTTAAACTAATTCCGCAGGAAAGAATTATGTGTAGTCAGAGAAAGGATAAAAATCTAGAGGAATTAATTCAATTGAGTGGGGATCCTATGGACTGGCCAGGAGTTTATTTTTTTGTTTCCCTAAACTCTTGGGTACTTAAATGTTTATAAGTAGCCAAGTGTTCCAGGTTCTCACGATTGCATTTTGGAGGAGCTGGAGCAGGTGGCTTCACCGTTAGCTAGAAATTATCTATTTCCGCTGTCTGTATATGTATTTTGGATTTAATGTATGGACAAGTAGTTATGACTGTCTAAATATGGTGTCTGTATTACTATTACTCTGATGTACTGTATTGTCAGTGACTATGTAAAGCTTATGTTATGTAATATATATTATTATGTTCCGCTGTTAGATTCTGTGTGTTGTTTAGTTCTTCTTTTCTATCTCTTTCTTTCACCCTTAATGACTCGTCTTTCAATGGTAAGAAAGGCGGTTCGTTACATTTGGTATCAGAGCTTAAGTTGAGTGAACACCTAGGCTTTTGGGTTAGTATCAATCTTGAGAGAGCGTATTTTTAATTATATATATATATATCTGATAGTTAGATCAGCTTGATAAATTTGATTAGTGCCATCTTTGGAGTGTATTCCATCCAAGTTTTCTAAGTATCATCTTACTATGTCCAGGTAGTAAGCAATGAGCACTAGAGGCAGGCTTGGAAGGGGAGCTAGAAGTACCACAACCACAAATCGTCGGACCTCGAATCCCGGAAGAGTAGGAATTGCTGAGGAAGCTGCGTTGGTTCTGCCAAGGGTAAACTTTGCAACATTGTGCAAAGACTACACAACTCTGGGAGGGAAACCTTTTAAGAGGACATAATCAATCATGGAAGTCCAAGCATACTTACAAACCTGTGAAAAGAATTTCAAAGGACTTAATCTAGTCGATGAGCAGAAACGCTTTTTAGCTTCTTGGCAGTTATAAGAAGGGGCAGCCACACAGTGGGATTCTTTAACCGCAAATGTTCATGAAGAAGAGTTCTCCTGGAACAAATCTAAGGAAGAATTTGAAGCTCAGTTCCTTCCTGCTACGGGTAAGACAAGGATGTATCGAAATTTTATGGAATTAAAACAAGGGAATTTGTCCGTAGCGGAATAAGAAATCAAGTTTAATGAACTTTCATGCTTTGGACCTGAACTGATCAATACCCCGTTAAAGAAAAATGAGATGTTTGTGACTGGATTAAGGGAAAATTTTCAAGAAAAGATGACGGGCCATCTTAAGGGATCTTTCGTTGACTTAGTGGATATGGCTCTCTGATACGAAGCATTGGATAAGAAGAAGCCAGTTCCAACAGCACCCAGTGGGAATACGAGTGGCAACAACCCCAACAAGAGGAAGTTCAACCCCAACTGGAAGAACAAAGGGAAGGAAAAATCAGGTGGTGGAACATAAGAGAATTCGGGAAGGGGTAAAGGGAACAAGTACAACAATGTTAGTTGTTACCTTTGCAAGCAGAAGGGCCACATCGCGTGGTTTTGCAAGAATTTTGAAGTTCAGAAGCAGCTGCAGCAGCAACCTCAACAACAAGGACCTATCACTTCGATTGTCTAGAAAACCCTTTGTTTCGATTGTCACCAACCAGGCCATATGGTGAAGGACTGCCCACTACTAAAAAAAGGCTCCGCAACCAAGGTTTATGCAATCAAGAATGAGCCGTCAGCTTCGGAAGATGTCAAAGGGAAAGGCGTCCTTGAAGGTACCTTACTTATTGATGGTATTTATGTTAGAGTGTTATTTGATTCTGGTGCCTCCCATAGTTTTATTTCTTTGGAATCAATAGAGAAATTTCAACTCATTCCTAGTATCATAGAAAACCCTATTTATGTATCCAATTCCATAGGGGGAGTGACCCATTTGAATATGATCTATGAAGGCGTGCCAATTTCTTATCTTTCTCCTTTCTTTTCATGCGACCCTTATGTATTAGATTTTAAGGGATTTGATATTATACTTGGTATGGATTGGTTAGTGAAGCATAGAGCTGTCCTCGACTGTGATGAGAGGACTGTATCTTTAGAAACCAAGTCGGGAAGGATTGCGAAGATAGAATGTGATAACCTTAGAATTCATACATGTAGTTTCTTGCATGCTCTTGAAGCAACTCAAGAAGGATTAGGATCCATAGAAACTGTTAAAAACTTCCCTGGTGTTTTTGAAGAAGTTAAAAGCTTACCCCCTCACCGAGAAATAGAATCCGAATTGATTTAGTTCCTGGTGTAAGGCCTATGATTCAACCCAAAAGAAGGATGGCTCCGAGGGAGAGAGAGGAGTTAGTAAATCAAACCCAGGATTTATTGAATAGAGGGTTGATTAGACCAAGTTATTCGAGTTGGGGCTCATCAGTAGTTTTTGTGGCTAAGTCCGATGGTTCTCTAAGACTGTGCTGTCTATCGAGAATTGAATAAGGTGACCATTAGGAATAAGTATCCTTTACCTCGCATTGATGACCTTTTTGATCAACTCCATGGGGCAACAGTATTTTCCCAAATGATCTAGCTATAGGATTTCATCAATTAAGAACTGCCGAAGAAAGTATACCCTTAACTGCATTTAGGGGTCCAGGCTTTTTTTTCGAGTGGTTGGTTATGCCTTTCGGGCTAACCAATGCACCTGCATATTTCGTAGACTTGATGAATCGCGTTTTCAGACATGTCCTAAATAAGTTTGTGTGGGTTTTCATCGATGGCATTCTCATCTATTCTAAGTATGTAGAAGAGCGTAGACACCATTTGGATGCAGTGTTTGTGATGTGCACGTAAATGTGCATATTTTACCACCATATTTAATCTATTTAAATTAAATAAATGATCATATTGGGTATTTTAAATTGTTTAAACCAAAATTCAGATTATTTCAAATCGTCACATATTCATCTTCATCCAGGGGCAAAATGATCATTTTTGTGCATATATTAATTTTCTAAAATTTAATTGAAAATTTATATGTTATTTTTTAGCAATTTAAATTCATATACAAGTGGTTTCATGAAGATATATGCATGCACAAGAGTGAATACAAAGGAATGGAGATGGAAATAATTCATTTCATGGATTATGGAGGACCCCACTTACCCACCTATCTTAATGTACAAATTAGAGGCTAATGCACGTGCTAATAGAGTTTAAAGCTTCATGCATACTTAAATGATGATTATTTGATGCTAATGATTACTTGGCCTCCACACTTCCTAAGAGGGTATTTTGGGCATTCCCCAAAAAAAGTGGATTAGGGTTTCATACATGTATAAATACCCCTTATGCTTCATGTAACCTCTCCTTCTCTTAGTTAGTTTTAGTTTAGGAACAAAAATAAACAAAGCTCTTCTCTTTTCTTTTTCATGGCTACTTAGCCATTTTTTTTATTTCATGTAATTTTTCTTTTTATGCAATGTTAGTTAATGTTCTTTTACATTTACATGCTCTCTTTCTTATTTTGTTAGTAGCTTAGATTACTTTTCATGCAAGTAGATTAGTTTTCTTTCATTTAGCTCTATTTTCCTCTTTGTTTTGTTCCATGTTGCAAACTATATTTATTGATATGATAACAAATATGAGAGGCTAAACCCCTTCAATTTAGGGGTAATGAAGCTCTCTAATTATATAGCTTTAACATTTTGATTATTATTGCTCTCTTTTTGTGCTTAATGGAAACATTAGATGGGTTTAATGTTGTTGTTTAGCTTTGAATTTGATAGTCCATGTTGTTCATAACACATAGGCTACGCTTAAATAAACAAAACACAAATTGTCTCTTCATCTAAATATGATTATGGAAAAGAAGTGAATGTTTAAATCAAAATTTGATGGTCTATATTTCTAATCAATAGTTAATAGGCCATACTTAAAATAGATTTTTCTTTCAGCTTTGTTGTCATATTTCATGAGAGTAAAAAGTAGTTTAAATGGTGTGTTATAGTTTGATGGCTTATGTTGAGCTAATTAATAGCACAAATATGTCATACTTATGATAAGCACATCAATTAAACTTACTAATGATCAAAAAAGAGAGATCATAATTTCATGTTGTGTTGAACTATGTGATCTAGAGAGTGGATTTATCTCTAAATTTTTTTTCTGCTCTCATATTTTTATCACTTTTTTTGGTCATTTTTCTTACATTTTTAGCTAATCACTCTCAACTTTGGTTTAATTTGATTAAACAGAAAATTTTAAAATCTTAAAAATTCCTTACGGATCGACCCGTACTCGTTACGTACTAACATTTGTACGCCGTGCGATTGCGGTTATTTTTATTTCAAAATTTGTCGATTGTTTTCTAATTCGATAGAAATTCCATTGACAAACAGTTAGTAACTTTACAGAGGCATGTTCTGAAGGCAAAGTTCACCAAGTGTCATTTTTGGCAGTCTGAGGTAACATTCTTAAACCATATTGTGTCAGGAGAGGGTATTTCAGTAGACCCAATAAAGTTGAAGCTGTGCAACAATGGAAGCAACCACAGACTTCTACTGAAGTTCGTAGTTTCTTAGGATTGGCTGGATACTATAGAAGGTTTATACAAGATTATTCCAAGATCTCCTCTCACTTGACAAAGTTGACTAAGAAGGGTGAGAAGTTCGTATGGACTCCTAAGTGTGAGGAAACATTTTTGGAATTGAAGAAGAGATTGACTAGTGCGCCAGTTCTAGCTGTTCCAAACAGAAGGAGTGGATTCACGATTTATAACGATGCGTGTAGAGCAGGATTGGCCGCTGTTTTGATGCAAAATGGTAGGGTGATTGCATATGGAAGTAGACAATTGAAGCAACACGAAAGGAGTTATGCAATGCAAGATTTAGAGCTGTTAGCAGTTGTCTTTGCATTGAAAATGTGGAGACACTATTTGTTGGGTATGAATCTTTCTATTCATCCTATTTCTTTCTTATCTCTAAAATTCTAGTTAGTTAGTCTTCTCTTTCTAACTAGGTGAAAAATTTGAACTCTTCATGGATCACAAGCCTCTGAAGTACCTTTTCACTCAGAAGGATCTAAATCTGAGGCAACAGAGATGGTTGGAGTTTTTGGCATCCTACGACTTGGATATTCTTTACACGCCAGGGAAGGCGAATGTTGTAGCAGATGCTCTAAGCAGGACTACAGTTTTATCTCTTTTGGAGGTTACACCAACTCTGTAGGAAACAATTATGTATAGTTAGAGAAAGGATAAAAATCTAGATGAATTAATTCAATGGAGTGGGGATCCTAGGGACTGTACATGGGAGACTGTGGATCGTATGAGAGAAGCCTATCCAGAGATGATGTTAGGATAGCTAGTTGTTGGTATGTATAGTGTATGCCTTGTTTGCTATGGTTGTTTAGTGTATGACTTATGCATGAGCTTTATGATAAAAATATATGACTTTTTGTATAGCTTGAATTATCTCTTTGCTTTCTAATTTCGGGGACGAAATTCTTTTAAGGGGGGAGGAATGTAATGACCCGAGATTTTAGCCATCTGTTATTAGAATAATTAACTAACTTTAAATATTGAAATATTAATTTTTGTAAGTCGAATAACTTAATTTTCTGATATTGAGAATATTAGAATCTATGAATTTTGAAAGCTATACTAAATTTTCAAATGCTAACTGCTGAATATGATAAAAATATGTATATATATAAGCTTCATCATTGCAAACTTAAAATCAAGCATGTAAAAGATCAAATCAGCCCACAAAAGAAAAAGGAAAAAAAGATAAAGCGTGAACATGCAAAATATCAGCCACCCTCATGTGTACCTCCACCCTCCTTCTTATTTCATTGTACCCTCCTTTCTCTTATATATAGCCATGCTTCTTCATTTATATAACAAAAAATCTGCCATTTAGAAAAAAAGATTGAGTTGTTCAAAAGCTTAGAGGGAGAAGATTAAGCACAGTTGTTCGTCCATTTTAAAACTGTGAGTAGAACACCTTAGTTTTGTTTACTAGTTATTACATATACCTATATAACTGTTGATTATTGATGAATCATTGATCTATGTCAAGTGTATATGTGTTGGTTATATGAATATGTGTATATATGTGTGTGTTCGACATGGTCAGTTCCACCTACACTTCAAAACACTGTACTTCTTCTTCTCTGTTCATGTTTTTAGTTAAAACAGTTAAAATTTTCACTTTAAAAATTAATATCTCAACATCCATTTAAATTTAAACCTTGATACCAAAACAAAAGATGTTTGTTTTTTAGTATAGTACATTTTAAAATTGATTTTACTTAATTCCATCAAGTAGAGAGAGAGGAAACACCATATAACAGTGAGTGGGTCAAATATGGTCGAGATTCAACTATCCTAATTTAACAAATGGATCATACAGTTGTGATCATAGTTGAAAAATATGATTTTTAAGAGTGATTTGAGAATTTTTAGTGTCGTGTGGAGGGAGGATTTTGGGGATGAACGGATTTGGGTGTATCACCAAATTCCGACAACCTAAGTGATTTCATGTCATGGCGTGGAGGAGGATGGGGTGATGGAGCATCCAAGAAAAATGATGCGGTGATTTTTATTCGCGTGTGTGGGCTAGGCGAGGTCAACTTAGGGTTTTAGGGTGCTTTGGGTTGGTCTTGGGTTCGTGGGCAATGGAGACAATGGGAGAGAGAGAGAGGGGAGCGCATAGGGGGGAATTGGTAGAGGAGGTGATGGCGGAGCTATGGGTGAATTTTGGTGGTGGATGGTGGTCTATGGTGACATGGCAAGGCGATTAGGTGGGCACGGCTTATTCCAGTTTTTGGTGAGGAGTTCAAAATTTCGAACTGAGGGATTGGCCGCGTTTCAAGGTGGTCAGTCGTGATGTAGTGTATGTAGGTGACCTGCGTGGATGGTAAGTGGCAAGAATGGTTGGCCAGAGGTAGTGTACATGTGTACGCTTTCGTGCAGAGTTTCATACATTCGAATAAGAGAGAAGAGAGGGAGAGCTGGGAAGAAGAAGGGGTTTGGATGCGCCGGGTTTGGGTTTGGATGCGCCGGGTTTGGGTTTGGAAGTAAATTGAATTAATTATTACATTAAATAATCTATAAATTTAAAAACACTATTTCTCCTTCGTTTCAAATCCAATCGACGCACAGATTTTTGCGTCGGGATCCTATCGTCGAGTATTTTCATCTAAACTAATATGTCAAGATTTCTGCAATGTAAAAATTTAATGATTTATAACAATTGAAAGTGAACAAATAAGTAATTTCTTATTTAATTAATTATATGTTAATTAATCAATTAATTTTTAAATGGACTGTTTAATTTTAATTAACTAAGAATAAATCATTTTATAAATTTCTTTGATTAACAAGTAATATGGGTTAAAAATATAACCTGACTCGGTTAATAGAAACCAATTCAGTTCTGATTTCTAAATTGATTTAATATTAATTATAAATCATTGATTGAAGTTAATGATCTATGCTTTGACTTTTATTTCTCTTAGCTATTGATTTCAATTATTTTTTGTCTGTGCCATTAAGTAGCTAAACACATTAAAGTAGTTAGAATAAAATTTTGACATGTTTCATTGGAAGTAAATTGACTTGTACTGATCACTATTCCGAGTTTCAGAAAATGTGATGATTACAAGCGAATTAATTTCGATGGACATGCCATGATAAATTAAACATATGGAATAAATTTCCATATGTGAATATTTACACTCTGGTTGTAGAACTATTTATTTAAACAAACTTGGCCTTTAAAAATTTATCGTTTTGGTTCGATGAGACCAGGATCGGATAACAGTATTATCCGAAAACCACTTCGAACCAATTTAAGCGAGCGATTTGGGAGATTCTAAAGGCAAGATCTAGGATGCAAATTTTGGAGTGTAAGGGCTATTTGCCACTAACCCCGAGGGTGATTCCAAAAATGGGTGTAGTAGAAATGGTGCCTTCGGTTCATTCATCACTTGAACGACTTGTATGGATGAATTCTGATATTGTATCATCACTTGGAAGGCAATGTCAGTATTCCAAATGTGAAGTGCTTTCCAAAAAAAGGTAATGATGTAGCCTCAAACCTCATCAACCGGGAATGACTAAGACAGGGGAGATGTAGTAGGGCCATGTGGGTTGCACCCATTTGGGTATGTCATTACCAGTCTAGAATCGATATTTGTCTCTTTTCTGTATGCTACGGTACGGTTACTAATCATAACCATGGTGGTGATGTATTCGGTACTATCCAGTAAGGAGTAGGCTAGTCCTGTGTTGGCAGGGATCAATAGGTTCGATCTTGGTACATTTGTCTAAAGGTGTACTGTGGCGTGCGGTAGCCCAATCATTGTTGGGATCCATTCTCCAATAAGTGCCGTACGTTTTTTATTGTACCCAAATATGTTGGAACGTGAGATGCAAGCATTCCAGCTATGTTCTATTTTATTTGAAAACTCTAGACACTATGATAATATCACTAGATTTTCTATTAAAGTGTTTTGGTTATCGTAAGATAAAAACGCATCCGTATTTATGTGCGGCATGGTCTTACGAGATACCTTTGATTTCAAATGATTTTCATTTTAAAGTAATTTAACCATTTTACTCTCACCAGACCCATGTCTGACCCGGAGTTTATTTTTCTATTTTCCCTAAACTCTTGGGTACTCAAATTTTATGAGTAGCCAAGTGATCCAGGTTCTCATGATTGCATTTTGGAGGAGCTGGAGCATGTGGCTTCACCGTTAGCTAGTTACTATCTATTTCCGCTATGTCTGTATATGTATTTTGGATTGTAATGTATGGACATGTAGTTATGACTGTCTAAATATGGTGTCTGTATTACTATTACTCTGATGTACTGTATTGTCAGTGACTATGTAAAGCTTATGTTATGCAATATATATTATTCCGTTCCGATGTTAGATTCTGTGTTTTGTTTAGTTCTTCTTTTCTATCTCTTTCTTTCAACCTTAATGACTCGTCTTTCAATGGTAAGAAAGGCGGTTTATTGCAATTCTGGTTACAATAGACAACTTTAGTTTTTCTAAGGTTAATTGTGAATATTTTCTTTATAAACTTATACTTCTTATTTAAATGTTTTTAAATTATCTTACTTGATATAAACTTTTTTTAAACCTAATATTATTCATCTTAATCAATCTATGCTTTAATATTTTTTTCTATATTGTTATTTAATGGACCATGAAATATATATGAGAAAAACATGACTTCCACTCAATGGATAACAATCACCGATTTTTTGAAAACCTCAAAAAACTATAAGGCTATCTATTTTCCTATAAAGTGCGTTCGATGTTATTTGAGTTTGAATTTCTGGAGTTTAGAGATTTTTATTAATAATTATAGATTTAAGATGTGATTATTTATTATGTTTATAAGTAAACTAATTAAAAACTAACATAATCATATCAAAATATATTGTTATTCAACTAATAAAAGAAATTATTTGCTTCTTATTTCGATTAATTTCAATTCGGACTAGCATGTTAATTAGTGGTAGTTAATTCTTTTTGATTGAATCTATAGGAAGGACCAACAACATACTAATTCATTTTAATGGTTAAATTGGATTGCACTTTATTTCAATATATAACATTTGATTTTGTAATGGACCAAAATTGTTTTTTAGTTTTACCTAATTACATATTTTCCAAGGAATTTAATTGTTAAATCATGTTGTGTTGTTTTTATTAAGAGTATTTGCATATTTTCTTACAAAGTATGATCATGCTTATGTAACTGTGATCATTAAAGCAGGAAGATGCACAGTTCAGGAGTCAAGTTTCTTTGGAAACCTAATAAAGTAAGGGTGTACAATGAATACTAGAGTATACAAAATTGTTAGTTCTCAATTTAAGGCGCTATTGAAACACACTTTGATTTTCTACTATTAATATTATGTCTAAAAAGTACTACTAAAAATATTTATTATACTTCATGATACCATTAATAGTGCTTATTAGACCACAATTACATATATTAATTATTAAAAATTTACCAATATTCCTTAAATATACAGTTAAATAAACTAAATTCATCTTCCTTCCCAATTTAAGAAGTAATATCAAGTGCATTAGCAATCGATTCATTCAATTGCTAATGAAATAGAATCATGAGAAGATACTTCAAAGAATCTCTACACCGGTATATTTAGTTATATAAAAAATTAGTATATTTATTTAAGTCTTCTAAACTTCAAATTATTTCAATGATGCATTTAAAAGTTTTATAGCCTTCACAAAATGTTATTTTCAAAAAGGTTGTTATTTATGAATATTTAGATAAAATAATTGTTAGAAAATCATTTTTAGAAACTTAACCAGAAATTGGTGAATGGTGACAATGTTATATCGAGTGTTTTTGAATTTCACCAACATAGTTCTAATGGTCGATGGAAATACTGTATGTGAATTTTATATGGTGAAGTTATATTTTACCATCTTTAGTTAATTATTGAATTATGGAATGTGTATTAAAAAGAGTAAAATTTTAAGTGAATATAGTTGAATTATAGTGTTACTAATAAGAACAAAAAGGCCGCCTTTAGTAATATACATAATCTATGCATGATCTAAAAAATTAAATGATGAAATGGCTGCCATATTTAAAGGAAAAGTGGCGAAACATTCACTTCTATGATTTCATTTTTGAAAATATATGAATTTGACTCATTTAATGATTTTAGTTTAAACCAAAATTCTTAAGTTATAAAAATTATTTAGTATAAACTTAATAAAGAAAAGATGTAACAATCCGCCTTTTCGACCCTCAATGTTGACACTAATACATCCACAACATTCACGTGCTGAGCACCCAAGTGCTGGAAAGACGAATGGTTAGGGTAAAATAAAAGTAAAAAGAAATGGAACAAGAAAGAAGAGAACGCAATATCGGAGTCTCACATGCGGAACGATAATATATAATATCTCCAAAGGTCTTTACCAAAAAGAAAGACTTTATATACATACATCAATCAGATAAACTAACCTATCATCGGCCTGGACAATTATAACAACATGTCCTCATAAATGCTAATAGAAGCAATCAAGTAATGCAGCAGAAGATAAACACAGTAAGAAATCATCCAGCTCCTCTCCAAGAGCTCCAATGAACAGCAGCTAAATTTGAAAACATACTCGAGCTGACCCGAGCATTATAAGAGAATAACACCCATATTAGTCTGGTAAACCAGCGTGAGAAATTCAAATCACATAGAATTTATTATATCCTGAAACCTTTCAAAACAAGGGTATATCGTAAGACTACGCCGCCAATAAACACGAACGAGTTTTTCCCTTACGATAACCAAATCATTCTATTATAAAATCCAGTGATAATATAATAATGTCTAAGGTGTGGAATAAAAATAATCACATAGCTGCGATGCAAGTGAGTGTACATCATGACAATAATAGGTATACAACCATAACCGCTAAGGCGCGTTCACTAATTGTGTAGGATTTCCATGTAGATCTCTTCGGGGAAGCCGAATTCGAATTACTGCACAAGGATCAGAGATATCCTTCCGAGCATTGTATATCTCTAGATAAAATATACTATAGGAAAACATAGCTGGTCCACGCCCGAACACGTGGCACCGGGTCACATCACTCCCGCATGCATATTTGTAAATAACACTAGACTGGAGTGCCTGCACCCTTTAAGTTAGCTAAATCCCATAGGCTATGTCTCATATCTCTAGTTTCTATCATTACCGATGGTAAAGTCACGTTCAGCTTCTTAGCACACGAACCATGACTCGAAGAGATCTTCCAAACGAGCTCCAGTTCGAACAGATCTTGGAACCACATATGGATTCTCATATCTCAATAGATCTTGGAATCACACATGGATTCCTCAACAGATCTCAGAATCACACATGGATTCCTGTACCTCAATAGGCATCGGAATCACATGTGGATCCCTACATCCTAAATAGATCATGAACATCTACATGTGTTCGAGCATCTCAAATAGATCTCGAATCTCCATATAGATTCCAGCATCAATCACGAAGTCATCACGAAGCAATCACGAACCTCTTCCAAAGCATAGAACACGTATATGGTTTTGGAGTGGTTATGGTTGCAAGTCATCTTATATAAGTACACTCCCCCGCTTACCAGATGCTCCAAAACCAATCGATTGATTTCTCCGAAATCTCAACCCCGGTTCTGTGGGAAATAAATAGACAATATATAAGTTCGGAGATCACCTCCTAACCGTTTAAGCGGACGGATTTCCTTATCATTTGTCCTAGAAAATCAAAATGAGTCTACATATAGTATAGCATCATCGAAGATAACTGTAACGTATAATCCTCGTGTTTCTTCTAGATATTTCTAGAGTATATTCTAGCCAAGATTTGTTAGTCGGTTCTTTAACTATCATTAAACATACAATCCAATACAATGAGAATAATCGCATACGGGATACCAAGTCCCCTTATACCATCCATAAGCAAGTAATACACAAAGCATGATCGAAACAAACTAGCACGATTAAGTCATATAAACGACTTCTATTCCCCTTTTTAATTAATCTTTATTTATTAATTAAAATCCTCTTTTATAGTAAAAAATCATTTTTACTCAATAAACTCTTTATAAATGAAACTCCATTTGTTAATTAAACTCCACTATTCATTTTCAACACATTTCAACACTTTCCAAAAGTATTCATATACTTATTACAATCATATAAGTATATTCACAAATTAATTCAAAGGGCTTAAGAAAAATGTTGCTCAAACATTTTCACTTCAAACCTAAAACCATTTCACTTATGATTATCTTTAAAACATTCTTTTTACGGATCCATTTACATTCACGAGTATAATCAAAACGGATTAAAGGTGAATGTTATTGACACATTGCCACAACAAACCCAAAACCAAATCATATTCGTTATCCTCTTTAAAATCCCATTATTAAAGATATAAGTATTTTCCCAAACTCACTTACAATATTTTAACAATTTTAAAATATTATCCAAGGGTTTAAAAATGAATGTTACTAAAACATTGTTTACAACAAACCCCAAAACACTTCACTATTCCGTTACCTTTAAAATTCCATTTTATAGAAGGTATAGTTAAATGGGTTAAAATGGATGTTGCATAAACATCGATACTATAAACCCGAAATCCACTTTAATACATGCCATTAACTTTAAAATATCATTTTAAATTTCTAAGTACTTCTCCCGTTATTAAACAAGGTAATATACCTTTTTAATCAATTTATAAAACCATCCATTATAACATAATGTTATAATCCAAAACTCCTTTATAATTCCTTTACACATACCAAACTTCCTTTTCACAAATAACTTCCTTTTCACAACTTCTATATATTAAAATACTATTAAAAAGATAGATATTTACATATACTAATTTATTTATAAAACAGAAATATTTAATAAAATACTATAGACCATTTGTAAAATATTATAATATAAAATCCTTTTATTTCTCAAATAAAATCTTTAATAACTTTTAAAACATATATATAATAAAACATACTTTTAAAAATACTTATACTATATTACCTTTTATTTAAAACACATTTAAAAACCTATTTTATAATTCAAAACCATCACTTTATAAATCCATAAATGATTTTCAAGAATATATTTAAACCTTTTTATTTCCTGATAATAAGTACGCTAATAGTACTTATTATAAATACGAATAAGTCCTGAGATGTCTTCCAAAGTTAACTTTAAAATCGTAGATCACAGCGATTTCAAAGTGCATCCATCGTGACCGTTTCGCTTCTACCATTTATAACTTCCATTTCCAAATCCCACAATGTCCAAACCAATTCCATTTATGCCTAACACACCAACTGTGTATTGAACAACCCAATATATATGTACATATATATTCCCACAATTTATCCAATTTAACATATGTCAATTATCAGGGATTTCAAAGCACGTTTATAACGACTATATCATTTCTAACATTCATAACATACTATCACTTTTCACAAAGCAATACCAAACATGTAAACAAGCAATACCAAGCATATCACTTTCTCACTTGTTTTACAAAACAAGGCGGAGTCCCAAAGTAATAACTTGCATTGTTCGTTATACGGTTTATATTTTCAATACAACAACAATTATATATATATATATACGCACACAACAATATATAATCAATCAACTATGGAGTAAAATTCACCCAAGCTCTAGTTAACGCTTTCGCGTTTCTAAATAGTCCAAAATCGAGTCTAAAATTCCGACAAGCTCCAACTCGACGAATCCAACTCCATCGCGTAGATAATCCAAATACGGACGCAACGACAAAAACGACGCATCGATCAGACCTCGTATGAGTAAGATACGATCGTTAGAACATCATGAGATTAATTAATAATTAACTTTAATTAATCAAAGTAATTAACCAAATACCTTCTCTTGTCGTTACAAACTCAGGCCATTTTCAAACTCGACGTCGCGATCTTCGATTACCCGCCCCCACCGCCTCGCCTCACCAGAAGCCGCCGCATCACTGCAGAGGAAAGCCCCGACCTCATCGACCCTTACACCACACGCCTCATCCCCTATCTCGCCGTCGATCAAGAGATCCAACCAAAAGAAGTGGTGCTGTTCATCTCTAGATCGACGCCACCATGCTCCACCCACCGCTGATATATCACCGTCGATGAACTTCCCATGGTCCCCCGCACCTTTTTTGTTTTGGACCCTTCACCAGAAACGGCCCCTAGTGGCTGGAGCGATATAAGCCGTTGGATAAGGGAGGCTGATTTAGGGTTAAGGTCTTAATTTCTGGAAATAAAAGAAAAATGAGGTCCTTTTATAGATGATTTTCAAACACTATTCATTCTGAAAAATCTCGAACTCCAAACGAGACGAGTCGCCTGGCGTTCTATACTAAATACCCCCATTTTGAACATAATGGAACTACTATCGGGGCCTAATTCTATCATATATAAAAGTTAGCTTTTCAAATCAAATTATATTATATTAAATTCCTGAAATCAATTGCTATGCATTTCGAGCCTGCATGACTACATAGTACATCCGATCATCACAAAACTCGACATTGTATAGCAATTCATTATTCCGGATCTGATGACATTAGTTTCGTCAAAATCCGAGACAGTGCCCCGGGATGATATTTTCACACGTTAATTAAAACGAATTATTATTAAAATAATTTTAATCACTTTTAATTCTAAATAAAAAGCTTTCCTACATTCTTATTTAACGGAATTTAGATAAGCTTTCAAAATCATTTTTTTATTTGAATTAAATCCAAGATTCAATTAATTAAATAATTCTAATATTTAATTATAAACTGTTCAAAAATCCAGGTTGTTACAAAAGATGCAATGTAGTTAATTTAAAAATTAAATAACATGCATATTTCTTGGTTTGGTTGTTGATGATATTATAAATGAATAATATCATATTTTTTCCACCTTCAAAATTAGTTCGATTAGTTTTCATAGAATGAATATGTCCATTGATGGTAATTAATTCATATAATTAGGAAGAATATTAATACTGAATTGATATATAGTTAGTTTTCTAATTCATATTGAAATCAAACTGGAAAGATATAAATAATAATTAATTGGAGTTAATTCTATTTAATTTTCCATTTATTTGAAACTAAAATTTAAGCAATAAATCTAAAGTTAATAATGTCATTTAGTAATGAATATTTTTATACGTTTCAATAGTTATCTACAAATTAAAGTTAATAATATCACTTATTTCATGTTTTCATTTATGGTAAACATATTCACCATTTTTAAATTTTGGTTAGAATAAAATATAATTAATTATAGTTAGTTATCAATTTTTACTCTCTAATTCAATTCCAATTTAAATTAGAATCATACCAAATACTATTGCTATGCAAACACAAAAAGGAATTAATTGCTATCAATTAAATTTGGAAAATTGGTATTATTACTAATGTTATGTTTTCAAGTTAGGAATGACTTATAGTTGATGTTAGTGTTTATTATGCAACACAGTTGCATCCTTAAAAATTAGTTATACTTTGTACCTTTTGAAATTATTCGAGCATATTTATCATTTAAGGTTTGTTAGTAGTTTTCTAGAAAAAAATAATCCGAAAAATTACAGTTCAAAAGTTTATGTTCCACCTTCATGTAACTAATTTTTTTTCAAAGAATGCCCATTTAAAAAATTATGCAAACCCCGTATGCGTAGCACAGGTCCGCATTTGTTTAGTAAAAGAAACAAAAAATCAATCAATTTTGGCTAAGTCAAAAAATTTGAATTCAAATTTTTATATCATAAATATCTTATTAAGACTAGGTAAGACTTTCTAATTTAAACCTTGATTTAAAATTGATAATTTAAATATTTATAATTAATTAAATGTTCTAATTTAAATCTAGATCTCAAATTACAAATTAAAATATTTATAATTAATTTAAATTTAATGAAGTTAAATATAAAAAGTTAAATTTTTTTACCGAAAATATTTTGTTAAAAATTGTTGTTTATTTTAAGTTATTTAAAAATTATTTTAATAAGTTAATAAACATATACGATATTTTAAAATATTTAAAAATAATAAATAAATATCAACTCAACCACAAAATTATTATTTTTGTAAATAATTTAATAAAAATGTATATGTAAATTTTATCATTAAATATAAACAATGTAAAGTAGTAATACATACACACATATATATACATATACATACGTATGTATATACATACATATATATATATATATATATATATATATATGAGTTACTAAAATGATTCGAAAATATAAAATATTAATAATATTAATTTTTATTTTGTTGAAAGCTAATTTAATAGTTTTTAGTTAATACCAATTATTATAAAATTACAATATATATATATATATGTGTGTGTGTGTGTGTGTGTGTGTGTAAGACCGGGTTGAATCGGTTTGGATGTTTTTTAATGTAACTATGAATTAATAATAATATATGATATAACTAAATAACATGATCCAAACTTTTTATATGTTGATAAGATTATCAATACATGTACAAAATTGTTATAATGATCTAATTACCACATATGTAATTGTAGATAAACATTACCTTTGAAGATAGGCCCTTGAATGCACCTTATTTGATGAAGTTTCCTAAATCCAGCTTGATCATACACTAGACCTTGCAACTGCCTAGATGTAATAACCCACCTTTATACCTATACTACCAAAGAGTATTGCTAGGTAATATTGTTTAATAATATGGAGAATGAGGTGATATTGGTCTGTCATACATGAATATTCCCTTGAACTAATACTGGTATGTATTCAAAAATTGAATAAACAACTTACATATACGTACTCTGTATGGCACAAAGCAATGAAAACGTGCACTTCCAGCATAGAACAATACAAAATATAAAATAAATCCAAGCGAGTCTACAAAAATAGTCAAATGCCCACTATCATCAAAATATACATAGCACATCCAATATATATATCTCAACAACACATGTAGCCAAAAATATACACAATGATACCCAACTCTATAATACATAACTATTCTTCTCTAGGCTCAACAACCAAAAGCTGGTCACTTCGTCCCTGAACATGTAGTGTCTCGAATTGACACGAGTATTATATAAATAACATATGGGTTAGACTATGTCTTCAATGTAAATGTCAACATGTGATAATAACTGCATGGCATAGCATGTATCTCACAAGCTAACATAAGATCATCACATGTATAAGTGTATTCCTCAAACCATACTACCAATTAATAAAACCATAACTTAGTAGGTGAATCAACCAAATATGTAATAATCAACCAACACACTCAAAACACAAAAGGGAACCAACTATCAACAAGCACACAATCAAGTGAGGTGCTATAAGTATGTTATTGTATGTTTATATATATCAAATCGCATATTCCAGTTGGGAGCCTCACAACACACAACACGCTCCATTGGGTTAAGAGGTCCTCGCCCCTGAATAGATGTTTAGAAGGGGTATCTAAATAATAGAGTATAATCATATAATCTCACATATTCTAGATGAGAGCTTCACAACACACAGCACGCTCTAGGGGACACACAGAAAACGCCATGGTCTTGGTTACTCCCAGTCATCGTGACTCTATATCCATCTATACACTATGGTCATGAACCTGCTGCCCAATGGTAACAAACTGTTTGGCTAGTATGGCATCGAGGCATATCATCACACAATCTAGATATCAGCACACAATATGTATAATAAAGCAATGCCACAGATCCAGAGCATGATCCCACGATCAGCCAACTAGGATAGACACTAATCTATCTAGATAAACATCACACAACACAAGATGGCACACAACCGACCCTTCCTCTAGACATTAACCCATAAGAGTGTCCCTCACTTATAGAATTTGTTCGAACAAATATCAACACAAACTTCCCATACCACCTGCTGTTACTCACTTGTTTACTCAATGCTCGTAAACTACACTCATTACCCATAATAATATTCTATACCATGAGTCAAAAGAGTAATCAAAATAATACTATTGAATGTCCCATACTAGAGGGTGTTACTAAACCGTTTACTCAAATTCCTCACAATGTAGAATTTCACACAATGTTACTCTGTATATCAAATCTAAAGAAAAACCAGAGAAATATTACCGAAACTCCGAAATGATACTATAACTATGTTTATTCTGGTTCCTTGTCAAATAGAAATATAACTAATTCAAAACACACGATTCTACTATTTATTGATTCGAAAGGGTTTTAAAATACACTTTTCCCAAAATCTTCAATACAATTTCAAATACTAATATTTAATTAAAAGAAAATTAAATTATAAAATTCTCATTCTTTCCTCATAATCCATTTACAGATTCAAAAATAAATATTTGCAATCTTCTTATTGAATTACAAGGAAATCCATAAACTAAACTACATTCAATTCCAAATCTCTTCAAATTACACTTTCTATAATAGCTTAATTCAAATTCCTATGTGTGTATATCTAAATGGTTTTTAAATGATTTCCTTTTAATTCATAATAATAATAATTAATCACCAAGCATGTTACTTTCAAAATATTATTTTACAAACTTCCAGCTTATTATTCAAATAGAATTAACTAATCACTTTAAAAAATTATATAAATTTTGAATACCATTTTATAAAAATCATTTAAATATTTTTATCATCAATGATAAATGAATAAAAATATAAATATTCAAAAACTCACTTATCTGAAATCCCAAAATTCATCATTTCCAAATAATATCTATTCACACTATCTTCAAAATTATTCCTGTTTTATATTTTTTCCAAAATCATTCTACTTTCAAATTTTCCATTAACTACAATATCTTCAATATTAAATAGGGAATCATTCCCAAATTTACTATTTATTTCCAAAATCATTTGCTTATTTAAAATTTTCACCTTTTCATTCATTTACCCCATTCCGATCAATTTCAAGTGTCGTGTTCAACTAATACCATCATCCAATTCAACCAATACACACACACAACATAACTCATCCAAAGTACACAACATTCTTTCAATCAATATTAACCAATAATAATCAATTTCATCTAATTAATCCATATCGACCAAGCATTTATTGCATATCAATCAATAAAAATAGTAGAAACGAGCATCTAAACGATAGTAGACGATAGTTGTGAGTTAAGAAAACAACTCACCTAAACGATGCTCGAGTGCCCAAATAAGCAACTACCATCATCCCAAGCACCACGCTGCTAGCAATACGTCGAGGCTACCGTCATCATTGCATTCAAGCCCTTACTATCCACTTTGTTCCACTGCCACTTTAAAAAATTCATCTATACCACAATCATCCCACATGAACACCATCACCAGCACCACGATGCCTTCACCATTCCAGCCACCATACTCCATTACATCGAAGCTGCCATGACCGCTGCCTCAACGTATTGAAGTATGCACATGCATTACAATCACCAGCGTAATGTCATAGCCATTGTCTTAAAGCTCATCTCGCTTGCAGCCTGGACGCAGACCTAAGTCCGTCCCAGTCTTACACGCCACCGCACGTTTCCTCTCCTCTGGCCGCCAAGACGTTTCTCCCTCTCTCTATGATGTCATCAATCGCCGTTTCCAGGCTTCAAGTGTGTTCGTGCAATTTTCTTCTTTTTGTTTAAAGCGACGCGATTTTGATTTCCAGAATTGGGACACTGTAGGAAAAAGAGCGGTTCAGGTTTGAGCTAAAGTGAGGAAGTATGGGGAATTTTCTAGAAGCAACGAGAGAATGGAAATGGGCTTGGGCCTTGTTTAGCTAATGCTAGATTTTAATTTTCTACTTCGCACAATTGTTTAAGCCTCTTTTCACTTAAATTACTCTCTCGTGAATTTGTAATTAAATTCTAATTTAATTTAAACCGATTTACGCTTCATTGTCCAGAAAATATATTAATAACTGCACGATCCTTCAATTCAATATTTATTTACTTTTATTTTTCAACTATTTCAGTCATACAAAAGGTATTTACACTTTAAAAATATTTAATATTCAATTAAAATGTTTTATTCAATTTCATTAAATTATCTAAAATGAATTTATTAATTTAATTGAATTTATTAAATAAAAATCTTTATTAAATAGAATTTAATAAAATTAAAAATTTATTTTCAAAATATTAATTGTCAAATATCGAATCGAATATTTTTATTTTAAATAAATTTATTTATTTATATGGTGAAAAAAGCAAGGTTGTTACACACTTCCTACCTTATGAAAATTATGTCCTTGCAATTTTTTATAGGGAAACATCATATATAACTCATACTCTGAACTTTCATTGTATTTTACTAACATCTATCAAACTTAAAACTTCTGAATCAATAGTCAAACTTAAACAATATAATATCATAACATATATCGCTATAGCGTAAAAATGTACCTTTTGCTTAGCGTTTAAAGCAAATTTTCTTGCTATTATGAGAGAAGAAGCAAGCTATCACCACCCATTTGTCCAACTAGTCATCTTGAACATCTATTCTTAACTCAGTATAAACATTAGTTACATATAATAAAGGATATGATAAGTATGCATTCATTTAAGGTAAAAGAAACACAGCCCACATGTTAAACCACTTTCCGACAAAATTTCAAAGGTCGAAAACACCAAATAAAGTTATGGTTTCAAAGAATGAATTATCGCATAGTGTACTAGCTTCCTAAAACAAATTTTGGATTATAAAAATATGGATTACAACTCGAGTTATGGTTTTTTTTCCCGAAAGTATCAAATTCTGAAATGAGTGTAGGCCCACTTATTAAACACATGTTTTTAGCTTAGAAAACAACAAAATTTTTGCAAAATACTTAGGATAAAACTTTATTCTTGTGTTATAATCTTTCCTCAATGGGCAAGATTGTCAAGATTGGATAACCATTTGATATATATGATCAAAACAGTTCAACACTACCGCTCAGGATATACATGTTCGGGACATAAATTTGATTCGGTTTTAATTTAGATTTTGGCGTTAGAAAAGTTCAAAATTTTGAAAAGTGATAAATATAAAAGTTGTCAGTTTTGAAAATGCCTTACCAATGAAAAAAAATGATAAAATTGGATTAGAACATCACAAGTTATGGTCGAATGAATACAATGTTGTTCGAATGGTTAACCTTTTCTGAACATCATAGCACTTCTTTATTAACTCATGTTTTGACCTTAGTTAAGCTCGAAATTTTACATTGCACTTCAAATAAAAATTATTCACTATGATATAACTTACTAATGCATTTAAAATCATTGAAAACATAATAGTTTGAGATTTAAGGTTAAAGCTAACCTTAGTATTTAAAAATACTATAAAATGACTTCGCTTTCAAAAAAATTATTTATCTTGCTTCAACACAAAACAATTTTAATATACTTCATTAGCATCAAAAATCCAAATACTTTTTTTCAAATTACCAAACATTTATTTTCTTAAAACTTGCTTATCCATAATTCAAATTATATACCTTTTTAAATATCAATTCCAGTAAAAGCCAACCATGATATGAACACTATAAAACTAACTTTTCATAAGCCAATTTCTTTATCACTTTAATGAAAGATCTTTATTAATACTTATAAAATGTCATATACAAAATTCTCTTTAAATACGTCTCTCAAAACTCAATTTTTAAAGTCATAAAATATTTATTACTTTGCTTATTATAAAATTTCACTTTACCATACAACTCACAAAATCAATATTTTATTTCAAATATTCATGAAATACCTTTCCATTTAAAATTTTCTTCCAAAAAAAATTCCACTCTTTACTTACTTTATAACACTATATTGATTTCAAAAGAAACATTTTCCAGTTGAAGGCTTATGCATGTAAACTCTTATATCACAAAGCATCGTATCAGAAATAAAAATATTCACAACACTCATCCATGTCACAATTAAACATACAACATGGCAGACATACAAGCACAAC
The DNA here is from genome assembly GCA_030737815.1 of Allium fistulosum. Classification (NCBI taxonomy): domain Eukaryota; kingdom Viridiplantae; phylum Streptophyta; class Magnoliopsida; order Asparagales; family Amaryllidaceae; genus Allium; species Allium fistulosum. The sequence goes on along the minus strand of CM060908.1, from coordinate 405,670,710 downwards.
ACCAAAAACCATATAATTTCAAATTCCAATATTTCTAAAAATATAACAATGATGCTTCGCCATGAATTTCTAGTGGCTTATTTCGCCATTAGCTGTAATGTTGACCGTGTGATCAACATTGCCCTGCCATTGACTTCAGCTGTCCAATAATGTTTGATAGCTGCCATCATCACATCAAATATCTAAACATAGAAAAAATATCTTTATAATTTTAAAAACAATTCACTACCTCGCCATAATAGTATTCACACTCATATACATACACATGTATTACACACACCCCCAAGTCAAAACAATTTCTAAAACTTTAAAATATTATACATATTTTTATATCACATTCTTTACTAAAGTACCATCTCAAAATAATATTTCTCTTGTCATTTTTTTTCATTTCTTAAATATTCTTCTACATTCTTTTCAAAAATTAGGCCAATTGCTTATTAAAATATTGTTTTCTTTCCATAACACCTTTCTTAAAAATATTACTCATACTTTCCTCAAATTACATACTTCTTTCAAAACAATAATTCACCGTTCTCTAAAATGTTTTGCTCGTTTCAAAATATTATTCATATTACTCTAGTCTCTTCAAAATAACGAATAAAAATTTCTTCGAAATATTATTTCAAACTTTGGTTTTTAATATAACTCAAAATATATTATATCTCTTCAAAATAATACATTATACTTCAAAACCTTGTATATATATATATATGTCTCTTCCTAGTGTTTAGGAATCTCCATCGATAACGTTGGCGACACGCATCGATCAGAATTCTTAAGCACTCAATGGACAAATTAGCATGAAATTTTACTTCAAAAATTATTTTAAATATTTACGTGTGTATATATGTGTGTGTGTTTTATCTAACACTTTTCTTTTACAAAAAAATAGTGACTTGTTTATAATAAACCTTCATTCCAAAAATATAGTTATTCTAATAAACTTGCTTTACAAAATAATTATTTAATTATATTAAAGCATGATCTAATACCACACTAATGTATATTCCCATATATTTTACTAAAAATATTTTTTTAATCCAAACATAAGCTTGCTTGTATTAAAATATATATATAAATATTCTATAAGAGTATAATAAAAAAATACTCTACTTACAAAAAACCAAACATCACTAATCCTCCGTCCAGACACATATACAAGCAAGCTTTCATCTTCATGTTTATTCTAATCACATTTTAATTTTTACATAAAAATATACTATTTTATTTTATGTGAAAATAATTTCCATTTTCCCTTGCGATAACTTCGTGACCAAAGATACCATTGGGTTTCAAATATAAAGACTCGAATGAGATGCACATCTAAAGTAATAGTTCCTACCAAATACCATACTCAAGATGGATCCCCAAACCAAACATCATCAACCAATGCAACCACATAAGAAAATCAGAACATCAATCGTCTAATTAAAATAACCAAACAACTAAGACACTCAATGGAAAGTAATCTATGTAATTCTGATATGCCACTCTGATTAATACTGGATCTTCTTACTCATCTATCGTGAAGTATTCAACATGAGATTCGAATTAAGGTCTTTTACAGCTTCCATAACCGAACAACTCCATTCTTACTTTAGAGCTACACAGAGGTCTAACATTTACCATCAGTATTGACACTACTGGCCGAACTAACTACATCTACCTTCACAACCATATCAATTTCTCTGCATCTTATGCAGCGACTTGCATTCAGAAAAAGGTAGAAGAAATATATTATATAATAAGAAAAATACAAATACGTCCCCAGACGATTACCTCGGTAATTATCGTATACTCATACTATCACTTAAGCATAACCGATAATCTACCACACACCCATAGGGATAGAGACTCTAAGTCTTCTCTAAGGTCAAGACTCGTGCCTCTTATAGTTTGTATTGTTCTAAACCTACTTTGATACCAACTGTAATAATGTCTTTCCAAGGTATGGGCTCTACTGTGGCCACTGCCCGTACCTCAAATAAACTAGCTTTACGGCCAGCCTCTCGACTGCCACAACAAGCACTAAACAGGACATGTATGGGTAAGAGTCAAAGTTCGCCATTAATCATACTGCAAGAACCACCTATCATGCTGCTCTCAGTAATAACCAGCTTTGATACCAAATGTAACACACCGCCTCAATACCTATACTACCGAAGAGTATTACTAGGCAATATTATCCGATAATACGGAAAATGAGATGATATTTGACTATCACACTTGAATATTCCCTTGGGCTAATACTTGTACATATTCAAAAATCAAATAAACAACTCACATATACATACTCAGTATTGGTACAAAGCAATAAATACATACGCTTCTAGGATAGAACAATACACAATATAAAATAAATCACAGAGAACACAGAGTTATCAATACAGTGATAACACATAAAAATAAATATATACACAAGTCTAACTATGTTTACAAAAATAGTCAAATTCCCGCTATCATCAAAATATACATAACATGTCCAATATATACATCTCAACAACACATTTAGCTAAAAATATACACAATGGTTCCCAACTCTATGATATATAACAATCCACTTCAAGGCTCAACAACCAGAAGCTTGTCACTTCATTCCTGAACCTATAATGTCTTGTATTAACTCAAGTATTATATAAACCGTTGGAACCGGGCCAACCCGCAACGGAAGTTATGGGTGAATTTCAATTTTTTTTACCCTATTGGATCTTAATTGGGCTTATGATCTCTAATTTATTTAGAACATCTCTAAATTTATTTAAGTAAAATCTCTTATTTCATTTAAATGTAAAATTATAGATAGAATTTTATTTTATTTATATTTAATAAAATATAATAGTACACATATATATTATATACATATATGTATGTGTGTGCATAAGTAACATAATAATCCATGCAAGGTACAACATGCCGGTATAGAAATGTTGGGATTTCCATCGCAATGGACATGTTGGCTTATTCTATATGTATTAAATATTGTCCAAATATATTTATGTATGTAAACTTGTTATTTATATAAATATTAATAACTATGTAAATATATGTATGTATGTATGTATGTATTACTTATATATAAAAATATTAATGATATATATGTTTGCGCCAAAAATGGTCACAAACCCCAAGTGTTGTGAAAGCACCAGTGTATGAATACAAATCAGCAATATTCAAACACAAATATCAGATCTAAGCAAGCAACAAACAACAATCCAAAAATAGTAAACAGAGACACACAATTTATAGTGGTTCGGCTATCTCCGGCCTACGTCCACTTCAAGGTTTTTATGATTTTATTGCTTGATACTTGATGTAACGACCCCGGATTTTATATAGATTTAAATTAATAATTAAATGAAATTTTGAGTTAAATTTATGATTAAATAAAATTTTGAATTTATATTTGTGGAATAAATCGATAAAATGGATGCGAGTTTCCCCGATATCCAAGTATATTTGTATAAATCATTTAAATTTAAAAATATTATATATATGTGAATATATATGTATTTGAGCATACATGAACAAATTTGATATAATATATATGTATATATTTTACTTGAATTTAAATTGTAAATAATGGTTTAATAATAAAACAAAAGCATAGAAATAAAACAAAATAAAATGTATTCAATTAAGTATAAAGACAAGTATGCAACCTAAGTTAAACTAATACAAATAACTAAAACAACATATAACAAGCAAGAAATTGTTTGTTACAATAAAATAAAATCACATAACTATAATCTAACATAGGGCTGTAAACAACAAAATAGCAAAAGCAAAAGTGTATATGGAGAAAAGCTTGCAAAAGAAGATACCACAATATTTTCAGCCGAAAAGAAAAAGTAAATATCACAAGTATGGGAACATAAAGGACATGTGCATTAAATGTTTACCTCTCTAAGTATATACAACATCATCAGCCTCCATACGAAAATCTCTGGCTAAAGATTTAAAAATAGAAGCAAAGGAAAAAAATCTTGTACTTGTTGTACAAATATATAACTTGTAAACCCTCTTCTTTATATCAACATTTTTTTCTTTTCATCTCAGTCTCATTTATTCGAAACTGAGAAAATCTAAAGTAGCAACATTTCAAAACTTAAACAAGATCATTCAACAACACAAATGAATCAAGGCAACCAGAGATCAAAGAAGAGATCTCAGCAAGCAAGTTTAAGAGCTGTTTGAAAACAAAAGTGCTCTGTTCCTCTTTATCCAGTGAGTAAACTTACTGTTTTCAAATTTAAACTTGTATATTTAACTTACAAATGGTATGTGCTTTGATGTTTTTTTTTTAAACAAGTAGTTCTGAGTATTTTCTGTTGTTCTGGGAATTTATATGGCCGTTCTTCAGTATTTCAAGTTTCTGAACACACAAAAGCAGAGAAAATTTTAAATACTTCTTCATATAAATATTTTAAAACTTAGGTGTTGATGCTAATTTAAGTTGTTTACCCAAAATCAAGTTCTGGAAAACTTGATTGAAGTTTAACAGTATGATATATATACTGTTTTTTCAAGTTACAGTAAAATGAAATCAAAAGGGTTAAAATTCGAATGTGGTAATTTGAAAATTTGATCACGTATCTTGAATTAACATACAAAGTTAGGATTTTTAGAATGAAAACAATGATTTTTAATTCAATATGGAAGGTGCAGTTTGGAAATAAACAAAAGTCATATTTTTGTCAATATCTGTTGAGTGGATTAATTTTAATTGCTGAAATTTATTATGAAGCAAGATTGAAGACGTATTATCACAAGAAAAATGCTAGAATAATTTTCGAATGCATAGATTTTGGGTTCGAGATCGAAGTAGGGTTTTGGGTTCGAATATTCGGTGGTCTGTATGTTCGACGATTTCGTCACCGTGGGTCGACCGAGTTGCACGCAACTCCAGGTGGTGGAAGAGGGTAGGTAGTTGAAGTCTTCACTGGAGTTTTAGTGGTAGCGGTGGCCGGAGGCGCGTGAACGAGGCGTTTGCAGGTGATGGTGTTCCCAGTTTTTACGTGTTCCAAGTTTTGGGTCGATCATCTCGAATTTGATTTCGAGAGGTCTGGGTAGTTCAGGTGATCGGAAATGGAGGGGAAGATGAATGTCGACTTGTTCGACGAGGTGGGGTAGGCTGGAGATGAACGGCGACGATGTACACGTGAACGTGCACGTTTTGCATGCATCTGGAATTTTGTTTTGAGAAGACGAGCTCGACTCGGAGTTGTGCTCGCGTAGTTTGGTATGCGACTCGAAGCAGGTGAGTTCGGCAGATGACTCGAGGCTGGGTCGAGTTTTTAGTGTGTTTGACTCGGGTCTGGAAAGTTTAGTTGAAAACTTAGTTTGTGAATAAACCAGGTTTTAAATTTTATATTGTTTTAGTAACCAAAAGTATTCGAGTAATTAAGTGGATTTTTAAAAGTACTTAAATTTAAAATGGAATTTGAATTTGTAAAGGAAGAATGTAAACAAATTCCAGATTTGAAATAAAATAGAGTTTTATAAATTTAGATGTTAAATAAGTTTAAAGGATGTGATGTAATGGCTTTAAGTAATTAAATAAGTAAAGGTTAATTAAATAAAGATTTGAGAATGATAATTAATTTATGATTAAAGGTTAATTTATTTAATTAAAGGATAATTAATTCAAATGGGGTGTAATTGATGATTAATTAACCAGGATTAAAAATTTATTCATAGAAATTAAATCCGATTTAGATCAATCAGAGAATAAAATTGATCCTACTCATAGATGTTTGAGTTCTATTGATTGTTGAATTGTTTGATATCCCTGATTGTGATGCTCTGTGATACGTCCTGATTTATATCGTGATCTGTGATTTCTGTTTCTGTGATATATTGTTATGTGAATATGAAACCCTTGACCCGTATAACGACACTTGAATTTCGATGCGACAGGGAGTCGGATTCCAATTGGTTTTCCGAAACCCACATCGAATTGTAACGATGAACCCTTGTGATTGATAAATTTATTTTATCTGTGAAATTGTAAATGAAGATAAGCGTTATCGATTATACCGCTTATCGATATATCTGTGATGATTGATGTTGCACTATTGTGTGTGAAACCCCTAGACTACACTTTTACACACACAAATATGGATTTCACGTGGAAATCGGTTAAGTCACAGATAATGTAAATTTGATGTTTTTGAAATTGGAATTTTAATTTCAATTGATTTTGAAAATTAGAAATTCGGGTTTAAAGTGAGAAGCAATTGAAATAGAATTTCAAAGATAAAAGTTATTTTGAACAACTTAATCGAGTTTTGAAAATTTAAATAATTTGATTTAAATTTGAATTCAATATTGAAATTGAATTCTATGATTTGAAACTAGGGATTAAAGATGATATAAATGTGTTTATATAAAGTTAAACCATTTAAAAGTAAAATTTTGAGAATTTGGATTTAACCCAAGGATTTCCACTCGTATGAGTGAATCAAATTTTCTGAAATGAAACTGTTGTTTTTAAAATAATAAAAGCTTTCAGATAAGAAATGAAATTCCAGTTTAATTAAAGGAATTTCAAGATTGAATTGAAAAATGGTTTTCCAAGTTATGAATGAATTGTTTTGAAAAGCTATGATTTGAATCTGTTATCTTTAACAGATTTATAATAATGATTTGTTTAAATCATTTGAAATGGGATTGTTTTGAAAGCTATAAGTTAAATCTTGATTTAAAGATTTAACGAGTTAATCAAATTGAAATGGAAATTAATTTGGAAAATCTGTGAATGAATCTTTTGTTTAAAAGATTAAAGTGTGGAAACTGTTTAAACCGTAAAGGTTGAATCTTTTTGTTTAAAGATTTAAAAATGGTAATTTGTTAAATCAGTTGAAAAGAAAGATTTTGGGTTTTAAGTTGTGACTTAATTGAAATCCCATATCCATATGTTTTTAAATATTTCGCTCACTATTCGGTTTAGCCGGGAGAGGACCTTTGGGTCGTATAACCCGTTCCGAATATGTGATACGTCGTATATGGATAGCATTTGAAGACCGGTGTTGAAGACCGGATATTTTTGAAAACGGAAGGATTACCGTCGAGTTACTCTGCATCGGCTGATCCCCGATATAGAGGTTTTATCACCCTTAGTGACGGGAAGTCCGGACGTGATTGGAAATTATCCGGATTTGCAAGTGCTTCGTGAGAAGTGCCTTCGGTTCTGTTCGATCCCGGAACAGACTTGTATGGATTGTATGTCTGACATTACACTTTGAGATATAAAGCCGATTTCTTTCAAATACATTTCTGTTGGTGGCGGAGAATTTATTCTCTTAGCTTAACACCCTTCTCTGAGACGTACGAGCTCAGAGGTTATGTAGTTGAAATTTATCAGCGATATATCCCAATTTGGTAATGTGGCATGCTGAGTGCTGCTGTGAAATGATCAGTGTTTGATCATTTGCGATATGATCATTTGTTTGATCTTATATCTTTATGATCATAGGTTGATCATTTGTTTGACCCGAAGCATGGCTTTGTGACAAAGCGTAGCTTTGTGGACGAGACTTCGTCAGGACCTCACAACCCGGAAATGGTCGAAACAGGATCGTTGCGGCAAGGTTATGAGGGTCGCGCCCTTTAGGGTATGTCATTTCCTTCTGGAAAGGGGTGGTATCATGGTATGGAGCCCAGATACTTACTCATGTGGATACACTTTCTTTATGATGTGTGATGTTGGATACCGAGCTCGGATAAAGGTCCCAAAGGACCGGGAGGTGGCATATTCGTGAGTTACCTGTTATAGGGGTAACCCGGCCTTGTTTTGCAGAGAGCAGTTTGTCTCTCGGGACGTCCCGCCAGAGGCGATCCCATGCGGCGGAAGGAAGTTCCTTAGCCTGACCATTTGTTGGAAATCCATTTCTCCAATACGGAACTTGTACGGTATTAGTTGTAGAACCTGCCATTTACTTATGGTGGCGCCCCACTGTTTAGATGGTAGCTATAGTAGGCATAGTTCGAAATGTCTATGCTGGCTAAGATTAATATTATACTTTCGAATTGTTTTCCACTATGCACTAATAATAATAATTCAATGATTTGCGTAGTAAGCATCTTTGACTATCATAAGAAGAAATCTCCTCCAATTCTGCATTTGCATTGTGTGTGTGGCGGGAGGTCTTATGGTAGTTTCATTTTCTAAAAAGCATTGCGGATTTCAATGTTTAAAATCCTTTTGTTATTGTTTAAAGATAAACTGTTTTTGTTGCTCACACAAGTCCCATGACTGATCCGGAGTTTATTGTTCCCTTCCTAAACTCTGGGTGCCCACTATTTTCCACACGGGCAGTCTAGAGTTGGGTTCTTTCAGATATTCAGGTTGAGTAGATTATCTGGAGCTAGCTATGGATTGGAGCACTCTATTGGAGATATTCTATCCGCTGCTGTTGTTATCCTTTCTTTTCCGCTGCTATTTGTTGTATCATATCTCTGATGTATATTGATATTCATTGTATCACTCTGTTGTATCAGATATTGTATATCAATGTATTATTCTTTTCTTCCGCTGTGTTGTTTTACTTAATGTTGTTATAGCTCCGGGAAGCCAGATTCGGCGTTTGAATCTACGGCATTTTGAGTACAAGTGAAGTACGGGTGCCGATTTTCGAAGGCCGAGTTTTTGGACTCTTACATGTGGTATCAGAGCTAAGGTTGAACTTTAGCTCAGGAGTATAACACGTTAAGTAGCTCATTAGAGATAGAGTGAAGTAAACTCTAGAATGAGTAATTCCTAAGATATTCGTCTGAACGTCTCTGTAAATTCTCTTACTATCCACTGATAGTGAGTATGAGTGCAAGAAGAGGATGAGATAGGGGACAGAGGGAATACGACTAGAAATGGTCAATACTCTGTAACAACAAGGAAACAATATTTTCTCTATCAATCTCTTTTGTTCAGCATTTTTTTCTCAATTCTTCGATGATTTCTGGTAGATCCAGGAAAAGATTCGATATATTAATATGGGACATAAACTCCGGATGGACCAAAATTGTTTGTTGGGTGTATTGTTTGCTTTGATTGTTATGGTTAATAGGTATAATTTAGTTTCTAAACTAAAAATTTTGAAATCATATCTATATATCTATCTATTTTTTTGGGTCCCAGTATATTCTACGAATGGTTAGTTATCCTTTTGAACTAACCGATGTCACTGCATATTTCGTAGATCTGGATAACCCGAGTATCGTGTGAAAGAATTCAACAGATTCGTTCTTGTGTGTATTATTGATATTCTGATTTGGTAAGCCAAATGCATAATGGATATTCAGTTTGATTTGATGAAATGTTCTTCATCCATCTTTGTGCCTCCTTGGTAATTTCGAGGACGAAATTCTTTTAAGGGGGGAAGTTTGTAACGACCCCGGATTTTATATAGATTTAAATTAATAATTAAATGAAATTTTGAGTTAAATTTATGATTAAATAAAATTTTGAATTTATATTTGTGGAATAAATCGATAAAATGGATGCGAGTTTCCCCGATATCCAAGTATATTTGTATAAATCATTTAAATTTAAAAATATTATATATATGTGAATATATATGTATTTGAGCATACATGAACAAATTTGATATAATATATATGTATATATTTTACTTGAATTTAAATTGTAAATAATGGTTTAATAATAAAACAAAAGCATAGAAATAAAACAAAATAAAATGTATTCAATTAAGTATAAAGACAAGTATGCAACCTAAGTTAAACTAATACAAATAACTAAAACAACATATAACAAGCAAGAAATTGTTTGTTACAATAAAATAAAATCACATAACTATAATCTAACATAGGGCTGTAAACAACAAAATAGCAAAAGCAAAAGTGTATATGGAGAAAAGCTTGCAAAAGAAGATACCACAATATCTTCAGCCGAAAAGAAAAAGTAAATATCACAAGTATGGGAACATAAAGGACATGTGCATTAAATGTTTACCTCTCTAAGTATATACAACATCATCAGCCTCCATACGAAAATCTCTGGCTAAAGATTTAAAAATAGAAGCAAAGGAAAAAAATCTTGTACTTGTTGTACAAATATATAACTTGTAAACCCTCTTCTTTATATCAACATTTTTTTCTTTTCATCTCAGTCTCATTTATTCGAAACTGAGAAAATCTAAAGTAGCAACATTTCAAAACTTAAACAAGATCATTCAACAACACAAATGAATCAAGGCAACCAGAGATCAAAGAAGAGATCTCAGCAAGCAAGTTTAAGAGCTGTTTGAAAACAAAAGTGCTCTGTTCCTCTTTATCCAGTGAGTAAACTTACTGTTTTCAAATTTAAACTTGTATATTTAACTTACAAATGGTATGTGCTTTGATGTTTTTTTTAAACAAGTAGTTCTGAGTATTTTCTGTTGTTCTGGGAATTTATATGGCCGTTCTTCAGTATTTCAAGTTTCTGAACACACAAAAGCAGAGAAAATTTTAAATACTTCTTCATATAAATATTTTAAAACTTAGGTGTTGATGCTAATTTAAGTTGTTTACCCAAAATCAAGTTCTGGAAAACTTGATTGAAGTTTAACAGTATGATATATATACTGTTTTTTCAAGTTACAGTAAAATGAAATCAAAAGGGTTAAAATTCGAATGTGGTAATTTGAAAATTTGATCACGTATCTTGAATTAACATACAAAGTTAGGATTTTTAGAATGAAAACAATGATTTTTAATTCAATATGGAAGGTGCAGTTTGGAAATAAACAAAAGTCATATTTTTGTCAATATCTGTTGAGTGGATTAATTTTAATTGCTGAAATTTATTATGAAGCAAGATTGAAGACGTATTATCACAAGAAAAATGCTAGAATAATTTTCGAATGCATAGATTTTGGGTTCGAGATCGAAGTAGGGTTTTGGGTTCGAATATTCGGTGGTCTATATGTTCGACGATTTCGTCACCGTGGGTCGACCGAGTTGCACGCAACTCCAGGTGGTGGAAGAGGGTAGGTAGTCGAAGTCTTCACTGGAGTTTTAGTGGTAGCGGTGGCCGGTGGCACGTGAACGAGGCGTTTGCAGGTGATGGTGTTCCCAGTTTTTACGTGTTCCAGGTTTTGGGTCGATCATCTCGAATTTGATTTCGAGAGGTCTGGGTAGTTCAGGTGATCGGAAATGGAGGGGAAGATGAATGTCGACTTGTTCGACGAGGTGGGGTAGGCTGGAGATGAACGGCGACGATGTACACGTGAACGTGCACGTTTTGCGTGCATCTGGAATTTTGTTTTGAGAAGACGAGCTCGACTCGGAGTTGTGCTCGCGTAGTTTGGTATGCGACTCGAAGCAGGTGAGTTCGGCAGATGACTCGAGGCTGGCTCGAGTTTTTAGTGTGTTTGACTCGGGTCTGGAAAGTTTAGTTGAAAACTTAGTTTGTGAATAAACCAGGTTTAAATTTTATATTGTTTTAGTAACCAAAAGTATTCGAGTAATTAAGTGGATTTTTAAAAGTACTTAAATTTAAAATGGAATTTGAATTTGTAAAGGAAGAATGTAAACAAATTCCAGATTTGAAATAAAATAGAGTTTTATAAATTTAGATGTTAAATAAGTTTAAAGGATGTGATGTAATGGCTTTAAGTAATTAAATAAGTAAAGGTTAATTAAATAAAGATTTGAGAATGATAATTAATTTATGATTAAAGGTTAATTTATTTAATTAAAGGATAATTAATTCAAATGGGGTGTAATTGATGATTAATTAACCAGGATTAAAAATTTATTCATAGAAATTAAATCCGATTTAGATCAATCAGAGAATAAAATTGATCCTACTCATAGATGTTTGAGTTCTATTGATTGTCGAATTGTTTGATATCCCTGATTGTGATGCTCTGTGATACGTCCTGATTTATATCGTGATCTGTGATTTCTGTTTCTGTGATATATTGTTATGTGAATATGAAACCCTTGACCCGTATAACGGCACTTGAATTTCGATGCGACAGGGAGTCGGATTCCAATTGGTTTTCCGAAACCCACATCGAATTGTAACGATGAACCCTTGTGATTGATAAATTTATTTTATCTGTGAAATTGTAAATGAAGATAAGCGTTATCGATTATACCGCTTATCGATATATCTGTGATGATTGATGTTGCACTATTGTGTGTGAAACCCCTAGACTACACTTTTACACACACAAATATGGATTTCACGTGGAAATCGGTTAAGTCACAGATAATGTAAATTTGATGTTTTTGAAATTGGAATTTTAATTTCAATTGATTTTGAAAATTAGAAATTCGGGTTTAAAGTGAGAAGCAATTGAAATAGAATTTCAAAGATAAAAGTTATTTTGAACAACTTAATCGAGTTTTGAAAATTTAAATAATTTGATTTAAATTTGAATTCAATATTGAAATTGAATTCTATGATTTGAAACTAGGGATTAAAGATGATATAAATGTGTTTATATAAAGTTAAACCATTTAAAAGTAAAATTTTGAGAATTTGGATTTAACCCAAGGATTTCCACTCGTATGAGTGAATCAAATTTTCTGAAATGAAACTGTTGTTTTTAAAATAATAAAAGCTTTCAGATAAGAAATGAAATTCCAGTTTAATTAAAGGAATTTCAAGATTGAATTGAAAAATGGTTTTCCAAGTTATGAATGAATTGTTTTGAAAAGCTATGATTTGAATCTGTTATCTTTAACAGATTTATAATAATGATTTGTTTAAATCATTTGAAATGGGATTGTTTTGAAAGTTATAAGTTAAATCTTGATTTAAAGATTTAACGAGTTAATCAAATTGAAATGGAAATTAATTTGGAAAATCTGTGAATGAATCTTTTGTTTAAAAGATTAAAGTGTGGAAACTGTTTAAACCGTAAAGGTTGAATCTTTTTGTTTAAAGATTTAAAAATGGTAATTTGTTAAATCAGTTGAAAAGAAAGATTTTGGGTTTTAAGTTGTGACTTAATTGAAATCCCATATCCATATGTTTTTAAATATTTCGCTCACTATTCGGTTTAGCCGGGAGAGGACCTTTGGGTCGTATAACCCGTTCCGAATATGTGATACGTCGTATATGGATAGCATTTGAAGACCGGTGTTGAAGACAGGATATTTTTGAAAACGGAAGGATTACCGTCGAGTTACTCTGCATCGGCTGATCCCCGATATAGAGGTTTTATCACCCTTAGTGACGGGAAGTCCGGACGTGATTGGAAATTATCCGGATTTGCAAGGGCTTCGTGAGAAGTGCCTTCGTTTCTGTTCGATCCCGGAACAGACTTGTATGGATTGTATGTCTGACATTACACTTTGAGATATAAAGCCGATTTCTTTCAAATACATTTCTGTTGGTGGCGGAGAATTTATTCTCTTAGCTTAACACCCTTCTCTGAGACGTATGAGCTCAGAGGTTATGTAGTTGAAATTTATCAGCGATATATCCCAATTTGGTAATGTGGCATGCTGAGTGCTGCTGTGAAATGATCAGTGTTTGATCATTTGCGATATGATCATTTGTTTGATCTTATATCTTTATGATCATAGGTTGATCATTTGTTTGACCCGAAGCATGGCTTTGTGACAAAGCGTAGCTTTGTGGACGAGACTTCGTCAGGACCTCACAACCCGGAAATGGTCGAAACAGGATCGTTGCGGCAAGGTTATGAGGGTCGCGCCCTTTAGGGTATGTCATTTCCTTCTGGAAAGGGGTGGTATCATGGTATGGAGCCCAGATACTTACTCATGTGGATACACTTTCTTTATGATGTGTGATGTTGGATACCGAGCTCGGATAAAGGTCCCAAAGGACCGGGAGGTGGCATATTCGTGAGTTACCTGTTACAGGGGTAACCCGGCCTTGTTTTGCAGAGAGCAGTTTGTCTCTCGGGACGTCCCGCCAGAGGCGATCCCATGCGGCGGAAGGAAGTTCCTTAGCCTGACCATTTGTTGGAAATCCATTTCTCCAATACGGAACTTGTACGGTATTAGTTGTAGAACCTGCCATTTACTTATGGTGGCGCCCCACTGTTTAGATGGTAGCTATAGTAGGCATAGTTCGAAATGTCTATGCTGGCTAAGATTAATATTATACTTTCGAATTGTTTTCCACTATGCACTAATAATAATAATTCAATGATTTGCGTAGTAAGCATCTTTGACTATCATAAGAAGAAATCTCCTCCAATTCTGCGTTTGCATTGTGTGTGTGGCGGGAGGTCTTATGGTAGTTTCATTTTCTAAAAAGCATTGCGGATTTCAATGTTTAAAATCCTTTTGTTATTGTTTAAAGATAAACTGTTTTTGTTGCTCACACCAGTCCCATGACTGATCCGGAGTTTATTGTTCCCTTCCTAAACTCTGGGTGCCCACTATTTTCCACACGGGCAGTCTAGAGTTGGGTTCTTTCAGATATTCAGGTTGAGTAGATTATCTGGAGCTAGCTATGGATTGGAGCACTCTATTGGAGATATTCTATCCGCTGCTGTTGTTATCCTTTCTTTTCCGCTGCTATTTGTTGTATCATATCTCTGATGTATATTGATATTCATTGTATCACTCTGTTGTATCAGATATTGTATATCAATGTATTATTCTTTTCTTCCGCTGTGTTGTTTTACTTAATGTTGTTATAGCTCCGGGAAGCCAGATTCGGCGTTTGAATCTACGGCATTTTGAGTACAAGTGAAGTACGGGTGCCGATTTTCGAAGGCCGAGTTTTTGGACTCTTACACTTGAAGGTTACAATTTCTTGTCGCGTAGTACAGCAGATTTTATGATTATAATCTGAATCTAAGACTGCAATGGTAATATGGAGTAAATCTGGCAGAGTCTGGGCGCTTTTTAGCTCTCCAAATTGTTCGACCCCTTTTCTGAATGACCAGGGGCTCTATTTATAGGTGTAGGAGGCTGATATTTCGCCTAAAATTCAGGGAGACTGCTTCTGGCACGTGAGGGGACCACATGGCCGAAATCAGGAGATCCGGGCCCACTTTGAGATCGATTCGACCCTTGGTTCGAATCGATCAAGAAAGAGTCCAATCGAGCTGAAATTTGGTGTGGACATTCTTCATCATGTGCTCAAGCTTCTGTCAAAATTTCATATCATTTGGACTTGTGGTTTAGGAGATATGATCGATACGAGATTGGAGTATTCGGTAGGAAGTGTGGTTCGAATCGATTTCGTTCGAATCGATTGCTTCGACTCGATGGTAATGCGCGTGAGCAGGTTGACGTGGCGCACGCTCTTCGTGTTGACCCACTTTTCGCTTCGGTTTGATCGAGTCGTCCTGAGATTTTGCCGCTTTGACTTGATGGATTCGAAGACAGTGATCGTACTTGGATTCGAACAAAGGTTCGTTCGTATCGATCGTGACGTGTTCCAGTCGATCGATACGAAGCAACTATGTCTGGATGGATTCGAAGGTTTCAACTGCATGGATTCGAAGACCTTCCCTTTGATGGATTCGAAGCTGGAAATATTCTGATGGATTCGAACTACGGGAGGCCTTGGATGGATTCGAACGTTGAGGGTGTTTTGATGGAGTCGAAGCAATGGTACTTCTCATGGATTCGAAGTAATGCAGGGACGATGGATTCGAGCTAAGGGTTTGCTCTATGGGATACGAAGTGGATGGAGTCAATCTTGATGGAGTCGACCTTGATGGATACGAACCATATGGAGACGAACACAAGGCTATGTCCTTCACTTGCGTCGATGATATCTTGAGCGTACGAACTCGGATTGACTCGAGATTTGGAATGTTGTTTTATCTGGCCTTGCTTGGCATGTCTTATCAATTGTAGCCTGATCCGGACCCGGGAAAAATTCATCGATATCCATGGTGAACCTACGATACACAATCGATGTTCATGACTAATAATCATTGATTTTCAGTTAATCTTTGGGTATCTCGGCTTTGCCAAAAGGTGGGATAACAATATATATACACAATTGCATTAAATATTAAATACACACACATAATATACTCTTTTTTTAAATTATTTTACACATATACATATATATGTATGAATTATAGTAACAAAATTAATATAATTATATATATAAGTATATTTATAATATCTAAATATGTATATGTATATGCATACTAATTATGTATTTAACACACACACACACACAGATATATATATATATATATATATATATATTAACCTTTCTAGATCGAATGTACAACACAAAAAATTATTTTCATTTTATTGCCTTAATATATATGGGGCAGACAAGTTCTGCTTAAAAGTAGATTTGCATATAGCTCATGACAAAGTTAGCAGACAATTTATTATTCATATGTTAAAATTTATGGGGGTTCTAAATAAACTCCTAAAGCTAATTGCTCACTACCTCAATACTCCTACATATTCTATTCTTATTAATAGGATTCCTAAAGGCTACATTCAAAGCAATAGAGGGATTAGGTAGGGAGACCCTTTATACCTTTATCTGTTTGCTGTTGCTATGGAGTGGTTCTCCCTTAAGATGAAACTTGCATGTTTTCATAATGAGAGCAGTCTAGTCTATAATCTACAACATATGGTTTCTCACCTTATATATGTTGATGATCTCATTATTGTGACTAAGGCCAGTCTAATTGCCATTGATAAAACCAAAGGAATATTTAAAGATTTGGAAAAGATGTCTAGATTGAAACATAATGAGCTTAAAACTAAATGTTACTTTAATAAGTTCTGCAAGGATAAATAAAATTTGCTAGGAAAAATTAGTGTTGTAGAGGGTTCTCTTCCCGTCAAATATTTGGGTGTCCCTTTATCAAACAATACTATTACTGATGCTGAATGTGGGAAATTAGTGGATAATATAAAAGAGAAGTTCCATAGTTGGAGATCAAAATTTCTGTCATTTGCTGGAAGAATTGAGTTAGTTCACACAGTTATTACTTCAAAAGTTATATTTTGGTTGCAGATATTTTAAGTTCTAGATTGTTTTATTACAAAAATTAATACCGTGTGTGCAAATTTCATTTGGAGGGGTGGATTGCATAAAGTCAGTTATAAAGATCTTTGTAAACCAAAGAAGCAAGGAGGAGTGGGCCTTAAAAACTTATTTGAACTAAAGAAGGTGTATGGACTCAAATTGGCTTAGAAAATATTAATTTCAGATAATCTATGGGAAAATGGGTAAGAGCCAGATATCTTAAAGACAACTTCTGGACCATTAAAATTAATAATAATGCTTCTGTAACTTGGAAGAACATTTTGAAACTTAGGGATGAGTTGAAATCTTTAATTGAGCGACACATTGCTAATAGTGAAAACACTAATCTATAGAAGGACCATAACTCAATAATAAAAGCTTTATAGACAGAATGGGATGGGAAGGGTTTTCAGGTTATGGAACCCCAACTTGCAAGGTGGCGAGTATTATTAATGGAGCGGAATGGGATTGTGATAAGCAGCTTCTTACAAGGAATTTCAAGCAGGAAATTCAAGGAACCCCTATGTATGGTGACAGAGCTGAAGACTCATGGGCTTGGAAAAGTACAGTAATTGGTGAATTTAAACTCAATAATGCATGGGAAGACACTAGGGGTAATACCTTGGCACAAACTGGTATGGAGTGGATCAAACAATCCTATGATGGCTCATACCCTCCACAAAGCTTTGATGAACAAACTACCTACTAAAGACTATTATCATAATTGGGGGATACTAGAAGACACGACTTGTAACTTAGTAATATGGCAACAGAAACTCATGAACACTTATTTTTTGACTGCTCTTTTAGAAAGAGAGTCCGGAGCATCCAAAAACTCAGATGTATTCAAATTGACGAAGTTAAAACATTAAAGGAGGAGATGAATTACCTAACGAGCGGTGTCACATGTCAAACTTGATGCAAGAATTGATTAAAATTGACTTCACAACCACTATTTGGTACCTCTGGAGAGAGCGAAACGACTGGGCTTTTAACAACAAAACGAAGGTAGTGATAACTCTTACCACTTAAATTAATTGATACATTGGTATCATAACTAGGAGAATTTCAAGAAGAAGACTTACCATCTTAACGGTACAAGAAGCACGAGCACTGGAGAGGATGAGTTGGATGCGAGCAGAGAAGATCAACCAAAGAATTGGGAGCCGCCATAGCATGATTTTCTAAACCCTAAAGAAGGAATGTTTGAGTTAAAGTACGTCTTTAA
The DNA here is from genome assembly GCA_030737815.1 of Allium fistulosum. Taxonomy (NCBI): domain Eukaryota; kingdom Viridiplantae; phylum Streptophyta; class Magnoliopsida; order Asparagales; family Amaryllidaceae; genus Allium; species Allium fistulosum. The sequence goes on along the minus strand of CM060908.1, from coordinate 405,652,534 downwards.
CATAATGTCTATCTTTGTATTATCTGGAATGTACTTTCAGTTGTATCTACTTTGGGCCGCACTGCTCATTTGAGGATGCAATAAAATAAACCAAGTTTCAGTATATATATATATAATTCAAGTTTTGGATAAGATATTTATTCAAGTATGAATATATTAAATTGATTTAGTTGTTTTAAAGTTATTTAAAAATAATACTTGGCTATAGAAAATTATGGAATAATTATTATATGAAACACTTAGCTTTGTAAACTATTTCTGAGGGTTTCAAAAGCACTATATGTGTTTTCTAAGTATATTGATGAGTATTAAATTAATATTTGAATGTATAAAAGGTTGAGAAATTAATAAATTATTGAAAAGTAAACTTTATATTTGATTTTAATAAAGTATTTAACGATTATAAATCATGGGAAATTATGAGAAATTCTCTGGTTAGTATTTTGGATATTTCATAGTGTATTTCTAAGATAGAATAATTACTCATGAATTATTATTGTGAACTTTAAATGTATTTATGCCTAATTTTCCAAGTTTTCTGATTTCTCATCTTCTCTATATTGATTTTGATGTTATGAGTGACTCGCCATTGATATTGATTCGGTTGATGATTTTGATATGATACGGTGATGACATCCTTGATATGATTTTACGATATATTTCTATATGATGAGAAATTTGAATAAACGGAGTTATAATACCATCCAATATGGGACTTTCGGTAATATTTCTTCGGTTATTCTTTGGACTTGTTATATAGAATATTCTAAGGATATAGTGTAGTATGTAAGTAGTGAATAAACGTTTGAATATTATGCACTGGTATGGGATGCTGTTGTGATATTTATTCGATTATTCATTGTAAGTAGATGATAATCACGTGATGCGAATATAATTATGAGTGTGTGGTGATACACGTAGTGATGAGTATAGCTTAGTGCCTATATTCAGCGAGTATGGCTACATGCCCAACGATGAGCATGACATCATGTCTATATTTATTAGTTATATATGCCACTATTATGATGTACTCCTTTTGTTGATGTTGGAGAGAAACAGATGGCTAGAATCCACCCTAGTGGCCTGATCGTGGTGTCGCACCCTAGATTTATGACACCATACATACATACATATATATATATATATAGCTACATGCTCTCTCTATGTGACTTCACCGCTGTGTCACATAGGCCAATAATTTATTACATATAGGGGTTAGAGTTGGACGTGACCATTGATCCCTCGCATAGATGAGCACACTGGTGGATACGTGTCATGATTTCATGATGGTAACTAAGACTATAGAGACTTTGTGTCTCTAGAGCTTGCATTGTGCTATCAGTCTCCCTTTTAGTATTGACGGAGTAGTAATTTGGCATATATTATTGATACACCTCACTTTAGTATAGAGAAGCGCTATGTGACCCACATACTGTTATATTCATATGGCTCTACTTGGGATTTCGCGTCTATCGTACAGTCATATCCCATCATGATGTATTCTAGTAGTTTATGTATGAGAAAATGAGATTATACCTATGATACACATCTAGAATATAGTGGATTCTCATTTATATTAATAAGCAACCTATCTTATCTTACATACATGTATTGATGATGATGTTTTATAGAGACTAAGGGATATATTTATATAATGGTACGTGCTAGCCTGATATACTTAGTGATATCTCACTTATCTATATTTTCTGGATTTAGATTATGATTTCTGGATATGTATGATTCACCCATTTCCATTGATTCTATGATTTCTGATTTGATGTGTTTCTATATGGGTGATGACATCTTTTGATATTAGAGCTGTTTGCTTTGTATGGTACTGAGTTATTCATGTGATGTGATGCTTCGATGGTTATTTAAGGTATTATAATTTTATTTCATGCACATGTTTCCTTAGTTATCTATTTATTGACAAGTTGTTTGATGACTTGAGTATCTCTGGTAGTGTTATCATATTAATGCCCTTAGTTTTTGTTGTGTTGCCATATTATAGATTCTTAATTAGACATAGTTTTACCCGTGTGTTATTTATATAATGCTTAGGTCATTTTGAGATATTTCAAGTACATGGATGACTTGACCAGCATGTATTTTAGTGGGCTTAGAGGAGACCTATATTAGGATTGTTGTATGAAATTTGTATGACACTGATTTATTGAATATCTATACTATCGAGTTGTATATTGATTATTAATTACATTACATTGAGATAATTGAAATTTGATATGATTAGTATTTATACAGGATTATATGTTATCGTTGTGATTCTAACTCTGTGTTCTCTATTATTTACTGTATATTGCATACTGTTCTATCACAGAGACATACATATTTATTTCTTTGTACCAATGCTTTGTACATATAAGTGAGATATTTATTTGAAGTTTTAATACGTACCAGTGTTAGTCCAACGGAATATTCACGTATGTACCTTATATCGCCTAATTCTCTGTATTATCTGATAGTATAACATAGTAATACTCTTGGATATTATAGGTATAGAGGTGGGGTGTTTCAATTGGTATTAAAGCAAGGTTTAGAACAATACATTGTATATACGAGACATGAGTCAAGAGCATGGATGAGACTTAGAGTTCCTGACCCCTCAAGTGTATTGGTTAGTTTCCTATATTAAGGGATAGTGTGTGTGTGTAGGATGATTACTAGGGTGATCATCAAGGGACGTATTTGATATTTTGTTTTTAAAATTATATAATTACTTTTTGTTTATTTCATTAAAGTATGTGATAATAAGGGTTAGAGTAGTAAAGACGAATGAAGTTAGTCCAACCCATGATATTTTACATTTGTGTTGAATATTATGTTTTGGGTGGTTTAGTATTATTTTGTTATGTTTTGACTTGGTGTTGTATTATTGTGTTTTGATTGATGATAATCAGAGTGCATAATGGAAACCTAATGTATATTTCCGTAGGGTGCATTGATTGTAGTTTCTTATGTTTATCAGATTATTAGAAATTATTACTATTGAAGTTAATTTTCAATATTTGTGTATATTTATCAAAGTAGTGAAATGAATTTAATTATTGATTTATACTTATTATAAATAAATATGAAAGATGTTTGTTTGATGTTATAAACTACCTATTGGGATTGGTTTATTTATTAGTATGTTTATATTCGTATGTGAGTTAAAAGCTGTTTGAAAATGTTTTGAGGTTATTAAGTTTTTAATGGTAATAAAGACTCTTAATATTTAAATAAATTTCGTTATTATTAAATTATTTGAAAAGATGAGCGAACGTTTTAATTAAAAACCTTTTGAGAAATATACATCATAAGTATAGTATTAAGATAAGATATATAATAAATTAATAAAAGTTTTATTGAATTAAGTGCATTAAATATTATGTGAAAATAATACTTATAGAAATTTTTGAAAGGTAATTGTGTTAACTTGTTCGTTGAGTGTGCTAAGAATTTCGGTTGATGCGGCTGCACACGTATTCGATAAAGATTATTAAACACTAGAACGAGACATTTGGACACAATTTTTTGGAAAGGTTTAAATAATTTGTGTAAAATTAAAGTATTTTGAAAAAAAATTGAATGTTTTAAATGAGAATTTAAGAGAAGTATATTATTATGGTAAAGCAATGTTTGAAAATCTATATTTGTAAAGGCTTTGGAAATAAGAGCTTATATATATTATTTTGGTAAATGTATTATAAAAGATATTTTCTATGTCTGTGCATATTTTAAGTAATGTTTGTTGCCACTAGACTTTAGTGGACAACTGAGATCATTGGCAATGCATTATTGATTGCATAGTCAATATTGCAACCAACTGATATCAGTAAATACTATAATAAATGGCGAGGCAACATCGTTATATTTTATAGTGCTTTAGAATTTGCAAATATAAGTGCATATATATATATATATATATATATATATATATATATATATGTGTGTGTGTGTGTGTGTGTGTGTGTGTGTATGTGTGTATTTGATGATATATTGATAAAAATAGAGATATGTAAATGCTATTGAGTTTTGAGATGCATAAAATATTTTGAAATGTAATGGATTATTTAATCAAGAATTGTTATAGTATGAAAATATAAAACTAGTTTTGAAGTGTTAATTTTTGAAAATAAGTTTAAAACTTCCCTCCATATAACAATTTAAAGAATGTTGAATGTTTATATAAAATGTATAAAAAGAACTGGTAGAATAATATAATAAGATGTTTGAAATTAAACAACATATTGAAAGGTATTCCTATTAAATAGTGAAATGTGAATTTAGTGGAAATTTTGTTGATAAGATTTTGGTTTTTGTTAAAATATTGTAAATTTTTTCGGTGAAAAATTTGAATTTGAATCATGTTTGAATTAGAATGAAATCTTGGAAAAATAAATACTTTTTGAAAAGTGAATTATTTAAATAAAGTTTTCGTAATTCTGAAAAGTGATTTTTTACATTTGGTAAATGTTTGGTATTTAAAAATGAAATTTAAATAGTATGCTTAGGTTTAGTGTAATTGGTTTGTTTTAGATTCTTTCTTATGGGAAACTGTGAGGACATAATTTTGTTAAAGGAGAAGTTTGTAACAACCCGAATTTTAAATAGTAAATAATTAAAGTTAATGATAGTAATTTAATGATAAAATTGAATTTTGGAATTTATTTGATAAATTGGTTTAGAAATTATTTTATAAAAGGATTTAAATTATGAAAATAATATATTTAAAATTTAAAATAAGTTAGAAATGTGGAAAATTTTATAAGAAATGTTTGCATCGAAAATGGCACAAACACCCAATAGATTTTAAAAGATGGGAAAATCGAAGAAAAGTAAGTTAGAAATGAGTTTTATAATTTTCTATAACCAAATAGTTTCTTTGATTATATAGAGATTTATAAAATAGTTTATAATTGGGTTTAGAGATTTATTAAGGGATTTATAAATGATTTTGGAATTATATAAAAAGTAAATCTTTCTCTATTTGTGCATATACTTATGCCGTTGAGATAAGTATATAGATATTTTCCAAGTATTGAAAATATAAGGGTTTGTGAATGAATCTTGTAAAAGTATTTTGATACAAATATTACAAAGTGATTTTTGTTAATGAAAAGATTAATTAAGGAGGCTTGTAACATCCCGCCTTTTCGCACGCTTTAGACCGACACACATGCCGATTTAAACCATACGAAAGGACGGATTGTTATGGGGTAAATAAGAAAAGACAAGAAAGAAATAAAACAAAATAGAATCTTGCAGCGGAACGATAAAATATAATAATCAAATAACAGTTCATGAAGCTATTTTACAAAACATTTGATTATACTTATACAATACATATCAGAGTTACACATACCAGAGAATGATAATTATGCAGCAGAATACAATGGTGTAGTAGAATATATAACAAATAGTAATAATAAAATCTTCGTCTTCGTCCTTCAGAAATAGGCCTTCAAATCCTGAAATGCTCAGGCTGACCCGAGCGAATTGAAAAGACAAAACACTCGAGTCAGAACTAAAAGATCTTATGTAAGTTAAATCAATGAAATAAATATGAGTGTAAATGGCGTCGGAGATGTTTACGGGGTTTGACATCTCCTATCCAGTGTCTAACGTGGGTGCAATAACTTAAGAAATGTTCGGGATTCACATCTCTTAAGGATCCGTTAAACTATCTACTATGTAGTAATATTCGCTATATACAGTAGTGTCTAATCAGTAAAGTATAATCATATCGGAAAATAGCGTTAAGGGGATGGAGAACCTTAACGCGGTCGGATCTTAAAATCATAATCGTAGTAAAGCTCGATATGGTAGGTGACACGGCACAACTAGGCAATGCCAGGGTAGATATACCAATTACGCACACGGACTGATGGATACGCATAGCAGCCACTACCGTTCCACCTCGAACAACATTCCCAAATCGGAGGACGGCCATCTAGTCAAATCACAAGTAAGAGTATAATATCGAAGAAATGCGTCCGAGAAGAGGTGCTACCTCACTGGTCCGAGATCGCTCCTGTTTTAGCCACCTTATGCCAACTCACGGAAGTTGGGTCCACGTAACATACCTTAAGAACGTCGCCACCATCCTACTTCATTCTGGAATCTCCACCGCGTACACGGTTGTCAAAGTGGTTTTCGGTATCGACAGAGAGTATGTCCATATCCGATCCCGGTCTCTTTAACAACCAATCGTTATTATAACACCGTGGTCATTTAAAATATATATTTACTTTTAAAACACAATCATTGCCCTTTCAAAACATATCCTTTTCTTCAAAATAGTATATACTTTAAACCAAAATATTATTACTATTTCAAACCCAATTCAATAATATATCATTTCCATTTCCAAAACAATTCAATTGTCTCATTTAAATAAAACCAAATTTCCAATCGCTAATCTTACTTTTATTTATAAAACTCGAAATATTCTTTAAAACCATATTAAACCCAACTCACATAAGGCAGTCATATTCTAAATCTCAAAATTTCAATCGGTTTCATATCAATATATTCAAAGATAATTCTTAAATAATTTCTATTTCAAAATAATTCATTTTCAAACCATATTACTTTCAAAGTTATAAAAATTTCGAAAACCAATACTTTGAAAACAATAATACCTTAATTTAAATAAAACATTTCAATTCTGATATATTTCAAGTCTTAAAATATTCTAAAATTCTCAACTAAATCTGAAAATTCTATATATACCTTAATTCAATTTTTCTATTATTTAGTTTAGAAATATTTATTTAATAAGTTCAATATCACTTAAATAAAACTCAAACTTGAAATATTCGTAAATCAACTCAAAACATCATTAAGTTACACATAGCTTAAATTTTAGAATTTAACTATATATAAAATAATATTTATAAAATATCAAAATTTAATATTTATTAAACCGTATATTTCTTTCCAAACCATAGAAAAATCACTTTAAAATATTTTATATATAGACCACGGTGCCTGTATATAATTTTCTATCCTACGGTCAAGTGATATGGATATTTATCATTTCAATCCGTAATTTTTAAAATAAAAGTTTACGGGTATATATCATTTCAAACCGCAATCCCGAATAAAATAAAATGCATAATAACTTGCAGTTTATACTATATAAAATATAGCATCAATTCATCCAAATATCAATAATCAACCATTCATTACAATCGTCATCCAATTTAAACAAAAACATCAATATAAAGCATATAAAATATAACAGGCATCACCAAATAGTTTATATTCAATAAAAATTAATAACTTTCAACTGGCAGTTTATATGTAACGGATAAATTGATTAACAATTAATTGGCAGTTTAAATGCAATGGATAAATTAATTAACAATTAACTGGCAATTTAAATGCAATAAATAAATAAATTAACAATTGATTACGGTGAATGCAATTAACTGAGATAATGATGAAATATATGTCAAACAGCTATAAATAAATTTCTAACCACATCATACATGAATTTAACAAACATAGGAAATCTTAGAAGTTGTGAGTGGGTTAAAACACTCACCTTTTTGAATTTAAATTGAATTTAAATTCAATTTAAACCCAAAAATTTGACCTTCTCAGAATTCGTCCAAACCAGCGTCATCAGGTCCGGAATTAAATTACGATCCTAACAAAAAAAACCGCACATGAAACGGAGTTCGTATGCACGAGATATTGCGAAAATTGTGATTGAATTTCAATTTAAAAATAAATAAAAAGAGAACACATACTAGCTGCCACGTCATCATCTAAATGTTGCTCACGTAAAGGCACCTTCACGAACGTTTCTTCCTGCTACCGAACTCAGCATGAAACCCATTTGACCGGCCTTTGACCGTGAATCGCCAACGCCACGGACCACCATTCGACAAACCGCCGTCACCATCGTGATCTCCAGGCCGAGCCGCTCCTCCCTACCCCAGCGCGCGCCTCTCTTGTGGCTGCCGCCGCCGCCTCCAAGCTAGGGTTTGCAAACCCTAGTTCGCCAATTCCGGCCACCTTCGGTCGTCTTAGCTTACGAGACCACCGTCAAACGACTCCACAAACCTTCCTCTTCAAAACCCAGAAAGCAATTTGCCTAAAATCGATCCAATCAAAAACTCCCAAATTGGGCCATGTGGATTTCGAAAATTGGAGGTTTGACCGCGATTTCCGGTTGATCTGAGCATCAATTGCAAAAACCGAGACCACCCGTAGATTCGTATCGATGAAAACTACCACATATATTTTTTTGGGATTTTTCTGAGGACTTAAATTTTTATTTGATTTTTGAACTGTTATTTGGATCTGAAAGCATCCATTGAGGTAGAGAAAGGATTGAAGAAAAATGAACATACACACAAAAAATAGAAGATGGAGGCTAGGGTTTATAACCGTGCTTATATAGAGGTAGAGGTAGAATAGACAAATGGGATAGACGAACGTGCGGAACAAACTATGGCCCAAGAAGCCCGTTTTGACCCCCGAAACGAAATTGGGTAAACCCATATATCAAAACAGGTAATTTAAAACATTCTGAACGCGATGGAAAAAGTTTCACGTCCAAATTCCATCGTATGAAGAAGTTATGCTGAAAACAAAATTTTCAAATTGATTTTAAAATTTGATTTCAATTAAATCGATTTCAAGGCGTTTCACGTTCGTACGATCAAACGACAAGTCCGATCGCAACAAAACTTAAAACCCTACAAAAATTCACTGATACGGATCCGATGGAATTGGTTTCGTCGAAATCCGAGTCAGTGGCCAAAATGGTTATTTTTATATTAATTAAATAAATTTTAAAATAAATTAATTAAATTGAATTTTATATTTCAATTATAGAATTGACCATTTATCACCTTTATACTTCTCAAAAATTTGCAATTATTTAAAGATAATTTAAATGTCAAATTAGAGCAAATAAATTTTATCAATTTCAATGCCCTATCTTTAAATTCCATTATATTCAAAATTATAAATTTTAGTTCCCAACATTTCTATTAAATTAACTAATCAATGTTTATTCCATCTATAAATTTAAAGTAGATGGATTCCATGTTGGGTTCAAAACCTATTATTCTAATATCCTTGAATTCCAGCTAAATCTCTATAAACGTAATAATTAAACGTTAATTTCATTTATTTTGCAATACATCCAATTATTATAAATTAGATCAATTAACTTACTGTTTAAAACTCAACTTCAAAAAAATTCATTACGTGCCATACCATCAATCTATGTAACCTTTAATCCCTTCCAAATTCTACTGATTCCAAAAATTTAGAACTTCACACTTTGCTTACATAAATTTTGATTGTAGTACACTTATTATATTTTTGCCAAATAGATACATTGATTTCAATTAACTATCCTCTATAATTTATTTCTTGGTTTCATTCTTCTTATTTCCCAAATTACAATCTGTGTTACAAATTTTGAATTAGTCACTATTCATTATTATTGACTTTAATTTAGCATCATTTACCTTGCATTAACGTTGTTACTTAACAATCCCTACCCAATTGCAATTTTATATTCAAATGAATACATTTACTCTTTCCGTTATGGAATTAATTATCAAAAGGCACATCTAATTATCATTATTGATTTTATACAATTTCCATTAACTGTACATTCAATTACTATTCAATGTATATGTATTCATTAATCAATTCGATATATACGTTTGTTTCCCTCTATTTGATTTATAACCTAGTATACATTTACCTAAATTCTATTTCAATCACATTCATTAATGGGTGTGGCATTGAAATCAAATTCATTAACTTATCTCACATTATTATCATTAATTACAGTTGGCTTACCAATTTTTATTCAATACCATAAATAAATAACATATTATTCAATACTTACTCTTGTTTCTCATATTCTATTTAAAAATCAAATCATAACATTTACATTATTTTATTGAATTTGAATTTCAATAAATAACATTTATTTATTTATTATTTTTTTCAGTTAACTTTTAATTACAATTGCTACATCTAATTCCTAACATTCATTTTACTATAAATTATGGAAATTATGGCAAACTTAGTTAACGAAATTCACGGGTCGTTACACTCTCCCCCACTCAAAACTTTTCGTCCCCGAAAAGGAAAAAGAAGGGAGAAGGAAGAATTTAGATAAACAATACATCTTATTCAAAATATTAACTTATAAACACTAATCTACAAAATTTATTACTTTATATAAAATATACCCATTTTAATCATTATATCTTTTTATACTTAAATAAATAAAGTTTGGAGAAGCATTCAAAAATAATTTTCTAAGTCCAAAAATTTCGAAAAATTTCGGCGGAGTCTCCTTTGTACGGAGAGGCTCGAGAGAAAATATAATATTAAATATAACAAAATATCACATATAATATCCAAAATAGTAAACCCCAACACGGAAAATATATAAAATATCGCTATAAAACGTAATCCGAAACGTACCTATTTGTCGGGCATTTACGCTTAATTTATGGAACCAAAAGCAGTAGCAATTGCTTCATAACCTGCATTTCACTTATAAATCCAAAGGGTTAACAATTTATATAAAGTGAAATATTTATGTGGTTTCAATCATTAACAACCAATCAATACATCAACCATCAACTTCACAAACAGCATACACACTCAAAACAAAGCAACCATCCAATCAAACAGACAAATAGTTGTTTGGGTTCAAAACTTGAAATTGTACGGAATGGAAATAACTATCAAGTGCATCATTTCCTCAACAGTCTTAGATGGACAAAATAGATTATTTATTCATCCAACAACTTCAAATTCCTTACCCAACGAACCACAAATCAAACAATGACAATTCCAACCATCAAAATCAAATTAGCTTATTATAACTTTATTTCATACTTTAGTTGTTTGATTTCCTTTTATAATTTACATTTATTTCTAGTAAACTTTTAATTTCATTTACATATTAATGTTTGTTTCATTTTTTTTTACTCATTACTTACGCTTATTCTTTCTCATTAATTTAGGTCATGTAAGTTTCTATTATTGCATTACACCTATGCATTTCTCAATTTCATTTATTTATTTAATACTTACATCCCTATTATATTTACTGCATTCATCTTTTATACTTATTTTGTTCACAAATAGTTTAAATCTTTTACTTAAGTTTTATTATCTTCCATACATATACTACTTACTATTATTTACTCATTTATTATCTTATGATCTTATTTATTCACACATTAAACACTTAAGTTTATAATCATCTATTTGTCATACTTACTTTTTAATTATATTTCCTTGATAAAATTTCAATTATAACCTAAGTTAATAACATTAAATTCTCATTTAATATAGCAAATTCATTGAATACTTCATTACCTACTTTTACTTGTACAAATTTCTATTACATTTCTTATTAAACATTTCAACTTTTTATATTTGGTAAGTTATATAAGTTAAAGAAAATGCAAATGAACTTATACAAGTTTTATCTCATCTTTTAATTAAATTTAATGTTCAACAATATTACTCTTTGTCTCCTATGTTACAAAGTTCAATTTTCTTTAATCTCCATTTATAACTTAGTTTTTAGATCTCTTATTTAAATCAGAGGTTTCAATTTATTAATTACTTACCTTTTATTTCACTACAATAATTTAAACAATTAATTAATGGAAATTTAAGAATTTAAATTCCGGGTTAAATTTCAAATTATTTTGAAATAATAGATAAATATTTTCTTATAACTTATACCTCTTGTTAAATTTAAAACAATTCAAAATTTATACATTTTTTTTCAAAAATGAATCTGCAGTAAACTACTACAGTGGCCTTTCCACTTCGAAACTCGAAAATGAAAATCGATGATGCGTGCACTCATCACCGAAATTATTTTCCAGCGACAGAGAGGGGAGTACAAAACTTGTTCTTTCCAAAATTTCTATTTATATTGAAATACTAATATCAGAAAATACCTTTAAAATATTATTATTTTTTCTCCAAAATCGTCTTTAAAACAAAACTTCCGAATTATATTAAAATATTTATATCAGAAAATACTTATAAGCAATACTATCATATTCCAAAATTTATTCGAAAGAAATTTCAAAACCCCGGAACTTAAGTTCCAAATTTCCCATTATATCTATTTTATTCTTTAATCTTGTTTCTATTATTATTTACACTTATTACCTACCAACCAATCTATAGCAACCAATATATATGTCATTTGGAAAATTTATTTTATATATAGAAAATATAATAGGCAAAATTATTTCATTCACCTATATTAAAAACAAATATTATGTCTGTCTGTCCTATTAAGTGTTTAGAAACCCCTATTGATGTCACAGCGTCCCATGCATCAAGCAGAATTTATAAATACAAAACGGAACAGATTAACACAATATCAAAACCTTTTTATAGCACTAACAAATACGCTCTCTCATATATGCGCTCAGCGACTCCCATAGGGTATTATTACCCTATTAGTAAAGAGTCAAACCCCACAAAGCTAAGGTTTATCGCTAAACCAAAGCTCTGATACCAGATGTAACATCCCGCCTTTTCGCACGCTTTAGACCGACACACATGCCGATTTAAACCATACGAAAGGACGGATTGTTATGGGGTAAATAAGAAAAGACAAGAAAGAAATAAAACAAAATAGAATCTTGCAGCGGAACGATAAAATATAATAATCAAATAACAGTTCATGAAGCTGTTTTACAAAACATTTGATTATACTTATACAATACATATCAGAGTTACACATACCAGAGAATGATAATTATGCAGCAGAATACAATGGTGTAGTAGAATATATAACAAATAGTAATAATAAAATCTTCGTCTTCGTCCTTCAGAAATAGGCCTTCAAATCCTGAAATGCTCAGGCTGACCCGAGCGAATTGAAAAGACAAAACACTCGAGTCAGAACTAAAAGATCTTATGTAAGTTAAATCAATGAAATAAATATGAGTGTAAATGGCGTCGGAGATGTTTACGGGGTTTGACATCTCCTATCCAGTGTCTAACGTGGGTGCAATAACTTAAGAAATGTTCGGGATTCACATCTCTTAAGGATCCGTTAAACTATCTACTATGTAGTAATATTCGCTATATACAGTAGTGTCTAATCAGTAAAGTATAATCATATCGGAAAATAGCGTTAAGGGGATGGAGAACCTTAACGCGGTCGGATCTTAAAATCATAATCGTAGTAAAGCTCGATATGGTAGGTGACACGGCACAACTAGGCAATGCCAGGGTAGATATACCAATTACGCACACGGACTGATGGATACGCATAGCAGCCACTACCGTTCCACCTCGAACAACATTCCCAAATCGGAGGATGGCCATCTAGTCAAATCACAAGTAAGAGTATAATATCGAAGAAATGCGTCCGAGAAGAGGTGCTACCTCACTGGTCCGAGATCGCTCCTGTTTTAGCCACCTTATGCCAACTCACGGGAGTTGGGTCCACGTATCATACCTTAAGAACGTCGCCACCATCCTACTTCATTCTGGAATCTCCACCGCGTACACGGTTGTCAAAGTGGTTTTCGGTATCGACAGAGAGTATGTCCATATCCGATCCCGGTCTCTTTAACAACCAATCGTTATTATAACACCGTGGTCATTTAAAATATATATTTACTTTTAAAACACAATCATTGCCCTTTCAAAACATATCCTTTTCTTCAAAATAGTATATACTTTAAACCAAAATATTATTACTATTTCAAACCCAATTCAATAATATATCATTTCCATTTCCAAAACAATTCAATTGTCTTATTTAAATAAAACCAAATTTCCAATCGCTAATCTTACTTTTATTTATAAAACTCGAAATATTCTTTAAAACCATATTAAACCCAACTCACATAAGGCAGTCATATTCTAAATCTCAAAATTTCAATCGGTTTCATAACAATATATTCAAAGATAATTCTTAAATAATTTCTATTTCAAAATAATTCATTTTCAAACCATATTACTTTCAAAGTTATAAAAATTTCGAAAACCAATACTTTGAAAACAATAATACCTTAATTTAAATAAAACATTTCAATTCTGATATATTTCAAGTCTTAAAATATTCTAAAATTCTCAACTAAATCTGAAAATTCTATATATACCTTAATTCAATTTTTCTATTATTTAGTTTAGAAATATTTATTTAATAAGTTCAATATCACTTAAATAAAACTCAAACTTGAAATATTCGTAAATCAACTCAAAACATCATTAAGTTACACATAGCTTAAATTTTAGAATTTAACTATATATAAAATAATATTTATAAAATATCAAAATTTAATATTTATTAAACCGTATATTTCTTTCCAAACCATAGAAAAATCACTTTAAAATATTTTATATATAGACCACGGTGCCTGTATATAATTTTCTATCCTACGGTCAAGTGATATGGATATTTATCATTTCAATCCGTAATTTTTAAAATAAAAGTTTACGGGTATATATCATTTCAAACCGCAATCCCGAATAAAATAAAATGCATAATAACTTGCAGTTTATACTATATAAAATATAGCATCAATTCATCCAAATATCAATAATCAACCATTCATTACAATCGTCATCCAATTTAAACAAAAACATCAATATAAAGCATATAAAATATAACAGGCATCACCAAATAGTTTATATTCAATAAAAATTAATAACTTTCAACTGGCAGTTTATATGTAACGGATAAATTGATTAACAATTAATTGGCAGTTTAAATGCAATGGATAAATTAATTAACAATTAACTGGCAATTTAAATGCAATAAATAAATAAATTAACAATTGATTACGGTGAATGCAATTAACTGAGATAATGATGAAATATATGTCAAACAGCTATAAATAAATTTCTAACCACATCATACATGAATTTAACAAACATAGGAAATCTTAGAAGTTGTGAGTGGGTTAAAACACTCACCTTTTTGAATTTAAATTCAATTTAAATTCAATTTAAACCCAAAAATTTGACCGTCTCAGAATTCGTCCAAACCAGCATTATCAGGTCCGGAATTAAATTACGATCCTAACAAAAAAAACCGCACGTGAAACGGAGTTCGTATGCACGAGATATTGCGAAAATTGTGATTGAATTTCAATTTAAAAATAAATAAAAAGAGAACACATACTAGCTGCCACGTCATCATCTAAATGTTGCTCACGTAAAGGCACCTTCACGAACGTTTCTTCCTGCTACCGAACTCAGCATGAAACCCATTTGACCGGCCTTTGACCGTGAATCGCCAACGCCACGGACCACCATTCGACAAACCGCCGTCACCATCGTGATCTCCAGGCCGAGCCGCTCCTCCCTACCCCAGCGCGCGCCTCTCTTGTGGCTGCCGCCGCCGCCTCCAAGCTAGGGTTTGCAAACCCTAGTTCGCCAATTCCGGCCACCTTCGGTCGTCTTAGCTTACGAGACCACCGTCAAACGACTCCACAAACCTTCCACTTCAAAACCCAGAAAGCAATTTGCCTAAAATCGATCCAATCAAAAACTCCCAAATTGGGCCATGTGGATTTCGAAAATTGGAGGTTTGACCGCGATTTCCGGTTGATCTGAGCATCAATTGCAAAAACCGAGACCACCCGTAGATTCGTATCGATGAAAACTACCACATATATTTTTTTGGGATTTTTCTGAGGACTTAAATTTTTATTTGATTTTTGAACTGTTATTTGGATCTGAAAGCATCCATTGAGGTAGAGAAAGGATTGAAGAAAAATGAACATACACACAAAAAATAGAAGATGGAGGCTAGGGTTTATAACCGTGCTTATATAGAGGTAGAGGTAGAATAGACAAATGGGATAGACGAACGTGCGGAACAAACTATGGCCCAAGAAGCCCGTTCTGACCCCCGAAACGAAATTGGGTAAACCCATATATCAAAACAGGTAATTTAAAACATTCTGAACGTAATGGAAAAAGTTTCACGTCCAAATTCCATTGTATGAAGAAGTTATGCTGAAAACAAAATTTTCAAATTGATTTTAAAATTTGATTTCAATTAAATCGATTTCAAGGCGTTTCACGTTCGTACGATCAAACGACAAGTCCGATCGCAACAAAACTTAAAACCCTACAAAAATTCACTGATACGGATCCGATGGAATTGGTTTCGTCGAAATCCGAGTCAGTGGCCAAAATGGTTATTTTTATATTAATTAAATAAATTTTAAAATAAATTAATTAAATTGAATTTTATATTTCAATTATAGAATTGACCATTTATCACCTTTATACTTCTCAAAAATTTGCAATTATTTAAAGATAATTTAAATGTCAAATTAGAGCAAATAAATTTTATCAATTTCAATGCCATATCTTTAAATTCCATTATATTCAAAATTATAAATTTTAGTTCCCAACATTTCTATTAAATTAACTAATCAATGTTTATTCCATCTATAAATTTAAAGTAGATGGATTCCATGTTGGGTTCAAAACCTATTATTCTAATATCCTTGAATTCCAGCTAAATCTCCATAAACGTAATAATTAAACGTTAATTTCATTTATTTTGCAATACATCCAATTATTATAAATTAGATCAATTAACTTACTGTTTAAAACTCAACTTCAAAAAAATTCATTACGTGCCATACCATCAATCTATGTAACCTTTAATCCCTTCCAAATTCTACTGATTCCAAAAATTTAGAACTTCACACTTTGCTTACATAAATTTTGATTGTAGTACACTTATTATATTTTTGCCAAATAGATACATTGATTTCAATTAACTATCCTCTATAATTTATTTCTTGGTTTCATTCTTCTTATTTCCCAAATTACAATCTGTGTTACAAATTTTGAATTAGTCACTATTCATTATTATTGACTTTAATTTAGCATCATTTACCTTGCATTAACGTTGTTACTTAACAATCCCTACCCAATTGCAATTTTATATTCAAATGAATACATTTACTCTTTCCGTTATGGAATTAATTATCAAAAGGCACATCTAATTATCATTATTGATTTTATACAATTTCCATTAACTGTACATTCAATTACTATTCAATGTATATGTATTCATTAATCAATTCGATATATACGTTTGTTTCCCTCTATTTGATTTATAACCTAGTATACATTTACCTAAATTCTATTTCAATCACATTCATTAATGGGTGTGGCATTGAAATCAAATTCATTAACTTATCTCACATTATTATCATTAATTACAGTTGGCTTACCAATTTTTATTCAATACCATAAATAAATAACATATTATTCAATACTTACTCTTGTTTCTCATATTCTATTTAAAAATCAAATCATAACATTTACATTATTTTATTGAATTTGAATTTCAATAAATAACATTTATTTATTTATTATTTTTTTCAGTTAACTTTTAATTACAATTGCTACATCTAATTCCTAACATTCATTTTACTATAAATTATGGAAATTATGGCAAACTTAGTTAACGAAATTCACGGGTCGTTACAAGGCTAGTGGTTACTTATGTGCTTAACTAATGTCAGTTTTTCCTTTTGAAATAAATCCCTGATTTGGATGTGTGTTTGTTGATAGTTAAATAACCGACTATCAAATATGGACCCAAAACGTAACTCTTGAAATATCTAGGAGAAACACGTGAGTTATATGGCACAGTTATCTCCAATGATGTTGTACTGTGCGTATAAATCTCGTTTCGTTCTCCTAGGTCAAATGATAAGGAAATCCATCCACTAACGGTTAGGAGGTGATCTCCGCTCTTATCTTCGACTGTTTATTTCCTAAAGAACCAGAGTTGAGTTTACCGAAAACTATCGAATGTTGTTTCAAAGAGACTGGGATCAGTTATGTTATCCAAAAACCACTTCGATCCAACTCAAGCATTTCAAAGTAAAGTCATCTTGAAGATGATGGAAAATGAAGATGGAGCTCTTTGAAGTGCAAGGGTTGCTTGCTACCAATCCAAAGGGTGATTCCGAAATGGATGTAGTAGAAGTATTGCCTTCGGTTTGTCCATGTCCTGGATAACTTTTATGGATGAATGCTGGCATTGCATTGTTGCTTGGAGGGTAGTGTTAGCACTCCAAGTGGGAAGTGCTATATAAAAGGTAAAACTTAGCCTCAAGGCTCATCAATGGGAATGACTAAAACAGGGGAGGTGCATCAGGGCTAAGTGGGTCGCTCCCAATTATGGTATGATCATCCCTATCTAGATTCGATATTATCTCTCATTTGTATGCTTCGGGGCCCATTAACAAAGGGGTGATCATATTCGATACTACTAGTCAAGTGGTAGGTCGGTCCTGTGTTGGCAAGGGATCCTGGCTAAGTCTTTGGTGTTGTTTTATCTAGAGATGTACCGTCACGGGCGGTATCCCAATAGCCCAGTCATTGTATGGAATCCATTTTCCAATACGTGCCTTTACGGTTTTAGTTGTATACCTATTATGCTAGAATTTAATCAATGTAACAATTTCGGCTATGATTAATAAGTATTTCTATCATAAACACTATTATAATATCAGAATTTCATATGAAATGGTTTGGTTATCGTAAGGTAAAAACCCATTCGTGTTTATGTGCGGCATGGTCTTATGAGATGCTTTTGATTTCAAAGGTTTTTATAACTTTAAATCCAGTTGGGTGTGTTTTCTCACATTGGTTTTTCAGACTGACTTGGGTGTTATTTTATTATAATGCTCGGGTCAGACCGAGCATATTACAGATTTAGTTGGGATGTTTGGGAACTTTAGGAGATGAGCTGGAGGTCTAGAGACGTATTCACATACATGGTTATATTTCCGCTGCATTTATTGCTGTATTTACCAGCAATTGTGAGGATAGGTTATTATAACTGTCCAGGATGATACCTTATTTAGTGTACTCTGATTGTTGTTTGTATGTATATTACAGTTTCTTTTGTAAAGATCATTATTGTATTATAGATTATTCGTTCCGCCGTGAGATTCTGTATTGTTTAGTTTTCTTCTTTCATCCTTTTTATTTTCCCCTAACTATCTGTCTTTCCGTTCTTTTTGAGTTGGGCATGTATGGTTTATTTTCCACTTAAACTGTATGGAAAAGTGGGTAGTTACAGCCTATGTGCCTAACGATGAGCAAGACTTGTGTCTATATTTATTAGTTCTACATGACACTATTATGATGTACTCCTTTTATCAACATTGGTGAGAACTAGATGGCTAGAATCTAACCTAGTGGCCTGATCGTGGGGTCGTGTCCCAGATTTGTGACACTATATATATATATATATATATATATATATATATATATAGCTACATGCTTTTGCTATGCGCATTCGCCCCTGTGTCACATAGGCCAACAGTATGTTACCTATAAGCAGGCCTGGCCTAATGAATGTAGTGCCCCAGCCCAAAAGGAAAATCTACTGTACAAAATTTTTATACAGGAAAATGTTGCCCCTACAGGTTTTGAACTCAACACACTTCATTATAAACCACACACATTGCCACTAAGCTAAATCACCCAACATTCAAATTTTGCAATTTATAGTTTATAATTAAAGAATTTTACATCTTAATTTTTGAATAGTTTTGCCTCGGTCCAGAGGGTTGCCCCAGCCCGTGGGCTTGATGGGCTGCCCTTTGGGCTGGCCCTGCCTATAGGGGCTAGAGTCGGACATGACTATTAAGTCCTCGCGTTGACGAGCACAACAGTGGATATGTGTCACGATTCCATGATGATAACTAAGATTGTAGAGACTTTGTGTCTCTAGAGCTTGCTTTGTGCTATCAGTCTCCCTTCTGGTACTGACGAAGTAGTAGTTTGGCATATACTATTGACACATCTCACTTTAGTATTGAGATGGGCTTTGTGACCCATATATTGTTATATTCATATGCCTTTACTTGGGACTTCGTGTCTATTGTAAAGTCATATCCCATCACCATGTATTCTAATAGTTTATGTATGAGAAGATGTGATTATACCTGTGACACATTTCTAAAGTATAGTGGATTCTCATTTATATTAATGGGCTACCTATCCTATCTTATATACATCTATTGACGATGATGCTTTATAGAGATCGAGAGATATATTTGGGCAATGCTACGTGCTAGCATGATATCCTTAGTGATATCTCACTTATCTATATTTTCTAGATTTAGATGATGATTTCTAGATACATATGATTCACCAATTTCTATTGATTTTGTGATTTCTGATTTGATGTGTTTCTATATAGGTGATGGCATCTTTTGATATCAAAGCTGGTTGCTTTGTATGGTATTGAGTTATTCATGTGATGTGATGCTTTGATTGTTATTTATGATATTATAAGTTTATTTCATACACACGTGTCCATAGTTATTTATTTATTGACAAGTCGTCTGATGATTTGAGTATCTTTGGTAGTGTTATCATAAAATTTTGTTTAGTTTTTATTGTGTTACCATATTATAGATTCTCGATTAGACATAGTCTCACCCGTGTGTTATTTATATAATGCTCGGGTCATTTCAAGATATTTCAAGTATAAGGACAACTTGACCGGCACGTATATTAGTGAGCTTAGAGGAGACTTATATTAGGATTGTTTATGATATTTGTATGACATTGATTTATTGGATATTTATAATGACCCGAAATTTAATCACTTTAAATATGGATATTTAATATATTTTTAAATAAGTAATAAATGGATTTTATTATTCAAAATACCTTTTTTTAATAATTAATAGTGATAGTGAAACTATTTTCAAAATTTGTTTACAAAAATATTTAGTTCAAAAGAAAATAGAAAATGTGATTAAAAAGCTTTTTCAATAATCCCAATTTTTGATCATCTAAAAGTTGTTAAAAAGGTAGTAAATGCCTTAATACACTTAAACACATATTAGTACAAATGATAAGTACTCAAATTAAGTATTCTAAGTGTGGAAATAATATGTGTACTTTAAGGAAGCATGAAATGACCTTTTTCATAAAAATTAAAAAGAAAAAGAAATAATAAAAAGCAAATGTCACATAATATGACACATAAGTACACTTAAGTGTGCTACATGATGGATATAAAGCTTCCACCCCATGCTAACGTGTGGAGCAAGGTGGAAGGAAGTGGATGGTGGTGATGTGGCATGCATTTGTGGAAGGTAGTGTACTTAAGGCTAAAGTGGTAACTTTATCCACCTTCTTTTTCATAAAAACAACTCTATTTTCCACCTTCTTCTCCATTTTCATTTTTCACTTTTCATACTTTCCTTTCTTCTTCCTTAAAGCTCTAATGGCTGTCAATGGCTTCCTCTTTCTTTTAATATTTAAAATCTTAATTTTTACCTCTTTTCGTTTTATAAAAATACTTAAAAACTCCCCATTTTCCTTTCTAAGCTCCTCTTTCTTCTTAAACAAGGTCACATTTCCCCAAAATCCACCATGGCTAAGCCTACCACCCCTAGGCCGAGCCCATTAAGCATGTTCCAAGGTCCAAAAGCACATTTTTACTAAGTAAAAGCTTAAATCTAAGGCTCTTTTCAAGTTCTAGGGTGATTTGGTTGAGTTTTGGTGAGTAAAGCTCAATCTTTTATGTAAATATTAAATCTTTATGGTGTTGCAAATATATAGTTGCTAGTGTGGTTATTTGGTTTAGTTCTAATGATGGTTTTGTTTACATATATGTTCTTGTATGTGATATTAAGTATTGACTTGGAAAGGAGTCATGAACGTTAAGTATATTTGCAAGTTATGATCATTATGTTAAGAATGATGTGAAGTTGGAATCTTTTATTGTGTTTGCGGTTTTTGAGATGCTTGGTATGCTATAGTCATGAATATGTGGTTATATGCTAAGAAAGTTAGCACTTTTGTATGGTTAAGCGACAAGTAATCCTTATGTGAACTATGGTTTTTATTTTAAAAATAAAAACCAATTTAAGGTTCCAAACTTTGTTTAGTTTTTCACACTTAATTTATGTTTGGGAAAAGTGAGTGAGATTTAAAGGTGATAAGTTTTCAAAGTAAACTTAGAAAAATAATTTCAAGTTATGGTATCCATAGCGATGGTTGCTACGGCTGTAGTTCGGTGAAAACTCAACTTTTTACAAAATTAAGTTTTTGTACTTAAAAGTGTTTTAGAAATGTTTTATAAACTTAATAATGATGTTTAATAAAGTTAATTAAGAATCTAAGAATTAATTTTTAATTAATTAAGTTTGGTAATTAATAATTAATTAAGTATTAAACAAGGTTATTATAATTAAGTGGAGATTAGTTACTAATTAATTATCTTTTAAAGTGTGATTAATTTTTATAAATTATTGATGAGTAAGATTAAGTTTTAATTAATTATGAGTTAAGTATAAGATTAGTTTGTAATTAACTATTAATTAAGTATAGGATTAATTATTAGCGTTTGAACCAAAAATTGAGCAAGCACCCAAAGATTATGTAAAGAACAAAAGTGAAGAAATATAACAAAATATAAATGAAAAGAGGAAAGAAAAGAGACACAGTCGTTTATAGTGGTTCGACAAAGCAAGGCCTACGTCCACTTTAAGACTTTATTGCTGATTTATAACTTGGGGGCAGAAGTTCTTAGGACTCAGTACAACTCCAGCACTTAGAATTTTACAGTTACAAGAATATTAAGTAGAGAAGAGTTAGAGTTAAAAGATCCTGAAAAATGAGCACTACCTTTCTATTTATAGAGGAAGAAAGTCTAAAATCTCACACCAAATATCTCTTAACGGTTAGCCATGATTTAGACCAGTTCTTCCCAAAAAGTAGATGCCACCTCAGCAAGAGCTGGGAGTCGGTACCGATCCCCAAGTGGGAGTCAGTACCGATCCCCAAATTCGTCATTCTTGGTATCTACAACTCCTCACCTCGGACCGCCTTGTAGTTAGCTTCATGATTCTACAGTTGTTTGCACCAATATAAACTTGCTTCTGAGTCCAAATGATGGAGTTGAAAGAGAACAAAGTTTTTGTTTCAAGCATCTGCAGAGATCGATAGAGAATTGCATTGAATCAACAAATCGACTTTGGAATAGGCTATTGGCATTAAGATAGGCATGTAGGCAGAAGATGGGGTCCACCCAAGCCATATTTGGGAGTCGGTACCGAACCCTAACTTGGGGGATCCCATTGTTGTGTTGTTTTGATTTGGGTTAGTTGGCTTTGGTTGAACTTGCTTGAAGTCTAACCTGAGAAATTTGAGTGTTTGCTTGGGGCTTGACCTGAGATTTTCGTGTTCTAAGTTTCCTTTCGCCTGCTTGGAGTCAAACCTAAGATTTTTGTATGCCTGACCCAAGTTTTCAGGAGTCGGTGTCGATCCCTGAGCATGACTCGGTACCAATAGCTGATTTGGGGTTTTTACATGGTTTGCTCTAGGTCGCCCTTGGAGTTTTTCTATGGCTGTCCTACTTCGAGTCGGACTTGAGGATTTTGTGGGTTTGCTTCGAGTCAACCCTTCCAAAAACTTAAACTTCCAAAATTTCAACTCTCTTCGCTCATTTTTTGATGTTTCTTTTTTTCTTGCCATCTTATGATATTCCCAAAGTCCTTGGGTCGTTTCTCCGTCATTCGATCGTCTTAGTCGATTGTTTAAGTTTATTCGAATATTGTTTGATCAAAAGGCTGGAAAACATTTGTCCCTAAAGTACATCTTGTTGCAAAAATGATGTGCTTTGAATCAAGATAAGTTAGGATCATTGTGAAGGATTCCACTCAATACCTCGAATTGTCGTTATCCTTTTGTCGAGTGGATTTCACGATTGATCGTATCTCTAATTGTTTGTTGTGATGCTTGGTCGATATCTGACATTGTAAAATTGGAATGTATTCTCTCTGTAACCGTCTGTCATTCATTTAGCTAATTGATTGAAATAATAAATGTCAGTTATCTGAATTGGTTTCTTTTCTGAAAATCTCAAGTAAGAATTTGATTTTCGTTGATTCTAGAAATTATATCGGGTATGTCGTTGGCTCCCAAGCATGTTCGTATGCCTATGGGTCATTACCAAGTTCTACTGGATCGTAATTACAAGTTGTTCTCGGGCTAATCTGATGAAGGATAGTCATCAAGGCGACTAACTCCGGTTGCTGGCTGAAGTAATTCCTGTTTGAGTTACTAGTTCGACATCCTATTCTGGGATGTTTGGTTTTAATTATACCCCCAGTCCTTGGTCAAGAGGTCGAAGAGGCTTAGGAAGATTTGAGGAAGATGAATTGGTAAGTGTTGATGATGAGGCTGGTCATGACATTGTGAATTCAAGCCATTACTCAGTGATCGAACGATTTTGATCGTCCCATTCTGAGGCATCCTTTCGATCATAGCCTTAATTTGCACCAAACACTTGCCACGAGCCACAGTGTCGAGCCATTATGTTCAGCTATAAGATGATGATATTCCTCTGTTGAAACACCCCACACCCCTTAGTATTCCCAAAAAGGGCACACCAAAGGATGTGGTGCGTTATAGGTATAACTAAAGCATCACAGAGACTAAGATTCACAAGATAATTAAGTAAAAGCAGCGAAAAACATTTAAGTAGTAACTCATTATTCAAAATTAAACTTCATAAAATAAATCATAAAAGCAGAATATGTCTTAAGAACCAAATACTCATGTCTTATGCAAAATACATCTCAGTCTCAGAATCAGAGTACAAAAATAATAACAATCATCCCTCTCATAAGTGCCAGTACATCAAAAGCCAAATGAAAAGAAAAATGAAAAGAAGAAGAATACATGAAAAACTCCAGGAATATATCTCCAAGCAATCTGAATCTACTGTCCTCGACTCTACTGGCCTATGGGGATAAAAGGAAAATAGAGGAGTGGGTCAGACAATAAGTCTGGTGAGTGAAAGTAATTACTAGCATTTCTAAGCAAGATAAAGATAATAGACTAAGCAACAGTTCTAGTTTAAAAGGAAATAAAGGAAAGACAAAATTCGCATAGAATATTGTTTGACTATTTGCTTTGATTGTTTCGATTGTTTGCACTTGTCTTAAACTGCTTTGATTAGGCTGAAATCCTAATTCTACCATTTGATCGGCCTATTCTATCTCTGTTATGCCACTGTGAACCAATCTCGTTGGTCACATCAAAAGACACCTCTTTAGCGCATAGGACGCAGTAGTGAATTATTTACCCTAATCGATGCCACACGCTTGGTCATTGTTGGTACACACTAACTGTCGCCCCCTATTTGACCCTTTATTTACCCTAATCTGCATAAGCGTGCCCAACCTCACCTAACTGTTGTGAGACCATCAGTCCTAGTCCTAAAAGGGAATGCTGCCGGTACTGGTCCTAACAAACAATCTTCTAATTTTGCGCCCCTTGCCCAAATCTCCAGATTTGAGCGGCCACTTATTTACCCTAATCAGCATAAACATGTCCCAGCCTCACCTACTATTGCATGACCATCAGTCCTAGATCTGAACGGGAATGCTGCCGGTATGGGCCACTACTTCTATATTTGCTTATTAACTTAATCCAAGATCTAAGTTTTAAAATAAGCCTCTTATGTTATTTCTTTCTTTTCTAATTATAACATATGTGTTATAATTGTTACTCTCCTATTTTCTCTTTTTAGTTATAACCACTTGCTATAATCATGCTTGCAAATATCTTAAATTTGCCTATTTGTCCATCTCCATTTTATTTCAGTTTTCTCATTTTACATCTGATTTCTGTAAATTTAGTGTTTTTCTATTTTAATCCATATTAGCGAATTCTTCTCTTTTTAATTTATTCGCATAAAAAGGGATTAAATCTTTATAAAAAGAAACTAATATTTACAGGCTAAATTCCAACTTAAAACAGATGTAAATAACTGTAAATAAATATGAATAGTTGTAAATAACTGTAAATAACTGAATAAAATAGCTGAATAAAAATAGGCTGAAAAGAACTTCTGAAATTTACTTAAAAACTGACTGTAAATAAACTTACTTAAAAACGGTCTCAAAATTGTAGAAAAACTACAACTATTGAGAACCCTATTATTTTAAATTTACTTAAAAATCTAAAATAATTACAAAACACTCATCTGTTGTCCTTAGCTCTAGTCCTTGGCCTTCCTAGATCAACTTCTAGGGCATAAAATATTTTTATCAAAAAGATTTCCTCCCTAGAAATTTTTTTCTATTTAGGGTTCAGCCTTGGCGCAACGGTTAGGTCACCCGTAGGTGATCTGGGCGCCCAGGTTTGAGTCCGGAAACAGCCTCTTCGCAATGCAAGGGAAAGGCTGCTTACATTATCGACCTTCCCAGAGCCCGCTATCGTGCGGGAGCCTCGTGCACTAGGTTCCACCTTTTTTTAGGGTTCAGCCTCTGACAATGAACCCAAATGGGATAAAATCAGAATGAGAAAAATAGCTAGGCCTAGGGTTCTATTTATAGTGTGACTTAGGAATCTCAGACCGTTGGATTTGAAGATTAAAATTGGTGCAACTACATCATAAGCTCTCTAGGAACCGTCGGATGCAACTAAGAACGCACGAGATTTGATGAAAAAACAAAATATGGTTATCGGCTCGTACCCGGACGTTTTCACGTCCACGGTGTTAGGTGGGTCAACCTGAGGGGGTTTGTGGGTCGACCCTTAGGGTCGTTTTTTTTTCATTTTAGTGTATAAAATTTTGAATTCTTGTTTCTCTCATAACTTCTCCATACTGACTCGAATTTCGACAAGTTATATATGAAAATTGATCAGAAAATTGCCATGGACCCAATGGTGCAACTCCCGTAGCTCGATTCTGACAATTTCACAAACTTATTTTATTAATTCGTTAATTAATTATTATAGCTCAAATTTTGGGTTGTTACATTCTCCCTTCCTTAAAGGATTTCGTCTCTGAAATCTCCAAGGACGGAAGAATGAAATAAATATTTTCATCAAATTCTACAACCACATATTCAACCATCGTCCATTACATCCATTGTCCTTAAGCTTTCTATTACAATTTATGATATATGCAATAGTGTAGTATCAATGTCCCTTACTAATGCAAAAGTTTAGACAGTCTACTGATTCAGTCGACCTCCTTTTATGCAATCATGTCCGTGCCATGTATCCAAATGAATGCAAATTCCCTAATGACAACTGATAGTTCTATATGCGTGCTACATTCATCATCCAAATGCAACAATCATATGATAATCACTCATTATAGCAACCACGGGAATAAAAATGCAAGTGCACACACGTCCATATGCATATGCTTTAGTGACCTAGTTAGGCCGATCCCTAAGAGATAATAGTGCCTAGTGTGTGTATATGTGTCCATTAGCATCCACTAGCAAACACTTGCAACCACTAGCGTCCAACATACATAACATGTTCTAGTAACATGTTTACATTTAGTCTTACCATCCATAGATTAAATCCTAAGATCTACCCTCCCAAAGGATACTAAAGGAAAGAACCTATTCAAAACTAAAGATGGAAATAGGAAATTCAAGACGTACCATCGAAAAGATGCGGATAAGAGGTATGTATTTTCTCCTCAGCCTCCCACGTAGCGTCCTCAATTCTATATCCCCACTGCACCTTAACTAAAGGGACTTCCTTATTTCTAAGCTTCTTGATATCATGCCCAACGATCTTGGTAGGAATGTGACGAACCGATGCCTCTCTCTCCACTTCAACTTCCTTAAGTTGGCTAGGTTCCACTACCTCTGCTGAATCATGTAAGCACTTTCTCATGTGCGAAACATGAAAAACATCATGAACTCCCATGAACCTCTCCGGTAGCTTTATCCTATACACCATCTTCCCTACCCTTTTCACAATGGGGAACGGTCCTACGAATCTGGGAGCAAGTTTCCCACTTGATCCAAACCTCACTACCTTTCTTAGCGAAGGTACCTTAATGAAAACCAAGTCTCCTACCTCGAACTCAATATCCCTTCTCGGTTATTTGCATAGGATTTCTGTCTATCTTGGGCCGTCTTCATTCTTCTTCTAATCAAATTAATCTTTTCTGAAGTTTCTCTAACCATGTCGGGACCAAGTAGCAACCTTTCTGTAGACTCCAACCAACATGAAGGCGACTTGCAAGGTCTTCCATAAAGGGCTTCAAAGGATCCATCCCAATGCTAGCCTGAAAACTATTGTTATATGCGAACTCCACTAAAGGAAGGTGCTCCTCCCAAGTTCCTCCAAAATCAAGAATTCATATGCTCAACAAATCCTCAAGAACTCTATTAACTCTCTCCATTTGGCCATCCGTTTGAGGGTGATAGGCCGTACTCAATCTAAGTTGTGTCCCCTAAAGCCTCTTGCAAGCTTCTCCAAAACTCGCTAATAAAGAAAGGGTCTTTATCACTCACAATGCTAGAGGGAACTCCATGAAGTCGGACTATCTCACGAACGTATATGGATGCCAAATAAGGTGTTGTCCTCTTACTCTTGACTGGAATGAAGTGGGCGCTCTTAGTCAAACGATCTACAATCACCCAAATACTGGTATTCCCCTTCCTAGATCGGGGTAAACCATCTATGAAGTCCATCGAAACACTATCCCACTTCCATTCTGGTACATCCAATGGTTGAAGCAATCCGCTAGGCCTCTGCTGCTCCACCTTAACTCTTTGGCACACAAGACACTTAGCCACAAACTCTGTACATCCTTCTTCATGGTACTCCAATAAAACACTCTCTTCATGTCCCTATACATCTTATCACCACCCGGATGAATAGTCATTCGATAATGGTGTGCCTCTGCTAGAACTGATCTCATCAAAATCGCCGGTGTGGAGGACACAAAGTCTTCCATCTCTCCTTAGCCACCCTTTACTATCTATGGAATAACGTTGGAGATGTCTAGAGACCTCTCCTATGCTAATCCTATCCAGAATATCCACAAGCTCTGAATCCTCTCATTGTCTTGAGCCAATATGATCTATGAGGGTAGGCTTAACCTCAAGTGTTGCCAACAATCTAGGAGTAATGTCCGTAGAGGGCTTAAAATCAAAGATGGAAATAGACTCTAGGCTTTTCCACTCCACGAACATTGGACTAATGGTTGCTCTCTTCCTAATATAACCAACCAAACCTAGGAAGCTTCTAACTTCGGTAGCGTTCTTAGGGGCCTTCCAATCCTATATTGCTACTATCTTAGCGGGATCCATAGCTAAACCTTCTCTTGAGACTACATGCCCCAAGAAACGCACCTCCTCACGCCAAAAGTGACACTTCGAAAACTTTGCTTTCAACTGATGAACACGAAGTGTACGAAGAACCTTCTCAAGATGAATAGCATGATCTTCCATACTCTTGCAAAACACCAAAATGTCATCAACGAATACTAGGAAATCTCGAAAAACACGACTCATTAGATCTACAAGATAGGCTGGGGCAATGGTCAGCCCAAACGGCATAAGCAACCACCCAAAGAATCCATCGGGTGTCCTAAATGTTGTCTTATCGATGCTATCATCAGCGACCCTTAGCTGATGAAACCCAGTGGCTAAGTCAAGCTGAGAAAATACTGAAGAGCCAACCAACTGATCGAAAAGATCGTCTATCTTAGGAAGTGGGTAACAGTTCTTCTTCATGAGCTTATTCAACTCTCTATAGTCTATGCAAATTCGAAGGGAACCATCTGCCTTTATAGCAAAGATGACTGGCGCTCCCCACTCAGATATGCTCCGTCTAATGAAGCCTTTCTCCAATAGCTCGCCAATCTGCTTACTTAACTCCTTCCTCTCCCTAGGAGCCATATGTCTCACGGTCAATGCCACTGGCTTAGCATTGTCATTCAAATAGATCCTAAAGTCGATCTCTCTCTTATGAGGTAGTCCCCTAACCTCCTTAAAAACGTCTGGGAAATCTCTAACAACTAGAACTGAATCTAACTCTCCTAGTGATCATCAAGGGAATAAAGGAAGCTCAACATGACTGACCCATGTGGGTCACAAGAAACCTTGAGAGTCCGTCCGCTACATGTCTCCAATCTAACAACTCTCCTCTCGCAGTCCAATATCACAACATAAGTGGATAACAAGTCCATCCTCAAAATCATCCCATATCCTGAAAATCCCAGTACATAGGCGTCACTATCAAACTCTATGCCCAGTATAAAAATTTTCAAACCCCTATAGATCATGGATAAATGTGTCGATCCTCCTACGGGGTTCGAAACAACTATAGGATCTATACTAGAGAAATATCTAAGTGCAAACAATCAATTAAGGAACTACAAATGAAAGAATGCGATGCTACAGAGTCAAAAAGTGTCTAAATAGGAAAATATGAAATAGAGATCAAACCTTCTACAGAGACTTTTCTACCTTGATCCGGTCCACTACTAGAAGGTGCTGCATCCAAATCCTGTACTTGCACCGTAGGTGCGCCTACTCTCCACCTCGTCCTCTGAGGACAAGCTTTACTAAGGTGTCCAGGCTGTCCACAGTTGTAACACCTTCTCTTCATTATGTCCTTCTTATAGTCCTTTGTGAAATGCTCAATCAATCCACAATTATGACATTTCCTGCCCTTCTTGATCTGTTCCTTCTAAGGTCCTCCTCATTTCTTCTTATCCTTCCACCACTACTTCTTAGAGTCTTCTGATTTAGGAACCTCCTTAACCTTTTCTTTCTTAGCAACATCTGATATAAGAGCCATTTCCATAAGTGACTCATACGTCGCTCTCATAGGTACATGTATCAATGCCAACCCTTGGAGGGGCTGGTTCAAACCCTTAGCAAACTTGATGACCTTCTTATGCGGTGTATTAACAAGCTCCATTCCGAACCATGATAACTCATTAAACTGATTTATATACTCTTCCACCGAAAGACTCCCTTGCTTCAGACTAATGAACTTCTCCAACTGCATGCTTTCCTCGGCTTGCGACAAGAACTTTCTCTCAAACCTTTCCCAAAATCCAAACCAACCAATGTCTCTACCCTCCATCTCCAAAATCTCCCACTAGTAAGAAGCCTCTCCCTTCAGCTGCCAAGATGCAAGCTGAACTCTCTACCGATCTTCCAATGCTAACAGCCCAAATATCCGCTCTGTATTCCTCAACTAAGCTCGTGCCTCTACGAAATCCTCCATGCCAGAAAATGTCTTGCCTCCTAGATTAGCGAATTTCTTGCATAGCTTAGAAAAATTGGCTGCTCCAAGTGGATTAACGAGACCTCCACCCATCAGTGCTGTATTGGGTGCTTGCCCTTGCACCTCTGGTGCCATAGCTGGGAGGTATCTATGGAACCAGCTAGGGACTTGGACACCCTCTGGAAGATTTGGGGTGTCCGCCATTCTATGCAAAGAAAAGAAAATTTAGGCTCGAAAGAAGGTTGAACTGGACTTTGAGGGGATTTTTATAAAAAATCTCTTATACTTGAAAACTATTTCTATAATAAGAGTTTCTTTCTGAAAAATACTTTTAGTTTGAAGATATGTTACCTTTTAAAAATACTTTACTTTTAAAACAAGTTTTTTGGAATCCTATAACCTTAGGCTATGATACCAAGTGAAACACCACACACCCCTTAGTATTCCCAAAAAGAACACACCAAAGGATATGGCGCATTATAGGTATAGCTAAAGCATCACAGAGACTAAGATTCACAAGACAATTAAGTAAAAGCAGCGGAAAACATTTAAGTAGTAACTCATTATTCAGAATTAAACTTCATAAAATAAATCATAAAAGCAGAATATGTCTTAAAAACAAAATACTCATGTCTTATGAAAAATACATCTCAGTCTCAGAATCAGAGTACAAAAATAATAACAATCATCCCTCTCATAAGTGCCAGTACATCAAAAGCCAAATGAAAAGAAAAATGAAAAGAAGAAGAATACATGAAAAACTCCAGGAATATATCTCCATGCAATCTGAATCTACTGTCCTCGACTATGCTGGCCTATGAGGAAAAGGGAAAATAGAGGAGTAGGTCAGACAATAAGTTTGGTGAGTGAAAGTAATTACTAGCATTTCTAAGCAAGATAAAGATAATAGACTTGTTAGTCCCTGAGGAGTTGGTTTTGATGACAACAACCTTACTTAGAATTAGATTATAAAATATATAATACTAACATTATTATGTAGATATATATAGATATGTTTGCAGGTACTAAAGAATGAAGAACTGTACAGTATAAAGATTCAAGATCAAAGATTGAAGATATTAAGATTCAAGACTCATGAGTATCAAGAATTTCAAGAGTTCAAGTTTCCAAGATAAGTTATATAGTTAGGAATATTGTTAAAACTCATAGAAAGGCACTGACATCTTAAAATCTATTTTATTCGTGGAATGGAATCCACTTCGTACTCGTTAAAGGGATGGAACCCTAAGTAGGATGGAACCTACGAAAAATCTAGTGGAACATCTTTTTGTATCCACTTACTTTTATTTCAAAATGATTTTCAAAATATATAGCTTGTTTTTCAAAATGATTTTAAATATTCCTGTTTAAAAACCAAAATCATCTATCCTGGTTTTTCAATATATATTAGCCTCAAAAATATCCTTTGTTTTAAATATCCTTAATTTTAAATATTTTTGATTTTAAATTATTATCCTAAAGTTTTTAAACTACATTTTTGATATTAATATATTTAGCCGTTTTACATATTTATACTTAAGATTTAAATATAAAAGTATAGAAAATTATTATATATATTTCAATATTGTTCTCTATAGTTATTTATGTATTATAACTATATATAAGTATATTTATAAAGTTTAAATATAAGTATAATATAATATAGAAATTATTTTCAAAGAAAAACAAATCACCAAAAAATACAAGGGCATGTCGACATGGTCACATGTACCCCTGTCGACATGGTGACAATTAAATTGTTTTTTAAAAAGAAGTGTCTATTCGCCACATCCCTTCACCAATGGACATGGCTATTGATCTATTATAAATAAAGGGTGTTTTCAACGAATTTTAATCACTTTTTCTCTGATTTAACTTCTCTTCTTCTTCTCGACTTTCTTATTTACAAATTACACCATTACTCTGCTGAAATCAATATCGAATCTAACTAGATAATTTCTGGTTTTGATTCTCTCCACTATCTCTACAAGATCCAAGTGCTAATCTGAGTTATAGACTTTTTGTAATCAATTGAGTGAGAGAAGGTGTGATTGTAGCCCTGGAAATCAATTGGGTGAACTTGTTGCTCCAGAAATCAAGTATCTCTACCCAGAGGATTGTGATTCCGGAGGGTGTACCTCGTAGCCTTGAAACCGAGGGTTGTATTTGTAAGAATTGTTTTTGAAAGGAAATCCGTACTTGTGTTGCAGGACTGGATGTAGGGTAACTCCAAACCAGTATAAAATCCGGTGTGTTCTTTCCTTTACTGCTTTTACTTTATATTTGCATCTGTGTTTGATTCTGTGTTCATATCTGTGTCTGATTAGTGTATACTTTGTTAACAAATTAAGATAAACTCAAAAAGATTAACAAATTTCTTAAAACACTATTCACCCCCTTTAGTGTTAATTCTAGCCTTAAGATCCTTAATCCGCATTCTAACAAGACTAAGCAACAGTTCTAGTTTAAAAAGAAATAAAGGAAAGATAAAAATTGCATAGAATACTGTTTGTCAGTTTGCTTTGATTATTTGCTTTGATTGTTTCGATTGTTTGCACTTGTCTTAAACTTTTTGATTAGGCTAAAATCTAAATTCTACCCTTTGATCGACCTATTCTATCTCTATTGTGCCACTGTGAACCAATCATGTTGGTCACAGCAAAAGACACCTCTTTAACGCATAGGACGTAGTAGCGAATTATTTAACCTAATCTATGCCGCACGCTGGGTCATCGCCGGTACACACTAACTGTCGCCCCCTATTTGACCCTTTATTTACCCTAATCAGCATAAGCATGCCCAGCCTCTCCTAACTGTTGTGAGACCATCAGTCCTAGTCCTGAAAGGGAATGCTGCAAGTATTGGTCCTAACAAACAATCTTCTAGTTTTGCGACCCTTGCCCAAATCCCCAGATTTGAGCGGCCACTTATTTACCCTAATCAGCATAAGCGTGTCCCAGCCTCACCTACTATTGCGAGACCATCAGTCCTAGATCAGAAAGGGAATGCTGCCGGTACGGGCCCCTACTTCTATATTTGCTTATTAACTTAATCCAAGATCTAAGTTTTAAAATAAGCCTCTTCAGTTATTTCTTTCTTTTCTAATTATAACCTATGTGTTATAATTGTTACTCTTCTATTTTCCCTTTTTAGTTATAACCACTTGCTATAATCATGCTTGCAAATATCCTAAATTTGTTTATTTCAGTCCATTTATATTTTATTTCAGTTTTTCTCATTTTACATCCAATTTCTGTAAATTTAGTGTTTTTTTATTTTAATACATATTAGCAAATTATTCTCTTTTTAATTTATTCACATAAAAAGGGATTAAATCTTTATAAAAAGAAACTAACATTTACAGGCTAAATTCCAACTTGAAACAAATGTAAATAATTGTAAATAACCGTGAATAGCTGTAAATAACTGTAAATAACTGAATAAGATAGCTGAATAAAAATAGACTGAAAAGAACTTCTAAAATTTACTTAAAAACTGACTGTAAATAAACTTACTTAAAAACTTCATCAAAATTGTAGAAAAACTACGACTATTGAGAATCCTATTATTTTAAATTATTTAAAAATCTAAAATAACTACAAAACACTCACCTCCGGTCCTTAGCTCTAGTCCTTGGCCTTCCCGGATCCACTTCTAGGGCATAGAATATTTTTATCAAAAAGATTTCCTCCCTAGAAATTTATTTCTATTTATGGTTCAGCCTCTGGCAATGAACCCAAATGGGATAAAATCTGAATGAGAAAAATAGCTAGGCCTAGGGTTTTATTTATAGTGTGACTTAGGGATCTCAGACCGTTGGATTTGAAGATTAAATCTGGTACAACCACGTTATAAGCTCTCTAGGAACCGTCGGATGCAGCTAAGAACGCACGAGATTTGATGAAAAAAATAAAATATGGTTATCGGCTCGTACCTGGGCGTTTTCACATCCAGGGTGTTAGGCGGGTCAACCTGAGGGGTTTGTGGGTCGACCCGACCCTAGTGAAGGTCGATCCCTAGGTCATTTGTATTTTTTTCTTTTCATTTTAGTGTATAAAATTCTGAATTCTTGTTTCTCTCATAACTTCTCCATACTGACTCGGATTTCAACAAGTTATATATTGAAATTGATCAGAAAATCGCCACGGACCCAATGCTTTAACTCTCGTAGCATGATTCTGACAATTTCACAAACTTATTTTATTATTTAGTTAATTCGTTAATTAATTATTATAGCTCAAATTTTGGGTTGTTACATCTGCCCTTGGTTTGAGGTCAATGAGATTAGTGCATGAACAGTCAAGTCTCATCCTTATGTAGTGATACTCTTCCTTGTCGGGTTTAAAGCTTGAGTTGGTGAATGGCAGTTGGGTTACACCCATCCTGAGTTTGTGCTCCCTTTGATAGATCAAAGGTTGGAGTAGGTGAATGAATGGTCAAGTCACATTCATTCCATGTTTGTATTATGGTGAAGCCATGAAATATAGAGTTAATGGATAAATGGTCGGATCATATTAGTCCTGGATGCACGGCCATGTCATGTTCGTTTTGGATTTGAACTTCCCTTTGTCGAATTAAGGGTAGGAGTTAGGAGACAGACAGTCAGGTCACATTCGCTCTAGGGTTGACGATGGATGGTCGAGTCATACCCATCTTGAAATTCATTCTTCCCCTGTCAGGTCAAGGGAAAGAATTTGGTAATGGATGGTCAGTCTTATCCACTCATTTTTTGGTTATGCTCCCCTTGTTGAGTCAAGGGGAAGAGTTAGGAGATGGACGATCATCACATCCATCTCGGTTATGTTTTGTGCCCTCCCTTGTGGGGTCAAGGGAAAGGGCTATGATATGGACGGTCGATCCCATCCATCTTGGATTATGTTTCGTTCCCACTTGTCGGGTAAATGGAAAGAGCTGGGAGATGGACGGTCAGTCACATCCATCTCGGATTATGTTTGGTGCCCCTCTGTCGGGTCAAGGGAAAGGGCTAGGAGACGGACGGTCAGTCACATTCATCTCAGATTATGTATTGTGCCCTCTTGTCGGGTCAAGGGAAAGGGCTAGGAGATGGATGGTCAGTCACATCCATCTTGGATTATGTTTTGTGCCCCCTATCGGGTCAAGGGAAAGGGCTAGGAGATGGACGATCAGTCACATCCATCTTAGATTATGTGTTATGTCCCCTATCGGATCAAGGGAAAGGGCTAAGAGATGGACGGTCAGTCACATCCATCTTGGATTATGCTTTGTGCCCCCTGTCGGGTTAAGGGAAAGGGCTAGGAGATGGATGGTTAGTCACATCCATCTCGGATTATGCTTTATGCCCTATGTGGAGGGCAAGAGGTAGTGCATGGATGGTCTTGTCACGTCCATGTTGGATTGGATTTCGAGCCTGCTGAGCCTCAGGTAGGGTGTAATCATAGGAAGAAGACAAAAAGCATAAGCATGACTACTATAAGATCTATTATGTTTAGGGGTAGAAGACTTTCTAGCTGGTGTGTTTTGGCAAAAATTTCGGGCATGAATTTGAGAGTGGACGGTTGAGTCACATCCACTTTGAATCACAACCTTGCCCTCGAGTCAAAGGCAAGAGTTGGCTAAGGAGAGGACAAATCACACCTATCTCGATAGAGCATTAATGGTCAGGCCATGGGCCATAGAGATTTGGTGGGCACCTGACTCTAGGTACCTGAACAACTACATTGTTCATATGAAGTTTCATTCGACTCGGTCGTGTTTCATGACTCATATGGCCCATAAAGATAAAGTTGCTTAAGTAGAAATAAAATTCATTAAAAATAGAAAATAACAGAGTCTGACTTATGAAAAAGTTCAAAGCAAATAAGAAAAAGAGTTTATTCTGGGATGAAATGACATCGTCACGCTTGCCATTTCGTTTTGCTTCGGCTCTTCTCAGTTAGATGATGACCGTCTACGGTCTAGTTTATAACCAGTCTTCCCTCAGGCCACCTAGGTCCGTCAGCACTAAGAGCGACCCATCCTCGCTGGGGGTCGGATGTCCCCTGCCCGCCATCATGTGGGGCATTCACAAATTGTCGGAGCCATTTATTCTGGATTAGCTCTTCGATCATATCTTAGAGGTGTCTGCATCCGTTTTTGTCATGACCATAGGTCTCGTGAAATCTATAGAACTTTCCAAACTTCCTCTAGCTTTCAGTCGATTCTCTAGGGGTTGGTTTCCTGTATTGCTTCAAGTTGCGAGTGGCTAAGTAAATGTTTTCGATCGAATCATTCAGGAGGGTATATGTGTCAAATTTCGGGACTCTCATATCTTCTAGAATCTAAATTCTCATCTGGGGTTCCTCTACGGCCCTTGTTCTGATTACTGCTCTTGTTCTGAACATTCACAACTATGTTCCTAGAATTTTCTCTAGATTGTTTCATGGCAACGTTGCTTTGAATTCCTTTGACCTGATGGCCTTTTCTATCCCCTTGTCTAGTCTGTAGAGCCTCCTCCTTGCTCAAGTACCGAGTAAAAGCAATCCAAGGTGGAGGGTGGCTTCCTTGATAACCATTCTCCGAAATCTTTGTTGGGGTGAATTTCCCTGATCAAAGTTATTAAGATGATATTTTCCTGAGGGTTGCTCACCTTAGTCATTACGGTATTGAACCTCTATAGAAAATCCTTGAGTGACTCCCTCGGTCCTAGGAATAAGCTAGATAAATACACGACATCATTGGGGTGAGTCGTGTGCATCTTGAATTGCTCAATAAATTTCCTTGCCAGTTGGTCAAATGATGAGATGGACCTTGGTGGTGGTCGAGTAAACCACGTGGTCACTACTCCTAGGGAAATAGGAAAGCATATGCATTTGATGGCATTCATAGCCCTGGTCTAGGATATGTCATTCCTGAGTATAAGGGCATCGTCGGCATGTTGAATCTCTGCGGGTATTCTATGCATAAAATTGCTCCTGTGAAAGGATTCCGACTAAGGGAAATGCCTCAGTCGTCGCCAGCTTGGTTCTGGCTTTCTCTCATAAGCCTTCGTACCATTGCAGTCAAATCTAGTCCTTGAATGGCTGTTAGGTTGAGGTAGTCATAATCTACTCCTTGTGCTTGGCCCGGTAAACGATCTATGTTTATGACTTATTGTCTAGGCTCTTCAGGATCTGGAAGAATCATTTGCCTAGAAATTCCGTGTTCGTTCCTT
This sequence comes from Allium fistulosum, assembly GCA_030737815.1. Taxonomy (NCBI): domain Eukaryota; kingdom Viridiplantae; phylum Streptophyta; class Magnoliopsida; order Asparagales; family Amaryllidaceae; genus Allium; species Allium fistulosum. Next base: position 405,614,295 of record CM060908.1, on the reverse strand, counting down.
ATGGGTAATTCAGCAGCAAACTCTCGACTTTTGACGCCCTGGTCAATCATAATGCACGCACGCGGCATGCAATTACTGAGTCGAAGACATAAACCCCGATGAATGGGCTTTGCACTGACCTCCAAGTGGGACCGGTACCGAACCCCAAAGTGGGAATGGTACCGGTTCTCGTGCCTTGGTTAGGATCGGTTCTCAACTCCTACCTTGACATCCTAGCTTCATATGCATCCGTCTATTGCCTTTTGTTCCTCCGGAGGTAGTCAGATGATGAGGAACTTCCTGATTCCAAGTACTGAGGAGATGGCTCTCTCCTAGTCCTTCTACGTCTAGTGTTTGGTTGTTTCATCAAGCTCCCATTCCCATGGATTTGCCAGTTTAGCTCTGCACGGCTATCCTATAGTTCTTCCATCATCCTTTCAAAGTCAATCCTGGTGATGGGATCTGAGGGATTCTGGGTATCCATGAGATCATGCCGTGGAGCTTCATCTAGAATTTGATTGTCAGCGTTCTCTACTCCATCAGTAGCTCTTGAGGAGGCGACAGCTTTGTCTTTCCTAGGGGCCATTGAAGATAGCTTCCTGTAGACTTTGTTCAAATATGAGTAGTAGGAAAACTAGTTGAGAAGGAATTGAATCTCTTCCTTGGATTTTAGGCAATCCAATAGTAGACAAGGATCCAAATAGCCTGAGAGTCAGGTTCCTAGTGAAAGCACCAAAACGTTTGAACCAAAAGTTGGCCAAACACCCAAAGATTATGTAGAGAAAAAAACTTAAGAAATATAAATGAAAAATAGGAATGAAAAGAGACACAGTCATTTATAGTGATTCCGCAAAGCAAGGCCTACGTCCACTTTAAGATTTTATTGCTGATTTACAACTTGGGGGCAGAAGTTCTTAGGACTCGGTACAAATCCGACATTTAGAATTTTAGAGTTACAAGAATATTAAAGTAGAGAAGAGTTAGAGCCAAAAGATTTTGAAAAATGAGCCCTACTTTCCTATTTATTGAGGTAGAGAGCCTAAAATCTCGCACCAAATATCTCATAGCCATTAGCCATGATATAGACTAGTTCTCCCCAAAAAGTAAGCGCTACCTCAGCAAGAGCTGGGAGTCAGTACTAATCCCCAACTTCATCATTCTTGGTGACTTCAACACCTTACTTCAGATCGACTTGTTGTTAGCTTTATGATTCCATGGTTGTTTGCACCAATATAAGCTTGCTTCTGAGTCGCAATAATAGAGTTGAAGGATAACAAAATTGTAGTTTCAAGCAATCATGGAGATCGATGGAGAATTGCATTGAACAGCAAATCAACTTTGGAAATAGGCTATTGGCATCAATATAGGCATGTAGGTAGAAGATGGGGTCAACCTAAGCCATATTTGGGAGTCAGTACCGATCCCTAGGTGGGAGTCGGTACCGATCCCCAACTTGGGGGGTCCCATTGTTGTGTTGTCTTGATTTGGGTTGTTTTGGCTTTGGTTGAACTTGCTTGGAGTTTAACCTGCAAAATTTGAGTGTTTGCTTGGGGCTTGACTTGAGATTTTCATATTCCGAGTTTCGCTTCGCCTGCTTGGAGTCAAACCCGACATTTTTGTATGCTTGACCCGAGCTTTCAGGAGTCGATGCCGATCCTTGCGTAGGACTCGGTACCGACCTATAACTTGGGATTTCGGCATTGTTTGCTCTGGGTCACGCTTGGAGTTTTTCTACGGCTATCCCGCTTCGAGTCATCCCTGAGGATTTTGTGGGTTTGCTTCGAGTCAACCCTTCTAAAAACCTAAGTTTCCAAAATTTCAACTCTCTTCGCTCATTTTTTATATTTCTTTTTTTCTTGCCTTTTTATGATATTACCAAAGTTCTTGGATCATTTCTCCGTCATTCGCTCGTCCGAGTCGATTATTTAAGTCTGTTTGAATACTGCCTGGTCAAAAGGCTGGATGACAATTAATTAATTATTAAGTAAGTGTTTAATTATGATAAATTAATTAATAAAAGGTTATTATAAGTTAAGTATTTCTTAATTAATAATGAAGTTTAAGTTAAGACTTAACTAAGATTTAATTATTATTTAATAATAGGTTTAACTTGTAGTTAATTATTTAAAAGACATTTAAGTTTTTAATTTCTTTGTTTTCCAAGAATCAATTTTTTTAAAGGCAACTTCCTTTTACAAAAGAATAGTTTTGAACATAAGGGATTCGATTGTCGACACCATTAAGTTACTATACAAATGTGAATAAGTTATACTAAAAAAATGACATTTGTTTAGTATAATAAAATACCATTCTGCTATCATTTGATTAGATAAAATATAAATGATATTTGTTTAGTAGAATAAATCACCACTCTGCTATAATTAAATTAAGTAGATTAGTTGGACATCCAGTTGGAAGAATAAACCCCTATTCTACTATTATGTTGATTTGGACATTGAATTTTATGCCAGTATATTCATATTGGATAAGAGATGTTCTCTAATTATGTACAGTTGTTAATTGCCTTTGCTTTTGTGCTCACCCTTGTGTTTTGTGATGTTTGAATGGAAATGTTATTCTCTTTGAAATATTTTGTTAAATCTTATGCATGGGTTTTACAAAGATAATTAATTGTTTAAATAAAGATGGTGTAAAATAAATTAATTATTTTAATAATTAGGTTTTGAAATTAATTGATTATTTTAATAATAAGGATTTAAAATCAAATAATTATTTTAATAATGGCTTTTTAAAATTGATTAATCATTTTAATAATGTTTTTTAAAGATAATTAATCATTTAAACAAGGATGTTTTAAAGTTAATTAATCTTTTTAAATAGTGTCGTTTTGAAGAAATTAATCACGAGTAAAGCTAATTGATTATTTAAATAAAGATGTTTTGAAAATAACTAATCCTTGATTGAAGTTGATTTATCATCTTAAGTAATGATATTAAAGGAAATTATTAGTTTTAAAAAGGTAATTAATTTGCGTTAGAAGTAAATCAATTCATTTTGGTAAAGTTGTTTAAGATTAATATTATTGTAACGACATGGAAATTCACCGCTTTGATTTGTGAATATTTAATTAATTTTAAATATTCAAATAATGGGTTTTATAATTAAAATAAAACTCTATTAAATAATAAATAATGATGTTGAAATAGTTTTCCAAATTTATTTACAAAAATATATAGTTCGAAGAAAAATCGAAAATGTGACCGGAATTCGTTTTCCGATTTTTCGACTTTTCGTCTGCTAAAAGTTATCGAAAATATTATGAAATCTTTAATATAAGTATACACATTTATAAGTAAGTTAGTATATGTATATATGTGTGTGTTAGTGTATGTATATATGCATTCATACCTAAGTATATAAAGTTTAAAATAAAAATATAAATGTCACATCATTAGTAATATTAAGTAAAAAGAGTACTTAAACATGTTTGCATGGAAATAGGAAGAGGGAAAAAGGATGTGGGCATGAGTACATGAGGTGGAGGAGGCTAGGTGAGGTTGCAAGGGGGTAGCGAAGGGTAAAGGACAAGGGCATTTAGGTAATTCACTTTTTCTCTTGCTTATAAATAGCCCTTCACTTCTTCAAATTTTTCCTCCTTTTCATTTTATCATATCTTCCTCATCTCTTATCCTAATGGTGAAATTATTTTTTTGAAACTGTAGAACATTCTAGTGAATACAACTTTCATTTGTACCACTTCTTCAAATTTTGAGCTTAGCCATGTCAAAATATCATTTTTTGTAGTGTTTTCGGACCCATGTTTTCAAGTCTGAAAATACTTCTTCTTATTTTGACCATATCTCTCTCAAAGAAAACCCAAATTGAGTAATTCTTATTTCTAAACAGTAGAGAAGATAATTTATAAGAACATTCTCTTTGACAACTTCTCCATATTCCGAGAGTAACATAGCCAAAAATCCAAGAGAAGATGACTAAATTTTTGGTCCAGTTTTGTGATCCGAAGTCCCTCCACCTCTCCAAAACAAGTCCTCACCTCACCTTTACAGGTCATGGCTGAACCTATTTGTGGCATTTAGCCACCAAAATCTTGTCTTTCCATAAGTAGCTAGGAGCTAGGTGGTCAGAAAAGTTGGTGAAGTTCTAAAATAGGTTGGATAGCTTAAGGTGACAAAAATCTTGCTTTTATATAAACTTCTAAACTTTAAACTATTAGTGACCTTGGTTATGAAGTATGTTGCTTGATTTGTTGGATGTTGATGTATATAGACATATTGCTTGGATATTTTATGACTTGAAGTTTGAAGCAAAAGTTAGTAAGCGAATGTTGGTATGGTTTGTAGTTAGAATTCTTGACTTGTTGTATGTGATGGTGATATATTCATATGTTGTGCTCATGAACCTAGGTTTGTAATTTTTCTTTGGATTTTCCATGCTAAGAAAGTTAGTGGTAAAGTGGTTAGTCATGACACTGAAATCTCTTGGTTTGCTAACTTGTTTATTTATGGATTTTTTCAAGAAAAGTTTATAAAGTTTTAAACTTTAGTTTATGTTTTCAAAAATCTATATTCAAGTTTATAAAAGTAAGTCAAAATGATTAGTAAAGGTCTTGGAAAGTGATTTGAATTATAAATCAAGTTTTGAAAATTACAGATCCTATAGCGATAGTCGCTATAAATGCAATTCGTGAAAGTCGAACTCTTTTTGAATTTAAAACATTTTAACTTAAGTACCTTTTTGAAAAGTGTTTTCAAAACTTAATATAAGTTTTTAAAGTAACTAATATTGGTTAATTATTTAAGTATTTATTTAATTAATGATTAATTAATTAATTAAGGTAATTAGCACTTAATCATTTATTAATAAAGGTAGTTAGTACTAAATTATTGATTAAGTAGGTTAATTATAATTAGTTAATTAATTAAAGATTTTTTATTAATCGATAATTTATTTAAGGATTAATTTGTGTTTAATTATTAATTAATGATTAATTAATTAATTATTAAATAAAGGGTTTAATTAATTACTAATTAAGTTAAGTTTTAATTAAAACTTAATTAAGATTTAATTATTTTAATAAAGGTTTAATTATTATTTAAGTTTTAATTAAGTATAATTTAATTATTAATTAAGATTAATTAATAGATAATGATTTATTTAAAGATTAACTATTTTAAATAATATTTAATTGTTATTTAATTATTTAAATAATAGTTAATTATTAATTAAAGGTATAAATTATTAATAAATAAAGAGATTAAATGTTATTTAATTAGTAAATAAACGTTTTAAAGTTTAAACCTACTTTATTTCTAAAAGATCAGTGTTGTTCTGAAAGCAAACTCTCTTTTAAAGCATATTTTATCTAAAGGATTTTTCTTTGTCGATTACCCTTAAGTAATCCCAATTGAATATGAAATCCAATGACATATGTTTAGCAGAATAAAACACCATTCTACCAATTAAATTGTAATTGACATCTTTTTAGCAGAATAAAACTCTGTTCTGCTATCATTTGGTTAGATAAAATATAAATGACATCTGTTTAGCAGAATAAATCCCTATTCTACTATTATATTGTTTGGACATTGAATTGTATGCCAGCAGATTAATATTTGATAAGTTTTGTTTTCTATATGTGCATAATGTTATTTTCTTTTTTATATATCCCCATACTTAAATTATGTGATGTTTGAATGGAAATGGTATCCCCTTTGAAGTATTTTATTAAATCTTGTGCATGGATTTTATAAAGATAATTAATTATTTAAATAAAGATAGTTTAAAATAAATTTATTATTTCAATAATAATGTTTTGAAGTTAATTGATTATTTTAATAATAATTATTTAACATTAATTAATTATTTTAATAATGGTGTTTTAAAATTGGTTAATCATATTAATAATGATGATTTAAAGATAATTAATTATTAAGACAATAATGAGACTAAGATTAATTAATCATTGTAACAACGATGCTTTCAAAATTAATTGATCATTTGAACTAATGATGTTTAAGGCTAATTAATTATTTATGAAAGTTAATTTATCATTTTGCTAATAATGTTTTAATATCAATTTATCACTATAATAATAATGTTATAAATTTAAGTAATCATTATGTTAATGATGGTTTAAGATTAATTAATCATTTTAAATAACGAAGTTTTAATGGTTATTTGTACCAAAAATTGGCACAAACACCAAATAGAGGTTTTATAGAGAAATAAATGAGGAATAATAAATGAAAATAGAGGAAACAAGCAATTAAATAACATGAAATAAGCAGAACAAGAACACAATGATTTATAGTGGTTCGGCGTTGAATGTCTATGTCCACTTTATAGAAATAACTTTATTTATCACCTGAATAGCTGAGTACAGAGGGATGGATCGGTGTAGAACCCTTAGTTACAAAAAAGCAACAAACAGTGTAAAGATCCCCAAAATGAACAATCAAGTCTATATTTATAGGGGAACACGATGAAATATCTTTCTGAAATTTCGACAGCGGAGTCTCCAAATCCAGAAGAAGTCACAGTATCGATTGCGAGTCCCATTTCATTTATAATAACGATCAGTACTGATCATTCTATGAGTTCCTTTTGGCATGCGATCGATATAGTGGGCTCCACTCTTTAATATATTGATGTTCCCAAAGTTTCATGCATAATTGACTTGTAGATTTTGAGATATCGATCGTTTCCGTTGAGTTGAACTGTAATATCGATACAGTACGATCCATAATTAGTGAATATGGATCATTCCCGATCCATTTTCAGTAAATGGTATATTTTTATCGTTCTATTGACTCCATCTTCTGCTTTTGCATCGCTGTTGCTTCATATCATCATTTGTGCCTGACTCTAGGCTTCGTAATTAGTAATCTAAGTTGTTGGTCCCGATGACAGTCGAGTCTAAATTGTGCAATCAGTTCGAATATAGCCGTACCAAAAGACTGGATAACACTTGCGCTCCAAAGTACGTCTTGTTTCAACATGACATGCTTTGAGTCGATGCAAGTTAGAGTTGTCGAAAAAGAATCCATCTAGTTTTCTGAACAGTAGTCATCCCTTCGATGAATTGCTTTCCTTGAAGAGTCGTATCTCTTTCTGTTTGACATGATGATCGATTGATTTCCAATAGTATAAATTCCGGGTCACATCTTGATGGTGATAAATTAATTCTTCGTTTCATTGAATCTGCAGGCCTCGGCTAACTGGTTCAAATTTTCCTTCAATTAATACAGATGAGAACTCAATTTCTGTTGATTTCAAGAAATCGAAATTTTTTAGGACGTACACTAGCATGTATATTCATCCCTGACTCCCAATCACGATTGCACGTTCACGGGTCATTGTCAACTTTCTGCATATGTTTCACCTCCTTTTTTAGATGGATTGGCATGAATCCATCAAGTAAATGGATCGTACTTGATCCATTTTTAATATGGATCGAGTCAAATTTTTTTGAGATTGGATCATGTCTGATCATCCTCCCCTCTCTCTTTTTTAACCCGAGAAAAATATGATGGCTCGTTCCAAAGCCATTAGTTTTGGATCGTACATGATCCAAGTATATGTTGAACGAACCAATTGGGATGCATATTAAAGAAGGATCGGCATACATCCATCACAGAACGATCGCACCCGATCGCTTCTTGATTTGGCCATTTGATTGAACTGCAGGCTTTGTTGGTTCGGTCCACTCTTTGGTATAAATATGGAATACTTAACCTTTTTCATTTCTTCACTTCATTTTCTATTGTTGTTATCTGAACCAAAAAAGAAAACCCCATCATCATCTTCTCCTTCACCATCGATCCACCGAGCTTCCCGATCCAACTCCATACTTTTCTCGTAACCATCTTCATAGGTCAGTCCGACTCCTTGCTACATCAACCATCACCGCTGTCATCTCCTACAGATCTTGTTTCATAATCGAATCCAAGTCTCCCCCGCTCTTCAATTTTTGACATAGGTAGGTCCAACTTCTCTTCCTTGTAATAATTTAGTGACGAGGTGATGGGATCTCGTTCTAGTTTGCATGATTCACTTATGTTGGTTCGATCGGTCGTAACGAAGGGGGAAATGATGATGATCGGGTCGAGTTGTTTATGTTGTTGTGATGGTGGCGGTGGCGTTTGTGTTGTGAAATGGAAGATGATGTCAAGTTTTTGGAGATGGTGATGAAGCAATTGAAACGATCGTGGTTGAGCCAATCATTTACTTTAGTGGTTGAGGGGATATTCAAAATGAAATTCTAGGAATGATGGCTTAATGGTGACCGCAGTGTTGAGAACGATCATTTCGATGGATTGGTACTTGAAAAATGAAAATGAAGAGAAATTGGACTGATCATTTCTAGTAGGGTTTCGGTCAAACAATTTTTGGATCGGTGGTTGGAGATTTGAAATGGAGTAAAGTGTGGAACCGAAGCTGAAGGTTGGATCGGTTGCAACGATCAATATAGATAACGATCGGTTGGAGTCGCTAGAACGATCGGTTGTGACATCATCGTGTAGAAACGATCGGTTATGCACATTGGGATGGATCAGTCATAACATTATTAACGATCGGTTATTGGTTTAACTTTGATGAACATACTTAATATCCTCAAATCTAAATTAGAACTTTGTGATGAGCCTCGGCCTTGAACCCTTGAATGGTCGTACATGACTTAAAAAATGAAATGGACTACATATTCAGACGTATATGAAAATTGAACTGTGGAATGAACTTGAATAATCTTCTGCATATTTATATTTGTTGCCTATGCCTTGGGAAGATTTTTGAAGCTCATTCACTCTGGAATGCATAATTTGAACTTTAACATGCCAACGCTTAGACTAAATCCTTAGCCAGTGACGTACAGAATCGGTTGAGAAGATCAGCAATGATGGTCACTACGATCGAACCTCGGAGTCTCGTCATAGTCATAGTCTTTACTTCTAAACTATTTTTCACTGCATTGCAGGACACTACACCACTCTACACTAGCACACACATTGCACGGAGAAATAGGTTATGTTTTCCAATGATAATTATCTATTGAGTTTAGTAATCATGGGCTCCAAATGCTCGGGGCGTTTAGCTGCCATGTCTTCTGGACAGCCTTTACAGCAAAACAATACAGGTGTCGAATCGAGCTCCGTGACTGCTTTTGATAGACTCTCCCTCGAACATCAAGCTGAACAATCGAAAATTTCCTGTCCATTACCCAACCTTTTCTCCGTCGTTCCTGTCCTTCCAGCAGAAGTGATAGACCCTGCTCCCGACACCCTAGAAATCAAGATATTTTTGGAAGATCCGGAGGATTCCGTGGCTTTGAAAATTAATAAAGCCTCTCTTTGTAGAATTTGTACTAGACATAGGATTCCGTTTAATGATGTGCGAGTCCCGACTAGGAATGATAGAGCTTATATGCGCTCTAAGGGGTTCACTGCATGCAACAAGTTCATGTATTGGGCAGGGTGCATCCCACCCTTTAATTCTTTTATCCAAAAGGTGCTATATCATATGAGGTTGGCATCGGCACAACTGCATCCAAACAGCTATGCCTTGCTAAACTGTACCTATATGGCATTCATGGAGTTTTTATTTCATCCTCCAACTCCTAAAGACATTCAAATTCTTTTCACCTTAAAGCGACGAAAGGGAAGCGTTTTATGCACATTTCTCAAGTCGGCCAAGAAGTGTCGGATCTTGACTGGTACTTGGAACAAGTTGAGCGCTTTCAAAAGCGAGTGGTGAAACTTGCCATACGGTGGTTATAAGGACTTAAGTATTACTCCTTGCTTAATTTCTTGAGTGCTTGTATCTAGGTCGTGTCCTGAGTTAAGAAACTTTTCTGGTTTGTGTAGGTTTGTATCCACGACGCAATAGAAAACAATACATAGACGCGTTCTTGGCACTAAAAAGGGTTCCATCAAAAGATAGAGACATTGAGAATCTCCTTACCGATGAATGCCTCATTACTTACTACCTGGTGGAAGAGGGTCGTAGCATAGGGCTACCGGTCAGCTGGAGTTATAGTGACCGAGTAGTGGGATGCAGATGATGATAAAGGCTGTCAAGTTGATCCAGTCGTGCCTCCAGTTGAGGGGACTCAGGAAGCTATCGATAAAGATGCAGCAGGAGATGAGGGTGACGACCTCGGTGGCGATGACGTGGGTTCTAGTTTCGGGACTGTGGTCGGATCGTCGCAAACCTCACAGTCCTCCACTCTCGAAAAAAGAAAACAAAAGAAACTCGTTTATAGGTTCCCTAAGAGTCAACTCTTCAAATAGCCCAAGCTATCCATCGCCCCTCAGGTTATTCCGGTTCAGTCCGCTTCTCAACCTTCAGAGCACTTGGACAAACATTTAAGGCATTATCTGATCTTCCAATGACAGATGACGTTGATGCCTTTCATTTTACTGACATGAGCGTCTACGGATCAGAATATCCTTCCAGAGCTGGGGCTAGAAACCATCCTACCACTAGTGGAGAGGTTACTCCTGCTAGTAAAACTTCAATAATTGGTCCATTGGAGGGACTCAAGGGCACGCACATTCGCACGCACTTCACAATATTGCATTGCACTTATATCATGTCCTTTAATACTTAGAGCCGATTCATTCTTTGTCTTTCTTTGCAGAAACAATGGTAAGGAAGAAGCACATGTTTTAGTCTCTACAGGAAATATCATGCCAGAATCTTGGTTCTCGCTCGAGCTCATACTACCAAGGTAGTGATCGTGAATACGACCTTGGCTATCGCTCTAGTCGGGATCAGGATTACTAGAATAGAGGTGATAGAGACAGATATTCCCATGATAAACATTGATCCAAGTCTAGATCTCCTCCTCTTAAAGATTCAGGCAACAAGATCGCCGTGACGAGGTTCCTCCTATTGACACCTCTCATGGTCCCCCTTCCACTTCAGTTTTTTCACAGTCCGTTGTTCCATCTCGTCCTTAGCAACCCAACGATCGTCGGCGTCATAGTGAGCATGATGTTCACCAATAAAGGCGGGGCAAAGAAAGCGCTGACACCTGTCACTAAAGCTCAATAAGTCGATGTCGCTGCTCGTATGGCCCAACTTAAGTCGGATTTTTCAAATGTATGTCTCGATGGATTTTTTCTTTGAACCTAATCTTAAGAAAGTTCCTGAAAAAGTCCAGCAAATGACCATGGATTGTGTGAATGATATTCATATGCAGTATAATGAGTGCATGAGAGCAGTGGAGAGGATTTCTAAAGTATCTTGGAGAGAGCGGCAAAGATTGAGAAGTTGAAACGTCAAGAGGCCCAAGACTAACGGATCATCGAGACTCTAACCAATGAGTTAGAATCTTTAAGGAGCTCACAGGAAGAGGCTGAGAGAAAAGTAGAAATGACCATCAAGGAACTTGAGGATGAGAAAGCCAGGCACTTATCCAAGGTTGAAGTGCTTCATTGTTGGAACCATAAAATGGTGTTAGAATGGGATGCAGCCCAAAGAAGCGCAACTGAATACAAAACTAAGTTTGAGCGCGAATCTAAAGATAAAGAGGCAGTGCTGAAAATCGACCAAGGCGCCTGTGATGTATTGGTTACCATCAGGCTTGAAAGAGAAGTGGCTGTCAAAAAGGATAAAGACATTGATGCCCTCGTTATATGAGAAGTGGAGGCCACGGAGGAGGTTATGGAAGAACAAGATCCACTACTTACTTTTTACAACGTCAACGTCCGAAAGCACAGAAACTTGGAGTGTCTCCGGTGTGACTACTCTTACCATCTTGTACATGCTTAGGAATATCTTGTTCAAGAGGAGAAAAGGCCCTCCGCATTGAAGAAATTGATCTTATGAGGCTGGAGGGTGAAATTCTATTAGGTGACAAACTCAAGATTCTACATGAAACCCAGCTTATACTCCAAAAAGAGCACGCTACAACCTCTCAACATGAAGCCGGTGAAGGTTTCGGATCTATGTCACACAATGTCACAGATGACCGGAATTCGGTGACCCAAGCTATTCCTAACACTACAATGGATTCTTCTATCGAGCCTGGTCACAATCCGAAGAAGCCGCATGTTGCTACGTCTAGTGGGTTCTCCCCGATTATGGAAGGAGGTTTCGGTGGCACTTTGGCTCACGTGGGGGACCAATCTGGAGACGGTATTTCATTAAACTCACATGTCCTTCAGAAAGCCGGAGTGTCCCTAGTCGATATATCTAATCTCTTTAGTTATGTTTCCTCAGCTTTAGATCTGATGGCTGCAGTTCCACCTTTTCCTCAAGAATCTTAACCATGACCTCAGCTGCCTACAATGGAGTCCATTATTGTCATGGCTTCGGCAACAACCCAAGATGGTCTGGAAGAGGAAGCTTTTATGATCGATGAGCACTTGGTGGACGCTTTGTTGAGTGAAGAAAGCAATCCGCTGTAGGATCAATTTCACCCTAGAGGAGGGTGAATAGGGTGATACTATCAATTATAAAAATTTATTGCGGAAGTATATAAAATAATTTCAACACAGATCACAGAATAATAGCAGCACAGATAATAGCAGAATAAAAACAGAACACACAGATTTACCCAGCTTCGGCAAAACCCTGCCTACGTGCTGCCCCAAGGTTTCTACTAGAAATTAGATAGTCAGACGCTTACACACGTAAACTCACGACACCCGCTATCGACTAACCTAACTCTACGCTCAAAACCCTACCACAACTCAGCCACTGATTTGCGAATTCTCAAACTACGCCACGTAGTTTGTCCCCTAGTCACACGACTAGAATTTACTCAAGTTTAAAAGAGAAAAATACAAATTAAAACACAAATTAAAATCAAAACCCTAATTTTAAATATTAAAGCCCAAAGAATAGATTATGAAGCCGGCCCAAAATATTATCAAGTGATTAAAAAATTCGCCCCTCTGTATTTTTTACTCTGGTCTGCTTTCCTCTTTGCTTGTAAAAAATGGCTGCTCCTATTTGTTTGTTCGTCGCTCTGAAATTAGGGCTTTGAAATAATCAAAGTCGTCGTCTGATTGTAAGTCGATTACAACTGCTATTTCTCTGACTTGCTTCGGCAATCGACTACTTCTTCAATTCGAACAAGGCTCCTTCGATTTGATCGAGTTCGACTCCTGGCTTCGGTATGTAATTTATGCCTTTTTTCTTCTTCTGATTTGCTTGCTTGAACTCTATCAATGATTCGAGTTGTTGATATAATCTTCTCTGTTATTTCTTGAACTCGAATGATTTTAAAAGCCAATGATGTTATTGTTTATATAGAGTTTGATCTCCTGTAATCTCGTTCTTCTGATAATTGTTTGAATTCGTCTCGGCTGTACGATTTTGCTTGGATGTTTATGATGATTTCTGACTTTGTCAATTTCGTATATTTGTTACTTGATTCCCATGGCTTGTTTTGATTTTGCTTGGTCATCACGGTGTTGAATTCTTTGACACTTGATTTTAATTTCGTTTTTCATTCTCTTTGACTTCGATCTCACCGCCTCGACTTGAATTTGCAAATTGGCACTGTCACTGCTAGTATGACTTCGACATTGTTTTGATGCTCTGGTCTTTGACTTCTTAACTTGAATATGTACTTGTAGTCTTCACTGGTGCATGTTGCCAGGCTTGAAGTTTGCATTGTTTTCACTGTGTAGCCTGGTCCTGCCTTTGTACATATGAGCCACTGGTGTATATTCATGTTCATATGTTACTGTCTATGTATATTTGCATCCTCATGTATCTGATATGATTGCATGTCAACTTGACATATATATATTGTGTTGTAGCCCCGAGCTCTGTGTATGTTCACATGTATGTTACATCATCTTGATGTTGCCAATTTAGTCTGGTTTGCTTATGAACTGGTTCATGCTTTGTTGACGAGCACGTTCTCTCGAGTCTGGTTTAGGTCTGGTTTTTGATGTCGAGGCTGAAGCATTATTGCTTGTTTCATTATTTTGAACTTTTACATTTTTAATTTGCACCTGAGTTGAATCCAGCCTATAGCTCGGGTTTGACCTTGTGCTCGTATCGTGATTTAACTTGATTTGAACCCGACTTTTAATTGGGTTTGACCTATGCTCACCTGTCCCTGTAATTTTATCAAGTGTATATTGGTGTGTACGGCCTTGTGGCATATACAGTGATACACTGTGTATGTCACAAGCTGTTCGTGTATGATGAATTCAAAATAAAATGATGACGAACAACCCAAATAACTGAGGCAAATAATATTTTTTAAATCACATTTATTTTACACCGCAAAAATATTTTATTTTCAATTTTACTGCGTCAGTGTATATTTTTGCAGATAGCTCAGATGCTGGATTCAATCTGGACTGGAGTTGAAGATAAATACGAGTGAATGAGTGATGTAGTGAGTTGCATTTGTAAATGTGAATTGTATAGTGACAACTTGTATTGTAACTGAAAATTGTATATATATATATAGTGAGAGCTCAAATTTGTACTACTCAAAATTGTAATAAATATTTGTTTGAGTAAAATATCTGTTTGAATTTAAATTCTGTGTTATTTATTTTATTCAGTAAATATTTATTAATTATGTGAAAAATAAAATAGTACATTAACAAATACATTTAAATGAATATATATATGTTTATTATCATCAAACAAAAATCATATAATCGCATATTCAACAATCTCCCCCTTTTGATGATAACAAACATATATTTAAGATTTCGAATTTATTAAATGTATTTGATCATTCAATTTGCTCCCCCTATTTGAATGCTCCCTCTCTACACAAGCTCCCCCTTCATATATGCATGTAAAAAATATGCAAATGAGCCTAGATGCAATTAGAAAATATTTGACCTTTATTTGCCAAAATCTTAACTTTTCTCTCCCCCTTTTGTTATCAGCAAAAGAGTAATAGTGTTAGAAAAATAGAGATAAAGTGATAGACATTAATACAACATTAATACTCAATTGAGTATAAATATTAAATTTCAATAAAAAAACAAACAAAAATCATAAATACTCTGTTTGACGCATATTCCACTTTAGAATGATAGGGATGATGTCACTATATAAAACAATATAGTTGTGTCTATTTGTGGTATATTTATATCAGGAATTTGAATATCTACTAACCATGCATAACCATTAGGACTTTTAAATGAGATTAGTAGTATTCCAAATTTAAAAAAAATGAATTCAAGTATCTTCTAACCATGCATAACCGTGAGGACTTTTAAATGGGATTAGAATCAACTTGTCTATTTAATTAATCAATTTTGATATGTGTTCCATACATGCATAACCGTGAGGACTTTTAAATGAGCATGGAAGCACATAATCAAAATCCAAGTAATTCACTCATGCATAACCGTGAGGACTTTTAAATGAGAGTGAATACTTTGGATGTTTTTATTTAAAAAAATAATAAAATGAAAAACAAATGATTCCTGTTTAAAATACCACATATTGACATTCTATATTGGATTTTGATGAGTGATGGTTGATAGAAATATGATAGAAATAGAAATGGTCATGGAATTTTTACCAAACAAAAGTTTTCATAACTCTTGTTTAAATTTCTAAAGAAATTTACTAATTATACCATCTCAAGTTATATGATTAATATCAACACTCATCACTTTTTCACTCACTATTTACCTTTTTGATAATTAGTAGGGGGTCAGATTAGTTAATGTAGTGATTTAAAATCTAATTCAAAGATAATTATCAAAATTTTCAAAATGACTAATATGAAACAAGGTCAACAAAAATGATTTTCTAGAAGGGTTTTATAAGAAAATTGTCTGCTATTTGAAAAATATTTGAAATGAAAAATATGCATATATTTTCTTTGAAATTCGATGCAGCTACTGAATGTCTCAATATAAATCACGTTCCACTAGTAATTTTTCTATCAACTAGATTACCAGTGTAATCTGCATCTGAATTTTCTTTCACTCAAGATTATCATTAGTTATAAACCAGATCATGAAGTTGCAACAAATTCCTTTAAAATCAATTTTAACAGCTTTTAAATGAAGTTATCTTGAATTTGAATTGAAACCTTGTATTCAAGCAAAAATATAATGTCAAGTCAAATATATCCACATGTATCATGAGTAATCATCAATCAATAAAACACCATTATTAAGCCAAGCAAATCTATATGAAAATAGTTCAAAGATTCAAGAGATTTTTAAAGTGTTCTTGACATATGAATATAATTGGCCACCAATTTTGAAAATGTCAGAATCATTATCAACATTCATTTCATTATCACATTACTGGCTGATTTAATTCAGATTATGGTGCAGATTATCACATAAATATACCATTACCTGTTTTACCTTTACGATAAATTTTTCGTTGTTGTCCATTGTGATTCTGCCACCTTTGTACTCGGCTAAGGAACTTTGATTTGTCGCCCTTTGTGTGTCTGGAACAGCCAAAATCCAGATAACACTATTGTTGTTCCTTAGCCTGCCACCATACCTACACGTTAAAAGATTTTTGCGACCTATTTGTTTTTATAGGTCCATGATTGTTGGTGGCAAATGATTTTGAAAAATAATTTTGTGGAGACCCAAAACAATTTATATATGTTCCTTTCAGCACCCAGATTTGTTTAACTTTGAGGAATTTTATATTCATGCCTTTAGGAACCCAAATTGGTATAGTTTTCATGTGTTAGGGTCTATACCAACAATTATTTTGATTGTGTCCAATTTTTCTACAAAAAGTGCACTCGGATTTGACTTGATTAATTTTTCTTCTAACATAATCAGAGTGAGTATACCCAAGTCCTTGTCTATCAGTATTAACATTTTGTTTTCCTATTAGCATATTCAACGATCTTTCACTTTTGGAAAATTTTCCTAAAGTCGTTGGCAGTTGTTGGACTTGTGTTTTGAGAGATTCATTTTCATTCAATAATTGTATGCACTTTTTAATAGAATTCTCTCTCCTAGTATTTTCACTCTCTTTTAAAATCAAAATTTCATTTTCAAGCGATTTAATTTTAATTTTAATTTCTAATTTTTTAATCTCTTTTTCGAGTGACGGACACCTATCACACTTAGGGATCTTACTTTGATAGTTTTTAACTAATTGATCAAGCTATTTATTTAAATCTTTCAAAGTATCTCTTTGTGATTCGATTTTGGCATATTTCTCCCTAAGTCGTTTGAAATAGCCATTTACTTCGTGGAAATAGATAAGTAATTCTGAGTGAGTAAGTTTTGATACCTCGCTTGGCTCATCATCGTCGCTATCAGTTATATCACCTTGAAGGCACGATTTGCTTTCTCACTTTCACTGCTGGTACTTTTATGATCATCATCACTTTTATTCCACGTGGCTGTAAAATTTCTTCTTTTCGATTTCTTTTCTTGGCCGTGTCGATTTCTAGGACAATTGGGCTTGATATGACCGGGTCTGTTGCACTTGTGACAAATGATCTCGTGTTCTACTAAGTTGTCTAGTCCTTTGATTATTTTGCTTTTCAATTGTTGATTTGGAGCTGGATTTCCGTATTTGTGGTTCCACTTTTTGAATCTCTTTATTAGTAGTGCCAGCTCAGCTGCTCCATTATCATCATCATCACTGCTGCCTTTTGTCAATCCTGTTAAGCATGTTTCTGAGTCGACTTTTGAGGATTTCTCATCGTTGTTGACTTTTGCACCATATATTGCACCAAAAGTATTCCAGATTTCCTGTGCACTTTCACAATGAGAAATAATGTTAAAATTATCTTGATTAATATGAGAATATAATATATGCATAGCAAGAGCATTATTTTTCTCATCTATTATATCACACCCATTTTCAATAATATCCCAACATTTAGAATTAACAGATTTTAAATAAAATTCCATTTTTAATTTCCAATTCAAAAAATCTGTTTCGTCAAAAACAAGAGGAATAATATTGAACCGACCCTCAATAAAAATATTATTAAAAGGAGTCATTTTTAAAAATTCAAAATTTTTTAAAATAAAAATTGATTTTTTGAAAAATAGAATTTTTAAAACAAAGAAATGACTTCTATTCCTAGCTTTGATACCACTTGTAGGATCGATTTCACCCTAGAGGGGGGGTGAATAGGGTGATACTATCAATTATAAAAATTTATTGCGGAAGTATATAAAATAATTTCAACACAGATCATAGAATAATAGCAGCATGGATAATAGCAGAATAAAAACAGAACACACAGATTTACCCAGCTTCGGCAAAACCCTGCCTACGTGCTGCCCCAAGGTTTCTACTAGAAATTAGATAGTCAGACGCTTACACACGTAAACTCGTGACACCCGCTATCGACTAACCTAACTCTACGCTCAAAACCCTGCCATAACTCGGCCACTGAGTTGCGAATTCTCAAACTACGCCACGTAGTTTGTCCCCTAGTCACACGACTAGAATTTACTCAAGTTTAAAAGAGAAAAATACAAATTAAAATCAAAACCCTAATTTTAAATATTAAAACCCAAAGAATAGATTATGAAGCCGACCCAAAATATTATCAAGTGATTAAAAAATTCGTCCCTCTGTATTTTTTACTCTGGCCCGCTTTCCTCTTTGCTTGTAAAAAATGGCTGCTCTTATTTGTTCGTTCGTCGCTCTGAAATTAGGGCTTTGAAATAATCAAAGTCGCCGTCTGATTGTAAGTCGATTACAACTGTTATTTCTCTGACTTGCTTCGGCAATCGACTACTTCTTCAATTCGAACAAGGCTCCTTCGATTTGATCGAGTTTGACTCCTGGCTTCGGTATGTAATTTATGCCTTTTTGCTTCTTCTGATGTGCTTGCTTGAACTCGATCAATGATTCGAGTTGTTGATATAATCTTCTCTGTTATTTCTTGAACTCAAATGATTTTAAAAGCGGATGATGTAATTGTTTATATAGAGTTCGATCTCCTGTAATCTCGTTCTTCTGATAATTGTTTGAATTCGTCTCGGCTGTACGATTTTGCTTGGATGTTTATGATGATTTCTGACTTTGTTAATTTCGTATATTCGTTATTTGATTCCCACGGCTTGTTTTGATTTTGCTTGGTCATTACGGTGTTGAATTCTTTGACACTTGATTTTAATTTCGTTTTTCATTCTCTTTGACTTCGGTCTCACCGCCTCGACTTGAATTTGCAAATTGGCACTTTCACTGCTAGTGTAACAATCCGCATATTTTACGATTGAATATTTAAATATTTTATTTAAATATAGAATCGTTAATCGGTTTGAAGTCTGAAAAGCTACTTTTTGCAAACAGTCGAATTAGGACTCGAGACCACTTCCATTGAGTTCAAAATGTCGTTTGCGACCTTTTTGAGTATAAACTTTGATATGTTTGGAGTTAGTGGAATTTTGCTACTTTTTCACTTAGGGCTTTGGGTTTGGGTTCAGCCCATTTGCCCAATTCTGGTTTTTATCAACCCAACTCCACTCCAACTCTTCATTACTTCATTTCTAATTCCTAATACTCAAGCTTTAGCAACAATGGTGGGAGAGATGGGAAATGGAAATTCCTAAGCCCTAATTTCATTTGCAAATTCATGCTCTTGCCCCAAATTCAAGAAGAAGCTATTGGTAAGCATCCTCTTCTCCTTCTCCAACTCCTTCTCTTATCAATTTCAGAAATTCCTAAACCTAACTTAGGAAATGTTTCTCTTTTAAGCTTAAATTCAAGCTTCTTGAGTTGAGATTGAAGAGGAATTGGTCTATCCTTTGTTTCAAAGCTTCTCTCTTGTGTTTTCGTGTAAAAAGGTGAGATTTTTATCTCACATCTATGACTATAATTATCTTTGGTTGTTAGGTATGAGTTCCTAACACTTCTTCATGTGCATTTGCTATTGATTTGGATTGGTTTTGTGAATATTCCAATTTTAGATTTTTGAAGTCAAATTTATGTAAAAATCCTTTTATGGATGTTTGATCATGCTTTTGGTGATGCATCGAGGAGCTTATAGGGCCGGGTTGTCGATTGGCATAAACCCTTAGAGCCAATGTTCGTCCGGTTGCATTTTGGAAGAGTTTGCTCTTCATTTGTATAGGCTGAAAAACAGTCCAAGCATGATTCAGTCGACTAAATTCTCTGTTCAGTCGATTGAATCTGGAACCCGAACGTTTCCAGGCAAAATTCAGTCAACTGAAATCTCTGTTCAGTCAACTGAAATCTCTGTTCAGTCGACTGAACCTGCAAACAGAAAGTTTCCAGGCAGAATTCAGTCAACTGAAATTCTCTGTTTAGTCAACTGAAATCTCTGTTCAGTCAACTGAAATCTCTGTTTAGTCAACTGAATTTGTTGTTTCAGCCCACTTTGCCTTTTTGGATTGAATTTTTAATTTAAATCGATTCGTGATGATCCTATTTGTTGTTATCATTTATTAAGACTTTGATGACTCCTCTTTCGGGATTTTTGAATATCCATTTTGATGGATTCTTTATCGGTTTAATTGAATTTGATTCGCGTCTACGAATGTGAATTTTTATGATTGATTGTTTCTACAATCATTTTTGTGGTTTGTCATTTTAAAATACAAAGGTTTCTATACTAGTAGTAAATATTCAAACTCTTTTACAAAGATGATTTCAACTCTATTTTAAATATAAAGCTTGTTTTCAAAACCGTTTTCCAATCTATTAGTATACACAAACCTTTACCTCATTCGTATGAGAAAATATAATTAAACGGCTTAGCAAAACAAGTGGTATGAAACGCTTGCGTTTACTTCGTCGGTTAATTTTTGGACTTGTTCGATTGAAACTCTTGTGACAATTTTCGAGTGGAAATCTACAATTTGTTCGTAAATATCTAAGTTAAGCTAGTGGTTATGGGACATGAAGCTAAACTCATTTATTTACTAGCTTAGTGTAATTTACACTTATCGATCAATGATGATCATTTTGTGATTTAGACTAGCGATTGAGCGATGTCTCTTTGTCTGCGAGGGAGACTAGACCCCGCTTGTGTGATGTTTCTACTCACATATATGGGGTAGCACCCCATGGTCTTCGGGCCGTTCGTGTGTCAAAGGCCTTCGGGCCATTCGTGTGTTCGAAAAATTAAATGGATAGCTTCCATGAGATAGCTTCTCGTTCGTGTGCTCGGACTTCCCCCTTTTTGTGATTTCTAGATTTCGTGTGTTGATTTCTGGAATTTGTTCTGGATTTCGTGTGTTGATTTCTTGAATTTTGTGCTTCACCAATTTTCGTGATTTTCATTGATATGTTTTATCAATTTTTGTGCATTGGTGAATTCGTGTGTCATTACCCCTTTTGTGGATTTGGATCTTTGAGAAGATTCTTGTGATATTGATTAATCTCTTGTTGATTATCATTTACATACTTATAGTAGTATGCCATTACAGTTATTATATGTTTATACCATATCTCTTATTCTATATCATGTCATCTGATATTTATAGCTAGACTGATCCGTTTATTATTTTCTTATGAAATAATACTCGGGTCAGACCGAGATGTTACAGGTGCTTCTGCTTGACTTCTCTCCAGGGATCTATTACTCTGACTTTTGGCTAACTACTTAGATTAGTAGTTTTTGTTGTATACATTGAGATATAGACTCCGTGATGTATACTTATTCTTTTGTATAGCTTGTAGCTATCATTTTGTATTATGTGGATCTTGTTAGACCACTACTATGATGTACACTTTCATGTGTTATATATTCATATCTTCTTCCGCCTTTGTGATATGGATGTCTGTGACTCGTTTGGGTTATGTTTATTTCTATATTTGTTTCCGAAGATTATATATATAGCCACTGTGTGATAGCTTTGAGTTTGTATCGGTATGTCGGATTTCCTCCTTAAATAAAATGCATGTTATACTATCTGACATATCAGTGCTCGCACGATGAAGTTACATGGATGATCGCTCCTCAACAGCCTTATTCTCCGTGCTAGTTGACAGCATTACTCCGTAGTGTTCTTGGGTAGCGTGGGTTTAGAGGTGGGGCGTCACAGCTTGGTATCAGAGCCAAACTTCGGAACAATGTAGAATAATCTAACAAGGATCATTGTCCTAAGTCTTTCTTAGGAGTCGTGCCTTAGGATTTCATTCGAGTCAATTGGACCTGTTCTATCCTATTTTCTTTTATGATTTCTTGTTTTACCAATCAAGTTTGATTGAAATTCATTCTATGAATAACTTTTTCTTCTTCTTTCTTTCTTTCTTAAAGAAGAAGAAATGGTTGGATCCGGCAGTCCAAGCGCTGGTCAATCTAGTAGTCCTTCACTGGATGGCGTATTCATGTCTGCCCAACAACTTTTGGATCTTGTTAAGAATCAAAGGTTTATCTGTGCTTTGTGTAAGAACCCCGAAATGGTTTTACCTCTAAAACTTGAAGTTCCTTTCAATCAGCTTGTGGATATCACTCTTCGACTTGAAGAGGCCGATAAAGGAAGTGATAGTGAGGTTGGAGGTTCCAAAAAGAGCCTCAATAACAACAAGAAGAGGCATATTAAATTCAAAATTCCAAATCCCAACAAGAAAGGGAGATTGGAAACTTCGGTAGCAAAGACTCCAATCCCTGATCGTGGAGAATGCTACAATTGTAATTCAAGGGACCACTATGTAAATAGGTGCCCAAGGCCTATTACTTGTCGCTATTGCAAAAATTCGGGTCATCATATTACTGCATGCCCCATACTTCAAGGCAAGAAGAAAGGAGAACAAGAAACTCTGGTAGCAAAGACTCCAATCCCTAATCATGGACAATGCTACAATTGTGGTTCTAAGGACCATTATGTAATTAAGTGCCCAAAACCCCTTTATTGCCGCTATTGCAAAGGTCTGGGTCATTACTTGTCTACATGTCCCAAACTTCAGAGTATGAGAGAGGGAAAGTTGAAAGTTGTGCAAGCCCCTTGTGACTCTTCTCTTAGTCAAGGTATCCATTCTATCCTTGATGGCATTTATTTTGTGATTATCCTATTCGAGTTCTTTTTGATATGGGTTCATCTCACCCTTTTTATATCAAAAGAACTTGTTTATTCTTTTTCTTTAAAACATTTTGGGATTGATGACTTCTTTGAGAATTGCGAATCCGGTTGGTGGATCCGTAACATTCAATTTGCTTTTTATTGATGTCGAAATTATTTCATGTGATTTTTCTTTCCGAACCGATTTGCATATTATGCGTTGTTTAGGTTTCGGAATTGATTTGCGTGAAGGGATTGGCTTAATCATTATGAGGCCCATATCCTATTTTTTCGAATGGATTATTCATTTTCGACATTTTTAATCTGTTAAGCAGATTCATATTTTTCCTTTGTGATTTCGATTCCAAATTTATGGCATCATCTTATTCTTTAAGCTCACATGTTGAGTAGAGGATTATTTCTCTCAATTGAGTAGTTGTGAATTTCCGGAATCTTTGAGCTTGTCTTAGGATCATCACCTAAGCAATCTTTTAAGAGGTGTTAAGGTCTTTTCAGTTTGACCTTGCCCCGGATTTCATTAGCTAGGAGTTGCGGGAGTTAGTATTCCGCTTACCACATTCCGCACTCGTTATGCTTCTTATGAATGACTTATTATGTCATTTAGTTTATCCAG
The DNA here is from genome assembly GCA_030737815.1 of Allium fistulosum. Taxonomy (NCBI): domain Eukaryota; kingdom Viridiplantae; phylum Streptophyta; class Magnoliopsida; order Asparagales; family Amaryllidaceae; genus Allium; species Allium fistulosum. The sequence continues at coordinate 405,590,784 of CM060908.1, read as the reverse complement.
CTTATTTCATCCAATTTATAAATCGAGTATTCTATGAATATCTCAATAATTCCATTCTTGTATTTATTAATTTTGGATGAAAATAGAAATTTAAAATTTTGTAAATCTTTTTCATAAGATTTATTTATAAGTACAATTTGATTTTTAAATTAAACAAGCAAAGAATATTCTCAAAACTTCTAAGAGATATTTTCATCATATAGAAGATGATTTTGTGTTGTATTGCCCATTTAGTGTTTTAAGAATTCTGGTCGATGCGCTTGATCAACGTTATCGATAGGGATTTCCTAAACGCTTTGATGAGACAATTTGACCCAATAAATTGACTTGTAAAATGTAAATCTTTCTTTAAAGGTAATTGTGATTTTTAAAGTTTTAGCTTTTCGGGAAAGAAGATTAAATTCTTTCTTTTCGATACTCTTATCCTTGTGATTCCCGAAGGGAACCAAAACTTTATCTTTAGTACCAATGCTAATCGTATTGGTTTGGATGCCATTCTCTTGCAAAAGAGAGCGCACAATCACTTGTGCTTCTAAATCCTAAAAGCCGACCGAGGCTAGGCATGTCACTTATGATCTGGTACTCACGGCTATTGATTTTGCTTTCCAAGCTTGGCATCATCATCTTGGGGAAGAAATTTGTTCTCCACCTCGATTATAAGTTATTGGGATATCTATTTTCTCATAAGGAATTTAATTTGTGTCAACCACGTTGGCTCGAATCCCTTGTATCTTATGATCTTGATATCCTTTATACCCCAGAAAGGGAAATCGTGTTGCCAATACCCTTAGCCGAAAGCAACAATCGGTTGTTTCTTTGATGATATCCGAATGGAATGATCTCGAGACTTTATCCACTTATGAGGTTCGAGATCGTGAATCCAATTTATGTTCATCTCTTGTTTTGGGTAGCCTTGAGGCTCATCCATCTCTTTTAGACCGTATCCTTGAAGCTCAAAAGTAAAATCCCAAATTGGCTTTTCTTAGCCAAAGTTGTAGGGATCAAAATAAGGTTGATGGTTTGAAAGATTTTGAAATCAATGCTCGTGGTGGCGTTCGAGTGTTTGGTAGACTTATTGTGCCAAACATTTGTGATCTTCGTAAAGACATTTTAGAAGATTCTTGTCGTTCTAAATTTTCCATTCATCCCGGTAGTAGTAACTACTTTATTATTAGGATGGAATGAAATCTAATATTGCTAACTTCATTAAGCGTTGCATGACTTACCAACTTATTAAAGGCCCGATGGGTTATTGCAACCTTGGACATTCCAATTTGGAAGTGGGATCAAATTTCCATGGTCTTCGTTGACGGTATTCTCCGTTCTCATTCGGGTCATGACAGTTTATGGGTAATTGTAGATAGACTTACAAAATTTACCCATTTTCTTCCCGTTCGGTCCAATCAGACCGTATCTCTTTTTACTAAACTCTATGTCTAGTTAAATTGCATGAAGTTCCTACTTCTATTGTTAGCAATCGTGATCCATTATTTTGCTAGTGGATTTTTGTAAGGTCTTCAAAAGCTTTAGGAACAAAGCTTAATTTTGGCACCGCTTATCATCCTTTGTCCGATGGACAAACTGAGCGTGTGAATCAAACTTTTGAAGATCTCTTTCATGCATTTGATCTTGATTTTGGTAGAAGTTGGGAAGATCGTATTCTTGTTGAGTTTTCTTCCGATAATAGCTTCCAATCTTGTATTGGTATGGCATCTTTCGAGGCACTCTACAGAAGGTCATGCCGATTCTCTTTCTGTGGCTTGAAGCCGGTGAGAAGCTGGTTTCAGGTCCAGATCTTATTAGTGTTCATTCATGTTTCACCTATGATGGGTGTTGTGAGTTTCAGTTGATCGGAAAAGTTAGCACCACGATATTTTGGTGCATTTCCCATCACCGAACGTATTTGTTCTGTGGCTTGTCGCCTTTTTATTACCGGCTCAATCTTTTGCTATTTATGACGTTTTCCACATCTCTCTACTACGGAAATACCTTAGGGATTCCAATTTTATTCTTGAGCACAGTGTTATTGAGAAAATTGAAGTTTCACCAAATTTGACTTGTGAGCAACATCCTATTCGCATCATTGCTTCGGAGGTTGAGCGCCTTCGAAATAAAGATGATCTTCTTGTGAGAGTTCAATGGTTCTCGAATCATAGGGATTTCTCTTGGGAATCCAGAGAATTCATCGAGCGAACACGTTCGGGCTTACTCTTTCATGCTCTTTATGGTGAACTTCTTATTTCAAATTTTCTTTTGTGTTGATATGCTATTGTGGTTGTTACTCTTTATTTTCTTCTTAAGTATTGCGAGGACGCAATTTCTTTAAGGAGGGGAGTCTGTAACAACCCGCATATTTTACGATTGAATATTTAAATATTTTATTTAAATATAGAATCATTAATCGGTTTGAAGTCCAAAAAGCTACTTTTTGTAAACAGTCGAATTAGGACTCGAGACCACTTCCATTGAGTTCAAAATGTCGTTTGCGACCTTTTTGAGTATAAACTTTGATATGTTTGGAGTTAGTGGAATTTTGCTACTTTTTCACTTAGGGCTTTGGGTTTGGGTTCAGCCCATTTGCCCAATTCTGGTTTTTATCAACCCAACTCCACTCCAACTCTTCATTACTTCATTTCTAATTCCTAATACTCAAGCTTTAGCAACAATGGTGGGAGAGATGGGAAATGGAAATTCCTAAGCCCTAATTTCATTTGCAAATTCATGCTCTTGCTCCAAATTCAAGAAGAAGCTATTGGTAAGCACCCTCTTCTCCTTCTCCAACTCCTTCTCTTATCAATTTCAGAAATTCCTAAACCTAACTTAGGAAATGTTTCTCTTTTAAGCTTAAATTCAAGCTTCTTGAGTTGAGATTGAAGAGGAATTGGTCTATCCTTTGTTTCAAAGCTTCTCTCTTGTGTTTTCGTGTAAAAAGGTGAGATTTTTATCTCACATCTATGATTATAATTATCTTTGGTTGTTAGGTATGAATTCCTAACATTTCTTTATGTGCATTTGCTATTGATTTGGATTGGTTTTGTGAATATTCCAATTTTAGATTTTTGAAGTCAAATTTATGTAAAAATCCTTTTATGGATGTTTGATCATGCTTTTGGTGATGCATCGAGGAGCATATAGGGCCGGGTTGTCGATTGGCATAAACCCTTAGAGCCAATGTTCGTCCGGTTGCATTTTGGAAGAGTTTGCTCTTCATTTGTATAGGCTGAAAAATAGCCCAGGCATGATTCAGTCGACTGAATTCTCTGTTCAGTCGACTGAATCTGGAACCCGAAAGTTTCCAGGCAGAATTCAGTCAACTGAAATTCTCTGTTCAGTCAACTGAAATCTCTGTTCAGTCGACTGAAATCTCTCTTCAGTCGACTAAAATCTCTGTTCAGTCGACTGAACCTGGAAACAGAAAGTTTCCAGGCAGAATTCAGTCAACTGAAATTCTCTGTTCAGTCAACTGATATCTCTGTTCAGTCAACTGAAATCTCTGTTTAGTCAACTGAATTTGCTGTTTCAGCCCACTTTGCCTTTTTGGATTGAATTTTTAATTTAAATCGATTCATGATGATCCTATTTGTTGTTATCATTTATTAAGACTTTGATGACTCCTCTTTCGGGATTTTTGAATATCCATTTTGATGGATTCTTTATCGGTTTAATTGAATTTGATTCGCGTCTACGAATGTGAATTTTTATGATTGATTGTTTCTACAATCATTTTTGTGGTTTGTCATTTTAAAATACAAAGGTTTCTATACTAGTAGTAAATATTCAAACTCTTTTACAAAGATGATTTCAACTCTATTTTAAATATAAAGCTTGGTTTCAAAACCGTTTTCCAATCTATTAGTATACACAAACCTTTACCTCATTCGTATGAGAAAATATAATTAAACGGCTTAGCAAAACAAGTGGTATGAAACGCTTGCGTTTACTTCGTCGGTTAATTTTTGGACTTGTTCGATTGAAACTCTTGTGACAATTTTCGAGTGGAAATCTACAATTTGTTCGTAAATATCTAAGTTAAGCTAGTGGTTATGGGACATGAAGCTAAACTCATTTATTTACTAGCTTAGTGTAATTTACACTTATCGATCAATGATGATCATTTTGTGATTTAGACTAGCGATTGAGCGATGTCTCTTTGTCTGCGAGGGAGACTAGACCCCGCTTGTGTGATGTTTCTACTCACATATATGGGGTAGCACCCCATGGTCTTTGGGCCGTTCGTGTGTCAAAGGCCTTCGGGCCATTCGTGTGTTCGAAAAATTAAATGGATAGCTTCCATGAGATAGCTTCTCGTCCGTGTGCTCGGACTTCCCCCTTTTGTGATTTCTGGTTTTCATGTGTTGATTTCTGGAATTTGTTCTGGATTTCGTGTGTTGATTTCTGGAATTTTGTGCTTCACCAATTTTCGTGATTTTCATTGATATGTTTTATCAATTTTTGTGCATTGGTGAATTCGTGTGTCATTACCCCTTTTGTGGATTTGGATCTTTGAGAAGATTCTTGTGATATTGATTAATCTCTTGTTGATTATCATTTACATACTTATAGTAGTATGCCATTACAGTTATTATATGTTTATGCCATATCTCTTATTCTATATCATGTCATCTGATATTTATAGCTAGACTGATCCGTTTATTATTTTCTTATGAAATAATACTCGGGTCAGACCGAGATGTTACAGGTGCTTCTGCTTGACTTCTCTCCAGGGATCTATTACTCTGACTTTTGGCTAACTACTTAGATTAGTAGTTTTTGTTGTATACATTGAGATATAGACTCCGTGATGTATACTTATTCTTTTGTATAGCTTGTAGCTATTATTTTGTATTATGTGGATCTTGTTAGACCACTACTCTGATGTACACTTTCATGTGTTATATATTCATATCTTCTTCCGCCTTTGTGATATGGATGTCTGTGACTCGTTTGGGTTATGTTTATTTCTATATTTGTTTCCGAAGATTATATATATAGCCACTGTGTGATAGCTTTGAGTTTGTATCGGTATGTCGGATTTCCTCCTTAAATAAAATGCATGTTATACTATCTGACATATCGGTGCTCGCACAAAGAAGTTACATGGATGGTCGCTCCTCAACAGCCTTATTCTCTGTGCTAGTTGACAGCATTACTCCGTATTGTTCTTGGCTAGCGTGGGTATAGAGGTGGGGCGTCATAGCTAGTATGACTTCGACATTGTTTTGATGCTCTGGTCTTTGACTTGTGAACTTGAATATGTACTTGTAGTCTTCACTTGTGCATGTTTCCAGGCTTGAAGTTTGCATTGTTTTCATTATGTAGCCTGGTCCTGCCTTTGTACATATGAGCCACTGGTGCATAATCATGTTCATATGTTACTGTCTATATACATTTGCATCCTCATGTATCTGATATGATTGCATGTCGACTTGACATATATATATTGTGTTGTAGCCCCGAGCTCTGTGTATGTTCACATGTCTGTTACATCATCTTGATGTTGCCAATTTAGTCTAGTTTTCTTATGAACTGGTTCATGCTTTGTTGACGAGCACATTCTCTCGAGTCTGGTTTAGGTCTAGTTTTTGATGTCGAGGCTGAAGCACTATTGCTTGTTTCATTATTTTGAACTTGTACATTTTTAATTTTCACCTGAGTTGAATCTAGCCTATAGCTCGGGTTTGACCTTGTGCTGGTATCGTGATTGAACTTGAGTTGAACCCGGCTTTTAATTGGGTTTGACATGTGCTCACCTGTCCCTGTAACTTTATCAAGTGTATATTGGTGTGTACGGCCTTGTGGCATATACAGTGATACACTGTGTATGTCACAAGCTGTTCGTGTATGATGAATTCAAAATTAAATGATGACAAACAACCCAAATAACTGAGGCAAATAATATTTTTTAAATCACATTTATTTTACACTGCAAAAATGTTTTATTTTCAATTTTCCTGCGTCAATGTATATTTTTGCAGATAGCTTAGATGCTGGATTCAATCTGGATTGGAGTTGAAGATAAATGCGAGTGAATGAGTGATGTAGTGAGTTGCATTTGTAAATGTGAATTGTATAGTGACAACTTGTATTATAACTGAAAATTGTATATATATAGTGAGAGCTCAAATTTGTACTACTCAAAATTGTAATAAATATTTGTTTGAATAAAATATCAGTTTGAATTTAAATTCTGTGTTATTTATTTTATTCAGCAAATATTTATTAATTATGTGAAAAATAAAATAGTACATTAACAAATACATTTAAATGAATATATATATGTTTATTATCATCAAACAAAAATCATATAGTCGCATATTCAACATCTGCATCAAAAGATTCTTGTTGATAATGACGTTATGACTATTGGATCTTTCCAATCCTTGTCAGTCCCCTTTATGCAAGAAATGGCATAGAAACTTAGGGCGGACATTGCCCTTGAGACGAAAGTCATGCATGAGAAAATGGAGATCGTTCCCCCTCCCATCTCCATCATTTTGCCTGGAGAAACTGTGGATGCTTCTGCTCTTCAGCCAGTACCTGCTCAAGATGCACCTACTGGGTCAACCCAGACTACTCCAATGAAAGGCCAAGGAAGCGGGAAGAGAGGAGAGAAGAGGAGTGGGGAAAGTTCGAGTGAAATCTCTCCTGATTCCAAGAAGAAGAGGAAGCTGAGGAGGAAGTGATTCTTTGCATACACTCATGCTCCTAAGTCTTTTAGGTTTTATTGGCCGAATTTATATGGGGTCGTTCCCCATTTTTTGATTATTTTGCTGTGAATACTTGTACTTGACTTTCCAAGCTTATGTAAAAAAAGTTCTTTTACTTTTGTCGAACTTATGTGTGAATTTGCTTAAGTAGTTAAGCTATTACATTTTCCACTCAATGTACTTGTAATTCGTTGCTCATCTATTTGGATGATAATCCTTAGTTTTATCCCAAGGCCTACATATGGTCTTGGCCTCAAGTCATACTTGAAACTGAGCTCAAGCCCTAGACTTATGCTATCGGATTCAATGGTTTAAGTGATTATACTCCTACCTCCAGTTTTCGGGTTAAAGGAGTTAGATAGTGGATGGTCGAATTCCATCTTTAGTGAATTTATACTCCTCCTGTCTATCTTAGGTTGGAGTTAACGTAATAATGAGTGGTTGAATCACACTCATATATTTGTTTATACTCAAATCTGCACTGTGGAGATAAAAGTTCATTAGCAAATGGTCGGATCGCACCCAATTTGTGTTTATACTCCAGTCCACGCTCTGGAGATTAAGATTTATTTTGAAAAATAGTTGAACTATATTTTCCTTGATTGATTGCCTTGCTCCCAAGCCCGGGGTTTAACTTAGAGAGTGATCGATAGTGTCACGGTCGCTTTTTGGTTCACGTCTGTCCCATTGCTTGGTGGGATTAATTTGATTTTTGGATGGTCAAGTCACATCCATTTCTCGTTAAGTATTCTGCCCATTGGGTTGTGAGCGAGAATCATCAAATGAACAGTCGGACCATGTTCATTTTGTTTAGTCCAATCATGAACTTGTGTAATCGGTTGGCTCCAAACTCTAGGAACCTGCTCGAACATGTCAATATTAGTTAGTCGGGTATCCTAACTAGTATGTAATGCTACATCAATAACAGATATGAAGCAAATTTCAAATTTTATTTTCCACATGGACAGAAATAACATAATTTGTCTTATTACATATCTGGAAAATCAAATGCTAAAGCAAATTCGAAAATTAAATACGACAGAATGAAAAAAAAATAAACTAAGTGAAATAGCATCTTAAATGTTCACTATTCCCTGTCCTTAGGAGTGTGACTCCATCAACAGTCGCTCGCTTGAAAGTTCTTTTTCTAAGCATCTATTCAATGAAATACAGTCCCTCATAAGTAGGATTCATGTTTGACGGGACAGGAAAAACCCGTTTCAAGACAAGATCGTCGATTTCAAAGAACCTAGGTTGGACTTTAGTGTTGTAGTATCGAGCGACTCGATATCGATGTGCAGCTGCCCTCAAAACAGCTTCTTTGTGCTTCTCATCTACCAAGTATAGGGATTCTAAGAGAAGATCTCTATTCGTTCGGGGGTCGTTGTAGGTCACTCGATGAGAAGGGACTCCGAGTTCAATAGGAATGACAGCTTCAAAGCTGTAAGCAAGAGCGAATGAAGTATGGCCAGTTGTGGACTTGTGGGTGGTTCTGTAAGCCCATAATGATGTTAGGAGTTTATCCACCCACTTGCCTCTAGTCTTTTCCAAATGTTTCTTCAGAATGGACTTTATAATTTTGTTCATAGCTTCAACTTGTTCGTTGCTTTAGGGTGAGCAACTGTCGCAAATCTCTTTTCAATATGATACTGACGGCAGAAGTCTTTGAATTCGGCACTGTCGAATTGGGTTCCATTATCAGTTACAATGGTTCGTGGAAGGCCTAAATGACAGATGATGTTCCGAACAATGAAGTTAATTACTTTCTTCGTCGTGGTTGTGGTTAAAGGTTCTGCTTCGGCCCATTTAGTGAAGTAGTCAACTGCTACAATGGCGTACTTCGCACCACCTTTAGAGATCGGTAAGGAACTGATAATATCTATGCTTCAGGTGACAAATGGTCATGGATTGGCCATTTGTGTACTTTCTATTGGCAGAGCTCTCGGAACTTTTGCATACATTTGGCATTTGTCGCATTGCTTAGCGTAATCAGTGGCATCTTGGTTGATAGTTGGCCAATAATACCTATAACGGAGTATTTTCTTTGCTAGTGTTTACCTCCCAGTGTGATCACCACATTCCCCGTCATGAACTTCCCTTCGGACTTGTTTTATTTCATCATGACCAATACATCGGAGCAGGGGAAAAATCCTTCGTATACATGACTCCTTCCTGAATGATATATCGTGAAGCTTTGTGAAGGATTTTTCATCTTTCATTCTTCCGTTCGGGAAGGACTCCCTGTAGCAAATAACCGTTAATTGGAGTCATCCACGACTCCTTCTTAGACTCCATCTCTAGTACCCAGTCGATTTCCACCTAGTTCATGCTCGAAGTGGCTAGTACTTCGACTAGAACCAAGCCCATTTGTTGTGCATCCCCGGTGCTAGCAAGCTTTGCCAATGAGTCGGTCTCTTTATTTTGATCTCGAGGAATGTGCATGATGTCATAATACTCAAAGTCGGTCAATAATTCTTGGACTCGGATAAGGTATGGAGTGAGCCGTTGTCCTTTAGACTGGTAATCTCCCATGGCTTGGTATACCACTAACTCGAAATTGCAAAAGATTTCAGAAGATTCTATTCCCAGTTCTTTTGCAAGTTTGAGTCCAACTATTAGAGCATCATACTCAGCTTTGTTGTTCGTAGCAGGGAAGTCAAGCTTCAAAGCATAGCAAATTGATCGATCCCTTGGACTTACTAGCATGACTCCAGCTCCAGAACAACGATCACTGGATGCTCCATCCGTATACATTTTCCACCGACTGGTAGGGGCTCCACCGCTCTCTGGGAGATCGTCCTGTGCAGTGAATCCTGCTATAAAGTCCCCTAGTGCCTATCCTTGGATTACTCTTCGAGGGAGATAAGTTATGTCGAATTGGCTCAATTCATGTTCCACTTTAGCAATCTTCCAGACGTCTCAGGTCACTGTAAGACATGTCGTAACGACTAATCGGTGTAAACGTTAATGGGATAAGCCTGAAAATAGGGGTGGAGCTTTCGTGAAGCAATCAAGAAGCAGTACGCCAATTTCTCTATCTTCGGGTAGTTCCTTTTAGCCCTTTTCAATCATTTTCTAACATAATAGACCGGTCTCTGGATTCGATTCTCCTCATTAAGCAGTGTGGTACTTATAGCGTGCACCAACACGGCTAAGTAGATATACAAGTCTTCGTAATCCACTGACTTTGACAAGATAGGAGGCCTCTCTAAGTTGTTCACCAAAGCTTGGAATGCATCTTCACAATCTTGTGTCCATTCAAAATTCCTTTTCCCTCTTCTAATCAAGTCGAAGAACGAAATGCATTTATCGATGGCTCTAGAAGTAAACCAGCTCAGGGCAGCAACCTTCCCATTTAGGCTCTGTACTTGTTTGATAGTTCTTGGCACTTGAATGTTGCGAATTGCTTGAATCTTTTCGGGATTGGTTTCGATGCCGCGAGCATTGATGATGAAACCCAAGAACTTTCCCAATGCAACACCAAAAGAACATTTCAGAGGATTGATCTTCATCTTGTAATATCAGAGGATGTCGAACATTTCTAATAAGTCTCTAATGTGGTCGCTTGATCGTCACAACTTTACAAGCATATCATCCACTATTACCGTTATCGTCTTCCCAATCTGATCTTTAAACCTTCGGTTAACTAGGCTTTGATAGGTTGCTCCAGCATTCTTCAATCCGAATGGAATTACCATATAGCAGTACAATCCAACGTCGGTAATAAAACTGGTGTGCTCCTGATCGGGGATGTGCATCGAGATTTGGTTATATCTAGAATATAAATCCAAGAAAGATAGCGATTCGTGTCCTGCGGTAGAGTCCACCAGCTAGTCAATTCTTGAAAGGGGAATATTGTCTTTCGGGCTTGCTTTGTTTAAATCCGAATAGTCAATGCATGTCCACCACTTTCCACTCGCCTTTCTTACAAGTATAGGATTAGATACCCATTTAGGGTAGAGAGAATTGCAAATAAACCCATTGCTTTTGAGCCTATCCACCTTCTCTTTAAGGCCGGCAGATCTCTCCGGATCAATGCCATGCCTTTTCTGTTTCACTGAAACATGCCTCAGGTCGATGTTTAATGTGTGGCCTACAATAGCAAGCGAGACCCCATACATATTAGAATGAGTTCAAGCGAACACATCAAGGTTCTCTTGGAGAAAACCAACAAGTTCATAGAGGGGGATGAGCTATGATCCGATCTTTAGGACCCGTGATGGATAGTCATGGCTGACCGTGATGTCAATCATTAGCTCACCCGGTGCAGCCTTGGCTTCTTTGGGCTCCTCCTCATCATTTCTCAAATCTATATCTTTGTAGAACCGACTATGGTGCCTGAGTCAAGGCTCAGACGCTAGTTGCTAATCTCCATTGGTTTGGATGTAGAGAGGCTTCTCCACACCTTTCCTTTTTCTTTTCGCCGAGTGTCTCTCAACTCAGCCACGTAACAGGCACGTCCGGTCGCTTGCTCTCCATATACAACTCCTACGCTGTTGTTAGTTGGGAATTTTAAGTTAAGATACTAAGGGGAAATGGCTGTCCAAAATTCAGAAAGGACCCGTCGAACCAGAAAACATTATATGGAGAGTCCACATCTAGCACAACAAATGGCAACATCCGCACTCTCGTGCGGCCACCTTCTCCCAACTCCATGGACAATTCAACATAACGGACAGCTTCGATCGCAACATCAATGCAAGATTTAGATGGTTTCAAGTCCTTGGCTACCATCCTCATCTGATCGTAAGACTTTTTGAAAATAATATTCACGGAACTCCAACAGTCAATCAAGATCTTCCTCATTAAGGCGGGGCCGATCATGACCAAAATGACCATTGGGTCGATTGTCGGTGCCTCCACCTTGTCTACATCTCTGTTTCTGAATACAATGTCATTTTACATTGTATGCTACTGTTTGACCAGAGCCCCATCTATTTGAACAATACTCAAAATTCATATGCTTGATTGCGCTAGCATAGCACTTCATCTCATGCAAACTCTTATCAACTGGATGTGGTCCTCGGGCTATTGCATTGATAACTAGTCTTCCACCAGTCCGTGCAGGCTCCTCGGCCCTATGCAACACTTGTCCTCGATTGGGGTCGGATGTCCCCTACCCGACATTCTTCGAGGCTTTAACAAACTGCTGTAGTTTTCTTTCCCGAATCACCTTCTCAATAACATCCTAGAGATGCCTATACTCATTTGTGTTGTGACCATATCATTCATGGAACCGACAATATTTTCCAGTCTTCTTTTGTTTCTCCGTCGATTCCTTCGGAGGTAGCTTCCTATATTGCATTTGCATGTAGACAAGTAGACATTCTCTAGAGGCGTATTCAGTAGTGTGTAGGTATCATACATTGGAATCCTTGACTTTCCTCTTCCAGAATCCTTCTTTCATTCACGGTTCCTATCGGTGCCTTTCTTTTGCTGAATCGGTTTATTTTGGACACTTGCTTGAACTTTTCCTGAACTCTCCCTGGATTGTTTCACTGCAATGTTACTCTACACTCCCTCTCCACTCGATCCCACAACATTCTTCTTCCTAAAGTATCTAGCTTCCTCTTTTCTCAAATATTGAACTGCTTTTGTATAGAAATGCTCCAACGTCGAGGGTGGTTTGCCAGCTAACCAATCACCAAAGTCAGATTCTAGATCAATCCCACTTGTTACTGCGATCAATATTGAATGGTCATTTGGATTACTGACTTCTGTGATAGTCGTATGAAATCTCTCCAAGTAATATTTTAGCGATTCTCCCGGAGCCTGGATCACATTTGATACAGACATTACATCTTTGAGGCGAGTTGTGTCATACGGAACTGCTCCACAAACTTTTTCTAAATCGTCAAATCTAGAGATTAACCGTGGGGGTAATCTCGTAAACTACATCGTCGCTATGCCATAGAGAGTAATAGAAAAACATCTGCATTTTCTGGCATCATTATCTCATATGTAATCCATTAGCCATTCATACCACATGATGTGCTGCCTGGGGTCGAGATTTTCCTTATAGGTAGGCATCGACGGCATGCTAAATCTCCTATGATACTCCGCATGTAGGATATTGTTGGTGAAAGGGATATGGCTTCTCGAGATCTCCCCATCATTATTAGTCCAGCCTTGGATCTCTCTTACTAGCTGTCAAACCATAGCCGACAAGTCCGACGTTTGGATAGTTGGAGCCAAGCGGTAGTCGTGCTCTACCTCATGTGAATGGCCTGGTCGATGTCTAATTGTCTATGGGCCGTTCAACGCCTTTTTGGCTCAACATCCTCTCGATGTGCATCGCATGCGTTCACGTTATCATCATTCCAGAGAGGTATCACAACTGCATTAACTTGAACTCCAGCATCCAGATCAACCGCGACATCACCAGTGTGCATTCTTCCCATCATTTGCTGTAACCCACCTCCAAAAGTTGGATCGGCACCGATCGTTCCAGATGGATCGGTACCGATCGTGATCAGTCTGTCTGGATTGGTTGGATGATGGCGGATCGACGTTTCGATGTGGTATCCTTCGGTTATGCGACGTCTACATCTATGATAGTCATCTGATGAAGTTGAGCTCTCCAATGCAGAATAGGAAGTTGGCTCCCTCCTAGTTTTCCTGCATTGTTGATCCTTGAGTTAATTTATTAGGTTGATATTAGCTTTAATCTACTGGTTCAACTATCGGCAGCTATCCATGAGCTCTCTCATTAGATTCTATAAATTAACTCTTGTGATGGAATCAGCCGGATTATGGACATCAACTGGATTAGTAGCATTAACATCTAGGGGTAGATTACTCTTGCCTCGTTGCTGGATGCTGGCGTTCTTGTTTCCCTCTACGTTTCGAGCAGAAGATCCGATGTTCCTAACCATTGTCGATAGTTTTACTTATATATTTCTTCTTCATATTTGAGATGAAATGGAGCTTGTCGGTAGAAAGCTGCATCTATCTCATGAATATGGGAATCCACAAGTAGATGAGGAGATCCAATCAAGCCAAGAATTCGTTTCTCAGTGGAAGCACCAAAATGTTTGCAACAAAAATTGGCACAAACACCTAATAGAGATTTTGTAGAGAAATAACTGAAGAATAATAAATAAAAACAGAGGAAACAAGTAATTAAATAGTAGAAAATATGCAATAACAAGAACACAACGATTATAGTGGTTTGGCGTTGAATGCCTACATCCACTTTGGAGAAATAACTTTATTTTCACTTGAATTGCTAAGTACAGAGGGATGGATCGGAGTAGAACCCTTAGTTACAAAAAAGTGCAAAGCAACAAACAGCGTAAAGATCCCCAAAATGAACAATCAAGTCTATATTTATAGGGGAATACGACGAAATATCCTCCTGAAATTTCGGCAGCAGAGTCTCTAGATCTAGAAGAAGTCATAGTATCGATCGTGGGTTCCACTTCATTTATGATAACGATCGACACTGATCGTTCTATGAGCTCCTTTTGGCATGCGATCGATATGGTGGGCTCCACTCTTCAATATATTGATGTTTCCAAAGTTTCATGTGTAATTAACTTGTATATTTTAAGATATCGACGTTTTTCGCTGAGTTGAACTATAATATCGATACAATACGATCCATAATGGATGAATATGGATCGTACCTAATCCATTTTCAGCAAATGGTATATTTTCATATTTTTATCGTTCAATTGAGTCCGTTTTCTACTTTCACTTCGCCACTGTTTCATATTATCATCTATGCCTGATCTCTGGGCTTCATGATTATTAGTTTGACTTGTCGATCCCAATGACAGTTGAGTCTAACGTGTTTAATCAGTTTGAATATAGTCAGGCCAAAAGGTTGGATAACAATGGTTAATAAATTATTTTTAGTAATAAAAGTTTAAAGTTAATTAATCATTTAATAAGGATGATTAATGTTAGTTAACCTTTTTAAATAGTGTTGTTCTAAAGCAATGAATTGGGATTAAAGCTAATTAATTATTTTACATAAAGCTGTCTGAAATAATTAACCATTATTTTAAAAGTTAGTTGATCATTTTAAATAATGATATTTAAGTAATAAATTTTGGTTTAAAGTTAATCAATCATTTTGATAAAGTTGTTTAAAGTTAATACTTTTAATGTGAAACTCCCGCACAAGTTTGGTTTTAAAAGTAAAGTTTGATTCGGTTATGGAAAAATAGTTCCGTAAACGATATCGCTTATATGGAAAGGATTTAGTCATATTTTTAACTTAAACGTCGAGGCATGGACTCATTTCTATCTCAATGGTTAAAAATGTCGTCAAGTCAATACCTAGATGTAACACTACCTCGATTTGCCCACTTCATTTTCAACTAAGGGATGGCATTTGTTTGGATTCGATGAGTAGTAGTAAGAATATGAAATTTTATTTCCATATACGATCATTTTTAATAATACTCGATGATTGATTTATTAACTATTGGATTCAGCTTTCTTCATGGTGTACCGTCACCTTAAAAACGATTTGTTGCTCTTTCGAGCTTTGTTATCCTTTGTCAGAAATGACTAAACCCAAAGAGTGAGTGGGGGCCAAGCTATGTGGGGTTGCTCCCATTTGGTTATTTTCACATCCATTCTAGATTAGATTCGGTGTTGCGCATTGAGATGTGAAATACTCGGATACTCGGTAATAGTTTGCGAGGTCTGGCTTGGAGGTTCCCGAGAGCCATCGGAGTTCTCTAGTATATTTCTAGAGGTATAATTTCGGTAAAGGAGGCACCCTCCTAGTCATTTGTTGGAAATTTTCCCTATTCTTTTCTTTGATTCCAAGTCTTTAAATTAACTTCTTTCTTAATTACATCGGGAAGTATTGAGAGCACTTCACGTTGTTTAGTTATTCGCGTCCATGGTTGAGATTGGATATTGTTATGGTGAAAGGAAACCCATTCCGCAGTTAGCGGCATGGTCTCATATATATTGTGGGAAAATTCCTTTCCTTATTGTTAATTCAAATCATTGAATTATTTTCTTAATTGCACCAAGAAGTGACTAAGGTTCTTCTCGATGTTTAATTATTTGTGTTCATTCTTTAAGTTTGGATTTTATCTGTCCATGCTCATTTGTTCTTGTTTGGATTTTAGTTTTGATTTGTTTCCTATTTCTTAATCTATGAATGTTGATCTTATGAGGTAAAAACCCGTTCCGCATTAGTGGCATCGTCTCATAGAATTATTATATATCCACCCTATTACTTGACTTTTCTTACGTTGGTATTACCAGACTAATCCGGGTGTTGTTTTATTTTAACGCTCGGGTCAGACCGAGCATACTTTTCAGATTAGCTTCACATGCTTTGGAGTTCATTAGACGAGCTGGATGCCCAAGACGTAACTACGTATTTCTTTATTTTTTCGTTGTATTTATCGTTGAATTTATCAGTATTTATAAGGACAGACTATTATAACTGTCCTGGCTAATAATAGGATAGTGTACTCTGATGATTGTTTATAATAAAGTTCTTTCTTTTGTAAAGACTTGATTTATATATTATATGTTGCTCGTCATGTTTTTGTGAGATTCTGTTCTGTCTTTTTCTTTATTCACCCCAAACGACCTGTCTTTCAGACACTTAAATGATCGGCACATGAATACTAAGGATGTATTAAGTGCCGTCCTTAGGTGTAAGAAAGGCAGATCGTTACAATTTTTAAATGTGAAACCCTAGCACAAGCTTGGTTTAAAGGTAAAAGTTCGATTCAGTTATGGAAAAGTAGTATACGATATCACTTATATGGAAAAGATTTAGTCATACTTTTAACACTAAACGTCGAGGCTTGGACTCGTTTCTATCACAAAGGTTAAAAATATCATCAAGAAAATCCCTAGAGGTAACACTACCTCAACTTGCCTAGCTTCATTTTCAACTGAGGGATGACACTTGTTTGGAATCGACGAGTTGTGATAAGAATATGAGATTTAATTTCCATGTACGATCATTTTTAATTATCTTCAATAGTTGATTTATTAACTGTTGAATCAGCTTTCTTCATTATGTATCATCAATCTAAGATGATTTATTACTCATTTGAGCTTTGATATCCTTTGTTCAAAATGACTAAAACCAAAGCACGAGTGGGGACCAAGTTATGTGGGGTTGCTCCCATTAGGGTATTTTCACATCTACTCTAGATCAGTTTCAGTTATATGTGCAATAAGATGAGAAATACTCAAATACTTGGTACAGGTTAGTAGGGTCTGGCTTGGAGTTTCTGAAAGCCATTGTAGTTCTCAAGTATATTCTAGAGGTATACTTACGGTAAGGAGAGAGCACCCTCCTAGTCATTTGTTGGAAAATTTCCCTTTCCTTCTCTTTAATTCCAAATTTTTAAATTTACTTCTTTCTTAATTGCATTGTGAAGTGTTGTGAGCACTTCGTGATGTTTAATTATTTGTATCCATTATTGCGATTGGATGTTGTTATTGTGAGGGAAATCCCATTCCGTTGTTGGTGGCGTGGTCTCACATATTGTGTTTATTTCCACCTTTTTGTTTAAAGATTTACTCATACCAGACTTATTATCTGACCTGAGTTGTTTATTTTCCCTAAACTCTCGGGTACTCAATTATATTTGAGTAGTCCGAGAGTAGCAAGTTTTGCTTTGGGCCCTTTGAAGACGATGGACAAGCAGGAGGCTCCTTTATCTATCTAGTTATTTATATCAGCTGTTATGTCTATAATGTATATATATTTTGTATCAGCATGTGTAAAGGCAGAGTGTATAACTGCCTAATCTGATAGTTGTAGGACTTTTGTGTAACTCTGATAACTCCAGGTACGGAGTAATCTTTTGTACTATAATATTTTGTATTATATATAAAACCGTACCATTGCGAGAATTTTCTATTCTATCCTATTATGTTCTTTTGTTTTACCCCATGACAACTTGTCTTTCGGATGCTTGGGCAATGGCACACGAATACCATGGA
Organism: Allium fistulosum; assembly: GCA_030737815.1. Classification (NCBI taxonomy): domain Eukaryota; kingdom Viridiplantae; phylum Streptophyta; class Magnoliopsida; order Asparagales; family Amaryllidaceae; genus Allium; species Allium fistulosum. The sequence continues at coordinate 405,573,136 of CM060908.1, read as the reverse complement.
TGTATTAAGTGTCGTTCCTAGGGGTCAGAAAGGTGGGTCGTCACAATATCTATACTATCGAGTTGTATATTGATTATTCATTACATTACATTAAGATAGTTGACATTTGAGATGATTTGTATCTATACAGACTTATATACTATATATTATATGTTATCATTACAATTCAGACATTGTGTTCTCTATTATTTACTGTATATTGCGTATTATTCTATCCTAGAGGCACACATGCTTATTTCTTTGTACCGATGTTATGTACGTATGAGTGAGATATTTATTTGATGTTTCAATACATACCAGTGTTAGTCTAAGGGAATATCCACATGTGTACCCCATATCACCTCATTCTCTGTATTATCTGACAGTATTACATAGTAATACTCTTTGATAGTATTAGTATAGGGTAGGGTGTTTCGTTGTTGCTACCCTGCGAGCATTCGTAGCTATTTTATTCGTATCCATGACCTTTACCCCTTCTTACATAGGCAGTCATCCCTATCTACTCCATATCAAAAATTGATTTGGTTTTCACCACTCTTTTTGAAATTAAAACTTCATAATCATGAAGTACTCAATCCAAACTTTTATCTTTGAAAATATAAACTTAGAAACCTTTTTCAAAAATTGCTTTGTTTCCTAATGGAGCCATGAAAAATTCCCATTCTTACCAACTTTTACTTTTTAAGGACTTCTTACAACAGAGACTTACTTCTTTAAAAGTAGGATTTTTAACTCAAAACATTTATCATGTTCACATACAAAAACTCAATTGTCATACCAAACCATTTTTCAAAAACATCTTCTATAACTTTAAGTAATGAAAAGTGAAAACTGCAGTAGACAAGGACAACTTCCATAATATTATTTTCCTACTGCTCATGTTATTTCTGCTTTCAACCTTAGCGAAGATTTCAATAGTCTATAAGGGGTACTTCTAAAAGATATGCGCAATTATTGCACATGTTTATGGAAATTATCCATTTTTCCTACGCTTTGCCTTACATTCGTTACATTGTTCCTAACTATATTACTAACACTATTCTAATATAAATTCCCAATGTTGTTCCTATTTAAATTTCCATGCGTCACTACTATTTATATTTTTCCTATCTAAATGGCTTATACTTACATAGCTCTATTCCTCTTTTATTATTTTCCTCATTTACTCACTATAGTGCGTTCGCCTCCTACTTTTGCAATTGAGCTTTCTTTCATTAACATGAAAAGAGATATATATTAACCTATTTCAGTTGTTTTTCTTCGTATTTTGCTTATATAGATATATTATTTCCATCTTCATTATCGGACATTCTTACCCTTCTATTCTCTTTATCCTATTTCAATCAAATATCATTTCCATTTAGATCCAATTTAAACGCATATGTGTGCTTGCTCATGGACCTTTAACATATTTAATTATGTATTCCTACATTTAAATCCAATTTAAACATGTATCGATATCATATATCGTTCGGTATATTTATAACTATTATAAATACACTATTTAATCATGTTCAATACATCAAATAAAATTTCATAATTAATATTATATATATATATTAATTAATGTAATTGATTTATAATAATTATAAATTGATTAAATCAGGCGGTCAAAGGAATATTTGACGTTTCGGTTGTGTGACGCTTAGATGTAAATTTTGTCAGTGATTAATATCAAACAATTCGAATATTAATGTTCACATGTCACTTAGAAAAAGGTGTCACATTTTGGAAAAATTTATCACTTACTTGGTTAAGAGAAAATCCAATTTTAATTTGTTAAGCGTTACCCAATAGTGATGATTATTCACACCAATTAACTACGTTAAAACTGTACCACTTCAGACTTATTTAATTTACTTCGTCTCAAAAAAAATGCTTGGTTCAATAATAACAATTATTATTAACCAAACTACTCTGCCAGAAATTTTGACTTTGAGTTAACTATAGTTGACTGTAATACTAATCGCATATAACTGAGAAGAGGAATCCTCTCTTGAATAGAGTTTCACTTCCAATACTTCCACTCGATTCAACTATAGTCGTTCAATGGATGTTGTGCCACGATTTAACTATAATCAAAGCGGAGCTTTCATATTGAAAGTCAACAGCATTCTCTAGTCAAGAGAATTGTGTAAATTAGTTATTTTGATATATTCTGTTTGACCTTAGTTATACTAACCAACTGAAAACTATTGAGCGAGTCATTCCATAGTTATCCAATAAATATTAGTACGTAACCTGTAATGCCCCAGAAATTCATGGAATCTTGTTTTAGTTGAATTTTGAAAATATTTGAAATTATTTGTATAGGAATATATGGAGTTAATTGTGTGCAAGTATGTGTGCATGTGTGCACGTGCACACTGATATGGCACAAGGAAGAACTCCAGATTTCTTGAATTTAAAACAAGAATTAAAAAGCAATACAAACATGATTTTGCAACATGGATATTTGATTTCTGGAATTATATGGATCATCCCAGAAAATAAGAAAAGTAAGTTTTATTTTAAATCAGTAAACAGATTTTATTTAAAATCCAGAGAAAAAAAAATATACACATATATGTTATAAGGATTTGAAAACCTGTATACATATAGGTGCATATGTTTTTGAAATTAAGAGGAATTAAATAAGCCTAGATAAGATATGTATACAAATATACATTTTCAAGCACTGTAAGGTATACATAAGCAAGTGAAACTATAACACTAAAATGGAAAAAGATGAATTGCAAGCAAAATAATTGCTTTAGGCAGAAAATAGAAAGGAGGATTTTAGAAAATAAACAAGTGAACAGTGTCACACAATTATCATGACTTGGTAAGAATATAATATATATATTCTGGAAAAGTAAAAGGGGGAGGCATGTCTCACATATGGCCGGGATATTAAAGGTGAAAAATAAACAAATTTGAAATGCAAAATGCATGAGTTTTGGCCAGGGTAGAAATGAGATTTTACAATGATAAAACCCTAGAAAAACCTCTCTTATAAACCCAAGTATAAACCAGAAAAAATCATTTGCTACCCAAAAACATTTAAGAAAACAAAGGAGAAAATACTTACAAGCAGAAAAACAAGTTTTGAAAAGGATTCTTTTCTGAGTTAGCAAGAGAAGCATTTTTCTGTGAGTAATCTCACTAAACCCATGGCATTAAGTCCTGTTATGAGGCAGCCAGATTTATGTTATTTTTCTACATGTTTTTGATTCCATTACTATGGTTTTAATGGATGCTTCAATGAATGTTTTAATGGGTGTTTCTGGATGTTTTGATTGATTTGATGATTGAATGTTTTGCTCTGTTTGGTTACACCCAGAAAGGTAAAGTATAAAATCATGAAAGTAAATAGAGAATACTTGTAACTGGTTTAGATATGGCATGGAAAACATAGAAACCAAAATGTATATGAGTTGCATTACACTTGTGTAAGTGCTGAGGCTCAAATGAAAGATGCAAGGTTGCAATGGAAATATCCAAAAGTGCTGAACCCTTGATCAAATAGAAAATCCATGAGCCAGAAATCTTGTTTAAGCTAGATCTTGAATTTAGTTCAAACATGGTTGCTTATGAAACAGTAATAACCCACATGCCTAGTCTTTATTCCCAGTTGTAATTATTCTTGTATTTTCTTTAAGCCAAAACACTTGAAAATATGATTTTCCCTGGACATGAATGTTAGATTGTTCTTGAGTTATGCTTGTAAACTCTATGTAATGTTTCATGTATACTGGGATTTAGTCACCTAGCTATCTCACGATAGGATTAAACATGAACACTTAGTAAATAAACTAAGGATTGTGAGCCAAGAAGACTGCTGGAATGCTTGTCATATTTGAAGTATGCAAGTTGGCACATGGTTTGTTTAAGCCCTGAGATCTTTGTGCAATATTGTGAATTATTTTATTGCAATGTGTCCCCGTGATTCCTTTATGGCAGATGAGGCTAGGAATTAATTTGGTAAATGCAACCTTAAATTGATGAAGTAGGAACTTGAGTTATTCCTAAGATGGTTGGACTGGAACTGTGATAGTTCCTGAGTATTTCTGTTTGAAACCTATGTTTGCATGGTTAAATATGTGTATATGATTAGTCATAAACAAGTCAGGCAAATTGATCAAAGATGATATGTCCACTTGAACAAAATATTTATGTCTCACTCATTTACCTAATATCATGGAATTTTTTATTTTACTCATACCAGATCTTATATCTGACCCTTGTTTGCTTATGGCATCTGGGCTGTCTCATCTAAAATGGGGCAGCCTCTAATGTTCTTTCAGGGAATGCTGGATCTAAATAGGAAGCTGCTGTGGCTAATGAGAGTGATTATATAAGCATGCTAAGTTAGAATTAAATAAGAACTTAGAATGAAATATTTGCATGTAATCTGGGAAGTTTTTATAGATCTGTTTTGGTTGGTATGTAATGATCTTAAAGGTTTGGATTTATTAGTTATTCTAAATGAATCTAGTGATGTATTAAACTTGGGATTAATCTAAGACTTGGTTGAATTCTTGAAAGAAAATATATATATTTGGGTATTGTGATGAAAATCTATAAATGGTATATGCCTGTATTTGAGAAATAGAAATGTGTATGTACATACATTGTATTAGATAATTTCAAGTTACTTAAAACCTCAAGTTTGAAGGTTAAAAATCTGAGTCTAGCTATAAAAACCTGGAATTATTCTTATGGATATTTTTAAGTTCATATAAATTAGATATGTATAGGATTTACTGACTTGTTACAAATATTCAAAAGAATATAGTAATTAACCTTAGTCAGAATTGCTAGAATCCAAATCAAGCAGGATACACTTGTTTAACAAAAATATATATATACTCTGAATTTAAACAAGATAAACACTTACATCCTCATATGTATGTGTATATTACTAAGGATGCACTGATATATTCATATTGGTAATAAGTTTTGAATCCTGGTTGAATTGTTTGAAAAGAAAATGACTCTGATAGTTCAAAGGAAGTTTAAATCAAACTTAAAAGTGTAAATGAACGTAGGTGGACATCCAGACACATATAAATTGAATGGGAATATGCATGTACATAGAGATCAAATTTAGACGACAGTCTTAATAATTTAGACGTCTGAGATTAAACTTAGACGTCTGTCATAATAATTTAGACGTCTAAGATCTAATTTAGACGTCTGTCAATAAAAATTTAGATGTCTGATTATAGTTCAAAATGTTTTCTACTCTCTGTTTAAATTTAGACACTCTGAGACGTCTGTCATAAAAATTTAGTCGTCTGAGATTGAATCTAGACGTCTGTCATAGAAATTTAGACGTCTGAACTGCTGATTTTGCCTAATTTGTCTATTTTCGAGTAAATTCCCAAGGTTTATCAATTTTTGTCAACTCAACTTATTGTTATTAATTAATATCAACTTTGATAACTATCATAAGATCAAGTAAATACTATTTTAGAGTTAAATAGAATTATCAAGGCAAGATAAAAATATATATGTGTTAGTATTTGTCAAAGTGCACCTATGGCAGTAGAACAAGACTTAGAAAAGAAATAAGTGGCTATGTCAATAGCTTGTATGGCATTTTGATTTATATTTGATTTAAATTCCCTTTGAGGAAAAAAAAATCCTTATGAAATTAAGGTAGAAAGAGGAGGGTCATTTCAGTTGGTATCAGAGCACTTGGTTGCATTGATTGCTAAGTATTATAGAAATATATTTTGTCTGTTTGTTTTGGATGAAATAATTTAGATAAGAAAATAGTAATTATTGAAGTACTCATAATATACTAATACCATTTGCCCAGAACTTAGTTAGCAGACCATGGTAGGAAGAGGATCTCATCACCATGCAGGATCAAGTGCACCACAAATGCTTGATATGCAAGACTTTATGAGAGCTTTAAGGGATGGAATTGGGCATAGGCCTGAGAACCCACATGAAGAACTTTCAAAACTACTGAAGACTTATTCCAATTTGGGAGGCAGGAGTTTTGAAGGAACTGAGAATGTGATGGAAATTCAAGCATGGTTGAGAACACTGGACAGAGTTTTCAATGACATGCAATTGGATGATCAAAGGAAGAGGCAAGTAGCTTCAAGACAACTGAAAGGGGTAGCTTTAAGCTGGTGGGAGGTGATCATAGCTGGAAGAAATGAAAATGAGATCACTTGGAATCAATTCAAGGAGATGTTGGAAGCTAGATTTGTTCCAGCATCAGCCAAAACCCTATTGCTTGAAGAATTCATCAGGCTTAGGCAGGGAACTTTTAACGTGACTGAATATACTCAGAGGTTTGAGAGCTTGTCTAAGTATGGAGCTATGCTTGTAGCTGATGAGGCATCAAAGAATGATAGGTATATTAAGGGTTTAAACCCAGGGCTTAGTAGGGCTATGTTGCCATATGCAGATAAAACTTTTGATCAAATCATTGATCTGGCCTTAAAAATTGAGCAACATGACAAGGAGAGGGAGAAGTATAAGAATTTTAAGAATAATAACAACAAGAAAAATAAGGGAAGGTATCATCCCTATGACAAAAAGAAGGAGGAGACAGAAGGCAAGAAAACCAATGATACTAAGACCACTGAAACAAAGAGAAAAATAACATGTCATCATTGTGGAAAAGAGGGACATATCAAACCAAGGTGCCCAGAATTGAAGGGAGGAGCTTTCAAATGCTACCTATGTGGTAAGGAGGGACATATCAAGAGAAACTGCCCTGAGTATAAACAGCAAGGGAAGCTAGCAAGTTTGGAAAGCAGAAGCAAATCCACAGTAGAGGCTAATGCAGAAAACCATGGCCAAGTGGAAGGTACTTTATTTATTTGTACCCTACCCATATCAGTAGTGTATGATACAGGGGAAACACATTCTCTGATTTCCCATGAGTTAGTTGCATTGCTTAAATTAAATTGCATACTGGTTGAAACCCCCTTGTTAGTGCAAAGCCCATTGGGAAGTTCTAGTGTTTTAAACATGATGTGTGTGGATGTGGAATTAAACATAGGAGGAAATGTTTTTATTTCCAATTTATATGTTTTAAATTACCCAAATATAGGTGTTATATTGGGTGTAGACTGGTTAAGACAATACAAAGCCATAATTAATTTAGACTCATCCACCATATCATTACAAAATTCTAGAGGTCAAAGAATCACAATTTTGTGTGAAATAACCAAGGAAAGAAAATTATATCATTTGATTGACTTAAGTAAGGATTCCAGTGAGCCTTCTATTGAAAAAATCCCCATAATTAACAAATACTTAGATGTGTTTGGAGAAGTTGAGGGTGTTCCACACCACACACCAGTGGAATTTCAGATTAATCTGATACCAGGAGCAAGTCCAATTATTAAGAAACCCAATAGGATGGGGCCAAGTGAGTTGAAGGAATTGAAGAAATAGTTAGAAGAGTTGGAAAGCAAAGGATTTATAAGACCAAGTAATTCATGATGGGGTGCTCCAGTAGTATTTGTAAGGAAACATGATGGTACTTTAAGAATGTGCATAGATTACAGGGAGCTAAACAAAGTCACTATCAAAAACAAGTACCCCTTACCTAGAATTGATGATCTTTTTGATCAACTTAGTGGAGCAAAAATATTTTCTAGGTTAGACTTGGCATCTGGATTCCATCAGATGAAGGTTGAGGACTCAAGTGTTAAGTACACAGCCTTTACCACTAGGTATGGTTTATATGAGTTTCTTGTCATGCCATTTGGGTTGACAAATGCTCCATCATACTTTGTAGACTTGATGAATAGGATATTCAGGGATTATTTAGACAAGTTTGTTTTGATTTTTATTGATGATATTTTGATCTATTCTAAAACAGTAGAGGAACATGAAAATCACTTACACCTTGTTTTGTCTAGATTAAGAGAAAAAGATTTAAAAGCAAAATTTTCTAAGTGTGCATTTTGGAAAGAAGAAGTGCATTTCCTTGGGCATGTTATATCTGCCAAAGGCATTTCTGTAAATCCCAATAAAATTGTGGCAATCCAAGCATGGAAAAGGCCAAGCACAGTGGGAGAAGTTAGGTCATTTATGGGAATGGCAGGGTATTATAGGAGGTTTATAAAAGATTTTTCTAAGATGTCATCACCTCTTACCAACCTAACTAGAAAGAACCAACCCTTTATATGGACTGAGAAATGTGAACAAGCCTTTAGTAGAATCAAGGAGGCCTTAGTCAATGCACCAGTATTGAAAGTACTAGAAGGAAATGAGGATTTGATTGTGTATACTGATGCAAGTGGTTTTGGGCTAGGAGTTGTATTGATGCAGCAAGATCAAGTTATAGCCTATGCATCAAGACAATTGAAGCCACATGAATCAAAGTATGCAACCCATGATCTTGAGTTGGCAGCAGTGGTATATGCACTAAAGCTCTGGAGACATTATCTTCTAGGTGCTAAGTTTATTTTGTACACAGACCATAAGGCATTGAAATATCTCTTTTCACAAAAAGATTTGAATATGAGGCAACATAGATGGGTTGAGTTTCTAGCAGCATATGATTTAGACATACTTTATACTCCAGGAAAAGCTAATAAGGTTGCAGATGCTTTGAGCAGGCAGCATGCAAAAGTAGCCATGCTAATGATAGAAGAGTTTAGAAATTTATCTCTACTTACTGATTTGGAAATTGAGGAAAACAGTGAGGTAAACATGGAGATGATTGAAGAAGGGAGTAAAGGAAAATTAAGTTTGATAACTTTACAATCAGATTTAATTTTGAAAGTGGGAAAAATGCAAGGGGGAGATCCAGATTTATTAGAAAAGAAGACTTTAATAGAAAAAGGAGAAGAAATAGCAAACTACCACATTGATAAGAATGGTTACTTAAGGAATAAAGGTAGAATATGTGTTCCAAAGGATATAGAATTGAAGGAAGAGATACTTAATGAATATCATAGGAGCAAATATTCTATACACCCAGGCAGCACCAAGATGTACCAAAATTTGAAGAGGAATTATTGGTGGAGAGGGATGAAAACTGATGTGGCCAAACATGTTGCAAAGTGTATGACTTGCCAACAAGTCAAAGCAGAAACCCAAAGACCCTCAGGTCTATTACAACCCCTAAGTATACCACAGTGGAAGTGGGAAGATATATCTATGGATTTCATAGATGGTCTGCCTAGGTCAAAAAGAGGAAACACAGGCATTTGGGTAGTAGTTGATAGATTGACTAAAGTGGCACACTTTATACCAGTGAAGGCAGAAAGAAATGCACCTAAACTAGCTCAAATATTCATGAGAGAAATAGTAAGGTTGCATGGAATCCCTAAGACTATAGTGGGTGATAGGGACACAATCTTTACATCCAGATTTTGGAAGAGCTTTCAAGAAGCCATGGGAAGTGAGTTATGCTTGAGTACTGCATACCACCCCCAATCAGATGGTCAAACTGAAGTGATAAATAAAGTTTTGGAGGATTTGTTGAGGGCATGTGCATTGGACTTTGGAGGTAATTGGGAAGATCACCTCCATTTGGCTGAATTTACATATAACAATAGTTATCAAAGCACCATAGGTATGGCACCATTTGAAGCCTTGTATGGCAAACCATGAGTGTCACCAATATGTTGGGTTGAAGCAGGAGAAAAGGCTGCCTTAGGGCCTGAGTATGTTAAAGAGACTATAGAGAAAATTGAATTGGTGAGGAGAAGAATGGCAGCAGCTCAAGATAGGCAAAAGAAGTTTGCAGACATGAGGAGGAAGCAGGTAGAATATGAAGTTGGTGATTATGTTTTCATCAAAGTTTCACCTATGAAGAAGGTGTTGAGGTTTGGCAAGCAGGGAAAACTTACCCCAAGATATGTTGGACCTTACAAGATTTTGGAAAAAATAGGTTCATTAGCATATAAGTTGGAGCTACCTGAAGAGATGAGTGCAATGCACAATGTATTTCATGTATCACAACTTAGGAGATGGGTGCATGATAAAGAGGCAATTCTAGAAAAACCAACTCAAGTTCAAATAAATCCTGACTTGGTCTATGAGAAAGAACCAGTGGGGATTTTAGCTAAAGAGGAAAAGAAGTTGAGGAGCAAAACTTTGAAATTGGTAAAGGTTCAATGGAGCCTAGACCCTAATGATTGTACATGGGAGTTAGAGGATAAGATAAAGATGGATTACCCTAAGCTTTTTGCAGTGGAAGGTAAAAATCTAAATCCCTAAAAGTTTGATATGTATGATTGTTTTGACTGAATTGTTTGCTTATGCTATGTTTGATAGATTTTATAAAAATCTGGACATGTTTAAAGTCAAATGAGAAAAATTGTGAGGACACAATTCCTAAAAAGGTGGGGTGATTGTAATGCCCCAGAAATTCATGGAATCTTGTTTTAGTTGAATTTTGAAAATATTTGAAATTATTTGTATAGGAATATATGGAGTTAATTGTGTGCAAGTATGTGTGCATGTGTGCACGTGCACACTGATATGGCACAAGGAAGAACTCCAGATTTCTTGAATTTAAAACAAGAATTAAAAAGCAATACAAACATGATTTTGCAACATGGATATTTGATTTCTGGAATTATATGGATCATCCCAGAAAATAAGAAAAGTAAGTTTTATTTTAAATCAGTAAACAGATTTTATTTAAAATCCAGAGAAAAAAAAATATACACATATATGTTATAAGGATTTGAAAACCTGTATACATATAGGTGCATATGTTTCTGAAATTAAGAGGAATTAAATAAGCCTAGATAAGATATGTATACAAATATACATTTTCAAGCACTGTAAGGTATACTGTGACGACCGCCCATGACCCCTGCACCGATTCTAGAGATAGAGCGCTGTAAAGTGTGCCAGGCGACCATGAACGATTGTCAAGGTAAGATTTAAAAACAACAGAATCTATCGTATTACTCACAGCGCATGGACAAAATACAATAGAACATATGTATAGTGAAGCTTTACAGAACAAAATGACATCATATAAAACTTCATAATAGTTGAATACAAGCATCCACATAGTCAATACATCCAGCCTCACTACAAATCTCTCAGAGAATACAAAACAGCGGAATATCCAGTACATATAAGAAGAAGATAATATGCAACCCTCCAGCTCGTCTTCGATATCAGCATCGAGAGAAGAGAACAGCACCTGTCACCTGCTACCTAGTCTGCCCGTCCCAAAATGGACGAACAGCCCAAGGCAATAAGAATTAAAACATAAAGCCTTGAGTCAGACAACAGTCTTAGTGAGCAGTAAATTAACTAACAACATACCAAAAGAGCATAAAGGAAAAGGAATAGGAATACAACCCTCCCACTCCAACCTCATTCTACAGTGATAGCTCCCAGACACACACTAAGCAGAAACAAACATAGCAGAGCATACAATTTAAAGTAAAACTACTATCACTCGAGTCAAGGGCGATGTTTTCCAAGTACCAAGGCCTAAATCAGATAAGCACCCAGAAAATACCGCTCTTGAGTCCGAATGACGATACAACCAAACATCCATGACTCTGGCTATCACTGTTATCATGCTTCGATATCACCGTTAATTGAATGACCGGCACATTCTTTCAGCCGTCCGTCAAGGGCTAATGGAAACCCCGGTTCTAGACATAACTCCCGCACGTCGTCGCAGCCCGTGCCTAGGACTATCGAATCTGCCCAGAGTACTCGACCATCAACAGTTGGCCGTTGGGACTATCGAATCTGCCCAAACGTACTCTTGCTTAGAGCATGCTAGAACCTTCAACAACGATGCTATCCAAGCCTCCTAGTCATCCTCCTCGACGACTATTCCCATATCCATTCATTATCCTCAACTCGAATCATATCACCGAGTTATCAACATGCTTGGAATGATCCCGTCTGGACTAGACCAAGTCTTCATCACATGATTGCCTCGCTTCATTACATCCTCGCAAAGCCTCATCTCATCATCTCATCATTAAATCTATGCATAAGAGCTTCATCATCCCGCTACATATGCCACGAGCAGCTTTTCCAATTCAAGAGCCTTTCCCTTAGCTTTTGAATCACCTTCGATCTAAATCTAATCATTAATTATCTAATTCATAACAATCAATCAAATCAAACATCAATCCAAGCAATCAAGCATTCAAATATGATCTAAGTAGACAATTATAACAATAATGGCATTTTCGTAATTAAAGAGTTGAAAGTCCAATAAGCATGAAAACATGGATTATATCTCTACAAACTTGATGAATGAACTTGCATAGGTTAACATATGATAAAATGGATGTATCATCATCATGAACAATGGATCTATATGGATCTACACATAGGATGAAGAAAATGCATGGAAATCACTATTTTAACACCAAATCGGGCCAACAATCCGATATACTCCTTTGGATCCGTGTGAGAGATAATCACCACTCACCAAATCACCTAAACAAACCCAAATCAACACGCTTCAGATCTGGACAGCGAAGGATGAAGCTTGATCTATCACGGATCCGCTTCAAACGAAGAAATCTCTCTTGAAAAGATGAAGATCTTCAATCTAAGCTCTTGAATCTTCAATCTTGATCTTCGATTTGGATGGATGGAAGCACTAGATTAGAGTGGAGAAAAGAAGTGAAGAAGTGTAGAAGTCGAGCTCTCAAAATGGCAGCACTTCGTCGCTTCAAAATCCGGATCCCAAAAATGAAGAGAAGCTCTCCTATTTATAGCAGAAAACTGCCCTAAGTCGTAACTCGGCTATCTCCTTAAGTCGCTGCCGACTTAACACTATGCCGACCTACGACCTAAAAACCCCCACGACTTAACAGAGCCTCCGACCTAACCCTTAGCCAACAACTCCGACATAACAGACAAGCCTACGACTCAGTTGGGTTGCGACCTAACAACTTAGGTTTCTACGCGACCTAACACTTAGGAAACCCAGCGACCTAACACATACCGACCTAAAACAACACGCGACCTAACCTAAGTCGCAAACAACTGGACTTCGACCTAACTACTAAGCCAAAGCCCAGCGACCTAACACTCGCGCGACCTACGACTTAGAATACACGCGACCTAATACCTAAACTATTTCCTACGACCTAACAACTCATACAACAAACTACTCACGCGACCTAACTGGGTTATGTTCTAACTCCTTAAGTCGCCAACCCTTAGGTCGCTAACACGCTACCCTTCTTAGGTCGCTAACCTATAGGTCGCTCCAAGATACTAAGTCGCTAACCCGGTAACCATTAGGTCGCTAACTCACCCTGCCGACCTAACACTTAGCTCACCGAAACTCTTAGGTCGCTCACAACATTCCCTTAGGTCGTTGCCGACCCAACTCTTCCCCAGAATACTTAGGTCGCCTACTATTCTTCCTTAGGTCGTCTAAGCCTCTTAAGTCGGTCACGACTCATCACTTAGGTCGGTCACTCCCTTAAGTCGGCAACTCGACCCAGACCTATCCTTTAACTTACCTATCCCCTTAGGTCGCAGATCTTCTCTAAGTCGCCAACAACATTTAGGTCTCGTACGACCTAGGACTTAGACAAATCTGCCTAAAAATCTGAAATGACATGAAAATGCTAAAATTCCAGATTTTGACGAACATGTCGATCCGTAAAAATACGGGTCGTTACATATACATAAGCAAGTGAAACTATAACACTAAAATGGTAAAGATGAATTGCAAGCAAAATAATTGCTTTAGGCAGAAAATAGAAAGGAGGATTTTAGAAAATAAACAAGTGAACAGTGTCACACAATTATCATGACTTGGTAAGAATATAATATATATATTCTGGAAAAGTAAAAGGGGGAGGCATGTCTCACATATGGCCGGGATATTAAAGGTGAAAAATAAACAAATTTGAAATGCAAAATGCATGAGTTTTGGCCAGGGTAGAAATGAGATTTTACAATGATAAAACCCTAGAAAAACCTCTCTTATAAACCCAAGTATAAACCAGAAAAAAATCATTTGCTACCCAAAAACATTTAAGAAAACAAAGGAGAAAATACTTACAAGCAGATAAACAAGTTTTGAAAAGGATTCTTTTCTGAGTTAGCAAGAGAAGCATTTTTCTGTGAGTAATCTCACTAAACCCATGGCATTAAGTCCTGTTATGAGGCAGCCAGATTTATGTTATTTTTCTACATGTTTTTGATTCCATTACTATGGTTTTAATGGATGCTTCAATGAATGTTTTAATGGGTGTTTCTGGATGTTTTGATTGATTTGATGATTGAATGTTTTGCTCTGTTTGGTTACACCCAGAAAGGTAAAGTATAAAATCATGAAAGTAAATAGAGAATACTTGTAACTGGTTTAGATATGACATGGAAAACATAGAAACCAAAATGTATATGAGTTGCATTACACTTGTGTAAGTGCTGAGGCTCAAATGAAAGATGCAAGGTTGCAATGGAAATATCCAAAAGTGCTGAACCCTTGATCAAATAGAAAATCCATGAGCCAGAAATCTTGTTTAAGCTAGATCTTGAATTTAGTTCAAACATGGTTGCTTATGAAACAGTAATAACCCACATGCCTAGTCTTTATTCCCAGTTGTAATTATTCTTGTATTTTCTTTAAGCCAAAACACTTGAAAATATGATTTTCCCTGGACATGAATGTTAGATTGTTCTTGAGTTATGCTTGTAAACTCTATGTAATGTTTCATGTATACTGGGATTTAGTCACCTAGCTATCTCACGATAGGATTAAACATGAACACTTAGTAAATAAACTAAGGATTGTGAGCCAAGAAGACTGCTGGAATGCTTGTCATATTTGAAGTATGCAAGTTGGCACATGGTTTGTTTAAGCCCTGAGATCTTTGTGCAATATTGTGAATTATTTTATTGCAATGTGTCCCCGTGATTCCTTTATGGCAGATGAGGCTAGGAATTAATTTGGTAAATGCAACCTTAAATTGATGAAGTAGGAACTTGAGTTATTCCTAAGATGGTTGGACTGGAACTGTGATAGTTCCTGAGTATTTCTGTTTGAAACCTATGTTTGCATGGTTAAATATGTGTATATGATTAGTCATAAACAAGTCAGGCAAATTGATCAAAGATGATATGTCCACTTGAACAAAATATTTATGTCTCACTCATTTACCTAATATCATGGAATTTTTTATTTTACTCATACCAGATCTTGTATCTGACCCTTGTTTGCTTATGGCATCTGGGGTGTCTCATCTAAAATGGGGCAGCCTCTAATGTTCTTTCAGGGAATGCTGGATCTAAATAGGAAGCTGATGTGGCTAATGAGAGTGATTATATAAGCATGCTAAGTTAGAATTAAATAAGAACTTAGAATGAAATATTTGCATGTAATCTGGGAAGTTTTTATAGATCTGTTTTGGTTGGTATGTAATGATCTTAAAGGTTTGGATTTATTAGTTATTCTAAATGAATCTAGTGATGTATTAAACTTGGGATTAATCTAAGACTTGGTTGAATTCTTGCAAGAAAATATATATATTTGGGTATTGTGATGAAAATCTATAAATGGTATATGCCTGTATTTGAGAAATAGAAATGTGTATGTACATACATTGTATTAGATAATTTCAAGTTACTTAAAACCTCAAGTTTGAAGGTTAAAAATATGAGTCTAGCTATAAAAACCTGGAATTATTCTTGTGGATATTTTTAAGTTCATATAAATTAGATATGTATAGGATTTACTGACTTGTTACAAATATTCAAAAGAATATAGTAATTAACCTTAGTCAGAATTGCTAGAATCCAAATCAAGCAGGATACACTTGTTTAACAAAAATATATATATACTCTGAATTTAAACAAGATAAACACTTACATCCTCATATGTATGTGTATATTACTAAGGATGCACTGATATATTCATATTGGTAATAAGTTATGAATCCTGGTTGAATTGTTTGAAAAGAAAATGACTCTGATAGTTCAAAGGAAGTTTAAATCAAACTTAAAAGTGTAAATGAACGTAGGTGGACATCCAGACACATATAAATTGAATGGGAATATGCATGTACATAGAGATCAAATTTAGACGGCAGTCTTAATAATTTAGACGTCTGAGATTAAACTTAGACGTCTGTCATAATAATTTAGACGTCTAAGATCTAATTTAGACGTCTGTCAATAAAAATTTAGATGTCTGATTATAGTTCAAAATGTTTTCTACTCTATGTTTAAATTTAGACACTCTGAGACGTCTGTCATAAAAATTTAGTCGTCTGAGATTGAATCTAGACGTCTGTCATAGAAATTTAGACGTCTGAACTGCTGATTTTGCCTAATTTGTCTATTTTCGAGTAAATTCCCAAGGTTTATCAATTTTTGTCAACTCAACTTATTGTTATTAATTAATATCAACTTTGATAACTATCATAAGATCAAGTAAATACTATTTTAGAGTTAAATAGAATTATCAAGGCAAGATAAAAATATATATGTGTTAGTATTTGTCAAAGTGCACCTATGGCAGTAGAACAAGACTTAGAAAAGAAATAAGTGGCTATGTCAATAGCTTGTATGGCATTTTGATTTATATTTGATTTAAATTCCCTTTGAGGAAAAAAAAATCCTTATGAAATTAAGGTAGAAAGAGGAGGGTCATTTCATAACCCTTGGTGCCCCCAACATCTATGAGTAATACACTATCCAACATCTAGAGAGCATTACATACTCTAGTTTCAACGGATGCATCGATGTTCAATCTCGATACATCCTGACTAAGAATATCTAAAATGATGTGCTTATCAAGTTGGGATATTATACTCATGGTTACAACTATTTGTAACTGCTATCACAAACACATCATTTATGGACTTTTTACATAACCTTTTATTTCAAACAAGATTGGTTATCGAGTTAGATTTATGTACCCAATTACATAATTGCCCCTAGGGCATACCCCTAACTCTATTAATCTCCCACTTGCACTTGGGATCAATTATGGAATCTTATTCCAATTTCTTCAATCGATATCTTCAAACCAATCGAATCGGTCCCTTAGTGAACAGGTAATTACTATTTTGTTTCAATTATCTACTATAACAATCAACTCTCTCCAACACCGATAAACAACCTTTATCGTGTTTACCAATTTGGAGTATCTCTATCGACCTCTAGCGAGCTCTTTTATTATGAACTATATCATGAAATGGTTATCATATAAAAATGTTATAGGATTCTCAACATTTTGATTCACCCTCGGCTCAGTTATAAATTTGTGCATTTATTATGTATATACATTGCTTTTATTGTGGTGTTATTCAAGGCAATGTACTTAGCCTTTTATTGAGTCATCCACAATCTCTCATTTGGAACATTTCCAACTTAAACTTCTTAACCAAGCTTTGAACATGAATTTCATATTGGCATACCATACTTAATATCATATATGAAGTCTGAGTCTGAATATTCTTTCATAAGGAATTTGTTGTTTCTATAGACAATTCTCTTGCATTTCAAAAATACATGAGGCCATACTAAACTACTATTTAGTGATCTTAATTTGGATTTGATATTTATTTCATGTATCAAATACATAAACAAATCAAGATATCATAGATAACATATATGATAATTCCTACTGCCAATACATAAGGAACCCATCTTACCTGTTTCTAATTAAACCTTCTAATAAGGTGTTTCTACATATTATTTGGGACATTCCCAATTGTTGGATATAGAGCCTACCTGTGGCAGGGTTAAAGAGAAAAATAAAAAAATTCCTTTATTGTACCTTTTATGGGCCTATATAATCTAAATTCATTTAAAATTTCTCTAAGTTTTTTTTTAATAAAATCAATACTTTATTTAACTTTATAAATGAAGTTTTATTTTAAATTATTTATATTACGAGATATATATATAGATATATATATATATATGTGTGTGTGTGTGTGTGTGTATCAAATACATGTATATGTGTATATGGATGTGCAACAGAATAATGTGTTCATGGTTTGCTTGTCCATGTATAGGTGCTGAGATTTACACTGCAACAAATAGGTTAGCCCCTTTTATATACAAATATTTTGTCCAAATGAATGTATGTTTGTGTGTATATGTTGTTATATAGAATATATATAATGATTATATTGAAAATACTTTAAGTGTTATTATATGAAATTATATTTGAACATATGAAGGAATAAAGCAAATGAATAGGAAATCTCTTATTAAAGAAGGAGAATAAATGTGTGATTAATATCCTTGTAATAAAGAGTGCCTTTTCATTTCAAAATTTAAGAGGCATATGTAAACAAATCAATGAATGTATAACCCGGATGAGATCGTGTACTATGATACATAATGATTCAATTTCAAAATGATGTATGTGTGTGTGTATCGAATAATATTTTTTTAAATACACTTCAAGTACACTTTGAATACATTTTAAATACACATTAAGTGCACTTTAAAACACACTTTAAATATGTATGTGCATGTATTTTATCCGTTATACATATATACATATATACATACATACATATATACATACACACATAGATATACATATACATATTTGTATACATATATACATATACATATACATATATGTATATATATCAAAGTGTGCATGGATCTAGTCTGATATGGCTAATGTGAATGATCAAGTGTATACTCTAAACTAAGTAAAGCTAACTAACAAAGTATCAGAAAGTAGAATAAATAAAAGCGATCACACCAGGATTTTTATACTAGTTCCGACCTCCCATCCTACGTCCAGTCCCGAAGCTCCCTTTTGGAATTTCCTTTAAATAAATACCCACACTTCGCCTGGAGGAACAGGCAATACAGTAGTGTTTCTAACTTGACAAGCTTGTGTTCTTTCAACACAGATTTTGACTAGTAGTTCAAATCTTCCTACAAT
The DNA here is from genome assembly GCA_030737815.1 of Allium fistulosum. Lineage (NCBI taxonomy): Eukaryota > Viridiplantae > Streptophyta > Magnoliopsida > Asparagales > Amaryllidaceae > Allium > Allium fistulosum. The sequence goes on along the minus strand of CM060908.1, from coordinate 405,554,292 downwards.
CTCCCATTGAGTGTAATGAGCGTAGGGGCATGGATTTACAGGAAGTTTAATCACTAAGTGACATTAAATGAGAGTTTGAAACCAATGAGAGTGCTTATAATTTAGAGATTTAGATAGAAAGCAAGAAGTAAGAAAAGTTAAATCTAAAGTCAAGTCCTTATTATATTTATAGTTGTACAAAAATCTCTTTTAACAGTTGTGTTCCTTTGGAGAAAAACCACTAACAGAATAGTTGCAGCCATTGAAGAAGAGGTTGCATCTGGTGAAGACAAGAAACGTGTCCTTTCAAAATATAGCTGTTATAGAAATTCAGATGTCGGGATTTTATAGTCAAAGGTATGGATTTCAAAAATGTTTTCCTAGAAAAGAAACAGTTCAAAAAATTATGAATCGAGAAAAATACTATGATAAGATTAAAAGCCCCCCCTAACTATAACATCTCCCCCTATCAATATGAAAATATATTTCTCTCCCTTTGTCATTATAAAAAAGGGAAAAATATGTGTAAATTATAAATCATCTTGTAATGAGCAAATATATAAAACCCTTCTTAACTTAATAAAAAAATAGCTTTACTCAGAAGTTCAAGAGATTATTGTATGTAAAATACTTGGGTACTTGCAACTGCAGCATAAATGTACTCTGCTTCATAAAGAAACACAGTTTTAAATAAAATATTGTAATATAGTGCTATAGAAAATAATCTTAGAATCAATTATAGCGTTTTTGTACGAAATGTTATGAAAACAATTTTTTTAAAACTATTAACTAGGGTATCAAAGTATTAGAAATGATAGTGCAAGATACCCTGTATTTATAAGGTTCCTAAGTCTTAGGAAGCCATACCCAAATGGGTGTTGTACTACCTTTGTAAATATAGTTTGTGTTATAATGTACTTTAGATAAAAATATCTTCTATATGATTCTTTCTAATTAACGTGTTATTACACGTAGGAATCCAAACTAGTTTTGGTTTTGTAAAAGTTCTAGCCCTAGTAGGATGATTGGATTCATTTTTAGTAATGTGGTGACCCTACTCTCAAACACATAGATTTTATTTTATAAAAAAAAGACATACCAAAGGAATTCACCACTAAACCCCATTTCTACTATATTTGAATATTTACATAATTTCCAAATAATTTTTCCCCAAGACCCTGAATTACCAATATAATTATATCAGTTTATAATATTACACCTCTTATACATATATGAAGATATATATAAGTTCTCTCATGCAAGCAGAAGCAATTAACCAGATTTTAGAACATCCTTAAAGTTATCATCAAATTTATACTTGCAGATTTTGATTCAGGAGTAGTTTTTAAGATGTTTAATTCCATTCTATTTAAATCCAGAGCATGAACATGTATGGGAAATGATGTGTAGTGATAACAGCATATGACTGCATGTACAAGATGCAGCTAGTATGTTGAATGCATATGTAATATGCAGCTAACAATTAAACAGCTAAGTATACATCATGATGTGGGTTTATGAACTGCATAATCAATATGCAGTGAGTGCTTCATATTACAAGTTTTAAATCTGTTATCTGGGTTTATATTACAACTACATGTTAAGCTCAGTTCCCCCCTTGTGTTCACCATGAGATCATTTCAGATTACACACATAATGATGAGACAAACATATGGGAGAACATGATATATGACATGGTCATTTCTGTTTTCATTTGCCAGATTTTTTGATAAAACATAATGCCAAAACATATGCAATCTTCTATTTACCACTTGTAAACCCATCTCAACTAGTTAACTTAATCTTTTTCTGGCAATTCAAACATCTATCATATGTGCATTTGAACAAAATTATAGTTTCTGGGAGTTTGCAAAAATCTCTTAAAACAGCCTTCAAAAAGGACCAAAATATCCAGATTTTTACCTTCAGATTTTTTTTATAAAATCAAATGCATATGTATTTAAAGTAATTGAATGAAAATCAAGATTTGCCATTGCAGATCATTAAAACAAATTGGAGGAAGAACATGATCAAATATTATGCTAAATGACATATTCATCCCTTTTTCCCATATTCAGATAATCAAACTATCAAATAACCATAACAATGACTTCATTAATCATTCATCCCAGATTTAATTAAGTACATATTTCAATCCAAATACTTAGAAAACTCCTTACGATTAACTTCAACTACAACATGAAATCTGACCAATAAATTCATTACAAAACAACTACAAATTTATAACTGGTTTCTTTTATTTATACTAACAGCTAATGCCTTCTTCATCCATCATGCTAACTTCAATTTCCTGCAAGCAATTCACTGAGCTGCCCCAATTTTAATGAGACACCCAGATGATTGCAAGGGCAACCAAACGGATCAGTTTTCACTGGTATGAGCATTTATCAAATTTATACACATATTCCTAATTTTTGGTGAACTTGCAATGTCTTCCTAATTTAGCAGATTTCATACTTAGCATATTATTGGTTAATACCAAATGATACAAAGACACATTCATTCATTCAGACAATACCCAGCAAACAATCAAAATAAATATATATAATTCTTGATTTATTTTTCTCCATTTCTGAATAAGTAAACTCAGATTTTATACTCCCAATTTCACCCAGCAATTAATCAAAGCACAATATTTAAACTTGATTGATTTAACTCCATATCTGGATATTTATAATCCATATTTTTTTAAACCCATTCTCCACTTATTTTTATGGTCTTTAACTCCCTGTCAAATGAACACCATGTATGCATTGTGAAGGAAACTCCCAGGTTATTTAATTTATTCCAACACACAAAGGCCAAAGGGTGCAATTGCACCATGCATATACTTACTCCCACCTGAAGCAAGCAGATCATTGACTAACTCCCAAATGACCAGTTTAATTTTTCTTTAATAAATCCTCCACCAGTTTCTGCTTATTTTATTAAGCTTCTGTTTATGAATTCAATCATAAAAACTCCCAATTCATTCATGTTTTCAGAAAGGCTTATCTACTTTTATACTTTCTGGTTCAACCCCATGTTCTCCATTTATTTTCCTTATTATAGAAAATACCCCAACATACCTATGGTTTTTCCTAAAAATAATTTAAGCATCATGATTCCATTTTCTTTCTTCTATATTATTGTGAATATATGAATAAGGGTTTTATTAAGGAAATCCCTCAAAACCCAGAAATTCTCCTCTGACTTATGATATGAATATTTAGTTTCATGCTTCATTATCTAAGAAATAAACATGAGATAGATCACTTTCTTGCTGCCTATTTCCTAAATAATTTAGATCCATACTTCATAATAATAAAATAGAACAAAAATGCTCAAACCATTTTAACTTTGAAAACCCACATACAGATTAAAACCCCAAACAAGAATGCACAAACAAACATCCATCTCACCCATAACAAATCATTTCAGAGATTTTAAATGATTTATAACATTTTAGGCTGCCTACAAGAGGACTTAATGCCATTGCATACAAAGGGATAAATACTCACATAGTGCTCTCCTTTTACTGCCTTAATCCCCTGAACAGCAAATCCTCCAAAATTTCTAGCTAATGTTTCTCCTTTTTTTTCTATTTTGTTTTGATCCCGAGAGAATGGTGGATATGGTTATGTGCAGGTATTATAAAACCATTCTAGGGTTTAAGAAAAATGGGTAATTCCCTTGATGCCCTTAGATATTCATGCACAAATCATTTCCCTGTGTGGTCCTTAATTGGGAATGCACACTTCTGGTTACCTCAATTAGTTATTTCGAGAATCAAGCATTTTAAACACTTCATGCCATTTTCATGACTCTATTTTACTCATGCCATATGCATGTGACCCCTTGTTTATTTTTATTTCTTCTAAGTTTAAAGAAACTGCAAACCCCCTTGTGTTTTCTACCTAACTACCATCTCCATTCAATCATGCATACTATCATACATAATCATGTGATGTAAAAATCATTCACACTATGTTATTTGCTTGAAATAAATATAAGATATAAAATTCATTATTTGATCCTATATATATTTTTTTATTTTGCCTTTAGTTAAAACAGCAACTCCTCATACACCTTTATGTGATAAAAAAATCACATATACCATGCTAATTATTTCTAGCATAAATATATAAGACATTTAAACCTTATATTAAACTTCATTTTATTCTGTCTTTAAATAAAACAGAAAACACCCCATATATTAAATATATGTATTTATATAATTCTTTGAACATGGAACTATATTTGTTTTGAGTCCCAATTTTTAATCACCTTAACTCCTTGCATTTTATCAAACAGAAACTCCTATGCACATTTTATTCATTAACAAGTTTTTTTCTGTTTTAATGCATTATATATTTTATAATTTCAGAAATTCTTAAAATAAATGTAACTTTCATTTTTTTTTCTTTTTGGGTCATTACAAGTAACACTTTTAATCCAAGTCCATTCTTATTTGAACAAGGTTTCAAAGAACTTATCAAGGTTGATAAATTTTCTTTTCCTTTATTGAATTTTGAAACATTGTTAATGATTTGTTCTAACTTTTTTTTAACTCAAGGACTTCCTTTTTAGTAGAATCTAAGTTTGATTTGAGTTCACAAACTTCTTTGTAAGCTTATCATTCTTAAGTTTACTTGCCTTAATTTCATAAATTAAGGCGGTATTTTGAGAATTTAAACTTTCACATGATTTTTGTGAAATTTCTAGTTCTTCTTTTAGAATACATTTCTCATCTTTTACCATACCAATCTCTAATTTAGCTCTATTTAATTTTCCTATACTTTCTTTATATAATATTTTTAAATCTCTAAGTTTATCATCTCATTCGATACTTATTTCCAAAATCTCATTATAGGAGAGTTCAGGACTTACCTCTGAAGTGGTGGCCATAAAACAAATGTTTGCTTGTTCTAAGTCACTATTGCTATCACTATCTGAAGAAGATGAATCTGAATCGTCCCATGTAACCTGGAAGGCCTTTATCTTCTTATTAGACTTTTCGAATTTGTTCTTCTTTTTCTCACTGTTTAGTCATGGACAGTTTTTCCTCATATGGCCAAATTTGTCACACCTATAGCACTTGATTGAAGTCGGGTTAGATGGGTTAGTAGAATTGCCACCGTTTTGAGCCATAGTAAACTTCTTGAATTTGCTGTAATTTTTGGTAATGAATACGATCTCATCATTGTTCAAATCTGAGTCAACATCATGGGCTTGGAAGGCTATGCTCTTTTTCTTCTAATTTTGCCCTTTTCTTGCCTGTAAATTAGCTTCATACGATATCAGATTTCCAATTAATTCTACAATTTTGAGTTGAAAAGGATCGTTAACTTATTCAATAGCTAAAACCTTTCTTTCCCATTCAATAGTTAAAGAATTCAAAATATGTAAGACAACATCAAATTTCGTAAAAGTAACTCCTAGAGCCATGAGATCATGTTGAATTATTTGAAATCTAGCATACATATCTACAATGGTCTCATTTTCTTTCATTTTAAATGACGAAAACTAATTTTGTAGAATCAATATTTTAGTCTATTTTACTTTATTTGTGCCTTCATGAGTGATTTGTAGTGTACGCCAAATATCAAATGCAGTTTTACGAAGCATAACTCTAGTGAACTCATCCTTATCAAGTGAACAAAATAAAACATTCATAGCTTTTGCATTTTTGATTGTTGCGGTCTTTTGAGCATCTGTCCAAGTACTCATTTCAGTGGTAGGTGCTTCATACTTAGTTTGAGTAGCTCGATAGATTTCAAGACCGTTAGCTTGCATAAAAATTCTCATACGAGTAGACCGGTATGCATAGTTAGATCTAATGAATAGTGAAGGATGTGCAGTTGATTGACCTTCTAGAAAAATGCTTGCTATAGTATAATATTATTCAAAAACTTTGCTACGGTATTTGAAATGACCTTGCTCTGATAGCAAATCAAAGTGTACATGGATCTAGTATGTTATGGCTAATGTGAATGATCAAGTATATACTCTAAACTAAGTAAAGCTAACTATTAAAGTATTAGAAAGTAGTATAGAAAAAAGCGATCACACTAGGATTTTTATACTGATTCGAACCTCTCGTCCTACGTCCAGTCCCAAAGCCCTTCTTTGGAATTTCCTTTAACTAATACCCTTACTTCGCTTGGAGGAATAGACAATACAGCAGTGTTTCTAACTTAAAAAGCTTGTGTTCTTTCAATACAAAGTTTGACTGGTAGTACAAATCATCCTATAATCTCCCCTTGAGTGTAATAAATGTAGGTGAGTGGATTTGCAGGAAGTTTTAATCACCAAGTGATATTGAATGAGATTTGAAATCAATGAGAGTGCTTAGAGTTTAGGGAGTTAGATAAAAAAAACCAGAAGTAAGAAAAGTTAAATCTAAACTCAATTCCTTGTTGTATTTATATTTGTCCAAAGTCTCTTTCAACAGTTGTATTGCTTTGGAGAAAAACCATTGACATAGTAGTTCCATCCATTGAAGGAGAGGTTGCATCCGTTGGAGAGAATAGACGTGTCCTTTCAAAGTATAGCTGTTAAAGATATTCATACGTTTAGATTTTATAATCGAAGGTCTAGATTTAAAAAACGTTTTCCTAGAAAAGAAACAGTTCAAAAAATCATGAATTCAGACATCTGGATTTTATAATCAGATGTTTGAATATTAAAAATGTTTTTCTAGAAAATAAATTATTTAAAAATCATGAATTCAGACGTCTGGATTTTATAGCCAGACGTTTGAACTTTATAGTCAAACATCTGAATTTTTCTGAATTTTGAAAATATAAGTTCCAAAATGTTTTAGTTCAAAAATGCATGTTCTCAGATGTCAGGATTTTGTTCCCAGACGACTAGAATCCGGGGACATTTTAAAACTTGTTGAAAATTGTCTTTTGGGTGTTTGAAATCATTTTAATGAACATGTGTTAGCTCATATTACTCATGGGAGATTGTACATGCACACCTAAGACACTAACACAAGATATATGACTCACAAACATTTTTCTGCATTTGAGCTCTTTGTTGATAGTCGTTGTAGCTTATTGAGTCTTCGATATCTTTGTGTCTCCAAATGTGTGTATTAAAAGCTTCTTTTTAATCATCATATACCTACATGTTAGCTTAGAGATTCTTCGATATGATTATGTAGTAGTTGTCATTAAAATCTAACAAAAGAGGTTCTAACAATATATATATATATATATCCACTATACATGTTTATATATACAAGTTAGAATATATATACGCTTTAAACATACCTTAAACATACCTTAAACATACTTTGAGTACATTTTTACTATACTTTAAATACCGATTAATACACATTAAAAACATTTTAAACACGCACTAAATTACTTTAATACACATTGAATGCTCATTAAATACATTTTAAATGCACTTTAAATACAGATTAATACACTTTAAAAGCACTTTAATACACATATATTAGAGAACAAAAGTAAGATATACATGTATAGGATTTCTATAGTCGTATATAATTTACAAATATTTATATATGTTGATTTATTAAGTGTAAAACAAGTTTTAAATAAAATAAAAGAATATATATATATGGAATTATGTTTATATATATATATATATGAAATAAAACATGTTCTATAAAATGTAAACATTAGTGTATAAATGAATTGCTAAAGAAAGTGATTATAAAATCAATATCGATATTAATTTCAAAGTAGAATTATTATTATTATTATTTTGCGAGCAATGACTAACGTGAATACACAAATAAATTTTTATATTTGTACACACATATATTCAATCTCAATGTGACAGCATATCGGCGTACAGATTCGTTATAATTTCCTAACTAATTTTACGTACAATATGATAAAATAAGTTTAACATTATTCAATTGAGGAGAGTACCTTTCACCAATGCCTATGATTCTCATGTTGAAATGAAGAAGTGTTCTTCTTGAATCAAATTTCAAATCAGAAGGTGCTACCTCCTGAATAGTGACCTTCGACTATCGAATAGTGTTGAATTTGATGTAGTATGAACTTGATATTTTTTGTATTGTTTTTAACATGCCATGGCCAAGATATTCTGATCTTGAGACATACATTTGGAGTGAAGAACTTAAAGAAATGAAAGACCTATATCTTATAAAAGAAAAGAGAATTAATGTTGTGATTAATACCCATGTAACTTACATAGCCTTTTTCATTTCTAAGCCAAAAGAAAACCCACTCATTCACTCATACCATGGCCAGCCACACCTAAGGCAACCAAGGCTGGCTTATGTGTGCTTGTTCATTGATGATTATAAATTAATTAAATCAGGTGGTTAGTACGTAACCCTTTGGTGCCTCCAGCATCCATGAGTAATACATTGTCTAACATTTAGAGAGCGGTACAAACTCTAGTATCAACGGATGCAGTAATGTCCAGTCTCAATAAATCTTGACTAGGAATATTTAAAATAATGTGCCTGTCATATTGTGATATAAAATTCATGGTTACAACTATTTGTAACTACTATCACAAACACACCATTCATGGACTTACTGACGTATATACTTAAATTAACTAATTATTTAGCTATAACATTTTATAACAAATATATAATAGAAAGGAAACACCTTTTATTTCGAACAAGATTGGTTATCGAGTTAGATTTATGTAACAAATTACATAATTGCCTCTAATGCATACACTTAACTCTACCGATCTTCCACTTGCACTTGGGGTCAATTATAGAATCTTATTCCAACTTTTCCAATCAGTTTCTTTAAAACCAATCAGCTCAGTCCCTTCTTAACGGGTATGCTATTATATTTCAATTATCTACTATGCCAATCAACTCTCCCCGACGTTGATAAACTGCCTCTATCATGTGGAACAATTCAAAGTATGTCTCTCGACCTTAATTAAGCTCTAATTTCTGTTATGAACTATACCATGACATTGTTATCATATAACAATATTTTGGGATTCTCAACATTTGAAATCACTCTCGGCTCAGTTATATATTTTGTGCATTTATTATGTATGTACATTGCTTTTATTGTGGTGCTATTCAAGGCGATGTATTAGGCCTTTTATTGAATCATCCACAATATCTCATTTGGAACATTTCCAACTTAAAGCTTCTTAACCAAGCTTTAAACATGAATTTTATATTGACATACCATACTCAATATCATATATGAAGTCTCAGTCTGAACACTCATTCCTAAGGAGTTTGTTGTTTCTATAAATGATTCTTCTGTATTTCGTAAATACACAAGAACACTCTAAACAACCATTTAGTGATATTAATTTGGATTTAATATTTTCTTCATGTGTCAAATACATAAACGAATCATGATATTCATAAACAACTTAACCTGTATAATAATTCATATTGCCAATGCTTAAGAAATCCATCTTACATGTTTCCTATTAAACATTGTAATAAGGTGTTTCTGCATCTTGTTTAGGACATTCTCAATGTCCTTTACGCTCATGATAAAAGACATCATTTGCAAATCCAATGTCGAGTATTAAAACAAATAAAAGCTGATTTTAACACAAGTACATCGTTAACAATCAGTAGCATGTTTTTTTCATATGTTTAGAAATATCAATGTACCTTCAACATTCTTTCTTAGACACATATTTCCTCTGCAATTTGATTGAAATCAAACTATTTGATAGTTCTATTAAAATACTTATTCAATTTTGATGTTTTGTCGAACGATACTTTCGTATCGGTTCTTTGATCATATTCAAAACCCACAAATTCAATGTTTCTCCCACTGACTTCGAGACACTTTGATTATTATGTGCAAACAGTCTAGTCTAAATTTTTATTTAGAATTTTTCATTTCAACTCATATTACCAAAAACACAAAGTCATACAAGGCGATTATTTTGTAGATAGAATTTGAATCAACTTTACCACATTAAATGGGAATTCTAATATGCTAATTTCAACAATTGAAATTAATAATTTGTTCTTACCAATGTGGCTCACCAAATTCCAACTACATTTACCTTTCTCCTAAATTCATATTTGCGGCCAATGGATCATATCCCTTTAGGTCCAACTATCAAAATCATATTATGATAATGTACTTGGAATTTATTTTAGATTTGCACATCGTAGCATATCATAGAGTCAACACTCTTAATTTTTTAATGAAACAACTGAGGATTATTGATTCTTGACATCGTTAAGAAACTCATAGTTTATTCTTCAATGCACAAGATTAATCACTCTAATACTATGCATTCACTTAGGTTAATTTCATTTCATCCCTTTTAATCAATTTTATCTTTGGATCGTATCCAAATGCATTTTATTATCAATAATTTCTTAAAGAAATTCCTTTGTTATGAAGTTGGTTTTTCTTGAAACAACAATTGTTACTTACCGCAACGGAATTGCCATTCATAAACATTTTATGAATTGTCATACATAAAACTGGTTTTATATTAGTTCACAATATTTATGTTCATAACATAAATCAGTCATCCAATGACTATCATCCCGAACTCCTTTGGGGCAATTCATACAAGATTCTTAGGTACAAATATTATGTGAAGTCCTTCGACTCACACACCCCACCAACTCCTTAGCCAAGGACATGATGGGGTTTCTTATAAACATTGTATGACTTTGTAAACTATTCTTCAGATGATGCTAATCTTAATGTTGTGTACTACTCTTAAGTAAACAATTTATAGAAAGAAGTTAACTCAACTTCACTCATCATTTAATCATCCTTTTTCTAACAAAGTTCAATGACTCCTTATCAACACATCATTATATATTATAAGGAGCAGCGACTCTTGATATTGAATCTTATTTCATTTTAGATACATCCGGAACTATTTCCGATATACTCATCCATTCGATCAAATCGAACCATTTCTTTTGCATGTTATTTTATTTTACTTCCATTTTATATTTTATGAACTTATCATAGACATGCCCCGTATGTATCAAATACATATGTTTATGCTTGTGATAAGTCATCGTCAAATATAATAAAGTATGTGGAACTATTTTTGTATTATCAAACTTGTGATTGCATACATTTATATGTATCAATCCAAAGAGTTCATCAACTTTTATGACGCCACCACTGAATGGGCGCTTTGCCTTTAATAATCTGAGATATAATTCAATAGTGCCATACAATTCATAATCATATGATTAAAGAATTACTTCATAGAATGGCTTAGTCCATAATCCTAAAATAATTGTAATTAATTTCAGATACTTTGATATTTTCTAATGCATCACTTTTGTTATGAAAAAATACCACATTAGAGTTTCATTTCATAACGAATATTCATAATATTCTCATTGAAATAAAAATATGTCTGTTTTTCAGTCATTATCGAAGAACATATATTATTTCATAAGTAATGTGTGGTATGTTTTACGAAAACAATTTTCATAACCTGATGCAATCAATAAGTGCTATGTTGCATGCTCCGACTATTTTTGCCATCACTATAAAAGCATACTAAATACGAAGGTCCATTATCCACTTAATATAGACTATTTATTTCATATACTATAACTAGTTTATAGGGGGATTTCTTTGATCAATTATCTTGAACTCAAAGAAATAAATCTCATAGAAAACAATTTTCTATATAAAAATATATTTTGGAATAGAAATCATATTTCTTATTCCAGTGTTAAGTATCAATTATTATTTTACAATGTTCGTTTCTAATGTTTCTTTATGAAACAGAGTGACCATTCACTCTCTTCATCCCAACTGTATCTTAAATCATGCTTACTCTTGTATATTCATTTTCCTTATTAAATAGTCGAACCATGCAAAAGAAAAAACCTTACTACAATATCATGATGAACTCTTTACAAAAGTGCACTCAATCGTCCTTACCATTTAAGGACATCAAATGTGTTGCACCTTACGTAAACTGATCAAACCGACATTTTAGTGATCAATTTCTTGGATCTATTTTGTAGTTTTGGTCTAGTATTACATTTAACAGAATATGATCTTCATTGCAATCGATCAAATTGAATGCTCGATCTCATAGTATGGTTTATTTTCTTAATTCGAATGAACTAACTTAATCGAAGTATCGTACAATGCAAATTGTGACCTTTCTCCATCTAATAGTTATATGTGATAGTATGTGGATTAAATATCTATAATCTTGTATTGCTTTTGGAGTTCGAAACTCATAGAAAGCATTACACAATCTCGGGAAAATAAACATGTAAGCGACCAAATTACGAACGTGTATAGTAGTTGTAAAATTAGGTACCTGCATGGATATTAAAAACATTAACATGCAATAATTATTTAATGGTATGTATATATTATATTTCTATTTGTCAATCTTTAATCCGGTTCATTTGTATAATTTAATTGATAAACTTTTAAATGCATAAATTTATCAATATAGATTGTTATAATATTATATATCATATGTTCTTACAATATTAGAAAGGTTAAATGTTACCATTTCATTTTTCTAATAAGGCTCCTATTGGTCTTTTTTGTTTCTTCAAACCTTATGATGATACATAGAAGTTTTTTTACTTTACTCGTGAGTGTTTGGACTTATCTGTCTTGGGATTCTGACCTTGAATTTGCTTAACAAGTCATAGCTCCATAAACGACGGATAAATCATTATCGGTTGTACCATATACTACTCCTAACGTATGGTTCGTTGTCCTAATCTCATTTCGACCTTGAATTCGCTCAACAAATCAAAAAAATTTATTCACTTGTACCTACCATTTTGCGATAGCCTAAGTATAGTATATGCACCTTAAGTTTGGTTAATAAATACATATAGTTATCTTACCTTGTCTAGTTGATATATTAACAATACTACACAAAACATCTCGAGCTTCAGTTTGCTCAACAACTAGAGAGTATGGAAACAATCTATTAAAATATGAATGGTAGAAGACAACATTTATATTAAAGTTTCATAACCTTCCCTATATTTAATTGAGTGATATCGACTTATGGAATAATTTATTTCTTATGAAAACTCTCATGATTCAAGTGTCGGACATATCTGAAATCATGGTATACATACTTTAATGTATGTATTTATTCTTTAAGTCTATTTAGGGTTACTTTAATGTCCATCTTTAGTTTATATAATTATATTATAAAAGTTTTGTTATTATATAGCTTTTATACTTTGTTTAACTTATACAATATTTTTTTGTAACACTATATTAATTAAATCTTTTTTGGTTAATTTTAATTAATTAACTCTTTAATTAAGTTTATATTATTATTCCAATATAACATTTTTATTGGACGTGTATACTATAACCTTTATAGTATATACTACATCCTTTATAGAAATACGTACATACATACATATGTATGTATGTATCTTTAATTTAATTAATTAATCTTTAATTTATTTATTTAATTTATTACTTTTAATTAAATTACATTCATTTCGAAAGTCATTTTACATATACATACATGTATATTTATGCTATCTTAAACATTTTAAGATAATATAACTGTTATTCGACTTTTAACCAAGTAGACTTTCACTTAAATCTGAACATCAGGATGAAGACGAAACGATCCACAAACTAAGGAAGATGTTTAGAAGGATAATAGAAAGGGCTTCAAGAGTTTGGAGAGTGATTGGAGTTAACCAAAGTGGTTGGTATCGACCAGATCTACTCGGTATAGAGCTCTTTCTACGGCAAATTTTGGGTTTTGGAGCTATGGCTTATAGATACTTGGCTTAAGTAATCATCATGAAGTACATTTCTCAAGGAATAGACAAGTAACTCCAAGAAAATTATGAAGGAAAGAAAACAAGTAAAAATTATATCAGAACCTCTCGAAAGCACCACAATCCCTAAGGAAAAGTGCTCGGAACACAATGGATCGGAGGTAGAAGTTCCCTTCTCCAAAAATTTGGCCGATACCTTCCACTCTAGTCAGTACCACATATATTTTGTAGCTTGGGAAACTCAATGTTCCCCTCCCACATTCTCAGAACCAAACTTGGTATTTCGTGGACTTCCGACCCTGCCAGACAGTTTCCTTATAAATACAACACCTATAGCATCTAGAAAAAGACTTTTGACACTTGGTTTTCTTCATCTTCTATCTCTCCTCACAATAGTCACTAAGGTAGACAATTTTTGCTGTTATAGGCTATAAGAACTTGTCAATACCTTGTACTACCGACACTCAATCAAATAAACAATAAACTACAGTGGATGTAGGCTAACAACTGTAGAACCACTTTAAAATTATGGTGCTTTCTCTATTTACTTATTGTTTTATGCTAGATTTCTATTTTCTTACATGACTTTGGGTGTTGTGCCATTTTTAGGCTCAACAGTTTGGTACTTTCACCGAGAAAGGAGATTTTCAAGCGTAGATCTAGCTTTCTATTTTGGATGGAAGTGTCTAAAGTTTAGATCCATTAGATTTTCAATAATGAAAACTTAGGAGATCTAAAAGATCATCTGGAGCAGTAGTTGGTACAAACGAATGAGCTTCTCAGCATATGGAGGTTAGCAACCAACAGGCGTTGCTAGTACCATCCACTCCTTAGGAGATGGTTATCCGAGTGGAGTTTGACAAAATGATGCAGGAGATGAATCCGAGGATGGTTGATAGACAAATGGCTCTTTGGAAAAGATGGATGCCAGCGTAACTTTATTGACGCATCAGTCATAGAGATCCAGGAGAAGCAGGGGTAGACTTTACCTACCAGATCTAAAGAGGTGAACGCATCTGTTATTGGTCAAAATGGATGGGATGAAAAACAAAAGCAAAAGGAAAGGGCTATTGAAGCAATAGGCGAAGTTGCTGGAGGAAGTCAGAGGATCTCCTCTAAAGGAATTCAACTTTATACCGAGCTGAATCAGGTGCTTACCAAGAAGAATTTGAGCTCTTTGTGGGATAAGGAGCCGAGGCCATGGACTTATCTGATTCATGGGATGATCTACAACATGTTGGTGTTGATAATAAGGTCAATGTAGGAGCTAAAGGATCTGGAGTTCAGGCAACCACATTGGAGCTAATCAGACATCATCGGAAGACCATAGGAGTGGTTCTCCCAAAGAGAGGAGAGCCTAGACATCAACGGGGAAACCAAGACCATTTACATGACTAAACTCTCGTTATAGCCCCTAATAGTCAACCTTTGGAGTACCGTGCTAGTGAGGAGTATATAGTAGATATGATTAAGTGGTCAGTGAAAGAAATAAATGGATAAATAACGAGGATTAGGGTTTTGCACCAAGCATAACTCCATTCACACAGAACATTCTAAGGGAAGAGCATCCTTAGAGGTTTACGATGCCAACAATTTCATCATATAATGGGACTACCGATCCCAGGCAGCACTTATTTAAGTATGAATGGCATACCGATGGTGCCAGGGCGATGGATGTTGTTCATGTAGGCGATGGAAATTACAACAATATGTGAGAGAGCCGCAAGATGACATTCAGAAGACAAGATCCAATAGCCAACTGCCCAAGAGGATTAGCCTGGACCTAGTGAAGAGGGGCCCAGGTGATGGAAGGTTGGTTATCAATACTATAACAGGAGGACCTCATCTAGTAGAGAAAAGCTAGAGGGAAATGGAGTGGTACGCGAGCTCGTTAAAACACGTACCATAGGATAGTTATTTTGCTATAAAGGACAGAGCTACGGTTAAGCAACAACGGATGATGATGGATGATATAGTATTCAGGAATAGGGATTCTGATGGAGTTGAAGCACCAACATTCGACCCTATGGTGATAACGGCCGTTATTGGACCGGCAATGGTATGTTGGGTCCTGGTAGATAATGGAAGTTCTATGAACATTTTGTTTAAGAGAACATTTGATCAGATGAAGCTTAATATGAAGGAGGTTACGACTTGTAAAACCAAGGTTCAAGGATATGCAAGCGAAGCAAAACAACTACTCAGGACAATCGATTTGCCCGTGGGGTTGGGTGATGGAGATTTTAGGGGGGTTTAGATTCAAAAGTTTGTCATAGTGGATGAATGTTCGACGTATAACACCTTTTTAAGCGGATCGGCCCTAGTTGATTTTAGAATTGCACTGGCTCATTGGTGATGGATAATGAATTTCTCCATGGAAAATGGGATCAGATCAGTAAGGGGAGACCAGAGAGTAGGAAGGGAATGCTAGGTTGCTGAGCTAAGAGAAGCAAAGCGATAGGAGAAAGGAAAGAATGTAGTAAAGGCTCTTTACATTAAAATTTTGGAAGTATAGCAATTAAAGCTCAAGCCTTATCTAGAGAAACATAGTAAGTTTTCTAAGTCTGTGGATCCCAGGAAGAAGTCATAGAAGTGCGGGTGGCGCCGACCAAGCTGACGGTAAATGTTTCGATCAATATAGATGATCCCACTCGGACTCTAAGGATCAGATCTCAACTCAACACTGAACTACGAAGGAATTAGTTAATTTTCTTTGAGGGAATTTGGATGCATTTGCTTGGATGCATTCAGGGTATGTGCAGAATATCATCGGATATAGCGTGTCATGCACTGAATATAGATCCAAGGTTACACTGGTGAAACAGAAGAGACGGTCGGATCTAAAGCGATCTGATGCTTCAATGAAGGAAGTGGATGAGCTGATGGCAAACAGCTTTATCCATAATGCTTTGTACGCTGAATGGGTATTAAACAACATGTTGGTAAAGAAATCAAATAGAAAGTAACGGACATGTACCGACTTTACGGATTTGAATAAAGCATGCCTGAAGGACAGCTTTTCTTCGCCAAGGATTGACCAACTGATTGACAGGATAGCAGGACATGAGTTACTCTCATTTTTGGATGATTATTCAACCTATAATCAAATACTGATGCATATACCGGACCTGGAGCATACCAACTCTGTAACAGATTTGGGATTGTATTGTTATCGAGTAATGCAATTCGATTTGAAAAACGTAGGAGCTACGTATTAGAGGTTGGTGAATTCTATGTTCAGGAAACAAATCAGATGAACGATGGAAGTATACGTAGATGATATGCTCGTCAAGTCATGACTATCAAAGAATTACATTAATGACCTTTTTGAAATGTTCGAGGTATTACGAAAGTATGTAATGAAGTTAAATCCATTAAAATGTTCTTTTGGAGTCGCATCGAAAAATTTCTAGGATTTATCATGAATACATGGGGCATTGAAGCCAACCCAGAGCAGATTGATGCATTAAGGAATTTAAGGACCCCAACCACAAAAAGGGAGTTACAAAGCATGAATGGGAAGATTGCTGCCTTAGGTCGGTTCATCTCAAGGGCAACGGATAAGTGCAGCATTCTTCAATGCCCTCAAAAATGGTAAGAAGAATTTTGAATGGAATAGGGAATGTCAAAATGCCTTTGAGGAGTTGTTAAGACACATGGATACACTACCGATTCTATGCAAACTGTTAGATGGAGAGGATTTGTTCATTTATTTAGCAGTGTCTACTCACGCAGTAAGATGCGCAACATTAGTATGTGAGGAGGCAAGGATTCAAAGGCCAGTCTACTATATAAGTTAGCATTTCATTGGAGCTGAAAAGAAGTACCTAAAGTTGGAGATATTTGTATATTGCTTGTTGGTTGCATCAAGGAAGTTACTGCCATATTTCCAAGCTCATCCCATTAAGGGGCCAATGGATCGGCCCTTGAAGCAGGTGTTATACCGACCTAAGACTTCGGGGAGGTTGCTGAAGTGGAACAGAGAGTTGAGTCAGTATGATATTACTTACCATCTAAGGAGAGTAATAAACGAACAAACGTTGGCGGATTTCATCGCTGAGTTTACCACGTGAGATGGTGAAAAAGAGGATGATATGGTCGTACTTTCTCATTGGAAATGACGGAGCTTCAAATGAACATAGTTTAGTTGCATGAGTAGTGCTTGTAACTCCAGAAGGAAGATCAATTTGTTATGCGTTGAAATTGGAATTTTCCACGACAAATAATGAGGCTGAGTATGAGGCGTGGATAGTGGTGTTAAGGATAGCAAAGGAACTGGGGATAAGGTCTTGGAAATATTCAATGATTCCCAGTTGCTGGTTTGCCAAGTGAAGAAGGAATATAAGGCTAAGGGGCGAGACTTGCTCCTTACCTGACAAAGGCACTAGAGTTATTGGATAATATAGAGCATGATACTATTACACACATCCCTACAGAGGAGAATGCAAAAGCCGATTTTTTAGCCAAGTTGGTAAGTTCTGAGGAGGTGAGGCAATAGGTTTGGTTCCAATGGAGGTTTTGATAGCTCCAAGTATCGATCAGATGGATGTAAAATAGATTTCGGAGACTATGAGGAAAAGAAGTCGTGGATGACTCTGGTCAAGGATGATTGCTTAAGGGAATTCTCCAGAGAGATTGGAATGAATGGAAGAACCTTTGGAAAGCACCATGGTTCATGGTGCAAAAAGGAGATTGTACAGAAGAGGATTTTCTACCCCTTTGCTTAGATGTGTAACTAAGGATGAAGCTAGGAAAATCCTCATGGAGATCCATGAGGGCAGCTATGGTGACCACATCGGGGGGCAGCCATTAGCAAGGAAAGTACTTTGCTATGGATATTTTTTCCAATGATAAATCGAGATGCAGTTGGTTATACCAAACGATGCGACCATTGCCAAAGATTTGCGAAGATACCAAGAGTCCCATCAACAGAGCTTTCACAAATGGTCAACCCTCGACCGTTTATGGTTTGGAGAATTGATATTATCGATGTGCTGCTGATGGAGTCGTGCGCAATAGTTGAGGTGGATTATTCCTCAAAGTAGGCTGAAGTGGAACCGCTTGCTATAATTACAACGAAAAAGGTGATTAACTTCATAATGAAGAACATCATCTGTCGGTACGGAGTACCTCAGAAAATAATAACAAACAACGGAACTCAGTTTTAAAGTATCGAGTTTAAGGGTTTCTGCAACTAGTACAAGATTGAGAAGAGCTTTTTAGTGGTAGCACATCCATAGGCAAACAGACAAGTGGAGGTGGTGAATAAAATCAACGGGTTTACCTTGAAGAAACGGTTAACTAAATCCAGGGGAGACTAGGTCAATGAGCTTCCGCTAACATTGTAGGCTTATAGGAAGACACAAGTCTGCAATTGGACATACTTCATTCGATTTGGCTTATGGATCGAAGGTCATGATCATGATAGAATTGGAAGTCCCTTCTCATCATAAAAGGTCTTATGATCCAAAAGTAAAGGGGGTACTCTTGTTTGATTCCCTCGATTTGGTTGATGAGATATAGGAGGAAGCAGAATTAAAGGTGGCTGCTTACTAAAAAAGAGTGGCAAGGCACTTTAACACCAAGGTCCGGAACCATACTTTCGAGGTAGGGGACCTTATTATAAAACGAGTTCTCCCAGGTACGGGGGCACTTGTCCGAACTGGGAAGGACCCTATGCAATCGAACAAATGCTTGGAGATACAACGTTCAAGCTTGTTACTGTTGATGAAATCCCAATTTCACATGCATGGAACAATGAATTGCTACAGTGCTCTTATTCTTAGTTTTATTTATTTTTGCAAATAAGCTACCCAAGGATTCTGGGAGCAATGTAATAAGGTAGGACTTGCTAAATTTTTCATCATTGGTAAAACTTAGCTTCTTGAAGCAATGGAACCATGTCCTTATAAGCAGAATTCTACGCTGCACAATTAGCAGTATAGTCGGGAACAGACTCCCCTACCCTAAGATCAGGGCCAAGGAGTATAATTTCAAGGGTTGATTGGATAATTCAACCCTAATCACTTAGGTACTCGGAAACAGTACCGATTCCTCTGGTCAAGGATTAGGACCGGAGATAGTGAACATATGAGTTGATCAGATAGTTCTACCCCAAACTTTAGGTACTGTTTGTTGCCCGGAATTAGGCAGCATCAACAAAGGGCGCCAAGGATAAGGTGAATAAAGCATCAGTTTTCGGAGATAGAAACCGATGTGCAGTTGGAATTTTAATGACCATGCTTATGGCCTGATGGATACGCTAGGCTGAGGATAAGCGAGGACGGTCAACTGATACTCTCAGTCAACACCTAGAGAAAGGTGGGACCGAGAGCAGATGCCTAGAGATAGGAGTCCAAAGGTACAAGTTCTAGGATATATGAATAGACCTAAGATTGAGATATTCATGACTGCACTTTTGGCCTGGCAGGACACGTTCAGCTAAGGATAAGGGAGGTTAGTTGTTGAAAAACAAAAACAAGAATGCTTAGGCTCCTTCGGTCCAAGATCAGGATCATGAGAGTATAATCGGATTGGGGGCTATCAAATAATTTACCCCCCATGATTAATCACTGACCAATGCTTGAAAATAGGCAAGGTCGGTAAACAGTGCTCGGATTTTGGGCATGTGGAGTTAAAGAGTCTCGATAACAGGACTCGCTATGCGACAAAATAGCATAAAGGCTACGGTTTCACTTGAGGCTTAGCAGGATGCACTTTGTCGTGGTTTGGAAGCATAAACTTATAGAAAACACCAATCACGCCCGGTTATCAGTGATATTGGGAGCATCAGGAAATAGACGTTCAAACCACTGTTTCCTAGAGATAGGGAATCACACGGAACTTGGAATATCTGTAGCTTGTTAATAGTCAAAGGAAACTCAATCTGGAATAAAATAGAATAAGCATGGGGTTGGTTAAACTTTAGTTTTTTTTACCGAACGGAACACTTTGGTAGCTATAAACAAAAATAAACAATAGTATATAACTAAAGCAGTTGCAGAAATTTCATTTTATGTGCATAGAGTTATAGTAAATAAAAGTATTGCATGGAAATAAACATGTACAATATGGATAAATTACAACACGGGCAATTATTTTATATATGCAAGAGGTTGCACATAAGCAAGTATAAAATCTAAAAGTACGGAAAAGTAAACGGCACACATATTATAAAAGGAAGGTGATCTTTCGTTACTTCAGCTTTTATATACATGGAAATTGCGGGGACTACTCTCGAACAAGCATGGCTAATGTACAACAAAAGGAAAATGAAATGGAACACCCCAAAGCAAACAAATTGAAGTTGTCCTATCTTTACTGAAGAATAACTGAAGAATTTATTTTTTCTAGCTCTTTTTCTTCTTCTTCCCGACCTTGCCGCCCAAGCCATCATGAGGCCTCTTCTCGCCTTTATCATATTTTGGCATGCTATCTCATGAAGGAATGGCCTTGCATCCGGAAATGATGATGGAAGGATCTTTAGAAAGGCTGGAAGCAAGCTCGAAAGTCTCCTTAGTAATGCCAACACTGCTGCTCTTCGAAGGACGAATAATAAGAGGAGGAATACAAAAAGAAGATTGCAATTCCCATATAAGTAGGCTTATCTAGACTAGGCTTAGTTTTAATCTTGACTTTGTAAAGGTTAATCTTCGGTCTTTCCGCATGGTAATTTAATCGGTTGGGTCTGCAGCACTGGTGATAGCAACACCTTCCTCCAGAGACAAAGGCACATTTTTTAAGTTTTCTAGAGCGGCTATCGTCTCAAAATCAGGCCCTAGGTCGGAACTGGAAAGAGGAACATGAGTGATAAGCCCCATGGAGATGGAGGTTGATGCGGTAACATTGTTGTAGAGCACAGACCTTGTGTGACCGACAGTGAAGGAGGAAGATGTGGATTACCTACAAGTTGATAAACATAATGGTAAAGATTAGAGACAGATTCAGGTGAGAACTAGAGATTATCAATTACTGGTGAAACAAGGGATATACTTTCACCCAAATATGATCATGGAGCAGAAGATTTAGAAATTTCCCCTTATTCTATTGAATGCTAGATCGGTTGGTCAACAAAGGGGGGAACAAAGGGTTCAACGGAAGTGATCGCTGCAGATGTTGAAATGATTTGGGTGGCTTTAGAGCTAGCCCTCTTAGTCATGGGAATATCCATCGAAATCTCCTAGGATTTTGGAGATGTTTATTCTGTCTAACTCGATCCATTTGGGTCAATAGAAGCTTCAATAGCAGTAATAGCAGCGGTAGCATCTTCATCAACGAGAATAGTCTTTCCCACTTCAAGTTTCGATATATCTTCGACATCGAGGTACTTAGCCATCAATTCTTCTTCGATAAGGCCTTCACTGGTCACTATAGCATGGCATAGCACTTCTTAGGCATCGGTGAGGGTGACGACATACGTACTCCCTGATCATTTTAGATTTTTATTTTGAATCACATTGGAAAAAAATTACTTGACAACATTGTTCAATTATTCGCTCTCTTTTGTCTTTTGCTCCTTGAGCTCTTTTAAACCTTTCATTGCGATGGTATAATTGACTTCAATCCAATCTTTCGGTCTGTGCCAATAACAAGTCATCTGCAAGTTTCTCTATTTCAGCGCAAAGCCTTTGGATCTCAACTGCCTGGTCTTCAATTATTTTATCTTTAGCATGATTAGTTTCACTCTTCATGGTAAGGGCTAGGTCCTTCTAAGCAAGCTGAGTTTTCAGAGCAACGTTATCATCATGGGCAGTCTTCAGCATATTTTTTATTATGGTTTCTACATTGGTATGACTCTCCTCATCTCCTTCATCAAGCTGTTGGTTTTGCCCTTGGAGTCTAGAGCCACATCTCTCTCTGCTTTTATCTCCTCTATGTCTCCTTTGTACCCCTTCAGGAGATCGTTGTAGGTATTTTTCTCCAATTCAAATGGTTGAATGTTCATTTGATTAATTCAATTGACGTTGGAGAGGGCATAAGTTTACTTCTTCTACCCTTAACCTTGATCGATGAGCTCTAAATCATTGGACTATCTAGTCTGCTTCTTCCTTAGGAATGTTTATGATGTCACCATCAAACATGACACTAGTCAAGCAAAGGACAGATAAGGCTACCTAGATACAGCTAGATGGAGCCGGGATATGAGTTGCAGGAGTGGTGATTCCTTTGGATTGAGGGGGCACGATGGTAGTTAAAGAACACGAAGTTGGAGTTTGTTATTGAGGAGGTAAATTGGGTTGAGAACGAGATGATGGAATGCTAGAGGATGAACCAAGACGCTCATGTGAATCTTTGTTCCTTTTGTTGTGGTCATAAAACTGTCTCTTCTCGGCTTATCTCATTCTCCTCTCACTTTTAGCATCGCATTTTTTGCGATAGGCTCTCTCTTCTTATGATTCTTGTTTTATATAAGAGCTGGAATGAGATGGCTTATGGGTACACTTTCTCTGTTCGCCAACACCATATTGAAGATTAATAAATCTGTCTTTTCCCATGGTATCCGAAACAAGAGCTACATAAGTTTTGGAATATTGGAATTTGAGCGAATGCAAGGAATGTATGTTCATGATCCTAAAAGTGTATGTAGTGCCGGTATTCCCTAAGTACTCCATAGATCATGTTCGGTAGGAAATAAGGATGGAGTCTTGCCTTCTTCAGCTACGATATCTTTAGAGAGGAAAGTGAAGCCCATGGAGCCTTCCATAAGATCATCGGTGATTGAAATGTCAATGTCACTCAGCGAACTAAAGGTGTTTCTTGAAGAGCCGGCCTAAGGAGTCGTCTCGCCTGATGGCACTGTGCTCGGTTCTGTGGCTTCCCCAGAAGTATTGATGATATCGTTTCGGATGAGGCGAGTTAGGAAGTTCGGTGCCTTCAGGAGATGTTCCACCATATGAATCATCTCCTTCTAGACTAAGTCATAATTACCATTTCCTTCCTCATCACTTATGTCGTCTTTTCCTCTTTATTATTCCTTTCCCTTTCTCATTCCTACACTATCACTTTCTTCTAGAATCATTTTCATCCCAGCTCCTTCATCTCCTTCTCTTTGTACTTCACCGACAGCAGGACCTTGTGTTGCTCTATCAATTGGCTCGTCAACGTTTATCGCAATTTATGGAAATTTTAATTCCCCTTGAAGGTTATCTTCAAAGCTAAGAGTGGTGGCTGAAGATCAAGTGGGCAATCTAGAACCAATCGATGGAGTAGTTGCAGGAACAGCGGAGCGATTAGGATGTAATAGACTGCACCAGTGAAGGTTCTTGTTTGTCCGAAAGTACATTGTAGTGCGGTGTAGAAAGCAGACTCTCTTGAGAGTTTCTAAGGTATCAACATTTATTTTATTGGTATCTTGAGCAGGAATATCTACGAATGAATTGGATCAAAAATTAAACGTTTGGATGGTAGAAACCCAAGCACGGGAAGAGAGAAAGTAAAGAAATCTTACTACCGAAAATCCAAGGTCGGTTGAAGCAGCACGGGTAGCAAACGAAAAAATAATCATTCTTGAAGTAAGAATGTTTATTGTGGATCTTTCCTACGACTTTACATCTGCACTAGGCCTCAATAATCGTATAGGATGACAAATCATGCCTTTGTTAGAAGCTCAGGAGGTAGGCTAGTTCCCTGAAATTTGGAGACCATTGGAGCAGGTTCATAAATAACACATACAAGGTGCTTAGCAGTGCATATCCGTTAGGATGAATATTGGATGGAGGTAGCCTGCGCTCTTGGAGAGTCATGTGCAAGAATGGATTGAAAGGCAGAACTGCACCACCCAAGCATATATATCAGTTGCACATTTTATAACCCATTGGAGGGTTGTACACACGTTGGATTTGCATTGGAAGAAGCATGTCGTCTTCTGAAACCCCGTGCCACTGACAAATATTTTGAAGCATCTTTATGGTCAGGATTGGTTCCATCGATATGATTACCCTCTGAAGTTCGATGGTGATTGAACACTTAGGTTCAAAAGGCGTAGAGGTCGAAGTCTTAGCACTGGTAGACCCAGCTTCAAGAGGAGTAGATGGCCATGTGCCAATCTTGAAGCGAAGCGATTGACAGTTGATTCAGGATAGGAAAAGTTGGCGTTTAAAATGGTAAGGTATGTTTTATTTCAAAGTTCTATTTCAAATTTAAACCCATGTGATCGGTGCCTAAAATTCGATGGATGTCGATGTGTGTTGACCAATCAGATTCTAAAGGTCGACCGGGGCAAGTGAAAGTGTTAATCTATGTAGTGTGAGTCCCTTGCCCCATACACGACAAGTGGACCATCTTATGTAAATAGTCCGCTCATTCTAGAAAATTGAGCAACGTTGCACAGCGGAACTGAGCATCGAATATAATCCATTATCGTCGGATAATCGTTAATAGAACTGTTGTCCGGAGCAACGTGGAAGTTTCTATTTGGCGGGAACACTTAAAGTGCAATGGTTGGACATGATTTACAATGGAGTCATTAAAACATTTGAACATGCTTAATACAACCTTTCTTTGAAAGGGAATTGTCCTATTGATAATTAAACGACAATTTTGGTCAGTCAAGTGTTGGTAAGGGCAATCAAGGAATTTTGTAATGCAAAGACTTGAGTTTTGGTAAACAATCACTTCTTCCAAGCACACCCCAAGTTGAACTAAAATGCACTCTGTTCGGACTCAAGAACAAACGGAGAAAAACTAGGTCTACTCCGACCAAGCATTTTCCAAAATCACACGAACCATCTTCAACCAATGCCGACGACCCCGCATACGGCCAACGATAACCATCGTGGCACTGCCAAGACAACTTCACCGATGGCGACTAAGACACACCTTCGAAATTCTCATATCAAGGTCAAGAAGGAAATTGAGGTCAAGCGCTTTGAAGAGCAACGGCAGTCGATGGCGGTTTTCTAGAGGTTGTGGCAACCTTAGATGGTCGGCGGCGATTAGATCATGGTAGAGGAATGGTTTTGGAAGGAGATTGATAGTAGGCTAGAAAAACAATGTTCTCGACAAAAGAAAATACTTAGTAATGAAATGAAGGGGGGAGGAAAAATATTCCTAAGTACCGAATATAGAGTACTCGGTGATTGGAAAAGGGAACCGGGACCGAGAAGAACCACTTGGTACCGACATGAATATTTTGGCTAGAAATTTGAGCAGATATCTACGGAATTGAGACAACACTTTAATGAAACTCATGGATAAGCAATAGATATACATGGATAATAGTAAATGCTTATCTTGTTCTAGAGCATGCTTCATTTATAACAGAAGCATACTCTAGGGGGCAAGTGTTATGTGGCTTTTAACCAAGTAGGATTTTGCTCGAATCTAAACGTCAGGATGAAAACGAAACGATTCACGACCTTAGGAACATGCTTAGAAGGACAATAAAAAGGGCCTTAAGTGTTTGGAGAGTGATTGTAGTTAAGGAGAGTGGTCGATACCGACTAGATCTACTCAATACCGAGCTCTTTCTATGGAAAATTTCGGGTTTTGGAGCTATAGCTTGTTGAAACTTGGCGTGATTGATCGTCATGAAGTACATTTCTCAAGGAATGGATGAACAACTCCAAGGAAGTTTTGAAGAAAGACAAACAAGTATAAATGATATCAGAACCTCTTGGAAACACCATAATCTCTAAGGAATAGTGCTCGAAACACAATGTATTAAGAATAGAGGACTAAAGGTGAGGAGAAGGGAAAGTTCCCCCACTAAAAGTCAAGTCAGTACAGACCACTTCTGGTCGGTACTTCATAGATTTTATAGCTTGTCAATCCCTCCTGCATTCTCGGAGGGACTCAGTCTTCCTCGCCTGCATTCTCAAATCTGGATCTGGACTTTATATTTCATGGACTTCCACTTTGTTGGATGGCTTTCCTATAAATACAGCACCTATAGCATCTAGAAAAGGGCTTTTGCTAAAATAAGACGTTCATAAATAGTAAGAAAGTGCCATGGAGAAAGGCATAGCTGTTTGGGGGTAGTTGAATAGGAGCTATCCCAAGATATTTTTAGCATCTCCCATATTAGAAAATTAAAGGGCGGCACGCATCCGGCCCAGCACATGAACTTATTGCATGTTGTATACCCCTCCGGGGGCGAATGAGCCATGTCGTTCACCCGAAGGAACCCGAACGTCTTTGATTGGAATTCCATGTTTGGAATATAGTATGTGAAGAACGACCACACCAATTCTGGAGGCTTGAGAATCTGTCGGGTTATCTAAATGTATAGCGCCTTCTACAGCGTCGAGGGCAGGACTTATATCTTCCGCCGGAAGGACGGGAACGTCAAAGAAAGGTCGACCGACAGGCCGGAAACTTTCGGTTGCTCAGTTTGATGACCAGGGGAAATCCTGCTAGATATAGTTGCAAAAATTGACTCAGCTTCAGGATTACTATGTTGTGAAGGTTTTCCAGAAGACATTGCAGCTAGACGCTCTGAACGTCTGAAGTCCATGTCAACTATACTCGGTAGATAATCTAGATTAGAAAAGTTAACTTGTCACCAGTGCTAAGTGTAAGCTAGTGTGGTGTAGTGTCATGTAGTGCAGAGATAAGCAGCTCAAAATAAAACAAAGTAAATGATGAGGATTTGGATTCAGACCAGAGTGACCGTCATCGCTGACCGTCTCAACTGGAAAAAAGATTGATCGATTGTGTAAGCTTTGGGATCGACTATCGGTATATCGAAGTATGAAACCGTTATTGAAGTCCATATATTAAGTTTTAGTTCATGTTCTAAGTCCCATGGATTTGGTCGTTTAATTTCGAGTTCATCAGTGGATATGCAAGTCCTGATGGTCATTATTGTCATATGTTCAAGTTCATTGAGATAGGATTGGTTTTGATTATTCAAACAAGTGATTATGAATTGGTTTTCAAGTTCAATGTGAAGACTAGAATTAGCCAAGTATAAATAGTCGATCCCTATTAGCCAATCCCTATTTGTCGATCCCTATTTGTCGACCCCTATACTAGAGGAAAACAACCGATCCCTATTTGCCGATCCCTATACCAAAGCAAAACAACTGATCCCTCTCTCTAGGTGATTAATGCTGATTCCTTTCCTTCAACAAAAATACCAATCCCTCCACGCTAACCAACTCCACCGATCCCTCTACTTCATTGTTTTCAACCCTCCATACAAACTTCCACTACCGATCCCTTCACTATTCCAACTGATCCCTCCTTTATCCAACAAAACTACTGACCCCTCAATGCGAATCAAAGACGGCTGATCCCTCTCCTACCACCTCCTCGTGCTACCCTTTAAACGTTTTAACCGAACCCTACCACATCCCACTTCTCATCTTCTCTAAGCAGCTTCAGCCATCAATTATCCATCACGTCGAACTCCTAATCGTCGCTAATGGAATAGAATCCATTGCCTCATCATAAAATCAAAAATTAAAAACTAGAAAACCTACCAACATATGTATATATGTTAATGGAGGTGATAAGTGGCATGGGGATGATCGAGATGGAAGATAAGAGGAAGTGGGTTCGTAAAGGTGAGATGGATTGCAGAAGAATTCATTTCAAAATGAAGGGAAGAATAAAGAAGGGAGGGATCAGCTTTAATGGTAGAATGAGGAGGGTTCAGTATTTTGAAGGATGAGAGGAAATGGTAGGGAAATGAAATTAGTATGGGAGAGAAGAGTGTTAGTTTATATTTGGGAACGAGGGGATTGGCCACGATTTTGACTCGAAGCAAGGGGAAGAGGATCGGTTAAACATATGCTGGTTTATAAGCATGCATATAAAAGAGAGAGAGAGAGAAAGGGTTCGGCTAGGAATATGCTGATCCTTGTAAAAAAAGAGGAGGGATTGGCTATGAGTATGTATGCAAACAAACATTGGCATGGAAATTATTCAAAGCACCTATGTACAAAATGCAATGAAATTGCATCTTATTCAATGAAAGTTGGCGACGACCCGTGAGCATACGAACGCGTCCGGGAGCCAACAATAAAGAACGTGTATCTGAACGTGCACCTGTATGGTCTAAAAGTTCAATTTTTGAAATCAACAAAAAAAATGAGATCAAACCTGAAGCCTTCAAGTTCGAGGCTGGACCAGATAACCAAAGTTTATTAGTCTCGTGGAACCAGACTTATATATCAATAGACGGAATATAACCCTGGATTTATACTATCGGAAATCGATCAAGCGTCATGACGATCAGAGAGAGATACAACATTTTGGGAAAATAATTCGACAGAGGGATAGGACTATTCGGAAAACTGGACGGGTTTCTTTCCAATGACTCTAACTTGCTTCGACTCAAAGCACATCGTGTTCAGCAAAAGATGTACTTTGGGGGGCAAGTGTTATCCGGCATTTTGACTCGGTTATATTGAACTGATTGGACAAGTTAGATTCAACTGCTATCAAGGTTGATGAGTCCAAAGTGATGATTGTGTGGCCCAAAAATCAAGTACTGATAATAATATGAAGTCGAGACTGAATGAAATTGATAGATATGCAAGGTAGGATGTTCGAAGTATGGAATATGTTCAATACATAGGAGGGATCGGCAGAAATCAACTTCCATCATAGGGATCGGTATGTTTCAAGGAGCAAGTGCATTTCAATAGAAAACAATTAATATGTCAAGATCCACAAGTCCACTGCATATGAGATTTTGTGGCAAGATATGGGGACCCTAGGGAGCCTACCATAGGGATTACACCTCAAGAAGAAGAAGTCAAAGGGATCGACACTCTTCCCTTGGGAGGGATCGGCAGGCAAGCAACCCATGTTGAAGCAAAGATCAAGCAATAACTCAAGTTCTACTGATCCACTTAGCATGAAATTTGGAGGCTAAGACTATTTTAGCACGAGGAAGCTACCATAGGGATCGCCCTCCAAAATTTCACCAAAGTAGGGATCGATACTGATCCCTCTTTTTTGGGAAATGGGCCATGCGATCCCTTTTGTGGGTCCATATGGTTCTGGAGGTCCTCATGTTGAATTTTCAAGGAGATATTTGGTCATCTTCGTCTATAAGTACAGGCTTGATTGTTCATTTTTGGTACTTCTATGTTGCTAGTTGCTTTATACTCTTTTGTAACCATGGATTTTCATCTGATCTCTATTGTATTCAATTTATAAAGTGATTAATAAAGCAATCTATTCAAAGTGGATGTAGGCAAACAACGGTGAACCACTATAAATCGTTGTGTGCATGTTATTATTTCAATTTATTCCTATTTCTTGTTTATTATCCTCTATTTTCATTTTATATTCTCCATTTATTTCTCTTCAAAACTTCTATTGGGTGTTTGTGCCAATTTTTGGTGCAAACAATTATATATATATATATATATATCCACTATACATATTTATATAAATAATCTAGAATATATATACACTTAAACATACCTTAAATATACTTTAAATACATTTTTACTATACTTTCAATACCAATTGTTAGTGAGATTTTCGTCCTACAACACCAAAGTGGTTTGTAAAGTAGTTTTAAAGCCAATTAGTTCCATGATTATGAATCAACAAATTTAAGTAATATTAAATTTTCCTTATGGTAGTAATTATGTTGCTTTGTGCTTACACAAATAAGACGTTGCAATCTAATTATTTGTTAAAATGTCAAATCCAATTTATATTCAATTAAGGTAAAATTAGAAAAGAAAAGAATCTAATACAAAAAAGAGCAAGTAAAATGTATAGAAAGTAAAACACGGAGAAATTTACGTGGCTCAGATTTCAAAGAATCCTTTATCCATTGGTCAAATCTTTGCTTATATGTTGCTTTCTAGTACAAACTTTTTTAATGGCAGAGAGAGTACAAGTATCTTAGTATTGAACTTAGAGAATATCCCAAAAGTCCCCTTCTCTACTATAGTATCCTTCCTTTTATAGTGTTATGAAGTCATAGGGATGGCTAATTATTTCATACGTCTTCTCTCTTCCACCATTTGATCGCTCTATGTTTCATCCATCCCTTTGCTCACTAATTTGTGCCTGGGTTGCCGACATGGCTGAAGAAATTTCCTATTTTATTAGGCGGGAAAATTTAGCTGAAGGCAAGATTATTTGAATTTGGAATTTAGGGGATAGGTGATGATGACGAGGCTGGCATTAATTGTACCATAATCTTCTTATCTGGGTTAAGTTAAGGATAAATAGATTTGAGGAAGAAATGGCTAGTATCAATTAGTAATAATAAGCAGGTCATAATGGCATTTATTGGGTATTTAACCCGCATTTAATGAGTGATGAACAGATATTTAATGTGGTGATATGGTTGCCTTTTATTGGTTATTGGAAATGTGGTTGGTAGGCTATGAGTCATTGCCTTGTCATCCTTCTCCATTTAGCTAAACAGGTTAACCTTGATTTAGGTAGGATAATATAGGTTTGAGTCTTCTACTTAAGATCATGGTTAACTTAGGACTACGCAGATGCATAGGTTCCTATATAGGGTTGCGCAGATGTGCAGGTTCCTTCATAGGGTTGCGTTGATGCATGGGTTCCTAAATGGTTGCCCTGATGCACGGGTTCTTAAAGGGATGCTTAGATTAAGGCATTGGGGATGTGCAAGCTACTGAAAGGGATTCTTAGATAAACCATTTGGGATGCACAAGCTACTAATAATGGATGCTTAGATTAAAGCATTTGGGATGCGCAAGCTACTGATAAGGGATGCTTAAGCCTTCACTATTTACTAGTTAATGTGGAACAACGTAGGAGCACTGTTTGAGTGACCCTGTGTGCAGCCCTTGGAATGTTTTTGCTTCCATGTGGTACTGCTTAGAGAGTCCTTAGTAAGTGCAATGCAGGTCCGCACCTGAAAGTGTTAGTAATGCATAAGCATTAGGAATTGTGTTAGGTTTATTGGGTCGTTTAATATGCGCAGTTTTCACCTATGTCTTGCTCGGAATGGATTAGGAGTAGATATTACTGAAGGGTTGTGCACAATACTTACGCAGGCCATGTACTTGGTTAGCCTATGGTTTGAGGAGTATAGGCTTATCATGGTCTTGAGTAAAGAATATTGGGATAAGGGTTCTAGGCAGTTTTTTGATAATGTTTGGAAAATAACCTTACCATCGAACATAGTTTCGGCACTATAACAATGAGCTGAAAACTTGAGATAGCTACAAATTGTAGGAACAGATCTACAATCTTAATACTCACTTCAATAGGCAAAACTATGGCATAGCTTCCAGGTCAGTGCCATAATCTTGCAACAACATAAAAAAGCTATAAGGATGCGCTGCCATCTTGATTTAACATTTAAGTGATAGAACTGCATTGCAATTTTAAAGGAGTACTGCCCAATATCGAAGAACTGCATAGTTATAAGTACTCTAGGACTTTACTATCATAAAGGGACAATTGAGAACCACGCCCCCATAGTTATACTGGACGATAACATAGCACAACATCTGTACTGCATTAATACACCCAAAGCCGTACTGCACTGTTCCACCCAAAACAACGACAAAGCACAATGTTGTTAAATGCCATCACTTCTTGTTTTTCTCTCTGTTTGTTAAATGCCATTATCACGTGGCCTTTGTTAATTGCTCGTCTCCTTCTATTTTTATCAACTTTCTTCGATATTTTTCTTGTGGTTGCATGTCTTTTTGCTTATTGCAATCTTATCCCCCAACCATTAATCTTCATTGTATTTTCAACGAATGTTGTATATATTAGAATTTGTGAGGTTTTAATATTTACACATAATTGGTAAGTTTATATTGTATTTTTTGGGGTACTTAGCAGAGGGGTTGCATAGTTATGTGTGTGCTTATGCTTCTAATTTAATTAATTTTAATCGATCCCTAGTTAGGTGGTGGAAGAGTTTTGGTGCATGACTTGGTAAACTTAGGTTTAGTGCATGAGCTGGCATAGTGTAGTGAATTGGCATATTTTGCTCTATTATGTGAACTTACAAGTAGTATAATAAAGATATTTAGAAGCATATTGTAGATAATAAATTTTGAATACGAAAAACTTATCTTCCTTAGAATTAGGTGCTTCACTGCTCATGACTTGATGTCAGCGTTATGGTGCACATTTCTGCTGATTTGATTTGAGGGTCAATTTCTAAGTGCTTTTGACCCATTTGGCCTAAATCTTGTTGGTTAGATGTGCATCTGAGCAATTTGTTGACTTTGACTTTTTCGATATTTAGACTCTTTTCCGAGCGCTTCCACTTTAAATTTTGCATCTTTATTTGTGTTTTATACCGTGTGCATTGTCTTCTTTGTTCTTTTCCATAGTATAGATCTTGAATATGATAGCTACCGTTTCTTATCCATGCTTCCCAGATTTTGTCTTTTGTGGCTATGCTTTGTCATGCGTTTGACATGATCTTGTGAGCTTTAGCTTGTTTTCACTTTAATTTTGTTCATCTGGATTTGCTTGATTTTCAGCTTTGCTTCCGTCTTTTGTTCGTGCACTTGGCTTGGTCTGCCCCGTTATTTGAGGGTAGACTGGTTATTAACTATAAAGTTAGGTCGTGTATTTACAACCCTTCTTTATTCATGCGCTTAGCATGATCTGCTCCGTTTGTGGTGCAGATTAATTGTGTTTTGATTGAGAAGTCAGGTTGTGCATTACAATCTTTTTTTTTCATTCGCTTGGCATGATCTGCTCTGTTTGTAGTGCAGATTAATTGTGTATTGATTGAGAAGTTAGGTCATGCATATACAACCCTTTTTATTCATGCGCAGGCTTTTGGTAGCTGCTTCGGGCTGTCTAGTATCTCTATATCAAGCGTAGTATTTTTGGATGAAAAGCCGAGTTATGTATTTTATAAATCTATGATCTTATATATATATATATATATATATATATATATATATATATTTCTACCGGGTCGAGCTATCCAATATCCTTACGTCCAATGCAATAATTTGGCTAAGAAGCCGGAATGCGCTTTTGTAGCACCATAATAAGGTAATAGTCACTGACTTGGGGGGAGGGTTAAGAGAAGTTTCAAGATACCCAAGGATCTTTGGCATACATGTCCCCTCTTTTGTGCAGTTCATTTTCCTACGCTCTTGGATCATGGTTGGGATTAGAACCATTTTGACTAGTTATAGGCATCATTTTAGGTTTCATTTGAATTCTTTACTCCCGTTCATCTTAGTCTAGTATCACGTTTTAAATACTGAGATTGTTATTTTTTCTCGCCAGTGGCGTAGTTTGCCGAGCTAGTGAACATTAGCGGTGATCTGGGGAGCGATGGGAGCGGGTTCGCATTGATGGACATTGGATTCATATGTTCTCAGGACAGCTAAGGGAATAATGTATGTGACATTAAATTAAATTTAGAAATGAATGCATTTTATTAATTTTGACACAATGCATGTATAATTTTAAATATCTTAAATGCTGTCATTTAATTAAAACGTTAAATGTAAAATTCACTACATTATGCAGGCATTAGAATTATATGTTGCTGCATTTGACACAATTTTTAAATGCTCAAGGTAATAATATTTTAGAATAGCAAACTCATATCACATTTGTCTGTAATGAACACCTTCTAAGATTAATCATTCAGTATTTAATATATTTCATTAATCGGATTTGCAAAATTTTGACAGTGCACTGTGATTAATGCTAACTAAAATAGTCATATATTAAAGAAAAATACTTGAAAGATACAAAATATTACATGCTTAGAATGATTTTTAATAGAAAAGGAATGGCATAGTTCTCAAAATAGTAAGATTTAAAAACAAATTTGGCAAATGACCGTGTTTACCATATCATTAAATCAATCTTGATCGTGATTAGAATCATACCTTAACTTTAAACATGAAAATATGAAAAATAACCACATATCAAGGAGAGGTAGTGTAGCATAGAAGTAAGTGAATCAAGCCAATGAATTAAGCAATGGAAGAAAGTGTAGAAGAAGCTTTCTCTAAATGTTTAATAAATGCCAATTGTAAAGAGTTGCATCCATTGAATTTACGAATTACAAATTCATTAAATGAAAAAACTCAATTAATAAATAGGAGTAGTTATTGTTGTAGTACATTATGTAGGTAAGTACAATAAAAATTTCTCATTTTATGAGCATGATAATCATATTTTTGATTCTAATAATTATTAATATAGGCATTTTGGCCATCATGCATATTCACTGATGACAACAAATGTGTGCAGTTAACATAATGAATGGCTACATTATTAATAATGTATAGATGACAGGTTATGAAAAGTTTCACTATTTCAAAGTGATATTTAATGTCGTTGATATCGTGTGTGTGTGTG
This sequence comes from Allium fistulosum, assembly GCA_030737815.1. NCBI lineage: Eukaryota > Viridiplantae > Streptophyta > Magnoliopsida > Asparagales > Amaryllidaceae > Allium > Allium fistulosum. Next base: position 405,519,317 of record CM060908.1, on the reverse strand, counting down.
TGTGTGTAAATGCACACGCATGCACGCACGCACGCGCGCACACACACACACACATATATATTCATTTATTTTCATATTATATTTAGGGTTATAATGAAAAAGATTATGTACAGATGATTAAGATAATAAATTTCTACTAACATATTTTTAAAATTGACTAGTGAAAAGTACTTGAAATGGTAATGTTAAATGTCAATCAAGACTTATGTATTCATTAATTTCTCATAATTGAAATCTCAAAACTCATTTTTTTAATAATTATTTATGAATTTAATGCTTCCATGTATCATGTATTTATTACAAAAGTTTCACGCTGGATAAAATCAATCTCGTTTGAAGTATTAACTTTTTTTGTATTTTTGAAGAACATAACCATTACAAACAATATTATATAACTTAAGAAAGGTAATGGACCAAAAAATTTAGTATAAAAAGATATTTTAGCTATAGAATCTTGATAAAGATGTTTCAATTAACTTATATTACAAGTAATTTATGGTAATCAAAATCGTAGTTTGAAATAAATTAAACATGGATTCAAAAGTTCATGCTTTATTTAATTTTGTTTCAACAATTTCATTAAAGACTTAATGATCTCTAATGTGAATTAAAAAGTTAGTTATGATATGTGTAAATATATATATGTATGTATGTATGTATGTGTTTGCGCCAAAATTGATCACAAACCCCGAATGTCGTGAAAGCACCAGTGCATGAACTATGAACACAAATCAGCAGTATATAATCACAAATCATAGATCTAAGTAATGTAGAGGATAAAAAGTGAAGAATAATGAACTTAAAACGGAAAGAAATAGACAGAAACACAAGATTTATAGTGGTTCGGTTATCTCCGGCCTACGTCCACTGCAAAAGTTAATCTTTTATTGATGTTCTTCGCTGATTGTAGCGGATTACAGTAGTAGATTTCGAGTACAAACAAATAAGTTGAGTTCAATCTTGATTTTTGGCAGAGTCCGGACGTTGCTGGATCCAAAAGTCCCATTTCTGTAGGCTCTAGGGTGCTATTTAGAGGCGTTCCATGCAAATATCTCGCTCAAACTTCGGGAGACTTCTTCTGGCACGTGAGTGGGCCCACGCGACCGAGCCTACGAAGTTTCGACTCGATCCGTGATCGATACGAATGTGATTCGTATTGATCAGGATTTCATCCAATGGGGCCGAAATTTGGCATGGACATTCTTCATCTTGAACGTAAGCTCCTGTGAAGATTTCATAGCATTTGGACTTATGGTTTGCGAGATATGATCGATACAAGTTCGTGTTTTCTTTTGGCTGTTTCATTCGACTCGATCCTCTCCACATCGCTCCTGTTCGTATCGATACATTTCGTATCGATCTGTTCGACTCGATCTTGAGCACATGTAGGAAAGATGACGCGGATCGAGATTCTCGGATCGATCCACTTTTTGTGCCGAAGTGGTCGAGTCGTCTCGAAGCTTTCGCCTTGCTCGCAGTGATTGATGCAGTCTTTTTGTTCGTATCGAGGGAATTCGTCCTGTTCGCGTCGATCATCATGGCGCTATTCGCATTGGCTACTTATAGGGGAATGACGCACTGTTTGCATCGATCGATCTTGGTTATGTTCTTATCCATCAACTATTACTAATCGATACGAACTAGTGGTCGTAGATCGATACGAACAGTGAATGTTCGATCGATTCGAACAGATCGATACGAACAGTGAATGTTCGATCGATTCGAACAGATCGATACGAACAGTGAATGTTCGATCGATTCAAACAGATCGACACGAACTGTGAATGTTCAATCGATTCGAACAGATCGACACAAACAGTGAATGTTCGATCGATTCGAACAGATCGACACGAACAGATTGACGCGAACAGTGTAGTTCTTGGAGGAGTGTGAACAGGACCGATGAGAACAGAACTGATGTGATGACTCTTTGGATCGATTCGAATGGAACCGATATGAACAGGACTCCCTGGATCGATTTGAACATAATGGATTCGAAGTCAGATGTTCCTTGATGGATGCGAACAGGGCGTACCGATCGATTCGAACGGCGTGTTTCCTTCCTCTTGAATTGATCATATCTCGATCATACGAACTCCGATTGACATGAAATTTGAAACGTCATCTTTCATGACTTTGCTTGTTATGTCTTGTCAATTATAACTCATTCCGAACTCGGACAAAATTCATCGACATCCATAATGAACCTGTGATGTATAATCGATATTTTTGATGAGTAATCATTGATTTTCAGTCAATTTCTTGATATCTCAGTTTTGCTAAAAAGTGGGATAATGGTATGTATGCATGTATGTATATGTATATGTATATGTATATGCGGGCATATATTTATTTTGTTTCTCCTTTACTTTATTTAAAGTCATAATGAAAAGAACTATTAACCATAACTAGGATAAAAAATTTCTAATAAACAAACTTTATTAGCACAAAACCTATAACGACCCACAAATTTATCACTTTGATAAATTATATTTATGTTTGAAATATTCAAATACAAGATTTTATAACACAAATTATAATTTTTTGAACCATAAATAATGATGGTAACTTGTTTTAAAGGTATATTAACAAATATGGATATTTAGGGTTTTCATTAGAAAAACGACGTAGATCAGTTTCCAAGAAAATAGAGATTTTCTCCATATTAAAGCAAATGGAACTGGATACGTACACTTATTTATCCATTTAAGCAATAATATGAAATAAAAGTTATTTATTTTATTTTTGACAATAAAATATATTTATGACATCATCAGGGATATTATCACTTTTACATATTTTATGGAATTTTAAATCAAGTTTAAATAATCAAATAATTATTTTAAAATGATAATAATTCATTTTAATAAGTTATATAGTGATGATAAATTGATTTATAATAGTTTTATAAATATATGAACTTGTTTTAGAAAGATAAACAAAATCCATCATGCTTTGGTAGTTCAACGGCGGAATTTTGCAACACTTATTTAAATATTGATTTATATGGTTTAATAATTCAACTGAGCACATTTTAATTATCCTAAAATGATAAGAAATATATTTTCAAGATTTGTTTACAAATATATATAGTTTAACAAAGAAGTAAAAATATGACCGAAAATCGAATCCTGGATTCGCAATGGTTTGACGAACGGAAGTTATAACCGATTGCACCATGGGTTGTCACATATGACATATATATGCGTACATACATGTCATAACACACATATACACATAAATATACATATAAGAAGTTACCATGTACATTAGTTATTTACACAAGGTAAAACTTATAAATATCATGATATTTACTTACCAAATCAAAACAAAACTCACCATAACTTATAAGCACATAGAGTGGCATATGGGGTGGCACATGAGTGGAGGAAGTCACAGCTAAGGGGTGATGGGAGAGGTGCATGATGATGTTGGAAGATATTTTTACTTTTACTTAAGTGATAAGCTTCCAAAAGGCTTCCAAGCCTTGGAAAAAAAAGTTAGCAAAATTATGACAAAGTAATGTCAAAAATATATACATATAAGCTATGTTGCTACCACCTCAAAATCAAGTGCCAAAACCCTTCCCAACTCTTCAAAACTCACAGCCACCCTTCATCACCACTCAAGGCCGAGCATCCACCCTCTCTAGCGTAGGTCATACACTTAAGGGTCGTAGGGTTGATTTCATAAGCTTCGGTGCAGTGATAGCGGAGGTATAGTCAAATTTAGTAAATCTAGTAACCAATGAAGGTGAGAAACACTACTAATTTATTTTATAAAATCCATAATGATATGATATGATTTCTATGGTTTTTTATGATGTTTGTTTATCATGTTTGGATATGATAATATGTTTGCTTGGGTATGGAATAATTCACATTAAATACATGTCGAATTTACGCAAAGGAAATCACTTTCCTATATGGATTATAAAAATGTTACGGAATAGTTAAACCTTTTTAAAAAATGAATAAAATGGTTTATAAACATTAAAACTCATTTCGGTAAAGTTTGGAAAAAATTTGAAAAAATGGAGTCAAGATAAGCGCGTCGCGTAACGACAGTTCGCGATTTCATGCCATAAAAGTTAAATCAATATGTAGAATGAAATATAGCTCAGAATTATTCACAATAAGAATTTTCCAAATTCTTATAACTATATTTTTCAAATGAAGAAGGAAAATCAAGATTTCATTTAATAGAATTTGAGTTATGTCCAAATCAAGTTTTTAAAACATAGCGGTTTGGCAGTTTTGGGAACCAAAGTGGTAAATGCTTTAAATTAATATTTTTAAATCTTTAAAAATATGAAATAAATTTTATAAATATGTTAAAATGTTTTAAAGGGGATTTGAGTTTTAAAAATAGACTTATATGAAATGGAATTTGTGTTTTGATCAAAGAAGCTTTAAAAAATACTATTCGTAGCACTTTTTGCATCAGTTTTTGGTAACTTTTGAAATTAAGATTTAAACTTGGGATTCTCTTCCCAAATCTTTTGAAAATGTTTTTCAAATAATAAATCAAGATTTTTAAAGAGTTTAGAGTTGATCAAATAACTTGACCACCTTATGGATGACAGAGAAATAGTCTCTTGACCCGAGCTTGGACAACCAATGTCTAGGTTTCGCTCTAGCTATCCGGACTGGCCCAACGGAGGGGATAGTAAATTTTATTACTCGAACCACATATTCCTAAGATAAAAAGAGATTCAGAGCTTTCAAAAAGTTAAACAATTTTTAAATTAGTATTTTGGTTGTTAAAGAAAACATTCTAGTTAAACTCCATATTAAATTCCAAAGAGGGAACTCGTACTATCCGTACGAATTTAAAAGGTGATTTCACCGTCATTCGATGAACGGTATTGGTTTAATACGAAAATTAGTATTAAGTATAATCAGTCTAAAATTTATGGATCCTTTTTATTCAATACTAACTGGTTTGAGTTTACAGTAAACGATGTATTAAATAACATTGTTTTTTATCCATTAAAGATATGTTTTGGAAATGCGAAATCTTCATTAAGATTTCAATTATACTTTTCCTAAGTAATTAAGATGAAATGTTTTGGTATTTCCAAATTTAAAAAGGGGTTTTAATTAACCAAAGGATTTGATAAAAGAAGTTTAATGATTCTGTATATACTGAAAAAGGAATGGTTTAAAGATGTATATCTCTAGAAGATATTTTATCGGGATAAAATATATCGATAAATTAAATTAAATCACCCTCATACTTAGCATATTTTGTCGATAAATTGGTTCGGAGGAACGGGGTCGGATTTGGGAGATTCCTATCCGAAAACCACTTCGAACCAATATGCGTTTGAAAGTGAAAAATATGTTGAAGACAATGATTTTGAAGATGGAGATCTTCATAATGTAGGGTTGCTTGTTACGAACCTCTGTGGTAATTCCCTTATCATATATATGGTGGCAGTGGTTCCTTAAATTTGAAATCTTCGATGCAATGACTACTCGCTACTAATCCTAGGGGTGATCTCCAAACAGGATGTAGTAGGAGAAGTGCCTTCGGTTTGTCCTGTGCCTAGACAACCTGTATTGATGAGTGTTTGACATTGCATGTTTAAGACTACATACATTGATTTTTACAAACATACATCTGTTTGGTAGTGTAGGAGGTAACTCCTCTTACACTTAACACCCTTCTTTGAGACGTACGAACTCAGAGGTTGTACTTTTGTGGAAATCAATAATGTGTTGTTGGAAATGACAATGTGGCATTCAAAGTGGGATTTGTCATGTGAAATGTAAAACGTTACCTCAAGCCTCATACATCGGTAATGGCAAAAAACATGGTAGATGCAGCAGGGCTAAGTGGGTCGCACCCATTAGGATATAGTCATCACCTTTCTAGATTACCCTATTTTAGGTTTGTTGTGTATGTTATGGCCACGGAGATCGGGAACGACCGGGGTGATGGTGTATTCGGTACTATCTATAGTAGGGGTAGGTCGGTTCTGTGTTGGTAGAGGTTGGAGCATCAGATGAATCCCTTTAGAGATGTATTGTCGGAAGGTAGTCCCTTACCTTGTCGTTGTATGGAATCCATTATCCAATACGAGCCTTTACGGTTTTAGTTGTAGAACCTAATATGTTGGAATTTAATTAATGTAACAATTTCAGCTATGATTAATATGTTATTTGAAAGGGTTTTCAAAGAATATCATTAAAAATAATATCCTTGATTTTACGTAGCAAATTTTTTGGTTATCATAATGTAAAAACCCGTCCGTGTTTATATACGACGTGATCTTATAAGATACCCTTTGATTTAAATGTATCAATTCTTTTGAGTTTTCCCACACAGTCCCATGACTGACCCAGTGTTTATTTTCTTTTCCCCTTAAACTCTGGGTGTCCTATTTTTCCGGGCAGCCAGTAGTTTAGGTCTAGCTTGGAACAATTTGGAGGAGCTTGGAGCAGGAGCTGGAGTTTTCTTTATAGATGGTTATCCATTTCCATTTCCACTGCATTTGTTACTGTTTGTATTCAGCACCAGTAGGGAAAGATATTTATAACTGTCCAGGCTGAGATTAAGATAGACTCTGATGTATGTATTTAAATTTTCCACTGTAAAGATTATATATTGAAATAAAATATTTTATTCCATTTGTGTAAGATTTTTTCTATCTTTATTTTTCTTTTTACCCTTCACGATCGGTTTGTCCGGCACTTGGATGCTCGGCATGCAATACATTGGACGTATTAGTGTCGATTTTCGATGGTCGAAAATCTCGTTCGTCACAAAACCTAATTGAAACCTACTAAGTTGATTAGGTTAATTTCAACAATATTTTTCATAATGATATTTCAATAAATCATACCATAAGTAATTTATGGTAATTAATACCATATGATGAAATGCATATAACATGCATTAAAAACATGTGTTTTGTCTAGTTTTGTTTCAAAACTTTTTAAGACAAATTAATTATCTATATATGTGTATTTAATACATATAACATTTTCAATTATGGGTATTGATTAAAACATTATATAATTATTGCTAGATATTACAAGACTAACCTAACATTTTCAGGCTTTGAAAATCTCATTTTACAATCATAAAGATAATAGGTAATTTAATAATATGAATTTATCTTTGATTTTAAAAATTATTTTAAGTAAGTTACTAGATTATAGTTCAAATAATAAGATATTGAATTTTTGACCTTTTATTAAAAAACGGTGAATAAAGTAGAGAGATCAAAGATGCACAATCATTATAGCTTTAGAAAACTGATGAGTAAATGAATTGATGTTTAAACAAATTAGAACTATTCGAAATCAATTGTTAGAAGTTTTATGATTTTGCTCAACATTCATAAAATATTATGTATTGAAACCAAATGTGTGAAAAACTAACATACGAGTAAAAATGTAAGAAATAGTCCCTTTCTTATCATAAAATTTTAAGATAAGCTTACTTGTAACAAATTGATAGATGGACCATGTGCATCTCTGTTGAGTTGATTGCAGATGAGAGCTTTATCCATATCCGCGACGGTTGTGAGCATGGATGTGGTTGTCAATCAGGAAGTTGGGCGTAGGTGAAAATCGGGCCCTCCTTCTGGCACCAAAATGTTAGTGAGATTTTTCATCTCATAACACCAACGTGGTTCATAGAGTAATTATAGTGCTAATTACTTCCACAATTGTAAATCAACAAATTTAAGTAATATTAAATTTACATTAAGGTAGTAATTATGCTGATGTGTGCTTACATAAATAAGAAGCAGCATTCTAACTATTTATTAAAATGTTAAACCCAATGTATATTCAATTAAGGTAAACTAGAATAGAAAAGAATAAAATACAAAAAAAGCAAGTAAATTGCAGAGAAAGTAGAAGACATAAAAAATTATGTGGTTGGATTTCGAAGAATCCTACATCCACAAGTCAAATCTTTGCTTATATGTTTCTTTCTTGTACAAACTTTTTTAATGGCAGATAGAATGCAAGATTTTACTATAGAATTTAAAGAGTATCCCAAAAGTCTCCTTCTCTGCTATAGTATCCTTCTTTCTATAGTGTTATGAAGTCACACAGATGGCTAATTATTTCATCCAGCGTCTCTCTTCCACCATTTGATCCATCTACGTGTCTGTGCTTGGATTGTTGACATAACTGAAGAAATTGCCTATTTTATTAGGCGGGAAAATTTGGCTGAAGACGGGATTATTTGAATTTAGAATTTAGGGGATGTGGTGGCGTAGACAAGGCTGACATTAATTGTACCATAATCTTCTTATTTGGTTTAAGGCAAGGATAAATAAATTTGATATAGAAATGGCTAGTATTGATTGGTAATAATAAGCAGGTCATAATGAGATTTATTCGTTGTTTAATCCGCATTTAATGAGTGGTAAATGGATATTTAACGTAGTGATATGGCTACCTTTTATTGGTTATTGGAAGTGTGGTTGGTAGGCTATAAGTCATTGCCTTGTCATTTTTCTCCATTTAGCTAAACAAGGTTAATCCTGATTTAGGTGGGATAATATAGGTTTGAGTCTTCTGCTTAGGATTATGGTTGGCCTAGGACTGCACAAACGTACAGTTCCTATATAGGGTTCCGCATATGCATGGGTTCTTTCATAGGGTTGCACTGATGTGCAGGTTCCTAAAGTGTTGTGCTGATGTGCAGGTTCCTAAAGGGATGCATAGATTAGGGCATTGGGGATGTGTAAGCTACCGATAAGGGATGCTTAGATTAAATCATTGGGGATGCGTAAGCTACTGATAAGGGATGCTTAGATTAAAGCATTAGGGATGCGCAAGCTAATAATAAGGGATGCTTAAGCCTTTGTTGTTTACTAGTAAGAGTGGAACTGCGTAGGAGCATTGTTTGAGTGACCATGTGTGCAAGCCTTGGAATGCTTTTGATTTCACATGGTACTGCTAAGGGAGTCCTCAGTAAGTGCAACGTAGGTCCACATCTGAAAGTGTTAGTAATGCATAAGCATTAGGAATAGTGTTAGGGTTTATTGGGCCTTTTACTATGTGTAGTTTTCACCGATGGCTTGCTCGAAATAGATTAGGAGTAGATATTGGTGAAGGGTTGTGCACAATACTTGTGCAGGTCATGTACTTGGTCAGCCTATGGTTTGAGGAGTGTAGACTTATCATGGTCTTGAGTAGAGAATATTGTGTTAAGGGTTCCTGCCAGTCTTACTTTGTGTGTGATTTATATAATGGGCAGGTGGGCAGGTGTGCAGGTCGGGCACAGTCCGTTATGATCCTAGCATGGCCAAGCATTGATGACTATTTAGCATAGTTTCCCTTGTCTAGGTTCAGGGTTGTTGGAAGGATGGGGTATGTTCAGTGCAGTTCATCAGTTGGTGTGACAAGGCTTCATAATGACGGCATAATCTTATTTACTAAGTTGTGCAATTTGGCTTTAATTACTCCTAACATTGTGATTTGTCGTTGTTTTGGATGCAACAGTGCAGCATGACTTTTGGAGTGTTAATGCTGTTCGAATGTTGTGCTATATTGTTGTCCTATATAACTATGGGGGCGTAGCTCTCAATGGTCCCTTTATGATAGTGAAGTTCCAGAGTACTTATAACTATGTGGTTCTTCGATGTTGGGTAGTACTCATTTATTGCAATGTAGTATTGTCACTTCAATGTCAAATCATGATGGCGGTGCACCTTATAGCTTTTTTTATGTTGATGCAAGATTGCGATGCAGACCTAGAAGCTATGCCAGAGTTCTGGCTATTGAAGTGAGTATTAAGGTTGCAGATCGGTTCCTACACTTTGTAGCTATCTCAAGTTTTTGGCTCAATGTTATAGTGCCGAAGCAATGGTCAATGGGAAGGTGTCGTCTTTATGTTTTGCCACCGACTCAGGATTTTGGCGCTGTACTATGTAGATTTGTTCTTTCTTCCTTTCCATATTTCGACTCCTATTATGAGAGCAGTTCTTCCGGGTTCGATGCTTGTATTAATTTCACTTTTGCAACGTTTGGAAAATATGCATGTAACACCGATTAAAATACATTTTAAACACACACTAAAATACTTTAATACACATTAAATTATCATTAAATGCATTTTAAATGCACTTTAAATACATATTAGTACACTTTAAAAGCAATTTAATACACATATATTGGAGAACAAAACTAAGATATCCATCTACAGAAGTTCTATTGTCATATATAATTTACAAATATGTAAATATATTGATTTATTAGGTGTAAAAAAAGTTTTAAACAAAATAAAAGGATATGTGTGTGTGTGTATATGCATATATGGAATAACGTATATGTATATATATATATATATATATATATATATCTGTGTGTGTTATGATTAAACATTTTCCATAAAAGTAAACATTAGTGTATAAATGAATTACTAAAAGAAATTAATTATAAAATTAATATTAGTTTCAAAATAAAATTATTATTATTATTATTATTTTGTGAGTAGTGATTAACATGAATACATAAATGAATTTTTTTATTCATACACACATATATTCACCATCTCAATGTGATAAACTATCGGCATATATATCGTTATAATTTCCTAACTAAGTTATATGTACAGTATGAAAAAATAAGTTTAACATAACTGAACTAAGGGAGTACCTTTCACCAATGCCTATGATTCTCAAATTAAAATGAAGAAGTGTTCTCCTAGAATTAGATTCCAAATCAGAACGTGCTAGTTTTCGAATTGCCGACCGCCGACCATCTAATAGTGTTGAATATAATCTAATATGAACTTGGGATTTTTTTTGCATTGTTTTTAACAAGCTATGGCCGATATTTTCTAATCTAGAGATATACTTTTGGAGTGAAGAACTTAAATAAATGAATGAGCTAGGTCTTGTTAAAGAGAAAAGAATTAATGTTGTGATTAATACCCTTGTAACTTACACAACCTTTTCATTTCTAAACTGAAAGAAAACCGCTTCATTCACTCGTACCATGGTCGGTCACACCTAAGGCAACCAAAGCTAACTTATATGTGCTTGTTCATAGACATTAAACATATTTAAGCCTATACAAAAAATTCTTGCATTTAAATCCAGTTTAAATGCGTATCGGTATCATATATCTTTCGGTATATTTATAACTATTATAAATACACTGTTTAATCATGTTCAATTTCAAATAAATTCATAAATATTAATTAATTTAATCAATTTATTACATATATAAACAAATTAAATCAGGTGGTCAAAAGAATATTCAACATTTTGTTTGTGTGACTCTTAGGTGTAAATTTGATCAGCGATTAACATCGAACAATTCAAATATTAACATTCATACGACACTTAGCAGGTGGTGTGGTATTTTGGCTAAATTTATCGCTTAATTGGTTTTGATAAAATCCTATTTTACTTTGTTAAGCTTTACCCAGAAGTGACGATTATTTACACCAATTCACTTCATCAAAACTATATCACTTCGGACTTATGAACTTTGATAATGGTCAAAATTCCAATATCGTCCATGTTAAACTTTATAGTTGTAACGACCCAGTATTTTCAACCATTCGCATCCATTATCAGTGTATAGGTAGACACTCATGCCGGAGTTGAATTGCTCAAAATACCGCGTTGTAAATAAAATTTGGCAAAACTCATCATATATAGTAAATAAAAAAAATTACAGATCACAGACACAGAGTAATATAACAATAATGCAACGGAAACAAAAGGATAGTAGTTCATGAAGCTACTATATGTATATAACAGAGTTAAACAAGATACAACAGAGGTCTCGAATGCAGTAGATGTCTCAATACAATAATCAAATACCAGATCTGAATACATCACTGGATCGACGGAATAACTGAAAGCAGGATCGATAGATAGCTGGATCTCAAAGCGAAGCTCCAACTCCAAAGGTGAGTCTCAAATGCTGTATCACTCAGTCTGACCCGAGCGTAAAACAAAACACAAAACACTCGAGTCAGGATTAACATTCTTATATTCAATAAATCCAACTCAAGTGAAATATCAACTGAAATACAAGTAACTTAAAGGATGTTTGGGATAACCATCCTCTAAGGGTCCGTTAAACTATTTACTATGTAGTAATATACGCTATATACAGTAGTGTCTAAATAAGTAAAGTATAATCATATCGGAAAATAGCGTTAAGGGGATGGAGAACCTTAACGCGGTCGGATCTTAAAATCATAATCGTAGTAAAGCTCGATATGGTAGGTGACACGGCACAACTAGGCAATGCCAGGGTAGATATACCAATTACGCACACGGACTGATGGATACGCATAGCAGCCACTACCGTTCCACCTCGAACAACATTCCCAAATCGGAGGATGGCCATCTAGTTAAATCACAAGTAAGAGTATAATATCGAAGAAATGCGTCCGAGAAGAGGTGCTACCTCACTGGTCCGAGATCGCTCCTGTTTTAGCCATCTTATGCCAACTCACGGGAGTTGGGTCCACGTAACATACCTTAAGAACGTCGCCACCATCCTACTTCATTCTGGAATCTCCACCGCGTACACGGTTGTCAAAGTGGTTTTCGGTATCGACAGAGAGTATGTCCATATCCGATCCCGGTCTCTTTGCCAACCAATCGTTATTATAACACCGTGGTCATTTAAAAATAGTTTATACTTCAAAGCCAAAATATATCATTATCATTTCAAAACCCAATTTAACACGATATCATTTCACTTCAAATACATCCATTTTCAAAATCATATTACTTTCCAAAATTATAATGCTTCGAAATCATAGTCTGGAAATCACAGTATTTTGGAAATCATAACACTTTCCTTTTAAACAGTTTAGATAATAAAATTTCGTTATAAAATAAATTAGTTTCCTCAAATTTCACAAATCGATTCAAATTAACTCGAATTCCAAAAATTTAATTTAATCAAAATCTCAAATCATTAGTTTCAACTCGATTCAGCTTCTAAATAAACCATTTCAAATTATTGATTTCAAATACATATCTGAACCATAAAATAGGCCATTTCAAATTTTATATATTTCAAAGCTTTAAATATTCAACATTTCAAAACTAAATTCGATAAATTTATATACATATCAGATTCCCTTTACAATTATTTAGTTTTGAAATATTAACTTAATCATTTCCATAACATTTAAATTCAATTTCAATTTACAATTTAAATAAACAAAATATCTCATTCAAATATTTATACGTTTGAAATATCCATTTAAGTCACCTCTCAGATTTCAAGTTGTAAATCACTTCTTAAAATTTTCAAATTCAATACATTTCAAATCAACTTATTTTAGTATAATTCTTACATAAATATAATTTCAATCAATTATAAATTCTATATTCGAAGATATAGATATTAAATAAATACTTAAACATATTATTTATCAACTTTATTTAATCAACTTTGATAAATCTTAAAAATCAATATTTATCAAAACCATATATTTCTTTTCAAAACCATAGAAATCATTTCCAAAACGTTTATATATATACCAACGGTGCCTGTATATAATTTTCTATCCTATGGTCAAGTGATACGGATATTTATCATTTCAATCCGCAATTTAAAACATATTCGGGTATATATCTTTTCAAACCGAAATCCAAAATTCAATTCAATGAAAATCGCTTGGGTTTATCATTTCAACCCATAACGATTTTCTCCTATTCTACAGATCGTTCGGGTATGTATCATTTCAACCCATAGTGATTCTATACTAACAGGGAACTTGCAGAGTGATAACAGATATGAAAATAAAATAACAACTGTAACAGGCATATAACATCAGTATAAATAACAGATAATGGTGTCAGATGTCACAGGTGAACAGATACAGAAAATAACATATATAACAATGTAAATAACTAACAACAGCATATTTCAATTTATATTTCAATTGAAATCAAATTTAATAAATATAAGAACATTAATCATGAGTGATTGCTCACCTTCCGAGGCTAGAGGATAGACAAAGGAATTGAGTTATGAAATGCAAGCACGACTTTCAAAGCAAAGCTACATTGGCACGAATTCGATGAATAGATCTGATAACAGGAATCGATGGAAACAAATCAAAATTTGTTTTTAACATAAACCAAAACAAAAATAAATATTATATCCATATATCTCTAATAGTTAATATAAGTTTTAAACTCATTTTTTTAAAATTATATATATATATATTACTAAAGAAAAGTCCAAATACCAATATTTGTTATAAAACCAATATAAACAATTTATTATAATATATATAACTTAGACAAAATTTGAGAAATTTAAACCTATATATTTAACATACTATACCACTTACTCAACTAATAAATAAACTGGCATACATAGTTCATAACTTAGAGAACTATATAGATTCACATCGAATAACGATAAAACAACAAACAAAATAACTACTATATATATATATACACTGATAACATATAGACTAACATATTAAATCTATAATTATATATATATATATAATTTATAAACCAACATAAAATATGTTATTAACCAAAATGTGCAACTTATATTTATAAAGTAGCTGATTATAAAACTTAAATATACTAACATCATCTATTGCATATACAATATACATAAGCTGAAAAGTAACTAATATAATACTCGACACATGATACTTCCTCCCAGATCTAGTATACGGTCATATATAAGTATGAACAAAATAGCTAGGCTAATATATACCGTACATATACATTTCACTTTCTTATACAAAGCATTTACCCAAATCATATCGACTTATATTATATATTTTAAAAATATCTGCTATTAAAATATCAATACTAACATGTTACAATATTGTAAACGGTCATACACATATATAAACAAATAGACATATACAGACATTATACTTCAAATATATTATAGATATAATTTCTTTTATAAAGCAATACATACCTTACTTTTATAACAATATACAAGTTGTACTTTATAACTTTACTTTATAAAACTAACGTATACTGTACTATATATTATGACTTATATAAACAAACATATCACGAAACTTATACAATATATATATAAAAAAACAAAGTAGAAACATATTGTATTCATATACATATATATACTTTGTACTTTATGACACCAGCAACTTAAATATAAGAACATACTATACAATAAAAATTTCAAAACAGTCCTCATGCGAAAATATATACATAAGGTAATACTTTAAATAGGTAAATATATAGCTCATATATTGTTAAAAGAAAATATAAACAAACACTAACAGATTATATACAAACCCGTTTAAACATATTATACAACATATAACCAACACATACACATATAAATCCAATATCAAACTAATATTAACTTTATATATATACAAAATCATACTGTAAACATCAGGCTGCTAATATCTATATATATACGTACGTATAAAACATTATAAATAAAATATACACAAGACTGTATATATAGATGCGAACACTTATACATATGCGAACAGTTAAAATTATACACTGTAATATAATGTAATATACCTCTGAATGAAAGTAGATGATAAGCAACAGAGGAACAAACATATTAGCAGATATATATACACACGTATATATAACGTATATAAGTTGCTAAGCCTGGCTAGAAGCAAGGGCGGATGTGCTCGATCTAAGTGGAATGCCTTGGCGAGTTGTTGTTCGCTGTCAAAGGGAAGGAGACGCTCGGTGGCGCGGGTTCAGAGCATGGGAAGGGACGACTGTTGTGGTAGAAGATATGCCGTGGGATTTGAGGAAGGTGATAAGGGTTTCGGTGTTGGCTGTGAAGCGGCGCTGGAGGGATGATAATGCGGCTTGGCGATGTGAATCGTTGCAGGGCGGAGGAAGGCTGGTTGTCAAGACGCTGACGTGGCATGTTGAGGCGGAAGTCGGAGGAGTTTAAGGCCGAGGGAGGGAAAGAAGAAGGCAGAACGAATTTTTGAACGAACCAAATGAACGGAAAAATAGGAATTAGAAAAGGTGGACGATGCGAATTAAACGAGAGGGGAGGCTCGCTTCCCACGGGTTCGATTAATTCATTTACTTATTATTAAAAAAAAAAATTTTGAGGCAAGATCAGAATGAATAGAAATGGTAAACAAAATGACAGAGCAAAAATATACAAATATATATTAAGAGGAATGGAAAGGTCTTCCCTGGATTCAGCTACCTAGTTAAAGCAATTTATTAATCGATTGGCTAAACGTTTGAAAAGAAAGGGCAGAAGTAACGTAAATGAAACGTACCACCGCAAATATAAAATTTTGAAGTTATGGGAATGTAACAGCTGTAAATTGATTGAGCAGCTATTAAAGCAATTTTGTATTCCTTGGGATCCATGTTCAAGATTGAAAAGGCAAAGGAAAGCTAACGGTCACAAATTATAGTACCGATACGATGCACATTTTTATTGTTTCCGTCGCGTACCGGATTCCAAAATATGGAAATAAATATACCGCAGAGATCAGCACGATGAGACGATTAAAATGGTATACAGATATCAGTGGTAGGATCATCCGATCAAAAGTCGATAATCGGTACCATAAATGCTGCTATTCTGTCAGAAATAAGATCGATGGAGCAATAGATGTCCAAATTGGACGAAACGAAAGATGACGTCTCACTCGGAAGATGATTTACAAATTTTCCATGTAAAATATTTAGGTTTGGAAAACATTTTATTATTACCAATTTTTAACTGATTAAATTGAAGTAAATTTACGCGCGAAATAAATTTTCATATTTTCGAACGAAAATTTACCAGTTGCTATGTTTAATTAGACGCATTCCAAATATCAAATTTATATTTCAAAATTTTACTGTTTAAAATTTCACCAAAATTCAATTAATTAAATAATAGAACAACTGAAATTTGCGGGTCGTTACACTCTCCCCCACTCAAAACTTTTCGTCCCCGAAAAGGAAAAAGGTAGGAGAATAGAAACAACTAGAAAGAAATTAGATTGAAATACAAATAAAAAAATTAAATTAACCGTATGAATTTCAAATTAAACTAATTAATATTCAACAATTTGGTTTAATTCATTTGAGTTCACTTAAGTTAAATCAATCTATCTATTCTAAATTCATTATCTTATTATCTAGTCATATTCTCAATTAACAATTTCTAAACCATCAATTTGTATAATCATTTATTATACTCATATTTTATTCAACAAATTTAATTCTTTTATTCCAAATCATTATTAAGTTTATTCCACTTAATATGTCTTATCACATATATCTAAACCATATAAATTAATTTAAACCATATATTTCAGTTTAAATCAATTTATATTCAATAATTGATTTTTAAATTCAAGGTATTTCCATACTTAAATCAAATTTTAATTTATTAATTTCTTCAAAGCAAATTTATTTGTCTCATCTTATTATCCACTTAACTTATAATTCTATTTACTTCAATTAATATTTATAACTAAAATTTAAGTGTATAACCTTTATTATATCCACTCAAATTCTATTTATAAAAGTCATTTTATATTGTATACTATCCAATTACATTTTAACTTCTGAAAATTTTGGGTAAGTTATGTTATGATGTAATTGAGTATTATACAGTTATTCCCAGTTAACTATTTATCCAAGAATTTTGACTTCAATTTATAATTGAAATCATCTTTAATCCAAAATTTAAGAATTTAAATCTCCGATTTACTTCAAACAATTTAGAGATATATATATAATAATATTTATATAAAATTTAATTTTAAAATAAGATACTTATATATATATATAAATCAAATTATACTGAAGAAATTCAAATCAAGTATATATTTTTTTCAAAACAAGACCGTAGCAAAGCTACAGAATGGTTTCTCCTCTTCGAAACTCGAAAATGAATGTCGATGATGCGGCCGTCATCACCGAAATTAATTTCCAGCGACAAAGAGAAGAGCACTGGTTTAAACATTTAAAATTCTTTGAAAACCATTTTATTCGAAAATACTTTAAGACTTTAAAACAAAGTTTGAAATCACCAGAAATTTAATTCTTAAATTCTCAATTTAAATTCATTTCAATTCCAAATAAATTTATAAACAATAGTCATTTTGCAATAGTCAATGACTTACAAAACGATAAAATGAAAATCAAATATTATCATTTTCAACAACCAAATTATTTAACTTTTAATTCCAGGAAATTTTCCTTATATATTTATAATATAATCATACAAATTTAATTCAGACGAATCGATCGAAAATCCAAACCAACATCAACAACTCAAACAACACACTATAAACATAAACTATTTTATATTAATTACAAATACACTCCCTCACACGATGATTCCAGAATTGGATTCCAACACAAGGATAGAGATCCAAATATAGAGGGACTCTAATCAAAGAGAATTCTAATCTAAAATAGATAGAATCGAAACGAAGGTTAGATGATTGCATTTCAAACAGGAAGATGGATAAAGTTGTATAAATCGCGGGCAACCTTAACCGGGTCAACCGTGACTTCATAGATAAGATCGATATAGAATTCTGAAGCAAATCGACATTCGATTTCCAGAGGTAGAATTTGGGTATAGCATAAGATAGCCGCATCGTAAACCGAGGATACAGAAATCTCCGGTGAATCAATACCGATTGTAAAGGAGTTTCACCTCAGTACAAATTATTTGAAGATTGGCGAGACCGCCGATTTTATTATATAGATCATTCGAAGTGGAGTTATGGGATACTCCAGAATCAAAAGACACGAATAGGGGAGACACGAATGGACTTTGGAACCGAAGTGTACGTTCCAAAACAAAGGAACTGAGTCAAAGAAGAAGGAATTCAAGCTTGAACGAAAGTGATTCTGTAATTGAATTTACTACATATGCTGAGTTTTGCCTAAAACCAGAGCTCTGATACCACATGTAACGACCCAGTATTTTCAACCATTCGCATCCATTATCAGTGTATAGGTAGACACTCATGCCGGAGTTGAATTGCTCAAAATACCGCGTTGTAAATAAAATTTGGCAAAACTCATCATATATAGTAAATAAAAAAAATTACAGATCACAGACACAGAGTAATATAACAATAATGCAACGGAAACAAAAGGATAGTAGTTCATGAAGCTACTATATGTATATAACAAAGTTAAACAAGATACAACAGAGGTCTCGAATGCAGTAGATGTCTCAATACAATAATCAAATACCAGATCTGAATACATCACTGGATCGACGGAATAACTGAAAGTAGGATCGATAGATAGCTGGATCTCCAAGCGAAGCTCCAACTCCAAAGGTGAGTCTCAAATGCTGTATCACTCAGTCTGACCCGAGCGTAAAACAAAACACAAAACACTCGAGTCAGGATTAACATTCTTATATTCAATAAATCCAACTCAAGTGAAATATCAACTGAAATACAAGTAACTTAAAGGATGTTTGGGATAACCATCCTCTAAGGGTCCGTTAAACTATGTACTATGTAGTAATATACGCTATATAAAGTAGTGTCTAAATAAGTAAAGTATAATCATATCGGAAAATAGCGTTAAGGGGATGGAGAACCTTAACGCGGTCGGATCTTAAAATCATAATCGTAGTAAAGCTCGATATGGTAGGTGACACGGCACAACTAGGCAATGCCAGGGTAGATATACCAATTACGCACACGGACTGATGGATACGCATAGCAGCCACTACCGTTCCACCTCGAACAACATTCCCAAATCGGAGGATGGCCATCTAGTCAAATCACAAGTAAGAGTATAATATCGAAGAAATGCGTCCGAGAAGAGGTGCTACCTCACTGGTCCGAGATCGCTCCTGTTTTAGCCACCTTATGCCAACTCACGGGAGTTGGGTCCACGTAACATACCTTAAGAATGTCGCCACCATCCTACTTCATTCTGGAATCTCCACCACGTACACGGTTGTCAAAGTGGTTTTCGGTATCGACAGAGAGTATGTCCATATCCGATCCCGGTCTCTTTGCCAACCAATCGTTATTATAACACCGTGGTCATTTAAAAATAGTTTATACTTCAAAGCCAAAATATATCATTATCATTTCAAAACCCAATTTAATACGATATCATTTCACTTCAAATACATCCATTTTCAAAATCATATTACTTTCCAAAATTATAATGCTTCGAAATCATAGTCTGGAAATCACAGTATTTTGGAAATCATAACACTTTCCTTTTAAACAGTTTAGATAATAAAATTTCGTTATAAAATAAATTAGTTTCCTCAAATTTCACAAATCGATTCAAATTAACTCGAATTCCAAAAATTTAATTTAATCAAAATCTCAAATCATTAGTTTCAACTCGATTCAGCTTCTAAATAAACCATTTCAAATTATTGATTTCAAATACATATCTGAACCATAAAATAGGCCATTTCAATTTTTATATATTTCAAAGCTTTAAATATTCAACATTTCAAAACTAAATTCGATAAATTTATATACATATCAGATTCCCTTTACAATTATTTAGTTTTGAAATATTAACTTAATCATTTCCATAACATTTAAATTCAATTTCAATTTACAATTTAAATAAACAAAATATCTCATTCAAATATTTATACGTTTGAAATATCCATTTAAGTCACCTCTCAGATTTCAAGTTGTAAATCACTTCTTAAAATTTTCAAATTCAATACATTTCAAATCAACTTATTTTAGTATAATTCTTAAATAAATATAATTTCAATCAATTATAAATTCTATATTCGAAGATATAGATATTAAATAAATACTTAAACATATTATTTATCAACTTTATTTAATCAACTTTGATAAATCTTAAAAATCAATATTTATCAAAACCATATATTTCTTTTCAAAACCATAGAAATCATTTCCAAAACGTTTATATATATACCAACGGTGCCTGTATATAATTTTCTATCCTATGGTCAAGTGATACGGATATTTATCATTTCAATCCGCAATTTAAAACATATTCGGGTATATATCTTTTCAACCCGAAATCCCAAATTCAATTCAATGAAAATCGCTTGGGTTTATCATTTCAACCCATAACGATTTTCTCCTATTCTACAGATCGTTCGGGTATGTATCATTTCAACCCATAGTGATTCTATACTAACAGGGAACTTGCAGAGTGATAACAGATATGAAAATAAAATAACAACTGTAACAGGCATATAACATCAGTATAAATAACAGATAATGGTGTCAGATGTCACAGGTGAACAGATACAGAAAATGACATATATAACAATGTAAATAACTAACAGCAGCATATTTCAGTTTATATTTCAATTGAAATCAAATTTAATAAATATAAGAACATTAATCGTGAGTGATTGCTCACCTTCCGAGGCTAGAGGATAGACAAAGGAATTGAGTTATGAAATGCAAGCACGACTTCCAAAGCAAAGCTACATTGGCACGAATTCGATGAATAGATCTGATAACAGGAATCGATGGAAACAAATCAAAATTTGTTTTTAACATAAACCAAAACAAAAATAAATATTATATCCATATATCTCTAATAGTTAATATAAGTTTTAAACTCATTTTTTTAAAATTATATATATATATATATATATATTACTAAAGAAAAGTCCAAATACCAATATTTGTTATAAAACCAATATAAACAATTTATTATAATATATATAACTTAGACAAAATTTGAGAAATTTAAACCTATATATTTAACATACTATACCACTTACTCAACTAATAAATAAACTGGCATACATAGTTCATAACTTAGAGAACTATATAGATTCACATCAAATAACGATAAAACAACAAACAAAATAACTACTATATATATATACACTGATAACATATAGACTAACATATTAAATCTATAATTATATATATATATATAATTTATAAACCAACATAAAATATGTTATTAACCAAAATGTGCAACTTATATTTATAAAGTAGCTGATTATAAAACTTAAATATACTAACATCATGTATTGCATATACAATATACATAAGCTGAAAAGTAACTAATATAATACTCGACACATGATACTTCCTCCCAGATCTAGTATACGGTCATATATAAGTATGAACAAAATAGCTAGGCTAATATATACCGTACATATACATTTCACTTTCTTATACAAAGCATTTACCCAAATCATATCGACTTATATTATATATTTTAAAAATATCTGCTATTAAAATATCAATACTAACATGTTACAATATTGTAAACGGTCATACACATATATAAACAAATAGACATATACAGACATTATACTTCAAATATATTATAGATATAATTTCTTTTATAAAGCACTACATACCTTACTTTTATAACAATATACAAGTTGTACTTTATAACTTTACTTTATAAAACTAACGTATACTGTACTATATATTATGACTTATATAAACAAACATATCACAAAACTTATACAATATATATAAAAAAACAAAGTAGAAACATATTGTATTCATATACATATATATACTTTGTACTTTATGACACCAGCAACTTAAATATAAGAACATACTATACAATAAAAATTTCAAAACAGTCCTCATGCGAAAATATATACATAAGGTAATACTTTAAATAGGTAAATATATAGCTCATATACTGTTAAAAGAAAATATAAACAAACACTAACAGATTATATACAAACCCGTTTAAACATATTATACAACATATAACCAACACATACACATATAAATCCAATATCAAACTAATATAAACTTTATATATATACAAAATCATACTGTAAACATCAGGCTGCTAATATCTATATATATATACGTACGTATAAAACATTAAAAATAAAATATACACAAGACTGTATATATAGATGCGAACACTTATACATATACGAACAGTTAAAATTATACACTGTAATATAATGTAATATACCTCTGAATGAAAGTAGATGATAAGCAACAGAGGAACAAACATATTAGCAGATATATATACACGCGTATATATAACGTATATAAGTTGCTAAGCCTGGCTAGAAGCAGGGGCGGATGTGCTCGATCTAAGTGGAATGCTTTGGCGAGTTGCTGTTCGTTGTCAAAGGGAAGGAGACGCTCGGTGGCGCGGGTTCAGAGCATGGGAAGGGACGACTGTTGTGGTGGAAGATATGCCATGGGATTTGAGGAAGGTGATAAGGGTTTCGGTGTTGGCTGTGAAGCGGCGCTGGAGGGATGATAATGCGGCTTGGCGATGTGAATCATTGCAGGGCGGAGGAAGGCTGGTTGTCAAGGCGCTGACGTGGCATGTTGAGGCGGAAGTCGGAGGAGTTTAAGGCCGAGGGAGGGAAAGAAGAAGGCAGAACGAATTTTTGAACGAACCAAATGAACGGAAAAATAGGAATTAGAGAAGGTGGACGATGCGAATTAAACGAGAGGGGAGGCTCGCTTCCCACGGGTTCGATTTATTCATTTACTTATTATTAAAAAAAAAAAATTTGAGGCAAGATCAGAATGAATAGAAATGGTAAACAAAATGACAGAGCAAAAATATACAAATATATATTAAGAGGAATGGAAAGGTCTTCCCTGGATTCAGCTACCTAGTTAAAGCAATTTATTAATCGATTGGCTGAACGTTTGAAAAGAAAGGGCAGAAGTAACGTAAATGAAACGTACCACCGCAAATATAAAATTTTGAAGTTATGGGAATGTAACAGCTGTAAATTGATTGAGCAGCTATTAAAGCAATTTTGTATTCCTTGGGATCCATGTTCAAGATTGAAAAGGCAAAGGAAAGCTAACGGTCACAAATTATAGTACCGATACGATGCACATTTTTATTGTTTCTGTCGCGTACCGGATTCCAAAATATGGAAATAAATATACCGCAGAGATCAGCACGATGAGACGATTAAAATGGTATACAGATATCAGTGGTAGGATCATCCGATCAAAAGTCGATAATCGGTACCATAAATGCTGCTATTCTGTCAGAAATAAGATCGATGGAGCAATAGATGTCCAAATTGGACGAAACGAAAGATGACGTCTCACTCAGAAGATGATTTACAAATTTTCCATGTAAAATATTTAGGTTTGGAAAACATTTTATTATTACCAATTTTTAACTGATTAAATTGAAGTAAATTTACGCGCGAAATAAATTTTCATATTTTCGGACGAAAATTTACCAGTTGCTATGTTTAATTAGACGCATTCCAAATATCAAATTTATATTTCAAAATTTTACTGTTTAAAATTTCACCAAAATTCAATTAATTAAATAATAGAACAACTGAAATTTGCGGGTCGTTACAATAGTCCAAACACAAAGTCCTTAGGTCAATAATGACAATTATTATTAAAAAAACTACTTTAGCTAGAAATTTTGACTTTGAGTTGACTTCAATTGACTACGATACTAACCCCATATAGCTAAGGAGACGAATCCACTCTTGAATAGTGCTTGTATTCCAAAACTTCCACTTGACCCAACTATAGTCGTTCGATGAATGTGGTACCACGATTTAACAATAATCAAAGTGGAGTTTTCATATTGAAGGTCAATGGTATTCTCAAGTTAAGAGAACAATGTAAATTAGCCACTTCGTTATTTTTTGTTTGACCTTAGTTATATTAACTAACAAAACTATCGAGTGAGTAATTCCATAATTATCCATTAATTATTAGTACGTAACCCTGTGGTGTCCCCAACAGCAATAATTAATAAACTGCCTAATAGTTGAAGAGCGTTACGTACTATAGTCTCAATGGATGCATCAATGTCTAATCTTAATACATCTTGACCAGGAATATTTAAAATGATGTGCTTATCATATTGGGATATAATACCCATGGTTACAACTAGTTGTAACCGCCTCACAAACACATCATTTATGGACTTTCTAACATATATATTTAAATTGACTAATTAATTTTGTAATATTTTATAGCAAATATATAATAGAAAGGAAACACCTTTTATTACTAACAGAATTGGTTATCGAGTTAGATTTATGTAACAAATTACATAACTGCACCTAGCGCATACCCTTAACTCTACAATGAATGTCCTTTATACTCACTACAAAAGACATCATTTGCAAATCCAACACCGATTAATAAAATAACTAAAAGTTGACTTTAACACAAGTATATCGTTAACAATCAGTAGCATGTTGTTTTCTTATATCTCAAAATGTCAACGTACCTTCAACGTTCTTTCTTATGGACACTTGCTTTCGCTGCATTTTGAATGAAATCAAACTATTTGATATTTCTATCAAAATACTTGTTCAATTTTGATGCTTCTAAAATGATACTTTCATATCGATTCTTGGATCATATCCAAAATCCATAAATTTAGTATTTCTCCCACTGACATCGAGACACTTTGATTATTATGTGCAAAGTCGAGTCTGAACTTTTATTTAGAAATTTTCATTTCAATACATATGTACCAAAACACAAAGTCATACAAGGCGATCATTTTGTAAGTAGAATCTGAATCAACTTTAGCATGCTGAGTGGAGAATTTATTACGCTAATTTCAACAATTGAAATTCATGATTTTATTCTTATCAATGTGGCCACCATATTCCAACATCATTTTCCTTTCTCTTAAAGATAGATTTAGGGCCAATGGATAATATCGCTTTAGGTCTAACTATCAAAATCATATTTTGATAATATACTTGGAATCTATTTCAGATTTGCGCATCAAACCATATCATAGTCAATACTCTTAGTGGTTTAATTAAACAACTAATGATTATTTATTCTTAACATTGATAAGAGACTCATAGTTTCTTCTTCATTGTGCAAGAATAATCATTATGCACTCCATTGTTATGCGTTCATTTAGTTTAATTTCATTTCATTCCTTGTAATCAGTTTTATCTTTGGATCGTATCCAAATCCATTTTACTACCAATAATTTAGTAAAGAAATTCCTTTGCTACGAAGTTGGTTTTTCTTGAAACCATAGTTGTTTCTTATTGCAAGAAACAAACATTCATAAATATTTTATGAATTCTCATACATAAAACTGATTTTGTATTAGTTTATAATATTTATGTTCATAACATAAATCAGTCATCCAATGACTATCATCCCCAAACTCCTTTGGGGATATTCATACAAGATTTCTTATGTACAAACATTATGTGCGGTCCTTCAACTCACACACCTCACCAATTCCTTGGCCTAGGACATGATGAGGTTTCTTATAAGTCCATATCTTGTACGACATTGTAAATTGTTCTTCGAAAGATATTAGTCTTAATCTTGTGTAATACTCTTAAGTACATACCTTATAGAAAGAATTTAACTCATCTTCACTCATCATTTAGTCATTCTTTGTCCAACAAAACTCAATTACTCCTTATCAACGCATCATTGAGTATTATATGGAGGAGTAACTCTTGAGACTGAATCTTAATTCATTTTAGGTACGTTTGGAACTCTTTTCAATATACTTAACCATTTGATCAAATCGAATCATTTTCTTTGCATGTTATTTTACTTTATTTCCATTTTATATCATATGAACTTATAGTAGACATACCCCATATGTATCAAATACATATATTCATGTTTGCGATAATTCATTGGTGAATATAACGAAGTATGTGGAACTATTTTGGTATTATTAGACTTGTGATTGCATACATCTATATGTATCAAACCGAAGAGTTCATCAACTCTTATGACACTCAAACTGAATGGGTGCTTTGCCTTTAATCATCTAAGAATAATTCACTAGTGTAGATTCCAAGTGTAGATTCTAAGGTATAATTCACCAGTGTAGATTCCAAGTATACAAATGAACCATGGCTTAGTCTATAATTCCAAAATAACTGTAAATAATTTAGAAGCTTCGATATATTTCAATGCATCACTTTTATTGTGAAAAGAAATCACATTATAAGTTTATTTCATAACGAATATTCATAATATTGCCATTGAAATAAAATTATGTATGTTCTTCAGTCATCACCAAAAAAACATATATTACTTCATAAATAATACGAAGTATGTTTTATGAAAACAATTTTCATAACTTGATGCAATAAATAAATGCTATGTGGCATGCTTCCACTATTTTTTCCATTACTATAATAGCATATTGAACACGGAGGTCCACCATTCAGTTAATATTGGCTATTTATTTCATATAATGGAACCAGTTTACAATGGGGAGTTCCTCGATCAATTATCTTGAACTCAAAGAAATTAATCTCATGGGAAACAATTTTCTATAAGAAAATACATTTTGGAATAGAATTCATATTTCTTATTCCAATATTAAGTATCAATTATTGTTTTACAATTTTAGTTTTTGATGTTTCTTTATGAAGTAGACATGACCATTCACTCTCTTCATCCCAACTAAACCTTAAATCACATCTACTCTTGTACATTCGTTTTCCTTATTAAATGGTCGAACCATGTAAAAGAAAATACCTTACAGCAATATCATAACGAACTCTTTACAAAAACACACTCAATCATCCTTAACATTTAAGGACATCAAAAATGTTGCCCCTTACTTACACTAATCAAACCGACATTTCACCGATCGATTCCTTTGATCTATCTTTTAGTTTTGGTCTATGTTATTTAACAGAATACGATCTTCATTGCAATCAATCAAATTGAATACTCAATCTCACAGTATGGTTTATTTGCTTACTTCAAATGAACTAATTTCATCAAAGTATCATATAATACGAATTGTGACCTTTCTCCATTTAAAACTTATATGCGATAGTATATGGATCGAATATACATAGTCTTGTATTTCTTTTAGAGTTTGAAACTCATAGAAAGCATTACACAGTCTCGGGAAAAAAACACGTAAGCAACCAAATTACGAATGTATTTTGTAGTAGTAAAATTAGGTACTTGCATGGGTATAGAAAACATTAACAT
Organism: Allium fistulosum; assembly: GCA_030737815.1. NCBI lineage: Eukaryota > Viridiplantae > Streptophyta > Magnoliopsida > Asparagales > Amaryllidaceae > Allium > Allium fistulosum. Next base: position 405,491,468 of record CM060908.1, on the reverse strand, counting down.
GTAAGAAGTATTTAATAGTAAGTATATATTATATTTTTATTTATCAATCTTCAATTCAGTTCATTTGTATATTTTAATTGATAAACTTTTATCAATCATATTAAATGCATAAATTTATCAATATAGATTATTATAACATTATACATCATATGTTCTTACAATATTAGAAAAGTTAAATGTTACCATTTCATTTCTGTAATAAGGCTCCCACTAGTCTTTTATGTTTCTCTAAATCCTAAAATGAAACATAGAAGTTTTTCGAGTTCACTGGTGGTTGTTAGAATGTGTCTATCTTGGGATTCTAACCTTGAGTTTGCTCAACAAGTCATAGCCTTACAACCGATGGATAACTCCTTATCGGTTATATAATATACAACTCTTAACCTATGGTTCATTGTCCTGATCTCATTTCGACCTTGAGTTTGCTCCACAAATCAAAAGAAATTATTCGCTTATACCTACCATTTCGCGATGGCCTAAGCATAGTATATGTACCCTGAGTTTGTCCAACAAATACATATAATTATCTTTCCTTGTCTAGTCAATATAATTACAATACTACACATAACATCTCTAGCTTAAATTTGCTCAACAACCAAAGAGTATGCAAGCAATTTATTAATATATAAATGGTAAAGAACAACATTTATATTAAAGATTCATAATCTTCAATATATTTAATTAAGTGATATCGACTTATGGAATAATTTATTTCTTATGAAATGCACTCGTGATTCAAATGTCGGACACATTTGAAATCACGGTATACAATTATGGAATAATTTATTCCTTAACTCTATTTAGGGTTTCTTTAATGTTCCACCTTTAGTTTACACAATTATATTATTATATCTTTTATACTTTATTTAACTTATACCATATTTTTTCGTATAACATTATATTAATCAAATCTTGTGACGACCCACCTTTTTGAACAGTTCAAGTCAACAATAAACCACACATGTCCAACTGAAACCGTTTAAAAGATAGATTATCAATGGGTTTATTTTAAAGAAATAAAAGAAAAGAAGAAAACAATAATAGAATCTCGCAGCGAAACGATAAAATACAATAATCAGGTAAACAGTTCATGAAGTTGTTTACAACATAAATCACGGTTATACAATCCATCAGAGTTATACAATTTTAATAGATAGAATGAAATAGTGCAGCGGAATAAATACTAGTAAATATGATATACCAAATCTTCGTCTTCGTCCTCCAAAAACTATCTTCGATAACTGAAAAACTCGGTCTAACCTGAGCGTAATGAAAAACAAAACACTCAAGTCAGGACTAAAAATCCCCTTGTAAGTCAAATCAAAATCAAGTGAAACATATTTGCAATAACTTCATTTGTTTCAAATTTCCATAAAGTTTTCACAGTTTAAACAAAACTTCAATGTTTAAATATTCCAAATTATTTTAAATCATCGAAATAAATTTAGATTTCCTGCATCAAATATTACTCAAATAATATATTACAGTTTTAGAGGATTTTACAACACTTTATAGATTTCAAAATTCGAGAATCTCATTCAAACATATCAAAATCATTTAATGGTTGGATTCCCAACATTGATCTTCTTACAAACACTTCATTTTATTCTTTAATGTTATAGAAAAAAGTTGTAAACCTTTTATTACTCTTTAGGAAAAATATATATTATTATTACTAAAAATTAGAATTTAAATTTTATAAATAAATTTCAAGTTATTTTCAGATCTAAATTCCAGTTTATCAAAAATCTTCAAATTTCACCACAGCTATACAATCACAACAATCACATTTCTGCAACAGCAGTCAACAATGCATCCAACATTTGGCATATCAAATAGGATGTCCAAAGTTCCATACCAAAATTCAATGTGCAGATGATTAATCATACAATGGTGATAATAACAGGGTGATAATATGGATATATCGAAATCACTAAACAACATAACAGCCAATCACAAATCTCATCCATTGCAATATCAACCAATATCCAAAGCAACCAATTAAACCATATCATAATAATCAATAACTATCAATGTCGAGTGTTTAAAAGCGAAATGAAATTTCAATTGTCAACATCAATTTAAATATCAAGTTAAACGTTAATTTGACTATCAAATTTGTCACGTTCCAAATTTCAGCATCCTGATCATCGTTGTCGACGACTACAGGTCTCCGACCTTCCCTTTAGACAGCCCAATCACCCAAAACTTTGAATCGAACTCGAAATCGCAATCGAGCTCTACGACCACTTCCTGGAACTCAACCTGGATCAGAAAAACCCATCACCGATGAAGAACTAGGCCACCGGAGAACTTGCCATCCATACCAAAGATACATCACGGCCTCCTTGCCACGTTCCCCCACCTGCGATCACCTGAATCGCCTCGATGATGACGAACTTCCTTTTAAAACGTTATCGACCATACTGGGTTGTTAACCCTAAATCAGCTTCAATCACCTACCACGATGAAATATAAAATCATCTCGTATTTTTCTCATGATCTCCAACCTTTCTACCTTCAGCAACAATCACGCCACCCAGTTTATTGTCGATCACCGGAATTTGACCAAATGCATCTTCCATTCAACTCGCAATTTCCCACAATTTACCAAACTAAAAATCTTGATTTTGTTCTTAAAATTCATGGTTTTTGGAATCGAGTTAGGTAATGTAAGTGACATTTGAAACCGTGATACTCGAAATTGACAAGATTTTAAGTTTTCCTCTGTATATTTCAAATTTCCCAAAAAAACTTAAACTAACTATCATTAAAAATATTTTTACAATTAGGATCTAGTTTATTCAAGCATTTTTCATTTAAACATCAATGCCTATAAGAGAATGATGGAAGAGATTTTGATTTATGATTCTGTTTCTAGCCTGTAAACACAAGAACAGGTATACATGCCTATATAACAGACATGCACTGATATATTCACATTCATACAACATTTTCCACAATAACTACAAGTATTAATCCTAAAAATATCAAGATATATTAACAGATTCAAGCTTAAGTGTGTTAGTTTACTCAAAGTATTTCCAGAAGAAGAACAGGGCACTTCTTTGACACTGGCTTTGAAATTCAAGCTGGAATCTTTCTTGATTCTCTGATTTGTATTGCTAATTAAGTTTGAATTTTGTTTAAGTTTAAGACGATGTTTACTTCAGGTTTACATGGCTTTGATGGACGAAAATGAATTGAAGAGTTTGATATATAGGAGATAAGTTTACTAGGTGATGGTATTATTTTGTACAGGGTGATAATATGTTTTGTACAAATTTTTATCAGAGATATTTTTATCTTTGTTGGCTGATATAACCTTGCCTTGGTGCTGCATTAATTAGTTTGTACAACTTATATTTTTTTTCTTCCTTCATTTTGGCTGTACAATATATGAGATAGTTTGATGTGGCTTCCTTTGCAAGCTTTTATACTTCATATATATTTTGTTTTCTTATTTGAATGTGTATGTTTTGTTTCTTCATTTGGTAAGTGTTCATGAATATGTATTTGTTTGCTTTCTTTTTGCTTTGTCTTTTTGACTTACACTTTGCCTTTACAATATTACTTTATAATATAATTAAATTTCTATTTTTTTTAATATGTTGTTTAAATTTATCTATGTGTTTTACTTTGTATTTTATAATATATCTTATATATTTGTATTCCTATTTTTTTTATCTCAAATATTTATTCCTAACTTTGTTTTATTTTTCTTTTATTTTTTGTAGTCTATTTGTATTACATTATTTTGTATAAAACTATATAATTTATTTTTTGAAATATAGATGAATTTCTATATTTTATTTTGTTGCTAAATTCTACTTTCCATTTTTATTATAATTTATCATATATTTATTTCTATTTCTAGTTTAAATATTTATTATTATTATTTTACTTTAATATTTATTGTCTTATATTTATTTTATAAATTCAAATCATTATTAACCATCAATTCTAAGTTTAAATCATTTATTTATTTCCTTGCGTCCAAAGTCTATATTTTTATAATTATTTTCAAACCATTTATTTAAGATTTAAATTCATTTGATTTAACACAATTTACTGGAACTCGGGGGAAACTCGCATCAATTTACAATTAATTTTACAATTTTAATTCAAAAATTCAATTAATTATCAATTTAAATTAAATTAAAATCCAGGGTCGTTACAAAATTAAATGTCACAAATTTAGCTATCAAATTTACTATCAATTCCTATTGTTAATTTTTCGGTCAAATTTAACTAAAAAATTTAATTATCAATTTAACGGTTAAATTTAAATGTCGATCTAAATTCAGTCAATACACATTCAATAAATTAAAATTTCAGCCAATTAAATTTTCAGCCAGCAATCAATATAAATTTTCACTTTGTTAATTGGTTTAACTAACAGTAGGAAATTTAGTTCTTCGTGAATGGGCTTAACCACTCACCTTTATTTGAACTAAAAAAATTTCAGCTTCAAATAAATTCTAATCTAGCTCCATGACATAGCCTTCGTCGATATGATTTCAACGCGACTTGTTTCGCTCGAATCGGACCTCAACGGACAAGATACGATTTTATTAGCAAAATGAATAATTATTAAAATTAATTAACATAATTAAGAAAATTAAACTGTCAACTAATCCCTCTCTCTCTCTACTTCATTCCCGCTCCAGACAACACGAAATCCTCACGACCAAACTTCATCGCACACGCAACCTCAAATTATCGGACCGCCATCCGAGCCCGCCACCAATGCACCCTGCCCCTACGCCGCCTCATCAGCCACCAGCGCCTCGTGCGCAAGTGTGTACACGCGGATCCAAACCCAAAAACGTAGTCGAACGTGAGTAGATCCAGGCCACCTTGTCGCGAAATAGCTCGATCCAACCGTTGGATGGGTAGAGCTCATCGAGCTCTACATTTTTCCTTTTCGGGTCGAGCGATTTCGTTGAGCGGATTGGAAAAAATCAAGGAGAGAAGGTCGTGAATTTTCGACCATTAAAATCCTTAGAAGAGCGGCTGAACAATTTAGGGCTTGCGAGAATGAAAATAAATGACTTATAATATAAGTTTCCGACCCGATTGACCCACGAAATTTCCAAACTCCAAACAAAGCGTGCCTCCTGGCGTTCTATATGTTATACCCCTATTCCGAACACAATGGAACTAGTTTCGGGAGCCAATTCCATCATTGTAACAGCCCGCACCTCACTTAACGCAGATATTGTCCCCAACTTAGTCACCTCCGCCTCATGGGCCAAGCCAAGATGCGGGTTTTTTCCCTTAAAAGACCTCGACGTTGTTATGAGGTGAAGGCTTTGGTATATAAGCACCAACTTCATAGTGTTTTTCCGCAATGTGGGAATATTATTCCCATTTTGAAGGGGTGTTACAATCTCCCCCCCTTTAGAGCCTAACGTCCTCGTTGGCTCATGAACACAACACCACCCAAGCATCGTGGCTATAACACGTACAAACCAAAATTGTGATATCCCGGAATTTCGAGGAATTTAGAATGTGATAATCTCTTAATTAAATTATTTAAAATTGATAAAATTGTTATTTTCAAATATAAATAACCAATTAATTAATAATGTGATGTTTTAAATTATGGTTATAAATTGATTTTAAATAATAATAATTTAATTTATGTTATTTTATAAATAGATTTAAATAGTCCTATTATTTCTAATTTAATAAGTGTTATTTAAATGTGTATATATTTGTGTGTAGTTAGAAGAAAATTAAGATTTGAGAATTTAAAATAAAAGGGTTCCATATAATTACAATAAAATCTATCTTAAATTTAAAGTAAAACTCTACTTATTACATTTTGATCTATATAATAATTTGATGTAAATTTGGTAATAATGTTTAAATTAAAATAAATCTTGTCAATATTAAATATAAGAATAAAACAAGTATATGGTTAAATGTAAGTATAAATATATAAACTTATAAACATAAAAAACTAACATATTAAACATAAGTGAAAATAAAATAAATAAATAAATATAAATAAAGTGTTTGGTAAATTAAGTTTAAATTAGAAAAATATACACTAGTTCAATACATTAAGTATTGGATTGTTAAGAAATAAAAATAAATATAACAACTTATAAAAGCTTAAGTAAGTCTAGAAATTTTGCAGTATACATGTATTTTGCAGGCAAGTAATATATACATACTATCACCATATGTATGCAAAGTAACAAGTCAAAACAAAATAAAATATATACAAGTTTTATACCTGCAAAATGAATGGTATTGTAAGCATCTAGATTTGCAGGCAAAAAGAAGTAAAAATATATACTAGATGTACAAAATAAAGTAAAGAAAACATAAGTACATACGAATTGAAATGAAGGGGATAAGTATGACATTGTTAATAAATGCTTGTGTACAAAATGAATCATATCATCCCCATCTAAAGAAAAATCTCTGACTCCAAATTTATAAAATCTTGTACCAGCAACTTAGCCTCTGCACACTTGTTTTCTTTATATCAAGTTCCTTTTCATTTTTCGATTCATTCAAACAATGCAAAGCAAAACAACAAACCCTGTAACCCTTTTTCAAAAGCCTAAGCAAGGCTATTCTCAAATGCAAACCTGAAATCAAGCAAAGCATTTCAGTTTTTAAAGAAAATAAAGCATCTTTCAAAAGAAATCTCTGAAGTCCATTCCAGTTTCAAACTTTCAAGTTTTAGAGCATCAAGTTTTCTAGTTTTATGTCTCATCAAGATCAAAGCTTTCCAGTTTTAAGTTACAAGCAAGACATTTGTTCTCTGGAAAATAAAAACAACAGAAGTATACAAGTTTTCAAATTTCAGTTTTGCAAGCCTTCCAGTTTTCAAATCAAGTTTCAAGCTTTCTGCCTTAAAACAGGTGAGTAAACATTTTTATTTAAAAATCTAAATAAGTTAATGATGGTTGCTTGTGAAATCTTTGTGATGATGATATCTTGCATATGTATATATAAGTATAGGATTCTATGTATATGTAGATATAAATGTGCTATATGTTGTTATGTTTGAACTGTGCATGTCTGTTGTATTATTCCTCTGTTCTTAGTTCAGGTTTTTAATTTTTGATCTAAATTCTAAATTCTCTTTCCCTAATCTATGTTAGGCCGTAGTGTTTAAACAAATTTAGTTTGTTAAATCATAAACTTGAATCTAAAAATATCTTTAAACATGTTTGTTATATATGGAAGTCTGGAACTTAAGATTTATAGTAAAAATCTTATAACATGTAAAAATCAATCATCCTAGTTTACTATTTTAAGATGATAACTTGAATCCATTTAAAAAGTTAGGATTTTTAAGACAAAAATCATAGCTTTTAGTGTTGAGATGAATGAGTATTTGGGAAATGTCTGAAATTTGGTTTCTGAGCAATTTCTGGTGATTAGTGTACTCGGGGAGGTTGGAGTTTGACTGGAGGAGGTCGAGGTGTAGGAGAGCTCGGCAAAAATACCTTGGTGATTTATCATCGGTCAAGATGGCCGAAAATCGATGGAGTAGGGTTTTACACCCTGAAGTTGTAGCCAGCGTTCATTTGAGTTTCGCGATGTCGTGTTGCGACCGGAGTCGATCGCGAGGGTGGGGATTAGTTTATCGGAGTATAGGGTAGCTTCGGGTATGAACACGTGACCTATAATGGTCAGAGGTGGATGAACGTGGCGATTATGTGATGATGATCGTTTTTGGGGCAGTTTGGATCTAATGGCTCGATTTCGAGTTCGACGTCGACTCAGTTTTCTGGGTGAACGTGAGGCTAGGGTGGGTCATTGCCGATGTGTGGAAGGTCGGAGTTTGGATCATGGGTGGCCGGAATTCTGGTGCACGTGCACGTGCATTTCATATCTGGGTAGTTTTGGCTTTGGGGAAGACGAAGTTCTCGTGTGTTCGTGATTTTGAGAGATCGACTCGAAGTGAGGACCGGGGTTTGGGGTATTAGACTCGGGTTTGTACTCGAGTATTTTGTAGGTGATAAGCCTGCAGTATTAAAACTTTAAAAAAATTTATCTAAGTTTTTGTCAAAAGGGGGAAGAAGTAGGGAAACTCAGGTTTAAACCCGAGTAGCATTCGGGTTCGACTCGAAGTGGGAGAAGTCCAGTTTTTATAAAAGATTTTAAAATAAGATTTTTTTGAAGTTTAAAAACAAATTGGTTAAACTTTCTTTTATAACATTACTTTATTAATATCAAATTGTTTATTAACATTTGTTAAGAAGTTTTTAAAATTTATTTAATCTAAATTTTGTTAAGTAAAGTTAATTATAAAGATAAAAGGGTTTTAAAATGTAAATGGTAATTAATGTATTTATAAGATAATGTTTATCTTAAGTTAAAGAAGTTTTATTATCTTGGAATTAATTAAGTTAATTAGGAAATTAAGTATAATTAATTAATTTAATTAATTAAGGATAAAGGATTAATTAAGTAATTAATTTAAGAATAATTAATTAATTTAATTAACTAATGATTATGAGTGATTAATTAATAATTAAGTTATATTAACTAATAATTAAGAGGTAATTAATCTATAATTAAAGATTAATTAAGGGTTAATTAAATGTTAAGTATAGGTTGCTTAACTAGTAATTAAGAAGTAATTAATTTGTTATTAAGTTTTATGAATTAATAATTAAGATTTATTAATTAATAATTAAAGGATAATTAATCTACAGTTAAGATTAATCAAATTTGTTTTAAAGTTAATTAAGGAATGAATTACCCAATTTGTAATAAATCAAATAAATGTGATTAATTTAAGATAATTAATTGATTGATTAATTAAAGATAATCATTTGATGGTAGATTAAGTATGAATACTTAATAAGATTGATAAGTATAATTACTTAGCAAAGTAATTAATGTATAATTACTGGATGTAATTAATTAAAGAAAATTACTTAATAGGATGTAAATTAAAGTATTATTACTTAGTATAAGTAATTAAAATTTATTACTTAGTGTAATTAATCAAAGGATTTATATAATTAATTAAGAAGTTAATTAATTTAGGTAAGTAATTTCAGGATGGTAATTTTTGTTTATGATTTAGGTTGATAAATGGAAGTGAATAATTAAATTTAATTAATTAATGTAATTAATTAAGGATTAATGTAATTAATTATAGTTAATTAATTAATGGAAGTAATTTATTGAGGATAATTTATTAATTTAATATTTAGCGAAGTAATTAATGGTAAATTACTGTGAATGGTTAAGGATAATTAAGTTGTGAAATTAATTAAAGAACAATTACTTGAATGTAATTAAAGGTTAATTAATCAAAGATGATTAATTAAGATGGAAATTAGAGAATGATTAATTAATTGATTTGTAATTAATTAATGGATAAGTAAGCAGGATTTATATAATGAAGTAATTAATTTAATTTACTTTAAATTAATTAGAGATTAGGTAATTAATTTAATTCATTTTAAATTATTGATAAATGGTGTGATTATTAATCCTTGCTTATGTATGGATGGATGATATTGTTTGCCTTGAATGGTTTGAAATCTTAGATACGAGATAAGTAATGCTGTGTGATATGGATTATCTATTTATGATGATATTGTGAATTATCTATCTATGATATTGTGAATTATCTATTTGTGTGTATATAGATAATAAAATTGAATTGTTTTAACTTTAAAACAACTTGGCCTTAAAAGACACGGTTTGGATTTCGATGAGACCGGGATCGGGTTTCTAGATTTGGATATCCGAAAATCACATCGATCCAAATTAACGATAGGTCGTGAATCTCAATTGAAGATGAAGATTCAGAGTGCAAGGGTTATTGTCATTAACTCTGAGGATGATTCCAAAATGAGTGTAACAAGATAATGCCTTCGGTTTCGTTCGAACCCGAAACGAACTTGTATGGATTGAATGCTTTCAGCACATCGTCAGGTGGACGATGAGCATTCTAAGAGATGTGTTCTCTAAAGGTAATCGTAGCCTCAAGCCTCATCAACCGGGAATGGCTAAAACAGGGGAGGTGCAGCAAGGCTTCGTGGGTCGCACCCACTTAAGAGTAAGGTCATCCCTGTCTAGATGTCCCTTTTTATTTCGGTTTAGTGGTGCGGTTGATGATCACAACCGTGGGGTGATTTTATTCGAAATTATCCAGTAAGGGATGGTTCCGACCTTGTGTTGCAGGGGACTTAGGGTGGGTCCTCGGTACGCTGATCAAGGCCAGGTACTGTGACGGGCGGTACCCCAGTAGCCCTGCCATTGTATGGAATCCAATCTCCAATAAGTGCCATCGGTTTTGATTGTAAACCTAGTATGCTGGAATTTAATCATGTAACAATTTCAGCTATTTCTTATTTACTTGAAAACCCTAGACCTACTATAATATCACTGGATTTCCTATCAAATGTTTGGTTAGCGTAAGGTAAAAACTTTTCCATGTTTATGTGTGGGGAGTCTTACGTGATACCTTTTGTTTTCAAAGGATTTTTAAAGTTAAGCAACTTTAACCGTTTACTCATACCAGACCCATGTCTGACCCGGAGTTTATTTCTGTTTTTCTTAAACTCTCGGGTACTCAGATTTTTACGAGTAGCCAAGGGATTCAGGTTAGCTTTGAGAATTCTAGAGGAGCAATGGAGCAGGAGGCTTCAGCGTATAGATATATATTAGTTCCGCTGTGTTAGTGTTTATGTGTATTTCCATTGTGTTGTATCTCTGTGATGTTTTGAGTTGTATCGAGTTGTATTAACTAGACATGTGTTTATAACTGTCTAGTATGTGTTGTATTATCTGTGTAACTCTTATGTATATGTTACTATGTAATCTCTTATGTGATATATTATATTTCATTCGTTCCACTGTTGAGATTCTGATGTTGTTTCTTCTTTCTTCTCTATCTTTTCTATTTCTCACCCCTTTCTTTCTTAAATATGATGCGTCTTTCTATGTGTAGAAGGGAGGGTCATCACAGTGGTATTAGAGCATCGGTTGAGCGAATACCTAAGCTCTTAAGTGGTATCTTTTTTTGAGAGTGCGTACTTGTAATTTTTATCTATATACATATATATATTTCTACCTATCTATTAGGTTACCTGTTCGGGTTTTCCAATATAAGTTATAAAGGTAGATGGGGTAGTGGTGTGTGTAACACGACTACCAATGGTTGGAGTTTGAATGTTTGAGGTTGGAAGTGTATCTGTCGAGACTGTAGACCTAATACCGTCTCGAGTGAGCTTTTTTTGATGTAAGGATTTTATTGATCTCTGAAAGAAACCTGTTAAGGATTCGGAGTTCATCATTGAAGTGCAAGTTTGATCACGCTCGTGTGAGCGAATTTTTGAGAGTTTGGATCTATCGGTTGGAACAAGTTAAGGAAGTGTGCCTGCTTTGGTGTTGTGGCTATGTTCAACTGGGTGTTCTGTTTGGTTTGTGGTCCGAGTTCTCGAAGAGCTTTGGATAGGAAGTCTATGGGCATCTGGGTCAGCATTGTAGCTCGAAGTATTCTATGTGCCATCAAGGAAGTCTTCTGGCTTGGCATATTTTCTCGAGGTAATTATAGAAGCAGCAGAGTGGTCCCATTTCTTCGGTGGATTAGCTAGTTAAGCGTAAGCTGTTCTGATTGGCAAAGAGAGAGTAGTTTTTCTTTGGAATTAGGCCGGATTGATCGCAAAAGTGACTTGCGATAGTCTGAGTGTTCTCTTGGTTTGTCATAGATATTTCTGGATGTCTTCAGGAAGTCAGAGTTTTGTCAGCATCTGGAGATTGAGTTTGGTATCGACTGGATTCCAACAGTGGTACCGGTGGTTCAGCTTAGGAGAATTGGTGGAGCATTTGTGTTTTCTCTTCTGTATCTAGTTTCGAGTTTCTTCCAACCAAGGGTAGCTGAAGATAGTACCCTTGACTGAGGACTCATCTGTTTCTCTGAGCAGTTCGTTTCAGATTGTGGTGGATCTGATGTATTATGTGTCCAGGAGGTGTCGATTAAGGTTTTGTTCGGATTCATTGTCATGCTTATCTACTTCAGATCAGAGTTGTGCAGCGGAAGCAAGGTGGCAGCTGTTCTAGAGTGGAATCAACCGGAAGTTGCAATGTTTTGGGATTAGAGAAGTTTCTACAGGAAATTTTTTCTGGATTGAGGCAAGGTTGGCAAGTGTTTTTGTTTTGTCTTTTCCGGATAGGAGAAGTAAGTTCTAATCTACTCATGATGGTGGTGTAGAGTTGTATTCTGGATGATTGGGTAAATCTGGAGAGGATCTTTTTGGTTGAGTTATTCTGATCCAGATTGATTATTGAAGCATCAGCGAAGATTAAGCTGGTCAGGAAAGGTTGTAGGCAGTCCAGGATCGTCAAAGGAGTTATGTGGATAAGAAACGGAAGAATTTGGAATTCGCAGTTGGAGACTTCGTTTTTGTTGAGATTTTCTTCGGTAAAGGGAGCAATAAGATTGGGTAAGACTGTGAGGTTAGGTTCGAAGTATATTGGATCTTTCTGTATTCTTTGTAAGGATAAGTGCTTGGGTCTGCAGGAGTGAGTTGACAGTTTGGAAGACTCGGATTCAAGGTATTTCACGTATCTCTGAGGGAATACGAGTAAGATCTATCACTGGTTTTGGAACCCGTAGTTCAGAAGGGTTGGTTGTTGATTAGGTCTTGAGTGTGGTCTGATCTCTTGTTTAGATTTTAGATCTAGTTGAGTAGGAGCCTTGTAGCTCAGTAGTATAGCTAGTTTGGATTCAGTAGAGCGAGTATTCCAGTATCTGTACCTGGGAAACTCGGGAAATTTTTAGGAAACTTATCCGGATCTGTCTCCGAATAGCTAGTGATGTTTGTTTGATTGAAATTGTTTGTTTGGTTGTGTATGGCTGATATGTGTGTTGAATTGGTTGAAAATAAAATAAAACTTTGTATTATCTTTTGTTTTAAATTTCGAGGATGAAATTCTTTTAAGGGGGGAGGAATGTGATATCCCAGAATTTCGAGGAATTTAAAATGTGATAATCTCTTAATTATATTATTTAAAATTAATAAAATTGTTATTTTCAAATATAAATAACCAATTAATTAATAATGTGATGTTTTAAATTATAGTTATAAATTGATTTTAAATAATAATAATTTAATTTATATTATTTTATAAATAGATTTAAATAGTCCTATTATTTCTAATTTAATAAGTGTTATTTAAATGTGTATATATTTGTGTGTAGTTAGAAGAAAATTAAGATTTGAGAATTTAAAATAAAAGGGTTCCATATAATTACAATAAAATCTATCTTAAATATAAAGTAAAACTCTACTTATTACATTTTGATCTATATAATAATTTGATGTAATTTTGGTAATAATGTTTAAATTAAAATAAATCTTGTCAATATTAAATATAAGAATAAAACAAGTATATGGTTAAATGTAAGTATAAATATATAAACTTATAAACATAAGAAACTAACATATTAAACATAAGTGAAAATAAATAAATAAATAAATAAATATAAATAAAGTGTTTGGTAAATTAAGTTTAAATTAGAAAAATATACACTAGTTCAATACATTAAGTATTGGATTGTTAAGAAATAAAAATAAATATAACAACTTATAAAAGCTTAAGTAAGTCTAGAAATTTTGTAGTATACATGTATTTTGCAGGCAAGTAATATATACATACTATCACCATATGTATGCAAAGTAACAAGTCAAAACAAAATAAAATATATACAAGTTTTATACCTGCAAAATGAATGGTATTGTAAGCATCTAGATTTGCAGGCAAAAAGAAGTAAAAATATATACTAGATGTACAAAATAAAGTAAAGAAAACATAAGTACATACGAACTGAAATGAAGGGGATAAGTATGACATTGTTAATAAATGCTTCTGTACAAAATGAATCATATCAACCCCATCTAAAGAAAAATCTTTGACCCCAAATTTATAAAATCTTGTACCCGCAACTTAGCCTCTGCACACTTGTTTTCTTTATATCAAGTTCCTTTTCATTTTTCGAATTATTCAAACAATGCAAAGCAAAACAACAAACCCTGTAACCCTTTTTCAAAAGCCTGAGCAAGGCTATTCACAAATGAAAACCTGAAATCAAGCAAAGCATTTCAGTTTTTAAAGAAAATAAAGCATCTTTCAAAAGAAATCTCTGAAGTCCATTCCAGTTTCAAACTTTCAAGTTTCAGAGCATCAAGTTTTCTAGTTTTATGTATCATCAATATCAAAGCTTTCCAGTTTTAAGTTACAAGCAAGTCATTTGTTCTCTGGAAAGCAAAAACAACAGAAGTATACAAGTTTTCAAATTTCAGTTTTGCAAGCCTTCCAGTTTTCAAATCAAGTTTCAAGCTTTCTGCCTTAAAACAGGTGAGTAAACATTTTTATTTAAAAATCTAAATAAGTTAATGATGGTTGCTTGTGAAATCTTTGTGATGATGACATCTTGCATATGTATATATAAGTATAGGATTCTGTGTATATGTAGATATAAATGTGCTATATGTTGTTATGTTTGAACTGTGCATGTCTGTTGTATTATTTCCTCTGTTCTTAGTTCAGGTTTTTAATTTTTGATCTAAATTCTCTTTCCCTAATCTCTGTTAGGCCGTAGTATTTAAACAAATTTAGTTTGTTAAATCATAAACTTGAATCTAAAAATATCTTTAAACATGTTTGTAATATATGGAAGTCTGGAACTTAAGATTTACAGTAAAAATCTTATAACATGTAAAAATCAATCATCCTAGTTTACTATTTTAAGATGATAACTTGAATCCATTTAAAAATTTAGGATTTTTAAGACAAAAATCATAGCTTTTAGTGTTGAGATGAATGAATATTTGGGAAATGTCTGAAATTTTGTTTTCGAGCAATTTCTGGTGATCAGTGTACTCGGGGAGGTCGGAGCTTTGACTGGAGGAGGTCGGGGTTTAGGAGAGCTCGGCAAAAATACCCTGGTGATTTATCATCGGTCGAGATGGCCGGAAATTGATGGAGTAGGGTTTTACACCCTGGAGTTGTAGCCAGCGTTCATTTGAGTTTCGCGATGTCGTGTTGCGACCGGAGTCGATCGCGAGGGTAGGGATTAGTTTATCGGAGCATAGGGTAGCTTTGGGTACGAACACGTGACCTATAATGGTCAGATGTGGATGAACGTGGCGATTACGTGATGATGATCGTTTTTGGGGCAGTTTGGATCTGATGGCTCGATTTCGAGTTCGACGTCGACTCAGTTTTCTGGGTGAATGTGAGGCTAGGGTGGGTCGTCGCCGATGTGTGGAAGGTCGGAGTTTGGATCGTGGGTGGCCGGAATTCTGGTGCACGTGCACGTGCATTTCGTATCTGGGTAGTTTTGGCTTTGGGGAAGACGAAGTTCTCGTGTGTTTGTGATTTTGAGGGATCGACTCGAAGTGAGGATCGGGGTTTGGGGTATTAGACTCGGGTTTGTACTCGAGTATTTTGTAGGTGATAAGCCTGCAGATTTTAAAACTTTAAAAAAATTTATCTACGTTTTTGTAAAAAGGGGGAAGAAGTAGGGAAACTCGGGTTTAAACCCGAGTAGCATTCGGGTTCGACCCGAAGTGGGAGAAGTCCAGTTTTTATAAAAGATTTTAAAATAAGATTTTTTTGAAGTTTAAAAACAAATTGGTTAAACTTTCTTTTATAACATTACTTTATTAATATCAAATTGTTTCTTAACATTTGTTAAGGAGTTTTTAAAATTTATTTAATCTAAATTTTATTAAGTAAAGTTAATTGTAAAGATAAAAGGGTTTTAAAATGTAAATGGTAATTAATGTATTTATAAGATAATGTTTATCTTAAGTTAAAGAAGTTTTATTATCTTGGAATTAATTAAGTTAATTAGGAAATTAAGTATAATTAATTAATTTAATTAATTAAGGATAAAGGATTAATTAAGTAATTAATTTAAGAATAATTAATTAATTTAATTAACTAATGATTATGAGTGATTAATTAATAATTAAGTTATATTAACTAATAATTAAGAGATAATTAATCTATAATTAAAGATTAATTAAGGGTTAATTAAATGTTAAGTATAGGTTGATTAACTGGTAATTAAGAAGTAATTAATTTGTTATTAAGTTTTATGAATTAATAATTAAGATTTATTAATTAATAATTAAAGGATAATTAATCTACAGTTAAGATTAATCAAATTTGTTTTAAAGTTAATTAAGGAATGAATTACCCAATTTGTAATAAATCAAATAAATGTGATTAATTTAAGATAATTAATTGATTGATTAATTAAAGATAATCATTTGATGGTTGATTAAGTATGAATACTTAATAAGATTGATAAGTATAATTACTTAGCAAAGTAATTAATGTATAATTACTGGATGTAATTAATTAAAGGAAATTACTTAATAGGAAGTAAATTAAAGTATTATTACTTAGTAGAAGTAATTAAAGATTTATTACTTAGTGTAATTAATCAAAGGATTTATATAATTAATTAAGAAGTTAATTAATTTAGGTAAGTAATTTCAAGATGGTAATTTCTATTTATGATTTAGGTTGATAAATGGAAGTGAATAATTAAAGTTAATTAATTAATGTAATTAATTAAGGATTAATGTAATTAATTATACTTAATTAATTAATGGAAGTAATTTATTGAGGATCATTAATTAATGTAATATTTAATGAAGTAATTAATGGTAAATTACTGTGAATGGTTAAGGATAATTAAGTTCTAAAATTAATTAAAGAACAATTACTTGAATGTAATTAAAGATTAATTAATCAAAGATGATTAATTAAGATGGAAATTAGAGAATGATTAATTAATTGATTTGTAATTAATTAATGGATAAGTAAGCAGGATTTATAGAATGAAGTAATTAATTTAATTTACTTTAAATTAATTAGAGATAAAGTAATTAATTTAATTCATTTTAAATTAATTATAAATGGTGGGATTATTAATCCTTGCTTATGTATGGATGGATGATATTGTTTGCCTTGAATGGTTTGAAATCTCAGATACGAGATAAGTAATGCTGTGTGATATGGATTATCTATTTATGATGATATTGTGAATTATCTATGTGTGATATTGTGAATTATCTATCTGTGTGTATATAGATAATAAAATTGAATTGTGTTAACTTCAAAACAACTTGGCCTTAAAAGACACGGTTTGGATTTCGATGAGATCGGGATCGGGTTTCCAGATTTGGATATCCGAAAACCACATCGATCCAAATTAACGATAGGTCGTGAATCTCAAGTGAAGATGAAGATTCAGAGTGCAAGGGTTATTGTCGTTAACTCTGAGGATGATTCCAAAATGAGTGTAACGAGATAATGCCTTCGGTTTCGTTCGAACCCGGAACGAACTTGTATGGATTGAATGCTTTCAGCACATCGTCATGTGGACGATGAGCATTCTAAGAGATGTGTTCTCTAAAGGTAATCGTAGCCTCAAGCCTCATCAACCAGGAATGACTAAAACAGGGGAGGTGCAACAAGGCTTCGTGGGTCACACCCACTTGAGAGTAAGGTCATCCCTGTCTAGATGTCCCTTTTTATTTCGGCTTAGTGGTGCGGTTGATGATCACAACCGTAGGGTGATTTTATTCGGAATTATCCAGTAAGGGATGGTTCCGGCCTTGTGTTGCAGGGGACTTAGGGTGGGTCCTCGGTATACTGATTTATGCCAGGTACTGTGATGGGCGGTACCCCAGTAGCCCTGCCATTGTATGGAATCCAATCTCCAATAAGTGTCATCGGTTTTGATTGTAAACCTAGTATGCTGGAATTTTCAGCTATTTCTTATTTACTTGAAAACCCTAGACCTACTATAATATCACTGGATTTCCTATCAAATGTTTGGTTAGCGTAAGGTAAAAACTTTTCCATGTTTATGTGTGGGGAGTCTTACGTGATACCTTTTGTTTTCAAAGGATTTTTAAAGTTAAGCAACTTTAACCGTTTACTCATACCAGACCCATGTCTGACCCGGAGTTTATTTCTGTTTTTCTTAAACTCTCGGGTACTCAAATTTTTACGAGTAGCCAAAGGATTCAGGTTAGCTTTGACGAATTCTGGAGGAGCAATGGAGCAGGAGGCTTCAGCGTATAGATATATATTAGTTCCGTTGTGTTTGTGTTTATGTGTATTTCCGCTATGTTGTATCTCTGTGATGTTTTGAGTTGTATCGAGTTGTATTAACTAGACAGGTGTTTATAACTGTCTAGTATGTGTTGTATTATCTGTGTAACTCTGATGTATATGTTACTATGTAATCTCTTATGTGATATATTATATTTCATTCGTTCCGCTGTTGAGATTCTGATGTTGTTTCTTCTTTCTTCTCTATCTTTTCTATTTCTCATCCCTTTCTTTCTTAAATATGATACGTCTTTCTGTGTGTAGAAGGGCGGGTCATCACAGTGGTATCAGAGCATAGGATGAGCGAATACCTAAGCTCTGAAGTGGTATCTTTTTTTGAGAGAGCGTACTTGTAATTTTTATCTATATACATATATATATTTCTACCTATCTGTTGGGTCACCTGTTCGGGTTTTCCAATATAAGTTATAAAGGTAGATGGGGTAGTGGTGTGTGTAACACGACTACCAATGGTTGGAGTTTGAATGTTTGAGGTTGGAAGTGTATCTGTCGAGACTGTAGACCTAATACCGTCTCGAGTGAGCTTTGTTTGATGTAAGGATTTTATTGATCTCTGAAAGAAACCTGTTAAGGATTCGGAGTTCATCATTGAAGTGCAAGTTTGATCACGCTCGTGTGAGCGGATTTTTGAGAGTTTGGATCTATCGGTTGGACAGAAGTAAGTCATGATATCTTGATACCTCAGGATGTAGTAGCTGTGTGATGAGACACAGTGACTATTAATGTCTCCGAAGATGTTTCTTTGGAACAAGTTAAGGAAGTGTGCCTGCTTCGGTGTTGTGGCTATGTTCAGCAGGGTGTTCTGTTTGGTTTGTGGTCCATGTTCTCGAAGAGTTTTGGATAGGAAGTCTTTGGGCATCTGGGTCAGCATTGTAGCTCGAAGTATTCTATGTGCTGTCAAGGAAGTCTTCTGGCTTGGCATATTTTCTCGAGGTAATTTCAGAAGCAGTAGAGTAGTCCCATTTCTTCGGTGGATTGGCTAGTTAAGCTTAAGCTGTTCTGATTCGCAAAGAGAGAGCAGTTTTTCTTTGGAATTAGGCCGGATTGATCGCAAAAGTGACTTGCGATAGTCTGAGTGTTCTCTTGGTTTGTCATAGATTTTTCTGGATGTCTTCAGGAAGTCAGAGTTTTGTCGGCATCTGGAGATTGAGTTTGGTATCGACTGGATTCCAGCAGTGGTACCGGTGGTTCAGCTTAGGAGATTTGGTGGAGCATTTTTGTTTTCTCTTCTGTATCTAGTTTCGAGTTTCTTCCAGCCAAGGGTAGCTAAAGATAGTACCCTTGACTGAGGACTCATCTGTTTCTTTGAGCAGTCCATTTCAGATTGTGGTGGATCTGATGTATTATGTGTCCAGGAGGTATCGGTTAAGGTTTTGTTCGGATTCATTGTCATGCTTATCTACTTCAGATCAGAGTTGTGTAGTGGAAGCAAGGTGGCAGCTGTTCTAGAGTGGAAGCAACCGGAAGTTGCAATGTTTTGGGATTAGAGAAGTTTCTACAGGAAATTTTTTCTAGATTTGAGGCCGGGTTGGCAAGTGTTTTTGTTTTGTCTTTTCCAGATAGGAGAAGTAAGTTCTAATCTACTGATGATGATGGAGTAGAGTTGTATTCTAGATGATTGGGTAAATCTAGAGAGGATCTTTTTGGTTGAGTTATTCTGATCCAGATTATTTATTGAAGCATCAGCGAAGATTAAGCTGGTCAGGAAAGGTTGTAGGCAGTCCAGGATCGTCAAAGGAGTTATGTGGATAAGAAACGGAAGAATTTGGAATTCGAAGTTGGAGACTTCGTTGTTGTTGATATTTTCTTCAGTAAAGGGAGCAATAAGATTGGGTAAGACTGTGAGGTTAGCTCCGAAGTATATTGGATCTTTCTGTATTCCTTGTAAGGATAAGTGCTTGGGTCTGCAGGAGTGAGTTGACAGTTTGGAAGACTCGGATTCAAGGTATTTCACGTATCTCTGAGGGAGTACGAGTAAGATCTATCACTGGTTTTGGAACCCGTAGTTCAGAAGGGTTGGTTGTTGATTAGGTCTTGAGTGTGGTTTGATCTCTTGTTTAGATTTTAGATCTAGTTGAGTAGGAGCCTTGTAGCTCAGTAGTATAGCTAGTTTGGATTCAGTAGAGCGAGTATTCCAGTATCTGTACCTGGGAAACTCGGGAAATTTTTAGGAAGCTTATCCGGATCTGTATCCGAATAGCTAGTGTTGTTTGTTTGATTGAAATTGTTTGTTTGGTTGTGTATGGCTGATATGTATGCTGAATTGGTTGAAAATAAAATAAAACTTTGGACTATCTTTTGTTTTAAATTTCGAGGGCGAAATTCTTTTAAGGGGGGAGGAATGTGATATCCCGAAATTTCGAGGAATTTAAAATGTGATAATCTCTTAATTAAATTATTTAAAATTGATAAAATTGTTATTTTCAAATATAAATAACCAATTAATTAATAATGTGATGTTTTAAATTATGGTTATAAATTGATTTTAAATAATAATAATTTAATTTGTGTTATTTTATAAATAGATTTAAATAGTCCTATTATTTCTAATTTAATAAGTGTTATTTAAATGTGTATATATTTGTGTGTAGTTAGAAGAAAATTAAGATTTGAGAATTTAAAATAAAAGGGTTCCATATAATTACAATAAAATCTATCTTAAATTTAAAGTAAAACTCTACTTATTACATTTTGATCTATATAATAATTTGATGTAATTTTGGTAATAATGTTTAAACTAAAATAAATCTTGTCAATATTAAATATAAGAATAAAACAAGTATATGGTTAGATGTAAGTATAAATATATAAACTTATAAACATAAGAAACTAACATATTAAACATAAGTGAAAAAAATATAAAAAAAAATATAAATAAAGTGTTTGGTAAATTAAGTTTAAATTAGAAAAATATACATTAGTTAAATTCATTAAGTATTGGATTGTTAAGAAATAAAAATAAATATAACAACTTATAAAAGCTTAAGTAAGTCTAGAAATTTTGTAGTATACATGTATTTTGCAGGCAAGTAATATATACATACTATCACCATATGTATGCAAAGTAACAAGTCAAAACAAAATAAAATATATACAAGTTTTATACCTGCAAAATGAATGGTATTGTAAGCATCTAGATTTGCAGGCAAAAAGAAGTAAAAATATATACAAGATGTACAAAATAAAGTAAAGAAAACATAAGTACATACGAATTGAAATGAAGGGGATAAGTATGACATTGTTAATAAATGCCTGTGTACAAAATGAATCATATCAGCCCCATCTATAGAAAAATCTCTGACCCCAAATTTATAAAATCTTGTACCAGCAACTTAGCCTCTGCACATTTGTTTTCTTTATATCAAGTTCCTTTTCATTTTTCGATTCATTCAAACAATGGAAAGAAAAACAACAAACCCTGTAACCCTTTTTCAAAAGCCTGAGCAAGGCTATTCTCAAATGCAAACCTGAAATCAAGCAAAGCATTTCAGTTTTTAAAGAAAATAAAGCATCTTTCAAAAGAAATCTCTGAAGTCCATTCCAGTTTCAAACTTTCAAGTTTCAGAGCATCAAGTTTTCTAGTTTTATGTATCATCAAGATCAAAGCTTTCCAGTTTTAAGTTACAAGCAAGACATTTGTTCTCTGGAAAACAAAAACAACAGAAGTATACAAGTTTTCAAATTTCAGTTTTGCAAGCCTTTCAGTTTTCAAATTAAGTTTCAAGCTTTCTGCCTTAAAACAGGTGAGTAAACATTTTTATTTAAAAATCTAAATAAGTTAATGATGGATGCTTGTGAAATCTTTATGATGATGATATCTTGCATATGTATATATAAGTATAGGATTCTGTGTATATGTAGATATAAATGTGCTATATGTTGTTATGTTTGAACTGTGCATGTCTGTTGTATTATTTCCTCTGTTCTTAGTTCAGGTTTTTAATTTTTGATCTAAATTCTAAATTCTCTTTCCCTAATCTCTGTTAGGCCGTAGTATTTAAACAAATTTAGTTTGTTAAATCATAAACTTGAATCTAAAAATATCTTTAAACATGTTTGTAATATATGGAAGTCTGGAACTTAAGATTTACAGTAAAAATCTTATAACATGTAAAAATCAATCATCCTAGTTTACTATTTTAAGATGATAACTTGAATCCATTTAAAAAGTTAGGATTTTTAAGACAAAAATCATAGCTTTTAGTGTTGAGATGAATGAGTATTTGGGAAATGTCTGAAATTTGGTTTCTGAGCAATTTCTGGTGATCAGTGTACTCGGGGAAGTCTGAGATTTGACTGGAAGAGGTCGGGGTGTTGGAGATCTCGGCAAAAATACCCTGGTGATTTATCATCGGTCGAGATGGCCGGAAATCGATGGAGTAGGGTTTTACACCCTGGAGTTGTAGCCAGCGTTCATTTGAGTTTCGCGATGTCGTGTTGCGACCGAAGTCGATCGCGAGGGTGGGGATTAGTTTATCGGAGCATAGGGTAGCTTTGGGTACGAACACGTGACCTATAATGGTCAGATGTGGATGAACGTGGCGATTACGTGATGATGATCGTTTTTGGGGCAGTTTGGATCTGATGGCTCGATTTCGAGTTCGACGTCGACTCAGTTTTCTGGGTGAACGTGAGGCTAGGGTGGGTCGTCGCCGATGTGTGGAAGGTTGGAGTTTGGGTCGTGGGTGGCCGGAATTCTGGTGCACGTGCACGTGCATTTCGTATCTGGGTAGTTTTGGCTTTGGGGAAGACGAAGTTCTCGTGTGTTCGTGATTTTGAGGGATCGACTCGAAGTGAGGATCGGGGTTTGGGGTATTAGACTCGGGTTTGTACTCGAGTATTTCGTAGGTGATAAGCCTGCAGTTTTTAAAACTTTAAAAAAATTTATCTAAGTTTTGTAAAAAGGGGGAAGAAGTAGGGAAACTCGGGTTTAAACCCGAGTAGCATTCGGGTTCGACCCGAAGTGGGAGAAGTCTAGTTTTTATAAAAGATTTTAAAATAAGATTTTTTTTGAAGTTTAAAAACAAATTGGTTAAACTTTCTTTTATAACATTACTTTATTAATATCAAATTGTTTCTTAACATTTGTTAAGGAGTTTTTAAAATTTATTTAATCTAAATTTTGTTAAGTAAAGTTAATTGTAAAGATAAAAGGGTTTTAAAATGTAAATGGTAATTAATGTATTTATAAGATAATGTTTATCTTAAGTTAAAGAAGTTTTATTATCTTGGAATTAATTAAGTTAATTAGGAAATTAAGTATAATTAATTAATTTAATTAATTAAGGATAAAGGATTAATTAAGTAATTAATTTAAGAATAATTAATTAATTTAATTAACTAATGATTATGAGTGATTAATTAATAATTAGGTTATATTAACTAATAATTAAGAGATAATTAATCTATAATTAAAGATTAATTAAGGGTTAATTAAATATTAAGTATAGGTTGATTAACTGGTAATTAAGAAGTAATTAATTTTTTATTAAGTTTTATGAATTAATAATTAAGATTTATTAATTAATAATTAAAGGATAATTAATCTACAGTTAAGATTAATCAAATTTGTTTTAAAGTTAATTAAGGAATGAACTACCCAATTTGTAATAAATCAAATAAATGTGATTAA
Organism: Allium fistulosum; assembly: GCA_030737815.1. NCBI lineage: Eukaryota > Viridiplantae > Streptophyta > Magnoliopsida > Asparagales > Amaryllidaceae > Allium > Allium fistulosum. The sequence goes on along the minus strand of CM060908.1, from coordinate 405,467,680 downwards.
TTTAAGATAATTAATTGATTGATTAATTAAAGATAATCATTTGATGGTTGATTAAGTATGAATACTTAATAAGATTGATAAGTATAATTACTTAGCAAAGTAATTAATGTATAATTACTGGATGCAATTAATTAAAGGAAATTACTTAATAGGAAGTAAATTAAAGTATTATTACTTAGTAGAAGTAATTAAAGATTTATTACTTAGTGTAATTAATCAAAGGATTTATATAATTAATTAAGAACTTAATTAATTTAGGTAAGTAATTTCAGGATGGTAATTTCTGTTTATGATTTAGGTTGATAAATGGAAGTGAATAATTAAAGTTAATTAATTAAGGATTAATGTAATTAATTATAGTTAATTAATTAATGGAAGTAATTTATTGAGGATCATTAATTAATGTAATGTTTAATGAAGTAATTAATGGTAAATTACTGTGAATGGTTAAGGATAATTAAGTTGTGAAATTAATTAAAGAACAATTACTTGAATGTAATTAAAGGTTAATTAATCAAAGATGATTAATTAAGATGGAAATTAGAGAATGATTAATTAATTGATTTGTAATTAATTAATGGATAAGTAAGCAGGATTTATAGAATGAAGTAATTAATTTAATTTACTTTAAATTAATTAGAGATCGGGTAATTAATTTAATTCATTTTAAATTAATTATAAATGGTGTGATTATTAATCCTTGCTTATGTATGGATGGATGATATTGTTTGCCTTGAATGGTTTGAAATCTCAGATACGAGATAAGTAATGCTGTGTGATATGGATTATCTATTTATGATGATATTGTGAATTATCTATCTGTGATATTGTGAATTATCTATTTGTGTGTATATAGATAATAAAATTGAATTGTTTTAACTTTAAAACAACTTGGCCTTAAAAGACACGGTGTGGATTTCGATGAGACCGGGATCGGGTTTCCAGATTTGGATATCCGAAAACCACATCGATCCAAATTAACGATAGGTCGTGAATCTCAAGTGAAGATGAAGATTCAGAGTGCAAGGGTTATTGTCGTTAACTTTGAGGATGATTCCAAAATGAGTGTAATGAGATAATGCCTTCGGTTTCGTTCGAACCCGAAACGAACTTGTATGGATTGAATGCTTTCAGCACATCGTCAGGTGGACGATGAGCATTTTAAGAGATGTGTTCTCTAAAGGTAATCGTAGCCTCAAGCCTCATCAACTGGGAATGGCTAAAACAGGGGAGGTGCAGCAAGGCTTCGTGGGTCGCACCCACTTGAGAGTAAGGTCATCCCTGTCTAGATGTCCCTTTTTATTTCGGCCTAGTGGTGCGGTTGATGATCACAACCGTGGGGTGATTTTATTCGAAATTATCCAGTAAGGGATGGTTCTGACCTTGTGTTGCAGGGGACTTAGGGTGGGTCCTCGGTACGCTGATCTAGGCCAGGTACTGTGACGGGCGGTACCCCAGTAGCCCTGCCATTGTATGGAATCCAATCTCCAATAAGTGCCATCGGTTTTGATTGTAAACCTAGTATGCTGGAATTTAATCATGTAACAATTTCAGCTATTTCTTATTTTGAAAACCCTAGACCTACTATAATATCACTGGATTTCCTATCAAATGTTTGGTTAGCGTAAGGTAAAAACTTTTCCATGTTTATGTGTGGGGAGTCTTACGTGATACCTTTTGTTTTCAAAGGATTTTTAAAGTTAAGCAACTTTAACCGTTTACTCATACCAGACCCATGTCTGACCCAGTGTTTATTTTTGTTTTTCTTAAACTCTCGGGTACTCAAATTTTTACGAGTAGCCAAGGGATTCAGGTAAGCTTTGACGAATTCTGGAGGAGCAATGAAGCAGGAGGCTTCAGCGTATAGATATATATTGGTTCCGCTGTGTTAATGTTTATGTGTATTTCCGCTGTGTTGTATCTCTGTGATGTTTTGAGTTGTATCGAGTTGTATTAACTAGACAGGTGTTTATAACTGTCTTGTATGTGTTGTATTATCTGTGTAACTCTGATGTATATGTTACTATGTAATCTCTTATGTGATATATTATATTTCATTCGTTCCGTTGTTGAGATTCTGATGTTGTTTCTTCTTTCTTCTCTATCTTTTCTATTTCTCACCCCTTTCTTTCTTAAATATGATGTGTCTTTCTGTGTGTAGAAGGGCAGGTCATCACAATAATTCTGGCTGGGTATGGCTCTGATACCATTGTAACAGCCCGCACCTCACTTAATGCAGATATAGTCCCAAATTTAGTCACCTCCGCCTCATGGGCTAAGCCAAGGTGCGGGGTTTTGTTCCTCAAAAGGCCTCAACATTGTTATGAGGTGAAGGCTTTGGTATATAAGCACCCACTTCATAGTGTTTTTCCGCGATGTGGGACTATTATTCCCATTTTGAAGGGGTGTTACAATCATATTCAGAAGATAGCATTTCAAAATCAAGCCTTTCAAGCTCGCATGGCCGAACTATAAGATCAATCGCTACGAAACTTAAAATCCTATAATAATTCACTATTACGGATCCAATGAAACTGGTTTCATCGAAATTCGAGACAATGCTCAAAAAGACTATTTTTGCACGTTAATTAAAACAAGCTATTTTAAAAATAAATTTAATCACTTTTAAATTCAATTTCAAAAGTTAAAAATTTTCATTCTTGTTTAAATAAAATTTAAATCAACTTTTAAAATCATTTTCATTCATATTAAATTCAAAATTCAGTTATTTAAATAATTTTCAATATTAAATTTAACAATTAAATTGTCAAATAAATCACTATATTTGAAATATAAGTTATTTAACTTATGAAATTAACCTTTCAATATTTAAAAATCAATTAAATATTTTAAATTCAATTTTTATTCTAAACTATTTTGTAAATTAAAATATTTTTTCAAAATTTATACAACCAATGCTCTTACATTTAAATTCATAAATAAATTCACTTTTAAAATAAATGTTCATTCAAATATAGAACAACAAAAGTTCTTACACTAAATACAAAGATCACACTTCATAAATCAAAGCCCTCGGATAATTCAATTACGATGAATTCTTTTTTTTTCGAAAAGCAAAGAGCATTAAGCTCATTTTATTGACTTAATCAATATTACAACAAAGAATTACAAAACCACAAGTCACATCAGGACAGTTACAACCCTACACTTGACAACAGTCAAAACCAATAATATAGAGCAAAAAAATACAAAAAGACAACTAGCTCAAAGTGTACTGAAACAAACAAGTTAAACAACAATCTCTTAAACAACTTCAAGTCTCGAACATGCTATCCAGTTGCTCTCATGCCAGCATTGATAGAAACTTTACACTTCAAGTGATGACAGTATATTAAAAAACTGAGTATCCAAGCTCATCATATTAACCAAACTTATAATACTATCATCTGCAGATCTTCCAAGACTTATGATTCAGTTACAGTCTGTTTTCAAATCTCTAAGAATACTTCCATGAATTAAATTGTAGAGTTGTGAAGAATTTTTAATAGCAATACCAAACACTCTATTATTTCTTTCTGTCCAAACTGCATATATCAACCTCTTCAATAGCTTAAGAAGCAGTTTAGTCATTCTAGTTTTCCATCTAGTTGCTTTAAACACATTAAACAATGATTTTATTTTTAATAGCAATTACGATGAATTATAATATTAGAATTTCAAATGAATTTTAGCTATCAAACAATGATTTTATTTTTATCTAAATAATTCAATATTTATTATTTGATTCCAGCTATTAATTATAAACACATTCAATGCAAAATAAATTTACGCTTTTACTTTTAAGTGAACATTCATTCGACTCTTTATTTACTTAACATTGATCATGTCAATTTCTGTTATCAATTACTTACAATTTAATATTATTTAATTTACTTTCTAATATAAGTTATCATCTTTTCTCATATTGAATTTTGTTATTTAAAATTTTATCTAATTCATATCCAATAAATTACATTAATAAATCATTAAATTTTATTTCTAACCATTTTTATTCAAAAATTATACAAAATTAAATAATTTAAAATAAAAATACCGGTCATTACAATCCCCTCCACTCAAAAATTTTCATCCTCGAAAAGGGATTAAGTAAGAAATCTAACATTTGATATATTTTACTCAAAATAATTAACTCACAAAACTTTAAAATCTATTTACAAAACCTTTACTACGCTTCCGCTATGCCACTCTCATATCGGCTTTATGAAAATTACAACTTATTTATAAACACAAGTTATAAAGAAATTTAAAATCTTAAAAATTTTCTACTACCCGGATTTATGAAAAGTTTTGGTAGCGTCTCCTTTGCGCGGCTCGATTGGAAAATTTTTACAATACAAATATACCAAATATACATCTCATCTCAATGATGAGGCATCCTGTAGGAAAAAGAAATATAAAAGTGCGGTATGTAATCCGAGATATGTACCTTATTAATATTAATATGAGCGGGTTCGCTCATATTAAAGCGAGCAAATGTGAGCCAAAATGCATATACGTCCGAATGGGCTTCGAATGTACCTATCTCAACTTAATATGAATATTTGTTTCTTATAAAAAGATATAAAGCATGCATGAGTTTGATAGAACTATATAACATAAATTCTAAATCCAAACCATAAGCATAAGCATCAATACACAACATAATAATCATATGCAACAAAACGGTTATAACAATGATTTGCAACAAAAGAAATCATCCAACAAATAATATCCATCTAATTAATTCATATTTATTTTATTCACATTCAATTTTATTTCACTATGTTTAACACACAAGCAACCAAAACAACATAGCATCATTAAAACAAAGCAATCGGATATAACATGGTAATATGACGAAACTACAAGGATGATGCAATTCTATATGAAATTATAATGATGTAAAAGCTAAATGCAACTAGAAATTATTATAACAACTTTGTGCAACACATGAATGTAATGCAACTGATAAAGATGATGTTAAACTACATGCAACCAAACAGCATAGCAATCCTAAGCAAGAAACAATCATAGTTAGCAATCATAGCATACAATCATTTTATTAAAATCCGTACGATATTTATATGTCATTCGTATGTATAACAATTTCGATCACTTACTCGAATACGTAATTTTATTTTTTTCGAACTAGTATTGGTAACCCGACTACTCTTTTGCGGACTCTAATCCGACTTCTTGATTAGAAACTTCCATCCTCCTTACATAGTAATAAACTATGATAGAGAACTTCTGATTCGGATCAAAAATCCATATCAGTGTTCGTTGTCGAGAATCGAGCAAACAATCCTAAACCGGATAGGTGTGAACTACCTTAAAATTGTGTATTCAAATCTGAATCAAAACTGTAAATGCAAATAGAATGGTCTATATACAACTTACGTATTTATCCCATTGGTTTCTTAATTGCACAATAGATAATTCAAGTGGTATTTTTATATTCAATTCTTAAATGTTTGAAAATTTTCATTGTTAAAAATTCTTTTATAACAAAATAATTTTATATCGAAATAATTTTATATTGAAAATACTTTTGATAACTCAATGTTTCAATAAGATTATCCTCGTTCTTACAGAATCTAGCAATTCGTTGATCAGATGCAAGACTAGAAATCTCTAAGTACTTAGTAGACCCGTTTCAACATCCAGTGAAAATACCTGGAAAACTTTTAAAATAGATATGGAAAGTACCAATCGAAAACCAGTCATGGATCGCAGCTACACAATGGTTACGCACGCCCCTATCCCAGAGGAAACATCTGTAACTTTGGGTAATCTCTACCCAGCGAATTACGCCATGCAAATCAAAATCAAATCGCCCAAGGATCGTACTCTACTTAGCGATTGCGCCTAATGGTTACGTCTCTATCCCAGAGAAAACATAGTAGACTATAGGCAATCCTGCCCCTTGAATTATGCCATGTGGATCGCAGCTACACAATGATTACATCACCATCCCAGCGAAATCATAAGTAGACTGTAGGCAATCTCTACCACCTCGAATTACGCCATGTACATTGACCATAGATCGCAGCTACACAATGGTTACATCGCTATCCCAGCGAAATCATAAGTAGACTATAGGCATCATATAACAACCCGGGATTTGCATTACCAATTAATAAATAAAAGTTAGGATTTTTATTTATTTTAATGAAGCATAAAAGGATTTGGAATAACAAAATTTATTTGAATAAAGGCTATTTTAATTAAATGGGAAATATGAGATTTTAAAATGAGGACAAAATGTTATTTTTGGAAAGTTAAATATTTTAGGAGAGATTTTAAAACGGGTTTGGATAAGAAAAATGAGTTTTATAAACATACATGAACACTTAGACTAATTTTTGGAAACATGTAAATAACTCTCTTCTTATTGGGTTACTAAACCTAGCCCAATAACCCACCCTAAACCTCCTCTATAAATTATCTCAAACTCTCCTAACCTCATTCATTCATCCCTAATCAAAACCCTAATCATTTCCTAAAGCTTTCATAACAAAAATGGTCTCTATCTTCATCTCCTTCTAGTTTTAGCTTATGCAAGTCATTCTATGCAAAGGTAATGCAAATACCCACCTCAAATCCATTTTTATATCTCTCTAATTTCTGAAATTTAATTGGTAACACATGTTTTATGTGTTTTTTTGATCTTATAGCCTCCAAATCATCTTTTGCTAACTTGGGTTGATGCTATAGTAGTCTTTTTTGCTTTTGTGAGAGGTATATTGCTAAAAACCTCTTCTAATATGTGTTTAATCATCTTTTGATTTCGGTAATCGGTTAGTAATACATGTTTTATTATGTAACATGTGAATCATAGCTCTTTGATCATCTTTGCTTTCATTTTGGGGTGTGCACATAAGGTGCTTGTAATATATGTTAGCTGAAATTATAATTAGTTTATTTCTGTTAGTAAATTAGGCATATCTCATTCATCTTAAATCAGAATTAAGATTTTCTTTGGAGATTCTCTTTGGAGATTTTTACTGCTGATTGATGATTAGGGACCGTCATTATATTCATGTGGTCCAAAATACTCTTCTCTTAGGAAAAGTACTGTTTTATTTATGTACCACATTATTATATATCTCAGTTATTACTGATTGTTTAGCTAGCCTGACCCGAGTGTTTTCGCTCGGGTCAGACCGAGTTGTTTCAGGTTAGGTCTCTGGACTTAGCTTTCTATGCTTTCGCTTGGACATTATCTGCTATGCTGATAGATAGCTCTTTATATTTGTCCACTATTTTGATACTCTGATTATTCAGTCTCTTATGTACATATCTTTGACTCACATGTGTGAGCGGTGGCTTTGTACCCACCTTTTTGATATTTGGATATGTATTGACGATATATTGTACCTATGTTATGTGACTGTTATGTGACTGTTCTGTGATGATGATGTTATCATTTTATATTATGTTTGTTCTGAACCTATTTTCCTTAGCCATTGTAATTTCGTTATAAATATCTATTGGATATGTCGAACCACTTAAGAAAAAAAGCGATACCACATTTCGACGTATTCAGTAGATAGTTATAGCTTGATTACATATGGTCGCTTCCATTATACTCTATTCTCCGTTCCAGCAGACGGTATTACTCCGTAATACTCTTTGTTAGAATGGGTCTCGGAGTGAGGCGTTACAGTTTGGTATCGGATCCAAGGTTCAGAATTAAACATAACAAACACAGAACAGACACGTAGTACAATACATTATAATACGATCCAAATTGAACATATCCACCTTTAGATAAATAAGTTAGGAATATGTGTAGGAATCTATTATATTCCGTAATATTCCTTAATGAATTATCTATCTTTGAATCGTGCTTAACTAAATCTACCGATCATATGTTTAAAGAGTGTCCCAAGCCTCTTTTCTGTCGCTATTGTAAGAAGGAGGGTCATCATTATTCCACTTGTCCTACTGCACCTCCTAGATCTGGCAGGCTTAATGCTGCTAAGGCTCCTACCACTTCTGCTCAGCCTAAAGGTACACATCCTTCCGTTCTTGAAGGCTCTATTTTATTTCATAGTAGATCTATTAGAGTTCTTTTTGATACGGGTGCCTCTCACTCATTCGTATCAAAGGAACTAGTTGATACTTTATCTTTGGATGTTACTTGTATGGTTTCTTCACTAAGGATTGTGAATCCCATTGGTGGATCCACGACCCTTAGCTTGCTCTGTGAGAATATAGATATTGATCTTTGTGTCTTTTCTTTCCATGCAAATCTCCACGTTATGGAGTATTTGGGCTTTGATATGATTCTTGGCATGGATTGGCTCGTTCAGCACGACGCCAAAATTATTTGTTTGGAGCGGATATTATTCATTCATCACCCTGACTCGTCCTCTCCGTTAGCTATTGTCCTTCAAGATGTTGGGCTTTCTAATGTTACTTTATTCTCTCTAGATTCACGAGATGATGAGGTAGACATATCTCGTATTCCAGTTGGTCGGGATTTCCCCGATATATTCGAGCTAGTATCTAGTTTACCACCGAAGCGAGCTATTGAGTTCCGCATCGATCTCATTCCAAGCTCTCATCCAGTTGGGCGTCCTCCTACGAGGATGTCTACTAAGGAGAATGAGGAACTCAGGAAGCAGTTAGTTGAGCTTGAAGCGAAGCAGTTCATCCGATCCAGTTCTTCGCCATGGGGTGCTGCTGTGGTCTTCGTTAAGAAGGCTGATGGCTCTCTTAGGCTTTGCATTGACTATCGCAAGCTCAATGAGTTGACCATCAGAAATCGCTAACCACTTCCTCGGATAGACGACATGTTTGACCAATTGAGCGGTGCGAAGGTCTTCTCTCAGCTTGACCTTGCCACCGGATTCCATCAGCTACGAGTCGCGGAAGACAGCATTCCTCTTACAGCATTTCGCACTCGTTATGGTTCTTTTGAGTGGTTGGTCATGCCGTTCAACTTGACGAACGCTCCGGCTTTCTTCGTCGATCTCATGAATCGAGTATTCCGGGAATACATCGATAGATTCGTTCTGGTTTTCATCGACGATATTCTTGTTTATTCTAGATCCGAGGCAGAGCATGCTCATCATTTGTGGATCGTCTTAGATACTCTTCGTCAGCATCAGCTTAAGGCCAAGCTCTCCAAGTGCCATTTTTGGGAGAGCAAGGTCAAGTTCTTGGGCCATATTGTATCATCTGAGGGTATTTCTGTCGATCCTGCCAAGATCGAAGCTATTCAGAATTGGAAGCAGCCCGAGAACGTTCATGATATTCGCAGCTTCCTTGGTCTGGCGGGTTATTACCGTCGATTTATCAAGGATTTATCTCGTGTTGCACTTCCCCTCACGACTCTGACTCGTAAGGGGGTTCGCTTTATTTGGTCTGATAAGTGTGAAGTTTCTTTCCAGCGATTGAAGGAACTTCTCACTCATGCTCCTATCCTTGTGGTTCCTGAGAGTAACTAGAATCTTGTTGTTTACACCGACGCTTGTGGTAGCGGCCTCGGTGTTGTGCTTATGCAGAAGGATCGGGTAGTTGCTTATGCTTCCAGGCAACTGCGTCCGAATGAGGTTCGCTATCCTACTCATGATCTTGAGTTAGCAGCTATCGTCTTTGCCTTGAAGACGTGGCGTCACTTTCTATTAGGCGAACGCTTAATTCTTTACACTGATCACAAGTCACTGAAGTATCTATTCAGTTAGAGGGATCTCAATATGAGGCAGCAGCGATGGCTTGAGTTTCTCGCCTCATATGATTTAGACATTCAGTATACCCCTGGCAAGGGTAATCGTGTGGCTGATGCACTCAGTCAAACTCTCGGCAGTAGTTTCTATGATGATAGCCGAGTGGGATATTCTTGAGACCCTATCTTTGTGTGATATTAGAGATCGAGCTCCATCTTCTGATTCTCCGGTCTTATTATTCAGCTTGGAAGCTCGTCCTATCTTATTGGATCGCATTGCCCATGCTCAGCGGCAAGATTCAGAATTATTGCATCTTATTCATCTTCTCGAGTCGGGATCCAGTGATGAGACATTGCTGGATTATTCTCTAGATTTTCATCGGTGTCTTCGTAGGAGGAACCGTATTGTTGTACCATCTGATTTATCACTTAGGCGTGACATTCTGGACGAGTGCCATCGCACTAAGTACACTATACATCCCGGTTCGAGTAAGATGTATGCCGATATGTGCTGGCTATATTATTGGGAGGGTTTGAAGAGAGATGTTGCAAGTTATGTGAGCGGTTGCATGACTTGTCAACAGATCAAGGCCGAGCATCAGTGTTCATCTGGTCTTCTTCAGCCTCTAAAGATTCCATTATGGAAATGGGATCAGATATCCATCGATTTCATTGACGGTCTGCCTCGATCGAGGTCAGGCCATATTTCTATTTGGGTCATCGTCGATCGCTTGACCAAATCAGCTCATTTCATTCCTATTAAGTCCACTCGGACTGCTCCTCGGCTTGCCAAGCTATATGTGAAGGAAGTCGTTCGACTTCATGGCATTCCTAGCTCTATCGTCTGTGATTGAGACACTATCTTTACTAGTCACTTCTGGAAGTGGCTACAGTCAGCTTTGGGCTCAAAGCTGAATCTCTCGAATTCTTATCATCCTCAGACCGACGGTCAGACGGAGAGGGTGAATCGTGTTTTAGAGGATCTTTTGCGCTGTTGTATTCTGGATTTCGGAGGTAGTTGGGAGGATCACTTACCGCTTGTAGAGTTCTCCTACAACAACAGCTTTCAGTCTAGTATTGGCATGGCTCCTTTCGAGGCTCTTTACGGAAGGCCATGCCGTTCTCCTTCGTGTTGGTTAGAATCTGGCGAGAAGCTCCTTCTTGGTCCAGATTCAGTTCGGGAATCTTCTGAGAAGATTATTCTTATTCGTCAAAGAATGAAAGAGGCGCAGAACCGTCAGAAATCCTACGCGGACAACCGTAGGAAGCCTCTTGAGTTCTCCATTGGTGATCATGTCTTTATTCGGATATCTCCCATGAAGGGGGTTGTGCGTTTCAGCTCTACAGGGAAGCTGGCTCCTCGCTATGTTGGACCATTTCCTATTACGGAACGCATCGGCCCCGTTGCTTATCGTGTGGCTCTACCTGCTCACTTCTCTGGAATACACGACGTGTTCCATGTTTCCCAGCTTCGCATGTGTGTCCGCGATCCTGATTCTATCTTTGAGCCGCATGCTGTGCCTGATTTAGAGATCTTACCTGATTTATCTTTGGAGCAACAACCTCTTCGTGTGCTTGATTCGGAGGTTAGACGCCTTCGCAACAAAGAGGTTCCACTCGTGAAGATTCAATGTTCACCGAATCCTAAGGACTGCACTTGGGAGACCAGAGAATCTATCGAGTGCTCTTATCCTGGCTTTCTCCCATCTTCTTCTATGGGTGAGAATTCTCTATTTTATCTCTATCACTTCTTTTGGGGATTTGACGTTATAGACGACGTCTATCTTAAGGAATTGCGAGGATGCAATTTTCTTAAGGGGGGGAGTCTATAACAACCCGGGATTTGCATTACCAATTAATAAATAAAAGTTAGGATTTTTATTTATTTTAATGAAGCATAAAAGGATTTGGAATAACAAAATTTATTTGAAAAAGGCTATTTTAATTAAATGGGAAATATGGGATTTTAAAATGAGGACAAAATGTTATTTTTGGAAAGTTAAATATTTTAGGAGAGATTTTAAAACGGGTTTGGATAAGAAAAATGAGTTTTATAAACATACATGAACACTTAGACTAATTTTTGGAAACATGTAAATAACTCTCTTCTTATTGGGTTACTAAACCTAGCCCAATAACCCACCCTAAACCTCATCTATAAATTATCTCAAACTCTCCTAACCTCATTCATTCATCCCTAATCAAAACCCTAATCATTTCCTAAAGCTTTCATAACAAAATGGTCTCTATCTTCATCTCCTTCTAGTTTTAGCTTATGCAAGTCATTCTATGCAAAGGTAATGCAAATACCCATCTCAAATCCATTTTTATATCTCTCTAATTTCTGAAATTTAATTGGTAACACATGTTTTATGTGTTTTTTTGATCTTATAGCCTCCAAATCATCTTTTGCTAACTTGGGTTGATGCTATAGTAGTCTTTTTTGCTTTTGTGAGAGGTATATTGCTAAAAACCTCTTCTAATATGTGTTTAATCGTCTTTTGATTTCGGTAATCAGTTAGTAACACATGTTTTATTATGTAACATGTGAATCATAGCTCTTTGATCATCTTTGCTTTCATTTTGGGGTGTGCACATAAGGTGCTTGTAATATATGCTAGCTGAAATTATAATTAGTTTATTGCTGTTAGTAAATTAGGCATATATCATTCATCTTAAATCGGAATTAAGATTTTCTTGAAGTTCTGGAAAGCTTATTCTGTAGCCTATAACTTTTATGTTTTGAGTTTTGCCTAATTTTGTGGTTTGAATGGTCGAAATCACGTTTGTTTGTCGCTGACCTGACAACAAACTACAGGGTTGATAAAATAAAACTCTGAAATTGATTTGGCCATAAGTTACTCGTTTCTTATCTAAATCTAATAATTTTGGATGTTCTGGAAAGCATAGATTTAGGGCTAAAACTTTCATGTTTTGAGTTTCATGAAATTTCGAAGTTAATTGGGTCAAAACTGTGCATTCTTACTACTGTCCCGAGAGCACATTGACAGTGATATAGAATTTAAATCTGAGAATTGTTTTACTCATAAAATTTTCATCCCCGATCGAAATTTGACGATCTTGGTCATTCCGGAAAGCTTAGAAACTAAGCTACAACTTTTATTTTATTCATTTTGTCAGAATTGGAAGTTTACTATGCCAAATTTGTGGTTTTTCATCTCTGGTCTGTTAGTGCATAACTATAGGCCTTAGTCTCTTTTCTCCCGTTGTTTTCAGTACAGAACCCCGACTTTGCGACGCCATCCCGGGCTCGTCCTTTGTCGGATTTCATTGATTTTGGTCTCGTTGGAAAGCTGAAGTTCCGAACTCCATCTCTAGAAAGTTTGATTAGTATCTGAGTTCATTTGACTCTTCGAAATTGCTGTCGAAGAGGGACCCGGATCTCAGCCTGAAACAGTGTATTCACTATTTCCGGGTCCGACTTTGGAGCGTCGCTGCGACTTCGTTTCAAGTCGGAATCGAGTAATTCATTTTGTGTTCTGAAGTAGGAATGTCGGACTACGTTCCTACCAATTTTCATGCCATTCGGATTCAGTTTGCTGCTCCGAATAATTTTCCGAACATGGGTTCGCGTCAGTTTTGGACTATTTTCCAACACTTAGAATATTTTCAGTGATTTTCTAATTTATCGATTTCTTTGAGATTTGTCTCTAGATTTCGTACATGTGTTTTATGAATTATTTTCAAAGGATTTTTCACTCCTAAATGGCTTTCGAAATTATTATTATTATATATAATGTTATTTTTAATTATTAAACTATTTACTCTATAATAGGAGAGTATTCAAAAGCCGTTTTAAAGTGATTTCAAAATCAATTATAAAACCGTTTTGCACCATTATTTTCTATAATAAAAATCCCACACTCACTTTTTAGCACATCGAGCGAAGTGGAAAGGTGCTTAAACGGTTAGGAAATCTTCGGCCTATGGAACCGTGTGTATTTTCTTTCCGGTTAATCCCCGACCTATTCGATTGATCGTTTTGACCTTTGGGTCTAGTTTACCGATGATACGAGGTGGACTTTTTATTGTTTGGAATGTGAGCTTGCTATTGATTAGTAAACCGTTTAGTGCAAACGTGGGGTATGGGACTCATTGTTAACACTTTACGGGTTCCTCTCTAAGAAATTTGTGACACATTAGCCTCTGGGCAGCCAGTACTGGACCTCTGGGTCACCACGCCTTTGGGCAACCGTCTCTGGACTCCTGTTCTATGGAGCAGTTTCTTTTTCGGCATGTGCCTCTGGGCCTTTATCCTTCTGGGAAGGATCTCGCCGTCTCGCGCGTTCCGCATCTGTGCGGGTGATCGATCACAACTCTACAGTACTTGGCAATAACGACTCCGGTCGGTGCATGTGCTATACTTGTATTATCTGATGATTTTTATATCCATTCGAGTACCGCCATTTGGTGTTGGTTCTATGGAACCATACGATGTAAGTGCGATTACCTTGTGGATTCACAGTGTCTCTGGACACTGCTTTTCAGTGTTTGATTTCATTGACTTTTCAGTATATCCCCATTGCTCTTTGGAGCATCGATCTTTGCTTGGGTATTGATTACAGACTCTGGTCACTCTTGGGATTATTGCCTATGGGCAACTTTTTATAGCTTTGGCTACGTCGATGATATGAGGCGATTTTATTTATTCATGTGGTCCAAAATACTCTTCTCTTAGGAAAAGTACTATTTTATTTATGTACCGCATTATTATATATCTCAGTTATTATTGATTGTTTAGCTAGCCTGACCCGAGTGTTTTCGCTCGGGTCAGACCGAGTTGTTTCAGGTTAGGTCTCTGGACTTAGCTTTCTATGCTTTCGCTTGGACATTATCTGCTATGCTGATAGATAGCTCTTTATATTTGTCCACTATTTTGATACTCTGATTATTCAGTCTCTTATGTACATATCTTTGACTCACATGTGTGAGCGGTGGCTTTGTACCCACCTTTTTGATATTTGGATATGTATTGACGATATATTGTACCTATGTTCTGTGACTGTTATGTGACTGTTCTGTGATGATGATGTTATCATTTTATATTATGTTTGTTCTGAACCTATTTCCTTAGCCATTGTAATTTCATTATAAATATCTATTGGATATGTCGAACCACTTGAGAAAAAAAGCGATACCACATTTCGACGTATTCAGTAGATAGTTATAGCTTGATTACATATGGTCGCTTCCATTATACTCTATTCTCCGTTCCAGCAGACGGTATTACTCCGTAATACTCTTTGTTAGAATGGGTCTCGGAGTGAGGCGTTACAGTTTGGTATCGGAGCCAAGGTTCAGAATTAAACATAACAAACACAGAACAGACACGTAGTATATATTGGAGTTGTTGATTTTCCCGCCTTGTGTAGCGGATGAGACCCTATTGCGCCGCATAATAGCGGATAATATTTATTAATCCTATATACCGCGATAATTCCGTACTGGAACGGAATTGGTATTGTGCTAACATCTTTGGATGCAGGGGGACAGGTTGGAGGGATCCAACTGGATTCCTCAACTGTATTGATTTGTTTACAGATATTGTGATATATTCTGTTATCATATGCTGATATGTGATGTTTTGTTGTCATGATTGACAAATTGATGCTGTTGCATCATCGGATCCATTTTGAAGTTTTAAAAATGTTAAAGTAACAATTTTTGATTTTAAAGGGATTTTAAAAGTGATTTTTGAAAGTATACATTTTATTTAATTTTTGAATTGTTTTATTTTAAATAAATAAATGTTAAATTTTTTATGTTATTAAAAATTGTGATTTTTGTGAAATATAACCGAAATGTGAATTTTGAAACAAAAGTTGATTTATTTATTAAATAGTTTAAATAGAGGTTTTGAATTTATTATAAAAGCTCTATATATAAGATTTATAAAATTTGATTTTTATAAATCAAAGTGATGAGATTATAAAGGAGTTTTAAAGACGTTTTAAAACGATGTTATAAATGGATTTATAAAAGGATAGAATCTAGATTTGTGAAGTTATAAAATGAATTAGTAAATAGAGAATTATAAGTAAATTTCTTATAATTTGGATTTTGGCGTGTAAATGGGATATGAATAGAATTTGTTAATAAAGTACTTTTATAAGTTGAAGATGTGATAAAATATAAATGGAATTTATAAACGTTGTTTTATAAATCCGAAAATTGACTTATTTCAATAAGTAAATTATTATAGCTTGTTAAAGGAAGTATATTCACGATTTTGGATAGTAGATAATCCTTTAAATTAAAAGTGTAGAAATGTTGAAATTGGATAACGAAGTATATTCACGATTTTGGACAGTGAACATATTATTTAATAAAATGGATATAAATTGGAGAAGTGATATTATGAAATGAAGTAATCGTTTTAAAAGATGTTTTAAAACGTGTTAAGTATCGAAAACATAGATTTCAACATTCATTGTTGAAATAGACGTTTCGAGAAATAAGGAAATGGTGGACTATAACACTGTTGTTATAGTAAATGGTTTCCGAAAGGAAATATTTTGTGTAGTATTGGGATTTATATATCTATCTAAATTCCGAATCCCTATACTAGTGATTTTGAGTCGTCGTAACGATGTTTTACGTAACATTCGTTTTGACTCAAATAAAATTTGTGAAAAAGAATGATTTCCTTAAAGGATGAAATATATACTTAATTTTGATTTAAGTATATAGAATATTTTCCAAGTGTTGAAAATAAATGATTTGTGAAATACTTATTATTAAATAAGTATAGAAATGTTTTCCAATATGAAATGAAAGGTTTGAAAATTTATCATTTAAAGATAAATTGAAAAGTGATTTGAAACTTGATTCAAATGATTAAGTGTGGAAATTATATATCTGGTAAAGATATTTTTGGAAAATAAATAATTTGGAAAATTATTTGGAATCTGATGATGTTGCACATCTTTATTGATAGTTAAATAACCGACTATCAATATTTACCTTTAAATAGGTATTTGTTGTGAATTGGATTAATTTGAATGCCACACTTATTTTTGAATAAGCGCTCACTATTCGGGTTAGCCGGGAAAGGACCATGGGGTCGTATAACCCATTCCGAATATGTGATACGTCGTAATGAATTGCATTTGATGACCGGTGTTGAAGACCGGATATTTTTGAAAACGGAAGGATTACCGTCGAGTTACTCTACATCGACTGATCTTCGATTTAGAGGTTTTATCACCCTTAGTGACGAGAAGTCCGGACGTGATTGAAAATTATCCGGAATCGCAAGGGCTTCGTGAGAAGTGCCTTCGGTTCTATTCGATCCCGGAACAGACTTGTATGGATAGTGTGTCTGACGTTACAGATTGAGATATAAAGCTGATTTCTTTCAAATACATTTCTGTTGGTGGTGGAGAATTTATTCACTTAGCTTAACACCCTTCTCTGAGACGTACGAGCTCAGTGGTTATGTAGTTGAAATTTATCAGCATTATATTCCCAATTTGGTAATGTGACATGCTGAGTGTTGCTGTGTGATGATCAGTGTTTGATCATTTGTGATATGATCATTTGTTTGATCATTTATCTTTGTGATCATAGGTTGATCATTTGTTGACCCAAGGCATGGCTTTGTGAACAAAGCGTAGCTTTGTGGACGAGACTTCGTCGGACCTCACACCCCGGAAATGGTCAAAACAGGAAGGATGCGGCAAGGTTCTAGGGAGTAGCGCCCCTTAGTGTATGTCATTCCTTCTGGATAGAGGTGGTATAATGGTATGGAGCCCAGATATTTAACCTATGTTGTTACTGCAATTTTATTACTTTGTGTTTGTTGGAAATCGAGGATCCTCGGGAAGATCGGTTACGATCGGGGGATGGCATACGCGTGTCAGTAGTTACCTATTTTTGCAGAGGTAACCCGGCCTTGTGTTGGCAGAGATCCGGTTAGGTTCTCGGGACGTCATTCCAGAGGCGTTTCCATGTGGCAATGGGAAGTTCCTTGGCCTGACCATTTGTTGGAAATCCAAAGAAACAATACGAGCCTTGTACGGTTTTAGTTGTAGAACCTGCCATTTAATATGGTAGCTATAGTAAGCATACTATAATGGTACCTATGCTGGCTAAGATTTATATTCTACTTTCGAAATGTTTTCTACACTATGCACTAATAATAATATCAAAAAGGATTTGATTTTTTCGTAGTAAGCATCTTTGACTATCATAAGGAGAAATCTGCTCCAATTCTGCGTTTGCATTGTGTGTGTGGCAGGAGGCCTTATGGTAGTCTCATTTTCCAAAAGCATTGCGAAATTGACTTTAAAATTTCCTATTGTTTGTTTTTAAATATAAGATAAACTGTTTTAAGTTCTCACACCAGTCACCATGACTGACCTGGAGTTTATTGTTTCCTTCCTAAACTCTGGGTGCCCACCAATTTCCACATGGGCAGTCTAGAGTTAGGTTATCAGGTCATTCTGGATTCGGGATGCTGTGGAGCTTATTGGCGAGCTGGATGGAGAGACGTACCAGTTGTATATGATATCATTTATTCCGCTGTGTATTCTGTATATGTGTGACGACCGCCCATGACCCCTGCACCGAACCTAGAGAAAGTGCGCTGTAAAGTGTGCCAAGCAGCCATGGACGATTGTCAAGGTAAACTAAAAACTCAGAATCTATCGTATTACTCACAGCGCATGGACAAAATACAATAGAATATATATAGTGAAGCTTCACAGAATGGAATCTCATCAATAAAACTTCATAATAGTTGGATACAAACATCTGAATAGTCAATACATCAAGCCTCACTACATATCACTCAGAGAATACAAAGCAGCGGAATATCCAGTACATATAGTAAGAAGATAATATGCAATACTCCAGCTCGCCTTCGTCATCAGCAACGTGGAAAGCAAGAACAGCACCTGTCACCTGCTACCTAGTCTGCCCGTCCCAAAATGGACGAACAGCCCAAGGCAATAAGAGTTAAAACATAAAGCCTTGAGTCAGACAACAGTCTTAGTGAGCAGTAAATTAACTAACAACATACCAAAAGAGCATAAAGGAAAAGGAATAGGAATACAACCCTCCCACTCCACCTCTTTCTACAGTGATAGCCCCCAGACACACACTAAGCAGAAGCAAGCATAGCAAAGCATACAATTTAAAGTAAAGCAATAATCACTCGAGTCAAGGGCGAGGTTTTCCAAGTACAAACCCCCAAGGCCTAAACCAAGATCAGATAAGCACCCAGAAAATACCGCTCTTGAGACCGAATGACGATACAACCAAACATCCATGACTCTGGCTATCACTGTTATCGTTGCCTCAATATCACCGTTAATTGAATGACCGGCACATTCTTTCAGCCGTCCGTCAAGGGCTAATGGAAAACCCCGGTTCTAGACATAACTCCGCACATCATCGTGACCCGTGCCTAGGACTATCGAATCTGCCCAGAGTACTTGACTATCAATCATTAGTCTTCAGGGACTATCGAATCTGCCCCACGTACTCTTGCTTTGAGCATGCTAGAACCTTCAACAACGATGAGATCTCAGCCTCCTAGTCATCCTCCTCGACGACTATTTCCATACTAGCTCAAGCGCCTCTCGAGCAAACCATTATCCTCAACTCGAATCAATTCACCGAGTTATCAACATGCTTGGAATGATCCCGTCTGGATTAGACCAAGGCTTTCTCATATCATACTTTGCCTCATCATCATCATAGCAAAGTCTCATCTCAACTTCATCATCGAATCTATCCATATGAGCTTCATCATCCGCTACATATACCACGAGCAGCTTTTCCAATTCAAGAGCCTTTCCCTTAGCTTTTGAATCATCTTCGACCATCTTGTCTAAATCAAATCATCAATCATCTAATCCATAGCAATCAATCAAGTCAAACATTAATCCAAGTAAAACAAGCATTCAAATATGATCTAATGAACAATATTAACAATAATGGCAATTTCGTAAATAAAGAGTAGAAAGTCTAACAAGCATGGAAACATGAGAAATATCTCTACAACTTGATGAATGAACTTGCATAGGTTAATCATGTAGTAAAATGGTTATCAAATCATCATGAACAATGGATCTACATGGATCTACACTTAGGTTTACAAAAATGCATGGAAATCACTAATTTAACACCAAATCAAGCCAACGATCCGATATACTCCTTTGGATCCGTGTGAGAGATAATCACCACTCACCAAATCACCAAAACAACTCAAAAGCAACACACTTCAGATCTGGACAGCGAAGGATCTAACTTGATCTATCACCAATCCGCTTCAAACGATGAAATCTCTCTTCGAAGAATGTAGATCTTCAATCTAAGCTCTTCGATCTTCGATTTGATCTTCAATATGGATGGATGGAATCACTAGATTAGAGTGGAGAAAAGAAGTGAAGAAGTGTAGAAGTCAAGCTCTCAAAATGGCAGCACTTTGTCGCTTCGAAATCCGGATCCCAAAAAGTGAGAAAAACCCTCCTATTTATAGGCTGATTTCCCCTTAGGTCGCTCGGAGTTAGGTCGTCCACGACTTAGCAGAACCTCACGATCTAAAACCCACGACCTAACAACCCTACGACTTACGACCTAGTGCAAAGCGTGCAACCTAACGACCTAAGCCCAAGCGCACTCACGACCTACCAAACCAACCTGTCTACGAGTTACGACTTAGCAGCTTAACTCCTAAGTCGCTCGCGACTTAACAACCCTTAGGTCGCTCACGACCTAACACTCAGGCAAAACCCAGTGACCTAACGCAGAGACTTCCTCGCGACCTAACCACTTAACAGAGTTATGACCTACGACTTAACTGAGACGCGACCTAACTAACTTAGGTCGCCTACGACCTAACTCAACACAAAAGCTCACGACCTAACTCTTAGCAAGGATATGACTTAACACCTTAGGTCGCTCACGACCTAACTATGCTAACTCGCTAACTCTCTTATACCGTTAGCTCTTAGGTCGCTAACCACTAGGTCGCTAACATCCTATAGATTACTAACCCTTAGGTCGCTAACTCCTATAGGTCGCCAACTCTTAAGTCGCCAACTCTTAGGTCGCTAACATCCTATAGGTCGCTCCGACCGACCTATCCTACCCCACGACTTAAGCCATCATACGATCCAACTCCTATACGACCTATCCCCAAAATCCTTAGGTCGCCAGTTTCTATAAGTCGCCTATTTCCTTAAGTCGCCTACGACTTATCCTCCTTCACGACCTAAGCCTCAACATACGACTTATCCAAATCCTTAGGTCGCCTACGACATACTCCCCTTAAGTCGTCCACTACCTTAGGTCGCTCCAACACCCTACAACCTAAGCTACCACGACTTAACTTTCTTAACTCGTCCACGACTTAGGACTTAAACATAATTCTACCCAAAATCTGAAAAGACTTAACAACGCTAAAAATTCCAGATTTTTACAAACTTTTCGATCCGTAAAAATACGGGTCGTTACAATATGGACAAGTTTATATAACTGTCCAGTGTTGTATTGTTGTTGTAAAATCTGATGATGATGTAATGTATAAAATGATATAGTTCTTTGATTTAAAGATTATTCATTTATCTATTATATGTTGTTCCGCTGCGATATGTGAGATTCTGATATTGTTTCTGTTTCTGATGTTGTTCTGTTGTTCTTCTTTCTTTTCTTCTATCTTCTTCTTCTTCTACCCTTTTCTTCTTTTTAAAACCATAACATTTCGGGTTTCCGGCATTCGATTGCTCGGCAGTTGATAAAGTGAGTATCGATGTCGAATTTTCGAAAGTCGAAAATTTTCGGGACGTTACAATAAAGGTGTGATTAATATCTTTGTAACAAAAAGTGCCTTTTCATTTCCAAATTGAAAAGAAACCCTCCTTTATTCCTTACCATGGCCGGCCACATTAAAGGAAACCAAGGCTGGTTATATGTGCTTGCTTATGGATCTTAAACATATTTAAGTTCGTCCAAAAAATTCCCATTTTAAATCCAACTTAAACGTGTACAGATATCGCATATCATTCGGAATATTTATAACTATTATAAATACATTGTTTTATCATATTCAATACATCAAATAAAATTTCATTATTAATACTTCATAAATATTAATTAATTTATAACGGTTATAAATTAATTAAATCAGGTGGTCAAAGGAATATTCAACGTTTCGGTTGTGTGACTCTTAGGTGTAACTTTTCTCAGCGATTAACATCGAGCAATTCTAATATTAAAGTTAACACGACATTTAGTAGGTGATGTGATATTTTAGTCAAATTTATCGCTTACTTGGTCTTGATAAAATCCAATTTTACTTTGTTAAGAGTTGCCTGGTAGTGAAGATTATTTACACCAATTCTCATCATCAAAATGGTATCGCTCCGGGCTTATGGAATTCGGTAATGGTCAAAATTCCAATAACATCCATTTTCAACTTTATAGTCCGAATACAAAGTCCTTGGTTCAATAATAACAATTATTATTAATCAAACTACTCTTCCTAGAGATTTTACTTTGAATTGACTTCAGTTGACCGTGATACCAACTCTATATAACCGAGGAGACGAATCCTCTTTTGAATAGTGTTTCACTTCCAATACTTTCACTAGACTCAACTATAGTCATTTGATGGAAGTCGTACTACGATTTAACTATAATCAAAGTGGAGCTTTCGTATTCAAGGTCAACGGTATTCTTAAGTCAAGCGAACT
Source organism: Allium fistulosum (assembly GCA_030737815.1). Lineage (NCBI taxonomy): Eukaryota > Viridiplantae > Streptophyta > Magnoliopsida > Asparagales > Amaryllidaceae > Allium > Allium fistulosum. The sequence goes on along the minus strand of CM060908.1, from coordinate 405,445,282 downwards.
ATGTAAATTAGTCACTTTGATATTTTCTGTTTGACCTTTGTCATATTAACCAACATAAAAATATCGAGTCAACCATTCCATAGTTATCCAATAACTATCATATAGGAATTATGCCAGCCCGCACCGGAGTTAGAGGGTAAATTTCAAAAAAAAAATCTATTTTGGAACTGTTGGGCCTATGAAGTCTAAAGTGATTTTAGATCTAATCTAAAAGGTGTTTTAAATGAAATTCTTTGTTTTATTTGATTGGTCTAGAAAATTTTGAATTTGATATTTATATAAATTAGAGTATATTAATTATACCCTTATATATGTATTCGTGTGTGAGTGTTACTTGTTAAAATTTAATTTAGAGAAAGAAACCATTCATTTCCTTCTCTTAGCTCATTCAATTAATGAGGGGATATATGGTTTTAATTAGAGAAAAGAAAATTTTTCATTTCTTTCCCTTTAATTAAATTGAATAATTTATTAAATGACATTAATGACCAAAATTATACTTAGCAAATGTTATGAGTATTTCCAAATATACTCTAGTGTAAATTATGTGATTGCAAAATATCATATCGTATATATAGTTAACGTGTACATGTTTGGATGTTGGGATTTACATCGCAACTGACACATTTTCCATTTATATATACATTGATTATCCAAAACATCATTTAAAATTATATGTATGTGTGTGTATTTGAAATTTATATATATATATGTGTGTGTGTGTGTGTGTGTGTGTGTGCATGTGTGTGTGTGTGTTGTTAATGAATCCTTTAAAAATCTATATTAATTCAACCAAGTCAACTATTATGAATTCAAGATTTATTACCAAACATGCAAAGATTTGACTTAGTAAAACAATTTAAAAATAAATCTTAATCTATAAATACAGGTAACCCATATGTATATGTTAATGAATTAAAGTAAGATAAAATATAGATATTTTATAAGTAACTATAATAATTTGCCAAAAGTATATTTTATTTACTAACAATATTAAGTTGATTTATGTTCATTTATATGTTAATACAATTTCCCTTTATTATTAGTATGTATAGATATAAAATATGTAATTTTTTTAATATATTTTCTTTATGAAACCTTTTATTGTAACATATTTTAAAATTTATTTTAACATACATATACATATATACACATATGTGTGTGTATGTATGTATGTATCATGTATGCATGCATCTTGCAATATATTTTTTTTTGAATCAATAGAAACTATCATTGGCAATTGAACAAATAAAAATACAAAAGACAAACTAATTATCAGATCCATATTTAGATCTAAATCAATAGAAATTATCAACCAAAATCATTTACTGAAATTATCAACATCAAATAAAAACCAATTTAAATGATAACATGTTGTAATACTTTAAGATCTACACTTGTATATTTATAAGGGGTAACAAATGCATATATAAATCCATCAAAATGAATCAACCAGTAGATCTACAATATCATGGAATATATAGATAAAAATAATTGAATTTACCTTGTTGATGTTGCCTTTTGATTTGCTCCTTGAATGAGGAAATCTCCTAGATCCGATTGAATTACCTCCAGAAATTGCGACAATATGAAACACCGCTTTTGTTTTTATTTTATTTTATTTTATTTTGGGAATTTTTTATGGCTTGGAGGCTAAGGATTTTCGACCAAGAATGTTAAGAATTAAAGATAGAAGCAAGGGTTTAGAGGGAGAGTGGTTAGAGAGGCAAGTGAAGGTAAGGTATTTATAGAGGGAACCTTCCTTAACCCCATTTCTTTATTTTTTAGATCCGACCATTGGATTTCAAACCTCATTTTTTTTCTTATAGCCATCTACAAATGAGGCTAGATGGGCCTTAAAATATTCCTAAAACCATTTAGTAATTAATCTATTTAAATCCAAATTAAATGTTTTATCAATACCATATATTGATACGTACGTAAATAACTTTTATATAGGCACATACCAAATACTAATGGCATTCAAACAAATCAAAATAAAAAAATTAATAATTAATATTTCAAATATTAGTTAACTTAATTAATTTATAATAATTATAAATTAATTAAATCATATGGTTTTTCAGAGTATTCATTATTACAATTGTGCGACTCAAATGTGTAAATTTAGTCAGCATGATTAATAACGAACAATTTAAATATTAACATTCACATGTCACCTTTAACTAGTGGTGTAACATTTTGGCCAAATTTATCGCTTACACATCTCCTAAGTAATATCCAATTTTACTATTATAAGCAGTACCCTAGTAATGATGATTTACACCAATTCTCTTTGTTAGAACTATATCACTTTAGACTTATGGAATTTGGTAATAGTCAAAATTCTAATATCTTCCATATTCAACTTTATAGACCAAAAACAAAATTCTTGGTTCAGTAATAACAGGTATTAATAACCGAACTACTCTGGCCAATGATTTAGTTGTGACGCCCCACCTCGAGACCTACATTAACAAAGAGTATTATTGGGTAATACTGTCTGCTAATGCAGAGAATAGGGCTGGATAGGAGCGACCATCTATAACCTTGTCTTAAATATCTATTGAATATGTCGACAAATGCCATATTTTTTTTCAAGTGGATCGACATATCCAATAAATACTTAATACAAATCCATATGTGGCTATAGGATCTATCAGAAAAAAATACAATAACTCGAATGCAAAACACATCATAAAACAGTAGATCATCACATATATATACATATACATATACATCACAGAGTACACAAAATTTGAACAAGTTATGAGAAACTTATGATGTCTCAAATTTGAAAAACCTATTTGAAAATCTCCCTTATTATAGAGAATATATAGATTTTACACTCAAAGCAGTAAAAAGTTTACCTTTGTCCAAGGCACAATGATTCAGGGATTCGCAACACTTGTATTACTCTTAGATGTACCATAATATGTGCTTTTGTTCTGTGATGTGTTTTGCAATCGAGTTATTGTATTTTGTTCTGATAGATCATATAGTCACCTATGGCTTTGTATTAGGTATTTATTAGATATGTCGATCCACTTGAAAAAAAATGGCATTTGCCGACGTTTTCAATAGATATTTAAGACAAGTATAGATGGTCGCTCCTATCCAGCCCTATTCTCTGCATTAGCAGATAGTATTACCCAGTAATACTCTTTGTTAATATAGGTCTTGGGGTGGGGCGTCACAGCTTGGTATCAAAGCTCGAATCGTTCCCGAAACTGAGTCCAAATTCTGTGATTCTTTTTCCAGTTTCAAGTATGAGTGTTAAACTATATTCCTACCCAATAATAAAGGTGATGCATATCGGCAACACAATACCCAGGTCAGTGTTTTCACTCTAAAAATCTGACCATGATACTAACCCCATATAACCGAGGAGATGGATTCTCTCTTGAATAGTGTCTCACTTTCAATACTTCCACTCGACCGAATTATAGTTTTTTAATGGATGTCATGCCTTGATTTGATTATAATCAAAGCGGAGCTTTAATATTGAAGATCGACGGTATTCTCAAGTTAAGAGAATTATGTAAATTAGTCACTTCGATATCTTCTGTTTGATCTTAATTATGTTGACCAATAGAAAACTATCGAATGAACCATTCTATGGTTATCCAATAACTATTAGTACGTAACTCCTTGGTGCCCCCAGCAGTTGTGAGTAATACACTGCCCAACATTTGAAGAGCGTTATGCACTCTAGTCTCTACGAATGCATTGATATCTAGTCTTAATAATCTTTTAACAATACTTTCTAAGAGATGGTTAGTCCAAGATGTTAAACAACAAATTTTTATTTTGGAGAAACACCATTATCATGACAATGTACATACGGTAGAAAATTATTTCAATCTATTGAGATATGGTATGCAACTAGTGAATATTTGAGATAAGAAATGAATCTTGATTTTCGAATGATTGATCCATCTAATCCAGTCCATCTGATGTCCTTTTCGGGAGCTTAAGGAAATGCATCTCAGGTACATCAATTAGTAGGAATGAGAGGATTAATGTCGGATCCCCAATAACAAATGATTGATTTACCTATTCAAAACGATATAATTATTTTATTGCAATTAATCACTTATGATTACAACACATCGTAACACTATCACAAAACATATCATTTATGTATTTTCTATTAAATATACTTTTAATTAATTAATATACACATCATATCAAGTATATAATAGAAAGAAAACATCTTTTATTTCGAACGAGAATGGTTATCGAGTTAGATATATGTAACAAATTATATAATTGTCCACAGGGTATATGCCTAACTCTATGATATTAGTATGTAACTCTTTGGTGCCCACATCAGCCATGAATAATACACAGTCCAACATTTGAAGAGCGTTAAGTATTATAGTCTCATCGGATGTATGGATGTCTAGTCTCAATACATCTTGACTATGAATATTTAAAATGATGTGCTTATCATATTGTGATATAATACACATAATTATAACTACTTGTAACTACTATCACAAACACATCATTTATAGCCTTTTTGACATACATACTTAAATTAGATAATTAGTTATGTATAACATTTTATAACAAGTATATATAACAGAAAGGAAACGCCTTTTATTCCGAACAAGATTGGTTATCGAGTTAGATTTATGTAACAAATTACATAATTGCCCCTATAACATAACCATAACTATATCAGGCCTTTCAAGAAATGTTCTCCATAGCTATGAATAAAGGATCTCATGCACTTCTACCCATATGATTTTTTCTATATTCAAGAAAAATAATCTCACTAGTTTTATGCTCCGGCTATCAAATTTCTTTTGTAATAAAAAAAATGAAGCAATAGATAAGATGCCATAACGGACATAGATCTCTCCTAGATCGAAGCACTCTACATTTCGTGTTATTTATCCTCATTTTACATTTCTAAGAATATTTTGGTGAATAACTTCCATTGAAAACCACCGCTAATTACCACTTCGATGTTGGCTAAAAATCTAGTTTGTGGCTATAATAAGAGAACTCATGTACTTGTACAAGGGGCTTGATATCTCTTTTTCAATTTTCTTTCACTTACTAAAATTCTTGAAAAATCCATTAATCTTCACTCTTGTAATGAAAAACAGTACAAATCAATAACATAAGAAACTATAGTGTACGTAGGTTTACTCTATATTATATATTATTAACTTATTTGTCCATTTCTATGTTCATATTTATCCCTTCATTTTCATTTATAATCACGTTTTTAGTAAAAACCTTCAAAAAAACCACACTTTAGTCGTTAATGTATGAATTTGAAATCTAGCCAATAATAACCATTATTAAATTACAGGTAAAGACTAAGGTTGTTATGGTAATGGTAAATTTTCCATTACCATACCATTGCCAGTCAATCAGTTGTCATTTTGAGTGAAATCGGTATACCGATTTAATCGGTACGGAAATGGTAAATTTACCATTTTTTAAGGTAAATCATCTGTAACATTTCTACAATAACAGTGGTAACGATAATTTTACCAGTTAATTTATAGCACATGTATATTCATGTAATATGCTTTATTACAGACATTTAGAACTAAACAAATGACTAAATTTAGTTCAATAATCAGGTGAAATAATGCTAAATACACTTCACTTCTTTCTCATTTATGTTGTGACAACCTGCACCTTCCGACACACCAATCTAAAGCTCGGTGTGACTTGACCTCATGTCGTGCCGAGAAATGCAGATTGTCGGGATTTTATCCTTTAACAATTCAGAGACTAATACAAGCAGATATAATATAAGATTTACTGTACTTTCAAAACTCACAGTAGAAGGAATAAAACATATAACACACAAAAATGTCCATCTCGGAAAATATTCAAATCACGGTCTCAAAAAAATCTGTATGTGGTCCAATATAGAGTACAGAAAAATATCTCTCAAAATCTGATACATGAAGCAAAATGTACTAATAAGATAGAATAATAAATGGAGAGAGTAAATATGATAAATGCATACTCCAAATAAGCTCGATTCTCCAAGTATCAAGAATGGGCAAATCACCTACTGCCTTGTCCATCTGTGGTGGGGAAAAAGAAGGAAAGAGATTAGGTCGGACAAAAGTCTGGTGAATGAGTAAAAGTTTAATATGTGATGATCATGTGCAGTTACCTTCAAAACTATTCTAAATAGCATAAGGTGTGATGCATGTGTCCGTGAATTCCTGAGGTCCAATGCCTAACGGCTCTTGTCTAACAAAAAAGATCAAACTACTAATCGAATCTCACATTAATGATCGGTCAACGTTACTAGAGTTACCCAATGAGGAAATACCGCCCGTAGGCGACTGTGGGAACCACTATCGCATAAATACCTATATCATCACTACGCTTGGAGTGGGAGAACCCTAAAATTGTAACGACCACGAATTTTTATAAATTTAAAATGATAATTAATTGGATTTTTGGATTAAAATTGTGAAATAAAATGATAAATGGATTGCGAGTTTCCCCAGATTCAAATGTATTCTGTATAAATCATTTAAGTTTAAAAATATTATAGATATTGTATATCAATGTATTATTCATTTATTCCGCTGTGTTATTTACTTAATGTTGTTATAAGCTCCGGCGACTCGGATTTGAACGGTCGAATCTACGGCATTCGAGTACGACGTAAAGTATGGATGTCGATTTTCGAACGGGCAAAACCCGGGACGTTACATTTGGTATCAGAGCTGAGGGTAAAACTTTAGCTCAGGAGTATAACACATTAAGTAGCTCATTAGAGATAGGGTGAAGTATACCCTAGAATGAGTATTTCTCAGATATCTGTCCGTACGCCTCAGTAAATTCTCTTACTATCCACTGATAGTAAGTATGAGTGCAAGAAGAGGATGAGATAGAGGACAGAGGGAATACGACTATAAATGGTCAATACCCTGTAACAACGAGGAAGCAATCCTTTTATCTATCCATCTCTTTGTTCGTCATCTTTTCTCAATTCTTCGATATTTTTTGGTCGATCCAGAAAGAAGATCTGATATATATTAATATGGAGCATAAACTCCGGATGGACTAAAATTGTTTGTATGGATGAATTGGTTGCTTTGGTTGCTATGGTTGATAGGTATAATTTAGTTTTTAAACTGAGAGTTTTGAAAATTGTATTCATAGATCTATCTATTCTTTGGGACCCAGTATATTCTACGAATGGTTAGTTATCACTTTGAACTAACCAATGCCATTGTATATTTCGTAGATCTGGATAATCCGAGTATTTTTGTGAAGAATTCAACAGATTCGTTCTTGTATCTATTATTGATATTCTGATTGGTAAGCCAAATGCAGAATAGATGTTCAATTCGATTTGATGAAACATTTTTCATCTATCTTTTTGTCTCCTTGGTAATTTCGAGGACGAAATTCTTTTAAGGGGGGAAGTCTGTAACGACCCCGAATTTTTATAAATTTAAAATGATAATTAATTGGATTTTTGGATTAAAATTGTGAAATAAAATGATAAATGGATTGCGAGTTTCCCCAGATTCAAATGTATTCTGTATAAATCATTTAAGTTTAAAAATATTATAGATATTGTATATCAATGTATTATTCATTTATTCCGCTGTGTTATTTACTTAATGTTGTTATAAGCTCCGGCGACTCGGATTTGAACGGTCGAATCTACGGCATTCGAGTACGACGTAAAGTATGGATGTCGATTTTCGAACGGGCAAAACCCGGGACGTTACAAAAATGCAAACTCGTTGTGTGACTCAACGTATGCACCAACTGTTCACCTCCTAATCCTAGTGCAAAATGCCTCTTATCGTACTGTACAGGTGTTCACCAGTACCACGCTGCATCAGGATCGTGCATACAAGAACTTCCGTTAGTACTAGGCTTCTTTACATATATTGCCACTTATCGTACTGCACTGGGCCTGACTATCCATATATAACCCCTGTTAGCACCGGGCACACTCACTAGCGTCTCCATCAGTGTTGCGCGTCCACTGCGGAACTCCCCCAAGTGTTTATTATGCGGAAATACATCGCTCTAGTCAAACTCTTAACTCCCATTTTGATATTTAACTATTACCCAAACTGCGATGACTTATTGTCCTTTGATAGGAAACTGATTTCCCTACTGTCACTAGCATGTGCTTAGCCCAAAATAGGCTCAAACAATCAATTTTTCATTTATATAATTTTTTACGAAATTATATAATTTTTATTCTTTAACTTGGGCCTTAGGCCGAGGTTAGTTCGGCAAATTTTCTTTAGGAATGGTCAATCGTTGTTCCTCTATGGTCGACCATTGGGAGTCCAGGGTCGACCGTTCGCGAGCAAAATTAGGTTTTGTGCGATTTTTAATTTGTTGATCATTTGTTATATTCTAGTTCAAGCCGTTAGCAGTAATTGGTGAGATTTAATTACTAGATGATCAGACTATGTATCGATTTTGCAATTCAATTTAGGATTTGTTAATCCAGGGTTTGTAATTTCAAGTGAAAATGGGTATATACATCAATATTCAATTAAAAGTTTACTAACAATTTCAAGTTAGGGTTTTTCATATTCAATTTGGGGTTTTATATAGTTTTATTTAGATTTCTAGGGCCCTAAATCAATTAAAATAGTTTGAATCTCGTTGTTATAATTATCTTATTAAAATTGTTCCCACTCACCTTAAATATAAGCTATTCCTATTGCTTTTGCCTGAGAATCGCCCCTCTATTCGTTAGCTCCGCTTACTCCGCCTTGATTTCAACGCTTGTTTTCTTCTAGATTATTTTTATTTGATTTTTAAGAAAATTTTAAAGTAGGGAAAGAGAAAATTTTGACAGAGTTTTTTTTACAGTATAGAGTTATATGAGAATTAGGGTTTGATTAGGCTAGTATTTATATGGTTTTTAAACTAATCTGGACGGTTAAATTTAGATTGGAGAATCTTTACAATTACCACGTTCGTTCATCAGAGCCTTCGTTGTCAGGTAATCAATCTACACTGTTCGAACACGTCACAAGAAGCTCCAAAACGCTCGATTTTTACAGCCGAATGGTAGACCGTTAATAACACTAGGTCGACCGCTACCGATCGACCTTTGACCCTTCTGGGTCGACCGTTGGCCGTGTTAATTTGTGATATTTTTATTTTTAATTTCTTATTCTATTTCCAATTCTTCTAACGTCTGTATCTTCTCCATATTAATTTCGATTACGAAGTGCTATATATGAAAATCGTCCAGAAAATCGTTACGAACGCAATAACGCAAGTTTCATAGCCAAATTCGAACGTTTGTGAAAATTTACTTTGTAGTTTTTGTTTTATTTAACATAATTTCCTTATTGAATTCTTGTTAAATTTTACGTAAATTTTCAGGGTATTACATATGTCTTTTAATAAGTTACAGTATAGATTGTATAATGAAGCAACGTTATGGTGTGAAAACATGTCAAGTTACCGATATTTTCTAGACAAACGGTAATTTATCATTACAAGTGTAGCAGTTATCAAATTATCGATATATCAGTTTTCGGTATTACCAAACCTATCGGTAACGGCAAACAATTTTAGTTTACAAGTAAAAACGGAACAATAACGGTATTTATGAAATGACAAGGGTAACTGTTACCACAACAAACCTAAAAACAATGCCCCAAAAAAAATTATGGGAATCTATTACCATCACCAAACTGTTGTCAGGTTTTAGCAGCAAGGGTTACCTAGGGATGATTTATCAGATCTAAGCAGCAAGGGTTAACTAGGGATGGTAATTAGTGCATGACATGGTGTATTTTTCATAACATCAAATCAAATGTAACATAATGAATCTTCTTTTCTTAGAAGGATGCAAGTGCATGACATGGTAGAACCCAATAGAGATAGCAATTATAGAATATAATCATTATAAGCTGTTTCAAGCACGGAGAGGAAATAGCGTATGTACAGACTATACCCTGCCAATCATACCATGATTCCAATAACAAGTGAGCTTATAGGCTCTTGACACTATTATTGCCTTCCTTCAGTGGGGAACAGCATGAAATGCTATTAATATTTCATCACCATGCACTAAGTACACTTTACTATAGAGCCCTAAAGTTAGATAGATACCACTGGTCAAATGCGATCTCAGTATCTTCAGACCTCTCACTCTAGTGGGTAACGCAACATCTGCCTGCAAACATCATACATCAGTTTTATAAGTACTGCTTTTAATGGAGTGCAGCGCAAAAGCTACAGTGTAATATCTAATGCGAGTGGCTCATGAAGCACCTGAAGAGACGAGGTATAATATAAGTCCATCTTATTATATACATGCGTGGTGTTAAGTGCATAAGACTACTCCGTGATGGTTCTGATGGATAATGCCATTGATCAATCTTTGTGCCAGTATTACTCGGTCTGGTTATCGATCGCTCTGTTGATCACTCCCTTTTCGTTTGTACTTAGCTTGATGTCAATATAAGCTAATAATCTGGACATGTTACTGCTTAAGCCTATGAACATTGAGAATAACTATATAAGTTAATAATGAAAAAGTAAGGATAATTTTAAACATTAATGAAGCAATTACTTCGTGAATAAGTTGATATGAAGGGCTGTAAATTTTGGTTGTCGAGCATGTGAGACTGAAAAATATCCCTCTATATTCCTAGTATCTTCCTTATAACACGAATTAAAACAAGAAAAAATGAATGAAATCATGCTTATCAAAGTTGTCGGATAACTTTTTATATCCCGTTCGTTTAAAAGGTGTTCGAGCTAAAACTTCGTTTAGAAATTGAAGACAACTCTATCTGATCCAATCCGATTTACGCTCCTTGTCATAATCTACATATTATTCCAACCTGTAAATTATATCATTTCCACATCAATTAATATTTTCCCTAGGACAAATTCATCGTAATAACAATTAAGTTGGATTCACATTTTACGCTCCAATCATATATTGCATCAAATTTAAAAATCGTTTCGTTTTTCATATCATAAATTAAACTTCTAAATTTTACGATAAAATGGGAATTCATTGCAATGCAAAATTAGTAATAAAATCAAATTCAAAATTTTGAAGTACAACAATGACAATTCAAGTTGTGTTTAAAATGAAGTAAACAAAAATGCAAACTAATAACATTTCAAACATCATACTCCGCCCTGAGTGCCAGAGGCCTAAAAGCTCTAGGTAAATAAAAAAAATGATGATAATAAATAGTTTAGAACACTCAATGTGCATTAAATGCATATGATGTAAACCATTAGCTTAATAAAATAAATACATATCATCTATTATACTAGTATATTAATTATACAAATTATAATTTTTATAAAAGCTGAATGAATAATTTTTGTTTGTGTATCCTTGCATATTCGTATTAATCTTTTTCAATTATCAAACTTTCATCTGAAGTATGATGATACTGCGGTGTTATTCTTAACCCTTTTTTTTTTTTTTTAATAATGATCTTAACTATTTTAGAAATAGGAAGCATAATAAGGGGCTTTGGGTTTGCAGAAATAATGTAGGGCTCATAATGAATCATGGAAATAGGGCCGAGATATTAAAGCTAACAAAGCAGAATAATATTATGGATCAAATGCGAGTGGCCGAGACCCAAAAGTCCAGCTCAATGACTAAAATAAAAAGGCTCCCGTGAAATTAAGGTGCTTCGACCCATGAATAAAGCTTGGCAAATGTATATGACCACATGTACTCCCCTTGGCTACTAAACTGTAGCGTCCCGATATGTAAAAAGGTTTTTGTTAAAAGATAAAACACGTCAGGCAAAAGTTTCCAAGCGCTACGGCCAACTTCTTGTATGGGCCTCACGTGAATATTTGGGTCATGGCCTGTGTCGTCAGAATCACTAGAGGAAATTTCAAACAATATTCTATTAAGTTTAACCTTAATATAACACGTATTATGATCATCGATACGAGCGTTACGCCATGCGTTTCGCGCTTGAATTATTTATCTATAAATTATATATATTTAATCATATTTTTACACTGAAATAATGTATAGTTAATTTTAGTTTATATTTCTTAGCTGCAAGGTATAATTTTTTATTAGTTTTAATTTTTGTTTCTATCACTACAAGGGGAAACACGTTTTCCGACGGCCAAAAGCCGTCGGCGGCCGTCGGAACCCGTCGGAACCCGTCGGAAATTGCCGTCGGAAATGGCGTTGTCGGGAAGCAGTATTTCCGACGGCTTCCGACGGAGGCTGCCGTATACATTCCCGACGGATCCAGACGGATTCCGACGGGCGTCGGAATCCGTCGGAAATCATCTGAAACAGGCCGTCGTTATCCGTCGATAACCGTCGGGAATTTTGACCAATAAGCTGTCGGGAGCCGTTGGAAGCCGTCGGAAATCTGTTGTTTTTTTTTACATTTGCTTCACATTTAGCCTTCCAACCACATTTCTCTTCCAAACATTAGAATATCAATACTGCACAATCCAATATACAATAGTCCAACTAAATATTCAAACCCAAACCACAAAATATTTAATAAACACACAAATAAATAAAATTACATCAAAATATAAATAACCATTCCAACATTAACATAATCCTAACAATAACTGTTCTACCATGTTGTTAATACACAAATTCATCAATATTCTCATACACGTTCTCATACTACCATATAACCAAATGTGTCAAACATAATTATACATAAATCAACAATTACCTACGCCGTCTATCAAATCATTCTAAGTTAAAACAAAACATACCTGAACGAACAAGAAAGCAAGTAATGAATTAATCTCCTGCAGATCCAGAGCCAGCCGAGGAAGGAAAGTGACCACCACCCTGCTGCTGCTGCTGCATGTACTCTAACAACTGTGCGGTGTGCATGGCCTGTTGGCGGTTCTGCTCCTCCAACTGGGCAACTCTAGTACGCAATTCTTCTATATCTGCAAGATCGCTCTGATGTCTACCCCGCCGTCCCCTACTCTGACTACTGGACTGCAATAATTGAAAAATAAATAAAATCCAAGTTTATTGTTTTGAAAAAGTGAAAATATCATATTTTAAGAAAAAGTAAATCCAAGTTTTATCGAACCTTCAACTCGTGCTTTTTGCCTCACTTTTTTCTTCAGATGTTTCAAATATCTATGCAAAATTAATTTATATTAACTTCATCTTTCAAATACAATTAAATTACGTTATAACATATTACATACCTCTCAAATGGATACATCCATCCATATTGGACAGGACCTCGAAGTCGTGCTTCAGCTGGGAGATGAACAGGTAAATGTTCCATCACATTAAAAAAACCTGGCGGAAATATTTTCTCTAATTTGCAAAGCAATATAGGAATGTCCACTTCAAGTTTACGTAAACGTTGCACTTTTAAAGTAGTCGAACAAAGCTCTTTGTAAAACATACTAAGCTCCGTTACTACCTTCCAAACTTTTAATGGCAGTAGTTCTTTGAACATTACGGGAAATAAATTTTCCATCATTATGTGACAGTCGTGACTTTTCATTCCGCTCAATCTACCATTTTTAAAGTCAATACATCTACGAAGATTTGATGATATCCCATCAGGAAATCTTAACCCTTCCACCCATTTTAACACAGTTTTAACTTGATTATTATCTAATTCGTAACATGCTTTGGGTTTTTTACTGTCATTTGGTTTCATATGAAGCTCAGGACGTTTGCATAATTCTTCTATATCACGTCTTGATTTCAAATCATCCTTCGTCTTCCCTTTCACATTCAAAATTGTGTTAAAAACATTATCAAATACATTTTTCTCACTGTGCATCACATCTATGTTATGGCGAAGCAGAAGATGTTTCCAATACGGCAACTCCCAAAAAATAGTTTGTTTGCACCAGTTATGAACAACTGATTTGCCTTGAATTTCTGTTTGCTCGCCCGTTTCATATATCTTTGAATAGTCCTTAACAAGTTCATATATGTCTTCGCTTGACCATATCGTCGGTGGTTGTCTGGTTTCTACTCTATTAGCTAAAAAGTTTTTCTTGTCTCCTCTGAAGGGATGATTTACATGGAGAAAATATCGATGACAGTCAAACCATGAAATTTTCTTACCATGAGGTAAAGAAAACGCTCGTGTTTCATCCATGCAATATGGACATGCTAGACGACTGGCAGTACTCCATCCCGAAAGCATTGCATAGGCAGGAAAATCACTTATAGTCCACAACAAAGAAGCAAACATACGAAAAATTTTCTTCTTGGACACATCGTATGTTTCTACTCCTTCGTTCCACAGTATTTTTAACTCCTCAATCAACGGTTGTAAATATACATCTATTCCTTGTGTCGGATCGTCGGGGCCAAGAACGACAACAGTAAGAAACATATATTGCGTTTTCATACACATCCATGGAGGTAAATTATACGGTGTGACGATAATGGGTCAGGATGAATATTTAGAACCAAATTGAGAAAATGGAGAAAAACCGTCCGTACATAATCATAATCTAACATTTCGACTCTTCGCTGCAAAATTTGGATACGTTTTATCGAAATGCTTCCATGCTTCTCCATCGGCCGGATGTGTCAACGTACCCTCTTCCTCTGTTCTCACACTATGCCACCTCATATTAGACGCAGTTACAGAAGATGCATATAATCTTTGAAGTCTTGGAGTTATGGGTAAGTAGTGCATACGCTTGTATGGAACTTCCTTCCCCTTCTTTTTTCTTGGTTTGTATCTCTCCTGGTTACAAACTTTACAATTTCTAAGGTTTACGTCTTCTTTCCAAAACAACATGCATCCTTTTAAACATGTATCTATTTTCTGATACGGTAAACCAAAAGCCGACATAAGTTTTTTAACTTCGTAGTGATTTTCACACATGTGATTATCGGGCGGCATATGCCTTTTTGCAGCTTGTACAACAGCCGTAAACCCAGCTTCAGTGATGTTGTATTTTGACTTCATCGCAATGTATTCTGCGATTACTGACAGCTGAGTGCCGCTTTTACAACCATCCCAAATAGGTTTCTTAGCTGCATCTAGTAAATCATAAATTTTTTAGCTTCAATATTTGGTTCTTCAACATTTCCATCATCGTCGTCAACTTCAACCATAGAAAACATTAATCGTGCTGCATCTTCGACCATATTTTCTATAGGGTCGTTGAAACTATTTCGTTAACGACACTTTCAGACTCTACAGAAGTATTTGCTACAACTTCTCCATGCCGATCCCAAACATAATATTCGGGTGCGAAACCGTGTTTGCACAAATGAACTTTCACAACATCTGGTAACAAATACTTCAAATGTCTACACCTACTACACGGACAACGAATTTCTGGATCGTTTCCGTTATTACTTAAAGCGAATTCAACAAACACGTTTATACCATTATAAAAATCTTCTTTTATTGAGCCCCTCAGTCCTTTTCTTTGGTACATCCATCTCCTCCGATCAACAAAATAATCAATCATTTTTCCTATTTGACAAAATGAGAAGTTCAAAATTTAATATTTATTCTGAAGAATACAAATTCGAAAAACATTATTTTCATGGTCGTATAATATTTTGAATTTAAAGAACAGCGTCACAAATTTAAAAATATTTTCAAATAGGGCACATTTTATTTTTTAACGTAACGATTTAAAAATATATATAATTTTTTTTCTTCATTGGTTAGGCATCCTACTTCCCATTACAAACACAGTAAGCATTTACATTTCGTATATTACTTCGTTTCAAACGATTCAACAAAATTTCGGCAGCATTTCCCTTTTGTTCCCTGCATTGTACACAAATGCGTGTACGCAGGAAACAAAAAAGAAAAGTTAGGCCGAAATTTTATGAACCGTTTGAGGCGAAGTAGTATACAAAATATAAATGCTTACTGTGTTCATAACTTGTCCAATACAGGGACAAATCCGACAAACATTAATATACGAGATGAATATAAATGGTCGTTTTTCAAAAAGAACGACTATTTATACAACGATCATGTACAACACTCGTCAGACGGGGCCAAAAACTCTCTAAGGGACATTTGTCAGTTACATGCGCGCATTTTACAAAAAAATACAGTTTTACTCAATGTTCACATTTACAAAAATATATATTAATTTAACACATTTATTCAACGTATTACATCAACTTAAGGCTGTTTTAACATTTTTGTCATTTTTCAATACACACAATATAATTTAGAGCAATGCATTTTTTTGTTTCATAAGTAAATACGCGCACAATATAATACTCCTAATTCATTCAATCAATTTATCTTATTCCAAATAACGTATACAATCGTCGAGTCAAGGCATACACAACAATTTACATATACACGAACAACGACAAATTATACGTATTTTTCACAATTTCACGATAAAAGATGAAATCGGTATACCATGTGATGCTATAAACTGTTATTACGCTATTGGAAACAATTGCAATCACTAATTCGTCCTAATTTATCAATTTATGCAAATCTAGAATTAGGGTAAAAACTGAATTTTTCACAAAAATAAGAGATTATACCTGAGATTAAGAGTAACGGAGGTTGATTAGGGAGCCTTGGAAGATCCGGAAGCTAGAAATTAGGGATTGGAAGTTTGGAGGTTGAATTTGGAGGTTTTTTGGGTGGATTTTCGTATGAAGAGGAGGAGGAAGATGGCTCTCGGCTGAAGGTATAATCGCAAATTTCCGACGGCTTCCGACGGCCGCCGACGGCCCGTCGGAAACCGTCGGAAAATTGCCGTCGGAAGCCGTCGCCCCATGCCGCCGGTTTTAAGCCTTTTTCTAGTAGTGTATTATTATTTAAGAAAGAATGAATTTGTAAAATAAGTTTATTTGTTAGATTCTATTTTTAAATGGTATAATTTGATTTGGTGATGTTTAGATATGGGCGTTTTGAATTGGTAAAGAAAATTATTTTTAGATCCTTTTTACGTGATATTAATATATTTTTTTTGAGATCATGGGGAACCTTAAGATCATGGTATTCATTGATACTCATTTAAGTAAACCTCACGCCGTGTGTCTACCCCGCTTTTATTTAGTCGTCGCACACGGATGCGTAATGTTGAAACTCCCACTGATGGTTTGGCGCTGGGATTCGAACCTGCCCGGACACAGTCCTTTGGTTCCCATCTCCCAGCTCCCAAACCAACCGAGCTACGAACGGCGGGTTACGTGATATTAATATTTGACTTGATAATATTTGTAGATGGACATTTTTAATTAGTAAAGTAAGTTTATTTATTAGATCTTATTTTTAACGATAGTGAGATTTTAATATTATCTATAGAGGGACGTTTTTGATAGTTTTACAAAAAAGCATTTTTAATTGGCAAAGGAAGTTTATTTATTAGACCATATTTTTAAGTTATATTAAGATTTAATATAGGTAAAGGGACATTTTTGGTAGTTCACGCTTTACACCAAAAAAAGGTGACACCAAATATATTACAACTATTAATAAAGATAGGGATTAACTCAACTCTCCCTATAATTAGATAAGAGTTTGAAATCTCAATTTTCTACTTTATTCGTTATTTTCTGGAATAAATTTGTCCAGTCAGCATAATGTAAGTAATTGCTTAATAAAGACACCCCAAATATCTCACAAACAGACTGCCCATAATGATTTGCAGTGTGTCAAGTATGTCCGCCTATTGGTTGCACTGTCATTAAAATAAATAGTAGATTTCAAAGCGCTTATTTGCTGTCCAGTGGTATTTTTCAACTGGTTTAGAATGCCCCTTAAGGTTTCTGCACTTTTCATATCTAAGCCAACAAAGAAAATAGCATCATCTGCATATAACAAATGAGAAATAAATGGTTGCACTTTTGATATAGGTGTTAGGGAGTCAATTTTAACTATTTCTAGCCATAAGGACATATATTCTGTTGCTATATAGAATAAAATAGATTGACCGGGGATCCCCTTGCTTTAATCCTCTATTTGAGCTTATGAACCTGTTGACTAAAGATTTAGCCAATCTTAGAATTAGACTAACTAGCAAAGGTTACTTGCTATCATTAGAAAGTTAGAAATGAAAATGAGGATAAAACAAAAGCAATTAAAGCAAATGACACCAAATATAGAGTGGTTCAGCAAGTTTGCCTACGTTCACTATGAAGTTCTCTTACTATTTAGCTCTTTTACAACAAGGAAGAATTAGAAGTAAACAATAAGAAAAAAGAGGAATGACTTAAGACTACTGCTAATCTTGTGAACTTTCAGTATTAAGAGCTATGGATTGTGTATTATCTTCTAGATGCTTATGTTTTTCAACCATATGTTTTTCAACCGTATGTTTTCCAACCATATCTTTTCCAACCCATTTAAAGTGGTAATATGTGAGGTATTTATAGTAGTTGAAGTTGATAGTAGACAGTTGAGATCATGTTGTAGAACGCTCGACCATTGATCTCATTGCAAGGGCAGATGTTTGACAATTGTAAAGTGTGTCAGAAGATGGACGGCAGATGAAAATATACTCATTTCCTCTCTGTACCAAGTGTATGCTTGCATTAAATGCGCACTAGATGCTTATGGTAAGCCACATCGAGTCAGTGGCCTCACTAGTAGTGCTTTTGATGAGTGGATGGACAGTTTTGTCGTGCACTTGGGCGCTATGTGGTTGAGCTGACTGAGTTAGCCGACCGACTATCGGCAATACGGAAAAGACTTGGAATTTTGTTGAGGACGGATGAGAAGATGGCATTTTTCCGAGAGCAGGCTTCTTGGGACCAGTCGTAAGCGGCTATACTGAAGCCGGGCTAAGGACGGGTCACGTTTGAGCCAATGTTTTGAGATGTGTCACCTGAGAGGCGGGCTTAGAGACGTGCCAACCGTCAACTGACGTAGCACTAGGGGAGAATGCTGTCTTGGGCTATGCTAAAAGAAGGTTGACATGCCAATATCGAGTCGAGCCTGACTGGTCTTGGATGGGTTGGGTCCAGATCTTGCCTAAGTATAAAGGTTGCTTGAGGATGAAACGACCGAGCCTCATCTTGGCTCCTTGTTGAGGAGAAAGACCAGTTTGAGACCAACATGGGCTTGGTCCGGCCTTTGTAGGCTGGTGGTAGATCAATTGGGTCGGCTTTGATTGGGTCATACTGTCTTTAATTGGCCTGCTAACTACTTGCAAGAAAATTGAGAAACAGAACACTTTAGGCTGGCAATTCAATAACAATAAAAATGTTGGTGTAGATATTCATTAATAAATCAGACTAATCATGTTTGTAGGGAAACCCATTTTCAAAAGCATTGCACATATAAATTCTATGTTTATCATGTCATATGCTTTTTGTAAATCTACTTTAGCACAAAATTTCTTCACCCCTTTTTTTCTTAAAGTTTTTAATTAGCTATTGGGCTAGTAATATGTTTTCAGCAATAGATCTAGTAGGGATAAAAGCAGACTGAGCATTGGAAATCAGATGTCTTAGAAACCACTTTATCCTGAAACAATAATCTTTGCAATTATTTTGTAAAGCACATTGTAACAAGCTATGGGTCCATAATAAATAATAGAGATAGCCTTATTTTTTTTCTATCACAAGAGTGATAAATATATGATTTTGCCCCAATGGCAATTTTTGTATCGAACACTTCCATAAGTGCTTCTGTAATTAGCTCTTTCTATTCGTCCTAATGCAACTTATAGAATTTTGTGGTAAAACCATTTGGACTAGAAGATTTGTCATCATGTATTGAGAACAATGCTACTTTGAATTCTTCTGCAATAATCATCCGAGATAAGTATTCTTTCCCTTGATTATTTATTCCTTTCCTACAGTTTATTTCAATGTTTGGAAGAACGTTATCTCCTTCTCCATTATACAGTTGAACGTAGTATTGTACTGCCTATTGTTCTATTTTCTTATTATCATATGATAACCATCCCTCTTGATTAGTAGTGCATGAATGTTGTTTCTATATCTCCTCATCGACATTTTTGCATAGAAGAATCTTAAGTTCTTATCCTCATGAGTTAGCTAGTCCACCTTTGATTATTTCCTACAATTCGAATAGTCTATGTGCATCATATTATGTAGTTGTTCTCCTTTGCTCACCATATTCTTATATATACTCACATCCTAAGGTTAGTTATCTAACTGCAAACAATAGGTCATTGAAGTCTTCTTCAAGTTTGACAACGTTAATGTCATGTCTCTCTCTGGTTTTATTCCATTTCCTCAATTCCAGTTTTGTGGCTTTCAGTTTGTGCACAAGATTATGTATCTTATTCCCCCAAGTTGTTTGTTGCATGCCTATAGTTATTGATTGGAAAAATCTCTCTGATTGTGCCAATTGTTAACATGTTTAAATGGTCTCCCTTTATTAATACAATTATTATAAAACTGTGATAATACAGAAGTGTGATCACTTAGACTCGAAGACAGTGTAATTGTCTTTATATTCCTGAATAAAGTCAACTTTATCATTTAAGAGAACTTTATCAATATTTGTTGTTATCCCTCTCCATCTCTAAGTGAACTGGAATCCTTGTAGACTAGCTTCCAGCAATCCACATTGCATAATACAGTTTGAGAAGCCCTTCATATGTAAAAAAAGGAATGCAGCTTCCATCAATTTTGCCTTTGAAAGAGAGTACATTGTTGAAATCTCCAGATAATAACCAAGCTTTATCTATAAGTGGTGAATCTGCTATAATCTGTTCACATAACCTTTCTCTTTCTGCATAAGTATTGCTTACATACACAATAGTTATATACAGCTGAAAACTGCCAGAATTAGTAACCTTATGTCTAATATGTTTCTGACTTTTAGTTAGCACTATTAAATTCCAGACTTCTTTATCATAAACAATGATTATTCTACATTTTGCATTGTTCTCGCTGTTTTGTATATAATTCCAGGAAGTCCAAAGTTTATTAGTGAACTTTTCTATTTTATAAGTTGATAATTTTGTCTCTACCAAACCAACTAAAGTTGGCTTGTATTTAAAGAGGAACTAAAGGATTTATGCCATCTTTGCATCTTCATTCATTCCTCTTACATTCCATGTGATCAATGTCATTTCTATATTAGTTTGCTCCTTGTTTGTCTTTTAGGAGGAGCTTTGGAGCTTGAGGATTTATTTTTCTCATGGTCTTTCCGATGCTGGTTGCAATTTCATGAACATACCCTGGATCTTCCTCGACCATATGGTCCACATTTTGGTCTTTTGGTGCTGATATTTCTTCTCGAATGTAAACTGATATATTTTCCACTATAGTAGCTCATTGAAATTCATCAATTGCTGGCTTATATTCGTCTTCACTATAGTCTATCGTCTGATTATTTGGATTGTCATTTTGATTGTGTTCTATTGCTCTCCATATGTAGGAATATTCTCCGTTGTTGGTTTGGCATTGCTGGTACTGCACTTAGTGTCCATATTGATCTCATGTTAAAGGGGGTCAAATTTATTAGTAAGTTTAATTCTCTTGTATTTCTCATTGTTAACAGGCATTTCAGAGGATGTATACTTTTCTGGTGGGGACATTGGTTGTGCTAATTCCTTTTGGTTTGATTCCTTTTCATAATGTTCTCCAGTGGCTTGATTAT
This sequence comes from Allium fistulosum, assembly GCA_030737815.1. Classification (NCBI taxonomy): domain Eukaryota; kingdom Viridiplantae; phylum Streptophyta; class Magnoliopsida; order Asparagales; family Amaryllidaceae; genus Allium; species Allium fistulosum. The sequence goes on along the minus strand of CM060908.1, from coordinate 405,423,746 downwards.
TTGCCATTTTTATTACTTGTTTGATGCTTAGTTTGCTTGGGTACCCATGTAGGAATAGGCTTATAAGAACATGTTCATCACCATGATCGAATACTTCACATATACTATAAACTGCTGGTTTGTAGTCATACATTAAAGGTACACTTTTTATTTTGGCATCGTATATTTCGACCACAAATATCGATATAAGTTCTGAATTATATTCAAATTCCACTTAAATCTTTTCATATTTCATAAATCTGCAAACTGGGTGTAACTTATGGGGATTCCAATCATGCTCACAATATGACACAGTGCTTCATGATCCCAGAATTCAAGATCCAAATCATGTAACTTAATCCATATATGTAAGGATATGAAGTATTATTTATCATACAACATACTAGTAGTCCATTTTTCAATAGTAATCTTTTGGAAGTCGTGATTTAGAGGCTAGTCCTTTCGGCTTATGCTTAGCCCTTTTATTGTCCATGCTAGGCACCTTAGCTTCCACAAAAAGCTTTCCTTTCAAAGAATATCGAGTTTCATTTCGTATTTGGGAGTGGCTAAAAATATTTTCCCACTTTCTAGCGAATCATTCAAAGTCCTATATCATTTCTCTTTCAAAAATGGTCCCCTTAGCTTTGAGTTGAATCTCTTTTCTTATCTTTGAGAAATATTATCTCTTTTGCATTGCTTTCCTAGAGCAAAGATTGGGGATGGCCCTAGATGAAACGAATTCAAGCTCCATTTATCTAGGTTATAAGATGCTGCTTGTCTTCTTTTATTTTCCATAACCTTAAATGCCCTGATTCTTAACACTTGTTCTTCGTGAAGCTGAGGATTATTAATAATTGGATTACCGACCTAACAATTTAGGGCTCAGATGATCCTTGTTCGGAGAATTTCCTTCGATTAATTTCCATAACTAAGTAAGACTTAGTTGGTGTGGTTGATTGGTGTTAGGAACCAAGATAGGCTAATTTGAATAGGATAACTAAGTAAGACTTAAATAATTTGGAATGGAATAGCTAAGTAAGACTTAATGTCACTTAGGATTTTAACGGAGTCGAAGGTTCAAGCCCTTCTTCTAGTGCCAAAATATCAACGAATAAATTCTTTAACCAAAAAATGTGAGAAAGTAGTGCAACTCAAAGAGAGGCCTTATTGAGGCTTGTCGAAGTCATATCATTAAAGTTTAAGTCATATATGCTATGCAATTGCTCAATTTCCATTTCCTTATGTGTAGAAGATTCTCGTACTACAATTGGCTGAAATCCTAAAATTAATTTATGGTTTGTAAGACTAAAAATTGTAAGAAGTGGTAGGAGAAAGAAAATCACCCTAAAACGGCACCCCTAAGGTCGTATTTATAGAGGTGGCACAAGGCCACTTCACCTTCCAGGACTTCAACATGCTCGACTTCGGTGGTGTCAACCTAACATTAACTTCGTTGCCGAAGAGACGACATTGTCCTGCTCTCAGTGTCTTCGACACACTTCAGCATTGGTGTCATCGAAAGTGTTGGTAGTAGCTTTGGTGAGCTTCATGTGACTATGGGCTAGGTCTCCACTTCACACTATGTATGCAGTAACTAAAATCTGCGGCATTGACATCTTCGTGGATATTAACGACTTCATGGATAACAATCATAAGGCAGCGTTGATGACTTCGTGGATATCGATGACATTCGCCATCAATACCACTTCGTATAAACACGCAGTGTCCTCCAGACCTGATGGAACACGCCATATAATAGATGAAGTGTGATGTTGAACATTAACAAAGAGAGGTATAACTTTCCATTCCTTTGACGTCATTGTAGAACAGCATCTTCGAAGTGCGACTCCACTTGATTACGAAGTCAATGGCCTTCAAGGTTATTGTAGATGAGCCTACTTTGGTTATGATAAGTGAGTAGCGGTGCCATTAGTACATTGATGGTGGTATATCTTCGACAATGATAATGACATGGATGAAGTTCGACTCCATGTTATGAATGGTGGTGTCGATAGAACTGTGCATCAACTATATATGTTGTAGTTACTTCGACACTCATTGTTGGCTTACGAAGTGAACTACATTTGACCTCTTCGCTCTTTACGGCACTATATTTATACTATTATTTGATGAAGTGTGGCACCCGATCTCTTCGATACTAACCTATAAGTACTTCACTGGTTATATGTCTTTGATGGTATTCTTTGTAATCGACGTAAACGAAGAGCGGTGTTCCATCATGAATGACGGCGTCAGACCCTTATCACATTTTGCACATCTTTGAAGTCAATCATGGTGATAACACCCTTATCTTCTTTTATTGACGAAGCGCTGCATGTAGAATATACTAGTGTATGATTTTTGTTTGATGATAATTAACATATATATATTCGTTTAAATGTATTTGTTACTGTACTATTTTATTTTTCCACATAATTAAATAAATATTTGTTGAATAAAATAAATAACTCGGAATTCTTATTTAAACAAATATTTTATTCAAACAAATATTTTATTACAAATTCAAATAGTACAAATTTAAGCTCTAACTATATTTACACAATTCCAAATACAAGTTTCAAATACAACACAATTTTCACTATACAATTTTACATACATATTTCACCTTACTATATATTCACTCATCACTCATATTTGATCTTCAACTCTGTTCCAACCTGTATCCAACATCTAAACTATCTGCTAAATAAAAACTGACATAGTAAAATTGTAAAAGAAATACTTTGCAGTGCACAAAGAAGTGTGTATGTGTGTTTGAAAATATTGTTTGCCTCAGTTATTGGGTTTTTTCGCCATCATTTTTCTATTTCAAACTACAATAAAAAAATATGCGAATAACTTGTGACATGCACTGTGTATCACTATACATGCCAAAAGGTCGTGCACACCGAGATACACTTGCTTGTTAAAATTGCAGGGACATGTGAGCACAAGGTCAAACCCAAGCCAAGACTGGATTCAACTCAAGTGCAATGCAAACACAAACCAAAACTAACTAAGGTCAGTCCAGGCAAACCATGGACCAAAGCGCACCAGACATGTACAAAGTATAAAGCAAAAGCAGAAACCACACAAGCAAAGCTTCAGTCATGCTCAGGTCCAAATTGGTTAACAGTAATGCAAAGCAACAACGGGCATGAACACACTTGAATAACAAGTTCACATGCAACCAGACTTCAAATGGAACCAGACGAAAACAACAAAGAATAACAATATGTTCAGTTTCAACATGTATATGAAGTTCAGTTTCAAATGCAACCAGACTTCAAATGCATCCAGACTTCAAATGGCACAAGAAAAGCACTTGAATAACAAGAATAACAATCAGGTTCAGTTTCAACATGTATATGAAAATATACAACATGTTCAAACAAAATCAGAATACAAGGCCAAGTACAGAGCAGAATCACCATGCAGTGCATATATACAAAGTGGTGCATGCAATAAGATCAACCCAGCATACATTGAATAGAATACAAGGAAATGGACATGGAACTCGACCAGCAAATAGCACAGAATTTATGGACAGAGAATACAAGTGCACTAGACACAGCAATGTCAGAAAGCAAGCACTCGAAGTGGATAGAGCATAGGCATAACAATCACACACAAACATACTCAAGCAAGGCAACATAGGGTGACACACAAACATACTCAATAAGGAAATGCAAGGCTAACATCCAAGACTCCAAGTCAAGGTCAATGAAATGGCCAAAAAAAAGGACACTGTTGAAGTGTTCAAAAAAATCGAAAATTATCAGTAGTAGTTTGACAAAGTAACAGAGCATTCAAAGGATGAAAAAGTCAAAAACATATCAGAATCCTAAACAAAGCAGAGAACAAATTCAGGAAGGAGTAGAAAAAGTCGCAGAGGACTTCATGATGAACAAATCAGACTTTAGGAAGTCAAAATTAATCCAAAATCAATATATATATCTCAAATTCAAATGCCAAGCTGTAAGCGAATGATGAACAAGTCGTAGGCAGCAAAGAACAGAACCAATTCAAATATATCTAAAATTCAAATGCCAAGCTGCAATCGAAGGATGAACAGGTCAGAGATGAACAAGTCATACTTCAGAGATCGTTCGATCAGAAATCAACATAAGTACTAAAATCACGAAGAATTCAAATCAAAACAACACAAACGAAAATTTAGGGATTTTATCCTTATTTAAACTCGTATCATCATTGGCAGAACATAGAAAGTCAAGTTACTAGCAAGATAATTAAAAATAGTAAATTTAAAATCATACCAAAGACATAACTGAAGAAGTGCTCGACTCAATTGAAGCGACCGAGTGCAATCAAAGCTAGGGAATCGATTGACGAAGCAAATCAAAGTGAAATCATCACTTCAATCGATCAATTTGAATCGGCGTGTTCAATCAGAAGGAACCCTAATTTCAGAAGCCGACGTGGATGAGCAGGAAGCAATATAAAATGGGAAAATTCGTTTATCTCTTTTTATTTTTGGACCGCAATTGTTAATTGGGCCTAGAATTAGGGTTTTTATTTATTTTTTAGTACTTTTGTTTGTTTTTTATTTTTCATTTAAGTCAAACTCTAGATTTTTGTAGTTCGAGAGTTCGCAACTCAGTGGCTGAGTTGTGGCAGAGTTTTGAGCTTAGAGTTAGGTTAATTGAGTTAGCGGGTATCGTAAGTTTACGTATTTTTGTAAGCGACTGATTACTTAATTTCTAGTAGAAACCTTAGGGGCAGCACGTAGGCAGGTTTTTGCCGAAGCTAGGTAAAACTGTGTGTGATCTTTACTATATTGCTTTCTGTTTTAAAATTTATTTCCACATTAATTTTTAGTAGACCCTATTCACCCCCTCCCTCTAGGGTGAAAACGATCCTACAAGTGGTACCAGAGCTAGGATCAAAAATCATTTTTTGTTAAATTCTTTTTATTTTTTCTTTCAGTGGCTTCTTTTGATAATGCTTTTGCTGAAGGTCATTCCATAGCTAGACCACCCATGTTCAATGGTGAATATGCATATTGGAAAACTAGAATGAAAATTTTTCTGAAAACCATAGATGCATGGAATATTGTTGAAACAGGGTATAGCACACCAACAGTAATGGTAGACAATCAAGAAGTTGATAAACCTATGGATCAATGGACAGATCTTGAAAATAAACTGCAAACTGCTAATGCTAAAGCTATGAATTCTATTATTTGTTCATTAGATCAAATTGAATTTAACCGTGTCTCATATTGTCCAACTGCGCAGGAAATCTGGCACACGCTTGAAGTGACTCATGAAAGAACCTTCCAAGTTAAAGAATCTCGCCTTGCCATGCTTAGTAGCGAGTACGAGAACTTCACAATGGTAAAGGATGAAAGTGTCAAAGAAATGTATGGACGAATTTATAATCTTGTATACAAATCAAAATCCATAGGAAGACCATACACAGAACTGGAAATAGTCTGAAAGATCCTCAGAATTCTTCCAAGAAATTTTGAAGCAAAGGTGACTACCATCCAAGAATCAAAGGATCTGAAACAGGTTAAAGTTGAAGACCTTATCGGAAACCTCACCACTTATGATCTGGAAATCAAATTCAAGGAAGAACGTGAAGGAGGAGATACGCGAAAGAAAACAATAACTCTTAAAGGAACGATGGAAAGTGAAGATGATGATGATGATGATGAAGGAGCAGCTAAACTAGCACTGATAATAAAGAGGATTCAAAAGGTGGAACCGAAAATATGGAAATCCAGCCCAAAATCAACAACTAAAGAGCAAAATCATCAAGTTCTAGACAACTTAGAAAAGCAAGAGGTCATTTGTCACAAGTACAATAAACCTGGTCATATCACGCCAAATTATCCTTAAAATCGATTCAGCAAAGGAAAGAAACCGAAAAGGAAAAGTTTTGCAGCGACTTGGGATGAAAGTGATGAAGATGATGATGAAAGCACTGGCAGTGAGACTGGAAAAGCGAATTTGTGTTTTTTAGGAGAAACAAGTGACAACGATGATGACGAGCCAAGCGAGGTATCAAAACTTACTCACCCGCAATTACTTATATATTTTCATGAAGTAAATAGTTGTTTTGAAAGACTTAGAGAGATGTACGCTAAAATTGAATCACAAAAGGATAGTTTGATAAAAATTAATATGCAGCTTGATCAAATGGTTCAAAACTATAGAAAAAAGAGCCCTAAGTGTGATAAGTGGCCATCATTAGAAGAGGAAATAAAAAATCAAAAACTAAAATTAAATCACTTGAAAATGAAATTCTAATTTTGAAAGAAAGTGAAATACTATGAGAGAAAATTCTATTAAAAAGTGCACTTTATTATTGAATGAAAATGAATCTCTCAAGTCACAAGTCCAACAATTTTCTACAACTTTAGGAAAATTCTCCAAAGGAGAAAGATCACTAAATATGCTATTAGGAAAACAAACTGTTAATACTATTAAATAAGGACTTTGGTATACTCAAACTGAAAATGGTAGAAGTGAAACTAATCATGTCAACTCTAAGTGCACGATTTGTGAAAAAATTGGATATAATCAAAAGAATTGTTGTTATAGACCCAAACACACGAAAACCATACCAATTTAGGTTCCTAAAGGCACGAATGTAAAATCCCTTAAAATCAAACAAATCTGGGTGCCCTGTTCCTATGTCTTCTGGCTTCAGATTTCGAGTACCTGTTTAATTTACAATGTTTTCTCTCTCCCTCTCACTTAATTAAATTATAATTTTCTTTCATCCATAACTATTAAATTAGCATATAAGTATATAGATCTGCTGGTTGCTCAAAGTGATTGTGATTTCGTCCTGGACAAATAAGACATTGCTTCAGTATGAAGTCAGATTAGAAGATTCTAAGGAACTAACTCAAATGAGGACAAAGGAGGCTGTATCTTTTGGATTACTAAAGACTTATCTTGTTTAAGTGTCGTGTAACGACCCGCTATTTTGGACCATTCAAATCGACAATAAATCCACAAATGTTGGACTTGAATAATTCAAAACAATAGATTGTTAATTTAAATTTGGCAAAACTCAGCATATATAGTAAATAAATCAATCACAGAATCACAGACACAGAGTAATACAATAATACGCAGCGGAAAAGATAAAATAGTAGTTCATGAAGCTACTATATAAACATCAGAGTTAAAATAAAATACAACAGAATATCTCAAATACAGTGAAGTCTTCAGTACGAATAGATGACCTCTCTGAACAAATCAACTGGAAAAGCTAAAAGCTGAATCGATAGTTGGATCTCCAAATGAAGCTCCAAACTCCAAGGGTGAGTCTCAAATGCTGTATCACTCAGTCTGACCCGAGCGTAAAGCAAAACACAAAACACTCGAGTCAGGATTAACATTCTTATACTAATAAATCCAACTCAAGTGAAATATCAACTGAAATACAAGTAACTTAAAGGATGTTTGGGATAACCATCCTTTAAGGATCTGCGGAACTATCTACAAGGTGGAAATATACACTATAACACCGTGGTCATTTCAAATAAATTTATACTTCAAAACCAAAATATCATTTTCATTTCAAAAATATCTATTTTCCAAAATAGTGTATATACATTAAATAATTTAAAAAGTAAAGTATTCATAATTTCCTCAAGTCTCACAAATCGATTCAAATTAACTCAAATTCCAAATTCAAATTTATTCAAAGCTCAATTCATCAATTCAATTCAGTTCTAAATATACCATTTAAATTTTCAATATATTTCAAAGCTTTAATATTCAACATTTTCAAAGTTAAATTTAACAGTTTCATATAGCTCTTGATTTAACTTTATTATTATTTAATCAGGGAATATTCACTTAATAAATTCAATATCATTTAACTAGCCTTAAATTTCATTTTTACTAAATATTTCCTTAAATTTTTTTAAATAAGAAATATTCATTAAATTATTTAAATTAAACTCAAGTTATAAATCATATCTTAAATCTCAATTTCAATAAGTTTCAAATCAGTTTAATTAAATAAAATTCTTTAATGAATAAAATTTCAACTAAATTCAAATTATCTTCCAACCTTAACTTATTCAAATTATTACCAAAAATCTATTTTGAAATATAAATTTTTATACTTAAACATATTATATGTATTAAATCCATCTTAATTAAATTAAATATCATTATTTAATCTATATATATCATTACTATTTATATGTAATAATTTAAGAATCAACATTTATTAGAACCATATATTTCTTTCCAAAATCCATAGAATTTATTTTCAAAATATTCATATATATGGACCAACGGTGTATGTATATAATTCTATCATATGGTTAAGTGATACGGATATTTATCATTTCAATCCGTAATTTAAATATATACGGGTAGATATCATTTCGACCCGTAATCCCAATTCAATTCAAATGAAAATCGCTTGGGTTTATCATTTCAACCCATAACGATTTCCTCCTATTCTAAAGTCCGTTCGGGTATGTATCATTTCAACCCATAGTGAATTCTATACTAACAGGGAACTTGCAGTGTGATAACAAATAATATAAAATACGACAACAGGCATATATCATCAATAACAAAATAAATATAAACAATAGGATATGGTGTCATATCCCACAGGTGAACAGTTACAGATAATAACATATATAACAATTTAAATAACTACAGCAACATATTTCAATTGTCGTTTCAATTGAAATCAAATTTAATAAATATAAGAACGTGAATCGTGAGTGATTTCTCACCTTTCGAGGCTAGAGAGATTAGACTACGCGACGGGTTACGAATCCAAACCAAATTTCAAAGCAAGCAAGATGGCACGAGTTTGACGATCAAAGCTGATGACAAGGAATTAAAGAAACTGAATTAGAACTGGATCGATGATGATAAATTAGTATAACTGAACTGATATATAACTGTATATGAAGTCATGCTTTTAACTTTCAAACATATATTAAGTTAAATATATATACGTTTCAAAATCCATTGTTTTTAAATTAAAACTCAAATTTTGAAGTCAAACATATATCTATAATGATAAATTTTGAATCAATACATTTAAACTTAACAGTTTAACATATATGTTTATATAACTTATGAAATCAACTGACAAACCAAAACTTAAGACTGTTATACATAGATATACACACGATAAGTTATATTTAAAATAAGTTATATTTAAAACAATAGCTATACATATATACTCTTGACCCAATACAGTACAATAAATCACTTCTTAAAACTATTATATTAAATGTATATTATCCATATACTTATATAACTGATATATAATTCAGGAACCATATATATATGTATATAAACTTAACTATAAAAGAGAAAAGTATAAAACCAAATCAACACTGTAAAACATATATACATAACATACCTTTCAAATCAAGCATGTAACAAGAACTAATACTTATGTAACATATAACTGGGATGTCATATTATATACCACTTAATATAACTTGTAAAAACTTATCAATACCACTGACATAAATATAAATATATAATATAAATATATTAGAACTAAATTTTCTTTGATTCAGAACCCACATTTTTCTTTCAAAATCAATTTTCCAAACAAATATTCACAGCCTCAGTAAGCTTATTTTATTATCTACACATATATTGCATATATTTATAAAACTTATATGTATTAGACTTATAATATACAAAATATATATAAGGTATATCTTGGCTAAAACATATCCTATGTGCTGTGCTTATTTATATATATGCGAATGTATCATCCATCTCAAAGCAAAGAAATCGGAGCACACGGATGACAGTAGTTTTCTTCAAGTAGTCTTTATAATAAAACCAAACTCATATAGATCCAACAGCATAACTAATATATATAAATATAGGACATATAATTTACACATAGAAGAAAATCTGTTGTAATACAATACCAAATTTAAACTTTTGAAACACAAATATAGTAAAATTATATACTTTGAAAACATCATTAGGTAGGTACATCTATCTACGAAAAGTAATATTAGCAAAGTAATACTTATAAACATCATATTTTATAATTATACTTTGTAACTATCACGGTATATATATATATATATAAACGAATCAACAGCCAGTTCATAAGTAGCTAGAATATTTGTTGTAACATAAATTTTCCTGTAAACATATATATTATATATATATATATACTTACTATCAAATACAATATATACGCCATGATCTATAGAGAAACTGGGATGAAAGGAGATGGCTATTGGTGGAGGTAACTGGCTCGGCATAGGAGAGTGAGGAGCGAAAGGTTTAAGCTATGATGAGGCGGCGGGAGGAGCAGCACCGCGTGCATGGAGGTGTGTTATTCAGGCGGTGGATGCGGAGGCTGAAGGTTGCGTGCGGGTTCACGTGCAGGTGGAGGCACGGCAAGGAGAGGGTTTCGGTCATGGGTAGAGGGGTTGCACGAGGTGGAGGAAGGGAGGGATGATGGAGGGAGACTCGGCCTGACAGTGAGTTAGAGGAGAAGTTGCATGGGTTTGCTGACGAGGTGGAGGAAAGTAGAAATTTTATATATGTTTTTTTTTCAGGCATGGCCGGTCAAAATGGAAGAAAAGAGCAAGGAACGAAAAGTGGTAGAGGAAGTGTACCGTTTGCTTGCCTTTATTTGCCTTCACTGGAAAAATTAGTAACAGAAAAGAAGTGGAAACGAAAAGAAGATCTGTAGAGGAAGTTAACATGCTTTTCATAAATATAGGCTTGAATAGGAAATGAACAGGAAGGTAACAAATGACAGAGCAAAAATATATATATATTTTAAAGGAATGGCAACGGTACTCCCTAGATTCAGCTGAAAAAATAAAGCAATTGTAACAGTGGAGTCCCCTGATTTGGTACAAATGAAATTATTAAAGCAGCTGATTGGATAGTACGTTTCAAACTTTGAAACCAAAGGAGAATTAACGGTCACAATTAAAGGTACCGTTACAATGAACAGTTTATTCCTTTCGGCGTGTATCGGATCTCAAAATGCAGAGTTGAATATACCGTGGAGATCAGTATGACGAGACGATCAAAACGGTACACAGATATTAGTGGCACGATCATCCGATCAAAAGTCGATGATCGGTACCGAAAATGCTGCTATTTTGCCAGAATTAAGATAAACGGAGCAGTAGAAGTCCAAATTTGGAAAAACGAAAGATGACATCTCACTCAGAAGAAGATTTAGAAATTTACTGTATAAAAATATTCAAGTTTGGAAAACATTTTATTACCGACAATTATTAACTGATTTGAGTTTGAATAAAATTATACAATAAAATAAACTTCAATATTATCGGATGAAAATTTACCAGTTGCTATATTAAAATAGACATATTCCAAATAATACATTTTTATTTCAAAATTCAATTATTTAAAATATCACAAAAATTCAATTAATTACGTTATAAAAATTATTAAAATTTAAGGGTCGTTACACGTCGTCTGGAGGAAGTGTTGCTGTTTCCATTGTCTTGTAAAAAGCTCAGATCTGTTTTGAAGCTCAGATCTAAATTCGAGCATCAGTGAACGTTGTAGGTTGCTATGAACTTTCTGTATCCCTGTCCTGGACTCAAAAACAGCTTCAGTCTGAAGCTATGAGAACTAAATAGAAGATAAATTCAGATTGTATTCTTACTTCGTGGTTTTTGGATGGAGTGTAGATCTTCGTTTAGTTGTTGCTTTTCGAGTGGTTGCAGCTGTTCTTCTCTTGGAATGTAAAGGAAGAAGTTTGCTCCTTGACGGCCGCCATTTTCGTTCTTTTTAGGTTGTTTCGGAAAGAGAAGAGTTATGAAGTAATTGAAGTGGTCGTATTGCCTTCTTTTACTGTGAGAAGTGTCTCGAACAATCTGGAGGTTTTCAGTTTTGATGGGCTTTGGGCTGTTTTAGTACGGGCCTGTCTTGTTTTATTTTGTAGTTGAGTTAACTTTGTCTTAGGGCCTGCATTTGGCTATTGTATTTTGTTTGTTGGACTTGGTTTATAGTTTTAATAGAAAAGTTTGAACCCTTTTTCAAAAAAAAAACAAATATGGGTGCCAAAAGAATCAAACATAGATTATCTTGGTTCTACGCAAACTTGTTTTTCAAAAAATTTTGTCACTAACAATCATGGACCTATAAAAACAAATAGGTCACTAAACTCTTTTCTTGTGTAGGTGTGTTGGCAGGCTAAGGAACACCAAGAGTGGTACCTGAATTTTGGTTGTTCCAGGCACATGATGGGTGACAAATCAAAGTTCCTTAGCCTAGAGAAGTACAAAGGTGGCAGAGTCACAATGGGCAACAACGATAAATGTAAAATTATCGGTAAAGGTAATGTAGGTAATGGTACATTTACCTTAAATGATGTATTATATGTTGAAAATCAACACCATAATCTGATTTCAGTCAGCCAGTTATGTGATAAGGGAATGAATGTTGTTTTTGATTCTGATTTGTGCAAAATTATTGACCAATCATCAAAAGAAACTTTATTTTCAGGTAAGAGGAAAGGTAATATATACTCTCTATCTTTTGATGATCTCACTCTTTCAAAATGTTTGGTAGCTAAGGATGAAGAAGTAAACTTATGGCATAGACTATTAAGACATTCTAACATGAATCTGTTAAACAAATTAAAAAGAAAAGATTTGGTAAGGGGTTTACAATCTTATGATTTCAAAATAGAAACTCTACGTAAAGCATGTACTATGGAAAATTTTTAAAATCATCTTTTCATGCCAAGAACACTATAAGTACCTCCAGAGTCTTTGAACTAGTTCATATGGATCTGTTTGGACCTAACGATATTGCAAGTTTAGGTGGTAAGAGATATTGGTATTGGTTGATGATTACTCTAGATACACGTGGGTATACTTCTTAGCTAAAAAATCATAAACTTTCTCATACTTCACTAAATTCACAAAATTTGTTCAAAATGAAAAAGGAGTTTCTATTATTTTTCTAAGAAGTAATCATGGTGGAGAATTTGAAAATTTTTGTGATGAAAATGGATTTAAACATGAATTCTCTACCCCGCGTACTCCACAACAAAATAGAGTAGTCGAGAGACAGAATCGAACCTTACAAGAGTTGGCTAGATCTATGATAAATGAGTATGAACTACCCTTGTCCTTTTGGGCAGAGGCAGTAAATACAGCTTGTCATGTAATGAATAGAGTCATGATTGGGCCGATTCTTAAGAAAATACCATATGAATTATGGTTCAATAAAAAGCCAAACATTGCATATTTCAAAAATTTTGGCTGTCCATGTTTTATTCTCAATACAAGTGATCAATTGGGAAAATTTGAGCCAAAAGTTGACGAAGGCATGTTCATTGGATACTCTTCCAGAACAAAGCTTATAGAGTATACAACAAAAGGACGAGAACAATCATGGAGTCAATCAATGTGAAATTTGATGAAGGCATTGATGACCAAAGCAAGGAAACAATCAAAAGCAATGTCGAAGAGGAGAACGAAAAAGATGAAAGTGAAAATCCAAAAGAAATTGCAACCGCGGAAGAAGTCCAAAAAAATCTGGAACCAGAGAGATTGAAATTCAAAGAAGATCATCCTCCAGAATTGGTAATAGGTAATCCTACCGCAGGTATTCAAACTCATTCCTCCTTTAGAAATTTATGTCATCTGTGTATATACAGTGGATTTATTTCAGAAATTGAACCCAAAGACATAGATACAGCTCTCAATGATGAGAGTTGGTTTATGGCTATGCAAGAAGAGCTAAATCAATTTGAAAGAAATGATGTTTGGACTCTATCACCTAGACCTAATGATTATCCAGTTGTAGGAACAAAATGAATTTTTAAAAATAAATTTGATGAATCTGGAAATGTGAGTAGGAACAAAGCTAGGTTATTTGATAAAGGCTATGATCAAATTGAAGGAATTGATTTTGATAAAACTTTTGCACCAGTAGCAAGACTAGAATCCATTAGAATCTTGTTAGCTTTTGCTTGTTATAAAGGATCTAAACTAAGACAAATGGATATTAAAAGTGCTTTTTAATGGAATTTTGAAAGAGGATGTATTCGTTGAACAACCTGAAGGTTTTGAAAGTCAAGAATACCCTAACAATGTATATAAACTTAAGAAAGCACTATATGGATTAAAACAAGCCTCTATAGCTTGGTATGAATGTCTTAACACTTATCTCCTTGAAAATGGGTTCAAAAAGGGCTGTGTAGACACCACATTATTTCTATTGCATGAAAATGATGACCTATTGATTGTTCAAATATATGTTGATGACAATATTTATGGTGCCACTAACAACCTTTTGTGCGAGAAATTTGAAAAAGTCATGCAGGAAAAGTTTGAAATGAGCTTGGTAGGAGAGTTGAAATTCTTCTTACGATTTCAAATCAAACAAAGTGAAAAAGGTACGTTCATCTCTCAAACAAAATATATCAGAGAGCTTCTCAACAAATTTGGATTGAAAGATGCTAAACCTGCAAAAACTCCCATGAGCACAACAATTAAACTTGACAAGAATGAAAAAGGTAAGGTGGTTGATCAAAAGAAATATCGAGGTATGATTGGATCACTTCTTTATCTTACTACTTCTAGACCAGACATTATGTTCTCTGTTTTTTATGTGCACAGTTTCAACAAGTCCAAAAGAATCTCATTTAAAAGCTATAAAAGGGATTATAAGGTATCTGTTGCATACCCCACAGTTTTGGTCTATGGTATCCAACTAATGATAACTTTGAGTTAAAAGGGTATTCAGATGCAGACTATGCTGGTAGTCTAGTTGATAGAAAAAGTACTATTGGAACGTGTTTTATGTTGGGACATTCGTTAGTTGCATGGTCAAGTCATAAACAAAATTATATTGCATTATCTACTACTGAGGTAGAGTATATTGCTCTAAGTGGTTGCTCTGCTCAAATCTTATGGATGATACAAACCTTGCAAGACTATGGTCTAAATTTTAAACGAGTTCCACTTATGTGTGATAGCAAATGTGTAATTGATCTCTCAAATAATCCTGTACATCATTCTCGCACCAAGCATATAGATATTAGACATCATTTCATTAAGAGATCACATTTCCAAAGAAAATATCTGCATAAACTTCATTTCAACTAATTCTCAATTGGCTAATATTTTTACAAAACCCCTTCCAAAAAATAGTTTTTGTGGACTTCGTCTCAGTTTAGGCATTTTAGAAATGTGATTTTATATTTTTTGGATTTGATCTTCAATGCCCATGTTAACTAACCTGACTCCCTATTGATTATCGAAAAGATAAATAGGATGATTGTTGATCTTAATCATGTATTATGTCTTGAGAGAGTATATTTAGAAAATTTCTTTAAAAATTTAAACAAAATTTGTAATAACTTTGGTTGGTAAAAATTCCATGATCATATCTATTCCTATCATATTTCTACGACAATCACTTATCAAAATCCAATATAGTATGCCAAAATGTGGTATTTAAATAGGAAATTATTCTTTTTTTAATTAGCAATAAAATCATCCAAAAATACCGACTCTCATTTAAAAGTCCTCACGGTTATGCATGGGTGAACTACTTGAAATCTCTAATTATGTGCTTTCATGCTCATTTAAAAGCCCTCATGGTTATGCATGTATGGAACACATATCAAAATTGGATGAAATAGGCGAGTTGATTCTAACCCCATTTAAAAGTCCTCACGGTTACGCGTGGTTAGAAGATGCTTGGAATTCATTTTTAATGAAAATAGGAAATACTACTAATCTGATTTAAAAGTTCTAACTGTTATGCATGGTTAGTAAGTAATTAACTATTCTTGTCATAAATATACCACAAATAGACACGACTATATGGTTTTCTATGCCGACATCACCCCTATCACTCTAAAATGGAATATGCACCTAATAGAGTATTTATGATTTTTGCTTGAGTTTTTTTGAAATTTAATATTTATACTCGATTAGGTATTAATGTTGTATTAATATCTATCACTTTATCACTCTTATCTCACACTGTTACTCTTTTGCTGATAACAAAAGGGGGAGAGAAGTTAAGATTTTGGCAAATAAGTCATATTTTTTTATTTGCATATTCTCATCTAGGTTCATTGCATTTATTTTTTTATTGTTTTTTATTTTCATATTTTTTTTATACATATGTGAAGGGGGAGCTTTGTTGTGGGGGGGTATTCAAATAGGGGGAGCTAATAGAATTCATCAAGACCAAATACATTTAATAGAGTCAAAATATTAATATATGTTTGTTATCATCAAAAGGGGGAGATTGTAGAATATACTAGTGCATGATTTTTGTTTGATGATAATAAACATATATATATATTCATTTAAATATATTTGTTATTGTACTATTTTATTTTTCCACATAATTATATAAATATTTGTTGAATAAAATAAATAACTTGGAATTCTTATTTACACAAATATTTTATTCAAAAAAATATTTTATTACATATTCAAATAGTACAAATTTAAGCTCTCACTATATTTACACAATTCCAAATACAAGTTTCAAAACAATTTTCACTATACAATTTTACATACATATTTCATGAAATGACCCTCTCTTTTTATACCTTAATTTGTAAGGAATTTTTTTAACATAGATATATATATATATTATCATATATATATATATTTCTGAAGCCTAGAGTCATTTTTCCTTTCATCAAATAAATAATTTATCCAGGATCAAAATTTCTACCAATATAAATATATCAGTGTATTCATAAAGATATGCACATACATATGAGGATGCATGTGTCCCTCTTGTTTAAATCAGAGTTATGGTAAACAAGAGGATAATTTGATTGATTAAATTTAATCAATCCACACATAGATCAATTTAATTCATACAACAAAATTCCATCCATATAGGTATTTGTAAGATTTTAACTCTTGATTTCTTGCTGGATTCTCTATGAAGGGTAATTCCTAGAAACAAAGAAATTGTGTTATGATCACATATAAATGTTTGGTGTAGTGCTTATGTTCTGAAAATGATATAAGTTTAAATCATTTTCTATGTTTGATTTTCTATAAAATCTGCCTTAGATACAAACTCTTTTCTGGAATATTTTTAAGTGAGATATCATGTTCCTAAAGCTTAATTCTTTGATGTCATGATGCTATGCTAAATGAAATGCAAGCATGAATGAGTTTGCTGAGACCCTGAGGATCCAAAACATGGTTTTAATGGTAAGATGATTTGCTACAAACCAGACTCTTTGTTCCGATATAACCATAGGGCTTTAAAATGCAATTGAACAAAGCTTTAGTAAAAGGAGTTCAGACTCGTGTTAAAATGCAAAGGTAACTGATGTGCAAATATTCGAACAAAATATGTTTAAACATGCATATATACAAATTATCATGTACATGGCTTTCAACTCCTATAGATACATATTCTTCCTTTATTCAAGAATGAGGTATAAAACATTTGCATAGTACAAATTGCATTATGAAAACATGCAGACACATAATACATTTTCCCTATGCCTTTAAACTCTTGTATGCAAATGTCATGATGAAAGAATAAACCATATTGTTTATTGAGACTCAACTATCCAGATTTCCAATACTTAATCCTTTTCAAAGACTCAAGATTGACTAATACATTTATAAAATATAACCATCCTATTTATCATAGTATTCTTGCTCAGATTTACATACAAAATCATAGGTTAACTTCTTCAACTTTTCAGATAATATCCAAATTTATAAACTCCAGTTACAAGTCAATTCCTTAGCAAAATACTTAGCAAAATATCCATCCATCATTCAGTACTTAATACAAGTGATAATTTAAAAATATCAATACATGCAGATTTCATCTTTTAAGCTCTTATCTAACTAATTTTAGCATGCTATAACCTTCTTCTCAAAGCCTTGCTCCTACTCCTACTTAGTTGCTGCAATTCCTGAAAAAGCATTTGAAGCTGCCCCATATTAAATGAGAAACCCCATATGCCATTAGCACACTAGGGTCAGACACATGTCTGGTATGAGAAAATCCACTAAAACAATTGGTAAATCAAGTTAAAGTTGAAACATATATAAATCAGTATATCCTGCCTTTAGAAAACAAGTAAGTCATAGTGTGCATGTTCTGTGTCAATGTGCATGTGCACACTTAAATCTTTCTTTCCAGAAACCTTATAAAGATATGGAACAGGCATACATTCATACAAATTAGCCATAAATCAAATAAGCATCCATACAAAACAGGGAAATCACCAAAATGAATTAAATCATTTATTCCCTACTCAGATTTCATCCAAGAAAACTCTAGTTCCTCCTTATATCAAATTTTCTTACATTGATATATTTATCTATCTTGGTCTCATCTGCAATCATATGAATCAATGGACACATTGTAATGGACTAATTCACTCCATTACACAAAGATCTCAGGACTTAAACAAGCCATGTGTCAACTTGTATTGCTCAAGAACACAAGTCATTCCTGTAGTGCTCTTGACCCCATTTCCTAATTAGTTTTAAGTTGATAATAACTCTTTTGATTTTTCATGACTAAACCATTCAGCGAATCATTTCACTAAAACAAACATCCATGTCATGGCATTTCATATCTTTCATAACCAAACAAAGACAAGTAGGCAATTAAACATAGGTGTCTAATAAATAAGATTCTGCATCCATATATATATATATATATATATATATATATACTTGCATTTTAAAAGGGGTATAGGCAACTAACATATGCTTATGGCTTTTGAGAGAGTTTTTCATCTTGCAAACATCTGTGCTTAAGTTAAACTCAGAATGACCAAGTTTCACTGAATCACAAATTTATTTGCTATGTATATGGCTATTTATATACTTTCATTGAATTAGGAGCATCAGCACATAGGAAACCCAATTGCACCCCTAATTCCTTTTAGTCTCAAGCCTCACCACCTATACACAAGTATATTGCAGCTCAACATGTTTATATTCTCTGGGTTATGCCAGAACCAACACTGCTTGCCTAAATTCATCATTTGATTCTCCGGGTATTCACTTATTTTTCCTAATATTAACATATCAGAGAGATCTGGGTTTATAAAAACATATTTACTAATAATACTTAGAACTTTCACATAATAGATCAAGCAGAACAACCAAACTAAAGATCAAAGCATTTTAATCTTAGAAATCAAAGAAAGATAACCACATATGAAAATACATTTTAAGAAAGATCAACTTATAAACTGGCTGCCTTCATTAGGACTTAGTGCCTTAGATTTTTGAGTGAGTTTTCTCACCTATCTCTCCTTCACTTCTTAGTTGATTGATAAGCTTCTGCCTTTGCCCCCAAACCCTTTTCTTCACTTGTCTTATATATACATGATATATATATATTTATTTCAAAAGCTATCCGGGAAGAAGAGAAGGCCCCTCTTATCACTGCTTATTTATGCA
Source organism: Allium fistulosum (assembly GCA_030737815.1). Classification (NCBI taxonomy): domain Eukaryota; kingdom Viridiplantae; phylum Streptophyta; class Magnoliopsida; order Asparagales; family Amaryllidaceae; genus Allium; species Allium fistulosum. Next base: position 405,404,344 of record CM060908.1, on the reverse strand, counting down.
GGGTTCTTCTAGGGTTTAAGGTGCTGCTAAAGTCATTTTTGCCCACCCTAAATCATGCCATTTGCATTTAGTTTAAACCCAAAATCCTTCCCTCCCCAGCTCAAATTTGTGGAGAGAAAAGAGGTTTTATCATTTTGGTTATTTTTAGAAATTTGCTTTTCCAGAAAATGCTTTTTCTCTTATCTAATATCATGCTAAAGGTGTGACTTGATTTCCATTATTTTATCATATATATATGCCAAGGGTTCTTCCTAATTCTGCCTATACAAAACATATCACTGGTTTATCTTACTTTTCTATTTTTAGCTTTCACTTAAATAGCATGTGCTTCCCTTATTTATTTATAAAAGGATTGCTCCTTTTATATCTTCATTCTTGCTTTCTGCCTATAGTTAAAATACATTTGTGTATTTTTATTTTACCGATTTGAACACTTGCGTTTGATTAGCATACGTATATGTATATATATGTCTTACAGAAATAATTAATACATATATATGTCTATACATTATTTTTACTGAACACATATGCACATATACACTCAAATACAACCAGTAGCATCCATATATATTTATACATATAGCTTTTAAGGATTTAATCTATTTATCTGTATGTATATATATATATATATTTTTCATACACATCAACATATGTTCATTCATATCATCCAGGAATTAAGCTTCTATTCATGTGTATTTCCTGTGCACACATGTACACATATAGCTACACCATATCAAGCCATATCAATTCCTTTTCAAAATTAGTTTAAAAATTATTTTAAACTTATTTATATTTTCAAAATAAATTCCTAAAATCTTGGGTCATTACATATACCCCACCTTTTAGAAATTGTATCCCACAATTTTTCCTAAGCTTAAATCAAATTTAAACTTAATTCAGAGAACAAATGCATTCTCAACCAAATAGATTTTTAGTTCTATCACGATAACTAAAAATACATGCATCCAAAAGGAAAACAAATTAAAAATCAGAATTACCTTCAATCTGAAAATAGCTTAGGATGGTTCATCCTAACCTTGTCTTCTAATTCCCATGTGCAATCACTAGGATTAAGACTCCACAGTACCTTCACAAGTTTTAGTGATTTATTCCTCAACTTCTTCACATCCTTTGCCAAAATTCCCACTGGATCCTTTTCATAAATCAAATTAGGATTTATTTGCACTTGGGTTGGGGTCTCAAGAATTTCTGCCTTGTCATGAACCCACCTTCTCAATTGTGATACATGAAAAACATCATGCATCCCTTGCATGTTTTCTGGTATTTCCAACTTATATGCCAAGGAACCAATTCTTTCCAGAATTTTGTATGGCCCAATATATCTTGGGGTTAACTTGCCTTGTTTCCCAAACCTCAGTACATTTTTCATAGGTGAGATTTTGTTGAAAACAAAATTTCCTACTTCATATTCAATTTGCTTCCTTTTCATGTCTGCAAATTTCTTTTGCCTGTCTTGAGCTGCTGCAATTTTCCTCCTTACTAGCTCAATTTTCTCTTTAGTTTCTTGTATGTACTCAGGCCCTAAAATATCTCTTTCTCCTGTTTCTACCCAACATACAGGTGATAAACATGGCTTGCCATATAAGGCTTCAAATGGAGCCATCCCTATGGTGCTTTGATAGCTGTTATTGTATGTAAACTCAGCTAAATGGAGATAATCTTCCCAGTTACCTCCAAAATCCAGTGCACATGCCCTTAACACGTCCTCTAAAACTTTGTTCACCACCTCAGTCTGCCCATCTGATTGTGGATGGTAGGCAGTGCTTAAGAATAATTCACTTCCCATGGCTTCTTGAAAACTTTTCCAGAACCTTGATGTGAAGATGGTATCCCTATCACTCACAATAGTTTTGGGAATGCCATGTAACCTTACCACCTCCTTCATAAATACTTGAGCTAATTTTGGTGCATTCCTTTTTGATTTGACTGGAATGAAATGTGCCACTTTAGTTAGCCTATCTACTATCATCCATATACTTGTGTTTCCTCTTTTAGATCTAGACAGTCCATCTATGAAGTCCATAGATATATCTTCCCATTTCCACTGTGGTATGCTAAGAGGTTGTAACAACCCTGATGGCTTTTGTGTTTCTGCCTTGACTTGTTGGCAAGTCATACATCTTGCAATATATTTGGCTACATCTGACTTCATTCCCTTCCACCAAAAATTTGTTTTTAAATTTTGATACATCTTTGTACTGCCTGGGTGTATGGAGTACTTACTCCTATGATATTCATTCAATATTTCCTCCTTCAACTCCATGTTTTCTAGAACACATATTCTATCCTGGTTTCTTAAATAACCATTTTTATCAATATGGTAATTTGTCACTTCTTCCCCTTTTGATACGAGAATTTTCTTCTCCAATAAGTTTGTGTCTTGTTCTTGCATTTTTCCTACCTTCAAAATTAAATCTGATTGCAGAGACATTAAACTCAATTTTCCTTTACTCTTATCTCCTTCAACTGGTACCATTTGTACCTTACTACTTGCTTCAATTTCCAAGTCAGTGAGTATAGACAAATCTTTAAATTCTTCCAACATCAACATAGCTATCTTAGCATGTTGTCTACTCAAGGCATCTGCAACTTTGTTTGCTTTACCTGGTGTATAGAGTATGTCTAGATCATAGGCAGCTAAGAACTCCACCCATCTATGTTGCCTTATGCTTAAATCTTTTTGTGAGAAGAGATATTTCAATGCCTTATGATCTGTGTACAATTTAAATTTGGCACCTAACAAATAATGTCTCCAAAGTTTCAGTGCATACACCACTGCTGCTAGCTCAAGATCATAGGTTGCATATCTAGTTTCATGTGGTTTTAATTGTCTGGATGCATAGGCTATCACTTGGTCTTGCTGCATCAACACAGCCCCTAGGCCAGAGCCACTTGCATCAGTATACACAATTAATCCCTCATTTCCTTCAGGTACTCTCAACACTGGTGCATTAACTAAGGCTTCCTTTATCTTGATAAAAGCTCGTTCACATTTTTCAGTCCACACAAAGGCCTGATTCTTTCTAGTTAAATTGGTAAGTGGTGATGATATTTTTGAAAAATCTTTTATAAATCTCCTATAATATCCTACCATCCCCATAAATGATCTTACTTCACTCACTGTGCTAGGCCTCTTCCATGCTTGAATAGCTATTACTTTATTGGGGTTCACAAAAATTCCTTTGGCAGAAATGACATGGCAAAGGAAATGTACTTCCTCTTTCCAAAATGCACATTTTGAAATTTTGCCTTTAAATCTTTTTCCCTCAAACTAAACAAAACCAGATGCAAATTACTTTTATGTTCTTCCACTATTTTGGAATAAATTAAAATGTCATCAATAAAAATCAGCAAAAATTTGTCTAAATAATCTCTAAAGGTTCTATTCATTAAATCTACAAAGTATGAGGGGGCATTTGTCAACCCAAATGGCATAACCATAAACTCATATAAACCATATCTAGTATTAAATGCAGTGTACTTAACACTTGAGTCTTCAACCTTCATCTGATGAAACCCTGATGCTAAGTCTAATCTAGAAAATATCTTAGCTTCACTGAGTTGATCAAAGAGATCATCTATCCTAGGCAATGGGAATTTATTTTTGATGGTGACCTTATTTAGTTCTCTGTAATCTATACACATCCTCAAAGTACCATCCTGTTTCCTTACAAACACTACTGGAGCACCCCAGCATGAGTTACTTGGCCTTATAAACCCTTTACTTTCTAATTCCTCTAACTGATTTTTCAATTCTTTTAACTCACTTGGCCCCATTCTGGTAAGCTTCTTAATTATTAGGCTTGCTCCTGGTATGAGGTTGATTTGAAACTCTACTGGTCTATGGTATGGAACACCCTTAACCTCCCCAAACACATCCAAGTATTCATTGACTATGGGAATTTCTTCAATAGTAAGTTCACTGAAATCTTTTTCCAAGTCAATTAAATGATACAATTTCCTTCCCTTAGCTACTTCACACAAAATTGTGATTCTCTGGCCTCTAAAGTTTTGCAATGATATGGTGGATGAATCTAAGTTAATTATGGCTTTAAATTGCCTTAACCAGTCTACCCCCAATATAACACCTATATTTGGGTAGTTTAAAACATATAAATTGGAAATAAAAGTATCTCCTCCTATGTTTAATTCCACATCCACACAAATCATATTTAAAACACTAGAACTCCACAGTGGACTTTGTATAAGCAATGGAGTTTCAACCAATATGCAATTCAATTTTAGCATTTTAATTAGTTCATAAGAAATCAAAGAGTGAGTTGCCCCAGTATCATATACTACTGCTATGGGTATGGTACAAATAAATAGTGTACCTTCCACTTGACTGTGATTTTCAGCATTAATCTCCACTATGGATTTGCCTTTGCCCTCCGAATTTGCCAATTTTCCTTACTGTTTATACTTAGGACAGTTTCTCTTCATATGCTCCTCTTTCCCGCATAGATAGCACTTGAAAGCTCCTCCTTTCAATTCTGGGCACCTTGGTTTGATATGTCCTTCCTTTCCACATTGATGGCAAACCAATTTCTTCTTAGCATCACTGGCCTTGGTATCACTAGCCTTTTTGGTGTCTGCTTCCTCCTTCTTCTTGTCATAAGGGTGGTATCTTCCCTTATTCTTCTTCTTGTTGTTGTTCTTAAAATTTCTATACTTCTCCCTTTCCTTGTCATGCTACACCAATTTCAAAGCCAAGTCTATTACTTGATCAAAAGTCCTGTCAGCATAAGGTATCATGGCTCTGCTAAGTCCTGGGTTCAAACCTTTAATGTACCTATCATTTTTGGATGCTTCATCTGCCACTAGCATTGCTCCATATTTTGATAACCCCTCAAACTTTTGAGTGTATTCAGTGACATTTAGAGTTCCTTGCCTGAGTCTAATAAATTCTTCGAGTAAAGTGGTCTTAGCTGATGCTGGTACAAATCTTGCCTCCAACATCTCCTTGAATTGATTCCAAGTGATTTCATTTTCAATTCTCCCAGCTATGATCACCTCCCACCAGCTTAAAGCTACTCCTTTTAGCTGTCTTGAAGCCACTTGCCTCTTCCTTTGATCATCAAGCTGCATGTCATTGAAAATCCTATCCAATGTTCTTAACCATGCTTGAATTTCCATCACATTCTCAGTCCCTTCAAAACTCTTACCTCCCAAGTTTGTATAAGCCTTTAATAGTTTTGAAAGTTCCTCATGTGGACTCTCAGGCCTATGCCCAATTCCATCCCTTAAAACCCTTACAAACTCTTGCATATCAAGCATTTGTGGTGCACTTGTTCCTGCATGATGTGATCCCCTTCCTACCATGGGTTGCTAACCAAGTTATGAGCAAATGGTATTAGTATACTGTGAGTATTTTCTATAGTTAATATTTTCCTATCTAAATTATTTCATCCAAAACAAACAGACATAATATATTTCTATAGTACTCAACAATCAATGCAACCATTTGCTCTGATACCAAATGAAATGACCCTCTCTTTTTATACCTTAATTTGTAAGGAATGTTTTTTTAACATAGATATATATATATATATATATATTATCATATATATATATATATATATATATTTCTGAAGCCTAGAATCATTTTTCCTTTCATCAAATAAACAATTTATCCAGGATCAAAATTTCTACCAATATAAATATATCAGTGTATTCATAAAGATATGCACATACATATGAGGATGCATGTGTCCCTCTTGTTTAAATCAGAGTTATGGTAAACAAGAGGATAATTTGATTGATTAAATTTAATCAATCCACACATAGATCAATTTAATTCATACAACAAAATTCCATCCATATAGGTATTTGTAAGATTTTAACTCTTGATTTCTTGCTAGATTCTCTATGAAGGGTAATTCCTAGAAACAAGGGAATTGTGTTATGATCACATATAAATGTTTGATGTAGTGCTTATGTTCTGAAAATCATATAAGTTTATATCATTTTCTATGTTTGATTTTCTATAAAATCTGCCTCAGATACAAACTCTTTTCTGGAATATTTTTAGGTGAGATATCATGTTCCTAAAGCTTAATTCTTTGATGTCATGATGCTATGCTAAATGAAATGCAAGCATGAATGAGTTTCCTGAGACCCTGAGGATCCAAAACATGGTTTTAATGGTAAGATGATTTGCTACAAACCAGACTCTTTGTTCTGATATAAGCCATAGGGCTTTAAAATGCAATTGAACAAAGCTTTAGTAAAAGGAGTTCAGATTCGTGTTAAAATGCAAAGGTAACTGATGTGCAAATATTCGAACAAAATATGTTTAAACATGCATATATACAAATTATCATGTACATGGCTTTCATTTCCTATAGATACAGATTCTTCCTTTATTCAAGAATGAGGTATAAAACATTTGCATAGTACAAATTGCATTATGAAAACATGCAGACACATAATACATTTTCCCTATGCCTTTAAACTCTTGTATGCAAATGTCATGATGAAAGAATAAACCATATTGTTTATTGAGACTCAACTATCCAGATTTCCAATACTTAATCCTTTTCAAAGACTCAAGATTGACTAATACATTTATAAAATATAACCATCCTATTTATCATAGTATTCTTACTCAGATTTACATACAAAATCATAGGTTAACTTCTTCAACTTTTCAGATAATATCCAAATTTATAAGCTCCAGTTACAAGTCAATTCCTTAGCAAAATACTTAGCAAAATATCCATCCATCATTCAGTACTTAATACAAGTGATAATTTAAAAATATCAATACATGCAGATTTCATCTTTTAAGCTCTTATCTAACTAATTTTAGCATGCTATAACCTTCTTCTCAAAGCCTTGCTCCTACTCCTACTTAGTTGCTGCAATTCCTAAAAAAGCATTTGAAGTTGCCCCATATTAAATGAGACACCCCATATGCCATTAGCACACTAGGGTCAGACACATGTCTGGTATGAGAAAATCCACTAAAACAATTGGTAAATCAAGTTAAAGTTGAAACATATATAAATCAATACATCCTGCCTTTAGAAAACAAGTAAGTCATAGTGTGCATGTTCTGTGTCAGTGTGCATGTGCACACTTAAATCTTTCTTTCCAGAAACCTTATAAAGATATGGAACAAGCATACATTCATACAAATCAGCCATAAATCAAATAAGCATCCATACAAAACAGGGAAATCAACAAAATGAATTAAATCATTTATTCCCTACTCAGATTTCATCCAGGAAAACTCTAGTTCCTCCTTATATCAAATTTTCTTACACTGATATATTTATCTATCTTGGTCTCATCTACAATCATATGAATCAATGGACACATTGTAATGGACTAATTCACTCCATTACACAAAGATCTCAGGACTTAAACAAGCCATGTGTCAACTTGTATTGCTCAAGAACACAAGTCATTCCTACAGTGCTCTTGACCCTATTTCCTAGTTAGTTTTAAGTTGATAATAACTCTTTTGATTTTTCATGACTAAACCATTCAGTGAATCATTTCACTAAAACAAACATCCATGTCATGGCATTTCATATCTTTCATAACCAAACAAAGACAAGCAGGCAATTAAATATAGGTGTCTAATAAATAAGATTCTGCATCCATATATATATATATATATATATATACTTGCATTTTAAAAGGGGTATAAGCAACTAACATTGGCTTATGGCTTTTGAGAGAGTTTTTCATCTTGCAAACATCTGTGCTTAAGTTAAACTCAGAATGACCAAGTTTCACTGAATCACAAATTTATTTGCTATGTATATGGCTATTTATATACTTTCATTGAATTAGGAGCATCAGCACATAGGCAACCCTATTGCACCCCTAATTCCTTTTTGTCTCAAGCCTCAGCACCTATACACAAGTATATTGCAGCTCAACATGTTTATATTCTCTGGGTTATGCCAGAACCAACACTACTTGCCTAAATTCATCATTTGATTCTCCAGGTATTCACTTATTTTTCCTAATATTAACATATCAGAGAGATCTGGGTTTATAAAAACATATTTACTAATAATACTTAGAACTTTCACATAATAGATCAAGCAGAACAACCAAACTAAAGATCAAAGCATTTTCATCTTAGAAATCAAAGAAAGATAACCACATATGAAAATACATTTTAAGAAAGATCAACTTATAAACTGTCTGCCTTCATTAGGACTTAGTGCCTTAGATTTTTGAGTGAGTTTTCTCACCTAGCTCTCCTTCACTTCTTAGTTGATTGATAAGCTTCTGCCTTTGCCCCCAAACCCTTTTCTTCACTTGTCTTATATATACATGATTTTTTTTTCAAAAGCTATCCGGGAAGAAGAGAAGGCCCCTCTTATCACTGCTTATTTATGCAGGGTTCTTCTAGGGTTTAAGGTGCTAGCTAAAGTCATTTTTGCCCACCCGAAATCATGCCATTTGCATTTAGTTTAAACCCAAAATCCTACCCTCCCCGGCTCAAGTTTGTGGAGAGAAAAGAGGTTTTATCATTTTGGTTATTTTCAGAAATTTGCTTTTCCAGAAAATGCTTTTTCTCTTATCTAATATCATGCTAAAGGTGTGACTTGATTTCCATTATTTTATCATATATATATGCCAAGGGTTCTTCCTAATTCTGCCTATACAAAACATATCACTGGTTTATCTTACTTTTCTATTTTTAGCTTTCACTTAAATAGCATGTGCTTCCCTTATTTATTTATAAAAGGATTGCTCCTTTTATATCTTCATTCTTGCTTTCTGCCTATAGTTAAAATACATTTGTGTATTTTTATTTTACTGATTTGAACACTTGCGTTTGATTAGCATACGTATATATGTATATATATGTCTTACAGAAATAATTAATACATATATATGTCTATACATTATTTTTACTGAACACATATGCATATATACACTCAAATACAACCAGTAGCATCCATATATATTTATACATATAGCTTTTAAGGATTTAATCTATTTATCTGTATATATATATATATATATTTCATACACATCAACATATGTTCATTCATATCATCCAGGAATTAAGCTTCTATTCATGTGTATTTCCTGTGCACACATGTACACCATATCAAGCCATATCAATTCCTTTTCAAAATTAGTTTAAAAATTATTTTAAACTTATTTATATTTTCAAAATAAATTCCTAAAATCTTGGGTCATTACATTTCACCTCACTACATATTCTCTCATCACTCGTATTTGATCTTCAATTCTGTTCTAGCCTGTATCCAGCATCTGAACTATCTGCAAAATAAAGACTGACGCAGTAAAATTGAAAAAGAAATATTTTGCAGTGCACAAAGAAGTGTGTGTTTGAAAATATTGTTTGCCTCAGTTATTAGGTTTGGTCATCATTTTTCTATTTCAATCTAGAATAAAAAATACACGAACAACTTGTGACATGCACAGTGTATCACTGTACATGTCAAAAGGTCATGCACACCAATATACACTTGCTTGTTAAAATTGCAAGGACATGTGAGCACAAGGTCAAACCCAAGCCAAGACTAGATTCAACTCAAATGCAATGCAAACACAAACCAAAACTAACCAAGGTCAGTCCAAGAAAACCATGGACCAAAGTGCATTAGACATGTATAAAGGATAAAGCAAAAGCTGAAACCACACAAGCAAAGCTTCAGTCATGCTTAGATCCAAATTGGTTAACAGGAATGCAAAGCAACAACAGGCATGAACACACTTGAATAACAAGTTCACATGCAACCAGACTTCAAATGGAACCAGACTAATAATATGTTCAGTTTCAACATGTATATGAAGTTCGGTTTCAAATGTAACTAGGCTTCAAATGCAACCAGGCTTCAAATGGCATAAGGAAACCAAAATCAGAATTTATGGACATGGAACTCGACCAACAACTAGCACAGAATTTATGGATAGAGAATACAAGTGCACTAGGCACAGCAAAGTCAGAAAGCAAGCACTCGAAGTGGACAGAGCATAGGCATAGCAATCACACATAAACATACTCAAGCAAGGCAACATAAGGTGACACACAAACATACTCAACAAGGCAATGCAAGGCTAATATCAAAGACTCCAAGTCAAGATCAATGAAATGGACAAACAAAAAAGGGACATTGCTGAAGTGTTCAAAAAAATTGAAAATTATCAGTAGTAGTTTGAACAAAGTAACAGAGCATTCAAAGGATGAACAAGTCAAAAACATATCAGAATCCTAAACAAAGCAGAGAACAATATCAGGAAGGAGTAGAAAAAGTTGCAGAGGACTTCATGATGAACAAGTCAGACTTCAGGAAGTCAAAATTAATCCAAAATATATATATATATATATCTCAAATTCAAATGCCAAGCTGTAAGCGAATGATGAACAAGTCGTAGGCAGCAAAGAACGGAACTAATTCAAATATATCTAAAATTCAAATGCCAAGCTATAATATAAGGATGAACAGGTCAGAGATGAACAAGTCATACTTCAGAGATCGTTCGATCAGAAATCAACACAAGTACTAAAATCATGAAAAATTCAAATAAAAACAACGCAAACGAAAATTTACGGATTTTATCCTTATTTAAACCCGTATCATCATTGGCTGAACATAGAAAGTTGAGTTACTAGCAAGATAATTAAAAACAGCAAATTTAAAATCATACCAAAGCCATAACCGAAGAAGTGCTCGACTCAATTGAACCTCTTCGACAAGAATTATAGTAGTAACAATACTTAAAGTTAAGATAACAGAATTCACATATTTTTCTTCATTCGTAGCTCCATTTTAGTTTGTAACAATAAATTTAGCATTCATCTCCCATTAATATGTAGCGTACCTGCAAGAGATAAGAGATATGTTCTAGTACCCACTTCCTACATTAGTGTTCGGGGGTTAATTTTTTGGTAACATACCCATTTATTCCTAATAAGTGTATTAATGGTTTTGGGAACCCAAATACTAATCGTTTTAGAATTTTCTAATTTGGTTTGACTTTTAGTATTTTTCCAAGTTTAGTATACAAAGATGCATATTTCTTTTAGAACTAGATTTACTTATTTTAGATTTTTTTTAAACCCCAAACCATTTTTATTAAAGATAGGTTTCGAATTATTTATCAAATATATCAAACTTTCTTTGCCATTGTTAAATCTTTAAATAATTTTTGATAAATCATTAATCTTAGATTCTAAAGTATTAACTTGATTTTTAGACATATCAAGAGATGATTATGTCAGAACCCTAGTTTCATGTTTTAATGATGACAACTATATCTCTATATATTTCTAGTATATGATATTATGCGGGTATAAGAAGATCTTGAATCATAGAATCAAGGATAAAGCAATGCAGATCATCTAGATTTAAAAAGCTATGGAAATACGGATCGTCAAGTCAAATGTATGTAATTGGTCTTAGATACACTTGTAAATTTGCTTGGTAGTTCATATGCGCGCACACACACCTGCATAAAAATGTTTTCAAGTATCGAAGAGTTGAACAAGGTATTACAAACTGTTTTTACATAGTTCAGTCAACTGAAAATATTTCCAACCTACTGAACATCAATATTTTATTATATATACTTTGTTTTCAAATTTTACCGCGTAATTCAATGTTCTTATTCAGTGGACTGACTTTTTATACTCAGTCGACTCATTACCATGTAACGACTATTTTTTGAAAAGTGACATCAAATAGTTACGATCATTCATGAGCATCTCTACGGATGTTAATGGTTGTTTCTGAATAATTACAACTATTCAACGCAACTCATTTATATCTATATATAGACATTTTTAACTTTCTTTCTAACTTTATGATATCTCTGTCTCAAATTCTATTCTCTTAAGCATTCTTGAATTCTATTTTGCACTCAAATCATATTCTCTACTCAAGATTTTCTAGCTACACTTCCATAATCACGAAGCACGCATTTTGAATCATCAAGGAGATTATAGGAAGAGTTGTATATTCAGTCAAAATATGTGTTATGAGAACACAAGCTTGTTAAGTCAGAAACTCTACTGTATTACCAGTTCCTTCTAGCGAAGTAAGGCTATTTGTTTAAAGGAAATTCCAAAGGGGAGCTTCGCGACTAGACATAGGATAGGAGGTCCAAACCTTTATAAAAATCCCGATGTGATTGCTTTTATTTACTTTAAATTACAATACTCTACTAGTTAGTACTGCTTAGTTTGGTCTATATACTTGAATAAACATATAAGCCATATTATATATGATCTATATGTACTTTCATTTGTTATTAGAGCAAGGTCATTTCAAATTACCGTAATAAAGTATTTGAATAATCATTAGAATATGGCAAGCACTTTTGTAAAGGGTCGGTCAATCGCACATCTTCCACCATTCACTAGATCTATCTATGCTTATTGGTCTACACATATGAGAATCTTTATGGAAGCTAATGGTCTTGAAATCTAGCAAGTTACTCAAACTAAGTCTGAAGCTTCTGATACTGAAATAAGTACTTGGACAAATGCTCAAAAGACCTTAGCAACCAACATAGTGAAGTTAGGAATATCTTATTCTGTTCACTTGATAAAAATGAATTTTCAAGAGTTATGCTTTGTAAAACTGCATATGATATCCGGTGTACACTACAAGTCATTCATGAAGGCACAAACAAAGTAAAACAAACCAAAATATCTATTCACATAATCAGTTTTCATCATTCAAAATGAAAGCAAATGAGACTATCATGAACCTGTACGCTAGATTTCAAACAATTTAACACAATCTCATGACACTAAAAGTCACTTTTATAGATTTGATCTAGTCACACGCATTTTAAACTCTTTAACTATTTAGTAGGAAAGAAAATTCTTAGATATCGATGAAGCTAATGATCTTTCTAAACTAAAAGTTGAAGAAGTAATAGAAAATTTGATGTCGTGCGAAGCTAATTTACAGTCAAGGAAAGAGCAAAATCAGGAGAAAATGAGTATAGCCTTTCAAGCCAATGATGATGACTCATATTTTGGACAATGATGAGATCATATTCATTGCCAAAAATTATAACAAATTCAAGAAGTTCAAGAAGTTTACAAAGGCACAGAACGGTGGCAATTCAACAAACTCATCTAACCTGACATTAATCAAATGCTATAGGTGTGACAAATTTGGCCATATGAAGAAAGATTGTCCATAACTAAACAATGAGAAGAAGAAAAACAAGTTTTAAAAGTTCAAGAAAATGAGAAAGGCATTCCAAGTTACATGGGACAATTCAAACTCATCTTCTTCAGATAGTGACAGCGATAGTGATTTAGAACAAGCTAACGTCTGTTTTATGGCCACCACTATAGAGGTAAGTCCTGAACTCTCTTATAATGAGATTTTGAAAATAAGTATAGAATTAGATGGCAAACTTAGAGATCCAAAGAAATTATATAAAGTGAATATAGATAAGTTAAATAGAGCTGAACTAGAAATTGGCTTATTAAAAGACGAGAAAAGTATTCTAGATGAAGAATTTGAAATTTCACAAAAATCTTGTGAAAACTTATCTTCTTAAAATGCTACTCTAACCAATGAAATAAAAGCTAGCAAAACTAAGAACGATAAGCTTAACAAAGAAAATTATGAATTAAAATGTAGTCCAGACTTAGCAAGAAGTGAAAATTTTGAACTAAACCAAAAATTAGAACAAATTACTAAAAGTTTTTCGAAATTTAATAAAGGAAAGCAGAATTTAGAAAATTTAATTAAAATTTAAAAACCATCCGACAATAGAATTGGACTCGGTTTCAAAGCTAACAAGGTCATGAGAAATATAGTACTTTGTATACTAAGTTCAAGAAGTCCAAAAATAAAGTTAAAACCAGTCATTCAAATTCAAAATCTTAAAAATTTGGATTACTAAAACTAATAATGAATTGATGAGGTAGAAATATATAGATGACTATCTAGTAAATATTATTTATAATAGTAATTGTACTTCTAAAGGTTCCAAACCCTCTTGGGTATGGCTAGCTTCTTCTACTAACACGTAGGACCCTAACATTGAAAGTGGGTACCAATAAAATTCTTATTCTTTTGAAAGTACCTAAAAATAAAAATAAGGAGAAATGGATGCTCGATAGTGGATGCTCCAAATATATGACAGGCAATGCGAATACGTTATCTAATATAACATATATCGATGGAGGTATAATAACATTTGGAGACAACTCAAAGGGATTCGTAGTTGGAATTGGAGATGTTATCAATGTCAGAATATCTACCTCTTCTATAATTTCTAACGTGTTATTAGTAGAAAATTTAAAACATAATCTTTTAAGTATAAGGCTGCAGTGTAATAAAGGATTTCAAATTAGTTTTGAAAAGGATAACTGCAACATTTTATATCAAAATAAAATTTTGATTTTTGAGGAAATATGAAAACGTAATATCTATATTTTAAATATGAATATTAAACTTGATAATGACTTGTGTCTAGTCGCCAATCACTATGATCCATGGCTCTAGCATAAACGGTTTTGTCATATTAATTTTAAGTATATATTAGCTAAGAATGAACTAGTTAGAGGATTAACAAAAATAAATTTTAAGGTTAAAAATTTGTGTGATGTGTGTCAATTTGGAAAAATAAAGAAAAGCTCTTTTAAATCCAAAAAAGAAAACATCACTAAAACAACCACTGGAACTACCGCATTTTGATCATTCGGTCCTTCTCAAGTACGATCAATAAATCATAATAAGTACGTTTTTTGTGATTGTTAATGATTATTTGAGATTTACTTGAACTTTATTTTTAGAACAAAAAAGTGGTACTTTTGAAATGTTTAAAATATTTGCTAAAAGAATTCAATATAAGAAGTAATCACAGAGGCATGTTTGAAAATGAACTTTTTGAAAATTTTTAACAAAAAAGGTATTTGTCACAAATTTTCTTTTCTACGCGCCATCACAAAAAAATGGTGTAGTAGAAAGGAAAAATCATGCTTTACAAGAATGTGCACGAACATTGCTCAGTAGCAGTAACTTATCAAAGATTTTTTGGGCCGAAGCTATTGCTACTGCTTGTTATGTGCTTAATTGTATATCATTAAGACTAATGACTAAAAATACCTATTATGAAATGTTCCTAGGAAAGAAACCGAAAGTTTCCTACTTTCGAACTTTCGGTTCTAAATGTTTCATATTAAATACTAAAGATCAATTAGATCAAATGAGTCACATAGCATTTATTTCTATATTGAACCAAAAAACTATAAAGAAGCTGCTAAAGATGATTTTTGGATATTAGCAATGCAGGTCAAACTAAACCAATTCGAACGTAATTAATGAAGTTTGGGAACTTATACCAAGACCGGATGATCAATCCATCACTGGAACTAAATGGGTATTTGAAAACAAAGTCAACGAAAATGGAAATATAATTCATAATAAAGCTAAATTAGTAGCTCGAGGATATAATTAAGAAGAAGGAATTGACCATGAAGAAACATTTGTTCATGTAGCTCGATTAGAACCTATATGAACTTTATCCACTTTTTCATGTCACCGTAATTTCAGATTATATCAAATGGATGTCAAAAGTGCATATCTAAATGATTTTATTAAAGAAAATGTATATGTTGAACAACCACCACTATTTATTCATGAATAACACCCGAATCATGTTTACAAACTTAAAAAAGGCATTATATGGTCCAAAATAAGCGCCCCGTGCTTGGTATGATAGAATTAAAAATCACCTGTTAAATTTTGGTTTTCAAATCAAAAAAATAGAAAATACAGTATTTATTAAAAAGGAAAATGTTGATATATTAATCGTTCAAATTTATGTAGGTGATATAATATTTAGGTCTACAAATGAATATCTATGCATTGATTTTGTGAATATTATGAAAAATGTATTCAAAATGTCACATATGAGAGAATTAAATTTCTTTTTAGGTCTACAAATCAAAAAATTAGAACATGAAGTTTTTACCTATCAAGAAAAATATTGTAGAGAGTTGTTGAAACAATTTGGAATGGCTAACACGTTGAGTAAACCAACTCCCATGAGCACACGTCTTCATTTAGATAAAGATAAAAGTGAAAAAGATTTCGATCAAAAGTTATATCGTAGTATGGTAGGATCACTGCTATATCTTACTGCTAGTAGACCAAACGTAATGAAGATTGTTTATTTATGTGCTAAATTTCGAGCACAGCCCAAGGAATCACACCATCGAGCCATGAAATGAATTTTGCGTTACTTAACCAACACCAAAGATTACAGGCTCTTTCATTTGAAAGGCGCTCATTTAGATTAATCTCATATATTGATGCAGATTTTGGTGGTTGCAAAATGGACCGAAAGAGTACGAGTGGCACCTGTCACTTTATCGGCCAATCTCTGGTTTCGTTGTTTAGTAAGAAACAAAACCGTGTTTCGCTATTGACATGTAAAGCCGAATATATTTCAGCTGCCTTGGCATGTGCACAAGTAATATACATGCAACGGACTCTCAAAGACTTTGGAAAAATAATAAATAAATTTCCTATATACTATGATAATACGAGTGCAATTAATCTATCGAAAAATCCCATTAATCACTCTTGAACTAAACATACCGATATTCGCCATCATTTTCTTCGAGATAATGTAGAAAAAGGAATTATTTCTCTAGAATTCCTATACCAAAAATCAAATAGCTGATGTATTTACTAAACTCCTTTGTGAATCTACCTTTTTTAAATTACATAGATATCTAGGCATTTGCTTACTAAACAAATTAATCTCATAATGATATAATGCTAAATATTATTCTTTGTGTATAATATCCAAATTCTGATATAATATAAAAGGTATCAAATCTCCTCACAAAAAAAATCTTATCTAAAACTCTGGCTAACTTGTGTTTATTGTCTAAAAATTATTTGGAAATAATTTAACTTTTCTATTTATATAAAGTTGATAAAAGTTTGATGGTATAAAATCAACCTGATAATAAATAAGAGTTTTTATTTTTAGTAAAAACTTAAGTATACACACACACACACTATTATATAGATTTCAAACTACAACACAAAACTAATACTTTTCAAATAACAAAACAATGTCAGCTTCAGATAATACATCTTCATACATCAAGATTACCTCTTCCCCCTCGGAACATACCGGCTACTCTCCAAAAGGAAAAAAGGTTAAGAAGTCGATCAAGTTCGAAGGATAAATTACTACTGTCCAAGATGAGCATATTAATGAAATAGCTCACTATCAAGAGGAATCTATGACACTGCAGAAAGAACTATATTGGGAACAATGAAGATAGGGTGAACGTCTGAGGTTTATTGAAAGAGCTGTACAGAAAAAAATTGGAAATCACAAACCAAGCAGTGTATTCGCTTGGTTGGAAGTCCATCCAAACAACCTAGTCCACCAAAGCAGCTCTATCCATCGGTACAACAAACCACCTTGATAAAAATATATGAACCATATATAGAAAACTCATGGGAGACTGATCTGTCCAAAGAGGAATCTAGTACATTATGAATTAAGTCTGATGCTAAGCTTTTACAAATGGAATTGTTTAATGAAGTTTTTTATATATGCAATAAATGTGTATGTACTTTTCAAAAATATGTAATACAATGCATATATATTGTATAAATAAGTTCTTAATAAGAATATGTAAGCAAATAAAGATTCAAAGTATATATATTTTATAAAATATAACAACAAATTGAGAAAAATGCAAACAAAATTACTCAGAATCTAGTTTTCCACTCTTTCAGTTGAATAAATAAGTTTCTCAATCGACTGAACATTGGCCAAAAACAAAAACAGTCAACTAAAAAACAAATTTAGAAAAATGCGAACAAAAGATAGTCGACTGTTTACAACCCTACTCTCTACTTTTAAATTCACCCAGTTCAGTCGACTGAACTAAAATTCAGTCGACTGAGCTATTATGATTCAGTTAACTACCACAATTTTTTTACAATTGACAAAAAATTGCATTTTTCTCTTGGGAAACCACTATGTATAGATTTAGTCGACTAATTGGTTTGGCCAGTCGACTGAATTAGTAGTTGCTTATTTTTGAAAAAGAAAAGTCATGCCTTTTCACTCTCATTCTTCACTTTACCATTTCAAATTTCAAACCCCGGTCTCTTAAAAGCTTTCACCAACGAATCCATGGCCCCAAAGTAGAAACTCCAAAAACTCCCCGTTACAAAGAAAAGACCACAAAGAGAAAAGACTCCTGCTATGGCTTCAACATCTAACCCTTCTTATCCTGAGTTTGCTTCCGATGAACAGATCCTGCTTTGGTTAAGTGGCAGCAAATTTGCTTTAAAGCACTTCAATGAATTGAATGACAAACTGGTCTTTTAAGAAAAATTCTATAAGATGTCGAATTTTAAAGCATTTGGGATTGAAGCCCTCGCTCGGGAACATGAATTTCTTTCTCTAATCGATGCTAATCACAACAAGGTAAAAGTCTGTCCTTTTTACTAAGAATGTTCTATGCAAATCTGTGTGGAATGTTTTATAAACCTAGAAAAGATGAAGGATTGCTTTGGAGAAAAGTTCTTGATATTGAAATTAAGTTTCCTATAGAGGATTTGGGGTCAATCTTAGGATGTTCTAGTTTCAGATACGAATTAGAAGATATTAACCATGATGAATTCGCTTCTAATCCAACTAGCTATCTATTTTATATCGACAAAACTCCTAACACTTCGTTTAACCTTTGTCCCCAAGCTCGTATACTCAACAAAATGTTAGTTCACGCCATCTTACCTAGAACCAGGAGTTATGGAAAATATATAATAACAACTATAAGGTCCTATATCCTATTTACTCCAACAAGAAATTGAATTGGGCCAAGATCATTCACGATGAGGTCAAAAGTTTTTATTCACGATCTAGATACATGATGTACTCTGCGTCATACTTAACTAGGATTTTCATTCAATATGGCATTGATGTTGAAAGCATGCAAGATTTTTCCTTGCCTAAAGTAATGGACCAAAAATCCATTTCACTTATGAAATTACCTGCAAGAATAGAACCTCTGGTGCCATATAATGTCTACTTAGCTCGTAAGGTTCAAGAAGACTTAGCTCAATCATCGTCATAAGTTCCTACTGTCGACCAACAAGCTATGCAATAAGAGATTGCCGAAGAGATTAATTGGAGTTCCAAAAGTGATAAGGAGCTTGCATTTGTTGAGCCATCCAAGAATATCTCCGCCAACATAGCCACTCTAAAAAACCAAGTGCTATCCAGCCTTTTGACCAGGGAGTGTTTGGATGGACTTGATGAGTCGGACTTGAAAGATATCGAGGTAGGAAGCCCATAGAGATAGCTATAGAGCCCAAAAGACAAATGCAACCAAGATCGTAAAATGGAATCAAGGCCATTCCAAAAATGCCAGAGCAGAATCCATCTAAGTGATGGATCTAAGTGATCCATCCTTATGGATCGATACCGATCCATAAAGCTCCACCCAAATGACCCCATTTTCCTTTTATTCTCAAGTGTCGATGCCAACAACCTATTTCAAGCCCCATTGCATTGGTTGCATGTAGTTTGCTATCGAACACCTCAAGCACCTGAAATCAGCAATTTCATTCTTTCATTGAACCATCCCATTGGCTCATAAACAAGCTTATATCAGTGTAAACATGATGGAAATCATGGAGCTAACAATAAGTCACCACAACATTAAGCATTAGAATCGATCCATGAGTGGATCTTATGGATCAATACCGATTCATAGCTATTTGCTGACATGGCCACGTTTTCTCAAGTGGAACTGCTCCTGAACTTGGAGGACGTGGGGAAGATCATGGAGGAGAGTTTCCAGGCGACCTACAACTATAAATAGGGGGTTAGGGGATCATTTTAGAGGATCATTTTGCTTCTTTATAAAAAAATTCATAATTCTCTTGTAACTCCAAGGATCCATACCGATCTATACGAACACTACTTGTAAACTGTAGTACAATCAACAGAAATACTAAGTGGATGTAGGCATCAGTTTGCCGAACCACTATAAACTTTGTGTGTCTCATTTTTGCTTCATTTTCCATTTATATTTCTTCATTTTATACGCTACTTTATTCTCTTGGGTGTTTGTGCCATGATTTGGTATAAACATTTTAGTGCTTTCACTGAGAAGCATGATTCTCAGGCCGTTTAGATCCATCATCTACTATTGGTTGTTCAAATCTGAGACATAGATCCAATTTTTTTGCTTTCTACTTTTTTGAACTATTAAGATTTCCACAAAGTCTACTGAAAGCTATTCAGAATGGACCCTCGAAGAGATCGATCCACCACTTCAAGAGCTGTTGAGGATGTTGAGAATGTCGATTCCCAACATGTTGAGGAGGTTGCACAGCCAACCGCTACCGAGGGTCAGAACCCTACAGATTTAATTACTAAGGTTGAGATAGGCCGCATGATGAAATAGATGAAAGACAAGCAAGAGAGCTGCAACGAGTTGAGTCGGTAAATGCAGCACAGTTTGGATTTGTTGAATCAATAGACTAACACCCGTAGGAGAAGCAGGAGGGACTTGACACCTTCAGGTTCAGAATCTGACAGTTCCTCATCATCGAAGCAAAGGCAGAGAGACGGAAAGTAGAAGATTGGTAGAATAGATAATGGAACATTGAAACAGAGGTCAGAATCAAATCTCGGAAAAGGTCTATGGATCAGTATTGATCCGTCAAGTGGGATCGGTACCGAACCATAAAATGTTGGTCCGAGCGGTCGACTTCCGAATGATGGTGCTGGTTTGGCTTTTGGATGTGATATGGATGGCCAGAATGTCGGAGATTAGGAGGTCGCTATGGATCCGCCGTGAAGGGATTGTACATACAGGGTCGTTGAACAAATGGTTCTCCTAGAGTTAGGGGAACCCAGGTATCGTGAAACTAACCGAGATTGTTTGTCGGGATAAACATTCGGGGTAGATCACAATCACCGCCATTCAGTGGATCTAGCATAGCCAGATTTGGCTGATATTGTAAGGAGACTTGTAAGTGAGAACCAACATCAGAGCAATGATGATTGGGGGTTCCTTCCTGAGCCAGAATCCGTTTACGGAAGAGGTCCTTTGTGAGGAATACCCGAGGAGGTTTTTGATGCCGACGATATCGTTGTACAGTGGGAAAATGGACCTGAGGCAACATCTGATGAAATATAACTAGCACATGGATTTTGCCAAAGCTACTGATGTTGTGAGATGTCATTGTTTCTTGGTTTTCCTAGAAGGAGTGGTAACGATGTGGTTTACCCAGCTGTCGCCGAGATCCATGTCATCTTTCGAGCAATTAGCGTGAAAATTCATTTAGCAATTCTGTTTACATTCCACCCGTCTAAAGGACGTCATGTCACTATCCAACCTCTTCCAAGAGACGAGAGAATCTTTGAAAGATTTCTTGCACATGTTCAATACTGTAGTGACTAAAGAGAACAACACTCAAGAAATTGTGTTGATGGCATTAATAGCGGAATTCATCCCGATATTGATTTCGGGAGGTGCTTGAAGATGAAACCCACACCGACAATGGACGTGTTCTATAGAAAGGCAACTGAGTTCTTGTGTTTCGAAGAGGCAAGCACTATCACTAGGAAAACGAATAATGGGCAGTCGGTAGAGGTGATATAGAGGAACATTGCTGTGAAGCAGTCAGGAGAAAATTCCGGCAATGTGGATGTGAACGTGGAGAATAAAATTGGTGGACAAAGCTTCAGAAATACTGGGGCTAAAGACAAGAAACCAGATTCGAGGAGACCTCCCAAAATCCCAAAATATGACAACTACACCGCGTTAACCAACTTGATCGAGAACATATACTTAGCTACTCAAGGTACCGAGCAATACAGGAAGCCGACTCTAAAGGAGTCAACTGAGAAAGAGAAAAGGTCAGACAAGTTTTGTCGGTTTCATGAAAGACACGGTCACAACTCAAACATGTGCAAACATTTGCGTGGTGTGATCGAGGATTTGATTCAAAAGAAAAGGCTACAGCTATTTGTGAACGCCCCACGGGATGGCGGGTAGGGACAGTAACGCCCCACCTCTATGCTCAAAATAACAAAGAGTATTAAAAGAAATACTGTCTATTATTACGAAGAATAAGGCTGGATGGGAGCGGCCATCCGTAGTTGGCCTTACACTAACATTGGTTATCTCGATAGGAGTGGTATATACTTTTTATTTTTCATCTATTACTTATTTACTCCCATCGACACACCCAATTCTAGTACAAAACGAACTACGATGGTTCATAATAGTTTAGGATAATGAATATAATAACAACATAAATAATATAAATGCGGAACACAGATTAAACAAAAGGTCTCATATATATATATAACTGATGTCAGTTACAATATAGTTGACACAGTACATATGATACAACTACAACTGTCGACTCTGGAAGTTATATATACAAGTACTTTATTAACTAATATACATGAATACATATCATCCTATACAATGACACGACTTCTACAAAATGACAAAGACAACTTCAGAAGATGTGAAAAGTCTTCAAAGCCTGAACAGCAACTCAAAGAAGGAAATCTACAACCTGAAATAACTCAGGTCTGACCCGAGTATTAAATTCAAAAGAAAATAATACACGGGTCAGTCTAATTCAAACTCAGTTATTAATGCACAGAAGCAATAATAATTAACATCAAATAGACGACAGTCACAGAAATCTCGTATATCCGACTTCTCGATAAGAGAATCAGACAACAACAAATATAACACTAAATAGTGTTAATCAGCGAATCAGCAAATCCAAATCAGAATACAACTTCAAAACATTGAAATAAACCAAAGAAACCATTCAACAAATCGAAACATCAATTTAAAACTGTCAAAACTGATAGGGCTGCAGTACACGCACGCGTGTACTGCCTCGCCACTATCGCAAGAGATACACAAAAGCTCAGTAAAAATCACAAATGATCACAAGGTCAAACCCCGAAATCGGGTTCAACTCAAGGAAGTTCGAAAACAAATCCAAATGCATTACTTCCATGCAACCCAACAAAGACAAATTGCAACCAAATGAAACTACAGCCTCTATCACACTGAAACTGCAATTACCAACAAGATCACAAAGGCGAAACTGCACAAAAGAAAGCAAGAAACAACTGCGCAATAAAACTGCAGTTGAAACAAGCGACGTTCAGCATACATATGAATCGATTTCATATGTACACAAAACACCAAGGGCAATTCAGCAAGGAAATGCCATATCCATACAAACAACACTGATACAAAAGATCAGATACCAGACTACAAGCAAGAGATGAAGCACAATGGCAACTGACTCAATGCAAACCAAAATTTACTCCAGAGTGCATCAGGGTGCAAAGAGCTCGAGCACGAGATAAGGCAACTACATAATGCTCAACTGGAGCTAAAATGACGCCATGATCAAAACATGAACAATATAACACACTGACAACGATAAGTACACTGACCAGAATGCAAGATCAATGAATGCAAAATGAGCTACATGAACACTAGTGGTACAAAATGCAACTCAACAGAAGTGAACTGGTCGAAACAACATAGTGAGTTCAAACTCAACCACGAAGGTTAGAAATCATCACAATATCACAAGCCGAAGTCAAAAAGACCAAAGATCGAACAGTGCAGATTCGAAATCGTGGTGGTAAAATAAATTGACCAAGTGAAAACGTAAACAACAACATGGATGGCCAGTTTCAACCAAACATGTAACCGAGTGTACAACTGCCCAGGCTCCAAGAAAAATGTATGCATACCCATAAATGAAGACCACAAAGTCAGTGCACAACAATATTTGGACACACTGAATTATCACTTAAAGACGCCGATACAAAACGAAGCAGTGCAAAATCATTATCGAAATTCAAGTGCCAACTAAATATCACGATGAACCAACTACACCACTACAAGCCAGTAAATGTATCAACAATAACCAATGACCATCAACTACAAAAGATAGTAGTGTGTGCAGACAATTACAACAACTACAAGGTATGCAAAAGCATAATGGACAGTAAGGAATTCAAACATGGAATGGAGTGCAGCCACATATGCAATGCTCAAGCACAAATGATGACAGTAGACGAACAAAGCCACTAGCACATAGAGATGCACTGTATAACTAAATGGAATGAAGCAAAGCCACAAAGATAATAGAACTACAGTGGGCCGAGCATTGAAAATGTTCCAAAGCTATAGTCAAAACGAAACACGTAGTTCCAAATCAAAGCCAGTGTCAAGGAAACAAATAAATACCGAAATCCACTAAAGCAAAACCAAACAATTCAAAGCACTGAGCACAACAATTTAACTTCAATTGGTCAAAACATATCATAACAACACCGAATGGCCCAGAATAAGGTCAGAGCCACGATGATCAAAGAAAACGAACAAGGCCGTGGCCATCACGAAAACAAGTCGTGAGTCGAACAAATCAAAACGAGAAATTCACGGAGCAGTAAATTCAAAGCCACGGCTATCACGAAAACAAGTCGTGAGTCGAACAAATCAAAACAAGAAATTCACGAAGCAGTAAATGCAAAGCAACATCGATTACCAATACCAAATGAAAACAAATGGCCGAGATAAAACAAGGTCGAATCCAACTCGAATTACAGAAGCATCATAAGAAGAGTGAACTAGATGTGAGTAATAAGATTACTCACCTCTTTCCCACGAATTCGACTAACGAAGAAGCAGTCGAAAGCATCTCCGAGGCGAGCTTCCCAAAAGCAAGGAGACCGAGTTGAATTCGAGGGGACAAACAAAACTGACGAGCTTGCCCTAATTTCGAACGAGCGAACGCCTTCTATCCTCTTCGATTTCTATGCCCTAGTTTCGCCGAGAAGACGAGCGAGAAGATGCGGCTTCCATTTTCTTTTTCTTTCGTTATAATTTTGGGTTGAACGAAAAAATGATTTTTTAGGGGTAAAGGAAATGGGTGAAAAGGGTTCACACGGCAACAAAGAAAAACGTGGGCCAATACTATTTAAAGCCCGCTTAAGCCTTAACAATTATTCAAAAGAATTTAAACCGGGTGTTAAAAACTTCAAACAATAATTAGCTGGCATTTTAATCGTTTAATGACGATATTTAATTAACAGCAAAATCTCGGGTTGTTACAGACTTCCCTGCTTATAAAAATTGCGTCCCCGCAATTTTCATAATCAAGGTCGTCATTAACAATAAATTTTCTAACATAAACTGGTTAAGCTGGAAAATAAAGTCGGGAATACAAACGACAAAGAAATCTTTTAATTTCAATAAAAGAAATTCACAAATTTTCAACAAAATCTAACTATCAATAGATAATCAGAAAACAGCAAAGCTGAATAAATGCAAACATCAGCAATATTCAATTACCAATAAATAATTAGAATATAGATATCACAAAACAGCAATATCTAATTATCGATACGATAATTAGAAAACAACAAATCTAATCATCAACAAAGATAATTAGAAAACACAAATCACAAATCGCAAAATCGCAAATATCTAGTTATTCAACAAATAACTAGAAAATACGAACTTCATAATCAACAAATTCTAAATATTAACAGAGATAGAGATAGATAGAAAACAGCAATCCAATAAAGTCAGCATACTCTAGAATCAATTGGAGACTAGGAAATCTCAAAAATCAGTAAAACTAGCAAATATCCGATTATCAAAACGATACTCAATTTCCAAATCAACAAATATTCGATTATCATAAAATGATAATCAAATTTCTAAATCAACAAATATTCGATTAGCAAAAACGATAATCAAATTTCAAATTCAACAAATATTCGATTATCAAAAACGATAATCAAATTTCAAATTTAACAAATATTCGATTATCACAAACGATAATCAAATTTCAAATCAACAAATATTCGATTATCACAAACGATAATCAAATTTCTAAATCAACAAATATTCGCTTATCACAAACGATAATCAAATTTCAAATTCAACAAATATTCGATTATCAAAAACGATAATCAAATTTCAAATTCAAAAAATATTCGATTATCACAAACGATAATCAAATTTCAAATCAACAAATATTCGATTATCACAAACGATAATCAAATTTCAAATTCAACAAATATTCGATTATCAAAAACGATAATCAAATTTCAAATTTAACAAATATTCGATTATCACAAACGATAATCAAATTTCAAATT
Source organism: Allium fistulosum (assembly GCA_030737815.1). Lineage (NCBI taxonomy): Eukaryota > Viridiplantae > Streptophyta > Magnoliopsida > Asparagales > Amaryllidaceae > Allium > Allium fistulosum. The sequence continues at coordinate 405,378,130 of CM060908.1, read as the reverse complement.
CAACAAATATTCAATTATCAAAAACGATAATCAGAATCAACAAATATCTAATTATCACAAGCGATAATTAGAAACAACAAATATCTGATTATCAAAACGATAATCAGAACTCATATCAACAAATATCTAATTATCACAAGCGATAATTAGAAACAACAAATATCTGATTATCAAAAACGATAATCAGAACTCATATCAACAAATATCTAATTATCACAAGCGATAATTAGAAACAACAAATATCTGATTATCAAAAACGATAATCAGAACTCATATCAACAAATATCTAATTATCACAAGCGATAATTAGAAGCAACAAATATCTGATTATCAAAAATGATAATCAGAACTCATATCAATAAATATCTAATTATCACAAGCGATAATTAGAAACAACAAATATCTGATTATCAAAAACGATAATCAGAACTCATATCAACAAATATCCAATTACCTGCAGATAATTGGAAACAACAAATATCTAGAAATCAATTAAGAAGACTAGAAAATCAACATAAAAGCTTGGATCGATCCCATCAGATGGCGAGTTTTTAATTCGCCGCACGTGCATCAACAAATGGCCGAAGCCTACCAAGTACTCAACATAATTTTGGCGCCCAACAAATGACCCGAAGGTCTAGTACTGGTATTTGACCCGAAGGTCCAACAAATGACCCGAAGGTCCAACAAAGTGGCTCGAAAGCACACGAAATCATCAAATATTTCAATTAATGAGTCCGGAATTAACCGAAATAGCAAACGCACATGTCCCATACCACGTGTTTTACTAAATCATTTGATTCACTTCATCGTTTCCCTGAAAGTGTAAATTCATCAAAATCACCAAAACAACATATATTTCAATTAACGAGTCCGGAATTAATCGAAATAGCAAACGCACATGTCCCATACCACGTGTTTTACTAAATCGTGTGATTCTCTTCATCGTTTCCTTGAAAGTGCAAAATTGTGTATTTTGTAAAAATACACTTTACATTCTCAAATGGACAAGTCCGGAATTAATCGAATCAGTAAAAGAAAGAGGTCATAGTCCTCGATTTTCCTGAATCGTTTAAGTCGCTTTCTCATTCTTTTGAAAGCGCAAACTGTTAAAATTCCTGAAAACACTTTTATTTATTTTGTAAAAATAACAATTCACATTCTCAACTGGACAAGTCCGGAGTTAAGCGAAACAGTAAAAGAAAGGGGTCATAATCCTCGATTTTTCTGAATCGTTTAAGTCGCTTTCTCATTCTTTTGAAACGCAAACTGTTAAAAATTTATAAAACAATTTTCATTTTAAAACGATTTTCCAATCACGTGATTAAAACAGCAAATCAGTAACAATTTCGATAAGGAAATTGTACTTCTCAAAATACCGTAAAAACGGTCACAAATGAGTATTGCGGAATAACCGCTTGAAAATCCACTTTTAAAATTTGACGGTTACTGAAGCCAAAGCGACAGTAAATTTTAAAACGTCAAAATCACATCAAAACAATTTACATCAAAATGTAATATCAGTGAATTTTCATTCATCAAAATGCCACAAAACACTGTGCTTCAAAAATTTAGCATTGGTGTAAAAATCCCGTTATAAAAATAACGGCAACAAAATACGTTTCATAACCAAGCATCGGTTCAACGTAAAATAAATGCAGTAACGTGCAATTCATATTTGCACGCACATTACAACATAAACAAAGTGTAACGACCCGTAAATTTCAACTGTTTTAATAACGTAATTAGTTGAAATTTTATGAAATTTTTAACGAGAAAATTTTGAAATAAAAATTTAATATTTTGAATACGTCTAATTAAACATAGCAAACTGTAAATTTTCGTCCGAAAATATGAAAGTTTATTTCGCGCGTAAATTCACTTCAATTTAATCAGTTAAAAAGTGATGAAAATAAAATGTTTCCGAAACTTAAATATTTTTACATAGAAAAATTCTAAAACATCTTCTGAGCTAGATGTCAGTTTGTTGTTTTTCCAAATTCGGACATCTTTGGCTCCGTCGATCTTATTTTTCAGCGTTTTTCTTGCATTTTTCGTAGTAGAAAAATTCGAATTTTATAATTCAATCCTACCACTGATATCTGTAGGCCGTTTTGATCGTCTCGTCGTGCTGATCTCTACGATATATTCGTATGGATGTTTCGACGTCCAGTGAACGACAAAAAATCTGTAAACGTTGAACCGTATCGGTACCGGTTTCGTGCCTTTTGGTTTCTGGTGACTATTCAAATTTCCACCGTTGAAAATTCCAATAGTCTTTAGCATTTATTTTTTTCTTGAATTCAGATACTTCGCTTTTAATATTCCATCCGTTCAAAATGCATGCTGCAAAGAAAGTAAATATAGCTTTGCACGTTTCTTCATTTGCCTGGGCAAGCATATTTCTTCATCCCTAAAACTTTGTTCTTCATTCTTCTGCTGTGCTTTGGAAAAGATATTCAACTTGTGAAAAGTAATGAAAGAGTGACAACATCTTACAAATTTTGTGATATATACATATCACGTCCACTAGCCTGCTCTTCTCCCCTCTCCTTCAGCTCTCCATAGCCATAACATGCCACCGCCCGACCACCTGTTCTCCTTCCAAACCCAAGCTGCGCCCACCCATCCGAAGTGTTAGTCAACTCCGCCCTACCCACATCCGCCATCCCTCCCCTTTGCAACACCAGCCGCCTCCTCCGCCCTTTGGCTCTCCAACGCATCCCCTGAAAACCCACCTACCATTGCCTGGCCGACACCACCCTCGCCAAGTGTAGCCTGCACATCCCGAGCGCCGCTCCCACCTCTGCCCTGCCAAGTGGCCACCACTTCCCAAAGCCATCGCCCTAGGTCCTCGTCTTGAAGCCAGCACCACCTCGCGACGCACGCCACCAGATCTGGGAGCAGGCGTTCTTTTCTAAGCTCGGTTTGTTCTTGATTCTTAGGTATTTGAACATTTCGTGTTTGAGATATAATACAAGTTTAAGTATATATATACGGTTATGGTTTAACGTGTTGGTCTATTTTTATATAAGGCTTTTGTATATATAACATTTACGTAAGTTTAGCCTTTAATAATTTGCTAACAAGAATATATGTTTCTTAAGAAATGTTTATAATAATATATATTTTAGTAGTTTGCATTTTTGTTTTGCTAGTTTTGGTCTGCATAAACTTTGGATTTTCTGTATATATATATAAGTTACATGTTTGTTGAAATGTATACACATGTCTAAGTTGCATACATATTTGCCTTTTGTCAGTTCAAGTCTGCACATACATTTTCATTTGTATATATTCTTAAACTATGTATTACAGTGATACATAGGAAGTATGCAAGTTGTATTTATATAAAAATAACATATATAGTTTAGGAAACGATCCATGTATTGTAATGTGTAATAGTAATATATTATATGTAGTTATATATATTGATATTTTTAAGCATAGTATAGACTTTTACAGCGTCTCTATAGATTACAGTACAAGCTATATATAAAGTGAGTTTATTTTATGCTAGCTTCTATATATACATGTATATAGGTTGCGTTGTTGCTTTGTGTTAAGTGTCAATTTAAATATTATAATATTTCGAGTGTACAGTTATTATGTATAAGTATGTTGATAAGTATACATTAGTTGATTTTTTTTTCCTTTCTTTTTCCAGCGAAAGTTTATATGGGTTTGATGTATAAGCAACTATAGTTTAAATACATGTTTGAGTACGTATATATGCATATTTTATACTTTATAAAGCAAATTTTGTTTTGAGTTGCATAATGTTTATGCGTATATAGTTCAAGATATTAACCTTTTGGAGTTAAATATTGTTGCAAAGCTTTTATATTGATAATTACTTTTCGATTTTTTTTTTCCGTTGGCTTGCGTGTGTATGCATTATGCTATAGTTGGCACAAGTTGTGTGGGTCATATATTTATACATATACGTATAAAGTAGTAACTACATTTGTTAGTTTGTACCATTTATGATCATCGATCCCGTCCTAATTTGATTTCGCAAATTTCTATTCACCAGCTTTGTTCGTCGAACTCGAACCATCGTACTTCATTTTGAAATTCGTGCTTGGGTTTGTAATTCGATTTCAGTGCCATATCAGCGAGCGCACCCGTGTCATGCCCTAGCCCTCTAGCCTCGAAAGGTGAGCACTCACTCACGATTAACGTTCTTTTATTTATTAAATTTGATTTCAATTGAAACGACAATTGAAATATACTGCTGTTAGTTAATTACACTATTATATATGCTATTACCTGTATCAGTTCACCTGTGACATCTGACACCATTATCTGTTAATTATTTATGCGATGATAATACAGTTTAACTGATAATTGATTGATTGTTGATGTTTATAGTGGACGTTAACTTGTTAATGTTAAAATGATAAATAGTATGAAATTGAACTTGATATAGGATAATTAAATGTTAAATTTGATTAACTGACATTTGTATAATATGACCCCTTTAACTGTTAAATCCATTGACACGTATGATTTGCTTAATTACATTTTGAATCACTGAATGTATGTTGTTAAATTGATGATGTATGAAATTGTAAATAGATGACAAGTGAAAAACCGTAATGTAATAATCTTTAATCTACATGAAATGATAGTGTAGATTCTAGAAATAATTATATTAATTCGTACAAATAACAATGCGAATTAATACGGTTATTTCGGGATTTTTTGAATTGATTGTTGGATTGATATTGGTTGTTGTTATTGCTTGTTTATTTACTTTGACACCATCCCAGTTATCACACTGCAAGTTCCCTTTGATATGTTTTGATTTTGAATTGAATTGGAATCGGGTTGAAATGATAAATACCCAAATTGAACTTTGACTTAGGATAGAAAATTAAATAAAAACCCGATTGGTCAATAATTTGATTTGAAAATAAATTGAAGATTTTATTTAAATAAATAATATGGTTTTGAAATGAAGTTGAAATTTGAATTTTTTAATGAAAGGAAAATGTTAATATTTAATAATCTGAAATAAAATATTTACGATGTAATTGATGAAAGAATATTGTTTAATTTGAGAAATTATTGAATTAAGTTTGAAATTATTAAACTTTGAAATGATTTAATAATTAAAGTTTGAAGGTGTAATTAAGTTTGAAATTATTAAACTTTGAAATTATTTAATAATTAAGTTGTGGATTATTTAATAATTAAATAAGATTGAATTATTTAATGATTAAATTGAATTGAATTCTTTAATAAAAAAAAATTGAACTTTTGAATAAGTGAATTTTACTTCGTAAATAATTGAAATTGAGTTTTCTTTATTAAGTAAGTTTTGGAAAATTATTTAAGAAAGTAAATAAGTGAAATTGAATTTCTTTAACAAGAAATGAAAATGTGATATTTTTGGAATTAATATAAGACTTGTAATTGAAAGAATTGATTTGACGAATTTAGTTTAATTCAAAATTGTAAGTTTTGATTTAATGAAGTTGAACTTAAGAAATTGATTTAATGAATGAAAGGTTTAATAGAAGTTGTTTTGAATGATAAATTTACTTTACGAATATTAATGAAATCGATAAACGAATTTAAATTGATTTGAATGTTAAATTAAATTGATTTAAATGATTTTCGAAATGAAACTTATATACGAACTTGAATCAATATCTGAATGGTTTAAATAGATATTGAAATTGAATTATAAGATTTTGAAATGGGAATTTGGAAGTTTTGAAACGTAAATTATGGAAACTGATTTAGAAAGACAAATGAAATGTTGGTTTACAAATTCTATTTGAAATTGAATTTGTTTTGGTTTTGAAAGTTATTAAATGACCATCGGTGTAATAATACGTAGTTATTAAAGAGACCGGGATCGGATATGGACATACTCTCTGTCGATACCGAAACCACTTTAATAACTAATATACGCGGAGTGTTGATCCAGAACGAAGTGGATGGTTTTGGTGAACGCGTTGACTGAAGAAAGAGAACGATTTTGGATGACCCTTGACATGACTAAAACAGGAGCCGCGCCGGGCCATTGAGGATCGCCATCTCTAGCGGACACACTTCTTCGATACCATATCTATTACTTTTGTGATTCGATTTGGGTGCACCCCTCGATTTGGGAGTGTTGTTTCGCGGTGTTGGGGTAGTAGCTGCTATGCCCAACATCAGTCCGGATCAGGCAACTACTAGTATCCTAGTTGGTATCGCCTCATGTACCTTGTCATACTGATTATCCTATGCGCGACCTCTACGATTTTGATTTGTACCTTTAGTATATGGATTGCCCTCTGGTGACTTCCGGTTTTGGGGAAACTACGGTCTTGTATATGCTTTTGGGAATAAAAATGTGTTAAGGGTGGAATGGGCCATGACTTAACGCTATTTTTATATCTTTATATTACTGATAGACATTATCTACTTATCGTACATTACTACATAGTAGATAGTTTGACGGATCCTTAAAGGATGGTTATTCCAAACATCCTTTGAGTTACTTGTATTTCAATTGCTATTTCACTTGAGTTGGATTTATTAATATAAGAATGTTAATCCTGACTCGAGTGTTTTGTATTTTGCTTTACGCTCGGGTCAGACTGAGTGGTTCAGCTTTCGAGACTCACCTTTGGAGTTGGAGCTTTGCTTGAAGATCCAGCCATCTATTCTGCTTTCAGTATTCGATGATTTCAGTGATGTATTCTGATTTGTATCTGATGTATCGTATTACTCTTCTGTTGTAAACTCTGATGTATTTTATATATTCATATAGTAGCTTCATGAACTACTATCTCTTTTATTTCCGCTGCAAATTATTACTCTGTGTCTGTGATCTGTGATTATTTATTTACTGTATATGTTCAGTTTTGCCAATTTAAATTCACAACGCGGTATTTTGAGCAATTCAACTCCGGCATGAGTGTCTACCTATACACTTATAATGGATGCGAATGGTCCAAAATGGCGGGTCGTTACAGTTGGTATCAGAGCTTTGGTAGCTCTAGGCAAAACTCAACATATAGGGTAAATGTATTTACAGAATCACTCCCACTCGAGTTTCAGTCTCTTCCTTTCGACTCGATTTCTTTGAATTTTGGAACGTTCCCTACGGTTCCAAATTTCATTCGTGTCCCTCACTATTCGTCTTCTTTCAATTCTGGAGCACCCCATAACTCCATTTTGAATGATATCTATAATTGGTCGGCGGTCTCGCCAATCTTCGAATGATTCGGAAAGGAGCAAAACTCCTTTACAATAGGCATTGATTTACCGGAGATTTCTGTATCCTCGGTTTGCGATGCTATCCATCTCCTGCTATACCTGAATTCTATTTCTTGAGATCGAATGTCGATTTACCTCGGAATTCTACACCGATCTTATTTTGAAGTCACGGTCGACCCGGTTAAGGTTGCCCGCGATTTATATAAACTTATCCATCGCCTTATTTTGTTATTTAATTATCTCGTCTTTGTTCAAACCTATCTTCGAATCGAAATTCTCTTTGATTTGAGTCCATCAAGATTTGAATCTCTATCCTTGCTTTGAATCCATTTTTATCGTCGAGCGAGGAAGTGTATTTGTAAATTTATATAAAAATGTTGTTTTCAAATTTAGTAAATAAAATAGTTTTGTATGATTATCTTATATATAAATGTAAGTTTTCTGAAATTAAATTGTTAATGAATCTGTTGTCAAAAATAATAATATTTGATTTTCATTTATTGTTTTATAAACCATTGACTATTGCATAATATGAATAAATGAATTTTAAACATGGGTTATAAACTGATTTGGAATTTGAAATGAATTTAATTCAGAAATTTGAGAATTTAGTTTTCCGGTGTTTTCGAACTTTGGTTTTAAAATTTTAAGTATATATTATTGAAAGTATTTTCGAATAGAAATCGTTTTCAAAGAATTTTTTAAAATATTGAAATCAGTGCTCTTCTCTTTGTCGCTGGAAAATAATTTCGGTGATGGCGGCCGCATCATCGACGTTCATTTTCGAGTTTCGAAGTGGAGATACTATTCTGTAGCTTTGCTACGGTTTTGTTTTGAAAAAAAAATATTTTGATTTGAATTTCTTCAGTATAATTTGATTTATATATATATAGGTATCTTATTTTAAAATTTAATTTGATTTGATATAAATATATTATATATATCTCTAAGTTGTTTAAAGTAAATCGGAAATCTACTTCTTAAATTTTGTTAAAGGATGATTTTAATTATAAATAAAACCAAAATTTGGAATAAATATTTAAACTCGAATAATTGAATTGGGAAAATTTTATTTGGATATTGTCCAACCGCATTTTAATACAACTTACCTAAATCATTCAGAAGTTGAATATGTGATTGGATAATATATAAGATAAATTGAATTTATAAATAAAATTTGAGTGTTATAATAAATGTTATACACTAAATTTTGATTATAAAGATGTTAATAGAGTTAGATAGGATAATAAGTAAACTCAGTTAATAATGAAATAAAATTTGTTTTGAATGAATTAATAAATTTGTTTTGAAAGAATTAATAATTTGTTTTGAAAAAAAATAAATTGTAATTTGATCAACTTATGAAAATACCTTGAATTTAAAAGCAATTAGTAAATGTAAATTAATTTAAATCAGAACTTTTATGGTTTAAATTTATTTATATGGGTTAATATATGTGATTAGATATATTAAGTAGAATAAATTTAACAATAGTTTTGAATAAAGAAAAATTTAAAATTGTTAAAGAAAATATGATTATAATAAAAGACTATTCAAATTTATGGTTTTAGAAATTGTAAATTGAGGATAATTGGATAGTAAGATAATGAATTTAGAAATAGTGAGATTGATTTTAGTAAATATCAAATGGATTAAATCAATTATTGAATAAAAATTAATTTAAATTTGAATTTATAGGGTTTAAATTAATTGTTATTTTGTTTTCAAATCTGTTTCCTTTATGGTTGTTTCTATTCTCCTACCTCGTTCCTTTTCGGGGACGAAAAGCTTTGAGTGGGGGAGAGTGTAACGACCCGTAAATTTCAACTGTTTTAATAACGTAATTAGTTGAAATTTTATGAAATTTTTAACGAGAAAATTTTGAAATAAAAATTTAATATTTTGAATACGTCTAATTAAACATAGCAAACTGTAAATTTTCGTCCGAAAATATGAAATTTTATTTCGCGCGTAAATTCACTTCAATTTAATCAGTTAAAAAGTGATGAAAATAAAATGTTTCCGAAACTTAAATATTTTTACATAGAAAAATTCTAAAACATCTTCTGAGCAAGATGTCAGTTTGTTGTTTTTCCAAATTCGGACATCTTTGGCTCCGTCGATCTTATTTTTCAGCGTTTTTCTTGCATTTTTCGTAGTAGAAAAATTCGAATTTTATAATTCAATCCTACCACTGATATCTGTAGGCCGTTTTGATCGTCTCGTCGTGCTGATCTCTACGATATATTCGTATGGATGTTTCGACGTCCAGTGAACGACAAAAAATCTGTAAACGTTGAACCGTATCGGTACCGGTTTCGTGCCTTTTGGTTTCTGGTGACTATTCAAATTTCCACCGTTGAAAATTCCAATAGTCTTTAGCATTTATTTTTTTCTTGAATTCAGATACTTCGCTTTTAATATTCCATCCGTTCAAAATGCATGCTGCAAAGAAAGTAAATATAGCTTTGCACGTTTCTTCATTTGCCTGGGCAAGCATATTTCTTCATCCCTAAAACTTTGTTCTTCATTCTTCTGCTGTGCTTTGGAAAAGATATTCAACTTGTGAAAAGTAATGAAAGAGTGACAACATCTTACAAATTTTGTGATATATACATATCACGTCCACTAGCCTGCTCTTCTCCCCTCTCCTTCAGCTCTCCATAGCCATAACATGCCACCGCCCGACCACCTGTTCTCCTTCCAAACCCAAGCTGCGCCCACCCATCCGAAGTGTTAGTCAACTCCGCCCTACCCACATCCGCCATCCCTCCCCTTTGCAACACCAGCCGCCTCCTCCGCCCTTTGGCTCTCCAACGCATCCCCTGAAAACCCACCTACCATTGCCTGGCCGACACCACCCTCGCCAAGTGTAGCCTGCACATCCCGAGCGCCGCTCCCACCTCTGCCCTGCCAAGTGGCCACCACTTCCCAAAGCCATCGCCCTAGGTCCTCGTCTTGAAGCCGGCACCACCTCGCGACGCACGCCACCAGATCTGGGAGCAGGCATTCTTTTCTAAGCTCGGTTTGTTCTTGATTCTTAGGTATTTGAACATTTCGTGTTTGAGATATAATACAAGTTTAAGTATATATATACGGTTATGGTTTAACGTGTTGGTCTATTTTTATATAAGGCTTTTGTATATATAACATTTACGTAAGTTTAGCCTTTAATAATTTGCTAACAAGAATATATGTTTCTTAAGAAATGTTTATAATAATATATATTTTAGTAGTTTGCATTTTTGTTTTGCTAGTTTTGGTCTGCATAAACTTTGGATTTTCTGTATATATATATAAGTTACATGTTTGTTGAAATGTATACACATGTCTAAGTTGCATACATATTTGCCTTTTGTCAGTTCAAGTCTGCACATACATTTTCATTTGTATATATTCTTAAACTATGTATTACAGTGATACATAGGAAGTATGCAAGTTGTATTTATATAAAAATAACATATATAGTTTAGGAAACGATCCATGTATTGTAATGTGTAATAGTAATATATTATATGTAGTTATATATATTGATATTTTTAAGCATAGTATAGACTTTTACAGCGTCTCTATAGATTACAGTACAAGCTATATATAAAGTGAGTTTATTTTATGCTAGCTTCTATATATACATGTATATAGGTTGCGTTGTTGCTTTGTGTTAAGTGTCAATTTAAATATTATAATATTTCGAGTGTACAGTTATTATGTATAAGTATGTTGATAAGTATACATTAGTTGATTTTTTTTTCCTTTCTTTTTCCAGCGAAAGTTTATATGGGTTTGATGTATAAGCAACTATAGTTTAAATACATGTTTGAGTACGTATATATGCATATTTTATACTTTATAAAGCAAATTTTGTTTTGAGTTGCATAATGTTTATGCGTATATAGTTCAAGATATTAACCTTTTGGAGTTAAATATTGTTGCAAAGCTTTTATATTGATAATTACTTTTCGATTTTTTTTTTCCGTTGGCTTGCGTGTGTATGCATTATGCTATAGTTGGCACAAGTTGTGTGGGTCATATATTTATACATATACGTATAAAGTAGTAACTACATTTGTTAGTTTGTACCATTTATGATCATCGATCCCGTCCTAATTTGATTTCGCAAATTTCTATTCACCAGCTTTGTTCGTCGAACTCGAACCATCGTACTTCATTTTGAAATTCGTGCTTGGGTTTGTAATTCGATTTCAGTGCCATATCAGCGAGCGCACCCGTGTCATGCCCTAGCCCTCTAGCCTCGAAAGGTGAGCACTCACTCACGATTAACGTTCTTTTATTTATTAAATTTGATTTCAATTGAAACGACAATTGAAATATACTGCTGTTAGTTAATTACACTATTATATATGCTATTACCTGTATCAGTTCACCTGTGACATCTGACACCATTATCTGTTAATTATTTATGCGATGATAATACAGTTTAACTGATAATTGATTGATTGTTGATGTTTATATTGGACGTTAACTTGTTAATGTTAAAATGATAAATAGTATGAAATTGAACTTGATATAGGATAATTAAATGTTAAATTTGATTAACTGACATTTGTATAATATGACCCCTTTAACTGTTAAATCCATTGACACGTATGATTTGCTTAATTACATTTTGAATCACTGAATGTATGTTGTTAAATTGATGATGTATGAAATTGTAAATAGATGACAAGTGAAAAACCGTAATGTAATAATCTTTAATCTACATGAAATGATAGTGTAGATTCTAGAAATAATTATATTAATTCGTACAAATAACAATGCGAATTAATACGGTTATTTCGGGATTTTTTGAATTGATTGTTGGATTGATATTGGTTGTTGTTATTGCTTGTTTATTTACTTTGACACCATCCCAGTTATCACACTGCAAGTTCCCTTTGATATGTTTTGATTTTGAATTGAATTGGAATCGGGTTGAAATGATAAATACCCAAATTGAACTTTGACTTAGGATAGAAAATTAAATAAAAACCCGATTGGTCAATAATTTGATTTGAAAATAAATTGAAGATTTTATTTAAATAAATAATATGGTTTTGAAATGAAGTTGAAATTTGAATTTTTTAATGAAAGGAAAATGTTAATATTTAATAATCTGAAATAAAATATTTACGATGTAATTGATGAAAGAATATTGTTTAATTTGAGAAATTATTGAATTAAGTTTGAAATTATTAAACTTTGAAATGATTTAATAATTAAAGTTTGAAGGTGTAATTAAGTTTGAAATTATTAAACTTTGAAATTATTTAATAATTAAGTTGTGGATTATTTAATAATTAAATAAGATTGAATTATTTAATGATTAAATTGAATTGAATTCTTTAATAAAAAAAAAATGAACTTTTGAATAAGTGAATTTTACTTCGTAAATAATTGAAATTGAGTTTTCTTTATTAAGTAAGTTTTGGAAAATTATTTAAGAAAGTAAATAAGTGAAATTGAATTTCTTTAACAAGAAATGAAAATGTGATATTTTTGGAATTAATATAAGACTTGTAATTGAAAGAATTGATTTGACGAATTTAGTTTAATTCAAAATTGTAAGTTTTGATTTAATGAAGTTGAACTTAAGAAATTGATTTAATGAATGAAAGGTTTAATAGAAGTTGTTTTGAATGATAAATTTACTTTACGAATATTAATGAAATCGATAAACGAATTTAAATTGATTTGAATGTTAAATTAAATTGATTTAAATGATTTTCGAAATGAAACTTATATACGAACTTGAATCAATATCTGAATGGTTTAAATAGATATTGAAATTGAATTATAAGATTTTGAAATGGGAATTTGGAAGTTTTGAAACGTAAATTATGGAAACTGATTTAGAAAGACAAATGAAATGTTGGTTTACAAATTCTATTTGAAATTGAATTTGTTTTGGTTTTGAAAGTTATTAAATGACTATCGGTGTAATAATACGTAGTTATTAAAGAGACCGGGATCGGATATGGACATACTCTCTGTCGATACCGAAACCACTTTAATAACTAATATACGCGGAGTGTTGATCCAGAACGAAGTGGATGGTTTTGGTGAACGCGTTGACTGAAGAAAGAGAACGATTTTGGATGACCCTTGACATGACTAAAACAGGAGCCGCGTCGGGCCATTGAGGATCGCCATCTCTAGCGGACACACTTCTTCGATACCATATCTATTACTTTTGTGATTCGATTTGGGTGCACCCCTCGATTTGGGAGTGTTGTTTCGCGGTGTTGGGGTAGTAGCTGCTATGCCCAACATCAGTCCGGATCAGGCAACTACTAGTATCCTAGTTGGTATCGCCTCATGTACCTTGTCATACTGATTATCCTATGCGCGACCTCTACGATTTTGATTTGTACCTTTAGTATATGGATTGCCCTCTGGTGACTTCCGGTTTTGGGGAAACTACGGTCTTGTATATGCTTTTGGGAATAAAAATGTGTTAAGGGTGGAATGGGCCATGACTTAACGCTATTTTGATATCTTTATATTACTGATAGACATTATCTACTTATCGTACATTACTACATAGTAGATAGTTTGACGGATCCTTAAAGGATGGTTATTCCAAACATCCTTTGAGTTACTTGTATTTCAATTGCTATTTCACTTGAGTTGGATTTATTAATATAAGAATGTTAATCCTGACTCGAGTGTTTTGTATTTTGCTTTACGCTCGGGTCAGACTGAGTGGTTCAGCTTTCGAGACTCACCTTTGGAGTTGGAGCTTTGCTTGAAGATCCAGCCATCTATTCTGCTTTCAGTATTCGATGATTTCAGTGATGTATTCTGATTTGTATCTGATGTATCGTATTACTCTTCTGTTGTAAACTCTGATGTATTTTATATATTCATATAGTAGCTTCATGAACTACTATCTCTTTTATTTCCGCTGCAAATTATTACTCTGTGTCTGTGATCTGTGATTATTTATTTACTGTATATGTTCAGTTTTGCCAATTTAAATTCACAACGCGGTATTTTGAGCAATTCAACTCCGGCATGAGTGTCTACCTATACACTTATAATGGATGCGAATGGTCCAAAATGGCGGGTCGTTACACAAAGAAATCTTTGAATGTATCTTCAATGAAGACAATTCAAAACAACAAAATCTAATCAATAGATGATTCGTACAAAAGAAAGCCAGCGGAAATTTCAACAAAAATCACATATCTGCAATTTTTTCGAATCCTCAATTCGGATTCGAAATTCTCAAAGAAACAAAATAATTACAGCTATGTAAACAACTTCAATTGAAATTGGTAAATGAATTAAATTGTCATTTGACGATATTCAACTGCTATAATACCCTGGGTTGTTACAGACTCCCCTCCTTATAGAAATTGCGTCCCCGCAATTTTCATAATTAAGGTCGTCAAAAAATTATTATTCTTCTAACATAAACTGGTTACGTTAGAAAAATAAAGATCGAGAACCCAATACCAAAGAAATCTTTCAAATGCATACAAGAGATTCACAAATTCTCAACAAAGTCTGATTATTAATAGATAATCAGGAAACAACAGAACTGAATAAATACAATTATCAGCAATATATAATTACCGATTAGACATTCAGAAATACAGAGAATTATAAAACAGCAATATCTAATTATCGATACGATAATTAGAAAACAACAAAATATAATTATCAACAAAGATAATTATGAAGCACAATTCACAATTCGCAAACTGACAATATCCGGTTATTCAACAATTAACTAGAAAACACAAACTCCATAATCAACAAACGGTGACTATCAGCAGTGATAGATAGGAAACAACAATTCAATGAAATCAACATAATCTAGATTCAATTAGAGACTAGAAAATCTCGTATCAATAAAATCAGCAAACATCTAATTACCTAATTATCTCAAACGATAATCAGAAGACAAATCAGCACATATCTAATTACCACAACCGGTAATTTAAAATTTCAAATCAACAATTATTCAATTATCAAAAACGATAATCAAATTTCTCAAATCAACAAATATTCGATTATCAAAAACGATAACCAAATTTCAAATTCAACAAATATTCGATTATCACAAGCGATAATCAAATTTCAAATTCAACAAATATTCGATTATCACAAAAACGATAATCAAATTTCTCAAATCAACAAATATTCGATTATCAAAAACGATAACCAAATTTCAAATTCAACAAATATTCGATTATCACAAGCGATAATCAAATTTCAAATTCAACAAATATTCGATTATCACAAAAACGATAATCAAATTTCAAATCAACAAGTATTAATTTGTCAAAAACGATAATCAAATTTCTCAAATCAACAAATATTCGATTATCAAAAACGATAACCAAATTTCAAATTCAACAAATATTCGATTATCACAAGCGATAATCAAATTTCAAATTCAACAAATATTCGATTATCACAAAAACGATAATCAAATTTCTCAAATCAACAAATATTCGATTATCAAAAACGATAATCAAATTTCAAATCAACAAGTATTTAATTATCTAACAGCGATAATTAGAAACAACAAATATCTGATTATCAAAAACGATAATCAGAACTCATATCAACAAATATCTAATTATCACAAGCGATAATTAGAAACAACAAATATCTGATTATCAAAAACGATAATCAGAACTCATATCAACAAATATCTAATTATCACAAGCGATAATTAGAAACAACAAATATCTGATTATCAAAAACAATAATCAGAACTCATATCAACAAATATCTAATTATCACAAGCGATAATTAGAAACAACAAATATCTGATTATCAAAAACGATAATCAGAACTCATATCAACAAATATCTAATTATCACAAGCGATAATTAGAAACAACAAATATCTGATTATCAAAAACGATAATCAGAACTCATATCAACAAATATCTAATTATCACAAGCGATAATTAGAAACAACAAATATCTGATTATCAAAAACGATAATCAGAACTCATATCAACAAATATCTAATTATCACAAGCGATAATTAGAAACAACAAATATCTGATTATCAAAAACGATAATCAGAACTCATATCAAGGTGAGCTCAACTCACATCTAATTCAAGAATTTGTAACTGCGATTTGTGATTTCCACTGCTTGGATTCTTGGGTTTACGTTTGTATGCGAACGTTTGAGTTTGTTTTGATTTCCATGGCTTCGGCTCTGATTATTTTCCTGTTGACTTTGTCACACCTGGCTATGAATTATTTTTACTTTGTGATGAAGGTTTACTCGTTCATAAATTGTGACGATTTTTGCTTTGCATTTGTTTGATGTTGTTTATGAGATGATTTTGGTTTTCAAGGTAGAACTGGCTGATGTAGATTTCTTTTGTGACTTCGGTCCCCTGACTTTGTGTATGCTATAGCCTAAAATGCCATCTCTGGTCATCACCTTTGGGTTGGCATCAATCTGTAGTTGTCTTCATCCTGTACATTTGTCTACAGTATTACCATATTCACTTGATAGCATTTTGGTCATTTTAGTTGGACTTATACACTTATGGTTTCACTGCATAGCTTTGAATTTTTGGTGAGCTGAGTATTTTGACTTATATTCAGTTTCATATGCATTGATCTGGAGTGTTTGTTGCTTCAGTCTTAGTCAGGTGCACACTATTGATTTTACCTCTGACCTCTCTGTTGGTATTACAGTACTCCGGTAGTTGATGTACTTGTAGTTGTATGGCCTGGTTCACTGTCGAGTTCACTTGCACTTTGCATTCATGTGTTTACACTGTCCAGTTCCATTTTGTTGTTCACTGGTCTGCAATTGCTAGTGAAGTTGAACTTGGTCCAGTTGTATTTAGTAGTTCACTGGTCACTGCATACATGTTCTGTTGCTCCATGTTACACTGAACACCCCATTTAATCTACTTGCATTGTCCACTTCGACCACTGTCCAGTTTTACAAGTGCATTTCATATACATGTTGCAAATGTTCATGTATGGTTGTTCATAGCTATTTCATTGTTCAGGTTGTGCTTGCAATTGTCCACTTCGACTGTTTGCATTAAAGTTGTATTTGCTGTCTTCATTTGTTAGTGCACTTGTATTTCATGGTTGTTGCCACTCGTGTTTCTGTGCATGCTGTTTCATTCTTGAAATATTGGTTGATAATTCTTGGCACTGTTCAGGTCTATAGATCGGTTCATATAATGTTCCTGTGCCATTTCTTTTCTTACCTCTGCACATCACTGTCGTACTTGTTGATGCCTTGAGTATGCTATTTGGTTCAGGCCATATCTCTGTTTGCTTACACCTTCATTCGGCTGTGTCATCACATGTACCACTGCCATGTGCAGTTCCATGTTGCACCTCTGATTAATTTTTCCCATGTGCAGTTCGTTACGTACATTCATTTGTGTACATATTGCATATTCACTTGGTTGGAGCTTTATACTGCTGTCACTTGCTTAGTGCATTAGTTTGCACTGTGAATTCTTGTGTATTGGTCTTTGAGCTTTTGTGTATTTCATCACTGTAGTGGCGAGGCAGTGCACGCGTGCGTGCACTGCAGCCACCCAGTACTGACAGTTTTGAATAGATGTTTTCTTTGCGTCGTGATGCATTGACCTTTTATGCCGTATTGGCGAGGCCGTACACGCGTGCGTGTACGGCAGCCAATCGAATTTTGGATGGTTTTAAATTGATATTTCAATTGTTTAAATTGATTTGGATTGCTGATTTGTCGTTTTAACACTGTTTAGTGTTATATCTGCCGTTATCCGATTCTTTTATCGAGGAGTTGGATATACGAGATTTCTGTGACTGTCTTCTATTTGATGTTTGATTATAATTGCTTCTGTGCACTAATAAACTGGTTTGAATTAGACTGACCTGGGTATTATTTTCTTTTGAATGTAATACTCGGGTCAGACCCGAGTTATTTCAGGTTGTAGATTTTCTTCTTTGAGTTGCTGTTCAGGATTTGAAGACTTTTCACATCTTCTGAAGTTGTCAGTGTCATTCTGTAGTAGTCGGGTCAGTGTATAGAACGATATGTATTCATGTATATTAGTTGATAATGTACTTGTATATATAACTTCTAGAGTCGACAGTTGTAGTTGTATCATATGTATTGTGTCAACTATGTTGTAACTGACATCAGTTATATATATATATGAGACTTTTGTTTTTATCTGTGTTCCGCATTTATATTATCTATGTTATCGTTATATCTAATGTCCTAAACTATTATGAACCATCGTAGTTTGTTTTATACTGATAATTGGGTGTGTCGATGGGAGTAAATAAATAAGATGAAAAATAAAAAGTATATACCACTCCTATCGAGATAACCAATATTAGTATAAGGCCAATTACGGATGGTCGCTCCTATCCAACCTTATTCTTCGTAATAATAGACAGTATTTCTTTTAATACTCTTTGTTATTATGAGCATAGAGGTGGGGCGTCACAGTTTCCCGTTGCCTAGGATCGATCAGTTGGTCGATTCCACCGCAGGACACGAGTTACTGTCATTCATGGATGCGTACTCAGGATACAACCAAATCCCAATGCATATTCTGGACCAAGAACACACCATCTTCATTACAAATGTCGGGCTGTATTGCTATGTAGTGATGCCCTTTGGATTGAAGAATGCTGGAGCAACTTACCAACGTCTGGTGAATCGAATGTTCAAGGACCAGCTGGGTAAAACCATGGAAGTCTATGTGGATGACATGCTCGTGAAGTCACGACGGTCAAACGACCACATTCAAGACTTGGCTGAAATGTTCGACATACTCAGGTTTTTTGGCATGAAGATCAACCCGTTGAAGTGTTCTTTCGGCGTCGCATCAGGGAAGTTTTTTGGATTCATCGTCAACGGTAGGGGAATCGAAGCCAACCCAGAAAAGATCCAAGCTATTCGAGATGTATAAGCGCCCAGGAGTATAAAGCAGGTACAGAGCTTGAACGGAAAAGTAGCTGCGCTGAGTCGATTTATATCCAAGGCAACTGACAAGTGCATCCCGTTCTTTGACATAATAAAGAAAGGAAAGAGAAATTTTGAATGGACATCTTGCTGTGAGGAAGCATTTCGGAATCTGGTGAGGCATCTGGAGAGCCCACCAATGCTATCAAAACCAGTGGACCATGAGATGTTGTACGTATACTTGGCTGTATCCCCACATGCGATAAGTGCGGCTTTGGTACAAGAGGAGGATCGAGTCCAAAAGCCGGTGTATTATGTTAGCAAACGTTTAACAGGGGCCGAGAGGAATTACCCTAAAATAGAGAAATTGGCTTATTGCTTGGTGATTGCATCACAAAAGCTTCGCCCGTACTTTCAAGCACATTCAATCGGTGTTTATTCCGATCAACCCCTGAGGCAGGTACTCCAACGGCCGGAAACTTCTGGAAGATTGCTAAGATGGAACATCGAGTTGAGCCAATTCGATATCGCGTACTTACCACGGAGAGCCATCCGAGGGCAAGCATTAGCAGACTTCATCGCTGAGTTTACCATACCCATCAAGCCGGATGATCACGACATCATTCCCCTCGTTCGATGGAAATTATACACTGACGGTGCATCAAACGACCGTTGCTCCGGCGCGGGCGTAGTTCTTGTAACTCAGGAAAACCAATCAATCTGTTATGCCCTGAAGCTCGATTTCCCGACTACAAATAACGAAGCTGAATATGAAGCACTGATCGCTGGCTTGAAGCTCATCAGGGAACTCGGGATCGAATCAGCTGAAATCTTTTGTGACTCACAGTTGGTGGTTTACCAAGTACGGGGAGACTACCAAGCAAAGGGACGAAAGCTTGCTCCGTACCTCATTCAGGTCCAAGAAATACTATCAAATCTTGAGCGTTATGACATCTCACATATCCCGCGCGAACAGAACAAAGAAGCCGACTTATTGGCTAAGTTCGCGAGTACCGGTGATGCGCAACAAATGGGATTGTATCCCGTCGAAGTCTTGCATGCCCCGAGCATAGACGAAATGAAAGTCGATCGCGTGTTGGGAACAGAAATCGAGAAGGAATCGTGGATAACCCCATTCAAACTGTACTTGACGACCGGGGCTTTACCAGGAAAAAGAAGTGAAAGACGGTAGGTCCTTCGAAAGGCCGCGCGATACATAATGCAGGATGGATCAATGTATCGAAAAGGATTCTCAGTCTCGTTATTACGATGCATCGCTCATGATGAAGCGAAGCGAGTCTTGAGAGAGGTTCACGAAGGGGAATGCGGCGACCATACTGGGGGGCAAACGCTAGCAAAGAAGATCCTTCGCTATGGATATTACTGGCCCACCGTAAACTGGGATGCCGCGGACTACGCAAGAAAATGCGACAAGTGTCAAAGATATGCGAAAATCCCGAGGGCTCCATCAACGGAACTCACACAAATGATCAGTCCCTGGCCATTTGCGATCTGGGGAATCGACATAATCGGCTCTTTGCCTCTATCCAAAGGTGGTGCAAAATACGCAATAGTTGCAGTCGACTATTTCACGAAATGGGCTGAAGCAGAACCTTTGGCCACTATCACCTCTAAGAAGGTCATCTTCGTTGTACGAAACATTATATGCCGCTTTGGCCTTCCACGCACCATCATTACAGACAATGGAACGCAATTTGAAAGTAGAGAGTTCAAAGAGTTCTGTTTAAAGTACGGCATCGAGAAAAAGTTCGCCGCCGTTGCACACCCAAAAGCTAACGGACAAGTTGAGGCCGTTAACAAAATAATCAAGTCCATACTGAAGAAACGTCTGGAGAAGGTTGGAGGCAAGTGGGTCGATGAACTCCCGACAGCATTATGGGCGTATAGAATTACCCACAAGTCCGCGACCGGCCACACTCTATTCGCCTTGGCCTACGGCTCTGAAGCCGTTATACCCGTGGAACTTGAAGTTCCATCGCACCGAGTGACATACTATGATCCCAAGGCGAACCAAAACCTCTTGCTGGAATCACTGGACTGCATCGACGAAAAGCGTGAAGAAGCTGAATTAAGGGCGGCGGCGCACAGACATCGAGTCAAGCGTTACTACGACGGCAGAGTCCGCCCAAGAATCTTTGATGTGGGTGATCTCGTTCTGAAACGAGTCTTCCCGGTACCATCACGCATGAATCCCAGCTGGGAAGGTCCATACGCCATTGAACGGAAGCTTGGAGAAGGAACATTCAAGCTAGCGACCGTTGATGGCGCGACACTCCCCTGAGCATGGAACAGTGAACATTTGCGGCACTATTACATTTAGCATGTTTTCCTTTCTTGTTATAGGCACTGTTATTTCCTGCATGTCTCCATTCAATAATGACTTAGTTTCCTTTTAAAGTTATAATCGATCAATTTAGTTGATTTTCATTAATAAAGGCTTGAAGCCATATTTTCTATGAAGTTTCTATATCTCTTAATTGGATGATAAATTACATTATCCTGCACGACATACAGACTCGTACGAACGATTCCAAATCTCCGAATCCCCAGAGCGTGGATTGGAGTACTCTAAGTCCCCAGAGCGCGGACTAGAGTATAAACGATTCCAAATCTCTGAATCCCCAGAGCGTGGATCGAAGTACTCTAGGTCCCCAGAGCGCGGACTAGAGTATAAACGATTCCAAATCTCCGAATCCCCAGAGCGCGGATCGGAGTACTCTAAGTCCCCAGAGCGCGGACTAGAGTATAAACGATTCCAAATCTCCGAATCCCCAAAGCGCGGATCGGAGTACTCTAAGTCCCCAGAGCGTGGACTAGAGTATAAACGATTCCAAATCTCCGAATCCCCAGAGCGCGGATCGGAGTACTCTAAGTCCCCAGAGCGCGGACTAGAGTATAAACGATTCCAAATTTCCGAATCCCCAGAGCGCGAATCGGAGTACTCTAAGTCCCCGGAACGCGGACCAGAGTATAAACTATTTTAAGCCTCCAAGTCCCCGGGGCACAGAGTCAGCAAGAAGTCCAAGTACTCAAAAGATGTGGGACGAGTGGTACGCCATGTCCAAAAATGTTTGAACAGCACAAGAATGGACCGGGAGATAATGCAACTCATAAGAACTTGAGTTATGGCTACAATTAGTCAGCAAACCAAATAAAGACAAGAAAATCATTCAAACAAAAAGGAACTAAAACTTTATTCAATAAGTCCAAAATGGGGATACATGATCACCCCTACAAAATTCAGACCTCTCTATACAAACTACAAGTTGTGGAAGATAAAAAACAATTACAAAACTTAAGCAGGAGACTTGTTGAACGAGTGCATCGATTATTTCTTCGACTTCTTCTTCTTGTCTTCCTTTGGTGTTTCCGACGACTCCTCTCCCTCACGCTTTTTCTTGGACTTTTTGCTTGCCAGAGAAACGGAGTCAGGAGTAGGAGACGGAACATCTAGTGGTTTGGACCTGCCCGGGAGAATGATTTTCAAAGGTCTGTTACGCGGGTCAGTGAGTTCCAGTATTTCAGATTCAACTTTGACTTTGACCTTTTTCTTCTCCTCGTCGGCGAGACGGTCCTTCATGCTCATCTCTGAAGTACGCTCAGAGGCGCCAGTGATTTCAATTTCATCGCTTCCTTCGGCAGGAGATGAAGTATCAAGTTTGTCATCATCTAGCGCCCCGATCACTTGAGCGTCTGGACCGGGAGTTACTCCCACGTGAGCGGCATCGCTTGTTTTCTCTGTTTCCTCCTTGGCGTCATCGCTCCTCGGAGTTGGCTCGGCGTCAGAGCAACCTGCACGAAAACATAAGGAATGAGCATTGGAACGAATAGCTACTGCTGAAAAATGACGGGAACTCTTCAACTTCTAGAGAAAGAAGAATTTCCTACCAGGGTCTGGCTGGCTATCGGTGGCACGAGGGGTTTCACCCTCCAGGATAGGTGACAGCACGTGAACACCAAGCCCGGGATCTTCGGGATCATAACTAGCATGCTGCTCGAATGGATCAAGTGCTGGCCGACCGGCCGATTGAGCAGCATAAGGAGTGGCAATGTGAGGAGTAGTAGCATCGGCCCCAGACGGGCCAGCTTCGTCATTCTTCTCTTTCGGAGGGGAAGAGCCTTTGCTATAAAGTGCCAATGCTGTGGATAAGTCCGATGGCTCATTCCCCCTTAGGAACTCCTTCACCAAGGCATCCTCATCGACCTCGTTGGAGCCCGACTCGACTTTCTTGATCCTTATCAGAGTTTCCCACGCCTCAGCCAGGGATTCGAGGTAGCCGTCGCCCAGAAATGTTAAGTCACGGTGCATAAGGACGCGGGCTCCATACTCGGCGATCAACGGGTCAAACATACTTTTGACCTCTTCCCTGCCGGCTTCTGCGGCCGCCTCGAGGCGAGAATCAAACTCTTCCACAGCCATTCTTTTGCCCTCCTCACGGGCCTCGTCCTTTATTTTCTCGACCCCGGCGAGTTCGTCATCGAGCTTTGTCTTCAGGAGCCGGGTAGCAACAATCTCATCACAGTATCGCTGCGATTCTTCTTGAGCAGCTACTTTGTCTTCCTTCTCCTTGGAAAGTAATTCCTTCAGCTCCTTGACTTGAGTAGCAAGTGCGTCCCTTTCCTTTTGGACAGAATCTTTTTCTAGGGCGAGGGCACCGCTGCGCTGGACTGCTTCGTCAAGCTCTTTTTTGTGAGCCGCCTCTAAACGAGTAACTGCCTCGGCAGTATTTTTTGCGCTTTGTTCAGCGGCTTCTAGCTTTGACTTATACGAAGCGAGCTCTTCATCTTGGAGTTTGATGATTTTCTTATCGCTGTCAGCCTCCAGATTCAGACGGTCAATCTCGTGTTGACGCTCGACGAACACTTCTGAGATCTTTTCCACCAAGTGCACGAACGCGTCATGTTGAACATAGACGTCGTTGTTGCAGGCAATGGCACTTTGCTTCACGTGCCCAGGAATGTGATGGATGGCTGGGAGGAATTTCAAGCCGTCAAAGCAGATTTTCGGAAACTTGGCCTTAAGGTCGACCATCTTTTCCGCAACAGTCGGGTCCACTGCAGGAGTAGGAGGAGGAGGCTTTGAGAATTCCGTTCTTTTACGTTGCTCTCGAACTTGCCTCGTACTCGATGAACTGGAGTGTTGTTCTCGAGCAGCATCAGACTGATAACCCTTCTGCGAAGACTTCTCCTTATCCGGCTCAGTTGGAGGAGGAAGATCGCGGGACTGAGAAGATTGAGAATATGCTTTCTTGCGGTGAGACGACTCGCGAGGACGATTGTCCCTATCTTCATAATCACCTCGGTCCCTGCATCTGCCTGAACCGGAATCCCATCCTGAGTGATGGAATATAGAAGACCCCTGAAGGCGATCAAGTCCGTGAGAGCGGCCCATATCACCTGCGAAGAATGGAAATAACAACGAGTTAAGGAGAATTCACGAATTAAAAAGACTTGAAGTATATTATGGAATGCGCATGTGCGTGTGTGTCCTAGTGTTCCCCCGACGGACCCGTTCGTTTATCTTTGCTAATAGGAGTGTTGTCTCCTTGAGCCGGGAGTTGAACTCCTACATTGCCTCTAGCGGGCGAAGAGAATTTGAGAGCTTCAGGATCATCGAACCCGTAATTAAGTAAATCATCGGGGATGGACAGGTTGGACAGACCCCTCAGAGAACTTTCCAGGTGCTGCGAAGAAGCCTCTTTCTCAGGAGGGATAGGCGTAACTTTTGAGGTGCCACCAACTTTCTCCTTTTGAACCGTATATTTCAACTTCTTCTTTCCCTTCGAAGGGGAGGATGATGTCTCAATATCCTGAACTTCGATTGCCGGATTCTAAGCGGGACCCACGTTCTCGCCCTGAGTTTCAGGGGCATCATCCTCTTTGTGCTCGCCTTCTTCGTGCGTGTCGGGAGCGCGACGCGACGACGGTCCGGCAAGTTTTTTCCCTTTACCGGATGGACGTTTGGGAATGGTAACACCTTCTGGAAGGCTGATCCGACGACCAGGGGCTAGCAAGCCAAACCCTGACAGCGATTCATTTGAAATGATGGTCCGGATGTCTCGATCCTCGGCAGGAAGAGCTCTAATGGCTTCAACAGCCTCAGAATATCCTCGACCTTCCGGATGCGGGTTGATACCTGAAAAGATGAAATGAAGAGTTAGGAAAAGCATGACTCCGATTAAATACGAATAGTGACTCAGCAAAGAGACTTACTGCCTTCAACCCATCTCCTAGCGAAACCAGAAGGGCAGCGCACATAGAACCATTCCTGTTTGTACAGGGCGAATTTGCTACATGCCCCTGTCAAGATCTGGCACTTATGGTATGGCTCGAGGAACATAAAGGAAGGACTGTCTTTCCGTCTCTTGAACATATAAATGTATCTGATATCACCAGGGGTTGGAGGTCTGGAGAAGACGGCTATGAAAAGTAAGTAAGTCCCATATAGAAACGCATGACCGTTCGGGTGCAGTTGCGATGGAGCCATGTCTATGTACTGCAGAACATCCCGGAGAAATAAGTTGAATGGAGGCACGCTGCCCATCCAACACATGAACTTGTTGCAGGTAGTGTACCCGACTGGGGGCAGATGAGGGCGATCGTGTCTCGAAGGGACTAACACGTCGGCGAAAGGAATACCGTGAATAGAGCATATCCGCCTCAGAGCAGCTTCGTTGATCTTCGAAGCTTGAGAGTCGATCAGATTGTCTAGTAAGATGGTTGCCTCCAGAGCATCAGGCGCCAAGTTATGAGCGGGAGAAGTTGACGGGTTAGAATTATCAGCGGCTCCTTGCCTTGCTGACGGCCCAGGCCTGTCAGATATGGTGGCAGAGCTAGACTTTCTTGACATCCCAAATAAATAACTAAGTGCTTGAGAGAACTATACTTAAAAAACGTTGAACGTTAGAATTAGCAACACGAGTTTTCCCCCCACGTGGTGTGTGAACTAGTGCAAGCAATTGTGTACAAGCGATAAGAATCTAAAGGTTTTTAAAGATATAATAATTAGCTTCGAATCATCGCCTTCGAAGACCGTCATCGCTGACCGTCTCAAAAAGCTTGCCTTGAGGCGATTACAGTTCCAGATTCAGAAAGCATATGATTTATAAAGTGACCGGCCTAAGTTCTGTTCGGCATATATGTGTGTTCGGCATGTCTAAGTTCTGTTCGGCATATATGTGTGTTCGACATGTCTAAGTCCTGTTCGGCATATATGTATGTTCGGCATGACTAAGTCCTGTTCGGCATATATGTGTGTTCGGCATGTCTAAGTCCTGTTCAGCATGTATGTGTGTTCGGCATGTCTAAGTTTTGTTCGGCACGTATGTGTTCGTTCGGCATGTCTAAGTACTGTTCGGCACGACAGTTGTTCGGCGATTATGTCATTCGGTCTAAATGATATTCGGCGTATGTGTCCGTTCGGCATTAGGGTAGTGTTCGGCCTAAGTTTGTTCGGCTAGAGTAGCGCTCCGCCTTCGAACATAACTCCACCCAGCTCCCTCTCCATTTACGCCGAACGACAGAGACAGATCGCCCGGCACAGGTTACGCCATTCGACTCCCCATCTTCCTTTTTTTTTCTTCCAATCTTGATCAGCACAAAGGAGCCAGGCTTAACTACCATATACCGTTCGGTGACTCCAAGCGAGCAAACCACTTCCACTAGCCACACATTTACAGCTAAGGAAATACCCCGTTTCCGTGTGATGAACCTAAAGTGGAAGTAGTGCAATTGTGGAAGGAATGATACCTAATTCGACGATCGAAGTTGAAGACGGATTAATTAGACTTTATATCTGATAGGATGGCAAGAGTTGCAAATCTCTAGGAATGATAGAAAAGGAGGCGTAAAAGAAAAATGGTGGAAGGGCGCCTGGTTATATAGAGGGAGGTAGAAGTCGAAGAGGCTATACCCGGTAGAACCGGTCAATACCGGAGTGTTCGGCATCGAAGCGGAGAGACGTTCGGCACGCGAGATACGTTCGGCTTCGAACGTATCGTTCGGCATCCTAACCTCGTTCGTCTTGCACCTCCTTCGCTAACATTCTCGAGAAGATACCTCCGAGGTAAATTGTACCAGATTCAAAGCGCATCACGTTCGGCCACGCGATACACTTTGGGGGGCAAGTGTTTCCTGGATATTTGGCCAGGCAACTAGTACTCGGCATCTAGAAGAACTCGGGGTAGTACTCGGCAACCAGTACTCGGCATCAGAGAGTGCCCGGCATTCAGGAGTGTTCGGCGAAGCACTTGACATCCAGGAGTACTCGGTGTAGTACTCGGCAACCAGTACTCGGCATCAGAGAGTGCCCGGCATTCAGGAGTGTTCGGCGAAGCACTTGACATCCAGGAGTACTCGGCGTAGTACTCGGCAACCAGTACTCGGCATCAGAGAGTGCCCGGCATTCAGGAGTGTTCGGCGAAGCACTTGACATCCAGGAGTACTCGGCGTAGTACTCGGCAACCAGTACTCGGCATCAGAGAGTGTCCAGCATTCAGGAGTGTTCGGCGAAGCACTTGACATCCAGGAGTACTCGGCGTGGTACTCGGCATCCAGTGGAACTCGGCATCAGAGAGAACTCGGCATCAGAGAGTACTCGGCATCCAGCAGTGTTCGGCGTCAACTGGCACTCGGCGTCAACCAATGCTCAGCATCAAGGCTGCTCGGCATATGAGAGCACTCGACATCAAGGAGAACTCGGCAGCATCTGTGGTTCGGCATACATGAGTACTTGGCGTAGTACCCGATAGCATCAGTAGTACTCGTCACAAAAGTACTCGGCGTCTAGAGGAGCGTTCGGCTTCGACTGACTAACATCCTGCACTTCCCAAACATCAAACCACACCGTTCGGCACAGAAAGAACTGCTCGGCATCAGAGCGTTCGACAAACCTTGCTCGGCATACAGCAACCACTGTACTCGGGCTGGAGCGTTTGGCCATCAGCCCACTTGGGAAGTCCAGCCCATCTTTGTCTATAAATAGAGGGGCAGGGTCACAGTGATAAGGATCCTTTTTGGGAGAGAGAACACGGGGAGACTTTGCCATTTTCAAGACTCATCCTCTCTACTTAAACAACTTCATTCAAGCATTTGATTCACGAATTGTATTTGTAATCAACTATAAGAAAGATCAATAAAGTTTAACCTCAAAGTGGACGTAGGCAATTACGCTGAACCACTATAAATTTGGTGTTCTTACTTTCTACATTTATATTAGCATTGTCTTCTCTGTTTAATTTACTTTCATCATTTATATCTCTACACAATCTTTCTGAACAAGGTTAGTGACCAATTTTGGTGCTAACAGTTTTAGATCTGAGAAAAATTACGGCAAATATTGTCCAAAATATTTAAAAGTTATGAAAGCCAATCAAATGTTTACAAGTAGGCAAGTTCGTTGTAAAACGTTTACTTACTTTGGAAAAAAATCAGCTTTTACCCAGAAAAAGTTGGTTCCGTCTTCTTTGGCAAACCTTTCACCTCAAACCTCTCGAACAAGACCTTTCGACTACAATAACCAATAAGGTCGAAAGCAATGCACATGATATCAAGGTGGTATGTAGTGAATTGATCTAAGTCGAAAGGTATGGTGTCGAAGGGTTGCTTTCGTAGGGTTGCTTCCAAAGGAGATGGATCCTTAGCTTATTTTTTTTGAAAAGAGAAATCACTTGCCTGTCTTCTATAGACCTTTCAACACAGTCGAAATGTTTGGTTTTCAAAAGGTTGTTTTAAAAAGCCTTTCGACAAGGTCGAAAGGTATGGTTTTTGTAAGTTGTTTTATAATACCTTTCGTCTTAATCAAAAGGTTATGTTTTGAAAGGATTTAAGAGACCTTTTGACATAGTCGAAAGGTTTGGTTTCGAAAGGTTATTTCAAAGGGATTTTTTAAAAGAACTGCCGCCCTTATTTTGTTCAAACCCTTCGAAGGGGTCGAAGGCAGGAGCTTTCGACTTAGACGAAAGGTTTACTGGTTGTATAAATGTAAGTCGCTTCCCAACCTTCCGAAGGGACCGAAAGCAGAAGCTATCGGCACAGTCGAAAGGTTTATATAATTTTCCCCAATGTTTTATAAAGTAGAAAGTGGTTTTAAAAACTTTCACCTATGACCCAAAGTAATATTTAAGTATAAACCCAATGCTTTCGAAAGGGGTATTTTCAACTGGTTTCGAAGTTAAGCTTCTAAAGTTAAATACTAATATTTTAATATATTCGAAAGGTTTCAAAAGGTAGTATTACAAGGCAGGAGCCTAATGTTTATTAGAGCTTTCGAAGGAGGTTATCCTATGAAGTCGGAAGCTAGGTTTCGAAGGTATCGAAAAGTTTTAAAACCCAAACTCAAA
This sequence comes from Allium fistulosum, assembly GCA_030737815.1. Taxonomy (NCBI): domain Eukaryota; kingdom Viridiplantae; phylum Streptophyta; class Magnoliopsida; order Asparagales; family Amaryllidaceae; genus Allium; species Allium fistulosum. The sequence continues at coordinate 405,348,645 of CM060908.1, read as the reverse complement.
TTTTTGAAGGAAAAACCCACAGCATAATTAAAGGAGTTTTATAAAGGATTTTTTATAAAGGTTTTAAGAAGAAGCTATCTTTGAGAAAGAAATAGGTTAAAGGAATTAATCATGTCTTTGTTGAACTCTCAGGAGTGGTATTGCTATGTTGTTATATTGCTTCTTCTAATATAAATATATTCACTTTATAACGGACCCATAACTGCATTTTGGGGGTAAAGGGTAGGAGAACTAGTTAGGTTAACCCAGTAGTGAATGTAAATTGATTAAACTCCTGAATGGATAGAATCAAATCCAGGAGGTCAGGAAGACCAGGATATAGGATGCTAACATATAAAGGAAATATATTGGCAGGGGCCAATAAGTTCACAGTAAACCCATGAAAACTGTATGATATTGGCAGGGGGCAATAGGTTAATGGTAAGCTCGTGAAAACTATGTATAAAAGCGGATGTCAGATAGACAAGTTAATAGTTAGCCCGTGAAAACTATGTGTAAATGAAGATGTCATATAGACAGGTTCATAGTAAGCCCATGAAAACTATGATCGAATACTGGTAGGGGCCAGTAGCTATGTAGTTAGCCCATGAAAACTATATCCGGATGTAATATTGACAGTTGTCAGTATGTTCCTAGTCAACCCATGAAAACTAGGATAAGAAAGAAGTTATTGGAGTTACCAATAGGTTCAGGGAGAACCCATGAAATGATTGAGTTAATTGGCAGGAGTCAATAGATTCTTAGTGATCCCATGAAAACTATGTAACCGGAAAAGGAGTCCGTGAGTCAAAAATAGGTTAATGGTTAGCATATGAAAACTATGAAACATGACAGGGAGTTCATAAATATTAAATAGGTTATTAGTAAACCCATGAAAACTAATAGGTTGATAGTAACCCTAAAACTATGATTATGATAGGGTGTCAAATAAAACTGGGGATGGGTAATCCTAATTGTTTTAAGTATGCATATCATCGTAATATTTTGAAAATGTTTGTTTTAACCATTGTGGATGCAGGAGCATAATATATGGTTTTGAAAACATTTTTGGATACTAGTAAGGGAAAAACTTGTTCCGCTAAGTGGCGTGGTCTCACTAGATATCAAAAAGAAGATTGAGATGTTAGATTATTATTCATACCAGGCTTTATGTTTGACTCGAAGTTTTTGTTTTTCCCCTTAAATTCTCGGGTACTCAATTGATTTTGAGTAGTTTGAGATTTAAGGTTTTTAGATTTTCTTAACGAATAAAGCTTTCGGTGGCGTGCAGGAGGCAAATAGATAATTAGAGTTTTCTTTCCGCTGTGTATTTTGTTTCAAAGGCAGACTTATTAGCCTTACTATATTCTCTTATCAACCAAGGGGGCATCTTCATATGTCGCTCTTGGCGTAATTGTAATAATTATATTTTGAAGAACGTGGTTAACGTAATTTGGGGATTATGTAATGGACAAGAAATGTTTTGTTTTGAATGTGAAATTATGTTTTTGAATTGCTAATTTTTTTTCCATATTTCTGTGATCTGTGTATAATGGTATCTAACACCGCCGTATTTGGTCGTCGGAGATTAATATGTATGGATAACTGCAGCATCCATAGCCGTTAGTTTTGGGCCTCCAAGTAGGGGGATGTTATAAGTTGGTAATAGGTTTATGAAACTTTAAAAGAAAAGATAAACCTAAAAGCCTTTTCAACCATAGTCCAATGAATTTGAAAATATGATTGGGGTTTTGGGTTAACGCTGTAGTAACGTATTTGTATTTGATATATATGTATATATCTAAGTACGTATTCCCCTCTCTCTTAGACCATTCTTTGGTATCTTACTAAGGTTCGTATGCAAATATACGAGAAATAAGATATGGAGGCAGGAAACGGAAGAGGAAATCTGGGTAGAGGAAGCACCACTATCAATGGAAATGCTCGACCTAATACTCGGAGGAACCAAGGTCGATAGGCTAATGCTAACCAAAATGCTGAGGCCAATGTAGGTGCTGGAAATCCGCCAATAGATGCAGGATGGTGTATCAGTTGTTGACTAATCTTTTGCAAGCAGGGGCAGCTGGGAATGTTGGTGGAGCTAATCCTGTAGTTTCATCTGGTTATAACTATGCGAAGCTGAGTATAGACTATGTCAGCCTGGGAGGAAAGTCGTTTGTTGGAACGGAAGATGCTGTGGAAGTTGAAAACTGGTTGTTGAACAGTGAAAGGATCTTTACAGATTTAGGCTTGAATGATGGAGTGAAGAGATGGCTAGCCTCTAGACAGTTGCAAGGGTTAGTGCTTCATTAGTGGAACAATGTGATGGTAGTAGTACCGGAGGACGAGTTGACTTGGGCTGACTTCGGAAGGAGGTTTGAGCAGAGATTCTTGTCAGAGGTTGCCAAATCAGCGTTGATGAGGAAGTTTATGGATTTGGTCCAAGGACAAATGTCTGTGATCGAGTATGCTGCTAAGTTTAATGAGCTATCTCAATATGGTTATGCTTTGGTTGACACAGATGTCAGGAGGAATGAGAGGTTCATTAGGGGTTTGAGGTCGGAGCTAGGTAGGATGGCTATGACTCATATTAGAGAACCTTATAATGTGATGGTGGAAATGACCGTCCGCCATGTGGAGATGCTTGCTGTTTTAGCTAGAGAGAAGCCAGTTGAGTCCCAGGGTTCTCATGGAAGGAAAAGGAAGTTCTTTAAGAAGAAAGGAACCTAGAAAGGGGATGCCGCTAAGAAGGCAAAAGCCGAGTTGGTGTGTTATAAATGTGATAAGAAGGACCATTATGCCAACGAGTGTAGAACTGGTAAAGGAAAGAAGCCCGTGGAGAAGAAGAATGTGAAATGCTTCAATTGTGATCAAGTTGGGCATTATAAGAACCAATGCCCAGAGCCAGTCAGGGCGGACAGGGAAGGTGTTCGCAATTGGACCACCGTCTTCTTCTAGACCTACTGCAGCAGAGAAAGGGAAAACTGTGATGGAAGGTATGCTTTTGATTCAGAGTATACCAATTAGGGTACTTTTTGATACCGGTGCATCACACTCATTTATATCACAGTATTTGGTTGATAGTTATGTATAGAACCCACATACCTTGTTACTTCCTTAAGGGTTGTGAATCCAATAGGAGGGTATGAAACTCTTGGGATGAAATGTGACCAGATAGAACTTGATTTGTTAGGTCATAAGTTTGCATGTAGCTTGTATGTTTTTGATTTCGTAGATTTTGGGATCATCTTAGGTATGGATTGGTTGGGTAAGTATGAGGCTAGGATATTTTGTTAGAATCGAGAAATATCATTGAGGCACCCAGATAGTCATAACCGAATCATTTTCTCAGTGGAGAATTCCAGTAAGAGTGTTTCTTCTTTGTTGAGTACCATGGAAGTTGGAGAAGAGCATAGTCAGGTTCGTGTGGCTAGAGAGTTTGCAGATGTCTTTGAGCCGGTCATAGGATTACCATCGAAACGAGCTGTTGATTTTCAGATAGACCTTATACCGAGAACTGAACCTGTCAGTAGACCACCTAGCAGAATGACACCAACATAGATGAAGTAATTGAAGGTGCAGCTAGTGGATCTTGAGGCAAGGAATTTTATTAGACCAAGCAGTTCGCTTTGGGGAGCGGCTGCGGTGTTTGTAAAGAAACTAGATGGGTCGTTAAGGATGTGCATCGACTATCGTAAGTTAAACGAAAGGATGATCAAGACTATCGTAAATGATCTGTTTGATCAGTTGAGTGGAACTAGAGTATTTTCCCAATTGGATTTGGCAACGGGGTTCCATCAGTTGAGAGTGGCGGAGGATAACATTCCTTTGACGTCATTCTGAACTAGGTATGGTTCGTATGAGTGGTTGGTGATGCCATTCGGATTGACGAATGTGCCTGCTTTCTTTGTTGATTTGATGAACCAGGTTTTAAGAAAGCACTTGGATAGGTTTGTTTGGGTGTTCATAGATGACATTTTGGTGTACTCTAAAGATGAAAGAGAGCATGAGGTTCATCTTAGAGTGGTGTTGAAGACGCTGAGGCAGAATCAGCTGAAGTCGAAGTTTTCCAAGTGTCATTTCTGGAAGAGAGAAGTTTAGTTTCTTGGTTACGTGGTTTCAGAGGAAGGATTGTCAGTTGATCCAATTAAGATTGAGGCAGTCAACAATTGGAAGAGACCAGAAATGGTAACCGAGGTTAGGAGTTTTCTTGGACTTGCTGGCTATTACCGGAGATTCATTAAGGATTTCCCGTGGATAGCAGCGCCTTTGACTAAGTTGACCATGAAGGAAGTGAAATTTGTTTGGTCTGACAATGCGAGGAAGCATTCCTTAAGCTAAAGCATATTTTAACCAATGCTCCAGTGTTAGTAGTTCCAGATGGTAACCAAGTGTTAGCAGTCTACACTGATGCATGTGGCACTAGATAAGGAGCAGTATTCATGCAGAAGGGAAAAGTTATTGCTTACGCATCTAGGCAGCTTAGACCGCATGAAGTTAGATATCATACTCATGAATTGGAGTTGGCTACGGTGATTTTTGCCTTGAAGATTTGGAGGCATTATCAGTTGGGAGAAAGATTTGAGTTATATACCAACCATAAGTCCTTAAAGTATTTATTCTCTCAGAAGGAGTTGAATATGAGACAGCAGAGGTGGCTGGAGTTTTTAGATGCTTATGATTTCGGTATAGAGTATACTCCTAGGAAAGGAAATAAGGTAGCAGATGTCCTCAGTAGAAAACATCAGAATGTAGTGTTAGCGATGTTAGCAGAATGGAAGGATCTAGAAGCTTTAGCCAGTCGTGGTGTGCAGTCGAGATCTATTGCTAGTTCTAGTCAGGGCTACCATGTTGTCTTGTTTAGAAGTTCGACCAGTGCTGATCGAGAGGATAGCTTCTAAGTAGAGAGAAGATCCAGTTTTAGCCGAGAAGATTAGAAGGCTTGAGGGAGGATCGATGGTTGATGACCTAAAGGATTTTAGTCTTGACCAAAGAGGATGGTTGAGAAAGAAGGGACGATTATGTGTTCCAGATGTAGAGAACTTAAGGAGGGAAGTTCTAGAGGAATGTCATCGATCGAAGTTTACGATTCATCATGAAGGAACCAAGATGTACCAAGATATGAAGAAGAGCTTTTATTGGGAAGGCATGAAGAAGGATGTTGACTTGTGGGTTAGGCAGTGTATTAACTGTCAACAAGTGAAAACCGAACATCAGAAGCCAAGTGGGTTACTTCAGCCTTTAGATATTCCAGTTTGGAAATGAGATTTGATATCCATGGATTTTATAGATGGGTTGCCAAGGTCAAGGAGAGGAAATGAGAGTACATGGGTTATTGTGGACAGGTTGACCAAGAGTGCCTATTTCATTCCAGTAAAGTCAACCATGACGGCACCTGTTTTTGCTAATTTGTTCATGAAGAACATGGTTAGACTTCATAGGATTCCTAGTAGCATAGTCAGCGACCGAGATGCATTATTCACTAGTGAATTTTGGAGGAGTCTACAAGAGGTATTAGGCACCAAGATCAAGATGAGTACAACTTATCACCCATAGACGGATGGGTAGACAGAGAGAGTCAACAAGGTACTCGAGGATTTATTGAGAGCTTGGGTGTTATACTTTGGTGGATCTTGGGAAGATCACCTATATCTGATTGAGTTTTCCTATAATAATAGTTATCAAACTAGTATAGGAATGGCGCCTTTTGAAGCTTTGTATGGAAGGCAATGCAGATCGGCAGCATGTTGGTTAAAGATTGGAGATAGATTGGTCTTAGGTCCAGATTTGGTAAGAAAGGCATCGGAAAAGATTAAGTTAATCTAAGGACGGATGAAGGAAGCTCAGTCCAGGCAGAAGAGTTACGCAGATAAAAGGCGTAAAGACCTAGAGTTCTCAGTGGGAAACAAGGTTTTCATTAAAGTACCACCGATGAAGGGTGTGGTACGATTTGGAAAGTCAAGAAAGTTAGCCCCGAGGTATGTTGGTCGATTTCAAATTATAAAATGGATTGGAAAGCTCGCTTATAGAGTAGAATTGCCGAGCAGTTTGGCAGGTGTCCATAATGTATTCCATGTGTCTCATCTTCGTAAGTATGTGCATGATCCAGAGGCTATTATTCCTCAGACAGAGTTGGAAGCCTTAGTAGTGGAGCCTGCTTTGACTTTTGTTAGACAACCAGTTCGGGTTGTAGCGAGAGATGAGAAGAGACTGAGAACCAAGACGGTCAAGTTGGTGAAGGTTCACTGGAGCAACAACGAGAAAGACTGCACTTGGGAGATAGAGGACAGGATTCGAGAGACTTATCCTGATCTTCTTTAATGGTATGTCTATATTAGGTTTATATAGATTGGTTGCTAGTCAGATAGGCTAGTAAGGTTGTTAGTAGATGTTACAGATGATTGTTATGTTTGCTAGTTTGTTCTTACTGAATTTTGAGGATGAAATTCTTTAAGGATTGGAGCCTATAACACCCCTAATTTTATTGACATTATTTAGGAGATTTAATTAGAATAAATTAAATAGAATAATATTGATAAGGAGATTGAGGTTGATTAATAAAAATATAGTGGTTGTGCTTATTAAACTTGATGAATTTAAAAATGGTTAAGTACTTAAAAACAAGGGCATAAGAGTAATTTCCACCAATGTTTACTCTTATACTATCCCCCAAACCATACACGTTAATTTTTATTCTCAAATAAAAATACACATAACCGTAAGAAGCAACAAGGCCGGCCATAGGAAGATAGAAGAGAAGAAGAAAATCTAAGAAAAGCTTAGGATTCAAGCAAGAGGAAAATCAATCTCAAACAATCTCTAATCTCCTTATCTCAAGCAAGGTGAATAATAATTTCTACATTTCTATTTTGATTTTTTTCATCAAATGGTTTTGGATTTAAGGATAAGTCAGTTTTATGATATGTGAATGATGATATACTTGATTTTTATCTATATATGTTAAAACAAGGTTGTTTAAAAAGGATATATACACGGTTTTGGGTAAAACCGGGATGAAATGATGTTCAAATGCCATGGGAAAATTTTATGTTATAGAAAACATGATTTTGGAGTTAGGTTTCAATTTTTATAATTTTCCAAGCCGTGCAGAATTTATTATGAATTTTCAAAGGAAAATATGATTATTTGTATAAATGTAAGCCTCTTCCCAACCTTCCGAAGGGACCGAAAGCAGGAGCTTTCGGCACAGTCGAAAGGTTTATATGATTTTCCCCCAATGTTTTATAAAGTAGAAAGTGGTTTTGAAACTTTCACCTATGACCCAAAGTAATATTTGAAGTATAAACCTAATGCTTTCGAAAGGGGTACTTTCAACTGGTTTCGAAGCTAAGCTTTTAAAGTTAAATACTAATATTTTAATATATTCGAAAGGTTTCGAAAGGTAGTACTTAAAGTATTACGAGGTAGGAGCCTATTGTTTATATGAGCTTTCGAAGGAGGTTATCCTATGAAATCGGAAACTAGGTTTCGAAGGTATCGAAAGGTTTTAAAGCCTAAACTCAAATTTTTGAAGGAAAAACCCATGGCATAAATAAAGGAGTTTTTATAAAGGTTTTAAGAAGAAGCTATCTTTGAGAAAGAAATAGGTTAAAGGAATTAACCATGTCTTTATTAAACCCTCGGGAGTGGTATTGCTATGTTGTTATATTGCTTCTTCTAATATGAGTATATTCACTTTATAATGGACCCATAACTGCATTTTGGGGGTAAAGGGTAGGAGAACCAGTTAGGTTAACCCAGTAGTGAATGTAAATTGATTAAACTCCTGAATGAATAGAATCGCATCCAGGAGGTCAGGAAGACCAGGATATAGGATGCTAACATATAAAGGAAAGATATTGGCATGGGCCAATAGGTTCACAGTAAACCCATGAAAACTGTATGATATTGGCAGGGACAATAGGTTAATGGTAAGCCCATGAAAACTATATATAAAAGAGGATGTCAGATAGACAGGTTAATAGTTATCCCATGAAAACTATATGTAAATGAAGATGTCAGATAGACAGGTTCATAGTAAGCCCATGAAAACTATGATCGAATATTGGCAGGGGCCAGTAGGTTTGTAGTTAGCCCTTGAAAACTATATCCGGATGTAATATTGACGGATGTCAATAGGTTCCTAGTCAACCCATGAAAATTAGGATAAGAAAGAAGTTATCGGCATTACCAATAGGTTCAAGGAGAACCCATGAAATGATTGAGTTAATTGGCAAGAGTCAATAGGTTCTTAGTGATCCCATGAAAACTATGCAACCGGACAGGGAGTCTATGAGTCAAAAATAGGTTAATAGTTAGCCCATGAAAACTATGAAACTGGACAGGGAGTCCATAAATATTAAATAGGTTATTAGTAAACCCATAAAACTAATAGGTTGATAGTAACCCTAAAACTATGATTATGACAGGGTGTCAAATAAAACTGGGTATGGTTAATCCTAATTGTTTTAAGTATGCATATCATCGTAATATTTTGAAAATGTATGTTTTAACCATTGTGGATGCAGGAGCACAGTATATGGTTTTGAAAAGGTTTTAGGATACTAGTGAGGGGAAAACCTGTTCTGCTAAGCGGCATGGTCTCACTAGATATCTAAAAAAGGATTAAGATGTTAGATTATTATTCATGCCAGACTTTATGTCTAACTCGAAGTTTTTTTTCCCCTTAAACTCTCGGGTACTCAATTGATTTTGAGTAGTTTGAGATTTTCAGGTTTTCTTAACGAATAAAGCTTACGGTGGTGTGCAGGAGGCAAATAGATATTTAGAGTTTTCTTTCCGCTATGTATTTTGTTGTAAAGGCAGACTTATTAGCCTTACTATATTCTCTAATCAACCAAGGGGGCATCTTCATATGTCGCTCTTGGCGTAATTGTAATAATTATATTTTGTAGAACGTGGTTAACGTAATTTGGGAATTATGTAATGAACAAGAATTTTTTTGTTTTGAATGTGGAATTATGTTTTTGAATTGTTAAATTTTTTCCATATTTCTGTGATCTGCGTATCATGGTATCTAACACCGCCGTATTTGGTCGTTGGAGATCAAAATCTATGGATGAGTGTAGCATCTGTAGCCGTTAATTTTGGGCCTCCAAGTAGGGGGGGATGTTACAAATTTCCTCTAAATCAAGTCCAGTAGAGGAACAATCAAGTAAACGACCAATTGTGTTTATGTTAATTTTCAAAACATGATCATAAACACCTGTCCATAACCAACTATCTTCATTCTCAGGTGTCCGAATATCATTACTACATAAGTTTGCATAAAAAAGAAAGATGGCCAATTGATCGATTTATACCTCATTTTCACCAAAATTGATTAAATCTCGATAGCCGGAAGCGATGGTGAGTTCTTGTATACCATATTCTCCAAACTTGCACAATCGATATAATGGACTGGAATGAAGTCCTTTTTGTTTCAGTTCTTCAAATCGCTTGCAATTGTTCTATTTTGAAGCCATTCTTGAATGTGGGCATTGGTGACAAGATGGGTTTGAGAAGATGAAGATTAACCTCTCTTTGATCTTTTGCTAATGGGATTTTTTACCTTTGGAGGCATTTTGATGAATTAGAGTTTTGACAAGTTAGCTTTTAGATTTGAAGATAGTTTGGTAAATAGTTGAAGGGAGGGTAAAAGAAATATATAAGAATTGGGCTTTGGTAGCAAGCGATAGTTGGCTCCGACGTCTGAGAAGAAGTGACAGACGTCTGAGACCACTCTGTATTGTTTTCCCAAGAAATATCATAGACGTCAATCTCTTCTTCACATACGTCTATGGGAAGGCAGAATTTTCTTTGTTATTTAAACTGAATATTTTTATAGATTCACTGTAGAAACAATTATTATAACCAATAATCATACAAAGAATTATATATTATATGGTTTTTCATTTTTATGTCTATATATAAGAGTGCGTGTGTGTATATATATAAGTACAAAGAATTAATCACCATCAGAAGAAATTTTGATTTTAGATTGATCCCAAGAGTTTATGCTATTTTGCTTATCTTGACGCTTAAGTGGAGACCAACTTAGTTGATCCGGAGTATCAATCCAATCTTGGTTTGATGCTCCTCGATTGCAAAAAATTCTTCGAGTAATGTTATAAGCTTTTACTGGAGTTTCTGCTAAACAAGGAGATTTTTAATGAATGCCATTTTTAGTTGGTGAATGACCACAAATTGCTAGTATATATTATTCGAGAAAATTAAGATGAGATCCTTAACGTCATTATTCGTAATACATTTCTTATCGAACTTCCATTATCTCCCGCTGGTAATGGAAGATTACATCTACATTAGTTTCTAGTGACGATGACTCGAGATTGATTGCATATTTTATATTTTTTCCCTTTCGGGGAATAGCCAGTGTGGTATGTTGAAGAGTTCATAATATTTAGAGGGGTTGATCTATTCTAGAGTGGAGTTACTATCTTTAGAGAGGTAGTAACATTATTTGAGGATGGAGAACTAAAGTCAATTATAGAGTAAGTAGAATTGTGGTCAGACGACATTTTGAATCAAAGTGGTTTAAGGTTTTTAAAAAGAGGTTGGTAAAAAAAGGATATATGAATTTAGTTTACAGGAGAATTCCTTTATATAAGATTAGTTTACTATTTTTGGAAGTTTATTTCTTAGGTTAGTAAAATTTTAACCATAGAAATTAAAACAGAAGTTAGTTATGTTTTGTATGTATAAAAAAATTGTAAATACTTTTACAAATTTTTTTTGTGAATTTTACGTAAGTTATATAAGTTATATACCTTATTTTGCTAATTCATTTTGAACAAATTCCTAGATCTCGTCTTAGTTTGATAAAAGTTGGTTCGCCTAGTGGTTGGTAAAAATATCTACAATTTGATTTTCGGTATTCACAAATTCAAGTGATATAATTCCTTTTTCAACATTATTTCTTAAGAAATGGTGACGAATATCAATGTGGTTTGTTCGAGAATGATTAATAGGATTTTTGGAAAGGTTTATGGCACTAGTATTATCACAATAAATTGGAGATTTGGAAATTAATTTACCGAAATCTTGAAGCGTTTGTTAAATATAAACTATTTGAGCAAATGCTAAAGTCGTTGAGATGTATTCGGCTTCACATGTCGAGAGAGAAGCACAGTTTTGTTTTTTACTAAACCACGAAACTAAAGATTGACCAACAAAATGACATGTGCCACGTGTACTTTTTCTATTCGTTTTGCAACCATCGAAATCAACATCACTATATGACACGAGTTCGAACGAGCTACCTCTCGGGTAGAAAAGACCGTAATCTTTGGTGTCGATTACTTAAAATTTGTTTAACCACTTGATGATGTGATTCCTTTGGCTTGTGCTTGAAATCATGCACATAAACATATGCTCATCATAACGTACGGTCTATTGGCCGTTAAGTATAATAAGGATCCTATCATACTTCGGTATAATTTTTGATCGTAATCTTTTTCCGTTTTCATCTTTATCTAAATGTAGAGTAGTACTCATCGAAGGTTGTTTACATGAAGTATTTTCCATTCCAAAGCATTTAATAAATCTCAATAGTGTTTTTCTTGATTTATAAAAATTCCATTTTCTAGTTGTCTTATTTGCAAACCCAAAAAGTAGTTTAATTCACCCATATGTGACATTTCAAATTCATCTTTTATAATGTCAGAAAATTCATTACACAATTTTTCATTAGTTGATCCAAATATAATGTCGTCAACATATATTTGTATCACTAATATATCATTATTTTCTCGTTTTATAAATAAAGTAGAGTCTATTTTACCAATTTGAAAATCAAAATTTTGTAAATGAGTTTTTAATCTTTCATACCAAGCACGAAGTGCTTGTTTTAATCCATATAGAGCCTTTTTAAGTTTAAATACATGATTGGGATATTTCTCATGAAAAATAGTAGAGGCTATTCAACATAAACCTTTTCTTTGTAAATCCGTTTTAAAAATGCACTTTTTACGTCCATTAAGTTTAAAATTACGATGACATGCGAAAACATGTAATGTTCATATTGCTTCGAGATGTGCTACTGGAGCAAATGTCTCTTCATAATCAATTCCTTCTTCTTGATTATATCATTGAGCTACTAATCTTGCTTTATTTCGAACAATGTTTCCATTTTCATATACTTTAACCATTTTGTTCCAATTATAGAGTGATCATTTGTTCTCGGCACAAGTTCCTATACATCATTTCTCTCAGATTGATTAAGTTCTTCTTCCATTGCAATAATCCAAAAATCAACTTTTGATGCTTCTTTATAATTTTTAGGTTCAAGAATTGATATAAATGCAACATGACTCATTTGAATTAACTGTTTCATGGTTGATACTTTTATATTTAAATCACCAATAATATTATCAATCAGATGGTCTTTTAATATCCTAGGTGGTGACGTTATCACATTATTATTATTGTTATAGATATTATTATTATCATCATGCGTAGGTACATTAGTTTTATTATTATTTATAACTTCTTCATCATCATCATTTTTATTATTTTTAAAATTTTCATCAAACGAAATATGAAGACTTTCTTTTATAATGTTTGTTCATTTATTAAAAATTCTATACACTTTACTTCGATCTGAATAGCTAACAAAAATTCCTTCATCGGCTTTAGAATCGAATTTTCCTAAATAGCCTTTGGTGTTTAAAATAAAACTTTTTGATCCAAATACTTGAAAATACGATACTTTAGGTTTCTTTTTCAAACGTATTTCATAGCATGTGTTTTTAGTCATTGGTCTAAGTGTTACACGATTTAATACATAACATGCGGTAGCAATAGCTTTGGCCCAAAAACTTTTTGGTAGGTTACTACTATTTAGTAGAGTTCATGTACCTTCTTGTAAAGTTCGATTTTTCCTTTCTACAACACAATTTTGTTGTGGTGTATATGGAAATGAATAATTATGATTAATTCACTTTTTGTTGCAAAAATTTGCAAATAGTTCATTTTTAAATTCACCTCCATGATCGCTTCGTATACTTTTAATTTTTAAATTCATCAAATTCATAATTCATTTAGCAAATTTTTTTAACATTTCAAAAGTGTCGCATTTATGTTTTAAAAATAATGTCCAAGTATATCTCGAAAAGTCATCCATAATAATAAAAAAAATATTTGTTATTATTTCTTGAACGTACTTGAGTTGGTCCAAATAAATCAAGATGGAGTAGTTCGAGAGGTTACTTTTTGGAAATTTCCTTTTTAGATTTAAAAGAACTTTTATTTAATTTACCATATTAACAAGCATCACACAGGTTTTTAACTTTGTAGTTGATTTTTGGTAATCCTCTAACTAATTCATTTTTAGCTAGTTTGTTGATTTTTTTTAAATTTATGTGACAAAAACGTTTATACCATAACCATGGATCATCATGATTTACGGTTAAGCATAAATTAGTGTTGTTTTTGACATTCATGTTTAAAACATATATGTTTTGATTTCTAAATCCTTCAAAAATTAGATTTTTATTTTGGTCAATGATAATGCATTTGTTTTTCTCGAAATCAATTTTAAATTCTTTATCACATAATTGACTTATACTTAATCAGTTATGTTTCAAATTCTCTACCAATAAAATGTTAGTAATTATAGGAGAATTAGAAATACTGATATTGATGGCTTCTCCAATGCCGATGATAAATCCTTTTGAATTATTTCTGAATGTCACAGTGCCACCATCGATATAAATTATATTTGATAACATATGAGCATTTCCAGCCATGTGCTTGGAGCAGCCACTATCGAGTTTCCACTTCTCTTCACTTTTTATTTTAATTTTGGGTACCTCATCAGTGTTAGCCATAAAACACACATTTGCTTGTTCTAAGGTGCTTTCACTATCATTGTCAGATAACGAAGATGAATCTGAATCATCCCATGTTACTTAAAAAGCTCTTTTCTTTTTCTTGAATTTCTCAAACTTGCTTTTCTTGTCATCATTATTGAGCTGTGGACAATCCTTCTTCATGTGGCCAAATTTTTCGCACTCATAGCATTTAATCGATGTTTGATTTGAGGAGTTTGGTTTGCCACGTTTTTGAAATCTGGTCATCTTCTTGAACTTCTTGAATTTGTTGTAGTTCTTGGTAATAAAAACAATCTCATCTTCGTCTAAGACCGAATCTACGTACTTGCTTGGAATGCTATGTTTTTCTTTCATGATTTTGATCCTTTCTAGCCTGCAAGTTAGCTTCATACGACATCGGATTTCCTATTAGCTCTTCGACTTTGAGTTGAGAAAGATCATTAGCTTCTTCGATGGCTAAAACTTTTCTTTCCCATTCATTTGTCAAAGAGTTTAAAATTCGAGTTACTAAATCAAAATCTAGGAATTTGGCTCCAAGTGCCATGAGATCGTGTTGAATGGTTTGAAATCTAGCATACATATCAATAATTGATTCATTTGTTTTCATTTTGAAAGATGAAAATTGGTTTTGTAAAATCGAGATTTTAGTTTGCATGACTTTGGTTGTGCCGTCATGTGTGATTTGTAAAATGCGCCATATATCATTTGCAGGGTGCAAAGCATGACACATGAAAACTCATTTTTGTCAAGTGATCAAAACAATACATTCATAGCTTTGGCATTGTTAGATGCCACTGCTTTTTGTCCATCAGTCCAAGTGCTAATGTCAGTGTTAGGTGCTTCATATTTGTTTTGAGTTGCTTTCCATATTTCTAACCCATTTGCTTATATAAAAATTCTCATACGAGTTGACCCGTAAGCATAGTTAGAACCAGTAAATAGTGGAGGATGAGCAGTTGATTGACCTTTTTGAAAAGTGCTTGCCATATTAATGATTTTTTAATAACGTATTACTGTAGGTTGAAATGACTGTGCTCCGATACCAAATAAAAGCATATAGGATCTTTATATAATGCAACTTATATATAAGTGTGAGTGTGTATATTACTTATTACACTATGTAGAGAATAATAAGTGAATATAAAGAAAGTAAATAATAAAAGCGAGCATACTGGATATTTTATACTGGTTCAGACCTCCCTTCCTATGTCCAGTCCCAAAGCTACCCTTCGGTATTTCTTTTAACCTAATAACCCACACTTCGCCCGGAAGAATATGCTAATAAAAAATTATTTCTCTAACAATCTTGCATTCCAAATAACACGGATTTTGACTAATAGTACAATTCTTCCTATGACCTCCTTTGAGTATGTAATGTAATTACTTTGAGTTGTAGGAAGTGGTTTAACCAAAACGATATTTTGGTTATGACAGATTGAGAATATGCATGCAAAAGATGCACAAATATGTAGATAGAGAGTAATAAGAAATCAAGAAAATAGTTAATTTGTAATCTCAAATTTTGATGTATTTATAGAACCAACGAGATGTAAATGAAGAGTTGTTACTATTAGATAAAATCTCTTTGATCTAATGGTTGCAGCTTTTGAGGAAGAGAGGAGTTCTTTCAATATGAACAGAAGCTTCCATTCAGAATTTTGCAGTTGCCCAGATGACAGACGTCTGTTGGAAAACCACAGAAGTATGTGGCTTTGGGGATAGTAATTCTGAGCCTTATCATAGACGTCTGTCGGTTTTCCATAGACAACTATGACTTTAGGAATAATTTTCCTGAACCTTGGCATAGACGTCATGAAGTGACCCACTTCTCTGATCACTTGTTTGCAGTGATTTTTTTTATACAATAAATCACTTCTCTTAATTCATTCTCCCAAGATCCACTACCTTACCAATATAAACATATCAGTGTATACTAAATCATGCCATTTATATATATATATGAAGATATATAAATGGTTCTTTGCTTATCAGAGTAATTAAAATAGCAAAGAAACTCATTCACACATTGTTTCTCATATTTGAGAGACTTTGTGTCACATAGAAATTTCTATCTATTTCTTTTCTTTTGAACTTGACACCCAAAATTAATTTATATTTTTGTTCAGTCAATATCCTAATTGTTTTATTTTTCAAGTTAATCAGTTCCTGGATTTTTAAGCCATACATCAGACCTTTGTAATTTTCTATTTGACACTTATTGTTTTGGATAAGTAAAGGATGCTTTTAAAACAACTTTAGTATATTTGTTTAGCCTGGGGTTCTGCTTTTAAACTCAAGCAATTTTCTTTTTAAGACAAATGCTCAGAATATGATGTGATCAGATAAATATCAGGTAAGAAATTAGTTCAAAAACCAGGCAGTGAAGATAATATATTCAAACAAAAATGCAGACTCAATCTATCATAACAAATGAAGGCTTAGCATATATTTGAGGACAAGATAATCAAAGCTATGTTATAAACTAAATTAATACCAAATTCTTAAGTGAACTTATAAAGTTGACAACTGATGTTCTCTTAAACAATAAGTGGTAGTGTCTAAGGTGTTGTGAAGTGATGGTCATGCCTATTTCAAACAGAACTACAGATTACTTTAAACTGCCTTAGGTTGGTCAAGACCAATGCATCCAGAATTGAGTCATGTATCTAGATAGTAAAATGTGTTAAGTATAGTTGTTGTGAGACCTACAAGTATTAAAAATGCATATGAATCTACTACCCAAAGCAATAAAAATTTCTACTGTAAATCAAATGTCCGGATTAAGAATTACAGATTTCATTTTTTAAGCTTGACATATACTTATATCAATTACAAGTTATGATCATGCTTTTCTGGTTAGCCTGGTCTAGGTTCAACTCAATCTTTAAAAGATTTATTGCATGTTCTTTATTTCTTTCTAAACTATTTCTACTTTACAATTAAAAAATTCCTCAGACATTGTCAAGGAAATCATGACCACATATCAATTTATATGGCATGATCTCCTATATCATACTTCACCAAAGATTATCCAGATCGGTTGCTTAAAACAGAAACTCACAAACACACATATAGTACTAAAGTTTTTACATATTCTTTACACAGAAAAATAAGCACATATCAGTCCAGGAAATACTTAAAACATAATGAAGTTTTGCCTGGCTTAATTATTACAATATTTCTGCCATATTCCTTAAGCATTCTAAATGCAAGTAAATCTTCAAATATCCATGCAAGCAAGTTTCTTATGCTTCCTTTCCTGCAGCAACATCTAGAGCTGCCTCAATAAAAATGAGACACCCCAAATGTTACAAAGCAACAAATAGGGTAAGAAATAAATTTCTGGTATGAGTGAAATCACATATTAAATATTTTGTAAATTCTTAAAGCTGCATAGAGAACATATCAGTTTAATAATATACTAATTCATACTAAAATCTGAGCATTGGTAAGCTTATCTATCAATCATACACCCAAACAACCATGCATTCACTTCATTCAGATTTTCATGTACATGCTCCTATGGATTAATTTCCAATTTCCATAGCTTGATTGATCAATCTCATTTAATTTCTTTTTACATTTTTCGTTTGGTCTAACTCATTACCATTGAACACCATGTGTGCATTGTAAAGGGGCTCAGTTCTGTTATCCCTTTACACAGAGGCCTACAAGACTTAAACAAGTCATGCACATACTCATCATCCACCTGATGCTGAGCAGATCAAGGCATTACTCCTAAATTATTCTTATAATTTAGAGACCATGTTTATTTATCTTCTGAGAATTTTATTATCACTTAAAATGCTTTGCATTCTTTTCTTCCTCTCATGAATCAAAAGTTATGAAACTCTCTCAGGGGTTTTAATCAGACATATCAAGCTTCCATGTAAAATACTAAATCCCATTCCAAGGTTATTTTATTTTAATCATATTTTCTGAAACTTGCATACATATTTATCTACAGAAGTATTCCTATGTCTCACATAAATCTGATGAAGCTATATACCCTGTTTATTTATTTTACTGAGAACACAGGACATGATTTTTCTTTGAGAAAAACCCATAAAAACATATTAACTTATAATAGGAACAACTCAGCACCTATACATGATGCTGCATTGTTCATATCATTTTAAAATAAACTAGGCATAAGCATAAATCTCATTATTCACACTGCCTGCTTATTTTCCTTTGATACCCTATTTCTCAGTAAAACATTCAGTTCATTTCTCACATAAAACTGGATCATAAAATCCACTTCTATGATCTGAATACATATTTGATTACTTGTATTTTAAAACAAAAGACTGAAACAATCTTATCAAACCAAGACAGATCAAAACTTCAACCAAAAGTTCAATCAAAATATCATCCATGATCAACATGCATTTATTTAGAGAACAAAATCAAACAGAAAATTATAATAGAATTTATATATGAAAATAACTTGGCTGCCCTTAGCATGGGTCTTAGTGCCTCAAATCCCATAAGTGATTATCACTCACCTTCCTTTTGCTCCTCCCCGAGAATACTCAGGCCTGAAGACAATGTAAGCTTATTTTATTTTTAATTTTTGTTTCCTCTAGTTTTTTTTCCCAGAAACAACTGTTGCCCCTCCCTTGATTTAAATCATTTTGCTAGGGTTTTAATGGAGGAAAAACCCATTCTATCCTTGCCTTACTCAGAGAATCGTATGTGTATAATTATTGCTAAAGGTGCCATTTTCTTTTGGTTTCTATTTCTAGTAAATCAGTTGCCTTATTGCTTTTCTGTGCACATGCTATTTGCATGATTTCCTTGCACATTATTTTTATGTGGCTCAGCGTTATATTTTTTTTCTTATTTCTTTTGTAAGCTTGATTTTTAGCTAACATATTTTTATCATCTGTCTTGATTTATTTCAAAAATGCATTTATACTCATAAATATTACTTGACTAGTTTTTATGCATTTTAATTATCAAGAGAAGTTATTTTATTACCCTACATTTTTCTGGCCACATAAATTTATTGTATTCATAAGGTATGTGTATTTAAAACTCATTCATACTTTAGTTATTTTTCTTCTCATTATTATTTATTGAAATAATTATTCCCTTGCTTGTTTCTCTCATTCCCTTTTGATATTCATTTTCAAATTATTTTATTCTTCAATTATTTTCTATTAACTAATTTAATTTCCTTTCCATTTCAGAATTATTATTTTTTTATCTCAAAAATTTTGGGTCTTCACACGTCAGTTGGTTTTCTATAGACATCTATGACTTGCAATTCTAGAAGTTAAACATGTTTTGATGAAAATATTATATATTTGAATTTTATGTGTGTGTACTTAAGGAGACCTTATAATGGTTTATCTGAGGCTCTTAAGATACTAGTATAACCTTACTAATCACAGTATGGTCCACAAATCTCTGTTTTGTCTTCGAGTCCCAATATCTTTGAGCATGACGATATCTTGTAGTGTATACCAGTAATCTTGATAAGATATAGATTATACGTGATTGCATAGTTGTTGTCATTGAAACCATAGAATGGAGGTTCTATCATGTGACAGATTGGCATTGTGTTTAGAAATAGAAATGTTGAAGGGTGGAGGCCCCGACTATTGATCCGTTGGTGATTTCAGTCATGATTGGCCCCACGGTCATGAGAAAGGTGCTGGTTAACTATAGTAGCTCAGTCAATATTTTGTTTTTTAAGAAAGCCTATGACCAGATGCTTCTGGAGGGCAATGAATTAAAACCCTGTAAATCTCAAATCCAAAGTTTTAACGGGACTGCTACTAAGTCGGTGGGACATGCAGACTTACCGATGGTGCATGGGGAGGCGACCGCAAGAGAGTGCGGGTTATGCCTTTTATGGTTCTGGATATTTACTCTACGTATAATGCCTTTTTAGGACGACCGACCTTTGTTGAATTTCAAGTGGCCAAAGCCCCGTGGTTCTTGACGATGAAGTTCTCGACAAAGAACAGTGTGGGAATTGTACAAGGTGATTAGGGGCTTGGTCGGGAATGTTATGTCGCTGAGCTGAAGGAAGCAAAGCGAAGAGAGAAAGGCAAAGGTATGGGGAGGACTCTTTACATCAAAGCTTTGGACGCATAGAAACTATCGCCTAAGTCCTGGCTTGGGCAACATAGTCGGTTCCATTGGGATATGGATCTGAGGAAAGAGCTAGAGGATGCAAGAGCGGCTCCTGTAGAATTAACAATCAACATCCCGGTTAGTCAGGACGATCCTATGCAGGTCCGGAAGATTGGATCTCAACTCGACATAGGAATGATGAAAAAGTTGACTAGTTTTCTCCGAGCAAACCCGGATGTGTTTGCCTAGACGCATTCCAACATGTGTGGAATATTGTCGGAGATAGCATGCCATGCATTGAACATGAACCCCAATTGCGTCCTAGAAACGCCACAGCCAGGGTCCAGAGATATATGTTGTACTAAAGGAAGAGGTGGATAAGCTGAAAGACAATTGCTTTGTTTGCGATGCTCTATATCCGGAATGGGTATCCAATCCAGTCTTGGTCATGAAGTCTAACAGGAAGTGCTGAACATGCGTAGACAATTCTAATTTGAACAAGACATGTCCAAAAGACAGCTTCTCGTTCTCGAAAATTAATCAGCTAGTAGATTCAACTGCTAGACACAGACTGCTATCGTTCATGGATGTCTACTCTGGCTACAACGAGATTTGGATGCACGTCCCAGATCAAGAACACACCAGCTTTATAACTGACCTGCGACTGTATTATTATCTTGTCATGCCCTTTGATTTTAAAAAAGTAGGAGCAACACACCAAAGACTGGTCAATTCCATGTTCATAGATCAAATAAGATATGCGATGGAAGTGTACGTCGATGATATTTTGGTAAAGTCGTGACGGTCGACTAATCATGTAGAGGACTTTGTGGAGATGTTCAATATACTCTGAAAATACGGAATGAAGCTCAACCATTTGAACTGCTCATTTGGAGTTGCATCAAGTAAATTCTTCGAATTCATAGTGAACTCGAGAGGAATAGAAGCAAATCCGGAGGAGATCGCAGAATTGAGAAATATCGAAGCACCAAAGTTGATCAAGGAAGTCCAGAGTTTGAATGGAAAGGTCACTGTGTTGAGTCGCTTCATCTCCAGAGCCACCGACAAGTATATCCCTTTCTTTAACGTCATCAAGAAAGAGAATAGGAACTTTTCTTGGATGCAAGAGTGTATAGACGCTTTTTAGGCTCTGGTAGATCACTTAGAGAGGCCCTCCATCATGTCAAAACCGTTGGAAGATGAGGACTTGTTTACTTACCTTGCAGTGTCGATGCACGCTTTGAGCACTGCACTCGTGCGTGAGGAGTCCTAATCCAGAGGCCGGTGTATTACATTAGCAAGCTATTAACAGAAGCAGAGAGAAATTACTCAAAGCTGGAAAAGACGGAGTACTTCCTGTTGATCGTTTTAAGGAAGCTCTGCCCGTACTTCTAGGTTCATCCAATCAAGGTTTTTACCGACATACCTCTAGGATAGGTCATGCAGCGAGCTAAGACTTCTGGAAGGTTGTTGAAATAGAACATTGAATTGAGCTGGTACGACATTACATATCACTCTTGAAGTGCAATACAAGGCCAAGCATTGGCAGACTTGATAGTAGAGTACACCGCACGAGATGATACTCCAGAGAGTAGTGGAAAGTGGGATGCAGGACGGAAGATGTTCACGATGATGCATTGAATGAGCATTCTTCTGCGGTAGGTGTTGTATTGGAAAACTTTAAAGAACATTCAATCTGTTACACCTTGAAACCCAATTTCCCTACAACAAACAATGAGGTAGAGTACGAAGCCTTGATTGTAGGGCGGAAAATTATGAAAGAACTGGGAGTCAAACTTTAAACATCTTTTGTGATTCCCATATGGTGGTGTGCCAGGTGAGAAAGAAGTTTCGGGTAAAGGGAGCGAGGCTAGCTTTATATCTGAACAAAGCCCTTGAATTGCTTAACGATATCGAGTATTACACTATAACGCATATTCCCAGAGAGGATAATGCAAACACCGATTCATTGGTCAAGTTGGCTAGTTCAGGAGATGCGCAACTCAAGAGTCTGGTCCCAGTGGAAATATTATCGGCTCCGAGCATCGAATGGATGGATGTCGATTGGATCTTGGAGGCTGAGCCTGAAAGGGAGTCATGGATGACTGCGATCGAGAGGTACTTGTAGAAGGGAACCCTTCCCAATAGAAAGAATGAATGACGACGACTCCTTTGCCAAGCTTCAAGATACATTATTCAGGAAGAAATATTATACATAAAGGGATTCTCAATTCCCCTATTTCTGTGTGTCGCTAATGATGAAGCCAAGTGAGTCGTCAGGGAGGTTCATGACAGGGCTTTTGATGACCACACCGAAGGGCAAACCTTAGCAAAGAAAATTCTTCACTATGGGTACTTCAGGCCAATGTTCAACCAAGACGCAGCTGTTTACACCAGAAAGTGTGACAAGTGCCAAAGGTTCGAAAAAATTCTTAGAGCCCCGCTAATGGTGATTATGCAGACGGTCAGTCCATGACCATTTGTTGTTTGGGATATCGATATCACTAGCATCATGCTGATGTCTAAAGGTGGCATGAAGTACGCCATCATCGCTGTTGACTAATTTACGAAGTAGGCTAAAGTGGAGCCGCTTGCCACGATCACTACTAAGAAGATGATCAAATTCATAATTAGGAATATCATACATCATTTTTGGGTCCCAAAAATGATTATCTTTGACAATGGAACCCAATTCGACATCGCCGAGTTCAAGGATTTCTGCCATCGGCATCGCATTGAGAATAGATTCAAAATGGTGGAACACCCCCAAGCGAATGGATAAGTAGAACCTATGAACAAAATTATCAAATCCATTCTTAAGAAGCGATTGGAGAAGTTCATGGGCAAGTGGGTCGATGAATTACCATTAGCACTTTGGGATTATAGAAAGACTCACAAGTCCACAACTGGCCAGTCTCCTTTCACCCTAGCCCTATGGATTAGAGACTATGATTCTTGTTGAACTCGAAGTACCTTCTCATCTAGTGACTCATTAGGATGCCAGAATGAACGAGGAGTTTCTACTAGAGTCTCTCAACATGGTCAATGAGAAGCGTGATGAAGCTGATCTAAGACCAGCTGCACATCAAAAACTAGTGTACAACAACACCAAGGTTAGGAGTTGGATCTTTAAGATTAGCAATCTCATTCTCAAACGAATTTTCCAGGCCCCACGAATATGGGCCCACGCTAAGAAGGTCCATATGCAATGGAACACAAGCTTAGAGACGGAACATTCAAGCCAACAACTATGGATGGGGTCTCACTTCCTCGAGTATGGAATAGCAAACAATTACGATGCTATTTCACTTGAAATATGACTTAGTGAATATTTAGTCAAGTTAGATGTAATAAGACAGAATCTATCATTTCCCTTATTTTATAAAGCAAAATGACTTCCCGAATTCGTGACTCTGTCTTTGCATAACTACAATATTGCGAAATGTGATAAACATGAATGAACTTGAATGTGCACAATGTAGGTATAAAGGTACCCAGAGAAAGGTGCAAATTGAGCTTCCAAAATCCATGATCGAACTCATGAAGCATATCCACACCAGGTATCTAGTGATAGATACTTGTCAACTCCCTTAAACCATGACTTAGGGGCAGGAGTATAAACATTCAAGGACAGAACGAGACAGCTCGCCTTCACAGCTCATGCCTAGAGTCCGGTGGAGCGTCCACACCTTGCCCAAAGAAAGGCAAAATGAAAGATCAACGCCCAAAGATCGACGAGATCTTATATCCAAACTTCGATCGACACCCGGAGTTAGGCACGATCGAAAGTGAACATCCTAGGATAGGGATGTTTAACCCACCATCTCGAGTGGTTAACTCCAACCAATGCCCATAGTTCGGTGTGGTCAAAACATGCATCCCGAAGAAGGATGCCCATATTCCATCTAAGATGAATTGCTTCGATCAATGCCTGGAGTCTAGCACGACCACACTCAAACATCCTCAAAAAGGATGCTTAAATCGCCTTCCTAGGTAATTGAGTTCGAGCAGGTTCTGGAATCAGATATGGTCGCACATGGGCACCCGGAGATAGGCACCCCAGTGATCGCTTTTCACTCACCAAAATGTCAAAATGTCAATTCTCATATCCATTTGGACAAGACTAGGCCGGTAAACAACAAGTTGGACTAATAACTTAGTCCAATAATGATGTTGAGAAATGGTTCACAAACACATCAATGAAATAATAAGCGCATTTTTCGGAACTTAAACAAATCCACACAAGACTTGAACAAAATAAAATATCTTTATTATTTACATCGAAATAAAACTTAAAAAAAGATACAAGTTTTATTAACATTGAACTAGAAAGCAAAAAGTGGGGTCCAAACTCGCATAAGGCTAACGAGAAACAAAAAGCAAGTTCCTACTACTATTTTCAAAAGCAAGCAAATGTTCATTTCGCATTCTCCTGCTTCTTCGAATTCTTCCCATCTCTAGAGGATGGCTCACTGGGGTCATCGGGCTTCTTCCTTCCTTCCCCCTGGCTTTCTTTGCCTTTTGAAGGTGTACCATGTGACGAAGCGGCAGACGTGCTTTGAGTAATTTTGGGCATAGGTAAAGAGACCAGAGAAAAAATGGTCTCATCAGGTAAAGCAATAGATAAAGGAGGAGGGTAGAAGTCAACTAGCTCTTGCTTGATCCCCTTGGCTATCAGGTCTTGATCCTAAAGCAACTCTTGCATGTTGGGCCCTACTGAAAGGTCCGAAGTCCTGGTTATAACAACATCCTCCTCAACCTGGGATTCGAGGAACTCACTAATCGTCTCCTCTTCCGAAGCATGAATTATTTGCGCACCCGAACCTAGAGTGTCGCTAACTGGAATGCTTGGGGTTGCCCAGAAATAGTTATGACCGTTGACTCAGTCGTTGTTACTTGTTGCCTAAGCTGGTAGCTTTTCTCAAGGAGACTATCAATTGCAAGCTGACTTGAAATTTGAGAAAGATAAAAGGACAGATTAGATACATCAATCAAGTCATGTGAGCTCTCTCAGATATGGGTGAGGTCAATGATATACCTCTTCCAGACTAAGGCTTTACACAGGCGGGCTGCCATTTGAGTTTCCCTTCTGAATAGGAGAAAGCCCGCTTGTTTTCTACATCTGTGGTACATTCAGATTGTACAGAGGGACGGACGGAGTGATAGAGGCGGTTGGGGGTCTAGAAATGAGCCATGTAATAAGATCCTGAGGTGTAGTCCTAGAGCCTTCGACTTGGTCTTTTTGAATAGTAGTGGCCAGCTCTGGATGCAAAATAAGTTCACCATCTCTGAGCACTTCGATCTCCTTTGGACTCAGAATTTCGTGCTCCAACTCTGCCAAATTCATCTCACCTCCTTCCAAATTCTACTGCTCTTCTTACATGATCAATTCCCATGCTAATGCCAAATATCTAGGATAATCTTTTCCAAGCCACGCCAAATCTCTGAATTTAAGTACATTGGCACTGTAATTGATGATGAGTGGCTCAAACTTGTCTTTGACCCATCTCTTCGCAGCTGGCATTAAATCATCCACATTCTGAGCCTTAGCCAATGCATCATCTCTCTGTTTGCGAGCATCAAGCACCTCATCGCTGTAACCCTAGGCTATTGTAAGGGCTTTGTCCTTCTCTTTCTGACGAGTTGTGCCTTCAGTTCTTCCACTTCTTTTACTAGCTCATTGTTCCTGTGGTGAATAGATTCAACTTGGCTTAGATGGTCCTTTCTTTCCCACTTGACCGTTTCACTCAGGTCCTTAGCTTTCTGTTCGGCATGTGTCTATTCCTTCTTCAGCTTGGCAACCTCTACATTAAGGTGAGCGATAGTCTCATCATTCTGATTTTCTATAAGTCGCAACCTTGTAACCTCAACCTCTATACTCTCGGCATATTCAAAGATCTACTTGCCCAACTTCTTCCAGATAAAATACTGGTCATAAGAGTCACTAGCATACGCTACCGTATGGTCTTTGACCTTCGGGGAAATATTTTTCAAATTGGGAGCAAAATTAATGCCTTTGAAACAAATCTTGGGGAAGCGGCATTTCAGTTTATCCATCTGAGGGTTGGACATGACCGGTTGCTCTGTTGTGACAACAGTTTTCTCAATATGCATTTTATTAGTTTTATGGTGAGAGGAGTTGGAAGCGGCAGGCTTTGATAATCGATCCGAATGTCGGGAAGTGTGAGATGGTGTTGTCTTCTTGGCAGAAAGGGAAGCGCGAGAAATGCTATCATGAAGGACGTCATCGGGAGGGTTAGAATGCCTGTCCAAAACCCTAGATTGGAGCGACTTGGATCTAGATCGATGCCTCGATGATGAATCATGTGATTGATAACCCTTCTCTTGGCCTTCTCTGTCATGGCTTGAATGTGGACTAGAATTAGAGTCATAGATGGGGCCTGGGGGCATATGCTTGGCTTACGTCTTGAGTGATAGGCCATTTGATCCTCGAGAGATTCATACATACCACGTCATTCCATTGGACCTACGAACGAGATAAAGTCGAATCAGCCTTGATAGAGTGAAAAAAATGCAAACTGAGCAAAGTGTAGTGCATATTTATATGCATGCAAGTGCCCTAGTATCCCCCCAACGGACCATGGATTTGAACTTTGCTTACAGGGGTAATCTGCCATGCTTGAGTAGAAGGCACATGATCTTGGAAGTGGATAGGGGACCCAACATCCCCAATGCTCATATTGCCAAACCAAAAATGTTGATTTCATCCGGAATCGACCTAAAGTTTGCGTAAGGATCCTCCGAAGGCTGAACGATTGTCACTTTTACTGTAGTAGCTGGTGGAGTTTGTCTCATATATTACATGGGAAGAACCCTAATCTTAGAGCCTTGCTTCAAAGGAAAATTATGACTATCACCATCATCATCATTAGAAGACTTATGCCCCCATATCAACATCTTCGTGGCCGGCTCTACCACCTTCACCTTCCTCAACATGTTCATGTACTTCCCGACTCTCAACCACTAGACTCTAGACTAGGGAAACAATTAGGTCCTCGCCACCACCTCTGGAAGAGGAATCATCTTTATTACTATCTGAAGTTCCCAAAACGTGACCGACGCTGTGGCCTACTTCTAGCAAGTTGTAAGCCCAAAGGTTCTCATTAATGATCAATGTCCTCACCTCCCTGCCCACGTTTAGGACTTCGTGAAGCAGCTTGAGAGTCTCTGCTAGGGCTACGCTGCTAGGCCTATTCGACACATCTGAAAGATCAAAGAAAACCAATCTAAGCAAACAAAGCTGTTAAGCGATCTCAGAGGGAAAGAATGATGGCAGAAAACTTACGTCTGGATAAGCATCGCTATGCGAATCCAGATGAACAGCGTACAAAGAAGAATTTATCATTGAAGTAACTTAGCTTATTCCAGGTGCGAGGCACTATTTCTACACACTTTGGATGGTTCCAAAAATGTATGGTAAGGATTTTCATGTGATGCTTGAAACTATAAAGATAACGGATTTCTTCATTACTTGGAACATGATCCAAATGAGGAGTAAAGATAATAAACATTCTATGTAAAAAACCGTAACTGTTGGGATGCAGTTGAGTCGGAGCCAGCCTTATGAAATGTAGAATCTGCAAGATAAACTGATTGAATGGTGGAATACATCCCACCAAAAACATGAAACGTTTCTGGATTTTCGACTTCCGAAAATCGACATTAATACGTCCATTGTATCAACTGCCGAGCAATCGAATGCCGGAAAACCGAATTATTATGGTTAAAAAGAAGAGGTAGAAGAAGACAGAAAGAAAGAAGGAAGAAACAACAGAAACAATATCATGATCTCACATATCGCAGCGGAACAACATATAATAGATCAATAAATAGTCTTTAAATCAAGAACTATATCATTTTATACATTACATCATCAGAGTCAATATACACACAATACATTAATGGACAGTTATACAAACTTGTCCTCATACAGAATACACAGCGGAACAATAATATCATATACAAGTGATACGCCTCGCCATCCAGCTCACCACTGAGCTCCACAATATCTCTTGAATCCAGAATGACCTGATAACCTAACTCTAGGCTGCCCGTGTGGAAAATTATGAGCACCTAGAGTTTAGGAAAAGAACAATAAACTCCAGGTCAGTCATGGGACTGGTGTGAGAACTTAAAACAGTTATTATCTTTAAAACAACAACAAAGGAAGTAAAAGACATCCGCAATGCTTTTGGAAAATGAAACTACCATAAGGCCTCCCGCTACACACACAACGCAAACACATAATTGGAGGAGATTTCTCCTTATGATAGTCAAACATGCTTACTACGCAAAATCATTGGATTATTACTATTAGTTCATAGTGCAGAAAACATTTCGAAAGTATAATATTAATCTTAGCCAGCATAGACATTGCGAACTATACCTACTATAGCTACCATCTAAACAGTGGTGACCACCATAAGTAAATGGCAGGTTCTACAACTAATACCGTACAAGGTTTGCATTGGAAGATGGATTGCCAACAAATGGTCAGGCTAAGGAACTTCCTACTGCCACATGGGTACGCCTCTGGATGGACGTCCCGAGAACTAACTAGCTCTCTGCCAACACAAGGCCGGGTTACCTCTTACACTAGGTAACTACTACTCGAATATGCCACCCCCCGGTCCTTTGGGACCTTTATCCGAGGCGCCTCGATCTCAAAGCAACAATCACACATAGTAAATGAGATTGGAGCAACCACATAGGTTAAATACCAGGGCTCCATACCTGATACCACCCTTTTCCAGAAGGAAATGACATACCCTAAAGGGAGCGACCTTCATAACCTTGCCGCATCATTCCTGTTTTAACCATTTTCGGGGTGTGAGCTCCGAAGAGGTCTCGTCCATAAATCTATGCTTTTTCACAAAGCCATGCTTTGATCAACAAATGATCAGCAACACACAGCAGCACTCAGCATGCCACATTACCAAATTGGGAGTACATCACTGATAACCTTCAACTACATAACCTCTGAGCTCGTACGTCTCAAAGAAGGGTGTTAAGCTAAGAGAATAAATTCTCCGCCACCAACAGAAATGAATTTGAAAGAAATCAGCTTTATATCTCAAAATGTAATGTCAGACATGTAACCATACAAGTCTGTTCCGGGTTCGAACAGAACCGAAGGCACTTCCAAAGAAGCCCTTGCAATCTGAGTATTCACAATCCCGATCGAACTTCCCATCACAAAGGAAATCTCTATACCGTAGCTAACGGTGCAGAGACAGTCAATAGGTCATCCTATCGTTTTTACAAATACCCGGTCTTCACCACCGGTAATCAAATGTGATCCATATCGTCATATCACTTATTCGGAATGGGTTATATGACACAAAGGTCCTCTCCCGGTTAATCGGAATAGTGAGCACCATATTTTAAAACGTATGAATATTGGGATTTCAATTTAGTCACAACTTATTACCCAAATCCTTTCCTTTAAATGGTTTAAACAAATTACCATTTTAAATCTTTAAACAAAAAGATTTACTTCCATAAAGTTCACCCAATTTCACAAAGATTCATTCACAGATTCCCAAATCATTTCCCATTTCAATTGGATTAACCCATTAAATCTTTAAATCAAGATTTAACTTATAGCTTTCAAAACTATTCACAATTCAAGTCTTTTATAATATAAAAGATACACCTTTTAAAATCTTCTTTGACTTCATAATAAAGCGTAATCATCTTCACAAAGGTTAATTCATAGTTTTTCTAAACTATTCATAATTTCATTTCAACTTGAAATGTTTCGATACAAATTGGAAATCTTTTCACTTTATGAAAGCTATTATTATTTGAAAACAGATAGTTTTCGTTTTGGGAAAAACTGGTTACAATTACACAGGTTAAAGCCATCCAAGTACAAAACTTGGATTTAAATTTAAATTTCCAAAACCATATTTTAAATGGTAAAAAAAACCCATATAAACACCTTTTATAACTTGTACAATCTTTTAGACCATAGTTCCCAAATCATTGAATTCAATTTCAAGTATTGAATTCAAAATTTAAATCAAATGATTTAAATTCCAATTTTTATTAAGTTATTTAAAATAACTCTTTTTTTTGAAACTCATTTCAAAAAAAATTTCAATTCCAATTCCAAAACTAATTTGGATTCAAAAATTTAATTTTCAAAATTGATAAAAAATCTGTGACTTAATCGATTTCCACGTGAAATCCACATTTGTGTGTGTATGGTGTAGTCCAGGGGTTTAACACAATAGTGCAACAACATTCCACCATCACAGATCAAATATAACAACATAATTGATAAGCGGTATAAACTATAACGCTTATCTTTCATTCATAGATCACAAATATATATATATATATATATATATATATATATATATATCACAGATAAAAAAATTACAGATCACACACAAATCAGGATATATCACAAAGCATCACATATTTGGGATATCAAATAATTCAACATCCAATGTAATCCAAACATCCATAGATAAGATCAATTTAATCATCTGATTAATTTAAATCAGATAAATTCCTATAAATCAATTTTACTAGTTATGGTAAATTAATAATCAATTAATTTCAAATTTATATTCAAATTTATTTCAAAACACTAAATCAAATTTTCAACGAATTTCCAAATTATTTCTTTTTTTAAAATAACTTTGTTTATCTCTTCAAATCTATTTAAAAATCCAAATTTCTAAATAAATTCTTCAACTTATAAATAATATTATTAAAAATCCCTTTACTAAGCCCTTTTTCCCAAAATTTGAAATTTAATCCAATATAGTTCAAAAATAAGACTTTTATCTTTTTAAACTCCTTTTTAATTTATCCAATTCTCAAAAATAAGTTTTCGATAAATTTTCAACTTGAGTTTCGAAAATCCAATTTTATTTATTTCTGGTATCCAACGATACCAAAAATATATTCGGCTAAATTATAGCCGTCAACAATTCCAATTCACAAATATAATCACACGGAGATTATAAATAATCAACACAAAACATATAAAACAAATTCAAATGTTTGAGGAATCCAGTTGGATCCCTCCAACCTGTTTCCCTATATCCACAGATGTTAGCACAATACCAATTCCACTTTGAGGTGGAATATCACGGTATATGGGATTTATAAATATTATCCGCTATTATACGGCGCAATAGGGTCTCATCCGCTATACAATGCGGGAAATCAACTCCAAATACATATATAATACCAATTCCACTTCAAGGTGGAATATCGCGGTATATGTTTCTAATATAATAACCTCCGCTTAATATGCGGCGTATAGGGTCATTTCAACACAATAGATAACAACCATCATTCAATCACACAATCAAGCAATTTTAAATTTAACTATTTTAAATTTAAATCGAAACACAATTCGATTGAGTGAGGAGTTCTCACCTTGAGTTTCCGATAACAGTTGCAGTGCTTTGTTCCGAATAAAATAAAACACGCGTTTAATTTTACTCAAAATTTTTGCTAGCTCAAATAAATCCCAATCCAGCTTCATAATGTAGTGCTCGTCAAAACGAACCCAACGCAAGTCGTTTCGTCAATTTTCGACCTCGTATCAAAAAGATATGATTTTTCAGAGTTTATACAATTTAAAATATATAAATTTACACTTTTTATCTATTTTCAAACCCTAACTAATCTCAGCCGTAGATTTCAGAAGGCAAGATCGTGGCCGTGCACTTCATCTTCTCCCCCAGGTCATACATACGCCAGAAGAACCCACCGGCCGCCGCTTTTTAATGAATTATTGCGACCTCCTCGAACGCCGAGACGTTGATCAGGCCCCGCCATTGCAAAGCTCGCACTCGCCTCTACCTCCGGTTATGAGCACGTGAAGCTCTTTAATTTTGCTTTAGAAAGTTTTCAATGATATCGAATGGATTGGAAGAAATAAGGAGAAAAGAATTGAAAGACGTCAGCCATTGAAGTTGCAAGTGGCAGCCTGCCCTATCTCTATTAGGGTTTGGGTAAAAATGAAATGTTGAGGTCCTTTTATATAAAATTGCCAAAACAATATTCATTCGAAATTTTCCGAACTCCAAACGAAGCGTGTCGACTGGCGTTTCTAAGGTTTTACCCGCGTTCCGAACACAATGGAACATGTTTCGGAAGCTAGTTCGGTCATATGTGCGAGTTACGGAATTAAACGATCAAATTTAAATTAAATTGATTAAAACGATTTCTATGCGTTTTGGCTTGCCCCGGGCAAACCATAAATCCAATTGACACGAAATTTGAAATCTTACAATAATTTAACATTACGGATCCGATGAAACTAGTTTCATCAAAATCCGAGACTGTTTGAAAAATGACTATTTTTAGTCGTTAATTAAATATTAAAATAATCAATTATCACAATTTAACTTTAATTCAATTTTAAAAGTTTTATCACATCATTCTAACTCCAATATGATTTAATATAACTTTATAAATCCTTTTTAATTACATTAAACCCAATTTCCAATTATTTCTGGAATTTCAAATATTAAATTATTGATTTAATTATCCAATTAAATCTCTATATTTGAAATTAAATTTATTCGACTTACAAATCTCACTTGTTAATATTTAAAATCAATTAAATATCTGAATTTCAAATGACAGAAATTCTGGGTCGTTACAAAACATATGTCATTTGTAGGAAGTATACCCAGCTAGAGGGTGATGTGCCCGTTGGTGGCGCGTATGAACCAATATGTCTTCAAATGGGACGTCGTGTTGTTCGCAAATTCTTTTAAGTGATCTCTGTAATTTTTGAAGCACCGAATCTTTAGAATCATTCAATATTTCAGCATCCTCGAGAGTATTTGGAGAAGCTTCAACTTCGGGACCCTCTACGGGCTCAAAAGGGATCTCCAGGGAAAGTTGTTCAGCTTGTTGATTTATAGACTGGGGTGCAGGCTATGCTGGAGTTTTCCTAGCAGAAGGATTTATAGTCAAACTTGATTCAATATCAGACACGACATAGTTCGTAGTTGATGGACCTACAGCTAAAGAAGACAGATGCTCGGAATGTCGCTATCCCATAGCTATCAAAGCTCAATATATAACTGATATCAAAAAGATTAAAAGTCGTGCCCTCATGCTAAAGTGAAACCCAGTGCAGTGTGATATAAGTTGTAGTGTTGTGCAGCATCATGCAATGTCGATATTCTATATTTTTTGACAGTTCATTTGAGAATCTGGATGTTATCCTAATTGACTGTCATCATTGACCATCCCAACGGGCTTCGCGTCATTGCTCATACACTCGACATGTCTTAAAACTTAAGAGATTGTGTTTGGAAAGCTCGAATATTGTTAAATATTGCAAAGCTCTAAGGTGGGTAAAGAATCAAAATCCACCAAGGGTTGGATTGGTACTGATCCATCCCCTTGGATGGATTTTGGCCATTTTCACCATCTTCCCCGATACCAAGCATGACTGTCGACAAGAAACTCATCAAACCTCATCACCTATGTTGCCACCTACCTAGAAATGTCAGAATTTGATATAGATGTTCGATTCAAGGTAGGGTTTAGGATCTAGGGCTTGGTTCGAGCATGAGATGGCTTGGTTTCGATCTAGGGGCTCCGACTAGTGGCTTTGAGTTCGAGTGGAAGTTAGATAGGCGGCGACAGTTCAAATGTCAAGTGGGGACAGGGAATTTTAATGGCGAATCAGAAGCTTGGATTCGATTAGCAGCAAAAGTGAAGAAAAGAGAAGTGAAGGGTTGGATAATATAACCCCCCGAACCATATCCTTCGGCTACAAAAGAGGTAGAATTCAAGGACTATATCGGTATTGATCAACACCCATGGATCGGTACAAAACAATAGATAATAAAAGAAGAAAATGATGACATGTGTATGTGCACTTGCGCATGACAACTTCACAAAAATGTGCATGCATATGGAATCAAAACATGATGGAAAGTCAAAGCACGTGTGTATGTACATACTCAACATTCAACGACTAGAATTGAAGGAAAGCAGTTTCAACCTTGAAAAATCTAGAAAAGGAACCTATTTAGAATTACTAAACTCGAAGTGACAGGTTGCAAAAGCATGCTCTAGTTTTATAGTCATAGATGCTAGCGAGGCATCGCAACGGATAGCTAGAGACATAATATTTCACCGAAATGGTCCGAAGGAAGGATAAAAAGTATTCTAATCACAGATTAGAATACGATATGGCAATCCCGAATTGTCTCGATTCAAAGCACATCATTTGGGGAATAAGATGAACTTTAGGGGGAAAGTGTTATCCTGCCTTTTGACTAGGCTATATCTAGATGGACTTGACGAATTGAACTTGAAAGCTATCGAGGTAGGGAGCCCAAAGAGATGGTCACAGAGTCCAAAAACCTAGTGTAACCGAGTCACAAAGTTGAATCAAGGCCATCCTAAAAATGCTAGAGCATAATCCATCTAAGTGATGGATCGGTACCGATCCATCCCTATGGATCCGTACCGATCCATATAGCTCTACCCAAATGGCCCCCTTTTCCTTCTATTCTCAAGTATTAATGCCAGCAACCTATTTCAAGCCCCATTGCATCAGCCGTATGTATTTTTCCATCGAACACCTCGAGCACCTGAAATCAGCAACTCTAGTCTTCCACCGATCCATCCTATTGGCCTAGAATCAAGTTATAACAGTGCAAACAAGATGGAAATCACAGAGCTAATAACAAGTCGTCACAACACAAAGCATTGGAATCGACCCATGAGTGGATCATATGGATCGGTACCGATCCATAAGACCTACTCATGGATCGATCCATGCCTATGGATCGGTACCAATCCATAGCAGTTTGCTAACATATCCACGTTTTCTTGAGTGGAACCGATTTTGGATGTGAAGAATATATAGGAGATCATGGAGGAGAGTTTTCAGGTGACCTATAGCTATAAATAGGAGTTCAAGGGCTCAATTTGGAGGATTTTTTGCTTCTTTACAAGTTTTTTCATAATTCTCTTGTAACCCCGAGGATCCATATCGATCCATAAGAACATTACTTGTAAACAACAGTTTAATCAATAAAAACACTAAGTGGACGTACAGTTTACCAAACCATTATAAACTTTGTGTACTTCCTTTTTACTTCATTTTCCATTTATATTTCTTCATATTATTCTCTACTTTATTCTCTTGGGTGTTTGTGTCACATTTTAGTATAAACAACAAAGGAAAATGAGTAAGCATCAAAAGAATTTTGAGAAGACTATGGTTGGATTTCTGGAAAAGATTTGGAATACAATATTTTCATGTTCTCGGACATCCTCTCCCGACGATTCGGAGCCAGAGAGCTAGATATGCATCATGGTTTGGTACGCTTACAGCTTGTGTGGTTTGATGAACTTTATTTTGTGTTAGCATCTGTTTTGTTATAAAATTGTCCTTGATTTTGTAATAACTTAAAATTCATGTATTGGTGTTTTGTGTTGTCTTGGTCGTCATGATGTTGTTGTTGTTGGATGTCGGTTTATTGTATTTTGGACAAACATATGTTATCTTAGTAGTAGTTGGTGTTGTGAATTTATATTTATGTTGTTGTATTGAAATTGTTGTTTGTTTCATATGTCAATTTCTATATTGTGTGTTGTTGTTTATATGTTGTGTTAGTGGTGTCTCATGCTCATATGCTTATGTCATATGTCAAGTATACTTGTTTACGTTCTTGAGTATTCTTTTGTAATGTTTTCTATGTCATTTTGCGATACTTTTATGTGTATATATGTATGTCATGTTTTATTGAGTAATCATGAAACAAAATTAAATATACGTGTGTTAGTTTGGATTTCCATGTCGTGCGTGCGCATCCCCTACATTATTTTTTAATCAGACCTCCACTATATTCTTGCCTTTTTATCGATGCCAAATAGGGAGAGAATATTAACAGTATGAGCATATATAAGGGGGAGAATATATATATATATATTATATCTCAAAGTCATATAGTTGTCATCATCATAAAGGGGAAACCAATAAAACCCCGGTTTTATGTTTGTTATTCGGCATTCTAGCCCAGCTATATTGAACTGATTACACGAGTTAGATTCGGCTACCATCAAGGTCGATGACACCAGAGTGGTAATTGTGAGGCCCAGAAGTCGGGTATAGATGGTAATATGAAGTCAGGATTGAATGAAATTAATAGATGCACAACGTAGAATGTTTGAAGTATGGAATATGGCTCAATGCATAGGAGGGATCGGCATAGTTCGGCTCCAACAAGAGGGATCGGCATGTTTCAAAGTACAAAAGTGTTATTGTGGAAAATAATCAATATCTTGAGATCTACATGTCCAATGCATACGAAATTTGAGGAGCAAGATATAGGGACCATAGGGAACCTACCCCAGGGATAACATCAAAAGGACAAAGTTGGAGGGATCGGCATATATTCCTTGGAAGGGATCGGCAGAAAGCAACATGCAAGCCATGTCGAAGCAAAGATCAAGCAATAACTTGAGCTCCACTCATCCAAATGACATGAAAATTGGAGGCTAAACATATTTTCACATAAGGGAGCTACCATAGAGATCACCCCCGAAATTCGACCAAAGAAGGGATCGGTACAAATCCCTCCTCTTTGGGAATTCGGCCTAGCTATCCCTCTAGTGGGCCCATGTGGTTTAGAAGGTCCTTCAGTCGAGATTTCAGAGAGATATTTGGTCGTCTTCATCTATAAATACTGGCCTAATAGGTCATTCTAGGGATCTTTACACTTCTTGATACTATAGACTTGATTGTAATCAAGTACTTGCTATTTTCTACTACAATAATTAGATTTATAAGTGATTAATAAAGGATAATCTTCAAAGTGGACGTAGGTATACAACGCCTAACCACTATAAATTTCTATGTCTTTGATTATAGCTTATTCTCTATTGCTTACTAATTCATCTACTCAGTTTAACTTTGTTTTTCTTCACTTACTTCTTTACAAAAACTATTCTTGGGTGTTTTTGACCAATTTAGTTGCAAATTTTTTGGTGCTTTCAATAAGAACCTTGATTCTCAGTTTAGTAGGATCCCTTTGTTGCTACTAGATTGGATAAATCCCCCAAAGAAGATCTGTTGTTATCTTCAAGAAGTTGCTTATACTACTCAGATTTGCAGAATTCTAAGCAAAGCTATCAATAATGGTGAGGAATACTAGATATACTTCTCAGAACGTGGAAGGAAATGAGAACACTAGCATCCAACAAGGAGATCTAAGCAATCAACCAATGGATGTGAATGCTGAACCAGTTGAAGTTCAGAATTCCACTGATTCTATTATATACAAGAGATGAATTTCATAATTTAATGAGAGGGCTTATGGAGAGCCGACGACAATTAAATCAACAGATTCAGACTAATATCAACTTGATGAACCAACTTAATCAGCAGCAAGGGAAAGCTAGGAGGGACCCCATTACTTACTCGGCATCGAAGAGTTCTAGCTCATCAAATGAGTATCACAGGCATAGGCGATGCAGAATAGATGAATATCGCGTAGAAACTTCGGGGAAACCGACAAACCATCGTGGTCTGCCAAGATTAATCGGTGGTGATCCCTCTATAGGGATTGATACTGATCCATCCACCAGAAGAGGGAATCCACCCATGCATCATGGCAATCAAGTTGGAGCTTCTTTAGTTGGTTTGGATGCTGGAGTTCAATTAAATGTTGACCAAGTCCTTCTCCAGAATGATGATGAAGTGAATTTACAAGATACATATCGGGAAGATGGTGAACCAAGAAGGTGTGGAACGGCCCACAGACATCGACCAGACCATTCATGTTA
This sequence comes from Allium fistulosum, assembly GCA_030737815.1. Classification (NCBI taxonomy): domain Eukaryota; kingdom Viridiplantae; phylum Streptophyta; class Magnoliopsida; order Asparagales; family Amaryllidaceae; genus Allium; species Allium fistulosum. Next base: position 405,310,915 of record CM060908.1, on the reverse strand, counting down.
GGTGGAACGCGACCACCGCTTGGCACCAACCATCCAAACACCGCACTTATCGGCAATGGTTAGATAGTTAGTGAGAGAGAGCTAGGGCCTGGCTAACAATGGCTGGGGAATCTCGAGAAGCCATACCCCATTCATTGATAATGTTCTACATGCGAAGTATCTAAGGAGGTTCAACATGCCATCAATGCCCGCCTACGAGGGAAAAACCGACCCCAGGCAGCATATTATAAGATACGAATGACTGATGGATTCTGCACGAGCGGATGATGCAACAAAGTGTAGATGCTTTTCCATAACTCTCTCTGGACTAGCAATGATGTGGTTCACAAGATTACCCCCATGACCAATTTCTAGATTTGATGATTTGGCAACAAAGTTTATGGAGCAGTTCCGAATGCACACAACTCGTCCCAAGGACGTAATGTCCCTATCCAGCGTGACTCAGGCTCCAGGAGAATCGTTGAAAGATTATTTGGAGAGATATTATACAGCTGTTATAGAAATTAGTAATCTGAGTGACCATGCGATATTGATGGCCATGACAAGAGGGATAGATTTAGAATCCGATTTCGGCGATTGGTTAGCTGGCAAACCGCCCGCAACGTTGGAGTGCTTTTACGCAACGGCGGCTCGGTATTTGAGAAAGGAGGAAGCAAGGTCCTCCAGGAAAAGAATGTTGCGGAACCGAGTGGAGAGGGAGTACAAAGTAATATCGCAGTAAAGAAGTCTAATGATAGCTCAAGAAAAGTTCAAGTGAATGTCCAAAACAAGCCGAATCAGCAAAAGAAGGAAGCCTAGGATTCTAATGTACGATACTTACACATCATTGAATACGTCCTTGGAGAATATCTATTTTTCTACCTGCAATACCATGTAATATAGGAGGCCGCTTCCAAAAGAATCAACTGAGAAGAAGAAACAAACCGAAAAATATTGTCGGTTCCACGAATGCTATGGACATGGCACGAATAAATGCAGGCATCTCTAGGACATTATCAAAAAGCTGATCTGAGAAAGGAAGTTGCAACAATTTGTAAAAACCCCACCGAATGGCGGACATAGGACATCCGATGCCAACCAAGGACAAGTACCGCGCAGGGCTAAGGAGGCTGCATGAACTGGTGGAAGCTTGGTGATAAATACAATAGTCGGAGGACCACACCCAGCAGATAAGAGTTGGCATGAGATGGAGCACTATGCTAGCGCGATTAAGCATGTGGATTTTGAATATTGTTTGAATACAACAGATGGAGCTTTGGAAAAACAGCAACGTACAATGACAAATGATATCATGGTTAGAAACAGAGATGCAGACAAGGTGGAGGCTCCGACGATCGACCCAATGGTCACTTCGGCCATGATTGGCCCCGCTTTGGTGAGAAGGATACTGATTGATTGTGGAAGTTCAATAAATATAATTTTCAAAATAGCTTATGATCAGATGAAAATGGAGGCCAAGGACTTAAAGCTGTCTAAAGCCTGCATACATGGTTTTAACGGTGTTGCAACTTAAGTCGTTGGTTATGTTGAATTACCTGTAGAGTTAGGAGAAGGTGAATGTAGGAGAGTGCAAATCTTGCTGTCTGTTGTTTTGGATGCTGACTCTCCGTACAACGATTTTCTGGGCCGACCGGCTCTAGCTGAATTCCAGGCAGCCCTTGCCCGATGGTGTTTGACTTTGAAGTTTCCAACAGATAATGGCATTGGAGTTGTTCATGGTGGTCAGGCGACTGAACATGCCTATGGTGTAGCTATGTTGAGGGATGCTCAACGCAAAGAGAAAGGTAAGGGTATGGACAAGACTATCCGCAACCAAGCTAATGAAGATTGACAACTAGTGCTTGAGCCTTGGCTTGGGCGCCACAGTCGGTTCTACAAAGATATAGATCCGAGAGATGATGAGAAGGAGCCCAAAGAGACCAAGGTTGCACTAGCTGATCTGATGATTGACATCATAGTCAGCCACGACGACCCATCACGGGTCCCAAAGATCAGATCATAACTTAGCCCCCCAAAGATGAAAGAACTTGCTGGATTTCTCTGAGCAAATCTAGACGTGTTCGCTTGGACTCACTCTGACATGTGTGGAATCTCGCCTTTCATTGCAAGCCATGCATTGAATATCGACCTGAGGCATGTCCCGGTGAAGCAAAAAAGACGCAGCATAGATCCGGAGAGATCTGTCGCTCTCAAAATAGAGGTGGATAAACTTAAAGACAACGGGTTTATCCGTGACGCCCTCTACCCTAAGTGGGTATCTAATCATGTACTTGTGAAGAAGGCGAATGAGAAATGGAGAACATGCATTGATTACTCAAACTTGAACAAGGAGTTTCTAAAAGACAGTTTTCCCCTTCCGAGGATCGACCAGCTGGTGGACTCAACCGCGGGACACGAATTTCTATCTTTCATGGATGTGTACTTGGGATATAACCAAATCCCGATGCACATTCTGTTAGTCCCTGAGAAGTTGGTTTTGATGACAACAACCTTAGAATAAGACTATGACAACAACCTTAGAATAAGATTATAAAATATAAATACTAACATTATTGTTTAGATATATATGTATATGCAGGATATATATACAGGTACCAAAGAATGAAGACTGTAGGTATAGAGATTCAAGAGATGATGAACTCAAGATCGAAGATATCTTGTAAAATCCATTTTATTCGTGGAATGGAATCCACTTCAAGCCCGTTAATGGGATGGAACCCTAAGTAGGATGGAACCTACGAAAAATCTAATGGAACATTGTTTTGTATCCACTAACTTTTATTCAAATGTTTTACAAAATTATATCTTGTTTTCAAAATGATTTCAAAATCTTCCTTTTTAAATCAAAAACATATATCCTGGTTTTAAAATACTTTTAGCCTCAAAATAATCTTTATTTTCAATATCAAATTACCCTTGGTTTTAAACTATCTTTTAATTATAATATATTTAAACTTTTAATATTTATACTTAAATTTAAATATAAAATTATAGTAAAATTTTATATATACCAAAATATTATTCTCTATACTTTTTTATGTATTTTAACTATAGTTAAGTATATTTATAAAGTTTAAAATAGTTTTAATACAAGATAGAAGTTATTTTCAAAGAAAAACAAATTACCAAAAATAACTTAGGCCTGTCGATAACCCCAAGGACCCCTTGTCGACAAAGTGACAGTTTATTTCAAAAGTTTGAATTTCAAAGTAAGTGTCTATTCGTCATATCCTTTCACGAATGAACATGCTATAACGACCCTGAATTTCCGACCCAATTTAAAATTTTAAATCCACCATTTTAATATAAAATTTTGAAATTTATAAACGATCTAAATTAACGTCCAAACTTTATTTATAGGATACGTCCAGTTAGATATGAATATAGAAAAAGTTTCATCGTAAATATCACTGGAAATTTCGTTCGCGTTTTATTGTATAATCAGTTCATTTTAAAGCATGGAAAAATTTATCTTCCGAACCCGAATATTTTTACATAGAAAAATTCTAAATCATCTTCTGAGCAAGACGTCATTTTTTGTTTTCCAAATTCGGACTTCTTTAGCTCCGTCGATCTTATTTTTCTGCGTTTTTCCTGCATTTTCCGCTAGCATAAAAATCCGAATTCTTATAATTCAATTGTATCGCAATTATCTATGTACCGTTAGAAGCGTCCCATCGCGCTGATCAAAACGGTATATTTATTCATGCAAATCGGAGTCCGTCGTAAATCCGTTGCGTTAATTTAACCGTTCCGGACGGACCGATTAGGTAATGTTCAGCCCAAGAAAGCCCGTATGTGTTCAAATTTTGAAAATTGGCTGGAGGAAATTTATGATGGTGGTTGACAGCTGGGGGTTGCATGGGAAATATGAATGGCGTTTCGCAACTCAAGAAATATTTATTTATTGTATTGAATTTTAAAGTAAAATGAAAGGAAATGCCGCTTATATTTTCACTCGTTCAACTGTTCCTCCTTACCTCATTTCGAGAGCATCAGGTAATACACCTCTCCTCCTTTCCTCTTCCTCATATTTTCATTCCGTAAAATAAAAATAAAAAATATATGGCCGAAACATAGAGAAATCACACACACCACTTGAACGTCATTTCCCAGAAACCACTCCTCGCACAAACTCCAACCTCTCCATCACTTCCACCTCGCGTGTCCCCTCACGTCGGCCACCCTTTAACTTCGCCGCGCCACCTGAAGAGCGCCGCACCCCCTCATTCACTTCTCCCTCCAGACCCCATGCAAACAGCACCACCACAACTCAAGCTCACCAAGGCTCCAACCCAAGCCTCTCTCACCTCCCTCTACCCGCTGGGTTGTCGCCCTGCTCACCAATAAGGCCGTCACCACCACCCTGTTCCTTGCCTATGCACGAAAATGTGTTGAGCAAGTGAAGTTGAAATGCATTTTAAAAGCAGTCTCGGCTCTGTTAAAAAAAAATTTGAAACTGAGATTTTCAATTAGCTGTTAGATATTGCAGAAGAGTATTTACGCAAATATCTATTTTGGTTGCCAAAAATAGTAACCAACTTTTCTTTCTCGTTGTGTGCAGAAGCGACCGATTAAGCTTTTTGCAGCAGCATCGATTTTCAGCTTTCGTCTTTCTCCATCTTTGGTAAGCGTATTTATATAATTTTATAAATTATATATGATATTCATTGAATTATATCGTCTCTCTTTTGTCGATATTGCAGTGTTCGTTGTTCGTATTGTTCCGACCTCATTCGTGCTTCTTTTGCTTCGCCGTTAGTTTCTTTATCCACGAAAGGTGAATTAATTTTCACGACTATATTCTTACGCAAGTTTAGATTAATAAACGATTGCTATGTGATGTTGAATTGGATGTTAATTGATATTGTTAAGTGATAAATAATTTGCAAGTGAACTTGATATAGGATAGTTAACAATTTGAATGGATTATGTGTCGAATTTTGATTTGTTAAACGTGACCCATTTATATGTTGAATATTGATTAGAAATGTGACCCTTTTTAAATTGTTAAGCTAATTAACACGTAGAATTTATAAATTACACTTTGGACATTGAACATATATTTGATTTATTGTTGTAGTATAAAAATTTGAAATTGAACGATAAGTGCAAAACCATAATGTAATAATCTTTAATCTGCATGAAATGATAGTGTAGATTCTAGAAATAATTATATTAATTTTCATAAATAACAAATGCAAATTAATACAATTATTTCGGGATTATTTAAATTGTCGAATTGTTGTGAATGGATGCTATTGCTTGTTTATTTACTTTGACACCATCCCAGTTATTACACTGCAAGTTCCCTTTGTATGCTTTGATTTTTGAATTGAAATGGAATCGGGTTAAAATGATAGATACCCAAATAAACCTTGACTTTGGATAGAAAATTAAATTAAACCCGATTGGTCAATGTTGTGATTTAAAATAAAATAAATTTTTATTTGACTAATAATATGGTTTTGAATAAATTTGGAATTTAAATTCGAATGAATGAAAAATGTGAATATTTGTAATTTGAAACAAATATTAACGTAGTAATTGACGAAGAACATTGTTTAAATTTAAATTGATTAATAATGAAGTTTTGGAATTGTTAAAAATTAAGTTTTGAAATTTGTAATAATTAAGTTTTAGAAATTATTAATAATTAAGTTCAAAGTAGAAATAATTAAGTTTTGAAATTGTTAATAATTAAGTAATAATTAAGATTTGAAATTATTTGATAATTGAATAAGATTGAATTATTTGATGATTAAATTGAATTGAATTTTAAGAGAAGTTGAATTTTTGAATAAGTAAACTAAGATTCTTTAATTGAGTTTTGAAATTTGTAACTAAGTAAATAATAAATGAATTTCTTTGATAAGAAATAGAATGTGTTTTGTTAACAAATGAAAGACTTGTAATTTAAAGAATTGGATTCGACAAATTTAATTTAAATAAATTTGTAAAGTTGATATAACAAGTTGAACTTAAGAAAGTAATGTAATGGATTGGAAATTTAATTGAAATTGTTTTAAAGATAAATTAATTGAATGAATATCGAATGAAATCGATAATTGAGTTTAAATCGATTTGAACGTTAATTAAGTTAAATGATTTTGGAATAAACTTATATACGAAATGCAATGAATATTTGAATTGTTTTAAAATTGAAACTTTGAAATTGAATTATAGAAATTTTAAAATGAAATTGGGAAGTTATGAGATGTAATTTTTGAAATTGATTTAGAAAGACTAACGAAATGTCGATTTAAGAATTCCAATTGAAATTGAAATTGATTTGGTTTTGAAATATATTAACGACCAATCGATGTTATAATCACGAAGGTTATTAAAGGAACCGGAATCGGTTAGGGACATACTCACGGTCTAAACCGAAAACCACTTTAATAACTATGCGCGGAGTGTGATCCAGAATGAAGTGGCTGGAATGATGTACGTTGATGATTGAAGAAAGAGAACGATAATGGATAGCCTTGACACTTGTGTCAAATTGGAAATGACTAAAACAGGAGCCGTGCCGGGCCAAATGGGGGTTAGCTACCTCGAGCGAACACACTTCTTCGTAAAACTATTCATTTACTTTGTGATTGATTGGTGCGCACCCTTGATTTGGGAGTGTTGTTTCGCGGTGTTGCGATCGCTGCGGCGATGCGTTCTCACCAGTCCGGATCAGGAAAACGGTAGTGTCACTACCTTGGGTATTGCCTCATGTGCCTTTTCATATTTGTATTCCCATATACGCGACCACTACGATTTGTTTTGTGTTATACCTATGGAGTACTCCCTGATATCCCACTAGTTTATGGTGGAGTTTACAGTGCTGTATAGTCTATGATGCTTATATAAAATGTGTTAAGGGGAATAATGGTGACGCCTTAACACTATCTTGATATTTTACTTTACTGTTAGACATTATCTATTTATCGTACACTACTATGTATAGATAGTTTATCGGATCCTGAAAGATGTTTATTCCATTCATCTTTGAGTTATTGTTATTTCAAATTTTGAACCATATTATCTGTATAAGAATATATGTCCTGATTCGAGTGTTTGTTTGTGCATATGCTCGGATCAAACTGAGGATTGCTGTTGCTATTCTACTTGGAGCTGAAGACCGAAGACTATCACTATCTTATCTTATCAGTATTGTTCTTTCTATTTGGACTATTGGACATCTATGTTGTTCTATTTCTTTTATTTGAGACATTGTTGTATTTATGGGTAGCTTCATGAACTACTCTTATGACTATGTTGTATTTCCGCTGCACTATTCTGTTATGATGTATTTTCTGTGATTCTGTGATGATTCTCATTTATATACATATACTCCATTAATGATTCGTGTTTTGTACTATTTAAGTTGACATGTGTGGATTATTGTCAATTTAAATGGTCCAAATATACGGGTTGTTACAATGGCTGTTGTTCTACTATAAATAGGGGTTGTTTTAAATGAATTTATAATCATATTTTTCTCTGATTTCACTTCTCTTCTTCTTCCACATTTCTTTATATACATTTTTACCATTACTCTGCCGAAATCACCATTGAATCTTACTAGATCATCTCTGGTTTGATTCTCTATCACTATCTCAACAAGATCCCGGTGCTATTCAGAGTTATAGATTTATTTGTATTCAATCGAGCGAAAAAAGGTGTGATTGTAGCCTGGAAAATCAATCGGGTGAACTTGTTGCCCGTAAAATCAAGTATCTCTACCCAGAGGATTGTGAATCTGGAGCGGTGTACCTTGTGGCCTTGAAATCGAGGGTGTAATTGTAAGAATTGATTTTGAAAGGAAATCTGTACTTGTGTTGCGGGACGGGATGTAGGGTAACTCCGAACCAGTATAAAATCCGGTGTGTTCTTTCCTTTATTGCTTTTACTTTATATCTGCATCTGTGTTTGGTTCTGTGATCATATCTGTTTCTGAATATTGCATACATTTGTGTTCAAATTAAGATAAACTCAAAAAGAATTAGTAATTCCTTAAAACACTATTCACCCCCCTCTAGTGTTAATTCTAGCCTTAAGATCCGTAATCCGCATTTCTCACACATTCTTGATCAGGAGCACACTAGTTTCATTATCGACGTTGGATTATATTTCTATGTGGTGATGCCGTTTGAACTAAAGAATGCAGGAGCGACTTACTAGCGCTTAGTCAACAGGATGTTTAAAGATCAAATTGGAAAAATGTTAGAAATATATGTGGATGATATGGTCGTGAAGTCACGACGATCAAGTTAGAGAATTAGTAGAAATGTTCGGCATCCTCCGACATTACAAGATGAAAATTAATCCTTTATAGTTTTCTTTTGGTGTAGCATCAGGGAAATTCTTGGGTTTATTGTTAACGCCCGTGGAATCGAAGCCAATCTCGAGAAGATTCAGGATATCTGCGATATCCAAGCGCCAAAGACTATTAAACAAGTATAGAGTCTGAATGGGAAAGTTGATTCCTTAAGCCGATTCATTTCCAGAGCTACCGACAAATGCATTCCTTTCTTTGACTTGTTAGGAAAGGGAAAAGAAACTTTGAATGGACACATGATTGTAAAGACGTATTTCAAGCTTTGGTGAACCTTTTGGAGAGACCCTCCATCTTTTCAAAGCCAGTGGATCATGAAGATTTATACATCTATTTGGCCGTGTCGATACATGCTATAAGTGCCGCATTACTTCGCGAGGAGAATCGAATTCAAAGACTAGTTTACTACGTCAGCAAGTAATTGACGAGAGCTGAAAGGTATTATCCGAAAATAGAAAAACTGGCATACTGCTTGCTGATTGCATCACGAAAGCTCCACCCATACTTCCAGGCTCACCCGATCAATGTTTACACCGACCAGCCATTACGACAGGTCCTGCAACTACCTGAGACATCTGGAAGATTACTCAAGTGGAATATCAAGCGTAGTCAATTCGATATCACTTACCTCCCTCAGAGGGCTATCTAGGGTCAGGCACTGTCAGATTTTATAGCCGAATTCACCGCACAGGATGATTTCCCAAAGAGCAGCGAAATCCCTACCATATGGTGGAAATTGTATACTGATCGAGAATCCAATGATTATTGTTCTAGAGCTGGAATTGTGCTTGTAACTCCTAAAGATCGGTCGATCTGTTATGCTTTAAAGCTTGATTTTCCAGCAACAAACAACGAAGCTGAGTACAAGGCTCTGATTGCTGGACTTAAACTTGCGAGGGAACTGGGAATAAAGTCTCTTGAAATCTTTTGTGATTCACAATTGGTTGTATGCCAAGTCAGGGGAGATTACCAAGCTAAGGGACAACCGCTTGCTCTATACCTTACCCGAGTCCAAGAGTTGGTGAATGAAATTGAGTACTATGACATTACGCATATTCCATGGGATCAAAATAGAGAGGTTGATTCATTGGCAAAGTTTGCTTGCACCGGTGATGCACAACATATGACTTGGTTTCGGTCGATGTATTAAATGCCCCGAGTATAAACCGGATAGAAATTGATCGGGTACTAGAGGCGAAGCCTGAGAGGGAATCATGGATGACTCCGATTAAAGACTATTTGCTACATAAAGTCCTACCTGAACAAAGGAATGAAAGCGACAAGTCCTTTGTAATGCTTCGTTATATATCATGAAAGAAGGAATTATGTACATAAAGGGTTTTTCAGTTTCCTCACTCCAGTGTATCGCTATGATGAGATAAAATGGGTCCTAAAAGAAGTTCATGAAGGGTAATGTGGCGATCACATTGGGGGGTAAACTCTAGCAAAGAAAATACTACCTTACGGGTATTATTGGCCAACTGTCGATCGAGATGCCGATGACTATATAAGAAGATATGACAAGTGCCAGATATATGCGAAATTTCCAAGAGCTCCGCCGATGAAAATCATGCAGATGGTCAACCCATGCCCGTTTGCTATGCGGAGTATAGATATTATCAGTTCCTTACCGATCTCTAAAGGTGGTGCAAAGTACGCTATCATCGCAGTAGATTACTTCACCAAATGGGCCGAAGTAGAACCTTTAACCACAATCACAACCAAGAAAGTAATCAACTTCATTGTTTGGAACATCATCTATCGTTTCGGTCTTCCACGAACTATTATAAAAGATAACAGGACTCGATTCGACAGTGCTAAATTCAAAAACTTTTGTCAGAGATATCATATTGAAAAGAGGTTTGCAGTGGTCGCTCACCCTCAAGCAAATGGATAGGTTGAAGCTACGAACAACATTATAAAGTCCATTCTGAAGAAGCGTTTGGAAAAGGCTAGAGGTAAGTGGATGGATGATCTCCCGACAGCGTTGTGGGCTTACAGGACCACCTATAAGTCCGCGACTGGCCATACTCCTTTCGCCCTTGCTTATGGTTCCGAAGTTGTTATTCCCATTGGGCTCGAAGTTCCTTCTCATTGAGTGACTTACTACGATCCCAAAATGAATAAAGATCTCCTCTTGGAATCTGTCAACTTTATAGATGAAAAGTGCAAGGAAGCCGGTTTGAAGGAAGTTACGCATCGACACCTAGTCGCTTGATACTACAACATTAAAGTTTGACCTAGAACCTTTGAAAATGGCGATCTTGTCTTAAAACGAGTTTTTCATGCCCCGTCGCACATGAATCCAATCTTTGAAGGACCATATGCCATTGAACAGAGGCTTGGAGAGGGAACTTTCAAGCTAGCAGTTATTGATGTCATCACACTCCCAAGGGCGCAGAATAGCGAGCATTTACGATGCTATTTCACTTAGTTATTTCTTTTTCATTCCGTTGTATTTGCTTTCAGAATTTTCTTTAGCATTTGACTTTCTAGATATGTAATAAGACAGATTATCTCATCCCTTTCCATTTAGCAAATAAAGTTTTGAACTTCCTCTATAATTATGTCTACTGTAGCATTATGTATTAATTACATAACGAAACTGATTGATGTTGATATGTCTGAACAGGTTCCCGGAGTTTGGAATTAATCAATTATGCTAGTTCCCAATGGGACGATACAAGATGAACGTGGTCTAATTATTCATTTGATATAACTCTTGTTCATAATCCAATGGATGGGATTTACAATGAGGAACGAATGTGACTCGACCATCTGATGATCGAATAAATCTCGCCGAACGATGGGATTGAAATAAAATAAGAGCGATCGTGACACGACCGATCACTCATTAAATCAAACCCCAGAACTTGAGGGGTAAACAAATCAATTAAGGAATGTACGATCCGACTGCTCTCTGAAATAGCTCTAAGTCACCAGAGTGTGGACTAGAGTATAAACATAAATCGGGTGTGAATCGACCACCCGCGAAATAACTCTAAGTCCATAGAGTGCAGATTAGAGTATAAACGTAAATTTCGTGCGATTCGACCACCCATCAACTAACTCTTATCCCAGAGTGTGGATATGAGTATAAACAGATAGATGAGTGGACCATTCACTTTCCATAAACTCTGGCCTAAAACCGACAAGAGAAGTATAAATTCGCTAAGGATGGAATTCGACCATCCAACGTCTAATCCCGCTAACCCAAAATTGGGGCCATGAGTATAATTACTCAAACCGCTGAATTCGACGGCATAACACTAAGGCTCAAGCTTAGCGTTTGATGCGACTCAAGGCCATGACCACATGGATGCCTTGGGATAGAGCTAGTGGATTGTTATCAGAATTAACGAACAACGAATTACAAGTACATTGAATGGAAAGTAATAGTTCAACTACTTAAATAACAGTTCACATGAGTGCTCGACAGGAAACAAAAACTTTTATTCACATGATATGTTTCAAAATTGTGGTACGAGTTTATTCATAAAACCGTGGGTCGTACCCGTACAACCACGACTAATGAAAGAACAACGAAAAAACATCTATGCAAACTATGTACACACTGAGTTTAAACGATGGCTATTTCTTTGATCTTCTCTCCTTTTTGGATTTTTGGGAGTGGCGTTGTCTGAACTTCCACTTGTTCTCTTCCTTGATCCTTTACCGCCTTTGGCAAGAGAGCGTTCGAAGCTTGGAGGGAGTTCTCTAGGAATCGACCCACCGGGCGGAATGGCTTGTAGTGGGATAAGGTGTGGATCATCAATGTCCACCTTGGTGGGGTCAGCTTTGGACTTTCTCTTCAGCAACTCCTTCTCAATGCGCTCCTTCAGGCTGATCTCATCAGTGCGTTGGAGGTGCCGATAATCCCAACATCATCAGATTCATCCACCGGCAGCGGATCTTCAGCCTTATCATCAATGAGTGCTCCGATGACCTAAGCATCGAGCCCTAGAATGTCAGTAGCCACTACAATCTTTGTTGATTTCTCTTGTTGTTCTACGGTAGCTCACTTTTAGGAGTTTGGCCGGGACACGGAGGACCTGCAGACTTGTCAAAACAAGGAGATAAGATTAAAACCACTAGGCATGAAGAACCAAAACCTCTCGAAGAGTGGAGAGTAAAGTGGAATAACTGCATCCGACTGGCTCTCGGTTGTCACCGGAGTACCCCCTTCCAGAATAGGGGTCAGCGCTTTAAATTGGTAACCGGTTTTATTTGGATCGTAGCTCAAGTCTTGCCCCGGGCCAAAAGAAAATGATGCTCTAGCCACTTGGAAAGAAGAGGGGCCCTTAGGATCAGATTTCGAGGAATCAGCAATTTTTTTTCCTTTACCGAAAGGTGCTAAAATGTCAAAATATCGGAGTCTCGCGGCGGTAAGGTCTAGGGGTTCATTTCCACGAAGGATCCGCCGCACCAATTTCTCTTCATTTAACTCAGCACCGCCCAGCTCCCTCCTTTTCATCTCGATGATATACTCCCAAGCTTCGACGAGTGACTCAAGATAACCTTCGCCAAGAAAACTCAAGTCGTGGTGGATAAGGCCTTTAGCATTGTATTCAATGATCAGTGGATCAAACATGTCCTCAACTTCATTCCGATTGGACTCTTTAGCATCATCCACCTGGGCTTCAATTTGGTCCGTCATCTCCTTGCGGCCCTCCTCTCGTGCCTATTCTTTAAGAGCTTCTATTTTGGCAAATTGCTCGTCAAGTTTGATTTTCAGACTCCTAGCTTCAACAGCCTCCTCGCAATACCTCTATGATTCTTCTTAAGCCTCAATCTTCTCTTTCCTTTCTTTTTTAAGAAGCTCTTCAAGCTCTTCAACGTAGCGAGCTAAGATATTTTTCTCCTTTTGCAAGGAATCCTTTTCCAGAGCAAGTGCGCCACTGTGATTGAGGGCGGTATCGAGTTGTTTCTTATGAGCAGCTTCCAAACGATTCACTGCCTTTGACGTTTCCTTGGCACTCTTTTCTGCCTTAGCAAGTTTTGTTGTCAACTTCGATATCTCAATATCTTGGTACTTGATTATATCTTTATCGTGAATCGCCTTTAGCTTGAGACGATCTATTTCATATTGTCACTCGATTGACACCTCAGAGATTTTTTCCGCTAAGTGCTGTAATGACTCATGCTGCACGAAAACGTCATTAATACATGCAAGAAAGCTTGCTTTGGCATGCCCCAGGATCATATGAATTGTGGGAAGAAATTTAGGCCCGTCAAAATATATTTTTGGAAAAGTGTCCTTATTTCGGCCAATTTCTCCGCTGTTGAAGTGTCAGTAGCAGCGGTCGACAAGGATGGATCAGAAGTGATAATTGGATGCTAGATCGATCTGTGGTCGCGAGATTACCTAGAGCTAGAAGAACCAGAGTGTTGCTTATGTGATATGGCAATTTGAGGTCTACGAAAGGAAGTCTGATCTCCACTATAAATAGGGAGATTGGGCTGGTCACCCTAGTGGGATAATTGAGACTGGGACTAACACTTAGAAGAAGAAGATTCCCTTAAACGATAGCTTTTTTCCCATCCATCGTCTCTTTCCCTACGCCTGCTAGATTCTGAGCCACAACTAGATCCATAATGCGTCGAAGAGCCCCTTAGGTGATCAAAAGCGCGAGACTAAGTCATGGCACCTGCAAAGACCAAATGAGAACATGTAAGTAACCATCATGAAAAAAGATTGATAAAGAGCATGTAGTGAAGTGCACGTGATTGTGAGTGACCTAGTGTTTCCCCCTGACAGACCAGTAGCTGTAGCCTTGCTTATGGGTGTTTTCTATCCTCTACCGGTAGGAAGAATGCCTTCACCACTCCTAGTAGGAGAATTGAGCCCATCGATATCGATGTTTGGGAAGTCATAGGTCATAATGTCATCGGGAATCTGGAGATTTGAAAATCCTATGCGAACTTTCTAAGTGTTGGGAAGATGACTCTTCGTCAATAGAAGTGATAACAAATTCTAGTTCTGTAGCAGTTTTTCTTCTGCGAAGTTTATATGCTAGTTTCTTCCTTCTCTTAGTTGGCGTTTGGGATTGCGTACCTTATGACGGTTCGACTACAGGCGACTTGCCCGGGCCAACATCAGCATTGCCAGGCTCATTAGTCTGGGCATCCCTAATTTTGCCTTCTTCAATGTCATCCAGAGTCCCCTCGATTGAGGGCACTACAGGATTGTTGGCATCCCTTTCTTGCTCTATGATGTTTTTCAATAATGCTGCACTTTCGGGGAGCCCAATGGTATGACCCTCTTCCAGCAACCTAAATAGAGATAATAACTCGTTAGTGAGAAGTCTAATGTCCCTGTCTTCGACGGGAGTAGCATGAATAGTGGAGATCTCTCTTGAAAAACTAATGCCCTTAGGATGTGGGTGGACACCTTTAGATATTCATGATGTTAGTTGGTTCAAAAATATGACTTGGATTAACGAATTTAAGAATGAAGTAAAGACAACACTTACGTCCTTCCAACCATCGCCTTGCGAAGCCAGGTGGGTACGGAACATAGAACCACTCGTGTTTGAAATGAGAAAATTTATTCCAAGCACCCGTTAAGATTTGGCAGTTGGGTGAAGGCTCAAGGAAAACAAAGGAAGCACTTCCTGACCATCGTTTAAAGTTATAAATGAACCTTATGTCCTTAGGAGTTGGTGGGCGAGATAGATGAATAGTAGAAAAGTTCCATGGAGGAACGCATAGCAGTTCGGGTAAAGTTGAGTGGGAGCTATTCCAAGATATCTTAGCATTTCTTGAATAAATGAATTAAAGGGCGGCACGCATCTAGCCCAGCATATGAATTTGTTACATGATGTGTACCCCTCCAAGGGCAAGTGAGGCCTATCATTTATTGAAGGAACCAGGACGTCTTCAAATGGAATTCCGTATATGGAACATAGCCTGTGAAGGGCAGCTTCACCAACCCGGGAGGCTTGAGAATCTATCGGGTTATATAAGAGAATGACGCCTTCTACTGCTTCGAGCGTAGGACTTACTTCCTTCGTCGGGAGGATGGGAACACCTGAAAAAAGGTTGACGGATGGGCCAGAAACTTCCATTTGTTCGGCCTGATGACCAGAAGAAAGCCTGCTAGATATAGTTGCGGAGCTCGACTTTGCTTCAGGATCGCTATGATGCGGGCTCGGTCTAGAAGGCATTAAAAATAAACGCTCCGACAGTTTGGACTCCGTATTAACTATACTCAATAGACAATTGAGATTAGAAAAATTACCTGTTCCCCCTGTGCTAAGTGTGAGCTAGTGTGGTGTAGTGTATAACAGAATTAAATAGCTTTAAATAAGAGAATGGAGTTAAATGACGAGACTTTGGATTTCGACCAGAGTGACCGTCACCGCTGACCATCTTAACTAGCGAGAAGATTAATCAGTTATGAAAGCTTTAGGATCGACTATCGGCATATCAAATTGCAAAATCTGTCATTCAAGTCCATATGCTAAGTTTAAGTTCATGTTAAAAGTTCCAAGGATTTGATTGTTCAATCTCAAGTTCGATAGCGAGTATGCAAGTTCTATTGTTCATCGTCATCATATGTTCAAGTACATTGAGGTGAATTGCTAGTAATTGTTCAAATTTGTAAGTTTGGATTAGGTTTCAAGTTCGAAGAGCATGTATGTCGATCTCTATGTGCCGAACCCTTTATACCGATCCTTATCCCAAAAGCGTTTCAACCGATCCCTCCCCTCAACCTAGTGGTACCGACCCTTCTCTCACAACAAACACTATTGATCCATTTATTATAGCAAAACATGCCAGTCTCTAATCCTACCGATCCCTTTACTACACCATCTTCCACTAAGCTTCCAATACCGATCCTCCCACTAAGTTTCCACATTGATCCCTCTCCTACTTCATCAAGTGAGGGATCGATGTATCCACGCTTCCCATCAAGTTTCCACCGATCCCTCCTCCATCCAACCTATCATCTTCTCTTCCTATACAACTGAACCCTGTGCCGAGCGCTCCCTTCTTCTTCCTCCTATCCTTTGCTCTACCAAACCCTACCAAATCCCACTTCTCCCCTCTTCCAAGCAATCTCAATCATCGATCTAATAGTATAAAGTGCAAAGAGGGATTGGGGAAATTGATGGCGGACGTTGAAATCAAACATATCATCATAAAGGTAAAATTTGGAGATGAATAACCTACCTAAATGCGCTAAATATGGGTGATATGAGGAAAAGTATGGTTCGAATGAAAGGTGAGACGACAGAAGCTAAGTCAAGAGACAAATGGTTGGAAGAAGGTAGTGTTTGAATAAGGAAGGAAGGGTTCGGGTTTCTTGGAGTAAAGGAGGGTTCAGAGTAGGGGATATGAATGGAGAATAATTAGAAATGTTGGGTGTATGGAGGATGGAAAGAAAGAAGTGTTGGCTCATATATGGGAACTAGGGGTCAGCATGTGCCTTCAAGGTCATATGAATTAGGGAGGGATCGGTAAAGAGATATGCCGACCCATGTGAACCTTAAAAGAAAGAGGAGTGATCGGTTAAATCTATACTGGTCCCTGCAAAAGTTTAAAAAGAGAGAAAGAAGAGAAGAAGAAAGAAAGAGGAGGGATTGGCCATGAGGATGTCGATCCTTATGAGCAGGTGCATAGGCATATAAGGAGAGAGAGAGGGATCGGCTAGAGGTATGCCGATCCCTATAGATATATGAAATGGAAAGGAGGGATCGGCTCAACATATGTCGATCCTTGCAAACACTTTAAAAAAATGAATGATAGGGATCGGCTATAAGTATGTATGCAAATAAATATGGGAATATAAATTATTGAAAGCAGTACATACAAAATGCCATGAAAATTGGTGACGACCCGTGAATGTACGAAAACGTCCAGGAGCCAACAACAAAAACGTGTATATAAGCATGCACGTGTATAACCTAAAAGTTCAAATTTTGAAATCGACAAAAATTGAAAACAAACCTGAAACCTTCAAGTTCGAGGCTGGACTAGATAACAAAAGCTTATTATTCTTGTGGAACCGGACTTATATGACAATTGATGGAATATAGCCCTAGATTTATACTAAGGGAAATCGTCCAAGCGTCATGACGATCAATGAGAAATTCGGCACCTTGGGAAAAATGATTTGATAAATGAATAGCAACCATTCAGGAAGATAGACGGATCTCTTCTCGACGATTCAAAGCACATCAGGTTCATTACAAGACGTACTTTGGGGGGCAAGTGTTATCCGACATTCTAGCCCAGCTATATTGAACCGATTGTACGAGTCATATTCGGCTACCATCAAGGTCCATGACTCCAGAGTTGTAATTGTGGGACCCAAAAGTCAAGTACATATGGTAGTATGAAGTCAAGATTGAATGGAATTAATAGATGTGCAACGTAGAATGTGCAAAGTATGGAATATGGCTCAATGCATAGGAGGGATCGGCATAGTTTGGCTCCAACAAGAGGGATCGACATGTTTCAAAGTACAAGAGTGTTTTTGTGGAAAACAATCAATATCTCGAGATCTACAAGTCCAATGCATATGTAATTTAAGGAGAAAGATATAAGGACCATAGGGAAGCTCTCCTAGGAATTACACATCGAAAGGACAAAGTTGGAGGGATCGACATACATAACTTGGAAGGGATCGACAGAAAGCAGCATGCAAGCCATGTCGAAGCAAAGATCAAGCAATAAATTGAGCTCCACTAATCCAAATGACATGAGAATTGGAGGCTAAACATATTTTCACATAAGGGTGCCACCATAGGGATCGCTCCCCAAAATTCGACCAAAGAAGGGATCGTTACCGATCCCTCCTCTTTGGGAATTGGGCCTAGCGATCCCTCTTGTAGGCCCATGTGGTTTAGAAGGTCCTTCAGCCGATGTAAAGGCCCGAAAATCCGTATCCCTTTGAGTCGACAATATTTCACATCAGCTCAACTCGAAATGGATGGAAGTATGAATCTTTAGGGTAAGAAGAAGAAAGATAGAAGAAGAAAAATAGAAAACAACAACATTAGAGTCTCACAATCACAGTAGAACAAATATAATATATAAAAACAGATTTTTAATACAAGAACCGTGCTATTAATATACATACCATTATCAGAGTACAATATAAAACAATTAATCTAGACAATTTACTAACTTGTCCTCATACAGTGGAAATATACGTCTGAACCCTTCCAGCTCGTCTCCTGAGCTCCATAGCATTTAGCCTGAATCTGCAATACTCGGTCTGACCTGAGCATTATAATAAAATAACACCCGAGTCAGTCTGGAAAACCAGTGTGAGAAAAACACACTCAATTTGAATTATTAATCTTTCAAAATCCTTTGAAAACAAAGGTATCTCGTAAGACCACGTCACAAATAAACACAACGGGTTTTTATCTTACGATAACTAAAACAATTTTTATCAAAATCGTCTGATATTATAATAGTGTCTATAGAAAGTAAATAGAAAATAGCTAAAATGCTTGCATCTCACATTCCGGCATAGTTGGACACAATCAAAACCGTACAGCACTTATTGGAGAATGGATTCCATCGAATGACTGGGCCAGTGGGGTACCGCCCACCATAGCACACCTCTAGAACAATGTACCGAGGACCACGCCGGGATCCTTTGCTACACAAGACCGGCCTACCCCTAACCTGGATAGACCGAATATGTTATCACCCCGGGTGTTCCCACCCTTACCATCGAGCGCTCCTTCCATACACAACCAGATCCATAATAAATAGGTTTTCCGAGGACATCTAGAAGGGTGATAACATACCCTACTTGGGTGCGACCCACTTAGCCTTGCTGCAACTCCCCTGTTTTAGTCATTCCCGGTTGATGAGGTTCGAGGCTAAGCATTACCTTTCAAGAACAAAATTTTACTTAGAATGCTCATCGTCCTCCAATGACAATGTTCTGATAGCATTCGTCCATACAAGTGGTCCTGGGCCTGGACAAACCGAATCACCATCTTCATCATTTTCACGGTATTCATTCGTAACGTTCAAATCAGATCGAAGTGGTTTTCAGATAATTAATCTGATCTCGGCCTCTTCGAAATGATTAACGAAATTAGCCAATATTGATAGTCGGTAATTTAACTATCAATAAAACATCCATAAGCAGTCACCAGGCCCAATTTTATAAATATCCAAAATATTTATTCCAAAACATCTTCACCAAGATATATATATATATATATATTCAATCTCTTCAATATTCTATATTTGAAAACGATTTCAACACTTGTACCCATAATAGGATATTTTACCATTTCAATACGTAGAAATATTTCCAACTTCTACTTTTACAACACTTAGAAAATATTTCTATTCCAAATCCTTTCCCACTAAAAATATTTCCAAAACCTTCCTTTCGATACTTTGGAAAATATTTACGTATAATTTCCAAAATCATTTTAATATTTAACTTGGAAATATTTCATACTTACATCATAAGTGTTCGGAATTTTTAATAAATTCTTCTCACGATTTCCAAATCGATTATACTTATTTCTAATCCCAACCAACCATTTTTAACTTCTTTAAATGAATTCAAAATCTTCCCGAAGTTATGGCATCTAGACATCGAAAATTCTCTTAAGTCTCTAACATTCCATTTATAAGATTTCTCTTATAAAAATCTAATCCTTTAATAAACCCGTCTACACATCTCGAGAGAATTTATAAATAAATTTGCAATCATTTCAAAACTATATATATATAACGAGTATTCCTTTAAAGAATAGTAATTTATTTAAAAATATGTTTAAGTTATTATTTAAAATATTTAAAACACTTTTATAACACCCATAACTCATTTTTAGGTGAATAGATAAATTTCCGAAGCTGAATTTAAAAGTTAGAATTTATTAAATAAATATTTAACATTTGAAAATCTACTTACCGAAGTATTTAAATCTCAACTGGTTTAAAATTCCATAGTTTTAAAATAATAAAATTTCCCTTTTTAAAACAACCTCACTTCTTAAAATTTAAAAAATATTTTTTTTAAATCTATATAACCAATTTTAATTTATAACTTCCTCTCGATTTCACAACATATCGATTCATTGTCGATTTCCTAACCATTCCCATTTCAAAAATAGAATCTACTATTTTTCCTCAACCCTGTTTCCATATTCTAATATAAATTCACCATATGAATTTATATTTCCAATTATCATCTGATATCGAATTCCTTTATTTATAAACATCGTTTATCAATTTTTATAACCTCTTTGGTTTTACCTGTTTATAAAACAAATCTTATTTATAAATTCCATTATATACATTTATTTCTTAAAAATTCCTTTATACTTCCAATCTATTTTAATATTGACTTTAACTCCTTTTTTATATTTCTAGAATAATTTTTATAAATCCTTTTATATAATCCATTTTTTTAAAATCTCCATTTACTAATTCACAATAGTTAAGTATAACCAAACTCAAATCTATTTTTTCTAATTTGATTTCTTTAAAATAACTCCACTTCCAATATATATATTGTTATTATCAAATTCCCTTCAATTTCATAAATTAAAAAAAAATTATAGTATTTAAAATTATCAAAACTCAGGCCAGTGCTACGATAACATCCAATAATTCCAACCACTACATTAGTCTATAATAGATTATTCTACACAAATCATATATCACTATATATGAAGAATAAACAATAAATTTGAGGAATCCAGTTGGATCCCTCCAACCTGTTTCCCTGCATCCACAGATGTTAACACAACATAAAATGAATACCAATCCCACTTCGAGGGGAATATCGCGATATATAGGGTCATCCGTTATTATGTGGGGGCGTATAGGGTCTCATCCGCTATAGTGTGCGGGGATATCACTCCAAATACTAATATATATACTACAATATATAGAGATAATATCCAAGAGATAATTAAAATTTATCAATTCAATCCAGCATCCAATAATTAAATTTTATTATTTAAATTTAAATTTGGCAATCCAAAAGGTGTGAGAATTTCTCACCTTGATTTTTTCGAGTTGCTAATCGATCCAATATTGTTTCGTAGCCTACGCCCTCCCGAATACAACGTCTCCGTTTTTATGCGATTTCAACCTCGTATGAGCACGATGTGATTTTGTTAACGTTCGATTATAACTATCCAATTTTTTTTTCATATTTTAAAATTAATACAAAAAGGTAAACAAACCTAATATCCTTACTGCTGAAGCCACCTATTGCAGTCGAGAAACTCAACTACCGCCTCCTTGCTCATCGCACCACTGCCGACCTCATTCGCCCACTACCCTTCGCCAGAGCAACCACCCAGCCATCGTTCGAACGACCCTTATCGCCTCTGGACCCCACCTGGCCACAAATGGCATCGACCATTTCTGAATGTCAATGAGAACCATCGCTGTTGCTTGGCTATGCCAGAGGCCACCAAAACATCACTCGAGTTGCCCCGAGCCCCTTACCTTCGCCAGAGCCAAACTCCCCTTCGTTTGCTCGACCACCGCAGCCCCCACCATCCACGAACCCAAAACCGAGAAGTGCCATCTAACTCCATGTCGAATAAGAATGTCGAAAAAGCCTCACAACCATCGCCACCGCACTTCCCTCTGAACCCAAAACCCTAGCCTCGACAAAATCCACGAACGCGGCCTCGCATCCACTCGTCGCCAAGCGCGCGAGTGCCTCCCAATCGATCGTGACTTGCCCCCCACGTCCCACGAATCCTCAACGGTGTCGTGCCTCCTCGGTCTCGCGATTTCAATCGCCATTTTTTTTATATAAGTTCGAACGAAATTCTTTTGAATGGTGAAAGGGAAGACATGATTTAAAATTTAGGAACAAGGCTATTCTTCGTTCGAATGTTTTGAATTTTTGGGTTGGACTGAAAGGATAAGGGCTCGTGATTTTTAAAAGGAAGAAGAGGAGGCCGTGATTAAATTGAAAGGAAGGGGACGTGATTCTTGCGTGTTTGAACAGGAGAACAATGACTAGAAAAGAAAAATAAAGCTGATGTAAAACAAATTGTCAAGTAAATGAATATATATATATATATATTATTTAAATTTAAATCGTCTCGAATTCGTAGCTTAAAATATTAACCTCCTATCGAGGCGTGTCGCTAGGCGTTCATAATGTTATGCCCCTATTCCGAACGCAGTGGAAAATGTTTCGAGTCCTAATTCGATCATATGGAGAAGATAGCTTTTCGGACCCAATTATTATATTGAATTTCTATATAAATTTCAACGCGTTTATATCTCGTACGGCTAAACGATAACTCCAAAAGCTACGAAACTTGAAATCCGATAATAATACACTATTGCGGATCCAATGGAACTGGTTTCATCGAAATCTGAAACTGTGTCTCGAAAGGCTATTTATATATGATAATTTAAACGATATATTTTTAAAACTGAACAAACCACTTTTAAATTCAAATTTAAAACTTCTATTATCTTCATTATTATTAATATAAATTTTACAAGCCTTTAAATTATTTTTATCGAGCTTAAAATTCAAGATACAATAATTTAACCAATATTCAATTTATTAAAATCAATAATTAAGTTATCCAACAAATCGCTATATTTAAATTCTGAATTTATTTTATAAATAAACTCAAATCTTCATATTCAAAGTCAATTTATAAATTAAATTCAATATTTAAAACCATTTATATATTCTAAATCAAACGTTGAAAAATCCGGGTCGTTACAGCTGAGGTTTCAGAGAGATATTTAGTCGTCTTCATCTATAAATACTGGTCTAATAGGTCATTCTGGGAATCTTTACGCTGCTTGTTACTCTAGATTCTATTGTAATCAAGGTTTCAAATCTCGGATTTTGGCCAATATCTCGGGCAAATATCTCGGCTATCTCGGGCGATATTTAAAAGACTTATAACTAACCAAGCTGCCAAATCTCGGATTTTGGCTAATATCTCAGATTTTCATCTCGGCTGATCTCGGGGAGATTTAAAACCTTGATTTGTAATCAAGTACTTGCTATTTTCTATTGCTGTAATCAGATTTATAAGTGATTAATAAAGGATAATTTTCAAAATGGACGTAGGCATACAACGCTGAACCACTATAAATTTCTGTGTCTCTAATTATAGCTTATTCTTTGTTGCTTACTAATTCATCTACTCAGTTTAACTTTGTTTTTCTTCACTTACTTCTCTATAAAACTATTATTGTATGTTTGTGATCGATTTAGTTGCAAATAATGTTTTAGCATTGACAACGATATCTCAATATGTTTCTAGTATAAGATATTATATAGGTATAAGAAGACCTTGAATCAGAGAATCAAGGAGAAAGCAATGCGGATCATCTACATTTCAAAAGCTATGGAAATACAGATCGTCAAGTAAAATGTACTTATTTGGTCTTAGATACACTTGTAAAAGCTTCTTGGGAATTTACATACACACACCTGCATACAAAAGTTTTCAAGTATCAAAGAGTTGAACAATTTATTGCTGACTGTTTTTATAAAAACCTGTTATTACATAGTTCAGTCGATTGAAAATATTTTAAGTCGATTGAGGGCAATCGACTGAAAATATTTTCAATCAACTAAACACCTATATTTTATTATATATACTTTATTTTCGAATTTTTCCATGTATTCAATGTTCTTAATCAGTAGATTGACTTTTTATACTCGGTCGATTGATTACCCTGTAACGACTATTTTCTAAAAAGTCACCTCGAATAGTTGTGATCGTTCGTGAGCATCTTTGCAAATGTTAATGGTTGTTTTCAAATTATTTCAACTATTCAATGCAACTCTTTGATATCTACATATAGAGATCAGCTTCTGAAATCATTTTAACTTTCTTTCTAATTTACTAATCTCTCTCTCTCAACTTTTATTCTCTTAAACATTCTTGAATTCTATTGCACTCAAATCATATTCTCTACACAAGAATCACTAGCTACACTTCCTTAATCATGAAGCATGCATTTTCACTCATCAAGGAGATTATATGAAGAGTTGTATATTTAATCAGAATCCATGTTGTGAGAACACAAGATTGTCAAGTCAGATATTCTACAGTATTGCCCGTTCATCCAGGCAAAGTGAGGGTATTTGGTTAAAGGAAATTCTGAATGGAGCTTCAGGACTGGACGGACAGAAGGTCCAAACCAGTATAAAAATCCTAGTGTGATTGCTTTTATTTACTTTACTTTACAATACTCTACTAGTTAGTACTTCTTAGTTTAGTCTATATACAAGAATATACATATAAGCCATATTATATAAGATCTGTGTGCACTTTCAGATTGTAAGTCAAAGTTTTCATTTGAAAGTTTGACATTCGCATCTCGATATATTTTTAGTTATTCTTGCAAAGCTTAATTTTGGATAATCAAATTTTCATTAAAATTTTGTGCTTTATATAATTCTTCTTCGAGAATTACTATGTCATCTTTTAACATATTTGTTTCTAGTTCCTTTCTATCTAGTTTTGCATATGCTTCTTTCCTCATTTTCTTTTCATTTTTCTTTTCTTCTAAAATATACATAATAATTTTAAGCATATCATCATAAGAATAAGTTTGGTGTACCTCATTGTCAAATGCTATGAAATAGACATTTGCTTGTTCAAAGTCACTTTCCTCGTCGGGCAAAAAAGTATCGAAGTTGTCCCAAGTGACTTGAAATGACTTTTTCTTTGTTTGTCTCCTGTTGCTTCTTGGAATTATTTTCATTATTCAACTTTAACTAATCCATTTTCATATGACCCATTTTATCGCATTCAAAGCACTTCAGGATTGATGAGTTGCTACTTTTATAGTTGTTTGACGCCTTCTTGGATTTAAAGTACTTTTTTGAAGCCTTCTGCGAGAGATACATGATTGGTGTAATCAACATTTTAGTCATCGTCGGCTTGAAATGTAAATAATATCTTTTCTTTTCCTTCCTGCTTCCTGCCTACGATCACTTTATAGGACATGAGATTACTGATTAACTATTCAACATGGAGCTTGGAAAGGTAGTTTGCTTCTTTAATGGCTAGCACTTTTCTATCCCACTAATTTGTTAAAGAGTTCAACCTTTTTTGAAGCAACATCAAATATAGAAATATTTTCTCCTAACTACATGAGTGCATGTGTAATATCTTGTAAACATGAATGCATATTTGAAATTCACTCATTGTCCTTCATTTTAAAAGGCCGTAAATGATTTTTCAACATGGAAATTTTGCTTTGGTTAACTTTTTTCTTACGTTCATGTGTAATTTGTAAAGTTTTCTATATTTCATATGCAAACTTACATATACTAGCTCTATTAAATTCATTCTTAACTAATGCACAAAAAAAATCATATTTTAGAATTGTGTTCGGGCAAAGTAACTTGTTGAGTAGTCCATGTTCTAAAATCAGTAGGGGCGCTACATACTCAGTTCGAGTCATGTTCTAAATAGCGTAACTATTATCTTGAACGCATACACAAATATATATATACATATATACATATATGCATATACATACATACATACATACATATATATACATATATATATATATATTCTCATTCTAGTGTACCAAAATGCATAGTCGGTGCTAGTGTAACAACCCCCTTTGAAACAGACCTCAACTCCGACCCAAAAGAGGCCCATCGAAACTTAGACTCGTTCCAAAGCTGGATGTCGGTTTGTATAAAGAACAATATAGTGCTATTTATCTACACATTCATGACTCGCAGTGGAAGAAAAAAATATAATAACATAAACAATACCCACTTCATTTAAAATTCAAATGTCATAAAACCAATAATAATTGTTATATATCCGTGGTAAATCATTTTTAAAATAAAACAGTTTCTAATAGGTAAAACTAAAAATAAAATGAATAGATAAATATATAGAATTCCACAAGCCTACTCCACGCCTTCAACATCATCATCTTCCCTAACCTGTGTTGTAATGAGGAGGGAGTTAGAACAACATATGTCTAGTAAATAAAAATCTCGAGTTTTACTATATTAGTACTTGGGCGGTATAACTTATATAAGAATATGTCTTACATATTCTACCTACATCATAAGTCTATTTAGATATAAGCCCAAAGGCTTTTCCCAAATATAAATAAATATGCTTTCCAGACATAAGCCTATAGTTAACTTGCTATCATCCTAATAACCCATATCTATCATCCATAATGTCCTATCAATGTAAGAGATAGTACTCAAGTCACTTAATACCTTTTAATGGAAATTAGGCAGACTCCGACCATTTAATACCTTAGTTAAGGTAGGTCCACGTCATTTACTACTTATAATCCTAAGGCGAACTCCTCACTAATAACTATCTTGCTGACATTGCTTGGAATCTCTTCAACCACTTAATACTTCCTATTAAAGCGGGCCCTTTCCCGAGATATCCTCTACCATGCCTAACCCATAACCTCGATAATTTACTACTTCCCACATAGAGAAGAGGCGAACCCTCACACAACCACCTAATACCTTCAATCTCTAAAGCAAGTCTTTCGTATTATGACCCGTATCCAACGGTAACGTCTCACATTAGTCCGATTATTCATAGGTACCGGTGGGCAGGTTTGCCCCACATAATTTGGGACTAACCTCGCATCATCGTTGTTACATATTCTAGGCGACGTCCCACATCATCCCCAAAGTCATACTACTGGTAGCCAGATTAGCTCGGCAGACTTTTGTATGCTTTTGATAGACCTCGCCCCCTATAACTTAGTCATAATCTATATAACGCTCTACATATATTATAACACATCTCACTATTTCCATAATCAAGGCCTTATAAGAAATCTTTCTTATTTCGCTTTTAACATTAATTACTTGCCTAAGGGGGATTTAATCAAATAAATAATCTTTTTAACTATGCAATTATATGTGATAAGTATACGTTAATTACGCTAATACACACACGCGCGCGTGCCTAGTAATTTTTAAGCATGCGGAATTTATGCCCCAAATTAGCGTTTAAATATCAACTCTTTCAACAATTATAAAAGTTATCAACTCTTTCAACAATTATAAAAGTCTCATCTCATATTACCAACAATACCAAAAATTTCGATATTTATATCCAAAAATTCCAATCAATAACCTTGTATACAATAAAAATTTAAACTTAACTCATTACATCAAAATAATGGAATATATTGATAATAAAAACTTATAATTCTAATTTTACGCTCTATTCAACTTCTATTTCACATAAAATAAGCAAAGGAATTTCTATTTAATTCATGGGAATAAGCGGTGCAAACTACAAAAAAAAATTCATACCTTACATACGATTCCTTAATCAAAAACCTTTAACCAAATTCAAAGAAAAAGAATAAGAAGTGGAATGAAGGTAAAATTATTGAAACTGCAAATCTACACAATTTCCATTATTTTGACATAAACAATTGAGATTCCAACATAGAATTGACATTTTGCATTGAAGGAATTTTGGGGGTTTATAATATGATATTTTCGCAAACAAAACTCCCTAAGGCATATTCAAATCCAAAATACTAACCAATTAGTAAAATAGAAAAGCTAAGATTTCCACTCACAGTATATCCTTAGCTTTGCCTCCTTTGTATTTGACACGCTTTTAACAATCTCTACCAGATCTCTTCTTTCTGATATATGTATATATATACAACAAAGGATTTGTGTGTATATATTGTTAGATTCAGAAAACTGAAGAAGAATGGGTTGGGAAAATAAATAGAAAACAAAATAGATATATAGATTTCTTACCTGAAACTCTAACAGAGTTTTTCTGAATTTATGAAGAGACAAACTAATGGAGACTCGCTAGAGTCCCAAAATATTTTATGAATGAAAGTGAGGGGGCTAGACTCCTATTTATAGTGGTGAAATGCACCAGAACCGTTGGATTTAGGTCGGTTAAAAATAACAGAATCTGGTATGTTAAATAATTAAAAACCCGAGTCTCTACTCAATAGGATAGGTCGACCACTAGCGGTGGACCGGTCCAAGGGGAGAGGTTGACCAATACGTGCTATTTTAGGAAGATTTTATGCCATTCCTTTTTAATTTATTTTCTTCCTTAATTATTGTTTAACGTTAATGTTATTTTTAACGTTTAGTTAACCCCCATGTCTAATCACTATTAACTTTCTTATTTCAAATTTAAGAATTATTTAATTATTTGAATTTGAAAATTATTTTAAATTTGAAAATTTTAAACCTCTATACTTTTCATCCGAGCTCCATTTCCAGAACATTATATACCAAAATTGATCGGAATTTCGCTACGAACGCAATGACATAACTTCCGCAGTCAAATTTTGAATTTTGTAAAATTTCCATTTTTAGCCTTATCCTGTTTAATTAATTTATCCATTTTATTTATTTCTTATTAATTTTTATAGGGTGTTACATTTTCCCCCTTAAAAGGATTTCGTCCCCGAAATCTTTCCAAGGGGCGAACAACGTAACGTGCAATAAACATCCATGTTATACAACCAATTTATCTACACAAGCATCTACTCAACCAAAAGTGCAATGTGACTATGTCTGCAGACATACTATATGTGAGCTCAATCCTAGCGTGAATGCAAGTGTCGTCACATATAGGCATGTATGCAAACATCCTAAACATGCAAAAGTGTTCTGTATGAGTGCAAAAGTGATAGTAAAAGTGTAGCAACCATCTCCTACCATCCATCTAGCGACCATGATGCAACCAAAATCTAATTTTGGAGAGAAAAGTTTACCAACAAAAAGCATAGGATGAGAAGTCCTCATGCTTTTCGTCAGATTCTCCCCTCATTGCACTCGAACCAGCCTAATTTCTTTGTTGCGGAGTTTCCTATTTCTGTGCTCCACATTGCTTGTGGTGGCATGAGATGCTATTGGCTCCGTCATAATATCCCCCAACTGATTAAACTCTACCACAGTAGCTATGCTATAATGACATTTTCTCAAGTGTGAAATGTGAAAAGCGTCACGGGCTCCTATAAACTTATCTGGTAGCTCCATGTGGTAAGCAGGTTTCCTATTCTTTATCAAATTGGGAAAGTCCCAACAAATCTTTAGTGCTAACTCTTCCGACTTTCCAAATCTCACGACCTTTTTAAGAGGGGAAACTTTGATAAACACTATATCCCCTACCTTAAACTCTAACTGTTTTCTTCACTTGTCCGCATAGGATTTCTGGCGATTATGTGCGGCCTTCATTCGTTGCCTAATCAATTCTCTCTTTTTCGTTTTGGAACTTCAAACACCTAGTGACAAATTCTACCACCTTCTTCTTCATTCTAGTTCAGTAGATAATTCTCTTCATATTCCTATTCATCTTATCCCCTCCAAGGTGTAGGGTGATCCTTGGATAGTGCACTTCGCAAGCTAAAAATTATTTTTTCCAAAATCTTAAATTTTTTGGGATTAAAGAATCCTTTATTCCAAGTTACTAACCTAATTTCCTAATGAACCTCCAGTCTTACCTACATTTTATCATTAGCCAAGTGTCTTTATGAAATTTCATTATTTACGTTGTTCAATATGTATATATTTGTCTAGTGGTCTAGTATCATTCATAAAATCAACACAACGATAAAACATGAACATATCTTATACCATACCATACACTTTTTCAATGACCTATGGGAGACAACTAACGATAACAATCTAAAAAACTATAAAAAAATTGTTGGAACTTGCCATTTATCATTAACTGGTGTAACAATGTTGTGGTCCTAACACCCCTTACTCAATTAAGATGGAGACTTCTAATATATCATCCACTATCATCTACCTTCCTTAATTTTCCTTCTTCATTTCTAATCAATGTGGTCCATTCATTACTTCAGTTAATATACCCTTAATAATTGATCATTAATGTTAAAGTTGGACCACCTCTAATCAATACTCATTTAAATACCCTTAATCATTTTATTGGTTTCAAAATCCATTTATTATGCCGATTCAAATCCTCCATCAATGCCATATAAAATTCCTTAATCAGTCCCCATATAATTATTTTTAACTCCTGTTAATTACAAATTTATCGCACGTTAAATTTGTAATTAATGTCTATAAATCATAATCCGTTAATTACTAATTAATACATATATAGTCATAAATTACACTATTTATATATTTCTATTTATATATGTTAAGCGTGGTTATACTAGTATCTATATATTAATTTCTAAATTAGAATATTCCTTTCCACATTTTAAATAATCAAAGCAATCCTTCTAAAAAGGACCACCGTTATAATTTTTCCATAAATTAACCCAAGTGATATCTTTGCTTCGTTTGAAACTATAAGGAATATTTCTTTTCTTTTTAACGAAATAGACAGTGTAAACTATGGAAAAAAATATCCACATCTTACACATCTCTTTACTTTTGGATGTACTCCTTGTTATTCAAATGACACGCCTTTATACATATTTTGGAGTTGGATAACTTATGGTACTTACATGGAACTTACTCCAAATAAATCTAAACACAGAAATTCACATTCCAAGTCAACTAGGGCAACTGAATTTACAACCCAATTATAAATATGAAATATCTTCACAACTTTGCCAGTATTCTACAATTAAATATCTGGGACTGATTTTGATCGAGTTATACATACTATTTCTGTTTTATTCATATTTCAAAACATTTACACTACTTTACCTAAGAGTGGTCCATGTCTACTCCATAATTTTTTTTGTTTAGTTCTCATCATTCTTAAAACTAAAATTTCAAAACTATAATGTACCTTATTTGAAATCTTTACCTTTAAAAATATAAATTTGGAAACCCTTTTTGCTAATCTTTAAAAATTGCATAGTTCCCAAAAAGAGTCATAAAAAATTTCCTTGTTCTAACCAACTTTTTCTTTCAAGGACATTCTACAATAGAGATTTATTTCTTTAAAAGTTGGACTTTTAATTCAAAGAATTTAAAACTTAATTATTAAACCAAACTACTATTAAATCAAAAATTCAAAAATTGCTTAGTTCCATAAAGGAGCAAAATAATTTCCCTTCTCAAAAACCTGCTACAACATACAAAATGATTTTCAATAAATTGTTTTTATACAAATAAACTTATTTCATTAAATTTGAAATTAGCACTTACTACTCCATGAAATTATGACCTATAGTTATGAAAAGTTCATTATATCAAAGAAATTTCTACTAACAAGACAATTATTCTAGTAGACTTCAAACCACAATCTATTCACATACACGCCAAATTTCTAATTTCAAGTTGTTATATTATCCTAAAGATATACATTAACATATATTGCTTTATTACTCAAAATATATTGTCACTTAACTAAATACTTTTAATAACTTTGTTTAAATCTTGTTCCTAGCTGAATTTGAATAGATTGCACCCGAATGAGGTTTGGGCCAAGCTTTAGGTTGCTTTGCAGCACCGCCTTCAACCACTTTCTATTTTCCTTTCTGGTTAACTTCCTTCCAACCATCATCTTCATCATTTTTTGTGATATACCTGTAACGACCCGTATTTTTACGGATCGAAAAGTTCGTTCAAATCTGGAATTTTCAACATTTTAGGTTGTTTCAGATTTTGGGAAGAATTTTGGTTAAGTCCTAAGTCGTAGCCGACTTATGAGTTCTGGACGAGTTAGTGATGAGTCTGGGCGAGTTAAGGACTTAAGGGGTGAGTCGGCGACGACCTAAGGAGATAAGTCGTAGCTGGGCTAAGTTAGTAGGTCGAAGTTAACTCGGCAAGTATTAAGTCATAGGTTGTAAGTCGTTGCCGAGTTAAGGGATAGACAACCTAAGGAAGTGACCGACTTAAGTTATTGTAGACGACTTAAGGTTTTAAGTTAAGTGTTAAGTCGGCTGACGAGTTAAGGTAGTGGTCGACTTAAGACCTGGACGACTTAGGAGTTGAGTCTTATCTTGATAGATCGGCAGAGCTGATGTGTTAAGTCGTAGGTAGGCTGCTGTGTTAAGTCGTGACCGAGTTAGAACTTAGACAAGTGAGTTTTTGAGTCGGCAGTTGTTTAAGTCGTATGGGGTAAGTCGTAACCCAGTTACGTGTTAAGTCGTAAGTTTGTTAGGTCGCTGGGTTAGGCCAAAGTGTTAGGTCGAAGATGACTTAAAGAGTTAAGTCGTAAGTCGTACTCCTTCGTAAGTCGTAGGTCGGAGACCCAGTTAGGTCGTAACCTGGTTAAGTCATGGCCAAGTTAAGGAGATAGCGTTGTCTTAAGTCGTAGGGACTTGGATCTGTTAAGTCGTATGTCGGCTGAGTGTTGAGTCGAGAATAGGGATAAGTCGGAGACGACTTATGGAGTTAGCCGAGTTACGACTTAGCGAATTTTCTGCCTATAAATAGAAGGGTGTTGGCTTCATTTTTGGGATCCGGATTTTGAAGCGACGAAGTGCTGCCATTTTGAGAGCTCGACTTCTACACTTCTTCACTTCTTTTCTCCACTCTAATCTAGTGCTTACATCCATCCAAGTTGAAGATCAAGATTGAAGATTCAAGAGCTAAAGTTGAAGATCTTCATCTTTTCAAGAGAGATTTCTTCGTTTGAAGCGGATTCGTGATAGATCAAGCTTGATCCTTCGCTGTCCAGATCTGAAGCGTGTTGATTTGAGGTTGTTTAGGTGATTTGGTGAGTGGTGATTATCTCTCACACGGATCCAAAGGAGTATATCGGATTGTTGGTTCGATTTGGTGTTAAAATAGGGATTTCCATGCATTTTCTTCATCCTATGTGTAGATCCATATAGATCCATTGTTCATGATGATGTTACATCCATTTTATCATATGTTAACCTATGCAAGTTCATTCATCAAGTTTGTAGAGATATAATCCATGTTTTCATGCTTATTGGACTTTCAACTCTTTAATTACGAAAATGCCATTATTGTTATAATTGTCTACTTAGATCATTTTTGAATACTTGATTGCTTGGATTGATGTTTGATTTGATTGATTGTTATGAACTAGATGATTGATGACTAGATTTAGATCGAAGGTGATTCAAAAGCTAAGGGAAAGGCTCTTGAATTGGGAAAGCTGCTCGTGGCATATGTAGCGGGATGATGAAGCTCTTATGCATAGATTTGATGATGTGATGATGAGATGAGGCTTTGCGAGGATGTAATGAAGCGAGGCAATCATGTGATGAAGACTTGGTCTAATCCAGACGGGATCATTCCAAGCATGTTGATAACTCGGTGATATGATTCGAGTTGAGGATAATGAATGGATATGAGAATAGTCATCGAGGAGGATGACTAGGAGGCTTGGATAGCATCGTTGTTGAAGGTTCTAGCATGCTCTAAGCAAGAGTACGTTTGGGCAGATTCGATAGTCCCAACGGCCAACTGTTGATGGTCGAGTACTCTGGGCAGATTCGATAGTCCTAGGCACGGGCTGCGACGACGTGCGGGAGTTATGTCTAGAACCGGGGTTTCCATTAGCCCTTGACGGACGGCTGAAAGAATGTGCCGGTCATTCAATTAACGGTGATATCGAAGCAATGATAACAGTGATAGCCAGAGTCATGGATGTTTGGTTGTATCTTCATTCGGACTCAAGAGCGGTATTTTCTGGGTGCTTATCTGATTTAGGCCTTGGTACTTGGAAAACATCGCCCTTGACTCGAGTGATAGTAGCTTTACTTTAAATTGTATGCTCTGCTATGTTTGCTTCTGCTTAGTGTGTGTCTGGGGGCTATCACTGTAGAATGAGGTTGGAGTGGGAGGGTTGTATTCCTATTCCTTTTCCTTTATGCTCTTTTGGTATGTTGATAGTTAATTTACTGCTCACTAAGACTGTTGTCTGACTAAAGGCTTTATGTTTTAATTCTTATTGCCTTGGGCTGTTCGTCCATTTTGGGACGGGCAGACTAGGTAGCAGGTGACAGGTGCTGTTCTCTTCTCACGATGCTGATATCGAAGACGAGCTGGAGGGTTGCATATTATCTTCTTATTATATGTACTGGATATTCCGCTGTTTTGTATTCTCTGAGAGATATGTAGTGAGGCCAGATGTATTGACTATGTGTATGCTTGTATTCAACTATTATGGAGTTTTATATGATGTCATTTTGTTCTGTAAAGCTTCACTATACATATGTTCTATTGTATTTTGTCCATGCGCTGTGAGTAATACGATAGATTCTGTTGTTTTAGATCTTACCTTGACAATCGTCCATGGTTGCCTGGCACACTTTACAGCGCTCTATCTCTAGATTCGGTGCAGGGGTCATGGGCGGTCGTCACATTTGGTATCAGAGCATTGGTTAATCGATTTTACCCAACGCTCGCCGTCGTAACTACGTATGAGAGACGTAATTGTATTTTGATGGATGAATACTATAGATAATATAGTAGTTTAGTAGAGTTGAGTCCTTTATGCAGTTGTTTCTCTAGATGTTCTAATCATTCCTTTTTATAGATATTGAGAATGAGTCGAAGAGGGAGACCAGCTGCTAGGGAAGGCCGTGCTACTGAAGAGACTGCTGATTATGCAGCCATGTTCGAAGCTATGATGACTTCGATCATGAGAAGGATACCAGTTCCGGGGGCAGCAGTTGATGTTGGAGTTCAAGTCCAAACTCCGAAACCAGTGGATTTTGCTAAGTTGTGCAAGGATTATACTGCTCTTGGAGGGAAGGTTTTCTTGGGAACAGAATCTACCATTGAGGTCCAGAGGTGGATAGATGCTTGTAGAAGGATTTTTGGTGATTTGGGAATTGATGATGCAACTAAGAGGAAGTTGGCATCGAGGCAGCTTCAAGGGAGAGCTTCTGATTGGTGGAACTCTATTACCATCACTACTCCGGAAGAAGAGATTACTTGGGAGCAATTCCAAGTCAGATTTGAAGCTAAGTTCATTTCTACAGCTCAGAAGTCTGTTCTGTTCAAGAAGTTTGTAGAGCTCAAGCAGGGTGGAAGATCTGTTCTTGAGTATGTTTCTGAGTTTGAAGCTTTGTCCAAATATGCTCGGTCATATATTGAATCTGCTTATCAGAAGAATGAGAAGTTTGTGACCGGCTTGGATAGTTATCTTGGGAGACAGTTGGTGGATCATTTGGACGATTCATTTGAGAAGCTTGTGGAGAAAGCTCTTAGGCATGAGAGTCTGTTTCCTAAGGAAGGATCTATTGTTGCTGTGACTAGGGAAGAGTCTAAACCCCAGCAGGGTGGAAACAAGAAGAGGAAGCAGCAGCAGCAGAAGGGTAAGGATGGCCAGAAGAAGCCGAAAGGCGAGGTGACTTGCTACAACTGTCAGCAGAAGGGCCATTTCTCGAAGGATTGTAAGAATCCTAAGGTGCCGATGAAGTGTCATAACTGTGACAAGCCGGGGCATTTCAGGAAGAATTGTCCAAAACCGAGGAAGGACAGGCAGATTGTGCAAGCCTATGCTTTAGGAGCTGTTCCGTCGTCTTCAAAAGCTCCTACTGCTGAAGAGAAGGGAAAGAGTGTGGTTGTTCAAGGTACTCTTTTCCTATGTGGTATTCCAGTTAGAGTTTTGTTTGATACTGGAGCGTCGCATTCGTTTGTTTGTAATGAACTCGTAGGCCGGTTAGGTTTGGAACCGGATATTGTTGATAGGCCATTGGTTGTGACTAATCCAGTTGGGGGTTCGTCTTGTTTGTGTATGTTATGCCGTGGTCTAGTTGTATCGAGTCATGGTTGCTCTTTTGTTTGTGATTGTTTTGTTCTGAACTTTGCGGGGTTCGGAATTATTTTGGGTATGGACTGGCTTAGGAAGTATGCGGCTAAGGTTGATTGTGAGAGGCTGGAGGTGACAGTCGAGAATGTGGAAGGGCGAAAGATTGTGATACGATGTAAGCATGAGGAAGGCGTCTTCATGAGCTTCATGTATTCGCTAGTTGTTCCACGGGATGGACTGTCTTTAGTGCCAATCGCAAATGGATTCGAGGATGTCTTTGACGAAGTCAAAGGGTTGCCGCCGCATAGAGAGATCGAGTTTCGTATAGATCTAGTTGAAGGAGCCAGACCTGTTGTGATGCCTCTTAGGCGGATGGCGCCTAGGGAACAGCAGGAGTTGAGGGTGCAAGTTGATGACCTTTTACAGAAAGGATTCATTCGGCGTAGTGTGTCCGAGTGGGGTGCACCAGTTGTGTTTGCAACCAAGGCAGATGGGTCGTTGAGATTGTGCGTCGATTATCGTGAGCTGAATAAGGTGACTAAGAAGAACAAGTATCCATTGCCGAGAATAGATGACTTGTTTGATCAGCTTCACGAAGCTAAGGTGTTTTCTCAGATGGATTTGGCAACGGGATTTCACCAGTTGAGAGTGGCTAAGGATAGTGTGCCGAAGACTGCTTTTAGGACACCATCCGGTTTCTTTGAGTGGCTGGTAATGCCGTTTGGATTGACTAACGCGCCAGCATATTTTGTGGATCTTATGAATAGAGTGTTCAGAGATCAGTTGAACAAGTTCGTACTTGTGTTCGTGGATGATATTCTGATTTATTCCAGAACTGAAGAAGAGCACAAGACGCACTTGCGTATTGTTTTGGAAATCTTGCGGAAACATCAGTTGAAGGCTAAGTTTTCGAAGTGTCACTTCTGGAAGAGTGAAGTGAGGTTCTTAGGCCATGTGATTTCTGGAAATGGAATAGCGGTTGATCCCGCTAAGGTGGCAGCAATCCAGGATTGGGTTAGACCTAAGAATGCATCTGACGTGAGAAGTTTTCTTGGATTAGCAGGATATTATCGACGGTTTATCAAAGACTTCTCCAAGATAGCTGCACCGTTAACAGGATTGACGAAGAAGAACCAAGTGTTCAGTTGGGATGCTAAGTGTGAGCAAGCTTTCGGAATCCTTAAAGAGAGATTGACAAGTGCTCCTGTTTTGACTATTCCAAGTGGGAATGATGAGATGGTAGTTTACACCGACGCATGTGGTACTGGACTTGGAGCAGTGTTGATGCAGAAGGATAAAGTTGTTGCGTATGCCAGTCGACAACTGAAACCGCATGAAAGGAATTACCCAACTCATGATTTGGAATTAGCGGCGATTGTATTTGCTCTGAAAATGTGGAGGCATTATTTGTTGGGAGTTCGATTCGAGTTGTTTACGGATCACAAGTCGTTGAAGTATCTTTTCTCCCAAAAGGATTTGAATCTTCGGCAGCAACGTTGGCTAGAGTTTTTGGCATCATATGATTTTGGTATAGCTTATACTCCGGGAAAAGGTAACGCAGTGGCAGATGCGTTAAGTCGAAGACATGCAGGATTGGGAGCCATGTTTTCAGAATGGAAGAGTCTCGAGTATTTAGCTGGATTTGACTTCAGGCCTAGATGTGAATTAGAACCTGAGATGTTGGCAAACTTATCGATAAGACCCACTCTTGTGGAAAGGATTGGCGAGGGCCAAAAGCGAGATGATAAGCTTGTCAAGATTATCCGTGAATTGGAATCCGGATTGGATCCAGAAAAGGATAAAGGATTCGAGGTCGATCGAGAGGGTTGGCTTTGGAAGCAAGGACGACTAGTTGTTCCCGATATAGATGAATTGAGGAGTGAAGTTCTGAAGGAAAGTCATCACTCGAAGTTGACAATTCATCCCGGTGGAAATAAGATGTATCGGGATATGAAGAGAACCTACTATTGGGAAGGTATGAAGAAGGATGTTGGAAATTTTATTTCCAAGTGTATGAACTGCCAGTTGGTTAAAGCCGAACAGAAGAAGCCA
Organism: Allium fistulosum; assembly: GCA_030737815.1. Lineage (NCBI taxonomy): Eukaryota > Viridiplantae > Streptophyta > Magnoliopsida > Asparagales > Amaryllidaceae > Allium > Allium fistulosum. Next base: position 405,272,920 of record CM060908.1, on the reverse strand, counting down.
AGTGGATTGCTTCAGCCATTAGAAGTTCCTACATGGAAGAGGGAACAAGTGTCGATGGATTTTATCGATGGATTGCCTAGAACCAGAACGGGAAATGAAGGTATTGGGTCATTGTAGATCGTCTGACTAAGAGTGCACGATTCATTCCTGTTCGATCGACTAGGACTGCATCAAAGTTGGATGAGTTGTATGTTAAGTGGATAGTCTGATTCCATGGTATTCCGAAGAGTATAGTGAGCGATCGAGATCCATTGTTCACTAGTGGATTTTGGAAGAGCTTCCAGGAAGTTTTGGGAACCGAGTTGTGTTTGAGTACAGCTTATCACCCTCAAACAGATGGTCAGACTGAGAGAGTCAACCGAGTTTTGGAAGATCTCCTCAGAGCTTGTGTTTTGGATTTCAGAGGATCATGGGAAGATCACCTTCATTTGGTGGAGTTTGCGTACAACAACAGTTACCAGTCAAGTATTGGTATGGCACCATATGAGGCATTGTACGGAAGACCGTGTAACTCTCCGACATGTTGGTTGGAAACTGGAGAAAAGCTGATGCTTGGGCCAGAGATGATTCGTCAGACTTCAGATTGTATAGAGATCATTCGGCAACGAATGAAGGCAGCCCAAGACCGTCAGAAGAGTTATGCCGATAAGCGTCGTAAGGATTTGGAATTCGACGTAGGAGATATGGTTTTTGTGAAGATTTCTCCTCTGAAGAATGTTATTCGATTCGGGAAGAGAGGAAAATTGACTCCGAGATTTGTTGGACCATTTCCGATCATCGAGCGAATTGGAAAGCTCGCCTACAGATTGGAGTTACCGGAGAAGATGTCGGGTGTGCACAATGTTTTTCACGTATCATATCTACGGAAGTATGTGCACGACTCGAATACCGTAGTTTCTGCTGATAGCTGTGAAGACTTCGAAGTTGATCCAGTTGATAGAAGACCTCGTAAGCCGCTTCGTGTTGTTGAAACCGACACGAAACAGCTTAGGAGGAAGGTAGTTAAGTTGCTCAAGATACAATGGAGTGATGATGATAACGACTGTACGTGGGAGGTGGAAGAGAGGATGAAGGCAGCTCATCCTGAACTCTTCAAGGTATGGCCCTAAGGTGTCGTGTCATCTCGCGATATTGTAACTTGTCCTAATTTTAGAATTCTGTACGCTAAGTTAGAATTGGATGCATGGTCTGTTGATTGCTATGAATGGTAGGCGTACAGAACAGTTTTTGATTGCTTGGAATTTCGGGGGCGAAATTTCTAAGGGGGAGAGAATGTAACGACCCGTATTTTTACGGATCGAAAAGTTCGTTCAAATCTAGAATTTTCAACATTTTAGGTTGTTTCAGATTTTGGGAAGAATTTTGGTTAAGTCCTAAGTCGTAGCCGACTTATGAGTTCTGGACGAGTTAGTGATGAGTCTGGGCGAGTTAAGGACTTAAGGGGTGAGTCGGCGACGACCTAAGGAGATAAGTCGTAGCTGGGCTAAGTTAGTAGGTCGAAGTTAACTCGGCAAGTATTAAGTCGTAGGTTGTAAGTCGTTGCCGAGTTAAGGGATAGACAACCTAAGGAAGTGACCGACTTAAGTTATTGTAGACGACTTAAGGTTTTAAGTTAAGTGTTAAGTCGGCTGACGAGTTAAGGTAGTGGTCGACTTAAGACCTGGACGACTTAGGAGTTGAGTCTTATCTTGATAGATCGGCAAAGCTGCTGTGTTAAGTCGTAGGTAGGCTGCTGTGTTAAGTCGTGACCGAGTTAGAAGTTAGACAAGTGAGTTTTTGAGTCGGCAGTTGTTTAAGTCGTATGGGGTAAGTCGTAACCCAGTTACGTGTTAAGTCGTAAGTTTGTTAGGTCGCTGGGTTAGGCCAAAGTGTTAGGTCGAAGATGACTTAAAGAGTTAAGTCGTAAGTCGTACTCCTTCGTAAGTCGTAGGTCGGAGACCCAGTTAGGTCGTAACCTGGTTAAGTCGTGGCCGAGTTAAGGAGATAGCGTTGTCTTAAGTCGTAGGGACTTGGATCTGTTAAGTCGTATGTCGGCTGAGTGTTGAGTCGAGAATAGGGATAAGTCGGAGACGACTTATGGAGTTAGCCGAGTTACGACTTAGCGAATTTTCTGCCTATAAATAGAAGGGGGTTGGCTTCATTTTTGGGATCCGGATTTTGAAGCGACGAAGTGCTGCCATTTTAAGAGCTCGACTTCTACACTTCTTCACTTCTTTTCTCCACTCTAATCTAGTGCTTACATCCATCTAAGTTGAAGATCAAGATTGAAGATTCAAGAGCTAAAGTTGAAGATCTTCATCTTTTCAAGAGAGATTTCTTCATTTGAAGCGGATTCGTGATAGATCAAGCTTGATCCTTCACTGTCCAGATCTGAAGCGTGTTGATTTGAGGTTGTTTAGGTGATTTGGTGAGTGGTGATTATCTCTCACACGGATCCAAAGGAGTATATCGGATTGTTGGTTCGATTTGGTGTTAAAATAGGGATTTCCATGCATTTTCTTCATCCTATGTGTAGATCCATATAGATCCATTGTTCATGATGATGTTACATCCATTTTATCATATGTTAACCTATGCAAGTTCATTCATCAAGTTTGTAGAGATATAATCCATGTTTTCATGCTTATTGGACTTTCAACTCTTTAATTACGAAAATGCCATTATTGTTATAATTGTCTACTTAGATCATTTTTGAATACTTGATTGCTTGGATTGATGTTTGATTTGATTGATTGTTATGAACTAGATGATTGATGACTAGATTTAGATCGAAGGTGATTCAAAAGCTAAGGGAAAGGCTCTTGAATTGGGAAAGCTGCTCGTGGCATATGTAGCGGGATGATGAAGCTCTTATGCATAGATTTGATGATGTGATGATGAGATGAGGCTTTGCGAGGATGTAATGAAGCGAGGCAATCATGTGATGAAGACTTGGTCTAATCCAGACGGGATCATTCCAAGCATGTTGATAACTCGGTGATATGATTCGAGTTGAGGATAATGAATGGATATGAGAATAGTCGTCGAGGAGGATGACTAGGAGGCTTGGATAGCATCGTTGTTGAAGGTTCTAGCATGCTCTAAGCAAGAGTACGTTTGGGCAGATTCGATAGTCCCAACGGCCAACTGTTGATGGTCGAGTACTCTGGGCAGATTCGATAGTCCTAGGCACGGGCTGCGACGACGTGCGGGAGTTATGTCTAGAACCGGGGTTTCCATTAGCCCTTGACGGACGGCTGAAAGAATGTGCCGGTCATTCAATTAACGGTGATATCGAAGCAATGATAACAGTGATAGCCAGAGTCATGGATGTTTGGTTGGACTCAAGAGCGGTATTTTCTGGGTGCTTATCTGATTTAGGCCTTGGTACTTGGAAAACATCGCCCTTGACTCGAGTGATAGTAGCTTTACTTTAAATTGTATGCTCTGCTATGTTTGCTTCTGCTTAGTGTGTGTCTGGGGGCTATCACTGTAGAATGAGGTTGGAGTGGGAGGGTTGTATTCCTATTCCTTTTCCTTTATGCTCTTTTGGTATGTTGATAGTTAATTTACTGCTCACTAAGACTGTTGTCTGACTCAAGGCTTTATGTTTTAATTCTTATTGCCTTGGGCTGTTCGTCCATTTTGGGACGGGCAGACTAGGTAGCAGGTGACAGGTGCTGTTCTCTTCTCACGATGCTGATATCGAAGACGAGCTGGAGGGTTGCATATTATCTTCTTATTATATGTACTGGATATTCCGTTGTTTTGTATTCTCTGAGAGATATGTAGTGAGGCCAGATGTATTGACTATGTGGATGCTTGTATTCAACTATTATGGAGTTTTATATGATGTCATTTTGTTCTGTAAAGCTTCACTATACATATGTTCTATTGTATTTTGTCCATGCGCTGTGAGTAATACGATAGATTCTGTTGTTTTAGATCTTACCTTGACAATCGTCCATGGTTGCCTGGCACACTTTACAGCGCTCTATCTCTAGATTCGGTGCAGGGGTCATGGGCGGTCGTCACAATACCATCTTGAGAAACTCTGGCTGTTGAAGAGGATGCCATTTTTACATCTATAATTACACACATACACATATGTAACATTGTAAAATAGTAATATTTGTAAACTCAAATATTATTAATTATAAATTTAAATTCAAATTCAAATTCAAATTTCATATCTAGGTTAAGGTTTTAAAATATTTTCTAATTTCAACTTTACAACAACAAATTATGTTTTGGTACTATATATATAGATATAAACTTATGGAATTAATTTGTCCAAAATCACGTGTACACACACACACACACACACACACACACACATATATATATATATATCTCTGTGTGTGTGTGTGTGAATTAATATTTAAAATTTGAATAAAAAATAATAAAATATGTTTAAAATGTAAATGAATAAAACTATATATATATAGTCACATTTATATATATTTTCAGCCTAAAAATAGCTTGACAAAATCTAATTTTTTTTTTAAATCCTTATAGTTTTAAAATTTTAGTTTTTTTAATGTAAACCATTTCCATACAAAAATGTTAAAAAACTAAAATAAATTTCATAATCATAATTATAGTTAGTGTATATTAAAATATATATACATACATATTTCGTAATATATATATATAGTATTAAAGTAATATGTGATGTCTTAAAATAAATAAATTGTATATATTTATATATTATTTTAAATAATATATATAACTATTTAAATTTAATTTTTTAAATTTTCAGAAATTCTTATATGTATATGATTTAGAAAAATATATATACGCATTATATATAGATGTCAAAGTCAAATTTATTTTATAAACCATTTAGATTATTATTTTTCTAAAATTAATAGAATTGTAAAATTCAATGTCAAACTCAATTTTATATATGTCAAATATATAACTAAAATTCTAAAGTTAATAAAAAATTATTTTTTTTCTGGCCGAAAGCTCTATTCTTATGTAATATAAATAAAATTTAATCACATTACATATATACATATTCACACCCAATGTTGGTAGCGCATATATATAGGGATTCGTAATATCTTGATCTAATATAAGAATATATGATTCAAGGTAATTATCAAATAAGTACATAAAATTATAAATAGAGCTAAATGGTTTTAAAGAGAGAGCTACCAGACTGAAATTTGAATTTAGAATCCTTTTAGAGAGAGCTACCAAACTAAAAGCACTATGCATCGATGTCTTGATATTACCGAATTTTGTGTTTTTGATGCTTCAATCAATGGAGGAGGGCTTGGGGTATTTTTGGCCAGATATGGATGGAGTAGAGACTATAAGAGAATGTTGCAAAAGAGGGGTTAAGGGTGTTTAAATAGTAGAGAGAGGGGGAGGACCAAAAAGTGGATCAAGATCCGCAAATATCTCTACCAGTTCAAACTCCTTTTAAGTCAAATCTAACCCCCTTATTTGCCCATTTATTGTCGGCCATCATTGGCCCAAATATAGGTCTCCAAATCACTTCAGGCTTGATCAATTAAAATACATTCAAATCTAATTTAAACGTACATCGACATCGTGTATCGATACGTGTGTATACAACTTTTATATACGCACTATTTTCAACATAAATCAAATAAAATTTTATAATTAATATTTCACAAATATTACTTAATTTAATTAATTTAGAATAATTATAATTTAATTAAATCAGGTGGTAGTCCGAGTATTCAACATTTTGGTTGTGTGACTCTTAGATATAAATTTGGTGAGTGATTAATATCGAACAATTCGAATATTAACGTTCACACATCACCTTGGGTAATGATGTGACATTATGGCCAAATTTATTAGTTACATAGCTTCGGTAAAATATAGTTTTACTTATTATAAGCAATACCTGATAATTGTAATTATTTACACCAATTCTCTACATCAAAACAATATCACATTAGGATATATAGAATTTGGTAATGGCAAAAATTCCAATATCATCCACATTCAAATTTAAAATCCAAACACAAAGTCCTTGGTTCAATAATAATAAGCATTATTAACCGAACTGTTATGGCCAAAGACTTTGACTTTGAGTTGACTATAGTTGACCATGATGCTAACCCTATATAACCGAGGAGACAAATTCTCCATTGAATAATGTTTCACTTCCAATGTTTCCACTCGACCCAACTACAGTCGCTCGATGGACACCTTGCCAAGATTGAACTATAATCAAAGTGGAGTTTTCACATTAAAGCTCTACAGTATTCTCTAGTCGAATTTCTTAATATTACCACGTCGGTATTTCTGTTTTTCCTTAGTTATATTAACCAACAGAAAACTATCGAATGAGTCATTTCATAGTTATCCAATAACTATCAGTACGTAACCCCTTGATGCCCTTAGAAGCCACGAGTAATACATTTTCCAACATTTAGAGAACGTTACTTACTCTAGTCTCAATGGATGTATCGATATCTAGTCTCTATACCTCTTGACTAGGAATATTTAAAACAATGTGTTTATTATATCATGACAAATTGCTTATGATTAAAACACATTGTGATTACTATCACAAAACACCCCATTTATGGATTTTCTATTAAATATACTTAAATTAAATAATTAATTAATACAACTGGTAAAAACATGTTAAACATGTTTTTAACCAAGCAGAATTCAACATAATTTAGATCAATAAGACGAAGATGAAATGACTTGAAAACTTGGGAAAGCACTTAGAAGGGCTAGAGAAGTGATTCTGGAAATTTTCACTCGATTTGGAGCCTAGCACATAGCGCAGTACCGAGCTATGATAGGTCGGTACCAACCTATAAATCTCCCTTATTCATCTTCCAAACTCCATAATTCTCATACACTTCTCCAATAGCTCGTGATCAAGTGGATTTCCCAAAGTATGGACGACCAATTCCATGGTTGATAAGAAGAAGCTAGGAAAACAAGGCAACTCAAGTGATAGAGGAAAGACTACTAAAATCAACCAAAAGTCTATGAAAAGAGCTGGTAACCTATCAACTAGAAGATAGAAGAGTAGAGCAAGAGTCGAAGTTGGATTTGCACCAACATTTATAGTTTGATATCGAGCTACATAGGTAGTACCGACCTATCTCCTTGGGTCGTGGTGCTCTGGTTTCTCTTGTAAAACATTGGGCCTTCATCTAGACTCTACTGCAGGCAGGCTTCTGATCCAGAACCTCTGTTACCCTATAAATACCAACCTAACTACAACTAAAGAAGGATTTGGTTTCTGCTAACTCCATACACGGAAGCTCCGCCTCTTCTTCATCTCTTACCTCCACTCAATAGTCACATAGACAGCTACTCTCAGCAGTTCTTAGCCATAGAACTTGTCGAACCCTTGCACTAGTGACTTATACTCTCTCTAATTCTCTGTAATCCAACATAAACTCTATCAAATCGATCAATAAAAGCTATAAAGTGGACATAGGCCAGAGATTGCTGAACCACTATAAAAATCTTGTGTCTCTCTATTTTATTTATGTTATTTTTCTTTTATTTCAACCGTTATCAGCTAGATCTAGGTCACACAATTTTCCTACAACTTGATTTTTAGTGTTGATCCATTTTTGGCATCAACATTTTGGTGCCTTCACCGGGAAAACTAAATCCAGGCTTAGATCTAGCTCTCTACTTTGGATTGGATAGATCCAGAAGTTAGATCCGAAAACTTACTTGGAGAACTTGAAGAGTTGTTAACAAAAGTCATGGCAATAAGAAGATCCAACAGATCCTCGAGAGCTATGGTTGGTGGTGATGAAGGGAATACTCACCAAACGGAAGTAAACAATGGAAATCCACTACCTGGATCCTCGATTCAACAGGAAGTTGTCACTAGAGGAGAGCTTAATCAGATGATCAATTAACCTTACCAGCAGTTTATAGATAGTCAGAAAGATTTCCTAGATAAGATGGATGCGCTGCTAACTTTGCAGCCACCAACAACAAGAAGAGTTAGAAGAGAAACTTCTCTTGCAATAGAATAAGAGAACTCTTCAGTGTTTGGCTTAAATAGGAGAGACGAAAAGCAAAAGCAGAAAGAAGTGATTACCAGAGTTGCATGAAATGTAGCAGGAGGAAGTAGAAGACCTCCCTTGTAAGAAAACAACTTGGTACCGAGCCAAAATAGCTTGATACCGACCCAAATGTCCCACTTGACGATGTTTAGGAGAAAGATGGATTACTGATTTCTAACTTTGATGATCACATGCAGTTGGATGATGGATTAAATACTTGTGCTTACAAACAAAACGTTGAAACTAGAGTTAAAACTGCTACGGCAAGGCCAACCAGATGCCAACAGAACTTTGCAGGAGTGGTTCTCCTGAAGAATGGAGAACCTAGACTTCGATCGGCAATCCAAGATCGTTTGTGGAGCCAAACACTCGGTGCTACACCTGACAGTTGACCTACAGATTAACATGTCGGTAAGGAGTATATTGCTGACATGGTCAAACGGTTAGTGGAGGAGAGCAGAGGTAGGAAAAATGAAGACTGGGGTTCCGCACCAAGCCGAACTTCGTTTACTGAGAATGTTCTAAGAGAAGAGTACCCGCGGAAGTTCACTATGCCGACAATGCCATCCTATAATGGAATTACTGATCCTAGACAACACTTAATCAAATATGAATGGCATATGGACGGAGCACGAGCTACGGATGTTGTTCGCTACAGATGTTTTCCTATCTTTTTAGAAGGAATCGCTTTGATGTGGTTTACTAGGCTTGCGCCTAAATCCGTAGCAACATTTGTTGAGTTAGCAAAGAAGTTTCTAGAGTAGTTCAGGCTCCACACAGCATGACCAAAGGACGTTATGCCATTGTCTATCTTGTCACAAGGACCCAAGGAGTCACTAAGAACCTTCTTGAACCGATTTAACATCGCTGTTACAGAAGTTAGCAATCTGAAGAAAGATCTTATATTCACGGCACTTGTTTGGGGCATTCACCCAACACGGTTTTCGGTAGGTGGATAAAAATGAAGCAACCAACTACAATTGAGGAATTTCATTGAAAGGCAAATCAGTTTCTAAGATTGGAAGAAGCAAATATGGATGAAGGCAAGCCCATCGATGAGTAGTCAAAAGAGGTAATTCAAAGTATTGTCACGGTCAAATAGGATGGAGATGGCTCTGGAACTACTACTAGAAATGCTGGGAAAGCTGCAAATCAGAAAAAGAGGAATCAGAATGCTAGTAGGTGTGATGGGAATAGGAAACACCTAAGGAATCAGACACCCAAGGACTATACATTAAATGACAGTCTGGAAAACATTTATCTTGTCACTTGGCGGATAGAGCGGTATAACAGACCATCCAAGAGGGAAGTGACCGAGCAACAAAAGAGATCGGGGAAATTCCACCACTTCCACGAGACTCGCGAGCATAACACAAATGAACGTCGACATCTGAAGGAATTAATTGAAAAATTAATAAGAAACAACAGGCTCCAGCAGAAGTTGTGAAGAAACCGCAAAACCCTAATCAATCTGCTGGACCCCCAAGCGTCGAATGCTCAAGGAAATCAACCTAGACCCAGTGGAGAAGGGCCCAAGCGAATTGATGAAAGACTGGTTATAAACACCATTATTGGATGACCTCACCCAGCGCAGAAGAGTTGGGGTGAGATAGAATGATATACTAGTTCTCTGAAGCATTCACCATAGGAGAGTTGTTATGCATTCGAAGATGGAGCTTCGGCTAAGCAACAAAGGATGATTACTGTAACGACCCGATATTTTCAACCATTCGCATCCGCACATGTCGGACTTGAATTGCTCATGTTTTCTGGAGATTTGACCAGGCAACTAGTGCTCGGCATCAAGTAGCACTCGGCATCCATAGTGTCCGGCATCCAGGAGTGTTCGGCGAAGCACACGGCATCCAGTGAGACTCGGCATCCATAGCGTTCGGCATCCGTAGTGCTCGGCGACCAGAAGACTTGGCGTCAAGTAGTGTTCGGCGTCAACTGGCACTCGGCGACAACCAATGCTCAGCGTCAGCTAGCGTTCGGCATCATTAGAACTCGGTGATAGGAGAACTCGGCAACAAGAACGCTCGGCATCCCATGGTACTCGGCGTAGTACTCGGCAACAGGAGTACTCGGCATCCCAAGGTACTCGGCGTACTCGGCAGCAGGAGTACTCGGCATCCCATGGTGCTCGGCGTAGTACTCGGCATCCAGAAGACATTCAGTATGCACAACTACTCTAGGTAACAATGTCGTTCGGCCTGCATGCACTGTTCGTTCGAGCTTCGGATAGAGACACGTTCGGCCTCAACTGACAATCATCCTGCACTTCCCACACATCCAGCGTACCGTTCGGCATAGAAAGGACTGTTCGGCATCAGAGCGTTCGGCATACCAGGTTCGGCATGCAGCGACCACAACACCTGGGCTAGAGCGTTCGGCCACCAAGCCCACTTGGGAAGTCCAGCCCATATTTGCCTATAAATAGAGGGGCAGGGTCACAGTGAAAGGGATCCTTTTTTGGGAGAGAACACTGGGGAGACTCTGCCATTTTCGAGACTCATCTTCTCTACTTAAACAACTTCATGCAAGCATTTGATTCACGAATTGTATTTGTAATCAACTATAAAGAAGATCAATAAAGTTTAACCTCAAAGTGGACGTAGGCAATTACGCTGAACCACTATAAATTTGGTGTTCTTACTTTCTGCAGTTAGATTAGCATTGTCTTCTCTGTTTAATTTACTTTCATCACTTATATCTCTACACGATCTTTCTCTACGAGGTTAGTGACCAATTTTGGTGCTAACACTTTGGTGCTTTCACTGAGAATTGAATTCTCAGACCTTAAGGATCTGCTTTGAAGCTACTGGATTGAACAAATCCCCTAAAGAAGATCCGACTCACTGATAGGACATCCGTTGATTCTACTCAGAGTTCATACCGATAACTCCACAATGGCAAGACCACGTACCAGGTCAGCTTCTCATAATGCGGATGCCCACGAAACTGCTAGTGTGCAACAAGCAGGACCTAGCAATCAACCAGCGATTCCGAGTGCAGGAATTGCCGCTCAAGAACAGACTCTAGTTGTCACCAGAATAGAGTTCAATGACTTGATGAGAGAACTCAGGAAAAGCAGGAGACAACTAGGAGAGCAAATGCAAGCTAACGCCAACCTGATGGCACAACTCACTCAACAGCAGCAACAGAATGCTGGGGCAATCCCGCTCCTTACTCTTCATCTGACAGCTCAACTTCCTCTAATGAACCTCCCAGGCGCAGACGCCGCAAGACTGACGCTGCACAAGAAGAAGCTGTTGTTCAAACAACTAGAGACCGTGACCAAGCAAGAGCTGGAAACTTCAGGACTGGGGTACAGACGGAGGATAGAGGCCCGGATCATCAAAATGCTAACGATGTCGAACCTCAAGACGCACGATTGGCAGACCGCCAGGAGAGGAGGCATCAGCATGGACAGGCGCGTAGAACAGACACTAACCTTCCGCCTTCCATACAGACACCAGATCTGACAGCCATGATCAGGCAGTTGATGAAGGAAAATCAGGGGTTATCGAATGATGATTGGGGAGTGTCAAGAAGTCATACTCCGTTCACGGATGTTGTGTTGCAAGCGGCGTACCCCAGGAAGTTTAGTATGCCTACTATCCCTGCGTATGAAGGGAGGACTGACCCTAGACAGCATGTCATGAGGTATGAATGGATGATGGATTCAGCTAGAGCGAATGATGCCACCAAGTGTAGGTGCTTTCCGATTACTCTATCTGGGATCGCTACTATGTGGTTCACCCGACTTCCTCCGCGATCCGTATCAAATTTCGAGGAGTTGGCAAAGAAGTTTATTGAGCAGTTCAGAATACACACTACGCGCCCAAAGGACGTGATGTCTCTGTCAAGTGTAATCCGAAATCCCGGGGAGTCGTTGAAGGAATATTTACAAAGATTCCACGTAGCAGCAACTGAAGTCAGTAATCCCAGTGACCATGCAATTCTGATGGCTGTAATGAGAGGTGTGGATCCAGACTTTGAGTTTGGAGACTGGCTGGCAGGAAAACCTCCGGCTACACTAGAGCGTTTCTACTCAAAGGCACACCAGTTCATAAGAAGAGAGGAAGCTAGGTGGGTACGACGAGATAATGCGCCAGGACCCGTCCAAGAGTTAATAAAGAGAAGCATTGCTGTGAAGCAGCCTGGAGACAGCTCGGGAAAGGTCCAAGTCAATGTCCAGAACAAGCCTAGGAAACCCAAGGAGTCTGGCGGAAGGAGTCAAGGGAAAAAGAGAGAAGCGGGGAAGTGGAAGTCGAGAATCCCAAGCTACAGCGAGTATACTTCGCTGAACGCACCGCTTGAGAACATTTACTTATCCACCTGCAATACATTTCAATACAGAAAGCCACGTCCGAAAGAATCAACCGAGGAACAGAAGCGGGCCGGGAAATATTGTCGCTTCCATGAGACTTATGGGCACAATACGGAGGAGTGCAGACACCTACACGACGCTATTGAGAAGTTAATCAGGCAGAAGAAATTGCAAGAATTTGTGAAGGATCCACAAGAAGGAGGACAGGGAACATCCAACCCAGGTCGTGCACCAGCTCCGCGTCATCCCGAGGAGCCTTCCCGAACCGTAGGTAGACTAGTCATAAATACAATTATCGGCGGACCTCACCCCGCGGATAAGAATTGGCAAGAGATGGAGCGATATGCAAGTTCCCTAAAGCATGCCAATTTTGAGTGTTGTTCGAACGCGGAGGACGGGACCCCTGCTAAGCAGCAGCGCGTAATGACAGACGATATTGTGTTCAGAAACAGGGACGCTGATCAGGTAGAGGCTCCGACCATCGACCCGATGGTCATATCTGCAACGACCGGACCAGCTTATGTAAAGAGAATTCTGATTGATTGCGGAAGTTCAGTCAACATCATCTTCAAGAAGGCTTATGACCAAATGAAACTGGAAACAAAAGACCTGAAACCGTCCAAGGCTCGTATACACGGCTTTAACGGCGCGGCAACCGACGCCGTGGGGTATGTTGAGTTACCAGTTGAACTGGGACAAGGCGAGCGTCGGAGGGTGCAGATTCTACCCTTCATAGTTTTGGATGTGGATTCTCCATATAACATTTTCTTGGGCCGGCCGGCCCTGGCTGAGTTTAGGGCAGCGTTATCCCCTTGGTGTTTAACTTTGAAGTTCCCGACTGACAAAGGAGTAGGTATTGTTCATGGCGATCAAGCAGCCGGTCGTTCCTGTTATGTGGCTGAGCTCCGAGAAGCCCATCGAAGGGAGAAGGGAAAGGTTGCGGACAATCCCGTCCGCATCCTTAATGCGGATAATTGACAAGTAGTGCCTGAGCCCTGGCTCGGGCATAGTTCTCGGATCTTCGGAGATATAGATCCGAGAGACGACGATGAGAAACCCAGGGAAGAGAAGGCGGCACCGGCTGAATTAACAATTGACATCTCAGTTAGCCTGGACGACCCTTCGCGAATTCTAAAAATCGGATCACAGCTTGGTCCCGCGATGACTGAAGACCTTAGCGACTTCCTCCGGGCGAATCTTGATGTTTTCGCCTGGACGCATTCTGATATGTGTGGGATTTCTCCCGCCATCACGAGTCATATGTTGAACATAGACCCGAAATACGTCCCAGTTAAACAAAAAAGAAGAGGAATGGATCCGGAGAGATCCGCCGCTCTTGGAGAGGAGGTGGACAAACTCAAAGCAAATGGGTTCGTTCACGACGCCCTTTACCCTGAATGGGTATCCAACCCCATGCTCGTAAAAAAGGCGAATGGGAAATGGAGAACTTGCGTAGATTATTCCGACTTGAACAAAGCGTGCCCTAAGGACAGTTTCCCGTTGCCTAGGATCGATCAGTTGGTCGACTCCACCGCAGGACACGAGCTGCTGTCATTCATGGACGCGTACTCAGGGTACAACCAAATCCCGATGCATATTCCGGACCAAGAACACACCAGCTTCGTTACAAATGTCGGACTGTATTGCTATGTAGTGATTCCCTTTGGATTGAAGAATGCAGGAGCAACTTACCAGCGTTTAGTGAATCGAATGTTCAAGGACCAACTGGGTAGAACGATGGAAGTCTATGTGGATGACATGCTCGTGAAGTCACGACGGTCAAACGACCACATTCGAGACTTGGCTGAAATGTTCGACATACTCAGGTTTTATGGGATGAAGATCAACCCTTTGAAGTGTTCCTTCGGCGTTGCATCAGGGAAGTTTTTGGGATTCATCGTCAATGCTAGGGGAATCGAAGCCAACCCAGAAAAGATCCAAGCTATTCGAGATGTGCAAGCGCCCAGGACCATAAAGCAAGTACAGAGCTTGAACGGAAAAGTAGCTGCGCTAAGTCGATTTATATCCAGGGCAACTGACAAGTGCATCACATTCTTCGATATAATAAAGAAAGGGAAGAGAAATTTTGAATGGACGTCTAGTTATGAGGAAGCATTCCGGAATCTGGTGAGGCATCTGGAGAGTCCACCAATGCTATCAAAACCAATTGACCACGAAATGTTGTACGTATACTTGGCTGTATCCCCGCATGCGATAAGTGCGGCTTTGGTTCGTGAGGAGGATCGAGTCCAGAAGCCGGTGTATTATGTTAGCAAGCGTTTAACAGGGGCAGAGAGGAATTACCCTAAAATCAAGAAATTGGCTTATTGCTTGGTGATTGCATCACGTAAGCTGTGCCCATACTTTCAAGCACATTCAATCGGTGTTTATACCGATCAACCCCTAAGGCAGGTGCTCCAACGGCCGGAAACTTTTGGAAGATTTCTAAGATGGAACATCGAGTTGAGCCAATTCGATATCGCATACTTACCGCGGAGAGCCATCCGAGGGCAAGCATTAGCAGATTTCATCGCCGAGTTTACCATACCCATCAAACCGGATGACCACGACATCATTCCCCCCGTTCGATGGAAATTATACACTAACGGTGCATCAAACGACCGTTGCTCCGGCGCGGGCGTAGTTCTTATAACTCCGGAAAACCGATCAATATGTTATGCCCTGAAGCTCGATTTCCCGGCTACAAATAACGAAGCCGAATATGAAGCACTGATCGCTGGCTTGAAGCTCATCAGGGAACTCGGGATCGAATCAGTTGAAATCTTTTGTGACTCACAGCTGGTAGTTTACCAAGTACGGGGAGACTACCAAGCAAAGGGACGAAAGCTCGCTCCGTACCTTGTTCAGGTCCAAGAGCTACTCTCGAGTCTTGAGCGTTATGACATTTCACATGTCCCGCGTGAACAGAACAAAGAAGCCGACTTGTTGGCTAAGTTTGCGAGTACCGACGATGCACAGCAAATGGGATTGTATCCCGTTGAAGTCTTGCATGCCCCGAGCATAGACGAGATGAAAGTCGATCGCGTGTTGGAAACGGAAATCGAGAAGGAATCGTGGATAACCCCATTCAAACTGTACCTGAAGACCGGGGCTTTACCAGAAAAAAGGAGCGAAAGACGGCAGGTCCTTCGAAAGACCGCGCGATACGTAATGCAGGATGGGTCAATGTATCGAAAAGGATTCTCAGTCCCATTATTGCGATGCATCGCTCATGATGAGACAAAGCGGGTCTTAAGAGAGGTTCACGAAGGGGAATGTGGCGACCATTCTGGGGGGCAAACGCTAGCAAAGAAGATCCTCCGCTATGGATATTACTGGCCCACCGTAAACCGGGATGCCGCGGACTACGCAAGAAAATGCAACAAGTGTCAAAGATATGCGAAAATCCCGAGGGCTCCATCAACGGAACTCACACAAATGATTAGTCCCTGGCCATTTGCGATCTGGGGAATCGACATAATCGGCTCTTTGCCTATATCCAAAGGTGGCGCGAAATATGCGATAGTTGCAGTTGACTATTTCACAAAATGGGCTGAGGCAGAACCTTTGGCCACAATCACCTCTAAGAAGGTCATTAACTTCGTTGTACAAAACATTATATGCCACTTTGGCCTTCCACGCACCATCATTACGGACAACGGGACGCAATTTGAAAGCAGAGAGTTCAAAGAGTTCTGTTTAAAGTATGGCATCGAGAAGAAGTTCGCCGCCATGGCACACCCGAAAGCTAACGGGCAAGTCGAGGCCGTCAACAAAATAATCAAGTCCATACTGAAGAAGCGTCTGGAGAAGGTTGGAGGCAAGTGGGTAGATGAACTCCCGACAGCGTTATGGGCATATAGAACTACCCACAAGTCCGCGACCGGCCACACTCCATTCGCCTTGGCATACGGCTCTGAAGCCGTTATACCCGTGGAACTTGAAGTTCCATCACACCGGGTGACATACTATGATCCCAAGACAAACCAGAATCTCTTGTTGGAATCACTGGACTGCATCGATGAAAAGCATGAAGAAGCCGAATTAAGGGCGGCAGCGCATAGGCACCGAGTCAAGCGCTACTACGACGGTAGAGTCCGCCCAAGGATCTTTGATGTGGGTGATCTCGTTCTGAAACGAGTTTTCCCGGTACCATCACGTATGAATCCCAGCTGGGAAGGTCCGTACGCCATTGAACGGAAGCTTGGAGAGGGAACTTTCAAGCTAGCGACCGTTGATGGCACGACACTCCCCCGAGCATGGAACAGTGAACATCTGCAGCACTATTACATTTAGCATGTTTCCTTTCTTGTTTTAGGCACTGTTATTTCCTGCATCTTTCCATTCAGTAATAACTTAGTTTCTTTTTAAAAGTTGTAATCGAGCAGTTTAGTTGATTTTCATTAATAAAGGCTTGAAGCCGTACCTTCCGTGAATCACTAACGTTTCTATATCTCGTAATTGAATGACGAACTACATTATCTTGTACGACGTACAGACTCGTATAAACGATTTCAAATCTCCGAATCCCCAGAGTGCGAAGCGGAGTACTCTAAGTCCCCAGAGCGCGGACTAGAGTATAAACGATTTCAAATCTCCGAATCCCCAGAGTGCGGAGCGGAGTACTCTAAGTCCCCAGAGCGCGGGCTAGAGTATAAACGATTTCAAATCTTCGAATCCCCAGAGTGCGGAGCGGAGTACTCTAAGTCCCCAGAGCGCGGACTAGAGTATAAACGATTTCAAATCTCCGAATCCCCAGAGTGCGGAGCGGAGTACTCTAAGTCCCCAGAGCGCGGACTAGAGTATAAACGATTTCAAATCTTCGAATCCCCAGAGTGCGGAGCGGAGTACTCTAAGTCCCCAGAGCGCGGACTAGAGAATAAACGATTTCAAATCTCCGAATCCCCAGAGTGCGGAGCGGAGTACTCTAAGTCCCCAAAGCACGGACTAGAGTATAAACGATTTCAAATCTTCGAATCCCCAAAGTGCGGAGCGGAGTACTCTAAGTCCCCAGAGCGCGGGCTAGAGTATAAACGATTTCAAATCTCCGAATCCCCAGAGTGCGGAGCGGAGTACTCTAAGTCCCCAAAGCGCGGGCTAGAGTATAAACGATTTCAAATCTCCGAATCCCCAGAGTGCGGAGCGGAGTACTCTAAGTCCCCAGAGCGCGGACTAGAGTATAAACGATTCCAAATCTCCGAATCCCCAGAGCGTGGATCGGAGTACTCTAAGTCCCCAGAGCGCGAACTAGAGTAGAAATGATTTCAAATCTCTGAATCCCCAGAGCGCGGATCAGAGTACTCTAAGTCCCCAGAGCGTGGACTAGAGTATAAACGATTTCGAACCTCCGAATCCCCTGAACGCGGATCAACTTACTCTAAATCTCCGGAGCGCAGATTTAGAAAAAAGGTCCAAGTACTCGAGAAATGTGGAATAAGGATTATGCCACGTCCGGAGATGTTTGAACAACATGAAAATGGACTGGGAGATAAGGCAACTCATAAGAACTTGAGTTATGGCTGCAATTAGTCATCAAACCAAAGAAAAGCAAGAGAATCATTCGAACGAAAAAGAAACTAAAAACTTTATTCGATCAGTCCAAAATGGGGTTACATGATCACTCCTACAAAATTTAGACCTGTCTATACAAACTACAAGCTACGGAAGATAAAAGCAATTACAAGACTTAAGCAAGAAGCTCGTTGAACGAGTGTATCGATTCTTTCTTCGATTTCTTCTTCTTGTCTTCCTTTGTCTTTTCCGATGACTCCTCTCCCTCATGCTTTTTCTTTGACTTCT
This sequence comes from Allium fistulosum, assembly GCA_030737815.1. Classification (NCBI taxonomy): domain Eukaryota; kingdom Viridiplantae; phylum Streptophyta; class Magnoliopsida; order Asparagales; family Amaryllidaceae; genus Allium; species Allium fistulosum. Next base: position 405,254,770 of record CM060908.1, on the reverse strand, counting down.
TGCTTGCTAAGGAAGCGGAGTCAGGAGTAGGAGACGGAACATCTAGTGGTTTGGACCTGCCCGGGAGGATGATTTTCAAAGGTCTGTTCTGCGGGTCGGTAAGTTCCAGGATTCCAAGTTCAACTTTGACCTCCGCCTTTTTCTTCTCCTCTTCGGCGAGGCGGTCCTTCATGCTCATTTGTAAGGTATGCTCAGAGGCGCCGGTGATTTCAATTTCATCATTCCCTTCGGCAGGAGATGAAGTGTCGAGCTTATCATCATCCAGCGCCCCGATCACCTGAGCATCGGGACCAGGGAGTACTCCCGCATGGACAGCGTCGCTTGTTTTCCCTGCCTCCTCCTTGGCGTCATCACTCCTCGGAGTTTTCTCGGCGTCAGAACAACCTGCACGAAAACATAAAGAATGAGCGTTAGAACGAGTAGCCACTGCTGAAAAATGACGGGATCTTTCAACTTTTAGAGAAAGGAGAATTTCCTACCAGGTTCCGGTTGGCTATCGGTGGCGCGTGGGGTTTCACCCTCCAGGATAGGGGATAGCACATGAGCACCAAGCCCGGGATCTTCAGGGTCATAACCAGCATGCTGCTCGAATGGATCAAGTGTCGGCCGACCGACCAATTGAGCAGCGGGAGGAGCAGCAGTATGAGGAGCAGATGTACTGGCCCCGGACGGGCCGGCTTCATCATTTTTCTCTTGTGGAAGGGGAGAGCCTTTGCTGTAAAGTGCCAATGCTGCGGATAAATCCGATGGCTCATTCCCCCTAAGGAACTCCTTCACCAAGGCCTCCTCATCGACCTCTTCGGAGCCCGACTCGATCTTCCTGATCCTTATCAAAGTTTCCCAGGCCTCAGCTAGGGATTCGAGATAGCCGTCGCCCAAGAACGTTAAGTCGCGATGCATGTGGACGCGGGCTCCGTATTCGGCAATCAACGGGTCAAACATGCACTTGACCTCTTCCCTGCCGGCCTCTACGGCCGCCTCGAGGCGAGAATCAATCTCCTCCGCAGCCACTCTTTTGCCCTCCTCACGGGCCTCATCCTTCATTTTCTCAACCCCGGCAAGTTTGTCATCGAGCTTCGCTTTCAGGAGACGAGTAGCGACGATTTCATCACAGTATCGCTGCGATTCTTCTTGAGCAGCTACCTTGTCCTCCTTCTCCTTGGAGAGTAATTCTTTCAGCTCTCTGACTTGCACGACGAGCGCATCCCTCTCTTTTTGGACAGAGTCTTTCTCTAGGGCGAGGGCACCGCTGCGCCGGACTGCTTCATCAAGCTCTTTTTTGTGAGCCGCCTCTAAACGAGTAACTGCCTCAGCAGTATCTTTTGCGCTTTGTTCAGCGGCTTCCAGCTTCGACTTGTACGAAGCGAGCTCTACGTCTTGGTGCTCGATGATGTTTTTGTCGCAGCCAGCCTCCAGTTTCAGGCGATCAATCTCATGTTGGCGCTCAACGGATACCTCTGAGATCTTCTCCACCAAGTGCACAAACGCGTCATGTTGAACATAGACGTCGTTATTGCAGGCAATGGCACTCTGTTTCACATGCCCGGGAATATGATGAATGGCTGGGAGGAACTTCAGACCGTCGAAGCAAATTTTCGGAAACTTGGCCTTAAGATCGACCATCTTTTCCGCAACAGTCGGGTCCACCGCAGGAGTAGGAGGAGGAGGCTTTGAAAGTTCCACTCTTTTTCGTTGCTCCCGAACTTGCCTCGTACTCGATGAACCGGAGTGTTGTTCTCGAGGAGCATCAGAGTGGTAACCCTTCTGTGAAGTTTTATCTTTATCCGGCACAGTTGGAGGAAGGGGATCACGAGACTGCGAAGATTGAGAATGTGCCTTCTTGCGGTGAGACGACTCACGGGGACGGTTGTCTCTATCTTCATAATCGTCTCTGACCCTGCGTCTGCCTGAACCAGAGTCTTGTCTAGAGTGATGAAATATGGAAGAGCCATGAAGGCGATCGAGTCCGTGAGAACGCTCCATATCACCTGCAAATAATGGAAATAACAACGAGTTAAGAAAAATCCGTAAGATAAGAAAAAACTTGAAGTGTATGATGGAATGCGTATGTGCGTGTGTGTCCTAGTGTTCCCCCCGAAAGACCAGTTTGTTTATCTTTACTAATCGGAGTGTTGTCTCCTTGGATCGGGAGTTGAACTCCCGCATGGCCTCTAGCGGGTGAAGAAAATTTGAGGGCTTCAGGATCATCAAACCCGTAATTAAGTATGTCTTCGGGAATAGAAAGGTTCGATAGACCCCTCAAGGAACTTTCCAGATGTTGCGAGGAAGCCTCTTTCTCAGGCGGGATAGGCGTAACTTTTGAAGTGCCACCAACTTTCTCCTTTTGAACTGTATATTTTAACTTCTTCTTCCCCTTCGAAGGGGAGGATGACGTCTCAATATCTTGAACTTCGATTGCCGGATTCCAAGCGGGACCCACGTTCTCGCCCTGAGTCTCAGGAGCTTCGTCTTCTTTGCGCTCGCTGTCTTCATGCATATCGGGAATGCGGTGCGACGACGACCCGGCCTGTTTTTTCCCTTTACCGGACGGAGGTTTGGGAATGGTGACACCTTCTGGAAGGCTGATCCGACGACCAGGAGCTAGCAAGCCAAACCCCGACAGTGATTCATTTGAAATGATAGTCCGGATGTCTCGTTCCTCGGCAGAAAGAGCTCTAATGGCTTCAACAGCCTCAGAATATCCTCGGCCTTCCGGACGTGGGTTGATACCTGAAAAGATGAAACAAAGAATTAGGAAAAGCATGACTCCGGTTAAATATCAATAGTGACTCAGCAGAGAAACTTACTGCCTTCAACCCATCTCCTCGCAAAACCAGGAGGGCAGCACACATAGAACCATTCCTGTTTGTACAAGGCGAATTTACTACATGCCCCTGTCAAGATCTGGCATTTGGGTACGGCTCGAGGAACATAAAGGAAGGACTGTCTTTCCGTCTCTTGATCATATAGATATATCTGATATCACCGGCGGTTGGAGGTCTGGAGAAGACGGCCATGAAAAGTAAGTAAGTCCCATATAGAAATGCATGGCCGTTCGGGTGCAGCTACGACGGAGCTATGTCGATATACTGCAATACATCCCGGAGAAATAAATTGAATGGAGGCACGCTGCCCATCCAACACATGAACTTGTTACAGGTTGTATACCCGACTGGGGGCAGATGAGGACGATCGTGTCGCGAAGGAACTAACACGTCGGCAAAAGGGATGCCATGAATGGAGCATATCCGTCGAAGAGCGGCTTCGTTGACCTTCGAAGCTTGTGAATCGATCGGATTGTCTAGTAGGATTGTCGCCTCCAGGGCATCAGGTGCTAGGTTATGAACAGGAGAAGTCGACGGATTAGAAGTATCAGCGGCTACTTGCCTTGATGACGGCCCAGGCCTGTCAGATATAGTGGCAGAGCTAGACTTTCTCGACATTCCCGATAAATAACGAACCTGGCTAAGTGCTTGAGAGAACTATACTTAAAAAACGTTGAACGTTAGAATTAGCAACATGAGTTTTCCCCCCACGTGGTGTGTGAACTAGTGCAAGCATTCGTGTACAAGCAATAAGAATCTAAAGATTTCAAAGATATAAGAATGAGCTTCGAATCATCGCCTTCGAAGACCGTCATCGCTGACCGTCTTAAAGAGCCCGCCTGGTGGTGATTACAGTTCCAGATTCAGAAAACACATGATTTATAGAGTGACCGGCCTAAGTGTAGTTTCACATTTATACTGTTCGGCATTTAAATGTTGTTCGGCAATTGCATTGTTCGTCCTAAGAATAGATCAGCATGTATGTTTGTTCGGTTAAGTCATTGTCAAGTGTTCGGCTAATGGGCTTTGTTCGGTTAAGTCATTGTCAAGTGTTCGGTTAGGTCCTGTTCGGCATCATAGCAAAGTAACGTTCGGCACACGAGGATTGTTCGGCTTCGAACGTATCGTTCGGCATCCAGGCCACGCTCGCCACACACCTCCGTTACAGGCATTCTCGAGAAGGCATCATCAAGGAAAATTGAACCAGATTCAAAGCGCATCACGTTCGGCCATGCGATACACTTTGGGGGGCAAGTGTTTCCTGGAGATTTGACCAGGCAACTAGTGCTCGGCATCAGTAGCACTCGGCATCCATAGTGTCCGGCATCCAGGAGTGTTCGGCGAAGCACACGGCATCCAGTGGGACTCGGCATCCATAGCGTTCGACATCCGTAGTGCACGGCGACCAGAAGACTCGGCGTCAAGTAGTGTTCGGCGTCAACTGGCACTCGGCGACAACCAATGCTCAGCGTCAGCTAGCGTTCGGCATCATTAGAACTCGGTGATAGGAGAACTCGGCAACAAGAACGCTCGGCATCCCAAGGTACTCGACGTAGTACTCGGCAACAGGAGTACTCGGCATCCCAAGGTACTCGGCGTACTCGGCAGCAGGAGTACTCGGCATCCCATGGTGCTCGGCGTAGTACTCGGCATCCAGAAGACATTCAGTATGCACAACTACTCTAGGTAACAATGTCGTTCGGCCTGCATGCACTGTTCGTTCAAGAGCTTCGGATAGAGACACGTTCGGCCTCAACTGACAATCATCCTGCACTTCCCACACATCCAGCGTACCATTCGGCATAGAAAGGACTGTTCGGCATCAGAGCGTTCGGCATACCAGGTTCGGCATGCAGCGACCACAACACCTGGGCTAGAGCGTTCGGCCACCAAGCCCACTTGGGAAGTCCAGCCCATATTTTCCTATAAATAGAGGGGCAGGGTCACAGTGAAAGGGATCCTTTTTTGGGAGAGAACACTGGGGAGACTCTGCCATTTTCGAGACTCATCTTCTTTACTTAAACAACTTCATGCAAGCATTTGATTCACGAATTGTATTTGTAATCAACTATAAAGAAGATCAATAAAGTTTAACCTCAAAGTGGACGTAGGCAATTACGCTGAACCACTATAAATTTGGTGTTCTTACTTTCTGCAGTTAGATTAGCATTGTCTTCTCTGTTTAATTTACTTTCATCACTTATATCTCTACACAATCTTTCTCTACGAGGTTAGTGACCAATTTTGGTGCTAACAGCTCAAAATACCTAATTGTTAATTTATATTTGGCAAACTCATCATATACAGTAAATAAATAATCACAGATCACAGATACAGAGTAATATAATGCAGCGGAAGTAAAAGAGATAGTAGTTCATGAAGCTACTATATAAATACATCAGAGTTAATTAAGATACAATAGGAATACCAAGATACAACAGGAGTAACAGTATGATAATCAGGTACAACTCAGAATACAACTGGAATCAACTGGATAACAAAATGAATAGATATCTGGATCTTCAAAGCAAAACTCCAGCTCCAAAGGTAAGCCTCAAATGTTGTATCACTCAGTCTGACCCGAGCGTAAAGCAAAACACAAAACACTCGAGTCAGGACATACATACTTATACAATATAAACCAACTTAAGTCAACTGTAATAAAGGTACAAGTAACTTAAAGAATGCTTGGGATCGCCCATTCTTTAAGGATCCGTTAAACTATCTACTATGTAGTAATATTCGCTATTATAATGTCTAATATAAAATAAACATACTTTTAAATAGCATTAAGGCTTTACATTTTCCACCTTAACACGTAATAGTCCCCGTAGTCTATCTAGTATTAGCATACTCCTAAAATGGGGGCTACCCTTGATACTCCATAGGCTATGGGAGAAATCATAACTCGTAGTAAAGCTCGATATGGTAAGTGACACGGCACAACTAGGCAATGCCAAGGTAGATATACCAATTACGCATCCGGGCTGGTGGTGACGCATAGCAGCCACTACCGCCCACCTCGAACAACACTCCCAAATCAAGGGGTGCACCCAATCAATCACAAGGTAATAGAATGGTATCGAAGAAGTGTGTCCGATCAGAGGTGCTACCTCATTGGCCCGTCAATCGCTCCTGTTTTAGCCACTTTATGCCAACTCACGGGAGTTGGGTCCATGCATATACCTTTAGGATCGTCGCCACCATCCTACTTCATTCTGGAAACTCCACCGCGTACACGGTTGTCAAAGTGGTTTTCGGTATCGACAGAGAGTATGTCCATATCCGATCCCGGTCTCTTTAACAACCAATCGTTATTATAACCCGTGGTTATAATTTTAAAATAATATTTTATACTTCAAAATAGAATATCATTTCAAATCCAAATCTTTATCAAAATAAAGATTAAATCAATTCCAAACCATTTCAACATATTTAAAATATCATATCATTTCAAATCATTTTAATATATCAAAACATCATATCATTTCAAAACTTCATTTCAAATCATTTATTTTAGTTCAAATCCAAATATTCAGCTTTAAATACCTTTTAAATTCAAAGATATCATTCATTTATTATCATTTTAAGTCACCTTTTAAATAGTTTATATTTCAATCAAAATAATTCATCTAAATCATTTAAAAGTGTAATTATTATACTTTCAAAACAAGTATTCAATTTCCAAAGTTTTAAACTATTCTAAGTTCATTTACTAAGTTAAAAACCATAAACATTGAAAATTTCAGCCTTTCACAGCATTCAGAAAAAGCTGTTATAAGTTATTTTTGAAAACATTTTTAATTTAGCAAAGACAGCATTTTAAAACTGCTGTTAAATCTTAGTTTAGTTGCAATTTAGTTTAAAAAAGCAAAGACAGCATTTCTAGAAATGCCGTAATAGCTCAGGTTTCAAATTAAAGGTTTTAATTAATTTCAGCAAAGACAGCAGACCACTACAGCATTTACAGAACTGCTGTAATAGGCATTTATTAAGTTTTTAGCCTTTTAATTTACGACAACAACTACAGCATTTCAGAACTGCTGTAATAGCCTCTTTATCAAGCTTTTAGTTTATTTACAGAAACCATAGCATTTCTGAATGCTATAAAAAGTATTTTTTCAGATTTTAGTGTACTTACAGCAAATAATAAACTTCAATTTAAACATTTAAACATTATAAAAAAATCATATTTTAACATTCAAAAATGTTCAATAAAAATACTCTTTTAACTTATGATTTTTATAAAGTAATTTTTACAATAAAATCCAACTTCCAATAAATCACTCATTAAATTCAAGTGTATAATTTTCCAAATTTTGCATTTGACAATTTATTAACACTTACATTTAAATTACCATTTCACACATTAAACTAAACTTCCAATTTATTTAATTAATTTAAACCCTTAATTAAAACCAAATTTCACATTTCCAAGTCAAGTTAAAATTTAAATTTTCACATTTAAGCCTTCATTCATTTAGCCTTTTTAGTTCATAGAAAAATCAAAAATACTTTATCAAGTCATTTAAATTCAAATTTAAATCAAATTATCATATTTCCCATTTTCCAAATAAAATTAAATTTCCCTTTTATTCATAACTTAAATTCACTTTTACCAAAATCCAAATTTCCAAACTTAAGTTATATTTCAAAATTTTCAATTTAACCATTTATTTATTTACATTTTTAACTTATAGAAAAATCATAATTTCTTTATTTAACAATTTAAAATCTATTTAAATCAAATTTCCATAAAATTTTCACTTTTAGAATACTTAAAAATAATTCAAAACACTTTGAAAATTAACCAGGGGTCTGTATATAGTTTTCTAACCTAGGTCAAGTGATACAGATATGTATCATTTCAATCCATAGTTTACAAAGAAAAATCCGGGTTCTATCATTTCAAACCCGCAATCCCAAGTCAAAATAAATTAAATAAAACCGTTCAGGCCTATCATTTCAGCCCATAACAATTTTTTTCCTATTCTAAAGTCCGTTCGGGTATGTATCATTTCAACCCATAGTGATTCTATACTAACAGGGAACTTGCAGTGTGATAAACAGACATAAATGAACAGTTAACCATATATAGCAGTAATAGATGATGTGATAGATAAATAAACAGGTTTAACATCATATAATATATAACATAAGCAGGTATAACATAATATAATAATTCTACACTTTCACTTGCTATCAATTCACAGTGGTATAAGTACAAATGTCAGGCGTGATTACTCACGTTTTTACGCTGGAGTTAGCGATAAAACACACAGAATAGATTCCAGAAAGCACGACAAGCACGATACAGCACGACTTTTGATTTGAATGAATAGAGAGCCTTGATATTTATCTTGTAAACAATAACCAAAACAAGACAATATACACATAAATATTCAACACAAAACAATGTTGAAACAATGAAGATAAGAAGCAACAAAGGAATAGAATGACTTGACCATGCTTTCACCATTTATGTGCTCGACCTAGGGGTCTTGTAGTTCAGCCCTGACATCATTTGGCTCAGCCATGATCAGGTCTAGACCTGAAATACTCATCCAATGGTCAGCAAAAAGAAGGCAAAACAATGGAATGATGATGGTAGGAGTTACACCTGAAGAAGACAAAGAGTCAACGCCAAAAGGAGTGGTTTTGGTGCACACTAGGCTCGGCCTAGTCATTGTTTGGGCTCGGCCATTCTTGCTCCAGATCTGGACAGAGGTCAAGTGATGGCCAAGGTGAAATATGGAGGAGATAGTGAAGATAGGCTTGGCTATGTTGTGTTTTGTGGAAATTTTTGCAAAGTTTGTGGTGCTTTGGTCATATGGAGGTCACGGCCTGAGGTGGTGGTCAGAGGAGAGGCTGATGTTTTCTGTGGCTGGTGATGGTGGAGAGGATGATGGAGATGAAGGTGGTAGAGGCCTAGCATAGCACAAGAAAGGTCAAGTCAAAATCAATGAAAAAGTGAAGAAAAGAAGAGGAAAGAAGCTATGGATTATATTGTCCATGGTAATTTGCATCTTCCATGTTCGTCAAATCAGTACATAAGGACTGTCTGGAATGATATTCAACGTAACAGTTACCCTCTTGTTGATGTTGATGATGTGCTATGGAATGATAGGCCTCACTCTGTCAAGCTTGTGTACATGCACCTGCACAATTCTGACGATCAGGCCTACAAATGGAGCAAAGTTATATGGACATCTGATTCAAAACCAGGAGATAATATGATGCTTTGGAAGGTTCTGCAAAATGCATTGTTGACTAGAAACAAATTGATGGAGATGGGATTTGATTCGGGTATTACTTGTGTGTTTTGTGCAAATGAACCTGAGACTGTGCTTCACTTGATATTGCAATGTCCTTACACTAAAATTCTATTTGACAAAATGGTAACTGTTGCTGGGAGTAGAAGGTTGGCTGGTCTTTCAATGCTTGATTTTGATATGTTATTCAAAGCTACTAGGTGGCGAACAGTGAAAGCTAGATATTTGACGATCTGCTTGAAGAAGTATCTGGCAGTGGTGTGGTATGAAAGGAACATGATATGTTTTGAAAAGAAGAGGAGAGATGAGCAGGTGTTATGGAAGGTTTTGAAGAATGAAATATACAAAGCATTGAAGATGCAATCCAATTTTACGGTGAATAACATGGATGCTTGGAGATAGTTGGTGTTATCTCGGTGTTTTCATCTGTTGTGTTCTGCCTTGTTTTGTGTTTTTTTTCCCAGCTGTTTTTTATCCCCGTGTGTTTTTTTCTATTTTCTACTTTTGTGCTTGTTTTCCTTTGGGAAAGTATTGTATTTTATTGTTTTCTTGGCAATAAAATCAGGTAGGGGCCCTGTTAACCCCGCTAGCCTTTGCTAAAAAAAAAAAAAAAAAAAAAAAAGAAGAGGAAAGAAGCCATTAAACTTACAAAAAATTTCAGAAATGGAATGGCCGATTGAAGATGGATGTTGAGATGTTTTCTTCACGTGAAAAATGAATAGAAAAGTGTACGTCTACAATAAGATGAAGAACGGCCAAGAAAAGGAAGAGGCAGGAAAAGGAAGAGACACGGGAAAAGGAAAAGGTTTTTGACTCTTTGAATTTCCAATTTCTTTTAAATTGAAATAAACCAAATACAATTCAGAAAATAATATAAAATACTGAACAAAATAAAATGAAAAAGAAAATAAATAAATAATTTAAAGAAAAATATAAAATAAATAAGAAAATAGCTATTATATTGAAACTAGCATTTAAAAATATAAACAATGTACACTTAACATTGGAAAATTATAACAACACTTTAAAATGTTTTAAAAATAAAATTATATACATAACATGTCATATATACATATTAGAACATGATTTGACAACAAAATATTATATAAAAATAAATAAACAATTTTATTAAATAAATCAATTTACATACAATATTGTAAAAACCATAACTTTCACAATATAAATCGGATTTCAACGAAACGAAAAGCAGTATTCTTAAAATTTTATTTATTTTCATAATAAAAGATAAAATTCAAAAATTCAAATATTTAAATTTTAAATTTAAAAGTCAAAGTTTGACCATATTGACCAAAATTCACATTTCCGGAAAATATTCTATTTATTCTTGTTTGGAATTATAATTCACATACAAATCAAAATTTATATTTGAAATAACTAAATTATCTAATTTAAATAAATAAAATAAAGTTTTTAAATCAGGAAATTAAATTAAAGTAATTAAAATATATAATTAAAATAATCACAAAATACATGGTTGTTACACTCTCCCCCACTCAAAACTTTTCGTCTCCGAAAAGGAATGAGGTACGAGAAAGCACAGAAAAGAAAAAAATTAAACAAGATTAAGACAAGATGTCAAGAAGATTGAAATTGTATCTGATAACTGTTATTATAGGTATGTTTAACAAGGCGGAGATGATCTTCCCAAGATCCTCCAGAATCAAGAGCATAAGCACGAAAAAAGATCCTCTAGAATTTGATTCACCCCTTTCCGTTTGACCGATGGTCTGTGGATGGAAAGCAGTGTTCAGATTTAAAATGAGTTCCAAAGATTATCAAAGATTATGGATAGATTTCTAAACATACTGGTATAAGCAATAGCCTTCCCATTTTGAAGTAAGATACGGGAAAATAAGGACATCCAAAAGATATTTTGAAAACAAAAGAAGATAATAAGTTAGAAACCATGGAAATTTCAACTTAAATTGATGATTAATTTTACATAAGTTAAATAAATCTTAACTATCTCTAATTTCATTATCTTATCATCCAATTTTCTTAATTTAACAATTTATAAAAATCATGAATTTGAAAATCATTTATTATACTTATAATTTATTCAATAAATTTAATTCTTCTTTATTCCAAATTATCCTTAAATTTATTCCACTTAATATATCAAATTCTATATATATTAAGTTTATTTCACTTATTATAAATAGTTCAATTTATTTATAATTTCTTTTAAATATCATTATATTGTAATTATTCAATTAACCCTTTTTCTCTATTTACCTCTATTGATCCTTAATAACTAAAATTTAAGTGTATAACATTTATTATAACCACTAAAATTTTATTTATAAAATCCCCTTTATATTGTATGTCTTCCAATTACATATTTAACTTTTAATAATTTAGGTAAGTTATATTGGATTGTAATTGAGTATTATACAAATAAATTCTTTCTAATTCAATTATACAAGTTTACATATTTATTCAAACTTTTATAATTGAAATTATCCTTTAAGATAAAATTTAAGAATTAAATTTCCGATTATCTTCAAACTATTTAGAAATAAATAAATATATATATATATACATACACAATATATATCATATCAAATTTAAATCATATATCTATATAATATAAGTCAAGTCATATTTAGAAATTCAAATTAATTAAATTTCAAAGCAAAACTATAGCAAAGCTACAGAATAGTCTCTTCACTTCGAAACTTGAAAATGAATGTCGATGATTCTGCAGTCATCACCGAAATTATTTTCTAGCGACAAAGAAAAGAGCACTGATTTACAAGTCAAAAATCCTTTGAAACAATTTCTACTAGAAATACTTTTAAATAATAAATCCTTTTAAAACTTTCAAAACAAAGTTCGAAATCATCAGAAATTAAATTCTCACATTCTTGATTTAAATCCATTTAAATTTCCAAATTAATTTATAACCATGTTTAATTATTTAGATATGAACTAAAGCCGATGATTATAAAATACATGCAAAGTTAAATATTATTTCTTAACACCCCAATTCCAATAATTATCAAAATTCAGAAAATTAACCTTATACATATTATAATTATACAAAATTTATCCATCTACTAAATTTAAAAACCATATTGTTTCAGTTTGTTCTGTTCGAGTGTTTTGAAGATCCTATCGATAGCGTTGATCAGACGAACCGATCGGAAACCCAAATCAACATCAACAACTCAAACAACACAATATATAAAACATCTTCAAAATATAAAATTTCAAATACAAGATTAATTTTCAAAAATAAGGATAGGGATTCAGATTTGATGGTCTCAAATCTAGGAGCATTCTGATTTAAAGATAAGTTGGAGACAAAGATAAGTTGATTAAGTAATAGAATAGGAAGATGGATAAGCTTATATAAATCGCGGGCAACCTTAACCGGGTCAACCGTGACTTAAAGAATAAGATCGATGTGGATTTTCTGGGGTAAATCTACATTCGATCTCAAGAGATAGAATTTAGAGTAACAAAAGATATTAGCATCTAAACCGAGGATATATAAAATCTCTGGTGAATCGATGCCATTGTAAAGGAGTTTCACCCCTTTACAAATCATTCAAAGGTTGGCGAGACCGTCGATTTATTACAGAGATCATTCTAAGTGGAGTTACGGGATACTCCAGAATCAAGAAGACAAGAATAAGGGAGGACAAGAATGGACTTTGGAACCGAAGGGAACGTTCCAAAATTCAAAGGAAACCGAATCGTAGAAGAAGGAATTCAAGTTCGAACGAAAGTGATTCTGTAATTAAATTTACCCTATATGCTAAGTTTGCCTAAAACCAGAGCTCTGATACCAACTGTAACGAGACGTTGCCAGTGGGGTAACGCCCACCGTAGCATATAGATGTACCTATGTTCTGCCTTTACGGCCAGCCTCTCGACTGCACCAACCCCGCAGGGACATGTAGGAGTAAGAGTCAACTGTTCACTACCAAACCCAGAAGCGAGACCCCCTATCATGCTGCACCCGCCAAGTGCATAGGTAGACACACATGTCGGACTTGAATTGCTCAAAATACCGAATTGTTAATTTATATTTGGCAAACTCATCATATACAGTAAATAAATAATCACAGATCACAGACACAGAGTAATATAATGCAGCGGAAGTAAAAGAGATAGTAGTTCATGAAGCTACTATATAAATACATCAGAGTTAATTAGGATACAATAGGAATACCAAGATACAACAGGAGTAACTGTGAGGAATGCGGATTACGGATCTTAAGGCTAGGAATAACACTAGAGGGGGTGAATACTGTTTTTAAGAAATTACTAAATCTTTTTGAGTTATTGTTGATTTGTACACAAATGTATGCAATATTCAGACATAGATATAATCACAGATGCAAAAATAAAGTAAATGCAGTAAAGGAAAGAACACTCCAGATTTTATACTGGTTCGGGGTTACCCTACATCCAGTCCCGCACAACTAAGTACGGATTTCCTTTCAAAAGCAATTCAACAATTACAACCCTCGGTTTCAAGGCTACGAGGTACACCCTCCAGAATCACAATCCTTTGGGTAGACATACTTGATTTCTAGGGCAACAAGTTCACCCAATTGATTTCCAAGGCTACAATCACACCTTTTCTCGCTAGATAAATTACAAAGAAGCCTATAACTTTGAATAGCACTTAGATCTTGTTGAGATAGTGATAGAGAATCAAACCAGAGATTATCTAGTTAGATTCAATGTTGATTTCGGCAGAGTAATGATAGGATTTTGATTAAGAAAATGTGGAAGAAGAAGAGAAGTGAAAAACCAGAAAAACTGATCTTAAATTCGTTGAAACTAACCCCTATTTATAGAAGAACAACAGACATGTCTATTCGTGAAAGGTTATGGCGAATAGACACTTCTTTTGAAATTTGAATTTTGAATTATAATTGACACTATGTCGACATGGTCACCATGGGTATGTCGACATCCCAAAGCAATTTTTGAAGTTTTGTTTTTCTTTGAAAATAACCTTTATCTTATATTAAAACTATTTTAAACTTTATAAATATACTTGTTGCTGCTTGGAATATTAGGGGTGCTCATAACTCTGAGAAACTTGACCACGTCAAATCTATCATTCATGAACATAACATCAAAATCTTTGCCATTTTGGAAACCAAGCTCTCTCTTCCTTTATCCATCAGAGCAGCAAACTACATTAATCCTTCCTGGGATTTCAATCACAACTTGAATGAAGCCCCTTATGGTCGTATCCTTGTTGTTCATGATCCTTCAGTTTTCTCCCTCAATCATATTCTCTCCTCCACGCAAATGATCCACTTCCATGCTGTCTATCTGCCTTCTCAGCTATCCTTTTATATAACCTTTATTTATGCGCATAATGCTGTTGCCTCCAGGCAACCTCTTCTCAACATCCTCCCTTCATTACGTCAAAGCTCCCATCCTTGGCTTGTGTTAGGGGATTTTAACTGCTGCCTGAACCTCTCTGATAGGTTTGGTGGTCTGCCGTTGTTGCCTAGGGACATTGCTCCTTTAAACATATCACTTTCTGACTCTGGTCTACAACCTGTTGTACGCACTGGCGTGCCATTTTCATGGAATAACAGAAGTCGTTCTGGCGCGCGTACTTTCTCCAATATTGATCACTCATTTTGCAATTCAGCAGCCTTCTCTCTCTGGCCTTCCCTTTCTTCTTTCATGCCTCACCCTATCTTATCTGACCATTCCCCCCTCATTCTTACTCTTTCTAGTATGGCTTATGTAGGAAAGAGGGCTTTTAAATTTTATAATGCATGGGTTTCTGACCCTGAGTATAATAATATTATAACATCTGCTTGGTCTATTAATGTATATGGCAATCCAATGTTTGTTCTTTGCAGGAAGTTGAGAGCTACTAGGAAAGCTCTCCAACATTGGGCTCGTGAAAAATATGGTGATGGTACAAATCAAATAAAGAATATCAAAGCTCAGTTGAAACATGCTCAAGACATGCTTATTGAAGATCCTACCAACCTTATCCTTGCTCAGAATGAATCCAATCTTTTTCTCCGGCTCAATGATGCTCTTAATTCTGTGGCAAGTATGAGGAAGCAGCAGTTTCATCAGAAGTGGGTTGCTGAGGGGGATAGAAATACAAAATTTTTTCATGCTTCTATCAAAGACAAGCGTGCTAGAGACCGTATTACCACGCTATGGGATGAAGCTGGAAATCTTCTTAATTCTGCTGGGGAGATTGACAGTTATCTCCTTCAGTCCTTCTCTGATCTTCTTGGTAACAGCTCTGACTTTACGCCTGATCTTGAAATTCTCAATAATATCCCCGTTCCCAAGTTGCAAGATGACATGAGGGTCATGCTTGTTGCCAAAGTTACTGACCCTGAAATCAAAAAAGCTTTGTTTTCCATGAAATCGAGCTCCTGTGGTGGGCCAGATGGTTTTAACATCATGTTCTATAGGAGTAGCTGGGAACTTGTTAAAACTGATTTTTTGGCGGCTGTCCATAATTTCTTTGACAAATTTAAGTTGTTGCGAGAAGTTAATGAAACTAACCTTGTCCTTGTCCCTAAGGTTAGACCCAGTATTAATGCAGCATCTTTCAGACCTATATCGTGCTGTAACATTGTTTATAAATGCATATCAAAAATCCTTGCTTCTCGGCTTGTCCAAGTTCTGTCAACAATTATATCGCCAAACCAATCTGCCTTCATTCCTTCAAGAAACATTCTTGATAATGTGATGTTAGCTCATGAACTAATTAATGGCTATGGTAGAAGTCAGATTTCCCCTCGTGCCATGATGAAGCTTGACTTAAGTAAAGCCTATGATAGTTTGCAATGGTCTTCCATTGTTCGAATTATGTCAGCAATGGGATTTCCAAAAGTTTTTGTGGCCTGGGTGTATGTTTGCATTTCCAGTCCTACTTACTCTCTTTGTTACAATGGTTTAACAAATGGGTACTTTAGAGGGAAACAAGGCGTGAGGCAGGGGGACCCAATATCATCATATTTATTTATCATTGTCATGGAGGCTCTCACTAGTATGCTATCCTCCAAGTATGATGATAGAAGTGTTTTGTATCATCCTAAATGCCAACCCCTTCACATTTCATCTCTTTTCTTTGCTGATGACATAATGATCTTCACCAAGCCTACTGATCAATCCATTCAACAAATTCTAGATATTTTGAACTCATTCTACAGAGCCACTGGCCTTAAGCTGAACTCCTCCAAATCCCAGATTCTTATTGCCGGTATGAACAGCGTCGATAGGTTAAGAATTGAGGTTTTGTCTGGTCTTCAACCTATGTGTAATAATATGACATATTTAGGCCTTCCTTTGTGCACCTCGCGAGTTACCAAATCTGCTTGCCTTCCTCTCTTTGATAAGATCACAAACAGGTTGTCTTCTTGGTCAACTAAATTTCTATCTATGGCTGGAAGACTTGTGTTGATTAAAGCTGTTTTTTTCTCGATGACTGTTTACTGGGCCAGATGCTTCATTCTTCCTTCCAAGCTCCTTCACATGATCAGAGCTGCCATGATGAGATTCCTTTGGACTGGTACCATTCATAATAGGAAGATTATTCCTGCTCCCTATTCTGCTTTGGAAAGGCCATTAAGAAAAGGTGGCCTTGGAATCAAAAATATCAAGCTTTGGAATATTGCTGCTATTAGTACTCATGTCAATGCCATCTTAGTCAAGAAGGATAGTCAGTGGGTGAAGTGGACCTTGAGATATCATATTAAGGATAAAGAGTTTTGGACCATGGAAGTTGCTCAAGGTAGTAGTTGGATATGGCGGAAAATTATGAGCATTCGTCCGTTATTACTTCCACTGCTAAAATTCAATTTATCCCCTAACAGTACTGTGAGCTTTTGGAAGGATCCTTGGGTTAATTATGGTTGTGTCTTATCTTCTCTTTTGTCATCTCATGATCAAGAGCAATCCGGAATTGGTTCCAACGCTAGAGCTATTAATTATATAGCTGATGGGAAATTGAATGCTCCGCATACTAGTAATCAAACTGTTAATAACCTGTGGAGAAATATGGCTAATTTCACTGTTATTACTGCTAATGAACATTCTCTTTCCTGGAGGGGTAAACCTCATAGCATCAGTATGGTCTACAACCTCCTTGCTAATGATGGGGAGTTGCCTGATTCCTTATGGGCCAAAGTGGTTTGGACAAATTTTTCGATTTGCTCTGATAATATGTTGTTCTGGAAGGCAATTAACAAAGCTTTGTTGACAAGGGATAAGCTTGTGGCTGTTGGTATGAATGTGGTCAACCTTTGTGTGTTTTGCAATTTATCCCCTGAATCTGTTGATCATATTCTTTTTGAGTGCAGCTATCTTGTTAATATGTGGTTATCTTTAATGAATAAAGCTGGGGTTGATGGTATTCATGGTGTCTCCACTGCTGATTGGTCAGTTCTTCGCAAAGCAACTAGATGGAGATCCAGTCGAAGGGATATTGTTTTTTTCGTTCTGAAATTATACATACGCAATGTTTGGATTGAAAGAAATAAGCGTTGCTTCCAAGCCGTGGTTCTGCCAGCTTCGAATTTATGGCACAAGTTGATGAGAGAGATCAAGTTTGGTTTATGTGTGTCTGGCCATTGTTTCGCCCCACATCAGGTTGACCTGTGGCGTTAGCCCGCTTCAGTTGTGCTTGGCATTTCTTGTGCTTGGCCTGTTCTTGTTTCTGTTGTGGTTTTGCTTCCATTGTGTTGTTTTCTCTCTTTTCTCTGTTTTTTGTTTGTGATTGTTCGTATTTTTCTTTCTTTTAGTTCCTTCATGTTTATGTTGCTGTAGTTTTCTCTTTTTCCCTGTTTCAATAAATCTGG
Organism: Allium fistulosum; assembly: GCA_030737815.1. NCBI lineage: Eukaryota > Viridiplantae > Streptophyta > Magnoliopsida > Asparagales > Amaryllidaceae > Allium > Allium fistulosum. Next base: position 405,236,839 of record CM060908.1, on the reverse strand, counting down.
TAGGGGTCCAGTCAACCTCGCTGTCTATTCCAAAAAAATACATAGATGAATATAAAGAATAATATATATAAAATTTTACTATAATTTTATATTTAAATCTAAGTACAAATATATTATAATTAAAAGATAGTTTAAAACAACCGAAGTTTAAAAACAAGAATATGTAAGGCTAAAACATTTTTTTGAAAATTATTTTGAAAAGATAATTTTTAAGGCTAAAACGTTTTGAAAAACAATTTTGAAAATCATTCTGAAGTAGTTTTGAAAATCATTTTGAAGTAGTTTTGCAAGCTTCTTCCTGCAGAGTATCTCATCATGACAGGACTCGAGAACTTGTACAAAACCAGGATGTTCGTGGGTTTGTAAGCCACTTGTCGTAGGTTTGTAAGCTACTTGTCGTGGGTTTGTAAGCCACTAAAAAGGTAGAAATGGGTTCCATCCCAAAAGAAAAATGGAGTGAAGATTTCAGTGCTATTGTGAAGTTTTAACATAATTCTAGACTCAATACTTATCTTGAAATCTTGAACTCTTGATAGTCTTGATACTCATGAGTCTTCAATCTTGATATTTTGAATCTCTATACTGTACAATCTTCATTCTTTGTACCTGCATGGTTAAATCCTGCATATACATATATATCTAAACTATCATGTTAGTATTTATATTTTATAATCTTATTCTAAGGTTGTTGTCATCAAATTCATCATCTCATGGACTAACAATCTCCCCCTTTTTGATGATGACAACCTTTGTTTATAAAATATTACTTCTATCCTATTGACTCCCCCTAAATCTAATAACTCCCCCTTAATCTATGTCTAACTCTCCTATTTTATATTTCTACCCCTTTGTCATCAACAAAAACAAACAAACTCTAAACTATATAACTCCCCCTCATTCTTGTACTCAAGTACCTGCATTAATAAACTATATAATAGAGTATATAAGAAATAACTATACTTATAGACATGATATTCAATCAACGATTATAAATATATTAATGTATATTTATACAATCATCAAACCACACCAATGTATAAATCAAAACAACCAATTTAAATCAAAACAATCAAGTCAAACAAAGTAATAAAGCAAACAAATTAAACATTATGGGGAACTTCCACCCATCCTTCTTCTCCGAAAATAGGATCTGCTTTGATGGCATCCTAATTTTCATTGTCATTTATGAGAGAGACAGGAGGATGTGCTTCGTTATCATTCTTGGGCAGGGAAAAAATCATCCATCGAATTGCATCGAAATGCCTTTCTTGCTCCTTGATCATCTACATTTGACTCAACTCTAAGTGTCGCTGGTTACGAAAAATGAACGAGAGAATATTCTTGAATGAATTAAGAGTTTCTTCAAGATTATCGGATAAGTTATGAATTGGATTAGCCATTTTTGAAGTTGAGAGAAGAATGAGAGATAGAATAGATATGAAATAATATTCAGTAATGATTTCTGGAAGAAATGGTATTTATAGGTGTAGAAATTCGTTTGAAATGAATAGACATATGGTAGTTATTCAAATTTCAAATTCAAAATGAATTGTCATTTCTGACCAGTATATGTCGACATGGTCAAGGGGGGTATGTCGACATACTACAGTGAATTTTGATGGTAATTTTGACTTTGTGAATAATTGTGTATATATATAAATTTATATAATATACTAACATTTATTCAAGAGATAAGATAAGATAGATACCATAAAGGAATTTCAATTTCATTGCATAATAGGATAATACAATGATTAAACATAAAGAACTACATACACACTCAAATTAAAACAAACTTAAACTAATTCGATATGATATGAAGATATAGAACTAGTTAGAGGATGATGAAGATGAAGATAATCCAAGTTTCTTGCTGACTTTGGAGAAAAACTTGTTCATCTTAGATGATATTTTGTCCAATTTCTTACTAACGGATCTTTTAAGAACCCGTTGATTCTCAACAATAACCTTTTGGTTTTCGAGAAGGGTTTTGTTGGTAGGATTGGAGGGATATTCAATACTTTCTAGGGATGTTTCTCCTTCTTCTTCTTCTTCTTCTATTTCCGTTTCATCCCTTTCTTCTTCTTCTTCCTCTTCCATTTCTTCATGAGCCAAACGCTCTTCCTTTTCGGCAAGAGTTTCATAAGGTTGAAAAACATATGAGATTTTCATGAGAGAAATGTTTGAGATATTAAAAACTTTTCTTGAAATAAATTCTTCTCCATTGAAATTTACTCCAAAATAGTTGAAAATCCGAGTAAGGTAAATTCCATGATATAAAGTGTTTTCTCCCAATTCAAAATTTTTAGGACGAAGTTCATCCAAAATAACTTGCGCCCAATTGATATCATAATTTCCGAAAATAGCAAAGAGTGCTTTGCACACTTTTGAAGTAGGATTGTTAAAATTTCCCGATCTTTGGGTCAAAGTATGTTGTAAAAGAAGATTGACAATTCTTGTTTTAGGACGAAAATTTCGATTTTTAAATTCAAAGTTTTCTTCTTCTTCAAAAATATAATGAAATGTGTCACGATCATGTTCATCGATTTGAAAACTAGAAAGATCCATTCCCGTATTCTTACAATTGAGAATGGTACCCAAAAGATCACAATTTAAAACAATTCTAGTGCCTTTGACACTACTCCAAATTTCATTATCATTTCTTTCATAAAATTCTCGATTGAGATTTGCATAGAAAATTCTAACAAGATTTGGGTAACAAACAAAATCATTTTGAGAAGAATCAACAAGACTAAGAATTTGATTGTTTGCAAAAAGAGTATCAATTTCATAAGAAGCAAAATCTTGAAAAATAGCAAACTTTCCAGGATGGACTTTTCCATAGTTAGCATAATTGATGTATGCTTTTATTACCTCCGGATTATTGAGGAGTTGCTTTCAAGTTTCTGGAAAGTCTCATGGTGGAGGGGTTGCTTGAAGAAGGCATTAAAGTAGAGAGTAGAGAGCTTGGAGTTTTGAAGAGAGAGTTTGAATTTGAAAATGAAAGTGAAAAATTGTGATAAAAGATAGTGACTAAATAGATTTTTGAAAGACATGTTCTCTGGTCAAAAGATGCCTTTTCAGAGTTTTTAATGAAGTGAAAAGATGGAGGGAAATTCAACCATTTGAATTCAAATTTTGAATTTCAAACTTTGTACCCATGTCGACATCATGGTAGGGACCATGTCGACATGTGCCTATGAATTTCTAAGATTTATTTTTCCTAAGAATTCTAATATATATATATACTTTTATTCTAATGTCTATATATATATATCTGGAGTATTCTTATAGTATATTCCAGAAAATATTATATTAAAAATAATAATAAAAATTTAAAATAAATTTAAAATTCAATCAACACACCAATTCAAAATCAATCAATCAAGCAATCAAGCAATCAATCATCTAATTCTAAGCATGCAATTTCAATCAATTGTATTGTAAATGTGTACCTTTTTCTGAATCCGTTTCCTTGAATTTGTTGAAGTCGTGAACTGCCGTGAAACACAAATTTGAGTTATCTGTCTTCTGATCATCATCGCTTGAGAATGAGTCTGAGTCATCTAGAGTAGCAGTAAATGCACGCTTCCGTTTCTTTACTAAATCATTGTTTATATGAGGATTCTGCCTTTCTGGATATGGACAGTCTCTTTTGATATGGCCTGGTTCATCACAGTTGAAGCATTTGACATTGTTTGGCACTGCATTCTGATTTCCAGAATTCTTATAGTTGTTTTTCTTGAGATTATTCATCTTTCTGTATTTCATAAATTTCAGAAAATTCCTGGTCATAAATGCTATCTCTTCATCATTATCACTGCTTGAGTCTGATCCGTCGGTTAATGCATTGAATGCCATTGATTTCTTTTCAGATGCTTTGCTTTCTCTTATCCCAATCATTTGAACTTCAAACGACACTAGATTTCCAATCAATTCTTCTATCTTTAAAGTACTGATGTCATTTGCCTCTTCAATTGCAAGTGTCTTTTGGTCCCATTCTAGAGTGAGAGAATTTAAAAATTTTCTGACTTTATCTTCTTCCGAAAATTCCTTTCCTAAGGATATTAAAGAATGCACAATATCTTGAAATCGACTATACATATCTGAAATAGACTCATTAGTATTCATTTTAAATAACTAAAACTGATTTGTGAGCATGGAAATTTTGGTCTGTTTAACTTTGCTTGTTCCTTCGTGAGTCACTTGCAAAGTTTTCCAGATTTCATATGCAGACTTACAAACTGACACTCTATTAAATTCATTTCTTTCAAGTGAACAAAATAGAATATTCATTGCTTTAGAATTATTTTGTGCAACAGTCTTTTGCTCAGTGGTCCACTGTGCAAAATTAGTTGTGGGTTCAGAATATTCAGTTTGTGTGATATTCCAAGTATCTAATCCTACAGATTGTAAATATATTTTCATCCTACATGCCCAATATGCATAGTTACTGCCAATAAAAAGTGGTGGTATGGCAGTAGACTGACCTTCTACAAATGAACTAGTGACATGAATACTAGTGTTAATAACAGTACCAGTGTTGGTAGCCATTTTGAAAACATTTCAAAAATCAGATTATGAAACTTTTGAAAACCTTGCTCTGATACCAAATGTGAGGAATGCGGATTACGGATCTTAAGGCTAGGAATAACACTAGAGGGAGGGTGAATAGTGTTTTTAATAAATTACTAAATCTTTTTGAGTTATTGTTGATTTGTACACAAATGTATGCAATATTCAAACACATATATAATCACAGATGCAGAAATAAAGTAAATGCAGTAAAGGAAAGAACACACCGGACTTTATACTGGTTCGGGGTTACCCTACATCCAGTCCCGCACAACTAAGTACGGATTTCCTTTCAAAAGCAATTCAACAATTACAACCCTCAGTTTCAAGGCTACGAGGTACACCCTCCAGAATCACAATCCTCTGGGTAGAGATACTTGGTTTCCGAGGCAACAAGTTCATCCAATTGATTTCCAAGGCTACAATCACACCTTTTCTCGCTTGATTGATTTCCAAGGCTACAATCACACCTTTTCTCGCTAGATAGATTACAAAGAAGCCTATAACTCTGAATAGCACTTAGATCTTGTTGAGATAGTGATAGAGAATCAAACCAGAGATTATCTAGTTAGATTCAATGTTGATTTCGGTAGAGTAATGATAGGATTTTGATTAAGAAAATGTGGAAGAAGAAGAGAAGTGAAAAACCAGAAAAACTGATCTTAAATTCGTTGAAACTAACCCCTATTTATAGAAGAACAACAGTCATGTCCATTCGTGAAAGGTTATGGCGAATAGACACTTCTTTTGAAATTTGAATTTTGAATTTTAACTGACACTATGTCAACATGGTCACCATGGGTATGTCGACATCCCAAAGCAATTTTTGAAGTTTTGTTTTTCTTTGAAAATAATCTTTATCTTATATTAAAACTATTTTAAACTTTATAAATATACTTGACTATAGATAAAATACATAGATGAATATAAAGAATAATATATATAAAATTTTACTATAATTTTATATTTAAATCTAAGTATAAATATGTTATAATTAAAAGACAGTTTAAAACAACCGAAGTTTAAAAACAAGAATATTTAAGGCTAAAACATCTTTTTGAAAATTATTTTGAAAAGATAATTTTTAAGGCTAAAACATTTTGAAAAACAAATTTGAAAATCATTCTGAAGTAGTTTTGAAAATCATTTTGAAGTAGTTTTGCAAGCTTCTTCCTGCAGAGTATCTCATAATGACAGGACTCGAGAACTTGTACAAAACCAGGATGTTCGTGGGTTTGTAAGCCACTTGTCGTAGGTTTGTAAGCTACTTGTCGAGGGTTTGTAAGCCACTAACAAGGTAGAGATGGGTTCCATCCCAAAAGAAAAATGGAGTGAAGATTTCAGTGCTATTGTGAAGTTTTAACATAATTCTAGACTCAATACTTATCTTGAAATCTTGAACTCTTGATAATCTTGATACTCATGAGTCTTCAATCTTGATATCTCGAATCTCTATACTGTACAGTCTTCATTCTTTGTACCTGCATGGTTAAATCCTGCATATACATATATATCTAAACTATAATGTTAGTATTTATATTTTATAATCTTATTCTAAGGTTGTTGTCATCAAAACCATCATCTCATGGACTATCAGTAACAGTATGATAATCAGGTACAACTCAGAATACAACTGGAATCAATTTGATAACAAAATGAATAGATATCTGGATCTTCAAAGCAAAACTCCAGCTCCAAAGGTGAGCCTCAAATGCTGTATCACTCAGTCTGACCCGAGCGTAAAGCATAACACAAAACACTCGAGTCAGAACATACATACTTATACAATGTAAACCAACTCAAGTGAACTGTAATAAAGGTACAAGTAACTTAAAGAATGCTTGGGATCGCCCATTCTTTAAGGATCCGTTAAACTATCTACTATGTAGTAATATTCGCTACTATAATAATGTCTAATATAAAATAAACATACTTTTAAATAGCATTAAGGCTTTACATTTTCCACCTTAACACGTAATAGTCCCAGTAGTCTATCCAGTATTAGCATACTCCCAAAATGGGGGCTACCCTCGATACTCCACAGGCTACGGGAGAAATCATAACTCGTAGTAAAGCTCAATATGGTAACTGACACGGCACAACTAGGCAATGCCAGGGTAGATATACCAATTACGCATCCGGGCTGGCGGTGACGCATAGCAGCCACTACCGCCCACCTCGAACAACACTCCCAAATCAAAGGGTGCACCCAATCAATCACAAGGTAACAGAATGGTATCGAAGAAGTGTGTCCGATCAGAGGTGCTACCTCATTGGCCCATCAATCGCTCCTGTTTTAGCCACTTTATGCCAACTCACGGGAGTTGGGTCCACTCATATACCTTTAGGATCGTCGCCACCATCCTACTTCATTCTGGAAACTCCACCGCGTACACAGTTGTCAAAGTGGTTTTCGGTATTGACAGAGAGTATGTCCATATCCGATCCCGGTCTCTTTAACAACGAATCGTTATTATACCCCGTGGTTATAATTTTAAAATAATATTTTATACTTCAAAATAGAATATCATTTCAAATCCAAATCTTTATCAAAATAAAGATTAAATCAATTCCAAACCATTTCAACATATTTAAAATATCATATATTTCAAAACTTCATTTCAAATCATTTTAATATACCAAAATATCATATCTTTTCAAAACTTCATTTCAAATCATTTTAATATATCTAAACATCATATCATTTCAAAACTTCATTTCAAATCATTTATTTGAGTTCAAATCCAAATATTCAGCTTTAAATACCTTTTAAATTCAAAGATATCATTCATTTATTATCATTTCAAGTCACCTTTTAAATAGTTTATATTTCAATCAAAATAATTCATTTAAACCATTTAAAAGTGTAATTATTATACTTTCAAAACAAGTATTCAATTTCCAAAGTTTTAAACTAATCTGAGTTCATTTACTAAGTTAAAAACCATAAACATTGAAAATTTCAGTCTTTCACAGCATTCAGAAAAAGCTGTTATAAGTTATTCTTGAAAACATTTTTAATTTAGCAAAGACAGCATTTTAAAACTGCTGTTAAATCTCAGTTTTGTTGCAATTTAGTTTAAAACAACAAAGACAGCATTTCCAGAAATGCTGTAATAGCTCAGGTTTCAAATTAAAGGTTTTAATTAAATTCAGCAAAGACAGCAGACCACTACAGCATTTACAGAACTGCTGTAATAGGCCTTTATTAAGTTTTTAGCCTTTTAATTTACTACAGCAACTACAGCATTTCAGAACTGCTGTAATAGCCTCTTTATAAAGCTTTTAGTTTATTTACAGAAACCATGGCATTTCTAAATGCTATTAAAAGTATTTTTCAGATTTTAGTGTACTTACAGCAAATAATAAACTTCAATTTAAACCATTTAAACATTATAAAAAATCATATTTTAACATTCAAAAATGTTCAATAAAAATACTCTTTTAACTTATGATTTTTATAAAGTAATTTTTACAATAAAATCCAACTTCCAATAAATCACTCATTAAATTCAAGTGTATAATTTTCCAAATTTTGCATTTGACAATTTATTAACACTTACATTTAAATTACCATTTCACACATTAAACTAAACTTCCAATTTATTTAATTAATTTAAACCCTTAATTAAAACCAAATTTCACATTTCCAAGTCAAGTTAAAATTTAAATTTTCACATTTAAGCCTTCATTCATTTAACCTTTTTAGTTCATAGAAAAATCAAAAATACTTTATCAAGTCATTTAAATTCAAATTTAAATCAAATTATCATATTTCCCATTTTCCAAATAAAATTAAATTTCCCTTTTATTCATAACTTAAATTCACTTTTACCAAAATCCAAATTTCCAAACTTAAGTTATATTTCAAAATTTTCAATTTAACCATTTATTTATTTACATTTTTAACTTATAGAAAAATCATAATTTCTTTATTTAACAATTTAAAATCTATTTAAATCAAATTTCCATAAAATTTTCACTTTTAGAATACTTAAAAATAATTCAAAACACTTTGAAAATTAACTAGGGGTCTGTATATAGTTTTCTAACCTAGGTCAAGTGATACAGATATGTATCATTTCAATCCATAGTTTACAAAGAAAAATCCGGGTTCTATCATTTCAAACCCGCAATCCCAAGTCAAAATAAATTAAATAAAACCGTTCAGGCCTATCATTTCAGCCCATAACAATTTTTTTCCTATTCTAAAGTCCGTTCGGGTATGTATCATTTCAACCCATAGTGATTCTATACTAACAGGGAACTTGCAGTGTGATAAACAGACATAAATGAACAGTTAACCATATATAGCAGTAATAGATGATGTGATAGATAAATAAACAGGTTTAACATCATATAATATATAACATAAGCAGGTATAACATAATATAATAATTCTACACTTTCACTTGCTATCAATTCACAGTGGTATAAGTACAAATGTCAGGCGTGATTACTCACGTTTTTACGCTGGAGTTAGCGATAAAACACACAGAATAGATTCCAGAAAGCACGACAAGCACGATACAGCACGACTTTTGATTTGAATGAATAGAGAGCCTTGATATTTATCTTGTAAACAATAACCAAAACAAGACAATATACACATAAATATTCAACACAAAACAATGTTGAAACAATGAAGATAAGAAGCAACAAAGGAATAGAATGACTTGACCATGCTTTCACCATTTATGTGCTCGACCTAGGGGTCTTGTAGTTCAGCCCTGACATCATTTGGCTCAGCCATGATCAGGTCTAGACCTGAAATACTCATCCAATGGTCAGCAAAAAGAAGGCAAAACAATGGAATGATGATGGTAGGAGTTACACCTGAAGAAGACAAAGAGTCAACGCCAAAAGGAGTGGTTTTGGTGCACACTAGGCTCGGCCTAGTCATTGTTTGGGCTCGGCCATGCTTGCTCCAGATCTGGACAGAGGTCAAGTGATGGCCAAGGTGAAATATGGAGGAGATAGTGAAGATAGGCTTGGCTATGTTGTGTTTTGTGGAAATTTTTGCAAAGTTTGTGGTGCTTTGGTCATATGGAGGTCACGGCCTGAGGTGGTGGTCAGAGGAGAGGCTGATGTTTTCTGTGGCTGGTGATGGTGGAGAGGATGATGGAGATGAAGGTGGTAGAGGCCTAGCATAGCACAAGAAAGGTCAAGTCAAAATCAATGAGAAAGTGAAGAAAAGAAGAGGAAAGAAGCCATTAAACTTACAAAAAATTTCAGAAATGGAATGGCCGATTGAAGATGGATGTTGAGATGTTTTTTTCACGTGAAAAATGAATAGAAAAGTGTACGTCTACAATAAGATGAAGAACGGCCAAGAAAAGGAAGAGGCAGGAAAAGGAAGAGACACGGGAAAAGGAAAAGGTTTTTGACTCTTTGAATTTCCAATTTCTTTTAAATTGAAATAAACCAAATACAATTCAGAAAATAATATAAAATACTGAACAAAATAAAATGAAAAAGAAAATAAATAAATAATTTAAAGAAAAATATAAAATAAATAAGAAAATAGCTATTATATTGAAACTAGCATTTAAAAATATAAACAATGTACACTTAACATTGGAAAATTATAACAACACTTTAAAATGTTTTAAAAATAAAATTATATACATAACATGTCATATATACATATTAGAACATGATTTGACAACAAAATATTATATAAAAATAAATAAACAATTTTATTAAATAAATCAATTTACATACAATATTGTAAAAACCATAACTTTCACAATATAAATCGGATTTCAACGAAACGAAAAGCAGTATTCTTAAAATTTTATTTATTTTCATAATAAAAGATAAAATTCAAAAATTCAAATATTTAAATTTTAAATTTAAAAGTCAAAGTTTGACCATATTGACCAAAATTCACATTTCCGGAAAATATTCTATTTATTCTTGTTTGGAATTATAATTCACATACAAATCAAAATTTATATTTGAAATAACAAAATTATCTAATTTAAATAAATAAAATAAAGTTTTTAAATCAGGAAATTAAATTAAAGTAATTAAAATATATAATTAAAATAATCACAAAATACAGGGTTGTTACAATTACTAATGACATTTGTTCTGGAATCAGGATAATAAAGGCGTAGAAGCACCAACTCTTGACCCGATAGTGATAACAGTTGGGATTGGATCGGCAGTTGTGCACCGAATTTTGATTGACAATGGAAGTTTGGTAAACATCCTTTTCTGAAAGACGTTTGACTAGATGAAGATTAGCATGAACGATGTGACCATTTACAAAACAAATATTCAGGGATTTACAGGTGAACCTAAACAGGTGGTTGGAACAATTGACCTACTTGTATTACTCGACAAAGGATAACGAAGGGTGGTTCTCATCCAAACCTTCATGATCGTTGACGAGTATTATGCTTATAATTCTTTCTTGGGCCGACCAACCCTTGCTGATTTTAGAATCGCTTTGCCTCCATGGTGTCTGACGATGAAATTCTCAATGAAGAATGGAATACAAGTAGTAATAGGAAACCAAAGTGCTGCAAGTGAATGCTATGTTGCTGAATTACATGAAGATAAATGCCGAGAAAAGGGAAAGAATGTTGGGAAGACTCTCCACATTTAGGAATCGCAAGCATAGGAATTACAGAAGCGCCTTTGGCTTGGGGACTATAGTCGCTTCAACAAGGCTATGGACCCTAGAAAGAAGAGTTCAAGGGAAGTGCAGGCTGTACCGGTAGATATTACAGTGGTTGTCCCTATTTACATGGATGACCCAACCTGGGTCCTAAAAGTAGGTACGAAGCTTGGAATTAAGATCCGAAAGGAATTGATAAATTTTCTTCATGCCAATCTGGACGTGTTCGCTTGGACACATTCTAATATGTGTGGGATATCAACGGAGATAGCGTATCACGCTCTTAACATTGATCCCAAGTTCATGCCAGTGAGGCAGAAAAGAAGCAGCCTGAGTCTGTAGCGATCCGCTGCACTAAAGGAAGAAGCGGATAAACTGTTGGCCAACGGCTTCATCCATGATGCAACATATCCTGAGTAGGTGTCAAACCCTGTGTTGGTCCGAAAATAGAACAGGAAGTGGTGAACTTTTATTGACTCCTTAGATTTGAACAAAGCCTGCCCGAAGGATAACTTTTCATTACGTAGAATCAACCAGCTTGTTGATGGAACTGCGGTGCATGAACTGCTCTAGTTCATGCCTACTAAGGGTACAACCAGATTATGATGCATGAACAAGATCAAGAGAACATCGGTTTCATCATCGACTTGGGACTATCTTATTATCGCGTAATGTCGTTCGGTCTGAAGAATGCCGGAACTACTTACCAGAGACTGGTAAATACAATGTTCAAGAACCAAATCAGATGAAGATGGAAGTGTATGTGGATGACATGCTAGTGAAGTCGTAAGTGTCTAGAAATCATCTAGATGATCTCTCTGAGATGTTTGAGATCCTTTGGAAGTACAAAATGAATTTGAACCCACTTACATGTTCATTTGGAGTCGCTTCAGGAAAGTTTCTTAGTTTTATTTTGAATGCAAGGGGCATTAAGGCCAATCTGGAGTCGATTGACACCTTACAAAATGCCAAAGCCCCAACCATGAAGAAGGAATTAGAAAGCTTAAGTGGAAAGATTGCTGCATTGAGCCGATTCATCTCCAGAATGATGGATAAGTGTATATTGTTCTTTGATGCATTAAAGAAGGGTAAGAAAAACTTCGAATGGAATCAGGACTTCCAAACAACTTTCGAGGAATTACTACGACATATGGAGACACCACCGGTTCTGTCTAAACAGGTGGACGGTGAGGACTTGTTCATTTACTTGGCAGTCTTTGCCCATGCACTAAGCGTAGCACTTGTGTGAGAGGAAGCTAGGGTTCAATGACTGTTCAAATACATTAGCAAGCGATTCACCGATAGATCAGCCCTTGAAACAGGTACTGTATCGATCTGAGACTTTGAGGCGACTTCTAAAGTGGAATATCGAGTTGATCCTATATGATGTGACATATCATCCCCGAAGAGCGATTAACGGACAAGCACTGGCTGAACTCGTCGCCAAATTCATATTCGAGATGACGAGGAAGAGGGCACAACGGTCATGGTATCCCACTGAAAATTGTTCGTTGCCAATGCGTCAAACGAATTCTGCTCAAGAGCGGGAGTTGTGCTTGAAACTCCCGAAGGACGATCAATATGCTATGCTCTCAAGCTAAAATGTCATACTACTAACAATGAGGTAGAATATGAGGCGTTGATAGTAGGATTGAAGATTGTGAAGGAATTGGGAATGAAGACTTTGCATATCTCAACCGACTCCAAACTAATCGTCTGCCAGGTCAGAAGGGAATATCAAGCTAAGGGCGCGAAACTTGCCCCTTACTTGTCGAAAGCCTTAGAGCTTCTAAATGAAATCGAACACTATACGATATCTCACATTCCCAGAGAGGAGAATACGAAGGTCGATTCCTTAGCCAAACTAGCTAGTTCTGGAGAAGCGTAGCTAAGGGGATTGGTTCCAGTAAAAGTATTTATGGGTTGTGGAATTATGGATCTTAAAGCTAATTAAACACTGGATGGGGTAAATAGTGATTTCTAACTTTTGTAAATCTTTTTAAATTTCTTTCAAGTTTGATATTAAATCTCAAATTAAAAACACAGAATTATACTATTAAACGGTCACAGATGCAATCACAGATAAAAATAAAAGCATTAAAGCAAAGCAAAAAGTTAGAGAGATGACACTAGGGATTTTATATTGGTTCAGATTTCTCCTACATCCAGTGCCATACAGTTGCTTGCACAAATTTCTTTTCAAATGCCAATCTTTAAATGGGCCGAAGCAAACCCAATTACAGTCTCGATTCCGAGGCTACGGGACACACCCTTCTGAATTTCCAAGCTTAGGGAGCACCCACTTGATTTGGACGGGCTACAAGCACACCCACTTAGATTTTTGAGGTACTAAGCGAAACTCCTTTATTTGAATGGGCTATAAGCACACCCAAGCAAATACAAATAGAGTTTGATGGTTTTTCTAAAGACAATTTCTTGAACTTTAGATACAACGGATCCTATAGCCTCTTGGATAACACTTTGACCTTTGATTTGAGAGAGAGATGATTCCAAAACAGTATGAAAGTGGTAGTGAACTAATACAATGAAGTTTGAATTAATTCAATATGATTTTTAAGAGAATAAAGTATATTTTTAATGAAGTTTCAAGAGAGTAAGATGAGGGACAAAATAAGTTAATAACTATCATAAAATTCGCTTGAAGTCCTTTTTATATTGTGAATAAACAGACGTGTCCGTTTGCGAAAAGTTGTGATGAATAGACACTTCTTTCAAAATTTGAAAAATCATTTGGCGACATGTATGTCGACATATCATCTGGGCATATGTCGACATATGCATGTTAAATTTGAAAACTTGTTTCTTTTTAAAATGTTTGAAAATCCTATACTTTGTAAAATAATTTGATACTTTGTAAAATGGTTTAAACATAGTTTACAAACATTTTTAACATTGAAAAACTTTTATAAAATATTTATAAATATATTTTGACAATTTATTTTGTTTTAAAAATATAAAAGATAGAAAAATAAGAGATAGAAATCAAAGATTCCTACCTGGGATATTAACAATATACTATGACTCTATACGTTATATTATAGCCTTGACATCTTCATATCTTGGTCTTTGTACTCATGAGTCTTCATGACCATTTCTTGAGTCTTTATACCGTACAGTCTTCGATTCAACAACTGTGTATTATCCTGCACTATATACTATATAACTTGTTCAAAACATTAGTATCTATATTTTATAAGAATGTATATTGTTGTTATCAAAGTTGTTATCATCAAAATCAATAACCAAGGTATTAATAATCTCCCCCATTTTGATGATGATAACCATTAAATATTCTTTTATATAAAATATAATATAACTCCTCCTGAGTTAGATAACTCCCTCTGAATATATGCATATATATATTTTATATTTTTCTCCCCCTTTGTCATCAACGAAACTGGGTAAAAAATAAAAACTCCTCCTAAATCAAATATTTAGAAACTATAGAGTCAAAGTCAATAACTAAGTATTTAAAATAATCGAAGCATTCTAAACATGATGTAATATGATATTTATATGATGATTATGATATAAATGATAAATAAGATAACATAAACTATTTTTATTAATTTAAATTCAATCTATACATATTATATTATCAATCCAAGCATCTAATCAAACCAAAAAAATCCAAATACTAATACAATCAAATCAAATCCTAAGGGTATTAATCCAAACTATATCACACAAATTCAACCAAATAAATCCGAATCCAATAAATACACATACTTATGAAAAATACGTAGAAAACTAGATATTCCTAGGAACTACAACCCAACCGTCGGATCTAAAGATTAGATCTGTTTTGATGGCATCCCAATCATCATTGTGCTTATTGATAGAGCATTATGGGTTGTTGGTTTGGTCATCTTTGATTAAGGAATAAATCATCCTTCGAAGGACATCGAAATGCTTTTCTTGCTCTTTGATCATCTACATTTGACTTATTATGATAAAAAAACGAATATCCTTGAAAGATTAAAGTGTTTGTTCATGGTTTACACACAATTTTTGGTGTGGAGAAGACATTTTATTGGAAAAATGTTTGAGAATGAAAAGAGAATAGAGTGTAAAATGGTAAGTGTATTTTTCAGAAAAAAATATGTAACAACCCGATTTTTGAATAATAATTAATTGAAGTTAATAATAATAATTTAATTAGTTAAATTGAAATTCGAAGATTTAATTTATAAATTAGTTTGGAAATTTTAATTTTGGCTTAAAGTGAGGTTATTGTGTATTTGAATATAAACAAGCTAAAAATGTGAAAATGATATTTAGTATAAAATTGTATAATTGAAGTGAATTTGAAACTTAACTTATATTTATTTAAATGAATAGTATTCAGCTTATAAACAAAAGAAAATCTACACACAAGTATATTTGTTTACTTTTCATTTTCAAGGCCCAAGTCCAAGAAATCAAGCCCAAACATTTCTCTAAAGTTTTCTTTCACTCTCTGGATTTTCTTTTACCCGCCCATCTTTAACTCACGCACGCCGCTCCTGTTAATTATCTTCCACCACAAGCTAATTTACCAAATTCTTGTCGCTTTGAAAATTAAAAACAAATTCAACAAATTACTAAAAGTCATAAAACTTGAGTGTGTGATTGCAGGCATTATCCAACAACTATGGTGTGAGGCAAATCAAGTTGCAGCGCGTATGTTTGGGCATGGAAACAGTGAAAGATTAAATCGCGATTGTCGGGTGAGTATTATATACTCACATATCTATGTTAATTGTCAAATTTCTTTTATAGCTTAGCCTATATTCTTGTTTAAATGTTTGTACATGTACATAATTTGGTTTGTTTAGAATTTAGATGGAATGGTCGGGAAAAATCTTGGCCTGGAGCGTATTCGCTCTAAGCAACGACAAATTGGTGCACCAGTCATCTAAGATCGGTCAACTGGTGGTGATCTTTAGCAGCTGAGAGAGAGAGAGTGTGTGTGTAGAGTGTGTGGGTGCATGGGCTCGAGTGCTTTTTGCCGTATATATTTTCCTGTGCTTGGCCATATATTTGAGCATCTTTTGCTGTGTTTTTTTCCTCTAGAAGTTTGTGGCTGTGCTCTATTTTGTAGTGTGTGTTGTATAGTGTGTGTGCTTGGGTGAAACTGCTGATGCGTGTGTGGCAATAGTGTGTGCATGTAAGTGTATATATTTATATGTGTGTGTTTGCTGTGTGCAAGTAGGGTGTAGTAGTGTGAATTTTAATGTGTGTGGCTGTGTGTGTGTGACAATTAAGATATGTATAGGTGTGCATGTTGTTGCGTGTGTTTATAGTAGTGTGTGTCCAGTGATGTGTGTGTGTGTGTGACTGGAAGAGTGCGTGGGTGCTAATTTTGTGCAATGTATATATATACAGTGGTGAAGCATGTGCAGATATACGGTGTGCACGTGTGTGATTGCCTGGGTGTGTTTATATGTGCGTTAGTGAGTGTGTATTCATGCAGATATGTGTGTGTTGAGTAGCTTGTGTTTGCTGGTTTTAGTTTTGTCTGATATCCTCTTTTCGTTGAATTGACTTTTTTATATATATCATGTTGTGTTTTCCTTTACTTGCTACATGTGGTATCATTTATACGTTTATGAATTTGACCTGATATTTGTGATATTGTCTGTGTAGGTAAGCAATTTTATGTGTACAAGTTTCGTAGTTATAACTAAAGCATGCACTTACATTTCTATTTCGTAGTTAATACTAATCTTATATTATATACTTTATTAGTAGATCTCTCACGATTTCATTTCTATTTTTTTGGAATTTTAGAAATAAAATACTTCTCTCTTTTTTATTTGAGCAAAATTTTCTCAATCAATATCAAATCATACACATACCTCTCCTTAGTTTGAGCAAATTTTTTATCATTAGATCCTTCAGTTTGGTTTATATGACAATCAAATTATCACTTTATCTATTTTGGAAAATCACAGGTCACATTTTCCCTCTAGTTATTAGGATTAATTTACCACTACTCATCATCATCAACAGTTTACTATTCTGATCAAGTTAATTTCATTTTCTAATGTCCTTACTTCAGTGGCTTTTCTACATTTCTCCCTATTCTAATCTTTTATGCTCTGTTGCCTCATAATCCCATTGCTTCTTCAAAAAATGAAATTAATATCTCAGTTGTTTAATGCGCCTTCTTCGTTGTATTATGCAAATTTTCCCAGGTAAAATCTATGTGTATTCCATTCAATATGTCATCATTGAAGGTATATTTTACACTAATTTTTCAAGTGGATATTTTCCTCCATCAAAATTGGATTTTACTATAGATTTTAAGCTCTGATTCTCAGTTTCGTTTATTTTCTGGGTTTTCTAATATTGTTGTGTAAATATCTCCATTATCGCTTGAATTCAACATTTTATATTTATTTCCTATTGAGGTATAATACTAGAGTGGTGCTTTTGGTTCGTGAAATTGTTGTATTAGTATATTTTGTTAATTGGTTAGGTTTTATTAATTATTTTTTCTTCGTTATGTGAACCTCGATTTGATCATAGGGTTTGGTTTATTATATATTTATCATTGTGAAAAAGGATCGCAAAAATTTGTATATTGACAACGAACAACAAAATATGATCTTAATGATGGAAAGAAGACTTGTGAAAAACGATTGCATGTGCTTCTTATATATCCTGTACTAATATACCCTATTAGTAGAACTTTGATAATTTCCTTTCTATTTTCTTAGAATTTTAAAAATAAAATACCGCTCTCTTTAATTTTCCTCATTCTTCGCAATATAGACCTCCAACAAAAATATTATTTTTGTACTATCTATTTTATTATATATAAAAGAGATATGAGACCATTAGTATTATATTTCTTAGCCAATCCCAAATCATATACTCACCTCTTCTTAGTTTGATAGATTTTTTTATCATTAGATCCTTCAGTTTGTTTTATATATGACAATTTATATTATCACTATTTACCTATTTTGGAAAATCATAGGCCACATTTTCCCTTTAGTTATTTGGATTAATTTACCATTGCTCTTTCTCTTCAACTTTTTACTATTCTAATCAAGTTAATTTCATTTTCCCATATCCTTACTTCAATGGATTTTCTACATCTTCTTTCTATTCTAACCATCTTTTAAGCTATGTTGCCTCTATAACCCTTTTTCTTCTTAAAAATATGAAATTAATATCTCAATTGTTTAATGCGCCATCTTTGTTGTGTTATGCATTAGAATCTAAAATTTTCCCAAGTAAAATCG
Source organism: Allium fistulosum (assembly GCA_030737815.1). Classification (NCBI taxonomy): domain Eukaryota; kingdom Viridiplantae; phylum Streptophyta; class Magnoliopsida; order Asparagales; family Amaryllidaceae; genus Allium; species Allium fistulosum. The sequence goes on along the minus strand of CM060908.1, from coordinate 405,218,380 downwards.
ACGTGCATTCCATTCAATCTATCATCACTGAAAGTATATTTTGCATAATTTTTCAACTGGATATTTTTCTCTATCAAAATTGGATTTTACTGTAGATTTTAAGATCTGATTCTCAGTTTCGTTTATTTTTGGGGTTTATGTAATATTGTTCTGTAAATATCTCCATTATCGCCTAAATTCAACATTTTATTTTCTTTTGTATTGAGGTATAATATTAGAGTGGTGCTTTTGGTTCGTGAAATTGTAATATTAGTATATTTTCTTAATTGGTTAGGTTTTATTGACTATTTTTTCTCCGTTATGTTAACCCCGAGTTGGTCATAGAGTTTGTTTTATTATATATTTGTCATGTGAATTGCTAAAATTTGTAAACTGACAACGAACAAAAAAATATGATCCTAATGATGAGAAGAAGATTTGTGAAGCATAATTGCCCGTGCATTTTATACTATATACCTTATTAAAATATCTCTTATGATTTCCTTCCTATTTTCTTAGAATTATAGAAATAAAATACTTCTCTCTCCTTAAGTTGCCTCATTCTTCGTAATATAGACATCCAACAAAAATATTATTCTTATAATATATATTCTATTATATATAAAAGAGAATATGTGACCATTAGTATTCTCTTTCTTAGTCAATCTCAAATCATATACTCACCTCTCCTTAGTTTGAGCAAAAATTTTATCATTAGATCCTTCAGCTTGTTTTATATGACAATCAAAATTATCACTATCTAGCTATTTTGGAAAATCATAGGTCACAATTTCCCTTCGGTTATTTGGGCTAATTTACCACTACTCTTTCTCATTTACTTTTACCTATTCTGATCAAGTTAATTCCATTTTCCCATGTCCTTACTTCAATGTCTTTTCAACATCATATCCCTATTCTAACCATCTTTTACGCTTTGTTGCTTCAATAACCCCTTTACTTCTTCAAAAATGAAATTAATATCTCAATTTTTTAATGCGCCTTCTTCGTTGTGTTATGCATTAGAATCTCAAATTTTTCCAAGTAAAATCTATGTGTATTCTAATCAATCTGTCATCACTAAAGGTATATTTTGCACTAATTTTTCAACTGGATATTTTTTTTCATCAAAATTGGATTTTACTGTAGATTTTAAGATCTAATTTTTGGTTTCATTTATTTTCTAGGTTTTCTAATATTGTTGTGTAAATATCTCCATTATCGCCTAAATTCAACATTTTTTTTCATTTCCTATTGAGCTATAATTACATCGTGGTGCTTTTGGTTCGTGAAATTGTAGTATTAGTTTATTTTCTAAATTGGTTAGGTCTTATTAATTATTTTTTCTTCGTTATGTTAACCTCGAGACATAGGGTTTGGTTTATTATATATTTATCATTGTGAAAAATGGATCGCTAAAATTTGTATATTGACAACGAACAATAAAATATGAACCTAATTATGGGAAGAAGATTTGTGAAGCACAATTGCATATGCTTAAAATATGAAATTATAAAAGTCTTACACATAGGGTGATACTATTTACACCCACTTAAATACTTCTTTCACCCATTTCTCCTCTCACCCACTTAATAATTTCATTCACCCAACCACACCCACTTTTTCCTTTTTTTTTTAATTTTCTCATAACAATAACTTAACTTTTCCTCTCTCTTCCTCTTCAAAAGATGAAATAAAAGTTTCTTCTTCCAAAATTTTCACATCTAGTCTTTTTTTCATCTAGTGCATCATCAACAAATATGAATCTAACTAATTTAGTAATGAATTTGTGCTCTCGACTTTAATCATATATATTTTTTCATTTTTTCGTAAATTATGTAACCGTAACTAAAACTAACATAGTAAAGAATAACTTGTAACTCAAATTAGGTGCTACTGTGAAACATAGTAAAACACTCATGTTACCACTTCAATCAAAAATATCTAATCATTATTTATTTTGTTACTATTTAATAAAAAAGAAAAAAGAACGATGAAACCAATTGTAATAGAAAGTAGCATGATATAGTCAAATACATCTAGTTTCATCATCATTCCCTATAACATTAACGATGTCACAAAAATATTGATTTAATGCATATTCTAAATATAATCAAATACATTAGCTTATCAACTCCTATTATGGATTGATAAAATATTAATACTTATGTTGTTTGTCTTATTTTTTTCACTAACTATTAGTTCAGAGGATGGAAAATAATTATATTTGAGGTTTACATTTCGTTTTATTTCGATATGTTTACTTATGAATCCTCTTTTAAGTTTAAGGTGGTTGTTTAAAGTAATTTTTATGATTCAATTTTATTAAATGTTAAGTGGCATTAGTGAGTGTTTACGTAGATGTAAATAGTAACGCCCTACATATATGTCCTTTGAGCAGAACAATAAATGAAACATTGAATGTATTTGAAATAAATTATTCAACGATTTCACTTTGGCAATTGAATAAAAATATAATTATATAAAGATTCATACATACATATATAAAAACATACACACACACACATAGATATATATATATATATCTATATATATATATATATGTATATATATATATGTATAACACATACATATAGTTCAACATCTCACATTTTTTGCCTCTTTTGCCATTCAGTCTCAGTTGAAATGTTGATCTCTTCATAGTTCAAGCGATATTTTTTATTAATGTTTGAACGCTTCCATGCTAAATAAATTCTTTTCCTTTTTTTGGTTTCCTTATTCCAAAATAAATTCGCTAATTAACGTTTGAACGTTTCCATACAAAATCTCTTCCTATTATTATTCAATCAGTTTATATACTATATCTATTTTATATGTTTATTATACAGAAAAGAGAATACATTTCTATTTATATCCTTTCTTCTTATCACACTTATTTTCTCTCTTTAGATAATTTCACTACGCCATAGATGGCCTACTGCAACGAAATTACAAGGTGTTGCTAGCTATAATGTAACGATAGGTATGCTGATTTTTGTCTATTACAACACTCGCTTCAAGGTGTTAGCATAGGTATCAACAAGATGTTGCAGTAGCTATAGATGTATTCAAATTAAAAAATTAATAAAATTAGCAATCCACGTGAATACGATCCAACGGTCTACATTTAATCTGGTTGTTAAAATGGATCACCACTGCAATTTGCCCCAAAATTTCGTTTTACCACCTGAACTAGTTTAGAGTAGATCCCCTTTTCTCGTATGTGATAATGGCTGCTCCTATCTTGTTCCTCTTTTGCTCTGAAATTAGGGCTTTGGCCTCGTGTTCGCTCCTATGAGATTAGCTAGGGCTTCGGCCTTGTCTTCGCTCCTGTGAGATTAGCTAGGGCTTCGGCCTTGTCTTCGCTCCTGTGAGATTAGCTAGGGCTTCGGCCTTGTGCGATTAGCGCTTCGTCTAATATCGAAGGACCCGATTGATTGTCGATCGATTACAATTGCTGTTCTTCTGATTTGCTTTGGCAATCGATCGTCCCCTTGCTTTGAATACAGCTCCTTCGATTTTGCTTGAGTTCAACTGTGTATTCGGGTATGTAATTTGTTGCTTTTACTTTACTGTATTGCTTGCTTGAACTCGATACTATCTGCCGATGATGTTAATGTGTTTATATAGGGTTCGAACCCCTAGATTTACGTTCGTATATATCTGTTGACATCGGTCATTTAATTGATTGTTCATCGTGACTTTGCCTTTGACATTTAACTAGACTTCGGCAACTTGATTTGAATTGGTTGAACTTGCTACTGTTCGTGGTTGACTTTGGCTATGTCTGTTCATCCTGTAGCTTGAACTTGTAATATATCTTCTGGTTGACATCCTATAGCTTGAACTTGTAATATATTTCACTTGAGTTTTTGTAGTCAAGTTGCTTCACCATACTGTTTCCATTGGTGCCACACACACACTTGTGTACCTTTCTCTTTGTGCTTCACTTGTTCACTGAAACTGTTGTATCACTTATGTTTTCCATTATCATGTATATATATATGCATTCATGTATGTATATATGTGTTTGTTGTTGCACTTGAACATGTATATATGCACTGGTCCTTTGAGCCTGTTTGCACTGCCTATATATATACATGCTGTTTCACACATGTATATATGTATGGTTGCTTTCATATGGTAGCTGGACTTGCTCGAGTTCATATTTCTTATATTATCTGACTTCGGCCATTTTTGAAATTGCTGCAGCTCATTCACTTGACACTTCTGTTGGTCTGTATTTTTGAATATGGTTGGAGTTTTGGTTTAATTGTGAGTTTGAGTTCTTTTGTTGAGCTCTGTCCACTGTTGTTTTATGTTTGGCATACAAGTCTGGTATAGTTTGCTCTGACCAATTCATTGAGCATGCTGTTTATTTCTGTAGCATGCTTCTGTTTCATTTTTGTTCTTGTGCATTGTCAACTGCTTGGACCAAATTGTCACCCAAATAACTGAGGCAAATAATATTTTCAAAATTACATTTTATTTTATACTGCAAAAATATTTCCTTTTCAATTTTACTGCGTCAGTGTGTATTTTTGCAGATTGCTCAGATGTTGGATTCAATCTGAAATGGAGTTGAAGACAGGTTTCAAAGAAGGCTCGATCTTCCGAAATCGGATGAATCGGGCGGTGCCCACAACAGGTTTCAAAGTAATGTTGTATTACTGCGTCGATCCCCGCCGGGACTGCGGTGCCCCGGACCCCCGCCGGCGCTGCGCCCGGACCCGCTTCTCGGCTCGCCTTCGGCTCGGCACTCGGCTCGCCTTCGGCTCGGCACTCAGCTCGTCATATATTTGTCAGTGTCGGTGTCTGTATAAATTGAAACTGCATATGTAATGAGTGAACTGAGTGATGTAGTGAGGAATATCTGTATATGTGAATATCAGTGTTATTTATCATTGAATTGTAAAATAGTGGAGTCGGGAATTTGTACTATTTTAAATGTTGAAATAAAATATTTATTTAAATAAATTACTGTTTGAATATCAAATTCTGTGCAATAGCATTTTATTAAATAAATATTTATTTCTATTAAAAAATCAAATATGCTCTACATTGTGGGCCCCACAAATTCAGAAAATTAATATCTATAGCAACATTTTTGAATGTTGCTACATGCACCTATGGATGTTGCTATAGACCCAAATAGGATTCTATTGCAACAATATTTCTTATGTTGCCTTAGATAGTCAAAATGTTGCCTTTGAGGTCTGCGGCAACGCGGCAAAATGCAACACCGAGAAAGTGTTGCCTTTGCCCTTTTTTAGCCTTCAGCAACATTTTTTGGCACATCCTGCATCACTTCTTTGGTGTTGCAGTATGCAATCTATGGCGTAGTGTTTTTTTACTTGCCTCTGATATAATTATTCATCATTTCCAATTTCAGATTAAATTTCATTATAAGGTAATAACCATAACCACAGACTACAATAAAATCTCATCAATTGGTAGCAAACTAACTTTAAATACGGAGGACCATATTAGTGAAACTAATAAAAGGAATTGATTATAAGGGATCAATTACTACTAACTCGGTTGAATTTGAATTTAATTTAGTTGAAATAGTAACTACAATAAATCATCTTTAACTTAAGTCTATTCGATTGTATAAAAATTTAAGCATCTGACCTTTCATACCCTGATTCTCATTCACCCTAAAATCATAAACTCAACCTATTCGTTTGAATAAATCTTTTACAATTATTGCCTCCACTCTTTTATCACTATCCATCTCCATTGAAATTCAAATTACACATGTTTATTTTTTTCAAAGGTAACTGAATTCAATTAAAAGGTAATTTTTGTTTAAAATGATCTCCTATCAGTTCAAAGATAGAATTGTAATAAATGTTAAACATATATTTGAATTGATATATTCCACGATTTTAATTTGGTAATTGAATAAAAATATAATTATACTAAGGTTCATAAAGTTCAACCTATCACATTTTTGCCTCTTTTGTCATTCAATCTCAATTGAAATGTTAATCCCTCCTTAGTTCAAGTGATATTTTTACACTTAGGCCCTTAATTATTTTCCTTCTCAACTTTCTCTATTGCAAAATGGATTCTCTAGTTAATGTTTGAACATTTCTATACTCATACTAAATCTCTTCCACCCGTTATTGTACCTGTTTATTTATAGTATCTACTATATCTATCTATCTATTATACAAAAAAGAGAATATATGACTATTTGTATTCTTGCTTCTCATTTATTCTCATTCACACACTTTTTCTCTCCTTAATTTGAGTGATAACTTTTTTACTTAACTTTAATATCATTATTTACCATTTCAAATTCCAAATTAAATTTTGCTATAAGGTAATAACCAAAACCATGGACTGTAATAAAATCTTATCAATTGGTAGTAAACTAACTTTAAACATGAAGGATTATATTAATGAAACCGATAAAAGGAAATAATTAGAAGGAATCAGTTACTACTAATTCAGTTGAATTTGAATTTAATTTAGTTGGAGTATTAACTACTATCTTTAATTCAAGTATTTTTGATCATATAAAAGTTTAAGCATCTGATCTTTCATATCCCGATTCTCATTCACTTTAAATCATATCTCATTTCATATTCATTTGAATAAACTTTTTACAATTATCGCCTCCACTCGATTGTCACTTTCCATCTCCATCAAAAATTCATATTTCAACTCTTTATCTTTCTCCATATAATTTATTCATTTTATTAAGGTAAATAAATGTCTTATCGTATTTTTATTTTCCATGGCATTTTATTATTATTTCCATCAATTATATTGTAATTTTTTTCTAAATGATCTCTTATCAATTCAAAGGTAGAATGATAATAAATGATAAAAGCTTTTACTATATCACTTTAGTTTAAGGTATTGGTCATTTTTTCTTCTATTAATTTAGTTATTTGATATTAATTAGATATTTTGTAACAACCCAAAATTTTGGTCATTTGATTTTAAATGCATAATTCATTTTAAATATTTAAATAATTGAATTTGGAATTTAATAATTTATAATTCAAATATAGGGAATGACTAAATATTTGAATTGTGAATTAAATGTTAATTTCATGCATTTAATAATTTTATTTAACTCCTTTTAACCATAAATAATATTGGTGAGTTCAATTTGTGAATTTATTTACAAATATAAATAGATCGGATAAATATCGATAATTAAATATAAAGAAGATATTTAAATCTGTGAAATAGTCATTTCGAGGCACAATCTTGGAATTCGACGAACCTAGATTCATTGGAACAGTAACGGTGAATTATATTACGCTGTCAAATTTCATGGCAATCAGACGTATCGTTTGATCGTGCGAGTTCGAAACGCATAGAAATTAATTTCGGGAATTTAATATAATAATTAGGTTCAAAAAGCTATCTTCTGCATACGATCGAATCAGGGCTCGAGACTAGTTCTATTGTGTTCAAAATAGGGGTATAACATATGGAACGCTAGGCGGCACGCCTCGTTTGGAGTTCAAATTTTTTGGATATGTCATATCGGATATTTACAAATAAAATAATATATATAATATATTATGTCTTATGCTTGCCCATGCCTACATCACAACAGCCATACCCATGGCCATACCTCCCATGTCCTACCCCTATGCTCCTTTCTCTATTTAAAACGCGCATGAACAAGGAAACATGTTTTTAGTTCATTTTGAAATTTAAAAACAATGGCCAATCCAATGGTAAAGGTTCATCGGATGCCCTAGCTACGTTTTTAGGCGAAGGTCTCAACTAGAGAATTGTAGAGATTGACTCAACGAAGGGATTCAATGGTTGGATAACCGTAGATCTGAGCGAGGCACCACAAAATCGATGTTGAACGTTGGATCTTTTTCGGTGAAATTCATCACCGTCGTTCATTGGTTGGCGATGGCACCTTAAGGGAAGTCGTAGTAGATGACGACATCTACCCATGGCAAAAATTTAGTGACCTCTAGATGATCGATGGTGGAGTTATTTAGGTTTGAATGAAAAAGGCGTTTTGGGTTTTCTCCAGCTCTGGTCTGGCCGAGGCGAGGCGATGGAGGAAGCTTGTTCGTGGTCGAAGCTTGTTGGGGAGAGTAGTGGAAGGGGTGGCGCGTGGCCAGAGGAGAGGCGGTGGCGTCATTTAGGTCGCGTGCGCGCGAGTATTGTTTTATATTTGAACGAGGAAGAAGATGTTTATCTGGGGGGTTAGTTAATTAAGTAATGCAATTAGTTTATTAATTATATTATTTAATTCATGAAACTTATATATCAAATAACTTTCTTATACGAGGTCGGATTCGAACGCTATTTTTTGCATTGTACTCGTGTCATCGAGATCTTTGCGATGGAATTGGTTTGGATAAATTTGGAGCGAGTGAAAATTTAGGCTAAAATCGAACGTCTGTTCGGTTTTAGTCCAAAATCGAAACGTTTCGGCGAAAACGAAAAAAAATCAATGTGAGTTAACTCACATTAAATTTTATTATATTATATCAATGATGTTATGAATGTTTATTGATTGCTTTGAAGTTAATTAATTGTTTGATTGATTGTTTGGTTGAATTTCCATTTGGAAAATGGATGACATATTAATTTGATCGTTATAAACCCATATGATTATCTATATATTATCCATAACCATTGTTTTGCAGGAAAAATCTGTAGAGAGACCCAAAGGGGGTTTCTCGCCAATAATTATTTATTTACATCCTTATGCTGATATATGGATGGTTAATTAAAATAAATCCTGGTATTCCATTTAAATTATTAAGTGCCATTATAGAAATTTCACTATATCGTCATTTATTCAATTTCATTCCCAAAACCTTATCATATGAACTTGAGCTTGTGTTTTCGCTAAAATAGAATATTAAAATTTGTTAATCATTTTGATTAATGATAATTTAAAATAATTAATCATTTTAACTAATGATTTTGAGATTAGTTAACCAATTTAATAAATGATGATTAAAATTGGTTTCTCTTTAGATTTAATTAATCATTTTTGCTAATGATGTTTATACTTAATTAATCGTTTTAACTAATGATTATTTGAGTTTAATTAATGATAATGGGGTTTAATTAATTTATTGAACTTAATTAATCATTTTAATTAATAATAATTGAATCGATTAATCATTTTAATTAATGATATTTAAAAGTAATTAATCGTTTTAAATAATGATATTTGAATTTTATTAATCATTTTAATTAATGATCGTTTTAAATTTAATTAATTGTTTAAATAATGATATGGAATTTGGTTAAATCATTTTATTTAATGATGTTTTATAATTAAATAAATCATTTTAAAAAATGATATTTTAATTAATCGTTTTAACTAGTGAGGCTTGAATTTAATTAATCCAATTAATTGATGATTATTTGAACTTAATTAATTGTTTTAATTAATGAGATTTAAAATTACTTATCATTTTAATAAATGATGTTTGAGATGACTTATTCGTTTTAACTAGTGATTATTTGTATTTGATTAATCTTTGTAATTAATGATATTTAAAGTTAATTAATCGATTTAATAAAAGTGATTTAAGTAAATTAACTAATGTAATAAAATTGCTTCAATCAACTGATTTAAGGTTAATAAACTTATTTAATAGAGATTTTAAAGTTAGTTTACCAATGTTATAAAAGTATTTGGAAATAATTATCAATTTTATTAAAGATAACGGATTTGTTTATTTAAAAGAGATTTTAAATGTGATTAATTATCTTTCAGAATAATTAATATTGTTTTAAAGTTATAAAAAAGGAATTGGAACTCGATTATTGGGATGTTAAGTTAGATAATCTTCTGGGTGTTCGGTTTGATGTTAGTTTAGGCCTTCGAGGTCGCGCACTTGGAAAAATTATTCTCTTAACGTTTTAATAATCAGGAACTAATTCTAAAGGTGTTTTACCAATATGGAAATATGGAAATCAAGTACAAGTTCAGTTCTTTTAAAAGTTAAAAGTTCGATTTCGGTTATGGAAAAATAGTTCCGTAATCGATATCGCTTATATGGAAAGGATCTAGTCATACTTTTAACGCTAAATGTTGAGGCTTGGACTCATTTTTATCTTGAAAGTTAAAAATGCCGCCAAGGTGATGCCTAGAGGTAACACTACCTCAACTTGCCCGACTTCATATTCAAACGAGAGATAGGACTTGTCTGGAATCAACGAGTAGTTGTAAATATATGAAATTTAATTTCCATATACGATCATTTTAATTATCTCCGATAGTTGATTATTAATTATCGGATTCAGCTCTCTTCATGGTGTATCGTCACCTTAAAAATGATTTGCTGCTCAATCGAGCTTTGTTATCCTTTGTCGGAAATGACTAAACCAAAAGCACAAGAGGAAGGCAAGCTATGTGGGGTTGCTCCCATCAAAAGCGTATTTTCACATCTCATCTAGTTTGGATTCGGTTGTGCACTTAGATGTGGAAATATTCGGATTCTCGGTAAGGTCTTATGGGGTCCGACTTGGTATTATCCGAGAAGTGTCATGGAGTATGTGAGCTTCTCAGGAGTATATTATTAGAGGTATACTCCAAGGGGGTGCACCTTCCTTGTCATTTGTTGGAAAATTTTCCTTTTCTTTTTTTGATTCAAACCTCTGAATCTGTTTACCTTTAAATTGCCACGAGTAGAGCTAACTCCTCATCACGGCATTTAAGTATTGATTTAGTCCATGCTATCAAGTTTGGATTGTTACCTTATTTAGTCCATTCTATCAAGTTGGACTGTTTTCCTTGTTCTATCCATTCTATCCAGTTTGGATTTTACTTGGTTTATTTCCATTCTTTCAAGTCTGGTTTTAATATTAATTATGCCCATTCCTAATTGGGTTTGTTTCCTGATTTTATTTATGCTCTTGCCTGTATAAATGTTATTCTTGTGAGGTAGCGTTAGCGGCATGGTCTCACAGAACTTTTATATGTTCCTCATTATTCAAGTTATCTCACGCTGGTATTTCCAAACTGACCCAGGTGTTATTTATTTATAATGCTCGAGTCAGATCGAGATTTTTCCAAGTTGTCCATGGTGCTATGGAGATCTTGAAGGTGAGCTGAAGATTCACCAATTGTAGTTTTATTTTCTGTTGTATTATAAAGTATACCTATCGGCATTTGTAAGGTCAGGATTCTATAACTGTCCAGCTAATAAGGTTTTTTTTTAACTCTGATATACTCTGTATTTTGGAGTGACAGTTTCTACTTTCCATGTTATATTATATGTTGTCGATTCCACCGTGACATTCTCTTTTTCTCCATTCTCTGTTCTTTTTTTAGTTGCCCTAATAATCTGCTCTTTTGTCGATTGGATGCGCGACATTGAAACACGATGGTAGTGTTCGGTGTTGACTTTTAATGGTCAAAATGGCGGGTCGTTACATGTTTACTCTTTTTCATACTCATCATTTCTATCCTTAATTGGTTTATGACATACATTCGTATGTAGTTTTGCATTTTTACATTAGTCAATATTTATATTAAAAATTCTCTTTATTAAGGGTGTAATGTCGATTTACATAATGTCTACAACCAATCCTTATATAAGCATCTTAACTAAATTTTTATACAAAATCACATTTATTTTAACCGACAACGGTAATAATTATTATTATTTATCGCAAAACATATCCAACTTTTGTTGATTCTAAAGTAAAATATGTAAAATCAAAACCTCGATCATTTGGAGATTATTTTATGCAAAAAAAATAGAATTTATATACAAAATATTATGAAAAGAAATGAAAGTGAAAATTACGAAAAAACAAAAAATTTATTTGTATGGTCAAAGAATTAAATCATAGAGGGAAACATTAATTATTTTGTTAGGAGATAAAATTGGAATAAAAACTTTCATAAGATAATAGCAACAAAATTTAATTAAAAATAATTACCAAGAATAATAAAGAAAACATTAGTCCATTTAAAATTTAGAGTTAAGGAACAATTATTATGGCATGACTAAGTTTCAAAATTTTTGATATAAATATATAAAACATTCAATATTTGACCTTTTATATCTTGATTCCTAATTCAATTTGAAGTTATATACTCAACCCTTAATCATTTAAAGAAACATTTTTCAATTAATTCACCTATTCCTTTTTAACCTTTGGTCCTTAATTAAATTTGAAATTCAATTATTAAATTCATTTCTTATTTAATATTCCATCATGTCTTTATTATCATTCTCTAGTTCAAAGGAAACATAAATTTTTTGTACAAAAGTTTCTTATCATTCTCTACTTGATAAATAAAAAACTATTAAAAAGGATAAAGTCGTTTAGTCTTTTACTTTAGTCTAAGATATTAGTCATTTTTCCTTTTTTAGTGTAGATTTTCAACTAGATAATTTCTCTTACTCATATTCATCATTTCTACTTTTTATTTGTATGTCTCATTTTCATCCTTATAAGAATGACTCCACCAACGATAGGATTTGTGAAGTCTACTAATGATATTAGGTTCTTTTTAAAATCATTTAAAATTACTATGATCTAATGAGATTTTTGAGTTTTTATCCTACATAGAACAATGCATGCATTTGATTATATGTTGGTGAACATTGGTTACTAATTTTTTTTAATCTGTATACTATTATGAATTTATTTCTAATTAAATTTTTTTAATTCATGTTATATTATATAGGTTAATAGTGTCAATAAGAATAAAAGTTGTTATTACATATATGGATAACCAGTTTTTATTGCTTTCATCCATAATTTTGTATCTTTTCATGTTTATTTGAATTAGAATATTCTGTATTAAGATTGCTATACTAATTTTCATTAAGTGTTCAACCGATCCTTTCATAAGTACATAATTTTTTATATGAAATAGCATTTTTAATTGATTGAATTTAATAACTTTTATTGTCCTATTATTATTTCTTCTCAAAGGAAAACATGCTAAGTATAATTGCTTTATAGTTTATTTAAAGCACATAACAAAAATAGAGATTGCTTGCAAAATATTAAGGAATGAAATGAATGGAAAAATTATGGATAAAAGAAAATTGATTTGTATCCTTAAGTAAATAAATTATAGAGCAAAGAAAATAAATATTTGAAATGAATGGAATACAAACTTTTATAAGAAATAAAATAAAATCATAAGAACAATTGTTAAGAATAAAAAAGTAGTTCAGAGTTTCAAATCAAAGTCAAGGAACAATAATTATGGCATATATATTATGTTGGCGGATCATTTTAAGTTGGTAGGTTGTCCATTCCTAAAGTTTTGAGTTACTTGAATTTTATTTTCCTATGTCTTTTGATTGTTACAATAAACACATTTGGTTGTTACACATAATTATCTTAATAATTGTTAATTTTTTGAAAATGTTAACACTCGATTTCAACCATAAATCACTCTGTAAGGTAAAGAAAATCAAATTTGACCTCATGAAATAAGAGTAGCGGCAATTGGAATTTATACATAGCATTTTGTATGGTTTCCATATGACTTCAAGTGACAAATAAAAAAATAATCAACAATTTATTATGTATGATTTACGTAGTATTAAATACTAAAGGTCATCCCTAGATTCTTTATTTCCTTATTCTTCATTTCAATTGTTAACAACATAATTAACATATATGTAACATGCTTATTTTGCTTTCTTATTCGCTATTTCAAATACCATAGTTGACTATAAATTATTTTAACATTCATTTAGGATTCATGTAGCTCTAATAAACCGTGCTAGTTTTAATTAATCGAATTTGTACATATTATGTTTTTCGTGAAGTGTTGTTCTTCTTTATTAGAAATGTTTGAGTTTGTTTTTCAATGATTTTAATTTTACATGTACTAATATAATAACAAGTTATTTAGGACGTCAATAACTATTGATGTGTAAGAAAAAATTAAGGATTGTGATTATCAAGTTATCTAATCATATTCCATCATTTATGATGATTTTTTTTAGGAAATTTGCCACGATTAAACTTTTGGAATATCTACACATGAAAGGATTGATGGATTTAAAGAACGGTAAGTTGACAAATCCTAAATTTAATATGGATACGTATTCTATTCGAAGAAAATAGCTCTTGATGTTTCAACTAATATTTTTGCAACAACATATAGAAAGTATGTTAAAAACATTTATTTCATTCTATTTGTATAAATATTTTTTTAGTTGTTTGTTCGTGGGAAAATTGTTAAATACAATGACAACTTAATATTCATTCTTTTTTGTAATACTATACCTAAAATCATCATCTTGAACATTTTCTGTTTAAAATTTTACATTCACACATGCACAAATTCAGTTCTTTTGACTCCGTGTGCAAAGCACGGGTTTCCACTAGTATGTACAATTTAGTTTTATAAAACCAATTTGGGCTTTAAATGTAAGAAAAAAGATTTTCTAATGCTAATTTTAAATACTTAATTATCATCCAATTGAGTAATTAGTTATTTATTATATTAAAAAAATCTTATATTTGAGTTTAGTTAATTATTTAATTAATTTTAGAATATATATTTATTATCTAATTTTTAAGTATTAATTTTTTTTATATAAAATTATATCTTATAATTGATTTATTAAGTATTATTTTGTTAATTTTATATTTATTTGAATAATTTATTTTATATTGCTTTTTTGTGCATTCTTTCCTTATATATTGAAACTGTTGTTATTGATTTAATCAATGATATTAATTGGATACAGTGATGACATTTTCCTGTCTGGTTTTATACTATTTTACTTTGTTTAATGAGAAATTAGAATAAATAGTTTAGTGATACTACCTGGTATGGGACTTGCGGTAACACTTTTCAGGTTATTCTTTGGACTCATTATATAGAATACTGAAGGGCGAGTGTTGTATATGAGCTCTGAATAAATGATTAGTAACACGCAGTGGTATGGGACACCGTTGTGTCTTTTATTCAGTTATTCTTTGCTCATGGATGACACTCAATATGAAGTATGTTGTATGTGTTACTCGCTACGTTGAGTATTTGATAGTCATGAGGTGACTTATATGTAGAGCCGCATGGTGGCCATTGTGTATATATTCTATGTATCTATCTACCTCTATTCAGCTCCTTTTATGGTTCGGGAGTGAACCAGATTGGTCAGTATCCACGCTGGTGGTATGATCGTGGGGTTGTGCCCAAGATCCGCGATACCGTAGTTATATATTAGGATGTACATCATAGTAGATGGGTAGGTGCCCATAGCCCCTTGTGTCACTTGGGCTAGCAGTCTATTACCTATAGGGGCAAAGTAGGGTCGTGACCGAGGCTACTCGTTGATGAGTCATTGCTGGATATGTGTCATGATTCCCGTCGAGGTAACTAAGATTGTAAGAACAAATCCGGCTATAGGCATACGACAATAGACCTTGGGTTCCTGGAGCAGGCATACGACCATCAGTCTCCCGTTTGGTTTCGGTTTGTGTGAACCAAAGTTGTCGAAACAGATCCGGCTATATAGCATACGGCATCGTAGACCATGGGTTCCTGGAGCGGGCATACGGCCATTAGTCTCCTATACGGTTTCGATTCATGTGTGGTAGACAGGCATATATGAGATGTCATATTTGGTATCAGAGCATGTTAAGGACAATACATTGTATATATGAGACACGAGTCATTGGCCTAGAATAGAATTAGGGTCCCTGTCCCTTGGGAATGTTGGGTATATATATATATATATATTATACATACATATATGATGATTATTGGGGTAATCATTAAGGGGGCGTATTTATGGTTTTATAAATATAAGCACTTGATATATAATTAATTTCTTTCTTTTCCTTTAAGCATGAAGTATATTATGGTTGGAGTAGCAAGGATGAATGGAGTTGGTCCAACTAGTAATATTTGTAATGTATGATTTTGGATGGTTTAATATAGCACTGTGGTGCTTGGTTTGATGTTATAGTCAAGTTTCGATTCGTTTTATCTAAGTGCGCAGCGAAATTAGTAGTTTTCATTGAGTACCTTTATTTAGTCTTTTAGGTTTCTTTGATTGATAATTCAAAATAGTTGGTATTAAATTTAATTTTGAAATTTGTGTGCATTTATTAAATTTGTGAAAGGAATTTAATTATTTCGTTTATACTTATTATAAATAAATATAAATAGTGTTTGTTTGATATTATAAGTATCTTTCTGAAATGGTTTTTTGAGTGATATACATATAGATATGAGTGTTTGAAAGACTATTTGAAAATGTTTTAAAAATTAATAAAAGTTTGGTGGAAGAAAGGTTCATCGTATATAAATATTGGTTATTATTATTATCAAATGATTTTAGTAGTAAAGTGAATGTTTAAATAAGAAATCATTTGGAAAGTATATAGATACTATAAGTAAACTATTAAATGGGAAATTAAGCAAAGCAAATTATTTTTAAGTAATATAGAATTATTTCTAAAATGTTAATTTTTGAAAATAAATTTAGAATTTTCCTCCTAAATTTAATTTAAAGGTTTTAAATAATTGTATAAATATATGGAAAAGAGTTTGCAAAATAGAGTTTGAAAATAATTTTGTTATAATGAAATGTTAAAAGTTAAATATTATTTTGGGATACTTTTATTAAATGGGAAAATGAGATTATAGAAGGACTATTGAATTGTAAATATTTTGTTTGTGGGATAATTTAAGGATTATCTAATAAAAATTTGAATTTCAAAGTAAGTTTGTATAGAAGAAGAATGAAATTTGATAAATAATATATATATATGATATTTGGAAAAGGAAATTATATGAAATGAAGAGTTTTAAAGATTTGTAAAGTAATTTTATTTGGGTAATGTTTTGTAAAATAAATTTAAATAGCATGATTAAGTTTAATATAATTGGTTTGTTATAGATCCTTCCTTACGGGAAATTACGAGGACGCACTTTTATTAAATGAGAGTCTGTAACAACCCGATTTTTGAGTAATAATTAGTTGAAGTGGGTAATAATAATTTAATTAATTAAATTGGAATTCGGAGATTTAATTAATAAATTGGTTTGGAGATTTTAGTTTTAGGTCCGAAGTGAAGTTATTGTGTATTTGAATTTAAACAGGTTAAAAATGTGAAAATGATATTTAGTATAAAATGTGGGTTGCGGAATTGTGGATCTTAAGGCTAACTAAACACTAGAGGAGGGTAATAATGTTTTCTAACTTTTGTAAATCTTTTAAAATTTCTCTCAGGTTTGATATTAAATCTCAAATTAATAACATAAAATTATACTGTTAAACAGTCACAGATGCAATCACAAATAAAAATAAAAGCAGTAAAGCAAAGTTAAGAGTTAGAGAGATGACACCAGGGATTTTATACCGGTTTAGATTTCTCCTACGTTCAGTCTTGTACGACTGTTTGTACAGATTTCTTTTCAAATGCCAATCTTTAAACGGGCCGAAGGCAAACCCAATTACAATTTCGATTCCGAGGCTACGAGACACACCATCCAGAATTTTGGAGCTCAGAGTATACCCACTTGATTTGGACGGGCTACAAGCACACCAACTTAGATTTCCGGGCTACTAAGCACCCCACTTGATTTGAACAGGTTATAAGCACACTCAAGCAAATAAAAATAAAGTTTGATGATTTTTCCAAAAATAATTTCTTGAACTTCGGATACAATGGATCTTATAGCCACTTGGACAACACTTTGATCTTTGATTTTAGAGAGAGATGATTCCAAAATAACATGAAAGTAGTAGTGAACCAATATAATGAAGTTTGAGTTCATTCTATATGATTCTAAAGAGAATAGAGTATATTTTTAATGGAGTTTCAAGAGAGTAAAAGGAGAGAAGAAAATAAGTTAATAACTATCAAAAAATTTGTTTGAACTCCCCTTTACATAATGAATAAACAGACGTGTCCATTCGTGAAGAGTTGCGATGGATAGACACTTCTTTTGAAAATTTTAAAAACCATTTGGCAGCATATATGTCAGCATATCATATGGGCATATGTCGACATATGCATGTTGAATTTGAAAACGTGTTTCTATTTAAAATGTTTGAAAATCCTATACTGATGCTTTGTAAAATAGTTTGATACTTTGTAAAATGGTTTGAACATAGTTTATAAACATTTTGAACTTTGAAAAACTTTTATAGAATATTTATAAATTTATTTTGAAATTTTTTTTTTGAAAATATAAAAGATAAAAAAAAAGAGATAGAGATCAAATATTGTTACCAAGGACTTTAACAATATACTATAACTCTATACACTATATTATTGCCTTGAGATCTTCATGTCTTGGTCTTTGTACTCATGAGTCTTCATGTCCATTTCTTGAGTCTTTATACTATACAGTCTTCGATTCAACATCCATGTAATATCTTGCACTATATACTATATAACTTGCAAAGCATTAGTATCTATATTTTATAAGAATGTAAATTGTTGTTATCATTAAAATAATAGCTGAGGTATTAACAGTATTGACTGCTCCTAGCATAGATCAAATGGATGTCTATTGGGTTCTGAAGATTACAGAAGAGGAAGAGCCGTGGATGATGAAGATAAAGGTCTACTTGCTTATGGGACTACTCCTTAGAGACCGAAACGAACGAAAGAAGCATCTTTGGAAGGCACCACGATTAATAATACAGGATGGAGTTTTATACATGAGAGGATTCTCCTCCCCCTTGCTCAGTTGTGTAACCAAAGATGAAGCTAGGAAAATCCTCATGGAAATTCACGAAGGAAATTGCGCTGACCACTACGGGGGATAGATACTGGCAAAGAAGACACTCCACTGTAGATATTTCTGGCAAACAATAAACCGAGATGCAGTGGACTACACCAGATGGTGAGATCGATGCCAGATATTCTTAAAGATTCTTAGAGCCCCATCTTTGGAATTTACGAAAATGGTCAGTCTCGGGCCATTTGCGATCTGACGAATTAGTATAATCGGCGTACTACCAATAGCAAAAGGAGGATCTAAATACACTATCATTGCAGTTGACTACTTTACGAAATGGGCCGAAGCGGAACAATTTACCATGATTACTACTAAGAAAGCAATTAATTTCGTAATGAAAATATTATTTGCGGGTAGGTAATACCGTAGAAAATTATCATGGACAACGAGACTCGGTTTGAGAGCACTCAGTTCAAGGACTTTTATAAGTATTACCCGATCGAGAAGAGATTTTCTACAGTAATATACCCACAAGAAAAACGACAAGTGGAAGCAGTAAAAAAAATCAACAAATCCACCACAAAGAAGTAGTTGATTAGAGGAAAAGGCAATTGGGTTGATGAGCTTCCAATCTCACAATGGGCTTACAGGATAACGCAGAAATCTACGACCGGGCACTCCCATTTGCCTTGGCATATGGTTTAGAAGCTATGATCTCAATGGAATTGGAAGTCCCCACTCATCGCGAAAGGCATTTCAATCTGAAAGAGAACGAACAGCTACTGCTCGAGTCCCTCGACCAAATCGATGAGAAGCGGGAAGAAGCCGAACTGAGGATCGTTGCTCACCAAAAAGAGTGCCATGCCACTACAATGCCAAGGTTCACAACTATACCTTCAAAGTGGGAGACCTCATCCCAAAATGAATCTTCTTGGGTATAGGAGCACTTGGCCCAAACTGGGAAGGATCATATGTGATTGACCAGAAGCTTGGAGACAATACATTTAAGATAACCACAGTAGATGGAGTTTCCATCCCGCATGCTTCGAATAGTGGCCTAATGCGGCACTACTGCACTTGATATCTATCTATTTCCTATTTTTGCAAATAAGCCATCTAGGGATACTGGGGGGCATTGTAAATGGGCAGGACTTGCCATATCTTCCATAGTCAATAAAGTTAGCTTCTTGAACCAATGGAATCATGTTCTCCTAAGCCAAACTGTCGAGTCAATGGGGAAAATCAACTCAAACCACCGAGTCTACGGTGAAAATCAATCCCAACCTTTCGAGAACCGGCGTTGCTCCGGTAACATCGGGAAAGTTCTAAATCACCGAGTCGATAGGGAAAATTGACTCAAACCGCCTGGTCGATGGTGAAAATCGATCCCAACCTTCTAAGAATCGATGTCGCTTTGGCAACGTCGGGAAGGTTCCAAACCGTCGAGTTGATGGGGAAAATCAACTCAAATAATTGAGCCGACGGTGAAAATCGATTCCAACCTTCTGAGAACCAATGTTACTCCGGGAACATCTGGAAGGTTCTAAACCGCCAAGTCGATAGGAAAAATTGACTCAAACCGATGGATGACGATGAAAATCGACCCCAACCTTCTAAGAATCAGCGTTGCTCCGGTAATGTCGGGAAGATTCAAAACCACCAAGCTGATAGGGAAAATCGATTCAAACTGCTGGATCAACGGGTAAGTCGATCTCAACCTTCGAAGAACCGGCGTTGCTCCGGCAACATCAAGAAGTTTCAAGCCGCCGAGTTGAGGAGGAAAATCGACTCAAACCATTGGATCGACGGTGAAAGTCGATCCTTGGTTTTTAAGTACCGGTGTTGCCAAGGTAATGTTGGGAAACTCCAAACCACTGAGTCAAATGAAAAATCGACTCAAAGCTCTCATAACTTGACATCACCCTGAGATAGGCAATAACAAAAGAATTAACCGAAGCCTAGAGATAGGCAATGTCAAAGAAAAATCGAAGGAGTTGAACTGTTCGTGTACAAGTTTCCAAAGATAGAAATTGGTGCACGACCAGGATCTCAACACTGAACTTGGAAGAATTTGTTATAACAAAAGATGATGATGATGCATCTTTATGATACACATATCTAGAATGACATTGGCTGATGACATTAATCTGGAAGAATTTGAATGTAGCCAAGTAATTGATGGCATTAAAAATAATGCTTGGAATCAAATAGTGGAGTCAATAGTACCCAGAGACAGGAACTATCATGCGAACCAGACTGGGAGCAACCGAACGAAGTGCCCAAGGTGTTCAATCTCTCTTGAGATGTCTGCATCTTAACATTTGGCCCTATGTATAGGGACACACACATCAACACTTGGTTGAAAAGAATTTGACCGAGTCCGAGTAGAAATAGCCGTAGAATCGGCTGAAAACACAATACTGTTGTGCCAAACATAGTATTTTGGTGATAAAAAACAGAGCTAAGTAACGGAATATACTAGAGAAATTGCAAGAATATTATTTACATACATAGAGTTGCGGTAAGTAAACATAATGCACAGAAACAGAAGTATATAACTAGGAAATTGTAGTACAAGCAATCATATTATATATAAAGACAGTCAAACATGAACAAGCACAGTACATGAAATGCAGAAAGTATACAACAAAGATTACAAAGGTAAAGCAAATCTTTCATTACTAATAAAACCTTTTATGTACAGGACAAACAACGGAGGTCGTGCACGCACAATATCGGCCTGTTCCAGAATCAAAAAATAAAATACAGACTCAATCTCTACAACATACAAAAAACCAAACGCTCAATCAACACACTATTGAGTCTTCTAATTCTTGCCACCTCGACTACCTTTACCCATATGGGTCCTGAGCTTTTCTCTCCTTTTGGGTTCCCCACCAGGAGGAGTGCTGCCTTCTGAGTGAGCGGACTCCTCACTAGCGGTAGAACTAGGCTCCCTGGACTTGATGGCAGGATCACCAGTGCACCTCAGTGGCTTGATCTTGAATGAGGGAACTTTTTGCTTCGGGCTTGACAGTTTTGAGGATGCAGACTTCGTAGTCCCTAGCTCTTTCTTCATTGTAATCTTCTCCATGTCCTTCCTCAACCTTTTGGCTATTGTTTCATGTTCGGTCAGGTCAGAAGCACCATTGATAAAAACATCCTCCTCTTGAGAGATAAAAATGTCCTTCAAGCTCTCTATTGCAGCGATCTTCTCAGAATCAGGACCTGAGCCGGGATTGAAATTAAGAATGGATGTAGAAAACCCTATGGAAATGGTGGTTGACACAGTAAAGATTGCTTCAGTTCTTAAACCATACATGGCTAGAGGTAAAGGATCAAGTGAGATTAACCTACAAGTTGGCAAACAAAGTGGTAAAGTTTAATAGCGGATTCTTGTGAGAACTATAGCTTCTCGAAGACTGGAAAACAAGAGATATACCTATAGTAGGATCCCATTAGGATACGATGAACTCACCTTCTTCAGTCCTATGCTCCCCGAGCTAGACCACAATGGGAGGAATGTATTGCTCGTGGTGGATACCCATTAATGAAGCTAGAAGAACGAGAGTAGATGCGAAGCTAACTCCCATAGAAGCAGGGATGGTTGCTATTGGCGCTTGAGATTTGGAAGCGAATGTTTCGCCCTGGCCTGAAGAGCTTGAGTCAGCAAGAGCTTTGGTAGCATCGGCAGCAGCAGCATTGGCAACATCTTTAGGAATGATAGCCTTTTCGATGAAAAAGGATTTAATATCTTCAGTGTCAAGATACGCGGCCATTGGCACTTCTTTCGAGTGATTGTCTCCAGCTTCCGTAGATCTACGAAGCAGTTCCTCCCAAGCGCCAGCAAGCGCCTCAGATAGTCGTTCTTCAACAATCTCAGATTCTTGAGCAAGACTACATTAGTATAAAAGCATAGCATGTTGGCATCAAGCTCGGCCAGAATCTTAGATTTCTCATCTTGAAGCTCTTTAAGCCCTAGCATTGAAATTTCAAGCTCAAAGTCACTGTCGAGCTTTGCCATGGATTGCTCGTCCACCACCTCAGTGAGTTTCTTCTTTTTGTCAACAAGCTTTTGATTTTCCTCGCGGATTCTAGTGAGTTCAGTGGCTTGCTCAGCAACAGTCAAATCCCAGGCCATGATGGTCTGGTCCTTAGTGGCAAGTTGCCTTTTCAGCTCAGCACCCTCTTCATATGCAAGCTTTAAATTATTGCACGTTACCATTTCAGTTTGCTCAAGAAGTCACTTCAACTCTATCATCAGATTGTCGGCACTTTCTTTTTGTTTATGTGAAATGTCTCTCTCTTGTAACTTTGAGAAAATCATCATCTCGCTCCTTAAGCATTCGCTCGAAAGCAGCTCTCTCAGACTCGAAGCATTGGATGTTCGTCTAGTTTATCTTGTTAACTTTGGAGAGAGCTATGCACACTTTCTTCCATTTATACCCTTCTTCGACGCCCTGCTCGACGTTTTTTAGAGTTTGCATCACCACCACTTTCGGCATGTCTGAGATATCTTGATCGAATTTGACACAGTGTAAAAAGAGATTGGAGAATGCAACCGATCAGCGTGGAGGACCAACTGGAAGAGTGAATAAGGGAGCGGAGATTCCCTTGGAGGCAGGCGAGACGGTCATAACCATGGCTTGGGAGACTGAAATTAGCTGGATGGAAGAAGTTTGAGCATCTGTACGAGGCAGAATATTTGCAGAATAGTCCTACAGCGCTCGGAGGAATCTCTAGGGCGCTTAGCGGGGTTATGAGATTGCTCACCTTCGGTATCTCTCTTCTTTCTCTCCCTCTCCTGCCCTCTCCTGCACTCTATCAGCCATGCGACCCTCATCGTACTCGCAGTCTTTCTGCCTTCTCCTTTCTTCCTTAGATTCATAGTGATGTTGTGGGTTTGGATCAGGTGTTCGACCTCTGTGTTCACTGGCATGGCGAAAGAACTTTCATAATATCCACGGCCCATGGAACCTGAAACAGAAAGAAAGAGAAGTTAATAGTAAAGCTATGAAACAAGATTTAATGCAAGAATGAGTATCTGTGATCCTAGTAAAGTGTATGTTGCCAATGACCTCTTAAGTTCTCTACCAAGTGTATTTGCAAGGAGTTAAAGTGGGGGTCTCTCCACCTTCGCTTACAAAGCCTAAAGGCAAAAAAGAGAAATCTGAACTGACATCCCCCAGAATGTTGCTAACGGTGAAGTTGATCTCACCAATGTTGCTTAAGCCAACAAATATGTTGCCAATAGGGCGGGACGGGACGAAATCTCTACTGAAGTCAATGAAGATTGATCTCTGATCATCTCGGAAGTTTCTATGGCAATTTGTTCCTGACGAGGCAAGCTGGGAAGGTCAGGACACATGCCGGGCAACTCAGTAAATGATTCCTCCCCTTCCTCGCTAACATGGTATTAACTATCATCATCATCAGCGTCCTTTTCTTCCTCCTCCTCCGCCATCCACTCTTTGCCGTCTCTCCTTGCAACCGGTTCATCTTCCTTCGGAATCAGCGGTATTTTGGCTGCTTTGCCTCCATCTCTCGGGACATCTCCTCCTTTGAACTCCTTGGTCACTCTTTCAGGGACCTTTTCTGCATGTGCCTCGCCAAAGGGACCCTCTACTTCCCCTTGAATGTTCTCATCAGATCTACAAGTGAGGCCAGAGGAACTGGTATGAGCCCTAAAGTCGCTTTGCATTGGAGACTTAGCAACAACAAATTTGACTTGGCAAAGTAGACCAAACCACCGTAGATTTTCATTTGTAAGGAATGCAATGGTGTGCCGGTTAGGTCTGATTGCCTTTAAAGCATTAAGTGTCCTCTCGTGTTCATTACTCTCATCTCAAGTTGGGATGCCTATAAGGAAACACATATTAAGTTAGAGACCTAGAATTTCCATACGGGGGAGATTAGAGAAAAGGAACATACATCTAGATAGCCGGAGTCGGCTGAATCCGATCGGGCAGCGCACAAAGAAATATTTGTTCTTGAAATAGGAATGCTTGGTGTGGAGCTTCTCAATCACTTTACATCCCCTTTGGCTTCAATGATCAGATAGGATGGGGAATCCTACCTTTTACTAAATTGATGGAGATACGTAAGCTCATTGAATCTTGAGGGCCGATTGAATCTACTTATGAAAAGAACGTACAATGAGCTCAAAATAGAATAGCCATTTGGATGAACCTGGAATGGAGCCGATCCAAGTTCTTGTAGCACCGTCAAACGGAAAGGATTAAACGATGGGATAGTACCGCCTAAGAACATGTATCGATTACATGTTGTGAAGTCCAGCGGGGGATTGTGAGCAAATTCAGCCCTTTGTCGGCAGATGGACATCATCCTCAGAGATGCCGTGTTGAAGACATATGTTCCGAATCGACCTAGCAGAAAGGATTGAAGGTACCTGCTCTAGTTGGTTGTTCAAAATTCTCAATCTTGGAGGTAGCTGACCTAATACTGGCTCAATTGGACCTATTTGTCTTTGGGATTCAGAAGTTGCAGGATGACCTGGCCCGGTAGGAATAGATGGCGAAGCAGGAGCTATAGACACTACAACAAAAAGTGTCTTTTATAGTGGCATATAGCCGCTATTAATCACAACCATAGCGGTTTGATAAGCGCTGTATATCGACATGTTATAAAAACCGTTGAATATTTATAACACAAAATATGCCGCTATGGTTGAGCTTAGTTTTATAACGCAAATTCGCCGCTATGGTACGTTAATTCAATAGCTCATTATAGCCGCTATAATACAGCTAAATCTCAACGGAACTGGAAATCTTTATAACACCATTTTGCCACTATAAAATATTTATTCAATAGCTCATTATAGCCGCTATAATACAGCTAAATCTCAACGAAATTGGAAATCTTTATAACACCATTTTGCCGCTATTTACACGGTACTATAGCATGTATATACCATTATAAAATACGCAGATACACGGTACTATAGCATGAATCTTCTTTAAAAACAT
Organism: Allium fistulosum; assembly: GCA_030737815.1. Lineage (NCBI taxonomy): Eukaryota > Viridiplantae > Streptophyta > Magnoliopsida > Asparagales > Amaryllidaceae > Allium > Allium fistulosum. Next base: position 405,192,772 of record CM060908.1, on the reverse strand, counting down.
AACAGTTGAACAATGTAAGAGCCGAAGAATATAATAACCAGGAAATGAAACTCATTCAATCAAACGTACCAAATGTCTATATATATTATATCAAACATGCTCAAACATACACATAATATCCATTATATAATAACAACATCGCAAATAAGTTTTCAACTGGACTAAAAAACAATATAGCTAATAACACAAAACCAGGTCATAACCATTATCTTGCGACTTGCTCTTTTACTGGGAAGCAGAGTTTAAGCAGGTGCAGGAGCTGTTCAACAAGCAGCAGATAATCCAACATCTCAATTGTTTCCTTGACAGCCTACAAAAAGAAAAGGTTCAAAACATTGTATACACGAGCACAAGGCTACATTCAAATTCTCAAGAGGATATTTGGGCAAAGAAGCATTACCGGGTAAACTATAAGCTCCAAGTGCTAGAATATTTGCAAAGGTAAGCCACACACCATGGTCACATTTTAAATGCCCCAGTTCATGAGCTAAAACAACCTGGTTATACCAGTTATGGTCACAAACAAATCCATTTGGTGTTGCCTTTAAAAGCAAATGAAAGCTAGGTGGGCTATGGTAAAATAACTATAAATAAGAAATAAATACAGATCAGAATAAGTAGGAACAAAAGTTACTTGCAGCTCTTTTCCTGTTAGAAGCTCAACTAAACTTGTATGGACAACAATAAAGGGTTTCCGACCACTAATTGCCAATGTGTACGCATTTGGGACAGGATTTTGGCGAACGTACAGATCAGGTGCTTCTATATTCAAAACCTTTGCAGCTTCATTCAGTGACTGATAAAGACCGGATAATTGTAAAATAATATCACCAAATTTGGTTGACAATACTACAATTGAAAAGCAAACAACCACAAACTGTGTTTAAACTTTAAACAGAAGCAATTTCAGTAAAAAAGATATTACTATATGGGGACATATAAAGAAACCTGGTTTTCAGCTACTAGTACAGATGTTCCAATATTTTCAAGTAGCATGACTTGTTCAGCAACATGCCCTACAAACACATCTTGTTATTGTCTTGTACTATTTTGCTAGAAATAACCATAGCATGATAAATGCCTGATACATTTGGTAAGTATTATAAAAGAACCAGCCGACTGAACTGTGCATCTATTTATTATGGTGATATATACTATCAAAGCAAATTCGATACTAATCTAATGAACTTTCAAGGTACATGATCAAACAATATAACAAAAATGAAATGAGTTAACCATCACTCACCTAATAAAGCCTTGCCTAGTTCATTCAACCCTGGAATAGCCCTCAAAAGTAGCGTGTTCTGTACAATGAAGCATGATGAAAATGAAAAATCAATGCATATGCCAAACTAATTGAAAAAAATCTCAGACAAAAAAAGTAAAGAATTAAGTACCTGTTTGTCAAGAGGGTGCCTAAAGTCATCAGCATCAAGATCTTGAAATACTACTGGCACAGCCTGACAAACCACAATGATAGCTCCACCACCACTCTTTCTCCTTTTTCCACCTCTCAACCGGAGAACACCCATGTGAATTCCATTTGATTTGTTCAATTTGAGTGATGAAGAAGAAATTGGTTTGAGCAGAAATCCATGGGAGGAAGATATTAATGTTGCCATTGCAGATAATACTCTATAAAGGTTGTCCTCTTTTCTTTCTTACTATTATAGTTTTATGTATTGGAGATGAATTAATGAAAGTCAGAAAGTATATTGAGTTGTATAACTTAGGTCCACATATGTGGTAATTGTTATGGTTGGTTTTTGGTGCCAGTTCTCTACAAAAAAAGTCAGAAAGATTGAACTGACACTTAACTACAAAAAATATCAGTAATGTGAATGATGCATATAATATAATGAGCTATGCATATACATAGCAGAATAGATAATCTCACTGTAAGAACACAGAACAAACTACTGTAGATAGAAAAATTATATGACATGTATAAACGAAATAAAACATTCAATACATGTTATCAAATATGTAATTATTTTGGTGAATTAATATGATAGAGGTTTATATGATAATTAATCCTATACATTAGATTATAGTGCAAACTGTACTTTTTTTTAAAGGTTATATGCATATTGTTTGCGCCAAAATTGGTCACAAGCCCCAAATGTTATGAAAGCACCAGTGTATGAATATAAATCAACAATATTCACACACAAATCTCAAATATAAGCAAACAGAGTATCACAATTCAGAAATAATGAACAGAAACACGAGATTTATAGTGGTTCGGCGATCTTGCCTACGTCCACTCTGAAGTTGATGATTTTATTGATATTCGCTTGATGATTACAATTTCTTCTGATGTAATACAACTGATTTTAAGATTAGAATCTGAATCTAGGGAAGCAGTGGTGATTCTGAGTAAATCTGGCAAAGTCTGGGCGCTCTTTTGCTCTTAGAATTGTCCGACCTCTTTTCTGAATGACCAGGGGCTCTATTTATAGGTGTAGGAGGCTGATATTTCGCCTAAAATCCGGGGAGACCACTTCTGGCACGTGAGGGGGCCCACATACCCGCTTTTAGGAAATCTGGGCCCACTTTGGGATCGATTCGACCCTTGCTTCGAATCGATCAAGATTTGCTCCGATTGAGATTAAACTTGGTGTGAACATTCTTCATCATGCGCTTAAGCTTCTGTGAAAATTTCATAGCATTTGGACTTGTAGATCTCAAGTTATGATCGATTCAAGTGATGATCTTCGTCATATGGATTCGATCGAATCGGTAGGGTCGAATCCATATGTTTGGCCTATGGATTCGAACTGAGGCTTGTTCTATGGATTCGAACTAAGGCTCGGCCTATGGATTCGAACTAAGGCTCGTTCTATGGATTCGAACTAAGGTTCGTTCTATGGATTCGAACTAAGGCTCGGCCTATGGATTCGAACTAAGGCTCGTTCTATGGATTCGAACTAAGGCTCGGCCTATGGATTCGAAGTAAGGTCATAGGATGGATTCGAAGCAAGGTCATAGGATGGATTCAAAGTAAGGTCATAGGATGGATTCATAGGATGGATTCGAAGTAAGGTCATTTTCTCTATCTTGAATTGATCATAGCTTGAGCATACGAACTCAGATTGGCTTGAAACTTAAACCGCTGGTTTCTACGGATTTGCTTATCATGTCTTGTCAATTGTGGCTCAATCTGGACTTGGGAAAAATTCATCGATATTCATGGCGAATCAGTGTACAACGATCTTTTACGACGAACTGTCTTTAGTTTTCCAGTCAACTTTTTGGTGTCACGGCCTTGCCAAAAGGCGGGATAACACATATAACTAACAAACATTAAGATTTTGTTTTTAGATTCATTTTTACCAACGACCTCATCAATCTAAAGAGGATGTTATTCTGGTTATGCACAAAAGTTAATATATTTTCTGCTTTTTCTCTTTCTTTCTTTTTTTGTGTACATGAACACATACAAATAGATTAGGAAAACACAAAGCCAATGTATAATGGGGCTAGTTACATCTTAAAAGTGCATGCAAAGTTTTCTAGTGTCTATGTTGTCTAGTATGCATGATACATTGGAAAAAAATTAATGGCAATATTATCACATTGTGACCACTCCAAGTTTATTTACTGACTACGCCACTGAGTAAAGCGACCTTGACAATCAATGGTGAGCCCATTTTTAAACTTACCGACCCTCTGTTGGGGTCAGTTACTGACCCCTTTAAGGGGTGCTTTTACCATTACCTAGATGATAAAAAAAATGGAATATTTGACCTCTTCCTATAGTGTATCAAGGTAAAATAGTAATATAGTACATTGTTTATATAATACAAACGAAATTATTTTATAAATTTATAATTTAAAAAATCCCCTGAATTGTTGATATTATGGTTACATTCACTGTCTTCTTGTTTATAACATAAATTCATAGTGTGAAAAATACAGTTGGCTAAACATGGTGTACATTTATTTCAACTCCATAAATTCCTCAATAACCTATAGAATAAATATAGACAAAACAATGATATTATTGCATACCCTTTAAATTTGCATTGCTTTCATGGTCAATCTTGCTGCTTAGACATCAAGTTTCTCCCAAAATGAGCATTGTAGTAAGACTGACACTGTAACATGAGGTATAAAATATAATCAAGCTTTACATGTGCAAAAGAGTTGCTATACATGACAAAAAATAATATTTAGAGAAGTGAACAAAATAAACATTAGTGAATGAAGAGGCAACAAATTTAACCTGATTTTCTCAAAAATATTATTATACTGCCTATAGGGACACATGCTTAACTAATCACACTCCTAGTAACACTATCATTTGTATAATAAAGAAATTTCTGCAGTTTAGATAGCACAAACATTCAACATGAAAAGTTCTAAGTGTTAAATTAAATGGGTCTCAATATCAAAAAAAACAAAAAATGTATCTACAATCCCAGAAAGAAAAATTAAATAGAAATTCTGTTGTGTTATGCTCATCTCAAAATTATATGAATAACCTATTACTTTTTGTTAACCTTTTTACCAACTCTTTTTTTTGGTGATATTCCTTTATTAGATGAATCTGATTATAAAATGGGTGGAATTCGACACAAAGAGCAGTAATCAAACATTTTAGTATATCCAATATATTAAAAACAGTGGGAAAAAATATCTAAGCTGATCTGGTATAAAATATTCAACGTATAATATAGAACAATATTATTTTACTTGAATTATGATCATGACATTATTATGCATAAATAATTTACAATTACTGCAAGTAATCATGGTTTCAGGGTATAGCCTAATGGTCTTTACAAATAATTTTTGCACTATAATGCACCTACATTAAACAATAATTCTATTCAGCTTTGTCTATGAATATCATTTCTCTATCTTGTGTTAATTTTCTTGAGTTATGAACTTGTGTTATCCACTTGCGATCCACTAATTGTTTAAAAAATTCATAAAATACAAATTAAATTGAGGGCATCTACTATTGACTTAGCCATGGTGGTAAGCTCTCATTACCAGTAATCCCTGATGGTAGTCATTTTCAAGTTCTGTTAAGAGTAAAGCATCTTTTATGGCTAGCTGACAATTCTTTTTCAGTAATGACTTTCGTTATTCAAATCCCAGGAGGTGTGCAGGGGCCCCAATCAATATACTGGGCGCTGCTCAGTTTCAATTTATTGTTGGCTGTGTGATGCGCTAACTGCTTGAAAACTTACATAATACAAATTAAATTGAGAGCATCTACTACTGATTATTGTTGGCCTTAGAAATTGAGCTTCAAGGAATCCCTACTTACACCAAGCGAAAGAAGAATCATGTACAGGAAGCATTAGCAAACGTCAAAGTAAAAAAAATAAGAAAATAAGTGGAAAATGAAAAATAAGAACTATGCGAATTGATTGAAGAGTGTACATTTGTTGAATCCATTGAACTATCAATTTGTATAAAAGGTTTTAACCTTTCATCCGCATTAGAGAACTAATTACTTAAAATAGTACATGTGAAAGTCAAATCAAAATAGATGAGAAAAGTGATAAATGGCATAGCTAAAATTACCACATCCAAAAATCTGTAATGTTTCACAAAAAAATAACATGTCAGGATCCATCAGGAAAATCACAGATGGAGAAGATTGAAAGATCTCCGGGTTATAAGGTGAAAATCATCTGTTTTGTGAATGAAAATTTAGGTGTTTGGGGAAGGAAATCGACAATTGGAGAGGAACTATTATTTGTCCAATATAAATTTAGGATTTTAAAAAGGATTTAGAATTGACAAAAAGATAGTATAATAGAACTTTAAAAATTAACCGCTCTTCGCTTTTGCTATTTTCCTTGGTGATGTGATTTGATATTCGCCGATGAAGTGATACGTGGTGGTGACACAATGCATGGTTTCTCCTTTCCTACAAACATCAACAGAAAACATACATGAAGAAAAACAATCTTTACAAAGTAAAACAGAACCTAGCGCGCTTTAAAAAAATATAGTGAGAAACAATTCTGGAGAGGATTAATGGGATATGTATTTGTTGCGTAGATGCTTGGTGAGACTATTCGATGTGATACAGAGTACCTAATACAATGTTAGAAAGAAGGAGAGTATTTAATGCATATTTATTTACCAATAATATGGGTATCTTTTTATATATTCTTACATATCTTTCTCAAGTCTCTCACTTCCATGACTAATAGGAAACAAAGTTCATTCATTAATTTAAACCAACAACTTATCAGTAATGCATCATTCAAGATTAAATTAACTTTTACATGATAGTATAATACATACACCAGCAACATAGAAGTTAGACTCCCAACTTCCTTTTACAATTATACCCATCCGTGTATTTTATTGGTATAGGACTGTATTAGTTATATAAGAAATTCAGACATAATAACTTAAAGTTAAAACAATGATTAAATGAGATTCTTAAGCTCTTATGAATCAACAATGCTAATCAGCATTCCATTTTTCAATAATAGCAAACCAAATGTTAGTTTTTATGTCAACTCTGAAATGATCTCTAATTAAAAATTTCTATATAGAAATATGCTTCAAAAAGGGATTGCTACAGAGGCTGTTTGGCAACTTTTTTGTAAAAAAGGCTTATAAATTACTTGTTATATTTGAATGTTTGTCAACATCTTATGGGAAACATAGATTAGTCAACACGAACTTGTTAATACAACTAAATTTCATCACAATGAAGCTACATAAAAGTTAGCATCGCAAAACTGCTTACAAATTTTTATTTCCAAACGGGCTCTGAAATAAACTTTTTGCATAAGAATTTAAAAATAAAAAATCAAACTACTTCATTATAGTGTTGATAGGTCTTACTCAAAAGAAGAATCTGAACCAGACCCCAAATAGCGGTAGGCGATTCCATTCTTGCAAATCGATCAACACCTTCATCGTCATCGTTTCCCCAGCGTCGTTTTGTAGCCATGAAAAGTAGGTTTAGGGTTAGATGCATTTTTTAATCGGGGAAAATCAATAGCAATATGATTTTGGAAACACTGGCTTGGAAAAGGTTTCTTCTAGATCATGTGTCTTGATTTGCAGAGGATGTAGTACGGGTACGAGAGTTATGGACGGAGGCAGTGATAAGGGGTGTTTGAGGATTTTCGTTGAGGAATTGGGGGGGGAATAATTTGGAGAAGAGGCGGCGAGGAAAATATTTGGGTAAGAGGCGGCCAGGAAAATAATTGAGGGAGTAAGAGCATTACCTTGGCTATCCAACTCTAAATAATACAAATTAAAACAAACATTATAATTTAAGGGTCAATAATAACGCTTCAGAATAACGCGTTATTAAATAGCGTTATTAATATCATATTTTGTTGTAGTGAGAAGACCCAACTTTAGGAGGAGCAAACGTTCCTTCGTCAGACTTAAAACGAGGTGATCGACGAGTCATTCTAAACAATAAAACTTGTTGTTCAACACAGTTAGGAATGCTTTACTTTGAATAATAAACTCGTGTGACCAACGCCCGAAATCCAAAAGATGTCGATGTATGTTGACCAATCGGATTCTGAACGTTAATCAGGGCAAGTGCAGTATGTTAATCTATGTAGAGTGAGTCCAATGTCCTGTACAGACCATCCTGTGTAGATAGATCACTCATGCTAGAAAAACGGGCAGCATCATACTTTTGAAATAATATTTCGGAACTTACCCATTATCGATGAGTAATTAATAATAGAGCCGATGTCCGAAGCAACGCAGAAAGTTTTTTTTGCAGGATCACTAGAAGTGCAGAAGCAGGAAAAGCGATATGATGGGATCATTAACTACATCCGATTTTGGAAAAAATCATCGCTCTAGAATTCAATCAGCGATCGGGACTTAGCCAAGTTTAGAAGAGAGATAGTTGAATTCGAAAAAAAGGACTTGTCTTCGAAATCGCGTGCATTCGACCAAGGAAAAACTCAACTACACCATCGATCAAACATAACCAAAATTCATCCATCTCCCTTCAATTGCAATCAACTAAACCCCCATTGCCATCACCGTCGTAATCATCACGAAGTCAATCATAGCCAACCTTGAATTCAAAGTCAAGTGGAGTTAGGGTTTCAAATTTGTATCGAGCCCAAGCTATCCAGGCGGCTGATCTAGTGGCGGCGACGTTGGTGAATGGTGGCTAGCAGCTCCAGATGATGGCGGTAGGTGGTGGTAGTGGTAGGAGTTGATCCGTAGTGGAACTGGTTGGGTCAGTGGAAGTTGGATCAGGTCTAGGAAGGCAAGTAAGCTCGACAGCATATAGATTGGGTGTAAGGCTAGCAAGAAACGAAGATAGCTTGTAAAAAAATTCTATATGTTGAGTTATATAGGTCGATGGGGATCATTATAGCTCGATACCGAGCTATGTAGCTTGGTGCCTTGTTGTTTTTCTCCCCCACACATCACTTAGAAGGCACGTCGAAGAGAAGATATGCTAACCTACATCATGAAGCGATCACCGGAATGTAGATCACATTATAATCAAGTGCGGTCAAAGTAGTTTGCAAAAGAAAAGTATATGTTAATCAACGCTGACAATAGTCGTTAGGTTTAACAATTTATTTGCCGCCTCTCATTCGTGTCTTTGCCCCCAAAAAAGAATGTTTTTCCCTTCTCTCGCTCTTTCATTCCTACATCCAGAAAGAAATAAGATTTCGCCTTTTCCCTTAAAACCCTCCCAAAAATTCCCTAATTCAACTTTTTAAGGTTTTCAATTTAGTGGAATAAATCATAGGTTCGATTGCTGATTGAGACGAAGCTCAGCAGAACACGTTTCAGCTTTTCCATTCATCGATTTCCCAGACCATTCGTCGATTTTCCTAGCCGATTCATCGATTGCAAGTTGATTTGAAGATAAGTTGCAGGTACCTATAATCTCTTCTTTAGTGAGAAAATTTATTTCCTTTGTAGGAACATGCGTAAACAGCTAATAGTATTATTGGGATTCCACAATTTAAGATTTTATTTTTTTTGATGAAACACAACTTAAGATATCGAGTCTATTAGAGATTAGCTACAACGTTTACCCTAATCCTCAGTCACCCATCATTACCATGGCAGGCCACATTAGTGAAGCAAAAATTGAACAATTTGTGAATGATCTGGAACTGCAATTAAGTAAAACAAGCCTTTCTGAAGTATGCTAGTTTAAGTCTAGTTCATTTTTGTACTAGTCATCTCACGATTAAATAAATGTTAAAAAATATGCTAGAGATAATACTTGCTGGTTTCTACAAGTTATTAGTCTCTGCACATGTATGTAAACATGGGGTATATTCTAATACATTTTCGTTACTTGGTATATACAGTTTAAATATTTAATAACATGCTATTTGTTTGATAAACTATTGTGTTCAACCTCGAATCGTTCATAAAAAAAATGAAGTTGAATAAATGGATTTTTTACATAAAACTGAAACGTTAGTTTTTTAGTTTCCCTTTTTTCTTTTTTTCTTTTGGTATTAATGTGCTTCAAATGGCTAAGTTGCATATGAGTATATGTTTCAAGTTCTTTGGATGAGTATAATTGGAGGTAATATTAATGTGAATCGTCCATCATTGACCATGTTGCAATATAGTGTTTACTTGTTTTATGCTTTTAGTAAAAGCTTTGGTTGGTTTTAGGTGATGTCCTTGTACATCGCGATCTCTGTCATCAAATACTGAAGGCCTATAATCCCCTCCTAGTGCCTATAGCATTCACGCGAAGTAATAGTTTAGTTTCCTACCAATAGACTCACAAATGCAAGAAATGTTTCGAGTGTAGTATCATGCAAACTTTCATAAATATTTAGCAGACTGAATTGGTTTGGAGTGTAGAGGTTGTTGAGAATGGAGGTCTGAAGAATGTTGGAATGCATATAGTTTGTAAAAATGAATTAAGTTTCATAAAAATTTATAAAATATAATTAAGTTTACAAAATTTTATAAAGTTTTATAAAAACTTAGCTAAGTTGATTAAGTTTATAAAATTAAATATAAGTGTAGCCAATTTATAAAAATTAAATTTTTTTACCAAAAAAAAACTGTGTTAACAAAATTTTATAAACATTAAACAAGTTTATAAAAATTAACTACGTTTTATAAAATTTTAACTAAGTTAAATTTAATAAAATATAATTAAGTTTATAAAAATTAATATAATTTTATAAAAATTTAACTAAGTCGACTACGTTTGTAAAGTAACTATACGGACCATGTAAACATCTCACATCTTTGTGCTATTATCTTTTACTGTCCTTTTTTACGCTTGTGTTTGAGTATGCACTCAAAGTGTCTGTTAAAGTGTTTTTTGTGTTTTCCATTTTATGGTCATTATTCCATTCCACCTTCCATGTTTAATTTATGTAATTCATATGTAAAATGTATTATTAATAATAAGACATATACACTAGCCTTCCAAAGGGGACAATAAATTGAAATTAGAGGTGTAATATTACCAAGTCTCTGTCAAAATAGTCCTTGATAAAAAGGCCAAGGATCTCCCCTATAGCCATTTAAAGATGCACAAAGTATCCAGTTGATTGTCTGTAACAAAGATCATCCTATATGTTGGTGGTAATTTTGTTAGAGAAGTCCCTCTAACCAAGAAAATACTTGTCGGTTGACGACTAGTAACTGTGTATATTAATTAAATTTTGTGTGTTTTCATATTTACTTAGTTTTGTTTTATATCTTGAATTACTCAATGATTTTGTTCTTTTGTACAAATAGGTGCAATTGGGATTACTGTTGCAAACCCAACTGATTTAGTTGAAGTATGACTTCAAGCTGAAGGGAAGCTTCCTCTGGTGTTCGAAAACATTATTCAGGATCACTTAATGCTTACTTTACCATAATCAAACAGGTTCTACTTTAAAGTCAACTAGTTGTTACCACTTTGCAATTTTGAATTTATTCTGAACATACTATCTACTACATAGGAAGGAGTACGTGCTTGTTGTTGTTTATTTTTATTTTGCATTTACATTTCTATAATAAAAAAAACAGAAAAAAAAAGTATACACGATTTCAACAACCAAAATATTTTTTTATTGCAATTTTTTTCTTTTCTTTTTTACATTCACAATTTTCTACCACATTTCAACCATCACCCTACAAACTGCTCTTCCCCTTCCAGTTCACTGTCTAGCCTTACCACTCTGCACAAACATCCCAAACCACAACTACATCACCACCACTACTTCAACAAAACTTCACCACTGCCACTATCGCAGCAGCATCAACCACCTCTTTACAAAAACTGTTAACACATCATAACTCCATCAACCACCAAACCATCAAACTGCACCACTGTTGCATCTCAGCCACAACTACTTCACAACTACTTAATTTGCAAATGAAAAAGATTAGTTCGGAATGTTTTTTTTCTTATTTGCATTTAGATTAAATACGCTCTCTCTATATTTAAGTATATTTTACATAAAACTAGCAAAAGTTACAACCGCTAATTCTATATATATATATATATATATATACATATACAAACACACACACATATAGAGTCTAATAAATGCTTAGGTATAGTAATAGTGTATGGATATTCTTTTTTAGTGAAGAATATTTTTCTTTAACTGTTCACTCAAGTTTTAGCATGTTCTTTCCATTCCAATTTTGTTTGCCCTGCTATTTATAATAGTTATGTAATTGTCAAAATCAACCATGTGAAATTGGGTCACTGAGTTTCGATTTTTATTCGAGAAACATATACTATCTTGGAATAAATTATATACAATTACACGCTACTATTATATTGTACTGGTAATTACATAATTTTAATACTTGTTGATGTGTGCGATTGTGTGCGAGAATTGTAATGGCAAATTTTTTGGAAACAATTTGGTGCTAATGTTGTATATGATTCTGACATTGTTGTATAAGTGGATAAAATTGTTGTTAATGGCTCAAGCCAAGTATCAGGAGAGGGGTAATGCATAGACATTACTCTGGTGCTACAAAATGGCGCCGTTGTAATGGCAAATTTTTTGAAAACAGTTTGGTGCTAATAACAAAATGACTAATTTGTAGAGTTCTGTCATTTTCAGTCTAATGTGGCCATGAAGTAGCTAATAACAAATTTATTTATGCGTGCAGGCTTTGAACAGTTGATATTTGTAGAGTTCTGTCATTTTCAGTCTACTGTGCTTAAACAACAAGGTATGAAACATATGCTAAAAACTCTCAAGTATTATCATTATTGTCTATTAGTTTACCATCAAATAATTTCACAATTATGTTTTATTCCCTTCCATATTTCATCAAAAGGCTACTCTAAATTCATATCTTTTGCTGGATAAAAAACTGTAATGCCTTAAATCATGCTATTAATAAACAACCAACAAAATATCACTTTGATAAATAAAAATATAGTTGTAGGAGATTCATATATTGTTACCATATAGTAACCAAGTTTTATAAAAGTTAACTAAATTAACCAAGTTTTATAAAAATTAACTAAGTTTTATAAAAATTAACTAAGTCAATAAAGTTTTATAAAAAATTAACTAAGTTGATGAAGTTTTATAAAAATTAACTAAATTTTGCAAAAAACATAACCATTTTAACTAAGTTCTATAAAAATTATACAAGTTTATAGAAATTAACCAAGTTTTATAATTTTTTCACCAAGCTAACTAAGTTTATAAAATATAACTATATTTATAAAAGTTAATTAAGTTTTATAAAAAAATTAACCGCGTTGACTAAGTTTATAAAACACTAAGCAGATGCTCCAATAATTTGCCTATCTTTTTTCCCTTGTAATGTTAGCTTTGGCCAAAAATAATGATCTGCATCTTGCTCTTTATCATCCTCTACCTTATGTTCTTGCAACAGTAGATGCTCATATCTATGCTCTGTATGCCTGTATTGACTTTTTAAATTCAATACGCAAGCCTACCTCTGTAGATCGACCCTAAACCACCATGTTTCTATTCCGAGATTGCCATTCCGAAACCATACCTAAAAATTGGTTGAAAACCATATCTTTAAAACCCATCATCCGTTCTCTTTGAATTAAATTTTGTTTTATGCAATTGCTTTGCTTATTAGAGATAATTTTTGTTTGATTTTGTATTTTAGTATCAATTTCGGGTTAGGATTATTCCTGTGTGGATTGAGGGATATCAAAGTTGAGGTTGATGGCTGATGCATGGGGAGGTTAGCGGTACCATGTAGGAACTGCGTGGTAGTCTAGACACCCCGTATGTCGGTAGTCACATCATATAAACCTGATATGAAGAAGAAGCATTGACCATTTCTCATGTACAATATATTATTATTTTCTTTATAATACAGTGTTACCAACCATTTTTTGATATTCTTCAAATTACACCTTTAAATTCTTTAATGTCTGATTGCCTCTATAATCAGATTATAACAGTCATTATTTTTTGTGAAGTTTATTAGCCAAACCATGGTAATGGGGTCATTTTTATATACTAGTAATGTGTACATGATTGGTTAGTAAGTTTTAAAGTTTATTTTCCCTAAATTCTTACAACTACCTTTATACAAATAAAACAGTTCAATGATAATTTAATAAAGGGTATTTGTGCTTTTAACTTTTCAATCATTATAAATCAGATAATATTCTTAATAATAATTGTGAGAAATACTAAAGGGTATATACCAATTGTTTTGTTCAAAAATTGAATTTTAGATGGGAAATATCTATTCATTGTTAAATTGGAGTGGAGATTTGTTGCTTTTTAAAATCTTTCCAAAGAGCCCACTTTCTACGTGCAAATGTATAAATAAAAATTTATAAGCTCAAACATAACACATATGTATAGTACTAGCTGTCTAGTTGGTTAAATTTGTCATTTAAATAAAAATTCTTCAAAAAATAAAGTAGGATAGTAGATTTCATTTGATGACGTTAATGGCTTAAATTTAATATATGCAATTCAATGTTTTAATTTATATCGTTTAATAAGATTAACGGAGGCTTGTTGAACTTAGGTTGAAACCATAAAGAAGATTGCAAAGGTCAAAGCTATTAAAGAGAGGAAAAAACAAGAATCAGAGGTTAGCAGTTTAGTTCTATGCAATATGTCTGGTTTGATGTTGGTCTTTTTTCTGACAAATACAAGCATTACCGTCTTGTATCTTCTGCTAAGTATTCAGTTGTGTAGTTAATTGTAAAGTGTAGCTAAAAAACATGTGACATTTTCTTGAGTGTATTAGTAGTACACAACTGGTCTTGCATTCCATTACGTTATCATTTATGTGACTATAATTTGATTTTAGCAATGCACCTACGAACTAATTGATGGCATTGGGATAAATTTAGTTGTGCATCTTTCTTGGATATCTACTTTGTTAGGGTTTTTACTTCAGCATGAAATGTCTTAAATGATTATATGTTTTTCTTCTTTTACTTTAAACTTGGAAAGCATATTTTTAATTCTCTAACCTGTCAATTTTAAAAGCATATCCTAGTTTTTCATATCTTTTTGGTTTGTGCGCACATGCCCTCTTGTAGCTAAAATAGCACATATAACAGACTATATGTTCTTCGCATATACACATAAACACTTACGTTAAATAATTGAGAACTCTTAATATTTATTTACTTCCTACTATAATCACAGCTTGAACTTGTGTTGGTTACGGAGAAACTGCAGGAGCTTCATTCAATTAGTCCATGTTCCCACTAAAAATCTGTATAATGCAACGGTAAAAATATATTTATAAGAGAACCGTGGAATTAACATTGATATTATCCAAACTAGTCCATGTTCCCATTAGATTAGTACATTCTTTTACATATTAAAACTAAAATATGTGAAAATCCAACTACCGGAAGCATCAGTTCCATAGAGTCGAATACTAATTTATTACACATTTCTAGCTATGTTAGTATTATTATTTTTAATAACATTTGGTGGGTGAAATCAAGTTTAAAGTTTGACAAATGATTATTGAAAATTTAACAATGTTGATTTGCTTTGTATTGAATTGGTTGACACATGATAAAATGTTGAATGCAGTAAGACTATAGAAACAAGACTTTTATTAGATGACTATAATTTTTTTCTTTGATAGAGCAAAACCAATAGCACAGAAAACAAATGCAAGTTGTTCGATTGGGGTGGAACTGAAGTATTGGTTGCCAAAGGACGTGTGCACTCGAGTGATTCAAATCAGATTATTAATGGTGTTCCTCTTGGACCAGAAGCCGCAATAGTTTGGGTGGACAATCCGATAAAAGAAGATGCCTTTTTGTGGAGGCCCATAGCAGGTGTGACATGTATCGGAGAAGCCGTCGGTAAGACAATAGCATGGCCATCATCAAAATTGGTTTTTGAAAACACAATACCATCCACTCCTATGAGCAACGTTCCAACATCTCGTACGGTAATATATTATATTGCTAATATTTATATATACGATTTGTTGATAATGTATCAATACTTTTTTTAATATCATAGAGTGAAAATTACGCAATGAATAACAAGTGCAAGTTATTTGTTGTGGAGGGCACAGGAAAAATTGTAGCTGAAGGCACCATATCTTCAACTAATCCAAATGATTTGGTTCATTCTATTCCACTAGGACCAAATGCAATAAGAGTTTGGGTGGATATTGTCAAAGACCCGAATGCGTCTTTATGGAGACCTACGTCATTCATGGAATGCTTATCAGATGCTATTGGTTCGACGGTAGCATGGCCTACTGCGAATGTTAGTGTGGACTCAACTTCAGCAGTTTGAAATATTTGTATAGTTTGGCAGTTTTCAGGTAACTACCCTTGAACTTCAAGTTATTTAATATGCTCGGGAGGGTACATCAAGTCTTAAAAACTTTTATTAGATAAAAAAAATGCATCACAGCCCGTCAAAGAGATCTGAATATTAAAATGCAGATGAGGAATTTTATAAAATTAAGAAGATTTGTGACAAACAACTCTGTGGGTAATATATATAAATGTAATCAAGAGAAGTAGAATTTTTATCAAATTTTATCTAATTTAATGTTTTTCTGAATAAAATAATTTATCAAGACAGTACTTACGATATATATGTAGTAATCGGCTAAGGGCTTACTGAATCCTTTATTAGAAACCACAAATGTCTTGATATTTACACTGATAAAGTCACCAAAATATTCATCAGTCCAACAACATAAATTTTCAAAATCTTAATAAAGTAATGGCACAACACATGAAATAAAATTTTGTTTACCGCTGAAGTAAAAAAATTGGTAATGAAGAATACTTAGCAATTGTGCAAAAAGGCAAAAAATTCGGTAACCGGTCGGCATCCAATATTAAAATATGTTTATTTCTCACAAATTGAAGAATTTAAATGGAAATCGCGACCATTTTCTACTGATAATATTTATTACAGAAAGTTCAGTTAAACATACGTAAATTGAGTATAGATCCATCGTGAAAAGGCTAACTCCTCCTAATTTGTAAGTGGTTCAAAGAATATTACCACCAACCTATTTGTAAGTGGATCAAAAAAGCGTAACCAGGTTGTCTACAACTCAGTAATATAAGAAATTACTATGTATGAAATTATATGGTATATTTATGTAAGTTAATGGTACACTAGGGCTTGAATTCCCCTACTAAGCAACTTGATTTGTGCGTATGTTAGGTGGTAATAGTTATTCTTTCATTAGTTTAATGAAAATAAGCCATCATCAAACAAAATCAGTAACTTTAGTACATATGATAGGTCCCAAAATGGAAGTTAGTTGATTTTGTACAGCAGTTGATGGCTCTAACTTAGTTGATCAAAGGTTAGATCTATATATATACATTAGTGGTTTGTAATTTTCATATAAGATACAACTTTTTTCCTCAAAATACACACATAGACAATGTTCATTATGTCAGTAGAGTGCGGTGGTGATGAAGTGGTTTTTTATTCCCAACTAGATATTTTCCTTTTTCAATGCCATCCTGCATCATCAATTTTTTTTATTCTGACCATACTTGTAATTCTTTATAATTTAATAAATGACTATAATTCCTCTCTGTGTGTAGAGGAAGCTTTATTAGATAATATGGTATCATATGCAAATTTGTTGGCTAGAAGGCAATTGGCCATGTTGTCCGACCTTTATGTATCATGAGGACAAAAGGACAATAGTTTTAGAGAAGAAAGTTCAAACGCTTTGCCATCAAAAACAATATAGTTGGAAATAATTGTACACCACTAATACTTCCTAAAGTATCCAAACTTCCTCCATAAAATAAATATAGTTATTCTCATATAACAAGCATACTAATCCAATTAAATTCCTGATAGTTGTACACTTCATTATCAAATACTGTACTGAATGCTTATGATTTCATATTTATTAATATGGTAAAGATACCATCAATTTTTCTAACACTGATATATGTCAACACACATGGTGTGATGAATGAATAATTCTGTTATTATCTAGGCATTCGTTGATATAATTTTCTGTACACTATTGCCCATCATAATAGCTGGAACTTGGTTGACGTTTCAACCGATTTGATATATTCACTAGAACTGCCTTATCAAGTAAAAGTATGTGACTGATAAAATTACTGCAACTTGAAAAATATGCATTAAATATATCACTGTGCAAATATTGCATAGAACTTCCAGTTACATGTTTATTGAAAAACACATTTTTTTTCAACTGGAAATTGTACTCTTTATATTTAACTAACAGTTATACGTCTAAAGCTTACTGTAATTACTACTCACAGGATGTTGACAAAGCCATGGTTAGTGATAGCTCAACAACAAAAAGTCAAGAAAAAAAGACGGAAGGAGGAATCTTGCCGAGTTCAGACTGCCCTGTTGGCAACAATTCAGTAAACCAATGTCTAACTATCTTCGTACTGCCACTTTTCATTTTCAGCCTGTATTTGAACTACTTTTATGCACGTTTTGTCGATAATATTAGATGCAAACTTGCTTTCTAGATATTGTGCATTTGTCTAATTTTGTATGCAGTTGGTTTATAAATTTTATCTCTCTTTACGGGTTTATGTAAACTTTGTTCATGGATATTGTGTTCAACTTATTTTATGGAAGTGATTAATAGTTATGCTTTTATTTTACAATTTTTAGTTTGATTTGTTTATGTTATGTACATTAACTGATTAAAATATAATTAAATGTAGTTTATATTAATGATATGTGTGAATATTGCAATGGCACAACATTGCTGTCAATTCTTTGGAAAAAAAATGCATATCCCTACGACAGCGTTTATACATTGCTGTCAGTTCATTGGAAAAAAATGCATATCCCTACGACAGCGTTTATACATTGCTGTCAATTCATTGGGAAAAAAATGCATATCCCTACGACAGCGTTTATACCTTGCAGTAGAAAACTATTAACAGCGTTTATACCTTGCAGTAGAAAAATTATTAACAGCGTTTAAAAAACGCTGTAGAAAGTGGGTTTTTGACAGCGTTTATATTTTGCAGTTAAAAATTTAGGGTCAACGACCGCATGTCGTTATACAGCATTTTTAAAAACGCTGTGAAAACTTTTAACAGCGTTTTTCAAACGCTGTGAAAAGTCTTTTTTGTTGTAGTGTCAATATTGAAGAATGCAGTTCCAACTATAACTAAATCGAACGTTTAAAGGAAAAATCAATCAAGTAATAACTTCATCTCAAGACAGCACTTAGGCGATCAACCAGAGTTTACAGGATAACAGTCCAGAACTTGTTTTGATCCAGAGCATGCTTTGCTTTCAACGAAAGCATACTTTAGGAGTAAGTGTTAACTGGATCTTTAACCAAGCAGAAGTCAACAGAAGTTCAAACGATAAGACGAAGACGAAACGACTCGAAAACTTGGAAAATCACTTAGAAGAGCTAAAGAAG
This sequence comes from Allium fistulosum, assembly GCA_030737815.1. Lineage (NCBI taxonomy): Eukaryota > Viridiplantae > Streptophyta > Magnoliopsida > Asparagales > Amaryllidaceae > Allium > Allium fistulosum. Next base: position 405,173,941 of record CM060908.1, on the reverse strand, counting down.
TGACTTGGGAAATTTTCGCTCGATTTGGGGCGAAGCACATAGCTCAGTATCGAGCAATGATAGGTCCATACCGACCTATGGTTCTCCCCATATTCATCTTCCAATCTCCATACTTCTCATACACTTCTCCAATAGCTCATAATAAGGGGGATTTCCTAGAGCATGGATGATCAATTCCATAATTAATGAGAAGAAACCCAGGAAACCAGGGCAATTCAAGTAATAGAGGAAATAGTACTAGAATCAACCAAAAGTCAATGAAAAGAGCTTATAACCTATCAACTAGAAGACAGAAGAGCAGAGCAAGAGTCAACGTTGGATTGCACCAACATTTATAGCTTGGTACCGAGCTATATATGTCGATACCGACCTATCTCCTTAGGTCATGGTGCTATGGTATCTCTTGTACAACATTGGGCCTTCATCTAGGTTCTATTGCAAGCAGGCTTCTGACCAAGAACCTCCGTTCCCCTATAAATACCAACCTAACTGCAACAAAAGAAGGATCTGGTTTCTGCTAACTCCATACATGGAAGCTCAGCCTCTTCTTCATCTCTTATCTCCACTCAGTAGTTATTTAAGCAGCTACTCTTGGCAGTTCTTAGCCATGGAACTTGTCGAACATTTGTACTAGTGACTTATACTCTCTCTAATTCTCTACAATCCAACATAAACTCTATCAAATCGATTAATAAAAAGCTATAAAGTGGACATATGCCAGAGATTGCCGAACCACTATAAAAATCTTATGTCTCTCTACTTTATTTTTGTGATATTTCTTTTATGATCTAGGTCTCACAGGTTCCCTGCAACTTGATTTTGGGTGTTGATCCATTTTTGGCATCAACATAACAATTATATAATAAAAGAAAATTACCTTTTATTTTGAACGAAGTTTTATTACAGAGTCAATAATATACAATAAACTATAGAACTGCCCCTAGGGCATACCCCTAACTCTATCAATTTCCCACTTGCACTTGGGGCCAATTATAGAATCTCAATTCTATCTCTTCGATCAGTTTGACAAGAACTGACCGAGCTAGTCTCTTTGTGAATGGATCTGTTATGTTTTCCTTGGTATATACTCTTTGTATCATGACCTGTTTCTTCTCAATTAATTTACTTTCGAAGAATGTGCCACGATTTCTTATGAACTCTAGGCTCCTTTGAAATCTGCATTGCTGCATTGTTGTCACAAAACAATGCCATTGGATTCTCCATGTTGGGAATCAGTCCTAGCTCACTTAAAAGCTTTCACATCCAGACCGCTTCTTTAGCTACTTCATTAGGGCGATGTACTCGTCCTCCATCGTGGATTTTGCTACAGTTTCCTATTCGAAACATCTCCAACTGACATCCCACCGTTAACAGTAAAGTTGTAACCCAACACTGACTTACTATCATCAATATCACTCTAAAATCTAGAGTCAGTATACCCCTTCATAAGAAGGTCTCCATTCCCATATGTTAAGAATATGTCTTTAGTATTTTTTAAATACTTTAGTATACATTTTACAGCCATTCAATGTTTTCTCCAGGATTAAACTGGTATCGGCTTACGCATCCTAATACATAAGCCACATTCGGCATAGTATATAGTATATCATACATTATGGAACCGATTGCCCAAGCATACACTATCCTCTTCATATGCTCGTTCTCCTCATCAGTTTGAGGAGCATTCTTCTTAGAAAAGACGGTTTCTGATTGCGTTTGAACATTTCCACACTTGGAATTCCCCATACTAAACCTTTTCAATATGGTATCTATGTATAGGGATTGGGAAAATTCCAACAGCCTCTTAGATCTATCTATATAGACCTTTATACCTAGTATATAGGATGTTTCTTCCAAATCCCTCGTGGAGAAGTCCTTGGAAAGACAAGCTTTCACTGATTGCAATAAAAAAACATCATTGCCAATCAACACAAGATCATCAATGTATAACATTGAGAATAAGATAGTATTTCCCTGTTCCTTTCGGTATAAACATGCTTCTTCTATGCTCTAATAAAACTAAATTATTTGATTACCTTATTAAAACGCTTATTCCAACTTTTTGAAGCTTGTTTGAGCTAATAAATAGACTTCAATAACTTGCAAGCCTCGCCCTCGCTCCTACTGACCTCAAAACCTTTAGGCTGCGATATGTAGATGGTCTCTTCTAAATCACCATTTAGTGCCGTCTTTACATCCATCTGCCATATTTCATAGTCATAGAATGCAGTAATAGCAAACATTATCTGAACGGACTTAAGCATTGCTACTGGTGAAAAAGTTTTGTCATAATCAACTCCTTGAATTTGAAGAAATACTTTCGCAACCAGCCTTGCTTTATAAGTATCCACCTATCCATCTGCATTTAGCTTTTTCTTAAAAATCCATTTGAAGCGAAGAGGTTTTATCTCTCTGTATATGTCATCCAAAGTCCATACTTTGTTTTAATACATGGAATCCATTTCAAATTTCATAGCTCCAAACCAAAGAGCAGAGTCTTTACTCCTTAGTGCTTGTTGGAATAATAGAGGAGTGTCGTCATCTAAGACACGGTCCTCTTTCCTAACATCTATGAGAAAACTATAGTATCTCTCTAGTGCACGAGATTTCCTACTAGACCTTATAATAGGTTGCGTGTTTTTGCATACGGATGAATTCGATTTTCCCATTGGTTAGGCCTCTTATTAATTTTTCGGATCTCATCCAATTTGACAACCTTGTTAACTTTTTTGATAGAAATTTCTTTTCTAAAAAGACAACATACCGTAGTAACCTTTTGTTCCCCCGTATTGTAGAAAATATATCCAATCGAATTTCTTGGATATCATAAAAATTCACACAATGCCCATCTTGCCTCGAGTTTATTCGGACTAACATTCTTAAGTAGACTAGACAACAACTTAACTTCAAATACTTGAGTTGGGGTTTCTTCCCACACCATATCTCATATGTTGTTTTAGGCACAAATTTAGTATGCATCAAATTAATCTTATGTGCCGTGGTTTCAAGTGCATAACCCCAATAGGACATAGGTAACTCAGCCTTACTCATCTTGGAATGAACCATATCTAATAATGTTTGGTTCTTCCGCTCTAAAACACTATTTCCTTGCGGATTATACGGTGGAGTAATCTGAGAGATAATCCCATTAGAGATCTTATCCAATGTACTCTCCTCCTTAATTGGATCAGAGGATTTTAATTATGGTTCGTCTTATTTTCAACCTCGTTTATATATTCATTAAATTTTTCATAGACATCGGATTTGTTCTTCATAAGATACGCATATCCTAGTCTTGAGAAATCATCCATAATGGTTATAAATTAAGAACAATTATCTTTAGTAACCATAGGAATCAGGCCATATACATCGGTATGTATGAGACCCAAGAGTTTGTTAACCTTTTCATTGCTCCTACTAAAGGGGTGCTTGGTTATTTTACCTTTGAGACATGATTCACACATATCAAACTATTCAGAATCAAATGACGGTTGAAAACCCTTGGTTATTAATTTGTGCATTCGTTTCTCACTTATATGACCTAGCGTAGAATGCCAAAGATAAATTTTGTTTCTACCATTTGTTGAAGAATTACACACATCACAGACATAACTATTATTGATCACATAAATGTTATTATCTAAAACACCATTATAGACTTTATTACCATCTAACATAATGTTCATAACATTACTAGCATAGTGAAAAATATAACAAGTCTTAAACAATCTAAACATAGAAACAATCCCATAAATAAAGTATTTTACACAATTGCAATTATTTAATCTCGAAACAAATTCACTAAGCAAACTTAAATGAAAATCACCAACTGCTATTGCATCTACAAGAGATCCATCAGCAACTTGAAGCCTCATCTCTCCCTCTACCATGTGATGCCTATTCCTAAGACCATGTAATGAATTATAGATGTGAGTTCCAGATCCAGTATTCATAACCAAAGATAATTTATAGATTGCAAATTAATTTTGAATCATAAATATACCTTAAGGAGCAGCAGAACCATTATATTTCTTCTCTCTGACAATCTTTAAGTGCTCTAGACAATTCCGTTTCCAGTGACCCTTCTTACGACAATGATAACATTCACCCTTGTTAGTTGGAGCGGTCTTCTTGTCCTTCTTATTAACCCTTTTCCACTTCTTTGAACCTTTAGAAGATAGAACTTCCCCTTAATATCATGTACAACCCTTTGATTCTGGGACGAAGACTCGACTGACCTCAACATACTAAGGAGCTCTACGAGACATACGTCCAACTAGCTCATATAATAGTTTAATATGAATGGCTTAAACTGGGGAGAAAGTGACATAAGGATTAAATCTACTTGCAACTCTTTGCCTATCGTAACGTCCAATTAAGTAAGTCTATCAATATAGCCTTTCGTCAATAGAACGTAATCGTCGACTTTTTGTCCCTTCATCCTTTTTGTAATGAACCATTTATTCATAAATTCGTATCTTATAGAACGAGACTATTCCCCAAACAAGGTTTTGAGGCTATCGAAAATTTGAAGGACGATCATGTTTTGTATTGTCTCTTCAACGGTTTGTCTAACGTAGACAACATATAAACTTGGGAAATTTCAAGGTCCGAGACCTATTTGTTATAGGCTAATCAAAGTTTAGTGTCTGCATGATCGGTGTGTTGTTCTTTTGGAGGTCCAATTATTGACATTCATAGGCGTTCATAAGTTAATGCTAACTTTACCACTCTTAGCCAGTCAATGTAGTTAGGTTTGGTAAGTTTGTTATTTTCAGAAAACAATCTGGGCGTAAACATTTTGCTATAAATTTAACTCGGTAGATTAGTGTTAGAAACTGGGCTTTCTATAAAAATATGCAAAATAAATCTTAAGGCTATTTAAACACTAGAGAGGGTGAATTGTGTATTAATTACTTACTTATGATTTTAAATCTTTACCTACTCTATTTGTAAATAGAAATAAGTAAACAGAGAATAAGTAAGTAATAAAGTAAAATGCAGTAAAGTAAATAACACCAGGGATTTTTATACTAGTTCAGATTAAACAGTCCTAAATCCAGTCCTGTACTGCACCGTAAAAATTTTTACTATCATAACATTCTTTCCACGGGTGGTAAGAACACTTTTAAAATCTTGATTTCATGGGCTACAGATGCACCCTCTTGATTTATGGGCTATAAGAACACCCTTTAGATTTCACAGGCTACAAGTACACCTTCTTCTCTATGCAAACAAAAATAGAGTATGACAAGTAGTCTTATCTTCAATGCAGATTCATGCTGATTTGGTACAATGATCCTAAGACCTCCAGTGGCAATATATCTTTGAATTCTTTGAGGAATAGGATGTAATCGAAGAGAGAATGATATGAATTTAAGTACAGACTCTCTGATATTGTGTGGTTTGCAAATCCTTGAAGAATTGGATTGAACTAGTATGGATTTGCAAAGATAATGGAAGAATATTCAATGGGTTTCTCTCATAAATGTTTGGATATGAAAGATTAAGAGAAAGAAGAGAAAGAAGGGTTAAAAATTAATTTTTCATGGTCTTTATATAGTGGTTGAAGAGACATACCTTTTGGTAAAAAGATGGTGGGAAACGTCTCTTCATTTGAAATTTGAAAATCTGGAAAACGACAAGTATGTTGACATACATGCAGAGGATATGTCGACATATAGTGTTACAAAAAGGAGCAGCAACACCAATAATGTAAAGATCCAAAAAACTCGACCTTCGAAAATCGGCACCCGTACTTCACTTGTACTCAAATGCCGTAGATCCAAACGCCGAATCTGGCTCTCCGGAGCTTATAACACCATTAAGTATAACAACACAGCAGAATAAAGAAATAGATGATATCATATACAACTCCAATGAATACAATATCCAGAATGATATACAACAATGATATCAATATGATACAACAATATCAGAGATAAATAATGATACAGTGGAAAATAAAAGTGATAACTCCAAATGATCTTCCAAAGAGAATGAATCCAACAGCTCTAACATCACGTTGCACCAAGATAAGCAACGTCAGTCGTCAGTGAACTCCAAACACTGAACTAGCTCCAACTAGTCTACTAAACCTGAATATCTGAAAAACCCAACTCTAGACTGCCCGTGTGGAAAATGGTGGGCACCCAGAGTTTAGGAAGGGAACAATAAACTCCAGGTCAGTCATGGGACTGGTGTGAGTAACAAAAACAGTTTATCTTTAAACAAACAACAAAGGAAATAAAAGAGATCCGCAATGCTTTTTGGAAAATGAAACTACCATAAGACCTCCCGCCACACACACAATGCAAACGCAGAATTGGAGGAGATCTCTTCTAATGATAGTCAAACATGCTTACTAAGCAAAACAAACTCTTTGGATTATTATTATTAGTGCATAGTGTGGAAAACATTTCGAAAGTATAATATAAATCTTAGCCAGCATAGACATTTCGAACTATGCCTACTATAGCTACCATCTAAACAGTGGGGTGCCACCATAAGTAAATGGCGGGTTCTACAACTAAAACCGTACAAGGTTCGTATTGGAAATTGGATTGCCAACAAATGGTCGGGCTAAGTAACTTCCTACTATCACATGGGATCGCCTCTGGATGGACATCCCGAGAAACCAACCTGGCTCTCTGCCAACACAAGGTCGGGTTACCTCTGGAAATAGGTAACTACTACACGAATATGCCATTCCCCGATCCTTTGGGACCTTTATCTGAGGCCTCGGTAACCAACATCACACAGTAATAAATAAAGTGTGTGCACATGAGTAAGTATCTGGGCTCCATACCATGATACCACCCTTTTCCAGAAGGAAATGACATACCCTAAATGGCGCGACCCACATAACCTTGCCGCATCATTCCTGTTTCGACCATTTTCGGTCTGTGAGGTCCGACGAGGTCTCGTCCACAAAGCTACGCTTTTTCACAAAGCCATGCTTTGATCACAAATGATCAATAAATGATCAACACACAGCAACACTCAGCATGCCACATTACCAAATTGGGAGTATATCGCTGATAACCTTCAACTACATAACCTTTGAGCTCGTACGTCTCAAAGAAGGGTGTTAAGCTAAGAGGATAAATTCTCCGCCACCAATAGAAATGTATTTGAAAGAAATCTGCTTTATATCTCAAAATGTAACGTCAGACATGTAACCATACAAGTCTGTTCCGGGTTCGAACAGAACCGAAGGCACTTCCGAAGAAGCCTTGCAAATCCGGGTATTCACAATCCTGATCGGACTTCCCATCACTTAGGGAATCTCTATACCGGAGCAAATCAGTGCAGTTACCAATCGATATGTTATCCTATCGTTCTCGCAAATACCCGGTCTTCAACACCGGTCTTCAAATGCTGTCCATATACGACGTATCATTATTCGAAATGGGTTATGTGACACAAAGGTCCTCTCCCGACTAAACCGAATAATGAGCGCAATATTTAAAAACATATGGATAATGGAATTTCAGTTAAGTCACAACTTAAACCCAAACTTTCTTTTCAAATGGTTTAACAAATTACCATTTTCAAATCTTTAAACAAAAAGATTCATTTTAACAACCTTCAACGGTTTAAACAATTTCCACATTTTAATCTTTTAAACAAAAGATTCATTCATAGATTTTCCAAATTAATTCCCATTTCAATTGGATTAACTCATTAAATCTTTAAAACAAAGATTTAACTTATAGCTTTTAAAACAATTCCATTTCAAATGGTTTAAACAAATCATCATTTTAAATCTGTTAAAAATAAACAGATTTAATTCATAGCTTTCAAAAAGAATTCACTCATAAATGGAAAAACCATTTTCAATTCAAACTTGAAATTCCTTTAACTTAAATTGGAATTTCATTTCTTATATGAAAGCTTTTATCATTTGAAAACAAACAGTTTTCATTTTGGAAAATCTGATTCATTTATACGAGTTAAAGTCTTTAGGTTAGATTCAAATTCTCAAACCAATATTTTAAAATGGTTCCAATTCATATAAACACATTTATAACATCTTTAACCATAATTTCCAATTATGGAATTCAATTCCAACTCTTGAATTTAAATTCACATTGAATTATTTAAATTGGAAGCTTTATTAAGTTATTTAAAATAACTTTTATCTTACAAACTCCTTTTCGAAAGTCTTAACATTTAACCCAAATCCATTTCCAAAATCAATTGAAATTAAAATTTCAATTTCAAAAATATTAATTTTAAATCATCTATGACTTAACCGATTTCCTCGTGAAATCCATATTTGTGTGTGTATGGTGTAGTCCAGGGGTTTCACACACAATAGTGCAACATCATCCAATCATCACAGATCAGAATATAGAAATATAGTTGATAAGCGGTATAAATTATAACGCTTATTTGTTATTCACAGATCACAGATATATAAATTACAGATGATATATTACATTCATCCCAGATAAATGAACTACAGTACAGATCACACACAAATCAGAATATATCACACAGCATCATAGATCAGAGAATATCAAACAATTCAATAAAACTCAAACATTCACAGGTAAAATTTATTAATCAATTGATTAATTTAAATCAGGTGTATTACTTATGAAAAATCATTAATCCGGGTTAATTATCATGAGTTAATCACCAATTATCCGAAATAAATTTCCCTTTCATCATTTATTAGTTAATCTTCAATTATTAACTAATCAATTTTAATTAATGAATCAATTAATCTTTAATTATTCTTAATTAATCACAATTGTTAATTAATCCTTTAATTACTAACAAATAGTTATACTCAAATTTCTAATCATCATTCAATTAATTACATCCAGTAATCATCTATTAATTACTTCTCTACATAATTATTCTTTTCAAATTATCAAGGATTATTCTAGATTAACTTAAGAAATTTGACTTGAACTAATCAAATTAACTCAACTAATTACTCTGAATAATTAATTCCTTAATTACTTACATTAAGTAATTATACTTAAAATTTTCACAAATGATTATTATTGAATTAATCAATCTAAATTTATTATTGAAATTTATCGCATTAATTAATTATTCAAATGATCTTAGTTAATGAACTTAATCAATTATTAAATTTCTTTAATTTCTTTTCTAAAGAAATTTACTTATATTAATCATTATTAATTATACATTGATTAACTGTTAAGAACTCATTAATCTTCATTAATTAAAGTAAACTCATCCATATTTATGATTTAATTGTTATTTACAATATGGTTGAAACCATTCATTTCAAATTTTCATTTAAAACTTCATTTCTATTTCAAGATTTAGAATGAATTCTTATTTAACTTTAATAAAGTTTAAAAATCAATTTACTTTAGATTTCACATGTTAAAAGAAGGCCTTAACATTTAAACTTATTTAAATTCAAAAGTTTGAAATTAATTCATTCAAAACACCTCTTAATTAAAGTTTTTAATATATTTTTATTTTGAAACCTGTTTGATAAGGGCCTTGAAAACTGGTTCCTTTCTATTTGCTTTGAAAACTGATTTCAAATTTTCTTTCGTTTTAGACCTCGAAAATTTTTAAAGCAGCCCAATTCCCTAATGAAAACCCGAGCCATATGTCAACATTCTCGAGTCAAAACTCAAGTTACACTCAAACTCACTACCTTCGAGCAACTATGCAATATTCTCGAGATCAACCCGAGACAACAGCTTCTTCCCCAATCACTTCGAAACACCTAGTCATGCACGAGATCACCGTGCACTTGCACGATCCATCCAAGTGACGGCGATCGTTGCCGTAACCTCCCACACATCAACAATGATCGACTCGACCATATTCGACACCCAGATTCTCGAGCAAATGCGAAAATCAAATTCGAGTCGTTCGACCCAAATACTGGAACCACCCCTCCTCAGAAAATCACCACATGCGGACACTCCCGACCACCAGCGAGCATGCCATCCATATCAGAGATGCATCACGGCCTCCTCACCACATTCCCCTACCCACGATCGCTTAAATCACAATATCGAAGACGAGAACAACTCTCGACCATCGCGTACAAAACACAGGGGTTAAACCCTAAATCTCACTCGTTCTAACATTTCTTGCAATAGAAAAATTATTTAACAATTTTCCCAATATCATCGATCTCTAAACTTGCTTTGTACAAAATTTCAACATTTAAAATTTGTGCGTTCGTTGGAAATTGATTTAAAAGCATTTTCAGTTCAACAAGGAACTGCTCTTAACATATTTGATGAAAAATCAAAATATTTGAGTTAAAAATCATATTTTTAACTGATGATTCCACTTATATATTTGATTCAACAATTTATCATATTTGATTTTATCATGTTCATATGTGTTCGTCTGTTCTATGAAGTATCAGACTCCTTTTACATTTATTTTGCTGGAAATATGTTTTAACTTTCATTTATAACCAAATAGCAAATTGTTTTGCTTGTCCTTACTGTATGGAAGAAACACAAGCATTTTCTTTATGGCATGGGAAGAAAATTTCATGGTTTGATTGGCATCGACGTTTTCTCCATATTAATCATACTTTTAGAAGAGACAAAAAAAAACTTCATAGCTAATAGACATGAGACTTTACAACCACCAACGATTTGGTCAGGTGAAGATATATGTGAACTTGTAGAGGAAAACGATATAGAACACGAGATCGAGTCTAAATCAGAAAACGACGAGGACTGAGTAATATCCGGTAATTTTTACAATTATTCACACACACGCATCACATATATATCATCATCATTACATGCACCACATATCATCATCATTTTATCTAAGTCTATAATTAAAAATGAAACTTTCAATAGGTATTATGTCAGGCTCCAGACGTCGTAGCTCTTCTCGCTCGGCCGGCGAGAGTAGTGGTGAGCCTCCGGCTCGACCACTTGTATATTTGTAGCCGAAGGCTGATGGAGCGTAAGTATCAAAATTAAAATGATAACAATATAAATTTTTCCATACATATATATACTTGTCTAAAGCTTTGTTTTATATTTAACACAGGGGATTTGATTTGGAATCCTCAGGAGTTGTGCTTGGCATTTCCAAGCAATCATATATGAGCAGGATGACAGATTGCTGGCCTAAGTGGAGTAAGATCCCTGACCATGTCAGGGAGGCCATATGGCAGGATTTTCTGGTGAGTTTATACCACTTTACTATATGAATAGGTATAAATGAACAATTAGTAATGTTTTCTCTTTGTACAGGGGCAAGTGGACTTGGCGGAGGCCGATGTCGCCATGGTTCAGCGCCACTGGAATTCGAAGGTCGCCAAAAATTACAGGGAGGTAATGTCAGCTCTTAAAAAATCGGGGAAGAAACCGAACTGGATGGGCGCTTCCAAATGGGATTCTTGGATGAGTTGGTGGGAGACCAACGAGTTCAAGGTAAATCTACCAAATATATAGTTAATTATTTCGCAATTAGTATAAATATAATATTCAATTTAAATTGCAGATGGAGTCGGAGAGGAACTCTTCCAATAGAAGTAGGAATCCTGTAACGCATCGTGGCGGATCCAAGTCTTTTCAGCATCACCGTGAGGACTTGGTAAATTTATCTAAACCGTTATTACATTTTGTATATTAATCAGTTCGGTAATTAGCTATGAAAAATTAAAATATATAAATTATTTGCAGGAAAGATCGGTTGGACGTCGCGTGTCTATGATGGAGGTATTTACCCGCACCCACGCATCAAGACAAGTAGACAATGCTGGCAATATTACATATCAGTGGGATGATGATGATAAGGCGACGGCTGCATATGTATGCATATTTTAAATCTTATTTTATTAATATTGATATGTTTAAATCATATTCTACTAATTTTAACCTGTAATTGTTTTTTATTTTAATCAAAGTTTCAGGAGGCACGGGCAGAGCTTCTTTCAGAATCGGATCACGATGAGTTGACGGTAGAGGAGGAAGATAATATTTTCGACGTTATTTTGGATCCGACGCAGCGGAATAGGCGCTATGGCTATGGAAACCAAGCGGTAATCTTATAAACATTGCAATATTATATTTAATAAATTAACCTATAGATACACTATACATATGATGATTTCTAGTTGAGTTAAATCTAACATATACGTGATTTATAAATATTAGATAAGTAAAAAGGAAAAATATACAAAGATATGTGATGAAAATGATTATAATACAAATGTGAACATCTCATATTTTATTTGCAGGTTCGGACAGCTCAAAAGGCATGCGACAAAGCTGAAATAAAAGAGCTTAGAACCATGGTTGAGCAGCTGCAAGAGCAGGACCGTCTTCGTGCTATACAAATGGAGCAGCTGAATTAATGTTTAGCGGAGTACGCGCAGAAGCATGGTTCCTTCCCTTCGTCGTCTGGTGCTTCCGGAGGTGATGATGATGTTTGAGAGGTATGATGATTATTGTCTTTGTGGTTGGTTATTGTATATATTGATTTTGAGGTGGCGAGGATTGTGTTTGATGGTTATTGTGTATGTATTGATTTTGAGGTGGTGAAGTTTAAGTGTTTGCATTGTATATATTGACTTGAATATGGAGTTGGAGTTGGTGTTAGTGAGGGTTTTGTTGTTTATGTACATATTGACTTGGAGTTTGGTTTGAAAATGTAATGTTTGATGTTGATTTTTGGTTGTTTATATTGTTTGTGGTATAATGTGTTGAATATGTGATATATATGTGAAATAGAGTGGAAATGAAATGGAAATTGATCTATATTGATTGTGTGTGGCTAGAGGCGAATAGCTTGTTGTTATAAAAAAAAATTCACCCAGATTAGCAACGGCTACCAACGGCTTATTGGTCAGTTTATTCCAACGGCTTCCAACGACGTCCATCGGCTAATTGCCGTTGGAATAACCACGTTGCTTCCGTTGGAAGCCGTTGGAAAACGTGAACGCTATTCCAACGGCATTTCCAACGGCCGCCAACGGCCGCCAACGGCTAGGAGCCATTGGAATAGCCTTAATCTCTTGTAGTGTAATGCTCTTCTTAATCAGTCACTATGCTTTTAACTAAAAACCATTTCTATGATTCTACTTACTCCTACAACTTTTCGAGCAATTCAATTCAAAGATCAATCAGTGTGGATTGTAGGAGTGACAAAATCTGAGTAAGGAAGACACAAATCATGTCAAAAGCAAGTTTTCTACTTTTGTTTGCGAAGTCCTGATGTGGAATCTTCAGGTGGAGTCAAAGTCTTTTGGCGGAGTCTTTAGGCTTTCGGGTTAAGTGAGAGAAAAGTTACCGACCATTGCAGAAGTAGTCCGAGATTGAATGTAAGACGTCAAATTCAAACCAATATAAAAATTACCGGTGTTATAGTTTACTTTATTTACTGCATCCGATATATTACTATCTATCTAAACTTGTCAGTATTCTGCATAGTTAGTCATATTACAAATATTAGATGATTCATGCTTACATACCGACTTTCAAAATGAGCCAGGGAAAATGAGTATTTGAACAAAGTTGGAAATTAAGGAGAAAACTGCACCAAAAAATTATGTTTTTTCGAACCCACACCAATGTCTCAGTGGTTTGATGATTATGCCAGAGATCATAAGTTTGAAATAATATTATTCGAACATATATTGATTTATAGTATTTTGTATACTAATTAAGATTTGCAGCACTAACATACACTATCATTTATATATCTAATTTCAAAAAATAAAAAATAAATAAAGAAATGGAAAATGTACTTTTGAAGGCACAAAAAAAGAACTGAAAGAAGATACGAGTGCGATTTTGTTCACACTTTATTTGAGGTGTGAACAAAACACTCGGTTTGTATTGGTGGAATTCAGAGGGTCCTATATGTGATCCATCAATTTCCACCAATAAAAAGAGAGTGTTTTGTTCACACTTTAAAATAAAGTGTGAACAAAATTATATTCAAGAAGATACTGTTGTAATAATTATGGTTATAAATGACTTTTTTTTATATTTTAATAATTAGCTCAAAACATAATTAGTTACGTGCATTAGAATGAAGACGGAACAATTTAAAGCAACAAATAATGATGCAATTATGACAAGCTAGTTACCACTTGTAAAATCATGACAAGACGGAACAATTTAAAATAAATGCAAATACGACAAGACGGTATTGTATATAAATAAACTTCGTTTGGAGAATTCTCACCACTTCCTAACGCTACCCAATGACGTCTGCCATAGTTAAAACTTTTGTGGTTTTTGCTTAACAAACCAAACCAAAAACTTTGATATTCACATGTTCTTGTATTATATCACATCCATTTAAACCCGGTTTAAACATTTTACCCTACAGAAAAGATAGTACCTAAGAGTCCGTTTGATTTAAGTTTATGTTTTACGTTTTACGTATTCAACATTCATTACAAAATATAATAATACCGAAAGATAACCTTAAAATTTTAGATCATTACGTCTATAACAAAAAAAGACAGAGGGGATGTAGAAATGACGAACGAGATTGATTGTTTCTCGTTGTTTTTCATTTTATACGCTGGTTTCTTCTTTTTTTCAATGGTTTGTATTTGAAAAAATACACTAGTTTGAAAGATCCAAAAGAACGTACGAAGGTAGTTGGCATGTAAGGCCTAAAATCCCTTGCGCCATCAACCGTTCTGAATCTTCCAGCAAAAAATACAACATACCTAGTTACGTGCATACTACACCAACTCTATAATAAGGGCCATACTAAGAAAAATATAAACCTCACACATTACATTAAAATAGCATGCCTATCCCTATACTTCTTCTTCTTACTATATTTCTTGCACTCGTACTCTTTCTTTTGCTCTTCGGTGCAAAGAAGCATGAAGGCAAAAGAGTGCCAGGCCCTAAAGGGTGGCCCATCCTTGGGAACCTTCCGCAGCTCGGAGCTAAACCTCATCAGTCTCTGTGCGAACTTTCTAGAACTTACGGTCCTTTATTTGGTCTACGTTTTGGATACGTTGATGTCGTCGTTGCTGCTTCTGCTGATGTCGCCGAACAGTTTCTTAGGGTTCATGATGTTAATTTCAGTAACCGGCCTCCTAACTCTGGTGCTGAGCATATAGCTTATAATTACCAGGTATATTCATACGTATATATTTAGATTTTAGCATATGGCTTATACATACATATTTAGTGACCGTCCATGTTCATATATATTATGTGTTTAAATTTATTAGGTTAGCCGTTCAGATTATGCATATTTTACTATATACGATATATATATATATATATATATATATATATATATATATATATTTAAAATTTTATAATGAATATTTGGTGTCAAAAATTGTTTGACATACACATGATACTGTTTGTATCCGAAATTATCTTTATACATGCCTGTATCTTAGTCATGTTTAAATTTGTGAAGCATCTGAAAAGGCAAACATAAAACTCACACTTGTTACTAACAATGACTACATGTTAGTTATGTTTAGGTTTTTAAACACATAATTAGTTCAAGATAAAGTTTACTTAGATCGAAAGGTTAAGGGTTAAGTTAAAATACAACTCTTCATTTTGCAGTGCCACAGGAGCAATTCCTTTGGTTAATCTAAATGAAGGAAAAATGTTGTAGCATTAATACAAAGCGTCCCTTTCTAACTGAGTTACAGTACAAAACAGTCCCACTCTGTAAAAAGGTCTACTGGCCTAGTCTGCAATAATCGGTTAAAGCACGTGAATCCGTACATTTAGAGGTGGGCTCCCAGCTTTTTTTTAACGTTTCTGACCTATGTTCCGTAAAAATGCTCTGTTTACCTTAACGAGTAAAATCGAACCGTTCACATCCGACACGCCAGCGTGACTTACGACAATTATCGCACTTTTAGTATATATACTATATTTTTCAGAAATTAGCTATATTAACCAAATTCAAACACCAACGAGATATACATTTCTTCGTATGCCAAAAGACGTTGCTTCTTGGATCTTCATGGTAAGGTAAATCGATGTCAGCGGGAACGTTGCGTGCACCTCACTTTGGAGGTTGTCATCCCGGGACTCTCAACAATCTTTAATACTAAAATTATGAAATTGTTATATATGCATAAAAATTAAAATTGTATCACATGGAAATATTTTGGTTTTGTCCATGAAAAATTATGCTTATTACTACGTTCACCTCCTTTTCTACATAATAATTAATCCTCATAGAGGTAAATAATGACAGTTAATACTCTTAAAAAGTTAAAATGCTCATTTTAAAATGTCTTTTTCTTAACACAACAACGTACTTTTTTCGTGCCCCTATGAAATGCTCTTTGGTTTATTCCTAAGAATTCTTCTATTATTCAATGCTATTGATTGAACGCTCAACCACCAAAACTTCAATTTTGTTTCCTTTCTATATATAGCTATCAATTACCTACGAAATCTGCGGTAAATATACCATTTGTAAATACTAGAAATTATTGTCAAGGATAAAATTTTCCAGCATTTTAACCTCAAGGAAAGACCTTCAGTATTTTAGCCTGAATGACAACTTTTTTAGGTATCGGTTTTTACAGCTTTTAGGTATCAGTTTGTAGTTATCGGTAGCAGTTTTTAGATATCAGTTTTAAAAAAATGTTTGTTCTTATGAATAATTTTGGTTTCATTAATAATTTCTAGGAAAATGTTTGTTATTTTGGCTAACCTTAGGACTAAAAATATACAAATTTTTGTACTTTTGAATTAGATTTCGCCGTTGGAATCATCTAGGGGAAAAATGGTCCAAAATTATAACTTTGTCGGTTGAAGCATGAACGGAGGAATTAAATAGGAGAATCAGAATCAAAGTGAGGTCCTACCAAATAGTCGCACTCTTCAGAATAGTACCTCTGGTCTGTGCCAATAGTACCTTGGACCCGTTAAAGCTAATAATTGCGTCACTGCGTGTTTAATTAGCCTTCTGCTGTAGATATTTTCCAGCTGCATTAAAGCCACTGTACGTGATTATAACTTATAAGTTGCTATCGGGTCAATGGTAGCTTTGTGGATCCTTTTTAGATCCATCTCTGAATTCAGATATGAGATCCCACCATTAATTACTCGGATTGTTTTCATTCATTTCAACTCATTTTAACTTCCGATTAGAACCCAGATTTAATTTCAAACACTAAAGAAATTGAAAATATAGTTATTCAAAATAGTTTTTACAAGGTAATTTGAAACCCGTTTTGAGAATGACAACCGCGTATTAGGTTCAAGTTAACGGTGGCTGAAACAAGAGTATAAAACATTAAACATGTGTACTTTATTTTTCACTTAAACTATATCAACTGTTATAAAACTTTTATGCTTATTTAAATGATATGAATTAAAATATAATTTTATCATTGTATCATAAATTTTATGAATTTTAGAATCGTACTATTGGCTGATTTTAGACGGACTGCAGTTATGTTGCTTCTAATTGGAAAAGATCAATGATGATACTATAAATAACATTGGTAGTGATTAACAAAATCAATATAATTAGGTTTTAACTTTTATTAAAAAGAAAATTACTACCACTAAAGCTTATATTTTGTTCGAATATTTTGAACTTTTCATAATATTAGTTTGATTTCGACATTCAAACATACATCCAGTTAATTGTATAACAAGTATGTATTTTTTAACTATAGCTATTATGTTTTGAGAGAGGGATAAAATTTCATTTTAACCTTCTAAAAAAGCTTATTTCAAGTTTAGGTCTTATTTGTGTATCATGAAAATACTCATTAATAAAATGTGCATATATAAAATGATAAATGAGTACAAAAGAGAAAATGCCTATTTTCATAATAAGTTTTGAATTAGACTTAAATTTAGATAAGTTTTAGTTTACAAATCCAAAACTAAAATTTGTCCCAGAGGGAAAGAAAACCCTTTCGGTTCAAAAGGAAAGGCGGTTTTGAAATCATGTATCATTCAAATGATTAATATTGAAATATGATCAACTTTGGTTTCACCCTGCAGGATTTAGTCTTCGCACCGTACGGACCACGCTGGAGAATGCTGCGAAAGCTCTGCGCCCTTCATCTCTTCTCTCCAAAAGCACTCGAAGACCTTAGCCCAGTCAGATCAGTAGAAGTGACCGCCCTAGCCAACTCCCTATACCTTCGCGCGCACAGCGATCAACCAACCGTAAACCTAGCCCAAATGCTCACCACATGCACCACCAACGCCTTGTCAAAAGCCATGATGGGCCGACGAGTGTTCGTCAACGAAACAACCGACACCGAAACCTCCAAATTCAAAGACATGGTGCTCGAAATAATGAGCCTGGCCAGCGTTTTCAACGTCGGCGACTTCGTGCCCTGGCTACGCCCTTTCGACCTTCAACGCGTCGTCCGAAAGATGAAGGACGTGCATGCCCGGTTCGACTCATTTCTCGATAACGTCATCGCTGAGCACCAGATGACCGATAATGCGCACGACTTGCTCAGTTTGCTTATACGGTCGAAGGACGATGTTGACAACGACGGTGTTAAGCTAACCAATACCGATATCAAAGCTCTACTCCTGGTAAGTACGCAAATTTTGAATGTGATTGTGTGACGACCATGAGTATAAATCATTCATTTGATGCAGAACCTGTTCACGGCTGGGACGGACACATCGTCGAGCACGGTCGAATGGGCCTTGTCGGAGATGATCCGACATCCGGATACGTTGAAAAGAGCTCAGCGAGAGCTCGATGAGGTGGTCGGCCGTGATCGGCTTGTCTCGGAAACGGACATCCGGAGCCTTCCGTACATCCAGGCCATAGTGAAGGAGACGTTCCGGCTTCATCCTTCGACGCCTTTGTCCCTACCACGTATCTCATCGGAAGCTTGCACTGTTAATGGGTACCTGATACCGAAGAACACGACGCTTTTAGTTAACGTTTGGGCGATATCGAGGGACCCTGGAATTTGGAAGGAGCCATTGGAGTTCCGACCAGAAAGGTTTCTGGAAGGAGGAGGTTATGAGACGGTGGACTTGAAGGGGAATGACTTTGAGTTGATACCGTTTGGGGCGGGACGTAGGGTATGTGCTGGGTTGAGTTTGGGACTGAGAATGGTGCAGTTTCTGACAGCGACGCTCGTGCATGGCTTCGATTGGAAGTTGGGGGAAGGGCAGAGTGCGGAGAAGCTGGACATGGAGGAGGCTTATGGGTTGACCTTGCAAAGGGCAGTGCCCTTGATGGTTCGGCCTGTTCCTAGGTTGGATGAGAAGGCTTATCATGTTGTGGTTTAACCGTTTAAGATATATAGGTATGTTATGTTGTGGGAGGTGTTTGATTTTTTTATTTTACTGATAAACCGGATAGAACACTGGGCTCATCTGAGGTTGTGTGTCATAAATTATTGTGTTTGTTGGGCTGTTGAGTATGTAATAAAGCCAGTGCGTTATACAGTGTATGTTCGTCCTTCATGTGTGATTTAGTCTGAAATCAAAAAAGTTTCTCTGTCTGGTTTAATCATTTGTAAGGAATTTAATGCCTTGCCTTGGATAAATTGGGAAATTATAAAAAAAACTTTGATATATTACACTACACGAAACTACAAAATTTCAAACGGTTTAAAACCGTTGACGGCTATCGGAAGCAGTCGACGACCGGTGGAAATGACCGTATGCAACAAAGCCGTCGAAGGATTGTATTTTCGACGGCTTTCCGACGGGCTCTGTCAAAATATTTTCGACAGCTGACGACGTCCGACCGTCTATCGTGTACACGTGGTCGGTTAAGGGTTGTCCAAAGAGTTGTCGGCAGGAGTCGAAAACCACCGAAATACGTGGAAGATAATCCGTCAGAAGTCGTCGGAATGTTTTTGCCAACGATCCATCGACAGCCGTCGAAAATCTGGAGCTTTTATTTATATTAGCAGTCTTTCACATCCACCCATCACATACATATCAATATATATTAATATCTCAATTTCACATATATAACATATATAAGTCATATATATTAAAGCTTAAATCATATATATAACATCAACAATAACAAAACGTCAATATCTATAACAAATAAAACTCAAACAACCCATAAAATATACAATCATCCAACAATATTTCAAAATACATCTCAAAATGTGTCAAACAAGTTCAACAACATCTCAAAATAACATGAATCAACCTCACACACATCCAACATCTTAAAATGTATCAAACAACTCAAATCAACCTCACACATCTCAAACATATCAAACAAATCTACCTCTCAACCACCATACCAACAATTCCAACTCTCAAATATCCAAGCATATATGTAAATGTTCCAACACTGACCGAAAAATTCATACCTACTAATGCTGGCCATTGCCTCATGTCCACCTGATGAGGGAAATGTGTCATGCTCCTGCACATATGCAACAAGGCACTCGTCCAACTTGGCCAACTCCGCAGCCCGACGCCTGTCTCGGTCCTCCAGTTCTGCAATCTTAGCTCTCATCTCTTGAATATCAGCGTTATCTTAGGCTTTTTAGTAGGCGCTTTGCCTGCGTCTAGCCTGTAACATTATTTAACAAAGTGTATAAGTTTTATATAATGTGATTAATAAAATCAATATGTTATATGTTATTCATAAATATAATATACATAAACATTACCTCTTGATTTCCAAGATCATAATGCCTATTTTGTGATCCCGGCTACATGACTACATCAAAGATTGCGTCATCGTCAGTAGTCAGCTCCTGTGCAGTTAAAGCACTCGGCAGATTCAATACGGTGGAGGTGCAAAAAGTCATAACGTGGATACAGCGAGAATATAGCGGATGACTCTAAAATAACATACAAAACTCATACTTAACGTTTCTACAAATATATAAATGGTAATTAAATGAAAAATTAACATTCAATTGAATTATAATTAATACATAAATAATTTTAAATAAAAACATGTGTGAATATACTATGAATAAACATAATATTGTTATATAACATAATTGAATTTAGTAGAATATTATAGTATTTTCATTTCTAAAATATATTAAAAATTCAATTAAATAAATTAATTTCATAATTTTTATAATGTATAAATGTCATTTTTCAATTCATTTCTTTTAAAAAAGATATTGCGGAAATAGCGGGAAATAGCGGGAATAATGGAAATAGCAGGGCTTAAAGCGGAAAGGCTATATTTGGGGTTATATGGAAAAATCATAGCGGTAGAAATCCGCTATGAGATATAGCAGGGTTATAGCGGAGTAATAGCGGGGCATTAACTGCATAGGTCAGCTCATCCAGTCTCGATCCCTCAAGCACTTTCTTCTGTTCTTACATGAATTTTTCCTGCGATTCCAAATAAAATTACAATTAAAATTCATACTTTAAATTATTTATAACTTATTATTCAAATTGATTATTAATAACTTATAATTTAAAATATGCTTATTATGACATGTTGTGATATAGAGTCGTGTCATGTGTGTGTTACAGTCTAAGTAGTTAATATATGTATCGGATACATATTAGTTAAGTACCGATATAAGATATTTTAAAATATCGTGGTAATATCGACAAAATATCAAACATGCGTAGAGTATATTATAAACGATATTGTTTTATGTTATAATATCATAATGATATTACATATTTAAATATTTGGATCAATATTATCAATTACTACTAAAAACTAATTGCATATAGTGTATGGATTAGAATTTATCTACCTGGATATTCTATTAAAAAGAAATCACAAAATAGGCTCATAAAAACTGAGAACTTCATATAATGTGCGTCTTTGTTAGTTCTTTCATTTTTATATTATATACATTACCTGTTCAGTCATCCAATTATCTATATTACGTTCCAATTTTTTCCATATTTATAGTTTCTTTATTTCTACTTTCACTTAATTCATCGAACTGGTAATGTTGGTTTGATATCAATCTTCCAGCCAATTTCCATTTCCATAAATAAACTCTTCAACTTTTAGTTCTTGGTACATGATAATAACATGTAAAATGAAATTTCATAAGCTAGTTTACCATTTAGATACAGTAAATAACAAAATAACTAAAAAAAGAAACAGCTCTTACACGATTTTGTTTTTAGTGGTAAAGTCTTCACACAATATAAAACATAAAATAATGGAATAAGTAGTGCTTTCTTTATTGAAAGTCTAATGAAAAATAATGAAAAAATATGGTTACAACTGAAAAGTTAGTGCATTAATTGGGGTTTCTAATATGGACTACATATTGTCGTTCACCATATGCTAAAAATAAATATTGGGAATGTGAAGATATTTATTCATAAAATTGTTTTCTCTAACACATAATGTAACGACCTACCTTTTCGACTCCCAAAAGTCGACACTGATACATCCACAGTATTCATGTGTCGATCATCCAAGTGCCGGAAAGATGGATTGTTAGGGAAAAAAGAAGAAAAGACAGAATAAAATCTCATATCGTGACGGGTATTATATAATATATAACAAATCTTTACAAAAGAAAACAGTAATGTGCATACATCAATCAGAGTTAACTAACCGACCATCAGCCTGGACAGTTATAGCAACCTGTCCTCACAAATGCTGATAAATATGACCAACAAATGCCACGAAAAATAAAATATACGCGAATACGACATGGAGGCATCCAACTCATCTCCTGAAGCTCCAAAGCATCCAAAGATGAATCTGGAAAAGTTTTACATTTTATAAAATTTTTGAATTAAATTATATTAATTATACACTAATCATATTTTTAAATTTAATTACCCTTCTCTAATCCTTTCTCTCTCAATACAAAAATCCTACCTAAACCTATAGCCAAACCCAGCATTGTCGTTCCTTCTCTCCTCTTCTAATTAAGTCATGAGTTACGGTCAATGAAATCTAACGCAAATACTTCAAATCACCTTCTCTTCGTGAAAGCAACCTCTCTGACCCATCACCATCGAACTCGCACCTTCCTATCGAAACGCATCCGCTGCACTAGTCCGACATCTTGCTACATAGAATTCCACTTGCGTACGAACCACGAACGATAGAACAAAATTACGATACGATCCCAAAACAATAAAATATACACTGATTATCTTATTCTGTAGAATTCCAAAAATACAATCGTTTGCCAAAAATCATTAGATGAGAACTTAGCTATTTTCCAAATTAAAAATTATGGAAAAATCCTATAAATAAAAGTAAAAATACGACAAAAAAAATCGAAACGTTATATTAATAATTTAATTTTTTATTATTTACCAAATTTGAATCAAATCTGAATATTTAAATAAATTAAATACTCCTATTCAAAATGTTAAAAATTCTGGGTCGTTACCCATAATATAATAAATGATATTCTTAAAAAATGTCGGATATTTTACATTGAATATTAGAGCAATATATCGGCAAATACCAGATGATGTATCGGTAATGATATTTTAAGTGATATTTTGAAAAAAATATCGCCTAAGGGGCAATATGAGATATATCGACGATATATCAGCGATATTATCCGATATTAATTTCATAGTTACAGTGCCATCTTCGTTTTCATGCTTGATGGCATGAGTACAAACAAAGACATCCATGTATGAAACAGGCCCACCATGCTCTCTTTTCTAAAATAATTATTATGTATTACTATTAGATACATGTAATTATACAATGTAATACATATTTATAATCACAATTAATAAATTCACAAACTCTTGAGGGTAACATTGGAATGATTTCGTACCCCCGTGGTGTGTGGCTAAATTTTTATTTCTATTCGCAAGCTCCTCTGCGACTCTACTTGTAATTTAAAGTTAACATTATATTTGACATTTATAAATTGATGCAATTATTATACTTATTCTACTAAATTTTTAATAAATATACGAGAGTAGTAAACTTACCTTCGCTTCATCGCTATTCCAGAAAGCAACCCAAGCTTCGCATACGCTTGCACTCATCCACTCGGGCTTTTCTTCCCCTCTTTTGATGCTCGACATCGTGTCGTGGTAGTTTTTCTGCATCTTCTTCATCCAATAATTTCTATACAAAAGAAGGTCAGGTTCTTGTAGCTTTACCGCCTCTTGCATATAGAAAACAAATAAGTTATACATTTATACTTTGTCAACAAATTGTAAAGTGGTATATATAAAATGAAATACAGATTTATACTTATAATGAAATCCTGCCAATTGCACTCTAATGTGTGAGGTGGAATCTGGTCCCACTTAGCCCACCAACCGATCATTCTGCTCTTGTAAGCAACCTTAGAAATATCCAGAACAACTTCGGACGGCTCCAACTTAAAGCCCCTTTATTAAATATGATATAGGCCTTTAATAATTCATGAATAATATGTCATACACAAAATATTTATGATGTTGCAATAAATTTGATACTTACCCACTTGCTTTAACTATCAGTGTCACTAAGGGACACTCCATCTACTGTGATGGGCCGCCCCATCGCCTCCCGCGTCGATCCCTCTTTGAGTAGAAGAAGGGGAACCTAATGACTGTGAAGATCTATGACAGAGCCATATAATATCTGTCATAGACATTTCATTTTATTAAGACATAACATATCATGTAATTATGGAAAAACATATCATTTTTTGAAGAAAAATGTAACATTAAAATTACCTTCTATCAAAATGTACAGTAATAATCAGTCTTCATTTCTTTTTGATTCAAACTCGGTCTCGTACTCCATATCATTTTCCTATATAGTATCAAATGCTTTTACTAAAACATTTGATTCATCGTTAATGCAGCGCAAGCTAAGAGTTCACAAGTCTTAGATCACTCACGACCTAACAATCCAAAACTGGAAAATAAGTCGTTCAGAATTGAAGTCTTAGGTCGCTCACGACCTAATGGGTTCTTAGGTCGCTCACGACCTAAGGAAGATGGGCTACGAGCTAACGGAACCAATGCTCAGGAAAACAGCTCACGACCTAGCGAGATAGAGGAGGGAGCAAGTAATGCTGGGAAAAGTGGCAGGGTCCAAATTGGTGAAGTATTAGGTCGCATACGACCTAACGAGGCTTCTAGGTCGCTCCAACGACCTACCGGTTTCAAAGATCACATACTACGACCTAACAGTCTGAAGGGAAAGGTGATTCGACCTAACGAGTTACGAGCTAAGTTAGGTCGCGAAGGCTTAGGTCGCAAAGTCTTAGGTCGCGTAGGCTTAGGTCGCAAAGTCTTAGGTCGCGAAGGCTTAGGTCGCAAAGTCTTAGGTCGTGGAGGCTTAGGTCGCAAACAATTTCTGAAGCCGCTTCTGTTAGGTCGAAAACGAAGGGATGCCGTTCATTCTTAGGTCGCAAAGATCTGGATACCATGGATTTCCTTAACTCGCTGATCTGGAATGCTGTAGGGTCTTAAGTCGCGGAAGATTGTAGCCGTAGATTGTTATGCCGCTTTATCAGATGCCGTTCATTTGTTAAGTCGATGAATAATGTAATTAGGTCGTTACCGACCTAAGTGAGTCGTTTATCTTTAAGCCTGTTTGTTTTTAGGTCGTTGTGTTGTATTTTAATGTGATAAGTAGCTGTGTTGTACTTAGGTCGTCACCGACCTTAGATAGGTCGTAAGTCGTCGTCTATAGGTCGTTTCCGACCTAGGAGTTGTGAAGTTTTCTGCACTGCGTGAGTTGTAGCCTATAAATAGGCATGTATGGTCATTTGTAAAGGTTGTTGATTTTTGAATAAAATTCTCTTTTGATTGCTTTGTGCTTTCATTCAAATTGGTAGTTGAGTGTAATCTCCTATCTCCTCTTTCGGATAATCGAGTGCGCTCGATTCAACGATTGTAGAAGCCGATTCGCGGAATCAAGTGCGCTTGATCAACGCTTGAAGAATTGAAGATCTTCGAACCCGGTATCGTGCGCGATCAACGAGTTCAGGATAGCTAGAATTCGGTATCTTCGGATCAACGAATTTGGGCATTTCAGCATTCATCAATCCATCGACTGCTACTTTCACCGATCTACATTGCTTTGAATTATCCGCTGCGTCAGTTTTGGTATCAGAGCTTGTTCTAGCCAATCATAGCTAGATCGAGACTTGGAGCCTAATCATTTGAAGAGTTTTGAAGTTTGAGGAGAAGCCGAGCTTGAAGTGTGGGAACACGGCCGAGAGGAAGAAGTTGTTCGCATTTGTTTGAAGATTGAAGTTCGGATTTGCATTGGAGGCCGAAACTTTGTCCATTGTGTTCATCGCGATTTGCTACAAAGTGGAAGTTTTCGATCCGTTTCATTTTGGATCAAAATCCGAAAAGTGTTAGAATTTGTGAAGTTTTCAAGTATGCCGCCAAGAAGAGCTAATCGCCACCAAAACGTAGAAGCTTTATATCGAAGAGAAGAGGCTGATGAGATGGAGCAAAGAATCAATGAGAATTTTAGCGAGAAGCTTAATGAAGGAATTGGCCGATTAGAGAAGCTTATGACGGAGATGCATCAAAATCGGAGAAGGGTTTCACCAGAATCTAACCATGGGGGTAGTAGAGTCTCGCCACATTCTAATCGAGACCGAAGTATTGAAAATGATCAAGGACGTGGGAGGAACGTGAATGATCGCGAACGGAGGAATGTTGATAGAAGGGATGATGGTGGAAGGCGTAATGGTAGTAGGGATGTTGGTGGTCAGAATCGACATCGTTATGCATCTGATTTTGAAGAGGAATATGATGGTGGTAGTATTCAAGGAAGAGGTCAAGGAAGAAACTATTCTGAGTATGATCACAAGTGGGAATCGGGGATGAAGACAGAAATTCCTGAATTCAAGGGTGGTATCCAAGCAGAGGAGTTTCTAGATTGGGTGGCTAATGTTGAGGAGATTTTTGACTTCAAAGAAGTACCAGAACATCGTAGAGTGAAGTTGGTTGCTACGAGGCTGAGAGGTAGAGCTTTGGCATGGTGGCAGCAAACCAAGCTTACACGTGAACGTATGGGGAAGTCAAAGATTGAATCTTGGGAAAAGATGAAGAAATTGATGAAAGCGACATTCTTACCTTACAATTATCAATCGCTTATGTATCAGAGGTTGCAGAACTTGAGACAAGGAACGAAGTCTGTGAATGACTATGCAGATGAATTTTATCAACTCATTGCAAGGAATGATATTATGGAAACAGAAGAGCAGCTGACATCTAGGTTCATTGGAGGATTGAGAATGCAGATTCAGGATATGGTCAATATGTTCGATCCAAGATCTGTAGCGGAAGCACATCAGAAAGCGTTGGCTTGGGAAAAACAAGGGAGACGAGGAGGTGGTGTGTTTACTAATTCTAACAATCAAGCGAAGGGTGTTGGAGGAAATTCTAATGTTTCTAAACCTATCAGTAGACCAGTGGTGAAGGAGGCTGAGAAGACAAGGGTTAACAATGGTTTCAAATGTTACAATTGTCAGGAATTGGGTCATAAAAGCAGTGAGTGTCCAAAGCCAAAGAAGAGAACCATGATTGCAGAAGTTGACGATGAGGATGTTGATGAAGATTGTTCTAATCCAGCTGAGGAGGATGAGCAGGATATCGCGTCAGGAGACGAAGGTTGTAACCTAATGCTGAGGAGATCGCGTTTAACACCGAAGCAGGAGGAAGCTAGTTGGTTGAGGAGTAATATCTTTCAGTCAACATGTACTATTCTGGGGAAGGTGTGTAAGTTTGTGATCGACGCAGGAAGCTGTGATAATATTATTTCAACCGAAGCTGTGACGAAGTTGAAATTGAAGACAGAGAAACATCCGAGTCCATACAAGTTAGCATGGTTGAGGAAAGGAGGAGAAGTGAAAGTGGATAGACGAGTTCGTGTACCATTCTCTATTGGGAAGAAATACAAAGATGAAATATGGTGTGATGTCGTAGAGATGGATGTATGCCACTTATTATTGGGAAGACCATGGCAATATGATCGAGCAGTACTACATGACGGTCGGACCAATAGCTACAGTTTTATGTTTAAAGGCACGAAGATTATTTTAGTTCCGAAGAAGAGACCACAAGAAGAAAGTAAGTCAGAAGAAATCGAAGAGCTGAAAACTTTATTATCTTTGAAAGAGTTTGTTAAGGAGGTTGAGGAAGAACCGGAAGTATTCTTGTTGATTGGGCGTGAGAGCAGTGAAGAAGTTGAAATTCCTGAAGAAGTTAAACCAATCTTGAAAGAATTTGACGATGTATTTCCAGAGGAGTTACCAACGGAGTTACCGCCGTTGAGGGACATACAACATCAGATAGATCTTGTTCCAGGTGCTGTATTGCCACACCGACCACATTATAGAATGAGTCCGAAGGAACATGAAGAGTTGCGGAGGCAGGTAGAGGAATTGCTTGAGCAGGGGCGTGTGCAGGAGAGTCTGAGTCCTTGTGCTGTACCAGCTTTATTGGTACCCAAGAAGGATGGGACGTGGAGGATGTGCACTGACAGTCGAGCATTGAATAAGATCACTGTGAGATATAGATTTACAATGCCGAGGTTGGATGACTTGTTAGATCAAATAAGTGGAGCTACTATCTTTTCGAAGATTGATTTGAAGAGTGGATATCATCAAATTCGTATCAGACCAGGAGATGAGTGGAAGACTGCTTTTAAAACTAGGGAGGGTCTATACGAGTGGTTGGTCATGCCGTTTGGCTTATCAAATGCACCAAGTACTTTCATGAGGGTGATGAATCAGATTTTTCGACCGTTCATTGGGAAATTCGTGGTGGTGTATTTCGATGATATTCTTATTTACAGTGGGAGTCCAGAGGAACATTTGAACCATCTTAGAGAAGTGCTAATGGTATTGCGACAAGAACAATTCTATGCTGCAACAAAGAAATGCGTGTTCATGACGCATAGCGTGTTATTTCTGGGGTATGTTGTTTCAGAGAAAGGGATACAGGTTGACCAAAGTAAAGTTGAAGCGATTCGAGATTGGCCGCAACCCAAGACGATAACGGAAGTACGTAGTTTCCATGGGTTGGCTTCATTTTATCGAAGATTTATTCCACACTTTAGTAGTGTGATGGCACCTGTTACAGATTGCATGAAAGGTAAACAGTTTACATGGACAGAGGAGGCAGGGAGTGCTTTTGGGAAGATCAAGGAATTGCTGACGTCTGCACCAACTCTAGTATTACCTGATTTTCAGTTGGTGTTTGAACTACATACTGATGCATCCAAGGTTGGGATTGGAGGGGTGTTGAGTCAGAAGGGGCGTCCAATTGCCTATTTCAGTGAGAAGTTGTCAGGAGCGAAGATGCGATACAGTACATATGATGTGGAGTTTTATGCTGTTGTACAATCTATCAAACACTGGAGACACTATCTATTTCAGAAGGAGTTTGTTCTTTACACCGATCATGAAGCATTTACAAGGGCAAGACAAGATTTCAGCGAGACATGCATCGTGGATTGCATATCTGCAACAATTTACTTTTGTTGTGAAACACAAGTCAGGGGTGACAAATCGAGTGGCTGATGCTTTGAGTAGGAGAAGTCATTTGTTGACTACGCTGAAAGTCGAAGTGACGGGGTTTGAAATGTTGCCGGAATTATTTGTTGAAGATCCTTACTTCATGAAGTTTGTTGATAAAGTTAAAGAGGGAAAGGCGGATGAGTTTTTGATGGTAGATGGTTTTCTTTTTAAAGGAAGTCGATTGTGCATACCGGAGGGTAGTCTGAGAATGAAGATTATCAAAGAGTTACACGAAGAGGGACATGTCGGGAGAGACCGTACCTTACAGTTAATTTCACAATCCTATTTTTGGCCATCGATGAGGAAAGAAGTAGAGAGGTTTGTGGAGCGTTGTCATATTTGTCAAGTTTCGAAAGGAACTGCGACTAATGCTGGTTTATATATGCCGTTACCCGTACCTATAAAACCATGGGTGGATATCAGTATGGACTTTGTGTTGGGTTTGCCGAGAACGCAGCGTGGTAATGATTCCATTTATGTGGTGGTTGACAGATTTTCAAAAATGGCACATTTTATTGCTTGTAAGAAGACGGCAGATGCGGTTCATGTTGCTCAGTTGTTTTTCAAGGAGATCTATCGACTTCATGGATTACCAGAATCTATTGTGTCAGATAGAGATACTCGTTTTCTGAGTCATTTTTGGCTAAGTTTGTGGAAAATGGTGGGAACGAAGCTGAAGTTTAGTAGTGCTTATCACCCGCAAACGGATGGACAGACTGAAGTGGTTAACAGATCATTGGGAAACTTGTTGAGGTGTCTTGTTCAAGATAATCTGAGGAGTTGGGATGTGAAGTTATGCCAGGCAGAATTTGCTCATAATCATGCTGTAAATCGAAGTACTGCGTTCAGTCCATTCCAGATTGTCTATTCGAGCTTACCGAAAGGACCGTTGGATTTAACTGCGATACCACATTCAAAGGGGACAATTAAGAAAGCCGCTGATTTTGTTGAGGGGCTGACAGAGTGTCATAAAATCGTTCAAGAACGATTAGAGAAAGCAAATGAGAAGTACAAACAGTCTGCAGATTTGAAACGACGAAATGTTGAGTTTAATGAAGGAGATTTGGTTTATGCAATATTGACGAAAGATCGTTTTCCGGTGGGAACGTACAACAAGTTGAAAGCCAGGAAAATTGGACCGATGGAAGTTATGAAACGAATCAATGAAAATGCTTATAAACTGAAGCTACCAGATGATGTGTATACATCTGACGTGTTCAATATTAAGCATCTCGTACCATATCATGGGGATGAACGAACTGATGGAGATGAATTTACAAATTCTAGGTCGAATTTTTCTCAACCTGGGGAGGATGATGCAGCGCAAGCTAAGAGTTCACAAGTCTTAGATCACTCACGACCTAACAATCCAAAACTGGAAAATAAGTCGTTCAGAATTGAAGTCTTAGGTCGCTCACGACCTAATGGGTTCTTAGGTCGCTCACGACCTAAGGAAGATGGGCTACGAGCTAACGGAACCAATGCTCAGGAAAACAGCTCACGACCTAGCGAGATAGAGGAGGGAGCAAGTAATGCTGGGAAAAGTGGCAGGGTCCAAATTGGTGAAGTATTAGGTCGCATACGACCTAACGAGGCTTCTAGGTCGCTCCAACGACCTACCGGTTTCAAAGATCACATACTACGACCTAACAGTCTGAAGGGAAAGGTGATTCGACCTAACGAGTTACGAGCTAAGTTAGGTCGCGAAGGCTTAGGTCGCAAAGTCTTAGGTCGCGTAGGCTTAGGTCGCAAAGTCTTAGGTCGCGAAGGCTTAGGTCGCAAAGTCTTAGGTCGTGGAGGCTTAGGTCGCAAACAATTTCTGAAGCCGCTTCTGTTAGGTCGCAAACGAAGGGATGCCGTTCATTCTTAGGTCGCAAAGATCTGGATACCATGGATTTCCTTAACTCGCTGATCTGGAATGCTGTAGGGTCTTAAGTCGCGGAAGATTGTAGCCGTAGATTGTTATGCCGCTTTATCAGATGTCGTTCATTTGTTAAGTCGATGAATAATGTAATTAGGTCGTTACCGACCTAAGTGAGTCGTTTATCTTTAAGCCTGTTTGTTTTTAGGTCGTTGTGTTGTATTTTAATGTGATAAGTCGCTGTGTTGTACTTAGGTCGTCACCGACCTTAGATAGGTCGTAAGTCGTCGTCTATAGGTCGTTTCCGACCTAGGAGTTGTGAAGTTTTCTGCACTGCGTGAGTTGTAGCCTATAAATAGGCATGTATGGTCATTTGTAAAGGTTGTTGATTTTTGAATAAAATTCTCTTTTGATTGCTTTGTGCTTTCATTCAAATTGGTAGTTGAGTGTAATCTCCTATCTCCTCTTTCGGATAATCGAGTGCGCTCGATTCAACGATTGTAGAAGCCGATTCGCGGAATCAAGTGCGCTTGATCAACGCTTGAAGAATTGAAGATCTTCGAACCCGGTATCGTGCGCGATCAACGAGTTCAGGATAGCTAGAATTCGGTATCTTCGGATCAACGAATTTGGGCATTTCAGCATTCATCAATCCATCGACTGCTACTTTCACCGATCTACATTGCTTTGAATTATCCGCTGCGTCAATCGTTCAAAGGTCTAAAATCAGTATACCGTCGGCTATTATAATTTCATTATTTTCCTCGAGATCTGCTTTATAAGCTTGTTCATCTGCAATATTCTTGCCATGAAACGTAGATCTTGCTTTTGTTTTAAATACTGCCATCCAATCTGCTTTATCTTTTTTTAGAGATGGATACATAACGTGATAAACTTGTAGTGCTTGTTTGGCTAGTACAAACGGATCATACTTAAGGTAATGCGAGTTATGTTTTATTTCAATAAGATTATGATCTTTGCACACGTTGATTCTAGAACATGGAACATTGCCGAACCAATTGCATCAAAATAAAATAAAAAAATTTCTCCGCAGGTCGTGTAAAATTTATCAATTCCAAAACCTGTGTTAACACGTCGTAAAAATCATTTATATGATCATCTGAATCATCATTGCCTTTTAACAAATACACCTGTATTGTTAGTTGATTTTTCAACACCATATTATTTGGAGTTGAATTTAAATCCATTGACGAAAAATATTGGATATGTCTTGACATTTCTTTTTAGTTCCAATGCAAAATGTTTCAATCCTTCATCGAGTACATAATTTCGCGGATCATAAACATACTTTGAAAACCAATCAGTGAACTCTTTAATGAGATCGACGTGTGGATGTTGTGATTCCTATATACTGTAGATATATATATATATATATATATAATATTGCATTATAATCTATAAGTATAATTGAAATAAATATGAATTTGGAAATGCATATATCCAGAATTATTATTTAATATTACCTGACAAATGGTGCAACTTCATTAAGTTAAACATATGTGTATGCTGCATATTATTCTCTATCGTCTAACTATAGTTTAACAAATTTTCCACCAGGTCGGCCACGTTGTCTAAAAATAGATAACATTCATTCAGAAGAATCTTGTTCAACGCCTTCATCATTACGCGGAACAGTTTCAAACGATAGGTTCACATGGTCACTAAAATAATAAGAGAAAAAGAATTAAAGCTTTTTCTTCCATTTATGATTTGCAAATCGAACCTTCAACTCGTGTTTTTTGTCTAACTTTTTTCTTCAGATGATTTAAGTATTTAATAAAAAATTATTTCAAATTAAAATATTCTTATGTAATTAAATTAGTATTTAATATACTTAATATTATTACCTCCCAAATGGATACATCCATCTATATTGCCCAGGGCTTCGAAGAAGTACTTCAAATGGAAGACGAATAGGTAAATTCTTCATTACATTAAAGAAACCCTAAGGAAATATTTTCTCTAGTTTGCAGAGCAGTATAGGGATTTGTACTCCAAGTTTACGTAGACGTTCAACTTTTAATGTGGTCGAACAAAGCTCTTTATAAAACAAATTAAGTTCCATTATAACCGTTCAGACTTTTACGGGTAACAGTTCTTTGAAAGCGACATGTAATAAATTTTCCATCATTACGTGGCAATCATGACTTTTCATCCTACTCAGCTTATTGTTTTTAAAGTCGACACATCTACGAAGGTTAGAAAAAAATCCCATCAGGAAACCTAAATTCTTCCACCCACTTTAACACAAGTTTTGCTTGGTTATTGTCTAACTCATAACATGCTTTGGGTTTTTTACTGTCGTTTGGCTTGATATGAAGTTTGAGATGCTTACATAATTCTTTTATATCACGTCTTAATTTCAAATCATCCTTAGTCCTCCCCTTAACATTCATGATTGTATTAAACACATTATCAAACATGTTTTCTTATTGTGCATCATGTCAATATTATTACAAAGAGATCTTTCCAATAAAGTAACTTCCAAAATATACTCTGTTTGCACCAATTATGAATCATCGATTTACATGGAATTTCTATTTATACTCCAGTTTTATGTATCTTTGGATATTCCTTTACAAGTTCATATATTCCTTCGCTTGACCAAATCATTGGTGATTGCATATCTCTGCTCTATTAGCTATAAGAAGAATTCTATCTCTTGGATGATTAATATGGATAAAACACCGATGATAATTAAACCATAAAATTTTCTTGCCATACGGTAAAGAAAATGCTCGTATTTCTTCCATGCAATAAAGACAAGCTAGACGATCGGCCGTACTTGAACCTGAAAGCATTACATACGCAGGAAAATCGCTAATGGTCCATAACAAAGAAGTGAGCATACGAAATTTTTTGTTTGAAATGTCGTATGTTTCAACTCCTTCATGCCACAGTGTTTTCAACTCTTTAATCGATGGTTGTAAATAAACATTGATTCTTTGTGTCGGATCATCAAGGCCAGGGATGGCAATAGTGAGAAACATATATGGAGTTTTCAGACACATCCAGAGAGGTGAATTGTAAGGCGTAATGATAAAATGCCAAAATGAATATTTAGAACCAAATTAAGAGAATAGTGAAAATCCATCCGTACATTTTAATGTTTTTTAATTACATACTTTTATCGTTATAAACTAATTTGTTTATATTTTAATATTTTATTAAATATATAATATTTGATTTTTTTAATCTTTTTTATAAAACCTTATATATTTTCAATTTTAACAGATTATGAATATAATATTATATTTTCACTTCATTATCTTCTACATTGATGGTGGGTTATCCTAATTCCCATTACAAACACAATAATAATTATATTTCATAAATCATTTCAGTTTAAACAATTCAACAAAATTTCGACAGCACTTCCCTTTTGTTCCTTGTATCGTACACAAATGTGTGTACATTAGGAACAAAAAGAATGCCATCAAAATTTTATCAACCATTTAAGATGAAATGATTTACAAGTTGTAATTACTTTATTGTGTTTGTAACTTGTCCAATACAAGGACAAATCCGATAAATATCGTATCAGATGAATACTGATGTCCGTTTTGTAATAAAAACGAATATCTATATAATGATCATATACACAACTTGCCAAACAGGGTTAAAAACTCTTTAAGAGATTTAAAAAATAAAGTACACTATACATTAATTTTTTTATATTGACATTAACACTAATTCATAATTTGAAATTCTTAACGATTAAAAACTAATAAAAGCTTGTCTTTTTTCAACATATTTTAGCTAATACTAATTAAATTTATTACACGGTAATAAAAAATTAAATTTATATGCTAATTTTTTTAAATATATTACCACATACACGTAAACTAAATTTATATATATTAAGAATATATAAACTAATAATGGGATTGTGTAAATTAATTGTTTTTGTTGACATTTTAGGTAACACATACACTAATTAACTCTAGATTATGTTACACTAATACACACATACACTAATCAACCTAAATTAGCCCTAGTTATACATTAATTATCAGATTTAATAACCCAAATTAACATTTCTCAATCAGCCAATATACACAATTAGTTTAGGGGAAGAATATACCTGATTTTTGGTGAATTAAAGGTGTAGGCGGTTGGAGATTGCAAATTGACGAAGAAACTAACAGATTACGATGGTTCACGATGGGTAGGGATGAATTTGAGGGGACTTAGGGGTTTAGATTTTGATGAATAAGGGTTTAGGAAATGGAAAAGAGGAAGAAAACGGGTTCGGTTGCTGCTATATACGCGACTTTCGACGGCTTCGAATGGCAAAATTTCCGATGGTTTCCGATGATTTTCAACGGCTATATTTATCTTTTCAACCTTTCTAAAAATAAATTAAGTTTAATTTAATAATAAAATTTTAAAAAAGTTTACAAACGCAGTTTTTTTTCTAACTATAAAAAAGATTATTTTTATTCGTTATACAATAACCTTTTAATGATTTGATAATTAATTATGAATTTTAAATGTATTTAACATAATAAATTCATAAAATAAAATATTTAGTAAAAAAATAAATTTGTTGAATTTTATGTCCATCTAAGGCAAATTGGGCATACGGTCGAAATATGAAAGGAAAATAAACAGGTTTAAGGTATCAAACTTGATTTTCCAAATTATAACCATTCGTCGACATTCAGACTTTAACATTTCATTCGAAGGTCAAACGATTTTCAAACGAGATGAAATTCAAACCATATATACTATATTATGTATTTACCAATCCATATGGTTGAATTTAAAAAAAAACGTACAAAAAAAATTTAGATTTCAAACAGGTCATTTTCATAGAAGTTGTCATAACAATACATATCGATTGTTATATAATTTTTTGGAAAATGACATATTTTGAGTCTAATTTTTTTCCTTCCTTTTTTTCTTGATTCTAGCCGTGCGGATTGGATAAATACATTATAAAGTATATGTGACCTGAATTTTGTCTCGTTTGAAGAACGTTTGGCCATCAAACGAAAGGTGATTAGTCCGAATGTAGGCGAACAGCTATAAATTTGAGAATCAAGATTGACACCCTAAATTTATTTACCTTTTTATCATATTTTGACAGTAGGTCCAAAATACTTTGGATCGACATAAGATTCAGAAAAAATATTTTTCCGCCGAATATTTTCTTTTATATGAATTTTTAATGTTAAATACATTTAAAAGTTCATAATTACTTATACAATGGTTAAAAATATTTTTAATTCATAAAACAGTTACGCATCATAAATTTCATCGAAGTTGTATAATAGATGGACTAAAAGTTGCATAGATTGATCGTTTGAGTTTGATTTTCAATAAAATTAAATATCGAATTACACAACAAAAGATTATCGAAAATACTATTTTAATTAACCACAAACCATCACCAAATTGCAGAATTGAATAAAAATATCTTCTTTAATTTTTAGGAATTAAATTAGCATTTTTAAACAAATTTCAAACTTCTATAAGTAATAAGTAAAAATAATGTAATAAATTAAATTAATTAAGATAGCTAGCCTTCGGAAGCCGTGAAACCTACACAACGGGGCCATCGGTGGCTGTCGAAAGCTTCTGTTGGAATTCATATTTTTCCTTGCAGTGTTAGTAAAACCTTACAACTACGGAGAAACTGGTCGTTTATATAAAATAACTAGAAGCAAAAAATTCGTTCACTCTAGATTTCTTACATATTTATGAATTTTTATTGAATGTTATTAAAAATCAAAGTTTTTTCAATATCTTTTAAAAAAATTAAACATTTTATAAACTCTTTTTCAACAAAAAAAGTTCGATTCATTTTGAAAGAAGAAGAAAATTTTCGGAACTATTCAATATTGAAAAGAGTTTTTTTTATTTTTTTAAAAAAACTTTTTATAAGACATTTTTATTTAGAAAATTGAGTGATCCACTGTTCAAGGAGACAACAAAGAAACTAAACTAAATCCTCTTAACCTAATGATTAGATCGACGCGCACACGCGCACACACACACAAATATATATATATATATATATATCTATGTGTATACAAATGTATTTTATATACATGTATATGTCATGATATGAAAAATAAATATACTAAGTATAAATAAAATAAAATATAAAAGTGTATACAAAGAACATTATATTATGATATAGAGTAGACGTGTATAATTAGGAGATGAACGATACATTCTAAACAACATTTTATAATCTAACTAGTTTCCTATTGAAAATATTCATTATAAAATTCATTAGCACACATATCAATTAAAAATTTATTTATAATGCTATTATTATTTCTATTTTTAGATATTAGACTTCCTTATCTAAATCAATACGAGATTTTATCTTTTTAAGATATTCTAAGAATCTAATATTTTTATCTATTTTATAATTAGGGTTTGAAACCCAATTGAAACAAAATATGGCAATTGTACGTATTAAATTTCTGACATGATTTTTTATACTGTTATAAACTCTTTGATTTCTTTCAAACCATATAAACTAATAAATTATAGTTAATGTTAAAACTGGGTCAGCCCATGGCGGAAGAATTGGGTAAATTTCAAAAGATCTATTATTAAATCTTTGTTGAACCTATGTAATCTGAATTTATTTAGAGCTTTTCTAAAATTTCTTTTGAATCAAATCAATATTTTATTTGAATTTATAAATAAATTTTATTTTTATAATATTATATTATATTTCATATATGTGTATCATATGCACATACATGTGTACTCGCACGTGCAACAATATAATGTGTACATGGTTTGACATACCCATATAAAGATGATGTAATTTACACCATAATGGGCGTGTTAACCCCTCATGTATACTATTATATTGTCTATATGTGCATCAAGATTGGTGTATAAATAAACACATGCACACGGATATATATATATATATATATATGTATGAATAAATTGAATTATATATTTATTATAAAATATTGGCTATAAATTATTTATATAAATCATTTACAAGATATATGTAAATATACATATATAAAATATAACTAAATTTCAAAATTATTTTAAATATTAATTTGAAAAATTATTTAAACGTTTATCATATATTATGAAAAATAAATTAATATTTTTTTATTTTATATATTTATATATACAGCGATTTATATTATATATATAAACATGTAGTTATTTAATTATATATATATATATTTTTCCTAAATACATATATTTGTTGCTGCTCACGGCCTAGAATTTTTTTATTTTTTCGGTTGAAATAGTTTTAAAGTAAAATATACTTTAAAAATTAAAATCCATGTGGATTTAAGAAATAAAATGTTTAAAAATATATCTAAAATGAAAATGCATATTTTATACCGTATATAAAAAATTTCTAGAAAATTATATTATTTGTAAATGCATTATAAGTATATTTTGTTTGTTTAACTAATTTTAAATCAAATAAATAATTTAAAATGTTTATATATAAAAAAATAATTTTTTTATTTACTGCTAAATGGTTTTAGGTTTGTATAAAATATATTTTTAAACATTTTTAGTTACAAAATCATATGAATTAATATTTTACAAATAAGTTTAATTGATAAAATTATTTAATAATAATATTTTAATAATAAAAAATATTTTTTTACCATTAGGGCGTTAGCTAGATGATGACTTCTATACAATTTTTATTTTATACACATATATATAACCGTCGACATATGACAATATAGTAATATACCATTCGTGATAAGGTTTACCCAGCTAACATATGAATGATTGATTAACTAAGCAATTAAAAATAAAATAAAACTGAAGCATGCCTTTCACCAAGGCTAAGAGATCACACTTTGAAATGATGAAATGGCTTCTTCAATTGAATTCCAAGTTCTATAGTTGTTGGCTCCCGAACTGCCTTACCACCAACGATCAAATCGAATAATATTGATGTGATTTGAGCTTTGATTTCTTTTGGGTTTAAATGGAGGCTCGCTTGTCAAAATTTGTAGAAGGAAGGAGAGCAAAAGGTCTTAAAATAAATGGTGGAGAGAATGGCTTATAAATAAGAAGTTACATGGAGAGAAAAGTGGATTAAATCTTTATCTATCTCTTACCTTCCACTCTTTTAAACCATTCAAAAACCTCCCTCTTTAAACAACATATTGCCGGCCTATCTAAGCTTTTTTGGACGAAATTTGCAAGCCTCATATGGGCCTCAAAGTAAATTCCAGCCCGAACAATGTCTCTTGCATTTAAATCTAAATTTAAAAGCGTACCGATATCATATATCAATTAATATATTTATAACTATTATAAATATATTTTTAAAATTGTTTAACACATCAAATATAAAAAAATTTAATTAATATTTGATAAATATTAATTAATTTTATTAATATTTCATAAATATTAATTAATTTTATTAATTAATAATAGTTACAAATTAATTAAATCAGGTGATGAAAGGAGTATGCATCATTTTGGTTGTGTGACTCTTAGGTGTAAATTTGGTCGACGATTAATACCGAACAATTCGAATATTAAATTTCACACGTCACTTAGGTGGTGTAACATTATGACCAAATTTATCGCTTACTAGGTTTTGGTAAAATCCAATTTTATTTTGTTAGCATTACCCGATTGTGACAATTATTTACACCAATTCTCTTCGCCAAAACTATTTCACTTTGGAATAACGGAATTTGGTGATAGTCAAAATTCCAATATCATCCATATTCAACTCTACAATCCAAACAAAAAGTTTGTGGTTCAATAATAATAATTGTTATTAACCAAACTGATTTGACCAGAGACTTTGACTTTGAGTTGACTTCAGTTGACTGTGGTACTAACCTCGTATAACTAAGAAGACAAATCCTCTCTTAAATAGTATTTCACTTCCAATGTTTTCGCTCGACCCAACTATATTCGTTCGATAGAAGCCATGCTATGACTTAACTATAATCAAAGCGAAGCTTCCACATTGAAGATCAACAGTATTCTCAAGTGAACATGGGAACTGTGTAATATTTTCATATCGATATTTTCTGTTTGACCTTAGTTAAATTAACCAATAGAAAACTCTAAAGTGAGTCATTTCATAGTTATCCAATAACTATCATTACGTAACCCCTTGGTATCCCCCAACAGTCATGAGTAACATACTACCTAACATTTAGAGACTATTACATACTCTACTCTCAATGAATGCATTTATATACAGTCTCGATAAATCTTGACTAGAAATATTGAAAACGGTATGTTTATGTTATTATGATATATCATTCATAGTTACAACGCACTCTAACTACTATCACAAAACATACCGTTTATGAATTTTCTATTAAGTCTACTTTTAATTTAATTAATTAATTAATATAACATATTATATCAAGTATAGAATTGAAAGAAAATATATTTTATTTCGAACAAGATTGACTATTGAGTTAGATATACGTAACAAGTTACATAGTTACCCCTAGGGCATAGCCCTGACTCTATCAATCTCTCACTTGCAGTTGGGGTCAATTATGAAACCTCCATCTCATCCTTTCAGTCGGTTTGATGAGAACTGATTGAGTTAGACCATTCGTGAATGGATCTGCTATATTTGTTTAATTAACTACAACATCAATCAACTTCTTTCGATGTTGTAAACTACCTTTATCATGTGGATCTATTCAGAGTATATTTCTCGACTTTTAGTGAGCTCTTATTATTATATTGTTATCATATGACAATGATATAGTATTCTTAATACGTGGAATCACCTCTAGCATAGTTATAAATTTTAGTTTTAAAAAAAATTAAAAAAATCTATAAATTACAATCGTGCTTGAATTTAATAGTTTTT
Source organism: Allium fistulosum (assembly GCA_030737815.1). Lineage (NCBI taxonomy): Eukaryota > Viridiplantae > Streptophyta > Magnoliopsida > Asparagales > Amaryllidaceae > Allium > Allium fistulosum. The sequence goes on along the minus strand of CM060908.1, from coordinate 405,132,859 downwards.
CCAAAAATGCAATATAATTTTGGAATGAGTATACCTGCTATCAGAGCTACGAGGATGTCAATCAACATTTGTTGAAAGTTGAAACATCGTTATCAATGTAGCATTACTATTGTTATCCAATCTTTTGACCAGACAGTATTTGGGTGAACTTAGCAGAGTCGGACTTGAAAGTTATCAAGGCAAGATGCCCAGAGAGATAACTACAAAGTCCAAGGACCAAGTATAACCAAAGCCACCATTGAAATTCAATGACAAAATCCATCAAAGCGACGGCCGATCCCTATGGATTGAATACCGATCCATAAAACTTCATCTAAAGTGCCCCAGTTTCTCTCTATTCTCAAGTGTTGTTAGCAACAACCTATTCCAAGCTCCAAGGGATCGATCGAATGCAACTTGCTATCGAACTACTCAAGCACTTAAAGTCAAAAACTTCATTCCACCACCGATCTAACTTATCGACCCAGAAACAAGTCCTCAGAAGAGAAATCAAGATGGAAAATATGTAGCTAACAACGATTGACATCAATACAAGGCAACAGAAGATGTTCATAAGGTGATCTTATGGATCGATACCAATCCATACCTATGGATTAGTATCGATCCATTGTGTTTGCCGACATAGCCATTTTTTCTTGAGCTAAACTATTATTGGACGTGGAGGACATGGGAGAGATCATGGAGGAGAACTTTCAGGCGACCTACAACTATAAATAGGAGGTTGGGGCATCATTTTGAGGGATCATTTTGCTTGTTTATTAGTTTCTTGTAATTTTCTTGTAATTATGAGGATCCATACCAATCCATAAGAACAGAAGCTATAAACAACCATATAATCAATAGAAAAGCTAAGTGGACGTTGGCATCAATTGGTCGAACCACTATAAACTCTGTGTGTTCCTCTTTTTCTTCATTTTCATTTAGATTTCTTCATTTTATTCTCTACTATAATTTCTTAGGTGTGTGCCACATTTTAGTATAAACATTTTGGTGCTTCCATTGAGAAGGTTATTCTCAGGATGTTTGGATCCATCATTTACTATTGGATTGTCTAAATCCGAGAGATAGGTATAGTTTTCTTTGTTTTTGATATCTTAAACTACTCAGATTTTTCAAAATATACAAAAGTTGCTTTCAACTATAGCCCCCCGTTGAGAACGTTTTACCACTTCTTGAGCTGCAGACAATGTAGAGAACATTGACATTCAACATCAGAAGGAAGAAGCACAACAAGGCGCTACTAAGGCCCAGAATCCGACTAATGTTATAACTAGAGTCGAGATGGACCGCATGATGAAAAAAAATTGAATGTAGGTTGTAGGAAAGTCGTAATGAGATGAATTAGTAGATGCCGGAGAGCCTCAAATTGCTGAATGAGTTAATACATAATCGTCATAAAAGCAAGAGGGATTTGGCGCCTTTCGATTTAGAATCTTACAGTTCCTCTTCATCGAGCCAGAAGCAGAGCCGAAGGAAGCAAAAAATGATCAGGGAAGAGGCTGGCACATCAAAATAGAGGCCGAATGCAAGTCGTGGTCGAAGCCTAGGGATCGGTACCGATCCATCCCCATTGATTGGCACCAAACCATCTGCACTTGGGATGGCAACCCGCAAGTTGGAGGGAATGTCGGACTTACTTCTAATCGTGTTGTGCATGATCAGAATATTGGAAATCAAGGGGTTGCTATCGATCCATCACGCAGGAATCAAACAACCGGATCTACTAGATTAATGGTTCTCCAGGAGTCGGAAGAACCCAGGTATTGTGAATCTACCCAAGAGCATTTGCCAAGCCAAACACTTGGAACGGACCTCGATTATCGCCGTTTTGCAGAACCCATGGAACTAGAATATTTAGCCGAGATGGTTAGGAGGCTAGTGAGCGAAAATCAGTTTCAAAACAATGATGAATGGGATACTTCTCCAAGTCGGAACCCATTCATTGAGGAGATATCCCAGGAAATTTGTGATGCCAATGATGCCATCATATAATGGAAAGACAGATTTAAGGTAGCACTTGATGAAATATGACTGGCATATGGATTCTACTAGAGCAACCGATGCTATCAAATGTCGTTGTTTCCCAATTTTCCTTGAAGGTGTTGCAACGATGTGGTTCACCCGGCTTCTATCGAGATTCATATCATCTTTTGACCAGTTAGCATGAAAGTTTATCGAGAAATTCCATTTACACGCTACTCGTCCTAAGGACGTGATATCACTATCGAATCACTTCCCAGAGACGTGAGAGTCATTAAAGGATTTTCTGAGTAGATTATACATGGTGATCGAAGAAACTAATGCCCAGGAAGACATTGTTTTGATGGCATTGATAAGAGGTATTCATCCTGGTAGCGATTTTGAAAGATGCCGGAAGATGAAACCCCCATCAACGATGGATGTGTTTTACTGGAAAACAAACCAATTCTTCTATTTAGAAGAGGAAAGTGCTATGTCCAGAAAGACTGGTGCTGGGAAGTCAGCTAAAGTAAATCTATCCAAAGTAATGTTTCTATGAAACAGTCTAGAGGGAGTTCCAGATACGTCGACGTGAATGTTGAAAACTAAAGTGGTTGTTAGAGAAAAAATGGAAGTAGGGCCAAAGATTGAAAGTGTGAAAACGGTAAATACCCCAGGTTTCCAAAATACAACAACTATACTAAGCTGAATAACTCAATCGAGAACATCTACCTAGCGACCCAAGGTACTATGTAGTACAGAAAACCGGCTCCAAGGGAGTCAACTAAGAAGGAAAAGGAATCTCGGAAGTATTGTAGATTTCACAAGACACATGGTCACACCACAAGTGTGTGTACACTTGTCCCTGCCTTGTACTTGTTGTATTCTTGATGGTCTGAACTTCCATGTACATACATAAACATGTATGTATATATGTGTGAACGTTTATGGCACTGCCTTGTTTTAATTTGTGGCACTTGCTTGTTTTAATTTGTGACAAGCTAATGCACTGCCTTGTCAAGGCATTGCACACTAGTGATGCCTTGTTTGTGCACTTTGATGGTCCATGTTGCTTTTGCTGTGATGGTCCGTGTTGCTTTTGCTGGTCCATGTTGCTTTTACTGGTCCAATTACTTTTGCTGGTTTCTTGTTATGCTATCTTGGTTCATCCATACATGTTGTTGGTTTGTGAGTTGTTTGTATATACTTATATACACTTGTATATACTTGAGCTTGAACTAATTTGAGTTTCTGAACTATTTTGAGTTTTTATTTCTTTTGCTGGTCCATTTCTGTATACACTTGTATATTACACTGGTCCATGTTGTACTTAAACTTGTATACTTGTCCAGTTCTGTATATACTTGTATACACTTGTATATACTTGAACTTGTATTTTATACCGGTCCATATTGCTTTTCTTGGTCCAGTTCCGGACCATTTTGAGTTTCTGAACCATTTTATGTGCATTTGCACTTGTTGTTTTGCCTAAGCTTGTTTATGTGCACTATCTTGAATTCAGTTCTAAACCATTTTGAGTTTATGAACCATTTTATGTGCATTTGCACTTGATATTTTGCCTGAGTTTGTATATGTGCATTATCTTGAATTCAGTTCTGAACCATTTTGAGTTTCTGAACCATTTTATATGCATTTGCACTTGTGTTAGAACCTCCACTCTATGGTTTCAATGACAACAACTATCCAATCACATATATTATATATCTTATCAAGATTATAAGTATACACTACAAGGGATCGTCATGCTCAAAAATATCGGGACTCGAAGACAAACCGAGATTTATGGACCATACTATGATCAGTAAGATTATACTAGTGTATTAAGAGTCTTAGATAAACATTGTAAGGTCTACTTGAGTATATATGCACACACGAATTCATATACAAAAAATTGGCACTGAAAAACATTTAAAATCTAGAAATGCCAGCAATGGACGTCTGTGGAAAATCCACAGACGTCTGTGAGAAGGCTTGAGAATTTTATTCCTGAAGCCACGGACGTTTGTGGTTTTTCCACAGACGTTTGTCGTTTGGAAATTGCTATATTCTGAATGGTTGCTTATTTTCAAATTGAATAATCTCATCTCTTCTTCAAAGGTTGCAGCCATTATATCGAACAGAGTTTATCTAATAGTAACAACACCTCATTTGCATCTCTTTAGTCTTATAAATACTTCAAAGATTGAGATTTACAAATAAACTATTCTCTTGATTTTTTATTACTCTCTATTTACATATTTGTGCATCTCTTGCTTACATATTCTCAACCTATCATAACCAAAATATCATTTTGGTTAAACCACTTCCTACAACTCAAAGTATTCACATTCACATACTCAAAGGAGATCATAAGAAGAATTGTACTATTAGTCCAAATCCATGCTAATTGGAACACAAGATTGTTAGAGAAATACTTTTGTATTATCCTATTCATCCAGGTGAAGTGAGTGTTATTTGGTTAAAGGAAATACCGAAGGGGATCTTCGGGACTGGACGTAAGACAGGAGGTCCAAACCAATATAAAATATCTTGTGTGCTCGCTTTTATTATTTACCTTCTTTATATTCAGTTATTATTCTCTGCTTAGTTTAATTAGTAATATACACTCTCACGCTTATTTATAAGTTGCATTATATAAAGATCCTATAGATTTTCATTTGGTATCTGAGCACGGTCATTTCAATCTACAGTAACACGTAGTTGAAAAATCATTCATATGGCAAGCACTTTTCAGGAAGGTCAATCAACTGCTCGTCCTTCACTATTTACTAGTTCTAACTATGCTTACTGGTTAACTCGTATAAGAATTTTTATGGAAGCAAATGGGTTAGAAATACGGCTAGCAACTCAAAAAAAATATGAAGCACCTAACATTAGCACTTGGACTGATGCATAAAAAGCAGCAGCATCTAATAATGCCAAAACTATGAATGTATTATTTTGCTTGCTTGACAAAAATGAGTTTTCACATATTATGCTTTGCACCGCTGCATATGATATATGGCGCACTTTGCAAGTCACACATAAAGGCACAACTAAAGTCAAGCAAAATAAAATCTCGATTACAAAACCAATTTTCATCTTTCAAAATGAAAGCAAATGAATTAATTATTGATATGTATGCTATATTTCAAACCATTCAACATGATCTCATAGCACTTGGAGTCAAATTCACAGATTTTGATTTAGTCACATGAATTTTGATCTCTTTGACAGATGAATAGGAAATAAAAGTTTTAACCATCGAAGAAGCTAATGATCTTTCTGAACTCAAAGTCGAAGAGCTAATGTCGTATGAAGCTAACTTGCAGGATAGAAAGGATCAAAATCATGAAAAGAAAAACATAGCATTCCAAGCAAGTAATGAAGATTCGGACTTTAGACGAAGATGAGATTATTTTTATTGCCAATAACTATAACAAATTCAAGAAGTTCAAGAAGATGACTAGATTTCAAAATGGTGGCAAACCAAACTCCTAAAATCAAACATCGATTAAATGCTATGAGTGCGACAAATTTGGCCATAAGAAGAAGGACTGTCCACAGCTCAATAATGATAAAAAGAAAAGCAAGTTTAAGAAATTCAAGAAAAAGAAAATAGCTTTTCAAGTAACATAGAACAATTCAGGTTCATCTTCTTCATCTGACAATGATAGTGAAAGCGACTCGAAACAAGCAAATGTGTGTTTTATGGCTAACACTATGAGGTACCCAAAATTAAAATAACACGTAAAGAGAAGTGAATACTCGATAGTGGTAGCTCCAAGCACATGACTGTAAATACTCATATGTTATCAAATATAACATATATCGATGGTGACACTGTGACATTCAGAGATAATTCAAAAGGATTTGTCATCAATATCGGTATTTATAATTCTCCTATTATTACTAATGTTTCATTGGGAGAAAATTTAAAACATAACTTATTAAGTAAAAGTCAATTATGTGATAAAGGATTTAAAATTGATTTTGAGAAGAAAAAAAATGCAATATCTTTGACCAAAATAAAAATCTAATTTTTGAAGGATTTAGAAATCAAAACATATATGTTTTAACATGAATGTCAAAAATAACACTAATTAATTCTTAGCTGCAAATCTTGATGATCCATGGTTTTGAATAAACGTTTTTGCCACATAAATTTTAAGAATATCAACAAACTAGCGAAAAATGAATTAGTTAAAGGATTACAAAAAATCAACTAAAAGGTTAAAAACTTGTGCAACGCTTGTCAATTTGGTAAATTAAAGAAAAATTTCTTTAAATCTAAAAAGGAAATTTCCACAAAGCAACCCTTGAACTACTCCATCTAGATTTATTTGGACCGACTCAAGTATGTTCAATAAATCATAGCAAATATGTTTTTGTAATTATTGATGATTTTTTAAGATATAATTGACACTTTTGAAGTGTTCCAAATTTTTGCTAAACGAATTAAAAATTTGATGAATTTAAAAATTAAAAGTATACGAAGCGATCATGGAGGTGAATTTGAAAATGAACTATTTACAAATTTTTGCAACAAAAAGGAATTAGTCATAATTTTTCATTTCCTACCATAACAAAATGGTGTTGTAGAAAGGAAAAATCGAACTTTTCAAGAATGTGCACGAACTTTACTAAATAGTAGTAACTTACCAAAAATATTTTGGGCCGAAGTTATTGCTACCGCATGTTATGTATTGAATCGTGTAACGCTTAGACCAATGACTAAAAACACATCCTATGAAATATTTTTTAAAAAGAAACCTAAAGTATCGTATTTTTGAGTATTTGGATCAAAATGTTTTATTTTAAACACAAAAGACTATCTTACTCGTCAAACCGGCATCACTAAGCCTTTTTCATTTGCTCTCATTTTCTTTTAAAACTCTGCTATTTTGCTTTGTTGTATCGATGTATTGTTTGTGTTTCTTGTTATGTTTGAACTACTATTTGTTTATTGTTGAACTCAGATTGGTTTATTCTTCAATCAAGTTATTTGTGTTTATGTTTGATCTGTCTATGTGTTATTCATATTGATCCATCTCATTTGCTGTGTCTATATGTTTATGTTTCTCTAATTTTATTTTTGATAATGACAAAGGGTGAGATATATATGCATATACATAAGGGGAGATTAAATTAAGGGAGAGTTATTTTATCATAACTAAAGATTGTATGGTTGTCATCATCAAAAAAGGGAGAATGTTAGAACCTCCATTCTATGGTTTCAATGACAACAATTATACAATCTATTATATATCTTATCAGGATTACAGGTATACACTACAAGAGATCGTCATGCTCAAAGATATCGGGACTCGAAGACCAACAGAGATTTATGGACCATACTATGATTACTAAGGTTATGCTAGTGTATTAAGAGTCTTAGATAATCATTGTTAGGTTTCCTTGAGTATATATGCACACACGAATTCATATACAAAAAATTGGCACTGAAAAACATTTAAAATCTAGAAATGCCAGCCACAAACGTCTGTGGAAAATCCGTAGACAACTGTGAGAAGGCTTGGGAATTTTATTCCTAAAGCCGCAGATGTTTGTGGTTTTTCCACAGACGTCTGTGGTTTTTCCACGAACGTCTGTCGTCTGCCAACTGCAATATTCTAAATGGTTGCTTCTTTTCAAATTGAATAATCTCGTCTCTTCTTCAAAGGTTGCAGCCATTAAATCGAATAGAGTTTTTCTAACAGTAACAACTCCTCGTCTACATCTCTTTAATCTTATAAATACTTCAAAGATTGAGATTTACAAATAAACTATTCTCTTGATTTCCTATTACTCTCTATTTACATATTTATGCATCTCTTGCTTACATATTCTCAATCTATCATAACCAAGATATCATTTTGGTTAAATCACTTCCTACAACTTAATGTATTCACATTCACATACTCAAAGGAGATCATAGGAAGAATTGTACTATTAGTCAAAATTCATGTTATTTGGAATACAAGATTGTTAGAGAAATACTTTTGTATTAGTCTATTACTCTAGGGCAAAGTGAGAGTTATTTTGTTAAAGGAAATAACGAAGAGGAGCTTCGAGACTGGACGTAGGATAGAAGGTCGTACCGGTATAAAATATCTGGTGTGCTCGTTTTTATTATTTACCTTCTTTATATTTAGTTATTATTCTATGCTTAGTGTAATTAGTAATATACACTTTCACATTTATATATAAATTGCATTATATAAAGATCTTATAGATTTCAACTTGTTGTTTTGCCTGAGCTTGTTTTTGTGGACTATCTTGAATTCTTGCCTAATTGTCTTGTTTGCATTTCCTGGATGTGCAAGTGTGCATTGTTATGTATATATATATATATATGTGTGTGTGTGTGTGTGTGAATGTTTACTAATTCGATTGCTATGTGTGTGCACACTGTTGGTTGAATCCCTTGCGACTGGTATGTACTTGTACTTGTATATGTGCCTAGTTTGTTTTGATTATTTTGCCGCCTGGTTCAAGGTAGTGTTGAGATACTTTTGATTGTTTTTCTGCCTGGTTTGTACTTGTATATATGTGCACCTGCGTTGAGCCCGAGGAGGATTGAGCTTGACTTTGTGCTTGCACCGTGTTAGTGTTTATGGTACGGACATGACATTGCAAAACTCACATGCTTGTTGCTAGGGTTGGATTCGGCTCGATACCCAAAATTTATATTCAAAATCATTGCCATGTCGATTTATATGATGATAGAAAAATCATACCATCACCAACCAAATCAATCGAAAAATCAATACTTCGGTATGGTTGATAGTGGTTGGTAGATGTCGACAATAAACTTTTACTATTTACAAAATATGATATTTATTTGTTTAAAATATTTCATGTTAAAAGAGTAAATATTAAGAATTGTTATTTTTTATTATATGATGATTTATTGATTTCATTTTGTATAGTCAAACATATAAGGAAACGTTGCGGAAGAAGCTAAAATATGATATAAAATCATATTACTTTATAAAACACATGAATAGAATTGCATTCAATCTAATATCATAATAACATTCTACTAGATTTTATATTAAATCATTACACATTTGATGGTAGATGCTACATAATAGAATGTATACGATGTTATGGAACTCACAACTCAAATATGAACTTAAAAAATTAATAATTCTAACATTTTTTTGTGAATGCTCAATATATACACTACTAGAATGGCTTCGATTTGCGACCGATCATGGCGATGGCTAAAAAACGCGGTCGTCGCTAGCCGTCGCCTTACTAAATATAACCTGCGAACTAGAACTCTTTCAGCCAAATCATTTCCCACTTTCCCCCCTTCTCTCTTCTTTCCAATTTCGCCCTCAACCAACTCCAGCCGCCACCTGCCGCCACCAGCCGCCTCTAGCCAACGCTGTCGACCCCTTCCCGCTATGCACTCCTTCCTCCTTCTATTTGGCTTCATTCTTTAAAGTATAATGTCTTAAACCCTATTTATGCAAAATTTATTAATTTTGGTTTGAATAGGTTAGATCAATTGGTATTAGATGATGGTATAGTTTATTAGTTGATTTGGAGATAAAATTAAAACCCTAATTTAGAAAATTAGTTGATTATTGATTTGAAATTGATGATTATTGTGTATTAGTTGATGATAATAGTGTGTTAGTTGATTTGGGGCTGTTAGTAAGTGGTTTGATTGTGTAATTTGTAACTAAAAATTAGGGTTGTTTTAAAATTTGAAAATTAGTATTATTGATTAATATGCTTATTGATAAGTTTACGCAGATGTTTGTTAGTGGAAAACGATGTTTTGTTACAGTTTACATGAAAATTAGTGTATAATAATTGATTAATATGCTCCTAAGTAGGTACGGGTAAACATAAGTAGTATTCTTTAATTAATTAATGCGTGTTAATTATAACTATTGGTGCTTTAGTATAAAATTAATTGATTTTAATTTGTTATTATTAGTGCTAACTTCTAATTTTAGCTTACAAAATTTGTAAATTAAAATTTTATTAGTTAAAAGAGTTTGAAAATACGTTATAAAGTGTATAATCTAGTTAACAAAACATTAAGAAATATTATACTTAAATCGATTTTGTAAAAAGTTTAAGAAGTGAAGATAACAACAACGAATATTGTACTAAAATCGATTTTGTAAAAAGTTAAGTAATGAATATAACAATAAAAAATATTCTATTCAAATTGATTTTGTAAAAAAATCAAGAAATAAATATGAAAACAACAACTATTGTACTCAAATTGATTTTCAAAAAAGTTAAGAGATGAAAATGACAAGAACAAATACTGTGCTCAAATCGATTTTCTTTAAACTTAAGAGACGAACATAAAATGAAGAAATATGCCACTGAAATCGATTTTCCAATAAGTTAAAAAATGAATATAACAACAATAAATAATGTATCAAATCGATTTTCTAAAAAGCTATGAAATTTATATACAAGAACAAATATTGTACTAAAATCGATTATCTAAAAAATTTTGAAATGCATATAATATTGATTTGAAAATAAGCGTTAAGTATTATTATAACAAATACAATAACCACAAATTAAAGCCTTTAGTCCCAAAAGGTTTTAATTTATTTTAGAAAATACACTACAAGAACAACAGTATATAGCGACAATAGGCTTTCGACGACCGCCGACGGCAATTTCCAACGGCTAGCGACGACCCATCATCTTCATGTCATTTCTGTAATTAAAATACAATAGCCATTACATGCCGTCGAAAACCGTTGCAAACACAGCCGTCGGCGGTCGTTGATAGCCGTCGGAAATATGCGTGTTTACAGGCCAGTTTGGCCGAGACCTGCTTCATTCCCCTCTTTCACCCAAATCAGTCAAAATCCCCAACTCCCCCGCCACCTCCCCACGACAGCCAACCCCCCATGTCTTCCAGAGCATCTCCAACATCATCAATCATCACTTCCAACAACTCTAGCCTCTCCATCCATCTCCAAATCAGGTTTTTTCTAAACCCTGATTGATTTTGATTTGTTAATTTAATGTTAAATTGTAATTCTAGTTGTTTGTAATAGCTCATTGATTGTTTATTTACATTAAATAATTAGTAATTTGAGTAGTTTGTTTACATAACCCCTAAACCCTAATTAGTAATTTTCTAAACCCTAATTAATAATTTGATTAGTTTATTTACATTAACCAATTAGTGTATATATACGTTGATTATTTAGTGTATATGCGCATTTGAGCTAGCATTTGGTTAGTTAGGATTAATGTGAATGATTGTGTTTATGGTTTGTAAAATTCCAAAAATGATAATTAAAATATATTAATCATAGTTAAACCCTTAATCGTTTATATAAAATCAAGTTTGGTACAAATGTGTGGCATGATATAAACTAGTGTATACAATAGTTTAATATTATTTTAAATAAAATATAATACTATATACGTAATTCGTTAAATTTGAAAACATGAATAATATATATTTTCAAAATAGTAAAAATCATATAATATAGTATATATTTAATAAAACAGTAAAATGCAAATAAAGTATTGTACAAATGCTAATATATGTTATATAATTAACTAATCGTGCATAATATTGATATATAATATTAATATTGATAATTTATGAACAAAGTAGACGTGCATAATGTGTCTTATTTTTTATAAATCCCTTAGAGAGTTTTTGGCCCCGTCTGACAAGTATTGTATATAATCATTATATGGATATTCGTTTTTATTATAAAACAGACATGCATATTTATCTGATACAATATTTATCGGATTTGTCCCTGTATTGGACAAGTTACAAACACTATAAAGTAATTACATTTCGTAAATCATTTCATTTAAACGGTTCATGAAATTTCGACAGCACTTCCTTTTTGTTTCTTGTGTACACGCATTTGTGTACGATACGGGGAACACGGAGGAAGTGCTGCCGAAATTTTGTAAAATTGTTTAAAATGAATTGATTTATGAAATATAATTACTACTGTGTTTGTAATGGGAAGTAGGATGACCGACCATCAAAGCAAAAAATAATATAGAGGCTAAAAGTTTAATATTATATTAATTTCAAGGCGTAAAACCAATTCAAGGCGCAAGAAAGCGCAAAAAGACGCAAAAGCAATTTCAATGCGCAAAAAGGTCCTAGAAGACGCAAAAAGGCGCAAATTAGCAAATTCAATAACATTATAAATAAATACTTTTTAATTAAAAAAATAAAATGTCAATCCATAAAATTAAATGATTAATACTAATTTTAATTTCTATTATAGGTTTTAAAGTAGGAAAAATGATCAATTATTTTACTGGTCGGAGCTGCATGTATGAACGACGAAGGGAAATTGGAGGCTCAATAAGTGAAATTTTTTGTAATTATTGAATTCTCTTTAAGTAATAATGAAAACGACGAAGAAATTCGTTGTCCATGTAGTAGGTGCAAACTGTTGAAGCATTTGATACCGGATATGGTTAGAGTTCATTTGAGCCAATACTATTTCGTGCCGAATTATTTGGTGTGGGATCATCATAGGAAAATTGTAGCACCTAATCAAGAACAGTCAGAGGAGGAGGTTGGTGATGAAATTAGTATGACGAATCTCATAGAACATATGGTTGAAGATGCAGCACGATCAATGTTCCTTACCGTTGAAGTTGATAATGGTGATGTTAACATGGAAGAGGAACCAACTGTTGGAGCAAAAAAAATGATTTATTGGATGCTGCTAAGAAACCCTTATGGAATGGCTGTACAAGCGGCACTCAATTATCAGTAACTTTAGAGTACATTGCGATTAAATCAAAATACAACCTCACAGAAGCCGGATTTACGGCTGTTGTACAAGCTGCTAAACGGCATATGCCACCCGATAATTTAATGTGTGAAAATCATTATGAAGTAAAAAAGACTTAAGTCTGCTTTCGGTTTGCCGTATCAAAAAATAGATACTTGTTAAATTGGTTGCATGTTGTTTTGGAAAGAAGACATTAATCTTAGGAATTGCAAAATATGTAACCAGGAAAGATACAAACCAAGAAAAAAGAAGGGAAAAGAAGTTCCATACAAGCGTATGCATTACTTACCTATCACTTCTAGACTTCCAAGGTTATATGCATCATCTGTAACGGCGCACCATATGAGATGGCACAATGTGAGAACACATGAAGAAGGTACGTTAACACACCCAGCTGATGCAGAAGCATGAATGCATTTTGATAAGAAATATCCCGCTTTCGCAATGGAGAGCCCTAACGTTAGCTTGGTTTATGTACGGATGGATTTTCACCGTTTTCCCAGTTTGGTTCTAAATATTCATTTTGGCCTATATTCGTTACACCTTACAATCTACCTCCGTGGATGTGTATGAAAACTTCATATATGTTTCTCACAATTGTCGTCCCTGGCCCAGATGATTCGATATAGGGAATCGATGTTTACTTACAACCGTTAATCGAAGAGTTGAAAACATTATGGTACGAAGGAGTTGAAACATACGACATATCAAAAAAAAGAATTTCGGATGTTTGCTTCTTTGTTGTGGACTATTAGCGATTTTCCTGCATATGCAATGCTTTCGGGTTGGAGTACGATCGGTCGTTTAGCATGTCCTTATTGTATGGAAGAAACACGAGTATTTTCTTTACCAAATGGGAAGAAAAATTCATGGTTTGATTGTCATCGGTATTTTCTCCATATTAATCATCCTTTTAGAAGAGATAAAAAACTTCACAGCTAATAGACATGAAACTTTGCAACCACCAACAATTTGGTCAAGCGAAGATATATATGAAGTTGTAAAGGATTATCCAAAGATACATGAAACTGGACAACAAATTGAAATTCAAGGTAAATCGACGAGTCATAATTGGTGCAAATAAAGTATATTTTGGGAGTTTCCTTATTGGAAAAATCTCCTAATCCGTCATAACATTGACGTGATGCATAACGAGAAAAACGTACTTAATAATCTGTTTAATACAGTTTTGAATGTTAAGGGCAAGACTAAGGACGATTTGAAATCAAGATGTGATATAGAAGAAATTTGTAACAGTCCCGAGCTTCATATCAAGCCAAGTGACACTAAAAAACTCAAAGCATGCTATGAGTTAGACAACAACCAAGTTAAAGTACTATTAAAATGGGTGGAAGGATTACAATTTTCCTATGGGATTTCCTCTAATCTTCATAGATGTGTCGACTATAAGAATAGGAGACTAAGTGGGATGAAAAACCATGATTGTCATATAATGATGCAAAATTTGTTGCCCGTTGCTTTTAGAGAACCGTTGCCCAAAAAAGTTTGGAAGGTTGTAACGGAACTTAGTTTGTTTTATAAGGAGCTTTGTTCAACTACGTTAAAAGTTCATCGTCTACGTAAACTTGAGAAAGTAATCCCTGTACTGCTCTGCAAATTGGAGAAATATTTCCTCCAGGTTTCTTTAATGTAATGGAGCATTTACCTGTTCATCTTCCACATGAAGCACGTCTTCGAGGTCCTATGCAATATGTATGGATGTATCCATTCGAGAGGTAAGGTATTAATATCGAGTATGGTAAATATTATTTTAATTACATATATATAAGTTATTTTTGAATTAAAATATTTTTATTAGGTACTTAAATCATTTAAAGAAAAAAGTGAGACAAAAAGTTCGAATTGAAGGTTCAATTTGCAAATCATATATCGAAGAAGAAGCTTCGTTCTTTTTTTCTCATTATTTCAGTGACCATGTGCACTTATCATTTAAAAGTGCTATGCGTAATGATGAAGCCGTTGAACAAGATTGTTCTTCTGGGGCAATGTTATCTATTTTTAGACAACATGGTCGACCTGCTGGAATATGTGTGGAAGTATGGTTAGACAATAGAGATTACCGTGTAGCACACACATATATTCTTCTTAATTGTACTGAAGTTACACCATTTATTAGGTAATATTAAATTACAAGTCTGGATATATTTATTTAATTTAATACTATACATGTACATCAGTTATAATGCAATATTATCTATATTTGCAGTGTTTATGAATCACAACATCCAAGCGGCGATATAAGCAAAGATTTCGCTACTTGGTTTTCGAACTACGTTCATGATCCAATAAATTGTGTGGTCGATGAAGGATTAAAACATCTTGCGATGGGACCAAAAAGTAAAGTTAAGACATATCCAATATTCTTCGTTAATGGATATAAATTCAACACCAAAGAATATGGTGCTGAAAAATTAACTAACAATAATGGTGTGTTTGTTAAATGTAGTGATGATCCAAATGATCATATAAATAATTTTTATGACGTGTTATCCTAGGTTTTGCAATTGACATATTTCACTAGACTTGCGGAGGAAGTTTTTTTGTTTAGATGCAACTGGTTCGGCAATGTTCCAGGTTCTGGAGTTATCGTGCATCCAAATTATAATCTTATAGAAATAGAACATACCTCGCGTTATCAAAAGTACGATCCTTTGTACTAGCCAAACAAGCCCTACAAGCTTATTATACCCCTTATCCATCTCTAAAAAGAGATAAAGCAGACTGGTCGGTAGTTTTTAAAACGAAGGCAAGATTTATGTTTGATGGAAAGAATATTCCAAACGAACACGCCTATCAAGCAGATATCGAGGAAAATGTTGAAATAACAATAACGGAATATCACACGGATTTTGGACCTCTAAATGATGAATCAAATGTATTAGTAGACGCATTAGAAACTACAGAGGAAAATGATATAGAGTACGAAAACGAGTCCGAATCAGAAAACGACGAGGACTGATTGCTAATATACAATTTAATATAAGGTAATTTATGCGATTATTCATGTTACATTTTTCTCATCAATTATGATATCTTTTCTCATAATTATTATGAATTATATGTTCTGACATAATAAATTAATATGTACGTGACATGTATTATGTCATTTTTCCAAAGGCGTAGCTCTTCCCACTCCGGTTCCCCCTCTTCTTCTCGAAGAGGGAATAGAGGTGATGACAGTTGCCCTTCAGAGCCAGCAGCTTGACTAGTAGTGTATTTATAGCCCAAAGCCAATGGAGCAGTTGAATCAGCACTTGGCAGAGTACGTGCAGCAACATGGTTCATTTCCTTCGTCGTCTGGTGCTTCCGGAGGCGAGGACAACTCTTGATAGGTATGTTTTTCTATGTTTGTGCTTAGATGTTGTATATGTTGACTTGGAGTTGGTGAGGATGATTTGTTTTGGTATGTTTGATACACTTTGATGAGAGATTGGATGTGTTGTGTTGATTTGGTACATTTTGTCGAGTTGTTTGATGTTTGACGTTGATTGGCCAGTGTTTTGTTGGATGTTTGAGGATGTTGGATGGTTTATTTTGTATATATTGGAGATTATGATCTTGACCTTGTATATATTGGAGTTTATGGTTTTGTATATACTGGAGGTTATGGTTAATATTGTAGCTGGTATAGTATGCGATGTTGGTTGTTTTATATATATATATATAAATATCTGAATTATCTGTATGGAATGAAGTTGAGAAGTATATTGATATATATGTAGATTTGGTGGAAGTCGAATAAGAGCAGAAATAAAAAAAATAAACCTAGATTTCTAACGGCTATCGACGACTACCGACAGCTTACGAGTCACAGATTTCCGACGGCTATCGACGACTACCGATGGATTATTGGTTACGAGTGGATCCATGTGTACCTCGTTTTTCGTCGAACACCATCGCTATTTCTCCGTTAGAAGCCGTCGAAAAGGCTTCAGAAGATTGTAGTCGACTACGTCGAAAGGCGACAGAAATCGTGGATGCTATTCCGACGGCTATACCGTCGGCGTCCGACGGCCGCCGACGGCTATTTGCCGTCAGAATAGCCCTGTAGTGATACAACAAGAAAATTACTCCCCTTGGATGCAAAGTTATGCGTAGAAGAGAAGTGAACTTAAGTGTTGTCGAAAGTAGACAAAAGTGTGGTGTGTGAAGCCTTTAGTCCTAAAGGGTTTTACTTTATTTTAGAAAATAAAACAACAACAATATATCATTTGGTGAGAAGTTGTGCATATAATAGAAGTGAAGTGAAGTGTTGTCAAAATTGCTATTCTATTTTTTAAAATCAGGAACAATGTTCGATTATTTTGTCGACCGTACATGGATGTATGAAGTCAAAACTGGAATGAAAGGTTCGGTGAAAGAACATTTCTACAATGGTGTACACGAATTTATTAGATTCGCAATATCTAATAATCGAAATAACGAAGAACGTCGTTGCCCTTGTAGTAAGTGTCAACATTTGAAGCATTGGAAACCAGATACGGTTAAAGTACATTTGTATAAATCTGTATTTGTGCCAAATTATTATTTATGGGATCGTCATGGAGAACTTGTTGCACCCACAGCGGATCATGTTGTGTCAAAGGTCGATGTTGTTATGACGAATCCAATAGAAGGTATGGTGGAAGATGTAGCACGATCAATATTCCCTACCATTCAAGTTGACGGTGAGGACGTTAATGTCAAAGAAGAACCGAATGTGGTTAGGAAAAAAATTATGATTTATTGGATACCGCTAAGAGACGGTTGTGGGATGGTTGTAAAAGTGGAACCGAATTATCAGTAGCCGCTGCATACATCACTATGAAATCAAAATTCAACTTTATAAAAGCTGGAATTACAACAGTTGTACAAGCTGCAAAACGGCATATGCCACCCAATAATCAGATGTGTGACAGTCATTATAAAGTGGAAACACTTACGTCGGCTTTCGGTTTGCCTTACCAAAAGATGAATCCATGTATAAAAGGTTGCAAGTTGTATTGGAAAGATGACACTAATCTTAGGAACTGCAAAATATGTAATGAAGAAAGATAAAAACCAAGAAAAAAGAAAGGAAAGGAAGTTCCATACAAGAGAATGCATTATTTACCAATTACCCCTAGACATTAAATGTTATATGCGTCTTCAGCCACGGCATGTCATATGCGATGGCACGACAGGAAGAGAGAACTTTGACACATCCATCTGATGGACAAGCATGTAAACATTTTAATAAGACGTATCCCACATTTGCTATAGAGAGCCGTAACGTCAGACTTGGTTTATGTATGGATGGGTTTTCGCCATTCTCTCAGTTTGTTAGCAAATATTCATCTTGGCATGTTATCATTACTCCTTATAATTTACCTCCGTAGATGTGTATGAAAACTCCATACATGTTTCTCACTATTGTCGTCCCTGGCCCTGATGATCCGACATAAGGAATCGATGTTTATCTACAACCATTAATCGAAGAGCTGAAAACATTATGGCTTGAAGGTGTTGAAACATACGACATTTCATAAAAAAGGAATTTTTGTATGTTCGCTTCTTTGTTATGAACTATTAGTGATTTTCCTGCATATGGGATGCATTCAGGTTGGAGTACGGCGGGTCGTCTAGCCTGTCCTTATTGCATGGAAGAAACAAGATCATTTTCTTTATAGTATGAAAGGAAAATTTCTTAGTTTGATTGTCATCAATGTTTTCTCCATCCCAATCATACTTTTAGAAGAGATGTTTTTTTTTAAAGCTAACAGAGAAGAGAAAATGCAACCACCAAAGATTTGGTCAAGTGAAGAAATATATGAAATTGTAAAGAACTACCCGAAGACATGAAACTGGAATACAGGCTGAAATTCCAAGTAAATCGGACATTCATAATTGGTGCAAACAAAGTATATTTTGGGAGTTACCTTATTGGAAAGATCTCTTACTTCGAATTAATATTGACGTGATGCACAATGAAAAAACATGTTTGATAACGTGTTTATTACAATTATGAATGTTAAAGGGAAAACTAAGAATGATCTGAATTCAAGACTCGATATAGCACACTTTTGTAAATGTCCCGAACTTCATATGAAGCCCAACGACAATAAAACACCCAAAGCATGCTATGACTAGACAACAAGCAAGTAAAAATCATGCTAAAGTGGGTGGAAGGACTAAAATGCCCTGATGGGATGTCTTCTAATCTCTGTAGATGTGTTGACTTTAAAAACAGTAAATTGAGTGGGATGAAAAGTCACGATTGTCATATCATGATGGAATGTTATTACCAGTGGTTTTCAAAGAACTGTTGCCCATAAAAGTGTGGAGTGTTATAACGAAATTAAGTCTGTTTTACAAACAGCTTTGTTCGACAACGTTAAAAATCGACCATATACATAAACTAGAAGTAGAAATCCCAATACTACTATGCAAACTGGAGAAAATATTTCCACTGGGTTTTTTTAATGTAATGGAGCATTTACCTGGTCATCTTCCATCAAAAGCTCTTCTTCGAGGTCCCGTGCAATATGGATGGATGTATCCATTTGAGAGGTAATAGTAAATATCCGTAAAATTGTTGTTAGTTTAAAATTCATCTTTACGTAAGTGCATTTAAATTGAATTAATTTTGTAATGGGTACTTGAATCATCTGAAGAAAAAAATTAGATAGAAAGCATGAGTTGAAGGTTCAATTTGCAAATCATGTCTTGAAGAAGAAGCTTCATTCTTTTTCTCTCATTACTTCAGTGACCATGTGAACTTATCATTTGTAAGCGGTCCTCGTAATGATGTAGCCATTGAAGAAGATTACTCGCAGACAATGTTGTATATTTTTAGACAACATGGCCGACATGCCGAAAAATGTATGAAAATATGGTTAGACGATAGAGATTAACATGTCACACACACATATGTTCTTCTTAATTGTGCTAAAGTTGCACCGTTTGTTAGGTAATAATAAATTCATATTTATTTCAATGATACTTACATTTTAATCGTAATGTAACATATAGTACATATATATTCACAATATTTACGAATCACGGCATCCATCTGGCGATCTCAGTAAGGAATTTTCTAAATGGTTTCAAACTACATTTATGATCCAAGAAATAGCATCGTTGATGAAGGATTAAAACATCTTGCGCTCGGACCAAAAAGAAATGTCAAGACTTATCCAATATTCTTCATCAATGGATTTAAATTCAACGCCAAGGATTATGGTGTTGAAAAATTAACATATAACAGTGTTATATTTGTCAAAGGCAGCGATGATCCAGATGAGCATATAAAAGATTTTTACGGCATCTTAACACAGGTTTTAGAATTGACATATTATGTACAACCTGCAGAAAAAAAAAATTTATTCAAGTGCAATTGGTTCAGCAATATTCCTAGTTCTAGAATCAACGTGCACAAAGATTATAAACTTATAGAAATAAAGCACACCTCACATTACTATAAGTATGATCCTTTCGTATTGGCCAAGCAAGCATTACAATTTTATTTTGCTCCATATCCATCCTTAAAAAGAGATATAGCAGATTGGTCTGCTGTTTTTAAAACAAAGGCAAGATTTACGTTTGATGGAATTAATATTCCAGAAGAAGCAGAGTATCAAACGGATCTTGAGCTAAATGATGAAATAATAATAGTTGATGATATTGATTTGGGTTTGTTAAATGATGAATTGAATGTTTTAATAGAAGCATTTGAGAGTATAGAAGAGAACGATATAGAGTACGAGACTAAAACTGAATCAGAAGACGACGAAGACTGAAAATTTTGAATTTTTGTATCAGTTGTTGTATAATGTATATTCTGAGTTTCAGCTGTTATCAATAATGATGACTATGTTGTGAGTTATGTCTTATTGTTTTTTTTAATTATGTATATATACTCAGGAAATCTTTTCTCATTTATGATGTTTCAGTGCAAGTTTTATGTGATGATGATTAATCAAACATGTTTTGTGATAATGAACTAATATTTTTTTTCATTATATGAAATGATATGTTTGTAACAGATATGCACAAGAGACACTCTAGCAGATCTCAGCCTTCTCCTTCCGTTGGTGCGGGTGGCAGTCGCACAGCGCCGGATTTACGTCCGATGGCAGAGTTAGTGCCGAAGAGCAAGGGGTAAGTATCAAATATATTATATTTTCACTATTTAAAATTTATTAAATTCGTACATCTTATTTTATACATGGGGTTTGAGGTCTAGTCGAGTGACTTTATTTTGCAAGTGTCGAGGAAGGCATTCATGAGCCGGATGTCGGGATGCTGGACTCACTGGGATGACATTCCCGATCACATCAAGAATGTCATATTCGTGGACTTGATGGTAAGTTTAAATTTATAATTTCATTTGTAAATTAATACAATGTATATAATTCAAACCAATATCAATTTCAATACGCCTGCAGTTGTTCGTGTGGACCCACAAGATATGGATGTTTTTGTCAATCACTGGAACCAGAGAATGCACAAAAATTACAGAGACACCATATCAAAAGCCAAGAGAGCGGGAAAAAAGCCATCTTGGATAGGTGCTGATGTATGGGCTCAATTTCTTCAGTTGTGGGAAACTCCGGAGTTGAAGGTAACTAATATATATCATTTCCTTTTGTTATTACATTTTATTTAAAATTCGTATATTAGGTGCATTAACTTAGTTAATTGTGCGTTTAAATTTATAGGAATTATCGGCGCAGAACCGTGCATACAAGGCTAAAAATCCTGCTTTGCACCGCGGTGGGTCGAAGTCCTTCCAACAGCATTGAAGGGAATTGGTAATGTTATAAAATGTGTTTCTAAATAGTTGTAAAATAATTTAGTCATATTGGTAACATTATTCATTGTATATATAACTTTAGTTTCAGCAATATAATCGCGAGCCTACACTGGCTGAGGTCTTTACTCACACATATGCCATCGAGCGCACGGATGAGGAGGGGAATATTTCGTATGAATTTACGAGCGATAAATCTAAATCCGTGATGGTAAATTTGTTTAATTTTTTTACTGCATGTTTGATAAGTTCTTTATTATTTATTATTACAAACTACTGTTCGTCATCGCAAGAGAGATGCGATGCGGAGAAAGCTCGAGTGGCGTAGTCCACTGGCCGTGAGTTGACCTTAGAGGAGGAGGACCATATTTGGGATGCTTTCATTGACCCGCCTACTCGGAATATGCATTATGGTTATGGAAATCAGGAGGTAAACTGCTTCATTAAATAATATATAAATTATATTTAATACTGAAACAAATTATATTCCAATCAAATAATTTGCAGGTAATGATGATCCAAAGGGCTTATAGGAGATCTCAGGCTGAGGAGGAGATAACTCAGCTGAAGCAGCAGATGGAAGAATTCAATGCATGGTGGAAGGGCGGAGGACTGGCGTAGTTGCTAGATGAGCGGATTGCGGCCTTTTTAGCGGAGCACGGGAGGATGCCTGGTGAGGATGGGTCAGGAGATGATGATGATGAGGATGAGTAGGTATGGATTTTTTTTGACTTGTAATTATTGACTTGTGTTGATGGAGTTGGAACTTTATTGATGGTTGTGTACTGTGATGATTGTGGATTTGATGAACATGAGTATTTGTGTAGATATGGTTATGTTGGTTGATGGAATATTAGTTTTAATTGATGAAAGTTTATGTAAATATTGATATTTGCATTTTGTTTTTAATTATTTGTGATATGTATGAGATTATACGTTGCATGTGATGTTACTAGTTGTGATATTGAGTTTATTTGTGTTGGGAATGAAGCGAAATTGAGATATGACATTTATTGTGTGGTTTGGAAGGATTAAAGCAGCTCTAGGCAGATTAGCAGGTTTCAGGATGGCGACGGCTGACGACGGCTGGCTGGTTACAGGCTTGCGGCGTATGGCGACGGCTAGCGACAACATTTTGGTTCCAGGATGGTGACTGTAACAACCCGGGATTTTGTAATTTTTATTTATCGTCAGAATGACGATTAAATCTTTTTTAATTGCTAATGCAGATTTGAATCAAGTTTAAATTCATTTGAAAATTTGTTAAAAGAATTATATGGGCTTATCTTTATTAATTCAACCGGCTTCCTTTTGATTGAGATAAGGGTTATATTCTTTCCCCTTTCTTATTCGTTCGCAACCCAGACCCATCTCTTTTTATAAAAACGAAAACACTAACTAAAGAAAGAAAAGAAATGGTGGCGGCTCGTCTTGTTCGTTCCTCTGCGACAAATTGGGGCTTTCGATTTTTGGAGCATCGGCTACAAGCTCGACCGAGCAAAGGTGAGTAATTTTCATTACTCACTTCTAATTCAGAGTCATTAATCCTTTGTTAATTGATTTCCCTGGCTTTGATTTTGGTTTGAGTCTGTTGCTTTGAATTCTCTGGCACTTTTATTTGGTGATAGCATTTTTGGCTTCGGCTTCCGTGCACCTTGCGAACTCCATTCGGGTTTTGTTTAGGAACTGATTTCCTATATATCCCTTTGTAATTTGGATACTGAAATGTTTAGAGTTTTATTCCAAAAATGTTTTGACGTGGGTTGACTTCCTGGTTTGACTTGTTCGAGATTGTCATTGACTTTGATGAACTGAGTTTTGTTTTGACGATTTCCCTGTGAAGTCGGTTACCTTGCTATTTTGTTTCCTTTCGACTTGATTCAAGATTACATTGAGTTATATCTGTGGCTTTGGATTGTTTGGCATTTTGTTGACATGTATTTGCTCGACTGTTTTTCGTCTTCCCTATTGGCTTCGGCGTTGACTTTGACCTGTAATTGTCTTCGGCGGCACACTTGATTTTGTGATGTTGATCTTGTTCGACTTTTGCCATATTATCCACGGCCTCTAGTAGCACTTTGGTATTGTGTAGATTTGGAATTATTCCTTACCTGTTTCATTTGCATATCACTGTAATTCCATCACTACACTGTTTATTTGCATATAAACGGGAGTTCTTTGTTTCATCACTGCATTGCCGTTTCTAGACTGATACTTTTGGAGTCTGCATCTGTTAGTGGTCCTTTGTCTTGTTCAAATGTGATACTTTCATTTATGCCTTCATGTATGCCTGTTAGTATGGTTCATCATGTAGATCTTTGTATCAAGTTTTGAACATGGCCAGATTATTGTGGAGGTTGTTCAATCGAGTCTCATATTTACACTGTCCAGATTCATTTAGTCATTCACCGGTCACTGTATACAAGTTCATCATGTAGTTCTCTATATAGATTCGTATCTGCAGCGTAGTTGTGGTACACTGAGCATTGCTTCGAGTCAGTTGTAAAGGGATATGCACACCTTTATATCCCACTGTATATCACCTCATATGGTTTAGTTTTAGCCTTTGTATAATTGTTGCTTTGCTTGTGTATTCGTGTTGTTTGGATTTGGAATACTGGGCACTTTACTTGTATCATGTTGTATCCCCACTTCATGTTTAGTTGTTAAATTACAACTGTCTGGTGCACTGGTTTCTGGTCTTTGACTTCTGTACTGTCTTTGTTCCTACTAGTTCATTTCTTCGAATTGGTTTAGACAGTCAAAAATCTCTGTTTCCTTTTGCATGTTAGTGTAGTTGGATTTGTGTACTGGCATGAGTTCGAACCTTTTTCACACTGTTGGTTCATGTTGCACTATTTTGTTGCAAATATTCATGTATATTTAAGAGATATGCACTTGTTCTGTCCATAGGTCCATTGCAGTTTGTTTTGAATTGCATCTTTCCGTTGGCATATTTCAATTAGATTTATACCTTGAGTTGAATCCAGTAAATGCTCGGGTTTGACCTTGTGTTGTGTTGTGATTTTATTTGAACTTCATTTGTGTTGAACCTGATTTCGGGGTTTGACCTTGCGATCATTGTGATTCTCACTGAGCTTTTGTGTATCTCTTGGGATAGTGGCGAGGCAGTACACGCGTGCGTGTACTGCAGCCCTATCAGTTTTGACAGTTTTAAATTAATGTTTCGATTTGTTGAATTATTTCGTTGGTGAATTTAAATGTTTTGGAGTTGTATTCTGATTTAGATTGCTGATTTGTTGTTTAACACTATTTAGTGTTATATTTGCCGTTATCCAATTCTCGTATCGAGAGTTGGATATACGAGATTTCTGTGATTGTCGTCTATTTGACTATCTGAGTATTATTGCTGCTATGCACTAATAACTGAGTTTGAATTAGACTGACCCGTGTATTATTTTCTTTTGAATTTAATACTCGGGTCAGACCCGAGTTATTTTAGGTTGTAGATTTCCTTCTTTGAGTTGCTGTTCGGGATTTGAAGACTTTTCACATCTTCTGAAGTTGTCAATGTCATTTTGTAGTAGTCGTGTCATTGTATAGAACGATATGTATTCATGTATATTAGTCGATAATGTACTTGTATATATAACTTCTAGAGTCGACAGTTGTAGTTGTATCATATGTATTGTGTCAACTATGTATTAACTGACATCAATTATATATATATATGAGACTTTTGTTTTTATCTGTGTTCCGCATTTATATTATCTGTGTTATTGTTATATCTAATGTCCTAAACTATTATGAACCATCGTAGTTCGTTTTATACTAGTATTGGATGTGTCGATGGGAGTAAATAAATAATAGATGAAAAATAAAAAGTATATACTACTTCTATCGAGATAACCAATAGTAGTGTAAGGCCAATTACGGATGGTCGCTCCTATCCAGCCTTATTCTTCGTAATAATAGACAGTATTTCTTTTAATACTCTTTGTTATTATGAGCATAGAGGTGGGGCGTCACAGTTGGTATCAGAGCTTGGGGTTTATGGACATAATATAAAACATAACTTGGATGGAACATATGTTACAACTATTGGGCGATGTTTTATTTGTGATTTGAGTCAAAACTAAAGTTTTGAAATTTTGATGAAAGTTTTTAAATTATCATTATTTAAAAATAAAAAGTGAATTTGTGGTCTGATGTTTGATTGATTTGAATACTGTTTATCAGAGTGCGCAGCGGAAACAGTGAAACTGTCTTCGCTGAGTACAACTGATAATCTATTTGATTTAGAAATTGAAATAAATTTCATTGGTTGTT
This sequence comes from Allium fistulosum, assembly GCA_030737815.1. Taxonomy (NCBI): domain Eukaryota; kingdom Viridiplantae; phylum Streptophyta; class Magnoliopsida; order Asparagales; family Amaryllidaceae; genus Allium; species Allium fistulosum. The sequence goes on along the minus strand of CM060908.1, from coordinate 405,107,038 downwards.
TACATAGCTGTTATTATTTTGTTTCTTTGAACATTTCGAATCCGAATTAAGGATTCGAAGATATTACAGTTATGTGATTTTTATTAAAATCTTTGCTGGTATTCTTTTATGCTAATCATATATTGATTAGATTTTTGCTGTTTTGAATTATCTTCATTGAAGATACATTCGAATGACTTCTTTGTTCATTTGTAAATTTGAGTTGCACATTACTGCATTTATTTTACGTTGAACCAATGCTTGGATATGAAACGTATTTTGTTGCCGTTATTTTTATAACGGGATTTTTACACCAATGCTAAATTTTTGAAGCACGGTGTTTTGTGGCATTTTGATGAATGAAAATTCTCTAATATTACATTTTGATGTAAATTGTTTTGATGTGATTTTGACGTTTTAAAACTACTGTCGCTTTGGCTTCAGTAACCGTCAAATTTTAAAAGTGGATTTTCAAGCGGTTATTCCGCAATGCTGATTTCGTGACCCGTTTTTACGGTATTTTGAGAAGTACGATTTCCTTACCGAAATTGTTACTGATTTGCTGTTTTAATCACGTGATTGGGAGATCGTTTTAAAATGAAAATTGTTTTATAAAATTTTAGCAGTTTGCGTTTTCAAAAGAATGAGAAAGCGACTTAAACGATTCAGCAAAATCGAGGATTATGACCCCTTTCTTTTACTATTTCGCTTAACTCCGGACTTGTTCAGTTGAGAATGTGAATTGTTATTTTTACAAAATAAATAAAATTGTTTTCAGAAATTTTACAGTTTGCGATTTCAAAAGAATGAGAAAGCAATTTAAACGTTTCAGCAAAATCGAGGACTATGACCCCTTTCTTTTACTGATTCGCTCAATTCCGGACTTGTCCGTTTGAGAATGTAAAGTGTATTTTTACAAAATACACAATTTTGCACTTTCAAGGAAACGATGAAGTGATTTAAACGATTTAGCAAAAGTGCGGAGTATGGAACCACACTTTTACTATTTCGGTTAATTCTGGACTCGTTAATTGAATATCTGTTGTTTTGATGATTTTGATGATTTCACACTTTCAAGGAAACGATGAAGAGAATTAAACAATTTAGTAAAACTCATGGTTATGGGACATGTGCGTTTGCTATTTCGGTTAATTCCGGACTCGTTAATTGAAATATTTTGATGCTTTCGTGTGCTTTCGAGCCACTATGAGGACCTTCGGGTCATTTGTTGGACCTTCGGGTCATTTGTTTGGCTTTCGGGCCACTCTGATGGACCTTCGGGTCAAATACCAGTACTAGACCTTCGGGTCACTCTGCGGACCTTCGGGTCATTTGTTGGGCGCCAAAATTATGTTGAGTACTTGGTAGGCTTCGGCCATTTGTTGATGCACGTGCGGCGAATTAAAAACTCGCCATCTGATGGGATCGATCCAAGCTTTTATGTTGATTTTCTAGTCTTCTTAATTGATTTCTAGATATTTGTTGTTTCCAATTATCTGCAGGTAATTGGATATTTGTTGATATGAGTTCTGATTATCGTTTTTGATAATCGGATATTTGTTGTTTCTAATTATCGCCTGTGATAATTAGATATTTGTTGATATGAGTTCTGATTATCGTTTTTGATAATCGGATATTTGTTGTTTCTAATTATCGCTTGTGATAATTAGATATTTGTTGATATGGGTTCTGATTATCGTTTTCGATAATCGGATATTTGTTGCTTTTAATTATCGTTTTTGATAATTAAATATTTGTTGATTTGAGATTTAATTATCGCTTTAGATAATTAAATATTTGTTGGTTTGAGATTTAATTATCGCTTCAGATAATTAAATATTTGTTGATTTTAGATTTAATTATCGCTTGAGATAATTAAATATTTGTTGATTTTAGATTTAATTATCGCTTGAGATAATTAAATATTTGTTGATTTTAGATTTAATTATCGCTTGAGATAATTAAATATTTGTTGATTTTAGATTTAATTATCGCTTCAGATAATTAAATATTTGTTGATTTTAGACTTAATTATCGCTTTAGATAATTAAATTTTTGTTGATTTTAGATTTAATTATCGCCTGAGATAATTAAATATTTGTTGATTTTAGATTTAATTATCGCTTTAGATAAATAGATATTTGTTGATTTGAGATTTAATTATCGCTTTAGATAATTAAATATTTGTTGATTTTAGATTTAATTATCGCCTGAGATAGTTAAATATTTGTTGATTTTAGATTTAATTATCGCTTTAGATAATTGAATATTTATTGATTAGATTATCGTTTTTGATAATCGAATATTTGTTGATTTGAAATTTGATTATCGTTTTTGATAATCGAATATTTGTTGATTTGAAATTTGATTATCGTTTTTGATAATCGAATATTTGTTGATTTGAAATTTGATTATCGTTTTTGATAATCGAATATTTATTGATTTGAGATTTGATTATCGTTTTTGATAATCGAATATTTGTTGATTTGAAATTTGATTATCGTTTTTGATAATCGAATATTTGTTGATTTGAAATTTGATTATCGTTTTTGATAATCGAATATTTGTTGATTTGAAATTTGATTATCGTTTTTGATAATCGAATATTTGTTGATTTGAAATTTGATTATCGTTTTTGATAATCGAATATTTGTTGATTTGAAATTTGATTATCGTTTTTGATAATCGAATATTTATTGATTTGAGATTTGATTATCGTTTTTGATAATCGAATATTTGTTGATTTGAAATTTGATTATCGTTTTTGATAATCGAATATTTGTTGATTTGAAATTTGATTATCGTTTTTGAGAATCGAATATTTGTTGATTTGAAATTTGATTACTGGTTATGGTAACTAAATATTTGTTGATTTGTTTCTGACTATCGTTTGGATAATTGGATGTTTGCTGATTTTATTGATATGAGATTTTCTAGCCTCCAATTGATTCTAGAGTATGCTGATTTTATTGAATCGCTGTTTTCTATCTATTTCTGGTAATAGTTAGAGTTTGTTGATCATGGAATTTGTGTTTTCTAGTTAATTGTTGGATAACTAGATAGTTGCAGTTGTGATTGTGATTTGTGTTTCATAATTATCTTTGTTAATAATTAAATGTTGCTGATAATTGAATTTGTTTAGTTTTGTTGTTTTCTGATTATCTACTTGATAATTAGATTTTGTTGAAAATTTGTGAATTTCTTTTACGAAATTAAAAGATTTCATTGGTATTGGGTTCTCGATCTTTATTTTTCTAACTTAACCAGTTGATGTTAGAAGAATAATCATTGTAGACGACCTTAATTATGAAAATTGCGGGGACGCAATTTTTATAAGGAGGGGAGTCTGTAACAACCCGGGATTTTGTAATTTTTATTTATCGTCAAAATGACGATTAAATCATTTTTAATTGCTAATGCAGATTTGAATTAAGTTTAAATTCATATGAAAATTTGTTAAAAGAATTATATGGGCTTATCTTTATTAATTCAACCGGCTTCCTTTTGATTGAGATAAGGGTTATATTCTTTCCCCTTTCTTATTCGTTCGCAACCCAGACCCATCTCTTTTTAAAAAAAAAAACGAAAACCCTAACTAAAGAAAGAAAAGAAATGGAGGCGGCTCGTCTTGTTCGTTCCTCTACGACAAATTGGGGCTTTCGATTTTTGGAGCATCGGCTACAAGCTCGACCGAGCAAAGGTGAGTAATTTGCATTACTCACTTCTAATTCAGAGTCATTAATCCTTTGTTAATTGATTTCCCTGGCTTTGATTTTGGTTTGAGTCTGTTGCTTTGAATTCTCTGGTACTTTTATTTTGTGATAGCATTTTTGGCTTCGGCTTCCGTGCACCTTGCGAACTCCATTCGGGTTTTGTTTAGGAACTGATTTCCTATATATCCCTTTGTAATTTGGATACTGAAATGTTTAGATTTTTATTCCAAAAATGTTTTGACGTGGGTTGACTTCCTGGTTTGACTTGTTCGAGATTGTCATTGACTTTGATGAACTGAGTTTTGTTTTGACGATTTCCCTGTGAAGTCGGTTACCTTGCTATTTTGTTTCCTTCGACTTGATTCAAGATTACATTGTGTTATATCTGTGGCTTTGGATTGTTTGGCATTTTGTTGACATGTATTTGCTCGACTGTTTTTCATCTTCCCTATTGGCTTCGGCGTTGACTTTGACCTGTAATTGTCTTCGGCGGCACACTTGATTTTGTGATGTTGATCTTGTTCGACTTTTGCCATATTATCCACGGCCTCTAGTAGCACTTTGGTATTGTGTAGATTTTGAATTATTCCTTACCTGTTGCATTTGCATATCACTGTAATTCCATCACTACACTGTTTATTTGCATATAAACGGGAGTTCTTTGTTTCATCATTGCATTGCCGTTTCTAGACTGATACTTTTGGAGTCTGCATCTGTTAGTGGTCCTTTGTCTTGTTCAAATGTGATACTTTCATTTATGCCTTCATGTATGCCTGTTAGTATGGTTCATCATGTAGATCTTTGTATCAAGTTTTGAACATGGCCAGATTATTGTGGAGGTTGTTCAATCGAGTCTCATATTTACACTGTCCAGATTCATTTAGTCATTCACCGGTCACTGTATACAAGTTCATCATGTAGTTCTCTATATAGATTCGTATCTGCAGCGTAGTTGTGGTACACTGAGCATTGCTTCGAGTCAGTTGTAAAGGGATATGCACACCTTTATATCCCACTGTATATCACCTCATATGGTTTAGTTTTAGCCTTTGTATAATTGTTGCTTTGCTTGTGTATTCGTGTTGTTTGGATTTGGAATACTGGGCACTTTACTTGTATCATGTTGTATCCCCACTTCATGTTTAGTTGTTAAATTACAACTGTCTGGTGCACTGGTTTCTGGTCTTTGACTTCTGTACTGTCTTTGTTCCTACCAGTTCATTTCTTCGAATTGGTTTAGACAGTCAAAAATCTCTGTTTCCTTTTGCATGTTAGTGTAGTTGGATTTGTGTACTGGCATGAGTTCGAACCTTTTTCACACTGTTGGTTCATGTTGCACTATTTTGTTGCAAATATTCATGTATATTTAAGAGATATGCACTTGTTCTATCCATAGGTCCATTGCAGTTTGTTTTGAATTGCATCTTTCTATTGGCATATTTCAATTAGATTTATACCTTGAGTTGAATCCAGTAAATGCTCGGGTTTGACCTTGTGTTGTGTTGTGATTTTATTTGAACTTCATTTGTGTTGAACCTGATTTCGGGGTTTGACCTTGCGATCATTGTGATTCTCACTGAGCTTTTGTGTATCTCTTGGGATAGTGGCGAGGCAGTACACGCGTGCGTGTACTGCAGCCCTATCAGTTTTGACAGTTTTAAATTAATGTTTCGATTTGTTGAATTATTTCGTTGGTGAATTTAAATGTTTTGGAGTTGTATTCTGATTTAGATTGCTGATTTGTTGTTTAACACTATTTAGTGTTATATTTGCCGTTATCCAATTCTCGTATCGAGAGTTGGATATACGAGATTTCTGTGATTGTCGTCTATTTGACTATCTGAGTATTATTGCTGCTATGCACTAATAACTGAGTTTGAATTAGACTGACCCGTGTATTATTTTCTTTTGAATTTAATACTCGGGTCAGACCCGAGTTATTTCAGGTTGTAGATTTCCTTCTTTGTGTTGCTGTTCGGGATTTGAAGACTTTTCACATCTTCTGAAGTTGTCAGTGTCATTTTGTAGTAGTCGTGTCATTGTATAGAACGATATGTATTCATGTATATTAGTCGATAATGTACTTGTATATATAACTTCTAGAGTCGACAGTTGTAGTTGTATCATATGTATTGTGTCAACTATGTATTAACTGACATCAGTTATATATATATGAGACTTTTGTTTTTATCTGTGTTCCGCATTTATATTATCTGTGTTATTGTTATATCTAATGTCCTAAACTATTATGAACCGTCGTAGTTTGTTTTATACTAGTATTGGGTGTGTCGATGGGAGTAAATAAATAATAGATGAAAAATAAAAATTATATACTACTTCTATCGAGATAACCAATAGTAGTGTAAGGCCAATTACGGATGGTCGCTCCTATCCAGCCTTATTCTTCGTAATAATAGACAGTATTTCTTTTAATACTCTTTGTTATTATGAGCATAGAGGTGGGGCGTCACAGTGACGGCCGCCGACGGCTAATTTTCCCAGTTTTTCGTCGCTAGCCGTCGCTAAAATGGCGACGAAGCCGTCGTTATATTGCTAGTGTAACGACCCACCTTTTTGGACGGTTTAATCGACAATAAACCAAACATGTCTAATTTAAACCATTCAAAAGGTGGGTCGTTACAGTTGGTATCAGAGCTTTGGTTTAGAGATACATTAGCCTGTTGGGGTTAACTCATTATAGATAGGGTTAGTAATACCCTAGAATGAGTTTGAGTGTGTGTGTGTGTATACGAGAGCGCGTATTTGTTAGTGTTATAAAATGTTTTATATAGTTTTGAAATGAAATAATTTTTCCTAATGTTATATGTTATATATAAAGGAATATATTTTGTATAACTAATATGGTTATTTGTAATGCGTTTGTTTTTGGAAATGATAATATTTAATTATTGTCATTTATTGTTGATTAGTTGTATTTAGTCAGTTTACAAGCGTTGGCTATTATTGTTGATTTGAATTTATGAAATAAATACTAGTTTAATAACAGTATATTAAAGAAAATAAAGTGAATAATTATATGAACATGATTTCTAAGTTAGTCTTAATAAAGAGTTAAAACTAAAAATTTGAGAACTAAAATTCCGTTGTTTTAGAAATTAGTTTCCTACTATTTTGTAAATAATAGTAGTATTATTCAAAGGTGAATAATTAGGATATTTGTTTATGAAATTGAAATGTTTTGTTGTGAATCTTGTTGTTTTGTTGATTGGTAGTTTCAACTATTGAAATAAAATGGAATATTATGAAATTCTGGACAGTCCAAAATTTTGAAATTAATTTTACTGTTAAAACTTAGTAATTTTGTAAAATTATAAAATTTGAATTTTATAGCCTTAATTGGAAAAGGAAAAATGAGTAAAACAAGATTTGAATTGTTAAAATTTATGTTAAGAAATTGATTCTGAAAGTTTGTTTGTACTTTTAGGATGAAATATGGTACTATAAGTGTGAATTTAAGTATTGGAGTGTTTGAGTTGAAATTGAGAAAAAATGTTTTATAAATAAAGTTAAATGGTTGTAAAAGTGTTTATAAACTTAGTTAAAATTTATGAAATGTGTCATAAATAATTTGAAAAGTAAAAGTGAAAACTAATTGGATAAACAAATATGAACTAAAAATGAAATGATTATAAATAAAGTCTTGACTTGTAAATTGTTTATGAAATAAATGGATGTTGATAGAAATGGTTATAATTAAAGTTGTGATAACTTTCAACTCGAATGATGTCTTATAAAAGAAGTTAAGCCTTTATAAATTGGTTATATACTTAAGGATATTTCTTATGAAATGATTCGCAAATAAATGTAGTATTAATGAGAAATACTATATGTGAACATAAATGTGATTTAAAATGAAGCGAGATATAGTAATGTTATTTATTAATGATTTTGTCATTAAATGGAGAATTTTTTTAACTAATTGATAAGAGATAAAATGTGTATAATTGAATGATATTTATAATGTAAATTGAAAATGTAATTGTGATGAAACAAATTAGAATAAATACGTAAGTTGTACTTATATTGTTTTATTCGCATAATTAATTTGATCTGGATTTGAGTACACAAGTTCGAGTGAATTACACCATTTCGTGTTAGGATTTTTCATTCGATTCTTGATGGCGAATATTTGATATGGATTTTTGGTTTGATTCTAAAATTCTCTATCATAGTATATGGCTATGCAAGGAGAATGATGGTTTCCAGTCAAGAAACTTTATCAAAGTCTGCACTAGGGAAGTCGAATGAACAATACTAGTTTGAAAGAGAAATTGTGTGATCGAGCGAGCGATCGAATGTGATATTGCATGATGATGACATATGTACATCTTATGTTCTAATATAATTAATATGCTTTGATGCTGAAAATGAAAGTTGGGTTGGATATCCTTTGTAATTTAAATTGGAAATTTTTTTATGCAAAACCACTATTAATTCAAAACCATTTTACAAAACTATTTTTATTTTATTTTATTTTATTCAAACTAAAAACTACTTCAGTCCAAAACTATTTTTAATTCATCACTATTTTACAAAAATATTTTAAATAAAAAACTATTTTACAAAACTATTTTAGATTCAAAACTAATCTAAATTCAAAACCTTTTATAAAGCAAAGATGTCCAATCCCATATGGCTTTTTATGCAGCGTAATTGAATTTGGAAATTTTTTGATTCTTATATAAGATGGACTTTATATAAGTATAAGGTGATTTTGAAGACTATTGATTTTGGAAGGTATTCGATCTGAAAAGATAAATCTTATATACAACGAAATTTATATAAGAATGATTTGATATATTCGAGACTATTGATTTTGGAAACTACTCGATCTGAAAATGAGATCCTGTATATAATGGAATTTATATAAGTGTGATATTTGAAGTTAGGATTTTGAAAGGGTACTATATATGTATGATATGTTTTGAAGTAAAAGGTATGGAGAATTACCCTTTGCGAAGAATCATAGTATGATATGTTTTGACCCAGATGGACTTGGGGAATCCAGGAATGGATTCGACCGAAAAAAACCCTAATACACTTGGGTGAATTCAGAAATGGATTCGAACCGATATGATTGTCCGGAATTAAACTCACGAGTTCCTCAAATTTTTTTAGGGTAGATGGTTCTTTAGTTTACCCAATGGAGGCGCTTTCAATCCTGGGATATGTTGTTTATGGATCTTCTAGGAAGGAAGTGCATCCATTGCGTAAATCATTGAATCAGCAGCGTACCATTGCAGTAGGGGTCGATGGTCACTTGTTTACGAAATAGCTACGATATTTTTCTGGAATCCGAAAGGTGGAAGGATCTTCTGGAAGGTTTTGTGTCCATTGCGTAAACACTGGATCAGCAGCGGGCCACTTCTATCGTAACATCATCATTTGACATCAGATTTTGAGCGGTACTTTTCATATCTTTTTTAAGTATTTTCACTGGGTGTTGAAACAGGTCTACTAAGTACTTGGAGATTTCTAGTCTTGCGCCTGATCAACATACGACCAGAGTTTGTAAGAACGAGGATAAACTTGTTCAAACATCGAGTTATAGAGGTATTTTGATAAAAGTACTATATGAAGGATATTTTGATTGTTTTTTCCTTTCTTTTCTAAATACTTTTAAAATGTTTAAAATATTGTTTATTTATGTGCAACATGGTTTAATAGTTAATTATCAGTGTTGTAAATATTGTGAGAAGTTATTAATTAAATAAAATATATTTAAAGTTAATGATTATTGATTTATTAATGATGTTTGAAAAGTATTTTGAGATTTAAAACTAATAAAATTTATAAATAATAGATTTAAGGTTTTCAATAGTTCCTTTTTAAATATAAGTAATGATGTAAATAATTATTTTCAAATAGTTTACATATTTTTTTAGATGTTATTTAAAATATTTAAAGGGTATTTATAAATGAAACAAGAAATTTTACAAATGAATTTTTGCAAAGTATTTAAGTATTAAAGATGATTGATTTACAAATGACGTTTTCAAATGAATGTTTCGAATAAAATTTATATAAGTATCTTTGAATATATAATTTAAAGATATTATATAAATGGACTATAAAAAAATATCTGTTTTAAAATTTTCAAAAAAAATGATTTGGGAAGTTTTATTTATAGTAATATGCTTGACAAATAAATTTGAATCTCTATTTTGGAAGTATGGTTTGAAATATTTACTTGGCTTTCGAAGTAGTAATATGAAATTTATAGGTTTATTTACTATTTGATTTTTGTATTAAACCAGAATAAATGTTTTCCATGATTTGAATATTCATTTTAAAACAAGTGTGTAAAATTAATTATGAAGATATGAAATTTTATACTTTCATTTAGAAATCTAATGTAAGGTTTGAGTATACTATTAGTCTCAGTTTAATAATCTTGAGTTTATACTTATTTTAAAATAATGAGTCTAATAAATTATCGAATTAAAGGAACTTTATTTTAAAGCTTATTATAATGTTTTGATATAAATTTCTAACATTTTTTTAAACTTTTGGAAAATATTTTCATAATGCTATGAGGATGTTTTAAATATATCTTATATTTTTACCAAGTGAATGAGGTTAAATGTTTAAATTGAATTTTTATATATACTGAAATATTTCTTTTCTCTTCAAAGACGAATACCAAAAACTTAAATTTTATTATATAACCAAATTAAGTTATAAACTTAAGTAAGGCAGTAGAAGCTTAAGTAATATTTTATGAAATGATTCATTAATGACTTAAATCTTTAATGGAAAACAATTTATGTAAGTGATTGATCTTTATACAAAATAAATGAATGAAAAGTAAATGATGAAAAAAAACCAATTGAATAAACTTAAATAATATTTAAAATCCTATATGTGGCTTATGGGATGTTTGGGGAATGATACGTTAAATTGTTAAGGTTGTATGTATAATCTATTAAGTAATCATCTAAGGCTGTTGAGCGTAGGGTGCACTTAATAATTTATTTATCACCCTTGTACGATTAAAAGTTTCTGAACCTGAACATACCATTAATTTTTGGTTGCTATGGATGTATGATTGTTTCCTTGTTGCATATGATGGTCGTGTTGTTTTGTTTGCATATGTTTTATGTTGATTCGTTTTTGTTACTAATTGAAACAACTAAATATTTCTCTTATACATAATTCTCACTATTTTGGATTATATAAGTGAAATACATGTTTATGCAAGCAATAGCTACTGCTTTTGGTTTCGTAAATAATGTTGTTTACCCGACAAATAGGTACGTTTTCGGATTACGGTTTGGAACGATATTTTTATTGTGTTTCCCATGGTTTGGGCTATTTATTTTTGAAATATGATATATATATATATATATTGAAATTATTGATATTATTATTTTTCGGACTTATCCGTACAAAGGAGACTCTGTCGAAATTTTTCGTAAATTTAGGACTTAGAGAAATTTTGTGAAAGTGAAAATATTTTCAAACTTTTATTAAACTTGAATATGAACAATTTAATTGTTTATAAGTTGATATATTTTATTTAAAATATTTAATTATGTAAGTTTAAAGTGTTTATAAATTTATTATTCTGAATAAAAATATATTAGTTTCTTAATCACTCCTTGTTCCTTTTCGAGGACGAAAAGTTTTGAGTGGGGAAGAGTGTAACAACCCGTAAATTTTTATAATTTAAAACTATTAAATTTAATAAGATTTTAAAATTTAATATTGTGAGAAATTAAAATTTATGATTCATTAATGAGAAAATAATTAGAATATGATTTAATAATGTTGTTTGAATGTTATTGACAACAATTTTAATGTAATTTCAATCATCTGAAATAATTGTAAAGTTGATTTGGTTATAATTGTAAATAAAGAATAAACTATATGTTGGATTCAATGTTGAAATTATATGAAATAATTTGAAAATCAATGTGAATTTAATATAATTTAATATTGTAGTTAATTTGAGTTAAGATGATAACAATAGAATATGAATGTAATAAAATGTAAACTAATGTTAATTATATTCATAAGATAATAGTTGATTTAATGATAAGAATGTAAATCAAAATATAAGAATTGTTGAAATCTAAATTATAATAAAATAGGTTTTATTTCCATTTTAATTGAACGCTGAATTTAGTGAAATATTTTAATAGTGGATTTAACATGAAAATTTATTGTGATAAGTTATTAATTTCTATGTAATCAAAAATGATAAAAATTGTTAACTTTTAAATTTGAAATTGAAAGGTGATTTAAATCAATTTAATAATAATTTATTTTATCAACGTGAAAAATAGTCATTTTGGCCACTGTCTCGGATTTCGATAAAACCAGTTTCATCGGATCAGTAACAGTGAATTATTGTTGGATTTCAAGTTTCGCAACGATCGGACTTGTCATTTGATCGTGCGAGCTCGAAACGTGTAGAAATCGATTAATATAATTTAAATGAATATAATTTGATTTTGAAAGCTAATTTCTGTATACAATGAAATTAGGGTTTGGACTAGTTCCATTGAGTTTAAAAATATCGAAAACATATATTTTGATACATTGGATGATCTATTTTCGTTTCGGGAACGAAACGGGATTTTCGGGTCGTCGTTATTGTTTTGACCCAATTCGATCCGTCCATTCGTTCTCATCCATCTCTGCTTATATATAGGCTGTTATAAACCCTAGCAATTTCTCATTTCATTATTTCTGTACGTACCTCTACTTCTCATATGTTACTCCTTCTCAAACGACAGAACATCAAAACTTAATTCCCAATTACAAATCCCTAATTTCAATTTCAAAATCATAATAAAAAATTCAGACTCTTCAAACTATATCAAATTATATATCGTTGGAAAGCTCTCAACGAGCGCAATCTACTTCTGCAATTCATTTTTCGATTCGAGTCATGGTTTGGTCAGAAATCATCGATTTTTCCTCGGCCGTCCGTTGCTAAGGTTTTCAATTCGACGGTGAATCTTCGACTATAGGACGATTGGATAGCACTTGAGTGTAGAGGGCGTTGAGGCATGTCGACCTATAGGGTTAGTTTGAGTCAAAGACGCCGTAGATCATCGGAATCGGCCTTGGAAGCTCGCGGCGGCGTTGGCCTTTGGGTGGCGGCGGAGGCGACCAGGTGGGGTCGAGTGGGGCGGCTCGAGGCGGAGAGTCTTGTGGCGATGTCAGATGGTGGCGGTGATGTGTCTAGCGGCTGCAATTTGGACTAGAAAGGGGCGGTTGAAAGATGGGTTCGAGCGTGAGTTCGATATGATGAGGACGTGTAGGGTTGAGATGGTAATCAATTTATAGATTTTCCCCTTCTTTTATTTTAATTTTAAATTTTAAATTTCAACTTTCTAACAATCATAACATTTTCATACGAGCTCGGATTTGAACGCGGTTTCTTCTGTTGCGATTGTACCGAAATTGTGGATAATATGGAACTAGTTTGGTTGAATTCTAAGACTTTTGAATTTTTGAGCTTTATCTGGATTTTAAATCGTCGATAAATCAAAGGTGAGTGTTTTAACCCACTCACAAATACTAAAGCATCTTATGTTAGTTAAATTAAATTTATGATGTGATTAGCAATTTATTGATTGTTGTTTGGTATTTTAAATTGTCATTTAAATTTAATTTGAATTTATATTGAATTAAATTGCCATTTAAATTAATATTGAATTTAAATTACTAGTTAAACACCTGATAATGATAACCAATTAATTGTTGTGATTTATTGGCTGATTTGGATGTTGATTGTGATGGATGTTATTGGTTGACATTTTGGATGATTGAATGTTTATTTATGTCTATATCTCTCTTATCACTATGGGTTGAAATGATACATACCTGAACGGTCTTATAGATTAGAGAAAATCGTTATGGATTGAAATAATAAACTCGAGCGATTTTATTGATTTGGAAATTTTGATTCGGGATACTGGTTGAAATGATATATACCCATACAATTTCTTGAATTTGGATTATGTATTGGAATTGAATTATTTGAAAGGTTTCAGTTTTAATTTAAACTTCAGATTTGTTTTAATTAAAGTGGTTAAAATTGGTATTTCAAATTATTTGAAATCTCTTAAATAATTATCAGTTTGTAGTTATCGGTAGCAGTTTTTAGATATCAGTTTTAAAAAAATGTTTGTTCTTATGAATAATTTTGGTTTCATTAATAATTTCTAGGAAAATGTTTGTTATTTTGGCTAACCTTAGGACTAAAAATATACAAATTTTTGTACTTTTGAATTAGATTTCGCCGTTGGAATCATCTAGGGGAAAAATGGTCCAAAATTATAACTTTGTCGGTTGAAGCATGAACGGAGGAATTAAATAGGAGAATCAGAATCAAAGTGAGGTCCTACCAAATAGTCGCACTCTTCAGAATAGTACCTCTGGTCTGTGCCAATAGTACCTTGGACCCGTTAAAGCTAATAATTGCGTCACTGCGTGTTTAATTAGCCTTCTGCTGTAGATATTTTCCAGCTGCATTAAAGCCACTGTACGTGATTATAACTTATAAGTTGCTATCGGGTCAATGGTAGCTTTGTGGATCCTTTTTAGATCCATCTCTGAATTCAGATATGAGATCCCACCATTAATTACTCGGATTGTTTTCATTCATTTCAACTCATTTTAACTTCCGATTAGAACCCAGATTTAATTTCAAACACTAAAGAAATTGAAAATATAGTTATTCAAAATAGTTTTTACAAGGTAATTTGAAACCCGTTTTGAGAATGACAACCGCGTATTAGGTTCAAGTTAACGGTGGCTGAAACAAGAGTATAAAACATTAAACATGTGTACTTTATTTTTCACTTAAACTATATCAACTGTTATAAAACTTTTATGCTTATTTAAATGATATGAATTAAAATATAATTTTATCATTGTATCATAAATTTTATGAATTTTAGAATCGTACTATTGGCTGATTTTAGACGGACTGCAGTTATGTTGCTTCTAATTGGAAAAGATCAATGATGATACTATAAATAACATTGGTAGTGATTAACAAAATCAATATAATTAGGTTTTAACTTTTATTAAAAAGAAAATTACTACCACTAAAGCTTATATTTTGTTCGAATATTTTGAACTTTTCATAATATTAGTTTGATTTCGACATTCAAACATACATCCAGTTAATTGTATAACAAGTATGTATTTTTTAACTATAGCTATTATGTTTTGAGAGAGGGATAAAATTTCATTTTAACCTTCTAAAAAAGCTTATTTCAAGTTTAGGTCTTATTTGTGTATCATGAAAATACTCATTAATAAAATGTGCATTGATAAATGAGTACAAATAAAATGCTGAATTAAGAGAAAATGTCTATTTTCATAATAAGTTTTGAATTAGACTTAAATTTAGATAAGTTTTAGTTTACAAATCCAAAACTAAAATTTGTCCCAGAGGGAAAGAAAACCCTTTCGGTTCAAAAGGAAAGACGGTATTGAAATCATGTATCATTCAAATGATTAATATTGAAATATGATCAACTTTGGTTTCACGCCGCAGGATTTGGTTTTCGCACCGTACGGCCCACGTTGGAGAATGCTGCGAAAGCTCTGCGCCCTTCATCTCTTCTCTCCCAAAGCACTCGAAGACCTTAGCCCAGTCAGATCAGTAGAAGTGACCGCCCTAGCCAACTCCCTATACCTTCGCGCGCACAGCGATCAACCAACCGTAAACCTAGCCCAAATGCTCACCACATGCACCACCAACGCCTTGTCAAAAGCCATGATGGGCCGACGAGTGTTCATCAACGAAACAACCGATACCGAAACCTCCAAGTTCAAGGACATGTCATTTATTTTCCTGTTATTTCATAACCGGGCTTTGAGTCTGTCATTTTAGCGAAAAAACAGACTCGTGCCATTTTGCTCTTACCGTGTAAATAAAATACGCAGTTCTTTAAGTTTTTGATTGTTACTCTTCTTCCTCGGATGCAACCTTTCACTCAGTTGATGTGCAACTTCTCCAAAACGTCAAAACTCCTCATGTGCATCCTCCGGACATTTATAAATACCTTGGAGATTGTACATATACCATAATATTCTGACCTCTATCATGTATTTTCTCTCTCTTTGTACTCTTTTGCTTGCTACCTTCTAACACCCTTCTCAACCAATCACTGTGCTTTCAACTAAAAACGATTTTAATGATTGTAATTATTCCTATAACCTTTCCAGCAGTTCAATTCAAAGATAAATCAGTGCGAATTATAGGAAGTTATACTAGAGTACGGGTCGATGTTTGGTTGGTCTGAGAAAGAATTTGAAATCTATATGATAATGATTGCAGAAAGATTATCGAGGAGAAAATAGAAATGTTTCTCTTTATTGATATATTGTAATCGATACAAGACTTAATACAATATACAACAGAGTGTATGCTATTTATATATTAAGTAGAGAAGACAAATGGGCTTTAACAATAACCGGCCCAATACTAATATAAAGCAGATAAGATATCTGGACATCTGGTTGCGATCATTCTATTCTATCATTTTACTGTCTGGTTTATCCGATGATGAAAATTGTTTAACTAAACTAAAACTAATAAAAATAAAAACCAAACCAATCAAATTAAATTAAATTTGGTTGGTTCGGTTGATTATTCGATTGAACTAAGCGATTCATATTTTATGCTTAGATATTCATTTTAATTTGAACTAAAACCAAAATATGTGGTTAAAGTATTCTTATGCTTTCTAATATTAATTTTGACACATATATGACAAGTAAAATTTATTTAGATCGGTAAATTAATCTAAAAAAGTTGTTATTACATTAGTAATTTTGAAATTATATTAAAAGTTCGGTTAATTTGGTTAAACCGGTAATTAAACTAATTTTTTTTATGAACTGATTGTAAACCAATGTAGTTTCAAAACTAAACGAAATCGATCGAAATTAATTTGTTTCGTTGGTTTATGTGGTTTAACTTAGCTTTATACTAGGATGATAAAATCCGTGTTAAGAAACAAAATCATGTCAAAATAAGTTTTCTACTCTTGCTCGGGAATTGGAGTCTTCAAACTTAGTTGAAGTGCTTTGGCGGAGTCTTCACAGTGTTTCAATACTCGTTCCTATGAGTTTCTAAGAAACACGAGCGTTACGGCATGCGCTTCGCGCGTGTTGATGACAAGTGTTTCGCGCGTGAATTGTTTTTCTGCAAATTATATATGTTTAGCACATTTAAGAGAAAATGATTTATATAAATATTTAAACATATTTTTGCCTTGAAATCATTTTTGTCAGTTTAAATTTTATTTCTAAGTTGCAACAACTTCTTTTTTTTAATTTTTGAATTTTTTTTTATACTATTAATTAATATTTATTTGTTAGATTCTATTTTTAAGTGTTATTAATATTTGATAGTATTTGTAGGTGGATGTTTTAAATCTGTAAAAGAAATTTATTTTTTAGATCCTATTTTATGGTGATATTAGATTAAATAATATTTATAGATGGACGTTTTGAATTTGTGAAGAAATTTAATTGTTAGATTCTACTTTCAAGTGATATTAAGATTTGGTATTATGGACATTTCTGTAAGTTCACGCTGATACGAAAAAATGTGACATTAAAGGTATTACAACTATTACTATATGAACCGCAGCTTTACATTAAAATAGCATGTCTATCCCTATTCTTCTTCTTCTTACTATACTAGTGTGTAACCCGTGCGTTACACACGGTAATGTTAGCAAAAATGATATCTATATTTTAATTATTGTTAAAAACAGAATTTTATTATGAAGTACATTATCAATATATTGAGATAGATGAATTTCAAATTATAATGACATGGGACGCTCAGATGTAAGGTTGAAGGTTCAGTCTTTGCTAATTATATATTTATGTGAGAATTAATTTTCTAACTCAAATATGTATTATTATATATGCATATTTTTAATATATGAATGAAAAAACAAACTTTACCACTTCTATTAATATGAATGTTGCATATATATTAGATTGTTTTTTAGGATTTACAAATGAATTAATGAATATATTACATAATTGAATTTATTTAAATAATTTATAAGGAATTGAATGTAAAAAAGTAGGAGAAAATTGAGAATAGTGTTGTACGTAATTGTAGATGAGAGGAGCATCTTATGGCTAGCTTATCTATATGTGAATCATAATCCATTATTTGAGATTTTGATTATTAAACAATTTTAACTTTGCTACCAACCATGTATTTCATTTTGGTATAAGGGGGCCATGTTTACAATTTTGATAATTGCAAAATAATTGTTATGTAGCATTAGTTGAGTTATGAATTCGGTAAGGTTTAATATCATGTTAAAAGATAATTTTGTATAACATAATTTTTACGGTGTAATACGTGCGTTCACATTGCAATATAAAAAAATATATAAATTTATCCTTTAAAGGTTGTTAACAACGAAATTTAGTTATGCAATATACGATAATTTTTTTAAGATAAATGAATTATAAATAATTAAAAAAATGTTATTATTTATGTATACATTATATATTATGTGATTTATATGTCTTTATATCGAAATTAAAAAAGATAATTATATCATTTTTGCTCATATATACAAGTACTGTATATATATTTAAATTGTTTTTTAGGGTTTGTTAGATGAATTAATGAATATTAGTTAAGTGAATCAATTTAAATACCTTGGATTTAAGATTACAAAATTAGTTAAATATATGGACTTTAATATAAAATATTAGTAGAGAATTGAGAATAGTTTGTAAGTAATTGTAGAAAATTTAAAATATAGGTATTTGAAGTTAAAAATAGAAATTTTTAGTGCAATACATAACTGCATTTAGACAAACGAATTATAAAATAAATTTATTATTATTATTATGTATATAATTTATGATATAATTTATATGTTTTGTAACTAACTGAAAAATTAATTTTATCAATTTGTTGATGCGACTAAGGTATATGCATTGAAATTATCGTCTTTTAGGATTAATTTGATGGATTAAATATTTGCTGAGTTCATCAAGCGTTTTAAATTTTGAATTATGTAGTTAATTAAAATTTTTAGGCTTGAATGTAAAATATTAGAACAGAAGTGTGAAGAGATTTGTAATAATTGTAAATTTTGTTGGAAAAATTGGTTTTGAATGTAAAATGGTGTAAGAAATTTAGTAGAATAATTTTAAAATGATAAATTATAAAAATTTGAAAACAAAATATCTCGAGAGGATTAAGAAGAATAGAGAAAACTCCTAAAATTAATAAAAAAGTCTAAAATTCTTCCGCTTTACTATTATTTAATAGATTTCCTGCACTCGTACTCTTATCTATCTTTTGGTTTTCGGTAGAAAGAAGCATGAAATCAAAAGAGTGCCAAGTCCTAACACTACAAAAGAAGCACTGCTTAGCGACAACTAGTAGCCGTTGGCTTGTAACGGTTAAGTGTCCACGTGGAAGCAACCGTTGGGGTTGTTGGTTTTCCGGATTGTTGATGCAAAGCGTTGCAATTTCGGCGTCGCTAGCCATCGCTATATTCGACCATTTGGCCGTCGCTAGCCGTTGCGAGTCGTTGCAAACCTGGAACAAATTAGCTGCCACATTGCAGCACCTTCAACCCTCAATCCCAATCAATCCAAATAATATAATTCCATCATTCCGCACATATAATATCATTCCATCATACCATATAATCAATATCAACACAACCAAATCATCAAATATTGCATATTCCAACATATATTCACAAAATCATATAAGAAATCAATATAACCAAATATGAAAATCCACCAAACCAACCCACATAACTAAATTAAACGACCAATACATATCAAGTGCCAAAGTATCAATGACAACAATCAAAATACCAAATCCACCAAAACACTAAGTATCAATCACAACATCCAAATTACCAAATGTCAAACCCCTCATAATATGTACATATATATATATATATATATATATATATATATATATATATATAAAGCATACCCGTCAAAACAAACCAACTAAGCATCATCATCATCATCATCATCTGCACCTCCTTCCCCAGGCATTGACCCATGCTCCTGATAGAAGGTACGCTCATCTATCTGCGTCGCCAAATGGCTCTTCCGCCAATCATTGAACTCATCCAATTGTGTTTGCATCCGAGCAATCTCTTTCTCTTCTATGTATCTCCTATATGTTTTTGGAAATTAAGAGCCTGTGAAATAATTCAACTGAATAAGAAGTTCATGGCATACAATAACATTAAGAAAACTCAAGTTATTGGTAATAAACTCAAATGAATAAGAAGTTCATGGCATACAGGTTTCTACTGTGTAAACGTTGAGTACATACCATATTGCCGAAACTGTAACGCCTGTTTCGACTTGCCGGTTCAATGATTGAGTCTCATATCCGATTAGACACATCAACCGTAAGCGACTCCCGTCCACTCGCTTGTATCGCTCGTTCATGCTCTGCATTATATCTCTCCTACAAATCCAACAAATGTTGTATCAGATGAATATAGATGTACGTTCTGTGGAGAAACGAATATCCATATAACGATCATATACAACATTTGTTAGACGGGGCCATAAATTCTCTAAGGGGTTCACATAAATAAAGCACAAATTAAAAAATATTAATATTGAAGTATTAGTGGTCTGTAGTGAAATAATGATCTTAATTTTTTTACTAATGTAGCCAAATAGAATTCATTTAATTATGAATCAAAATCCATGCGAACTATCAGTAACTTGGAAAATATGCCTTATCTCGCAAATGAGAACTATGAGTTACTATTTTAACAACTGCAAAAACTATTTTATAATTCATTTAACTACTTAAATATTTATTAATTAAATCTAAATTTTTAAAACATATTTTAACTTTTGTTTAACTACATAAATTTTAATTAACGATTTTGTGAACTAAATAAGTAGTTAGCACTTACAACAGTATAAAAACATTCTCGTAAACTTATCAATAAACATATTATTCAATAATCATGACCTATTTTTTGATTTTTAAATTAGCCATAATTTTTACTAACATAGTAAACAATAAATTCACTAATTAATACCACCAAATCAACACTAATTATCATCACCTAATATGCAATAATCACCATTTTCAAACACACAATCAACTAGTTTTCAAAATTAGGTTTATCATTATATACCCAATTCAAATAATAAACTATATATCATAAACTAATAACATATATTCATCAATTCCAAACCCCTAAATCATCCAATTCCAAATTCCTAAATCATCAATTAATTTAATTTAAACCTAAATTAAACAAAGATAATGGAAAATAGGACAAACCGGCAAGTTTGGAGTGGTTGAAATTAGCGACGGAAGCTTGCGACGGCTCCTGGTGGTGGACGACGGCGGCAGCTTGCGGGGGAGAGGGAACTGAGAAGATTTGGGGGAGAGTGAGAGTGATGTTTTCTGTCTCGGCTAGCAGGTATGTATTCGCGATAAGCGACGGCTAGCGACGGCCGCTTTTTTTAGCCGTCGCTAACCGTCGCTAGGTGCTGTCGCTTTTTCAAGCGTTTCTTGTAGTGTAAAGGGTGGCCCATCCTCGAGAACCTTTCGCAGATGGATGCTAAACCTCATCAGTCTCTGTGCGAACTTTCTAGAACTTAGGGTTCATGTTACTCATAGGCCATGAGCCATGTTTAGGTTTATGAACCATCTGAAAACCAAACATCAAACTCATAAACACATATACTTGTTCTGAACAACCACTACATGTGAGTTTAATTTGAATACAACCTCTATTTTTTAATTCGGTACTTGTGACAATCACTGATATCAAGAGGATTTGGAGTAATGAGATGTAGCAAAAATGAGGTTTAGTCAATCCTATATATATCACCTTTTATTTAGCACCGATGGTAGTCCCACATAAGTTTATATTTACATATTTGATCATGTAATTGGAGAAAAAAAAACAATTGATAAAATAGAAATTTATGGGTGACATCAAAGGGTTACAAAATGATTATATATATTTAATTAGTTAGTTAAGAAACATTACCTCAAGTGCTAAGAGCTCTATACCATGGTTCTAAATATCATGAATTCGATCCATCGAGACGTCAAAATGAGTGTTTTGTTTACATTAAAAGGGTAAGTACCACTCTTGTTATCAAATTAATTTAATCAACTACCGTTAGATTTTGGAACCTTATTTCAGCAAACACTCTATTTTAGATTTTGGCTTTTCCTTGTTTCGTTTTATTTATTTATTTTTGTTTATGCTATTTTGTTGTTATCTTCGAGTAAAAGGTAAATTAAAAATTAAAAAAATTTAAAATTTGCAATTTATACTATTAATATTTGCAGTTTAATTAAACCGTAAATTTGTTGTTTTTCAAATAAATCTGTAAATCATAATCGTTGGTGAATTTATTGTTGTTTCCAAAAACGCAATAATAAGGTCCCGTTTGGTTTGCTGTTTTTAGTTTTGTGTTTTCGTCTAAACAAAAATGCGCATTTCTTGTACATTGTTGGAAAACACGTAATTTTGAAAACTGAAATTAATATAGGAAATAGAAAACAAGTTTATTTGATTTTTCGTGTTTTGAGACATAACAAAAGAACGGAAAACAATTCATCTCCTCTATTTCCCGTCGATCGTCCCAATGGCTAAGAATTGTAAAATGATTTCTCTCATTTTCTTGTATTTTGTAGTGTACGTTGAAAACAATGAAAGTATTTCAATAACGTTTGTTGAAACATAGTTATCACAGTATCATTACTTGTAAAGCGTCCCAATCAAGGTGACCTAAAGCTACAAAACTGTCGCACTCTGTAAAAAAAGTAGCTCTAGACTACCAATAACTGTATCTTGGTCGTTTTGAATGTAGGGCTGGAATAATGGTTGCAAACTAAACACGTGAATCCTTAACTTCCAGTTTTTCATTTTTCTTGATTAAACGCTCAACCACCAAAACTTCATTCTCATTTTTTTCTGTATAAGTAACTCGTTACTTACCAAACTCAATTGCATTAAAGATTGCATTTGGTGTATAAAATTTTAGGACCCATTTAGTATATTTGTAAGTTTTTTATTTCACGTCTTCAGCGTGCAATACAAAATACGAAGAAAATGGAAATGAAAAATATATTTTTTTTAATGATTACGGTGATAGAGGGACGATGAAGAAGATTGATGGTTTTTCGTGCTTTTGTTATTTTAGAACATGAAAAACAATATAAATTTGTTTTCCGTGCTTTGATACAGAACAAAAGTACGGAAAATGACCCACACTCTCCATCGTCTCCTCATCATTGTTATGGTTAAAAAATTTAAATCAGTTTTGTATAGTTTTCTCGTATTTTGTACTATATATTGAAAACAAAAAACCCAACCTTAAAATGAAACCAAAACTTTCCTTACCTATTCACCATAAAATGGTCCAACATTTGATTTTGTTCTTTGGAACATAAACCACGGAATTAAATATGAGAATCCCTGTCAAAGTGAGGTACTACCAAATAGTATCCCTGTCAATTTGAGAATCCCTGCCACGCTTTTTAGAATAGCATCTCTGGCCTGGATTGGTCCCGTTAAACCTATGAATTATGTGTTTAATAGTATATGAACTCAAAATTTGAGCCAAGAATCGGAGTCAAATGGGATTGGGTTTGAAGCTACAAACGTGATATTTAAATGTGGAATTTGAACGGAGTATCTAAGTTGTGATTTATAATTTAATTGATTTATAATTTATTAATTATATTTTTTATTGTGTAATATGAATTTAATAATAAAAATAATAAAAATTAAATTATTGCATTTTTCATTAAAACAAACTAATACATTTTAAATTCAAATACATACCAATTAATTAAAATACCTTAAAATATATAACGATAAAATATGTATCAATAGCATTGTAAAGTTATAATACCTTAAAAATACAACGATAAAATAAAAAGTAAAATTAATTTATATTTAAATAATTAATTCTTTGTTTTAAATGAATAATATGTATTAATAATTTGCAAATATAAATAAATAAATTATAAAATTATTAATTGCTCGGATTCAGTTCAAACCAACTCCATAATCCATTAATGTAGAGCACTTTGATACGATCGCGACGCAAAAAACCGTTTCTCAGACGAAACTCATTTGCACAGATTATTAATTTTAGAAATTTATAAAAATTTAATTTTATTAATTAACATTATTAAAATGATTGAACGAACGATTGTTGGGGGACGCATCCGACGCATCAGGCGCATCGAACGCCAACGTACCTTTTCCCAACATTCCCACAACAAAGCTAGAAAGGGGCTAACACAGTTGGGACTTTGGACGCGTCCCCAACGGAAATGGGGTAAAAATTGCTTGTGAACGACACCTTAGCCTTCTACTATAGATATTTTTTTGCTGCATTAAACACATTATTGTATTTGATTAATTATAAGTTTATGTTGCTATCAGATCAATACTATGTTAGGGTTTTCTCTATGATCTCTACATATATAAATTTCTTCAAACAAAACATTTATTAATTCATCAAAATATCAAAAAAGATATTATAAAAACTAAGAAAATATCTCAATCTTCAAAATTCTTATTTATAATAGTCTTGATATAATGTCTTCTTCAATCACTCTTCAAAATAAAAAATAATAATATTTGAGTCACAATTTCATCTTGACTCACGATATCTTTAAAATCTACTTTGATTTGAAAATATTGTATCATGAGAATCTAACATAGTAAAACGGGCTTGCGTTGTAACATAGACTTTCAATGGTAGTTTTGTGGATTATTTTAAGATTTAACACTGAATTCAACTATGAGATCCCATAATTATTCGGATTTTGTTAAAGCCATTTTAATGCTATTAACGAAAAGTTATCCAACTTTGAGAAAGTGGATTAATTAGTGTCGTGTTTATCCAGTGTCAAACCAGTTCACGACATACTCATAGAATTATTTTTGGTAAAAACTATTGTTTTCGAAATTGCAAACATTTTACGGTTTTCAGATCGAGAAGTGAGCATTCATCTGACTTCATCAGCGGTTCAATGCAATCAGTACATGAATCATCGTCAAAGCAAAGCATCTAGCCATGAAATTACATGCAGAGTGTAACAACCCGGAGTTTTACAACAATTAATTGTCGCCAAATGACGATCAAATTGTTTGATAATTGCTATTGAATTTTAATCAGTTGAGATTCTTTGAAAATTTGTTAAAGGAGATATGTGGACTTTAAAAATTTAATCTGGGCCATGTTTCTCTTTATTTTGGGCCGTGTTATCTCAAGATATACTGGTCCCCCTTTATTCATTTCATCACAAACCCAAAACAATAAACGAAGAAAATAAAAATGGCGGCTTAGTTTTCGTTCGTTCCTCTTGGCAAACTAGGGCTTGTGAAAAATTGAAGGCGCCGCTTTGTCGAAATTTATTGTTGATGCTTCAATTTCCTTCTTTGACCAATTCGAATGTTCGCGGCTCCTCTTCTTGATCGAGTTCGACTTCAAATTCTTGACCGAACAAAGGTGAGTAATTTAATTACTCACATCTAATTCGACTGTGCTTCGGTAGTTCGATTTGGTTTAATGTTGATGATTTCTCTGAATTTATCGAGTTCGTATAATTTGATGAATTCCGGTTTTGATGATTTTGATTTGAGTTTGACGATGTGTTTTGTTCGACTTTGGTCTTTGACTTCGGTATGCGTTGTTGACCACGGCTTTGATTCTTGACTTGTTCTATTCGTACATATTTTCGTTGTTCCATTTTTGGATACTCACGGCTTGGGGTGATGTCGTGATTGCCACGGCTTTGACTCTTGTTCGACGAGGTTGTTTTGCTTTGATTTCGACTTGGTCGATTTCCTTGTCATCGATTTTGTGGCCCCTGTGTACTTCGACTCTGGCCATTTTTGTGTTCATTCCTGAGCACCTTTCGACCTGCTATTTGCACACTGCTTCCACTGTTATGATGTAGTCTTTTCTGATTTTTTTTGTAAAAACTGCTACATCGGTTACTTGTGATTTTTATCACTTGGCTTTGACATAGATTTGTTTGAACACCTACTTGTTCATGGTTGTTTTGTTGCATTTATACTTCACTTGTGCATAACTCCATGTATATGTGCAATCAGTTATATGTTGCTTGTAGTTGATTCTGGTTTCACTGCACTTTGAAGTATTTTTTCTGGTTCACATATTTGCAGTCTTGTTTATTGATGGCATTTGGGTTGAATCTTGTGGTCTTTGTTATCTTCACTTGCATATTGTTCATCATGCAGTCTTGATGCATGCATGTTGTATCCGGTTGTTCACTGGTCTTCGAGACATGATTGCATTTGTGGTTACACTTCAGTTTCTTGTATATGTATACAAGTGTTCACTTGATTCATTGAGCTTGCATTTGAGTTGTAGCTGACCGAGGCTTGAGTTGCATGCTTGAAGTTGAGTGACTGTTGTCCTCTGTGTATTGCAGTATGTAATTTGTATATACATGGTGCACTGCATATCAATTCATTCATGTAATTGGGCTTTGCTTCCATTTGCATGTGTTGTCAGGTATGTCATATATATGAAGCAGTGTTGTATCTCCTTGTAGTCTTCATTGCTCTGTCCTCTTTGTAGTCTGATACTCCTGCCTTGATTCTGGTTGCATTGTGGTCAGACATTGTTGTTTACATTGTTGAGTTTCCTGTGTACATCTCTTTCACTGTTTGACTTGAAGTCTGATAGTACTCGAGTCTTGTTCAAGCTTTCACGCATTGTCCACTGATCATTTGTTCATGTTGCATGATTATTGATCTAGTCTTCGTTTAGCTTGACTGGATATTGAACTTTATTGTTTGGTCTTCTGTTGGTTTAAGTTGAAGTTGCAGTCTGATTATTTTACTTTTTGGTCTTACTTTCTTGATGGCATCTGATCCAGACAGTGTTGCATTATGATTTGTAAATTGAGTTGAATCCAGTCTCAAAGACTCGGGTTTGACCTTGTACTCAGTTGTCGATTTTCATTGTGCATTCATGTGCACTTCGTTCATTTGATGGTTACTGGGTGGATGCTGTTACAGTTCCATCTGGTTCATTTTGATTTGATTTGATGCCATTTGTTTCTGATTCATTGAGCTTTTGTGTTTCATCACTGTAGTGGCGAGGCAGTGCACGCGAGCGTGTACTACAGCCAAACAATATGGATTATTTTGTTGTTAATTGTCGTTTAGACAATTCCATTGTTTTCTAAATTATCTTCATTGATAATCCTTTTTATTTATCTTTGTTGATGATTTGGATTTTATGATTTGTTGTTTAACACTGTTTAGTGTTATATCTGCCGTTATCCGATTCTTTTATCGAGGAGTTGGATATACGAGGTTTCTGTGACTGTCGTCTATTTGATATTTGATTATTATTGCTTCTGTGCATTAATAACTGAGTTTGAATTAGACTGACTTGTGTATTATTTTCTTTTAAATTTAATACTCGGGTCAGACCCGAGTTATTTCAGGTTGTAGATATTCTGCTTTGGGTTGCTGCTTGAGCTATGAAGTCTTTTCACATCTTTTGAAGTGGTCTTAGTCATTTTGTAGTAGTCAGTGTATCTGATTTAGGAAGATATGTATTCATGTATATTAGTCGATAATGTACTTGTATATATAACTTCCAGAGTTGACAGTTATAGTTGTATCATATGTATTGTGTCAAATGTATTGTAACTGACATCAGTTATATATATATGAGACTTTTGTTATCTGCGTTCCGCATTTTTATTATCTGTGTTATTATTATATATATTGTCCTAAACTATTATGAACCATCGTAGTTCGTTTTATACTGGAATTGGGTATGTCGATGGGAGTAAATAAATAAGAGATGAAAAATAAAAATATATATCACTCCTATCGAGATAACCAATACTAGTGTAAGGCCCTATTACGGATGGCCGCTCCTATCCAGCCTTATTCTTCGTAATAACAGACAGTATTTCTTTTAATACTCTTTGTTATTGTGAGCATAGAGGTGGGGCGTCACAGAGAGCATCTACACAAGGCAGAAAACATGATCTAAAGAAAACGAGCCAAAAATACTCTAACCCCATGGATCGCTAGAAATCCATTAGATTGAGTCGGCTCGTTTTAGAATTTTGGAAGTGCATGCGTACCTTTGAATGCGAGTCTTTGACAAAGCAGCTTTAGCCCAAGTGCTCTCCAGCCCTATAAATACAATTCTAATTTCAGCATAAAGAGCATCTTCTGGACTGACTTTTGGAACTCTGTAGAAACCATTCTTGACTCTTCTTTTCGCACACAACTGTCATCTAAAGGGTTCACTGTGATTCTCCAGTGAACTCTAACACTGGTGACTTGATCTAACTTACTAGATCTAATCAAATTGTAATCAGATTCAACTTGTAATTGCAGTCAGTCAATAACAAAAGTTATAAAGTGGAAGTAGGCTTCGTTAACAGCCGAATCACTATAAAAAAATCTTGTCTCTTTTCCTTACTTGCAATTTATTACTCATTGTTTCTATTTTGTTTGTCCTGATAAACATACCGGGTGCTTTCACACTCAATCCAGGATGTTGATTCATTTTTTGGTTAATAGTAACCACGAGTATAAATCATTTCATTTGACGTAGAACCTGTTCAAGGTTGGGACGGACACGTCGTCGAGCACGGTTGAATGGGCCTTGTCGGAGATGATCCGACATCCGGATAAGTTGAAAATAGCTCAGCAGGAGCTCAATGAGGTGGTCGGCCGTGATCGGCTCGTCTCAGAAACGGGCATCTGGAACCTTCCGTACATCCAGGCCATAGTGAAGGAAATGTTTTGGCTTCATCCTTCGACGCCTTTGTCCCTACCACGTATCTCATCCGAAGCCTGTACTGTTAATTGGTACCAGATACCCAAGAACACGACGCTTTTAGTTAACGTTTGTGCGATATCATGGGATCTAGGAGTTTGGAAGGAGCCATTGGAGTTCATGCCAGAAAGGTTTCTGAAAGGAGGAGATTATGAGACAGTGGATTTGAAGGGGAATGACTTTGAGTTGATACCGTTTAGGGGTGGGATAGGGTATGTGCTGGGTTGAGCTTGGGACTGAGAATGGTGCAGTTTCTGACCGCGACGCTAGTGCATGGCTTTGAATGGAAGTTGGGGGAAGGGCAGAGTGTGGAGAAGTTGAACATGGAGGAGGCTTATGGGTTGACCTTGCAAACGGCAGTGCCCTTGATGGTTAATCCTGTGCCTAGGTTGGATACTATATAGGTATGTTTTGTGAGGTGTTTGATTTTTTATTACACCGATAAACAGGAAGGAATACTAGGCTTATCTTAGGTTGTGTATTTTAAATTATTGCGTTTGTTAGGCTGTTGAGTCCTTGAGTATGTGCGTAGTAAAGTCGGTGCAATTTACCGTGTATATTCGTCCTGCATGTGTATGATTAAATAGGAAAACAAGAAAGTTTTTCTATCGGCTTTAATCATTTGTAGGAAATTTAATGCCTTTGCCTTGGATAAATCAGTGAATTATAAAAAATCTTTCATTTACTAGTACATCCCTACAATAATCAAGAAACCGACTATTTATATAATATAATTTAAAGCAAAATTTCAATATATTCTAAAGTTCGTAAATATTTATGAATATTGATTGAATTTTATTAAAAAATTCAAATTTTTCGTAATACCCATTATTTTTTTAAACATCTTAAAAACTCCTTTCTAATAAAAAAAAGTTGACTCATTATGAAATATTATTTACACAATTATATGTCTTACTTTACTCTCGCCCGTGGTTTAAACTCAGGTCCACGTAGTATAATTTTTTTACAATCGTTGCAAAATTACATTCAAGTTCTTATTAGTTTTTTCCTCATAGAATTGTAGTTTCATAATAAATAAATAAATAAATATATATATAGAATACTTTGAATCCGTCCATTGTTTTGAAACCTGATACACAAAAAACCTCCTTAAAACATGTATTAATTACATCCCTAATTTTATGTTCAATTAAAATTTCTTTTTTGAAAATTAAATCTAAATTTAGTCACATGTTTCTTTGACCAAAACTATTATTTTTTAACTGCAAACATTTTCATTTTTTTACTGTAAATATTTGTAGTCACATTAAACTGCAAATGTTTGTAGTTCAAAAACATTTTGGCTGAAACTAAAAACAAGAATGTTTTATATATTAAATGTGTTTTTGGAAGAGACAACCGTGTATTTTAAAATTCAAAGAGAGTGTTATTCCATATAGAATAATTGATATACATAACTTAATATAATATATAGACTTGAAGTTATCTTTCTACATTACATAACAAATTCTATTTTCCTATTATAACAATATATTTCCAATATTCTTTCATAACATTACCATGTATCATTACACGCTAATTTCACGCTAATTTCATAAATATACAAGTTGGACTTGATTACAATTTTGGTGAAAAAACCAGCAAAAGAAAAAATAATTTTAAAAGGGACATAAATCAAAATGTTCCTTTATACCATTGTGAGAAAAAAATCCATTTGATTATTGATGTTACATGCTGATTTATGAAACTATTTCAAGGATCAAAGACAAAATCAAAAATAGCCCCTAACATTATGTAACATAGTCATATTATAATAGCAATTGCAAACTACAGTATAGAATCTATTGCAATATCCAATAATTTCTTAAAGTATAAACTAGTATAACCGCACAACGGTGGGAAAACCGATCGTTTAACTTTTAGTTTATTCCACATTACTCTTCCTTCTCGGTTTTTCTGTTATTCATTCAGTTCTCAAAACTTAGAAGACAAATCTTTTTATCTACTTATAAATTATAATTGTACTTAATAGAAATCATGGCTGTATTAAAAGAATTATCTCTTCTTTACCCCAACTGTTTAGATTTTTCACCTTTGAGTTCTAAGCTGTAGCTTTTGTGCATGCACCTATTTATTATTGTTCATTTTGATGTAAAATAAATACAAAAAAATTCGAATTCATCTTCTCAAATTCTCCCAAAAAACGCTTAAGCAATTGCATTTCTACACCCCTCCAAAATTTTCAACATTCAGTGCACAGAATTGAAAATTGTCGTGAGCACACGGTAATCAATGATTGCACCTTAGTCATGTCGAAAATATCTTTCAAGGCAGTGGCCAGTCCATGACACAACCTTACTTTCTCACTCTATGTTGTCTATCTTTTCTTATAATTTGAAAGCAATTTTACTAAGAAATGACCCTTCCAGTCAACAGCATTCTTCATGATCCTTCCAAATTTGAAACATTGGACGGAACCAACTACAAATGCTGGTCCCAGAAACTACTCACCATGTTCGAGCAGTTAGAAGCTGATTATGTTATTTATACCGAAACCCCTTCTATCGAGGTTTCAAATGCTGTTGTTCCAGCCATAACCAAAACTGCACAATAAAGCGTCATATCATATGAGAATGACAATGAAATCAAAAGGAAATTTGAAAAGGATAACAAGTTGGTCAGGGGACACATGCTCACATACATTCCAAGCAAACTATTTGATCTATTTGTCAATCAAAAATCAGCAAAGATCATTTGGGAAATGATAGAAAAGTAGTACGAAGCAGATGATGCTAAAAGAAAAAATTATGAGGTAGGTAAATGGCTACAGTTTCAGGTGGTTGATAACAAGTCATTATGGAGTAAATTCATGAATATCTTACTTGGTATCTGATATATACTCAACGAAGGAATTAAGGTGTATGAGATTCTGCAGCCAATGTATTACTGGAAAAATTCCCACCATCTTAGAGCAATTAGAGAAACTATCTCAAGCACAAAAGAAAACATCAAGAACTAATTAGTGACATATAGACCGAGGAAGCCAATTGTTTGATGGATAAATTCAATATTATGTCCACTGACTTTGACAATGCCAACCTTATGGAAACTGGAAATCGTTCTAATGCAGATAGATTCAAGAACAAAGGGAAAATGACTTAGAAATTTGCTAATCAAAAAATTTAGAATGTTTTAAATAAAAATAATAAAATTCAGAACAAAAGGATTATCTATTATGTTTATGGAAAGCCAGATCATAAGGCGAATTAATGCTATTAACGAAAAGGACAACGTAATCAGAAGCAAGTTACCTATGTCAAAGCACAAGAAAATCTTGCCGAGGATGTAGATATTATAATTTTTGAATGCAACACTCATGCACGATTTTGACTAGAAGTTGGAGGAAGGGCAGAGTGCGGAGAAGTTGGATATGGAGGAGGCTTATAGGTTGACCTTGCAAAGGGCAGTGCCTCTAATGGTTCAGCCTATTCCTAGGTTGGATGAAAAGGATTATCAGGTCGTGGCTTAACCATTTAAGATATATAGGTCTGTTCTGTGAGGTGTCTTATTTTTTTGTACATTGATAAACTAGATGGAATACTGGGCTCATCTGGTTGTGCTATAAATTATCGTGTTTGTTGGGCTGGTGAATACGTAATAAAGTCAGTTCGTTTTACACAATGTATACTCGTCCTTTATGTGTATGATTTAGATGGAAAACAATGAAGTTTTTCTATCCGCTTTAATCATTTGCAACAAATTTAATGCCTTGCATTGGATAAATTGGTGGAGAACCGATCGTTTATATAATATAATTTAGAGCAAAAATTACGTACATTCTAGATTTTTTAAATATTTATGAATTTTGATTGCATTTTATTAAAATAAATACAAGTTTTTTCGAATATTATTAATTTTTTAAACATTTTAAAAACTCCTTATTGACCAAAAAAGGTCAATTAGTTTTGAAAAATAATTTGCACAATTATATGTCTCACTTAAGTCTGTCTCACCCATGGTTTAAACTCTGGTCCACATATTATAATTTTTTGACAATCATTCCAAAATAGTTTTGTTTTATTTTTCTCAAAATTTTATGTTCAAGTTCTTATTATTTTTTCCCCAATAGAATTGTTTTTTCATAACAAATAAACGAATATATATATATATATAGAATAATGAAATTTGGATCCGTTTCTTATTTTCAAACTTAATACATGGAAAACACCCCTAAGAAACGTGTATTAAATTACATCTTTAATTTTATGGTCGGTATTTTTTTTTAGTTTTTTCGAAAATTTAGTCTGAACTTAGTCACTTTTATTTTGAGAAAAATAAATGATCATCTATAATTAGAGAAGAGCACTCATAGTCTGAACTTAGTGACTTGTTTCTGAGATGATAACTATTTTTAGCCATAAACACTTACATTTATTATTACAAATATTTGTAATCACTTTAAACTGCAAATATTTGCAGTTCAAAGATATTTTGGTCGAAACTAAAAAAAAGAATATTTTATAAAATCTGTTTTTGAAAAGAGACGATCATGTATTTTGAAACTCAAAGAGGTTGTTTTATAAAATTTCCATATAGAATAATTGGTATACATAGCTTAAAATAACATATGGACTTTAAGTTATCTTTCTACATCGACATAACAAATTCTATTTTGTAACAATATATTTTCAATATTCTTTCATAACATCGCCAGGTGTCATTACATGTTAATATCATAAATATTTAATTTGGACTTAATTACAATTTTAATGAAAAAACAGCAAAAGAAAAACAATTTTAAAAAGAACATAAGTCAAAATGTTCCTTTATACTATTAAGAGCAAAAAATCCATTTGATTACTAATTACGTGCTGATTTGTGAAATTATTTCAAGGATCAATGATAAACTCAAAAAATATGCCCTAACGTTATGTTACTATAACATAGTCGTATTATAATAGCCATTGCAAGCTACGGATAGGATCCATTGCGAGCTACGGATAGGATCCATCACAATATCCAACAACTTCTTAATGTATAAACTAGTATAACCATACAACGGTAGGAAACCGATAGTTTAACTTTTAGTTTATTCCATATATATTACTCTTCCTTCTCTCTTTTCCTATTATTCACTCAGTACTCAAAACTTAAAAACAAATCTTTTTATATGCTTATCAGTTATAATTGTGGTTAATAGAAATTATTACTCCAGGATGTAGGAGAAGGCGAGCGCGTCTTCATGCGAAACTCTACTACTGCTCGAGTACTTAGTAAAGGAAAGGTTCTTCTTAAACTTATTTCAAGAAAAATTTCGACTTTGAATGATGTATTATATGTCCTCTCCCTTAGTAGGAATTTATTTTCGAGAGGATTATGAACAAGGCTGGGGTGAAACTTGTTTTTGAATTTGATTAAGTTGTAATACCTGGGAATGGGGTATTAGTGGGAAAGTAATATACAGCTAATGGTCTGTTTGTATTAAATTCTGTTATTTATAGTAACGAAAGTACTTTTGCTTTTGCTTATATGATTGAGTCCATTGACATATGACATAATAGACCGAGGCATGTGAATGTTGGCTCAGTTAATAGATCTATAAAATTAAATATGCTAAATATAAAAAATGATACTTTATCTTCTATATGTCACATATTTGTTGATGCCAAACATGCTAAAAAAATCTTTTAAATCAGTCACTAAGAGAAGTACTAGATTGCTAGAATTAATACACTCGGACTTAGCAGAGTCATGACATGATTAGTAATGGAGGTTAATGCTGTTATGTAAACTTCATACTTGACTTGTTTAAATACACTAAAATATACCTTCCTAGATGAGATTGCAGAGATGTTCTTAAAATTCAAAGTTGAAGTTGAAAACCAATTAGACCCAAAAATCAAAAGGCTTAGATCTGATAGGGGTGGAGAGTTTTGTATTGATTTTATAAATACTATGAGAAAAATGGAATTATCTATGAAAATAGTGCTCCTTAACCCCCCCTCCCCAAAAAAACAAAATGAAGTGGCCGAAAGAAAAAATTGGACTTTTAAGAATATGATGAATGCAATGCTTTTATGTTCTTGTATGATTAACAATATGTGGAGGGAAGCTATTCTATCCACTTGATATATACTTAATAGAATGCCTCAAAAAAGGCTGGACAAAACCCGTTATGAATTGTTGAGAGATTTCCCTTGAAACCTAATTTTTTTGGAAGTGTAAGGATGCCTAGCTAAAATGGGCTTAGAAAAACAAATATTGGACCAAAGACATTTGACTGTGTGTTCATTGGTTATACTTCTAATAGTGCTGCATATAGAGTCATGTCTTTAAATGATCGAACTATATAAGAAGCTAGTGATGTTGTATTCTTTGAAATTGTCTTTCCTTTAAAAAATTGTAATAACTGGAGCTCTTCTGGCTCTTCCATTGCTACTAAAGTATCATTGTCTTTGCCCACTCCACCATCTATTGCCAATGAATCAACCATTGAACTTATAAGAAGTAAAAGGAAATGTATAGAGACTTGCAAGAATTAATGGTACCATAGTTTCGATACTTTTAATTTGGGAAGATCCCAAATATACGAAGAGACAATTTACTTTAACGATGGTAATTCTCCGAATGAAGTTATTAAATGTGAACTTGATTCTATAACATCTAACCATACATAGGACTTAGCTGACATACATAAGGAATGCAAACAAATTAGGACCAAGTGCATCTTTAGAATAAAATTGAAAATCGATGGTCCTGTAGATAAATTCAAAGCTAGGTTAGCAATTGTTGGCTTCACACAAAATAAAGACATTGATTACTTTGACACTTATTCCCATACGATGAAGGTGGGTACTATTAGAACTTGCCTTGGCTTCCATTCATAATCTAGTGGTGCTCTAAATGAATGCAAAAATTGCTTTTCTTAATGCCAACTTAGAAGAAGAAATTTATGTGGAACAACCTATTAGTTGTGTGGTACCTGGTCAGGAAAATAAGGTTTGCAAATTGAGAAAGTCTCCTTATGGCCTAAAACACGCTCTTAAACAACGGTATGAAAAATTTGTTAGAGCCCTAGTAAATAATGGTTATATAATGAAAACCTATTATTCCTATATATATTCAAAGGCAATTAGTCCTCGTTATGTGATTATATACCTTTATGTTGATGACATGTTGATATTTAGTCCAAACTTGGACATAGTAAACGATGCCAAAACTTTCTATCCTCTATTTTGAGATGAAACATTTAGGAGAGACCGATGTGATACTATGAATTAAAATGATAAAAATTACAACTAGTTTCTGACTAAGTCAGTCTCACTGCATATATAAAATCTTAAAAAGGTTTAATTATTTTGATGTGACTCCTGTTCGATCTCGTATGATCCTAGTATGCATCTTAAGAAGAAAAAAGGACCTAGTGTGTCATAAGACGAATATGCTAAAGTTGTTGGAATCGTAATATTTCTTATGTATTATACCGGCTCTGGCTTACGTCATGATTCATTGGAGTAGGTACACATAACCCCAATAACGAACATTGGAATGCCCTTCATCGTCTAATAAGGTACCTTAAGGTTACACTTGATTAGCGCTTAACAAATATCCTCCTTTCTTGGATAGTTTTTGTGATGCAAGCTAAATTATTGATAATGATAAAGTTAGCTCCACTAGTGGTTATATATTCACTTTAGGTAGAGGTGTTATATCGTGATAGTCCTACGAACGTGCATAGCACGATCAACTAAGGAATATGAGTTTATTGCACTTGAGTTGACAGGTCAAGGAGCATAATGGTTGAAAGATTTTTTGGCAGAAATTCAATATAGGAAAAAATAGATGTTCCCTATTCCCATTTTTCTAGAATCAAGTTCCAAAAGTAACAATATGAAAACAAGGTTCAACCGAAGGCTGAATGCTTACACTATAAGAAAAAATATTTTTGCTGGCGCACAAAAAACGCTACCATAACTTACGACAACATTTTAGAGAACGCCGCCAAAAAACACGCAACTAAAAATCCATGATTTATAGTTGCGTTTTTTTAAACGCCACTATAAATTCCTTTATTGCAGCTCTTGTCAAACTCTATTGTCAATCTTTATTGTAGCATTTTGAAAATGCCCCCATACTATAAAATATTTTAGTAGCATTTTCTAAATGGTAATAGAGGGTGCAGTTTACTGCCAAACCTACAGCTGCGTTTATTAAATGCTACCATATATGTTTTGTAGTGTTTCGTTGGGACTATATTTTTTTGTAGCATTTTTTCTCCACCGTCATATGTTTTGGTAGCTTTTACTGCACGATATTTCTATAGCGTTTTCTAGATGCTCTAAATTTCTTTAATGTTTTGTTCATCTTCCACGTGCTCTGCTAGTTCATTCACCCTCCAATTCACTTTGTTCATAGCTTATATTATAACGTAATACCTAAACAACCACAAAAGACATACATACATTCAAACATAAACACATTCAAGTAACCATAAAATACGTAAACAACTACACTAACATAAACATAACTAGTACATAACCGTACATAGATACACAACTATTACATAACTGTACATAGATGCAGTAGTTTCAAAACAAGAAGTTAACCGTACATAGAGAAGTTTACACAACCGAACTACCATAAACAATATGTCACAATAATGCTGCAGCTAAAGTACCATAAACAGCTGAACTAAGCAAGTACAATAAACGACCGAACTACCTAACAAGTACCATAAACAACTAGTGCTGCTACTGATCATTTCTTCAAAAATGCTGATCTACCTGTAGACAAGTAATAATCAATAACGAGACTCAAATTATAATCAATATTGAAACTTTATTCAAACCCAAGGAAAATTGAAACCATGGGAAAATTATTGCACTAAACAACGATTTATTTATAACAGGTAATAATAAAACATAAAGCTGAATGAGTGGTCATTTTTCATGAAAGAACCATCGATAATGTTATGTTAAACTATTAACAATAGTCTCTAATCTAATTCTTGAATATAAGTAAGCGTCTACAAAACAAATACTAATTTTGAAACTATATAGCGATTCATATCCCCTTACTACTGGGAAATAATAATAATTAACGACTAAACAACAACAATGGCGAGGAGACTAAAATGCTACTGTGGACGTAGTTAAGATTAAATGCTTGATGTAGTCCAAGGTTACTATGAAAAAATAATCAAAAATGAATATCATGTCGCAGAAGTTAGGACCATAAGCACTGTACAACAACTAAAAAACCTTATTTGTGAGTCGTGACTTCATGATAGATAAAAGAAAAGTAATATGCAGTGCACCATAAAAACTGGTAAAGCAAAAACTAAATGTCAATATAAGTACTAACTTTACTAGTTCTGGCATATTTACATGCAAATGCTTACAACTGCAAAACTCAAAACAGAAACTAATGTATGGAACAATCACTACCGACAAGTGTACAGTTGTTAGACCAACTAAATGAAATAAGCCATTTTTTCTCTTTCAAACTTTTCATATTACAGCTTGCAACTTGACCCAACTCCACCACATTGGTTCCTATGCTCCCATTATGGCTGACCACAATAACTACCGAATATCTTGAGATTTATAGTTTTTATTATAGTTTTTTTGTAATAGCGTAGAATCCACACTCGCTTGAGAGCAACCGTATAATTCACTTAATGATTGGCTCATGCTTTGGCATATTTTTTAATATAGTTTTCTATAATATATGTGGTCCCACCATCATAATAACAACCAATGATAGGGCAAGTAAAATGGGCAGTCGCTGCCAATCGACTTGCTCTTGCATTCTTCTTACATTTAAATAGTACTTCATTTCCAACGATTGGTTAGGGCACAACTAAATAGCTCGACCTCTTTAATTCAAATAGACATGTTTACTTTGGATAATAGAATAAAACACTGATGAATTCACTATATGAGATAAAATGTAAAGATCATAACGTATTTTTTATACCCCAGCTAACCATGCGATAGTTATAACTTAAGGAGTATCTCAAATTCAGGTATGAAATTACTTAGCAAAGTAGTATATGCATTAATGTTAAATGTTTTGCATAAGGCAAGGCATCAAATGCTGAAGTATATTACATAATAGAACCAATTACATAAATAATTACATACTTTTCATTTTGTTTCCGTAATTACTTTTGCAATCAGCTAAGCTATGGTGGTACCAAAGGCATCTTCCATGTACGTCAACTCCGATGTAGGTCTCCATAGCACTGCATTTGGAACTCTCACAATTTCAACCAAAACTTTTACAACATCACGTCCTAATGGAAGAAAAAGGACCATCATTGTTGGATCAATTGAAGCGATAGTTCCTTCAGCCACTACTTCGTTCATTTCACCGAAATCAATCAACTTGCATTTATTATCTTTTGCTAACTTTGCAATCGGCTGGCAAAAAAGAGATTATTATGTAGAATATATACATATAATACTGAATATATATACAATATTTATACTTTTCGTATAGCCTAGGATAATGCAATGCATTAAACTTTTGTTTTTTCTATGCGTTATTATTAAATAATGCAGCTGCCCTAAATCATGTGCTAAAGTGCTAACATAAACATGTATTACTACCTTCTTTTTTATATGATTTTGTATCGAAATCACAACATAATTCACACGTATTTGCTACTTTAGGTATTTCATTCATTCATTTATAAAACAAACCTACAAAAAAAGTAACAACATCATACATAAGAACCACATTTATATTCATCATAAATGATAAAAAAAAAGAACTAGTATGCATTCCATCATTCATCATGTAACGCTGACCAAGAGCATTCAAACTTATTTTCTAAATTCAAGCTTCAATCCAACTTTAAACTGAACATGGTCTCTTTTATAAATTGGCAGTTGCTTCTCCCTACTCCTCATACAAACAACTCAACCAAACATCTCTAGTCCCAACTATAACTATAGTGCAATAAACTCTCCTAAATTATTCAAGTTCAAATTCAATTTCAAACAAAAGAAACAAAAAAGTAAAAAGAAAAACACGGAGATGGAGAAGAAGACAATGGTGCAATGGTGCTTGTCCTGGACTGGTATAGTTGTTCTAGCATTAACCATCACAAAAATTTATACCGGTTGAATCAAGTACCGTGCTTAGCATTTTTACTCTGCTAAAAGTGAACCTTGATTCAATGCATTAACTAAAATATGGTAGGAAGAAGTAAAATATTAGGGAGTGATTAATGTATGAGACGAGTAACAATCAACTTTTGATTGTGCTATTTATTGGTTGATAAATTATAATATTATAATATTATTACATCACTCAAATTTTGAATGAAATAATTTTTTTTATGATGTAAATAAACTTCATCTCTACTCATCCGTCTTATTAGCAGTTTGTTCACTAATAGTTGTACATATTTTAATTGTTGTTAAATTTGTAAGAAACCGAAATATCCTTTATTTTATATTTTTACATGTAAATTACTTTTAAAAGTTTACCTTCTTGTCCACCGGCATCTATACTATACTCTTCAATTCTGCTATTTGCTGTTGACACTGAGGTAGTTGTTTATCTTTGGACCGAGACAAAGTTAACCTGGTTAAGGGGCAACCCCTTCCCAGTGCCTTTAACCATCATGATTTATCTTGTCCAAATACATGTTTAAGAGCATCTCCTTTAACATTCTATGACGAGGTGGAATGTGATAGGCTATCAAATTGTTTAATCTCCTCCTACATAAATAAATACCTACAGATAATGTACGGTGGTAAAATTATCATAGTTTCAGACAATTTTTAATAGACCAATAAAATAAAAATTCTTACAATAGTATTTGCAGCTTCCATGGTTACTGGTCCACCATTTTTTTTAATGTGAGATTTAATCCAAACATTAACTCTAGTTACGGATGCTGCATCTGAACTTTGGTTTTTCTAAATTTAGAATAACATTAAATAAACAAACCGACATGTATTAAATACTATTAAATAATGCTATACTTAATTAACTAACCATGTCCTCGTCAATCTAGCCATTCTCCTATGACCATATGTATGGAAGTTGTTTATCCCTAAGGGCCGAATATTTCTCCACTTCATTTCTAAAAATATTGGAAGGTATTAGAATTTAGTAATCAGAAGTATAAAAAGATGATGTACTCAAATAAGTTAATTTAAATGGTGTACTTAAAATAAGTGAACGCAATATACATAACATTTACTCATGGTGAATTTATAAATAACACAATGAATTTTATGAACATTGATTTTATTGTAACTATAAAAAATAAGTACATAACATTTTCTTTCAACTGTAAATGCAATGTCAAAATTGAAAATAATATATAAAAGAAAGAATTCAATTCTGAAAATATGATGATCATTTGGATACGTACAGCAGCCAAATAATTATAGTGATAATTAGACAAGTTACTGGCAACATATAAATTAGAAAAAAGGACAGAGACTGCCAGAATATCAACAAAAAAGCACAGGAGATTTATCCAACATTTTAAAAGTACAACTGAGCATCAAATATGTTTCTCTATAAAGCAATATATCAAATAAAATGCACTCATTTTTCATAGACTCATGCAACCACCATTAGCACACTTACAGAACTGATGTTTAAACTAATGCTAATTGAGAACAGTTAGGAGTCCCAATACATGTAAACTTAAATTAATCCATGTTAATAAAAAATTGCAAATTGAATGAGGTTCTGAATCTTGGAAAAAACAAAACTTCCTATTCATCTATAGTATGATTCTATTGCAGATTAAAATGTTTAATTCAAAATCAGATCCAAACAGTGTAAA
The DNA here is from genome assembly GCA_030737815.1 of Allium fistulosum. NCBI lineage: Eukaryota > Viridiplantae > Streptophyta > Magnoliopsida > Asparagales > Amaryllidaceae > Allium > Allium fistulosum. The sequence continues at coordinate 405,065,704 of CM060908.1, read as the reverse complement.
AGACCAAGTCAGTACAATCACAGATGGTGCAAACTCCAAGTAGAAAAATCAAATGTTTATAATGTTATTTACTTACTGAACATTACAGTTAACAAATTTTAGTCTGTAAGTATCGAATATTGTAATTAATTACTGATGATTATAGTTAGGTAATTACTGAACAGTATAATTAAGTAAGATGAGGTAACTATTATATTCTTCTGCAGTTTGACAAACAGAAGACCACAAGTGGATCAATATAACAAAAGTACTTGTGTATATTCCAAATAATTCCTTTTGGGGATGAATGCATTTAAACAGTTTCTGTGCTCAAATGAATTATGTAATTAAGGTAGCTAGCAAATTGTTGCCTGTTTAATAGTTTGGCAATAGAGTGTAGTTATAAAAAAAATTTCAAGGCAGCTAAACATGTATTAATTTCTTTTAGGCTATGTGCTAGAACCTGATAGTCTTTCTTTTATTTTTCTATTTTGTTGCATCTGCATCAGTTTCATGCACATAGCCCATCAATTCTTATAAGATTCAATTTTGTTGATTTTGCATCAGTTTCATGCACATAGCCCATATGATAAAATTTCTAAACTACATGATTAACTTTTGCATTTTTTGTTTTTTATTTACATTCAAAATAAGGAATAAAATAAATAAAAGTTAATCATAGAGATTTATCTAAGAAGAATCATTTAAAAATAAACTTCTATTTTGTTACAAAGGAAACTAATTTTAATCTTGGCGTAGGAAACCAAAAAACAAATGCATCAATGTTCTATATAATCAGGGCCTGCCTTGAGCGGTTGAAAATAATAATTTTGGGTCCAATGCAACCAAAGTGGCCTAAGGCAGATACATCGAAAAAATCACATTCTAAGTGTGTGCATGGTACTTTGGGTTGGAAGAAACAAGAGAATTTTTAGAACTACAAACCCAAAAATAGAAAGAGATAAATGTGCATTCATCACAAAATAGTGAAAATAAGGAGCAGTAAATCAAAGCATAGAAACAACATAAACACACATGATGCAACCATTTGTAAGGAGTAGGAAGTTTGAGACCCCTCTCCGCCTCTTAAAGACATGGTTTACCGTGGAGAAGCATGAATATATACTTTACGGACTGCTAACATTTGTTACATCATGACAGGGTCAGGTTTGTCATTACCCAATTACGATTTACTTTTCTTTATTTGTTCATACTGCTAACAATAGATTTGTAATAAATGTATAAAAATTTCATTAAGCTATACTGTTCCTTTTGTATTGAACAAAAAAAATCAATAGATTAGTAATTGAAAATTTCAAATAAGAACTTGTAGTAGAATAACATTATCATCTAACTACTAGTCTTCTTAAGATCTAATATGTTGTTTATTTTAGTTAGTGTGTTTAATTTAAAGAAGTTTATAAACCCTTGCAACTTGCAACTATTAATTTCATCCATTTTCTATTTCTTTTAAGGTTAAAGGAGAAAGACAAAGAGAGAATTTCATGAGTAAAGAAAAATGCTAAATCTTTCATTAGAAATAGTTGGTTTTATTTTTCAAAAGTTGTTTTATTTTACACTTGGCATCTAGACAATTACTTTTTTCTTTTTATTATAAATATGCGTAAACTGAAGATAGAAATCAAAATGTTATTAATAAAACAAGATTGTCATTTATTTAGATAGTGTAGACAAATTATACGTTTATACATTTACTAACCCTTTAAAATCACAAACAATTACATGCATAAACTTTGATCAAGATGTAATTAAAGTTGTAAACATCTACGGCTGCGTAAAACTAAGGAACAATCATAAATTATCACAAACAATTTTATACGTAAACTTTAATCAAGATGTAATTAAAGTCGTAAACATCTACAGTTGCATCAATACAAACAATTTAGAATCACAAAATCAATTTATAAAATTCATACCTAAATATACCTATAGAGCACCGCGAGGAGAAGATCGTGCTGGAGAGCTACCACGTCGATGTGGAGAGGAGTAGGTGGACGGAGTGCTGAAATGATGATGAAAATGGAGGAATGGTTGAATTGAAATGCTAGGGCGAGGTGGATTTTGTTGAAGCGATTTGGGGAATTTTGTTCGTTAGGTTTAGAAAATTTTCTAAATGTGAGAGAATAATGATAGGGTAAATGTACTTTGGCTACGTTTATTAGATTTAGGCAGAAGTATTTTGGTATGGGGCGGGATGGTGAAATAAATTTGCTGCATTTATAATATAGGATGAAATGTTATTAGTTGCATTTACAAATAAACGCCACCAATTTCTAGAACTAAAGACTGATTTTCTTGTAGTGTTAAGCCGAAAGCAGTGTGAAAATCAAATGCTAAAAGTGGAGACATAGAGAATTTATTATGGTTTAGGAGCTTGTTCCAACATCCACTGCAGTTAAGCCTTTGTTACTTTATCAAATAAGCCATAAGTGGCTTTATGGGGTTCTATCAGCCCCGTCTCCCATTAATGACTTTTAGGGAAGCTTAGGCTTAAAAATGAGTATATAATATGCTTTCAAAAATTTTAGAGTTCAAATTCTCTTTATGAGGATCCGTGCCTTATATTTATAGGCAATTTACGGCTCTATCATTAGCATAAAGCTTTTCACTTGGATTGCAGACTTGGCCCACTTATAGGGCTAAGATATGTATCATTATATGGTTGCTTGGAGACTAACATGGATGGCTGACGTGGAATTTCCGTATATTGCTTTGGGTGTTGTAACCCGTATGTTTTGTATAAGATTTTTTCTTTCTGAGTCGTTGATGTAGATGGAGGCTATCTTAGCCGTTGATCTCGATTTAGGTGTTTTAGGCCTTTACTAGAAGCAACTTCGGCTCCTTTGTGTTGTGTTAGGCATTGTCCGCCTGTATACTTATGGTTGCTTGGAGCCATTTCTTTAGGAAATGACTGTGGAAGGGTCTCGGTATATAACCTGAAGGTAGTATGTAGCCTTGAAATCATGACATGCTTTGATGCTTTTAGTCTTTCAGTTGAAGGCTCACCTTAAGGCCTATGCTTTGGTTAAATGTTAGCCTTGTAGCATATACTTTCAGTTTTGGGTTAACTTGGTAACCATTGCTTCAGGGTGGTTGGACTTGAGCTGCATTACCACACTTTAGGCTATTATCCTTTAGACATTGTCTTGGTATTAAATTCTCATGAGAAACTATATACAAAATAGAGCTTTCATACTTAAGTTGAAGAGTTGGAACTCTCGGTATTCATAATTAGTAGTTGTGTATAACCGAGTAAAAATTATAGTATAACACATGCCACCCAAAGTTTACTTCGTATGGTGAATACGATGAACTTTAGATTATGGAGAGTTAGATTATATTTTGTACTTGGCACTCTCGTCTTTTCTTTAATATGTATAGTTTCTCTTAACCTTTAAACTAATCAATGTCCGACTAAACTTTGATTTTAGACCCCATCGTATAGTGAGAATTTGTAAGTTTTACTTCGTAGTGAGGGTTTTGAAAATCTAACATATTAGTGAGGATTTTGAAATTTTTGCCTTATAGTTAGGGTTTTGAAAAATCTAACCTCATTATATAGTGAGGAATTTGAAAGTTTTACCTTATAATGGAGGTTTTGGAAATCTAACCTCATCGTATAGTGAGGACTTTGAAAGTTTTACCTCTTAGTGAGGGTTTTTAAAATCTAATATCATCATATCCTGAGGGTTTTGAAATTTTAACTCCATCGTATAGTGAGGATTCTGAAAGCTTTACATCATGGTGAGGGTTTTGATGCCGAAGGCTGTGTATAATAAGTTCCTAAAGGCCAAATTGTTTATGTCCTCTTTGGATAGTGAGGATCTAACAATGAATTTGAAATTCTTACCCCGGAATGAGAGTTTGTGAAAATAAATTTTGAAAATCTGACCTCGCAGCCAGGGTTTGGAAAATGGATTTGAAAATTTTACCCTGTTACGAGGGTTTTGCAAAAATAGATTTTGAAAACTATACTTTGTTATAAAGTTTTTTACCTCGTTATAAGGGTTTGTACCTCGTTATGATGGTTTTTACCTTATTATGAGAGTTTGGAAGCATAAGGAACATATCAATTATAGCCATACGAAGGATAACTGTGGCATACCATAATGCGGTGCATACTAGCTCGACTAGAATTAAGAGAACCGATCCAAGCCACTTTGAGGTGTTACTCCTGGGATTGCTTACCGAAATCCATGCGAATTTTACATGGATGGCCCCATGTGTTCTAGCAGATACTCTAGGCAGGCATGAATTCTCATGAGGATTCTGAGCTCTCTGTCCTTTTGATCGGTTAATCATCCCGGCTAGTATTAAATTATTTGGAAAGATCATTTGTAAAATATTTACCTGCTTATGGATTTTCTATTAAATATTGGTTATTCAATCAGAAATCAGCAAATATCATTTGGAAAATGCCGAAAATGAAGTAACTACTATCACAAAACATACCACTTATGGATTTTCTATTAAATATACTTTTAATTAAATTAATTAATTAATATAACACATTATATCAAGTATAAAATAGAAAGAAAACACCTTTTATTTCGAACAATATTGGTTATTGAGTTAGATATATGTAACAAATTACATTATTTCCACTAGGGTATACCCCTAACTCTATCATCCTTAACTTAGTAGCAATGGCATTGAACCTTCGGTAGTAATCTTTAAGGCATTCATCTCTCCCCTATCGAATATCATCAAGCAAGCTCACCCCTGCCCGGGTGTTTCTCAAAGCGAAAAACTAAGTCATAAACCCCATCATCAACTAATCCAAAGATTGGATCAAATTCATAGTGTAATTCTGGAACCATTTAATGTAGGCTCAGTGAAGGTGCCCGGCATAGATCTATATTTGGTTTCAACTGAGGCCTAAATCGCTTGCATCTGTATTTCATATATGACTATATGACCTTCTGGATCGGTCGATCAACCATAAGTCAATTTCGAGATCTGAAATCCCATGAGCAACGGAGCCCTCATAATACCAGTAGAAAATAGTTGGATGTTCTTGGCTTTCAATTCTACATAAGAACAAGATTTTTCTTCCCGAAGCTTTTGGACTTATTCAAATGGCTTTAATAATAATTTCTCTATGTTTCGGTTGCCACCGAGATGCAAGTGATCATTGGTTCAGTATTAGAGTTTCAGGATTTAGGCCAAGCCTTAACAGGCCCACCAAGGCTTATCCTTTTGGAGCTTAATGTTAAGGATCTTTCGGGTTGACAAGGTTATCTAAAAGCCATTGGTTCTAGCTTTAATTGCTATTTACTAAGCAAAATCAGCCTTAAGTCATCCTTAGTCATTTTTCGTTTGCTAGGTCTTTGTTTAACTATCGAGGGTTGAATTTCTTCGTTAATAACAGAAGAGACCCTTCTTTCCAAATTTTCAAATGTTTTCTTTAGTTCAACTTGGTAATCATCCATGCACATGGTGATATTTTCAATAAAAATAAGCATCATTTGACGAATTGTATCGGTGGAAAGTGGAGGTGCATATCCTCCGACAGTTGTTTGATTCACAATTTCCATTGATATTTCAAGAATATCTTCTTCAATTTTCGAAGATCGAGGATTCTTTTGTTGAGATGGTTTGGCCTTCATCTTCAAGTAGAAGATATAATAGAAATTAGGTAACAAGGAACAATATGTTGGAGCGGAGGTTGGATGGCTCTCCTTCTAGCGCCAAAAATGTAAATATGATTTTTCATAAGAAAATAACACCCCAAGTTTCTCCAAGAGAGTTCAAGAAGCAATAACATGAAAACAAGGTTTAGCCAGAGGCTAGATACCTAAGCCGAAAGAAGTAAGAAAATAGATGCCAAAAGTAAAGATGCGGAGAATTTATAGTGGTTGGAGAGCCTGTCCTTACATCTGTTATAGCTAAGTTTTGGATACTTTATCAAATAAGTTGTAAGTAGCTTTACAGGGTTTTGTTGGCACTGTCCCCCTTTAATGACTTTCAGTAAAAGCTTAAGTTTAAGAAAAATAGGATGGTTATAAATGAGTGAAAAGCATGTTGCCAGATTTTTTCGCGTTCAAACCGTCTTTATGGGGATCCATACCTTGTATTTATAGGCGATTTGCAGCTCTGTCATTGGCATAATCGTTATACTTAAATTGCAGACTTGACCCGCTCATAGGGCTAAGATTTGAACATGTGTCGACTTCTATTTGCTTTGTAGATTGACGCAAATGGCTGATGTGGCAGTTATATATATAGCTTGTGTAGTGACCTAAGATTTTTTGGTCATTTGAATTTGAAATATTTAATTAATTTTAAATATTGAAAATTTTATTTTATAAGTCAAAGTAGCTTATATTTCAAATATAGGGATTTAATGTGAATAAAAAAGATTTCGAAAGCTGATTTAAATTCTTTTTAAATAAGAATGAAGATATTAAACTTTTAAATTTGAACTAAAAGTAATTTGAATGGTTTTAATAATAATTCGTTTTAATTAACGTGTGAAAATAGCCTTTCGGGACACTATTTTAGATTTCAACGAAACTAGTGCCATTGGATCCGTAAAAGTGAATTATTGTATGTTAATGGATTTCATGATGATCAGACGTATCGTTTAGTCATGCGCGCTCGAAATGCGTAGAAATTAATTAAAGAAATTTAAATTAATATAATTTTATTTTGAAAGTTAACTTCTGTATATGATGGAATTAGAGCTCGAAACTAGTTCCATTGTGTTCGAAATGGGGATATTTAATATAGAACGCCAGGTGGCACGCCTAGTTGGAGTTCAAAATTTTTAGGGGTGAATAGTGTTTGGAAATTTTCTATAAAAGGACCTCGACATCCTCCATTTTGCAAAACCTTAAATTCAATAACCCTAGCAGCCACTAAAAGTCCTTCATCCAACGGCCGTCTTTGATCGGAGCCACCACTGGCTGATTTGGGCGATGACTCCAATTAGAGAAAAGCGCGGCTAGGTAAGATGAAGGCAACGACCGGTTGGATCATTGAACGGTGAAGCGAGGCAGCCAAAAATCGCCTATGACTGGTGCAGCTAGGGTTCGACTTTTCGACGTTGACATTAGCATCTAGGCGGTGGCGCTAGTAGGGATGGAAGCATCTTGGCTAGGTGCGTCAGTAACGTGGATGAAGTGGCGTGATATGGATGAGGGCGGTGGTGCAAGGTGATGTAAACGAAGGCGTCATGCTCAAGTTTGATGCGGCTTGGAGTGTATATGAGAGTGGATTAGATAAGATTAATAACTAGTGAGTGTAATTAATTAAAATAATTATAATTATTTAAATTTATGAATCTTATAAATTGTATAACTCTTTCATATGAGGTCCAAATCGAACATGGTCAGTTGCGTTAGGTTTGTATCGATGAATACTACATTATGGAGTTGGATTGGGGTAGTTTGGTGCTTGTAGAAATTTGTGCTAAAATCGAACATCCGTTTGATTTTAATTCAAATGGAACATTTTGGCAATAATTGGAATTTTGGTGAGTAAACTCACTTCTCTGGACCCACTTATATTTTATATAAGTGTGGATATTTTTTTTGATGCTTGTTTGTTGCTTGTTTGGATGATTTACTGTTTTATCAGTTCGTTTGGATTTATTCTTTCCCTTGGAGTGGATGACCTTTTATATATACCTGCATAGTAGCGGATGACCCATATTATATAATTATATATTGTATGAGATGTAGGGGGACTGGTTGGAGGGATCCAACAGGGTTCCTCACCACTATTGATTTTAATTTTCATATATATTGTGATATATGATTTGTTAGATGCCATATCTGATGATATGGACATGATTTTCCTTATCTAGTGCTACAGTAGCACTTGACCTTATTTTTGGTATTTCAAAATACTATAAAGTGAAGATTTTGATTTAAAAGGAATTTGAAGTGATTTTGAAATAACATATGTTTTAATAATTATTCTTGAACTATTAAAAGAAGAAGTTTATTTTAATTAAAATAAAAAGTATGGTTTTTGTTATTATAAACTAATAGTTTGTGAAATATGTTAAATAGAGATTTCTGAACTGTATTATAAAGGTTTTAAAAAAATTATTAAATAAGCCCATCTTTTATCATAAAGGAAATACAGTTTTAAAGAAAATAGAAATAGTTTGAAACAAATATTCCTGAAATGTTTTATATAAAATATTTATAAAAGTAATATTTTATAACCGAAGTAATCGATTTATAAACGAAGTTTTATATATATATTAAAAATGGATTTGTAATTGATATTTGATAAATAGATTTATAAATGGGATTTTATAAATAAATGAGAATATAAAGGAATGGATTTATAAATAGAATTTTATAAATAAAGAGATTTTATAAAGGGAAGTTTTATAAAATAGAAAGAAGAATTATAAACCTTGTTTTATAAATATGGAAATGATTTATGTTGAAATTTGATTGGATTTTTATAAAGGAAATACATTCATGTTTTAAAAGTTAAAATAATATTTTAATGGAATGTTTTGAAAGTGATATTTTCGGTGGAGTTAAATGGTTTTAAATGGTGATTTAAAATATACTAAGGGACAAAGATATAGATTTCAACATTTATTGTTGTGACAGATGTTTTCGAAGAAAAAGAAAGGACGGTATAGACTATAACACCGTTGTTATAGAAAGTGATTTCTGAAAGGAAGTGTTTTATATAGTATACAAGATTTATATAAATATAAATAGCTGAATCACTGTACCGTTGTTTTGGGTTGTCGTAACGATATTTTACGCAACATTTGTTTTGACCCAATAAAGCAAGTTTTGGAAAATATGAAGCTTTCGTCAAAAGATTTGTAAGTCTACTTATTATGGATTTAAGTATATGGAGATATTTTCTAAATGTTGAAAATGAAAAGGTTTGTGAATATATTTATACCATTGAAATAAGTATATGAAAATGTTTTCCAAATATCAAAAAATTTAAATAGTTTTGAGAATATATATTTTTAAAGATATTTTGAGATAAATATTTGGAAAGTGATTTATTTAATAAAAGACTAATTAAACAGGCCTAGCGACTGCTTGTGTGCTAGATTGTATTTTTGGCCATTTTTGGTTCCTTGACTTGATGTAGGAACTGATTAGTCGTGCACTTAGTATGAGGCCAATTGAGTAGGCTTGATTATCGCTTGGTGTTAAGAATGATCATTCAAGTAATGTGGAGTGACTATGGTACTCCAATCTACCAAGTTTTCTTCTTGGCCGAAGGATAGCAAGTTAAGAGTTGGAAATGTGATAAGTCTATAAGACTGGATTTCCATATGAGGTTGAGGGCCTCTTATCAATTATTTTTTCAGAGAAACCGGGATCGGATTTACCTGAAAACCACTTCAGACCAAAGTATTCGTTCGAAAGTGTAACATATGAGATTTTCGACCCTCGAAAATCGACAATAATACGTCCACTGTATTGCGTGCCGTGTCATCAAATACCGAAAAACCAGATTGTTAGGGAAAAAGAAGAAGGAAGAAGACAAGAAGAAACTAAACAACACAGAATCTTACAACGGAACAAATAATCTATAATATACAACAAATCTTTACACAAAAACAAACTGTAATATATGTATATACAGACATCAATCAGAGTATACTAACCTATTTCAGCCCGAACAGTTATAACAACATGTCCTTACAATTGCAGATAAATAAAACCAACAAACAAAACCCGGGAACACAAAAAATACGTTGATACGTCTTGGACCTTGAGCTTGTCTCCTTAGCTCCAAAGCATCCAAACTAAATCTGTAAATATACTCTGTAACAACCCGGCATTTCATACCCATTTGATTATCGTCTCTTGACGATTTAATCTGGTTGCTAATAGCTATTGGCATTTTAATCGAATTGAGATTCAGGGATAAAATTTTGTTAATCGCTATTTGGAATTTTTTTAAAAAGCAGTTGGAATTCTTTTTAAACTAAATGTTAAACGAGCTTTAACAAAATAAAAAAATTTGTTAAGTGTCGTTTGGGTTTGAATAATAATCTCGGCCCATGTTCTATTGTTTGAAGCCGTGATATCACTCAACCCCATTCCCTCTTTGTTCAGTAAAAAGAAAACCCGACCCCCTTTTTCTTTGCTTTTCTCATTCGAAACCTAAAACCATCGAAAGGAAATAATGGCTGCTCGATTCTCGTTCGTTCCTCCTTTCAAAAATTAGGGCTTCTTCAATCGTTCACTTCTGGAACCCGAAGGCGCCAATGTCAATGACTCCTTCAACTTGCTCGTGGCTGCTTCGACGTGCTCGTGCTCGATTGGGCTTTGGTTTAACTTCGTTCCTCTTCCTCATCGCTACAGCTTCGTCTTTCATTCGTGGCTAAGGTGAGTGTTCCCGGCACTCACATCTAATTCAAATGATTAGGCTCGTCTGCTTATTGTTTTCGTTGTCTTCGACACTGACATTGTTAGTGGTTGGGTTTGTTTCTCTGTTGCCTGTCACTGTTTTGAATTGGTGGTTTAATTTATCGCGGCATTGTTCGATTTTGTTCGTTGATGATGATTTTTGGCATTTGGGGTCGTGATGTTGTCAGTGATGATTGTTTGGGTTTAGCTTTTCTGTTCTTCACCGCAACATCAATGATGATTTTGGGTCTTCTATTTATAGAGTCTGATTTGATAAAACGTGATTTCCACGTTGTTGAGACTTTCCTATTTTACTCTTTGTATTTTTGGGAATTCCTTCTGTTTTACGGCTTTGATTTTTGATGCTTGACTCGGTCGACATTGTCGAACTCTGCTCTTACCATGTAGTCTGGTCATCATTGTTTGTTATTACTGCCCTTCTTTTTGCAGTTTGCATTTTGTTCCTCTGCATTTGTTCACTGTTTAGCTCAAACTCAAATGCTTATTGATCTTGTAGTATTCATGGGTCTGCATCTATGTCTGGTTGTCATTTGTGCTTGATACTGATGCATCTTCATCACTGACACTTAACACTAAGCTTGATCTCTGTTGTATATACTATGCACTCATTCCTCTACATTCATTAATGTTGTCCAGTCTTCGCCATCTCAGTGGTCTTTGGTGTTGAGTCATTTTGATTGACTATTGCATCATTTTGATGATGCTGTTCCTCTGTGATATATGTTATTCGACCACGGCATCGTCTTGGTTCGAACAGCTGCTGTTAGTCCATGGTTGTTTCACTAATTTCTCTGTATTCGAATTGAATTGTACTATGGCCTTTGGTCCTGTGTATGATAGTTGCACTATCCAGTTTACAGTGCATACTAGTTGTGCTTTGTTCATGTAGTTGTAGTTGAGGTTGTATTGTATCAAGTCTGATGTTCACTAGTGTATTTACTAGTAGTTGGGCATTCATGTACACTGATAGTCCATCCATGAGATCTTGATCATTAAACTTGATGCACTTGGACCCCTGTAGCTTAACTTCAGTCACTTGAACTTGTTCATGTTGTTCATTCTGACATCACCTCTGTTTTACTTGCACATCTCAGTTGAACTGCACTTGGTTCTACTTCATGATGTTCTCGAATTTGTCTTTATTACTGTATATGCCTGAACTGTTGATGACTTCTCTGCAGTTTTGTTTTTGTTCACACTGATTAGTTAAGCATGATTTAGGTGTAGCTGTTGTTCTTAAATCCTCACTTGTGTACATTGATGATGTGGAGCTACTTGTAACTTGATCATTTGTTGTTGACCCTGGATATCTCTGGTTACTGTTGTACTTACTAGTTCATCTGGACATGTATTTGTCGCCAGTTTCTTTTGCATGTTGAACTAACTCATGTAGACAGTGATCCCTTTGAACATTTAACTTCAGTCACTTGAACTTGTTCATGTTGTCATTCTTTGATCACTGCATAATTTTTAATGTTAGTTGCACCCCTTTGATTCGTTTCATGTTTGAACCATTGCCCAGATGACATTGTGGTGACTGCTGTTTAGTTGCAGCCTGCCCTTGTCTTTGTACCTATTTGCCACTGCAGTTTCATTGTGGTGGTTGTTCTGTATTCGTTTTGTATATTTTGACCAGATCTTGCTATCCAGTTGGGTTTGACACTTGAGTTGTCATTGTTTGACTGTTTAGTTTCCTGGTTAATCGTTAGTTACAACTGCAGTTTAATTGTGCAGTTGTTTTGGTGGCGAGGCAGTACACGCGTGCGTGTACTGCAGCCACACAGGATTGATAGACTTTAATTGGAATTTCTTTTGTTCTTGATTCATTGATCTGTTGCGTATTTCGTATGCCGTATTGGCGAGGCAGTACATGTTAGCGTGTACTGCAGCCAATCAGAATTGGTAATTTTGTGGTTTGCTAAATTATCTTCATCGATGATCTTTTTACTTATCTTTGATGAAATTTCGAATCTACTGATTTGTGGTTTAACACTGATATGTGTTATATTTATCGATATCCAATTCTCTTATTGAAGAGTTGGGTGTACGAGATTTCTAAGACTGTCGTCTATTTGATGTTTGATTATTATTGCTTCTGTGCATTAATAACTGAGTTTGAATTGGACTGACCCGTGTATTATTTTCTTTTGAATTTAATACTCGGGTCAGACCGAGTATTTACAGGTTGTAGATTTTTAGCTTTGGGTTGCTGCTAGAGCTATGAAGACTTTTCACATCTTTTGAAGTTGCCTTTGTCTTTTTGTAGTAATCTGTGTATTGATTAGGATGACATGTATTCATGTACATTAGTTGATAATGTATTTGTGTATATAACTTCCAGAGTCGACAGTTATAGTTGTATCATATATATTGTGTCAAATGTATTGTAACTGACATCAGTTATTATATATATATATATGAGACTTTTGTTCCATCTGTATTCCGCATTTATGTTATCTGTGTTATTTTTACATTCGTTGTCCTAAACTATTATAGCCACTATGTAGTAGCTTTGAGTTTGTATCGGTATGTCGGATTTCCTCTAAAAATGAAATGCATTTTTTACTATCTGACATATCGGTGCTCGCACAAAGCAATTACATGGATGGTCGCTCCTCAACAGCCTTATTCTCCGTGCTAGTTGACAACATTACACCGTAGTGTTCTTGGCTAGCGCGGGTATAGAGGTGGGGCGTCACATACTCGGTCTGACCCGAGCATTATAATGAAATAATACCGAATCGGTCTGGAAAACCAGCATGAGAAAACACACCCAGTTGAATTTTTATGTTTCAAAAATATTTTGAAATAAAGTTATCTCGTAAGACCACGATGCACATAAATACGGACGTGTTTTTACCTTAAAAAACAATTTCTATAGAAAATCCATTGATATTATAGTAATGTCCAAAGATCAAAGTAAAATATGAATATAGCTGAAATGCTTGCATCTCACGTTTCAACATAGTTGGGCACAACTAAGTCTGTACGGCGCTTATTGGAGAATAGATTTTATATAATGACTGGGATACTAGGGCACCGCCTTTCATGATGCGCCTCTAGATAAAATAACACCGAAGACCTCGCCAAGATCCCCTACCAACACATGACCGGCCTATCACTTGACTAGTAGTACCAAATATGATAATCCCTCCATTAATGGGCCCCGAAGCATACAAATGAGAGATAATATCGACTCTAAATAGGGATGATCATACCCTACTTGGAAGCGACCCACTTTGCCCTACTGCATATCCTATATTTTAGTCATTTACGGTTGATGAGGCTAGAGGCTACGTTTACCTTTTATATAGCACTTCCCACTTAAAATGCTAACACTGCCCTCCCGGCAACAATGCAATGCCAACATTCATCCACGCAAGTTGTCCAGGAGATGGACAAACTGAAGGCACAACTTCTACTACATCCATTTTGGAATCACCCAGAGGATTAGTAGCAAGCAGCCCTTGCACTTTAAAGAGCTCCGTCTTCAAATTCCATCATCTTCAAGATGTCTTCACTTCGAAACACTTAAGTTGGATCGAAGTGGTTTTCGGATAACATATCCAATCCTGATCTCTTTGGAACAACATCCGATAGTTTTCGTTAAACTTAACCCTATTTCTATATGAAATAAACAGTAAAAGATAAGAGTGGAGATCACCTCCTAATCATTAGTGGATGGATTTCCTTATCATTTGTCCTAGGAGAATGAAATGAGATTTATACGCACATTACAGCATCATCGGAGATGACTGTGTCATATAACTCACATGTTTCTCCTAGATATTTCCAAAGTTACGTTTTGGGTTCATATTTGATAGCTGGTTATTTAACTATCCACAACACTCATCTGAATCAGGGATTTATTTCAAAATGGAAAACCAACATTGCTTAAGCTCATATGTAACCACTAGCCTTCTTAATTAATCTTTTCATTAATTAAAATCACTCTGTAAATTACTTGTATAAAAATACCTTAATAAGGTATACCCACAGATCCCTATATTTTTAATACTTGGAAAAATATCCATATACTTATCTCAACGGTATAAGTATATTCACAAACGGAGGAAGATCCCTTTTTTACACGATTCTAAAACCATTCGTAAAACTCTTTTATAAATTTCTAAACCGATGTATAACTATTTTATAGATCTCAAAAACCATTTATTAACGTCTCTAAATCATTTCTCAAATCATTTATAAACTCCTTATAAATCCATAAGACTAATTATAAAACTCCTCTTATTGAACTATAAACTCATTTCTAAAATTCGTTTATAAATATCTAATCATTTACAAAACTCCCTTTATATATTGTAAATAATTTCTCTTAAGTCTCCAAAACATTTTGATTTCCTTTTACCAAATCATAAAACCACTTATAAACTTCTTTCTATACAAATATCCTTCCTTTAAGCCTCCAAATCCTTTTATAAAAACTCTTTTTATAAACCAAAGTCGGTTAATAAAGCTCTATTTATAAACGTTTCAAAACACTATTATATAATAATGTTTAAGAATAATAAGCATTTAAAATAATTAACAATTATTAACTTTATAACATCTTAAAAATAATAGTAAATAATTTCAAAACATTATCAAATAAACAACAATAATTAATCTTTACCATTATTATAAATAATAATAATGAATTTCCTAAACATTTTTAATAAATCATTATTATAAATTCCAAGCCATATTTATTTATTTAAATAATTAACTCCTTCAAAATATTAAAATATTGATAAATAACTTTAAAAACAATATTAAATATAAACAAATAACTTTAAAACGATATTAAGTATAAATAATCCTAAAAAATATTAATATAAATAAATTACTTAGAAAAGGTAGATAAGAGGTTGGAGTAAAACAGAAGTTAAATCCCTTTTAACAAAATATTTCTGAAACCCTAATTCGGATTTTAAAATCATTTCCTGTCTCAAAAACTAATTCCAACTCAAATGACAATTTAGTATTTTTAAAATACTAATTTAAGGCCAATAGCTACACAATGCTTATCGGTATCGATTATTGATTTTCTACCACTATAGGGGTTTAAGTTGAATATATAACAATGTCATAATCAATAAGGCCAACAATCAGGTTTGATATTCAAAAATCAATTAACAAGGATATTATTGAAAACAATTCAACAATGGCGAGGAATCCTCTTGGATCCCTCCAACCTGTTTCCCTGCATCACAATGCGCGCGCGCACACACACAAATATATATATATATATATATTTCAACACTTATATATAAATAAAAATCAACGGTGGTGAGGAATCCTGTTGGATCCCTCCAACTTGTCCCCCTGCATTATAAACAGTATATAATTATATAATATGGGTCATTCGCTACTAGGCGGGTATATATAAAAGATCATCCGCTCCAAGGGCAGAAATAAATCCAAACCAACTGATAAACTGTAAATCATCCAAACATCCAATCAACAATTTTTATCAATTATATAACGTACCGGTTAGCCAAAAAGGTGAGTTTAACTCAAAATTATTCCAGTTGTCGCCGAGACGTTCCGTTTTCGTCCGAGTTCAAACGACGTTTGAATTCAGCATGAAATTCAACTAGCTCCAATTTTCGCCAAACAAATTCCATATCGTAGATGACATCTATATGAGTGCAATGCATCATATGATGTCTGCATCCGACCTCGTATGCAAAAGTTATTGCATATAAGAAATCGATTAATTAAATTAACTAATAATTTATCATTAACTTAATTAATTAATTTTTTTAAACTAATTACCTACTCCATTCTTCCCTCCGCCAAATCCTCTCTCATACTCGAACCAACCAAGCGCCACTTCTTCTTTCCGCCGCCTCGCTCCATCACCGCGCGCCGCTCGACCACCGACGCTCCGCCTCCCTTCGAAGAACCCAACCCTACCGGCCTCACCTCCCCTAGTGATGCCGACGCCTAGAACGAACCCAAAAAACGCGGCCACGTCTATCTCCATTTGAACCCCAAATTCCACCGCCTCGCTTGACCAAACGCCACCAAACTTCACTGAAGCCTTGCCCTTGACGTCCTTTACGCTTCTCCTTTCAAGTCCAACACCTATAAATCATCCAAATCGTTGTAATCGAAGAAAGTTCGTTCGCCTTTCATCGATGAACTGCGACCACCCCACGACGAATGACGATGATCCAACCATTGAACGAGTCGAGTTCGATGTTGCGAACAATTCTCTAGTTGGTGACCTCGCATGAAAACGCATGGATTGGTCTCGATGATCCTCGACCGTTCGATGAGGTGAATTTTAAATTCAAAAAACTTCCAACCAATTCTATGATATGCACGCGGTATTTTATAAGATGAGAATGGCATGGCTGAACATTTGAGAGGTATGGGTTGAGTGAGGAGAAGTATGGTTAAGGCATGATGAATATGTATATTATTATATTCAAAATATCTAGCTCGATGCACCCAAAAATCTTGAACACCAAACGAGGTGTGCCGCCTAGTGTTCTATATGAAATACCCATATTTTGGACATAATGTGTGACGACCTGGATTTTTAGCGTCAAATAATTGAGTAATTAACTGATTTAGATAACGTTTGAATTATAAAATCGCTGGAGATGATAAATAAATAAATATCTCAATTAAAAATTTTAGTTATGAAAAATATGTGTGCTAGTGAGATACAAGTAGTAATAAAATGAGATAAGACAATAGAACAATAAAAATGAATACAGGTTTATATGATAATAAGAAAACAAGGCAAAGATAACATGTAAAGTGTACAAAAAAAGATAAGTATAAGCTTATAAAACAAGCCAAGTCTAATTAATGCAAGCATCAACATATCAATTCAGCCCCCATTTGAAGAAAAAATCTCTCCGACTAAGTATACAAAAAAATCTACATAGTACAAATAATATCTTGTACCTGTATACTTCAGCCTGAACACACTATCTTTTATATATATCATCATCTCCATTTCGATTCATAAAAACTGAGTAGCTTAGAAAAATAAGAGAGAGAAGCTTCAACCTGGAAAATTAAGCTCTGCAACCCAGAACAACATCTATTACAATCAAAAGTCAAGCAAGGAGATCAAACAAGAGGGAAATAAAAAAAACAAGATCAGGCTGTGTTCATCTCAAAACCCAAAAGCATCTCTGTTTAATTTTATACAAGGTGAGTAATCTCTGAATAAGAAAGTACAGTGAGCAACTTTCCTTTTTGAATCTAAAGATGCTATGATCTCTTGATGATATTGAAGCTGGCTGTATAAATGTGGATATGCAGGCATATCTGTGAGTGTATATATGTGTAAATTTGTATGCTTGTCTATTACAAGCAGTATATCTCTGTTTAAACACGCACAGACTAAGAACAACATAAATAATCTACAACTCCCCAAACATACATTTGTAAGTGATGATTTCTGGATGAAAATGGATTGTAATGGTGAATTTTTTTTAAAATCATTGCAAATGTTAAGGTTGAATAAGTTTCTCAAAAATGATAAAAATCAGTAATAATCCAAGATAATCAGAAATCAAGTATCTTAATTTTCGTTTTTGATTATACAATTAGATTCAAATTACAGACCAATGATTTTTGACAATTATTTCAAGATTTTTAAGCAAGTGATTGGCGAGTTATCTCGAATTTATTGAAATTGACATTATTGTCAAATTCCGACCGACGACGATGAACTGCTCGTTGAGCCCAAGTCTGGGGGTGGCTGAGGGGATGAGGATCATCAGAAAAATAGTAGGTAAATTATTAACCCACGGTGGCGACGACACGGCAACGTTTTAGGGTTTAAAACCCGGTTTTGCTCGTCGATGATGTAAGGGTTGTTCATCGTCTAGGTTGAATCGGACTGCTCGGGACTTGGGGGAATCGACGCGAGGGAGGTCATTGAAGCTTTGGCTAGAGTTGAACGGCCTCGGATGGCCTGAGACATCGGAGCATGATGTTTTTGGCGATCCTGTTAGTTCCAGTAGGTAGTAAATTGCTCGATTTTGTTCTGGCGATCGATACAAAGTTCTCGAGATCGATTTCATAGGTATGGGTTGTCGTTGACTTGCCGGAGGTGATGGCAATGGTCGGAGATTCTCCGACCATCCGTGCACGTGTACGCGAGCACGATCGAGATCGGTGATGTTGGGATCGTGTAGATGAGTTTTTGCTCGGTGAGGATCTCATATCATTTTGTTTTGGCTCGAGTGTTTTGCTTAAGCTCCTGGCTCGATCTAGAGTAAAGTATAATTAGGTTTACAAAGGTAGGAACGGGAGAATTATTTTCAGGGTTAAAATCTAAAACATAATATAGTAAATCGAGTTTTCAAAATCAATGTTTCAAAGAAAGATTTTAAATATAAATAACCAAGTTTTTATTTGGAATTTTGCTTTTAAAGTAAATAAGTTAAATAAGTTTCGAAGTGTTAAATGATAGATTAAATGCTTAAATTATTTTGTTTCCAAGTTTTCAATTGTATAGTTGAGTCCTAAATGTTCTCTAATGAGGTTGAATGTTATAATTAAGCATTTGATTGTAATAAAGAGTTTATCTTTAATTAATTTAAAGTTGTGATTTATTAAAGATAATTAATTAATGGAATTAATTATCATTTAATCATTTAATAAGATTAATAAAAGTTAATTAATTAGTGTCGATAATCAAAGGATAATTAGAATAAAAGTAATTAATAAATAGAAATGAATGTAATTGAGAATTAATTACTTGGTGTAATTAATTAAAAGATTAATTAATGAAATTAATAAAAGGGAAATCACTTAATGAAGTAATTAGAGGATCATAAATTAATAAAAGTAATTAAGGGATGCTTAATGTGAATGGTTAAAGAATAATTAATTTATGTAACTAATTAAGAATTAATTACTTATTGTAATTAAAGGATAATTAATCAAAATGAATAATTAAAAGGTGATTAATTAATTGGTTTGTAATGAGTTAATGTTAAGTAAGTGATTAAAGATTAGCAATTAATTTAATTAGAGATGAATTAAATTAATTTTGGAAGTGATCAATCTTGCTTATGAATGATTGAATGATGTAAATGCCTTGAATTGGTTGATATCTATGACATGAAATGTTTTGAGATAGGATATGATTAGGTGGACAGTGATAATGTAGTTATTTATTGATGATAAATTGCTATTTATAAGTGACATCCTATTTAAAGTTGAATTGTATTTCACTTGAATAGCTTGTGTTAAGATGACATTGGTTTCGAAGAGACCGGAGTTGGGTATTAATAAATACTCGAAACCACTTCGATTCTTTATAGATTGATATGTGAAATCAATAGGCTGGTATGGAATGATTTAAGTCAATTTGACCATTTAAGCTAAGTTTTGGTACTTAGAAATTAATGTGTGAAATAAGTGTTTTTTTGAGGAGAACGGTTGTGTAGCAGGGAGCTACACAGCCGATTAGTAATATATATAACCTTAACAAATTGTGAAATTTGTAAATTTGATTCGAGTTACCCCGGGTTTTATGTAAGTTTTGTGTTGTTGTATTCCATGTTAGATGGGTTTACTCACGCTGGTTTCCAGCCTGACTCGGGTGTTACTTTGATGTAATGCTCGGGTCAGACCGAGTATTATAGATTTTCAGGTAAGGACGTTCTAGAGCTCAGGAGACGAGCTGGATGGCAGGAACGTATGGAGTGTATTCCGCTGTGATATATTGTTATTTATCTGGGACAAGTTATTTTAACTGTCCAGTGATTGTGAAATGTTGTAACTCTGATGTATAAAAATGTAAATTAACTGATACAATTTTCCTTTGTATAACTGCTATTTATTTGATATTATATTTTGATCCGCTGCAAATGTGAGAATCTGTGTTGTGTTCTGTTTCTTCTTCTTCTATCTCTTTCTTCTTTTCCTAACTATCTGGAATTTTATGGGTCGGAAATTCCGGGTCGTTACACTTGGTATCAGAGCTAGGTTAAGCGAGAACCTTTGCTCTGGTGGGTGTACTCATAAGGATAGGGTCAATAGTACCCTAGAATGAGTTGAGTGTGTATATATATATGAGAGCGCACTTTTTATTTTCCTATATAAAGATTTTAAATGGTTTTAAAGGTAAATGATTTTATATAAAATTATATTTGATATATAAAGCAATATTTCTATTAAGGTAATTGGTTGTTAAATTATTGGAATTAAATTAAGAAGTAATAGAAATACAACCAAATTGAAATTAAATAAAGGTAAGTTTGAGATGGTTTCAAACTGAAATTTAATCTTGAATTTGGGGAAAAGTTTCAGAATAAGATATCAGTGAATTGGTTTCCAGATATGATAATCTTGGTTATTATCATAAATGATTGTTGTGTTTAATAATAAGATGTATATTAATGAGTAAGCAAAATGAAATGTTTTAGATAAGTATGACTTATAAATTGGGACTGATGATGATCTAGATTGTGGAGTTTTAAATCTAAGCCAGAAAATTTGGAATTTGTTTCAAATGTTAATAGAAATAATAAAGAGTATTATTCAGAATATTTTGAAGGTGATCATACTTTAAAATAAGAGTTGTTTGAAAGCATTAAAGGAAACTGTTGGAACTAAAACCAAAAGTGGTTTAAAATTTAAGGATAACTTAGTGTGTAAAGAAAATAATATGTGTATATGAGGAATATACACAATATCAAAAATGGGTTGAAATAAACTCTAAATGTTGAGTTTTAAATTTGGAATGAAATGTGATACCCAAGGTGATAAGTTTTTGAACTTATAAGATTATTAATGTGAATTTTAAAATTTGGAAGAGGAATCCAAATTGGGTAAGGTTGGTTGGATTAAGTAAATTGAATTTAACTTTGGGAAAGTTAAATAGTTTAACAAGCAACCTGAATTGGAAAATTCAAAATGAAATTGAAATTTAACTTGGGAAGTTTAATGGTTAATTTGAATTGGAAGTTTATGTGATCTCAAAATAGGTTTGAGATCTGGAAATTGAAAATGGATGGGTGTTTTAAAATAAATTGGATGATATCATCTTATTGTTATTAATAATCTCTAAATCGTGAATTGGATTTGTTTAAATGAATGAGAAATGAAGTGAGGCAATATAACCATAATTGAGATAAAAGGGAAATTAAACTTTAATTTGAAATTAAAGATATGGAATTACTTTGAACTGAAAATTTGAATAATTGAATTTGTAAATTAAAATTGTTTAAGAACTAGTTTCAAAACTGGAAGATAAAATTGGGTAATAAATTGAACTTTAAAGATAAAATTGTTTTGAACTCTTATTTGAACTTTGAAATAAGTTAAGTAAAGATAATTTAAAATGGAATTTTGAGAATAGAACTCAAAATTAAATTGTTTAAAGATTTGGATTATTAATAAAGGTTAATTTGATTTAAGGAGTTAAATCAACATTTGAAATTTAACTCGAATTTATATAATTCGAGGTGGTTGAAAGTTGAGATTTAGATTTCATTAGTTCAAATTGAATTTAGTTTGAATTAATTAGGATTGAAAATGGATAAGTTTAAAAATTCAAACGGAAAATTTGAATTGGATTAATTTGAAATAAAATCGAAGATTGAATGAGTTCAAATTCAAATGGGAATTGGGATTAGTTGATGTAGAAATTGAAATGATTTGAAATTGAAGTGGATTCAATTTGAAATTAGTCTAAATTAATTAGAATAATTTGGAACTGTAGTTAAAGTGAATAAGTTTAAAATCAAATGGAATTTGATTTGAAATTGGAAAGAAATTGAGGTTAATTCAACTTGATTTGGGGAATAAATCAAGCTCAAGGAAAATTTAAGTTATTCAAATTAGAATTGAGTCAATTTAAATGGAAGTGAAAATTTAAATTGAATTGGGATTGGAGATCGGGAATTGAACAGTTTGGTTCTGGACTATTTTCAAAATAAATTATTTTAATATAATTCTATTTTTCCAAGCTATTTACTATATACAATCTTTCATTTAAAAGCCCAAACTATTTTATACTTATTTTACAATTATTTTGGAACTATTTAACTATTTTATAACTGTTTTATAAACTAATTACTATCTTTCCACTATTTTATAACTAATTACTATCTTACAACTATTTGGCAATTATCTAAAATTTATATAACTATTTGACTATTTTCCAACTATTTTACAATTACTTAATTATTTTACAAATATTTTACAAACTAATAATTATTTTTCAACTACTTATTTATTTTAAAATTTTCCAAGCTATTTTCAAAATTTAAATTGGACAGAGTTCGAACTGTTTATGATTGAATATCCATTTAGGATAAGGATTAAAGTGATAATCCAATGGAATTGAAACAATTGTGATTATGTGGATAGAAATTAAAGGAAATGTGAATAGAAAGAGAAATTGATTTAGTTAATAATTGATGAAGATAAATACGTAGGATGTACGTATATTATTCTATTCGCATAGTGATTTGATCGAGATTCGAGCACAGAATTTCGAGAGAGTATTATCGATCCGATTTGGGATTTTTCACTCGATTTTCGACGGCGAACCTGGATATGGATTTTTGATTGGTTCTGGATATTCTCTATCATAGTTATGACTATGCATGGAGAATGACGATTTCTGATCAAGAAACTAGATCTGAGTCCGCACTAGGAAGTCGGGTGGACAATACTAGTTCGAAAGTGAAATTGTGTGATCGAGTGAGCGATCAGATTAATATTGCGTACGAA
Organism: Allium fistulosum; assembly: GCA_030737815.1. Taxonomy (NCBI): domain Eukaryota; kingdom Viridiplantae; phylum Streptophyta; class Magnoliopsida; order Asparagales; family Amaryllidaceae; genus Allium; species Allium fistulosum. The sequence continues at coordinate 405,042,605 of CM060908.1, read as the reverse complement.
TGATATGTGGACATCGTACGGATTTGAATAAAATGGATATTGAAAATTTGTGGATAAGAACTGTAAATGATTTTTGGAATTGAAAGTATATTTTGTGAAATATATGATGAAGTAAAGTGGAAATTGGATATTTCTATGGTAAAAATTTACTTTATGGAAATAAGTAATGTGGTTAATAACTTTATAAAGAGTAATCAAATTTGAATATTTGATAAACAAAGTTATATATCTGGTTATATATGGTAGACTCCCCTTGTTGAATCTATTGCCAGAAGAAAATGATTTTGAAAGTATTTGAAGTATAAAAGTGAATTTATACAAATATGAATTGATTAAAAGATTTTCCAAGATTATTATATATATGTATATAAAAAAAGGGGTTTTGTGAAAATGGTTTTTGGAAAAGGTTTTTGGAACCTATGGATTTCTAAAAAGGCTTTTGAATTTTTGAGAAAAATCAAATTTTGGAATTTGGAAAAGCCTAATATGAGAATTATCTATTTTGAGAATCGATTTTGTAAAGGAGATTTATATGTGATTAATACTAGGTGTATGATTTGGAAAATACTATATGTGTATAGTATAAAGTGTTTTGAAAGTGGCTTTGGGGAAAAAGGCGCTCCCTTGAATGAACTTCTCAGGAGTGCCACAGAGTGGCACTGCCTTGAGCCTCTAAGGGAGAGGTTCTAAAGTTGATCCTGTGAGGAGTCCGGACAAACTAGTTCCTGAGGATTATTTGGTAGCGAAAGTCGAGGGCGCTGATGCCTACAGGGGCATTTAGTTATGCTGTGACGACAGTGTAACTCGATGTCGCTGCGATCTACTGTGTGGACCATAGCGAAAATCGTATGGAGGATGAGTGCCAACAGTCTACACTTGATTTTGCCGGGATGGCAACGTAACATCGGTAGACTGCGATTTATGGTCAAGTGGAGGAGTTTCATTCTTTTGGCAGCGAAATTCGGTGGCGCTGATGCCAATAGTTATATGGGTTTTTGCTGTGATAGCAACGTAAGGCCCGGGTATAACTGCGATCTGTAGCGGGTTCCATGGCGTAATCGAGGGGCGCGGAGACCTACAGTTATCTATGGATTTTGCCAGGACGGCAACATAACCATCGAGTTAACTACGACCATGGATGGGGGTGATGATTTCCAGAGCATTCTCACCAAAGATATTTTCCCTATTTTCGAAAATGTTTTCCATATTTTCAATAAAATTATTTTCCAAATATTTTCACTAGGTGTTGAAAATGGGTCTACCAAGTACTTATAGATTTTCAGTCTTACGCCTGATCAACGTATGACCGAATTTCTGTGAGAACAAGGATGGACTGGTTGAGACAAAGTATTTTTATAAAAACTATTTTAGTAGTATTATATAGATTTAAAAAAAAATGTTTTAAAAATAATCAAAGAAATTTATCTGATTTTAAGCATCTTTATAAATGCTGGTTTCATTCCTTTTCGAGGACGAAAAGATTCAAAGGGGGAGGAATGTGACGGCCCGGATTTTTAGCGTCAAATAATTGAGTAATTAACTGATTTAGATAACGTTTGAATTATAAAATCGCTGGAGATGATAAATAAATAAATATCTCAATTAAAAATTTTAGTTATGAAAAATATGTGTGCTAGTGAGATACAAGTAGTAATAAAATGAGATAAGACAAAAGAACAATAAAAATGAATACAGGTTTATATGACAATATGAAAACAAGGCAAAGATAACATGTAAAGTGTACAAAAAAAAGATAAGTATAAGCTTATAAAAAAAGCCAAGTCTAATTAATGCAAGCATTAACATATCAATTCAGCCCCCATTTGAAAAAAATCTCTCCGACTAAGTATACAAAAAAATCTACATAGTACAAATAATATCTTGTACCTGTATACATCAACCTGAACACACTATCTTTTATATATATCATCATCTCCATTTCGATTCATAAAAACTGAGTAGCTTAAAAAAAAGAGAGAGAGAAGCTTCAACCTGGAAAATTAAACTCTACAACCCAGAACAACATCTATTACAATCAAGAGTCAAGTAAGGAGATAAAACAAGAGGGAAATAAAAAAAATAAGATCAGGCTGTGTTCATTTCAAAACCCAAAAGCATCTCTGTTTAATTTTATACAAGGTGAGTAATCTCTGAAATAAGAAAGTACAGTGAGCAACTTTCCTTTTTGAATCTAAAGATGCTATGATCTCTTGATGATATTGAAGCTGGTTGTATAAATGTGGATATGCAGGCATATCTGTGAGTGTATATATGTGTAAATTTGTATGCTTGTCTATTACAAGCAGTATATCTCTGTTTAAACACGCACAGACTAAGAACAACATAAATAATCTACACCTCCCCAAACAAACATTTGTAAGTGATGATTTCTAGATGAAAATGGATAGTAATGGTGATTTTTTTTTAAATCATTGAAAATGTTAAGGTTGAATAAGTTTCTCAAAAATCATAAAAATCAGTAATAATCCAAGATAATCAGAAAATCAAGTATCTTAATTTTCATTTTTGATTATACAATTAGATTCAAATTACAAACCAATGATTTTTGACAATTATTTCAAGATTTTTAAGCAAGTGATTGGCGAGTTATCTCGAATTTATTGAAATTGACATTATCGTCAAATTTTGACCAACGGCGACGAACTGCTCGTCGAGCCTAAGTCTGGGGGTGGCTGAGGGGATGGGGGTCATCAGAAAAATAGTAGGTAAATTATTAACCCATGGTGGCGACGGCGCAAACGTTTTAGGGTTTAAAACCCGGTTTTGCTCGTCGATGATGTAAGGGTTGTTCATCGTCTAGGTTGAATCGGACTGCACAGGACTTGGGGGTATCGACGCAAGGGAGGTCATTGAAGCTTTGGCCGGAGTTGAACGGCCTCGGATGGCCTGAGACGTCGGAGCGTGATGTTTTTGGCGATCCTGGTAGTTCCAGTAGGTAGTAAATTGCTCGATTTTGTTCTAGCGATCGATACAAAGTTCTGGAGATCGATTTCATAGGTATGGGTTGTCGTTGACTTGCCGAAGGTGATGCAATGGTCGGAGATTCTCCGACCATCCGTGAACGTGTACGCGAGCACGATCGGGATCGGTGATGTTGGGATCGTGTAGATGAGTTTTTGCTCGGTGAGGATCTCGTGTCGTTTTGTTTTGGCTCGAGGGTTTTGCTTAAGCTCCTGGCTCGATCTAGAGTAAAGTATAATCATGTTTACAAAGGCGGGAAGGGAGAATTATTTTTAGGGTTAAAATCTAAAACATAATCTAGTAAATCGAGTTTTCAAAATCAATGTTTCAAAGAAAGATTTTAAATATAAATAACCAAGTTTTTATTTGGAATTTGGCTTTTAAAGTAAATAAGTTAAATAAGTTTCAAAGTGTTAAATGATAGATTAAATGCTTAAATTATTTTGTTTCCAAGTTTTCAATTGTATAATTGAGTCCTAAATGTTCTCTAATGAGGTTGAATGTTATAATTAAGCATTTGATTGTAATAAAGAGTTTATCTTTAATTAATTTAAAGTTGTGATTTATTAAAGATAATTAATTAATGGAATTAATTATCAGTTAATCATTTAATAAGATTAATAAAAGTTAATTAATTGATGTCGATAATCAAAGGATAATTAGAATAAAAGTAATTAATAAATAGAAATGAATGTAATTGAGAATTAATTACTTGGTGTAATTAATTAAAAGATTAATTAATGAAATTAATAAAAGGGAAATCACTTAATGAAGTAATTAGAGGATCATAAATTAATAAAAGTAATTAAGGGATGATTAATGTGAATGGTTAAAGAATAATTAATTTATGTAACTAATTAAGAATTAATTACTTATTGTAATTAAAGGATAATTAATCAAAATGAATAATTAAAAAGTGATTAATTAATTGGTTTGTAATGAGTTAATGTTAAGTAAGTGATTAAAGATTAGCAATTAATTTAATTAGAGATGAATTAAATTAATTTTGGAAGTGATCAATCTTGCTTATGAATGATTGAATGATGTAAATGCCTTGAATTGGTTGATATCTCTGACATGAAATGTTTTGAGATAGGACATGATTAGCTGGACAGTGATAATGTAGTTATTTATCGATGATAAATTGCTATGTATAAGTGACATCCTATTTAAAGTTGAATTGTATTTCACTGGAATAGCTTGTGTAAAGATGACATTGGTTTCGAAGAGACCGGAGTTGGGTATTAATAAATACCCGAAACCACTTCGATTCTTTATAGATTGATATGTGAAATCAATAGGCTGGTATGGAATGATTTAAGTGAATTTGACCATTTAAGCTAAGTTTTGGTACTTAGAAATTAATGTGTGAAATAAGTGTTGTCCTTAACAAATTGTGAAATTTGTAAATTGATTCGAGTTACCCCGGGTTTTATGTAAGTTTTGTGCTGTTGTATTCCATGTTAGCTGGGTTTACTCACACTGGTTTCCAACCTGACCCGGATGTTACTTTGATGTAATGCTCGGGTCAGACCGAGTATTACAGACTTTCATGTAAGGACGTTCTGGAGCTCAGGAGACGAGCTGGATGGTAGGAACGTATGGAGTGTATTCCGCTGTGATATATTGTTATTTATCTGGGACAAGTTATTTTATCTGTCCAGTGATTGTGAAATGTTGTAACTCTGATGTATAAAAATGTAAATTAACTGATACAATTTTCCTTTGTATAACTGCTATTTATTTGATATTATATTTTGATCCGCTACGAATGTGAGAATCTGTGTTGTGTTCTGTTTCTTCTTCTTCTATCTCTTTCTTCTTTTCCTAACTATCTGGAATTTTCTGGGTTGGAAATTCCGGGTCGTTACATAATGGAACTACTCTCGAGACCTAATTCGATCATATACAGAAGATAGCTTTTCAAACCCAATTATATTATATTAATTTATATAATAAATTTATATGTGTTTCGAGCTTGCACGACCAAACGATACGCCCGATCCCCATGAAATTCATTTACATACATTAATTTATTGTTACGCTCCCGATGAAATTGCTTTCATCGAAATCCGAGACAGTGCTCCGGAAGGCTATTTTCACATGTTAATTAAAACGACTATTATAAAACAAGTTAAATCGCTTCTAAATCTAAATTCAAAAGTTTACTATCTTCATTCTTATTCAAATAGAATTTATATCAACTTCCAAAATTATTTTCATTCGCATAAAATTCAAGATTTAATTACTTAAACAATTTCAAATATTCAAATAACCATTATATTTGAAATTAAAGCTATTTATCTTAACTTTTCAATATTTAAAATCAATTAAATATTCCAATTTCAAATGACTAAAATTCTAGATCGTTACATTCTTCCCCCTTTAAAAGAATTTCGTCCTCGAAATTAACAAGTAAGAAAAATGTCCAAACCGATTAACTTTTCAAAACCAATTAGTTGAAATTGACTTCCAAATACTTTACGCCTTTAACTTTCAAAATCAATTTGTTGAAACTTTGCTATTACCTTTTCTACGTTTTTAAATTCATTCATAATTACTAACTAATACCATTCCAAGTTATAACTGAAAATCAAATTTTAGTTATCAAAAATCTCTTCAAAAAATTTCACCAACGTCTCCTTTGCGTGGACCAATCGAAATTTTTTACAATATATATATAGTCATAAATATACATCTCATCTTCAAGGATGAGGCATCCTGTAGGGAAAAATATAAAAATACGATATGTAATCTGAGATGTGTACCTTTTCTTAGTATTAGAAAACATATTCAATCAATATATAATGCGAAAGTGAGCTCCAAATGCAAAGCATACGCCATTCGCACCTACTAATCACTCAACAACCAATGAGAACAAGTATAGGGAAAATAGTATCAATATATAACTTGTGCTAATACAATAACTATTTGCAAATGTAACAAATGTAACCAAAGAAACCATCAAACAAATAATATCCATTCAATTAATTCATAACCATATCAGTTTACATTTTCTAATGTCAACATTTAATTTATTAGAGCCCGTACAATGTACGTATACCATCCGTACGCAAAACCATACCTGATCGCTCGTTCGATCACACAATTTCACTTCCGAAATAGTTTCGTTCACACAACCACTCCAGTGCGGACTCCAATCTGGTTCCTTGAATAGAAATTGTCATTCTCCTTGCATAGCCATATGCTATGATAGATAATTCCAGAATCAATCAAAAATCCATATTCAGTGTTCATCGTCAAAAATCGGGTGAAAAATTCTAACTCGAACCGATGCAAATCATCTTGAAATCATGTATTCGAATCTGGATCAAATAGTTATGCGAATAAAATAATATACGTACAACTTACGTTATTTATTTCAATTGTTTTCTCATTATTTTGATTCTTTTATTTACATTTACTTATAATCATTATTCACCTTGCTTTATTCATATTCATTTATTACTTGGTATATTTCTTTCAATACTAATGTCACTTAAGAACTATTCCATCAAATTTTACTACTATAAACATTTATATAAAACACAACTCATATTTACTTTCACTTTAGAACTTCAGTTCATATTCATTTTAAATCAATTTCAATTTCAATTAACTCATTTCGTTATTCAATTTTGTTAATTCATTCCAAATCACAATCAATTTCATTTCAAAAATCTTCTCATTTAACTTAACTTAGATTAAATTTCTTTTCAGAATTCATTTCATTTAACTTAACTTAGATTAAATTTCTTTTCAAAATTCATTTTATTTAACTTAAGTTAAATTTCATTTCAAATTTGTTTTTCTTAACATTCATATTCAACAATTTAAAACCTTGTTTAAACTTATTATTCCTTAATTTATAAGTTACAAAACTAATTTCTTATATTTCCAACAAAATACTTAGATAAAAAAATTTAGATTTTAAACACTATTTATATTTCAACTCTATTTTGAAATAATACGCAATATATATATATATATATCTTTTTGTAAAACAAACCATATTTGGGATTTAAATCAAAACTCCAATGGTAGCAATGTCTCTCTTGGAAACCCAAAAATGAATGTCAATGATGCTGTAATCATCATCGAAATTATTTTCCAACGATCGATGTGAATTCTGTGCTTTTTACCTCTTTTAAATTCCATTTTAAAATATTTCCAGTCAAAACATTTTCAAAACAATATCAATATTATTTCTTTAAAACGTTAAAAACAATTTCCAAAATCACGAGATTTTAAATTCTCAAATTCTCAGCTTTTAATCCTTTTTATTTAAAAATCATATTTATAATTCCCATATGTATAATTTCACTTTGGTTATATAAAACCATTTCTTAATTGTTCATCTTTATTTACATTATAATAATAACAACTTTTATCAGAACATAAACAACAAATGATAATAACCAAATATTATCATTCTCTAACAACAAAGCACACCATATATACTATAACAATTTCTGAAAAATTATTCCTTTATATAAATATAATCAAGGTAAAATTATTTCATTTATCCAATTCATAAACAATACCATGTTGAATTGCTCTGTTCAAGTGTTTAGAGACCCCTATCAATAACGTTAATTACTCGTATTGACCAGAATCCATTAGCCACTCAACATATCAACCAATATAATATAAAATATTTTTATATCACTAACAAATATTGCACTCATACATATGTACACTAAACTCATTCTAGGGTGCTACTGACCCTATCTCTAATGAGTAATCCCCCCTAAAGCCAAGGTTCTCGCTTAACATTCAGCTCTGATACCAAGTGTAACAACCGAGATTTTCGACCCTAAAAAATCGACACTAATATGTCCACTGTATTGCATGCCGAGAAATCGAATACGGGAAAACCTGATTGTTAGGGAAAAAGAAGAAGGAGGAAGACAAGAAGAAACCAAACAACATAAAATCTCACAGCGGATGAATAATCTATAATATACAACAAATCTTTACACAAAAGCAAACTATAATATACATATATACAGACATCAATCAGAGTATACTTACCTATTTCAGCCTGGACAGTTATAATAGCCTGTCCTTACAATCGTTGATAAATACAATCAACAAACTACACTCCAGAACACAAAGAAATACACATATACGTCTTTGACCTCTAGCTCGTCTCCTAAGCTCCAATGCATCTTACTAAATCTGTAAATATACTCAGTCTAACCCAAGCATTATAACAAAATAACACCTTAGTCGGTCTGCAAAATTAGCTTGAAAAAAAACACACCCAGTTGAATTTTTATGTTCCAAAATTCTTTTGAAATAAAGGTATCTCGTAAGACCACGCCGCACATAAACACGGAAGTGTTTTTACCTTACAATAACCAAAACAATTTCTATAGAAAATTCATTGTATTATAATAATGTCCAGGGAACAAAGTAAAATACGAATATAGCTGAAATGCTTACATCTCACGTTTCTGCATAGTTAGGCACACCTAAGTCCGTACGATGCTTATTGGAGAATAGATTCCATACAATCACTGAGCTACCGGGGTACCGCCCGTCATGGTGCATCGCTAGATAAAATAACACCGAGGACATTACACAGATCCCCTGTCAACATAGGACCGGCCTACCACTTGATTAGTAGTACTGAATATGATCACCCCTCCATTAATGGACCTTGAAGCATACAAATGAGAGATAATATCGACTTTAGATAAGGATGATCATACCCTACTTGGGAGCGACCCACTTAGCCCTGCTGCATCTCCCATATTTTAGTCATTCCCGGTTAATGAGGCTTGAGGCTACGTTTACCTTTTATATAGAACTTTTCACTTGGAATGCTAACACTGCCCTCCCAGCAACAATGTAATGCCATCATTCATCCATGCAGGTTGTCCAGGGGATGGACAAACCTAAGGCACTACTTTTACTACATCCATTTTGGAATTACACTCAGGATTAGTAGCAAGCAGCCCTTGCACTTTAAAGAGACCCGTCTTCAAATTCCATCATCTTCAAGATGTCTTCACTTCGAAATGCTTGAGTTGGATCGAAGTGGTTTTCGGATAACATATCCAATTTCGATCTCTTCGGAACAACATTCGATAGATTCCATTAAACTTAAACTCGGATCTTTAGGAAATAAACAGTCAAAGATAAGAGTGGAGATCACCTCCTAATCATTAGTGGATGGATTTCCTTAACATTTGTCCTAGGAGAATGAAACGAGATTTATACGTTAGAGATGACTGTGCCATATAACTCACGGTTTCTCCTAGATATTTCCAAAGTTACGTTTTAGGTCCATATTTGATAGTTGGTTATTTAACTATCCACGACACTCATCCAAATCGGGGATTTATTTCAAAAGGGAAAACCAACATTGGTTTAGCTCATAAGTAACCACTAGCCTCCCTAATTAACCTTTTCATTAATTAAAATCGCTCTGTAAATTACTTGTATATATCTTAACAAGATATACCCACACATCGCTATATTTTCAGTACTTGAAAAAACATACATATACTCATCTCAATGGTATAAATATATTCACAAACGGAGGAAGATTCCTTTTTTCCATGATTCTAAAACCATTTATAAAACTCTTTTATAAATTTCTAAACCCATGTTTCACTAATTTATAAATCTCAAAAACCATTTATAAACGTCTTTAAATCATTTCTCAAATCATTTATAAACTCCTTATAAATCCATAAGACTAATTATAAAACTCCTCTTATTGAACTATAAACTCATTTCTAAAATTCATTTATAAATATCTAATCATTTACAAAACTCCCTTTATACATTGCAAACAATTTCTGTTAAGTCTCCAAAACATTTTGATTTCCTTTTACCAAATCCTAAAACCATTTATAAACTTCTTTCTATGCATTATAAATATCCTTCCTTCAAGCCCCCAAATTCTTTTATAAAAACTCTTCTTATAAACCCAAGTCGGTTAATAAAACTCTATTTATTAATCTTTAAACATTTATAAATAAATAAATAATGATCATTTATTTCAAAACCATTATTATATAATAATATTTCATAATAATAAACATATAAAATAATTAATAATTATTAACTTCAAAACATCTTAAAAATAATAATAAATAGTTTCAAAACATTGTTAAATAAATTTGAATAATTAATCTTTACCATTATTATAAATAGTAGTAATGAATTTCCAAAACATTTTTAATAAATAATTATTATAAATTCCAAACCATATTTATTTATTTAAATAAATAACTATTTAAAAATATTAAAATATTGATAAATAATTTTAAAAACAATATTAAATATAAACAAATAACTTTAAAATGATATTAAGTATAAACAATCTTAAAACAATATTAATATAAATAAATTATTTAGAAAAGGCAGATAAAAGGTTGGACTAAAATAGAAGTTAAATCCCTAAAAACAAAATATTTTTGAAACTCAAATTCAGATTTTAAAATCGTTTCCTGTCTCAAAAACCAATTCCAACTCAAATGGCAATTTATAGTATTTTTAAAATACTAATTTGAGGTCAATAGCTACCCACGTCTAACTAGTATCGATTATTGATTTTCTACAATTACGGAGTTTTAAATTGAATATATAACAATGTCATAATCAATAGGGCCAACAATCAGGTTTGATATTCAAAAATCATTTAACAAGAATATTATTGAAAACAATTCAACGATGGCGAGGAATCTTGTTAGATCCCTCCAACCTGTTCCCCCTGCATCACACACACACACGCACACATATATCAATACATATATATAAATAAATAAAAATCAACGGCGGTGAGGAATCCTATTTGATCCCTCAACCTATCCCCCTACATCACAAACAATATATGATTATGTAATATGGGTCATCCGCTACTAGGCGGGTATATATAAAAGGACATTCGCTCTAGGGGCGGAAATAATCCTAACAAACTCATAAAACAGTAAATCATACAAACATCCAATCAACCATTTTTATCAATTATATAAAGTACTGGTTAACCAAAAAGTTGAGTTTAACTCACAATTATTCTAGTTGTCGCCGAGATGTTCCGTTTTCGTCCGAATTTGAATGACTTTCAAATTCAGGGAGAAATTTAATTAGCTCCAATTGTCACCAAACAAATTACATATGGTAGATGACGTCCATAAGAGTGCAACACAAAAAACAGTGTCTGAATCTGACATTGTACGTAAAAGTTATTGCATATATAAGAAATTGATTAATTAAATTAACTAATAATTTATCATTATCTTAATTAATTATTTTTTTAAAACTAATTACCTACTCTAATCTTCTCTCCCCCTAATCCTCTCTCATTCTCGAACCAACCAGGCACTGCTTCATTTTGCTATTGTCACCGCCTCGCTCCACCATCGCTCACCGCTCAACCATCGAATTTCCGCCTCCCTCCGAAGAACCCAACCCTACCAGCCTCACCTCCCCTAATGCCACCGATGCCTAGAACGAACCCAAAAAACGCAGCCACATCCATCTCCATTCGAACCCCAAGTTCCACCACCACGCTTGACTAAACGCCACCAAACATCACTAGAGCCTTCCCCTTGACATCCTTTACGCTTCTCCTTTCGAGTCCAACGGCTAAAAATCATCCAAATTGCGGTAATCGAAGAAAGTTTGTTCACCATTCATCGATGAACTGCGACCACCTTATGAAAAATGATGACGATCCAACCTTTGAACGAATCGAGTTCGATGTTGCGAACAATTCTCTAGTTGGCGACCTCGCCTGAAAATGCATGGATTGGTCCCGATGATCCTCGACGGTCCGATGAGGTGAAGTTTAAATTCAAAAATTTTCCAACCAGTTCTCTGATATGCATGTGGTTTTTTATAAGATGAGAATGGTATGGCTGAACGTGTAAGAGGTATGGGTTGAGTGAGGAGAAGTATCGTTAAGGCATGATGAATATATATATATTATTATATTCAAAATATCAAGCTCGATGCACTCAAAAATCTCAGACCCCAAACGAATATGCCACCTGGCATTTTATATGGAATACTCCTATTTCAAACATAATGGAACTAGCCTTAAGACATAATTCGATAATATACAGAAGACGATCGTATACAGAAGATAGCTTTTCAAACCCAATTATATTATATTAATTTCTATAATAAATTTATATGCGTTTCGAGCTTGCGCGAACAAACGATACACCCGATCCCCATGAAATTCATTAACATACAATAATTTATTATTACGGTCCTAATGAAACTGGTTTCGTCGAAATCCAAGATAGTGCCCCGGAAGACTATTTTCACACGTTAATTAAAACGATTATTATAAAACAAGTTTAATCGCTTTTAAATTCAAATTCAAAAGTTTACTATCTTCATTCTTCTTTAAATAGAATTTAAATCAACTTCCAAAATTATTTTCATTCACATAAAATTCAAGATTTAATTACTTAAACAATTTCAAATATTCAAATAACCATTATATTTGAAATTCAAGCTATTTAACTTAACTTTTCAATATTTAAAATCAATTAAATATTCCAATTTCAAATGACTGAAATTCTGGGTCGTTACACAAAGTATAGATTTATTAAAGATGATGATTTATGAAGATGCTTCATGATGAAGGGCTGCTTGCCACTATCCCCGCAATTTCATATTACATATATATGCTGGTCGTAGTGCTTCATTCTGAAAATCTTCGATGCAAGGACTGCTCGCTACTAATCCTAGGGTTTATTCCCAATAGGATGTAGTTGGAGAGTACCTTCAGTTTGTCCTATTCCTAGACAACTATATGGAAGAATGTCTGACATTGCATTTCTAAGACCACATACATTGATTTTTACAAATGTACATCTGTTTGGTGATGTAGGAGATAACCCCTCTTACACTTAACACCCTTCTCTGAGACTTACAAGCTCAGAGGTTGTACTTTTGTTGAAATTAATTAGTGTATTGTTGGTAATGGCAATGTGACTTCAAAGTGGGATTTGTTGCTTTGTGAAAGGTAATACGTTACCTTAGGCCTCGCACATCGAGAATGACAAAAAACAGGGTAGTTGCGGCAGGGCTATGTGGGTTGCTCCCTTTAGGATATGGTCATCACCTTTCTAGATTATCCTCTATATATCGGGTATCTTGTGTATCCTTGTAGCTACGGATAGGTCGGGAACAACTGGGGTGATGGGATATTCGGTACTATCTGTGGTAAAGGTAGGCCAGTTCTGTGTTGGTAGAGGTTGGAGCCTTAGGTGCATCCCTATAAAGATGTACTATCGGAAGTTAGTCCCTTACCTTGTCATTGTATCTAATCCATTCTCCAATACGAGCCTTTACGGTTCTAGTTGTAAACCTATTATGCTAAAATTTAACAAATGTAACAATTTCGACTATGATTAATATATATTTGTATCCCAGACCTATTATAATATTAGAAGATTTGATATGAAATGTTTTGGTTATTGTAAGGTAAAAACCGTCCGTGTTTATATGCGGTGTGGTCTTACGAGATACCTTTGTTTTTGAAAAGTTTTTATAACTTTAAAATTCAATTGAGATGTGTTTTCTCATGCTGGTTTACCAGACTGATCCAGACGTTGTTTCCTTCCAATGCTCGGGTGAGACCGAGTATATTTATAGATTCAATTTGGATGCTTTAGAGCTTCCGAAGATGAGCAGGAGGTCTTCAAGTTGTATTCATGTATATGTTTATTTTCCGCTGCATTGGTTGTCTAAATTATCAGCATTTGTGAGGATAGATTGTTATAACTGTCCAGGTTGATGATTAGTTATCTGTGTACTCTAATTTGATGTATGTATTTTACAGTTTCTCTTTTGTAAAGATCATTGATATTATATTATATATTATTCTGCTGCGTTGTGAGATTATGTGTTGTTTGGTTTTCTTTCTCTCTTCTCTCTTCTCTTCTTTCTTCTTTCTTTTCCCTAACTATTCGTCTTTTTTTTCAATTCGAGTTGGACATGTGTGGTGTATTATCAGCTTGAAATATGCGGAATTGCGGTCGTTGCAGTTGGTATTAGAGCTTAGGTTAGCAAATGCCTTGGCTTTGGCGGCGTACTCATTATAGATAGGGTCAGTATCACCTTAGAATGAGTTTGAGTATGTGTATGTTTGTGTGTGTGTGTATATATATATATGAGCGCATATTTGTTATTGATATAAAAATGTTTTATACTATGTTGGTTGATATGTTGAGTGGTTTATGGATTCTGGTCAATATGAGTAATTAACTTATTGATAGGGATCTATATACACTTGAACATAGCAATTCGACATAGTATTGTTTTGAAATTGGGTAAATGAAATAATTTTACCTTGATTATATTTGTATATAAAGGAATATTTTTTCAGAAATTATTATAGTTATATATGGTATGTTGGTTGGATTTAAGGTATAATGTTAATAAAAGTTGTTTATTATAATCTAAACAAAGGTAAACATTTGTAAAATGAGTTATATGAGAAAGTGAATTTATAAATTTGAATTCTAGAGTATTGATTATAATTAAAATAATCAATATTTGTGAAATGATATTATATAAGAAATGAAATTGTATAAGTATATTTATAAATATGGGTTATAAATAAAAATGGATTAAAAAAAAGAAATTAAGAATTTAAATCCCGGTGATTTTGAAAATGATTTTTCAAAGGATTTAAAAGAAATAATAATAGCATTATTTTGAAAGGATTTGAAAGGGATAAAACCACCAAACTCACTTCGTTCACTAGAAAATAATTCGGGTGATGTTGTAGTATCATCGGTGTTCATTTTCGAGTTTCTAAGTGACCGATTTCTACCATAGTGATTTGCTATAAAAGTTAGTTTTGGTAAAATAAAATTTTGTTTTGGCATACAAAGATTGTTTTAGATTTCAAATGTATGATTTGATATACAAAGGAGTTGTGAATATATTATGATTTCAAAATGTTTTGAATTCTGAAAATTTTCATTTAAGTGTTTTGTGAAAATATAAGAAAATAATTTTTTTTAACTTATAAGTTGAAAAATAGTTAGTTAAAATAAATTTTAAATTTGTTAAATATTCTGGTTAAGTAAGGCAAATTGGAAACTTTATACACTCTAAGGACATATAAGAGTGTGAAATGAATAAAAACTTAAGTCGTAAAGTGATTATATATCCACAAGTTGTAATGATAGAATGTAGATGAACCTAAGTAAGGATTTATAAAATTATAAGTAGATAAGTTTGTATAACTTATAAATTTGAGAAAATGGAAAGTAAAACCAAATTTTAAAAAATGATTAAACATTTTGGTTAACAAAAGAAAATATAAAATTGAGCTATGAAATGAAATTTAACTTAAGTAAAGTTAAATGAAATTGATTATGATTTAAAATGGATATGAACTTAAGCTTGGAAGTGATAATAAAAATAAGTTGTGTTGTATAAAATGGTTATACTAAGCTTAAGTAATGATTTTATGGAATGGTTCCTAAGTGATATTAGCATTAAAAGAAATATACCAAGAATGAAATGAATGTGAATAAATATAATTTGGTATAGTTAAGAAACCAATTGTAATAAATACGTAAGTTGTATGTGTGTCATTTTATTCGTATAACTATTTGATCTAGATTCGAGCACATGTTTTCGAGGTGCTTTACACTGATCCGAGTTAGGATTATTCACTCGATTCTTGAAGGCGAACACCGGATACAGATTTTTGATTTTTTCTGAAATTCTCTATCATTGTATATGACTATGCAAGGAGAATGACAGTTTCTAATCAAGGATCTGCACTAGAGAAGTCAAGTGAGCGATACTAGTTTGGAAGTGAAATTGTTTGATCGAAAGAGCGATCAGATTTTATATTGCATACGGATGGTCTATGGACATCTTACGGGCTTTGGTATGATTGTATGCTATGTTTGGTTAACTTTGTTTACTAGTAATTGTAAACACTATTAAGGATGCGTGATGGTTTCTTTGGTTTCATATGGTGGTTATATTAGTCTATCTTATATAGTGATTTTACTTTCCATATACATGTTCTCATTTGTTGCTAAGTGCTTAGTAGGTACCAATGGTGTATGCTTCGCATTTGGAGCTCGCTTTCACATTATATTAATTGTATATGCTTGCTAACATTAAGAAAAGGTACACATCTCGGATTACATATCGCATTTTATGTTTTCCCTATGGGATACCTCATCCTTGAGACGAGATGTATATTATATATATATTGTAAATTTTCCGATCGAGCCGCGCAAAGGAGATGCTGGCGAAATTTTCCGTAAATTTAAGGCGTTAGAATTTTTTTAGAATTTTGAGAAATGTTGATAACTAGAATTAGATTTTTTTGTTATAACTTGGAATGATATTAGTTGGCATCAGTGAATGAATTTAAAGACTTAGAAAATTTTATAATCTATTTCAACTAATTGATTTTGGATAGTCAACGAGTTTTATGGTATTTTTCTTACCTTGGAAATTTCGAGGACGAAATTCTTTTACGGAGGGAAGTCTGTAACGACCCAGGATTTTGGTCATTTGAATTTGAAATATTTAATTTTGAAAATTTTATTTTATAAGTCAAAACATCTTAAATTTCAAATATAGGTATTTAATGTGAATAAAAATGATTTCGAAAGCTGATTTAAATTCTGTTTAAATAAGAATGAAGATAGTAAACTTTTATATTTGAATTAAAAGTGATTTGAATGGTTTTAATAATAATTCGATTTAATTAACGTGTGAAAATAGTATTCCGGGGCACCGTCTTGGATTTTAACAAAACTAGTGTCATTGGATCCGTAATAGTGAATTATTGTGTGTTAATGAATTTCATGGCAATCGGAAGTATCGTTTAGTCGTGTGAGCTCGAAACGCATAAAAATTAATTAAAGGAATTTAAATCAATATAATTTGATTTTCAAAGTTAACTTCTGTATGTGATGGAATTAGGCCTTGATGCTGTTCCATTGTGTTCGGAATGGAGGTATTTAGTATAGAATGCTAGGCAGCACGCCTCATTTGGAATTTGTAATTTTTAGGGTTGAATAGTGTTTGAAAATTTTCTATGAAAGGACCTCAACATCCTTCATTTTGCAAAACCCTAAATTCAATAACCCTAGCCACTATTAAAAGTCTTTCATCCAACGACAATCTTTGATCGGAGCCATGACAGGCCAATTTGGGCAATGACTCCAACTAGAGAAAGGTGCTGCTAGGTGAGATAAAGGCAACAACCGGTTGGATTGTCGAATGGCGAAGCGAGGCAGCCAGAATTCTCCTGTGACTGGCACAGCTAGGGTTCGACTTTTCGATGTCGATGTTGCATCTGGGCGACGGCGCTGGTGGGGATGGAAGCATCTTGGCCAGGCGCATCAGCGGCATGGATGCGGTGGCGCGCTATGGACGAGTGCGACGGTGTGAGCTGATGTAAGCGAAGGCATCATGCTCGAGTTTAATGTGGCCTGGAGCGTATACGAGAGTGGATTAGGTAGGATTAATAACTAGTGATTGTAATTAATTAAAATAATCATAATTATATAAATTTTAGAATCTTATAAATTGTATAACTCTTTCATATGAGGTCCAAATCAAACACAGTCAGTCACATTAGGTTTGTGTCGACGAATGCTACGTTATGGAGTTAGATTAGGGTAGTTTGGAGTTTGTAGGAATTTATGGGAAAATCAAACGTTCGTTCGATTTTAAATCAAAACGGAATGCTTTGGCAATAACTGGAATTTTGGTAAGTTAACTCACCTCTCTGGACCCACTTATATTTTATATAAGTGCAGATATCCTTATCGATGCTTGTTTGTTGCTTATTTGGATGATTAACCGTTTTGTCAGTTGGTTTGAATTTATTCCCGCCCTTGGAGCAGATGACCTTTTATATGTGCCCGCCTAGTAGCGGATGACCCATATTATATAATTATATATTGTATGTGATACAAGGGGATACGTTGGAGGGATCCAATGGGATTCTTCACAACTGCTGGTTTTACTTTTCATATATATTATGATATATGATTTGTTGGATGCCATATTTGATGACATGGACATGATTTTGCTTATTTAGTGCTATAGTAGCACTTGGCCTTATTTTTGGTACTTTGAAATGCTATAAAGTGAAGATTTTGATTCAAAAGGATTTTAAAGTAATTTTGAAATAACATGTGTTTTTAATAATTGTTCTTGAATTGTTAAAAGAAGGAGTTTATTTTAAATAAAATAAAAGGTATGATTTTTGGTTTTATAAGCTGATAGTTTATGAAATATGTTAAATAGATATTTTTGAACTATATTATAAAGGTTTTAAAAAACTTAATAAATAAGCCCATCTTTTATTATAAACGAAATATAGTTTTATAGAAGATAGAAATAATTTGAAACAAATATTTATGAAATGGTTTATATAAAAGATTTATAAAAGTAATATTTTATGAATAAAGTGATAGATCTATAAACGGAGTTTTATAAATATTAAAAATGGATTTGTAATTGATATTTGGTAAATAGATTTATAAATGGAATTTTATAAATAAATGAGATTTATAAAGGAATGGATTTATAAATAGAATTTTATAAATAAAGAGATTTTATAAAGGGAAGTTTTGTAAAATAGAAAGAAGATTTATAAACCTTATTTTATAAATATGGAAATGATTTATGATTTAATATGGATTTTTATAAAGGAAATACATTCATGTTTTAAAAGTTAAAATAATATTTTAAAGGAATCTTTTGGAAGTGATATTTCCGATGGAGTTAAATGGTTTTAAAAGGTGATTTTAAATGTACTAAGTGATGAAGAAATAGATTTCAACATTTATTGCTGTGATAGATGTTTTCGAAAAAAAGCAAGGAAGACATAGACTATAACACTATTGTTATAGTAAGTGATTTCCGAAAGGAAGTGTTTTATATAGTATACAAGATTTATATAAATATAAATTGTCGAATCCTTATACTATTGTTTTGGGTTGTCGTAACGATGTTTTACGCAACATTCGTTTTGACCCAATAATGCATGTTTTGGAAAATATGAAGCTTTCCTCAAAAGATTTGTAAATCTACTTATTACGGATTTATGTATATGGAAATATTTTCTAAGTGTTGAAAATGAAATGGTTTGTGAATATACTTATACCATTGAAATAAGTATATCGAAATGTTTTCCAAATATCAAAAAATTAAAATAGTTTTAAGAACATAACTTTTTAAAGATATTTTGAGATAAATATTTTGAAGGTGATTTATTTAATAAAAGACTAATTAAACAGGCCCAGTAACTTCGTATGTGCTAGATTGTATTTTTAGCCCTTTTTTGGTTCCTTGACTTGATGTCGAAACTAATTAGTAGTGCACTTAGTACAAGGCCAACTGAGTAGGATTGATTATTATTTGGTGTTAAGAATGATGATTCGAGTAGGGCAAATTAACTATGTACTCCAATCTACCGAGCTTCCTTCTTGGCCGAAGGATAGCAAGTTCAGAGTCGGAAACATGATAAGTCTACGAGACTTGATTTCCATATGAGGTTGAGGGCCTCTTATCGATTATTGATCCAGAGAGAACGGGATCAGATTTTTCCAAAAACCACTTCGGACCAGCGTATGCATTCGATAGTCCAGATTTGTTGAAGATGATGATTTTTGAAGAAAGAGATCTTCATGATAAAGGGCTGCTTGCCACTAGCCCACGATTCCATATTATATATATAGTGGTCGTAGTGCTTCATTCTAAAAATCTTCGATGCAAGGACTGCTTGCTATTAATCCTAAGGTTGATTCCTGATAGGATGTAGTAAGAGAGTACCTTCGGTTTGTCCTGTTCCTGGACAACTTGTATGGACGAATGTTTGACATTGCATTTGTAAGACCGTGTACATTGATTTTTATAAACGTACATCTGTTTTTTGGTATAGGAGGTAACCCCTCTTGCACTTAACACCCTTCTCTAAGACGTATGCGTCCAGAGGTTCTACTTTTATGGAAATCAATTAGCGTGTTGTTGGAAATGGCAGTATGGCATTCAAATTAGGATTTGTTTCTTTGTGTAAGGTAATACGTTATCTTAGGCCTCATACACTGGGATTGATAAAAAAGGGTAGATGCAGTAGGGCTATATGGGTCACTCCCATTAGGATATGGTCATCACCTTTCTAGATTACCGTCTATATATCGGGTATGTTGTGTATTCTTGTAGCCATGGATAGATCGAGAACAACCGAGGTGATGGGATATTCGGTACTATCTACAGTAAAGGTAGGCCAGTTCTGTGTTGGTAGAGGTTGGAGCCACCGGTGCATCCCTCTAGAGATGTAATGTTGGAAGGTAGTCCCTTACCTTGTCATTGTATGGAATCCATTCTCCAATACGAGCCTTTACGGTTTTAGTTGTAAACCTATTATGCTGGAATTTAATAAATGTAACAATTTTGGCTATGATTAATATGTATTTGTATCTTAGACACTATTAGAATATCAGAAGATTTGATATGAATTATTTTGGTTATCGTAAGGTAAAAATCCATCCTTGTTTATGTGCGCACGGTCTTACGTGATACCTTTGTTTTTGACAATTTTTTATTACTTTAAAATTCAATTGAGATGTGTTTTCTCATGCTGGTTTGCCAGACTGATACAGGCGTTATTCCTTCCAATGCTTGAGTCAGACCGGGTATATTTACAGATTCATTTTGGATGCTTTGGAGCTTTTGAAGACGAGCTAGAGGTCTTCAAGTCGTATCCATGTATATGTTTATTTTCCACTGCATTGGTTATTTAAGTTATCTGCATTTGTGAGGACAGATTGTTTTAACTATCCAGGCTGATGATTAGTTATTTGTGTACTCTGATTTGATGTATGTATATTATAGTTTCTCTTTTGTAAAGATCATTGATATTATATTATATGTTGTTCCGCTGCGTTGTGAGATTCTTGTTGTTTGATTTTCTTTCTCTCTTCTCACTTCTCTTTTCTATTCTTTCTTCTTACTTCTTTCTTTCTCCTAATTATTCGCCTTTTCGTTCAATTCAAGTTGGACATATGGGGTTTATTATCAACTTGAAATGTGTGGAATTGTGGGTCGTTACAGCTTGGGGCGTTGTAGCTTTGTATAAGATTTAGGCTATTCAAGTCATTGATGTAGATGGAGGCTATATTAACCGTTGATCTTGATTACATATTGAGGCATTTTAGGCCTTGACTAGAAGCAACTTCGGCTTTGTATGTTATATTAGGAGCCATCGGCCTATATACTGTGTTATGGCTGCTTGGAGTCATTTCTTTAGGTAATGATCATAGAAGGGTCTTGGTATATGATCTTAAGGTAGTACATAGCCTCAGAACCATAACATGATTTGATGCTTTAGACTTTTGGTTGAAGTCCCACCTTGAGGCCTATGCTTTTAGTTAGATGCTAGCCTTGTAGCATATACATTCGGCTATAGATCGGCTGGGTAACCATTAATTTTAGGGTGGTTTGACTTGAGTTACATTACCATGCGTTAGGCCATTATCCTTTGGACATTGTCTGGGTATTTAATTCTTATGAGAAACTATATACATAATAGAGCTTTCAAGCTTAAGCTGAAGAGTTGGAACTCTTGATATTCATTCTTAGTTGTTGTGTATAACAAAGTAAAAATTATGGTATAAAATTCTCATTTCTTTACATTGTGATTCACAGTCCGCTATTGGAATTGTAAAGAATAGTGTGTATAATGAATAAGAAAGTACATCCGTGTCAGACATAAAGCGGTTAAGAAACTTTTGAAGGAAGGAGTGATTTATGTTGGAATATGTAAGATCGAAAATAACTTGGCAGACATGCTAATGAATGGATGTTAAGAAATGCGGTCCTTGAATCTTCAAATGGAATGGGCCTCAGGCCTAGAGTAGAGAAGAATATAAGAGAACCCATTGGCGATCAAACAAGACCATATGATTACTCTTTCCCTTCTTATTTTTATGTTTGAGAGATTGATTGCATTTTTTAGCTCATAACTAGTTTTGGTGGTGCTTTGATGATGCACTTGATGGGTTCATTTGTGAAAGTATTGGTTTGGAACTTTAGGTTCAGTATTAATCCATAATGAGTCTAGGTGGTGCTTATGTCACGCACTTAATGGATTTTTATTATTTATCTGTGGTTGAGTTTATTATTCTTATTGAATCCATAATTAGTGTTGGTGGTGCTCGTAAGATGCACTTAACGGATTCAATAAACATTTTCTAGTTAAATCCATAATCAGTTTTGGTGGTGCTTTTGAGACACACTTGATGGATTCTATTAATATTTTCCTACTTAATCCATAGGCAGTATTAGTGGTGCTTTTGAGATGCACTAAATGTATTTTTTTAACATTCTTCAATCAAATCCATAACCAATCTTGGTGGTTCTGTTGAGATGAACATGATGGATTTTACTTATTTTTATGAGATTATGTCTGGTAGAGTCCATAACCTGAATTGGTGGTTCCTCTAAAATGCACCTAATGTATTATTTTATCTAGTTTTAGGTTGAGCTTCATGCTCATAACGAGTACATCGCCAAATATGGTTGTGCTAGGGAGGCTCACTTGATGGTCTCACCTACTTGAGTTTGAAGGTGGGGCCGCTTTCTATGAGGGATTTTAGTCGATCTCTCTAAAGCACTCATGAGTTCTCATGTTAAGCACATTGGCATAAAAAGCACATGCTTATCGCGGAGAAGTGTAGATATCAAAAGTGTAGTATGATTTGTAGTTTAAGAGAAATTCACCAAAAACTTGTAGTTCAAGAGAAATTCACCACATAGACTAAATGTTTGCCTTGCTTCTTATGTATCAATTCAAATAGAAAGATATTGGTCAGTGTGTACCTAGCTTTTCTTTTGCTTATATTGTTATTCTTTCTTCTGTTTAGAGTTTTCCTATAGTTAGTGGGGATTGTTAGATAACTATAAGAAAAAAATTAGTCCCATATCGCCTCATATTTTATTATTCTCCTCTTTATATATCTTTATTTTGTTTGATATTTAATTAGGCATAAAGAGTATGAATTTCCAAACAAGCTCACAAATGCTTGCACACACCGCATGGACACATAGGTGTATGTAGCATTTCGATGGCGCACTTAGCACTATGCACTACAACAAGATGGGCTTAGTTCTCTATTACTCTTCCTTTTCCCTTTTTCTATTATTTATTTAGTTCTCAAAACAGCAAATACAATTCTTTTTATCTTCTTTTCAGCTATAATTATGGTTAATATAAATTATGGCTGTATTAAAAGAATTTTCATTATACCAAATGTTCATATTTATCACCTTTTGAATTTTGAGGTGTAGTTTTTGCACCTGCACCTATTTATTATATTCTTCATTTAGATGGAAAAATAGGCAGAAAATTTCCAATTCATCTTCTCAAATTCTTCCAAAAATACTCTTGAGCGACGCCTTTCTATAATCCTCAAAATTCTTTACCCTTGAGTGCACAGGATTAAAGATTATTATGTGAACTTTGGGGATCAAATGACACGATTACACCTTAGTCGTGCCAAAAATTTCTTTTAAAGAAGTGGTCTTCCTATGGCATAACCTCACTTTCTTACTCTTTGTTATCTATCCTTTCTTTCATTAGAAAGTGAATTTTTCAATGAAGAGTAATGTCCCTTCCAATCAACCACATTCTTCTCGATCCTTCCATATTTGAACCATTGGATAGAACAACCACAAACGCTGGTACCATAAACTTCTTATCATATTCGAATAATTAGATATTGATTATGTACAGTATGCAAACACCCTTCTATTGAGGTTTTAGAAGCTACCGCTCCAACCATAACCAAAACTGCATAATAATGCATTGTACCAAGGAGAATAATGATGAAGTCAAAAAGAAATTTGAAAAGGTTAACAAGTTGGTCAGGGGACATGTACTCTTGTACATGTCAAACAAACTATTTAATCTGTTTGTCAATTAGAAATCAACATAGATCATTTAGGAAATGCTGGAAAAAAGTATGGAGCCGATGGCGCTAGAAGAAAATAATACATGGTGGGTAAATGGCTCCAGTTCAAATGGTCGATTACAAGTCAATTATGGAGAAGATTCATAAATATGAAAATTTGGTATCTAATATAATCAACGAAGGAAGGAAGATGTTGACATCCTGCACACCAACATATTATTGGAAAAATTCCCATCATCTTGGAGCAATCACAGAAACTATCTTAAGCACAAAAGAAAGGATCTTTCTCTTCATGAACTGATCAGTACATGCAGACTGAGGATGCCAATCATTTGAAGAACAAATTTAATACTAATTCCATTGACTCTGACAATGCTAATCTTATGGAAACTGGAAATCATTTTAATGTAGATAGATTCAAGAACAAAGGGAAAATCCACAGAAATTTGCTAATCAGAAAATCCATAATGTTACAAAATAAAAATTCCAAAGAAAAATATTATCTGTTATGTCTATGGAAAATTAGGCCATAAGGCACATCAATGCTTTCAACAGAAAGGACAATGCAATCATAAGCACCAATGTCAAAGAACAAACAAATCTTGTTGAGGATGAAGATATCATAGTTGTTGTCATTGTAGAGGCTAACTTTGTGGAAAACTAGACTGATCGAGTGTAGCACATAGGAGTTTCTAGACATCTTTGTGCAAATCGAGAGCTTTTTCATCAATTCCTTAATGTAAGAGAAGGCGAGCGCATCTTCATGGGGAACTCTACTACTTCTGGAGTACTTGCCAAAGGATAGGTTCTTCTTAAACTTATGTTTGGAAAAACTTTGGCTTTGAATGATGTATTGTATGTCCCCTCCCTTCGTATAAATTTAGTTTTTGGTGGGTTACTAAACAATTCTGGGATGAAATTTGTTTTTGAATTCGATAAAGTTATAATAACTAGGAATGAGGTATTTGTGGGAAAGGGATATCGGGCTAATGGTTTATTTGTATTAAACTATTTTGTTTCTAGTAACGAAAGTATTTCTACTTTTTCTTATGTGATTAAGTCCATTGACACATGGCATAATAGATTGGGATACATGAATGTAGGCTCAATTAATGGACTGAGAAATCGGAATATGCTAAATATAGAAAATATCACTTTATCTTCTAGAAATTCTATATGTTTTGATGCCAAACATGCTAAAAAACTTCCCAAATTAATCACTAAGATAAGTAATGGATTACCAGGATTAATACACTCGGACTTGGAAAATTTTAAGAACATAATTAGATGAGGAGGTGAAAAGCTGTTAGGTAACCTTCATATATGACTTTTATAGATACACCAAAATAGACATTATTACTAAACTACAAAGAAATAAAAGACTTTAGTAGTCACTAGACTTACTATAGTAGTCCGTCCGGCTGTTCTTGCTTAAATCATTACTATTTTCCCATGCTCTAGCAATTGCGTTCCCTAGACCACTATCATTTAGGTAGGGACAATCAATCCGTAGGTACGGGAATAAAGGAATGAATAGGGATCCCTATCTTCTTAGATCTAAAAATGAGACTTTAGATATGTTCTTAAATATCGAAGCTAAAGTTGAAAACCAATTAGATCAAAAAATCAAAAGGCTTAGATATGATGGCTGGAAGAAAAACTAGGACAGTTAAGAATATGAATGCAATGCTTTTATGTTCTGGTATGACCGATTATATGTGGGGGGAAGCTTTATTATCTGCTTGTTATATACTTAATAGAGTGCTTCATAAAAGACTGGATCAAACCACTTACAAATTGTGGAGAGGTTTCCCTATAAACCTAATTTTTTTGAAAGTGTTGGGATGTGTAGCTAAAGTAGGCTTAGAAAACTATATAAAAACTAATATATGACCTAAGCCATTTGACTGTGTGGTCATTGGCTATGCTTCTAACAGTGCTGCAGATAGATTCATGTATTTAAATGATCGGACTATTTGTGAAGCTACAGATGTTGTGTTCTTTGAACATATCTTTCCTTTAAGGAATTATAATGACGGGAGCTCTTTTGGCGCTTCCATTGCTAATAATGTGTCTTTGTCCACTCTGCTACCCGTTGTCAATGAATCTAACAATGAACTTAAAAGAAGTAAAGGGCAATGTATAGAGACTACCATTGGGCCATACTTCATTATTGCCTTTTTGGTAGGAAACACCAATTTGAAAGAATTAATGATATTATTGTTTTGGTACTTTTACTTGATGAAGATCTGAAAACATACGAAGAGGCAATTAACTCTAGGGATTGAAATTCTTAGAAAGAGGCAATTAAAAGTGAACTTGATTTTATAACATACTTTTACACTATGATTCACAGTTCATTATTGGATTTGCAAAGAATTGTGTGTATAATGGAAAAAGAAGGCACATCCACCTCCAACATAAAGTGGTCAAGAAACTTTTGAAGAAAAGGGTAATTTCATACAAATATATAGGATATAAAAAACTTGGGAGATCCTCTCACAAAAGGATTGTCGAGAAATGTGGTCCTTGAATCTTCAAAAGGAATGAGCCTCGGGCCTAGAGTAGAGAAACATGTGAAGTGTATCCATTGACGATCAAACAAGAGCACATGATTACTCTTTCTCTTTCTATTTTTGTGTTTAAGAGTTTGGTTGCTTTTTTAAATCCATAACCAGATTTGGTGGTGCTTTGACAATGCACTTTATGGATTCATTTGTGAAAGCGTTGATTTTAAACATTACGTTCATTATTGATCCATTTCCAGTTTTGGTGGTGCTTATGTTATGCACTTGATGGGTTCGGTTATCTATCCATGGTTGAGTTTATCACTCTTATTGAATACATAACTAGTATTGGTGGTACTTATAAGACGCACTTGATGGATTCTATAAACATTTTTTTATTAAATCCATAATCAGTTTTAGTGGTGCTTTTGAATGCACTTGATGGATTTAATCAATAATTTTCCTATTAAATCAATAATCAGTTTCGGTTGTGCTTTTGAGACGCACTTGATGGATTCCATTAACGCATTTCCTATTTATTCGATAGCCAGTATTGTCGGTGCTTTTGAGACACACTTGATGGATTTTGTTAGCAGTTTTTTGTCAAATCTATAACCTATCGTGGTGGAGATTTTGAGATGTACTTGATGGGTTTTACTTATGTTTCTAAGATTACGCCTACTGGAATCCATAACCAAAACTAGGGGTGCCTTTGAAATGCACTTGATGGATTATGTTATCTGACTTAAGGTTGAGCTTGATGCTCTTAATTAATCCATAGCCAGATGTGTGGTGCTAGGGAAACACACTTGATGGACTAACCTAGTTGAGTGTGAAGGTGAGTTCTCCTTTAATGGGATATTTTCGTCGATCCCTCTAGAGCACTCGTACATTTCCAAGTTAAGCGCATGGCTACAAAAAGCACATGCTTATCACGGAGAAGCGTGGGTATCAAAAGTGTAATACAAGTTGTGACGTTACAGCAAAATCTTGTAGTTGAAGAGAAATTCACTGCATACTCTCGCTTTTTATGTTTCAATTCAAATCAAAAGATATTAATGTATATGTACGAAGCATTTCTTTTGCTCGGGCTATTATTCCTTCTTTTGTTTTAAGTTTTCTTGTAGTTAGTAGGGGATCGTTGGATAACTACAAGAAAACTTTAGTTCTACATCGCCTAGTTCTCCAATTTATATATATTATTATTTCTTCTATTAATTGATTAGGCATAGAGGGCACAGATTGCTAGGCAAGCTTGCACATGCATGTATGCAAGACTTGGGATTATAGGTGCTTGTGGCCCTTTGAGTTCCGAGCTGTATTTTTTGGACCTACACCTATTAACCATCGTTCAGTTCGACAGGAAATAGACATAATAAAATTCCAATTCATCTTCTTGAATTCTCCCAAAAAATCCTAAGCAATTGCCTTTCTTAGAACACCCTAAATTTTTTAATAAATAAAGTAAAATATAAAATAAGGGTGAAAAAAAAATTTACATAAAAGGAAAAATAGTAAATTTTCACAAACTTTGCAATTAGGTCTCTCGACCTATTCTGTTGCAATTGAAATGTTGTTTATAGCTAGACAACACATATATCTTGTTAAATTTGAAAAAAAAAATGGGTCGAAATTTGCAAAAACACTGACCAGTGGTATATTTGTAATTATTTATTTCGAGTTTATATCAACTAACCTTATTTTTCATCTATAAAGTAAACCCTAGCCCCTACTATTTGTTATTCCAAACCCTAGCCCGCTACCTCCTTATTCTTTACATACAATTCCTCTTTCCATTCGACAGAAACTTCTCAATTCTAAAACAAAAATTCATATTCTCTTCAATAATTTATACACCAAAAATAAAAATAAAATCAAAGACAAATCAAATTAAAAAGAGTGAATCAAGGTTAGAAGAAAAGGAGAAAGGAAAGGTGAACCAATCCAGTTTGGAGGTCTATGAGAGGAGATTCAAATCAAGGCTAAAAGGAGGTAAGCTTTGAAATGTGAGTGTATCGATTACAACTTTATATTGATTCATAAGTAATTAAATTCCTTTGTAATTCTACCTAATCTAAAAATATAATCTTTGATTTGAAATGAAAGTTTCAATCTAAAGTTTATTTAAACCAATTGAGTTCAGTTATGAATCTTAAGTGTAGGAAAAGGGAAAAGATAGACAGTTTTATTCATCCGAGATTCATAGATATAAACCCTTACATAATAAAGTTGGCGTAATTTGATAAATGATTGATTTGATTTGGATAAATAAAGAAATCAAATACCATTATATTTCACAATAAAATTGGTTATAACTTGAAATATACATAAACTTTTTGTTTAAAAGCACATAGGTAGTTTTAAATAAAAAAGGATGAAAATATATAAATATAATCATTGAAATTAACCAATTGAATTTGTGTAAACAAAGGGACATATTATATACAAAAATTAATTAAAACTAAACCTTAAGTCCATATTTTAATCAACGGAGAAGATGAACAAAAATAAACAAAATTAACAAGTCACAAAAATCTACAAAACCATAACCAGACGTTTGAAATGTTAGTCAAATGTCTGAATTAGGAGTTAGACTTCTGTATATCAAAAAATCTCAACCCAAGAGCAACTAGTTCAAATTCGACTTGACCAAGACATCTAAATAATTCTTTAGACGTTTGGAGTGGAAGTCAAATGTTTATGAAAGGAAGTTATACATCAGAATACCTAGAAAATTATTTTTATAAAAGAGGGTCATACGTCTAAAGTAGATTTTCAAACGTCTGAATTATTACGGCAAGCCCAGATTGAACCTATTCTTAGTGTAGGCTAAGTAGAGTGAATAAGGGTACTTGTTCCCACTTTCTCGACTGTTAGGAGTCCACGTAGCTGCATGGAGAAGGTGTAATGACCATTATTAGTTCTATACTAGATGAAATACCTAGGTTCACACTTCATGGAGGTTGTAGCAGAAACTCGACAAGGCGTGCGATAATAGTGCAACTAGAAGCTCTTATCGTTGCTCAGGCACACCCGGTCACATGTTAAACATGTAGTGTAACGACCCTGAATTTTGAACAATTTAAATTGAGAATATTTAATTAATTTTAAATATTTGAAAGATGAATTGACTCGAATTTCAATATATCAGGATGAATTTGATGATTAAATTTTAGGATTTAATCTACTGAAAATTTAATAATAATTTGAATCGGGATTCATAAATAATGTAAAGGAGTTTGTCAATCGATTAAAATTCTTTTATAAATTTTGTTAAGTGTTAAGAGATTAACGGGCTTTAAATTTCAATGTTGGCCCACGTTTGATATTGGTGCCGTGATTAAGTATACCCGTTTCCCCTCATTTTTTCTCATTCAAAAACCCTAGAAACGAAATAACGAAAAGAAAATAAATGGCGGCCACGATTCTTCGTTCGCTCGAAATTTAGGGCTTCGGCGATTCTTTGATTCTCTTGCAAATATGGCTCGTTCTACCTCATTCGTTCCTCGAAAAAAAAGAAAAAGAAAAAAGAAGGGCGGCATCGTCTTCTTCGCTTGCTCGTTGAGGCTTACGAGATTTAGGGTTTTCAAATTTTGGGGCTTCGTTCCCTTTGTGCTCGGCTTTGCTTGAGATTTCGATCTGTGCTTGAGCTTCGACTTCTTCAACACTTGCCTCGACTGGACTAGGGTTTTCGGCGATCTCGATCCTCTGGCGAATTAAAGGCTTCGACTTCCTTCGCCTCGCTCGCGTCCAATTCGTGGCAAAGGTGAGTGATTCATTCACTCACATCTAGTTCAAACTTTCTGTTTTGTTCGATTCGAATTCGCGATTTCGTGATTCCTTTGACTTGTTATGATTTGTCTAATGTTGATCTCCGTGAACTTCTTGCTTTGACTTCTTCGACTCACGGCTACGATCTTTTTCTGTTGACTTTAAAATACTCGGCTTTGCTGGCATTTTTGGTTCGATTATACTACAGTTGACTTTGTTTTGAAATTGGTTTCTACTGACATTGATCACAGTCTTGCATAGTATCCATACGCATTTGGTCCAACCATCTTTGTCTTGTATATTTTGGTTGCTAAATCATGTGTAGCTTGTAATGAGTCACTGATTTTGGTAGAGACTTGTTTCGCTGGAGTCAGTGGATTGCTTCTGCATTGTATATGTTGTCTATATACATGAACTACTGTGCATTTGGTCATTGTTGCATATTGATCAACATGTAGTTTCATTGCCTCTGGTCATTGGTCGAGTTCATGTTGTGTTTTCATACTGTGTAGCCTTGTTCTGGATTTAAGCTTTAACTTTGGTTGTGTACACATGATGGTAGTTGTGTATATTTTGAAATTATAAGTCTGCACTTGTATAGTTGGTTCCATATTCCACATGTTTGACCCTAGCTGATGTGTTTCCAGTTGCATTTGATCATTTTGTACTTGAGATGTATTGTGCTGTTGGTCTTGACCATTTGTTATCTTTGAGTTGTAGTGCTTCATCACGTCACTTGATCTATTTTGATTTGGGCATTTCACTGTGTCATTTTTAAAATGTTGCTGTTCTTGGGTCTTTGGTCAAACTTGTGTACATTCTTGAGTTTTACTGAGCTTTGTCTGCTCGACCAATGCTTGCTTCACTGATTCATTTTAAGTTGTATTTCTTTGATCTTTTACACTTCACCTGTCCAGTCATCGCTATCTGGTTTGCATATTTGGTCGTCTGCATTTTTAATGTTTTTATGGCGTGGACTTTGGTCTGCTGATCATGTTCCCTCTCGATCACTTGTGGTAGTTCGACTTGCTCGACTTCATTATGTCTGGCTTTGGTCATTGCTGTAGTTTCACTGCAGTTCATTGTGTTGCTATTGAGTTGCATATCTGAACTCGATTCACTTGAACCTTTGTGTAGTCTGGTCTGTAGTGGGTCTTAAGTTCTTTGGTTGGTCTGCATCCATTGTTGTTGTAAATGTCCTTTGTATTCAGTGACTCCGGTCAGTAGCTTGTGGCTTGTTTATGTGATTCCCTGTGCACATCGATGTTTTTTTTATGTCTCCTAGAATCACTTGTTTTCGAGACAATTCTAGTTGCATTGTGATATTTGTTGAGTCTGCATTCTTGTTGTCCAGACTTGACACTCTTGACCATTTGTTTATCACTGGTCTTCGCATTACCTTCTGCATTCATTCCAAATATTGTTGATATTAGTTTATTTCATTGTGGCATTGTGAAGCTATCTTGTTGCCTTTGATACTGCATGTTGTACTGCATTTCATATGCTTGTAAAACGTCTTGTAGTCCCTTGTTTGATCTGGTCTGCATTTATGAAGTACTCACTGACCTGAGTTGTTGCATTGGTTATCCACCTGACTTGGGTTTTGTTTACTAGTCCAGTTTCTTTTGGGCTTTGTTGTTTCACTAACTCACCTGCAGTCGAGTTGAGATGTACTACGGCCTTTGGTCGTGAGTAAGATAGTTGCACTATCCAGTTTACAGTGCATACATGTTTTATCTTTGTTTGTATCACTCCTTTGGTTTGTGATTTCATTGTGGCCTTGACTCTGCATGTAACGACCCGACTTTCCAGACCCGGAAAATCGAACCATTTGAGTTAAGAAGAAGAAGAGGTAGAAGAAGAAAGTAGAAGATCAACAACATCAGAATCTAAACATCGCAGCGGAATAAAATATAATATATATCAACAGATCTTTACACAAATCAAAACTATATCTGCTTTATACAATATATCATCAGAGTATACATCAGAGAATACATAACATACAACTGGACCATGATCATGTCAGGTCCTCAATACAATAGAGTACACAGCTAAACAACACAGCGAAATATATATATAAACAAGTATGGGAGATACGTCTCGCCATCCAACTCATCGCCTGAGCTCCACAGCTATAACCTGAACCTGTTTATCTCGGTCTGACCCGAGCATCATGTAAAACAATACCCGAGTCAGTCTGGAAAACCAGCGTGAGAAAATCACACTCAAATTGATTATTAAAGTTTCAAAATCCTTTAAAAACAAAAGCATCTCGTAAGACCACGCCACAAATAAACATGTCGGGTTTTTACCTTACGATAGCTAAAACACTTTATATCAAAATCCTCTGATATTATAATAGTGTCTACAGAAAGTAAAATAGAATCTAGCTGAAATGCTTTCATCTCACATTTCAACAATAGTTGGGCACAATCAAAACCGTACAGGCACGTAGGGAGAATGGATTTCCAACGAATGACTAGGCACTGGGGTACCACCTATCACAGTACGTGGCCTAGATCACAGTACCGAGGAGTACGCCCGCTCCCCTGCAACACAAGGCCGGAATCATCCCTTACTGGATAATTCCAAATAAAATCACCCCACGGTTGGGATCAGCAACCGCACCACTAAGCCGAAATAAAAGGGACATCTAGACAGGGATGACTTTACTCTCAAGTGGGGGCTACCCACGAAGCCTTGCTGCATAACCCCTGATTTTCAGTCATTCCCGGTTGATGAGGCTTGAGGCTAAACGATACCTTTTTCAGAACATATCCCTTAGAATGCCCATCGTCCACCTGACGATGTCACGAAAGCATTCGTCCATACAAGTCCGTCCCGGGTTCGAACGTAACCGAAGGCACTACTCCTACTACATCCATTTTGGAAATATCCTCAGGATTAGTAGCGACTAGCCCTTGCACTTCACTGCTCCATCTTCGACTCCGAACACGTTACATGAAACGTACAAACCGAATCGAAGTGGTATTCGAGTCTCCAGACCTAGAATCCTGGTATACGGAAACTCGATCCCGGTCTCTTCGAAACGATCAGCGCATTTGGCCAATATTGATAGTCGGTTATTTAACTATCAATTAACATCCACAAGCAACCATCACACAATAAATAATTTCCCACATTATTTATTAACCTCAAATATCTTTCCAAGATATATTCCTATTTTCAAACTCCTTTTGAAACAATTTCAAACAGTTTCTGCTTACGGAATACATTTCCCCAAAATATTTATTTCTCTGAATCACCAAGTACAAAATACTTTAGATTTTAAAATAATTTAAAAACACTTATCATAAATATATTTTATAATATTGAACTTAAACTACTTTAATACTTTATTAAAAATATATACTTTAAAATAAACCACTTTATAAATATAAACTAAATTTCTCCTTTTAAAACATAATAGCAAATCACTTTTATATAATTACTACAATAATAGATTTTTGAAAATACTACTTTAGGCCTTAACATTTAGAAATAAATCAATTTTCTAAAATATGTTTTTTTTAAACAAATTAGAACTTTTAACTTATATTAAAAATTTCTTTGAAAACGTACTTAGCTATCCAGAGAAATACCATTCTCATTTCCATCTTTTAAAAATAAATCAACATTTATTTTTAAACCAATCCATATTCTTTTATAAATTCCCACCTTGAATTTATATTCTCAAATATCCCCTGATATTTTATTTTACTTTATAAACCCAGTTTACAAATTTCAAAATCTCACTTCTCTTTTAAATTCCAAATCCAAAGTATTTAAATCAAATTTATAATTGATTTCCCAATTTATTTTACTTTGAAATAAATTTCCTTACTTAATCCATTTATTTCCAAATTCATTAACTTCCAGATTTTATTTCTCATTATGATTTAAAATCTTTAAACTGAAACACAAGTTTCAGATTTCCCAAGTTCCTTCTTTCTTTTTAATTACATTTAAACATTGAATTAAAATAAATCATTTATTCCTTTAAATAATATCACATAAGTTTTTAAATTCAATATTTCTCGGTTTATTCAAAATTCTTCTTTTCCATATTTAATTTATTCGAATTCACTAGAATTACTTAACTTAAATTTTACTCTTTTATTTCTTTCCAAAAATCCAATTCAATTTCTTTTGATAACTCATTATACTGGGAAATTCAATCCAACCAGATTATCCAATATAAATCATCACAGGATATCAACAATCATATCACAGAATATTTAAACAAAATTAAATATTTTGAGGAATCCAGTTGGATCCCTCCAACCTGTTTCCCTGCATCCACAGACGTTAGCACAATACCAATTCCACTTCAAAGTGGAATATCGCGGTATATGGGTTTTATAAAATATCATCCGCTATTATGCGGCGCATAGGGTCTCATCCGCTATATAATGCGGGAATAACAATTCCAATATATACATATGCCAATATATATATATATTGCTATATACTACTATATATAATATAGCACATCAATCAATGCAATCATCCAATCAATGATTTAAATTTATCCATTTAAATTTAAATTATAATTTAACTGAGTGAGATTAACTCACCTTTGCTTTTATTTATGCAATTCGACCCAATTCAGCTTGACTTTTCAAGACTTCAGACCTTGTAAAAATATTTATATGATTTTATCAATATTTGAACTAATTGAATAAATAAATTCCCATTTTATAATTTAATTAATTATTAGTTTAGTTTTTAAATAATTTCCTTTAACGACACCTAAAGAAACATCAAGTTAATTGCACAGATAAATTACTTTATTATCTACTGTTATGATCCCTTTTCTGTTATAATCTCTATACTTATTTTAATTAATATTTTCTCAATTCGAATATCATTTTTAAGTATAACCGAAAAGATGAAAAAGAACGAATACCTCACGTGATACAGCTCGATCGAACCCACGACCCTAGTCGCGACCCCAAACACCACGCCGAACAAAAACCAAACGAATCGCCATCATCTCTTTGTCGAAGCCAAAAATCGCCATCCATAAACCACGACGTGACCAAAAATTCAAACGCCGACCCCGTCCAGCTCGCGACCTCGTCTGCCGCGCCACGCGAATCCCTCCAACAACCAACAACCCCTATCCCACGAAAATCGAAAGCCACCTCCAGCATCGCGATGTTAAAATCACTCGACAACATCGACTTGGTCAAGCCCTTCCACCCTGACGACGACGAAGCTTCCCACGAAGCAAAAGAAACTGTTGCAGGATCTCAAATCGGCAGTAGAAAATATCGCGTAGGAGCAGGATGAATTCGACGATGGCTGATGGAACCGCGAGTATGCAGCGATGATAAATTAGAAGGCGTTGAATTCCGAATCCCTAGTTTTCTCGGTTCAAATATCGTGACATGGAGATTTACTATTGAACTGTAACTTCGAAGTAAAACAGAATTTTTCTTCGAACGATTTTGTCTGAAGGAAGTTAAAAGGGAATTCACAATTTTGAACTGAGAGGATAAAGGTCTCGTATTCGGAAAGAAACAGGATAAGGGATGGTGTGTTCGAGAAGGCAAAGGAAGCGTGTTGAAGACGCCTTACTACAGTGTTCACTTGTACTTACATTTCAACTTCGAATCGATTATTATCAATTAGATTTTTAGCGCGTTTATATATCGTACACTCACACACTAACTCCGATCAATATGAAATTTGAAATCCGGTAATAACGCAATATTACGGATTCAATAGAACTGGTTTCATTGAAATCCGAGACTGTGCCTCGGAAGGCTATTTTTTTAAATTCAATTTAAACAATATTTTTAAAACTTAACAAATTACTTCCAATTTCAGTTTCAACACTTTTACCATCTTCAGTACTATCAATATGAATTTTTCGAGCTTCCGAAATATTTTTAAGTAGCTTAGAATGCCAGATTTACTATTTTATCCAACTTCAAATAAATTTAATTTTATTATTAAATTACTCAATAAACAGCGATATTTGAAATTTAAGTTTATAATTAACCTCTGAATATTTAAAATTAATTAAATATTCCAATTTCAAATGCTCAAAAATTCCGGGTCGTCACATTCCTTCCCCCTTAAAAGAATTTCGTCCCCGAAATTACCAGTTAAGAGGAATGATTCAATCCCCCTTAACTATTTTCCGAATTCAAACCGTTTTAACCATACCCAA
Organism: Allium fistulosum; assembly: GCA_030737815.1. Lineage (NCBI taxonomy): Eukaryota > Viridiplantae > Streptophyta > Magnoliopsida > Asparagales > Amaryllidaceae > Allium > Allium fistulosum. Next base: position 405,006,216 of record CM060908.1, on the reverse strand, counting down.
ACAATATTTTATTAATGATACACTAATCATCTTTTAACTTCCCAAACTTATTCATAAGTTCAACCCATACCACCTACTTATCAATTCAAATTTAAATTTGAATTTAAATTTTAACTTATCAAAATTTTCCAAAATGTTTCTAACTCCCTAAATTTCCGAAAATTTTTGCCAGCGTCTCCTTTGCGCGGCTAGCTCGGTACAACTACAAAATGGCTCTACGGCCTCCCAATCTCAAAAAGAAAACAAAAGGCCAAGTGGCTAGATCAAAAACCCAATCAAATTTCATACAGAAATTCAAATACATACCTTTTGTCGGGCCATTAAATTTTATCTTCAAAAATCAAAATCCCAATTATCCATTGCTTTTATACACCTGTATATCCTACTAAGCAATAATATTCAATCACAATTCCAAAGTCATTTTATACTTTCCTTTACAAATTTCCAATATTTTTTTTACTTAAGCCCGTACGATGCACATATATCATCCGTACGCAATATCACATTCGATCACACAATTTCACTTCCGAACTAGTATCGTCCACCCGACTTCCTAGTGCGGACTCAGATCTGGTTTCTTGATCAGAAACCGTCATTCTCCTTGCATGGCCACCAACTATGATAGAGAATATCCAGAATCAATCAACAATCCAGATCCAGGCTCGCCGTTGAAAATCGAGTGAAAAATTCGAACTCGGATCGATATATCTATCTTGAAATTCTGTGTTCGACATCTGGACCAAATAGCTATGCGAATAAAATAATATACGTACATCTTACGTATAAATTCCAATTGATTATCAGTTATATCAATTCTCTTTTATTCACATTCCCTTTTTGATTGTTATCCCCTTATTCGCAACTATCCCATTTCACAACTTTAGTTTTAGTCCTCATTCAACTATTCACTTAGTATATTTATTTTATTTTTCCATTCCAAAATTACTAAGTATATTTCCAATACCAATTTTCTTAAGAATTTCATTCTTCAATTCTTAAGTTCAATATAAATTTTCTTATATTTATTTACTACTTCACCATTGAAGCGTATATATTCAAATCGAATTCCAATTTCATATGAATTCCAACTTACTTCAATTTACTACTTCATTTCCAATTTAAATACTTATTCCACATTTCATTCAGATTTTCATTTCTAATAATTTTCTTAAATTCAATTCATCTCCAACTTCCAAAAATTGAATTTTATTTAGCTCGAAAACAGTCCAAGTTAATTCATTCAATAACTATTTCTCAACTTATTTAAACCACTCTTCTGTTTGAGTTCAGTTTCCATTCAACATTTACTTAAGTCAATAACTTAAGTTTATTTTCCATTTAACCAACCCTTTAAAGTTTTATTCCCATCTTTCATTTGATTCTTTTTTTATCAAATTCCATCCATTTATTTATTTAATATAAGTGGTCCATTCACTCAATCATTATGAATTTTATTTTCCATACTCAATTCATATGGAATTATTTTATTAATAACCAGGTCATTTCCCATTTATTTTCACTTATTTGGATTTCATTCGCAATTCAAACCATCACTATGTTAATCCAATTTCATTAACTCACAATTCAATTTCATTAACTAATTTATTATCTCATTAGTTCCCCCGCTGGTTAAAATTAAATACTTGCTTTTTAATTCCAAATATCACTTCACTTAATTTTCTGAAGTTCAATTTGTTTTATAATTCAAGTTTGGATTTATTTAAAAATTAAGATTGCTCATCTTAGTCGTTTCCATATGATAATTACAATTTCAAATTATAACTCTTAATGGTTCAAAGTAATGGATTCCCATTTATGACTTACAATTTCATTTCTATTCATAAGTTTAACTTACTTGCTGAAGACCTAGGACTATTCATTTAAGTCCATTTCCATCTTTATAATCAAATTTCAAATTATTACACTTAAGAACTTAAGAATATGAATTTCTCTACACAATTATAAGCATTTTACATTACCTTTATATCCAATTCAATTCGACTTCAACTTATTTACCTTTAATTCAATTCCAATTCTCAATTTTATTTAACTTATCTTAAGTTAAATTCAAATATATTTTATTCACCTTCATATACTCAAATTAAATTTTAATTCTAGGATACAATTTTATACAAGTTTTACAATTCATTCACCTTCAAGTTCTCTAACTCTTTTATCTACCAACTTATATTACTCATTGAGTTATTTTCATCTCATAATTATAATCCCAGAGTTAAACTTTCATTCCCTTCTTATTTCAATCAACTTCATTCTATACTTTATATTGCTGATTCATTTAAATTTTCCACATTTATATTTTAAATAGAATTCCCAGACTCCAATTGCCCGGTTTTATTTCAAAACCATTTTGAACCCATAAATAACTCATACATATCTGGTATATCACCTCAAACCCTAATTTCCAAAACAATCTGCTTTTACCAAACAATTTTCCCTTTGAATTTCAAAACTACCCAGTTCACAACCATTTCCAATTTAAAATAGTTTGGTAGCAATTTCTCTTTGGAAACTCGAAAATAGACATCGATGATGCTGCAGTCATCACCGAAAATTATTTTCCAGCGACCGTAAGAGAATTTAATGCTTTTATCACTTTAAAACTTTTCAAACATTTTTAAATCCCAAATCCCACCAGATTTCAATTCAATTTCAAAAATATTCATGAAATAATATCACCATTATTTCCCCAAAACCCTTAAACTATTCTTAAATCCAAAGGAATTTAAACCTTTCCCAAAACTTCAAATTCAAAATCCATTCAATTTTATATCCAAACATTACTCTGGAATTCTATCACATTTTATTTCAAGTTATAAGTCACATTTACAATTTACATTTACAAATTCCATTTGTTTATGAATTTATCTCATTTGATTATAAACCACATTTGTAATTCACATTTGTATATAAAGTTTATCTCAATTTATAATTTCATTTAGTCTATATTTCAAATTCCATTTTGTTATATAAATTTATTCTTCAACTTAGGTTATAAGTTTCCAATTTCTACTCAATAATGAGACTAACTCATTATTGTCATTTTCTAACAACCAAGCATCCAAATATATAACCATAATAATTTTCGAAATTTTTCTTTTCTTTTATACACAAAATAATTTGGGCAAAATTATTTCATTCACCCTATTTAAAACAATATTGTGTCGAACTGTTCTATTCAAGTGTTTAGAAACCCCTTCGATACAGTTGTCCAGACTGTGCCGACGAAGGTTCATATGCCACTCAATAAACCAACCAACACAATATAAAACCATTTTATATTCACTAACAAATACGCGCTCATATCTATTAATACTCTCAAAATTCCCACCAGAGCCAAGGTTATCGCCAGCCTAAGCTCTGATACCACTGTAACGACCCGACTTTCCAGACCCGGAAAATCGAACCATTTGAGTTAAGAAGAAGAAGAGGTAGAAGAAGAAAGTAGAAGATCAACAACATCAGAATCTAAACATCGCAGCGGAATAAAATATAATATATATCAACAGATCTTTACACAAATCAAAACTATATCTGCTTTATACAATATATCATCAGAGTATACATCAGAGAATACATAACATACAACTGGACCATGATCATGTCAGGTCCTCAATACAACAGAGTACACAGCTAAACAACACAGCGAAATATATATATAAACAAGTACGGGAGATACGTCTCGCCATCCAACTCATCGCCTGAGCTCCACAGCTATAACCTGAACCTGTTTATCTCGGTCTGACCCGAGCATCATGTAAAACAATACCCGAGTCAGTCTGGAAAACCAGCGTGAGAAAATCACACTCAAATTGATTATTAAAGTTTCAAAATCCTTTGAAAACAAAAGCATCTCGTAAGACCACGCCACAAATAAACATGTCGGGTTTTTACCTTACGATAGCTAAAACACTTTATATCAAAATCCTCTGATATTATAATAGTGTCTACAGAAAGTAAAATAGAATCTAGCTGAAATGCTTGCATCTCACATTTCAACAATAGTTGGGCACAATCAAAACCGTACAGGCACGTAGGGAGAATGGATTTCCAACGAATGACTAGGCACTGGGGTACCACCTGTCACAGTACGTGGCCTAGATCACAGTACCGAGGAGTACGCCCGCTCCCCTGCAACACAAGGCCGGAATCATCCCTTACTGGATAATTCCAAATAAAATCACCCCACGGTTGGGATCAACAACCGCACCACTAAGCCGAAATAAAAGGGACATCTAGACAGGGATGACTTTACTCTCAAGTGGGGGCTACCCACGAAGCCTTGCTGCATAACCCCTGATTTTCAGTCATTCCCGGTTGATGAGGCTTGAGGCTAAACGATACCTTTTTTAGAACATATCCCTTAGAATTCCCATCGTCCACCTGACGATTTCACGAAAGCATTCGTCCATACAAGTCCATCCCGGGTTCGAACGGAACCGAAGGCACTACTCCTACTACATCCATTTTGGAAATATCCTCAGGATTAGTAGCGACTAGCCCTTGCACTTCACTGCTCCATCTTCGACTCCGAACACGTTACACGAAACGTACAAACCGAATCGAAGTGGTATTCGAGTCTCCAGACCTAGAATCCTGGTATACGGAAACTCGATCCCGGTCTCTTCGAAACGATCAGCGCATTTGGCCAATATTGATAGTCGGTTATTTAACTATCAATTAACATCCACAAGCAAACATCACACAATAAATAATTTCCCACATTATTTATTAACCTCAAATATCTTTCCAAGATATATTCCTATTTTCAAACTCCTTTTGAAACAATTTCAAACAGTTTCCGCTTACGGAATACATTTCCCCAAAATATTTATTTCTCTGAATCACCAAGTACAAAATACTTTAGATTTTAAAATAATTTAAAAACACTTATCATAAATATATTTTATAATATTGAACTTAAACTACTTTAATACTTTATTAAAAATATATACTTTAAAATAAACCACTTTATAAATATAAACTAAATTTCTCCTTTTAAAACATAATAGCAAATCACTTTTATATAATTACTACAATAATAGATTTTTGAAAATACTACTTTAGGCCTTAACATTTAGAAATAAATCAATTTTCTAAAATATGTTTTTTTTAAACAAATTAGAACTTTTAACTTATATTAAAAATTTCTTTGAAAACGTACTTGGCTATCCAGAGAAATACCATTCTCATTTCCATCTTTTAAAAATAAATCAACATTTATTTTTAAACCAATCCATATTCTTTTATAAATTCCCACCTTGAATTTATATTCTCAAATATCCCCTGATATTTTATTTTACTTTATAAACCCAGTTTACAAATTTCAAAATCTCACTTCTCTTTTAAATTCCAAATCCAAAGTATTTAAATCAAATTTATAATTGATTTCCCAATTTATTTTACTTTGAAATAAATTTCCTTACTTAATCCATTTATTTCCAAATTCATTAACTTCCAGATTTTATTTCTCATTATGATTTAAAATCTTTAAACTGAAACACAAGTTTCAGATTTCCCAAGTTCCTTCTTTCTTTTTAATTACATTTAAACATTGAATTAAAATAAATCATTTATTCCTTTAAATAATATCACATAAGTTTTTAAATTCAATATTTCTCGGTTTATTCAAAATTCTTCTTTTCCATATTTAATTTATTCGAATTCACTAGAATTACTTAACTTAAATTTTACTCTTTTATTTCTTTCCAAAAATCCAATTCAATTTCTTTTGATAACTCATTATACTGGGAAATTCAATCCAACCAGATTATCCAATATAAATCATCACAGGATATCAACAATCATATCACAGAATATTTAAACAAAATTAAATATTTTGAGGAATCCAGTTGGATCCCTCCAACCTGTTTCCCTGCATCCACAGACGTTAGCACAATACCAATTCCACTTCAAAGTGGAATATCGCGGTATATGGGTTTTATAAAATATCATCCGCTATTATGCGGCGCATAGGGTCTCATCCGCTATATAATGCGGGAATAACAATTCCAATATATACATATGCCAATATATATATATTGCTATATACTACTATATATAATATAGCACATCAATCAATGCAATCATCCAATCAATGATTTAAATTTATCCATTTAAATTTAAATTATAATTTAACTGAGTGAGATTAACTCACCTTTGCTTTTATTTATGCAATTCGACCCAATCCAGCTTGACTTTTCAAGACTTCAGACCTTGTAAAAATATTTATATGATTTTATCAATATTTGAACTAATTGAACAAATAAATTCCCATTTTATAATTTAATTAATTATTAGTTTAGTTTTTAAATAATTTCCTTTAACGACACCTAAAGAAACATCGAGTTAATTGCACAGATAAATTACTTTATAATCTACTGTTATGATCCCTTTTCTGTTATAATCTCTATACTTATTTTAATTAATATTTTCTCAATTCGAATATCATTTTTAAGTATAACCGAAAAGATGAAAAAGAACGAATACCTCACGTGATACAGCTCGATCGAGCCCACGACCCTAGTCGCGACCCCAAACACCACGCCGAACAAAAACCAAACGAATCGCCATCATCTCTTTGTCGAAGCCAAAAATCGCCATCCATAAACCACGACGTGACCAAAAATTCCAACGCCGACCCCGTCCAGCTCGCGACCTCGTCTGCCGCGCCACGCGAATCCCTCCAACAACCAACAACCCCTATCCCACGAAAATCGAAGGCCACCTCCAGCATCGCGATGTTAAAATCACTCGACAACATCGACTTGGTCAAGCCCTTCCACCCTGACGACGATGAAGCTTCCCACAAAGCAAAAGAAACTGTTGCAGGATCTCAAATCGGCAGTAGAAAATATCGCGTAGGAGCAGGATGAATTCGACGATGGCTGATGGAACCGCGAGTATGCAGCGATGATAAATTAGAAGGCGTTGAATTCCGAATCCCTAGTTTTCTCGGTTCAAATATCGCGACATGGAGATTTACTATTGAACTGTAACTTCGAAGTAAAACAGAATTTTTCTTCGAACGATTTTGTCTGAAGGAAGTTAAAAGGGAATTCACAATTTTGAACTGAGAGGATAAAGGTCTCGTATTCGGAAAGAAACAGGATAAGGGATGGTGTGTTCGAGAAGGCAAAGGAAGCGTGTTGAAGACGCCTTACTACAGTGTTCACTTGTACTTACATTTCAACTTCGAATCGATTATTATCAATTAGATTTTTAGCGTGTTTATATATCGTACACTCACACACTAACTCCGATCAATACGAAATTTGAAATCCGGTAATAACGCAATATTACGGATTCAATAGAACTGGTTTCATTGAAATCCGAGACTGTGCCTCGGAAGGCTATTTTTTTAAATTCAATTTAAACAATATTTTTAAAACTTAACAAATTACTTCCAATTTCAGTTTCAACACTTTTACCATCTTCAGTACTATCAATATGAATTTTTCGAGCTTCCGAAATATTTTTAAGTAGCTTAGAATGCCAGATTTACTATTTTATCCAACTTCAAATAAATTTAATTTAATTATTAAATTACTCAATAAACAGCGATATTTGAAATTTAAGTTTATAATTAACCTCTGAATATTTAAAATTAATTAAATATTCCAATTTCAAATGCTCAAAAATTCCGGGTCGTCACACTACATATACTCATTAATGTAGTCACTGCACTCTTGTATATCATGTAGTTTATTTGGGTGGGCATTTAGGTGGGCCATGCTGCATCTGCAGTGGGGTTTCATCGAGTTTGGTCATTCATTACAGTTGTCTTGACCATTTGAGACAGTTTGCATACCATTTACACTGAGTAACCTTATCCACTGCTGCATTTGTTTTTCTTACACTTGAGTTGAACCCGAATTTGGGTTTGACCTTTGCAGTTTCTACGCACTTTAGTGGCGAGGCAGTGCACGCGTGCGTGCACTGCAGCCACCCAGAATCGATTGTTTTGGAATTGATTTAGTCGATTTGATAAATTATTTATTTATCTCTGTTGATGATTTAAATCTGCTAATTTTTGTTTAACACTGTTTAGTGTTAAAAATTACCGTTATCCGATTCTTTGTTAAAAGGATCGGATAGATAGAGAATTTCTTTGACTGTCATCTATTTGATTATTACTGCCTATATGCACTAGTAACTGGTTTGAATTAGACTGACCTGTGTATTATTTTCTTTGAATATAATACTCGGGTCAGACCAAGTATTTTACAGCTTGAAGATTTTCGAGCAGCGAAGTTAGAGAGAGAGTAAAGAATCACTTTAGTTTTCAGAAGAAAATTGTATTTTAAGATATTCCACTGTATCAGTATTAAATTGTATAAAACTCTGATGTATATAAAAGGATTTATAGTAATGAAATAAAGATTCATCTGTTTTAAATTCATTGTTATTATTCTGTGTTTCTGTGGCTGATTCTGTTTAAACTTCATAAACTAAATAACAATTCGTCTTTTTGAACGTTTCTAGTTGGTTTAATTACCGACTGGAGGCGGTCAGAAGGGGGAATGTTACAGAGTGGTATCAGAGCTTTGGTTTACACAAAGCTTAGTTTATGGCGTTTAATATGAATAGTTACTAGAAACACTTTAAAGAAAATGTTTTTCAAATCTAAAAAAAGTATAAAATTGTTTGAATGGATTTGAAATTTAACTAAAGGAAAGTTAAATAAATTGAACTGGATTAGATAAATTATTGAGATGGAAATTTAAACTTAAAAGATAAGTGATTATATAATATGAATTGGGAAGTTTAAATTAATAAATTGTTTAACTTATAAAATGAGAAAATTTAAGTAAAACCAATTGTTAAAATGTTAAACCATTTTTTTTTGTAAAACAAAAATCTGAATTTTTGATAGTGATATGAATTTGACTTTAGTAAAAGTTAAATAAAATAGAATTTCAAATAAATTAGAGACGAACTTAAGTTGTATAGTGAAAATAAATGCAAGTGAAGATAAAATGAAACATAGCTTAAGTAATGTTGAATGAGGTTGAATTTGATATCAAAATGAATTGATAAAGTGAAGAATGAATATGAATTTGAGTTATATAAAGGAAATTCAACTTTAATTGTAAAAGTGAATTAGTAAATATGGTGAGTATAAGAATTCAATCAGAATTAGAATATAAACCAATTTAAATTAAGTGTGTTAAACCAAATTGAATGTAAGCAAAGTAAATAAATTTGGTTAAGTTGAATGTGTATTGGTTGCTAGTTGATCGTATGGAAATTCATTAAGTATTAATGAAATTGAATTAATGGAAATTGAGAGCTAAGTAATTGAATTCAAATTGAAAGATAAGTAAATCTAAATAGAATCAAATTTGATTTGAATTGAAAGCAAACTGACTTGAATATAAATTAGTGAAAGCAAACTAATTGAATGTGAATGAATGTTAGTAACATCCAATGTGAATAAATCAAATGTGATTTAATTGAAAATCAATTCAATGAATTATTTACTAAAGAACTAGTTGATTATTTTGGAAATAGGAAGTGGATGCAAAGTTCAAATGGGAATTAGATTTGAAAATTTTGAAGTTGTCAACATGACAATCCATAATAAATTTAATAGATTCAGTGATGAATTTAAATTTGAACTTGCAGAGAATTAAGTTAAGTGGAAAACTTAGTATTGGAAAATTTGAAGTTGGTTTAAAACCAATATTGTGAAAAGTATGCGGAATTCAAACTATAAATTGAAGTCTTTATAAATAGAAATGGAATTTTTAACGTTGTTTATAAATCCGGAAATGACTTATTTTGATAAGTAAATCTTTATAGCTTGTTAAAGAAAGTATATCCACAATTTTGGACAGTGGATAATCTTTGGAATAAAATGTGCAGGAAATATTGAAATTTGGTTAGTGAAGTATATTCACGATTTTGGACAGTGAATATATTATTGAATAAAATGGACATGTTTGGGGAAAGTGATATTTTAAAACGAAGTTAATTGTTTTAAAAGATGTTTTAAAAGGCATTGAATATCGAAACCATAGATTTCAACATTCATTGTTGAAGTAGACGTTTTCGAATAAAAGGAAATGATGGACTATAACATTATTGTTATAGTAAATGATTTCCGAAAGGAAATGTTTTGTATAGTATTGGGATTTATACATCTATCTAAATTTCGAATCCCTATACTAGTGATTTTGAGTTGTCGTAACGATGTTTTACGTAACATTCGTTTTAACTCAAATAAATATGTGAAAGAGAATGATTTCCTTAAAGATGAAATATATACTTAATTTTGATTAAAGTATATCGAATATTTTCAAATATTGAAAATAGATTGGATTTGTGAATTACTTATTTTTTAAGTATGGAAATGTTTTTCCAAATATGAAATGTTGTGAATATATTCCGTAAGGAATAAATGATTTGAAATTCATTTTTGAAGTCGAAGTTGAAAAGTTAAATGAGAAATTTGAACAATTAGTTCAATTTGAAATTTTTCAAAAAGATTGAATCGTTAAGTTAAAATTGAGTTTAACTTCGACATCAAAGACAATATAAGTTGAGCTTTGAATTTCAGATGATGATTTGGATTGTATGTCTAACATTGTGAATTGATGACATAGCAATTGATCTCTATTAAATATATATCTGTTGGTGGCAGAGGATTTATTCTCTTAGCTTAACACCCTTCTTTGAGACGTACGAGCTCAGAGGTAATATATCGATAGACATCAATTCTGTGTTGAGAATTGACGATGTAGCGTGAAATCCAAATCGAATGTGAAAGTCGATAATAAATGGAATTATGAATATGAATTAGGTTTGAGATAACCTAAAATTTCCAAATCGACTTAGAGGAAAATTTTGAAATCCTCTATTTTGTTATGGATATGGAATATGTAGGTTTTCAGAACTTATATATATATGAATGCGGTAAAATTTGAAAACCGTTAGTTTGGAAAGTAATTGTTATGGAAATCTTATGTAAGCTTACATGGATATGATATGTACGAAATGTGAAATGAAGTACTACATATATATGATATTATGTTTTCTAAACTGAGGATATGGAAAAGTACCTTCCATTTATTATTGGAGAAGGTTTTGGAACTCGTGATGAGTGTCCATTTGAAATTCGTAGCTACGTAGAATTTTCCATAAGTTGGAATGTCCATTTGGACTAGAATCCCTCGTGATGGGATCATGTTGATTATGATGTATGTTAGCGTAATTTGAGGGGCGAGATGCCCACAGTTACAAGCGATTCCACTGGGATAGTGGCGCAACCGCCGAGTAAACTGCAATCTAAGCGCCAAAGCGAAATTCGAGGGGCGAGATGCCTACGGTTACAAGCGATTCTACTGGGATAGTAGCGTAACCGCCGTGTGGACCGCGATCTATGACAACAACCATGGCGAAATTCAAGAGAGATGTGAAATCTACAGTTACAAGCGATTCTACTGGGATAGTAGCGTAACCGCCGGGTAAACTGTGATCCATGAGGGAACGTGCTTTCCATATCCATTTTTAAAAGAATTTTCAAAAGTATTTTCACTGGGAATTGAAGCAAGTATGTTTAGTACTTGGAGATTTTTAGACCTGCGCCTGGCCAGCGTATGTCTAATGTCTGTGAGAACGAAGATGGACTTGTTAAATTTCGAGTTAGCAAGTATTTTCAAACTTTAAATATCGAATCAATAGTTTGAAATTAAAATTTCAAAATTCCAACTTAATGAACTAAGGAAGAGGATCTTTGAAATGTTTTGAAAGTCCACAGCTTTGGAAGATATATATTATGCAAATCTCTAACGTGAAGAATTTTAAAGTTTAAATCTGAGTTTTGTAAGTCGAAAATGTTGGTAAAAGACTTTTGTGTCTTGATTGTAGAAACCAATGAACAAAGCTAGTGAGATTAAACAAATGGAATGAACTCTATATTTATTTATTTTTAACAAGTATTGAGCTTAGTAAAATTGAGTAGGGTATAAATATCGATAAAATTTTAACAACCTTTCCTTTTCGAGGACGAAAAGTTTTAAGGAGGGGAGATTGTAACGACCTTGAATTTTGAACAATTTAAATTGAGAATATTTAATTAATTTTAAATATTTGAAAGATGAATTGACTCGAATTTCAATCTATCAGGATGAATTTGATGATTAAATTTTAGGATTTAATCTATTGAAAATTTAATAATAATTTGAATCGGGATTCATAAATAATGTAAAGGAGTTTGTCAATTGATTAAAATTCTTTTATAAATTTTGTTAAGTGTTAAGAGATTAATGGGCTTTAAATTTCAATGTTGGCCCACGTTTGATATTGGTGCCGTGATTAAGTATACCCGTTTCCCCTCATTTTTTCTCATTCAAAAACCCTAGAAACGAAATAACGAAAAGAAAATAAATGGCGGCCACGATTCTTCGTTCGCTCGAAATTTATGGCTTCGGCGATTCTTTGATTCTCTTGCAAATCTGGCTCGTTCTACCTCATTCGTTCCTCGAAAAAAAAGAAAAAGAAGAAAAAAAGGGCGGCATCGTCTTCTTCGCTTGCTCGTTGAGGCTTACGAGATTTAGGGTTTTTAAATTTTGGGGCTTCGTTCCCTTTGTGCTCGGCTTTGCTTGAGATTTCGATCTGTGCTTGAGCTTCGACTTCTTCAACACTTGCCTCGACTGGACTAGGGTTTTCAGCGATCTCGATCCTCTGGCGAATTAAAGGCTTCGACTTCCTTCGCCTCGCTCGCGTCCAATTCGTGGCAAAGGTGAGTGATTCATTCGCTCACATCTAGTTCAAACTTTCTGTTTTGTTCGATTCGAATTCGTGATTTCGTGATTCCTTTGACTTGTTATGATTTGTCTAATGTTGATCTCCGTGAACTTCTTGCTTTGACTTCTTCGACTCACGGCTACGATCTTTTTCTGTTGACTTTAAAATACTCGGCTTTGCTGGCATTTTTGGTTCGATTATACTACAGTTGACTTTGTTTTGAAATTGGTTTCTACTGACATTGATCACAGTCTTGCATAGTATCCATACGCATTTGGTCCAACCATCTTTGTCTTGTATATTTTGGTTGCTAAATCATGTGTAGCTTGTAATGAGTCACTGATTTTGGTAGAGACTTGTTTCGCTGGAGTCAGTGGATTGCTTCTGCATTGTATATGTTGTCTATATACATGAACTACTGTGCATTTGGTCATTGTTGCATATTGATCAACATGTAGTTTCATTGCCTCTGGTCATTGGTCGAGTTCATGTTGTGTTTTCATACTGTGTAGCCTTGTTCTGGATTTAAGCTTTAACTTTGGTTGTGTACACATGATGGTAGTTGTGTATATTTTGAAATTATAAGTCTGCACTTGTATAGTTGGTTCCATATTCCACATGTTTGACCCTAGATGATGTGTTTCCAGTTGAATTTGATCATTTTGTACTTGAGATGTATTGTGCTGTTGGTCTTGACCATTTGTTATCTTTGAGTTGTAGTGCTTCATCACGTCACTTGATCTATTTTGATTTGGGCATTTCACTGTGTCATTTTTAAAATGTTGCTGTTCTTGGGTGTTTGGTCAAACTTGTGTACATTCTTGAGTTTTACTGAGCTTTGTCTGCTCGACCAATGCTTGCTTCACTGATTCATTTTAAGTTGTATTTCTTTGATCTTTTACACTTCACCTGTCCAGTCATCGCTATCTGGTTTGCATATTTGGTCGTCTGCATTTTTAATGTTTTTATGGCGTGGACTTTGGTCTGCTGATCATGTTCCCTCTCGATCACTTGTGGTAGTTCGACTTGCTCGACTTCATTATGTCTGGCTTTGGTCATTGCTGTAGTTTCACTGCAGTTCACTGTGTTGCTATTGAGTTGCATATCTGAACTCGATTCACTTGAACCTTTGTGTAGTCTGGTCTGTAGTGGGTCTTAAGTTCTTTGGTTGGTCTGCATCCATTGTTGTTGTAAATGTCCTTTGTATTCAGTGACTCCGGTCAGTAGCTTGTGGCTTGTTTATGTGATTCCCTGTGCACATCGATGTTTTTTTATGTCTCCTAGAATCACTTGTTTTCGAGACAATTCTAGTTGCATTGTGATATTTGTTGAGTCTGCATTCTTGTTGTCCAGACTTGACACTCTTGACCATTTGTTTATCACTGGTCTTCGCATTACCTTCTGCATTCATTCCAAATATTGTTGATATTAGTTTATTTCATTGTGGCATTGTGAAGCTATCTTGTTGCCTTTGATACTGCATGTTGTACTGCATTTCATATGCTTGTAAAACATCTTGTAGTCCCTTGTTTGATCTGGTCTGCATTTATGAAGTACTCACTGACCTGAGTTGTTCATTGGTTATCCACCTGACTTGGGTTTTGTTTACTAGTCCAGTTTCTTTTGGGCTTTGTTGTTTCACTAACTCACCTGCAGTCGAGTTGAGATGTACTACGGCCTTTGGTCGTGAGTAAGATAGTTGCACTATCCAGTTTACAGTGCATACATGTTTTATCTTTGTTTGTATCACTCCTTTGGTTTGTGATTTCATTGTGGCCTTGACTCTGCATATACTCATTAATGTAGTCACTGCACTCTTGTATATCATGTAGTTTATTTGGGTGGGCCATGCTGCATCTGCAGTGGGGTTTCATCGAGTTTGGTCATTCATTACAGTTGTCTTGACCATTTGAGATAGTTTGCATACCATTTACACTGAGTAACCTTATCCACTGCTGCATTTGTTTTTCTTACACTTGAGTTGAACCCGAATTTGGGTTTGACCTTTGTAGTTTCTACGCATTGTAGTGGCGAGGCAGTGCACGCGTGCGTGCACTGCAGCCACCCAGAATCGATTGTTTTGGAATTGATTTAGTCGATTTGAAAAATTATTTATTTATCTCTGTTGATGATTTAAATCTACTAATTTTTGTTTAACACTGTTTAGTGTTAAAAATTACCGTTATCCGATTTCTTTGTTAAAAGGATCGGATAGACAGAGAATTTCTTTGACTGTCATCTATTTGATTATTACTGCCTATATGCACTAGTAACTGGTTTGAATTAGACTGACCTGTGTATTATTTTCTTTGAATATAATACTCGGGTCAGACCGAGTATTTTACAACTTGAAGATTTTCGAGCAGCGAAGTTAGAGAGAGAGTAAAGAATCACTTTAGTTTTCAGAAGAAAATTGTATTTTAAGATATTCCGCTGTATCAGTATTAAATTGTATAAAACTCTGATGTATATAAAAGGATTTATAGTAATGAAATAAAGATTCATCTGTTTTAAATTCATTGTTATTATTCTGTGTTTCTGTGGCTGATTCTGTTTAAACTTCATAAACTAAATAACAATTCGTCTTTTTGAACGTTTCTAGTTGGTTTAATTACCGACTGGAGGCGGTCAGAAGGGGGAATGTTACATGTAGGAATCGGAGAAGGGAGACAGAGGCATCAATAATAGTAGGGCTACATGGCTTGGCAACGGCTAGACCTATAGGGAAACCACTATAGTGATTTCCTTAGCTTTAAGTTGAAAGATAAAGAACATATGACATGTTTACCATTGAGAAGGTAACATGAATGCTTAGGTAGGCCATAATTCGTCAAGCCAGTATACTCGATGCGAGCCCAGGCATTAGATGTTTACTCATTCTGTAAGTGCGATATAAGTAGTTCGTCGTTGAGAATGTTAACTCAATGTTGGTTGGGAAATTATTTATTGGGATCATATACTTGGAATTGGTCTAGAGTTGATAGATGTTGGTTGTTCAACCTTCGGTTGGAACCCTTGTAAGTTATTTATGAGTGTTGGTGTAGTTAGAATTATACCCTTGATTTGTAAAGTAACCAACCCTTTATAAGCAATACACAAACAAAAATAGACACCTAAGGTAGTGTAGATTATAGACAAAGTTAATTACTTGTGAACATCATATACTGGTATATAGTTCACTCACCAGACATTGCTTGATTCACTCATTTTCTTCGCCTTTTGTACCCACTATAGAAGGACAGGCCAGCAGATGATTTGGCCTAGACACATTACGTGGAGGAGGAGACTTTTAACAATAACCATCATACAAACTATCAAACATGTAAACAAGCAACAAAAATCAATAACAACCAAAATTATCCAACTACAAAATAAAACAACAAGAAACAACATCAAATAGTAGCTAGAAAACATGAGCAATACCAAACAAAATCAACAACAACCATCAATAAACAATCAACATATAATTAACAATCAAATAACCAATCAACAGGAAAAGGCATGATTAAAAAAAGCATTCAGAAAGAGTCTATACCGACATGCATGGTAACCAATCAATAGCCAAATGCATGTGCCAAAACATAAACTCCAATTAGCTTGTTCGACATCTAAGATGAACAAAATGCCTATGTGACTGCCATTTAACAAAATACTGTGATAAAGGAAATCAAGATATACAAATGTAGAGGTAATGGAAGTGTCATTCTATATGTCTACAGTGCACACAAGGATAATATCAATCAACTAGTACATCACAAGCACAACATAACAATGTGCCTATGACATCCCCCACTTGGAGGCCCAAAACTAACGGCTATGGATGCTGCAGTCATCCATAGTTATTAATCCTCGACGACCAAATACGGTAACGTTAGATACATTGATATAACAGAAACACATGGATACGGAAAATTTTAAAATCAACAAACAACTTTCTCATTCCATTTCAAAGCATTTCAAATTCATTACATTATCCCAATACGAGAACCACGTTTAGAGAAAATATAATTATTACAGCATACGCCAAGAGCAACATATGAAGATGCCCCTTTGGATGATCAAAGTATATAAATCGGCAAGTAAACATCTTTGCCTTTACGACACAAACACAGCTGAATCAAAATAAAACAAACTTGTATTATCTAGCTTGCCACCTGCACGTCTCCGGAAGCTTATTCATTTAAAGAGGTACCTGAAAATCTCAACTCTCAAACTACTCAAAATAAATTAAGCACCCGAGAGCTTAATGGGAAAACATAAACTACGAGTCAAACATAAAGCCTGGTATGAATAATAACCTACCATCTCAAATCATTTAGATATCTAGTGAGACCACGTCGCTTAGCGGAATGAGTTTTCCCTTACTAGTGTCTTATCCAAAACATTATAAAACCATATATTGTGCTCCTGCATCAACAATGGTTAAAACATAGCAATTCAAAATATTATGATGATATGCAAACAAGTAATTAATTTCTGTATTTTCCATCCCCATTCATTTTGACTACTGTCTCAGTTATATTTTCGAAGGTCACTATTAACCTATTAGTTTTTGTGGGCTGACTAATAACCTTTTTTAAACTTATAGACTCCTTGATTGGTTTCATAGTTTTCATAGGATCACTAAGAACCTATTGCCCCTTGCCAATAACTTTATCATTCACGGGTTCTCCCTAAACCTATTGGTATCTCCAATAACTTCCTTCTTATCCTAGTTTTCATGGGTTGACTAGGAACCTATTGACTTCTGTCAATAACTTAATCCGGATATAGTTTTCATGGATTCACTACAAACCTATTGGGCCCTGCCAATAACTCTTCATAATCATCGTTTTCATGGGTTTACTATGAACCTGTTTATCTGACAATTTCACTATTTAGGCATCCTACATTCTGGTCTATCTGACCTCCTGGATGCAATTCTACTCATTCAGGAGTTAATTCAATTTATATTCACTACTGGATCAACCTAGCTGGTTATTCTTCCCTTTCTTCCCAAAATGCAGTTATGGGTCCATTGTAATGTGAAAAAATATATATATATATATTAGAAGAAGCAAACATATTATCATAATAATACCAACACCCGTGTTTAATATCCTTGAACTCAATTTCATATAAAACATGGTTAATCCCTTTAACCTATTATTTTATCAAGGAATGCTTCTTCAAAAACTCTAATTTAAAAGCATTTAAAAGCTCATTTATAATGCCATGGGTTTTACCTTTAGAAATTGAGATTGGGTTCTTTGTTTTGAAAACTAATTCTTTTGAAACCTTTAATCTTTACTTTTGAAACCATTGGAACACTTCCTTTCGAAAGCATTCAAATCTTCTTTTCAAAACACTTGGCACCGGCCTTTTGAAATACTTTAAAACCTTTCTTTCGAAACCTTTAGAATGTATTAAAGTATTACCATTCAATTATAGAAGCATAGCTTCGAAACCATTTGAAAGTACCTTTTTGAAACCATTAGGTTTAATTTAAAACATATCTTATTGGGTCTAAGTAAATACAAGCGAAAGTACCCCTTTCGAAACCATTAAAAAGAGTTTGGGGAAAAACAGATGGCGTCAGCACCATCCTTTCGAAAGCTTAAAACATTTAAGTAAAACATTTGAAGGATAGCTTCGAAACCCCTTCTGAAACCATTGCCTTCGAAACCCTTGAATCCTTTTAAAGCTTTAGGAAGTGGCATAGTACAGGTTTAAAACTAAAGCTACCTTTCGAATTGGTTGATGACTTCAATCCATTCGAAAGGCATAAGGAAGGCAGAAGGGTTTCGACTTGGTCAAAACTACCCTTTTCGAAAGCATTGATTTTAAAACTATGTAACTCATTTAAAAGCTACAATTTAAACAAGAAGCGACAACCCCTTTCGAAAGCAATTTAAAATGACCCTTCGAAAGCATATGTTTCGACTTCTCCAAAAGCATTTAGTAAAGCAGGCAAGCATATTTCTTTAGAAAGTAAAACAAAGGGTTCGAAGCCATCGAAAGCAATGTTTCGACACCATGCCTGTAAAGTCCCTAATTTTATTATCATTATTTAGGACATTTAATTAGTTAAATTAAATGAAATAATGTAAAAAAGATCAAAGGATTGAGATTTGTGATTAATAGGGGTAGCCGTGCCATATAATAAATAAGCTAATTAACATGAATTAAAATAGATAAGGATGATATGTGAAGGAAAAATAGGAATAGATTCATTCTTATACCCTAAACCTTTAGGCCATTCGTTTTACACGTTCATTTCATAATCAAAAACAAAATAGAGGCCGGTCACCATTAAGCAAGAACAAGAGGAAGATAAGCTAAAGGAAGAAGCTAAATCAACATAACCCAAGATCAAATCTCAACTCCTTAATCTCAAAGCTAAGGTGAATAATGACTACATCTTATGTTATTATTTGTTTTTGGTTTTAGAATGAACCCGAACTATTTTTCAAGGTTTGCCATGTTTTTGGTTGTTAAAATGGATATATGCTTGTTGATGATTTGTACTAATTCATATAGATTTTATGATATGTTTTAATGTGAAAACCAAATTAAATGACATCCAAATGCCTTGCGATTTTAAAATAAGGTCAGAAATGATATTTTAGAGACGGGTTTCAATTTTTATAATATTCTGAATTAATGTGGATTTAATATTAATTTCTAGAGAAAAAATGGTTATTTGGGTTTAAAATTTATTTCGGCTAAAATATGTATGCTTTGGGTCAGAAATTAATATATGTTAGAAAACATATTAAAAACGATTTATGGGAATTTTTATGGATTTTTCCTAAGTGCTGTAATAGATATATAAAATTATTTAAGATATGAGACTTAAATGTTTTATATATTTATAAAAGGAGAAGGGGCATTTTGTAAATAACATAATTTGTTTATTTCTGAAATTTCGGCAGTTCTTTTAGAAAAGAAATTAGCAACCAATCATATTTTGATAAACAAGGCAGATTAGTTGAAAAGAATTACTTTAAAAAGTTAAAAATCAGATTTACATGCTTTTTACGTGTTTCGCCACTTTCGGTACCTAGCTTTCGGCTAAGTACTTCCGCCTCCATCACCATCCAAACCAATGCGCCTGGTATTAAAGACTTGGTACGTAGCGAATTGGACATAGGCAGAAGGTATAAGGTCGAAACAAGGGGTTCCGAAGGGGTCGAAGCTTTGCTTTTAAAAGAAAATATGCATGCTTTGCTTTCGACTTGGTTAGCTTTCGACTTGGTTAAATTGTTTTAAGGAATGGTTCCGAAAGAGGTTGCGCCTTTTGTTTAAGTTAATGCTTTCGAAGAGGGTCGAAACCCCTTGCTGCCGCATATTTTTTGAAGCAATGCTTTCGAAAGGGTTATTTTGTTTTTAAAAACTTAGCCACTTCTTCAATGCTTTCGAAAGGTTGGTTTCGACACCATCACTTTTTTACTTAGGAAATTGCTTTCGACTTTGTTCTTGTAAGACCATTTAGAGATTTTGAAATATAAACCCAAAGGTTTCGAAAGGAATAGTTTTTAAATGGTTTCGAAAGGTTGTTCCACATGTTTTACTTGAACCCAATTGCTTTCAGAAAGTTTGATGGATTTAATGCTTTTGAAAGGTTTAAGTGGAAGGTTCCAATGTTTTCGAAAGGTATCTTTATAAAGTATTGATAAGAGAATGCCTGAGGTTTTAAAGCTTTCGAAAGAAAGGTTTTTAATGGTTTCAAAAGGGATACTTTCAAAGGTTTAAATGTTTTCATCGATAAAGTTTTGGGTAAAGTATATATATAACATGGAAAAGTGAATTGAGTAAATCATAGAATATTTTCCTTGCTTAAGTATGATTTAAAAGGATTAAATCATTTTGATAGAAAATGTTTTCAAGGAAAACTTATGGGTAGTTTACCCTAAGTAAAATGACCCAGATATTGGAATCCCAGATGGGACTAGTATAGGGTCTCGCTCCCTATACATTAGCTATTAGCCCCTAGCTAATTTAGTCTAAAATTCCAGTGTGCAGGGCTTTGTCACAGGAAAGACTAAAATGATGTTACACATAGAAAGAATATACAGAGTAAGGATAGGTTATTGGTGAGCCCGCAAAACCATTAGGATCAGTTGACCCTGAGAGAAGTAAGCTAGGGATAGACCATCTACAGAGGAGTATCTAACATAAGTTAGATTATTTGTTTATTTTGTTTAGTAGGCCCGAGTCAGCCAAAGGTTAGTAGTTAGCCAAACAATATTATAGTGTTCGGACAAATAGTCCATTTGTTACCTAATTTGCGTACATATATAATATTGCTTTATTGTTTTAACCAATTTTGATTGCAGGATTATGATTTGCAAAAGATATATTTAAAAGGATATTAGTGAGGGGAAACTCGTTCCGCAAAGCGGCGTGGTCTCATTTAATATCAAATAATTGAAAAGTATAGTATTATTCACAGTAGGCTTTATGTCTGACTCAAAGTTTATATTTTCCCCTTAAACTCTCGGGTGCTCAAAATTGATTTGAGTAGGCTGAGGGTTGAGGATTTACAGGTTTTAGTAGGCGGACGAATAAAGCTCCCAAAGACCAGCATAAGGCTGAAGTTAGCTATATTTAGGAGTTGTTTTGTTTTATTTCCGTTGTGTTGTATTATGTAAGTTATGACTATTTAGTACTATGGTCAGCCAAGGGGGCATCTTCATATGTCGCTCTTGGCGTATCTATGTAACAATTATATTTGATCTGAACCTGGGAAACGATTGGAATTGTGTAACTTGGATATGAAATCGTGTTTTGAAATGTAATGAGAAAAGTTGTTTTTGAAATATGTTATTTTATTTCTTTTTCAAGTGCTTCTGATTTTATGGATACCATTAACATTACCGTATTTGGTCACCGAAAGTTAATACTATGGATGAATGCAGCATCTGTAGCGCTTAGCTTCGGGCCTCCAAATAGGGGATGTTACAATGCCTTCTGCCTTTCTCCAATCCACTACATACCAATGTGTTGATTCCTTGTGTATTGATTTCGGCTTTGTTGGTTTCGACTTGGTAGGTTTTGACTTGGTTGAAGGCAGAAGCATAGGGTCGAAAGGTGGCTTCTAAAAGAGGCGGAACATATTTTATGATTAAAGTCTGATTTAATGCCATTTAAAGTGAATACTTTATAACTAACCTGCCTATTTGTAAATATTTAATTGGTTGCCACAACTTTTCAAATTCTTTACAAAAATAACTACTGCATAATTTCAGATCAAACAAGGATTAATTTGACAAATAAGCCCTTCCATCAAGCAAAACCAATAAAATAATTAAGTCCTTCATCTAAAATAATTTTATTTCCATTGTAAATTACTTAGGAAAAATCCCCAAAAATCATAGAAATTAACTTTCAATATGTTATCTAACATATAAAAATTTCAGTCCCAAATTCTTCATAAAATAACCGAAATTAATTTTTAAACCCAATTATTCATATTTTCCTTTGAAAATTCATAATAAATTTTCCATAGCTTGGAAAATTCTAAAAATTAAAACCCATCTCTAAAATCATATTTTACATAACATATAATTTTCTCATGGCATTCGAAATTCAATTTAAACAATTTTACCTTTAAAACCATGTATAAACAATTATCAAAAAATGTTGTTTGAATCAAACATGTTATTAAATCCAAGCATATCTTCATCAAAATCATCATAATGGATTTAAACTTAAACCCGAAAATCTAATGATCATAAAAACAAAAATAGAGATGGTTTTGATTATTATTCACCTTAATTAGGATAAGGACTTTGAGATTTAATTGAGATTAATTTCCCCTAGCTTGAATACTTAGCTTTAAATTGATTTTCTCCTCTTTTCTCCTAATGGCCGGCTTTGCTTCTCTTTGTTTACATTTGTTTGTGTTTTGTAAAATGAACGTGAATGGATAGGAAATGAGAATATAAGGTAACGGGATTATGGTGCGCAATTACCTTAAATACCCTTGTGTTAATTACTCTCCTAATTAACATACAAAACCATTTATAAGCCCATTTATAAAATTATTAAGCTCGGCCTCTAATTTATTTTCAAATCTCAATTCCCCTTATCACTCTAAGATTTACATTATTCTATTTAATTTGTCTAATTAAATCTCATGAATAATGTTATTAAAAATTAGGGGTGTTACAGCGTCAAATAGAGAATATCTACTATCGTCCCATACTGAACAATATATATAAATGGAGAAACTACACCTTATATAGTCTTGTATTTATTTACATTCTTATCCTTGAGAGTCTGTGAATGGAACTGGGCGTCCTCATATGACCTCTTATTGTACAGGTGCCCCCATACAGACCTATATCGCTCTCTTAGCAATAGTGAAAATCCCTACCACTATAGTGCCCCCTAGCGTCTGTATCAATGCTAGGGCTATCGGGTACAAGTACCCCTTAAATGTTGCTCTAAACCCTTCCGGAGGCTTGGTAAGTAACCATAAAACAACGTCTAAACGGACAGGTAGCACTGGAATCGCACTATGACCCAAATCTAGTCGCCTACCCCATGATTGCCTCGCCGTGTACTTACTTTGATCCTAATGGATCACTCAAGCACAATGACGCTTGGAACCATTGAGTCTATGCTATCAATAATTCTATACATCTGTCCAATTTGGTACTGACCATTGCCATCACGTGCTCACACATCTGCTTGAGTCTGGAATTGACTCCTCACCATCATGTTTTCCCTTTAATCATGTACACTAATCGTACGTGATTGCGAAACCGATCACGTCCTGATCTCGTATCTGATTAGCTCTCATCACTATCTCGATCGCTTGCTATTCCTATGTAGGAATAGTCTATCCTATTTCCCTCGCCTCGATCGCTTCCTCGACCTCTTGCTCTAACGCCGTATTAATCATTATCGATCA
The DNA here is from genome assembly GCA_030737815.1 of Allium fistulosum. Classification (NCBI taxonomy): domain Eukaryota; kingdom Viridiplantae; phylum Streptophyta; class Magnoliopsida; order Asparagales; family Amaryllidaceae; genus Allium; species Allium fistulosum. The sequence goes on along the minus strand of CM060908.1, from coordinate 404,982,548 downwards.
CTTATGCATCGCCTTGCATCCTTATCTAGATCCTGTGCTTTACCTTGCATCCTACTTTCCCAAGTAGCTAAAGCCTCTCTAAGGTCATGCCAAAGCCTCACGAAGAACCATACTCGAATTGGGGAAGAAATCCCCGATTTACTGGCACCTGACCTAGGCTTACTTTCCAGGTCCGAGCATTATCGATCCATCGGTGGTAGCCTATCCCAGGCAGTAAGCCTGGGGAAGGTGCCGTCCAACACATTCGGCCATCGATTCGTGCTTTGTTTCCTCTATCGCTTCGCCGGATGAGTTTCCTTGCTTCCCAAGCCTGCCTCTACCCCCACCGGACCCTCTTCGGAGTTCATTGGTTGAAGTTTTGAAAGCGGTTCTTTATGTGTTCGAAAACTGACTTGGACATGAAATCCACTCATTGCATGCGTAAAGTTCAATAGGCGACTATAGCGACCTGACTCCCTCTAATCACGACAAACGCACTCAACTGGCCATCTAGCCTTATGTGATGCCTACATGTGATAACACACTCATTCGTTCATATTTACACATGTGTACACAAGCACACTATGACACAAATCACGTTTCAGACTTCACCGGAATGATTACTCGACCCGGTATATTCTCATGCAACTTAGAACACACTATGGTCGCTATGGCTACGTGAGATGCCCTCTCCACTCTTATATACAAAGGTATTTACACACATCCGTACACACACACACATTTACACATATATATTCACACCAATAATAACATATATTCAAACAAACATACACAACAATTCTAAATACAATATGAAAATTATCTTGATTGTCATATATCTTAAAATACACGTAAACGTATACTTACCTATATACATATACATACACGTATATTTAATCAAGTAATTCATTTATTACTTTATCAAATCTTACTTCTATTTACTAAACCTTTTCAGTAAAAGTCTAATATGATTTCATACTATTTTATAAATAAATTCAACTATTTTATATAAAATATATTATTAGCTTATTAATCACTTTTAAGCCTTTAAATACTTATTTACCTCATTAAAATTAAGTATACATCATATTACTATTTTATAAAATCTCATTTCCATTTTATAAAATTTATACTTCATTTATAAAATTATATAACCATTTTATAAATACTAATTAAGCTTTATTCATACTATTTTACAAAATACCATTTTATAAAATACATCTTGTACTTATAAAAATCATTTGTTTACTTAAATAATATTTATAAGTAAACTATTCATTAATAAAGATCGTTCCTTTATTTTTTAATAATATTCCCAAGTTCTAATTAAGCTTCATTGACCCTCTAATCACTTTAATAATAAGTGTAAAGTTTCAAACTCACTTAATTAGCTTACTAACTTTTCTAAAACCAATTAAATTAGTTTCATTATTACTATTAGTGACATGCTCTTAATTATATCATGTAATTAGTCTATAATCTATCACAACATCACATATAATCATCCAATTACCCAAAACCAAATTCTTAGCTTACTACCTATTTCAAAAATAGTTATTATCTTATTAAATAATGAGTTAATATAAGCATGTTTATAACATGAATACAAGTATAAATTAACTCAAACAATCTTCAAAACACTTAATATAATTCCATATTAATTAATAAATTAAAATACGAAGATTAAAACATAAATATTGATGGCGAATCATACCACCCACCTTCTCTTTCCCTAAATCAAGCTCTAATCATCAAAATCCACTCCAAACCTCTCTTGAAATCATAGATAAAGCTCCAGATCACATCTTCAAGCTAATTCTTTAAAGTGTTTTGTGAGGAATAGGTAGAGAGGAATTGTGGTGATTTTAATTTGAATGTAGAAATTTTATTTGAGTATGAATTACTTACCTAGGGTTTATGGATTAAGAGGGGAATAGGAAAATAATTAGAGAAGGGGAAGATGGAAATAATGTGGAATGAAAAGTGAATGGGAATAATGAAGGGGTTAGCTAACTTATAAGCTAGCTTATGTGCCTTAGCCCAACATTCTGTTGTCATCCCTTCTAGAAATCACTATTCACTCCAAAAATTTATCGACTCTAAACATAGTCAAGTTTGTACTTATTTTTCACGTGATGGAAAAGCGATCTCAACTATGGGTGTATTGAATCCCAATTCATCCATCTATGAAAAACCGAGTATAATGAACGTTCCGATAATTAACGATTAAATATTTAAATTGATTATTTAAATATTCGATCATTATAATTATGGGGTGTTACAAGACAAAGCACCCGAAGTTACATTATTTACAGTTACTCTCCATTACTATTTATTATATTATATTATTTGCTTGACATCATGTTGTTGCTTGGGAACTTTGTTATGCTGTTATTTTGAGACATTATTGTGTAGACTATGTATTGCTTATACTATTATATGATTGGATTATTTTCAATATTTATATTTTATTTCCTTCTGGTATTAGATCTGGAAGTGTAGAATACTTTAAATCTTTTATTAGTCTCGATGTCATGTAATGTTTTAAAACCTCGATAACTTGTACTTCTTAGCACGATGTGAGTGCAAAAGTCAATTTAGGCTTTGAATTGGTATGTTTGAAGGTGTGGGTTATCACAGTTGGTATCTAAGCTTAGGTTCAGGATTCTTTTGGGATTATGCATGTATTGAGCGAACGTACTTGTATATTTTCAAAAGCTATTATTATTATATATATATAAGTATAATGTAAATACACTCTTATAATTCCAGTAATGCTTAGCATTATCAGAGGAAAGTTGGTAATAATTCCTATTTACAAATAGGTGAAAATGAGCAATCAGATAGGAAATAATTTTGGTGACGTAGCTGAGGTCCAAGAGTGAACGTTCCTATATGGTTCCACTGGTATCTTCAAGCGAAAAGCCAGAATAAACTCAATACCAATAGAGGACCCATATTGTAAGCATAAGTTGCAACCCCAACTCCTCCGCCTGCTTTGGATTTTCCTAAGTTGTGCGGGATTTCCAGAGTCTAGGTGGAAAGAATTATTACGAGACCGAATCATTTATGGAAACATGGGTATAACTAAGGAATTATGATAGAAGTTTTTCTATGGTGGGTGCGGAGGACGTAATAAAGGGACAATTATATGGCATTTACAAGGAGAAGCCTTAAAACGATGGGTGATGATTACCGCTGAGATAGATGAGACTCGGATCGCTTGGGACGATTTTAAAAGGCGCTTTGAGACTAAGTTCATTTCTAAGGTAGAATAGAGAGTAGAGCTAGATAAGTTCATTCATTTGGAGCAAGGTGACCCCGGTGTTAAGGAGTATGTGAATGAGTTCAATATGCTGACAAAGTATGGTTTATACCTTATCTATACACCAGCGAAAAAGGCAATGAAGTTTTCTAAGAGGTAGAATCCTTCTTTGAGAGGTATTGCTTTAAGCCATGTACCTACTGGAGCTACTTTTAAGAGCTTGGTTGAGATGTTGCTGGTGAATTCAATTAGGAAGGAGTAACCTAAGAAGGTAGAGGTGAGGCCAATTTAGCAAGAACATCGTAGAAGTGGAATGAGAGCTTAAGGCAAGGTAAAGAAGCCAAAGTTTAAGTGTAAGAAGTGCTAAGGTAAGGGGCATTGGGTAAGGGATTGTAGGACATGGGCATTGCAAAGATCGAATGCTACAACTGCAACCAATTTGGGCACATGAAGAGAGAGTGTATGAATGCACCTAAGACTTATAACAAGGTGGTTCCAGCATATGCACTAGATATTATTCCAAGCTCGAGTTCTGCTCCAGTTGTGGATAAGGGAATTAAGGTCGTCATAGAAGGTGTTTAAACGCTTTATGATTCATCTTTTCATACTTTATTTGACACCGGAGCATCACACTCATTAATTTCGAGTAAACTAGTAATGAGTCGCCCTTAGAAGCTAGTATAGTTACAGACCTTATAGTAGCATCAAACCTCGTTTTAGGATCGATTTATTTATCCATGATTTGTAAGGGTTTGAAGTTATATATATTGGGTGTCAAATTTGATTGTGATGCTTTTGTTTTGGGATTATTTAGGTTTGGTTTAATTTTAGGAATGGAATGGATGACTATGTATGGAGCAGTGCTATATTGTGATAGGAAGGTGGTTCGGTTAGGTACTTGTAGTGGGCGCAGCCTTGAGGTTTACTGCAATCCCAGGAGTTCAGTTATGTTGAGCTACCTATATTCTGTAGACCTATCACATTATGAGTTAGCTTCAGCACCACTAGTTCGTGACAACCCAGATGTCTTTTTTAAAGTCTCTGGTCTTCCATCCTACAAGGAGATTGAATTTCGAATTTATCTTGAAGAGAATTCTAGACCTATTTCCTTTCCTCTTAAGCATATGGCTCTTAGAGAAAGACGTGAGCTAAATCACAAAGTAAATGAATTTATACATAAGGGCTTTATTCGTAGAAGTATTTTGAAGTAGGGAGCACTAGTTGTTTTCGGTACTAAAGCAGATGGCACTTTAAGGCTTTACATCGATTATCATGAATTAAATAAACTGACAAAGAAGAATCGTTATCCACTATCCCATATAGACAATCTCTTTGATCAGTTAGTTAGAGAAAAGGTATTCTCTCAGCTTGACTTGGCTACTGGATTCCATTAGTTATGTGTAGCTGAGGATAGTATTCAAAAAACTACTTTTCACAAACTTGACGAATTTTATGAATGGTTAATCATGCTATCTGGACTGACCAATGCACTGACATATTTTGTCGATCTTATGAGTCAAGTCTTTATAGGGTTACTAAATAAGTCCGTGGTGGTATTTGATGTTGACCTACTTGTCTATTCGAAGAGCGAGGAAGAGCATGTGTTGCATTTAGGAGAAGTTCTCAATACTCTCCGTAGGCATAAGATAAAGTAAAAAATTTCCAAATGTTACTTTTGATGCAAGGAGGTTCACTTTCTGGGACATGTTGTCTTTAAGCATGGACTAGCGGTCGATCTAGTAAACTTGCTGCAGTACAAGATTGGCGCGTATCAAAGAATGTCATGAAGGTGAGAAGTTTCCTTGGTTTGGCTGGCTACTATGGGAATTTCAATAAGGACTTCGCTAAAAATTTTGCACCGTTGACCAACCTTATCAAAAAAAATTAGTCTTCTTATGGAACTTTGAATGCAAAGATTATTTTATTAAGCTGAAGAAGTTGTTGACTAATGCACCTGTTTAGTACCCCCTGATGGTATAGAGGTGTTTTAGTATATACCGATGCTTATGGAAATGGACAGGGAACAGTGTTGATGCATTAGGGTAGAGTCATTTGTTATGCTAGTCAATAATTGAAGTTTCATGAGAGAAACTACCCAACCTATGATCTTGAGTTGGCATCTATTGTCTTCACCCTCAAATTATGGAGTCATTATCTTTTAGGAGAGCGATTTGAACTATTCATAGATCATAAGTCTCTGAAGTAATTATTCTCCTAAAACGATTTGAATTTGAGGTAGCAAAGGAGGATGGAGTTCTTAGCCTCGTATGATTTCAGTATCTCATATACTTCAGGCAAGGGCAATGTTGTAGCCGATGCTAGCAATAGAAAGCATGTGATTTTGAGTCCTATGTTTTTGGAATGGAAGCACTTGGAGTTCATTTCTACATTTGATTTAATACCTTCGTCGAACATTACTTTAAGATTATTGGCAGCTTTAGATGTGCAGCCTTCACTTATGAATCTTATTGGTTCGAGTCAAAAGCAGGACAAGGAGTTGTTGGATAATTTTTAGAAGCTGAACAAAGGAGAACATTCGAGTCAATTGGATCGCTATTCCATTGATTCAAAAGGATGGTTGCGAAGAGATGATAGGTTGTGTCCCTCTTATTAAGGAGTTAGTAGATATGGTACTAGAAGAGTCCTATCGTTCTAGGATGACTATTCATCCCGATGGTGACAAAATGCATCGTGATATGAAGAAAGTATTTTATTGGCTAGTATATGAAAAGACATGTAGCAAAGTTTGTTTCCAAATGTGTGACTTGTTAGATGGTAAAGGCGGAGTAGAAGAAGCCCGGTTGATTGTTACATCCATTGGATATTCTACAATGGAAATGCAAAAGTATCTCTATTGACTTTATTGATAAGCTACCTAGAAGTAGAATGGGAAATAAGAGTATTTGGGTTATAGTCGGTCATATGACCAAATGCGCTTATTTTATTCCAACAAATGTATAGTGATAGGTGCTCCTTTGGTGATCTTATACACGAGAGGTATAGTTTGGTTGCATGGAGTTGCTTCTGGAATTGTTAGTGATCGAGATCCGCTTGTCACTAGTGAGTTTTGCAGGAGTCTTTAGGAGACCTTGGGCGCTCGATTAAATTTAAGTATCGCTTATCATCAACAAACAGATAGGCAGACTGAGAGGGTAAAACATATTGGAGGACTTACTTCGGATTTGTATTTTTGATTTTGGAGTTTCTTAGGAGGATCGCTTGCCATTACTAGAGTTTGCATATAATGATAGCTATCAGGAAAGTACTGTGATAGCACCGTTTGATGCATTATGCGGAAGGTCGTGTAGATCACCATCTTGTTTGTGGGACACTACAGATAGAATCATTCTTGGACTAGATATAATAAGGGAGACTTCGAAGAAAGTAGACTTGATCCGTAGAAGGATGAAGACTTCCCATGATAGGTAAAAATCTTACGTTGATATGAGGCACACAGACTTTGGAGTTCGTAGTAGGCGGCATGGTTTTTGTGAAGGTCTCACCACTTAGACACGTTATGAGGTTCGGTAGTTTGAGGAAGTTAGCACCAATGTTTTTAGGGCCTTTTCCAATCATGGAGAGGGCAGGGAAGTCAGCTTATAGAGTGGAGCTTCCTTAAAAGTTGGCGAGAGTTCACAATGACTTCCATATGTTAAACTTGCGAAAATGTCTACATGATTCAGCTATTGTGGTCAAGCTGAGTTAGTTAGAGGTAGTTGAAGTGGAGAAAGAGTTACTAGTTGTAACACCATGTAAAATTTACGTTAATAAATTAATAATTAATAAGGCTCCAAAATGGGAATTTGAGCAAACGATAGAATCTAACCACGAAACTTTCACTATTGCGTTTATGGCGATTTCTAAGCATCTTTTATATTTGGAATTTCGCGACTCGAGTTCAAATGAAAAAGTTACAAACATTTAAAGATTTAAAAATGAAAATAATTAGGAAAAGAAATAGCAATAAATATAATTAATAATCGGGACCCTCTGGTCGATCCTCCACTATGGCCTGGTCGACCACTTATAGGGGTGCGGTTGACCGATCGAACCATGATAGCTAGGGTTTGATATTTTTAATCTAACAGTTATGACTGATTCAAGCTCCAATAAGACTAACCCCTCACTACACTTTTCATATTTTATGATTCATGCAGCGAAGCTCTACCATTTTCTCTTCTGCACTATTCTTCCTAACTATAAAATAAATTGTATTTATACAAATTGGAGAAGAGAAGAATATAAAAAGAAGAAGAGAAGAAGCTAATCGGCGTTGCGCAATAAAGAGATAAGTTTCAGTATTATAAATCTATATTCCCCTTAACCCCAAATCTCTTCATAGATATGTAATTCTAATAATATGTATATACCCCATTATACATATTTCTTTGGATCAAAAAAGAGATGGAGTTGAATAAAAGGATTGGATTCAGATTTGGGTGATTCAGAAACATTCAAAAGGTGAGTGGGAAATTATGTAATTTGTTTACAGCATTGGATTTATTTCGTTGGATTTTTATATAATTATTATGCCTAAATAAATCATGCAGTAGATAATTTGATTAGGGAATAAAAATGGAAAGATTGTATATACAAAATTAATAAACAATAATTATGCAATGAATAGGGAGTTACAAGAATTTAAATAGGTTATAAATGGAATAATGGAACTGAATAATGAGATTATTAGGGTAATTATGGAGAGATAAGGAAGGAATAATTAGTAATAATTGAATAAGTAAATAAATATCTTTAGTAAATGTCCGGTTAAGATAATAATCATTTATTACATACCAAATGACATTTATTGAAATACTAAATAAACATGTTAGTCTGTAATTAAATATTTTAACGCAGTAGAATTGTCAGTATGGTAAATTATGTAGCCTTAAATATAATAATAAAGATAATTGGGCTTAGCCTAACATTAAAAATTAGGATAGTTAATTTCATTTAATAGGTTGGGATGCGAGGTCAGTAGAGTTATACAATAGAAGTTTGCCCTTCGCTCAGAGGCTGCCAGCAATTGTGTACACTTACTACTAATGTGGAATATCACCAACCATAGGACCCATTGGAAAGGGATATACGTTGCCGATAAGAAGGGGGAAAATATTCTAGGGGTTCGCATCGGATTTGAAGTATTAAATGGCGCAATACCATTTGGGAAATGGGGGTCTGCTTCATATCCAATAAGAGATAGTAAGTAACAAAGAGGATATTTCCTTGACTTACTTAGGTTAGTCTAAACAGGGATGTCAGCTGTGGAGGGTCGATAGGCTATGTCAGTAGTTGGTACTTTTATTTAGTAGTAGGTAAGGCATATAGATTTGACGCCCAGCGATCCTAAGCGAGTGGTAGTAAGACTTGGGTTGTGCCCTAACGGACTGTACTTCCTGCTAGTGTAGAACCGTATGGGATATGCATGGACCTCATGGTATAAAGTTAGTTGAAAAATTAGTTTAGTGGAGGTAGGCTAGTTAACCCTTAAATGTGTCTTTGAGTTGTGGTAGTAGTACGAAATTTAGATTATATATTATATTGTAAAGCTGTATATAGAAGTAATCGGTCTCTATAGCTAGAACCGATAAACTAGCATTAATGATAAGAAAGGCCTGCTTCATGATTAAGAAGTATTAAGTGGCCGCGGTTTTGGGTATGAAATGTTAGAATGTATACGTGTACATAGGCATATATATATACATAGTATTCCTTGGAGAAGGTTAGGGTAGATAATCGTATGTGCATATATAAAATTAAATGGATTAGTCATAAATAATAGCTATAACATTTAGATGAAACCAAACGGCATAAATTTATGTTATAAATAAAGTATGGAATTTATCAATCACTAGAACGTTGTTCTGACCCTCTCCTCATTACAACCCATAGATATACATTTAGAGGAACAAGTCAATGAAGCAAGATGGAATGGTTGATGGTGAAGTCTTCTTATTCATGCTTGGTACTGACGAGTTGGTTGGATGTCCAAGAAGCACCGTTGTTTTCGAGGTAGTAGCCTCGGTCAGTATTTATATCGTAATATATTTTCCATTCCACTGTGAGTTTAGATTGATCGATCTTTGATATACTTATGTTTATTACAATTTACCAAAACCAACAATCTGTACCCTAATGGACTTGGGTTTCAATTTTGTCAAAATTCGGGTCTATTAGGGTGCGGGTTATTACAGTTGGTATCAGAGCCTAGGTTAGTCGATCATAGGGATTAGGATATTTTGAGCTATATTATGAAAAGCGCGCTTAAGCATCACTTAAACATCGCTTAAGCGCTAAATGCATGTGCAACGCTTAATTTTTTGAAAAAGCAATAGAATTAAGCTATAAACGCTTAAGCATGCTTAATTGGTGCTTACCTGCCCTATGCTTAAATTTAAGCAACGATTAAGCACTACCAAGCAAAAAAATATTATCTTTAAAATAAAAGGAAATGGGGTTGTAGCAAAAAAGCCACACTCCTTAGCAAAACTTCCTCATTTTCTATCATATGGGTCGATGAATGGTGAGTAGTTTTTCGTATTAATATATGATTATATTTATTTAAGAAATGTGCATAGTTTGTACTTAACTCGAGTATGCTTACTTTTAAAGAATAGTGAAAGTCAAATCCAGCTTTTGCAACCTATAAATTTATACTTCACTACAAAGTTAAACTTTACTTCTTTGTGGTCAATTTATGCATATACAGTTGATGCACTTAATACAATCTCTTTATATAAATTTATATTAATATGAATAATGTATGCTAAAAAATTAAGCAACTTTTAGGCGATGCTTAAGCGGCACTTAAGCGACATTAAGCGAAGCGAGTCTTCTATCGCTTCGTCTCCCTTAGCGCTTAATATAACATATATTATGAGAGAATGGATTTGTATTTTTATACCTATATATATATTATAAGCCAAACTCTATAAGTTATGACTATAGAGTAGTTATGACCATATTCCGAAAGAATGGGTGAGGCCACTATTAGTAAGGAAATTTTTTATAGAGTTAAAAATTATGCACCTACCCCGATTACCCAATGAAGCATTGGCTAGATGTAAGGCATTAACCTAGAAGAGCATGAGCATGACATATGGAAGGATCTCAAAGGTTGGATGGTGTTTGACTTGATTGTTAAGACACAGCTACCGTACGATTATGGATTTTGATTGATTGGCAGCTGAAGATACACATTTTATCAGGACAAGTGGAAAATAAGAGTCTATATGTTGCAAGCATCCGAAGGCAAGTTCTCACAGAGAATGTTCATCAGTCACCACAAGATGACAAATCGGATTTTATCAAAGAGGAGAAAAGTCCATTTCTGAGACCGACCCCAAGTGAGAGACTTTGATAAAATATTTTGAAAATGCCTTGAAATATTTGAATGGGTTTTTTGAAGGATTTTTTCAAAGGGACTATTTGGAAATTGTTGTATTGAAAAGTAAGAGAGTTTTGAAATTCTAATTTTAATTTTAGAAAGGGTTATTTGAAAAAATATAAGTCTTGAAATTCTTGAACATATTGTAAAAGTAAAAGTTTGATTTTGGTTTAAAAAGGTTTTTAGGTGGAAAAGAGTTTCTCAATTTGGACACAAAATGAAATGAGCAAATGTATATATCCATGATTTTTCATGTTTATAGAAATTGAAAGTTTATAAAATTTCTCTCTTTAAGGGGCGGATTAAACAAAAAATGACACTTAATTTATTTGGGGTTTGTAGTTAGGATGTGTACGAATATGCGTTAGCAAATAGGAGGAATATTCCCGTATAAAATAACACGGAGAATAGTAGCTGAAAATTTTTCGGGTTTTTGAAATTGTCGATGGTAAAAGTAGTATAAGTTTAGAGTACTGCGAATAGTTAAGGAAAGGTCGAAGTGCTAGACGATCAGCTGGGGCACCATTATGAAGAGGGCAAGAATTTTTCGGGACAGTTTGGATCGAAGAAGACGGCACAAAACGATTGTTATTATTATTATTATTATTATTATTAATTTACCGGACCCAAACTAGGTCAAGGTTCAACCTATGCCGAAAGATTGGTAATTGGTCGACCACTAATGGTTGACTAGTTATCCTTGAACCTCGATAGCAACATATAGTTGCATCCAGGTTCAGCCGCCCTCATTTCATCGTCCCCCTCCTCTCACTCAAACCTGAACCCCTCCGCTCCATCTCCAAATCAAGCACCGCCACTTCTTCTCTCTTCCCCAAAACTAGCGAAGTGTCTCCCTCCTCTGCCTGCAGCAAATCCTCCCTAGCAGCAATCGAGCTTCCCCTCCCAAAGCGCCAAATGAACGCACCAGATCTTGCCCCTCCACCTCTCCGGATCTAAACTCAATCTCCCCTCCCAGACCCCTACTCAGTCCATGGCACGTCCTCGAACCTTCTACTCTTCCTCATGCCATCTAGGTCTCACCCTTCAAGAGAACACTTGGCTTGACCGGAGAGACCAGGATATCTTCACTTACTTGGTCTAAGAAAATTTCACTTTCTCCAAAGACAACCAATAAAATTTGGAGATTTCGCCACTTTTGAACTCGTGGATTTGTTCACGGCCGTAGGATTAGCACCAATCCTACACCTTGATACTTTTGAGCGGAAATGCTACCTGCATTGCATGCGACTTTTTAATGCCCATTTGGAGTACAATTTTGATGTGGATATTAGCAATCTCAAGTTATAAATAAAGAGAGTCGATTTTGATGTATCCGACGATGATTTCAATGAGATTTTAGGGATTGCCGCCGAGGGAGCGGACTTGGAGAATGTTAAGATGACCGATGATGAGATTTTGTAGCACATTTTTTCTATAGATATTGGTGTTTATAGATGAAGCAATTTGCAACCTATAGCCCGTCTCATTTTTCGCATCATTCGATAGAAAATTATTCCGAAGACGGGGAGCTTCGATTATCCGCTTATGCAGAGGGCCACCTATGCCATCATGGGTGGTGTAACTATCAATTAGGATCGTGTTATCATGAACCACTTTGTTGGTCCTGGAGTTGGTACTCCACGGAGTTACATTCCATATTGCCACCTCTTCAGTCGTGTCTTTAGGTAGTATAGAGTGAACCTCCATGGAGAGCCGGTCCAAAAGAAGGTCTTTATCCCATTCGACAGAGCATCTCTCAAGAAAATGCAGATCCCTGAGCCACCAGCTGAGATAGTGACACCAAAAGTAGAAAAGCAATCACAACAAGAGGCAGAGAAAGGACAAGGTGGTGAAGGATACCAGAGCCCCGAGCTAGTCACTATCCAACAGGTCTAGGTCGAGCTCTGAGACATTCGAGCCAAGCGGTGGCGCTAGAGCCATGAGATTGGTTATATAGCTGCCATGCTATGCCTATTCCAAGGTCGCGACAATGTCTCGAGCCCTTATAGAGGATCAGGACCATCCCATAATATGTAGTTAATATTTTAGGTTTAGTGTTGTTGTTGTCATTTACCTTCCAGCGTTTGTTTTTTTTCTTTTCCTTAGGTCGTTTGGGTTGTAACCATTAATTTTCTCTTATATAAAGACGCATACGTTATCTTATGTGGAATATTTCTATTTATTTACTATACTATTGTTTCTCGATATATAGACCGTTCTTATACATGTATTTGGAAGAAACAATATAAATATAGAAATCTCGTAAGACACTTAACTAATGGTAAATGTAATGTAAGACTTGAAGTTTATAAAATAAATTTTAGCGAGGAAAGCACAGGCTAAGGTTGTTGTGAATCATGGGTCATTATTCATGTTCCTTAAAAACTAAAATTTATAAATATGTTAGTGTGTCGTCATTCTAAATAAGATAATAGATTTTGAAGTCAAAGATCAACTGTGAAATGATAGGATCAAGCATATGCATTAACTCATAACTAAATTTTGAGTTGGCTTTTCTAACCACGTGCAAGTTTAATTAAAAAGCAAAAAAGATTTTTATGGAAAATTTTGATTTTCAAATGCCACATACTAGACATAAGGAAGATTGATGGTTTAATAGATATGAATTTAGCGGTGCATTAAGGTCGACGTTAAGATAAGCGCAGCTTTGAATTTCTATTTCCATACCTTGTCAACGACATACAAGAGACTGTTTTTGGATTCAATTCCGTTTTAGAGTGAGCTCGAAAACAAGCCTCCTTATGCATATTGTACATGGAAAAATTTGGAAAAAAAATCTGCAGTAATGAGGAAATTTTTGATGTACAACGGATTGGTAACCAATAGAGTGGTAAGAATGTAAAATTATCCACCAAAATTTCTTTTCCAACATAGGAGTGAACATTTAGGAAATGAAAATTCGATGCGTTAGATTTTGGATGCTAGGAATTGAACGCAAAATTTGTTGAACCATGCTTTTATTCATAGGAGTACGTACTTATTGTGTGAATTTTTTTTAAAACCTATATACATATAGAACTGTCAATATACATAGGTTTTTTGCATCATATTTACAAAAATGATTTTAAAAAAAGAATGCATTCATATAGGAGGACCCGATTTAGAATCATTCTGCATACATGCTCCCTACGTTATGGAATACCATGTCGTATACACGTTTGGCTGCAAAAATGATTATGCACTAATTAGTTAAATAGTTTAGGATGGTTGTGCGCAATACTCCATGATTTAATCATTGGAGCAATTTCGAGGACAAAATTCTTTTAAAAAGGAAGAATGTAACACCCCATAAAATTTACGTTAATAAATTAATAATCAATAAGGTTCTAAAAATAGAATTTGAGAAAATGATAGAATCTAACCACGAAACATGCACCATTGCATTCCTGGCAATTTTCTGAGCAACTTTCATATCTGGAGTTTTGCGATCATAGTTCAAATGAAGAAATTACGAGCGTTTAAAGATTTTAGAATGAAAATAATCAAGAAACAAAAATAGCAATAAATATAATTAATAACCAGGATCCATCGGTTAACCCACCCCCTACTATGAGCCGGTCGACCGCTCATAGGGGTGCGGTCGATCGGTCGAACCATGACGGCTAGGGTTTGAACCTTGGCCAATAGCCTGGATTTAATAATTTTAATATAATGGTTATGACTGATTCAAGCGCCTGTAAATACCGGCCTCCCCTCACTTCTCTTCTCATATTTTCCTATTCAAGTAGCAAAGCTCTGTCATTTTCTCTTCTCCACTATTCCTTCTAACTATAAAGCAGAAAATAAAACGAAGAGGAGAAGAAGCAAATCAGCCTTGCGCAATAAAGAGGTAGATTTCAATATTATAAATCCATATTATCCTTAACCCCAAATCTCTTCTTAGGTTTGTAATTCTAATAGTTTGTATATACCCTATTATACATATTTCTTTCGATTAAAAAGGAGATTGAATAGAATCAAAGGATTGGATTCAGATTTAGGAGATTTGGAAAGCTTCAAAAGGTGAGTGGGACATCATGTAATTTTTTTATAGCATTGTGACTTATTTCATTGGATTTTTATTTAATTATTATGCCTAAATAAAGATCTAAGGGTTGTAAGCTAAAATTTAACTTATAAAGCATTGCCAACTTATTCTGTAATTTAAGGAAATTGAATAGGAATATTATTTACACCCAGATCGGAAAATTGGTCCCCAAGTTATTAAAAATGGAATGTAGATAAAGATGCAAATATTATTCCAAATCTATAATTGGGTTGTAAAGATGTCAGTATAATTTGGATTCACCCTAATCCTATTGGAACGTGAAATTCTGTATTTTAATTTGTTGGAAATATTATCCATTTAACTTCCATACATTTGTCTAATTTCTTAGTTACATGGAAGAAGTGCATCGTTTGCTTTGACAAGGAATTCACATAAAAGGAGGAAAGAGATGTGTAAAGTATGGATTTTCTTTCCATAATTTACACTATCTATTTCAATAAAAAAGAAATAAATAATTCCTTGTAATTTTAAACAAAGAAAATCTCTCATTTTAAGTTAATTTATGGGAAGTTATGATAGAAAACCTTTTTAGAAGGATAATTCTAACTGATTAAAATATGGAAAGGAATATTCTAGTTAGGGACTAATAACTAGAAACATAAAAATATAAATATAAACATACATAATCGCGCTAAACATTTAAATTAAAAACTTAATCAATACAACATAATACACTTTAATATTCATAGTAGATGTAATTGGAACGTTAGAATAAATCGTGCAATAAATAGTGGGATTAGGGAATAAAGATGGAAAGATTGTAATTCCAAAATTAATAGACAATAAATGTGCAATGGGTAGGGAGTTACGAGAATTTAAATAGGTTATAAATGGAATGATGGGACTGATTAATCATATTATTAGGGTGTTATAGAGAGATAAGGAAGGAATAATAAATAAAAATTGAATAAGTAAATAAATATCATTAGGAATTGTCCGGTTAAGATAATAATCAATTATTACAGAAAAAATTACATTTATGGAAATAGTAAATAAACATGTTATGCAATACTTAAATATTTTGAAGCAGTATAATTGTCAGTATGGTAAATTATGTAGCATTAAATATACTAATAAAGATTAGCGGGCTTAGCCCAATATTAAAACTTAGGATGGTTAATTTGATTTAGTAGGTTGGGATGCGAGGTCAGTAGAGTTATACAACAGAAATCTGCCCTTTGCTTAGAGGCTACTAGCAATTATGTACACTTGCTACTGATGTGGGACATCACCAACCATACCACCCGTAGGAAAGAAATATACATTGTAGATAAGAGGGAGGAAAATGTTTTGGGGGTTCGCCTCGAATTTGATGTATTAAATAGCCCAATACCTTTTGGGAAATGGGGTCTACTTCATATCTAATAAGAGATAGTAAGTAACCAAAGGATATATTTCCTTGACTTACTAATGTTAGTCTAAATAGGGATGTCAGCTATGGAGGGTCAGCGGGCTGTGTTAGTAGTTGGTACGAGTATTTAGTAGTTGATCTGGCATATAGGCTTTGACGCCCAATGATCTCAAGCGAGCGGTAGTAAGACTCAGGTTATGCCCTGATGGATTTTGCTTCCTACTAGTGTAAAATCTATATAGGGTATGCATGGACCTCATGGTAGCAAGTTAGTTGAAAAATTAGTTTAGTAGAGGTGGGCTAGTTAACCCTTAGACGAGTCTTTCATTTACGGTAGTAAGATGATAATTAAATTATATATTATATTGTAAAGTCGTATATAGGAGTCATTAATCTCTGTAGCAAGAGCCAATAGACTAGCATTGACGATGCAAAAGGCCCGCTTCATGATTAAGATGTATTAAGTGGCAGAAGTTTTGGGTAGAGAAATGTTAGAATGTATATATGTACATAGGCATGTATATATAGTATACCTTGGAGAAGGTTAGGGTAGATATATCGTACGTGCATATATAAAATTAAATTGATTAGCCATAAATAACAACCATAACATTAGGTGGAAACAAAATGGTATAAATTTATGTTATGGATAATGTATGAAGTTTTCCAATCACTAGAACGTTGTTCTGACCATCTCCTCATTACAACTCACGTGATAGATTTAGAGGAACGATTTAATGAAGACAGATGGAACAGTTGATAGAGAAGTCTTCTTATTCATGCTCGGTACCGACAGGGTAGTTGGATGTCCAAGAAGCACCATTGATTTCGAGGTAGTAGCCTCAGTCAGTATTTACATCCTATTAAATTTTCCATTCCGCTGTGAGTTTAGATTGATCAATCCCTCATATACTTATGTTTATTACATATTACCCAAACCAACGATCCGTACCCTAATGGACTTAGGTTTCGATTTTGTCGAAATTCAGGCCCATTAAAGTGCGGATTG
The DNA here is from genome assembly GCA_030737815.1 of Allium fistulosum. NCBI lineage: Eukaryota > Viridiplantae > Streptophyta > Magnoliopsida > Asparagales > Amaryllidaceae > Allium > Allium fistulosum. The sequence continues at coordinate 404,965,488 of CM060908.1, read as the reverse complement.
TTACACTTGTTCACCGAGCACGTACTCGTATTGGAGAGCATCGGATAAGATGACTCCGCGATAAAGTAATTAAAATTGTTATAGTCCAGTAGGGGGAAGATCCAACTGAGAGTACGTGGGAGCCCAAGGAGAAAATCCAAGTTACCCATCCACATTTCTATTCTGGTACGTTTCCTGTTAAGCTAGCATAGTTATTAGTGCAATAGTATTTAGCTTAGAATATTCCATAGATAGGAATGTTTAGATGTTAGGCATGGTGTTGAATGTGTCACTAAGACATGATTTAGTTGATGATTGCTAATGGATGAATTTTATTAGTTAGTGTTGCACATGTAGACTGATACGTTCATGATTTGTCTATGACACACATCACATTATCCATTTTATTTTATTAGTTATATGCATAATGGTTGTTGCATTTTTGCATATGTATTGAATGGATGCTCATCCATATAGAATTGCAAGTATACGGCGTTGCATACGTTTTGGATACATGGCATAAGCACTTGCATTTTAAGAGGTCGACTAGTTCAAGAGACTGCCTAATTTTATCTTATCTATAAGGTCATATGCATTCTATACCTATATGTATACACCGCGTTAGAAATTTTGAATTTAAGGATAATGTTTGCAAATGGTTGATGGTTGAGTAGATGGTAGTATATATTGGTTGTATGAGCGAATTACATTTTTTTACCATACTTAGAGATTTCATCCTTTAAGGGAGGGAGAATATAACACCCTAGAAATTTTTATAATGAATTAAAATATAAAATGAGGGTAAAAAAATAATTTTACATAAAAGAACAAAGTAGTAAATTTTTGCAAATGTTGGAATTAGATCTGAGAACCTATTCCATTGTGTCTATAATGTCATTTACAGTTAGAAAACATATATTACTTATTAAATTTGACAAAACAGGTCAAAATCTGCCAAAACTATGACTAGTGGCATTTGTGTAATTATTAATTTCGGGTTTAAATAAGCAAATCCTAGTTTTCAGCTATAAATTATATCCTAGCCCTCATTATTTCTTATTTCAAACCCTAGCCCCCGCCTCCTTATTCAGTACGTACAATTCCTCTTTCTCTTATACATAAACTTTTCAATTCTAAAACAAAATTCCTATTCTCTTCAAAAATTTCTACACTAAAAACGAAAATAAAAACAAAGAAAAATCAAATTAAAAGCAGAGAATCAAGATTATAAGTAAAATAGGAAGGAAAGGCGAATGAATCAAGTTTGGAGATTTAGGAGAGGAGATTTAAATCAAGGTTGAAGGAGGAAAGCTTTGATGGTGACTGAATTGATCATGACATTATGTTGATTCATAAGCAGTTAAATTCCTTTGTAATTCTACCTGATCTAATAATATAATCTTTAAATTTAGAAAGGAAGTTTTAATCTAAAGTTTATTTAAATTGATTAATTTTAGTTCTAAGTCATAAGTGTGGAAAAGGGGAAAAGATAGACTAGATCAATTCACCCTAGGTTCAATGGATATAAACCCTTATATGATAAAGTTGGTGTAATTTGATAAATGATTGATTTGATTTGGATAAATGAAAAAGTCAAATACCCATTTATTTCACCTTGAAATTGGTTATAACTTGAAATATACACAAACTTTTCATTTGAAAGCACATATGTAGTTTTAAATAAAAGAATATGAATATATATATATATAGTCGTTGAAATTAACCAGTTGAATTTGTGTAAACAAACTATACACAAAAATTAGTTAAAACTGAACCTTAAGTCCATATTTGAATGTACAAAGAAGACAAACAAAAATAAAAATTAACAAGTTACAAAAATTTGCAAAACCCTAACCAGACGTCTGATTTAGGAGTTAGATGTATAGATTTTAGAAAATCTCAGCCCGAAAGCTACTAGTTCGAATTCGAATTGATTAAGGCATCTGAATCCTTTTTTAGACGTTTGGAATCAAAATCAGAGGTCTAATAAAGGAAGTCAGACGTCTGAGTGCATGCAGAAATATTTTCTAAATATACTTTTTTTTAAAAGTGTCAGACATCTGAAGTTGATTTTCGGATGCCTAGATTGTTTCAGCAAGCCCAGGTTAAATCTAGATCTGGTGCAGGCCAAGTAGGGCAAATAAGGGGACTTGTTCCCACTTTCTCGACATTTAGGAGTTCACATAGTTGGATGGAGAAGATGTAACAGCTAGTATCGGTTCGACACGGGATGACGTACCTAGTTTCGCACTTCATGGAAGTCGTAGCGTGGAACTCGACAATGTGTGCTATTGCAGTGCAATTAGAAGCTCTTAAAATTACCGGGGGAGGCCCGATCATATATTAAACATGTAGGAACCGAGGAAGAGAGATGTAGACTGTTTGCACCAAAAATGGTCACAAACCCCAAGTGTTGTGAAAGCACCAGTGTATGAATACAAATCAACAATATTCAAACACAAATATCAGATCTAAGCAAGCAACAAACAACAATCCAGAAATAATGAACAGTGACACGCAATTTATAGTGGTTCGGCTATCTCCGGCCTACGTCCACTTTAAGGATTTTTATCTTTTATTGATGTTCTTCGCTGATTACAGATGATTACAGCAAATACAATGAATGAATCTGAATATGACAGCAATGGAAAGGAGTAGAGTTGAATCCGGCAAAGTCTGGACGTTGAATGGCCAAAAAGATCCCTTTTCTGTAGGCTTCAGGGGGCTATTTATAGGCGTAGGAGGCTGAGATCGCGCCCAAACTTCGAGAGATTCTTTCAGGCACGTGAGTGGGTCCACGCGCCCGGTCCCACCAAGTTTCAACTCCATCTGGGATCGATTCGAAACAACTTCGTATCGATCAGAAAATGCTCCAATCGAGCTGAAACTTGGCAGGATTGCTCTTTACCTTGTGTGGAAGCTACTGTGAAAATTTCATTGCATTTGGACCAGCGGTTTGTGAGATATGATCGATACGAGTTGAAGTTTCTCGGTTGGCTATTCGCTTCAAGTCCCTCACTTCGAATCCATGCCTTCGAATCGATGGTTGCACGTGATAACGCGGCAACGTGGCGCGCACTCCTCGCATCGATCCGCCCTTTGCTCCGAGATGACCGTGTCGACTCCACGAATTTCGCCTTGCTCGTATCGAAGAATAACACGTCACCTAGGCTCGTTGACCTGATGGATACAAATAAGTCTCTGCTCATGGATTCGAGCATGGTCCCATGATGGATACGAAGCAGCGGCTCTCTGATGGATGCGAAGTTGACGATAGGTGACTGTTACGAAGCGGATTACTTACTGATGGATTCGAACAAGGAGCCATGCCGATGGACTCGAATAAGTCTCTCCGGCCAAAGATTGATCGACACGAAGTCCATCGATACGAAGTGCGGCCTACTGATGGATACGAACGGATGGATTCGAATGAGAGGCTGCTCTGATCGTTAAGATATTGATGGATACGAAATGAGGCCCATTGATGGATTCGAACAGGTCGACACTTTGGTTTTCTGATGGATACGAACAACACCTTGTATCCAACTTGTATCGATCATATCTCATTCATACGAACCCCGATTATCCTGAAATATGAAACGTTGGCTTCCATGGCTTTGCTTGTCATGTCTCGTCAATTGCGGCCCGATCCGGACTCGGACAAAATTCATCGATATCCATGGTTACCCTGCAACGCATAGCTGAAAATTCATGACTAGTTATTATCGGTTTTTTGTCAGTTTTGGGTATCTCAGTTTTGCCAAAAAGTGGGATAACACTTTGCCCCCCAAAACATGCCTTTTGGTAAAAGGTGTGTTTTGATTAGTCTCAAATTGAATGTAGCGAGTTCATGTTTTACTCAGAGCTTATAGCATTTTCAATTAAGTCCATGGCTGTTCGAAGCCGAATCGTTATCAATCTCCGCCAGTGGAAGTTTAAGGATGAAATTCCACAGTCTCTCCGGACTGTTGACGATCGCTCTGGACCCTTGCGAAGCCCATTCCAGACTTAGCGGTCGAATAGAAAGATCCTACTGCTCTCCGGCGTTGCTTTCTATCCCTTGCACTCTGGCCCCAGTTAGGGCGTGAAGCGATGTCTTGGCCGTTCTGGGCCGATCGTAGCCTCTCCTGGCTCCTGCTGGATCCCATCCTGTCACTCTCCGGTGAAGGGGAAACAACGTTAAGTGGGTCGATCCTGTCGCTCTCTGGCGAAGCGACCCACTTCTTGCACTCCGGTTCAGTGTATCTGAACATTAAGCGATGTCTTGACCTGAATCGCCGGCCGATCATAGCCTATCCGGGCTCTTATCGAATCCCAATCAAATCACTCTCCGGTGAATAGGAAACGATGCTTAAGTGAGTCGATCCTGTCGCTCTCTGGCGAAGCAATTCACTTCTTGCACTCCGGACCCCGCCTCTCTGGGTAGGATCATAGAGCGATCATTTTTATATTGATATTTAATGTTTATCCTTTAACTCTCCGGTCAAAGGTTTATTTCAAGAAATTCAAATTTATTTATTAAATTCAGGTCCTAGATGTTCAATCTCAAACACCAGGAAATCTAGACATTGCCTCTCCGGGCAGATCGGTCTATCTCCATCTCAGAGCATGCCTAGGGATCTCTCCGGTTCCCGTACATGAGTAAGTGGGATAGCCGTTTATTCTAAAAGAAAATCTAATGAAATTATTTGGCCGAAGTCCAAATCTCGAACTTGGCCCTTGCCATCTTAATCTGTTGATGATGAGTCGTGATCCCGATCCAGGATCGTTTCTGTTAGGGGGAGGCGGTAGTTGTTCAGGCCTTACCGCCGTTGCTCGTTCTCTGACATATTGTGGCAGTTTACCACTCCTGGCATATTCTTCCACCTCATCCTTCAGGTGGCGACATTCGTCGGTTGCGTGCCCATCCAGCTCATGGAAGAGGCAATATTTTCCGGTTCTACGCTCCCGCTCTGTGGGATCTCTCCTGGGTGGTTTTCGATAGGGGAGTTGCCCCCGAGTTTCAGTGTAAATCCTTTCTAGGCTTGCCGTCAAATCTGTGTATTGCCTGAATCTAGGCTCTCGGAATTTCTTCCGTTTATCAGGACCATCATGTGCGTCATCCTGCTTTCTCTTTCCTTTGTCTGCCCTAGACTGTTCCGTGGCGGTTCCTTCGCCTTGTGCAGCATTTACTTCCTGCCTCTCGGCTCGTGATTCTTCTAATCGAATGAATTTCTCGGCTTCATGGTAAAATTCTCCAAGATCTTGTGGTGGATCTCTTGTCAACGATTCTTTGAATTCGGTGCCTTCTCCAACTCCTGCCACCGCCGCCATCAAAATCATCGATGGATCCGGGCGATCTACCGAAGCCACCGTTGCATTGAATCGTAGCAGAAAACCTTTTATGGACTCTCCGGTTCTTTGCTTTATCGAAGCTAAAGTCATCACACTCTTGGGTCTTGTAACATGGACCCTAAATTGTTCCATGAAGCAATCTACAAGCTCGCCCCATGTCCTGATCGATCCAGTCTTTAATTGCCTGAACCAAAGTGCAGCCAAGTCTGACAAAAATAAAGGGAAACATCGTGCCATCACTTCCTCAGATGCTCCCAGTATTTCTACGTGTCTAATGTATCTGGTAATGTGCATGGTCGGATCCGACTTCCCGTCATACGGATTCAGCGCAGGAAGTTTGAACTTTGGAGGGTTCCTTGCATTCCTGATATTCGGAGTGAACAGACTCCGACTGACTTCTTCCAACCCTCCGCTAGACAATCCTCCTCTCATGAGTCGTCGCACTAATCCAGCCATCATTTCATCTCCATCCTGGGGTTGCCCTCTTGGTCCCGAAGGGTATTCTGGTACATATTCTTCGTGTGGCCCGTTAGCATCGGCGTTGGCTCCAGCCTGCTGAGCTCCATCAGTAGGCCTTCCAGCATCAGATCCTGAGGATCTGCCCCCAAGTCCTTGTTGATTGACTTCTGGATCTGCAGTTTGACCTTCATTGATTTCCGCAATCCTGACTCCTTGTCCTGCACCTGCGGCTGCTGTAGTTGGCCCAACGTTTCGCACATTTGCTGCTCTCATTTGCTCAAAAAAATTCTGGAGCATCTCTTGTTGGCTCTTCATCATTCGCTCGTGCATCTGATTGGCCATGGTCTCCATTTCGTCTCTAGTGATGTAGATCGAAGCTGGCTCCTCTCCAGCACCAGAGGATGCCTCTTGACTTCCTCCTTGTTGGCTTCTTTCAGCCCTTTGCCTTCTACTTGTTTGCCGAGTCATTGTCTTTCAAATCTTCAAGCTTTCAAATCTGAACTTCAAATCTTGCGTAGCGGGTCCTGAGTTCAGTTCTCGGTGAAAGCACCAAAGTGTTTGCACCAAAAATGGTCACAAACCCCAAGTGTTGTGAAAGCACCAGTGTATGAATACAAATCAGCAATATTCAAACACAAATATCAGATCTAAGCAAGCAACAAACAACAATCCAGAAATAATGAACAGTGACACGCAATTTATAGTGGTTCGGCTATCTCCGGCCTACGTCCACTTTAAGGATTTTTATCTTTTATTGATGTTCTTCGCTGATTACAGATGATTACAGCAAATACAATGAATGAATCTGAATATGACAGCAATGGAAAGGAGTAGAGTTGAATCCGGCAGAGTCTGGACGTTGAATGGCCAAAAAGATCCCTTTTCTGTAGGCTTCAGGGGGCTATTTATAGGCGTAGGAGGCTGAGATCGCGCCCAAACTTCGGGAGATTCTTTCAGGCACGTGAGTGGGTCCACGCGCCCGGTCCCACCAAGTTTCAACTCCATCTGGGATCGATTCGAAACAACTTCGTATCGATCAGAAAATGCTCCAATCGAGCTGAAACTTGGCAGGATTGCTCTTTACCTTGTGTGGAAGCTACTGTGAAAATTTCGTTGCATTTGGACCAGCGGTTTGTGAGATATGATCGATACGAGTTGAAGTTTCTCGGTTGGCTGTTTGCTTCGAGTCCCTCACTTCGAATCCATGCCTTCGAATCGATGGTTGCACGTGATAACGCGGCAACGTGGCGCGCACTCCTCGCATCGATCCGCCCTTTGCTCTGAGATGACCGTGTCGACTCCACGAATTTCGCCTTGCTCGTATCGAAGAATAACACGTCACCCAGGCTCGTTGACCTGATGGATACGAATAAGTCTCTGCTCATGGATTCGAGCATGGTCCCATGATGGATACAAAGCAGCGGCTCTCTGATGGATGCGAAGTTGACGTTAGGTGACTATTACGAAGCGGATTACTTACTGATGGATTCGAACAAGTAGCCATGCCGATGGACTCGAATAAGTCTCTCCGGCCAAAGGTTGATCGACACGAAGTCCATCGATACGAAGTGCGGCCTACTGATGGATACGAACGGATGGATTCGAATGAGAGGCTGCTCTGATCGTTAAGATATTGATGGATACGAAATGAGGCCCATTGATGGATTCGAACAGGTCGACACTTTGGTTTTCTGATGGATACGAACAACACCTTGTATCCAACTTGTATCGATCATATCTCATTCATACGAACCCCGATTATCCTAAAATCTGAAACGTTGGCTTCCATGGCTTTGCTTGTCATGTCTCGTCAATTGAGGCCCGATCCGGACTCGGACAAAATTCATCGATATCCATGGTTACCCTGCAACGCATAGCTGAAAATTCATGACTAGTTATTATCGGTTTTTTGTCAGTTTTAGGTATCTCAGCTTTGCCAAAAAGTGGGATAACACAGACATCGGTAATAGTAGGGCTACATGGCTGGGCAATGGTCGAACCTATGAGGAAATCGTTAAAGTGATTTTTTTAGCTTCAGGTTGAATGATAAAGAGCATATGACATGTTTACCATTGAAAAGGTGACGCGAATGCTTAGGTAGACCATAAATCATCGAGCTAATACACTCGACACAGGCCCAAGCATCACGATGTTCGCTCAGTATGTAAGTGCGATATACGTTGTTCATCATTGATAATGTTAACTCAATGTTGGTTAAGAAATTAATTATCAGGACCATATACCAAGAATTGACCTAATGTTGTTTGATGTTGGTTGTTCAGCCCTCCGTTGGAAACCCTTGTAAGTTTTTTATGGGTGTAGGTGTAACTAGAATTATCCCCTTGATTTGTAAAGTAACCAACCCTTTATAAGTAATACAAAAATGTAAATAGACACCCTATGTAGCGTAGATTATAGATGACGTTAATTGCTTGTGAACACCATACACCAGTAATACAATTCATTCATTAGAGTTTGTCTGATCCACTATTTATCTTCCTCTTTTATACCCACTACAGAAGGACATGCTAGTAGGTGATTTGGCCCAAACATAGTGCGTGGAGGAGGAGTCTAGGCGCATAGAGTTATATTATTTATCGTTTTTCTCCATGTACAATTTATTATATTATATTATCAGTCAAACATCAAGTTGTTATTTGGGAACTTTGTTATGTTGTTATTGGGAGACAACACTGTGTGGACTATGTGTTGTTGAGACTATTATCTGATTTTCCTATTTTTAGTATTTACATTTTATTTCCTTATGCTGGGAGATCAGAAGTGTAGAATTCTTTAAAAGTTATATTAGTCTATATATCATGTAACATTCCAAAACCCTAATGACTCGTACTTCTTGGCACGACGCGAGTGCGAAGGTCATTTTTGGATTTGAATCGATATGTCCGAAGGTACGTGTTGTCATATTTCTACACTCCCCTAAATTGTTCAATTTTAAGTGCACTAAATTAAAGATAGTTGTGTGAACCTTGGGAAATGAACGAAATCACTGATTGCACCTTAGTTATGTCCAAGATTGCTTTCAAGACAGTGGCCTATCCATGGCATAGCCTTACTTTCTTACTCTTTGTTGTCTATATTATTTTAATTAATAAATAAATTTTCTATTATATATTTTCAACTCAACAAAAAGGACAGTAATAGATGATCATTATCGTAAAAAACAGACACTATATATACGATGCCGAGTGACACCAACCATAATAGGAAAGTTTGTATATAAGTATTAGTATAAAATGAGATCTAGCGATAGTTTATATTTTTTAATTTTGGCGAAACAACTTAAAAATTAATGCATCTCATAGTTATATTAATATGCATGTAAAAATAGGAACATTCACAAAGTCATTTAAAAAATAAAATACACAAAATTAGGTACAAAATACAAGCAAATGAACTGCAATGCAAATCACATATGTAAACTACCACTCAATCATTACACTGATGAAGCTCTTTCTTACTTACTACAATGTTGAATTTGTATTTTGAATACAATGTATTATACATCAATTTACATAAGTTATTCAATGACATCATTCACTTGGTATTATTACACTATATTCAAGATTGCAATAATCATGTGTTCTTTTTCTTCAACCAATAATTTTATTGATGATTTTTACACATTAAATGATTGAAGAATGAAACATCATTTTTCTTCTTCCATGATTATTTAATTCTACAAGCTTCTCAATTAAGTTCTCAAATATTTAGCATATCCTTATATGGTGCATCAGAGATATATTAATTTGATTTAGTTGTTGGTTCAATTTAGTAAGTTAGTGACATTCATGTACACTTTTATTCATGGTTATATAAATACAAACTTTGCTTATAGATGGAAGCTGCATTCCTTACTTATTTCTAAAATTGGTAATAAGCTAAATGAATTTTGGTGCAAGTATCACAGTGAATCTGACGACCGCCCATGACCCCTGCACTTAAACCTAGAGATAGTGCGCTGCAAAGTGTGCCAGGTAGCCATGGACGATTGTCAGGGTAGATTAAAACAGCAGAATCTATCGTATTACTCACAGCGCATGGATAAAATACAATAGAACATATGTATAGGGAAGCTTTAAAGAACAAAATGACATCATATAAAACTTCATAATAGTTGAATACAAGCATCAGGATAGTCAATACAACAAGCCTCACTACATCACTCAGAGATTACAAAGCAGCGGAACATCCAGTACATATAGTAATAAAGAAACAATATGCAATACTCCAGCTCGTCTTCGATATCAACACCGTGGAAAGCAAGAACAGCACCTGTCACCTGCTACCTAGTCTGCCCGTCCCAAAATGGACGAACAGCCCAAGGCGATAAGAATTAAAACATAAAGCCTTGAGTCAGACAACAGTCTTAGTGAGCAGTAAATTAACAATCAACATACCAAAAGAGCATAAAGGAAAAGGAATAGGAATACAACCCTCCCACTCCAACCTCTTTCTACAGTGATAGCCCCCAGACACACACTAAGCAGAAACGAACATAGCAGAGCATACAATTTAAAGTAAAGCAATTATCACTCGAGTCAAGGGCGATGTTTTCCAAGTACAAACCCCCAAGGCCTAAACCAAGATCAGATAAGCACCCAGAAAATACCGCTCTTGAGACCGAATGACGATACAACCAAACATCCATGACTCTGGCTATCACTGTTATCATTGCTTCGGTATCACCGTTAATTGAATGACCGGCACATTCTTTCAGCCGTCCGTCAAGGGCCAATGGTAACCCCGGTTCTAGACATAACTCCCGCACGTCATCGTGACCCGTGCCTAGGACTATCGAATCTGCCCAGAGTACTCGACCATCAACAGTTGGTCGTTGGGACTATCGAATCTGCCCAAACGTACTCTTGCTTAGAGCATGCTAGAACCTTCAACAACGATGAGACCCAAGCCTCCTAGTCATCCTCCTTTACGACCATTCTCATATCCATCCATTATCCTTCAACTCGAACCAATCACCGAGTTATCAACATGCTTGGAATGATCCCGTCTGGATTATACCAAGTCTTCATCACATGATGCCTCGCTTCATTACATCCTCGCAAAGCCTCATCTCAACATCACATCATCAAATCTATGCATAAGAGCTTCATCATCCCGCTACATATGCCACGAGCAGCTTTCCCAATTCAAGAGCCTTTCCCTTAGCTTTTGAATCGTCTTCGGTCTAAATCAAATCATCAATCATCTAATTCATAGCAACCAACCAAGTCAAACATTAATCCAAACAATCAAGCATTCAAATATGATCTAAGCAGAAAATTATCACAATAATGGCAATTTCGTAATTAAAGAGTTGAAAGTCCAACAAGCATGAAAACATGAGAAATATCTATAAAATCTTGAAGAATGAACTTGCATAGGTTAACACTTAGTAAAATGGTTGTCAAATCATCATGAACAATGGATCTACATGAATCTACACTTAGGATGAAGAAAATGCATGGAAATTACTATTTTAAACACCAAATCAAGCCAACAATCCGATATACTCCTTTGGATCCGTGTGAGAGATAATCACCACTCACCAAATCACCTAAACAACCCCAAAACAACACGCTTCAGATCTGGACAGCAAAGGATCAAGCTTGATCTATCACGAATCCGCTTCAAACGATGAATTCTCTCTTCGATGGATGAAGATCTTCAATCTAAGCTCTTGAATCTTCAATTGATCTTCAACTTGGATGGATGGAATCACTAGATTAGAGTGGAGAAAAGAAGTGAAGAAGTGTAGAAGTCGAGCTCTCAAAATGGCAGCACTTCGTCGCTTCGAAATCCGGATCCCAAAAAGTGAGAAAAACCCTTCCTATTTATAGCAGAAATTTCCTTTAGTCGTAACTCGGCTATCTCCATAAGTCGTCTCCGACTTATAACCTTCCGACCTAAGCCCCACCGACCTACGACTTAACAAAACCCTACGACCTAACCAGATAACTCCTCAACGACCTAACTATTAAGCCCATACGCGACCTAACACTCACGCGCATACGACCTAACTATTAAGTCGACCTACGACTTAACTAATATGCGCGTCCTAACAGAAGATACGACTTACGACTTAACAGTTATGCCCCTAAGTCGTCTACGACTTAACACGTAGGCTACGACATAACAGATCAACTCCTAAGTCGCTCGCGACTTAACAACTACTAAGTCGCTCACGACCTAACGCTTAGGCAAAAACCCAGCGACCTAACGCTTACGACTTATCAAAACACATGCTACAGCAACCCAACAACTTAACACAGGCACACTACCTCGCGACCTAACAGACTTACGACTTAACTCGTTCGACTTAACTCCTTAAGTCGTCTACGACCTAACTGCTCAAACACGCTAACTACTAGGTCACTAAATACTGGGTTGTTAACTCGCTAACTCTTAGGTCGCTAACATCTTATAGGTCGCTCCAAAATACTAGTCTCCTTAGGTCGCGCTACCTCTTAGGTCGTCTACGACCTAAACCACTACCCTTCTTCCCTAGGTCGCCAACCCCCATAAGTCGTCTACGACTTAACTGTTATACGACCAAAGCTCCAAACAACCTAAGCCTCAATATACGACTTAACTCAAACCTTAGGTCGCCTTTCCTTCTTGAGTTGGTCACGACTTATCTCTTAGGTCGTTCACGACCTAGGACTTAGAAAAATTATGCCTAAAATCTGAAATGACTTGAAAATGCTAAAATTCCAGATTTTGACGAACTTGTCGATCCGTAAAAATACGGGTCGTTACATTCTCTCCCCCTTAGGAATTTCGCCCCCGAAATTCCAAACAAACAAAGCAATCAAAGACTATTCTGCATGCCTACCATCCATAGCAATCAGCCAACCATGCATCCAATTCTAGCTTAGCATGCAGAATTCTAAAACTTAGAACAAGTTACAATGTTGTTAGATGATACGACACCTTAGGGCCATACCTTGAAGAGTTCGGGATGAGCTACTTTCATCCTCTCTTCTACCTCCCACGTACAGTCGTTATCATCATCACTCCATTGTATCTTGAGCAACTTAACTACCTTCCTCCTAAGCTGTTTCGTGTCGGTTTCCACAACACGAAGCGGCTTACGAGGTCTTCTATTGACTGGATCAACTTCGAAATCTTCACAGCTATCAGCAGAAACCACCGTATTCGAGTCGTGCACGTACTTCCGTAGATACGATACGTGAAAAACATTGTGCACACCCGACATCTTCTCCGGTAATTCCAATCTATAAGCGAGCTTTCCAATTCGCTCGATAATCGGGAATGGTCCAACAAATCTCGGAGTCAATTTTCCTTTCTTCCCGAATCGAATAACATTCTTCAGTGGAGAAATCTTCACAAAAACCATATCACCAACGTCGAAATCCAAATCCTTACGACGTTTATCGGCATAACTTTTCTGACGATCTTGAGCTGCCTTCATTCGTTGCCGAATGATCTCTATGCAATCTGAAGTCTGACGAATCATCTCTGGCCCAAGTATCAACTTTTCTCTAGTTTCTATCCAACACGTCGGAGAGTTACACGGTCTTCCATACAATGCCTCATACGGTGCCATACCAATGCTTGACTGGTAACTGTTGTTGTATGAAAACTCCACCAAATGAAGGTGATCTTCCCATGATCCTCCAAAATCCAAAACACAAGCTCTGAGGAGATCTTCCAAAACTCGGTTGACTCTCTCGGTCTGACCATCTGTTTGAGGATGATAAGCTGTACTCAAACATACACTAGTACAAAACTGGTCATTTGTGTCGGTTGTGTAACCCCTGTTGTGTCGGTTTTACAACCGACTCAAATGAAGACGACACAAAAGACATTTTTCTGTTGTGTCGGTTGTACAACCGACACAAATATCAATTATTTGTGTCGGTTGGTAATAGAGAACCGACACAAAACTATGAACAGTTGTGTCGGTCTTTCTAATAGGACCGACACAAATCAGCTTGTATAGTGAAGCAAACCGCCGTTTATTGTGTCGGTCCTTTAAGAAAAACCGACACAACTGTTGCTTGTTTTGTGTCGGTTCCTTATTGACGACCGACACAAATGATTGATAGTTGTGTCGGTTATGTTTGTTTTTTCAACCGACACAATTGATATGCAGTTGTATCGGTTCCCTTTGAAGTAACATCCGACACAAGTTATATCTGAAGCAAAAAAAATATATTATTACCGTTTAAGATTATAAAAATAGTATGAAATTGAATTTTAATTTTTTATAAACGAACGTTACTATGAACTGATTGAACAAAAAATATAATTATATTATCCATCAACATAATTCTTGTTTACAGAACAAAATAGAATATAATCTATCACAAACATAACGTACATAACAAAATACCAACGTACGTTACAAAAGATCAGCGTACACAACAAAAAACAACTACATCCAATTATACATGATATAACTAGCTAAATTCTCTCGAACCTCGTCTATCTCTTGTTGGTTATAAGAACCGTCTCGTACAAAGTCCTGCAATTAAGAGAATTGTTATACAAAAGACAATAATTAAGTCAGAAATGCTCTGCATAAAAGAATCTGAGAGTGTAATTCAAACACAGGTTGAACCATAAGCTGAATATATTATGTATTATCTCCAATCCATATCATACAATCCATTTAATAATTGATTTTCGTTTCCAATTTGTCAAGTTCAATATTTTACTCGATTATAAACAAATATCTTTACTATTTATTTCCAATTAGAAAATATAATCCAATTCCTAATTTTTCAAAAATATATCGGTTATGATTTCAGATTCATCTACTTTGCATTTCACAAAACAAATTACAGCCATAATTATTTTCTTTGTCCAGAACTTGTACACAATCCACAAACGAAGATGTACAAGTTGTTATTTCTCAGTATACCATTCAAAACAAGTTACAAAGCAAATAATTGAATTCCAAAACAACCACAGTAAAAATGGACTTAAGAATATTTGGGATGAGATTTAAATACGTGTGACAGTTGAACTGTTCTCGAGGTTTAAATACATCTATATGTTGTTTAACCGTTAGATAAATAGCATTGATTCGGATGAGATGAGAGATATACTGAAAGCATATTGAAATAAATATCAAGTGTGCAAATCAGAACCATTTTCAACTTTAACGATCCAAATTCCTATGAAGTAAATGTATATGTACCTTTCTACAAGAACATCCAAACGTTCCTCCCTCTGACTTCCTCCGATCAGCTCGCCGACCTAATAAACAAAGTGGATTAAAATAGAGGGATTGTGATACAGAGTAACATAGCAAATGTGTGGTATTGGCAGCAATAACATAATTGTAGGCAAAAAAAGCAAAGATGTATGGTATTAGAAGTTTTTGATCATATGACAGTAGCACAAAAGTTCGTATATGTACCTTAGGCACAAGAACATCCATTGCTGCAACTGTCTTTTTGTCATCATTAAGTCTCATATAAAATGCTTTTATTTTTTTGGGATAGTTGTACACAATGACAGGCTTTTTGAAAATCATCTCGGTCAAGTACCTTCAATCAACAAAATAAAGACTATGAGCAAAATGAATATAAGAGCAAACTCAAAAAGGATTAAGAACAAATATTCACTAACCTTTCATGCTCAGAAGCCAAATCTATGCCCCACTCAACTTTATTCTCAAACTCTTTGTCTGTGACATTCTGTAAGAGTTGCACTGCCTTTGTATATGATATGCGCTCAAATGGGGTAGAGGAAACAAGCTTTAGGCGTTCTATAGCTGTTTTGTATTTATGATGCACCTCGGTCAGATCTTGAAGACTTTAAACAAATCGCTGCCCTAAATAACAACCATAAGAACATTCGTACCTTAAATCCCCTCTCATATGACATCAGCTAGTGTATGCACAAGCTAGAAATATCAGTTGCAATGAATATGTTTTTTAGTCATAAACTTATTTGTTTGATCTTTGGAACACTTCATTTCCGTGACAACGTAGAGGATATCTTAAATAGCAATTAACCAGTGGTGTGTTCTTATTACCTCTACACATTGGAATAAATGCAAAAAATTTAAAACAGCATTTCACTGAAACATGAACTCATTTTCCATTGTATGTCTAACTAAATTTCAATTTCAACTCGATATTTTTAACTGTCAGGCATATTACTGGCGATAAGACGTGCTATGTTCCGAGTAAGTATTTTTTTTGGTTGAGTAGACATATGGATGAACTCATACACATGTTATCTTATTACTGCATTCGGTTTCAAACAAAGGTGGGTTTGCAATTAAATTTATATTAAGCAAAGTTTAAGCCAGAAACTGTCTGGTGGAATTGAGTCTAAGCACATAAAAAACCTAAACACTTCCTGTCTTTTTCCCATTCGGGGAAAGCTTAACGACAAACCTTTTTTGGTAGATAATAGTGAAAAAAAACCAAAAACAGGTTTCTAATTATGCTTCTACTATTATTTTCTACTATTTTTTCTTCACTGTTGGAAAATTATATCTGGACTTCATACAAATTTAATATCTTCAAACTCAAACAATTTTGCATAAATATCCGTTTTTTAATATGACATATTAAACTACTGCAGTTTATATTGCATATGATTTCAGTTTTAACCTATCTACATTTGGTGTTTGAACTTTAATAATTTGAGGGTTATCCTTTTCACTAACTGAAGTAGCTAGAACACATGGTTTTCCTTCAATTGCAGAATCAGGCATATCCTAAAAATAACAACTGTCTTGGTTTGTTACTTATTATTTGTATTTGTAATCTTCACTTCTTCAGCAACAACATAAAAGGTAGCTGCTCCATTCAAAACAATTGCATTATTTTGTTCATAAAATTCTCTTGCTTAAGGTTCTTCATTGGATTTCACTTTCTCAGCTGTACCTTAAACCAAAATGTTTTCTAAGCTGTCAAACAATCTATGATAAGCCATCCGGCGTTTCCTCAACATTATTTAGTCCGCTTCGTTAAAGTACAGTACATATTTTCCAAATAACTGTGTTTTAATTGCATGTCTCAGGTTATACATAGTTTTTCATAGTTTTTCATAAAGTTTAACAAAAACAAAATTTATTTACCTATTGAACTTTAACAAATTGACTTTCTTTAAGCTAATCTATGTCATTCATCGTTTTGATAATTTGCAGCGTCTGATTCTACTATCATAATTTACATTCAAGTTTGGTGAAATACGACATCACCAAAATACAGCAAAAATGTTTCAGGTATGCTTCTTATTATATTAAATTTGTTTTTACTATTGTCCTTGCATGTACTGTATTTATATTAAATAAGGCCATGAGGTGTTGACTACCACTATTCAAATACCGCAGAAATAAAAACATGCACTTGCCATTCAAGAATACTATTTTGTTCACACTTTTTTTAAAGTGTGAACAAAACACTTTCTTGCTATTGGAGGAATTTGGAGAGTCATATATGGGACCCCTGAATTCCTCCAATAAGAGCCGAGTGTTTTGTTCACACTTTGAAAAAAAGTGTGAACAAAATCACTCTCGCCATTCAACTCATATTGTCAGGATGCAGGACAGTTATTATTTAAAGATTTTGTCTTTTTAACGTCTATCATCGTTGAATAAAAATTGTAAAACTATTTTCGCACTTACTTTACCACTGTGGTACATTTTTTCTTCAACGCCTCATGGCCTGCGTTTTTTGCAGACATTTATATAAAGTACTGTTTTAGAGTCGGCAGTTGCTATATTTAATCAGATCCATGGATGCGATATTACTTAGCTTCAAATATTTGTTTGGTATCAATTTCTTTGTCTTTACTATTATGGTATCAGTTGCTGTAATTAATCTAGATAACCTGATTGTTGATCATTTCCTCTTTTTTAAATGCAATCTTACATTTTTTCAGTACAGATTATATTTTTTTTCCCACTGGGAATAAAGAATTCTTCAGCTTTATTCCAATCATTAACCTCAAGTTATCTTTTTCAACTATGAGTTTTTAACGTCTTCATACTTCAGTGCACGCCAACTTTTATTTGGAGTTAGTTTAGTAGTTTTACACATTAGCATACATTTGATGGCCTAACGGTTGAAGATGGACCTAATAGGCTACAATGTTCATGTCAGGTTCTAAAACTTTGATCTATAAATTTTTACTCCACTAAAACATACATGCTTACTATATCATGTAATTGTCTCATTTAAGGTTGGCTTGCTTTCAAAGTTATATAGAACAAAAAAAAGTTACAAAGCATGCGATCTACCTGCCTAATCATCAAGCTTTATATATTTGTATACCGATTATTTTTAATTGCATACCCATGTAACTAAAATATGTTCACCACGTCCGTATGCGAAGCACGGGTTCGCACTAGTGGTAATATAATTACACAAATTTAGTTACTTGTTTGTTATTGCATAATTCATCACCAAAAGTATAAATTTTTTATTTTCCAGCTCATCCCTAGTACTTTTGATCGACAATATTGTGTTCTGTGTTTTCATATTTCCCTCTAGATCTTTTGAATGTTACACAAAGAATTTGCAATTTTGTCTGTGTTTGAAGGGATGTTTTGCCACTGAAAAATCGAATACGAGTTCTGGGATTAGATTTAAAAATTGCTACCTAAATTTACAGGACGAGGTGCAGCAGGAGATTTAATATCGATTTAATATTTCAATACCCCAACTATGATATATAAAAATAATTTACAGATAAGCATGATCTTATTTAGTAACGTCCGTAACAAACAAATTACAAAGCGTGTAACAGTTTCCCAATTTAGCACTACCTATACCTTTTATTAGAATTAAATGTATGCACAAGGGTTAACATTACTTGTACATGTGGATTTTTTTTGGCTTAGTGGATCAAACAATATCATAAGATACTCAACGAGTAATTTGACATGTAACCTCAGTAGCATACCTGTCAAATTTTCCCTTAGAGTGCCCTTAGGAACAAATTCATATACTAGCATTTGTTCCCCTTGGTCAAAGCAAAAGCCTATGAGATCGACTAAGTTCTTGTGATGGACCCATGATAGTAATTCAATCTCTGTCTTGAATTCATGTCCACCTTGCGTTGATCCTTTATCTGCTCTCTTGATTGCAACCATTTGCCCATTAAAAAGAATACCCTTATAGACCTGAAACATATGAGACTTTTAAGATGATTTTTTTTACATATCACTAGAGAGGTTTAAACTTGTGGCGTTCATACTTCTTTCTTACCTTTCCATAGCCTCCTGATCCAATTTCATTACCTTCTGAAAAGTTATCGGTGCACTTTTTAACTTCTTCAAAAGAAAACCATCTTGATCCCTTCAGCTGTGGGGCACCACCGGTATCTTTACCACCAGATCCCCAAGATGCTGAAATTATAAATATTTAAGGTTCATTTTCTTTTACTATAATAAGGTCTCATATATCGTTCAAGATGGCCAGATCTGGGCGCGGTTAAGGAGAGGGGTAGTTGTTCGGCAAGTTTTGGTGGTGATGAGCTGAGGCTTTGGGCAAGATGTGCTCGGCGGTGAAGGCCAGATCTGGGCGCGGTGCTTGGTCGGCGTGAGGAGCAGTCGAGGTGGAGGGGACGAAAGCAGTGGGTTCGTGGCTACTGGTGGCTGCTTGACGTAAACTGGGACGGAAACGTGGAGCTTGAAAGCTGGGTCTAGTGTTCGGGAGAGGGACTTTTTGAGGGAGGAGGGGAGAGTGAGGAAGGAGTCGTTGGCGTTGAGGGGATCAGAGAGGGGGAGGGAGGAGAGGAAGGTGTCCAGGCCTGGAGGTGGCGAGGCGGAGATTAGATTTAGGGTTTGGAAAAGGAGAAGAATGAGAATTAGGATTTCGGACATGATTTACGAATTAGTCTGGAATTATTGGGGTTCGCGGGAAAAGATGGGCGGCTGAAATGGATTTGGGGGAAAAAGTTGTGTGCATATAGTGTCGGTTTTTGGACAACCGATGCTATTGTATTTAATTATGTCGGTTGTTCAAACAACCGACACGAGTAAATCTATTGCTTCCCTTCAATTGTGTCGGTTTCTTAAGAACAACAGATGCAAATTACATTTTTAACATTTTCTTCTTACCCCATAAGTCAATAGTTTCGGTTGTTAATAAACAACCGACACAAATTACACTATTTGTGTCGGTTTTATGGACAACCGACACAAATGAGGCGAAGCAACTGATCTGTTTTGTACTAGTGATAACTCGGTTCCCAAAACTTCCTGGAAGCTCTTCCAAAATCCACTAGTGAACAATGGATCTCGATCACTCACTATACTCTTCGGAATACCATGGAATCGAACTATCCACTTAACATACAACTCCGCCAACTTTGATGCAGTCCTAGTCGATCGAACAGGAATGAATCTTGCACTCTTAGTCAGATGATCTACGATGACCCAAATCCCTTCATTTCCTGTTCTTGTTCTAGGTAGCCCATCAATAAAATCCATCGACACTTGCTCCCACTTCCATGTAGGAACTTCTAATGGCTGAAGCAATCCACTTGGCTTCTTCTGCTCGGCTTTTACCAACTGGCAGTTCATACATTTGGAAATAAAATTTCCAACATCCTTCTTCATACCTTCCCAGTAGTAGGTTCTCTTCATATCCTGATACATCTTATTTTCACCTGGATGAATTGTCAACTTTGAGTGGTGACTTTCCTTTAAAACTTCACTCCTCAATTCATCTATATCGGGAACAACTAGTCGTCCTTGCTTCCGAAGCCAACCCTCTCGATCGACCTCGAATCCTTTATCCTTTTCTGGTTCCAATCCAGATTCCAAATCACGGATAATCTTAACAATCTTATCATCTCGCTTCTGACTCTCGCCAATTCTCTCCACAAGAGTCGGTCTTATCGATAAGTTTGCCAACATCTCAGGTTCCAATTCGCATCTGGGCCTGAAGTCAAATCCAGCTAAATACTCGAGATTCTTCCATTCCAAAAACATGGCTCCCAATCCTGCATGTCTTCGACTTAACGCATCTGCAACTGCGTTACCCTTTCCCGGAGTATAAGCTATACCAAAATCATATGATGCCAAAAACTCTAGCCAACGTTGCTGCCGAAGATTCAAATCCTTTTGGGAGAAAAGATACTTCAACGACTTATGATCTGTAAACAACTCGAATCGAACTCCCAATAGATAATGTCTCCACATCTTCAGAGCAAAAACAATCGCCGCTAACTCCAAATCATGCGTCGGGTAATTCCTTTCATGTGGCTTCAGTTGTCGACTGGCATACGCAACAACTTTATCCTTCTGCATCAGCACTGCTCCAAGTCCAGTACCACATGCGTCGGTGTAAACCACCATCTCATCATTCCCACTTGGAATAGTCAAAACAGGAGCACTTGTCAATCTCTCTTTCAGGATTCCGAAAGCTTGCTCACACTTAGCTTCCCATCTGAACACTTGGTTCTTCTTCGTCAATCCTGTTAACGGTGCAGCTATCTTGGAGAAGTCTTTGATAAACCGTCGATAATATCCTGCTAATCCAAGAAAACTTCTCACATCAGATGCATTCTTAGGTCTAACCCAATCCTGGATTGCTGCCACCTTAGCGGGATCAACCGCTATTCCACTTCCAGAAATCACATGGCCTAAGAACCTCACTTCACTCTTCCAGAAGTGACACTTCGAAAACTTAGCCTTCAGCTGATGTTTCCGCAAGATTTCCAAAACAATACGCAAGTGCGTCTTGTGCTCTTCTTCAGTTCTGGAATAAATCAGAATATCATCCACGAACACAAGTACAAACTTGTTCAACTGATCTCTGAACACTCTATTCATAAGATCCACAAAATATGCTGGCGCGTTAGTCAATCCAAATGGCATTACCAGCCACTCAAAGAAATCGGATGGTGTCCTAAAAGCAGTCTTCGACACACTATCCTTAGCCACTCTCAACTAGTGAAATCCTGTTGCCAAATCCATCTGAGAAAACACCTTTGCTTCGTGAAGCTGATCAAACAAGTCATCTATTCTTGGCAATGGATACTTGTTCTTCTTAGTCACCTTATTCAGCTCACGATAATCCACACACAACCTCAGCGATCCATCTGCTTTGGTTACAAACACAACTGGTGCACCCCATTCGGACACATTACGCCGAATGAATCCTTTCTGCAAAAGATCATCAACTTGCACCCTCAACTCTTGCTGTTCCTTAGGCGCC
This sequence comes from Allium fistulosum, assembly GCA_030737815.1. NCBI lineage: Eukaryota > Viridiplantae > Streptophyta > Magnoliopsida > Asparagales > Amaryllidaceae > Allium > Allium fistulosum. The sequence goes on along the minus strand of CM060908.1, from coordinate 404,943,538 downwards.
ATCCGCCTAAGAGGCATCACAACAGGTCTGGCTCCTTCAACTAGATCTATACGAAACTCGATCTCTCTATGCGGCGGCAACCCTTTGACTTCGTCAAAGACATCCTCGAATCCATTAGCGATCGGCACTGATGACAGTTCATCCCGTGGAACAACCAGCGAATACATGAAGCTCATGAAGACGCCTTCTTCATGCTTACATCGTATCACAATCTTTCGCCCCTCCACATTCTCGACTGTCACTTCCAACCTCTCGCAATCAACCTTTGCCGCATACTTCCTAAGCCAGTCCATACCCAAAATAATTCCGAACCCCGCAAAGTTCAGAACAAAGCAATCACAAACAAAAGAGCAATCATGACTCGATACGACTAGACCACGGCATAACATACACAAACAGGACGAACCCCCAACTGGATTAGTCACAACCAATGGCCTATCAACAATATCCGGTTCCAAACCCAACCGGCCTACAAGTTCACTACAAACAAACGAATGTGACGCTCCAGTATCAAACAGAACTCTAACTGGAACACCACATAGGAAAAGAGTACCTTGAACAACCACACTCTTTCCTTTCTCTTCAGCGGTAGGAGCTTTCGAAGACGACGAAACAGCTCCCAAAGCATAAGCTTGCACAATCTGCTTGTCCCTCCTCGGCTCTGGACAATTCTTCCTGAAATGCCCCGGCTTGTCACAGTTGTGACACTTCATCGGTGCCTTCGGATTCATACAATCCTTCGAGAAATGGCCCTTCTGCTGACAATTGTAGCAAGTCACTTCGCCTTTCGGCTTCTTCTGGCCATCCTTACCCTTCTGCTGTTGCTGCTTCCTCTTCTTGTTTCCACCCTGCTGGGGTTTAGACTCTTCCCTGGTCACAGCAACAACATATCCTTCCTTAGGAAACAGACTCTCATGCCTGAGAGCTTTTTCCACAAGCTTCTCAAACGAATCGTCCAAATGATCCACCAACTGTCTCCCAAGATAACTGTCCAAGCCTGTCACAAACTTCTCGTTCTTCTAATACGAAGATTCAATATACGACCGAGCATACTTGGACAAAGCTTCAAACTCAGAAACATACTCAAGAACTGGTCTACCTCCTTGCTTGAGCTCCACAAACTTCTTGAACAGAACAGACTTCTGAGCTGTAGAAATGAACTTAGCCTCAAATCTGACTTGGAATTGCTCCCAAGTAATCTCTTCCTCCGGAGTATTGATGGTAATAGAGTTCCACCAATCAGAAGCTCTCCCTTGAAGCTGCCTTGATGCCAACTTCCTCTTAGTTGCATCATCAATTCCCAAATCACCAAAGATCCTTCTACAAGCATCTATCCATCTCTGGACTTCGATAGTTGATTCTGTTCCCAAGAAAACCTTCCCTCCAAGAGCAGTATAATCCTTGCACAACTTAGCAAAATCCACTGGTTTTGGAGTTTGGATTTGAACTCCAACATCAACTGCTGCACCCGGAACTGGTATCCTTCTCATGATCGAAGTCATCATAGCTTCGAACATAGCTGCATAATCAGCAGTCCCTTCAGTAGCACGGCCTTCCCTAGCAGCTGGTCTCCCTCTTCGACTCATTCTCAATATCTACAAAAAGGAATGATCAGAACTTCTAGAGAAACAACTGCATAAAGGACTCAAACTCTACCAAGTTACTATATTATATATAGTTATCATCCATCAAAATACAATTACGTCTCTTATACGTAGTTACATCAGTGAGCGTTGGGTAAAATCGATTAACCAAAGCTCCGATACCAAATGTGACGACCGCCCATGACCCCTGCACTTAAACCTAGAGATAGTGCGCTGCAAAGTGTGCCAGGTAGCCATGGACGATTGTCAGGGTAGATTAAAACAGCAGAATCTATCGTATTACTCACAGCGCATGGATAAAATACAATAGAACATATGTATAGGGAAGCTTTAAAGAACAAAATGACATCATATAAAACTTCATAATAGTTGAATACAAGCATCAGGATAGTCAATACAACAAGCCTCACTACATCACTCAGAGATTACAAAGCAGCGGAACATCCAGTACATATAGTAATAAAGAAACAATATGCAATACTCCAGCTCGTCTTCGATATCAACACCGTGGAAAGCAAGAACAGCACCTGTCACCTGCTACCTAGTCTGCCCGTCCCAAAATGGACGAACAGCCCAAGGCGATAAGAATTAAAACATAAAGCCTTGAGTCAGACAACAGTCTTAGTGAGCAGTAAATTAACAATCAACATACCAAAAGAGCATAAAGGAAAAGGAATAGGAATACAACCCTCCCACTCCAACCTCTTTCTACAGTGATAGCCCCCAGACACACACTAAGCAGAAACGAACATAGCAGAGCATACAATTTAAAGTAAAGCAATTATCACTCGAGTCAAGGGCGATGTTTTCCAAGTACAAACCCCCAAGGCCTAAACCAAGATCAGATAAGCACCCAGAAAATACCGCTCTTGAGACCGAATGACGATACAACCAAACATCCATGACTCTGGCTATCACTGTTATCATTGCTTCGGTATCACCGTTAATTGAATGACCGGCACATTCTTTCAGCCGTCCGTCAAGGGCCAATGGTAACCCCGGTTCTAGACATAACTCCCGCACGTCATCGTGACCCGTGCCTAGGACTATCGAATCTGCCCAGAGTACTCGACCATCAACAGTTGGTCGTTGGGACTATCGAATCTGCCCAAACGTACTCTTGCTTAGAGCATGCTAGAACCTTCAACAACGATGAGACCCAAGCCTCCTAGTCATCCTCCTTTACGACCATTCTCATATCCATCCATTATCCTTCAACTCGAACCAATCACCGAGTTATCAACATGCTTGGAATGATCCCGTCTGGATTAGACCAAGTCTTCATCACATGATGCCTCGCTTCATTACATCCTCGCAAAGCCTCATCTCAACATCACATCATCAAATCTATGCATAAGAGCTTCATCATCCCGCTACATATGCCACGAGCAGCTTTCCCAATTCAAGAGCCTTTCCCTTAGCTTTTGAATCGTCTTCGGTCTAAATCAAATCATCAATCATCTAATTCATAGCAACCAACCAAGTCAAACATTAATCCAAACAATCAAGCATTCAAATATGATCTAAGCAGAAAATTATCACAATAATGGCAATTTCGTAATTAAAGAGTTGAAAGTCCAACAAGCATGAAAACATGAGAAATATCTATAAAATCTTGAAGAATGAACTTGCTTAGGTTAACACTTAGTAAAATGGTCGTCAAATCATCATGAACAATGGATCTACATGAATCTACACTTAGGATGAAGAAAATGCATGGAAATTACTATTTTAAACACCAAATCAAGCCAACAATCCGATATACTCCTTTGGATCCGTGTGAGAGATAATCACCACTCACCAAATCACCTAAACAACCCCAAAACAACACGTTTCAGATCTGGACAGCAAAGGATCAAGCTTGATCTATCACGAATCCACTTCAAACGATGAATTCTCTCTTCGATGGATGAAGATCTTCAATCTAAGCTCTTGAATCTTCAATTGATCTTCAACTTGGATGGATGGAATCACTAGATTAGAGTGGAGAAAAGAAGTGAAGAAGTGTAGAAGTCGAGCTCTCAAAATGGCAGCACTTCGTCGCTTCGAAATCCGGATCCCAAAAAGTGAGAAAAACCCTTCCTATTTATAGCAGAAATTTCCTTAAGTCGTAACTCGGCTATCTCCATAAGTCGTCTCCGACTTATAACCTTCCGACCTAAGCCCTACCGACCTACGACTTAACAAAACCCTATGACCTAACCAGATAACACCTCAACGACCTAACTATTAAGCCCATACGCGACCTAACACTCACGCGTATACGACCTAACTATTAAGTCGACCTACGACTTAACTAATATGCGCGTCCTAACAGAAGATACGACTTACGACTTAACAGTTATGCCCCTAAGTCGTCTACGACTTAACACGTAGGCTACGACATAACAGATCAACTCCTAAGTCGCTCGCGACTTAACAACTACTAAGTCGCTCACGACCTAACGCTTAGGCAAAAACCCAGCGACCTAACGCTTACGACTTATCAAAACACATGCTACAGCAACCCAACGACTTAACACAGGCACACTACCTCACGACCTAACAGACTTATGACTTAACTCGTTCGACTTAACTCCTTAAGTCGTCTACGACCTAACTGCTCAAACACGCTAACTACTAGGTCGCTAAATACTGGGTTGTTAACTCGCTAACTCTTAGGTCGCTAACATCTTATAGGTCGCTCCAAAATACTAGTCTCCTTAGGTCGCGCTACTTCTTAGGTCGTCTACGACCTAAACCACTACCCTTCTTCCCTAGGTCGCCAACCCCCATAAGTCGTCTACGACTTAACTGTTATACGACCTAAGCTCCAAATAACCTAAGCCTCAATATACGACTTAACTCAAACCTTAGGTCGCCTTTCCTTCTTGAGTTGGTCACGACTTATCTCTTAGGTCGTTCACGACCTAGGACTTAGAAAAATTATGCCTAAAATCTAAAATGACTTGAAAATGCTAAAATTCCAGATTTTGACGAACTTGTCGATCCGTAAAAATACGGGTCGTTACAGTGAATTCATGCACATGTTTTATAGAATTAGTAAGGCACACTAGAATGAATGAAATTCTCCATGACAAATCTACTACAAAACCAATAATTATAAAAAAAAATTCTATTGAAACTAAATTCCCTATGAACACTACATCCATCCTTATTCATCAAACATGAATTCAAGATTGGAGGGAAATAATTCAAAAGCCAATGAGATAAAAAAAACTAAGCAGTGTAAAAAAATATATTAAATCAACAATTACATATAAGGTAACATCTTCCAAGCCAACCCGGTTACCTTCTCTTATCATTTTGACCGAACTAATTTCTTCAACATGTATACCTTTGCTTTATTGTTAGCACTCTACAAAAACCAATCGACAAAGCATATAAATATAAATTGACAACACCTAAGGATCATAGTGAAGTAGTTTATGAAAACAATAATATAAGTTGAACATAAAAATGAAACTAAAATTCCAATCTTCAAAGTTAACTAAACATGTTATGAAATGAATGTAAAAATATTAAGCTTTAATATATATATTTATGTGTGTGCGTGTGTATGGGCAAGGATTGGCTACACCTCTATTCCTCCCGATTTCAACCACACATTCCGATTTAAATAATATATTTTCTCTCTCTAGACACCTCATTTATTATATTAATTGGAATGCGTGGTTAAAATCAGAAGGGAATAGAGGTGTAACAAGAATGAGATATATCCAATTTTTGCTATATACATATTCATATGCACATACATATATATATATATATATATGTATGTATGTATATAATCATAAAGAATACAACATTATGTACGAAAAAACAAACACAGACATAGTCACTTTCATCTTATTAATTTAGTTTTGAACCAGTTTCAAGGACCTTTATTGATGTAAATATGTACAAATATGCACAATCACGTGGCCAAATATTGACCATAACTTTTCCTTTAAGTATACACTGCAACCCATTAATTACTAATAAAAGAAATGCAGTCTTAACACAGCCCAAAATGTCAACATCGGGTTTGCATCGGATCCAAATTCTCGATACTTTCAACATAAAGAAATATATGTTCATTAAATTCTAATCTGGCGTCATTTAATTCATCCTTATTTTGCTTCATAGCCATGGCGCCTACTAAAAACCCACTCAAAGAAGTAATTTTACATCCGAATTTTAGTGGATTTCACCAGTGCATGTTAGGTTTAATTAGTTTGATCACGGTATGGTAAGCATTTCTCCCCTCTTTCTTAGGTTTGAACTTTGATGTATGATGATAAGCTATCAACCCAATTTTTTTACTTAGATTTGAAAATTTTGTGTTTTATTGAGTTGACTTTGGCATTATTTCAACATGCAAGTGACAAATCTACATTTGAAGTTAAATTTAGGTCTACAAACTTCCTGATTCCTCTCTTTGAAGACAAGCACCATTTCTTATTGCTATTGATTAAGTTCGCATATCATCCTTTCATCATCATTATGATTTGTATATATTTATTGTACTAGTGTTGGAAGTGGATACGAGAGTGCTTTTCTATTTTAGTGAACTTGTACCATTCTTCCCTGTAATAATTCATGTAAAAAAATAAAATTGTAAAATTTAAACAGGTCATACCTCGGCATCACACAGAGTGGATAGACAGAACATTTTGCATACTGATCAGGTTCAGGCAACACCCATTCTGGGTGGTTGGTGAGTTGTTACAACTATTCTACACATATTGCTTCTTCTTAGTTGCCTGTGTAGGACTTCTGTTTAGATTTTTGTGTTCTGATTCTGACTACATCATTAATCTTCTTACATAATTGTCCTTCAATACACATTATGGATCCAAAGAACCTATTATTATATTCACGACATAAGGACCATACACATATGGACATAACTACCTTAGCCACATCTCTTCTTTTGTTATCCCAATGAAGCAAATTTTCAAGTCGTGTTACTGTACAATGAAATTTTTTATTGCACCATTACCACACTTTAAAATTGCAGTCACGTTTGGAAAAAAGATGTTCAGTACTTCCATCATGATATGTGCAAAGAACACCCTTTGGATCCATATTCATACAACTTTGGATTAGTTTATGCTTGGTTAACATGTAGTTTTTGATAGCTTTATACATACAAACTGCCACCTTTGACGTATGAATATTACTCCAAATAAACTCTGCCCAGTCGACTTTATTGTGATTCATTTTGATATTAACCCAGATCGATTTAAAAATGTGTTTACCATTTTTCTACATGCCCAAGCCCAAAAGTCTCCCTTTTTGTTGTTGTGTATTTTGGTTTCCAAAATTTGATTTCAAAATCTTCGAAGGTAGCTTACATTATCTGTTCTCCAACAACTATTTTCTAACATTTCCTCCACCATAGTATTTTCTTCTCTTAATCTTTTGATCGTTTCTATCCCTAGTCTATGTATTAATCTCCCTTCCTTTAGCTAAGGATCTTACCACATGGAGGTTGATCTGCCATCTACAATTTTCCTTTCTATTCATTTTAATGCCTCTCCCCTATTTCTCAATAGATGTTTTAATACTCCTGAGTAGTCAGATCTGATTTCCATTTCCCAAAAAGATTGTTTTTGATGTATTTATACTTCATACATTTAGCCCATATCCCTTCCTCATTTAATACTTTCCATACAAGTTTGATGCCCAAAGCCATGTTCACTTCTTTAAAAGCTCTCAAGCCTAATCCTCTTTCCGACTTTTCTTTACAGAATACCTTCTAAGGTATTTTATTAAGGTTCCTTTCCAAAGAAAGTTGAGGCATGCTTGTTTGATTTTGTTAATAGTTGTTGCCGGGAGTTTAGAACTTTACATCCAATAAGTTACAATTGGTATATGGTAGATTTGATAAGCTCTAATCTGCCCACAACACTAAGTAACTTTGCTTCCTAACCGTTTATTCGACTCTTGATTTTGTCTATTAAGGGGAATAATATTTATCCTTTAAATTGACACTTGATAAAGGGATGCCAAGGTATCTAATTGGTAACTCCCCTTGTTTCACTCCAAGAATCTCTTCGATTTTTTGTTTTGTACTCCTCTTCAATTTCTCCTTGCTCAAATTCAATCCCATCGCTTCCTTTGCATATTTAAAAATGTATTTGATGGCTTTTGCTCTATTCACATATGCTTTCACAAATATTAAGATGTCATTGGCATAGACTATGTGGCTAGAATCATTGTCTGGAGTTGTCATTCTGAGCAGTTCCTTCCTAACACTTTCTAAGATTGGTAACGTTAAGTACCCATTACGAATGTAAAAAGTAGTGGAGAAATTGGATCACCTTGACGAAGTCCTGATTCGCTTGTGAAATACCCCATTGATCTGCCCGGATATATTATAGAGAAACTAGGAGAGTTGATAACTCTTCTATAATTGATTGCCATTTTTGAGAGCATCCCATCGCATTCATCGTGTGAATAAAAAAATTTCTATTGATTGAATCATATGCTTTCCTCTAATCTACTTTGATGCACATAATTTTATTATTTTTCCTACCCATCCCTCGAACAATTTCATGAATAAACAAAATGTCAACCCCTATTGATCTGTTTTGGATGAATGCACATTGGCTAGCAGAAATAAAGTCATCCATAAACAGTTTTAGTCTGTTGCATAAGACTTTCATCAAGATTTTGTAAACCATGTTGCAACATGCAATTGGCATATATTTTTGAATTTGATTGGCTTCTTTACTCTTTAGAATTGGATGTAAGAATGTGTGATTAATCTCTTTTAAAATCTTGCCTTTCTCAAAGCAATTGCTTACTACATCCTTTAAAAGATCTTTTAATAATACCCGATGGACTTTATAGAATTTCACATTAAACCCATCTAGACGTGATTGTGAGTCAGTGGAATAGGGATCTTAAGGCTAGATTAATGCTAGAGGGAGGGTGAATAGTGTTTAAAGGATTGTATGAATATTTTTCAAATCCTTTAAGATTATAAATGGAATGATGCAATTAACAATCACAGAAACAATCACAAAATCAAAGAGCATATAAAAGTAAATGTAGTAAAAGTAAAAAGGAAAGACACACCAGGATTTAATACTGGTTCGGAGTTACCCTATATCCAGTCCCGCAAAAATACTTGTATGGATTTCTTTTCAACTAGTAAATGCAAGTACAATCTCGATTTCAAGGCTACGAGACACACCCTCTAGAATCCCGACCTTTGGGTAGGGTCACTTGCTTTCCGGACGAAAAGCACACCCGCTAGATTTACGGGCTACTAACCACGCTCATTTGATTTTATGGGCTACAATCACACCCACAAGTGTAACTATATGATTTGATAGAGTTTTACATACTCAGATCTTCAATTTTGATTATAATTAATCCTATAACTCTTGAATAACACTTTGATTTTGGTTTAGTGAGAGAGTTGAGAGAAATCAGATAGCATATGGAGAATCAAACTAGTGATGATTGAATTTGATTCTGGTTGAATTTCGGCAGAGTTTGGGTATATTTTGTTTTAGAAAATGAGAGAGTGGAAGGAGAAGAGATGAATAAGAAAATTATGATAAAAAATTTGTTTGGAAGTCTAGTATTTATAGACGAACAATGGTCATATCCATTTGTGAAGAGATACGATGAAAAAATACTTCTTTTGAATTTTGAAAAAATTGGCCATTATGTCGACACATACATAGAGTATGTCAACATATTGTTTTTATAATTTAAAAATACTTTAAAACATTATTTTGAAAACTCGTTGTTTGTAAAATAGTTTGATACTTTGTAAAATCATTTAAGCATAGTTTATAAATATTTTAATCATAATAAAACAAAATAAAACTCTATATAATAATTTTGAAATTTTAATATAATGTAAATAATATATATATATAATCAATATAATTATAACTTATTAAACTATAATAAAAAATTCAATATATATATAAAAACTTAAAAACACTAAAGTAATATCTTTATAAGTATAAGATATTGCAAATCATTTTGAGAAATATTTTGAAAAGATTATTTTAAGACCAGGATATTAAGGAGAGAGAGATCCGGAAAGCGCTATCAAGGTTTTAACATAAATTCTACGACTCTATAACTTATTTGGAATATCTTAAAATCTTGAACTCTTCAATACTCATGAGTCTTCATTCTCCAACTCTTGAAAATCTATATCAGCATCTTGAATCTACTCTTGATACTGTACAGTCTTCTTAATCAACACATGTCTAATATCCTACACTATATACTATATATAACTTTATAAAACATTAATATTTATATTTTATATAATGTCTATAGTTGTTATCATCAAAACCAATACCTAAGGTACTAACAATCTCCTCCCTTTTGATGACGACGACTCTGTATATAAAATATAATATTCCCCCCCGGGTTACAAAACTCCCCCTTAATTTATGCCTTGATTTATATATTTCTCCCCCTTTATCATCAACAAAAATAACCACCTGAAATTATAACACTAACGCTAACTCTATCTCTAACTCTAACCCTCCTTAAATAAAATATTATAGACTAATTACATATAATGATGATGAGAATGGTTTATTTAAGAACAATAAGTGATAGTTAAAATGAGATAATCATGAAATGGAAATAATGATAAGAATGATATATAAGAAATGATAAGTGATAACACAAATCATTAATGGTAACCAAATCAATCTATATATTCATTCAATACCACACCAGAATCCAATCACATCTTAAAATGTACATATCAGTAAGTAAAACAAATGTTAAATTAAGTCAAATATACACACCACATAATCAAATTAGCGAAGACAAGTACCATCCTAACGTGATTTCTTAATGATTGGGGATTTGTGAATAGGATAATGAAGGCAAAAGTTCCCTTTTTTGTTCGACGAGATTTCCATCTCGATCGAAACATACTTCTCTGACGCATCGGACTTCGTCATCTTCCTTCATGTGTTCTTCCTCTTCTTCATCTTCTTCCTGTTCTTCCTCGTCATTGCTGCCTTGAATGGGGTTATGAATGACCAATTTGTAGAATCATCTTCAATAACTATCGGATTCATAGGATTATCCAATATATATTTTTGCAAATTGCGAAGAATTCTACTTTGTTTCTCTTGTTCTTTGGATATACGAAGTTGTACAACTTGTATTTTAGTCAACATCTCTAGAACATTCTTCATTTCTCCTTCCAATTTAATAACTTTGGCCATAGCAGTGTTCTAGAAGGGGCTTTGGGTAGGAGAAGGGAAGAAAACTGTATATTCTTTTCTCTAGAACATTTGGGATTAGAGGAGGCCATGGTTTATTTGTTTCAGAAGTTTAAAACAGAAAGAATACATAGAAATGAAGAAGAAAGTCAAATTTTGGTTATTATATAACCACCAATTTGAATTTTAGACGGAAATTAAAAAAAAATTTACCATTATACGTCGACATAAGGGAATAGGATATGTCGACATATATGTTATAATTTTAATTGTATTTTGTTTTTCTTTATATTATTTAATTTTTACTTCATTATTTTTATATTTTCAATAGAGAACAAGTTCCTAACTCTCTTCTTAACTTAGAAAAAGATGTTTGATTCAATGGTTTTGTTAATATATCAGCTATTTGATTTTCAGTTTTTATAAATTCAAGTGATATTATTTCTTTGTTTACATTATCTCTTAGAAAATGGTGTTTGTTCCACATAGATAACATGTGAACATGTTAATGCTACTGAAATATATTCTACTTCTATCGTAGACAGAGATATAGAGTTTTGCTTCTAACTAAACCAGAAAACCAGAGATTGTCCCAAAAAGTGACAAGTTCCACTTGAACTTTTTTGGTCTGATTTGTAACCAGCATAGTCAAAATCACTATATGAAATTAATTCAAAGAAGTCTTCTTTTGGGGTAAAAGAGTCCATAGTCTAATGTGTTGTTTACATACCTTAATATTCGTTGTACGAATTATAGATGAGTTTCTTTAGGTTGAGATTGATATATTGCACAGAGACAAACACTATGCATTATATCAGGTCTACTAGCAGTTATATAGAGTAGTGATCCCTATATAATTTTTGATTTACATCTTTTGAATTTTCTTCTTTATTTAATTTTTCATTAGTTGTCATGAAAGTTGGTTTACCACTAGTATTTGACATATCAAATTTCTTAACTAAATCTTTAGCATATTTTTCTTGACTAATAAAAATTCCATTACTTAGTTGTTTTATTTGTAATCCTAAAATATAATTTATTTCTCCCATATGACTCATTTCAAATTCCTTAGTCATTATTTCTGAGAATTCCTTATTTAGTTTAGGTAGATCCAAAAATGATGTCATCTACATATATTTGTATTAACTGAATATCATTTTTATCTCTTTTAATAAAAAGTGAACTATCTACTTTGCCTATTTCAAAATTTGATTGTAATAGATAGGATTTAAATCTATCATACAAAGCTCTTGGAGGTTGTTTCAGACCATATAAAGCCTTCTTTAATTTGTAAACATGATTAGGTAGTTTTTCATCTTCAAAAATTGGGGGTTGTTCTACATATATATCATCTTTAATAAAACCATTTAAAAATTCACTTTTAACATCCATTTGATATAACTTAAAATTATTACGATTAGCGAAAGTAACTAAAATTCATATAGCTTCTAATCTTGCTACGAGTGCAAAGGTTTCATCAAAATCTATTCCTTCTTCTTGACAATAAACTTATGCAACTAATCGAGATTTATTTCTCACAGCCTCTCCGTGTTCATTTATTTTGTTTCTATATACCCATTAGTTCCTACTATGGATTTATCCTCGGGTCTTGGAACTAATTCCCATACATCATTTCGTGTAAATTGATTCAATTCCTTGTGCATAGCAAGAATCCATGAATCACCAATAAATGCTTCCTTTGGATTTTTAGGATCAATAGTTGAAATAAAAGCAATGTTACTCATTTTATTTAGTTGATTTCTAGTTTTGACAATAGATTCCATATTTCCAAGTATATTTTCTATAGGATGTTCTTTTAAGTATATTGTTATTTTATTTGGATGTGAATTTTCTTAATTATTATTATTTTCATTTTCGGTAATCTTATTATTACTAATTTCATTTGGGTTATCAATGTTTTCTTCTTCATCAATATTTGGATTATAAACTTTAAAATTTTCATCAAATGAGATATGTAATGTCTCTTCAATAGTATTAGTTCTAGTATCGAAAACTCTATAAGCTTTATTTCTTTTTGAATATCTAATAAAGATTCATTTATCTGATTTAGCATCAAATGTATCCAAATTATCTTTAGTATTTAAAATAAAACATTTACTACTAAAAACTCTAAAGTATTGTTTTCTTAGTTAATGGTCTTATTAAAATTCTATTTAATATATAACATGCAGTACCAATTGCTTCAGCCTAAATTTTTTTAGGTAAATTACTATCATTTACCATAGTTCTAGCGCATTCTTGAATCATCCTATTTTTACGTTCTGCCACTCCTTTTTGTTGTAGTGTTCTTGAAAATGAAAAAATTATGGGTTATGCCTTTCTTATTAAGAAATTCTCAAAATTTTCATTTCTAAATTCTCCACCGTGATCACTCCAAATATTTTTAATTTTACTAGTCATTTGATTTTGAATTCATTTAACAAAGATTTTAAACATTTCAAAGCATCGCTTTTAAGTTTTAAGAAAATCGTCCAGGTAATCGTAGAATAATCATATATGATTACAAATACAAATCTTTTGTGATTTATAGATTGTATCTATGAGGGACCGAAAAGATCTAAGTGAAGAAGTTTAAGGGGTTGAGAGGTAGAAATCATATCTTTTGATTTAAAAGAACTTTTTCTAAGTTTTCCTAATTGACATGAATCACATAAATTATTAACTTTAAAATTCATTTTGGGAAGACCTCTAAGTAGATCATTTTTAGCAATTTTAGATATTAGTTTGAAATTCAAATGACCAAATCTTTTATGCCGAATCCAAGGGTCACTTGATTCAGCCAAAAGACACAAGTTATCATTTGATATTTTCATACTTAATATACAGATGTTTTGTTTCCTAATACCTTCAAAGATAATGTTTGACTCATTATCTTCAATGTGACATTTATCTTTTACAACTTTAAATTTGAAACCCTTATAACACAATTGAAAAATATTCAATAGATTATACTTTACATTCCTAACTAACAAAACATTAGAAATAGTAGGAGTTTTAGAATTACCGGCATTGCGGATGCCAATCACATATCCTTTAGAGTTGTATCCAAAATTTACTGATCCACCATCTTTGCAAACTAAATCTTTCAAAATCTCCGGATTTCCAATCATGTGTCTTGAGCATCCACTCTCCAATATCCATTTGTCCTTTTTGATCTGTAGAGTTTGATAATCAGGTGTGTATTCATCAAAAGCTATGTAACACATCTGCTCCTACAATTCATATATTTTCAAAAGATCACGTGATTTTTTATAATCAATAGATGCAAATTTATGAGACAACATTATGATGATTTTGCAAATTATCTTTTCGAAAATAGTGTTAAAAATATTATTAAAAATTGCCATTGAAACTTTTTCAAAAATCAGATCATGAATACTTTGAAAACTAATGCTCTGATACCAAATGTGGGTCAGTGGAATAGGGATCTTAAGGCTAGATTAACACTAGAAAAGGATGAATAGTGTTTAAAGTATTATATGAATACTTTTCAAATTCTTTAAGATTATACTTGGAATGATGCAATTAACAATCATAGAAATAATTACAGAATTAAAGAGTAGATAGAAGTAAATGCAGTAAAAGTAAAAAGAAAAGAACACACCAGAATTTTTTACTGGTTTGAATTTACCATACATCCACTCCCTCACAATTCCTTGTACATATTTCTTTTCAACTTGTAAATGCAAATACAATCTCGATTTTAAGGCTATGAGGCACACCCTCCACAATCCCAACCTCTGGATAGAGTCACTTGATTTCCGGGCTAAAAGCACACCCACTAGATTTACGGGCTATTAAGCACACCCAATTGATTTTATGAGCTACAATCTCACCCATAAGTATAACAGTATGATTTGGTAGAGTTTTAGAGACTCAGATCTTCGATCTTGATTACAATTGATCCTATAACTCTTGAATAGCACTTTGATCTTGGTTTAAGTGAGAGAGGTGAGAGAAATCAGAGAGTAGATGAAGGAGAATCAAACTAGTGATGATTGAATTTGATTCTGGTTGATTTTCAGCAGAGTTTAGGTATATTTTAATTTAGAAAATGAGAGAGTGGAAGGAGGAGAGATGAATAAGAAAATTATGGTAAAAATTTCGTTTGGAAGTCTGGTATTTATAGAGGAACAATGGTCATATCCATTTGTGAAGAGATATGATGCAAAGATACTTCTTTTGAAATTTAAATTTTGAAAAAATCGTTCATTATATTGACTTACATACATAGAGTATGTCGACATAATCTTTTTAAAATTTAAAAATACATTAAAACATTATTTTGAAAACTCGTTGTTTTGTGAAATTGGTTGATACTTTATAAAATCATTTAAGTATAGTTTACACATATTTTAGTCATCATAAAACTTAACAAAACTTTATATAATAATTTTGAAAATTTTAATATAATGTAAATAATATATACACATATATATATAATAATATAATTATAGCTTACTAAAGGATAAACAAAAATTCAATATATATAAACTTAAAAAGACTAAAATAATATCTTTATAAGTATGAGAGATTGAAAATCATTTTGAGAAATATTTTGAAAAGATTATTTTTAAACCAGGATATTCGAAAAACAATTTAAAACAAAATTAGAGAAGGAGAGAGAGATCAGGAAAGTTTTATCAAGGTTTTAACATAAATTCTATAACTCTATAACATATCTAGAATATCTTGAAATTTTGAACTCTTCAATACTCATGAGTCTTCATTCTCCAACTCTTGAAACTCTATATCAGCACCTTGAATCTACTCTTGATACTGTACACTCTTCTTAATCAACACATGTCTAATATCCTGCACTATATACTATATATAACTTGATAAAACATTAGTATTTATATTTTATATAATCTTTATAGTTGTTATCATCAAAACCAATACGTAAGGTACTAACACTGATGTCGCGTCGTCTTTAATGCTGAAGAGTGCGGTATTGTTTTCTGATATATCGATTTGGTCATTCAAGAAATTTTGTCCATAATATGTAATTACATACTTGCACACTATTGGAGGTAGGGAAATAATCTGTTGTTTAATGAATATATCTTGAAAATAGTTCACCGCTTCCTCAAGAAAATCATAGGACAATCCACCATTAAAATCTAAACTTCCTACACAATTTTTCAAGTTGCTTCTGTTTGGCATTTTAGATAAAAGAATGAAGTTGCTTCATCTTCCAATAGCAGCCGATCACATTCGCTTTTTAGCTTTGTGCCCATAATTTCTTACGTTTTCTCCTTTTCCAATTTGACTTTTATTTCTAGTCATTCAAGTGCTAAGTGATCACTTCAATTCCTCTCCATTTTCTATTGCGAATCAACACACTTACTCCTATAAATTTTGACCTCGTTCCTTGTGATATTCTTTCCATTGCTACACTCCCTAATCTTATTCCTAATCATTTTCTATTTATAAGTCATACAATATACTAGTTTTCCTTCTACTAAGTATTCCACCCTTCTATTATCATGTCATTGTAGTTGTCACATGTCGACCAAAGGTTCATGTATTTAAATGTTCTAGCAGGACAAGGGCATTGCTCCACTATCGATACCAGGGTAGGAGTATGATCGCTAGCTCCTGATGGCAAATACCTTGCATTATAGTTCCAAAATCTCTCCACCTAACGGAATTTAACAAAAACACGATCTATCTAAGTTAGAATGTTTTTATCAGGCGCTGACCACCATGAAAATCGAAATCCCTTAATGTTAGCTTCTGACATACCCATTGCATACATAAACTTGTCTATTGCTTCCATCTTACTATATGGTACACTATTTCCCCTTGTTTTCCCCATCATTCGAATATAGTTAAAGTCTCCCATTACGATCCATGGTCTAACTATCGCATCTTCCATCAAATTTAATCATAAATTATCCCTTATATACTCTGAGTTGTGCACATATACATAAGTGACATTGCAAAAAAGACCTCCACGGTTTCTCATTTCCAAAGTTATATGTTGTTCATTCATACTAATGATATTGATATCCTACACATTACTATTAATCAGGATAAGAATGCAACATTTTTAGTAAAATCCCACATTACTCAAAATTGTCCACTTATTGACAATTTGACTCTTTAATTTCTCAATTTCATTAAATTTTAATTTATTTTCTAGAATACCTGTGTAGTCTAACTAATAAAAATACAAAAGTTTCGTAGTCTCTACGAGCCTATTGGGTTTGTGAAAACCCCTAACATTCCAACTTAGTAAGGTCATTTATTTATCTTGTTTCGACTTCTTAACTCCTGGGCTTGAAAATTGGCGCCTTTCATCTCCTCTTGTTTTTCACCTTGGTTCTCATATTTTGGATTCTTTTTTACTATGACGCTTTTTTGATCGACTCAAACTTTTTAGGTCGCTTGACGGGGTTCTTGGGCTTATTTGCTTCACTTTCATCACTCTGTTCGAAGCTATCACGATGTAAAATATTCATCATCCCCAAAACCTCTGTTTTGATGTTGTTGGAATTGTCCGGTAAAAATTTATCAATTAGTTCGTTACATGAATTAATATTTGTGTTGAATGAACAAGATGAAAAGTTATTGTGGGATTTGAGGATATCGCTATTGTCCGATGATGACTGGATGGGCGATGTTGGTGATGCTCTAGTATCACACAAAATATCTCCATCTGACGATATGCATTATGTTGTTGGATCTTTTCCGCCATCCTCCCTAACTAAGGACTTAACTTCCGAAAAACTACCCACCGTATCATGTTTGTACTTCAGATCCTTGAAATTTCCTTGGGTTCTTTGTTGTTTTCACTTTGTAACCGTGTTTTAACCTCCTTGTCATCGTCTGTTATATTCGCCTTTTCATGAGACCTTTCCCCTAAATATTGATTTTGTTGTACTTCCACTTCCCATTAGCTTTCTGACCTATGTTTCCATCATCCTCCTTCCTTGTAATTTCCACTTCTTCCAGGATTTTCTCCTAGATCTTAGTCAATTGATCAATTGCATCTTCAGTGCAGAACTTGATTCACCCTCTCTTCCTATTTCCACTTACCATTCTTGATAATACCTTCCTTAACAGGATCTACTAGAGCTTATATCTTTCTATCTACATCCCAAGTATGCAAATTTGGGCTAATAATATCTTCAATGTTTACGCCTTCCTTCCTTTTAGCTTCATCTCCCCCATCATTCAGCTCTTCTCCATGTTCCCCCATCTTGATATCATTGGTCCCTACCTTCTCTTCTTTCCGCTTACCATTATCTTTAGCCACCCATACCTTTATCATCAGACATTGTTTTTTAATGTGTCCAAAATAGTAACAGTCCTCATACCTCGTTAGTGGGTTTTCATAGATTACTTCCTACTTAAGTACTTCACCGTCTTCACACATTGCCTCTAGATATTCTAGGAACCCCGCTTCTGCGTTGATATCCACGAGCACTCTAGAAAATGATATTATTATTCTATTTTGAGTTGCTCCATCTGTCTTAATTGATTTACCAATTGTACTAACCCATGCACTGATTGCCTTAGGACCCCACAATCTAAAACTGAGCACTGGTAGTCTCACCCATACCAGCATACTGGTTAACAAGTACCTATCTATTTCCATATTTGGTTTTAGGTTCATAATGATGATTAGATTTTTATCAAAGAACCACGGGCCCTATTCGAACATTTATTGCAGTCTACAACATTTTCAAAATTCACAAAGAAGAACTCGTTGTCTCTAGATTGCAAAGTAATGTTTGCTGAAGTTTTCCATATCCATCGAGCGTATGCTTCCAAGGCCTTGTAATAGGGTCTGGGACCCACTACATACAAAATTAAATAGTTTTTCCATTCTTCCTCTGCCGCTTTTATCGCATCTAGGGTTAGTGCTCATTTTTTATTACCGTTCACCTCAATAGGTTTTATGAAATCCAAATTAATCTCTCCTAATCTAGATCTGGACTGACCCTTAAATGCGTCATTGTAAGAGACCTTCTTAGCCCGCTCCATTATGTTGAATCTGCTAGAGTTGGGGGTATGCGTTGGGGGCAATTATGTAATTTGTTACATATATCTAACTCGATAACCAATCTTGTTCGAAATAAAAGGTGTTTTCTTTTTATTGTACACTTGATATAATGTGTTATATTAATTAATTAGTTTAATTAAAAGTATATTTAATAGAAAATCCATAAATGGTATGTTTTGTGATAATATTTATAAAGTGTTGTAAGCATAAGTAATTTATCTCAATAAAAACAAATATACCTTTTTAAATGTTCCTAGTCAAGACGTATCGAAATTGGATATCGATGTATCCATTGAGACTGGAGTACATAACGCTCTCCAAATGTTGGACAGTGTATTACTCATAATTGCCTAAGGGTTACATACTGATAGTTATTGGATTATTATGAACGACTCACTTGATAAGTTTCTGTTGGTTAATATAACTACGATTAAATAGAAAATATCGATATAACTAAGTTACATAGTTCTCTCGGCTTGAGAATATCGTCGATCTTCAATATGAAACCTCTACTTTGATTATAGTCCAATCATGGCACGGTGTCTAATGTGTGACTATAGTTGGGTTGAGTGGAAGTATTAAAAGTGAAGCACTATTCAAGAGAGGATTCGTCTTCTTACTTATATAGGGTTTGTATCACGATCAACACAAGTCAACTCAAAGTCAAAGTCCCTGGCCATAGCACTTCGGTTAATAATAATTGTTATTATTGAAGCAAGAACTTTGTGTTTGGATTATAAAGTTGAATATGGATAATATTGGAATTTTTAGCATTACCAAATTCCATAAGTCCAAAGTGATATAGTTTTGACGAAGAGAATTGGTGTAAATAAAAGTCACAACCGGGTAACTTTTAACGAAGTAAAATTTGATTTTACCAAAACCAAGTAAGCGATTAATTTTACAAAATATCACACCATATGCTAAGTGACATGTAAACGTTAATATTCGAATAGTTCGTATTAATCGCTAACCAAATTTACACCTAACGATTCACACAACCGAAATGATGAATTCTCTTTTGACCAAACGATTTAACCAGTTTATAATTGTTATAAATTAATTAAATTATTTAATATTTATGAAATATTAATTATAAAATTTTGATTATGATTTGAGGAATAAATATTATGAAATATATGTATAATAGTTTTTAATATATCAATCGATATAAAATATCGATAAGCGATTAAATTGGATTTAATTAAATAATATTTTCTATGAGTTTAAATGGGATCTTAGCCTATCATGATGGGTATGATTTTTGGTTGAAATGGGGAGATGAGGGGCTGCTCAATTAGGGTAGAGTTGTTGGTTTCTGGATGGCTCAGATGCAGGGGGAACTGGTATGAGATGTGATCCACTATTTTCTCTCTTCCATCCACTATTTAAACACCTCTAACCCTAATTAAAAATACCTCTTTTGCTACCATTCCTACGTTCTATTCCTAGTTGACTTCAATCCTTAGGTGCCCCATTATATCAAGCCCAATCAATTCAAGATCTGTTACTATCCGATAGTCAAAGGTCAACTGTTTAAGAATTAGCAGTCTGCCAAATCGAAAGCATATAAAAGGAGAGAGTTCATCATTATAAGGTGTACTACAGGGCATTGGTTCTCAGGTATATTACTCATTTTATTATAGCATATAATTTCTGATTAATATTTCATTATATATATATATATTTAGTATATTGGCAGTTAGGTGAGATTCTTATATGTATTGTTGTTGTCACAATCTAGATTGCTCATATGTATGTATTCACTAAAAAAACAATATATATATATATGTCGATATATACAACTGAATTTTTAAATATAATAATAATATATTATTATTATATATCTATATCTATATATACGTACATATATCATTTAAATATAAATATACATGGTTCATATTTAATTATAATATCAACCTATGGTAATAATCGATCCTATAATTTTATACACATATATCTGTAGTAAAAATAATTTTCGACAACTACAAAATATTATTTATAATTATTTATTATTTTCTAATATTATTTAAATTAGTATACTTTCTAAATAAATCATATAAAATATGTTTTGAAAATTACTTTTTAAATTGTATAAAATTATCTTATCATAAGTAAAGCTCTCACCTACAAAATGAAATTTAAAAAATCAATTTTCCTAGTTTTAAAAATTATTACAATTAATGGTCGAAAAATAATTAATTAATAAAAAATAGAGTTTGGCCGAAAAAATTATGGAAAATTTTTTCAAACTTCAGAATATCATATAAAATTTATAGAAATTTAAAATTTTAATAAAATATTTTGTAAATATTTTTTATTAATATTTCATCTATTTACTTGTAAAAAGTCAATTAATATATAGTTTAAATAACAAAATTTTCGAGTGTTGTGCTTACGATCTGAAATTATAAAAACAAATTATTTTGTTAATTAATATATACCTAATAAATATGTTTATGTATGAATATATATATATATATATATTATAGAATAAAAAATTATTATCTTGTTATTATAGATATACATATATATTTGTTTCAAAATTTAAAAAATGTGTATATATATTATTTTAATACATATTAATAATACGCATATATATATATACATTAATAATACATACATACATATAAAT
Source organism: Allium fistulosum (assembly GCA_030737815.1). NCBI lineage: Eukaryota > Viridiplantae > Streptophyta > Magnoliopsida > Asparagales > Amaryllidaceae > Allium > Allium fistulosum. The sequence goes on along the minus strand of CM060908.1, from coordinate 404,922,058 downwards.
ATTTATATATATTCATATAGATAAATATAAATATAAATATATATTTTAAATATTTTAATATACATAAAATTATTTAACTAAAATTAACATATATATATATATATAATGTTAATATAAGTAACAATTTTAAATACATATATATATTTGGACAGCATACAATACCTATTGGATGAGCTAACGTGTCTGTTGCGATGTAAATCCCAACATCTATACATGGGCATGTTATACCTTGCACGAGCTTACATGTTACACATGCACACACATAAATATATGTATATGATACATATGTGTTTATTTATATGTATTAAAATATAAATTAAATAAATAAATATATACATATATATAATTTATAAATTTAAATAAAATAACAGATTTTGTTTAAATAGAATTTAGAAATGTTCTAAGTAAACTAAACTTCATAGGCCCAATATAGATCTATTAAGGGAATTTTTTTTGAAATTCACTCATAACTTCCACTGCGAGCTGGCCCAGCTCCAACAAAATCTAACGCCAAATTTACTCCTAATTCCTCACCTTGGAGCAGTAGCCACCTTAGGTTGGGAGGGGGGTTCTTCCGTTCCTTCAACAAAATCAACTTACCTTTCCTCCGTTTGTTAACCACCGTTTCCCACCCATCTTCCTCTGCGCCTTGATCCGAACTACCTCTGTTATCCTTAGCCTCCATCGTTATTAAGATGATGTAAATTGGACGAGAAGATATCGATATTTAGAATAATTTTAGAGATGAAATGAGAAATCGACAATATATCTAAAGAGTAAAAACCAAGGATTTGTGCTAAGGTTTAGTTGTCACCATTAATTAGTTATTATAATAAACGACAACTTCTCTCTACGTCTTGACATTTATTGCATCTTATTAATTTTTTTACATTAAAAATAAATTTTTGACCTTTATTTACGCTTAATCTCTACAACATCCAATATTTACATGAGGTATAAGTACAATATCAAAGGTGATGACCATTAACTGCAAAGATAACCAAGTTTAAGATAGTCACCAAAATATTTAACAATAGTGTGGTTTAAAAAAATCGAAATTGAATGAATGATACTAAAATAAATGTGCATAAAGAAATCAAAAAATGTGCATTATGTACATGGCATTGAAGTACTAAAACTATATAATGAATATCAAAACAAGATGAAGTTTAAATGAACAAAAGGCTTACGGGTTTTAGTCATATGAGTTTCTTTGTGAATTAATATAGTTAATAATAGTGCAATTTCTATTTATAATTACCTTTATGTATTTGTACTTATTTTAGCAAATGTTTGCATCGTATTTTACTATCTTTCTGTAGAATATTTGGGAGAAGCACTAGATGGCACATGCTAAAAGCTAATGCATCATGGTTGGTAGGTGCAATTTTTGTGTTCTTTGGGATCTATTTGTATCCATTATGCATTATTGTTTAATTTTTTTTTTAATTTACTCAACAATAGCTTTTTATTAATACTCAATCATATTATATATTGTTGTCTTAATCAAATTTCAATGGATAATCTTTCAGTTTGCATATGTCCAAGGAAAAAAAAGGGAAATTACGATGTTAATGAAGACACACATGTATTCAAGAAATTTTCTTGCATGAATATTATGACACTTGAGATGTGCTGGAGGAACATTCAATGTATAAAGTAGTGATTTTGTTTCAATAATTTGGACAAATAAGTATTGTATTACCACTTGGTAGATGAATATTTTATTAATGATGACAAAATTTACATGTAAAGTGTAGTATCTCACCCTAAATTCATCCGTTCAACATAAAATAGCAACATTTGGCCTTTTCTCTATGGTAAAACATACAAAATTTTGTTCATAGGATATACATAAATAATAATACTTCACATATATACTAAATTTTTGTTCATTATGTGTGATGATATATATATATATATATATCTGTGTGTGTTTGTATGTATGTATATATGTGTGTGTGTGTATGTATATGTATACAATAAAATAAAACAATTTATATACATCATTATAACTTACATTTTAATGGTAGAAATTTGGTTCACTCTCATTCACAGATCATTCATAGATGACTTTCAAGTCTTATTCAGTTTGATCCAAATATCCACAAATAGTAATAATTTAGACTTCTCATGAAAAATTATACTCGATATAACAAAGAGATACAATTTAATTAAATGACAAATTTGAAGGTTAATAGATTTGGGGATCATGGAATCAAGTATTTAACTACTGACTTGTAGCTTATAATAAGGACCACGCATTGGATAAGTATGAATATTTAAGAATCATCAATATACCAAATGATTCTACATTTGAAACCATCTGAAGACAAAATCACAAATTTAAATTCCTTTAATTCAAAAATAATATGCATTAGTGAATTCAACACTCCAAAGTAAATTGTTTAAAACCCATATATGTACACTAGAAATCTGCTGATAATGAGGTCACCATAGTGCATATAAATCATGCATTTTAAAACAAGTAAATAAACTTGTGTTGTATTTCATGTAGCATATATATTACAAACTAAATGTATTAAATTCATTGCAAATGTTCTCAATTGATAATTCAAGTTATAAATGCGAAAGCTGTAAATATATTAAATATCAATTGATAATTGTGCATATACAAAATAAGAAAATATGTTTTGATAATGAAAAGTTGCATTCAAATCCAACATAAAATTACTTTATAATCAATAATGACTTGTGGAAAATCCCTAGCCAAATACCTAAAGGCAAAGCTCTAATCGTTAACATATAAATCAAGTCGATATTTTACCAATGTTGGCATCTATCCATTAAAATGACAATAAAATCGATAAATACAAACCTAAGGAAAAGATAAGATCTAGAGCTACACACTATCGTCCTCTAAATCGACCTCACCTACCTCATTGATTTCTTCAAGAAATCTACGTTTTGGAAACATGCATAATAAATGGAATTCTAGCAAGATGAGCATTGGGAAAAGGGCTGGATGAAGTAATGAATGGAGGTGAAGTTCAAGTTAAAAAATTGGTGAATAGAATGGGAAAAAAAGGAATGCGTAGAATAATTAAGGAATTGAAAGGAAATTGCATATTATAAAATTATGATGATTTTTTAGGAAGAATTAAAATAAATGTAGATGGGATCTGAGAAATGTGAGAATAGAAGTATTAGAGGATGAGAAATTTAAGATGTAGAAGATAGGTTTTATATGCATAAAAATTGTCTTTAGAGTTTTATTTTGTTTCTTAAAGTTGGCATACTTCCCTAATGGTCGGTTTGATTAATGCTAATTTTAAAGCTTATTTGTTTACTTGTAAAGATGAAAATATAATAAAATTCCAAAGTCAACCACTACCCATAATAAAACATAATATGCATCTTATCAGTATACTCTTACCACCTTCTCATCCACTTTCTGCACAAAAAAAATAAACTTTGAAGAATACGCAACAGAATGGTAATATATTTGTGTTTGGACTATAACAAGCTTGCACTTTATCGAGGCTTATATAATATATTTGGTTTACCAAACATGATATTATGTACAATATTTGATAACTTTTTTCCTAACTACAATAAACACAAATATGCTTAGTCCAAAATTGAAACTAACTAAATAACAAGGTTTAAAATTTCCAAATCTAGTTTAATAGCACACATAAAGCACATCATCCATGAGGTTCATTTACTTCCTAAATGAAAATAATTAATAAGAACACTTAATATGAAAATATAGTAATAACAAGTATCCTAGAATTGTTGATCCAAACAGAAGTAATTTTCTTTATTTTTTTATAAAGCAAAGGAAAAGGGTTATGGTAAACACCTTAACTTTGGGTCATCCTTTGTGGATTCAAACCCGATATGATCCGGTGTTATAGACCGAGCAGATGAACCCTTATTGCCATTAATAAAACCGGTGATAATTGTCTACAAGTACCCCTAAATGAACAAAAATGAAACTAAATTGAAAGAAATATAAGATAGCAAAGAAAAAGCAAGACTTTTATAACATCGCATTAACGACCTCTTTGATTAACTTGTTGGGCTAAGGCTTTATCTTAGCTTGATTTAGCTACAAGGTTCCATCGGTTGAGGATACCAAGCATTTCATGCTCATGATGGATTGTTTGAATGGGTAGTCATGTCATTCAGCTTGACTAATGCTCCCATGTAATTTGTGGATCTTATAAGCAAAGTTTTTTGGGAGCAATTAAATAAGTTTGTAGAGGTATATGTGGACGATATCTTGGTATTTTCTCGGAGTGAAGACTAGCTTAAGTATCTTTTGAAGGAGATGTTGAATGTTTTAAGAATGAACAGGTTGAAAGCAAAATTCTCAAAATGTCATTTCTGGAAGGTGGTTTGTTTTCTTGGATATATAGTTTCTTGGGAAAGATTAGCAGTGGATCCAGGAAAGGTGGAAGCAATGAAGGATTAGAACACCAAAGAATGCTTCGAAGGTTCATAGATTTTTGGGACCGGCTGAATTTTATAGCAAATTCATTAAAGTTTCGCTAGGATTTTAGCACCCATGGCTCATCTTACTTAGAAGAATTCGGTATATATTTAGAGCCCAGAATATGAAAGAGTGTTTGTTAAGTTGAAAGAGTTATCGACGAGCGCATAAGTTTTGACTATCTTGGACATTACCAAACCATTTTCCATTTATACCGATGGTTGTGATACCGGGCTTAATGATATCCTAATGCAAGAAGGAAAGGTGATAGTCTACGCGAGCTGACAGCTTAAGGTCCATGAGAAAGATTACCCAATACACGATCCTGAGTTAGTTGTCATTGTATTTGCATTGATGTAATAGAGGCACTATCTATTGGGATAGAGGTTTGAGTTGTTTACATATAACAAGTCCCTTAAATGCTCAGTTTCTCAAAAGGACTTGAATCTTAGGAAGCAACGTTGGATGAAGCTTCTGTCATCATATGGTTTTAGGATTGCCTATACTCTAGGAAAGGAGAATGTGGGTGCCGACGATTTGAGTATGTAACGACCAGGGTTTTTAGCTATCTGTTATTAGAACAATTAACTAATTTTAAATATTGAAATATTAATTTTTATAAGTCGAATAACTTAATTTTCCGATATTGAGAATATCTGAATCTATGAATTTTGAAAGCTATACTAAATTTTCAAACGCTAACCGTTGAATATGATAAAATTGGAATTCTGGAATAATTCATCATGTCCGAAATAAGAGTATTTAGTGTAGAATGATGAGCAGCACGAGATGTTGGCACTCGAGATATTTTTCTCGTGAGTCACTCGACGCGACATGTAAATATATATATATATATATATATATAGACACACACACATACATATATATATAAGCTTCATCATTACAAACTTAAAATCAAGCATGCAAAAGATCAAATCAGCCCACAAAAGAAAAAAAGTAAAGTGATGAAGACTGAACATGGAAATATCGGCCACCCTCATTAGTGTACCTCCAGCCTCCTTCTTGCTTCACCGTCCCCCTCTTTTCTCTTATATATAGCCATGTTGTTCCTTTATAAAAAATCTGCCGATTAGAGATAAAGATTGAGTCGTTCAAAGGCTTGGAGGGAGAAGAATTAAGCACAGGTCATCCATTTTATAACAGTGAGTAGAACACCTTTATTTTGTAACTGGTTATTACATATACCTATATAACTATTGATTTAGGATGAATCATTGATTTATGTTAAGTGTATATGTATATGTTATGTGTATATGTGTATGTATGCGTGAGTTTGACAAGATTAGTTCCACCTGTATTCCAAAAACACCGTGCTTCTTCCATAAAGCTTCTCTATTCACTTCTTTGGTTAAAATAGATAAACTTTTCACTTTAAAAATAAATATCCCAACATCCATTGGGTTTTAAATCATGATACCAAAAAGTTGTTTTTTTAGTATAGAACATTTTAAAATTTATTTCATTTAGTTCCATCAAGCAGAGAGAGAGAGAGAGAGAAAACCCCATATAATAGTGAATGGGTCAAGGATGGACGAGATTCAACTATCATAATTTAATAAATGGATCATACAGTCGTGATCGTTGTTGAAAAATATGATTTTTAAGAGTGATTTGAGAATTTTTAGTGTTGTGTAGAGGGAGAATTTTGGGGATGATCATATTTGGGCGTATCGCCAAAGTCTGGCGATCCAAGGGATTTCAGGCAGTGGCGTTTGGTGTAGAGGACGATTAGGTGATGGAGGGTTAGACGAGGTCGAACTTGGGTTTTAGGGTGTTTGTTTTTGGGTCTTGGTTCGAGGGTAATGGCGAAGAGGAGAGAGAGGGGGTGCGCATAGGGGGGAATTGGTAGAGGAGGTGATGGCGGAGCAGTGGGTGAATTTTGGTGGTGGATGGTGGTTCGTGGTGACGTGGCGAGGCTTTTAAGTGGCACGGCCTTCGTTCCAGTTTTAGGTGAGCAAGTCGATTTTCAAACTAAAGGTTTGATTGCATTTCCAAGTGGTCAGTTGAGATGCGGTGGTCGTGGGTGACTTGCTAGGATTGTCGGCGGCAAGTTATATTGGCAGGAGGTAGTGTGTACGTGCACATTTTCGTGTACGTTTTCATGCATGCAAATGAGAGAAGAGAGGGAGAGCTGGGAGAAGAAGAAGAAGGTGACGGGCTTTGGTTTGGATGGGCCGAGTTGGGGTTTAGATGGGCTAGGTGTTTTAAAAGTAAATTTAATTAATTATTATATTTAATAATCTATAAATTTAAAAAACACTATTTCTCCTTCGTTTCAAATCCAATCGATGCACGGGTTTTGGCGTTGGGATCCTATCACCAAGTATTTTCATCTGAACTAATATCGTCAAGATTTCTACAATGTAAATTTTTAAAGATTTATAACAACTGAAAGTGAATGAATAAGTAATTTCTTATTTAATTAATTATATGTTAGTTAACCAATTAATTATTAAATGGACTGTTTAATTTTAATTAACTAAGAAAAAATCATTTATTAAATTTCTTTGATTGACAACTAATCTGGATTAAAAATATAACTTGACTCGGTAAATTGAAACCAATTCAGTTCTGATTTGTAAATTAATTTAATATTAATTATAAATCGTTGATTGAAGTTAATGATCTATGCTTTGACTTTTATTTCTCTTAGATATTGATTTCAATTATCTTTTGTCTGTGCCATTAAGTAGCCAAACAAATTAAAGTAGTTTGAATAAAACGTTGACACGTTTTATATGAAGTAAATCGACTTGTACTGATCACTATTTCGAGCTTCGGAAAATGTGATGATTACAAGCGGATTAATTTCAATAGACGGGTCATGATAAAGTAAACATATGGAATGAATTTCCATATGTGAATATTTACACTCTAGTTGTAGAATTGTTTATTTAAACAAACTTGGCCTTTAAAAATTTATCATTTTGGTTCATTGAGACCAGGTCGGATAACAGTATTATCCGAAAACCACTTCGAACCAATTTAAGCGAGTGATTTAGAAGATTCTAAAGGAAAGATCCAGGATGCATATTTTAGAGTGCAAGGGCTATTTGCCACTAATCCTGAGGGTGATTCCAAAAATGGGTGTAGTGGAAATGGTGCCTTCGGTTCGTTCATCACCTGAACGACTTGTATGGATAAATGCTGATATTGTATCATCACATGGAAGGCAATGTCAGTATTCCAAGTGTGAAGTGCTTTCCAAAAAGGTAATGAAGTAGCCTCAAGCCTCATCAACCAGGAATGACTAAAACAGGGGAGATGCAGCAAGGCTAAGTGGGTCAAAACCATTCGGGTAAGGTTATCCCTATCTAGAGTCCCCACAATTAATTCATGTATGCTTCGGTATGGTTGCTGATCCCAACCGAGGGGTGATCTTATTCGATACTATCCAGCAAGGGGTAGGTTGGTCTTGTGTTGGTAGGGGATCCAGGCGAGGTTCTTGGTGTTATTTTATCTAGAGATGCACCGTGATAAGCGGTACCCCAACAGCCCAGTCATTGTTGAGATCCATTCTCCAATAAGTGTCGTACATTTTTGATTTTACCCAAATATGTTGGAACATGAGATGCAAGCATACCAGCTATGTTCTATTTTATTTGAAATCTCTAGACACTATGATAATATCACTGGATTTTCTATTAAAGTGTTTGGTTATCGTAACATAAAAACCCGTCTGTGTTTATGTGCGTCGTGGTTTTACGAGATACCTTTGATTTCAAATGATTTTCAATTTAAAGTAATTTAAGCATTTTACTCACACCAGACCCACGTCTGACCCGGAGTTTATTTTTCTTTTTTTTCCTAAACTCTTGGGTACTCAAATTTTTATGAGTAGCTAAGTGATCTAGGTTCTTACGATTGCATTTTGGAGGAGCTGGAGCAGGTGGCTTCACCGTTAGCTAGTTACTATCTATTTCCGCTGTGTCTTTATATGCATTTTGGATTGTAATGTATGGACACGTAGTTATGACTGTCTAAGTATGAAGTCTGTATTACTATCACTCTGATGTATTATATTGTCAGTGACTATGTAAAGCTTATGTCATGTAATATATATTATTCCGTTTCGTTGTTAGATTCTATGTTTTGTTTAGTTCTTATTTTCTATCTCTTTATTTTACCCTTAATGACTCGTCTTCCAATGGTAAGAAAGGCGGTTTGTTACATTTGGTATCAGAGCTTAGGTTGAGTGAACACCTAGGCTTTTGGGTTAGTATCAATCTTGAGAGAGCGTATTTGTAATTTTATATTTATATTTATATATATCCCTGATGGTTAGATCAGCTTTGATAAATTTGATTAGTGCTATCTTTGGTGTGTATTCCATCCAAGTTTTCTAAGTATCATCTTGTTATGTCCAGGTAGTAAGCAATGAGCACTAGAGGCAGACGTGGAAGGGGAGCTACCACAAATTGTCGGACGCCGAATCCCGGAAGAGTAGGAATTGCTGAGGAAGCAACGCCGGTTCAGCCAAGGAAAAACTTTGCAACATTGTGCAAAGACTACACAACTCTGGGAGGGAAACCTTTTAAGGGGACAAAATCTATCATTGAAGTCCAAGCATGGTTACGAACCCATGAAAGGATTTTCAAAGGACTTAATCTGGTCAATGAGCGAAAATGCTTTTTAGGTTCTTGGTAGTTACAAGAAGGAGCAGCTACATGGTGGGATACTGTCATGGCAAATGCTCCAGAAGATGAGTTCTCATGGGATAGATTCAAAGAAGTATTCGAAGAACAATTCATGTCAGCTGTGGGAAAAACTCGATTACATAGAAGTTTCATGGATCTCAAGCAGGAGGACCTGTCGGTGGCTGAATATGAGATGAAGTTTAATGAGTTATCTCGTTTTGGTCTTGGACTTATTGACACCCCGTTAAAGAAAAATGAGATGTTCGTATTGGGTATGAGAGAATATTTCCATGAAAAGATGACCGGGCATATAAAGGAATCATTTTTGGGTCTTGTAGACATGGCCTTAAGGTATGAAGTGCTTTTAAAGAAGAAGCCATCAGTAGCAGCAGCACCCAGTGGCGGTACTATTAATCCAAATAAAAGAAAATTTTATCCAAATTGGAAGAAGCAAGGAAAAGGGAAACAGTGAAAAGGTCAAGGAGGCAAGCCTAAGGATAGTGGTTGTTATATTTGCAAGCAGAAAGGACATATTGCTAGGTATTGTCTGAATCGTGAAGTTCCAAAGCTGCAAAGTGGACCCATATCTCCAATAGTCCAGAAGTCTCTCTATTTAATTTTCACCAACCAGGCCATATGGTGAAGGACTGCCCACTTCCGAAGAAGGCTCTGCAACCCATGGTTTACGCAATCAAGAATGAGCCGTCAACTTCGGAAGATGTCAAAGGGAAAGGCATCTTTGAAGGTACCTAACTTATTAATGGTATTTATGTTAGAGTGTTATTTGATTCTGGTTCCTCCCATAGCTTTATTTCTTTGGAATCGGTAGAGGAATTTCATCTCATTTCTAGACGTAGAAAACCCTATTTGTGTATCCAATCCCGTAGGGGGAGTGACCCATTTGAATATGATCTGTGAAGGCATGCCAATTTCTTATCTTTCTTATTTCTTTTCATGCGACCCTTATGTATTAGAATTTAAGGGATTTGATATTATACTTGGTATGGATTGGTTAGCGAAGCATAGAGCTATCCTCGACTATGACGAGAGGACTGTATCTTTAGAAACCAAGTTGGGAAGGGTTGCGAAGATAGAATGTGATAACCCTAGAATTCATACGTGTAGTTTCTTGCATGCTCTTAAAGCATCTCAAGAAGGGTTAGGATCCATAGAAATCGTAAAAAAACTTCATTGATGTTTTTGAAGAAGTTAAACACTTACCCCTTCACCAAGAAATATAATTCCGAATTGATTTAGTTCCTGGTGCAAGGCCTGTGATTCAACCCAAAAGGAGGATGGCTCTGAGGGAGAGAGATGAGTTAGTAAATCAAACCCAGGATTTATTGAATAGAGGGTTGATTAGACCAAGTTATTCGAGTTAGGGCTCAGCAGTAGTTTTTGTGGCTAAGTCCGATGGTTCTCTAAGACTGTGTGTGTACTATTGAAAATTGAATAAGGTGATCATTAGGAATAAATATCCTTTCCCCACATTGATGACCTTTTTGACCAACTCCATGGGGTAACAATATTTTCCCAAATGGATCTAGCTATAGGATTTCATTAATTAAGAATTGCCGAAGATAGTATACCCTTAACTGCATTTAGGGGTCCAGACTTTTTTTTTGAGTTGTTGGTTATAACTTTCGGGCTAACCAATGCACCTGCATATTTCGTAGACTTGATGAATCGCATTTTCAGACATGTCCTAAATAAGTTTGTGTTGGTTTTCATCGATGACATTCACATCTATTCTAAGTCCGAAGAAGAGCATAGACACCATTTGGAAGTACTATTAGAAACTTTGTGGAGGCATGTTCTGAAGGCAAAGTTCTCGAAGTGTCATTTTTGGCAGTCAGAGGTAAGATTCTTAGGCCATATTGTGTCAGGAGAAGGTATTTCAGTAGACCTGATAAAATTTGTGCGACAATGGAAGCAACCAAAGACTCCTACTGAAGTTCGTAGTTTCTTAGGATTGGCTGGATACTATAGAAGGTCCATACAAGATTATTCCAAGATCTCCTCTCATTTGAACAAGTTGACTTAGAAGGGTGAGAAGTTTGTATGGACTCCTAAGTGTGAGGAAGCATTTTTGGAATTGAAGAAGAGATTACTAGTGCTCCAGTTCTAGCTGCTCCAGACAGAAGGAGCAGTTTCACGGTTTATACCGATATATGTGGAGCAGGATTGGGCGCTGTTTTGATGCAAAATGGTATGGTGATTGCATATGCCAGCAGACAATTGAAGCCACAAGAAAGGAATTATGCAACACATGATTTAGAGCTATTAGCAGTTGTCTTTGCATTGAAAATGCGGAGACACTATTTGTTGGGTAAGAATCTCTCTATTCTTCTTGTTTCTTTCTTATCACTAAAATTCTAGTAAGTTAGTCTTCTCTCTCTAACTAAGTGAAAATTTTGAACTCTTTACGGATCACAAGCCCCCGAATTACCTTTTCACTCAGAAGGATCTAAATCTGAGGCAACAGAGATGGTTGGAGTTTCTGGCATCCTACGACCTGGATATTCTTTATACGCCAAGGAAGGTTAATGTTGTTGCAGATGCTCTAAGCAGAAATACGGTTTATCTCTTTTGGAGGTTACACCAACTCTGGAGGAAAGAATTATGCGTAGTCAGAGAAAGGATAAAAATTTAGAGGAATTAATTCAAGGAGTTGGGGACGGACGATATTCAAACTTTCAGGTGGACGATTATGGTGTTTTGAGGTTAAACAAACGACTGTGCGTTCCAAATGTAGATGGATTGAGGCATGAAATTTTATTGGAATGCCATAAATCTAAATTAAGTATTCATCCAGGAGTTTATAAGATGTACAAGGAAATGAAAAGAGTATTCTAGTGGCTAGGAATGAAGAAGGATATCTCTATCTTTGTAAGCAGGTGTGCGAGCCGTCAGCAAATCAAAGGTGATCATCAGAAGACAGCTGTATTGTTACAACCTTTGGAAATTCCAAAATGGAAATAGGAAATGAAATCCATGGATTTTATCGACGGTTTACCTAGAACCAGAAAGGGAAATGAAGGAGTATGGGTCATTATGGACCAGTTGACCAAGAGCACCCATTTTATACCAGTGAAACCAACTAGAACCGTGGCTTCTTTATCAGAGATTTTTATGAGAGAGATTGTTAGATTGCATGGAGCCCCAATAAGTATAGTAAGTGATTGTGATCCTATCTTTACCAATAAATTTTGGGAAGCATTGCAAGTAGCCCTAGGAACAAAGTTAAGTTTGAGTTCTGCTTACCACCCTCAAACCGATGGTCAAACCGAGAGGGTTAATCGCATCTTGGAGGATATGTTGAGAGCCTGCATCTTGGATTTTGGAGTATCATGGGAGGATCATCTATACTTAGTGGAATTCTCCTACAACAATAGTTATTAAGCTAGCATAGGCATGGCACCTTATGAAGCTCTTTATGGAAGGTCGTGCAAGTCACCAGCCAGTTGGGTAGATGTGACATCCCGGATTTCTAGCAATATCAATTTAAGAATCTGTGTTGAAAATTAAATTGATTTGATTGTTTTTGTTGATAAATTCAAATTGATTTAATAATCTTCTTTTGAATAAATATTTAACTGATAATTTATCTTTTAAAAAGCTAATAAATTGTTTTCTATTTATAATGTATATATATTTGTATATATTGTAAATAGAAATATTTGGTTGGAATCTAATAAATAAATAAATCTTGTTTTCAAATTCTAATATATTTTTGGTAATTTGGAAATTAGGATTTAATATAAAATATATAGTTTTAAAATAGTTAAGGTAAATGTTTAATTGATTTAAATATATATCTTAGCTTAAGTTCAAGAATTAAATAAAAAGGTTTGTTTTAAAATATGGTTTAATAAATATGAGATACTAATTCATTTAAATAATAATAGGAAGTTATAATCTCTTTTATAAATTATTTAATTTGACAAATTATTGTTTTCAAATAACATTTAGTAATGTATTGTTATATATATAGATATATATAGATTTAAAATAGAAGCGTTATTTTCAAATTAAATATGTTGTTATATATATGTATAAGTTTTTAATTGTATATATATATATATACATAGTTTGTTTTATTTTCTCTAAAATGTAATTCATAAATATAAACAATAAATATATATACATAGGGAAAGAATAGATAATAAATATTTAAGTTAGAATGGAAAATATACATTGGATAAATTCTTTCATCTTGTTAAATATAGAAAACTTATTTATATTACAATACAAATCATAAGACACTTGAAGTTCTGGAAAATATATGTTGTAAGGCTGTAAGTAATTTGTAGGAAAGAATAAACTAAGTATAAAAGAAAAAAAATATGTCTTCATGTTGTACAGGAAATTGAGCATCTGCACTTGAAAAAGAAATAAGGAAAACATATGTTCTTGTTTGCTCATATCAGCCCCCAAGTAAAAATAAAATCTCTGACCTGTTTGTACCAAAAGAAAATAAACAACCCTGTATATTTGTATAAATATTTATCAATCTATCTCACTCCATTTTCATTTACTAGAAACTTAGCATTTTCATTTTTTCAAAACTGAAGCAAGCAACAACTCAACTATAAACAACAATTCAAACTTAAAAAAAACTCAGTTTAAACATCAACAAAAATCAGAGATCTAGAGAAGAAGTTTTCAGCTTGCAACTTCATGCCTGCATCAAAATTGATGTACTCTGTCTTCATTCTAGAACCTGGTGAGTAACATCACAAATTTAAAAAGTTTAAGTTTATAAATTCTGTTGCATACTCATCACTGAAAATAACATGTTTGTGAGTATATGTATAAGTATGTCTCTATGCATATATATGAATATCTAATTGTGTGCATACTGTGTTTATGAATTGTGCTCTGCTTTGTCTCCCAAGGTCAAGTTTTTATTTAAAATTCCTTCCACATGATCTAGCTCTTGTTAGGATCTGATTATCAAACAAATATTGTTTGATTCAACCTATATTAATGTTTAAAGATCTAAGTAGTTAAAATAAGGCTTGTTTGTCTCTGGAAATATTTAATCAACTGTGTATGTTAAATAAGATCAAAAATCAAACTTTTAAATTTATAAAATTCAGTATCATAAATTGAATACTAAAATCAAAATATGATTTTTAAAACAAAAATGGAAATTTTTAATTGAGAAAAAAAGGAGCAGTTTACAGATGAACAAAAATCATTCTTTTACAAAATTCTGCCGATTTAATAAATTGTTGATGCTGAAATTTGTTATGGAGTTAGATTTTTGATTCGTGGATATAGGAAAAATATTGGAAATTTTTTCTAATGCAAGATTGTGTAACTCAAATTGAAATTAGGGTTTAACGCATGGTTTTGTCGAGGCCTAGCTTTCGATTCATTTATCGTCCACGTTTGATCGAGTGTGGCGAGATTTTGGGCAATGGTAGAGGAGAGGTGGTCGAAGCCTTGGCCGGAGTAGCAGATTTTCCGGTGGTCTGAGACGTGGTGGCGAGGCGATTTAGTTGAGTATGTTCGTGTCGCTGTGTTGAGCAAACTCTCGTTTTCGATTTCGAGGTAGACTGATGGAACTGGGTGGTCGTGAGGTTTGAGGGGATCATCGGTGACTTGGCGAGGGTCGTCGTGGCGATTGATGGTGGTCGGAGTCGACGTGCATGTGCACGTGTGCACGTTTGGGTCAGGGGGTATTGGGTGATCGGGGAGGAAGCGATGTCTCGGGGTTGACTCGAGAAAGTCGCGTGTTTTACTCGAAGCAGATGAGGGTCGAGTTTTCTCGTGTTGTACTCGGGGAAACGAAGTGGATTGCTCGGGTTGTCTTGTTTGTGTTTTTGGTTACCAGGTTTTAAACCTGTGAAGTTTTATATTTTAAAATGAATTTAAAACTTGAAAGCTGGATATTAATCAGGGATTTTAAAATAAAGTTTAAAAGTATGGATTCAAATTTAACTTGAATCCTAGTTTTGAAATAAATAAGTTTTATAAAATTTAAATGCTTAAACAAGTTAAATGTTTAAAGTATATTTTAAAATGAATTTGGTTTAAAACTATTATAACTTCTTTATTAAGATAAGTTTTTCTTAACATATGATTTTAAAAGCTTTTTAAATCTGTTTTTAAAACTTTGTTAAGTTAAATTTGTATTCATTTTGAATCTTAATTGGAAATGGATTTTAAAAATAAATTCAAAGTAAAATGTTTTCAAATGCATTTGTAAATGATAATTTAATCATTAATAAGAAGAAATGATTTATCTTAAAGATAATTAGAGTTTGATGATTAATAATTAGATAAGTTAATAAATTAATGATTTAGTATGAATAAAATAAAGTAATTAAGGATTAAGTGATTAATTAAAGGATAAATAAATTTGAAAATAAAGATCATTAATTTGATGAGTTAAGATTTTTAATTAATGATTGAGAATTAATTAATAAAGTAATTAAAATTTATTAAGTTATAGTTAAACACTTAATTAATTTAATAATTAGAGATTAATTAATTGATAATTAAAGATTAATCAATTTGAAATTAATAATGGTTAATCTAAGTTAATTACTTAAGAAAAGTAATTAAAAGAGTTGATAATAGTTAATGAAGGTCATTAACTTAAGATTATTTAACAATCAATTAATGTGATTAATTTTAATAATTAATTAGGTTAATTAATTTAAAGATAATCAATTGTGAAATGTTTAAGTGAAATTACTTAATGGAAGTAATTAAGAAATTAATTGCTTAATGTAATTAATTGAGTTTAATGTGATTTATTTAAGTTAATTAATTAAGTTTAATTAATTTAATCACTTGATAGTTTGATAAGTGTAAATTACTTAATGTAATTAATGGAGTATAATTATTTAGCGAAGTAATTAATGGTAATTACTGTATGTAATTAATTGAAGAAGATTTAAGTATGATAGTAATTTGGATTAAATTACTTGGTGAAATTAATCAAGGGATTAATTGAGATAATTAATTAATGAGTAATTAATTTATTTAAATGAAGTAATTAAAGGTAGTTAATTACTAAATGGGATTAATCAAGACTGATTAATAAATGTGGTTTAGTCAAAGATTAATTACTTAATGTAATTAATTTAAATGGAATAATTAAATCAAGAATGTAATTAGGGATCATTAATTTCTATAATTAATGATATAATTAAGGATGGATTAATTAAGATTAATTAATCAATAATAAGTAATTTTGAGTAATTAATTAACGTAATTAATTAAGGATTAATGTAATTAATTATAGTTAATTAATTTATGAAGTAATTAAAGATTAATTACTGTATTTGGTTAAGGATAATTAATTTGTGAAATTAATTAAAGAATAATTACTTGAATGTAATTGAAGGATAATTAATCCAGGATGATTAATTAAGATGGAAATTAGAGAAGGATTAATTAATTGTTTTATAATTAATTAATGGTTATGTAAGCATGATTTATAATGATGAAGTAATTAATTTAATTTACTTTAAATTAATTAGAGATAAGGTAATTAATTTAATTCATTTTAAATTAATTATAAATGGTGTGTTTATGAATCCTTGCTTATGTATTGATGGATGATATTGATTTCCTTGAATGGTTGAGATCTCAGATATGAGATAAATAATGCTGTATGATATGGATTGTCTATTTATGATGATATTGTAGATTATCTATCTGTGGTATTGTAGATTATCTATCTGTGATATTATGAATTATCTATCTGTGTGTATATAGATAATGAAATGAATTGTTTTAACTTTAAAACAACTTGGCCTTAAAAGATACGGTTTGGATTTTGATGAGACCGGGATCGGGTTTCCAGATTTGGATATCCGAAAACCACATCGATCCAAATTAACGATAGGTCGTGAATCTCAAGTGAAGGTGAAGATTCAGAGTGCAAGGGTTATTGTCGTTAACTCTATGGATGATTCCAAAATGAGTGTAATGAGATAATGCCTTTGGTTTCGTTCGAACCCGGAACAAACTTGTATGGATTGAATGCTTTCAGAACATCGTCAGGTGGACGATGAGCATTCTAAGAGATGTGTTCTCTAAAGGTAATCATAGCCTCAAGCCTCATCAACCGGGAATGGCTAAAACAGGGGAGGTGCAGCAAGGCTTCGTAGGTCCCACCCACTTGAGAGCGAGATTTTCCCCTGTCTAGATGTCCCTTTTTATTCGGCTATGTGGGCAGTTGTAGAGCTCCGACTACCGGGGTTGTTTCGTTCGGGACTGTCCAGTAAGGGATGGTTCTGGCCTTGTGTTGTAGGGGATTGGGAGTAATCCTCGGTATGCTGATCTAGGCCAGGTACTATGACGGGCGGTACCCCAGTAGCCCTGCCATTGTATGGAATCCAAAATCCAATAAGTGCCATCGGATTTGATTGTATTACCCACTTGTTGGCTAGTATGCTGGAATTTAATCATGTAACAATTTCAGCTATTTCATATTTACTTGAAAACCCTAGACCTATTATAATATCACTTAATTTCCTATCAAAGTTTTGGTTAGCGTAAGGTAAAAACTTTTCCATGTTTATGTGTGGGAAGTCTTACGTGATACCTTTTCCTTTCAAAGGATTTTTAAAGTTAAGCAACTTTAACCTGTTACTCATACCAAACCCATGTCTGACCCGGAGTTTATTTCTGCTTTTCTTAAACTCTCGGGTACTCAAATTTTTACGAGTAGCCAAGGGATTCAGGTTAGCTTTGACGAATTGTGGAGGAGCAATGGAGAAGGAGGCTTCAGCGTGTAGATATATATAGTGTTCCGCTGTGTTGGTATCTCTGTGTTGTATTTGAGTTGTATCGAGTTGTATTAACTAGACAGGTGTTTATAACTATCTAGTATGTGATGTATTATCTGTGTAACTCTGATGTATATGTTATTATGTAATCTCTTATGTGATATATTATATTTCATTCGTTCCGCTGTTGAGATTCTGATGTTGTTTCTTCTTTCTTCTTTATCTTTTCTATTTCTCACCCCTTTCTTTCTTAAGAATGATGCAACTTTCCGGTAGTAGAAAGTTGGGTCGTTTCACTTGGTATCAGAACGTTAGGTTGAGTGAATACCTAGGCTCTGGAGTGGTGTCTATCTTGAGAGAGCATACTTGTATTATATATATATATATATATTTATATATTTCTACCTATCTGTTGGGTTACATGTTCGGGTTTTCCAATATAAGTTATAAAGGTAGATAGGGTGGTGGTGTGTGTAACACGACTACCAATAGTCGGAGTTTGTTGAGGTTGGAAGCGTATCTGCCGAGACTGTAGACCCAATACCGTCTCGAGTGAATTTTTGTTGTGGTGTAAGGATTTCATCAATCTCTGAAGGGAATCTGTTAGGGTTCGAAGTCCATTTTCTTTGAAGTGTAAGTTGGATGAGCTAGAATTTGGATTCTGACAGTCGAGCAGAAGCTAGTGATGGTATCTTGATACCTTAGGAAGTAGTAGTTGTGTGATGAGACACAGTGACTATGGATATCTCCGAAGATATTTCTTTGGAGCAAGGTTAAGGAAGTGGCTGCTTCGGTGTAGAGGCTAAGTTCAGCTGGGTGTTTTTGTTTGGCTTTGAGGCCCGAGTTTCTCGAGGAGTTTGGATTAGGAAGTTTTGGCATCAGTGGCAGCGTCGCAACTCAAATTGTTCTGTGTGCAGGCAAGAAGGTTTTCTGTTGGTAGTTCTCTAGAGGTGAAGTTCAGAAGCAGCAGAGTGGATCCATTTCTTCGATGGATTGGCTAGATAAGCTTAAGCTGTTCTGATTGGTAAAGAGAGAACAGTTTTCTTTGGATATTAGATTGGGTTGATCGCAAAAGTGACTTGCGATAGTTGAGTGTTCTCTTGGTTTGTCAGAAATCTTTCGGGATTTCTGAGTTTTCTCTTCATGGATCTGTTGAACCATATTTCAAGGATGTGTTGTTTAGTTGGTGCTCGTGTGTATCATCAGCATTTCCATCTACTCAGATCAGAGTTGTGCAGCGGAAGCAGTTTGGGAGTGCATTTGTTTCATCTTTTCAGATAGGCAAAGTAAGTTCAGTCTTCTGATGTTTGAGGAGTAGAGTTTGTGTTCTTGGATTGATTGTGAGTGGATCATTTTGATGTGTTGTTTTTGAGGCATCAACGAAGGATGAGCTGATCAGTAGGGATGAAGGCAGCCCAGGATCGTCAGATGAGTTTGTGGATAAGAGACGGAGGAATTTAGATTTCGAAGTCGGGAATTTGATTTTGAGTAAGTTTTCTCCGATCGAAGGAGCTTTAAGTTTGGTAAAATTGGGAAGCTAGCTCCGAGATATTTTGGATTTTCTCTATGTTCTGGTGAGGGTAGTGTTTGGTCTTCTGGAGTGAATTGTCAGTTTGGATAACTGGGATTCGATGTGTTTCACATATCTCTGATGGAGTACGTGTATGATCCATCTTTGGTTTTGGAACTAGCAGTTCTAGAGGTTTGGTTGTTGAGTCAGACTTGTCTATAGTCTGATATCCTGTCTAGTTTGGTAGATCTAGAGGAGTAGGAGCTCTGTAGCTTAGTAGTATAGTTCTGATGGATTCTGTAGAGCGAGTATACTGGTATTTTACTTGGGAAACTCTAGATAATCCTATCCTGATTTTGTCTGGATAGTTAGATTTGTTTGATTGGATGAGTTGGTTGCTATGGTTGTTAGCATATGATTAATATATGCTTGTGTTTTTAAAATTAAATCTTTAATTAGATTATTAAATTACCTTTGTTTTAAATTTCGGGGACGAAATTCTTTTAAGGGGGGAGAAATGTGACATCCCGGATTTCTGGCAATATCAATTTAATAATCTGTGTTGAAAATTAAATTGATTTAATAATCTTCTTTTGAATAAATATTTAACTGATAATTTATCTTTTAAAAAGCTAATAAATTGTTTTCTATTTATAATGTATATATATTTGTATATATTGTAAATAGAAATCTTTGGTTGGAATCTAATAAATAAATAAATCTTGTTTTCAAATTCTAATATATTTTTGGTAATTTGGAAATTAGGATTTAATATAGAATATATAGTTTTAAAATAGTTAAGGTAAATTTTTAATTGATTTAAATATATATCTTAGCTTAAGTTCAAGAATTAAATAAAAAGGTTTGTTTTAAAATATGGTTTAATAAATATGAGATATTAATTCATTTAAATAATAATAGGAAGTTATAATCTCTTTTATAAATTATTTAATTTGACAAATTATTGTTTTCAAATAACATTTAGTAATGTATTGTTATATATATAGATATATATAGATTTAAAATAGAAGCGTTATTTTCAAATTAAATATGTTGTTATATATATATGTATAAGTTTTTAATTGTATATATATACATAGTTTGTTTTATTTTCTCTAAAATGTAATTCATAAATATAAACAATAAATATATATACATAGGAAAGAAAAGATAATAAATATTTAAGTTAGAATGGAAAATATACATTGGATAAATTCTTTCATCTTGTTAAATATAGAAAACTTATTTATATTACAATACAAAGCATAAGACACTTGAAGTTCTGGAAAATATATGTTGTAAGACTGTAAGTAATTTGTAGGCAAGAATAAACTAAGTATAAAAGAAAAAAATATGTCTTCATGTTGTACAGGAAATTGAGCATCTGCACTTGAAAAAGAAATAAGGAAAACATATGTTCTTGTTTGCTTAGTAAAACAGCTATGTACATATAAAAAGAAAAATATATAAAAAGACAAGTACATACGAAATTTGAAATAAAAGATATGTGTGTAGACATAAGGACACAAGGCATTTAATGTTAAAACATCTTAGTACACTGATATCTCATATCAGCCCCCAAGTAAAAATAAAATCTCTGACCTGTTTGTACCAAAAGAAAATAAACAACCATGTATATTTGTATACATATTTATCAATCTATCTCACTCCATTTTCGTTTACTAGAAACTTAGCATTTTCATTTTTTCAAAACTGAAGCAAGCAACAACTCAACTATAAACAACAATTCAAACTTAAAAAAAACTCAGTTTAAACATCAACAAAAATCAGAGATCTAGAGAAGAAGTTTTCAGCTTGCAACTTCATGCCTGGGTCAAAATTGATGTACTCTGTCTTCATTCTAGAACCTGGTGAGTAACATCACAAATTTAAAAAGTTTAAGTTTATAAATTCTGTTGCATACTCATCACTGAAAATAACATGTTTGTGAGTATATGTATAAGTATGTCTCTGTGCATATATATGAATATCTAATTGTGTGCATACTATGTTTATGAATTGTGCTCTGCTTTGTCTCCCAGGGTCAAGTTTTTATTTAAAATTCCTTCCACATGATCTAGCTCTTGTTAGGATCTGATTATCAAACAAATATTGTTTGATTCAACCTATATTAATGTTTAAAGATCTAAGTAGTTAAAATAAGGCTTGTTTGTCTCTGGAAATATTTAATCAACTGTGTATGTTAAATAAGATCAAAAATCAAACTTTTAAATTTATAAAATTCAGTATCATAAATTGAATACTAAAATCAAAATATGATTTTTAAAACAAAAATGGAAATTTTTAATTGAGAAATAAAGGAGCAGTTTACAGATGAACAAAAATCATTCTTTTACAAAATTCTGCCGATTTAATAAAATGTTGATGCTGAAATTTGTTATGGAGTTAGATTTTTGATTCGTGGATATAGGAAAAATATTGGAAATTTTTTCTAATGCAAGATTGTGTAACTCGAATTGAAATTAGGGTTTAACGCATGGTTTTGTCGAGGCCTAGCTTTCGATTCGTTTATCGTCCACGTTTGATCGAGTGTGGCGAGATTTTGGGAAATGGTATAGGAGAGGTGGTCGAAGCCTTGGCCGGAGTAGCAGATTTTCCGGTGGTCTAAGATGTGGTGGCGAGGCGATTTAGTTGAGTGTGTTCGTGTCGCTGTGTCGAGCAAACTCTCGTTTTCGATTTCGAGGTAGACTGATGGAACTGGGTGGTCGTGAGGTTTGAGGGGATCATCGACGACTTGGCGAGAGTCATGGTGGCGATTGATGGTGGTCGGAGTCGACGTGCATGTGCACGTGTGCACGTTTGGGTCAGGGGGGTATTGGGTGATCGGGGAGGAAGCGATGTCTCGGGGTTGACTCGAGAAAGTCCCGTGTTTTACTCGAAGCAGATGAGGGTCGAGTTTTCTCGTGTTGTACTCGGGGAAACGAAGTGGATTGCTCGGGTTGTCTTGTTTGTGTTTTTGGTTACCAAGTTTTAAACCTGTGAAGTTTTATATTTTAAAATGAATTTAAAACTTGAAAGCTGGATATTAATCAGGGATTTTAAAATAAAGTTTAAAAGTATGGATTCAAATTTAACTTGAATCCTAGTTTTGAAATAAATAAGTTTTATAAAATTTAAATGCTTAAACAAGTTAAATGTTTAAAGTATATTTTAAAATGAATTTGGTTTAAAACTATTATAACTTCTTTATTAAGATAAGTGTTTCTTAACATATGATTTTAAAAGCTTTTTAAATCTGTTTTTAAAACTTTGTTAAGTTAAATTTGTATTCATTTTGAATCTTAATTGGAAATGGATTTTAAAAATAAATTCAAAGTAAAATGTTTTCAAATGCATTTGTAAATGATAATTTAATCATTAATAAGAAGAAATGATTTATCTTAAAGATAATTAGAGTTTGATGATTAATAATTAGATAAGTTAATAAATTAATGATTTAGTATGAATAAAATAAAGTAATTAAGGATTAAGTGATTAATTAAAGGATAAATAAATTTGACAATAAAGATCATTAATTTGATGAGTTAAGATTTTTAATTAATGATTGAGAATCAATTAATAAAGTAATTAAAATTTATTAAGTTATAGTTAAACACTTAATTAATTTAATAATTAGAGATTAATTAATTGATAATTAAAGATTAATCAATTTGAAATTAATAATGGTTAATCTAAGTTAATTACTTAAGAAAAGTAATTAAAAGAGTTGATAATAGTTAATGAAGGTCATTAACTTAAGATTATTTAACAATCAATTAATGTGATTAATTTTAATAATTAATTAGGTTAATTAATTTAAAGATAATCAATTGTGAAATGTTTAAGTGAAATTACTTAATGGAAGTAATTAAGAAATTAATTGCTTAATGTAATTAATTGAGTTTAATGTGATTTATTTAAGTTAATTAATTAAGTTTAATTAATTTAATCACTTGATAGTTTGATAAGTGTAAATTACTTAATGTAATTAATGGAGTATAATTATTTAGCGAAGTAATTAATGGTAATTACTGTATGTAATTAATTGAAGAAGATTTAAGTATGATAGTAATTTGGATTAAATTACTTGGTGAAATTAATCAAGGGATTAATTGAGATAATTAATTAATGAGTAATTAATTTATTTAAATGAAGTAATTAAAGGTAGTTAATTACTAAATGGGATTAATCAAGACTGATTAATAAATGTGGTTTAGTCAAAGATTAATTACTTAATGTAATTAATTTAAATGGAATAATTAAATCAAGAATGTAATTAGGGATCATTAATTTCTATAATTAATGATATAATTAAGGATGGATTAATTAAGATTAATTAATCAATAATAAGTAATTTTGAGTAATTAATTAACGTAATTAATTAAGGATTAATGTAATTAATTATAGTTAATTAATTTATGAAGTAATTAAAGATTAATTACTGTATTTGGTTAAGGATAATTAATTTGTGAAATTAATTAAAGAATAATTACTTGAATGTAATTGAAGGATAATTAATCCAGGATGATTAATTAAGATGGAAATTAGAGAAGGATTAATTAATTGTTTTATAATTAATTAATGGTTATGTAAGCATGATTTATAATGATGAAGTAATTAATTTAATTTACTTTAAATTAATTAGAGATAAGGTAATTAATTTAATTCATTTTAAATTAATTATAAATGGTGTGTTTATGAATCCTTGCTTATGTATTGATGGATGATATTGATTTCCTTGAATGGTTGAGATCTCAGATATGAGATAAATAATGCTGTGTGATATGGATTGTCTATTTATGATGATATTGTAGATTATCTATCTGTGGTATTGTAGATTATCTATCTGTGATATTATGAATTATCTATCTGTGTGTATATAGATAATGAAATGAATTGTTTTAACTTTAAAACAACTTGGCCTTAAAAGATACGGTTTGGATTTTGATGAGACCGGGATCGGGTTTCCAGATTTGGATATCCGAAAACCACATCGATCCAAATTAACGATAGGTCGTGAATCTCAAGTGAAGGTGAAGATTCAGAGTGCAAGGGTTATTGTCGTTAACTCTATGGATGATTCCAAAATGAGTGTAACGAGATAATGCCTTTGGTTTCGTTCGAACCCGGAACGAACTTGTATGGATTGAATGCTTTCAGAACATCGTCAGGTGGACGATGAGCATTCTAAGAGATGTGTTCTCTAAAGGTAATCGTAGCCTCAAGCCTCATCAACCGGGAATGGCTAAAACAGGGGAGGTGCAGCAAGGCTTCGTAGGTCCCACCCACTTGAGAGCGAGATTTTCCCCTGTCTAGATGTCCCTTTTTATTCGGCTGTGTGGGCAGTTGTAGAGCTCCGACTGCCGGGGTTGTTTCGTTCGGGACTGTCCAGTAAGGGATGGTTCTGGCCTTGTGTTGTAGGGGATTGGTAGTAATCCTCGGTACGCTGATCTAGGCCAGGTACTATGACGGGCGGTACCCTAGTAGCCCTGCCATTGTATGGAATCCAAAATCCAATAAGTGCCATCGGATTTGATTGTATTACCCACTTGTTAGCTAGTATGCTGGAATTTAATCATGTAACAATTTCAGCTATTTCATATTTACTTGAAAACCCTAGACCTATTATAATATCACTTAATTTCCTATCAAAGTGGTTAGCGTAAGGTAAAAACTTTTCCATGTTTATGTGTGGGAAGTCTTACGTGATACCTTTTCCTTTCAAAGGATTTTTAAAGTTAAGCAACTTTAACCTGTTACTCATACCAAACCCATGTCTGACCCGGAGTTTATTTCTGCTTTTCTTAAACTCTCGGGTACTCAAATTTTTACGAGTAGCCAAGGGATTTAGGTTAGCTTTGACGAATTATGGAGGAGCAATGGAGCAGGAGGCTTCAGCGTGTAGATATATATAGTGTTCCGCTGTGTTGGTATCTCTGCGTTGTATTTGAGTTGTGTCGAGTTGTATTAACTAGACAGGTGTTTATAACTGTCTAGTATGTGATGTATTATCTGTGTAACTCTGATGTATATGTTATTATGTAATCTCTTATGTGATATATTATATTTCATTCGATCCGCTGTTGAGATTCAGATGTTGTTTCTTCTTTCTTCTTTATCTTTTCTATTTCTCACCCCTTTCTTTCTTAAGAATGATGCAACTTTCCGGTAGTAGAAAGTTGGGTCGTTTCAGTAGAGTCTGGAGATTTTCTAGTGCTTGGTCCAGATATGATTCAAGAGGCATCTGAGAAGGTTGAATTGATTAAAAGGAGGATGAAGGAAGCTTAAGATCGCCAGAAAAGCTATGCTGATAAAAGACGAAGGGATCTGGAATTTTCTGTTGGAGATCTTGTTTTCGTGAAGATTTCGCCAATTAGAGGAGCGATTAGATTTGGAAAGGCTGGGAAGTTAGCTCCAAGGTAGATCGGACCTTTCCATATTCTTGAAAGGTTTGAGTCTCTTTCTTATAAGTTTAAGTTGCCGAAAAGGATGGAGAGAGTTCATAATGTGTTCCACGTATCTCATCTAAGGAAATATGTTCATGATCCATCGTTGATTGTGGAGCCATTAGTTCAGGAGGATTTAAAGAGAACCAAACTTGATAGTGGTCAGATGTCCAATTTACATTGTAGATCAGGATGAGAAGAGACTTTGGAATAAAATGGTGAAATTAGTCAAAATTCAATGGAGTGAGGATCCTAGGGACTGTACATGGGAGACTGTGGATAGTATGAGAGAAGCCTATCCAAAGATGATGTTAGGATAGCTAGTTGTTGGTATTTATAGTGTATGCCTTGTTTGCTATGGTTTCTTAGTGTATGACTTTTGTATGTGCTTTATGATATAAATATATGACTTTTTGTTATAGCTAGAATTATCTGTTTGCTTTCTAATTTTGGGGACAAAATTCTTTTAAGAGGAGAGGAATGTAACGACCTAGGTTGTTAGCCATCTGTTATTAGAAAAATTAACTAATTTTAAATATTGAAATATTAATTTTTATAAGTTGAATAACTTAATTTTCTGATTTTGAGAATCTCTAACTGCTGAATATGATAAAATTGGAATTCGAGAATAATTCCATCTTGGCCGAAATAAGAGTATTTAGTGTAGAACGATGAGCAACACGAGACGTTGGCACTCGAGATATTTTTCCCGCGAATGACTCGACGCGGCATGTAAATAAAATTATATATATAAGCTTCATCATTGCAAACTTAAAATCAAGCATGCAAAAGATCAAATCAGCCCACAAAAGAAAATAAAGTAAAGTGATGAAGCTTGAACATGGAAATATCAGCCACTCTCATCAGTGTACCTCCAGCCTCCTTCTTGCTTCACTTTCCCCCTCTTTTCTCTTATATATAGCCATGTTGTTCCTTTATAAATAAAAAATCTGCCGGTTAGAGATAAAGATTGAGTCATTCAAAAGCTTGGAGGGAGAAGAATTAAGAACAGTTCATCCATTTTATAACAGTGAGTAGAACACCTTTATTTTGTTAACTGGTTATTACATATACCTATATAACTGTTGATTTTTGATGAATCATTGATTTATGTTAAGTGTATATGTATATGTTATGTGTATATGTGTATGTATGTGTGAGTTTGACATGATTAGTTCCACCTGCACTCCAAAAACACTATGCTTCTTCCACAAAGCTTCTCTGTTCACTTCTTTGGTTTAAAATAGTTAAACTTTTCACTTTAAAAATCAATATCTCAACATCCATTGAGTTTTAAATCATGATACCAAACAAAGTTGTTTGTTTTTTAGTATAGAACATTTTAAAATTTATTTCATTCAATTCCATCAAGCAGAGAGAGAGAACCCCATATAACAGTGAATGGTTCAAGTAAGGTTGAGATTCAACTATCATAATTTAATAAATGGATCATACAGTCATGATCGTTGTTGAAAAATACAATTTTTAAGAGCGATTTGAGAATTTTTAGTGTTGTGTGGAGGGAAAATTTTAGGGATGATCATATTTGGGCGTATCGCCAAATTCCGACGATCCAATGGATTTCAGGCAGCGGCATTTGGCGTGGAGGAGGACTAGGTGATGGAGCATCCAGGAAAAATAGTGTGGTGATTTTTAATAGTGTGTGTGGGCTAGACGAGATCAAACTAGGGTTTTAGGGTGTTTGTTTTTGGGTCTCGGTTCGAGGGAAATGGTAAAGTGGAGAGAGAGAGGGGTGCACATAGAGGGGAATTGGTAGAGGAGGTTATGGCAGAGCTGTGGGTGAATTTTGGTGGTGGATGGTGGTTTGTGGTGACGTGGTGAGGCGTTTACATGGCACGGCCTTTGCTCCAGTTTTGGGTGAGCAGTTCGATTTTCGAACTAAAGGTTTGATCGCGTTTCCAGGTGGTCAGTCGAGATGCAATGGTTGTGGGTGAATTGCGAGGATGGTCGGCGGCAAGTTATGTTGGCCGGAGGCAGTGTGTGCATGCACATTTTCGTGTACGTTTTCGTGTACGTTTTCGTGCACACAAATGAGAGAAGAGAGGGAGAGCTGGGAGAAGAAGGAGAAGTGGATGAACATTGGTTTGGATGGGCCGGGTTTGGGTTTAGATGGGCTGGGTGTTTTAAAAGTAAATTTAATTAATTATTATGTTTAATAATCTATAAATTTAAAAAACACTATTTCTCCTTCGTTTCAAATCTAATCGACGCGCGGGTTTTTGCATTGGGATCCTATTACCGAGTATTTTCATCTGAACTAATATCGTCAAGATTTTTGTAATGTAAAAATTTAATGATTTATAACAATTGAAAGTGAATGAATAAGTAATTTCTTATTTAATTAATTATATGTTAATTAATCAATTAATTATTAATTGGACTGTTTAATTTAATTAACTAATAAATAATCATTTATTAAATTTCTTTGATTAACAAGTAATCTGGATTAAAAATATAATTTGACTCGGTTAATTGAAACCAATTCAGTTCTGATTTGTAAATTGATTTAATATTAATTATAAATCGTTGATTGAAGTTAATGATCTATGCTTTGACTTTTATTTCTCTTAGATATTGATTTCAATTATCTTTTGTCTGTGCCATTAAGTAGCCAAACAAATTAAAGTAGTTAGAATAAAATGTTGACACGTTTTATTGGAAGTAAATCAACTTGTACTGATCACTATTTCGAGTTTCGGAAAATGTGATGATTACAAGCGAATTAATTTCGATGGACAAGTCATGATAAAGTAAACATATGGAATGAATTTCCTTATGTGAATATTTACACTCTGGTTGTTGAATTGTTTGTTTAAACAAACTTGGCCTTTAAAAATTTATCGTTTTGGTTCGATGAGACCTAGATCAGATAACAATATTATCTGAAAACCACTTCGAAAAATTTAAGCGAGCGATTTGGAAGATTCTAAAGGCAAGATCCAGGATGCATATTTTAAAGTGCAAGGGCTATTTGCCACTAACCCTGAGGGTGATTCCAAAAATAGGTGTAGTGGAAATGGTGTCTTCGGTTCGTTCATCACCTGAACGACTTGTATGGATGAATGCTGATATTATATCATCATGTGGAAGGCAATGTCACTATTCCAAGTGTGAAGTGCTTTCCAAAAAGGTAATGATGTAGCCTCAAGCCTCATCAACTGGGAATGACCAAAACAGGGGAGAGCCAGCAAGGCTAAGTGGGTCGCTCCCATTAGGGTAAGGTTATCCCTATCTAGAGTTCCTACAATCAATTCATGTATGCTTCGGTACGGTTGTTGATCCCAACCAAGGGGTGATCTTATTCGGTACTATCCAGTAAGGGGTAGACCGATCTTGTTTTGGTAGAGGATCCAGGTGAGGTCCTCGGTGTTATTTTATCTAGAGATGCTCCATGATGGGCGGTACCCCAGTAGCCTAGTCATTATTGGGATCCATTCTCCAATAAGTGTCGTACGTTTTTGGTTGTGCCCACATATGTTGGAACGTGAGATGCAAGTATTCCAACTATGTTTTATTTTATTTGTAAACACTAGACACTATGATAATATCACTGGATTTTCTACCAAATTGTTTGGTTATCATAAGATAAAAACCCATATGTGTTTTTGTGCGGCGTGGTCTTATGAGATATCTTTGATTTCAAATGATTTTCAATTTAAAGTAATTTAACCATTTTACTCACACCAGATCCATGTATGACCCGAGTTTATTTTTCTGTTTTTCCCTAAACTCTTGGGTACTCAAAATTTTATGAGTAGCTAAGTGATCCAGGTTCTCACGATTGCATTTTGGAGGAGCTAGAGCAGGTGGCTTCACCATTAGCTAGTTACTATCTATTTTCGCTGCGTCTGTATATGTATTTGGATTGCAATGTATGGACAGGTAGTTATCACTGTTTAAGTATGATGTCTGTATTACTATTACTCTGATGTATTTTATTGTCAGTGATTATGTAAAGCTTATGTCATGTAATATATATTATTCCATTCCACTGTTATATTCTATATTTTGTTTAGTTCTTCTTTTCTATCTCTTTCTTTCACCCTTAATGACTCGTCTTTTAATGGTAAGAAAGGCGGTTTGTTACAAAGTAGGAAGCACACCACATTGATTTTCATATTGTTGGAGTAGAAGAATTTAGGGTTCGTTTCTAGATTTTATTTTTAACCCTTATGGGAATATATGCTCGTGTTGTTGGTAGCGATGGAAGTCAGGTCTGCACTAATGGATCATATTTTATCGAGTCAAAGGAAGGATGTGTCTTTGGTTGGTATTTTGGAGCAGTTGGAACTGGGTGAACAGTCGAGCCATTTGAATCATTACACCAAAGTTCAGAAAGTATACCTAAGGTTTGATAGCAGGCTGTGTGTGCCATATATTAAAGAGCCGATTGAGGAAGTTCTGGGTGAGTGTCACTGTTCTAGGATGACTATTAATCTAGGAAGAGACAAGAGTTATCAAGACATGAAGCAAGCATTCTATTGGCTAGGAATAAAGAGGCACATAGCAAAGTATGTAGCAAAGTGTTAGATGTGCCAAAAAGTTAAGGCAAAGCATAATAAGCCGAGCGGACTATTACTTCCATTAGAGGTTCCATAGTGGAAATGGAATAATATAGCTATGGGCTTCATAGACGGACTACCCAAAAGTAGAAGGGAATGGAAGTATTTTGGTAGTGGTGGATAATCTCATTAAGAATGTGCAT
Source organism: Allium fistulosum (assembly GCA_030737815.1). Classification (NCBI taxonomy): domain Eukaryota; kingdom Viridiplantae; phylum Streptophyta; class Magnoliopsida; order Asparagales; family Amaryllidaceae; genus Allium; species Allium fistulosum. Next base: position 404,891,506 of record CM060908.1, on the reverse strand, counting down.
TTCCTTCTAGTCAAAAACATAATGATAGCAGTGACGTTAGCTATGTTATACATAAAGGAAGTTGTTCGACTTCATGAAGTCCCGATGGGTATAGTAAGTGATCAACACCCACTTTTCACATGTGAGTTCTGGAGGAGTCTACAGGATGCCTTGAGGATGGAGCTAAACTTAAGTCTAACATATCACCCATAGATGAATTGACAGACTGACTGATAGAATAAGGTGTTGGAGGATCTATTGAGAGCATGCATACTCGACTATGGAGGTAGTAGATTTTTGATATAGTAATAGTTATTAGACTAGCATAGGCATAGCATCATATAAATTATTGTATGGGAGACCGTGTAAGTCACCTTCTTATTGGTGGAAGTTTAGAAATAAGACTGTTCTTGGACTGGCGTTGGTTAGGGATGCTTCGAAGAAGGTGGAGTTGATAAAGAAAAGGATAAAGGCAGCATAGGATTGACAAAGATCATACATCGATAAGACACAAACCGAGTTCGAATTTTTTGTTGGAGATTAGGAATTGGTAAAGAATTCTGCATTAAAGCAAGTGATGAGGTTTGGGAATTTGGGAGAGTTAGCACCATGATTCGTTGGTCCATTTCTGATGAGTGGATTGGGAGTCTAGCATATAAATAGAGCTTTTGCAGAGGATGATTGGAGTCCATTACGTCTTTCATGTATCATATTTGTGAAAATGTGTGTATGACTCAGCCACTAAAATCAAGCCAAGTCAGATGGTGGATAGGAGTTAAAGGTTAAGCCAAGTTCATATCGTGGCCCGACACTCATTGTAGAACTTGGCATTAAGCGGCTTAGGAATAAAGTGGTGAAGCTGATAAGAGAACTGTGGGTGAACGATCCAGTTGAGTGCACATAGGAGCCTGAAGAGAAGATGAGGATTCCCATTCTAAACTCTTTACCGATACGTTCCTTAGGTTTTATTTCCTTTGTTAAGATTTAGTTTTTGGATGCTTATAATTGTTTGCTTGATTATTGATTTGTTTTAGGAAATAATGTTAGGGTAATTTAATAGCTTGACATATCACGTGCAATGACTGTTGCATTCATATGGGTTTTGTATATGCTTATATTAGGATGTAGTGCATCATGCCTAATGTGCCATATCAATTGCATTCATTTCAAGAGGCTGACTAGTTTAGGAGGTTACTATCAGTTGAATACTTGCATTAGCTTAGTACTTTATGTGTCATGATCATGCATGTGTGTGTATATATATATATGTTAATATGTTTTGTTTAATTATGAGTGGCTGGTATACGCTTGGGGATTAAGCCTTAATAATTTCGAGGGCCAAATTTTTTTAAGGGGGGAAGTCTAATACGTTATAATTTCAAGAACTAAATTAAATAAGGGTATTTTAGTAATTTCGACAGTAGAGGTAAAATTGAAATTTACCAACAAATGAATCTTATGACGAAACTCACAACATTATGACGGGTTAATTATTCTGATTAATTTTGACTTTAAGCTTGTCTCGATCGGAGTTAGGATGAAAGAGATATAAACGTTTTTTGTCAATGGGGTTTTAAAATTAAAAAAGAGCTTAGCCCAGTTGGGAGAACGAACATTTGACTTGTTTATAAATACCACGGTTTTCTCAAATTAAAATTTGAAAGAAAATATAGGTACATTCAACTTCTTCTTTCCGCCTAAGGAACCTACTTCATTAGATTCGAACAAATTAACATATCTCTCTCTGTATGCAATGAGAGTTCATAAATAAATTATCAAATCGAAGAGAACGAAGAGGGAAATGAGATGATATAAATTTTAGTTGGAATAACAAAGATTTGAGGTGTGTCTAAATCTAGACAGTGGAGGAATTGAAGGCTTTGTACCTTCATTTAGGGACTAATCGACTGACAGTGAGTGTCGCTGACCTAAATTGACATATATATTATTCTACTTTTCTATATTGTGATTCCTATGACCTAGAGATAATAATTTAGGATTTACTAATCAATTATTGATATGAATGAAACCGTAATAGATTATAATATAAATAAATCTACTTTGGACAATGGAATCATTGAACTGAGTTAATGTGTGCAATGACTTCACAAAGCAAAGAAATTAAGAGTATGTTTTGATTATATATTGATTTAATACTATGAGAATGTGATTAAAATGATCTAATACAAATTTATGAGATTTATGTATAATAATTAGTATACAAGAAAGAATATGTGTGCATGCGCGCGTATCCGTGTGTGTGTTAATACATATAAATGTTATATTGTCAAAAAAGTATGGAAATTGTGATGTTTTATAGAAAAGTAATATACATTCCTTATATATGCAAAAATATAGCTTTAAAACATATGAAATAATGTTGGTTAATGAATGTAGTGATTTTAGATGATAATAAGTACTTATTTCGAATTTTATAATAATTTTAACTATTTTTAGAAGTAATTTTAAGTTGAAGGATATTAAATTTTATATAAGGTTTTATTTTAAATTTATATAAATATGAGATAAATGCATATGAATTTGGTATCGAAATTATGATGAAAAAGAAGTATTATGGCGTGGGAATAACATATAAAAGATTGAGTTTTAATTGATAAACATTGAGATCAAAAAATCAAAGAAGAAAGTGAAAAAATATAAATGCGGTAGTTCTCGGATACAGGGACCAACCGGTTAGTGCCCAATGGGTTGACTGTTGGACCAGTTAGGCGCTAGGTTGAACTAAAACCTAGTAGGACCTATATAGGAAGGAGTTAGGAAGGAGTTCTTTTTGGGTTTGGGTTCTGGTGTGTTCATTGGTTCAAGGAAGAACTTATGTGATGATATTTGCCAAAGTTTAATGGTTTCTACTACATTTCCTTGATATGTTGAAATGTAGGAAACAATAAGTATATTTATGACACTGTTATTGATATACATACATGCATACATATGTGTGTGTGCATGTGCGTATGTGCGTGTGTGTGTGTGCACGCGCACACGTGTGTGTTTGTTTACCGCTATTAGTTATCATGGTGACACAATTGCTCAGTTAAAGATAAGGTGCATGTAAATGTATGAAAATGAGTTCATGGGCAATAGATGGAATTCGATTCCATTATGTAACTAAGCCATGCTTTAGTGCAATAGGGGTAGGCATGGTGTTTGTATATGGGTGAGATCGTATCATTATCCATGCGTTGTTGTTTGATTTGATCATAACCTTGTTTTCATAAGTCAACCGTATAAGTTATATTATTGGATTAACTCGTTTGTTGCAGATGAAATTTCTTAAGGTATGATGTTTTATATCGTAGATAATCATAATGTTTTGTGGGTATAATTATTTTTGATAACATGAGTGATACTTTATTCATGTAGCACACTCTTTTTAATATCTCAAAGGTTTGAACTCATGACCTTTAGAACATTTTTCTAATGCGCCAAACCCCTAACCACTTGAGTTGAGGTTCTTGACTTTATGGGTATAATTATAGTACGTGAGAAAGTAAAATTTATTCACTTTCTCGGACTATTGTCTGATCCCTCTCTATACTCTCCTTTTTATGTATATCTACGATGCTCTAACTCTAGTGACCAAGCAATTAAAGGGAGTTAACTGCCTGATAGCTTGGATCAAAGGGCAAGAGAAGAGCGATCTCTCATACACACTACTTTGAGTCAACATGGATACATCACAATACCTATAAGCATATAAAATAATACGTATCTTGTCTCGACACAAAGCAGCATATATGAGTTGCCCCGACTGAATAATGCAGTATTAAAATCACGTAAGAGAATAAACCCAAAATATATAAAATCAGAGTCGAATAAAAGGTAACAAATGATATTTAGCCGTAGCTGATGTCTGATACAATATATCATACATCTACATCTCGTATAAAATACTAGGCTAAATAACCCAATACATCATACTATCGTGTCTCATGAGATAAACAATACAAGAAAAAATAAATATTCGCCACCATTATCGGCTCTGTCCCCATGTCGTAGTCCACGTGGCACATATAAGCACATATCAAATTTGTAAAACAACCTCAGAAGCTGTCACAATCCAACTCCAGTGACTGAATTATCATAGGAAGTTTGCCATCTAATAACCCGAATCAAAGGGCATGGAAGGAGCAATCTCTCATATACAATACTTTGGATCAACACGGATACATTGCAATACTAGATCCCATCTAAAATAATACATGTCTCATCTCAACACTAGGCAATATACATGAGTTTCAGGATTGAGTAAATTGCATAGCAGAACATGTGTATGGTATGGCATCAAATAAAAATCATAGCAAAATGAAAAAAATACCATGTGTATATACAATTAGAAAGTCTCTACTAAATGGACGTCACAAAAATGACACCATATACGTGGAAAATAATATACAAACAAAATTACCCAAAATACTAGACATCCATGTCACTAAACTCCAAACACTAACACCGGTCTAAGTCAATAGAATTTAGTTCCACTTATGTTATTCCATCATCTCTCCACCTAATGTGAACACAACAGCGAATGGCAGTCTCGATTGCACGATCCCTATGATCCAAAATAATATGGCTTGCAACATAATATACACTAACTCTAGTACTATGCACCATCAACTCCATAAGCATAATTGTGAAACGCCCAGACGTTATCATCCTATCCAAAATCACCTCAATCTAATATGAAGTTATGTTACAAACATCATACAACCCTAAGTTGGGCCAAGAACTAGCCGTGAATGTAACTTATGCAATGTAAATATAATTGTGTGGTGTCGGGTTATATATGTGATATACCACAGAAATAAAATATGTCACTGACTTCATAATCAAAACTCTTCCATATCCCATAAATCTTAACCGTTTAAATGCCCATGTCAGACACTATTAAAGTAACTCACAACTGCAACTCTAACCAACTAAGATATCATTACTTATTCACATTAATAAGTTGCAATCATTATTTAAATAAAGTACATTATTCAAGTTATTCATCTATGAGGTCAAGTTATTTAAATCCACTCTTACTAGGCTCTACCTTGAACAGATATCATGGCCTTTTTCATCTGTATAGCTTTCGATTAGATGCTGTGGGGTGCCCCCAAATGATCTATTTGTTGCGCCATCTTCTCTCAACCTCGTTCGCTCACCTTGTCGTGTTGTAATCATCATCCCTTCTCCTCATGTATCCATCAATGTGATTACTCTTCTCCTTCTCATTTTCCATTTGCATTGCGCATGTCATTTTGGTTGTGTCCATGCAACAGCTCATTCAGACAATAAATAACGTGAGACTAGTTCATCACAATTCAGGTTGCATCCCCGAATCTGTCTGCTAGGATAGATTCTAGTGTCTAGTAGTCTCACCTTATATCATTTTCTTTATGGGTAAAACTTATTTCAAATATTCATATTTAACCTCCTAAATACCATTTATTCTCGAAATGGCATCATGTCCTATATTTTTATATGACATACAAACGTTGTGTATGTGCGCCACTTAACATCAGTTCATAAAATAACATTTATAAACACGACTTGTATAAAAATTTAATTTATAGGATGATTCGAGACAACATAAACTTAGCAGTAATAAAATCAATTGTATTTAACCACTTCAATATATATATATGATATTATAACATAAATAATATAAAAATTCAAGTGCATTCATCACATCATGAATAACATACAGAATTCGTCTATGTATATAGATTCAATCACTCATCACATATAATTAAAATTTCACTATTTTCTTCTTAAAAATATTTATAATCCTTTGTGAAAAATTATTTGATTATAAGATATAAAATTAATTCCAATAATTTATACTTTCTGTATAAATAAAAATTATCATAGTTTCAATCGAAAATTCTATATTCTTGAAATAATTTGAAAAAATTCGATTTAATATTTTTAAAATGTAATTATATTTTAAATATATTTTGAAAATTTTAGAAGTTTAAATCAAAATTAAGAAAAATAAACTTTTGGTTTTGTTCCTGGAGCTGACGGCTCCACGAATACACCGATTGGTCGACCAATCATAACACCCCGAAAATTTAATAGAAATTTAAACTAAATAAAAACAAGACTAAAAGGAATTTTTTTATAGACATCTGAAATTGGCTAGGAAATTGCACCATTGCATTTGTAGCGATTTCTCAGCGATTTCCATATATAATTCTTTGCAATCGGAGTTAATACGTAAAAGTTACGGGCATTGGAAAAAATAAAAATAGAATAAGAATGTAAAAATAAAACTTCACAAATTAACAAGTAGATCGGTCGACCTAGGTGAGTCGAAGGACTACCGATAGCGGTCGACCGTGGGTGCTAGGCGGTCGACCCTGCTTGTGTGAAATCAGGCGATTACTAATTCATTGTGACGTATTTGAATGGCTATGATGTGATGCTTGGCTCCGAAGAAATAGATGAGCGTGCATCATCAACTGAAGATTCTCCAACCTAAATCTAATGGCATAAACTATTTTGCAAACCCTATAAATTCTAGCCTAATCTAACCCTAAAACACACTTAATAGCTCTCAGTAACAAAATTTTATCAAAGTTTGCTCTCTTCTCTAAACCATAAAGTTTTTAAAAATCAAAATAAAATCAACCTAGAGGGATACATGCAATTGAGGATAGACGAAGCAAGCAAAGCTAGCATTCAGAGAGATGATTCTCAAGCAAAGTGAATGGGAAGAGCTTAGACATGAGGTGAGTGGGAACAATTTTAGTAAGATGATTATTACAGTTAGATTCAAACTATTTTAATTTATTTAGGGTGCTAAAAACCTAATTTGAAATATATATATATATATATAACCCTAAATTGGAATATGAAAACTAGAATACAATTGAACCACCATAAATTGTTAACTTGATTTGATGCCAGTACAACTCTCTCATGATTATATTGCAAAACTATAAATTGATAAACCCTAAATCCATAAAACCCTAAACGAAATAAGGACAAAAAAGAATTTATTTTTACATATGTCCAAATTCGGTTACAAAACTTGCACCATTGTGTTCATAGCGATTTTCTGGGCGATTTCCATATATAACACTTTGCAATCGGAGTTAATACGCAAACATTATGGACGTTGGAAAAATTGAAAATAGAATAAGAAACTAAAAATAAAACTTCACAAATTAACAAGGCTACCGGTCAACCCAAGAGAGTCGAAGTCGGACGTTAGTGGTCGACCAAGGGTGCTAGGCGATCAACCCTGCCTATGTGAAATTGGGGGATTACTGATTCGGTGTGACGTTGAATGGCTACAATGCGATGCTTGGCTCTGAAGAAATAGGTGAGCGTGGGTGATCAAAGTGAAGATTCTCTAACTTAATTCTGATGGCCTAAACTGTTTTGCAAACCCTATATATTCTAGCCTAATCTAACCCAAAAACTCCCTTAACAACTCTTAGTAACGAAACTCTGTCAAAAATTTCCCCCTTCTCTTGACTCTAAAGTTCTTAAAAATCAAAATAAAATCAACCTTGAAAGGATACAAGAAATTAGGGATAGATGGAGGAAGTAGAGTTAGCGTTCGGAGAGACTATTCTCAGGCAAAGTAAATACGAAGGCCTTAGGCTTGAGATAAGTGGGAACAATTTTAGTAAGATGATTATTACAGTTAGATTCAAACTATTTTAATTGATTTAGTGTGCTAGAAACCTAATTAGAAACATATATATAAAACTCTAAATTGGAGTATGCGAACTAGATTAGAATTGAACCACTGTAAACTGTTAAACCTGGTTTGATGCTAGTACACCTCTCTCATGATTATATTTCAAAACCCTAAATTAGATAATTTAAAATTGAAATTGAAACATGGATTAGTCAGATTGGAAATTAGCGATCACCAAACACTACCAACGACATGGATTAACATTAATCAACTGTCGACATTTAAAACTAATGTAAACCCTAATTTCAGCATACGATCGGTCAACCCTGACCCTGGCGGTCGACCGGTAGTGGTCGACCGGTTAGGGTTAGCGGTCGATCGGTAGACAAGTTAAATGCACAATCTGAACTTTGGCCTAAGGCCCAAGTTTAACAATAAAAATATATATAAATTTAAATTTTTTAGGGGCCTATTTAAGGGCATTTGGATGTATGATAGGACTTGTAGGGAAGCTAGTTCCCTAGGAGCGAACGCTAGGTAGTTGCGGTGTTAGGTAAATGTTGTTTACTTAATTCGAAAGCGAGTAATGGACTACTAGCGATGTATTTTCGCAAATGATACTCACAAGAGGTTCTACAGTGAACGCACGACACCGACGAGGATGCCTGATGGAGAGTGGTCTGGCACAACGAGAGTCCTAGTATTCAGGAATACTAACACGATGTGGTACAGTTCAAATGGAAGATCCCGGCACAAGCGATAAGAGGTCAATAGTACGGTCGAGAGGTGGATATAGACGCGAATGATGGGACATTTCGACGAGTCGGCATTGTGGGTTCCCCCTTAATGCGTATTGGAGTTGTGTGTAGTAGCAATTAGGGGGAAAATCAGTTCCCCAGTAGCCTGATGGTGATGTTTCCATAGTTAGTAGTCAAGAGGGCGGTGTTTTACATATTGAGTAACTCTACGAGCGAAGGTGTAACGACCCAGAATTTTTGACCATTCGCATCCATTATAAGTGTATAGGTAGACACTCATGTTGGAATTGAATTGCTCAAAATACCGCGTTGTTAATTTAAATTTGGCAAAAACTGAACATATACAGTAAATAAATAATAAACACAGATCACAGACATAGAGTAATAAGTGCAGCGGAAATAAAAGAGATAGTAGTTCATGAAGCTACTATATGAATATATAAAATACATCAGAGTTTACAACAGAAGAGTAATACGATACATCGGATACAAATCAGAATACATCACTGGAATCATCAAATACTGAAAGCAGAATAGATGGCTGGATCTTCAAGCAAAGCTCCAACTCCAAAGGTGAGTCTCGAAAGCTAAACCACTCAGTCTGACCCGAGCGTAAAGCAAAAACACAAGACACTCGAGTCAGGATTAACATTCTTATATTAATAAATCCAACTCAAGTGAAATAGCAATTGAAATACAAGTAACTCAAAGGATGTTTGGAATAACCATCCTTTAAGGATCCGTTAAACTATCTACTATGTAGTAATGTACGCTAAGTAGATAATGTCTATCAGTAATAATAAGATATCAAAATAGTGTTAAGTCATGGCCCATTCCACCCTTAACACATTTTTATTCCCAAAAGCATATACAAGACCGTAGTTTCCCCAAAACTGGAAGTCACCAGAGGGCAATCCATATACTAAAGGTACAAATCAAAATCGTAGTGGTCGCGCATAAATGGAATACAAGTATGACAAGGCACATGAGGCAATACTCAAGGTAGTGATACTACCGTTCGCCTGATCCGGACTGGTGAGAACGCAACGCCGCAGCGCCCGCAACACCGTGAAACAACACTCCCAAAATCAAGGGTGCACCAATCGACAACAAGTAATAAGTAGTTCGAAGAAGTGTGTCCACTTGAGGTAGCTAATCCTCCATTGGCCCGGCACAGCTCCTGTTTTAGTCATTTCCAATTTGACACAAGTGTCAAGGCTATCCATCATCGTTCTCTTTCTTCAGTCATCACGTACATCATTCCAACCACTTCATTCTGGATCATCACTCCGCGCATAGTTATTAAAGTGGTTTCGGTTCAGATAGAGAGTATATCCATTACCGATCCCGATCTCTTTAATAACTTTCGTAATTATTACACCGATTGGTCATTTATATATTTCAAAAACCAAATCAATTTCAATTTCAATTTCAATTCATAAACCAACATTTCATTTGTCTTTCTAAACCAATTTCCATAATTTACGTTTCGAAACTTCCAAATTACCATTTCAAAGTCTTATAATTCAATTTCAAATTTTATTTAAAACAATTCAAATATTGATTCAAGTTCGTAAATAAGTTTCATTCCAAATCATTTTATTTTAACTTAATTTAACATTCAAATCAATTTAACTTCATTTATCGATTCCATTTATCATTCAAAACAATTCTATTTAATTTCCAATTCATTAAATCAATTTCCTAAGTTCAACTTCATTAAATCAAAACTTACAATTTTGAATTAGACTAAATTCGTCAAATCAATTCTTTCAATTATAAGTCTTACATTAATTCCAAAATATCGCATTTTCATTTCTTGTTTAAAGAAATTCTATTTCACTTATTTACTTTCTTAAATAATTTTCCAAAACTTAATTGATAAAGAAACTCAATTTCAATTATTTACGAAGTAAAATTCACTTATTCAAAAATTCAATTTTTCTTATTAAAGAATTTCAATTCAATTTAATCATTAAATAATTCAATCTTATTTAATTATTAAATAATTCAAAACTTAATTATTAAATAATTTCAAAGTTTAATAATTTCAAACTTAATTATAATTTCAAACTTGATTATTAAATCATTTCAAAGTTTAATAATTTCAAACTTAATTCAATAATTTCTCAAATTAAACAACATTCTTACATCAATTACATTGTTAAATATTTTATTTCATATTTTTAAATATTAACATTTTCCTTTCGTTAAATTCAAATTTCAACTTCATTTCAAAACCATATTATTTATTCAAATAAAATCTTTGTTTTATTTTTAAATCAAATTATTGACCAATCGGGTTTTATTTAATTTTCTTTCCTAGGTCAAAGTTCAATTTTGGGTATTTATCATTTCAACCCGATTTCAATTCAATTCAAAATCAAAGCATAGCAAAGGGAACTTGCAGTGTGATAACTGGGATGGTGTCAAAGTAAATAAACAATCAATAACAACAATCAATATCAATCCAATAATCAATTCAAATAATCCCGAAATAATCGTATTAATTCGCATTGTTATTTGTACGAATTAATATAATTATTTCTAGAATCTACACTATCATTTCATGTAGATTAAAGATTATTACAATTACGGTTTTCACTTGTCATCTATTTACAATTTTCATACATCATCAATTTAACAACATACATTCAGTGGTTCAAGTTGTAATTAAACAAATCCTACGTGTCAATAAATTCAATAGTTAAAGGGGTCATATAATACAAATGTCAGTAATCAAATTTAACATTTAATTATCCTATATCAAGTTCAATTTCATACTATTTATCATTTTAACATTAACAATTTAACGTCCAATATAAACATCAACAATCAATAAATTATCAGCCAAACTGTATTATCATCGCATAAATAATTAACAGATAATAGTGTCAGGTGTCACAGGTGAACTGATACAGGCAATAGCATATATAACAGTGTAATTAACTAACAACAGCATATTTCAATTGTCGTTTCAATTGAAATCAAATCTAATAAATAGAAGGACGTTAATCGTGAGTGAGTGCTCACCTTTCGAGGCTAGAGATGATTCGACACATAAAATGGGCTACGAATCCAAGCACGAGTTGCAAGCAAAGTAGATGGGCACGAATCGGCGAACAAAGCTGATGAACAAAATTGATGAAATCAAATCAGAATTTGATCGATGAAGATAGATTGTATAAGTGAGTTTATATATATAACCATAGATATATATAATCAAAATTCTAAATTCAAACATATATTAAATCGGATATATCTATATTATATTTATTCACAAATCAATATTAATTTAAACACATATTAAAAAAAATGTATATGTATTTCAAATCATTTAAATTAAAACATATATATTAAAATCACCATATATACACTTTAAAACAATCATTCAATAACAAATATATGTTACTTGCAGCACATAGTACATATATACGGTAAATATATTTAGTAACAAACAAGTTTTTATAACATACATACAATATTTATGATATTATTATTATAAATTTACGAAGGTAAAGAGGAAGCTATACGTCATATACAACCCAAAATTGTGTATATATACTTAGCTTATGTATATAAACAGATCTATTTATATATAAAAAAACGCATACTTTCAGGAATCAAATATATATATACAGTAGAATTTCAGTACATCTAGTATAAAATATACTTATATACTAAAAGCATAAACATAATATTGTAATTAATTTTTTTTTAAAGCTAATGTATATAATACATATATAACTAAGCTTATACTTGTATATCTTAACACATATAATGGCCTTACAAAGCTCTTATACAAATACGTATAGATCAGTAAAATATGCATATTGTTATATAAAAATGCTTTAAAATATAATAGATAGAGATGCTTATATACAGGTTTCAACAATCCGACTTATTATAAAACCCAAGTAAACTTACTTTATAAAATTATATATATAAATCAACTCCCAAATCAGTTATGAACATAAACAATTTATATACAACTTATAAGGTATAAAATAATATCTCAAACTTACATACATAGCAGACGCGACAAATGAATATATGCAGTGACATATAAACTGCATGCTATAGTGTTATATATATATAACAAAATAGGAACTATAACTATACTATGCGAACACTACAACAATATATATAAGTTGAGTATATACTGTCATACAAAAATCTAAGTATATACAAATATCTTATATACAACTTCCATATACTTTAGAATATATATATACCTTTAAATCAGGTCAGGTTATCAAGATAAAACAATATACTTCAAAACTATGAGCCTGCAAATACTAAAGACTTAGCATCAAACAAAATGTAAACTTACATATTTCAGAGGCAAGAAAAAAAATAGGAAGAGCGACTATGGGAAAAAGGAGGTCGGCACAAGCTTCAGTGGAAAAGCTGTCTTGGTTGGTTGTGTCAGAGGTTGCTGCGGGTTTTAGAATGGAAGAAGGCGGGCAGGGGCGAAGGCGGCTTCCAGATCGAGGTTGCTAGGTGTTGGAGCGGAAGAGGAGAGGAACGGCGAGAGGATGATGAGGCTTTGGAAGAAAGAAGGCCGATAGGTTGTGAAGCTTCGATTATCAGGGTGGCAGGCGGAGCTACGGGGTGTGGAGGTGATAGCGCAAGCTGGCGGAGGCGAGGGAATGACTTGGTGTTCGGTGGCTTTGGGTGCTCGGCGGTGTGCGGGTGCGAGAGCCAGAGGTTAGGTCGGGTGAATAATTTGAGGCCGAGGTGCGAATTTGGGGTTTGGAAATACTTGTTCGACCATGAAGGTTTGCAAGGAAAGAGGAAAGAAATAAGGGAGAGGAGAATGGATTCATGGATAGAAATGCACGTGAATGGAAGTAATGATATTATCTTTCCAAAGCAATTAGAAAGTAGCATGCAGACCAGTTTTATTATCTTATTTGAAATGGAACCAAACCCCAAAAGCAATACAAATTGTCTCAACATAAATGAAATAGGAATTAGTGTCAGTCATAAAGTTAAATTTTGAAAGGTGAAAAGGACTGCAGGCTTTTGACAATTAAACGGCGGAATGTGAAAGAAAAATAGGAAACCAAAAGTTAGAATTGGGTACCGATACGATAAATCGTTTTACCGATTTCGTTGAGTACCGAACTTCGAAACACACAAACGAATGTACTGTGCTGATCAGCACAACGGGACGATCAAAACGGTATACTGATATCTGTGGTACGATTGAATTATAAAAATTCGAATTTTTCTACTAGCGGAAAATGCAAGAAAAACACTGAAAAATAAGATCGACGGAGCCAAAGATGTCCGAATTTGGAAAAACGACAAACTGACATCTTGCTCAGAAGATGGTTTAGAATTTTTCTATGAAAAAATATTTAGGTTTCGGAAACATTTTATTTTCAACGCTTTTTAACTGATTAAATTGAAGTAAATTTACGCGCGAAATAAACTTTCATATTTTCGGACGAAAATTTACCAGTCGCTATGTTTAACTAGACGTATTCCAAATATTAAATTTTTATTTCAAAATTTTATCGTTTAAAATTTCACAAAATTTCAACTAATTACGTTATTAAAACAGTTGAAATTTACGGATCGTTACAGAAGGCCAATCGTTGGATGTGATACTCGATCCTTAGTTTAATCCATTGTAGTAGCCTACACAAATTTTTGTGTAGGAATGTATTAGACATGACCCTTAGGTAACAGACCTTAGGAATTCATGGACACTTTTATCACCCTCTATATCTTCTAGAGGATTATTGGAGTAACTGCATATGATCATCACATATTAAACTTGTGCTCATTTACCAGACTTTTATCTGACCTACCCCCTTCTTTTCATTTTTTTCCACCAGAGGATGACAGGTTTGCTGTTGATTGGGCATAGTATGTGGAGAAAGAAGCTTCAGTTTGAGTTCTCATATTCTTTAGTGTCCATCATATAGCACCGTATTAAAAGTCTGAAAAACGTATATTATATTTTGAAAACAGTGTATATTGAAATTAAGTATTTTGAAGACTGTTTTTCTAAAATTTCTATTTTTAAGTACTTATATTTTAATTCCTTCCACTTTGAGATCCGAAAGTGTAGAATTTCATAGAATTTACCCTTATATTTATGCTCTGTAATGTTTTAATAACCCAACAGCTAGTATTTCTTGGCATAATGTGAGTCCAAAAGTCACACTAAGCTTTGGATTGGTGTTTCAAGAAGTGCGGGTTGTTACAAGTCATGATGATTTCTGGAGCAGTAAACTATAGGAAATTGCTAACTTATCGTCGTCTACTGGTGGTTTCCAACTAACTTTAACCTCAACTCAACTATATACTTATGCATTTCTTATTGCACCGAAGTTTGAGTTGAAATCATACCATATTGACATCAAAATTAAGGTTTATATATAGGGTTTTGAAGGAATCATGCCTGCTAGAAGCGGGTTAAATGAGTGAATTAATAAGAAATCCATTTCGGATGTTTGTTAGGTCTACGATGTCTAATTGATTTTAGATCCAATCTAAAATTTATTTTGTAATCATATTTTATTTAATTTGTTTAAAAGGGAGTTGTAATTTATTTCAAATTAAATATATTATAAAGAGCATATCAAATATGCTCATATATGTATAGTATACGTGTAATATATAATAGTGTACATGGTTAATGTGTACATTTATAGGTTTTTGGATTTACATCCTAATGGACACATTCGCCCTTTATATTGCCTCTGTTGCCCTTAGTTTTATTTTGAAATTATATAAAAATAATAAATATATATTAACATAATTTATTTATATATATAATATGTTATAAAATTATTTTAATTAACCAACAATGGTTTACATATATTTATAATATGATAATTAAAGAGCTCAAATAGGCATTTAAGAAGAGGAAAAGGTGGAGGTCCTTCGACAAAAGTATACATATATTAATAATATGACAATTAATGAATTTAAATAGGCATTTAAGAAAAGGAAAAGGTGGAGGAAATTTCTCCTTCCTTTACTCATTCATTTAATATCATTTCAAAACAATTTTGAACACTCAAACCCTTATTCATATTAAAATTAATTATGACCAATTTTATGTGTTCTGAAATTTAAAATTAACATTTTGAATCTAGCTTCTTAGGAAGAATTCAAAAATGGATCCATGTTTTAAACAATATCTATTTTAGAATCTGAATTAGAACACAAGTTTAATGAAATTATTTTAACTTTACATAACTTGTTGAAATTTAACCTTTAACATATAGTCTTCATAACTATTGTTTTAAATGAATGCCATTAAAATAAATTCAATTGATATTACAACGAATTTTCATAGATCTATTTTAAAATTTGAATTAGAACATTTTTTTAAAGAAAATGTTTGAATTTTATATAACTTGTTGATAAATTAAACCTTCAACCTTAAACTTTTATAACCATTGTTTTAAATGAATACATTAAAACAAATTGAATTGGTAAAAAACATTCTTTTCATGTTTCATACCTCCAAAAAAATAATTCAATAGGTACTATAAAAAAATTAATTTCATGTTTTCTGACGACCGTGGAATTTGAACCCTTATTGTCCCGAAAAGCAACACAACGTGCTAGCCATTATGCTAAAAGATATTTTTATATTAGCTTTCCAAAAGGGATGTTTTAGACTAAAGAACACAACGTCCTCGTTGGCTCATCATCACGGACCGTGTAGGTATTATGTTTGTAACATACATCAGTACTACACCGACTAACATCTGCAACATTACAACCTACGATTATGGTTGGATACTAGTTCTAATACTAAATGCGATGACCGTGCGATTCGAACCCCTGTCGTCCTAGAAAGTAACACCACATACTAACCACTATCCTAAAAGATCCTTTTGTATTAGCTTTTAGAAAGGGATGTTACATATTTCCTTTTTTTTAATTCCAAACAATTTGAATACACAAATTGAATCAGAGAACAGTGGCATATATAAACTCATTATAACATATATAAGATCTAATCTACACAATCAAATGGCGTATATATAAATGAAAATTAAATTAAAAGATTACATAAAGTAGTAGCCTATGATTTACTTCTTGATTTGAGATTTCTCCTCAGATCTTCATGATCCACACTCAATCTTTACAAGAGATGGAAGGAGCACTTATGTTTATTTCATTTGATGGTTTTCATTTTATTTTGGAGTTGATTTTGTTTGGGATAAGGGGATAAATTTTCAGCCATGGCTATGATAGTGGAGAAGAAAAAATTGAATGAAATGAATAGAAATAATGAAATGAATTTGTGAATTTATTTTCGTTAAAAGGACAAAACTTTCCTTTCTTTCAAACGAAACTTCCCTAATTAATTACTTAAATTCTCTCTCCCCTCCCCCTTCTACTTCCTTGCATGCCCGCCCTATAGTATATTGTATTTAAATCCGCTTTAAGTTACGCCGATAACGTATATCGATGTGCGCAAATATAACTTTTGTAAATGCATTTAAATAATTATAAGCAACTCCAAAACATCAAATAAATTAAATAAAATTAGTATTTCTTAAATATTAGTAATTTACAATATTTTCCGAGCTAATTAAATCCTGTGGTTTTTCCAGAGAATTCACAAATGCGGATGTGGGACTTGAAGGTGTGAATTTAGTTAGCAGTTAATTTTGAACGATTCAAATAACTTAACGTTCACACGTCAAATAATTTAATCGTTCAAAAGAGTATATGAGTCAAATTTTGAGATTCTAGGTCGTCTCCTAGAATTTGAGTCCTCATCCAAGGCCTCAATTCTGCCCTCGCTTTGACTTCCTTCAACCAACAGACTTGCATTATTCTTCTATCTAGTATGTCCTACCTTCTCCTTGTGTAGGCACTTGTTCGCTTTGTAATAGAAACGATCCAAGGTCAAAGGAGGCTCTCCAGCTAACCAGTCGTTGAAAACCAACTTGGGGTCAATTACCCTTATCAATGCCATTAGTTTGATATCCTCGCTAGGATTGCTTGCTTTAGTGATGACGGCGACATTGAATCTCTACAGGAAGTCTTTGAGAGGCTTACCTAGCATCTGGAATAAATTGGATTGACATCACATCGCCAGTGTGAGTCGCATGCATTCTGAACTGCTCGACAAACTTTTGATCCTGTTGATTGAATGAGGAGATGGATTTGGGCAATAATCGCACACTGCATGATCGATACACCTTCGAGGAATATAGGAAAGCATTTGCATTCGATGGGACATATCACTCTGGCGGAATTCATATGCCACTCAAATTTCATGAGATGTAGTCCAGGGTCGGTTTTCCCTGAGTAAACCGATATGATTGGTATATTGAATCTCCTCGGATATTCTACACACTGAACAACTTCAATGAATAGGCTTCGACTGGGGGAGATGCTTCAGTCATCATCAATCCGGTTTGTTTTTAAGTTACAACTACTTGTTATGCTTGTGAATGATGTATGCATGCCCGAGATATGAGCAGAGAAAGATGGACCGGGTATTGACGGATTAGTGGTAAGTTACTTGGAATCGGACCCAAGAAAATCTGCTATTTGCTTGGAGTCGGCAGTTGGTTTTCTTAGAGTCATTGAATTCGAAGTGCTAGGTCAGTGAAAAACGGTGCTTGGAATCATCTTGGCATATGCATGGAGAAAATCTTGATTTTACCCGAGTTTGGCTTTGGGCCAAAGTTTCTTGGGTTTGCTTAGAGTCACTCCACCTGTGTTCTCTAACATTTGGGAGTATCGTTTGAGTAGCGGTTGCTTGTCTATTACCTGTTTGCAATTAGAAGCTGCCGCTTGATCCTCTATGCCCTGATTAGTCATAGGATGTAAGGGAAGCGGATAGAATGCACCGTCTTTAAGTTGAGTTTCTAATGCAGAATGCGGAGGCACTACGCTGCGGCACGGGTTCGGGTGCACATGATGTAAGGGAAGTTTTTTTTTTGAAATTCAGAAGCTGCCGCTTGATCCTCTATGCCCCGATCAGTCACAAAACATAAGGGAAGTTTTTTTTTGAAAAACGATCGGTTAAAACAACAATTGGTTGAAAACGATCGGTTGGAATGCCAAAGGGTTGGAACGATCAGTTGTAGATTGAATGATCGGTGGAAATTTTAATATGAACGATCAGTGTCAACGATCTTGGAATGATCGGTGAAGATGGTAATTGGAATGATCGGCGAAGATGGCAACTGAAACGATCGATGAATAAGGCAACTGGAACGATCGGTGAAGAGGTTAACTGGAACGATCGTATAGAAACGATCGGTGTAAATCCATATAGCAGTGGAACTATCGTACAAGAACGATTGTATGATATTGGAGGGAGGAACAATCGGTTGAGGAATGAACGATCGATAAGGAAGAATGATCAGTGAAAACTATAGGTTGGAATCTTATAGGAACGATTGTACAAAAATGATCGTATAGAAACGATCGGTATGGAACGATCGTACAGAAAAAACGATCGACCAAATTCACGTTGGTGGAACGACCAATGAGAAACAATTGTATGGAACGATCATACATGATGACGCATCGTATGGATTTGTAGGGAACGATCATACCTTGAGTATGTATGGAGCATGGCTGATGACCGATCGTTCACAAATGCTTCAAAACTTGGAAATGTATGCACATTGATCAAACACATGACTAATCGATCACTAATATCATGATTTCCTTCTTCTACAGGGGAAGTAAACTTGGCTTCTCTGGCCATGGCTCATAGTTTCCTTGTAGATCTCTTTAAAATATGAGTATAATAAGAAACTTGTCAATCAAAAGCTGGATATATCTCGCGAACATGAAAATCCACAAGTAGAAGCTGAGATCCAATCAAGCTGAGAACTCATTTCTTAGTGAAAGCACCAAAATGTTGACACCAAAATAGGCATCAACACCCAGTAGAATCTCGTAGAGACTAAACGATGAACAAAGTTAAAAATATACCAGAAAAAGTAAATGAACACATAGATTTTAATAGTGGTTCGGCTATCTTGGCCTACGTCCACTTCATATTTTTATTGATCTTGCACTGGATTATGATTAGAAGAATGTTTGGATCAGCTAGGATCCATTAATATAAGAGTGAAGAATAAAAATGGCAGAGCCTAGGCAGCCAAAAGAAGGATCCTCTTTATGGAGAATGACCGCTGTATTTATAGGAGAAGACATGCGTGGAATAGGCTGAAATTTTGCAAGAAGAGTCTCTAGATCTGTAGGGGCCCACCATAACGATCGTTTGCCCTAAATCGACATCTTGGAACGATCGACCAAAGTTTAGCCTATCTTTATTTTGGCCTCTGATTGATGCGCGATCGATAGTGTAGGCTCTTCATGATGTAAGGTACTTGCTCTCCAAATTTCATGCAATTCCAAAGCACCTTTTGTGAGATATCGTATTTTCCGTGAAAGTATGGATCGTTCATTGGAATATGCCGATCGTTGTTATGGCTTGGCATAAACGATCGGTTAACAACGATCGGTCAACTCTAATTGCAACTTTATGACCCGCAATTGTTTTTGCAAGCTTCAATCTTCATTCTGTTGATTCCCTGGAAGTTTCAAATGAATTGGCCTTATGGATCTCGAGATATTGATCATTCTCCGATGATTTGAACTGTTTTATGGATCGTTTTAGATCGATCCATATAAATTCTTCATTTGTCCATAACTCGAGCATACAAACTTCAATTGACTTGAAATTTGAAATGTAGCTTCACTGGGCTTTTCTTATTACTTCATACTAATTATAGCTCTATCTGGACCTAGTCCGAATCTGCTTGACCATCGTCCATAGTCTTGTATAATACTGATTCTCAAGGCTGGTAACCACCCATTTTTGCCAAATCTATGGTGTCACGGGCTTGCCAAAAGGCGGGATAATATTTATTATGAACAAGATTGGTTATCAAGTTAGATATATTTAACAAATTACATAATTGACCCTAGAGCATACCTCTAATAAACCTACCAATCTCCTACTTGCACTTGGGGTTAATTATGTGATCTTACTCCCATTCCTCCGGTCGATTTTTTCAAATAACTAATTGGGCCAGTCCCTTAGTAAACGGGTATACCATTTCATTTTAATTTGTCTCCTCCGTCAATTAACTTTCTCTGATGCCAATAAACTACCTTTATCAAGTGGAAATCCTTGGAGTATGTTTTCCAACTTCTCGTGAGCTCTAGATTCTTTTATGAAATGTATCATGACAATGTTATCTATAACATTGTCATGAGATTCTCAATATTTAGAACCACCTCTAGCTTAGTTATTAATTTTTTGCATTTATTTATACTTCTTATATTACAATGCTATTCAAGGTGATGTAGTTAGTCTTTTGTTGAATCGACCATAATTATTGTTTGGAACAATTTCCAACTTAAAGTTCTTAAGATTAAATCAGAATTTGTGATTGACATACTATACTCGATATCACTCATGAACTTCGAGTCCAAATACTCCTTCATAAAGAGTTTGTTCTAATAAACCATTCTCTAGTATTTCGTAAATACTTGAGAATGTTATATCTTAGTTTGGATTTGATGCTTGCTTTATGTATCAAATACGACATTATGTTGTGGAGAACACAACATGTATGGTAATTGCTATTACCAATGCATAAGGAATCCATCTTATATGCTTCACATTAAACATTTTAATATGGTGTCTTTGTATATCATTAGGAACATTCCCATTATCCTTTTATACTGATTATAAAAGACCTTTTCAAATTATATGTCGAGAATTAAACAACCAACCTGAAATGATTTTAACATGGGTACATCGTTAGTACTCATCAGCTTTTCATTTACTTTTAGTTTTATAAATATTTTAGTGTCTTCAATGTTCTTTCTTATAGACACACGCTTTCTCTGCATTTTGACCAAAAAATAAAACCTTTTGATTTCTTTGTCAAATATCGCTCAATACTGATGCTCATCAAATGATACTTTTGTTTTAGTTCTTGGATTATATCCGAAACCCACAAACTCAGTATTTCTCCCATTGATCTTGAGACACTTTGGTTGTTATATGCAAACAACCTACTTTAAATCATTATTTATAATTTTGTTTCAACATAAATTCCCAAAACTCAAAATCATATTGGCTATGATTTTGCAAGTAAAATCCAAATTAACTTAAGCACGTTGAATAACGAATATGTTATGTTAATTTCAGCAATTGAATTTTACAATGTTATTCTTATCAACGTTGCTTACTATATTCCAATTATAGTGGTCTTCTTCTCAAAGTCGCATTTATGACTGATGGATCATATCGCCTCAAGTACAACTATTTAAATCATATTTCGATAATGTATTTGGAATCTATTATTCAAATTTTTCATAAAGGAGAAGATAGACTAATGAAGGTTTCTTAGCTTAATTCGCTTCCAATCAGTTTGGCCCGGGCCCAGGCCAACCTACTACAAGCTACTCGAGAATCAGAAGTAGACCAGCAAATCTCACTCGCTTCCGTACAAGTTGGACCCCTTGTCTACTCGAGCACCTCACTTGGCCACTTCGTTGATCAATGAGTGTCTAGATTGCCTCGGGCACAGCCTGCTAGGCTAGCTTCGTTACAGCCCTCACAAGCAACCTTATAATTGGTCTTCCGTACCATTATGAGCAGTGCGGCAAAACCTGTCACATACCTTTATTTTCGACTTTCGAAAATTCGACATCGATACTCACTTTATCGACTGCCGAGAAATCGAGTGCCAGAAACTCCAATAGTGAGGGTTTTAAGAAAAAGAAAAAGTAGAAGAAGAAGATAGAAGAAAAAAATAGAAGAAGGAGAAAGAAGAAGAACAACAACAGAACAACATCAGAATAGAAAACAATATCAGAATCTTACACATCGCAGCGGAATAACATATAATAGATAACACTAGTCTTTTAAAACAAAGAACTATATCAGTTTATACATACATCAATCAGAGTCATATACAACAATGGACAGTTATATAACTTGTCCTCATACAGAATACACAGCGGAATAAATATATCAGATACAAATACTACGTCTCGCCCTCCAGCCTATCTCCAAAGCTCCAGAATATCCTGATAACATAACTCTAGGCTGCCCGTGTGGAAATTGGTGGGCACCCAGAGTTTAGAAGGGAAACAATAAACTCCGAGTCAGTCATGGTGACTGGTGTGAGATCGTAAAACAGTTATTCTTTATAACGACAAAATAATTTTAAAGTCAATTCGAAATGCGTTTTGGAAAATGAAACTACCATAAGACCTCCCACCACACACACAATGCAAACGCAGAATTGAAGGAGATTTCTTCTTATGATAGTCAAAGATGCTTACTACGCAAAATCAAATCATTTTTGATATTATTATTAGTGCATAGTGTAGAAAACATTTCGAATGTATAATATTAATCTTAACCAACATACGACCAGTATCGTATGCCTACTATAGCTACCATCTAAACAGTGGTGACCACCGTACGTAAATGGCAGGTTCTACAACTAATACCGTACAAAGTTCGTATTGGAGTTTGGATTTCCAACAAATGGTCAGGCTAAGGAACTTCCTATCCACGATGGGTACGTCCCTGGAATAGACGACCCGAGAACCTAACCGGATCTCTGCCAACACAAGGCCGGGTTACCTCTGCAAAAATAGGTAACTACTGACACGCGTATGCCATCCCCCGATCGTCACCGATCTTCCCGAGGATCCCCGATTTCCAACAAACCACATAGTAAAAATAATGCAGTAACCACAGAGGTTAAGTATCTGGGCTCCATACCATGATACCACCTTTATCCAGAAGGAATGACATACACTAAGGGGCGCTACTCCCTAGAACCTTGCTGCATCCTTCCTGTTTCGACCATTTCCGGGGTGTGAGGCTCGATGAAGTCTCGTCCACAAAGCTACGCTTTCTTAAAAAGCCCTGCTTCGGGTCAAACAAAATGATCAACCTATGATCACAAAGATATAAGATCAAACAAATGATCATATCGCAAATGATCAAACACTGATCATTTCACAGCAACACTCAGTATGCCACGTTACCAAATTGGGATATATCGCTGATAAATTTCAACTACATAACCTCTGAGCTCGTACGTCTCAGAGAAGGGTGTTAAGCTAAGAGAATAAATTCTCCGCCACCAACAGAAATGTATTTGAAAGAAATCAGCTTTATATCTCAAATTGTAACGTCAGACACACAATCCATACAAGTCTGTTCCGGGATCGAACAGAACCGAAGGCACTTCTCACGAAGCCCTTGCATTTCCGGATAATTTTCTAATCACGTCCGGACTTCCCATCACTAAGGGTGATAAAACCTCTAAATCGAAGATCAGTCGATGTAGAGTAACTCGACGGTAATCCTTCCGTTTTCAAAAATATCCGGTCTTCAACACCGGTCTTCGAATGCAATTCATAACGACGTATCACATATTCGGAATGGGTTATACGACCCCATGGTCCTTTCCCGGCTAACCCGAATAGTGAGCGCAAATTCAAAATAAGTGTGGCATTCAAATTCATCCAATTCACAACAAATACCTATCTAAAGGTAATTATTGATAGTCGGTTATTTAACTATCAATAAAGATGCGCAACATCATCAGATTCCAAATAATTTTCCCAAATTATTTTATCTTCAAAAATATCTTTTACTAGATATATAATTTCCACACTTCAAAAATAAATCAATATTTATTTTTAAACAGGTTCCCTTTTCTTTTATAAATTCCATATTAAATTTATATCTTTCAAAATATCTACTGATATACGATTCTCAAATCGATTTCAAATATTCGATTTCATTTTATCTTTAAGAAGATAAAATCTCAAAACGTTTCATTTCATTTTGGAAAAGCATTTCCATACTTATTTAATAATAAGTAATTCACAAATCTATTTATTTTCAACACTTGAAAAATATTCGATATACTTAAATCGAATTAAGTATATATTCATTCTTTAAGGAAATCATTTACTATAACAACATTTATTTGAGTCAAAACGAATGTTACGTAAAACATCGTTACGACGACTCAAAATCACTAGTATAGGGATTCGAAATTTAGATAGATATATAAATCCCAATACTACATCAAAAACATTTCCTTTCGGGAATCATTTACTATAACAACAGTATTATAGTCCATCATTTCCTTATTTTTCGAAAACGTCTATTTCAACAATAAAATGTTGAAATCTATGTATTCGATTCATAATACATTTTAAAACATCTTTAAAATGTTTAACTTCATTTTTAATATCACTTCTTCAAAAATAAATCCATTTTTATTTAATAATATATTCACTGTCCAAAATCGTGAATATACTTCACTTATCCCAATTTCAATCATTTCTACATATTTTTATCTCAATAAAAATTCGCTATCCAAAATCGCGAATATATCTTCTTTAATAATCTTCTATATTTAATTTATCAAATTCAATCGATTTCGAATTTATACACACGGTTATAAATTCTATTTCTATTTATAAAAACTACAATTTATAAATCTTCTTTATTAACTAATTCACTTTTAAATCTAAAATCGGATTTCAAATTAATTTCTAATCTTACTTCAATTCCAAATCAATTACAAATTGATTTCTAAATTTATTTTCACTACTAAAATAAATTCCTTATTCTTTTCAAATTATTCAATATCCTGTTTTAACTGGATTCTTCAAATTGAAATCATTTTACATTGATTTCCCAAATTATTTCAATTTACCGATTAAATTTCTAATTGGACTTCTCACTTATTTCTTTTTAAATAAATTCCTTTTAAAGAAAATAAATTTCTTTGTCTCTTTCAATCTATTTAAAAATCCAAATTTAAATTGAATTCTTCAATTTATAATCACTGTTTTATGAAATCCATTTATTTAGCATTTTCACTTTATTCTGGAATAAATTCGATAAGATTATAAAAATTAACTCTTTATACTTTAAAAATCCTTTCTTCAAAATTTATTCAATTTCTAAAATTTATTCACTTAGAAATTTCTATTTTTGATTCCAAAAATTCAATTTCGTTTATTTTTGGAATCCAATGATATCAAACATCCATTCAGCTAAATCTTAGCTTTCAATCAATTTCCAGACATCAACAGGATTAATAACATCAATAATCATTCACAGATTAACACATCACAGTAGAATATAAATTCAATCAATGTGAGGGGTCCAGTTGGATCCCTCCAACCTGTTTCCCTGCATTCAAAGACGTTAGCACAATACCAATTCCGCTCCAGTACGGAATTATCGCGGTGTTATCCCGCCTTTTGGCAAGGCCGTGACACCAAAAAGTTGACTAGAAAACAAATGACGGTCCGTCCTAGAGATCAGTCATACATAAGCTCACCATGGACATCGACGAATTTTGTCCGAGTCCGGATCGAGCCAAAATTGATAGGACATGACAAGCTAAGCCATGAGAGTCAACGTTCCAAATCTCAAATCAATCCGAGCTCGTACGCTCAAGATATCATCGATTCAAGATGGAGAAAATTACCCTAATTTCGAATCCATGAAGTTCGTATCCATCACATTAGCACCACAACCATCCTGTTCGAATCCACCAAATCACTGTGCTTCGAATCGATCAACGCATGCCCTAAGCTTCGAATCCATGAGAAGTGCTTCAGCCTTCGAATCCATCAAAACATCCTCAACGTTCGAATCCTTCGGCACAGAGTCTACGTTCGAATCCATCGAGAAACATTCATTCGAATCCATTTAGACGAACCACTTCGAATCCATGATGCCACCTCACTTCGTTTCCTTCAGGTTGAAGTCTTTCGAATCCATCCTCTGACTTTGCTCCGATTCCATCTTGCAAGAGTAGCTTCGAATCGAGTAGGGAAGATATAGCGTGGTTGATTCGAACGAGCATACGTTCGAATCCATGTACTTCGAATCCACTACTTTAAATCGACCAAGTCACAAGCAGCTAAGGACGTGGATTCGACCCAATCAACTCGGCGAGAAAAGTGGATCGACTCGAGAGATGCGCGCCATGTCAACATCCTCACATACAAGCATATCGATTCGACCCTATCAAGTCGAAAGGGATCGATTCGAACGAAGCACATCAGCCAGAAATGCAAACTTGAATCGATCATAACTTGAGATCTACAAGTCCAAATGCTACGAAATTTGGACAGGAGCTAACTGGCAACCTAAGGAATGTCCATGCCAAATTTCAGCTCAATCGGAGCAAATTTTGATCGATTCGAAGCAAGGGTCGAATCGATCCCAAAGTGGGCCCGGATTTCCAAAGAGCGGGCATGTGGGCCCCCTCACGTGCCAGAACTGGTCTCCCCACATTTTAGGCGAAATATCAGCCTCCTACACCTATAAATAGAGCCCCTGGTCATTCAGAAAAGGGGTCGGAGAATTCTAAGTACTGAAGAGCGCCCAGATTCTGCCAGATTTACTCCAGAACACCACTGCTTCCTTAGATTCAGATTGTAATCATATAATCAGTTGTACTATCTCAGAAGAAACTGTAATCATCAAGTAAACATCAATAAAATCATCAACTTCAGAGTGGACGTAGGCAAGATCGCCGAACCACTATAAATCTCGTGTTTATGTTCATTATCTCTGAATTGTGATACTCTGTTTGCTTAGATTTTAGATTTGTGTGTGAATACTGTTGATTTATATTCATACACTGGTGCTTTCACAACATTCGGGGTTTGTGACCAATTTTGGCACAAACACTTTGGTGCTTTCACCGAGAATTGAACTCAGGAGTCCTATCATTTGAAAGTTGAATCAGAAGGCTAAGAGATTTAAGATCCGAAGAATCATGACGAGACAAACAAGCAAAAGGCAGAGGCCAGAGCGAAGTCAGCATGAAGGGAGTCAAGAGGCTTCCTCAGGAGCAAACCAAGCCTCAGTCTTCATCACCAGGGATGAGATGGAGACAATGATGAAGAGACAGGAGGAGATGATCCAGAATTTGCTTCAACAAATTGGACAGCTTGAAGCGCAAAATCAAGGAACAACCAGAATCCGGAACGGAGCAGGACCATCTGGCGCAGCGCCGGAGCTGGGGGGCATACACTTAGGACATGTTGATCCGAACCTGGGAAGAGAGACAAGGACATCCGAGCAACCTGGCGGCAATAGAGGGATGAACGCTCAGCCAGGGGGGCAGACACCCGAGAGCTCACACGGACTCGGGGGGCAGATCGAAGGTAGTGAACAAGGACTACAGCTTGGAGATAATGATAGATTGGCAGAGATGGTCAGACGAGCCATGAGAGGCGGATTAGTAAACAAAGATCTTGAAGACGTGAACAAGAGTCCCTTTTCTCCTGCGATTAGGTTGGCTAGGAACCCACCAGAATTCAAGCTGCCAACAGTAGAAATGTATGATGGGAGGACAGACCCTGCAGTCCATCTAACGAGGTATATAAGGCACATGGAAGTGCTGGGGGCATCACAGGAAGTCATGGCCCGATGCTTCCCATTATATTTGACAGACATAGCAGCTTTATGGTTCAGACAGCTAGAGAGCGGCTCCATTGGGACATGGACCGATTTGATTGAGAAATTTATGAGGCAATTCAGGGTTCACATTTCAAGACCCAAGAATGTGATGAGTTTGGCAACGCTAAAACAGAAAGCTGGAGAGTCTTTGAGGAATTTCCTGACGCGATTCAATGCGGCAGCAGCATCAGTGTATCGGCCAGATCCATCCATGGTTATGATGGCAGCTGTGTCCGGAATAGGTGACGGCACAGAGTTCAAAAATTCATTAACTAAGGATCCGCCTATGGATCTAGGGGAATTCTATCACGAGGCAGAAAAGTTTTTGCGATTGGAAGACGCTAATGCTGAAAGAGAAGAAGGAGAGGGAATAGAAGTTTATGCACTTAAAGACAAAAAGCCTCTCGAAAATGATTCAGATAAGGATAAAGGAAAACGAAAGGCTGAGGACAATGGTGACAGGTCAAAGCGACTGCGGAGAGAGCCACGATTCACCACTTATTCAAAGCTGAATGAGAGTTTGGAGCGAATCTACCAAGATACTCGAGAGCAAGTTCCCTACCGTAGGCCAATACGAAGGGATCCCACTGTTGACGAGAGGAAATCAGACAGATACTGCTTATTCCACGAACTGAATGGTCATAACACTAATGACTGTAGACATCTGAAGGATGAGGTGGAAGGGCACATCAGGAACGGTATGCTACTTCAGTATGTGAGAAGGCGAGCTCCAGCAGTGGAGCCAGAGCGACCACCATCTACATCAGCTAGGGGTGCCCCCGAGCCGGGACACCGTATGATTATCAATTAATTTAAATAACGATGGACAAGTTGTAAACCTCTCACCAACACGGGTAAATCATTTACACATGTGCGAGATCACGAACGGTCCATAGGCATGTTGTGAATGACTACTGACCCTATCGTTGTGGGAGTTTACACTTCAACATCCGTGCTTTGCTTTTGTTTCATCTTGATTTGAATATTTGAACTTGATTTTGTTTAACATTTCTGCTAAAGACTTATTTTCAATAAAAAATGCTACTTGTGATTTCATAACGGCTTAGCCACTTACACATGAACGGGATCACGAACGGTCCCCAGGCATGCTCTGAGATGGCGATAAACCATTGCAACAAACAATCCGGGAATTCACCCGAACGTGAAACCTGGTATTGATGATACTACGTCCCTCCTCGGGCACACTCAATTCGCCTCGAACGGCACCCGACCGCGAACGGTCACAATTCGATCACGAACGATCACACTTCGCCACGAACGGCACCCGACCTCGAACGGTCACCTTTAGCCTCGAACGGCACTCGACCACGAACGGTCGCAATTCACCTAAGACGACATTCGATCGCGAACGATCACATTTTTGCCTCGTACGGCACACGATAGCGAACGATCACATTCCTCTTTCCACGTCACCCGACCTCGAACGGTCATCATTCGCCTCAAACGGCGCTCGACCTTGAACGGTCACAACTCACCTCGAACGGCACCCCTCACCTCAAATGGCTTGATCATGAACGGTCGTCATTTGGGGCCATGTGAAAATGCTAGATCGCGAACGGTCGCATTCCACCTCAAATGGCTAGATCGCGAACGGTCGTCATTTAGGGTTATACAGAAAATACTAGATCGCGAACGGTCGCCATTTAAGGTCATATAAAAACTGTCAAACTCTTCGCAGGTTGTACCACAGGTCATCAACAGGATATGAACATCCAACTTATGGAACTACAAAACACACCTTCCTATCGCAAGGCATGTTTTGGGGGGAAAATGTTATCCCGCCTTTTGGCAAGGCCGTGACACCAAAAAGTTGACTAGAAAACAAATGACGGTCCGTCCTAGAGATCAGTCATACATAAGCTCACCATGGACATCGACGAATTTTGTCCGAGTCCGGATCGAGCCAAAATTGATAGGACATGACAAGCTAAGCCATGAGAGTCAACGTTCCAAATCTCAAATCAATCCGAGCTCGTACGCTCAAGATATCATCGATTCAAGATGGAGAAAATTACCCTAATTTCGAATCCATGAAGTTCGTATCCATCACATTAGCACCACAACCATCCTGTTCGAATCCACCAAATCACTGTGCTTCGAATCGATCAACGCATGCCCTAAGCTTCGAATCCATGAGAAGTGCTTCAGCCTTCGAATCCATCAAAACATCCTCAACGTTCGAATCCTTCGGCACAGAGTCTACGTTCGAATCCATCGAGAAACATTCATTCGAATCCATTTAGACGAACCACTTCGAATCCATGATGCCACCTCACTTCGTTTCCTTCAGGTTGAAGTCTTTCGAATCCATCCTCTGACTTTGCTCCGATTCCATCTTGCAAGAGTAGCTTCGAATCGAGTAGGGAAGATATAGCGTGGTTGATTCGAACGAGCATACGTTCGAATCCATGTACTTCGAATCCACTACTTTAAATCGACCAAGTCACAAGCAGCTAAGGACGTGGATTCGACCCAATCAACTCGGCGAGAAAAGTGGATCGACTCGAGAGATGCGTGCCATGTCAACATCCTCACATACAAGCATATCGATTCGACCCTATCAAGTCGAAAGGGATCGATTCGAACGAAGCACATCAGCCAGAAATGCAAACTTGAATCGATCATAACTTGAGATCTACAAGTCCAAATGCTACGAAATTTGGACAGGAGCTAACTGGCAACCTAAGGAATGTCCATGCCAAATTTCAGCTCAATCGGAGCAAATTTTGATCGATTCGAAGCAAGGGTCGAATCGATCCCAAAGTGGGCCCGGATTTCCAAAGAGCGGGCATGTGGGCCCCCTCACGTGCCAGAACTGGTCTCCCCTCATTTTAGGCGAAATATCAGCCTCCTACACCTATAAATAGAGCCCCTGGTCATTCAGAAAAGGGGTCGGAGAATTCTAAGTACTGAAGAGCGCCCAGATTCTGCCAGATTTACTCCAGAACACCACTGCTTCCTTAGATTCAGATTGTAATCATATAATCAGTTGTACTATCTCAGAAGAAACTGTAATCATCAAGTAAACATCAATAAAATCATCAACTTCAGAGTGGACGTAGGCAAGATCGCCGAACCACTATAAATCTCGTGTTTATGTTCATTATCTCTGAATTGTGATACTCTGTTTGCTTAGATTTTAGATTTGTGTGTGAATACTGTTGATTTATATTCATACACTGGTGCTTTCACAACATTCGGGGTTTGTGACCAATTTTGGCACAAACACACGGTATATGGGTTTTATAAAAATCCGCTTACTAACGGCGCAATAGGGTCTCATCCGCTATACGAGGCGGGAAATCATCAATCCAATATATACATATGCCAATATGTATATATTGCTATATATATAGATATATCCTATTATATCTAATAGCACATCCAAACAGACAATAAACAATAACTGAAAATTCCACTTTTCAAATTTGAGTGAGAAAATCTCACCTTAGCATTCATTAGCAATTCCATTTTCCATCTTGACTTTATTAACCTTGTATACATAATATATAGATTTATTAATATTCGGAATAAACCTAATAACCAATTTTCGTTTGGTAATTTAAATTATCCAATGATTTTTATTTCAAACCAATTTACTTTTTAAATAAATTTGTTTAACTAAGTATCTTAATTTTCAAAAATAACTTTCCTTTATTGTATATAATATATATACATATGCAAATTTACGTTTTTCAAACTTACTGTATATATCAAATTTCCTTTGATAAATTTTCTTAACTAATTATTTGTCCAAATAAATTTCCCTAAAAAAACATCTTTATGTCACTAAACAACGAATAAACTTTGTTAAACTAGTTAATCCATATATTTATTTTCATATCATTTCCTTTACTGCCAGTATAAATAATTGAAACTGCATATATATTTTTTCCAAAATCTATAAAATTTCTTTATAAACTTCTGCATATACATTTTTTTTTTCAACTTTACAAATATAAACTTTACCAAAATTCCTATTTTTAAACTTTACTGTTAATCTCCTACATAAACATATGTATATATATTCACTCGCATATATGTATGTTTAATAAAATAAATCAAGAAAAATAAATAAAATACCTCACTGTTTATATCGCGACCAGAAATCGCGAAAATGCTCGTTCGAACCCACTACCCTCGTCCCCACTTCGACCATCGCGACATGCCCTAAGTCGCCGAATCGAACATCCAGCCCCTATGCCACACGACATCGCCCAGTCGATCCTGACTTCGACTTGATTTCCCGGTCGTGATCCCACGCAAGCGACGAACCAATGCAAACCCTAGCCCCGCCGCTGTCGCCACCAACATCGCCTCCAAGAGCGAACGCTACGCCTCCACTTTGCGACAACACACGCTGCCATCTCGAGAACTCAGAACCCCCATCGTGAACGCGACGCTCATCGCGAGCCCCTGCCCATAGATTGACGTGAACCCCTGCCGTGCGCGAGACCACCCACTTCGATCGCGAGCCGTCGCCGTTGCCACGACCAATCGTGCTACCTTGCGACTTCACCTGCTCGACAAACCCCATTATCCTCACGAAAACGTTCGCGACCCACTTCGTCCAGTCGAAAACGAGCTCGATTTTAATGAGCTGAAGGTAGGGAGAAAAAATGAATTTGATTTGGGGAGGAACGGTTATGAATTTTAAGCTGCTCGATTGGATTTCTTTGCACTGGAAGTAAGAGGACGTATTTAAAATTGGGAAGAAGCATGCTTTCACGTTCTCAGGCGCGATATTAGGCGTGATTAAAGGGATAACGTGGTGAAGTTGACTAAGTTAAATAATTTAAATTTAGATTTAAATTGAAATTCAATTTAAATTTCAAGGCGTTTAACCGCCATACGGTTACATATCAACCCCGAAAAATACAAAATTGGAAATCCGACAATAATTCAATATTACGGATCCAATGGAACAGGTTTCGTCGAATTCCGAGACTGTTTGAAAAATGACTATTTTTAAATATCGGTTCAAACAATATATTTTTCAAAATTGAACTAATCGTTTTGAAACACAATTCTGAAGCTTATGTTATCTTCAATATTATCAATACGAATTTTAAAAGCTTTCGAAATATTTTTCTTCAGCTAAAAATTGAAGATTTAAATTTTTATTCAACATACAATCGATTAAATTTTAAAATTTAATCGTCAGTTTTCAAAGTTAGATTCGGGATTCAAATTAAATCATCATTCAAATATTTAAAATTAATTAAATATTCTCAATTTAATTTGTTCAAAATTCTGGGTCGTTACAGACTTCCCCCCTTAAAAGAATTTCGTCCTCGAAATTACAAGTTAGGAAAAAATGGTCCTTAACTCGTCTACTATCTTTCACAACCTAATAGTTTTATCAATTTTTTTTAAAACAAATCTTTCTACTAAAGATTCGTTATTTATTCATACTAGCTTTCCAACTTCAATTTATAAGTTCCCAAACAACATTGTTTACTTCAAAATTCAAATTTAAATTCAAATTTAAATTTAAACTCTCAGAATTTTCTCAAAAATTTTCTAACGCCCGATATTTTCGAAAAATTTCGCCAGCGTCTCCTTTGCGCGGCTAATACGGTACAACTACAAAACGTCCCTACGGACTCTCAGATTTCAAAAAGAAAAAGAAAAAGCCAAGCGGCTAGAGAGAAATCATCAAAAACTCATATTAAAACTCAAATACATACCTTTTTCGAGCAATTCAAATTTATCTTCGAAATCAAATTCCAATTCCTTTCATACACCTGTATGTCCTACTAGCCATGATATCTAGTTATACTATTCAAACTATTTCGCACATTCAATTACAAAATTTTCCAATATAAACTTCTTATACCACTTCTAGTCTACTATTGAAGTTACATAACTATTTTCATTAAATTTTACAGTTCACATGTTTGAATTCAATTCACTATTCCAATCTAATTTGGATTTCGTTCGACTTCTGAATATTGAATTTTTATCAATTAACTTTAGTTCACTTCAAACTAATCTCAAAACTTCATTTTATTTCACACAATTCAAATTCGTTTTCAATATTCAGTTTTAACTCCAGTTTTATTCTTTTGTTCAATCATCAAATTTTACCTAAGAATTTCACACTTCATTTCTTAAGTTCAATGTAAATATTCCATATACACATTATATTTATTTTCAATTCACTATTATGGTTTATAACTACTCATATTAAACTGGATTTCAAATTCCATATGAATTTTAATTCATCTCAAACCATATTAATTTGTCATTTCTTCAATTAATTTCCGTTACTAATTTTTATTTCAATACTTTACTTTACAAATTTGAAATGAATTTTTCAACATTCAATTTATTTTCATTAAATTGATTCACTTGTACTTACATTTATTTAACTTCATCTTTAAGTTAAATTTATTCTACCAAAACTCAATTGGTATAAGTTATATCTTTATATAGCATTCCAGAGTCTTACCATCATTTCAAAGCCATTTTGAAAACAATTCAAATTATCCCTTGAATTTTCAAAACAAAACCCAAATTTTCCAAACACTTTCCATTTAAAACAATTTGGCAGCAATTTCCTCTTTTGGAAACCCGAAAATGAACATCGATAATGCTGCAGTCATTACCGAAGTTATTTTCCAGCGACCGAAAAGAGTTTAGAGCTTTTCATTCCTTCAAAATACTTTTTAAAACCTTTGAAATTCATTTTCAAATCAAAAAATGATTTAAACTTTCGAATCCTCAAAACTTCAAATTCTTTTCAAAACATTTCCCAAAAACTTCTCTGGAATTCCGTTTTAAATTATAAGTCACATTTATAATTTATAATCTCAAATTTCATTTGTATATGGATTTATTTCTTAACTTTGGAGTTACAATTTCAATTTCTTATTCAATTTCAATGATAATAGATTAATATTATCACTTCTAACAACCAAACATCCATATATTATGATAATTCATAGAAAATCATTTCTTTTCTATACAAAAATAGTTTTGGGCAAAATTATTTCGTTTACCCAATTTAAAACAATACTGTGCCGAATTGTTCTATTCAAGTGTTTAGGGATCCCTATCGATAGAGTTGTATGGACAATACCGACCAGAATCCATATACCACTCAACAAACCAATCATCACAATAATAAACAATTTTTATATTCACTAACAAATACGCGCTCGTATCTATTATTACACTCAACTCATTCTAGAGTACTACTGACTCTATCTCTAATGAGTAACACCCAACAGAGCAGGGTTGTCGCTTAACCATATGCTCTGATACCACTTTTTCACATACCTTTATTTTCGACTTTCGAAAATTCGACATCGATACTCACTTTATCGACTGCCGAGAAATCGAGTGCCGGAATCTCCAATAGTGAGGGTTTTAAGAAAAAGAAAAAGTAGAAGAAGAAGATAGAAGAAAAAAATAGAAGAAGGAGAAAGAAGAAGAACAACAACAGAACAACATCAGAATAGAAAACAATATCAGAATCTTACACATCGCAGCGGAATAACATATAATAGATAACACTAGTCTTTTAAAACAAAGAACTATATCAGTTTATACATACATCAATCAGAGTCATATACAACAATGGACAGTTATATAACTTGTCCTCATACAGAATACACAGCGGAATAAATATATCAGATACAAATACTACGTCTCGCCCTCCGGCCTATCTCCAAAGCTCCAGAATATCCTGATAACATAACTCTAGGCTGCCCGTGTGGAAATTGGTGGGCACCCAGAGTTTAGAAGGGAAACAATAAACTCCGAGTCAGTCATGGTGACTGGTGTGAGATCGTAAAACAGTTATTCTTTATAACGACAAAATAATTTTAAAGTCAATTCGAAATGCGTTTTGGAAAATGAAACTACCATAAGACCTCCCACCACACACACAATGCAAACGCAGAATTGGAGGAGATTTCTTCTTATGATAGTCAAAGATGCTTACTACGCAAAATCAAATCATTTTTGATATTATTATTAGTGCATAGTGTAGAAAACATTTCGAATGTATAATATTAATCTTAGCCAACATACGACCAGTATCGTATGCCTACTATAGCTACCATCTAAACAGTGGTGACCACCGTACGTAAATGGCAGGTTCTACAACTAATACCGTACAAAGTTCGTATTGGAGTTTGGATTTCCAACAAATGGTCAGGCTAAGGAACTTCCTATCCACGATGGGTACGTCCCTAGAATAGACGACCCGAGAACCTAACCGGATCTCTGCCAACACAAGGCCGGGTTACCTCTGCAAAAATAGGTAACTACTGACACGCGTATGCCATCCCCCGATCGTCACCGATCTTCCCGAGGATCCCCGATTTCCAACAAACCACATAGTAAAAATAATGCAGTAACCACAGAGGTTAAGTATCTGGGCTCCATACCATGATACCACCTTTATCCAGAAGGAATGACATACACTAAGGGGCGCTACTCCCTAGAACCTTGCTGCATCCTTCCTGTTTCGACCATTTCCGGGGTGTGAGGCTCGATGAAGTCTCGTCCACAAAGCTACGCTTTCTTAAAAAGCCCTGCTTCGGGTCAAACAAAATGATCAACCTATGATCACAAAGATATAAGATCAAACAAATGATCATATCGCAAATGATCAAACACTGATCATTTCACAGCAACACTCAGTATGCCACGTTACCAAATTGGGATATATCGCTGATAAATTTCAACTACATAACCTCTGAGCTCGTACGTCTCAGAGAAGGGTGTTAAGCTAAGAGAATAAATTCTCCGCCACCAACAGAAATGTATTTGAAAGAAATCAGCTTTATATCTCAAATTGTAACGTCAGACACACAATCCATACAAGTCTGTTCCGGGATCGAACAGAACCGAAGGCACTTCTCACGAAGCCCTTGCATTTCCGGATAATTTTCTAATCACGTCTGGACTTCTCGTCACTAAGGGTGATAAAACCTCTAAATCGAAGATCAGTCGATGTAGAGTAACTCGACGGTAATCCTTCCGTTTTCAAAAATATCCGGTCTTCAACACCGGTCTTCGAATGCAATTCATAACGACGTATCACATATTCGGAATGGGTTATACGACCCCATGGTCCTTTCCCGGCTAACCCGAATAGTGAGCGCAAATTCAAAATAAGTGTGGCATTCAAATTCATCCAATTCACAACAAATACCTATCTAAAGGTAATTATTGATAGTCGGTTATTTAACTATCAATAAAGATGCGCAACATCATCAGATTCCAAATAATTTTTCCAAATTATTTTATCTTCAAAAATATCTTTTAGTAGATATATAATTTCCACACTTCAAAAATAAATCAATATTTATTTTTAAACAGGTTCCCTTTTCTTTTATAAATTCCATATTGAATTTATATCTTTCAAAATATCTACTGATATACGATTCTCAAATCGATTTCAAATATTCGATTTCATTTTATCTTTAAGAAGATAAAATCTCAAAACGTTTCATTTCATTTTGGAAAAGCATTTCCATACTTATTTAATAATAAGTAATTCACAAATCTATTTATTTTCAACACTTGAAAAATATTCGATATACTTAAATCGAATTAAGTATATATTCATTCTTTAAGGAAATCATTTACTATAACAACATTTATTTGAGTCAAAACGAATGTTACGTAAAACATCGTTACGACGACTCAAAATCACTAGTATAGGGATTCGAAATTTAGATAGATATATAAATCCCAATACTACATCAAAAACATTTCCTTTCGGGAATCATTTACTATAACAACAGTATTATAGTCCATCATTTCCTTATTTTTCGAAAACGTCTATTTCAACAATAAAATGTTGAAATCTATGTATTCGATTCATAATACATTTTAAAACATCTTTAAAATGTTTAACTTCATTTTTAATATCACTTCTTCAAAAATAAATCCATTTTTATTTAATAATATATTCACTGTCCAAAATCGTGAATATACTTCACTTATCCCAATTTCAATCATTTCTACATATTTTTATCTCAATAAAAATTCGCTATCCAAAATCGCGAATATATCTTCTTTAATAATCTTCTATATTTAATTTATCAAATTCAATCGATTTCGAATTTATACACACGGTTATAAATTCTATTTCTATTTATAAAAACTACAATTTATAAATCTTCTTTATTAACTAATTCACTTTTAAATCTAAAATCGGATTTCAAATTAATTTCTAATCTTACTTCAATTCCAAATCAATTACAAATTGATTTCTAAATTTATTTTCACTACTAAAATAAATTCCTTATTCTTTTCAAATTATTCAATATCCTGTTTTAACTGGATTCTTCAAATTGAAATCATTTTACATTGATTTCCCAAATTATTTCAATTTACCGATTAAATTTCTAATTGGACTTCTCACTTATTTCTTTTTAAATAAATTCCTTTTAAAGAAAATAAATTTCTTTGTCTCTTTCAATCTATTTAAAAATCCAAATTTAAATTGAATTCTTCAATTTATAATCACTGTTTTATGAAATCCATTTATTTAGCATTTTCACTTTATTCTGGAATAAATTCGATAAGATTATAAAAATTAACTCTTTATACTTTAAAAATCCTTTCTTCAAAATTTATTCAATTTCTAAAATTTATTCACTTAGAAATTTCTATTTTTGATTCCAAAAATTCAATTTCGTTTATTTTTGGAATCCAATGATATCAAACATCCATTCAGCTAAATCTTAGCTTTCAATCAATTTCCAGACATCAACAGGATTAATAACATCAATAATCATTCACAGATTAACACATCACAGTAGAATATAAATTCAATCAATGTGAGGGGTCCAGTTGGATCCCTCCAACCTGTTTCCCTGCATCCAAAGACGTTAGCACAATACCAATTCCGCTCCAGTACGGAATTATCGCGGTATATGGGTTTTATAAAAATCCGCTTACTAACGGCGCAATAGGGTCTCATCCGCTATACGAGGCGGGAAATCATCAATCCAATATATACATATGCCAATATGTATATATTGCTATATATATAGATATATCCTATTATATCTAATAGCACATCCAAACAGACAATAAACAATAACTGAAAATTCCACTTTTCAAATTTGAGTGAGAAAATCTCACCTTAGCATTCATTAGCAATTCCATTTTCCATCTTGACTTTATTAACCTTGTATACATAATATATAGATTTATTAATATTCGGAATAAACCTAATAACCAATTTTCGTTTGGTAATTTAAATTATCCAATGATTTTTATTTCAAACCAATTTCCTTTCTAAATAAATTTGTTTAACTAAGCATCTTAATTTTCAAAAATAACTTTCCTTTATTGTATATAATATATATACATATGCAAATTTACGTTTTTCAAACTTACTGTATATATCAAATTTCCTTTGATAAATTTTCTTAACTAATTATTTATCCAAATAAATTTCCCTAAAAAAAACATCTTTATGTCACTAAACAACGAATAAACTTTGTTAAACTAGTTAATCCATATATTTATTTTCATATCATTTCCTTTACTGCCAGTATAAATAATTGAAACTGCATATATATTTTTTCCAAAATCTATAAAATTTCTTTATAAACTTCTGCATATACATTTTTTTTTTTCAACTTTACAAATATAAACTTTACCAAAATTCCTATTTTTAAACTTTACTGTTAATCTCCTACATAAACATATGTATATATATTCACTCGCATATATGTATGTTTAATAAAATAAATCAAGAAAAATAAATAAAATACCTCACTGTTTATATCGCGACCAGAAATCGCGAAAATGCTCGTTCGAACCCACTACCCTCGTCCCCACTTCGACCATCGCGACATGCCCTAAGTCGCCGAATCGAACATCCAGCCCCTATGCCACACGACATCGCCCAGTCGATCCTGACTTCGACTTGATTTCCCGGTCGTGATCCCACGTAAGCGACGAACCAATGCAAACCCTAGCCCCGCCGCTGTCGCCACCAACATCGCCTCCAAGAGCGAACGCTACGCCTCCACTTTGCGAAAACACACGCTGCCATCTCGAGAACTCAGAACCCCCATCGTGAACGCGACGCTCATCGCGAGCCCCTGCCCATAGATTGACGTGAACCCCTGCCGTGCGCGAGACCACCCACTTCGATCGCGAGCCGTCGCCGTTGCCACGACCAATCATGCTACCTTGCGACTTCACCTGCTCGACAAACCCCATTATCCTCACGAAAACGTTCGCGACCCACTTCGTCCAGTCGAAAACGAGCTCGATTTTAATGAGCTGAAGGTAGGGAGAAAAAATGAATTTGATTTGGGGAGGAACGGTTATGAATTTTAAGCTGCTCGATTGGATTTCTTTGCACTGGAAGTAAGAGGACGTATTTAAAATTGGGAAGAAGCATGCTTTCACGTTCTCAGGCGCGATATTAGGCGTGATTAAAGGGATAACATGGTGAAGTTGACTAAGTTAAATAATTTAAATTTAGATTTAAATTGAAATTCAATTTAAATTTCAAGGCGTTTAACCGCCGTACGGTTACATATCAACCCCGAAAAATACAAAATTGGAAATCCGACAATAATTCAATATTACGGACCCAATGGAACTGGTTTCGTCGAATTCCGAGACTGTTTGAAAAATGACTATTTTTAAATATCGGTTCAAACAATATATTTTTCAAAATTGAACTAATCGTTTTGAAACACAATTCTGAAGCTTATGTTATCTTCAATATTATCAATACGAATTTTAAAAGCTTTCGAAATATTTTTCTTCAGCTAAAAATTGAAGATTTAAATTTTTATTCAACATACAATCGATTAAATTTTAAAATTTAATCGTCAGTTTTCAAAGTTAGATTCGGGATTCAAATTAAATCATCATTCAAATATTTAAAATTAATTAAATATTCTCAATTTAATTTGTTCAAAATTCTGGGTCGTTACAGAAACCTGCCTAGCTCGGCCTGTTCCTTCAGCACAATCTCTGGCGGTATCCCACCTCTTTCCATATCCTAGGGAAAATGCTAGGCCTTCTTAGTTTGCCTCGCCCCATCAGCATACAGGCAAGGACGATAAAGAAGTACAACCAAGAGTATCCTCTTTTGACACAAAGCATGTTGTGCAACATGCTGCCACTATGCATGAGCATTACTTGGGTAACAAGGAGGGCATGGTTTCCTTATTGTTGTTGACCTTCGTCGTGATTCCCTTTACTTCGCCAATTGTCCCTTATTGATCAGATCTACGACGCAGCGCCTTTATAGTCAGTTTTATAGCAATATCGTAACCATTCCAGCATTAGTTTCAACCACTATAAATATTCCATGTATAGTAACTTCAAAGGGGTTACTGGGCACCACCGCCTAGAGCAACCATTCGGTTTCTGGCCGCCACCCGCCTAGGGTCGACCATTAGATTGTTGATCGCCACTCGCCCAGGGTCGACCATTTGGTTATTAGTGACCACCTACCAAGGGTCGATCGTCTGATTATTGGTCGCTACCGGTAAGGGTCGATTTATCTAAAGGATCCATCAATCAATCATGATTTCGCGCCTCAGCTTAGTACCAAGCAATAGATTCTCACAGTAGCTCGCCATCTGTAGTTCTTAGTTCGGCAAGCCCTTAAGATTAGCACCAGCCTTAATCTTGGGGCGTCACTTTTATCTTGATATATATCTTATAATTCCCAGTAATTGTAAGAGAGTCGTATAATAAGAGGAATCCACAGTAGACGTAGGCAGCTTTACCAAACCACCCTATATATTATGTCATTTACCCACTGAATACTCATTTTAGCTCTTAAACCAAACGATTAACAAGTAACCTTTGCTTTTCATGGTGCAATTCCAATGTTAACGAAAAATACAGTCAATATTCTAGCACTAGATGGAGGGCCAACCTCTAGTCTTGTGGTTGTAGCCTCCTGTGCAAGCTCTTTTCGCACTTGGTATCCCTCATCCAGCATGAAATATGGCAATTGTGAGTGCGGCTTCTCTCGCACCTCTGATCACCGAAAAGAACCCCCCAACATAAGGAATGAGCCTTCCATCGCTTGCTGAGCATGCCTTTGTGAGATACCCTAGTCGATTGGCCAAATGACTAGACCAGGGGGAAGGATGACCATCGTTAGTGATCTTGATCTCCGCCTCGGTCCTCCATGGAAAATCTTGAGATCCAGCACTCATGTATTATCCAGGGTAGCCTCCATCTAAGCTGTTGAGTGAATGCCTCCTCAATCTCCACCCTCAAAGGTTTCCAAGAGCAACCAATGCCCATTTACATGTTTGGGGGCATCCGAGATCACCATCCGACGACTCTATCAAGCTTGCTCCTGAGCCTATGGCCTTTTGTAAAGAGAGCATTGAAGTCTTTAGAGCCAACATTGTTCAGCACCGCTGCTAGGGATATCCAACAAGGATGATTTTTTATATGCTCATTGCCTTATTTGGAAACTGCCGCCCTTCGCCACCCAGGATCGTGCGAGCCATCACTCGCATCCTCGCCGATAGGCTATCCATGAGGTTGAATTACCAAGAATTTATTTTCTTATCAGGGAATGCCCAGGCTATCCAATGAGGATGTGTTTTTATATACATATTACCTTGTTTGGGGACCATTGCCCTTTGGCACCTAGCACTACATGAGCCACCACTCCCATTCTAGCTGATAGACTATCCATGGGGTCGAATTGCTAAGCAATTAATTTCCTTATCCGGGATTGCCTAAGCTATCCAACAAGGATGAGTTTTCATATACTCATTACCTTGTTTAGGAATGCCGCTCTTCGCTACCCAGGACCGCACAAGCCATCACTCTTATCTTGGCTAACAGGCTATCCATGCAGATGAATTGTTGAGAATTCGTTTCCGTATCGGGGACTGCCTAGTCTATCCAACGAGGATGAGTTTTCTTGTGCTCATTACCTTGTTTGGGGACCACCGCCCTTTGCCACCTAGAACCGCACGAATTGCCGCTCCCGTCCTTGCTGACAGGCTATCCATGAGGATGAATTGCTGAGAATTCATTTCCTTACGGGGACTGCTAGGCTATCCAGCAAAGGCGAATCACCATGCATTAGTTTCTTTGTTTAGTGATTACCCCTTACCTGGGGTCTTGGTGAGATGTTTCTCCCCTATGCATTGGGGCACATCGACGATTGGATGCACATCCGCAATGGTCTGTATCCCTCGTCCATGATGTTGCTCATCCTTCAAATAGGATGGTATACTATTTTTTAGACCGACGTTGTTACCTCAAGTGATGCCAAAGTACGACATCCGTAGTGTCTAAGCATAAGAAAAAGCCGGGTTAGCCTCCGCTTGCAGCATGCCACCCAGGGGAACTTTCAAGCCACTAAAGCTTAGGTTCAAACTGGGACCACCTACCATTAAAGCAATGCACATATAAATTCAATTTTAACAAAATCTATCTGCAATGTTCTTGTGAACAACAGTGTCTGCCGCCCGTCTTACCATTGTCACTCCATCATACAAGAGTGCTCGAGCCAACCATGCACCACATCGAGCTGGCCCTACATTCTTTTACACAACATGAGACGTGTCACATTGTAAAACCCCTGAGCTCTACGTGCTCCAGTTCCAGCCAGATCCCGTTCGCCGCTACGAACACGACTGCTTGTCACACAAGAGAACCCATAGGCAAGCATGTGCCAATCAACGCAAGTGCCACTCGCCACTCGATGCTTGGTAGGCACTCGGCTCGTATGAGCAAATAACTGAGCCCGGCCAGTCGCATGATAGTCATGCCACTTAGCACATTTTAAAGAGTTTTTTTTTACTAAAAATCATACAGGAACGCCTCGAGCAGCAGGTCATCCAAGAGAACTTCCAAGTCCCTTAGCGCTTATGTGAACACCCATCAGCTGAGCAACACTGTGAGATTTAACTATGGCACACCGGCCTCAACACCCAACAAGCACCCGGGCGGCATGGCTAACGCTCGCTTCCAAGTCCCTCAACCTGCCCGGGTAGGCAACCAGAGAAATTTGGTCAGACCAGCACAAAAGACTGCTAGCGATTCAAAATATGCTACCTAATAAGACAAAAGCAAGATCAAACTAGTATAGCTAGTTTCTCAAACAACAAGTTTGCAACAAAGAATTCATTTTATTCCGTTCAATAGTGCACGGAGGCACAATACCCACCCCGCTAGGCTTACAACAACTTTCAATCACCAATTATTGAAAGGAAGAAAACGAGAAAGGGAAGAAGAAGCATGCCAACAGCACTCTTCCAAGGCTAGCAGGCCCACACTCTTATCACCGCCTACAAAACGACTTGCAAGGAAAACGATCAATAACTTGCTGAATAAAACCGAGCAAGCTCCGGTCTTTAAAGCACCTCAGATGCTTTAAATGATCCAAAACATGTTGAATAAGGAGTGTGTTGTTACCACCAATTCCTTCAACATTGACTCTCACAAGAGATCGCAAAGA
Organism: Allium fistulosum; assembly: GCA_030737815.1. Lineage (NCBI taxonomy): Eukaryota > Viridiplantae > Streptophyta > Magnoliopsida > Asparagales > Amaryllidaceae > Allium > Allium fistulosum. Next base: position 404,847,143 of record CM060908.1, on the reverse strand, counting down.
GCACCCATGCAACTTCATCTAGGAGCAGAACAAGGCCTCAATGGTGACATCTGAATCAAAGATGTCAGCCTTTGCTCCTTCCAAAGGAGCATGGAGGCTTCCTAACTGACTGGAGTGTTAGTTGCTATGCACAAGATCGTGGATGGCGAACATATAAGAGATAATATTAATGCAACAAAAATATAAAAGTAGATCACACAGTCGATGTATATTGGTTCGGACCTCATATCCTACGTCCAGTCTCGAAGCACCCTTTCGGTATTTCACTAACCAAAAATACATCACCTTACTCAAAGGAACATGTTTACAACAACACTGCCTGAAGACTCCTCTTCTAGGACTTGACTTTGCCTACTTTTCCGACTTTTACAACAAAGTAGAAAACAAATTTCTTTGGTGATATTTTATGTCACAATACACTGACTTATCACAGTATAGTATAAACTTCTATAACCCTCAATATGATATAGAGTGAGTGTGTAGAGGTTAGGAAGTTAATTAGGACCAGACTCAAATATTATGGAGTGAAAAAGCACTAGTCTAAGTTTGCTTTTGGAATGAATATGGAGTTTAGGGCTTTAGGAAGCAATATGAGAATAATTTTAGAGTATAGGATTGAGTAATTGCTTTTAGGATGGTAGGAGGTTTATATAGGAGCGATAAGAAGCCATTAGATAGGCCCAGCCCTTCTAAAAATCAGATTGGGAAAAATGCATCCTTCAAAAGTTTGCAACACTTGAAAAAATGGGTGGAAGGCAGTTCAACTATTCATTTATGAAGGTTATAAAACCGATAATGCTTCATTTCAAATTGAAGCACTATATAGTGTAGTAGTAAAGCTGGACTATTATTTATTGGAGTGCCTGAGTTCGAATCCCTCCCATTTTATTACTCCCCATATTTTGATTTTGCACCCATATATAGTTCTAATCAAAGTTGCTTTAATGTAGTTGGTTGAGGCGTGCTTTTGTCTTCAGCCATGTGAGTTTGAATCCATCCTTGACCACCTTTTTAATACTTAATTTTCAGTTTTCTTTGTATTTCATTTAACTCTTTTTCCAACATTTTAACCAATGTGGTTGTAGTGTGGTTGGTTGGGAGGCGCATGTCTTTGTTCTTCATGGGGGTTCGATTCTTGGCTTTGCCAATTTTAGCCATTTATTTTCCACCTTTTCCTATTCGATATATTGCACTACTGACCAATTTTATTGTTAAAGTTCTTTGTAGTGTAGTGGGTAACTTAGTGATTATTTGAGTAGCATGTCTTGTGTTCAAATCCTACGACCATCGTTTTTTACTATAATGTTTAATGTGGCTCATATAAATTATATCAGCCATCGTATAACTACTTTACTGAAATAACTCAATAAACACATTAGTAACCCTATCATATGGTTGTTATCATCAAAACACTACAATCGTGGTTTCAACATTACAATGATGTTTTCAACTCAGAGGTCTAGAAAAGAGAAGCACCAAGGCAAGGAAGTGCCCTAGCCTCGGTTGGATCCATAGCCCAAGACCGACACTCAATCAACGTCAGAATTTTGGCTAGGGGACCTTGGTCCCAGCCAAAGCAATGTCCATCCAAAGAAGCCGAAATCCAATGACAGTGGTCTGAACTGCTATTGGCAAGCATAGTTCAGCACCAAAGAAGGCTTCCTCGTTTCTAAACCCCGCTAAATTCGAGAAAAATCTAAAAAAGCTTGACAAAATGCCAAATGCTCAAGATCAATGGGAAAGGAAGAGGAAGATAAAGCCATGTGTTTTTTTTTAAAAAGAGAAAACTATGTAGAATACAAATCTGTAGAAAAAATTACATGACCAAAGCTCTATGGGTTTGAAGTGGATGGGGAAGGGGTATTTATATGCCTCTCCCTTTAATCATGACTGCTATGATTGAAAATGCAGAAGAAATCTTGGTCGTTCAATGGTGATAAGTGTTATGTCACACCATACATGTGGATGAGGAGACAAATTTCTACCACATCTCAAGAAGCACAACCATCATGGCTAGTGGTGCAAGACCACATGGACAGTGCATTAATTGCGCAGTGGAACTGTCAACCGATGGATGTTTTCTAGATTTTACCAGCCCGTGCCTGATCATGGGCTTTGGGGGAAAAATGTTACTCAAATTTTTCATATATAAGAAGATTAGCTAATCAAGGTTTCTTTGTTTGATCCGCTTCGATGTGGGTGGGCTTGAGCCCAGACTAGCCTACAACAAGCTACTCGAGAATTAGAAATGGGCTAGCAAGTCTCTTTTGACTGCCATCTAGGTTGAACCCCAGTCATCCTGTCCTCTCAATAGCACCTTAGGTTGACCTCTGGGCTAGTGCAGTACGAGGCAACGACCAACAGTCTGCTTGATAGGCAAACCAAAGAATCCGCACTACTCTGCCTAGTCCCCATCGTCCAGCCTCCCTCTTATGACCAACTGGCTCCTAGATAGTCCATCTACTCGAGCACCTCTCTTTGCCCATCCCTTGATCATCGAGTGTCTAGATTTCCTTAGGCATAGCCTGCTCAGCTCCGATGTAACCCTCGCAAGCAACCTTATAGGTGGTACAACGTATCATTCTGAGCAGTAAGGCCAAACCTACGCGGTTCGGCCCATTCCTTCTGCACAACTTCTGGCGGTTTCCCACCTCTTTCCATATCTTTGGGAAATGTCTAGCCTGCCCAATCCACTTTGCCACATCGGCATATGAGCAAGGCTAACAAAAAAAGTACAACCAAGTGTGTCCTCTTCTAACACAGAACATGCTGTGCAACATGCTGCCAATATGCATGAGCATTACCTGAACAATAAGGGCAGGGTATGGTTTTCCCTATCGATGTTGACATTTGTCGTTAATTCCCTTCACTTCGCTAGCTGCCCCTCATTAATCAGATCTACGATGCAAATCCTTTCTAGCCAGTTTTACAGCATCATCTCAGCCAACACATTATAAGTTTCAACCATTATAAATACCCCATGCACGACAACTTCAAAGGGGTTGTTGGTCGCCACCCGCTTAGGGTCGACTATTCGGTTGTTGCTTGTCACCCTTCTAGGGTTGACCATTCGGTTGTTTGTCACAACTCGCAAGTGTCGATTTATCCAAAGGATCCATTAATCACTCACGTTCTCGCATCGTCGGCTTATATCAAGCAGCACATTCCCATAGCAGCCCACCATCTACAGTCCTTTGCTCAGCAAGCCCTCAAGATTAGCAACATCCATAGTCTTGGGATGCCCCTTTTTATTTTGTTGTATATCTTGTAGCTCCCTGTAATTATAAGATAGCCATATAATAAGAGGAATTCACAATGGACGTATGCCTCTTTGTCGAACCACTTTATATCTTGTATCATTTACCCATTGAATGCTCATTTTAGCTCTTAAACCGGATGATTAGCAAGTAACCTTTGCTTTTCGTGGTGCAATCGAGGTTAAGGAAAAATACAGTCAACAGAATCCATTCCGGATCTGCGCATCATTCTAGATTGTAGAGTTAATACTCTTAATGGTTTATTGACAGCTGAGGAAACTCATTTCTCGACATCGAGAAGAAAATCGTAGTTTCTCTTTAATGTGTGAGAGTTTTTATTAGACATTATGATAGTTGTGTTCATTTAAGCTTGGTCATTTTCATTTCAACATTTGTAATCAGTTTTATATTTGAATCGCATCCAAATCCATTTTACTACAAATATTTCTAAAAGAAATTAATTTGTCATGAAGTTGGTGTTTCTTGAAACAACAATTTTTTCCTAGTGTACTGGGATAGGTATTTATAAACATTTTATGAGCCTACACACAAAAATCTAATTTGGTTTTTAAGTTTACAAAACTTATGTTCATAACATAAATCAGTCAGTCAATACTGATCGGTCCTGAACATATTTTGGGTGGTACACACAAGATCCCTCATAAACAAATATTACGTGTCATCTCTCGACTCACTCAATCTTTCAACTCCTTGACCTAGGATATGTAAGGGTTATTTCATCGACTCTTATCTTATATGATTTTCTAGACTTATTGTTTTCGATGAAATTAAATTTAACCTTATGTACTTATTCTTAAGTACACGTCCTTGGAGAAGGAAGTTAAATAAACTTCACTCATCATCAATTGTACCGTGTTCAACAAAGTCCGAATATGCCTTGCAGATACATCATTATGTATCATATGGAGGAGTGACTTTTGAGATTGAATCTTCTTTGTTTTTAGGAACATTTGGAACTCCTTTCCAATATATTCGCCTATTTGGTCAAATGGAATCATTTTATTACCTTTTGCACATTATATTACTTACTTCCATTTTATATTCTATGAAGTTATCATAGACATACTACATGTGTATCAAATATGTATGTTTATATTTATGATAATTCATCGACAAATTTAACAAAGTATGGGGAACAATTTTGGTATCATTAGACCTACGATTGCATACATCTATATGTATCATTCCTAAGAGTTCATCAACTATTTAGTTTCTCCTATAGGTTGGGTGCTTTGCCCTTGATTATTTGAGATACAATTCATGCGATTAAAGAATTATTTCTCAAAACCATGGCATAGTCCATAATTCCAAAATAATTGTGAACTTTTATATACTTTTGTTTTTTCTAATGTATCATCTTGTTATGATATAAAATATCATTATTATAGTTTTATCATATATCAAATATTCATATCCAAATAAAACTACGTCGATTTTTAGTCAATAATGAAAACAGTTATTACTTCATAAATAATATTTGGTATGTTTAAATAATTTTTCATAGCTCGACGCATCCACTAAGAAGTGATATATGGTATACTCCAATTATTTCCATCATTACTGTAATAGCGTACAAAATACGAAGCTCCGTTCAACTACTTATTACATAAATTTATTTCATTCATTGTAATTAATCAAGAGTTTCAGATCAATATTCTCGAGGAAAAAAACTTTATAGAAAATAGTTTTCTATATGAAAATAAGTTTGGAATAGAAATTCCATGTCTCATTCCATATTAAGTATCTTTTAGTATTTTATACAATTCTCAATTTTGATTTCTCTTCTTAAACTAGAAGCGACCATTCACTCTCTTCCTCTCAAATGTGCCCAAGTTACATCTACTCTTGTAAATTTGCTTTCCTTTCAAAATGGTTAAACAATTAAAAAGGAAACTCCTGATACAAGACTATAAGGAACTCTTTACACAAATACGTTCGTCCATCCTTAACTTTGAAGAATATCAATTAAGTTTCGCTTTATGTAGGCTGATTAAACTGATATTTTGCAACACATCGGATTTTCAACCCTCGAAAATTGACACTATTACGTTCACTATATTACATGCCGAGCAATCTAATGCCGGAAAACTCGACTGTTAGGGAAAAAGAAATAAGGAAGAAGATAAGAAGAAAACTAACAACATAGAATCTCTCAACGAAAAGAATAATATATAATATACAACAAATCTTTACCAAAAGTCAATTTGTAGTATATATACATACAACATCAATCAGAGTATACTAACCTATTTCATCCCGGACAGTTACAATAGCCTGTCCTCACAATTTCTGATAAACACAACAATGAATACAGTGGAAAATAACCATGTACGAGAATACATCTCCGGGCCTCCAACTCGTCTTGAAGCTCTAAGTATCCAAATAATCTGTAATACACTCGGTCTGACCTGAGCATTATAATAAAATAACACCGGAGTCAGTTTGGAAAACCAGTGTGAGAAAAACACACCCAACTAGATTTTAAGGTTATATAAAACCTTTGAAATCAAAAGTATTTCTTAAGACTATGCCGCACATAAACACGGACGCGTTTTTACCTTACGATAACCAAAATATTTTTATAGAAAATTCATTTATATTATAATAATGTATAGGGGTCAAAGTAAAATATTAAAATAGCTGGAATGCTTGCATCTCACGTTCCAACATATTTGGTATACAATAAAAACCGTAAAGCTCATATTGGAGAATGGATTCCAACTAATGACTGGGCTACTGGGGTACCGCCGTCACAGTACACCTCTAGAACAATGTATCGAGATCGTACCTAACGGCCCTTGCCAACACAGGACCGGCCTACCCCTTACTGATAGTATCGAATATGTCATCACCCCCGTTGTTCCCAATCGCTTCATTGAGCTCATATGCACAACTGAATCTGGAAATATGAATGGTCATCTATAAAGGCAATAACATACCCTAATGGGTGCGACCCACATAGCCCTGCTGCATCTCCCCTATTTTAGTCATTCCCGATTGATGAGGCTTGAGACTACGATTAACTTTCAAGAAATTTACAATTAGAATGCTCATTTACCTCGAATGACAATGTGCCGATAGCATTCATCCATACAAGTCCGTTCTGGGTCTGAATGAAACCGAAGGCACTATTCCTACTACATCCATTTTGGAATCACCCTTAGGATTAGTAGCGATTAGCCTTTGCACTTTACATCCCTATCTTCAATTCCATGCTCTTCATGATGTCTTCACTTTGAAAACGCATTCGTTGGATCGAAGTGGTTTTCAGATAACATATCTGATCCCGATCTCTTCAAAACAATGTTCGATAATTTCCGGTGAACTCAACCCTGGTTCTTAAGAAAATAAACAGCCAACGATAAGATCGGAGATCACCTCCTAACCATTTGTGGACGGATTTCCTTATCATTGTCCTAAAGAACGAAACGAGAATTATACGCACAGTACAGCATCATCGGAGATGACCGTGCCATATAACTCACATGTTTCTCCTAGATATTTCCAAAGTTACATTTGGGTCCATTTTCGATAGTCGGTTATTTAACTATCGAATAACAAACATTAAATCAGGATTTTATTTCATTTGGAAAATCAACATTGGTTCAGTATATAAGCAATCACTAGCCTCCTTTAATAAGTCTTTATACATACAATTTCTTCGTAAATTACTTGTATATAAACACCTTTAAAAGATATACTCGCAAATCCCTATATTTCCATATTTAGAAATAGCCATATACTTATCCCAACGGTATAAGTATATCCACAAAATTTAGAAGGGTTTTCTTTTTATTCGATTCTCAAATCGTTTATAATTCCCCTTACAATTCTCTAAGATCGTTTATAAACAATTTTATAAATCTCCGAAAACATTAATAATTCCTTTACCGAGAATTCGGTTACTTATAAACTTCTTGTACAATTCAAAATTATTTATAACTCCTTATGAACCCATATACCATTTATAAACTTCTTTTATAAATCTATAAACCTGCTTCTAAAATTCGTTTATAAATATCTAACCATTTATAAACTCTTTCACCTTGCAAATAACCCTTCTTTAATTCTTCGAACCATTTTATATCTCCTTTATAAAATCTAAGTCTTTCGACTCCATTTTCGGGTCTCGAAAACATTTATAAATAATTTTAATCATTTACCTCAAAACATCACTATATGATAATAATAATTAACAATGAACATTATAAATAAATGGAAATCATTAACTTTAAATATCCTAAAATAATAAATTAATCATTCTAAAATATTGTTTAAGAAATAATAATAATAATTAATCTTTACCATTTTATAAATAATAATAATTTATTTTAAAACCTAATTAATAATCCTTATTATTAATTTCAAACCATAATTATTCTTAAATAATTAATCTTTCAATTTATTAAACTTTTTATAAATTCTTAAAACATATTAACTATAAACAAATAACTTTTAAACAATATTAAAATAATTAAATAACTTTAAAATAATATTAATATGATTATACGACTTTAAAACAATTTTAATATAATTAAATAACGTTTAAAAGAATATTATTATAATTAGACAACCTTAAAGTAATATTTATAATTTAATAACTTAAAACAATATTAATATATTTAATTAACTTAAAAACAATATTAATATATTCAATTAACTTAAATAATCCTTAAACAACATGTTTCCGAAACCCAATTTTGGATTTAAAAATTGTTTCTTGTCTCAAAACCCAATCCGACTTAAACGGCAATCTATAGTATTTTTAAAATACTAATTTAAGGCCAATAGCCATCCAACACTTAACCAATATCGATATTGATTTTCTATCACTACTTGGTTTTATTTTCAAACATATAACGATGTTATAACCACAGTATCCATAATCATATTTATTATTCAATAATTAATATAAAGGAAATATAATTGAAATAATATAATTCAATAATAGCAAGGAATCCTGTTCAATCCCTCCAACCTGTTTCCCCCTGCATCACAAATGTTATAAAATCATAAAATATAAATCAACCGCTTCGAGACGGGATTCGTATACAAAGGGTCGTCCGCTCTTACACGGGAACGTAATAGGGTCTCATCCGCTCCAATAGGCGGGAATATTAATTCCAACTAATATAAATATAATAATTCATTCAAACAATCATCCAATAATTTTTATCAACTATATATTATACTAGTTAACTAAAAAGGTGAGTTTAACTCACCGAAATTTACTGTTGTCGCCGAGGCGTTCCGGTTAGGAACTAAAATCGAATAACGTCTGATTTTAGCCCAATTTTCAATAGTCTCCAAATTCGTCCAAACTAGCTTCATCACTAGCGCAACATAAAAAGTTTCGTCTCGATCGGACCTCGTATGAAGGAGTTATGAATTTTATAAATTATCGATACATTTTAAATAAAATAAAATAATACAACTTCAACAAAATTACAAATTTGCCCTACCGTTCTTCCCCAATCCTTCTGCTCTCCCTTATGCACGATGATATGCACACGACTATGCAAGACTGTTCCTCTCTCTCTCATCTCTCCACGAAACGACACGAGACCACCTACATCCATCCTCAATTCGCGAGAGCTTCCCGTCCCACCCATCATCATCGAGCTTGGTCGAGGAGTGGTCATCGTGACCTGTGCCATCGTTCGACAAAGCACTGTGCACGCGCGACAGTTTTTGTCACCAAATCCAAGAAATTTCGGTGCAAGTGGCTAATTGATGTCACGAACTCGAATACGCCATCCAATTCGATAATCGAAGCTTCAATCAACGAGAAATCCAAACCCTAGCTGCCAATACCCATTCGACTTCATTGTCGAACTCCATAAACTTGTGTTGCACCTCTACTAAGCATATCAGGTCGAAGCTCAAATGATAACAAGATTTTTAAAGCTCGTTCCAGATTTTTTTATTGAGTAGATCTTGCAATATAAATTTTTGAATGTCTCCCTTTTCTTTTCTTTTTTTCCTTACTGACCACGTTTATATAACTGAGGGAAGGAAAATATCATAGAGAGGGGTATGGCTTGTACAGTACATGGTCAGATCAAATGGTGATGGGTCATGGTAGAGGTGATGATACATGGGTGTGTGGTTAAGTCAATATATATATATATAATTTAAATTCAAAATATCTAGCTATATAATTTTGAACCCCAATCGAGACGTGCCGTCTGGCGATTCAAATGTTATACCCCTATTCTGAATGCAATGGAACTTGTTTCGGGACCTAATTTGATCGTATGCAGAAGATAACTTTTTGAACCCAATTATTATATTAAATTTTCGATATTAATTTCAATGCGTTTCGATCTCGCACGACCAAACGGTATATCTGATCGCTACGAAATTTGATGGCATATTATAATTCATTTTTACGGACCCAATGACACTGGTTTCGTTGAAATCTGAGACAGTACCTCGGGAGGCTATTTTCACTCGTTAATCAAAATGAGTTATTTTTAAAATCATTTAAATCACTTTTTAAATCAGATTTAAAAGTTTTATTACCTTCATTCTTATTAATAGAATTTAAATAAGCTTTGAAATTATTTTTATCTAACTTAAAACTCAAGATTCCATTATTTAACCAATTTCAATTATTTAATTTAACTATTAAATTATCCAATAAATCACTATTTTTGAAATCAAGTTATTAAATCTATGAAATTAACCTTTCAATATTTAAAATTAATTAAATATTCCAAACTCAAATAACAAAATTCTGGGTCGTTACATTCTTCCCCCCTTAAAAGAATTTCGTCCTCGAAATTGCCAAGTGTAGGAAAAATGCCCGAACCCATTACTTCTCTAAAACCAATTATTTCAAGTAACTTACCAAATTCTTTTAAGTCATTAACATTCCAAAATCAATTTGTTGAAACCTTGTTATTACTTTTACCAAGTTTCCGAATTCATTCATAGATCCTAACTAATATTATCCATTCAATCATTTCAAGTTATAACTCAAATCAAATTTTAGTTATCAAAAATTTCTTCAAAATTTCTAACTCTTCAAATATTGGAAAATTTCGCCAGTGTCTCCTTTGCGCGGCTTGATCAGAATAACCACAAATCGCCACTACAGGCAAAAACTAGCAAAAGAAAACAAAAGCCAAGTGGCTCAACTATAAAATCATAAAATTTAAACAACAATTTAACATGTACCTTTTTGTTGGGCGACCAAATTTTACTTATGAAACCAAAAGCATCAAGTTAGCTCTTGCCTTTATATACCTGCATCTTATTTACTAATGATATCTAATCATATAATTCAAAATCATATTATTATGCAATTTCAATTTTCAACATTTTCTTTACTAAAATTGTACGATGCACATATATCATCCGTACGCACAACCAATCTGATCGCTTGCTTGATCACACGATCTCACTTATGAACTAGTATTGTTCACACTACCACTCTAGTGCGGACTCAGGTCCGGTTCCTTGACCAGAAACCGCCATTCTCCTTGCATAGCCATATACTGTGATAGAGAATTTCAGAATCAATCAAAAATCCATATCCAGTGTTCACCATTGAGAATCGAGTGAAAAATCCTAACTCAGATCGATGTAAATCATCTCGAAATCATGTACTCGAATCTGGATCAAACCGTTATGTGAATAAAATAATATACGTACAACCCACGTATTTATTTAGATTGATTCTTAGCTACACCAAATTCCTTTTATTTACCTTCAATCCATTCTTATTCATTTTATCCATACTCAATTGATCTACATTCAATTATTCGCATCCATTTATGAATTATTTCATAAAATTTTACTCAAGTTTATAACATTTTATACAACTCTTCTCATGTTTATTTCCATTTCACAACTTAAGTCCTTATCCATTTCTAGCCAAATTAAATTTCATTTTCCAATTTCAACATTCAGTTTTATCAATCAACATTCCAAACCATATCCAATTCACTAATTAATTTAATTAGCTCATTTCATTAATTTATTTCAAATCTCAATCAATTCCATTTCCAAAAATTATTTCATTTAGTCTAACTTAGGCTAAATTTTCAAAATTCACTTTATTTAACTTAATTTAAGTTAAATTTCATTCCATGGTTCAATTTCAAATTAACTTTTCTTGCATTCACATTCAAAAATTTAAAACATTGCTTTAATTTACTAATTTTCAAATTTTATAAGTTATCAAACTTATTTTCTCATATTTTCATAAAATACCTAATTGAAAATTTCCAGAGTTTAAACACCTTATTATTATTCATTTCAAACCATTTTGAAATAATATATACATAATTCCCCTTGGAGTCTCAAATCATTCTTTTGGATTTTAAAATTAAAACTAGTTTTACCAAAACAAAACTCCAATGATAGCAATTCCTTTCTTGGAAACCCGAAAATGAACGTCGATGATGCTGCAATCATCACCGAAATTATTTTCCAGTGGCCGAAGTGAGTTCAGTGCTTTTATTACTTTTAAAACCCTTTTAAAAATATTTCCATTCAAAACTATTTTCCAAATAATATCACTATTATTTTCCAAAACTTTGAAAAACCATTTCCAAAATTAACGGGATTTAAATTCCCAAATTTCCAGCTTTTAAATCCTTTATAAATCGTTTATATAAACCATATTTATATAATATACTTCTGAAATTTCATTTATAAATCACATTTATAAATCATATATTTATATAATCTAACTTTGGTTACAATAAATAATTTCTTAATTGTTAATCTTGCTTTTATTATAATATCAACTTTTATTCGACCACAAACGACAAACAACAAATGGTAATAGTTTAACATTATCATTTCCTAACAACCAAGCACACCACATATACCATAATAATTTCTGAAAAATTATTCCTTTATCTATAAAAATAATCAAGGTAAATTATTGCATTTACCCAATTTCCAAAATAATACTATGTCCAATTGCTATGTTCTAATGTTTAGAGAGACCCCTATCAATAAAGTTAATTACTCGTATTGATCGGAATCCATAAGCCACTCAACAAATCAACCAACATAATATAAAATAATTTTTATATCACTAACAAATACACGCTCATATACATATATATACACTCAAACTCATTTTAGGGTGCTACTGACCCTATCTCTAATGAGTTACCCCACTAAAGCCAAGGTTCTCGCTTAATCTGATACTAAATGTAACGAACCAAATTTTTGGTCCTCGAAAATCGATACTAATATGTCCACTATATTACATGCCGAGCAATCGAATGTTGGAAAACCCGACCGTTAGCGAAAAAGAAAGAAGGAAGAAGATAAGAAGAACACTAACAACATAGAATCTCTCAATGGAAAGAATAATCTATAATATACAACAAATCTTTACCAAAAGTCAAATTATAGTATATGTACATACAACATCAATCAGAGTATACTAACCTATTTCAGCCCGGACAGTATAATAGCATGTCCTCACAATTGCTGATAAACACAACAATGAATATAGCGGAAAATAACGATCTACAAGAATACGTCTCTGGGCCTCCAACTCATCTCTTGAACCTCTAAGCATCCAACTAATCTGTACTATACTCAGTCTGATCCGACCGTTATAATAAAATAACACCCGAGTCAGTCCAGAAAACCAGCGTGAGAAAAACACGCCCAACTGGATTTTGAAGTTATATAAAACCTTTTAAATCAAAAGTATCTCGTAAGACCACGCCGCACATAAACACGGACGGGTTTTTACCTTACGATAACTAAAACATTTTTATAGAAATTCCATTTATGTTATAATAATGTCTAGGGGTTAAAGTAAAATATTAAAATAGCTAGAATGCTTTCATCTCGCATTCCAACATGTTTGGTATACAATAAAAATCGTAAAGCCTGTATTAGAGAATGGATTCCAACAAATGACTGGGCTACTGGGGTACCGCCCATCACACTACACCTCTAGAACAATGTACTGAGATCGTACCTAATGACCCTTGCCAACACAGGACCGGCCTATCCCTTGCTGGATAGTATCGAATATGTCATCACCCCGGTTGTTCCCAACCACTTCACTTAGCTCATATGCACAATTGAATCTGGAAATATGAATGGTCATCTAGGAAGGCAATGACATACCCTAAAGGGTGCGACCCACATAGCCCTGTTGCATCTTCCCTGTTTTAGTCATTTCGGATTGATGAGGCTTGAGGCTACGATTACCTTTTAATAAATTTACACTTAGAATGCTCATTGCCCTCCAATGACAATGTGCTGGTAGCATTCATCCTTACAAGTCCGTTCTGGGCCTGAACAAAGCCGAAGGCACTATTCCTACTACATTCATTTTGGAATCACCCTTAGGATTAGTAGCGATTAGCCCTTGCACTTCACATCTCTATCTTCAATTCCATGATCTTCACGATGTCTCCACTTCGAAAACGATTAGTTGGATCGAAGTAGCTTTCGGATAACATATCTGATCCCAGTCTCTTCGAAATAACGTTCGATAATTTCCAATGAACTCAACCCCAGTTCTGTAGGAAATAAATAGCCAAAGATATGATCGGAGATCACCACCTAACCGTTAGTGGACGGATTTCCTTATCATTGTCCTAGAAGAACGAAATGAGATTCATACACACAATACTGCATCATCGGAGATGACCGTGCTATATAACTCACACGTTTCTCCTAGATATTTCCAAAGTTATGTTTGGGTCCATTTTCGATAGTCGGTTATTTAACTATCGAATAACAAACATTAAATCAGGATTTTATTTCATTTGGAAAATCAACATTGGTTCAATATATAAGCAATCACTAGCCTCCTTTAATAAGTCCTTATACGTACAATTTCTTCGTAAATTACTTATATATAAACACCTTTAAAAGATATACTTGCAAATCCCTATATTTCCATATTTAGAAATAGCCATATACTTATCCCAATGGTATAAGTATATCCACAAAATTTAGAAGGGTTTTCTTTTTATTCGATTCTCAAATCGTTTATAATTCCCCTTACAATTCTCCAAGATCGTTTATAAACAATTTTATAAATCTCCGAAAACATTAATAATTCCTTTACCGAGAATTCGGTTACTTATAAACTTCTTGTACAATTCAAAATTATTTATAACTCCTTATGAACCCATATACCATTTATAAACTTCTTTTATAAATCTATAAACCTGCTTCTAAAATTCGTTTATAAATATCTAACCATTTATAAACTCTTTCACCTTGCAAATAACCCTTCTTTAATTCTTCGAACCATTTTATATCTCCTTTATAAAATCTAAGTCTTTCGACTCCATTTTCGGGTCTCGAAAACATTTATAAATAATTTTAATCATTTACCTCAAAACATCACTATATGATAATAATAATTAACAATGAACATTATAAATAAATGGAAATCATTAACTTTAAATATCCTAAAATAATAAATTAATCATTCTAAAATATTGTTTAAGAAATAATAATAATAATAATTAATCTTTACCATTTTATAAATAATAATAATTTATTTTAAAACCTAATTAATAATCCTTATTATTAATTTCAAACCATAATTATTCTTAAATAATTAATCTTTCAATTTATTAAACTTTTTATAAATTCTTAAAACATATTAACTATAAACAAATAACTTTTAAACAATATTAAAATAATTAAATAACTTTAAAATAATATTAATATGATTATACGACTTTAAAACAATTTTAATATAATTAAATAACGTTTAAAAGAATATTATTATAATTAGACAACCTTAAAGTAATATTTATAATTTAATAACTTAAAACAATATTAATATATTTAATTAACTTAAAAACAATATTAATATATTTTGTTAACTTAAATAATCTTCAAACAACATGTTTCTGAAACCCAATTTTGGATTTAAAAATTGTTTCCTATCTCAAAACCCAATTCTGACTTAAACAATAATATATGCTATTTTTAAAATACTAATTTAAGGCCAATAGCCACCCAACACTTAACAAATATCGATATTAATTTTCTTTCATTACTAGGTTTTATTTTCAAACATATAACGATGTTATAACCACAGTATCCACAATCATATTTATTACTCAATAATCAATATAAAAGAAATATTATTGAAACAATATAATTCAATAATAGCGAGAAATCTCGTTGGATCCCTCAACATGTTTCCCCGTACATCACAAATGTTATAAAATCATAAAATATAAATCAACCACTTCGAGGCGGGATTCATATACAAAGGATCATCCTCTCCAATAGGTGGGAATATTTAATCCAACTTATATAAATATAATAATTCATCCAAACATTCATCCAACAATTTTTATCAACTATATATTATACTAGTTAACTAAAAAGGTGAGTTTAACTCATCGAAATTTCCTGTTGTCGCCGAAGCGTTCCAGGTTGGAACTAAAATCGAACGTTGTCTGATTTCAGCCCAATTTTCAATAGTCTCCAAATTCATCCAAACTAGCTCCATCGTGAAGCTTTCATCATCACGAGCGCAACACAAAAATTTCGTCTCGATCGAACCTCGTATGAAGGAGTTATGAATTTTATAAGTTATCGATACATTTTAAATAAAATAAAATAAAATAATACAACTTTAGCAAAATTATGAATTTTCCCTACCCTTCTTCCCCAATCCCTCTTCTCTCCCATATGCATGATGATATGCACACGACCGTGCACGACTGTCCCCCTCTCCTTTTCATCTCTCCATGAAACGACACGAGACCACCTTCATCCATCCTCAATTCACGAGAGCTTCCCATCCCACCCATCATCATCAAGCTCGGCCGAGGAGTGGTCATCGCAACCCGCTTCCATCGTTCAACAAGGCACTATGCACACGCGATAGTTTTTATCACCAAATCCACGAAATTTCGGCGCAAGTGGCTAATCGATGTCGCGAACTCGAATACGCCATCTAATTCAATGATCGAAGCTTCAATCAACGGGAAATCCAAACCCTAGCTACCAATACCAATTCGACTTCACTGTTGTACTCCACAAACTTGTGTCGTACCTCCAATTAAGCATATCAGGTCGAAGCTCTCACCAAAACAAGATTTTTAAAGCTCATTCCAGATTTTTTTATTGAGTAGATCTTGTAATATAAATTTTTGAATGTCTTCCTTTTCTTTTCTTTTTTTCCTTATTGACCACGTTTATATAGCCGAGGGAAGGAAAATATTGTAGAGGGGGTGTGGCTTGTACAGTGTATGGTCATATCAAATGGTGAAGGGTTATGGTTGAGGTAATGATACATGGGTGTGTGGTGAAGTCAATATATATATATATATATATAATTTAAATTCAAAATATCTAGCTATATAATTTTGAACTCCAATCGAGACGTGATGCCTGACATTCTATATGTTATACCCTTATTTCGAACGCAATGGAACTTGTTTCGAGACCTAATTTGATCGTATGCAGAAGATAACCTTTTGACTCCAATTATTATTACATTTTCGACATTAATTTCAACGCGTTTCGATCTCGCATGGCCAAACGGTACATCTGATCGCTACGAAATTTGATGGCATATTATAATTCATTATTACGGATCCAGTGACACTAGTTTCGTCGAAATCCAAGACAGTGCCCTGGGAGGCTATTTTCACTCGTTAATTAAAACGAGTTATTTTTAAAATCAGTTAAATAAATTTTTAAATCAGATTCAAAAGTTTTATTACCTTCATTTTTATTAATAGAATTTAAATAAGCTTTGAAATTATTTTTATCTAACTTAAAACTCAAGATTCGATTATTTAACCAATTTCAATTATTACATTTAATAATTAAATTATTTAATAAATCACTATTTTTGAAATTCAAGTTATTTAATCTATGAAATTAACCTTTCAATATTTAAAATTAATTAAATATTCAGATAACTAAAATTCTAGGTCGTTAATCATATTTAAAAGTTTTATTACCTTCATTCTTATTAATAGAATTTAAATAAGCTTTGAAATTATTTTTATCTAACTTAAAACTCAAGATTCCATTATTTAACCAATTTCAATTATTAAATTTAACAATTAAATTATCCAATAAATCACTGTTTTTGAAATTCAAGTTATTTAATCTATGAAATTAACCTTTCAATATTTAAGACTAATTAAATATTCCAAACTCAAATAACTAAAATTCTGGGTCGTTACATATTTCAATGATCGAATTCCTAGATCCATCTTGCAACTTTTGGTGTAGTGCTACATCTAACATAAGGAGTTTCTTGTTGTAATCAGTCATATTGAATAGGCGATCTTGCATTATGGTTTTCTTCTTTTTTCGAATGAACTAATTTCATATATGTTTCGTACATTACGAATCACGACTATTCACAATACAACATTTATATATGATCGAATATGGATCAAAATATCATATTCTTGTATTGCTTAAGAATTCAAAACTCATAGAAGACAATACATAGTCTTAAGAAAATAAACAACTAAGTGACCAAGGCACGAGTGTATTTGGTAGTTGTATAAATTGGCTCTTACATGAGCCTTAAAGCGACAACGTGTCAAAATATTTTTCTGCTAGTATAATTTATATTGTTTATCAGTCTTAATTAAGTTCATTTGTATATATTTTAAATGTTTTACCAATTATACTAGTTGCACAAATTTACGAAGGAGATTATTTTAACTATAGCATATATTCTTATAATATTATAAATGTTAAATGTATTCATTTCGTTTTTCTAAAAAGGCTCCCACTAGATTTTTATGTTTCTCAAAACCTAAAGAGAAAACATATTGGTCGTTTGATTTCTCTAGTGGGTGTTAGGACTCGCTTGCCTTCAGATTCTAACCATGAGGCAACATAATAAACCATAGGCCCACATGTGATGGGTAACACCATATCAGTTGTATTGTATATAACTCCTAACGCGCGGTCTTTATCTTAATCTTATCTCGACCTTAAGGAAACTCGACAAATCAAAAAAGGTTATTCACTATTACCCATCATTTCACGACAACCTAAGGATAACGCATGTACCTTAAGGAAACTCAACAAATACGTGCATGCATCTTACTTCGTATAGTCAATATATTAATAGTACCAAATACAACATCACTAGCTTGAGGAAACTCACAACTAAAGAGTATGCAAGTAATCTATTATATAAATGGTAGATAATTAATATGAAGGATTGATAATCTTTAATATATATACTTTGAGTGATATCGATTTAGGAAACAATGTATTTCTTATGAAATTCCTCGTATGCTCATTCCTTAAACCTAAGTTGGGTTTCTTACAGTTCCACTTATATTATACATTCATATCATATAAGTTTAATTTATATATAATCTCATTTAATTTAACTAACTTATATAATATTTTTATGTATATTATTAATCAAATCTTATTCGATTAATTTTAATTTACTAATTTAATTAATAGATCAACCAAATCATCTTAAAATTCAAAATTTTATTTTATTCATCCTAAACAATTTTAAGATGAATATTAAATATAATGTTTATAATTATATATATATTTAGTAATTAACATTTAATTAATATATTTATCAACTAAATATTCATTTAATTAAATAATTTTTAATAAATTCAAAATTTTAAGTTATTATTTACCTTAAAATTTCAGGATAAATGTACATATATATACATATATCATTATATAAGTTTTATTTTAATCAATTAACTTTCAATCAATTATTTATTTAATTAATATAATTTTTGAAATTATCAAATTTATTTTCAGAACAAATTTGAAATTATTTTATAACGTTTATAAAAATTCATTTTATATTTCAAACTATACCTTTTAAATTTAAAATACGAGTTAAATTTTCAAGCTAAATTTTGAAAATTAGCCCAAGGCCTAAAATCAATTTGGGCTTTTAAATGGGGATAACCTTTGGGCTTACATGAAGCCAGACCATTAGCTATGTAGGTTGAGTACTTGATTATCCAAACCCAACCTTAGAGACTACCTTTTTGGACATCCAACTAAATGAGTATGTTTTAATAAGTTAAACCTTATTCCTAATTTACATCGCATAGACCATTAAGGCTATGACACCATTGAAGAAACCGTGTTAGTCGGAAGTGGGGTAAAGAGTGAATTTGAAAAAAAAATCCATTTTGGATCTTTGTTAGGCCTATGAAGTCTAACTGATTTTAGACCAAATCTAAAATTTATTTTAAATAAAATCTTAGTTTTATTTAATTTGTTTAAAATGGAGTTTTAATTTATTTTTAATTAAATATATTATAATAAGTGTTTCAAATACACTCATATATGTATAATGCACGTGCAACATATAAATAGTGTGTGGTTAAAGTGTACATTTTTAAGTGTTGGGATTTCATCGCAACAAAAACATTTGCCCCTTATGTATTCCTTTGTTGTCCTTAGCTTTATTTTGAAATTATATAAAATAATTATATATATACATGGTTTACTCATATATATAATATGTAATAAAATTAAAATAACCAATCAACAACAGTTTACATATTTAATATTTATATATACATATATAATATGTTATAAAGTTATATTTATATATATAATATGTTATTATATGTTATAAAAATATTTTAACTAATCAACAATAGTTTATATATAATATGTTATAAAGCTAATAATATGATAATTAGTGATTTTAAGTAGGCATTTAAAAAGAGGAAAAGGTGGAGGCCTTTTCTCCTTCCCTTTACTCGTTCATTTAATACCACTAGTGCGAATCCATGCTAAACACGCGGATTAAAACTGCTTTTTTGTAATTTTTAATGAAACTCTATTGTTATGTATTTTGTTGGTGAACAGAATTTAAAATTCAAACATCAACATCGTATCATGGATAGTTAAAGTTCATGAACAAATATCCCTTCAACTTGTGCAACAAGTGTCAAAATATCCCCTTGCATGAAGAACAAAAAAAAGAGAACACGGTTGATTTGGGAACATTGTTATTGAAATAAGATTTATCTATTCTGAGGAACCATATTATTTTAATCCATAGTTCCATACCGGAAAGAACATTCCTGCATAAATTTAGTTGGAATTTGTACTTTTATGTTTGCTGCTTTATTCACGGTCCAACTTTACTTAAGGCCCCACATTGATGTATTAGAAAGTCTAAAAAATTGAGGCCAATGACCTATATAGGAATAAGAAGTACAATGAAAAAACTGCTCCAGTAAGTGCAATCAAGAAAATGTTCTTTTCAAATCTTTCATGTGATTTAGAGACACACATGAAGAGTTTAAATGCAGGTGCTCCAGTAAGTGCAGACATTCAACAAGGTATGCATAATGAAAAGAATTTTAATTCCTCTTAGAATTTGCAAGAAAAAACTGCTGAAATGTCTGGGGTAGCTCTTCCAAATACATCCATCCTATAATTGCAGAGACTATTGTGTTGAAAAATACCGCTCAAGCAAAAGAAATGGGAGACAGTATGAATGTTGATTCTTGTCCTTTAAAAATCTAGATTTATCTGCATATCCAGCAAACACTGGCATTGCTTTTCTACCATGTTCACTTACTCCTCAGAATAGGAAGTCATTATCTGAAATATCCTTCCAAATAGCAGTAAATGTAGTGTCTTCCTTATCATCTGCAAGTAAAAGCAAGAAAAAGAGGAAAAAAACCAAAACCAAAATTAAAAGTTTAAATGATATTGTGATATCCTGGAATTTTTGGCAATATCAATTTAATAATCTATATTAAAAATTAAATTGATTTGATAATTTTTGTTAATAAAATTTGAATCAATTTATTAATCTTCTTTTAATAAACATTTAAATTGTGAATTTATCTTTTAAAAGCTAATAAATTATTTTCTATTTATAATGTGTATAATTTTGTATATATTGTAAATAGATAAGCTTTGTTTTAAATTTAATAAATAAAGGCATGTTTTCTAATTTTAATATTTTTGGTAATTTGGAAATTTGGTTTAATTTAATATTAAATAAATAACCATATGATTTTAAAATACTCAAGATAAAAGTTTATTGTTTAAAATGATTTTAGTTTAAGTTTAAATTTAAACAAAAAAAAAGTTGTTTTGTTCTTTTTAAATATAGCTTGATAAAATAAGTAGTTTATTAATAAAGAGATAATATCTTTTATAAATTATGTTAATTTAATAATGAGTTATTTTTAAAACAATATTAATAATATAATGTCTTTACAAATGGATTTTAATATAAATAGAAAGTGTTATTTCAAATTTATTTAAATACATATATATGTGTATTTTGGAGAAAGCTTTGATTTGAAAATTTAAAATAAAGTCTTTCAAAAATATTTAAAATAAAATAAATCTTATAAATTAAGTAATAAACCAATACAAAGGACTAAAACAATTTTATAATATGTATGTAAAGTACAAAAGTAAGTAAAGTAAAAAGAAAAATAAGTAGCATTCAAATAACAAAGACTAAAAGCAAACCAGGCTTTGTATAATTTGAATGTAGCCTGTAAGGTAGTATGCAAGACAAATAAGATAAGTATGAAACAAGACAAAAATTATATATGCACATATAATATCTCTAAACAAAGTAAAAGCATAAGTAGGCAAGTAAATTATATATGTTTGTAGTTGTAAATATATGTTGCAGGCAAGAAATCATATTGTACATACGAATAAGAATGGGATTTATGCAAAGAATTAAGTCAAACAAATAAAAACATATGCAAGATTGTACATACAAGAATAAAGAAATGGTTTGTGTAAACATGATAAGGTACCAAAGCATTAAATACTATCATCACTAGTACACAACATAAGATCATTTCAGCTTCCATAGAGAGAAAAAAATCTCTGACTAAAAAATGTACCGGTTTAAACAAAGCTTGTATACTTGCTCTATTTATCAATCTTCTTTTCTTCTTTTCGTTCATAAAATTTAGCATACCAGAGAGTTATCAAATCTGTAATTATCTCCTCTAAAACAAATGAAAACCAAAGCCTGCATTTTTCTTCAACCTGAGATTTAATCAAAGTAGGAACCTTTCTATTTTCAAAAGACTGAGTCATCTCTACAACAAGTTTCCAGATCATAACATCTAGTTTTCAAAAATCAAAGAAGCATTTTTCAGATCTTAGCATGCAGTTTTTAAATCAAAGGCATATTCCAGTAATTCAAGTTTTCAAAAGCTATTTCAAAAAGGCTCTGTCTTTCAAACTGGTGAGTAAACTTTTAAATTTAAAAATAGTTTTAAAACAAAATTTTACTTGATGCCTGTGATAAATTTATATGGAATGTTATAGTATATTTGCATGAATGTTCTTTGCTCTGTAAATATGAATAAATGGCTCTGTGAATATGAATATCTATGCCTGTATGTATATATTTGGATTCTGTGATGATCTCTGTCCAAACAGCAAAACAAAAACAAAAATTCAAATATCCTATTACACTCAAATTTAGGTCTTGATCTTTGAATAAAAATGATGATGGTAGTGTAATATAAATTTTAAAAATAGATTCAGGAATTTGTACTAAGTAATTATCTCAAAATTTATAAAAAGACAGTGAACCTTTGAAATTGGGAAAAATCAAATGTCTTAAATTCATGAATTGAATCCATGATTAGATTTGTGATAGTAAATGTTGAATTTAGGAATTTAAAACAAAATTTTTAGGCAAGTATTTGATGAGTTATCTCGAGATGAACGGGATTTGGGTTTCGATCGAATTCTAGTGATCGACGTGGTGGAATCGGATGATTTTTTGGTTGAAGGTGGCTGAAGTGTTGACGGTCACGGGAAAAATAGTTGTGGATTTTATCATCGGTCGTGGTGGCCAAGCAGCGTTGATGTAGGGTTTCTATGGCGAGTTTGGTCGTTGGAGTTGTCGAGGCTGGTACGCCATCGACGATGCACCAGAGGCGATCGCGATAGGGGGAAGGGGTTCATCGGAGTGTGGCGATGCTTCGGTGAGGTCGGCATGGGTTCCGATGATCGGAGGCGTCGGCAATTGGAAGTATTTCCGATCTGGTATGGTTCCAGTTTTTACTGAGAGGCTCGATTTCGATTTTGTTGACGTTTTCGACGATCTGGGTGGCCAGGTGGGTTAAGACGATGGTCATCGACTTGGGGAGGCTAGCGGCGTCGATCGGCGGTGGCCAGAGTGAATGTGCACGTGCACGTTTGGGATAGTCTGGGTTTGGCTGTGGTTTTGAGTTTTGGAGAAGAGAGAGGGGACTCGGGGTTGTTCTTGTGTGGATGAGTGGGCGACTCGAAGTAGGTGAGTGTTTGAGAGGAACTCGGGGAAGACACGGGGTGTTTGAGGGGTAGGCTCGGGTTAGGATTTGTTGCGAGCCTGGTTATCAAAATTTAAAATATAACATATTCAAGTTTTTAAAATTTAAAGGTGAAAACATGTTCTGGTTTGAAAAGGAGAACTTGTAACATTTTTGAAAGTAGAGAAAACCAAAGTTTTAAAAGTAAAGAAAATGTTTAACAAGTTTCATAGTTAAAAACAAATAAAACAAGTTTTCCCAAAAATTAAAATATTATACAAAGTTCCAAAAACAAAGTATTTAAAGGTTTTTAAGTTATTTAAATAATTTATTTAAAAAGGGAAATGTTTTAAACAAGTTTTGAAGATTTTGAAAGTAATTTAGTTTTCAAAGGAATGTGTAATTAAGTTTTTCAAAATAGGAATTTATTTAAACAAGTTTGAACAAGTTTCAAAGATTTTTAATAGTTAAATTTAATGTTTAAATTATTTTGTTCTAAAGAAAATTTTATATAATTGATTTGCAAAATGTTTTCAAATGGAAGTTTAATGATAATAATCAAAGGATAACTAATAAAGGTAATTAATGTAAAGAACAATTACTTAATGGAAGTAATTAAGAGATAAGTTAATTACTGAATGTAATTAATTGAGAATTAATTAATGATGTAATTAATTAAAAGATAATTACTTAGTGTAAGTAATTAATGTGTAATTACTAAATGTAATTAATTTAAGAGGATAATTATTTTATGGAAGTAATTAAGGAAAGTAATGAAGGATTAATTACTTAGATAATTAATTAAGGTCAATCAATTAGTTTAGAGTTAAGTAATGAATGTAATTAATTAAGATTAATTAATTAATGTGATTAATTAATGAATAATTAATGAAGATAATTAATAAAGAGAAAATTACTTAATGAAGTAATTAGTGGTTAATTAATGAAGGTAATTTGAGGGTAATTACTTAATAGAAGTAATTTGAGGTTAATTAGTGGAAGTAATTAAGAATTAATTACTTGGTGTAATTAATTAAAGAAATAATTAATAAAACTTTATTTAGAAGTTAATTAAGTAATAAATTAAGGGTAATTAATTACTGAATGTGGTCAATCAAGAGTGATTAATAAATTGTGTTTAATGGAAAATTAATTACTTAATATAATTAATTTAAATGGAATAATTAATTAAAAATGTAATTAGGGATCATTAATTATATAATTAATGATGTAATTAAGGGTTGATTAATTAAGATTAATTAATCAATAATAAGTTATTATAGAGAAATTAATTAATGTAATTAATTATGGTTAATTAAATAATAGAATAATTAAAGGTTAATTACTGTAAATGGTTAAGGATAATTAATTTGTGAATTAATTAAGGGCTAATTACTTGAATGTAATTAAAAGATAATAAATCAAGGATGATTATTTGAAATGAATATTTAGAGGATGATTAATTAATTGATTTGAATTAATTAATGGTTAAGTAAGCGGGATTTATAGAATGAAGTAATTAATTTAATTTATTTTAAATTAATTAGAGATGCAAGTAATTAATTTAATTCATTTTAAATTAATTATAAATGGTGTGATTATTAATCCTTGCTTATGTATGGATGGATGACGTTGATTTCCTTGAATGGTTTGAGATCTCAGATAGATGATGCTGTGTGAAATGGATGCTTTGATTATTCTGTTTGGGATAATAATATGGATTATCTGTTTATGATGATAATGTTGATTATCTATTGTGATATTGTGAATTATCTATCTGTGAGTATATAGATAATATTGAATTGAATTGTTTTAACTTTAAAACAACTTGGCCTTAAAAGATGGCGATTTGGATTTCGATGAGACCGGGATCGGGTTTCCAGATTTGGATATCTGAATACCACATCGATCCAAATTAACGATAGGTCGTGAATCTCAAGTGAAGATGAAGATTCAGAATGCAAGGGTTATTGTCGTTAACTCTGAGGGTGATTCCAAAATGAGTGTAACGAGATAATGCCTTCGGTTTCGTTCGAACCCGGAACGAACTTGTATGGATTGAATGCTTTCAGAACATCGTCAGGTGGACGATGAGCATTCTAAGAGATGTGTTCTCTAAAGGTAATCGTAGCCTCAAGCCTCATCAAACGGGAATGGCTAAAACAGGGGAGGTGCAGCAAGGTTAGTGGGTAGAACCCAAGTAGGACAAGATTTCCCCTGTCTAGAGGTCCCTTCTTATTATTCGGCTGTGTGGGCAGTTGATTGCAACAACTGCTGGGGTGTCTTGTTCGGGAATTATCCAATAAGGGATGGTTCCGGCTTTGTGTTGCAAGGGAGTGGGCATACTCCTCGGTACGGTGATCTAGGCCACGTACTGTGACGGGCGGTACCCCAGTAGCCCTGCCATTGTATGGAATCCAATCTCCAATAAGCGCCGTACGATTTAGTTGTGCCCAACTATGTTGGAACGCGAGATGTAAGCTTTCCAGTTATTTCTGTATTTTATTTGAAAACCCTAGACACTATTATAATATCACTGGATTTCCTATCAAATGTTTGGTTAGCGTAAGGTAAAAACTTTTCCATGTTTATCTGTGGGAAGTCTTACGTGATACCCTTGTTTTCAAAAGGTTTTTAAAATTAAGCAACTTTAACCGTTTACTCATACCAGATCCATGTCTGACCCGAAGTTTATTTCTGTTTTCTTAAACTCTTGGGTACTCAAATTTTTACGAGTACCCAAGGGATTCAGGTTAGCTTTGACGATTTATGGAGGAGCAATGGAGTAGGAGGCTTCAGCGTTATAGATATATAGTTTTCCGCTGTGTTGGTATCTCAGTGTTGTATTTGAGTTGTATCGAGTTGTATTAACTAGACAGGTGTTTATAACTGTCTAGTATGTGATGTATTATCTGTGTAACGCTGATTGATGTTGTATACTATGTAATAATTATGTGATTGATATAATTTATTCGTTCCGCTGTGAGATTCTGATGTTGTTTAGTTCTTTCTTCTCTATCTTTTCTCTTTTCTATCCCTTTCTTTCTTATAGATGATGCGACTTTCTGGTGATAGAAGGTCGAGTCATCACAGATATCACTTCTGCATAGCAAGTAGAGGATGTTGTAGACAAGGAGTTCAGAGAAGAGTATATATCCAAGAATGAAAAATGGGAGAAGCTACTAAAGGATAAAATAATTCAACATGTTAGAGGAAAGGGAAAAAGCTGGAGGTGCATGAGGATGAGGATAGTTATAGTGATTCATTATAGCTACCAACATATCCTTTGAGTATCCTTTACAATTTTGCCATACTTTATTATAATTATGTCGATTACTGCTTGGAATGTTAGAGGGTTTAATTCTCCTATAAGAAAATTGGATGTTTCAAATTTAATTTTTGTTGAAAAACCAAGTATCATTGGTTTGCTAGAGCATAAATTGGATAACACAAAAATTGAAGATTATCATACTAGGCGTCTCTCCAGTTGGAAAATTATTAATAATAATCAGTTGAGGGGTAATGGCAGAATTTTGATATTATCGGATGATAATATTTAGAATCTAGTTAGTCACATATTAAATTTTATAGAATCATCTTGAGCAATTAAATAAAAAAAATTCACTTTTTTGGATTATATTAGGCAACTTTAACACAACCATGCATGCATTTGATAAAAGGGGAGGCATACCAGTCCCATTCAAAAAATTGGAATTTATTAACAATTTCTTTCTAAGGACTGGTATTGTTGAAGCTAACTTAATAGGTAATAGATTCACATGGAAGTCAGGAAAGTATAGAAATATACATTGCAAGCTTGATGGAATTTTAATAAATCAAAATTTTATATGTTTGTTTCCTAATTTCAAATGTTTTGCTTTACCTCAAGCTACAAGTGATCACACCCCTGTCCAAATTTCTTTCACTGAAAACTTGTTATGAAAGAAGAATGCCTCATTCAGATTCATGAATGGATGGTTTTTTTAGGAAAATTACAAAGAAGTCGTTAATAAATGCTTGTCATTTAAAATACAGAGCACTGCCCAATTTAAAATTTTCAAATTTTTGCAAATTGCTAAGGGGTATATTAAAAGATGGAATAATAATAGAAGCAAAAATGAGATTAAGCAAGCTAGAGCAGATTGTGAGAAATTTCAGAATGCTCTTGATAATGATTGCTCAGACAGTAGTATTATTAACAGTTTTTTCAAGCATAAAATAAGCTTATCTCTTCCCTTCATGTGCATTCAGTTAATTTAAGGAAAAGCCCAAAGTTGACTAGCTAACCAATAGGGATGAAGCTAGTAAAAAAATTTATGCCAGAACATCTAGTAGGAAAAATAGAAATGTCATTAGTAAACTTATTGATGTAAAAAGGAATGTTTTAAAAGATATAAATGAGACAGAGAGGAAAGCCATTAATTATTTCTCAGATTTATATAACACAAATGAGTATGTGGATAAATTTCCAAATATCAACACTAAATTTTAGTTAAAAGAAAGTAGTCAGGAACTTCTTTTAGCTCATGGCAGTTTATTGGATATAAAAATCATTATTTTTAATGCTAACATTGACAAAAGTCCAGGTCCTTATGGATTTGGAGCAATGTTTTACAAAACTCATTGACCACATATTAGTAGTAGTATTTTTGAGGTTATTTCTGAATTTTTTAAGACAAGGAAAATTTTAAAATCTTTCAATCATACTTTCATAACCCTTGTTCCAAAAGTTCACAATCCTTTTGGGCTGGAAGATTATAGACCCATATCTTGTTGTAACTTCATATATAAAATCATATCTACTATTTTATGCAATAGAATTAAAGTGTTTTTTAAAATTTTAATTTCTGAAAACCGGTGTGCTTTTATCCTGGCAGGCTTATTGCTGAAAACGCCCTTCTTGCTCATGAACAAATTAGAAACTTTAACAATAAATATAAAAATCTTATGTGTGTTAAAGTTGATTTACACAAAGAATTTGATAAAATAAATAGGCACTTTATAATACACATGATGAAACAAATGGGGTTTAATGGAAAATTTCGTACTTATAAAAGAATGTATTGATAATGTATCATACTCAGTAATGATTAATGGCTCCCCAAAAGGATTTATTCATAGCAATAGGGAATTAGACAAGGAGATCCACTTTCTCCTTATCTATTTACTATTGTTATGGAATATTTCTCTTATTTAATTGAAATTTAGCAAAGTGAGGGGAATATTAAAGCTATAAATAGAGTTAGGCCTTCCATTACTCATCTTTTATATGATGATTTACTTTTTTTACTAATGCAGATGCTAAAAGTGCTGGTTCTATTACAAAGATTTTAAAAAAATTGGATATTTTTGCTGGTTTAAAAGTCAATGAATGCAAAATCAAAATATATTTCAACAAAGGGTGCTTCTGCAAGGAGGAAATTTTAAGCATTATAAAATTTAAGGAAGGTTGTTTGCCAGTCAAGTATTTGGGCCTGCCTTTAAGTATGAACCAGTTAAATGATAGAGATTGCTCAAGGTTGTGTGACATTATTCAAGGCAGACTTGAAGGGTGGTCTAGCAAAATTTTATCTCTAGCTGGTAGACTAGAACTCACTCATATTGTCATCATAGCAATTATAATTTATTGGATACAAACTCATAATATTCCAGCAAAAGCAATTTGCAAAATTGAGAAAAATGTGTGCAAACTTTATTTGGAAAGGTAAACATCATAAAATTGCTTGGGAAAAAGTTTGCATGCCTAGAAGAGCAGGTGGCTTAGGTCTAAGAAATATCAGAGACTTAAGGGAAGTAGCAAAATACAAGTTATTCTAGAAATTTATAGAAGGAAAATCTCTTTGGGCTAGATGGATGAGAGAAAAATATCTTAAAAATAAAAATTTCTGGACTGCAAATGTTAAAAGCCATCATTCCTTCACATGGAAAAATATTCTTAGCTGTAAGGAGAATGGAAAAAAACTTTTGGAAAGGAAGTTGAAGGATGGTAGTCTAACCAGCTTATGGGTTTGACCCATGGATTTTTGGAAAATATTTTATTGATTTGCTTGGTTGGAACAACATGTATTTATTAGGGGGTGCTAATGATAAAGTTCAAAGTATTATTCAAAATCAATGCTGGAATGCAAGCAATCAACAAGCTGTATATATTTTCAGGTCAGCAACTGATAAAATCACAATATATCAAAACCTTCAAAGAGACACATGGATTTGGAAACTGAGCTCTAAAAAAACTTTTCTTTCAAAAAAGTGTGGAAATTCATAAAGGGTGAAGAAACTAAAGTCAATTGGCACAAAGTCATTTGGAACAAATCAAATTGCCCAAAAATGTCTCACTGTTCTTATTTTACCATTCTCAACACGCTTCCCAAAAAGATAGATGTGCCAAATGGACTAAAAATGCAGAAAGCAAATGTCTACTCTGCATAAATGATGTGGAAAATGAAGACCGTCTTTTCTTTGACTGCTCTTTTTCAAAATATGTTTGGTTTATTGCTAAATGTTTTAAGAATTAATCAGCAGCAATCCATTCAAAGCATAGAGAAAGCACTCAATTAGAATAACTTCAACCCCAAATCAAAGGAATTTAAAAGAGCTTCCATAATGTTAACCACTGTTATATATCATATTTAGAGAGAAAGAAATCAAAGGCTGCATCATAATATAGAGAAAAGTAGCATTCAATTATGGAGAAATATATATTTAGATTTCCAGATTCTCATTAGAAAAACAAACAAGCATCATGAATGCACTGAAACGGCTAATTCTGATTTTAATAAGCTTGATAATTATGAGTATAGAGTTGAAGATTTCTTACAAAAGGGGGAACTTACTACTGATATTCCCCAAAGTAGTCACAGTTGCAACTGCCATTGTCACATTTATGCTTATAGTAAGGCAAAGCCATCTTTAGGTCAAGACAGTAGTTCCTCGGGCTATCTTCCTGGAGGCGGCCATTTCAGAACTATAGACAAAATTGGATTCTACAAGGGAAGTATACATAATTGTATTTGCTTTCACTGAGAATTGAACTCAAGGAGCTTCAGCTTCTTCCACTTAATATTCTTCCTAACAGCATCGTTCATTGCTTGGAAAGAATGCCTCCCAAGCAGAAGAAAGATGTTAACAAAGGGAAAAACATCGCATCCAGCAGTCTTCCAGATCCAGCGGTCACGGATCAAGTAAATCGTCCTCCTCAAACAGCAGTACCAAATGAAGGACAGGCTAATCCGACCGCTCCTGCCGCAGAACAGCCCGCAACAATTACTAGGGCAGATCTAGACAGGGTTGTGGTTGAAGTAACTAACCGCTTCACGTCCCAGCAGGAAGCCTTGGTGGACCATCTCATGTCACGCTTAAGGGATGCTGAAGAGTCCAACCGCAACACTGAATCATGGGGTGAGTCCCAGTCTGGAGGATCTCAGAGACAACAAAGATCTTCCTTCTTCGAAGGAGCTAACGGCAGAAGCAGCCAGGGTAGGAGCCGAGATCGAGCACAGCCCGAAGTTAGGCCTGAGGAAACGCTTGGAACCGAACCCAACGGGGGAGATACCGGGCGGAGGTCAACTGTAGCTGAGCCGGTTGTACTGCCTAACCACGGAAACGCCAGCGGAAGGAGCCGAGCTAGAGTCCAGCCCGAAGTTGGACCCGAGGAAATGCTTAGATCAGAACACAGCAGGGGGAGATCAAGGCAAGGGCCAACTGTAGCTGACCCTAGCATGCTCCCAGAAGACCAAAGGCAGCTACTGGAAAATATGAGGAATGATAGACGATACCATCCCTACAGGTCATCTGGACGAAATCAATCCCACAGAACAGAACCGAACTCGTTTCTATCTGCTCCAAATTCTGATGAAAGGATGGCACGCTTATTCAGAGAGTGCGTCCAACGGGAGCAAAGAGATCGAGGGATAGGCGCTAGGGTAACTAGCCATTTCGCCCGCAATATCGAAATTGCTATCACCCCCCGAGAATGGAAGATGCCAACAATGGAACCTTACAAAGGAACCTCCGACCCCATTGTACACTTACAGAGATACACACAGCATATGCTCATGAGTGGAGCAACAGAGGGAGTACTATGCAAATGCTTTCCACTATTCTTAGCAGATCTCGCTACCTCCTGGTTCTGTCATTTACCCCAGGGATCCATCAGCTCGTGGGAAATGTTGAAAGAAAAGTTTATCAGTCAGTTCCGCATTCATGTGGAACAACCCAAGGACGCTTACTCCTTATCCAGCATCAAAAAGAAACCTGGAGAGAAACTGCAGCAATACCTAACCCGATTCAATGCCGCAGCGGCCGCAGTCCAAGATGCCGATGAGAAGCTTATCCTAATGGCCCTCTATAGTGGTGTGCATCCGGATACTAAATTTGCTAGAAGGTTGACAAAAGAAAAACCAGCTACTTTACCCGATTTCTTCCACGAAGCCGGGAAATATATGAGGCTTGAGGATGCTGCCGTTGAGGGGCAGTCAGGACAACAAAATAAGGTAACCCACAGCAACACGCCTGCTACGGCAAGGGATGTTCGAAGAAATGATTCCAGAGACAATGCTGGGGCAAGAAGGGAGAAAAGCGCTTATATCGGCCAGGACCGAGGTTCGACACTTACACTCCTTTGAACAATACCGTCAAAAACATCTTCCTTGCCACCCAAGGCGAAGTTAGATACAAACGCCCACCATACAAGAAGGAATCAGATAACGCGCAGAAGACTGGAAAGTTCTGCCACTTCCACGAATCTCATGGGCATGATACCAATGAGTGCCATCATCTCCGGGACTTGATTGAAGAACACATCAGAAGGAAGAAACTGGAACGCTATGTAAAAGGTCAGGACAGGACTCCAGCTCCTACCAATGAGAACCCAAGGCTACCCTCGCCGGAGATCGGCAGAGGAAACCGCAACACTAGCAGCTCTAGTCAAGAGAAGATAGCGGTCCATACCATCTCGGGAGGACCGCACATCGCAGACGGAAGCTGGAAAGAGATGGAAAGATATGGAAAGTCGCTTAGAGATAATAAAGACTGTATAAATTCGGTTATAGAAGAGCGCCACCCGAAGCGGAAAGAAAGTGATGACATCACATTCGGTAAGCGTGACCTAGAAGGAAGGCAATACCCTCACATGGATCCCATGGTTATCTCTGCCCGACTCGGTCCCGCCGAAGTTTACCGAATTCTAGTAGACACTGGTAGCTCAGTAAATATCCTGTTCAAACATGCATTCGACAAAATGAAACTATCAATGAAGGATGTATCTCCCTGCAATAAACCACTACACGGTTTCACTGGAGATGCAAAGATGCCCCTCGGGCAACTGGACCTCTTTGTTGAAGTTGGAAGTCATCCCCGCTCCGTTGTGCGGAAACAGACATTTGTGCTAATAGAAAACCACTCGGCCTACAACGCCTTCTTAGGAAGGCCAGCCTTGTCTGACTTCCAAATTGTCCTAGCCCCATGGTGCCTAAAGGTGAAATTTCCAACGGACAATGGAGTATGGGAAGTAGAAGGAGACCAGGACGTTGCTCGAGACTGCTATGTAACAGAACTTCGCAACAATCTCAGGAAGGATAAAGGGAAGGGTGTAGAGGTTGCCCTCTGCACAAAATGTTTGGAAGCATAGCAACTAAAGAAAGCCCCTCCTCTCCGATATACCAGCGATCCTTTCAATGAATTAGACCCCAGGGACAAAGAGGAGGAGGCCACCGCCGAGCCTGCAAAGGCTATGGAATTTGTATCTGTAGACAAACATGACTCGAGTAGACTATTGAAAATTGGGTCCCAACTAAAAGCAGAGTTGAAGGAGCAACTCATCGACTTTCTCCACCACAACTTGGATGTATTCGCATGGTCACACGCTGACATGACCGAAATCTCCCCCGACGTAGCATGCCACGTACTAAACATCGATCCTACCAAGGCGCCCGTAAAACAAAGAAAGAGAAGTATGGGGGCAGAGCGATCAGCAGCCCTCGATGAAGAAGTAAAGAATCTACTTGCCAATGACTTCATACGAGAAGCCATCTACCCGGAATGGATCGCTAACCCGGTACTGGTAAAGAAGGCTAATGGGAAGTGGCGAACATGCATTGACTTCTCCAACCTAAACGACGCCTGCCCAAAGGATTGCTTCCCACTTCCCCGAATCGACCAACTTGTAGACAGCACAGCCGGGCACGAGCTCTTATCTTTTATGGATGCATACTCAGGATATAACCAAATTCCTATGCATGCTCCCGATCAAGACCACACTAGTTTCATCACTGACCATGGTTTATACTGCTATAAGGTGATGCCTTTCGGACTTAAAAATGCAGGAGCCACCTACCAGCGCCTCGTCAACAAGATGTTTGCCGGGCTAATAGGACAAACTATGGAAGTATATGTGGATGACATGCTGGTAAAGTCAAGGAAAGCCGACGATCACGTAAGCCACCTAGGCGAGATGTTTCAAGTACTTCGCCGGTATGGAATGAAGTTGAATCCTCTAAAATGCTCCTTCGGAGTATCATCAGGAAAGTTCTTGGGATTCATCGTCCATGTTAGAGGGATTGAAGCAAACCCTGAACAAGTCCGAGCGCTAAGGGATATCAAGATACCTTCCACTCGAAAGGAAATGCAAAGCCTGAATGGAAAAGTGGCCGCCCTAAGCCGATTCATCTCCAAAGCAACGGACAAGTGTGTCCCCTTTTTCGAAGCTCTAAAGAAAGACAAAGGAAAGTTCGAATGGACTGACGAATGCTTAACCGCTTTCCTTAACTTAATCGAACACCTCCAGAAACCACCGGTACTCTCGACTCCAAGCGAAGGCGAAGAGTTATACCTATACCTTGCTGTGTCATCTCACACCCTAAGCGCTGCCTTGGTAAGGGAAGACAACCGCACGCAGCGGCCAGTTTACTTCGTAAGTAAGAGGTTAACGGGGGCAGAAGTTAGATACCCTAAATTTGAGAAGCTAGCATACTGTTTACTAATCACATCATGGAAACTACGTCACTACTTCCAGTCCCATTCCATCAAAGTTCTGACCGATCAACCACTAAGGCAGGTACTCCATCGTCCCAACACTTCTGGGCGACTACTTAAATGATGCATTGAACTAAGTTAGTATGATATCACCTATCACCCTCGCACCGCCATCAAGGGACAAGCCATGGATAATTTCATTGCAGAATTCACTACCAACGAAGATAAGGGGCAATTGGAAATAGCAGAAGACATCAAGTGGAATCTCTTTGTGGATGGTGCATCAAACGAACAAGGCTCGGGGGCAGGTGTGGTAATAATCACTCCCAGGGGAAATAAGCTGCACTATGCTATAAGGTTGGAGTTCGCTGCCACCAACAACGATGCAGAGTATGAAGCAGTGATAGCTGGATTAGAACTTGCCTTAGAAATCAGAGCCAATTCTTTGTGTCTTCATAGCGATTCTCAACTTATTGTTAATCAAATACTAGGAGAATTCCAAGCTCGAGAAGAACGACTCATAGCGTATTTAAAGAAGACCAAGTTACTTCTCAGCCGATTGGACCACTACTTAGTCAAACACATCCCTCGGGAAGAGAACCAAGAGGCCGACGAATTGGCAAAGCAAGCAAGTGTGAGAGACAACGCCATCTTCGGAGCAGTAACCATCTCAAAGCAACTGACCCCAAGTTTTGAGCAAGTGAATCTGATAGCTGCAACCGAAGAAGCAACTTGGATGACTCCCATCCGAGACTACTTACAAAGCGGCACACTACCCAACGGGCGTAACGAAGTCAAGAAAATCTTGAGGAAAGCTTCCCGCTACACAATACAAGAAGACATCCTCTATCGATGCGGATTCTCTAACCCGTTATTAAGGTGTGTTGCTGGGAGGGAAGCCAAGGAAATCTTATCCAACATTCATCAGGGAAGCTGCGGAGATCACACCGGAGGGCAAACATTAGCCAAAAAGATACTCCGATATGGATATTTCTGGCCCACCTTAAGCAAGGACGCCTTAGATTTCGTCAAAAAGTGTGACAGATGCCAGAAGTTTGCTAAGATTCCGCGGCTACCAACAACTGAGATTACTCAAATGACCAGCCCTTGGCCCTTTGCAGTATGGGGAATTGACTTAATCGGCGAACTACCGATGGGTCGAGGCGGGGCCAAATATGCTATAGTGGCAGTCGACTATTTCACCAAATGGGTGGAAGCAGAACCCCTAAATAAAGTATCATCAGCGAAAGTTATTAACTTTTTGATCAAAAATGTTCTGTGCAGGTACGGAGTCCCATTCAAAATCATATCAGACAATGGACTTCAGTTTGACAGCGAGGAATTCACCAACTGGTGCCAAGAGCACGAAATTCACAAAAGCTTCTCATCTGTAGCGTATCCCCAGGCAAACGGACAAGTCGAAGTCGTCAACAAAATTCTGAAAACCTTAATAAAAAAGAAACTCGAAAAGTCAAAGGGCGCTTGGGTGCATGAACTCCCTACGGCACTGTGGGCCTATCGCACATCTTTCAGAACCTCGACAGGGCATACTCCTTTCTCTTTGGCATACGGATCAGAGGCTATGCTCCCAGTTGAAACCATCGTGCCTTCCCACCATAGGATCCACTATAACCCAGAAGAGAACGAAGAACTCCTTCACATGTCTTTGGATCTAGTTGAGGAGAGAAGAAATGATGCAATCCTTAAAGCAGCAGCCCACAAGCAAAAAGTGGCAGCACAATACAACTCCAAAGTCAAGCATCGTACCTTACAAGAAGGGGATCTTGTCCTCAAGCGAATCTTCCCTCTCCCCGGAGCACTAGATCCAATCTGGGATGGACCATATGTAATTCATAAAGATCTCCACAATGGAGCTTATATTTTGTCAACAGTGGACGGAGAGGTGTTCCAGAGGGCATGGAACATCCAACACCTCCGTCGATACTTTTCTTAACTTGTACTGCCCATATGAAGTGAATTAACAAAGAGAATCAGTGGACGTAGGCCTTTTCGTGCCGAACCACTTTAAAAAAACATTGTCTCATTTTTAACTTGTTCCTTTATATCTTGGCTGCTTGTTAACTTTATCCTTTTCTGTTGAACAAAATCCTATGCGTATAGCATTTCCACTCAAAGCACTCCACAGCGCAACTTCACCTGGACAAGACCTAACAGGTACTATGCGAATCTATGCCATCGCCAATGAGACACTTTTGCTCTGGCATCCCTCTGCTGCGGGTTAACTCATTGCTCGCGACGGCCCTAAAAGCCAACTGTAATGAGTCGATTATAAGCCACCGAGAAGGCCGATTATAGCCGAGGCAGCTCATTACGGCGTTCGGCTCGCCGGCAACTATGAACCGACTATAAGCCCCAACATATGGTGTGGCCAGCCAGGGGCAGTTCACGGTTGACGATCGGCACCCACGCTAGCCGGCCACAGTAAATCGAATAATACCCACGATTACGGGCCATAATGGCCCGGGTAGTTACTGTGCGCGATCTCGGCTCCGATGTGTCTTAAGTGCGGCTGTGGTAAAAAAGAATTAACTCCCCGCGGAGGCGTAAGATGGGTGACAAATGTCTCCAAGACCCACAGCTAGGGAAAGTGACTACAAAGCCCGTTTGCCACGAACTTAAGCACATCGAAGGCCTTCCGTGATTGGAAGTTTTACTATTTCACATATTTCAATTTTATTTAAGAAACTTTTCTCCTATCCTCTGTAACAATCCCTGAAGTACAGGACACAGAACAAGAGACATTCGCTAATGGAAGCGGACACTCACGGCAAGATACTGGACCGCATTCCATACTCGGTCACACAAGACATTCAAAGCTGCCATCCACCAGCAAAATATAAAGGGCGGTATTTCCTTCTTTCATGAGTAAACACGTGGCTATAATTTATTCACACCTCATGCTAACATTGCAAGTCATGAAATTATGTTTTAAACAAGAACCTAACATCAAACACAGTTTAATTACAAGAATATGCATAGCTATATTTCTCATACAACATGTCAAAATAGCAAAAACATTCAAAAGACAACAGAATCAGCTTAAGTTAAAGAATTACACGTCAAGAATAGAGCTATTTATTACAAGTAGCAATAATTACAACCTAAGAGTTACGTTACTGTTTTAAGACTAACATATACGACAATGTCAAGTCTACAAAAAGATATCCAGGTCTAATCAAGGAGCCGGCTGCGTCGGAGTCTTATCATTGTCCTGATGCCCGCCTGTCCGATTAGAGAAAGAATCCATTAGTGATAAGCAACCAAGTTAACGGAAAGACTAGAAAGGAAAACTTACCAACATCTGCTCCTTGATCATCGTGATCATCATCCTCTACTTGCACACCTGCCTCCTCAGCTGCAAGCAACCGCATGCCCTCCTTCACCGCCACCTTCTCCTCCTTGGTAAACTGGGCGGTAACCACATCCATCCTGAAGGCCACACCACCCTCCTTATCCGCATCAGCCCTAGCCTCCTCCAAAGCCCGAAGATAAACCCTAGCCATGACCCGGGGATAATCGTCCATCCAAGAGAGGTTGCCCTGCTTCCAAGTACGGAAGTACATATCCTGGAGCATTTCGTCCATCATCCCCTCGTTCTCCTCAAGCTCCCTCGTCCGGGCCTCGGAAGCCGACAACCTTACAACAGCAGCATCTCTCTCCAATTGGTATCTCGAGCAGTCAGCCTGAAGGGATTTCCGCATCGCCTCCATCTCCTCCTTCAACTTGGCTTGAGCAAGCTCTGCGGCCTCAAGCTTCCCAGATAACTCCTCTACCTGCTCAAGATCCGCTTTCCGAACCTCATCCACCATGGCAATGGCCATATCAATCTGTTCCTTGCAAATAGCCTCCATTTTCAGCAGTTCGGCCCGGCTGGCCTCTTCCATAGTTTTCTTTAGTCGTCCGGAGGCGGCCTCGTGCTGAGAGATCTGGATGGCATGATCGGCAAGTTGCTTGGCCTGGTCGGAAACCACTAACCGCAGTCTTATGTTGGCACTCCCAATTTCCTCCCCGGCCTTGACCAGTCGGGCATGATGCCTTATCAACTTCCTGGACTCCTCAGCAACCCGGTCGATGTTTGCCTTAGCTTCGTCCCCCATAGCGACAATTCGAGTAGTAAGCAAATCAAGGTCCAGGGACTTGGCCTCATCAAGCACCCTTACCATAGGATTGCGAGGAAGAAGGTGCTCACCAGTAACCTCATCAATAGAGATGTCATGAGATGCCGGATCTAGGTCCGGATGACCCGCAAACGGATTGCGTGCTAAGCCAGGATGATCTATTGGGATGACGGTTGGATTCTTAGACGGATAGGGGAGGGCATAAGCTCGGTATCCTCCTCTGTAATGTCGTGAATAGGCTGGAGTGGGGCCGAGGGTCCAAGAAGAGGTCCAGACGAAGATCGACGCCTCTTCCTCTTCTGTATATCTTCTTCGATAACTCCAAGAAGAGGACGATAGCCGACTATGTCTCCCGGGCGGTTAGTAGAAGGCTTAGGCTTGGCGGAAGCTTTGGAAAGCTTGTATTGTTCAAGCATGTGTCAAAGATCTGAGGTCTTGGCCGTTTTACCCGTTCCTGATATGAAAACCAAGTGTCACCAACATGTATTGAGCCATCATTCAAGAATTAAAAGAGTAAAGAGAAATTCACCTTGAACCGCCGAATTTGCTTCAGTAGAGGCGCTCCCGAAAGATAAATCGACGCCGGTCCCAACTTTATCGGCTTTCTTGGGCTTCTCCGTACCCTCCAAACCTTCGAAGGCTTGGCGGAAAGCGTCATTCGTCCACTCTTGCATCTCGCCTACTTGCCCAGAAGACAAAACCCCGACACCGTCGCCACCTCCAGCGCCTTCTCCTCCATCTTCGCCTTGCTCCTCCTCCACATCTCCCTCTTCCGGGATATCTGGACATGTGCTGGGAGAGGGACCGTCAGACTTTTTGAGCTTCTTCCCCCCGGCAATCGGGTGTTTCGGAAAGGGCCTCCTTTTACTGCTCTTCGACTCGTCCCCTTCTTTAGCTTGGGCAGCCTTCTCTTCAGCCGTATCCCTCTATTTGACCACGGACTGCTGTGGAAGGATCAAGTTGTACTCCAAAAGTGTAGCGTTCCTGATCAGGTAAGCAGCCGACCTATCTCTCCCAGAAATAGCTTCTATTTCTGCTGCCGTCTGAACCAGGCGTTCATTCTCCACGACCGCAAAACCACCTGTCGCTAGCAAAAAATAAAAACATATAAGAAAGAGCATTGCAACCAGAACGGGAATTAAAAATAAAGCTTTGACTTACATCCGGAGGTGAAGCGCCGAATAGAGACGGAATCATCCCTGACAAAAAACCATTCCTTCTTGAACATGCTGTACTTGGAGTATAAATCCAGGACCGGCTTAAAGGATACGGCCGATTCCAAGCTGATGTAGGGAGACCCCTTCTTATAGCCTCTCAAGTTATACAAATATCGGATCTCCCGGTTGGAAGGAGGACGCTCATATCTCCTCTGGAAGATGACGAAGAGACTCACCAGAATGGCATAAGAGTTGGGCTGAAGCTGGAATGGAGCTACCTTTAGGTATGTGAGAAAGCTGACAACCCAGGTGTTGAGAGGCGGGATGGCACCACACATGCAATGGTATCTGCTGTAGGCAAAATATCCTTCGGGAGGATCATACGGCATCACTCCCGCATCCGGCAATAACATGCGCGCTCGGTCGATCCCGAAAGAGCGAGATATAACATCGAGTTGCTCGCCCTTGAGTGAGCTAGGGAAGCAATCAGGAGGCAAGTTAAGAAGTTCCTGAGGACCGTATCCATCCACCAATGATCTCGGGGTGGGCCCATGACGAGCAGGTCCAGGCCGAGCCGGGGGCACTGAGGAAGACTCTTCTCTATCTTGAGATCTTTTCTTCTCTGATCGGGTTTCCACTCTTTGAGACATTTATCTGCAGACACAAGAAAGTACGTCGTTAAAACATACGAACAGTATAGTTTGGAATCTCACTTGTAATTCGAAATACGAGTTTCATTCGGCGGTCCAAACACCCATCTCCATTCGGCAGTTCAAGTGTAAGAGTTTCATTCGGTACTTAGGACATACAAGTTTCATTCAGTGAGCCAAGTCCCCACGTCCATTCGGCAATTCAAGTATAAAAGTGTCATTCGGTACTTGGGACACACGAGTTTCATTCGGTGAGCCAAGTCCCCATGTCCATTCTGTGATACAACGCAAAGCCATTCGGCGAAAGGAGGCTAATTACCTGATTCGGCAAGCTAAAGTGATTCGGCAGTGGGGTAAGCCTGGTTCGGCGATATGACTGATTTGGCAAGAGGAACTGATTCGGCTATCTCATTCGGTAGAAGATAACGAAAGCCCTAGGCCCTTACTTATAGGCGAACATAGACGACCGGACCGGCTGGTTCGGCAGGAGCATCCAAGCTAACGTCATGGGTTTTAAAACAAAGCACGACATATACCGGCATATGCCCCACTTTGGGGGGCAAATGTTGGGCGTGTTCTCACCCAGGAGATCTCAAG
This sequence comes from Allium fistulosum, assembly GCA_030737815.1. NCBI lineage: Eukaryota > Viridiplantae > Streptophyta > Magnoliopsida > Asparagales > Amaryllidaceae > Allium > Allium fistulosum. Next base: position 404,806,108 of record CM060908.1, on the reverse strand, counting down.
ACCAAGGAGCACCAGATTCGTCCAGGCTTGCCTAAGCTTCATTCGGCATCCATCTCACAACCGGACCAGCTGCCTCCCAGGTGCTACCGGACCAACTCCTACTCCACCTCACTACCGGACCAGCTGCCTCCCAGGTGCTACCGGACCAACTCCTACTCCAACCATCTCCGAACCAAGTAATGCCGAACCAAAGCGTATACCACCTACCGCCGAACCAAGTAATGTCGAACCAAAGCAATGCCGAACCAACGCTACCAGGCCTGACCACACCAGTCCAGGCCCACCAGCAGCTATATACATCCAAGACCCCTGCCTCCAGCCTCACTCTATAAATAGAGGGGCAGGGGTACAGCAATAGGGGACAAGTTTGAGAGCTCAAGCACGGAGAGAACTTTCAAACAACTTTCAGATACTAGTATCAAAGCTTTGTACTTGTAATCTAAACAAGAAAAGAGAAATAATATATAAAGTGGACGTAGGCACATTCTGGCTGAACCACTATAAATCTGCGTGTCTTTTACAGTTTAGTCCCTGCTTTTCATATATTTGCATAAATCACTCGAATCACTAAGAACAACGTAAAATCAATTAAATCCTACGACTTTGAGGTGTTTGTCCATTTTTTGTGCAAACAGTATTACTAATAATGATAGTTTATATTATATTATGAACAATAATACTAATTGTTTACCTGCTACAGCCTAGAGGAGCTACTGCTCTTCCAGCAGTGTTCTCGAGGAGATCATGTTGTTGTGAAATGAAGATTACATTCATCTGAATGTTAGCAATAGGAAAATGGGAACATTTACTACAAAAGCTTGCTTAATAATAGAGTTTATCACTTATTTAGCTGGTGCAGAAGTGAAAGCAATAAGCTTTCCGAAGAAGTTTCTCAAGTTGGTAGCAACCCTTTCAATCGTCACTATTCTGAAGATTATTATAGATCTAGAGGATAGCAACAGATTTTGGAAGTTAGAGATGCTTACTTCCAAATATCCACATTTTGCTAGTGAAAAGCTTCAGGTTTCGAAGCTAAAGCTTCTAGTAAGGGGAAGGAGATGCTGTGGAAGCCTCCGTGAAGTGAAGGATCGAGAGGAGGATGAAAGCGAGCAACGTTGCTGGAAGAGATCGAACTTAATCGAAAGAATTGCTTAAGGATCTGAAGTCTCTATTTTCACTTCTCATAAGCAAAAATGAAATGTTGCGGTTAGGGTTATAGTTTGAGGTAGTTGTTGTTTATCTGGTGGGTTAGTCGGGTATGTAGGCTAGTGTATTTGTATTGACCTTGGACCGTTTTATTTATCTTTTCAGAAAAAACTCATTTTTCTTCTGTGTAGTCAATGGGATTCCAATATATTTTTATATACAATCAAATGTGACAGGAGATAACCTAGGAATGATGTTAATAATATATCAAACGTAGAATCAGATCATAAATTCAAAGATAGAGAACTAAAACATGTGTAGAATGAAATCAAAGGTGAAGTAACAAGATTTATTTTCATGTTTCTCTAATGGAAAGAACAAAGATAATCAGAGTAGTACAATAGAAAGAGTTAGATCATGAAATCGAGAAATCATAGGAAAATATGATGTTTGGGCCTTTATTCTAGATTTCTTCTGTAACACACGTATTTTACGTACCGGGGGATAGTAAAATATTGTTGTTAAATTTATATAAGGTCGTATAACTCTATAACTTTGGAAAATGCCAATTAGTGACAATCCTAACTTTAGAATTTTTTTGGATGATTTTACCCAAAATTTTGTAGCGACTATAACTTTTGATAGAAGCAAATTAGCATTCGAAACCACTTTAGTTGGAAGGATAAGATGGTTTCCTTTTATGTAGAGTGGTCATAATAGTGATTTGGACTTTTTGGCTTCGAGATATGGCTGTTTGAAGTTTGGTAGTTTTTGGAGCAGCTCAGTGGGTAATTAGTGAACTTGGGGAGAGGCCCAACAACCCATTTCGGGTTTGTGGCTATATTTGCTGAAATAAACATCCCCAAATCATTTCTTCCTTCTCTCAAATAGATCTAAGCTTCCATTAACTCATTCTTCACCCAAAACCTTCTCTTTTCCCCTTCAAATTAAGTTTAAATCATGGATTAAAGGTAGACTAACAAAGAGAATCATTAGAGATATTCAAATATACATTTTTGTGGAGGAAAAATTAGGTTTTGGCTATTGATGTTTGGACTTGCCTCGATTTGCATGCAAAAATCAGATTTTGGAGGTTTAGGTGAGTGATTTAACATCTCTTGCCTTATTATATTTGTATATAGAGGTTTTAACATGTTTTGGATCCATTATTAAAGTCAAATTTAAGTTCTGATACTGTTTTAAAACCCAACCTTTAGTAAAAGCATCAAAAAATGGATTTTTTGTGTTCTGGACATGTTATTTGGATATGTAGTTGCCTTGATAGATGTTAGGCTATGTTGTATACACCTTGTATGATGGTTGCTATGATTATTGTGTGATTTGATTATTTGAATGTTGTTTGATGTATGTATGGTGTTTATTTATATGCTTTTATGGTTGAAAATGTTCATCGGAGTGAATCAGAGGTAGGAACCAGGAAATCATAGTGAATCAGAGATAGTCATACATTGCATAGGCGATGTGGAAGGATCGAAGTGTTGAGTATAGCGATGGAATCGGCATGATGTTGATATGCTAAAGGAGCTACAGGTTTTGGTTTGGTGAAGGTTAGTCCGATATGAGGTAGGTACAGTGGTTGGCTTCAAGAAGGGGACGTGTTGGTTCAGATCTAAGTTGGCTCGGCAGTGGAAGACCGGACAAAAATTCCTATTAGGTAGAAGCTTTGCTCAGTAAGGGAAAGATCGAATAGGAAATCCTTTCCAGTAGCCAGTTGGTTCGGCAGTGAAGGCCCAAACAGGAAATCCTATCCAGTAGTTTGGTTTGGTGATGAGGAGTCGAATAGGAAATGATGTTTGGTGGCTTTGGTTCAGCTTTAGGAGGTGGACCGGACAAAATGTGGAATGGGTTTTTGGGGAGTTGGCTTCGGACTTTGCATGGAGGGGCTGCGAAGCAATACGTGGGGTTTGCTTGGTGGTTTTAGGAGCTGGTTTGAAGCAGGGATGGATGACTTGGGGAGAGCTCTAGACGACTTTGGAGTGGCAACCAATGAAGTGCGACGACTCAATAGGGCGAGTGACTATGGCATCTGGTGATGGACCGAAAGGACGAGTTCTACGTGATAGCTCGTATAGTAGAACATGAGGTTATGATGCTCGTGAATAGGACAAGGTAGCGAACGTGTACCCAGGGTATGTAATATCCTGGAATTTTATTGTTTTGATTTTGAATATTTAATTAACTTTAAATATTTAAATGATAGGTTTTTAAAGTTTAATAACTTATATTCAAATATAGGTGTTATTTAAATATTTAAATAGTTAATTTAATATTAATTAAATGGAATTAATTGCCTTATTTAACTTTTTTTAATTAATAAATAATAATGATGAACTCATTTTGTAAATTTATTTACAATGACAAATAATTCGAATAAATAACAACAAAATCAATTTTTACAATTTTAATGACGTATTTTATTTCAATTTAATTGATTTTTCCATAATTTTTTAGTTTGGAAAATATTTAAATTATCATTTAACGTATTTTACGGAAATGATGGTATTTTTGAAATTTCACAGAATTAAATAATCTATATATTTTATTGTTGATTTGTGATCGTCTCGCGTTGTTGTGCGGGATTATATTTTTATTTCACTCGTTCGTGGTTTGTATGTGGACGAAATATTGTTTAACGGGATACCGCAAAACCTTCTTTTCAAAACATTTTTAAATCAAATCAAAAATAAAAAAAATTTAACATGACTTGATGGTGAGTTGATAGGTCGCTTGAAAATTTTGTTTTGCTTGAGAATATTGTTTAGCTTGAAAGCGAAGTAAAATTTAGTTATAAAATTAAATTCAACATTTACATTTCCTTCATTTTTCAATCTTTCTTCCTTTCCCTCTCTTATGCTTTTCTTTTTCAAAACTTGGTAAACTAAAAATGGCCGTAGCCTTCAAAAATAAAAACCAAATGAAATACTCCAATAAAAATTATAAAGTTGATAGCTTTGGGTTAGTTGTTAGCAGATCTACGCATCTACATGTGTTGTGTAGGATGCGATCATAGTTTGTGCTGTTTGACTCTTTGGGGCGTGAGTGTTAATGAGCTAGGGTTTGATTTCTAGTGAGATGTAAGCGTTGATTGAGGAATCGGAGGTCGTCGTTGTGATTCTAGTTTGTAAGGGCACCGGGTAGAGGAATTTGGAGTGGTCTGATCGCTCCTAGTGGAAAGTGACTCTAGGATGGGCTCGTGTGCATTGTCAGGTCGGTTTGAGGAGGAAGGGGACGAGGTAGGTGTTTTGGTGATGGCCAGATAGCTCGCGTAGAGTGGAGTTGAACGGCGAAGGCGGATTTTGATTTTGTGGTGAGATGATGGAGCTACGCTGTGCGTGTACAAGTAGGAGGCGGTGTGTCATGAGCAGGTAGGAGGTGTTTAGCATTTGGGGAAGATGTATTAAGGTGTGGGTTTATGGATTAAGTGAAGTGGTTAAGTATTTAATTAGTAATTTAACTTTAATATCTTATTAGTTAAATATCTTGCTCGTACGAGGTCAGATTCGAACGCGGTCAGTTGCATTGGAGTCTGCATTGGAGTCGTAGGAATGTTAGCTACACGATGAAAATGGTTTAGTCGAATTCGAAGCAAGTTAAATTATAGGCTAAAATCGAACGTTGTTCGATTTTAATTTAAACTGGAACGCTTCGGCATCAACTGGAATTTTGGTGATTTTACTCACCTCTAAATAATTTATATGATATCTGTGTTGCTATAAGTTATTATTGAATGCTTGGATGATAGTTTTTATTATTGTATGGTTGCTTGTTTGGATTTAAATTCCGGCTTGAAAAGCGGATGGCATAAATAACCATTGTGTTGCCGGGAACAAAAACAAGGGGAAGTTGAAGTGTATGTAGCGAATAGGTCGCTATGAAACACTTTGAAATACACATTCACATGTGTGTTTTGCAGAGGACTTTTGTCGAGAGACCCTTAGAGGTTTCTCATCAATATTTATTTATTTAGTTCTATTCTTATGTTGCTTATATTGATGTTTGGTTACAATATTTGTAATATACAGTTTGATTTGAATAAGCGTCGTTATAGTGATTTTCGTTATACCATCATTTGCGAAGTACCATCACCTTAAATCTTTTTGTTTGTTGAATTTAAGCTTGTATTTTCAATAAATAAATGTTTGATTGTGTTTTGCACTTTGAAAGTAAATTAAACTATATTTTCAAATATTTTAGGAATTCTTAAAATAAAGGATAAGTGTTGATAAAAATTTATAAAAGGAGTCACAAATTTAATTAATCATTTTAATAATAATGTTTATAATTAATTAATAATTTTAAATAATGATATTTAAAGTTAATCAATCATTTTAATAATGATGTTTAGAATTAATTAATCATTTTAAATAATGATGTTTAAAATTAATTAATTATTTTAAATAATTATGTTTGAGGTTAATTAATCATTTTAATAATGATGTTTCAAATTAATTAATCATTTTGAATCATGATGTTTAAGGTTAATCAATCGTTTTAATAATGATGTTTAAAATTAATTAACCATTTTAAATAATGATGTTTAAAATTAATCAATCATTTTTAGTAATGATGTTTAAGATTAAATAATCATTTTAATAATGATATTTAAAGTTAATTAATTAGTTAAAATAAAGGTGTTTTAAATTAATTAACTGATTTAATAAAAGTATTTTTAAAGATTAATTAACTTATTTAATAAAGTGATTATAGTTAATTAACTAATTTTATAAAATGTTTAAAGTTAATCGATAGTTTTATTAAAGGAGTTATAAGTTGATTAATTGTCTCCCGGGATAATTAATGTGGTTTTAAATTTATAAAAGAATTATATCAATTATCATTCAGGATGATTGACATTGTTTTAAATTTATAAAAAGGATTTTAATTGATTTATTATCTTCCAAGATAATAAATGTTGTTTGAAATTTATAAATGATAGTTTATAAATGAGAAAAATCTTTTGAAAGGAATTGTTTTCAAAAATAAAGCTAAGTGTAAATTGTTTTTCGTTCATAGTAAACAATGTTTTAATGTCACATGTATTTGGGTCTTCTTTTTAATACACATAGAAATATAACTTGCTCTTTAAAAAGAATATTTTTAAAGAATGTTTTTAAAGTGTTTTACAATTATTTGTGATGTGAAATTCAAGCATATATTCGGTTTTAAAAGTTTAAAGAAATTGAAGCATAAATAGTTGTTATGGAGAGGATAAGAAATTTAATTTCCGTAAACAGTATTGCTTATATGGCAAGGATTCAGTCATGCTCTTAACACTAAAATTGAGGTATGGAAACACATTTTTATCTCGAAGGTTAAAAATGTCGTCAAGGCAATGCCTAGAGGTAAAACTACCTTCATTTGCCCGACTTCATTTTCAACCAAGAAATAGTACAAGTTTGAAATCGATGAGTAGTGATAAGAATATGAGATTTAATTTTCATATACGATCATTTTGAATATTCCCAACAGTTGATTTATTGACTATCGATTCAGCCTTTTTCTTTGTGTATCGTCAATTCAAGATGATTTGTTGCTTATTTGAGCATTGATATCCTTTATCGGAAATGACTAAATCTAAAGCACAAGTGGGGACCAAGCTATGTAGGGTTGCTCCCATTAGGGTATTTTAACATCTACTTTAATTGGTTTCGGTGGCACGTGCGTGGAGATATGAAATACTCGGATTCTCGATAAGGTTTGCGAGGTCCAGCTTGGAGATTTTCGAGAGCCATCGTAGTTCTCTAGTATATTTCTAGAGGTATACTTTCAATGGGGGGTGCACCCTCTTAGTCATTGTTGGAAAATTCCTTTCCTTGTTGTTGATTCAAATCTTTGAATTGTTTTATTAATTGCATCGAGATGTGAATGGAGCTCTTCTCAATGTTTAATTATGTGTGTTTATTCTTTAAGTTTGGATATTTTACCTTGCCTTTTAGGTTTGGGTTTTGTTTTAATTTGTCCCATTCATTCATGTATGGAAGTTGTGCTTTTGAGGTAAAACCCATTCCGTAATTAGTGACATGGTCTCGCAAAACCATTATATGTTCACCACTTTACTTGAGTATTCTCATGCTAATTTTCCAGACTGATCTGTGTGTTATTTTATTATAATGCTTGGGTCAGACCAAGTATTTTTCCAGGTTGTCGTTTGCAGGACATGGAGCTTATGAAGTAGAGTTGGATGTTCACCTACCGTAGTATTTTATTTCCGCTATATAATTATATATACCCATCAGCAATTGTAAGATCATGAAGTTATAAGTGTCCAGGCTAATGAGGTTTGTTTATAACTCTGATATGTCGTGTATTTTATAGTGACGACTTTTACTATCTTTGTTATATTATATGTAATCTTTCAACTATGAGATAATGTTTCCCCTGTTCTTGTTCTTGTTCGTTTTCATTTTTCTTTTATTTTACCGTAACAATCTACCTTTCCGACACTTGGATGTTCGACATTTGAATACCGTGGATATATTAAGTGCCGACTTTCAATAGTCGAAAAGGCGGGTCATTACAGCTGGTATCATAGCTGATGGTTAAGCGAGAACCTTGGCTTTGATGGGGTCAACTCAATAGAGATAGGGTAAGTGACACCCTAGAATGAGTTGAGAGTATTATATATATGAGAGCATATTTGTTATTGTTATAAAAACATATTATGTTAATTGGTCTATTGAGTTGTTTATGAATTCTGGTCGAGATGTGGGACACCGCGATGTCGATATGGATTTCTAAACACTTGAACAAGACAAACAAATACGATATTGATTTTCGAAATTTTGGGTGAATGAAATATTTTACTTGGGATCATATATTTTATATATATAAAAGAATAAGTTTCAAATTTATATGGTTATTTAAGGTGTTTGTTTGTTTCAAAATGATAATATTCATTTATTATCATTATTGTTTGATTTGTTATGCTCGGATAGTTTAGGAGCATTGTCTATTGTTTGTTAATTTACGCTCGATCATTTTATGAGCATTTATTGTTTGATAATTGTAAGAGTATTAAAATGAACACCTTTTGAATTAAGTTTCACAGTTCGACTGTATGGTGTTCGATAATAATGTTAAGTTAAAAGTCATCTTTTAATAATGTTGAGTTAAAATTAAAGCTTTTAATAAAGTTGTTTAATATAATCTCAATTGAGAAATTTTTTATTATAATAAAGGAGAGTTATTATAATATGAGATGATTTTATATAAAGAAAAATTTATATAAATTTAGTTTATAAAATGTGTTTGAAAAAGGGTTTTTTGAGAATTTAGATCTCGGTATTGCTTGAAATGATTACAAAAATATTTTGAGAAAAATATTGGTAGTATTATTTGGAAATATTTCTAAGTATAAATATTTTGGAAGAGAAAATTTAAGTGGAATGCATTTTCTTTGGGTAGTCGGGGAAAACATCTCGATTAGTTTTATGGTAATCTAAATAATCTTTTAAGTAACGATCAAATGTTTATTTAGGCAAACGTTGTAGTGCACTTAGTAAATTATTCTCTTTATCATTATGCGATTGAAATGAGTTCGAATCTGAACGAACCCAAAATGAGTGTTAGTGAATAAATGGTTGAAGTTATTTTATATATAGAAATATATGTAGTATGATTTCAATAAGGATTTGAAATAAAAACTGGGTATTTAATTCTTAAGTTTCCTTAAAAAGGAATTGATTTAAAATAAAAAGTTATTTTGATAAATAATTTGATAAACGAAATTTTTTGAACTCTTGGATAAAGAAGAGATGATTTAACTCAAGTTTTTTTGTGGATTAAACTGGATAAAAGGTTTTGACAAGCATTGTTTTATTAAAACCGTGGTTTTCATTTAAACATCTAAGTCTCATAAATCATTTGATGTTATTAGGATGACTAAATAAATACCTTCCCTTAGAATACTCTAAGGTAAAAAGGTCAAAGTAGTCGACTCAATTTTACGACCTATATTTTGTTTGGTCCTCAATTTGAATTTTGAAAAATAAAAACAAATAATAATAAAATATTGACATTTTTATACTCTTAGGATGTAGAAGAGTAGTATATAAGTAAATAAAAGTGGAGTAAGTTTTTGACTTACTGTTTTATAAAGTTGTGTCTTTATAGAATGTTTATAAACTTAAGTGGAAATTTGTGAAATAATTCATAACTAATTTTAGTATTGAATGAAATATTAGAAATGAAAATGAAAGTGGTTTTGAAAAGGATTGGTATACTTAAGAAACTAATAAAATTAAGTACGTAGATCATTTTATTCGCACTGTTCTTGATCTAAGATTAGAAGACATGACTTCGGGGTGATTCACACCTGTCCGAAAAGGGATTTCTCACTTAATTCTTGTCAGCAAACATTTGATTCGGGTTCTTGATATGGTACCAAGGTTTTCTATTATAGTATATGGCTATGTAAGGAGAACAGAGGTCTGTAATCAAGGAACCTGATCGAAGTCCGCACCAGCGAGGTCGAGTGAGCGATACTAGTTTAGAAGTGAAGTTTATGTATTCGAGCAAGTAGTTAGATCAAATATTGCATACTAATGATTTATGTACATCTTACGGGCTTAAGTATATTGATATGTTTTATTGTATGGCTTAGGAGAGTTTGGGGAGTGACTTTCAATTTTTTCTAATGTAGTTTAGGTAATAACCAAAGGCTGATGAGCAAGATCAGACGCTTAGGAAATTATCTATATCCTTGGACAATTGAGAAAGTTGTGAACCTAAGAAAAATTATAAATCTTGTTTGTTAAGTCATTTAACATTTTAAATAATGTTAAGTGTTAGTTTATTCCTTTATGGAATTTGATTTAATTGATAGTGTGATTTTATAAACCACGGTTTATATAGTTGTTGTTTATTAGGACTTAAATCCCGGTGCTTTTGAAAAAGTGATTTCGAAAGAATTTATACGAGAAATAATAATAATATTTTGAAACTTTAGTGATATATTATTGTTTCAGGATATTTGAAAAAAAAATTGTGAAGTGGTTTTCATATATTTTGGTTATGACCAAAGTTGGGCGATCGGTGGTTTTTCGATTTGGAAGACTTGCCAGGTATATTTGTTTACTCTAGTTGTTGTTTTTGGAGGAACCGAAATACCATTGATGCTCAATGTTGTTTTGATTCTAGAGTTATACCATGCTTCGGTAGGAGGAGCTCCCTTCTTGTCATGATTGATTTTGGCTTTGATTAATTTCTCTTTAGAAGAATTTGAAAATATATTTTGAATGTAAAATCTCGAGGATTTAGTTCTAAAAATATATCTTTTGAAGAAAAAATTGAATGCTTAGTATTCTAATATAGAGTATTCTCTGTAATTATATTACATATGGTTGTTATATTATTTATGTTGCTAGTGTATTTCTCTTTTGTCAGCATGATTCTCTTTTAAATAATGTAAGTACCAGGAAGCAAGAGATTACTATTTGATTTCTTGCGCACCTGCATTCGCATCGAGATAGTAAGTTGCTTGCAAAATAAAAATCTAATGAAAAAGTGGTACGTAGTAGATTTAGAAATTGGTGATTGATTGGTGATTTTATGCCCCAGATATGGGAGGCCACTTGGATTTTGTTTTATTTATTGATTTGGGGCCGTTATGGCGAGTTGTTGTTTTTTGGATCTAGCCGCGTAAAGGAGATTCTACGAAAATTTTCTGTAACATAAAGGACTTTAAAGGTTTAGTAACTCATTTTAATTAATAGTTTTTAAACTTAAGGGTTTAGAGATATTTTCTTCCTTAGGGAATTTCAGGGATGAAATTCTTTTAAGGGGGGAGAATGTAACATCCTAGAATTTTATCGTTTTGATTTTGAATATTTAATTAACTTTAAATATTTAAATAATTGGTTTTTAAAAATTTAATAACTTATATTCAAATATGGGTGTTATTTAAATATCTGAATTATTAATTAAATATTAATTAAACGGATTTGATAGCCTTACTTAACTCCTTTCAATTAATAAATTATAATGATGAACTCATTTTGTAAATTTATTTACAATAGTGAATAGTTCGAACAAGTAACAAGAAAATTAATTTTTAATAGAACGATACAAATTTAGTGACATATTTTTATTTCAATTTAATTGATTTTTCCATAATTTTTAATTTGGAAAATATTTAAATTATCGTTTGAAATATTTTACCGCAAATGATGGTATTTTGAAATTTCATAGAATTAATTTGTGTATTTTATTGTTGATTTGTGATTGTCTCGCGTTGTTGTGCGCGATCGTATTTTTATTTCAGTTGTTTGTGCTTCGTATATGGACAGGATATTGTGTAATGGTATACCGCAAAACCTTCTTTTCAAAACATTTTTAAATCAAATCAAAAATTCAAAAAATTTAACATGACTTGATGGTGAGTTGATAGGTGGCTTGAAAAATTTGTTTTGCTTGAGATTATTGTCTTACTTGAAAGTGAACTAAAATTTAGTTATAAAACGATATTCAACATTTACACTTCCTTCATTTTTCAATCTTTCCTTCTCTTTCTCTTTTCTTTTCCGAAACTTAGTAAACTAAAAATGGCCGCAGCCTTCAAAAATCAAAACCAAACGAAATACACAATGAAAAATTATAAAGTTGATATCTTTGGGTTCATAGTGAGTAGATCTACGCACCTTTATGCATTGTGTAGGATGCAATCATAGTTCGTGCTATTCGACTCTTTGAGGCATGAGTGTTTGTGAACTAGGGTTTGATTTCTAGTAAGATATAAGCATCGATTGAGGAATCGGAGGTCGGTGTTGTGATTCTTGTTCGAAGGGGCATTGGGTGGAGGAATTCGGAGTAGTCTGATCGCTCCTAGTGGAAAGCGACTCTAAGGTAGGCTCGCATGCGTTGTCAGGTAGGTATGAGTAGGGAGGCGATGAGCAAAGTGATTTGGTGATGGCCGGAGAGCTCGCGCGATGTGGAGTTGAATGGCGAAGGCGGATTTTGATTTCATGTTGAGATGGTGGAGCTACGCCATGCATGTACAAGTAGGAGGCGCTATGTCATGTGTTGGTGGGAGGTGCTTAGCATTTGGGAAAGATGTATTAAGGTGTGGGTTTGTGGATTAAGTGAAGTGATTAAGTATTTAATTAACAATTTAACTTTAAAATCTTATTAATTAAATATCTTGCTCGTACGAGGTCGGATTCGAACGTGGTCAGTTGCATTGGACTCATAGGAACGCTAGCTACATGATGGAATTAGTTTGGTTGAATTTGGAGCAAGTGAAATATTAGGGTAAAATTGAAACATCGTTCAATTTTAGTTCCAACTAGAACGCTTCGGCGTCAACTATAATTTTGGTGAGTTTACTCACCTTTAAATAAATTATACGATATCAGTGTTGCTATAAGTTATTGTTGAATGCTTAGATAATAGTTTATATTGTTGTTTGGTTGCTCCTTTGGATTTATACTCCCGCTTGAAAAGAAGATGAAATAAATAACTATTGTGTTGCAGGGAACAAAAGTAAGAGGAAGTCGAAGTGTACGTAGCGAATAGGTCGCTACGGAACACTGTGAAATACACATTCATAGTGTGGTTTACAGGGGACTTTTGTAGAGAGACCCTAAGGGGTTTCTCACCAATATTTATTTATATAATTCTATTCTTATGTTGCTAATATTGATGTTTGGTTGAAATATTTATGACATTCTGTTTGATTTGAATAAGCCTTATTATAGCGATTTTCGCTATACCATCGTTTGTGAAGTATCATCCCTTTAAACCTTTTTGTGTTTTGAACTTAAGCTTGTATTTTTACAAAATAAATGTTTGATCATGTTTTGCACTTTGAAAATTGTTTAAACTATATTTTCAAATATTTTGGGAATTTTGAAAATAAAGGATAAGTGTTGATAAAAATTTATATAAGAGTCATAACTTCAATCAATCATTTTAATAATGATGTTTGTAATTAATTAATCATTTTAAATAATGATGTTTAAGGTTAATTAATCGTTTTAATAATGATGTTTAAAATTAATCAATCATTTTAAATAATGATGTTTAAGGTTAATTAATCATTTTAATAATTAAAACTAGTTAACCATTTTAAATCATGATGGTTTAAGGTCAATCAATCATCTTAATAATGATGTTTAAAATTAATTAACCATTTTAAATAATGATGTTTAAAATTAATTAATCATTGTTAATAATGATGTTTAATATTTATTAATCATTTTAATAAATGATGTTTAAAGTTAATTAATCGGTTAAAATAAAGGTGTTTTAATTAACTAACTGATTTAATAAAAGTGTTTTTAAAGATTAATTAATTGATTTAATAAAGTGATTACAGTTAATTCACTGATTTAATAAAGGTGTTTAAAGTTAATTAATGGATTTATTAAAGGAGTTATAAGTTGATTAATTATCACTTGGGATAATAAATGTGGTTTTAAATTTATAAAAGAATTATATCAATTATCTTTCAGGATGATTGACATTTTTTTAATTTTTTAAAAGCATTTTAATTGATTTATTATCTTTGGAGATAATAAATGTTGTTTGAAATTTATAAATGATATTTTATAAATGAGAAAAATATTTTGAAAGGAATTGTTTTCAAAAATAAAGCTAAGTATAAATAATTTTGGGTTCATAGTAAACAATACTTTAATGACAATTTTTTCTGTCCCTTCTTTTTAATACACTTAGAAATATAACTTTCTCTTTAAAAATAATATTTTAAAGAGTGTTTTACAAATATTTATGATGTGAAATTCAAGCACAAGTTCAGTTTTAAAAGTTTAAAGATTTGGTTCGGTTACGAAGAGGATAAGAAATTTAATTTTCTTAAATGGTATCGCTTATATGGAAAGAATTTAGTCATGCTCTTAACACTAAATGTCAAGGTATGGAAACTCGTTTCTGTCTCGAAGGTTAAAAATGTCGTCAAGGCAATACCTAGAGGTAACACTACCTTCACTTGCCCGACTTCATTTTCAACCAAGAAATAGTAGAAGTTTGAAATCGATGAGTAGTGATAAGAATATGATATTTAATTTCCATATACAATCATTTTGAATATTCCTAATAGTTGATTTATTGACTATCGGTTCAGCTTTCTTCTTTGTGTATCATCAATTTAAGACAATTTGTTGCTTATTTGAGCATTGATATCCTTTATCGGAAATAACTAAAACCAAAGCGCGAATGAGGGCCATGCTATGTAGGGTTTCTCCCATTAGGGTGCTTTCACATCTACTCTAGATTGGTTTTGGATGTATACACGCAGAGATGTGAAATACTCGGAATCTCGGTAAGGTTGGCCTAACGATCCGTTATTTAATCACTTTGAATTTGAATATTTAAAATATTTTTAAATATTTAATTAATGGATTTTATAGCTCAAATAAACCTCTTTTAAGTAATAACTAATGATGGTGATGTTGTTTTAAAATTTGGTTTACAAAATAATTAGTTTGCAGAAAAACCGAAAATGTGACTGAAAGTCCTTTTCCGAATTTTCGACTTTTTATCGTTTAAAAGTTTTCGAAAAACATTGTGTACATTAGAGTATATATGCACACATACTTATATAATAAAACATGTTTTATTAATAAGCTATTTTGAATAAATTTTCGATTAAAAATATACTTAAACAAAATTTAGTAAGAATTGACTTTTCTTTTAAATTTTAGAAAGTAAAATTTCAAAATAAGGTAAATAGGTAACTTCACATCATCCAAAATTGAAGAGGTGATGGAATGAAGGAGGTAGGGATGGAAATGTCTAGAGCAAGGTAGAGAAGGGTGAAGTGGCAAAATGTTAAGGAGGGCAAAAGGACTAAGGGCAAATATCGCTTCTTTTTCCTTTTCCCTTGAGCAAAGTTGTTAAAGCCCCTTTCTTTCTTCTCTATCATCACTATTTCCACCAAAACAAGACTCAAGCCAACATTTTTCATCTTGGTCGAGCTTTATAGCCACCTAGGTCGAACCCTATGGACCTCATCTTGGTCTTAAAGTTGAGATTTTGCAAAGGAAAACTCCGTTCATATGTCGGTTGCAAGTTTGGTCGAAGTTCGTGCTCGCTTAAAGTGAGTAAAATTGTAACAACCCACTATTTTGGACCATTCAAATCGACAATAATCCACACATGTCAAACTTGAATAATGCAAAATAACATATTATAATAAAATTCGGAGCAAATAAAACCAATCACAGAATCACTGACACAGAATATCAGAATAACTCGCAGCGGAAAATAAAATAAATAGTGGTTCATGAAGCCACTACAATACAAAGTCTCAAAAACAGATACAAAATACATAGTTTGAAAACAAATACAGTTCTGAAACAAGTACAGAAGAAATCCCAAATACATAAGTCTCTAATACAAAAGCTGAAATGGAACAACTGAAACAGAAATAGATGAATAACTAGATAAGCAAAATCTCCAGTGATTCCTAGCTCCAGAAAGGTGAAGTCCAAAGCTGTGAATACTCAGGCTGACCCGAGCATAAATAAAACACAAACACTTGAGTCGGGACATACATACTTATACAATGTAAACCAACTCAAGTGAACTGTAATAAAATGCACAAGTAACTTAAAGAATGCTTGGGATCGCCCATTCTTTAAGGATCCGTTAAACTATCTACTATGTAGTAATATTCGCTATTATAATAATGTCTAATATAAAATAAACATACTTTTTAATAGCGTCAAGGGGTTACCCATATAGCCCTTAACATGTAATAGCTCCAGTAGTCTATCCAGTATTAGCATACTCCCAAAATGGGGGCTACCCTCGATACTCCACAGGCTACGGGAGAAATCCAAACTCGTAGTAAAGCTCGCTATGGTAAGTGACACGACACAACTAGGCAATGCCAGGGTAGATATACCAATTACGCATCTGGACTGGTGGAAACGCATAGCAGCCACTACCGCCCACCTCGAACAACACTCCCAAATCAAGGGGTGCACCCAATCAATCACAAAGTAATAGAATGACATCAAAGAAGTGTGTCCGATTAGAGGTGCTACCTCATTGGCTCGTCGATCGCTCTTGTTTTAGCCACTTTATGCCAACTCATGGGAGTTGGGTCCACGTATATACCTTTAGGACCATCGCCACCATCCTACTTCATTCTGGAATCTCCACCGCGTACACTGTTGTTAAAGTGGTTTTCGATATCGACAAAGAGTATGCCCACATCCGATTCCGGTCTCTTTAACTACCAATCGTTATTATAACCCGTGGTTATAAATTTCAAAATAGTTGATATTCCAAATCAAATACTTCATTTAAAACCTTTTAAAAGTAAAGCCATTATACTTTTATAACAAATACTCAATTTCCAAAATTTTAGCCTTTTCTGAGTTCATTTATTCACTTAAATACTGTAAAACATTAAAATTCCAGCTTTCACAGCATTTAGAAAGTGCTGTGGTAAGGTATATTTGAAAACAATTCAATTCAGCAAAGACAACATTTATAAACTGCTGTAATAGTTCAGTTTTAGAGGAAAAATAGTTCAATTCAGAAAAGACAGCATTTACAAAACTGCTGTAATAGTTCGGTTTTCAAATTAAAAGATTTAATTCAGCAAAGACAACATTTAAAAACTGTTGTAGTAGTTCAATTATATTCAAAAATCACATTTCAACCAACTGCAGCACTTAACAAGTGCTACAATAGCTCTTTCATTAGTTTCAGGTCTTAGTTTTTAATTCAGCAACCACAGCACTTACCAAGTGCTGTAGTAGCCCTTAGTTCATTTTAGTCTTTAGCTCATTTGCATCAACCACAGCACTTACAAAGTGCTACAATATCATTTACTTCAGATTTTAAGTTAAATTCATAAATGATAACATTTCTGAAGTGCTACTAAAAGAATTTCCAAATTTTAAATAGAATTCCAGCCACAAATAAACTTCAATTTAAATCAATTTAACTTATAAAAATCATATTTTTCCACATCAAAAATGTTCATTTAAATACCTTTGACTTATGGTTTTTTATAAAGAAATATTTTACAATAAAAATCAAATTTTCCAAAGTTTCACTTATTAAATTCAAGTGTACCATTTTCCCATTTTACATATTTTTACAAATTACTTTAACACTTAAATTTAAATTTCCATTTTCACAAATAAAACTTAATTTCCATTTTTATTCAATTAACTTAAACATCCATTAAAAATCAAATCAAAATTTCCAATTTAAGTTATGTTTTAAATCACAATTTTCTATTCATTTATTTACATTTTAAATACATAGAAAAATCATTATTACTTTATTTAATCATTTTAAATTCAATTTAAATCAAATTATCATAGTTTACATTTTTAAAATACTTAAAAATTTCCAGAAAACTTTATAAAATAACCACGGGTCTGTATAATATTTTCTAGCCTAAGTTAAGTGATACAGATAATATATCATTTCAATCCGTAATTTACAAAGAAAATCCGGGTTTTATCATTTCAAACCCGCAATACCAAGTAAATAAAATTAAATAAAAATCGCTCAGGCTTATCATTTCAGCCCATAACGATCTTTCCCTATTCTAAAGTCCGTTCGGGTATGTATCATTTCAATCCATAGTGATTCTATTCTACATGGAACTTGTAGTGTGATAAACAGAATAGAATAAACAGTAAAATAAAACAAAACATAACATATGATGTGACAAGTTTATAACAGGGTTTAACATCATATAATTTACATCACAGGCAGGTATAACATGATATAATATTTATACATATTCACTTGTTGTCACTTCGCAATTTATATAAGTATAGATGTCGTGGGTGAATACTCACCTTTTTACGCTGGAGTTTGCAAATAAAACATACAATTGAAAATCCAGAAAGCACGATAGCACGACTAGATTTGAATGGAGAGAGAGCCAAGATGTTAATCTTGTATAAAAAAATAAAATAAAGCAATATAAATATATATTTAAAATACAAAGATTAAATTGAAACAAATGGAAATAGAATTAGACCAATGACTTCACAAAGCTTTTAAACAATTTTTGCTTGATCTTCACTCAACTTTGCTCGACCATAACATGTCTTAGGCTTGGCCACACATGATTTCATGATGGAAATGGTTCAGGTTTGGATCAATAAAGGCATGGTTACAAGGAGAATATGAAGGGTAGGGGTTACAAAGTAGAGAAGGCAAATAGACAAGGCAAAGTGTAGTTTTGGTTCATCTTATAGGCTCAGCCTGTGTCAAGTGGGGCTCGGCCAGGGCTGCTACAGATCTGGACAGAGGTTAGGGTGATGGCCAGAGGTGGTAAACAAACTGGTGGTGGTGGCTAAAGAGGTAGCCGAAGTCACAAATGAAGGTGGAAGTTGAACTAAGCTCGGCTATGACATTTTTTTGAAGTTTTGGACATTGTTTTGTGATGTTTGGATCAAGGGGAGGTCACGGCCTGAACTGGTCTGAGGAGATGGAGGGGTTGTTGCCATGGATTATGGGGAGGAGGAGGAGTGGTGGTCGGTGGTGATGGTGAAGGGGTTAGGCCGAGCAAAGCACAAGAGAGATCAAGGCAAAACATTGAAAAATCAATAGAAAAAGTGAAGAGAAAAAGTAGAAAATGAGGAAGCCATTACCAAAATTTTAGATCTGAGTTTGGCCGTGAGAAATGATGTAAATGAGAAAGTTTTCACGTGAAAAAAGAAATAAAAACACATGGCTACAATCAAGGAAACAACGGCCAAGGCAAGCAAATGAAAAGTCACAAGTTAAAAGCCTTTTTGTCTCTTCGAATTTCCATTCTTTTTAATTCAAAATAAACAAATAAAATATCAAGTAAATGAATAAAAGACAAACAAAAATAAAGTGAAAATGAAATAAATAATTATTCATAGGAAAAATGAAAAGAAAATAAAAATAAATAGAGAAAATAGCTTATTATATTGAAACAAGATTAAAAATTGCAAACAAAATACAATTAACTTTGGAAAATTATAACTACACTTTTGAAAATGTTTTAAAAATAGAAATATTGAAATAAAATTTATTTTAAAATGATTTAAAAATATTTACAAAATATTAGGGTTGTTACAAAAATCTCACCTTTATAAACCAATGTTTTAACTTAGTTATTTTTAATAATAATGGTTTCTAGTTATTTGTTTTATATGTATTATAAAGCGATGATTGTTCGCTTGGTTTCCGCTTTAAAAAGATGACATCTTTGGTAATTGGTAAGTGATTTGAGATTAGTCGAAAAGTTTAGGTAAATGATATAAGTGATGCTCTCTCTATGTTTTATGAATGTTATTTTCTTCTGTATATATGCCCATACTTATGTTATGTGATGCTTGGATGGAAAATAAAAATGACATAAGAAAGTGTTTATGTAATTATCCATATATCGACTATCGCTATCGGCACTTTGAAAAATATCATCTCTTTTGATATCTTTTGGTTTAATATTGTGCTTTGGTTTTCACAAAATAAATTAATAATTCAAATAATGATGTGATTAAAGTTAATTAATCATTTTAAATAATGATATTTAAAATTAATTAATCATTTTAAATAATGATGATTAAGGTTAATTAATTATGTAAATAATGATGGGTTTAAAGTTAATTAATTATTTTATTAATGAAGTTTAAAATTAATTAATCATTTTAACTAATGATGTTTAAGGTTAATTAATCATTTAAATAATGATGTGTTAAAGTTAATTGATCATTTTATTAATGATGTTTTAAGATTAATAATTTTAATGATGATGTTTTAAGGTTAATTAATCATTTTAATAATGATGTTTTAAGGTTAATTAGTCATTTTAATAATGATGTTTTAAAGTTAATTAATCACTTCAACAACGATGATTAAAGTTAATTAATTATTTTAAATAATGATGTTTGAAGTAATTAATCATTTATTATAGTTGATTAATCATTTTTGATAGTGTGGTTTAAAGTTAATATTTGAAATGTGAAATACCAGCACAAGTTCAGTTTTAAAAGTTAAAAAGTTTGATTTAAATATGGAAAGGATAAGGAATTTAATTTTCCATAATCAAATATCGCTTATGTGAAAAGGATTTAGTCATACTCTTAGCACTAATCATCGAGGTATGGAAACTCGTCTCTATATCGAAAGTTAAAAATGTCGTCAAGGCAATGCATAGAGGTAACACTACCTTCACTTACCCGACTTCATTTTCAATCAAGAAATAGTACAAGTGAAATCGACAAGTAGTGGTAAGAATGTGAGATTTACTTTCCATATACGATCGTTTTAATTATTTCCGGTAGTTGATTTATTAACTATCGATTCAGCTTTCTTCATTATGTATCATCAATCTAAGACGATTGTTTTCATTTGTCGAAAATGAATAAAACCAGAAAGCGAGTGGACGTCAAGCTATGTGGGGTTTCTCCCATTAGGATATCTGTACATCTACCCTAGATTAGTTTCGGTTATATGCGCACTAAGATGTCGGATACTAGATAAGGTTGGCGGTGTCCGGCTTGTACATTTCTAAAAGGAGTCACTGGAGAAAATAACCATCTCAAGTATATTGGCTAGAGGTATACTTTTGGTAAAGGGGGCGCACCCTTCTAGTTATTTGTTGGAAAATTTGCCTTTCCTTGCCTTCGAATTTAATTCTTTCTTAATTACATCGGGAAGTGTCTTGCACACTTCGTGATGTTTAATTATTCATGTCCATTACTTGTGGTTGGGTGTTGTTATTGTGAAGGGAAACCCACTCCGTAGATGGCAGTGTGGTCTCACATATTATTGTTTATTTCCACCATTTGTTTAGAGTTTTACTCATACCAGACTTATTGTCTGACATGAGTTGTTTGTTTTCCCTAAACTCGTGGGTACTGAATTATTTTTGAGTAGTCTCAATTACTTTTGAGTAGTCCGAGAGTAGCAAGTTACTTTGGCACTTTTGAAGATGATGGACGAGCATGAGGCTCCTTATCTATTTATTTATCTATTTTCGCTGTTATTTTAATTATGTGTGTATTTTGGATCAGCAAGTATAAAGGTGGGGTGTATAACTGCCTAGGTGATAGTAGTAGTACTTTTATGTAACTCTGATAACTCCATATTAAGGAGTAACCTTATGTACTATATTATTGTTGTATTATATTTAACCGTTGTGTTGTGATATGTTTTTTCTATTCTTTTATTTTATCCCATGACAACTCATCTTTCAAATTCTTGGACAACAATGCACAAACACCGAGGATGTGTTAATTATCGTTTTCAAGGTTCAGAAAGGTTGGTCGTCACAGTTGGTATCAGAACTTTGGTTGAGCGAACACTTTAGCCTGATTGGGGTACAACTCATTAGCGATAGAGTAAGTGATGCTCTAGAATTAGTTAATCTTGAGAGAGTGTATTTGTAAATTTTATAATAGTAATATAAATCCTCTAAAGTCTCGTTTTAGATCCTTTGGTGTTGTTCCCTTAAACCATTTTAATCCTATTCTTCTATTCTAAAGATACCTGTTATTTGTTCAGGTAATAGAAGATGGATACAAGAAGAGAAGGAAGGAGAGGATCTGGAACTAGCACGGCTACTAATGGTAGGGTACCTAGAAATGCTACTATGCCAACTGTAGATCCGGTGGATGAAGTGGTAGTGCAAGTTCAACCTCCTATGAACTTTGCGACTTTATGCAAGAATTTTACCACTTTGAGTGTGAAACCATGCTATGGAACTGAAGATATTCTTGGAGTGTAAACGTGGCTTCGATCTTATGAAAGAATATTTGAAGATCTGCAGTTGGAAGATGTAGAGAAACGTCTGTTGGCATCGTGACAACTTCAGAAGTCGGCGTTGGATTGGTAGGATTCAGTAACAGCTAATACTCCGAAGGGGGAGTTTTCTTGGGATCAGTTCAAGGAAGTTGTTGAAGCGTAGTTTATCCCAAAAGTCGGAAGGATTCGGTTGTTTAGGAGTTTCTTGGATTTGAAGCAAGCTAATATGATGGTGGCACAGTATGAACATAAGTTTAATGCATTGTCCCATTTTGGACAAGGATTGATAGACACACCGTTCAAAAAGAATGAAATGTTCATAAGTGGGATGCGACCAGAGTTCCAAAGAGAAATGACCAATCATTTACTAGTATTCACTAACCTTATCAGTATGGCTTTTGAAGTTTGAAGCTTGATATTAAAGAAGGAGTCCAGAAGGAAGTTGTGCCAAAAATTAGTACCAAGCCTTTATCAATGATACCAGTTGGAGGCAAGCAGAATTTCAAGCGCAAAGGAAAGAAGTAGTGGTTAGGAAAGAAATCCGGAGGTGGGACACTAGCAAAGAAGAGGTAGCATGACCTGTCCAAAAAAATTGTTTAAAATGTAACAAGATGGGTCACTTTGCAAACAATGCACTGACCCCTGAGTGATCTAATCTGCTACAATTGTCACAAGTAAGGACACATGAAGAATGAGTGCCCTTTTCCAAAGAAGGGGTCACAAGGACAGGCTTTTTCTATTAAGGAGATAACATCCACTTCTTTAGGATAGAAGGAAAAGCATGTGTTACAAGGTACATTATCCATCTATGATCTTCCTATTAAGGTATTATTCGATAAGGGTGCTTCCCATAGTTTTATTTTCTATGACTTGATGAACCAGCTAAACCTTAAATACACTATTGTAAGTAATCCTCTTTATATGTCAAACCCAATTGGAGGTCCAACAAACCTTGACAATATATGTCTAAATATGCCTATTTCTTACCGAAATCATCTCTTTCTCTCTGATTTGTTTGTTCTTGGGTTCATGGGTTTTGGAGTGTTGTTGGGAATGGATTGACTGTCTAAATTTAAGGTTGTTTTGGATTGTGATAGAAGAAGGGTCATGATAAAGGATGTGGTAGGAAGAAACATTGATATATGTTATGAAGAGCCTAACGAGTTAATAAGCAGTTTTCTGTATTCGCTTGAAGTAGCTAAAGAGGAGCTTAGGGATATACTAGTTTTTCGGGATTTCATGGATATTTTTGACGAAGTGTAAGGTTTACCCCCTCACCGTAAAGTGGAGTTCCGTATTGATTTGACTCCAGGAGCCAGACCTATTGTACAACCTCCTTAAAGGTTGGCTCCGAAAGAGAAGAGGGAGTTGGAAAGCTGGACATTCGACTTGTTGTAGAAGGGTTTAATAAGACATCGTACCTTGAGTTGGGGATCACCGGTCGTCTTTATCATCAAGATGGTTGGTTCTCTATGGTTATATGTAGACTACTGGGAGTAGAATAAAAGGATTATCAAGAATAAATACCCTTTACCAAGAATAGACGACTTATTTGATCAGCTCCACGGCACTAAGGTATTTTCTCAATTGGAACTTGCCACCGGTTTTCACCAATTAAGGGTAGTAGAGGAGAGTGTACCTTTAATAGCTTTTAGGACTCCGGATTATTTCTATGAGTGGTTAGTTATGCCGTTTGGGCTGACTAATTCACTTGCTTACTTTATGGACTTAATGAATCGAGTATTTCGAGATGATTTTAACAAATTTGTTCTTTTCTTTATTGATGACATTCTTAACTATTAAAAAATGGAGGAAGAGCACAAGTATTATCTTAGTGTCGTACTCAATACCTTAAGGAGCCATGTGTTGAAGGCTAAGTTTTCAAATTGCCATTTTTGGAAATCCAAAGTTAGGTTTCTAGGGCATGTTGTTTTGGGAGAAGGCATATCTATTGATCTGGCTAAAGTTGTTGCAGTTCAAGATTGAAAGAAGCCCAAAAGGATGACAGAAGTTAGAAGTTTCTTGGGATTGGCTGGTTTTTACCATAGGTTCATCAAATATTTCTCGAAGATTGCTTTTCATCTGACGAAGTTAACAATGAAAGATGTTAAGTTCGAGTGGATGCCTAAGTGTGATTAAGCATTCAATGATTTGAATCAGAAGTTGACTAGCGCTCTTGTTTTGACTATTTCAAATGGAAGCGAAGGTTTAATGGTGTATATGGATGATTGTGGTACCGATTTGAGAGCAGTCCTTATGCAGCATGGGAGGGTTATTGCCTATGCGAGTCGGCAGTTGAAACCATACGAGAAAAATTATGCGATGCACGATTTGGAGCTTTTGGCTGTTATCTTCGCACTGAAGGTGTGGAGGCATTATCTTTTGAATGAAAAGTTCAAGTTATACATGGACCACAAATCCATAAATATATCTTTACCCAGAAAGACTTGAATTTGAGGCGGCAGAGATGGCTGTTGTTTCTCGCTTCTTATGATTTGGAGATTTGATACCCCTAGGAAAGAAAATGTTGTTGTGGATGCATTGAGTAGAAATGTAGCAATGGTTTCTAACTTAGAAGTCAAACTAGTATTGATAGATAGGATTGCGGCTACTCAAGAAGAAGACCCTATTTTGTCTTGACTTAAGAAGGATGTTCAAGAAGATATTGTTCCTAGTTTTGAGTATGATCCCCGGGGCGTATTGAAAATGAACAGGCGTATCTGTGTTCTGAATGTTAATGGACTTAGAAGAGAAGTGTAGCCGAATGTCACCGTTCAAAGTTATCTCTCCATCCAAAAATGACCAAGATGTTCAAATATATAAAGAGGGTATTTTGGTGGAAGGGGATGAAGCGAAATGTTTCAGTCATTGTGAGTTAGTGTGCAAACTGCCAGCAGATTAAGAGTGACTAGAAAAGGACAGCTGGACTGCTTCAGCCACTTGAGATCACGAAGTGGAAGTGGGAGTAGATCTCTATGGACTTTATTGATTGACTTCCTAGGTCAATGTAACGACCTGTAATTTTTTAGTTTTCGAATTCGAATAGTTAATTGTAACAACCTTGAATTTTGAGAAGCAACTAATCAAGTTTGTGATAGTTAGGAAATATAATATGTTTTTATTTCATTATTTATGTGCTAAAAATGAGAATATATATGTTGTTTGAAAAGAATTTTATATGCTCAATGTTTGTACCAAAATTGGGCATAATACTTTTCGGATGTGTTTGAAGAAATAAAATGAAGAATATAAATGAAAAAGGAGGCAGATCTAACAAACACACCAAAATTAATCAGAAAAACAGCAGAGAAACACAGAGATTTAGAGTGGTTCGGCGTGTTGCCGATGTCCACTATGAAATGGTTGACTTTTATTAACTTTTGCTTGTTGATTACAACGAATTATAACAGTAAAACTCGAGTACAACTGTGATTTCGGTAGAGTCTGGACGTAGGAGAGCCAAAACGTCCTTTTTCTATAGGTCCTGGGATACTATTTATATGCGTAGGCTGCAAATATCTCGCTCAGATCTCGGAAGATCTCTTCTCTCACGTGGGTGGGCCCACACGGTCGATCCCATGACATTTGCACTCGGTCCGTGATCGATACGAACAAATTTCGTATCGATCGAAATTTCTTCCAATCGAGTCGAAATCGATCATGAACATTCTTGAGGATGTACGTAAGCTCCTGTGAAAATTTGGTGGCATTTGGACTTGTATATTTTGAGTTATGGTCGATGCAAGTTTGAATTTATTAAAGGCTGCTGAATTCGCATCAATCTACATCGCATCGCTCAGTTCGTATCGATCCGAGCACGTGCCTGCATATTGATGTGGCACTAATTCCTCGGATCGATCCACTTTTCATGCCGAGTGATTGAGTCTTTCATAGGGATGTATCTTGTTCGTATCGATCCAGTCAAGCCTTGTTCGTATCGATCGCGACTTTTCTGTTCGTATCAATTGTCTTCGTTCTGTTTGTATCGATAGATTGCATCTCACTTCGTATCAATTTTGCGCACTCCACTTCATATCGATCTTTTGCATTCCATTTCATATCGATGGGAGGTATGGATTTTGTATCGATCTGTGGTCGATCGATACGAAGCATGTCTGAAACTTAATCGATACGAAATGGACACTTGTGTTACAATCAATGGATACGAAGCAGGTGGATCTGGATGAATACGAAGTGGACTCACTTGCTACTGATCGATACGAAACAGTGCACAGTTGATGGATTCGAATAGGATCGATGCGTAGGAGGCTGATTCCCTAGATGGATACGAATTGAGGCTTGCAAACCGATGGATACGAATTGAGGCTTGCAAACCGATGGATACGAAAGGGATTCGTGTGAATTGATGGATACAAATGAGTCAATTTTCTTGGCTTGCATCGATCATATCTTGAGCATAAGAACTCCGATTGACTTGAAATTTGGAATGTTGTCTTTTATAGCTTTGCACGTCGTGCCTTGTCAGTTGTAGCTTGATCCGGACTCGGACAAAATTCGCCAGTATCCATAGTGAATCTATGTATAACCGATCTTCGGGACGAACTGTCCTCGGTTTCCAGTTAAGTCCTTGGTGTCACGGCCTTGCCAAAAGGCAGGATAACATTTTCCTCTTAAAGTGCGTCTTGTGGGAACATGATGTGCTTTAAAAAGTTGCAATCTTCATCCTGAACATTTTTATCTGACTTATCTGAACGGTTGTTGTCTATTCGTTGAAAGTTGTGACCTTGGATTGATCCATGGAAACATAAATCATGAACTGTTGACTGCCAATTGTTGTACTATGTACTGTTGTAACTTAGTGTTGTATGATAGTGATCTGTTGTTTGTTATTGTAATCATCACAAAATGAGTATTCAATTCCTGTGAATTTTAAAAATTGGATGTTAGTCCATTTATACATGTATGCATGTTAGCCTGACTCCCGTTAACGTTCACACGTTCACGAGTCATTGTCAGGTTTTTTCAGTTTTTTTTTGTATCGAATTCCGTATTGACCCTCTCCTAAATCAATGTGAAATTCGATTTATAACAACGCTTGACGGTTGTTTTGGAGTGTCCCTTCATATCGATCCTCTCCTGGATCGATGTGAAAAGTTAAAAAAAGTCGTTCTTCATATTGATGAAATCCAGTGATTCAAGCAACACTTCATTGGGAGTTTCATATCGATGAGACTTGAATTGAGGGATACGAAGCTGGGGGTGACTTGCTGATGGATACGAGGTGTTAACCGTTGTATTGTACTAGACTAATGGATATGAACGAGTCTCTTCGTGTCGATAGAATTCACAACTATTTCAATCGGTTTTTATTACTGGGAGGCAAATCATTTTCTTCCTTGGATACGAGACCATATAAATACGTTTTGGACTTAGCTAAATTTTCTACTTTCTATCACTTTCGCATTTACCTTCGTATCGATCGAAAACTAGAGAGAGTAAAAAGAACTACACAAGCCTTCGTTTCCAAAACACTCAGTTCTTAGCCTTTAACTCAATCCATTCGAACTAGGTAATTAGCTAACTAAATCCATCTAAAAATGACAAGGCTTGAAACTTGATGTCACCCCATCCACGATGGTGGTCGATTCTGGCGTCGTCGATGCCGGAATTGGGTTAGAGCGAGGTTGATGGAATGGTAATGGCGTTTGTGTTGGTTGGAGAAGATGAAGTATGGAAGGATACGAGGCACTCATGGAAGAGATGCTCTGCCTTGACCTTGCATCGATGGGGAGAAGGAAAGAAGAAACACCCTCATATCGATCTGAGATGAAGAATTCGTATCGATTCTGGAACTGAGGGATGGCAGGGGAAGTTCTTATCGATCCTGGTACAACGTGATCTCGTATCGATGGGAAAGTTTTGTT
The DNA here is from genome assembly GCA_030737815.1 of Allium fistulosum. Classification (NCBI taxonomy): domain Eukaryota; kingdom Viridiplantae; phylum Streptophyta; class Magnoliopsida; order Asparagales; family Amaryllidaceae; genus Allium; species Allium fistulosum. The sequence goes on along the minus strand of CM060908.1, from coordinate 404,778,341 downwards.
TCATATCGATAGATGGGGTACCTTTGTATCAATCGACCGATATGAAATCTTTGTTATGATGATCAATACGAAAACGCCGCTAATGATCGATATGAAGTAAGAAATTTTGATCGATACGAAATGACCTTGGGCGATCGATACGAACTATTGCACTATGATCGATACGAAGCGATGGTGTCTAGATCGATATGAAGGGAATTTTGGTGATCGATTCGAATTCAAATTTTCAACCGATGTAAACTCTCTCACAAACTTAAATACTTGACTCCGTCGAGCTTCTCCCTTGCATAACTAGACATAACCACTAAACGGCATATTTGACTACCCTTCGAAGCTCGTCGACGGAACTGTAACTTGGTAGAATTTTGACAAAATTTAACCCGGATCGGTCTCTATAGTTTGGATGGCATGGTTGTGACGGTCAGCAATGACGGTCACTCCAGTTGAATTTTGAAGTCTTGTCGTTTTAACATTCCTCGAATTTTTGCAGAATTCCTTAAGTATTGCATAGCACTTCACTGCACAACACACTCATGCACTTCACACTGGGGAACACACATGCATATTATGATCTAACAATGGTTTTTACTGAGTTGACTAGTTATGGAACCTGCAAGTTCGCAACAGCAGGAGCCTCAAAGCTCGTCTTCCTTGACATTAGAGATCCCGGCCATCGCAGCCGAAGTAATAGATCCAGCTCTGGACGAACTTCCGGGAGCAACCTTTATTGTGAGCCCACAAGATTCAATGCCATCCAACGTCTCCAAAGATATGTTGGAGCGGATATGCCTAAGGTACGGTCTGCCTTTGGACGATGTCTTATTATCGGGACCGAATGACAGATCGCATGCTCCCCCGGAAGGATTTACTGCTTTCAATCGACATTCGTGCACAGTTGGAACACTTTCCCCATTTAACCAGTACATTCGGGAAGTGTTAGATTTTTTCGGAATTGCCCCCTTACAATTATATCCCAATGGATACGCGCTGCTGAACAGTCTATTCATTGTATTCATGGAGCATCTTTTTCGCCCCCTGACCCCGATCGAGATCAGATATTTGTTTAACGTTAAGAGTCGGGGAGATAGTCCTTCGTTCACATTTCTAGAGGCAGTTAGGAACTACTAAGTGGTGGCCAGATCCTGGACCAGACTTAGTTATTTCAAGACAGAGTGGTTCTATGTCCGATGCCCTCCAGGGTTTGCTAGTCGATGGTTGGTCAGACGTAAGTGTTGCAATTTTTCCAGTGGTTAACGAGATAACCATAGTTGATGTCGAAACTAATATCATCTTTATTTTACAGCTGCAATCCCACGACCTGAAGGCGCACACTTTAAAGAAATAGTACGGGTTCTTCAAGAAGTGCCAAGTGAAATGAGGGAAATCGAGTCGGTGCTTTCAGATAGAAATTAGAGAACTGTTGGGCTAATCGAGCGAAAACAAAGCATAAGACTTGAAGGAGCGCTTAGGACAGCCCCGACGAAGCGGGTGAAGCGTAAAGCTTCCAGGGTTGTAATAGCTAAAGAGGGCAAGGAAGAATACACGCCCACGAACGATGAACCCGCAGTCAGGCCTTCTGATAGTTTTCAGGGTTCAGAGGGAAGGAGAAAAGGCAAGGCAGTAGCACACTAGTGTCACAAATCTTCGAGATGGAAATCTGTAATTGTGTCCCTGCCAGCCTCCGATGTTAGAATTTCGGAGGCTCCTCCCTCGCAAGTAGAGAATCCTTTTGAAGGACTTGTTGATATTCCGATTTTGGACTATGTGTCACTTCAACACGACACCGGATTAGAGGGGCTTCAAAGTGCTCTGGATTTAAGCGAGTCTCTTCCCATAAGTGTGGCCGACATTACCGGTTGGTCGGGGGGTTGCACACACATATACACTTCACGGCACTACACGGTTTCCAGTCTTAAGTTGTCTGTTTCGGGAGATCACTAACTCTATTTTTCTTTTACTTTACAGATACGATGAATAGGCGAGATTCTATGCTTGGAAGTCTCCGCTCAATGCGCCAGTCATCGAGTTTGTACTACGCATCCCGCCGGAGGGAGGATGATAGAAATTGCGATCGTGATTATTCCAGCCAAGAGCGTTATGAGAGGGATAGAGATAGAGATAGGGAATATAGATATCAATCTCGGTCGCATTCTCCACCTTCTCGATTCCCTACACAACCTTCTACTCACAGCACACTTCCCTCGAAGTCTCCACGCCAAAAACCATCTTCTCACGCTCCGAGGTCCGAGTCTCAACACCGCAGGACCAAAGCTACAACTCCCACTGTTACTGAGCAGGCTATTACCGAGCCTATGGGGGAAGGAGCGATTAAAATTGCCCAGTTGAGAAAAGATTTTCCGAACATTTGCTTCGACGGCTTTATCTTCCCTCCTCACCTAAAGAAAATCCCATCAGAGGCTGAATAAACGATGCACGACTATATCCATGATATTTATACCCAATACAAGGAGTGGATGAAAGCCACGGATAAAGCGTCGGCGGTGGCTTTCGAGCGAGCAAAGATAATTGAGATGTTAGAAATCGACCTCGCCCAAAAAGACCGTATTATCCAAGTGCTCAATGATGAAGCTGAATCCTCTTGGAAATCTAAAATAGAGGCCACCCAAAAAGCTGATGAAGCGACTCAATCTATGGAAAGAATGCGACAAACGCATTTCGCTCTGGTGGAGCAGATGGGCCACCGAAACACCACAGTTGCAGCTGAAAGGGACGCTGCTCTAAAAGAACTCAATGACCTTAAAGCCAAATTTTTTGAAATCATTCAAGAAAAAGATGATGCGAACAAAGCAGCCCAAGAGGCATGCGAACAAGCGGTGGTGCTTCGGGATGAAAAGGATGCGGCCGTACTTAAAGTTCGGGAGGCCGAGGCTAAGGTTAAGGAGCAAGTCAAGATGGCAGAGGCCAGGTTAGAGGCCGATATTGAAGATCTCCTGATTACGTACAATTCCAGAGTGCTGAAGTACAGGGATCTACCTTGGCTCGACAATTATCCGACACATCTATATAACGCTTGGGGCTGGTTGGTGCAGGACAAAAAAACTGGGAAACAAGCGAAATTGGTTAATGAGTTCGAGCTCGAGAACCGGGTGTTGAATGAAGATGAATAAAAAGTTCTCCATGATATGGCGATCTCATATGAAAAGGAGAAACTTGGCGTTCAACACTCGGAGGTTGGAGAAGGCTCGAGTGTCGATCATCATGACATAAGTTCCGAAACTCTTGCGCCGACTCAGCCTGAATCCACACCTGCGGTTGATCCTCACCCGTTCCTGCTTATAACCCGGATCAACCACAGATATCTCTAGCCCAGGAGCAAGTCTCTGAAGCTGATCCGCCACTCGCGAGCCAAACTGGGGAAGGTACTTTGAACATTTTATACTTATCCCAAATCGAAAGCTTCGCTTGAAATAATTACTAACAGTCCTTCCTTTGTTTCTATCCAGTGATCGGAGCAACATTGGTCATGCCTCCTCCAACTCAAGAATCACATTATGTGTAGGAGGCCATCATAACTGAAGCGACCACCACAACGACCACGACACCAATTGACGAAGCACAGGGAAGCACACTTACTTTCGATGAACATATGATGGAGGAACTTCTTGGTCATCACAGTGACCCCTTTGCCGATTTGCTGTTCGTTTTGGGTAGAAGCGCACCAATGACAAGTTCTTCGACCCCAACTACGGGAGTCCCCGGCGATGCACAAACACTTCATGAAGAGGAAATTATAGCTGAAATCAATGCTGAGATAAAGGCAGTCGCCCGTGGAAGTGGCTTTGGAGGTGGAATGGCGGGACCTAGTCCAGCCCCTTTGCGGATGATATCTTCGAGAGGAATGGTCGTTGAGACAAGTATGCCTATCCCGCCTCCTATTGTTGATCTTGTCCTTCCGACTCCGCCTTCAGGAAGTGTTTCAATACACTTGAGTTCGGAGGAGGAAATTGATATAATGCCCCCGACTAGTGATCGACCGCCGAAAGGCAAGGGCTCAAAGAGAAAACCAAGTGACAGCTCCAGCGGGTCCCCACTGAAGAAGAAACCGAGAAAGAAAAAAGAGTAAATACGTCGCTTCAGCTCATTTTTGAGTAGATAGGAATTTCTTTAGCTTTTGTTGGCCGTGTATAGATGCGGGTTCGGCCCCTGCTAGTAGGATTTTTGGGATAAATTTGTACTTAATTTTCTTCCACAAATAATTGAAATAAAATTCCGTTTTATCTTCAACTCAATTTTCGTTTATTTGCTTAAGTGTTTCAGAATTTGAACTCCAGTCCGGTACGCTTGTGAAGTTTCGACCTTTGGATGGGATCTAAGTTTATTTGTTAAGTCCTGAAATCACGACTATGAGTTATGACACAACGTTAAGCCGGACTCTGATGCTGCACTGTCTCAGTCAGTGATTGGCACTTAAGTTCTGCCCCCAGTTTCAGGGACGAATTGTATAGATCAGTTAGCAATTGTACTTTGCCTTCAACACATCAAGCTTAACGTCGTTGAATTGATGTTGAAACAAGGAAATTCGAGTGGTCGAATCACACTCACTCATCTATCGATGACTGTATCCACACTCCAGGGATTTGCATTTGTACGTCGACGGTCGGTCACGCCTGCTTAAGTTTCAAGGATATGTCCATGCTCTGGGGACTTAAGTTATTTTATGGGCGATCAGTCACACTCGTTTGATACTTAGCATTTTGTCCGTACTCTGAGGAATTAAATTATTTTGCGGGTGGTCAGTCACACCCGATTCGCGTTTAAACTCCAATCTGCTCTCTGGGGACTTAGAGTTAATTGCTATCGATACTTTGGTTCGCACTCTGGGAACCCGGAGTTAGCTAACATTTGTACTCCATTTCGCACTCCAGGAATCTGAAGTTAGTTAATGTTGACACTCCGGTTCGCACTCTGGGAATCCAGAGTTAGTTGATGTTTATACTCCAGTTCGTGCTCTGGGAACTTGGAGTTGGCCGACAGATGGTCAGTCACATCTGTTCAGGCTTTAGAATTTTGTTCGCACTCCGAGAATGACGAATCTATTAGGATCGTGGATGGTCGGTTCACATTCACCCTGAGTTAACAAGCGAGGTCGTTAAATGGACGGATCCATCCTCCTCAAACTTGGTCAAGATACAGGCGAAGTCGTTAGGTGAACGGATCCACCCTCTTCGGGACCACATTTGTAAGTTTGTACTCCAATTCACATTCTGGGAATTTGGAGTTAGTTAAAGGATTGTCGTGTATCAATCCTTTTTGGCTTCAGTGTGATGGCTTGTCCCCGAGCTCGGGTTTCACTTAGTGAGTGACCGGTCATATCACAGTCACTCCCTATTTGAATAAATTCTACCGTATGGTGGGACTTAGCTCTCCGTGCATAGTGATGGTCATATGAAGCAATTCAAGTAAATCACAGCTCTGGCTCGAAGAGATTGCATTTTATTGCTGAAATAAGAAAATACGGCAAAATCAGTTGCCCGATTACAAATTCAAATTTCGAAATGCATAAATAGATTGCAAATGGAATGTATACTAAATAAATGAACAGAGCCTGTTATGTGTAGTAGTAATGGAGGCTCTCGCTGTTCCAGGCTCTCGGTAGAGTGAGACCGTCAACGGTTAATAATTTAAATGTGCCATCTCCGAGCTTTCATTCAATAACATACGGTCCTTCTCATGTTGGCTTCATACGTGAAGGAACCAGATAAATTCTCTTGAGGATGAGGTCGCCGAGTTCAAAGGTTCGGGGTCGGACCTTGGCATTGTACAATCGGGCGACTCGACTTCGGTATGCGGCCGCCCTCAAATCAGGCTCTTCACGCTTCTCATCCAATAAATCCAAAGATTCAACAAGTAATATAGCATTTGTCTTTGGATCATAGTATGTCACATGATGAGAAGGTACTTCTAATTCGACTGGAATAACGGCTTCTGAACCATAAGAAAGAGAAAATGGAGTGTGGCCGATCGCGGACTTGTGGGTTGTTCGATAGGCCCATAGGACCATAGGAAGTTCATCGACCCATTTTCCCCCGACTTTTTCCAGTCGTTTCTTCAGAATAGAATTTATAACTTTATTAACAGCTTCGACTTGTCCATTCGCTTGAGGGTGTGCAACTGCGGAGAATTTCTTCTGAATGTGGAATCATTGACAGAAATCCTTAAATTCAACACTGTCGAATTGGGTCCCGTTATCAGTGATGATAGTATGTGGGAGACCAAATTAGCAGATGATGTTGCGCACTACAAAGTGGATCACCTTCTTTGTTGTGATTGTAGCAAGGGGTTCAGCTTCCGCCTACTTGGTAAAGTAATCAACTGCTATGATGGCATACTTCGCACCACCTTTGGCTAGAGGTAGAGAGCCAATAATGTCAATGCCCCAAACTGCAAACGGCCATGGACTGACCATCTGAGTTATTTCGGTAGGTGGGGCTCTTGGAATCCGAGCATGCTTCTGGCATTTGTCACATTTTCTAGCGTAGTCCGATGCATCACGATTTATGGTCGGCCAATATTACCCATATCAGAGCACTTTCTTGGCAAGAGCTTGCCCCCCGATGTGATCGCCACATTCTCCTTCGTGCACATCATGCAACACTCGTTTGATTTCATCATGAGCGATACACCAGAGTAAAGGAACATAGTATCCTCTTCTATACATGACTCCATTATGAATAGTGAACCACGAAGCTTTTCGAAGAACCTGTCTCTTTTCACTCCTGCGCTCTGGTAGGGTTCCGTGCTCAAGATAATTTCTGAACGGAGTCATCCATGACTCCTTCTCGAGAATTACCTCAAATATCCAATCTGTCTCCATTTGATCGATGCTTAGGGAAGCTAGCGTCTCTACGGGAACGAGCCCCATTTGTTGTGCCTCACCTATGTTGGCTAACTTTGCTAATGAATCAGTGTTTTGATTGTGCTCTCGGGGTATGTAATAAATGGCATAATAATCAAATTGATTCATTTCTCCTGAACCTGAGCAAGGTAAGTAGCCAGTCTTCGGTCTTTGGCTTGATACTCCCCCCGAACTTGACACACGACCAATTTCGAATCACAATAAATTTCCACAGTAATGATTCTTAAATCTCTGGCAAGTTTCAATCCAGCCAGTAGGGCTTCATATTCAGCTTCGTTGTTGGTTGCACGAAAATTGAACTTTAAAGCACAGCATATAGATCGGCCTTCAAGAGTTTCAAGTACAACTCCGGCACCTGAGCAACGGTCATTTGATGCACCATCTGTATGCAGCTTCCAGATATATTTGGGAGATTCACTAGTTTCGGGCAAGTCTTCTGGGATGGTGAATTCAGCTATGAAATCTGCTAGGACTTGTCCTTGAATGGCTCGCCTTGGAGTGCAAGTAATATCAAACTGACTTGGTTCGATGTTCCATTTGAGTAACCTACCAGACGTCTCAGGCCGCGTAAGGACCTGTCATAACGGATGGTCAGTGTAAACGGTGATAGGATGAGCCTGGAAATATGGATGGAGCTTCCTTGAGGCAATAACAAGACAATAAGCAAACTTCTCTAGCTTCGGATAATTTCTCTTAGCTCCGGTTAGCCGTTTGCTAATATAGTAGACCGGTTTTTGTATTCGGTCTTCCTCCCGAATTAGGTAGCACTGATTGCGTTTTCTGACACCGCCAAGTAAATGTACAATTTCTCGTGATCAATAGGCTTTGACATAATAGACGGTGTGGAGAGGTGTTGGGTTAGTGCTCGGAATGAGCCCTCACATTCCGTAGTCCATTCAAAGTTCCGTTTCCCTTTTCTAATCAAATCGAAGAAGGGAATGCATTTGTCAGTGGATTTTGAAATGAACCTGCTCAATGCTGCTACTTTCCCATTGAGGCTCTAGACTTGCTTTATAGTTCTCGGAGTTTCCAGATTTCTGATTGCCCAGATCTTTTCGGGATTAGCCTCGATTCCTCGAGCGTTGACGATAAAGCCAAGGAATTTTTTTGATGCGACCCCAAAGTGACATTTCAACGGGTTGAGCTTCATTTTGTATTCTCGAAGGATATTAAACATTGACTCCAGGTCTCTGATGTGATCAGTGGAGAATTGTGACTTTACTAGCATGTCGTCCACATACACCTCCATGGTTTTTCCAATCTGGTTAGCGAACATTCGATTAACTAACTGTTGATAAGTTGCCCCAGCGTTCTTGAGTCTGAAAGGCATAACCTTGTAGTAATAAAGTCCCAGATTGGTCACGAAGCTGGTATGTTCCTGGTCAGGCAAGTGCATGGGTATCTGGTTGTAGCCTGAATACGCGTCCATGAAGGATAGGAGTTCATGTCCAGTCGTTGAATCTACGAGTTGATAGATTCGAGGAAGTGGGAAACTGTCTTTGGGACAAGCTTTATTCAAGTCTGAGTAGTCAACACACGTTCTCCATTTCCCATTTGGCTTTTGGACAAGTACAGGGTTGGATACCCACTTCGGGTTGATGCATCTCGAATAAATCCATTCGATTTAAGCTTATCTACTTCTTCCTTAAGGGCGGCAGATCTCTCTGGATCCATACCATGCCTTTTTTGTTTGACCGAGATGTGCTGCAGGTCAATGTTCAATGTGTGGCTCGCGATGTCCGGGGAAATTCCACACATGTCAGAATGTGCCCCGGCAAATACGTCGAGGTTTGCCCGGAGAAATTCAACCAATTCCTCTTGCATTTGTTGGCTTAACTGAGATCCAATCTTTATCATTTTAGAGTCATCGTTATCATCGATCGGGACATCGATCGTCAGTTCGGCCGGGGAGGCTTGACTATCTTTACTTTCGTCTTCACTTTCAGTATCTCTCGGGTCAAGATCTCTTTGGAATTGGTTGGGGTGCCCGAGCCTGGGCCCAGGCACTAATTGTTAATTTTCAACAAAGCGGACGCGGAGAGATTCATCTGCGCCCTTTCCTTTCTCCTTTCGCTGCGCCTCGCGTAGCTCAGCAACATAACAGGCTTGTCCAGTAGCCTGATCTCCTTGAACGACTCCAACCCCATGATCGGTGGGGAACTTTAGAGTCAGACACCATGGGGCAATAGCAGCCCTGAACTCAGCTTGGGTCGGTCGGCCCAAGAAAGCATTATATGGCAAGTCTATATCCAACACCACAAATTGTAACATCCAGACTCTCTGGCATTATCCAATTCCTAACTCCACAGGCAATTCCACCACTCCAACGGGTATAGTCGCACTTCCGTTGAAACCATGGATACGGTACTGACAAGACTTCAAATCTTTAGTCTCCATTTTCATCTGGTCATAGGCTCGCTTGAATAGTATATTCATAGAACTTCCACTGTCTACCAAGATCCGCTTCATCCAAGCAGGACCTACTTGAGCTAATATGACAAGTGGATCGATGGTTGGGGCTTCGATCCTGTCGACATCTCTGTCTCCGAAGATGATGTCGTCGGTCATCGTCTTCTGTTGATTGGCCGAAACCCCATCCTCCAAACTACTACAACACTCGAAGCTCGCATGCCTAATAGAACTGGCATACGACTCCATTTCCTTCCAGCTTCGGTCTGCTGGATGAGGACCACCACTAACATTATTTATCACTAACCTCCCACCAGTATCAGCGGGTTCCTCCTGTCTTGCCTGATTCGGTACATGATTCTGATTCGATGGGCCCGCACCTCCAGACTGCGACGCCCGTACAAACTGCTCCAACTTTCTCTCCCGTATCAACTTTTCGATGAGATCTTGCAAGTGACAGCACTCATTCGTGTTATGGCCGTAGCTTTCGTGGAAGCTGCAAAACTTCCCTGTCTGAATCGGTTTCTCCGATGACTGTTTCGGAGTAGGTTTCTTATACTGTATAGTATTGCAGGTCTGTAAATACACATTTTCCAATGATGTGTTCAAAGGATTATAATTATCAAACATAGGAGCCCTACGTCGTGGACTACGATTCTGATCCCGTTTCCTATTTTGATTACCATCGCCTATCTGTTGATTTCTTTTATTCTGAATGTTCAATTGCACTTTTCCGGAACTCTCCCCGGATTGTTTAACAGCAACATTGCTCTAAATTCCTTCCACACTGGGCCCCACGTCATCCTTTTTCCTAGACTGTTTCGCATCCTCCCTTCTCAAAAACTAGGCTGCCTTAGAATAGAAACGGTCCAATGACGTAGGATGTTTTCCGGCCAACCAGTTGCCGAACTCAGAATCGGGATCAATCCCCTTAGTCAATGCCATTAGAATGGAGTTATCATTAGGGTTGCTGATCTTAGCGCATGTAGCATGAAATCTCTCTAAATAACATCTGAGTGTCTCTCCAGGAGCTTGAGTGACATGGATAAAGTATTAACATCCTTCGGCCTTGTAACATGCATCCGGAACTGCTCAACAAACTTTGTTGCCAACTGATCAAAACACGATATAGATCGAGGTGGCAGTCGGGTATACCACATAGTCGCTATGCCTCCCAGAGAGATCGGGAAGCTTTGGCACTTAACTGCATCATCAGCTCGTGTAGCATTCATCAACCACTCATACTTTAAGATGTGTTGATTGGGGTCAGAGCTCCCTTCATAAACCGGTAAAGTCGGCATCCTAAATCGCCGAGGTGGTTCAGCATAGAGTATATTATCAGTAAAAGGAGTATGACTCCGGAAGATTCCCCAGTCGTCATTAGTGAGGCCTTGACTCTCTCGGATCATCTGATGGATCATCATCGGGATGTCCAGCATTTGTACATTTTGAGCATGTTGGGTCAAGGTATGGTCGGGTTCCACAATGCGAGGTTGGATCGGTCGTGGTCGACGGTCCACATTTTGTCTCCTTGGTTCGAAGTTCTCTAGAACATATGGTTTGGGAGTATGTTCATGCTGGCGATGATTCGGATCTGTCCGATTTCGGGCATCAACTCCTGGTTCGGTAGCAGTGGTGTTAGTGCGATTGTCTATAACATGATATGGAATAATACCTCCTTGGGAGGAGGGTCCAGTCTGATGGCTGGCTGACGGGTCAACTCTCGGTTGCCCAAGGTTCGGTGCATGATGATGTCCAATAGCTTGAGTGTAACTCCCATCTAGCTGTGGGCGCGTAGATCTATGATGGTAATCTGAAGAGGCTGAACTCTCGGTGGAGGAATGGGAAGCCTGATCCCTCCTGGATCTCCTTCGTCGTTGACGTTCAGTTGGTTGGTCGGTTCTGCATTAGCACGGAGCTGTTGAGTGAGCTGTTGGCGGGTCTGAGTCAGTTCTTTCATTAGCATTTGGGATTCTTCCTGGGTGACAGGGGGATCTGATGGTTCGGCAGCATTTTGATCTGCATGAGGTAGCTGTATAGGATTTTACCTGTCTCGTCCTTCTGGATCTGCGGTAGTTGATGTGGTCCTAGTGTTAACCATGATGGGTAGCGAAGCTCTTTCCTAGACTTGATGCAAATCTGAATAGGATGGAAGAACTTTTATCTTTGAAATCTGGATCTTCTTCTTAGATTTATGCAATCCGATATCGATAGTAGATCCAACGAGCAGGAGAAAAACTGGGTTTTCTTAGTGAAAGCACCAAAGTGTTTGTACCAAAATTGGGCACAACACTTTTCGGATGTGTTTGAAGAGATAAAATGAAGAATATAAATGTAAATGGAGGCAGATCTAACAAACATACCAAAATTAATCAGAAAAACAGCAGAGAAACACATAAATTTAGAGTGGTTCTGCGTGTTGCCTACTTCCACCATGAAATGGTTTACTTTTATTAACTTTTGCTTGCTGATTACCACGAATTATAACAGTAAAACTCGAGTACAACAGTGATTTCGGCAGAGTTTGGATGTAGGAGAGCCAAAAAGTCCTTTTTCAGTAGGTCCTGGGCTGCTATTTATAGGCATAGTCTGCAATATCTCGCTTAGATCTTGGAAGACCTCTTCTCTCACGTGAGTGGGCCCACACGATCGATCCTATGACATTTACACTCGGTCCGTCATCGATACGAACGAATTTCATATCAATCGAAATTTCGTCCAATCGAGTCGAAATCGATCATGAACATTCTTGAGGATGTACGCAAGCTTCTATGAAAATTTAGTGGCATTTGGACTTGTAGATTTTGAGTTATGATCGATGCAAGTTTGAATTTATTAAAGGCTGCTGAATTCGCATCAATCTGCTTCGCATCGCTCTATTCGTATCGATCTGAGCACGTGCCTGCATGTTGACATGGCGCAAACTCCTTGGATTGATCCACTTTTCGTGCCGAGTGATTGAGTCTTTCATAGGGATGTATCTTGTTTGTATCGATCCAGTCAAGCCTTGTTCGTATCGATCGCAACTGTTCTGTTCGTATCGATTGTCTTTGTTCTGTTCGTATCGATAGATTGCATCTCACTTCATATCAATTTTGCGCACTCCACTTTGTATCAATCTTTTGCATTCCATTTCATATCGATGGGAGGTGTTGATTTCGTATCGATCTGTGGTCAATCGATACAAAGCATGTCTAAAACTTAATCGGTACGAAATGGACACTTGTGTTACAGTCAATGGATACGAAGAAGGTGGATCTAGATGGATAGGAAGTGGACTCACTTGCTACTGATCGATACGAAACCATGCACAGTTGATGGATTCGAACAGGATCGATGCAAAGGAGGCTGATTCCCTGGATGGATACGAATTGAGGCTTGCAAATCGATGGATACGAAAGGGATTCATGTGAATTGATGGATACAAATGAGTCAATTTTCGTGGCTTGCATCGATCATATCATGAGCATACGAACTCTGATTGACTTGAAATTTGGAACGTTGTCTTTCATAGCTTTGCACGTCGTGCCTTGTCAATTGTAGCCTAATCCAGACTCAGACAAAATTCGCCAGTATCCATAGTGAATCTGTGTATAACCGATCTTCAGGACGAACTGTCCTCGGTTTCCAGTTAAGTCCTTGGTGTCACGACCTTGCCAAAAGGTGGGATAACACTCAACTTACTTCATAAGCCCAAAATTCATTGAGGCCTTATCCAGACTTGCTAACTCTATAATTTTCCCATGGCTTCTTAAATACACTTCATATTGATTGATAGCTTCTCTTGGAAGCTTTGTTTTGATAGCGCTGCTTGAAAACTCTGTTAGCTTCTCTTGGAAGCTTTGTTTTGATAGTGTTGCTGGGAAGTTTTGATGGCTCATATTGAAATTTTTGTTTTGATAGCTTCTCTTGGAAGCTTTATTCCGAAGCACTGTTTTTCTAGCTTCTCTTGAATCTTTGTTTTGATATTTTTGTTTAGAAACTTTGATGGCTTCTCTTGGAAACTTTGTTTTGATAACATTGATTGGAAGCTTTGACAACTTCTTATGGAAGCTTTGTTTTGATAGAGTTGCTTGAAAGCTTCTATAGCTTCTCTTGGAAGCTTTGTTTTGCATGCACGCACGCACGCGCGCGCGTGCACGCACACACATATAGTTCATTTGTAAAAGAGGCATAACCAATTTCTCAAGTTCAAACATTCTATAGAAAATACTCCTACTTATTTCAACCATATATTTCAAAATACTTATCCAAATCGAGTGATTCATTTTTTGTTGGAAACATATCTCAATAAGGAAGAACTTTTATTTTGACCACTTTGCAAGATTCGGGGTGTATGATTATCAAAAATCACTTGGAAGTGACGTTATTTTCTGACCCATATTTTATTTCTAGAAATACATACTCTCGGTTTTTAAGTCATAACTTATGAATTTCTTATCCAAATTTAATAATTATTTTTTTTATCGGAAAGGTTATTCGATAAGCAACAATTTTCATATGTATCACATTTCTAATTCAAAAGTTATCCTCGTCAAAATTGGATTGCAAGACAGATCATTTTCTGGTCGAAGTTTTGAAGGCAGAATATATACCTCAACTTGCAAAAATCATATCAAATCCAAAAATGATCCAATCAACCTCAAATCTTTGCTAAAACCACCCTTGTTTAATCCTCTATCCTCATCCAACAAGTGGTGTGGCACTTACTAGGAATAAATTGGAGGAATGGAGGCAAGAAGGGGTACGACCATGAGCATGAGAGAGAATGGTGGAGCTTGTCTTGGATTCTCTGCTTTTGGGGATGGTACGAAGGTTCTAGGGTTCTTGCTTTATCTTAGGAGGGATTGGCCGTGGATTTTAGGACTTAGTTAGATGTTGGTGAGATCTTTACAATTTATTTGAATTATATAATGTCACTTATGCAAGTTTAATGCAAGTATAGTAAACTTAACACATTAAAAAGTTAAGTTTGAAACTCTTCGCTCTTAAAAGTAAATAAGTAACTTTGAATTAATTACTATCACTTGTATACCTTTTATAATAAGTGGCATAGGTTACACTTAGTATATGAATGCTTGGTTGAATGATGTGTGAATTTTGAGAAGTGTTTATAAATATTTGATATAAGGAAGTGTTGATTACAATTCGTTGTTGTGTTTATTTCATTGACTGATTGTTTAATATGTGCCCGACCATTTTTACAAGCAATTATTTTTTCAAGACACGGGTTGGGTAGAAATAATTGTGATCATTTAATAGCCAATACCTTGTGATTGGAATTTTATAATTTCAAAATAAAGTGTTTAACAATAACAGTTGATTGTGGTAGACGATACTTACATATGAATTGAGAATGAACAACTTGTGATTAGAATCCCATAATTTGACTATAAGACATTCGAACATAATAGTGGTTAAGGAATTAATTATAATAAAAGTAGTTTATTATAATATTAAAAAGATATATATATATATCTTCGAACGAAATGTTTTCTAAAGAAATATATAGATATTTTGAAAATAAATATTTATAAAAGTGCTTTCTCATATTTTGAATAATAAAGATATTTTGGGAATAAATGTTGGTTCTAAATGTTTTGGATCAAAGAAGATTTGAAAAGTTATTATTTCAAAAACTCAGATCCTGAAGATAAAGTATGCTTTGGTACAAAAGATGTATATATTATTATTTCAAAGGTTTTGAAATGAAACCGAGAATTTAGTTTAAAGAGATTATTTTCAAAAAGGATTATATTTTGAAATATAATAAAGTTAATTGGATTTAACGAATCTAAATGCAAGGGTTAAGTATAAGCGGGTAGATTTGTAAGCAACATGTGCATGCTACATGCTATGTAGTTTGGGAATTGCATATATGCGTGTACATCATAGACTCTTTGAGTCCTATTTGTGGTAGGAAAACTACGTTGGCTTGATCCTGTATCTGATTGGCTACCAGTTAGATAGGGGTTCATAGACAGTGAGCAGTGGTAGTGATGCAGCCCAAATAATAATATGACATATTTCTGTATATTGTTTGCTATTTATTTTTTGCTGATATATCTTTCCTGCTTTCCAATTTATTTCGCATTGACATGTGTATTTAGTTCGCAGGAATGGATATTACTGTCCCTTTCATCAGAGTTGTGCAGCGGTAAAATTTATAATTTTGAATTTGGTATGTATTAAAGCACATTATGATTTATATATAAATAAATACTTTAATATGTTATAGAATTGAAAATTTGTATCCTATACATTTAGTAATGATGTATAGTTATCAATTATGATATGTTAAAATGGTAGTTGTCATTTGTTTGTTTTACTCTTTAAAGAACGGGTTTTTGGCAATTTTGACTGGTTTGAAAATTATGGATCATTACAGTCAAGAAGAGGGAACAAGGGCATTTGGGTTATAGTCGATCGGCTGAACAAGAGTGCTCATTTCATTCCTATTAAGCCGACTAGGACAGTTGAAAGTCTAGCGAGTTTGTATGTGAGGGAGATTATGAGGCTCCATAGTATTCCTTGTAGTATTATAACTGACCGAGACCCCATATTCACTAGCAGTTTCTGAGAGGGACTGCAAACTGCCTTAGGGACGAGTTGAGTCTGGGTACAGCTTACCATCCCCAAACAGATGGGCAAACAGAGAGAGTGAACATGATCTTAGAAGATTTATTGCGAACATGCATTCTTTACTTCGGAGGTTCTTGGGAAGATCATTTACCCTTAGTCGAATTCACTTACAACAACAGCTATCAGGAAAGTATCGGCATGGCCCCTTTTGAAGCTCTATATGATCGTCCATGTCGTTCTCTTTTATGTTGGGTTGATTCTAGTGTTAGAATCGTTCTTGGGCCCACATGTTCTTAGAAGCCAGCAAGAAGGTAGCTGGTATCAGATGAAAGATGAAGGAGGCACAGGATCGGCAGAAGTGTTATATAGATCGAAGGCACAGGGATCTAGAGTTATCTGTCGGAGGTTCAGTGTTTGTGAAGTTATCTTCGTTAAGAAGTGTTGTGAGGTTTAGGAAAACAGGGAAGCTAGCCCCTCAATTTATTGGTTATTTTCTCATACTGGACTGGATTGGTAGACTTGCATATAGAGTAAAGTTGCCAGATAGAGTATTGGATGTGCACAATGTATTTTACGTATCTTATTTACGTAAGTACGTGCAAGACTCTTTGGCGATAGTGGAACTGGCACAATAAGTTGATTTGGAAATTCATCCTAACCTCACCACTCTTAGGCGGCATATTTGTATCATCGTTCGAGGTATAAAGTGATTGAGGATGAAGGATGCGAGTCTTTTTCAGGTTTAGTGGCACTGCTACAAAACAGGTTATTTACGACGGTTGTTTAACCCCTATTGCGACGGTTCAATAACCGTAGTAAATATAGACGTCGTAACAAGCAAAAACCTGTTGCGAGGGTTTTAAACCATCGTAGAAAACTACTTTTTGCTATGGCTATTTATAGCAACCGTCACCATAGACCTATTTTTTTGCGACAGTTCTTTATAACAACCGTCGCAATAGACTGTCATTTTGGCTTCAAAAAGGTGACATTTTGCTACGATTGGATTAAACAACCGTCGCAAATTGCCTATTTTTTGCGACTGTTCTTCGTAACAACCGTCATAATAGACTGTCATTTTGGCTTCGAAAAGGTGACATTTTGCTATGGTTGGATTAAATAACCGTCGCAAATTGCCTATTTTTTGCTATGGCTTTTTATAATAAATGTCACAATAAACTGGCATTTGACTTCAAATATTAAATGTAAATTCACATATGAATTTCATTAATAACATAACTTTCTATTTCTATACATAAATTACTAAAACATAGAACATAAATTACTAAAACATAACTAATAGTTGAAAAGGTAGCAACTAATTACAGGAAAAATAGTTACTATATCTAACCAGTTCACTACATTAGTTAATTACAGGAAAAACAATTACTATATGCTATAGGAAACAACACAGCCCGAAAAACTTCACATATTCAAACTTCCCACTTTAAATGTAATAATTACTCTGAAAGTTGGAACCTGGCACTTGGTTTCTTCTTTCTCCATCCCTATGTACAATAATAAAAAGAAAAGGAAATTAGTATCACACTGTACAACAAAGATGGTGCTAAAAATGAACATAATGCACGTTTAAAAAAAGGCACAACTTACAAATATGGTTATATATATGCATATTATTATCAAATGGCATAGTGCAATCATTTATCAAGATATCAAACAAAACATTTATGAGAGTAAATCGTACGTTGTAAATTATCTTTAAACATGTGCCATTAATTTTTATAATCCATGTATATCATTAGGTTATATATATATATATATATCTGGAGTTGGGCATGTCATACTAAGCACTCCTAAGCGTCAACCTATGTACTACTTCCACTAAGCATAATAATATAGAAAATGTTTATAATGGCAATTGAAATATACGTTCGTCATACCTCGTACTAAGCACTCCAAAACCTTTTAAAGATCAAAATTACCATAAAAAGAGAGATGAAAATATACGTTTTTCATACCTCGAACCAACCACAATTGACAATTTACTTTCTCTTCTCAGCTTTCTTGCATATAATGACATTACCTATATTGATCGTTAATCCCCATTAATCAATTCAGTTCTATTAGGAATGGTTTTGACAAATAGTTATAGAAGAGAAGCTATTTAGATGAGTGGGATAGTGGGCACGATGAATTCTTATTCAATCATTGAACCGCAAGACGGGTGTTTTGAACATAGCCAGTGGATGTCTTTAATTCTCTACATCTGCACCATTATTTATCTTCGTATGTTTGTCCTAGTCAGCAGCCCATGCTTTTTGTTATATAGATATATATAAAAAACAGTACTGTAGTCAAAGCATCCAACATACACCAGCCTGGCACATTAAGTCTCCATAACCTTTTTAAATGCAGTCCGTATATTCCTGGTCTATCCTAACGTTGTTACGTTAAAAAAATGAAGTTTAGTGACAATCAAAGCTATTTCTTATATTATTACTGCATCAGCAATGAACACCCATCACACTTATACTTGAAAATAGAAAGCTAATAGCTTTCCCACTATATTTTTTGGCAACATATTTTTAGCTTTTATAAAATCAGAATCGAAGGCCTCGTGCATTTTAAAATGAATCAGTAATTGCAGTACGCTAACCTTAAACTACTGAAAAAAGTATGATATATTATCTTTCAGTTTTGAAGTTGGGATTGATTCGAAATCCATTATTCTAATATAATATATAACTTTATCATATTTGCTTGAAACATAAATTAGGCCAACATTTTAAAGTAAAGCAAAGCACACTTTACCGCAAATGCAGTGTAATTTAGGCATACCAAAATAAAAGAATATATAATAATAGAGCATGATTCATTAAAACTAGTGGAGGTGAGCATCAAAAGCAAGCTGGTGCGAAGATTTCAATAGCCCATCAAATCCGATGTGTCAGATTAATACTCGTCTTCAGCTTGCATTTTCAGCTTGCGTCCTTCGAGTGCTCGATTATGACTTTAAAGGCGGCGAATTTGAGGGGGTGAAGGAGGGTTTTTTTGTGATTTAGGGATAAAGTTGGTTTTGAAGGGGAAAGGAAGAGGGACGTTGCAGAAACGAGAGAAACGAGTTTGAATGATTAAATAATTAATAGAAAGAAGAGAGATTGAATGAGATCTAGGGTTTTATTTTATTCAGAGAGGAGATGACATATAGTTTGAAGCACGAATGTAAAATTTTAGAATGTCAAGCGGAAAAAAGAATTTTTAGCCTTACCCTATTTGCTACGGTTATACACGTAATCATTGCAAATAACCATATTTGCAATTGCTATGGTTATAGACAACAGCCGTCGCAAATTGTTTTTTCAAATTTTCTAATGCATTTTATAGAGCAATTGCTATGTTTATTAATAAGAGCCAACGCGTGTAATACTAGTTGCTACGGTTTTTACCTAAACCGATGCAAATAAGGCGACGCAACAGGCTGATTGTGTATTGGTGTGGAGTGAGGAGTTAGAGATTATACTTGAGAAACCGAGGACTATATTAGGGATTCTTATCCCCAGTTGTTATCGTAATTGTTTGTATATTGTTGTATCTTTTTAAATGTACCCATCGGTTGTGGTGAAGTCACTTTCTTTGTACATATTTGATTGAGTGATATCATTTGAATTTCTTTTAGTATCTATTATTGTGTATGATTAATTTTGAGGATGAAATTTCCTATAAGGAGGGGAGGATACAACGACCCGTAATTTAATCACTTCGAATTTTAATATTTAAAATATTTTTAAATACTTAAATAATGGATTTTATAACTCAAATAAACAACTTTTAAGTAATAACTAATGATTTTGATGTTGTTTCAAAATTTGGTTTACAAAAATAATTAGTTCGAAGAAAAATCGAAAATGTGAACGAAAATCGTTTTTCGAATTTTCAACTTTTCATCGTTTAAAAGTTGTCAGAAAATGTTTTGTACATTAGAGTATATATATGCATACACTTATATAACAACACATGTTATATTAATAAGGTAATTTGAATAAATTTTGGATTAAAAATATACTTAAACAAATTTAGTAAGATATGACTTTTCTTTTAAATTTTAAAAAGTAAATTTCAAAATAAGGTAAAAGGTAACTTTACATCATCCAAAAAGTGAAGATGTGATGGAATGAAGGAGGGAGGGGATGAAAACGTGTGGAACAAGGTAGAGAAGGGTGAGGTGGCAAAAGGTTAAGGAGGGTAAAAGGACTAAGTGCAAAAGATCACTTGTTTTTTCCTTTTCCCTTAAGCAAAGTTGTTAAAACTCCATTCTTTCTCCTCTATCATCAATATTTCCACCAAAACAAGACACAAGCCACCATTTTTCACCTTGGCTGAGCCTTATAGCCACCTATATCGAACCCTATTGATCTCATCTAGGTCTTAAAGTTGAGATTTTGCAAAGAAGAACTCCGTCCATGTGTCGGTTGCAAGTTTGGTCGAAGTTCATGCTCGTTTAAGAAAGTAAAATCTCACCTTTATAAACCAACATTTTAGGCTTTTTTATTGCTAATAATAATGGTTCCTGCTTGTTTTATATGTATTGTAAAGCGATGATTGTTGGCTTGGTTTCCGCATTAAAAGACGACATCTTTGGTAGTTAGCAAGTGATCTAAGATTAGTCGAAAAATTTAAGTAAATGATATAAGTGATGCTCTCTCCATGTTTTATGAATGTTATTTGCTTTTGTATATATGTCCATACTTATGTTATGTGATGCTTGAATGGAAAATAAAAATGACATATGAAAGTGTTTATGGAAGTGTTCGTATAGCGTCTATCGCTATATTGACACTTGAAAAATGTCATCTCTTTTGAAATCTTTTGGTTTATACTTGTGCTTCACAAAGTTAATTAATTATTCAAATAATGATGTGATTAAAGTTAATTAATCATTTTAAATAATGATATTTAAAAATAATTAATCATTTTTAATAATGATGATTAAGGTTAATTGATTATTTAAATAATGATGGGTTTAAAGTTAATTAATCTTTTTATTAGTGATGTTTAAAATTAACTAATCATTTTAATGATATTTAAGGTTAATTTATCATTTAATAATGATGTATTCAAGTTAATTAATCATTTTGTTAATATTGTTTTAAGATTAATTAATCACTTAAATAATGATGTTTTAAGGTTAATTAATCATTTTAATAATGATGTTTTAAAATTAATTAATCATTTTAATAATGATGTTTCAAGGTTAATTAATCATTTTAATAATGATATTTTAAAGTTAATTAATCACTTCAATAATGATGATTAAAGTAAATTAATTATTTTAAATAATGATGTTTGAAGTAATTAATCATTGATTAACCATTTTTGATAGTGTTGTTTAAAGTTAATATTTGAAATGTGAAATCCCAACACAAGTTTGGTTTTAAAAGTTAAAAAGTTTGATTTGGTTATGGAAAGGATAAGGAATTTAATTTTCCATAATCCGATATGGTTCTATGGAAATGATTTAGTCATACTCTTAGCACTAAACGTCGAGGTTTCTATCTTGGAAGTTAAAAATGTCGTCAAGGCAATGCCTAGAGGTAACACTACCTTCACTTGTCCGACTTCATTTCAATCCTGAAATAGTTCAAATTTGAAATCGACGAGTAGTGGTAAGAATATGAAATTTACTTTCCATATACGATCATTTTAAGTATTCCCAATAGTTGATTTATTGACGATCGATTCAGCTTTCTTCACTGTGTATCGTTAATTTAAGATAATTTTTTGATCATTTGAGCATTGTTATCCTTTGTCGAAAATGACTAAAACCAAAAAATGAGCAGACGTCAAGCTATGTGGGGTTACTCCCATTAGGGTATCTTCACATCTACTTTAGATTGGTTTCGGTTATATGCCCACTAAGATGTGAATTACTCGAATACTCGGCATGGTTGGCAGGGTCCGGCTTGCACATTTTCAAGAGGATTCACAAGAGAAAATGACCCTCTCAAGTATGTGTTCTAGAGGTATACCTTAGGTAAGGGGAGCACCCTCCTAGTCATTTTTTGGAAAATTTCTCTTTTCTTGCCTTTGATTCCAAACCTTCAAATTTAATTCTTTCTTAATTGCATAGGGAAGTGCCTTGCACATTTCGCGATGTTTAATTATTCGTGTCCATTACTTGTGGTTGGATGTTGTTATTGTGTGGGGAAACTTGTTCCACAGATGGTTGCGTGGTCTTACATATTGTTATTTGTTTCCACCCTTTGTTTAGAGTTTTACTCATACAGGACTTATTGTTTGACCCGAGTTGTTTGTTTTCCTTAACCTCTCGAGTACTCAATTATTTTTAAGAAGTCCAAGAGTAGCAGGTTACTTTGGGCTCTTTTGAAGACGATGGATGAGCAGGAGGCTTTTTATCTATTTAGTTATCTATTTTCGTTATTATGTTAATTATGTGTGTATTATGGATCAGCAAGTATAAAGGCGGAGTGTTTAACTACCTAGGCTGATAGTGGTAGTACTTTTGTGTAACTCTGGTAACTCATGTTAAGGAGTAACCTTATTTACTATATTATTGTTGTATTATATTTAATCATTCGATGGTGAGATTTTTCTGTTTTTTTCTTTTATTTTACCCCATGATAACTCGTCTTTCGGATGCTTGGGCAACGACACATGAACATCGAGGATGTGTTATGTGTCATTCTCAAAGGTCAGAAAGGTGGGTCGTTAAAGTTGGCGAGGTCTGGCTTGGAGGTTTCCGAGAGCCATCATAGTTCTCAAGTATATTTCTAGAGGTATACTTTCGATGAGGGGGTGCATCCTTCTAGTCGTTGTTGGAAATTTCCTTTCCTTATTTCTAATTCAAATCTTTGAATTATTTTCTCAATTGCATCGAGAAGTGAATGGAGCTCTTCTCGATGTTTAATTATGTATATCCATGCTTTAAGTTTGGATTTTTAACTTGTTCATACCCATTCTTTTAAGTTTGGGTTTTGTTTTAATTTGCTCCCATTCATTCATGTGTGGAAGTTGTGCTTGTAAGGTAAAACCCGTTCAGTAATTAGTGGCGCGGTCTCACAAAACCATTATATGTTCACCATTTTACTTGAGTTTTCTCACGCTGGTTTTTCAGACCGATCTGGGGGTTATTTTATTATAATGCTCAGGTCAGACCGAGTATTTTTCCAGGCTGTCGTTTGAGGGACATGGAGCTCATGTAGTAGAGCTGGATGTTCACCTACCGTAGTATTTTATTACCACTGTATTATTATATATACCCATTAGTAATTGTAAGGTCATCAAGTTATAACTATCTAGGCTAATGAGGTTTGTTTTTAACTCTGATATACAATGTATTTTAGAGTGATGGCTTCTATTGTCTTTGTTATATTATATGTGATCGTTCTGCTGTGAGATTATGTTTCCCTTGTTCTTGTTCTTCTTCTTGTTCCTTTTCTTTTTCCTTTTATTTTATCCTAACAATCTTCCTTTCTGGCACTTAGATGTTTGGCATTTGAATATCATGAATGTATTAAGTGTTGATTTTCAATGGTTGAAAAGATGAGTCATTACAGGGTAGTTTATGTGTACCCATGTGTTCTGGACGTCTAAGTGTGTCCGGTCCTTATCCATCTTTGTGGTCATGAGTTAAGCATCTGTGAGATAGTTCTGCTACCGGTACGTGTGCTAAGGGATCGATGGATAGTCTATGATTGTAATGCTCATTGTTGGGACAGTGTAGCCTACATGTACCTAGGGTAGTCTGGATGTACCCATATTCCTAGACTTCTGCGCGTGTCCAACCCCTAGCCATTTGCATAGGCAATGAGTTGGGCAATTGTAGGAGTCATCATATATCTAAAACACTTGCATTAGGGATGTAAGGTTGTGTGATGGATGCTATGTTTATTGTATGCTTGATGTGTTGTATGATACCTCATATTTTCCTCTTGTGATAGTAGTTTAGCATATGATGTGTTTATGTGCTAACTTTTTGGATGTAGGGATAGTGAGGTATGGTTCTTCATGCCCTATGACCCTATTTATTATATATTTTTTATAATATTTTGAAATGATGTTTCGCTTATACCAAAATGTTGTTTGGCCCGAGGTTTTATGATTTACTTCTTATTATCTCGGGTACTCTTAAATGGGTAGATTAGGGAAAACGGGTCTGGATAGCGCATGGAGTTATATGGAGTACAAGCAGAAAGCTACACATTCACATATCTATATTTGGATCTTACTATCGCTTATATTCCATTGTGTAGTACTATGAAGCTATACCAGTACTTTTTTTTACATTAGAGACAGTTTTAGAGTTTATTTTGGAGATTTAAGATGTATAAGCTCTACTATTCGATTTTTGCATAATCTGTGAACTCGTTGCACTCCGATGTTCTTATTTATGATTCATTTGATTATATCACTGTCTCACTTATTTTACGTCTATGTTATTATATTATATTTGTGTTGTGAGATGTTCTGCAGGTTCTATGCTTGGATTTTTTTGTACTTTACACCCTTGGCTACTGTCCTGCATCGGCCGGGTACCCCTATAGTGCATTATATAGGTATATTAAGTATAGGAGGTGTAGGGCGGTTGTTACATTTGGTATTAGAGCTTAGGTTTCATAGATGACCTAAGTTGATACTTAGATCCATTAGAGATAAGAAAGGAGCTATCACCTTAGAATGGATAAAGCGATATATAAGAGAGCGTATTTGTTATATTTTGGTTTTCAGAACTATATAGTGGTATATGATAGTAAGTCGCATTGCACATTTTAGTACCATCGATGCAGTTTTACTCTATGAGAGACTGATCATTCTTATTACAGGTCGTAAGAATGGACAGGCATACTATGAATTCTACGCCGAAAGCAGATGACAGAAGGTCAAAGCTAATGACCCAAAACTGAAGAGGATGCTCAACCGTATGATGGTGAGCATAATGCAAGCAACCCAAAGTGGAGCTATAAGGATAGTGAACAGTGATGCTCAAACGCAAGCGCAGCAGGTTGTTGTTCCTTAAGAAGAAGCTAAACTTCAAGTAAGTGGAAGTAGCAAGAGAATGAGGGACAATGAAGGTGGGAAACAGTCCTAGGAGAAAGGTGATCGAAAGAAAGGAAAGTTGGTTCCAAGGGGCTTTAATTGAAATGAGAAAGGTCATATTAGTGATGACCGTTAGGACCCAAAAGATTGGGAGAGGAAGCGCTTCAATTATGGTAGGGCTAGGCATGTTAATACAGATTGTCCAGAGCTAGTTAAGGAGGCGCAACTCCAAATGAAGAGTGGTCTGAGGAAGGGCAAATGGTAGCCTATTCACTATGATTATGGAGAGAAGGGCCATATTGTAAAAGATTGTAAGGCGGGAGGAAAGAATTGCTATAACTGCAATAGGCTTGAGCATATCAAGAAGGATTGTCCAAAACTGACTAGGAACAAACATGACGAGTCTGCTTGTGCTTTAAGCGTTGTCCCAGATTCATCGAGTGCTCTATCGACAAAGGAGACGGGGAAGAGTGTCATTATATCGGGTAGGTTTTCTATTTTCAATACACTTGTACATTTCTATTCAATATTAGGGCTTCATATACCTACGTATCCAGTGATTTAGTAGATAGACTGGGATTGAAACCCAAGATAGTTGACCAACCTTTAAATTATGATGAACCCTGTTTGGGATTCAGCCAGCCTCTTTATGGTTTGTCGAGATTTAGCCTTCTCGAGTCATGGATGTTTGTTTTTTGTAACTACTTTGTTTCTGGTTTTATGGGGTCGATATTAATATTGGGGATGGACAGGCTGAGGAGGTAAGAAGTAGTGGTGGATTATGAGAGGTTGTTTATGATGATGGAGATAGATGGTGGGCGTAGATTGTAGAAAGGCTACCTACCTAACGATTAGGTGATGGTTGGCTTTTTGTATTCATTCGAAATCCCTCACATCGAGTTATGATCTATGCCTATCGCTAGAGAGTATCCGGACGTATTCGAGGAGTTGACCGGATTTCCACCACATATAGAGATTGTGTTATGTATAGATTTGGTGAAGGATGTCAGACTGATTGTTATGCCATTGAGGCGTATGGTGTCGAAGGAGTAGAAGGAACAAGAGGTGCAAGTGAATGATCTATTGCAATTAGGGTTCATTAGATCGGATATATGTGAGTGGAGAGCACTTATAGTGTTCGCCACTAAGACAGACGGCTCTTTGAGATTGTGTGTAGATTACCGTGAGGTGAATAAGATAAAGAAGAAGAACAAGTATCTGCTCTCGTGTATTGATGACTTATTTAATCAGCTTCATGGTGCTAGGGTATTCTCTCAGTTGGACCTTGAGATGGGGTTTCATCGACTGAGAGTGGTGAAGGAGAGTGTGCCAGTCACTGCATTTCATAAGCCGTCTGGATTCTATGAGTGGTTGGTTATGTCATTCAGGCTAACCAACGCACCAACATACTTTGTTGATCTTATGAACCATTTTCGGAGATCAACTAAATTAGTTTGTACTTGTGTTCATGGACAATATCCTTCTTTATTCAAGGATGGAGGAAGAACACAAGGAGCATTTGAGGATTGTGCTCGAGTTGTTGGGAAAGCTCCAGTTGAAGGTGAATTTTTCGAAGTGTCACATTTGGAGGTGGAAAGTGCGATTTTTGGGTCATGTTGTTTCTGAGTAGGGTATTACTGTAGATCCTACAAAGGTGGCAGCTGTATAGGAATGGGATCGACCTAAGACCACTACAGATCCTTGGACTGGAGGGATATTACAGAGGTTTTATCAAGGATTTCTCTAAGGTAAAAGTACCATTAACAAACTTGACAAAAAAGAATCAGACTTTTACTTGGGACGCGAGGTGCAAGCATGCATTCATGAGTCTAAAAGAAGAGGTTGATGAGTGCACCGGTGTTATCCATTCTAAATGGGAATAAGGAGATGACAATATACACAGATGCCTGTGGTACTGGACTTGGTGCGGTGTTGATGTAGAGGGGAAAGGTTGTCACATATGCTAGTCAACAACTGATGTTAGTGGCGGAATTATGGATCTTAAGGCTTAACTAAACACTAAAGGGAGGTGAATAGTGTTTTCTAACTTTAATGAATTTCTTTTTGATTCTTTTAAGATAATACTTAATTAACATAGAATAAACAATCTCAGATTCAAACATAGATAAATATAAATGCAGTAAAGTAAAAGTAGAGAATCAAAGAGATCACACCAGCGATTTTATACTGGTTTGGAGTTATCCTACATCCAGTCCCGTACAATTGCTTGTACAGGTTTCTTTTCAAATGCCAATCTTTCAACGGTAGAAGGCAAACCCAATACAATCTCGATTTCAAGGCTATGAGACACACCCTCCATATTTTCCAAAAAAAAGCAAATTCTACTCAAAACCTTAAATATGCTAAGTAACCCCTCTAAAGCTTTAAAAATTAATCAAACTAAGATGCCCTTCATTGAAATTTAAAAAAATGCTTTTGAACACCGACTCCTACGGAGATTAAGTGCCTACCACGCACTTGGTCTACGATGTTAAATGGCTTTTGATAGGCATTTTAATCCACCTAATATTTAAAAAATTAAAAAATTTGATGCAACATATCGATTAAAATAGAATTTGCTTAACAAAAACTGGAGACCAATACATAGAAAATGACAGGTAAAACAGTAGGGACTTTAGGACTAATTTCCCCTTCATGTGATCACAGATTCAATTCACATTTAAAACAAAATAAAAGTAGAAAGTGACAAGTGATACCTAAACGATCAAGACTGACCCAAGCCACAAGGTAAACGGTTAATAACCATCTTAAATCCAAGCAATGCAGACCGACTAACAAAGCAATTTACAGAAGAAAACGAGGTCCTTGTAAAAGTTCAGGAACAAGAAACATCCACATAAAATGACTTGGTGAAACTCCAAAAACAAGGGTAAACAGAACACAAACTACAAAAGTTGATTTGCAAAAATTGAAGACAAACGAACAGCTGTCTCATGCCAGTAGCTAAAAGAGTAGAATGTTGCTAGCTAGCCATCTCTAGTAGCGAGTGATTTCCTAAACTCTGATGTTTCCATCAGTGCAGCCAGCAAAAAGAGTGCTTCCATTAGACTTGGATTTCCGAGACACTAAGCACACCCAATTGATTTGACTTGAGACACAAGCACACCCACTTGGATTTCCGAGACACTAAGCACACCCAATTGATTTGAATCGAGACACAATCATACCCAATCAACTATAACTAGATTTTTAATGGTCTTTCCAATGACAATGTTTGATATTTGGATACAATTGATCCTATAGCCACTTGGATAGCACTTTGATGTTTGATTGGGTGAGAGAGATGATTAAAATCAATGAGTAAATAGTAGAGAATCAATACAATGAAGATTGAATTTATTCTGGTTTGAAATTGAGAAAATTTGAATACATTTTCAGTAGAAATTTTAGCAGAGTAAGACGAGAGAAGATAATAAGAAAATAGTTGTTAAAAATTCATTTGGAAACCCCCTATATATAGAGAACAAACAGACATGTCCATTCGCGAAAAGTTACGATGAATAGACACTTTATTTCAAATTTGAATTTTGAAAACTACAGCATGTATGTCGACATACAATCTGCCTATATGTTGACATATCCAATTATATTTTGAAAACTTGTTTATTTTAAAATGTTTTGAAAATCTAATGCTTAATTTGTAAAGTATTTTGATACTCTATAAAATAGTTTAAACACAGTTTATAAACATTTTAAAATTTAGAAAACTTTTATAAAATATTTTTAAAATATATTTTGACTTAAAAATATATGATAAGAAAAAGAGAAATTAAGATCAAAGATTGCTACCAGGGTCTTTAACAATATTCTATGACTCTATACAATGTACCATATTCTTGACATCTTCATATCTTGATCTTTATACTCATAAGTCTTCATATCCAGTTCTTGATCTTTATACCGTATAGTCTTCAATTCAAAACCTATATAATATCCTACACTACGTACAATATAACTTGGCAAAATCATTAATATCCATATTTTATATGAACGTTTATTTGTTACCAAGGTTGTTATCATCAAAATCAATATCTGAGGTACTAACAATCTCTCCCTTTTGATGATGACAATCATTATTGTTTTGTATATATAAAATATAATTTAACTCCCCCTGAGTTAGATATCTCCCCCTTAATATGTGCATATTTATATTTTTTTATTTTTCTCCCCCATTGTCATCAACAAAAATGGATGAAAAACAAACAATTACTCCCCCTAAATAAAAGCCACAATGATATATGACAATATATTTAATTCAAAATCAATAACCAAAGTAAAAATGATAATATATAAATATACATAAGCGATATATGATATACTAGTAAACAAGATGATATATGATAAAGATAATTTTATTAATATAATTTTGAACAATATATAAGTGAATCCAATACACATCAATCCAATTTTAAACCAAACTAAAACATACAAATTTGTACAATCCAATCCAATCAAACATTCAATGTCAAGCAATCCAAACCAATCAAAAACACATATCAATCAAATCCTAAGAGTGTGTGTGTATGTGTATTTACATATTAAATTCAAACCTAATAACTAGACGTTTCGAGGAATTTCAACCCAACCATTAGTCTCAAAGATTGGATCTGCTTTAATGGCATCCCAATCTTTATTATCCTTATTGATGGTGCACTTAGAATTGTTGGATGGTTCGTCTTTGATTAGGGAAGAAATCATCCTCAAATAGCATCAAAATGTTTCTCTTATTTTTTGTCATCTGCATTTGACTCAATTCTAAGTGTCTTTGATTTCGTAGGATAAAAGAGAGAATATCTTTAAAAGATTGTAGAGTTTTTTTAAGATATTCACATAGTTTTGTATGTGAAGCAGACATATTTGTGAAAATATGTTCGAGAATCAAAATAGAGTATGGAATGAAATGTTAAATGAGTTTTCTAGAAGAAATATACTTATATAAGAGTAGAAAGTCATTTGAAATGAATAGGTGGTTGGTAGTTATTTTTATTTTGAAATTTAAAAAATTTCATTTTTGGTCGTTATATGTCGACATATACAATATATGTAAGTCGACATACATACCATAATTTTCAAAACCATCTTATTTATTATAACTTTTATTTTTATCCTATACCATTATACTTTTATGACTTTCAGAGACTAAATGAACAATATAACTTAGTAAGAAACATATTTCATTGATAGAAATAGAGGGGTACATGAATTTCATTGGAAATAAGAGAAAAATACATAAGACCAACATATACACTTAAACTAGAAAATGCAAAGTATGAGGCTAGATAACACAAGCAAACTACTAGATAAACTTTAGAAGGATGTGGCTGAAGATGATGAAGAGCCACTAAGCTTTCCATTGACCTTTCCAAAGAATTTGCCCATTTTGTTAGAAATAGAAGTTAACTTTTTACTAAAGGAACGCTTAAGTTTATTTTGGTTTTTAAGAAGCTTCCCTTGATTCCTTAGCATCTCTTTGTTTGTAAGGTTGGGTGGCTTTCCAAAACTTTCCAAAGAAGAATCTTCCTCTTCTTCTTCCACTTCCATTTCATCTCCTTCTTCCTTCTCTTCTTATTTAATTTCTTGTTCTTCTTCCCATGCCAACATTTTCTTCTTTTTGGGAAGAGTTTCATATGGCTCAAAGAATGGTGGAATGTGCATAAGGGAGATATTTGCTTTGTTGAAAACTTTTCGAGGTATGGATTTTTCCCCTCTTAAATCCACACTAAATATAAGAAAATTCTAGTAAGATACAAACCATAGAAAAGTGTGTTCTCGTGTTTAGAAATGTTCTTTTGAACAAAATCATCTAAAATGACATGTGCCTAATTTATGTTGTAGTGACCATAAATAGCAAAAATCACTTTAAAAACTTTTTGAGTCGTGTTATTATAATTTCTCGTTCTTAGTGTAAACTTTGTTGAAGAATGAGACTTATAAGTCTTGATTTAGGTCGAAGATTAGTATTTCTAAATTCGAAATCTTTGTTACTTTCAAAAATGTCGTAAAGAACTTCATGATTTTGAATATCAATTTGAAAAGTGGAGAGGTTAATTCCACTAGATTTAAAACCAAGAATGTGACCCAAAAGTTCACAATTTAAAACTATTTAAGTGCCATTAACGCAACACCAAATTTGACCTTCTTCCTCTTGATAAAAATTTCCATTTAAATTTGCATAATACATTTTTTACCAAATCGGGGTAGCAAACAAAATCATTTTGGGAAGAATGAACCAAACTAAGAATATTATTTTCAAAACAAAGTTTATATAAACCATAAGAAGCAAAATCATTAAATATAACAAACCTTCCATAAGAAACTATTTCAAAAGTTAAATATTCTTTATAAGCCTCAATTGCATTTTTCTCATTGAAGAGAAAGCTTTTAGTTTTCTTAGAGAGCTTAATGGATTTTGGATTTGAAAAGAGGAAGCCATTGATGAATTGTTTGAGGAGATAAGAGAGTTTAATGGATTTTTGAATTTTAAAAATGATAGTGAAATGAATGGATGAAGATATAGTAATTAAATAGAGAATCAATAGTCATGTTCTCTGCTCAATAGATACCTTTTCAGAACATAAGGGTTGGTGAAAAGGTGGAGGAAAATTCAAATTTCAGAATTCTGGAGCATATATTGACATATAGCCAGTAATTTCTAAAAACCAAAGTTGAACAGATTATTCCTATTCGTTTATATATATTTCTAATTATCCTATAATTATTACTAATCTATATACTCAACCAAAAAACAAAAGAAATTAATTTTTGAAAATTATATATATATATATATATTATTGTCTTTAATTAATATTATATTTCTATTAATCAACATAAATTTTGAAGATATACTTAATATTTATACTATATTCATCCAATATTATTATTAATCTATAGGTTATTCCTAACAATCAAAAGCAAAAAAAAATGGAACTAAAAATGTAAAGCGTATTGGTTTTGCTGCTTTTTGTTGATCAGTATTGACTAGTCTATTGTTGCAGTGAAACATATATTCACATTTTCAATATCTATTTCAGTGTCGCTAGAGGAGGTGTTTGAATCATCCAAAGTTGCTATATAAGCCATTTTTCTTTTTTTGTATGAGTCATTTGCCGGTGAGGCCTTTGATTTATTTGGATGCGGGCAGTCTCTCTGAAAATGATCGAGTTCATCACAGTTGAAGCATCTAATCATAGCTCCAGTTCCATTGGTTCTGTTTTCAGGTTTTTGAAAGTTGTTCATCTTTCTATACTTCAAAAATTTTCTAAAATTTCTAGTCATAAAGGCGATTTTCTCGTCATTGTCATCGTCTGAATCCTGATCGTCAATTATCAAATTGAAAACGAAGTACTTCTTTTCTGTTGCCTTGCTTTCTCTTCTTCCAGCATTTGTGGTTTATAGGACATTAAATTGCCTATTAACTCTTCAATTTTCAAAGTACTATATTATTAGCCTCTTCAATTGCAAGTATCTTTTGATCCCACTCTGAAGAGAGTGAATATAGGATTTTTCTGACTTGATCCTCTATAGAAAAGTTTTTCCCTAATGCAACTAATGAATGCACTATATCTTAAAATCTACAGTACATGTCAAAAATGGACTAATTTGGAATCATTTTAAATAATTAAAACTGATTGATTGATAAGGAAATTTTAGTCTGTTTTACTTTACTAGTGCCCTCTTGAGTTACTTGTAGTTTTCTCCAAATTTCATATGTAGACTTACAAATAGATACTCTATTGAATTCATTCTTATCTAGTGAGCAAAATAAAATATTCATGGCTGTGGAATTATTTTGTGTAAGTGCCTTTGGTCAGTAGTCCAAGATGAAAAATCAATCTAAGTTTCGGTGTACTCATTTTCTGTAATATTCCAAATGTCTAGACCACTTGACTGTAAATAAATTTCCATTCTACATAACCAATAAGTGTAATTACTACCACTAAAAAGTAGAGGTCTAGCGGTAGATTGTCCTTCAACAAAAGTGTTGACAAATGAACTAACAGTGTTGTTAGCCATTTAAACTTTTCAAAAATCAAATTACGAATTTTTTTGAAAACCAAATGCTTTGATACCAAATGTTAGTGGCGGAATTATAGATCTTAAGGCTTAACTAAACACCATGGAGAGGTGAATAGTGTTTTCTAACTTTAATGAATTTCTTTTTGATTCTTTTAAAATTATACTTAATTAACATAGAATAAACAATCACAGATTCAAACATAGACAAATATAAATGTAGTAAATTAAAAGTAGAGAACCAGAGTGTAACGACCCGAATTTTTGGACCAGTCAAAATCACTGAAAAATCCGTCCATTCAAATACATCGAATGAAAACTACCATTTTAACATACAATATTTGATAAATATTCAACACTATTTAATGTATAGGATACAATTTCAATTATACAAGTTATCGGAGTAATCAATTTAATCTACTAGGTGTGCTTTAATACATACCAAATACAGATACAAATTTCTAACGCTGCACAACTCTGATGAGAGAGATATAGCAGTAGCCATTTCTGCAAACTCGATAAACAAGTCAAATGCGGAATAAAATAGTAAGCAGAAAAGAGATACCAACACACGATAAATAGCAAAAAATAAAAAGAAGAAAAAAAATATTATTATTGGGGCTGCATCACTACCACTTGTGAATGCTTACGTACCGATATCTAACTGGGTATCCAATTAGATACAGGATCAAGCCAACGTAATTCTCCTACCACAAATAGGACTCCATGGGAACCTACGATGCACAAACAATTATGCAAATCCCAAACTACATAGCATATATCATGCAAATGTAAGTTCCAAAATCTACCAACTTAGCTTAATCCTCACTTTTAGATTTTCAAAATCTAATTAACTTTATTACTTTCAAAATATAATTCTTTTCGAAAATAATCTCTTTGGACCAAACTCCCATTTTTAATTTCAAAACATTTAAAATAATATATATATATATATATATATACACATACATCTTTTGTATCAAATTATACTTTACTTTGGAATTTTAAATCAAATCACTTTTGAAATGTTTATATGGAAATCTCAAATATTGTAATAAAAGCATATCAAAACATATGCAACCAGATCGGAAGGTTTTTCCCAATAACAAGGCAACTAGGTCCTAGCCTTCATACAATCGATAAATAAGTGCATCCCTCTATTCCAAGAGCGGACTATTCCTAAAAAATATGCCCACTTTTTAGTTACAGGTTACCTAAATCATTGGTAACATAACAAATCATTTTATATCCCGAAGCGATAAAATATTTTCACTAATATTCACAAACACTTTCAATCATAGTATTTTCCTTTCCCAAAACCTTTTGAAATCATTTTCAAACACTAGGTTTTTAGTCCTCGAAATTCTCTTTGTTTATAAAACACATTTACAAACCATTTTATAACCCTTTCAACAATATTTATTCTTAAAATATTTCTATAACTTTCCAAAAGAAATCATTTCAATTCAAAAGATAAAATATCTTTTATTTCCAAAATCATAATAAACATCTTTTATTATAATTTCTACTTAACCAATATTTTTATCAAACACCTTATAGTCAAACTATGAAATTCTAATCACAAGGTGTTCGTATTTAATAATTCTTAATTTATTGTCTACCCAGCTCATGCATATAAAAAGGTAAACTGCTCATAAACTGGTCGGGCCTAATTCAAACAATGAATCAATGAAATAAACACAATTATATATGATAATCAACGTTTCATTCTATCAAATATTTATAACACTTTTTATTTTATCTTAGGTTAAAACGGTTTGATATTATTTTTGGTATGCTTAGTTTTGTTAATAGTTTGGTTTTCGCTATATTTTTCCATACTTGGAATTTCGGAGACGAAATTCTTTTAAGAAGGAAGTATGTAACAACCCGTAATTTTACCACTTTGAAAATAGAATATTTATTTTAAATATTTAGATAAAGAATTTTCAAAATTAAATAATTGTGTTTTATGTGATAAATAAAAATGATAAAACTTATTTTTAGAATTTGATTACAATATCAAGAAGTTTGGATTTTCATCGAAATGTGACAAAAGCCAGTTTCGATAAAATTGGATATACATTCAATTTTTGTTTTAAATGATAAATAATTATTTTTGAATTGTTATAAAATGATAATAAGTGATTGATAAAAGTTTTATAAGTATAAAAATACTTGTTTTATAAAGACTGACAAATTTCATCGCACGTTGACAAACCGACATCGTATTTTTACAATTGGATTTTAATACTATTAAATATGGTTTTATAAGTCAAATACACTTGTTTTAATTATTTAAAGATGATTAGAAACTTATTTTCAAGTTTTTTATATATAAATAAATAGTGTAACAAAAACGTCAAAATGTAATCGTAAAACGTTTTGTCAAAAATCAATGTTTTGTTCAATATAAGTTGTCGCAACGTTGTTGCACCTTTTTTAACATGTTTAACACATATATATACATTTTAAAATTAATCATGTTTAATTTTACTAAGTATCATTAGAAAATTCAAGAATGTCATTAGTAAAAGTAAGGTAATTTAAAAAAGCCAAAAAGTAAACATCAAATCAAATCTCACCAAAACCAAGGCAAATCTTCACTTTAATCCATTTTTTCATCCAAATACATTCCTTAAGTATTAAGTAAAAATGACATAAAATAATAAAGTGGTGGATGATGGTAATTGTTGAAAAAGGTAAGTTTACTTTAAAGTTAAGGAAGGGTATTTTGGTAATTTGGTAAGGGTTAATTTGGTGACTTGTCAATTCTTTCATTTCATATAAATACACAAGTTTTCTTCTCGTTTTATCACACACATTCTCTTTTTCTTCTTCCTTTAAACTATTTTAATGGCTTCTTCTTCTCTTCTTCTTCCTTGCTAACTTTTTCAAAACAATATCAAACGAAGTCAAAACACCTTCAAACTTTGCCAAAGTCATTAGTTCATTATTAGAAGGTTGTATACCAAGTTTAGAGTCAAGGCTAGAAGGTTAGGGGGTCCAACCACACATGGCCGTGAGTTATGAGGAGAGGAAGGAGGAATTGGGGTTTACTTTGGTTTGGTTTCGAAGCATGGTAGGAAGTATGGTTTAGATCTTGAGTTACTTGCCTTAAAGTTTGACAAAGTGGAATCCAAAGTGAGTTATTTCTTCCTTTAAGTTCATTAAAACCATTGCTGAGTTGAAGGAACTTTAAGTGTTAAGTGTTGTTTGAAAACCCTTGTTGAATGCTTGTTTACTTTGTTTGCTAAAACAATGGTTTGATTTTCTTGTTTGACTATGTTTGTATAATTAATCAAGTATTTTAAAATTTTAAAAGTTAGATACTTAATAGGGTATGCATAAACAACTAGTACACGTGTTCCGTCTATGAGATCCAAGGAGACTTGGGCGAGAGACGGAACATGTCGAAGTGAAAGCTCGGATACTCCAAAATAAATATTAAATCGTTTAACCCAAGATAAAAAGTGTTATAAATATTTGATAGAATGAAGCATTGATTATCATTTATTGTTGTGTTTATTTCATTGATTAATCGTTTAAATTAGGCTCAACCAGTTTATGTGCAGCTTACCTTTTTATATGCATGGGCTGGGTAGACAATAAATTGAGAATGATTAAATATGAACACCTTGTGATTAGAATTTCCCAGTTTGACTATAAGGTGTTTGATAAAAATATTGGATAAGTGGAAATTATAATAAAAGATGTATATTATGATTTTGGAAATAAAAGATATTTTATCTTTTAAATTGAAATGATTTCTTTTTTAAAGTAATAGAAATTTTTTTAAGAATAAATATTTTTGAAAGAGTTATAAAATGGTTTATAAAAGTGTTTTATAAATGAAGAGAATTTTGAGGACTAAAAACCAGTGATTGAAATGATTTTAAAAGGTTTTGGGAATGAAAATACTATGATTGAAAGTATTTGTGAATATTAGTGAAAATAATTTATCGCTTCGGGATATAGAATGATTTGTTATGTTACCAATGATTCAGATAACCCGTAACTAAAAAGTGGCATATGTTTCTGGTATAGTCCGCCCTTAGAATAGAGGGATGTACTTATTATCGATTGTATGAAGGCTGGGACCCAGTTGCCTTGTTATTGGGAGAAACCTCCCGATCTAGTTGCATATGTTTTGATATGCTTTTATTATAGTATTTAGGATTTCAAGGTAAACATTTCAAAAGTGATTTGATTTAAAATCCCGAAGTAAAGTACAATTTGATACAAAAGATGTATGTATGTATATATATATTATTTCAAATGTTTTGAAATTAAAACTGGGAGTTCGGTCCAAAAAGATTATTTTTGAAAAGAATTATATTTTGAAAGTAATAAAGTTAACTAGATTTTGAAAATCTGAAAGTGAGGATTAAGCTAAGTGGGTAGATTTTGGAACCTACATTTGCATGTTATATGCTATGTAGTTTGGGATTTGCCTAATTATTTGTGCATCGTAGGCTCCTATGGGGTCCAATTTATGGAAGGAGAACTATGTTGACTTGATCTTGTATCTAATTGGGTACCCAGTTAGATAGGGGTACGTATGTAGTCACAAGTGGTAGTGATGCAGCCCCAATAATATATATTTTTCTTGCTTATTGTTTGTTATTTATCGTGTGTTAATATCTCTTTTCTGCTTACTATTTTATTCTGCATTTGACATGTTTATTGAGTTTGCAGAAATGGCTACTGCTGTCTCTCTCATCAGAGTTGTGCAGCATTAGATATCTGTATTTGTATTTGGTATATATTAAAGCACACCTAGTAGATTAAATTGATTACTCTTAGAAATTGTATAATTGAAACTGTATCCTATACATTAAATAACGTTGAATATTTATCAAATATGTATGTTAAAATGGTAGTTTTCATTCGATGTTTTAGAACAGTTGGATTTTACGATGATTTTGACTGGCTCGAAAATCCGGGTTGTTACAACAGAGATCACACCAACGATTTTATACTGGTTTGGAGTTATCCTACATCAAGTCCCATGCAATGGCTTATACAGATTTCTTTTCAAACACCAATCTTTCAACGGCAGAAGGCAAACCCAATATAATCTCGATTTCAAGGCTTCGAGACACACACTCCAGATTTTCCGAGCTTTGGGTACACTCACTTGATTTGACTCGGGACACAGGCACACCCACTTGGATTTCCATGATACCAAGCACTGCCAAGTGATTTGAATCGTGACACAATCATACCCAATCAACTATAACTAGAGTTTTAATGGTTTTTCCAAAGACAATGTTTGATATTTAGATACAATTGATCCTATAACCTCTTGGGCAGCACTTCGATCTTTGCTTGAGTGAGAGAGAGGATTGAAATCTGAGAGTAAATAGTTTTATGAGAGTGATGAACCAGATTTTTCAGACCATTTATTGGGAAGTTCATAGTAGTTTACTTTGACGATATTTTGATCTATAGTGGGAGTATGGAAGAGCATATCCAGCATTTGCGAGAAGTGCTGTTGATTCTACGACAGGAGCAATTCTATGCAGCAACGAAGAAGTGCGTGTTCATGACGCACAGTGTTTTGTTTCTGGGATATGTTCTGTCGAAGGAGGGTATTCAAGTGGATGAAAGCAAAGTGGAAGCTGTCAGGAGTTGGCCACAACCCAAGACAATTACTGAAGTGAGGAGTTTTCATGGGTTGGTATATTTTTATCGAAGATTCATTCCATATTTTAGCAGTGTGATGGCACCTGTAACCGATTGCATGAAAGGAAAGAAGTTCGTGTGGATAGAGGAAGCAGAGTTAGCTTTTGAGAAGATCAAGACACTTTTGACGACAACACCCATTCTAGTACTGCCGGATTTTCAGATATTGTTCGAGTTACACACTGATGCTTCAAAGGTTGGGATTGGTGGAGTATTGAGTTAGAATGGAAGACCAGTTGCTTATTTCAGTGAGAAGTTGTCTGGAGCCAAGTTGAGATATAACACTTATGACGTGGAGTTTTACGCAATTGTCCAAGCTGTGAAGCACTGGAGACATTATCTGTTTCAGAAGGAGTTTGTTCTTTATACGGATCATGAAGCTTTGAAACATTTGCAAGGGCAGGACAAAATTTTAGCTAGACACGCTTCGTGGGTAGCGTATCTGCAACAGTTTGCTTTTGTTGTAAAGCACAAATCAGGGGTGACGAATCGTGTAGCTGATGCCTTGAGCAGGAGGAATCATTTGTTGACGACAATGAAGGTTGAAGTGACAGGATTAGAACTATTACCAGAGTTGTTTGAGGAAGATTCTTACTTTGCAAAGATTGTTGAGAAAGTCAAGGATGGGAGTACTGATGAGTTTGTGTTGGTAGATGGATTCTTATTCAAGGGGAATCGATTGTGCGTACCAGGTTGTAGCTTGAGAATGAAAATTGTAAAAGAGTTGCATGAAGAAGGACATGTTGGTCGGGATCACACAATGCAGTTGATTTCTCAGTCTTATCATTGGCCCTCGATGAGGCGGGAAGTTGAAAAGTTTGTTCGAAGATGTCATGTTTGTCAAGTTTCGAAAGGGACAGCTACAAATGCGGGGTTGTATATGCCTTTACATGTTCCTACAAAACCGTGGGTTGATGTAAGCATGGATTTTGTGTTGGGCTTGCCGAGGACTCAACGGGGAAATGACTCTATATATGTTGTGGTGGACCGTTTCTCGAAGATGGTACATTTTGTTGCTTGTAAGAAGACGGCAGATGCAGTCCATGTGGCACAGTTGTTCTTTAGAGAGATCTATCGCTTACATGGTTTACCAGAATCTATAGTTTCGGACAGGGATACCAGATTTCTGAGTCATTTTTGGCTGAGTTTGTGGAAGATGGTGGGGACAAAGCTGAAATTTAGTAGTGCTTATCATCCATAGACGGATGGACAGACAGAAGTTGTGAATAGATCCCTAGGTAATCTATTGCGATGTCTTGTGAAGGATAATCTGAAGAGTTGGGATGTGAAGTTATGTCAAGCGGAGTTTGCTCATAATCATGCTATTAATCGTAGTACGGGTTTCAGTCCATTTCAGATTGTATATTCAAGCTTGCCAAAGGGGCTGTTGGATTTAACGATAGTGCCACAACCGAAGGGGACAGTTAAGCGGGCTGCTGATTTTGTTGATGGGTTGACCGAATGCCATAGAATCGTTCAGGAACGATTGGAGAAGACGAATGAGAAATATAAGCAATCCACAGATATTAAACGATGACATGTTGACTTCAAAGAAGGAGATTTCGTATATGCAGTCTTAATGTGAAGACCCAAATTATTGAGATAAAAATAATTTTAAAATGAGAATATTTAAGAAAAGAAAATATAGTCTGACAATAATAATATTAGGAGTAAGTGAAATGAATAAATAAGAGGATAGAGATTTTTTTTCAATAAATATATATGTATTAGATATGAGTAGCCAAAGAAGTATAAAATGATAAAGCCCTTTTGATAACCAAATTGCATGAGAACCAGTTTAGTATTATTGTGCATAAACACCTTCTCAAAAATAAATCAGGAAATAAATGGTTTGAAATAATATAAGAGGACCATTCAGGCCTAACAAGGTATACAATGTATCTGAGTCACACAAAGATGATGTGTAGATGGATCATGCAAATAGCATGTGCACAGAAAAGCAGAGAAGCAACTGCTTTTACTAGAAATAGAAATCAAGAGAAAATGGCACATTTAGCCATAACAACACACACATAATTCTCTGAGTAATGTGAGGATAAAATGGGTTTTTCCTTTAGTAAAACCCTAGCAAAATGATTTAAATCAAGAGGGAAGCAGAGGTTTTCTCTGGGGGGAAAACAGAAACACACTAAAAAAAATAGAAAGGAGAGCTCACCCTGTTTTCAAGCTTAGACATTCTCGGGGAAGAGAGGAGGAAGGTGAGTGATTAATCACTTATGATTTGTAAGGCATTAAGACCCATGTTAAGGGCAGCCAAGTTATTTTATATAAACATTACATTATGTTTTTCCTATTTGATTTTATTTTCTGGATGAAAATATGTTGATCATGGATGGTATTCTGGTTGAGTTTTTGGATGAGGTTTTAATCTGTTTTGACTTGTTGTGATGGTTTCAGTTTTTGTTTTAAAATATAGATAATCAAACAAATACACTAATCACAGGAATAGATTTTATATATGCTAGTTTTGATATGAAAAATGAATCAAATATTTTACTGTGGAATAGGGTATCAATGAAAGAAAAGAATTAGGCAGTGTGAATATTGAGATTTATGCTTATGTCTAGTCTATATTAAAAATGATATGAACAATGCAA
Source organism: Allium fistulosum (assembly GCA_030737815.1). Lineage (NCBI taxonomy): Eukaryota > Viridiplantae > Streptophyta > Magnoliopsida > Asparagales > Amaryllidaceae > Allium > Allium fistulosum. Next base: position 404,737,118 of record CM060908.1, on the reverse strand, counting down.
TATTACAAATATGTGCTGATTTGTTCAGATCATAAACCAATAAGTTTTTATGGGTTTTTCTCAAAAACCATTCCCTATGTTCACAGTAAAAGAATAAATATAGTTTTGCAAATGACTTCTTCATATTTGTGTAAGAAATGGAAATTTCTGGAAATAAAAATATAAGTAGGTTTTAGAAAAATGTGATTAAAGCAAAAATGACTTTGAAATAAGGTGTGCAATTTTACATGAATGCTTTGTATGTCTGGATATGATCTTTGGGTGATTTTAATAATTCTTGACCTATATAAGGAAGGAAAGAATACGAGTATATCTGGAATCAAAAGAAAAATTCCCCAGAAAGAAATAAATAAGCATGGTCTCTAAATTATAAAATAATTTAGGAGTAGTGCCTTGATCTACTCATCAGCAGGTGGTTGATGGGTATGTGCATGACTTGTTTAAGTCCCGTAGGCCTCTGTGTAAAGGGTTAACAGAACTGAGCCCCTTTGCAATGCACACATGGTGTTCAATGGCAAGAGTTCAGACCAAACAAAATGAAAAGATGAGAAGGAGAAATTATGCTATGGAATTCAGGGAGTTAATCCATAGGAGTTATGTACTTGTACAACTGAATGAAGTGAATGGATGAATGCTTGGATGTATGTTTATAGATAGACTTAAATATACACATTCTCAGATTTTAATTGGGATTTGAATAGCATTTAATAGAAAAGTTCTCTATACAGCCTTAAGAATTTACAAGATATTTTGCATACTTGATTTCACTCACACCAGAATTTATTTCTGACCCTATTTGTTGCCTTTGCAATACTTGGGGTGTCTCATTTTATTGAGGCAGTTCAAAGTTTTGCTGCAGGGAAAGATGCATGAATTGCTTGCTTGCTTGCATGGATATTTGGAGATCTTGAGGAATTTAAAGTGTTTAAGAGAAGTAGCAGTGTCTTTGTAATAATTAAGTTAGGAAAACTCTAATATGTTCTAAGTATTTTAATGAGTGTCTTTTACTTTGATATCTGGAAAACAGTATGTAAGAAGAAAAAGAAACTTAAATGTTATATGTGTTTGTGAGCTGTGGACTTAAGTAACAAGTTCTGAAATAGTTTTAGTAGATAATGCTGAAGGAGAAGATGCCATTTAATCTGATATGTGAACATGTTTTTCTAGACAGTCTTGAGGCACTTCAGTTATGATACTATAAAACTGATACTAATTAGGAGAGATCTGATACTATAAAACTGATAAAACTGATACTAATTAGGAGAGATCTGATACTATAGAACTGATAAAACTGATACTAATTAGGAGAGATCTGATACTATAAAACTGATACTAAGTAGGAGAAATCTGATACTATAAAACTGATACTAGGTAGGAAATTTCTGATACTATAACTACTGATCTAATACTAGGTTGGGAAAATCTGATACTATAGCTTCAAAACTGATACTAAGTGGTAAGACACCGGATTCAACACTTTTCTAGCTCCAGATATAAGAAGTTGTGTGATTTATAAAGTAGCTCACAACACCATCACTCATGTGATGACTATCTGCTCAGTTAACCAGGAAATATGTATTTTGTCTGTCATGATTGGTTTGTGCTTGTTGTGTCTAAACCCTGATCACATGTGTTGTTTTTCTCTGCTTAGACTTCAACCTAGTTTATCACCTCATAATTCATATGATAAGTACCAAATCACAAAAGAATTCCGGAATTTAAATATATGGCTTGTAAACCAAGAAACCAATTAATTTGAGAAGTAAGCAAGAAAATTATAAGTGGCAATATTCGAATTTATTATTAATCAAGCTTGAGATCAAAAAAGAGGAATGTAAAAATAGAAATGGCTATGTGACACCAATTCTCTGAAAAATGAGAAATATTGTGTGATTGAATTTTCCTTGTTAATTTTTAATACTCTGATAAGCAAGGAAACATTTATATATCTTCATATATATAAATGACTTGAATTGACTTATATACTAATATTTTTATATTGGTAAGAATTTGGATCTTGGGGAAAATGAAATTAAAGAAGTGATCACTTGGTTTGGAAAAAAAAATCTCAACAGTAAATCACTGAAAAATAACAATCCAAAAGAAGTGGGTCACTTCAGTTGGTATCAGAGCTATGTTATTAAAACATAGCATAAATATATTATCCAATTTTCTTGTAAGGATAAAATTCTAAAAAAAAAAATATAGTAATGATAGAAATAAACATCCACAGTAGAAATAAATTTCAGAAAAATAATTAAATTAGAAATATGACTGACTAGCTATGCAATTGAATAGTGAATCATGGTAGGAAGACCACCAAGTCATGGAGCAGGACCCTCCAATACAACACCAATGGTTAACTTGCAAGATTTGGTGAGGGCATTTAGAGAAGGAGCAGTGCAGAGGGAAGAGAATCCTCATGAGGAATTAGCTAAGTTATTGAAGACATTTTCAAATTTGGGAGGCAAGGATTTTGAAGGCACTGAGGGAGTTATGGGAGTGCAGACATGGTTGAGAACTTTGGAAAGGATATTTGCAGATATGCAAATTAATGACCAAAGAAAGAGGCAGATAGCTTCAAGGAGACTCAAAGGAGCAGCCTTAGATTGGTGGGAGGTGATCATCACAGGAAGGCCAGAAAATGAGATAACATGGGATCAATTCAAGGAAATGCTTGAAGCAAGGTTTGTTCCAGCTACAGCTAAGGCAACATTGCTAGAAGAATTCATAAGGCTGAGGCAAGGACCAATGAGTGTGACTGAATACACTCAAAAATTTGAGAGTTTGTCCAAGTATGGAACTATGCTCATAGGAGATGAAGAATCAAAGAATTCAAGATTTATCCAAGGATTAAATGCAGGTCTGAGTAGAGCAATGTTACCATACAAGGATAAAACATTTGATCAAGTCATAGACCTTGCTCTTTCTTTTGAACAACATGACAATGCAAGGGAAAAATTTAGGAGCATGAGGGCTACCAATCAAAAGAAGGGGAAAAATAGAGCACATCCCTATGACAAAAAGAATATGGATAAGAAAATGGAGGGAGCAGCCACTGGGGAAGCTAAGAAGAAGGTTACTTGTTTTAATTGTGGCAAAGAAGGACACCTGAGTAATAGGTGTCAAGCAGCCAAGAAGGCATTGTTTAGCTGCTATAACTGTGGGAAGGAAGGCCATATTAAAAGAAACTGCCCAGAGTTCAAAAAGGGAGCAAAGGTAGGAGCACTTGAGGGCAAAGCAAAAGCAACTGCAGTGGGAAGTCCTGGACAATTGGAAGGTATACTTCTAATTAAAGATCACCCCATCTCAGTTATATATGACACTGGAGCAACACATTCACTAATATCCCAAGACATAGTGAATAAATTAACTCTCACATGCTATTTAGTTGATAATCCCTTGTTTATTCAGAGCCCACTAGGTAATTCTTGCATGCTAGGGATTAAATGTTTGGGAGTAGAGTTAAACATAGGTGGAAATATGTTTAGTTCTGATTTGTTTGTGCTAAAATATCCTGGAATAGGAATTATTCTAGGAATTGATTGGCTAAGAAAATACAAAGCAATTTTAAACTTAGAAAATCTTACTATTTCTCTGAAAATAGAAAATGGTAAAAATATTATAGTTATGAGTGAAATTGCTAAAATCAATTACTGTAACCACATATGTAGCATGACTGAGAAAGAATTAACACTGGAGGACATAAAAATTATAAATGAATACCCAGATGTCTTTGGTGAAGTCATAGGTGTTCCAGAAAATAGGCAAGTAGAATTTCAAATAAGGCTAATCCCAGGAGCCAGCCCAATCATCAAGAAGCCAACTAGAATGGGTCCTAAAGAACTTGTGGAATTGAAACATCAGTTGGAAGAACTGGAGCAGAAAGGCTTCATAAGGCCTAGTAGTTCAAACTGGGGTTCTCCAATTGTATTTGTGAAGAAGCAGGATGGTACTTTGAGAATGTGCATTGATTATAGGGAATTAAACAAAGTCACCATTAAAAACAAATATCCACTTCCTAGAATTGATGATCTATTCGATCAATTAAATGGAGCAAGGGTCTTTTCAAGGCTAGATTTAGCCTCTAGGTTTCATCAGATGAAGGTGGAGGAAGAGAGTATTAAGTATACTGCCTTCAACACAAGGTATGGATTATATGAATTTTTGGTGATGCCTTTTGGATTGACAAATGCACCATCATATTTTGTAGATTTGATGAATAGAACATTTAGAGATTTTCTAGACAAATTTGTGGTTGTTTTTATTGATGACATTTTAGTATATTCAAAATCAGAAGAAGATCATGCAAAGCACTTGCATCTGGTTTTGTCTAGACTGAGGGCACATGATTTAAAAGCCAAATTCTCTAAATGTACATTTTGGCAGAAGGAAGTAAAATTTTTGGGGCACATTGTATCACAACAAGGGGTTAGTGTAGACCCAAATAAGGTGATGGCAGTGCAATCTTGGAGTAGACCCAAATCAGTAACTGAGGTGAGGTCATTTTTGGGAATGGCAGGCTATTACAGGAGATTTATAAAAGATTTTGCAAGGATAGCTATCCCATTGACCAAGTTAACTAAAAAGGAGCAACCATATGTGTGGACAGAGAAGTGTGAACAAGCTTTCATATCACTAAAGAAGGCACTGGTAGAAGCTCCAGTTTTACAAGTGCCAGAGGGTAATGAAGAATTAGTAGTTTACACAGATGCTAGTGGATCTGGATTGGGGGCAGTGCTTATGCAACATGGTAGAGTCATAGCGTATGCATCAAGGCAACTCAAGCCAAATGAAACTAGGTATGCTACACATGACTTAGAACTAGCTGCTGTGGTGTATGCATTGAAACTATGGAGACATTATTTATTGGGTGCTAAGTTTGAATTGTTTACTGATCATAAGTCACTTAAATATTTGTTTTCCCAAAAAGACTTGAACATGAGGCAACATAGGTGGGTAGAATTTCTAGCTTCCTATGATCTTGATATATTGTATACCCCTGGAAAAGCTAATAAAGTAGCAGATGCATTAAGTAGACATCAAGCTAAATTGGCAAGCTTAATGATGGCAGAATTCAAGGATTTGATAATTCTTAGTGAGGTGGAAGTGAAAGAAGAAGCTAGTGTATCAGATAAGACACACAATAAGATGATTGAATATGGTAAATTAAGCCTCTTATCCTTAAAATCAACACTGGTTGATAAAATAGGACAAATGCAGAATCAAGATATAAATTTGAAGGAGAAAAAGAACATGATATCCCAAGGCATGACAGTGGAAAACTATGAGGTAGATGGTAAAGGATACTTAAGGAAAAAGGGGAAACTCTGCATACCAAATGTAGGGGAACTAAAGCAAGAAGTTATGGATGAGCATCACAAAACAAAGTATACTATCCATCCAGGTGGTACAAAAATGTACCATGATCTCAAGAGAAATTATTGGTGGCCAGGAATGAAAGGAGCAGTAGCAAAATATGTGGCAAATTGCTTGACATGCCAACAAGTAAAGGCAGACTATCAAAGGCCCTCAGGCCTATTGCAACCTTTGGAAGTGCCTACTTGGAAATGGGAGAGTATATCAATGGATTTTGTGGATGGTTTGCCAAGAACAAGGAAGGGAAATGATAGTATTTGGGTAATGGTTGATAGACTCACAAAAACAGCACACTTTATCCCAATAAGTTCAAACAGAAATGCTCACAAGCTAGCTCAATTATTTGTGAAGGAAATAGTGAGGTTGCATGGCATCCCCAAGACTATCATTAGTGATAGAGATACTTTGTTTACTTCAAGGTTTTGGAGTAGCTTTCAAGAAGCTATGGGGACAGAACTAAGCCTAAGCACAGCCTACCACCCACAAACAGATGGGCAAACTGAGATTGTTAATAAAGTTTTGGAGGATTTGCTGAGAGCATGCATACTTGATTTTGGAGGCAACTGGGAGGATCATATTTATTTAGCTGAGTTTGCTTATAATAATAGCTACCAATCCACTATAGGAATGGCTCCATTTGAGGCTTTGTATGGGAAGCCTTGTTTATCTCCTGCATGTTGGATGGAGGCTGGTGAAAGGGTGTTGCTTGGACCAGACCATGTAAAGGAAACTTCTGCAAGAATTGAATTAGTGAGGCAAAGAATGAGAGTAGCTCAAGAGAGACAGAAAGCTTATGCAGATAAAAAGAGAAGGCCAGTAGAATTTGAGGTGGGAGACTATGTGTTTCTCAAAGTTTCACCAATGAGGAAAATATTGAGATTTGGAAAAGCAGGGAAACTGTCACCAAGGTATGTAGGACCATATGAAATTGTTCAAAGAATAGGGACTTTAGCTTATAGGTTGAAGTTACCAGAGGAATTGAGCAAAATACATGATGTATTTCATGTATCCCAATTGAGAAAATGGATGCATGATAAAGAGTCCATTCTTGAATCTCCTACACATGTTGAAATTCAAGAAAATCTGGTTTATAAAAAGGAACCAGTGGGCATTGTGGCTAGAGAAGAAAAGAAGCTGAGAAATAAAAAAATTAAACTAGTTAAAATCCAATGGAGTTTGGATGGGAATGATTGCACTTGGGAGGCTGAAGAGAGGATAAAGGATAAATATCCTAATCTGTTTTCTACTTAAAGGTATGTTTAAAAATTATGATGGGACTTTAAAATTATTTATTTATATTTGATTGATTTGGAATGAATGAGTTTCTGAAATTTCATTCAATTGAAATTATGCTTTGTATACATTTGGATGGAAATGTATGAGAGAATAATTGTGGGACACAATTCCTTTTAGGAGGAGAGTATGTGAAGACCCAAATTATTGAGATAAAAATAATTTTAAAATGAGAATATTTAAGAAAAGAAAATATAGTCTGACAATAATAATATTAGGAGTAAGTGAAATGAATAAATAAGAGGATAGAGATTTTTTTTCAATAAATATATATGTATTAGATATGAGTAGCCAAAGAAGTATAAAATGATAAAGCCCTTTTGATAACCAAATTGCATGAGAACGAGTTTAGTATTATTGTGCATAAACACCTTCTCAAAAATAAATCAGGAAATAAATGGTTTGAAATAATATAAGAGGACCATTCAGGCCTAACAAGGTATACAATGTATCTGAGTCACACAAAGATGATGTGTAGATGGATCATGCAAATAGCATGTGCACAGAAAAGCAGAGAAGCAACTGCTTTTACTAGAAATAGAAATCAAGAGAAAATGGCACATTTAGCCATAACAACACACACATAATTCTCTGAGTAATGTGAGGATAAAATGGGTTTTTCCTTTAGTAAAACCCTAGCAAAATGATTTAAATCAAGAGGGAAGCAGAGGTTTTCTCTGGGGGGAAAACAGAAACACACTAAAAAAAATAGAAAGGAGAGCTCACCCTGTTTTCAAGCTTAGACATTCTCGGGGAAGAGAGGAGGAAGGTGAGTGATTAATCACTTATGATTTGTAAGGCATTAAGACCCATGTTAAGGGCAGCCAAGTTATTTTATATAAACATTACATTATGTTTTTCCTATTTGATTTTATTTTCTGGATGAAAATATGTTGATCATGGATGGTATTCTGGTTGAGTTTTTGGATGAGGTTTTAATCTGTTTTGACTTGTTGTGATGGTTTCAGTTTTTGTTTTAAAATATAGATAATCAAACAAATACACTAATCACAGGAATAGATTTTATATATGCTAGTTTTGATATGAAAAATGAATCAAATATTTTACTGTGGAATAGGGTATCAATGAAAGAAAAGAATTAGGCAGTGTGAATATTGAGATTTATGCTTATGTCTAGTCTATATTAAAAATGATATGAACAATGCAATATTACAAATATGTGCTGATTTGTTCAGATCATAAACCAATAAGTTTTTATGGGTTTTTCTCAAAAACCATTCCCTATGTTCACAGTAAAAGAATAAATATAGTTTTGCAAATGACTTCTTCATATTTGTGTAAGAAATGGAAATTTCTGGAAATAAAAATATAAGTAGGTTTTAGAAAAATGTGATTAAAGCAAAAATGACTTTGAAATAAGGTGTGCAATTTTACATGAATGCTTTGTATGTCTGGATATGATCTTTGGGTGATTTTAATAATTCTTGACCTATATAAGGAAGGAAAGAATACGAGTATCTCTGGAATCAAAAGAAAAATTCCCCAGAAAGAAATAAATAAGCATGGTCTCTAAATTATAAAATAATTTAGGAGTAGTGCCTTGATCTACTCATCAGCAGGTGGTTGATGGGTATGTGCATGACTTGTTTAAGTCCCGTAGGCCTCTGTGTAAAGGGTTAACAGAACTGAGCCCCTTTGCAATGCACACATGGTGTTCAATGGCAAGAGTTCAGACCAAACAAAATGAAAAGATGAGAAGGAGAAATTATGCTATGGAATTCAGGGAGTTAATCCATAGGAGTTTTGTACTTGTACAACTGAATGAAGTGAATGGATGAATGCTTGGATGTATGTTTATAGATAGACTTAAATATACACATTCTCAGATTTTAATTGGGATTTGAATAGCATTTAATAGAAAAGTTCTCTATACAGCCTTAAGAATTTACAAGATATTTTGCATACTTGATTTCACTCACACCAGAATTTATTTCTGACCCTATTTGTTGCCTTTGCAATACTTGGGGTGTCTCATTTTATTGAGGCAGTTCAAAGTTTTGCTGCAGGGAAAGATGCATGAATTGCTTGCTTGCTTGCATGGATATTTGGAGATCTTGAGGAATTTAAAGTGTTTAAGAGAAGTAGCAGTGTCTTTGTAATAATTAAGTTAGGAAAACTCTAATATGTTCTAAGTATTTTAATGAGTGTCTTTTACTTTGATATCTGGAAAACAGTATGTAAGAAGAAAAAGAAACTTAAATGTTATATGTGTTTGTGAGCTGTGGACTTAAGTAACAAGTTCTGAAATAGTTTTAGTAGATAATGCTGAAGGAGAAGATGCCATTTAATCTGATATGTGAACATGTTTTTCTAGACAGTCTTGAGGCACTTCAGTTATGATACTATAAAACTGATACTAATTAGGAGAGATCTGATACTATAAAACTGATAAAACTGATACTAATTAGGAGAGATCTGATACTATAGAACTGATAAAACTGATACTAATTAGGAGAGATCTGATACTATAAAACTGATACTAAGTAGGAGAAATCTGATACTATAAAACTGATACTAGGTAGGAAATTTCTGATACTATAACTACTGATCTAATACTAGGTTGGGAAAATCTGATACTATAGCTTCAAAACTGATACTAAGTGGTAAGACACCGGATTCAACACTTTTCTAGCTCCAGATATAAGAAGTTGTGTGATTTATAAAGTAGCTCACAACACCATCACTCATGTGATGACTATCTGCTCAGTTAACCAGGAAATATGTATTTTGTCTGTCATGATTGGTTTGTGCTTGTTGTGTCTAAACCCTGATCACATGTGTTGTTTTTCTCTGCTTAGACTTCAACCTAGTTTATCACCTCATAATTCATATGATAAGTACCAAATCACAAAAGAATTCCGGAATTTAAATATATGGCTTGTAAACCAAGAAACCAATTAATTTGAGAAGTAAGCAAGAAAATTATAAGTGGCAATATTCGAATTTATTATTAATCAAGCTTGAGATCAAAAAAGAGGAATGTAAAAATAGAAATGGCTATGTGACACCAATTCTCTGAAAAATGAGAAATATTGTGTGATTGAATTTTCCTTGTTAATTTTTAATACTCTGATAAGCAAGGAAACATTTATATATCTTCATATATATAAATGACTTGAATTGACTTATATACTAATATTTTTATATTGGTAAGAATTTGGATCTTGGGGAAAATGAAATTAAAGAAGTGATCACTTGGTTTGGAAAAAAAAAATCTCAACAGTAAATCACTGAAAAATAACAATCCAAAAGAAGTGGGTCACTTCACTTAACTAAGGATCGATTTCCTATGGGCACTTACAACAAACTAGCTGCTAGAAAGATTGGTCCTTTGGAAGTCCTGAAGAAGATTAATGAGAACGCATATCAGTTGAGATTGCCAGATCATATTCATACTGCTGATGTTTTCAATGTCAAACACTTAATTCCGTATTATAGGGAGATGCTTGAAGAGGAGAGCATGAATTCGAGGACGAATTCTTTTCAAACAGGGGAGGATGATTAAGCGCGAGATGATGATGCAACGTGAGATTATGAAATTGCTTCCCTTAAATCACGAAGCCCTAAATCGCGAAGGCCTGAATCGCGGAGCCTAGGTCGCCAGTCTTCTGATGCCTTAGGTCGCCAACGACCTAGCAAGTCGATAAGTCGCCAGTCTTCTGATGCCAGTAGGTCACGAACGAATGCCCAAATTGTTATGTCGCTCAAAACCCTTATGCCGCTTCCACCTAACTCGCGAACGACCTACTTTAAGTCGAAGATCCTTAAGTCGCAAACAGATTTATCAGAATTTCCTTATGTCGCGAGCAGTTAGGTCGTGAGCTCCTGATTGCCAATGCCGCATCTTCCTTATGTCGTGAAGCTTTAGATCGCTGCCGCTCCATTTAAGTCGTTCCCGCTCCAGTAAGTCGCGAACAAGCATTCTTAAGTCGCTGAAGAATTAAGTCGCGAAGAGTTAGGTCGTGCATTTCTTATGTCGCTGATATTTTAGGTCGCTCCAGTGTTAAGTCGCGTGATGTACTGTTGTGATGTAATTTTCTTAAGTCGTTTGCTGTATTTTGTTAAGTCGTTTGTATTTGGTTTTGTCGTACTTGCTTAAGTCATGAGTCGTTTGTTCTTATGTCGCCTATTTTGAGTCGTGTAACTTGTGTGATGTAACCCTATAAATAGGGGAGTGTTGTGTCATTGTAAAGGTTGTTGAATTTTAAATAAAATTTGGTTTGTTCTTCTTGCCTCCATCAAAATTGGTGGTTGAGTGTTATCTCCTATCTCCACCTTCGGCATTCGAGTGCGCTCGAATAAATGATTCTTGAAGCCAATTCACGGAATCAAGTGAGCTTGATCAGCGTTCGAAGAATTATAGATCTTCTCTAACGGCATCGTGCGCGATCAACGTATAGAAGATTGCTAGAATCCGGAATCTTCGTGATCAATGGATTTGGGCGTTTGGGTATTCTTAAATTCACCGATTTATCATCGTTTCACCGATTATTTCCGCTAATCGTGTGAGATCCTGGACGGATTCAATTTACATCGTCGAATTCGCTTCCTAGGCTGCGTCATTTTTGGTATCAGAGCGAGATCGCAAGAAGTTGCATCGTTTGGAGATCGGATTTGCATTGTTGAGAAGTTTGGTGTTCATCGTGTTCATCGTGAAGTTGCAACAAGTTGGGAGTTTCGATCCATATCATTTTGGATCAAAGTTCGGAAAGTGTTTGAATTTTTGAAGATTTGTTTGAAGATCAATCATGCCATCGAGACGAGTTCAACGTCATCGCAATGTTGATGCTTTGTATGGAAGAGAAGATGCTGAACAAATGGAGCAACGAATTAGTGATAAATTCAATGAGAAGTTTGATGAGGGAATTGGTCGATTAGAGAGAATGATGCTTGAAATGAATCAAAGTAGAAGAAGGGTTTCACCTGAATCGAGCTATGGGGGAAATAGAGTTTCACCGCATTCAGATCGGGAGAGAAGAGAAGATCATGATCATAGAAATGTTGACGATCGTGATAGGAATGTTGATGATCGAAATCGAAGAGATGTGGATGATCGTGATCGGAGGAATGTATATCGAAGGGATGTTGGTGGTAGAAGTGGTGGTGGTAGAGATGTTGGTGGTCATGATCGACATCGATATGCATCAGATTTTAATGAGGAGTTTGATGGTGGTAGTGTTCATGGTCGAAATCGAAGCCAAGGAAGAAATCATTCAGAGTATGATCACAAATGGGAGTCCGGAATGAAAATTGAAATTCCAGAGTTTAAGGGTGGTATGCAGGCTGAAGAATTTCTAGATTGGTTATCTAATGTTGAAGAGATCTTTGATTTCAAGGAGGTTCCGGAAGATCGTCGAGTGAAGTTGGTTGCTACTAGGTTGAGAGGGAGAGCTATGGCATGGTGGCAGCAAACCAAACTTACACGAGAACGGATGGGGAAGTTGAAGATTGTTGCTTGGGAGAAAATGAAGAAGATGATGAAGGCTACATTCTTGCCTTACAATTATCAATTACACATGTATCAGAGGTTACAGAATCTGAGGCAAGGGACGAAGACTGTTAAGGATTATGCTGATGAGTTTTATCAACTGATTGCTCGAAATGACATTATGGAGACGGAGGAACAATTGACTGCTAGGTTTGTTGGGGGGTTGAGGATCCAGATCCAGGATATGGTAAATATGTTTGACCCTAGATCTGTGGCTGAAGCGCACCAGAAGGCGTTGGCTTGGGAGAAGCAGGGAAGATGAGGAGGTGGTGTGTTTCCAAGTTCCAATACTCAGAGAAAGGGTGCTAGTGGGAGTTCCAATGTTTCTAAAGCTGACAGTAAACCAGTTGTGAATGAAGTTGCGAAGGCGAAGGTCAACAACAGTTTCAAGTGTTATAATTGCCAGGAAGTGGGTCACAAGAGTAATGAATGCCCGAAACCGAAGAGGCAAGCTATGATTGCTGAAGTGGAAGGTGAGGATGTTGATGAAGGTTATTCTAGTCCAGTTGAGGAGGATGAACAAGATATCGCGTCGGGAGATGAAGAATGTAATCTAATGTTGAGGAGATCATGTTTGACACCGAAGCAGGAAGAGGAGGCTAGTTGGTTGAGGAGTAATATCTTTCAGTCGACATGCACTATACTGGGGAAGGTGTGTAAATTTGTGATTGACGCGGGAAGTTGTGACAATATCATTTCTACCGAAGCTGTGAGAAAGTTGAAGTTGAAGACGGAGAAACATCCAAATCCTTACAAGTTAGCATGGTTAAGGAAAGGAGGAGAGGTGAAGGTGGACAGGCGAGTTCATGTTCCATTTTCTATTGGAAAGAAGTATAAAGATGAGATCTGCTGTGATGTGGTGGAGATGGATGTTTGTCACTTGCTTTTGGGAAGACCATGGCAGTATGACCGAGCAGTGCAGCATGATGGTCGAACCAATAGCTACAGCTTTATGTTTGAGGGTACTAAGATCATTTTAGTTCCGAAGAAGAGACAGCAAGGAGAGAGCAAGTCAGAAGAGATTGAGCAGCTGAAGACTTTGTTGACTTTGAAGGAGTTTGTTGAAGAAGTAGAGGAGAGTCCAGAGGTGTTCTTGTTGATTGGACATGAAGCTACTGAATCTGTTAAAGTTCCAAAGGAAGTAAATCCAGTATTGGAAGAATTCAGAGATGTGTTTCCTGAAGAGTTGCCAAAGGAGTTACCACCGTTGAGAGATATTCAGCAATAAATTGATCTTGTGCCAGGGGCGGCATTACCTCACAGGCCACATTACAGGATGAGTCCTAAGGAGCATGAGGAACTGAGAAGGCAGGTGGAGGAGTTGTTAGAACAAGGGCATGTTCAGGAGAGCTTGAGTCCTTGTGCAGTGCCAGCCTTATTGGTATCGAAGAAGGATGGGACTTGGCGGATGTGTACGGACAGTCGGGCTCTAAACAAGATCACTGTGAGATATAGGTTTCCTATGCCGAGGTTCGATGATTTGATTGATCAGTTGAGTGGGGCTGTTGTGTTCTCAAAGATTGACTTGAAGAGTGGATACCATCAGATTCGTATTAGACCGGGTGATGAGTGGAAGACTGCTTTTAAAACTAGGGAAGGTCTATACGAATGGCTGGTTATGCCGTTTGGCTTGTCAAATGCTCCTAGTACTTTTATGAGAGTGATGAACCAGATTTTCAGACCATTTATTGGGAAGTTCGTAGCAGTTTACTTTGACCATATTTTGATCTATAGTGGGAGTATGGAAGAGCATATCCAGCATTTGCGAGAAGTGCTGTTGATTCTACGACAGGAGCAATTCTATGCAGCAACGAAGAAGTGCGTGTTCATGACGCATAGTGTTTTGTTTCTGGGATATGTTTTGTCGAAGGAGGGTATTCAAGTGGATGAAAGCAAAGTGGAAGCTGCCAGGAGTTGGCCACAACCCAAGACAATTACTGAAGTGAGGAGTTTTCATGGGTTGGTATCTTTTTATCGAAGATTCATTCCACATTTTAGCAGTGTGATGGCACCTGTAACCGATTGCATGAAAGGAAAGAAGTTCGTGTGGATAGAGGAAGCAGAGTTAGCTTTTGAGAAGATCAAGACACTTTTGATGACAGCACCCATTCTAGTACTGCCGGATTTTCAGATATTGTTCGAGTTACACACTGATGCTTCAAAGGTTGGGATTGGTGGAGTATTGAGTCAGAATGGAAGACCAGTTGCTTATTTCAGTGAGAAGTTGTCTGGAGCCAAGTTGAGATATAGCACTTATGACGTGGAGTTTTACGCAATTGTTCAAGCTGTGAAGCACTGGAGACATTATCTGTTTCAGAAGGAGTTTGTTCTTTATACGGATCATGAAGCTTAGAAACATTTGCAAGGGCAGGACAAAATTTCAGCTAGACACGCTTCGTGGGTCGCGTATCTGCAGCAGTTTACTTTTGTTGTAAAGCACAAATCAGGGGTGACGAATCGTGTAGCTGATGCCTTGAGCAGGAGGAATCATTTGTTGACGACAATGAAGGTTGAAGTGACATGATTTGAACTATTACCAGAGTTGTTTGAGGAAGATTCTTACTTTGCGAAGATTGTTGAGAAAGTCAAGGATGGGAGTACTGATGAGTTTGTGTTGGTAGATGGATTCTTATTCAAGGGGAATCGATTGTGTGTACCAGATTGTAGCTTGAGAATGAAAATTGTAAAAGAGTTGCATGAAGAAGGACATGTTGGTCGGGATCGCACATTGCAGTTGATTTCTCAGTCTTATTATTGGCCCTCGATGAGGCGGGAAGTTGAAAAGTTTGTTCGAAGATGTCATGTTTGTCAAGTTTCGAAAGGGACAGCTACAAATGCGGGGTTGTATATGCCTTTACATGTTCCTACAAAACCGTGGGTTGATGTAAGCATGGATTTTGTGTTGGGCTTGCCGAGGACTCAACGGGGAAATGACTCTATATATGTTGTGGTGGACCGTTTCTCGAAGATGGTACATTTTGTTGCTTGTAAGAAGACGGCAGATGCAGTCCATGTGGCACAGTTGTTCTTTAGAGAGATCTATCGCTTACATGGTTTACCAGAATCTATAGTTTCGGACAGGGATACCAGATTTCTGAGTCATTTTTGGCTGAGTTTGTGGAAGATGGTGGGGACATAACTGAAATTTAGTAGTGCTTATCATCCACACACGGATGGACAGACAGAAGTTGTGAATAGATCCCTAGGTAATCTATTGCGATGTCTTGTGAAGGATAATCTGAAGAGCTGGGATGTGAAGTTATGTCAAGCGGAGTTTGCTCATTATCATGCTATTAATCGTAGTACGGGTTTCAGTCCATTTCAGATTGTATATTCAAGCTTGCCAAAGGGGCCGTTGGATTTAACGATAGTGCCACAACCGAAGGGGACAGTTAAGCGGGCTACTGATTTTGTTGATGGGTTGACCGAATGCCATAGAATCGTTCAGGAACGATTGGAGAAGACGAATGAGAAATATAAGCAATCCGCAGATATTAAACGACGACATGTTGACTTCAAAGAAGGAGATTTCGTATATGCAGTCTTAACTAAGGATCGATTTCCTGTGGGAACTTACAACAAACTAGCTGCTAGAAAGATTGGTCCTTTGGAAGTCGTGAAGAAGATTAATGAGAACGTATATCAGTTGAGATTGCCAGATCATATCCATACTGCTGATGTTTTCAATGTCAAACACTTAATTCTGTATTATGGGGAGATGCTTGAAGAGGAGAGCGTGAATTCGAGGACGAATTCTTTTCAACCAGGGGAGGATGATGCAGCGCGAGATGATGATGCAACACGAGATTATGAAATCGCTTCCCCTAAATCGCGAAGGCCTGAATCGCGGAGCCTAGGTCGCTAGTCTTCTGATGCCTTAGGTCACCAACGACCTAGCAAGTCGATAAGTCGCCAGTCTTCTGATGCCAGTAGGTCGCGAACGAATGCCCAAATTGTTATGTCGCTCAGAACCCTTATGCCGCTTCCACCTAACTCATGAACGACCTACTTTAAGTCGAAGATCCTTAAATCACGAACAGATTCATCAGAATTTCCTTATGTCGCGAGTAGTTAGGTCGTGAGCTCCAAATTGCCAATGCCGCATCTTCCTTATGTCGTGAAGCTTTAGATCGCTGCCGCTCCATTTAAGTCGTTCCCGCTCCAGTAAGTCGCGAACAAGCATTCTTAAGTCGCTGGAGAATTAAGTCGCGAAGAGTTAGGTCGTGCATTTCTTATGTCGTTGATATTTTAGGTCGCTCTAGTGTTAAGTCGCGTCATGTACTGTTGTGATGTAATTTTCTTAAGTCGTTTGCTGTATTTTGTTAAGTCGTTTGTATTTGGTTATTTCATACTTGCTTAAGTCGTGAGTCGTTTGTTCTTATGTCGCCTATTTTGAGTCGTGTAACTTGTGTGATGTAACCCTATAAATAGGGGAGTGTTGTGTCATTGTAAAGGTTGTTGAATTTTAAATAAAATTTGGTTTGTGCTTCTTGCCTCCATCAAAATTGGTAGTTGAGTGTTATCTCCTATCTCCACCTTCGGCATTCGAGTGCGCTCGAATCAACGATTGTTGAAGCCAATTCACGGAATCAAGTGCGCTTGATCAACATTCGAAGAATTGTAGATCTTCTCTCACGGCATCGTGCGTGATCAACGTGTAGAAGATTGCTAGAATCCGGAATCTTCGTGATCAACGGATTTGGGCGTTTGGGTATTCTTAAATTCACCGATTTATCATCGTTTCACCGATTATTTCCGCTAATCGTGTGAGATCCTGGACGGATTCGATTTACATCGTCGAATTCGCTTCCTAGGCTGCGTCACTAATGCTTTGTAAAGTATTTTGATATATTGTAAAATAGTTTAAACATAATTTATAAACATTTTAAACTTTAGAAAACTTTTATAAAATATTTTTAAATATATTTTGTTTAAAAATAAATGATAAGAAAAGGGGAAATTGAGATCAAAGATTGCTACCAGGGACTTTAACAATATTCTATGATTCTATACATTATACCATAGTCTTGAAATCTTCATATCTTGATTTTTATACTCATGGGTCTTCATGTCTAGTTCTTGAGCCTATATATTGTGCAGTCTTCAATTCAAAACCTATACAATATCCTGCACTATATACTATATAACTTGGCAAAGTCATTAGTATCCATATTTTACATGAATGTATATTTGTTACCAAGGTTGTTATCATCAAAATCAATATCTGAGGTACTAACAACTGAAACCACACAAGAAAAAGTATCCAACTCACGATTTGGAGTTGGTGGTGATGGTATTCGCTTTGAAGATGTTGAGGCATTATTTTCTTAGAGAGAGGTTCAAGTTGTATATAGATCACAAGTCGTTGAAGTATTTATTCTCCAAGAGGGACCTTAAACTTCAACGGCAGCGATGGTTAGAGTTCCTAGCCTCCTATGACTTTGACATTTTCTATACTACTGGTAAGGGAAATGCAGTCGCTTGTGCATTGAGTATGAGACATGCTAGCTTGGGAGCGATGTTCCTAGAGTTAAAGAAGTTGGAGTTTATCGCTGGCTATGATTTTAAGCCTCGATGTGAGCTGGAGTCGGAAGTGCTGGCTAGCCTGATGATCAGACCTACCTTGATTGAGTGGAGGTACTAGTTAGATGCAAGATACTAGACTAGCCGAGATCATGACAAAGATAGAGGAGGGGTAGAGTCTAAGAAGATGAAGCAATACGGGCTCGACCATGATGGTTGGCTCCGCAAGGACGAGAGATTGTTTGTTCCTAATGTCGATGGGTTAAGGGAAGAGGTGCGATGAGAGTGCCGTCATTCGAGATTGTCTCTACATCCCGATGGAAATAAAATGTACTATAATATGAGGCAGACATTTTATTGGGAAGAGATGAAGAAAGATGTTACGACATTCGTCTCGAAGTGTATGAATTGTCAGTTGGTGAAGGTAGAGCATAAGAAGTCAAGTGGTTTTTTGCAGCCGCTCGAGATTCCTAAGTGGAAATGGGAACAAGTTTCGATGGATTTCATTGATGGATTACTGATGACGAAAGGAGGATACGATAGCATTTGGGTCATAGTTGACAGTTTGACCAAGAGTGCTTAATTCATACCCATCAAGTCGAATGACATCCAAATTGGTCGAGTTGTATGTGAAGAGGGTCATGCAATTCCATGGTGTGCCAAAGAGTATTGTGAGCGACCAAGATTCTTTATTCACTAGTAGGTTTGGGAAGAGCTTGCAAGAGGCGTCGGGGAAAGAGCTACATCTTAGTGTAGCTTACCACCCATAAATAGATGAGCAGGCCGAGAGGGTGAATTGTATCTTGAAGGATCTCTTCCGAGCTTTCATTCTCGATTTTGCTGGCTCGTGGGATGATCATTTACACTTAGTAAAGTTCGCATACAATAACAGTTATTAGTCCAGTATTGGTATAGCACCATTTGAGGCATTATATTTTCGACTGTGCAATACTCCATCATGCTAGTTGGAAGTGTGTGAGAAACCGATACTTGGACAAGATATGATTAAAGAGACTTCGAAGAAGATCGAGATCATTCAGTAATGAACGAAAGTTGCTTAGGATAGACAGAAGAGCTACACTGATAAGAGGAGATGTGACTTAAAATTCTCCATCATCGGTATGTGTTTTCCAAGATCTCTCCATAGAAGAATGTTGTTTGATCAGTACTAAGGGGAAGTTGGTGTCAAGATTCATGGTCCTTTTTCGATACTTGAGACGACTGGGAACCTAGCTTACAGAGTCGACTTACCTTAGACGATGGCGGACGTGCACAACGTGCTCCATATCTCTCAGTTCTGGAAGTTTGTGTATATCTCATGCATGATAGTTTAACCGAATCGGCTTGATGGCATCGAGATTGAACCGGAAGCTTCGAGCCCTCATAGGCTTATTTGTATCGTTGGACGTGATATGAAGAAGCTTAGGAGAAAGACGGTGAAGTTGATAAAGGATCTGTGGAGTGAGAGCGGGGTCGATTGTACTTGGGGGACCGAAGAGAGCTTAAGGACCATTGATCCGGAGCTCTTTACTTGATGAGACTTCTGTTTATCGCGTTTACTTTCACTTTTGATATCATATAAGGTGGTTTAGTATCTTGCGTGCTAGGGTAGGTGTAGATATCATTTCTACTTTTGTGTGCATATTTGATGTTTGATAGGTTTGCGAATGGAAGTTAGGCATGCGGGGTAGCTATGCTCAATTTTACCTTGTTTGTATTGGGGATTTCGGAGCCGAAATTCCTAAAAGGGGAGAGTGTAACGACCCGTATTTTAAGTAGCGAAGGATCGTAAGTTGTTATTTTTAAATTCACATAAGATCGTATGACTTTATAATTTTGAAAAATGCCAATTAGTGACATTCCCTCTCTTTAGAATTTTTCCAAACGATTTTACACCTAAAACTTGCAGTGGCTATAAATTTTGATAGAAGCTGAATTAGCATTCGAGACTACTTCCGTTAGAAAGATACGATGGTTTTTCTTTCCGTAGAATGGTCATAAAAGCATCTTAGACTTTCTGGTTAGAAGATATGGCTGTTTAAAGTTTGATAGTTTTTGAAGCAGATTAGTGGGTAATTAGTGAATTTGAGGAGAGGCCCAGCAACCGATTTCGGGTTTGGAGGCTATATTTGCTACATCCTCAAATCATTTCTACCTTCTCCTAGATAAATCTAAGCTCCATTAACCCATTCTTTACCCAAAACCTTCTCTTTTCTCCTTCAAATCAAGTTTAAATCATAGACTATGGGTTGATTAACAAGGGGATTCATTAGAGATCTTCAAATCTACATTTTTAGGGAGAAAAAAAAAATCATATTTTGGCTATTGATTTTCGGATTTGCCTCGATTTGAGTGCAAAATTTGGATTTTGAAAGTTTTTGTGAGTGATTTATAATCTCACACCTTATTGTACACACACACACACACAGATATATATATATATATATATATATATATATATATATATAAAAGTTTTAACATATTTTGGATCCATTTTTGAAGTTAAAATTAAGTATTAATGTTGTTTTAAAATCCAACATGTAGTAAAAACATGAATAGAATGGATTTTTGGTGTCTTAGACATGTTATTTGGATATGTGGTTGCCTTGATAGATGTTAGACTATGTTGTATACATCTTGTATGATGGTTGCTATGATTGATTGTGTGATTTGCATGTTCGAATGTTGTTTGGTGTATGTATGATATTTTCTGTATGCTTGTATGGTTGAATGCACTCATTGGAGAAAATTAGAGGTCAGAACCAGGAAATCGAACTTCGACGGATTGGCTCTAGAGCATTTGAAGTCATATCATTGCATAGGCGATGCATGAGGGTCGAAGTGGTGAGTGTAGCGATGAAATCAGCGCGATGTTGATGTGCTGAAGGAGCTACAGTTTTTGTTTCGGTGAAGCTTGGTTCGGTATGAGTTGGTCCGATGGTTGGCCTTAGGAAAGGGAAGTATTGGTTCAGATCTATGTTGGCTCGGCAGTGAAAGGCCGGACATAAATTCTTGTCTGGTAGTAGCTTGGCTCAACAAGGGAAAGACCGGATAAGATATCATGTCCGATAGCTAATTTGTTCGGTAGTTGTTAGTTCAGCAGAGAAGGAACAGATAGGAAATCCTGTCTGGTGGTTGTTTAGTTCGGTGATGAGGAGCCGAATAGGAAATGATGCTCGGTGGCTTTGGTTCGGCTGTAGGAGGGGGCCCGGACAAAATGTGGAATGGGGTTTGTGGGGTGTTGACATCGGACTTAGCATGGAGGAGCTTCGAGGCAATACGTGGGGTTTGCTTGGTGGTTTTGGGAGCTAGTTTGGAGCAGGGATGGATGACTCCGGGATAGCTCAAGATGACCTTGAAGTGACAATCAATGAAGTGCGATGACTTTGACAACTCGATATGGCGAGTGACTATGGCATCTGATGATGGACCGAATGGACGAGTTCTGCGTGATAGCTCGTAGAGTAGAACATGAGGCTGTGATGCTCGTGAGTAGGATATGGTAGCATGCATGTACCCATGTGTTTTCGATGTTTGCGTGTGTCTCGTCCTTAGCCATCTCCATGGGCATGAGTCAAGCATCTGTGAGATAATTCTGCTATCGGTATGTATGCTTAGTGATCGATGGATGACTGTGTGCTTGTAATGCTCATTGTTGGTATATTGATACCCACAAAACGCATTATACAGGTATATTGGATACAAGAGGTGTAGGACGGTCGTCACGCCTTCGTTAGAAATTTTTGAGCTGTTGTAAATTCTTTGTGGCATGTTACGTCAATATAAGGTTGAATATTTCTATTTCTCATGTATCAGTTAAATAACTTTTTGACATAACGATGACAAGATCTCACGATTCTATATCTATACCTTACACAAAATAATTTTATAACTTGTTTATGAACTAATGTGCTAAGATATTAAACAATCATCTTACCATATCTAGCATGATTATATTCTAGACATTTACATTATTTGAATTACATTGATTTGCATTCGCAACAATGCAAATTTCTCACCTTTCAGATAGTATTTACCCTTTAATTATCTTCATATTTTTAAATTCTTTAATTGACCCACATATCAAAACATTTTTATATGTTATTTCTATAAATAGAAAGATGCAAATAAAATGAACCGTGCACGCTTACAGGTATATATTTCATTTCTTTTTTCATATATAACATACATGCATGTTTCACTTTTACTCTTCACACTTTGTTAATCTTACCCACTAGCATAGGATTCTTTGCCCCCTTTCTTTATCAATAGGACAAAGGTAATTTTTTGTTTATTTTCAAAAACTTGTTCGTTATAAAAGTTTTCAATGTTTAAGGTTAAAAGTTAGCTTCTAGTAATTTTCTTCTGGTAGTGTTAGCATTATTCTCACACTGTTACTTTAGAAGATTCTCCTTTTGTTGGCTTTAGTCTTTCATATTCAATTTTGACTATTCCAGTTTAAAGTTGCACATTCGTAGTTTGTCCATGATATGTAAAGCTCTGATATATGAGCTGCTAGAGATTGTATTTATCGTGATGTGAACATTTTTGATTTTCTTTTAGTGTTCCTAGGATGACTTCTTCTAAACTCTAATCAAAATGAATAATTTCGACAAAATAACAAATTCAAAATAAATAAATCAAGTAAAATTATCAACTATTTTAAAATTCAATCAAATATAAAAACCCACCCACTGCCCTTACTGAATAAAAGAAATTACATGCATAATTATCATCTTAACCAAAGACTGAAGTCGAAAAACGTAATAAAAATCCAAACCCTGAACACATAAATATGGTAAAGTTTAGGGATACATAAG
Organism: Allium fistulosum; assembly: GCA_030737815.1. Classification (NCBI taxonomy): domain Eukaryota; kingdom Viridiplantae; phylum Streptophyta; class Magnoliopsida; order Asparagales; family Amaryllidaceae; genus Allium; species Allium fistulosum. The sequence continues at coordinate 404,714,594 of CM060908.1, read as the reverse complement.
AATTTTGGAGTTATTAACCAAAATACACATACTCAAATCCATGTTTATAGGGATAGTACAGCAACGACACACCTCTCAATATGAGAAATAAACAATGGAACAATACATGTAAACTTGATGCAAAATCAAAAGAGAAATCAATAAATGCATGTGCATGTGCATGTGCGTGTGCGTGTGAGTGTACGTGCAAAAGCTTTTGTTTATATATTTGACGCAGCGGATTAGAAAAAACAAAATAGATCGATGAACGTAGCAATCGGTGGATTGATGAATACTGAAATGCCCAAATTCATTGATCCGAAGATACTGAATTTTAGCTATCTATGTCACGTTGATCGATCACGATACCGTGAAAGTAGATCTTCAATTCTTCGAGCGTTGATCAAGCGCACTTGATACCGCGAATCGGCTTCATGATCGTTGAATCGAGCGCACTCGATTGACTGAAGGTGGAGATAGGAGATCACACTCGACTACCAATTAAATGAAAGCACAAAGCTAACAAAGGAAATTTTATTTCAAAATCAACAACCGTTTACAAATGACATAACTCCATATTTATAGGGTTACAACAAAACACACCCTTAAGAAAATTATAACTCAACACAAACACATAGGTCGTACGCGACCTAAGAAATTACCAAAACATCATGACCTAAAAAATATTCACGCGACCTAAAAAAATGCAAAAACTTCCATTACAGGACTTAACGACCTAATTTCCAACCGCGACTTAGGTTTCACGCGACTCATCGATCATCAGCGACTTAAAGAAGGTCGTAGCTCGTCCGCAACTTATGTGGGAGATTGAACTTTGTTTGGGACATCACGGTGGCTTGCTCTAAGTCGATCGCGACCTATGGGTGGAAATCGAATCTGCTTCGTCGCGACTTAGAGATAGGTCGTGGAGGTTAGGTCGTAGGTCGCGGCGATGGGAAACTGGTTCGCGAATTAGGTTGGCGTTAGGTCGTGGAGATTGTTCGCGACTTAGGGGTAAGTCGTGGAGGTTAGGTCGTAGGTCGTGGCGATGTCTACAATGGAAAAGAGTTTGGGTCGTGGCTCGCGACCTAGAGAAGGGCGGCGATTCTTCTGAGGTAAGTACTTCATCATCCTCCCCTTGTTGGAAGAAATTCGTCCTCGAATTCACACTCTCATCTTCTTCGACAAAATCCTCCCCATAATACGGAATTAAGTGTTTGACATTGAAAACATCAGAAGTATGAATATTCCCCGGCAAACTTAACTGATACGCATTATCATTGATCTTCTTCAAGATTTCTACTGGACCAATCTTTCGTGCTTTCAACTTGTTGTAAGTTCCAACTGGAAAACGATCTTTCGTCAATACTGCGTAAACAAAATCACCCACTGTGAAGTTCACACTCCTTCGTTTCTTATCTGCCCGTTGTTTATACTTCCCATTCGACTTCTCCAATCGTTCCTGAACGATTCTATGGCATTCTGTCAACCCATCAACAAAATCAGCAGCTCGCTTAACTGTCCCCTTCGGTTGTGGTACTATCGTTAAATCCAACGGCCCCTTTGGCAAGCTTGAATATACAATCTGAAATGGACTGAATCCAGTACTTCGATTGGCAGCATGATTATGTGCAAATTCCGCCTGACACAACTTTATATCCCAACTCTTCAAATTATCCTGCACAAGACATCGCAACAAGTTTCCCAACGATCTATTCACCACTTCCGTTTGCCCATCTGTTTGTGGATGATAAGCACTACTGAATTTCAGCTTCGTTCCCACCATCTTCCACAAACTCAGCCAAAAATGACTTAGAAATCGCATATCCCGGTCAGAAATAATGGATTCAGGTAGCCCATGTAGTCGATACACTTCTTTAAAGAACAATTGAGCAACACGGACTGCATCAGCGGTCTTTTTACAGGCTATAAAATGTGCCATTTTCGAAAATCGGTCAACCACCACATAAATAGAATCATTACCCCTTTGAGTTCGCGGTAAACCCACAACAAAATCCATACTCACATCAACCCAAGGCTTTGTTGGTACAGGTAACGGCATATATAATCCAGCATTGGTCGCAGTTCCTTTCGAAACCTGACAGATATGACATCGCTCCACAAACCTTTCCACTTCTTCCTCATTGATGGCCAAAAATAAGATTGAGAAATCAGCTGTAATGTACGATCTCTACCCACATGACCTTCCTCATGCAATTCCTTCACAATTTTCAACCGTAAACTGCAATCCGGTATACATAATCGATTTCCCTTGAACAGAAAACCATCTACCATCACAAACTCATCCGTCTCTCCTTTCTTCACTTTATCTACAAACTTCATAAAGTAAGGATCTTCAACAAATAACTCTGGTAGCACATCAAACCCTGTCACTTCGACCTTCATTGTAGTCAACACATGATTTCTTCTACTCAATGCATCCGCAACACGATTCGTCACTTCCGATTTGTGTTTCACAACAAACGTAAACTGTTGCAGATATGCAATCCATGATGCATGTCTCGATGAAATCTTGTCTTGCCCTTGTAAATGTTTCAACGCCTCATGGTCAGTGTAAAGAACAAACTCTTTCTGAAATAGATAATGTCTCCAGTGTTTAATAGCTTGCACAACAGCATAAAATTCCACATCATACGTACTATATCTCATCTTCGCTCCTGATAACTTCTCACTGAAATATGCAATCGGACGTCCCCTCTGACTCAACACTCCTCCAATCCCAACCTTTGACGCATCAGTGTGTAGCTCAAACAACAACTGAAAATCTGGTAATACTAGAATTGGTGCAGACGTCAGCAACTCCTTGATCTTCCCAAAAGCATCCCCTGCTTCCTCTGACCATGAAAACTGTTTACCCTTCATACACTGTAACAGGTGCCATCACACTACTAAAGTGTGGAATAAATCTTCTATAAAATGAAGCCAACCCATGAAAACTCCGAACCTCTGTTATCGTCTTGGGCTGTGGACAACCTCTAATCGCCTCTATTTTACTCCGATCCACCTGTATCCCTTCCTCAGATACAACATACCCCAGAAATAAAACACTATGCGTCATGAACACGCATTTCTTCGTTGCAGCATAAAATTGTTCTTGTCGCAGTACCATTAGCACTTCTCTCAGATGATTCAAATGTTCCTCTGGACTTCCACTATATATCAGAATATCATCGAAATACACTACCACAAACTTCCCAATGAATGGTCTAAAAAACTGATTCATCACCCGCATAAATGTACTTGGTGCATTTGATAAGCCAAATGGCATTACCAACCATTCGTATAGACCCTCCCTGGTTTTAAAAGCAGTCTTCCACTCATCACCTGGCCTGATACGAATTTGATGATATCCGCTCTTCAAATCAATCTTTGAAAAGATAGTAGCTCCGCTTATTTGATCTAGCAAGTCATCCAACCTCGGCATTGGAAATCTATATCTCACAGTAATCTTATTCAATGCTCGACTGTCAGTGCACATTCTCCACGTCCCGTCCTTCTTCGGTACTAACAAAGCTGGCACAGCACACGGACTCAAGCTTTCCTGCACACGCCCCTGCTCAAGCAACTCTTCCACTTGCCTCCTCAATTCTTCATGTTCCTTCGGACTCATTCGATAATGTGGTCTATGTGGCAACATTGCTCCCGGAACAAGATCAATTTGATGTTGAATGTCTCTTAGTGGCGGTAACTCCTTCGGTAACTCATTTGGAAATACATCCTCAAATTCTTTCAAAACTGGCTTCGCTTCTTCGGGAATTTCAACCTCTTCACTGCTCTCTCGCCCAATCAACAAAAACACTTCAGGCTCCTCTTCAACTTCTTTAACAAACTCCTTTAAGGATAATAAGGTTTTCAACTCTTCAATCTCCTCCAGTTTGTTTTCTTCTTGTTGTCGCTTCTTGGGAACTAACGTGATCTTTGTGCCTTCAAACATAAAGCTATAACTGTTGGTACACCCGTCATGTTGCACCGCCCTATCATACTGCCACGGTCTCCCCAGCAACAAATAACATACGTCCATGTCTACCACATCGCACCAGATTTCTTCTTTATATTTCTTCCCAATTGAAAAATTCACACAAGCCCTTCGTCCAACCTTCACCTCCCCGCCTTTTCTCAACCAAGCCAACTTGTACGGTTTCGGATGTTTCTCAGTCTTCAATGCCAATTTCCTCACCGCTTCTGAAGAAATTATATTATCACAGCTTCCAGCATCAATAACAAATTTGCAAACTTTCTCCAGAATAGTACATGTCGACTGAAAAATATTGCTCCTCAACCAACTACAATCCTCCTCTAGCTTTGGTGTTAAACAAGACCTCCTCATCATTAGATTATAACCTTCGTCTCCCGTCACTTCTTCTTCCTCCTCATCAGGTGGTGAATTGGAACATTTAGCTTCTTCATCCTCATCCTCAACCTCCGCTATCATAGCTCTCTTTTTCGGCTTTGGACATTCATTACTCTTGTGGCCCATTTCTTGGCAATTATAACACTTGAAACCATTATTGACCTTCGCCTTCCCAACCTCATTCACAACTGGCTTTGCAACAACTTTTGAAACATTAGAACTTCCACTAACACCCTTCACTGGATTGTTGGAACTTGTAAACACACCACCTCCTCGTCTTCCTTGTTTCTCCCAAGCCAACGCTTTCTGGTGTGCTTCAGCTACAGATCTGGGATCAAACATGTTAACCATATCTTGAATCTGCATTCGCAACCCTCCAACAAATCTAGCTGTTAATTGTTCCTCTGTCTCCATAATATCGTTCCTTGCAATCAGTTGATAAAATTTGTCAGCATTGTCATTCACCGATTTCGTCCCCTGTCTCAAGTTTTGCAACCTTTGATACATAAGCGATTGATAATTATAAGGTAAGAATGTGGCTTTCATCATTTTCCTCATCTTTTCCCATGATTCAACTTTTGACTTTCCCATCCGTTCACGTGTAAGTTTGGTTTGCTGCCACCATGCCAAAGCTCTACCCCTCAACCTTGTAGCAACCAACTTCACTCTACGATGTTCTGGAACTTCCTTGAAGTCAAAAATCTCCTCCACATTAGACAACCAATCCAAAAACTCCTCAGCTTGCATACCACCTTTGAATTCTGGAATTTCAGTCTTCATCCCAGATTCCCACTTGTGATCATACTCTGACTAATTTCTTCCTTGTCCACGTCTTCGTCCATGAACACTACCACCATCATACTCTTCTTCACAATCCGAGGTATATCGATCTTGACCACCAACATCTCTACTACCACTATTTCTTCCACCAACATCCCTTCGATCTACATTCCTTCGATTACGATCATTCAAATTTCTATCACGACTTCGATCATCAACATTTCTATCACGACTTCGATCCACGCTTCTATGATCACTATCAACACTTCTCTCTCGATTTGAATGTGGTGAAACTCTACTTCTCCCATGGCTCGATTCAGGTGAAACTCTTCTCTGATTTTGACTCATCTCCAACATCATCCTCTCTAATCGACCAATCCCTTCATTAAGCTTCTCATTAAAGTTTTCGTTAATTCTTTGCTCCATCTCATCGGCCTCTTCTCTCCCATACAAAGCATCAATGTTGCGATAACGGTTAGCTCTTCTCGGAGGCATAATCACTCTTCAACAAATTCCAACAAAAACTTCACTTCGATCTAAAAATCTTCAAATCAAAACTACCCACTTGTTGAAATCTTCAAAAATCTCCAAACAAACAAATCTCTTCAAAATCTCGGTAACCCACTTCTCCAAATGATGTAAATCTCGCACAACTTCAAAAATATACGCAAACTCCTTGCGTTCTAGCTTTGATACCAAATGACGCAGCGGATTAGACAAAACAAAATAGATCGATGAACGTAGCAATCGGTGGATTGATGAATACTGAAATGCCCAAATTCGTTGATCCGAAGATACTGAATTTTAGCTATCTACGTCACGTTGATCGATCACGATACCGTGAAAGTAGATCTTCAATTCTTCGAGCGTGATCAAGCGCACTTGATACCGTGAATCGGCTTCACGATCGTTGAATCGAGCGCACTCGATTGACCGAAGGTGGAGATAGGAGATCACACTCGACTACCAATTGGATGAAAGCACAAAGCTAACAAAGGAAATTTTATTTCAAAATCAACAACCATTTACAAATGACATAACTCCCTATTTATAGGGTTACAACAAAACACACCCTTAAGAAAATTACAACTCAACACAAACACATAGGTCGTACGCGACCTAAGAAATTACCAAAACATCACGACCTAAAAAATATTCACGCGACCTAAAAAAATGCAAAAACTTCCATTACAGGACTTAACGACCTAATTTCCAACCGCGACTTAGGTTTCACGCGACTCATCGATCATCAGCGACTTAAAGAAGGTCGTAGCTCGTCCGCGACTTATGTGGGAGGTCGAACTTTGTTTGGGACATCACGGCGGCTTGCTCTAAGTCGATCGCGACCTATGGGTGGAAATCGAATCCGCTTTGTCGCGACTTAGAGATAGGTCGTGGAGGTTAGGTCGTAGGTCGCGGCGATGGGAAAGTGGTTCGCGAATTAGGTTGGCGTTAGGTCGTGGAGATTGTTCGCGACTTAGGGGTAAGCCGTGGAGGTTAGGTCGTAGGTCGTGGCGATGTCTGCAATGGGAAAGAGTTTGGGTCGTGGCTCGCGACCTAGAGAAGGGCGGCGATTCTTCTGAGGTAAGTACTTCATCAATATTGCTGCATGAATTAAACAAAAGCTAACTTAACATAAAAATGTAGAAATTTTCTAAAGTTGTAACAACTTTTTAACTCTATATAGCATGCAAATGGGTACGAAGTCAATTGGCACAAACGAATCAAAAAATGATTACCTAAACATCGAAATTGACATGGTCTTGGATCAGCCCGGAATAAATTTGAGCAGCCATGGCTATCTTTGTAGGTACATATCTCATCCAATGAGTTCCTAAATCAGACATGGAACTTGTATAACTACAACACAACTAAAAAGTGTCATGCCGAAATTGTTATTGTTAGTGAAAGTAACAATCTGAATTATCCGGAACAAATTTTAATACAGTTTGGAAGTATAATTAGAGGTTGGAATTATTAGGAGAAAGACAAGTAAAATTAAATGTGAAGTACAGTGGTAGTAGAATGCAAGTTTATATCGGGAACAGATAGTGATTTGTGTTTTTGGCAGCAGCATAGAACATCATAATGAGATGTTTGTGCATGAAAGATGAGTAAAGCTAACACTAATTTTAGATACCTTACAATAAACAACATGATAGGCAGATCAATATAAAGTATACATAATTTCCCAAACGACCTATGAAAATGTTGCAGTATAGCCTCGATTAAACGCAAACCATGAATGGCATCTTCCATTGCTTGATCATTAAGTAAAGGCCAACAATCTCAACACAACTTTGCCTCTCAAAAGCCATAGAGATAGCATTTATCTGCTAAATGAAAAGGTGAAATTATATAAGCTTTAAGTGACTACAAAGACAACCCATGGATTAGAAGCAGATAATGCAGCGTTTATTGAATCGCTTCTCTGGCCAGTACCCTTTACCGACAAAAATGTTTATATTGGTTGAAAAATGTAGTCATTAAGCTAAGGTACTAAGAAAGGTACATGGAGTAGAATAAAGAACTTACCTGATGTAAATTATCACTTGAAAATTTCATGAATGCAAGATCTCAGCCTGAAATCATATTGGAAACATTAGCATTAGCATACGTGAAAAAATAGATAAACATTTCATATTGAACGGGTCAATTTTATTTACTTCAAAATGTAACCTTGAAAAACTAACCCTAATTCATAGGAAGAAAGTTATTTGAAGCAGACATTTTTATATTGCATAAGAGTAGTAACAAAGAAAATTCAAATGGAGAAAATATTCTTAATATGTAAAAGTAGGCCTAGTACGGTTGAATTGCTAAACCGCTCAACCGTACCAACCGTTTATTCGGTTACCATGTATAACAGTAACGGTTACGGTAACGGTTGAAGAATTTGAAAATCGCGGTTAACCATACTAACCATACATGATTGTTTTATGTAATATTGAACATTAAATTATAAAAATTAATAATTTAAGTAAAAGATAGTTTGTATATTAATAATATGTACCTTAATGAACTAATAACATGTGCATGCATATTGGTCGGTTTATAAACAAATAAATAAATTTGCAAAAAACAGGTAGAACTATATCAATTTATCATCAATAATGCATATAATTGAAAATATATGTACGACATGCTTCAAAATTGACGGTTGCGATAACGGTTATAAGAATTTATAACCGTAAACAACGGTTATGATTATGGTTGATGGTAATAACGACGGTTAGCGCAAACGTAACACCCCTATGTAAAAGCATGCATGCATGCCTCAAAGGTTTAAACATGTTTAACAAATTTGAGCCTGCGTTAATTTTAAATCTTCCAAAAAAAAAAAGCATCACTAACCGGCAAACAAATGTTCCTTTAAACAAACTATGGTTCTCTCTTGAATCTCCATCACCAGTTTTGAAACTTCTAATTTTGTTCCGACCACAGTAAAATAATTTGTATTATTCAAACATAATAAAATTTGGTCTCGGTAGGAAAGAAACTACTTGAATACTCATGTTCAGACTAAATTATTACCTGTATAATCATAACGAAACAACAAGATTAAAAAAAAAGGAAAATAAAACTTACATTTTATCAGCTTTCTAATTGGTATGGGATCCAATTCCTACCAAAATGAATTCGAGTGCGATAGACTACAACAATATAGAAAGGGTCTTACAGATACATTATAATAAATAAGAACTGAATGAAAACAAAAGCTATAAAAGCCAATAGCCGATATGCAATGGACCGTCGATAACAGCTAATAACGATAGTAGACGTAACCGAAAGATGGATCCACCGGTTAACCTCAGGAAAATGAAAATGAAAGGACGTAGAAAATGAAAGGACGTAGAGATTTAAGCAGAGTTTTCATATAATATATAGATGTATGTATATTTATGTATGCGAGTATATGTGTGTGTAATGTGATATATAAATTAGTGAGAATTAAACACGCCCTGGTAGCTATTTAGGTAGTATTAATGAGACTTTTTCTTGGTCTACCACCATTAGAACTCCAAACCTAAATAGGAACACAAACCTAAAAATAGTCTCAAAATTCTACAGCTGATAAACTTGAGTAAGAATACTACAGAATTTCATCGTGCCATTTATCCAAAGTGATCCAATGAGAAGCATAACTCCAACAAAACACAAATCATTACAGTCGTACATTAATTAAACTCATGCACAAACAAAGTTTTGTTTGCAATGATCAATGTACAAACAGCGAAAAAAAAATTGAAATCTAGGGTTTCCTTCAACCATGAGGGGAAATCAATTCCCTCATCAAATTTTCTCAAATTTCTCTTATTTTTCTTCTCAAATCAGACCACCTGAGGCTTCTCACATCAGTAAGCCATCAGGGATTTTCAACATTGATGATGATGGTTTTAAAATAGTCCAATCCAAACAGCAAAAAAGAAGAGAAGCCAAGAAATCTCAAGAGTTGCTACCGGTTCCCAATAAAGACAACAGAAAAGACAGAGATGGTCAAATCCAACCATTCAGAATGCAAAGAAAGGTGAAATGTTGCCGACATAGAGGAAACCGATAGCCATCTCACTGAATAGAGAGCAAGGCCGGAAATCTTGGACTGATATTGTTGCTGATCAGCCTCATAAACCCAATGATGAAGATTGCAATCTAGAGCATTTTGCACCAATCAAGATCAACAACAAGAAGTATGGTTTGGTAAGGGAAGAAGTATGTAAAAGGGCAACTGAATCATGGAATAATTCTGTTCTTGTGTATGTAGTGGGTACCAAACCATACTATTTATTTTTTAAATCATATATACAAAGAGTCTGGAATCCGATCGGTGATTTTGAAATCTTTACCAGAGAGAATGAATTCTTTCTAGTAAAATTTAAAGAATCTCAAGATTGCTCTTCAGTTTTAAAAAATGGACCATATTTCTATAATGACAAACTCATCATAGTGAGAAAGTGGTCTAATTCTTTGAAAATGGACAGAGACATGTTAACGTCTATGCCAATTTGGGTAAGATTACCCTGTGTTAATCTGAAGTTATGGGACAAGAAGGCCTTCAGTGTCATGGCAAGTATTATAGGAAAACCCATTAAAATGGATGCAGCCACAACTTCGAAGACGAGATTGAATTACGCTCGCTTTCTCGTAGAAGTGTCTGTAAATGATGAACTTCCCAATGAAATATACCTTTCTTTATATAATGGAGAAAAAATTACCCAAAAAGTTGAATATGAATGGGTCCCGCCTAAGTGCAATGTCTGCAAATGCTTTGGTCACACTAGAGATCAATGTAACTCAAAACAGGCATGGGTCCCAAAGAGCAATATTCAAGAAACTCAAGATGAAGAAATTTCAAATTCTGAGCCAAGAATTCATTCAATAGTACAAAAGCATATTGCATCAGCTGAAGATAATGGTCGTATCAACCAAATAGGTATCATTTCCGACCAAAGAAGTAATAACAGTGTGCTCTTTGATCAGGATGATCAGGTCATTGCTGGGGAAGTTCACCTTATAAGAAATGAAATCATATCAAAGGGAAAAACGCGGAGCAATGAAGAGGTGGGCGAAAAGAATACAATGGTCTTAGAATCTGTAACCCCACCAGTTACAGACTCTTGTTTAATTACAAAAAATGATGATTCACAAAACAATAATGATAATGAAAATGAAGATCATCAGCATTCTACAATTCTTGATACAGAAAAGCCTACCGAAACAGCCCCTCCACCTAAGAGGTTGCACTGGCTGAGGAGTATGACTCAACCATGCCTCGCACTGCTGATCCATTTGATATATCTCTTATTAAAATTCCAGAAGGCACCAATAATTCTGAAGTAGAAATGGAAATGGTGGATGCTGTTGATCAGTTTGATATCTCTGAACTACATATACCAAAAACAAAGGCTATTGGTAAGAGCAAGGGTAATAAAGAGAAGAAAGCTTTTAAACAAAAATACATATCTATAAATCCAGATTGGGATGAAATGTCAACCAGGTTAAAAGCTAAGAGTGTGGATAATAAGAGGAGAGGTAAGGGTACTATAGTGTCAGGTACCATTTAAATTTCCTTTTATTATATATATATATATATATATATATATGTCTATATTTGCTTGGAATGTCGGGGGGATGAATTCCCCTGCTAAACAGTCTGATATCTTATATATGATTAACATTTATAAACCTACCATTATAACTCTCTTAGAAAACAAAATGAATGATGATATTTATGACAAATTTTGTCTTAAGCTGTGTAGTAACTAGAAAACTACAAATAATAATGATTGTCACTGTAAAGGAAGAATCATTGTTATATGGGACTCTAATATTTGGACAAACTTAAAAATTAATAAAAACAAACAATTTATAGATTGTCAGTTTAAAAATATTGGTGGTTTCCTTATTCAAGTTACTAGTGTATATGGTAGTAATTTTTAAAATGAAAGAAATGAATTATGGTATAATCTGACAGATTTGAATTCTAAGTATAATTTTTCCCTGGATTATCTTGGGTGATTTTAATACTGTTTTTCATGTTTCAGAAAAATTTAGAGGAAGTAAAATTCCTGAAAGTAAATTTGATAGGGTAAATAATTTTTATTAAACACTAGTCTTATGGAACCAACTATTAGTGGGAATAAATATACTTGGAAGTCTGGTGTGGCTAAGAATATTCATTGTAAGTTAGATAGAATTTTAATCAACAAAGAATTTTCTAATATTTTCTCAGACTTTATATGTTCAACCCTAGAACAAAATTCTAGTGATTATACTCCTCTAATTATAAATCTTTTTACCACTGAGAATATAAATAAAAAAGTATCTCCTTTTAGATTTAAAAATAGTTGGGTTTTAGAAGAGGATTTTAAAACTTTGATGGATAATAGTTTAAATTTTTCTTGCGATGGCACTAAACAATTTCAATTTAGTATGCTTTTGAAAAATATTAAATTCAATATTAAAAATTGGAATAAGAATAATTATTTAAATAATAATAGACTGGATTATTTAAGAAAGGAAGGAAAAATCTTACAAAATCTTGCAGTTGATAATCCAGGAGATATGGATATAGCCAGCAATTTTTTTAATAATCGAAAAAATTTATCTACTGAAATTTATAAAAATGCAGTTAATGCTAAGAAAAAAACAAAGGTAGATTGGCTAACTCTTGGTGATGATTGCATAAAAAAATTTCATGCTAAAATGAGCAATAGAAAGCATATAAATAATATTGGTAACATCATAGATAATTCAGGTAATTTTTCTAATGCTTATGTCAAAATTGTTAATGAAGCTATTGAGTATTATGAGAAATTATACTTTAATGAGAATGTTGAAACAAATTTTCCTCATATTATTTGCAAAAACATTTTGAAAGAAAATGCTTCAGATATTTTACTTGCTCCTATTTCATTAGAGGAAATAAAACATATTATTTTTAATGTTGGTGATAATAAAAGCCCAGGCCCTGATGGATTTAATGCAAAGTTTTACAAGAATCAACGGGATAATATTAAGAGTCAAATTTATGAAGTCATAAATGAATTTATGGATAAAGGTAAAATTCTTAAAAGCATCAATCACACATTTATTACTTTAATTCCTAAAGAGAAAAATCCTTCTAATATTGGAGACTATAGACCAATTTCTTGCTATAATTTTTTTTACAAAATCATCTCTACTATTTTAAGCAATAGAATTAAAAAAATTCTGCCTTTCATCATCTCTGAAAACCAGAGTGCTTTTGTGCCTGGTAGATTAATATCAGAAAACTCTATGCTAGCACATGAGATGGTGAGAAAATTCAATACTATAAAAGGTGATAATGTGTGCTTAAAATTTGATTTATAGAAAGCATATGATAAAGTGAGTAGGCACTTTATTAATCACATTATGAAATGTATGGGCTTCCCCAGTAAATTCTACGACTTAATCATGGTATGTATTAACACTCTTACCTTCTCTATACTTATTCAGGGTAAATCAGAAGGTTTCATCAAAAGTAATAGGGGTATTAGACAAGGTGACCCTCTGTCACCTTATCTATTTACAATGATTATGGAATATTTTTCTGTACTGATGGAAATAGAAGCTTTGAAAGGGAATATTAATCCTATAAATAGAGTCCAACCTTGTATTAACCACCTTATTTATGATGATGATCTTATGGTTTTTATTAAGGCAAATAAAAAAAATGCAGTATCTATTAAAAATGTTTTTGACACTTTGAACAATTATGCAGGGTTGCAAATTAATCTAGACAAAAGTAAAGAATACTTTAGTAAATATAGCAGTTATAAAAGTGATGTTCTAAATGTTTTAAAAATTACTGAAGGTAATCTTCCTATAAAGTATTTGGGATTGCCTCTATCAGTTAATCAAATAAAAAATTCAGATTGTTATATATTATTGGATAAAATACAATAAAGAATGGAAACATGGTCTAGTAAACTTCTATATATTGCTGGAAGAATAGAATTAATTAAAACTATGGTTTATGCAATAAGCTTATATTGGCTTCAAACTTTTCATATTCCTGCAGCTTCTATTAAAAAATTAGAAAGCAGATGTGCTAATTTTTTATGGAGAGGTAAATATCATAAAGTTAGTTGGGATACTGTATGTAAACCAAAGAATGAAGGTGGGTTTGACATTAGAAATATGTAGGACCTTAGTCTAACTTGTCATTTAAAATTACTTTGGAGATTTCTTAGTGCAGACTCGCTTTGGGCAAGATGGATGAAGGCTAAGTATCTCAGGAAGGGTAATTTTTGGAATATTACTCCAAACAGCAATCAGTCTAATACGTGGAAACAAATTTTAAATTGCAGAAATACTGGTAAGTATCTTTTGGAAAGAAATTTTAAATCAGGTGAGAAAACTAGCTTATGGTTTGGCCCGTGGTTCAATAATGACTCATTTGTTAATAAAATTGGTTGGAGTAATCTGGTTATATTTGGTGATGCTAATGCATTAATGTCATCTAGTATCATTAACAATCAATGGCAACCTCAAATTCACCTAATAGCCAACCCACACAAAGATGAAATATGTAAAATTCACCTAGATTGTAATGCAGACAGTGACTATTGGTTATGGAAAGCAAACAATAAAGGGAAGTTTTCCTTTAAAAGCACTTGGAATGCTATTAGAAATAAAGTCACCAAGGTTGATTGGTATGATTGCATTTGAAATAAGGTGAACAGCCCCAAGATGGCATACTGTACTTTCTTTGCCTTTCATAATAAATTGCCAACTTGGGACAGAATAAATAAGTGGTGTAATAGCTCTAGTTCACTTTGTTCCTTATGCAATCTAGCAAATGAGAGCTCTAATCATTTATTTTTTGAATGCAGTTATTCACAGTTTATCTGGAAGCATATTAAAGCTAAACTGGATATTCAAAACAATGATCTATTGGTTCTCAAGCAAATTATTCAGCTAATAAATATCAAGTTCAAAGGAAAATCAGTGGATCGAGACCTAGCTCACATATATATAACTATTGCGGTCTATCATATTTGGAGAGAAAGAAATGCTCGTACTCATAATAAAGTTAGTAGCTATAAAGAGCAGAAATGGCTTATTATTGAAACAGATAGTAAGATCCTGCTTCACAAATCAAAGAAAAAAAGGAAGGATCAAACCAAGTTTCCAAATTTAGCTGAAGACTGGAGTATAGAAGCAGGAAGTAAGCATCTGGAACAACTCTTAGCCCATCCAAAGAGTATTAGGGCAAGTAATCATCCATCTGAAGAGTATACTTCCGATAGTGCGTCTAACAGAGTTCGTTTTGCATCGAGTAGAGATCGTGCTGCTTTCCCAAGGGTAGATTCAGCAGATCAGAGTCGTATTGACTACAGATCTGGTAATCTTAGTAATAATATGGAGCAAGAGTTTACTTCTGATAAAACGTCAAACGGAGCTCTAGCTGCAATGAATCGAGTCTATGTTGTGTCCCAAAGGGAGGAATTAACAGATCTGAGTCGTATTGACTACAGATCTGTTAATTTTCCATGGGAAAATCAATATCGGAATAATCTCTTTACAATCGAAGAAATGGAAGGCATGCGAGGAAAATTTAACAAAGGCCTTTCGTACCGGGAAAGAGGCGAAACAAGTGGAGTTAAGAATGGAGGCAGCGAAGCAAAATGGTTTAGCGTCGCCATTGTTTTTCTTCTTTTTTCTCTGGAGATAGAGTTTCTGTAGAATGATATGTCGGCGTTAGTTTTTTATTAGGGTTTTATAAGTTTAAAGAGGGAGTTCAGGTTTTACCCATTTTGATGTATTTGGGCTGGGCCCGGTTTACTTTTATTCAAAAAAAAGTTTTGTTTGCAGAAAGGAAAAGAATGCTGGACGAAGATTTTTCAGGTGTAGTTCGTACAACGAACATAGATTGAATCCTCGTGAATATGATTGTTTTGATTATTTTAAATGGAATGATCAACCCCTGTGCGAAATAGGACTTGAGTATGCCCATGAACTGCAAGCCGAAATAAGTCGTTTGAAAAGTGTGAATGAAGAACTAAGGAAAAACAGTGGAAGGCCTAGAATGTGGTTGATGTTTAGGACTTTGTTAAGTTTCCATATTTGGATTTTATGTTGAATCGTTTTATTTGTAATATGTTGTTGCGAAAATATTTCTATTTGTTGTAACCCGTAACGTGTGCATGGTAGATAGTTTATTATATTGTTGAAATTCATTTGATATTGTTGACTTTAATGATGAAATATATTGGTTACGTTATTATATTGATTTGCTTGTTTGATTTTTTTAAAGATTGAGTTGACTGCTTTTGGTTGAAGATTGCCTGCGGAAGCAAAATCTACTTAGAAAAAATAGGTAATAATTCATCAAATTGATGTTTATAGTTATGTCAGTGAACAAAAACTATGAATGTGGTATTGGAACTTACTTTGCATATAATGTCAAAGGTTCCGACTATATTTTACTTTGATGGCGAATTGTTGATTGATGATGAAGGTAAACATAGATATATGGGCGGGAAGCGAAAAGGATCGACAATAAAAAATCATTGTAGTTTCGAAGAGCTTAAACAAAGGGCATTTGAAGTGACAAAAGAAAATCCTATGATATATGATTTAAAATTAGCGGTGAAATGGGTTCGGTATGATGGTGCATCCGTTATTGATTTGGAAGACGACGATGATTTGAACTCCACCTTTTTAGTTGGAATGAGAGTGATAGAAATCTACGTGTGAGAGTGGAACATGAAAATGTGGTTGAAACACAAGCGCCAGTAATCTCTGGGGATGAGTATATGCACACCACACAGTTACAAGAAACACAATGGTCGGCGTATCCGTTATATCTTTCAAGCCATCAAGGTAGAGAGTTTACAAACTTACTTCATAGGTACAGCGGAATAGCTAGAATCTCTTCTAGTCAGGAACAAAATATGATGCAGAACATTATAAATCCAAATCAGTCGCAAACGTTTGAAAAGTGAGTACTATTATACGTTGGCACTTGTATTTTGACTTAGTTAATGCAAAATATATGACCTTTGTTTTTGTATTCCTAGTGTCGAAGATGCATTTACTGGTTGTGATGACGATGGTGCTGATGATCATGTTCTTACTCCACACGAGATTTGTGGACATTTGGATAGCATGGAAGTAGCTTGTGCGAACGATGATGATAGAACTTGGATCCATCAAATGGAAGTTAACAATGATGCAATCATATATGCAGAAATTGAGGAGGTTGATGATGTAAATGCGGAAGAAGAACAAATCACATATGAAGAGGCTCTAACCGATGATTTATGCACGACATCAATGATGCTGAAATCAATAATGGAAAATTGTCAACTAGACGTGGAATTTTTTGGAAGAGAATGTGCACAGAAAGGTCCACGAGTTGAGTTAATTTTTGAAAGTAAGCAGAAGCTTGTTGAACAGTTATGTGAATGGGCGATTAAATGTTCAGTTTCGTTTCAAGTTCTGAAATCGTGTGCAAATCAATACACGGTCCATTGTGATGTGGAAGAAACATGCCCTTGGCGAGTTCATGCAAGCCTTTCGGTAAGAAAAATTTCAAATTGGTGGAAGATAACTACATATGGCGGCGATCACACTTGTTTAAATGCAACCATCAAATCAAACCATTGACATGCAACTGCTAAGTTTATATGCAGCAAAATACTACCGTTGATTAATACTGAAACAAACATGACTGCAAGAACTGTTCAAGAGACAATGTCCAACATGTTTCATATTAAAGTGAGTTATTTTCGAGCCTGGCACAAACTGCAGAAAGTTGTTGCAATGATTTAAGGCGATTGGGAATCGTCGTATGCGGAATTGCCGAAATATCATAGAGCCCTACAACATACCAACCCCGGAACCGTATATGATGTTATACATAGTCGTGGTGTTTTTCATGGTGTTTTTTGGGCTTTTAGACCTTCTATTCAAGGCTTCGACCACTGTCGACCCATATTGTCTATTGATGGTACTCATTTATACGGGAAGAATCTGGGTACATTACTAGTAGCAACTAGGGTGGATGCAAATCAAGGGCTATTTCCTTTAGCTTTTGCTATTGTACAAACAGAGTCGTGGAAAACGTGGAGTTGGTCTATTCGTTGCATATAGAATTATATTCCATCCGTACATACTAGATGTATCACCTTTATCTCGGATCGTATGAAAGGAATTCCACGTGCGCTTAGAGAAGCTTGGCCAATTGAACATCATCATCACTTTTGTATCCGTCATATTAAAGCAAATTTCAAGAAAGCGGGGTTTGGCACAGATGAGCTACAAAATTTATTACACGCATGTGACACGGCATTGAAGGTCGCAAAATATAATGATCTTCGAAAACAGTTGAAGGATGTAAATCGAGATGCCATTGTATGGATTGAAAGAAGTTTGAAAGACCAGGAATCAAGTTTTTCGACGTTGCAAGGCAACGTTCGACAACTCACTATACAAATATCAGAGAATAGCACTACCCTAAGAATGATAATCACAGTCAGCCAAATCATCCAAAAAAGGTAAAAATTTCAAACTTAATCTCCCTTTCGAATGATCGGGAAATAATCGATAACTCAAAAAATACAATATTACGGCACGAGTGCGGCGAAGTATATCTAAATCGATCGGCCCTTCGGGTAGTGGTTTGGAAAATTCACTTTTAAACCAAGTCATTGATAATTCACTTTTAGACTTAACCGCCTCTTTAGGCGGAAAAATACCAAGCAAGTCATGAGCCAATTCGATGTAATCGATATCTAAATTTTGCAAACATACCGGGCGACCGTCTGCTTTAAGACCGAAAAGAAAATGCACATCCGCTAGAGTCATTGTCATCTCCCTGACTCTCATATGAAACGTATTTGTTTTCGTCTTCCATCTATCGCATAAAGCGGTAATAAGGTGATGATCGAGCTGAATGTAGTCGATTTGCATAGCTTTTCAAAATCTGGAGATTCGTAGATTCGGCTCTAATCTTGGATCTTTATAATCGATCTCCTTGAACTTGCTCGAATGATCGCATATCTTCACAGTTTCAACACCCTGGAATGTATAAACAAATTAAAATTAGGACTTCATATTTGCATTCCCCGGTTTACCAATATCGAACATTTACCTCCATTAATGTGTCGTTTTGGCTCCTATGGTGTTCTTGAAGATAGAGAACACTTCTATCTTCGGGCCCAGGAGACAATTCTATAAACAACACCAACCGTTTATCAATACAAAAACTATGTACAAAGTTAGGGTTTTGGCTATATGAATACTTCAAATCCTTTTGCATTTTCAATAAAGAAACTAACAATATGAGTACATTCACATCGGCATCATCAACACTACCTCTTCCGCTAACAACAACAATCATTTCTACAGTAGTAATCAAATTATAATTACCTCTAATCAACGTAGATGAAGAGCTTGCTTCCATTTTATGCGCAATCGAGTGGTTGATTGAAGGAATGGATGAGGAACGATGTTTTTGAGTTAATATATTTGGATTTGGAATGGGTTAGAAGTTGGAAATGGGAAGAGTTTTGGAAAGAAAAGAGATAGGGGATGTAATGACCTCAGCTTCAGCTCTCTGTCTATTTGATGCCTGAAAATGAGCTTACGCATTTGAAAAGTGCGCAAGCTTTAAATTAAAGCTTGCGCACTTATGGAATGCGCAAGCTCTATGTAAAAAAATTTATGACTTGCGCATTCCAAAAATGCGCAGGTTATAAACTAAACGAGGCATATTTTGGCAATTAGTTTTTGCTGAGGCCTAGTTCTATAATTTGGTTTTTGCGGTGCCTTGATCGAAAAATTGTCCTTTTAAATTTGGATAGCTTCCAATAGTTCTTATAAGGCCAAGATGACTATTTTCCTTATGTGTGTGCCTGTACATGTTCATGCAAACTGGTGTTTAATAATAATTGTCAGAACCAGAGCCGGCTCTGGCCCAGTGCAAACTGGGCCTAAGCACGGGGCAGCAAAACCTTAAGGGAATTGGCATTGCATACGTACATAGGAAGAAGGAAAAAAATCATTGTGTGGTAGAAAAAAACATCGTATGCCAAGAAAAAGGTAGAAGGGGTCTGTTTGCACAAAATTTTAGTACAAACACCCAATAGGAGTTTTGTAGAGATAAATGAAGAATATGAAATGAAAACAAAGGAAACGAGCAATTAAAGGACAGAAAATCAAAGCAATAACAAAAATACAGCTATTTATAGTGGTCTGGCGTTGTTTGTCTACGTCCACTTTGAATATATTGCTTTAATAATCACTTTGTAAACTGAGTACAATGAGGATCGATGAAATCCTTAGTTACAATAGAGCACAAAGCAACTAGCAGCGTTAAAATCCCAAAAATGAACAACCAAACCTGTATTTCTAGAGGAAGACGAAAAAATATCTCCCTGAGAATTCGGTAGAGGGATCTCCAAAACAATATGGACCCATAAGAGGGATCGCATAGCCCAAATCCCAAGGAATGGAGATCGGTGTCGATCCCTACTTTGGAGGAATTTGGGGGTGTGATTCCTATAGGAGCTTTCCCATGTTGTAATATATTTAGTCTCCAAGTTTCATGCCAATTGGATTAGTAGAACTTGGGTTATCGCTCGATCTTTGCTTCAATGTGAGTTGTTTTCTAATTTTAGCCTATCCCTATTGAGGGAAGAGGGTCGATCCCTCTTGCTTCATCTTTTGAAGGTCCGATCTCTAGGGTAGGTTCCCTAGGGTCCTCACATCTTACTCACAAAATTTCATATTTATTGGACTTATGCATTTTGAGATATTGATTGTTTCTCATTTACTTGCACTTGCTTGGTTGAAATACGACGATCCCTGTACTAGAGAATGATTATACCCGATTCCTTTTCCATGTTAAACTATATTCCATACTTTGAACATTCTGAATTGCATATTGTAACGACCCTAATTTTAATGACCTAATTTAAAATTTTAAAACATTGATTTTGTATTAAAATTAAAATTTATTGAGAATAAAACGACGTATTTAATTTAAAAATGAAATTTAAGAAATTGGAAATGATAATTTAAACGGTGAATACGTCTAATTAAATAGGTTGAAAGAAATTTATATTGTTAAAAGTTATGAAATTTTATTCGATTCCAAAATTTGACGTAAACTCGGTTAACATTTTAGTGTAAATTGTCCAAATTTAAAATGCGAATATTTTTACATAAAAATGATGTAGAATTTTTTTTGAATAAAACGGCATAATTCATTCCATCCAATTCTGATATTTATAGCATTGTTCATCGCGATTTGTGGTTTATCGTCAACTTGAATCGGTGCAATAGGCGACAAAAGTGAGATTTTGACATGATAGTCATGCGGATTACGGATCTTAAGGCTAGGAATAACACTAGAGGGGGGTGAATAGTGTTATTAAGAAATTACTAAATCTTTTTGAGTTTATGTTAATTTGAACACAAATGTATGTAATATTCAGACACAGATATAATCACAGAAACAAACACAGATGCAGAAATAAAGTAAATGCAGTAAAGGAAAGAACACATTGGATTTTATACTGGTTCGGAGTTACCCTATATCTAATCCCGCACAACTAAGTACGGATTTCCTTTCAAAAGCAGTTCAACAATTACAACCCTCAGTTTCAAGGCTACGAGGTACACCCTCCAGAATCACAATCCTCTGGGTAGAGATACTTGATTTCCGGGGCAACAAGTTCATCCAATTGATTTCCAAGGCTACAATCACACCTTTTCTCGCTTGATTGATTTCCAAGGCTACAATCACACCTTTTCTCGCTAAAT
This sequence comes from Allium fistulosum, assembly GCA_030737815.1. NCBI lineage: Eukaryota > Viridiplantae > Streptophyta > Magnoliopsida > Asparagales > Amaryllidaceae > Allium > Allium fistulosum. Next base: position 404,693,167 of record CM060908.1, on the reverse strand, counting down.
AGATTACAAAGAAGCCTATAACTCTAAATAGCACTGGGATCTTGTTGAGATAGTGATAGAGAATCAAATGAGAGATAATCTAGTTAGATTCAATGTTGAATTCGGCAGAGTGATGATAGGATTTTGAATAAGAAAATGTGGAAGAAGAAGAGAAGTGAAAAACCAGAAAATCTGATATCAAATTCGTTGAAACTAACCCCTATTTATAGAAGAACAACAGCCATGTCCATTCGTGAAATGTTATGGCGAATAGACACTTCTTTTGAAATTCAAATTTTTGAATCTAACTGTCACTATGTGGACATAGGGTACTAGGGCATGTCGACATCCCAAAGCATTTTTTGAAGATTTGATTTTCTTTGAAAATAACTTTTATCTTATATTAAAAACTATTTAAACTTTATAAATATACTTGACTATAGATAAAATACATAGATAAATATAGAGAATAATATATATAAAATTTTATATTTAAATCTAAGTATAAATATATTATAATTAAAAGATAGTTTAAAACAAACGAAGTTTAAAAACCAGAGTTTATTAAAAACAAAAACAAAGAATACTTTAAGGCTAAAACATCTTTTTGAAAATCATTTGAAAAAATAATTTTTAAAGCTAAAACATTTTGAAAAGCAGTTTTGAAAATCATTCTGAAGTAGTTTTGAAAATCATTTTGAAGTAGTTTTGCAAGCTTCTTCCTGCAGAATATCTCATCATATCAGGACTCGAGAACTTGTACAAAACCAGGATGTTCATGGGTTTGCAAGCCACTTGTCGTAGGTTTGTAAGCTACTTGTCGTGGGTTTGTAAGCCACTAAAAAGGTAGAAATGGGTTCCATCCCAAAAGGAAAATGGAGTGAAGATTTTAGTGCTATTATGAAGTTTTAACATAATTCTAGACTCAATACTTATCTTGAAATCTTGAACTCTTGATAATCTTGATACTCATGAGTCTTCAATCTTGATATCTTGAATCTCTATACTGTACAGTCTTCATTCTTTGTACCTGCATGGTTAAATCCTGCATATACATATATGTCTAAAATATAATGTTAGTATTTATATTTTATAATCTTATTCTAAGGTTGTTGTCATCAAAACCATCATCTCAAGGACTAACAATCTCCCCCTTTTTGATGATGACAACCTTTGTTTATAAAATATTACTTCTATCCTAATAACTCCCCCTAAATCTAATAACTTCCCCTTAATCTATGCCTAACTCTCCTATTTTATATTTCTCCCCCTTTGTCATCAACAAAAACAAACTAACTCTAAACTATATAACTCTTAGTCTAATATCCTATATGATGATAGTGTTATCATCAATACTTACTTGTAAACCTAAAACTTAGTCCTAAACTACTAACATTCCTAACCAGGTACCTATATAATACTTATATATAATATATATAGGAATCATATATAAGAACACACAATATTTATATATATATATATGTTTATATTTACATTTTCATAAAACATGACAAATATACACATAACGATAAAAAATGAAAAAGAGGAAACTACTGAGTATCTTTGACAATTGGAGATCTATGAATCGAACAATTTGGATAATGGAAACAGAAATTTCTACGTTGTTTAACCAAGTTTCCGTCCTTGTCAAAACATACTTCGCCAATGCAAATGACTTTGTCGTTGTCTTCCACATGCTCTTCTTCCATTGGTTCTTCTTCAGTTTCCTCTTGTTCATGATCTCCTGAAGAGTCCTCGTCAATCAAGATTGGATTAGCATGATTGTCCATTAGAAATTTTTGCAAATTTCTAAGGATTTTCCCTTGCCTTTCCTGTTATTTTTCCATTCGGAGTTGCACCATTTGAATTTCAGTCATTAACTGAATTGCATCATTTAGAGAATCCTCCATTTTTGTCACTCGGGCGAGCGTAGTACGTTAGAACGGACCAGAGGCAGGAGAAGGGAACGAAAAGTTTGATTTTATGTTTGATTTGGAAGAGGAGGCCATTGACAAATTGATTTCAGAAGATAGAACAGAAAGAGACCAGAGAGAATGAAGAAAATTTCGAAAATAAGAAGAATATATAACCAATTATTTGAATTTTCGTGGGAAAATTTTTAAAATTTAAAAAACGTTATATGTCGACATGGGTATAGGGGGATGTCGACATGGTTCTCAATATTTTTACTATTTGATTTATTTTGATTTAATTTTTAATTATACTTTGTTATTTATATTTTATATTTCAGTTAATGAACAAAAACCTAATTCTCTTCTTAATTTAGTAAATGTAGATTCATTTAAGGGTTTTGTTAAGATATCAGCAATTTGATTTTCAGAATTGATATAGTCGAGAGTAATTACTTCCGTACTTATATTATCTCTGAGAAAATGGTGTCTGATATCAATATGTTTAGTTCGAGCATGTTGAGTAGTATTTTTGGATAAATTTATTGCACTAGTATTATCACAATAAATTGGTGATTTTCAGATATTTAAACCAAAATCTTTTAAAGTTTGTTGCATATATATTACTTGAGAACAAGCCAAAGCAGCAGAAATATACTCTACTTCAGTTGTTGATAGAGAAACTGTGTTTTGCTTTTTACTAAACCAGGAAATCAGAGAATGTCCTAAAAAGTGACAAGTTCCACTTGTACTTTTTCGGTCTGATTTACAACCAGCATAATCAGCATCACAGTAAGATATTAAGTCAAACGAATCATTTTTAGGATAAAATAAGCCATAATCAAAGGTGTGTTTAACATATCTTATAATACGTTTTACAGCTTTTAAGTGAGTTTCTTTAGGTTGGGATTGATACCTTGCATAGACACAGACACTATGCATGATATCAGGTCTACTCGTAGTGATATAGAGTAGTGATCCAATCATTCCTCTATATAATTTTTGATCTACATCTTTCGAGAGATCTTCTTTACTAAGGTACTCATTGGTTGCCATGGGAGTGGGTTTTCCACTCGCAGTAGTCAAACCAAATTTACTAACTAGGTCTTTAGCATATTTTTCTTGACCAATAAAGATACCATTATCTAATTGTTTTATTTGTAATCCTAAAAAGAAGTTTAATTCACCCATATGACTCATCTCAAACTCTTTTGTCATTATTTCAGAAAATTCTTTATTCATTTCAAAATTAGTTGATCCAAAAATGATATCATCTACGTAGACTTGTACTAGTTGAATATCATTTTTATTTCTTTTAATAAAAAGAGTATTATCTACTTTACCTATTTCAAAATTTGATTGTAACAAGTAAGATCTTAGTCTATCATACCAGGCTCTTGGAGCTTGCTTTAGACCATATAGAGCTTTCTTAAGTTTGTAAACATGATTTGGAAATTTATCATTTTCAAAAGGTGGTGGTTGTTTAACAAATACTTCTTCTTTTACAAAACCATTTAAAAATTCACTTTTAACATCCATTTGAAATAATTTAAAATTATTATGATTTGCGAAAGCAAGTAGAATCCTAATAGCTTCTAATCTTGCTACGGGGGCAAAGGTTTCGTCAAAATCTATTCCTTCTTCTTGACAATAACCTTGAGCGACTAACCGAGCTTTATTTCTGACAACCTCTCCTTGTTCATTCATTTTATTTTTATAAACCCATTTAGTTCCAATTATTGTTTTATTTTCAGGTCTAAGAACAAGTTCCCAAACATCATTTCTAGTGAATTGATTTAATTCTTCTTGCATAGCCAAAATCCATGAATCATCAGTTGATGCTTCTTCTGGATTTTTGGGTTCAATAGTTGATATAAAAGCTACATTACTCATTTGACTTAGTTGGTTTCTAGTTTTAACAACTGATAGTATATCTCCAAGTATATTTTCTATAGGGTGATCTTTTAAAAGTTTAATCCTTTTATTAGGATGATTTAATTCATTATTAGTTTCAGTTGACTCTTGGTTTTGAGTGATTAAATCCTCTTCATCATTTATTTCTTCAAAAAAATTTAAATTTTCATCAAATGAAACATGCATTGTTTCTTCAATGGTATTAGTTCTTAAATTAAATACTCTGTATGTTTTACTTCTATTAGAGTATCCGATAAAGATACCTTTGTCGGATTTAGGATCAAATTTATCTAAGTTATCTTTTGTATTTAAAACAAAACATTTACTTCCAAAAATTCTAAAATAAGATACCTTAGGTTTCTTTGAGTAAATAAGTTCATAAGATGTCTTATCAGTTAAAGGTCTAATTAAAATTCTATTTAAAATATAATAGGCGGTAGCAACTGCTTCTGCCCAAAAGTACTTTGGTAAACTACTATCAGAAAGCATAGTTCTCGCACACTCTTGAATCGTCCTGTTTTTACGTTCTACTACTCCGTTTTGTTGTGGAGTTCTTGGAAATGAAAAATTGTGAATTATTCCCTTTTTATTGCAGAATTCTTCAAACTTTTCATTTCAAATTCACCACCGTGATCACTACGGATGGTTATAATTATTTGAGAAAGTTGATTTTGAACCCTTTTTGAAAAATTCTTAAAATATTCAAAAGTATCACTTTTATGTTTTAAAAATATTGTCCATGTAAATGTAGAATAATCATCTACAATTACAAAAACATATTTACTATTATTTATTGATAGAATTTGAGATGGACCAAATAGATCAATATGAAGTAATTCAAGAGGTTTAGAAGTAGAAATCACATCTTTTAATTTAAAAGAGCTTTTTCTAAGCTTTCCTAGTTGACATGCATCACATAGATTATATACTTTAAAATTCATTTTAAGGAGGCCTCTTACTAGATCATGTTTTGACAGTCTAGATAAGAGTTTGAAATTCAAATGCCCAAATCTCTTATGCCAAATCCAAGGGTCACTTGCATTTGCCAAAAGACACAAGTTATCATTTGAAATTTTCATACTAAGAATATAAATATTCTTTTTCCTAATTCCCTCAAATATTATGGTTGAATTATTATCTTCAATGTGACACTTATCTTTTTCAAATTTAATTTTATATCCTTTATCGCATAGTTGACTTATACTTAGCAGATTGTGTTTCAGATTCTTAACTAGCAAAACATTATCAATAATAGGAGTTTCAGAGTTACCGACTTTGCCGATGCCGATCACATAACCTTTTGAATTGTCTCCAAAGTTAACCAGTCCTCCGTCTTTGTATATTATATCATTCAGCATATCTAGATTCCCAGTCATGTGTCTAGAACATCCACTATCGAGTATCCATTTGTTCTTTTTGATCTGCACAATTTGTTTGTTCTGGATTAATTCCTCAACTCCTATAAAGCATGAATCCTGCATATCAAATAATCTTAGTAGACAACTTGTATTTGAATATTGATTATATGCAGACTCAATAGACAATGATGATCTGAATATTTCTAAACATGCATTAACAAATTTCTTAAACATAGTCATTTAAAAAAAACTTTTTCAAAAATCAGATTATGAAACTTTTGAAAACCTTGCTTTGATACCAAATGTGAGGAATGCGGATTATGGATCTTAAGGCTAGGAATAACACTAGAGGAGGGGTGAATAGTGTTATTAAGAAATTACTAAATCTTTTTGAGTTTATGTTAATTTGAACACAAATGTATGTAATATTCAGACACAGATATGATCACAGATTCAAAGACAGATGCAAATATAAAGTAAAAGCAGTAAAGGAAAGAACACACCGGGTTTTATACTGGTTCGGAGTTACCCTACATCCAGTCCCGCACAAGTACGGATTTCCTTTCAAAAGCAATCTTTACAATTACAACCCTCGATTTCAAGGCCATGAGGTACACCACTCCAGATTCACAATCCTCTGGGTAGAGATACTTGATTTCCCGGGCAACAAGTTCACCCAATTGATTTCCAAGGCTACAATCACACCTTTTCTCGCTTGATTGATTTCCAAGGCTACAATCACACCTTTTCTCGCTTGATTGATTTCCAAGGCTACAATCACACCTTTTCTCGCTAGATAGATTAAAAAGAAGCCTATAACTCTGAATAGCACTGGGATCTTGTTGAGATAGTGATAGAGAATCAAACCAGAGATAATCTAGTTAGATTCAATGTTGATTTCGGCAGAGTGATGATAGGATTTTGGATAAGAAAATGTGGAAGAAGAAAAGAAGTGAAAAACAAGAAAATCTGATATCAAATTCGTTGAAACTAACCCCTATTTATAGAAGAACAACAGCCATGTCCATTCGTGAAAGGTTATGGCGAATAGACACTTCTTTTGAAATTCAAATTTTTAAATCTAACTGCCACTATGTCGATATAGGGTACTAGGGCATGTCGACATCCCAAAGCATTTTTTGAAGATTTGATTTTCTTTGAAAATAACTTTTATCTTATATTAAAAACTATTTAAACTTTATAAATATACTTGACTATTGATAAAATACATAGATAAATAGAGAATAATATATATATAATTTTACTATAATTTTATATTCAAATCTAAGTATATATATATTATAATTAAAAGATAGTTTAAAACAAACGAAGTTTAAAAACCAGAGTTTATTAAAAACAAAGAATATTTTAAGGCTAAAACATCTTTTTGAAAATCATTTGAAAAAATAATTTTTAAGGCTAAAACATTTTGAAAAGCAGTTTTGAAAATCATTTTGAAGTAGTTTTGAAAATCATTTTGAAGTAGTTTTGCAAGCTTCTTCCTGCAGAATATCTCATCATATCAGGACTCGAGAACTTATACAAAACCAGGATGTTCGTGGGTTTGTAAGCCACTTGTCGTAGGTTTGTAAGCTACTTGTCGTGGGTTTGTAAGCCACTAAAAAGGTAGAAATGGGTTCCATCCCAAAAGAAAAATGGAGTGAAGATTTCGGTGCTATTATGAAGTTTTAACATAATTCTAGACTCAATACTTATCCTGAAATCTTGAACTCTTGATAATCTTGATACTCATGAGTCTTCAATCTTGATATCTTGAATCTCTATATTGTACAGTCTTCATTCTTTGTACCTGCTTGGTTAAATCCTGCATATACATATATATCTAAACTATAATGTTAGTATTTATATTTTATAATCTTATTCTAAGGTTGTTATCATCAAAACAATCATCTCAAGGACTAACAAGTCGTAACACAGATATTATTTCACCATCCATTTCGTCCCGTCGCATTGATCTCCGGAGTATATTCCTTTGTGAATTTTGGCATCCGGTGCGCGACGGAGCGGTAGAATTGTTGGTTGTAGCGGTACCCTATTTTGTCTAAACAACCAATATCCCCACCTTCCTATTCAAATTTGCTGCCACCCCATCCTCCCTCCAACAAATCTTTCATCTGCTTAAGAAAATATTGTGTCTCATTGGAACCTTATAATAATTATTACCACTGCCTTATGTCCATTGGCCAAAGCAAGTCAGCTGCTTGGGAACCATAAACATATTCAGCTTTAATTTTAGCCTGGTCATCATTGCACTGTTGTGTAGCGTATGAACTCATCTTTTCCCTGCCACTTGTTTAGTTTCCAGCCACACCATTTCAAACTGAGAAATCATATATCTCCACCTATATATTGGTTCCATTCTCACTCACCACTCTCCTTTCCTTTCTTTTACTCGTATAAACTTCCTCTCCTCTCAATATATATCTCCCTCACCATCTTACTTCTCAGTTGGACCTTGAGATGGGGTTTCATCGACTGAGAGTGGTTAATTAGAGTGTGTCGGTCACTGTGTTTCATAAGCTGTATGGATTCTATGAGTGGTTGGTTATGTCATTCGAACTAACCAATGCACCGACATACTTTGTTGATCTTATGAACCATTTTAGGAGATCAACTAAATTAGTTTGTACTTGTGTTCATGACAATATCCTTCTTTATTCGAGGATAAAGGAAGAATACAAGAAGCATTTGAGGATTATACAAGTTATCAGAGTAATCAATTTAATCTGCTAGGTGTGCTTTAATACATACCAAATACAGATACAAATATCTAACGCTGCACAACTATGATGAGAGAGATACAGCAGCAGCAATTTCTGCAAACTTAATAAACATGTCAAATGCGGAACAAAATAGTAAGCAGAAAAGAGATATTAACACACGATAAATAGCAAAGAATAAACAAATATATATATATATATATATTATTGGGGCTGCATCACTACCACTTGTGAATGCCTACGTACCCCTATCTAACTGGGTATCCAATTAAATACAGGATCAAGCCAACATAATTCTCCTACCACAAATAGAACTCCATGGGAACCTACGATGCATAAACAATTATGCAAATCCCAAACTACATAGCATATATCATGCAAATGTAAGTTCTAAAATCTACCAACTTAGCTTAATCCTCACTTTTAGATTTTCAAAATCTAATTAACTTTATTACTTTCAAAATATAATTCTTTTCGAAAATAATCTCTTTGGACCAAACTCCCATTTTTAATTTCAAAACATTTAAAATAATATATATATATATACACATACATCTTTTGCATCAAATTATACTTTACTTTGGAATTTTAAATCAAATCACTTTTGAAAAGTTTATATGGAAATCTCAAATATTGTAATAAAAGCATATCAAAACATATGCATCCGGATCGGGAGGTTTCTCCCAATAACAGGGCAACTGGGTCCTAGCCTTCATACAATCGATAAATAAGTACATCCTTCTATTCCAAGAGCGGACTATTCCAAAAACATGTGCCCACTTTTTAGTTACGGGTTACCCGAATCATTGGTAACATAAAAAATCATTTTATATCCCGAAGCGATAAATTATTTTCACTAATATTCACAAATACTTTCAATCATAGTATTTTCCTTTCCCGAAACCTTTTGAAATCATTTTCAAACACTAGGTTTTTAGTCCTCGAAATTCTCTTCGTTTATAGAACACATTTATAAACCATTTTATAACCCTTTCAAAAAGGACAATTTTTCAAACAAAGCCTCTCCGAATACCTTATTGCAATAATAGACTCACATGAAAACTATTGTAGAAATAGACCTAGTTTTTAATATAGCTTGCGCATTTGTGGAATGCGCAAGCTATATTTTGAAAGAAAAAAAAAATTAAAGCTTGCGCATTCCATAAATGCGCAAGTTTTTTAAAAAAAATGTTATATGTTTACTTATAACTTGCGCATTTATGGAATGTGCAAGGTTTAATTTTTTTTTTAAATATAGCTTGCGCATTCCACAAATGCGCAAGCTATAAGCAAACGAGGCCTATTTCTGCAATAAGTTTTTAGTTGAGCCTATTATTGCAATAAGTTTTTCGGAGAGGCTTTGTTTGAAAAATTATCCTTTCAAAAATATTTATTCTTAAAATATTTCTATTACTTTCCAAAAGAAATCATTTCAATTCAAAAGATAAAATATCTTTTATTTCCAAAATCATAATAAACATCTTTTATTATAATTTCTACTTAACCAATATTTTTATCAAACATCTTATAGTCAAACTATGAAATTATAATCATAAGGTGTTCGTATTTAATCATTCTTAATTCATTGTCTACCCAACTCATGCATATAAAAAGGTAAACTACTCATAAACTGGTCGGGCCTAATTCAAACAATCAATCGATGAAATAAACACAACAATAAATGATAATCAACGCTTCATTCTATGAAATATTTATAACACTTTTTATTTTATCTTAGGTTAAAACGGTTTGATATTATTTTTGGTATGCTTAGCTTTTGTTAATTGTTTGTTTTTTGCTATATTTTTCCATCATTGGGATTTCGGAGACGAAATTCTTTGAAGCGGGGAAGTATTTAACAACCCGTAATTTTACCACTTTGAAAATGGAATATTTATTTTAAATATTTAGATATAGAATTTTCAAAATTAAATAATTGTGTTTTATGTGATAAATAAAAATGATAAACCTTATTTTTAGAATTTGATTACAAAATCAAGAAGTTTGGATTTTCATCGAAAAGTGACAAAAGCCGGTTTCGATAAAATTGTATATACATTCAATTTTTGTTTTAAATGATAAATAATTCTTTTTAAGTTGTTATAAAATGATAATAAGTGATTGATAAAAGTTTTATAAATATAAAAATACTTGTTTTATAAAGACTGACAAATTTCATCGCACGTTGACAAATCGACATCATATTTTTACAATTGGATTTTAATACTATTAAATATGGTTTTATAAGTCAAATACACTTGTTTTAATTATTTAAAGATGATAAAAAAACTTATTTTCAAGTTTTTTTTATGTAAATAAATAGTGTAACAAAAACGCCAAAATGTAATCGTAAAACGTTTTGTCAAAAATCAATGTCTTGTTCAATATAAGTTGTCGCAACGTTGTTGCACCTTTGTTAACATGTTTAACACATATATATATACATTTTAAAATTAATCATGTTTACTTTTAATAAGTATCATTAGAAAGTTCAAGAATGTCATTAGTAAAAGTAAGTAAGTAAGGTAATTTAAAAAAGGGGGAATTAATTTAAAGGACAAAAATTTGTATATTTTTAGCCTCAAGGACACGACCTCAATATTTTAACCAGACAAACATTCTTCTAAAAATTATTCATAAGGACAAACATTCTTTCAAAATTATTCATAAGGACAAACATTTTTCTGAAACTGCTACCGAACTAAAAACTGATACCTAAAAACTGCTACCAATAACTACAAATTGATACCTAAAAACTATAAAAACCAATACCTAAAGAAGGTTGTTCTTTAGGCTAAAATACTGAAGGTCTGTTCTTGAGGCTAAAATGCTGAGAAATTTTATCCTTGACAATAACTTCCTATTTAAAAAAGCCAAAAAGTAAACATCAAATCAAATCTCACCAAAACCAAGGCAAATCTTCACTTTAATCCACTTTTCCATCCAAATACATTCCTTAAGTATTAAGAAAAAATGACATAAAATAATGAAGTGGTGGATGATGGTAATTGTTGAAAAAGGTAAGTTTACTTTAAAGTTAAGGAAGGGTATTTTGGTAATTTGGTAAGGGGTTAATTTGGTAATGTTAGGAATTAAGATGTTGGTTTTGATGACAATAACCTTTTTAACTTGTCTTATTATAAAATATATACTAACACTATTGTCTAGATAGATATGTATATGCAGGATATATATATATATCTATGTGTGTGTGTGCAGGTATTGATTACTGAAGACTGATCAGTATAAAGACTCAAGACTCAAGACTCAAGATTCAGAATGGAGATATCAAGGTTGAAGACTCTAGAGTATCAAGATCAAGATTTCAAGATATGTGTCTAGTTTATTGTTAAAACTTCATAATAGCACAGAAATCTTCATTCCATATTTCATTTGGGATAGAACCCATTTCTACCTTCTTAGTGGCTTACAAACCCATGACAAGTAGCTTACAAACCTACAACAAGTGGCTTACAAACCCACGAGCATCCTGGTTTTGTACAAGTTCTCGAGTCATGATGTAATGAGATATTCTGCAGGAAGAAGCTTGCAAAACTACTTCAAAATGGTTTTTCAAAACTGCTTTTCAAAATGTTTTAGCCTTAAAAATTATATTTTTAAAATGATTTTCAAAATTGCTCTTCAAAATGTTTAGCCTTAAAAATTATCTTTTCAAATGATTTTCAAAACGATGTTTTAGCCTTAACATGTTCTTTGTTTTTGTTTTTTTAAATAAACTCTTGTTTTAAACTTCACATTGTTTTTTAACTAAGGGATGTCGACATCATGGGATACCCCATGTCGACATGGTGGCCGTTAAATTCAAAAGTTTCAATTTTCAAAAGAAGTGTCTATTCGTTTAAATCTCTTCACGAATGGTTATGACCGTTACTGGTCTATAAATAGCCTTCACAAACGAATTTTTTAACTAACTATTTTATTATTTTCTTCACTCCTTCTTCTCCACAAATTCATATTCTAAAATTTTCATATTTTTAAGATCGTGCCGAAATTCTGCCGAATTCTCAAGTGAATCAAATTAGAATCCCATTCTTGTTTGATTCTCTACCCTCTCTCGAAGATCAAAGTGCTATTCAGAGTTATAGGATCAATTTGTAACCAAATGTTTATCGAGTCTCTCTATAAGGTGTGGTTGTGTCTGGAAATCAATTGGGTAATCTTGTGGCCCGTAAATCAAGAGAGTTTGCCCCGGACTCGAGAGATAGGAGGGTACCTCAAGGCCTTTAGAAATTGAGGATTGTAATCTCAACATTGATTTAATAAAAATCTGTATGAGGTGTTTTGCCTTGGTATAGGACTGGACGTAGGGTAACTCCGAACCAGTATAAAATCCGGTGGGTTCTTTCCTTTTACCGCTTTTTATTTACTTTCTACAACTGTGTTTTATTCTATGATTGTTCTATAATTAAGTTCTACGTTTGTTTATATCATAATTTTTAAATTAGTCCATATAAGTCTTAATATCCATTAAACACTATTCACCCTTCCTCTAGTGTTAAATTAGCCTTAAATCCTTAATCCGCACTTCCTTTCAATTGGTATCAGAGCAAGGTTTTCCTAGTTTTCATAATCTGAAACTTGAAAATTATTTTAATGGCTACCAACACTGGTAATATCAACTCTAGCACTAGTTCTGTTAACACTAACACTAGTTCATTAGTAGAAGGTCAGTCTACTGTCAGATCACCATTTTTCAATGGTAGTAATTATGCATATTGGGCTTGTAGAATGAAAATTTATTTACAATCAGTAGGATTAGACACTTGGAATATCACACAAATTGAGTATGTTGAACCAACTACCGATTTTGCCCAGTGGACTACTGAGCAAAAGAATGTTGCACAAAATAACTCAAAGGCCATGAATATATTATTTTGTTCACTAGATAGGAATGAGTTAATAGAGTGTCTGTTTGTAAGTCTGCATTTGAAATCTGGAAAACTTTGCAAGTTACTCATGAAGGAACAAGCAAAGTTAAACAGACTAAAATTTCCATATTAACTAATCAGTTTCAATTGTTTAAAATGCATGCAAATGAGTCCATTTTCGACATGTATTGGCGATTTCAAGATATTGTTCATTCACTAATTGCGCTGGGAAAAAGCTTTTCGGAGGAAGACCAAGTCAGAAAAATTCTAAATTCACTCACTCCAGAATGGGATCAAAATACACTTGCAATCGAAGAAGTAAATGATATCAGTCTAATGAAAATAGAAGAATTGATTGGGAATCTGATGTCTTATGAAGTTCAAATACAAGGAAGAAGAGAAAACAAGGCTATAGAAAAGAAATCATTAGCATTCAATGCAATAACTGAAGATTCGGAATCAGACAGTGATGAGGAGATTGCTTTCATGATAAGAAACTTCCAGAAATTCCTAAAATATAGAAAAATGAATAATTACAAAAGAAATGATCAAAGGAATTCCAGAAATAATACGGAGAACGTCAACAATGATAGATGCTACAATTGCAATAAAGTCGGGCATCATAGGAAAGATTGTCTGTATCCAGATAAACAGTTGTTCCCTCCAAACAATGATTCGTCAAGGAAAAGAAATAAATCATATGCAGCAACTCTTGATGACTCAGACTCATCATCTAGTGACGATGAAAAGAAGACGGATAATTCAAATCTGTGTTTCACTGCTATTCATGAATCAGACGACGATGGGAGTATGGATCTAAAAATAGGTATGCATTTACATTATTTTTAATTTTTCTTGTTTGAATGGATGCTTGTTTGTTTGCTTGATTTTTTTAAATTCCTTGAATTTTAAATTCAAATTTATCCCTTGAAATTTGAATTTTAAATTCAAAAATAATATCATTTTAATAATATTTTAAATATTAAATTATTAATATTTAAGTATTATTATATTTAATGTTATCACAGGAATTATATAAGTAGAAAATAGGATATAATATATGCATTTATTAGAAATTAGGAATAGACACTTACCCTTTGATTCAATAGGCACATGTCGACATACCTGGATACCCCATGTCGACATGCCCCTCAAAAATTTGATTTCAAAATTTGAATTTGAACTTTTGAATTTCCCTCCACCTTTTCACCAACTTCAATGCTCTGGAAAGATGCCTCTTGATCAGTGAACATGTCTATAGAATCTCTATTTAATTCACTCTCTTTATCATCACTTTTCACTTTTATTTCAAATTTCAAACTTATCTTCATTATCTTCAACTCCTCTCAAACTTCTTCAATGGTCTCTTCAAGCACTCCTAACACCATTAGACTTCCAAAATCTATCAAAAACTTTCTCTTTAATGACCCGAAAGCTATCAAAGCTTACATCAACTATGTAAACTTTGGTAAAATTCATACGGGGAAATTTGCTATTTTTGAAGATTTTCCTTCTTATGAAATTGAAAAAAAAAATTCAACAATGTTCTATTCTCAGTATAGTAGATAACAAACAAAATGATTTTGTACATTATCCAAACCTTGTTAAGGTGTTTTATGCGAATTTAAATCGTGGTTTTTATGATGGGCAAGATGGACAAATTTGGAGTAGTGTTAAAGGAACACAAATAGTTTTGGATTGTGAAATTTTAGTAAATATTTTGGGATGCAAGTATACCGGAATGAATCTCTCAGAATTTCAAATAAATGAAAATGATCGAGAGACATTTCATCACATATTTGAAGGGGATGACAATTTTGAATTCAAAAATCGTTACCTTCGTCCAAAAGCAAGAATTGTTAACTTTCTTATTCAACGCACCCTTATACCAAGGCCGGGAAACTACAACAACCCAACTTTGAAAGTTTGCAAAGCTCTTTTTGCAATTTTTGGAAATTATGATATCAATTGGGCTCAAGTTATTTTGGATGAGCTAAGGCCCAAGAATTTTACTATGGTTGAAAACACATTATATCATGGAATTTATCTCACTCGGATTTTTAATTACTTTGGAGTCGATTTCAAAAGGGAAGAATTTATAACTAGAAAAGTGTTCAACCATGGAAACATTTCCCTTATACAAATTCCATTAGTGTTTCAACCATATGAAACACTTACAGAAAAGGAAGAAAGGCTTGCGCACGAAGAGATGGAAGAAATGGAGGAAGGAGAAGAAGAAGAAGAGGAAGAGGAAGGAATGGAAATTGAAGAGGAGGAAGAGGAAGATCAAGAAACTTCCTTAGAGAGTATTGAATATCCTACTAATCCCGCTAATCCATCCAATAAGACCATTCTCGATAATCAAAGAATTATAGTGGAAAATCAAAAGACACTCAAAAGATCAATGAGTAAGAAAATGGATAAGATTTCCACTAAAATCGACAAGTTCTTGGGTAAAATTAGTAGAAAACTTGGACTATCATCTTCTTCATCTTCATCTAATTAGTTTTAGTTCTTGTTATCTTGTTTACTTCAAGTTCTATCCTTGTATTTTCCTTTATTTTAGTTAATATTATGTTATTTTATGTAATGTTGACTAGAATCATTAATGAAATCTTTTATTTCCTGTTATTCAACTTCACTTGTCTCTGTAATTGCTTGTTTTTATATTATACAAATTTTAGTTGCATAGATTTGTTCATAATATTCAAAACAAAGAAAATTGTCACTTTAGGCAGAGGCATGTCGACATCCCCCATCCCCCCATGTCGACATGCAATGGGCAGAAAGTAGTTACACTTTCAAATTTTAATTTCATGTGACTAACTTGTGTTTATTCATTTTAAACGACTTTCTATCCCTATTTATACCTGTTTCTTCCAGATTAATTTATCAAACTTCACTTCTAATCACTCCCTTTCATATTTCTTTCTATTTCTTGAATTATGGCTTCTCCGATTAAGAATATAAGTGACAATCTTGAGGAAACTCTCACTTCCTTCAAGAATATTCTTACATTCATACTTCGTAATCAGCGTCACTTAGAATTGAGTCAAATGCAGATGATCAAGGAGTAAGAGAGACATTTCGACGTCCTTCGTTGGATGGTCTCAGCTCTTAACAAGGACGATCTCGAAGGAAATCCACCAGTCACTCTCGACAAAGATAAAGAAGAATGGGATGCCATCAAAGCAGATCCTATCTTTGGAGAAGATGGATGGGTGGAAGTACCAAGGAATGTCTAGTCATTCTGTATTTTATTTGATTGATTTGATTGGTGTGTTTTAAACTTGATTGACTTGACTGATTTAAAACATTTGGTGTGGTTTGTATATATGATTGATTGAATAACTACTGTAAATATGATTGGATGATGATTAATTTACTGCAGGATTACACTTATGATCACACTCATGATCATATTTCACATTTATGGTCACATTTCATACTTATGATCACACTTAGCATTTATTACACTTATATATGGATTACTCTATTTGTATTATGGTTGATTATCTTATATCAAGTTCAGGGAATTTATTAGTAGGAAGTTTTTGTTGATGACAAAGGGGGAGAAGTTATAAAATAGTAGTTGGCTTGGAATAAGGGGGAGTCATGGAGTAAGGGAGAGTTATGATAGGAGTTATGGTATGGTAAGTATATTTTATAAATACAGGTTGTCATCATCAAAAAGGGGGAGATTGTTAGGAACTGAGATGTTGGTTTTAATGACAACAACCTTTTTAACTTATCTTATTATAAAATATATATACTAACACTATTGTCTAAATAGATATGTATATGCAGGATATATATATGCAGGTATTGATTACTGAAGACTGGTTAGTATAAAGACTCAAGACTCAAGATTCAGAATAGAGATATCAAGATTGAAGACTCTAGAGTATCAAGATCAAGATTTCAAGATATGTGTCTAGTTTATTGTTAAAACTTCATAATAGCACGAAAATCTTCATTCCATATTTCATTTGGGATGGAACCCATTTCTACCTTCTTAGTGGCTTACAAACCCACGACAAGTAGCGTACAAACCTACGACAAGTGGCTTACAAACTCATGAACGTCCTGGTTTTGTACAAGTTCTCGAGTCCTGATGTGATGAGATATTCTGCAAGAAGAAGCTTGCAAAACTACTTCAAAATGGTTTTTCAAAATGATTTTCAAAACTGCTTTTCAAAATGTTTTAGCCTTAAAAATTATCTTTTTAAAATGATTTTCAAAACTGCTCTTCAAAATGTTTTAGCCTTAAAATTATCTTTTCAAATGATTTTCAAAAAGATGTTTTAGCTTTAATATGTTCTTTGTTTTTGTTTTTTTTAAATAAACTCTTGTTTTAAACTTCACATTGTTTTTTAACTAAGGGATGTCGACATGGTGGCCGTTAAATTCAAAAGTTTCAATTTTCAAAAGAAGTGTCTATTCGTTTAAATCTCTTCATGAATGGTTATGACCGTTACTGGTCTATAAATAGCCTTCACAAACGAATTTTTTAACTAACTATTTTCTTCACTCCTTCTTCTCCACAAATTCATATTCTAAAATTTTCATATTTTTAAGATCGTGCCGAAATTCTGCCGAATTCTCAAGTGAATCAAATTAGAATCTCATTCTTGTTTGATTCTCTACCCTCTCTCGAAGATCAAAGTGCTATTCAGAGTTATGGGATCAATTTGTAATCAAACGTTTATCGAGTCTCTCTATAAGGTGTGGTTGTGCCTGGAAATCAATTCGGTAACCTTGTGGCCCGTAAATCAAGAGAGTTTGCCCCGGACTCGAGAGACAGGAGGGTACCTCAAGGCCTTTATAAATTGAGGATTGTAATCTCGACATTGGTTTAATAAAAATCTGTATGAGGTGTTTTGCCTTGGTATAGGACTGGACGTAGGGTAACTCCGAACCAGTATAAAATACGGTGGGTTCTTTCCTTTTACCGCTTTTTATTTACTTTCTACATCTGTGTTTTATTCTATGATTGTTCTATAATTAAGTTCTACGTTTGTTTATATCATAATTTTTAAATTAGTCCATATAAGTCTTAATATCCATTAAACACTATTCACCCTTCCTCTAGTGTTAAATTAGACTTAAGATCCTTAATCTGCACTTCCTTTCAGGTAACTTACCACTTCTTTCTTTTCTTATAAATATACAAGTTTTATTCTCGTTTTATCACACACATTCTCTTTTTCTTCTTCCTTTAAGCTATTTTAATGCCCTCTTCTTCTCTTCTTTATTTACTAACCTTTTCAAAACAATATCAAACGAAGTCAAAACACCTTCAAACTTTGCCAAAGTCAGTAGTTCATCATTAGAAGGTTGTATGCCAAGTTTAGAGTCAAGACTAGAAGGTTAGGGGGTACAACCACACATGGGCATGAGTTATGAGAGGAAGGAGGAATTGGGGTTTATTTTGGTTTGGTTGCGAAGCATGGTAGGAAGTATGGTTTAGATCTTGAGTTACTTGCCTAAAGTTTGACAGAGTGGAATCCAAAGTGAGTTATTTCTTCCTTTATGTTCATTAAAACCATTGTTCAGTTGAAGGAACTTTAAGTGTTAAGTGTTGTTTGAAAACCCTTGTTGAATGCTTGTTTACTTTGTTTGCTAAAACAATGGTTCGATTTCCTTGTCTGACTATGCTTGTATAATTAATTAAGTATTTAAAAATTTAGAAGTTAGATACTAAATAGGGTATGCATAAACGACTAGTACATGTGTTTCGTCTGTGAGATCCAAGGAGACTTGGGCGAGAGACGGAACATGTCGAAGTGAAAGTCTGGATACTCCAAAATAAATATTGAGCCGTTTAACCCAAGATAAAAAGTGTTATAAATATTTGATAGAAAGAAGCATTGATTATCATTTATTGTTGTGTTTATTTCATTGATTAATTGTTTGAATTAGGCTCGACCAGTTTATGAGCAGCTTACCTTTTTATATGCATGGGCTGGGTAGAAAATAAATTGAGAATGATTAAATATGAACACCTTGTGACTAGAATTTCCCAGTTGACTATAAGGTGTTTGATAAAAGTATTTGTTAAGTAGAAATTATAATGAAAGATGTTTATTATGATTTTGGAGATAAAAGATATTTTATCTTTTGAATTGAAATGATTTCTTTTGGAAAGTAATAGAAATATTTTAAGAATAAATATTTTTGAAAGGGTTATAAAATGGTTTATGAATGTGTTTTATAAACGAAGAGAATTTCGAGGACTAAAAACCTAGTGTTTGAAAATGACTTCAAAAGGTTTTGGGAATGAAAATACTATGATTGAAAGTATTTGTGAATATTAGTGAAAATAATTTATCGCTTCGGGATATAGAATGATTTGTTATGTTAACAACGATTTGGATAACCCGTAACTAAAAAGTGGCATATGTTTCTGGTATAGTCCGCTCTTAGAATAGAGGGATGTACTTATTTATCGATCGTATGAAGGTTGGGACCTAGTTGCCTTGTTATTGGAAGAAACCTCCCGATCTAGTTGCATATGTTTTGATATGCTTTTATTACAGTATTTAGGATTTCAAAATAAACTTTACAAAAGTGATTTGGTTTAAAATCCCGAAGTAAAGTACAATTTGATACAAAAGGTGTGTGTGTATATATGTATATATATATATTTCAAATGTTTTGAAATTAAAACCGGGAGTTCGGTCCAAAAAGATTATTTTTGAAAAGAATTATATTTTGAAAGTAATAAAGTTAATTAGATTTTGAAAGTCTAAAAGTTAGGATTAAGCTAAGTAGGTAGATTTTGGAACCTACATTTGCATGTTATATGCTATGTAGTTTGGGATTTGCCTAATTATTTGTGCATCGTAGGCTCCCATGGAGTCCAATTTATGGAAGGAGAACTACGTTGACTTGATCGTGTATCTAATTGGGTACCCAGTTAGATAGGGGTACATAGGCAGTCACAAGTGGTAGTGATGCAGCCCCGATAATATATATTTTTCCTGCTTATTGTTTGCTATTTATCATGTGTTGATATTTCTTTTCTGCTTACTATTTTATTCCGCATTTGATATGTTTATTGAGTTTGCAGAAATGGCTATTGCTATCTCTCTCATCAGAGTTGTGCAGCATTAGATATTTGTATTTGTATTTGGTATATATTAAAGCACACCTAGTAGATTAAATTGATTACTCTTATAAATTGTATAATTGAAACTGTATCCTATACATTAAATAGTGTTGAATATCTATCAAATATTATATGTTAAAATGGTAGTTTTCATTCAATGTTTTAGAATGGATGGATTTTTCGACGATTTTGACTGGCCCGAAAATCCGGGTTGTTACAACAGAGATCACACCAGGGATTTTATACTGGTTTGGAGTTATCCTATATCCAGTCCCATGCAATGGCTTATACAGATTTCTTTTCAAACGCCAATCTTTCAACGGTAGAAGGCAAACCCAATACAATCTCGATTTCAAGGCTTCGAGACACACACTCCAGATTTTTCGAGCTTTGGGTACACTCACTTGATTTGACTCGGGACACAAGCACACCCACTTAGATTTCTAGTATACCAAGCACAGCCAAGTGATTTGAATCGTGATACAATCATACCCAATCAACTATAAATAGAGTTTTAATGGTTTTTCCAAAGACAATGTTTGATATTTAGATACAATTGATCTTATAACCTCTTGAGCAACACTTTGATCTTTGATTGAGTGAGAGAGATGGTTGAAATCAGAGAGTAAATAGTAGAGAATCAATACAATGAAGATTGAATTTATTCTGGTTTGAATTTGAGAAATTTTGAATATATTTTCAATAGAAATTTTGGAAGAGTAAGAGGAGAGAAGATAATAAGAAAGTATTTGTTAAAAATTCGTTTGGAAACCCCCTATATATAGATAACAAACAGACATCTCCATTTGTGAAGAGTTACGATGAATAGACACTTCATTTCAAATTTGAATTTTGAAAACTATGGCATGTATGTCAACGTACAATCTACCTATATGTCGACATATCCTAATATATTTGGAAAACTTGTTTATTTTAAAAAAAATTGAAAATCTAATGCTTTGTAAAGTATTTTGATATATTGTAAAATAGTTTAAACATAGTTTATAAGCATTTTAAACTTTAAAAAAAATTATAAAATATTTTTAAATATATTTTGTTTAAAAATAAATGATAAGAAAAAGAGAAATTGAGATCAAAGATTGCTATCAGGGACTTTAACAATATTCTATGACTCTATACATTATACCATAGTCTTGAAATCTTCATATCTTGATCTTTATACTCATGGGTCTTCATGTCTAGTTCTTGAGTCTATATATTGTGCAGTCTTCAATTCAAAACCAATATAATATTCTGCACTATATACTATATAACTTGACAAAGTCATTAGTATCCATATTTCAAATAAATGTATATTTTTTACCAAGGTTGTTATCATCAGAATCAATATCTGAGGTACTAACAACTGAAACCACACAAGAAAAAGTATCCAACTCACGATTTGGAGTTGGTGGCGATGGTATTCGCTTTGAAGATGTTGAGGCATTATTTGCTTGGAGAGAGGTTCAAGTTGTATACGGATCACAAGTCGTTGAAGTATTTATTCTCCAAGAATGACCTTAAACTTCGACGACAGCAATAGTTAGAGTTCCTAGCCTCCTATGACTTTGACATTTTCTATACTCCTAGTAAGGGAAATGCAGTCGCCTGTGCATTGAGTATGAGACATGTTAGCTTAGGAGCGATGTTCCTAGAGTTGAAGAAGTTGGAGTTTATCGCTGGCTATGATTTTAGGCCTCGATGTGTGCTGGAGCCGGAAGTGCTGGCTAGCCTAATGATCACACCTACCTTAATTGAGTGGAGGTACTAGTTAGATGCAAGATACTAGACTAGCCGAGATCATGACAAAGATATAGGAGGGATAGAGTCTAAGAAGATGAAGCAATACGGGATTGACCATGATGGTTGGCTTCGCAAGGACGAGAGATTGTTTGTTCCTAATGTCGATGGGTTAAGGAAAGAGGTGCGATGAGAGTTCCATCATTCGAGATTGTCTCTACATCCCGATGGCAATAAAATGTACTGTAATATGAGGTAGAAATTTTATTGGGAAGAGATGAAGAAAGATGTTACGGCATTCATCTTGAAGTGTATGAACTGTCAGTTGGTGAAGGTAGAGCAGAAGAAGTCAAGTGGTTTGTTGTAGCCGCTCGAGGTTCCTGAGTGGGAATGGGAACAAGTTTCGATGGATTTCATCGATGGATTACCGATGACCAGAGGAGGGTACGATAGCATTTGGGTCATAGTTGATAGTTTGATCAAGAGTGCTCAATTCATACCCATCAAGTCGAATGGCATCCAAATTGGTCGAGTTATATGTAAAGAGGGTCATGTAATTCCATGGAATGCCAAAGAGTATTGTGAGCGATCAAGATCCTTTATTCACTAGTAGGTTTGGGAAGAGCTTGCAAGAGGTGTTGGGGAAAGAGCTGCATCTTAGTGCAACTTATCACCCACAAATAGGTGAGCAGACTGAGAGGGTGAATTGTATCTTGGAGGATCTCTTCCGAGCTTGCATTCTCGATTTTGCTGGCTCGTGGGATGATCATTTACACTTAGTAAAGTTCGCATACAACAGCAGTTATTACACTAGTACAAAAAATGCATATTGCTTTGCCTCATTTGAATCGGTTGAAGTAAAAACTGATGCAAATAGAACTATTTGCATCAGTTCTGTTTTAATAATCGGTGCAATTGGTACGTGGAAAGCAATAGGTAATAAAAAATCAAATTTGCATCAGTTGTCACCAACAACCACAGAAAATACGTCGATGCAAATAGTTTTAGTCGCATCGGTTTTAAAGTCAACCGATGCAACTACATTAATTTGCATCCAAAATAATCATTTTCGCATCGGTTCACTAGCGAAGGCGATGCAATTTCAAATTATTTAGGTTATCAAACCACCTTCGTTGCTCACCCGTTAATTCCTGCCATTCCATTTTTTTGCCGCTTATTTTCCCATTCGTTTCCCCTAAAAATATTTCGCCTGCTTTAAAACAAAAAAAAACCCTAGAAATTGATTTTCACTGTTAAGTGATCAAACGTTATTTCGCGGATTAGATTTGGCCTAGCAAATCACCGTTAAACGATCAATTTTGAGTTTGTTGTGGAGACTGCTGTAGAGTTGAAAATTCTTGTGGAGAAGTGGAAGTATTTGCTTGCTGGATTGATTTTTCAGGTATAAAATGAATATATTGTTGCCTTTGATGTTTTGAATAATGAATGATTGTATGCTAGCGAACACCGGAATGTAAAATGAAAAGATAAAAGAGATTGGTTTATGTTTATTTTTTATCTTTTTATGGAGTAAAATGATTCACTTTCAAATCAAGTTTCAACTTGGTCTTGTTGAGTGATTTTAATATTAGTAGTGTTGAGTGATTTCACTAACATTTGCTGAGTGATTCAAAAAAAATGAAATCTAATTAACGTAGAATCTCAAACTCCATATCCAATAATTAGTAACAATGACACACACATAGATCTCTTGTTTACAATTTATGACGCAATGATAGTTTTCCAGAGTCTGCTCTTCTTTTGACAGCACTCCCTCCTCCCTCTTCTCTCTACTTCACCATATTATTTCTTCTCCCCTTGATGATGATGATGACTCTTCCTCTGCTAGATAGTATCTTGAAGACGTTATATAATGAAATGAGGACAAAGAAACTTTGTAGCATTTTGTTAGTGATTATGCATTTTACACCTGTTCATATTGATACTATAAATGATTTTCTAATGCTAACGATGATTTGCTTGCTGGATTGATTTTTGAGTTAATTGTATTTTATCATATAGGAATTTTTAAGTATTTTTTAATTGGCCTTGATTGGATGGTTTTGAAATTATAATTTGTGTGTCTGAAAGTAATTTACTTCTAGTTTAGTGAATGGCAATGAACACCACTTAAAAATCCCAATATATATATATGGTGAAACTTCTGAGTACATTACTATGATTTCGATGTACGAACATCTCATTTTGAAAGGTTAAAAGTTGAGCTGGATATTAGGATTTTGATTTATGAACATCAAATTTTGAAAGTTTTATTAACTGAGATCGAACCTGCCATTATCCATTCATGTCGTTATCCATCCATGTCTGATAATAATCGACATCTTTGGCCTAAACTGTTCTGATTCCTAATAAACAATGGGATGTTATCCTTAGTGTGTTTCATATACTATGAAATACCATATTATGTTGTCACTAACTATTTTGTATTGTCAGATGCCAACATCATAGTTGTTTCATTCATCATTAGCATATTTGATCATTTCCGTTAAGCTCGATATTTTTTATTGTTTTCATTAACATTGTACATCTTAATTAGGAGACTTATACATAGGATGATATTTCCGTTAAGCTCGATATTTCCGTTAAGCTTGATATTTGAATACATCTCCTTCATTATATGTTTCTGGGTTGCAACCATCGACAGCAATTATTGAAATTATATCATCCGAATATGAACACATTGAGAATAAACATAGGATGATCATTACTGTAGTTATAAAAGTGGGTGGTTTAGAAGCCATTTCTACTCTTAGTTGAAGAAACAGTGAGAATAAATTTATAACGATATGTACAGCTTCGATCTAATAAAAATGAACAAACTATAATCTAAAATTTTATCGCAAGAAGAAAAGGAATTTTTTTTAAAGCTAAATCCGGCCAATGCTCCTAAAAAATTGGGTTTTGCGTCTGTTTTATAGCTCTTATCAGACAAACCAGTTGGTATGTTCATGTGACCAGCTCCGGAAAAAAGAGAAGGCTTTTGTCATGATGTGAACATGCAACCTTTTTTGCTTAAACTTTAGCTAAAATTGTATCTGTATATTACATAGATATGAAGCAATTTAGCTACTCCACATTTTTTACTGGGTCAAATGCACAACATGATCAGAACTGTCCAATATTCCCATTTACACGTATTCTAGATGTTTCAAAATCAGCTAACAAGTTGTCAACATATAAGCAGTTAAGCACACAGATAAAGTTCAAAATTCTCCCAGGTTTCTCCTTTCGTTCTACATAGATATTAGATATATTAGTTATCTCTAAACAAATAGATGAATGTCATATATGAAACTACATGCATCAGATTCAGTTACCTTACTGAAATTTCTTCTAACTTTAATGTATATAAAACTTCCTTTGCCAATCTTTATGCATTCTTGATTCAAGAGCCAGTTTCAGATTAGTTATATACTATGCATCTGCTCAACCCATACGGACAAGGTCTAACACATGAATGTGTGAACAGACGTTTAAATTTTCCAAGGTTCAAGGGAAAGATAATTACATGTAGAAGAACAATGTATGTAGGATGCTTCTGCTAAAGATTAATAAGGATTTTAACTTGCCAGGTTTGAACCATTTTCCAATGTTCTCTCCTTTCATGCTAATATTATAGATATCATCTCGATGTATAATTATAGTGAAAAGTATGGGGTCCTATCTAATTTTTCAAACCATTATGTTACTAGAGAAGAATTAATCATGGAAAATATTTATCAAACAAACCCAGTTGTAAAGAATATAATTAGGTGCTCCTTAGGCCAGGATATGTTTGAAAATTTAGCAATGGCCACATAATTATTAATATTATATCTTTGATACATAAATTATTTTCGCAATGGTCCAAATAATCCGACGAATTTCATATCATTGTCATCTTTTTATATGTTTGCCATCTGATATGTTTTATGCCAGTGGTGTATGTGAAGACCATACCATACAACTCACTAATTTTTAGAACAAAGCGCATTTGTAAAAAAAACCATTTTAAGACACGAGAAGTAGACCAAATTATGCCGTTGGAAGATTTAATTCCTGAAATATATGTACCTCTGGACAGAGTGAATTTCATGTGTTAGAATACAGTTATGGTATTATGGACTTATAATTAAAATTTAAACAAGTAATGTGGATACATAAGGGGGTATGTTTGTGATAAACTATATGGTAATGATTTGATTTGTAAGTCTGTTAAGATTTTCGTAGAATTGTACTGGTACTGTACTCTTATTTTTTAAAAGGATGGTTGTAAAACCTATAGTCAGATCTCTTGACAATTACTACAATTAAGATGAACAACAACAACGTAGTAACGTTAAACTTGGTTCAAATCATTCGGGCTGTAGATGAAACAGTCTGGTATGCGAAGAAAATTAATGAAAACAGGGCATGAGAATGGGCTTACATTCAATTTTTATACCCTAGAAAAGAACAAAAGAAAATGGAATTAGATATTTGTTTCTGTTCTGACACTTTAAGTTTATGTCCAACCGTCTTATGATTATGTTCCCACTTGTATGGTGCAACAAAGATAAGTACGAAGAATGGACATTAATTCTACTGTCATAGTTTAAAATACAATAAAGAACTCTTTAAAGGTTCAATCACTACAATAGATTAAGATCTAGATGTATGCAGATCATTAGCATGTCCACATGTCCCAGCTAAATGTGATGGTATGCTATTAAACTTCTCTATATATGGATCATTAGCATTACCGAAGACGTTGGTTATTTTATGCATCATTGCTCAAGATATGAAGTCTGCAAAATAATAGAATAAGCATAAAAGAATTTAGTTTCAATCTTAACAAACTATTTGCATAAATATAAAGGATGCAGGATTAAATAAACCAAATATCATACAGAGTCCAGCTATGACCTCAACAAACATATTATTTCAGTTCTTGCTGGACTTATCCAATGTTTTTTTGCTTGTGTAGTGTGTCTGTAGCATTTGCATATGGATCGTAGTTGGATGTACAACGTAAAACGTAACGATGATGAGTTCCTAAACAAAATTGAAGAGTTCATCAGTTGTGCACTGAATGATCAATTAAGAAGAGGGGAAGAAACTATTTTTGTCCTTGTAGACACTGCAAAAATAAGAGGAGACTTCATAGCATAGATCAGATTAGAGATCACATAATCCATTATGGGTTTAAGCAAAATTATTTGCGGTGGATATGGCATGGTGAAAGTATACTTAGTAGAGCTAGTTCTAATAATCATGAGAATGATGAGAATGACCGGGAAGATAACATGAATAATGAGGCGAATGATGAGAATAGTTGTGTTCATGAGATGTTTCGTGATGCTGAAGAACATTTGATGGAAGAGCCAAAGTTGTATGAAAGAATATTAATTGATGCCGAGAAGCCTTTGTTTCCTAATTGTGCTAAGTTCACAACATTGTCTGATGTGCTCAAGCTTTTCAATTTAAAAGCAAAGCATGGGTGGAGTGATAAAAGTTTTACATCTTTGTTGGAACTTTTGAATGACATGCTTCTGGAAGGTAATGAGCTTCCAACTTCTAACTATGAGGCAAAGAAAATTATGTGCCCAATTGGTATAGGATATAAAAAGATACATGCATGTCCAAATGATTGTATATTGTATCGAAATGAATATGAGAACTTGCACGAGTGTCCCAAGTGTGGATTATCACGTTACAAGTCGCGAGGGAACATTCACAATGACCCAGATAAGAAATGGCCTCCAGCAAAAGTCTTGTGGTATTTGCCAATTATACCAAGGTTTAAACGTTTATTTGCAAATAAAGAAAATGCAAAAAACTTAAGGTGGCATGCAGTGTGAGGAAAAATGATGGATTATTGAGGCATCCAGCTGGTTCTCCACAGTGGAGAAACATTGATACAATGTATCCTGATTTTGGTGAAGAAATTAGAAATTTCAGACTTGGTCTTTGCACAGATGGCATAAACCCATTTGGCAACTTAAGTAGTCAACATAGTACTTGGCCTGTTCTTTTGGTGATTTACAATCTTCCACCTCATTTGAGTATGAAGCGCAAGTATATCATGTTGTCTCTTTTAATCTCTGGACCACGACAACCTGGAAACGACATCGATGTTTACCTAACTCCTCTTATTGATGATCTAAAACTACTATGGGATAAAGGTGTGCGTGTGTTTGATGCATATAGTCAAAGTAATTTTACATTGCGCGCCATGATTTTTTGTACCATAAATGATTTTCCTGCGTATGGTAACTTGTCTGGCTATAGTACAAAAGGTGCAAAAGCATGCCCAATTTGTCAAGATGATATGGTCGTTGAGCATTTACATTATTGCAAAAAAATGTGTATATGCATCATCGTAGATTTCTCCCTCCTAATCATCCTTATCGTAAAAAGAAGAAGCCTTTTAATGGGGAGATAGAGAATGGAGTTGCTTGTTTGCCATTAACAGGAAATGATGTTTACAAATGGGTCAAGGATATTGAAAATGCATTTGGCAAAGTATTTCCTCTTTTAGAAGGCTCGTGGAAGAAGAAATCTATATTTTGGGAACTTCCGTATTGGAGACATTTACAGGTTAGACATTGTCTAGATGTAATGCATATAGAAAAAAATGTTTGCGACAGTATCGTTGGAACACCCTTGAATATACTTGGTAAGACAAAGGATGGTGAGAAAGCTAGGCAAGATATGTTGAAAATGGTTATCCGGAAGGAGTTAGCACCGGTGCTAAAAGGTAAACGTACCTATTTGCCCCCCGCATGTTATACATTGTCCAAAAAAGAGAAAACTAGTCTATGTGAGTGTCTTCGTGGTGTGAAGGTTCCAACAGGTTATTCTTCAAACATTAGCCGTTGTGTATCAGTGAAGGATTTGAAATTGACCGGTATGAAGTCTCATGATTACCATGTGTTAATGCAACATTTATTAACTGTTGCAATTAGAGGTATATTGCCTAAACATGTTAGACATGTTATTACAAAGCTTTGTCTCTTTTTCAATATAATTTGTAGCAAGGTAATTGATCCTGATACGTTGGATGCTCAACAAGCCGATGTTATTGTTACCTTATGCCAATTTGAGATGTATTTTCCACCTTCATTTTTCGATGTTATGTTGCATTTGGTTGTTCATCTTGTAAGAGAAATCAAAATTTGTGGTCTTGTATTTATGAGATATATGTACCCGTTTGAAATGCATATGGGAACTTTAAAAAGAAAAACGAAAAACAGATATAGGCCTGAAGCCAATATCGTAGAAGCTACTGTAGCTAAGGAGGTTATTGAATTTGTCACTCCATACTTAACTGGTATTGAACCTATTGGACTTCGTAAGTCTCAACATGAAGGACGACTTGACGGCCAGGGCATAATTGGATCAAAATTGATTTCAATTGGTGATGAGATGTTTCACAAAGCTCAACTACTTGTTTTGCAGCACCTTAGTGAGGTACATCCTTACTTGGAGGAGCACATGGCAATTCTAAAGTCCCAGAATCCTTCAAAGAATGAAAGGTGGTTGACGAATGAACATAACCGCTCTTTTGTCATATGGTTTAAACATACGGTAATGTCTTAATTGTCTCAAACAAATCATGGTATTTCAGATACAATAAAATGGTTAGCATATGGGTTTGCTCCAATATGTTTAAGTTGTGTGGCCGGCTATGACTTTGATCATATTGTAAATACTTCTAATACTTAGAGGTTCTTGAATCTGTGTTATAACATGTTACATACATGTTATAATGCAGATTCGTTTATATTGTGGAATTGGTGTCAGACCAGGCATTGGTGATATGTCGAGCGTCTGGTTGAAGTGCTTATAGCTTACTTATGAGGAATAATGATTTGGTCAAAGTGAAGTGTTCATAGTTTTATATGTTTTTAGAGTGACCGGTTAAGAAGATATATACATGAGAAACAAAATGTAATAACTGTAAATTTAAATCAAAGATAACTATGATGGAGCTCTGAATTATGTTAATTTGTAATGATTTTATGAAACAACTGTACAATATGTTAGACATCAGTACATCACAACAAAAGATAGTTTTTATTGTTGTCAAAGCATAGGTAGCTGATAGTTCTTATTTTCTCAATCCTTAGACAAAAATTTGCAAATATAAGTGCTTTGAGATGAAAATATATGAGGGTGACAACAAGATGTTTCAAGATGAAAATATATGTGGATTCTTGTGAAGGAAGGGCAAGTGGTTATGGGCAGCAGTTGTGTTGATTGAAGGAAATTGAGGCAGCAGGTTAAAGAACTGATGAAGTATGGGATGTTGTAGTTGCAAGTGAATAGAGGAACTGAAATGTGAATGGCAGTTTGTTATGATGTGGTCTGGAAGGCGGGGGGGGGGGGATTTGCTCGAGTGGCAGTTTTTTATAAGGGGGCGAAGGGGATGGATTTGATAATTACAGAGGAGTGATTTGTTGTATCGCCAGAGAAGTATGCTTGGGTGGTTTGTGATGTTAAGGCACTGTGTATGGTCTTGACTGGTTATAAGCAACTGCATTAGTGTGTAGGAGTTACTGGTTGAGGCAGATGTTAGTGAATGTATGTACGTGGAAATGTTATAGACAATGGTGCACTGGTTTGGGTTGTGCAGATATATGACAGTGGTAACAATTGTAGCAGCAATTTGTTGTAGCAGCTGGTGTGGCTAGGTGGCAAGTTGTAAATGTGACGAATTGTGGACAGTGGTGTATGTGCATAGAGTTGCATAGTTGGTATGGTCAGGGATATGAATGTTGATGTGAATGTATGGTGAAAGGCAGCAGTAAGAAGGAAGTTTTGGTGGAGGTGGTTACTTGCTGTGCTAGAGGTTGGAGTGGGGGAATGAATGAAGGTAGAATGAATGGATTGGATGAATGTGGTTGTATTTGAGTGTGTACATAGTAGGAATATTTGTGCAGTGAGTGACGGGGGAGGGGAGTTGTAGCAGAGAGATGCAATTGGTATGCAAATAGAAAACTGGTATGTGAACAGTAATTGTAATGTTAACGGTAAAATGAAAGTTGTATAACACCGTATAGTGAATGTAATAAAAAAATTCTTTTTAAATGTGTGTGCTTTTTTGTATTAAAAAGTTTATGCAAATGCAAGTAGAAAATAAGAAACACACAATCAAAATGCAATCAAAAATCGCACCATTAAATGCACCGAGTTGATACAAAAAGCTAATTAGAAATAAAATGTGCTGTTTCAACATTGTGAATTTTGGATGGCAAAATCCAGCTTTAATTAAACATTATACATATTGTACTGCTGTGTTTGATTCTCAAGCAGAACAATAAGATGGGAGAAAATAGATGGATATAATCACCGAGGAATACAAAATAATTTGATTTTTAGTACCCAAATAACTTGTAAACAACAAAATAGAATGAAACTTATATTGTACAGTTGTTTCATACAACAAAATGAAACGCACCAGTATTCAGAAAATAATAGGCAATTATATACATACTCAAACTATCTTCTGAAATAACAGTACTGGTTAAAATAAATAAAATAAAATAAAAAAGTATACTCACCAGTATTCAACTAA
Source organism: Allium fistulosum (assembly GCA_030737815.1). Taxonomy (NCBI): domain Eukaryota; kingdom Viridiplantae; phylum Streptophyta; class Magnoliopsida; order Asparagales; family Amaryllidaceae; genus Allium; species Allium fistulosum. Next base: position 404,661,966 of record CM060908.1, on the reverse strand, counting down.
AATCATCGTTAACTTCCTTCTATTCAGCTTTGAATGCTTTTTCAGCTGAAATAAGTACACACTTGCCTTGCTTCTTCTATTCAGCAGAATTTTATTTTGACACGCAGGTAGTGCATGACTAATTCACATGTTTATTTCTTGTTTTCCCAGGTTCAAGTTGACATTGCAAAAAAAGAAATGCAGCATATGGTTTTGAGTTGAAGCCTAAAAATTTGGGTTTTCAAGATTCCATGAAGTTTTTAAGGTTTTCACTATACTATTTCTTAATGGTTGTACTAATTAAAGATCTGAATTAAGACTATACCACTTAATGATTGTACTAAAGATCTGAATTATGCTGCTAAAATGAATGTATGAACCATTATTTTGTATAGATTATTAACACTCTAATTGATATATGTTTATTTTGGTATTATGTTATTTAGTTTGTATTTGCCATCAAATTTAATTTTGAATGATTGTAATATTGCATGCAATAATTGTTTGTTATAATCAATAATATATATATATATTGTCTATTTGAGTACTGTAATAATGGTTTCTGAGAATGGCTTTTTTGCATCAGGTATAAATAGCTAATGCAATAGAGGGATTAGTTTGCACCGGTTGTTATAAAAAACCGATGCAATAGAGGGATTAGTTTGCATCTGTTTCCAACAACAACCTATGCAACAAGTTCCTTTGTTGCATCGGTTTTCATTACAATCGATGCAACATGAGGGCTGTGTCCAAGCAACCAACCGTATTTTGCATCAGTTGTTAGTAACAACCGATGCAAAAAGGACCATTTTGCATTGGTTTTAGAACTGATGCAAAACTGTTAATCCTGTTGCATTCCTTGCATGTGCATCGGATGTTGAACTGATGCAAAAGGGGGGTAAACAACCGATGCAAATGGCCTGTTTTGTAGTAGTGTTAGTCCAGCACCGGTATGGCACCATTTGAGGCATTATATTGTCGATCGTGCAACACTCCATCATGTTGGTTGGAAGTAGGTGAGAAACTGATACTTGGACTAGATATGATTAGAGAGACTTCAAAGAAGATCGAAATCATTCAACAATGAATGAAAGCTATTTAGGATAGACAGAAGAGCTACACTGATAGGAGGAGATGTGACTTAAAATTCTCCATCAACGATATGTGTTTGCCAAGAACTCTCAATAGAAGAATGTTGTTCGATTCAGTACTAAGGGGAAGTTGGCGTCAAGATTCATGGTCCTTTTTCGATACTTGAGAGGAATGGGAACCAAGCTTTACAGAGTCGACTTACCTTAGACGATGGCGGACGTGCACAACGTGTTCCATATCTCTCACTTCTGGAAGTTTTTATATATCTCATGCATGATAGTTGAACCGAATCAGCTTGATGGTATCGAGATTGAAGCAAAAGCTTCGAGACCTCATAGGCTTATTTGTATCGTTGGACGTGATATGAAGCAACTTAGGAGAAAGACGGTGAAGTTGATAAAGGATCCATGGAGTAAGAGCGGGGGCGATTGTACTTGAGGGACCGAGGAGAGCTTAAGGACCGCTTATCCGGAGCTCTTTACTTGATGAGACTTCTGTTTATCGCATTTACTTTCACTTTTGATATTATATAAGGTGGTTTAGTATCTTGCATGCTAGGGTAGGTGTAGATATCATTTCTACTTTTGTGAGCATATTTGATGTTTTATAGGTTTGTGAATGGATGTTAGGCATGCGGGGTAGCTATGCTCGATTTTACCTTGTTTGTATTGGGGATTTCGGAGCCGAAATTCCTAAAAGGGGGAGAGTGTAACGACCCGTTTTTAAGTAGCGAAGGATCGTAAGATATTATTTCTAAATTCACATAAGGTCGTATGACTTTATAACTTTGAAAAATGCCAATTAGTGACATTCCCTCTCTTTAGAATTTTTCCAAACGATTTTACACCTAAAAACTTGCAGTGGCTATAAATTTTGATAGAAGCTGAATTAGCATTCGAGACCACTTCCATTAGAAAGATAAAACAGTTTTCCTTTCCGTAGAATGGTCATAAAAGCATCTTGGACTTTCTGGCTAGAAGATATGGCTGTTTGAAGTTTGATAGTTTTTGAAGCATATTAGTGGGTAATTAGTGAATTTGAGGAGAGGCCCAACAACCCATTTCAGGTTTGGAGGCTATATTAGCTGAAATAAACATCCTCAAATCATTTCTACCTTCTCCCAGATAAATCTAAGCCTCCATTAGCTCATTCTTTACCCAAAACCTTCTCTTTTCTCCTTCAAATCAAGTTTAAATCGTAGACTATGGGTTTATTAACAAGGGGATTCATTAGAGATCTTCAAATCTACATTTTTGGGGAGAAAAAAAAATCATATATTGGCTGTTAATTTTCGGATTTGCCTCGATTTGAGTGCAAAATTTGGATTTTGGAAGTTTTGGTGAGTGATTTATAATCTCACACCTTATTGTACATACATATATATATATATATAGGTTTTAATATGTGTTGGATCCATTTTTGAAGTTAAAATTAAGTATTAATATTGTTTTAAAACCCAACATGTAGTAAAAATGTGAATAGAATGGATTTTTGGTATCTTAGACATGTTATTTGGATATGTGGTTGCCTTGATAGATGTTAGGCTATGTTGTATACATCTTGTATGTTGGTTGCTATGATTGATTGTGTGATTTGCATGTTCGAATGTTGTTTGGTGTATGTATGATATTTTTTGTATGCTTGTATGGTTGAATGCGCTCATTGGAGAAAATTAGAGGTCAGAACCGGAAAATCGGACTTCGACGGATTGGCTCTAGAGCATTCGAAGTCATATCATTGCATAGGTGATGCATGAGGGTCGAAGTGGTGAGTGTAGTGATGGAATCGATGTGATGTTGATGTGTTGAAGGAGCTACTGGTTTTGGTTCGGTGAAGCTTGGTTCGGTATGATTTGGTCTGATGGTTGGCCTTAGGAAAGGGAAGTATTGGTTCAGATCTATGTTGACTTGGCAGTGAAAGGCCGAACATAAATTCTTGTCTGGTAGGAGCTTGGCTCAACAAGGGAAAGACCGAATAAGAAATCATGTCCGATAGCTAATTTGTTCGGTAGTTGTTGATTCGGCAGAGAAGGAACGGACAGGAAATCCTGCCTGGTGGTTGTTTAGTTCGGTGATGAGGAGCCGAATAAGAAATGATGTTCGGTGGCTTTGGTTCGGCTGTAGGAGGGGGCCCGGACAAAATGTGGAATGGAGTTTGTAGGGTGTTGGCATCGGAGTTGGCATGGAGGAGCTTCGAGGCAATACGTGGGGTTTGCTTAGTGGTTTTGGGAGCTAGTTTGGAGCAGGGATGGATGACTCCGGGATAGCTCAAGACGACCTTGAAGTGACAATCAATGAAGTGCGATGACCTTGACAACTCGATATGGCGAGTGACTATGGCATCTGATGATGGACCGCTTGGAGTAGTTCTGCGTGATAGCTCGTAGAGTAGAACATGAGGTTGTAATGCTCGTGAATAGGATATGGTAGCATGCGTGTACCCATGTGTTTTGGATGTTTGTGTGTGTCTCGTCCTTAGCCATCTGCATGGGCATGAGTCAGCATCTGTGAGGTAATTTTGCTATCGGTACGTATGCTTAGTGATCGATGGATGACTGTGTGCTTGTAATGCTCATTGTTGGTATATTGATACCCACAAAATGCATTATACAGGTATATTGGATGCAAGAGGTGTAGGACGGTCGTCACGCCTTCGTTAGAAATTTTTGAGCTGTTGTAAATTCTATGTGGCATGTTACATCAATATAAGGTTGAATATTTCTATTTCTCATGTATCAGTTAAATAAATTTTTGGCATAACGATGACATGATATTACGATTCTGAATTCACTGTCACTACATGGTGTACTATATCTATACCTTACACAAAATAATTTTATAACTTGTTTATGAACTAATGTGCTGAGATATTAAACAATCATCTTACCACGGCAGCTAGCATGATTATATTCTAAACATTTACATTATTTGAGTTACATTGATTTGCATTGGCAACAATGCAAATTTCTCACCTTTCAGATAGTGTTTACCCTTTAACTATCATCGTATTTTTAACTTCCTTAATTGACCCACATATCAAAACATTTTTATATGTTATTTCTATAAATAGAAGGACGCAAATAAAATGAACCGTTCACACTTGCATGTATATATTTCATTTCTTTTTCCATATATAACATACTTACATGTTTCACTTTTACTCTTCACACTTTGTTAATCTTACCCACAATGATAGGATTCTTTGCTCCCTTTCATTATCAATAGGACAAAGGTAATTTTTTGTTTATTTTCAAAAACTTGTTCGTTATAAAAGTTCTCAATGTATAAGGTTAAAAGTTAGCTTCTAGTAATTTTCTTCTGGCAGTGTTAGCCTTTATTATCACACTGTTACTTTAGAAGATTCTCCTGTTGTTGGCTTTAGTCTTTCATATTCAATTTTGACTATTCCAGTTTAAAGTTGCACGTTCTTAGTTTGTCCATGATATGTAAAGCTCTGATATATGAGTTGCTAGAGATTGTATTTACCGTGATGTGAACATTTTTGATTTTCTTTCAGTGTTCCTAAGATGACTTCTTCAAAACTCTAATCAAAATGAATAATTCCAACAAAATAACAAATTCAAAATAAATAAATCAAGTAAAATTATCAACTATTTTAAAATTCAATCAAATATAAAAACCCACCCACGGCCCTCACTGAATAAAAGAAATTACATGCATAATTATCATCTTAACCAAAGACTGAAGTCGGAAAACGTAACAAAAATCCAAACCCTGAACACATAAATATGGTAAAGTTTAGGTATACATAAGAATTTTGGAGTTATTAACCAAAATATACATACTCAAATCCATGTTTATAGGGATAGAAACAAACAATTGAACAATGCAAGTAAACTTGATGCAAAATCAAAGGAGAAAGCAATAAATGCACGTGCATGTGTGCGCGCAAAAGCTTTTGTTTATATATTGCTGCATAAATTAAACAAAAGCTTACTTAACATAAAAATGTAGAAATTTTCTAAAGTTGTGACAACTTTTTAACTCTATATTTTATAAAGCAAGCAAATGGGTACGAAGAAATAAAAGTATTTGCTTCTGCAGAGTATACAAAGATGCGGTAGAGAATACAAACATAATATTGATGCGGGTGCAGCCCACCAACAATTATTCAAGCCCATCAACCAATATGCCTCCATATCATATAAATACACTGTTGTATCAGATTTGTAATGTATCTTTTCATTTTTTGATTATTGTAACAAAGTATCTGTGAATTCAATATCAGATTGAAATCAATAAAATCATTTCTTTTAAATTCTTTCTTGGTATTGGAGCGAAAACCATATGCTTAACAGCAATCAAAGGGTAAAGCCTTGCCAGTGATCTCTCAGATTCAATATCATCACAGAGATCAGGCTGCGCATCCAATATCATCAAATAATCAAGATTTGCATCACTTGATTGTAAAAGTTTGGACATACACGAGCCTGTATCAAGGTTTTTATCAGTTCTATATCAAGTTTCTGTCAGTGCCATGCCACGAAGTAACTGTCAGAGTTGCTTCATCATCCAGTTAACCTCTAGCTGCACTCTGTCGTTATTTGTTGTTCTGCATTTTCAGTTTCTTTTTCAAGATCTCAGCACTAAGGATTCAAGATCTTGTCTTTTTAATCATATATCAGTTATTGCATCAATGGCTGAAGAAGAGTCATCACCCTCATCCACAGAAAGAAACACAGAATCAACCATCCAAAGATCTACAACACAAGATTTGATTAAGGCTTTGGTCAAACCACAAAGTCAAATTATCAATGTACAACTGGATGAATCAAATTTTCTTCTCTGGAAATTTCAAATCGAAACAGAAATCAAAGGCTACGAACTGGAGGATTATCTTCATGGAACATTAATCACACCACCAAGATTTGTCACTGATAAAGATGGAAAACTAATAAGTAATCAAGAATTCATATCACATCAAAGGCAAGGCAGTTCAGCAAGTTCTTGGTTACTCTCTACAATCAGTTCTAATCTTTTGCCACAATTAATTGGATGCAAGACTGCAAATGAAATTTGGTCTACAATTGAACAAGTGTTCAATACTCAGTCAGCAGCAAAATTTATGTACTACAAGAGACAGTTGCAAAACTTAAAAAAGGATACTCTATCAATGAGAGATTACTTATCTAAGGTTAAAATGTTGTGTGATCAACTTGCTTCAGCTGATCATAAAATTTCTTATTATGAACCAATTCTGTCAATCTTAAATGGTCTAGATGAGGAATATGAGGCAGTTGTAGCAGTAATTTCTTCAAAAGAAACAGCACCCATTATTCGATATGTTCATTCTACACTTCTTGCTCATGAAGGTAGAATAGAGCAAAAGAAATCCATTGGTTCAGATTTTTCTACCAATTTCATTAGTAATAGCAGAAACAAGAATCAAGGAAAGAACTATAACACCAAAAATCAATTTAACAGTCAAAGAGGTGGCCAGACAAATAGACACTACTACAAAACATGCCATTTGCATCGGTTGTTTACCCTCCTTTTGCATCAGTTCAACATCCGATGCACATGCAACCGATGCAACAGGATTAACAGTTTTGCATCAGTTCTAAAACCAATGCAAAACGGTCCTTTTTGCATCGGTTGTTACTAAAAACTAATGCAAAATACGGTTGGTTGCTTGGACACAGCCCTCATGTTGCATCGATTGTAATGAAAACCGATGCAACAAAGGAACTTGTTGCATATGTTGTTGTTGGAAACCGATGCAAACTAATCCCTCTATTGCATCAGTTTTTTATAACAACCGGTGCAAACTAATCCATCTATTGCATCAGCTATTTATACCTGATGCAAAAAAGCCATTCTCAAAAACCAATATTACAGTACTCAAATAGACAATATATATATTATTGATTATAACAAACAATTATTGCATGCAATATTACAATCATTCAAAATTAAATTTGATAGCAAATACAAACTGAATAACATAATACCAAAATAAACATATATCAATTAGAGTGTTAATAATCTATACAAAATAATGGTTCATACATTCATTTTAGCAGCATAATTCAGATCTTTAGTACAATCATTAAGTGGTATAGTCTTAATTCAGATCTTTAATTAGTACAACCATTAAGAAATAGTATAGTGAAAACCTTAAAAACTTCATGGAATCTTGAAAACCCAAATTTTTAGGCTTCAACTCAAAACCATATGCTGCATTTCTTTTTTTGCAATGTCAACTTGAACCTGGGAAAACAAGAAATAAACATGTGAATTAGTCATGCACTACCTGCGTGTCAAAATAAAATTCTGCTGAATAGAAGAAGCAAGGCAAGTGTGTACTTATTTCAGCTGAAAAAGCATTCAAAGCGAAATAGAAGGAAGTTAACGATGTTTTTAGTAGAATACCAGTGCATATACTTTTTTATTTTATTTTATTTATTTCAACCAGTACTGTTATTTCAAAAGATAGTTTGAGTATGTATATAATTGCCTATTTTTTTCTGAATACTGGTGCATTTCATTTTGTTGTATGAAACAACTGTACAATATAAGTTTCATTCTATTTTGTTGTTTACAAGTTATTTGGGTACTAAAAATCAAATTATTTTGTATTCATCGGTGATTATATCCATCTATTTTTTCCATTATATCTTATTGTTCTGCTTGAGAATCAAACACAGCAGTACAATATGTACAATGTTTAGATTTTGCCATCCAAAATTCTCAATGTTGAAACAACACATTTTATTTCTAATTAGCTTTTTGTATCAACTCGGTGCATTTAATGGTGCGATTTTTGATTGCATTTTGATTGTGTGTTTCTTGTTTTCTACTTGCATTTGCATATACTTTTTTATACAAAAAAAGCACACGCATTTCAAAAGAATTTTTTTATTATATTCGCTATATGCTGTTATACAACTTTCATTTTACCGTTAACATTACAATTACTATTCACATACTAGTTTGCTATTTGCATACCAATTGCATCTCTCTGCTACAACTCCCCTCCCCCGTCATTCACTGCACAAATATTCCTATTGTGCACACACTCAAATACAACCACATTCATCCAATCCATTAATTCTACCTTCCTTCATTCATTCCACCACTCCAACATCTAGCACAGCAAGTAACCACCTCCACCAAAACTTCCTTCTTAGTGCTGCCTTTCACCATACATTCACATCAACATTCATATCCCTGACCATACCAACTATGCAACTCTGTGCACATACACCACTGTCCACAATTCGTCACATTTACAACTTGCTACCTAGCCACACCAGCTGCTACAACAAATTGCTGCTACAATTGTTACCACTGTCATATATCTGCACAACCCAAACCAATGCACCATTATCTATAACATTTCCACGTACATACATTCACTAACATCTGCCTCAACCAGTAACTCCTACACACTACTGCAGTTGCTTATAACCAGTCAAGACCATACACAGTGCCTTAACATCACAAACCACCCAAGCATACTTCTCTGGCGATACAACAAATCACTCCTCTGTAATTATCAAATCCATCCCCTTCGCCCCCTTATAAAAAACTGCCACTCGAGCAAATCCCCCCCCCCCCCCCGCCTTCCAGACCACATCATAACAAACTGCCATTCACATTTCAGTTCCTCTATTCACTTGCAACTACAACATCCCATACTTCATCAGTTCTTTAACCTGCTGCCTCAATTTCCTTCAATCAACACAACTGCTGCCCATAACCACTTGCCCTTCCTTCACAAGAATCCACATATATTTTCATCTTGAAACATCTTGTTGTCACCCTCATATATTTTCATCTCAAAGCACTTATATTTGCAAATTTTTTGTCTAAGGATTGAGAAAATAAGAACTATCAGCTACCTATGCTTTGACAACAATAAAAACTATCTTTTGTTGTGATGTACTGATGTCTAACATATTGTACAGTTGTTTCATAAAATCATTACAAATTAACATAATTCAGAGCTCCATCATAGTTATCTTTGATTTAAATTTACAGTTATTACATTTTGTTTCTCATGTATATATCTTCTTAACCGGTCACTCTAAAAACATATAAAACTATGAACACTTCACTTTGACCAAATCATTATTCCTCATAAGTAAGCTATAAGCACTTCAACCAGACGCTCGACATATCACCAATGCCTGGTCTGACACCAATTCCACAATATAAACGAATCTGCATTATAACATGTATGTAACATGTTATAACACAGATTCAAGAACCTCTAAGTATTAGAAGTATTTACAATATGATCAAAGTCATAGCCGGCCACACAACTTAAACATATTGGAGCAAACCCATATGCTAACCATTTTTGTTTGATGATAATAAACATATATATATATATTCATTTAAATTTATTTGTTGTTGTACTATTTTATTTTCACGGATTAAATAAATATTTGCCGAATAAAATAAATAACACATAATTTAAATTCAAACGGATATTTTATTCAAACAAATATTTATTACAACTTTGAATAGTACAAATTTGGGCTCTCACTATATATACATAATTTCGATTACAATACAAGATTGATTACATCACAATTCGATTACATTACAAATGCACCTCACCACATTTCACTCGTTCACTCGTACTTTATTTTCAACTTCATTCCAGATAGAATCCAGCATCTGAACAATCTGCAAAAATATACACTACCGCAGTAAAATTGAAAAAGAAATATTTTTATAGTATAAAATAAAATGTGGATTTTGAAAATAATATTTGCCTCAATTATTTGGGTTGTTCGTCATCATTTAATTTTTGAATTCATTATACACGAACAGCTTGTGATATGCACAGCGTATCACTGTACATGCCACAAAGCCGTGCACACCGATATATACACTTGATAAAATTACAGGGACAGGTGAGCATAGGTCAAACCCAAAAATCGGGTTCAACTCAAGTCACGACACGAGCACAAGGTCAAACCCGAGCTGTTAGCTGGATTCAAAACAGGTGCAATTCAAAATGCAAATAATTCTTGAGTGAAACAAACAATACAAGTGCAGACTATACAAAAGTGAAGACCACATGAGCTAATGAACACAGGCTCAAGCTCAACTAAATCAGATGTCCAAACTAAAAAGACTGGTGCAACTCGATACTGCAAATACCAAAGTGAAGCAAGAAGATAACAATGATACAGATGCAAGTTTCAAAAGCACATCAAAGAAACCCAGACTAATGTCACACAGCAAACCAATATGAACATCAACACAACAGTTTGAAACTGCACAAGTGACTTCATGCAAACTCAAACTCGAAGGAACAAGTCAAGCTACACAATGAGTACAAACAAGTGAAAAATGCAAACAAGTCACATATACAAGGTACAAGTCATGTAGGAGCAGTGACAACACAAGCTTAGCATGTATATGAAGACCAAATGAAGACTGCATATACATGAATCAGACCAACAGAAACTAGACCAACATCAACATGACTCAAGTAACATATGAACATGAAAGCCAATGATAAATATGCAATAGAGAGTGCAATATGTACAGTATGGCACAAAAGCTCAATCCAGTCAAATGACCAGGAAGACCAGTGCACCAGACAATGAAGATTCAGCAACTAAAACATGAAGTGTGGATATAAAATGATACAAGTGAAGTGCATAAGTATACCAGATCCAAACAACTCGACTATCATGAACACAGGAGCTACACATCAAGTATATAGGAACCAGACCATACGAAATCATGGAACAACAATTAACAGTCTTATCAAAACCAAAGGTAAATTAACAAGTTTTATCAAAGCAGCAGTTTTCGAATCAATGCTACAGGGATGAACACAAATGGCTAGAGTCGAGCATAAAGAAAAATCAACATCGTCAAACCAGAATTGAAACCGTGGTGGCCAAGAAACAGAGAATTCAACACCGTGTCAACCAAGCAAAATATATACGAATTGGAACAAGTCAGTAATCATCATCAACATCCATATGAAAATCAATGGCCGAGATAAATCAATTGACGAATTCAAACAAATGTATATGAACGAAAATATAGGGGTTCGAACCCTATATAAACAATCTACATCATCGGCAATTAGTGATCGAGTTCAAGCATTCAATCCAAAGAACAAAAGGCATAAATTACATACCGGAATCAAAGTCGAACTCAATCATCGAGAAGCAGCCGAGTGCAACTCAAGGAGACGAACGATCGACAAAGCAAACACGCGTATATCCATTCGATCGATCAACATTCAAGCGGAGGCTTCGAAGATTTTCACAAGCCCTAAGTTTGTTCAAAGAGGAAACGAAGAAGAACGCACCGCCATTATCACAAAAGAAAAGAAACAGGCCGAATAAAGGAAACGAAAAAAGGGAACGAACAAATTTACTTTAAGTTATTTAGGTCAGTTATTTAGGTCAGTTATTTAAGCTTTCTTTTGGGCTTAATATTTTAAATTAGGGTTTTTGTTATTTAAATTACTTTAAATTGTATTTTTCTTTCCAAACGAGTGTATTTTCTAGTCGTGTGACTAGGGGACAAACTACGTGGCGTAGTTTGAGAATTCGCAACTCAGTGGCTGAGTTGTGGCAGGGTTTTGAGCGTAGAGTTAGGATTAGTCAGTAGCGGGTGTCGCGAGTTTACGTGTGTAAGCGTGTGACTATCTAATTTCTAGTAGAAACCTTGGGGGCAGCATGTAGGCAGGGTTTTGCCGAAGCTGGGTAAATCTATGTGTTCTATTTTCTGCATTTACTATTCTGCTATTATCTGTGTTGATATTATTCTACTGTGATCTGTATTGAAATTAATATACACTTCCGCAATAAATTAATATAATTAATAGTATCACCCTATTGACCCCCCTCTAGGGTGAAATCGATCCTACATTACCTTGCTACAAATTATATAAAAAAGAGACAAAGCTTTGTAATAACATGTCTAACATGTTTAGGCAATATACCTCTAATTTCAACAGGTAATAAATGTTGCATTAACACATGGCAATCATGAGACTTCATACCGGTCAATTTCAAATCCTTAACTGATACACGACTGCTAATGTTTGAAGAATAACCTGTTGGAAACTTCACACCACGAAGATACTCACATAAACTAGTTTTCTCTTTTTTGGACAATGTATAACATGCGGGGGGAAAATAGGTACGTTTACCTTTCTGCACCGGTGCTAACTCCTTCCGGATACCCATTTTCAACATATCTTGCCTAGCTTTCTCACCATCCTTTGTCTTACCAGGTATATTCAAGAGTGTCACAACGATACTGTCGCAAACATTTTTTTCTATATGCATTACATCTAGACAATGTCTAACTTGTAAATGTCTCCAATACGGAAGTTCCCAAAATATAGATTTCTTCTTCCACGAGCCTTCTAAAAGAGGAAATACTTTGCCAAATGCATTTTCAATATCCTTGACCCATTCGTAAACATCATTTCCTGTTAATGGCAAACGAGCAACTCCATTCTCTATCTCCCCATTAAAAGGCTTCTTCTTTTTACGGTAAGGATGATTAGGAGGGAGAAATCTACAATGATGCATATACACATTTTTTTGCAATAATGTAAACACTCAACAACCATATCATCTTGAGAAATTGGGCATGCTTTGGCACCTTTTGTACTATAGCCAGACAAGTTACCATACGTAGGAAAATCATTTATGGTACAAAAAATCATGGCGTGCAATGTAAAATTACTTTGACTATATGAGTCAAACACACGCACACCTTTATCCCATAGAAGTTTTAGATCATCAATAAGAGGAGTTAGGTAAACATCGATGCCGTTTCCTAGTTGTCGTGGTCCAGAGATTAAAAGAGACAACATGATATACTTGCGCTTCATACTCAAATGAGGTGGAAGATTGTAAATCACCAAAAGAACAGGCCAAGTACTATGTTGACTACTTAAGTTGACAAATGGATTTATGCCATCGGTGCAAAGACCAAGTCTGAGATTTCTAATTTCTTTACCAAAATCAGGATACATTGTATCAATGTTTCTCCACTGTGGAGAATAAGCTGGATGCCTCAATAATCCATCATTTTTCCTCACATCTGCATGCCACCTTAAGTTTTTTGCATTTTCTTTATTTGCAAATAAACGTTTAAACCTTGGTATAATTGGCAAATACCACAAGACTTTTGTTGGAGGCCATTTCTTATCTGGGTCATTGTGAACATTCCCTCGCGACTTGTAATGAGATAATCCACACTTGGGACACTCGTGCAAGTTCTCATATTCATTTCGATACAATATACAATTATTTGGACATGCATGTATCTTTTTATATCCTATACCAATTGGGCACATAATTTTCTTTGCCTCATAGTTAGAAGTTGGAAGCTCATTACCTTCCGGAAGCATGTCATTCAAAAGTTCCAACAAAGATGTAAAACTTTTATCACTCCACCCATGCTTTGCTTTTAAATTGAAAAGCTTGAGCACATCAGACAATATTGTGAACTTAGCACAATTAGGAAACAAAGGCTTCTCTGCATCAATTAATATTCTTTCATACAACTTTGGCTCTTCCATCAAATGTTCTTCAGCATCACGAAACATCTCATGAACACAATCATTCTCATCATTCGCCTCATTATTCATGTTATCTTCTCGGTCATTCTCATCATTCTCATGATTATTCGAACTAGCTCTACTAAGTATACTTTCACCATGCCATATCCACCGCGTATAATTTTGCTTAAACCCATAATCGATTATGTGATCTCTAATCTGATCTATGCTACGAAGTCTCCTCTTATTTTTGCAGTGTCTATAAGGACAAAAAATAGTTTCTTCCCCTCTTCTTAATTGATCATTCAGTGCACAATTGATGAACTCTTCAATTTTGTTTAGGAACTCATCATCGTTACGTTTTACGTTGTACATCCAACTACGATCCATATGCAAATGCTAGAGACACACTACATAAGCAAAAAAACATTGGATAAGTCTAGCAAGAATTGAAATAATATGTTTGTTGAGGCTATAACTGGACTCTATATGATATTTGGTTTATTTAATCCTGCATCCTTTATATTTATGCAAATAGTTTGTTAAACTTGAAACTAAATTCTTTTATGCTTATTCTATTATTTTGCTGACTTCATATCTTGAGCAATGATGCATAAAATAACCAACGTCTTCGGTAATGCTAATGATCCATATATGGAGAAGTTTAATAGCATACCATCACATTTAGCTGGGACATGGGGACATGCTAATCATCCACATACATCTGGATCTTAAGCTATTGTAGTGCTTGAACCTTTAAAGAGTTCTTTATTGTATTCTAAACTATGATAGTAGAATTAATGTCCAGTCTTCGTACTTATCTTTGTTGCACCATACAAGTGGGAACATAATCATAAGACAGTTGGACATAAACTTAAAGTGTCAGAACAGAAACAAATATCTAATTCCATCTTCTTTTGTTCTTTTCTAGGGTACAAAAATTGAACGTAAGCCCATTCTCATGCCCTGTTTTCATTAATTTTCTTCGCAGACCAGACTATTTCATCTATAGCCCGAAAGATTTGAACTAATTTTAACGTTACTACGTTGTTGTTGTTCATCTTAATTGTAGTAATTGTCAAGAGATCTGACTATAGGTTTTACAACCATCCTTTTAAAAAATAAGAGTACAGTACTTGTACAATTCTACGAAAATCTTAACACACTTACAAATCAAATCATTACCATATAGTTTATCACAATCATATCCCCTTAATTATCCACATTACTTGTTTAAATTTTAATTATAAGTCCGTAATACGATAACTTTTTTCTAACACATGAAATTCACTGTATCCAGAGGTACATATATTTCAGGAATTAAATCTTCCAACGGCATAATTTGGTCTACTTCTCATGTCTTGAAATTGTTTTTTTTTACAAATGCGCTTTGTTCTAAAAATTAGTGAGTTGTATGGTATGGTCTTCGCATACACCACTGGCATAAAACATATCAGATGGCAATCATATAAAAAGATGACAATGATATGAAATTCGTTAGATTATTTGGGCCATTGCGAAAATAATTTATGTATCAAAGATATAATATTAATAATTATGTGGCCATTGCTAAATTTTCAAACATATCCTGGCCTAAAGAGCACCTAATTATATTCTTTACAACTGGGTTTGTTTGATAAATATTTTTCATGATTAATTCTTCTCAAGTAACATAATGTTTTGAAAAATTAGATAGGACCCCTTAATTTTCACTATAATTATACATTGAGATGATGTCTGTAATATCAGCATGAAAGGAGAGAACATTGGAAAATGGTTCAAACCTGGCAAGTTAAAATCCTTATTAATCTTTAGCAGAAGCATCCTACGTACATTGTTCTTCTACATGTAATTATCTTTCCCTTGAACCTTGGAAAATTTAAACGTCTGTTCACACATTCATGTGTTAGACCTTGTCCGTATGGGTTGAGCACATGCATAGTATATAACTAATCTGAAACTGGCTCTTGAATTAAGAATGCATAAAGATTGACAAAGGAAGTTTTATATACATTAAAGTTAGAAGAAATTTCAGTAAGGTAACTGAATCTGATGCATGTAGTTTCATATATGACATTCATCTATTTGTTTAGAGATAACTAATATATCTAATATCTATGTAGAACGAAAGGAGAAACCTGGGAGAATTTTGAACTTTATCTGTGTGCTTAACTGCTTATATGTTGACAACTTGTTAGCTGATTTTGAAACATCTAGAATACGTGTAAATGGGAATATTGGATAGTTTTGATCATGTTGTGCATTTGACCCAGTAAATAATGTGGAGTAGCTAAAATGCTTCATATCTATGTAATATACAGATACAATTTTAGCTAAAGTTTAAGAAAAAAGGTTGCATGTTCACATCATAACAAAAGCCTTCTCTATTTTCCGGAGCTAATCACATGAACATACCAACTGGTTTGTTTGATAGGAGCTATAAAACAGACGCAAAACCCAATTTTTTGGGAGCATTGGCCGGATTTAGCTTTAAAAAAATTCCTTTTCTTCTTGCGGTATAGTTTTAGTTTATAGTTTGTTCATTTTTATTAGATCAGAGCTATACATATCATTATAACTTTATTCTCATTGTTTCTTCAACTAAGAGTAGAAATGGCTTCTAAACCACCCACTTTTATAACTACAGTAATGATCATCCTATGTTTATTCTCAATGTGTTTATATTCAGATGATATAATCTCAACAATTGCTGTCGATGGTTGCAACTCAGAAACATATAATGAAGGAGATGTATTCAAATATCAAGCTTAACAGAAATATCGAGCTTAATGGAAATATCATCCTATGTGTAAGTCTCCTAATTAAGATGTACAATGTTAATGAAAACAATAAAAAATATCGAGCTTAACGGAAATGATCAAATATGCTAATGATGAATGAAACAACTATGATGTTGGCATCTGACAATACAAAACAGTTAGTGACAACATAATATGGTATTTCATAGTATATGAAACACACTAAGGATAACATCCCATTGTTTATTAGGAATCAGAACAGTTTAGGCCAAAGATGTCGATTATTATCAGACATGGATGGATAACGACATGAATGGATAATGGCAGGTTCGATCTCAATTAATAAAACTTTCAAAATTTGATGTTCATAAATCAAAATCCTAATATCCAGCTCAACTTTTAACCTTTCAAAATGAGATGTTCGTACATCGAAATCATAGTAATATACTCAGAAGTTTCACCACATATATATAGGGATGTTTAAGCGGTGTTCATTGCCATTCACTAAACTAGAAGTAAATTACTTTCAGACACACAAATTATAATTTCAAAACCATCCCATCAAGGCCAATTAAAAAATACTTAAAAATTCCTATATGATAAATTACAATTAACTCAAAAATCAATCCAGCAAGCAAATCATCGTTAGCATTAGAAAACCATTTATAGTATCAATTATGAACAGGTGTAAAATGCATAATCACTAGCAATATGCTACAAAGTTTCTTTGTCCTCATTTCATTATATAACGTCTTCAAGATACTAACTAGCAGAGGAAGAATCATCATCATCATCAAGGGGAGAAGAAAGAATAGGGTGAAGTAGAGGGAAGAGGGAGGAGGGAGGAGGGAGTGCTGTCAAAAGAAGAGCAGACTCTGGAAAACTATCATTGCGCCATAAATTGTAAACTAGAGATCTATGTGTTTGTCATTGTTACTAATTATTGGATATGGAGTTTGAGATTCTGCGTTAATTAGATTTCTTTTTTTTTGAATCACTCAGCAAATGTTAGTGAAATCACTCAACACTACTAATCTTAAAATCACTCAACAAGACCAAGTTAAAACTTGATTTAAAAGTGAATCATTTTACTCCATAAAAAGATAACAATAAACATAAACCAATCTCTTTTATCTTTTCATTTTACATTCTGGTGTTCGCTAGCTTACAATCATTCATTATTCAAAACATCAAAGGCAACAATATATTCATTTTATACCTGAAAAATCAATCCAGCAAGCAAATACTTCCACTTCTCCACAAGAATTTTCTACTCTACAGTAGTCTCCACAAAAAACTCAAAATTGATCGCTTAACGGTGATTTGGTAGGCCAAATCTAATCCGCGAAATAACTTTTGATCGCTTAACGGTGAAAATCAATTTCTAAGGTTTTTTTTGTTTTGAAGCAGGCGAAATATTTTTATGGGAAACGAATGGGAAAATAAGCGGCGAAAAAAATGGAATGGCGGGAATTAATGGGTGAGCAACGAAAGTGGTTTAATAACCTAAATAATTTGAAATTGCATCGCCTTCGCTAGTGAACCGATGCGAAAATGATTATTTTGGATGCAAATTAATGTAGTTGCATCGGTTGACTTTAAAACCAATGCGACTAAAACTATTTGCATCGATGTATTTTCTTCGGTTGTTGGTGACAACTGATGCAAATTTGATTTTTTATTACCTATTGCTTTCCACATACCAATTGCACCGGTTATTAAGACAGAACTGAAGCAAATAGTTCTATTTGCATCAGTTTTTACTTCAACCGATTCAAATGAGGCGAAGCAATATGCATTTTTTGTACTAGTGAGAACCAGAGGAAGGGGTGGCAGACAGAATAACAACAATAGAATCAGGTGTCAGATATGTGAGAAATATGGTCATATTGCAAGTAAATGGTATTTCAGATTTGATGGCAATTATGTGCCACAACAACAAAACAATGCGAGAAACTACCAACCAAATGCTAACATGGTTAACACTCAACAAGATCAAAGAAGTCATTCAAAAAACACAAACTGTGATGCAGCCAAACTTGAAGATATTCATGATGAATGCTGGTATCCAGATTCAGGAGCTACAAATCATGTGACAAATGACTTGAACAATCTAAACTTGGGAAGCAAAAAGTACAAAGGTACATATTCTATGCATATGGGTGATGGTAAATCTATTAGAATTACACACACTGGAAATGCAAGTTTTATTGGCAAGAAACAACTTTATCTTAACAATCTCTTAAGAGTCCCATTGATAAGAAAAAATTTACTAAGTGTATCCCAATTTGCAAAAGATAACAATGTATTTTTTGAGTTTTATCCAAAATATTGTCTAGTTAAAGATATTCTCACAAAAGAAATTTTGTTGTAGGGTAAAGAATTTAGAGGATTGTACAAATTCAATGTAGCTAAATCAAAAAATTCTGGATTTAAGGGAAAATGCTATAATATTTCTGAAATCAAACATGAAAATGACTGTAAGACTTTTGATGTATGGCATTATAAACTAGGCCATCCAAATGTAAATATTGTTAAGCATGTGTTGAATAATAATGCAATTTCTTTTAAGAAGATTTCCTTACCATATGTTTGTACATACTGTCAAATGGGAAAGAGCCATAAACTTACCTTTCCAGACTCATAAACTGAATATAATAAACCTCTAGAATTAATTGTCATAGATTTATGGGGACCAGCACCAATCAATACTGATTATGGATACAAATATTATGTTTCATTTGTTGATGCTTATTCTAGATATGTATGGATTTATTTTCTGAAATCAAAATCTGAAACTTATAAGGCAGTTCTGCAATTTATAGTTCAGGTTGAAAATCAAACAGGTTGTAATGTAAAAACCATACAAACTGATGGTGGAACAGAGTTCCACCCTCTTAAAGAATTTTTCTCAAAAAGGGGAATAATTCATAGAACAACTTGTCCATACACATCTGAACAGAATGGTCTTGTTGAGAGGAAACATAGACAAATAGTTGAAACTGGCCGTACTTTACTTGCTCAAGCATCATTACCACTAAAGTTTTAGCCTGATGCTTTTTCAACATCTGTGTACTTAATTAATAGGCTGCCAACAAAGGTCTTAGATTTTAAAAGTCCTATAGAAAAGTTACAGGGAATTAAACCATATTATCAAAGTTTAAAAGTGTTTGGTTGTCTATGTTCCTCATCTAAGACCTTATAACAAACATAAACTAAACTTCAAATCATCACCATGCACATTCTTGGGCTATGCCACAAACAAAAAGGGGTACAAGTGTTTAGATAATAAGGGAAATTTTTTTATATCAAGACATGTTGTATTTAATGAAAATGTGTTTCCTTTTAGCAAGACAGAAATAAAGACATCACAGAAAATATACAATCCAAGTCTCAATACATGAGCTACCAGAATACTCTGAGATTACTATCCAATCTCATACAAAGGTGAGGCAAAATGCTCAACACACTAACTCAACTGAAGAAGGTCATGGCTCACAACCCATAGTGATCCGAAATAAACCAGGTTATGAGCAGTCAAAATCTGAAACTCAAATTCAAGATACACAGCATGATGCAGATATTCAATTAGGCAGTCATCAATCATTAGATGATTCACAATCATCTAATGATGATGAAGCCACAGTTAGAAGCAGTGATCAACAACCTGCAATAACTGGATATCACATGATAACAAGGGCTAAAAGTGGAATATTCAAGCCAAAAACTTATAATGCTGCCAAAGAAATCAAAGAACCAGGCACTTATTTTGAAGCTGTACAAAATGAAAAATGGAAAACAACAATGAAAGAAGAGTATGATGCATTAATAAGAAAGAAGACCTGGACTTTGGTTTCTTTGCCATCCAATAAAAATGTTGTTGGATGCAAATGGACATACAAAATAAAGAAAAACTTCGATGGTTCAATCTCCAAGTACAAGGCAAGTCTTGTAGCAAAAGTTTATTCACAACAAAATGGTTTTGATTTCAATGAGACATTTTCACCTGTTGTGAAACCTTCTACTATCAGAATAGTTCTTACTATTGCCTTAAGTAGAGATTGGGCCATCAAACAACTTGATGTAAATAATGCCTTTTTAAATGGTACTTTGCAGGAAGAAGTTTACATGGAGCAACCACAAGGATTCAGACAAAGAGGCAATGAAAAACTTGTGTGCAAGCTAAACAAAGCAATTTATGGACTCAAACAAGCACCCGGAGTTTGGTTTGACAAACTGAAGTCAACCTTAATCAGCTTTGGATATTCACCGACTAAATCCGACAACTCTTTATTTACAAAATTTAGTAAGCTTGAAGTTCCATATGTACTAATATATGTTGATGATTTTATTATTACAGGCAGTAGTGATGCAGAAATCATCAAGCTTACTGAACATCTAGATAAAGAGTTCTCAATTAAAGATCTAGGGTGCTTAAATTATTTTCTGGGAATTGAAGTCAAAAGAATGTCCAGCACAATGATTCAACTAAGCCAAGAAAAATACATCTCAGAAATTCTTGTTAGAGCAAAAATGGACAAGGCAAATGAATTATCTACACCCATGGCAAGCAACTTACACTTATCCAGAAATAAAGGTGAAGCAATACATAATAGCTAACATTACAGAAGCATTGTTGGAGCATTGCAATATGCAACAATCACAAGACCAGAAATTGCCTTTAGTGTAAATAAAGTCAGTCAATTTATGCAAAACCCACTGGATGAGCATTTGAAAGCAGTAAAGAGAATTCTAAGATACTTAAAAGGCAGAATGAAACATGGACTGATCTTAGAGTCATGCAAGAATATAAACATCAATGGAGATGAAGATGCAGATTGGGCTATAGATCCTGATGACAGAAGATCCACAACAGGATACTGTATATTCTTAGGCAAAAACCCTATATCATGGTGCTCAAAAAAACAACCAACTGTATCTAGACCTAGCACAAAAGCAGAATATAGAAGTGTGGCAAATGCTACTGTGGAAATAATCTGGGTAAATTCACTTTTGAGTGAACTTAATGTCAAAACTGACAATAAAGCTATAATTTGATGTGATAATCTTAGCACTATTGTACTCAGTGCAAACCCAGTTCTACACAGTAGAACTAAACATATGGAGATTGACCTTTACTTTGTTAGAGAGCAAGTTACCAGCAGTAAATTGAATGTAAATCATATACCTGCATCTTACCAAATTGCAGACATATTGACAAAGCCGCTATCTAAAAAGAACTTACTACTATTCAAGCAGAAGCTCAAAGTCAGCGCTGCTAACAATGATCATCAACCTTGAAGCAACTTCATCTGAGCTAAAGCTCGAAGCTCATCAAATCAAAATCTGAAATATCAAGTTTCATAAATCTGCTTCCTACTACTCAAGTAGAAGCTCTAGGTCAGCACTGTTAAAGACAATCATCAATCTTGAAGCAACCTCATCTGAGCTAAAGCTCGAAGTTCATTAAATCGAGACCTGAATATCAAGCTTCATAGATCTGGAGTGCGTTATTCAACAAATCTATATTAAGGAAATCCGAGTCAGTAAATATTCTTAAGAAAAGTATTACTGATCATAATTATCTATTTGAAAATATGAAGTAAAAGTCTTACCAGATCCGATGCAATAACTGAAAGCAACTAGATACTCAGATCTAATCTTCATTTTCATCGAGATCTAATCCCAAAAAATAAATCGCATCGAAATTAGCAGTTTTCCGAAGAAACATCTTCAGATTTTTAAAAAATTGAAGATCTTCAACTTATTTGTGATTATTCATATTTGAAGTAAAACTCTGTCTGGTTGAAGAAATTTTTTGAAGGAAAATAAAGTCGACGGTGCCATTATTTCTCTTCTCTGCAAACCCTAGATCTGATATAGGGTTTGAGGGGGAAAAATAAAAGTATTTGCTTCTGCAGAGTATACAAAGATGCGGTAGAGAATACAAACACAATATAGATGGGGTTCAGCCCACCAACAATTATTCAAGCCCATCAACCAATATGCCTCCATATCATATAAATACACTGTTGTATCAGATTTGTAATGTATCTTTTCATTTTTTTTATTATTGTAACAGTATCTGTGAATTCAATATCAGACTGAAATCAATAAAATCATTTCTTTCAAATTCTTTCTCGAAGTCAATTGGCACAAACGAATCAAAAAAATGATTACCTAAACATCGAAATTAACATGCTCTTGGATCAGCCCGAAATGAATTTGAGCAGCCATGACTATCTTTGTAAGTACATATCTCATCCAATGAGTTCCTAAACCAGACATGGAACTTGTATAACTACAACACAACTAAAAAGTGTCATGCCAAAATTGTTATAGTTAGTGAAAGTAACAATATGAATTATCCGGATAGTGGCATTTCCTCAAGAAAGCAAGGCTATCTTCGGTCACAAATTTTAATACAGGTTGGAAGTATAATTAGAGGTTGGAATTATTAGGAGAAAGACGAGTAAAATTAAATGTGAAGTACAGTGATCGTAGAATGCAAGTTTATATCGGGAACAGTTAGCGATTTGTGTTTTTGGCAACAGCATAGAACATCATAATGAGATGTTTGTGCATGGAAGATGAGTAAAGCAAACACTAATTTTAGATACCTTACCTTAAACAGCATGATAGCCAGATCAATATAAAGTATACATGATTTCCCAAACGACCTCTGAAAATGTTGCAGTATAGCCTCGATTAAAGGCAAACTATGAATGGCATCTTCTATTACTTGATCATTAGTTAAGTAAAGGCCAACAATCTAAACACAACTTTGCCTCTCAAAAGCCATAGAGATAGCATTTATCTGCTTAATGAAAAGGTGAAATTATATAAGCTTTAAGTGACTACAAAGACAACCCATGGATTAGAAGCAGAGAATGCAGCGTTTATTGAATCGCTTATCTCTGGCCAGTACCCTTTACCAACAAAAATGTTTATATTAGTTGAAAAATGTATTCATTAAGCTAAGGTACTAAGAAAGGTACATGGAGTAGAATAAAGAACTTACCTGATCTAAATTATCACTTGAAAATTTCATGAATGCAAGATCTCAGCCTGAAATCATATTGGAAACATTAGCATTAGCATACGTGAAAAAATAGATAAACATTTCATATTGAACGGGTCAATTTTATTTACTTCAAAATGTAACCTTGAAAAACTAACCCTAATTCATAGGAAGAAAGTTATTTGAAGCAGACATTTTTATATTGCATAAGAGTAGTAACAAAGAAAATTTAAATGTAGAAAATATTCTTAATATGTAAAAGTAGGCCTGGTACGGTTGAATTGCTAAACCGTTCAACCGTACCAACCGTTTATTCGGTTACCATGTATAACAGTAACGGTTACGGTAATGGTTGAAGAATTTGAAAATCACGGTTAATCATACTAACCATACATGATTGTTTTATGTAATATTGAACATTAAATTATAAAAATTAGTAATTTAAGTAAAAGAATAGTTTGTATATTAATAATATGTGCCTTAATGAACTAATAACATGTGCAAGCATATTGGTCGGTTTATAAAGAAATAAAAAAATTTGCAAAAAACAGGTGGAACAATATCAATTTATCATCAATAATGCATATAATTGAAAATATATGTACGACATGCTTCAAAATAGAAAATACGACGGTTAACCATCAATGACGGTTGCGATAACGGTTATAAGATTATAACTGTCAACAACGGTTACGATTATGGTTGGTGGTAATAACGACGGTCAGCGCAACCGTAACACCCCTATGTAAAAGCATGCATGCATGCCTCAAAGGTTTAAACATGTTTAACAAATTTGAGCCTGCGTTAATTTTAAATCTTCCAAAAAAAAGCATCACTAACCGGCAAACAAATGTTCCTTTAAACAAACTATGGTTCTGTCTTGAATCTCCATCACCAGTTTTGAAACTTCTAATTTTGTTCCAACCAGTAAAATAATTTGTATTATTCAAACTTAATAAAATTTGGTCTCGGTAGGAAAGAAACTACTTGAATACTCATGTTCAGACTAAATTATTACCTGTATAATCATAACAAAACAACAAGATTAACAAAAAAGGAAAATAAAACTTACATTTTATCAGCTTTCTAATTGGTATGGGATCTAATTCCTACCAAAATGAATTTGAGTGCGATAGACTACAACAATATAGAAAGGGTCATATAGATACATTATAATAAATAAGAACTGAATGAAAACAAAAGCTATAGAAGCCAATAGCCGATATGCAATGGACCATCGATAACAGCTAATAACGATAGTAGACGTAACCGAAAGATGGATCCACCGGTTAACCTCAGGAAATGAAAATGAAAGGACGTAGAAAATGAAAGGACGTAGAGATTTAAGCAGAGTTTTCATGGAAAATGAAAATGAAAGGACGTAGAGATTTAAGCAGAGTCTTGAAGATTGCTACCAGGGACTTTAACAATATTCTATGATTCTATACATTATACCATAGCCTTGAAATCTTCATATCTTGATCTTTATACTCATGGGTCTTCATGTCTAGTTCTTGAGCCTATATACTATGCGGTCTTCAATTCAAAACCTATATAATATCCTGCACTATATACTATATAACTTGACAAAGTCATTAGTATCCATATTTCAAATGAATGTATATTTGTTACCAAGGTTGTTATCATCCGAATCAATATCTGAGGTATTAAAACCTGAAACCACATAAGAAAAGGTATCCAACTCACGATTTGGAGTTGGTGGCAATGGGATTCGCTTTGAAGATGTTGAGGCATTATTTGCTTGGAGAGAGGTTCAAGTTGTATACGGATCACAAGTCGTTGAAGTATTTATTCTCCAAGAATGACCTTAAACTTCGACGGCAGCAATGGTAAGAGTTCCTAGCCTCCTATGACTTTGACATTTTCTATACTCCTGGTAAGGGAAATGCAATCGCTTGTGCATTGAGTATGAGACATGGTAGCTTGGGAGCGATGTTCCTAGAGTTGAAGAAGTTGGAGTTTATCACTGGCTATGATTTTAGGCCTCGATGTGAGCTGGAGTCGGAAGTGCTGGCTAGCCTAATGATCAGACCTACCTTGATTGAGTGGTGGTACTAGTTAGATGCAATATACTAGACTAGCCGAGATCATGACAAAGATAGAGGAGGGGTAGAGGCTAAGAAGATGAAGCAATACGGGCTCGACCATGATGGTTGGCTCCGCAAGGACGAGAGATTGTTTGTTCCTAATGTCGATGGGTTAAGGGAAGAGGTGCGATGAGAGTGCCATCATTCGAGATTGTCTCTACATCCCGATGGAAATAAAATGTACTATAATATGAGGCAGACATTTTATTGGGAAGAGATGAAGAAAGATGTTACGACATTCGTCTCGAAGTGTATGAACTGTCAGTTGGTGAAGGTAGAGCAGAAGAAGTCAAGCGGTTTGTTGTAGCCGCTCGAGATTCCTGAGTGGGAATGGGAACAAGTTTCGATGGATTTCATCGATGGATTACCGATGACCAGAGGAGGGTACGATAGCATTTGGGTCATAGTTGATAGTTTGATCAAGAGTGCTCAATTCATACCCATCAACTCGAATGGCATCCAAATTGGTCGAGTTGTATGTGAAGAGGGTCATGTAATTCCATGGAATGCCAAAGAGTATTATGAGCGATCGAGATCCTTTATTCACTAGTAGGTTTGGGAAGAGCTTGCAAGAGGCATTGGGGAAATAGCTGCATCTTAATGCAGCTTATCACCCACAAATAGGTGAGAAGACTGAGAGGGTGAATTGTATCTTGGAGGATCTCTTCCGAGCTTGCATTCTCGATTTTGCTGGCTCGTGGGATGATCATTTAAACTTAGTAAAGTTTACATAAAACAACAGTTATTAGTCCAGCACCGATATGGCACCATTTGAGGCATTATATTGTCGACCGTGCAACACTCCATCATGTTGGTTGGAACTGAGTGAGAAACTGATACTTAGACTAGATATGATTAGAGAGACTTCAAAGAAGATCGAGATCATTCAGTAATGAATGAAAGCTGTTTAGGACAGACAGAAGAGCTACACTGATAGGAGGAGATGTGACTTAAAATTCTCCATCAACGATATGTGTTTGCCAAGTTCTCTCCATAGAAGAATGTTGTTCGATTCAGTACTAAGGGGAAGTTGGCGTCAAGATTCATGGTCCTTTTCCGATACTTGAGAGGACTAGGGACCAAGCTTACAGAGTCGACTTACCTTAGACGATGGCGGACGTGCACAACGTGTTCCATATCTCTCACTTTTGGAAGTTTGTGTATATCTCATTCATGATAGTTGAACCGAATCAGCTTGATGGTATCGAGATTGAAGCAGAAGCTTCGAGACCTCATAGGCTTATTTGTATCTTTGGACGTGATATGAAGCTGCTTAGGAGAAAGATAGTGTTGTTGATAAAGGAACCGTGGAGTGAGAGCGGGGGCGATTGTACTTGAGGGACCGAGGAGAGCTTAAGGACAGCTTATCCGGAGCTCTTTACTTGATGTGACTTCTGTTTATCGCGTTTACTTTCACTTTTGATATCATATAAGGTGGTTTAGTATCTTGCATGCTAGGGTAGGTGACAAGGTGTAGATATCATTTCTACTTTTGTGTGCATATTTGATGTTTGATAGGTTTGCGAATGGATGTTAGGCATGCGGGGTAGCTATGCTCGATTTCTTGTTTGTATTGGGGATTTCGGAGCCAAAATTCCTAAAAGGGGGAGAGTGTAACGACCCGTTTTTAAGTAGCGAAAATCATAAGATATTATTTTTAAATTCACATAAGGTCATATGACTTTATAACTTTGAAAAATGCCAATTAGTGACATTCACTCTCTTTAGAATTTTTCCAAACGATTTTACACCTAAAAACTTGCAGTGGCTATAAATTTTGATAGAAGCTGAATTAGCATTCGAGATCACTTCCATTAGAAAGATACGACAGTTTTCCTTTCCGTAGAATGGTCATAATAGCATCTTGGACTTTCTGGCTAGAAGATATGGATGTTTAAAGTTTGATAGTTTTTGAAGCAAATTAGTGGGTAATTAGTGAATTTGAGGAGAGGCCCAACAACCCATTTCGGGTTTGGAGGCTATATTAGCTGAAATAAACATCCTCAAATCATTTCTACCTTCTCCCAGATAAATCTAAGCCTCCATTAGCTCATTCTTTACCCAAAACCTTCTCTTTTCTTCTTCAAATCAAGTTTAAATCATAGACTATGGGTTTATTAACAAGGGGATTCATTAGAGATCTTCAAATCTACATTTTTGGGGAGAAAAAAAATCATATTTTGGATGTTGATTTTCGAATTTGCCTCGATTTGAGTGCAAAATTTGGATTTTGGAAGTTTTGGTGAGTGATTTATAATCGCACACCTTATTGTACATGTGTGTGTGTGTCTATATATATATAAATATATATATATAAGTTTTAATATGTTTTGGATCCATTTTTGAAGTTAAAATTAAGTATTAATATTGTTTTAAAACCCAACATGAAGTAAAAACGTGAATAGAATGGATTTTTAGTATCTTAGACATGTTATTTGGATATGTGGTTGCCTTGATAGATGTTAGGCTATGTTGTATACATCTTGTATGTTGGTTGCTATGATTGATTGTGTGATTTGCATGTTCGAATGTTGTTTGGTGTACGTATGATATTTTTTGTATGCTTGTATGGTTGAATGCGCTCATTGGAGAAAATTAGAGGTCAGAACCGGAAAATCGGACTTCGACGAATTGGCTCTAGAGCATTTGAAGTCATATCATTGCATAGGCGATGCATGAGGGTCGAAGTGGTGAGTGTAGCGATGGAATTGATGCGATGTTGATGTGTTGAAGGAGCTACTAGTTTTGGTTCGGTGAAGCTTGGTTCGGTATGATTTGGTCCGATGGTTGGCCTTAGGAAAGGGAAGTATTGGTTCAGATCTATGTTGGCTCGGCAGTGAAAGGCCGGACATAAATTCTTGTCTAGTAGGAGCTTGGCTCAACAAGGGAAAGACCGAATAAGAAATCATGTCCGATAGCTAATTTGTTCGGTAGTTGTTGATTCGACAAAGAAGGAACGGATAGGAAATCCTGCCTGGTGGTTGTTTAGTTCAGTGATGAGGAGCCGAATAAGAAATGATGTTCGGTGGCTTTGGTTCGGTTGTAGGAGGGGGCCCGGACAAAATGTGGAATGGAGTTTGTAGGGTGTTGGCATCGAAGTTGGCATGGAGGAGCTTTGAGACAATACGTGGGGTTTGCTTAGTGGTTTTGGGAGCTAGTTTGGAGCAGGGATGGATGACTCCGGGATAGATCAAGACGACCTTAAAGTGACAATCAATGAAGTGCGATGACTTTGACAACTCGATATGGTGAGTGACTATGGCATCTGATGATGGACGGCATGGACGAGTTTTGCGTGATAGCTCGTAGAGTAGAACATGAGGTTGTGATGCTCGTGAGTAGGATATGGTAGCATGCGTGTACCCATGTGTTTTGGATGTTTGTGTGTGTCTCGTCCTTAGCCATCTGCATGGGCATGAGTCAAGCATCTGTGAGGTAATTTTGCTATCGGTACGTATGCTTAGTGATCGATGGATGACTGTGTGCTTGTAATGCTCATTGTTGGTATATTGATACCCACAAAACGCATTATACAGGTATATTGGATGCAAGAGGTGTAGGACGGTCGTCACGCCTTCGTTAGAAATTTTTGAGCTGTTGTAAATTCTATGTGGCATGTTACGTCAATATAAGGTTGAATATTTCTATTTCTCATGTATCATTTAAATAACTTTTTGGCATAACAATGACAGGATCTCACGATTCTGAATTCACTGTCACTACATGGTAACTTGTTTATGAACTAATGTGCTAAGATATTAAACAATCATCTTACCACAGCAGCTAGCATGATTATATTCTAAACATTTACATTATTTGAATTACATTGATTTGCATTGGTAACAATGCAAATTTCTCACCTTTCAGATAGTGTTTACCCTTTAACTATCTTCATATTTTTAACTTCCTTAATTGACCCACATATCAAAACATTTTTATATGTTATTTCTATAAATAGAAGGATGCAAATAAAATGAACCGTCCACACTTGCATGTATATATTTCATTTCTTTTTCCATATATAACATACTTACATGTTTCACTTTTACTCTTCACACTTTGTTAATCTTACCCACAATCATACGATTCTTTGCTCCCTTTCTTTATCAATAGGAAAAAGGTAGTTTTTTGTTTATTTTCAAAAACTTGTTCGTTATAAAATTTCTCAATGTATAAGGTTAAAAGTTAGCTTCTAGTAATTTTCTTCTAGCAGTGTTAGCCTTTATTCTCACACTATTACTTTAGAAGATTCTCCTTTTGTTGGCTTTAGTCTTTCATATTCAATTTTGACTATTCCAGTTTAAAGTTGCACCTTCGTAGTTTGTCCATGATATGTAAAGCTCTGATATATGAGTTGCTAGAGATTGTATTTACCGTGATGTGAACATTTTTGATTTTCTTTCAGTGTTCCTAAGATGACTTCTTCAAAACTCTAATCAAAATGAATAATTCCAACAAAATAACAAATTCAAAATAAATAAATCAAGTAAAATTATCAACTATTTTAAAATTCAATCAAATATAAAAACCCACCCACGGCCCTCACTGAATAAAAGAAATTACATGCATAATTATCATCTTAACCAAAGACTGAAGTCGGAAAACGTAACAAAAATCCAAACCCTGAACACATAAATATGGTAAAGTTTAGGTATACATAAGAATTTTGGAGTTATTAACCAAAATATACATACTCAAATCCATGTTTATAGGGATAGAAACAAACAATTGAACAATGCAAGTAAACTTGATGCAAAATCAAAGGAGAAAGCAATAAATGCACGTGCATGTGTGCGCGCAAAAGCTTTTGTTTATATATTGCTGCATAAATTAAACAAAAGCTTACTTAACATAAAAATGTAGAAATTTTCTAAAGTTGTGACAACTTTTTAACTCTATATTTTATAAAGCAAGCAAATGGGTACGAAGAAATAAAAGTATTTGCTTCTGCAGAGTATACAAAGATGCAGTAGAGAATACAAACATAATATTGATGCGGGTGCAGCCCACCAACAATTATTCAAGCCCATCAACCAATATGCCTCCATATCATATAAATACACTGTTGTATCAGATTTGTAATGTATCTTTTCATTTTTTGATTATTGTAACAAAGTATCTGTGAATTCAATATCAGATTGAAATCAATAAAATCATTTCTTTTAAATTCTTTCTTGGTATTGGAGCGAAAACCATATGCTTAACAGCAATCAAAGGGTAAAGCCTTGCCAGTGATCTCTCAGATTCAATATCATCACAGAGATCAGGCTGCGCATCCAATATCATCAAATAATCAAGATTTGCATCACTTGATTGTAAAAGTTCGGACATACACGAGCCTGTATCAAGGTTTTTATCAGTTCTATATCAAGTTTCTGTCAGTGCCATGCCAAGAAGTAACTGTCGGAGTTGCTTCATCATCCAGTTAACCTCTAGTTGCACTCGGTCGTTATTTGTTGTTCTGCATTTTCAGTTTCTTTTTCAAGATCTCAGCACTAAGGATTCAAGATCTTGTCTTTTTAATCATATATCAGTTATTGCATCAATGGCTGAAGAAGAGTCATCACCCTCATCCACAGAAAGAAACACAGAATCAACCATCCAAAGATCTACAACACAAGATTTGATTAAGGCTTTGGTCAAACCACAAAGTCAAATTATCAATGTACAACTGGATGAATCAAATTTTCTTCTCTGGAAATTTCAAATCGAAACAGAAATCAAAGGCTACGAACTGGAGGATTATCTTCATGGAACATTAATCACACCACCTAGATTTGTCACTGATAAAGATGGAAAACTAATAAGTAATCAAGAATTCATATCACATCAAAGGCAAGGCAGTTCAGCAAGTTCTTGGTTACTCTCTACAATCAGTTCTAATCTTTTGCCACAATTAATTGGATGCAAGACTGTAAATGAAATTTGGTTTACAATTGAACAAGTGTTCAATACTCAGTCAGCAGCAAAAGTTATGTACTACAAGAGATAGTTGCAAAACTTAAAAAAGGATACTCTAGCAATGAGAGATTACTTATCTATGGTTAAAATGTTGTGTGATCAACTTGCTTCAGCTGATCATAAAATTTTTGATTATGAACAAATTCTGTCAATCTTAAATGGTCTAGATGAGGAATATGAGGCAGTTGTAGCAGTAATTTCTTCAAAAGAAATAGCACCCATTATTCGGTATGTTCATTCTACACTTCTTGCTCATGAAGGTAGAATAGAGCAAAAGAAATCCATTGGTTCAGATTTTTCTACTAATTTCATTAGTAATAGCAGAACTAAGAATCAAGGAAAGAACTATAACACCAGAAATCAATTTAATAGTCAAAGAGGTTGCCAGACAAATAGAACCAGAGGAAGGGGTGGCAGACAGAATAACAACAATAGAATCAGGTGTCAGATATGTGAGAAATATGGTCATATTGCAAGTAAATGCTATTTCAGATTTGATGGCAATTATGTGCCACAGCAACAAAACAATGCGAGAAACTACCAACCAAATGCTAACATGGTTAACACTCAACAACATCAAAGAAGTCATTCAGAAAACACAAACTGTGATGCAGCCAAACTTGAAGATATTCATGACAAATGCTGGTATCCAGATTTAGGAGCTACAAATCAAGTGACAAATGACCTGAACAATCTAAAATTGGGAAGTAAAAAGTACAAAGGTACACATTATATGCATATGGGTGACAGTAAATCTATTAGAATTACACACACTGGAAATGTAAGTTTTATTGGCAAGAAACAACTTTATCTTAACAATCTCTTAAGAGTCCCATTGATAAGAAAAAATTTACTAAGTGTATCCCAATTTGCAAAAGATAACAATGTATTTTTTGAGTTTTATCCAAAATATTGTCTAGTTAAAGATATTCTAACAAAAGAAATTTTGTTGCAGGGTAAAGAATTTAGAGGATTGTACAAATTCAATGAAGCTAAATCAAGAAATTTTGGATTTAAGGGAAAATGCTGTAATATTTCTGAAATCAAACATGAAAATGACTGTAAGACTTTTGATGTATGGCATTATAAACTAGGCCATCCAAATGTAAATATTGTTAAGCATGTGTTGAATAATAATGCAATTTCTTTTAAGAATATTTCCTTACCATATGTTTGTACATACTGTCAAATGGGAAAGAGCCATAAACTTGCATTTCCAGACTCACAAACTGAATATAATAAACCTCTAGAATTAATTGTCATAGATTTATGGGGACCGGCACCAATTAATACTGATTATGGATACAAATATTATGTTTCATTTGTTGATGCTTATTCTAGATATGTATGGATTTATTTTCTGAAATCAAAATCTGAAACTTATAAGGCAGTTCTGCAATTTATAGTTCAGGTTGAAAATCAAACAGGTTGTAATGTAAAAACCATACAAACTGATGGTGGAATAGAGTTCCACCCTCTTAAAGAATTTTTCTCAAAAAGGGAATAATTCATAGAACAACTTGTCCATACACATTTGAATAGAATGGTCTTGTTGAGAGGAAACATAGACAAATAGTTGAAACTGGTCTTACTTTACTTGCTCAAGCATCAGTACCACTAAAATTTTGGCCTGATGCTTTTTCTACATCTGTGTACTTAATTAATAGGCTGCCAACAAAGGTCTTAGATTTTAAAAGTCCTATAGAAAAGTTACAGGGAATTAAACCAGATTATCAAAGTTTGAAAGTGTTTGATTGTCTATGTTCCCTATCTAAGACCTTATAACAAACATAAACTAAACTTCAGATCATCACCATGCACATTCTTGGGCTATGCCACAAACAAAAAGGGGTACAAGTGTTTAGATAATAAGGGAAATTTTTTTATATCAAGACATGTTGTATTTAATGAAAATGTGTTTCCTTTTAGCAAGACAGATATAAAAACATCATAGAAAATATACAATCCAAGATTCTCAATAACTGAGCTACCAGAATACTCTGAGATTGCTATCCAATCTCATACAAAGGTGAGGCAAAATGCTCAACACACTACCTCAACTAAAGAAGGTCATGGCTCACAACACACAGTGATCAGAAATGAACCAGGTCATGAGCAGTCAGAATCTGAAACTCAAATTCAAGATACACAGCATGATGCAGATATTCAATTAGGTTGTCATCAATCATTAGATGATTCACAATCATCTAATGATGATTAAGCCACAGTTAGAAGCAGTGATCAACAACCTGCAATAACTGGACATGACTTGATAACAAGGGCTAAAAGTGGAATATTCAAGCCAAAAACTGATAATGCTATCATATAAATCAAAGAACCAGGCACATTTTGAAGCTGTACAAAATGAAAAATGGAAAACGGCAATGAAAGAAGAGTATGATGCATTAATAAGAAATAAGACCTGGACTTTGGTTTCTTTGCCATCCAATAAAAATGTTGTTGGATGAAAATGGACATACAAAATAAAGAAAAACTCCGATGGTTCAATCTCTAAGTACAAGGCAAGGCTTGTAGAAAAAGGTTATTCACAACAAAATGGTTTTGATTTCAATGAGACATTTTCACCTGTTGTGAAAGCTTATACTATCAGAATAGTTCTTACTATTTCCTTAAGTAGAGATTGGGCCATCAAACAACTTAATGTAAATAATGCCTTTTTAAATGGTACTTTGCAGGAAGAAGTTTACATGGAGCAACCACAAGGATTCAAACAAAGAGGCAATGAAAAACTTGTGTGCAAGCTAAACAAAGCAATTTATGGACTCAAACAAGCACCCAGAGTTTGGTTTGACAAACTAAAGTCAACCTTAATCGTCTTTGGCTATTCACCGACTAAATCCGACAACTCTTTATTTACAAAATTCAGTAACTTGAAGTTACATATGTACTAATATATGTTGATGATTTTATTATTACAAGCAGTAGTGATGCAGAAATCATCAAGCTTACTGAACATCTAGATAAAGAGTTCTCAATTAAAGATCTAGGGTGCTTAAATTATTTTTTGGGAATTGAAGTCAAAAGAATGTCCAGCACAATGATTCAACTAAGCCAAGAAAAATACAGCTCAGAAATTCTTGTTAGAGCAAAAATGGACAAGGAAAATGCATTATCTACACCCATGGCAAGCAACTTACACTTATCCAGAAATAAAGGTGAAGCAATACAGAATAGCAAACATTACAGAAGCATTGTTGGAGCATTGCAATATGCAATAATCACAAGACCAGAAATTGCCTTTAGTGTAAATAAAGTCAGTCAATTTATGCAAAACCCATTGGATGAGCATTGGAAAGCAGTAAAGAGAATTCTAAGATACTTAAAAGGCACAATGAAATGTGTACTGGTCTTAGAGTCATGCAAGAATATAAACATCAATGGATATGCAGATGCAGATTGGGCTACAGATCCTGATGACAGAAGATCCACAACAGGATACTATATATTCTTAGGCAAAAACCTTATATCATGGTGCTAAAAAAACAACCAACTGTATCTAGATCTAGCACAGAAGCAGAATATAGAAGTGTGGCAAATGCTACTGCGGAAATAATCTGGGTAAATTCACTTTTGAGTGAACTTAAAGTCCAAACTGAAAATAAAGCTATAATTTGATGTGATAATCTTAGCACTGTTCTACTCAGTGCAAACCCAGTTCTACACAGTAGAACTAAACATATGGAGATTGACCTTTACTTTGTTAGAGAGCAAGTTACCAGCAGTAAATTGAATGTAAATCATATACCTGCATCTTACCAAATTGCAGACATATTGACAAAGCCGCTATCTAAAAAGAACTTACTACTATTCAAGCAGAAGCTCAAAGTCAGCGCTGCTAACAATGATCATCAACCTTGAAGCAACTTCATCTGAGCTAAAGCTCGAAGCTCATCAAATCAAAATCTGAAATATCAAGTTTCATAAATCTGCTTCCTACTACTCAAGTAGAAGCTCTAGGTCAGCACTGTTAAAGACAATCATCAATCTTGAAGCAACCTCATCTGAGCTAAAGCTCGAAGTTCATCAAATCGAGACCTGAATATCAAGCTTCATAGATCTGGAGTGCGTTATTCAACAAATCTATATCAAGGAAATCCGAGTCAGTAAATATTCTTAAGAAAAGTATTACTGATCATAATTATCTATTTGAAAATATGAAGTAAAAGTCTTACCAGATCCGATGCAATAACTGAAAGCAACTAGATACTCAGATCTAATCTTCATTTTCATCGAGATCTAATCCCAAAAAATAAATCGCATCGAAATTAGCAGTTTTCCGAAGAAACATCTTTAGATTTAAAAAAATTGAAGATCTTCAAGTTATCTGTGATTATTCAAGACTATGGAGAGAGACGCAGAAGATTCGCTATCATATTTGAAGTAAAACTCTGTCTGATTGAAGAAATTTTTTGAAGGAAAATAGAGTTGGCGGCGCCATTATTTCTCTTCTCTGCAAACCCTAGATCTGATATAGGGTTTGAGGGGGCGAAATAAAAGTATTTGCTTCTGCAGAGTATACAAAGATGCGGTAGAGAATACAAACACAATATAGATGCGGGTGCAGCCCACCAACAATTATTCAAGCTCATCAACCAATATGCCTCCATATCATATAAATACACTGTTGTATCAGATTTGTAATGTATCTTTTCATTTTTTGATTATTTTAACAAAGTATCTGTGAATTCAATATCAGACTGAAATCAATAAAATCATTTCTTTCAAATTCTTTCTCGAAGTCAATTGGCACAAATGAATCAAAAAATGATTACCTAAACATCGAAATTAACATGGTCTTGGATCAGCCCGAAATGAATTGGAGCAGCCATAGCTATCTTTGTAAGTACATATCTCATCCAGTGAGTTCCTAAACCAGACATGGAACTTGTATAACTACAACACAACTAAAAAGTGTCATGCCGAAATTGTTATTGTCAGTGAAAGTAACAATCTGAATTATCCGGATAGTGGCATTTCCTCAACAAAGCAAGGCTATCTTCGGTCGCAAATTTTAATATAGGTTGGAAGTATAATTAGAGGTTGGAATTATTAGGAGAAAGATGAGTAAAATTAAATGTGAAGTACAGTGATCGTAGAATGCAAGTTTATATCGGGAACAGTTAGCGATTTGTGTTTTTGGCAACATCATAGAACATCATAATGAGATGTTTGTGAATGGAAGATGAGTAAAGCTAACACTAATTTTAGATACCTTACCTTAAAAAGCATGATAGACAGATCAATATAAAGTATACATAATTTCCCAAACGACCTCTGAAAATGTTGCAGTATAGCCTCGATTAAAGGCAAACCATGAATGGCATCTTCCATTACTTGATCATTAGTTAAGTAAAGGCCAACAATCTCAACACAACTTTACCTCTCAGAAGCCAAAGAGATAGCATTTATCTGCTAAATGAAAAGGTGAAATTATATAAGCTTTAAGTGACTACAAAGACAACCCATGGATTAGAAGTAGAGAATGCAGCGTTTATTGAATCGCTTATCTCTGGCCAGTACCCTTTACCGACAAAAATGTTTATATTGGTTGAAAAATGTAGTCATTAAGCTAAGGTACTAAGAAAGGTACATGGAGTAGAATAAAGAACTTACCTGATGTAAATTATCACTTGAAAATTTCATGAATGCAAGATCTTAGCCTGAAATCATATTGGAAACATTAGCATTAGCATACGTGAAAAAATAGATAAACATTTCATATTGAATGGGTCAATTTTATTTACTTCAAATGTAACCTTGAAAAACTAACCCTAATTCATAGGAAGAAAGTTATTTGAAGCAGACATTTTTATATTGCATAAGAGTAGTAACAAAGAAAATTCAAATGCAGAAAATATTCTTTATATG
This sequence comes from Allium fistulosum, assembly GCA_030737815.1. Taxonomy (NCBI): domain Eukaryota; kingdom Viridiplantae; phylum Streptophyta; class Magnoliopsida; order Asparagales; family Amaryllidaceae; genus Allium; species Allium fistulosum. Next base: position 404,624,635 of record CM060908.1, on the reverse strand, counting down.
TAAAAGTATGTGTGCATGCATCAAGCTTTAAACATGTTTAACAAATTTGAGCCTGCGTTAATTTTAAATCTTCCAAAAAAATGAGCATCACTAACCGGCAAACAAATGTTCCTTTAAACAAAATATGATTCTCCCTTGGATCTCCATCACCGGTTTTGGAACTTCTAATTTTGTTCCAACTAGTAAAATAATTTGTATTATTCAAACTTAATAAAATTTGGTCTCGGTAGGAAAGAAACTACTTGAATACTCATGTTCAGACTTAATTATTACCTGTATAATCATAACAAAACAACAAGATTAACAAAAAAGGAAAATAAAACTTACATTTTATCAGCTTTCTAATTGGTATGGGATCTAATTCCTACCAAAATGAATTCGAGTGCGATAGACTACAACAATATAGAAAGGATCGTACAGATACATTATAATAAATAAGAACTGACTGAAAACAAAATAAATAATAACTAAATGAAAACAAAAGCTATAAATGCCGATATGCAATGGATCGTTGATAACAGCTAATAGCGATAGTAGACATAATTGAAAGATGGATTCACCGGTCAACCTCAGGAAAATAAAAATGGAAGGACGTAGCGATATAAACAGAGTTTTCATATAATACATAGATGTATGTATATTTATGTATGTGAGTTTGTGTTTATATATATATATATATTGAGTGTGTGTAATGTAATATATAAATTAGTGAGAATTAAACACGCCCTGGTAGCTATTTAGGTAGTATTAATGGGACTTTTTCTTGGTCTACCACCATGAGAACTCCAAACCCAAATAGGAACACAAATGTAAAAATAGTCTCAAAATTCTACAGCTGATAAACTTGACTAAGAATAGTATAGAATTTCATCGTGCCATTTATCTAAAGTGATCCAATGAGAACCATAACTCCGACAAAACACAAATCATTATAGTCGTACGTTAATTGAACTCATGCATAAACAAAGTTTTGTTGCTTAATTTTAAATTTGGATTGCTTCCGATAGTTCTTCTAAGGCCAAGATAACTATTTTCCTTGTGTATATGTCTATACATGTTCATGCAGATTGATGTTTAATAAAAATTGTTAGAACCAGAGTCGGCTCTGGCCTAGTGCAAACTGGGCTTAAGCACGGGGCAGCAAAACCTAAGGGGAATTAGCATTGCATACGCACGTAGGAAGAAGGAAAATATCATCGTGTGGTAGAAAAAAACATCGTATGCCAAGAAAAAGGTAGAAGGGGTATGTTTGCACAAAATTTTGGTACAAACACCCAATAGGAGTTTTGTAGATATAAATGAAGAATATGAAATGAAAACAGAGGAAACTAGCAATTAAACGATAGAAAATCAATGCAATAACAATAACACAGCTATTTATAGTGATTCGGCGTTGTTTGCTTACGTACACTTTAAATGATTGCTTTATTAATCACTTTGTAAACTGAATACAATAATCATCGATGAAATCCTTAGTTACAATAGAGTATAAAGCAACTAGCAGCGTAAAAATCCCGAAAATGAACAACCAAGCCTGTATTTATGAAGGAAGACGACAAAATATCTCTCTGAAAATTCGGCAGAGGAATCTCCAAAACAATATGGACCCAGAAGAGGATCGCATGGCCCAAATCCCAAGGAATAAAGATCGGTGCTGATCCCTACTTTGGAGGAATTTGGTGGTGCGATCCCTATGGAAGCTTTCCCATGTTGTAATATGCTTAGTCTCCAAGTTTCATGCCAATTGGATTAGTAGAACTTGAGTTATTGCTCGATCTTTGCTTCAATGAGAGTTTTTTTTTCTGATTTTAGCCGATCCCTATTGAGGGAAGAGGGCCGATCACTCTTGCTTCATCTTTTGGAGGTGCGCTCTTTAGGGTAGGTTCCGTAGGGTTCTCACATCTTGCTCACAAAATTTCATATGTATTGGACTTATGGATTTTGAGATATTGACTGTTTCTCATTGACTTACACTTGCTTGGTTGAAATATGTCGATCCCTATATTAGAGAATGATTATACCTGATTCCTTTTTCATGTTAAACTATATTCCATACTTTGAACATTCTGCATTGCATATTGTAATGACCCTGATTTTAACAACCTAATTTAAAATTTTAAAACATTGATTTTGTATTAAAATTAAAATTTATTGAGAATAAAACGATGTATTTAATTTAAAAATGAAATTTAAGAAATTGGAAATGATAATTTAAACGGTGAATTGTCAAATTTTAAAATGTGAATATTTTTACATAAAAATGATGTAGAAAATTTTCTGAATAAAACGGTGCAATTTTTTCCATCCAATTTTGATATTTCTAGCTTTGTTTATCACGATTGTGATTTGTCGTCAACTTGAATCGATGCAATAGGCGACAAAAGTGAGATTTTGACACGATAGTCGTAGCACAGATATTACTTCACCATCTTGTTTGTCCCGCCGTGTTGATCTCCGGAGTATATTCCTTTATGATTTTGGCATCCGGTGCGCGACGTAGCGGTAGAATTGTTGGTTGTAGCGGTGCCCTATTTTGTCTAAACAACCAATATACCCACCTTCCTATTTAAATCTATTACCTCATCTTCCCTCCATCAAATTTTTCATCTGCTCAAGAAAATATTGTGTCTCATTTGAACAATCCGTAATTGCCTACGTCCACTTTGAATATGATCTTTATTACTTTTCCAATCACTTAAGTACATATACAATCCGTAAACAAACAGCTTGAATGCAAGTTTAAACAGAAAGGAAATGAGTACAAAAAATGGCAGAGTATCCCTGGAGTTCCCAATAAAGGTCCCTTCAACTGTACCTCTGTCCCTCTATTTATAGATGAAGACATGCTAGGTCCCCTATGCAGGCCCATGACCAAGATACTTCGACCCACAACTGACAACTCCTGTGCATCGACCTGAGCATACCAATCCTCCAATGCCAAACGATGGTTGCCGACCCACCGTGGCCGATCTTGGGTTTTCTCGCCGATGACTCAAAGTTTGTTCTCATGTAACTCGAGGCAAGTGGTGGCTTGAGTTGAAGCAAAGGAATGCCGGTCACATCACTTCTAACCTAACTACTATGGCCGAACCACTTCTACACCATCTACCTTGACTGATCCACCAAGACCGAACCAACATGGCCAAGCCATTTGTACCGAACCCTCCGAGGCCGACCCACTAAGTACCGATCCAGATGAACCAATCTCTCTGAGGACGATCCACCAAGTGCCGAGCCATCCTTGCTGAGCAATTCGTGCCGAACCACCTCTCCTTGGATATCTTGACCGATCCGCTCATACCGACCTAGGTAGGCCGAATGTCCACCATCGAACCACATATACAGGCCGACCCAATCAAGTCATATTGAGCCTCACACTTCCAGTCCTGCCATGACTCGAGTTTTCTGATCACGGCCTTTGCAGTTATCGCCTTGTACCCAGGTCACGTGGTCGGGTAACATTTGCCCCCCAAAGTGTGTCGTATGAACCAACATGACGCGCTTTGAATCAGCAATCAATTCTTGCTTTCAAAAGCTAGCTCATCCAAAAAGATAATCGTCTGTTGCTTAGATCATGTTTTTAACTTTTCAAGAGTTGAGTGTGTACGACCTCACGAAGGCTGAATCATGGCAGACTTTCCTAATATTATGTGTGCTTATACACACACACACACATATATATATATATCCCCCTTTTTCTTTTTTTCTTTTTTTCTTTTTATATAGTGGATGGACCGGCGTACGAACGCCGAACCGCTCGTTCGGTCTACCCGGTATCATTCGGCACATTGACTCGCCAAACCACCAAAGCGTTCTGACCGATTCCATAGGGTAAGGCCCGTTCACCTTCCATTCTCTACATATTAAAGCCCTACACCCCAGCTTTTTCTACTCGCTTCTATTTTTCCTTTACAAGCTCCCTAACTTTATTTCTCCCTAAGCCTTGTTTACCATTCAATCCTTCTTCCTCTCAAATCCAGGCCGCCCACTTTGTAACTCCAACCGCCAGCGAACCCAAACAAATCTCGACCTAAACTCAACGGTTTTCATAGGCCCCAAATTTTTCATATAGGTACGAATCTCTCACTCGATTTATCTCCCTAAATTCGGAGTCTGATGGGTTCCTAAATAGGAGTTAGTAGTAATCGGCGAAGAGAGGACGAATTGGAGAGAGGAGCGCATCATAGGCTAGGAATTTGGTTCGGTCTTAATGGATAGTTATAGCCCTAGACTCAAAGTCGAGGATATGGAGAAGAAGAAAGCTCGGTGACTTATTGGAATTGGTGTATAGGTTATAGGATCCTGCTAGTCATACGATCGAGGGAGGACGGTCGATAGCTTATTATAGTAGTGTTGAGTTGCTAGGAGTTTAGTAATAGAGTAGTTCGAAACTCTTGAGTGGTAGTGGCTTGGCATACGCTATGCTGAGGCCGTTCGGCGACTTAAAAGTGAGTGGGTCGATGTTCTGTAGGACGGTGGGTCGGTTGTCTATGTTTAAAGGATCGGTCGGTATAGACGGTTTCAGGAGTTAGAGATAGTGGCTCGGTATAGTTTGAGGAAGGTGGTTCGGTGATTAGAGAGAGAGAAGAGAGTGGACGGTTCGATCATCCTATATGGTAGTGGGTTGGCATTGACAACCAAGACTATTCTAACTCGAACATAACATACATTTGGATAACCTACCTCTGCAACCAAGCATAGCATAATGGACAATGACAAGTAATAAAACATACAAGCCCAAGGACCCAACTTGAACTAACTACCTAAGAGTTTGAATAATCTTAAATGCAAATTTAACCCATCAAATGCGAATAATAGCCTTCACACTCTATGATGCCAATGTTTGATTTCAAGGCTTCTACTGCCAACCATGTGATAAACTGCCGGAGACAGTCAGCGATGATGGTCACTAAGGATAGCAACCTAAGTTCTATCATGCCACACTTGTCTTTAAAACTTTAGTTTCTCTACATCCATGTTTCGCACTAGTTCACACACCACATAGGGAAATACACTTGTTGTTATATCTGATGTCTATTATCTTTCAAGTATAGCTTAAATAGGTATCTATTCACATCGATCGTTCTTTGGAGATGTCCAAAAAATCAAGCTCCGCTACAGTTTCTGAAAAGCCTGAGCCAAGTTCTCGGCAGGAGGTAGTGGGAACTTCGAATCCACCATCAGCCCCTACACTTGGCATCCCAGATCTACCTATTACGGTTATAGGCCCGGCTCCTGATGTCGTAGATGGAGTAGTTGTTCTGGATAACCCCATTGATTCACAAGCCTCAAAAATTGGCGAAATCGCTCTCCGTCGGTTGTGCTCAATCCATGGAATCCCCTTTGACGACGTTTTGGTTCCGTCAGGACAAGATCGGCCTCACCTGCCCCCAGCTGGATATACAACATGCAACAAATTTATGTGCTGGGTTGGAAGTGTGCCACCTTTCAATTCATTTCTTCATAAAGTGTTGTGGTATATCGGGATTGCTCCGGCACAGCTACACCCTAATAGCTATGCGTTTATTCACGGTACCCGCGTCCTCTTTATGAGCACCTTATTCAGACTTCCTACTCCCGAGGATATCCGTTATATTTACCGCTTCAAGAGACGTTTCGACGATCCATCCTTCATATTTCTCGAGCCACACTCCAAATGCCAAATCCTGACAGGTGCGTGCAATAAATTTTCCCAGTATAAACAAGAGTGGTTTTACGTACGTTGTCCTCCCAGGTTCGTGAGAAGATAGCTAGAAGGGAGTAAGTCTCATTTTTATTTCAATCTTCCTCTTAAGGCTCGAAGTGCACCTTTTCTAAACTTCTTTTAACTCTTATAGATATCCGCCTACGACCTGAAGGCGCTGGATATTCTGAGGCCATCGAGGCCATTCGAGCTATTCCCATGAGAGACCGGGACATCAAATCCGTTATCTTCAATGAGCTGCTTTTGAAGTTCGGATTACTAGGGGAGGGCCGTCGAACTAGGCTTCCAATCGGCGCCACTACAACCGGACCCACTGCGGAAAAAGGCAAAGAGCAAGCTGAACCTTCGGTGCCCCCTGTAGGAGGGGCCCCCGATACAACTGAGGAAGGTGAAATCAAAGAAACCGAGGTGCTAGAGGCGATCGATGAAAACATAAGTTTCGGCCAAGTGTCAGGGTCTGATGCACCCGGTGCTGACGAACCATTGCCTCCTTCGAAGAGGAAGAAGAGCCTAGCTTACAAGATGAAAAAGAAAAAGGTTGGCGGAACTCCAAAGGTTATGATAACTCCGATCAAAAAGAATCTGTCTTCCCAAAACTTAGAAGGCTCACTAAAGGATTATCTGACTTGACCATTCCTGACGACATATTGAATTACGATTTCGATAACCCTGAGGCTATGGGATTCACTTCACCCGTGAGAAACGATGAAGGCATTCAGACTCACCCTCAAGGAGAGAAAACTCCAATAAGTAAAGCAAAAACACTGGTCCGTCGGGGGGGAACACTAGGACACACACAAATACTTACACTCCACCACGCATCCGAATTTCACTCATCGCGTGATTCCTACTAACTCGTTCTCGTTTGGATTTCTGTGCATGTGACATGGGGCATACACATGGCATTGACCGCCTTCACGGATCTTTCATCTTTTATCATTCCGGTCGGGCTTCCGGATCAGGGAAACGGCGAGACAGGGACAACAGCGGCGATAGAGATTATCGTCCCAGAGAGTCGTCGTCTTCTAGAAGGAGAACTTATAGCCATTCTTCATATCCAAGCGATCCTCCCCCTCATCCAGAGCATGGTAGGGAGAAGTCTGCTCAGAAGGGATCTCATTATGAAGTTCCTCACGACCAACATTCTGGCTCTTCGAGTACTAAGCAATCCCGCGAGCCCTATAAGAAATCTGTGACTCCAGTTAGGCAGACTCCCCCAGCCTCCGCACAGGATCCATCGACAGCAGAAAAATTAGCTGAGCTCAAGGCTACTTTCCCGAAGATATGTTTCGATGGATTGAAATTTCTCACTGCGATTCATCCTATCCCCGTACATGTCAAACAAAGCGCCATCGCCTGCAACAACGATGTTTATGTTCAGCATGATGCGTTCGTACACTTGGCAGAGAAAGTTTCAGAGGTTTCCATGGAACGTCAACACGAAATTAATCGCCTAAAACTCGAAGCTATTCATGACAAAGATATCATTGAAGCTTAGGACAAAGAGCTATCCTCATACAAATCTTAACTTGAGGCCGCCTAGAAAAATGCCAAGGAAACAGCTGAGGCAGTTAGTCGCTTAGAGGCCACTCACAAGAAAGAACTCAATGAGGCGATCCAACGCAGCAGTGCTCTAGCTTTAGAGAAAGACTCTATCCAAAAAGAAAAGGATACTCTCGCTCGACAAGTTAAAGAGTTGGAGGAGCTGCTATCTAAAGAGAAAGAATATAAAATTGCTGCACAGGAAGAGTCACAACGATATTGTGATGAAATTGTCGCAACACGACTTCTAAAGATGAAGCTCGATGAGGAGCTTTCCAAGGTTGAAGCGATAAAGGAGGCAGCTCACGAGGAGGGGTAAGAAAATGGCGCTCACATAAGTCAACTCTCGCCTTGAGGTGGCTACTGAGGCCGGTAAAGAAGAAATTAAGTGCTTATTTGATCCGCTCATTGCCGAGTACAATGCACGAGTCCTCATGCACCGCGACCTATCTTTCCTAGGTGATGGATACCTCGAATCATTGGCCGAAGCATGGGACGCTTTGATAAAGATTAAAAAAGTCGAGCTGGGCGTAGAAGAGGTTGATAAAGAAACTCTTGTGAGGGAAGTGCTTCGAGGAGACGAGCCTTCTGACTTATCCACGGCAAAAGCCCTCTTCGAAAGAGACTCCTCGTCATCAAAGGATAAGGACGATATTGCTGGCCCGTCCAGTACTGAGCTCCCAGTTCCTCCTTATGTTCAGCCGGCCGATAGCTTGTCACTTGGGCCTCCCAAGAAGCATGTTGGTTATGACCGGGAGAAGCTCGGGCTTGGTGTTCACATTCTATCCCCTATTTTGGAGGGTGATACTCTTAAGACGGCTAAGAGTCAACTGGAAGCCGGTATGTAGTTTTTCCTTTTAGAGTTCAGGAAGCAATCACTTTTGGCGAGTAACAGATATATTCTAACATTTGCCTTTTATGACTTCATGTAGGCCATTCTGATCCCGAACCGATTCCAAGGAGCGATGTCGCCACGGAGCGGGAAGAGAGAGTGGTTGAGGCACTTCACACTGGGGATACCCCTGGACTCGATGCTCAAGTGATCGGGGCACTAGATGAGGATAAACTTGAGAATCCCTCGCTTGTAGGTGAACACGACGAGGTCGAAATCACAAGCGCTTTCGAACATACTTTGAAGCTTAGCATGAAGGAGAAAATTAAGGAAGTGGAGGAAAAGAAAGCCGAAGTTAAGATAGAACCTAAGGTGGTGGAACTCAATGACCCATTAAATAGACCCCTGAAGGTTATTCTCCCTGGTGGGACCACACCTCTAGAGGTCGTTCTTCCTTCCTCGGATACCACATTATTGGGAAGCAAGGGGTCCAGTAGAAAACGTTCAACTAAGGAGACTTCGGAGAAGCCGAGGAAGGAGAAAAAGCCAAAGAGGTGGCTATCATCTGGTCATGCCTTGTTCAGCTTAAATAAGCTAAAATCATGTAGTTGTTTATTTTATTTTTTATAGTCGTCGTAGATAGACTTTGGCTCCGGACTTCGGAGAAGTTGTAATGGAACTTAATTTTTGATTAGTAAATAAAATTTTGTTTCTTTTTATTCCATTACTCTCGTTGTTTAGCTTATCACCCAACTTGTAATTGAAATCCAGAGTCTTGTGGGTTACGTAAGCACCAGTCCGCTTTCACATGGTAAGAATACCTGTGACTCAGAATACTCTAGTCCGCGCTCTAGGGGCTTAGAGATTTTTGAATTGTTTATACTCTAGTCCACGCTCTGGGGACTTAGAGGTTTTTGAATCGTTATACTCTAGTCTGCACTCTGGGGAATCAGAGTACTCTATTCCACGCTCTAGGGACTTAGAGATTTTTTGAATCGTTTATACTATAGTCCGTACTCCGGGGACTCAGAGTACTCTAGTCCGCGCTCTGGGGACTTAGAGATTTTTTTAATCGTTTATACTCTAGTCCGCACTCCGGGACTCAGAGTACTCTAGTCCGCGCTTTGGGGACTTAGAGATTTTTGAATCGTTTATACTCTAGTCCGCACTTTGGGGACTCATAGTACTCTAGTCCACGCTCTGAGGACTTAGAGATTTTTGAATCGTTTATACTCTAGTCCGCACTCTGAGTACTCTAGTCCGCGCTCTGGGGACTTAGAGATTTTTTGAATCGTTTATACTCTAGTCTGCACTCCGGGGACTCAGAGTACTCTAGTCCACACTCTGGGGACTTAGAGATTTTTGAATCGTTTATACTCTAGTCCGCACTCCGGGGACTCAGAGTAATATAGTCTGCGCTCTGGGGACTTAGAGATTTTTGAATCGTTTATACTCTAGTCCGCACTCCGGGGACTCAGAGTAATCTAGTCCGCACTCTGGGGACTTAGAGATTTTTGAATCGTTTATACTCTAGTCTGCACTCCAGGGACTCATAGTACTCTAGTCCGCGTTATGGGGACTTAGAGATTTTCGAGTCATTAGCCGATCTACTTTTAGTTTTGTGCGCACATTCGTACACCAGATAGATTAATGCAATTTTATTTTGCCACGAAATTACAAAATACAAAACACTAATAGTTCATAGGAAAATAGCTTCAAGCCTTTATTGATTGTAGAAAACAATGACAAACTGAATTGTCTTATTACATGTCGAAAACCGAGAACAACAACAAAAGAAACATTTATTGAAACAATTGCCATAAAAATGCAAAAGAAATGGATTAAGTATAATAACCGCACAAATGCTCGCTATTCCATGCTCTGGGGAGTGTCATGCCATCAATAGTCGCTAGCCTGAAGGTTCCTTCTCCAAGCTTCTATTCGATGACGTAAGGACCTTCCCATGTAGGATTCATATACGATGGGACCGAAAATACACGCTTCAAAACTAGGTCACCTACATCGAAGGTTCTCGGTCGAACTTTTTCATTATAATATCGAGCGACTCGGTGCCGATATGCGGCCGCCCTTAAATCAGCTTCTTCACATTTCTCATTGACAAAGTCCAACGTTTCTAGTAAAAGATCCTGATTCGTCCTAGGATCATAATGAATCACCCGGTGAGAGGGAACTTCAAGTTCCACCGGTATAACAACTTCAGTGTCGTATGCCAAGGTGAATGGAGTGTGGCCAATCGCGGACTTATGGGTGGTTCTGTAGGCCCAAAGTGTTGTTGGAAGTTCATCCCCCCACTTGCCTGTAGCTTTCTCCAAACACTTTTTTAATATGGACTTGATAAATTTTTTTACGGCTTCAACTTGTCCAATATGTTTGGGATGAGCGACTGCTGCAAATCTTTTCTCAATGCAATATTTTTGGCAGAACTCTTTGAACTCTCTGCTTTCAAATTGAGTTCCGTTGTCGGTAATGATAGTTCGTGGGAGGCCAAAGCAGCATATAATGTTTCGCACAACAAAATTAATGATCTTCTTGGTGGTGATCGTAGCTAATGGCTCCGCTTCTGCCCACTTGGTGAAGTAATCGACTGTGACAATTGCATATTTCGCACAACCTTTGGAGATTGGCAAGGAGCCGATTATATCGATCCCTCATATTGCAAATGGCTATGGACTAACCATTTGCGTGAGTTCTGTTGGTGGTGCTCTTGGGATTTTTACGTACTTTTGACATCTGTCACACTTCCTTACATAGTCTACAGCGTCCCGATTCATGGTCAGCCAATAGTATCCATAGTGGAGGATCTTTTTGGCTAACGTCTGCCCCCAGTATGGTCGCTGCATTCTTCTTCGTGAACTTCTTTCAAGACCCGCTTTATTTCATCGTGGGCGATGCACCTAAGTAAGGGAATTGAGAATCGCTTCCGATACATTATTCCATCCTGCATTATATACCGCGAGGCCTTGCGAACGACTTGTCGCCTCTCGTTCTTTCTCTCGGGCAAGGTCCCATGCAGTAGGTATTCTTTGAATGGGGTCATCCATGACTCCCTTTCAGTTTCCGTCCCTAACACAAAATCTACTTCCATTTCATTTATACTCGGGGCATGTAAGGTTTCGACGGGAACCAAGCCCATCTGTTGTGCATCACCAGTACTAGTGAATTTCGCCAATGAGTCGGCTTCCCCATTTTGTTCATGCAGGATAAGCAAAATATCGTAATACTCAAGGTCCGCCAACAGTTCTTGAACTCGAGCGAGGTATGAGGCAAGCCTTTGCCCCTTTGCCTGATAGTCTCCCCGTACTTGGTACACCACCAACTATGAATCACAAAAGATTTCAATCGATTTCACTCCAAGCTCTTTGGTAAGTTTCAAGCCTGTAATCAATGCTTCATATTCAGCCTCATTGTTCATAGCGGGGAAACCAAGTTTCAAAGCATAACAAATCGAATGGTTCTTGAGAGTTACAAGAATAACACCAGCCCCAGAACAATGGTCGTTGGATGCTCCATTTGTATATAGCTTCCATCAAACAGCGAGAATTATATCGCTACCACTTGTCTCGTCTGATATGGTGACCTCTGCAATGAAGTCTGCAAGCGCTTGTCCCTGGATTGCCCTCCATGGTAGGTAAGTGATATCGAATTGACTCAGCTCAATGTTCCATTTAAGTATCCTTCCAGAGGTTTCTGGTCGTTGGAGCACCTTCCGCAGAGGTTGATCGATATAAACACTGACCGGGTGTGCCTGAAAATACGGATGGAGCTTGCGTGATCCGATCACCAAGCAGTAGGCTAGCTTCTCAGTCTTAGGATAATTTCTCTTTGCCCTCGTCAAACGCTTACTAACACGGTACAATGGCTTTTGGATTCGGTCCTTTTCGCGAATCAAAGCTGCACTGATGGCATGCTGAGACACGGCCAAGTAAACATATAACTTCTCATGGTCTACAGGCTTTGACAGAACCGGGGGCCTCTCCAAGTGTCTAACTAGAGCTCGGAATGCATCCTCACAGTCTAGCATCCATTCAAAATTTCTTTTCCCTTTCCTTATCACATCGAAGAAAGGAATACACTTGTCGATCGCTCTGGATATGAATCGACTCAACGCGGCGACTTTTCCATTCAGGCTTTGTACTTGCTTTATAGTTCTGGGTGCTTGTATGTCTCGAATAGCCTGAATCTTTTCTGGGTGGGCTTCGATTCCCTACGCATTGACAATAAAACCCAAAATCTTTCCCGACGCAACACCAAAGGAACATTTTAGTGGATTAATTTTCATTCTGTAATACCTGAGTACATCAAACATCTCCGTTAAGTCTCGAATGTGGTCGTTTGACTGTCGTGACTTCATGATCATGTCATTCACATAGACTTCCATTGTTCTACCAATCTGGTCTTTAAACATCTGATTCACCAAACACTGATAAGTTGCTCCTGCGTTTTTCAACCCGAAAGGCATCACTACATAATAATACAGTCCAACATCTGTGATGAAACTGGTGTGCTCCTGATCCGGAATGTGCATAGGGATTTGATTGTATCCTGAATACGCATCCATAAATGACAATAATTCATGTCCTGCTGTCGAGTCGACCAGCTAATCAATTCTGTGCAATGGAAAACTATCCTTATGGCATGCCTTGTTCAGGTCTGAGTAATCAACACAGGTACTCCACTTCTCATTTGCCTTCCTCACTAGTACGGGATTAGATACCCATTCAGGATAGAGGACGTCGCGGCTGAACCCATTGGCTTTAAGTTTATCCACTACCTCTCTGAGAGCGGCAGACCTCTCTGGGTCCATGCCTCTACTCTTTTGTTTCACTGGCACATACTTTGGGTCAATGTTCAACATATGACTTTCGATGGCGGGAGAAATCCCACACATATTAGAGTGGGTCCAAGCGTAAACATGCAGATTCGCTCGAAGGAAATCGGTAAGGTTCTCAATCATCGAGGGGTTGAGTTGTGATCCAATCTTAAGTACCCGTGATGGGTCATCATGGCTGACTGGAATGTCAATCGTTAGTTCAGCCGGTGCTGCTTTAGCCTCCTTGGGTTCTTCATTATCGTCTCTCGTATCTATGTCTCTATAGATCTGACCATGTTGCCCGAGCCAAGGCTCGGGCATTACTTATCAATTTTCAGCAACACGGATGCGGACAGAGTTGTCCACACCCTTTCCCTTCTCTCTTCGCTGGGCCTCCCTCATCTCAGCCACATAACATGCACGACCAGTCGCTTGATCGCCATGCACTACACTAACTCCTCTATCTGTTGGAAATTTCAAGGTTAAACATCATGGGGTAAAGCTGCCCTAAACTCCGCCAGGGCCGGTCGGCCCAGAAAAACATTATACAGGGAATCAACATCCAAAACAATGAACGGTAGGATCCGTACCCTCCTACGTTCACCTCCTCCTAACTCAACTGGCAATGCAACAAAATCCATCGCATCTGTGGCTGCACCATTAAAGCCGTGAATGCGGGCTTTAGATGGTTTCAGATCCTTCGCCTCCATCTTCATTTGGTCATACAACTTTTTGAAGATAATATTAATAGAACTCCCACAATCAATCAGTATCCTTCTCATAAACACCGGCCCAATCGTGGCTGAGATGACCATCGGGTCAATGGTAGGTGCTTCCACCTGATCCGCATCCCTGCTCCTGAATACTATATCATCCGTCATCATTCACTGCTGTTTCGCTGGAGTCCCGTCTTCTGTGTTCAAGCAGCATTCGAAATTCGCATGCTTTAGGGAACTAGCATTGCGTTCCATCTCTTGCCAAATCTTGTCTGCCGAGTGAGGCCCACCGACTATCGTGTTTATGGTCAGCCTACCTCCAGTTTGAGCGGGTTCCTTAGGTTGACGTAGAGCCTGCCCGTGATTGGGGTCGGATGTCCCTTGTCCGCCTTCCTGCGGATTTTTAACAAATTGCTGTAACTTCTTTTGTCAAATCAGTTTTTCTATAGCATCATGGAGGTATCTACATTCCTCAGTGTTGTACCCATAGGTCTCATGAAACCGACAGTACTTTCCAGTCTGTTTTTGTTCCTTAGTGGAATCCTTTGGGCGTGTCTTTCGGTATTGGAATGTATTACAAGTTGATAAATAAATATTCTCCAGAGATGTGTTCAGAGGAGTATATTTGCCATAGGTTGGGATTCTTGGTTTCCACTTTCCTGCTTCCCTCTTTCTTTTGGAATTTCCTCCTTCGAATCCTTTACACTGCTCCGGCTTATTTTGAAAATGGACCTAGACCTTGCCAGAGTTGTTGCCAGATTGCTTTACCGCAATGTTGCTTTGCACCGCTTCCTTGCTGGGCCCTGGCATACTACTTCGCCTTGTCCACCTGGCCTCTTCCCTTCTCATGAATTGGTTCGCTTTTGAATAAAAGCGTTCCATGGTAGTTAGAGGTTTTCCTGCCAGCCAATCACCAAACTTTGAGTCCAGATCTACTCATCGCATCACGGCCATAAGAATAGCATAGTCATTCGGATTGTTAACTTCGGTAGCAGCAACGTGAAATCTTTGCAAATAATCCTTTAACGACTCCCTCGGAGCCTGGATCACACTGGATAGAGACATCGCCTCCTTTAGGCGAGTGGTATGGATCCTAAACTACTCCACAAATTTCACCGCTAACTCATCAAACCTGGAGATCGATCACGGGGGAAGTCTAGTGAACCAAATGGTAGCGATCCCGGACAAGGTTATTGGGAAGCATCTGCATTTGGTCGCATCATTGGCCCGTGCTGAATCCATCATCCACTCATATCTCATTATATGCTGTCGGGGATCATTTTTCCCTTCATAAGCTGGAATAGTAGGCATACTAAACCTCCGGGGGTACTCAGCCTGTAGGATAGCATCTGTGAACGGAGTATGGCTCCTAGAGGCACCCTAATCATTGTTAGACAAGCCCTAATTCTCCCTCATCAGTTGTCTAACCATAGCTGATAAATCCGGAGTCTGGATGGAGGGTGGCAGGCCGAAATCCATCCCGCGTGATCATTAAGGCTGGTGCCTCCTTAGTAGGCGATCTCCCAAGTACACGTCCCGAGGACCCGCTTCACTACGATCCTGACGAGGTGGTGGACCAGCTTCCACTTTTGCTCCAGATCCTAAGTTTCCCAATCTGGTTTGGGTGCGATTTCCCAGGTGCAGGTGAGGGGCCATGGTCCCTAGTAGGGAACATGGACCATTTCTGTTAGATTGCTCTGCTGCACCCGTTTGTGTCGATTCAATCCTAGGGTGTCTACGCTTGGGATGTTCATCTGACGAAGCGGAGCTATCAGATGATGAGTAGGAAGCGGGGCTTCCTCCAGTGTTTTGACGCTGTTGTTGAGCAATCTAGGTCATGAGGTTAGCGTTTGCTTGAATCTGCTCGTTAAGTTGTCTCCTACTTTCCACGAGCTCTCTCATCAGCTCATTAAACTCCACTCTGGTGACAACTTTTGATTGGTTTAGGGCGATGGCGGTTGCTACTGCTAGATTAGCTTGCTGATTACTGGGTCCCACTTGTTGGACGCTGGCGGTCTCATTGACATCTGCATTGTAGGAGGCTAATCCGGTACATGGTCTTCCCATCTTAGAGTTATCCATTGGAACTTTGAATAGAATCTATGAACTCTTGAGAATGAACTTGGACCTCCTTCGGGGGATTTCTTCAATCCAGTAGCGACAAAGTAGATCCTAATAGCCTGAGAATGCACGCTCTCAGTGAAAGCACCATAATGTTAGCGCCAAAATTGGTCACTAACCCCTTGAATAGAGTTGTGTAGAGGGATTAATGAAGAAAAGAAAATAAATTAAAACAGAGGAAGTAACACAATAGCGTGTAAAAAGAGCAATAGAAAAGGAAACACCGGATTTATAGTGGTTCAGCGTAATTGCCTACGTCCACTATGAATATGATCTTTATTAGTTTTCCAATCTCTTGAGTACAGATACAATCCATAAAAAAACAGCTTGAATGCAAGTTTGAACAGAAAGGAAGTGAGTACAAAAAATGGCAGAGTATCCCTGGAGTTCCCGAAAAAAGGTCCCTTCAACTGTACCCCTATCCCTCTATTTATAGACGAAGACAAGCTAGGTCCCCTATGCAGGCCCATGACCAAGATACTTCGGCCCACAACTGACAACTCCTGTGAGTCGACCCGAGCATACCAATCCTCCAATGCCGAATGATGGTTGCCGACCCACCTTGGCCGATCTTGGGTTTTCTCGCCAATGACTCGAAGTTTGTTCTCATGTAACTCGAGGCAAGTGGTGGTTTGAGTCGAAGCAAAGGAATGCCGGTCGCATCACTTCCGACCTAACTACTATGGCTGAACCACTTCTACACCATCTACCTTGACTGATCCACCAAGGCCGAACCAACATGGCTGAGCCATTCATGCCAAACCCTCCGAGGCCGACCCACTGAGCACCAAGCCAGATCAACCAATCTCTCTAAGGCCGATCCACCAAGTGCCGAGCCATCCTTGCCGAGTCATTCGTGCCGAACTACCTCTCCTTGGATATCTTGACCGATCCACTCATACCGACCTAGGTAGGCCGAACGTCCACCACCGAACCACATATACAAGCCGACCTAGTCAAGTCATATTGAGCCTCACACTTCCAGTCCTATCGTGACTCGAGTTTTCTGATCACAGCCTCCATAGCTATTGCCTCATAGCCAGGTCACGTGGTCAGGTAATAGCTGTTGTCTAAGTTTTTTCGTTGTTCAGTCAGCATTTGCCGCTATTCGGATCTATATTGCACCAGTCCATCTCATTCCTTGTTGTCTCGTTGTGTACGCTTGTCCGTTTGGCAATTCATTGCTTATCTGTGTCTGTTGCATCTTATTCTTCGTTGTTTGTGTGTTCATAACTATAAAAGGTGAGATTTATGCTCACGACAATATTTGAAATGCAAATTATAATCAAGTTTATGACGTGAAATAATAAGTTGATTGTGGTTAATATATGTTGACATTAAAAATGCTATGTTGGTATTAATAATGCTATGTAATAATAATAAATTTATGACTTGAAATGATAAGTTATAATCATGCTTAGTTAACAACATGTTATATGATTTTTTGACATATGTTAGTTTAATTTAAAATCTCGATTGCATGTGAAATCTAAATTTGTTAATATGGTGATTTTGCATATGTAGTTATAAATTTGAAAACCCGTCATCTTGTATGTATTATCGTATAAACCATTTTTATTATGGACTTCAGAACTTTGGATTGAAAGGATATACACCCACGAAACCCATCATCTTGTATGAATTAATGAATATTAAACTTGGATAGGGATATGGGTTGAAATGATATATACTTGAATTAATCACTTGGCCTAGGGTAGGCAATTAAATAATAAACACCGATTTGGTCGAATAAATTAATTTTTTTTCGAATTTATAAATTTTTGATTTGATTTAAATTGAAATGATTGAGAAATCTAATTTGGAAATTATGAGTTTTAATGTAACGATGAAGTAAAAATTATATTTGAAATTTATGTGTTGGAAAATTTAAATTAAAGGATTTAATTTAATTAGGTTAAGTTACTTTATTTAAATTAAAATTTGTTTAAATGAAATTTTATTCAATTTGTTTAAAATAGAATTGAATTTATTAAATTCGTTAATTAGAATTTAATTTGAATTTTTGTATTAAATTAGAATGATTTAACAAAAATAAAATTGAAATTGATTTAACTAAAATATTTAATTAGATTAGTTAAAGTGAACATATAATGAAGATTGTTATTTTGAAAAGAAATTGAATTTGGTTAAAATAAAATATTTACTCTAATTGTTTAATTGAATGTTAGATTTAATAATATGGTTTAATGAAAATGAAATAAAATTGAAATATTTAATTAGAATGATCAATTAAAAATGGTTTGATTAAGTATTTAATTGAATTTATTTAAAGTGAATAATTCATTTAATTGATAAGTGGAAATTGAATTGAATTGGTTTAAGTTAAAATATTTAATTAAAATTACTTAATTAAAGATTTGAACTAAACCTATTTGAAATGAAACTTAGATTGTTTTAATTGAATTGGAATTTGGATAAGTATGTGAAAAGAAAGCAAAGAACTGTTGTAAAATATTAAGTGTTGGAAATTTAAATTTTGAGTTTTTGAATGAAAATAAAATGTTCTGAATCAAATGACCAATCGGTGTGAAAAATAACGTTGGTTATTAAAGAGACCGGGGCCGGATATGGACATATTCTTTGTCGATACTGGAACCACTTTAATAACTATGAATGTGGAGTTTGAACCAGAATGAAGTGGTTGGATTTGATGAAAGTTGGTGGATTTGAAGGAAGTGAACGTTGATGGATAACCCAACACTTGTGTCAATTTGAAATGACTAAAACAGGAGCTGCAGCCGTGCTAATGAGGTTAGTTACCTCTAGCGGACACACTCCTTCGTATTACTATCTTTACATTGTTATTGATTGGTGTGCACCCTCTAATTTTGGGAGTGTTGGACGCGGCCGGCAGTCGCTGCGGCGATGTGTTACGATCAGCTAGGAACGCAAACTGGTAGTATCCTACTTTGGGCATTGCCTCACGTGTCTTATCATACTTTTATCCTTATTTGAAACCACTACGATTTTGATTTAGTGTTGTCGTATCATGGCGCATCACTAGCTACCGACGTTCTACTGGTTGTGTTATATGCAAACTATACGTCAATACTTAAAAACATGTTAAGGGGGATCAATGTAAAGCCTTAATGCTATGGAAAATATTTACTTTATTGATAGACATTACATATATAGCGTATCCTACTATATGTAAATAGTTTGACGGATACTGAAAGGATGAAAATCCCATAACATCTTTTGAGTTAATTTGTAACTGGTTTCACTTAAGTTGATTCACCTGTATAAGAACATTAGTCCTGACTCAAGTGTTTGGTTTTGCTTTATGCTCGGGTCAGCCTGAGTATTATAGTGTTTGAGAAGCACTTTTTGGGAGCTGAAGACTTGTCGAAGACTCTACTCTATCTATTATTATTTCCATAAGTTGGCATGTATTAGTTTTGAACTTCTATGTATTTCCATTCCCGCTTCATTTGCTTTTGGAACTTGTTGTAACTTATTTAGTAGCTTCATGAACTACTTATGTAATATTTTGTAATTCCGCCATGAGATTCTGTATTATTTCTATGTTTGTGATTCTGTGTTTGATTCATATTATAAACCCATTGATAATCTATCATTTTTGAACAGTTTGAGTTGGACATGTGTGGATTATTGTCAACTTGAATTATCCAAAAAAGATGGGTCGTCACACATATCTCCCAATTCTATTCAATCAAGGTCTCATATTATCATCTGTGCTTGATCTTTGGACCCCACAATCATCGCTCTGGACTTACCAGCCTTGATGACAGTCGAATCTAAATTGTTCAATCAGTTCGAATATAGCCGGGTCAAAATGCCGGATAAAACTTGTCTTCTAAAGTACGTCTTGTGTCGAACATGATGTGCTTTGAATTGAAACAAGTTAGAGTCATTGATAAGAAATCCATCCAGTTTACTGAATAGTCATTGTACTTCCGTCGAACTATTTTCCCAAAGTATTGTATCTCTATTTGATCGTCATGACACTTGGTCGATTTCTGATAGTATAAATTTAGGATTATATTCTGTCAGTTGATATCTTTGTCCGGTTCTACGAGACTAATTACCTTTGGCTATCTGATCCAGTCTCGGCCTTGAAAGCTTAGGTTTGAATTTAATTTCTATCAATATCAAAAATCAAGCTTTAAGAATGTACACATACATGTTCGGGTACACGTTCTTCTCGTTGGCTCCCGGACACGTTTGCATGCTCACGGGTCATCGCTAATTTTCATTGAGTTATCTGTAATTCCAATGCATTTTATAATTTTTTCATGTATATGCTTACATGCATATAGGATTTAGCCAATCCTTTTCCCTTTTTCTTTCTTTCTTCTTTTTTGTATATAGGGATCAGCATTCTTATAGTTGATCCCCTCCTCCTTCTTCTTTTTAAATATATATAATAGGGTCGCCCCCTTTCTTTCTCTTTTTTGTTCATAGGGGTCGGCATTTTTATAGTCGATCTCCCTTCTTCTTTTGTGTTGATAGGGATCGGATGGATCCCCAAGTCAAAGGATCATACCTGATCCCTCCTATGTTGGGAACTTAACTCTTTGAGCTTCGTGGAGAATGAAAAGGCAAGTCGAACCCTCATTCATATATAAGCCAACACTCTCTTTTCCATCCCTTACTTCATTTCATTTTCCTTGACTTTCTTACTTCCTTCAAGCTCGGTCCCGTACTCTCCCCTTCCAACTTAAAAACCCGACCCCTTCCTTTCGAATCAAACACCGCCTTCATCCAGAAACTCGTCTTTCTATTTTGCTTTAGAGCATCATTATGTCTTCAATTTGAATTGTAATCCAATATCTCCCCTCGAGCGACTCATTTTCTATATACTTAGGTAGGTTTGCTCGCCTTTAACCTTCAATTTTTTGACGAGATGATGGGTTATGTTTGTGATAATCGTGGGTTAAGTTTGGAGGAGATGAGATTGATGATGGCGATGCAGGGTTCGACGAAGTGGGAGAGGAGGAGAAAGAAAAGTATGGAGGATGAATGTGATGGAGGGATCGGTGATGTTGTTGCTTAAGGATGGAGGTGTCTGTTTAGCAACTACATGGCATAGGGATCGTTTGGAGGATAACTTGAAAGAGGGACCAATAGTTGAACGTATGAGGAGGGATCGGTTATAGGTTTCTTTTTAGAGAGGGATCGTTCATTTCGTTAAGTAGAGGAGGATTCGGTTGGAATGTTGGTGAATTATGAATGCGACTAAGTAGAGGGATCGATGGTGATGTGTTGTGGATGAAGGGATCGGTCATGGGCTTATTGAGAGGGATCAGTTGTTATGAGGGAAAGGGATCGGTTGTAGGCTTTATAATAGGGATCATTTGTTTTTTTACATAAAGGGATCGGCTATGGGTACTTAGTCGATTCTAAGCTTTGAACTAAACTTAAAGACTTTAACAAACCCATTCAAATTCACTTGCATGAACAACTAGAACCAATATCATCTTAGCGAACTTGAACATATAACGATAAGGAACAACGCGACTTGAATATCCAATATCGAACTTGAAATTGAACGACCAAACTCCTATACTTAGAATATGAATCAAAACCTAACATATGGACTTTAATAATGGATTTCACACTTTGATATGTCGATGGTCGATTCCAAAGCTTACACAACTGATTAATCAAAACTCCAGTCGAGATGGTCAGTGATGACAGTCACTCTGTTCGGAATCCAAAGTCTTATCACTCACTTTTGCTTTTTTATTTTGAACTGTTTATCTCTGCACTACACAACACTGCACCACACTAGTTTGAACTTAGCATAGGGGGACAGATAAATTTTTCTAATCTCGATTATCTATCGAGTTTAGTTGATATGGGCTCCAAACGTTCAGAGCGTCTAGCTGCAATGCCTTCTGGACAACCTTCACAACTTAGCAATCTTGAAGCTGAGTCATGTTCTACAACTATTTCCGGAAGACTTTCCTATGATTGTCAATTTTAACAACCGGAGGTTTCCGGCCCATCGACCGACCTTTTCTCTGATGTTTCCATCCTTCCGGCGGAAGATATAAGTCCTACCCCCGATGATGTATAAGATGTTGTATTTCTAGATAACCCGACGAATTCTCAAGCCTCCAGAATTGGCAAGGCCGCTCTACGCAGACTATGCTTTAAACATAGGATTTCGTTTGGAGATGTTCTAGTCCCTTCAGTGAATGATAGGGCTCATTTGCCCCGGAGGGATATACGACATGCAATAAATTCATATGCTGGGCCGGATGCGTGTCGCCTTTCAATTCTTTCATCTGAGAAATGGTAAATTATTTAGGAATACTCCTGCCCACTGCACTCGAACAGCTATGCTTTTCTCCGTGACACTTTCTTGCTATTTATGGATATTCTGTTCAGCCCTCCATCTCCTAAGAACATCAGGTTTGTTTATAACTTCAAATGACGGATAGGAAGCCTTTCTTACACTTTCTTTGAGCCTCCTCCTAACTGTCAAGTTCTAACTGGCGCTCGGAACAAGCTCAGCATCTTTAAACACGAATGCTTTTATGTTCATTGTCTGTCTGGCTTCGTGAGGCGATGGTTGGAAGGACGTAAGTGTTGTCTTCACTTTATTCTCAAATTCTTTAGCCCAAGCTGTATCATCAACTAGCTTATATTTTGAAAATTTATAGGTGTCTGCCCACGTTCAGAAGGCGACAGTTTCTCAAGGGCGGTTTCTGCAATTCGTGCCACCTCAATTGAAGACAGGGACATCGGATCCCTAGTAACCAATGAATCGTTATCTCTGTTCAAGCTATTAGAAGAAGGTCATAGCATCAGGCTACCAGGAAGCGCTACACCACCAAGAAATGTGGTGGAACAAGAAGGCGGCACCAATAGCTGTGTCGTGCCCCCAATCGAGGGGGCTCAGCACGATGCCGAAGAGGGCAAAATTAGAGGTGTCAAAACCAACAAGCCTGGCGATGCCGATGTAGGTCCGGAAAATGCGCATGTGGTCGAACCATCATAAAGGCATACAATCTCACATGCCAACAGGAAGAGGAGAAAAGCTCGCATATAAACCTCGTATGAGAAAAATCGCTACAGCCCGAGTTTATTATCACTTCCATTGAAGAAGAGTCTTCCTCTCAACATTTTGAAAGTTCGATGGAAGGGTTCTTGAATCTCTCGATCCCTAATGATATCATGACTTATGACTTTCCCAACATCAGTATTGGGGGGCTCAATTCTCCCACTAGGAGTGGTGATGACATCCCTTCCACCTGCAAAGGGGAGAAAACTCCTATGAGTAAGGCTACAACAACTGGTCCATCGGGGGGACACTAGGACACTCATAATCATGCGTACTTAACTGCATGATTTTCGCCTATCTTTTGTTTGATGGCCACTTATACACTCTTGTTTGGTTTGTAGGTGCAATGTCTCAATCCCATGCTTCCGATCGCTCGAGGAGCTCGTCAACACGGTACGGATCCAATCGCGGTCCATAATCGGGTAGGGGTAGAGAGAGATGATGGTCGGGAAAGAGTTTGTCATTCAAGGGAGTCTTCATCTTCTAAACATAAGCCCCAATCTCAATCGTCTCATCAGGAAGTTCAGCCTAATATTTTTGTACATAGCCGCGTTCAGACATTTTTCCATGCTCCTCAAATTACTGTGCCCGCTTGAGCAATATTCTAGTTCATCTAGTTCCAGACAATCCTGTGACTGTAGGTCAAGCAAACACCCAATTGTTACTTCTGATTTGTTTTTGTCTATTGCGGCTCATGAGGCTTCCATGGTAGAAAAATTGTTCGAACTAAAGGTCAATTTCCTAAAAATTTGCTTCGATGGGATTAAGTTCCTTCCTTCCATTCATACAATTCCAGGGAGCGCTAGCTAAAGCAAGTTCCCTTGCATGCATCAATGATGTTATTGTGCAACATGAAGCATTCCAACATCTAGTTGAAAAAATCTCCAAGGTGTCGATCGAGAGACAACACGAAATTGATCATCTCAAGCTAAAGGCAATCCATGACAAAGACATAATTAAACCTTAAGACAATGAGATCTCGAAGTTGATAGCAAAGCTAATCGTGGCAGAAAAAAGTGCCAAAGAAACATCTGAGGCGGTTAGTCGTCTAGAAGCGGCTCACAAAAAGGAGCAGGATGCTGCCCTCAACAACAGCGTTGTGCTTGCTTTGGAAAATGATACATTGCAAAAGGAGAAAAATATTATGGCCTGTCGCGTTGAGGAACTCAAAGAACTCCTTAAAAAATAGAAGGAAGAGAAAATCAAAGCCTGGGAGGAGTCGCAAAGATATTGCGAAGAGGCCGTCGAAGCCCGGAGACTAAAAATTAAGCTTGACGAGAAACTCGCTCAAATTGAAGTCCTCAAGGAAGAGGAAAGAGAAGCGGGTCGCAATGAGGTTAGAGAGCAGACCAAGGCCAGTTACAAGATGCCAAAGAAGCTGGTCGAAATGAAATTAAGGACATATTTGATCCTCCGATCGTTGAATATAATGCTAAAGTTTTAATTCAACGTGACCTGAGTTTTCTTGGAGAGGGATATCTTAAATTGCTCGTCGAGGCTTGGGAATACTTTGTTGACATGAAGAAGAAAGGCCTAAGTGAAGCTGATTTAGATAAGAGAAGCTGGTACCGGAGATTCTTCGCAGGGATAAACCTTTAGACCTTTCTGCTGCGAGACTCCGATACTTTGATATTCTAGCACCCTCCGGCAAAGGGAAAAACATTGCTGAATCTTCAAAGTCCGATCCCAAAGGTTCCCCTTCTCTTCAAATAGCCGGAGCATCAGTTTCTCTTGGCCTGGGACATGATCTAAGCTATGATCTGAATAGGCCCTCATATCAATCAAAGGTGCCGACTCCTATTCTAGAGAGGAGAACTCCTGCGACAACCGAAAGTCAGCCGGACATAGGTATCTCGCTTTATTCTCCATTATTCAAGGGATTCTTTCCCCATGCCCAATAGTCATGGGCTTATTTTCTTGTTTCTACGAATCTGCAGGTATTTTGGGTCCCGGCCAAACTCCAGGAAGCGGTCCCGCAGTTGAGCAACAATCGCCATCTACTGAAATTCCAGTGGTCACCAACATTCCAAGGCCCGATGATCAAATCATCGAAGCACTTGATGATGAAAAAGCTGATTACCCACCGTTGGTAGACAAATTAGATGACGTTGTGATCATTGGAGCCACTAAACATACCAATGAGCTTAGCTTAAAAGAGCACATCGAGAAAGAGGAGTTATTGAAAAAAAAAAGCTAAGGCTGAACCCGCTGACGTGGGCATCGACGATCCAAATTTCGTCCCACTACAATTCATTCCACCCGACGGGTCCATTCCCGAAGAACACCCCCAACCTTTGAAAGCTCTCTTGCCAAGGGTGGCAAAGGATCAAAAATAAGAACAGATGAAAGCTCGGGTAGCGTCACTCCCAAAAATCCCAAAGAGAAAAAGGGAAAAGGAAATAGCCGTCACTTCGGCTTAGTTTGTATATAACTTGTATATCTGCTTTTCTCTTTTTGTTGACCGTGATTGTGTGGGTACGACCCCCGCTTTTGAATAAACTTGCATAACAATTTTCAAGTTTAATATGCAAATAAAAGTTCTTTTTTTGTCGAACTCTTCTGTGAATTTTTTCTAAGTAGTCAAGCTATTACTTTTCCACTCAATGTACATGCAATTCGATGCTCGTTAATTCGGGCAATCGTCCATTAATTTTCACTCAAGGCCTCTTTGTGGTCGTGGCCTCAAGTTGTATCAAACACCGAGCTCAAGCCTTAGTGTTACACCATTAGATTCAGCGGTTTAGGTGATTACACTCTTGCCCCCAATCTCGAGTTAGCGAAGTTAGATAGTGGATAGTAGAACTCCATCCTTAGCAAATTTATACTCCTCCTGTCGGTTTCAGGCCAGAGTTTATGGAATAGTGAGTGGTTGAACCGCACTCATCTATTTGTTTATACTCATATCCGCACTCTAGGGATAAGTGTTAGTTGGTCGGTGGTCGAATTGCACCCAACTTGTGTTTATACTCTAGCCCACACTCTAGGGACTTAGAGTTATTTCGAAAATAGTTGGATCGCACTTTCCTTAATTGACTGATTTACCCCTGTCACGATCGCTCTTGATTCATGTCTATCCCATCGCTCAATGGAATTAATTTGGTTATCAGATGGTCAAGTCACATCTAGTTCTCGTTAGGTATTTCGTTCATCGGATTGTGAGTGAGAATTATCAAATGAATGGTCGGGCCATGTTCATTTTGTTTAGTTCAATCGTGAACTTATGTAATCGGCTAGCTCCAAACTCTAGGAACCTGCTCGAATGTCAATATTAGTTAGTCAGATATCATAACTAATATGTAATGCTACAGCAATCACATATATGAGGAAAATTTCAAACTTTATTTATCGAATGGAAAGAAATGACATAATTTGTCTTATTACATATATGGAAAATCAAATACTAAAGCAAACTCAAAAATTGAATACAACTATAACTGAAAAGGAATAAACTAAGTGAAATAGAATTGTAAATGTTCGCGATTCCACACTCTTGGGAGTGTGACGCCATCAACAGTCGCTTGCTTGAAAGTTCCCTCTCCAAGCCTCTGCTTAATGACATATGGTCCTTTCCAAGTAGGATTCATGTGTAATGGGGTAGGAAAAACCCGTTTCAAGATGAGATTGCCGATTCAAAGGTTCTAGGTCGGACTTTAGTGCTGTAGTATCGGGCGACTCGGTGTCCATGTGCAGCTGGCCTCAAATCAGTTTCCTTGCGTTTCCCATCTACAAAGTCCAGAAATTCCGAAAGGAGATCTCTATTCATTCTGGGATCGTAGTTGGTTACTCGATGAGAAGGGATTTTGAGTTTAACAGGAATAACGGCGTTGGAGCCGTAAGCAAAGGCGAAAGGAGTATGGCCAGTCGTGGACTTTTGGGTGGTTCTGTAAGCCCATAATGCTATTGGGAGTTCATCTACCCACTTGCCTCTAGCCTTTTCCAAACGCTTCTTTAGAATGGACTTTATGATTTTGTTCACCGCTTCAACTTATCCATTTGCTTGAGGGTGAGCAACTGCCCCAAATTTCTTCTCAATATGATGTCGACGGCAAAAGTCTTTGAATTCAGCAATGTTGAATTGGATTCCATTGTCATTCACAATGGTTATAGAAGGCCAAAATGACAGATGGTGTTCCTGACAATGAAGTTGATTACTTTCTTTGTCATGATTGTGGCTAAAGGTTCTGCTTTGGCCTATTTGGTGAAGTAATCAACTGCCACGGTGGCGTACTTCGCACCATATTTAGAGACCAGTAAGGAACCGATAATATTTATGCCCCATATGGAAAACGGCCATGGACTGACCATTTTTGTAATTTCCATTGGTGGAGCTCTCAAAATTTGACATACATCTGTCACTTCTCGCATTGCCTAGCATAATCGGCAACATCTCGGTTGACAGTCAGCCAATAATACTAATAACGGGGTATTTTCTTTGCTAGGGTTTGCCCCCTAGTGTGATCGCCACATTCCCCTTCATCAACTTCCTTTAAGAATCATTTTACTTCATCATGAGTGATACACTGGAGCAGGGGAATGGAAAACCCCTTTCTATACATGACTCCTTCCTGAATGATATACTGCAAAACTTTGCGAAGGACTTGTCGCTTTTCATTCCACCATTCGGGAATGACTCCCTGTAGCAAATAGTCTTTAATCGAAGTCATCTATGACTCATTCCCAGGCTCTGTGTCTAGTACCAAATCAATTTCCATCTGATTTATGCTTGGAGCATCTAGTACTTTGACTGGGACCAAGCCCATTTGTTGTGCATCCCCAGTGCTAGCAAACTTTACCAATGAGTCAGCTTCTTTGTTTGATCCCGAGGAATGTGCGTGATGTCATAATACTCAAAATCAGTCAATAGCTCTTGGATTTGGATAAGGTATGGAGCGAGCCATTGTCCTTTAGCTTGGTAGTCTCCCCTGACTCAGTATACTACCAACTGGGAATCGCAAAATATTTCGAGAGATTTTATCCCCAGTTCTCTGGTGAGTTTGAGTCCAACGATCAGAGCTTCATACTCAGCTTCGTTATTCGTTGAAGGGAAGTCAAGCATTAAAGCATAGCAAATTGATCGATCTTCCGAAGTTACTAACATGGTTCCGGCTCCAGACCGACAATCATTGGATGCTCCATCAGTATACATTTTCCACCGAATGGTAGGAGCTCCATTGCTCTTTAGGAGATCATCTTGTGCAGTGAATTCTGCTATAAAATCGGCTGATGCCTGTCCTTGGATAGCCCTATGTAGAAGATAAGTGATGTCGAATTGGCTCAGTTTCGATGTTCCACTTGAGTAAACTTCCCGGCATCTTAGGTCGTTGTAGGACCTGTCGTAACGACTGATTTGTGTAAACATTGATGGGATGAATCTAAAAATAGGGGTGGAGCTTTCGTGAAGCAATCAACAAGTAGTACGCTAATTTCTCTATATTTGGATAGTTCCTTTCAGCTCATGTTAATCGCTTGCTAACATAATATACCGGTCTCTAGATCTGATTCTCCTCATGAAGCAGTGCGGCACTTATATCATGTACCGACACGACCAAGTAGATATGCAAGTCTTCGTGATCTATCAGTTTTGACAAGATGGGAGGCCCCACTAGGTAGTTTACCAAAGTTTGGAATGCATCTTCACAATCCTGCATCCATTCAAATTTCATTTTCCCTCTTCTAATCAAATCGAAGAAAGGAATGCATTTATCTGTGGCTCTGGAAATAAATCGACTTAGGGCAGCAACCTTCCCATTTAGACTATGTACTTGCTTGATGGTCTTCGGTACTTGGATGTTGCGAATTGCTTGAATCTTCTCGGGATTAGCTTTGATTCCGCGAGTATTGATGATGGAACCCAAGAACTTTCCTGATGCAACGCCAAAGAACACTTCAATGGATTGATCTTCATTTTGTAATATCGGAGGATATCGAACATTTCTGCTAAGTCTCTAATGTGGTCGCTTGATCATCGTGATGTCACGAGCATGTCATCCACATATACCTCCATCGTCTTTCTAATCTAATCTTTAAACATAATATGAACTAAGCATTGATAAGTTGCTCCAACATTCTTCACTCCAAATGGCATAACTATATAGCAATACAATCCAACATCGGTAATGAAGCTAGTGTTCTCTTGATCGGGAATGTCCATCGGGATTTGGTTATATCTAGAATACGCATCCATGAAAGACAGCAATTCGTGTCTTGCAGTTGAATCTACCATTTAGTCAATCCTTGGAAAGGGAAAACTGTCTTTCGTGCATGCCTTGTTCAAGTCCGAGTAATCAATGCATATCTGCCATTTTTCGTTTTCCTTTCTAACAAGTATAGGATTAGTACCCATTTAGGGTAGAGGGCGTCGCGAATAAACCCATTTCCTTTGAGTCTATCTAGCTTTTCTTTAAGGGCTGCAGATCTTTCCGGATCCATGCCATGCCTTTTCTATTTCACAGGGACATGCATTGGGTCGATGTTTAATGTGTGATTCGCAATAGCAGGCGAGATCCCACACATGTTAGAATGAGTCCAAATGAAAATGTCAAGATTCACTCGGAGAAAACCATGAAGTTCTTTCATCACTGGAGGGCTAAGCCATGATCCGATGTTCAGGACCCATGATGGGTCGTCGTGGCTAACCGTGATGTCAATAGTCAACTCAGCCGGTGCAGAATTAGTCTCTTTAGGCTCCTCCTCGACATCCCTCGGATCTATGTCTTTATAGAACCAACTGTAGCACCCAAGCAAAGGCTCAGGCATTAGTTGTCAATCTTCGGTGGTTTGGATGCGAAGAGACTTGTCCATACCCTTACCTTTCTCCTTTCGTTGAGCGTCTCTCAATTCAACTACATAGCAGGCATGTCCGGTCGCCTGATCACCATGAATACCTCTAACACTGTTATCAGCTGGGAACTTCAAATTCAAACACCATGGGGCAAGAGCTGTTCGAAATTTAGCTAGGGATGGTCGGTCCAGAAAAGCGTTGTATGAAGAGTCAACATCCAAGACAACAAATAGTAAAATCTACACTCTACCATGGTCACCTTCTTCCAACTACATGGGCAATTCGACATGTCCGACAGCTTCGGTCGCGGCACCGTTAAAGCTATAAATGCGGGCTTTAGACGGTTTCAGGTCATTGGCTTCCATCCTCATCTAATCGTAAGCCTTTTTGAAAATTATATTTATGGAACTTCCATAATTGATTAAAATCCTCCTTACTAAGGCAGAGTCGATCATGGCTGAAATGACCATTGGGTCGATCGTCGATGTCTCCACCTTGTCTGCATCTCTATTTTTGAACATAATATCATATGCCATCGTACGCTGCTATTTTGCTAGAGCTCCATCTTCTGTACTTGAACAACATTCAAAATTCATATGCTTGATCGTGCTAGCATAGCGCTCCATCTCGTGCCAGCTTTTATCAGGTGGATGTGGTCCTCTGACTATTGTATTGATCATTAATCTTCCACTGGTTCGCACAGGCTCCTCAGCGCCGTGCGACACTTGTCCTCGGTTAGGTTCAGATGTCCCTTGCCCGCCATCCTATGGGGCTTTAACAAGCTATAACTTTCTTTCCCTAAAGAGTTTCTCAATAACATCCTGGAAATGCCTACAGTCATTTGTGTTATAATCATAGCATTCGTGAAACCGGCAATACTTTCCAGTTTACTTCTACTTCTCTGTCGATTCTTTCGGAGGTGGCTTCCTATACTGCATGGCGTTGCATGTAGACAAGTGGACGTTCTCTAGAGATGTATTCAATGGTGTATAGGTATTATACATTGGAATCCTATGCTTTCCTCTTTCAGAATCCATCTTTCGTTCACGGTTCCGGTCATCGTCTTTCTTTTGCTATTTCGGTTTATTCTGGACATTCACTTGAACTTTTTCAGAACTATCACCAGACTACTTCACTACAATGTTACTCTGCACTCCCTCTCCATTTGGTCCCACAACATTCTTCTTCCTAGAGCATCTAGCTTTCTCTTTCCTTAAATATTAAGTTGCTTTTGCATAGAAACGTTCCAATGTTGCGGGTGGTTTGCCAGTTAACCAATCACCAAAGTCAGATTTCGGATCGATCCCTGTTGTTACCGCCATTAATATTGAATGGTCATTCGGATTACTGACTTCTATGATAGCTATATGAAAGCTCTCCAAATAATCTTTCGACGATTCTCTCGGAGCCTGGATCACGCTGGATAGGGACATTACATCTTTGGGGCGAGTTGTGTGCATACGGAACTGCTCTACAAACTTCATTGCTAAATTGTCAAATCTAGAGATTGACCGTAGGGGTTATTTCGTAAACCACATTGTCACTATGCTAGAGTGATTAATAGGAAAACATCTACAATTTGTTGCATCATCGGCTCGTGTGGAATCCATCAGCCATTCATATCTTATGATGTGTTGCCTTGGGTCGGTTTTTCCCTTGTAGGCAGGCATCGTCGGCATATTGAACCTCCTTAGGTAATTTTCATGTAAGATATTGTCGATGAATGGGGTATGGCTTCTCGAAATCCCCCAATCATCATTGGTCAAGCCCTGGCCCTCTCTCACTAGCTTCCTAACCATAGCTGACATGTCCGACGTTTGGATAGTTGGAGCCAAGCGGTGGTCGTACTCACGCCTTCTTGGTTAAACATCCTCTCGATGTATATCATGTATGTTCACTTCATTGTCCTTTCAAGAAGGTAATTGGTCTACATCCATCTGAACTCCAGCATCCAAATCAATCGTAGCAGCTCCAACTTATGCTCCAACATGAAGAGGCAAGGTTTCTCCTCTAGAGGAGGGATCGACACCGATCCCTATAGAAGGATCGGTACCGATTGGTCTAGGTAAGCCAGGTTGGCTTTCCTGCTGATGTCCAGAAGTTTTTGCATGATATCCGCCAATTCTACGACGTCTGCATCCGTGATAATCATCCGATGAACTAGATCTCTCCAATGTAGAATAAGGGGTTGGGTCCCTCCTAACTTTCCCACCCTGTTACTGGCTGAGTTGGTTCATTAGATCGATATTGGCTTGAATTTGCTGATTCAACTATTAGCGGATATCCACTAGCTCTCTCATCAGATTCTGGAATTCATCTCTTACGATGGAATCGGCCGGGTTCTGGACATCAACTGGATTGGTAGCATTCACATCTACTGGTAGATTACTCGGGCCTCCCTGTTGGACGCTAGCGTTCTCGTTTCCTTCTGTGTTTTGAGATGCAGATATAGTATTCTTAACCTTTGGTGATAGTATTCCTTAGACTTTTGCAAATCTGAATAGAATAAACAAGCCTCTTGAAGAAAATTCCGGATCTCTTCGGGGGATTTATGCAATCCAGTAGCAACAAAGGGATCCAAACAGGGCTGAGAATCTAACTCTCAATGAAAGTACCAAAATGTTTGCATGAAAATTTAGCACAAACACCCAATAGAAGTTTTGTAGGGAAATAAACAAAGAATATAAAATGAAAATGGAGGAAACAAGCAATTAAATGACATAAAATCAAAGCAATTTAAGAATACGGCGATTTATAGTGATTCAGCGTTATTTGCCTATGTCCACTTTGAATAGATTACTTTATTAATCACTTTGTAAACTAAGTACAATAGGGATCGAATGAAAAAAAATCCTTAGTTACAATAGAGTACAAAGCAACTAGTAGCGGAAAAGTCCCAAAAATGAACAACCAAGCCGGTATTTATAGAGGAAGACG
The DNA here is from genome assembly GCA_030737815.1 of Allium fistulosum. Classification (NCBI taxonomy): domain Eukaryota; kingdom Viridiplantae; phylum Streptophyta; class Magnoliopsida; order Asparagales; family Amaryllidaceae; genus Allium; species Allium fistulosum. The sequence continues at coordinate 404,592,117 of CM060908.1, read as the reverse complement.
GTGAAATATCTCTCTGAAAATTCGGTAGAGGAATCTCCAAAACAATATGGACCCATAAGAGGGATCGCATGGCCCAAATCCCAAGGAATAGGGATCGGTGCCGATCCTTACTTTGGAGGAATTTGGAGGTGCGATCCCTATGGGAGCTTTCCCATGTTGTAATATGCATAACCTCCAAGTTTCATGCCAATTAGATTAGTAAAACTTGAGTTATTGCTCGATCTTTGCTTCAATGTGAGTTGTTTTCTGATTTTAGTCGATCTCTATTGAGGGAAGAGGGCTGATCCCTCTCGCTTCATCTTGTGGAGGTGCGATTCCTAAGGTAGGCTCCCTCGAGTCCCTACATCTTGCTCACAAAATTTTATATACGATGGACTTACGGATCTTGATATATTGATTGTTTCCCATTGACTTGCATTTGCTTGGTTGAAATATGCAGATCCGTATATCGGAGAATGATTATAGCCGTTTTCCATGTTAAACTATATTCTATACTTTGAACATTGTACATTGCATATATCTCAATTCCGTTCAATCACGGTCTCATATTATCATCTGTACTTGATCTTTGGACCCCACAATCATCGCTCTGGACTTACCGGCCTTGATGACAGTCGAATCTGACTTGTCCAATAAGTTTGAACATAGCTAGGTCAAAATGTCGGATAACAACATAAAATTCCAATTAAGGGGTAAAAGGAAAAATTGATGTAGCAATCTAAAAAAAGGAAGAAGGAATTAGCAAGGTGTTGTTTGAGGGCTCCAACTTCAAGTAAGAAATAATAATTTCTAAGTTGTTCACTTTTATGGCAATTAGTATCTTCTTATTAGAAATTTATGAAAGGAGAAAGGTGAAATCGATTTCAAGTATGAAGCCCTAGTTCCTAAATTATTTTGTCAACTGGTTTCAAGTATGGAGAAGGAGAAAAAATGATTTTCTAACTATTAGCAAGTTAGAGAAGAAAATGAATTTAGCTATAAAATATTAGTATTATTTCTAAATGCTAATTATATTAAAAAATTACAATTTTTATTTTATAATTTTGATAAATAAAGTGTTTGATAAATCATATAATTTTATATTACTATAAATATGAATTTTGTTTTGCAAGAATCATGTTTTCAAATCAGGAAAAATAAAAAAACAGTTATAATTTTGATTTTTTTTTAATATACCGTCTCTTTGGTTTTAATTACTGAAACATTTTACATGTCACGATGTTTTAAAAAAACCATCTAGAAGTTCTTATAGAAAAACACAAGAAGGAAATGAAGAATATTTGAATCACTAAGGAGTTGAAGTGGCTGGCCATTGTGGTAGGAGGAGAGGTCAATATCAATAGATGGGAAAAGGCACAAATTGCAAGGACGTTAATTTTTAGGGTTTGGACGATTAGGGAGGAAGGAGAGAGCTACGTACTAAAAAAAGAAGTAAAAAAGCATAATGGTTGAGTTTAAAATATCTCTGCCAAAATGGAGGGGGCTTTTGAGTTGTAGAAACCAAACTCAGTATTGATAATATAGTATAGATTTCAAAGCAATTGTGAAAATTCAAAGCATTATTCATATTAATATTAATTATGACCAATTTTATGTTATTTGAAATTTAAAATTAACATTTTGAAATATAGCTATACTTTAGGAAGAATTCACAAAAGGATAACAAAATCTATTTTAGCATCTGAATTAAAACACAAATTTAAAGAAATTGTTTACATTTTATATAACTTGTTAAAATTTAACCTTTAACCTATAACCTTCATAATCATTGTTTTAGATGAATTCCATTTAAATAAATTCAATCGGTATTATAATGATTTTTCATATATCTATTTTGAAATATGAATTAGGACAGTTGTTTAAAGAAAATGTTTGAACATTACATAACTCGTTGATAACTTAAACCTTTAACTTTTATAACCATTGTTTTAAATGAATACCTTAAAACTAATTCAGTTAGTTAAAAGAACATTGTTTTCAGCCACCTTTAAAACAAATTCAATTGGTATTATAAAAAATTTGTTTACTTGTTTCCTTATTTTTTTCTTTTTAATTGAAAACAATTTAAATATACAAACTGAATCGGATAATAAGTGCATATATAAACTCGTCATAAAACATATAAGGTCTAGTCTACACAATCAAATGATATATATATATATAAATGATAATGAAATTAAAAGATTACCTAAAGGATGTCTCTTGTTTTTGGAAGTCGCTTATTTGCACGTTTTGCAAATGTTTTTGGCCACTCATCTTCTTCATGTAGTCATTCCATCCAATCCGACTTGCCTCCACTACAGAAGCCCCTCCTTGTGTTTGGTGTGCTAAGCTCATATAATGCCTTCTCTAGACATAGTTCCCTTTAGTGAAAACTCTGCTGCAACCATAAAAAATTCTAAAACGATCTATGTTGGTGTTCCCGCCTCGTCTGCATCTCCCGTGCTTGTTGTGCCTTCGGTTTGTGGTTCTTCAACTCGGCACTCTGAGAAGACCTTGATGACGATATTCGGTATTCTTTTCTAGACACGGCCGTTAAGCAATCTGAGGTCTGTATTTCTCTGTGTAGAGTTACGTTGCCTTCGTAGCATGTGTCTTCCATTTGTCCTGTCATATGTGATTTCTTGTTTGTTGATTTGTTATGTATGCTTATCAGATTTGGTTTCATTTTTAGGTGAGTTGTAGTTTTTGTTGTTGCTGCTGAGGTGTCTTTGCCTCACATCTGTAATATTGTTGTAAAGTGGTATGACCACTATAATCCGGTTGTCTATACAAAATAATAATATTTTATTTTGTCTGCAAAAAGATTACATAAAGGAGTAGCCTATGATTTGCACTTTGATTTGAGATTTCTCCTCAGATCTCCAAGATACATAGCCAATCCTTACAAGAGATGGATGAACCACTTATCTTTATTTTATTTAATGGTTTTTATTTTATTTTTGAGTTGATTCTATTTGGGATAAGGGGATGAAATTACGTCCATGGCTATTATACGGAGGAGAGGAAAGTGAATGAAAAGAATAGAAATAATGAAATGAATTAGTGGATATCTTTTTATTAAAAGAATGAACATTTCATTTCTTTCAATTGAAACTTTCCTAATTAGTTCCTTTGTTTCTCTCTCCACCCCTTCCACTTCAATGCGTGGTCGGTCCTATAGTAGCTATCATATAGCGACAAATTTCCATAAATCTCTAATACAATTATATTTTACTTAAATCCATTTAAAGTTGCACCAATCTGGTATATCGATGTGCGTAAATATAACTTTTATAACTGCGTTCATATAGTTACAAAGAACTCCAAAACGTCAAATAAATTAATATTTCTCAAATATTAATTTATTAATTAATGTACAATTAATAAAGTTAATCATTTATTTGGTTCTAAATACCTTTAATAAAGCATATTACATGAATATCCATGTGTCATAACTTGATTGGTAAATTTACCATTACCGTTGGTTTGGAAAAAATATTACCGATAATTTACCGTAGAAAATGGTAAATTTACCATTACCATACCTATTAAACTAGCACATTGATTTCACTCGAAAATGATAACCGATTAACTAGTAGTGCTATGGTAACTGTAACTTCACCGCTACCATAACAACCTTACTTTCATTCACATGGGTTCTAATTTTGCCACTATATTTGTCATTTCAACGATATGCTCACGCATAGTGTGAGAATCATCGAACTTAATGGTCATTAAGGTATCCATTAATGTCCCAACGAGCAACTTATCAACAGACTCGGACAGGGAGCACTCTCCCACAAACTTCATAAATTCCTTAGCACTTTTAGTTTCCTTAATTGTGAACTTGGTATTGTTTTCTACAATCATTTGCATAACATTAAGCTCGGTCTATTAGATCTTTCCCAAGCTTTATAGGAAGATCTCTATTCATTGCTGCTAGTAGTAGTAACTACAGTTGGTTTCTCACTTAAGAGTGCCAAATCAAGATCCAGAACACTGAGGTGAAACTGAACTTGTTCGGATCATTCAAAAAAATTAAGCCCATTAAACTTAATAACAAACGTGGCTTATGAACGTAGAGAAACATGAACAGATGCTGCAAAAATATATAAAATATGCTCACAATTAATGCTTTGAGTAATAAACTTAAACCTATAACACAGATTCAGATTTAGCCAACAAACATAAGGTGTATATTGAAGGTCTCCTTTAGGTGATACGACAATATGCAATAAAACAAACATAATCGATATCAATAAAATTTCATATAATTGGCAATTAACAAGCTCCAATTGTATATGTTTGCTATCTTTGGATATGCAAAACACACCTAACCAAACACATCAATATACCTTAGTAATGTTCATAGGTTAGATCAACCTTTGAGCAATTTAAAATATTTTATAACTATGAACTCAATATGCTCATGATAAATCTTTAAAATTATACATAAACCATAATGTCATTCATTTATAAGCATCATATAAACATGAGTAAATGAATTTCTTTTAATTTGACATTTATAAACCTTTCTAATTTGGCCACTTTGGTAACTAACAAATTACACATAATATAAATATCAAATTAAAATAGCATTATACGATTCATATACATAAATAATTAATTTTTGATCACTTTGGTGACCAACAACATATAGTATAATCACTTTAATTAAAATAGCATACTAATAATACTTTAATTCAAATGGTTGCATACGTGTATTGTGCAAATAATCATAAGACATATAATTCATACATACATACATACATACATACATACATACATACATACATACATACATACATACATATAAACCATTTACAACACCATACCATAATTCAAATCATACATGCTGAAATTGTTATAGCAATAAAACAATACACTCATTCATTATGTGAGACAAAAGTAAGCATACACGCAACTATATGTAGCATAATTGACAATTAAGTAAGACATAATTCATACATACATACATACACACACATATACATACATATATATATATATATTAATATATAATATATATATATACATATTAACCATTTACAACATAATACCATAATTCAAATCATAATTCAAATATGTACATCTATCAAAGAAAGGATCTTGATCCCTTTGAATAGTATCACCTTACATTTATTGTAAAAAACCAAATTAAGGGCTAGCTAAAGTTGGAAAATAGAGGAACATGCATTAAGATAAAATAAAGTAAAATGAAAAAACAAATAAAGAAAATAAATGGGATTTTGTCAAAAGAACAAAATGACAAAGGTAAATGTTTGAAAAAAAAACTTAGTACCAGGAATAACAATATCTCCAAGACCAAGCATGGAGAATGGTCGTGCAACAGTTGAAGTGGGGAAGAAGCTGCAGGATGACATTATTATGTTATTTATTTATGATTTTTTTTTTCCAAAAAGAAGGGTTTGTTTGATCAAAGGAGCGGCTGTTGAGTTAATATTCAAATAAAAGTATAGAACCTAAACAAATCTTTATAGGAGCGTTAAAGAATTTGGCCACAATAACCATCATTGGAGTGAAAAACACCTAGAAAATGTCATAGAAACACAACCCAGACTGCAAGTATAATAATAGGATAATGAAAATATTCATTAGAACCAACCTTAAGGAAAACCGAGTTCCCAAACAAATAGAATACATTGATATCATAATAAATCAAGCATTTTGTTTAGTACATAGGATAGCATGTTAATGAGTACTCGTAAGCACCACCTAACATGTTGGCAAAATCCAATGGCCATTTAATACCTCAGTTCCCGAAGTAAACCCTTTACATCCTTAAAGATACTGAGTCATTTAATACTTCAAATCCGAGGCGTACCCCTGGTATATTTTCCCTCAAACCTATACATGAATGTATATTCCCTTACCCATTGGTCCTACAGTTGGATATATCCTACATCAGTAGTATATATGCATAACTGCTGGTAGCTTCTAGGTGAAAGACAGACTTCCGTTTGTAACTCTACCGACTTTGCATCCCAACCCATACTCAACCAAGCAATTTATAATTAACCTAAATATTGGGCTAGGTCTACTAATTCATGTCCATCATAACGTATTATTAAGGTCATATAATTTCTATTATGGAAATTATCATGCCTCTTAAGTTCATTTATTAGTATTCATTTATTTACTAGCTACGAACTTATTCTTATCTTATACGCTTATTTCCTTTATTCTTCATTTTCAGTTATGTCACCTAAATTTCATTTACATCTCCACTTCTAGCTAATTGTCCATTATAAATGGTAATCATTATTCGAGCTGGACAATCACTAATGACATTTATTTATTCATTTCAAATTTAACTTATTATGCATATTTTGTTTTCTCCATAAATATCATATTTAATTCTATAATTAATCTCATTAAACACATTTTTGTCGCCATTTGATTTTTGTAACTTCCTATTAACTGTGCATTTATTTCCTATTAATATTGCAATCATTATTCATTGATGTTGGGGTTGTTACCTCTTTCTTATTACAACCTCTTAACTATATGATTTATTACGTTATCAATATTTAAACATTATAATTGTAATAGAAACAAGTACCGATGTATATTTATTATTATGCTTTATCCTTTACCTTATATATATATAATTTAGTAGGTGTGGTTATATGTATGTGTGTATATAAATTAACTCTTTAATTTCTACGCTAAGGAATCTCAGAAGATACATTTATGTGTAAATTCTATACAGAATGTTTGTTTATACATTTTAAAATATTAAAGCTATGCTTCCCAAAATGAAGATCACTACTGTTATAACTTTCCATAAACTATCTAAAAGTGGGACTTTTGCTCCATTTGAAATTACATGAAATTATCTTTTAATTTCTATTGAAACAGACAATGCAAACTACGAAGAAGGCATTCGTACTTTACACATCTCTTTCATTTAAGTATATTCCTTATTATTCCAAACGATGCACTTTTTATACATAGTTGTAAAGTTAGAAAGTCTATAGAAATTTACACGAAAACATATACAACTAAATTATACATTCAATGCTTCCAATAAATTAAACATAAAAATTTATATTACAAGTCAAACTAGGGCATTCCTAATAAATGCAAAACAATTTACAACCAAATTAACATAAATCTAGAATAAACTTAACAATCTTATCAACATCATGCTTTATAATTTTTAGGGACTAATTTTTCAAAATTTTCAGATTAGGGTGTACATGTAATTCCTTCATAATTACATAACTTACAGAATATGTATGCAGAATTAAATTAAATATATTCCTTATAAGCCTACAATTCAATGAATCTTGCATAGGAATAACAATCAAATAAAATTCAACGATATAAATTTAAGCGTTACATATAAATCATATAATTTTCCACTCACCTTTCTAGCTTTTCAAATCTCCAAATTCGAATTCATTCCTTTTGTTGACTCCTTTTTCCTTTCCAACCCTAAAATACATATGAAAAGATATATACATACTCATTAGAAATTGATTTATAATTATTGAGTTTACCTTTTCCATGAGATTGATTCACTTCGTCTCTTCTTCTCTTTCATTTTCTCCCCTTCTTCAATATATATACACACACACACGTATGTGTGTGTGTGTACATATGTGTGTGTGTGTATAGTATTTTTATAATTTTTAGAAATAGTAGAGAAGGGAAAATAGCAGAGCTCCGCTTCTATGATCAGAAAAAATGAGAAGAAAAGTGAGGGGCTATGCCTATATTTATAGGCGCTCGAATCAATTCTATCCATTAAATTTAATATTTATTAAATCCGGGCAATTAGGCCAAGGTTCAACCCTAGCCCCCACAACTTGTACCGGTTGACCGCTCCCTATTAGCGGCCGACCGCTAGCGATCGTGTAATACCCTGGAAATTTATATAAAATTTAATAAGAATTTAATAGAAATTTAAACGAAAATTTAATAAGAAAAATAAATTTAATTAAAATAACGACTAAAAAAAAATTTCCATAGACGTTCAAATTTGGCTACAAAAGTTTCACTATTGCATTCATAGCAATTTTCTGGCAATATATAACACTTTGAAATCGAAGTTAGTATGGAGAAGTTATGGGCGTTTAAATATCAAAAAAAAAGTTTTAGGGTCGACTCTTAAACCTGAATGGCTGACCTATAAAGGTCGACCATGCACGAGCAAAAACCAGTAACCTGAAGCATTGTGCGAGCATTGCGTGAATGGCTTCGATTATTCCTTCCTAGCCAATTTATGATGAGCATGCCTGATCAAAGTGAAGATTCTCCAACCAGAATCTAACGTCCTAAATTAATTGCAAATCCCTATAAATTCAAGTAGAACCTAACCCTAAAATCAAAATAACAGTTTACTGTATGAAATTCTACCCAGTTCTAACCTCTCCTTTAAACCTAAAACTCTTTAAAGATCAAAATAAAATCAATCTAGAAGGATACAATAATTGGATTTAGATGGAGTAAGCGAAGCTAGCATATAGAGACGTGATTCACAAGCAAAGCAAATAGGAAGAGCTTAGGCTTTAGGTGAGTGGGAATAAATTTAGTTAGATGATTATCAATGGTTAAATTTACTATATCCTATATAACCTAGGATGCTAGAAATCTAATTTTAAACTGTAAAGCCGTAAAGTTTGAAATTTGTAATTTAGAGTAGAATTGAAATTATTATGAAGTATTAATTGTGGCATTGATCTAGCACACCCTATTTAAATTAGTTAACTGTAAACCCTAAAGTTAGAAATCCCTAAATCTGTATACTATTAGCTGGCTTTTTAACCAAGCAGATTTCAACTAGAATTAGAAGGTCGGAATGAAGATGGAAACAACTCACGGACTTGGAAATACGTTCAGAGGAACTAAAAGAAGTTACTCAAGAAATTATATGAAGTATTGGACAAGTTGGAGCTCTCGGTACCGAGAGCTTTTTCTTGCAATTTACACCTCCTGGACCTCTTGTATTTCAAGTACTATGTCAAGCAATCATCATCAAGTGCTTTTCTCGGAGAATAGACAAGCAACCTTAGGGATTGATTAGAAGAAAGAAAAGAAAGCTGGAAAAGACAAGCGATATCAAGCAAATCATCAGAAGGAGCATGATATTCATGAAGAAGAGTTTGAAACGCACTAAATCAGAGATAGAAAAACTAAGCAGGTGGAAACAAGAACTTTTCATCAGAACAAACCACTCGGTATTGAGAGGAACATCTTGATACCAAGAGGTTTTTCATTAAAGATTGGGCCGACGTGTTCCCTCCAGTACACTTGGACTTGCATCTGGACTTTATTCAACATGGGCTCCGGAGTCTACTGGCGAGTTTCTCTATAAATACCAGCCCTATAACAACGTAAGAAAGGATTCACACTCTGGATCTTCTTCACTCTTATCTTCTTCCCCAATTATATTCTAGAAACTCTATTGTAAATCTGAAATCCACTAGATTATGATCAGATCTTATAAAATTAGTTGTGATCTGGAAAGAAAACGACTAATAACAAAGATTAAAGCAGACGTAGGTTGAAGAATTCACCGAACCACTATAACATTATATCTCATGTTCTTCTTTTACCTTTTTTTAATTAGAATTAGTGCTTTCATCTGATATTTGGGTGTCAGTGCCATTTTTAATGTCAATATAAACCCTAGATTGTAGATTTAAAATTGAAATTTGAGAAATATTGACGGGTCATTGTAATTACTGTTTATTATAAATACGAAAATCAATAAATGCTAGAATAATTGGTTGATAGATACCTAAATTAAAAATTAAAATCAGAAAATAGTAAAACTTCAATTTTTGACCATGACCAGTCGACCCTCACCCCGGGTGGTCGACCGGTAAGACAGTAAATTATCGAATCTGAACCTCGGTCTAAGGCCCAAATTTAATAATAAAAATTAACATAAATGATGATTATTATGGGCCTATTTAAAGGCATTTGGATGTATGTTAAGAGTACTAGGGAAGCTAGTTCCCTATAAGAGGACACTAAGTCATTGCGGTGTTGGATAAATGTTCTTCATCCAATTTGGGATCGATTAATCGACTAGAGACGATGTATTTTCACAAATGGCACTCATAGGAGGTTCCAACGGTAGGCATGTAGCACCGATGAGGATGCCCGATGGAGTGGATCCAGCACAACGAGAGGTCCTTGTGTCCATGATTTCTGACGCACGTGATACAATTCCAACGGAGGACCCGGGGCATGCAATAAGAGGCCAGTACTACAATCGAGAGGTGGAAATGAATCTAGATGAGCGACATACTGACGAGTCGGCATCTCGGGTTCTTCCTCTCTAGGCATAGTGATGGGGAATCATTCCCAGTAGCTTAGTGGCGGTGATAGTAGTGGGAATTTAGTCACACGGTAGCCTAGCGGCGGTGTTTTCATGGTTAGTAGCCAAGGGGTGGTGTTTCCACATTTAGTAGCATTGTGGCAGTGTTTGCATGTTTTAGTAGCCTAGCGACATTGTTTACAATGAGTAGCTCTAAGGGTGGTGGCTGATCGTTAGTTGGAAGGTTCGATCTGTAGTTCGATCCTCGAAATAGTCTACACAAATTGTAGTGTAGGTATATATTAGACAAGAACCTTTAGGTAACAAACCTTAGTAATTCAAGGACACTTTGTAGTACACCGTATGTCATCTTGAGTAGAGTTAAAGTTAATTGCACATGATCATCGCATATTAAACTTGTACTCATTCACCAGACTTTTATTTGACCTACTCCTTCCTTTCCATTTTTCCTCACTATAAGATGGCATGTTAGCGGTAGATTGGGCATAGTACATGGAGAAAGGAGCTTCACATTATGGTTCTCATATTCTTTGTTGATCATCATGTAGTTACTTTCCATATTAAAAGTCTGTAAAACATATGTTGTACTTTGAAACAGTGTATATAGCAAATAAAATATTTTGGAGATTGTTTTCTCATATGTCTATTTTTTAGTACTTATATTTAAATTCATTCTGCTATGAGATCTGAAAGTGTAGTTAGTCTTAGAACTTACCCTTATAATTATGCTCTACAACATTTTAAAAACCCAACAGCTCGTATTTCTTGGTACGACGTGAGTTCGAAAGTCACACTAGGTTTTGGTTCGTTGTGTCCTGAAGTGCAGGTTGTTACATTTGGTATCAGAGCTTGGGTTTAAGATTTCCCAGGATTTAGGCACGTATTGAGAGAACATACTTGAAAAGTTTTGAATTTTTTTTAAGAATGGATTTTTGGAAGGTGTGTGTGTATATATGTATGTATGTATGTATGTATGTATGTATGTATGTGTAAAAGGTTTCAAAGGTTATATATATATAACAAAAAAAGAACAATAAGAAGTATTCTTGCCAAGTACTATCTTTGGGAAAGTTAAAAATAATTCTCAATCATAGATAGTGAGAATGAGTACAAGTTTTAGAGAGATGACTCTTGAAAGGCAGCTAAGATTTCGAGCGTGAGCATCCCTATACGGTTCCGTCGATATCTAAAGTGTGGAGATAAGATGAGCCTAAATCGACTTAGGAAGCGTGATTATAATTTTTTGATATATGTATTAATATACAACACCATATATATTTTGACTCATATGGTAGTTGTTGGCCTAAGGTTATAGCAGTTGAGGTGAAAAATAAAATTTCCACATTTATTGGAATTTACCCCATAAAGAAGGCAAGTAGAGCATTTATATACCAACCAACAATAGCAAGTAAATTTTGGATTCAAGGATGAGTAAAGAAGATTAGTACCATGAGACCTATATAATAGGAATATAATATTAATAGCATGAAGGAGGATTTTACAAATTTAAGGCAGATTTATCAATTAAAGTAGAAACCTTATCCTTATATTGGTATTGGTTGTAAGGACTCTTATTTATTTAAAGGTACAGCTAGAGTATTTCCATATTGAAGTTGGACACTATATTAGAAAATAAACTTGAGCTAACCATCTTTGAAAAGGACAGAAACCCTATGCATTTAAGCATTGTTAGGTATAAGTGGGCTTAGGTAATTAGACTGCTATTGTCAACTTCGATTTAAGTAATAACCAATGAAAATGTTTTCTAAATGTTAGAACTGTAAATGTCTGATATTTTAAATAGAAAGAGAAATTTGGTTTATGATTTTATATAAACCAATCAGACAAACTTTATGGAAATTGTTTAAAAAGTAAAAATAGAGAATTTAATAAAAACAATTTTTTAATAACTATTTTAAAGCTTTTGTTTTGTCTTTTAGGCACACGGTTGCACTTATAGTCAATGTGTACTTTGCTTTTAATAGTAGAACTTTTGAAAAATAAAAATAAAATTTAGAAGCATGTAATATCCAACGTTTGGAACTCCTTTTATAGATAAGAAATGGTTAGCACTTGAAAATGTCTTTTTTCAATGTTTCTGTCAAACTCTAAAATAATAATAGTAAAAAGTTAAAAACACCACAATTTCTTTAAAAATAAGTTTTTGTGAAAATTTCTTATTTACAAAGGAAAATTTTAAGATGGTCCGTTTCATGTACAGTTTGCTAAATTAAGCTCAACCGTTTTTGATAATTTAATTAAAGAAGAATAATATGACTTTAGTAAGAAGGAAGCATTTGTTAAAATGATAAGGGAATTTTACAGTTATAAAACTAACTAGTTTTGAGGAAATAAAGTTAAAAATCGAGGGTTTTGGTTTGAAAAGGGTAAAGTGAAAATAGTACAACTATCACTTAGACTTAAAAAAGGAAGAAATGGATCGAAGTTTGTGACGACCCATCTTTTTGGACGGTTTAAATCGATAATAAACCACACATGTCTAACTCAAACCATTCAAAAGGGAGGATTGTCAATGGGATAAATAAGAAAATTGTTGAATATGCAAGTATATGTCTTTTGTTTGATGATAATAAACATATATATATATATATTCATTTAAATGTATTTGTTAGCGTACTATTTTATTTTCACATAATTAAATCAATATTTGCCGAATAAAATAAATAACACAGAATTAAAATTCAAACAAATATTCTATTCAAATTAATATTTTATTACAAATTTGAATAGTACAAATTTGAGCTCTCACTATATATATACACAATTTCCATTACAATACAATTTCGATTATATCACAATTTTTAATTTACATTTGCACCTCACTACATATCACTCATTCACTTATATTTTATCTTCGACTCTGCTCCAGCCTGAATCCAGCATCTGATTTATCTAAAAAATAAACACTGATGTAGTAAAATTGAAAAGAAATATTTGTGTAGTGTAAAATAAAATGTGTATTTTTGAAAATATTATTTGCCTCAGTTATTTGGGTTGTTCGCTATCATACTTATTTTGAATTCATCTACACGAACAACCTGTGGCATGCACAGTGTATCACTGTACATGCCACAAGGTCGTGCACACCGATATACACTTGATAAATCTGCAGGGACAGGTGAGCACATGGTCAAACCCAATCAAAAGCCGGGTTCAACTCAAGTGAAATACAGATAAAGTCACGATATTAGCACAAGGTCAAACCCGAGCTATAAGCTGGATTCAACATAGGTGCAATACAAATGTACACATGAATGTTATGATCAAAGACAACAACATCAACCAAGGCCACAAAATTCAACCAGATTAACGAGCATAAGCAAATTGGTAAAGCATCATCAATGAACTAGTATAAAAAGGAGGTGGACAACACACTTGAAGCTCACATGAAATGCAATTAGACAAACAAATGTACACCGACTAAACTCATGCAATGAACTGGCTCGAAGACATTACATGAAAACAGAGGCATGACTGCAGCAGTTCAAAATGCAAGCTAACATACACATATACATGCAGTATCACCAACACTGACCACATATAAAACATGGACTTTAGTGAACTAAATTAAACCAGACTTGTATACCACACAGGAATGAACAAAGTCTCAACAACATACACACACACATGCATATGCATGTGTACACATGGTGACATGCAATAGAGGCCACAACCCAGTCCAGTTCAAATGTACAGCATGGCACAAAGGCATAAACCACACTCAAGTAAACATGAAGACATCAAAAATCATACATATATGGTGATACAGCAAGTTCATATGGATATGCAAGCAGTGCAACCCGATGCAACAAACTAAATGAAACAACACTGCAAACAAGTCACATGTTCCAAACAACACCAGACATCAGAAGCATGCAACATTTCAGTGGAAATATAGGATACAAGCATCAGGTCGAAAATGCTACAGGCATGTACACACACATATATGTAACAATTCAAGTTTCAGCAACAACAAGATTCAAGTGTGAACTCAACCAAGATTCAATGCATATAGACATGTACTCGAAGTAAACCAAAGCCTCAATACAGTGAATTACAACATCCAAACAGCAAGCAGTAATAGTGATGAAATAGAGACCAGAGGCACAGTGGAATATGTAGTGCAACAAAGTGGACAGTGCAATCAACCAAAGTGCAGTCAGCAAATTCGAATATCATAAACGAAGTCGAAGTCAAATTTTCACAAAATCAAAGTGGCCGAAGTCAACAAGAGAAATGAACGGAACAAAATCTATAATTCAAAGCCGTGGTGGCCAAGAAATCGAACAAGTTAGAAAACAAGCCGTGGTAAGTAAGCATAATAGAAAATATATGAAATTGAACTAGTCTAAGGAAATCACAAGCATTCAAGCATAATCGAATGGCCGAGCTAAAGTTACAAACAATTAATTCGAATGGAAATTAAGGGAATTAAACCCTATTTAAACCATTAACATCATCGGTCTAGAAAGCATCGAGTTAAAGCATATTAACCAGAAAAGAAAAAGGGAAATTACATACCAATCAAAATCGAACTCGATCGAGAAGCAGCCGTGTGCAAATCAACAAGACGGTCGATCGACAAAGCTAGGAAAGCGAAATCACTTATTCGATCAATTAACTAAAGTCAGCAACTTCAACAAAGTAAAACCCTAAATTTGAAAAAGGAACGAACGAAGAGAACCAACCATTTTTTCTCAAAGGATGCGGCCGAAGAAATAAAAGAAAAAGGGGACATTCCTTTCATCACTATATTTTTAATTTGGGCCGGCTGTATTATTCTTTGGGCTTCAAATTTTAAAATTAGGGTTTTATTCTTTTTAATTGTTTTTAAATTTGTATTTTCTCTTTTAAACTTTTGTAAAGTCTAGTCGTGTGACTAGGGGACGAACTATGGTGGTGTAGTTCGAGAATTCGCAACTTAGTGGCTGAGTTGTGGCAGGGTTTTGAGAGTAGAGTTAGGTTAGTCGATAGCGGGTGTCGCGAGTTTGCGTGTGTAAGTGTCCGAGTACTTAATTTCTAGTAGAAACTTTGGGGGCAGCACGTAGGCAGGTTTTTGCCGAAGTTGGGTAAATCTGTGTTGTTCTATTTCTGCTCTTTATATTCTGCTATTATTCTGCTATCATCAGTGCTGCGATTATTTTATATACTCCCGCATTAAACTTTTATAATTAATAGTATCACCCTATTCACCCCCCCTCTAGGGTGAAATTGATCCTACAAGTGGTATCGGAGCTAGGAACAAAAGCCAATTTTTTTTTTTTAAAAAGTTGATTTTTTTTCAAAAACAAACTGTTTTTAAAATTTTCAAATGGCTTCTTTTAATAATGCTTTTGCTGAAGGACAATCCATAGTTAGACCACCAATGTTCAATGGTGAATATGCTTACGGGAAAAATAGAATGAATTTTTTTTCGAAAACCATTGATGCTTGGAATATAGTTGAGACAGGATATAGGACACCAATTATAGTTATAGATAATCAAGAAATAGATAAACCGATGGATCAATGGACAGATCTTGAAAATAGACTACAAAATTCCAATGCTAAAGCTATGAATTCTATTATTTGTTCATTGGATCAAATTGAATTTAATCATGTCTCACATTGTCCAACTGCACAAGAAATCTGGCACACACTTGAAGTGACTCACGAAGGAACATCTCAAGTCAAGGAATCTCACCTTGCCATGCTTAGTAGCGAATACGAGAATTTCATAATGGACAAGGAAGAAAATGTCAAAGAGATGTATGGACGACTTTCCAATATCGTATACAAATCAAAAGCTCTTGGAAAATCATACACAGAATTGGAAATAGTTCGAAAAATCCTCAGAGTCCGTCCACGGAATTTTGAAGCCAAAGTCACTGCCATTCAAGAATCAAAATTTTTGAAACAAATCAAAGTTGAAGAACTCATCGAAAATCTCACAACTTACGAGCTAGAAATGAAATTCAAGGAAGAGCGTAAAGGAGGCGATACTCGAAAGAAATCAATAGCTCTTAAAGGAACAACGGAAAGTGATGATGACGATAGAGCAGCTGAGCTGGCACTATTGATAAAGAAATTCAAAAGGTGGAATCACAAATACGGAAATCCAGCTCTAAATCAGTAATTGAAAAGCAGAATAGCCAAAGTACTAGACAACTCGGAAGAGCAGGAAATCATCTGTCACAAGTGCAATAAACCTAGCCACATCAAGCCCAATTGTCCTCAGAATTAATTCAGCCAAGGAAAGAAACCGAAAAGGAGAAGTTTTGCAGCCACTTGGGATGAAACTGATGAAGATGATAAAAGCACTGGCAGTGAGAGTGAAAAAGCAGATCTATTCCTTCAAGGTGATATAACGGACAGTGATGAAAGACGAGCCAAGCGAGGTATCAAAACTTACTCATTCAGAATTGCTTATATATTTTCATGAAGTAAATGGCTATTTCGAAAGACTTAGGAGAAATACGCTAAAATTGAATCACAAAGAGACATTTTGATAGAATTAAATAAACAGCTTGATCAGTTGGTTAAAAACTATCAAAGCAAGAGCCCTAAGTGTGAAAAGTGTCCAACATTCGAAGAAAAAATTTAAAAATCAGAAATTAAAATTAGAACGCTTGAAAATGAATTTCTGATTTTGAAAGAAAGTGAAAACACAAGGAGAGAAAATTCTATCAAAAGTGCACATAACTATTAAATGAAAATGAATCTCTCAAAACACAAGTCCAACAACTGTCAACGACTTTAGGAAAATTCTCCGGAGAAGAAAAATCACTAAATATGCTAATAGGAAAACAAACAGTCAATATTGATAGACAAGGACTTGGATATAATCAAACTGAACTTGTTAGAAATGAAATTAATCAAGTCAAATCAAAGTGCACGATATGTGGAAAAACTGGACACAAACAGAATATTTGCTGGTATAGACCTAAACATGTGAAAACCATTCCAATTTGGGTTCCAAAAGGCACGAATATAAAATCCCTTAAAGTTAAACAAATCTAGGTGCCGAAAGGAACATATATAAATAGTATTGGGTCTACACAATTATATTTTTCAAAATCTTTTGCCACTAACAACCATGGACCTATAAAAACAAATAGATCACAAAAATCTTTACTCGTGTAGGTGTGGTGGCAAGCTAAGGAACAACAACAGTGTTATCTGGATTCTGGCTATTCCAGGCACACAATGGGCGACAAATCAAAGTTCCTTAGCCTAGTACAAAGGTGGCAGAATCACAATGGGCAACAACGAAATATTATCGATAAAGGTAAAATAGGTAATGGTATATTCGTCTTGAATAATTTATTAAATGTGAAAATATGCACCATGATCTGAATCAGCCGGTTATGTTATAAAGAAATGAATGTTGATTTTGATTCTGACTTATTCAAAATTATTGTCCAATTATCTTTTTATGCCGAGAACACTATAAGCTCATCTAGAGTCTTTAAACTAGTTCATATAGATTTTGTTTGGATTAATGATGTTGTTTTATTGGTTGATGATTACTCATGATACACGTGGATATATTTGTTTCTGGATCTGACACTATGGTCACTATTTGTTTATTTGCACGGTTTCAATTCAAATTCAAAAGAATTTCATTAAAAAACTATAAAAATGATTTCAAGGCATGTGTTGCACACATCACAGTCTGGTCTATGACATTCAACTAATGATAAATTTGAGTCAACAAGAAATTCAGATGCAGATTACACTGGTAATCTAGTTGATAGAAAAATTACTAAGTGGAACGTGTATTATGTAGAGACATTCATTAGCTGCATCACATTTTCAAAGAAGATATTTGCATATTTTTCATTTCAAATAATTTTCAAATAGCAGACATTTTTCTTATAAAACCCCTTCCAGAAAATTGTTTTTGTTGACCTTGTTTCAGATTAGTCATTTTAGAAAATTTGATTTTATAATTATTTTTGGATTTGATCTTAAATGACTACATTAACTAATCTGAGTCCCTACTGATTATCGAAAAGATAAATAGTGATTGAAAAAGTGACGAGTGTTGATATTAATCATATATTATAACTTGAAATAGTATATTTAGTAAATTTCTTTAGAAATTTAAACAAGATTTATAATAACTTTTGATGGGTAAAAATTCCATGACCATCTCTATTGCTATCATATTTCTAACGACCATCACTCATCAAAATCCAATATAGTATGTCAATATGTGGTATTTTAAACGGGAAATTATTCCTTTTTCATTTTATTATATTTTTTAGTAATAAAAACATCTAAAGTATTCACTCTCATTTAAAAGTCCTCACGGTTATGCATGGGTGAATTACTTGGAATTTTTGATTATATGCTTTTATGCTCATTTAAAAGTCCTCACGGTTATGCGTGGTTAGAAGATACTTGAATTCATTTTTTTTAATTTAAGAATACTACTAATCTCATTTAAAAGTCCTAACGGTTATGCATGGTTAGTAGATATTCAAATTCCTGATATAAATATACCACAAATAGACATAGCTATATGGTTTTACATCATCCCTATCATTCTAAACTGGAATATGCACCTAACAGAGTATTTATGATTTTTGTTTGATTTTTTACTAAAATTTAATATTTATACTCAATTGGGTATTAATGTTGTATTAATGTTTATCACTTTATCTCTATTTTTCTAACAATATTACTCTTTTGCTGATAACAAAAGGGGGAGAGAAAAGTTAAGATTTTGACAAATAAAGGTCAAATATTTTATTTTGTATTTTCATCTAGGTACATTCGCATATTTTTATTTATTCTCATGCATATATAAAAGGGGAACTTTTGTGTAGAGAGGGAGCATTCAAATAGGGGGAGAAAATTGAATGACCAAACACATTTAATACATTCAAAACCTTAAATATATGTTTGTTATCATCAAAAGAGGGAGATTGTTGAATATCCAAGTATATGATTTTTGTTTGATGATAATAAACATATATTATTCATTTAAATGTATTTGTTAGTGTACTATTTTATTTTCACATAATTAAATAAATATTTGCTGAATAAAATAAATAACGCAGAATTTAAATTCAAACAAATATTTTATTCAAACAAATATTTTATTACAAATTTGAATAGTACAAATTTGAGCTCTCACTATATATATATACACACACACACACACAATTTCCATTATAATACAATTTCGATTATATCACAATTTTTAATTTACATTTGCACCTCACTACATATCACTCATTCACTCGTATTTTATCTTCGACTCTGCTCCAGCCTGAATCCAGCATCTGAGTTATTTGAAAAATAAACACTGACGCAGTAAAATTGAAAAGAAATATTTGTGCAGTGTAAAATAAAATGTGTATTTTTGAAAATATTATTTGCCTCAGTTATTTTGGTTGTTCGCTATCATACTTATTTTGAATTCATCATACCCGAACAACCCGTGACATGCACAATGTGTCACAGTATATGCCACAAGGCCGTGCACACCGATATACACTTGATAAATCTGCAGGGACAGGTGAGCACAAGGTCAAACCCAATCAAAAGCCGAGTTCAACTCAAGTGAAATACAAATAAAGTCACGATATTAGCACAAGGTCAAACCCGAGCTATAAGCTGGATTCAACACAGGTGCAATCCAAATGTACACATGAATGTTATGATCAAAGACAACAACATCAACAAAGGCCAAAAAATTCAACTAGATTAATGAGCATAAGCAAATTGGTAAAGCATCATCAATGAACAAGTATAAAAAGGAGGTGGACAGCAGACTTGAAGCTCACATGAAATGCAATCAGACAAACAAATGTACACCAACTAAACTCATGCAATGAACTGGATCGAAGACATCACATGAAAATAGAGGCATGACTGTAGCAGTTCAAAATGCAAGCTAACATACACATATACATGTAGTATCACCAACACTGACCACATAAAACATGGACTATGGTGAACTAAATTGAACCAGACTTGTATACCACACAGGAATGAACAAAGTCTCAACAACATATACACACACACATGCATATGCATGTGTACACATGGTGACATACAACAGAGGCCACAACCCAGTCCGGTTCAAATGTACAGCATGGCACAAAGGCACAGACCACACTCAAGTAAACATGAAGACATCAAGAATCATACATATATGGTGATACAGCAAGTTTATATGGATATGCAAGTAGTGCAACCCGATGCAACAGACTCAATGAAACAACACTGCAAACAAGTCACATGTTCCATACAACACTAGACATAAGAAGCATGCAACATTTCAGTGGAAATATGGGATACAAGCATCAGGTCGAAAATGCTACAGGCTTGTACACACACATATATGTAACAATTCAAGTTTCAGCAGCAACAAGATTCAAGTGTGAACTCAACCAAGCTTCAATGCATATAGACATGTACTCGAAGTAAACCAAAACCTCAATACAATGAATTACAACATCCAAACAACAAGCAGTAACGGTGATGAAATAGAGACCAGTGGCACAGTGGAATATGCAATGCAACAAAGTGGACAGTGCAATCAACCAAAGTGCAGTTAGCAAATTCGAATATCATAAATGAAGTCGAAGTAAAATTTTCACAAAATCAAAGTGGCCGAAGTCAACAAGTGAAACGAACGGAACAAAATCCAGAATTCAAAGCCGTGGTGGCCAAGAAATTGAACAAGTCAGAAAACAAGCCGTGGTAAGCAAGCATAATAGAAAATATACAAAATTGAACCGGTTTAAGGAAATCATAAGCATTCAAGCATAATCGAATGGCCGAGCTAAAGTTACTGTCAAATAATTTGAACGGAAATTAAGGGAATTAAACCCTATTTAAACCATTGACATCATCGGCCTAGAAAGCATTGAGTTAAAGCAAATTAACTAGAAAAGAAAAAGGGAAATTACGTACCATTCAAAATCGAACTCGATCGAGAAGCAGCCGTGTGCAAATCAACAAGACAGTCGATTGACAAAGCTAGGAAAGCAAAATCACTTATTCGATCAATTAACTAAAGTCGGCGGCTTCAACAAAGTAAAACCCTAAATCTAAAAAAGGAATGAACGAAGAGAACCAGCCATTTTTTCTCAAAGGATACGGCCGAAGAAATAAAAGAAAAAGGGGACATTCTTGTCATCACTATATTTTTAATTTAGGCCGGCTATATTATTCTTTGGGCTTCAAATTTCAAAATTAGGGTTTTATTCTTTTTAATTGTTTTTAAATTTGTATTTTCCCTTTTAAACTTTTGTAAAGTCAGTCATGTGACTAGGGGACGAACTACTGTGGTGTAGTTTGAGAATTCGCAACTCAGTGGCTGAGTTGTGGCGGGGTTTTGAGCGTAGAGTTAGGTTAGTCGATAGCGGGTGTCACGAGTTTACGTATGTAAGCGTCTGACTACTTAATTTCTAGTAGAAACCTTGGGGGCAGCACGTAAGCAGGTTTTTGCCGAAGCTGGGTAATCTGTGTTGTTCTATTTTTGCTCTTTATATTCTGCTATTGTCTGTTTTGCTATTATTCTTCTATCATCAGTGCTGCGATTATTTTATATACTCCCGCATTAAAATTTTATAATTAATAGTATCACCCTATTCACCCCCCCTCTAGGGTGAAATCGATCCTACAAAAATAAGAGAAAAGAAGGAAAAACAAAACACTGAATCTCGCAGCGGAATTGGCAAAATATAATAATCAAAATAAACAGTTCATGAAGCTGTTTTACAATATACATTTGTTTACACTATTTTTACAACATAATCAGAGTACAATCAACAAACATACCAATAATAATGCAGCGGAAAATTACTAATAATATAATATACCAAACTCCGTCTTCATCCTCCAGAAATAAAGTCTTCAACACTGAAATGCTCAGGCTGACCCGAGCATAATGAAAAGACAAAACACTTGAGTCGGAACTAAAAGTTCTTATGTAAGTTAAATCAACAACAAGTAAATATGAGTGTAATAGCTTCAGAAATGTTTACGGGATTTCACATCTCATATCCAGTGTATAAAGTGCGTGCAATAACTTAAGAGATATTATGGGATTTTTCACCTCCAAAGGATCCGTTAAACTATCTATATGTAGTAAAATACGGTATATATATGTAGTGTCTATCAGTAATGTAAAGTATTAAAATAGCGTTAAAGCGTTACCATTATCCCCCTTAACACATTTTTATAGGCATCGTAGTCTATACAGTAGTGTAAACTCCACCGTAAACTGGTGGGATATCAGGGAGCACTCCATAGGAACGACACAAACCAAAATCGTAGCGGGCTCGATAAGGATAATATGACAAGGCACGCGAGGCAATGTCCAGGGTAGGATTCTACTGTTTTACCCTTGTTTGGTTTGTGTCCAGGATAATATGATAAGGGTAGGATTCTACTGTTTTACCCTTGTTTGGTATATTATATTATTACCTTGGACATTGCCTCGCGGGTTCGTATCAAAATTTTGGACAACATGAAACTGGTTTGGTTTGTGTCCTTGTTATGATGTTGACTATGATGTTATACCAAACTCCATCTTCATCCTTCAGAAATAAAGTCTTCAACACTGAAATGCTCAAGCTGACCCGAGCGTAATGAAAAGACAAAACACTCGAGTCAGAACTAAAAGTTCTTATGTAAGTTAAATCAACAACAAGTAAATATGAGTGTAATAGCTTCAGAGATGTTTACGGGATTTCACATCTCCTATCCAGTGTATAGTGTGCATGCAATAACTTAAGAGATGTTACGGGATTTTCCATCTCCTAAGGATCCATTAAACTATATATATGTAGTAAAATACGCTATATATATAATGTCTTTCAGTAATGTAAAGTATTAAAATAGCGTTAAGGTGTTACCATTATCCCCCTTAACATATTTTTATAGGCATCGTAATCTATGCAGTACTATAAACTCCACCGTAAACTGGTGGGCTATCAGGGAGCACTCCATAGGTACGACACAAACCAAAATCGTAGTGGGCTCGATAAGGATAATATGACAAGGCACACGAGGCAATGCCCAGGGTAGGATTCTACTGTTTTACACTCCCGGATTGGTGGTAACGCGTAGCAGCTACTACCGCCCACCTCGAAACAACACTCCCATAATCAAGGGTGGCCACCAATCAATCACAAAGTAAAAGATATGGTATCGAAGAAGCGTGTTCGATCGAGAGAGCGACCCCACTTGACCCGGTATAGCTCCCGTTTTAGTCATTTTAATTATGACTCGAAAGTCAAGGCTATCCATCATCGTTCTCTTACTTCATTCTAGCAAACGCCTCCAATTCAACCTCTACATTCTGGATAACATCCATCGCGTACACAAGTGTTAAAGTGGTTCCAATATTGATAGAGAGTATGTTAATAAGAGGCCCTGGTCTCTTTAACAACCAAACGTCATTTTTCACACCGGTTGGTTCTTTTACATTTTGAAACCAATTCAGATTTGATATCAAAATATCATATTCACTTAAAAAATATCCTTCATTTCAAAACCATCATATTTACTCAAAATATGTCATTTCACTAGAAAATACCATTTCAAATTCCAACGTAGGTTATAACATCACTTAA
The DNA here is from genome assembly GCA_030737815.1 of Allium fistulosum. NCBI lineage: Eukaryota > Viridiplantae > Streptophyta > Magnoliopsida > Asparagales > Amaryllidaceae > Allium > Allium fistulosum. The sequence goes on along the minus strand of CM060908.1, from coordinate 404,568,219 downwards.
CCACACTTGCCTTTAAATCAACGATTTAAATATAAACATCTCAACTTTACACATTTTGAAATTTTAAAAAATAGTTTGAATAGTTATAAATAGTTTAAGGATTTAAAACAGCTTAATATAAAATGTTTTGACTATTGAAAATGGTTTATATAGTAAAATAATTTAGAAAATATAAATAATTTTAATATTAAAAAGATAGAATTTAAATAGTTTATATTAAAATAATTTATTTTGAAAATAATATCAAATCAAACTGTTTCTTTTCCATTTCAACAATCTGGGCCCATGTCCAATTTCAAATCAACAATTCAATTTCCAAAATTAAAGTCACATATCAATTACAATTTTCACATTTCCAATTCAATTCTTTAAAACAAACCTTTTTACCAATTTCAGTTTCAACATTTCAAAGCTTGAATTAGAACATAATTCAATTCATATAAATCCAAATTTTTATTCCTTTAAAACAATATCATTTAATCAAAATCCAAATTTCAAGATTTTTAATACCATTTAATTTAACCAATCCGGTGTCCGTATATAATTTTATACCCTATGGCCAAGTGATCAGTTATTTCAATTTTAATTATAGGGATGGATATATATCATTTCAATCCAGATCAAAGTGTCATAGGTATATATCATTTCAACCTATTTCTTAATTTATTCGAAATAATTCAAATAACAGTTTATGTGCTTTCAATCAATATGTAGGGTAATAACAAGGATACATATAAATAAATAAACACCCAATCATCCAAAATGTCAACAAATAGACATCCATCATAGTCAACATCTAAATCAGCCAATCAATCACAACAATTAACTAGTTATTAATATCAGGTATTTAACTAGCAATTCAATTCCAATATTAATTTAAATGGCAATTTAATTCAATAAAATTCAGTTCAATTAAAATGTCAACTTAAACTATCAAACAACAACCAATAACATTCTTATCACTTCATAAATTTAATTCAACTAACATAAGAAGGTTTAGTATAGCATGAGTGGGTTAAATCACTCACCTCTGATTTGTAGTCGATTTAAAATCCAATAAAAGCCCAAAATTCCAATAGTCTCCAAATTCAACCAAACCAGTTTCATGTTGTCCGGAATTTTGATATGAACCCAATGAAAGAAACCGCGCATCAATCGGAGCTCGTATCAAAAAAGTTATGAATGTTAGAAGGTTTGAAATTTAAAATTTGAATTAAAAATAATATAGGGGCAAATAAGTAAATATACCAATCTTCCCAACCCTAAGCTATCGAACTCGAACAGGAACCTACGCAAACGCATGACAGCCGCCACCTTCAAGCTCCCATCGCCGCCGCTACAGCCAGTCGCGGCCACGCCACCCACCTCCAAACGGACCGCCTACATCTGCTCTACACTCCTCGAACACCAACGACCCCCCAGACGCCGCCGATCGATGCCAAGAACCCAGCCGCCTCTATCAAAACTTAATTGAATTTTAAGGGATGATCTGACCATCGACCTACCGATCTAACTACCTAGATGAGTTCCCCATGATAATCTCCACATGATAGCACCCTTGGATCGAGGCATCACCACCGTTTGTCAACCACAAAAATAGACGATCGAGAGTGTTTCATCAAATTCTGGCCAAACCAAAACTCGATTGAAAAAAAAAACTGAAGACGCAGATTACGTTAGTCGAGAGCTTCACGATGATATATAATTCGATAGGGTTTGAAGAGTTTGAATTTTTCGATTTGATTTGGATTTAGGAATTTAGAGTTTGAGATGTCTGTCATTGGGAAAGAGTAGATGAGAACAGAAAATTGTATGTACAGATAATAGAATAAAAGACTGCTAGAGTTTCAGGAAATATCTATTTATATAGACAGAGATGGATAAGAATGGATGGAACAGATCGAAAGGGTCGAAGCGATAACAAAGGTCCGAAAAGCCCATTTCATTCCCGAAACGTAAATAGGTCATCCAATATATCGAAATATAGGTTTTCAATATTTTTAAATTCAATGAAACTAGTTTCAAACCCTAGTTCTAATGTATATAGAAGTTAGCTTTTAAAATCGAATTATATTCATTTAAATTCCTTTAATTGATTTCTACGCATTTCAAGCTCGCACGATCAAACGATAGGTCTGATCGCTACGACACTTGAAATCCTATAATAATTCACTATTATGGATCCGATGAAACTGGTTCGTTGAAATCCGAGACAGTGCCCAAAAAGACTAATTTACACGTTAATTAAAATAATTTATTTTTAAAAATCAATTTAATCACTTTTAAATTCAAATTTAAAAGTTTTAGATCATCATTTTGATTAAACTGAAATTAATAATCTTTTAAAATTAATTTTTTCATATTAAATCCAAGATTTAAATATTACAGTAATCTTAACACTAAATTACAATAGAAATAAGTTTATTATAATTTAATTCCCAACATATTCTTTTATTTTGATTAACATGTTCTTATTATTAAATCAACAAATACCCTATGAATTTTATTAACATTAGTTTCCATTTTGTTACATTCATTATTCTACAGTTAACATCTTTTACCATATTAATTGCAATATTGCAATTACATTTAATTTCCATTGATTTCCAAATTAATCTCAAAGGGGTTAAATAATAAGATGATAATTAAAGAAATTTTTATACATTAGTTATCCAAACACATTTCTAAATTCATTGTTTACAACAAAAGCTAATGAATTTACGTACTAATAAATTTATTTCATATTCTATATTAAAACCTATTTCAACTAAATAACATAAAATTTCACTATTAAATCGAACATTTAATTTATTCCTTATTTACAATTATAACCAGATTAACTTTACAATTATTCAATTGATTGAAATTACATTAAAATAGTTGTCAATAACATTCAAACAACATTATTAAATCATATTCTAATGATTTTTTTCCATTTATAAATCATAAATTTTAATTTCTCACAATATAAATTCCAAAAACCTTATTTAATTTAATATTTAAATATCGAAAATACGGTCGTTACAATGTTAGATAAATAGGATCAAACAACCTGCTAAGAAAGAATTTGACTATGAAATTTGGAAGCCTTGAAAGAGTTGGGACAAAGATAAAAGTAACATGGAAATTTAGCTACCTTTTCAATCAACAGTTGAATTAGAAAGACATAATACCAGGTTAAACTTCTTGTAGTAGTGAAGGATAAGCACCACCATATATTATTTTTCCCAAGTATTGTTGAATCATATAATCTTTATATGAGAAAGTTTGAAAAGTATGGTTTTGGTAAATCATATTACATAAGTCAAGATGAGTGTTATTAAGGGATGTTATATATGCAAGGAATTTTATTCATTTTGCAGTGTAAAAAGGACCAGGTAGGGTCTACTTAAATTCTTATATGGTAAGCTAAGTGACAAAGGGGTGATCCGAGTATTGGCCAGTACCACATAGATAAGGATAGCACACTTGTAGGCTACAGGCGGTTCAGGTGTTGTATTGTTTCACTGGAGGCTATAGGCGGACCATGTTGACATGAGGAAGAAGTTGTATTAGTGGGAGAGCAGTCCCCACAGCAACATTATGCGGTGGTATTAGTGGAAATTTGTTTCCATGGTAGCCTACGGGCGGTGTTACCTTATTGGGTTCTATCATTGTAGATGTGTTCTAAATATGCCTAAGTAAATCTTGTAATTATATGGTTAGAAATTGGCACATGTTTAAATCTAGAAATTATTGGATAATAGTAATCCTCGAAAGTTATAGATCATGTGATAATTCCAGATTTGTAGATTTGAAGGACATGTGCAAGTAAAATGAAAATTAAGTTATCATGGTAAATTGTTGGGATTTAGTTAATCCCATATTTTTGTTGGGTGATTGATATGGGTAATAGACATAATTGAAAGTGATGATGAAATAGGAATGAGATTTAAATAGTATTTTTATTCACTAGAATGTAGAGGGTTGCAATGCAAATTCCTATGAATTATCAAGTTAAGATTTATAAATAAAAGTGTATCGTTTGAAATGACAAGGAATATACCCAAATGAAAGAGATGTACAAAATAGGGATGGTTACCATATTTTGTACTGTCTATTTCAATAACTAAGAAAAAGATAATTCCTTATAATTCCAAATGTGGCACTAATTTTCCTTTTAGGTAAGACATAGAAATACGTGACACTAATTCTCCTTTTAGGTAAGATATAGAAATTTACAGTGTCAACATTTCCTTTGGGAGAGATGTAGTTCCCATGCATTAAAATATAGAAATCCCTAAATATCAACCAAAGTATTGATCATCATATTTATTGGATTAACATAGTAGAGCATCATTCCATATCGAGTTATCACAACCATGAGATAATTGGAATAAAGTGATAAGATGCCATGTTTGGTAAAAACGATTCATTTATTGGAAGACATCAAAAAAATGGGGAAGGTTTTGGAATTTCTAACCACAAAAAGTATCCTAGATAAGATTTTAGTTAAGGTCGTGCAAGAGTTGGTTAATTCAAGGATTTAGGTCTCCGTCATGAAAAAGATATTGTTATTTACATGCATCGGGAATGCAAAGACGATTTTCATAGAAAACTAAACTAGGAAATTTTTAATAAGATTTGAAGGAAGGGATGAAAAGGATTCTTCTCAATCATCTGTTGGGTTGGAAGAAGACTATTTACCTAAGGAAATTCATGGAAGACTAACTTAGGTGATTATTACCAAACCTAGAGTAGTTCTAAATTATGACTTTGATAAATTTTGAGACTTTATTGTTAAGGTTGAATGGGAAGATAGACCAAACTTTCACTAGTAGAAATTAAGACGGATCCTTATAGACTCTAAACATGATAACTAGATACCATGACACCATTCAGAAGTAAAATGAGATGATTTAAGTTGAATCGAATTAGAAAAGAAGTTTTTCTATTTTCAACAATTTAAGCAATCGCTAAGTTGGATACCCTTAGGTAAAGTGGAAAATTAGCTAAGAGCTAAGTAGGAAGTACCATGAAAGGGGGCAGAGTCTACATTCAAGTTGTCTCACTTAATATCTAGAAGTTGGAGTGATTAAATATACCACTGGATGAGTTAAGGCAATATGTTATGCATTGAGGATTTCATAGGGTTACAGTTTCAAGGGAGCATACTTATGCTCAGTTATTTAGCATGGTGCATGTCGACACCATTTTAATTAATAGCAAGGATTATAGAGAATTACTATGCACATACATTTGGATTTAAGGTTTATGTAAGTGGTAAATGATGAGAAGTGCATTCGAAAAATATTGATAGATTTATTTTGTAGAAGGATAAAGACTACACAAGATAGGGGAAAAGCATGTACCAACAAAAGACATATGGGGTAGTCCATGGAGTTGAGTCCACAATAGGAAGTAGGCAAGTAGAAAATTCACCAAGGCAAAATAAAATACAGCTAAAATATTGTGAAGCTGTCATTAGGTACTTGCGGAAGTGCCTGTGCGATGCAGCTACCGCCATTAAGCTATGTTAGTTAGGGAAATTTTTAAAAGGACTAGTGAGTCCCTTGTTCGCCATGCACCTACCCATATTTTTGAGCATGGGACAAATTGACTCGATGATAAAGAAATTAAACTGGTTAGAACCTGGTAGGGAGGGATCAATTTGAGAATACATGGGAGCTTGAGGAGAAAGTCCGAGCTACCCATTTCGAACTCTTTTCTGGCACATTTCCATATTAGTTAGAAGAGATTATTTTTGCAAATAGGTTCTAACTTAAGCAGAGACCATTGGATGGTAGGAATGGTTGTAAGCATGTCAATATGACATGTTATGGATGATGGGTGCTAATGGATGTATTTGGATGTATTGTTTAGATTGCTTGTCATACACGGTTAGAATAGTATATCCTCTAGGTAGTACACACATTCACATTATCCCTTATTATTGCCCAGCTTGTTTTATATGATACATATGGATGCTTGATTATTGTATATTCTGCATATGGATGTTGTATATGGATGGAATAGTTGCCCATACATGTGGAATTGCAAGTATACTTATTTAGGATATTGCATACATCTTGGATGCATGACATGAGCACTTGCATGATGGGAAGTCGACTGGATCGGCAGACCGTCTACTTTTTGCATTAGCGTAGGTTTATGTGCATTTCACGTTGCAGATATATGTACATATTGCATTAAAGAAACTTCTAAGGATAATGATTTCTTATGGGTGATGGATTTGTAAATGGTTGTGGCTATTAATTGTTGTGTACAAGTTATATTTTTCCATCTTTTAAGATTTCGATTTAAGATTTCGAGGATGAAATCCTTTTAAGGGGGAGAACGGAACACTCTGGAAATTTAGGTAAAATTTACCAAGAATTTAGTAGAAATTTAATAAGAAAAGTAAATTTAATTAAACACAAGGACTAAAAAGAAAATTTCCACAGTCGTTCAAATTTGGCTACAAAACTTGCACCATTGCATTCATAGCGATTTTCTAAACGATTTTCATATATAAAATTTCAAAATCGAAGTTAATACGGAGAAGTTATGGGCATTTGAAAATCGAAAAAAAGTGTTTTAGGGTCGACCCCTAAACTTCAATGGTCGACCTATAGAGGTCGATCCTAGGCTTTCTTAGGTCCACCATGCACAAGCAAAAAGCGGTGACCTAGAGTGTTGTGTGAGCGGCTTCAATCATTCCTTTATGGCCAAGTTGTGATGAGCATGCCTGATCAAAGTGAAGATTCTTCAACCTGAATAGAACGTCCTAAATTAATTGCAAACCCTTATAAATTCAAGTAGAACATAACCCTAAAATCAAAATAATAGTTTACTACAATGAAATTCTGCCCAATGCTAACCTTTCTTCTAAACCTAAAACTCTTTAAAAATCAAAATAAAATCTATCTAGAAGGATACAATAGTTGGATTTAGGCGGAGCAAGTGAAGCAAGCATACAGATAGGTGATTCACATGCAAAGCAAATAGGAAGAGTTTAGGCTTGAAGTGAGCGGGAACAAATATAGTTAGATGATTATCCAAGTTAAATTTACTCTATCCTATATGATCTAGGATGCTAGAAATTTAATTTTTAATTGTAAAGCCCTAAAGTTTGAAATCTGTAATCTAGGGTAGAATTGAAATTACCGTGAATTGTTAAATCTGACATTGATCTAGCGCACCCTATTTAAATTAGTTAACTGTAAATCCTAAAGTCAGAAATCCTTAAATCTATAAACCCTAGATTGTAGATTTGAAATTGAAATTTGAGAAATATCGATGGGTTACTGTAAATATTGTTTACTGCAAATGTCGAAATCAATTAACGATGGAATAACTGATTGATATAAACCTAACTTAAGAATCAAAATCAGAAAACAGCAAAACCTCAATTTTTAAACATGACCAGTCGACCCTCACCTCGAGTGGTCGACCGTAAGCGGTCGACCGGTTAGGGTTAGCGGCCGATCAGTAAGACTGTAATTTGCAGAATCCGAACCTCAGCCTAAGGCCCAAATTTAATAATAAAAATTAACATAAATGATGATTGTTATGGGCCTATTTAAAGGCATTTGGATGTATGTTAGGAGTACTAGGGAAGCTAGTTCCCTATGAGAGGACGCTAGGTCATTGTGGTGTTGGGAAATATTCTTTACCTAATTTGGGATCGAGTAATCGACTGGAGGCGATGTATTTTCGCAAATGGCACTCATAGGAGGTTCCAACGGTGGGCATGCAGCACTGACGAGGGTGCCTGATAGAGTGGGTCCGACACAACGGCAGGTCCATGTATGCACGATTTCTAACACATGGGATACAGATTAAATGGAGGGCCCGGAGCATGCAATAAGAGGCCAACACTACGATTAAGAGGTGGAAGTGGATGTAGACGATGAGACATACCTACGAGTTAGCATCTCGGGTTCTTTCTCTCTAGGCGTAGTGAAGGGAAATCGTTTCCAGTAGCTTAGTGGTGGTGATAGTAGTGGGAATTTAGTCCCACGGTAGCCTAGAGGTGGTGTTTTCATGGTTAATAGTCAAGGGGGTGATATTTCCATGTTTTATAGCATTGTGGTGGTGTTCGCATGTTTTAGTAGCCTAGGGCATTGTTTACATTGAGTAGCTCTAGGAGCGATGGTTGAGCATTTGTTAGGAGGTTCGATCTATAGTTCGGTCCCCGAAATAGTCTACACAAATTGTAATGTTGGTATATATTAGACAAAAACCTTTAGGTAACGGACCTTAGAAATTCAAGGACACTTATAGTACATCCTATGTCATCTAAAGTTGAATTAAAGTTAATTGCACATGATCATCACATATTAAACTTGTACTTATTCACCATATTTTTGTTTGACTCACTCCCTCCTTTCCATTTTTCTCCACCATAAGATGACAAGTTAGCAGTTGATTGGGCATAATACGTGGAAAAAGAAGCTTCACGTTGGAGTTCTCATATTCTTTGTTGATCATCATGTAGTTACTTGGCATATTAAAAGTCTATAAAACATATGTTGTACGTAGAAACAGTGTATATGACAAATAAATTATTTGGAGACTGTTTTCTAAAATGCCTATTTTTCAGTACTTATATTTAATTTTTTTTAGCTGTGAGATTTGAAAATGTAGAATTATTAGAACATATCTTATAATTATGCTCTATAATGTTTTAAAAACCCAACAACTCTTATTTCTTGGCATGACGCGAGTTTGAAAGCTATACTGGGCTTTGGATCGGTGTGTCATGAAGTGCGGGTTTTTACAGGTCGACCGGTATTGTTCCCGCATATATTATTATTTATTTCCTTTTTTAATTGTATTTGATCCGAAAACGTCAAACGTTGATAACCTTTTCGTTTGAATTCCGATCGTAAAACTTTATATATGAAAATTGCTCAAAAAATCATCACGAACACAACAATGTAAGTTTCATAACCAAATCCGACGTATGCTCAAATTTTATTTTTGAGCCTTATTTAATTGTTATTAATTAATTACTATTTATTTTACAAGGTGTTACAGAAGCATACCACATATATTGAAGAATCCTCTTTTTGCCTGCTTATCCCTCTCTTTTAAAGGTCTTACAATTTGGAATAAATTTGAGAAGGAGATTGAAAAACAATTGACGCATTGATAAAAGGTATAATTCGTACTGAACCAATTCCAAGTGTCTTAATTCCACCACCAAAAAATGAGTCTAAGATACTCAATAGGCTATGTTGATCCCAACCAGCAAAAGCTTCATGATTTACTGCACCTAAAGGAACATATATGCCTTAGCCGCTCATAAGTTTCAATTAACCCAAAGAAGAAGAAAACGCTCTTTAACATGTGTATGAATAACCTACAAAGCAAAATATAGGATCTTGCGCAAAAACAAATACACATGCATCTATGAAATTTGTGAATATAGCATTTTCAGGAACTTGAATCACTAATGACATAAAAACTTAACCGATGATTATACTATGACATAAATAATTAACAATATACCACTTCTTTAAGTTACAAGCAAACAACAACCCATATTCGATTTCTATTTAAAACAATGGTATAAAATAAAGTGTAAAATATCATTTTTATCATTCTTCAAAACTAGTTTAACAAAAAAAAATATTCCAATAGCATGCTAATAATTAAATTAATAAAAAAATAGTTTAGATCTTGTTTTCTTAAATAGGTTGAATGCCGGTTGAAACCTAAATTTTATATTTATTATACTAGAAAACTCATTGGAATATATATGTTTAAAATATGAATTCAAATAACAAATACACATTATGATTAATTAAAAAATCGATATGCCAATATATCACAGAAAGAAAAACCAATAACATTAATTTAATGTACCTAGAGCGCTTAGCCATAGGAGATGAAAGGAAAGGCTCGAGAAGATAGATGAGCACTGGCAGCAAATAAGTAAGAGAAACAAAGAAGGAGAACACGAAGAAAGAGGATTTTGGGGGTTTGGATTCTTTTAGTTGCTCAAGTTTCTTTGAGACAAGTCAGTAAAAAAAAATTCAGGAATCTGCTACATTGATTGAAAACTTGACAAAACAAAACACGGATCTCAAAATAAATGGTGGAAATCAAGAGGGTATAATTCTTTTGCAATTCTGATGATTTCCGCATAAACCCATAGTGCAAATTTTTGGGTAACGTAAATTAATCAAAAAAATAAAAGCGGCTAAAAGAGAAAAAGAATGGTCTAGTGAAATTTCTTTGTATCGTCAGGGACTCAAAGTACGTAGCGTTTCATTAAGTTATAAATATTTTGAACAAGACAAAAAATAGCATCTGAGTATAAAACGTTTTTTATACTGTTTTTCAATGCTATGAATAATAATATCCTTATAATAATATCGATGAGTATAGCCCATACATACATACATATACACACACACGTGTGTGTGTGTGTGTGTGTGTATAAGGATAAGGAAAACTAGTTACAAACAACAGTGTATTTCATTTGATTTGTAATTCGTCTTAGAATCTTGGTATGTGATGTCAATACACATTCAAAATTAATGTAAATAAAATAAAGAATAACTAATCTACTTTGATTAACAATAAAAGTAGTCTATTTCTTGAAAAAACATTCTTAAAGATTTTATAAAGAATATAATGTAATTAAAATATTATGCATTTGTAGCTCTTGAGTTGAAAGCAATTGCTTATATAATATCGAACCAACACTCGTGGGTAAGAACTTGTGTTCTTGACCTTAATGTGCCCGAAACAGGGTTACCTTTTTCACGTAACTCAAATCAAAACTCTATAGTGATTCAATTGATTGTTACAACAAAATACTTTGTTATATAACTAAGTTAAGATGTTAAAAATTTAAGGAGTTCTAAAAAAACAGCTCAGGAAACCCAAGATAATGGTCGACATCGATCCAATTATGTTAAGACAAGGGTAACCGATTCAAGAAGTTGATTAAATCGACAAAGACTTGTGCAATAACGTATCTAATCAAACAAATAAACTATTGCTACCGTTCGATCATTCCAAATTTAACAGGAAACAAAATGTTCAAACTCAAATTATTATTAAACCCTAAAACCAGCTTCGGTTAATTTAACCATGAATTGATTGAACTAAAACTTGTTCAAATGCGAAATTAGATGGGAAATCATCACCTCAAATTGATTTTATAGTTCGATGAAGATTGGTAATGATATAGGTTGATTCAACAACAATTGGAGTAGCAACTTGCAATTTAGGTTTCTAAAGAAGATTCGTATTTGGACGTGACCAAGTCCCAAGGTTTTTATATATAGGGTCTTCGTAGATTGGAACAAACCAAGTGCAACCAATCCATTAACTACCAATCCAATTGATGGAAGATTTAGAAATTTTTGTTCCCCTAATCACTAACAATTCATACCTAACCAAATCCCCATCGACTTTACTCTTTATTAAAGATACATGGATCATATTTGTGGGTTGAATTTTTTGATGGAAATTGTTGAATATATGTTGGCAAAAGGAGACGACTTTTAATAGTAACATGAATTTAATTCCTAAAATATGCAACCATATGTGAAAAGATGTGTCGAGTAAATCTAATGAATTAATTTTAAAAAACACGTTTGACTTATGAATAAAGTACGCTTTGTACCCGAAAGCATACTTTTAGAGGCAAATGTTGTAGATGATTTTATCGATAAATGTTTGGTAAATCAAAAGCAAAGAAAATGTCATCACACTAGCAAAGATCTAGAAAAGTTGATGTAATGCAAGTAAAGAAATGAACCAAAAAACACGTATATAATTACAGAAAAGTTGAAGAAGGTAAGAAAACAAAGAAAATACAATATTCTAAGTACAATACCTTATCGATCCAACCTGGTGGATCGGTACCGGATCAGAACCGAATCATGTGCTACCGACAACCAAATTGGATCGGTGGGCATTTGTAGTTAGAATATTCCTTTTTACCAAAACATATTACCATGACCATATGGATGAGTGACGAAGCAACAACAACCTGTCCACTAAATTGAATTGGTAAACTTTGATACTTGGAACTATTTCAGGACAACAACTTCTAGTACCGTGGTTGGATTTGACTGAAGCAAGATCAATCATCCAAAAGCTACTGCTATGCGAACAATCAACCTGAAACCTATTATTGTCTAAATTGCTGGATCTGGATATATTTTCGCGTGAGATGAGTTTAGGGGATATTTCAGGTAGATCTAAAGCGTTTAAGAGCTTAGCTCTCACCTAAATAGCCCAAAACATCCATGGGTTAGTATTTGACAATTGCATTTGAAATCTAAAGCGAACTTTTAGGGTTATTAGCGATCTAATGTTGTAATCGTTAATTATATTCCATATCAGCAATAAAATCAAAATGGACGTTGTGAGCTCTTGCTTTTCTTTTTTACTATACTAATAAATAAACACATAAATAAATCCATATAAAAAATTTTAGTCAGTGGTTATCCTGGATAGCTAATTATTTTTAATCTATTAAGGCATAAAAAAATTGAGCAAACAGTAATAAAAAATAGACAAAAATATTACAATCCTTCTATCTAAATCAAGTTTTATCGTTCAAAGTGTCAAATTGGATGGATCATCATTTACCAAACAACTGCTCGCTGAACCAACGCCAACTGAACTATGAAATTTTCGTGGCAAGCTTATTATCTGGGTAGATACTGCTCGCGGGCTGATTCTATTTTAAGAGTATCTCCAATACAAATAGTATGTAATGTTAGTTAAATCCTACGTGTCGGGTAATAAATTACAATGTTAACTTAATTTGATTTCTAAAAATTAAACATCACATTAAAAATAACAAAATTACTTCAATGTAAATGCATTTGTAGAAAAAAAAATTTGATTATGTGTACCATCAAAATTTAAATAAATAACAACATTATATAAAAAATTACCTCATTATGAATATTTCTTACTTCATGCTATAAAGTACCATGTTTAAAGCATCAAAAAAGTTTTGGAGGTGGAGATGCTCTAAAATAAATAAAAATAAATAAATAAAAAAATTCGCCGGCCGTATGTTTAGTAGCGCCCCTTTCTAATTGCGCTGGGAGTTGCAAAATGCCTAAAAGAAATTTCAGGGCCACAATCCATTCACGATAAAATCAGAAGGGTAACGAAGCTCAAACTCTAATTTGATTTCAAAAATTCAATTTAGTGCTTCGATTTCTCATAAAGTCGAATTATTGAAATAAATAAATTTTATCGTGAATTCTAGTTGGATTTCTTGTTTTTGTTTTGCTTCCGTTTGTACCGAGATTTATACGTTTGAGTTTTAAGGTGAACTTGAGCTCCAGCTGTTAATATTCTATTATTGATATTTTATAAGCTTTGATTCAGTTTTGTATACCTTTAGCTTTCATGCTAACTGGAATTGAAATTTTGATCTAAACAATGTTCTAAATTGCAGGAAAAATTAGCTTAGGTTATGTTGGTAAAGTTCATTAGATGAGAGTGAAGTAAACGCAAGCTGAAATGGTGCATTGTGTGGCTTTAACGTCCTGCACTCTGTTATTTTCAAACAGACATCAATCCAGACCAAACTTTTGTGTGCCTCGGAGAGTTGTTATGAGTTCATTGCAAAGGTTTGTCTTATTTTATTTGTTCTTATTATGCTTGATTTTTATTTAATCATTAGGTTTGTTTTCCACTTTGTTGCAAATTTTATTCTTTGATTTCATGGAATGTGAAATCTTTGGCTCAATTGGCATATGATGTCTAGTGTGTGAGGTGTATTGAGAAAATCAGAAATAATACTCCTCTGCCATGTCATGCTTTAGAACAAGAAGTAATACCGTCCTGCTGTGTCATGCTTTAGAACACGAGGAAAGGGTCTGCCTCCCTTGGTTGTTATCCACGTTTTCTCCACTAATGGTGTTAAATGTAATTCTTTCTAAGATATAATAAAATTTTACTCTCTCTTATTTTATTTTATTTTGAAAAAATAACTTCGATTATATATGAATATAGGATCACACATTTAGTTTTGAACTAATAATGTGCCAATAAAATACCTTAATCCATGTTACAAGTACATTTTTTAAATTTGATGCATATGTACATTTTGATATATTTCATAAAGGATCATATAATTACAGTCAAATGGATTTGGGTTCAAATATTTGATCCAACAATTATTATATTACACAGAATGCATTTCTTGTACATATTCCCACTAATCCTGGTAGAACCTAACATATGACTGGCTTAGATAATAGTATATAATGTCTTTTATGATCGACAAGGTTGCCCAAACTTGAGGAACCATGCTCTATGCCTAAAATAATATCACGGTTGATACTCAATCAACTTGCCACCATTCGTTATGATGTACCAATTCAAGTTATGGGCGGGGACATAGTTTACCTGATTTTAGTTGAATATTGTTGGTGATTACAAGGTTTGGTTTGGTGTATAATTTTTTTTCATCCTCTACGAGCACTACATTTGCATGCAGCCAGGAAGATTATCACCGAAATCCAGAGTCTAGTGAAAGACTATCTGAATGACCCATATGTGTGCCTTGCAATCCCATTTATCCCCTTAGGTTTAATTAGATCAACTGGTTATTCAGTTTACTCAGTCCAAATCTAGCTAAGTTAAGTGTAAGTTATGCCCAAGTATCTTCGTGTTGGTGTATATTGAATCTTCCTGATTTACTAATTATAAATAAGTCAATGATCTTATTCCCACCGTGTCCAGATTCTGTTATCATACTCGATAATGTTGTGCCAACAGTCCTTTGAAGTCTTTATAGGCTCATTCTCGAAGTTGGTCTTTTGGCTATGAGTATACCAGTCCAAACGTCTAATAAATGGACTGTAGCTAACAATATTCTCACCTTTTGGATAATCACAGGCATAATAATTATGTATTATGAATCATATTTCTATCATCTCTTGGATTTTATCTGAAATAGTCAACTGTATTTTCTGCATTTCAATGGTTACTAGACTGAAATGTCATTTATACCTAATTTGGTGCTTTTATAGAGCAAATACACTGCAACTATCATGGCTTGGGTAACAAGTTGACCAGTGTCCTGCATAGCCTATCTATTGTTTAATCCTATTTTTCCAAAGTGAACATCAGAAAATGGTGAGATCAGGGCCTGGTGAACTTCCACATGAAAGCTGTTATAATAATATATAATGAAATATGCACAAAGCCTATCTATCCTAAGTTACCAACTCTACAGAGTAGTGTAACTTGATCTTTTACTTCTTTGCACAGGGAATACAAATTATTTCGGAACGATCACCTTTCAGGGCACCATCTATCACCAAACCTTTATTATGTTCAGGGATCTTCTTACAAGAATTTTGTCAAATGTTGTTGCTTTGGAGCTATAATGAACCCTGAAATTATAATGAACCCTGAAATTATAACACCTGCAAGCTTAGCATCCTATGTTGATGAAGCACTATTGGTGGTCAGTGTTATTCTTGCGTACATGGCAGGGGCAATTCCTCAAAAAAGTGATACCACCAGATCTAGACGCAAGAACAGCGAGCAGAGTTTTGAAGATTTAAGCTCAATCCCTTATGGTAGGTAAGAGTAATTTGCCATGGCTTGATATGTACATCTGCAATAATATGCGATAAATTTACCAATATGAGAAATGGCATACATTGGTGAGTCAATGGTAATATATTACGATAATCATCATTTTAATTTAATAGGAGAGTTGGTGCAACATTGAAATAATTATTGCTTCTTTAGAACTTCAATGGCTGTGTGTAAAAATCTATGCATTCACTCGATTGAAAATTTGACCCAAAATTTTGACACAAATTGATAATTGCGACTTTTGTTTGAAATTTGACCCAATATTTACCCCCCCTTTTTTTTACACAGATTGATGATTTTGACACAATTGATAATTTCGACACAATCTGATAATTTACTTGTAGCAATTTTAATTTGAATGTTGCTCTAATTTTCACATGGCATTCACTTAACTGAGCTCAAAAACAAATGTGCCAAATTACCAGCATTAAATATATATTTATTTTTTATGTAATATGTTTTGCCCTCCATAACATTTCCCCTGGCTGGTTATTAGAAAGTAGCACAGAATCAAAGTCAAGTGACTATTGGAGCGAAGTAAATGAAAAAGTGTTAGGTGCTTCAAGTGTAAGCGAGCAAGACTGTACTTTCATTGGTAAAAATGTTGAATCCAAAATTCAGAGCAGAACATATCCGCTGAGTTTATTTTCGCTAACTGAAGGTCCAAGGTTGCGATTGCTTTCAGTTGCCCTGCATCAACTTCAGAAAAAGGCAGGCATTGTCTCTTCAACCTTTGTGTTTTATACCTGCTAGTTTTTCATGTATCTAAGAAGTTGCTGTACTGTAATTTCTGAAGTTTTGGAAGGAAGTTGAAACACAGGACAACCGATTTTCCATTCAAGGCCATCTCCAATGTCATTGTCTTGTTAAGTAAAAAATTTGTCCTGTGTAACATTTGACATGACATAAAAAATAGACAACTTTGTTGAAATGAACAAACCTTTTAATGCAGTTTTAGCAAGACATTGTCAAGTGGAAATGTCACACGTCATATAGGCATTTTTTAACAGGGCAATAGCCGCGGATGTATTATTTTGATATCTGATAGCAAGAATTCTCATATTCCAGTTCACAAATGTTAGTGCTGTACATGCTTGAAATTCTGTAATCGCAGTAGTTCCGAGTTTCATTTCCTCCCTTTGCAGATAATATTTTTCCTAATTCAATCTTCCTGGGTATGGCTACACACACGAGCTCACACGTGCATGTGGCTTGTGAAATAAGGGCTGCCTTTAAGTATCGAAATATATTTAATTAGTCATTATGATTTTAGGCCATAATTCATTATTCTTCTTACAAAGCACACAAAGTGCAAATCCTAATGCACAAATCTTTCTGTTATGCGAGAATTTGGGAGGAGTCACTATTGGGAGTTGGCCTTACCTATGTTTGTATACCTTGGATTTCAAGTTTTCAATCACGTCTTCTCTTGGGATTTTCACATACAATATCTATCTCATACTAGATTAAGATTTTAACAAGACAGAGCGTATCTCAGGTGTACGTTGCGACCTGATTTCTCAGGTTTTAAAGTGCACCTTGAGATTATGTCTAAATTGACTTTTTAAATATTTTTATTTTTCATATTTGATACTAAGAAAAAAGGAATAGAAGGTATGATATGTTAATTACTGCACTTGTAATTGAACACGAAATAAAATGTTCTTAAGTCCACAAAGTTCTGTATTAAGTCAAAACCAAATTTGAATGAATGCAGGCACTAATTTTTGATCATTTTAGTTTCTCCTTTTGATATATATAATTTCAGTTGGCGTAAATTCACTTGTAGTTGGATTGGATAATGGCCCGGTGAAAGAAATTATGGAGGACAAACACATTATCGATCAAGATATCCGAGATATCGATTGAAATTGATTGTTTCAATATCTCGATCAATCTGGCTCTATTTATGTTTAGTCTGCGAATAAATCTAGGATATGATGATAATCGCAGTGAAGATTAATGCAGTCAACTTCATTAATAGCAATTGATTTCAGTGGACTACATGAAGGTAGAATGAAATACTAGGTTAAAGTGTGCAATCAAACCTGGTTCAAGTATATGTTACTATCAATTTTTTATAGGGTAAGTTTGGCTCACATCCCTAATAAGTTTCAAAATAAACAAAACATCCTTCACATACAAAACTTACATTTCCGCCCCCTATTTTCAAATTCGCGCAGGCAAAAATACACAAATACCCTTTACGTTTTTAACATTTCAAACGCGTATAATTTTATGTACAAAAACCGGATCAACAAACCGTTTTCACCAAAAAATCACAAATTTTATGATCTTTGAAATGAGATCCATTGTTGATATCAAAAATTCATATTTGTAGTAAATGTGCAATTATTTCAAATATTTGCAGACAATTCAGCAACTTTTAAACCTTTTTTATTTTTTTTGAAATTTACAAAATTTACAAATAATTGCAGATATTTCTGCAGCTATATGGTATAGTTGCATAAATGTCAGCAACTATTGGGTATAGTTGCAGAAATTTATGCAACTATACGGTATAGTTGCAGAAATATCTGCAACTATTGCATATAGTTGCAGAAATGCAACTATTGCAAATAGTTGTAGAAATATCTGCAACTATTGCACATAGTTGCAAACATTTCTGCAACTATTGCATATAGTTGCAGAAATGCAACTATTGCAAATAGTTGCAGAAATGTCTGCAACTATTGCGTATAGTTGCAGAAATATCTGCAACTATTGCAAATAGTTGCAGAAATGTCTGCAACTATTGCGTATAGTTGCAGAAATATCTGCAACTATTGCATATAGTTGCAGAAATGCAACTATTGCTAATAGTTGCAGAAATGTCTGCAACTATTGCGTATAGTTGCAGAAATTACTGCAACTATTGCTTATAGTTGCAGACATTTCTACAACTATTGCTTATAGTTGCAGAAATGTCTGCAACTATTGCTTATAGTTGCAGAAATTTCTGCAACTATTGCGCATATATTTGCAGAAATTTGTTGTGATTATTCATAACTGCAAATATTAAGAATATCATATTTCATAAAAAAAAATTGATTCATCTTTAATTTAATTGCAGTTTACCATTAAATCAAAAAATAAGAAGAAGATTCAGCTCCACAGCGAAACGCAAGGGTAATTTGGGAAAAAAAATGGTGAAAAACAGAAACAGGGATGTAGAAAATATATATTTTATGACAGGGACCCGTTTTGAATTTAAGTTCCGTTTTAAGGATGTGTGGCTAATTTTCACTTTTTTATATCCATGCACAGTTCAAGAGGCTTGTTTGAGACTTCAACCCCCATAACTTAATCAACTGCTTTGCTCTGTCAAGTAACATCTTCTAACATGTAGTATGCAAATTGTGAAAAGAATATAGTTTCCTGTTAAAAACTATATTACTTTAGAGACTTGTATAAATGGAACTTTTGGAAAATATCATCATTGAGTTTCAAAATACTCAGTCGTCCCTTCACAAAAAACAAGTTTTAAAAAGCACACATGTTTTCAGTTTCAGCCAAAAGTGTAAATATTTGCACTTAAAAGTTATAAAATGCGAAGCATACACGAGACATACGCCTCAAAAATAAGGTTCGAGATCTCGGTTTCAGTCTTTTGTAGTTTTAGGAATTTCGACATAATTCTTAAATTTAGAGAATCTCGATTCCAGTTTTGGTTTCGGCTCTCGTTATCTATTTATTTAATTTATTGAAATAAAACATATAATTTTTATTTAATTGAAAAATAAGATATAAACGAATTGAAAAATAAAATATAAACGACCAATACTGGTTAATTATAAATATTTATAACACTAAAAAAATTATTTATTACTTCGTTTTCAACTTTTTTTGGTTACACCATTTATATACATGTGATTTTGGAGAATAAAAATTATCCTTTTCTCATTGAATAGCCGAAAGGCATATATAATACAGAGGCTAACAACTAGAAATAAAAGAGCCACAAAAATAGAATTTGACTAACTACTATTTCCTAGGTTTAAGGAAACAAACTATGACTGAGTAAATCCACATATTTTACACGTTTAATTTACACTTTCCGTCAAGTTGGCGTATAGAAATCAAACATATCCAACTTGTTTACAAGAAAGTCAAATGTTGGCTTAAATAAAATTTTGTCAAGATATCCACGGTCTGGTCTTCAGACTTCATGAATGGAATACAAATGACTCCCATTTCCAAGTTCTCTTTTATGAAGTGTCGATCAACTTCCATATGCTTGATCCTGTCATGTTGTACATGATCGTGTGCAATACTTATTGCTGCCTTGTTGTCACAAAATAGCTACATAGGTAGACTGACTTTCAGCTTCAGCTCCTTAAGCATTCGTTTTATCTACGGGATTTCACACACTCCGTTGACCTAGCCCTGTATTCAGCTTCTGCACTACTTCTTGACATCCGATAAAATTGAAACGGTCCTAAACCACCATGGTATCGTATTAGTTAAGGACTAGGTGTGTCGATCATATATGAGGTAATGGAAAAAAATATCGACATACTTATCTCTTAGCTAATGCATTATCTTGAGGGTCGCCCTTAACCAGCCCTATTCTTTGCATTAGTAGACAGAATTACTTAGTAATTCCTTTTACTAATGTGGGTCTCGGGGTGGGGCGTCACAATTTCCAGGTCACCAGACCCCATACATACATGCAATATCCAGAAGTAGACTTTCCTTCTGTGACAGAGCTTGTCCAATCTGCATCAGTAAATACTTCGACATTTCTGCTATTTTCCTTTTTGAAAAGAAGACCTTTACCAGGACTACTTTTCGGATATCTCAAAATACGATAAGCAGCTTCAAGATGTTCTTTGTATGGACAATGCATAAATTGACTCATCATACTCCCAGCAAATGCAACATAAGACGAGTGTGAGACAGGTAGATAAGCCTCCAAACTAGTCGTTGATAATGTTGCACATCCACTAGTTTTCCCTGTTGAATATCACCAAGCTTCTTGGTTGGATCAATAGGAGTATCTGTAGGACATAATTCACTCATTCCTATATCTTTCAGTAAGTCAAGGATATAATTTCGTTGGAATATAACAATTCCTTGTCTAGGCTGTGCAACTTCTATAGCCAAGAAATACTTCATCTCTCCCAGATCTTTGATCTTAAATTCTTTAGAGAGCTTGTCTTTCAGTGCTTCTAATTCTTCGAGATCGTCACCGGTGAGAAGTATATCATCAACATAAACAATCAGAACTGCAATCTTCCCGTTTTTCGAGCGAAAGATGACCAAGATATGGTCGGATTGTGCTTGAGTGTAGCCTTGTTTCATCACTAGAGTGAACCTTTCGAACCATGCTCGTGGTGATTGTTTCAGGCCATAAAGTGCTTTTTTCAACTTGCAAACTTTCGTTCCCAACTTGGTGGTGATTGTTTCAGGCCATAAAGTGTTTTTTTCAACTTGCAAACTTTCGTTCCAAACTTGATGGTGATTGTTTCAGGCCATAAAGTGCTTTTTAACTTTCGTTCCAAACTTGTGTGCAAAACCCAGTGGTGGGAACATATACACTTCTTCCAATCTTCAATTCCAAAAAAGCATTCTTCACATCAAATTGTCTTAGAGGCCAGTCTAAATTAGCTGCAATAGACAGCAAAATTCGAACAGTGTTAAGTTTGGCTACCAGAGCAAATGGGTCGGTGTAATCGATGCCATAGGTTTGTGTAAACCCCTTGGCCACAAGTCGAGCTTTGCGTCTCTCTAGAGTTCCATCTCCATTGAATTTGGATGAAAAACCCACTTACAGCCGACTGTTGGAGTACCCTTGGGAAGATTTTCAAGCCTCCATGTTTGATTTTTCTCCAGAGCACTCATCTCCTCAAGTACAGCCCTTTTTCACTCCGGAACATGTAGAGCTTCATGTATGTTATTTGGAGTCTGAACATTTGAAATATTGGTGGTGAAAGCGACAAATGAGGATGAGAGTTTTGAGTTAGAGATAAAGAGAGAGAGGATATTTGAGACGTGAACGTTTTCCTTTTCTAATTGCTATTGGAAGACCAAACTCGAGATTAGAGGAATTAGAAAGAACATGATTGGAGGAGTTAGCTGGTTCAGTTTCCAGCCGAGGTTCAGATTCTTGGCAGGGTAGGGGTGTTGAGACTTCAGTTCTTCGATCGGGAAACTTTCGCTCATATACTTGCCCAAATCTGTTTCCATTCTGATCATTGCATTCATTTTGTTGCTGAGATTCATTTTCTTGTTGTAAAATATTCTCAACCTCACGATTTTCATGGTCATTAATTCCCGAGTTATCCTAATTTTCCCTCACATTAATCTCTCCAACCTGCCTTATATTTTTGTTTCCTAAATCATATCCTAGAAAATCAAGATCTAATGTAGGATCACAAAAATTATTTGCAACATTCTTGAGATTGTGATGTGGATTAAATTTATTATTTGTTATTCCAAAATCCAAAATTTTGACTTGATTCTCCCTCGAAGATTAGGATTAAAAAAGGAATATTTTCAAAAAAAAAATACGTCCATGGTAATAGAAGTTTTTCTAAGAGTAGGATCGAAACATTTGCACCCTTTTTGATTCGGAGCAATACAAATAAAAACACATTTTTTTGCTTTTGGGTCGAGTTTACTAGCATTCCTATTTGGATTTTTAATAAAAACAGTGCAACCGAAGATTTTTATAAACTTATCATAAGACAAACGAAATTCTGGAAACAAAATTCGAAGAACAGATATAAGCGTTTTGAAATTCAAAAGCTTAGAAGGAAGTCTGTTCGTTAAGTAAGTGGCATGTAAGACCGAATCATCCCAAAGTTATTTAGGAACATTATTTGAAAAAAGTAAAGCTCGACTTATCCCTAGGAGGTGGCCATTTTTCCTTTCAGCGATACCGTTTTGTTGAGAAGTGTCATTACATGAACTCTGTTGAACAATTCCCTTTTCAGCAAAGAATTTACCTAAAACTTATGAAAAATATTCACGTCCATTATCACTATGTAAATTTTTTATACTCGTTTGAAATTGATTTTGAATCATGTTATAAATTTTTTTGAAAACACTTTCCACTTCCGATTTTTCCTTTAACAAATAAACCAAAGTTACCCTAGTACGTTCATCAATAAAGGTAATAAACCAACGTTTACCATTGCAAGTAGAGACCCTTGATGGTCCCGATAGATTCCTGTGCATAAGTGCAAATGACTTTGAGGGTGTATAAATATGTGGAGGATAAGTACTCTGATGGTGTTTAGATAGAACACAGATTTCACACTGAAAAGTAGGTCAGAATAATTGTCACGGACAGAGTCTCATACCTCCTTAACCGTTATCATAAACATACGAGGCTTTGCAATTGAGGTATCCATGGAGTTGAGTAGCCATCCTATAACCAGGGAGTTCTCTAATCGCCACAGTCCGTACCTTAAATTCTCCGCCTTTGGCTGCTTTTTTCCTCCCGTCAGGAAGCCCAGTTTACCACGATCATCGATTGCGAGTTTCATAGACTAAGACCATTCAAGATAATTCTGTCCATTCAACCTATCCACAGTGATTTGCATGGATTAGTGAACGACATCAATGGTTGAAGTCTGAGGAATAAGTGCAACAACAATGTTTTTCTCGACCATAGGGAAGAGAAGAAAAGAAAAAAAGGTCGGTCGGTTTTTGTTTTTTCCCCTTTAAGTGGTATACTGCTTTGATACTATATTGAAATTTTCGCCACCCCCTTCGCATCTTCGCTATGCGCACACTTCGTTTAGTGTAGAAGTTGCAAGATCACCGAACGAAGCTCTTTAGATGTCAGCGTCATGATTGAATATCCCTACATCCTCTTAGAGCACATACAATTTTATGGCAACATTTATTGTAACAAAAGGTATCTTTTGTTATATGCTACCAATCTCATATAAATTTATCTCCTTTAGGATATCTTGCGATGTGAGACTTATCCGAGTCCAGTCTACGCACACATTAACAATGTGAGTCACACCTAACAGATCTCTACTTTGGCAAGCATTTCTCACATCAACTTAAAATTGTACGGAGTCCTCAAACACTTGAATAAGGTCGCTAACACCTCTCAACAGTTCGGATAAGGTCGCTAACACCACTTAGCAGTTTAGTCAAGCTATTTTACAAAGAGCCATCTTTTACACGGTTGGAGCAGACCGCGTTCTAACATATAACTCCACCTTAATGGGAATCTTGACCTCAAGCCACATATTGGAGCATACTTAGGTCAATGCTACATCATATTGGTTGTCTCGAACCATCGGCTCTGATGCCATGTGATTTTGGAGAATAAAAAATGTCCTTTTTTCATTGAATTGCCGAAAGGCATATATAATACAAAGGCTAACAATTAGAAATAAAAGAGCCACAAAAATAGAATTTGACTAACAACTATTTCCTAGGTTTAAGGAAACAAACTATGACCGAGTACATCAACATATTTTACACGTTTAATTTACAATATATTTTGTGAATTTGTATGTTTGATAAGTTAAAATTTCAGATTTTAAATATTCATGTATTTGAAACTTAAATTAATTCTTTTTTCAAGTTTCTTCTATAAAATTTGAAGTTTAATACTTTTTTTTATTGAACCAAAATTTTAGTTTGGTTCGTTTCTATCTCTACTGAAACCTAAACGAAACGAGCGAAATATCGGTGTTTTGATCGAAACCTCAAACCTTGCTTAAAACATCGAGACGTAAATATTTGAATAAACATTGAGGCGTAAGTTATTATTGCTTTGTTAATATTAATTTTTGCTTGATAAATAAAAGTTAACCGTTAACCATATAAAACTATAAATAAATAATAATATAAATACTTGACTTTAAGAGTTCATCTCTAATCGTTTTTTTTTGAAATGGTACTTTATATATAACATGTCACTGGGACAACATTTCACATGTCAATAAACGTTCGAATCACGCTACGTAAGTTTCGAATTTGTGACCTCTCGCACCAAAGCTGAATCACTTAAACACTTGACAATGGTGCTTGTCTTCCAATTCGTTCTTTATTATTTATTCATGAAAGTATAAATAATTAAAACTATAAATAAATAAAATTTAAGCATTTGATTTTACACACACACGATTCAATCCTTATTAGTATGTTTGAAGAATTCATACTTAGCGCTTTCAGCTCCGCAATGATATGTATTTTATTTTTTTTCCTCCTTTTATTTGTCTTCAAATTTTCTCTAGATTTTTGAAAATGATCCTTATCGATTCTAGTGGAATCGATCTATATTACAAGCAATGGAGAATCATGTAAGTTATTAGTTTATTCATTTTTTTCTTCTACCAACTAAATCGATATGCAAAATAAATAAATGTTCAGTGACACGACAATTCAAAAAAATTCTATAAATAGCATTTAAGAATCTATTTCGTAGCTCCCAATCGTTGTTCCAAAAACAATTTTACTTAAACATGTCGATATTAAAATTGAATACTAAAAAATTGATTTTTCTAAATTTCGTTCCTTTTTTGCTTGCTATTAAATAATTGAAGTTTCAAAACACTTCTGTAAGTGTCAATATTTACAATCGAAGGTAAAAAATTCTTGAGTCGCATGCGTCAATGGTTTGAAGTTTACGTTTTGTACGCTTCGCATGTCTCAAGTTGCTGAGGCGTAAGCCTTAAAAGTAAAAAAACCTTTTTGAGAAAGTCTCAAGGCGTTTTATCTCCTGTTGCCTTGAGATGTTCCTTGAGGCGATTATGGATGCGGTTTTTGTAAACATTGGTAAAAACTGCAAATATTTGCACAAAAACTGCAGATATTTATCAAAAAATAATAATAATAGAAAATATAAAAATAGTTTGATCATATAAACATACGATTAAGTTCAATGGGATTAAGTTTAGATTTAATTTTCGAAAAAAAATGTCGAAAATAAAAACTGGGGTGTAATTTAAAATAAGTTTATGAGGAGGATTTTTCGTATATCAAACTTGAAAATAAGGGACGGATCCTAATTTCCACTTATATAAATTCCTTCCAACTTTTATATTCTGTCTAGCCTTCTCACACGTAAGAGATTCAGCATTGTATGATGTATCAGCCTAAAAATGGTGTACAAAATTTACAGGTAAATAATAATTTTCCAAGTGATGAAAATATCAGCCAAGGGGATTGGGTAATGGCTGCATCAGAAGTTGTAGTACAGTCGGTTCATTCAGCATGTAGTAATTGGTTACAAGAGGAAGCCAAGCTTAATACAGAGAATCACGATATGGTATTTTGAATGATCAAAATATTTTCAAAAATATAAATGGAATTACTGTTATTTTTCAGTTATATTTGCCTTTGAATTTCAGAAGATGATAAATATAATCACTGAAAAATTGAGGAAGGATGATTCAGTCTTAAAGAATATTAGTAGATCAGGAAAGTTGGAACTATATGCAGATTTGCTATTCTTTCTAAGATTTGGTTGTCTCAGGTATTTGCTTTTCCTAACAATTTTGTTCTATTATCAAAGTTGATTAGCAGTGTGGATTTTACTAGTGCATACGTAAATATGCAACACTGTAGCATCATGGCACATTGATTTTACAATGAGAAAAATGCAGTGCACATGCAAGTACTTACGATGAACTTATAGTATATTTTATCATTTGAGAAATGATAACTGGGATCAAGAAAAGAAAATGTAAAGAATATGCGGAATTAGGGTCCAAAAGAAAATTGAGATCAATGAAGAAAAAGCTTGATAAGCTATGATTAGTTTTTCTCATTGAAGCTTGCTTGCAGTATTTCTCTCTTCTTTTTTATTTTTACGACTTTGGGAAATAGATTAAACTGCAAGTAAGCTTTTGATCTACTATTTATTTATAGCATAAAATAGAAATTGGATTCATATATCCCTCAACTATTTACTTTGCAATTCATCCAATAGTCCTTGTATGCTGCACCACTGTTATTCTTCATCAAGAGCTTCTAATGGACATTACAGTAGCATCAAAGCTAACCCTGCTCGTTTAAGACACCAACTCTTTTATCAAAATTAAAGCTTGAAAATTGACCTTAAAATTGTGTAATTAAGCACTTCGGATAATTTGTGATTTTCTGGGAAGCATCAGAACATACACCCATCAAAGTGTTGACTCCCATTTTATTGCATGCTTAGTTGAGTAAAGCTCTTACAACCAGTTGCAATAGAAGAAAAAAACATTAGTGCTAAACTCATTTGTTCTAAGTCTAACTAGAGATTTAGCATTGTATCCTGAGTAAGATTTCGACAAAATTCAAGGCTTCATCCAAAATATTCACTCTTATATTCAAAAATATATAGGCTTGGATCTCCATAACAAAAGTGTGATCTGTCTTACAATTTCATGTTGCTTGAAGACGTTAAATTCTCGAATGTGCACACAAGCCTCTTCCATATGTTACTTTCAACAGCGTCCCTAGGCAGTTTTGCAACTTTTTATTCATTTGCGTCATACTTAAGTTCTCCGGGAACAAATCATGGGCTTGGTTTAAAATCATGGGTTTATTCACTTGTGTCAGTACTTCACTTTTTATTCAGCACATATCCTGGATTGATTAGATATTAACAGTTGATGTTATTATGCAAATAAGCATCTTCCAAAAAAAAAATAGAAGCCTTTTACGTTATTAGATATTAACAGTTGATGTTTCTTTTCAGGACCGCAAGTTACTTTGACTTCAAACTTTTAACTCGGAATGGAGTTAATATTCTGGAAGATTTAGTTATTATGTTGGCAGATAATATTGCTTGGATTTATCTAGAACTTTTGTCTGTGGATGGTAATATGTCCACCGAAATAAATTCTATGAGTTTAGATTTGTGTGCTCTCTCGACTAGAGAACTACAAAGACTGCGCAATGAGGTATAATAACCTAGAAAAAAATTCCATGCCTTTTTGTGTAATATAGATTGTTCCACTGTTATGAATGTACATATGCTGATATGCATCATCACTTTGATTTCAATTGGTTGGACATATTTTTGGTAACAGCCTATATACAAGTCTTAAACTAGAAAGTTATTCTGTATGCTTGTTTTGCTGTTCCTTAACAGTCTATATATATTTGAACATAATTTCCTCATCTGATTTAATTTAGCAGCAGCTTATAGTTGGAGGAATCTCCTTCATCAATAGTTTATTGCTCTTGATTCCACCCTTAAATTATGTGAACATTTCTCCTGTTTATAGCTTAGCAATGAGATGCATTATTAGATAGTGCATGAGTAGATTGATTTTAAATAATGCATGTCTTGACGTTTAATCTATATTAATTAGTTAGACGTCTCACTTTATGGTCATAGTAAAATACATGTTTTATGGGGTACAGTTTGCTTTATATATGTAACCTTGTTTGTGAACTATGTTCATGCATCGTTGGATTCAGTTTGTGTGGGCGTTTGGTTTGTTCAACTTTCGGAAATTGTCCTTCCAGTAATGTGAGTAAAATTGCGTGCAACTTGCCATTTCAAACTCTGCTTAAGCAGGAGCATTGCGCACTTAGTTAATGATGATGATGGGGGATCATATTTGAAGCCATGCTGAACATGCATCCATCTTATAACTATTCGTATTAAATATTCAACTATTCAACAACCATCAACCAAAATCAAAAGTTATGAAGGGATCTTCCATATATAGTTCTCCAATCGTTTTGGCAAATCAACCAATATTTAGGGTTCTGTGGGGATATCAGTCAAACTGCTGATGGGGTTGAGTATATATTGCGACGACTATGCAAGTTACTAGCCTTATATTTTCATATTAATTTACTCAATCTTTCAACTTTTGTTGTAGGTGGTACTTAACCAGTGGCTGGTGCAGAACTTTGAGTCAGTTGTCTCAATTTATGAGGATCGGTTCGAGTTATCTATTCTATACAGACAAAAACAAGAGGATCCACTTGATGATCTTAATAAAGATAAATATGCTTGGTGGAAGAAATTTATTTATGCCAAATCCAAACTACCCTCATTGAATTATGTTTCAATTAGGCCGATGTCTTTATCCGTCAAACGAACCAAAGAGCTAAGGGCTTTGACTGGATGGTAATGTTGGTTTCCGTTTTGAAATTATAAGTGTGATTTTGTTAACACATTTAGTTAGTGCGATAAATAAATAAATATACATCTCTAATTTCTATTTGGTGGATAAACCAGAATCAAAGAGGTTAACAACCATAAATTATACATATCCCCTTGTAAGATACAAATGTTGATCCACCCTGAGCATGGAATCCTGTTTACTCTTACAGAGTGTGTGTGCGCGTGCACACGTGTGTGTCTATATATCCACCCTGAGCAAAGAATCCTGTTTACTCTTACAAAGTGCACACGCACATGCGTGTGTGTGTATGTCCTTGCTGTCGTTTCTTCTAAGTAATAATGTTAACCCCACATGCAAATTTTCTGCTTAGCTAATGGATTGGAACTGCCATCACTTTTTGTCCCGGTTTCAAGTCATTGTAGGATGACCTGCCAACAATTGTAAGGGGGAAAAACCGACTTAATCTACTCCAAACCTATATACATCGAACAACTAAAAAATAAAACTTTAAATGAACATATGTCAATCAAAAATAATAAAGAAGCAAATGTTGCAAGTTCATGTCAGTCTCGGATATTGCTTTTAAAGAAAGCACACTTTCATAGAAAATTTAAAAGTGCATGGTTGTAAAAAGTTGCATTTTAGCATATAATCTGTACAACCATTACGGAGGACTAATGCAAATATTTTTTTGCTTTTGATATTGGTTGCGTTTTCTTAGCATTTGATCCATTAGGTTTTGTTGTCTTCATATAAACAGGGTTACAGACATACCATGCTGACTATTTACATTTTTTTGATTGCAGGAGATACTACTTCAGCTTGTATCTTGAATTATCTGATATAACAATGCCTTTGGTGAAAACTATATTTACCAAAATTACAAGTGCAATATCTTTCTTCCTAGTTTGTATGGTCGGAAGATCTTTAGGGCTTATTTTTACTGGGATTAAGCAGTCATTGGGCTGGAGGTAAACATGGTCTTTTTCTCCTATGTTCTTTCTTCTAAAATTTGTTCCTATTCTTCATAAGATTAATGGTACATGGAAGATTATGTTTTCTTTACAATTCTTTGTTACATTCAAGAGGCAAAATGAAATTTTGTACAAGGTTATTCTTCTCATAATTGAAACTGTAATGGCTAATTATTGCTTTCAGTTGCACCTTTTATGACTAACTGTCTCATTGTCGTTACTGTCTGTGCATTTATGTTAAGGCATCCAATTTGGTTGTAAATCACGTGGTGACATGCCACATAAACAATCATTTTGTACAGTAGTCTTTAAGCGGATTAGACTTTTTTTTGCAACATTCCAAGCATTTATATTTGATTGGATGAGTTTATGAACCTGGGTGATTTGCTCCCATTGTGTTTTGATGGAATTTATTGTGCATGCACCGTGAATTTGTTAAAAGGAGAAATGATTTAAAATCAAGGACAACCAGTTTAGTTTGAAAGAAAAACATTTTTTTTTTTTACTTTTGTGCTCCCTGTCTCGACTTCATCGTGCGTTGCCTAAACTTGCTCAGCATCATCGTCGTAGCTTCATCCATCTTAGATCTCGTCGGCCCCTACAAGCCAATGTCGCTTAAAGCTTATCTTATGGCAATCGATCCACTTCAAATCAGAACCCTAAGCGCCTGCAACTGGACTTGAAACCCTAACCACTGGCAACTGCATTTGAAACTTTAGTCACCAACATGATTGCTAATCTTATATGGCATTACTGGGTTCATGTATAAATAAAAACAGATATGAAAAATGTTAAACTAAATTAACATTATCTTAATAAAACACTATTCAATCCTACGGTTTATAAAATTTTATTATTCAATCCTACAGTTTACAAATGCTAAACAAAAATAGCACTATATCAATTATATCAATGTAATGGTATATACATGCATATAGAACAAAAATAATATATTTACAGCAACTGATATTTACATTTAACATTGTTGGTTTGTATTTCAATAAAGAACGATCGACAATGACACTGTCTCCTCCATCGTGGTTGTCGTGCAATTGTCGTCGCCTTCGCCATTGTTATCATCCTGTATCCATCAAAAATCGAATCTCGTGCTCAGTCTCGAGCTCGGATTCTCAGAGCCCACAAACGTTGTCACCTACCACAAGCCGCCGCCGCCGACCATTCCACCGCCATTGCCTATCACCTAGATGATGTCATCGTCTTGAAGAAAAACAAGTGAGTTTGAGTTTTGAAGTTTGTCCTTTTGGTTTGCTTCGTTTAAAGTCACCCTATTTTTGACTAATGGTCTGTTAGTGTTTACCTTTTGTATGCCAAACTGTCACCGGGTCTAATCTGGTTGACGTTTGAAGGTAAGCTTCTTAATCTCTTCATTTAACTAGTGAATTTGCAGTTAACGCATTTCTTGCCTACATCCCTTTATAGTATTTAGAATATCAACCATTTGCGTTAGGCCCATAATGCATGGGATTATGCATCTGTGTGTATTATACACATATATAAAAAAAATTCTTCAGATTTCTGAAAATAATATGTTTAAATATACTAAAATGATTTATAAATATTTTATGCATAATTATATATATTTAAAATCATTCTATTATGTAAATCAATTTATAATTACTTAAAATTCGATACACACTAAGATATATATGTACACGGAATTTTTTAAATTTGAAAAAAAATAATTTTTTATTTAAGACCGTGAATGGCATACATACATACATTTGTGTACACACATATACATACACACACACACACATATGTACAAATATATATATATAATTTTTTAAAGGGTACTTTTGGCACAGGTCCTTATTAAGTTTCAAAATTCATGAAAAGTCCTTCACTAAATTTCAGTGTAAATTAGGTCCCTGTTTTTTATTCACGATTATTGCAGAGCATGATGCAACATTTCATAAAAGTTGCTGACATTTCCGCAACATTTCTGTACACTGTGAACATAGTGTATGAAAGTTGCTGAAATATCAACACTTATTTATAAAAGTTGCTGATATTTCAGCAACATTTCTGTACACTGTGAACACAGTTTATGAAAGTTGCTGAAATATCAGCACTTATTTATAAAAGTTGCTGACATTTCAGCAATAATTTTTCTGCGTTTTTACAATAAAACTTTGACACAGATAGTTGCTGAAATATCAGCACTTATTTATAAAAGTTGCTGATATTTCAGCAATAATTTTTCTTTGTTTTTACAATAAAACTTCGACACAGATAGTTGCTGAAATATCAGCACTTATTTATAAAAGTTGCTGACATTTCAGCAATAATTTTTCTTCGTTTTCAGAAAACAGGGACCCGCTTTACAATGAAACTTTGACAGAGACCCGCTTTACAATATGAAAGTATGATAGGGATGCCTCCCTAATTTCCACTTTTTTAAATTTGAATAATAGTAATTTTTTTTATTTAAGACCGTGAATGATATACATACATATATATATGTAATTTTCTTTTGATTATGACATATTTATAGAAATACATATACCATGCAGACATGATGTATCGTGATAAATAGCTAATCTAACCAAATATGATAACATGATTAAATAAATTTATATAAATATATAAATAAGGATATTACCTTTACTATAACATTGAACGACACCCTAAATGCCGTATCGACTGACTCCATTTAAATCTGAATTCAAATTCTTCCAAAAAGAGCTACCCGAAAGAGCAAAAGTGGCTTGAGGCTTGAATTGATAGAGGAAGGGTGTGGGGTGTATTCGGCTAGCAAAAAGAAGAGAAGTAAAAATTGGAGAGCAAAAGTGAAGGATTAGAAGTGTTTAAATATGAGAGAATGGTAGGAGCAAATTATGGATCTAGATTCGTTATTCTCTCTAACAATTCAATCTCTACTCCAACCAAATCAAATCCTTCATTCCCTTCTTTCATAGTCGGCCATACGTTGCTCAAATATGGGCCTTCATGTTGCTTCAAAGATCATATAATATACATTTAAATCTAATTTAAATGTACATCGATATCATATATCGATGCATGCGTATATAACTTTTATGTACACACTATTTTAAATACTGATCAATACAAATTAAACAAAATTTTATAATTAATATTTCATAAATATTAATTGATTTAATTAATTTATAAAAATTATAGTTTAATTAAATCAGATGGTAGTCGGAGTATTCAACATTTCGGTTGTGTGACTCTTAGGTATAAATTCGACCAGCAAATAATATCAAACATTAGAATATTTACTTTCACAGATCACCACAACTAGTGATGTGACATTATTGTGGCAACCCACATCTCCGAACATACCGATTCAAAGCCCAAAAATAGCTCCTGAACCATCGTCGTGCCAAGGAGTATGAATCGTTAGGTTTTAAAATGATTTAAATTATACGGAGACAATTATAATTTTACACAATTCTACACTTTTAGATCTCATAGCGGAAGAAAATTAAATATAAGTACCGAAAATAATCCAAGTAACACAGTCTCAGAATAACCGTGGTCTATACAATAAATGAAAAATCAAAAGTCTTCAAATGTCAATACAACATATGTCTGATAAAGGTAAATTCTCCAAGTAATACCATAATAATAGTCCACCTAATGGATACAATAAGGTACATAGAGAAAGGCTATAGATAAATCTCCAACTTCATGTCGTCATCCCTACGCTCCTTAACCAAATTACCTCACTTACTGCCATGTCCTCCTGTAATAGGTAATAAGAGGAAGAAATGGAGGGGATCGGACAAAACCTGGTGAATGAATTATATCACTAGTGACATGGTGTTAACAAGTGGTTGAAGTTCAGTTATATCCTACATCTAAGGGTGTTCCTTACCGTGTTATGTGTGTGTGTGTATAAGCTAGTTATTCTACATTTTAGGTTGACTATTCTAAATGTCCAATTATAATTTATGAAAGTTCCACTTACGGGTGGATCATACTGAATTCAAGTAATTCCTAGAGGTATCTTTAGTGTATGATCCCAATGGAAGATCATCTAACTATACATCAACTAACATGTCTAGTAGTAGTTGCTTGGGTTACATCTATTTGAATACACACATAGTGTTTGGCCCATTCATTGAATAACCGTTCAATGGTTCTTGCCATTTATGCACTGGTGCTCCTAACCGAATATACATCCAACGTTCAGCCCGTTCATCGAATCACCGTCTGATGGTTCTTGCCATCTATGTATTGGTGTACCAAATGGAGTATGCATTCAATGCCCGGCTCGTTGTCGAATCACCATCCGATGGTTCTTGTTATCTATGCATTGGTGCATCTTCTCGCTAGTCTGCTTCCTATGTTCTATATCATTACACAAGTAGCAATCAGGGGTTGATCCGTCCTTCATATAGGATTCACCGATCCTTTTCCGATGAACATCTTCGTCCACCCTTTCTAGCTTACACTAATCTGTCGCTAGGACCGACTACGAATGATACGAACTTCTAATTACGATATAATTGCACGCCATGCTATGCTGAGTGTCACGTCCAACTTCATGAAGCGAGAGCCTAGGACTTCACGAACAGTGGTATGTTTCTAGCTTGCTACCCGAATTCATTTAGCTGCGCTCACTCCCAAGAAAAAAGAAGTGGGAATAAGTTTCCCCGACCTATTCTACTTGGCATGTACCAGGTCCAGGTTCAACTTGGACTAGTTATAGTCATTCAGACGTTTGGATTTATTATTCAAACGTCTAACTTGCCATTATCTTAAAAAATGTTATCAACAGGCAATCAGACGTCTGGGTCTTATCCTCAAACGTCTGACTCTGGTTTCAAACGTCTGGTTAGGGAGCTCGACGATTGAATTGAGTCTAATTTACACTATTTTCTTTCTGTTTGAAAAGTTTAGGCTTTCAAACATCTGGGAATATATTCAGACGTCTGATATGCATTTTCTAGACTTCATAAAGTGTATATTTTGTCTATTTTATTCTACTTCTTCGTGGAATTCGGGTACGATATAGAGTTTTGTTTAACAGGTGTTTTCGATACCATTTCTACCCGTTTATATCTGTTCAAATGGTTTATTAACAACATTTATCAATAGTTTTCAATCAATATTATATATATATGTATATTTTGAAAATTATATATATATATATATATATATATATATCAAAGGAATTTCATATGTACACTCAAATCGATTATTATGTATTCTTCAACGTAAACTGAATCAGATCTAAAAAAATTCCAATGGATATGTTTTATTTATGCAAAAAGAATCAACTCAAATTCATCATTTTACCAAGTCGATAAAAATTAGGGTAGTTCTAGTCCAAATCATTCTTTATTTATCAAAATCAATCAAAATCTGTTATACAATTTATATGCATAAGATTTGTGAGAAATTACTTTTATCTATCAGTTTAATAATTTAGATCTATCCTTTTCTGGGGTTTTCTAAACCAATTCAATTCACAAATTTATAAGAAACAAATAAATCCAAGAATGAAAATCATATGTATATTGCTAAGAAGGTATATAATTGAAAATCAATTACTTATTTTCAATATACGCATTTCGTAGATAAAATCCACTCACCTTTTTAGCTTTCCCTCTTCTCCTTTCTATGAATCTCTTCTAGCTTTGGTTGTTGCGTTCTCTTTCTCTAATTCTTCTTTCTATTTTATTTGATTTGCTTTTATTTTGTTTGGAATTAGAATTTCTTTTTGAGAAAGAAGAAGAGAGTAAATGTTTAGAAGGCGGAAGCTAGGGCTCCTGAGTGAGAAGAGTGGAGACTTATGCATTTATTTATAGTTGAGAATTAGAGTTTCTAGTCTAATTTCAAAAATCAATAATTATGAAAATGCCTCTTTTGTATTTTTCACTAATTTTGATCCATTTAATCAAATTTAGTAAGTTATATGTGTTTTCTAACTGCAAACGAAGTTCTGAACGCAATGGAATATGTTTTGAGGCCAAACTCCAACTGTGAAAATTTATTATTTTGTCCTTTTATGTAAAGTTACATTTTTGCCTTTATTCGTATTTTAATTTATTGTTAAAATTTCCGGGTTATTACATTCATCCGCTTTAAAAAGGATTTCATCCCTAAGATCTCAAAGGATGAAAAAATGTAATTCGCTTAAGCAACCAATATCTACAATCTACTCAACCATCAATCACTTGCAACTAGTGTCCTTAGTTTCAGATTTCTAATGCAACATGTACATATAGGTATGTAATGCTTATGAACATATAGGTAATGGAAGAAATGCAAGTGCTTATGCTATGTATTCAAAATGTATGCAACATCCTAAATACTTGCAACTCTACATGAATGAGCAACAATTCAATACATATGCAAAAATGCAACAAATATATGCATATAACCGATAAAATAAAGTGGATAATGTAATGTGTGTCATAGGCCAACATGAATATAACAACTTATATATGTAATATTTAGCTAACAAAATGCATCAATTAGCAACCATTATTCAAAACATGTCCTAGTGACATGTTCACATCCATGCGTAACATCTATATACTAACCTACCTAGGGAATACACTGAGCTAAGCACCGTGCATCTAAGTAATTGTACTAATTTAAATGGAAATTTACCAGAAAAGAGCTCTGGATGAGTAGCTCGGATCCTCTCCTCTGGCTCCCAAGCGCTCTCAGTTGGATCGTCTCCCTACTGGACTTTAACCAATTTGATTACTTTATCGTGGAATCGCTTTGTTCCATGCTCAATAATACGAGTAGGCGCATGGTGAACGAGTGACTCTCTTTCTACTTCAACTTCTTCCAACCAACTCTGCTGAACAACGGTAGCTGAATCATGTAAGCACTTTCGCAAGTATAACATATGGAAGACATTCTGAACCCCCGCCAACTTTTCAGGAAGCTCCACACTTTAAGCTAACTTCCTTACTCTCTACAAGATCAGAAAAGTTCTTACAAATCTCCGTGCCAACTTTCCTGAACCACCAAATCTTATAACGTGTCTAAGTGGTGGGACCTTCACAAAGACCATGTTGTCCACATCGATCTCCAACTTTGTGCGTCTCCTACAAACATATGATTTATGCCTATCTTCTGCAGTTTTCATTCTTCTATGGATCAAATCTGCTTTCTTAGAGGTCTCCCTAATCATGTCTGGCCAAAAAAATGATTCTATCTGTAGTGTCCCGTTAACAAGATGGGGACTTACACGACCTTCCATAAAATTCCTCAAACGGTGTCATTCCAATACTTGCCCGATAGCTGTTATTATCTGAAAACTCTACCAATTGCAAGTGATCCTCCCAAGAACCTCCAAAATTCAAAATACACATCTACAGAAAATCCTTTAATACCCCATTTACCCTCTCAGTTTGTCAGTCCATTTGTAGCTGATAAGCTGTACTCAGATTTAGTTCAATGCCCAAGGCCTTCTGAATGCTCCTTTAAAATTCACTAGTGAAAAGTGGATTTCGATCACTGACACACTAGTGAAAAGTAGATCTCGATCGCTAACAATACTAGAAGGAACGACATGCAGTTGAACCACCTCCCTTATATATAATATCGTCAAAGATGTAGCTATCGTCATACTCCTACCTGAGATAAAATGAGCGCATTTGGTTAAATTGACAATGACCATCATTCCATTTTCTGCTTTCGGTAGTCCATCAATAAAATCCATAGAGACACTCTCCTATTTCCATTGTGGAATATCCAAAGACTGTAATAATTCATCAAGTTTCTTCTGTTCTGCCTTTACTCTCTGTCAAGTTATACACTTGAAGACAAACTCCGCTACATGTCTCTTCATTCTTGACCAGTAAAGTACTCTCTTCATATCATGATACATTTTGTCACCACCGGGATGAATGGTCATCCTAGAAGATGGGACTCTGCTAGCACCGTGTCAATCAATTCCTTAACGAGAGGAACACGCAACCTACCATCACCCTTGAGCCATTCTCTCAAATCAATGGAATAATGGTCCAAATGACTCAAATGCTCTCGTTGGTTCAGCTTCTCAAAAATATCCAATAACTATGTATCCTGCCTCTAGTTTGAACCAATATGATCCATAAGTGAAGGCGGAACATCTAAAACTACCAATAATCCTGGTGTAAGGTCCGATCGAGGTCAAGAATCGAATGTCGAAATTTACTCCAAATGCTTCTATTCAAAGAACATAGAACTTAGCATCGCATGTTTCCTACTCAATCCATCGGCTATAACATTTCCCTTGCCCGAAGTATATGAAATACCAAATTCATATGAAGCCAAGAACTCCATCCACCCATGGTGCCTCAATTTCAAATCCTTTTGGTAGAATAAGTACTTCAGAGATTTATGACTCGTGAATAGTTCATATCCTTTCCTCGAAAGATAATGCCTCCAAAACTTTAGGGCGAAAACAATGGTTGCTGACTCAAGTTCATGGATTGGATAGTTCTCCCATGAACTTTTAGTTGTTGATTGGCATAACAAACAACTCTACCCTCCCACATCAGCACAACGCCCAGTCTTGTACCACATGCATCGATATATATACTGTGAATGCCTTCAAACCGTCAAGGAGTACTAAAACAGTTGCACTAGTCAACAACTCCTTTATCTTAATGAAAGCATCCTTACATTCTGAGTTCCACGATAAAACTAGATTCTTCTGGGTAAGGCGAGTCAATGATATAGAATTTTTAGTGAAACTGGAGCTGCAAATTACAGGTGGATGTACTGAAACTGGAATACGAAGAGCCACGAGAAGTCAACCTTGAGCTGTGCCGATCGACAAAAAACCGAGAGAGATGCTTAAGCGAGTAGGTAGACTTGGTGCCATGTTTAAAGCAGACTGGCATAGGAGGTCCCCGTAAGTGAGATAGGTCAAAGCGGACCATGCCCAGTTATGTTAATGCCTCATTTTGATTGGCGAGCCGGCTGCTGGAATGCCTTGGCTGGTTCGATGTGCAATTGAGTAGAGGGGCCAATGCAGGCCCGACTTAGATTTGGGTCGGTATCAGGTGTAAGAGCCCAACGAGACATTCTCTAGCCTTGGTTGGTTTGTGGGCCAACCAACACTCGAGTCGGCATAGGCCATACCAGGCCAGGACAAGAGACCTTGATCAGTCTATCATCTTACTTATGAAAAAATTAAGTAACAACTTTGTAACAACTCGCTCTAAAACGAACCTAAATTCTGATCTAGAAAACGTCCATCGAAAGTTAGTCCCATTCCAAAGCTGGCTGTTGGTTGGTATAAAGAACAATACGGAGCTATTTATCTACACAATCAGAACTCATGGTATAAGGATAAAATATAATAATAGAAATAGTACCCATTCTATTCAAAATTCAAATGTCATAAAAACCAATAATAACCGTTACATATCCGTGGCACATCATTTATAAAATACAACGGTTTATAATGGTTACATATGAAAATAACATGAATAGATAAATAAATAGACTTCCACAAGCTTACTCCACGCCTTCTCCTTTAAGATCATCATCTTTCCAAACCTGTGTTGTAATGAGAAGGACAAAGTTGGTTTGAAGTTTAAATATAGTTTTGATATTTATTTATGAATTTTGGAATAAAGGGATTTTAAATTATAAAACATGTTTTTCATCATATTATAAATTATTTATTTTCAAGTAATATTTTACATAGATATTTAAAACCTATTTACAAGTTTTTTTAAAGTATTTATATATATATATATATATAAGTTTTGAAAAAGGTAATTAACTATGCTTAACACTAAAAGCTGACGAGGTAGACTTCTCTATTTATGAGAGTTAAGATTGATGTTCGAGTAGGGATATGAGCAATAGATCTCTAACATACCGACTTTCCTCTTGACTAAGGAATAGCTAAGTTGGAATATCGAAAACGTGTTAATCTTGTTGTTTATTTATTTGTTTGAAAAGTAATAAACTTTGCTTAACGCTAAAAACCAACAAAGTAGGCTTATCTATTTGTGAGATTTAAGATTGATGTTCGAGTAGGGATATGAGAAATAGAGCTCTAACCTACTGGCTTCCCTCTGTCGAGGAATAGTTAGGCCGGGAATGTTGGAAACATGTTAATCTTGTTGATTTCTTACTCGTTTATGAAAGTCATTAAGGTTATACTTAACATTAAATGCTGACGAAGTAGGTTTATCTGTTTATAAGATTCAAGAAAGAAGTGTCCATGCAAGGCTTTAATATGCAACCCGCGCTCTAACTTACCTGGCTTCACTCTTGAATGAGGGATATTATAAGTTGGAATGTCGAAAATGAGTTAAGTATATAAACCGTGATTTCTGTAAGCAATCGTTTTTAATTGGATAGTCGACTACCGAACTTAACCAAATATTAACTTAAAACTTTAAAAGAATATTTTAAAGACACTAACAAGTATGGAATGGTTTTGGGTTTGTTGTGACAATGTTTTAATAACATGTCTTTAAACCTTTTTAATTATACTTATGAATGTAAATAGATCTTTTAAAGAATGTTTTAAAGATAAGCATAAGTGAAATGATTTTGAGTTTGTAGTGACAATGTTTAAGTAACATTTGTCCGAAACCTTTTTGAATGGATTTGTGAAAATACTTAGATCCTAATAATGGATATTTGGATAGAATAATGTAAGTATCTGTGCAGTTAATGCCCTACTATAACCCTACTATATCTCATAGCGGAATTCTACCCCTACGATTTTTCCATATAGCCCAAAATATAGCCTTTCTGCTTAAGCCCGCTATTTCCGCTATATCCCATTATTCCCGCTATATTCTGCTATTTCCGCTATATCTTCTTTAAAAGAAATGAATTGAAAATGACATTTATATGTTATAAAAATTATGAAATTAATTTATTTGATCGGGTTTTTAATATATTTTCAGAAATGAAAATACTCTAATATTATACTAAATTCAATTATGTTATATAATATTTTTACGTTTATTTACAGTATATTCGCATAGTTTTTTATTTAAAATTATTTATGTATTAATTATAATTCAATTAAATGTTAATTTTTAATTTAATTACCATTTATATATTTGTAAAAACATTAAGTACGAGTTTTATATGCTATTTTAGAGTCATCCGCTATATCTCGCTATATCCTCGTTGTATCCTCGCTATGACCTTTTGCACCTCCGTCGTATTGAATCCGCCGAGTGCTTTAACTACATAGATAAGTATGGAGTCTTTTGGAAAAAGATAGAAAAATAAAGGTTTTAAGTAAGAAATCATGTTAATGATTTGTGAATATACATATACCATTTGAGATAAGTATATGAATACCTTTTGAAGTATTAAAAGAGTGCAAATGAATAGTAGGGACTGATAAATGAAGTTTTATTAGATAAAAGAAGTTTTACTAATTAAATAGGTTTTAATTAATAAAATATTAATTAAGTAAAAAGGGGATTAGAAGTCACTTATGTGACTAATCGTGCTTTGTATGACTTGATTGTGCTTTCTTTATTACTCGTTTATGGAAAACATTTAGTCGTATACTTGGCACTAAAAGCCATGGAGTAGGCTTGTCTATCTATGGGAGTTAAGATTAATGTTCAAGTAGGGATAGAAGCAATAGAGCTCTAACCTATTGGCTTTATTCTTGACCAAGGGATAGTGTGAGATGAAAATATTGGAAACGTGATAAGTATACTAGACGGTTTCCATATGTGATCATCCCCATTGTTGTTGAATATGACCAAATTCGTCAATTCAGTCTTGAAGAGAATAGGATTGGTAAGTGTTTTACTTATCAAAAACTACTTCAATATTGAGATACGTGTTCTATCTCTTGGAAGTGGATCTGTTTGAGATGCTGGAATCCATGTGTGCTTTCAAGATCTGTTCGAGATGTGGGAATCCAATTGGGGATTCATGTTGTGTTCGAGTGACGAAGACTTATGTGAAAGATGTCGAACGTAACCTCGGCATCGCAAATGGCTAAAGGCTGAGTAAGCTGCATAACCTGGGGTTTGGCTGACCCGCAATAAGGTATTATCAACTCCATATCTAGAGTATGCCTATTGATATGTTGGCACCAGGAGTTGATGATTTTTGGTTCCACATGGTCATGTTTATGTTTGGGCATGGGCTTTTGTGTTTTCCTTATGGTATATTTTATCTAGAGGTATACGATATTCGGAAGGTGACTTCTGATCCCTGTGCATGAATATTGGATTTCGGCTTGATCGAAGGGATCTCCACGGAAAATCCATTATGCGAACGTTCCTTATTGGTTTTGATTATACCCTAAATATGCTATTGAATGTAATTAATGTAACCATTCTGGTTATGTTATATATTTATATTCTACACTCTAGACATTATCTATTATGTCACCTTATGTACTTATTAGATGGTGGTTCTTTAAAGGGTATAACTGTTATGGCGTTCCATGCGGTCCCAAAAGTACCGTTACATGTTGTTCACATATTTCTTGAGTTTCTCATATCAGATTTATGTTTGCTGTGTAGTTTTTTTTTCCTGAATTCCTCGTGTGCTCTTTCTAGTAGTTTGAGAAAGGCAGGTTTTCATTGAAGTTCATTGGATGTAACGGCCCGAAATTTTCGACCCCGAAAATTCGACATTAATACGTTCACTGTAGAAATGCCGAGAAATCGAACGCCGGAAATCCCAGATTGTTAGGGGTAAAGAAGAAAAGAGGTAGAAGAAGAAACATAAAACAACAGAATCTCACATTCACAGCGGATCAAAATATAATATCAAATAATAGCATTTACACAAGAAAAGTTGTAAATGTCAATTTACATACACTATATCAGAGTACAACCATCACAAATAAAACTGGACAGTTATAATAACTTGTCCCAGACTACTATCAATACACTCTCAAATACATAGCGGAATATACTCCATACGTTCCTGCCATCCAGCTCGTCTCCTGAACTCCAGAACGTCATAACTTGAAAATCTGTAATACTCGGTCTGATTTGAATTGTAACTTGAAAAACTGATGTTGCTTGTAGTTTTGATTTTAGTTTCTCTTCTCAGGTTTTTATTTTCTTTTAAATTTTGGAAAAGATGAAGAGAAAAGATTCAGGAAGAAAAAGAATTGAACTGAAAACCAGGTTTCTCTAAATCACTATATTATATATAATTAAATTTTTAAAAGGAACAAATGTTGCCATTTGTTATCTCAAGTTATCCTTAACTTACAAATTTTAATTGCATGTTATTATCATTATACAAATGTCAAAACCCATTATTTAATTAATTACTTATTTAATTAATCTCTAATAAGTAATTAATAAATCTTAATTACTTAATTAATTAATGCTTAATTACAACTTAATTAATCTTTAATTACATAATTAATTAATCTTTAATTATAAATTAATTAATCTTAATTACTTAATTAATTAATCTCTAATTATAAATTAATAAATCTTAATTACTTAATTAATTAATCTCTAATTATAAATTAATAAATCTTAATTACTTAATTAATTAATTATAATTATCAATTAATAAATCTCTAATTAATTAACTATAACTCTCAATTATAAATTAATTAATCCTTAATCATTAATTAATTAAACTAATTAATTACTCTCTACGATCGGGTTGGGTCCAGTAGGGTGTTCGACTTGTTCGTTTTTGTTTTGGCAGAGATGATTGGAGATATGGGTAGTTAGGATCGACGGTGAGGTCGACGCTGACTTATTGGTGGTCAGAGCGTCGATCGGAGTTGATCTTGTCTCGTGTGCACGTGCACGAGGTACTGTTAGTGTCGTTGTGTTGTATTTTGGGTTGTAATGTATCGACAGGTCTTCACGACTGTCTAATGTGATGATGTTGTAACTGTGTAACTCTGATGTATGATGAATACTATGTAATATCTATGTGAAGTAATATATTTTGTTCGTTTCCGCTGTGAGATTATGATATTGTTTAGTTCTTTCTTTCTATCTATTCTCTTTCTATCTATTTCTTTCTTAATGATGATATGTCTTTCTGTGGAATGAAAGGCGGGTCGTCACAATTGGAGCTCGAGGAGACAAGTTGGATGTTTCACCTACCATGGTATTCTTATTTCCACTGCATTAATACTGTATATATTAGCATTTGTGGGGATAGGCTGTTATAGCTGTCCAAGCTAATTATAATATTTGGAATTGTAACTCTGAAATCCTTTGTATCTTAGAGTGACAGTTTTGTTCTATATTTAGATATTATATGTTATTGTTTCGTTGTGAGATTCTGATATTGTGTTCTTTCTTGTTTTGTTTTGTTGTCCTTTTATTTTAGCCTAACAATTCGTCTT
Source organism: Allium fistulosum (assembly GCA_030737815.1). Taxonomy (NCBI): domain Eukaryota; kingdom Viridiplantae; phylum Streptophyta; class Magnoliopsida; order Asparagales; family Amaryllidaceae; genus Allium; species Allium fistulosum. Next base: position 404,524,330 of record CM060908.1, on the reverse strand, counting down.
TCCGGCACTAGGATGCTTGGCACATGAATACCGTGGATGTATTAGTGTCGACATTCAAGGGTTGAAAAGGCTTATCGCTACATGTGGTATTAAAGCTGAAGGTTAAGCGAGAACCTTGACTTTGGTTGGGTATTACTCATTAAGAAATAGGGTAATGGAATGTCCTAGCATGAGTTGAGCGTATTATACATATGAGAGTGTATTTGTATCTATTATAAACGTACACCTTAAAGGTAATTATAACTAAGAAAACTAAAGATCTTATATAAGTTTAAATTGTTGAAGTGTAGTTCAATTAATGTTGGTATTAATGGTGTTCATTCGTTAGCCCTCATTAATTAGTTTAGCGGTGCTCGGCCAGTTTATGAGCATTTCTATCCTTGGTAGAATGATTTGACATCCTCAATCAGGTTATAAACATTGTTATCCTTATATAATGATTTGACATACTTAATTAGTTTATGAGCATTGTTATCATTTGTAGATACAATGAAACGAACACCTTGCGAATTAAGTTTCACGATTTGACTATGAGGTGTTCGGTGATAATGTTGGGTTAAAAGTTAGATCTAGTAAGAGATGTTTATTTTAATTAAAGATATTTTGGAAATAAACATTTGTGAAAGAATTTATATAATAAAGTGATTTTATATAAGTATGGTTTATAAAACATGGTTTATAAATAAAAAGGATTATAACCAATAATTTTAGGACTTAAATCTCGGTGTCTTTGAAAATAATTTTCAAGATTCTGGAAAAATAAGAATAGTATTATCTAAAAGTATATGTTTGGAAAATCAATTTATGAAATTAATATCATGGTACTTAGTATATTTATGAAGTATTTGATACCGCTTTGAAAATGATTTTGGTTAAGTCCAAAAGTCATGGTTTAGATGCACTGAACACACTTCTGTCTCTTGAAAATAATTCTTGTGATGACTACAACATCATCGACGTTCATTTTTGGGTTTCAAAGTGGGAGATACTATTATAGCAGTTTGCTACAATTTTTTTTAGTAAACCATGTTTTGATTTAACCCTAAAGTATGTTTTCATATACAAAAGATATATGTATGTATTATTACTTCACATTGATTTGAAATAAAACCCGGTGTTTAGTTTTAAAAGGTTTTAGTTGAAAAAAAATTTGATACGAACTTTTTGTGTGGAATATATATATATATATAAACACACACACACATACACTATGTAGGGTGCCCGAGTGGTAGTGGCTTAGCTCGGAATAAAAGGTGAAACCTTTTCATGTTTTCCCATTTGGGGTAAAGTGTGTTTAATAAATAAGTGAAACTTTGTTAAGTTCTTTTATGGACATATGTAGCATATGCATTAGGATTGTATGGTATGTGCATCATGTTATGATATCTTGGTTGAGAGTTTTCGTTTGTTAATATGATACGAGATTTTCGATGATTTTGGACAGTCGGAAACTTCCGAATTGTTATGGAACTAGAAGCTAAGTGTTTTTTGCGATAAAGATTGAGTTTTTGTAAGCCTTAAATTGAATTGGTAGTAAGTTATAAAAAGTTTTGAATTTTTTAAACATCCTTGTTAAGTAAAATGAATTTGATGTTTTTGTGTATACTATTAGGATGTAGTGGAGTACTATATGAATATGAACTTAAGTTATAAAAAGTTATTAACTTGAAGTTATGTTTTTATGAAATGGTTCACAAACGGTTCTAGTATTGAATGAGATATACTATTTGTGTAAACGAATGTGATAAGAAAAAAATTGGTGTATTTAAAGAAACCAATATGATAAATACGTAAGTTGTATGTAGATTGTTTTATTCACATGACTGTTCTTGATCCAATATTCGAGTAAATGATTTCGAGGTGATTTACATCGGTCCGAACAAGGGTTTTCACTCGATTTGGCGGACACTTGATACAGATTCTTGATATGATCCTAAAGTTTTCTACCATAGTATATGGCTATGAAGGAGAATGGATGTTTCTAATTAAAGAACCTGATCGGAGTCCACAATAGAGAGGTCAAGTGATATGTACTAGTTGGAAAGTGAAATTTATGCGATCGAACAAGTGACCAAATTGGATATTGCGTACGGATAGTCCATGTACATCATATGAGCTTTATTATATTTTCATACTATGTTTTTTTGGCTCATGGAGAGTGTTGGTGATGACTCTTTGATTTGTTGTAAGGTATTATGAATCATCGATTAAGTAACAATCTGAGGCTGTTGAGCGTAAGGTACGCTTAGTAGATTGATTATCGTCCTTGTACGATAAGAGGATTTTGGAACTTAAGCAAACGGCGAGTTATGTTATCTAGTAAATTTTGAATACCGTTAAGTATTGCTATGTGGTTATTTCTTTTTGTTTTTTGTGTTGGAATTTCGAGGATGAAATATTCTAAGTGGGGTGGAATGTAACGATCTGGGATTTCAGATACTTCGAATTTAAATATCTGAATTGTTTAAATATTTGAAACTTGGGTTAAATGTTACTAAAATGATTTAATAACCTTTTTAACCTCCTTTTAAATCATAACTAATAATGGTAAACTTATTTTGGAACAATGTTTACAAAAATAGATACTTTGGAGAAATATGGATAATGTGATCGGAAATCGTTTTGTCGATAAATAGCTTTTTACTCGTCAGAAGTTATTCAAACCCATTTGCAAACACTTATTTGCTTAGGAAATAATTAAAATGGAATAAAATTATTTTACCACTCATGGAAATAAAGTTTTTTGATGATGTCATGGGTGATGTCATAGAAGATATTTTGAAAATAAGCTTTTAAGGAAAGTCTTAAGTGTTAAGTAAGAGATGTAAATGTGTAAAGGTAGCATGTGAGAGGGAGGCTCCTTTGTGACCTTTCATGGAGGGTGAAGGTGGTAATGACCTCTTTTACGAACCCATAAATACACTTTTAAGGGTTTCATAATTTAAAAAAGCTCGAAATGTAATTAAAACTTGAAAATGGTGGAAGTGGATCAACACTAATTCACCTTATTCTTCACTAGATTTCTCTAATTAACTCAAACCTTCTCCAAACTCTACCAAACTTTCATCAACACCTTAGAACACCTTAGGAAGCTTAGATATAAAGTCAAAGTGGAAGAGAAGTGAAGGAGATAGGGGGTTCAGCTTTGGCCGTGAGCAATGTAAGAGGAGGGGAGGTGTTGCCTTGGTTTGAAAGTGCTAAAGGTTGGATCTTTAGTAATTTGGTGATGGTTGGAAGTGTTCCTGGCTTTGTGAGGGTTTTTGCTTGTGTTTAGCTTGGATCTAAGTGAGTTATCTCACTACCTTTTTTGTATATATACGTGTGTGAAAATATAAAGTTAAAACTAACATTAACTAATTAAATTTGTACCCCTCTTGCTTTTGAAAGAAAATTACAAATTTATATTGTCTAACATCACTTATATTACCCACTTAAACATGTGGCATAGCCTTGACTTGATTTTTAAATGGTTTTTTGATTTATGTGTTGAATTGAAGTATGTTTGAAACTGTTTGAGGTGAGAATAGTCGCTATAAGTGCACTTCGATATCTCTTAACTTTAACTTGTGTAAAGTGAAGATTTATGAACTTAACTTGGGATGATTTGATTCGGTTATTTTCTACACATATTTTGGTGCATTGGATAGTAAATAAATGGTTTGGAAAGTCATAGAAATTGTGAACCAAAGTTGCAAAATGTTATAGCTAGAAGAAGGTCGCTATATGAGCACTTGTAATTGTCCTGTTTTCTAGAATTTTTGTAAATAAATTTCAAGATATTCTTAGGGGTTTCTTTCCATGGGTTTTAAGTACCCTAAGGGTAGTGATACTGTAAAATTTCTAAGTCTCAAATCATTTGTTTAAGTGGTGTAAACTAGTCGCAAAGATTGCGATTTTCAATATTGTTCTTTAACAAGGACTTTTAACAGCATTTAAATGCTATAGTAAGTTACTTATGGTTTTAAGTGTTTATATATGATATTTAAATTTGATATTTTCTCTAATATTTTTAGAGATTTTTTCAAATATATTTTTTAGTACTTTAAATTTGATTTGAATTTTAAATATATTTTTAATATTCATTTATGAATTTTGGAAGTAAAGGGGTTTTAAATTATAAAACATCTTTTTCATCAAATTACAAATGAGTTATTTTCAAGTAATATTTTACATAGAAATATAAAACCTATTTACAAGTTTTTAAAATATTTATATATATATAAGTTTTGAAAAAGGTAATTTACTATGCTTAACATTAAAAGCCGATGAGATAGACTTTTCTATTTGTGAGAGTTAAAATTGATGTTCGAGTAGAGATATAAGCAATAGAGCTCTAATCTACCAACTCCCAGGAATAGTTAAGTTGGAATATCTAAAACATGTTAATCTTGTTGTTTACTTATTTGTTTGAAAAGTAATTAACTTTGCTTAACTCTAAATGCCGACGAAATAGGCATATATATTTGTGAGAGTTAAGATTGATGTTCTAGTAGGAATATGAGTAATAGAGCTCTAACCTACCAGCTTCCCTCTTGATGAATGAATAGTTAAGTCGGGAATGTCGAGAAGGTGTTAATCGTGTTGATTTCTTACTCGTTTATGAAAGTCATTAATACTATACTTAACGCTAAAAGCCGACGAGGTAGATTTATCTATTTGTGAGATTCAAGAATGAAGTGTCTAGGCAAGGCTTCGATATGCAACTAGAGGTTTAACTTACCTAGCTTCACTCTTGAATGAGGGATAATATAAGTTGGAATGTCGAAATGAGTTAAGTATACGAACCGTGGTTTCTATAAGTGATCGTTCTTAACTGGATAGTCAACTAGTTGACTATTAAACTAAACCAAATATTAACATAGATCTTTAAAAGAATGTTTTAAGATAGTAATAAGTATGTATGGTTTTGGATTTTTTGTGACAATGTTCTAAGAACATTCATCTTTAACCCTTTTTGATTTACTTATGAATATAAATAGACCTTTAAAAGAATATTTTAAAGATAAACATAAGTGAAATGATTTTGCGTTTATGGTAACAATGTTTAAGTAACATTAGTATTAAACCTTTTTGAATGGATTTGTGAAAGTACTTAGATCTTAAGAGTGGATATTTGGAAGGAATAATGTAAGTATGGAAACTTTTGGAAAAGATAGAAAAGTAAATGCTTTAAGTAAGAAAGCTTGTTAATGATTTGTGAATATACTTATACCATTTGAGATAAGTATATGTATACTTTTTGAAGTATTGAAAGAGTACAAATATGTAGTATGGATTGATAAATGAAGTTTTATTAGATAAAAGAAGTTTTACTAATAAAAGCCGTTTTAGTTAATAAAAGATTAATTAAATAAAAAGGGGATTAGAAGTCGCTTATGTAACTTAATCGTACTTTGTGTGACTTGATCGTGCTTTGTATGTTTACTCATTTATGGAAAATATTTAGTCATATACTTAGCAATAAAAGCCGATGAAGTATGCTTGTCTATCTGTGGGAGTTAAGACTGATTTTCAAGTAGGAATATGAGCAATATAGCTCTAACTTACCGACTTCACTCTTGACTGAGGGATAATGTGATAAGAAAATATGGGAAATGTGATAAGTATACGAGACTAGGTTTCCATAAGCAATCTTTCTCATTATTGTTGGATATGACCAAATTCATCGATTTAGTCTTGAAGAGACTGGGATTAGTAAGTGTTTTACTTATCGATAACCACTTCAAGGCTGATATACCTATTCTATTTCTTAGAAGTGGATCTATTCGAGATGTTGGAATACATGTGCAGTTTCAAGATCTTTTAGAGATATGGTAATCCATTTGGAGATTCATGTTGTGTTCGTGTAATGAAGACTCATGTGAAATATGATGAACGTAACCTCGACGTCTAAAATGGCAAAAGACAGAGTAGGCTGCACGATCTGGGGTTTGGGTGACCCGTCATAGGGTATTAGTAACTCCATATCTAGAGTATACTTATCGATATGTTGGTACCGAGAGTTGATGATATTTCATTCTATGTGGTTCATGTTTGGGCATAAGCCTTTTTGTAATGAACCAGGATTTTGACCTTCGAAAATCGACATCAATACGTTCACTATATAGCACGCCGAGCAACCGAGTGTCGGAAATACCAGATCATTAGGGGTGAAGAAGAAAGAGATAGAAGAAAATAGAAACAACAACCCAGAATCTCACATTCGCAGTGGAACAAAATATAATATATAATAACCGATTTTTTACAAAAGAATCTGTAGCGTTAATATATATACAATCATCAGAGTACAAAAATCAACAATCAATCTAGATAGTGATAATAACTTTTCCTTATAATACTAAACATTCAGTTTAACACACACAACGAAATATAAATCAAGTACGTGGAATACGCCTGAGTCTCCTCCAGCCTATCTCTTAAGCTCCATAGCATTTTATCCTGAATCTGCAATACTCGGTCTGACCCGAACATTATAATAAAATAACACCCGAGTCAGTCTAGAAAACCAGTATGAGAAAACACACTCAATTTGAATTATTACTATTTTTCAAATACTTTGAAAAACAAAGGTATCTCGTAAGACCACGTTACATATAAACACGACGGGTTTTTACCTTATGGTAACCAAAACATTTTATATCAAAATCGTCTGATATTATAATAGTGTATATAGAAAGTAAATTAGAAAATAGCTGAAACGCTTGCATCTCACGTTTTAGCATAGTTGGGCACAATCAAAACCATACAGGCTCGTATTGGATATTGGATTCCATACTATGACCAGGTAAGGAACTACCTCCGATGAGTGCATCTCTAGATCAACGCACCCGAGTCTGACAAGAACATCTTGTACCCTACCACACAGGACCAGCCTAGCACTTGACTACTAGTACCGAATATGTTACCACCCCGGGTGTTCCCACCCTAATCGAGCGCTCTCTTTCCCATGCACAACCATTTCCATAATTATAATATATCCGATGGTATCTAGAAAAGTGATAACATACCTTACTTGGATGCGACCCACTTAGCCCTACTACATGTCCTGTTTTAGTCATTTTCCGGTTGATGAGGCTTGAGGCTACGTTTACCTTTAGAATAGCATTCACACTTGGAATGTTAACACTGCCTTCTCGACAACGATGCAATGATAACATTCATCTATACAAGTTGTTTTAGGTCTGAACAAACCAAATCTCCTTCCAAATCACCATCTCCATTATTTCGAGATATCACAATCCATAACATACAAACTGGATCAAAGTGGTTTTCGAATAATTAAATCCGATCTCGGTCTCTTTGAAATGATCAACGAATTTGGCCAGATTTGATAGTCGGTCATTTAACTATCAAATTTCACACAAATAGTCATTAGGCCCAATATATGAATCTTCCAAAATATTTATTTAAAAAATCTTTACAAAGACCATACTCAAATCTCTTTCAATATTTGAAACAACTCAATTACCTATCCATAACAGGATAATTTCAAACCATTTCAACACTTAAAATTTCAAAATCTCCTTTATAAATCACTACTTAGAAAAATATCCCTACACAAATCATTTCGTCGCGAAAATATTTCAAAACCCTTCTATTTCAATACTTAGTAAAATATTGCAAGTCTATTTTACAAAATCATTTCTAATATCGACACTTAAATAATATTTTATAACTTATCTCATAAATCTCCAGAATTTATATTAATTCCTTTTACATTTTTCAAAATCGATCATACTCACTTATAATCTCGTCTGTCCATTATAACTTCTTTATGAATTCAAATTCAATCTCGAAGTTCTTATTCTCTAACATTTCAGAAATTTCTTTAAGTTCCCAGAATTTCATTGCAAGATTTTCTCCTATAAAATCACATCTGTTAAACAACCCCCGTTACAAATCTCGAGGGAATTTATAATTAAATTTCAAATTATCCCAATTTCCTCTCAATATATAATAAGTACTTCAAAAAAAATTATTTTTAAAAACAAGTTTAATTAATTATTTAAAATATTGAAACACTTTAACTAAACATCAATAATTCCTTTCCAATTCATTTTAAAATAAACTAATTGATTTACAAGCTTATTATAAAAATTAGAATTTATTTCAATAAATATTAAATATTTGAATAACTAACTTTTCCAAAATATTTCAATACTAAAATAGTTTAACTATATAGTTTAATAAATAAAAATCCCATTTTTAAATATTTAATTTCTCGACAAAAATCTATTTTTAAATTCAATATTACCAATTTCAATTTATAAATCCCTCTCGATTCATATCACATCGAATACGTCTCAATTTCATAATCGTTCTCTCATTCAAAAATAGATTCCACTAATTTTTCCAAAAACGATTTTCATAACTCGATATAAATTCACATTGTAAATTTATATTTACAATATATCAACAGATATCATTTTCCTTTATTTATAAACATCGTTTATAAATTTATACCCTTTTTGAGTATCACTTGTTTATAAAAATTTATCTCATTTATAAAATTCCATTTTATAAATCCATTTCTTTTAATATTCTATTCATTTTACAAACCCACTTAAAATATCAATTTTAACTTCTTTCCTATATTTTTTGAGAAATATCATTTTAAAATCCATTGTTTAAAATCCTCTATATAAATATTTTAAAATCTCTATTTAAAATATTTTTTCCCGAATAGTTAAGTACAACCCAAAATCAATTATTGTTTTATCCAAATCAATTTCTTTTAAACTAATCCAAATTTCGATATAAATATTTTATATTCCAAAATCTCCCTTTAAATTACTTCAAATTCCAAAAATAATATCTATGCTATTTAAAATACCAAAATTTAGACCAGAGCTACTATAGCATCAAATAATTCAAATCACCACATAATCTATATCAGATTATGCACACAAATCATATCTCACTATATACAAAATTAACATAAACATTTTTGAGGAATTCAGTTGGATCCCTCCAACCTGTTTCCCTGCATCCACAGATGTTAGGTAACATAAAATACCAATCCCACTTTGAGGCGGGATATCGCGGTAATATAGGGTCATCCGTCATTATGCGGGGCGCTTAGGGTCTTATCCGCTCCAATAGGCGGGAATAATATCCAACTACTAATATATATATAATATATCAATTCAATCAATCATCCAACAATTAATTTTAATTGCTATAAATTAAACTAGTCAACCAAATTGATTGAGATTTACTCACATTGATTTTAATTTGCCGAATAGCCAGATTCTAAATTAAATCGAACAACGTTCGATTTAATCTAAAATTCCAGATAACTCTGATCAACTCCAAATTAAATCCCGATGCCGTATTCATCGATACGATCCCATCACGTCTTGTTTGTTCAATTTCAATCTCGTATGAACACGTTATGAATTTTATTAGCATATGATTTTAAATAATACTTAATCTAAACAAATAAATTTTTAATTATCGTAATAATCAATTAATAGCCTCAAAGCTTTCTTCCTATTGTGATCATTGGGTCGACACTGGCAAACTTCGCCACTACCGTGATTCTCCCCAACCATCGTTGCACCATCACCCTGGCCTAAAAACATCACCACACCACCAACTGTCTACCCTTCACATCGTCGCACACACTTCCAAACCCAAAACGACCAACTCAAAACCCTCGACCACTCGCTCTCGTGTGCCTACAGCAGCCCCTCTCCTTCAACTCGAGTGTCGCCGCCAATGTTCTTCAAACGACGATGAGAATCGAACTCTAGTTGCCGTGAATCGCCTTGCTCTCCCAGTCGCTCGCGTGCTCGCCTGAGCTTCTAGAACAACGTAACCCTAGTCAATCGAACAAGCTTCCACTGTCGCATCAATCAACAGCGCGGCAACTTCCCTCGTCCCCTTCTTGCCATGCCGACTCCATCGCCTTCCAAGCGTTTGCACCCCTACCGTCGTGTGCGCGCGACTTCGATCGCGATGTTGTTTTCATTTTTCTAATTTGTTCGAATTGATTTCGAAAGATTCTTTTTTTTATCTCTGCGAAATCGAATTGACAAAGAAGGGGGAACATGATTTAAACTGGATGAAGGCGGCTATGGTCAGGTGTAGGCCGGCCCAATATAGGCTAGGACCACTAAGATTTGACCTCGATTAGATTTCTTATTTATCTATTCAGAATATCACATATTATATACAGGGAACCTCGTCCTATTGAGGTGCGCTGCCTGGCTTTCCTAATGTTATACCGCTATTCTAAACCCAGTGGAATATGTATCGGGACCTAATTCGATCGTATGTGGAAGATAGCTTTTTAAATCGACTATTTAAATTTAGTTCAATTAAATTATTTCTGGGCGTTTTCAGATCGTACGACCAAATGGTAACTCGAAGCGCTACGAAATTTGAAATTCGATAATAATACACTATTACAGATCCAATGGAACTGGTTTCATCGAATTCCAAGATTGTGCCCTGGATCGCTATTTTAACGCGTCGATAAAATCGATGATTTCAAAAATTAACGAAATCATTTGAAATTTCAGTTTTATAAACTTATTAACTCAATTCTAATTCAAATAGAATTTATATCAACATTAGAAATCGTTTCGATTCCTATTCAACTTAATTTTCAATTATTTACCATTTCCATATTACGATAAATCGTTATATTTGAAATTTAAATTCATTTTATAATTTCAACCGAAATCTTCATATTCAAAAAATCAATTTCTATTCCAAACCCAATATTTAAAACCATTTAAATATTCAAAATTAAATGTCGGAAAATCCAGGTCGTTACGTTCCTCCCTCTTTAAAAGAATTTCGTCCTCGAAATTGCTAAGGTAGGACGAATGATCCAAACCCATTAACTTTTCAAAACCCACTTAGTGAAAAACTCGATACTTCACTTTTCTAAATCCTTAAGTTCCATACAAAACATCCAGTTTCCATTTCCAAACCAAAACACTTTTATTCCAATTACACTTCGAAATCAAATTTTCGTTAACAAAAATTTTCCAAAAAATTTCAAAATTTTTCTAACGCCCTAAATTTCCGAATTTTTTGGCAGAGTCTTCTTTGTACGAAGAGCCTTTTGCAATATGACAAAAACATATACATCGACCCACACGGTCGGAAAACACAATATATATCAATATTTATTTTATCGCTGTATTTAATCCAAAAAGTACCTTTATTTAGCGTTTATTAAGCTAGCGAGCTTACTTTATATGCAATTTCTCAACCCAAATCTAGCCCAATAGCTTCCTTGCACCTGTAATTACTTAATTCAAACACGTAAGTACCAAACTTGAAAAATTAATAACATTTCATTTATTTAACTAGCGCAAACACATAGATTTCATAACCAAACAAGTTATAACATGAATTTATCAATCATCACAAGGTTCCAACATTCGATTATTTATTTCAATCGATATATATATATATATATATATATATATATATATAATTTCATTCAATTCGAAGTGATTCACAAACAATTTATTTATATTCAATTCAAATTTGCATTCAACATATTCATATCCACTCCTTTAATTCATTTCTAAGCTAATCTAATTCCATTCACAAATTTAATTTATTAGTTCATTCCATTACTCGGTTCCAAATCCCAATCCATATTCATTAATTAATTCATTACAATTCAAATTTAATTTATTCCCACTTACGTTGAATTTTCATCAATTTATTTATGATCCAATTCATAATTTAGTTACTTATATTGAATTCCATTCTTATTAATAATATTCCCGACCATATTCAATTTACACTTAAATTGGATCTGTTTCTAACTTAAGTCATCACCACTTCAATCCATTTCCATTTTATTCGACAACATTTCAAAATATATATAATTAAGTTCAATATAATTCCAACTCCACTTCAATTTTTATTTAACTCAACTTAAGTTAAATTTCAATCCATACAATCCATTTTAACTTACTTAAGTAAAAATCAAATTTCAAAATTTACTTTTCCTTACTTACCTTTCTCAATTTCAAATCCAATTCCATTTAACACATCCTGTATTCATTTTAATTTTCCCCACTTGGGTTAAGTTTATTTCGGAAATCATTTTATCACAATTATTTCTTAAGCTTTATTATAAACATCTTATACCATTTCTTAAGTTTATATATTACTTTAAAACTTAAGTTCATATTCACTTTAATCGTTCAATATTTCCAATTCAAATTCAATTCACTAATTAATTAGTCTAATTAGTTCACTTCCAATTTATTTGAGTCAAATTCCATTCAAACATTTATATCAACTTAAGTAAATTTATTGCCATACAAACACTTTGACTATATACTTAAGCTCATTTTTATTGTAATCAATTTCCATCCTATTTAATTTTACTTAAGTCCAATTCTTCTTTTCAAGATTTAACTTCTAATCCGATTCCATTTTGTCGATGCTTACTCGAGTTGTTCACATTTAATTTTTTTAACCCAAGTTTTACATCACTTATATCTTAAGTATATGTTTATTCCTTCCAAAGTTTATAACCTATAGTTATATAGTTACTTTACAAATTTCAAGTTTATATATTCAATTAAATCCTCTTTTAACTTATCTCAAGTTAAAGTCTAACCCATACAACTTTTCTTTTACAATTTCAATTTATTTAACTTGCATATGTTAAATTTTAATTTTATATTGAAATTCACATTTCCAAGTTTTAGTTCAAAAACTTATCTTCTTTCGATTTCACTAATCATTTAAATGGAAATTCCAAAATTCAAACACCCATTTTTATTTCAAATTATTTTGAAATAATATATATATATATATATAACTCTGTTTTAACAAACCATTTCCTTAGAATTTTCAAAATCGACTTGGTTTCATTCAAAACAAATTTCCTTCGGAATTTCTGAAACAACACTTGTTTTCCAACAAAAATCTCCATCTCAAATTACTATGGTAGCAAATCCGTCACTTAGAGACTCAAAAATGAAGACTGATGATGCGGTCGTCATCGCCAGAATTATTTTCCAGCAACTTTAGTGAGTTCAGTGCTTTATCACTTCCAAAATCCATTTAAAAACATTTTCTATTCAAATATTTTTCCAAAAATAATGCTATTTAATTTTCACAACACTTCGGAAAATATTTTCCAAACTTTCCGGAATTTATATCTCCAAATTCTGGTTTTTTTCATCGTTAGTTTAACTCGTTCGTATAAATCATATTTATACAATTTCTATTTGGTTATATAAACCATTTCAATTATTAGAATCCAATATTAACAACCAACACTCCAAATTTACTATAATAATTTCTGAAAAATTATTCTTTTATATCAAAATATAGTTTAGGTAAAATTATTTTTTTTACCAACTTCAAAATAATACCATGTCGGTATTCCTTTGTTCAAGTGTTTAAAAATTCCTATCGATTTCGTGGCATCCCACCATTCGACCAGAAATTGTAAACCACTCAACAGATAAGTTAACACAATATAAAACAATTTATATTCACTAACAAATACGCGCTCATACCTATTAATACACTCAACTCATTCTAGGGTACTACTGACTCTATCGCTAATGAGTAATCCCCACCAAAGCCAAGGTTCTCGCTTAAACTTCAGCTCTAATACCAAATGTAACGAACCAGAATGTTCGACCTTCAAAAATCGACATCAATACGTTCACTGTATAGCATGCCTGTGACGCCCCACCTCTATACTCACACTAGCCAAGGACACTACGGGGTAATGCCGTCGACTAGCGCGAGGAATAAGGCTGTTGAGGAGCGACCATCTGTGTAATTGCTTTGTGCGAGTACCGATATGTCAGATAATATAACTTACATTTCATTTCAAGAGGAAATCCGACATATCAAATACAAACTCAAAGCTACTACACAGTGGCTAAGTGGCCTTCGGAAACAAATATAGAAATAAACATAACACAAATCAGTCAAAGACATTCATATCACAAAGGCGGAATCAGATATGAATATATGTCATAAAAGTGTACATCAAAATAGTGGTCATATAAGATCCACTATATTACAAAAGAATAGATACAAGTGTTAGACAAAAGAATAAGTATACATCAAGGAGTCTCTATCTCGAATGTATAATAACAAAAACTACTAAGCTAAAGTATTTAGCCAAAAGTTAGGTGATAAACCCTGAGAAGAATTCAAGCAGAAGCACCTGAAATACCTCGGTCTGACCTGAGTATTATTTAAGAAGAAAATAATAAACAGATCAGTCTAGCTATAAGTATCATGTAAAATGAGATAGGATAAGAGATATGGCAAAAACGTATGATAACAAAAATGCCATACTGTGACAAGTATACATAAGGTAACAACAAAAATCATACAATATCTCAAATATTCTCAAATACTAAAAAGAATGTCATATTCTTCAAATTATTCACCAAAACCCAAATATTGACAAACATATCAATGCCAATCGCAAAAATCGGTGAAACATAAATACTAGAAATCATCAACTAGAAATCCAGAAATCACAAAAAGGGGGAAGGCCTATCTCAAACGGGAGCATGAAAACTCACCAACACGTGTATCTCAAACGGAATGCTATTCCATGGTTGCTAACCATAGGGCTGGTGCCACGACGTAGTACAACGAACGCCCGAGGAACCCGAAACTCAAATAATCCAAAACAACGACGTAGTACAGCGAACGTCCGATGAACCGAACTCCAATAAACCGGAATAACGACGTAGTACAGCGAACGTTCGATGAACCGAACTCCAATAAACCGTAACAACGACGTAGTACAGTGAATGTTCGATGAACAGAATCTCCAATAAACCCATAGGTCGCTAGCCTATAAAAATGAGACGAAGCTCAATAGAACGGGGTATAGTCCCCCACGCGGACAAAGAGACATCGCTCATCGCTAGTCTAAATCATAAAATGATCATCATTGATCAATAAGAAGTGTCAATTACACTAAGCTAGTAAATAAATGAGTTTAGCTTCATGTCCCATAACCACTGGCTTAACTTAAATATTTACGAACAGATTGTAGATTTCCACTCGAAAATTGTCACAAGAGTTCAATTGAATAAGTCTAAGAATTAACCGACAAAGTAAACGCAAGCGTTACATACCACTTGTTTTGCTAAGCCGTTTAATTAGATTTCTCATACGAATGAGGTAAAGGTTTGTATATACTAATAGATTGGAAAACGGATTTAGGAACGAGCTTTATATTTAAAATAGTGTCGAAATCGTTTTGATGAAAGAGTTTTAGTATTTACTACTAGTATAGAAACCTTTGTATTTTAAAGTGACAAACCATAGAAATGATTGTAGAAACAATCAATCATCAAAAATTCACATACGAAGACGTGAATCAAATCCATAAAAATCGATACCGAGTCCATCAAAATGGATATTCCCAAAATTCCCGAAAAAGAAGTCATCAAAGTCGATATAAATGATAACAACAAATCGGATCAACACGAATCGATTAAAATTGGAAACCCACGCAAAATAGGAAAATTGGACTGAGACAAGCAGATCAGTCGACTGAACCAGGTGGTCAGTCGACTGATACTATGCCTGGAAACTTTCAGTTTCTAGGTCAGTCGACTGAACCATAAGGTCAGTCGACTGATACAGGTACAGAGTATTTTATGTCCCCTGGTTCAGTCGACTGACCTCTTGGTTCAGTCGACTGGACCTACTTCTACAACATTATCAGCCTAGCCCCTAAGTGGGGCAAAATCCTAACCGGAGGTGAACGGACGAGCAACGGAGACTAAGGATTTACGCCAAGTGACAACCCAGCCTTGTATGGCTCTTCGAAATACCCCAAAAACGTGTTCAAACAACAAAGATAGGATTTTTAAAGATTTAACCTCAAAACACCAAAAATTGGAATATTCATCAAACCAATTCAATCCAAAAGCAAATGGACAAGGAATAGATGTTAGGAATTACTACCAAACAACTATCAAAAATATAGACATAGATGTGAGTTCAAAAACTCACCTTTTCAACTCAAAACACAAGTGAGAAGCTTTAAAACAAAGGAGAGACCAATTCCTCTTCAATCTCAACTCAAGAAGCTCCAATCTAAGCTAATAAGAAAATATTTCCTAAGTTAGGGTTTAGGAATTTCTAAAATTGAAGAGAGATAGAGATGGAGAAGATGAAGAGGATGCTTACCTAATCTTCCATTTGATTTTAGAGCAAGAACTTGTGTTTCCAAATCAAACTAGGGTTTGGAATTTCTATTTCCAATTTTTTCCCCATTTCTCTTGAGCTAGAGTGTTAGGAAAAGGAATGAGTGAATGAAGAGGTGTTGAGTGGAGTGTTAGGGTATTAGATGGGTTGGTGGGCTGAAACCCAAACCCAAAGCCCTAAATGAAAATATCAAAATTTCTCTCAACTCCAAACATATCGATGTTTATACTCAAAAAGATCGCAAACGCTATTTTGGACTCAATGGAAGTGGTCTCGAGTCCTAATTCGACTGTTTGCAAAAGTGACTTTTCGGACTTGAATTCGACTAACTATGCTATATTTAAATAAAATATTTAAATATACAATCGTAAAATATGTGGGTTGTTATAGACTCCCCTCCTTAAATAAATTGCGTCCACGCAATACTTAAGAAGAAAATAAAGAGTAACAACCATAAAAGCATATCAACACAAACGAAAATTTGAAATAAGTTCACCTTAAAGGGCACAAGAGAGTAAATCCGGATGTGATAGGACGTTACTCATAAGTCAAATTATGTGAAACTTCAATTTCTTCAATAATACCGGGCTCAAGAATAGAATCGGAATCCCTAAGGTATTTCCGTAATTGAGAGACGTGGAATATGTCATGAATAGCAGAAAACTGAGCCGGTAATAAAAGGCGATAAGCCACAGAACCAATGTGTTCGGTGATGGGAAATGGACCAATATAACGAGGTGCTAACTTTCCCGATCGACTGAAACGCACAACACCCTTCATAGGTGAAACACAAATGAACACCAAAAAGTCGGTATCTAAAACCAGTTTCTCACCGGCTTCAAGCCAACACGAAGGAAATCGGCATGGCCTTCCGTAGAGTGCCTCGAAAGGTGGCATACCAATACTAGATTGGAAGCTATTAGTATAAGAAGACTCAACAAGAGAAATATGATCTTCCCAACTTCCACCAAAATCAAGAACATATGCACGAAGAAGATCTTCAAGAATGCGGTCTAAAAGAGAAGGATGAGCCTCAAGGCTACATAAAACAAGAGATGAACATGAATCAGATTCACAATCTCGAATCTCATAAGTGGATAAAGTCTCGAGATCATTCCATTCAGATATCATCAAAGAAACAACCGCTTGTTGCTCTCGACTAAGGGCATCGACAACACGATTTCCCTTTCCGAGAGTATAAAGAATATCAAGATCATAAGATGCAAGGAACTCGAGCCAACGTTGTTGATGCAATTTAAGTTCCCTTTAGAGAAAATAAATACTTCAAAGATTTATGATCGGTGTAGAGAACAAATTTCTCTCCCAAAGATAATGATGCCAAATTCTATGAGCGAAAACAATAGCCGCGAGCACTAGATCGTGAATATCCAGTCTCAGCAAGCTTATTGTCTAGAAGTTTAAGCGATAACACGTTCTCTTTTGCAAGAGAACGACACCGAAACCAATACGACTAGCATCGGTAAAAACAATAAAGTCTTGGTTCCCTTCGGGAATCATAAGGATAGAAGTATCGGAAAGGAGTTCTTTTAAATGATCCTCTTTCCCGAAAAACTAAGACATTCAAAATTATAATGAACTTTATGTAATCATCTTTTTAGAAAAATTTACTTTTTACATGTCAATTTATTGTGTCTGACTATCTCATCATAGCATTTAGGAGATTCCTATCGATAACGTTGATCAAGCGCATCGACTAGAATTCTTAAAGCACTCAATGGGCAAAACAACACAAAATCATCTTCTATATGATAAACATGTCTCTTAAAATTTTATGAATATTCTTTGTTCGTCTTAAGAACAAAATCCAATTAGGCTTATAAATATCTTATTAAAAAGATTTGCAAATTTTAAATTGTTGTTTTCATCCATAATCAATGAATACAAGGATGGTCTCATCGAGATATTCGTAGAATACTCGATTCATAAGATGGATGAAATAAGGTAGAAGGTTCGTCAAACCGAATGACATAACGAACCACTCACAAGAATCATAATGAGTGCGGAATGCGGTAAGTGGAATGCTACCCTCCGCAACTCGTAGATGATAAAAACCGGTGGCAAGGTCGAGCTGAAAAGACCTTAGCACCACTCAATAGATTTCTTAGGTGATAATCCTAAGACAAGCACAAATTTGTTCCGGAAAATTCACAAATTACTTGAATGAGAGAAATAACATCTTCCTCATCAAGTGGGTTTAAAATAAAATAAAATGATGTCACCGAATAAAATATTTAAATATACAATCGTAAAATATGTGGGTTGTTATTGACTCCCCTCCTTAAATAAATTGCGTCCTCACAATACTTAAGAAGAAAATAAAGAGTAACAACCATAAAAGCATATCAACACAAACAAAAATTTGAAATAAGAAGTTCACCTTAAAGGGCACAAGAGAGTAAATCCGGATGTGATAGGACGTTACTCATAAGTCAAATTATGTGAAACTTCAATTTCTTCAATAATACCGGACTCAAGAACAGAATCGGAATCCCTAAGGTATTTCCGTAATTGAGAGACGTGGAATATGTCATGAATAGCAGAAAACTGAGCCGGTAATAAAAGACGATAAGCCACGGAACCAATGCGTTCGGTGATGGAAAATGGACCAATATAACGAGGTGCTAACTTTCCCGATCGACTGAAACGCACAACACCCTTCATAGGTGAAACACAAATGAACAACAAAAAGTCGGTATCTAAAACCAGTTTCTCATCGGCTTCAAGCCAACACGAAGGAAATCGGCATGGCCTTCCGTAGAGTGCCTCGAAAGGTGGCGTACCAATACTAGATTGGAAGCTATTAGTATAAGAAGACTCAACAAGAGAAATATGATCTTCCCAACTTCCACCAAAATCAAGAACATATGCACGAAGAAGATCTTCAAGAATGCGGTCTAAAAGAGAAGGATGAGCCTCAAGGCTACATAAAACAAGAGATGAACATGAATCAGATTCACGATCTCGAATCTCATAAGTGGATAAAGTCTCGAGATCATTCCATTCAGATATCATCAAAGAAACAACCGTTTGTTGCTCTCGGCTAAGGGCATCGACAACACGATTTCCCTTTTCGAGAGTATAAAGAATATCAAGATCATAAGATGCAAGGAACTCGAGCCAACGTTGTTGATGCAATTTAAGTTCCCTTTAGAGAAAATAAATACTTCAAAGATTTATGATCGGTGTAGAGAACAAATTTCTCTCCCAAAGATAATGATGCCAAATTCTATGAGCGAAAACAATAGCCACGAGCACTAGATCGTGAATATCCAGTCTCAGCAAGCTTATTGTCTAGAAGATTAAGCGATAACACGTTCCCTTTTGCAAGAGAACGACACCGAAACCAATACGACTAGCATCGGTAAAAACAATAAAGTCTTGGTTCCCTTCGGGAATCATAAGGATAGAAGTATCGGAAAGGAGTTCTTTTAAATGATCCTCTTTCCCGAAAAACTAAGACATTCAAAATTATAATGAACTTTATGTAATCATCTTTTTAGAAAAATTTACTTTTTACATGTCAATTTATTGTGTCTGACTGTCTCATCATAGCATTTAGGAGATTCCTATCGATAACGTTGATCAAGCGCATCGACTAGAATTCTTAAAGCACTCAATGGGCAAAACAACACAAAATCATCTTCTATATGATAAACATGTCTCTTAAAATTTTATGAATATTCTTTGTTCGTCTTAAGAACAAAATCCAATTAGGCTTATAAATATCTTATTAAAAAGATTTGCAAATTTTAAATTGTTGTTTTCATCCATAATCAATGAATACAAGGATGGTCTCATCGAGATATTCGTAGAATACTCGATTCATAAGATGGATGAAATAAGGTAGAAGGTTCGTCAAACCGAATGACATAACGAACCACTCACAAGAATCATAATGAGTGCGGAATGCGGTAAGTGGAATGCTACCCTCCGCAACTCGTAGATGATAAAAACCGGTGGCAAGGTCGAGCTGAAAAGACCTTAGCACCACTCAATAGATTGCTTAGGTGATAATCCTAAGACAAGCTCAAATTTATTTCGGAAAATTCACAAATTACTTGAATGAGAGAAATAATATCTTCCTCATCAAGTGGGTTTAAAATAAAATAAAATGATGTCACCGAATTGGAAATCAAAATCATTAAGAACCATAGAAATCTACTTAACAGATTGAAGATGTCGAAGATATATAGTTCGCTCAGGACATAGGATATGGGCTTCATAATGATCAAGCCAATCCTTTCCCAAAAATCAATTTCGAAGCCTAAGTAACGCATAGCATGCGAATCGGCTCGAAAAGAATAATCACATAAAATAATCCCGACATCTTTACAAAGCAAACTGAGTGTTGCGATTCCACCAACCGGATTCTCAATTCTCAATGAAGTCATCAAGCCCATAATATTTTAAAGAAAAAGAATCAACAAGTTCTTTTGATATAAAATAATGAGATGAACCCGTATCAAAAAGAACTCGAATAGGATAATTACAAAACAAGTCAATGCTATCAAGGATAGAATAAGAAATACCTTGACCAAGAGGAGTGTCACTAGGAGCTTGCACAACATTCAACTCTCCCTCTCTCCTACTCTGGAGTATGGGACATGTAGATATAAGATGACCCGTACTTTTGCAATAACGATAAAAAAGGGGTTTCGGACACTCATTTGCATAGTGTTCCGTAGAACCACAATTGTAGCATCGTCCACGACTAGTGGTAGGAGTCGTTACTACCGAAGTTTCTTGCTTCCCTTTCTTGTTGGGATTGGGGCCTTTGAACTTAATAGGCCTTTTCATGTTATTGTTGAAGTTCTGTTTGGCACCCACAACTTCAACATCACTTTCTTTATCGGCCTCTTCAAGCTGAAGAGCGATATCTACAAGCTGATCGAAAGAAACTTCTAGTTTTAAAAGTAAAGACTTTTTGAGGTTCCTATTCAACCCACAGACAAATTTCTGATTTTTCTTCAATGGGGTATTAATATATTCGACCCCATATTTAGAGAGAGATTCAAAAGATGCGACGTAATCGGTCACAGAAGATTCACCTTGAACAAGGTCAATAAAGCGCCGAGCTAAAGTTACTTTTTCAACTTCCGGCACAAACTTCAGTTCGAACCTTTCCCGGAATTTCTCCCAAGTAAGATCCGCTTCAATAATTTCCAAAATCAAAAGCTCATACCAATCTAATGCTCTTTCTTGGAGCATGCTAGAAGCCACTTGGACTCGATGTAAATCAATAAGATCCATGCGGGAAAAGATGTGATCGCATGATCTAAGCCAAGCTTGGATTTCTATAACGCCTTCGGAACCCTTGAATGGCCTTCCACCCAAAGCGGTATAATCTCTGCACAAGCGTGCAAACCTGGATTTAGGGTGAGTAGGCTCTGGAATGGGTCCGATAGCTTGAGCATTTTTCATAAGATCTAGAAGTTGCTGAGCAGACATAAATACTCCGTCCTGAGGAGTAGCACTAGATTGACCGGCATTGGGATGGCCTGGTCTAACCATTTCTATTCTTTAAGAAAGAAAGAAAGAAGAGAAAAAAGGTTATTCATAGAATGAATATCAAACAAACTTGATTGATAAAACAAGGCATCATAAAAAGAAATATGATAGAATGGTACGAAGACTTGAATTAAATCCTATGGCACGATTCCTAAGAAAGACTTAGGACAATGATCCTTGCTAGATTATTCTACATTGTTCCGTAGTTTGGCTCTGATACCAAGCTGTAACGCCCCACCTCTATACTCACACTAGCCAAGGACACTACCGGGTAATGCCGTCGACTAGCGCGAGAATTAAAGCTGTTGAGGAGCGACCATCTGTGTAATTATTTTGTGCGAGTACCGATATGTCAGATAATATAACTTACATTTCATTTCAAGAGGAAATACGACATATAAAATACAAACTCAAATCTACTACACAATGGCTAAGTGGCCTACGGAAACAAATATAGAAATAAACATAACACAAATCAGTCATAGACATTCTTATCACAAAGGCGGAATCAGATATGAATATATGTCATAAAAGTGTACATCAAAATAGTGGTCATATAAGATCCACTATATTACAAAAGAATATATACAAGTGCTAGACAAAAGAATAAGTATACATCAAGGAGTCTCTATCTCGAATGTATAATAACAAAAAACTACTAACCTAAAGTATTTAGCCAAAAGTCGGGTGACAAACCCTGAGAAGAAGTCAAGCAGAAGCACCTGAAATACCTCGGTCTGACCCGAGTGTTATTTAAGAAGAAAATAATAAACGAATCAGTCTAGCTATAAGTATCATGTAAAATGAGATAGGATAAGAGATATGGCAAAAACGTATGATAACAAAAATGCCATACTATGACAAGTATACATAAGGTAACAACAAAAATCATACAATATCTCAAATATTCTCAAATACTAAAAAGAATGTCATATTCTTCAAATTATTCACCAAAACCCAAATATTGACAAACATATCAATGCCAACCGCAAAAATCGGTGAAACATAAATACTAGAAATCATCAACTAGAAATCCAAAAATCACTAAAAGGGGGAAGGCCTATCTCAAACGGGAGCATGAAAACTCACCAACACGTGTATCTCAAACGGAACTCTATTCCATGGTCGCTAACCATAGAGCCGGTGCCATGACGTAGTACAACGAACGACCGAAGAACCCGAAACTCAAATAATCTGGAACAACGACGCAGTACAGTGAACGTCCGATGAACTGAACTCCAATAAACCGGAACAACGACGTAGTACAGCGAACGTCCGATGAACGGAACTCCAATAAACCGAAACAACAACGTAGTACAGTGAACGTCCGATGAACCGAATCTCCAATAAACCCATAGGTCGCTAGCCTATAAAAACGAGACGAAGCTCAACAAAACGGGGTATAGTCCCCCACGCGGACAAAGAGACATCGCTCATCGCTAGTCTAAATCATAAAATGATCATCATTGATCAATAAGAAGTGTTAATTACACTAAGCTAGTAAATAAATGAGTTTAGCTTCATGTTCCATAACCACTGGCTTAACTTAAATATTTACGAATAGATTGTAGATTTCCACTCAAAAATTGTCACAAGAGTTCAATTGAACAAGTCTAAGAATTAACCGACAAAGTAAATGCAAGCGTTTCATACCACTTGTTTTGCTAAGCCGTTTAATTAGATTTCTCATACGAATGAGGTAAAGGTTTGTATATACTAATAGATTGGAAAACGGATTTAGAAACGAGCTTTATATTTAAAATAGAGTCGAAATCGTTTTGATGAAAGAGTTTTAGTATTTACTACTAGTATAGAAACCTTTGTATTTTAAAGTGACAAACCATAGAAATGATTGTAGAAACAATCAATCATAAAAAATTCACATACGAATACGTAAATCAAATCCATAAAAATTGATGCCGAGTCCATCAAAATGGATATTCCCAAAATTCTCGAAAAAGAAGTCATCAAAGTCGATATAAATGATAACAAAAAATCGGATCAACACGAATCGATTAAAATTGGAAACCCACGCAAAATAGGCAAATTGGGCTGAGACAAGCAGATCAGTCGACTGAACCAGGTGGTCAGTCGACTGATACTATGCCTGGAAACTTTCAGTTTCCAGGTTAGTCGACTGAACCATAGGTCAGTCGACTGATACAGGTACAGAGTATTTTCTGTCCCCCGGTTCAGTCGACCGACCTCCTGGTTCAGTCGACTGAACCTGCTTCTACAGCATTATCAGCATAGCCCCTAAGTGGGGCAAAATCCTAACCGGAGGCGAACGGACAAGCAAAGAAGACTGAGGATTTATGCCAAGCGACAACCAAGCCTTGTATGGCTCTTCGAAACACCCCAAAAATGTGTTCAAACATCAAAGATAGGATTTTTAAAGATTTGACCTCAAAACACCAAAAATTGGAATATTCATCAAACCAATTCAATCCAAAAGCAAATGGACAAGGAATAGATGTTAGGAATTACTACCAAACAACTATCAAAAATATAGACATAGATGTGAGTTCAAAAACTCACCTTTTCAACTCAAAACACAAGTGAGAAGCTTTAAAAAAAAGGGGAGACCAATTCCTCTTCAATCTCAACTCAAGAAGCTCTAATCTAAGCTAATAAGCAAATATTTCCTAAGTTAGGTTTTAGGAATTTTTGAAATTGAAGAGAGATAGGATAGAGAAGATAAAGAGGATGCTTACCTAAGCTTCTCTTTGATTTTGGAGCAAGAACTTGTGTTTCCAAATCAAACTAGGGTTTGGAATTTCTATTTCCAATCTTTTTCCCCAATTTCTCTTGAGCTAGAGTGTTAGGAAAAGGAATGAGTGAATGAAGAGGTGTTGAGTGGAGTGTTAGGGTATTAGATGGGTTGGTGGGCTGAAACCTAAACCCATTGCCCTAAATGAAAATATCAAAATTTCACTCAACTCCAAACATATCGATGTTTATACTCAAAAAGGTCGCAAACGCCATTTTGGACTCAATGGAAGTGGTCTCGAGTCCTAATTCGACTGTTTGCAAAAAGTGACTTTTCGGACTTGAATTTGACTAACGATGCTATATTTAAATATACAATCGTAAAATATGTGGGTTGTTACAATGCCGAGCAACCGAGTCTCGGAAATACCAGATCATTAGGGGTGAAGAAGAAAGAGATAGAAGAAAATAGAAACAACAATAAAGAATCTCACATTCACAGTGGAACAAAATATAATATATAATAACAGATTTTTATACAAAAGAATCTGTAGCATTAATATATATACAATCATCTGAGTACAAAAATCAACAATCAATCTGGATAGTGATAATAACTTGTCCTTACAATACTGACCATTCAGTTTAACACACACAGTAGAATATAAATCAAGTACGTGGAATACGCCTGAGTCTCCTCCAGCCCGTCTCCTGAGCTCCATAGCATTTTATCCTGAATCTATAATACTCGATCTGACCCGAGCATTATAATAAAATAACACCCAAGTCAGTCTGGAAAACCAGCGTGAGAAAACACACTCAATTTGAATTATTACTATTTTTCAAATACTTTGAAAAACAAAGGTATCTCGTAATACCACGTCATACATAAACACGACGGGTTTTTACCTTACGATAACCGAAACATTTTATATCAAAATCGTCTAATATTATAATAGTGTCTATAGAAAGTAAATTAGAAATTAGTTGAAATGCTTGCATCTCACGTTTTAGCATAGTTAGGCACAATCAAAACCGTACAGGCTCGTAGTGGATATTGGATTCCATACTATGACCAGGTAAGGAACTACCTCCGATGAGTGTTGTAACATCCCGCCATTTTGGACCATTCAAATCGACAATAAATCCACACATGTTGGACTTGAATAATTCAAAACAACAGATTATTAATAAAATTTGGGGCAAATAAAATCAATCACAGAATCACAGACACAGAATATTAGAATAACTCGCAGCGGAATAAAATAACTATAGTAGTTCATGAAGCTACTAGATACAAGGTCTCAAAACTAATACATAATACCAAAGTCTGAAACCTATACATTTGGAAATTCAAGGTACACAAGTTCTCTACTACAAAAGCAAAAGCTGAGTGGAAATAACTGGAATAGAAATATCAGGTAGATAGCTAAATCTCCGGCGGATCTCTAGCTCCAAAAAGATGAAACCAATGCTGTGAAACTCAGGCTGACCCGAGCGTAAAGAAAACACAAAGCACCCGAGTCAGGACATACATACTTATAAAATGTAAATCAACTCAAGTGAACTGTAAAAGAAATGCATCAGTAACTTAAAGGATGTTTGGGATCGCCCATCCTCGAAGGATCCGTTAAACTATCTACTTTGTAGTAATATACGCTATTATAATAATGTCTGAAGTAAAGTAAACTATTAAAATAGCGATAAGGCGTTATCCATATCCCCCTTAACGTATTTTATATATTCCCATAGTCTATACAGTACCGTAATCCCACCCGTACTGGGTGCCGTCAGAGGGCACTCCATAGGTATGGTACAAGCCAAACTCGTAGAAGGCGCGCTAGGGTAGGAGACACAGCACAACTAGGCAATGACAAGGTAGATGTACCAATTACACTTCTGGACTGTTGGTAACGCATAGCCGCAACTACCGCCCAACTCGATCCACACTACCGAATCAAAGGTGCACACCAAATCAATCACAAAGTAATAGAATGGCTAACGATGAAGTGTGTCTGATTGGAGGAGCTACCTCCTTGGCCCGTCAATTGCTCCTGTTTTAGCCACTTTATGCTAACTCACGGGAGTAAGGTCCACGTATGTATACCTTTAGGATCGTCGCCACCATCCTACGTCATTCTGGAATCTCCACCACGTACACAATTGTCAAAGTGGTTTTCGGTATCGACAGAGAATATGCCCATATCCGATCTCGGTCTCTTTAACAACCAAACGTTATTATAACCCATGTTTATTCAATTTCAAATGGTTTATTTTTCATATCAAACATATTCCTTTCAAAACCATATAAATTCCATATCATTATTCTTTTAAAATATTATTCATTATTCCAAAGTTGTAACACTTCCAAATTCATTTAATTATAACCCCTTTGAAACAATTTTTTTTATAGATCATAGCACTTTAAAAATGTAACCTTTAGAACCATACATTCAGAACTATAACCTTTTAGAAAATTTTGTAGCATTTAGGAAATGTCACTTTTAAAAAATGCAGCAGTACAGAAATGCTACTGTAAGAATTCGCAGTAGTGTAGAAATGCTACTGTAAGAATTCACAACGGTGCAGAATTGTTGCTGTAAGAATCCGCAATAGTGCAGAATTGTTATAGTAAGGAAATCACAGCAGTTTTGAATTGTTACCGTAAGAAATCGCAGCAGTTTTGAATTGTTACCATAATACTTCTTACTATAATAGTTTATATAATCAAACAGTACATATATTTACAGTTTTTATCATAGTCATTATATCATTCCTATTATATTGCTCTAATTTTTTTTAGCTATTTGGTCATTAAAGAAACCACACCTTTAGTTAAATAACTTTGTTACTAAAATGTCAATTTTTAAAACTGAAATCCTAATGCTAAGTTAAAAGCACGTTATTAACTTACACTTTATTTTTTCCCCAGTAAATAACATTTATCCTTTTAATTACCCAAGTTATACCATTTACATTAGTTGAAACTTACATGACAAATGTACATTTAAACTTACATTTTTCTTTCTTCTCAAAAATCATTTATCATTTTAATCACTATTACATGAATTAAAACTTACAATTTATAGGTTAGAATAAAATACCATTTTTAAGTCAAATCGGATTATAAAATTTCAATTAACCTTCATTCTGTAAATTAGATTCCAAAATTTACAATTCCAACTATTCATTTTCTTATACAAATTTTAACTCATGTAAACAAATTCACATAAATTATTACATTAAATTTTAGTTGAGATTTACATATAGAAATCCAAAATACTTAATAATTTTTAGGAAATCATTTTAAATCAACCACGAAGTCTGTATAAAATTCTCTACTCTAGGGTCAAGTAAATACGAACATATATCATTTCAATCCGCAATTTATTAATTTTCCGAGTTTTATATCATTTCAAACCCGCAATCCCAAGTCAAATAAAATTGCTCATGCCTATCATTTCAGCCCATAACAATTTTCCTTAATCTAAAGATCATTCGGGTATGTATCATTTCAACCCATAGTGAAGGAACTTGCAGTGCGATTACAGAATATTAAATAAACATAACAATATTCAATATATCATGGCATATGATCATAACAGGTAAAATATGATATGAAATAACATAATAATATTCAATATATCATGACATATGATCATAACAGGTAAAATATGATATGAAATAACATAATAATCTTCAATAGTGAAATTTATTAACCTACATATACAATTCCATTGTCATCAATTCACCAAAATATAAGTACGTTGTCGAGAGTGATTACTCACCTTTCCTTGGTTAGAGAAGTGATTCAAAACGCAACACAACGACTACGACAAGCACAACAAATTATGGACAAGCTTGAGTGTGAGGAGAATTCAAATACGACGCTTTGCAAAATAAAATAAATTCCATACGTAAACAAATAATTCACATAGAAAAATAAAATAGAAAAATATATATTTGTAAACATGTGAAGAGGGGTGCATAGGCTCGGCCAGAAGGGTTGTTTGGTTCGGCCTAAACTAGATTTGGATTAGGGTTTGGTCTATAGGCTAGGGTTTGTGGCTACAAGGCTAGAGGAAGGCAAGGTTTGGGTTTAGGGTTCGGCCTACATGGTCAAGGCAAGGCTAGGGTTAGGGTTTGGTTAGGTTTTGGGTTCGGCCATAGGCTATGGCAAGGCTATAGGTTTTGGTTGGAGGAAGAGAAGGTGGAGGCCGAAATTGGTGAAGTAGAAAGAGGAAAAGGAAGGATGAGCAGGAGTTTTTGGCTAGGGTTTGTGGTTGGAGAAGGAGGAGATAGGTGTGGCCGAAATTTGTGGAGGGGAGGAGGAGGAAAATTGTAGAGGAAAAGAGGAAGAAGGTCTAGGGTTTTGAGGAGGAAGATGAAGAAGGAACTTACATTTTTTTTCTGTGAAGGCACAAATGAAAGTGAAAAGTCTATCACAAACCCTAGGATATTATATAGGCCTCTCATCTACTAAAGGATTTCCTAGCCCAATTGTACAAGCCCAAAGTCACAATTTAAATAAGATGAATGTTAAGATAAAATAACTATGTGTAATACGCCAAAAATTGTAAGTTTTGAGAAGTAGAAATCAAAATTTAACAAAACGAAAAGCAAAGAAAATGTTAGAATTAAATTCATCTTCATAAAAAAAAAGTTCAAAAATTCAAAATTTAAAATTTTCACAGAAAGTCAAACTTTGACCAAAGTTGACAAAATTTGTATTTTAAGAAAAATCTTTATTTTATTAAATTTGGAAGAACATTTCACATCAAATCCAAAATATTACATTAAATTATCAAATTTTAAAATAATATATTCAAAGTTTCAAATGAATTTCCATTTAAATATTTTCAAAATTTGCGGGTTGTTACAAGTGCATCTCTAGATCAATGCACCCGGGTCTAACAAGAACATCTTGTACCCTACCACACAGTCGGCCTAGCACTTGACTACTAGTACCGAATATGTTACCACCCCGGGTGTCCCCACCCTAATCGAGCGCCCTCTTTCCCATGCACAACCATTTCCATAATTATAATATATCCGAGGGTATCTAGAAAAGTGATAACATACCCTGCTTAGGTGCGACCCACTTAACCCTGCTGCATGCCCTGTTCTAGTCATTTTCCGGTTGATGAGGCTTGAGGATACGTTTACCTTTAGAATAGCATTCACACTTGGAATGCTAACACTGCCTTCCCGGCAACGATGCAATGATAGCATTCATCCATACAAGTTGTTCTGGGTCTGAACAAACCGAATCTCCTTCCAAATCACCATCTCTATTATTTCGAGATATCACAATCTGTAACGTACAAACCGGATCGAAGTGGTTTTCGGATAATTAAATCCGATCTCGGTCTCTTTGAAACGATCAACGAATTTGGCCAGATTTGATAGTTGTCATTTAACTATCAAATTTCACACAAATAGTCACTAGGCGCAATTTATGAATCTTCCAAATATTTATTTAAAAAATCTTAACAAAGACCATACACAAATCTCTTTCAATATTTGAAACAACTCAATTACCTATCCATAACAGGATAATTTCAAACCATTTCAGCACTTAAAAATATTTCAAAATCCCCTTTATAAATCATTACTTATAAAATATCCCTACACAAATCATTTCGTCGCGAAAATATTTCCAAAGCCTTCTATTTTAATACTTAGTAAAATATTGCAAGTCTATTTTCCAAAATTATTTCTAATTTCGTCTATACTCACTTATAATTTATATTAATTCCTTTTACATTTTTCAAAATCGATTATACTCACTTATAATCTCGTCTATCCATTATAACTTCTTTATGAATTCAAATTCAATCTCGAGGTTCTTGTTCTCTAACATTTCGGAAATTTCCTTAAGTTCCCAGAATTTCATTGCAAGATTTCTCCTATAAAACCACATCTGTTAAATAACCCTTATTACAAATCTCAAGGGAATTTATAATTAAATTTCAAATTATCCCAATTTCCTCTACATATATAATAAGTACTTTAAAAAAAATTATTTTTAAAAACAAGTTTAAGTAATTATTTAAAATATTGAAACACTTTAAATAAACATCAATAATTCCTTTCTAATTCATTTTAAAATAAATAAATTAATTTACAAGCTTATTATAAAAATTAGAATTTATTTCAATAAATATTAAATATTTGAATAACTATCTTTTCCGAAATATTTCAGTACTAAAATAGTTTAACTATATAGTTTAATAAATAAATGAAGAGGTGTTGAGTGGAGTGTTAGGGTATTAGATGGGTTGGTCGGCTGAAACCCAAACCCAAAGCCCTAAATGAAAATATCAAAATTTCACTCAACTCCAAACATATCGATGTTTATACTCAAAAAGATTGCAAATGCTATTTTGGACTCAATGGAAGTGGTCTCGAGTCCTAATTCGACTATTTGCAAAAAGTGACTTTTCGGACTTGAATCTGACTAACTATGCTATATTTAAATAAAATATTTAAATATACAATCGTAAAATATGTGGGTTGTTATAGACTCCCCTCCTTAAATAAATTGCGTCCTCGCAATACTTAAGAAGAAAATAAAGAGTAACAACCATAAAAGCAGATCAACACAAACGAAAATTTGAAATAAGAAGTTCACCTTAAAGGGCACAAGAGAGTAAATCTGGATGTGATAGGACGTTACTCGTAAGTCAAATTATGTGAAACTTCAATTTCTTCAATAATACCGAGCTCAAGAATAGAATCGGAATCCCTAAGGTATTTCTGTAATTGAGAGACGTGGAATATGTCATGAATAGTAGAAAACTGAGCCGGTAATAAAAGGCGATAAGCCACGGAACCAATGCGTTCGGTGATGGGAAATGGACCAATATAACGAGGTGCTAACTTTCCCGATCGACTGAAACACACAACACCCTTCATAGGTGAAACACAAATGAATACCAAAAAGTCGGTATCTAAAACCAGTTTCTCACCGGCTTCAAGCCAACACGAAGGAAATCGGCATGGCCTTCCGTAGAGTGCCTCGAAAAGTGGCGTACCAATAGTAGATTGGAAGCTATTAGTATAAGAAGACTCAACAAGAGAAATATGATCTTCCCAACTTCCACCAAAATCAAGAACATATGCACGAAGAAGATCTTCAAGAATGCGGTCTAAAAGAGAAGGATGAGCCTCAAGGCTACATAAAACAAGAGATGAACATGAATCAGATTCACGATCTCGAATCTCATAAGTGGATAAAGTCTCGAGATCATTCCATTCAGATATCATCAAAGAAACAACCGCTTGTTGCTCTCGATTAAGGGCATCGACAACACGATTTCCTTTTCCGAGAGTATAAAGAATATCAAGATCATAAGATGCAAGGAACTCGAGCCAACGTTGTTGACGCAAATTAAGTTTCCTTTAGAGAAAATAAATACTTCAAAGATTTATGATCGGTGTAGAGAACAAATTTCTCTCCCAAAGATATTGATGCCAAATTCTATGAGCGAAAACAATAGCCGCGAGCACTAGATCGTGAATATCCAGTCTCAACAAGCTTTAATTGTCTAGAAGTTTAAGCGATAACACGTTCCCTTTTGCAAGAGAACGACACCCAAACCAATACGACTAGCATCGGTAAAAACAATAAAGTCTTGGTTCCCTTCGGGAATCATAAGGATAGAAGTATCGGAAAGGAGTTCTTTTAAATGATCCTCTTTCCCGAAAAACTAAGACATTCAAAATTATAATGAACATTATGTAATCATCTTTTTAGAAAAATTTACTTTTTACATGTCAATTTTTTGTGTCTGACTGTCTCATCATAGCATTTAGGAGATTCCTATCGATAACGTTGATCAAGCGCATCGACTAGAATTCTTAAAGCACTCAATGGGCAAAACAACACAAAATCATCTTCTATATGATAAACATGTCTCTTAAAATTTTACGAATATTCTTTGTTCGTCTTAAGAACAAAATCCAATTAGGCTTATAAATATCTTATTAAAAAGATTTGCAAATTTTAAATTGTTGTTTTCATCCATAATCAATGAATACAAGGATGGTCTCATCGATATATTCGTAGAATACTCGATTCATAAGATGGATGAAATAAGGTAGAAGGTTCATCAAACATAATGACATAACGAACCACTCACAAGAATCATAATGAGTGCGAAATGCGGTAAGTGGAATGCTACCCTCCCAACTCGTAGATGATAAAAACCGGTGGCAAGGTCGAGCTGAAAAGACCTTAGCACCACTCAATAGATTGCTTAGGTGATAATCCTAAGACAAGCTCAAATTTATTCCGGAAAATTCACAAATTACTTGAATGAGAGAAATAACATCTTCCTCATCAAGTGGGTTTAAAATAAAATAAAATGATGTCACCAAATAAAATATTTAAATATACAATCGTAAAATATGTGGGTTGTTATAGACTCCCCTCCTTAAATAAATTGCGTCCACGCAATACTTAAGAAGAAAATAAAGAGTAACAACCATAAAAGCATATCAACACAAACGAAAATTTGAAATAAGAAGTTCACCTTAAAGGGCACAAGAGAGTAAATCCGGATGTGATAGGACGTTACTCATAAGTCAAATTATGTGAAACTTCAATTTCTTCAATAATACCGGGCTCAAGAATAGAATCGGAATCCCTAAGGTATTTTCGTAATTGAGAGACGTGGAATATGTCATGAATAGCAGAAAACTGAGCCGGTAATAAAAGGCGATAAGCCACGGAACCAATGCGTTCGGTGATGGGAAATGGACCAATATAACGAGGTGCTAACTTTCCCGATCGACTGAAACGCACAACACCCTTCATAGGTGAAACACAAATGAACACCAAAAAGTCAGTATCTAAAACCAGTTTCTCACCGGCTTCAAGCCAACATGAAGGAAATCGGCATGGCCTTCCGTAGAGTGCCTCGAAAGGTGGCGTACCAATACTAGATTGGAAGCTATTAGTATAAGAAGACTCAACAAGAGAAATATGATCTTCCCAACTTCCACCAAAATCAAGAACATATGCACGAAGAAGATCTTCAAGAATGCGGTCTAAAAGAGAAGGATGAGCCTCAAGGCTACATAAAACAAGAGATGAACATGAATCAGATTCACGATCTCGAATCTTATAAGTGGATAAAGTCTCGAGATCATTCCATTCAGATATCATCAAAGAAACAACCGTTTGTTGCTCTCGGCTAAGGGCATCGACAACACGATTTCCCTTTCCGAGAGTATAAAGAATATCAAGATCATAAGATGCAAGGAACTCGAGCCAACATTGTTGACGCAAATTAAGTTCCCTTTAGAGAAAATAAATACTTCAAATATTTATGATCGGTGTAGAGAACAAATTTCTCTCCCAAAGATAATGATGCCAAATTCTATGAGCGAAAACAATAGCCGCGAGCACTAGATCGTGAATATCCAGTCTCAGCAAGCTTTAATTGTCTAGAAGTTTAAGCGATAACATGTTTCCTTTTGCAAGAGAACGACACCCAAACCAATACGACTAGCATCGGTAAAAACAATAAAGTCTTGGTTCCCTTCGGGAATCATAAGGATAGAAGTATCGGAAAGGAGTTCTTTTATCCTCTTTCCCGAAAAACTAAGACATTCAAAATTATAATGAACTTTATGTAATCATCTTTTTAGAAAAATTTACTTTTTACAAGTCAATTTATTGTGTCTGACTGTCTCATCATAGCATTTAGGAGATTCCTATCGATAACGTTGATCAAGCGCATCGACTAGAATTCTTAAAGCACTCAACAGGCAAAACAACACAAAAATCATCTTCTATATGATAAACATGTCTCTTAAAATTTTACGAATATTCTTTGTTCGTCTTAAGAACAAAATCCAATTAGGCTTATAAATATCTTATTAAAAAGATTTGCAAATTTTAAATTGTTGTTTTCATCCATAATCAATGAATACAAGGATGGTCTCATCGAGATATTCGTAGAATACTCGATTCATAAGATGGATGAAATAAGGTAGAAGGTTCGTCAAACCGAATGACATAACGAACCACTCACAAGAATCATAATGAGTGCGGAATGCGGTAAGTGGAATGCTACCCTCCGCAACTCGTAGATGATAAAAACCGGTGGCAAGGTCGAGCTGAAAAGACCTTAGCACCACTCAATAGATTGCTTAGGTGATAATCCTAAGACAAGCTCAAATTTATTCCGGAAAATTCACAAATTACTTGAATGAGATAAATAACATCTTCCTCATCAAGTGGGTTTAAAATAAAATAAAATGATGTCACCGAATTGGAAATCAAAATCATTAAGAACCATAGAAATCTGCTTAACAGATTGAGGATGTCGAAGATATATAGTCCGCTCAGGACATAGGATATGGGCTTCATAATGATCAACCCAATCCTTTCCCAAAAATCAATTTCGAAGCCTAAGTAACGCATAGCATGCGAATCGGCTCGAAAAGAATAATCACATAAAATAATCCCGACATCTTTACAAAGAAAACTGAGTGTTGCGATTCCACCAACTGAATTCTCAATTCTCAATGAAGTCATCAAGCCCATAATATTTTAAAGAAAGAGAATCAATAAGTTCTTTTGATATAAAATAATGAGATGAACCCGTATCAAAAAGAACTCGAATAGGATAATTACAAAAAAAGTCAATGCTATCAAGGATAGAATAAGAAATACCTTGACCAAGAGGAGTGTCACTAGGAGCTTGCACAACATTCAACTCTCCCTCTCTCCTACTCTGGAGTATGGGACATGTAGATATAAGATGGCTCGAACTTTTGCAATAACGATAAAAAAGGGGTTTCGGACACTCATTTACATAGTGGTCCGTAGAACCACAATTGTAGCATCGTCCACGACTAGAGGTAGGAGTCATTACTACCGAAGTTTCTTACTTCCCTTTCTTGTTGGGATTGGGGCCTTTGAACTTAATAGGCCTTTTCATGGTATTGTTGAAGTTCTGTTTGGCACCCACAACTTCAACATCGCTTTCTTTATCGGCCTCTTCAAGCTGAAGAGCGATATCTACAAGCTGATCGAAAGAAACTTCTAGTTTCAAAAGTAAAGGCTTTTTGAGGTTCCTATTCAACCCACAGACAAATTTCTGATTTTTCTTCAATGGGGTATTAATATATTCGACCCCATATTTAGAGAGAGATTCAAAAGATGCAACGTAGTCGGTCATAGAAGATTCACCTAGAACAAGGTCAATAAAGCGCCGAGCTAAAGTTACTTTTTCATCTTCCGGCACAAACTTCAGTTCGAACCTTTCCCGGAATTTCTCCCAAGTAAGATCCGCTTCAATAATTTCCAAAATCAAAAGCTCATACCAATCTAATTCTCTTTCTTGGAGCATGCTAGAAGCCACTTGGACTCGATGTAAATCAATAAGATCCATGCGGGAAAAGATGCGATCGCATGATCTAAGCCAAGCTTGGATTTCTATAACGCCTTCGGAACCCTTGAATGGCCTTCCACCCAAAGCGGTATAATCTCTGCACAAGCGTGCAAACCTGGATTTAGGGTGAGTAGGCTCTGGAATGGGTCCGATAGCTTGAGCATTTTTCACAAGATCTAGAAGTTGCTGAGCAGACATAAATACTCCGTCCTGAGGAGTAGCACTAGATTGACCGGCGCTGGGACGGCCTGGTCTAACCATTTCTATTCTTTAAGAAAGAAAGAAAGAAGAGAAAAAAGGTTATTCACAAAATGAATATCAAACAAACTTGATTGATAAAACAAGGCATCATAAAAAGAAATATGATAGAATGGTACGAAGACTTGAATTAAATCCTATGGCACGATTCCTAAGAAAGACTTAGGACAATGATCCTTGCTAGATTATTCTACATTGTTCTGAAGTTTGGCTCTGATACCAAGCTGTGACGCCCCACCTCTATACTCACACTAGCCAAGGACACTACCGGGTAATGCCGTCGACTAGCGCGAGAAATAAAGCTGTTGAGGAGCGACCATCTGTGTAATTATTTTGTGCGAGTACCGATATATCAGATAATATAACTTACATTTCATTCCAAGAGGAAATCCGACATATCAAATACAAACTCAAATCTACTACACAATGGCTAAGTGGCCTACGAAAACAAATATAGAAATAAACATAACACAAATCAGTCACAGACATTCTTATCACAAAGGCGGAATCAGATATGAATATATGTCATAAAAGTGTACATCAAAATAGTGGTCATATAAGATCCACTATATTACAAAAGAATATATGCAAGTGCTAGACAAAAGAATAAGTATACATCAAGGAGTCTCTATCTCGAATGTATAATAACAAAAAACTACTAAGCTAAAGTATTTAGCCAAAAGTTGGGTGACAAACCCTGAGAAGAAGTCAAGCAGAAGCACCTGAAATACCTCGGTCTGACCCGAGTATTATTTAAGAAGAAAATAATAAACGAATCAGTCTAGCTATAAGTATCATGTAAAATGAGATAGGATAAGAGATATGGCAAAAACGTATGATAACAAAAATGCCATACTGTGACAAGTATACATAAGGTAACAACTAAAATCATACAATATCTCAAATATTCTCAAATACTAAAAAGAATGTCATATTCTTCAAATTATTCACCAAAACCCAAATATTGACAAACATATCAATGCCAATCGCAAAAATCGGTGAAACATAAATACTAGAAATCATCAACTAGAAATCCAAAAATCATAAAAAGGGGGAAGGCCTATCTCAAACGGGAGCATGAAAACTCACCAACACGTGTATCTCAAACGGAACTCTATTCCATGGTCGCTAACCATAGAGCCGGTGCCATGACGTAGTACAACGAACGACCGAGGAACCCGAAACTCAAATAATCCGGAACAACGACGTAGTACAGCGAACGTCCGATGAACTGAACTCCAATAAACCGGAACAACGACGTAGTACAGCGAACGTCCGATGAACGGAACTCCAATAAACCGAAACAACAACGTAGTACAGTGAACGTCCGATGAACCGAATCTCCAATAAACCATAGGTCGCTAGCCTATAAAAACGAGACGAAGCTCAACAGAATGGGGTATAGTCCCCCACGCGGACAAAGAGACATCGCTTATCGCTAGTCTAAATCATAAAATATCATCATTGATCAATAAGAAGTGTCAATTACACTAAGCTAGTAAATAAATGAGTTTAGCTTCATGTTCCATAACCACTGGCTTAACTTAAATATTTACGAATAGATTGTAGATTTCCACTCAAAAATTGTCACAAGAGTTCAATTGAACAAGTCTAAGAATTAACCGACAAAGTAAATGCAAGCGTTTCATACCACTTGTTTTGCTAAGCCGTTTAATTAG
The DNA here is from genome assembly GCA_030737815.1 of Allium fistulosum. Taxonomy (NCBI): domain Eukaryota; kingdom Viridiplantae; phylum Streptophyta; class Magnoliopsida; order Asparagales; family Amaryllidaceae; genus Allium; species Allium fistulosum. The sequence continues at coordinate 404,486,559 of CM060908.1, read as the reverse complement.
ATTTCTCATACGAATGAGGTAAAGGTTTGTATATACTAATAGATTAGAAAACGGATTTAGAAACGAGCTTTATATTTAAAATAGAGTCGAAATCGTTTTGATGAAAGAGTTTTAGTATTTACTACTAGTATAGAAACCTTTGTATTTTAAAGTGACAAACCATAGAAATGATTGTAGAAACAATCAATCATAAAAAATTCACATACGAAGACGTGAATCAAATCCATAAAAATTGATACCGAGTCCTTCAAAATGGATATTCCCAAAATTCTCGAAAAAGAAGTCATCAAAGTCGATATAAATGAAAACAACAAATCAGATCAACACGAATCGATTAAAATTGGAAACCCACGCAAAATAGGCAAATTGGGCTGAGATAAGCAGATCAGTCGACTGAACCAGGTGGTCAGTCGACTGATACTATGCCTGGAAACTTTCAGTTTCCAGGCCAGTCGACTGAACCATAAGGTCAGTCAACTGATACAGGTACAGAGTATTTTCTGTCCCCCGGTTCAGTCGACTGACCTCCTGGTTCAGTCGACTGAACCTGCTTCTACAGCATTATCAGCCTAGCCCCTAAGTGGGGCAAAATCCTAACCGGAGGCGAACGGACAAGCAACGAAGACTGAGGATTTACGCCAAGCGACAACCCAGCCTTGTATGGCTCTTCGAAACACCCCAAAAATGTGTTCAAACATCAAAGACAGGATTTTTAAAGATTTGACCTCAAAACACCAAAAATTGGAATATTCATCAAACCAATTCAATCCAAAAGCAAATGGACAAGGAATAGATGTTAGGAATTACTACCAAACAACTATCAAAAATATAGACATAGATGTGAGTTCAAAAACTCACCTTTTCAACTCAAAACACAAGTGAGAAGCTTTAAAACAAAGGGGAGACCAATTCCTCTTCAATCTCAACTCAAGAAGCTCCAATCTAAGCTAATAAGCAAATATTTCCTAAGTTAGGTTTTAGGAATTTCTGAAATTGAAGAGAGATAGGATAGAGAAGATAAAGAGGATGCTTACCTAAGCTTCTCTTTGATTTTGGAGCAAGAACTTGTGTTTCCAAATCAAACTAGGGTTTGGAATTTCTATTTCCAATCTTTTTCCCCCATTTCTCTTGAGCTAGAGTGTTAGGAAAAGGAATGAGTGAATGAAGAGGAGTTGAGTGGAGTGTTAGGGTATTAGATGGGTTGGTGGGCTGAAACCTAAACCCAATGCCCTAAATGAAAATATCAAAATTTCACTCAACTCCAAACATATCGATGTTTATACTCAAAAAGGTCGCAAACGCCATTTTGGACTCAATGGAAGTGGTCTCGAGTCCTAATTCGACTGTTTGCAAAAAGTGACTTTTCAGACTTGAATCTGACTAACGATGCTATATTTAAATATACAATCGTAAAATATGTGGGTTGTTACAATGCCGAGCAACCGAGTCTCGGAAATACCAGATCATTAGGGGTGAAGAAGAAAGAGATAGAAGAAAATAGAAACAACAACACAGAATCTCACATTCACAGCGGAATAAAATATAATATATAATAACAGATTTTTATACAAAAGAATCTGTAGCATTAATATATATACAATCATCTGAGTACAAAAATCAACAATCAATCTGGATAGTGATAATAACTTGTCCTTACAATAATGAACATTCAGTTTAACACACACAACAGAATATAAATCAAGTACGTGGAATACGCCTGAGTCTCCTCCAGCCCGTCTCTTGAGCTCCATAGCATTTTATCCTGAATCTATAATACTCGATCTGACCCGAGCATTATAATAAAATAACACCCAAGTCAGTCTGGAAAACCAGCGTGAGAAAACACACTCAATTTGAATTATTACTATTTTTCAAATACTTTGAAAAACAAAGGTATCTCGTAATACCACGTCATACATAAACACGACGGGTTTTTACCTTACGATAACCGAAACATTTTATATCAAAATCGTCTAATATTATAATAGTGTCTATAGAAAGTAAATTAGAAATTAGCTGAAATGCTTGCATCTCACGTTTTAGCATAGTTAGGCACAATCAAAACCGTACAGGCTCGTAGTGGATATTGGATTCCATACTATGACCAGGTAAGGAACTACCTCCGATGAGTGTTGTAACATCCCGCCATTTTGGACCATTCAAATCGACAATAAATCTACACATGTCGGACTTGAATAATTCAAAACAACAGATTATTAATAAAATTTGGGGCAAATAAAATCAATCATAGAATCACAGACACAGAATATCAGAATAACTCGCAGTGGAATAAAATAACTATAGTAGTTCATGAAGCTACTAGATACAAGGTCTCAAAAATTATACATAATACCAAAGTCTGAAACCTATACATTTGGAAATTCAAGGTACACAAGTTCTCTACTACAAAAGCAAAAGCTGAGTGGAAATAACTGGAATAGAAATATCAGGTAGATAGCTAAATCTCCGGCGGATCTCTAGCTCCAAAAAGATGAAACCAAAGCCGTGAAACTCAGGCTGACCCGAGCGTAAAGAAAAACACAAAGCACCCGAGTCAGGACATACATACTTATAAAATGTAAATCAACTCAAGTGAACTGTAAAAGAAATGCATCAGTAACTTAAAGGATGTTTGGGATCGCCCATCCTCGAAGGATCCGTTAAACTATCTACTATGTAGTAATATACGCTATTATAATAATGTCTGAAGTAAAGTAAACTATTAAAATAGCGTTAAGGCGTTATCCATATCCCCCTTAACGCATTTTATATATTCCCATAGTCTATACAGTACCGTAATCCCACCCGTACCGGGTGCCGTCAGAGGGCACTCCATAGGTATGGTACAAGCCAAACTCGTAGAAGGCGCGCTAGGGTAGGTGACATGGCACAACTAGGCAATGACAGGGTAGATATACCAATTACACTTCCGAACTGTTGGTAACGCATAGCCGCAACTACCGCCCAACTCGATCCACACTCCCGAATCAAAGGTGCACACCAAATCAATCACAAAGTAATAGAATGGCTAACAATGAAGTGTGTCTGATTGGAGGAGCTACCTCCTTGGCCCGTCAATTGCTCCTATTTTAGCCACTTTATGCTAACTCACGGGAGTAAGGTCCACGTATGTATACCTTTAGGATCGTCGCCACCATCCTACGTCATTCTGGAATCTCCACCACGTACACAATTGTCAAAGTGGTTTTCGGTATCGACAGAGAATATGCCCATATCCGATCTCGGTCTCTTTAACAACCAAACGTTATTATAACCCATGTTTATTCAATTTCAAATGGTTTATTTTTCATATCAAACATATTCCTTTCAAAACCATATCAATTCCATATCATTATTCTTTTAAAATATTATTCATTTTTCCAAAGTTGTAACACTTCCAAATTCATTTAATTATAACCCCTTTGAAACGAATTTTTTTTAGAGATCATAGCACTTTAAAAATGTAACCTTTAGAACCATACATTCGGAACCATAACCTTTTAGAAAATTTTGTAGCATTCAGGAAATGTCACTTTTAAAAAAATGCAGCAGTACAGAAATGCTACTGTAAGAATTCACAGTAGTGCAGAAATGCTACTGTAAGAATTCACAACGGTGCATAATTGTTGCTGTAAGAATCCGCAACAGTGTAGAATTGTTATAGTAAGGAAATCACAGCAGTTTTGAATTGTTACCGTAAGAAATCACAGCAGTTTTGAATTGTTACCATAATACTTCTTACTATAATAGTTTATATAATCAAACAGTACATATATTTACAGTTTTTATCATAGTCATTATATCATTCCTATTATATTGATCTAATTTTTTTTAGCTATTTGGTCATTAAAGAAACCACACCTTTAGTTAAATAACTTTGTTACTAAAATGTCAATTTTTAAAACTGAAATCCTAATGCTAAGTTAAAAGTACGTTATTAACTTACACTTTATTTTTTTTCCAGTAAATAACATTTATCCTTTTAATTACCCAAGTTATACCATTTACATTAGTTGAAACTTACATGACAAATGAACATTTTAACTTACATTTTTCTTTCTTCTCAAAAATCATTTATCATTTTAATCACTATTACATGAATTAAAACTTAAAATTTATAGGTTAGAATAAAATACCATTTTTAAGTCAAATCGGATTATAAAATTTCAATTAACCTTCATTCTGTAAATTAGATTCCAAAATTTACATTTCTAACTATTCATTTTCTTATACAAATTTTAACTCATGTAAACAAATTCACATAAATTATTACATTAAATTTTAGTTGAGATTCATATATAGAAATCCAAAATACTTAATAATTTTTAGGAAATCATTTTAAATCAACCACGGAGTCTGTATAAAATTCTCAACTCTAGGGTCAAGTAAATACGAACATATATCATTTCAATCCGCAATTTATTAATTTTCCGAGTTTTATATCATTTCACCCGCAATCCCAAGTCAAATAAAATTGCTCATGCCTATCATTTCAGCCCATAACAATTTTCCTTAATCTAAAGATCATTCGGGTATGTATCATTTCAACCCATAGTGAAGGAACTTGCAGTGCGATTACAGAATATTAAATAAACATAACAATATTCAATATATCATGGCATATGATCATAACAGGTAAAATATGATATGAAATAACATAATAATATTCAATATATCATGGCATATGATCATAACAGGTAAAATATGATATGAAATAACATAATAACCTTCAATAGTGAAATTTATTAACCTACATATACAATTCCATTGTCATCAATTCACCAAAATATAAGTACGTTGTCGAGAGTGATTACTCACCTTTCCTTGGTTAGAGAAGTGATTCAAAACGCAGCACAACAACTACGACAAGCACAACAAATTATGGACAAGCTTGAGTGTGAGGAGAATCCAAATACGACGCTTTGCAAAATAAAATAAATTCCATATGTAAACAAATAATTCACATAGAAAAATAAAATAGAAAAATATATATTTGTAAACATGTGAAGAGGGGTGCATAGGCTCGGCCATAGGGGTTGTTTGATTCGGCCTAAACTAGATTTGGATTAGGGTTTGGTCTATAGGCTTGGGTTTGTGGCTACAAGGCTAGAGGAAGGCAAGGTTTGGGTTTAGGGTTCGGCCTACATGGTCAAGGCAAGGCTAGGGTTAGGGTTTGGCTAGGTTTTGGGTTCGGCCATAGGCTATGTCAAGGCTATAGGTTTTGGTTGGAGGAAGAGAAGGTGGAGGCCGAAATTGGTGAAGAAGAAAGAGGAAAAGGAAGGATGAGAAGGGGTTTTTGGCTAGGGTTTGTGGTTGGAGATGGAGGAGATAGGTGTGGCCGAAATTTGTGGAGGGGAGGAGGAGGAAAATTGTAGAGGAAAAGAGGAAGAAGGTCTAGGGTTTTGAGGAGGAAGATGAAGAAGGAACTTACATTTTTTTTCTGTGAAGGCACAAATGAAAGTGAAAAGTCTATCACAAACCCTAGGATATTATATAGGCCTCTCATCTACTAAAGGAATTCCTAGCCCATTAGTACAAGCCCAAAGTCACAATGTAAATAAGATGAATGTTAAGATAAAATAACTATGTGTAATACGCCAAAAATTGTAAGTTTTGAGAAGTAGAAATCAAAATTTAATAAAACGAAAAGCAAAGAAAATGTTAGAATTAAATTCATCTTCATAAAAAAAAGTTCAAAAATTCAAAATTCAAAATTTTCACAGAAAGTCAAACTTTGACCAAAGTTGACAAAATTTGTATTTTAAGAAAAATCTTTAGTTTATTAAATTTGGAAGAACATTTCACATCAAATCCCAAAATATTACATTAAATTATCAAATTTTAAAATAATTATATTTAAAGTTTCAAATGAATTTCCATTTAAATATTTTCAAAATTTGCGGGTTGTTACAAGTGCATCTCTAGATCAACGCACCCGGGTCTAACAAGAACATCTTGTACCCTACCACACAGTCGGCCTAGCACTTGACTACTAGTACCGAATATGTTACCACCCCGGGTGTCCCCACCCTAATCAAGCGCTCTCTTTCCCATGCACAACCATTTCCATAATTATAATATATCCGAGGGTATCTAGAAAAGTGATAACATACCCTGCTTGGGTGCGACCCACTTAACCCTGCTGCATGCCCTATTCTAGTCATTTTCCGGTTGATGAGGCTTGAGGCTACGTTTACCTTTAGAATAGCATTCACACTTGGAATGCTAACACTGCCTTCCCGACAACGATGCAATGATAGCATTCATCCATACAAGTTGTTCTGGGTCTGAACAAACCGAATCTCCTTCCAAATCACCATCTCCATTATTTCGAGATATCACAATCTGTAACGTACAAACCGGATCGAAGTGGTTTTTGGATAATTAAATCCGATCTCGGTCTCTTTGAAACGATCAACGAATTTGGCCAGATTTGATAGTTGTCATTTAACTATCAAATTTCACACAAATAGTCACTAGACCCAATTTATGAATCTTCCAAATATTTATTTAAAAAATCTTTACAAAGACCATACTCAAATCTCTTTCAATATTTGAAACAACTCAATTACCTATCCATAACAGGATAATTTCAAACCATTTCAGCACTTAAAAATATTTCAAAATCCCCTTTATAAATCATTACTTAGAAAATATCCCTACACAAATCATTTCGTCGCGAAAATATTTCCAAAGCCTTCTATTTTAATACTTAGTAAAATATTGCAAGTCTATTTTCCAAAATCATTTCTAATCTCGTCTATACTCACTTATAATTTATATTAATTCCTTTTACATTTTTCAAAATCGATTATACTCACTTATAATCTCGTCTATCCATTATAACTTCTTTATGAGTTCAAATTCAATCTCGAGGTTCTTGTTCTCTAACATTTCGGAAATTTCCTTAAGTTCCCATAATTTCATTGCAAGATTTCTCCTATAAAACCACATCTGTTAAATAACCCCCGTTACAAATCTCAAGGGAATTTATAATTAAATTTCAAATTATCCCAATTTCCTCTACATATATAATAAGTACTTTAAAAAAAATTATTTTTAAAAACAAGTTTAAGTAATTATTTAAAATATTGAAACACTTTAAATAAACATCAATAATTCCTTTCTAATTCATTTTAAAATAAATTAATTAATTTACAAGCTTATTATAAAAATTAGAATTTATTTCAATAAATATTAAATATTTGAATAACTAACTTTTCCGAAATATTTCAGTACTAAAATAGTTTAACTATATAGTTTAATAAATAAAAATACCATTTTTAAATAATTTAATTTCTCGACAAAAATCTATTTTTAAAATTCAATATTACCAATTTCAATATATAAATCCCTCTCGATTCATATCACATCGACTATTTCTCAATTTCATAATCATTCTCTCATTCAAAAATAGATTCCACTATTTTTTCAAAAAACGATTTCCATAACTCGATATAAATTCACATTGTAAATTTATATTACAATTTATCAACAAATATCATTTTAACTTATTTATAAACATCGTTTATAAATTTATAAACCCTTATTGAGTATCACTTGTTTATAAAAATTTATCTTATTTATAAAATTCCATTTTATAAATCCATTTCTTTTAAAATTCTATTTATTTTACAAACCCATTTTAAATATCGATTTTAACTTCTTTCCTATATTTTTCCATAAATATCATTTTAAAATCCATTGTTTGAAATCCTCTATATAAATTATTTAAAATCTCTATTTAAAATATTTTTTCCCGAATAGTTAAGCACAACCCAAAATCAATTATTGTTTTATCCAAATCAATTTCTTTTAAAATAATCCAAATTTCAATATAAATATTTTATATTCCAAAATCTTCCTTTAGATCACTTCAAATTCCAAAAATAATATTTATGCTATTTAAAATACCAAAATTTAGGCCAGTGCTACTATAGCATCCAATAATTCAAATCACCACATAATTATATTAGATTATTCACACAAATCTTATATCACTATATATGAAATTAACATAAACATTTTTGAGGATTCCAGTTGAATCCCTCCAACCTATTTCCCTACATCCACAGATGTTAGGTAACATAAAATACTAATCCCGCTTCGAGGTGGGATATCGCGGTAATATAGGGTCATCTGCTATTATGCGGGGCACTTAGGGTCTCATCCGCTCCAATAGGCGGGAATAATATCCAACTACTAATATATATACTAATATATATAATATAACATTCGCTGATAATAATATATCAATTCAATTAATCATCCAACAATTAATTTTAAATGCTATAAATAAAACTAGTCATCCAAATTGAGTGAGATTTACTCACCTTGATTTTAATTTGCCGAATATCCAGATTTTAATAATCTAAAATTCCAACCGACTCTGATCGACTCCAAATTAATTCCCGATGCCATATTCATCGATACAATCCCATCACGTCTTGTTTGTTCAATTTCGATCTCGTATGAACACGTTACGAATTTTATTAGCATATGATTTTAAATAATACTTAATCTAAACAAATAAATTTTTAATTACCTTAATAATCAATTAACAGCCTCAAAGCTTTCTTCCTATCGTGATCATCGGGTCGACACTGCCAAACTTTGCCACTGCCATGATTCTCCCCAACCATCGCTGCCCATCACCCTAGCCCACAAACATCGCCACGCCACCAAATGTCTCCCCTTCACATCGTTGCACGCACCGCTAAACCAAAAACGACCAACTCAAAACCCTTGACCACTCGCTCTCGCGTGCCCACAACAACCCCTCCCCTTTAACTCGAGTGTCGTAGCCAATGATCTTCAAACGACGACGAGAATCGAACCCTAGTTATTGTGAATCGCCTTGCTCCTCCTAGTCGCTCGCCTGAGCCTCTAGAACAACGTAACCCTAGTCAATCGAACAAGCTTCCACTGTCGCATCCATCAACAGTGCCGCGATGTTCCTCGTCCCCTTCCTACCGCGCTGACTCCATCGCCCTCCAGGCATTCGCACCCCTGCCATTGTGTGCCCGCGACTTCGATCGCAATGTTGTTTTCTTTTTTCTGATTCGTTCAAATTGATTTCGAACGATTCTTTTTTTATCTCTATGAAATCGAATTGAAAAAAAGAAGGGGGAACGCGATTTAAACTAGATGAAGGCGGCTATGGTCAGGTGTAGGTTGGCCCAATATAGGCTAGGACGACTAAGATTTGACTTCGATTACATTTCTTATTTATCTATTCAGAATATCACGTATTATATACAGAGAAACCTCGTATTCCTATTGCGGTGCACCGCCTGGCTTTCCTAATGTTATACCGCTATTCTAAACCCAATGGAACAAGTTTCGGGACCTAATTTGATCGTATGTGGAAGATAGCGTTTTAAATCGACTATTTAAATTGAATTTAATTAAATTATTTTTAGGCATTTTCAGATCGTACGACCAAACGGTAACTCCAAGCGCTATGAAATTTGAAATCTGATAATAATACACTATTACGGATCCAATGGAACTAGTTTCGTTGAATTTCGAGAATGTGCCCGGATCGCTATTTTAACGCATAGATAAAATCGACGATTTCAAAAATTAACGAAATCATTTGAAATTTCTGTTTTAAAAACTTATTAACTCAATTATAATTCATATAGAATGTATATCAACATAAGAAATCATTTTGATTCCTATTCAACTCAATTTTCAATTATTTACCATTTCATATTACGATAAATTGCTATATTTGAAATTTAAATTCATTTTATAATTTCAACAAAAATCTTCATATTCAAAAAATCAATTTCTATTCCAAACCCAATATTTAAAACCATTTAAATACTCAAAATTAAATGTAGGAAAATCCGGGTCGTTACATGTTTTGTTTTCCTTATGGTATATTTTATCTAGAGGTATACGACGCTCTAAAGGTGATTTCTGATCCTTGTGCATGGAGATTGGATTTTGGCTTGACCAAAGGGATCTCCATGGGAAATCAATTATGCAAACATCCATTATTGGTTTTGATTGTACACTATATGTACTGTTGGATGTAATTAATGTAACCATTCCGGCTATGTTATATATTTATATTCTACACCCTAGACATTATCTATTATATCACCTTATGTAATTATTAGATGGTTGTTCTTCTGAGGGTATAACAGTTTATGGCATTCCATGTGGGCTCAAAAGTAGTGTTATATATTGTTTACATATTTCTTGAGTTTCTCATACCAGAATTATGTCTGATTCGTGGTTTTTGTTTTCCCTAAATTCCTTGTGTGCTCTTTCGAGTAGTTTGAGAAAGGCACGTTTTCATTGAAGTTCATTGGAGCTCGAGGAGACGAATTGGAAGTTTCATCTACTGTTGGTATTCTTGTTTCCACTGCATTACTATCGTATATATTTGCATTTGTGAGGATATGTTATTATAACTATCCATGCCGATGATAGTATTTAGAATTGTAACTCTGAAATGCTTTGTATCCTAGAATGACAGTTTTGTACTATCTTTTGATATTATCTGTTATCATTCCGCTGTGAGATTCTGATATCATGTTCCTTCTTTCTTATTCTGTTTTTCATTTCCTTTTATTTTACCCTAACAATTCGTCTTTCCGACACTTGGATGCTTGGCACAAGAACATGGATGTATTAGTATCGACATTCGAGGGTCGAAAAGGCATATTGATATAATATGGAAAGGACTATTCTAGTTGGGAATTTTTAACTAGAAACATAAAAGAAACAAACATATACGTACGTATAATCGCGCTAAATATTTGAAATTAAAATATAATTAATACAACGTAATGCACGTTAATATTCACATTAGTTATAATTAGAATGTTATAATAAAACTTGCAATTAAAGATAGGATTAGGAAATAAAGATGGGAAGATTGTAACTCCAAAATTTATAGGTAATAAATGTACAATAAATTGGAAGTTACAAGAATTTAAGTAGGTTGTAAATAGAATAATAGGACTGATTAATGAGATTATTAGGGTAATTGTGGAGAGATGAGGAAGGAGTAATAGGTAACATTTGAATGAGTGACTAAATGTCTTAAGGAAACGCCCGTTAAGATAATAATCATTTATTTTGGACAAAAGGACATTTATAAAGATAATAAATAGAACATGTTAGGTAGTAATTAAATGTTATAAGGCAGTATAATTGTCATTAGAGTAAATTATATGGCCTTAATATGAAAATAGGGATTAGTGGGCTTTACCCAATATTAAAGCTTAGGATAATTGATTTGATTTAGTGGGTTAGGATGCGAGGTCAATAGAGTAACAACCATAAAAGCATATAAACACAAAAGAAAATATGTGGGTTGTTACAGACTCCCCTCCTTAAAGAAATTGCGTCCTCACAATACTTAAGAAGAAAATAAAGAGTAACAACCATAAAAGCATATAAACACAAAAGAAAATATGAAATAAGAAGTCCACCAAAATGAGCATGAAAGAGTAAGTCCAGATGTGTTCGCTCAATGGATTCTCTGGATTCCCAATAGCAATTCTTAGGATTTGAGGACCATTGAACTCCCACAAGAAGAACATCTTTATTTCGAAGGCGTTCAACCTCCGAAGTAATGATACGAATAGAATGTTGCTCATAAGTCAAATTTGTTGAAACTTCAATTTCTTCAATACACCGGGCTCAAGAACAGAATTAGAATCCTTAAGGTATTTCCGTAGTTGAGAGACGTGGGAAAACGTCAAGAATAGTAAAAGAATTGAGCCGGTACTAAAAGAGGTGATAAGCCATGGAAACAATGCGTTCGGTGATGGGAAATGGACCAACATATCGAGGTGCTAATTTTCCCGATCAACTGAAACGCACACCACCCATCAAAGGTGAAACATGAGTGAACACCAATAAAATCTGGACTTAAAACCAGCTTCTCATCGGCTTCAAGCCAACACAAAGAAAATCGGCATGGCCTTTCGTAGAGTACCTCGAAAGGTACCATACCAATACAAGATTGGAAGCTATTATAGGAAGAAAACTCAACAAGAGAAATATGATCTTCCCAACTTCCACCAAAAACAAGAACACATGCACGAAAGAGATCTTCAAGAGTTTGATTCACATGCTCGGTTTATCCATCGGATTGAGGACGATAAGCGGTGCTAAAAATTAAGCTTTATTCCCAAAGCTTTTGAAGACCTTACAAAAATCCACTAGAAAAATAATGGATCACGATTGCTAACAATAGAAGTAGGAACTCCATGCAATATAACAGGACATAGAGTTCAGTTAAAAGAGGTATAGTCCAAAAGAGAAGGACGAGCCTCAAGGCTACACAAAACAAGAGAGGAACATGAATTGAATTCACGATCTCGAATCTCACAAGTGGATAAAGTCTCGAGATCACTTCATTTGGATATCATCAAAGAAATAACTGCTCGCCGCTCTCGGCTTAAGGGTATCGACAACACGATTGCCCTTTCCGGAAGTATAAAAAAAACAAGACCATAAGATGCAAGGAACTCGAGCCAACGTTGTTGACGCAAATTGAGTTCCTTTTGAGAAAATAAATACTTCAAAGATTTAAGATTAGTATAGAGAACAAATTTCTCTCCCAAAAGATAATGTCGCCAAAAATCTAAGAGCGACAACAATAGCCGCGAGCGCCAGATCATGAATGTTATATCCAGTCTCGACAAACTTTATTTGTCAAGAAGGAAATGCGATAACACATTCCCTTTGCAAGAGAATGACACCAAAACCAATACAACTAGTATTGGTACAAACAATAAAGTCTTGGTTCCCTTCGAGAACCGCAAGAATAAAAGCATTGGAAAAGAGTTCCTTTAATCGATTCTCTTTCCCGGAAAGCTAAAACTTTCAAAATTATAATTAACTTTGTATATATTCATCTTTTTAGAAAAATTAACTTTTTACAAGAATTTACCGTGTTTGACTGTCTCATCATAACATTTAGAAAATTCCTATCGATAGCGTTGATCAAGCACATCGACCAGAATTCTTAAAGCACTCAATGGGCAAAACAACACAAAATCATCTTATATATGATAACCATGTCTCTTATAAAATTTACAAATATTCTTTGCTTGTTTTGAGAAATAAACCCAAACATACTTATAAATATCTTATTAAAAAGATTTACAAATTTTAAACTTGTTATCTTCACCCATAATCAATAAATATAAGGATAATCTAATCGAGATATTCGTAGAATACTCACAAAATGGATGGAATAAGGTGGAAGGTTCGTCAAATCGAATGACATAAAGAACCACCCACAAGGATCATAACGAGTGCGGAATGCGGTAAGTGGAAGGCTACCCTCCGCAACTTGTAATTGATGAAAACCAGTGGCAAGGTCGAATAAAAAAAGACCTTAGCACCACTCAAAAGATTGCTTAGGTGATAATTCTAAGACAAGCTCCAATATACCGGAAAATTCACAAACTACTTGAATGAGAGAAATAATATTTTCCTCATCCCGTAGTTTTAAAGAATTAAAATGATAACACCGAATTTGGAAATCAAGATCATTAAGAACAAAAGAAATCTGCTTAACAAATTGAAGATGTCGAAGATAAATAGTCCACATTGGACATAGAATATAGGCTTCATACTGATTAAGCCAATCCTTTCCCGAAAATCAATTTCGAAGCCTAAGTAACGCATAACATGCAAATCGGCTCGAAAAGAATAATCTCATAAAATAATCTCGACATTTTTAAAAGAAACAAACTGAGTGTTGCGGATCCACCAACCGGATTCGCAATTCTCAAAGAAATCATCAAGCCCAAAATATTTAAAGAAAAAGTATCAACAAGTTCTCTTGATATTAAAAGAGTGGGACGCACCCATATCAAAAGAAACCAAATAGGAAGATCACGGAATAAAATAATGCCATCAAGGATAGAAGGAGAATTACCTCTGGACTGAGAGGAACCTCCAGAAGCCTTAGCAACATAAAGCTTGCTAGACTTGGCACTAGCAGGAGCAGTAGGGCAGGTAGAAATACGATGACCTTCCTTCTTGCAATAACGGTAGAAGAAAGGCTTAGGACAATCTCAGATCATATGATCAGGAGAACCATAATTGAAACACTTCCGAATGGAAGGTGTTCCAGCAGATAGAGAGTTAGAACCAGATTCAAAATGGTTTTTCTTCTTGGAAGGAAAAAATTCCTGCTTCCCTTTTTTGTTGGGATTAGGACTTTTGAACTTAATATGCCTCTTCCTGTTGATGTTGAAGTTTTGTTTGGCATCCACAACTTCAACATCATCATCTTTATCGGCCTCTTCAAGTCGAAGAGCGATATCTACTAACTGGCCGAAAGGCACTTCTAGTTTCAGAGGTAAAACCTTTTCGGGGTTCTTACCTAAAGCATAGATAAACCTTTGATTCTTTACAAGATCCAAAAGTTATTGAGCAGTCATGAATATGCCATCCTGAGAAGGACTACTGGAATGATCGGCGCTGGGACTGCCAGATCTAACCATCTCTTCTTCTTTAAGAATGAGAGAAAAAGACAGAAGAGGAAAAAGGTTATTCTCAGAATGAATATCAAACAAACATGATTGATAAAATAAGGCATCATAAGAAAGAAAATAGGATAGAACGGTACGAAGACTCGAATTAATTCCTATGGCACGATGATTCAAAGATTCGTAACATTCGTACTACACTTTGATGTATCGTAATATGTGTCTCTGTTCTATGTTTATCATATTTTGTTCTGAACTCAGCTCTGATACCAAGCTGTGACGCCCCACTCCGAGATCCACATTGGCAAAGAGTATTACAGGGTAACACCGTCTGCTAATGCGGAGAATAGAGCTGGTTAGGAGCGACCATCTATAGCCTTGTCTTAATTATCTATTGAATACGCCGACAATGCCACTTCTTACTTAAATGGATCGACATATCCAATAAATACTTAATACAAAGCCATAGGTGGCTGAGGATCTATCAGAATAAAATATAACAACTCAAATGTAATACACATCACAGAACAGTAGATCATCACATACATTTTCACATATACAGATACATCACAGAGTTTACAAAATGATACATGTCAAGTGGTAATGCAAACCACAATATACAAGCGAGTCAAAAGAATACATATCAGAGTTACAGACAAAAAGGACTACACAAAAAGCTATAACAAAAAGGAGCTAGCAGAATAGTCCATGCGGAAGCAAAATAGGCTAAGTCCAATGCACCTAACCTGAAACATCTCGGTCTGACCCGAGTAAAAAATACACGGGTCAGTCTAGCTAAACAAATCAGTTAGAAATACTAAATGATAATGAACGTACAACGTCATATGATACCACAAATATCTCCAAAGAGATAACCAAATCATCTAACAAAAGATGAATCATAACAAACCTTATATCATAGGCAACTCAAATAAACAAAGGACATACATATCCCAAAACAAGCCAAAAGGCAAATAACAAATACCAATAAAAGTAACACAAGTTTCCACAAGGTAATCACTATATATCATGTGGTTCAATGAACCTACCCCGAAAGAAGATACTCTAGGGAAATATAATTGTCAAAGAAACAAAAGATGCTCGAGCTCAGTACTGTATAACAAGGATCCACAAACCCGAAGGCAACAAACCCAAATATCACTCGAGCGGTGACGAATGACTAACTCCAAAAGTGATACCATAGGGCAACAAAACCGAAGGCACAAACCCGAAGGTACAAACCTGAAGGCAACATACCCGAAGGCAACAAACCCAATATAACTCGAGCGGTGACGATGGACCAACTCCAAAAGTGATACTATAGGGCAACAAACCGTAGTGGTGAAGGTCCGAAGGCCCAGTACTGGACACCACTAACTGGCGGAATGTGTCACAACTCTCAGAAAGGAACCCGAAAAATGTTAACGTGAGTCCCATACCACACGTTCACACTAAACGGTTTACTAATCGTTAGTCAACTTCACACTCAAAGCAGTACAAAGTTCACCTCATATCATCGGTAAACCAGACCCAAAGGTCAAAACGGTCAAACGAATAGATTAGGAATTAACTGGAATGATAAACCCACGTGTTCATAGCACGCGTTTTATTTAATCATTTAATTCTTCTCCCTCTTCGCTCGAAGTGCAAAATTGTGTGTGTGTTTTAAATAGAAATTATAAATTGGAGAAACGAGCTTTTAATACAATTTGAAGAGATCATTTTATAAAACCCCGTGTATGAAATCAAAAAGGAATCATCAAAGTCAAAGAATGCAATAACAACTAATTGGATCAACACGAATCGATTAAACAATGGAAATTCAATCAAAAATAGGCAAATAGGAAAAAATAGGCAATTCCAGACGTTTGGGGGTCAATCCAGACGTATGGATTTGGTTTCTGGAAATATTCCAGAAATCCAACCAGACGTCTGAAATCTCAAATCAGACATCTGACCCCTTTTCCGACGTCTGAAATATTAATTCAGACGTCTGAAATTAGTCACTGCCCTTTTTTTATTAATCTGCATGCATATGTTTATGCTCCAGGTCTAAACCAGACGTCTGGACTTGGTCACCAGACGTCTGGTCACCTGGTCTGGGCAACAATTTGACTAGGCCAAAGTGGCCAAAACGTATCGGGAGCGATCGGACGAGCAACAACGACTGAGGATTTACGCCAAGCGACAACCCGACCTTATAGGCTCTTCGATACACTCCAAACATCAATGTCCAAACATCCATAGGAGGATTTTCATAAAATTGGACCAAAACACAAAAATTGGAATATTCACCAATTCAATTCAAATCAAAAGCAAAAGGACATAGATAAGTGTTAGGAATTTGTACCTAACAACAATGATATCTATAGAAGTAGACGTGAGTTCAAAAACTCACCTTTAATCCCAAAAACACAAGAGAGAAGCTACCAAGCAAGGCTAGAACAATCACTCTTCAATTTCAACCCAAGGAGCTTCAATCTAAGCTCAAAAGAAAACATTTCCTAAGTTAGGGTTTAGAACATTTCTGAAATTGAAGAGGAAATGGAATGGAGAAGATGAAGAGAAGGCTTACCTAAGCTTCTCTTTTATTTTGGAGCAAGAATTGAATTTGCAAAAGAAAACTAGGGCTTGGAATTTTAATTTCCCATTCCCCTCCCCATTTTTGCTGAAGCTTGGATGTTAGGAAAATGAGAGTGAATGAAGAGAAGAGGACTGAGTTAGAGTAATAAGTAGGGTTGAAACCCAAACCCAAAAAGCCCAACAGAAAATAGCAAAATTCAACTTACTCCAAACATATCAAAGTTTATACTCAAAAAAGTCGCAAACGCCATTTTGGACTCAATGGAAGTGGTCTCGAGTCCCAATTCGACTGTTTGCAAAAAGTAGCTTTTCGGACTGCAATTCGATTAACGATTCTATATTTAAATAAAATATTTAAATATTCAATCGTAAAATATGCGGGTTGTTACAGACTCCCCTCCTTAAAGAAATTGTGTCCTCGTAATACTTAAGAAGAAAATAAAGAGTAACAACCATAAAAGCATATAAACACAAAAGAAAATATGAAATAAGAAGTCCACCAAAAAGGGCACAAAAGAGTAAGTCCGGATGTGTTTGCTCAATGGATTCTCTGGATTCCGAATAGCAATTCTTAGGATTTGAGGACCATTGAACTCCCACAATAAGAACATCTTTATTTCGAAGGCGTTCAACCTCCGAAGTAATGATACGAATAGAATGTTGCTCATAAGTCAAATTTGGTGAAACTTCAATTTCTTCAATACACCGGGCTCAAGAACAGAATCAGAATCCTTAAGGTATTTCCGTAGTTGAGAGACGTGGGAAAACGTCAAGAATAGTAAAAGAATTGAGCCAGTACTAAAAGAGGTGATAAGCCACGGAAACAATGCATTCAGTGATGGGAAATGGACCAACATATCGAGGTGCTAATTTTCCCGATCAACTGAAACGCACACCACCTATCAAAGGTGAAACATGAGTGAACACCAATAAAATCTGGACTTAAAACCAGCTTCTCACCGGCTTCAAGCCAACACGAAGAAAATCAGCATGGCCTTCCGTAGAGTACCTCGAAAGGTGCCATACCAATATTGTTTAAATAACAATGCATACAATATTGTTTCGAATTTAAATTATTTTTGCTTTGGCCATCATGAGAGAGAAGGAGGATGGGAGTGGGAATAAAGATGACTTGGGTTTCTGTGTTTAGTGTAAGTAAATAAGTTGTATTAGGTTTATTCACCTACAAGTGTATCCGGACCAACCATTATAATGGGCTTTATTCAGTTGGGCTGTAAACCCTTTTTTTCCATTTTTCAAGAAAAGAAATGTATACAATGGAAAAACATGAACTCTAGTTCACCATAAAATCAGGAGCTACTAACTTTATACCAACTAGCCTAAATCAACCAAAGAAATATTTTCCAATTTAGAGTGGGATCAACTACACTACAAAATCAAATAATCTGTTTCAATCGAAAAATGTTGAACCTTCTTAAGTGGAGGAAATCTGGGTTACACAATTATATTCTCCTTGTAATTTCCATCATTGTTACTCAGACTAGCAAATTTGTACCTTTTGCATTTGGTCATCCTAGCACTTTGCAAAATTTTAAAATCCTTCTTATTTCCTCAATTTAGTTTGTAGATCTACATTTTTATACCATTTCTCCCTATTAATTCATATCGTTTTCTATATTAGCCAAATATTTGGATTTATAGATTTTTGAACCTAAATTTCCATCATTGTAGCATTTTCCATTAAAACAAAATGTTTATTTAATTGTAGGATTTAATTATCAAAAGATAGAACTTTAGGAAAATGAATCAATTGATTTTTCTGATCTCTAAAACTAGCAATGAATCTTGTGTCTGATGAAGTTAATGGTATGCTCTAAAGGCAATTGTGTTATTTGGTTACGTAATTTAACTCTTACAAGAAATGTTATTTGAAATAAAAGCATACTTTTGGTGTTATTTCTGTTATATGTAATATACATAATGTAAATAGTACATTCTTAAATACGAATATAAATCCATAGGATAAAATGTTTAAACAATTGCAGATATAAAAAAGTTTGTAACCATGAGTATTAGATGGAAATAATAAATGCTTGTCATTAAATGTTCCATATCATTTGGTATTCAAGAACATGATTTGATATACCTAGAAGACCAATGCACACAACGCTATTCATGCCATGGAGGATAGTGACTTATACATGATTTTAGTGATACAAATAGGTTACATTCTTGTAGTTATCTGTTTTTAATCCCAAACAGTCATCTCAACTGTATACAATTGAAAACAACCACTACACTACATAGCTCAACAACAATTGAAAGTTATACTTCGTAAAGAAATCCCTAACTCCATCACTTATTAGAAGATTAACTAAAGTTTTTTTTAGGTTTTTTAATTTATGATATAGATGGTAATAAATTGAGTAAAAATTAATCGGTAATGTGAAAATTAAAAATTAGGAAACATAGAGTCGGGAAAGAAAATAAGTTGGGTAAATTTGAGAGTGGGTAAATTACAACTGTTATTAGGTTGTATTTAACACTACTCATAAATTGATAATATTTATTTCATTGTTATTTGTTCAAAAATATTAATGTTTATTCCTTCGAAATTTCTTATTCCTTTCTTTGAATAATTATTTTTAATTTGCATATTACCCTTTTAATTTATATGAATTGATAGGTATTTCGACATCTCTCCATCTCTCACCAATTCAGCCGATTGTCTCATTTCTTTACCTTTTCAGTTCTTAACAAATTTATTTAACCTTTTTCCTTGTCTTTGATTCTCATTCTGATTTGAATTTTTGATTTTGGAAAAAATAATTAAAGAATTGAAGGACTAACTTTTAGGTGATTTTTCCAATAAGCGGTAACTTATCTCTGTCTTTAAGTTTTAAGATATCTATTACAATATTTAAAGTCATATTTTATTATTTTGTAATCTTTTTTCTTGAAAAATAGGAGACTAGGGTACATTGAGATAATGTTAAATCTCCATGGTTAATTTAGTATTATTTCAAATATATGTAGTTAATGTCTCTCTAAAGGAATAATGACAGAGACTGCTACTGTTTATATAACCCAATAAGTAACTCCATCAAATATAAATTAAGTTGATAGGTATTTTCGTACTATTTCTTGGATTTCCATTAGCCTATAACTATTCGACAATTGTAAAATTATTTTTCCTATATGTATGTTTAAACTGCATAGTTATTTTTTGAGAAGTAACACTTAACATCCTTTCTTCTCTTTATTCTTCTTTCATATATGATTTCCATTCTAGAAAAAGTAACTAGAAATGGTTAGTTTGCTCAATTTAAAACTACTTTATGTTGATTTTTCTACTTGGCCTAACTTTTTTATTTTCATATAAATTGCTGTAGGTTTTGATTTTAGCTAAAGAAATCGATATGTATAAAATTAAAATATTAATTTTTTCAATTAAACTTCAAATTTTGCTGTAACTTATCTCTATTTTTTAATTTCAAGTTAATTTTCCATGTTATTTTTATTTATTTTGCAATATTTTTTATTAAAAAATATGTTTGACTATAGCTCAATGAAATGTTATTAAGTCTCCATTATTAATATAGTGTTAACTTCAAACTTATGTAGTTATATTTGTGAGGATGCGGATTACGGATCTTAAGGCTAGGAATAACACTAGAGGGGGGTGAATAGTGTTTATAAGAAACTACTAAATCTTTTTAAGATTATGTTAATTTGAACACAAATTTATGCAATATTCAGACACAGATATAATCACAGAAACAAACGCAGATGCATAAATAAAGTAATCCAGTAAAGGAAAGAACATACTGGATTTTATACTAGTTCGGAGTTACCCTACATCCAGTCCCGCACAACTAAGTACGGATTTCCTTTTAAAAGCAATTCAATAATTACAACCCTCGATTTCAAGGCTACGAGGTACACCCTCCAGAATCACAATCCTCTAGGTAGAGATACATGATTTCTGGGGCAACAAGTTCACCCAATTGATTTCCAAGGCTACAATCACAGCTTTTCTCGCTAGATAGATTACAAAGAAGCCTATAACTCTGAATAGCACTTGGATCTTGTTGAGATAGTGATAGAGAATCAAACCAGAGATAATCTAGTTAGATTCAATGTTGATTTCGGCAGAATAATGATAGGATTTTGAATAAGAAAATGTGGAAGAAGAAGAGAAATGAAAAACCAGAAAAACTAATATAAAATTCGTTGAAACCAACTCCTATTTATAGAAGAACAACAGCTGTTAACACTACTTTTTCAACGACCTAGCATTCAGCGGTCTACGCCTTACCGACTTAAAGGACTCAAGCGACCTAAGCAACTCAAGGACTCAACGACCTAACAACTTAGCGAGCTAAGAGACTCACCGGCTCAACGATGTACGAGCTAGTGACCTAGCGACCTAGTGACCTAGCGACCTAGCGACCTAGCGATTCAAGAGAAGGGAATGACTTAGCATGATCTGAGGTAAAGCCACACGATCTATCTCTTCCATTAGGTCGCTCACGACCTAAATCTTGTCGAGATAAACCCTGAGTTCACAACATTAGGTCGCTCACACTCAGTATCTCACCCAGAAGGACTCCACTAAGTCGCCAACGACTTAAGCTAACTCGAGAAGACCCTTAGGTCGCTCACGACCTAAGACCCAACGACCTACGACCTACGACCTATCACCAGAATTTCCCTATAAATACCCCGCCAACTCCACATTCAAAGGGGACTTTTTTCCAGACTTTGAAGCGTCGAAACTCTACTGCATTCACGACTTCTACAACACCTCTACTACCAAAAAACATTCCAAACTACCTAAAGGAAATATCAACTACATTCAAGATGAATTCTAAGATCTCTTTCGCATCGTAGTGCAAATTACTTGTATCGATTGTTGTGTAATTGAAGGAATTCTTGTAAAGCTTGTAATCGAACTTGTGATAAAGAAGATAAAGTGGACGTAGGCTTGATTTTGAGCCGAACCACTATAAAACTGCTGTCTCTTTACTTTTCTGCTATTCTCTGCTTATTTTTAGTTCCCGTACCAACAGGTGGTGCTTTCACTTTACTAATACTCACACCGGGGTGTTAGCGTTTGATTTTTACGTTAACATTTTTGGTGCTTTCACTGAGAATTGAACTCAGGAGTGTTCTCACCATTGCTTCGCAAAGATTTGTTGAAAGATTCTCCTTAAAAACTAGAAGTCTATCTGAAATCATGGCTCCTGGAAGAAAGAGTAGATCTACTAGATCCGAAGATGCTAATGACAGGGCTGCCTCCTCTCCAGCGCCAAATCAGGCGACTCCTGCTATTAGAGTCACAAGAGCTGAACTTGATGATGTTGTGTCTGGGTTATACCAACAAATGGAAGCTCAAAATGCTTTGATGATGGACAGATTAAACGCTCTGCTTAGGATGAACCGACAACCAGAAAATAATGAACCAACCTTTGCTGAAGATACTCATGATTCCCAAGATAAAGATATTCCTCAAAGAGCAGCTGGCACCGCCGAAGGGGCACCTCCCCAAGCTGGAGGATCAAGGCCGCAGCCGCCTCTTCGCGAACGTTTGTTTAGGCAAACTTCCGAAAAAGTGGCTGATGTCTTCCCGGCAACGCCTCTGAACGATGAGGAATACCTATCAGGAATGGTTCGCCAGATTATGAAAGAGAGTATGCAAAAAGATGAAGACAAAAGTGATTGGGGGTTTTCTCCAAGCAAGACTCCGTTTATCGAGAGAATTCTAAAAGCCGAATTTCCAATGAAATTTGTTCCCCCTACTATCCCAGCCTATCGGGGAACAAGTGACCCTAATCAATTCTTGTACAAGTATGACTGGCATATGACAGGTGCCAGGGCAACAGATGAGATTAAATGCAGATATTTTCCTGTCTATTTGGAAGGAGTGGCTCTACTTTGGTTTACAAAGCTACCGGTCCGATCTGTGGATCAATTCTTTGACTTGACTCGTAAATTCAAGGATCAATTCAGGTTCTATGCTACAAAGGCCAAGGACATAATGTCATTGTCTAGCCTCGAACAAGCTTCCGGCGAATCTATCAAATCATTCTTGAACCACTTCAACATAGCCTTGGCCGAAGTGGATAATGCTGAGCCTCGAATGATTCTAACTTACTTGATGCGAGCCATCGATAAAACAAGTGAATTCGGAAAATGGTTGAAAATGAAGGAACCGAATTCACTGGAAAAGTTTTATAAGAAGGTTGACGAATTCATGCGTCTAGAAAATCTTCCTGCACCAGCAAAGGTGGTTGCGGCTGAAATTGAAAACAACCATGCGGCTGGAACTTCTAATAAGAAAGAATCTGGCGGTCAAAAGAGGGAAAATGATAGTAGGAAAGGACAGAAAGATATGAAGAAACTTCGTTACTTTAATCCTTCAGACTTTACTCCTTTGGCTGAGACTCCAGAGAACATCTTCTTCGCAACCAAAGATGCCATCAAGTACCCTAAGCCACCTAAGATTAAGCTCGGGAAGAATTTTGTGCCTAATGGAAGGTTCTGCCGATTCCACAACCAACCTAGCAATGACACCCACGAATGTCGCCATCTAAAGAACTTGATTGAAGAACTGTTGAGAGAGAATAAACTGCAATAGTATGTCAAGAGAAATAGAGGTGATCCGGCCTCATCTACTCAAGGGCAGCAACTTCCTACTCGTCAATCTGGCTCAGGAGAAAAGGCTGTGGTACAGGAATCTGAAAGGCCTGTTATTAATGTAATCACAGGAGGTCCTCACCCAGCAGGCAGAAGTTGGGGAGAGATGGAGAGGTATGCTCATGCTCTGAGACATGCCCCAAAAGAAGAAACTGTTTTTGTCTTGGAAGATGATGTGCCTTCAAAATAGCAAAGAACTTGTCATGATGATATCATATTCAGAGTTAGAGATTCTGTGGGAATTGAGGCTCCCACCATGGATCCTTTGGTAATAACCGCCGGTATCGGACCGGCTATTGTGAGAGGAGTGCTTGTTGATTACGGCGCTTCTTGTAATATCCTCTTCAAAAAGACCTTCGATCAAATGAAAATTCCGATGGCTGATGTTCAGGCTTCTTCACAAAAAGTTGTTGGATTCACTGGGGAACCAAAACAGCCCATCGGAACTGTCGACTTATTTGTAGAACTTGGTGAAGGGGAAAGAAAAGTGGTCCGTAAGAAAACTTTTGTTATTGTGGATGAATTTTCTACCTATAACGCCTTCCTGGGACGACCAACTCTAGTTTCATTCAAAGCTATTCTCGCCCCGTGGTGCCTAACTATGAAATTTCCCACTGATAACGGCGTTGGTGTTTTAAAAGGGGACCATAATGCTGGGCGGGAATGTTACCTTACAAAGTTGCGGGAGGCAAAGAAGAGAGAAATAGGAAAAGGTGCGGCAGCTCCGCTCCGCATCAAAGAACCCACCTTGTAGCAAGTACGGGGTGGACCCTGCACTGGTGAGCATAGTGGTGCGCGAAAAGAAATTGATCCCAGAAAGACCAGTGCAGGGGAGAATAGAGTGGTGCCGGTAGAAGTGACGGTACCAATACCTGTTGACCCGAGTGACCCAAACAAGGTGCTGAATATGGGTTCACAACTTGGTATGACGGTTCAGAATATACTATTCGCATTCTTGAAAGCAAACCTGGATGTTTTCGCTTGGAGTCATGCCGACATGTGTGGAATATCTCCAGAAATTGCAGTGCATGCTTTAAATATTGATATGAAGTTCACACCCATATAGCAGAAAAGAAGAACCCAGGGTCCTGAAAGGTCAACAACGTTGAAAGAAGAAGTAGATCGGCTCATGGAAAATGGCTTCATCAGAGAATCCACTTATCCAAATTGGGTTTCTAATCCGGTGTTGGTTAAAAAAGCAAATGGGAAATGGAGAGTATGTATCGAATTTTCAGACTTGAATAAAGCATGTCCCAAAGACTGTTTCCCGTTGCCCAGAATCGATCAGTTGGTGGATGGAACAGCCGGTCATGAATTATTGTCTTTTATGGATGCTTACTCAGGATACAATCAAATCATGATGCATGAGCCGGATCAGGAGGACACGAGCTTCATCACCGATGTTGGTCTTTACTGCTATAAAGTCATGCCCTTCGGACTAAAGAATGCGGGGGCAACTTATCAGAGACTCGTTAATACCATGTTCAAGCCTCAAATTGGCAAGACTATGGAAGTGTATGTTGATGATATATTAGTGAAATCAAAGAAGGCAGTAGACCACATGGACCATATGGCAGAAATGTTTGCGGTCCTCCGAAAGTACGGGATGAAGTTGAATCCTCTGAAATGTTCATTCGGGGTTGAGTCTGGAAAATTCTTAGGTTTCATTGTGAGTGCTAGGGGCCTTGAAGCTAATCCTGCTCAGATCACTGCCTTAAGAGAAGTCAAACCCCCTAGAACAAAGAAAGAATTGCAAAGCCTTAATGGAAAAGTCGCTGCTTTGAGTCGATTTATCTCCAAAGCCACAGATAAATGCATTCCCTTCTTTGATGCTCTTAAGAAAGGGAAAAAGAATTTCGAATGGACTCCTGAGTGTCAAAAAGCTTTTGATGAGATGATTCATCATATGGAAACGTCTCCAGCACTTTCCAAGCCCAACAATGGTGAAGATCTATTCATATACTTAGCAGTTTCATCTCATGCTCTCAGTGCAGCGTTGGTACGAGAAGACGCAAAAGTTCAGCGTCCAGTTTATTACATCAGCAAAAGATTCACTAGGGCAGAGATGAATTATTCAAAGTTAGAAAAACTCACCTATTGTCTATTGATCGCGTCCAGAAAGTTGAGGCCGTACTTCCAGGCTCATCCTATTAAAGTCCTCACTGATCAACCTCTAAAGCAAGTCCTATTCCGCCCTGAAACTTCGGGTCGTCTTCTGAAGTGGAATATTGAACTCAGTCAATACGATATCACCTATCATCCCCGAAAAGCAATCAATGGACAAGCCTTAGCAGATTTCATTGCGGAATGCACAGATGAAGGTGGCAGTGAGGAACAGGTAACTGAAGACATTCCGATCCGATGGAAATTATATGTTGATGGTGCAAGAAATGACTATTGTTCCGGAGCTGGGGTTGTGCTTGAAACCCCCGAAGGGCGGTCATTGTGTTATGCATTAAGATTAGAATTTCCTTCGACAAATAATGAAGCCGAATATGAAGCTCTTATTGCCGGTCTGAGGATTGCTAAAGAACTGAGCATCAAAGTATTGCAAATCTTCAGTGATTCCCAGCTTATTGTATGCCAAGTCAAGAAAGAGTTTCAAACTAAGGGAGGAAATCTGCCAGCTTACTTATCAAAAGCCTGCGAACTTCTCGATGATTTTGATCATTATACAATCAACCATATACCCGGGAAGAGAACATGAAGGCAGATTCTCTCGCGAAATACTCAAGCTCTAGCGAAGCTCAATTATTGGGATTGGTCCCTGTAGAAGTATTGACAGCTCCGAGTATTGATGAGATGGATGTTGATTAGATCATGGCTGTATCTCAATAACAGGAGTCATGGATGACCCCAATCAAGGAATATCTACTCAACGGCTCCTTGCCAGAAAACTCAAAAGAACGCCAAATGCTATTAAGAAAAGCCCCAAGATATGTAATTCAAGGCGACCATTTGTACAAACGAGGATTCTCGATGCCATTACTCTGATGTGTAACTAAAGAAGAGGCTAAGACAATTTTGGCTGAAGTGCACGGAGGAGAGTGTGGAGATCATTCAGGCGGACAAACTCTTGCAAAGAAAATTCTTCGCTATGGTTATTTCTGGCCGGATATTAATCGAGATGCTGCTAGCTACTCCCGAAAGTGTGACAGATGCCAGAGATTTGCATAAATCCCAAGAGCACATTCCACCGTGCTAACACAGATGGTCAGTCCATGGACATTCGCCATTTGGGGAATAGATCTTATTGGGCCCATGCCGATTGCCAAATCCAGGATCAAATATTCCATTGTTACTGTTGATTATTTCACTAAATGGGCTGAAGCTGAATCATTGGCTACTATTACCTCTAAAAAGATGATAAATTTTGTGACTAAAAATATCATTTGCAGGTATGGTGTGCCTCAGAAGATAATAACAGACAATGGTACTCAATTCGAAAGCGAAGAATTCCAGGAATTTTGCAGGCGATTCAAAATCCGAAAAAGCTTCTCAACAGTGGCTCATCCGCAAGCAAACGGGCAAGTGGAAGTAGTGAACAAAATCATCAAATCAACCATCAAAAAGCAACTTGAAAAAGCAAAAGGTGGTTGGGTTGATAAATTGCCACTAGAACTATAGGCATATAGGACTACCCACAAAACTGCGACTGGGCACACTCCATTCTCATTAGCATATGGATCAGAAGCAATGATTCCAGTGGAAATAGAGGTCCCCTCACACAGGAGAATTCATTTCAACCAAGCTGAAAATGAAAAGCTGCAACTTGAATCACTTGACTTGCTTTATGAAAGAAGAAAAGAAGCTGAACTCAGAGCTCAACAGCAAAGGATAGCCAGGCATTTCAATTCTAAAGTTAGTCAACCCAGCTTTGAAATTGGGGATCTATTCTTGAAAAGGATCATGACAGCAACAGGAGTGTTTGGGCCAAACTGGGAAGGGCCGTATGTCATAGGCCAAAAACTTCTTGATGACACTTTCAAACTCACAACTATCGAAGGAGATCCAATCCCGAGAGCCTGGAACAGCAACCACTTGCGTCCATATTTTACTTAAGAGCTATGCTTAAATTTGTAAAATAATTTTGGATGTATCATTCTTGTATTGTAAGCCATTGTAAAATCAGTGCGACTCAGCAATAAGAACTATAAAGTGGACGTAGGCCCAATTCTTGGCCGAACCACTATAAATCTTGTGTCTTCTATTACTATATAATGCTTGTCTCATTTCGATGTGCAAATATTTTAAATATATTGCTAAAATATCGATTTAATATTGCAGGCAATCAAGGTAAAGCTTACCTATTCAACACGTCGCAAACCCAAGCGATTCGCATAAATCACTCAACAAACAAATGTCAAGCCACAAAAATTCCAGAGTCAATTCCTACATAAGAAGTACTTCTCACAAACAGTTGGTGATTCCACCGAAGGGGCACCTTCCAAAAGTGAAGGTTCCAGGCCCTTGCTAACTGATCGAGATCGTTTGTGCAAACAAACATCCGATTAAGTAACTTGCGTCTGCCCCGTGGATTCACTTAATAAAGAAGTGCGCTTCTCTGGAAGAATCAAACGACCTGCAAAAGGAAGGAACATGTATTCAAAAGTGATAACAAGGGATCGCTGAGGAACAGATGATGAAAAGATATTGGCAAGCAGATAAAAAACAGCCAAAAAGGAATCTTGTCTCTCAACCAAAAAGGTTGGTGGAACCACCGAAGGGGCACCTTCCCAAAGTGAAGGCACCGGGCTCTTGTTGCTTAATTGTGATCATTTGTGCAAACAAACATCCAGTTAAGTGGCTTGCGTCCGCCCCGTGGAACCACTTAACTATGAGACGCAACCTTCCTGGCAAACAACTCAAAGCCCTCTCCGAAGGCACAATTTAAAGCCCTCCAACGAGGCACGCTGTAAAATGAAATGTTTTTCTCAACTAATAAGGTTAATGGAACCACCGAAGGGGCACCTTCCCAAAGGAAGACACCGGGCCCTTGCTAATTAATTGTGATCGTTTGTGCACGAACATCCAATTAAGAGGCTTGCGTCCGTCCCGTGGTCCATTTGACTGTGAGAAATAACTTTCAGGCAAACAAATAAAGCCCTCTTCAGAGGCACTCTTCTACTCTCATGGGAACGGTCTTCCCTAAAAAAGTCGAAGTGCAAAATAAAGCCCTCCAACGAGGCACGCTGTAAAATGAAATGTTTTTCTCAACCAAAAAGGTTGGTGGTACCACCGAAGGGGCACCTTCCCAAAGTGAAGGCACCGGGCCCTTGCTGCTTGATTATGATTGTCTGTGCAAACAAACATCCAATTAAGTGGCTTGCATCCGCCCCGTGGATCCATTTAACTGTGAGAAAACTTTTAGGCAAAACATGAAGCCCTCCTTGGAGGCACAAAGCCCTCTTTGGAGGCACAACTCTTTGGAGGAGCCCTCTTCGGAGGCAAAAGACATCTAACGAGGCAAAAGCCCTCTTCGGAGGCACAAGCCCTCTTCGGAGGCACAACTCTTCGGAGGAGCCCTCTTCGGAGGCACAAGCCCTCTCCCGAGGCACAAGCCCTCTCCCGAGGCACAACAGAAAAGCCCTCTCCCGAGGCACAACAAACAAGCCCTCTTCAGAGGCACATTCCTACCCTCAACTATGAAGTGCTAAATAAAGCCCTCTAACGAGGCATGTCCAAAAATAAAAGTTTTCTTCAAAAGTCCGCTTCACTACAAAAAGCAGTCCACTTCTCAGAAAATAAAAGTGGCCATCTCCAAAAGTTGAAGTGTGTTAACTCTTTCTAAAAATAAAAGAAAAAGAAGAACACTTCTCCGATACAAAGCATACTCTATTAAAAGCAGAATAATATTTCCTCAAAACGGAAGAATTATTCTCTAGAATAAGAGTACAAGTCTTTTCAGAATATTGCAATAAGCCGTGGTATGGGGGCATATAGCTATATTAATAAAAACAATGCTCAAACATCATACCACGAGCTTACTGCAATATCATATAAAAGAAATAAAGAAACTTGTGCAAAAACAAGGAATAAATGCATTCACAAATACACACAAGAGATTGTACAAGTAAAAAGTCATTTTTATTCCATACTATCAAATTTTTTGTACATGTATAGGTTTCAAAAAAGCGGGGGCCGGTACCCACACAATACCCGGTCGATACAAGCAAACGACAAAATAGCAAAACAAGAAAGATAGAACCAAAATCATTTCTTCTTCCTCACGCTGCCTTTAGAGCCTTCACCCAGCTTAATGATTAACTTCGCAGGTCGGGTCGGACGAGTTGCGGGAGAAGGAGAAAGAGATGCAACTAGGACTTCTTCTGCTTTCTCATCTTCAGCAGGAGCATCTTTCTTTTTCTTTGAAATCACGCGCTTCCCCTTCTTTTTTGAAGAAGATTCGCTGCCCGGAGTAATAAGTTCAGATAGCTTTGTGTCGTCGGTATAAGATTTCTCCGGGGACCTCTCGCCCTCCTCAAGTTCTTCTGCCTTCTGCTCTTGCAAAGCGGTCAGATCATCCAAGTCTCGAAGTACTTCTATTTGCTCCTCTTGCGACCCCGGTTGAGAAGCAGAAGGAGGAGTAACTTGAAGAGGTGGAGGAGCAGCAGCTAGGGGAGGCGAAGCTGGTATATCACTTGTTATTTTTGCTACAGAAGAAGAAAAGTTAAAAACATCAGTATTTCCTGCAAAGAGAGGAGATAGTGGCACGTCATAGCTTAAGTAATAGGCAAAAAGTTCATCGAGCTCATATGAAGCGAACGAGCAGTTCACTTGAGCCAGATCGAAATTGAAGTTATCTGGTGAACTTGGGTTGATCACTTCGATTTCGTAGTCCTGGGCCTCAGGGCTCTCTTGGGCCTCTTCTTCAGTGCGAACAGTTGGGGGCTCAGAAGTTGTGATTTCAGTTTCGGCTTTTGCGGCTTTTGCAGGAGACAGGGAATGAGAGCTAGAACCGACGATATCAGGATCGACCGAAGCCAAAGGACGAGTGGGGTCAGCCAAAGGTGCCTTCCCCGAATGCTCCCCTTCTGCCGCTTCGGCTCGCTTCCTGGCAAGCTGTTCTTTTCCTCTAGCCAAAGCAGCACGACTGTCGTCGTCCAAGTAACAAGCTTCCAAATCCTTCTCTACATAACCAGCATCTTTAAACATTTCAATTATTGCCTCCTACACTTCGGCCAGAGTAATTTCATATTTTGGGCCCAAGAACGAAAGACTTCCTTTCCTCAAGACGCTAAGAACGTAGAATTCGAATAAAGTGGAGCTGATGTTAGATTTAGTCGCCTCGTGTGCATGATCAGCTGCCTCTTTTTCAGAAATGGCATTATCACGTTCTTTTTCAGCTCTAGCAAGCCGGATCTTTAGCATCTCAATTTCCGCGTCTTGGGAGCTGACTTTTTCCCGCAACTGGACGGTGTCGTTGCGGTATTTTTCAACAACATGCTGTTCCGCTTCAAGTTTGATCTCGGCGTCTCTCTGAGCAGCATGTGCATCTCTCACTTGCTTTTGAAAAACCTCTTCCTTTTGAGAATGGGAAGCGGAAGAGGTAGCAAGGTCTTCCTTGAGTTTTTTAACTTCGGTTTCAAGATCCTCATTGTAGGTAGTGATGTTTTTCATTTCCACATCATGTTGATCAAGAGATTTCTGCCATTCAGACTTGTCATTTTCCATAGTCAGCATCGCCTCAAGGTTTGCACGATTGACTCTTTGAAGCTCGTCGACAAGTTTCTGCCAGCCAGACATCCTCTCAATATCGAGTTTGACAGCATCAAGGTTTCTTAACATAGCTTGCTTGTCAATCGGTACTAAGTCTAAGTCGAAACGCACTCCTTTTAAGCATCAGTTCGGGAATCGACTTTGGAGTGTAGGTGGAGGCTTTTCGACTTGATAGGGAGGCCTGTTAATGATTGTTTGGATGTCAGTTCTTTTGACGACAGGAGAACCGGGAGGAATGTCTAAAGAAATGGAAGCAGCGGGCACTTTAGGGACTTCAAAAGAAGACTTATCATCGAGTTTGGTCTGCTTGCTTGGCTCCTCGATTATATGTCCCTTTCCCCTGTCATCGTGGGATTTTCTTTTATGGGAATCGTCCTCTTTGAGAAGAGTCATGGCGATCGTCAGTTCTCCCATATCGCTCCTCGTAAGCTTGTCTCTCTCGAGCTTTTCTGACCGCTCGCTCCTCATCAGTTTCCCTAGGGGTAGGGAGATAGCGTCGGGGATCATAATAATCACGCCTTCCATAACTTCGAAAATCATCATAGTATGAACCACTTCGTCCCATCAGAGAATCTGAAAATGAAAAAGAGATAGAATTTATAAATCTCTAGAAAAAGGAATTTAAGTGCGAGTAACTGTTAAAAATCCTAAGTGTGTGTGGCGTGCAAACTACATGCGTCAAGCTACAAACCACTCTTCAGCCTAGGAGTGATGTCGGCTTTTACAATTGTGGTCAATTCTTGGGGTGATGGAAGTGGTCGTAAAACAGATGTTGCTTCGACCGATGGAGAAATAAGCTTAGGAGCAGTAATATCGTCTTTGAAGAGCTCTTGAGAAGTCACCAAAAAATCGCTTAACCCCCCGAAAATGTCGTCGCCATTATGCCCGGCCGAGTGGGTCACACCAGCAGTTACTTCTTTAGCATGTTCAGCACTTTCCATGGCAGAACTTTCTTTCTCCGTCCCCTCGTCAACTTCCATGGCGATCTTCCCAGGACATTGTTGAAGTTCCTCTTCCTCGATAACCAGGAAAGTTTAGACTTGCCAGAAAATTCTGCGCCCTCAGCAGAACTGGAGCATTTTATTAATGAAGCTTCTGCAACTAGTTCTTTCAACGCAAGTTCTTTTGCAGGAGCTGGGGCATCAGATGTTTTAGGTTGAGAAGCAGGGGCATAACCAAGCTGAAGGGATCGGGAAGAATGTAAAAGGCCAAATTGATGAAGGAACTCGTCTTTCAAAAGAAATTTGATACTCCTCTCTTCGGCGGCAACAGCGCTTAGCCTTTCAAAAGTTGGCTTGTGGCTAGAGTGTTTAGAAAGAAGAGGAAGTGTTGTAAAAGTAAAGGAAGAAGTTAGTACTTAACAACTCGGATCTTGAAAAGCTCAAGAACGGAAAGTACAGAGATAGGCAAGCTTACTTCCTACTCTCCAAATGGCGTAGAATCCCGGGGGATAGAAAACGAAGAAAAATTGATTCCAAAACCCGTGGGCGCTTTCAGGAAGATCAGCAATTAGTTTACGGTTCCTGGCGCTCCTCACAAGTACAATAGAAGGATGATCTTTATTCTTCCTAAACGTGCACAAATAACAAATCTCTTCAAAGCTTGGAAGACGGTCAAGTGTCCTCCTAAATAGTACACACAGTCCCATCAAGATGGCGTAGCCATTGGGATGCAACTGGAAAGGAGAGATAGTTAATCGGAGAAAGAGCTGTCGAAGGAAATCGTTAAAGGGAGGAATAGCTCCACTTGAGAACATCTGATGATTAACTGCGACAAAACCAAGAGGTGGCCTGTCAGCAATATCGTTTACCCCGGGAAGCAAAGCGTCTGCTTCAGCAATACCAAACTGAACACATAATTGACTGAACACCCGTTGATTCAAAGTGGTTGGAGTTCTTTCCGGGGGATTATCCAAGAGATTAGCTATTGGGAAGACCTCTCCAGCTTGTCCTACTATCTCTTCTTGTTGAGAAGTCATTCTATACAAGGAACTGGACATTCAAATATGAAGGTGCACATTTCCTAAAAGCATGTGAAGTGTTGTGCAAAGCTACTGAAATAACAAGTAAATAAAATAAAACTTGAAATAGTACTGATTGATACATGTAACAGCCCTAGATTTTTATATATACTTTATTTGACTTTATTATATTTTGAAAACTATTTTAAACTTTTTTTAATTCGAACATTTCATTTTTAAATATAAATGTTGATTATTATGTGAATATTAATTTCAAACTGGTATAAATTGAACATTTTCCTGAAAAAGGGATTTCTGGTCAAACTGGTCAAACTTTGATTTTTAAACCTTAAATTTAAATATTTAAATTCTTAAATTTTACCTTTTATTATGAAAATATATTTAATAACTTGAATACTGCTTTTCGTTTCGTTGAAAACGGATTTGAATTGTGAAAGTTATGTATATTTCAATTTTGAGTGCAATTTGATTTATTTAACAATTTTGTCTATTTTAAATTATATAAATTGCATTTTCTTTGTCATATTCTATTTTAATATGTGTTAATATGTTATTTTAGGTGTACTTTGTCTTTTAATATTTTTAAAGTGATAATAAAAATTTTCCAAAATTTATTGCATTTATTTTCTATTTTTAAAAGCTAGTTTCCATTTTCTGCTATTTTCCTCATTTAAATTATATTTAATTAAAAGTTATTGATTTATTTTTGTGAATGAATTTTTTTATGTTATTATCTTTATTTATAAATATTTTCTAAGTCCATATAAATCTTCCAAAGTTTATTCTGTTTATTTTCAAATTTTCTAGACTAGGTTTCATTTTGTACTATTTTCTTATTTTAATCATATATAATTAATATTTATTTATTTATATTTTGTATATTTGTTATATTTTCGAATTCTAACTGAAATTATATGTATTTTCAGATATTTAAACTTATAAAAAGAAAATATAGAAATTTGAAAGGTTTTGGTGACTTTTTATCTCCTAAGGCCTTTTATATTCCTACCGTTTCACATTTTAACCGTTTCTTTTCACTCAAATGGCCATACCTCTTCATTCTTTCAGCTGCCACCTTCATTTCACTTTCACATATATTCATTTTCTCATTCCTGAACAAAAAAATTTCGGCCATTGCCTTTGAGAAAAGTTTGGGTAAAATTTCTTTTTCTTTTCTTTTGTTTTACTTTTATTCTTCTTTGATTTGAGTTTTGCACTTGCTCTTCACCTCTATAGGTTCGGCCATGCTCCTCTCCATGACCTGCCGCCTCCACCACCACCTGATAACACCACCATCATCACCACTTCTCTGACCAAACCCCAAGCCATTCCTCCTTGTGGATTGATCCATCACCAAAATCCAACAAACTCCATAAAACTTGCCTAGACCGAACACATCATCCACATCCACCACTTCCACCACCCATGGCCGCCACCAACACCACCTCCACCACCTCCAGCACCACCTAAACTCTTGGCCACACCATCCCCTTGGCTGCTATAGTGAGGGCCGTGACCTATATGCCCTTGGCCGAGCCAAACTATGGCCTTAAACCCTTGTATATTGCTTTGTTAGTGTAGTTCCACCACCACCCACCTTTGCACCACCTTCTAGCATGTTAGGCCGACCCTTAGCAACCCAGACCTAAACCAAAAACATTGCTTTAGACCAGTAATACACTCATGGCCAAACTCATTGTGAGTTGGAGACAAGTGCAAAACAATTCCGCTTCGATTTGTGCAGTCTATTCTATCATTGTTTATCGTATTTGCATTTGAAACTTATGTATATTATTATTGTTTGTGTGACTTGTATTCAAGGGATTTGATACTTTGGCTCCTCCACTCTTATTTGAATCGTGTTATCGTGCTTGTTTGGATCTCATTCGTGCATTCGTCATTGTGTCTCCAGCACAAAACTGTGAGTTATTCTCACCAGACAATATGTACATACATAACTAGTGAATTGACCCCTTTTGAATCTGTAAAAAAATGCATTATCATGTTACACCTGCTATGTTATGATTTTATGATGTTCACCCATGCTTAAACACCTGTTATATTATATGTTACTGTTATATTATGCTGTTCTATTATTTTATCAGTTTATCATCACTGCAAGTTCCCTTTAGATTAGAATCACAATGGGTTGAAATGATACATACCCGAACGGACTTTAGAATAGGAGAAAATCATTATGGGCTGAAATGATAGGCCTGAATGATTTTCAATTATTTTTCATTTCCTTGGGATTGCGGGTTTGAAATGATCAAACCCGGGTTTTCTTTGTAAATTACGGGTTGAAATGATATATTACCCGTATCACTTTACCTAGACTAGAAATGAAATATAGACCCGTTGTTAAAATATGTTTTTATAAAAATCTTAAAAATATTTTTTTTTGAATGTAAATATTATAATATTTGATTTAAACTAAATAAAAAAATGATTTATGTAAGCATTATTGATTTTTTGAAAATTTATAAGTGAAATAAATTATTGGTAAAACTAGAAAATTTGAAATGTAAGTTCTTTTGGGAAATTTTAATTGGGTGATAATTGGAATTTAAATTAAATATGAAATGTGATAACTTCATGATAATTTGGATTAAAGTGAATTTAAATGATTTTTATATTATATTAATGATTTTGAATAAAGTTAAAATGTGAAATGAATGAATATTTAAGTTGAAATTTTGAAATATAACTAAAATTGGAAATTTGTAAATTTGGCTTAAAAGTGAATTTTAAGTTAAGTAAATAAAAATGGAATTAAGTTATATTTGGAAATTTAAACTTAACTGTTAAGCTAAAAATTTAATTATAATGAATTTAAAATTGAATGTTGGAATTTAATAAGTGAATTATTATTAAATATTGATTTTTGAATGGAAATTTAACTTTATAAAATCATGAATTTAAGAAAAATTAAATGATGATTATAAAAGTGAATTTATATGATTTTATAAGTTAAAAATGATTTAAATAAAAATATAATTGTTTGTGAACTTATATTGAATATTTGTAGTTAATTAACTGCATTCCTGAAATGCTATTAATTCAAATGTAAATGATAATACATCATTTGTAAATGCTATGGTTGATAATAACGAACTAAAAAGCTAATTTGGATTAAAGGTTATTATAGCATTTCTGTAAGCGCTATAATTGTTGAATTTAACTAAGTTTTCTTTAAAACTAATGTAACCCTATTCCAGCATTTTTAAATGCTGTCTTTTGTTAAATTGAACTGTTTTGAATATAACTTTCCGTAGCATTTTCTAAATGCTACGAAAAGTGAATTTTCATTGTTTTAATTAATTTAAGTGAACGAATGAACTTTGAAAAGTTAAATTTTTGGAAATTTAATAATTTAATTATTAAATATAATAGCTTCATTTTATGATTTAAAATGAAGTAATTTGTTTCGAAATATAAACTATTTTGAAATATGATATTTTGAAATGGATTTTTGAATGATATTGAATTTTGAAATGATATTTCATTTCGAAGTATAAAATACCATTTTGAAATTTAAACCACGGGATGTATTTAATTTATAGTTTAACCGATCCTTAAAGGATGGGCGATCCGAAGCATCCTTTGAGTTATTGTGCATTTCTCCTACAGTTCACTTGAGTTGGTTTACATTATATAAGTATATATTGTCCTGACTCGAGTGTTTTGTGTTTTACTTTACGCTCGGGTCAACCTGAGTATTTACAGCTTAGCTTTGGATTTCTTTTCTGGAGCTAGGAATCGCTGGAGATTCTGCTTGTCTAGTTATCCGTTCCTTTCAGTTCAGTTGTTCTATTCCAGTTCTGGTATTTATAAACTTCTATGTATTTGGGATTTCTATTGTATATGTTTTTAGAATGATATTATGTATTATGTTTTGAGAGTTTGTATATAGTAGCTTCATGAACTACTATGGTATTTTATTTCCGTTGCGAGTTATTCTGATATGTTCTGTGTCTGTGATTCTGTGTATTTGATTTCATTTGCTCCAAATTTAATTACAATCTGTTATTTTGAATTATTCAAGTCAGACATGTGTAGATTATTTCCGATTTGAATGGTCCAAAATAGTGGGTCATTATAATACACGTCAATTCAGGAAGTTTCAAGACTTGTTATTAGATCAAAGTTTAGTGTAGTATCAATGCAGATAACATTTAGCAATAAGCAGTTATAGCTGTATACATTTTGTGTTGATACTTCATTTAAATCAGTCGATTCGCATCACTTCATCTTTAATCAGATTCATACTGTTTTATTTAAGTAAAATATCATTTCTTTGACTTAATCCATCACTCGATGTGGGCAGTCGATGATGAGTATATTCGTCCCATTTGTCTGCAAATGTTATGTTTAACAGGTTGATTAGCATTAAAGTTAATATAATCTGTAAAGAAGTGCAATAAGTTCAGGCAGGACATCTCGGCAGTTCAAGTTGAGAATTCAAGTTAAATGCTGTAAATTTTTGCAAGTTGTCAAGCTCAAGCAACTTAACATAGGTCGAAGATTCCTTATGTCGTACTGTTTAAGTCAAAAAGTTCAGCAATGATATGTTCCTAAGAGTTAAAAAGTGCCTAAGACAAAGAGTCCAAGGCATGAAACTTCAGGTCAAGGCAGTGCAAATTTGTCTAAGTAATAGCTCGCTCAGGTGTAACCACAACCTATCTCTTCTGATTAGGTCGCCCACGACCTATCTCTTCTGTTAGGTCG
This sequence comes from Allium fistulosum, assembly GCA_030737815.1. Lineage (NCBI taxonomy): Eukaryota > Viridiplantae > Streptophyta > Magnoliopsida > Asparagales > Amaryllidaceae > Allium > Allium fistulosum. The sequence goes on along the minus strand of CM060908.1, from coordinate 404,448,414 downwards.
CCCATGACCTATCTCTTCTGTTAGGTCGCCCACAACCTATCTCTTCTGTTAGGTCGCCCACGACCTAAACTTCATATTGCAAAGAGTTAGGTCGCTGCAAAGAGTTAGATCGCTGATTTAAGGTCGCTGATTCGTTAGGTCGTTCGGCTTCCCTTAAGTCGCGAAGGGTACTTAGATTGATCGATTCACTAGGTCGCTCTTGAAGTAGCTCGGTGATATCGAGCTATCTCTCATCAAAAACCTAAGTCCTATTATCCAATCACCCTCTTCCACGCGTCCACCACCCTTTGCATCACTCAAAATACCACGGCGTAACCCGCCATCCACTAACCCGTTAACCTCATACCTCCTCGTCTTCTCCAAACACCTAAAACCCCATCGTCTCCTCCAAATTTCCAGAAAACGTTACTAACTCCACAAATTCAAATATAACTATGTGAAACCCTAAGCTGATCCATTCTCAAAGCAATCGTCAGCGATTCGACAAGAATCAGAGGGTGAATCGAAGTATAATTTTACGACATGGTAATGAAAATTGAATGAAGGAATTGATGGTAAATGCGGCGAATAGATGATCGGAATTACCTAAATTCACTGTTGGAATCGACGATTGGAGATAAAAAAGTGAAGATTTCATGTTAATCTGTGAGCTCGAATGCAGTAATGGCAGCACAGTGTAAGTAATAAAGTGATTAGGACGAAGCGAGTTAAGTAACTTATAGGCGGGAAAAATAGAATTCGAATCGGCCTAAAGCGACCTAACGGCTTCAACGACTTACGACCTAACGGCTCCAGCGACTCACGACTTAGCAACTCAGAGGGCACGAGTTAAAAAGTGTCGAAGCACATGACCTAGTCCCTAGGCATATACTTCGAGGGGCAAGTGTTAACACTACTTTTTCAACGACCTAGCATTCAGCGGTCTACGACTTACCGACTTAAAGGACTCAAGCGACCTAAGCAACTCAAGGACTCAACGACCTAACAACTTAGCGAGCTAAGAGACTCATTGGCTCAGCGATGTACAAGCTAGTGACCTAGCGACCTAGCGACCTAGCGATTCAAGAGAAGGGAACGACTTAGCATGATCCGAGGTAAAGCCACACGATCTATCTCTTCCATTAGGTCGCTCACGACCTAAATCTTGCCGAGATAAACCCTGAGTTCACAACATTAGGTCGCTCACACTCAGTATCTCACCCAGAAGGGCTCCACTAAGTCGCCAACGACTTAAGCTAACTCGAGAAGACCCTTAGGTCGCTCACGACCTAAGACCCAATGACCTACGACCTATCACCAGAATTTCCCTATAAATACCCCGCCAACTCCACATTCAAAGGGGACTTTTTTCCAGACTTTGAAGCGTCGAAACTTTGCTGCATTCACGACTTCTAAAACAACTCTACTACCAAAAAACATTCCAAACTACCTAAAGGAAAGATCAACTACATTCAAGATGAATTCTAAGATCTCTTTCGCATCGTAGTGCAAATTACTTGTATCGATTGTTGTGTAATCGAAGGAATTCTTGTAAAGCTTGTAATCGAACTTGTGATAAAGAAGATAAAGTGGACGTAGGCTTAATTTTTAGCCGAACCACTATAAAACTGCTGTCTCTTTACTTTTCTGCTATTTTCTGCTTATTTTTAGTTCCCGTACCAACGGGTGGTGCTTTCACTTTACCAATACTCACACCGGGGTGTTAGCGTTCGATTTTTACGTTAACAACAGCCATGTCCATTCGTGAAAGGTTATGATGAATAGACACTTCTTTTGAAATTCAAATTTTTGGTTCTAACTAACACTGTCGACATGGGGTACTAGGGCATGTCGACATCCCAAAGGAAATTTTGATGTTTTGTTTTTCTTTGAAAATAACCTTTATCTTATATTAAAACTATTTTAAACTTTATAAATATACTTGACTATAGATAATATACATAGATAAATATAGAGAATAATATATATATAATTTTACTATAATTTTATATTTAAATCTTAAGTATAAATATATTATAATTAAAAGATAGTTTAAAACAAACGAAGTTAAAAACAAGAATATTTTAAGGCTAAAGCATCTTTTTTAAAATCATTTGAAAAGATAATTTTTAAGGCTAAAACATTTTGAAAAGTAGTTTTGAAAATCATTCTGAAGTAGTTTTGAAAATCATTTTAAAGTAGTTTTGCAAGCTTCTTCCTGCAGAATATCTCATCATATCAAGACTCGAGAACTTGTACAAAACCAGGATGTTCGTGGGTTTGTAAGCCACTTGTCGTAGGTTTGTAAGCTACTTGTCGTGGGTTTGTAAGCCACTAAAAAGGTAGAAATGGGTTCCATCCCAAAAGAAAAATGGAGTGAAGATTTCAGTGCTATTATGAAGTTTTAACATAATTCTAGACTCAATACTTATCTTGAAGTCTTGAACTCTTGATAATCTTGATACTCATGAGTCTTCAATCTTGATATCTTGAATCTCTATACTGTACAGTCTTCATTCTTTGTACCTGCATGGTTAAATCCTACATATACATATATATCTAAACTATAATGTTAGTATTTGTATTTTATAATCTCATTCTAAGGTTGTTGTCATCAAAACCTTCATCTCAAGGACTAACAATCTCCCCCTTTTTGATGATGACAACCTTTGTTTATTAAATATTACTTCTATCCTAATAACTTCCCCTAAATCTAATAACTCCCCCTTAATCTATGCCTAACTCTCCTATTTTATATTTCTCCCCCTTTGTCATCAACAAAAACAAACTAACTCCAAACTATATAACTCCCCCTCATTCTTGTACTCAAGTACCTACATTAATAAACTATATAATAGAGTATACTTAGAAATAACTATACTTATAGACATGATATTCAAATAACAATTATAAATATATCAATGTATATTTATACATTCATCAATCTAAACCAAGTGTTAATCAAATCAGTCAAAACAAACAATTTTAATAAAAGCAATCAATTCAAACAAAGTAATAAAGCAATCAAATTAAACGTTACGAGGAACTTCCACCCATCCTTCTTCTCCGAAAATAGGGTCTGCTTTGATGGCATCCCAATTTTCATCATCATTTGTGAGAGAGACAGGAGGGTGTGCTTCGTTATCATCCTTGTGCAGAGAAGAAATCATCCATCGAATTGCCTCGAAATGCCTTTCTTGTTCCTTGATCATCTGCATTTGACTCAATTCTAAGTGTCGTTGGTTATGAAGAATGAACGAGAGAATATTCTTGAATGAATTAAGAGTTTCTTCAAGATTCTCGGATAAGTTATGAATTGGATTAGTCATTTTTGAAATTGTGAGAAGAATGAGAGATAGAATAGATAAGAAATAATATTCAATAATGAATTCTGGAAGAAATGGGTATATATATGTGTAGAAATTCGTTTGAAATGAATAGACACGTGGTAGTTATTCAAATTTCAAATTCAAAATGAAGTGTCATTTCTGACCAGTACATGTCGACATGGTCAAAGGGGGGATGTCGACATGAGGCAGTGAAATTTGATGGTGATTTTTATTTTGTGAATAATTGTATATATATATTTCTATAATATACTAACATTTATTCAACATTTAAGATAAGCTAGATAACAGAAAGGAAATTCAATTTCATTGCATAGAAGAGTGATACAATGATTAATCATAAACAACTACATAAACACTCAAATTAAAACAAACTTAAACTAATTCGACATGATATGAAAATATAGAACTAGTTAGAGGATGATGAAGATGAAGATAATCCAAGTTTCTTGCTGACTTTAGAGAAAAACTTGTTCGTCTTGGATGATATATTGTCCAACTTCTTACTAACGGATCTTTTAAGAACCCGTTGATTCTCAACAATAATCTTTTGGTTTTTGAGAAGGGTTTTGTTGGTAGGATTGAAGGGATATTCAATACTTTCTAGGGATGTTTAATCTTCTTCTTCTTCTATTTCCATTTCATACCCTTCTTCTTCTTCTTCTTCTTCCTCTTCCATTTCCTCATTAGCCAAACGCTCTTCTTTTTCGGCAGGACTCTCATAAGGTTGAAAAACATATAGGATTTTCATGAGAGAAATATTTGAAATATTAAAAACTTTTCTTGAAATAAATTCTTCTCCTTTTAGATTTACTCCAAAATAGTTGAAAATCCGAGTAAGGTAGATTCCATGATATAAAGTGTTTTCTCCCATTTCAAAATTTTTAGGACGAAGTTCATCCAAAATAACTTGCGCCCAATTGATATCATAATTTCCGAAAATAGCAGCTTTGCAAACTTTTGAGGTAGGATTGTAAAATTCCCCGATCTTGGGGTCAAAGTATGTTGTAAAAGAAGGTTTACAATTCTTTCTTTTGGACGAAAGTTTTGGTTTTTAAATTCAAAGTTTTCATCTCCTTCAAAAATATGATGAAATGTCTCACGATCATGTTCATCGATTTTAAAGCTAGAAAAATCCATTCCTGTATTCTTGCAATTGAGAATGGTACCCAAAAGATCACAATTTAAAACAATTCTAGTGCCTTTGACACTACTCTAAATTTCATCATCATTCCCTTCATAAAATTCTCGATTAAGATTTGCATAGAAAATTTTGACAAGATTTGGATAACAAATAAAATCATTTTGAGAAGCATCGACAAGACTAAGAATATGATTGTTTGCAAAAAGAGTATCAATTTCATAAGAAGCAAAATCTTGAAAAATAGTAAACTTTCCGGGGTGGACTTTTCCATAATTAGCATAATTGATGTATGCTTTTATGGCCTCCGGATTATTGAGGAGTTGCTCTTTCAAGTTTCTGGAAGGTCTCATGGTGGAGGGGTTGCTTGAAGAAGCCATTAAAGTAGAGAGTAGAGAGCTTAAAGTTTTGAAGAGTGAGTTTGAATTTGAAAATGAAAGTGAAAAGTTGTGATAAAAGATAGTGAATAAATAGATTTTTGAAAGACATGTTCTCTGGTCAAAAGATGCCTTTTCAGAGTATTGAATGAAGTGAAAAGGTGGAGGGAAATTCAAGCATTTGAATTCAAATTTTGAATTTCAAATTCAGGTACCTATGTCGACATCAGGGTATGGACCATGTCGACATATGCCTGTGAATTTTTATGATTTATTTTTCCTAAGTATTCTAATATATATATACTTATTATTTTAATGTCTATATATATATATATATTTGGAATATTATTAGAATTATAGTATATTCCAGAAAATATTATTATATTATTAAAAATAATAAAAATAAAATAATAATAAAATAAAATTTAAAATTCAATCAACACATCAATTCAAAATCAATCAATCAAACAATCAATCATCTAATTCTAAGCATGCAATTTCAATCAATTGTATTGTAAACGTGTACCTTTTTCTGAGTCCGTTTCCTTGAATTTGTTGAAGTCGTGAACTGCCGTGAAACACAAATTTGAGTTATCTGTCTTATGATCATCATCGCTTGAGGACGAGTCTGAGTCATCTAGAGTAGCAGTAAATGCAGGCTTCCGTTTCTTTACTGATTCATTGTTTATAGGACGATTCTGCCTTTTTGGATACAGACAGTCTCTTTTGATATGGCCTGGTTCATCACAGTTGAAACATTTGACATTGTTTGGCACTGCATTCTGATTTCCAGAATTCTTATAGTTGTTTCTCTTGAGATTATTCATCTTTCTGTATTTCAGGAATTTCCAAAAATTCCTGGTCATAAATGCTATCTCTGCATCATTATCACTGTTTGAGTCTGATCCGTCAGTTAATGCATTGAATGCCATTGATTTCTTTTCAGATGCTTTGCTTTCTCCTCTCCCGATCATTTGGACTTCAAACGACATTAGATTTTCAATCAATTCTTCTATCTTTAAGGTACTAATGTCATTTGCCTCATCAATTGCTAGTGTCTTTTGATCCCATTCTGGAGTGAGAGAATTTAAAATTTTTCGGACTTGATCTTCTTCTGAAAATTCCTTTCCCAAAGATATTAAAGAATGCACAATATCCTGAAATCGACTATACATATCTGAAATAGACTCATTAGTATTCATTTTAAATAACTGAAACTGATTTGTGAGCATGGAAATTTTGGTCTGTTTAACTTTGCTTGTTCCTTCATGAGTCACTTGCAAAGTTTTCCAGATTTCACATGCAGACTTACAAACTGACACTCTATTAAATTCATTCCTATCAAGTGAACAAAACATAATATTCATTGCTTTAGAATTATTTTGTGCAACAGTCTTTTGCTCGGTAGTCCACTGTGCAAAATTAGTTGTGGGTTCAGAATATTCAGTTTGTGTGATATTCCAAGTATCTAATCCTATAGATTGTAAATATATTTTCATCCTACATGCCCAATATGCATAGTTACTGCCATTAAAAAGTGGTGGTCTGGCAGTATACTGGCCTTCTACAAAAGAACTAGTGATAGGGATACTAGTGTTAATAACAGTACCAGTGTTGGTAGCCATTTTGAAAACTTTTCAAAAATCAGATTATGAAACTTTTGAAAACCTTGCTCTGATACCAAATGTGAGGAATGCGGATTACGGATCTTAAGGCTGAATAACACTAGAGGGGGGTGAATAATGTTTATAAGAAATTACTAAATCTTTTTAAGATTATGTTAATTTGAACGCAAATGTATGCAATATTCAGACACATATATAATCACAGAAACAAACACAGATGCAGAAATAAAGTAAATGCAGTAAAAGAAAGAACACACCGGATTTTATACTGGTTTGGAGTTACCCTACATCCAGTCCCGCATAACTAAGTACGGATTTCCTTTCAAAAGCAATTCAACAATTACAACCCTCGGTTTCAAGGCTACGAGGTACACCCTCCAGAATCACAATCCTTTGGATAGAGATACTTGATTTCTGGGGCAACAAGTTCACCCAATTGATTTCCAAGGCTACAATCACACCTTTTCTCGCTTGATTGATTTTCAAGGCTACGATCACACCTTTTCTCGCTAGATAGATTACAAAGAAGCCTATAACTCTGAATAGCACTTGGATCTTGTTGAGATAGTGAGAATCAAACCAGAGATAATCTAGTAAGATTTAATGTTGATTTCGGTAGAGTAATGATAGGATTTTGAATAAGAAAATGTGGAAGAAGAAGAGAAATGAAAAACCAGAAAATCTAATATAAAATTCGTTGAAACCAACCACTATTTATAGAAGAACAACAACCATGTCCATTCGTGAAAGGTTATGACGAATATACACTTCTTTTGAAATTCAAATTTTTGGTTCTAACTGACACTATGTCGACATGGGATACTAGGGCATGTCGACATCCCAAAGGAAATTTTGATGTTTTGTTTTTCTTTGAAAATAACCTTTATCTTATATTAAAACTATTTTAAACTTTATAAATATACTTGACTATAGATAAAATACATAGATAAATATAGAGAATAATATATATATAATTTTACTATAATTTTATATTTAAATCTTAAGTATAAATATATTATAATTAAAAGATAGTTTAAAACAAACGAAGTTAAAAACAAGAATATTTTAAGGCTAAAACATCCTTTTGAAAATCATTTGAAAAGATAATTTCTAAGGCTAAAATATTTTTGAAAATCAATTTTGAAAATTATTCTGAAGTAGATTTGAAAATCATTTTGAAGTAGTTTTGCAAGCTTCTTCCTGCAGAATATCTCATCATATCAGGACTCGAGAACTTGTACAAAACCAGGATGTTCGTGGGTTTGTAAGCCACTTGTCGTAGGTTTGTAAGCTACTTATCGTGGGTTTGTAAGCAACTAAAAAGGTAGAAATGGGTTCCATCCCAAAAGAAAAATGGAGTGAAGATTTCAGTGCTATTATGAAGTTTTAACATAATTCTAGACTCAATGCTTATCTTGAAGTCTCGAACTCTTGATAATCTTGATACTCATGAGTCTTCAACCTTGATATCTTGAATCTCTATACTGTACGGTCTTCATTCTTTGTACCTACATGGTTAAATCCTGCACATACGTATATATCTAAGCTATAATGTTAGTATTTATATTTTATAATCTTATTCTAAGGTTGTTGTCATCAAAACCATCATCTCAAGGACTAACAATGTTCTCTTAAAGAATAAATATGGAGAATACTATAGTTTACGTGATGCATTGAGAAATTCTATATATTAATTGATAAGCATTCATTTTACTATTGTTTTAGCTATCGCTACTTTACAAACATAAGAACTCTAAAATTATTTTTCATTCAAAAATGATGTTAAGCTACGTAGTAATTTTATAAGATAAGAAGTAATACACACACATACACACATACCCCTGTCATATGAAACTCATCACCATTGCATATATATACAAAAATCATGGTATATCTAATGATCTGCCATTTGGGATTGTGAATATGGTTTATGATCAATTAATAAAGGATATGTCAATCTTATTGCTTCTTTGAAGTTAATTTTGTTATAATATGGTTAGAATAAATTCTTACCATAGTTTTAAAGTCTTGACATAGAACACTGTAAACAAAAGAAAATAAAATTAAACCATTATTCAGGGAATAATCCATTTCATCATCTTACGTTTATGTGTGTTTATCTAGCTACTAGAATTGAGTATGATATATTTTTATTTACTTAATTTACTAAAGTGTATGATTTAAAGTTTACAAACAGTAATATAAGGATATTTTACAAGTTTAATTTGAAATCAAATTAGATAGAGAATCAATTGTCAACTCTCTTTAATTTAATCCAACATAAATTAAATAAATGATTGTACATTTATTCTCTAATTAATTATCTTCATTGAAAATTCAAAGAAATTAACTGAAATTTGCTACGATTTAAATTGTTATCTACTTTCAAATTTTAAATCAAACTTAAAACTTATCACATATAAAATGTAAACTAAATATAACAAATGTGTTAGAACCTCCATTCTATGGTTTCAATGACAACAACTATATAATCACATATATTATATATATTATCAAGATTACAGGTATATACTACAAGAGATCTCCGTGCTCCAAGATATCGGGACTCGAAGACAAACATAGATTTATGGACCATAATATGATTAGTAAGTTTATATTAGTGTATTAAGAGTCTTAGATAAACATTGTAAGGTCTTCTTGAGTATATATGTACACATGAATTCGTATACACAAAATTGGCACCGAAAAACATTTAAAATCTGGAAATGCCAACCACAGACGTTTGTGGAAAATCCACAGACGTCTGTGAGAAGGTTCGGGAATTTTATTCTTGAATCCACAAACGTCTTTGGTTTTTCCATAGACATCTGTCTGGCAACTGCTATATTCTGAATGGTTGCTTCTTTTCAGATTGAATAATCTCATCTCTTCTTCAAAGGTTGCAGCCATTAAATCGAATAGAGTTTATCTAACAGTAACAACTCCTCATCTTCATCTCTTTAATCCTATAAATACTTCAAAGATTGAGATTTACAAATTAACTCTTCTCTTGATTTCTTATTACTCTCAGTTTATATATTTGTGCATCTCTTGCTTACATATTTTCAATTTATCATAACCAAAATATCATTTTGGTTAAATCAATATCAAGTCATTTCAAATTGAAAGGCGTTCAAATCTTGAAGTTAAGTTTTGATCTCTCCAGATCATAAATCGTAAATATATATTAATTCCATCAGCTCGATCACCAACGAGGGGATCCAACGTTTATGGCAAGTCCATCCGCTCACTCCTCAATAAGGGGACTTGCTATTCTATATTGGCCTATCCACTCACTCTTTGACGAGGGGACCTATATTTCATATTTCGTCACCCCGCCTTTTCAATCGAGGAAACTATAATTTATCAGTTTATCTATCAAATGTAAGAGTTAACTATGTTCCTATAGTATCTTGTAGCAATATCAAAATCAAACATCATATTCAAATGATTTCGTATCCAAATATCAGCCAACTGATCATTTATAGACTTCAAATCTAAATGCATCAAGCAGTAATCTAAGCATATTATCTAATCAATCATTATTCCCAGACTTTAAATCAGCACTTTCCTAAGGGACCAATCGAGAACTTGTATATGTGTAAGTCAGAGTAATACTTCATAGTTTATTTAATGCAAAATAAAATGTTGAAAAAACCTAATTCCTATCCATCCCGATTATGGGATGGCCATGCCCGATCCAAATCTTTGGCTGCAACAGGGTATATCCTTTAATGTTGGTGGTCACTCCTTTTGCACCACTATGGTATGTGCTACTATATCTAATTTCTCACATATTGTTGCAATCAGTTACTCTGAACCTACTCTTCTATCAAATCTCCCAAATGTTTGCATTCGTTTATCTAATGCCTAACCAACTAATGGAATAAGTAGTATTTTCCAAATTTTCTATTCCATTCCATGGGCTCACTCTTAGCAAGTTTCCTATATCTGCCCAATAATATCAAGATAGATCCTCTCTGGGGTGTCAGTCAAATTGATGTAAGAGAAGAACTTCGATTCCCTCTTTGGTTGCTTCAAGGCTCTAAAGTCATCATCAGCTTTTCTTTTTCTTTTATCCTTTTCAGATGCTACCTTGAATGGTCCTTTATCCTCCACGGCGTTCACTTCAGCATTCTTGGTTTCAATGTCCTCCTGACCCAAGTATCGCTTTGCCTGATAATAGAAATCTACAAGATCCACTAGCGAATCCCTTTTCAAAGCCTTCTTAAATTCAGTTTATTTTCAACTTCGGCAACCACTACTATAAGAATGATCGATGGGCCTTGTTTATGAACTACATCAGTTACTACATTAAATCAAGTCAAGTGACTTTGTAATGTCTCATTCCCCCTCCACTTCACATTCGTATGCGTCATCTCATTCCTTATTGAACTATATGAACTCTGAATGGCTCATAAACTTGTCCACTAACTCAGTCCATATTCTAATGGATCCATTATCCAGTTGGCAAATCCACGGTGAGGCAAAATTAGTCAAAAATAATAGGAAGCACCGTCCTATCACTTTTTCTGAAATTCCTAACATCCATATGTGTTAGATGTATCCTATCAAATGGATTGTAGGGTCAGTCCATCCATCATACGGTTCTAAGGTAAATGGCTTAAAATATGGTGGATTCCTAGGGTATCAGTTGTTTATGGTGAAAGGATTCTGATTCACGTCCTCCATATCTTGATCTGGAGCTCCACCTTGATGTACCCATTTTATTCAACTGAATGATCATCTGGATTTGGTTGAAATTTCTTGGGCACCACATGTTTTTGGTTAAAGCTTCCTCATGCCCCCGTTCCCACGAGCACCTTCAGGTTCTCTTCCATGCTGCTGCAAGTTTGCATTCCGATCCTTATTTTTGGCTCCAGCATTGTCCATCCCAAGCACCCTTGCTTGCTTAATATCAAAATCGATGCCAACCCCTTGCCTAGCTTGATAGGTACCGACCAGTCTAGATTAGTTGGTACCAATTGTTTGTGCGGGGTTAGAGTTGGTCTATACCGGTTCATCTTCCAAATCCAAACTCCTGTTCCATCGTTCTTATTTTCTAACCTCCTCTAATCTTGGTTTCTAGATAATTTGGCCGCTCTTTGATGCTCCATCTATTGGAAGAATCCAATCAACATCTCCTTATGGCAAGCTACCAATCTCATTGGCATCTCCGTTACTGTCCCTTCCATCTCCTCTATGGTCACATAGATAAAAGGTGGATTTGAACTAGATGACAACTCCAGTTACCCCCTTTCTCTGGTTAACTCCCTTTAGCTAAAGCTTTCCTTGTAGATGGCATCTTCATCTTTAACAATCTCAGATCTCATGCTGTAATCAAGGAAAGCACCAAAAATGTTGCTCAAAAAATTAGTACAACACCTTAATATCAATCAAAATAAATTAATCAAATGGAAAATGAGAGAAATCAAAGAAAGAAAGAACAAAACAAACTCTTTTATAATGGTTCAGCGAAATCTCCGGCCTACATCCACTTAATCATTTTTATCGATGAACTCTCTTTGGAATACACCATTAACAATCAATTTTGGGTTACAATCAAGTAAATCTACATTTTCTCAAAGTCTCTTGAGATAGAAGAAGAAAATCCCAAAAATGTCCTCTCCTGGTTGGAGTTAGGCTTCTCTTCATAGACGAAATCCAACACGAAAATCACCATACTAGGATTGAACTGGAAATTATCTTCATATCCACAGTTCTTGCATAAAGACCAGGGTCAAGATGCACGTTCTGTATGAAACTCCAATCGATCGGTCTCGACCTATACTGGTCGATATTGACCGATTTTTATGTCTTAAAACCCCTCTTTTTCTTCATATTTGAAGTCCCCCTATTAATTGTGCATGCTTTCCAAGGATTCTAGATCGGTACCGACTAGATTCTCGATGATTTCCAAGCTTCCTAGTCCATTCCTTCATTACTCTATATTCCAATTACTCTGACCTAAGTCTTTCCTAAGACCGTGGAAAATTTGCTGGAAAAAACTAAGGAGACGGTTCTATATTGAAGTGCTTCACTTCCAATGCTTCACTTAGTCCCAACTGTAGTCGCTCGATGGATCACCATGCCATGATTTAACTATAATCAACGTGGAGTATTCACATTTAAGTTCCACAATCTCAAGTTGTGGGAATTATGTAACATTGTTACATTAAGATTTCCTGTTTGACCTAGTTGTTATCAACCGACAAGAAACTCTCGGACAAGTTATTCCATAGTTATCCAATAACTTGTAGCATCCCGCTACTGTTTTAACTTATAATAATAAATTTTGTAAAAAAATCATTATGGATATAGAATAAAATTTGGAGTAAAACGCCACGAGCGAAATTGTAATCGGAGAACAAATTACGGTAGGACAATATCGCGGTTAAGGGTATGAAGAGTATTTGAGGGTATAAAATTATTTATTGAAAAAATAAAATAAAAGGCTTTAATTTAATTGGACAGATGTTTCCATGCTTATCTATTTCATCATTATATTTTAACCTATTTGATTACTTAAACCTAAAGTCTCAGAATATAACCTATATAAACCACTGCCCTATTCATTTTTCTTCCTCTTGAAAATCTGAAGCCTATAACATACGCATCTTCCTCCTACTTCATCTTGATAGATCCAAGTTTTTGTTTCCTCGGCAAAATCAAAGTGGGTATATTTCTTTTCTTCTTTGTTTGTTACTATAAATATACCGTAGTTGCATTTTCTTCTATTTATATATATATATATATTAATATCAGTACAGATATGTTGTTGTTTCTCGTCCTCGGTACGTTCAACATTTTAGACGCATTGTTTTTTTAATATTGTTTCGCAACATCAGTTCAATTTTTTTTTGATATGTAACTTAGTTGAATAGGAACTGGAAAGCAAAGAGAGCATAATACAAAGTAAGTTTAGTATGTGAGCATACTTACCATTTTTGTGAATATATTTCAGTTCCATTATTTCTGATATAACTAAAATAGTTTAGGTGTATCACTCTACTAATGAAAATATTAGTTACACTTACACTTATGTAAATTGATACATATATTACGTGAGTTGCATGTATTAAGAATATGTTTTCATATTTATAAACTTACCTAGGCATGTGCATGTATTAAGTATAAGCTTTCATATTTATAAACTTACACAGGCATAGACATGTTTATAAACTAACGTAGGCATAGGAATGTATTAATAGAAATGAGATTTCTTTTTAAATGTGTCCATATATTTACCCTTTGAGCTACCAATTTTCAATAAGATATAACTCAAAATCTATAGTGAATTTAAGCATGCAACCAAAAGGTAATATGTAGAGGAAAGTGGGATGAACAAATTGACTAGCTTTCGCCTGACCGATGGACCCCATGGTGATCAGAAATGACATCGTTATGTCCACCTCTGTATGGTGAATAGGAGCATTACAAGCAAAATGGAAGGTACCAGCAGGACCGTATTGCATAGCTGAACATGACGATGTACTCGGTTCGGTCGTCGAAAGCGTGTGGAGGTGTGATCATGACCAAAGTGAGCTAGAGTAAAATAAAATAATAACGTGTAAGCTTGCATTCATACACATGCATTCATGAATATGCACATGTATTCATGCACAGTAGTGAAAAATGAAAAAAAAGAAAGGATGAAGTGGCATGGGAGATGGTGTGGTTCTAGGCATTTGTGCGTGAAAAATTTAAAGAAAAAAAACTAGGAAGAATATTACTCACGTGTGCATTAACTTGTTTTTTTTACATGCATAAGTCCATTCATTTCAATATGTATAGAATGCATTTATGCATTCATATTAGTAAAAGTATGGAATACGTGGGTATAAATGTAACTAAGGCATGCAAAATCCTGAAGCATTTTATAGCTTGGTTACTAATAATTAGAGAATATTTTATATTTAAATTTTACAAGCTAAATTTACAATTGAACTTTTGTATAATTACTGGGAATAAATATACCATTGGCAGTAAACGCATGTCTGCATGTTTGAGAAAAAAAAAAGAGTTTTAGAGTACAACATTACGCAATATTCCGTCCGCGTTTGGACCACGAACGATGAAATAAAAATATGATCATGCACCACAACGTTACGCGATCACAAAACAACAATAAAATATACCAGTTAACTTATTCTGTAAAATTTCAAAATAACCGACGTTTGGCGCAAAACGCGTCAACCGAAAATATTTTATTTTCCAAATTTAAAATTATGGAAAAATTCTATAAATTAAATTAAAATGACGTCATCAAAAATCTAGCCTAAATTTGAAACGTACATTTTATTATAATTTAAATTCAAATCTGGTGAAATTCTTCCAAGTCATGTTTACATGTTAAATTTATGAATGTTCATTATATATTTGATGTTATATACTGCAAGTCAATGCTATGTTGCACAAACACGATATCTATATGTGATATAAAATAGAACACGATACCATTTTGGGGATAAATGGTATATTGGGAAGTTAAATATAAAAGAATTTGAATGAATTTAACCGATGAAGTAAAGGAGAAGAGATGAGATTACTAGATGCTAGAATCTATCCTAGTAGACAGATTCGGGGTCGCTCCCTGAATCGTGATGACCTGGTACCTCGTCACTTATTGTCCAAACGATCTGTTGCACGGACACAACCACGGTGACAGCCGCGGTGCAAACGGAAAACGAGGAAGAATCGAGAGTAATCTCATTGATGGATATGTGGTGAAACAAAGATGAAGATTACATCACAACGGGGTGAGCCCCAATGGTGAACAGGAGAAGATAGTGCAACGTATAGATCGTGTAGGGGAACCCACAATTTCCGATCGAATGATATATGGATGAAAAAGGCCACGATATTGGTTCGGTACATAGTCTAGTAAGAGTGAATAATGAATAGGATTCACTAGTAATTCCAGACCTCATATATGAATAACTTAAGTAGTGAAAAGTCTATTGAATAATGATTGCAACTTATAAATGTATAGGATGTGATATCTCGGTTGATTAGAGTTGCAGCTGTGATTCAATTTAAATAGTGCTGTGACACGTGTATTTAAGCTGAAATAATTCAATGGGATGTAGGCGGGTGTAGATTATGGAGTGTGTGACATATCTATTTCTTTTAATATAACATATATAACCCGACTCCACACATTTATATGAATCATTGTTACACTATTATACTCACAGCTAGATTTATAGCATGACTCGAGGTTTTGTTTTGTGACAACTCCTCGGGTCAGACCGAGGTGTTGCAGGATGATCTCCTTCTCGCATTTTGAAGTGACCTCCTATGACATTATAATGGAGGGAGACTGGAACACCGTGTACAAATTTAAGATAGTGATAGACCTAGAGCTTGATGGACGCACATTCGCTACTGGTGTCAAGGGTACGATTAGAGTTATCTGGCGAGACAACATTAGAGAAACACATCTTGAGTCCGTTGAGTTATATTAGTTATGTTAGTTATTTGTGCATAGTCTGATGATATGTAGTTTGTATATATTTGACTGAGTACGGTTAGGACATCATTTTTTTGTGATGGTTGTAAATATATAATGGTACTCTGATGTCTGGTTGTACAAATATTATGTTATGTGTGTGTATATATATATATATTTTTGGTCCGCTGTTTTGTGAAACCATTATATCTTGTGTTCTTGATATGTGATTTAGATACAAATTCTTTGAACTCGTGTATACTACATCGAGTCGAGATGAGATACGTATCATTTCAGAGATGTACAGGTATTTTAAATGTATCCGTGTTGACCCAAAGTAGTGTATATGAGAGATCGCTCCTTCCGTGCCCATTGATCCGAGTTATCGGACAGAAAACTCCCTCTGATATTTTGGTCACTAGAGCCAGGGCATCACAGCGTGGTATCAGAGCGAGGATTCAAAATAATTTGTATAAATTAGTAATCAAAACACATTTGACTATAAGGGAATCGGACTTAGTTTGTTACCCAGTCAGTAAAACCCACGAGAATTGGGATTAACTCGTATAGGTGATAGACAAATCTAATAGATGTTTTAAAGGGAAAACATTGGGATAATACTCGATACGTATTTGTATTACATACGTAATTGTTAGTGAAATTTTATTATATAATAAAATGATAAATGTTCTTTATCAGAAAATGGTAGGACCAGGTAGACCCAGAACATGCTCGACAGTTGAGTCACCAAATGGTCAACTAAGAAATCAAAATGTACTTTTAACTATGGATCAATGGGTCAAAGTCATGAGGCATGTTCAAGATATGGGCATGTTCAAAGACAATAATCAAAATACCGGAACAGAGTTTACCAAGCTCTGCAAAGACAACTCAAGTCTAGGTGGTAAACCATTCTTGGGAAATGAAGGCATAATGGGAGTTCATGCATGGCTGAGAACATGCAAAAGAATCTTCGAAGATCTATATCTCTCCGATCAGGACAAGAGAAGGTTAGCATCTCGATAGTTACAAGGAGGTGCCTTAGATTGGTATGAAGCCATAACTGCTGCAACTCCAGAGGAAGACATATCTTGGCAAGAATTCAAAGATATTTTCAAAGCCCATTTTCTACCTGAAGCAGAGAGAGCAGCACTGCTTCGGAAATTTATTGATCTTACTCAGAAAAATTTATCTGTAACTGAGTATGTCAATGAGTTTAATGCACTATCGAAGTATGGACAATCACTCATTAGCACGCCATTGGAAAAGAATGAGAAGGTTGTGCTTGGTCTAAATAATGAACTGAGAGATAAGTTACTTACTCAACTCAGATTTCCGTTTGAGGAGATTGTGGATATGGCTTTAAGATTTGAAAAGGTACGAGAGCGAGATTCAGTTTCTGAAAGTCAACCTACTCAGAAAAGCCAGCAACAAAGGAAGAGGCCATTCTTCTCGAAGAAGAATGCAAAATTTTGAAAGAATAAGCGACCATTCCAACCTAAGCAAGATGACCATAAGAAGCAACAAGCTAAAGCACAAGTGGAATGTTACTCGTGTAGAAGGAAGGGTCATTATGCCAATGAATGTAGAAACATAGGACAAGGTCCTATGAAGAAATGCTACAATTGCAATGAAATGGGACATATAGTGAGATAATGCACAAAGCCGAAGAAGCAGACTCAAGGGAAAATGTTCACACTAGATGGTCCCGGTTCAATGAAACCAGATGAGGGAAAACAAGCTTCGGTCCTAGAAGGTACTATTTTATGGCATGGATTATATATTAGAATTCTTTTCGATACAGGTGCATCACATTCATTTATATCGAAAGGAATAGTAGAAATGTTAAAATTGGATGTTTCTTCTCTTAACAATCCTCTTAGGGTGGCTAATCCTGTTGGAAGATGCGTTACCCTGGAGATGAAATGTAGTGGAGTCGTAATTTGCTTATCTGGGTATTCTTTCTCATGTGATTTGTTTATTATAGATTCGTTGAGTTATGGAGTTATTTTGGGAATGGACTGGCTCGAGCGCTATCAAGCTCAATTATACTGTTCGGAACGAGTAATCGCTCTCCAACATCCCGATTACACCAAGTGAATCCTTATAGCTCTAGAAAGAGCAAATGCCAGTTCAGGTTATTCTTTATTTGCTTTGGAATCTAAAGAAGATGAAATAGGACAGATTCTAGTAGTTAGAGATTTTTCTGATATCTTTGAACCGGTTACTGGTCTACCACCACATCGAGCAGTTGAGTTCAGGATGGATTTGAAACATGGAACTCAACCTTTTAGTAGACCACCTAATCGAATGTGCCCCAGTGAGATGGAAGAATTAAGAACTCAAATAGAAGACCTTGAGCAAAAGAATTTCATCAGGACGAGTAGTTCTCCTTGGGGAGCATTGGCTTTATTGTTAAAAGGCAAATGGATCTTTTCGACTCTGTATAGATTACAAAAAATTCAATGACCTTACTATCAAGAATAAATATCCACTGCCAAGGATTGATGATCTATTCGATCAATTGAATGGTGCAAAGGTCTTTTCACAACTAAATCTAGCCATAGGTTTTCATCAACTAAGAGTCGCAGAAGACAGTATTCCACTAACAGCATTTCGAACTAGATATGGTTCCTACGAATGATTAGTAATGCCATACGGATTAACGAATGCTCCAGCTTATTTTGTTGATTTGGTGAATAGAGTTTTCAGAAGTTATTTGGACAAGTTTGTCCTAGTTTTTATTGATGATATCCTTGTCTACTCAAAGACAGAAGAAGAGCATGTGATTCATTTGAAACTGGTATTAAAAACTTTAAGAGAACACCAATTAAAAGCGAAATTTTCAAAATGTAACTTCTAGCAAAAGAAAGTGAAATTTTTAGGACATATAGTCTCGGAGAAAGGAATTTCAGTCGACCTACCTAAGGTCGAAGCTATTCAAAAGTGGAAGCAACCCGAATCAATAACTGAAATCAGAAGTTTCTTGGGTTTAGTAGGATATTAAAGAAGATGTATAAAAGACTTTTCCAAGATTTCTGCTCCACTAACTAATTTGACGAAGAAAGGAGTTAAATTTATCTGGTCAGATAAATATGAAGGGGCTTACCAGAAGTTGAAAGAATTACTTTCTAATGCTCCAATATTAATAGTTCCAAAAGGAAATCAGGATCTGGTAGTATACACCGATGCCTGCGGAACAGGGCTTGGTGCAGTGTTAATGCAACGAGACAGGGTTGTAGCCTATGCGTCTAGACAACTCAGGCCTCATGAAGTAAAGTATGCAACTCACGATCTTGAGTTAGCAGCCATGGTATTTTCCTTGAAACTTCGGCATTATCTATTGGGAGAAAGGCTTGTTTTATACACAGACCATAAATCGTTGAAATATTTATTCTCCCAAAAAGACTTGAATATGTGACAACAACGATGGTTGGAATTTCTAGCCGCGTATGACCTAGAAATTCAGTATACACCAGGTAAGGGTAATAAGGTGGCAGATGCTCTTAGCCGGAAACACCAGGCCGTAGTATCAATGATGTTGGTAGAATGGAAAGAATTAGAGGTGTTATCTTCTTGTAACTTCCAGCTCAGAAGAGTGGAAGAAACAACAACCATGTTGGCAAGTCTGGATATTTAACCGAGTTTACTCGATCAAATTCAAGCTAATCAAAGAAATGACCCAATCCTGGCAGATCAAATAAATAAATTGAAGAATGGAAATGCATCAGAAGATCTCAGCAAATTCGAGTTAGACTTGAAGGGGAACTTGAAATTTAAAGGAAGGCTGTGTGTTCCTAACACAGCCAATTTGAGAAAAGAAGTTCTAGACGAATGTCATCGATCTTTTATTCTATACATCCTGGTGATACAAAGATGTATAATGATATGAAGCAGATTTACTATTGGGAAGGCATGAAAAAGGACATCGGTGATTATGTGAAACGATGCGTTACGTGTCAGTTAGTGAAGGCGAGCATCAAAAGCCCAGTGGACTTTTATTACCTCTCGAGGTTCCTCAATGGAAATGGGAATAGATTTCTATGGATTTCGTTAATGGACTTCCCAGATCAAGGTCAGGAAATGAAAGTATATGAGCGATAGTTGATTGACTCATAAAAGTGCCCATTTCGTTCCTGTTAGAATGAATAGAATTACAGAAAATTTTGCCAGACTATTACTAAAACATATTGTACGATTGCACGGAATTCCAAAGAATATAGTATGCGATTGTGATCCAATATTTACTAGTCAATTCTGGCAAAGCTTGCATTCAGTCTTAGGTGTACAACTAAATTTTAACACAGCATACCATCCTCAGACAGATGGGCAAACTGAAAGAATAAATCAAGTTGTAGAAGATCTACTCAGGATATGTATCTTAGAGTCTGGGGGTTCATGGGAAGAATATCTTCATTTGATTGAATTCTCCTGCAATAATAGTTTCCAGTCCAGTATTAGTATGGCACCATTCGAAGCTTTGTATGGAAGACCATGTTGTTCTCCAGCCTGTTGGTTAGAAACTGGAGACAGACTTATACTAGGACTAGATATGGTTCGAGAAATGACTGAAAAGATCGAGCTTATCAGGGATCGTATGAAGATTGCTCAATCACGACAGAAGAGCTATGCTGACCAACGTAGAAAGGATCTTGAATTCGCAATTGGAGATTACATTTTTATAAAGGTATCCCCAATGAAAGGAGTTGTAAGATTTGGCAAAGTAGGAAAATTAGCTCCAAGGTATGTTGGACCTTATCCAGTTATGGAGCGTATTGGAAGCCTTGCTTACCGAGTTGAATTACCAGCATATCTATCCGGAGTTCATAATGTATTTCATGTATCCCAATTAAGGAAATGTCTACGGGATTCCAACATTGTTATAGAACCAAAGCAACTAGAGGAACTAGAGATTGAACCAAACTTGACTTTCACCGTTGAGCTAGCCAGAATAGTGGATTCAAAGATGAAGTAGTTAAGAAATAAGCAAATTTCACTAGTCAAAGTTCAATGGTCAGATAATCTCAAATACATCACTTGGGAAACTGAGGAGCAAATTAGGATATCACATCCTGAGTTAATGGAAACTCAGTAGGTGCGTGTGTGTGTGTGTGTGTATATATATATATTCATCGAGTCATGGATGTTAGGATTTTACTAGTTGATAGGACGATATTTAATATACTAATAGCTTACAGTACTCTCTAGTAAATTACGAGGACACAATTTCTTTAAGGAGGGAAGTCTGTAACATCCGCTACTGTTTTAACTTATAATAATGAATTTTGTAAAAAAAATCGTTATGGATATAGAATAAAATTTGGAGTAAAATGCCACGAGCAGAATTGTAATCGGAGAAATTGCGGTAGGACAATATCACGATCAAGGGTATGAAGAGTATTTGAGGGGTATAAATTTATTTATTGAAAAAATAAAATAAAAGCCTTTAGTTTAATTGGACCGATGTTTCCATGCTTATCTATTTCATCATTATATTTTAACCTATTTGATTATTTAAGCCTAAAGTCTCAGAATATAACCTATATAAACCACTGCCCTATTCATTTTTCTTCCTCTTGAAAATCTGAAGCCTATAACATACGCATCTTCCTCCTACTTCATCTTGATAGATCCAAGTTTTTGTTTCCTCACCAAAATCAAAGTGAGTATATTTCTTTTTTTCTTTGTTTGTTACTGTAAATATACCGTAGTTGCATTTTCATCTGTTCATATATATATATATATATATATATATATATCAGTACAAATATGTTGTTGTTTCACGTCCTCGGTACGTTCAACGTTTTTGACGCATTGTTTTTTTAATATTGTTTCAAAACATCAATTCATTTATTGTTTTTGATATATAACTTAGTTGAATGGGAACTGCAAACACTACACCATATAAGCAATTTTGCAACACCATAGTGCTGCAAATTCGCAACGGGATTAGGCCGTTGCAATATTACAACGGCTTTGGTCCGTTGCGAACTCTTTAGCAAGTGCTTTGAGCCGTTGCTATATTAGAACGGATTAGGGCCATTGCAAACCATGGTCTTCTATGTACAATAGCACACCCTCAAAACAATACACCCCGTACCCTCCAATTTTTTTAGCTCCCGCTCCTTCCTAATTTCTTCCGGCAATAGGGCGATTACCCCAAATCCCAAAAAACCCTAGCTCCACGTTCTTTCCACTTCTCTTCATCGCTACCTTCCTCCTCCCCATACCAAACCCTAGTGCTGGAATCAAAGTCGTGTCCAGGCCCGACCCTTCCCCAAAGCGGGGGAAGCAACCGCTTAGGGCACCGATTACTCTGGGGCACACAATAATTTACCGATCATACGGGAAAAAAAACGCAGACCTCTCAGCCGTGATTTCGTCGAATCGCATCTCCTCGTCGTCGTCGATCGGCTCCAAATCTAGGGCTTCTCGCATCTCCTCGTCGAATCGCATCTCCTCGCGATTCAAAGCTAGGGGTTCAAAGCTAGGGCTAGGCGAAGTGGCGGCTCCAGTCTCCAGCGGCACCACGACAGCTCCAGTGGATCTCTCAATCGCGATTTGTGGTCATTCACATAATAACCTCAATTCTGATTGCAGTCTCCTACCTAAGCAGGTAATATCTGTGAATCCCTTATTTTTTACTCATGTAATATGTGGCTTGTATCTCAAGTGAAATGCAATAACTTGTATGTTTCCATATTGATAACATTTCCCTTATTTACTGGAGTTAGTGCTTCACTCTCTTCCAGACAACCTACAACAAGAAAATTTTCCCTCTATCATCGTTTCATGTTTAGATGAAGCCCGAATTGGATGTATGTAGTGCACCAAATCAACAATTCTTTGCACTTAGGAACATCTAGGTTCAAGTAGATTTTCATAGTACGTATGGAGCTTAGTTCGATGGGGTATTTGTTTGCTGATGCGAGAGGATAAAATCTTTAATAAATATGTATGAAATATGTGTTAGTAATTGCAGTTTAGAGATAGGTAGTTTAAGGATGTAATGATGTAGCACTTACTAAAGTCTTTTTTCACCAAAGTTGAAGTGAGTAATATGGTGGTTGGCCTAGTAGCCAGGGATGCAATTTCATTGGTGAGCAAGTCTGCTTTTTCACTCCAAAGGCTAGTCGCGATCTCAGTTTCACTGCACATAGGGGAACAAATAGATGTGAATGAAGTATGAATAATCAAAATGATATGTTAGCTGAAACCCATTATAATATAATCAAAAATGCTATACCACTGAAGCATGAGCTTTTTTTCCTTTTAGGCAGGTCAGACGTCCACTCTTTTAATATTTGGTATCTCTTTTGTCAAAAATACCTATTAGGAGATCACATATATCTGTAAGGAATTTATGCAGACATTAGCTACTGCATAAATTGAATCATAAGATTCACTTGTGTGGAAAATTGAGTCTAATGTGAATATTTTGCATAACATTTAGTTTTGAATGTAAGTTATTTGGTGTTACGTGTTAAAGTTCCTAAACTACCTAGTCTTGAAACGATGGTTTGATATTCGGATATAGCAAAATGATGCAATGCTATGTTTGTACTGCATTGAGTAATTGTGGTGAACTCTGTCCCTTTATAGAATTCAATGCAGTATGTTACTACAATTGCTTGATAAGTTGGTGCTGTAGCTTTAACTACAAAGCCAAAAATGTCATGAATTTGTCCTTCTGTGACGGATGAGGATATCTGGTCCATGTCCTTTTTGTTTGTGGTCCCAATCATTTCAAAATCCTACATGCAACATTTTTTTTGCAAGTAAATATTGCAGTTATTAAAATCAAAAGGCTTTTAAATCTTTACACATATATCCACATTCAAAAAGAAGGGTAGATTTTGAGCATTAATACTTCTGACCACAAACATTTCTGTGATTTGAAGCCGTAAAAGAAACCAAGTTAGAGTGGTTTTGAACTTTCCTCTGCAGTCTTCAACTGCATGTTATTTTCATTTTATTCTTAGCTCCATGTTAGAGATTTTGTGTTCAGCATAGTAGGCTAGCAGCTGGAGCTATATTTCTTTTTAAGCCAAACTGCTTTCTTTGATTCTGTTGAAGCATTCAGGAATGTATATTCTTATCTCATGAATCTAGGTTTGATACATCATAATATCAAAAGTATAGTAGAAATATTTCTATGTGGTGAAGTCTTTTAGACTTCATGTGTTTGATACATCATAATATCAAAAGCATAGTAGAAATACTTCTATGTGGTGAAGCCTTTTAGACTTCTAGATTAACCATGCCATTCAAAATTCAGATTTTTATTTTATATTTTAAACGTGGAGTAGTTTTGTCATTTGTATTACAGGATGTGATTATGGTGTAATTATAGATAATAGCTTGGATAATTTTGTCATTTGACTAACAAGTTTAAATCAAATTGAAAATTAGTTTTATTATATATATATATATATTAGTTGTTATTTTAATATGCACCTGCATAGTAGAAATACTTCTATGTCGTGAATAAACTCAGTGCAATTTAGGATTGCCGTTCAGTTCTGCATATCAAGTATAACTGAGTTAATAAACTTAATTCATTTGTGATGAGTTATTAAACTCAGTGCAATTGACTCAATGCAAATGCATCGAGTTAATAAACTTAATTCATTCATTTGAAGTAGACGCAATTGTTGTAGACATTCTCGTTTAATCTACAAAACTGTGCTTTCAGACTCTACACCATCCGCTGCTAGAAGAATAGGTTATTTTGTTCAAGTATTATATTTATTTGTTAGATATATTTATCATATATTTGTGCTTTATTTTGTTTATATGACACAAAGAGTTGGGTTAATTCAGAAGATCAATATTGATTATATTGAATGAATTGTTTGTTTAGTTGTTGAATCATGTGGAAGAGAACAGTGACTACATTATACAGGTTTTGGAAATAGTTTGCATTATACAAATTTTGTTCTAATCATTTTGTTGTTGTTGCCCAAGTATGTACTGTATACTATAATATTGTTATTGTTGCTGCTAAACTATGTAGTGTAGTGTATTGTTGTTGAACATTGTAATTAAAAGATTTGTTATGTTTGGTCTTTGTGCTGAATCTATGAAAAATATTTGGTTTATTGATCTTTCTTTTGTGATATTATGTTAAATTTACAAATGTTTGTATTGAGTATGATAATGAATTAACTCTTACTGTAAGAGGGCAGAAAAAAGCAATATATATATATTTTTTTAAATATTAAAATTAGCAATGGTTTTGAGCCGTTGCAAAACCAAATTAACAACCCATGTACCATAAGGTTTTGCAACGGCTTTTAGCCGTTGTGAAATTAATTTAGCAACGGCTCTTAGCCGTTGTAAAATTAACATTTGCAACGGCTTTGAGCCGTTGCTAAATTTAATTTCGCAACGGCTAAGGGCGGTTGCTAAATTTTTACCACTGCCAATTTTGCAACGGCTCTAAGCTGTTGCGAAACTCGTTTGCAACGGCTCAGAACCATTGCAAAATGGCATTTCTGGTGTAGTGAAAGCAAAGAGAGCATAATACATAGTAAATTTAGTACGTAAGCATACTTTCCATGTTTGTGAATATATTTTAGTTCCATTATTTCTGATATAACTAAAATAGTTTAGGTGTATCACTCCACTAATGAAAATATAAATTATACTTACGTAAATTGAGTTGCATGTATTAAGAATATGTTTCCATATTTATAAACTTACCTAGGCATGTGCATGTATTAAGTATAAGCTTTAATATTTATAAACTTACACAGGCATAGACATATTTATAAACTAACGTAGGCATAGGAATGTATTAATAGAAATGAGATTTCTTTTTAAATGTGTCCATATATTTACCCTTTGAGCTACCAATTTTCAATAAGATATAACTCAAAATCTACCGCGAATTTAAGCATGCTACCAAAAGGTAATATGTAGAAGAAAGTGAGATGAACAAATCGACTAGATTTCGCCTAACCGATGGACCCTGTGGTGATCAGAAATGACACCGTTATGTCCGCGTCTGTATGGTGAACGAGAGCGTTACAGCCAAAACGGAAGGTACCGGCAGGACCGTATTGCGTAGCTGAACACGACGATGGTCTCGGTTCGGTCGTCGAAAGCATGTGGATGTATTCATACATGTATTCATACAAGCGAGCTAGAGTAAAATAGAATAATAACATGTAAGCTTGCATTCATACACATGCATTCATGAATATGAGCATGTATTCATGCACAGTAGTGAAAAATGAAAAAAGAAAGGATGAAGTGGCATAGGAGATGGTGTGGTTCTAGGCATTTGTGCATGAAATTTTTTTAAAAAAAAAACTAGGAAGAAAATTACTCATATGTGCATTAACTTGTTTTTTTATACATGCATAAGTCCATTCATTTCAATATGTATAGAATGTATTTATGCATTCATATTAGTAAAAGTATGGAATACGTGGGTATAAATGCAAGTAAGGCATGCAAAATCCTGAAGCATTGTATAACTTGGTTATTAATAATTAGAGAATATTTTATATTTAAGTTGTACAAGCTAAATTTACAATTGAACTTTTATATAATTACTGGGAATAAATATACCATTAGCATGTACATATACTTAGACGCTTTAGGTTCTTCTTGCACACGAACAATCAAGCTATCTTCAGTTATAACATATTGGCAGTAAACGCATGTCTGCATGTTTGAAAAAAAGGAGTTTTAGAGTACAACGCTACACAATATTTTGTCCGTGTAAGGACCGCGAATGAAGAAATAAAAATATGATCGTGCACAACAACATTAGATGATCACAAAAATAGCAATAAATAGATCGGTTAACTTATTCTGTAAATTGTCAAAAGAACCAGCGTTTGGCGCAAAACGCGTCAACCGAAAATATTTTATTTTCCAAATTTAAAATTATGGAAAAATTCTATAAATTAAATTAAAATGACATCATCAAAAGTCTAGCCTAAATTTGAAACTTACATTTTATTATAATTTAAATTCAAATCTGATGAAATTCTTCCAAGTCATGTTTACAAGTTAAGTTTATGAATGTTCATTATATATTTGATGCTATATACTGCAAGTCAATGCTATGTTGCACAAACATGATATCTGTATATGATATAAAATAGAACACGATACCATTTTGGGGATAAATGGTATATTAGGAAGTTAAATACAAAAGAATTTGAATGAATTTAATCGATGAAGTAAACGAGACGAGGTGAGACTACTGGACGCTAGAATCCATCCTAGGGACAGATTTGGGGTTGCTCCCTGAATTGTGACGACCTGGTTCCTCGTCATTTATTGTCCAAACGATCTATTGCATGGACACAACCACGGTGATAGGCGCAGTGCAAATGGGAAACGAGGAAGAGTCGAGAGTAATCTCATTGATGGATATGTGGTGAAACAAAGATGAAGATTACAACACAACAGGGTGAGCACCAATGGTGAATAGGAGAAGATAGTGAAACTAATAGATCGTGTGGGGGCACCCACCATTTCCGATCGAAAGATATACGGATGAAAAAGCCACGATATCGGTTTGATACAGAGTCTAGTAAGAGTGAATAATGAATAGGATTCACTAGCAATTCCAGACCTCGTATATGAATAACTTGAGCAGTGAAAAGTCTATTGAATAATGATTGCAACTTATAAATGAATAGGATGTGATATCCCGGTTGATTAGAGTTGCAGCTGTGATTCACTTTAAATAGTGCTATGACACGTGTATTTAAACTGAAATAATTCAATGGGATGTGGGTGGGTTTAGATTATGGAGTGTGTGACATATCTATTTCTTTTAATATCACATATATAACCCGACTCCACACATTTATATGAATCATTGTTACACTATTATACTCACAGCTAGATTTATAGCCTGACTCGAGATTTTGTTTTGTGACAACTCCTCGGGTCAGACCGAGGTGTTGCAGGATGATCTCCTTCTTGCTTTTGAAGTGACCACCTATGACATTATAATGGAGGGAGACTAGAACACCGTGTATAAATTTAAGACAGTGATAGACCTAAAGCTTAACGGACGCACATTCACTACTGGTGTCCAGGGTACGATTAGAGTTATCTGGCGAGACAACATTAGAGAAACACATCTTGAGTCCGTTGAGTTATATTAGTTATGTTAGTTGTTTGTGCATAGTATGATGATATGTAGTTTGTATATATTTTACTGAGTACGGTTAGGACGTCATTTTTTTGTGATGGTTGTAAATATATGATGGTACTCTGATGTATGGTTGTACAAATATTATGCTATGTATATATCTATTTTTGGCCCGCTGTTTTGTGAAACCATTGTATCTTGTGTTCTTGATATGTGATTTAGATACAAATTCTTTGAACTCATGTATACTACATTGAGTCGAGATGAGACACGTATCATTTCAGATATGTACAAGTATTTTAAACGTATCCGTGTTGACCCAAAGTAGTGTATACGAGAGATCGCTCCTTCCATGCCCATTGATCCAAGTTATCGGACGGTAAACTCCCTCTGATATTTCGGTCACTGGAGCCGGGGCGTCACATAACTATAAGTAAGCAACCCTTTAGTACCCACATCAGCTATGCGTAATACACTACCTAACATTTATAGAGCATTATGCACTCTGGTCACAACGAATGTTTCGATATCCTTTCCTCGAAACATCTTGACTAGGAATATTTAAAATAAAATGTCATTTCATTTTTGTGATTAATCACTCACGATTGCAACTATTTGTAACTACTATCACGTAACAATTATTTAAGGATTTCCTTATTATATACTTTAAGTTAATTACTTATTAATTATATTGCAATATAACAAAGTATTTGAAAGAATATAAACACCGTTATTACAAGCAAGATTGACTATAGAGTTAGTATTTGTAACAAATAATATAATTGCTCCTAGGGCATACCACTAACTCTTTCAATGTTCCACTTGCATTTGTGATCAACTATGGAATCTTAATCCCATTTCTCCAATCAGTTCGAAATTGATCGAGTTAGTTCATTAGTGAATGCATCTGGTATACAGTATTACTATCTACTATGTCAGCAAACATCTCTCTGTTATCGCTAAACTGCCTTTACCTTGTGGAACTTTCAGAGTATATGTCTAAACATTTTGTGAGCCTTAGTTTCTTTTATGATCTGTATCACAACATTATATTCACAAAACAATGTCATAGGATTCTCAGTTTTTGGAATCACCCCTAGTTTAGTTATAAATTTATGTAATTATATTTATACCGCTTTCATTATAGTACTATTCATGAGATGTACTTAGCCGTTCGATTGAATCAACCACCGCCGCTCATTTGGAACAATTCCAACTCAAAGCTCTTTAATTATGGTTAAAGATGGGAGAGTTAGGGTTGTGCTCTAGGGGTAATTCTATAATTTACTGTAAATTATTAACTCCCTAATAAAATCCCGTTTAAAATTAAAGGTGGTTTTTTCATATTGTATACCTGTTAAATTGTGATATATTTATTAAGTAATTGATCTAAGTGTGTGTGTGTATAGATAAATAGAAAATTGTTAAGTGATATGTTATATGATAATAATTATAATGAGTTGTAAGCATGAAAAATTGTCACAATATAAAATAAATATTATTATAAATTTCTTGGTTAAGATATTTCGAGAAAGGATATTGACTATCCATTGAGATTAGAGCATGTACCACTCTCTAAATTTTAGGTAGTATATTCCTCATGACTATTGGGGGCACCAAGGAGTTACATTCTATTAGTTATTAAATAACTATCGAATGACTTACTCGAGAGTTCCAATTGGTCAATAATAATTAGGTCAAACATAAAATCTAAAAGCGATGATATCACACAATTCTCTTGACTTGATAATACAGTTGAGCTTCAAGGTGGAAAATCCATTTTGATTATAGTTAAATCATGTCATGGCATCTATCGAGCAACTATAGTGGGGTCTGAGTTGAAGCATTGGCAGTGAACCCTGTTTGATAGAGAATTCGACTCCTGAGTTGTATAAGGTTAGTATCACGATCAACAGCAGTAAATTTAAAGTCAATATTTCTGGCCATAGTAGTAATATTAATAGCAAACGTTATTATTGAACTAAGGACTTTGTTTATGGACTAACCGGGTTGAATATAGATGATATTGGAATTTTCACCAAATCCAAATTTCATAAATCCTAAAGTGATATAATATTGACGAAAAGAATGTGTGTAAATTATTGTTACAAATGGGTACCACTTAAGTTTACCAAAAAGATCTACAAGCAATGAATTATGCCATATATCACACCACCAGCTGTGGTGATGTGTGAATATTAATATTTGAATTGTTCAATATTAATCGCCGACTAAATTCACACCTTTAGGTCACACAACCACAAACTTTATTTCTTCGAAAGACTATATGATTTAATTAGTTTATAACATGCTATAAATTAGTTAAATTAATTAATATTTGAGAAATGTTTATAATTATTTTATTTGACGTTCTGGATGCTGTTGGTAATTATTCAAATGCATGTGTAAAAGTTATATTTGAATATATCAGTATACGATATCGGTACAACTTTTTAAATGGGGTTTGAATAATAATAATTACCTACAAGGGTTTCGGGAACTTTGTGCATAAAGGAATCCTAATAGGGTCATCCACATAGAGGGATATGGGGGATTGAAATTTAAAAGAGAAATAAGTAAGGACATTTTAATGAGGAGAATTATAAAGGTTTAGTTCTCCTCATTAAAAACAGATCTCTATATTTTATTTCTTTTAGTAGAAAATTTTCTTCCTCCTTTCTCCCCAAAAACTTGGCCACCATTTACCTAAAAATGTGAAAAACAATTTCAAATCAAACCATGTCAAAGGAAATTAAAAGACAAGTGATTCATCATTATTTTGCAAACTTGGGTGTGTATCTACTTAGAGATCTAAGGAGCAATCTCAGATAAAGGTGTTACAAAGGTCAAGGTTTTCAGGTTCAATTTCCTATTCATTTTTATGTTCATGATGTAACCCTGACCAAATTCATGTATATGTATATTAAATTACCACTTATTGATCTATTTTAAAACCTCTTATGTATCATCATTTAATTGTAAAATCAATATGTGTTTGATTTAACGTGTATTGATATTGGTTGGGGGAATTAGAGGTAAGGACAAACTTTGAAAAAAAATTAGGCTGAAGGACATTAAGTTTTATTTTTAGGATAAAGGATAGATGTTAGTTATAACTAATCTTATATTCAGTTTTACACTATATAAAATGCTAGTTATAATTAGCATTGTCTTTCGGCCTTAAAAAAATCTAGTTAAATCTACCTAAATTTTTCCCAAAGTTTGTCCTTGGGCCTATTTTCCACTACTAATTATTAGATATGAAATCATTAGTTAATGCATATTTGATTCACTATAAAATTTACATTTGTATCAGAATTTAATTAATTAATTACATAACTAAAATTAATTTTGTGTTTGATTTATTTTGTTTAGCGATATTGTTTGTAGGATTTAAAATTAATAGTGAATGTAGACTTGTTTTGCTGTAAAATGTATAATTGATTTCACAATTTAACTCACTTATAGTTATGGATTTAATATTTACTTATGTGTGTATGTATTTATACGCTTTAGTTTTCATGTTATCCAAAATTGTAAATCACTATCAAGTCGAATCTTTTAGTTAAGTTAATTTTGCTTTCCAATTAATATATTCAATAACATATTATTAAGTGAATTATATATATATATATATATTTGAAATTTAAACCTTAAATATCTTTTTTCATATGTGTTTATGTATGTATGCAAAGGTTTTTTAAATATTAATCATGTCATTGAAGCAAAATATTAATTTTGACAGTATTTTATAATAATCTTGTTTTCATGTTGAATGAATGTGTTCAAATCAGTAATTTTTTAAAGCCAAGATATTTTGTTATGATTAAGCATAGAATTATTTCCATATATATATTGAACTTATTATTGATTAATGTTTGTAAAAGAGGAAATCTAAATACCACCACTTCAGTTTGCTTTTAATCCTAATTTGATTAAATATAGATCTAATGAGAAATTTTATTTCCATCTTTCCTTTTTCACCAACTATTCTCCTATTTTGAAAATATTTAATTCTATTATATAAATTTGTTTATATATATAAGTGGAAAAATAAATATCACATATATGTATATATATGCCTAAACTATATATATGGTACCATAAATATTTGTATACAAACTGTATATACATATTATTGTACATTCAGACATATATACACTTAGGCATTCATTCTCGATATTCAAGTGACTTTGTCATATGCATATGTAAGTATAATGTACATGTATACAAAATTGGTACAAATCCTAATATCTTATGCATATATATGGTTATACACGTGTTTATATTTCATTATGCTATGCTATTATATTGCTGAATGTATATATGATACATCTAAATAAATATTTAATTGAATTATGATTAATTGATAAATTTAATATAATTTTAAATAAATTATAAATCTATTTAATTACGATTGGATCTAGTGTAAACTATTTGACTTCATTGGCCCGCTATAATCCAAATAGGGTAAAATTTTGAAATCTACCAATTTCATCCAATGTTGATGGGGCCAGTTCCTTCATTGTTACTAGAGCCTAATTGGTCTATGCAATCTATTTAGAAACTTTAGGGATAACTAATTAAACCTACTTATCTGATGGATGTCTAGAAAAGTGGATTCTAGGTTTGGGGTTGGATGATCAAATATTCTCTCCTTGCTGGTTAGCGGCCTGGCCCGATGCGTTGAGTAAATCCAAAAGGTTGGCCTAGTTGTAAAGACTCAAATTAATTTGGGACGGACTAATTTTCATTATTAAGCATGAAAAGGTAAAATACGTTTTAAATTTAAAAGTTAATTTTAAAATAAAAGAAATTTTGTAAAAATTATAAAATAATTTCAAATTGTTTTGAAAACAAATTTAATAGTTTTGAAAAATATATTAATTAACTGGATTAATAAATAAATAAATGATTAAAGGTTAATTAATTAAAATAAACATATATAATGATGTATGTATATATATTTACTTAAATTGTCTATTGGAAAGAATACATTAAAATTTCAAATTTATTAAAATTATTTAATTAAAAATGTTTTAATTAAATGAATATTTATTTGGTAAGTTTATTAAATAAATGTTATTTAATAAAGACACACACACACACATATATATATATATATTAAATGTTATAGTTAATATTCAGCTTAAATTGTTTTCAATGAATAAAATACATTTTGAAAATTTAAAATAATTTAATTAATTTGCTAACTAAATTGATAATCAAAATTAATTAAATAAGAGCTAACTGAAAAAAAATACATACTAATATTATATAAGTTAACTAAATTATAATAGTTATAACTAATAAAACTCATATAATATGAATGTATAATCATAAGTGGAACTACAAGTAATCCAACTTAGATTTAAGGAATAAACACACAAGTATTATATACATACCGTAATTTCTGATGTGTCTAACACTTACATCATGAAGGTATTTCATAAGAAATAAATTATTCCATAAAATGATGTCACTCTAATATATGTATAAATTGAAGATTGTGAATCTTTAATATATACATATACATACATACATACATACATACATACATACATACATACATACATACATACATACATACATATATATAAAGTTGCCCTCTACCACTTACATATATTAATAGATTACTTGTATACCCTTTAATTATTGAGAAAACTTTAGCTAAGGATGTTACATAGAGTATTATCAATATATTTACTAAATGAGAAAAGATATGTGCACGTATTGAATAAGAAAACTCAAAGTACATGTAATATAGTTAGGCCACTATGAAATGGTGGGTACGAGTGAATAATTTATTTTGATTTATTGAGTAATCTCAAGGTCGAGATGAGATTAGGAGAAAGATCTTGGGTTAGGAGATGTATATGATATAACCGATAAGGAGTTATTCATCGCTTGTGGGCCTATGATTTGTTGAGCAAACTCAAAGTCAGAATCCCAAGGCAAATGAGTCCTAACACTCACTAAACAAATTGAGAGATTCCTATGTTCTTAGGGTTTCGAGAAACATAAAAATCTAGTGGGAGTTTATAAAAAAATAAAATGAATACATTTAACTGTTTTAATAATGTAAGAACTTCTGCTATGTATAAATTGTTCTAATCTACTTAAATTAAAGGGGCATTTCACTAGAAGGACACACATTCAAAGAAATTACTTTCAAGGCCAAAGTCAGCAGAATAGTTACTTTCAAGGACAAAGTCAGCAGTCCAATTACTTTCAAGGACATAATTTCATAGGTTTTTAGGCCCTAGAAGCTAATTATTTTACGTTTTGTCCTTAAAAGTAATTATTTCAATTGTGTGTCCTAGAAACTAATTCCACTTGCTAAAGAGGCCCTTGTGGCTAATTTCCACTAAATTAAATTTGCAGCATTATGACTAACCTAAGGCTATTTTTGAAAAATGATAATCTCACCGGACCTAATTCTACTGATTGTCTAAGTGCGATAAAGATAACTCACATATGAACATTTATGGCCATCAAATATTGAATCTTTAAGGCAGAAACCTATGGAAAATGTTGATCTCAAAGCACTAAAAGCTTACAACACTTGGGTAGCTGATTGTGAAATTGCTTATGTTTTTGTGCTATTTTCCTTAGGCATGCTGTTGTAAAGGCAACAAGAAAACATGTCTGTCCATAAACTCTTCAAAGCCCTCAAAGCTTTATCTAGGAAGCAGTCTTGTTCCATAAGGTACGAGAGTACTAAGAAGTTGTTTAACATTAAGATGAGTAAGGGCAGTCTTGTTAAGGATTTCATCTTAATAATGAAAGACTATATTAATAAACTTCTGAGCTAGATGTTAAGATAAGCAATGAAATAAAAGTTGATTTGATCCTTGGATCGATAACTCCATATTTGAGCCATTCATATTAAATTACAATATTAATCGGTTAAGCGTAAGCCTTATCGAGCTACTAAATATGTTGTCGCTAAGGGATCGTTCAAGGATCAAAACACAGTGCTAGTTGTAAAGGGTAAGCATCATCTTTAAACTGTTCGAAGAGGCGCAAGCGTGGTTCTAAGAAAGGTAAAAAAGATTCCCTTAATGTAACATCTTCCACTTCAATCCCGAAGATGAACATCGATGATGTTGCAGTCATCACCTTAATTATCTTTTGACGACGAAAGTGAGTTCAATATAATATGAATACACACTGTGATGACCCGCAAATCCATACCCTTTAAATCGACAATAAACCACACATGTCCAACCCAAAAAGCATAGAATAATGGAAAGTCATGAGAAAGAAAAGAGAGGGTGAGAAGAAAGAAAGAAGAGAGAAGAAGAGAAGAGAAGAAAAAACAAAACCGTAACAATACAGAATCTCACAATGCAGCGGAATAACATATAATACAGATGAATAATCTTTATAAAAGAGAAACTATAATATACGTACATCAATCAGAGTACATGAATAAATAATTATAAATAATTACCAGCTTGGACAATTATGACAACCTGTCATCACAAATGATGATAATTTACAAAAACAATGCAGCGAAAAATAAACATATACGGAAATACGATCTGAAGACATCCAGCTCTCCAACTGAAGCTCCAAGGCATCCAAATCTACATCTGTAAATATACTCGGTCTGACCCAAGCATTGAAAGGGAAGAACGGCCGGATTAGTCTGGTAAACCAGCGTGAGAAAAACACATCTCAACCGAATTTATTTCAAAGTTATAAAGATGTTCTTTTATCAAAACAAAGGTATCTCGTAAGACACGCCCACACATAAACACGGACGAGTTTTTACCGTACGATAACCAAAACCTTTCATATCAAATTCTCTTATATTATAATAGTGTCTATTGCACAAATAATATTAATCATAGACGAAATTGTTACATTGATTAAATTCTAGCATATAGCCACAAAGTGGGTAATAGAAATAAAATGGCAGGCACGTAGCGGAGTTTGGATTTCCATACAATTGACCAGGTGAAGGGACTACCTTCTAGCAGTACATCTCTAGAGGAATGTACTGAGGATCCATTATAAAGATCCTCTACCAACACAAGACCGACCTACCTCTATAACTAGATAGTACCGAATATGTCATCCCCCTGTAACGACCCGTATTTTTACGGATCGAAAAGTTCGTTAAAATCTGGAATTTTCAGCATTTTTAAGTCGTTTCAGATTTTGGCAGATTTTGTTAAGTCCTAAGTCGGTTTGGACGAGTTAAGTAATAAGTCTGGGTCGAGTGGCCGACTTAAGGAGTTAACCGAGTTAAGGAAGTGTAGCTGACGACTTTGTAGACTGGTTAAGTGTTAGATCGGTTGGGACGACTTTTAGAAGTTGGCGAGTTAGCAATCTAAGGGGGTAGGTCGGGTAGACGACTTAAGGAATGGCCGACCTAGTGGAGTTAACGACCTAGGGGATAAGCGGTGAGCAGCTTTGGTTAGTTAAGTCGTTCAGACGACTTAAGTGTTAGGTCGTGACCCTGATAGGTCGCGTGAGTGTTGAGTCGTAGGTCGTACCCTGTTGAGTTGTAGGTTGTATGCTATCTATTAAGTCGTATCCCCTATTAGGCCCCAAAGCTGTTAAGTCGTAGAAGGTGCTGATCTGCTAAGTGTTAGGTCGTAGATCGCGCGCATTCTTAAGTCGTAGGTCGGAGACCCAGTTAGGTCGTAGCCTAGTTGAGTCGTGGCCGTGTTAAGGAGATAGCGTTAAGTCGTAGTTGTTATATCGTTAAGGCGTAACTCGGTTGAGCTGTTAAGTCGGAGGCTCTGCTAAGTCGGTAGGTCGTAGAGGCTTTAGGTCGATAGGGGTTTAGGTCGTAAGTCGAGGACGACCTAATTCCGAGTTACGACTTAGGGATATTTCAGCTATAAATAGAAAGGGTTTGCTCATTTTTTGTGATCCGGATTTCGAAGCGACGAAGTGCTGCCATTTTGAGAGCTCGACTTCTACACTTCTTCACTTCTTTTCTCCACTCTAATCTAGTGATTCCTTCCATCATCAAATCGAGATCGAAGAGCTTAGATTGAAGATCTACATTCTTCGAAGAGAGATTTCATCGTTTGAAGCGGATTTGTGATAGATCGAGTTAGATCCTTCGCTGTCCAGATCTGAACCGTGTTGATTTGAGGTTGGTTTGGTGATTTGGTGAGTGGTGATTATCTCTCACACGGATCCAAAGGAGTATATCGGATTGTTGGCTCGATTTGGTGTTAAAATAGTGATTTCCATGCATTTTCTTCATCCTAAGTGTAGATCCATGTAGATCCATTGTTCATGATGATTTGACAACCATTTTACTACATGATAACCTATGCAAGTTCATTCATCAAGATTATAGAGATATTGTTCATGTTTTCATGCTTGTTAGACTTTCAACTCTTTAATTACGAAATTGCCATTATTGTGATAATTGTCTACTTAGATCATATTTGAATGCTTGATTGTTTGGATTAATGTTTGACTTGGTTGATTGCTATGAATTAGATGATTGATGATTTGATTTAGACCGAAGATGATTCAAAGGCTAAGGGAAAGGCTCTTGAATTGGGAAAGCTGCTCGTGGCATATGTAGCGGGATGATGAAGCTCTTATGCATAGATTTGATGATGTGATGTTGGAATGAGGCTTTGCGAGGATGTGATGAAGCGAGGCATCATGTGATGAAGACTTGGTTTAATCTAGACGGGATCATTCCAAGCATGTTGATAACTCGGTGAAATGGTTCGAGTTGAGGATAATGGATGGATATGAGAATGGTCGTCAAGGAGGATGACTAGGAGGCTTGGGTCTCATCGTTGTTGAAGGTTCTAGCATGCTCTAAGCAAGAGTATGTTTGGGAAAATTCGATAGTCCCAACGACCAACTGTTGATGGTCGAGTACTCTGGGCAGATTCGATAGTCCTAGGCACGGGTCACGATGACGTGCGGGAGTTATGTCTAGAACCGGGGTTACCATTAGCCCTTGACGGACGGCTGAAAGAATGTGCCGGTCATTCAATTAACGGTGAAACCAAAGCAATGATAACAGTGATAGCCAGAGTCATGGATGTTTGGTTGTATCGTCATTCGGTCTCAAGAGTGGTATTTTCTGGGTGCTTATCTGATCTTGGTTTAGGCCTTGGGGGTTTATACTTGGAAAACATCGCCCTTGACTCGAGTGATAATTGCTTTACTTTAAATTGTATGCTCTGCTATGTTTGCTTCTGCTTAGTGTGTGTCTGGGGGCTATCACTGTAGAAAGAGGTTGGAGTGGGAGGGTTGTATTCCTATTCCTTTTCCTTTATGCTCTTTTGGTATGTTGTTAGTTAATTTACTGCTCACTAAGACTGTTGTCTGACTCAAGGCTTTATGTTTTAATTCTTATTGCCTTGGGCTGTTCGTCCATTTTGGGACGGGCAGATTTGGTAGCAGGTGACAGGTGATGTTCTAGCTTTTCACGTTGCTGATATCGAAGACGAGCTGGAGTATTGCATATTGTTTCCTTCTTACTATATGTACTGGATGTTCCGCTGCTTTGTATTCTCTGAGTGATATGTAGTGAGGCTTGTTGTATTGACTTTTCAGATGATGTATTTAACTATTATGAGGTTTTATATGATGAGATTCTATTCTGTGAAGCTTCACTATGTTATCCCGCCTTTTGGCAAGGCCATGACACCAAGGAACCAACTAGAAAACAAGTATGGCTTGTCATGGATGTCGCTGAATTTTGTCCGAGTCCGGATCAAGCTACAATTGATAGGACATGACTGGAAAAATGAAGGAAGCCAACGTCCCAAGTTTCAAGTCAATTCGAGTTCGTATGCTCGAGATGTGATGGATACAAGTTGGAAGGAGAAGCATGTTTTCGTATCCATCAGGAGTATCCATTTCGTATCCACCAGGGGACGTCGTCTCATATCGATGGAGTTAGCCGCGTTTCGTACCCATCGAATTCGTGTCAACCAGACTCGTATCCCCCCAACAGATGGCGTGCCTCGTAACCATCATTCAGTGTCTACTTCGTATCCATCAGTCAGTGCTTGCTTCGTATCCATCATTTAGTGTCTACTTCGTATCCATCAGTCAGTGCTTGCTTCGTATCCATCATTCAGTGTCTACTTCGTATCCATCTGAGAACCTTGCTTCGAATACGTGCCCAACAACTTGTTCGTATCCAGCGAGTCACCCAACTAGAATGACATGTTGCCCATCGAAGTAAACGAGGCGAGATATGTGGAGTCGAAGCAGTCAATACGGCGCCGAGACCGGATCGAGGCGAAGCGCGCGCACCACGTCATCCCAAGAGCACGCGTGGCCATCGACGCGAAGGTATCGAGTCGAATTCATGGAGACGAACCAGACAACCTATGAGGAATCTCAGTTCGCATCGACGATATCTCGTGATCTATTAATCCAAATCCTATGAAATTTTCAGGGAAGCTTACATGCACACTGGAAGATGTCCATGCCAAATTTCAGCTCAATTGGACATCATCTTGATCGATACGAAATGGAGTCGTACCGATCACAGATCGAGGCGAAACTTTCTGGAAACGGTCGCGTGGGCCCCCTCACGTGCCAGACCAAGTCTCCCGGAGTTTGAGCGAGTTCTGAGCCTCCTACGCCTATAAATAGAGCCCCAGAATCAACAGAAAAAGGATCTTTTTGCTCTGAAGCGTCCAGACTCTGCCGGATTGAGATTTGCATCCTACTTTTGCTATCAATTTCGAATTCTAATCTGTAATCCGCTGTTCATTGCTGTAACCGCTTGTAATCATTGAAAGAGAATCAATAAAATCATCAAAACTTCATAGTGGACGTAGACTATACGCCGAACCACTCTAAATTGCTTGTCTGTGCACTTTACATTTCTATTTGTTGGAGTTTTTGTTAGAGATAACCTCTGTTTTACATTTACAATCTTCATTTTATCTCTTCAAACAACTCCCGAAGAGTGTTGTGCCCATTTTTGGTACAAACACTTTGGTGCTTTCACTGAGAAAACCAGTTTTTTCTCCCGCTCATTGGATCTGCCGTCGATACCGGATTGCACAAATCCAAGAGGAAGATCCAGATATCCAGTCCGGAATCCTTCCATTCTATTCATATTTGCTCAAAGTCTAGGAGAGGACTCCACCACCGAGAATGGTCAGCACAAGAACTGGCGCTACCGCTGCAGAGCAAGAAGGCCGAGATAGGCAGAATCCCACACAGCCGCCTTCTTCCAATCAAGACAATACCACTCACTCGGACTCAACGGGGCTAGTCACCCGACAAGAGTTTCAAGTATTGCTCCAGGAGCTGACCCAAAGCCGTCAGCAGTTGGCGAAACAGTTGTGCGCCAATATCGAGCTGACCAACCAGCTAAACCGCCGGGGGCACAGAAGGTCCAGGAGAGATGATGCCTCCAGAGCGTCTACCGAAAGCTCAGCTTCATCTGATTATCACCACCGAACTACTCGTCCTCGGCTAGAGGGGAGTCGCGCTCAAGCTGCTGAATATCAGCCCGCCTTAACTGTTGGGCAACTGAGGGTAGGACCGTCGACCAGCTTCCAAACGGGTCCCTCAACACGAGGAGGTACTGCCCCACAGTACACTACTGCCCCACAGTACACCACGGATAACCGCGCCACAACCGCCGCAGCAGAAACAAGGGTTGATACCCGAAATTAATCAGAGCCGATCAATCAACAGCGTGGACATACTCCTGAACCTTATGTCCCAGAAGATGCTGAGCCAAGGAGGCGAGATATGGATCGTCGACAGCGCCCGATCCAAACTCGCACCGTGGAACCCGACCACGCCTTAGCTCATCAAGCTCAGAACCTGCCCGTGTCGGATATATCAACCATGATACGTCAGATGATCCGCGAGAGTCAGGGGCTCACTAATGATGATTGGGGGATTTCCCGTAGTCATACCCCTTTCACAGACGAAGTGTTACATGCTGAACCCCCTAGGCGATTCAGAATGCCGACTCTCCCGATGTATGAAGGAAATAGTGACCCCAACCAGCATATTCTGAAATATGAATGGTCGATGAGCGCTGCAAGGGCCGACGATGCAGTGAAGTGTCGAAGTTTCCCCATCTCTTTGGGGGGAATCGCGACAATGTGGTTTACACGCCTAGCACCTAGATCAATTTCTTCGTTCGATCAATTGGCCAAGAGGTTTGTAGAGCAATTCCGTATGCATGTTGCTAGGCCGAAAGACGTTAACACCCTGTCCAGCGTCACTCAAGCTCATGGAGAAACGCTCAGACGTTACCTGGAGAGGTTCCACGCGACATGCGTTGAGATCACCAATCCTAACGATAATTCAATATTGATGGCTTTGACCAAGGGAATTGATCCTGATTCTGAATTCGGGAACTGGCTAGTTGGAAAACCGCCCGCATCGTTGGACCATTTTTACTCCAAGGCCGCACAATTCTTGTGGCAAGAGGACGCGAAACAGTCTAGGAAGCAGGATGATGCGAGGCCCAGCATTGAGGGAATACAGAACAATGTAGCAGTTAAACAGTCCGGTGAGAGTTCCGGGAAAGTTCAACTGAATATACAAAACAAACAAACCCAGTAGAGAGGAAACAATGGCCAGAATAAGAAGAGAGATGAGAACGGAGGTCCACGACGTAGGGCTCAGATGTTCGACAGTTATACACCGCTAAACACGTCATTGGAAAACGTATACTTACAGATTGTAACACTGTACAGTATAAGAAGCCTGCTCCGAAGCCCTCGTCGGAGAGGCAGATTCAGACAGGAAAATTCTGTAGGTTCCATGAGAGCTATGGACATAATACCAATGAGTGTCGGCACTTACAGGACCTCATCGAGAAATTGATTAGAGAGAGGAAGCTAGATCAGTTTGTACGGGCGCCGCAGTCTGGCGGAGCGGGCCCCTCGAATCAAAATCGTTCACAAAATCAGGAAAGAGAGGAGGAACCCGCCCGTGCGGGCGGGAGGTTGGTCATTAACACAATAAGTGGTGGTCCCCATCCGGCAGACAGAAGCTGGGGGGAAATGGAGTCGTATGCTAATTCTATCAAGCATGCGAACTTCGAATGTTGTAGTAATTGCGAGGACGGAACCCCGACAAAACAACAAAAGATAATATCTGATGATATCGTGTTTAGAAGCCGAGACGCCGATAAGGTCGAAGCCCCTACTATCGATCCACTAGTCATATCTGCCCAGGTAGGTCCTGCTTGGATGAAGAGGATCCTGGTTGACAGTGGAAGCTCTGTGAATATCTTGCTTAAACGGGCTTACGATTTAATGAAGATGGAGACAAAGGATTTGAAACCCTGTTTATCCAGAATCCATGGTTTCAACGGAAGTGCCACGATACCCATCGAAATAACTGAACTCCCAGTGGAGTTAGGCGTTGGAGAACGCCGGAGGGTCCAAATGTTACAATTCGTTGTGCTAGAAATTGATTCGCCATATAATGCGTTTCTGGGTCGACCAGCCCTAGCTGAGTTCAGGGCAGCGATCGCCCCATGGTGTCTGACTTTGAAATTTCCCACTGATCATGGGATTGGAGTTGTTCAAGGAGATCAGGCCATAGGAAGGGCCTGTTATGTTGCTGAGCTGCGCGGGGCACAACGTAAAGAGAAGGGAAAGGGCGTAGAGGAATCTCTCTGCGTCCGCTCTATTGATAATTGACAATTGATGCCTGGGTCTCGGCCCGGGCACCACGACCAGTTCCTGAAAGATCTGGACCCTAGGGACAACGAGGATAAAGATGAATCAACGGAGAGTCAAGCTTCTCCAGCCGAACTGACTGTGGACGTCCCAATCAGTGAGGATGATGATTCAAAGATGCTGAAAGTTGGGTCTCAACTGAACGAGCAGACACAGCAGGAATTGGTCGAATTCCTTCGGGCGAATCTCGACGTCTTCGCCTGGACACACTCTGACATGTGTGGAATCTCGCCGAGCATTGCAAGTTACTCCCTGAATATAGATCCGCGACATGTCCCAGTAAAGCAGAAAAGGCGCGGTATGGATCCAGAGAGATCTGCCGCCCTTAAGGAGGAGGTCGATAAACTACAATCGAACGGGTTCATTCGAGATGCTTTGTATCCAGAATGGGTGTCCAACCCTGTACTAGTTCGGAAACCAAACGGGAAGTGGAGAACCTGCGTTGATTACTCTGACCTAAACAAGGCCTGTCCAAAAGATAACTTCCTACTTCCGCGAATCGATCAGCTCGTGGATTCAACGGCCGAACATGAACTACTATCCTTTATGGACGCTTATTCCAGCTACAACCAAATACCCATGCATTTACCTGATCAGGAGCATACCAGCTTCGTGACCGATCTGGGACTCTATTGTTACAAAGTCATGCCGTTTGGTCTAAAGAACGCTGGAGCAACATACCAACGCTTAGTCAACCGAATGTTCGCTGATCAGATCGGGAAGACCATGGAGGTTTACGTGGATGACATGCTGGTGAAGTCCCGATTCTCCACAGATCACGTCAGAGATTTGGATTCGATGTTCAGCATCCTCCGGGAGTACGGAATGAAGCTCAACCCACTCACGTGCCACT
Organism: Allium fistulosum; assembly: GCA_030737815.1. Taxonomy (NCBI): domain Eukaryota; kingdom Viridiplantae; phylum Streptophyta; class Magnoliopsida; order Asparagales; family Amaryllidaceae; genus Allium; species Allium fistulosum. Next base: position 404,404,839 of record CM060908.1, on the reverse strand, counting down.
TTGGCGTTGCATCCGGAAAATTCCTTGGGTTCATCATCAACGCTCGAGGAATAGAGGCGAATCCTGAGAAGATCTGGGCTATTAGAAATTTGCAAACCCTAGAACTATAAAGCAAGTCCAGAGTCTTAACGGGAAGGTCGCAGCATTGAGCAGGTTCATTTCAAAGTCCACCGATAAATGCATTCCTTTCTTCGACCTGATCCGGAAGGGCAAACAGAACTTTGAATGGACCACGGAGTGTGAAGGCGCATTCCGATCATTAGTTCAACATCTCTCCACACCTCCGATCTTGTCGAAACCGATCGACCACGAGCAACTATATCTCTACCTGGCAGTATCAGAACATGCGATCAGCGCTGCTCTAGTTCGGGAAGAAGACAAAGTGCAAAACTCGGTCTACTATGTTAGTAAGCGACTAACAGGAGCCGAAAGAAATTATCTGAGACTGGAGAAACTGGCCTATTGCTTGGTCATTGCCTCAAGGAAGCTCCGTCCCTACTTCCAAGCTCATCCGCTTACTGTGTACACCGACCAGCCGTTACGACAGGTCCTCACGCGGCCTGAGACGTCCGGTAGGTTACTCAAGTGGAACATTGAGCTAAGCCAATTTGATATCGCATACGCTCCGCGGAGAGCCATTCAAGGACAAGTCCTGGCAGATTTCATAACTGAATTCACCGTTCCAGAAGACTTGCCTGAGACCAGTAAATCTCCCGAATACATCTGGAAGCTGTATACTGACGGCGCGTCAAATGACCGATGTTCGGGCGCTGGGGTTGTACTTGAGACTCCCGAGGGCCGATCCATATGTTATGCTCTGAAGTTCGACTTTCGTGCAACTAATAATGAAGCTGAATATGAAGCCCTCCTAACCGGCCTAAAGCTTGCCAGAGACTTGAGAATTATCGCTGTAGAAATTTATTGCGATTCACAATTAGTGGTATGTCAAGTACGAGGAGAATACCAGGCAAGGGACCGAAGACTGGCTGCTTACTTGGCACGAGTTCAGGAAATACTAAACCAGTTTGATTATTACGCCATCTATTATGTGCCTCGGGAGCACAATCAGAAAGCCGATTCACTGGCAAAGTTAGCCAGCACAAGTGAAGCGCAGCAAATGGGACTTGTCCCTGTTGAAACTTTGGCCTCCTCGAGCATCGACCGAATAGAAATGAACTCTGTGTTTGAAACCGCTCCCAGTAGAGAATCTTGGATGACTCCGTATCGGAATTACATTGAGAATGGGACGTTGCCTGAACCTAAAAATGAGAAGAGACAAATTCAGCGGAAAGCTTCGCGGTTCGTCATCCAAGACGGAGTCATGTACAGGAGGGGTTATTCCGTTCCTCTCCTCAGATGTATCGCCCACGAGGAAATCAAACGAGTGTTACATGACGTACACGAAGGAGAGTGTGGCGATCATACCGGAGGACAAGCTCTCGCTAAGAAGATACTCCGATATGGGTACTACTGCCCGACAGTGAACCGAGATGCGGCAAACTATGCCCGGAAATGCGATAAATGCCAGATACATGCCCGAATTCCGAGAGCTCCGCCAACTGAAATAACCCAAATGGTCAGTCCCTGGCCATTCGCAATGTGGGGCATCGATATCATCGGCGCTTTACCTTTAGCAAAGGGCGGTGCGAAATACGCCATCGTTGCCGTTGACTACTTCACGAAGTGGGCCGAGGCCGAAGCCCTTGCAACCATTACGACAAAGAAAGTGATAAATTTCATGGTTTGCAACATCATCTGTCGATTTGGACTCCCGCATACTATCATCACTGATAACGGAGCCCAATTCGAGAGTGCGGAATTCAAGAATTTCTATCAACGGTTTCATATCCGCAAAAAGTTCTCGGCTGTTGCACACCCCCAAGCGAATGGACAGGTTGAAGCTGTCAATAAAGTTATAAAATCGATCCTGAAGAAACGATTGGAGAAGGCTGGGGGCAAGTGGGTCGATGAACTTCCTATGGCGTTATGGGCCTATCGAATGACCCACAAAACCGCAACCGGACACACTCCGTTTTCCCTATCTTATGGCTCAGAGGCCGTTATTCCGGTCGAGACAGAAGTGCTCTCTCATCGCGTGACTTATTATGATCCAAAAACAAACGCTATACTCCTGGCCGAATCTTTGGATCTATTGGATGAAAAACGGGAAGAGGCTGATTTGAGAGCAGCCGCACATCGAAGTCGGGTCGCCCGGCTGTACAACACCAAAGTTCGACCTCGAACCTTTGAACTCGGCGACCTCGTACTCAAGAGAATCTACCCAGTTCCTTCACACATGAAACCGAACTGGGGAGGGCCGTATGTAATTACACGAAAGCTCGGAGATGGTACATTCAAGCTGTCGACTGTTGACGGTCTCGATTTACCAAGGGCTTGGAACAGCGAAAGTCTCCGCCGCTATTACATATGACAGGCTTTATTTATTTCATTCTATTTAGCAATTTGTTTCTGCATTTCGAAATTTGAATTTTGTAATAAGGCAACTGACTTTGCCGCATTTTCTTATTTCAGCAATAAAATACCACTTCTTCGAGCCAGAGCTGTGATTCATTAAGTACGATATACAACATCACGATGCACGAAGAGCTAAATCCCATCATGCAATGGGACTTATTCAAATGGAGAGTGGCTGTGATACGACCGGCCACTCACTAGGTGAAACCCGAGCTCGGGGACAAGCCATGACACCGATATTGATAGGGTTGACACACGACAATCCTGCATTTAACTCCATATTCCCAGAGTGCGAAGTGGAGTATAAACATTCAACTCCATATTCCCAGAGTGCGAAGTGGAGTATAAACATTTAACACCATATTCCCAGAGTGCGAAGTGGAGTATAAACATTTAACTCCATATTCCCAGAGTGCGAAGTGGAGTATAAACATTCAACTCCATATTCCCAGAGTGCGAAGTGGAGTATAAACATTTAACTCCATATTCCCAGAGTGCGAAGTGGAGTATAAACATTCGACTCCGCATTCCCAGAGTGCGAAGCGGAGTATAAACAACTAACTTCGTGTTCCCAGAGTGCGAAGCGGAGTATAAAAGACCAACTCCGTGCTCCCAGAGTGCGAGACGGAGTACAAACATCAGTCAACTCCGTGTTCCCAGAGTGCGAACAACCGCTTACGAGATGACATATATCCCCGGAGTGTGGATGAAACGATTCATAAGAGAACAAGTGTAGTTCGGCCATTCGGTCCTCGCTTGATGCAATCACAAGCTGATCATCACAACTTAACCCTGGAACTGGGGGCAGAGGCAAATGTTAGTCATTACCCAAAACTACGTGATGCTCAGCTCCGATGCGATCCCCTATCACAACTCAAGTCCGAGATTTCCATACTTAACAAGTAAAATGAGCTATTCTTGAAACAATCAGATAATGCAAGTACACTGGACCAAAGTCCGAACACTGCAACATTCAAGCATAGAAAGGAACATGAGCTGAAACTAGAAAAAAAAATTTTATTTCAACTAACTCAAAAACAATGGTTCATACATGAGTTTTTTCCAAAATATTCCTACTAGCAGGGGCCGAACCCGCATCTAAACACGGCCTACAAAAGGGAAAAACAGAGAAAATAACAAAAATCCCTGACTGCCTATGAGAGAGTGTCTAATCTTTCTGCTTCCTCAACTTCTTCTTCCTCGAGGAGCTACTGGAACCACCAGTACCCTTTCGCTTGGAGCATTTCTCCTTAGGCAGGCTCCCTTCGGGTGAAGGCATAATGTCAACGTCCTCGTTTGAGCTGGACTCTATAGGGATGCTTCCCACGGGAGGAGTTGGAGGAACAGACTCCGCAGCCGGAGGAGGGACTGGCACATTAGTATCAGTAAGTGTGCCCCCAGGAGACACAATCATAAGAGGAGTAGGGCACCGTGCTGCTGCTCCGCCATCTACCTCGCCGCCGTGCGTCGCGGCCGCCATCTCGGCATTAATCTCGGCCAACATCGCCGCTTCCCGCTGTGCTCTGGCTTCGCTAGGACCCGTAGTAGTCTGAGATGAGGTGTCAGAAGTAGCCGTGAATCCACCCAAGCCGAATGGCAAGTCCGCAAAAGGATCACTCTGACGGCCAAGGAGCTCGTTTATCATCTGTTCATCGAAAGAAAGTGAGCTCCCCTGCGTTACTCCAACTGGTGCCATTGCCGCGACGGAGGTCGCCTCAGAGATGATGGCTCCTGGTGCTTGGCCTGATTCTTGGGTGGTAAGAGGCGCGGCTGGTGCAACTTCTGTCACTGATCAAAGGAAAAGGACATGTCATTAGCAACATTTCAACACAGACTCTTCAATCCAAATATACAAGAAGTTAGTTCAGAGTACCTTCCTCGGTTTGGCTCGAGGTCGTCTGAACAACTTCAGAAGGATGTTTCTTAATAGGAGATAGATGCGGTTGATCTGGATCATATGCCGGGATAGGCTGGGGGTAGATCATCGGAGTTGGCTTAGATTGAGATGACACGATTATCTCAGAACTCATAACATGGTGTTCTGCACCAGAGCTCTCTCCGACTTCCTGGGTCTGGGCACCAAGCCTCACCTTGTCGTGGGAAATCATGGAGTCATGGAGAACCTTCTTTTCGTCATCATTGAGGATGCGGTTCTCCAGCTCGAATTCATCAAGGGCTTCATCAGGGTGCCCAGACTTCTCCTCATCAACTAGTAAGTTCCAGGCATTGTAGAGATGCGTGGGGTAATCGTCAAGCCATGTCAAATCTCGGTGCCCTAGCACATTGGCGTTGTACGTAACGAGCAGCTCTTCCACCTCGGCCTCAATCCTGGCCTCCGCCTGCCGTACCTTCTCGTCAACCCCAGCCTCAGCTTCGTGAGCTTGTTGCATAGCCGCTTCTTTCTCCTTTCGGAGCGTCACTGCCTGGTCACAGGCCTCCTGCGCAGAGACATTAGCTGCGTCTTTCTCCTTCGCCATCTCGGAAAACTTTGATTTCAGCTCATTAAGCTCCTTAAGAGCGACATCCCTCTCAGCGGTAATGGTAGTGTTCCTATGACCCATGTCCTCGATGGCGGTATAATTCTCTTGCTTCATCCTGGTCATGGCAGCGTTCACTTCATCAACCTTCTTTAGAGCCTCCATTTCAGATTTACGGGAAGACTCAGCCTCCGAGTTGAGCGCTTTTATGATTTGGTCGTTGTGACCCAACTCCTTCTCGAGCTTCTCAATAGTGACGCCCCGATCGAATGCCACTTTGGACGCTTTCCTCGCGGCCCGTCCCCATTCCCTGTACTGGAAAAAGATGTCCGCAACATAATCATGGATAGTGGTTTCAGCGGTTGGCGGAATTCTCTTCAAGTGCGGGGGGAAGACATAACCATCAAAACAGATGTCGGGAAATTCCTTCCTCATCTGTGCCAATTTAAGCGCTCCTTCACTAGACGCTTCAGTCGGGACCGGTACAGTAGCCGAGGAGGTGGCTATTTCGGTCCTGCGCGGAGGATCGGACCTCGAAGCTTGAGAAAGTGGCCTAGGCCGTGAAGTTTCAGGAGGACGAACAACTGCTACCGTAGGAGGTGCAGAGGTCCTGGGAGGAGGAGAGCGAGATCGGGATCGGTGAACGTACCCCCTATCTCTATCAGACCTCTCCTGACCAGAATGTCCGGAGTCGTAATCCCTCTCACCCTCTCTCCTGCGTGGCTCGTGATAACGGCGCTTGTTGCGCAAACTACCAAGCACAGAACCTTGCCCAGACATCGTACCTGAAAAGAAAACCACGAAGAATCAGTAACCGTTTGCAATATGTTGTTTACGGTTAGGAAAATGTGTTGTGCTGTGAAGAGTGTGTGAATGTGTAACCCCCCGGACCAACCAGAAGTGTCAATCGCACTGGCAGGAAGAGACTCGCTGACATCGACGATATGTCGCGGTCCACCCGATTCAATGTCGTGTTGCTCAGGCTCGATGTCCGGGATTGGAGGGTCAGCAGGCCCTTCGAATTGATTTTCAGCTTGCAGGGAGGGTGCTTCCATAATTCTAACTCCTGGCAAAGGACGGTGCAAATCCACAGACTTCCGCCTCCCGGACTTAGGCTGTTTTGAGGCCACTGCTTTGCCTTTCCTCTTGGCATCGGAATCCGGGGTTGCATCAGCGGGTCCGACCAACGGTTCCTTGTCGGTATGAGTCCTTTCAGAGTCGGGTTCTTCAATTATCACGACCCTGGGTTTCTTCTGCTTAACCTTTTCCCTGGAGACGGTCTTTAGTGCACCGTCGAGCCTTATGCTCTGCTTCCGCCCGATCAACCCAAGAACTCTAAGGTTCTGGTCCGTCAGTAGCAACTCGATATTCCTTTCTTCGCTAGGGACCTCTTGAAGGACGCGAACTATCTCTTTATAGTAGCCGCCATCAGGTCGCTGGATTATCGTTGAAAGAAAGAGAGTAGGAGATATGAGTTTAGTTTCATTCAAAAATTGCCCCGTCAATTACTTGAGAAAAAGGCAATGCTTACGTCTAAACAGCCATCTTCTGGCAAACCCCGGTGGACAACGGACATAGAACCACTCTGACTTGAAGTAGCTCAGCCTAGTCCACGACCCCGTGACAACTTGGCAGTTTCTAACAGACTCCAAAAATGTAAAAGATGGGCTGTCAGTTCGACTCTTGAAGTTGAAGAGGTATCTTATCTCGGTCGGGCGGGGAGGCCGGTAGAGGTATTCCATAAATGCGATGAACAGGCCATTGAGTGAAGCATATCCATTTGGATGTAACTGAGACGGAGCGATATCCAGGTAAGCCAACACTTCTCTTATGTAATCACTGAACGGAGGAAGTGTGCCGGCTGCGCACGCATGTCGATTAAAAGCAGTGTACCCCTCTGGGGGATTGTGTGGTCTGTCGTCCGGTCCAGGCAACAATACTTCATCCAAAGATAAGCCATGCCTTAAGCATATTCTCCCTAACATGTCTTCCGAGATATTGGACGGGACAGAATCAGGTGGGCTATTGATGAAAGATGCGTTAGGTAACTCGTCCGGAGCTGGACCGATGACTTCAGCCTCGATGTCTGGGATCTCGAGTCTGGGAGTTTCTTGCTGCTGTGAACTTGAAGGTTCCATAACTAGCTAACTCATGAGAAATCATCATTAGACGATAAACGGCCCGTGCATTCCCGAGTGTAGAGTGTGTGTTGTGCGGTACAAGTGTTATGCGTGACTTGTGCAAATTCTACAAAGTTAAAGGAAACATGCAAGCGACGAAATTCTGGAAATCAGACAGGCATGACCGTCATCGCTGACCGTCACGACCGCGCCATCCAGATGACAGCGATCGATTCAAGATTAAAGAGTTCGTTGTATTTTTCTGTTAAATGGCAGTTCCATCAACGAGCTTCGAAAGTCAGTCAAATATGCAGTCCTGTGACCAAGTTCTATTATGCAAGGCAGAAGCTCGTCGGAGTCAAGTGTTCAAGTATTCGACATTTCTCTAAGTTCATCAAAAATTTGGGTTAAGGACCGGTCGCTGCACTCTGTTTTCGTATCGAGACAGGGGAGGTCACGCTACGCAACCTGGCCATGTTCGAATCGATATGTTCATATCGATCGTCTGGGAATGGAGGTGTTTCGCATCGATCAGGCTGGAGTAACACTGCTTCGTATCGGTCAGATTCGAATTGATACGTTCGTATCGATCGAGCTGGAGTGAGAGCGCTTCATATCGATCAAATTCGAATCGATACATGTCGTATCGATCAGAGGCAAGCCAATCCGCATCGATCAGGGTTGCTGATTTCGCATCGATCAGAGAACAATGGCTTCACATCCATCGTCGCTCTCGTCCCCAAGCCGATACGAGCGTATGTCGTCTGCACCGATTCGAATGTTCCCAGTTCAAGTCGATACGAAATAAGGTTAGAGTGATTTACTCCGTCTCTCCTTCTTCCCAAAAGGACCTCAACTCCATGGCCACGCTCCGTATCCCCCAATCTTGTCTTCCATCATCCAGATCTCAAATTTGTCGAAACTGGTCGTAGAAGCTAAGGGAGTGGTAGAGATCTCGAGTTTCGTCATTATTAACAAGGATCTACCCATTAATTACCTGATTTTTGCGATTAACACTCAGAGGATCAGAGGTTTGGTTCGATTCGAAGACGATTATGTCTCTCAGTCTATCGATACGAGGGTAGAGAAAGGGAGCTGAGAGCAACAGTAGAAAGTAAAAGTGAAAAATGGGCTAAGTCCCAGGTATTTATATGAAGCATGGAGTCGAACCGGGACGATTCATCTCCCAGTCAACGTAACCGGTCGCAAGCGGTCAAGCGATGGATCTATGCAAGCGCCCTCTTCGAATCCGTCAGACTATACCTTCATCGAGTCGAAATATTCACCGGATGCCATCGATTCGATACATTCTTTTCGCGAACCATCGATTCACAGCAAGTCAGGTTTATCGATACGAACTCGATAATCGCGTCTGTTAAAATCCATCGATGCAAAAAGTTATTTCGTATCCATCAAAGGTCGTCGGTGCAAATCAGAATTCACCACAAGATGCGACCCTCAAATACGGATGGACACTTCGTATCCATCAACGATGCCCCGCATCGATTCGAAGGAATACATCCTGACCTTTTTCCATGGCGCCATGAGAGAGTCACTACAAAATTCAACAACGACCTAAACCACAGACGGGTTGCGAACTTGCAGCTTTTCAAAGCACGTCGTGTTTTCACAAGACGTACTTTGGGGGGCAAATGTTATCCCGCCTTTTGGCAAGGCCAGGACACCAAGGAACCAACTAGAAAACAAGTATGGCTTGTCATGGATGTCGCTGAATTTTGTCCGAGTCCGGATCAAGCTACAATTGATAGGACATGACTGGAAAAATGAAGGAAGCCAACGTCCCAAGTTTCAAGTCAATCCGAGTTCGTATGCTCGAGATGTGATGGATACAAGTTGGAAGGAGAAGCATGTTTTCGTATCCATCAGGAGTATCCATTTCGTATCCACCAGGGGACGTCGTCTCGTATCGATGGAGTTAGCCGCGTTTCGTACCCATCGAATTCGTGTCAACCAGACTCGTATCCCCCCAACAGATGGCGTGCCTCGCAACCATCATTCAGTGTCTACTTCGTATCCATCAGTCAGTGCTTGCTTTGTATCCATCATTCAGTGTCTACTTCGTATCCATCAGTCAGTGCTTGCTTCGTATCCATCATTCAGTGTCTACTTCGTATCCATCTGAGAACCTTGCTTCGAATACGTGTCCAACAACTTATTCGTATCCAGCGAGTCAACCAACTAGAATGACGTGTTGCCCATCGAAGTAAACGAGGCGAGATATGTGGAGTCGAAGCAGTCAATACGGCGCCGAGACCGGATCGAGGCGAAGCGCGCGCACCACGTCATCCCAAGAGCATGCGTGGCCATCGACGCGAAGGTATCGAGTCGAATTCATGGAGACGAACCAGACAGCCTATGAGGAATCTCAGTTCGCATCGACGATATCTCGTGATCTATTAATCCAAATCCTATGAAATTTTCAGGGAATCTTACATGCACACTGGAAGATGTCCGTGCCAAATTTCAGCTCAATTGGACATCATCTTGATCGATACGAAATGGAGTCGTACTGATCACAGATCGAGGCGAAACTTTCTGGAAACGGTCGCGTGGGCCACCTCACGTGCCAGACCAAGTCTCCCGGAGTTTGAGCGAATTCTGAGCCTCCTACGCCTATAAATAGAGCCCCAGAATCAACAGAAAAAGGATCTTTTTGCTCTGAAGCGTCCAGACTATGCCGGATTGAGATTTGCATCCTACTTTTGCTGTCAATTTCGAATTCTAATCTGTAATCCGCTGTTCATTGCTGTAACCTCTTGTAATCATTGAAAGAGAATCAATAAAATCATCAAAACTTCATAGTGGACGTAGGCTATACGCCGAACCACTCTAAATTGCTTGTCTGTGCACTTTACATTTCTGTTTGTTGGAGTTTTTGTTAGATAACCTCTGTTTTACATTTACAATCTTCATTTTATCTCTTCAAACAACTCCCGAAGAGTGTTGTGCCCATTTTTGGTACAAACACACTATATATATATATATATGTTCTATTGTATTTTGTCCATGCGCTGTGAGTAATACGATAGATTCTGTTGTTTTAATTTACCCTGGCAATCGTCCATGGTCGCCTGGCACACTTTACAGCGCACTATCTCTAGATTCAGTGCAGGGGTCATGGGCGGTTGTCACATTTGGTATTAGAGCAATGGTTAATCGATTTTACCCAACGCTCGCTGACATAACTACGTATGAGAGACGTAATTGTAATTTTGATGGATGACTACTATATATAATATAGTAGATTAGTAGAGTTTGAGTCCTTTATGTAGTTGTTTCTCTAAGATGTTCTGATCATTCCTTTTTTTTAGATATTAAGGATGAGTCGAAGAGGGAGACCAGCTGCTAGGGAAGGCCGTGCTGCTGAGGGGACTGCTGATTATGCAGCTATGTTCGAAGCTATGATGACTTCGATCATGAGAAGGATACCAGTTCCGGGGACAACAGTTGATGTTGGAGTTCAAGTCCAAACTCCAAAGCCGGTGGATTTTGCTAAGCTGTGTAAGGACTACACTGCTCTTGGAGGAAAGGTTTTCTTGGGAACAGAATCAACCATTGAGGTCCAAAGATGGATAGATGCTTGTAGAAGGATTTTTGGTGATTTGGGAATTGAGGATGCAACTAAGAGGAAGTTGGCATCAAGGCAGCTTCAAGGGAGAGCCTCTGATTGGTGGAACTCTATTACCATCAATACTCCGGAGGAAGAGATTACTTGGGAGCAATTCCAAGCTAGATTGGAAGCTAAGTTCATTTCTACAGCTCAGAAGTCTTTTCTGTTCAAGAAGTTTGTGGAGCTCAAGCAGGGTGGAAGACCAGTTCTTGAGTATGTTTCTGAGTTTGAAGCTTTGTCCAAGTATGCCCGGTCGTATATTGAATCTGCTTATCAGAAGAATGAGAAGTTTGTGACAGGCTTGGATAGTTATCTTGGGAGGCAGTTAGTGGATCATTTGGACGATTCATTTGAGAAGCTTGTGGAGAAAGCTCTCAGGCATGAGAGTCTGTTACCTAAGGAAGGATCTGTTGTTGCTGTTACCAGGGGAGAGTCTAAATCACAGCAGGGTGGAAACCAGAAGAGGAAGCAGCAGCAGCAGAAGGGTAAGGATGGCCAGAAGAAGCCGAAAGGCGAGGTGACTTGCTACAATTGTCAGCAGAAGGGCCATTTCTCGAAGGATTTTAAGAATCCGAAGGCACCGATGAAGTGTCACAACTGTGACAAGCCGGGGCATTTCAGGAAGAATTGTCCAGAACCGAGGAGGGACAAGCAGATTGTGCAAGCTTATGCTTTGGGAGCTGTTCCGTCGTCTTCGAAAGCTCCTACTGCTGAAGAGAAAGGAAAGAGTTTGGTGGTTCAAGGTACTCTTTTCCTATGTGGTGTTCCAGTTAGAGTTCTGTTTGATACTGGAGCGTCGCATTCGTTCGTTTGTCGTGAACTTGTAGACCGGTTGGGTTTAGAACCGGATATCATTGATAGGCCATTGGTTGTGACTAATCCAGTTGGGGGTTCGTCTTGTTTGTGTATGTTATGTCGTGGTCTGATTGTATCGAGTCATGATTGCTCTTTTGTTTGTGATTGCTTTGTTCTGAACTTTGCGGGGTTCGGAATTATTTTGGGTATGGACTGGCTTAGGAAGTATGCGGCAAAGGTTGATTGTGAGAGGTTGGAGGTGACAGTCGAGAATGTGGAAGGGCGAAGGATTGTGATACGATGTAAGCATGAAGAAGGCGTCTTCATGAGCTTCATGTATTCGCTGGTTGTTCCACGGGATGGACTGTCATTAGTGCCAATTGCTAATGGATTCGAGGATGTCTTTGACGAAGTCAAAGGGTTGCCGCCGCATAGAGAGATCGAGTTTTGTATAGATCTAGTTGAAGGAGCCAGACCTGTTGTGATGCCTCTTAGGCGGATGGCGCCTAGGGAACAGCAAGAGTTGAGGGTGCAAGTTGATGATCTTTTACAGAAAAGATTCATTCGGCGTAGTGTGTCCGAATGGGGTGCACCAGTTGTGTTTGTTACCAAAGTGGATGGATCGCTGAGGTTGTGTGTAGATTACCGTGAGCTGAATAAGGTGACTAAGAAGAACAAGTATCCATTGCCGAGAATAGATGACTTGTTTGATCAGCTTCACGAAGCTAAGGTGTTTTCTCAGATGGATTTGGCCACGGGATTTCACCAGTTGAGAGTTGCTAAGGATAGTGTGCCAAAGACTGCTTTTAGGACACCATCCGGTTTCTTTGAGTGGCTGGTAATGCCGTTTGGATTGACTAACGCGCCAGCATATTTTGTGGATCTTATGAATAGGGTGTTCAGAGATCAGTTGAACAAGTTCGTACTTGTGTTCGTGGATGATATTCTGATTTATTCCAGAACTGAAGAAGAGCACAAGACACACTTGCGTATTGTTTTGGAAATCTTGCGGAAACATCAGCTGAAGGCTAAGTTTTCGAAGTGTCACTTCTGGAAGAGTGAAGTGAGGTTCTTAGGCCATGTTATTTCTGGAAATGGAATAGCGGTTGATCCCGCTAAGGTGGCAGCAATCCAGGATTGGGTTAGACCTAAGAATGCATCTGATGTGAGAAGTTTTCTTGGATTAGCAGGATATTATCGACGGTTTATCAAAGACTTCTCCAAGGTGGCTGCACCGTTAACAGGATTGACAAAGAAGAACCTAGTGTTCAGATGGGATGATAAGTGTGAGCAAGCTTTCAGAATCCTGAAAGAACGATTGACGAGTGCTCCTGTTTTGACTATTCCTAGTGGGAATGAAGAGATGGTGGTTTATACCGACGCATGTGGTACTGGACTTGGAGCAGTGCTGATGCAGAAGGATAAAGTTGTTGCGTATGCAAGTCGACAACTGAAGCCGCATGAAAGGAATTACCCGACTCATGATCTGGAGTTAGCGGCGATTTTTTTTGCTCCGAAGATGTGGAGACATTATCTATTGGGAGTTCGATTCGAGTTGTTTACAGATCATAAGTCGTTAAAGTATCTTTTCTCCCAAAAGGATTTGAATCTTCGGCAGCAACGTTGGTTAGAGTTTTTGGCATCATATGATTTTGGTATAGCTTATACTCCGGGAAAAGGTAACGTAGTGGCTGATGCGTTAAGTCGAAGACATGCAGGACTGGGAGCCATGTTTTCTAAATGGAAGAATCTCGAGTATTTAGCTGGATTTGACTTCAGGCCTAGATGCGAATTGGAACCTGAGATGTTGGCAAACTTATCGATAAGGCCGACTCTAGTGGAAAGGATTGGCGAGAGTCAAAAGCGAGATGATAAGATTGTCAAGATTATCCGTGATTTGGAATCTGGATGGGAACTAGAAAAGGATAAAGGATTCAAGGTCGATCGAGAGGGTTGGCTTCGAAAGCAAGGACGACTAGTTGTTCCCGATATAGATGAATTAAGAAATGAAGTTCTGAAGGAAAGTCATCACTCGAAGTTGACAATTCATCCAGGTGGAAATAAGATGTATCGGGATATGAAGAGAACCTACTACTGGGAAGGTATGAAGAAGGATGTTGGAAATTTTATTTCCAAATGCATGAACTGCCAGTTGGTGAAAGCCGAACAGAAGAAGCCAAGTGGATTGCTTCAGCCATTAGAAGTTCCTACTTGGAAGTGGGAACAAGTGTCGATGGATTTTATCGATGGATTGCCTAGAACCAGAATGGGAAATGAAGGGATTTGGGTCATCGTAGATCGTTTGACTAAGAGTGCAAGATTCATTCCTGTTCGATCGACTAGGACTGCATCAAAGTTGGCTGAGTTGTATGTTAAGTGGATAGTTCGATTCCATGGTATTCCGAAGAGTATAGTGAGCGATCGAGATCCATTGTTCACTAGTGGATTTTGGAAGAGCTTCCAGGAAGTTTTGGGAACCGAGTTGCGCTTGAGTACAGCTTATCACCCTCAAACAGATGGTCAGACCGAGAGAGTCAACCGAGTTTTGGAAGATCTCCTCAGAGCTTGTGTTTTAGATTTCGGAGGATCATGGGAAGATCACCTTCATTTGGTGGAGTTTTCATACAGCAACAGTTACCAGTCAAGCATTGGTATGGCCCCATATGAGGCATTGTATGGAAGACCGTGTAACTCTCCGACGTGTTGGATAGAAACTGGAGAAAAGCTGATGCTTGGGTCAGAGATGATTCGACAGACTACGGAGTGCATAGAGATCATTCGGCAATGAATGAAGGCAGCCCAAGACCGTCAGAAGAGTTATGCCGATAAGCGTTGAAAGGATTTGGAATTCGACGTAGGAGATATGGTTTTTGTGAAGATTTCTCCACTGAAGAATGTTATCCGATTCGGGAAGAAAGGAAAATTGACTCCGAGATTTGTTGGACCATTCCCGATCATCGAGCGAATTGGGAAGCTCGCTTACAGATTGGAGTTACCAGAGAAGATGTCGAATGTGCACAATGTTTTTCATATATCGTATCTACGAAAGTATGTGCACGACTCGAATACAGTGGTTTCTGCTGATAGCTGTGAAGATTTCGAAGTTGATCCAGTCGATAGAAGACCTCGTAAGCCGCTTTGTGTTGTTGAAACCGACACGAAACAGCTTAGGAGGAAGGTAGTTAAGTTGCTCAAGATACAATGGAGTGATGATGATAACGACTGTACGTGGGAGGTGGAAGAGAGGATGAAGGCAGCTCATCCTGAACTCTTCAAGGTATGGCCCTAAGGTGTCGTGTCATCTCACGATATTGTAACTTGTTCTAGTTTTAGAATTCTGTACGCTAAGCTAGAATTGGATGCATGGTTTATTGATTGCTATGGATGATAGGCGTACAGAATAGTCTTTGATTGCTTTGTTTGCTTGGAATTTCGGGGACGAAATTCCTAAGGGGGAGAGAATGTAACGACCCGTATTTTTAAGGATCGAAAAGTTCGTTAAAATCTGGAATTTTCAGCATTTTTAAGTCGTTTCAGATTTTGGCAGATTTTGTTAAGTCCTAAGTCGGTTTGGACGAGTTAAGTAATAAGTCTGGGTCGAGTGGCCGACTTAAGGAGTTAACCGAGTTAAGGAAGTGTAGCTGACGACTTTGTAGACTGGTTAAGTGTTAGATCGGTTGGGACGACTTTTAGAAGTTGGCGAGTTAGCAATCTAAGGGGGTAGGTCGGGTAGACGACTTAAGGAATGGCCGACCTAGTGGAGTTAATGACCTAGGGGATAAGCGGTGAGCAGCTTTGGTTAGTTAAGTCGTTCAGACGACTTAAGTGTTAGGTCGTGACCCTGATAGGTCGCGTGAGTGTTGAGTCGTAGGTCGTACCCTGTTGAGTTGTAGGTTGTATGCTATCTATTAAGTCGTATCCCCTATTAGGCCCCAAAGCTGTTAAGTCGTAGAAGGTGCTGATCTGCTAAGTGTTAGGTCGTAGATCGCGCGCATTCTTAAGTCGTAGGTCGGAGACCCAGTTAGGTCGTAGCCTAGTTGAGTCGTGGCCGTGTTAAGGAGATAGCGTTAAGTCGTAGTTGTTATATCGTTAAGGCGTAACTCGGTTGAGCTGTTAAGTCGGAGGCTCTGCTAAGTCGGTAGGTCGTAGAGGCTTTAGGTCGGTAGGGGTTTAGGTCGTAAGTCGGGGACGACCTAATTCCGAGTTACGGCTTAGGGATATTTCAGCTATAAATAGAAAGGGTTTTGCTCACTTTTTGGGATCCGGATTTCGAAGCGACGAAGTGATGCCATTTTGAGAGCTCGACTTCTACACTTCTTCACTTCTTTTCTCCACTCTAATCTAGTGATTCCTTCCATCATCAAATCGAGATCGAAGAGCTTAGATTGAAGATCTACATTCTTCGAAGAGAGATTTCATCGTTTGAAGCGGATTTGTGATAGATCGAGTTAGATCCTTCGCTGTCCAGATCTGAAGCGTGTTGATTTGAGGTTGTTTTGGTGATTTGGTGAGTGGTGATTATCTCTCACACGGATCCAAAGGAGTATATCGGATTGTTGGCTCGATTTGGTGTTAAAATAGTGATTTCCATGCATTTTCTTCATCCTAAGTGTAGATCCATGTAGATCCATTGTTCATGATGATTTGACAACCATTTTACTACATGATAACCTATGCAAGTTCATTCATCAAGATTATAGAGATATTGTTCATGTTTTCATGCTTGTTAGACTTTCAACTCTTTAATTACGAAATTGCCATTATTGTGATAATTGTCTACTTAGATCATATTTGAATGCTTGATTGTTTGGATTAATGTTTGACTTGGTTGATTGCTATGAATTAGATGATTGATGATTTGATTTAGACCGAAGATGATTCAAAGGCTAAGGGAAAGGCTCTTGAATTGGGAAAGCTGCTCGTGGCATATGTAGCGGGATGATGAAGCTCTTATGCATAGATTTGATGATGTGATGTTGGAATGAGGCTTTGCGAGGATGTGATGAAGCGAGGCATCATGTGATGAAGACTTGGTTTAATCTAGACGGGATCATTCCAAGCATGTTGATAACTCGGTGAAATGGTTCGAGTTGAGGATAATGGATGGATATGAGAATGGTCGTCAAGGAGGATGACTAGGAGGCTTGGGTCTCATCGTTGTTGAAGGTTCTAGCATGCTCTAAGCAAGAGTACGTTTGGGCAGATTCGATAGTCCCAACGACCAACTGTTGATGGTCGAGTACTCTGGGCAGATTCGATAGTCCTAGGCACGGGTCAAGATGACGTGCGGGAGTTATGTCTAGAACCGGGGTTACCATTAGCCCTTGACGGACGGCTGAAAGAATGTGCCGGTCATTCAATTAACGGTGAAACCAAAGCAATGATAACAGTGATAGCCAGAGTCATGGATGTTTGGTTGTATCGTCATTCGGTCTCAAGAGCGGTATTTTCTGGGTGCTTATCTGATCTTGGTTTAGGCCTTGGGGGTTTGTACTTGGAAAACATCGCCCTTGACTCGAGTGATAATTGCTTTACTTTAAATTGTATGCTCTGCTATGTTTGCTTCTGCTTAGTGTGTGTCTGGGGGCTATCACTGTAGAAAGAGGTTGGAGTGGGAGGGTTGTATTCCTATTCCTTTTCCTTTATGCTCTTTTGGTATGTTGTTAGTTAATTTACTGCTCAATAAGACTGTTGTCTGACTCAAGGCTATATGTTTTAATTCTTATTGCCTTGGGCTGTTCGTCCATTTTGGGACGGGCAGACTAGGTAGCAGGTGACAGGTGCTGTTCTAGCTTTTCACGTTGCTGATATCGAAGACGAGCTGGAGTATTGCATATTGTTTCCTTCTTACTATATGTACTGGATGTTCCGCTGCTTTGTATTCTCTGAGTGATATGTAGTGAGGCTTGTTGTATTGACTTTTCAGATGATGTATTCAACTATTATGAGGTTTTATATGATGAGATTCTATTCTGTGAAGCTTCACTATATATATATATTCTATTGTATTTTGTCCATGCGCTGTGAGTAATATGATAGATTCTGTTGTTTTAATTTACCCTGGCAATCGTCCATGGTCGCCTGGCACACTTTACAGCGCACTATCTCTAGATTCAGTGCAGGGGTCATGGGCGGTTGTCACACCCCTGGTCATTACCGACCTATACGAGGGCCCTCATAGCATACATCTACAATAATTTACATTTCGAACGTCATAGCAGGAAGAAATATATCCAGAAGGGGATGGTCATATCCTAATGGGAATAACACAATTAGCCCTGCTGCATCTAACCCTGTTTTGGTCATTTTCAGGGTGTGAGGCGTGAGATAACGATTACCTTTCACATATCACATCATCTTTGAATGCCACATTGCCATTTCCGTTGACTACTAATTTCCTTCTACAAAAATACAACCCTTGAGCTCGTACGTCTCAAGGAGGGTGTTAAGCTAAAAGAAGTTTCCTTCTCCATCACCACTGATGTATGTTTGTAAAAACCAATTTACGTAATCTCAAAAAATGCACTATCGGATATCCATCCATACAAGTTATCCAGGAACAGGACAAACCAAAGGTACTTTCGTACCACATCCTGTCGGGAGTTACCCTAGGATTAGTAGCGAATAGTCCTTGCATTGGATATTTCATAATGAAGAGACTACTGTTACTATATGTATATTGGGAATTTAAGCCTTAATGATCAACAAGCAGTCGTTCACCATGAAAATCCTAAATATCAATGCCATCAATAACCTGCACAATCATCGCAAATAAGTTGGTCCGAAGTGGTTTTCAGATAAATCTGATCCCGATCTCTTTACACCAACAATGATAAATAGACCAATATTTATTTGATAGTCGGTTATTTAACTATCAAAGAAAACAACAAATATCTAGCACCATATGCAATCACTATGCCCTTTTAATTAATCTTTTATTAATTAAATCACTTTCCAAATATTCACTTCAAATTATCTTTAAAAAGATATAATTCCAAAACCATTCCAATATTTCAATACTTGGAAAACATTTCCATATACTTATTTTAATAATAAGTGAATTCACAATTTATATTATTTTCAAACCATTTAAACTCCATTTTATAATATCACTTTCCAAAACATTCATTTTAAGGATTTTTCACTTTAAAAGGTGAATAAATTTCTTTTTATAAAAATCCATATTTAGCTTATCAAATTAAATTTATTTCACATTTCTATTTTATAAAACTTCCATTTATAAAATTCTTCTATTAACCAATTTCTCGTTTATCTCATTTATATGTCAAAATCCCATTATAAGTTTATTTACTTATAAATCTCTTATTAACAAATTCATTCTTTTTATAACTTCATCAATTCATAAATCTTATTTACTTATAAGATTCATTTATAACTTCATTTTTTAACACTTACAAAACTCGTTTATAATTCCATTACTTTTATTTATAAAATATCAATTTTATAAATCTTATATATAAACCGTTTATAATAAGTTCAAAATTCTCAATTTAACTTATTTTACAAAATAGTTAACTTCATATTTCAAAAATCATACTTAAGTATATTTCACAAAACCATAATTTTTATAACATAAAAATTATAACTTTTTATTTATTTAAAATAAATCGATTTGTTTAATCATTCGAAAATTAATAAAACGTATATATTTCCAAAATCACTTTGAAATCCTTTTTAATTTGAAATCATCATTTTAATATTTTAAATTTCCAAAAACATGGCCTAATGCTGCAAAAGTACTAAATAAGGGGATTCACATCAATAATTGCAATCATGGCATCCATCACATCAAATATCATATAATACAACATATATAACAATATGTGTAAATAAACATCAACCATAGTGAGGAATCCTGTTGGATCCCTCCAACCTGTCACCTGCAACAAATATACATATGAGAAAATATGTACAATGTCTGCTTCGAGGCAGACACGCGTATAAAGTGTCATCCGCTCATACAAGGGAATGTATAAGGTCTCATCTGCTCTAATAGGCAGGAATATATCCAACTACTAATAATATAGTATAACATCCAAACAATCATCAACATCATGCAATAAATTTATTCCCACTTATATAAAAATATAAGCTGGTCAGAAAGAGTGAGTTTTACTCACTTTGCTTCCAGTCGTCGTTGCAGCGTTTTATTCCGATTAAAATTAAACTGACGTTTAATTTTACCCAAAAATCCTATGAGCTCTAAATCAATCCAAACTAGCTCCATCGTGTAGTGTTCGCGAATACGAATCCAATGCAATTTGTTTCGTGTGAAACGGACCTTGTATGAAGAAGTTACGCAAATTATAAGTTTACACGATTTTAATACAATTTAATTTACAATTATTTTTATTATAACCTCAGATTTAATCATGGCCGTCCATTCCTATATTGATCAGATCCAGGCCTTTCCCCTTTTTCTCCCTCTACTTCTCCGTCTTCACGCATGCGAATGAAACCCACCAGCCGATTGCAAAACTTGATCGCCACTCCCACCATACGACCACTAGACGACGATCAAGGACCACCACCGAACGTGCCTATGCGAGTTCCCCCTCTAGCCAAAGACCAGTCGCCTAACTACCCTCCATCGCCGCAAAATCGCCCCTCGAACGCCGGCCATACGCGAGCAAAATTTAACTACGTCGATGAACTTCAGGTGATCATCACCGTTGGATTTATAGTGCTCGACGAGCTCTTCGATTTTATAGTTGAATCCTTGGCCTAATTATGGATAGATGAGGAGATCGGAGGGGATGAAGGGATGTGATTTTGGCCATGGATTTTAGGTAGCGGCTGGCCCTAATTTGCTACGGTTTGGGACAAATGAAGGTCCTTGTATAGACAACTACAAAACACTATTCATCGCCAAAATTTTCCAAACTCCAATTGAAGCGTGTCGCCTGGCGTTCATGATGTTTTACCCCTATTCCGAACACAATGGAATATACATCAGGAGCCAATTCCATCGTATTTGGAAGATAGGTTTTCGAATTGAATTATCTTAATTAAAATTACTTAAATAAATTTATGTACGTTTCAGCTACGCACAACCAAACCGTAAGTCCGATTGACACGAAATTTGGAATCCTATAATAACTCACTATTATGGATCAAATGAAATTAGTTTTGTCGAAATTCGAGACAGTGTCAAAAATGACTATTTTTACACACTAATTAAATCGATAAATTTCCAATTTCTATTAGTTCACTTTTAAATCAGTTTTAAAAGTTTACTAACTTCATTCTAATTTAAATAGATTTTATACCAACTTTAGAATTCATTTTCATTCTTATTAAATCCCAGATTCAATTTTTTCTGCAATTTCAAATATTAAATTAAACAATTTTAATTATCCAAATAAATCATTATATTTGAAATATATGTTATTTAACTTATCAAATGAACTTGTGAATATTTAAAACCAACTAAATATTCCAATTTCGAATGACTGAAATTCTGGGTAGTTACATTCTCCCCTGCTTAAAAGAATTTCGTCCCCAAAATTACCAAGTAAGAAAAAGCCACAAAATCCATTAACTTTTCAAAACAATTAGTTGAAATAGATTACCAAATCTTTTAAGTGCTTAACTTTTGTAAAATCAATTAGTTACAACTTTTATAAAAACTTTTCTAAGTTTTCAAATCCATTCATAGTTATCCTTTCAAAACTAAGTAATATTGTTTCATTCATAGTTATTAACTAATATCATTTCAAAAACTAACTAATATAATTTCACATTATAACTCAAAGTCAAAATTTTAGTTATCAAAAATTTTCCAAAACTCACAAAAAATTTATAACGCCTTAAATTTACGAAAAATTTCGACAGCGTTTTCTTTGCGCGGTTCGATCAGAAAAAATCACAATATATATAATATCAAAAATATACATCTCATCTTAGCGATGAGGCATCCCATAGGGAAAAAAGTGTAAAAGTACGATATGTACCTTATATATTATTAGCGAGCATATGCGACTAATATAGCGTGAAAGAGTGCTCCAAATGCGAATCAATGCCATCCGCACCTACTAAACACTCAACAACAATAAGTACATGTATATATGGAAAGTAATATCAACATATAACATATTCTAATACAACTATATGCAAATGAAGCACATGTAACATAACAAGCCATCCATCAACCAATATCTATCCAATCAATCGATAACCAAATCAATACACATTCATTTCTCATTAATATTAATTGACTTGGTTTTCAATTTATTCACATTCGATTCATTAACATTGGATTTTACTAACGTTCATTTATTCATATTCAATTAGTTTACATTCACTAATTTACGTCCAAGTTAGTTCACTTTCAATTTAAATCAAATTCAATTCTATTTAGATTCACTTTACTTCCAGTTTGAATTCAGTTATTTAGGTTTCAATTTCATTAATTCAATTTCATTAATATTTAATGAATTTATATTCAATCAACTTACATCCAACTAATAACCAATGCATATCCAACATAACCCGAACTAATTTAATTTACACTCAAACATTCATATTTACTTCGTTTACATTCAATTTGGTTTAACACATTTAATTCTAATTGGTTTATATCCAATATTCACACTCTTTGCTAATACTCAATTTAGATTCAGATTATGTTGAATCACATTTCATACAATTTCTACTTAAGTTTAATTCAGCATTTTATACAACACTTCCAATGCTATTATTAATTCACAACTTATTAACTTAAGTTTTATTCCAACATTCTCAATTTAAGTTATACTTAATCTAACAAATAATCATCCCAAACCATATTCAATTATCTAATTTATTATACAACCAAAGTTGAATTTCATTTAGCAAACCAAGTTTATATTTATATTCATCACTTCAACTTTTAATTCACTTGATATCCAATTTAACTTCAGTTAACATTACTTAAGTTAAATTCCTATACAAACATTGTTTTCTTTAACCTAACATCTATTTCAACTTATAACTCAAACTCCAATTAACTTTTCTTAATATCATATTCAACAAATAGAAATTTGCTTTACTTTCTATCTCTCAAATAATAAGTTATAAACTTATTTACTTAAGTTAATTTCCTTTCCTACATTCATCTTATTTAACTTAAGTTTCAACTTATAATTCCAATTCAGAATCCATTTCTTGACATTTCATAATTAACAAATCTAAATTTTTGTTTCCAACTTATTATTACAAAATTCATAAGTTATACACTTATTCACTTCAACTTTCATGAATATATACTTATGTTCGCTTTCATTCTCATTTTTATAATTTCAAATCATGTTTATATAATCACTTTACAACTTAGGTTTATATTCACTTTTATTTGATTCATCAATACACTTAATTCAATTCACTAACTCCAATTTATTTAACTTTACCGAAGTTAAATTCTAATTTCATATTCCAATTTTAAAATGTTCTAGTTACAAGTTCAAAAACTCTTGTTTTTAACTTGTTGTTACTAAATGTATAAGTTATACAACTTAGTTATTTAAACTTTCAAATTCATATTATATAATCACATACCACTTAAGTTTAATTTTCATTTCAATAACTTATCTAATCCAGTTCACTTTAATTAACTTTCCTTTAGTTAAATTTCAAACCATATATTTTATTATGGTAACTCAAATTTATTTAACTTTACTAAAGTTAAATTTTTATTTCATATTATAAGTCCAAACTCATTTCACTTATATTTATCAATTTCAATTTTGGATTTTAAATTCAAATTTGTCTATCACAACAAAACTTAAATTTTCAATTCACTAATGGTACCAAATCCATCACCCAAAAACTCGAAAATGATACTGATGATGCTGCAGTCACCACCCTTATTATTTTCCAGCAATGGTAGTGAATTCAGTGCTTTATATTCTTTTAAAATCCCTTTTTATATTTATAAATCACATATATAATTTTTTACTTATATAATTTCACTATTTTACTTCACTTATATAAGATTCATTCCAAATTTATTTATCTTATTTAGATTTATAATAATATAACCTCCTCAAACTTTGAAATACAACTGTCAAAATCAACGGGATTCAAATTCTCAAATTCTTAGTTTAAATCTATTTTTATTTATAACTCATATTTATAAATATACTCGTGTAGTTTCATTTCTTATATATAAGATTATTTCACAATTGTAAATCATATTAATTATAATTCCATACTTTATAATTCATTTGCTTATATAATTTATTCTTTTACAATTGTTGTTTTTATTTAGATTATTCAAACAGCTTTTATTAACTTATATATATATATACATTTTCAAACAACCAAACAATCAATTTGTATACACTATAATAATTTCTGAAAAATTGTTCCTTCATATATAAAATATAATCTAGGTAAAATTATTTCATTTACCCAATTTAAAAAAATACTATGTCGATACACCTTGTTCAAGTGTTTAGAAACCCCTATCGATAACGTGGCGTCCCACATACCGACCAGAATTCATAAGCCACTCAACAGATACATCAACACAATATAAAACATTTTTATATCACTAACAAATATGCACTCATAAATATAATACACTCAAACTCAATTTAGGATGCTACTGACCCTATCTATACTCAGTACACATCAAAGCCTAGGAATATACTAAACCTAAGCTCTGATACCAAATGTGACGACCCACAAATCTGTACCCTTTGAATCAACAATAAACCACACATGTTCAACCCAAAAAGCATAGAATGATGGAAAGTCATGAGAAAGAAGAGAGAGGGTGAGAAGAAAGAAGAAGAGAAGAGAAGAAGAGGGAAAACAAAACCATAACAATACAAAATCTCACAACGCAACGGAATAACATATATATAGATGAATAATCTTTACAGAAGAGAAACTGTAATATAAATACATCAATCAGAGTACATGAATAAATAATTATCAGCTTGGACAGTTATGACAACCCGTCCTTACAAATGCTGATAATTTACCACAACAATGCAGCGGAAAATAAACATATATGGGAATACGATCTGAAGACTTCCAGCTCTCCTACTGAAGCTCCAAGGCATCCAAATCTACATCTGTAAATATACTCGGTCTGACCCGAGCATTGAAAGGGAAGAGCTTCCCTTTACACTTAGCCACTTGACCCCGGCCACTTGAAAGAGCACACACACATCAAAGGCAACCCAAAATCTAACCAAATGAGAAAGGGAGACCAAGCCAAACAATCAGAGGCACTCGAACTCTACTTCTTCTGTTTACTAAAACATGACAATAGTCACTACTATACAAAACAAAGCACTCTACTATCATATCAGACTCAGACTAATAGAGCGTGAGAAAAACACATCTCAACTGAATTTATTTTAAAGTTATAAAGACGTTCTTTTATCAAAACAAAGGTATCTCGTAAGACACGTCCACACATAAACACATACGGGTTTTTACCTTACGATAACCAAAACCTTTCATATATAATTCTCTTATATTATAATAGTGTCTATTGCACAAATAATATTAATCATAGCCGAAATTGTTACATTGATTAAATTCCAGCATATAGCCACAAAGTGAGTAATACAAACAAAATGGCAGGCACCAAGCGGAGTTTTGATTTCCATACAAATAATCAGTTGAAGGGACTACCTTCCGACAGTACATCTCTAGAAGAATGTACCAAGTATCCATCACAAATTTCCTCTACAAACACAAGACCGGCCTATCTCTATAACTAGATAGTACCGAATATGTCATCCCCCGGTCGTTACCGACCTATCCAAGGGCCCTCATAGCATACATCCATAATAATTTACATCTCGAACGTCATAGCGGGAAGAAATATATATAGAAGGGGATAATCATATCCTAATGGGAATGACCTAATTATCCCTGCTACATCTAACCTTGTTTCGGTCATTTACGGGGCGTGAGGCCTGAGGTAACGATTACCTTTCACATATCACATCATCTTGAATGCCACATTGCCATTTCCGTTGACTACTAATTTTCTTCCACAAAAATACAACCCTTGAGCTCGTACGTCTCAAGGAGGGTTTTAAGCTAAAATAAATTGTCTTCTCCACCACCACTGATGTATGTTTGTAAAAACCAATATACATAATCTCAGAATGCACTGTTAGACATCCATCCATACAAGTTGTCCAAGAACAGGACAAACCGAAGGTACTTTCCTACCACAACCTGTTGGGAGTTACCTTAGGATTATTAGCGAATAGTCCTTGCATTGGATATTTCATAACGAAGAGACTACTACTAGTATATGTATATTGGGATTTTAACCCCAAACGATCAACAAGCAGTCCTTCACTATGAAAATCCTAAATATCAATGCCATCAATAACTTGCATAATCGTAGCAAATAAGTTGGTCCGAAGTGGTTTTCAGATAAATCTGATCCCGGTCTCTTCACACCAACAACTATAAATAGGTCAGTATTTATTTGATAGTCGTTTATTTAACTATCAAAGAAAACAACAAATATCTAGCTCCATACGCAATCACTAGGCCCTTTTAATTAATCTTTTATTAATTAAATCACTTTCTAAATATTCACTTCAAATTATCTTTAAAAGGATATAATTCCAAAACCATTGCAATATTTCAATACTTGGAAAACATTTCCATATACTTATTTTAATAATAAGTGAATTCACAATTTATTTTATTTTCAAACCATTTAAACTCCATTTTATAATATCACTTTCCAAAACATTCATTTTAAGGATTTTTCACTTTAAAATGTGAATATATTTCCTTTTATAAAAATCCATATTTAGCTTATCAAATTAAATTGATTTCACATTTACAAAACAATGTTTAAAATTCACATTTCTATTTTATAAAAACTTCTATTTATAAAATTCCTTTATTAACCAATTTCCCGTTTATCTCATTTATATGTCAAAATCTCATTATAAGTTTATTTACTTATAAATCTCTTATTAACAAATTCATTCTTTTTATAACTTCACCAATTCATAAATCTTATTTGCTTATAAGATTCATTTATAACTTCATTTTTTAACACTTACAAAACTCGTTTATAATTCCATTGCTTTTATTTATAAAATATCAATTTTATAAATCTTATATATAAACCATTTATAATAAGTTCAAAATTCTCAATTTAACTTATTTTACAAAATAGTTAACTTCATATTTCAAAAACCATACTTAAGTATATTTCACAAAATCATAATTTTTATAACATAAAAATTATAACTTTTTATTTATTTAAAATAAATCCATTTCTTTAATCATTCGAAAATTAATAAAAAATATATATTTTCAAAATCAACTTGAAATCCTTTTTAATTTAAAATCATCATTTTATTATTTTAAATTTCCAAAAACATGGCCCAATGCTGCAAAAGTACTAAATAAGGGGATTTACATCAATAATAGCAATCATGGCATCCATCACATCAAATACCACATAATATAGCATATATAACAATATGTGTAAATAAAAAACAACCATAGTGAGGAATCATGTTGGATCCCTCCAACCTGCTACCTGCAACAAATATACATATGAGAAAATATGTACAATGTCTACTTCGAGGTAGACGCTTGTACAAAGGGTCATCCGCTCATACACAGGAACGTATAGGGTCTCATTTTCTCCAATAGGTAGGAATATATCCATCTACTAATAATATAGTATAACATCCAAACAATCATCAATAGCATATAATAAATTTATTTCCACTTATATAAAAATATAAGTGGGTTAGAAAGAGCGAGTTTTACTCACTTTGCTTCCAATCATCGTTGGGGCATTTTATTCTGAGTAAAATTAAACTACCTAAAAATCCTACAAGCCCCAAATCAATCCAAACAAGCTCCATCGTGTAGTGTTCACAAATACAAATCCAACGCAATTTGTTTCGTGCGAAACAGACCTCGTATGAAGAAGTTACCCATTTTATAATTTTACACGATTTTAATACAATTTAATTTACAATTTTTTCTTATATTATAACCTCAGATAAAATCCTGGCCGTCAATTCCTATATTGATCAGATCCAGGCCGCTCCCCTTTTTCTCCCTCTCCTTCTCCATCTTCATGCACATGAATGAAACCTACCAGCCGATTGCAAAACTTGATCGCCGCTCCCACCACACGACGACTAGACGACGATCAAGGACCACCAGCGAATGCGCCTGCACGAGTTCCTCCTCTGGCCATTGACCGGCCGCTTAACTCCCCTCCATCGCCACGAATTTGCCCCTCGAACGCTGGCCATATGTGAGCAATATTTGGCCGCGTCGATGAACTTCAGGTGATCATCACCGTTGGATTTATAGTACTCGGTGAGCTCTTGGATTTTGTAGTTGAAGCCTTGGCATAATTGTGGATGGATGAGGAGATCAGAGGGGATGAAGGTGACGTGATTCTGACCATCGATTTTAGGTGGCGCTGGCCCTAATTTGCTAGGGTTTAGGACAAATAAAGGTCCTTATATTGACAACTACAAAACACTATTCATCGCCAAAGTTTTTCGAACTCCAATCGAAGCGTGCCGCCTGGCGTTCATAATGTTTTACCCATATCCCTAACATAATGGAATATATCGGGAGCCAATTCCATCATATTTGGAAGATAAGTTTTCAAATCGAATTATTTTAATTAAAATTACTTAAATAAATTTCTATGCGTTTCAGCTACGCACGACCAAACCGTAAGTCTGATTGACATGAAATTTGGAATCCTATAATAACACACTATTACAGATCCAATGAAACTAGTTTCGTCACAATCCGAGACAGTGTCAAAAATGACTATTTTTACACATTAATTAAATCGATAAATTTCCAATTTCTATTCAATCAGTTTTAAAAGTTTACTAACTTCATTCTATTTTAAATAGATTTTGTATCAACTTTAGAATTCATTTTCATTCTTATTAAATCCCAGATTCAATTATTTTTGCAATTTCAAATTTTAAATTAAACAATTTTAATTATCCAAATAAATCATTATATTTGAAATATAAGTTATTTAACTTATAAAATGAACTTATGAATATTTAAAACCAATTAAATATCCAATTTCGAATGACTAAAATTCTGGGTCATTACACACACATAAGTAAATAAAGCAAACTAACATTGTTCATTACATAGCAGATTCTTTTTAAATTTTAATTTTAGTTACTCCGGTTAAACTTTCACTAGTCACGTGCCTACCTAAGAGTCAAATATAATAGAAAATAACATAATAAAGAGTCGAGTCCACATATGAAGGTGTGGTCTACACTCCATCATACAGTGAAAAAATTTCTTTATCAGCTAAAGAGCCTCATGCTCTATCTTCAGTCCTCGTACCGTTGCCATCTTTCCAAACCTGACTAAGCCCATAAACTCAGCCTACTCAAATGAGTACCCATGAGTTTATGGAGAAACAAATAATAAAAAACATGGATCAGACATAAAGTTTGGTGTAAGTAGTACTGTCTCAAAAACGAACATATAGTAAGACCAACCTGCACTACATAGGTTAGGTTTTCCTCTCACTATTCTACCAAGCATATATGAAACACTTTCAACTTCTGACGTAAATTATTTCTTATTTTCATCTTTAATTAAATGCTTCCTTAAGCAGATTTTATTTACTACTACTCACCCTACACTGATCTTACCCGAGTCCTAATTTATATTGTTTTTCTATCTATGTATAAAATACTGGCTCTATGCACAGACCCACCTGGTTTCCCTTGTAAATTCTTCTCTAATCTGCAAAGAATTATTTTAAAGTATTTGATGCCATGCACCTCGTAGTTCTATATACCTTACTTTAGTATTTGGTACTGCATCCATATGCATAACTTACTTAGCTTCCTATTAAGGTTTGTCTCTTAACTCGTACAGCTTGGAATCGCCCACCGCGATATTCTTTTAAATTCATTCTTTAGAAGTTTCTCTTATCTAACACTACTTGGAATCACCCATAGTAGTATCCTTTTAAATTCATTCTTTAATTCGAACTGCGTTTTCTCAGCCCCCTTACAGTATTTAACTATTAGTTAGTTAGCCTTAGACAACAAAGAGATAGCCACCTGCAGTCCCTCTATATTTATTTACTAAATTTCCTTACTGCTTGGCGTCACCCCTCCACAGTAATTTATTTATTTATTTTTCAAACTGCATGGAACCACCCCATCGCAGTTGATCGTAAAGAAACCCACATGCAGCCTCTAAACATTGGTTTAATTTGAAACTACTTGGCCTTCCCCACTGCAGTTCCTGGAAGTTGAATGCCTCTCCTCGCCTTTCCTGGATGTGCATTCAAGCGAGCGTCCCCACCCGGCATCAATAGCCCTTCCCATTCCTTGCCACAGAATCCTCCCAACCCTCGCAGTATGCTTTACACTTTACTTATTAAGCGTTCTTCTCTAAATATTAGTGGAGTATAATTCCTACATATTTAGTGCAGTACACTTATAAAAATAGAGCCGCCGCCCCAATGTCGTACCCCGACAACTTTGACATTCCTAACAATGCCTTTACATGTGTCGACTTACTATTTGTTCTTATTTTATTATATGTTATTTGCAGCGCCCTTTTCAACAAATAATTTGGATCTTATCTCCATTTTTCCTAACCCTTGTTAATATATATTTCCATGTATTTTATTCCCCTATGTCCCCCGTAGTACCCTCTTTACCTCAACATAGTATTTAGTTCGTTTTACCTCTATTTCGTTATAGATAATCCTGATAAATTTTCTAAAATTGCCCGACCTATGTTCTTCCGTAGTTTAACTTTATTTCACCTTTTCGAGGTATTTTGAGTCATATTGTCCGACCCCTATTACCCGACCCTTATTCTTCCATAGTTTCCTAAAGTCCTGATAAATTTCCTAAAATTGCTCATCCTCTATTGCCTGACCTCCATTTCCTTGTTTATGTCGAGTCATACAACTTCAAATATTCATATAAACTTATATAACCTTAAGGAATCTCTTAAAATATAAAACCACATCCCAAATCTGGTCTTAAACATCATATAAAACTTTTATTAAGTTTTGAAATCTTTACAGTGGGGAAAGCACAAGTAAACACTCAGTATGCACATCCTTTCCCTAAAAAATTCAACAACCCTTTATACTTTTGCATGTAAACCCGTCTGAACCCCATCATACATAAAAACATATAGATCTAAACCGATCCCATACATATATAAGAAATCAGGTTAGAAGGGTTAAGTATTACTCACCTAGGTCTTTTAGATGTATAGCTTTATTCTTCTTTATTCTCTTCTACCTTGCGTTTTTTATCTTCTCCTTATTTGCCTTTTTATGCTCCCACCATTAAAAAGTTCCTCTAGCGTTTTATTTTAGTTTGCATAGAATAAAATGAATGAAAAAAATGAGTAATGTATATTCTCCCACAATAAGTTGGGCCTATGCCCTCATACCCACTTCTCTTAATTCATTTCCTTTTACCCTTCTTGTTTCACCCATCCGTTTTCCTTTAATTAGCTTATTTAATTAATTATAAA
Organism: Allium fistulosum; assembly: GCA_030737815.1. Classification (NCBI taxonomy): domain Eukaryota; kingdom Viridiplantae; phylum Streptophyta; class Magnoliopsida; order Asparagales; family Amaryllidaceae; genus Allium; species Allium fistulosum. The sequence goes on along the minus strand of CM060908.1, from coordinate 404,373,811 downwards.
ATTTTAGGGTCCCCTCCTTAAAGGAAATTTGCCCCGAAATTCAGTTAAGGTCAACTAAGGAGTGGTCCTCTCCTTTATGCTTACCCTAAGCATCCCCATGAATTCCCAATCCATGCATACATAAAATGTACTGGTACCACATACTAATACAACAAACAACCATAATATCATATATATATATATAGATTCTGCATCGGCATAACTCGATACATATTATATGCGCTAGTCTATGACAAACTATGGATAGGTCCTCCTAACCATATCCTCCATTATGTGTAGTCCTCCCAATCTGCACTCCATTAAATGCATATTGGCTTCACTATCTTGTTCCAAAGCTGCTTCTCATCTTGGTCCACTATCTGAATTGGTATACGCACGTAATTCATACTTGGTTGATAACCAAGTCTTCTACTTCCCTTTGATAGACTACTACTCCTGAGTCCCTAATGCATTTCCGCAAACATGATATGTCAAATACATTATGAACCCCTGCAAAAACACTAGGCAGATCTACCTTATACACCACATTCCTAATCATTTCTGTGATCGGACATGGTCCTACATATATGGGTACTAACTTCCCAGGTTTCTCGAAGCACATCATGCCTCTCATTGGAGAAACCTTCACGAATACCCGATTGCCTACTGCGAACTCTAGTTCCTTTCTCCTTATATTGGCATAACTCTTTTGCCTAGACTATGTTGCTTTCATCCTTGCTCAGATTAGCTCTACCTTCTCAGTAGTATCCTTCACCACATCTAATCCTAACATAACCCTATCTCCTGCATCCAACCAACATGCCGGCGAATTACATGGCCTTCCATACAAAGCCTTAAACAGAGCATCCCAATACTACTCAGATAGTTGTTATTATATGACAACTCTACTAGATGTAGATAATCTTCTCAAGATCCACCAAAGTCTAAAATACATGCTCTCAGCAAATCTTCTAGGACCTTGCCTCTAAGTCTGTAAATCTGTCTATGGATGGTACGCAGTACTCATGCATAATTCTGTACCTAATACATTATGCAGACTTCTCCAAAATTCACTAGTGAACATTGAATCCCGGTCACTAATAATAGTGCTTGGCACCCCGTGCAGTCTCACTATCATCTTCACGTATATTTCTGCTAACTTCGGCTCAATTCTCTTAGTCTTCACTGGAATGAAATGGGTACACTTGGTTAGTCTATCAACTACGACCCATATGGCTTCATTCCATGTCCTTGTCCTTGGCAATCCATCTATGAAGTCCATAGATACTGAATCCCATTTTCACACTAGAACTTCTATGGCTGCAGGAGCCTACTAGGCTTCTGATGTTCTGCCTTCACTTGCTAGCATGTAAGATATCTTCTCACATACTCTCCTACATCTTTCTTCATTCTTTATCGGAAGAAACTCCTCTTCATATCTTGGTACACCTTCGTACCTCCAAGACGCATGATAAACTTTGAATGATGACATTCTTCCAATACTTCCTTCCGTAGTTCTCTGGTGCTCAGAACATATAACCTGTCATTCTTCCACATTACCCCTTTCTTATCTACACTAAACCCTACAGTTCTACTACCTCGATTCCTAAGTCCAAACTCCTTACCATCTCTGTGCAGAAAAAATCATTCTTCTGCAGTTCAACTATCCTTTTTACCAGTGCAGGTCTAACTTATAAGCATGCTTATATCCTATTTGCACTGCGTGATCCTGCACTAGACCAATACTCCACATTACATGCAGAAAATGTTTCTAACGCGGTCCATTATTCTAACATTGCTAGAACATAACTTTGTTGTCTTCGGCTTAAGGCATCAGCCACTTTGTTGTCTTTTCCTGGAGAATAGGCTATCCTAAAATCATACGATACTAGGAACTCTAACCATCTATGCTGCCTCATGTTCAGCTTCTTCTGAGAGAACAAATATCTCAAGGACTTGTGGTAAGTATACAACTCAAAACTCTCCCCCAAGAGATAATGTCTCCAAATCTTCAACGTGAAGACTACTGCGGCCAACTCCAAATCATATGTTGGATACCTAACTTCATGGGGCCATAACTTCCTAAATGCATAAGAAATTACTTTGCCCTTCTGCATCAATACTACGCCTAGCCCCAATCCTGACGCCCTAGTATACACAGTTATACCATCATTCCCTTCAGGTATTACTAAAATAGGCGCGTTTTTTCAATCTATGCTTTAGTTCCTAGAATTCCTTCTCACAATCCTACACCCAAACAACTGCTCTCACTTCCTAGTCAGCCTAGTATCGGCGCAGCTATACGAGAGAAATCCTTAAATAATCTCCTATAATAACTAGCCTATCCCAGAAAACTTTGTGCACCTCAGTCAAAGTTTCAGGTCTCTTCCGCCCAATTACCGCATCCACCTTTTCTCGATCTACCGCTATCCTTCTTCTGAAATTACATGGCCTAGGAACTTCACTTTCCTTCTCCAGAAATGACACTTAGAAAATTTCGCCTTCAACTTATGCTGTCTCAACATCTCCAGGACTAGCCTTAGGTGAACTACGTGCTCCTCCTCATCCTTAAAGTACACTAAAATGTCATCTATGAACACCAACACATATCATCCAACTTATCTTGGAAGATCCTATTCATTAAGTCTACAAAGAATGCAGGCATATTGGTTAGCCCAAATGACATAACCAATCACTCATAAAAACCATACCTAGTTATGAATGTAGTCAAAGGAATACTTTCCTCTGCAACTCTCAGTTGATGGAACCCTGTAGCAAGTCTAACTACGAAAACACCCTAACCCTACTCAACTGATCAAAAAGGCCATCTATTATTAGCAAAAGATATCTATTCTTCACCGTTCTCTCATTCAGCTTCTGATAGTCTATACATATTCTCAAAGACCCATCGAACTTCTTCACAAACACTGGTGCTTCTCCCTATGGTGAGCTGCTTGGTCTTATGAAGCTCTTCCCTTCTAACTCTACCAATTACTTCCTCGGCTCCTTCATCTCCCTCGGAGGCCTTCTATTAGGAGGTCAACTAAACGGCTCAGTCCCCGGTAGTAAGTCAATGCGAAACTCTATTGCTCCAGGGGGTGGCAACTGAAACCGGTTCAAACACCTCTCTGAACTCCTTTACTACTCGTACCGCACCCAGCTCCTCTTCCTTAGAAGCTAACGCATACAAAGCATCCTACGGACTACTCCACATTCTTCCAAAGCTACATGCACTCTTCCTCTTTGGTCATGATGACTCAGAGTGATTATCCTCCCAGCATAGTGCACCCTAGTACTATACCTTTCCAACCAGTCCATCCCTAAAATAACTTCGAAGCCTATGAAGTCACACATGTAGGGATCACAAGAAAACTTACATCCGCCTAACTTAATATCTAGGTAGCGCATCTCAATCCGAGAGTGGCATACCCTCCTATCGGATTAGCTACACATATGAAAGTGACTAAATAGATAACCCTTAACCCAAGTATTTCAAAAATGTGTTTAGTTATAAATGAATGTGTAGCTCTATTATCAAACAGTACTCTAATTGAAATACTAGAAAAAGCCACACTTTCTAGGACTTTCCCCTTGCCTTTCTCTTTTGCAAACGGTCCTTCCCTAGGTCCCGCCAAAGCATATATTCGTGCTACAAGCTCTGGATAGTCCTTCTTTAGATGTCCCATCTTATCACACTTGAAGCACTTCTCCTTGCAACATTCTTAGGCAAGGGGCACCTCAAATGAAACACTCCACCTCTATACCCATACCATCTAAGAGTATTATAGAGTAATACTATTAGATAATACAGAGAATGAGGCTGTATAGGGTATACACATGAATATTCCCTTGGACTAATATTGGTACATATTAAAACATTAAATGAATACCTCACCTATACATACACAATCTCGGTGCAAAGCAATAAAAACGTGTGCCTCTAGGACAGAACAATACATAATATATAATAAATAATAGAACACACAAAGTCAATCACACCAATAACATATAATATATAATATATATAGTGGATGGATACAAATTATCTCATAAGTCAACTGACACAAAGTAGTTAATCAAGTAATCATTATACAACTCAATATCATATATATATATATATATAGTGAATCAATGTCATACAAATATAACACATCAACCTAATATAAGTCTCCTCTAAGCCAACTAAAATACATACTGGTCACATCATCCCTATACCTGGAATGTCTCGGATTGACCCGAGTATTAATAAATAACACACGGGTCAGACTATGTCTAATCAAGAATCCTTAATATGGGTAACACAACATAAACAAGGAATAATAATATGATAACACTACTAGAGATACTCAAATCATCAGATGACATGTCAATATATGTATAACTATGAAAGCGTGTGCATGAAATACAGTTATAATATCATAGATAACTTCAAAGCATCGTATCACACGAATAACTCAAAACTGCATGAAGTAACAAGATGTCAAATGATGTCATCACCCATACATAAACATATCAAATCAAAAATCACAGAATCAACATAAATTAGTGAATCATACATATCCAGAAATCATCATCTAAATCTTGAAAAAAAATCAGTAAGTGAGATATCATTATGCATATCAGGCTATCATGGAGCACTGCCCAAATATATCTCTCCATCTCAATAAATAGAACATCATCAACAATATATGAAAGATACAATAGGCTGCCTATCAATATAAATAATAATGTGGGAATCCATTGTACTCAAGATTACCATCTTAGGTATAATCTCATCTTCTTATAGATATAACTATTTGAATACCTCATGATGAGATGTGACTGTACGATAGACACGAAGTCCTAAGTAGAGCCGTATAAATATAACAATATGTGGGTCACATAGCCCATCTCTATACTAAAGCGAGGTGTATCAATAGTATATGCCAAACTATTACTCCTAAGTACCAAAAGGGTGACCGATAGCACAAAGCAACCTCCAGCGTCACAAAGTCTCTACAGTCTTAGTTACCATCATGGAATCATGACACATATCCATGGTGTACTCGTCAACGCGAGGACTCAATAGTCATGTCTGACTCTAGCCCCAACAGGTAATAGACTCCTGGCCTATGTGACACAAGGGAAAATGCACAAAGCTACATAAATATAGAGTGTCACAGATCTGAGGCGTGACCCCATGGTCAGACTGCTAGGGTGGATTATGGCTATTTGGTCCTCTCTAATGCAAATAAAAGGAGTACATCGTAATAGTGACATATAGAACTAATACATAAAGACATGAAGTAATGCTCATCGTTAGGCACATAGCCATACTCATTGATTGTAGGCACAAAGCCATACTCATCTCTGTGTATACCTATAAAATGCCCATACTTGGAGGCCCAAAACTAATGGCTACGGATGCTGCAGTGATCCATAGTTATTTATCCTCGGTGACCAAATATGGCAATGTATCCAGAAACACATGAATATGGAAAAATTTAGAACATTAAAGAAGGTCCACATTCCATTTCAAAACATTTCAAATTCATTACATAATCCCATAACCATTAACCACGTTCAGAGAAAATATATTTTACAACATACGCCAAGAGCGACATATTAAGATGCTCCCTTGGAAGATCAAAGTATATATATCGGCAGTTCTTCAACTTTGCTTTTACAACAACACAGCGGAACCAGAACAAAATAGCTACCATGACTCTTGCACGTCTCTGGAAGCTTATTCGTCAAAAGAGGCACCGGAAAACCTCAACTCTCAAACTACTCAAAATCAATTGAGTAACCGAGAGTTTAAAGGGAAAACAAAAACTTCGAGTCAGATATAAGTCTAGTATGAATAACAATCTACTATCTCAAACCATTTAGATATCTACTGAGACCACACCGCTTAGCGGAACGGGTTATCCCCTCACTAGTATCTTAAAAACTTTTATAAACCATATACTGTGCTCCTGCATCCACAATGGTTAAAACAATTCAAAACATTATGATACGATGATATAATAAAACAAGCGAATTAATTTTGGATTACCCATCCCCATTCATTTTGACTATCTGTCACAGTTACAGTTTTTAGGATTACTATTAACCTAATAGTTTTCATTGGCTGACTAATAACTGGTTGAATGTTTAAGGACTCCCTGTCCAATTACATAGTTTTCATGGGATCACTATTAACCTATTGGTAACTCCAATATCTTTTCTTTTATCCTAGTTTCCATGGGCTAAATAGAAACCTATTGACTAACTGTCAATATCTTAATCCGGATATAGTTTTCATGGGCTAACAATAAAGCTATTGGCCCATGCCAATATAAAATCATAGTTTCCAAGGGCTGATTATGAACCTATTGGCCCCTGCTAATATCTTTTCCCTTACATAGTTTTCATGGGCTGACCATGACCCTATTGGCCCTTGTCAATATCTTTAATTATTAATATGCCATGGTTTTCCTTTAAAAATAAGATTGGGTTATTGTTTTGAAAACTAAGGCTTTCGAAACCTTTAAAACCTTGCTTTCGACCTCACTGGATAGCCTCCTTCGAAAGCATATAAATCTCTTTTCAAACATTTGGCTCCTGCGTTTCAAAATACTTTAAAACCTCTCTTTTGAAACCTTTTGAATGTAATAAACTAATATTCATTAACTCTTAGAAGCATAGCTTTGAAACCATTGGAAGTATCCCTTCCGAAAGCATTGAAAGTCCCCCTTTCAAAATTATTGGGTTTACATTCAAAATATCGTTTGGGTCAAAGTAAATATAAATGAAAGTATCTCTTTCAAAACCATTCTTTATCACATAAAAGTATTGGGGAAAACTTGATGGCGTCTGCACTATCCATTTCAAAATCTTCAAAACATTTAAGTAAAACATCGAAGGTTAGCGTTGAAACCCCCTTACGAAGCCATTGCCTTCGAAACCCTTGAACCCTTTCGAAAGTTTTTAGGAAGTGGCTTAAAAACAAACACTACCCTTCGAAAGCATTGATGACTTCAATACACTCGAAAGGCAAAAGAACGGCAGCAGAGCTTCGACTAGGTCGGAACCCCTTCTTTTGAAAGCATTTATTTACAACTAAAGCAACTCATTCGAAAGCCCTTATTTTTATAACAGAAAATGGCAACCTCTTCAGAAGATATTAGAAAACTCCTTTTGAAAACATATGTTTCGACTATGTCGAAAGCTTTAGTAAAACAAAGGCATGCACTCAACTTTTTAAAAACAACTAAGGTATCGACCCCATCGGAAGCAACACTTTCGACACCATGCCTTCCGCCTTTCCTCCAATCCACTAGATACCATCTAAGTGATACCTTGTGTATTAGTTTCGGCTTAGTGGAGTTTCGACTTGATCAAAGGCAAAAGGTAAGAGTCGAAAGGTACCTCAAATAGAGGCGAAACCGGTTTTTATAGGTAAAAACTGGTTAATGCCAAATTAAACTAGTTACTTATAACTAACTTGCTTACGTGTAAACATGCGATTGGTTGCCTTAACTTTCTAAGTGCTTTCCAAAAAATTACCGCCTCTAAATTTTTGGATAAGTATCAAGATAAATTTTTACAGATAAAAGCTTCCACTAAAACACAATTAATCATTTAGATCCTTCTCTAAAAATAATTTAATTTTTATAGTGAATCACTTAAGAAAAATCCCTAAAAATTATTGAAATTAACTTTCACCATATTATCTAACATATCAAAACTTTAGACCCAAATTCTTAATATAATTTCTAAAATAAATTTCTAAACCCAATTGACCATATTTTCATTTGAAAATTCATAATAATCTTTCCATAGCTTGGAAAATTATCAAAAATTAAAACCCAACTCCAAAATCATGTTTTACATAACATATAATTTTCCATGGCATTAAAACATCAATTTTAATCAGTTTTGTCCTAAAACCGTATAAATCTCTATTTAAACACTCTTATTTAAATCAATTAAATTGCAATTCAAGCTTATCATCATCCCAAAATGAATTTAGTCTTAAATCCGGAACATATATTAACAAAAATAGAGATGGAATTATTATTCACTATGATTATGATAAGGAAAGTGGATTGAGATTGATTCCCCTTCTTTAATTTCTTAGATTTTTATTTGAATTTCCATTCTTTTTCCTCCTAGTAACGGCTGGCTTCCTTTCTTTAATTTGTGTTTTTGTGAGAAAATTGATCGTGAACGTGAATGACCTAAGTACTCAAATATATATATATATATATATATATATATAAGGGTAAAGGTTATGTATGGCAATTACCCAACATACCCTTATTTTTATTTACTATCATTTAACCCTATATAAGCCCACTTAAGTAATTAATTAAGCACGACCACTTAATATTTATTCAAATCTCATTCCCCTTATCACTTAAAAAATTACATTATTCTATTTAATTTATCCAATTAAATCTCCTAAATAATGTTATTTAAAAATTAGTGGTGTTACAGGCTTCCCTCCTTAAAGAATTTCATCTTTGAAATTCAGTAAGGACTAATACTAAACATAGCAATCATCTGTAATGACTCCTAACAATCATACTAGTCTACCTGACTAGCAACCATCTATATAAATCTAATATAGACATACCCTCGAAGCAGATCAGGGTAAATACATCTAATCTTGTCTTCTGTCTTCCAAGTACATTCCTTCTCGTTCTCGCTCCATTGAACTTTCACCAACTTGACTGTCTTAGATCTCAATCTTTTCTCATCTCTTGTCACAACCCATACTGGTTGTCTAACAACTGTCAAATTAGGCTCTACTACCAAGTTTTCCAACCCAGTTGGAGGAATAGAAGTTTCTAGATCATACTCATACTTGCGCAGATGAGACACATGAAATACATTATGGACACCTGCCATATTGCTCGGCAACTCTACTCTGTATGCGAGCTTTTCAATCCTCTCTATAATATAGAGTGGGCCAACATATCTTGGTGCCAGCTTTCCTGGTTTTCCAAATCGTATCACACCCTTCATCGGTGACACCTTAATGAAAACCCTGTCTCCAACTGAGAACTTTAGGTCTTTACGCCTTTTTTCCACGTAACTTTTCTGTCTGGATTGAGCTTTCTTCATCCGTTCTTGGATTAACTCAATCTTTTCTGACGCTTCTCTAACCAAATATTGACCTAAGACTAATATGTCATCGGTCTCTGTTAGTCCATGAGTTGATGGTTTTGATGACAACAACCTTAGAATAAGATTATAAAATATAAATACTAAGATTATAGTTTAGATATATATGTATATGCAGGATTTAACCATGTAGGTACCAAGAATGAAGACTGTACAGTATAGAGATTCAAGATATCAAGATTGAAGACTCATGAGTATCAAGATTATCAAGAGTTCAAGATTTCAAGATAAGTATTGAGTCTAGAATTTTGTTAAAACTTCACAATAGCACTGAAATCTTCACTCCATTTTTCTTTTGGGATGGAACCCATTTCTACCTTTTTAGTGGCTTACAAACCCACGACAAGTAGCTTACAAACCTACGACAAGTGGCTTACAAACCCACGAACATCCTGGTTTTGTACAAGTTCTCGAGTCCTGATATGATGAGATATTCTGTAGGAAGAAGCTTGCAAAACTACTTCAAAATGATTTTCAAAACTACTTCAGAATGATTTTCAAAACTGCTTTTCAAAATGTTTTAGCCTTAAAAATTATCTTTTCAAATGATTTTCAAAAAAAGATGTTTTAGCCTTAAAATATTCTTTGATTTTGTTCTTAAATAAATTCTTGTTTTTAACTTCGTTTGTTTTAAACTATCTTTTAATATATTTAACTTTTTAATATTTACTTAGATTAAATATAAAATTATAGTAAAATTTTATATATATTATTCTCTATATTTATCTATGTATTTTATCTACAGTCAAGTATATTAGTAATGTTTAAAATAGTTTTAATATAAGATAAAAGTTATTTTCAAAGAAAATCAAATCATCAAAAAATGCTTTGGGATGTCGACATGCCCTAGTACCCCATGTCGACATAGTGACAGTTAGATTCAAATATTTGAATTTCAAAAGAAGTGTCTATTCGCCATAACTTTTCACGAATAGACATGGCCGTTGTTCATATATAAATAGGGGTTAGTTTCAATGAATTTTATATCAGATTTTTTGGTTTTTCACTTCTCTTCTTCTTCCACATTTTCTTATTCAAAATCCTATCATTACTCTGCCGAAATCAACATTGAATCTAACTAGATTATCTCTGGTTTGATTCTCTATCACTATCTCAACAAGATCCCAGTGCTATTCAGAGTTATAGGCTTCTTTGTAATCTATCTAGTGAGAAAAGGTGTGATTGTAGCTTTGGAAATCAATCAAGTGAGAAAAGGTGTGATTGTAGCCTTGGAAATCAATTGGGTGAACTTGTCGCCCAGAAATCAAGTATCTCTACCCAGAGGATTGTGATTCTGGAGGGTGTACCTCGTAGCCTTGAAACCGAGGGTTGTAATTGTTGAATTGCTTTTGAAAGGAAATCTGTACTTAGTTGTGCGGGACTGGATGTAGGGTAACTCCGAACCAGTATAAAATCCGGTGTGTTCTTTCCTTTACTGCATTTACTTTATTTCTGCATCTGTGTTTGTTTCTATGATTATATCTGTGTCTGAATATTACATACATTTGTGTTCAAATTAAAATAAACTCAAAATGATTTAGTAATTTCTTATAAACACTATTCACCCCCCCTCTAGTGTTATTCCTAGCCTTAAGATCCGTAATCCGCATTCCTCACATTTGGTATCAGAGCAAGGTTTTCAAAAGTTTCATAATCTGAATTTTGAAAAGTTTTCTAAATGGCTACCAACACTGGTACTGTTTCTTACACTAGTTCATTTGTAGAAGGTCAGTCTACTGCTAGACCACCACTTTTTAATGGCAGTAACTATGCATACTGGGCATGTAGGGTGAAAATATATTTACAATCTGTAGGAGTAGACACTTTGAATATCACACAAACTGAATATTCTAAACCCACAACTAATTTTGCACAGTGGACCACTGAGCAAAAGACTGTTGCACAAAATAATTCTAAAGCAATGAATATTCTGTTTTGTTCACTTGATAGGAATGAATTTAATAGAGTGTCAGTTTGTAAGTCTGCATATGAAATCTGGAAAACTTTGCAAGTAACTCACAAAGGAACAAGCAAAGTTAAATAGACCAAAATTTCCATGCTCACAAATCAGTTTCAGTTATTTAAAATGAATACTAATGAGTCTATTTCAGATATGTATAGTCGATTTCAAGATATTGTGCTTTCTTTAATATCCTTGGGAAAGGAATTTTCGGAAGAAGATCAAGTCGGAAAAATTTTAAATTCTCTCACTCCAGAATGGGATCAAAAGACACTTGCAATTGAAGAGGCAAATGACATCAGTACCTTAAAGATAGAAGAATTGATTGGAAATCTAATGTCATTTGAAGTCCAAATGATCAGGAGAAGAGAAAGCAAAGCATCTGAAAAGAAATCAATGGCATTCAATGCATTAACCGAAGGATCAGACTCAAACAGTGATAATGATGAAGAGATAGCATTTATGACCAGGAATTTTCGGAAATTCCTGAAATACAGAAAGATGAATAATCTCAAGAGAAACAACTATAAGAATTCTGGAAATCGAAATGTAGTGCCAAACAATGTCAAATGTTTCAACTGTGATGAACCAGGCCATATCAAAAGAGACTGTCCATATCCAGAAAGGCAGAATCCTCCTATAAACAATGATTCAGTAAAGAAACGAAAGTGTGCATTTACTGCTACTCTAGATGACTCAGACTCGTCCTTAATCGATGATGATCAGAAGACAAATAACTCAAATTTGTGTTTCACGGCAGTTCACGACTTCAACAAATTCAAGGAAATAGACTTAGAAAAAGGTACAGATTTACAATACAATTGATTGAAATTGCATGCTTAGAATTAGATGATTGATTGCTTGATTGATTTTGAATTGATGTGTTGATTGAATTTTAAATTTATTTTTATTATTTTATTATTATTATAATTTTACTATAATTTTATTATAATTTTATTTTTATTATTTTTTAATAATATAATAATATTTTCTGGAATATACTATAATACTAATAATATTCCAGATATATATATATAGACATTAAAATAATAAGTATATATATATTAGAATACTTAGAAAAAATAAATCATAGAAATTCACAGGCATATGTCGACATGGTCCCTACCCAGATGTCGACATAGGTACCAGAATTTGAAATTCAAAATTTGAATTCAAATGGTTGAATTTCCCTCCACCTTTTCACTTCATTCAATGCTCTGAAAAGGCATCTTTTGACCAGAGAACATGTCTTTCAAAAATCTATTTATTCACTACCTTTTATCACAAATTTTCACTTTCATTCTCAAATTCAAACTCTCTTCAAAACTTCAAGCTCTATAGTTTAATGGCTTCTTCAAGCAACCCCTCTACCATGAGACTTTCCAGAAACTTGAAAGAGCAACTCCTCAATAATTCGGAGGCAATAAAAGCATACATCAATTATGCTAATTATGGAAAAGTCCATCCTAGAAAGTTTCCTATTTTTCAAGATTTTTCTTCTTATGAAATTGATACTCTTTTTGCAAACAATCAAATTCTTAGTCTTGTTGATTCTTCTTAAAATGATTTTGTTTGTTACCCAAATCTTGTTAAAATTTCTATGCAAATCTCAATCGAGAATTTTATGAAGGAAATGATAATGAAATTTGGAGTAGTGTCAAAGGCACTAAAATTGTTTTGAATTGTGATCTTTTGGGTACCATTCTCAATTGCAAAAGCACGGGAATGGATGTTTCAAGTTTTCAAATCGATGAACATGATCGTGAGACATTTCATCATATTTTTGAAGGAGAAGAAAACTTTGAATTTAAAAACCGAAACTTTCTTCCTAAAGAAAGAATTGTCAATCTACTTTTACAACATACTTTGACCCCAAGATCGGAAAATTTTAACAATCCTACTTCAAAAGTGTGCAAAGCACTTTTTGCTATTTTCGGAAATTATGATATCAATTGGGCGCAAGTTATTTTGGATGAACTTCATCCTAAAATTTTTGAAATGGGAGAAAACACTTTATATCATGGAATTTACCTTACTCGGATTTTCAACTATTTTGGAGTAAATTTCAAAGGAGAAGAATTTATTTCAAGAAAAGTTTTTAATATTTAAACATTTCTCTCATGAAAATCCTATATGTTTTTCAACCTTATGAGACTCTTGCCGAAAAGGAAGAGCGTTTGGCTCATGAAGAAATGGAAGAGGAGGAAGAGGAAGAAGAAGAAGAAAGGGATGAAATAGAAATAGAAGAAGAAGAAGAAGGTGAAACATCCCTAGAAAGTATTGAATATCCCTCCAATCCTACCAACAAAACCCTTCTCGAAAACCAAAAGATTATTGTTGAGAATCAACGTGTTCTTAAAAGATCCGTTAGTAAGAAGTTGGACAAAATATCATCCAAGATGAACAAGTTTTTCTCCAAAGTCAGCAAGAAACTTGGATTATCTTCATCTTCATCATCCTCTAACTAGTTCTATATTTTCATATCATGTCGAATTAGCTTAAGTTTGTTTTAATTTGAGTGTTTATGTAGTTGTTTATGATTAATCATTGTATCACTCTTCTATGCAATGAAATTGAATTTCCTTTCTGTTATCTAGCTTATCTTATCTCTTGAATAAATGTTAGTATATTATATAAATATATATATACACAATTATTCACAAAATCAAAATTACCATCAAATTTCACTGCCTCATGTCGACATACCCTCTACGACTATGTCGACATGTACTGGTCAGAAATGACACTTCATTTTGAATTTGAAATTTGAATAACTACCATATGTCTATTCATTTCAAACAAATTTCTACATCTATATATACCCATTTATTCCAGAATTCATTACTGAATATTATTTCTTATCTATTCTATCTCTCATTCTTCTCACAATTTCAAAAATGGCTAATCCAATTCATAACTTATCCGAGAATGTTGAAGAAACTCTTAATTCATTCAAGAATATTCTCTCGTTCATTCTTCGTAACCAGCAACACTTAGAATTGAGTCAAATGCAGATGATCAAGGAGCAAGAAAGACATTTCGAGGCAATTCGATGGATGATTTCTTCCCTGCACAAGGATGATAACGAAGCACATCCTCCTATCTCTCTCACAAATGACAATGAAAATTGGGATGCCATCAAAGCAGACCCTATTTTCGGAGAAGAAGGATAGGTGGAAGTTCCTCGTAACGTTTAATTTGATTGCTTACTTTGTTTGAATTGATTGCTTTGATTGAAATTGTTTGTTTTGATTGATTTGATTGACACTTGGTGTGGATTGATGAATGTATAAATATACATTGATATATTTATAATCGTTGATTGAATATCATGTCTATAAGTATAGTTATTCTTAATATACTCTATTATATAGTTTTTTAATGTAGATACTTGAGTATAAGAATGAGGGGGAGTTATATAGTTTAGAGTTTGTTTGTTTTTGTTGATGACAAAGGAGGAGAAATATAAAATATGAGAGTTAGGCATAGATTAAGGGGGAGTTATTAGATTTAAGGGGAGTTATTAGGATAGAAGTAATATTTTATAAACAAAGGTTGTCATCATAAAAAAGGGGGAGATTGTTAGTCCATGAGTTGATGGTTTTGATGACAACAACCTTAGAATAAGATTATAAAATATAAATACTAACATTATAGTTTAGATATATATATGTATATGCAGGATTTAACCATGTAGGTACCAAGAATGAAGACTGTACAGTATAGAGATTCTAGATATCAAGATTGAAGACTCATGAGTATCAAGATTATCAAGAGTTCAAGATTTCAAGATAAGTATTGAGTCTAGAATTTTGTTAAAACTTCACAATAGCACTGAAATCTTCACTCCATTTTTCTTTTGGGATGGAACCCATTTCTACCTTTTTAGTGGCTTACAAACCCACGACAAGTAGCTTACAAACCTATGACAAGTGGCTTACAAACCCACGAACATCCTGGTTTTGTATAAGTTCTCGAGTCCTGATATGATGAGATATTCTGTAGGAAGAAGCTTGCAAAACTACTCCAAAATGATTTTCAAAACTACTTCAAAATGATTTTCAGAACTGCTTTTCAAAATGTTTTAGCCTTAAAAATTATCTCTTCAAATGATTTTCAATAAAAGATGTTTTAGCCTTAAAATATTCTTTGATTTTGTTCTTAAATAAATTCTTGTTTTTAACTTCGTTTGGTTTAAACTATCTTTTAATATATTTAACTTTTTAATATTTACTTAGATTTAAATATAAAATTATAGTAAAATTTTATATATATTATTCTCTAAATTTATCTATGTATTTTATCTATAGTCAAGTATATTAGTAAAGTTTAAAATAGTTTTAATATAAGATAAAAGTTATTTTCAAAGAAAATCAAATCGTCAAAAAATGCTTTGGGATGTCGACATGCCCTAGTACCCCATGTCGACATAGTACAGTTAGATTCAAAAATTTGAATTTCAAAAGAAGTGTCTATTCGCCATAACTTTTCACGAATGGACATGGCTGTTGTTCTTCTATAAATAGGGGTTAGTTTCAACGAATTTTATATCAGATTTTTTGGTTTTTCACTTCTCTTCTTGTTCCACATTTTCTTATTCAAAATCCTATCATTACTCTGCCGAAATCAACATTGAATCTAACTAGATTATCTCTGGTTTGATTCTCTATCACTATCTCAACAAGATCCCAGTGCTATTAAGAGTTATAGGCTTCTTAGTAATCTATCTAGTGAGAAAAGGTGTGATTGTAGCATTGGAAATCAATCAAGCGAGATAAGGTGTGAACTTGTCGCCCGGAAATCAAGTATCTCTACCTAGAGGATTGTGATTCTGGAGGGTGTACCTCGTAGCCTTGATACCGAGGGTTGTAATTGTTGAATTGCTTTTTAAAGGAAATCCGTACTTAGTTGTGCGGGACTGGATGTAGGGTAACTCCAAACCAGTATAAAATCCGGTATGTTCTTTCCTTTACTGCATTTACTTTATTTCTGCATCTGTGTTTGTTTCTGTGATTATATCTGTGTCTGAATATTACATACATTTGTGTTCAAATTAACATAAACTCAAAAAGATTTAGTAATTTCTTATAAACACTATTCACCCTCCCTCTAGTGTTATTTCTAGCCTTAAGATCTGTAATCCGCATTCCTCACAGTCTCCAACCAACATGCTGGTGATTTGCATGGCCTTCCATACAAAGCCTCAAAAAGCGCCATTCCTATACTAGTCTGATAACTATTATTATAGGATAACTCAATCATATGTAGGTGATTTTCCCAAGATCCGCCAAAATCTAATACGCAAGCTCTCAGCAAATCCTCGAGTATCTTATTAACTCTCTCTGTTTACCCATCCATCTGTGGGTGATATGCTGTACTCATCTGAAGCTTGTACCTAATACTCTCTGTAGACTTCTCCAAAATTCGCTGGTGAATAATGCAACTCTGTTGCTGACTATGCTACTAGGAATCCCATGAAGTCTAACTATGTTCTTCATGAACAATTTCATCAAAACAAGTGCCGTTCTGGTAGACTTAACTAGAATGAAATGGGCGCTCTTGGTTAATCTGTCCACTATGGCCCATATGCTTTCATTTCCCCTATTCGACTTTGGCAACCCATCAATGAAATCCATGGATATAGACTCCCACTTCCATACTGGAACCTCTAGAGGATGAAGCAACCCACACGGCTTTTGGTGTTCGGCTTTCACTTGTCGACAGTTTGTACACAAATCATAGTTTTTATGGGCTGGTTATGAACCTATTGGCCCCTGCCAATATCTTTTCCCTGACACAGTTTTCATGGGCTAACTGTAAACCTATTGGCCCTTACCAATATCTTTAATTATTAATATGTCATGGTTTTCCTTTAAAAATAAGATTGGGTTATTGTTTTGAAAACTAAGGCTTTCGAAACCTTCAAAACCTTGCTTTCGACCTCACTGGATAGCCTCCTTCGAAAGCATATAAATCTCTTTTCAAAACATTTGGCTCCTGCCTTTCAAATTACTTTAAAACCTCTCTTTCGAAACCTTTCGAATGTAATAAAGTAAGATTCATTAACTCTTAGAAGCATAGCTTCGAAACCATTGGAAGTATCCCTTTCGAAAGCATTGAAAGTACCCCTTTCAAAATTATTGGGTTTATATTCAAAATATCTTTTGGGTCAAAGTGAATATAAATGAAAGTATCTCTTTCAAAACCATTCTTTATCATATAAAAGTATTGGAGAAAACTTGATGG
This sequence comes from Allium fistulosum, assembly GCA_030737815.1. Taxonomy (NCBI): domain Eukaryota; kingdom Viridiplantae; phylum Streptophyta; class Magnoliopsida; order Asparagales; family Amaryllidaceae; genus Allium; species Allium fistulosum. The sequence goes on along the minus strand of CM060908.1, from coordinate 404,356,473 downwards.
CGTCTGCACCATCCATTTCAAATCTTCAAAACATTTAAGTAAAACATCAAAGGTTAGCTTCGAAACCCCTTTTCGAAGCCATTGCCTTCAAAACCCTTGAACCCTTTCGAAAGCATTTAGGAAGTGGATTAAAAATAAACACTACCCTTCGAAAGCATTGATGACTTCAATACACTCGAAAGGCAAAAGAACGGCAGCAGGGCTTCGACTAGGTCGGAACCCCTTCTTTCGAAAGCATTTATTTACAACTAAAGGAACTCATTTGAAAGCCCTTATTTTTAGAATAGAAAATGGCAACCCTTCGAAAGCTATTATAAAACTCATTTTGAAAACATATGTTTCAACTATGTTGAAAGCTTTAGTAAAACAAAGGCAGGCGCTCAACTTTTTAAACAACTAAGGTATCGACCCCATCGGAAGCAACACTTTCGACACCACGCCTTCCGCCTTTCCTTCAATCCACTACATACCATCTAAGTGATACCTTATGTATTGATTTCGTCTTAGTAGGGTTTTGACTTGATCAAAGGCGAAGGGTAAGAGTTGAAAGGTACCTGTAATAGAGGCGAAACCTGTTTTTCTGGGTAAAAACTGGTTACTGCCAAATTAAACAAGTAATTTATAACTAACATGCCTATGTGTAAACATGTGATTGGTTGCCTTAACTTTTTAAGTGCTTTCCAAAAATTACCGCCTCTAAATTTTTGGATAAGTACCACGATAATTTTTTACAGATAAAACCTTCCATTAAAACACAATTAAATCATTTAGATCCTTCTCTAAAAATAATTTAATTCCTATTGTAAATCACTTAAGAAAAATCCCAAAAAATTACATAAATTAACTTTCATTATATTATCTAACATATCAAAACTTCAGACCCAATTTCTTAATATAATTTCTGAAATAAATTTCTAAACCCAATTGACCATAATTTCATTCGAAAATTCATAATAATCTTTCCATGGCATGGAAAGTTACCAAAATTAATACCCAACTCCAAAATCATGTTTTACATCTTTACTACTAATAATGTAAATTCATTCCACTGTTTTCAACCGCGTCTTTTGGAAATACCCAAAATGCCCTCGACATTTCCGCCTGCATCTCCCATATCCAGTCTCGATTCATAAAACCTAAAAAACAGTCTCTCCCCCAATTCCTTCAAGTTCCCAAACCTCAAATCCCGAATCGACTCTTCACCCTCATCCAATTAGTAAAAGCTAAAAACGATACTCTCCCAAAATCATTTTTTTCTAACTCATAAATCAAAAGAGGCGGCGTGAACAAAGACATAGCATCCACAAAAGGCGATTGGATGAACGTAGCAGCTCGAGCATGCTGCGAGCTTCTACTTTTTTTAGACCTAGAGGGACGAACATAGAGTCGTTACATTTCTTTAAATCTTCCTGTAATTGCATTAGATCCACCAACTATTTTAAACCGCACAAATTTTAGCACTTCTTTTGTCCCAAGGTATAATTCTTTTTAAAATGTCTTAACTTCAGTGTTTATATTGATTTTTGTTTGTTGTTGATATTTGGTTGTTCCTTGATCATTCCAAGGTGATATACAATAACTACTTATAGAATGTAGCTTAATATGAAAAACTGCTGCTTCTTTTTAGGATTTAGCAAGAGCAAACACACTAATTTCTATTAATTAAAGTTGGAATCACTTCTTTTAAATTTTTGTAAGTGGTGTGGTTGTTTTGGTGGTGCTAAACAAATTAAATGTTCTATTTTTAGGTTGAGTTTGACCATGGCGGGGGATGTTTGTAGTTTGGTACATTTGATTGTTTAGGGCGGTTGATAATGAGTGGTTTTGTTAAGGACGGTGAACGGCGAGGTGCTCGGGTAGGTGACTTTGTTCAGGTTGCTGATGAATGGCTTGGTGAGGTTGATAATGAAGGATAAGCGATTGGTTTGGGTTAATTTTTATAGGTGTATTGTAGTGTTGGAGAGGTAGCAGTGATGTTTCAGGTGATGGCGGGTTTGTACTGAGGTTGTATTGCTAAGGTTGATGTTGTTTGGTTTGAGTTGGGATTGTTGTAAAAATGATGGAGATGGTTGCTGGTGGTTTGCAGAGGGGGAGTTTGTGTGATGCAGGTGATTGAAGTTTGATGATGTGGTCGATAGGTGCAGATGCAGGTGTTTGATAAGTGTTTGAGTATGGTCGATAGGTGCAGGTGTTTTGATGCAGTTTGTGTTTGGTGTAACAAAATGTGATGTTGTAGGTTGTTGCTGCAGTGGTGTTCTATGATGGTGCAGTTTTGAGTGGTTATGCTATTGTATGATGCTGTTTGGTTGTAGACCGAAGTGATTGATAGTTGGCAGTGGGTGTATAAGAGATGTAGGAGGAGGAATTGCAGGCTGTTTGCAGTTATAGTTTGGGATTGTAGGAGAGGGAAGAGGGATGGTGAAGATTTGAAGGCAAGTTTTGTTGAGAGTGATTGTTCGGATTTGGATGTTGGAGGATGAAGGTGTAGTTTGGGTGAGATGGAGATGAAGTGTTTTCGGTAGAAGTAATGATTTTTTTTGGAGTGTGTGCAGAAGTAGCGAGGGATGCAGGAAGCTTACTGATGCATGGTTGTAGTGAGAGAAAGATGCATGGTTGTTGAAGTTTGTGGTTTGTTTGTTGTTTGGTGGAGTAATGAAGCAGTAGGGGTGACTTTGGTTTCCTTCTGTGGGATTATGATGCAGGAGTACTATTGGATTTGGATGAGGTGATTTGTTGAGGTGGAGATGGTGGAGATAACTATTTCTTGACATTGCAAAAGAAAATATCAGATTTTATGTTTTTATTAAAACTGTAAACCTAAGTATTCCAACAATGTCTATGTGGCATCAATTTTTCTGTTTTGAACAAGTGTTAACATTGAAGAGGTTAATGCGATAGAAATTAAATCCGACGTTTAGTATTTAGAACTCATGTATGGCCTATTATTGTACTGTAAAACTAACAACTGTTACTGCACATATGAAAGTCTTAGTACACTATTAAATATATGTTCTCTCCTCTTTTTTATATTGCTACCGTGAACCAATCTTCTGCGTAATCAAATATAATTTTAGCAACACATGTTAGTTTTTCGTTTTTAAGTTAATTATTTTGTTTTTGTAAGTTATACATATACTAGAGTGTGAATCTTTATGCAGGATCTAAAGGATAATGAAGGCTAATATGAACTCAAGCATTGCTAAGTGGTAGCATTAAGACTGGGGATCCGTATAGTTCAACTATTTCAAACAGTTAAGTGGTTGGGGCTATCTTATGCTAAGACGTCATGTGTAGGCATTTTTGATGTTTAATTATTATACAATGATACTTCCTACTCTCTCTTTGCATACTTTCATGAATGTAATGTGACCGTGTATTTGTTTGAAGCTGAAGATATATGAACGATCTTGGAGCGTTTTGCATATTCAGTATATATGAGGTAGATTATACAACAATTGTTAGTTTTTACATAAATGCACTCATCAGCCTCATCAGCTCCTTCTGGTCATTATGTTTTCTCCTTATTTCATGCAAGTTTATAAATATTTTCCTGTTGCCACATGTAAATTAATGTTATAGAATGAAAAGGATAATTTGTTCAATATGTTAATTGATGGCAGCAAAGGTTATGCCACTATGGATGACCTGTTTGGCCATAAATGTGTGTTTATACTTTATACAGAGTTCAAAGTCATGAGTCATGACTATACATTTCAAAGTTATGTTTATCTTCCCAATTCCAGTTGAAAGTTTATACATGAACAACTTGCTCAAAGATTATTAGTATAGTGGTGTTGCTCGTTGGGTTAACTTGATTTTCATCCTTAGTATGCCAAATCTTCTATTTCTCTTGCAATGGTCAAATATATTGATAGCAACTCACAGTTTAATCTATGCTTACTACCAAACAATACATGGGTTATCCTTCCAACTTCACAATTATGGTTCGAAAGCATCAACATTCTGATGTTTTACCAAGTTTTCCAAATTTAGGGTGCTTAAGATATATTTTTCTTTCTATTAAAATAGAATTTTGGTTTGAGTAAAATAATATTATTGCAAGGAAAAAAATGAAGATTCAACGATAGTCATAAAAACAACGTATATTTGGGATGTATATTATTCTCATATTAAAATTGATATTGCATTATGACATCATTTTCTATTGATATCTAAAAGTTAATATTGTATTTTTGGGGACAGTTGATGCATTGGCCTTTTCTAAATTTAAAGTTCACTAGTACATTCCTTGCAAATTTGTATTATGGTATATATGATTTGGATTTTGTGGCTGTAAAGTTGACGTTATTTTTTTTATCAATATATGGAGTATTTTTCCCGTATTGGCTTTTCTTAATTCTTATTTACAAATGCTGAACTTTGAATATGCCTATCATATGTGATTTATACCGAGATGATAATGCCAACCTTATTTTTTTTATTCAAATGGATGATCAATTAAAATATTTTTCCTTGAGGAAGAACATTACAATCAAGATCTAAAATTAAACAAATAACTCCATGCACAAAATTCAAAATTTTATCAATTGGGTGCTACAGATTTTGATTAATATATTATCTGATAACTGAATTTATTCACTCTTACCTATTTCATATTATTTTCATATTTGATTCTCCAATTTTTTGATATTGGAGATGGCCACTTGAAAATATACGTAAAGTGTAATAACTTCCAAGCATGTCATTCAAAAGTAGTCTTAAAATTCATGTGAATCAATTTTATAGGACATGAATGAAAGTACATGTGTGCTTACACTATCATTGTATATGATTTAAATCAGGTTGAAACTTAAGAAGAAGAAAACTACTTAACCTATGGGCAAGCAATCCAATCAAGGAGTACTTATCTTTTTGTCTACAGTTCAATTCTCAAGTGGTAATGCAGATATTGATGAGCTATCCAAATGTTTTTGAGTGATGCATATGTATTTTGAATTACACCATAATTATTCAAGTTCGCTGATTGCAGTTTAATAAGGCATGTTGGCATTCCAGACTAAAGTCTCAATGCGTAGTGTAATGGATGTAACTGAAAATCTCTGTCGGTTTAATATAAAAAACAATTTTATGGTTTCATTTTATTAGATTAATATGATGTAATTGTTGTATACTTATTCATAATTGAATATGATTTTAATATTATAGAGGCTTTAATGGCGAATTAATATGAGATTTCAAAGTTAAATATAGTAAACTCTCGATCGATAACCTTATTGGATTGGCCTTAAGTGGCTTTAATATGATCTTAGTTATTACTCTGAAAGCTCGATATAGCAGGCTGTGATTTGTCCAAGCAGGCAGAGAGTTAACTTCGTAGTTAATATTGTAAATGATGTTAAATTTCTCCTACAAATTTGAATATTTCAACTGACATTAATTTGAGCTGAAGATTCTATGTGTGTTTGATGTCACTCATATATCTCAATTGACAGTAATTTTTTTCCCTCTACAGATTTGAATGAATTGGAGGTTAAGATTCACTGGCATTTTAGTTTTAGTAACTGGGCAAAATATACTCTTGGGTTATTAAATTAAGAACTCACAAATGAGTTTATTTTTCATTTCAAAGCCATATCATATAATTAATATTACTTAAAAAATGAGGTGCAGTACCCTATATAGGCATAGTAATCAAAACTGTCATACTATTGTTCAGCTAAGTTAGTTACTTCTACAATAATACATTGCACATGTTGTATTTTGCTTCAGAGAAACATGTACAAAATTTATTAGGAGAAATTTTGTTAAACACTTATATAAGTTTCAAAATACATTTCTACACCTTTCCAAATATAGATTCCACAGAAACTACAAGAATTATTTTTAGGAAAATAGAACATATTTGCAGTCTCTAAAAATGAAAATATCTGCAGTTCAAAGTGTAAAATACTGGCCAATTTAAAGTGCAATTATTTGTAGTTTAAAATGTAAATATTTGCACTTTAAATTACAAATATTTTCAAAAGAAAATTTTGATTTTTATATTTCATATTAATTTTCGATTAAGTGCAGATTTAATTTTCTAGAAAAATTATTAGAAAATTTTCTATGAGAGTAATTGAAATCTATTATTAGAAAGGACGGTCGTGTAAGTTTGAACATAAGGGTGTCTCCCTAATTTTTACTTTTTTATTTCACAAATACATTATTTATACAAAAAAAATTGTAATTCATTTACTTTGACAGTTATGCGAATATTCTTAAACGAAGCAGAATTATCATTTATCGTTGTCATAAGATTAAAGAAGGATATCATATTCAATAGATTTCAAACGTCTTTGTTGTACGTGAACCTAAATACAGTGAATTGTATGCAAACTTGAATACAATGAGTTGTTATATTTAATGATACTTTTGCATATATGTGTGTGTGTGTGTGTGTGTCAATGACCATGGGATTTATTACAGAATATTTTCACTTATCTTCAATTTTTAGATCATGTTCAATTTAGAAACCATATTGGAACATATAAGTCCTTCAAATATATTCAATCAACCTATTCATACTTACAAATTACAAACTATAGCGTTCATTGATTTATGCATCCGTGCAATGCACGGGCTAAAATCAATAGTCTACATCCACTATCAGCTTTGTTGCTTATTTCTACTTTCTTTTAGAATAATGATTTTACAGCTCGATTACTTACAACTCAAGTAAGGATCTAACAGAGTGCCGAGGTAAAATCTGTTATTTCAGATATTAGAAAAAGTTCAATTTTCTACGTAATCCTTCTTCTATTTATAAACGAATATCAACGAAGTAAACTCTAAAATTTTCTCCCCATGTTCGATTGGAGGTTATAAAGGAAGAACGTGATCAGATCATCATTTCAATGTCAACTGGGTACTAAGTAGTGCTTCACAACGCGAGGCCGAGTTGTGACACCTTCAAACTTTGTGTGCATTATTTTATCTTCAATCTTTGGTTAAGTAATTGGCGTCTCATCAGCTAACCACACGACTCAGTATCAAGTCATGGGCTCCAAGTCGGCACAATGAGTTTATTATTTTATTTACCGAATTCTTCCTATTTTCGACTACCAATAACATTTCATTTATTGAATATAATATATCTAATTAATTACGAATTTGGGTACATATTCATTAAGAAAGTGTTTACTATATCTGTAAACAAAACTTCGTACATGCTTTAAAAAGTGTTACAAAATGCATTGTTGAATTAATACATGCACATTGTGATTAGATGCAGGTCCACCTGGACGTGCTGATATACTCGTAACATATAATTTTTCCATGCCATTCAAACATCAATTTTAATCGGTTTTGTCCTAAAACCATATAAATCTCTATTTAAACACTCTTGTTTAAATCAATTAAATCATAATTCAAGCTTATCATCATCCGAAAAAGAATTTAGTCTTAAATCTGAAACATATATTAATAAAAATAGAGATGGAATTATTATTCACCTTGATTACGATAAGGAAAGTGGATTGAGATTAAGATTGATTCCCCTTCTTTATTTCTTAGTTTTTTATTTGAATTTCCTTTCTTTTTCCTCCTAGTAATGGCCGTCTTCCCTTCTTTAATTTGCCTTTTTGTGAGAAAATTGATCATGAACGTGAATGGCCTAAGTACTCATATATATATAAGGGTAAAGGTTATGTATGGCAATTACCCAATATACCCTTATTTTTATTTACTATCATTTAACCCTTTATAAGCCCACTTAAGTAATTAATTAAGCATGGCCACTTAATATTTATTCAATTCTCAATCCCTTTATCACTTAACAATTTACATTATTCTATTTAATTTATCTAATTAAATCTCTTGAATAATGTTATTTAAAAATTAGGGGTGTTACAATACCACCTCATACATATAATACTATTCCCATTACGTGAGTGTCGTCTACTTATAATGAATAATCGAATAAATATTACAACGGCATCCCATACCACTATGTGATATTCAAATGTTTATTCACTACATATAATTTGTAACGCCCCACCTCTATGCTCATAATAACAAAGAGTATTAAAAGAAATAATGTCTATTATTACGAAGAATAAGGCTGGATAGGAGCGACCATCCGTAGTTGGCCTTACACTAACATTGGTTATCTCGATAGAAGTGGTATATACTTTTTATTTTTCTTCTATTATTTGTTTACTTCCATCGACACACCCAATACTAGTATAAAACGAACTACGACGGTTCATAATAGTTTAGGACATTAGATATAACAATAACACAGATAATATAAATGCGGAACAAAGATAAAAACAAAAGTCTCATATATATATAACTGATGTCAGTTAATACATAGTTGACACAATACATATGATACAACTACAACTGTCGACTCTAGAAGTTATATATACAAGTACATTATCGACTAATATACATGAATACATATCGTTCTATACAATGACACGACTACTACAAAATGACACTAACAACTTCAGAAGATGTGAAAAGTCTTCAAATCCCGAACAGCAACTCAAAGAAGGAAATCTACAACCTGAAATAACTCGGGTCTGACCCGAGTATTACATTCAAAAGAAAATAATACACGGGTCAGTCTAATTCAAACTCAGTTATTAATGCACAGTAGCAGTAATAATTAAATATCAAATAGACGACAGTCACAAAAATCTCGTATATCCAACTCTCGATACGAGAATTGGATAACGGCAGATATAACACTAAGCAGTGTGAAACGACAAATCAACAAACCAAATCAGACTACAACTCCAAACCATTTGAAATTAACCAACGAAACAATTCAACAATTCGAAACATCAATTTAAAACTGACAAATCTAATAGGGCTGCAGTACACGCACGCGTGTACTGCCTCGTCACTATCGCAGGAGATACACAAAAGCTCAGTGAAAGTCACAATGATCGCAAGGTCAAACCCCGAAATCGGGTTCAACTCAAGTGAATTTGAAAACAGATCCAAATGCATTAATGCAATGCAAAACAACAAAGACCAAAACGGCATATAAAACCAAACTACAGTCACCCCAAGTGTTCAAGGGCAACTGTAAACAAGAAACTGAATGCTAAGGTCAAGCCATGGTCGTCATGACTCAACTCAATTACAAAGCTTCAACAAATCAAAATAGCATCAAAGCAACTTGCATTAAAAGTTATGCAGTGATCAAAATAGGCTGCAAGATGTATGCAACCAATAGGCATGTAACCACTGCTGCAACATGTAAGATCTCCAATATATGCAGTAAAATGACTGCAACAAAACCCAAGTAGTACCGAATATAGTCCTCAATAGATGCAGTAAAACGACTGCGACAATTAACAGAAAATGCTACATGAAGTCAAGAGACAAAAGTGAAGGCTACATGTGAAATAGGCCACACTTCCTATCTGTAGCAAGGAATCCAAAAACCCAAGTAAAGCTACTGCAATTTAATACCAATGCCATGAAATCAAAAATTGAACTCAAATTCCAAATGTACACTGAAACAATTTAGTGAAGTACTAGACTTCGAACTAGTGTACCAATGGATACCAGACTCAAGTATAACAATTGACTCGACAACAGCAAATGCCCAAAACGGTACACGCAAAAACCAGGCATCTATACTTGACGCCAAAAATGCAAGCAGATCAAACCGATGGCCAATGCCAGCTTGAATATTTCTAAACCAAACCAACCTGAGCATATTGTTACATGCAACAAGTTGAAAAGGCTACCAGAATGAACATCACATGAAACAACCACGTATAATATCAAGTGCAAGTCTCACCGAAATAACTCAATGCAGCCTCGACCGAAAATCAAAATGAAAACAAAGCAACGTAAGGCTGGGGTGTGCAGTAACAATATAAGAGACTACAAAAAAAATTTCATATGAAAATGAAACCAGAGCTCAATACATGTGATCTCAGGAAAATATATATGAAATGCAACGTGACCGCAAAATGTGCCTCCCAAAACTGTCAAGTTACAGGGTTCGATATAATACCCAAAACAACTTGATACCAGATCACCATGTATGAACCAACTGAAGTGATAAAACACAGTCCTGGCATCGAAAATACCCTCAATACAATTCACATTCGAATATAGTGAATATATCCAGATGACCATGAATTTTAATAAACCAGACAAGTTACATAAAGAAGCAACTCAACAAAACCAAATCAAAACAGAAAGTCAAAATCAACCAGCGAAACGATGACTGAAATCAACACCGCCAAGACTGAATTACCAACATCAAATATACTCAAACGAACCAGACTGGCTACACACAGCAAAAGGGCAGACTTAGTTATGACAGAGAAAACAATGCATACAAACTAGAATAACGTATGAAGTGCAAACGAGTGTACATCAATAAAGAACACAAATCCAGGCTCGAAGCAAATAAACCAGTGAACATTACAGTTCCACAATCAAGTGAAGATGCCAAATGCAACAGACAACAAAATCGTGACGACCACGAAATTAACTCAAATCGGCACACACAACATTCATACGACCGAGGTCACATGAAGCCGTGGTGGCCATGGAAACTATCATTAAACTAAGAAATCGAGGAATCGACTAAATCGAGTAAAATCATCAACCTCAAAGCAAAGTCAAACAGCTGAATTGAATTAAATCACAAAATTAAACGAACAAAACATAGGAATTCAACCCTAATACACTCGAGGTTGAAAAAGATATGAGTGAAGAAAATCACCCAAAACGACAGTACCAAAACCCACGAGAAACAAGCATTAATATATACGAATCTGATTAAGTCAGAGAAAATACTAGCTTTTCAAACCAAAACGAACAGTCGACGTTCAACAACCAAGAAGAACTAGATGTGAGTGAATGTTCACTCACCTTAGGTTCGAAGATCCCAAGACCAGTCGCCGCCGATGCAACCACTTCGATCGAGCAGGCAGCGGCGCCATCGAATTCGTGAAGCCCTAGCTGGATTTGGGAACGAAGAAGTATAAGGCCGCCATTTTTCGTTTCTTTGTTTTTATGGTTGTGGTCAAGCAAATGAACAAGGGGAAAACGGGTCGAACTGATTTTTAGAGGGAAAGGCATCTACCTAGATAGGTAACACAACCCAATACAACCATGGGCTACACTAATTTTTAAAGTCCACAATTTATCAATTTTATTAAAAGAGATTTTATACCGACTCACATCTTCAAATAACAACCAGCTAGCGACAATAATTGTTTAATGATGATAATAAATTTTCCAACAGCAATTAACCAACAATTCACTCGTCATTAGACGATAACAAAATGATCGTGGAATCTCAGGTTGTTACAGACTCCCCTCCTTATAAAAATTGCGTCCCTGCAATTTTCATAAATAAAGTCGTCTATAACGATTGTTCTTCTAACATAAACTGGTTATGCTAGAAAAACAAGAATCGAAAACACAAATATCAGAGAAATCTTTCACTTTCGTAAAAGAAGTTCACAAATCTTTCAACAAAATCTAACTATCAGTAGATAATCCGAAAGCAGCAAAACTAAATAAATGCAATTATCAGCAATCTTCAATTATCAACTAGATAATTGAAATTCAGAAAAATCACAAAACAACAATATCTAACTATCGCTACGATAATTAGAAAACAACAAAACTTAATTATCAACAAATATAATTAGAAAACAAAATTCTTAATTCATCAGACTGCAATTATCTAGTTATCCAACAAATCACTGGAAAATACAAACTTCATAATTAACAAACTATAACTATCAACAGAGATAGATATAGATAGAAAACCTCAATCCAATAAAATCAGCATACTCTAGAATCAATTAGAGACTAGGAAATTTCATAATCAACAAAATTAGCAATCAACCAATAGTCGATTATCAAAGACGATAATCAAATCTCAAGTCATAATTATTCGATTATCAAAAACGATAATCAAATCTCAAATCGACAATTATTCGATTATCAAAAACGATAATCAAATCAACAAATATTCGATTATCAAAAACGATAATCAAATTTCAAATTCAACAAATATTCGATTATCACAATCGATAATCAAACTTCAAATTCAACAATTATTTGATTATCTCAAGCGATAATCAAATTCAAATCAACTAATATTTAATTATCTAAAGCGATAATTAAATTTCAAATCAGCAAATATTTAATTATCTCAAGCGATAATTAAATCTAAAATCAACAAATATTTAATTATCTAAAGCGATAATTGAATCTAAAATCAGCAAATATTTAATTATCTCAAGTGATAATTAAATCTCAAATCAGCAAATATTTAATTATCTCAAGCGATAATTAAATCTAAAATCAGCAAATATTTAATTATCTCAAGCGATAATTAAATCTAAAATCAGCAAATATTTAATTATCTCAAGCGATAATTAAATCTAAAATCAGCAAATATTTAATTATCTCAAGCGATAATTAAATCTAAAATCAGCAAATATTTAATTATCTCAAGCGATAATTAAATCTAAAATCAACAAATATTTAATTATCTGAAGCGATAATTGAATCTCAAATCAACAAATATTTAATTATCTGAAGCGATAATTAAATCTCAAATCAACAAATATTTAATTATCTAAAGCGATAATTAAATCTCAAATCAACAAATATTTAATTATCTCAAGCGATAATTAAATCTAAAATCAACAAATATTTAATTATCTCAAGCGATAATTAAATCTAAAATCAACAAATATTTAATTATCTCAAGCGATAATTAAATCTAAAATCAGCAAATATTTAATTATCTCAAGCGATAATTAAATCTAAAATCAGCAAATATTTAATTATCTCAAGCGATAATTAAATCTAAAATCAGCAAATATTTAATTATCTCAAGCGATAATTAAATCTAAAATCAGCAAATATTTAATTATCTCAAGCGATAATTAAATCTAAAATCAGCAAATATTTAATTATCTCAAGCGATAATTAAATCTAAAATCAGCAAATATTTAATTATCTCAAGCGATAATTAAATCTAAAATCAGCAAATATTTAATTATCTCAAGAGATAATTAAATCTAAAATCGACAAATATTTAATTATCTCAAGCGATAATTAAAAGCAACAAATATCCGATTATCGAAAACGATAATCAGAACTCATATAAACAAATATCTAATTATCACAAGCGATAATTAGAAACAACAAATATCCGATTATCAAAAACGATAATCAGAACTCATATCAACAAATATCTAATTATCACAAGCGATAATTAGAAACAACAAATATCTGATTATCAAAAACGATAATCAGAACTCATATCAACAAATATCTAATTATCACAAGCGATAATTAGAAGCAACAAATATTTAATTACCGATACGATAATTAAATCTCATAACATCAGATATCTAATTACCTGCAGATAATTAGAAACAACAAATATCTAGAAATCAATTAAGAAGACTAGAAAATCAACATAAAAGCTTGGATCGATCCCATCAGATGGCGAGTTTTTAATTCGCCGCACGTGCATCAACAAATGGCCGAAGCCTACCAAGTACTCAACATAATTTTGGCGCCCAACAAATGACCCGAAGGTCCGCAGAGTGACCCGAAGGTCTAGTACTGGTATTTGACCCGAAGGTCCATCAGAGTGGCCTGAAAGCCCAACAAATGACCCGAAGGTCCTCATAGTGGCTCGAAAGCACACGAAAGCATCAAAATATTTCAATTAACGAGTCTGGAATTAACCAAAATAGCAAACGCACATGTCTCATAACCACGAGTTTTACTACATTGTTTAATTCTCTTCATCGTTTCCTTGAAAGTGTGAAATCATCAAAATCATCAAAACAACAGATATTCAATTAACGAGTCCGGAATTAACCGAAATAGTAAAAGTGTGGTTCCATACTCCGCACTTTTGCTAAATTGTTTAAATCACTTCATCGTTTCCTTGAAAGTGCAAAATTGTGTATTTTGTAAAAATACACTTTACATTCTCAAACGGACAAGTCCGGAATTAAGCGAATCAGTAAAAGAAAGGGGTCATAGTCCTCGATTTTGCTGAAACGTTTAAATCACTTCCTCATTCTTTTGAAAGCGCAAACTGTTAAAATTCCTGAAAACAATTTTATTTATTTTGTAAAAATAACAATTCGCATTCTCAACTGAACGAGTCCGGAGTTAAGCGAAACAGTAAAAGAAAGGGGTCATAATCCTCGATTTTGCTGAATCGTTTAAGTCGCTTTCTCATTCTTTTGAAAACGCAAACTGCTAAAATTTTATAAAACAATTTTCCAATCACGTGATTAAAACAGCAAATTAGTAACAATTTCGATAAGGAAATTGTACTTCTCAAAGTACCGTAAAAACGGGTCACAAAATCAACATTGCGGAATATCCGCTTGAAAATCCACTTTTAAAAATTTGACGGTTACTGAAGCTAAAGCGACAGTAAATTTTAAAATGTCAAAATCACATCAAAACAATTTACATCAAAATGTAATATCAGTGAATTTTCATTCATCAAAATGTCAACAAAACACCGTGCTTCAAAAATTTAGCATTGGTGTAAAAATCCCGTTATAAAAACAACGGCAACGAAATACGTTTCATAACCAAGCATCGGTTCGACGTAAAATAAATGCAGTGACGTGCAATTCAAATTTTTGCACGTACTACAAAATGAACAAAGAAATTATTCGAATATATCTTCAATGAAGATAATTCAAAACAGCAAAAATCTAATCAATAGATGATTAGTACGAAAGAAAGCCAGCGGAAATTTCAACAAAAATCACATAACTGTAATTTCTTCGAATCCTCAATTCGGATTCGAAGTTCTCAAAGAAACAAAATAATTATAGCTAAGTAAACAACAAATGAAATTTATTTCAATTTCTAAATCAAATAGATTATCAGTTGTACCCAGCGAAGACAGTTTCACTGTTTCCGCTGCGCACTCTGATAAATAGAACACAAATCAATCAAATCATCAGAACACAATTTCATCAAAACAACAAAACACAATTCCACTTTTATTTTTAAATAAAGATATTTAAAAATTTCATCAAAATTTCAAAACTTTAGTTTTGACTCAAATCACAAATAAAATATCGACCAATAGTTGTAACATATGTTCCATCCAAGTTATGTTTTATATTATGTCCATAAACCCCAAGCTCTGATACCAACTGTAACGCCCCACCTCTATGCTCATAATGACAAAGAGTATTAAAAGAAATACTGTCTATTATTACGAAGAATAAGGCTGGATAGGAGTGACCATCCATAGTTGGCCTTACACTAACATTGGTTATCTCGATAGAAGTGGTATATACTTTTTATTTTTCTTCTATTATTTGTTTACTTCCATCGACACACCCAATACTAGTATAAAACGAACTACGACGGTTCATAATAGTTTAGGACATTAGATATAACAATAACACAGATAATATAAATGCGGAACAAAGATAAAAACAAAAGTCTCATATATATATAACTGATGTCAGTTAATACATAGTTGACACAATACATATGATACAACTACAACTGTCGACTCTAGAAGTTATATATACAAGTACATTATCGACTAATATACATGAATACATATCGTTCTATACAATGACACGACTACTACAAAATGACACTGACAACTTAAGAAGATGTGAAAAGTCTTCAAATCCCGAACAGCAACTCAAAGAAGGAAATCTACAACCTGAAATAACTCGGGTCTGACCCGAGTATTACATTCAAAAGAAATTAATACACGGGTCAGTCTAATTCAAACTCAGTTATTAATGCACAGTAGCAGTAATAATTAAATATCAAATAGACGACAGTCATAGAAATCTCGTATATCCAAATCTCGATACGAGAATTGGATAACGGCAGATATAACAGTAAGTAGTGTGAAACGACAAATCAACAAACCAAATCAGAATACAACTCCAAACCATTTGAAATTAACCAACGAAACAATTCAACAATTCGAAACATCAATTTAAAACTGACAAATCTGATAGGGCTGTAGTACACGCACGCGTGTACTGCCTCACCACTATCGCAGGAGATACACAAAAGCTCAGTGAAAGTCACAATGATCGCAAGGTCAAACCCCGAAATCGGGTTCAACTCAAGTGAATTTGAAAACAGATCCAAATGCATTAATGCAATGCAAAACAACAAAGACCAAAACGGCATATAAAACCAAACTGCAGTCACCCCAAGTGTTCAAGGGCAACTGTAAACAAGAAACTGAATGCTAAGGTCAAGCCATAGTCGTCATGACTCAACTCAATTACAAAGCTTCAACAAATCAAAATAGCATCAAAGCAACTTGCATTAAAAGTTATGCAGTGATCAAAATAGGCTGCAAGATGTATGCAACCAATAGGCATGTAACCACTGCTGCAACATGTAAGATCTCCAATATATGCAGTAAAATGACTGCAACAAAATCCAAGTAGTACCGAATATAGTCCTCAATAGATGCAGTAAAACGACTGCGACAATTAACAGAAAATGCTACATGAAGTCAAGAGACAAAAATGAAGGCTACATGTGAAACAGGCCACACTTCCTATCTGTAGCAAGGAATCCAAAAACCCAAGTAAAGCTACTGCAATTTAATACCAATGCCATGAAATCGAAAATTGAACTCAAATTCCAAATGTACACTGAAACAATTTAGTGAAGTACTAGACTTCGAACTAGTGTACCAATGGATACCAGACTCAAGTATAACAATTGACTCGACAACAGCAAATGCCCAAAACGGTACACGCAAAAACCAGGCATCTATACTTGACGCCAAAAATGCAAGCAGATCAAACCGATGGCCAATGCCAGCTTGAATATTTCTAAACCAAACCAACCGGAGCATATTGTTACATGCAACAAGTTGAAAAGGCTACCAGAATGAAAATCACATGAAACAACCACGTATAATATCAAGTGCAAGTCTCACCGAAATAACTCAATGCAGCCTCGACCGAAAATCAAAATGAAAACAAAGCAACGTAAGGCCGGGGTGTGCAGTAACAATATAAGAGACTACAAACAAAATTTCATATGAAAATGAAACCAGAGCTCAATACATGTGATCTCAGGAAAATATATATGAAATGCAACGTGACCGCAAAATGTGCCTCCCAAAACTGTCAAGTTACAGGGTTCGATATAATACCCAAAACAACTTGATACCAGATCACCATGTTTGTAACGACCCGCTATTTTGGACCATTCACATCCATTATAAGTGTATAGGTAGACACTCATGCCGGAGTTGAATTGCTCAAAATACCGCGTTGTTAATTTAAATTTGGCAAAACTGAACATATACAGTAAATAAAATAATCACAGATCACAGACACAGAGTAATAAATGCAGCGGAAATAAAAGAGATAGTAGTTCATGAAGCTACTATATGAATATATAAAATACATCAGAGTTTACAACAGAAGAGTAATACGATACATCAGAGTTAAACCAGACACAACGGAAGAGTAACACGATACATCAGATACAACTCAGAATACATCACTGGAATCATCGAATACTGAAAGCAGAATAGATGGCTGGATCTTCAAGCAAAGCTCCAACTTCAAAGGTGAGTCTCGAATACTGGTACACTCAGTCTGACCCGAGCGTAAAGCAAAACACAAAACACTCGAGTCAGGATTAACATTCTTATATTAATAAATCCAACTCAAGTGAAATAGCAATTTGAAATACAAGTAACTCAAAGGATGTTTGGAACAACCATCCTTTAAGGATCCGTTAAACTATCTACTATGTAGTAGTGTACGATAAGTAGATAATGTCTATCAGTAATATAAAAGGATATCAAAATAGCGTTAAGTCATGGCCTATTCCACCCTTAACACATTTTTATTCCCAAAAGCATATACAAGACCGTAGTTTCCCCAAAACCGGAAGTCACCAGAGGGCAATCCATATACTAAAGGTACAAATCAAAATCGTAGTGGTCGCGCATAAATGGAATACAAGTATGACAAGGCACATGAGGCAATACCCAAGGTAGTGATACTACCGTTCGCCTGATCCGGACTGGTGAGAACGCAACGCCGCAGCGCCCGCAACACCGTGAAACAACACTCCCAAAATCAAGGGTGCACCAATCGACAACAAGTAATGAGTAGTTCGAAGAAGTGTGTCCACTTGAGGTAGCTAATCCTCCATTGGCCCGGCACAGCTCCTGTTTTAGTCATTTCCAATTTGACACAAGTGTCAAGGCTATCCATTATCGTTCTCTTTCTTCAGTCAACACGTACATCATTCCAACCACTTCATTCTGGATCATCACTCCGCGTATAGTTATTAAAGTGGTTTCGGTTCAGATAGAGAGTATATCCATTACCGATCCCGGTCTCTTTAATAACTTTCGTAATTATTACACCGATTGGTCGTTTGTATATTTCAAAAACCAAATCAATTTCAATTCAATTAGAATTCGTAAATCAACATTTCATTTGTCTTTCAAAACTAATTTCCAATAATTTACGTTTTAAAACATTCGATTTACCATTTCAAGATCTTATAATTCAATTTCAATTTCCTTTAAAACAATTCAAATATTGATTCAAGTTCGTATATAAGATTCATTCCGAAATTATTTAAATTTATTTAATTTAACATTTAAATCAATTTAAATTCATTTATCTAATTTAACATTTAAATCAATTCTATTAAATTTCCAATTCATTAAATCAATTCTTAAGTTCAACTTCATTAAATCAAAACTTACAATTTTGAATTAAACTAAATTCGTCAAATCAATTCTTCCAATTACAAGTCTTACATTAATTCCAAAATATCACATTTTCATTTCTTGTTAAAGAAATTCCATTTTACTTATTTACTTACTTAAATAATTTTCCAAAACTTAATTAATAAAGAAAACTCAATTTCAATTATTTACGAAGTAAAATTCACTTATTCAAAAATTCAATTTAATTAAATCATTAAATAATTCAATCTTATTTAATTAATAAATAATTCAAAACTTAATTATTAAATAATTTCAAAGTTTAATAATTAGATAATTTCAAAGTTTAATATTTCAAACTTAATTTTAATTTCAAACTTAATTATTAAATCATTTCAAACTTAATTCAATCATTTCTCAAATTAAACAACATTCTTTCATCAATTACATTGTTAATATTTTGTTTCAGATTATTAAATATTAACATTTTCCTTTCATTAAAATTCAAATTTCAACTTCATTTCAAAACCATATTATTTATTCAAATAACATCTTCGTTTTATTTTTAAATCAAATTATTGACCAATCGGGTTTTATTTAATTCTCTATCCTAGGTCAAAGTTCAATTTTTGGGTATTTATCATTTCAACCCGATTCCAATTCAATTCAAAATCAAAACATAGTAAAGGGAACTTGCAGTGTGATAACTGGGATGGTGTCAAAGTAAATAAACAAGCAATAACAACAACCAATAACACTTCAATAATCAATTCAAATAATCCTGAAATAATCGTATTAATTCGCATTGTTATTTGTACGAATTAATATAATTATTTCTAGAATATACACTATCATTTCATGTAGATTAAAGATTATTACACTAATATTTATACGGTTCTTCAATTGTCATTCGATTTCAATTTTAACACTACAGCAATTAATCAAATATACGTTCAATGGTTTAAAGTGTAATTATCACTATTCTACATGTCAATTAATTTAACAATTAAAAGGGGTCATATTCAACTAATCAAATTTAACATATAAATCAATTTCAAATCGTTAACTATCCTACGTCAAATTCAATTTCATATTTTATCACTTCCTACACTACAAATTAACGTCTAATATAAACATCAACAATCAATCAATTATCAGTCAACTGTATTATCATCACATAAATCATTAACAGATAATGGTGTCAAATGTCACAGGTGAACTGATACAGGTAATAGCATATATAACAGTGTAATTAACTAACAGCAGCATATTTCAATTGTCGTTTCAATTGAAATCAAATTTAATAAATAAAAGAACGTTAATCGTGAGTGATTGCTCACCTTTCGAGGCTAGAGAGATAAGAAGATGACACGGACACAGATACGGACACGGCAAATCAAAAGGCTGCTGCGACCCAATTTAGATATTGAGGAGACAAAGCACGACATGATGAAACTGGATTCGATGGAACAAACATATAAGTGAATATATATATATATATAACAAAAATCATTATTTAATTTAAACACATACTATAATAGAATATATATATTTTATATTATAAATCCGTTGTTAAATTTAAAACACATATAAAATTTAGAATAACCTTTATTATTTCCCTTCAAAATCCATCAAATAGCATTTTAACAAAATGCATATATATTAATCTTTTTACAAAATATGTTCCAAGATCATAAGAAGATAAAATCTTATTATATACATTTACCAGATCAATACATATTCAAGGAAAGAGTGCAGCTAGTCTCGAGCAAAATGAAAACCAATGGCTTCAAAATAGAATCAAGTAAAAAAAATACACATTATAAAATAATATTTTAACTATATAAACAAATCATCAGATATCACTCTTACACACTTGCAGGTATGTCAATACTTATACACCAATATATAATATATTCTTATATAACCAACATACGTTTATTATCATTAATATAATTTACTACTATAAACATAAGTTGAAACACGTCAGCCATAGGTAATATAACTTATGTATATAAACTAACGCACACTATATATGTTAATATCTCTGCAAACCCAGTTCTAGAATTTGCAAACTATTATATATATGTTTAAACCAATACTGTCATAAACTATTAAAATCTTTACATAAAACATTACTAACTAATAAATACTAATATATAACTAAACTGCTATATATACTATCATATTATACCTACCAACTATATAATACAATATACCATACAACAGCATAACTATAAATCTATATAATATGTAAATACTGCTGTACACATATAATATATATAATAAAACACAAAATCATATTATTATATCAACCCAGTATATAATAGTACAAAGTCGCTGCGTCCGTGCTTTCAACTATAACCGAATATAAAGCATATAACTCACGCATATAAAAGGATTTAAAAACAATATTTCCCTTAATATAATAAAATGTAAACACTTTATACATTTTCATTTATGCTTCTCATGTATATAAAGTTTTAAGTTCAATATTATAAAACCCACCTAACTCACTTTACTAACCTATATATATATATATATTTCTATATACCGTACATATATACACTTTATAATTTATAATATTATATAACCAGACAACATACTTATATGCAGAAGACTGCAGCAGCTAGCGGCTTGCGGCAGAGAGGGTATAGGTTGCTACGGGAAGGGGAGGAAACAGGTGAAGGCGATGCGCATGTGAGGCGGTCGGCTAGGCTTTAGGTTGGAGGCATAGTGCGTATGAGGTGGGAAGAGAGGGGACATGCGCACTCGGGTGCTTGCGCACTGCAGGGGCGGTCTCAGCTGGAGGCACAGGGTGCGGAGGCGGAGATGCGGGAGTTGATGGCTGCTCGCTGGGAGGTGACATGATTAAACTGTTGACGTGAGAAACGATGGAGGCTAGGCACGCATAGCAAGGGAAGCAGCTCGTACGGTGTATGCGGCATCGGGTGGCGGACGAGGTAGATGGCGGATCGGCCATGGGCTTTGAGTGCTGCGCGTGGTGGTGGTTCACGGTTGCATGAGTGAGGTCTGGATGGGTTTGGAGGAAGACAGAGGTTGCGGTGGTCGGTGGGGTGTTGTAGCCGGGCGAGGAGATGAAGTGGAAGGCGGATGGAGGAAGGGATGGGTTGAGGCACGATTATTTGGTTGGACGCGTGGGGATGAAGCTTGAAGAGATACAGGAGGAAGAAAAGAATATATGGCAGAGGAAAAGAACAAGGGAAGATGAAAAGCAGAGGAGAAATAAAAGAGAAAATAGTAAAGGCTGTGACAGAGCAAATAAAAAGAATGAAGTGGAATAGGCTAAAGTATATGGGGAACGGATGAAATGTCAACGGTCACTGCAAGCTGGAAAGTAAAAAAAATTTAATGCAATTTATTAATTTGCTTTGGATTCACGCCCAAATTTGAAAAGTCACAGGAAGGCTACCGGTCACAATTAAACGTACGGTTACTACACATAGATTATTATTTTCGGCGCGTACCAGCCTTAAAATACGGAAATAATATACTGTCGAGATTAGCACGACGAGAAGACCAAAACGATATACGTATATTAGTGGTATGATTGAATTATAAAATTTTGAATTTTTTTTACTAGCGGAAAATGCAAGAAAAACACTGAAAAATAAGATCGACGGAGTCAAAGATGTCCGAATTTGGAAAAACGACAAACTGACATCTTGCTCAGAAGATGGTTTAGAATTTTTCTATGTAAAAATATTTAGGTTTCGAAAACATTTTATTTTCAACGCTTTTTAACCGATTAAATTGAAGTGAATTTACGCACGAAATAAACTTTCGTATTTTCGGACGGAAATTTACCAGTTGCTATGTTTAACTAGACGCATTCCAAATATCAAATTTATATTTCAAAATTTTATCGTTCAAAATTTTACAAAATTTCAACTAATTACGTTATTAAAACAGTTGAAATTTTACGGGTCGTTACATTCTCCCCCACTCAAAACTTTTCGTCCCCGAAAAGGAACGAGGTGGGAGAATAGAAACAACCAGAAAGAAAAACAGATTTGAAATACAAAATAACAATTAATTTAACCCATATAAATTCAAATTTAAATTAATTGATATTCAATAATTGATTTAATCCATTTGATTTCACTAAAATCAATCTCAACTATTTCTAAATTCATTATCTTATTATCCCATTTCTTCAATTTACAATTTCTAAAACCATAAATTTGAATAGTCTTTTATTATAATCATATTTTCTTCAACAATTTTAAAATTCTTCTTTATTCCAAATTATTGTTAAATTTTTTCTACTTAATATACCTACTCACATATATTTAACCCATATAAATTAATTTAAAACATAAAAGTTTCGATTTAAATTAATTTACATCTATTAATTTCTTTTAAATTCAAGGTATTTTCATATGTTGATCAAATTTTAATTTGTTAATTCTTTCAGAACAAAATTTATTAATTCTTTCAAAACAAATTTATTAATTCTTTCAAAACAAATTTATTTCATTATTAACTGAGTTTACTTATTATCCTATCTAACTCTATTAACATCTTTATAATCAAAATTTAGTGTATAACATTTATTATAAACACTCAGATTTTATTTATAAAATTATTTTATATTGTATATTATCCAATTTACATTTTAACTTCTGAATAATTTAGGTAAGTTATTTTGAAATGCAATTTAGTACTATACAAATAAAATTTTCAAATTCAATTATTTCAAGTTAAATATTTATCAAAAATTTATCTTTATTTATAATTGAAAACATCCTTTAACATAATTTTAAGAATAAAATTCCGTTTAATTTCAAACCCTTTAGAGAAAATTTCGTATATACTATATATATTAAAATATATATATATATATATATATATATCTATAAATCAAGTCATACTTAAGGAATTCAAATCAAAATATTTTTTCAAAACAAAACCATAGCAAAGCTACAGAATAGTCTCTCCACTTCGAAACTCGAAAATGAATGTCGATGATGCGGCCGCCATCACCGAAATTATTTTCCAGTGACAAAGGGAAGAGTACTGATTTCAACATTTTAAAATTCTTTGAAAACGATTTATATTCGAAATATTTTAAATTCTATACACTTTAAAACTTTCAAATCAAAGTTTGAAATCACCGGAAACTAATAAATTCTCAAATTTCTGAATTAAATTCATTTCAAATTCCAACCAATTTATAACTAAGTTTATAAATTCATTCATTTTATTATGAAATAGTCAATGGTTTACAAACAATAAATGAAGATCAAATAATATATTTTTTCGGACAACAAATTCATTAACAATTTAATTTCAGAAAACTTATATTTATGTATAATATAATCATACAAAACTTTTATTTTATTTACCAAATTTGAAAACGATATTGTGTCAATTTGTTCTGCTCAAGTGTTTTGGAAATCCTATCGATAGCGTTGATCAGACGAATCGATCGGAAACCCAAATCAACATCAACAACTCAAACAACACAATATAGAAACATTTTTATATTAATAACAAATGCACTACCTCGCACGACGATACAAGGATGGATTTCAAAATAAGTATAGGAATTCAAATTTGATGACTCAAATCAAAGAGAAATTTGATTCGAAAATAAGTTTGAATCAGAAGATAAGATAATTCGATTACCACAATCGGGAGATGGATGAGTTTATTTAATTCACGGGCAACCTTAACCGGGTCGTCCGTAACTTCAAGAATAAGATCGATGCTGAATTCCGAGGTAAACCAACACTCGATCTCAAGAGATGAAATTCAGGTATAGCATGGAATAGATAGCATCGTAAACCAAGGATACAGAAATCTCCGGTAAATCGATGCCTATTGTAAAGGAGTTTTGATCCTTTACGAATCATTCGAAGATTGGCGAGACCGCCGATCTATTATAGATATCATTCAAAATAGAGTTATGGGGTGCTCCAGAATTGAAAGAAGACGAATAGTGAAGGACACGAATGAATTTCGAAACCAAGGGGAACGTTCCAAAATTCAAAGGAATCGAGTCAAAAAGGGAGAGATTGAAACTCAAATGAGAGTGATTCTGTAAATACATTTACCCTATATGTTAAGTTTTGCCTAGAGCTACCAAAGCTCTGATACCAACTGTAATGACCCGCTATTTTGGACCATTCGCATCCATTATAAGTGTATAGGTAGACACTCATGCCAGAGTTGAATTGCTCAAAATACCGCGTTGTTAATTTAAATTTGGCAAAACTGAACATATACAGTAAATAAAATAATCACAGATCACAGACACAGAGTAATAAATGCAGCGGAAATAAAAGAGATAGTAGTTCATGAAGCTACTATATGAATATATAAAATACATCAGAGTTTACAACAGAAGAGTAATACGATACATCAGAGTTAAACCAGATACAACGGAAGAGTAACACGATACATCAAATACAACTCAGAATACATCACTGGAATCATCGAATACTGAAAGCAGAATAGATGGCTGGATCTTCAAGCAAAGCTCCAACTTCAAAGGTGAGTCTCGAATACTGGTACACTCAGTCTGACCCGAGCGTAAAGCAAAACACAAAACACTCGAGTCAGGATTAACATTCTTATATTAATAAATCCAACTCAAGTGAAATAGCAATTTGAAATACAAGTAACTCAAAGGATGTTTGGAATAACCATCCTTTAAGGATCCGTTAAACTATCTACTATGTAGTAGTGTACGATAAGTAGATAATGTCTATCAGTAATATAAAAGGATATCAAAATAGCGTTAAGTCATGGCCCATTCCACCCTTAACACATTTTTATTCCCAAAAGCATATACAAGACCGTAGTTTCCCCAAAACCGGAAGTCACCAGAGGGCAATCCATATACTAAAGGTACAAATCAAAATCATAGTGGTCGCGCATAAATGGAATACAAGTATGACAAGGCACATGAGGCAATACCCAAGGTAGTGATACTACCGTTCGCCTGATCCGGACTGGTGAGAACGCAACGCCGCAGCGCCCGCAACACCGTGAAACAACACTCCCAAAATCAAGGGTGCACCAATCGACAACAAGTAATGAGTAGTTCGAAGAAGTGTGTCCACTTGAGGTAGCTAATCCTCCATTGGCCCGGCACAGCTCCTGTTTTAGTCATTTCCAATTTGACACAAGTGTCAAGGCTATCCATTATCGTTCTCTTTCTTCAGTCAACACGTACATCATTCCAACCACTTCATTCTGGATCATCACTCCGCGTATAGTTATTAAAGTGGTTTCGGTTCAGATAGAGAGTATATCCATTACCGATCCTGGTCTCTTTAATAACTTTCGTAATTATTACACCGATTGGTCGTTTGTATATTTCAAAAACCAAATCAATTTCAATTCAATTAGAATTCGTAAATCAACATTTCATTTGTCTTTCAAAACCAATTTCCAATAATTTACGTTTCAAAACATTCGATTTACCATTTCAAGATCTTATAATTCAATTTCAATTTCCTTTAAAACAATTCAAATATTGATTCAAGTTCGTATATAAGATTCATTCCGAAATTATTTAAATTTATTTAATTTAACATTTAAATCAATTTAAATTCATTTATCTAATTTAACATTTAAATCAATTCTATTAAATTTCCAATTCATTAAATCAATTCTTAAGTTCAACTTCATTAAATCAAAACTTACAATTTTGAATTAAACTAAATTCGTCAAATCAATTCTTCCAATTACAAGTCTTACATTAATTCCAAAATATCACATTTTCATTTCTTGTTAAAGAAATTCCATTTTACTTATTTACTTACTTAAATAATTTTCCAAAACTTAATTAATAAAGAAAACTCAATTTCAATTATTTACGAAGTAAAATTCACTTATTCAAAAATTCAATTTAATTAAATCATTAAATAATTCAATCTTATTTAATTAATAAATAATTCAAAACTTAATTATTAAATAATTTCAAAGTTTAATAATTAGATAATTTCAAAGTTTAATATTTCAAACTTAATTTTAATTTCAAACTTAATTATTAAATCATTTCAAACTTAATTCAATCATTTCTCAAATTAAACAACATTCTTTCATCAATTACATTGTTAATATTTTGTTTCAGATTATTAAATATTAACATTTTCCTTTCATTAAAATTCAAATTTCAACTTCATTTCAAAACCATATTATTTATTCAAATAACATCTTCGTTTTATTTTTAAATCAAATTATTGACCAATCGGGTTTTATTTAATTCTCTATCCTAGGTCAAAGTTCAATTTTTGGGTATTTATCATTTCAACCCGATTCCAATTCAATTCAAAATCAAAACATAGTAAAGGGAACTTGCAGTGTGATAACTGGGATGGTGTCAAAGTAAATAAACAAGCAATAACAACAACCAATAACAATTCAATAATCAATTCAAATAATCCCG
Source organism: Allium fistulosum (assembly GCA_030737815.1). Classification (NCBI taxonomy): domain Eukaryota; kingdom Viridiplantae; phylum Streptophyta; class Magnoliopsida; order Asparagales; family Amaryllidaceae; genus Allium; species Allium fistulosum. The sequence continues at coordinate 404,329,363 of CM060908.1, read as the reverse complement.
AAATAATCGTATTAATTCGCATTGTTATTTGTACGAATTAATATAATTATTACACTAATATTTATACGGTTCTTCATGTAGATTAAAGATTATTACACTAATATTTCTAGAATATACACTATCATTTCATGTAGATTAAAGATTATTACACTAATATTTATACGGTTCTTCAATTGTCATTTGATTTCAATTTTAACACTACAGCAATTAATCAAATATACGTTCAATGGTTTAAAGTGTAATTATCACTATTCTACATGTCAATTAATTTAACAATTAAAAGGGGTCATATTCAACTAATCAAATTTAACATATAAATCAATTTCAAATCGTTAACTATCCTATGTCAAATTCAATTTCATATTTTATCACTTCCTACACTAACAAATTAACGTCTAATATAAACATCAACAATCAATCAATTATCAGCCAACTGTATTATCATCACATAAATCATTAACAGATAATGGTGTCAAATGTCACAGGTGAACTGATACAGGTAATAGCATATATAACAGTGTAATTAACTAACAACAGCATATTTCAATTGTCGTTTCAATCGAAATCAAATTTAATAAATAAAAGAACGTTAATCGTGAGTGATTGCTCACCTTTCGAGGCTAGAGAGTTAAGAAGATGACACAGACACAGATACGGACATGGCAAATCAAAAGGCTGCTGCGACCCAATTTAGATATTTAGGAGACAAAGCACGACATGATGAAACTGGATTCGATGGAACAAACATATAAGTGAATATATATATAACAAAAATCATTATTTAATTTAAACACATACTATAATAGAATATATATATTTTATATTATAAATCCGTTGTTAAATTTAAAACACATATAAAATTTAGAATAACCTTTATTATTTCCCTTCAAAATCCATCAAATAGCATTTTAACAAAATGCATATATATTAATCTTTTTACAAAATATGTTCCAAGATCATAAGAAGATAAAATCTTATTATATACATTTACCAGATCAATACATATTCAAGGAAAGAGTGCAGCTAGTCTCGAGCAAAATGAAAACCAATGGCTTCAAAATAGAATCAAGTAAAAAAAAATACACATTATAAAATAATATTTTAACTATATAAACAAATCATCAGATATCACTCTTACACACTTGCAGGTATGTCAATACTTATACACCAATATATAATATAATCTTATATAACCAACATACGTTTATTATCATTAATATAATTTACTACTATAAACATAAGTTGAAACACGTCAGCCATAGGTAATATAACTTATGTATATAAACTAACGCACACTATATATGTTAATATCTCTGCAAACCCAGTTCTAGAATTTGCAAACTATTATATATATGTTTAAACCAATACTGTCATAAACTATTAAAATCTTTACATAAAACATTACTAACTAATAAATACTAATATATAACTAAACTGCTATATATATACTATCATATTATACCTACCAACTATATAATACAATATACCATACAACAGCATAACTATAAATCTATATAATATGTAAATACTGCTGTACACATATAATATATATAATAAAACACAAAATCATATTATTATATCAACCCAGTATATAATAGTACAAAGTCGCTGCGTCCGTGCTTTCAACTATAACCGAATATAAAGCATATAACTCACGCATATAAAAGGATTTAAAAACAATATTTCCCTTAATATAATAAAATGTAAACACTTTATACATTTTCATTTATGCTTCTCATGTATATAAAGTTTTAAGTTCAATATTATAAAACCCACCTAACTCACTTTACTAACCTATATATATATATATATATATATATATTTCTATATACCGTACATATATACATTTTATAATTTATAATATTATATAACCAAATAACATACTTATATGCAGAAGACTGCAGCAGCTAGCGGCTTGCCGCAGAGAGGGTATAGGTTGCTACGGGAAGGGGAGGAAACAGGTGAAGGCGGTGCGCATGTGAGGCGGTCGGCTAGGCTTCAGGTTGGAGGCATAGTGCGTATGAGGTGGGAAGAGAGGGGACATGCGCACTCGGGTGCTTGCGCACTGCAGGGGCGGTCTCAGTTGGAGGCACAGGGTGCGGAGGCGGAGATGCGGGAGTTGATGGCTGCTCGCTGGGAGGTGACATGATTAAACCGTTGACGTGAGAAACGATGGAGGCTAGGCACGCATAGCAAGGGAAGCAGCTCGTACGGTGTATGCGGCATCGGGTGGCGGACGAGGTAGATGGCGGATCGGCCATGGGCTTTGAGTGCTGCGCGTGGTGGTGGTTCACGGTTGCATGAGTGAGGTCTGGATGGGTTTGGAGGAAGACAGAGGTTGCGGTGGTCGGTGGGGTGTTGTAGCCGGGCGAGGAGATGAAGTGGAAGGCGGATGGAGGAAGGGATGGGTTGAGGCACGGTTATTTGGTTGGACGCGTGGGGATGAAGCTTGAAGAGATACAGGAGGAAGAAAAGAATATATGGCAGAGGAAAAGAACAAGGGAAGATGAAAAGCAGAGGAGAAATAAAAGAGAAAATAGTAAAGGCTGTGACAGAGCAAATAAAAAGAATGAAGTGGAATAGGCTAAAGTATATGGGGAACGGATGAAATGGCAACGGTCACTACAAGCTGGAAAGTAAAAAAAATTTAATGCAATTTATTAATTTGCTTTGGATTCACGCCCAAATTTGAAAAGTCACAACAAGGCTACCGGTCACAATTAAACGTACGGTTACTACACATAGATTATTCTTTTCGGCGCGTACCAGCCTTAAAATATGGAAATAAATATACTGTCGAGATTAGCACGACGAGAAGACCAAAACGATATACGTATATTAGTGGTATGATTGAATTATAAAATTTTGAATTTTTTTTACTAGCGGAAAATGCAAGAAAAACACTGAAAAATAAGATCGACGGAGTCAAAGATGTCCGAATTTGGAAAAACGACAAACTGACATCTTGCTCAGAAGATGGTTTAGAATTTTCTATGTAAAAATATTTAGGTTTCGAAAACATTTTATTTTCAACGCTTTTTAACTGATTAAATTGAAGTGAATTTACGGACGAAATAAACTTTCGTATTTTCGGACGGAAATTTACCAGTTGCTATGTTTAACTAGACGCATTCCAAATATCAAATTTATATTTCAAAATTTTATCGTTCAAAATTTTACAAAATTTCAACTAATTACGTTATTAAAACAGTTGAAATTTTACGGGTCGTTACAATGTTTGAACCAACTGAAGTGATAAAACACAGTCCTGACATCGAAAATACCCTCAATACAATTCACATTCGAATATAGTGAATATATCCAGATGACCATGAATTTTAATAAACCAGACAAGTTACATAAAGAAGCAACTCAACAAAACCAAATCAAAACAGAAAGTCGAAATCAACCAGCGAAACGATGACTGAAATCAACACTGCCAAGACTGAATTACCAACATCAAATATACTCAAACGAACCAGACTGGCTACACACAGCAAAAGGGCAGACTTAGTTATGACAGAGAAAACAACGCATACAAACTAGAATAACGTATGAAGTGCACACGAGTGTACATCAATAAAGAACACAAATCCAGGCTCGAAGCAAATAAACCAGTGAACATTACAGTTCCACAATCAAGTGAAGATGCCAAATGCAACAGACAACAAAATCGTGACGACCACGAAATTAACTCAAATCGGCACACACAACATTCATACGACCGAGGTCACATGAAGCCGTGGTGGCCATGGAAACTATCATTAAACTAAGAAATCGAGGAATCGACTAAATCGAGTAAAATCATCAACCTCAAAGCAAAGTCAAACAGCTGAATTGAATTAAATCACAAAATTAAACGAACAAAACATAGGAATTCAACCCTAATACACTCGAGGTTGAAAAAGATATGAGTGAAGAAAATCACCCAGAACGACAGTACCAAAACCCACGAGAAACAAGCATCAATATATACGAATTTGATTAAGTCAGAGAAAATACTAGCTTTTCAAACCAAAACGAACAGTCGACGTTCAGCAACCAAGAAGAACTAGATGTGAGTGAATGTTCACTCACCTTAGGTTCGAAGATTCCAAGACCAGTCGCCGCCGATGCAACCACTTCGATCGAGCAGGTAGCGGCGCCATCGAATTCGTGAAGCCCTGGCTGGATTTGGGAACGAAGAAGTATAAGGCCGCCATTTTTCGTTTCTTTGTTTTTAGGGTTATGGTCGAGCAAATTAACAAGGGGAAAATGGGTCGAACTGATTTTTATAGGGAAAGGCATCTACCTAGATAGGTAACACAACCCAATACAACCATGGGCTACACTAATTTTTAAAGTCCACAATTTATCAATTTTATTAAAAGAGATTTATACCGACTCACATCTTCAAATAACAACCAGCTAGCGACAATAATTGTTTAATGATGATAATAAATTTTCCAACAGCAATTAACCAACAATTCACTCGTCATTAGACGATAACAAAATGATCGTGGAATCTCAGGTTGTTACATAATTCCACTCAATCCCCAAAATATTCTATATAATGAGTCCAAAGAATTACCGAAGAAATATTACAGAAAGTCCCATACTAGATGGTATTATTTCTTCGTTTATTTAGATTCCTCGTCATACAAAATAGAAATCATCACAAAATCACATAGAAGGATGTCATAACCGTATCATATCAAAATCATCAACCAAATCAATATCAACAGTGAATTATCCATAAGTTCGAAACCAATATTGAGAAGATGAGAAATCAGAAAACTTGAAAAAGAATAAATATTGAGAAGATGAGAAAACAAAAAACTTTGAAAATTAGGCATAAATACATTTAAAGCACACATTAATAATTCATAAGTAAATATTCTATCTTAGAAATACACTATGAAATAATCAAAATATTAATCAGAGAATTTCTCATAATTTCTCACAATTTATAATCTTTAACTAATTTATTAAAACTAAATATAAAATTTACTTTTTAATAATTTGTTAATTTCACAATCTTTTATACATTTAAATATTAATTTAATACTCATTTGTATAATCAAAAAACACATATACTGCTTTTGAAATCCCTAAAAATAGTTTACAAAGCTAAGCATTTCATATAATAATTATTCCATGATTTTCTATAGCTAAATATTATTTTTAAATAACTTTAAAACATCTAAATCAATTTAATATATTCATACTCGAATAAATATCTTTTCCAAAACTTGAATTATACATATATATATATAGGAAGAATTAATTTAAAGGATAAAAATTTGTATATTTTTAGCCTCAAGGACACGACCTCAATATTTTAACCACAAGGACAAACGTTCTCCTAAAAATTATTCATAAGGACAAACATTCTTAAAAAATTATTCATAAGGAAAAACATTCTTCCAAAACTGCTACCTAACTAAAAACTGATACCTAAAAAATGCTATCGATAACTAAAAACTGCTATCAATAACTAAAAACTGATACCTAAAGAAAGTTGTCCTTCAGCCTAAAATACTGAAGGTCTGTCCTTGAGGCTAAAATGCTGAGAAATTTTGTCCTTGACGATAATTTCCTTATATATATATATTAGAATTTCATTACTATACTTTGGAAACCATTAATTATTCATAATTACTTATTTATAAATAATACATATACATCATATATATGTGTGTGTGTATATATATCTCTCTTTTAAATAAACCAATTTAGACCAAAATATATTTCTTCAAATAGTTTAATAACTTTTAAATGATAAAAAATTATATTTCCAAATTTGGAACAAAACATTACTTCTTATACATGTACATCTATATTGTCTACATAACCAATATTTAATAACACAGAGAGAACATCAAAATGAATAATAATCAGCTTTTACAATTTATCCGAATATTTGCCTAAATTTAAAATACATAAAAACACCAATAATTAAATTATAGAATTCCAATTAAATTTATTAACTACTTAATTTAGTTCAAAAAAACTTAAAAAAATTAATTTGATTACATTTCTTATTTTTTAGAATATTTATACAATTTTAAATAATATTAAGAATAAATATCTAATTAATTATTATATTAATTATTTTCTTTAAACTAATAAATATTATATTTACAAACTCTTACACAAACTTTATCAAATCCATTCTAATTACTTTATTTAATTGTATTTTGTTGTATTTACTTTATTATATTTATATTTTTTATTCTAATTTTTAATTAATTTATATATTATTATTTTATTTTTAAAATATACACGGTCACAGGTCGACCTTGGGTCGACCACCAGTCAACCGGTAATGGTCGACCAGTGAAACCTAAGGGTCAACCGGTGCCTAATGCTTTCTCAGGCTTTATTGATCAAACTTTGATCAATTTCAATCCAATTCCAACCTTATTCATTTTGATTCGACATAAATATCATTCACAATAGTGATGAATATTCAAACACAAAATATAATTGCAAATTAACTTGAAATAGAAATAGATATGTGAGCACAAAACTAACCTGTACATGATGCGTTCCTGTTTGTCTCCTTCTTCGTTCCTGAGCACGCACGCACATAGCACATATAGTAACACACTTCGCTTCTCACCATAGATGCACAACAATATAAGGAATCGCATATTCAAGTTTGGAGATTTATAGAAATTTATTTGATTTATTTTTAATTATCAAAGGAAGGAGGGTTTAGTGAGCTTTCTTTTAGAAGGTCCAAAATGAAGTGGAGAATTATCCGTAATATAAAAACCGGCAATGGAAGAAAAATCAAGAGAAGGAAAATTCTAGAAAAATGAATTTGGGCTGAAGCATGGGCTTGGGATCAGAATATAAAACAAGTAAATGTATAATTTTTATTTTCTTTTACTTTTACAATTTAATTTAAATAAATATCAATTTCTCTTTAAAAATAACTTCCCTTCCAACTAATACTTCATTCCAATTACATTACTCCTTGTAATTTTTTTCCATATTGCTAACTTATTTTAAATTTTAAATATCATATTTTCACAATAAATAATTTCTAAACCAATTTATCAAATAAATTTCCAAATTCTATTTGAACCATTAAATTACTATTATTAACTTTAACTAATTACTATTTAAAATTCGGGTTGTTACATTGAAGCATAGTGTCCCTTCTGTTCGCAGTTGTAGTAGACTACTTCTGCAATGACAACTTCAGTATTAGCAACTGCACCCTTCGCTTTCGGCACTCCTTTCTTGCCTTTAGTATATGGGGTAAATTTCTTCTTGTATTCTGCCTTGGGTGTCACCTCCACCCTTCTCTTCTCTTGATACATGTTATCATATCTTCTAGCCATGTCCATTACAAACTCATAAGGAGATGTTAGATGAGCCATCCCCTTATGATCAAGACCTTGCTTGAAGCCTCTAATAAACTTCTCTTTTTTCTTCATAGGAGTGTTAATGATCTCCCTACCATACTTAGCCAGTGCATTAAACTTCTGGACGTACCCCTCCATTATAATGTCACTCTGCCTCAGTCAATGAACTCCCTTAACAACACACTTTGTTGAGACTCCGATATGAACTAAGCCTCAAACGTCTCCTTGAACTGTTCCCAAGCAATTCCTTTTTCTAGGGTTTCTACAATTATGGTGTCTCTCCAATCCAATGCATCTTTCTGTAACTACCTTGATGCTAGTCTTCTCTTCTATGCATCATTTAGTCCTAAATCACCAAATATAAGCTCATAGTGTAACGACCCGGAATTTTCGAACCCGAAAATTCCAGATAGTTAGAAGAAAAAGAAAGAGATAGAAGAAAGAAACAGAAAGAAGAAAGAAGAACAGAGAACACAACATCTCACATTCGCAGCGGATTAAATATAATAACAAATAATAATATCAGTTATACAAAGAAAACTGTATTTGTTAATTACATTTTAATACATCAGAGTTACAACATTCATAAATGTACTAGACAGTTAGAATTAACATGTCTCAGACAACTATAATATCACAGCGGAATATACTCCATACGTTCCTGCCATCCAACTCGCCTCCTGAGCTCCAGAACGTCCTTACCTGAAATCTGTAATACTCGGTCTGACCCGAGCATTACATCAAAGTAACACCCGGGTCAGGCTGGAAACCAGCGTGAGTAAACTCGTCTAACAAGAAATTCAATCCATAGAACTTTTTTAAACCCGGGTAACTCGTACTTATCTATAAGTAAACAACTTATATAGACAACACTTATTTTCACACAACAATATCTAAGTATCCAACTTAGTTCAAATGGTCCATATTATCCCAAACCGGCCTTTTTGATTTCACATATCAATCTATAAAGATTTATAGAAGATTTCAAATCGAAGTGGTTTCGGGTATTAACTAATACCCGACCCCTGTCTCTTTGAATCCAATGTCATCTTAACCAAAGTTATTCAATGAAATACAATTCAAACTTTAAATACCGGTGTCACCTTTATACAGTAATTCATCATCGATAGATAACCATATTATCACAGTTTAAACCAAACATATTCATGTCACAGAGTATCATATCAGAGATATCCAAACAAACCAATGCATTCAATTCAAGTTTATCAATCATAAGCAAGATTAATTAGTTGTTCAAGTCTTAATTTAATCTCCAAATAAATTAAATTTATTAGTTTAAGTACTTTAAAATCCTGCTTACTTAATATTAATTAACCATTTAATTAATTATTGAAATTAATTAATTAATTATTCTTTAATCATTTAATTATTCACATAAATTAAATAACCTTTAATTACTTACATTAATTAATGAACCACTCATTAATTAATGAACCTTCAACTAATTTCATAAATTAATTATCCTTTAATTTACATAAATTAATTACCCTATAATTACTTAAGTTAATTAATTAACCCTTAATTACCTAAGTCCTTAATTAATCTAAGGAAACCCATTATCTTAATTAATTACTTAATTAAATCATTTAAATATTATTTAAATTAAAGGATTGAAATTAATTTATTCAAAATCACTTGAGTCCTTTTATTTAATTAAAGTTTAATATACTTACCTTGATCACCTTTAAAGTCCATCATTGAATTACATTTGAAATCACTTAGAGATTTAATTTAATAATTAACTTTATAAAAAAAATTTATTAAATCAAAACAAATTAAATTTCAAAAACATTTAATTTATATTGAAACTTGTTTTTGATAACTTGATCACACTTTATTTTGAAAAGAACTTGTTTAATAATTACTTTGAAAACTTTTTAACATTTTCTTTTATAAAATTAAAAAAAATATCTGGTTAACTAATTAAAACCCAACCCCAGCCTAAGACAGAACTTCTCGAGCCTAAACCCGTGCCACTCTCGCATCTACTACTTCTCGATGAACTCGAGAATCACTTCGAGCAAATCTTCATCTTTCCCGAGCTTGAACATCACAGCAACATCACCAGACACGAAGGACACATGTGCACGTGCACACCAGAACTGACCATCTCCGACCTTCGCCATCACCGCCACCAAGTCGCCGACACCACCCTTGTTCGATTCGACCACCCAGAGTTATCGATCTCGCCTGTAATCGAAAACGAACAAAGTCGAACTTACAGGAACCCAAACCTGATCAACGAAAGTGCCTAGCGCCGCCGCCTCCGATCGTCAGAAACCCAGCCGATCAACCCAGAGCTGCATCACGACCTCACACTTCGATTCCCCTCACTCCGGTCCATCCCGATATACCCACGACATTGTGATAGCCTCGACATCAACATCGACTAAAACCGGTCGTTAAACCCTAACTTGCCTTCGGTAAACCACTCCGATGATCGATAAATATTCCGACCATTTTTCCCTTAACCCTCATCACTCAAGCTACCTACAGTGACGAACACGACATTCAAGCATCTTCCTATCACCAGAAATTGATGGAAGATCAATTTCCGATCAACTCGAGAAATCCCCACAATCCCTAACTTAAAAATCTTGAAACTATTATCAAAATTCATTATTTTCGAAAACGAATTGGATTTTATAATCAAAACATGGAAATTTAACAATCAAATTTCTGACATTAATTGATCTTCTCTGTACTTTTCAACTTCCAATAATATTTCCTGCAATTTATACTTTAATTTTTTTTTTTAAATCAAGTTTAGTTATTACAAACATATTTCTTTTAAAGATCATAACGTGAAACAGTTTATATAATAAGATTTTGAATTTTGAACTTGATTTGAGAACCTGTAACTAAGAACAGAGTCATATATTCATATGTACTGACATGCACATTCTAACTTTTATATGTATATATATAACCTATCTATATCCATACAACCACTTTACTTTACGCATAAATCACAGATATCAAGTTATAGATTAGACTAAGTATATTTTTTTTTAAGAGAGTAGTTTACTCACCTGTCTGGGTTTTGAACAGAGGAGCAGACTTTAAATTGAAATCTGGAAGTTGTCTGGCCGTTTAACTTGATTTGTTTTGTTTGAGATGTTCTGATATATGATTTTGAAGTTGATCTACTAGCTTTCAAGTTTGATTATGAACTTTGCTTTGAGCTTTGAACTTGAACTTCTAGTTGAATTTTTGAACAGAAATTTATTCCTTCTTGTTTGATTTGTTTCAGATCTGATTTTCTTTATTTTGATTTTAGAAAATGAACTGATAAAAGAAATGAAAGAGAGGGGTGGAGAGGATTATATAACCTATTTTATCTTTTTATTAATTATTTTAAAAACCAAAGACACTTGTAAATTTTATGATAAGGTTTGTTTACACTTGTGACTACATGCATTCTTAAGCTTACATTTGTTAAATTGTATTTATATTTATCTTACACTTGTAATTAATATGTATTCATAAAATAATCATAACTTAGTTTTATTTTTATAAATGTCTTATGTATTTATAAGTCCTTAATATATATATATATATGATATTTTCAACTTTAATATTTTATGTTTTATATTTAAACTTTTTCTTTTGTTTATCTAAAAATAACTTAAAAGAAAATGTTATAAAAATCCAATTATACATTTATAAATAAATTAATACAAATATAACAGTATATGTATCCCTTATTTATAGTTATAAAATCTTTTAAAGATAATGATATAAAACTAATTACATACTAAAAAAAATCATATATACATATTTAATCCAATTTATTTCTAAGATGTTTATCTTTTGAATTTCAAATTCAAATTCAATTTAAAAATCCAATCTAAAATCAACCCAAATATATATATACTTAAACAAACACAAATTCAATTTTGTTTGAAAATAATAATTTTTCAAATTAAATTATTATACCAATAGATTATCAAATAAATATTTATCCAGATATAAATATTTATTTCCTGATTTATTAGTATTTCTACTAATTAACCTAGTTAATTATCAATTAACAGATATGCCAAAATCTGGGTTATCACATTCCTCCCCCCTTTAAAACTTTTCGTCCTCGAAAAGGAACGAAGCAAGAATTTTATTAGTTAAATTATTCCTTAGACATCTTAACTCTTAACTCTTTTTATTTAAATTTTTCAAAACATTTTAAAAATTTACATAATATTATAAAAATACTTTTTATAACTCGATGTCTCAACCAGTCCATCCTTGTTCTCACAGAAATTCGGTCATACGTTGATCAGGCGTAAGACTGAAAATCTATCAGTACTTGGTAAACCCGTTTTCAACACCTAGTGAAAATACCTGGAAAATAATTTTTATTGAAAATATAGAAAACATTTTTGAAATCGAGGAAATATCTTTGGTAGAATGCTCTGGAAATCATCACTCCCATCCATGGTCACAGTTACATCACGGGTTACGTTGCCATCGCAGCAAAAGTCCATGTAACTGATGACAGCATGGAACCCACAACAGATCGCAGTTACATTCCAGGGTTACGTTGCCGTCGCAGCAAAAGTCCATGTAACTGTTGGCTCTCAGCGGCACACACGATTTCGCTGTTAAAATGAAACTTCTCCCACATAGGTCGCAGTCTACCGATATAAAATCAAACGCAGACTGTTGGCTCTCAGCGGCACAAACGACTTTCGCTATGTTACCATAGTGTCACACAGTCTACCGATATAAAATCAAACGTAGACAGTTGGCTCTCAACGGCACACATGACTTCCGCTATGGTCTGCAGTAGATCGCAGTGACATTGAGTTAAATTGTTGTCACAGCATAACTCAAATGCCTCTGTGGGCACCAGCCCCTCGACTTTCGCTACACAAATAATCCTCAGGAACTAGTTTTGTCCGGACTCCTCACAGGATCAACTTTAGAATCCCCCCTTGGGGTTCAAGGCAGTACCACCCAGTGGTACTCCTGAGAAGTTCATTTCAAGGAAGCGCCTTTTTCCCCAGAGCTATTCTCAAAACACTTTATACTATATACTTATAGTATCTTCAAATCATACCCTTTATGATTTATATCAAAATATCCTTTACACAAAATCGATTACCAAAATCGATAATTCTCAAACTAGGCTTTCCAAATTCCCAAAATTGATTTTTCCAAAAACCAAAAAGCCTTTTTAGAAATCCATAGGTTCCCAAAACCTTTTCCAAAATCATTCCCATAAAATCCTTTATATATATATAATATATATAAATTTTAAAAATCTTTGGATCATTTCAAACTTGTATAAAACTTCTTTTATACTTCAAATATTTCAAAACTCTTTTCTTCTGGCAATGGATTCAACAAGGGAATATTTATCTTATATAACAAAGATATATAACTTTGTTTATTCCAAATCAAATATTCAAATTTTGATTATTCTTTTATAAAGTTATTTACCATATTACTTTTCATTTCCAAAAACCATTTTACAGTTCTTATCCACAAAATTTCAGTATCAATTTCCTTCAAACCTGTACGATGTACACATATCATCCGTACGCAATATCAATCTGATCGCTCTTTGATCACATAATTTCTTTTCCGAACTAGTATCGTCCACCCGACTCTCTAGTGCGGACTCAGATCTGGTTTCTTGATCAGAAACCGTCATTCTCCTTGCATAGTCATAGCTATGATAGAGAATATCCAGAACCAATCAAAAATCCATATCCAGGTCCGCCGTCGAAAATCGAGCGAAAAATCCCAACTCGGATCGATAATACTATCTCGAAATTCTGTGTTCGAATCTGGATCAAATCACTATGCGAATAGAATAATATACGTATATCCTACGTATTTAACTTCATTTATTATTAGCCAAATCAATTCCCTTCTATTCATCCTCACTTTGGATTTATTAACTTATTCACATTTCCTTTAATTCCATTCACTTATTCTCAATTGCTTCCATTTCCAATTGAGTTATTACTTCAATTACAAACAGTTTGAACTCTGACCTATTTAAATTTAAAAATAACTTGAAAAAGTTTAAAATAGATAAGAAATTGAAAAATAGTTATTAGTTTGTAAAATAGCTGTAAAATAGTTTAGTAGTTATAAAATAGTTAGATAATTGCAAAATAGTTTTTAAAATAGTGATTAGATATAAGTAACTAAAAAATAGTAATTAGTTTATAAGACAGTTTCAAAATAGTTAAATAGTTCCAAAATAATTGTAAAATAAGTATAAGATAGTTTGGGGTTTAAGAAGAAAGATTGTATAGTAAATAGTTTGAAGAAAAAATAGGTTTATATTAAAACAAATTACTTTGAAAATAGTCCAGAGTCATACCGTTCAATTCCCCATCAATTCAATTTAAATTTTTACTTCCATTTAAATTGACTCAATACTTCAATTTCCATTGAAATTGATTTAATCCCAATTCAAGTTGAATTAACCTTAATTCCTTTCCAAATTCAAATAAATTTTCATTTGATTTTTAAACTTATTCAACTTTAATCAGATTCCAAATTAATTCAAATCAAATCCAATTTGAACTAATTAAATTTAAATCTCAACTTAAAACCATCTCGAATTATATAAATTCGAGTTAAATATTTTAAATATTGATTTAATCTCTTAAGTCAAATTAACCCTTACCTTTAAATCAAATCAACCTTTAAACCAATTAATTCTGGATCCAAAATCCAAAATTCTATTTTAAATTATCATTACTTAACTTATTTTAAAGTTCAAATTAAAAGTTCAAAGAAATTTTATCTTCAAAATTCAATTTATTTGCCCAATTTTATCTTCCAACTTTGAAACTGATTTTTAAACAATTTTAAGTTACAAATTCAATTCTTAATATTCAAATCTTAAGTTTAAAAGGGATTCCATATCCTTAATTTCAAATTAAGGTTTAATTTTCATTTATCTCTATAATGGATATATTATCACAATCCATTTCTTCATTCATTCAAACTAATCAAATTCACCATTTTAACTTTCCAAGTTAAATTTCAATTTCGTCTTAAAATTTCCAATTCAAGTTGTTCATTCTAAACTCATTTAACTTTCCTTAAGTTAAATTCAATTTAACTTTATCCAAATTGAATTCCCATTCAAATTTTAAACATCTTATTAAAAATCTTCCCACTTAAGTTTAAAAACTTATCCACTTTGGGTTTTCACATCACATTCCAAGGAATATTTAAAATTCAATACTTAGAGTTTATTTCAAACATCTTTAATATAATGTATATCCTTATTTATACATATTTATTCCATTTGCACTTCAAATCATACCTTAAATTTTTAAACCATTCTTGGTTTTAATTCAAACAAATTTCTTTAAAACAATTTCAAGTTTTCTGGATTTAGATTTAAAATTTCACAATTTTTAAATTATCTTAAATTCCAATTTATAAGTCATACTTACCTAAAAGTTTATTTCCCTAAAACATTTCATTTTTGCTTAATTATTAACAACATTCATTATTAAGCACAACCATCATTTATGATAATAATCAAGATTATCATATTTGGAAACCAATTTATTATTATCTTTATTCCGATAACACTTCTACAAATTCAAGATTTTAATTTCAGTTTGAATCCATTTCAAACTTATCTTCATTAAATTTTAATTTGATTGTATTTCTATTACCACTTAATTTAATTTCAATATTTTAACAACCAATTAACTTAATATTTATTAGAAAGAAATCATTTTATATATCAAAATATATTCTTATATAAAATCATTTGAAATCTTTATATATGAAAATAACAAGTACGCTCTCATATATATATACACTCAACTCGTTCTAGGGTACCATTGACCCTATCCTTAATGAGTAATCCCAACAGAGCCAAGGTTCTCGCTTAACCTTCAGCTCTGATACCAACTGTAACGACCCGGAATTTTCGAACCCGAAAATTCCAGATAGTTAGAAGAAAAAGAAAGAGATAGAAGAAAGAAACAGAAAGAAGAAAGAAGAACAGAGAACACAACATCTCACATTCGCAGCGGATTAAATATAATAACAAATAATAATATCAGTTATACAAAGAAAACTGTATTTGTTAATTACATTTTAATACATCAGAGTTACAACATTCACAAATGTACTAGACAGTTAGAATTAACATGTCTCAGACAACTATAATATCACAGCGGAATATACTCCATACGTTCCTGCCATCCAACTCGCCTCCTGAGCTCCAGAACGTCCTTACCTGAAATCTGTAATACTCGGTCTGACCCGAGCATTACATCAAAGTAACACCCGGGTCAGGCTGGAAACCAGCGTGAGTAAACTCGTCTAACAAGAAATTCAATCCATAGAACTTTTTTAAACCCGGGTAACTCGTACTTATCTATAAGTAAACAACTTATATAGACAACACTTATTTTCACACAACAATATCTAAGTATCCAACTTAGTTCAAATGGTCCATATTATCCCAAACCGGCCTTTTTGATTTCACATATCAATCTATAAAGATTTATAGAAGATTTCAAATCGAAGTGGTTTCGGGTATTAACTAATACCCGACCCCTGTCTCTTCGAATCCAATGTCATCTTAACCAAAGTTATTCAATGAAATACAATTCAAACTTTAAATACCGGTGTCACCTTTATACAGTAATTCATCATCGATAGATAACCATATTATCACAGTTTAAACCAAACATATTCATGTCACAGAGTATCATATCAGAGATATCCAAACAAACCAATGCATTCAATTCAAGTTTATCAATCATAAGCAAGATTAATTAGCTGTTCAAGTCTTAATTTAATCTCCAAATAAATTAAATTTATTAGTTTAAGTACTTTAAAATCCTACTTACTTAATATTAATTAACCATTTAATTAATTATTGAAATTAATTAATTATTCTTTAATCATTTAATTATTCACATAAATTAAATAACCTTTAATTACTTACATTAATTAATGAACCACTCATTAATTAATGAACCTTCAACTAATTTCATAAATTAATTATCCTTTAATTTACATAAATTAATTACCCTATAATTACTTAAGTTAATTAATTAACCCTTAATTACCTAAGTCCTTAATTAATCTAAGGAAACCCATTATCTTAATTAATTACTTAATTAAATCATTTAAATATTATTTAAATTAAAGGATTGAAATTAATTTATTCAAAATCACTTGAGTCCTTTTATTTAATTAAAGTTTAATATACTTACCTTGATCACCTTTAAAGTCCATCATTGAATTACATTTGAAATCACTTAGAGATTTAATTTAACAATTAACTTTATAAAAAAAAATTATTAAATCAAAACAAATTAAATTTCAAAAACATTTAATTTATATTGAAACTTGTTTTTGATAACTTGATCACACTTTATTTTGAAAAGAACTTGTTTAATAATTACTTTGAAAACTTTTTAACATTTTCTTTTATAAAATTAAAAAAAATATCTGGTTAACTAATTAAAACCCAACCCCAGCCTAAGACAGAACTTCTCGAGCCTAAACCCGTGCCACTCTCGCATCTACTACTTCTCGATGAACTCGAGAATCACTTCGAGCAAATCTTCATCTTTCCCGAGCTTGAACATCACAGCAACATCACCAGACACGAAGGACACATGTGCACGTGCACACCAGAACTGACCATCTCCGACCTTCGCCATCACCGCCACCAAGTCGCCGACACCACCCTTGTTCGATTCGACCACCCAGAGTTATCGATCTCGCCTGTAATCGAAAACGAACAAAGTCGAACTTACAGGAACCCAACCTGATCAACGAAAGTGCCTAGCGCCGCCGCCTCCGATCGTCAGAAACCCAGCCGATCAACCCAGAGCTGCATCACGACCTCACACTTCGATTCCCCTCACTCCGGTCCATCCCGATATACCCACGACATTGTGATAGCCTCGACATCAACATCGACTAAAACCGGTCGTTAAACCCTAACTTGCCTTCGGTAAACCACTCCGATGATCGATAAATATTCCGACCATTTTTCCCTTAACCCTCATCACTCAAGCTACCTAAAGTGACGAACACGACATTCAAGCATCTTCCTATCACCAGAAATTGATGGAAGATCAATTTCCGATCAACTCGAGAAATCCCCACAATCCCTAACTTAAAAATCTTGAAACTATTATCAAAATTCATTATTTTCGAAAACGAATTGGATTTTATAATCAAAACATGGAAATTTAACAATCAAATTTCTGACATTAATTGATCTTCTCTGTACTTTTCAACTTCCAATAATATTTCCTGCAATTTATACTTTAATTTTTTTTTTAAATCAAGTTTAGTTATTACAAACATATTTCTTTTAAAGATCATAACGTGAAACAGTTTATATAATAAGATTTTGAATTTTGAACTTGATTTGAGAACCTGTAACTAAGAACAGAGTCATATATTCATATGTACTGACATGCACATTCTAACTTTTATATGTATATATATAACCTATCTATATCCATACAACCACTTTACTTTACGCATAAATCACAGATATCAAGTTATAGATTAGACTAAGTATATTTTTTTTTTAAGAGAGTAGTTTACTCACCTGTCTGGGTTTTGAACAGAGGAGCAGACTTTAAATTGAAATCTGGAAGTTGTCTGGCCGTTTAACTTGATTTGTTTTGTTTGAGATGTTCTGATATATGATTTTGAAGTTGATCTACTAGCTTTCAAGTTTGATTATGAACTTTGCTTTGAGCTTTGAACTTGAACTTCTAGTTGAATTTTTGAACAGAAATTTATTCCTTCTTGTTTGATTTGTTTCAGATCTGATTTTCTTTATTTTGATTTTAGAAAATGAACTGATAAAAGAAATGAAAGAGAGGGGTGGAGAGGATTATATAACCTATTTTATCTTTTTATTAATTATTTTAAAAACCAAAGACACTTGTAAATTTTATGATAAGGTTTGTTTACACTTGTGACTACATGCATTCTTAAGCTTACATTTGTTAAATTGTATTTATATTTATCTTACACTTGTAATTAATATGTATTCATAAAATAATCATAACTTAGTTTTATTTTTATAAATGTCTTATGTATTTATAAGTCCTTAATATATATATATATATATATGATATTTTCAACTTTAATATTTTATGTTTTATATTTAAACTTTTTCTTTTGTTTATCTAAAAATAACTTAAAAGAAAATGTTATAAAAATCCAATTATACATTTATAAATAAATTAATACAAATATAACAGTATATGTATCCCTTATTTATAGTTATAAAATCTTTTAAAGATAATGATATAAAACTAATTACATACTAAAAAAAAATCATATATACATATTTAATCCAATTTATTTCTAAGATGTTTATCTTTTGAATTTCAAATTCAAATTCAATTTAAAAATCCAATCTAAAATCAACCCAAATATATATATACTTAAACAAACACAAATTCAATTTTGTTTGAAAATAATAATTTTTCAAATTAAATTATTATACCAATAGATTATCAAATAAATATTTATCCAGATATAAATATTTATTTCCTAATTTATTAGTATTTCTACTAATTAACCTAGTTAATTATCAATTAACAGATATGCCAAAATCTGGGTTATCACACATAGCTTCTCAACCAATTCAGCACTTCCACTGCAGGCTCTTTTCCTGCAAAAACACCTTTCCTCCCAAATTTCTGTCATCTTTACTCATCCTTGGGAAATCTTCCCTCACCATTACAATTATCAGTTGTACTGCCTTCAGTGCAGCTTCCCACATCATCTGGGCCATGAACTGTCTAAATAAGACATTCACAACCATGCCTACTTCATTTGCTAGCTGTGTAGCTTCCTCTCCTACTGCTCTTGGAATTCTTTCCTCCCTTCCTCTATTAGTTTGTGTTTCTTTAGTCTCTCTTCTTGCACTTGCCCCTCCTATTGTGATTCGTCCACTTCTCAAATCCATCTTGCTTTTCTATTAAGCAAGTCTTCATCCAGACAAAAAGATAGGAAGTGAAATCACAATAAAGAATATATATATATACACACTTCCCTATATATATAGCAACATATAAGAACGATATACACACACATATATATATATACACATATATACACAATAAAAGAATATATATATATATATATATACACACACTTCCCTATATATATAGCAACATATAAGAACGATATATATATATATACATATACATATATATACACATATACATACATACATACATATATATATATATATTATTGCATCCCCTCTCCGAAGTGTTTACTTTAATATTAAATACTGCTTTTATCTTTTATTAGCTCTGTTTTATTTAGGTATCCCTAACCTATGCTCTGATACCAAACTGTAACGTCCTCTACTTAAAACACAAAGATGGACATCGATGATGCTTCAGTCATCACCTTAATTATCTTCCGACGATGAAAGTGACTTCAGTATAATATGAATACACATATAAGTAAACAGAGCAAACAAACATTATTCATTACATAGCAAATTCTTTTTAAATTTTCATTACAATACTTCAGTCAAAATTTCCCAAGTCACGTGCCCACGCAGAGGTCAAATATAAAAGAAAATAACATAATAAAGAGTCGGGTCCACATATGAAGATGTGGCCCACACTCCATCATACAATGGAAATAAAATCTTTATTAGCTAGAAAGCCTCCTACTCTCTGTCTTCAGTCCTCGTACCACGACCATTATTCCAAACCAGCCTAAGCCCATAAACTAAGCGTACTCAATGAGTACATGTGAGTTTATGGGGAAAACAATAATAAAAACACGGATCGGACATAATGTCTGATGTGAATAATACCACCCCTAAAAAACATATAGTGAGACCAACCTGCACTGCACGGGTTAGGTTTCCCCCTCACAATTCAACTAATCATATGTGAAACACTTTCAACTTCTATTGCAAATTATTTCTTATTTTTGTTTTCAATTAAATGCTTCCTTAAGCAGATTTTCTTTTCTACTGCACACCCTGTGCTGGCCCCACCCGATTCTTGGTTTAGATTGTTTTTGAATCTAAGTATAAAATACTACGCTCCTTGCATAGACCTACCTAGTTTCCCCAATAAAATCTTTTATGATCTATGAAGTATTCTTTTAAAGTATTTGACACGGCGCCATGTGCAATTCTTATATACCTTACTTTAGTATTTGGTACTGCATCCTTGTGCAGAACTTACTTCCCGTTAAGGTTTGTCTCTTAACTCGTACTGCTTGGAATCGCCTACTGCAGTATTCTTGTAAATTCATTCTTTAGAAGTTTTTTTTATCTAACACCGCTTGGAATCATCCACCATAGTATCCTTTTGAATTCATTCTTTAGTTCGAACTGCGTAGACTCAGCCTCCATCGCAGTATTTAACTACTTAGTTAGTTAAGCCTTAGACTACAAAGAAACAGCCACCTATAGTCCCTCTATATATGAAATTTCCTTACTGCTTGGCATCACCCCTCCGTAGTAATTTATTTACTTATTTTTCAAACTGCTTGGAACTACCCCACTGCAATAGACCGCAAAGAAACCCATATTCAGCCTCTAAACATTTTTTTAATTTGAAATAACTTGGCCTTCCCCCTCAATTCCTGAAAGTTGAATGCCTCTCCCTACCTTTCCTGGGTGTGCATTTGAGTGAGCGTCCCCACCTGGCGTCAATAGCCCTTCCAACTCCTTGCCTTTATTTAATGCTAGATCCTTTCCCCAATTCTTACCTTGCCTCTTGTCGAGTCCCATTGACTTATCTTTTATAAGTCTTATATGTTTATCTTTTTAGTGCAGAATCCTTCCGACCCATGTAGTACGCTCTAAATTTCACTAATCAAGTGTTCTTCTCTAAATATTAGCGCAGTACGATTCCTACATATTTAGCGCAGTACAATTACTTATAAAAATAGAACCGCCGCCCCAGTGCCTTACCCCGACAACTCTAATATTCCTGGCAATGCCTTTACACTTGTTGACATAATATTTGTTCTTATTTTACTTTCTATTATTTGCGGCGTCCATTTCAACAAATAATTTGGACCTTAATCTCCTTTTTTCCTAATCCCTATTAATGTATTTTTCCATGGATTTTAGTCCCCTATGTCCCCCATAGTACCACTTTTACCCTAACGTAGTATTTAATTGGTTTTTACCTCTATTTCGCTATATAAAATACTAATAAATTTTGTAAAATTTCCCTAACCCCTATTCTTCCATAGTTTAACTTTATTTCTCCTTTTTAGGGTATTTCCTTGTTTATTTCGAGTCATACAATTTCAAAAATTCATATAAACTTTTATAAGCTTAAGAAATCTCTTAAACTATAAACCCACTTCCCAAATCTGGTCTTAAACATCATATAAAGCTTTCATTAAGTTTTGAAATCACTAGAGTAAGGAAAACACATGTAAACAACTCATGGATGCATATCCTTCCCCCAAAACAGTAATTAACCCTTTATACTTTTGCATGTAAACCTGTATGAACCCTATCATACACAAAAACATATAGATCTAAACTGATACCATACATATATAAGAAATCGAATTAGAAGGGTAAACTATTCCTCACATAGATCATTTAGATGTATAGCTTTAATCATCTTTAGTCTCTTCTAGCTTGCGTTTTTGTATCTTCTCCTTATTTTCCTTTTTATGCTCCCACCATTAAAAAGTTTCTCTAGACTTTTATTTTAGTTTAAATAGAATAAAATGAATGAACAAAAATAAGTAATGTATATGGTCCCATAGTAAGTTAGGCATGGGCCCTCATATCCGCTTCTATTAATTCATTTTCTTTTACCCTTCTTGTTTAATCCACCATTTTTCCTTTAATTAGCTTATTTAATTAATTATAAAATTTTAGGGTTATTATATTTAATGACAAAGGTGAATGTCACAATTGTCACAAAAATAGGCATTGGAAATGCAATCGTCCAGACTATTTGAAGATTTCAAAGAAAGGAAGAAGGAATTTGATTCCTACACTCCTAAAGGTACATTTATTATTCAAAACTGTTTTGCAATCAATAAATTATCTTGGGTTTTAGATACTAGATTCGAGACTCATATCTAAAATTTGTTACAAGGACTTAGGGGCATATGACATGTGGTATAAAGTAAGATAGGGCCTCTAGTTGCTGATTGATTGAATGTAGATACAACTTTAGTTGGAGACTATCAATTGCTTTTTCCTAGTGGATTTGAATTAATTGCTATTATGTCAAAAACTTTATGTGCGGTATTATATCTATCTCTAGATTATCTGAGATCGGTTTTGGTCTTCATTGCAATAACAATATTACGAATATTGTGTTTGATGAAAATAATATCTAGGATGATGTTTTAGATAATGGCATTCATGTACTGAACTTTAATCATATCCATGCTAATAAATTTTCTGTTGACATTAATAAAAGTTACTTATGCACTATAGATTAGGTCACATTGGTGACAAAAGACCCTACATACTGTAACCAATGGTTTTCTCCAGCCATTTGATTATGAATAATTTGACATTTGTGAGTTGTGTCTCAAAGGGAAATGACTAGGTATTCTTTTAGTGGGATCATTAAAAGTGTGGATGAACTCTTGGGTCTCATACGAATTGATGTATGTGGCCCGATGTCTATAGTGACTAAGGAAAATTTAACTTACTTCGCAACTTTTACTGTTGATTTTTATAACAATCCACATCCTAGTGGGTCTAAATTTTTACTAAATCGAACACCCAAGTCCACCATATATAGTATGGATTGTTGGTATGGTATCCTACAAATAAACAAATAAATGCACATCAGAGCACTATCGATATAACTCACATTGGAATAGTAAAGTGTAACAAATCAAATAATACTGACCAAGATTGACACTTCTAATTGACAGCTCGACTGGTCAAACACCGCCCCCTATCGGTCAACCACTAGCGGTCGACCGACGTGATTTTGTAGTCGACCGGTGGACCTTAATTATGTTAATGAATATACACCGTGAACGTTTTGTTAATATTCTTCGTTATACGTTCATTTAATACAATTTTTTTGCTTTTTATTAACGTTAACTTACTTAACCATTGAGCAACCGTAATATTTAACCGACATTTATTAACGCTAATTTATTTCGCTTATTATACCTTATTTTCTTAATTACATATATATTTATTTTCGAATCGAATTATTCGAACATTAATAACCTTTTCATTTGAACTCTAATCGGAAAACTTTATATATGAAAATTGATAAGAAAATCGCCAGGAACCCAAAAGTGCAGGTTCCATAGCCAAATTCTGACATTTGTAAAAATTCTATTTTACAACGTTACTATTTATTAATTAATTTCTTTTAAATTAATTATCGTTAAAAATTATGGGATGTTACATTCCCCCCTTAAAAGACTTTCGGCTGTAAAATTCCTAAAGGACGGAATCATATAACATAACGCACAACCATTTTAAATTAGCCAATTAATTAGTGTACAAATAATTTTGCAACCAATTTTGCAACCAATAGTGTACACGTGTATGCTGCATCACAACATATATGATATGCATACGGAGCAATTCTAAATTGGTGCCTCCTATATGAATGCATTCTTTAAATCAATTTTGAAAATATGATGCAAACAACCTATATATACCGGTAGTTCTATACGTATGCACATTTTGAAAATCAAAATCTTTGTTTTTGCATCAAAATTTTCCCATACTTCTACGAATAGAAGTATAGTTCGACCAATTTTGAATCCAATCCTTACCATCCAAAATCCTACACACCATTTCTAACATCCAAATTTAGAAAAAACCATTTCTTTAAACCTATATTCTTATGTCAGAAGTGGGTTTAGATGAAGACTTCCATATTTCCATCCTTCTCTTATATACTCTTTCCACTATACCTTGGAACTTCTCTTTTTCCCCTAATCCTTTTTCTAACTTTTTCCAGCACAGTCTATATAAGTAAGTTTTATTTTAAATCTATAAAATTTTAAAATAGAGTTACTTTAAAACCAGTTTGGTTCAACTACTGACATGGTAAGGGATTCCATAACTAAGACAACTTTTTTCCTTGTCAGCAACTATATCTAATGTTACTGTCACCTATGCTGCAGAATAAAATCCTACTTCCTAACCCATCAAATTATTCCCTATGCTAAGCATGTGGCATTCCAAATAAAATCAAATAATTTCTTCTTTTTTGCTCAAAAAGCCTTTATATATAACTTTTGAAATATCTATAATTTTATTTACTTGTTCCATCTTCACTCCTAATCCTTGGCGGAGTCTCTAATATCATGTGAGGGGGACTTTCAAATGGAACGGGCAATAAATGCACACAACAACGGAAAATATCCAGTTTCCTCTATTTTGCCTTTAATTTCCTATGTTGCTTCTAATTAGGTGCTAACATTATTTAATATAAATTCCTAATATCGTTTCTATTTATATTTCACAATGTTAATACTATTTAACTTTCTTTTATCAAAACTGCTCTTATTTCCAGGTACTAATCTTCTTTCCTCATTCTATTTACCTCATTTAAAACTAGTACCACGTTCTATTGTCTACTCCTAAAAAGAATTTTATAACTTAAAATTTTTCATTTTAGAAAAATCAACGAGCTATACATACATTTTATACATTTTTTCAAAAGAAATAACTTTTTATTAAAACCTCATTTATTTAAATTTCCAATTTTACAATTTAAATTCCAACTTAACTTTTTATTTAGATACAATGTAGATATTTTAATTTTTCCAAAAAATATATTTAATTATTTTTCAAAAATAGGGTTTTTCTACCTTTAATTAATTGAAAATCATTTCAAATGCCGTCTCATTTTCAAATTTTTAAATAAGTCCCTTAAGAATCATTTTTAATATATTATTTATATATTTTCCCAAACTTTTATATTAAAATCATTTCGGCTTTTTATACTAAATTCTTTCATACGGGGTTGGACTCAAAGTGGAATTTTATTTGTCCCTTCTTTTGAACCTTTTTCTTCTTTCAACTTACTTATTGACTTATCTACTTCCAAATATTGAAATCTGGCTATCATCTTGGAGTTACTGCTATATGTTATTCTTTGGGAATTTAATTAACTCTCGCATCCAGATATCTACAACATATGGACTCTTACTTTCCTTGTATTTGGACCAACTATACATCATGAATCAGAAATCCTGTGGGGATCTACCACCATTAGGCTATCGGGGACCAACTAGGGAGTCACATACTATCCAGCTTCGGGGACCTTACATAGGCTACACTTCTTAAGTCAACGCCTTTCCATATAGCCTATCTCCCATGGGGTAATCGGGGTAGACGTACATCTTCAACTTCATCTATTTTTCCGACTCATAATCAACTTATCCATCTTTTCAAAATATGGTTGCAACTACTATAGAGTCGTAATTTATAGGATTTCACATATAATTTTTATATTTATAGGCAAAATACAAATACTTTAACTCAATGTTTCCTAATTTTTCAAGATCGAATAACTTGTGCTCTGATACCAAATGTAACAACCGGCACCCCCAATAGGTCTAAATTTTTGCTAAATCAAAAACCCAAGTCCACAAAAGTGCGGATGGTTGGTTTGGTATCCTGCAAATGAACAAATAAATGCATATCAGAGTACTATCGATCGGTCGACCACCAGCTGACCAAGTTGACACTTCAAGCTGAGAGCTTGATCGGTCGACCGTTGCCCCTATCGGTCGACCACCAACGATCGACTAATGCGATTTAGGGGTCGACCGGTCGACCTTAATTATGTTAATTAAGATATATTCCGTGAACATTTTGTTAATTTTCTTTCTTATACATTCATTTGATAAAATTTGTTTTTTCTTTTTATTAATGTTAACTTACTTAATCGTTAAGTAACCATTAGATTTAAACGACATTAATCAATATTAATTTATTTCACTAATTATATATTATTTCCTTAATTACATATATATTTATTCTTGACTTGAATTATTCAAATGTTAATAACTTTTTCATTTGAACTCTGATTGGATAACTTTATACATGAAAACTGATTAGAAGATCGCCACGAACCCAATGATGCAGGTTTTGTAGCCAAATTATGACATTTATAAAATTCTATTTTTTAGCGTTACTATTTACTAATTAATTTCTTAAAAATTAGTTATCATTAAAAATTATGGGGTGTTACAATTTCTTAAGATTAGGATATGTATATCTTATAAAGAATAAATTCGATGTTTGCAAGAAAGTAAATGAGTATAAGAACGAGGTTGAAAATTAGATGAACCATAAAATCAAAATACGTCGATCATATCGAGGAGGTGAGTGTGTTGGATAAGTGCTCCAACAGTACTTAAAAGATACTGGGATTATCTTTCAGGTTACTCCACACTATAATCCATAATAGAATAGTATTTTGGAAAGGAGGAATCGAACCCTATTAGATTGGTTTGTTCCATAATGAGTAATTCTTTACATATATGTAACTTTGTAACCGATCTTGTTCATGATAAAGGATTTGATTTAAATGTATACTTTGTTACATCATTATATAATTAATTAGGTATTTAATTTAAATTATATATAAGACAATCCTTAAATGAATTATTATGTGATTGTAATAGCAAATAGTTGCAAGTGTGAGTAATTAATCACAATATAAAATAACATTTTATTTTAAATATTATCGGTGAAGATGTTTTAAGAAGGATATCGATACATCCATTAAGACCAAAGTACATAGCCCTTTGTAAATGTTGGATAGTGTATTACTCATAGCTGCTGGGGCACCAAGGGGTTACATATTGATAGTTATTAGATAACTATGGGCCAAGGGGTTACATACTGACAGTCAATGTAATAAGTTTAAAGTCAAAATCTTTGGTCAGAGTAGTACGGTTAGTTATAAATCTTATTATTGAACCAAGGACTTGGTTTATGGAATAACTAAGTTAAATAAGGACGATGATGGAATTTTGATCAAAACCAAATTCCATACCCAAAGTGATATCATGTCGGCAAAGAGAATGCGTGCAAATTATCATTACTAAAAGGTACCGTTTAGGAAATTATGAAATTAAAGTTACCAAAAACTCTATAATCCATGAATTCAGCCAAATTATCACACCAGTAGCTAAGGTGACGTGTGAACAATAATATTTGAATTGTTTAGTATTAATCGTCGACTAAATTCATACCCCTGAGTTACACAACTACATTTGTAATTTATCTGAAAAACCACACGATTTTATTAATTTATAAAATGTTATATTAATTAATATTTGTTAAATATTTATATAAAATTTATTTAATGTTTTGAATGTTGTTAATAATTATTTAAATGCTTGCATAAAAGTTATATTTGCAAATATCCATATTTGATATTGTTACACCTTTTAAATGCAACATAAAAAAATTACATGTAGGGTTTTTGGAAACTTTGCCTACTTTGGATGCATTCTAGGGCTGAGGCACATTGAGAAAATGATAGAATTGGTTGCTTGAAATTAAATAAGGAAGTTAAATAAGGAGAATGGGAAATGATCATTTTTTCTGTTAAAAGCAGATATCCACGTTTCACTCTCTTTTTATAATAAAGTTCTCCTTCTTCCTCCATTGCTAGGGCTAACTATATTTCCCTCAAAAAAATAAAAGAAAATTCAAATCAAACATTAAATTAAATTAAAACAAAGGTGGTTTATCCTCCTCTTGCAAGGTGGATGCAGATTCACTTGGAAATCTAATGAGAAGCCATAAATCGAGCTGTGACAAAGGATATTAAGTGGTTGGGTTTTGGGTAGTATATGCACAATAGGCATATATTAGTATTATAACTTGGAGAAGTTTTGGTAGACAATCATATGCGCATTAAACGGATTAACAATAAATAATAAAATATATTATTTAAATGGAAACCACTCGGTATGAGTTTGTGTTATGAATAAAGTATGCAAATTTTCAATCACCAAAACATTGTTCTGACCCCTCCTCATTACAATCCACTTGATAAATTTAGAGGAAAATGTCATTGGAGCAAGAAGAAATGGTTGATGCAGAAGTCTTCTTATTCATGCTCAGTATTGACAAGGCGATTAGAGGATGTCCACGGAATACCATTGATTTCGAGGCTATAGCCTCAGTCAGTATTTATATACTATTATATTTTTCCACTATGAGTTTTGTAACAACCCGCATATTTTACGATCGAATATTTAAATATTTTATTTAAATATAGAATCGTTAATCGGATTGAAGTCTGAAAAGCTACTTTTTGCAAACAATCGAATTGGGACTCGAGACCACTTCCATTGAGTCCAAAATGGCAATTGCGACTTTTTTGAGTATACACATCGATATGTTTAAAGTTAGGTGAATTTCGCTACTTTTCACTTAGGGCTTTAGGTTTGGGTTTTAGCCCAATAACCTGACATAACACCCTAGCTCAGTCCACCTCTCCTCTTCACTTCATTTCTATTTTCTTAAACTCTAGCAAAACTGAAAATGGGGGAAGAAAATGGGAAATAGGAATTGCCAAGCCCTAGTTCCTCTTTCAAACTCAAATTATTGCTCCAAATTCAAGGTGAAGCTTTGGTAAGCCTCTCCTCCTTCTTCTCCAACTCGTTCTCTCTTTAATTTCAGAATTTCCTAAACCTAACTTAGGGTATGTTCTTCTTTTTAGCTTAGATTCAAGCTACTTTGGATTGAAGTGAAGAGTGTTGATGTTTCCTTTGTGATTAAGCTCCTCATTCATTGTTTTTGGGTTTAAAGGTGAGATTTTTATCTCACATCTTTGTCTATAACTATCTTTGATTGTTAGGAATGGATTCCTAACATCTTTACATGTTCATTTGATTTTGGTTTGGATTGATTTGGTGAACATTTCAATTTTTGGTGTTTTGAAGTCTAAAACTCTAAAAATCTTAGCTTTGATGTTTGATCATGCTTTTGGTGGTGAATCGGAAAGCCTATAGGGCTGGGTTGTCGATTGGAAAAAGCCCGTAAAGTCCATTGCTCGTCCGATCGCGAATTGGAAGAGTTTGCACTTCATTTGAATAAGCTGAAAAACAGCCCCAGTGCCAGTCAGTCGACTGACCCTCTGCAGTCGGTCGACTGGCTGTAGAGATCAGGCAAACCTGGGTCTACCTGTAGAGAACAAAAGTCTCTGTTTTCTGCAGTTGGTCGACTGGCCCTCTGCAGTCAGTCGACTGACTGTAGGAAATGAAGCATTCTAGTTTCTGGTTCGGTCGACTGACCCTTTACAGTCAGTCGACTGACCTGCTTCATTTTGCCTATTTTTCCTATTTAACTTGAGATTCCAACTTTTATCGATTCGTGATTATCCGATTTATTGTTATCATTTATTATTTACTTTGATGACTTCTTTTTTGGGATTTTTGAGGATGTCCATTTTAATGGAATTGGTATCGATTTCTATGGATTTGATTCATGTCTTCGAACGTGAATTTTGGTGATTGATTGTTTCTACAATCATTTCTGTGATTTGTCACTTTAAAATATAAAGGTTTTCTATACTAGTAGTAAATATTCAAACTCTTTTACAAAGATGATTTCAACTCTATTTTTAAATATAAAGCTTTTTTTCAAAACCATTTTCCAATCTATTAGTATATACAAACCATTACCTCATTCGTATGGGAAAATATAATTAAACGGCTTAGCAAAACAAGTGGTATGAAACGCTTGCGTTTACTTCGTCGGTTAATTTTTGGACTTGTTCGATTGAAACTCTTGTGACAATTTTCGAGTGGAAATCTACAATATGTTCGTAAATATTTGAGTTAAACTAGTGGTTATGGGACATGAAGCTAAACTCTTATATTTACTGGCTTAGTGTAATTTACAGTTAACTTCGAGTGGAAGTCTACAATTTGTTCGTAAATATTTGAGTTAACCTAGTGGTTATGGGACATGAAGCTAAACTCTGATATTTACTAGCTTAGTGTAATTTACACTTATCGATCATTGATGATCATTTTGTGATTTAGACTAGCGATTGAGCGATGTCTCTTTGTTGGTATGGGGATTAAAACCCATTTGGGGAGCTTCGGCTCAAATTTGGCAGGGTAGCGACCCGTGGTCTTCGGACCATTCATGGAGCAATCGGTTCAATGAGTCTGTGCATGAGTCGTATCTTTTAGCGTGCGTCGATGTTCGACTCATTTATCCACGTGGGGAATGTACCACGACCGAATCTTTGCATGAGTCGTATCTTTTAGGGTGCGTCGATGTTCGGTTCATTTTTTGGGTTAGCGACCCATGGAATAGCGTTCCGTTTATGTTGCACGTGTTTGGGAGTTTTCATGCTCCCGTTTGTGATAGGCCTCCCCCTTTGTGGTTTCTGGATTTCTTGTTGTGATTTCTGGAATTTGTGTTTCACCAATTTTTATGCGATTTGCATTGATATGTTTTGCCAATATTTGTGTTTCGATGAATAATTTAAAGAGTGTGATTCTTTTTGGAGTTTCGAGATGATTTGAGATATTGTATGATTTTTGTTGTTATTTGATGTATACTTGAACAGTATGATATTTTTGTTATCATACGTTTTTGGTCATATCTCTTATCCTATATCATTTTATCTGATATTTATCGCTAGACTGATCCGTTTATTATTTTCTTCTTAAATAATACTCGGGTCAGACCGAGGTATTTCAGGTACTTCTGCTTGACTTCTTATCAAGGTCTGTCATCTGATTCTTTTGGCTAACTACTTTAGCTTAGTAGTTTTTGTTATTATACATTTGAGATAGAGACTCTTTGATGTATAATTATTCTTTTGTCTAGCACTTGTATCTATTCTTTTGTGATGTAGTGGCTCTTCTATGACCACTATTTTGATGTACACTTTTATGTGTTATATTCATATCTGTTTCCGCCTTTGAGATATGAACATCTGTGACTGATTTATGTTATGCTTATTTCTACGTTTGTTTCCGAGGGTCCACTTAGCCGCTGTGTGGTAGCTTTGAGTTTGTATTGGTATGTTGGATTTCCTCTTGAAATGAAATGCATGTTATACTATCTGACATATCGGTACTCGCATAAGGCAATTACACAGATGGTCGCTCCTCAACAGCCTTGTTCTTCATGCTAGTTGACAACATTACCCAGTAGTGCTCTTGGCTAGCGTGAGTATAGAGGTGGGGCGTCATAGCATGGTATCAGAGCCATACTTCGGAACAATGTAGAATAATCTAGCAAGGATCATTGTCCTAAGTCTTTCTTAGGAATCGTGCCATAGGATTTAATTCGAGTCTTCGTACCATTCTATCCTATTTTCTTTTGTGATGCCTTGTTTTATCAATCAAGTTTGTTTGATATTCATTTTGTGAATAACCTTTTTCCTCTTCTTTCTTTCTTTCTTAAAGAAGAAGAAATGGTTAGATCTTGCAGTCCTAGCGCTGGTCAATCCAGTAGTCCTTCTCTGGATGGCGCATTCATGACTGCCCAACAACTTTTGGATCTTGTAAAGAATCAAAGGTTTATCTGTGCTTTGAGTAAGAACCCCGAAAAGGTTTTACCTCTGAAACTCGAGGTGCCTTTCGATCAGCTTGTAGATATTACTCTTCAACTTGGAGAGGCCAATAAAGAAAGGAATGTTGAAGTTGTGGATGCCAAACAAAACTTCAACATCAGCAAGAAGAGGCACATTAAGTTTAAAAGCCCTAATCCCAACAAGAAAGTAAAGCAAGAAACTTCGATAGCAAAGACTCCTACCACTAGTCGTGGACGATGCTACAATTGTGGTTCTATGGACCACTATGCAAATAAGTGTCCAAAACCCTTTTCTTATCGCTTTTGCAAATGTTTGGGTCATCTTTTATCTTCATGTCCCAAACTTCAAAGTAGGAGAAAGGGAGAATTGAAAGTTGTGCAAGTCTCTACTAGCACTTCTCTTGGTCAAGGTATTTCTCATTCTATCCTTGACGATATTTGTTTTGTGATTATCTTATTCGAGTTCCTTTTGATTTGGGTTCATTCCATTATTTTATATCAAAGGAACTTGATGATTCTTTCTCTTTTAATATTATGGGCTTGATGACTTCATTGAGAGTTGCGAATCCGATTGGTGGATCCGCAACACTCAGTTTGCTTTGTGAAAAATGTCAAGATTATTTTCTGTGATTATTCTTTTCGAGCCGATTTGCATGTTATGCGTTACTTAGGCTTCGAAATTGATTTTTGGGAAAGGATTGACTTAATCATTATGAAGCCTATATCCTATGTGGACTATTTATCTTCGACATTCCCAATCTGTTGAGCAGATTTCTATTGTTTTTAAAGATTTTGATTTCCAAATTTGGTGGCAACATTTTTATTCTTTAAACCCACTTGATGAGGAAGATGATATTTCTCTCATTCAAGTAACTTGTGAATTTTCCGGAACATATTTGAGCTTGTCTTAGGATTATCACCTAAGCAATCTATTGTATGGCGTTAAGGTCTTTTCAGTTAAACCTTGCCACCGGTTTTCATCTGCTACGAGTTGCGGAAGGTAGCATCCTCTTACCGCATTCCGCACTCGTTGTGATTTTTGTGTTTGGTTCGTTATGTCATTCGGTATGACGAACCTACTACCTTATTTCATCCGTTTTGTGAATCGAGTATTCTACGAATATCTCGATTAGTTTATTCTTGTATTTATTGATTGTGGATGAAAACAACAATTTAAAATTTGCAAATCTTTTTAATAAGATATTTATAAGTATAATTGGATTTTGTTCTTAAAACGAACAAAGAATATTTGTGAAATTCTTAAGAGGCATGTTTATCATATAGAAAATGATTTTGTGTTGTTTTGCCCATTGAGTGCTTTAAGAATTCTGGTTGATGCGCTTGATCAAAGTTATCGATAGGGATCTCCTAAACGCTATGATGAGACAGTTAGACACAATAAATTGACTTGTAAAAAGTAAATTTTTCTAAAAAGATGATTACGCAAAGTTAATTATAATTTTGAATATCTTTGCTTTTCGGGAAAGGTGATCGTTTAAAAAAACTCTTTTCCGATGCTTTTATTCTTGCGATTCCCGAAGGGAATCAAGACTTCATTGTTTATACCGATACTAGTCGTATTGGTTTTGGTATCATTCTCCTGCAAAGGGAACGTTTTATCTCTTAAACTTCTAGACAATTGAAGCTTGTCGAGACTAGATATGTCATTCATGATCTAGAGCTCGCGACTATTGTTTTCGCTCTTAGAATTTGGCTCATTATCTTTTGGGAGAGAAATTTGTTCTCTACTCCGATCATAAATCTTTGAAATATTTATTTTCTCAAAAGGAACTTAATTTGCGTCAACAACGTTGGCTCGAGTTCCTTGCATCTTATGATCTTGATATTCTTTGTACTCCGGAAAAGGGTAATCGAGTTGTCGATGCCCTTAGCCGAGAGCAATAGCGGATGTGTCTTTGTTGATATCCGAATGGAATGATCTCGAGACCTTATCCACTTGTAAGATTCGAGATCGTGAATCCAATTTATGTTCATCTCTTGTTTTGTGTAGCCTCGGGGCTCATCCTTCTCTTTTGAACCGCATCCTTGAAGCTCAATATTAAGATCCCGAATTGGCATTTCTTAGCCAAAGTTGTAGGGATCCAAATAAGGTTGATGGTTTGAAAGATTTTGAAATCGATGCTCGTGGTGGCATTCGAAAATTTGGTAGACTTATTGTGCCAAATATTTGTGATCTTTGTAAAGGCATT
Organism: Allium fistulosum; assembly: GCA_030737815.1. NCBI lineage: Eukaryota > Viridiplantae > Streptophyta > Magnoliopsida > Asparagales > Amaryllidaceae > Allium > Allium fistulosum. The sequence continues at coordinate 404,295,263 of CM060908.1, read as the reverse complement.
TTAAGAAGATTCTCATCGTTCTAAATTTACCATTCATCCCGGTAATAGTAGAGACTTTATTATTGGGATGGAATGAAATCTGATATTGCTAACTTCATTAAGCGTTGCATGACTTACGAACTCATAAAGGACAAGCATAAAAGGCCCGGTGGGTTATTGCAACCTTTGGACATTCAATTTGGAAGTGGGATCATATTTCCATGGACTTTATTGATGGACTTTCCCATTCTCGTTCGGGTCATGGCAATCTATGGGTGATTGTAGATAGACTTACAGAATCCGCCCATTTTCTTCCCGTTCAGTCCAATCGGACCGCACCTCTTTTTACTAAACTCTATGTCTAGTTAAATTGCATGGAGTTCCTACTTCTATTGTTAGCAATCTTAATCCATTATTTTGCTAGTGGATTTTTGTAGAGTCTTCAAAAGCTTTGGGAACAAAGCTTAATTTTTAGCACCGCTTATTGTCCTCAATCCGATGGACAACCGAGCGTGTGAATCAAATTCTTGAAGATCTTCTTCCGTGCATGTGTTCTTGATTTTGGTGGAAGTTGGGAAGATCGTATTCTTGTTGAGTTTTCTTCCTATAGTAGCTTCCAATCTTGTATTGGTATGACATCTTTCGAGGCACTGTATGGAAGGCCATGCCGATTTCCTTCGTGTTGGCTTGAAGCTGGTGAGAAGCTGGTTTTAGGCCCGAATTTTATTGGAGTTCATTTGTGTTTCACCTATAATGGGTGTTGTGCATTTCAGTTGATCGGGAAAGTTAGCACCTCGATATGTTGGTCCATTTCCCATCATCGAACGTATTTGTTCCGTGGCTTATTGCCTTTTATTAACCGGCTCAATCTTTTGATATTTATGACGTTTTCCACGTCTCTCTACTACGGAAATACCTTAGGGATTCCGATTTTTATTCTTGAGCCCGGTGTAATTGAAGAAATTAAAGTTTCGCCTAATTTGACTTATGAGCAATATTCTATTTGTATCATTACTTTGGAGATTGAACGCCTTCGAAATAAAAATGTTCTTCTTGTGAAAGTTCAATGGTCCTCAAATCCTAAGGATTGCTTTTGGGAATCTTGAGAATCCATCGAGCAAATTCATCCAGACTTACTCTTTCGTGCTCCTTATGGTGAACTTCTTATTTCAAATTTTCTTTTGTGTTGATATGCTTTTGTGGTTGTTACTTTTTATTTTCCTCTCAATTATTGCGAGGACGCAATTTCATTAAGGAGGGGAGTCTGTAACAACCCGCATATTTTACGATTGAATATTTAAATATTTTATTTAAATATAGAATCGTTAATCGGATTGAAGTCCGAAAGCTACTTTTTGCAAACAGTCGAATTGGGACTCGAGACCACTTCCATTGAGTCCAAAATGGCGATTGGGACTTTTTTGAGTATAAACATCGATATGTTTAGAGTTAGGTGAATTTTGCTACTTTTCACTTAGAGCTTTGGGTTTTAGCCCAATAACCAAACATAACACCCTAGCTCAGTCCACCTCTCCTCTTCACTTCATTTCTATTTTCTTAAACTCTAGCTAAACTGAAAATGGGGGAAGAGAATGGGAAATAGGAATTGCCAAGCTCTAGTTCCTCTTTCAAACTCAAATTCTTGCTCCAAATTCAAGGTGAAGCTTTGGTAAGCCTCTCCTCCTTCTTCTCCAACTCGTTCTCTCTTTAATTTTAGAATTTCCTAAACCTAACTTAGGGAATGTTCTTCTTTTTAGCTTAGATTCAAGCTACTTTGGATTAAAGTGAAGAGTGTTGATGTTTCCTTTGTGATTAAGCTCCTCATTCATTGTTTTTGGGTTTAAAGGTGAGATTTTTATCTCACATCCTTGTCTATAACTATCTTTGATGGTTAGGAATGGATTCCTAACATCTTTACATGTTCATTTGATTTTGGTTAGGATTAATTTGGTGAACATTTCAATTTTTGGTGTTTTGAAGTCTAAAACTCTAAAAATCTTAGTTTTGATGTTTGATCATGCTTTTGGTGGTGAATCGGAAAGCCTATAGGGTTGGGTTGTCGATTGGCAAAAGCCCCTAAAGTCCATTGCTCGTTCGATCGCGAATTGGAAGAGTTTGCACTTCATTTGAATAAGCTAAAAAACAGCCCCAGTGTCAGTCAGTCGACTGACCCTCTGCAGTCGGTCGACTGGCTGTAGAGATCAGGCAAACCTGGGTTTTCCTACAGAGAACAGAAGTCTCTGTTTTTTGCAATCGGTCGACTGGCCCTCTGCAGTCAGTCGACTGACTGCAGGAAATGAAGCATTCTAGTTTCTGGTTCGGTCGACTGAACCTCTGTAGTCAGTCGACTGACCTGCTTCATTTTGCTTATTTTGCCTATTTAACTTGAGATTCCAACTTTTATCGATTCGTGATTATCCGATTTATTGTTATCATTTATTATTGACTTTGATGACTTCTTTTTCGGGATTTTTGAGGATGTCCATTTTAATGGAATTGGTATCGATTTCTTTGGATTTGATTTACGTCTTCGAACGTGAATTTTGGTGATTGATTGTTTCTACAATCATTTCTGTGATTTGTCACTTTAAAATATAAAGGTTTTCTATACTAGTAGTAAATATTCAAACTCTTTTACAAAGATGATATCAACTCTATTTTTAAATATAAAGCTAGTTTTCAAAACCATTTTCCAATCTATTAGTATATACAAACCCTTACCTCATTCATATGAGAAATATAATTAAATGGATTAGCAAAACAAGTGGTATGAAACGCTTGTGTTTACTTCGTCGGTTAATTTTTGGACCTGTTCGATTGAAACTCTTGTGACAATTTTCGAGTGGAAATCTACAATCTGTTCGTAAATATTTGAGTTAAGCTAGTGGTTATGGGACATGAAGCTAAACTCTTATATTTACTGGCTTAGTGTAATTTACACTTAACTTCGAGTGGAAGTCTACAATTTGTTCGTAAATATTTGAGTTAAGCTAGTGGTTATGGGACATGAAGCTAAACTCTTATATTTACTAGCTTAGTGTAATTTACACTTATCGATCATTGATGATCATTTTGTGATTTAGACTAGCGATTGAGCGATGTCTCTTTGTTGGTATGGGGATTAAAACCCTTTTAGGGAGCTTCGGCTCAAATTTGGCGGGGTAGCGACCTGTGGTCTTCGGACCGTTCGTGGAGCAATCGGCTCAATGAGTCTGTGCAAGAGTTGTATCTTTTTGGGTGCGTCGATGTTCGGCTCATTTATCCGCATGGGGAATGTACCACGACCGAATCTTTGCATGAGTCGTATCTTTTAGGGTACGTCGATGTTCGGTTCATTTTTTGGGTTAGCGACCCATGGAATAGCATTCTGTTTATGTTGCACGTGTTTGGGAGTTTTCATGCTCCCATTTGTGATAGGCCTCCCCCTTTATGGTTTCTGGATTTCTTGTTGTGATTTCCGGAATTTGTGTTTCACCAATTTTTATGTGATTGGCATTGATATGTTTTGCCAATATTTGTGTTTCGGTGAATAATTTAAAGAGTGTGATTCTTTTTGGAGTTTCGAGATGATTTGAGATATTGTATGATTTTTGTTGTTATTTGATGTATACTTGAACAGTATGATATTTTTGTTATCATACTTTTTGGTTATATCTCTTATCCTATATCATTTTATCTGATATTTATAGCTAGACTGATCCGTCTATTATTTTCTTCTTAAATAATACTCGGGTCAGACCGAGGTATTTCAGGTACTTCTGCTTGACTTCTTATCAGGGTCTGTCATCTGATTCTTTTGGCTAACTACTTTAGCTTAGTAGTTTTTGTTATTATACATTTGAGATAGAGACTCTTTGATGTATAATTATTCTTTTGTCTAGCACTTGTATCTATTCTTTTGTGATGTAGTGGCTCTTCTATGACCACTATTTTGATGTACACTTTTATGTGTTATATTCATATCTGTTTCCGCCTTTGAGATATGAACATATGTGATTTATTTATGTTATGCTTATTTCTACGTTTGTTTTCGAGGGTCCACTTAGCCACTGTGTGGTAGCTTTGAGTTTGTATCGGTATGTTGGATTTCCTCTTGAAATGAAATGCATGTTATACTATCTGACATATCGGTACTCGCACAAGGCAATTACACAGATGGTCGCTCCTCAACAGCCTTATTCTTCGTGCTAGTCGACGGCATTACCCAGTAGTGCTCTTGGCTAGCGTGAGTATAGAGGTGGGGCGTCACAAGTGTAGTTTGATCGATCTCTGATATGCTCATTTTTATTACAGGCTACCAAAACCAATGATCTATACCATAATGGACTTGGGTTTCAATTTTTTTTTTAAATACTAGCCCATTAAGGTTTGGATTGTTACTTCTTCCTTCCTTAGCTACTGGCTTGGTGTAATGATGGAGTAAGTCCAAATTGTTGGCCCAATTGTAAATGACTCAAATTAATTTGGTCCTTGGGTTATTTTCAAAATTTAGTTTGAAAACTTAAAAATATTTTTTGAATTTATAAATAAACTAAATTTTATAAAGGTTAAAAAATATTTTTCAAATTTTTTTTTGATAATAAATAACTTTTTGATATTATTTAATAATTTAATTAATTTAATTAATTTAATTAATTTAATTAATTTGATTAATTAATTAATTAAAATTTAATTAATTAAAATAAAACACATATATTGATATATTTATATAAATATATTTATAATTGTTATAGTTGTGTGTATGTATATATATCTTAAATTATTTAAGGTAAAATACAAATAAATAATTTTGAATTTATTAATTATTTAATAAAATTTTTTAATTAAACAAAATTAATTATTAAATAAATTAATTAAATTTTAATTATTAAAATATACATATATAATGATATATGTACATAAAACTATAAGTGTTATTCTTAATATTCATCTAGAATTTACTAGGATGAATAAAAAAAATTTGAAAATTTTAAAAATAATTTAATTAATTAGTTATTTAAATTAATAAATAAAAATTAGTTAAATATGATTTTAATAATAATATACATAATAATATTATATAAGTTAATTTAATTATAAAAAATTATAAATAAATTAAACTTGTATAAATGAATGTATAAAATTTAAGTGGAACGTAATAAACCAAACCTAGGTTTAAGGAATAAGTACATGTGTATTATATGTATACCATGATTTCGGTTGTGTCTAACACTTGAATTACAAGGGTATTCATAAGAAACACATTGTTTCCTAAATCGATATCACTCAATGTTTATGGATACGAGTATATAAGCACGCACAGGTGGACGTGCATCTAATCACAATGTGTATGTATTAATTAAACAATGCACTTTGTAGCATTTTTCGAAGCATGTACAAAACTTTGTTTACAGATATATCCTTACTGAATATGTACCCAAATTCATAATTAATTAGATATATTATATTCATTAGATGAAATGTTATTGACAGTTGGAAATAGAAAGACTTAAGGATATAAAAACTCCATGAAATTACTGTTATGCAATCAGCAGAGAATAATGCTGTCTTTGCGTAACCTCACTTTTGCATGTTCTTCGGCTTGGTCACAAACGCCCGAGAATTGGTTTGAGTAGTGAAATAAATGAAGAAATTAAATGAAAAGTGAGGAATAACACTAAATATTCTAGGAAAAATAGCCGAAAGCAAAAACAACAAGCTTTCTAGTGGTTCGGCAATGATTGCCTACGTCCACTCTAAATACTTCCTTTATTGCTTTTCCACTCAATTGATCACAGTTATAATCAACCAGAAATAGCTTGAGAATAAGTTAGAACAAAAGGAAACTGATTACAAAAATGGCAGAGTTTCACTTGTCAGCCAAAAAGAAAGCCCCTGAAAATGGCCCCCTGCCCATGTATTTATAGATGAAGGCAGCCTCCAATCTGACTGGCATCTCGAGACCTAGATCCCCTAGCCATTTGGGCCCACCATAAGGAAGGCTTAGCTCAATTTATTATGTTTATCATACCAACTTGAGCCATATCACATTGCCATGCCTATCCCACTATAATATGCCGACCGCTTTCGATGTGCCGATCCATCTCATCACACACTTTGCCGATCCATTCAGGTATGTCGACCCGATCCACTCTATATACCACGCCGATCCGGTCCATTCCATTTACTATGCTGACTCGATCAATGCCATACAGTATGCCGACCCGATCCATTATTTCATTCATGTCCACTCTCTATCCAACTGATCTTACCGACCTCAACACACCATGTACTATGTCGACCCGACTCTTATGATATCATACCAACCCCTTTGGGTTTCATTCAATTTGTCTAACATCCACTCCGGTCCCAAATTCAACCAAAACAAACTTTAAGACCCAGACATCCAGTATTATCCATTTGTTGACCTTATTCACTCTGGGCTGAATGTAACTGCTCAAGCATTATACTCTAGTCACGTGGACGTTGTCTCGTGATCATCCTCCCCATCAACGGTCGAGTTTGGACTTCATAATTAACCTTGCGTAGCCCAGCCAATGTACCGGGTAACACTTGGCCCCCAAAGTACGTCTTGTGAATTACATGGCGTGCTTTGAATTGGAGAAACCCAGGTTCCCGAGAACATGTCTATCCAGGTCACTGGTTGGTCATTGTTCCTCTATTAACCTACGATGAAACTGGTCTGACGCCTCGTTACATCTGATTCATCGATTTGGTCACACGGAGTTTCGAGGCTTCTCCCTGATTTAATCTTTCAAAAGGTTGAATTGATTAACCCCTTCCGTGCATGATCATACATATATTTCTGTTGTATCTTAACCTTTACGGTACTGGTCGTCATTTAGATTTTCCAAACATTTGTTGTTGCCTTCTGTTCTTCTTCTTATCTCATGCATATCGCTCCTCTTCTTTCATTACTCACCATATACCATCATCACATAGTCTTTCTTTATTTATATTTTACATTTTACATTTTTTTAAAATGGGGTCAGCATTTGGTATGCCGACCCCTTGATGGATCTACATGGATAGGGGTCGGCATACCTTAAGGCCGACCTTTTCCAATTTTGTGATCGGGTCTTCTAGGTAAGACCGGTTCACCTCCCCCATCTTCTTTCTCATATAAAGGCCCATTCCCCTCCTTCCTTCTTACTTTTACTTCTTCGAGTTTTGTCTCCTCTTTGGACCTTCAGACCTTTCCTCTACCGAACCCCCATCACCACGAAACTCCTCCTTCCTACAAACTTAGTCCCTTCATTTTTCAATCTTAAATCCAAACACGAATCCGAGCTATCCCCCATAGTTGCTTCTTGTTAATCTTCAATCCCAAAATCCAAACGTTCGCCCTTTAACTCGACCCGAAACAAACATATAAGTATGAATCCTTCCTTTACTCACATTGTTGGGTTGTAATCTTCGAGTTTGGGTAAGTTTGAGCATGTTTAGGTGTATAGGTGGATGGGTTTCATCAAGAAGCATAAGAGAGGAGGAGAAGATGAGGGAATAGGAGAAGGGAAAGACGAAGGAGGAAAAAAGAGGGCTCGGACGAGATGGCGTTAGTTGGAGAGAGCTCGGCATGGGCTTGAGTGTAGTGGCTGGGTGAGGGGTCGGTGAAGAAGGTGTGAAAGATGGGCCGATAGAACTAGGGATCGGCGTAGGTTAGGATATAAGGAGGGATCGGTGTACATTAGTATTACAGGGATCAGCATATGGGTCAAAAAGAAAGGGATCGGTATCTCGTCTCAAGTATAGGGGTCAGTATAAATGAGGACGTTTAGAGGGATTCGACATAGAGGTTCGCTAATAGGGGTCGGTATAGATGTTGAAAAGGAAGGGTCGTCTTAAAGTGTTCAGCGTAAGGATCAGCAATGAAGGCCGAAACATAGAGTTTAACATCTAAGTCAATTTAAGGGGTCGGTATTGATAAGTAAATTTAAATGTAGGTGTCGGCTAAAAGAATAAGGCATAGGGATCGGCTATGGGCTTAATGCGAAGGGATCGACATACATAGCATGGATCGGTGTTGGCCATTTTAAAACCATCTTGACTCAAGTTATTCGAACATATGACTACAAACTGCCTCGCCCAAGCATAAAGTGACTGATAACAACACGACTAGATATATGGACTAATAGACTTAAACTTGAATGAATCCAATCTACTCAATGCGAGTTAAGTATAAAACTGGCTCAACATATTCGAACAACGAACTTCATAATTCAGAATGTCAACATTCGATCCTACAGCTTTTGCCGTGGATCACCTTTTACGTCATTTAAGACAGTCAGTGATGACGGTCTCTTCGGACGAAACCTCTAACCTTCGACGTTTTACTTTCGCTTTTCTAATTTTAAAACTGTTCACATTTATTTCACATTGCATTGCACTAGTTCACACACAGCACCGGGGGACAGGTTATTATTTCTAATATTGATTTTCTACTGAATATAGCTGACACAGATCCTGAGTTATATGAAGCGTTCAACCACAATGTCTTCTAGATCGGATATGAAATCAAGCTCCGCTACCATGTCTGACAAGCCTGTACCAAGCCGGTAAAGAGAAGAAGTAGAGACATATGATCCACAAGCAAATCTTTTTTCTGATATTCGATTCTTTCTACAAAATTATAGGCCCAGCTCCCGATGTCATAGAGGATGCCATCATCTTGAATAATCCGACTGACCCACATTCTTCCAAAATCGACGAAGCTGCTCTTCATTGATTGTGTTCTATCCACGGGATTCCTTTTGAAGATGTTTTGGTTCCGTTAAGGCAAGATAGACCTCACTTGCCCCCAGTTGGATATACCGCATGCAATAAGTTCATGTACTGGGCCAGATGTGTGCCACCGTTAAACTCCTTTATCCGTGAAATGCTGAGGTACATGGGAATCGCCCCCACCCAACTGCACCCCAACAGCTATGCTTTTATCTATGGTACTTTCCTTCTCTTTATGAATGTCCTATTTCGTCCACCAACTCTCGAAGACATCCGGTACATTTAGAACTTCAAAAGACGAGACAATAGTCCTTCGTACATCTTCCTCGAGCTCATGCCCAAATGTTAAGTCTTAATAGGCGCATGGAATAAACTCTCCTTATTCAAACAAGAATGGTTCTACGTACGGTGTCCTCCCGGCTTCGTAAGAAGGTGGCTGGAACGACATAAGTACTACTTCAACTTTTTCCTTTAACCCAAAGATTCAAATTACGGTTTCTTTCTCAGCCATACTAATTCCTTCAATTTTTCAGGGGTTTGCCCTCGTCCTGAAGGTGTTAGATATTCCAGGGCCGTCGCGGCCATCCGCGCCACTCTAGTGGAGGATTGGGACATCAAACTCCTCGTCACCGATGAGTTGCTTTCTTTACTCAGACTATTAGAGGACGGCCGCAGGATTGGCCACCTAGGAAGCAGAGCGATTCTGAAGGTTGTCAGCGGGAGAGGGGAAGAAACAAATGATCCCATAGTGCCCCCTATTGAGGAAATCCAAGAAGGCACTAAAGAGGGAGAAATAAAGGAAACAGAGGACATAGGGCCAAGAAATGAAGATGCGGGCCTCGGAAAAACATTGGCAGTTGAAGCACCACATAACAACCAATTGCAACCTCCCCCGAGAAGGGGAAAAAGTTTGGCGTACAAGATTCGAAAGAAGAAGACCGGAGCAACCCATAAATTTGTCATAACTCTAGTCGAAAAAAGATCGTCTTCTCAATATATGGAGAGTGTGTTGATGGGACTTTCCTACATTCTGATCCCGGATGACATATTAAACTACAACTTCACCAACCTCGACGTCGAAGGGCTTAATTCACCTACAAGAAGCGGCGAAGGCGTGCAACCCTCCAACAAAGGGTAAAGAACTCCGATGAGTAAAGCAAACATTACTGGTCCATCGAGGGGAATCACTAGGACACACACAAGCACTTGCACTTCATCATCCACTTGTGATTAACTCTTGACATAACAACTCCTAATGTGCTCCCATTCGGTTCTTTTACAGGTGTAATGTCTTATTCACATGCTTTCGATCGTCTCCGTGGCTCTTGCACCTTCCACCGTTCAAGTCGGGATTCTAAATTCGGAAGACGCCGAGACAGAGATGAAGGATAGAAAGAGACTATCATTCTTGAGAATCTTCTTCATCATCCAAAAGGAAGTCTCTGTTTCGCGTCAAAGTGACCCATCTAACCCTCCTGCTCACAGCAGAGACAAATCAGCATACCAGGGTTTTCAATCTGTCGCTCCCCGCGACCAACACTCTGGATCATCAAGTACCAGGCAATCTCGTGAGCACCATAAACAACTTCCGGTTACATCTGAACCGATCCCTCCAGTTCCTGCCCATGATCCGACCACAGTGGAGAAACTAGCTAAACTTAAGGCTACCATTCCAAAAATTTGCTTCGACGGGCTCAAATTCTCCCGTCCATACACATCATCCCTGGAACTGCCAAAGAGAGTTCATTAGCATGTATGAATGATGTGTACGCTCAGCATGAAGCGTTCATCCACTTAGCCGGAAAAGTCTTAAAAGTTTCTATAGAGCGCAAGCACGAGATTGATCACCTTAAGCTAGAGGCCATTCATGACAAGGATATTATCAAATATCAAGATGCTGAATTGCTTGATGTTAAGGCTCAACTTGTCGAAGCAAAGAAAAATGCAGAGGAAACAATTGAGGTAGTGAGTCGATTAGAGACTTCACATAAGATGGAACTGGACGCCGAACTCCAATGCAGCGGCACCCTAACCCTAGAGAAAGACTCCTTACAGAAGGAGAAAGATGTGTTAGCTTGCCGCGTAGAGGAGTTAGAAAAATTACTGTTCAAGGAGAAGGAGGAGAAAGTCCAAGCGCAAGAAGAGTCGCAAAAATATTGCGAGGAGATTGTTGAAACCAGAAGTTTAAAAATGAAACTAGATGAGAAAATCTCCCAAATCAAAGCCTTGAAAGTAGATACTCGCAAAGAGAGCAAGAGAGAGGTGCTTGAGGAAGCCAACTCCCAAGTCGAGGCAGCGACTGAGTCCGGTAGGGAGGAAATCAAGACCTTATTCGATCCACTCATCGTCGAGTATAATGCAAAGGTCCTCCTTCACCACGACTTAACTTTCCTGGGTGAAGGCTATCTTGAATCGCTTGCCGAGTCTTGGGATATCATCACCAAGATCAAGAATGAGGAGTTGGGGGTGGCAGAGCTTGACGAAGGGGCACTTGTGCAAGAAGTGCTCTGAGGAAACGAACCATCTGACTTGTCTGCCGCAAAACTTCAATTCGGAAGAGCCCCTACGCTTCCTAAGGAAAAAGAAGATATCGTTGTGTCTTTTGGCACTGAGCCCCAAGGTCCTCCTCCTGTTCAACCGGCCGAGACTTCATCTTCTCAACCCATCGAGCAACGCATCGGTTACGACCTGGACAGGCCCGGACTTGGCATACACAAGTTATCTCCTATCATCAAAGGGAGCACCTCAATGACTACCGAGAGTCAACCGGATGCTGGTACAACATTGAGCCCATTTTAATCTAAAGAGTTTCTATTCTTGAAAAATAACGGCCATAGTCTAACACTTTCTTTTTACAAAACTTTTTAGGTCATCCCGGTCCTGAGTCAACTCCTAGGAGCGATGTCGCCATGGAGCAGGAGGGAAAAGTAGTCGAGGCTCCGACTGCCGTAGATATTCCAGGGCCCGATTCCTAGGTGATTGGGGCGCTTGATGAGGACAAGCCTGAAGACCCATTATTTACCGAAGAACATGATGATGTTGTAGTTACGGGTGCTTCTGAGCACACTGCTAAGTTCAGCTTGAAGGAATAGGTTGAAGAGGAGAAGAAATCAAAGATCAAAGTCAAGGGTAAACCCGATGTGGTGGTGGTTGAAGATCCTCTCCATAGGCCTTTACAATTCATCCCTCCCGGCAGGTCAACCCCCATTGCGGTTCCTCCTCCTTATTCAAGTACTTTCACTAAAGGCGGTAAAGGGTCTCGAAAAAGAAGCTGGACCGATTCGACCCCGAAAAGCCGAAGAAGGAGAGGAAGTCAAAGAAATAATCGGGGTTTTTTGTTATTGTACTTAGTCTAAATAAATTAGACATGCATTGTTTTCCCTTTTTTCTTTTCAGTAGCACATGTACGGGCGTGGATCCCAAATTCTAGAATGGTTTATAAGGAAATTTTGAGATTGTAAACAAAAGTTTTTGTTCCTTGGTTAATCACTGAGTGAATTATTACTTCAATGGTAGAATAATTTTTTCTCATTTCAAGTACATGTTATAATTTTCACAAGTTTCGATGATGATTCATTATCTTGGTCTTAGAGCTTCTCTGTATGCTCTATCTTAAGTCATAAGCGATGCCAAGCTAGAACCGTAACCCCTGTGTAGTTAATGCGCTCGGCAGATCCAATGCGGTAGAGGTGCAAAAAGTCATAGCGGGGATACAGTGAGGATATAGCGGGATATAGCGGATGACTCTAAAATAGCATATAAAACTCATACTTAATGTTTTTACAAATATATAAATGGTAATTAAGTGAAAAATTAACATTCAATTGAATTATAATTAGTACATAAATAATTTTGAATAAAAACATGTGCGAATATACTGTAAATAAACGTAAAACTGTTATATAACATAATTGAATTTAGTAGAATATTAGAGTATTTTCATTTCTAAAAATATATTAAAAAAGCAATTAAATAAATTAATTTCATAATTTTTATAATGTATAAATATCATTTTTTAATTCATTTCTTTTAAAGAAGATATAGTGGAAACAACGGAATATAGCGGAAATAACGGTATATAGCGGAAATAGCGGGGCTTAAAGCGGAAAGGCTTTATTTGAGGCTATATGAAAATATCGTAGCGGTAGAAATCCGCTATGAGATATAGCAGAGTTATAGCGGGGTAATAGCGGGGCATTAACTGCATAGCGTAACCTACAGTTGTATTCCGTCGCTACTAGCTCGAGCATCTTTCGTCGATCTTAGACTAGAATTCGTGGGATAGCGAACGATTGAAAGCTCACTTGTCTATCCATTGGGTCTTTGAATTAGCTCGTGGTTTGGGGAATTGGAATTTTTTAGTCCACAGCCAGTGATTCGAGACTTTCCGCCAAATCGTTTACATTTTAATCTGCTTCAGGGGCTTAGAGATTATCGTTAAGTCGTTTATACTCTAGTCCGCTTCAGGGACTCAAAGTACTCTAGTCCGCACTCTAGGGACTTAGAGATTTTCATCAAGTCGTTTATACTCTAGTCCGCACTTCGGGGACTCAGAGTACTCTAATTCGCACTCCGGGGACTTAAAGATTCTTCTCAAGTCGTTTATACTCTAGTCCACGATCTGGGGACTTAGAGTACTCTAATCCGCACTACGGGGACTTAGAGATTTTTCTTAAGTCTTTTATACTCTAGTTCACGCTCCTGGGACTTAGAGTACTCTAATCCGCACTCCGGGGACTTAGAGATTTTTTCATGTCGTTTATACTCTAGTCCGCGCTCTGAGGACTTAGAGTACTCTAGTCTGCACTCCGGGGACTTAGAGATTTTTCTCAAGTCGTTTATACTCTAGTCCACGCTCCAGGGACTTAGAGTGCTCTAGTCCGCACTCCAGGGACTTAGAGATTTTTCTCAAGTCGTTTATGCTCTAGTCCGTGCTCCGGGGACTTAGAGTACTCTAATCCACACTCCGGGGACTTAGAGATTTTTCTCAAGTCGTTTATACTCTATTCCACGCTCTAGGGACTTAGAGTACTCTGATCCGCACTCCGAAGACTTAGAGATTTTTCATAAGTCATTTATACTCTAGTCCGTGCTCCAGGGACTTAAAGTACTCTAGTCTGCACTCCGGGGACTTAGAGATTTTTCTTAAGTCGTTTATACTCTAGTCCGCGCTCCGGGGACTTAGAGTACTCTATTTCGCACTCCGGGGACTTAGAGATTTTTCTCCTTACACATCTGTTCATACATTGCATATGTCGATATCAATCAGTTCAACACACACTTAACATAACATGCAATAACAGTAATTTACGCAACGGGAGCTTTAAGCTTTTATTCATCACAAAAATAAGGACAGAATAACTTACCTTATTACATATCAAAAAATCAAATACCAAAGCAAATATTGAAAAAAATTCTACTGAAATATGAAAGAAATGGTCTAGGTGAAATAGCGTCATAAATGCTCGCTATTCCACGCTCTTGGAAATGTTACGCCATCAATAGTCGCTAGCTTGAAAGTTCCTTCTCCAAGCCTCTATTCAATGACGTATGGCCCTTCCCATGTCGGGTTCATGTGCGATGGGACTGGAAAGATTCGTTTCAGGACAAGGTCGCCTACTTCAGAAGTTCTCGATCGTACTTTAGCATTATAGTAGCGGGCGACTCGGTGTCGATGTGCTGCCGCTCTCAAATCGACCTCTTCACGCTTCTCATCAATAAAGTCCAATGACTCCAATAAGAGGTTTTGGTTTGTTCTGGGATCGTAATACGTTACCCGATGAGAAGGGACTTCGAGTTCTACAGGAATGAGTGCTTCGGTTCCATAAGCAAGAGCGAATGGAGTGTGGCTAGTTGCAGACTTATGAGTGGTCCTGTAGGCCCAGAGTGTTGTAGGAAGTTCATCCACCCATTTTCCTTTAGCCTTTTCCAAATGCTTTTTTAAGATGGACTTTATAATCTTGTTTACAGCTTTGACTTGTCCATTCGCTTAAGGGTAAGCGACTACCGCAAACCTCTTCTTAATATGATACCTCCAAAAAACTCCTTGAATTCAGTACTATCAAATTGAGTTCCGTTATCAGTTACGATAGTTCGCGGAAGACCGAAATGACACACAACATTTCGAACAACCAAGTTAATGACCTTCTTGGTTGTGATCATAGCCAATGGTTCCGCTTTGGCCCATTTGGTGAAGTAGTCAACTGTGACAATCGCATACCTCACACCACCTTTGGAAATTGGCAAAGAGCCGATAATATCGATCCCCATATAGTAAAAGGCCATCGACTAACCATTTGTGTGATCTCTGTCGGTGGTGCTCTTGGGACTTTTGCATATATCTGGCATTTGTCACATCGTCTCACATGATCTGCGGCATCCCGGTTCACGATCGGCTAGTAGTACCCATAATGTAGTATCTTTTTAGCTAACATTTGTCACCCAGTGTGATCACCATGCTCTCCCTCTTGGACTTCTTTCAAGACACGCTTTATCTCATCATGGACGATACACCTGAGTAAGGGAACAGAGAACCCCTTTCGGTACATAGTTCCTCCTTGCATAATATACCGTGAGGCTTTACGAAGGACTTGTCGCTTTTCATTCCTTTTCTCAGGCAAGACTCCATGCAACAAGTATTCTTTAAACGGAGACATCCATGATTCCTTTTCGGATTCCATTTTCGGTATATGATCGACCCCCATCACATTTATACTTCGGGTATGTAGTGTCTCGATCGGAACCAAGCCCATTTGTTGTGCATCGCTAGTGCTTGCGAACTTTGCCAATGAGTCGGCTTCTCCGTGCTACTTACACGGGATATGCGAAATGTCATAGTACTCAATATCTTCCAGCAACTCCTGAACTCGGGTAAGATATGGGGCAAGCCGTTGTCCCTTTGCCTGGTAGTTTCCTCTAACTTGGTATACTACCAGCTGCGAGTCGCAAAAGATCTCGATAGATTTCACCCCGAGCACTTTAGCAAGCTTAAGTCCAGCAATTAATGCCTCAAACTCGGCTTCGTTATTCGTAGCAGGGAAATCGAACTTCAAAGCATAGCAAATTGACCAGTTCTCTGGGGTTTCAAGAATGACACCTGCACCAGAACAATGATCATTGGATGTTCCATCGGTATATAGCTTCCATCGTACAGTAAGGATTACACTGCCCTTCAAAGGCTCATCCTGCATGGTAAACTCTGCTATGAAGTTAGCCAGTGCCTGTCCCCGGATAGCTCTTCGAGGCAGATATATGATGTTGAACTGACTGAGCTTGATGTTCCACTTAAGCAGCCTCCCGGACGTCTCGGGTCGTTGTAGGACCTGTCGCAAAGGCTGATCGGTGTAGACGTTAATTGGATGTGCGTGGAAGTACGGGCGAAGTTTGTGCGATGTGATCACCAAGACGTACGCCAGTTTCTCTATCATCGAGTAGTTTCTCTCTGCCCCCGTTAATCATTTACTGACATAGTACACTGGTCTCTGGACCCGGTTATCCTCACGAATCAATGCGGCAGTTATGGTATGTGGCGATACTGCTAAGTAAATGTACAACTCCTCATGATCTACCGGCTTTGACAAAACATGAGGTCTCTCCAAATGACTCACCAAAGCCTGGAATGCGCCCTCACAGTCTTGCATCCATTCGAAATTCCTCTTCCCCTTCCTTATCAAATCGAAGAAAGGAATGCATTTATCGGTCGCTCTGGAGATGAAATGAATCAGGGCAGCGACCTTCCCGTTTAAGCTTTGCACTTGCTTAATAGTTATGGGTGCTTGTATATCCTGAATGGCTTGAATCCTCTCTGGATTCACTTCGATTCCTCGCGCATTGACAATAAAGCATAGGAACTTCCCTGATGCAACGCCGAATGAGCACTTCAAAAGATTAATTTTCATGTTATAAAATCGGAGGATATTAAACATCTTTGATAAGTCTCAAATGTGGTCATTTGATTTACATGACTTCACGAGCATATCATCCACATAGACTTCCATCATCCTCTCGATCTAATCTTTGAACATGCGGTTAACTAAACGCTAATAGGTAGCTCTTGCGTTCTTTAATCTGAATGACGTTACTACATAACAATATAATCCAACGTCCGTGACAAAACTAGTGTGCTCCTGATCTAGGACATGCATCGGGATTTGGTTGTACCCCGAGTACGCATCCATAAATGACAACAACTCGTGCCCTGCAGTCGAATCAACTAGCTGGTCAATTCTAGGCAGGGGAAAACTATCCTTAGGGCACGCCTTGTTCAGGTCCGAATAGTCAATACACGTTCTCCACTTCCCATTCGCCTTCTTCACCAGCACGGGGTTAGATATCCATTCGGGGTAGAGGGCATCGCAAATAAACCCGTTGCCTTTAAGCTTATCCACCTCCTCTTTAAGAGCTATGGATCTCCCCGGATCCATTCCTCGTTTCTTCTACTTCAGAAGGACATACTTTGGATCAATATTCAATGCATGGCTCGCAATGGCAGGAAAAATCCCATACATGTCAGAATAAGTCCAAGCGAATACATCCAGATTTGCTCAGAGTAAATCGTTAAGTTCTCTCATCATTGAAGGGTTAAGTTGTGATCCAATCTTCAACACCCGCGATGGGTCGTCGTGGCTAACTAAAATATCAAATGTCAGTTCAGCTGGTGCTGCCTTGGCCTCCTTGGGTTCCTCCTCATCATCCCTCGGATCTATGTCTCTATAGAACCGACCGTGGTGCCCAAGCCAAGGCTGAGGCGCTATTTGTCAATCTTCAGTAACCTAGATGCGGACAGAATTGTCCACACCCTTTCTCTTCTCTTTTCGTTGAGCCTCTCTTAACTCAGCCACATAACAGGCACGGCCAGTTGCCTGATCACCATGCACAACACCCACTCCATTATTGGTCGGAAATTTCAACGTCAAACACTACGGGGCAAGGGCTATTCGAAATTCAGCCAGGGCCGGACGACCCAGAAAAAAATTGTACGGTGAATCAACATCCAAGGCAATGAACGGTAGGATCCGCACCCTCCTACATTCACCTTCTCCTAGCTCAACCAATAACTCGACATACCCTACCACCTCAGTAGCTACACTGTTGAAACCATGTATACGAGCTTTAGATGGTTTCAAATCCTTAGCTTCCATCCTCATTTGATCATAAGCCTTCTTAAAGATGATGTTTACAGAACTTCCACAATCAATCAAAATTCTTCTCACCAGAGCGAGGCTAATCATGGCAGAGATAACCATCAGATTAATAGTAGGAGCCTTCACTCTATCGACATCTCTACTTCTAAATACTATATCATCCATCACCTGCCAACTCCGGTCTGTAGGGCACCAACTATCGTGTTTATAACCAACCTCCCATCGTTCTGAGCGAGCTCCTCAGCTCGGCGTGGAGCTTGCCCTTGATTGGGATCAGATGTTCCATGTCCACCCTCCTATAGATTCTTAACAAACTGCTGCAACTTTTTCTTGCGAATCAATTTCTCAATGGCATCGTGAAGGTGCCTACATTCGTCAGTATTGTGCTTGTAGCATTTATGACACCGACAGTACTCTCGGTTTGCTTTTGTTCCTCAGTCAATTCTTTCGGACATGACTTCCTATACTGGAAAGTGTTACAGGTCAATAGATAGATGTTCTCCAAAGATGCATTCAAGGGTGTATAGTCGTTATATGTAGGAATCCTTGACTTCCACTTTCTCGGCTCCATTTTCCGATCGGGATTTCCTTATCCACTCCTTTTATGTTGACCTGGCTTGTTTTGAACGTTAACCCAAAACTTTCCAGAGCTTTCGCCAGATTGCTTCACTGCGATGTTGTTTTGTACCACTTCTCCGCTTGGCCCTATAGCATTGCTTCTTCTAGACAATCTGGCCTCTTCCTTTCTCATAAATTGGTTTGCCTTTGTATAGAAACACTCCAGCATGGCCGGCGGCTTTCCAGCTAACCTATCAGCGAACTCAGATTCTAGATCAACCCCCCTTATTACAGCCATAATTATGGCGTGGTCATTCGGGTTACTAACTTCAGTGGCAACAACATGAAATCTTTGCAAGTAATCCTTTAGTGATTCCCCCGAAGCCTGGATTACACTAGATAGCGACATGACATCTTTGGGGCGTGTGGCATGAATCCAGAACTGCTCCACGAATCTCATAGCCAGCTCGTCAAATCTTGAGATTGATCGTGGTGGTAACCTCATGAACCACATTGTAGCAATCCTGGATAGAGTTATAGGGAAGCATCTACATTTTGTTTCATCATTCGCTCTTGCCGAGTCCATCAACCATTCATACCTCCTGACGTGCTGTCAGCGGTCAAGCTTCCCTTCATAAGCAGGCATCATAGGCATGTTAAACCTCCTGGGATACTCCGCTTGTAAAATGTTATCGGTAAACGGAGTATGACTCATAGAGACTCCCCAATAATCGTTTGTCAAGCTCTGGTTCTCCCTCATCAGCTGCCTGACCATTGCGGATAAGTCCGAAGTCTAGATAGGTGGTGCCAGGTCAGGCTCCATCCTATATGAATGTTCTGGCCGGTGTCTCCGGGGCATCTCACACTTTCTTGGCCTATTGTCCTCCAGATGTGTATCCTGAGGATTCACCTCATTATCATTCTGGAAAGGTGATTGACCAGCATCCATGCGTGCTCCAGTGTCTAATTTCCCGGTTCCAAGTCGAGTACGACCCCCCAATTGCAGTTGAGGAGCCGTGCCCCTGGTCTAGGGGATCGGTACCAACCCCTAGGGAGGGATCGGCACCGACCCGGTTTGGCAGGCCATGATGGCCTGCCAAACGTTGCTCCATCCCCCCAGCTCGTGTTGTTTCAATCCTACGGTGCCTTCGCTTATGGAGCTCGTCCGATGAGGTTGAGCTATTTGACGCCGAGTATGAAGCGAGACCTCCTTCGATGCTTTGGCGTTGTTGTTGAGCAATCCGGTTCATCAGGTTAGCATTAGCCTAGATTTGCTCATTTAGTTGCCTATAGCTCTCCATCAGCTTCCTCATCAAGTCATTAAATTCAGCTCTAGTAACGGAATCTGTGGGGTTTTGGGCTGCAGTAAGCTCCACATTCGCATTAGCAGGCTAGTTGCTTGGGCCCTCTTGTTGGACACTAGCAGTTTCGTTGGCATCAACATTGTGGGAAGTAGATTTGGTGCGCCTTACCATCTTGAATTCCTTTGCTTAGATCTTGAACAATCTGAATAGTATCTACAAGCTTCTGAAAGTGAACCTGGATCTCCTTTGGGGGATTTTTGCAATCTAGTAGCAACAAAGGCGATCCTATAGCCTGAGAATCGAGTTTCTCAGTAAAAGCACCAAAATGTTTGCAACCAAATTGGTCACAAACACCCGAGAATTGGTTTGAGTAGTGAAATAAATAAAGAAATTAAATGAAAACTGAGGAATAACACTAAATATTCTGGGAAAAATAGCAGAAAGCAAAAGGAACATGATTTATAGTGGTTCGGCGATGATTGCCTACGTCCACTCTAAATACTTCCTTTATTGCTTTTCCACTCAATTAATCACAGTTACAATAAAAAAGAAATAGCTTAAGAACATGTTAGAACAAAAGGAAATTGATTACAAAAATGGCAGAGTTTCACTTATCAACCAAAAAGAGAGCCCCCCAAAAATGGTCCCCTGCCCCTATATTTATAGATGAAGGCAGCCACCAACCTGACTGGCATCTCAAGACCTAGACCCCATGACCATTTGGGCCCACCCATAAGGAAGGCTTAGCCCAATTTATTATGCCGATCATACCGACTTGAGCCATTTCACCATGCCATGCCGATCCCACTATAATATGCCGATCGCTTTCGATGTGTCGATCCATCTCATCACACACTTTACCGATCCATTCAGGTATGCCGACCTGATCCACTCTATATACCATGCTGACACGGTCCATTCCATTTACTATGCCAACCCGATCAAAGCCGTACACTATGCCGACCTGATCCATTATTTCATCCATGTCCACTCTCCATCCAACTGATCTTGCCGAACTCAACACACCATGTACTATGCCGACCCGACTCTTATCATATCATACCAACCCCTTTGGGTTTCATTCAATTTGTCTAACATCTACTCCGGTCCCAAATTCAACCAAAACAAACTTTAAGACCCAAACATCCGGTATTATCCATTTGTCGACCTTATTCACTCTGGGCTGAATGTAACTGCTCAAGCATTATACTCTACTCACGCGGACGTTGTCTCGTGATCATCCTCCCCAACAACAGTCGAGTTTGGGCTTCATGATTAACCTTGTGTAGCCCGACCAATGTACTGTGTAACATGAGTAAAGCATTTTTAGAAGACGACAAAATTATACATGAATAAAAGAAACTAACCTAAGCAATTTTGCAAACAAAGAAATTCCCATTCCTTCCCCCAACCAATAATGAAAATGGGAAACATGAATCCTAACAAAAGGGCAAGGTAAAAAAAATTGGAATGCAAGAGATATTTTTACTAAAAGTGGAGTAAATAATCCTAAGTTTACTTGGGAATTTTCTTGGAAAACTCTCTTGGTTTTTTAATACTCTAATGAACCGGACAATGAAGAACTAAGGTAGTCTTATATGTGCTGGCAAAAACTATTCACCATGTCAAAATTCATCAGATTATATAACATGTAAGAAACCTATTATAACTATTCATTTAGTGATTTTGACTCCTTAATAGTATGTTGATGTTTCAAGTATTTTGATTGGGAGTGTCAAGCTTGCATAGACACTTCATTTAGCTCATATGTTGAACAAACTGATGCTAAAATTAAAATAATGAGATGAAAGAAAGCAAACCAATCAAAACATCCTAACTCTTATGACATTACGATCAATTTGTATTTGTAATTTTGCAGATCATAGTGAGAAATCAGGCACAATGTTAAAAAATAACAAAAACATGGTGAAATGAGAACTAAATGAAATCTTGGCTGATGTAGTCTAATTTGCAGCAATGGTACTAAGGGAAGAATCAATAAGAAACGCAGAAGTTTAGAAAATACCCAAAAGTGGAGGAAATTCGGTATCGAAGGAGCAATTGCCCAATCGATTAGTGGTTAGTGAAGTTGAGGAATCGAAGCACAATAAGTTAAATCTAGTTGGTAAAATCGTTCGGTTACAAACTGCGATGCGATGGAGGAGGTGTAATTTTCAGTAAGGGAATTTAGTGACCAAGCAACGACGAATGGTTGGCATCTATAATGGATCATCGTCGATGATGACATTAATGTTTAATTTGGTTAGGATTTTTTCGCAGCGACGTGAGATGTGAGATGGAACGAACGGAAGTATTGTAGATTACGCAAAAGGGCATTTTTGGAAATCCCAAAAGACACGGTTGAAGATAGTTTACTAAATTCTTATTATTAATAGCAAAGATAAAAGATTTTGAATCCTTAATATATATGAGTTGTCTTCTACCATTTATAAATTAGTAGATTACTTGCATACTCTTTAGATCTTGAGCTTCCTCAAGCTAGAGATGTCATGTGTAATACTATTAATATATTGAATGGACAAGGAAAGATACATGCATGTATTTTTTGAGCTTTCTTTGAGGAACATGCATCAAACTTAGGCTATCGAGAAATGGTGGGTTCAAGTGAATAATCTATCTTGATTTGTTGAGCTTCCTCAAGGTGGAGATGAAACTAGGTCCAAGACCATGGATTAGGAGTTGTATATGATACAACCAATAAGGTGTTATCCATCCTTATGCATGCCTATGATTTGTTGAGCTTCCTTAAGGTTATAACCCAAAGGCATGCGAGTCCTAACATCCACTAGAGAAATCAAAAGATTTCTATGTTTTCTCTTAGGGTTTGGAGAAAACGAAAAGTCTAGTTGGAGATTATTAGATAAATGATATGTAATAGTTAACCTATCGAAGAATGTAAGAACATCTACTATGTATATATTGTCGTAATATACTTAAATTAAATTTGCAGCAAAATGACTAACCTAAGACTATTTTCAAAAAATGATAAGCTCACTGGTCCAAACTATGCCGATTAGGTAAGAACAATTAAGATAGCACTTATATATGAACGTTTCGTCAATAGTATGAACATTTAAAAGGGAAACCCATTGAGGGCGCTGACACCGAGATAGTTAAGTCTTATAACTCTTGGGTAGCTTATGGTGAAATCGCTCAGGCGTTCATGTTGTCTAGTTTAGACAAGCCATTGGAAAGCCAACACGAACGTATGTCTATCCACAAAATCTTCGGAAGCCTCAAAGCTATGTTTGGGGAGTAATCTAGTGTTGCAAGGTATGAGATTGCTATGAAAATTTTCAACACAAAGGTAACTAAGGGTAGTCTCTTTAAGGATTTTGTCTTGACCAAGAAAGGCTATATTGATTCCTGGTTTGCAAAGTCGTTAGTCTAACAACCTTGTTCTTCCAATTTAACACAACATGGTGTGAAACCCCGAAAGCCGAAGATGATGTGTCGTTAAGCTAAGATAATAAGAGTCAAAACAAGATATCAAATATTACTTTACTTCATAGTAATAGATTTAATGTATATACATAGTCAGATACAACCTAATCCAATTCAAGTTTGATCACATACAACATCAACGTCAAGTGATTATTTATATACAAATCCATATACGATAATAATTCCTTAAATCTGCACCATCCAGCATCACTCTATACAACACTTTAGTTTCCATCAACCTAATGTGAAAAAAGGGAAAAACATAGGAAGGGGGTCTAACTATAGTTTGGTGAGTGATGTACGTCTAATCTACAACGTACTCTAGACATTCCTAAATAATACCAAGGTAATTATAGTAACCAATCATACCTTAATCCTATCTCACATGTATACAACAAGTTAGTCAAACAACACAATGATAAATGGATAACATCATGAAATAAGGTCTTAATATAATGGAATCTATCAATTTCACATCTCCAAGAAACATCAATTTCCAAACAACAATATAGGCTTTCACTAAGGGAGCAACCATTTTCCTAAACATCTATTTCCTAAGTCAATAACACTGACACTGAGGGAACAACAATTTCCCTGGAACAACTATTTTCATTTTGAATACTTAAGGAAGAACAATTTCCTTGAAAAATATATTCCCTGAACTATGTGTGCCTCATACACACCCAATATCAAATATCTAACTACCCAACGATCAATGGCATATTATACATCAACAATGGTCGACTATTCATATGCCCGCACGTGTGTATTTGTGTGTGTGTGTGTTACATATATACACATGCATTCATCCACACATATCTCCTAACATTCCATTCAATCAAAATAGAATATCACATCAATACATATGATTCTATGTAAGCATGTCTATTTATATATCACTACTATACATTCATTTAAATCATTCATTCAAACATGGAATTCAAGTAAAATAACATAGCCTAAGTGTTGCTCGAATAACCCAAAAGAACCCCTGCTCAAAACTCCATCGATATGGGCTTGTTTGGTCAAGAAATCCGACCTAAATGGTGCCCAATGGTGCGCCTATAGTGGCCGGCTGAACAGAGCCAGCATGCTCTTGTTGATAGCAATTTTTTTCAGTTTTTTTCTGCTTCCTTCTTACTTATTTTCGATCTGATTCTCAATCCAATTTTTTCAACTGTAGATACGTTTCTCTAATACCTTACTTCCAACTCATCAAAATGTTTAATCGATATTATTTCAAAAATGTTGTATAAATCGGCGTTTTCAAAACTAGTTTTTAGAAAGTAGAAATGTAACTTCTCACATATTTATCTTCAAAATACCTTTAAAAATCATTATAAATCTAAAATTAAATCATAATATAACCTGATATATCATTTGGCACATTATAAATATTTTTATATAATTTTTATACATATTTTATATATTTATTTCTATATAATTCATTTTATAGTTCAAAACCACTATTTTTCCATTTCTCACTAGATCACTCACATAAATCATTTAAAATTAATATAAGAATCATATTTAATCTCCGTGATATATCATATCACCCCAAAGGTCATTTCAAAATAGTGTTTAATGATTTAATATAGTATTTATCATGCATTATGTGTGTGCGTGTGTCTCAAATGCCTGTTTTCCACCATTCTCTTTATTTAAGTCAATATATATGTAATATATA
Source organism: Allium fistulosum (assembly GCA_030737815.1). NCBI lineage: Eukaryota > Viridiplantae > Streptophyta > Magnoliopsida > Asparagales > Amaryllidaceae > Allium > Allium fistulosum. Next base: position 404,270,406 of record CM060908.1, on the reverse strand, counting down.
TACATATAAATTATATTAATTTCAAAAGTATTTCTCTGATTTATATAATTTATCATTTCTAAATTTTATATTATATAAATCCATTCATTTCCTATGAATTTAAACTGATGCTGCCAAACTATCATTTCAACATTCATCGTTAAATCACCAGTTTGATCATTTTCATCCACTTATCTTTTTTTATTATGTAATCAAATTCCCATTTTTATTTTCATATTTATATCATTTAATTACTGTAATATTTCAGTAATAATCCATATTAATCCCAAACTTTAAACCTAAACCATAATGATCGTAGAACTAAGAGTGGTTTACTGGCTATGTGTTAGAAAGATGAAAACCACTCACAATAGTCCAAAAGCCTCCAAATTGCTCACTGTCTGAAATTGGATTTTCCATCAAATCTGTGAATCCATGACTTTAATTGGTGTTAGAGTATAGGCAACAAATCGCTCTTCGATCTAGTACTTGAATTATTAACTTAGTGAAGAATTTGGGAAGAAATTGATTTCTGAATTAAAAGAGGGTTTCTACAGTTTATAAAGAAGAAGAAGAGACAAAGTGTGCATTCAGAAAAGTGGTTTCTAAAAGTTTCAAATTGGATAACTGATCATATATTCATAGAAGGGCGATTGTTAAAATTTATGGAGTCAGCACATTTTAAATTTTCAAAAACGAAAATCACGATATCTCTCACATTCGGACTCCGACTCGGAAAAATGAGCATACATTGCACATCAGAAAAACGAGATAGTTGCAATGACGCTAGTTTCATTTTCAAATTCAAAAGATTGAAACGACGATTTTTCTCTTCGGTCAAAATTATTTAATTTATTTCATTATTTTCTATTATCGAAATAATATGGGTTATTACACTCTCCCCTTAAAAGGAATTTCATCCTCGAAATTACTAACATAACGACCAAGTTACCCAATTCATACCAATTTAACCAAAATCATATCAATACTTATATATCACATAGATGAACAAATAGGAATGCATGATTATGTCCTATTCTCGACTAAATGCAAGAATCAATTTTATAGCTGGCCTCCTACATGTATGCAATATAGATGGCATAAGGACTTAAGCAATAAAACCCTAGTATATCATCATAGATGAAATCTATATATATGCAACTACTTATGTCATATCATAAGTTAAGGGACCCCCTCCTCATTACAGCCCACATGATAGATTTAGAGGAACATATCCCAGGAGCAAGACGAAACTATTGATGGAGGTCTTCTTATTCATGCTCGATCCTGATAAGGCGATTGGATGTTCACAAAATACCATTGATTCTGAGGTAGTGGCCTCGGTTAGTTTTATATCCTATTATATTTTATTTTCCACTGTGAATTAGTTTGATCGACCTTTGATGTGCTCATGTTTATTATAGGTTACCAAATCCAACAATATGTACCCTAATGGACTTAGGTTTTAATTTTTGTTGAAATTATGGCCCATTAAGGTACGGGTTGTTATATTTAGTATCAAAGCCTAAGTTAATCGATCATAGGGATTAGGATACGTTGAAAGTACGTACTTGTATTTTTCTATCTAAGTCTATGTCGAACTCTATAAATTCAAACCACAAAATAAGTTGCGACTATATATCGAAAGGATGGGCAATGCAACTATGAGTTAGAAAATTGTAAGAGTTAAGAACTACGCCCTACCTCGATTACCCTATGAAGCACTATACATAAGGTGTTGAAGAGCATGAGCATGACATATGGAAGTATCCCAATTTCTGAATGGCGTTTGACTTAATTGTTGAGACTTATTTACCTTATGGTTGTGGATTTCAATGGATGGTCGACTGAAGATGCACATTTTATCCAAACAAGCAGGAATTAAGAATTTATATATCACTGACATCTGGAGGCAATTTCTCGCAAGAGAATGTCATCAATCATCTCAGGATGATGAACCGAATTTTTATTGAAGAGAAGTAAATCACATTTCTTAGTCTCACCTAATGTGTGAATACCTTGAAATATTTAAATGAGTTTTCCAAAAGAGGTAAAATAAATGATATGTACACACACACACATAATGTATTTCCAAGTGTCAATTTGGAAACTATTGTTTGGAAAGTAAGAGAGTTCTGAAAAATTATTTTTATAAGAAATATATACACCAATGAATTTGGTTGTATTGAAAATTTATAGTTTAAAATGAAAATTTTGAAATTCTTAAATATACAGTAAAATAAGAATTTGATTTTGGTTTAAGAATTTTTTGGATGAAAAAGAGTTTTCCATTCCGGCAACAAAGTGAAAGAGGGCGTATGTATAGCTTGACGTATTTTCCTGTTTAAACAATTGAAAAGCTTTTAAAAATCTCTCTTAAAGGGGTGGATAAAATAGAAATGACATTTAATTCTGTTGGGGTATGTTGATAGGAAGTGTTGTGTAACCCACCAGCAAATAGGAGGAATATTCCCGTATAAAAATAATATGGGGAATGTTAGCAGGAATATTTTTGGGTTTTCGAAGTTGTTGATGGCAGAAGCAGTACAAGTTAGGAGTACTACAAATAATTAAGGAAAGGGTTCAAAGAACTAGACAATAAGTTAAGGCACCATCATGAAAAGGACAGGGATTTTTTGGATCATGTCAGATCGAAGAAAATAGCATGAAACAATAATAATAATTATTATTATTAATTAACCGGCCCGAATAGGGTCCAGGTTTAGCCTGCACTTGAAATTCGACAATCGATTGGTCCCTAGCGATCGATCGGTAGCCCTAAGGCCAATGATCTGTTAACGGGTTTAGGGCATGACCTGAACATGGAACGCGAATTAATAAGTCATGTCTGTTCAACCACCTTCACCCATCGTTTCCCTCCTCTCCACAACAGCTGAACCCACTACTTCCTCCTTAAAGCAAGGGCATCGCTCCTAATCCCCCTTCCTCACCGACGACGAGCGACGTCGCCTCCCTCTCCATTGCTATACACCCCACACCAGCAGCAGCTTTCCCTCCTAAGCGCTAATTTGTGCATGCCAGATCTAGCCCCACCACCTCTCCAGATCTGAACCCAATCTCCCCTCTCCGACCTGCACTTAGTCTATGACACCACCTCAAACCTTCGGCTCTTTCTCATGCCAACCGGGTCTCACCTTTTAAGAGATCACTTGGCTCGACTGAAGCGACCATAAATTCTCCATTTACTTGGCCTTAGAAAATTCACTTTTCTTTAGGGACGACCAATGAAATTTAGAGATTTTTCCACCTTTGGACTTGGGGAATTGTTCATAGTGGTAGGGTTAGCACCGATCCTCTACCATGACACTTTTGAGTGGGAATGCTACCCACGCTGTATGTGTCTATTTGACATGAATCTGGCATATAAATTTAATAAAGGAGTCTGCAATCTCCAGTCGAAAGTGAATGGGTCAAGATCGATTTGTTTGATGATGATTTTGACAATATTTGGGGGATAGCCATAGAGGAAGCGGATTTGGATGATGTTGAGATGACAGATCCTGAGATTGTGTAGCGGATCTTTTTTAGAGATATCAGTGTTAGGAGGTCAGACAATTTGCGACCTACAACCCGCATCATTGTTTGCATACTTTAGTAGAACATCATTCCAAAGATGGGGAGATTTGATCAGATTTATGTATTGGTGCAATAGGCCACCTATGCCATCATGGGTGGTATGGCTATCAATTGGGCTCATGCTATTATGAACCACTGTATTAATCCTGGAGTTGGTACTCCTCGGAGCTACTTTCCATATTATCATCTCCTCACTCGTATCTTTAGGCAATACAGAGTGAACTTCTTTGGAGAGCCAGTCTAGAAGAAGGTCCCTCCAACATTCGATAGAGCCTCTCTCAGGATGATGGAATCCCTAAGCCACCAGCTGAAGTAGTAGTGCCACTAGCAGGAGGGCAATCTCAGCAGGAGGCGGATAAAGAATAGGGCGCTGAAGGATACCAGAGTCCCGAGCTAGTTGATATCCGGCTGGTCCAGCCAGAGATCTGAGAATTTCGAGCTAAGCAGCAGCGCCAAAGCTGCGAGATTGGGTGCATAGCCACTATGCTATGCCCATTTCGGGGTGGCGACAATGGCTTGAGAGGATCGGTACCATCCTATAGTATGTAGGTACTATTTTCGGTTTAGTAGTGTTGTATTGTCATTTCCCTTCCAACATTTGTCCTTTTCTTTCTTTAGGTTGTTGGGTTGTAACTATTGGTTGTCTCTTGTATAAAAGATGCATACGGTATGTTATGAGATGTGGTACTAATATTTATTTATTAGTTTCTTTTGCTGGTGCAATCTCTTATATATTATTATTCTATTCTATTCATGTATATTCAGTATATTATATGTTGTCATTCCATTGTAAGATCCTATCGATGTCTTGGCTTAGTGTTTTGTTCTGAATTTTACTCCAATGATATGTCTTTTGTGAGTTTCGTGTGTCTACCATTGTTATGCGATGAAAACTTTTTAGGTTTTATGAAGAGTGAATTGTTACAGTTGGTATCAGAGCTTAGGGTCAACACTCAAATAAATAGACCAGTTTGAGTTAATTAATCTGGTAGAAGGAGATACGTAAAGAGAGCATACTTGTATTTTTCTACTATATTATACTGTGTACATCGCTTGTCTTCTGGACTTGATTTGTTTCTACTGCTAGTTGCTAAGTTACCTTCGCCAAGCTATCAGTGTGAGTAGACAGAGTGCATGAGTGAATGCGGACATGCAGTCTGAGATGCCTGATTAGTTCAGAGACTATTTAGCTACTATAAAAGATGACCCACCGTCCGTTAACATTTCTAGCAGATGCAGTTGGCATCAAAAGCGATGTGGCCCTTGGGGCATCAGTATTTTGCTAATCCTAAGGGTGATCTCAAAAAGGATGTAGTAAAAGTAGTGCCTTCGGTTTGTTTATATTATGAACAACTTGATTGGATGAATGTTGGCATTGCATTATTGCTTGAAGGGCGGTGTTAGCATTCCAAGTGAAATTTGCTAAAAGAAAAGTTAATCGTTGCCTTACGAGCCTCACAACTGGGAATGACTAAAATATGGGATATGCTTCAGAGCTTTGTGGGTCGCACCCATTAGGGTATGCCATCACCCTTCTGATCGATATCTATGGATTTGGTATGTGCATGTGAGCTCACGGGAAAAGGTTGCAAGACGACCGTGGTGATGACATATTTGGTACTATCCAGTAAGGGAGTAAGGCAGTTTTGATTTGCAGGGGGTCTATGTAAGGCCCTTAGTACATTTTATCTAGAGGTGTACTGTGATAGGCGGTACACCCAATAGCCTTGTCATTATATGGAATTCATTCTCCAATACGTTCCTTTATTGACTTAGTTGTGCCCAAATTTATTAGAATGTGAGATGCAAGCATTTAAGCTATGTTATATATTTGTTTTCAACCTTAGACATTATTATAATATCAATGGAATTTCTATTTGAAATGGTTTGGTTATCGTACGGTAAAAACCCGTCCATATTACATGTGGCATAGTCTTACAAGACACCTTTATTTCTGAAAGGGTCAATAAATATAACAATCAAACTAATTTGAGTTTCTCATGCTGGTTTACCAGATTGATCTGGGTGTTATTTTCTTATAATACTCAGGTCAGACTCAAGTATTTTTCCAAAGTTGGCTTTGGACGCTTTGGAGCTTCAGGAGACGAGTGGATGTTTTTAAGATGGATTTCCATATTTTTATTTCCAATGTATCTCTTATTTGTATTTACCGGCATTTGTAAGGATGGGCTGTTATAACGGTCTAGGTTGATAATAAGTTAGTTTACTGTGATTATTGTAAAGTTTATTTTTGTAAAGATCATTTGGATATTATATATATTACTCATCAAGTTGTGAAATTATGTTCTACCTTTTCTTTTCTTTCACCCTAATAATATGTCATTCCGACACTCGAATGTTTTACACATGAATACCGTGGATGTATTAGTGTCTACTTTTGAAGGTCGAAATGGTGAGCTGTTACGTTTGGTATCAAAGCTGAAGGTTAAGTTGGAATAACACTTATGGACGGCATGGCCATCAAACCAAGACTGGAATGACACTCCAGCTCGCTTAAGTTTGTCTCCACCTAAGGCTCAAGATAACCAAACTAATACAAACTCTTGGGGTCAAACTGAATTCAAAAATTCATAATCTTCGAAAGAAAAATAATTCTATATATATACATATATATACATATATATATAAATATGTAAACAATAATATATTTTGTACGTTGCTTGATTATAATAATTGTTTATTATGTCGTTTCTATGAAAATATGAAATTAATTAGACAGTATAATTAAAAATATAAATCTGCATTTCTCATACGTCTGTGGAAACATGACAGACGTCTGTCAAATTTTTTGGGAAAATATACCCGTGTGATCTAAGAATTTTGTCACCTTTCCTTAGGTGCTTGAGAAGACTTTCGGCTATTACAGACAGCACTTCATATATATTTTTCTCACCCAACTCTTCATTTTATTACCCAAACCATTTTAATTTTTAACTCCAAATCAAAAACCCTACCTTCCTCAAAACCCTAATTCGTCAAAAATGGCACCCAAAGCAAAGAATCCAGTCGACAAGAGATCAAAGAGAGGCCAATCTTCTTCTTTTTAAACCAGTCTTATCATCGATGCACACATTCAAGAATGGCTTTGCAATAGTCCAATCGCTCATAAAGACTCGAAGATCTAAAGCAAAAGAGACTTTATTCTGGTCCTTTCTACCGACTATGCAAATTTGGAGAATATGGTCTTCAAGAACTCACCATCGCCTCTGGATGTCGTAAGCCAGTTAATTTTGATGAAAAATGAGGTACAAATCGATCAATTTGCCATCTTTCCTTTTTATGCAAATTTATGCAGTATTGATATTTGGACACTTGAAAATGAAGATGGATGGTTATGGACTAGTGTTTATGGACGTGTTTTGAAAATTATTGTAAACAAAATTGGTCGTTTGCTTGATTGTTCCTCTACTTGAATTGATTTAGAGGAAATTCCCGATCATTGAAATTTGCCGTGTGACGAAGTTACACACCAAATATATGAATACAAAATGCCACAATGGAAATTGGTTTATCTACGACTAAAGGCTAGTTGTTAAATCGTATGATAATTAAAACGATAATTCCCCGATTAGGAAGTTATGAGCAAATATATGGAAATGACCACAAAGCCCTATATGTTATATTTGGTGGAATTTAGGTAAATTGGGCTAAATTTTGTTCACGATGAAGCCATAGATATGGATTAAGGATTCTAGAGGCGGTGAGCCCACTTTTACTAGAAAGGCGTGGGGTATCGTAGCTCCAAGATGGAGGTAAATTAAAAGTTTTTGGACTCACCACCGCTTCACGATTATATATGCTTCATACATCATGCTCTTTTACAAGCTCAAGGAGTACCTTCTTATATATCTCATTTCAAAGAAATTCCGGTTAAAGACTGTGGTATAAGATTTTTATCCTTAATGCATCTTCCTAAAAGACCACCTCCAGTCATGTCTCTAGCTCAATGGACTAATCAGCAACAACAACAGATGCATCTGGTTCCTCCACAACAAGCTCAAGCACCTCCTCCTCCATAACAACCCGATTCTACTCACGATACTACCAAATATCATTTCGATTCGGAGATTGATGAAGCCCGCAGTGAACCTAATCAAAATGAATCCATATGAGATTGAATGCTTCAAAATCAAAAATTGATCACGGTCAATCAAAAAGCTTCGGAGAAAAATCAAAAATATTTACAAAATAAAATGGTCGGCTTGGAAAAATCTTTTTCAACATGAATGAATAAAATGGAGAAAACTTTGGAAAAAGTTGTTTCCACTTTGGGCAAAGTTATAAGAAAAGTTCATGGTAGATTATCGTCTAGATCATCCTCGTCTCCTTCTCCAACACCACCTCCTTTAGCACAGACTCCTGTTACCGTCTTCATGGATCATCTTCTTATGGAGGAAGTTCCCACCAAGATAGAGGAAAGACTATTGTATAGAAACAACCAAAAGAAGAACAAGAAGATAGCAATGATATATCTTGGCTTGATCCTTCACTGACATATCAAATGAATCATTCGACATTTTAATGATTGTCTATTCGTGAAGATGAAGAATATAGTCAAGGGCTGGGAAACTATCATTCTAATTTGTCAGCTTACTATGGCTATTCTGATAATTATGGTAATTTCTCCACTTATAATTAGTATGACTATCTGCGATTGTTCTTTGCATTTTTAGATTGTTTATTTTTTTCTCTTGTTTATTCATACTAGTACTACTTTTTTATTTCTATCATAACTATTTCATCACGATTCTTGTGGTTATGTTTTAGTTCAGTTCCATTGTTATTATCTTTTATAATGCCAAATGGGGAGATAAATGTGTATATACATAGGGGAAGAAAACATTCAGGGGGAGCTATCTTTTAATTACTTATTACTAACTATTATATAGTTGTCTTCATTAAATGGGGGAGGATGTTAGAACCACCATTCTACGATTTCAATGAAAACAACTATACAATTACATATACAAGATATATCTTATCATATTATAGATAAATATTAGAAAAAGATCACGGTGCTTAACAAAATCATGGCTCAAAGACAATTGAAGAAAGATGGATCATACTATTTAAAAGTAAGGTCATATTATTGTATTATAGTCATAGATATATGTTGTACGATCTCCTTGAATGATCATAACACACACAATTTCATATCGACAAATTTAGATAACAAACTGCCCAGGTTTTATTATTTAAATAGCAACATACGTCTATCCTTTTACCACAAACATCTGTGACATATTTCGGTTTGTTGTTTTCAGAACTCTTATTGACGTTTGTGGCATAACAACAGACGTCGGAGGGGAGTTTTGGCCTGTAAATATAAAACTACAACCGTTATATTTTAAACAGGCACTTCTCTTTACTTTAAACAAACCTCTTCCTCCTTCAATAGTTGCAATCATTAATCAAAGAGTAATCTTTCAAGAAGTCGTAACATTCCAAATACAATTCTTTGATTCTATATATACTTCAACCGATTGAGATTTTAATTTAACTTTACTACTCTCAAACTTCTATATTCATAATCTCTTGTGCTATCATTGATTTAATATTCTTAATCACTTACAACCAACATCTATATTTTGGTTAAATTATTTCCTACAAATCCAAGCAGCTCACACTCACTATCACTCAAAGGAAATTATAGGAAGAATTGTACTAGTAGTCAATATCTGTGTTGTATTGAACATAAGATTGTCAAAGGAATACTTTTGTGTTAGCCTGTTCCTCCGGGAGAAGTGAGGGTTATTGTTTAGTGAAATACCGGAGGGGAGCTTCGAGACTGGATGGAGGATGAGAGGTCCAAACCAGTATAAAACTATAGTGTGTTCATTTTTATGCTTTGCTTTTTATACTCTATTATATCGCTATATTTAGCTTATATATTGGTATACACTCACATACTAATACGCAAGTCATATTAGATACAATCCACTAGACTTTATGGAGGAGCTTTGTAACAACCCGCTTTTCTGTACAATTCAAGCTGACAATAAACCACACATGTCCAACCTAAATCGAACAGAAAGATGGATAGTTAAGGGAAAGAAAGAAGAAAGAAGAAAGAAGGGAAGAGAAAAGAAACTAAACAAGACATAATCTCAAAATTGCAGCGGAACAATATATAATATAATATCAATGATCTTTACAGAAGAGAAACTGTTATATACACACATCCATCATAGTACAGCAACAATCACAATTTTTAGCCTGGACAGTTATAACATCCTGTCCTCACAATTGCCGATAATTTTCATAACGAAGCAGGGGAAAATAAACATATACATGTATATGCCTTGAAGACCTCCAACTCGTCTCCCGAGCTCCAATGCATTTAAAGCAATCTGTAAATATGCTCGATATGACCCAAGCATTATAATAAAAAAACACCCGAGTCAGTCTGGAAAACCAGCGTGAGAAAAACACACCCGACTGAATTTTAAAGTTATAAAAACCTTTCGAAACAAAGGTATCTCGTAAGACCACGGCGCACATATACACGAACTGGTTTTACCTTACAATAACCAAAACATTTCATATGAAATCCTCTGATATTATAATAGTGTCTAATAATCATAGCCGAAATTGTTACATTAATTAAATTCCAGCATACTAGGTTCTATAACCAAAACTGAAGGCTCGTATTGGGGAATGGATTCCAACTATGAAAGGGTAAGGGTCTACCCACCGAATCTATACATATCTAGATCTAGTGTATGGGAGGCTACAACACATTGCACCTTTGCTACTTAGTACTGACACTACCCCCTTCTCGAGTAGCATCGAATATGATCAACCCTTGGCTACAATCAACAACCATACAATGGGATCCAGAAGCATAAATGAATATCGCTCTAGATTTGGGATGATCATACCCTACTTGGGTGCGACCCACTTAGCCCTGCAGCATGTCCTTGCTTTATCCATTTCTCGGGTGTAAGGCTCGAAGGGGCCATGCTCTTACCATTTATATAGCACTTCCCATTTGGAATGCCAACACTGCCCTCCAAGCAACAATACAATATCAGCATTCATCTATACAAGATGTCTTAACTTTGAATGCCTAAGTTGGATCGAAGTGGTTTTCGGATAACATATCTAATCCTGGACTCTTCGAAACAACATTCGATAGTTTCCGGTAAACTCAACCCTGGTTCTTTAGGAAATAAACAGTAAAAGATAAGATCGAAGGTCACCTCCTAACCGTTAGTGGATTGTCCTAGAAGAATGAAACGAGGTTTACACGCATAGTACAACATCATCGGAGATTATTATGCCACATAATTCACGTGTTTCCCCTAGATATTTCCAAAGTTACATTTGGGTCCAAATTCAATAGTCGTTATTTAACTATTGAATAATAAACATTAAATTAGGGATTTAATTTCATAGGAAAAACCAACATTTGGTTAAGCACCAAGCAACACTAAGCCTCCTTAATTAATCTTTTCATTAACCAAAAATATCTTATAAATACTTGTATCAAAATACTTTTACAAAGATATGTTCACAAACCCTTCTATTTTCAATACTTAGAAAATATCCTTATACTTATCTCATCGGTATAAGTATATTTACCAAACTCTAAGGAAGATCTCCTTTTTAACAAATTCTAAAATCATTTATAAACTCCATTATAAATTTCTATAACCAATTATAAACCATTTATAAATTATTTCTCAAGTCATTTCTAAACCCTTTTAGGAAACCATGAAATTATTTATAAATTCCATTTTAAATCTTCAAACCATTTTATAAGCTTTACTTAGAAAAATCCAAGTCTGTTTACAAAACTATATTCATGAATCTCGAAACCATCATAAATAAATAATTATTATTAACTTTTAACCACTTAAAAATAATAACTAATAATTCAAACCATTATGGATAAAATAATCGTTAATCTTTACCATATAAATAATAATAATAAATTACCAAATTATTAATAATAATCATTATTATAAATTTCAAAACATATTAATAATTTAAATAATTAACCTTTCAAAATCATTTAAATATTTGTAAACAACTTTAAGCAATATTGACATAAATAACCAACTTAAAAATAATATATATTTCCTTGGTAAAAATCCATTCTTAAATTTTAACCTAGTCATTTCCATATTTATAAAACTACATTTAAGAATCTCTTTCCATTTTATAAAAACTTCCTTTCATAAAACTCTTTTATTTATGAATTTCATGTATAAATCTATTTCCTTTATGAATCTCAATTATTCATAAATCCTATTTAAAACATCAAGCACCATCCGTTTTAATGTTACTTCCATATGGATAAATCCCTTTTATCAATTCATTTCTATTATAAAAATATCGTTTAACATTCCAAATTTATCCTCGCCTTCAATTTCCAAAATAGAGTCGACTATTTCTAAAATATCATTACGTTTCTTAAAATAAATCCACCGTTTGATTTATTTCTCCAATTTATTAAACGATAATGGTTTCCTTTAATTTATAAAACCCGTTTATAAATCTATACCTTTTATTATCAAAATACGATTTTGCAAATCTTCACTTCATTTGTAAAATATTAGTTTTATAAATTATCACACTTGCAAAGTATCACATTTATAATTAATCTTTCATATATGTACACACACACATGCACACACATATATATTTATATATATATATATACTTTGTATAAAATGGTTAATAAATATTAATGTCAAAATATTTCTATTTTCCTTTAAACACACCTCTTTATTATAAAAGGCGGACTTATTCCAAGATTTTAAAATTCTTTATTTATAGTTCGGAAATCTCTATTTAATAGTATTTTATGAAACTATTAACTTATGATATCCAAAAATCATACCTTTAATTTTAAAATAAATTACTCCTTAAAATAATTCAAGACTAATTATCTAAAACATTTATAATTTCAAAAATCGTTTGGAATCCCTTTTTAAATCAAATCACTATTTTATAGTATTTTAAAATATCAAAAATGAGGCTCGGTGCTACTAAAGCACTAATTAAGCAAATCATATCAATGTCATTAATATGGCATTCAACAAATCATATATCACTATATATATGAAAATAAAATCAACAGTGTAAGGAATCCCATTGGATCCCTCCAACTTGTCCCTCTGCATCACATACAGTATATAATCAAAAATATAAATCAACCGCTTCGAGGCGGGATTCGTATATAAAGGGTCATCCACTCTTACACGGGAACGTAATAGGGTCTCACCTGCTCCAATAGGCGGAAATATATCCAATCCAACTAATAATATTTAGTAAATTACACAAATAGTCAATAACTATCAATAATAAATATCCAAACATTCAATAAGTAATTTTTTTATCGATTAAAAATATTCCTGGTTAACCGAAAAGGTGAGATTAACTCACATTTATTTTAATAGTCAACAAATCATTCTAGTTCGAATTAAAATTTAATAGTCATTTAATTTTAACCCAAAATTCTCACTAGATCTGAATCCGTCCAATCTAATTCCATAGCGTAGCCTTCGTCGATACGACTGCAATGCAACTTGTCGCATTCAATTTGGACCTCGTACGAGTTAAATATGGATTAATAATCGAATGATATAATTAATTTCAAAATTAAATTTTATTTTAATACCCTAAGCAATCGAAGCCGCGATTTCCCCAACTCCAAATCTAGGTCGTCATCTCCTTCTTCTCCTATGCACGTTTGAACAGCCCGCCTTTTGTTTTTTTTTTTGAACTTCAATCATCAATCGCGACCCAGCCAACCGCCGTCGCTCGCCACCAGCGTCGCTCACAATCGTCGCTCCACCCTCGTGCTAGCACCACGGTGAGACAAAAAATCGCGCTAAACCCAAAAACTGCCATAACTTCGCGCCTTGCCTACCGCCATCATTTGTTATAGCTCGATCCAACGTCCATCCACCATGTCTCCCTTAGCCGAGCATTTTACTAGTTGGAGCCATCGTCTAAAACGCCTTCAATTGGCGTCGATGAACATGGGCGGTTCGATCACCATTGTTTAAACAAAAAAAAGAACGAGAGAAAGAAGAAAAAGGAAAAAAACAGGGGCACGTGGTTTATAACATGAAAATAGGTATGGGCCAACGTGCTTGGGTATGGTCACTAAGGCATGGTTAAAGCATGGTTAATACTATATATATATATATATATATATATATATATATATTATAAAATGTCCCTCTTTTAGACGTCCGAAATTCTCGAACCCCAAATGAGGCATGCCGCCTAGCGTTCTATATGTTATACTCCTATTTTGAATGCAATGGAACTAGTCTCGAGACCTAATTCGATCATATACAGAAGAAAGCTTTTTAAACAAGTTATTAAATTAATTTCTAAAATTATTTTCTACGCGTTTCGAACTTGGATGACCAAACGATACATCCAATCGCCACGAAATTCGTCGGCGTACTATAATATACTATTACGAATCAAATGGAATTGGTTTCGTCCAATTCTGAGACAGTGCCCCCAAAAAGCTATTTTTACACGTTAATTAAAACGAGTAATTTTTGAAATCAGTTAAATCACTTTTAAATCAAATTTAAAAGTTTGCTATCTTCATTCTTGTTCAAATAGAAATTAATTCAACTTTTGAAATCATCTTCATTCATATTAAATTCAAGATTAGATTATTTAAACAATTTCAAATATTAAATTTAACAATTTAATTACCTAATAAATGCTATATTTGAAATTCAAGTTATTTAACTTATAAAAATAACTTTTCAATATTTAAAATCAATTAAATATCTGAAATTCAAATGGTTGAAATTCTGGGTCGTTACAAGCTTGAGCCAGATGAGGAGTCGATAGAGGAGCTTGAGCTGAAAGAAGAGCCGATGGAGGAGCTTGCCATGCAGAATAGGGATGAGCTTATGTCTAAAAACGATGAGGATATCATTTGGGAGATGGGCTGCTAGAGGTGCACCGGGATGAGGAAGAAGAGGAGGACCTAGTAGAGGTGGAAGAGGAACCTAAGGAAGATCTTGATGAGGCATGGATGGGATTAGAGGATTGGCTGGAGCTGATGGGAGGCTAGATTTCTGATGATGTGGAATCCATGGTGTTAGAGGGACCTCCAGTAGAGTACTTGGATGAGGAGAGCCCTCTATGAGGTGTTATGCGTGGTATGTTGGGGTTGTTTTTGGGGTATTAATAGTGTATGCTTATGTATTTGTATTATGTATCATAGTATGTAAGCCCATAGTACGGGTTAAGACATTTTAGGTATTTAGTTGGATCTTGTTGACTGAAACCAAGTAGCATGTCTTGTATTTTATGATATGGTTAATTGATCTCCTTTTGAAATTCTACTTTCTCTAACTATGAAATGTTTTTATGAAGAATTTTAAGATAAATTTTAAAAAGAAATTGGTATAAGTAAGAACTAATAAGAATAAGTACATAAGTTGTATGTAGATCATATCTTCATATGGTTTTTGATCCAAGATTCAAGTACAGGACTTGATGGTGATTCATACCGGTCAAAATTAGGATTTATTAGTCTATTCTTAATGATGAACACTATGAGGGTTCTTGATATTGTATCGATGTTTTCTATCATAGTATATGGCTATGCAAGAAGAACAAAGGTTCATAATCAAGGAGCCTAATCAAAGTCTGTGTTAGGGAAGTCCGGTGAGAAATACTTTTTTGGAGGGAAAGCTTATGTATTCAAGCTAGTGATCGAATCAAATATTGCATACAGATGGTCAATATACATCATACGGGCTTAGGTATATTTGTCTTTAATGTTTTATGGTTTATAAGGAATTGGGTAAATAACTGTTCGATTTATCATGAGGTTGTGTGAATAATTGATCGAGTAGTAAGCTATGGCTGTTGAGCATGAGGTATGCTTAGTAGGTTGTTTACCATCCTTGGGTGATGGGAAGGTTGTAAATTTGAGCAAACTCTAAGTTTGATTTCTAGTCACTTAACATTTTGGGAAATGTTAAGAATTAGTATGACTTGTTTTTGGATTGTTTGTAGGATGAAATTTCAAGGTTGAAATTCTTTTAAAGGGGAAGAATGTAATGATCCGGAATTTTGTTGCTTTGATTTGTGAATATTTGATAAATTTTAAATATTTAATTAAATGGTTTTTATTAGTTAAATAACCCCCTTATAATTACTAATTAATGATAGGAATTTCATTTCTAGATTTTGTTTAAATAAATAAATAGTTCGGTGAAAAATCAAAAATGTGATAGAAATTTGATTTTTGGATTTTTGACTTTTCATCGAATGGAAGTTGTCATAACGTTGTTGCACACATATGCATAGAAATTTACAAATATATAAACATGTCATATATAAGAGGATTAGAAAAAAAGTAAGTGGCTTGAAAATTCAAAAGTAAGAATTATATAAAGTCGGTAAAATTAATAAAATTATTCTTCCTATTTTAAGTGCTTATTTTGTGATGTGATGACTTAGTACAAGGCAGAATAAAGGTTAATGTGTTGTCAAAATTTGAGAGAAGGGTATTGTGATAACCCTGATTTTTGTGAGTAATTTCATGATTTAATTTAGTTTGTATTTGTTTGAAATTACATTGGAAAAAAAATAGGAATAGGAAATTGATTTGCAGATATAAAGTATAAAACATGTACATGTGCACAAGACAGTGTACACATGCACACCGATTTCTGTGTGATAAAAATTTAGCAGGAATCAATAGATAAATTAAAATAACTAATTTAGAAATACATATGCATGAAGATAGAATTTTATCTTTAAATAAAATAGGGTACAAAGAAAATAAAAGACTTAGGTATGCATGTGTTATACATGTATACAGTCAACCAATTTCTGGAAGAAAACAGAAGTTACATAGAAATGGCATGAGTCCTTAAACAAACACTTTATCCATTTCTGGTAATTTCTTTAATTTAGGAAATAAGAAGTCATGGATATAACATGACCCGGGAAAGGATTAAAAGAATGAGGCTTATTTATGAAAATGAAGACAAGGACCACATACCCTCTTATTTTTGAAAGCAGGCTATGTTTTGAATGGGGTAGAACTGACATTGGGTAATTCCATAAACCCTAGAAACAACCAAGATTTGTATAAAAGGCCTAGTATAGTGAGACCATATACATTTTTTCTTCATTAACCTAGAAAAAAAAAATATACAAGACATAAACCAGAGGAAAAAATAGGAGAAGGCAGAAGACTAAAAAGGAGTTCATAAGGCATAGGAAGAAGAAGGATTAATGTGAGTAACCTCACTGAAAACTTTGGCATTAAGTCCTGAACATTGAGGCAGCCTATTTGAACTAATTATTCATTTTCTTTTTACAAGTTATGTCTTATGGTTTGATGACTTTGTTTTGTTAATGATCTGTTTAAGTATAGAACATCTCTGATTTACCCAGAAAAAAATGAGAGTCATGGATTCATGGTTCAAAATGTTTATCTGTGATATGGGTTAGCTTTGAGATGGAGTGATTTCTTTTATAAGTTTTCTTTATAAAAATTGTTTATGAAAATCCCTGGATTCAAGTGGTGGGTATATGGTCTGAAGATAGAAAGAAATATGGGGCTGTAACATTGTGTTGTTGCTTATGTCTCATGTTGATTAAAACAAAAGAAAATGTAGAAGTGCAATGTTGTACATGTGCTGAGCTTCTATGTTTTATGAAATACCCAAATCAAATTTACTTGTGGTTTAGCCAGACCATGAATCTGATTGAACCAGAGGTAAGAAAAGATAACCAGTAAAATACTTAGGACCATATACTTACATCTTGATCCACTGAAACTCATAGTCAAAAAAAAAATAATGTGCTAAGAAACCATATTTATTTTTATGATTAAATGTTTGCTTCTGAGAATATAACTTACCAAACTCTGGATGAATACATGTTGCTTGTATTGTTTCTATTTCTCTGATTAAAAAGTGAGATGCAGAAGGGATTAGCAAAGTTATGAAGAAAAAAAAAGAAATAGTACTTAGCAATTTAACTAAGGACCTGGGATCTTAGGGCTACAAAATATAGCTTGGCAAGGGGAACATTGCAAGCTCACACATGGTATGTTTATACCCAGGGGCCTGAGTGTGCTGGGTTAACAGAGAGATGTCCCAGGCAGTGTGTGTTTAAAAAAGAGAAAGTAGCTAAAGAACCTATTATATTTGATAATGAACTTTAGGAATAGGTTCAGGAGAGGCCTGGGCAAAATCCCTGATGGCCAGTAAAGTTGAAAAGGGCATGATGACTGAATTGATGACTGCTTTTGGTTGGCTTATGATGTTTTTATTGATGAATCTTATGGTTGTTTTCTATGAATTAAGTCATTGTGATCACATCTATATAATCTGGTCAACACTGATATGAATGCACATGCCTCACAAAAACATGTACAAAGAAGATACTGAGTTTCTTATTCATACAAAGCACTGGAATGTAAATGGAATTGAATATGATCATGTTTTCAGTTAGATTATTCATACCAGACAATTAGTCTGACCCTTTTGTGTTTGTGCACCATTGGGTGTCTCATATTTGTATGAGGCAGTTCATGGTGACTATGCAGGTAAATAAGAACATGGTTGAACAGGAATTGGATGAGTTAACTACTTAAAGATTTGGATGCTATGTTTAAAAAGACTTTGCTGAAGTAAATCAAACATTCATGAGGAACTAGATTAAGACCTTTTGTTTAAGTTACTTTGAGAAACCAATGTATTGTTAATTGTTGTTTTGTAGTTGTTGAACTTATATATATCAGCTGAGACTATGTGCTTTGTTTCTACAAGATGTTTTGCTAAGAAAAATGAATGTTAAACTTCAAGAACAGTCAGGCTAATGGTAGAAAATTTGAGAATAAAGAATTTATGGATTGAATGTATATACAAAGAACTAACATAAGAAAATCCATGTATAAGTTAAGAAATAATTTTTAGACACTCTGAGACGTCTGTTAGAAAGATTTAGACGTCTGAGATCAAATTTAGACGTTTGTAATAAATATTTAGATGTCTGAGATCAAATTTAGACGTCTGCCATGAAAAAAATTTAGATGTCTGAATTTAGTTCAAAATGTTTTTCACTCTCTGTTTCAATTTAGACACTCTGAGACGTCTGTTAGAAAGATTTAGACGTCTGAGATCAAATTTAGACGTCTGTAATAAATATTTAGATGTCTGAGATCAAATTTAGACGTCTGCCATGAAAAAATTTAGATGTCTGAATTTAGTTCAAAATGTTTTTCACTCTCTGTTTCAATTTAGACACTCTGAGACGTCTGTTAGAAAGATTTAGACGTCTGAGATCAAATTTAGACGTCTGTAATAAATATTTAGATGTCTGAGATCAAATTTAGACGTCTGCCATGAAAAAATTTAGATGTCTGAATTTAGTTCAAAATGTTTTTCACTCTCTGTTTCAATTTAGACACTCTGAGACGTCTGTTATAAAGGTTTAGACGTCTGAGATCAAATTTAGACGTCTG
Source organism: Allium fistulosum (assembly GCA_030737815.1). Lineage (NCBI taxonomy): Eukaryota > Viridiplantae > Streptophyta > Magnoliopsida > Asparagales > Amaryllidaceae > Allium > Allium fistulosum. The sequence continues at coordinate 404,251,328 of CM060908.1, read as the reverse complement.
TCATAAAAAAAATTTAGACGTCTAAACTGTTGATTATGCCTAATTTGCCTATTGAGGAAAAGAAGTGTTAAGAATTACTAAGTGGCAACTGCATATGATTATGGGATTAATTCCCCTGACCTAAAAATCAAAAGGTAGGGAAAATGAGCTATGTGCTGGTTGAATTGAAATTCAAAATTCAATCAGGATACACTCTTGCTAAACAACACTCTGATCCAAGCAAGAGGGTCACATACATCTTCATATGTATGTGAATATTTTTATTGATGAACTGATATAAATATATTAGTAGAAAAGGAGGATCCTGGATTATTTAGTAAGAAGGCTAAATGACTCTAAGAGATTTATTGATGTAAATAAAAAAAATCCTAGTAAAAATAATTAGGTGAAGTTAGTTAGGGTTATTTCAGGTATGAGCTTAGTATAAGAAGGGTATTTTAGTAATTAACCACTTTTCATTTTCTATAAAAGTAACACCTCTTTTTCATTTTGTTCTTTATGTCATTTTGTTTCATTTTCCAACTTTCTACTCTCTTCTTTCCATTTCTTCATGATCTTCTTCCTCTTTGTTTCCAAAAGAAATTATTTCAAATTTACTCCTTGTCTTCTCAAATTACTTAAACAAGCTTAGAATAATATTGCCAAACCTCTATACACCTTAAAAGTCCAAAATTTTGCATCATTTCTCCAAATAGGACTTGGTCCATAAGCTTCTAGAAGGGGAGAGAGGATTTGCATGAGCTAGGGGGAGGTAAAGGCGTTTCTAAGTGGTCGTGTCGCGTTTCGGTAGTTTGTCGCATTTTGGTAATTTCAAAGTGAGAATCTTATTTTTGATTTAGTTTAAAATTGACAAATTATTGTAATAATGCAGTAGTTACTTGCTTATGTTGTATGTAATATTTCTGTTGCTTGTTTGGTTTGGATTCACGCTTGAAAGCAGATGACATAAATAACCATTTTGTTGCACGGGACAAAAAACAAAGGAAATGGAAGTCTAAGTGTCTTCATAGCGAATAGGTTGCTACGAAAGCACTTCGAAGAATAAAAATACCGATTTTTATTTTGAATTATTACTTGCTAAGTATGATACGATGAAGTGGTTGTGTTTGTGAAAAATGAATGTGGCTTAAGTTATAGTTAACTTACTTATTTTTGGTTTATTTGTGTCGTTGAAATCTCGTGCTCGTTTTACTACTTGTTTTCTAATATGTTCTGAAATGTTTTCCGAACTCGACTTTTGTTTTCAAATCTTTAGCAAAGGTATTAAAGTGGCTTAAATATAGATAGAAATGGGGTTCAAAAGTTATTTGATTTGTAAAAACAAGTTTTAAAAGGTATGGTCTATATAGCGATAGTCGATATGGATGCAGTTTGAAAAATTCAATTTTTGTAAAGTAAAAAAGAGTTATCCAGGCTAGATATTTTGAAAGGTCTTTTCAAATGTATTTTAATTTATTTAAAAAAGGATGTGAAGTTTTAAATATATTTTTAAGAATTTATATATTTATTTAAATAAGAGGTTTAAATTTTAATCGCTTTGTTTCAAAAATCAAGTTTTGTTAAAAAGCGACGATCTTTAAAGAGATGTTTTAAATACAAGTTTCAAACTTGTTTTAAAAGTTACTTAAAGGAGAAAGAAAGCATAGATTACAACACTACTATTGTAATAAACATTTTTGAGAAAGGAAGAGATTATGAACTATAACATTCTTGTTATAGTAAATGGTTTTTGGAAATTTAAGAAAGAAGTCTTGTTAAAAAACACTTTGTTAATATTAAATAAGTATTTACTTTTATAAAAAAGAAGATGTTTTAAATTGATTTGGAATTCATAAATTAGTAAGTTGGTTACTTTTTATAAAGAGGTTAGAAGTGGTTTGAAATTTATTAAAAAGGGCGTTTACGTTATAAAGGAAAAGGTTATATTTTTAAACCAAACTTTAGTTTTAAACAAAGGAATTTTTGGAAAAGGTTTAACTTAATAATTTGAAACCAAAATCTAGAATTGAGTTTCAAAGAAATTTTTAAAGTGATTTTAAGGTCAATGTTTTTAAAACAAGGGATTTCTTCATCAGTGCTATTAAGTAGCAAAACAAATATAATAAAGCAATGCTAAAATGTTGACATGTTTGTGGGAAGTAAGTCACCTTGTATTTAGCACTAAAAGCCGAAGGGTAGACTTTCATCTATCTGTGAGATCTACAACCAGAGTTTCTATGTGAGGGATAAAGAAGTCAAAATGTCATAAATGTGATAAGTATAATAGAGTTAATTTCGATAAATAGGTCATGATTAATTAACTATATGGAAGGTACTTCATCATATACTTAACACCAAATTCTGGGCTATGAAAACTCGTCTCTTTCCCAAGAAGTAAGAATGAATGTTGAAGCAAGGGTTGTTTTCTAACTTATCTGACTTCATTGTTAATCAAGGGATAATACTGTTTGAAATCAAAAAGTGGTGATAAGTATAGGATGTCAAAATTTTCATATGCAAACTATACTTACAACCAGATAGTGGCTTGTCCACTATCAATAACTTGAACAATTTTTACTCTAGAAATATCTAAAAGAAACATAATAATTATATGATATAGTTATCTTTGGTGATGTTATACTATACATATAAACTAGTTGTGTTCTTTTTAGACAAATGATATGGAAATCCATCCACTTAAATGGTTAGGAGGTGATCTCCGCTCTTATGTATTGTCGGTTTATTTCCAAAAGAACCGATGTTGAGTTTACCGAAAACTATCGATTGTTGGTTTGGAGAGATCGGGATCGGATAAGCAGGAGTTATCCGAAAACCACTTTGAAGTGACATAAGCATCTGGATTGAAGACAACTTGAAGATGATGGAATCGAGTACAAAGTTCTTTGAAGTGTAAGGACTACTTGCTACTAATCCCGAAGGTGATTCCAAAAAGGATGTAGTAGAAGTAGTGCCTTCAGTTTGTTCATATCCTGAACAACTTGTATGGATGAATGTTGGCATCGCATTATTGCCTAAATGGCAGTGTTAGCATTCCATGTGGGATTCGCTAAAAGAAAAGGTAATCCTTGCCTCACAAGCCTTACCACTGGGAATGACTAAAACAGGCGGTATGCTTCAGGGCTATGTGGGTCGCACCCATTAGTGTATGGTCATTACCCTTCTAGATCGATATTTATGGATTTGGTATGTGTATGTGAGCTTATGAGAAAAGGTTGCAAGGCGACCAGGATGATGACATATTTGGTACTATCTAGCAAGGGGGTAGGTCGGTCCTGATTTGCAGTGAGTCCATATGAGGCCCTCGGTACATTTTATCTAGAGGTATACTGTGATAGGCGGTACTCCAGTAGCCTTTTCATTATATGGAATCCATTCTCAAGTACGTGCCTTTACGGACTTAGTTGTGCCCAATTGTGTTGGAATTTCAGATGCAAGCATTTCAACTATGTTATATATTTATTTTAAACCTAGACATTATTATAATATCAATGGATTTTCTAGTTTGGAATGGTTTTGGTTATCATAAGGTAAAAACCCCTCCGTGTTTATGTGCGGCGTGGTCTTACGATATACCTTTATTTTTGAATGGGTTTATAAATATAACAATTAATGAGTTTCTCACGCTGGTTTACCAAACTGATATGGTGTTATTTTTCTATAACACCCAGGTCATACCCGAGTATTTTTCCAGGATTAGCTTTGGATGCTTTGGAGCTTCAAAAGACAAGCTAGATGCTTCTAAGGCATATTTTCATATTTTTATTTCTGCTGTATCACTTGTTTTTATTTACCAGCATTTGTAAGGACAGACCGTTATAACTGTCCAGGCTGATAATATGTTAGTTTACTCTAATTACTGTAAAGTTTTTTTGGTAAAGATCATTTGGATATTATATATATTACTTGTCACGATGTGAGATTCTATTTTTTTTCTTTTCTTTCATCCCAACAATTTGTCTTTCCGGTACTCGGATATTCGACACATGAATACTGTAAATGTATTAGTGTCGACTTTTGAAGGTCGAAAAGGCGGGCTATTACAAATTTCCTTTGTGGAAAGAAGTATTTCCAACGTATTAAGATATAAAAATCCTTAAGTATGACTAAAGTAACGTAAGTAGGAACAATAACAAAAGTTGAAAAGGGGAAACCTAAAGTATGTAATATAAAATGGTGTAGAAAACAAACGTTAAACAAAGAAGATATAATTAAACGAACATGGAAGTAATAAGTCTAAATAGACAATTAAAGAGAGATATTAGTTAAAAAGGAAACATAAGATTTCATCCAGTAGTGTTAAACGAAAGGGAAATAACAAATGACACTTAAGTCAACAAACTGGAAATGGATAATAAATGATAGTAAATGACAAGAATAAATAAAAGTAAGTTGTGTAAGATTTATTGAACATCAATGATTGAAAAATTAAAGAATATTATTGACCATTGGATAACGAACATAATATTAAGCACGTATGAATGAATATATATATCTATGAGTGTGTGTCTGTGTGTAGCCTTAAGTGTGTTTATGACGGGTGTGAATTATTATAGTTAATAAATAACTTAAATGGATAAGAATGACACAATCATTAGAATGGTTGGAATGCAAGGTTAGTGGTGTTACACAATAGAAGCCCACTTACCACAAGGGGCTACCAGCAATGGTGTATACATTATACTGATGGGAGACATATCCAATTGTAGGACCCATGGAGTGTTTACGCTTGTGCACAGCTGAAGGAATACCCTAGTAGAAAGTGGAGTTAGCTTCAAAATAAGGAAAGGGGGATATTGCCTTGATTTCAATAGGCAATCTAAAAATCGGATGGTGAGTGAATAACAATGCTATGTCAGTATGTGTTGGTACCAAATTAAGGAGTAGGGGCTGCACAAAGGTCAAGAACGCCATCAATCCTTAGCGATTAATGGGAAAGACAGGGGTTACACTTAATGGGCTACACTTCCTACTTAGTGTACAATCCACTTTTAGTTATGCATTACCACATGTTTGTTTACTAGTTTATTTTTTAGGAGGTAAGGCTAGCTAACCCTTTTAGAGAAGTCTTTCAAATGAATTGGGTAGTCTGTGGAGCCGAGTCCACAGCCGTTGGCATTTAGTCCACCATACTTATAGTTCGTAGAGTTGAATCTACAAACCAGGAAGTATACAAGTCAAAAATCGCCAAAAATGCAAGTTAAAGTATGGCTAAATTATTGAAAATCCGTTATTAGGCACTGTGGGAGTTCCTCTGTATGCGTGGCAACGAGAACGTGATACGGTGACGGTGATGAATCCTAGTGGGGTGCTGATTTAAGGATATCAGTAAGGATAGTATCTTAGTCCAACGGGGAACCATGGTACTTATTTATTTATATATTTATACTAGCTATAGTCTACTACGGGTAGATCTAACGTATTATATGCGTACGTAGAGTCAAGACGAATAATTAAAAATAAAAGACATAACATGTGATAGAAGTCAATCGGCATAAACTAATATTATGTATAAAGTGTATAATTTTCCAATCACCAGAATGTTGTTTTAACCCCCTCTTCATTACAACCTACAGAATAGCTTGGACGGACTGATTCCTTTGGCATGCTCGACACTGACAAGGACACTAGACATTCTAAGTGTCAATTTTGGTCGGTAACTATGTGACTTATTATATTTTATTATTTCGTAGTGAATTATATCGTTAGTGATCTGATATGCACTAATTTATTTTATACGCAGGATACCAAACCAACGATCTGTACATTGGTGACTTTGGTTTTCGATTTAGTGAAAATTCGGGACCACTGAGATGTGGATTATTACATGTTGTGGGGATCGAACCTGGGACACCCAATATACTAGGTGAACTCCTTAAATAGCCTTGCTCTAATACCACTGAAGGAATCTGGTCCATTTCACAATGCGTGAAATTTGTAGATTGTTTGGAATTGTTTGGAATTTAAGGATAGAAACAAACACCAAATTCGGTCTAGATATAATCACGTTAAGGTCTAAAAAGAAAGAGATAAAGGGGGCATCATTGATTGATTCCACCTTCATCTTTTGTAGTTTTTTTATTGATACTACATCTAATAAATTTACAAAAGATGGTATATTCCTACAATACATTTGAAATGACTAAAGCAACAAAATAACATTGTCAATATATACATGTGTATAAATTGAGATTTATATCAACCATGTATATATTCCCTATTTTTATGTATATATCATAACCTCGGTTTAAAAAAATTCAATGAAAAATAAATTTATAAAATATGTTTCTAAAATACAAGCCTTAGCAATATAAAATATAAATATAAATATTTATACACAAACATGCACGTGTGTGTATGCAGTGATTAAGCTAAAATGGTTTCCAACTAATCTAAAACAAACATCCATATTACATTAAACCATACATATTACACAAAGACATCCATATTCGTCAGTATATGTATATGTACATATACATTACACAAAAGTAATTTTTTTAAACAATCAACATATTATAAAATCAAAATTGCATACATCAAATCAAACACAAACATTTAAATCAATTATCTCTATGTTTTAGGATGGCTCAAAATTTCAAACATAAAAATTTATATCATTAAATTGTATAATATGTTTAGAATATTATTTTAAGTAATTTAAAAACATAGATTATTAAGCAAATACTGTAGCAAGGAAGAGGCTTGTTATGCAAAGGCATTGATTGAAATAACTCCAAATAAGCCGCTTCCTTCTAGATTGAAATAACATAGATTATACCTGTTATCGTGCATGTGCCGAACACCTATTTTATAAAGTTTTTAATAAAAGTGGACGGCCACTTTAAAGCCGGCTATCTTTACTAAAAAACATAGATTCATAACCTAAAACATTGTTTTATGCCTATATAGATTTTGGTTTTAATTTATCAAGTACAAAAAATCAAATCATTTAACAATTGTATAAATTGCATAACCAACTCTAGATCAAGGTAAGACAATAATTATATATATATATATAATTATGATGAATATATTACATCTAAGGAAACAAATTAAATTTAGACTATACCTTTCAAATCTAGCCAATTGGTGAGATTTTGATTTGGAGTCCCTCCTTAGATCCTTGAATCTATACCCAACTTTGTAGAAGAAGGATGAACCACATTGTAGGATTTTATTTGATTTACTTCTAGGTAAAAAATGGGAAAATTTTCAGATATGGAAGAATATGGAGATTGGCCATGAGAGAATGAGGAAGGAAAAAGAGAGAGGAAAGAAATCAAATAGGAGAATATCAGAAGATTTGTTTTAATGTAGAGAATTAAACCTTTCCTATTCTCTCTGTTAAATCTTTCCCTTTTAATCTTATTTAATTTTCACTCAACCTAAACATTAACCCTATTTTATCATGTCCAACCATGTATTTTTTATATGGCCCAAAATTTTCAAAAACTCGTTCAAGTAATTATCTCTATTTAAAACTTAGTTTAAAAGTATATTTATACCGTATATCATTATGCACAATTATAATTTCTATATAATCATTCAAATAATTACTGACAACACCATAAACATTAAATAAATTAACAATAATTCACATTTCTCAAATATTATTTAATTTACAACATTTTATAAATTAATTAAATTGTGTGGTTTTTCGAAGAATTCATAAATGTGGATGTGAGACTCGAATGTGTGAATTAAGGTTAGAGATTAATTATGAACAATTAATGTCCATACATCACCTTAGCTGGTGGTGTGACATTTTGGCTAAATTTGTCGCTTATAGAACATTTTAGTAAAATCAAATTTCACATTTTCTTAATAGGTACCTCTAGTAACAATAATTTACGCATGTTCTCTTCATCAAAACTATATCGCTTTAGGATATATGGAATTTGATATGGGCCAAAATTCCAATATTATCTGCATTCAATTTGGTTAATTCGAAAATAAATTCCATGGTTCAATAACAGCATTTATTATTAATCATACTACTACGGCTAGAGATTTTAACTTTAAGTTGACTATAGTTGACCGTGATGCTATCCTCATATGACTTAGGAGACAAATTCTATGTTGAATAGTGCTTCACTCCCAATGCTTCAACTTAGATCTAACTATAGCCACTCATTGGATTGCCATGTCATGATTTAACTATAATCATTGTGGAGTATTCACATTGAAGTTCCATGGTATTCTCAAGTCTAGGGAACCGTGTAGCATCGTCACACTGAGATTTCATATTTGACTTAGTTCTTATCAACCATTAGGAAACTCTCAAACGAGTCATTTCATAGTTATTCAATAAATATAAGTATGTAACCCCTTGGTGCCTCCAGTAACCATGAGTAACACACTCCCCAATATTTGGAGATCATTATGTACTATGGTCTAAGAGGATGAATTGATTTCCTTTTCCTGAAGCATCTTGGTCGGTAATATTTAAAACAAAATGTAATTTCAATTTATGATTGCTTACTCCCAATTGAAACTATTTGCAAATACAATCAAATAACATTTTATTTTAATATTTTTATTATTATATACATTAAATTAATTACTTGATTAATTATACCATAATATAACAATCTATATAAAAGAAAACAAACAACGTTATTATAGACAATATTGGCTACAGAGTTAGATATATGTAACAGGTTACATGATTCTCGTAGGGCATACCACTAACCTTTTCATAATGGAACCTGATATCAACTTTGGTCATATATCAACCTAAGATCTGATACAACATGAAATGATCTCCCTACACCTTTAATACCCAAATTCTCATCTGATGCCAAAGATGGTGTGCTTCATCAGTACCCAGCTAATGTAGAGGGGCAGTCAAGGGTCAAGTAACAATAATCAAAGTCGAACCTATTGTATATCTTATAGAGCATGGACACAATATAATAAGCACATAGATATGAACATGTAAGACAATAATATAACCAAATGAACCAAAATAAATCAGAGTGCAATAGGTTCATCACATTTATACAAAGAAAAAAATAGAAGAGTTTATACATCTTCCAATAAATTCCATAAGGAATTGTCTCTAATAATAAATAAGTACTGATATAACTCCACAGTAATGTACAACAAAATATAGCAGTAATAATTTCAAATATAGATGCATGAAAGCGTAAACCTCCTATCATCATCCGCACAACTCTATGTGATTTTTGATACCTGCTATCTCAATCTACTCACTTAAGAGTACCGAAATGAATATCCAAGATGATAAGAAGCAACGAAATAACCTCGGGTTAGACATAAGCCTAGTACGAGCGATCTATAATCTCGAAATTGATATAAAAGCCAATATAGTAATATAGAAACATATGGTATGGAGAATCATACCCGACTTGTCCCTACATCTAACAAGTTAGCAACATAACACAATATATGCTATATTGTCATCATGTGGGTACACTGCACTAAGTATAATATAGTGTGTTGGGTACCTAACTCAATAGTACTTACATCACATGACATCCATCCCAAAATACATCAATTGTAGCAAACACAACAATCATGGAAAACATAGCAACCAACAACGCAATCTCGCATCACTTACTCAAATGCTACTAGGTATATGATAACTCATGTGACAATCACTAAAATTATCAACCACTCAACCTCGTGATTACATCGGTGCTTGAATAAATACAATCACTAAGGTGTTTCCATCACTAAGGCGAGCAATCCTATCACTAAGGTCCAAGGTGCGCAGGTGAGCATTCTCACGTACCCACTCTACAAGAACATATCATATCCCCAGTTATCCAACGATCACTTTGGCACATGTCCTGTTAGTAGAACACATCGTACGTTCCACTTCACATGTCCGCATTGTCGAGCATGCCTCCTCGGACCATTGCTTGATCCTAAGAACACTTTCCCTTTGAAGCATTCAATCCATAAAACTTACATCGTCTAGTCATTGAAATTCTAAACATTTCTGGCCACTTCCCAAAAATCCCAAAGTTTTCATGCATCAACCCCAAGGGAGGCTCGTGTTTCCTCATATCAAGCCCAACGTAAACCCTCATTTCTTGATGTCAAGTTCGAAGCAAGCCTCGTGTTTCTACCTTCATATCAGATCACTTGGTGGTGGTCATATCTCACCAACCACCCTCCTAAATCTTAGTGATCGATCATGGAAGTGCCCTACATCATACCAAACATCTCTGCAAAAAGTGGGATCGATCGGTGGTGGTCAGACCGATCTATGGTGATCGATCCCTAAACCATACTTAGGTTTTTTTGCATCTTTCTCAAGTTAGCCTAGCATAAATCTATTCAAGCCTCGAGGTAAACACCAACTCTCCCAGCATCATCTTTATTCAATAGTTAGTCTCATTCTTCATTTCTGGACCAATCGGTGGTACCATCTTCCCTTAGTAAACACCTCTAAATCCTAGAGCAAGCATAACACTGGCTTCATATTGTTCTCATGCTCCATCCATGTGTTTTCATCGTGTAATTTTGCATAAAAGCACCTCAAAAATAATTTTCAAGCCCGGTCCATATGGATCGGTACTGGTAGATTGAGACTTTGTCAAAGTTTGGCTAAGTCATTTTCTCAACTTTCTACATCAATGCACATTTAATTCGTAGCTCTAATCTACGTGCAATCTCATTTGCATTGATTCGACTTCAAACACTCTAGATTCAATCCATCAAAATGATTTCATCTCAAATTCGCTATCGGTACACTTTTCATTTAATTCAAACACGCAGCCGTTTAAAAAGGCATCATATCCATATAGTACAATCATCGTAGCAATCAAATCCTAAACTAACATTCATATGACAAATTAAAATGTGGATATACAAATTAAAACTAATTTAAAATCATTTTAATTAATTTATAAATCATATGAAATCAAATCATTCAAGGATCATATTTACAACTTTAAAGAAGGGTCAAAGCACAGTTTCAACATACATAAGTAAGATAAGAGGCTGTGAAATGATAGATCGCTCACCTATCGATGTAAGATCAATTAAAAATATGAAATCAATGTAGATACGAAGTGGACAATAAAAGCATGAATCATAAAGCATCCAAATTAGTAGTCAGTAATTTAGTATGGAGTATTGATAGGAGATGGACTAATAAAGGTTAGGGTAAGTTTTTACGGTGTAGAAAAGTGATCAAGGAATATCTCTACTACCACAATTAGGCATAATTCCCAAAATCATTAGTAGAATTTTGGGCTTAGGCCAATTAACCACTTTTTGCCTGAAAAATGTCAAACATAAAACTACGATATCTCTTAAATCGCAGGGCCAAAAATCTATTATGACCACTCTATGGAAAGATAAACAATTAAATCCTTCATTCAAAAGTGGTTTTAGGACCTAATTCGATTTCTATCAAAAGTTATACCTCTTACAAGTTTTCATGATCGAAATTCCATAAGTAATTCTAAGGGCCAAAATGTTAAAACATGGTAGTACATAAAGTTTTAGACCAATCTAAGAACATTTGATTAAGAAAATATTATTTCTATGATCGTCGATATGTAGAAATATGTTGAGAATGTGGGTCATTACTTTGACTATCACTACTAGATAGCCAAGATGAACCATGCCCATTTGGTTCTAGGAAAAATTCGAAACAAACAAGTACAAAAGAAATATCTGGATGACCACATCACTCATCCCTGCTCTACCTCTGTACGAGTTGATGTACTGTTGAAGATAGGTCAATGGTACATCACTATTATGAATAAGCTCGGGATCACCGTGTGATAAAAAAATGGTGACAACTAAGATGACTCATACAAATCATCGAAAGGGAAATGTCTACCCTTAGGTGCTATGATCTCTATACTAGTAAGTTGTACATTTGAAGTGCTTAGCAGTGTCATAGCGCTGGAGGTGTAAAACAATGTAGTGGAGATATTGAAAAAATAGTGGAGGTGTAGAAAAGTCCATTAAATATAAAACTAAATATTTATAGTTAATTTATTCTCATCCACACATCATTTGTGTAGGAAAAATAAATATTGTTTTTTCTTATATGTTAATACCTCAGTTATTGATTTTGATGACAAAAACTATAACTCCCCTAAAAATTTAATAAGAAATTAAATAACTAAAATAAGACAAAAAATGGAAATTTCTGTAAATGTCAATATTTTATCATGTGCATTGCACCATTGCGTCCGTGATGATTTTCTGATCAATTTTCATATATAAAGCTTTGTAATCGGATTTCAAACGGAAAAGTTATGGACATTTAAAGTTTTCAAGTTTAAAATAATATAAATGAGTTTAAAATTGGAAATTTGAAAATTTAAATTTTGAATTTAATGTGGCTTAACGTTTAATTAAATGTTAAATATAATGTTTAGCGTATACATTAATTAGGTTAATAAATATAAGAAAACTAAAAGAAATCATTCGTTCCTAGAACAATAAACTTATCGACCGCCTAAAAGGCAGCAGTCGATGCTGGAGAGTGACGGTTGAGGAAAACTCTAGGCCATAACGGTTTGGATTTAATTATTTTTAATCCAAGGCTCTTATTCTTTCCTACCTTTATAAATAGAGCCTTAGACTCCTCACTTTTCTTCACAAAATTCTAGGAATAGCAGCGAAGCCCTGCCTGGTTCTTCTCCCTTAAATTTTTCAAAAAACAATTAGGGTTTTTCTATGTAAGAGATTTAGATCCCTAATTATTTAAAATTACAGTTCTATTCCACTCTAAATTTTGATTCTAAATCTAATCTATATACAATCCTCTTATTGTATATTCCAATGGAGAAGTTCTAAAAGAGAATTAGGAGCGATGTTGATCAAATCTAGTCTAAAACTAGGAAATCTTCTGTGAGTGGAATTTGAATTTTTCCTGCTTAGTAATTGGATAGTATTTATTTGGATTTGATATATGCCTTGGGAAAGTCTGTAAACGCAAATTCTAAACAATAAAACCCCAAGAATTTCCCAAGTAAAATGTCAGTCTTTGAATATGTCAGAATACAATTGTTTTATATTAATATATTAGAATCAAATCCGTTGTTTGGAGTTAGATAATTTATAATTTATTCAACTTTACTCTTTTTAATCTTCGCATTAAAGGATTCTAAACATAAATAAATTGGAAATGGTGTGCAAGGTATGAATTTGGCTATTTATAGTTTGCAACGCCTATTTCTCTAAATTAAACAAATGTGAATCCCTTTCTCACTCCAAAATTGTATGTGTAAAAGTTGAACGGAATATAAAAGATCTAAATTGTAGTACCTATTTCTCTGAAATAGAAAGAGTAATTCTAATATATTAATATGAGACAAGTTTGGTGATATTCCATTCTTATACAAGTGTAGTTTTGTTGGCTATGGATATTAGCTTTTCTTGTTTGGAATTTGGAGATTTATATGAGTTTGACATTTTAATTAATTTAATAAGTGAATTGTTGCGCATATGATTAGGAATAAATACACACACATACACACATATGTGTGTGTCTGTGTGTGTATGTATTATTAACATATTGATAATAACGTATTGAATGTATTGGATATAATTAATAGGTTAGCAAATGGTATTAAATTCTCTAGAAAGAAATAAATGATAATTATGGAAATTAATCCATGATTAAATGCGTAATAAGGAGTCTCTCCCTTATATGGCCTTAAGTTTTAATTGCAGAAAGATATATATGCTTAGCATATATATGATAGTATTTTAAAGGAAAGGAAGTGTGACTAAGTTATAGGGATGCATGGATAGTCTAAAGTGCACAGAAGCCTGCCCAATTAAATTAGGCTATATTAGTGTAACTTTAGGGACTAATATGGGACATAGACTATAATAAATAGCCTCAGTGGAGGATATGTTAGTCCTAATTCTGTAGGGTAAGTCTTCCCAATAAATCTGGCTACCGATGACTATGAATAGTCAGACTAGTCTAAATGTCACGGTTTGGGTTGTGGGTCATAATCACGCTATTGATATAGTAGGAGGAATCATTAGAGGGCTTCGCTTTGGGTTTAGAGTTATTAAGTGACTATTGTATGGTCCACCTCTTTCCAATATAAGAAGTATTAAGTAACCTAATGTGATTTATTATCATGTTAGTTAGGGAGAACCATGGAGGGACCCACCTTGAGTTAGGTATTCAATGACTGGGACCTGCCTATTTTATAGGTATTAAATGGTCAAAGTCTGCCTAATTTTAAATAAAAATGTATTAAGTATTTTAGGTGCTTCCTCTTGCATCGTAAATGATAATTGCACTAGAGTTTTGTAGTTGTACTGGAAAAGCCTTTGGGCTTACAGTTGAAGTTATTTATATGGTATAATTTTGAGTACGTAAGACATATTACTTATCTAGATGATACTGCCCAAGTATTATTATGGTAAAACTTGAGATTTCTTTTACCAGACTTTGTTGTTCTGATCCCCCCCCCCTCATTACAATACACTGGTTAGGGGATATAAGCTGATTTGGGAGACGAAGGTGGGGTGAAGACTATGGCCGTCATCTATCTTTTATTGCTTTTTAAATTATTTCCATGTACCTAGTTTCAGATTATTATGTTGTTGTTGTTTTGAGACATTGTACTATAGAGGTTTTGATGATACATTGTGAGATTCTAATGATACTGTTATGTTTTCAAATAATTTTGTTTATGCAATTGGTACATGTTTTAATATTATATTTTATCCATTCGGCTATGAGATCCTTAAAGTATAGATAGATAGCTCTGCATACTATGCATTGGTTAAAATTTATCAACCAACGGCTAGTCTTGGAATGGTCTAAGTTTCGATGAGCCTTTTCTGGGTTAGAATTTAGGCCTATTTTTGGGCATGTTGTTACATTTGGCGTCAGAGTTTAGGTTGCCTGATCAAAGAGAAATAAGTATATGTATGAGTGCATAAAGTATTTTCAAAAACCTTTATATATTCATGTGTGTATATATCCTTTAAAGAATATACGCAAACACACTAGGCAAATCTTTATTTCAGCAACTGATACTATTTTGGATACTATCACTAAACAAGTGTAAACCTACAGATGGTTGATATGGCTGAAAACTCGAAATATAGGAACTCATCCCTTCAAGAAATACCCAACATTCAAGGCATGCCTGAGTGGTTTAAGCAGCACCTGAGGCATGTAGGAGAGATTCTTATTGCACAGCAAGCTGCTCCCACAGCACCATCTGTTCCACCTGTAGAAGCAACACCCCAACCTTTAGACTTCCCCAAACTATGCAAGGACTTCCAAAATATGGGCGGGCGAGTGTATATCGGAGTCAAGGGCTTACTTGAGACAAAGGCTTGGATCAGTGACTGTGACCGCATATTTCGGGAGCTTGGTTGGAAAGACCAGACCAAGAGGAGGGTTGTTTCATGGCATCTTAAGAAGGATGCACTAGATTGGTGGATTATTATTGTTGAAGAAAATGCCAAATAAATATCTCCAACTGCAGACTTACTTCCGCACTAGACATGAACCTTGACTCAAAGTGAGTCCTAAACCTAGCTCAAGTGATCTCCTTAGGGAGACTCCACTATAAAGGAGTACATCGATAAATTCATGGAGTTGGCAAAGTTTGGGTTGAGCTTGATCGACATCCCTATGAAGAAGGGAATGAAATTTGTCAAAGGTATGAATTCACTACTTAGAGAATTGCTTTTGGCTTAGATTCCCATGGGACCTACTTATGAAGTGATTGTTAAGGCGACCTTACTACAAACTGCTGGCAGTGAGGGGAAAGAAAAGGTTGAATCGACACAATAGCAAGGAGGAGCCAAGAAGGGAGGATATGGGGAGAACAAGAAGGCTAAGGGAAAGATGAAGAAAGAGGGAATAATTTTTCGAAGATGTCAGAAAAAGGGACACATTGCTAAAGACCGTAGAGTGAGCTTGATAAAGGGAAATTCAAAGGGAAATGCTACCACTGCTTTGAGGAGGGGCACTATAAGAATCGGTGTCTGAAGCTAGCAAAAGAACGATAGAGTGGGCAAGCTTATGCTATTAAAGTAGTTCCTCTCTCGAGTAGACCACCTCTTAGAGACCAAGGAAAGGCTGTAATGAATGGTACAATTATTATTTCTGGGAATAATATTCATACCTTGTTTGACTCGGGAACATCCCATTCATTCATTACCGAAAGATTAGCTAAATCCTTGAACCTAAAAACCCAATTTGTCACCAACCCAATAGGCATATCAAATCATATTGGGGGGTCGATATATCTTTTCTTAATTCGTAAAGACCTAGTTGTGGATATATATAATGTTGATTTGACATGTAATGAATACGTTCTTGGCTTTGAGGGGTATGGACTAAACTTAGGGATGGATTGGTTAGCTTACCACGAGGCCGTCTTAGATTGTGAGAGGAGGATCGTATGGTTAAGGAGTTGTAAGGAGCGAGATATTGATGTTCCCTGTTCACCCTAAACTTATTTGACTTGAGTTATCTATACTCTCTTAGCATGTCACAAAATAAACTCTATTATATGCCCATAGTTTGAGACTTGGGGACGTTTTTGAAAAAGTCTCCGATCTCCCACCTCGTAGGGAGATCGAGTTCAGAATTTATTTAGAGGACGCTAGACCTTCGCACTACAACTGAGGCATGTGGCTCCCAAAGAAAGGCGAGAGTTAGACAAGAAAATTTCAAAGCTATTGTAGAAAGGATTTATACACTGTAGTATTTTAGAGTGGGGAGCACCGGTTGTTTTTGCCAACAAGGTGGATGGCTCATTAAGACTCTGCATCGGTTATCGAGCGCTGAATAAGTTGACTAAAAGGAATAGGTATCCTCTGTCTAGGATAGATGACTTGTTCGATCAGCTTATCATGCCAAAGTATTTTCCCAATTGGACTTGGCCATCTGATTCCATCAGTTAAGGGTAGCTGAAGATAGCAAAGCGAAGACTGCCTTTGGCACACCAAATGGATTGTTAGAATTGGTGGTGATGCCTTTTGGTTTGACTAACACCTCCGTCTAATTTATGGATTTGATGAGTAGAGTTTTAAGGGGACATATGAACAAGTTTGCAGTGGTATTTGCATATGATATTCTAATATTCTTTAAGACTAAAGGTGAGCATGAGAAACACCCATGGAAAGTATTAGAGATCTTGAGAAGACACCAACCAAAGGCCAAATTCTCTAAGTGTCATTTTTGGCGAAAGGAGGTGAAGTTTCTAGGTCACATTGTTTCTAAAAAAGGATTTTCTATTGATCCTGCTACAGTGGAGGCTGTTCAAGATTGGAAGATTTCGAGGAATGCTATAGAGGTTTGGAGTTTCCTTGGTCTGGCTGGATACTATCAAAAAGTTCATCAAAGACTTTACAAAGGTAGCAGAACCATTAACTTGCCTAACCAAGAAGAACCTTACCTTTGCATAGGACGAAAAATGTAATGGCCGATATTTTCGACCCTCAGAAATTGACACTAATACATCCTCGATATTCACATGCCGCAAATCCAAGTGTCGTAAACCCGATCGTTAAGGGCATAAAAGAAAATAAAGACATAATAGAATCACACGCGGATGGAATAACATATATTATTTCAACATATAATCTTTATGATGGAAATTTTAAATACATTTATCAGAGTTAAATATAGACAGTTATAAATATATGTCCTTAAAAATGTAGGATACAATAATACACGAGTGTGATAAAAACATATAACAATCTTTAGAAGAATCTTCTAACTCCACGCTCCAAACTCTTCCAGGTTTCTTCTAACTAAACCTGACTACTAGGCTGCTTGGGAAAATTAGGGCACCTAGAGTTTATGGGAAAGGAAAATAAACTCCGAGTCAGTCATAGGACTAGTGTGTGAAACTCAAAATACAGATATTTTAAAACAAATGGTATCTCATAAGACTACACCGCACATAAACACAAAATGGGTTTTTATCTTATGATAACCAAAAAATTTGCTATATAAAACCATTTGATATTATTTTTAATGACATTCATTTTAAAATATTTGCAAGTAAACTTATTAATCCTAGCCGAAATTGTTACCATTATTAAATTCCGGAATATGTTAGGCTCTACAAACAAAAATCTTACAAGGCTCGTTCATAGGATGCATTCCATACAATGGCAGGTAAGGGACTACCTTCTGCATGGTACATCTCCAGAGGAATGTACCGTGGGTCGATGTCTTCAAAACTGCTGCACCTAGCAAGACTGGACTACCCACAGACTCGCCCGGTGGTGGATAGAATCGAATATGACATCACCCCGATCGTTACTGACCTAACCATAGCCATAGCATACACAACATACTCGACATATAAAGAGTAATCTAAAAGGGTGATGACCGTACCCTTAAGGGCGCGACCCACATAGCCTTACGACATGCTCTGTTTAAGCGATTACCGTTTGATGAGGATTGAGGTAGCGATTACCTTTCATATAGCACATTTCCACTTTGAATGCCACATTGCCATTCCTTACTCACACAACTAATTTCCACAAACGTATAACTTCTGAGCTCGTATGTCTTAGGAAATGGTGTTAAGCTAAGAGAAGTTGCCTTCTCTGTCACCAAACAGATGATACATTCATAGAGATCAATCAATGTGATTAGAAATGCAACGTCAGACAATCGTACATACAAGTTGTCCAAGAATAGAACAAACTGAAGGCATCTCCTACCACATCCTATCGGAGATTACCCCTAGGATTAGTAGTGGGAAGTCCTTGCTTCGAAGATCGTAGAATGAAGGGACCACTGCTATTTATTTACCTTGGAAGCTACTCCAAAATTATCAACAAGCAGTCCTTCCATTATGAAGATCTCCGCTTTCAACTTCATTGTCTTTAACATGTCTTCATTTTCGAACTCGTAAATTGGTTTGAAGTAGTTTTTGGATAAGAATCACTCAAATCTGATCACGGTTCCTTCGAACCAATCATCGATGAAAAGGATGTTTAGTAAATAGGGAATTAATCTTTGATTGATTAATTTCCTTTTTATCAAAATATCTTCTGGAGATATATATCTTTAAAACGTTCTTTTCGGTATATACGGAATCATTAAACCTCTCTTTTTAACTTTGGAATTACCAAATCATTTTCATAAATCATTTTAGAAAACCTTATTGAGTAAATAGGATCATGGAAATTATACTAATTTTACTCAATATCAATTTTCGGATTCAAGCTTTACTATCCATCGAATAACGATGAGATCACCTTTTAAATTCTTACGGATAGTATGGATTCCCTCCTCGGAATTTAATACCAAGTATAAGAAGATAATTTCTATGCAATCCAAGTTGTTTGAATTTTGGAAAATTATATCTTTTCTACTTTGGGAAATTTTGATCCTAGTAAATCAAATTTACTATCCCCTCCATCGGGCCAGTCCAGGTACCCAAGGTGGGCATGCAACTAGTTTCCCAAACCCAAGCCTAGTGACTACTTCTTTATCACCCAAAAGACGGTCAGATTATTTGATCGACTCTAAATTTTTAACATACTTAATTACTTTTAATTAATTTAGAGCATTCGGGCTTTCCCTTCTATCTGTTCCATTCCTCGGTCGGATTTTCTATGACACTCACAAATGGAACAAACGTACTAGTCGTTTCCGCATGCTCATTTTCAAACCTCCTAATCATCTTTAAAATTACTTAATTATTTATTTGAAAAGGCTCATGAAGTGTAACGACCCAAAATTTTCAATCACGAAAATTCCGGATAGTTAGGAAAAGAAGAAAAGAGATAGAAGAAGAAACAAAAAACAAGTCATAGAATCTCACATTCGCAACGGATGAAATATAATATCAAATAATAACAGTTATACAAAAGAATACTATATTTGTCAATTACATTTTAATACATCAGAGTTACACACATACACAAACACTAGACATATACAAATCAACATATCTCAGATAAACAGAAATATATCACAGCGGAAAGACTCCCTACGTTCCTACCACCCAGCTCGCCTCCCGAGCTCCAGAACGTCCTTACATGAAAATCTGCAATACTCGGTCTGACCCGAGCATTACATCAAAGTAACACCCGGGTCAGGCTGGAAACCAGCGTGAGTAAACCCATATAATTTGAAATACTAAGTGCAAACCATAAAAGAAAAACCCGGGGTAACCCATACTTCACTACGAGTTCATTACTTGTTATGCTCAATACTTACTTCACATATCGATCTATAAAGAATCGAAGTGGTTTCGGGTATTAACTAATACCCGACTTCTGTCTCTTCGAATCCAATGTCATCTTAACCCAAGTTATTCAAATGAAATACAATTCAAACTTTAAATACAGGATGTCAATGTTTTAACCCAAACATATTATATCACATAGCATTCCATATCACATACCAGAGATATCAACTAATCTAAGGCATACAATATCATTCAATCATTCATAGCAAGATTAATCAACCATACCATCTCTAATTAATTTAATTAACCACAAATGAATTAAATTAATTACTTCAATTACTTTTAAACCTTGCTTATTAATTACAAACCAATTAATTAATCATCCAAAAAATTTCCATTTTAATTAATCATCCTTGATTAATTATACTTTAATTACATTAAGTAATTAGCCTTTAATTAATTTCACGAATTAATTATCCTTAACCATTTTCAGTAATTATCCTTAATTAATCACTTAAATTAATTATCTTATAATCACTTATATTGATTAATTATCCTTTAATTAATCACACTCATTAATTAACTAACCCTTAATAAGTTTCCTTAATTAATCAAGCCTTTAATTACTTACTTTAAGTAATTATCCTTTAATAAATCACATTTAGTAATTGTCTATTAATTACCCACCTTAACTAATGACATTAAGTAATTATTTCTATAATTACGTCATTAGGTATTTGTCATTAATTAATTTCATTAAGTGATTTACTCTAAATAATTAATCATCTTTTAATTATCTTCCTTAATTAATCAATCCTTGGTTAATTAACTTTAATAACTTTCCTTAATAAATTAATTAATCGTTAATTAATAATCCACATAAAATTTAATCCTTTTGAGTAATTAATCATTTAATCGCTTTTATTAAGTAATAATTTCTTAAATAATTAATCTTTAATTACTTATACTAATTTCTTACAATTAATCAATCACTTTGATTAATTACAAATTAATCAACTTTCATAAATTTAAGATAAACTATTATCTTAATTAATTACTTAATAACATTATTAAATTATATTAAAAGCTCTAGAGATTTATTTTAACAATTAACCTAATATAATTATTTTAAACAAACGTTTAAAATATTTGACTTTAACATTTAAACCTTAATTCTTTAATTAATTAATTATTCTCTAATTAATTAATTAACCCTTTATTTAATTATATTAATTACCCCTTTAAATCTTTGAAAACCTTTCAAAGTTGTTTAATAAATTTTAATACATAATCATTTTTGAAATCCCACTTATGCTACCTTTTAAAACTTATCTACTTTATATATATTTTAAAACTTGTTAAACATTCATTTTTGAAAAAAATTATTTTCATAACTTAAAAGCTTGTTTACTTTGCTTGGAATTTGAAAACATTTGCAACATTCAAATTCTTTGATTTTAATCTTGGAATATTTTTAACAAAAATTTGAACCCTGATTTAAACGATAAAAACTCAACCCAAAACATCAGAAACCCTGAGACACTCACGAGTATCTCCTACTTCTACATCGAGTTGCACACGAGAAAATTCCAGAAATTCACGAGCCCAAACTCTTCATTCCCAAACCATCGTTTAACTTCAAATCAAACGTGCACGTGCACGTTGGCCTGACCGACGCCTCGCCGGGGCTACCCACCAGTCATTGATGACCTCGCCGACCCACTCGAGCTCCAGATCCGACCATCTCTTCCTCAATCCAAAATCGAGTCAATGACCCAAACCTAAAACTTACCTCGACCAGAAAACTTCCCCTTGACCATCGCCTCCGACCTCAGGAACACTCGCCGACCAGCCTGAAAACACGACATACTCTGATGCATCATTTCCCCTTACCGCGGTTAAGCCCAGTGCACCACCGTCGCCACGCAAAGGTCAGCAAGCATAACAACCAAAACGAAACGCCGAACCCTAATTCGCCTCGAACCGGCCACCACGACCATCAGTAAAACCTTCAACAATTTTTCCATAGATTCTCGACACTCCGGCCACCTGTAGGCCAATTCCCGAACTCCATAACATCATTGATCGCCGTCGAATACTAAAATACCCAATACTGATCAACTCAGATTATCTCATCCATTACAATCCTAAAAATCTAAAATTAATCACCAAAATTAATAATTTCAAACACGAATCTGCCTATATAATCAAAACAAATTTTCCAGATGTTTAAATTTTGACCAGTCTTGATTTTCTCTGTAGTTTATCACTTTTGGAGAAATTTCCTTAATATAAATTCTTGATAATATTTTTATAAACAAGATTACACATCCATAATCATATTCTATTTAGGGATCGAGACCTAAAACTGAATGTATAAGGTGGAGTTGAATTTATTTTGGGAGAATTTGAACCTTTAGAGTTAACAGAGTCACATAAATATAACATATACCCAGCCACATCATATACATACATGCATTCATATTCATGAACATATGCACCCATTTTCAACAAAATTTCATCATAACATCTAAGCAAAAGGAACTGTTTTAAATAAGTGTTTACTCACTTGGAAATGTTAACAGAGAAAGCCATGAAGTTTTCCTTGCTTTGATCTGAACTGTTATTTGAACTGAAGCTTGAATCTTTGGCCTGATACTTGATGTTGAATTTGAATCTAATACTTGATGTCTACTCACCTTGATTTGTTTTTGAATAGAGGACCTGGGTTTGAAAAGCTACTAGCTTGCTTCTGATCTGGTTTTGATCATCTTTTGTCTAGTTGTTAAGTTTGGTTTTGGGTTTTCAAGTTATAAAAATGCAGTGATGATTTTATCTTTGTTTAACTTGCTTAGTTTCGAATGGAAGAAAAAATGAAGATAGAGTGGAGATATATATATATAGGAAAGTGTACTGCATTCTATTTGGTTGTATAAAGCAAGCTACCCCTTTATTATTATTATTATTATATATATTTATCTTTTGCATTTCTTCGGTCTGAAGTTTTGTGACCTAACATGAATTGATTAATTGTTTTTTTTGTGCTACATTAATTGCTATGTCCCCTCTTTTGTTTACATACATACTTGTGTATGTTTTCATTTTATTCACATAGACATTTTTACTTTTCCATGTTTACCTTTTATTTGATATATTTAGATATATACATGCTTAACATCTATGTATAAATACTTATTTTTATTTTCATTTTCTTCCATAAGCATTGCCTTTACAACATATATAAACATATTTATGCATACAATACTTTAATGGTCATCTATCTATTTATATATGTTGTAGTCATCATTTTTATTCTTTGCATTTATATACTTCTATATGCTATCATAAGGCTTATATATATATATTTTTTATTCCCTATAAGATTTATCATATCCAGACGTTTTTATGAGTCAATATTTATTATAGTTTTTGAATCAACTTATATATATCCTGATATTTTTAATTATCAATTAATTACCTGATTACAGCCGTCAGAAAACCTAGGTCATCACATTCCTCCCCTATACAATGAATCGGACAGGTTTCAAAGATTGCTCAGAGGTCGATCCCCGCCGGGACTGCGGTGCCCCGGACCCCCGCCGGCGCTGCGCCCGGACCCGCTTCTCGGCTCGCCTTCGGCTCGGCACTCGGCTCGCCTTCGGCTCGGCACTCAGCTCGTCATATATTTGTCAGTGTCGGTGTCTGTATAAATTGAAACTACATATGTAATGAGTGAACTGAGTGATGTAGTGAGGAATATCTGTATATGTGAATATCAGTGTTATTTATCATTGAATTGTAAAATAGTGGAGTCGGGAGTTTGTACTATTTTAAATGTTGAAATAAAATATTTATTTAAATAAATTACTGTTTGAATATCAAATTCTGTGCAATAGCATTTTATTAAATAAATATTTATTTCTATTAAAAAATCAAATATGCTCTACATTGTGGGCCCCACAAATTCAGAAAATTAATATCTATAGCAACATTTTTGAATGTTGCTACATGCACCTATGGATGTTGCTATAGACCCAAATAGGATTCTATTGCAACAATATTTCTTATGTTGCCTTAGATAGTCAAAATGTTGCCTTTGAGGTCTGCGGCAACGCGGCAAAATGCAACACCGAGAAAGTGTTGCCTTTGCCCTTTTTTAGCCTTCAGCAACATTTTTTGGCACATCCTGCATCACTTCTTTGGTGTTGCAGTATGCAATCTATGGCGTAGTGTATATATATATATATATTACTTATTTTCTTATTTTATAACCAATTATTGCTATATATATAATATAAGCTTTTATAAAAATCTTTCATTAAAACCATTTTTAAAATCTTTATATAAGAAAATAACAAGTACGCTCTCATATATATATATATATATATATATATATATATATACTCAACTCATCCTAGGGTACCGCTGACCCTATCCTTGATGAGTAAACCCACCAGAGCCAAAGTTCTCGCTTAACCTGGCTCTGATACCAAATGTAACAACCCGAAATTTTCGATCAAGAAAATTCCGGATAGTTAGGAAAAGAAGAAAAGAGATAGAAGAAGAAACAGAAAAAAAGTCATAGAATCTCACATTCGCAGCGGATGAAATATAATATCAAATAATAACAGTTATACAAAAGAATACTATATCTGTCAATTACATTTTAATACATCAAAGTTACACACATACACAAACACTGGACATATAAAAATCAACATATCTCAGATAAACAAAAATATATCACAGCGGAAACACTCCATACGTTCCTGCCACCCAGCTCGCCTCCTGAGCTCCAGAACGTCCTTACCTGAAAATCTTCAATACTCGGTCTGACCCGAGCATTACATCAAAGTAACACCCGGGTCAGGCTGGAAACCAGCGTGAGTAAACCCATATAATTTGAAATACTAAGTGCAAACCATAAAAGAAAAATCCAGGGTAACCCATACTTCACTACGAGTTCATTACTTGTTATGCACAATACTTACTTCACATATCGATCTATAAAGAATCGAAGTGGTTTCGGGTATTAACTAATACCCGACTCCTGTCTCTTAGAATCCAATGTCATCTTAACCTAAGTTATTCAAATGAAATACAATTCAAACTTTAAATACAGGATGTCACTATTTTAACCCAAACATATTATATCACATAGCATTCCACATCACATACCAGAGATATCAACTAATCTAAGGCATACAATATCATTCAATCATTCATAGCAAGATTAATCAACCATACCATCTCTAATTAATTTAATTAACCACAAATGAATTAAATTAATTACTTCAATTACTTTTAAACCTTGCTTATTAATTACAAACTAATTAATTAATCATCCAAAAAAATTCCATTTTAATTAATCATCCTTGATTAATTATACTTTAATTACATTAAGTAATTAGCCTTTAATTAATTTCACGAATTAATTATCCTTAACCATTTTCAGTAATTATCCTTAATTAATCACTTAAATTAATTATCTTATAATCACTTATATTGATTAATTATCCTTTAATTAATCACACTCATTAATTAACTAACCCTTAATAAGTTTTCTTAATTAATCAAGCCTTTAATTACTAACTTTAAGTAATTATCCTTTAATACATCACATTTAGTAATTGTCTATTAATTACCCACCTTAACTAATGACATTAAGTAATTATTTCTATAATTACTTCATTAGGTATTTGTCATTAATTAATTTCATTAAGTGATTTACTCTAAATAATTAATAAATTAATTAATCTTTAATTAATAATCCACATAAAATTTAATCCTTTTGAGTAATTAATCATTTAATCACTTTTATTAAGTAATAATTTCTTAAATAATTAATCTTTAATTACTTATACTAATTTCTTACAATTAATCAATCACTTTGATTAATTACAAATTAATCAACTTTCATAAATTTAAGATAAACTATTATCTTAATTAATTACTTAATTACATTATTAAATTATATTAAAAGCCCTAGAGATTTATTTTAACAATTAACCTAATATAATTATTTTAAACAAACGTTTAAAATATTTGACTTTTACATTTAAACCTTAATTCTTTAATTAATTAATTATTCTCTAATTAATTAATTAACCCTTTATTTAA
Source organism: Allium fistulosum (assembly GCA_030737815.1). Taxonomy (NCBI): domain Eukaryota; kingdom Viridiplantae; phylum Streptophyta; class Magnoliopsida; order Asparagales; family Amaryllidaceae; genus Allium; species Allium fistulosum. The sequence goes on along the minus strand of CM060908.1, from coordinate 404,225,067 downwards.
TTATATTAATTACCCCTTTAAATCTTTGAAAACCTTTCAAAGTTGTTTAATAAATTTTAATACATAATCATTTTTGAAATCCCACTTATCCTACCTCTTAAAACTTATCTACTTTATATATATTTTAAAACTTGTTAAACATTCATTTTTGAAACAAATTATTTTCATAACTTAAAAGCTTGTTTACTTTGCATGGAATTTGAAAACATTTGCAACATTCAAATTCTTTGATTTAAATCTTGGAATATTTTTAACAAAAATTTTAACCCTAATTTAAACGATAACAACTCAACCCAAAACATCAGAATCCCCGAGACACTCACGAGTATCTCATACTTCTACTTCGAGTTGCACACGAGAAAATTCCAGAAATTCACGAGCCCAAACTCTTCATTCTCAAACCATCGTTCAACCTCAAATCAAACGTGCACGTGCACGTTGTCCTGACCGACTCTGACGCCTCACCGGGGCTACCCACCAGTCATTGATGACCTCGCCGACCCACTCGAGCTCCAGATCCGACCATCTCTTCCTCAATCCAAAATCGAGTCAATGACCCAAACCTGAAACTCACCTCGACCGGAAAACTTCCCCTTGACCATCTATTCCGACCTCAGGAACACTCGCCGACCAGCCTGAAAACACGACATACTCCGATGCATCATTTACCCTTACCGCGGTTGAGCCCAGTGCACCACCATCGCCGTGCAAAGCTCAGCAAGCATCACAACCAAAACGAAACGCCGAACCCTAATTTGCCTCGAACTGGCCACCACGACCATCAGTAAAACCTTCAACCATTTTTCCATAGATTCTCGACACTCCGGCCACCTCTAGGCCAATTCCCGAACTCCATAACATCATCGATCGTCGTCGAATACTTAAATTCCCAATACTGATCAACTTAGATTATCTCATCCATTACAATCCTAAAAATCTAAAATTAATCACCAAAATTCATAATTTTCAAACATGAATCTGCCTATATAATCAAAACAAATTTTCCAGATGTTTAAATTTTGACCAGTCTTGATTTTCTCTATAGTTTATCACTTTTGGAGAAATTTCCTTAATATAAATTCCTGATAATATTTTTATAAACAAGATTACACATCCATAATCATATTCTGTTTAGGGATCGAGACCTAAAATTGAATGTATAAGGTGGAGTTGAATTTATTTTGGGAGAATTTGAACCTATAGAGTTAACAGACTCACATAAATATAACATATACCCAGCCACATCATATACATACATGCATTCATATTCATGAACATATGCACCCATTTTCAACAAAATTTCATCATAAATCTAAGCAAAAGGAACTGTTTTAAATAAGTGTTTACTCACTTGGAAATGTTAACAGAGAAAGCCAGGAAGTTTTCCTTGCTTTGATCTGAACTGTTATTTGAACTGAAGCTTGAATCTTTGGCCTGATACTTGATGTTGAATTTGAATCTAATACTTGATGTTTACTCACCTTGATTTGTTTTTGAACAGAGGACCTAGGTTTGAAAAGCTACTAGCTTGCTTCTGATCTGGTTTTGATCATCTTTTGTCTAGTTGTTAAGTTTGGTTTTGGGTTTTCAAGTTATAAAAATGCAGTGATGATTTTATCTTTGTTTAACTTACTTAGTTTCGAATGGAAGAAAAAATAAAGACAGAGTGGAGATATATATATATATATATATATATATATATATTAAAGTGTATTGCATTCTATTTGGTTGTATACAGCAAGCTACCCCTTTTTTTATATATATATATATTTACCTTTTGCATTTCTTCGGTCTGAAGTTTTATGACCTGACATGAATTGATTAATTGTTTTTTTTGTGTGCTTGCATTAATTGCTATGTCCCCTCTTTTGTTTACATACATACATGTGTATGTTTTCATTTTATTCACATAGACATTTTTACTTTTCCATGTTTACCTTTTATTTGATATATTTAGATATATACGTGCTTAACATCTATGTATAAATATTTATTTTTATTTTCATTTTCTTCCATAAGCATTGCCTTTACAACATATATAAACATATTTACGCATACAATACTTTAATGGTCATCTATCTATTTATATATGTTGTAGTCATCATTTTTATTCTTTGCATTTATATACTTCTATATGCTATCATAAGGCTTATATATATTTTTATTTATTCCCTATAAGATTTATCATATCCAGACGTTTTTATGAGTCAATATTTATTATAGTTTTTGAACCAACTTATATATATCCTGATATTTTTAATTATCAATTAATTACCTGATTACAGCCGTCAGAAAACCCGGGTCGTCACATGAAGGATTCGGGAAAGAATAATTAAGTTAAAATCATTGTTCCAAAGTTATTAAAAAGTGATGCAAACGCGGCAAAGTGTTTTAAAAGCTAATTTGATTAAAACAACTTTTCGATTAATTAAAAAGCCATTTTTATAACTCAAATCTGTTTTAAAACATTTTAAAGAGATTTGTAGGATTTATTTTATATTTTTAAAGAATTAAAAATACCCATTTTTAAAACATTTACTACTTTGGCATCCGAACTGCCAAAGCGCGATTTTATTTAATACTTGATTTGCTCATATTTTAAAATTTACTAAACGAAATTTCAATCGTTTTTTTTTAAATCTATGATTATAAGAGTTCGGAAAATTCTTATTTCAGTGAAATCCAATTCTAAATCCATCCGATAAATGTATTTTACTTTTAGGACGCGAAATCACGAACTTCTGTTACGCGACGCGCCTATTTTCGACTAAATTTTCAATATTTATTTAAACTTCATCAAAACACATTTAAATGTTTATAAAACATTTCTAAACCATATTAAACCAATTTAAAAAGGTTTAAACACTCCATATACACCATTTTATTCAATAAAGGAAAGTGAATTCCTTTATGCTTATCGACGTGTATTAATGTGACTTGTATATATATTCAACAACCATATTAAACATCCATATTATCATATTCAAACATGATATACAACCATCATTAACAATCATATCCAAACATATATATATATATCATCCAATAATATATATAATTATAGTTTAGGATCTTTTTCACTGTCATTGGATATTAACCTTAGGAAATTCGCTATAGCTTCGCTACGATCGCTTTAAACTTTACAAAACCAAGTTAGTATGCCTTGAAGTGGTTCGGCCTTGGCCTTAGGTGCTCATGGCCTTGGGTTTGCTTAGTGGTGGGCTCGCCTTGGCTTTGGGGAGTGGTGGTCGTCGGTATTGGAGAGGTAGGGGAGGAGTTTGGTGATGGTTTTGAGGTGGTTTTACTCACACACATATATATTATATAAATTTAATCCTATTTTACCAAATATTCTGCCATTATTTTGCTAAGTATTGAAGCCATTAGAATAGCTTAAAGAAGGAGGAAGAAGATGAAGAAGAGGGTAGAAAATTATGAAGGAATGGGTAGGTAGTAAAGGGAAATTACCCTTTTGCCCCTTGCCCACATCCCTCCTCTCTTCTCTAGGTTCCGCCAAAATTACTTCCACATGGGTGCATCCACGTGCTTGTCCATTTCTATGTACATGTGTGTCCTTGGTTGACTTTGAGCTTGCTTAAGGCTTAAGAAGTTAAGAAATATATTAGATATTTCTTTTATATATATATATATATATATCTGTGTGTGTATGTATACATGTTTACGTGTAAGTTAAAGTGTTTATATGTACATTATATATATGTGCATGACATGTAAATAAAGTTGCAATAAACTTTGAATGACTTTTGTTTGTTAAACCGGTGAAAATCGGAAAACCGATTACCGATCACATTTTCACTTATAAATAAAAGTACATATATTTGTAAACAAAAATTGAAAATAAATTTCTAATCATTATTAATTAATTAAAATGATTACATTTGAATTATAAAACCTATAAATCAATATAAACAACTATTTACAATAATTATTATTATACCAATAAAGCGATATCAATTTTTCCTTATATTTTCAAATCAATATATATCTTTATAAAACTATTATAAATGATTTATTAACACTTTATAACTATTTAAAATGAATTATCATCATTTTAAAATAATTATTTGAATAATTATAATAATTATTAAATTATTAAATCTTTATTAAATTTAATAAATTAATTATTAAATGTAAGGGCATCACTAAGGATGTCATAAACACATTTTATTTTCCTAAAAATAAAATAATTAATTTTATTTCATATTTTGGTTTAATTATAAAAATAAATGTATGTATCTAGCTTCGGTGCGTGACGTTTTACAATTATAGAGCTGTGTATCGATAAAATGGTTTTCGGCCATTTTATCGATATTTTTCCAAAGGAAATATTTTCCGGAACATTTTTCTAAAATAAGTTCATTATTATTAATTATCACTTAAAACTTGATTATTTTTGAAAAACAATCTATATTTGAATATTTAAAATTATTTAAATATCTTTAACTAAAGTGATCAAAATTCGGGTCATTATATACTCCCCCGTTAAAAGAATTTCGTCCCCAAAATTATCCAAAACAAAAACCCAAAGGTTTTACCAAAAATATTTATTATAAACTTAATTCTCTATGATATACATAGATCTTCCACAACATCCAATTCGATCTTTTATTCGAATCCACAATTTTACTTCCGAACTAGCGTTGATCCCTCGATCCTTTAGTGCGGACTCCGATTGGGTTTTCTAATCAGAACTTTTAGTTTTTCCTTGCATAGATCTCCACTATGATAGAAAACTTAAGTAACCAACCATAAATCCTCATTAATATTCGTCATTAAGAATCAAGTGATAAATCCTTCTTCGGATTGGTGTAAAAAGTCTCAAAGCTCTGTACTCGAATCTTAGATCAGAATCGTGCGACGAAATAATCCACGTACTTCTTACGTGCTTATTAATCCTTCCAAAAAAAATTTATAAAATATTTCATAAATTTTTTATCTTTGGTTTAAATATATTTTCATAAATTATTTATTTCTTCAAAATATTCATCCATAAAAATATTCTTGGATCTTCTTTTAAAAGAAACCATTTTCTTTTAAAAGATAATTTATCTCTTAATTTCCCTATTATAATATACTTTCTTTAATACCTTCATATCGATAAAACTTCCTTAGTTAGTCAAAAATTAATATTTCTTTAATACATATACTGTAATTTCTCTTATCTTTTATTTTCTCTAGAATATTTATTGAAAGATTTTGTTTTCAAGTCTTTTAAACATTTCATAATACCACTTCCTCTTATAAAACAAAATCCTTCATTTAAATTTTCTTGCTTCTTTCCTTAAGAATTCTCATTAATTTATTTAAAAGATTTATGAAATACGAAGTTGAAACAAAATATCATAGTTATATTATATATCTCCATAATTTTACATTCAACATTCCAACTTAGACTTGGGTCAAGGCCTCTTAACACTGATACATAGGGTACAAAATACTAATCATAAAAACATTTCACCCCTAGCCACACACTACATATATATATATTAGATAAATAGAGCTACCCTTAATTACCATACTCAACATCTCCTTCATTCCTCTGAATTTGAAGCCGATGGTGCGCTCTAGTATCCAAAATCTATTAAAACTTCCCCAATTTCTTCTTTATCGCTTTCCAGTTCATCATTGGCCTCATTGTCATCTTCATTCAGTTGCATTTCACCCTCAACATATGGTAGCCATGGTTGGTTCCATGGAACATGTCCTATACCAACTGGTACTCCTGGGATTACCTCTCCCTCTTCTATTTCTTCAAGACCTTGCATACCAACTTCTCAAGGGTTCTCGAACACTTCAACTTCTTCTTCCTCTTCCGATACTTCCTCATCATTCCCCTTCATCTCATCCTAATTAATGTGGGAACTGGATGATTCTTCTTGCCAAATAACATGCTCCCCATCCAAGTCCCATGTCATATTGCTGCATTCGCTAGATATTATGGCACTTAGGTCTTCCATAGGTTCTGATTCTTCCTCCATGGGTTCTGATTCTTCTTCCATAGGTTCAGATTTTACTATGGGTTCTAGTGCGATGCTAGCAGGATCCGTAATCCATATTCTTTCTGAGAATGCACGGGTTCGTCATCACTAGAAGTTATAATCATCTCAGGGTTCATGGGTGGTATGAGCATTTCTGCCATTGGATACCTGTCTTCATTTCTTCGAGTGTATGGGGCATGCTCTTCCTCGATCGGGGGCTAACCATTGCTAGGTGGATATTTCAATTGTTCTTCCTCATCGCTAGAGAGAATAATGAAGTTGTCCTTCTCGCCCCAATTTGCCCTTGAGGTCTTTCCTTTAGAGTACATTCCTCCATATGGTTTCTACAATGTAAACAACATCCCCTTAGATGTAGGTACTAAGAAATTTACTTAATCTAACTTATTCTAATATTGAGTTATTAATATCTCATTAACTTAGGCATATCTTATTTTAAGTAGAAAGATTTGCTAATCACTTGGTATTACTTTCCTCAAACCAATATTCGACCAATACTTAGAAAATAAACCGAGGTCTTTGTTCAATCCACTTCTAAAGATAGCTTTTTCCACTTAAAATTCTTTATATGACAAAATGGTTTATCCTCCCAAAAATCCTTTGAAAATTTCGCTAAAATGTTTTCCAAATTTAATTGCTATCACTTCTAAGAATCTTTTATATAATTTTAATCATTATATCTAACTAAAATTTCTCAAAAATATATTTATATACATTTTTTATTTTATTTTCTTCAAAACCAAAATCATTTGAATATATCATTAACAAATATGCACTCATATATAATATTCTCAAAATCATTCTAGGGTGTTACTAACCCTACCTCTAATGAGTAACTCATCCTAGGGCATTACTAACACTATCTCTGATGAGACTTTACCCCACCAAGGTGTTCACTCAACCTAAGCTCTGATACCAAATGTAAAGGCCCAAATTTTCAACCCTCGGAAATCGACACCAATACATCCTCGGTATTCATGTGCTGCAAATCCAAGTGTTGGAAACCCGATCGTTAAGGATAAGATAGAAAATAAAGATAGAACAGAATCTTACACGGATGGAATAACATATATTATTTCAACATATAATCTTTACATCGGAAATTTTAAATACATTCATCAGAGTTAAACATTGACAGTTATAAATATCCATCCTTACAAATGCGGAATACATGATACACAAGTGTGGTGGAAACAGATAACAATCTTCAGAAGAATCTTCTAACTCCATGCTCCAAACTCTTCCAGATTTCATCTAACTAAACCTGACTACTAGGCTGCCCAGGAAAAGTAGGGCATCCAGAGTTTATGGGAAGGGAAAATAAACTCCGGGTCAGTCATGGGACTGGTGTGAGAAACTCAAAATAAGGATATTTGAAAATAAATGGTATCTCATAAGACCACGCCGCACATAAACACGAAACAGGTTTTTACCTTATGATAACCAAAACATTTGCTACAAAAATTCACTGATATTATTTTCAGTGACATACTTTTGAAAACATTTGCTAGTAAACGTATTAATCTTAGGAAAAATTATTACCGTTACTAATTTCCAGAATATGTTAGGCTCTATAAACAAAACTCTTACAAGGGTCGTTCGAAGGATGGATTCAATACAATGGCAGGTAAGGGACTACCTTCCATATAATACATATCTAGAGGAATGTACCGAGGATCGACGTCTTTGAAACCTCTACACCTGGCAAGACCGGCCTACTTATAGACCCGCTTGGTAGTGGATAGAACCGGATAAGACATCACCTCGGTCGTAACGGACCTAAATGTGGCCACAACATACACAACATACTCGACAAATAGAGAGTAATCTAGAAGGATGATGACCATATCATTATGGGTGCAACCCACATAGCCTTATGGTATGCCCTGTTTAAGCCATTACCGGTTGATGAGCCCTGAGGCAGTGATTACATTTCACATAGCACATTTCCACTTTAAATGCCATATTGCCATTCCTTACTTACACAACTAATTTCTACAAAGGTATAACTCCTGAGCTCGTATGTCTCAGGAAGGGTTGTTAAGCTAAGAGAAGTTTCCTTCTACACCACCAAACAGATGATGCGTTCATAGAGATCAATCATTTTAATTAGAAATGCAACGCCATACATTCGTCCATACAAGTTGTCGAGGAATAGGAAAAAACAAAGGCACTCTCCTACCACATTCTATTGGGGATTACCTATAGGATTAGTTGCAAGAAGTACTTTCTTTGAAGACCCCAGAATGAAGGGACCATTGCTATTTATTTATCTCAGGAGCTACTCCAAAATTATCAACAAGCAGTCCTTTCGTTATGAAGATCCCTCCTTTCAACTTCGTTGTCTTTAACATGTCTTCACTTTCGAACTCGTAAATTGGTTCGAAGTGGTTTTCAGATAAGAATCACTCAAATCCGACACTGGTTCCTTCGAACCAATCATCGATAAAAATGATGTTTAGTAAATAGGGAATTAATCTTTGATTGATTAATTTCCTTTTTTATCAAAATTCTTCTAGAGATATATATTTTTGAAACATTCTTTCTGGTATATACGGAATAATTAAACCTCTCTTTAACTTTGGAATTACCAAATCATTTTCATAAATCATTTTAGAAAACATTATTGAGTAAATAGGATCAGGGAAATTATATTAATTCCACTTAATATCAATTTTGCGTATTCAACCTTTAATATCTATCGAATAACGGTGAGATCACCTTTTAAATTCTTACGGATAGTACAAATTCCCTCCTCACAATTTTATACCAAGTATAAGAAGATTATTTCTATGAAATCCAAGTTGTTCGAATTTTTAAAAATTAAATCTTTTGTACTTCGGAAAATTTTGACCCGAGTAAATCAAATTTACTATCCCCTCCGTCGGGCCAATCCGGATAGCTCGAGAGGGCAGGCAACTAGTTTCCCAAACCCAGGCTTAGAGACCACCTCTTTGTCACCCATAAGGCGATTAAGTTATTTGATTGACTCTACATCTTTTAACATACTTAATTAACTTTAATTAATTTAGAGCATTCGGGCTTTTTCTTCGATCTGTTCCATTCCTCAGTTGGATTTACTATGATAATCACATTTGGAACAAACATACTAGTCGTTTTCACATACTCATTTTCAAACCTCTTAATCGTCTTTAAAATTACTTAATTATTTATTTGAAAAGGTTCACGAAAGATTCGGGAAAGAATAATTAAGTTAAAATCATTGTTGCAAAAGTTATTAAGAAGTACTACGAAAAAGTGCTGCAAATAGTGTTTTAAAAGATTATTTGATTAAAACAAATTTTCAATTATTTAGAAATCCATTTTTGTAACTCAAATCCCTTTTAAAATATTTTAAAAGATTTATAGGATTTAGTTTATATTTTAAATAATTAAAAATACCCATTCTAAAACATTTACTACTTTGGCCTCCGAACTGCCAAAGTGCAATTTTATTTAAAACTTGATTTGCTCATATTTGAAAATTTACTAAACCAAATCTCAATCCTTTTCTTCTGTTTGAAAACTATGATTATAAGAGTTTGAAAAATTCTTATTTCAAGGAAATCCGATTCTGAACCTATCCAATAAATGGATTTAACTTTTAAGACGCGAAATTGTAAACTTCTGTTACGCGACGCGCCTATTTTCAACTAAATTTTCAATATTTATTTAAACTTTGCCAAAATACTTTTAAATGTTTATAAAACATTATTAAACCATTTTTAAGAGGTTTAAACATTCCATATACACCATTTCATTCAATAAAGGAAAGTGATTTCCTTTGTGCTTATCGACGTGTATTAATGTGACTTGTATATATATTTAACTACCATATTAAACATCCATATTATCATATTCAAACATGATATACAACCATCATTAACAATCATATCCAAACATATTATATAATTATAGTTTAGGAGCTTTCACACCCTCATTGGATATTAACCTTAGGAAAATTCATTATAGCTTCGTTATGATCGCTTTAAACTTTACAAAACCAAGCTCATATGCCTTGAAGTGGTTCGGTCTTAGCCTTGGGTGTTCACGGCCTTCGGTTTTCTTGGTGGTGGGCTCAGCCATGGCTTTTAGGAGTGGTAGCCGTGGGTATTAGAGAGATAGTGGAGGAGTTTGGTGATAGTGTTGAGGTGGTTTTACTCATATATATATATATATATATATATAATTTTAATCCTCTTTTGCCAAATATTTTTCCATTATTTTGCTAAGTATTGAAGCCATTAGAATAGCTTGAAGAAGGAGGAAGAAGAGAGTAGAAAATTATGAAGGAATGGGTAGGTAATAAAGGGAAATTACCCTTTTGTCCCTTGCCCATGCCCTTCCTCTCCTCCCTAGGTTCGGCCGAAATGACTTCCATATGGGTGCATCCACGTACTTGTCCATGTGTGTGTACTTGTGTGTCGTTGGTTGACTTTGAGCTTGCTTAAGGCTTAAGTATTTAAGAAATACCTTAGATATTTCTTTTATACATACATACATATATATATATATATATATCTATGTGTGTGTATGTACATGTTAAGTGTAAGTTAAAGTGTTTATATGCATGTTATATATGTGTTCATGACATGTAAATAAGGTTGCAAGAACATTTGAATGACTTTTGTTTATTAAACCGTTGAAAATCAGAAAACCGATTACCGGGCACATTTTCAATTATAAATAAATATACATATATTTGTAAACAAAATTTGAAAATAAATTTATAATCATTATTAATTAATTAAAATATCACATTTGAATTATAAAAGCATATAAATCAATATTAACAATTATTTACAATAATTGTTATTATACTGATAAAGCGATATCGATTTTTCCTTATATTTTCAAATCAAATATATATCTTATAAAACAATTATAAATGATTTGTTAACACTTTATAACTATTTAAAATGAATATCATCATTTTAAAATAATTATTTGAATAATTATAATAATTATTAAATCATTCAATCTCAATTAAATTTAATAAATCAATTATTAAATATAGGTGCATCACTGATGATGTCATAAACACATTTTATTTTCCCAAAAATAAAATAATTAACTTTATTTCATAATCTTGTTCAATTATAAAAATAAGTGTATGTATTCAGCCCCGTGCGCGACATTTTACGGTTATAGAGCTGTTTATCGATAAAACGGTTTTCGGCAATTTTATTGGTATTTTTCCAAAGGAAATTTTTTCTGGAAATTTTTTCCAAAATAAGTTCATTATTATTAATTTTCACTTAAAACTTGATTATTTATGAAAAATAATCTATATTTTAATATTTAAAATCATTTAAATATCTTTAATTAAAGTGATAAAAATTCAGGTCGTTACAAAAAATGTGTGAATTCTTTTGAGACAATGAAGAGGTTACTAACTAGTGCACCCGTGTTGACGATTCCAGATGGATCGAAACCTTTCACTAGATACACCGATGCATGTGGTACATGATTGGGAGCTGTCATTATGCAATAAGGGAATGTAGTAGCATATGCTAGTAGACAATTGAAGGACCATGAGAAAAAGTGTCTAACTCATGACTTAGAATTAGCGGTCATTCACTACAACAGTTTATGGGTTTCATAGCGTTTTAAAAACGCTATAACAGGCTACCATAGCGTTTCAGAGAACGCCGTGGAACCACAAGCTATGGTAGGCCGGCAACATTACATAGCAGGAAGGGAAACGCTATAATAACTAATAGCGTTTACAAAAGTGCATAGCGTTTGCACCCTACCATAGCGTTTTTTCTCTGTTATTAAACTTAAACGCTATAGGGAATTTAATCCTTCATTTAACTTCTATAGCGTTTTTGAGCACATTTTATAGCGTTTCATCAAACCATGTTATAGCGTACAATGTTTTTCGATAACATTTTTTGTCATTCTTGTATAGCGTTTTTTATTTTCTACTATAGCGTTTTTGATTCTATTATAGCGTTTTTGATGCATAAATCTTACATCTCATATAGAGTTGCGATAGCGTTTGATGAATCAATAGCGTTTTTCAAACGCTATCCTATATAATATTAGTTTTTAGCATTTGTTTCAATTTTTTTTTATATTATATTATATATATATGCACACAGATAGATATATGTATATACAACATTACATAATAACAACATTACATCACATAATAACAACATTACATTACATTACATTACATTACATAATAACAGTCTTGGTCATAATTAGCAGTTTGCCTCCAACATTACATAATAACAGTCTTGGTCATAATTAGCAGTTTGCCTCCAACATTACATAATAACAACATTATCTAGCATAATGTACTAATACAAGTATGAAGAAAAATAAGCATATTACTTAGCCTAGGCATCCATCTTTCCCATCATTTTTGCAATCACAGGAGATACCTTAGGATTTGCTTGATGTTTCGCCAAACTTGCAGTATTACTCGTACCTGTGCAAATTCAATGAACATATGAGGTAATTTGCAGATAATTTTATACTGTCATTACAAAAGCACACTCAGAATTTCCCAACAAAAAGAAAAACTGTAGAATTTCATGTATACATCTCACAGAACAGAGGTAGAACCATTTAACTGTCAAGTGTGCATAAACAAAAACGTGTTTCTACATGTACGAATCATCTCAGACTGAACATCACCGGAAACACCTACCATTATGTATTTATATACATGTGTGTGCCCGCGAGCCGCACACACACACGTGTGTGTGTGTGTCTGTATATGTAGATGTATGTATGTATAGATGTATGTATCTGTATGTATGCATGTATGTGTGTGTGTATGTGTGTGTATGTGTGCGTGAGTGAGTCAGACACAATAGGTTTTTGACCTCTTAAAATATTATGAATATTCCAAATACTCTGAACAGTGTAGATAATAAATATTGTAAAGAAATACACAAATAAGTTGTAATCTATACTATACTATTATTAGTGAGTTGAATTTCAAGCTCACACATGCTCCCTTGAAATTTGGCAACCGAACGGTCACGTTTGTAATTTTTTTTTATCTTCAATATTAATATTCCGTAACCATGACAAAATTTCATCATCAACCCTAGCTCTCAATCTCCGTCATGTTCTCCATTCAACCCTAACTATCATCCACCGCATTTTTCATTCAACCTCGACTTGCCTCTTTGTCGTTCTTTAAAAGTTAATTTCAGCATATCTATTCATACCAACATCACCGACGTCAGATCATTTTAGCGGACGATTTAATAGCAATCAAATGACATTTCTTTTGAAGAAATTGATCGGATGTTGGATTTAAGTGTGGCGATAGATTCCACGGTAGGTAGCACGCCTTTGGCGGCGTCAATTGACAGGATTCGAATTTTGCCCGCGCCTCCGCTATTGAAATGTTTTAAACTTAGGGGTTTTAGAGGTATTATCAGAACAACATTTTACAGTGATTTGTGGAGGAGAAAAGGAATCAAATAGAAATTTGTTTCCAAGGATGGAAATTAGTTCGTGGTTAAGCTTTGTTGTTGTGCAATGCTGCTAGAAACAGCAGCATCAATACCTAGAATGGTAGGGGGCATGCTCCTTCACTGCAAATCTCTGCGTCGTTTCGAGATCTTCTGGTTCATATACATTACCTTGAAGGTATGGTTGATATAAAGTGATGTAAATAATTTGCGATGTGAACAGATTCTCATTATTAATACATGTATACTTACCTACGAATCTATTTGTGTCTCATATTCTGTCTTTTATCAGTATGTTACTACTCCAATAGTAATAGTTTAGTAGATATTCAAATTAGTTGTGGGTCTATAAGTCGGAAAGAGCTGTGCAGATCTAACGCTATCCGATTAGCAGATCAAGGAAGTGGGAATTTCAATGTGTCAATTTTTAGCTTTAAATTCATCCACCTTTCTACGTATAACATATTTATTGTATATAATTTTCTAGATCAAATCTTTGAACATGGATTTTTTCCATTTGGGAGATCGTGAATATAATCCATATCCACATTCACTTACGTTGATAAAATATATAATTTTCCATGAATACCATTAATTATAAACAGATTCTGTCCATATTAAGTTTGTATATATACCAATTCACAAGCAATTAATTTTGACAAGTTCTACTGATATATGTCATATGTATAGCGGGGCACGTGAAACGTGATTAATAGGGAGGTATAAAACTAAAATGGATATACTCTAGAATGTACTTACACTGATATATGTCAAATGTGAATGTTTTGACTTGCTTCTCATTTTAAACCACAAAAAATGGTTTCAAAAATATTAGCTATGATGTTGAATGGTGAACGAATACTCATTTTCAGATAAAATATAGTTATGCACATATACTTACAGTGCAAAAAATTACAATTAAAGAACATGGATCTGGGAAATATAAGCAAATGACAGGAACATGAAAAATAGTTTTTTGAAAAATTGGGATATGCACTAAAACTAAAGTTTATCAAGTCTGATCTGTTGTGCATGTTCTAAATTGATGCTTAACATATCTGGATTTCGTTATAAAATGCTTCTGATTGAAGTTCAAAATTTTCCTGTTTACTTTGGCTAAGGGTCAAAATCTTTCTCTGTGGGATTGTTGTTGCATCGTTGGGCAGTCGTTGCAATGCTCCATGTTTAATGCTTGCTAATTTTGTTGTCACACCAATTGAATTGAGGAGAGCCTCCATGCTGTTTTAAAAATAGAGGAAAAGGAATCAGATAGAAATTTGTTTTCGAAGATGGAAAATATTTCATAGTTAAGCTTTTCCATGTCTATTATTGTGAGAATTGAGACCCAATCATATTAGATTTGTTTTGAATTATTGTGAAATGCAATTGAATGACATTGACCAAATTAACATTTTGAATTCACAAATTTTGATATTCCTTTTGTCTAATCGGATATCTGGCTTTAGTTTCTGGGGGTTATTTCCCCCTTTTTGCATACTGTAAGATTTCATCATATATCGAATTAAATTTTTGATATACCTTGGACTTTTGTACTACTTTGGTTTCTTACATAACTAATTAACTACGGGTACCTCATTAAATTCTTTTGGTATTAGTCAAAAAAATGTCTCTTCGCTATATTTTCTATCATTTAATACAAATAATTATTCCTCCCAGTGAGAAATTGAACAAAATAGAATAAAAGATGGCCATCATGTTTACAACAATGCACTATATTTGTCTCTCAGTTTGCCTCACTAAGTTACTATTCAAGAATGTTTTTTAGATTTCTTTGTGGAAACTTGCATTATAGGAAGGAGTTAAGAAATCATGAGCAAGCAGGAATATTCAATCATTATGCGTGTTTTGTATTTTATAGTTAACAATAGGTTTTTTTTGGTATATAAAAAATATAGCGGCATGTACAACCATATTCCCAATGTCTTTTGCAATGTTAATTCTTTGTCTAGGTAAAATTTTGTGCGATGGCTCTCTCTTTGGAGGATCAATGATTATATTTTCGAGGTCAAAAAATGTGTATATTCAACATTTGATGTTTTCAAATAAATTATAGGTTTTATTTGAGATTTCTTATTGAATAGGTGACACTACTTAGATATTTAAACTTTCGATAATGTTTTATTTTGTGGATTTTATGTATGAATGAATGACATTAGGCATCATGGTACCTTGCATCCCTCATCCATTTGTGCATTTGTTATTCAGGTTCTCAGTAGCAACTTCATTTTGGGAGTAGTTTTCAGTCATGGTACTCAATTTCTATCTTAGACACACAATTTGTTGATAATATTATGCGGCATCATGTTTGGAAGTACATATACCTACCCTTTGATATAATGGGTTGTTTGTAGAAGCCTAAATTGTCCTATTGTCTTGGATGTACTCAAGTATTAAACAGTCTGTTGCAAGTTATGGTGGTAAGATTGCCATCCTAAAGAATGAAATGATTGTATATGGATGACTTATTTTGTAACAGCCCTAGATTTTTGTATATATTTTATTTGACTTTATTATATTTTGAAAACTATTTTTAAACTTGTTTTATTTCAAACATTTCATTTTTAAATATAAATGTTGATTATTATGTAACTTTTAATTTCAAACTGGTATAAAATGAACATTTCCTGAAAAAGGGATTTCTGGTCAAACTGGTCAAACTTTGACTTTTAAAACTTCAAATTTAAATTGTTTAAAATCTTAAATTTTATCTTTTATTATGAAAATAGACTTAATAACATGAATACTGCTTTTTGTTTCGTTGAAAACGGAATTAAATTGTAAAAGTTATGTACATTTCAATTTTGAGTATAATTTGTTTTATTTTGCAATTTTGCCTATTTTAAATTTTATAAATCATATTTTCTTTGTCATATTTTATTTTAAAATGTGTTAATATGTTATTTTATGTATATTTTTGTCTTTTAATATTTTTGAAGTGATAATAAAACTTTTCCAAAATTTATTGCATTTATTAAAGACTAGTTTCTATTTTTCTACTATATTCTTCATTTAAATTTTATTTAATTAAAATTTATTTATTTATTTTTGTGAATGCATTTTTATTTTATGTTCTTATCTTTATTTATAAATATTTTTCCAAGTCCATACAATTTTCCCTAAGTTTATTTCATTTATTTTCAAATTTTCTAGACTAGTTTTCATTTTGTACTATTTTCTTATTTTAATCATATATAATTAATATTTATTTATTTATATTTTGTATATTTGTTACATTTTCGAATTGAAACTGAATTTTTAATTATTTTCAGTTATTTAAACTTATTAAAAAGAAATAAAAGTGATTTGAAAGGTTTGTGGCTTTTTATTTCCTAAGGCCTTTTGAATTCCCACCTTTTCACATTTCAACATTACTTTTCATTCAATTGGCCTTAACTCCTCATTCTTTCAGCTGCATATCTCATTTTGCAATTCACGTGAAAACATCGCTTTCTCATTCCTCATTCACATATGTTTTCAGATCTGAAGAAAAAGAATTGTAATGTCTTCCTCTTTTCTATTCTTTTTCACCTTCTTTTATTGATTTTCCTTTGTAAATTGCCTTGAAATCTTCATGCTTTGCTCGGCCCATAGCCTCACCATCACCACCATCGACCACCATCCCTTCCTCCCCACTAAATCCACGGCCAAACCATCATTCTCCACTGACATGAAAGTGCCATGGCCTCCCCTTGAGCAAAACTCCACAAAAACATTGAAAACTCTACAATTATCGCCTACCCGAGCCATGTATGCAACCTTCCCTTCATTTTACACCACCACCACCACCATAGGCTGCCACCACCACCTTTTCCAGACCTCCCCACACCACTCCAACCTCTGTCCAGACCTGAGATTGACTGGCCAAGCATATAACCCCATGACCGAGCCCTTTTGGTTGCCAAAAACCATGTTTTAGCCTAAACCCCTTCACATCCCTGTGTTGTAACTTCCTCCATCATGTTCTACCTTGTAGCCTTACCTTTTCCAGACCCATACCTGATCCAAACCAAGTACAAACCTGACCTAATTGATCCCCTAGGCCATGCAAACAAGTAGAGAAAGCAAGGTAAAAAGTTTTGTATTCAAACTGCTTTTTGTTTCAAAGTTATTCAAATTCAATCGTATTGATTTTTAACTATTATTTTGGTTTTGTTTTTGGGTTGTAACACAAGATCTATAACTTGGATCTCGCTCTCCACTCTCAAGTCATTCCCGTGTTGTCGTGCCTTCGTAGTGTCAGTATTGTGTGCTTTTGTGGCTATCTCCAGCTTTAAACAAGTGAGTTATTCTCACCAGACAGTGTATACCTATATAACTAGTAAATTAACCACTTTTGAATCTGTAAAATGCATCACCATATTATATCTGCTATGTTATGATTATATGATGTTCACCCATGCTTAAACACCTGTTATATCATATGTTACTGTTATATTATGTTGTTCTGTTATTTTTATCAGTTTATCACACTGCAAGTTCCCTTTAGATTAGAATCACTATGGGTTGAAATGATACATACCCGAACGGACTTTAGAATAAGAGAAAATCATTATGGGCTGAAATGATAGGCCTGAATGATTTTCAATTATTTTCATTTGCTTGGGATTGCGGGTTTGAAATGATCAAACCCGGGTATCTTTGTAAATTACGGGTTGAAATGATAAATTACCCGTATCACTTTACCTAGGCTAGAAAATGAAATACAGACCCGTTGTTAAAATATGTTTTATAATTTTTTTTAATTATTTTAGAAATGTAAATATTATAATATTTTGACTTAAACTAAATAAAAATGATCTTTGTAAAGCATTATTGATTTTCTGAAAATTTATAAGTGAAATAAATTAATGGTAAAATTAGAAAATTTGAAATGTAAGTTATTTTGGGAAATTTTAATTTGGTGATAATTGGAATTTAAATTAAATATGAAATGTGATACATTCATGATAATTTGGATTAAAGTGAATTTAAATGATTTTATTTTATATTAATGATTTTGAATAAAGTTAAAATGTGAAATGAATGAATATTTAAGTTGAAATTTTGAAATATAACTAAAATTGGAAATTTGTGAATTTGGCTTAAAATGAATTTTAAGTTAAGTAAATAAAAATGGAATTAAGTTATATTTGAAAATTTAAACTTAACTTTTAAGTTAATTTAATTTAATGAATTTATAATTTAATAAGTGAATTATTATTAAATTTTGATTTTTGAATGGAGGTTTAACTTTATAAAATCATGAATATAAGGGTATTTGAATGATTGTTTTAAAAGTGAAATTATATGATTTTATAAGTTAAAAATGATTTATATAAAAATATAATTGTTGTGAAGTTATACTAAATATTTGAAGTTAATTAACTGCATGTCTGAAATGCTATTAGTTCTAATGTAAATGATAATACAACATTTGTAAATGTTGTAGTTGATAATAATGAACCAAATGGCTGAATTTAATTAAAGGCTATTATGGCATTTTTGTAAATGTTATAATGGTTGAATTTAACTAAGTTTATTTGAAACTAATGTAACCCTATTACAGCATTTTAAATGCTGTCTTTTGTTAAATTGAACTGTTTTAAATGTGACTTTCCATAGCATTTTCTAAATGTTGCGAAAGTTGAATTTTCATTGTTTTAATTAATTTAAGTGAACGAATGAACTTTGGAAGATTAAAATTTTGGAAATTTAATAATTTAATTATTTAATATAATAACTTCATTTTATGATTTAAAATGAAGTAATTTGTTTCGTAATATAAACTATTTTGAAATATGATATTTTGATATTTTGAACTGGATTTTTGAATGATATTGAATTTTGAAATGATATTTGATTTCGAAACATAAAATACCAATTTTGAAATTTTAACCACGGGATGTATTTAATTTATGGTTTAACTGATCCTTAGAGGATGGGCGATCCCAAGCATCCTTTAAGTTATTATGCATTACTGCTACAGTTCACTTGAGTTGGTTTACATTATATAAGTATATATTGTCCTGACTCGAGTGTTTTGTATTTTGCTTTACGCTCGGGTCAGCCTGAGTATTTACAGCTTAGATTTGGATCTCTTTCTGGAGCTAGGAATCGTTGGAGATTCTGCTTATCTAGTTATCTATCCATTCCAGTTTCAGTTGTTCTATTTCAGCTCTGGTATTATAAACTTCTATGTATTTGAGATTTCTATTGTATATGTTTTCAAACAGATATTATGTATTTTGTTTTGAGAGTTTGTTATAGTAGCTTCATGAACTACTATGGTTTTTATATTCCGCTGCGAGTTATTCTGATATTCTGTGTCTGTGATTATGTATTTGATTTTATTTGCTCCAAATTTTATTACAATCTGTTATTTTGAATTATTCAAGTCAGACATGCGTGGATTATTGTCGATTTGAATGGTCCAAAATAGTGGGTCGTTACAGTTGGTATCAGAGCTTTGGTTTTAGGCAAACCTTAGCCTACGGAGCAAAAACTCATTAGAGATAGGGTAGAAATACCCTAGAATGAGTGAAATCAATCTCAGAATCATTTCTTTGTGAGAGAACGTATTTTCAAAGTATAAAATGATTTTCAAATGATTTTTAAAGAATTTTCAAAGATTATTTTGATATAAATTTCCTTGCTTTGAAAGTAAAATATTTCTTAAACTTCATTCCTTTCGTATCCACCTTGTTAGTAATTTCTTTGATTAGGATCCTCTAAAATTTTGAACTTCTCTCTTGATTGATCTAGATCCATTGTTGATAGGAATCTATTTTGAGTATGGCAAAATCAGTAGTTTGTTAAGTTGTTTTGAGTAAACTCTGTTGTATCTTTTGCTTAGCTAAAGTTGTCCAACTAAAGATATTTATGCTTCTGTTTTCGTATGTTATGAATTCGAGTCTTTCCAAATTTTTATGTGAATTTTTCTGTATCGATATAGGTTATATATCTCTAATCTTCGTTTGGATTCTTATCGAATAAGATTCCTTTGAATTTTGGAACGCTCCCACTTGTTCTGAAATCCATTCCTGTCTCCCCTAATTGTATTCTTTTGATTTTGGAGCATTGCATCACTCCACTTTGTATGACCTTTATAGGGTGGCGATTCCGCCAATCTTTGAATGATTATAATTGGCATTGATTCATCGGAGATTTCTGTATCCTCGGTTTATGATGTTTTCTATCTTCTGCTATATTTAGATTCTATCTCTGGCAATCGAAGGTCGATTTGCCTTAGATTTTCGCATCGATTATATTCCTGAAGTCACGGTTGACCAGTTAAGGTCGCCCGCGATTCATATAGGCTTATCCATCTTCTATTTGGTAATTTAATTATCTTATCTTCGTTTGAGCCTATCTTTGAATTAGAATTCTATTTGATTAGAGTCCTTCTAAATTTGAATCTCTGTTTTGCTTTGAAATCCATCCTTGAATCGTCCCTTGGAAAGTTTGTGGTTGATTGTCTTTTAAAAATTTTGTATTCATCGTAGTTTTATTTTGATAAGGATGACCATATTTTTATATAAAGATGAAATGTTTTTGATAAGGATTATATACCTTTAAAAAAAATGAGAATTTGAAGTTTTGAAAGGATTTGAAATTGTGAAAATTTTATAAGAAATGGTTTCATATAAAATGATTTATAACTGAAGGTTTTGAATCTGAATTTAAGTGATTGAACTCCGGCATTTTGGAACTGGTTTTAAGATTTTGAAATAATAAATAATATGATTGAAATTATTTTTCCGAATAAGTAATGTTTCAATGATTTTAATGGGTTTTAATGATTTTGAAGGAATTTCAAAGAAGTTTTCAAAGTAAATGGAAGTCCAGAACTCACTTGTGTCGCTGGAAAATAATTTCGGTGATGAGTGCACGCATCATCGACATTGATTTTCGAGTTTCTGAGTGAGGGAGAGGCCACTTCGGTAGCATTGCTATGCGATTGATTTGTGAAACCAATTTAGATTTCAAATTCCGAAGTGTGATGTGATATTCGAAAGATATATGTATATATATTTGTAAAATTTGAAATGAGCCGGTGTTCAGTCCTTGAGTTTTGGATTTGATTTGATATAACCCTATTTTTGGAATGGATTTACTGATTTAATTGTGATTTCCAACTCTTGGATTGAAATATGATTTCTTCAACTATTTTAAAGGTTCGAGCACTTCCAAATCAAGGTTAACTTTTCAAAGCTAAGAAATTTTGAAAAGTAATTTGATAAAGTATATAAGTTTGTTTTGAATGTTTAAGTATGACGTAATATGATTTAAATAAGTTGAAACTGTTTGGTTAAGTAAATGAATAAAGCAATTTTAAAATTTTCTAATATGAAATTTAGATTTGAAATGTTTTGAAAAGAATTTGGTCTTCAAAATATTTTGAATAAAATTTAGTTTAAATGTTTTAACTTAGTAACATCTTTATGAAACTATATATTTAACAAGTTGAAATAAATATATAAGTTGTACGTATGCTGTTTTATTCGCATAATTAATTTGATCCAAGTTTGAGTACACAAGTTCGAGGTGGATTACACCATTTCGTTTTAGGATTTTTCATTCGATTCTTGATGGCGAATATTTGATATGGATTTTGGGCTTGATTCCAGAATTCTCTATCATAGTATATGGCTATGCAAGGAGACTGATGGCTTCTAGTCGAGAAACCATATCGAAGTCCGCATTAGGGAAATCGAATGGACAATACTAGTTCGAAAGCGAACTTGTGTGATCGAGCGAGCGATCAAATGTGATTTTGCGAAATGATGACGTGTGTACATCTTATATTCTAATATCTTTGATATATTTTGACGCTGAAATTGAAAGCCGTCGAGTTAGAATATCTTTGCTTACTAAAAGAAAATTTCCAATTTAAATTACAAAGATATATAACCCATAAAAGCAAAGATATTCAATCCCATATGGCTCTTCATACAGCGAAATTATTTTGAAAATTTGATCCTTATGTAAGATAGACCTTACGTAAGTATAAGATGATTTTGAAAACATTTGATTTTGGAAATGAATTGGTTGACTTAAATTATATTGATTTGGAAATTTGGATTTATTTTCAAAAATCTATTATTTTGGAAACTTTGAAACTAAAGATATTTAATTTGAGAATAAAATAATTTGGTGAAATTGTATATGATTTTGAAATTGAACTGATATTGAAACAAATTGAAATTTGAGAACCTTGTGTTACTAAACACTTGATTTGGGAGTTGTCGAACTTATATAAAATTGATTTGTATGAGTATGAAATTGATTCGAAAACTATAGATTTGAAAAGGTACTCAATTTGAAAGTGAAATCTTATATATAATGGATATTATATCAGTACGATATTTGAAAGTGATTTGAAAAGGTAATATATGATACATATTTTCGAAGTAAAGATATGGAAAGTGCCTTCTGCTTGATATCCGATTTGTGGCCACATCTTGGATTCATTCTATCGATATTATTCTCTCTGATTTTTGGTTTTCCGGATATGATACTCGAGTGTCCTTCGAATTCCATGGCGTTACCCATGGTCTTACGAACTCGACTGCATAGCGTAATTCGTAAGGCAGTGATTGCTTAAAAGGTACGGATGTTTCCTGGGGGATCCAGGCGTAACCATTGTGTATCTGCGATCTATGGTCGTGTTAGTGGCGTAATCCGCAAGGCAGAGATTGCTTAAGGGGTATGGATGTTTCCTGGGGGATCCAGGCGTAACCATTTTTATGTATCCTGCGGTCCACCGTTTTGTTGCATGGCGAAATTCGCAAGGCAGTGAATGCTTAAAAGGTACGGATGTTTCCTGGGGGACCCAGGCGTAACCATTGTGTATCTGCGATCCATGATTTGATTCGTTTTTGTTTGGATTGTACTTTCCATATCTGTTTTAAAGGTTTTCCCAGTATTTTCACTAGGTGTTGAAACAAGTCTACTAAGTACCTGGAGAATTCTAGCTTTGCGCCTGATCAACGCACTACCAGAGTCTGCAGGAATGAGGATAAACTTGTTAAGACATCGAGTTATAAAAGTATTTTGATAAAATATTATATAAATGATACTTTGATCAGTTATTTCCTTTTTAAAGGATTTTAAAGTGTTTTAAATATTTTACCTCTTTAACCAACACTTTTAATAAATGGCTCATCCTTGTCTTTCATCCTATTTTCCCTTCTTGCTATTCCTATTCTCCACCTTGTTAAACTTACCTATAACAACAGTTATCAGGTATAATTTTAATATTCTTGTCATCTTGTCTTAATCCTATTCCATTCTATCTTTTTCTGTGTTTTCCATACTTCATTCCTTTTCGAGGACGAAAAGATTTGAGTGGGGGAGAGTGTAACAGCCCTAGATTTTTGTATATATTTTATTTGACTTTATTATATTTTGAAAACTATTTTTAAACTTGTTTTATTTCAAACATTTCATTTTTAAATATAAATGTTGATTATTATGTAACTTTTAATTTCAAACTGGTATAAAATGAACATTTCCTGAAAAAGGGATTTCTGGTCAAACTGGTCAAACTTTGACTTTTAAAACTTCAAATTTAAATTGTTTAAAATCTTAAATTTTATCTTTTATTATGAAAATAGACTTAATAACATGAATACTGCTTTTTGTTTCGTTGAAAACGGAATTAAATTGTAAAAGTTATGTACATTTCAATTTTGAGTATAATTTGTTTTATTTTGCAATTTTGCCTATTTTAAATTTTATAAATCATATTTTCTTTGTCATATTTTATTTTAAAATGTGTTAATATGTTATTTTATGTATATTTTTGTCTTTTAATATTTTTGAAGTGATAATAAAACTTTTCCAAAATTTATTGCATTTATTAAAGACTAGTTTCTATTTTTCTACTATATTCTTCATTTAAATTTTATTTAATTAAAATTTATTTATTTATTTTTGTGAATGCATTTTTATTTTATGTTCTTATCTTTATTTATAAATATTTTTCCAAGTCCATACAATTTTCCCTAAGTTTATTTCATTTATTTTCAAATTTTCTAGACTAGTTTTCATTTTGTACTATTTTCTTATTTTAATCATATATAATTAATATTTATTTATTTATATTTTGTATATTTGTTACATTTTCGAATTGAAACTGAATTTTTAATTATTTTCAGTTATTTAAACTTATTAAAAAGAAATAAAAGTGATTTGAAAGGTTTGTGGCTTTTTATTTCCTAAGGCCTTTTGAATTCCCACCTTTTCACATTTCAACATTACTTTTCATTCAATTGGCCTTAACTCCTCATTCTTTCAGCTGCATATCTCATTTTGCAATTCACGTGAAAACATCGCTTTCTCATTCCTCATTCACATATGTTTTCAGATCTGAAGAAAAAGAATTGTAATGTCTTCCTCTTTTCTATTCTTTTTCACCTTCTTTTATTGATTTTCCTTTGTAAATTGCCTTGAAATCTTCATGCTTTGCTCGGCCCATAGCCTCACCATCACCACCATCGACCACCATCCCTTCCTCCCCACTAAATCCACGGCCAAACCATCATTCTCCACTGACATGAAAGTGCCATGGCCTCCCCTTGAGCAAAACTCCACAAAAACATTGAAAACTCTACAATTATCGCCTACCCGAGCCATGTATGCAACCTTCCCTTCATTTTACACCACCACCACCACCATAGGCTGCCACCACCACCTTTTCCAGACCTCCCCACACCACTCCAACCTCTGTCCAGACCTGAGATTGACTGGCCAAGCATATAACCCCATGACCGAGCCCTTTTGGTTGCCAAAAACCATGTTTTAGCCTAAACCCCTTCACATCCCTGTGTTGTAACTTCCTCCATCATGTTCTACCTTGTAGCCTTACCTTTTCCAGACCCATACCTGATCCAAACCAAGTACAAACCTGACCTAATTGATCCCCTAGGCCATGCAAACAAGTAGAGAAAGCAAGGTAAAAAGTTTTGTATTCAAACTGCTTTTTGTTTCAAAGTTATTCAAATTCAATCGTATTGATTTTTAACTATTATTTTGGTTTTGTTTTTGGGTTGTAACACAAGATCTATAACTTGGATCTCGCTCTCCACTCTCAAGTCATTCCCGTGTTGTCGTGCCTTCGTAGTGTCAGTATTGTGTGCTTTTGTGGCTATCTCCAGCTTTAAACAAGTGAGTTATTCTCACCAGACAGTGTATACCTATATAACTAGTAAATTAACCACTTTTGAATCTGTAAAATGCATCACCATATTATATCTGCTATGTTATGATTATATGATGTTCACCCATGCTTAAACACCTGTTATATCATATGTTACTGTTATATTATGTTGTTCTGTTATTTTTATCAGTTTATCACACTGCAAGTTCCCTTTAGATTAGAATCACTATGGGTTGAAATGATACATACCCGAACGGACTTTAGAATAAGAGAAAATCATTATGGGCTGAAATGATAGGCCTGAATGATTTTCAATTATTTTCATTTGCTTGGGATTGCGGGTTTGAAATGATCAAACCCGGGTATCTTTGTAAATTACGGGTTGAAATGATAAATTACCCGTATCACTTTACCTAGGCTAGAAAATGAAATACAGACCCGTTGTTAAAATATGTTTTATAATTTTTTTTAATTATTTTAGAAATGTAAATATTATAATATTTTGACTTAAACTAAATAAAAATGATCTTTGTAAAGCATTATTGATTTTCTGAAAATTTATAAGTGAAATAAATTAATGGTAAAATTAGAAAATTTGAAATGTAAGTTATTTTGGGAAATTTTAATTTGGTGATAATTGGAATTTAAATTAAATATGAAATGTGATACATTCATGATAATTTGGATTAAAGTGAATTTAAATGATTTTATTTTATATTAATGATTTTGAATAAAGTTAAAATGTGAAATGAATGAATATTTAAGTTGAAATTTTGAAATATAACTAAAATTGGAAATTTGTGAATTTGGCTTAAAATGAATTTTAAGTTAAGTAAATAAAAATGGAATTAAGTTATATTTGAAAATTTAAACTTAACTTTTAAGTTAATTTAATTTAATGAATTTATAATTTAATAAGTGAATTATTATTAAATTTTGATTTTTGAATGGAGGTTTAACTTTATAAAATCATGAATATAAGGGTATTTGAATGATTGTTTTAAAAGTGAAATTATATGATTTTATAAGTTAAAAATGATTTATATAAAAATATAATTGTTGTGAAGTTATACTAAATATTTGAAGTTAATTAACTGCATGTCTGAAATGCTATTAGTTCTAATGTAAATGATAATACAACATTTGTAAATGTTGTAGTTGATAATAATGAACCAAATGGCTGAATTTAATTAAAGGCTATTATGGCATTTTTGTAAATGTTATAATGGTTGAATTTAACTAAGTTTATTTGAAACTAATGTAACCCTATTACAGCATTTTAAATGCTGTCTTTTGTTAAATTGAACTGTTTTAAATGTGACTTTCCATAGCATTTTCTAAATGTTGCGAAAGTTGAATTTTCATTGTTTTAATTAATTTAAGTGAACGAATGAACTTTGGAAGATTAAAATTTTGGAAATTTAATAATTTAATTATTTAATATAATAACTTCATTTTATGATTTAAAATGAAGTAATTTGTTTCGTAATATAAACTATTTTGAAATATGATATTTTGATATTTTGAACTGGATTTTTGAATGATATTGAATTTTGAAATGATATTTGATTTCGAAACATAAAATACCAATTTTGAAATTTTAACCACGGGATGTATTTAATTTATGGTTTAACTGATCCTTAGAGGATGGGCGATCCCAAGCATCCTTTAAGTTATTATGCATTACTGCTACAGTTCACTTGAGTTGGTTTACATTATATAAGTATATATTGTCCTGACTCGAGTGTTTTGTATTTTGCTTTACGCTCGGGTCAGCCTGAGTATTTACAGCTTAGATTTGGATCTCTTTCTGGAGCTAGGAATCGTTGGAGATTCTGCTTATCTAGTTATCTATCCATTCCAGTTTCAGTTGTTCTATTTCAGCTCTGGTATTATAAACTTCTATGTATTTGAGATTTCTATTGTATATGTTTTCAAACAGATATTATGTATTTTGTTTTGAGAGTTTGTTATAGTAGCTTCATGAACTACTATGGTTTTTATATTCCGCTGCGAGTTATTCTGATATTCTGTGTCTGTGATTATGTATTTGATTTTATTTGCTCCAAATTTTATTACAATCTGTTATTTTGAATTATTCAAGTCAGACATGCGTGGATTATTGTCGATTTGAATGGTCCAAAATAGTGGGTCGTTACATATTTGTTGTGCAACCAACATTTTTTTACCTCACTGTAAAACGATTTGTCAAAGAAGTTAATAGGTGAGATCGGTACTTCAAACAATTTAGCGTCTCGCTCAAATTTTAATCATTATATATTTACTTATTTGTGCATATATAATATATACTGATGCCAGTAGAGAGGAGATTGAGGGATTTATGTGCTTGCAGACAAAAGGAGAAAGCTATCAATATGTGTAAAGATTTATAAGACAAAAGCAACAATTTGCATGATAAGGGGAAAGAAAAAATTATTTCCGCACACATTAGTTTTCCCCCTGTTTTTGTGGATCGGGCACCATGAAGATGACTTTCATGGTGAAGTTGACATGGTATGTGTGAACATTATGTATATGCCATATTAGTATGTTTTGCGTACCATTATTAGCATCGTTATTAAAATTGATTGAATTTGGTTCATGATAATTTGTTTATCCTGGTAATCCAGTGATCTTTGTATTTTTGGATTTGCAGAGTGACAACAAAAGGCTGAATGCAACTATCAACAAGATGATGCTTGGTCAACCATCATCGATGTTTTCTAAACATCTTTTTCCTTTGCTTTGGATCTGTAAAACGTGTTCTTAACATATTATTTCCCTTTAACTTGACTACATTGTTCACTATATTATTGATATGCATGTATTTGAACAGATTTTGGCTTTCTACTGCCACCATTTAATTCCTATAATATTAACTAAATATATGCCATTATAGTTTAAAGTCTACATTCATGAATGCCTTGACATTTGCTTGCATTTGCATGAAAATTGACGGTTTCGTATTCAAATGTACTGCACTAACATTTACATTTCCATCAAGAGGCATTCGGTAATAGATGACAGCTATGTAATTATATACCATGGATTTCTTCGTTTGGTCCGTGTTAAAAGTAAGATTAAAATTATATAGTGAAAAATTATACAAGTAGATATCTGTCATACTATGTGAACTATTTTTCTAATGTTTTTTAATCAAGTTGCTTACAGCCATTGTCTACTTTTCATCAAACAGCTATAATACTTGCTGTAATTGGGCACACAAAAACTTATTTTAAATTTAACCAGAAAGCTGCACACAAATTTGTGGTAAGCATAATGCTAACATGACCAACACTTTGATTTTGCGTACTAATTCATTTACACTTTATGTATGTAGGTTATTACCGGAGTATAAAGCTATCACATTATTCTTTGTAACAAGTTTTTTAAAATACCCCGTGTGCGTAGCACGGGTTTGCACTAGTAGATGATAAAAAGTTAAAGCATCAAGCAATGACGAGCAACAAAACCTCAATAACCATTGATCAACTAAACTAACCTGGCAACATAAAATCCTGCATTTTCCAACATCAATAATTTACCGGCACACCCAATTACAAGTGCACCACCAGATCCACCTTCTCCAATGACAACTGTAACAATTGGAACCTTCAAACCAAACATTGTCCTCAAATTGAAGGCTATGGCCTCACCCTTTAACAACAATAAAAACGAGAAGTAAATGGACATGTCTATTGAGATATTTATAGCTGAAAAGATATAGCCTCAAAGTATTTAAAAAGTGGCATACTTGGCCTAACTCCTCAGACTTAAGATCTGCATAAGCCCCCGGTGTATCAATAAACGTAATAATGGGCAATCCATGATGATCAGCATAATAGATCATTCGTAAAGCTTTACGATACCTGTATTGATATCAATAAACAGTACATTTTTAATGGGGTTTCCGCAATATTAGAGCAACCAACATAATAGAAGCACCAATGCAACAATTACTCTTATTAGTTAACTTTGTTTAGTAAAGATTTGAAACTGAAAGATGAACAACTGAAATATACATTTGGAACTTTTTTTGGTTTAGTTTTGCTGCAGCACTGAAAGATATGAAACTGTGGGTATTGAATTTAGTGAACATAGATGCACCCGACACACATACGATTATTTATGAAAGAGGGCTTTTTGGGATGTATCATGACTGGTGTGAATCTCATAGCACATATCCAAAGAACTTATGATCTTTTTAGGATGTACCCGACACACATACTTCCTTTTAATTAGTCTAATTCTAGGAGTCAAAAGTCAAAAACTATAATTAACATAGTAACAATGTATACTAGCAAAAAATATGAAATACAAACTTTTGAAAGTTTTCTTGACAGTTGATAATGAGAGGGACACTTAATTTAAGCAGAGCATTTATTTATTTATTTTACTTTTGTTTAAGTTAGCTTTTGCCTATCCAAATTGACTTTATGAGCTTTTGAATAACAGGTCGATCAAAGCTATCCAATTCATCCTTTAATTGAGATTGGAATCAACTGCCTAAAAGGAGGATATATGCTTAGGGTAGGATCCAATTTGTCCTAAATCCTAGTCAGGGGATCAAGTTAACAAAGATAAAAAACTTACACTCAAACTAAGCTATGTTAAACTACAAAATCTTCATGCATTTACAAAAACAAAAATAATTACCTTCAACCCAGGTACATAGTCTCCACGCTTATAATATGATGGACTCTTGGATGATCTCCATTCAGCAGTTCCCATGCCATCTACAAAATCAGTCAAACCATTTCATCAGACAACACCAATACAAATCAAAATTAAAAAAAAACTTAATTTAATTTTCATAACAAACTGCATGCCCAAAATCAACTTAACATACAGTGGTTATTCTCGCAAACCAAGATAACCGGCAAGTTCCACAATGCGCTCATATTCAAAGCTTCAAACAACTGCCCCTGATTCACAGCTCCATCCCCATACATGTGTAACTTCTTCAATTGTATGCAATCAGTTAAGTGTTTAAATTCTTCAATTGTGAATGAAGTTATATACATTTAAAAGTTTCATATTAAACGTAGATGTTTCCACTTTAATATAGTTCAGTTTGTTGTAAACTTGTAGTTATTCTCAAATCTGAATTCACTCTAATTGGAATAGTTGTTACTGTGTGCACTTACTGTATAACACATACTTTTATGATGTGTTTAAAGGCAATTATATTTCAGTTTTTGAACATATTCAGTGCAGATCTGTTGTTTATGAAATAGGTAGCAATGTATGATTATCATCACCCTGCAGTTTCTCTAACATTAATAGGATATCCTCGTCTAGATATGCCCTGATCACATCATAAGCATAAGCTATAAGCACCCACAAGAAAGTAAACCAAGAATGAAAAACCATAAATGATCATAAATACCAAGCCACTTCTCTTTTCGTATGGCATCTATGAATATAATAAAACCAATTGTAAAATTACCCCCAGACAAATTCTAGCCGCTTGAGCAAAGTAGCCAGTTGATTGAGAATAATAAAAACCATAGCTATCAATTCTCTTTATCATATTAAGGTAAGAAGAACTAGCGATGAGCATTACAGTTTGAGGTTAAAGATAAAAGAGACAGCTTGTACTGAACATGATCGCCTAAGCTTGTGCTTAAAAGACCATAAGAGTGGATAGGGATATGGAAATAGGAGAAACAAATTTACTTAGAAAATGATTAAAGTTGATAGCAAGATGAGGATGCTTTTACGATAACATATATATAGATAATTAAAGAAAATTATTGGTACTAGTATGATTTTTTAAATGCCTTAATATATATTAGGACTTGTAGCACTTAAGGTTTTAACTTGTAAGTGAAATAAAATTATATTTAGAATTCAATCAAACTTACAAGTGAAAAAGATTTTAACAGCTCTGGTGTACTTTCACCAAAATTTGCTCATGTCCACACTAATTTAGTGCTTTGGTCACGCCCTTCTATTCAGTCGGCCACATTTCATGCTTGCTTTATTCATGCGTGATTTAGTGCTTCATCATGCTTCATTCCATACTTGCCCAGAAAATGCTCTCATCATGCTGCTGCACACACAAGGCCGCTAAGCTTTCTTCATGTCTTGCCACGCTTCTCTGTTATCGGTTTTTAAAGCCCACTTCAGCTGTAGTTTCAGTCTCCATCTACATGAAGAAAGACATTAAGTTAAAATTTCAAATCTAAATCTATAAACCCAAGGGCTAGTAGAGACTCTATGAAAAGTAGATTTTGAGGCAGGAAATCTAAATGCCATCTCTCCGTTTAACCTACTCCTAATCTTCCCATTTGCATCCACTCCCATCACCTCACCTATATTCAAACTCGTCTCCATCCCCCACCCCTATCTCAGTCTCACTATCCCCGGCTTTATCCTTACCCTGTCCTTACCCTAAATGCCTTACCTTTTCAACCACCCACTCTTTACATACCCAACTCTATTTATAAAGAACTAATTCGTGAAAATAATTAAAATAATGGCTACGCATGAAGAATTAATTCATGAAAATCAAAGAAAATACTCAACTTAATTTATGCATGCACACCTGGTTATGTTTATATGTCAAAAAATCAATAATCAAAACACACGACCCAATTTCATGTCTGTTCTACATGGTGACTCAAAAGCAACTGGTTTAAAGTAAATATCCAACTTAAGAAGCAAATTTTATTTCAAGAAATTAGAAAAAAAATATGAGTAGAAGCAAAAGGCTGAATGTGAAGGCAAAAAGCCAAAGGTTAAGAATTTCACCTTATTAATTGGATCAACATATGCTGCTCACTCACTATATATTTCCTTACCATGTGTTTTAAGGAATGCAATTGCATACCTACATGAGAATAATCATGAATGAAATAAATATATTTTTATTTAGGTACAAAAAATATGGACAATATGGTGGAATAAATTTCACAATTGAGTAGCTGGTATGGTTTCTAAAATATGGATTAAGTGTGAGACTATACATCATATTACAACGAATAAAGAAAACTTTAACTTGGATAAAATTGACGTGTCTTTGATTTAATAATGAATCTTTTAATTTTAAGCACATTGGTTTATCTTTCAAACAATAATTTAGATTACTCTAATTTAGCCATAGCCTACTCAATATGCTAATGATACAAAATAGCATAATATATTTGTAATGGACCCAATACCATTGAATTAGTGCAGTAAATTGGAGAACCACTATGCACATTATACTAAGGTGTTATAATATAGTTTCAAAAGAGTGTGAGGGAGAGAAGACAATGGGTTAAAGAACGCTAATATCTGAAAATGTGCTAAGATACGTTAACTTATAGGATATCAATAAATAATTGCAGTCAAAAATTCATTGTAATCAAGGGTCAAAACGGATTCCGATCACTTCTAATCATAAATTAGTGGAAAACTAAAAGAGAACCTTCAAGTGGACATAGGCCCATATTTTCGAACCACTATAAAATCTGCATGTGATTGTTTTCTGTTATTTTTCATTTACATTCTTCATTTATACTCTACTCTCTTTCTCTTTTGGGTGTTTGTGCCCTTTTTAGTTCAAGCATATAACAAATGTACAGCAGCCAGGAGCCATTGTACTGTGCAGCTGGTGCAGATAAATATTTGATCATGACATATTAGATGCTCATTACAAGCATTTTTTCTACTGGAATCAGTATTAGTGGCACAAATGGTGAGATTATGCTTTTCAGGTAATTACGATTTACATATACATGTCAGTGTTCCTTGCAGCTATATTTGGTTTTTGCATATATGACATAGACTCTGTCAAAAATAAATCTTGCTTGTTCTACAGTGGGAATATCAAGTTGGACCTAGTGTAGGCATTGGAGCAGGAGATCACATGTGGTGTTCTAGATGCATCCTTGAGTTATAGAAAAGAAAAGATCAAAAGCTGATAGTTGCAAACTTTCCATATTTTTATTAACAAAAATTTCATTTAAACATAGTAAAAAAAGCATACATTAATATAAGTCACCGGGAATCAGTTATACCAAACTAAATAAAACTTAGTTCTAATCAAATCCAAAATTTCTGGTTACAAACAATTCACTCTAATTGGCTGTGTTTATCGATATTTTCATGATTGATATTTTTATACTGAATATATGTTTATCTCTGTAGCGAATCATGGAACGGGCTGGAGTTGTGCTGACTCTTGATACTAAATCAATAGAGCTTCGCTTCTTTCTCAAATATTCAAATAAACTAATAGGGTGACTGCAATGGTGCAGGATGTCATACCAACTACAGATGCTGATGGTATATCTAGTTTAGTTGTGCTTACTCTTTAAAGTTTTAAACATATAGAGTTGTAATGTATGGAAAATATTTGCAAATGAAACATTGGATTCCAACTCTGATCTTCTAACTTGTCATACATTACATAGGACATTCCAGGAATATGTTTATGTAGATTACATCGAAACTTCTAACTTATTATTTAGGTATAGTCTTTAATTTTATTATTTATTCATCGTCATAGTTCTTGATCTTGCTAAAATTAAAATGATTACATTGAAACAAGCAATACAGATGTTAAAGATATCATAAAGGTAAAGGAACATTCACATATCTCAAATATTAGATGTAAATTGTATTATTTTTTACGCAATACAGCCTTCTAAAAAAACGTGTATTTTAATCGTACAGTATTTTCAGTTTTGATACATTAGATTTTGAAAATACTTTCCTAGGTATTCTAATAGTATCAAATATTAGAACTGTAAAAATGTTGGAACAAATATGTAAAAAAAAGGCAAATTAGAGCATCGTCTATTGCCTTCACGCGTCATTCCAGAAAATGACAATTAAGAGAGGAAATGTTGTTGAAATTGGACATCAACAAAAAACAAGATTGCAAATCGAAGCTAAATAAACAATATGTCCCTACGGTAGAGGTGCAAATAGAAGTCTGTCCCTCTAACCAAAACAAGATTTGCAAATAGAAGCTAAATAAACTAACAAATAAGCATTATAAATATATAAGTGCTGCTCAGCTTAAGAACTTGAGATTGAAGAGATGGACCACTATTGATCATGTTGACACAACCAGCAATTGAATTTGACAAGTTATTTATTCACCGCCATCAAACAAAAAACCATAAACACTGACAAAATTTGAGTTTTAGACAGCACAATATATGTGTGAGATAAAAAATTGATTAACCTATGCTGATTACAAATTATGAGCAGGTGGACATCAATAGATAAGCTTATATATTTTTTGAATTAGAAATAATGCTTAATGAATTAGCAACTATTAGGCCCACCGTTCAAGCAATTTGAAGCAAGAAGAAACTAAATGGTATGCATATCCCAGAGAACCCAAGCAATTATTTATTTGACTGCATTAGCTGACTTTCATCTACAGTGGCATGCAAAAATTCAACAACTTTTGATTTAAGTAGTTGTAGATAAAAGCATACTAAATCGTTATAAAGTTAAAAGTAGTCTTAGAACCGCTTTAAACTCTCCATGTCCTTGTTATTCTTGCATTTGTACTTCTTCAATTTATAACCATTTAACATATAATCACAGTTACAGTCCATAAAGGATTAATTCTTGACATCTATTCAAAAAAAGTTTCTGAAATTGATTCAGAATGAATTGTTTTGTGCTTTGAATTATTAATAAGAGATTTATGGTTGAAGGCATGAAAATATATATTCAGAATTGATCAGACTGTAGTTTTATGTCAGCAGCACATTTTACAAAAAAAAGTACTATACAAAAATCATTACCATAAATCTATCATTATCACTATCAAATACTCACCTAATTTAATCTCATATCTTTACATCATAACAAAATGGGGTTAAATAAATTACCTCAAAATCATGACCGATATGCTGAAAAAGGGATAAAAGTATCACCACAGCATAATTAAGGGTTGTAATCACCTGTAAACATGTGTCAGGAGATAGTGAATAGATTGAGAATCATAAGAAGTGAAAAAATATATAATAAATGTTGCAGTACTTCTCATGGCGTTTCAAATTGGAGTGGCATGGTTTTACCGTTCTGGGCAGTTGAAATGGTGGTGACATGTTTAGGGATTAGGATGTAGTGTAGCAGTGAGATTACGGCACCAATACCTAGGGATTGGGATTGATGTTGATTATGGTGGTTAGGGTTTCGGGATTTAGAGATGTTGGTCTGCGTGACTGTTGATCGCGGTGGTTTAAGGATTTTACGATTTAGGGATTTGGTTCGCTGTTGTTTTCTGGAGGTGACGAAGTGAAAAGAGGAAAGGGCTGAGGTTGTAATAGACGTGGTTTTTTCTTCCCGCACAAAATAATCGTTTGCCGCCCTTTTGTTAGACAGCGTTAAATACTCCGTATTTATTAGTACATAGCGTTGAATACTCTTCATTCCATAGTGTTGAGAGGAGAAAAAGCGGAAACGCTATGTGTTGGGGCTATCAAAAGCCCTGATTTTTGTAGTGATTGTTCTTGCTTTGAAGATGTAGAGGTACTATCTTTTGGGAGAGAGGTTTGGGTTATTCACCGACCATAAATCCCTTAAATACCACTTTTCCCAAAGAGACTTAAATCTTAGGCAACAGAGATGGATGAAGTTTATAACATCATATGACTTTGAGATTTAGTATACCCTCGACAAAGGGAATGTCGTTGCCGATGCCCTCAGTCGGGAGCATGCTACTCTTAGTGCTATATAAGAGTGGAGGCAGTTGGAATTTCTCTCGAATTTTAATTTCCAACCTCAAACAGTACTCGCTCAAGAATGTTTAGCAATTATGGAAGTAAGACCAGCATTAATGGATCACATCGAGCTAGGGTAGAAGGAGGATGCGATGGTGGTAGACATTTTTAGCTAGCTTAGTAGAGGTGAACATTTCCCCTATGATGGTGGATATGCTTTAGAACAAAAGGGATGGTTGAGGAGAGATGGACGCCTATGTGTTCTAATGTTGGAGGATGTGTTGAAAGAAGTTCTAGCCGAATGTCACCATTCTAAGAAGACAATTCACCAGAAGGAGATAAAATGTACAGAGATATAAAGAGGATTTTCTATTGTCCTGGAATGAAGAGAGGGGTAGCAGAGTATGTCTCTAGGTGTTTAACTTGCCAAATGATTAAGGCAAGTAAGGAAATCCCATAGGACTATTATTATCGTCAGAGGTGCCAACTTGGAAGTGGGAGCATATATCTAAGGACTTTATAGATGAGTTACCTAGAAATCAAAGGGGCAATGAAGCTATTTGGGTTATAGTGGATAAGCTCACTAAGAGTGCTCACTTTATTCCTATTAAGAATAATAGGACTACGGCATGTCTAGCACATATTTACGTTAAGGAAGTGGTGCGACTTTATGGAGTTTCGATTAGTATAGTTAGTGATAGGGACCCTTTATTCACTAGCGAATTTTGGAGGAGTTTGCAATCCGCTTTGGAGACGACTTTGAATCTCAACACCGCTTACTATTCGTTGATTGACAGTTAGACGGAAAGTGTGAACATAATTTTAGAAGGCTTGGTAAGATTTTGCATCATGGATTTTGGATGACCTTGGGAACAACACTTATCCTTGATAGAGTTTGCATACAATAATAGTTACCAAGCAACGATTGGCATGACACCCTTTGAAGCTTTATATGGGAGGCCATGCAAATCGCCTAATTGTTGGTGGGAAACTATCGACAAAATCATACTTGGATCAGATTTAACTTGTGAGATCTCGAAGAAGGTTGAATTGATTATATGACGAATGAAGGCCGTACATGACCATTAGAAGTCATACACTAACAGGCAAAGAAAGGAATTGGAGTTTTCGGTTGGGGACATGGAATCCGTCGGGGTTTCCCTCTTAGAAAGGTTATGAAGTTTGGTACATCCGGGAAGTTGGCGCAAGGTTCGTTAGGCCTTTCCCGATTTTAAAGAGGGTAGGGAAACTTTCTTATCGAGTGGAGCTTCTAGCCAAGTTAGCAGAAGTACATGACGTCTTTCATATTTCACACTTGAGGAAATGTCTACATGATACTGCCACTTTGGTAGAGTCTGATTAGTTAATAGATGGTAAGACGGAGCCAATAGCCCCTCACGTCACCGCACGCATAGCGGAATATGATATTAAAATAAGACGAAGACTTCTATAACGATCTGCCTTTTCAACCATCGGAAGTCAGCACCAAATCCATCCATGCATTCAAATGTCGAACATCCAATTGCCAAAAAGGCAGATTGTTAGGGTAAAATAAAAGGAAAACATCGAGAATGGGAGAAATAGAGTCTCACAACTGAACAATCACGTATAATATAACAAAGATAGTAAAAGATGTCACTCTAAAACACATAGTATATTAGAGTAAAAAACAAACCTCATCAACTTGGACAGTCATAACTTCCTGACCTTACTATTGCTGATGGGTATATATAATATTAATACAGTGGAAATAAAATACTATGGCAGGTGAACATCTTGCTCTACACCATGAGCTCCATGTCCCACCAATGACAACCTGGAAAAATACTTAGTTTGACTCGAGCATTATAGCGAAATAACACTCGAATCAGTCTGGAAATACCAGCGTAAGAAAACTCAAGAGATATGATAAACACATAAAAATTCTATGAGACCACGCTACTAAACACGGAATGGGTTTTACCTCAAAAGAACAACTTCCACAGATGA
The DNA here is from genome assembly GCA_030737815.1 of Allium fistulosum. Classification (NCBI taxonomy): domain Eukaryota; kingdom Viridiplantae; phylum Streptophyta; class Magnoliopsida; order Asparagales; family Amaryllidaceae; genus Allium; species Allium fistulosum. The sequence continues at coordinate 404,186,783 of CM060908.1, read as the reverse complement.
ATGATCGGAACAAATTAAACCAAAACCCAAACTTGAAAGAATGGGCATAAACAAGATCAAAATCAAAACTTAAAGAATGGACACAAATAATTAAACATCGAGAAGAACTCCAGTCACTTCTCGATGCAATTAAGAAAACAATTCAAATATCTGAATCAACAACAAGGAAATCGATTTTCCAACAATGACAAGGAGGGTTCCCCGCCCCCTTCATCGAAAGTATACCTCTAGAAAATATACTTCATAGGGTCATATACTCTATGACTCCTTTCGGGAACTCCAAGCCGGACCCCGCCAACCTCACCAAAAATCCGAGTATTTCACATCTCCGCGTGCATATCATCGAAACCAATCTAGAGTAGATGTGATAGTATCCTAATAGGAATGACCTCACATAGCTTGGCAAATACTCGCTTTCTGGTTTTAGTCATTTTCGACAAAGGATATCAATGCTCAAATGAGCAACAAATCATCTTAAATTGATGATACACAAAGAAGAAAGCTGCATCGATAGTCAATAAATCAACTATTGAGAATAGTCAAAATGATCGTATATGGAAATTAAATCTCATACCCTTAACACTACTCATCGATTTCAAACTTGTACCATCCCTCAGGTAAAAATGAAGCTGGCAAGTGAAGGTAGTGTTAACTCTAGGCATTGCCTTGACAACAATTTCAATCTTTGAGATAGAAATGAGTTTACTTACCTCGACGTTTAGTGCTCAGAGTATGACTGAATCCTTTCCATATACGCGATACCGTTTACGGAAGTTAAATTTCTTATCCTTTCTATAACCGGATCAAACATTTAAACTTTTAAAACTCGAACTTGTGCTTGGTTTTAACATCACAAATATTTGTACAACACTTTAGAAACAATCTTGAAACTATTCTTTTTAAAGAGTAAATTATATTTCTAAGTGTATTAAAAAAAAGGGTCAAAAACAAATGTCATTAAAACATTGATTACTATAAACCCAAAACAATTTACAGTTAGCTTTATTTTTAAAACAATTCCTTTCAAAAGAATTTTTTCATTTATAAACTATCATTTATAAATTTCAAACAACATTTATTATCCTAGAAGATAATAAATCAATTAAAATGCTTTTATAAATTTAAAACAATGTTAATCATCCTGAAAGATAATTGATATAATTCTTTTATAAGTTTAAAACCACGTTAATTTTCCCAAGAGATAATTAATCAACTTATAACTCCTTTAATAAATCCATTAATTAACTTTAAACACCTTTATTAAACTAGTTGATTAAATTTAATACTTTTATTAAACTAGTTAATTAATTTTAAACACCTTTATTAAATCAGTTAATTGACTTTAAACATCATTTATTAAAATGATTGATTAATCTTAAACATCATTATTAAAAATGATTGATTAGTTTTAAACATCATTATTTAAAACGACTAATTAATTTTAAACATCATTATTAAAATGATTAATTAACTTCAAACATCATTGCTAAAATGATTAATTAAATTAATAATCTATTTTATTAATTTCAAACAACATTAATTATCTCGAAAGATAAATAATCCAATTTATAACCTTTTTATAAATTTAAAACAACATTAATTATCCGAAAGATAATTAATCAAATTTATAATCCTTTTATAAATTTAAAACAACATTGATTTTTCCAGAGGATAATTAATCAAATTTATAACTCCTTTTATAAATTTTAATCAATACTTATTGTTTATTTTCAAAATTCCCAATTTTTTTGAAAATATGGTTTAAACAGTTTTTAAAGTGCAAAAACACAACCAAACATTTACTTTATAAAATCACAAGCTTAAGTTCAACACACAACAAGAGTTTAAGGAGAGATATTTCATAAGTGACAATACAGTGATAATCGTTGTAATGACACTTACACAATCAAATAGTATGGCATAAATATCTTTAACCAAACAACAATATAAGTGACATAAGAATATAAGTAAATTAATATTGGTGAGAAACCCTTTAAGGTCTCTCTACAAAAGTTCACTAAATTACACATATGTATGTGTATTTCGAAGTGTTCCGTACGACCTATTCGCTATGCACACTTCGATTTTCCTTTTGTTTTTGTCCCCTGCAACACAATGGGTATTTATTTCATCTGCTTGTCTAGTAGGGATTTAAAATCCAAACAAACAAACAAAAAACAATATAAACTATCATCCAAGCATTCAACATTAATTTATAGCAACACATATATCATATAGTTTATTTAAAGATGAGTAAACTCATCAAAATTCTAGTTGATAATTTCTTGTTTCAGTTCGATCTACCATCGAACGACGTTCCATTTTAGCTTGAAATTCAACCAACTCCAAATCCAACGAAATCAGTTCCAATACGTAGATGGCATTCCTACGAGTACAATGCAACTGACCACGTCCACGATCTCGTATGAGCAAGATATAATTTTTATGAGTTTTGGGATTTGAATAATTTAATTAACTAACTTAATTACTTTAAAATTTTAATTACCCAAACTTAAACATCTTCTTCCCAAATTCGCATAACACATTGTACACGCACAAGCAGTGCACAAGCCATGCTCCACGCACTCTTTCCCCTTCATTCTCGCTCCATACACTACAAAATCACGTGCCAACGATTTCAAACAACTTCTCTACGTGATCTCGACATAACTGACCCATCCACCTCAAGCCCGCACTTACATTGAAGATGCGACCTGGTGGTACATCTTAGGCCGCACAAGATGTCACGACCCCTAAGAGTGTATCGCACACTACCAACTTCGACCGTAAGCTACTCCTCGCCTCGACAAACCCGAATCCAACCTTTGTTTCACCAATTGTTGCCTAGATCAATGCCAAAACAAAACCCTTGCACCACTGGAAAAAGTCGAGTTCCTCAAAATAGAGTCACACGCAACACAACGAACATAGTTTCGTAGGGCTCCTCGATACGATCGCAAAGGAACTTGTTTGGTGATTTTTAGTTGAGAGGATAATTCGTTTTTAATTTTTGAATATACAGCCATTTATTTTCTTACTGGAAATGTGTTAGTGATGAACAAAAGTAGAGAAAAGGGAAAGATTTGAGAATGAAGAAAAGGGGTTGACTTTGATTTTTATAAACAAAATAAATTTTCTTTTACTTGAAAAACAAGTTAACCAAAAATTTCAAGTTAACAATATTCCCAAGCAGCACACTATATCAATCAAATCATTAAGTTCAAAATTTTAAATTTGATTCAATTTTAAAAAAAAATTCAAAAAGAGATTTGCGGTATTTGGCTATATAATATTCCGTCCGTATATGGACCGCGAATAACTGAAATAAAAATACGATCGTGTACCAAAATACAACACGCACATAAATCAACAGTAAAATACACTGATAATTTTAATCTCTAAAATTTCAAAAATACCATCGTTTCTCATAAAATCGTTAAACGATAATTTAAATATTTTTCAAATTAAAAATTATGGAAAAATCAATTAAATTAAAATAAAAATGCATCATTAAAATCGAATCGTTTTATTAACAGTTGATTTTTTTGTTATTTATTCGAACTATTTATCATTGTAAAAATTTTTACAAAATGAGTTCACCATTACCAATTATTAATTAAAAGGAGTTAAATAAGGTTATTAAATACATTTAATTAATATTTATTTCACGATTCAAATATTTAGATATCACCTATATTTGATTTCAAGTTATTAAACTTCAAAAACCAATTACTTAAATATTTAAAATTAATTAATTATTCAAAATCAAAATTGTAAAATTCGAGATGTTACAGCTTCTCATCCCAAGCTTTTCTCTAATAAAATTTTCTCTTCAAATTTAATATTTGGTTACATTGTGGTTGTTAGATTGGATGGTAGGACATGGTTGCCACACATTTATTGTTATTTTTGCACTCATATAGAAATTTATGTATGTTTTGTATGTTTGCATCTATGCCTATATGTCACGATCTTGCATTCACGCTAGGATTGAGCTCACCTATAATATGTTGCATATATAATCACATTGCATTTTGGGTTGAGCACATAGTTGTATAGAAAACTTGATTATATAACATGGTTGTTGAGTGCGCATTACACTATTTGCCTTTAGGGATTTCGAGGGTGAAATCTGTTTTAGGGAGTAGAGTGTAATACCCTGTAAAATTTAATAACTAAAATAAGACTAAAAATGCAAATTTATGTAAATGTTAGAATTTGGCCACGGGATTTGGACTATTGCGTCTGTGGTGATATTATGATCAAATTTCATATAAAAAGCTTTGTAATCGGAATTCAAATGGAAAAGTCATGGACATTTGAAGTTTTTGAGTTTAAAATAACTCAAATGAGTTTCAGTTTGAAAATTTAAAAATTGGGAATTTAAAATTTGAATTTAACATGGCTTAACATTTAAGTAAACATTAAATACAATGTTTAACGTATAAATTAATTAAGGTTAATAAATATAAGAAAATGGAAAGAAATCACTCATTCCCAGAACAATAAACTGGTCGACCGATGGAGAGTGACGGTTGAGGAAAACCTTAGGCCAGCACAGCCAAGATTTAGTTATTTTTAATCCAATGGCTTTCGTTCTTTCCTACCTCTATAAATAGAGCCTTATACTTCTCACTTTTCTTCACAAAATTCTGGAAACAACAGCGAATCCCTAGGGGGTTCTTCTTCCATAGATTTTTCAGAAACTGTTAGGGTTTTCCAAGTAAGAGATTTAGATCCCTAATTATTTAAAATTCTGATTCTATTCCTCTTTAGTTTCTGATTCTAAATCTAATCTATATACATCCCTTGTTGTATATTTAAAAATGAGAAGATCTGAAAGAGGATTAGGAGCGGTGTAGATCAAATCCAAGCTAAAAATAGGAAATTTTCTATGGGTGGAATTTCAATTTTTCCCATTTAGTAATCGTATATTACTTATTTGGATTTTTTATACGCAATGGGAAATTCTATAAACGAAAACTCTAAATAATAAAACCCCTTAAGTTCCTAAGTAAAATGCCAATCTTTGAATATGTTGGAATTGCAATAGTTTTATATTAATATATTAGAATCAAATCCATCATTTGGAATTATATAATTTATAATCTATTCAACTTTATCCTTTTTTATCTTCGCTTGTAGCGTTAAAGAATTCTAAAGATAAATAAATTGGAAATGATTTGCAAGGTATGAATTTGGCTATTTGTAGTTTGCATCGCCAATTTCTATAAATTAAACAAATGTGAATCCCTTTCTCACTCCAAGATTGTATGTGTGAAACTTGAATGGAATATAAAAGATCTAAATTATAGGATTTGTTTCTCTGAAATAGAAATAGTAATTCTAGTATATTAGTATGAGACAGATTTGGTGATATTCCACTATTATACAAGTCTAGTTTTATTGGCTATGGATATTAGTTGTTCTTGTTTGGAATTTGGAGATTCGTATGAGTTTGACATTTTAATTAATTTAATATGCAAATTATTGCATGTATAATTAGGAATAATTATTTGAATCTTAGACCTCGTGTGTATATATATATATATGTGTGTGTGCACGCACGCGCATGCGCTTGCGTGTGTGTGTATGTATATGTATGTATGTATGTATTAGTAACATATGTATAATAATGTATTGAACATATTTGATACAATTAATAGGTTAGCAAATATTATTAAATTCCCTAGAAAGAAAGTAAATCATAATTATGGGAAGTAATCCATGATTAAAGGCGTAATAAGGAGTCTCTCCCTTATATGACCTTAAGTATTAATTGTAGAAAGATATGTATGCTTACCATATATATAATAGCATGTTAAAGGAAAGGAAGTATGACTAAGTTATAGGGATGCAAGGTCAGTCCAAAGTGCACAAAAGCCTGTCTGGTTAAATCTGGCTACCAGCAATGTAAGTTTAAGGGCTGATGTGGGACAACGCCTATAATAAATAGCCTCGGTGGATGTGAGGTTAGTCCTAATTCTGTAGGGTAAGTCTGCCCACTCAATCTGGCTAACAGTGGCTACAAATAGTCGGACTAATCTGAGATGTCACGGGTTAGATTATAGGTCATAATCCTGTTATTGATACGGTAGGAGGAATCTTTAGAGGTGTCCGCTTCGGGTTTAGAGTTATTAAGTGGCTATTGTAGGGTCTGCCTCTTTCCAATATAAGAAGTATTAAGTGACCTGATAGGATTTCTTACGATGTCAGTTAGGGAGAACAACGGTGGGACCTAACTTGGGTTAGGTATTAAATGATTAGGACCTGCCTATTATATAGGTATTAAATGGTTAGAGTCTACCTAATTCCAAGTAAAAAGATATTAAGTGGTTCAGGTGCTTCCTTTTGCATCATAAATGATAGTTGCGCTAGAGTTTTGTAGATGGACTGGAAGAGCCATTGGGCTTGCAGTTGAAGTTATTCGTATGGTATAATTTTGAATACATAAGACATATTACGTAGATGATACCGCCTAAGTACTATTATGGTAAAACTTGAGATTTCTTTCACCATAACTTGTTGTTCTAACCCCCCTATTACAACACACAGGTTATAGAAGACAATCTAATTTGGAAGATGAAAGTGGGGTGAAGACTATGGCAATCATTTATCTTTTATTGCTTTTAAATTATTTCCATGTACCCAGTTTTAGATTATTATTATGTTGTTGTTGTTGTTTGATACATTGTACTATGGAGGTTTTGATGATACGTTGTGAGATTCTTTGATGATACCGCATTCTGAAATGATTTTCTTTATGCAATAGGTACATGTTTTTAATATCATATTTTATCCATTTCGTTGTGAGATTCTAAAAGTATAAATAGATAGCTCCGCCTACTGTGCATTGTTTAAATTTTATCAACCGACATCCAGTCTTGGAACGGGTCTAAATTTTGATGGGCCTCTTCTAGGTTGGAATTTAGGTCTATTTCAGGGTAGATTGTTACAACAACCATATCAAATATATATATTAATATTTTTCCAAGTTATATAATATATAGTGCAGAATATTACACAAGTGCTGAATCGAAGACTATATAGTATAAAGGCTCAAGGTAAAGACTCGAAGCCTCATGAGTTCAAACACAAAATATGAAGAGCTCAAGATTATAATTTCGTGTTTAGATTCATTAGAATGTATTATTAAAGTCCTTGATAGCAATTTCTGATCTTTGTTCTTTTGAAAAATAAATTATTTTAAATTTCATAATATATTTTTGTATATTTTATAAAATTTTTTTAGAGTTCAAAGATATTTAAAAGTTATATTCAAATTATTTTACAAAGTATAGTTTTTTCAAAACAATTTAAAAGAAAACATTTTTCAATTTTAACTAGCATATGTCGACATACTTATTTTTATATGTTGAATATATGCCGTTAAATTGTTAAATTTTGAATGGAAATGTCTTTTGGACTCAAACCTTCACGAATGCATACATCTATTTATTCTCTATATAAAGGGAAGTGCAAACGAATTTTTAATAATTTAATAACTTATTTCTTCCCACTCCATACTCTCTTGAAAAATCTCTTGAACAATATACTCCACTCTCTTCAAAATAATATAGAATCAATTCATACTCTATTGTATTGATTCTCTACTATTTACTTACTGTTTTGGAAGCATCTCCCTCATTTCAAAAATCAAAGTGCTATTGAAGAGGCTATAGGATCCATTATATCCAAAATATAACTATTTATCTTTCAAAAATCATCAACTTTACTCTTGTTTGTCCAGATGTGCTTATAGCCCGTTCAAATCAAGTGGACGTGCTTAGTAGCTCATTCAATTCTAGTAAGTGATCTTGTAGCCTGGTAAATCAAGAGAGTTTGCCCGGACTTAGAATACAGGAGGGTGTGTGTAACGACCCGCCTTTTTAGACAGTTTAAACCGACAATCAAACACACATGTCGACTCAAACCATACAAAAGGGCGGATGGTTAATGGGGTAAATAAGAAAAGAAGAGAAAAGGAACAAAAAACAATCACAGAATCTCGCAGCGGAAAGATAAAATATAATAATCAAATAACAGTTCATGAAGCTGTTTAATATACTTTTGATTATCATGTATACATCATTTATCAGAGTTATACATATACAATAGAACGAATAAAATAATGCAGCAGACAGCATGATGCAAAGATAATAATAGTAATAGTATACCAAATCTTCGTCTTCGTCCTCCAGAATAGATCTTCAAAATCTGAAAAAACTCAGGACTGACCCGAGCGTAATGAAAAGACAAAACACTCGAGTCAGGACTAAAACATCCTTATGTAAGTTAAATCAATCGTAAATAAAGATGAGTGTAACGGCGTTAGAGATGTTTACGGGGTTTGACATCTCCTATCCAGTGTCGACGTGCGTAAGATAACTCAAGAGATGTTACGGGATTTTCCATCACTTAAGGATCCGTTAAACTATCTACTATGTAGTACAATACGCTATATACAATAATGTCTATCATAAAGTAAAATATCAAACTAGCGTTAAGCCATGGCCCATTCCACCCTTAACACATTTTTATTCCCAAGAGCATATACAAGACCGTAGTTTCCCCAAAACCGGAAGTCACCAGAGGGCAATCCATATACTAAAGGTACAAATCAAAACGTAGTGGTCGCGAATAGGATAATTAGTATGACAAGGTACATGAGGCGATACCAACTAGGATACTAGTAGTTGCGTGATCCGGACTGATGTTGGGCATAGCAGCTACTACCCCCAACACCGCGAAACAACACTCCCAAATCAAGGGGTGCACCCAAATCGAATCACAAATGTAATAGACATGGTATCGAAGAAGTGTGTCCGCTAGAGGTGGCGAACCTCAATGGCCCGGCGCGGCTCCTATTTTAGTCATGTCAGGGGTCATCCAATATCGTTCTCTTTCTTCAGTCAACGCGTTCATCAAACCATCCACTTTATTCTGGATCAACACTCCACGTATAATAGTTATTAAAGTGGTTTTCGGTATCGACAGAGAGTATGTCCATATCCGATCCCGGTCTCTTTAATAACTACGTATTATTACACCGATGGCTCTTTTACATTTCAAATCGATTCCTAATTGATATTAAAATATCATATTTGCTTCAAAATCAAATCCATTTCAAATATCCTCATATCTATTCAAGATGTAAGATTACGTCTCAAAATCATTTTTCGCCCCAATATCTCATTTCGGTTTCAAAATCATTTTGAATTTCAATTTAGGTTGCAACTTCATTTAACCCAATTCGTATTTAAATTCAAAATTTAAATATAAACATTTATCCTTATTGATCAGCTTGGAATTTTAGAAAATAGTTTTAAGTAGTATAAAAGTAGTTTTTTTAAATAATTAAAATAGTTGACATACTTAAAATCTTTAAATGGGTTTTCAAATAGATAAATTAGTTTAAAATAATTTAAATTGGGTTAAGTAGATTTAAAATAGATAAAATAGTTTAAGTATTTAAAGATGGTTTATATAACAGAGAAATTTGGAAACAAAACTAAAACATCTTCAAAACCAAACCATTTCAATTATAACTTCCCAATTCAAATCAATTTCAATTTCCATTCTACCGATTCAATTTCGATTTCAATTCAAATGAATGTCAACTTTGACTTCAAATTAATTCACTTCTACATTCACCTTTAATTAATTCAATTTCAATTTATATCGATTTTTAGCTTGATTTTCAGAATATCGATTTATAACACTTAACAAATTTTCTTTCAATATTCAATTTAAATCCAAATTTCAAATGTGATTCAAATTCCAAACTCAATTTCAAAATATCATTTTTACATCACTTTTACTTAGTAATATTCAAAGCTCAAAATAATGTTCAATCTTTAAAACAAATCAATTTTCGAAATTCAATCATGTTCCGATTTTAAATTCCAAAGTCTCAACCTTAACTATTTAACAATTTCTTTTAACCAAAATTTATTTCAACATTCCAAACTCAAATTTGCGATAAATTTCGATTTCTATAAATTGATTTTATTTATAACTTTTAAATCAAACATTTAAATAAATTTCAAATCAACGATTTTTTTAAAAAAAGATTAATTTAACCAATCCGGTGTCCGTATATAATTTTCTATCCTATGGCCAAGTGATTAGTTATTTCAATTAAATGTCAGGGATGAAGATATATCACTTAAACCAATCACAGTGTCATATGTATGTATAACAGGATATATATAAGCAAATAAACATCCAAACATTTAAATCTCAACCAATAGCATCTATCGAAATAAATCATCCAATAGACAATACAATTCACGGCAATTTCATAGTTATCAAAATCAGGTAATTTAATCGCAATTCAATTTTAATTTCAATTTTACTGTCAATTAAATTTTCAACGGTTAATTCAAATGACAATCTATATGACAATTAAATTTTTATCAAACAACGACAAATAAAATTCATATCACTTCATAATATCAAATTTAACTACCATAAAGATATTTAGTACGTTGTGAATGTTATAAAACACTCACCTTGATTTTACGATTTTAAATCAAATCGAACGACGTTCAATTTGACCTAAAATTTTAGTTAGTTTCAAATGTCCCCAAATCAATTCCATGACGTAGAGCTCGTCACCACGATTCCAACGCAAAAAGTCTCGTCCAAAACGGACCTCATAAGAGAGAGTTATTAATTCTATAAGTTGTCGACACTTTAATTTTAAATAAAACACTAATTACAATTAATAAAACACATACCCTAAAGAAGCCCAGCCCAACTCAAATGCTCCTTCCCCAAATGCCTGTACGTGAAACAAAGAAGAACCCACCCCTCACCGTGCACAAACCCAGTGATACGGAGCACGACTTCACGAAAACAACTTCCGACCTCGCCATCGCTCTTCTCACCAAAATCTCCACCATCTCGTACCCCTAACTTCGAGCTCGACCTCTCCCTGGAAGTCGCGACCAATGACCTCCTGCACGCACGACATGGAATGTCGCACGCCCCACATCGTGATCGCACACCACCGGATTTTTGCCCTAGGTGCTATTTCCAATGCCGAGTCCAAATCTGATGTCGTTCCCCCAAATCGATGCCTACATCACCCCCAAAACCCAAACCCTAGCTCTAAACGGTGCTCGACCCTCCTTGTCGACTTCCAGAAACTACGGCCGCACCCTTAAATGAGCACACCAACTCGAAGCTCAGGATGAAATTTGATTTTTAAAATTGGTTTCGTGATTTCTAACCGAGTATTGGAAGAGAAAGAAATTTTTGAAGTTTGATTTAATATTTTCTTACTGCCAGAAGCTTGCGTGCAAATAAAGAAGAAGGAGAGTATGCGTGTATGAACAGGAAATAGGAAATAGGTACTAGGGTGTCGGCTGATAAGAAGAAACGGACAGATGCGAAGGGTATGGTCAAATCAAATTTATATATATTAATTAAAATTTTCAAACCATCTTGATTACGTAACTCAAAATCTTAAAACCCTATCGAGGCATGCCGCTAGGCATTCGTAATGTTATACCCCTATTCTGGACACAATGGAAAATGTTTCAAGTCCTAATTCGATCGTATGTGCGAGTTACGGAAATAAACGGTCAATTTTAAATTAGATCGATTAAATTAATTTCTAAGCGTTTTGAGCTGTCCCGGTCAAACGACAACTCCGATTGCTATGGAAATTGAAACTCGATAATAATAAACTATTACGGATTTAATGGAACTGGTTTCGTTGAATTCCGAGGCTGTGCCTTGGAAGGCTATTTTTACTCGTCGATTAAATCGAGGACTTTTCAAAATTTACAGATTTTCTTAAAATTCAAATTTTAAAAATCTTATCAACTCTATTATGATCCAAATATAACTTATATTCACTTTGGAAACCAATTTGAATCATATTAAATCAAATTTCAGTTATTCACTCTATTTTCATATATTAAATTTCAATATCAAATTATTCAATATCAAATTAATCATATCAAATTCGGAATTTAATTATTCAAACATTTATAATATTAAATTTAAACAAATTCGATTATTCTTAAATCACTATCTTTTGAAATATTCGAAAACAAACTTATAAAATTTAACCTTTAAAAAAAATTCAAATTATATAACAACCATTTCCAATAATCAGTTATTCAATTAATTTCCAATATTAAATTAAAAAAATTTAATTGTTTAATATTTGACACATTTCAATATTATAAATTTAATTGAATTTTAGTTACCACTCAAATTACTTTATTCACCAGTGCATCCAACATTTTGTTATTAACTTCAGTTATTGACTATAAACCTAGTTAATATATAAAATTTCATTTCAATTGCAATTGGTTTCTAAATTCCATTCGACTGACAAATAAACAAGTAACTTAATAATTATCACTATTTACTTTAAATCACTCTTCTAAGTTTATTATTTACAACAAATGTCACAATTACCAATACAATACCAATTTGATTCCATTTCCGATGACTATATATTATTTCATTAGTTAACCCAATATTTACGTTTGTTTTCTTATATTCCCTTATAACCAAGTTATAATATTTGAGTCATTTTAAGTGATTAGAATTTCATTTAATTCATTAATAATTAACTTAGATAAATATTGTTGCAATTCATTCTAGTTATTATTACCATACATAAATTTCAAATTTTTAATTCTTCCAACATTAAACCATGAAATCTTATTAAATTAACATTTTTAATTATCGAAATTTTATGGGTCGTTACAGTGTGTCTCGCATCCTTGAAATCAGGATTTTAATTAGTTTGCTTATTATTGTACAAAGTAGGCGCCAGGAAAAAAATCTCTACAAGAAATTGTACAGGACTGAATGTAAGAGAAATCTGAACCAGTATAAAATCACTGGTGTCATCTCTCTAATTCTTTACCTTTTACTTTACTTCTTATATTATTTCTTCGATTTGTTGCAAGTTTATTTATCTGTGATTGATTATCCATGTTTTCATTCAATTGTTAAACAAGTTAAAAGATTCATAAAAGTTATAAAGCACTATTCACCCTCTCTTTAGTGTTTTGGTGGCCTTAAGATCCTTTATTCCGCAACCCATATTTGGTATCAGAGCACTAGGTTTTCAAAAACTCATAATCCGATTTTTGAAAAGTTTAAATGGAAAGTAATAATATTAGTACTCTTTTTTTACACTTTTATAGAAAATTTTTTATGAAACCAATATGTTAGAATCTAATTATTTTGAAAAGTCATTTGATATTTTGGAAAGGTATAATATTGAATTGCAGTAAGAAGTATGTTATGTGGCTGATGGTGAACAGACACTTGATAGTTATACATCATAAATCAAAAGGGACAAATGGATACAGGATAGTGGATGCTCAAGACACATAACTGGAAATCTGGAGATCTTTAAAGATATCGTTTACAAAGATGGTGGATCGGTTAACTTCGAAGTCAACTCTAAAGGATTTGTGATTGGCATCGACAATGTCGGCAACTCTAAAACTCCTACTATTTCTGATGTTTTAATAGTTAGGAATTTGAAACATAACCTAATTAGTATTAGTCAATTATGTGACAAAGGTTTTAAAATTAAGTTTGAAAAAGACATTTGTCAAATCAAAAATAGCGAGTCAAACATTATCTTTAAAGGAATTAAGAAACGTAACATTTACATCTTAAGTATGAAAGTGTCTAATGATAATCTGTGTCTTTTGGCCGAATCTAGTAATCCTTGGATTTGACACAAAAGATTCGGTCATTTAAATTTTAAACACCTATCTAAAGTTGCTAGATATGATCTTGTTAGAGGTCTCCCTAAAAATGAGTTTTGATGTCAACAACTTAGTGATGCTTGTTAGTTAGGAAAACTTCATAAAAATTCTTTTAAATCAAAAGATATGATTTTAACCTCTCAATCCTTAGAACTTATTCACTTAGACCTTTTCAGATAATCGCAAATACAATCAATAAATCACAATAGATACATTTTTGTAATAATAAACGACTTTTAAAGATATACTTGGACAATTTTTATAAAACATAAAAGTGAAGCATTTGAAATGTTTAAAATTTTCGCTAAGAAAGTTCAAAATCAAAAGTCAATTAAAATTAAAACGATCAGGAGTGATCATGGAAAAAAAATCGAAAATGAAAGCTTTGAAAATAAGAAAGGACCTACTCATAACTTTTCTTTCCCTAGAACCCCTTAACAAAATGGAGTAGTAGAATGTAAAAATAGAACTATATAAGAATGCGCTAGGACTATACTAAATAATAGTGATTTACCAAAAAACTTTTAGGTTGAAGCAGTTGCTACAACATCCTATATTTTAAATAGAATTTTAATAAGACCATTTACCAAGGAAACTCCATATGAATTATTTTATAGTAAAAAGCCTAACGTATTTTAGTTTAGGGTTTTTGGTAGTAAACGTTTCATATTGAATATAAAAGATAATTTAGATAAATTTTATGCTAAGTCAAATAAAAGAATTTTCATTGGATATTTTAATATAATTAAAACTTCTAGAGTTTTTAATACTAGAACTAACGCTAAATAAGAAACATTACATGTTTCATTTGATGAATATTTTAAAGCAAATAATACCAGTATTGATGAAGAAGAAATCTTAATCAAAATAAAATTAATGAAATTACAAGTAATGAAACCACTAATAATGAAAATAATAATAACTCTGAAAACTCATATCCAAATAAAACAACAAAATATTTAAAGGATCGTCATATAGAAAATATTCTAGGAAATATAGAGTCAGTTGTAAAAACAAGAAATCAATTAAATAAAATGAGTAATGTAGCTTTTATTTCAACTAATGAACCTAAAAATCCAAAGAAATCATTATCAAATGATTCATAAATTCTTACTATGCAAGAATAACTGAATCAGTTTACCAAAAATGATGTTTGGGAATTAGTCCAATACATGAGAATAAAATTGTAGTAGGAATTTAATGGGTATATAGAAATAAATTAAATGAACAAGGGGAAGTCGTAAGAAATAAAGCACATTTGGTTGCTTAAGGTTATAGTCAAGAAGAAGGAATAGATTTTGATGAAACCTTTGCCTCTGTAGCAAGAATAGAGGCCATTAGAATTTTACTCGCTTTTGGAAATTATAATAACTTTAAATTATTTAAATAGATGTTAAAAGCTCCTTTTTAAATGGCTTTATCAAAGAAGATGTGTATGTAGAACAATCCCCTCTTTTCGAAGATGGAAAACTTTCAAATCATGTTCATAAATTAAAGAAAGTATTGTATGGACTAAAACAAGCTCCTAAAGCCTAGTATGGAAGACTTAAATCCTATTCATTACAATCTAACTTTGAAATAGGAAAAGTAGATAGTGCTCTATTTATTAAAAGAAATAATAATTATATTCAACTTATACAAATATACATAGATGGTATTATTTTTAGGTCAAAAATGAACAATTAAATAAAGAATTTTTTGATATAACAAACAAGGAATTTGAAATGAGTCATATGGGAGATCTAACTTTCTTTTGGGATTACAAATAAGACAATTAAGTAATGTTATTTTTAAAAGTGAAGAAAAGTATGCTAAGGATTTAGTTAAGAAATTTGGTATGTCAAATACTAGTGGTAAGCCAACTTCCATGGCAACTAATGAGAAACTAAATAAGAAAGAAAATTCAAAAGATGTAGATCAAAAACTGTATAGAGGAAGATGGAATCTTTACTTTATATAACTGGTAGCAAACTTGATATAATGCACAGTGTTTGTCTTTGTGCAAGATATCAATCTCAACCTAAGGAAACTCATCTAAAATTCATAAAACGTATATTAAGATATGTAAACAACACATTAGACTATGAACTCTTCTATTCAAAAGAAGACTCATTCAACTTAATATCATATAGTGACGCTGACTATGTTGGATGCAAATTAGACTGAAAAATAATAGTGGAACTTGTCACTTTTTAGGACATTCTCTTGTTTTCTAGTTTAGCAAAAACCAAAATTCCGAATCTCTATCCATAACAGAGGCAGAATATATCTCAGCTGCATTAGCCTATTCATAGGTTACCTATATCCAACAAACTTTAAATGATTTTGATTTGAATTTAAAACAATCACCAATATACTGTGATAATATTAGTGCAATAAATTTGTCTAAAAACCTAACACATCATGCTAGGACCAAGCATATAGACATAAGACATTATTTTCTAAGAGACGATGTAAATAAAGGAGTCATTTCACTCGAAATTATAAATACTGAAAATCAAATAGCCAACATATTAACGAAACCTTTACCTCAAACATCTTTTATTAGACTTATAAAAATTTTAGGAATATGTTCATTCATCGAAATATAAATATAATAACTTTTAAAATTCTAAATTTAAATGAAAATGAAAAATAAAATTTTCCTACATATGTCGACATACATAATCTTATATGTCAACATACATGCCAGTATTTTGAAAACTAATTTTCCACCTTAAATTCAAAATTCGAAATCTATTTACAGAACCACCAAATTTTGAATTTACTCTCATTTCCCTGTCCTCTTCCTGAAAACTCAAAGTAAAAAATAAAATCATGGATCCTTCAAACTCCAAAAGGCCAAGAGAAGAATCTACCCGAAACTTCAATACTCCCACACTAGGACCCTTCCAAAACACTATCCTTGCCAAAGTCGCTAAATTAGAAGATGATATGTAGTATGTCCTTAACATGCTTTCTGAAATTTAGGTCGTCCACATCCGTCTTCTTAAAGAACAAGAGAAGCAAGGAAAAATTCTTCAAAACCTTCAAAAAAATCTATTGACTAACGAGGCCAATCCAATAGTTACTGAGGAAGATACCCCCAATCTTGTCATTCATAACCCAATAAATGATGAGGAAGAAGAAGAGGAGGAGGAGGAGGAAGAGATGAAATGGAGGGCGATGAGGTGAAATGTGTAGGAGAAGTCACATTCGATGCAAATGGAAACTTGGTTGAACAGAAAGGAAATTTCTGCCTTCATTACCATAGTTGTTCCATTCATAAATCTCCCATTATAAAGCCTAAACATTAGAATTTGTAGTATATCTTGTTTGATGGGATTGTTGTTTTATGCATTTGGCTCGATTTGTTTGGTTGATTTGTTTATCTTAGAGTGTATGCATTTGGATGTATAAGTACTTTAGTTTATTAAAGTAATAAAGTTTGGTTTATCTTATTTAATGTCTTCAATATCTAGTATTAATCATCATTCATACATATGCCATAATTATATCACATTAAGTTATCTAGTATTCCTTTAAGTATATGTCTTAACTATTACAACTTAATATGTCACATTTAACATCCTTATTTTATGCTTGAATATTTCATCTCAGTCCAATCACAATTATGTTATTAAACCCATATTGATTAACATATCACTTAATTCTTGATTATTCATTTTGACTCTATAGTTTATAAGTATATCATTTAGGTGGGGTGTTATTTTTACCTTTTTTGTTGATGACAAAGAGGGAGAAAAATATAAAATATACACATGCATATATTTAGCTAGGGGTAGTTATGTAACTTAGGGGAGTTATATCATTTTTATATACAAGAATATTTAATGGCTGTCATCATCGGAAAGGGGGAGATTGTTAATACCTCAATTATTGATTTTGATGACAACAACCATATAAAATATAAATACCAATGTTTTGACAAATTTTATAGTATATATAGTGCAAAATATTACACATTTATTGAATCGAAGACTATATAGTGTAAAGTCTCAAGATATTAATTTGAAGACTCATGTGTTCAAGGACAAGATATGAAGAGCTCAAGATTATAATTTAGTGTCTAGAGTCATTGGAATACATTGTTAAAGTCCTTAATAACAATTTCTGATCTTTGATCTTTTAAACAAAAATAAATTATTTTAAACTTCAAAATATATTTTATGTATTTTATAAAAGTTTTAAGAGTTGAAAAATATTTAAAAATTATGTTCAAATTATTTTACAAAGTATAGTATTTTCAGAAAAATCTAAAAGAAAACATTTTTCAATTTTAATTGGCATATGTCGACATACTTATTTTTATAGTTGACATACATGCCCTTAAATTATTTTTTAAATTTTGAATGGAAGTGTCTTTAGGGCACAACCCTTCACGAATGGATACATCTGTTTATTCTCTATATAAAGGGGAGTACAAATGAATTTTTAATAATTTAATAACTTACTTACTTCTCACTCCTTACTCTCTTGAAAAATCTATTGAAAAATATATTCTACTATCTTCAAAATCATATAGAATCAATTCATACTCTATTAAATTAATTCTCTACTAATTACTTAATGCTTTGGAAGCATCTCTCTCATTTCAAAGATCAAATTGTTATCGAAGAGACTATAAGATCCATTGTATCTAAAGTAAAACTATTTGTCTTCGGAAAATCATCAACTCTACTTATATTTGTGTGGGTGTTCTTGTAGCCCGTTCAAATCAAGTGGGTGTGCTTAGTAGCCCGTTCAAATCTAATGGGTGATCTTGTATCCCGGTAAATCAAGAGAGTTTGCCTCATACTCGGAATATAGAAGGGTGTGTCTCGTAACCTTGAAATCGAGATTTTAATTGGTTTACTTGCTACCATACAAAGTAGGCACTTGAAAAGAAATCTATATAAGAAGTTGTACGGAACTGGATGTAGGAGGAATCCGAACCAGTATAAAATCTCTGGTGTCATCTCTCTAACTCTTTGCATTTTATTTTACTACTTATATTGTTTCTGCGATTGCCTGCAAGTTTATTTATTTGTGATTGATTATCTGTGTTTTGATTCAATTGTTAAAAAGTTAAAAAGTGTTATGGTAGCCTTAAGATCCTTTATTCTACAACCTACATTCTATAACAAAATCAAGAATATCATGATTTACGCAATCCAGGTTTCGTGATAATAATAGTTTTCTAACTTATATTGAGTACTTATACCTTAAAATTAGGGTCTTTACCCTAATTTTATTAATTTGATTCAAAAAAGAATAAGTCAAATCAACCATTTTATATTTATTTTGCTAAATCGGGTGCTCAAAAATAATGATTTAGTGGATGCAGCAGAAAATATTATGACTTAAAGCGAATCTACTTTTAATAGTGCTATACTGAAAAAACTTAACGGTGGAAGAGCGCTATGCGCTATAGTGAGTATTTTGAAAGGCTTTAACTGCACAGTTAGTAAGCATGTAGAAGTCGATAGAGGTAATACCCAACTGAAAGTCGAAAATGTGAAAAGTATACGTGTTAGGCCTCCATCTCTCTACTATGGCTTGAACCAAGGGTCGATCAAAAGACTCGACATACCTAATCTATAAAACAACACAAAAGTACTAGCCTACAGCCTAATGGGAAGGGGAAGGATGTAGTAATAGCGTACAATGCATTTGGCCCAACTGCCAAGAAAATGTATGTACTAGTCCTGTATATAGAATTTAGCAGTGCATAAATAAGTACGCTAACAGTTATTGAATATGAATTGGGATACAACTACAGTAAGTGATTGTAAAGTGAATAATTACACAAATATACCTACACGGTAGATAACACGGTTTTGAACCTATGCCAATAGCCAGATGGAAGCTATTGCAATATCCGTAGATCGTCAATCGTCAATTTGGGAACTCGAGGAATGAATACATGATCACCTTCTTCCAACTAATGCCTACGGGCGGTTTTTCTTGCGATTTTCGTTGGACGTGGTCACATCTCGACGTAATTTGTAATAAAAAAGTAGAACCGAAAATGAACAAAAGTGAAAGTTTTGGGTATATATAGAAAAGGAATGCTAGACACAAATTTAATGGATGTGGAAGGTCGGACGTGCATTCATTAGACCCTGAGACCCATACACCCACTTAATGAACGTTTGATATTCAAATACACGTTTAGTGGACGCTTGGTTCATAGACACTCATTAAATGAACATCCAACGTTCGACGTCAATTAAATACAGTGTACTGTTAGGTTATTCTTTTATATTCAACATGAATATTGAACGCTTTGAATAATTACATCGTAAGCTATTGAACATGCCTTGGATAATGATGGAATAGCGTTGGTGGCACCGTAGAAATGGTTGGTGGCACCGTAACTTTTTTTAAAATCTTTTCAAACTATGGTCGATGGTAAACCGTAGACAAAACAGGTACCGTCGATCGTGGTGCAAGTAGCATTTTCCGCTGTCCATTTAAGATATCTTTTCCCTACAAGTCCAACGGCGTAACTATGCTGCCAGTCATATCATACCACCTTTTGATACTCAACAAACTTTAACTTCTTCCATCCATAGTAACTTTTGATTTCTCACCTATATCCTCTCACAAGTTTTGGACTATTGTATTTAATAAGCCATGTGCACTTCTTCTGGAATGTCATAATTGCAAAATTCTATCCAAATTCCTGACACTGTGTTCTGTTTTAACATCTGAATCTGCTTGAATGGCATTAAAGCATCTGCTTCTCTTCTTCTTCTTTCTTATCGCCTCCCATACATCACTGCTTCAATCGTCTACAAGAAGGTTTCCAGCTTCTTCTTTCCCGCAACCAATGAAGTTTCATGAGCAGAAAATGGGTTTCTCTTCACCCTATAGGTTTGAAAGTCGAAAACATGAAGTCCCCAAAGGTCCAAACCCAGTGTCAAACAAGTAACTTTATTCTATTTTATTGTAGGTTTTTCGCTTGTCTGATGTCGATAATTTCTTTTTTAAGTTTTAGTTAATTGTATCGTTTATAAGTGGTGTATCATTGATGTCTTTCATTTTAAATAATATTGATAGGCTTAATAATGGAGTAGAATTGATGATCATTATGCTCGAAGTCTGTATTTGCAGTGACTCGCAGATAAGTTATATATAACCTGTAACTGAACTAAATTGTCAAGAAAATGTGAGAATGGAATATGACAGCATGTAGAAGTTCTAATTCAGTACATGAGCTAAATGCTTCTTTAATTACCAAACGGTTGTGGATAATGATATATAGAATGTAGAAGTAAGAAGTTCAATACGGATTGAAAGTAGCTGTTAGGAATGAAATTCCTGAGTTGCTCAACACCTTGCTGAATTAAAATGCTCTAGTTAGAGATATAATTCAAATGGAATTTGTGTTTCTGTAGATTGTTAGTTTGAACTGCACTGCTGCAATGCATGAACTTGATCAAAATGGTAGAATTGTGGAGCTTGGGCATGGTTCTGATTTCTGATATGAAACAACGGAGTTTAGAGGGACAATTTCCAGTTAAGTCTGTGTATGTACTAGAAATGCTAAAGCACGAGAGAATGAACATTGATCACCGCTATTTTTTGTTTTGTCCTTATAGTAATGAAACCATTGACCATGTATATTATCATCGTCCAACTACTTAGTACATATGGACGACATGTATGGTTTTTGTTTGGTGGAATCCTTTTGTGTTTGATATTAATTTTTTGGTATGGGGAAGAAGCTAGAAAGGTTATCGGAGATTGTTGTGCTCAATTTTTAGAAAAGGAAAAGCAATAACAAGGTAGGAGTTATAGAGTGCAATAGAAGCTATCAAAGATCTAGAAAAGAAGTTATCGAAGATGTATCTAGAAAAGAAGCTAAAAGAAAGCTATTAAAGATCTAGAAAAGAAGAGCCGAAGATATAAGAATAGAAGCTACTGAGGGTCAAGAAAAGAAGCTACCGAAGATATAAGAAAAGAAGTCATCGAAAACCTAGAAAAAAAACGATCCAGAATCCAGAAAAGAAGATATCGAAGGTATAAGAAAAGAAGCTATCAAAGGTCTAGAAAAGAAGCTATTTATGTTAAAATTCCTTGAAAAGATAAAATTGAATGATATATACAATAGTCCCACATCGCCAAAAATAAGAGAAGTTTCATAGATATATACCAATTCCTCAAACCCTATATTGGCCCTTAGGGTCAGGTAATTTTGTGCGAGGGGGAAGACGTATATCTTATGACCAAAAACACACGCGCGCGCCGCCCGTCCCGTACCGGGCTTGGGCTTGGGTCTAAATGAAATCATATTTTTGCACAGAAAAACAAGGCCGGTTTTGAACAAGTTTTTCTAAAGAGGTGTGACCTCTGGTGGACGGTAGCAACGGATATAAACGGACGCGGCCCGTTTAAAACGAACAGTTATGCGCGGTTCAGACGAACAGACGCGACTGTCTGAAGGGATGCAAACTGGACTATAAAAAGGACAAAATACTGATCACATTCTATCAATTCGAAACTCCAGTTTTCTATCTTCTTCTTCTTCCAACTACTGCTGCCATATCAAACATCACAGAGTGGCATTGCTCGTTACAGTTTCGTGCAGAATCATTCTGTTGTATCTTGGGAAACTTTGGAAATAAAAGTTTTAAGGAAATTGCTAAAGCAAGCCTCAGAATTCCTTTGTTATACGGTTAGATTGTTCTGTTTTTTCCTTCATTTGAATACTGCATTTCTACATCTTAAAACTTTTACAAAATTCGTAGAATTTTGTGCACTCATACAGTATTCGGTCGACTGGTTATCGTATTCGGTCCACTGGTTACAGTGTTTTTATCACTGATCTAGAAAGTTGCGAACTTTCTGCTATTCAAACTTTTCTGCGTACAGTTTGCTATCATACATTTCCTAAGACTGTTTCTGTTGCAACAGGAAATGGCAGCGGTAGAAATTCCAAACAAAAAATGCTACCCACAACAAACCAGATCCATTCAAGGGAGACGGAGATGATTTTCTGACATGGCAGAGTCAGATGCTCTTTTATCTCACAACCCTTGGTCTGCAGAAGTATCTTGATGAAGATGAACCGGTGCCACCTACACCAGGCAAAACCACTGCGTCAACTGAGAATGCTAATATTGATGCATGGAGGCACTCGGATTTCTTGTGCAGAAATTACATCCTTAACTGTTTGGATAAGGTTTTGTACAAAGTTTATCAGCCACTCAAGACTGCGAAAGCTCTCTGGAATGCGCTTAATGCAAAGTATAAAACACAAAACGTGAGCCTGAAGAAATTCATCGTAGACAAATTCATGGACTACAAGATGATAGACTCAAAATCTGTAACTGCACAAGTGCAAGAACTTCAGATTATCATCCACGAACTGGAATCAGAAGGCCATCAAGTTGGGGAATCCGTTTTAGTGGAAGCAATAACTGGAAAGTTGCCACCGTCTTGGAGAGACTACCGCAACTATTTGAAGCACAAGAAGAAAGAGATTTCTCTACAAGACCTCATCGTACGTTTAAAGATAGAGGCAGATAACCGTGGAGTTACAAAACAAACCGAGGAGGCGTTTGTAGCAGAAGGGTCAAAGAACAAAGGCCACTTCAACAAAAAGAAGAATTTCTCAAAGAAAAGAAAAGCTCCTGAAAACAAACCAAAAGACAACAAACAAACCAAGAAGTTTAATGGTGAGTGTTGGGTTTGTGGTAAGACGGGACACGCCGCTAGAGATTGTCGACACAAGAAGCAGAAAAATTCTGAAGCAAACGTTGTGGAAAATATGGATATCGATGAATCCAATTTTTCAGGAGTTGTATCTGAATGCAACTTGATTCAGAATTCTGCACAATGGTGGTTGGACACGGGTGCTACTAGGCATATATGTTCTGACAAATTCGTATTTTCAACCTACACCAAATTAGATCAAGATGAGAAACTCTATATGGGCAATTCATCGGTTTCCATGGTTGAAGGCAAAGGGACAGTCACCCTCAAGTTCACTTCTGGGAAGACTATTAAACTGAATGATGTCCTTCATGTTCCAGATATTCGCAAGAATCTCATTTCTGGATCCGTGCTTTCAAAGAAGGGATTCAAGATGGTCTTCGAGTCAGACAAGATGGTTCTGTCTAAGGCAGGAATCTACATAGGAAGGGGTTACTTATGTGATGGCCTATTTAAGGCAAATGTAGCCGTAGTTGGCAAAAATACTATGTATTCTGATTGTGATATCAATAAAATTGAAGTTTCTTATTTGGTTGAGCATGAAATTTTATTATGGCATGATAGATTAGGTCATGTAAATTTTCGAAAAATGAAAAAGCTTGCAAACTTAGGATTAATTCCTAAATTCCAAATAGATAAAACCTACAAATGTGAGACATGTGTAGAAGCAAAAATGGCTAAGAAACCATTTCATACTATTGATAGAAGTACTGAACCATTGGGAATGATTCATACTGATTTATGTGATTTCAGAAACTTACCTACAAGAGGTGGGAAAAGGTATTTTATTACATTTATCGACGATTATACACGATATTGCTATATATATCTTTTAAATAGTAAAGATGAAGCAATAACATCATTTATAAAATACAAAGCTGAAGTAGAAAATCAGCTGAATAGAAAGATCAAGATATTGAGATCTGATCGAGGTGGAGAATATGAATTACCATTTGAACAATTATGTGCCGAAAATGGTATAATTCATCAAAGAACAGCTCCATATTCACCACAACAAAATGGTATCGCCGAGAGAAAGAATAGAACGTTAAAAGACATGGTTAACGCTATGCTTTTAACTTCAGGCCTACCAACGAACTTGTGGGGGGAAGCCCTAAATATGTCTAACCATATATTAAACAGGGTTCCTCATAGCAAAACAGGAACAATCCCATATGAGTTATGGAAAGGACACCTACCTAGCTTCAAATACCTCAAAGTGTGGGGGTGCTTGGCAAAGGTTCCAGTTCCGCCTCCCAAGAAGGTCAAACTTGGACCAAAAACTGTAGACTGCTACTATCTAGGCCCCGCTGAAAATAGTAGTGCCTATAGATTTTTAGTTTTCAAGTCTGATATAAATGACATCTGTGTAAATACAATCATGGAGTCAAGAGATGCTTCATTCTTTGAAGATGTTTTTCCACATAAAAGAAATGATGGAAATCTTGCCTCAAAAAGGACAAGAGATGACAGAAATGAACCACATGAAAATGAAACTCATTGAGACAGAGATGAAGTTGAACCAAGAAGAAGCGTAAGGGCACGAACTTCCAAGTCATTCGGCTCGGAATTTCTAACTTACGTACTAGAACATGAACCTCAAACATATAAAGAGGCAATGTCTTCTTCTGATTCTTCCTGTTGGAAAGAAGCAATCAAAAGTGAGATTGATTCAATTCTAAGTAATAAAACTAGGGAAATAGTTGATATTCCCCCTGGAATAAAACCGATTGGCTGCAAATGGATTTTCAAGAAGAAAATGAAACCGGATGGCTCTATTGATAAATATAAAGCCAGATTAGTAGCCAAAGGATATCGTCAAAAAGAAGGAGTAGACTTCTTTGATACCTATTCACCGGTAACACGAATAACCTCTATAAGAATGTTAATAGCAATTGCATCTATCTATAATCTAGAGATTCATCAGATGGATGTAAAAACAGCATTTTTAAATGGAGATCTCGATGAGGAGATTTACATGGAGCAACCTGAGGGTTTCATTTCCAAAGGAAATGAAAAGAAAGTATGTCGATTAGTAAAATCACTATACGGACTAAAACAAGCTCCTAAACAATGGCACGAAAAATTTGACAGTGTCATGATGAAAAATGGTTTTCGTATAAATGAATGTGATAAATGTGTTTATTACAAACAAGTTGGACAATCATTTGTAATGATCTGCCTATACGTTGACGATATGCTAATCTTCGGTCCTAACACTAAAGTAATAGAGACCATAAAGAAGATGTTAATCAACAATTTCGATATGAAAGACTTAGGAGTTGCCGATGTTATTTTGGGAATCAAAATAATAAAAACACCTGATGGAATTGAATTATCTCAGTCACACTATGCAGACAAAGTGATTGAAAAATTCCAAGACTATGGAATTAAAGGAGTGAGAACACCTTTTAATCCATCAGAAGTACTGCATAAAAACACTAATGAGAGTGTAATGCAACTGGAATACTCTCGTGTAATAGGATGTCTCATGTATCTCATGAATTGCACAAGACCAGATATAGCTTATGCAGTAAGTCGACTGAGCAGGTATACAAGCAATCCAGGAAAGGAACACTGGAAAGCACTAATGAGAGTGCTTGGATATTTAAAAAATACCGCTAACTATTCCTTACATTATGGAAAATATCCTACCGTCTTAGAAGGGTATAGTGATGCAAACTGGATTGCAGATTCAGAGGAATCAAAATCAACAAGTGGTTATGTCTTTACCCTAGCAGGGGCAGCAGTATCATGGAAATCTACTAAACAAACATGCATAGCTCGATCCACTATGGAATCAGAGTTCATTGCATTAGATAAAGCAGGCGAAGAAGCAGAATGGCTTCGTCACTTTTTAGAAGATATTCCGTTCTGGCCTAAACCTGTACCGGCCATATGCATACACTGCGATAACCAAGCAGCGCTAAGCAGAGCGCACAACTTTGTGTATAATGGAAAGTCACGACATATTCGACGACGCCATAACACAGTTAGGCAGTTACTCTCTAATGGAACTATTTCCATAGATTATGTGAGGACAAATGATAACCTAGCGGATCCGTTTACTAAAGGTTTATCCAGAGAGAAAATTGACTGCGCATCGAGGGGAATGGGTTTAAAAGCCTAAACCAACAAGAGTTAACTTATACGGAAACCTAACCTAGCGACTGGAGATCCCACGGACTAGGTTCAATAGGCAAACCAGTTATGATTAACTCAAGAAGTAATGCATTTGTTTGGACTTAGTCCTACCTAATTCCTATGATGCAAAATAAAATGCATACCTACAGAAGTATTAAAAGGTTAAAGCTATGCTTTTTAATGATGTCCATATCTTGAAAATAACAAGTGGGGTATATGTAGGATACTCTACATGGATGCGATCACCTATGTTAGTGTGAGCTGGGTTGGCTCTATGAGATTATTACAGGCTTATAATTCTCTATAACACTCGCAGAACCAATAACTGTTCAGGACCAAAATGAACACAACCAAGAAATTGGATGAGAAGGGAATCAATGCTTCGTGAAACTTATTGTCTGGTTATACAATAACGGCCGACGGTTCAAGATGAAATAATTCACCGATTAGCCAAGTATATCCGATGAGTTTTAACTAGGGAAAGTTCAAAGTGAAATATCTACTTATCCTCGATATAGCATTATTCCATATGTACTCTGTGATATTCCACTTTGTGTGGGGGATATGTATATTATCATTCATGTGGGGGATTGTTAAAATTCCTTGAAAAGATAAAATTGAATGATATATACAATAGTCCCACATCGCCAAAAATAAGAGAAGTTTCATAGATATATACCAATTCCTCAAACCCTATATTGGCCCTTAGGGTCAGGTAATTTTGTGCGAGGGGGAAGACGTATATCTTATGACCAAAAACACACACGCGCGCGCGCCGCCCGCCCGTCCCGTACCGAACCGAACCGGGCTCGGGCTTGGGCTTGGGTCTAAATGAAATCTTATTTTTGCACAGAAAAACAAGGCCGGTTTTGAACAAGTTTTTCTAAAGAGGTGTGACCTCTGGTGGACGGTAGCAACGGATATAAACGGACGCGGCCCGTTTAAAACGAACAGTTATGCGCGGTTCAAACGAACAGACGCGACTGTCTGAAGGGATGCAAACTGGACTATAAAAAGGACAGAATACTGATCACATTCTATCAATTCGAAACTCCAGTTTTCTATCTTCTTCTTCTTCCAACTACTGCTGCCATATCAAACATCACAGAGTGGCATTGCTCGTTACAGTTTCGTGCAGAATCATTCTGTTGTATCATGGGAAACTTTGGAAATAAAAGTTTTAAGGAAATTGCTAAAGCAAGCCTCAGAATTCCTTTGTTATATGGTTAGATTGTTCTGTTTTTTCCTTCATTTGAATACTGCATTTCTACAATTTATGATATAAGAAAGGAGCTACCGAAGATCTAAAGAAGAAGCTATCAAATATGTAAAGAAACATGCCATCGAAGATATAAGAACAGGCTATCGAAGATATAAGAACAGGCTATCGAAGATATAAGAAAAGAAGATATCGAGGACCTAAAGAAGAAGTTATCGAAGATCTAAGAAAGATGCTATTAAAGCTATACGAGATAAGCTATCAGAGATGTAGCAAACAAGAGCAATCGAACACCGAAGAAAAGAGCCGTTGAAGAACTAAAAAAACACCATCGAGAATATAAAATTACCGAGGATCTAAAGAAATGCCATAGTGGATCCAAAATTTATTTATCGAATCTCTAAAAAAAATGCTATCGAAATTACTAGAATTGACCACGTGTCAACTCTTTACTGGACTAATTATGCCACGTCAGCATAAAAAATGGAGAAGAGAAAAATAACTTATGCCAGAAATTCCACTTCACATCAACAACAAGCCATATCATCAGTCGGCCAAAATAATCTCAAGCATAGAAAGTTGCAACCCGCCACGTGCTAAGAATCTAATAGTGTAATTTTTTTATAAATAGGCACTACTCCCGTATAAGAAGTTCTTTTTTTGAATTACCTTTCTCATTTTTCATTTGTAATTAAGATGCTTGTAAAAGCTTGATTTGGTACTTTTATGACCACTTAAGTCAAATCGAAATCGACCATTTGTGATAATGGACTTTTACCTTTAGTATTTCATACTTGTCCTAGAGGTTCTCCTCCTGCAGAAGTATCATCTAACTTCTACTCTAAAGCTTAAATGTTAAGCCAAATTCAAAGCTTTACATTGATGCTTTCACCGAGAAAGCTCTTGAAAAAATTCTTCAAGTCATCAACTGTTCCATTATATCAACTCGAGTTAAATGGCAAGGCTAAAGAAGGTGAATGTGCAAGCGCCAGAGGTGGTTCATAACACAAATCTAAAAGAGAACGTGACCAAATTTCAATGTGGATAACATTGAAGTTGGTCAAGCTTCTTTGCCCGTTGTGGTAGAAAATTAAAGTGTAGCGATAAAAAAGATGCAAAAGCAACTTGATAAATGCATGATTTAATCGAAATGCTTAACTCGTAAAATTTTTCGAAGAGGCAAATTGTAACATTCCCCATTTTGAGACCCAAAGATGGAATCCCAATGTGCTCCAGTCGCGTTAGAATTATCTTTCGACGATAGAATGAGTTCAGTATTTTTTAACAGTTAAACAAAGATAGCAACTAGATAGAATTTATCACAGATAAATTATCCTTACATATTTTAAATCCCAGAATGTACCCCCTAGGGGTAAAATATAACATAAGCATCAAAGATCCGACATATGAATATGTCGAACACTTGTAGTCCCTTAAACTTGGTAAATATTTACATTATACAACGTAATAAAAGCTACTAGATAATAATAAGGCCTCTTGTCCATCTTCATCTTCGGTAATGGCTTCCACTCAAATCTGTTTTCAGAAATCCTATAAACTCAACCTACTCAAATGAGTACTCGTGGTTTATAAGGTAAAATAAATAAACACACATATCAGATATGAGTTTGGTATGGATAATATCATTTCCCATCAAATTCCTCCACTAGTGGGATCACGCTGCTAAAGCACAGAAAGGATTTCCCCTCATACTAGCGCTGGTGACACAAATTAATATAAGACTATCATAAGCCATATGTCACAACAATATATGGTAACTTAAACATACATATCATATCACAATAAAGCTATACCTAAAACTATCTTGGGTTTAACATCTCAATGCAATACTTAACCCAGTGTCATATTCAGATTTTGGAAATACTATCTCCAAAATACCATTAGTTTTGTTTTCGATGTCTCTTTTTATGACCCACCAAAATTTTCTGCAATTAAATAATTAAATTAAAAGGGGTAAAATTATAATTTTCGTAAATGGAAAAATAGTATATTTTTGCAGAAGCCGGAATTAAGATTTGGGACATATTCCATTATCTTCAAAATGTTGTTTATAGTCAGAAAACATATATACCTTATATAATTTGGTTGCTAGAAATTAGAAGAAGACAAACCTAGTAGCATTTTCGTAATATAATGGTTACGAGATTTTAGGCTAAATATGCGTTATTTTCAACCAATAAATAGAAGTGCAACCCCTATTTTCTAATCCTTATTTAATCTAATCACCTTACCACTAATCTCCATCAAATCCTAGCAAATTCAAAACAAAAATCTCATTATTTTTAACCATTGCATGTCTTCTTCCTCTAGCCTCTTCCCCGCCAAACTTTGAAAATTCATAACTTCTTCGTTTCTTAACGGATTTCGACGAAACCAACGGCCAATCAAAGGCTGCGTAGAATATTATGATCTCATATCATTTTGGAGATGGAATTAGTAAGATCAGAGGTGCAGCACACCCAGACAATGAAGAACAATGATGAAATCTCGTACATTGTTTTCATCCTCCCCAATCAAACTTCAAAATGACTTATATTTTTTTGTTTCTTAATGGATTTTGATGATCTACCTATCGAAATGACCACGTAGATGAGAACTACAGCTTGGTAAAGGAATATTGAAGAATTTCTAGGGTTTTTAAATGCGAAAGGCATAGGACAGTGAAGACATCAATGAGTTCTTCTTTGTTCGAGAGTTTTAATAAGCAAAGCTCTTCCTATTTGGGTATATATTAATAAGACGTAGTAATTCACCCTTATGGACTTAAAATCAAATTATAAATAATAAAATGGATTAAAATAGTGAATTTTTTACATGATTATGATGTGGTGTGCTATGGCTAAGTAATTAAAAAAAGCGATTTCTTTTAAAAAAATTGATAACAAGAGTGATACTTTATTCAAGCAAAGCACTCATTATGATGTCTCAGTAGCTCAAACTCATGACCTCTACAACCTTTGTCTAAAGCATCATATTTTTAACCACTAGCCAAGATCCTTGACAATTTCTATTAATTGTAATTAGACAGTTTGATCTTTCTCTAATTAAAAAGCATAAAACACAAAGTGCTCTAAATTAGACATACCATATATCAAAGTTGTATTTTCTGACAACACGAATCAATGGACCATTTGATGATATAAAATAATATCATTTAACTAATTAATTTATAAAATTACAAAAATGACCCTGAACTTTAAATGCTTATAAATCTCGCATGCAACCTTTGTTTCATGCACGGTTTGCAACACCATGATCGTGGCGATAAGTGGAATGCTTTGATATGTTGTTTGTTGTGTTAGACACTCCAAAAAAGCATCTTAGTTTTGGTAGATTTGTTATAAATTGTTCGATAACGATTACGATGATAGGCATTACCGTACATTTTTAAGAGAAAATGAGTTCTTCGATGTAACCGATGACATCTAACGATGGTAATTATGAGGACATACTTTACATTACATTTTTCAAAGGGAATGATTCTTCGGTGTAAGCAGTGATGTCTAATCGTGTCAATTACAAGGATAGGCATTGTAACAACCCTGTATTTTGTAATTATTTTCAATTTGAATTTCCTGACTTAAAAACTTTATTTTAATTATTTAATGGGAAATTTTGTTATTTTAATATTAATTATGATTTTTATGTGAATTATAATCCCAAAAATGAATAAATAGAGTATTTTCCAGAACAGTGAATTTTGGTCAATATGGTCAAACTTTGACTCTTAAATTTAAAATTTAAAAGTTTGAAATTTTGAATTTTATCTTTTATTATGAAAGTAAATAAATTTTTAAGAATACTGCTTTTCGTTTCGTTGAAATCTGATTTATATTGTGAAAGTTATGCTTTTTACAATATTGTGTGTAATTTGCTGTATTTAACAAAATTGTTTATTTTAAATTATATAAATAATATTTTATTTGGTCATGTAATATTCTAATTTATATTCATATGGGTAAAATAACATGTATGTATATATTTGGTTTTAAAACATTTTAAAAGTGTAATTGACATTTTAAATGCCAGTTGTATTCTATTTATAAACTTTAATTCCTAGTTTCAAATAATTAAAGTAATTCTTTATTTATCTTCCTATTTTCTTAAGAACTTATTTATTCCCATTCCTACTTTATTTTGTTTCTCATCTTATTTTATTTATTGGACTTTTATTTGTTTTAAAGTGAAATAGAAATTTTATAAGGCTAGTGATATTTATTTGTAATTTTCATATCCTATTTCCAAATTTTAAACATTTTCTTTAGTTCTTTTTCTATTTTCTCTAAATTAAATTATTTATTTCACTTTGAAAATACTTTAGAAATTATTTTATTTCAAAATTTTGTTTTAGAATATTTTTAAAATGAAGTAAATAATTTTCCAAAGTCAATGGTGATTTATTTGTAATTTCTGGACCCTGTTTCAATTTTTAAGCAATTTCTTATATTCTTTCCCATTTTCTTTAAAATTAATTATTTATTTCTATTTCATGTTACTTTGTTTCAGTTTTAAAAGGTAAATTACTGATTTTATATTTGTTTTATTTGATTTATTGAAAATGGAAATATGAAAGGTTTAAAGTGCTTTTAGAAACTTAAGTCTTTTCATGTCCAAAACTTTTCATTTGCTATAACCTCCCAATTAATTGTTTGGCCGTGTATTTTGCTTGTTTTTCACATGAGAAACTCCTCATCTCATTTCATTTTCATGGCACTTCAGATCTGAAAACAAAAAGTAAGCAATGGCCTCTTATTTTCTTCCTTTCTTCTTCTTTTTCATTTGCTTTTGCCTTGATTTCCTTGTGCTTTTGCTCGGCCACACCTTACTTGCCATGGCCATCACCTCCACCACCTCCTCCTTGTCCCCACCACCACCTAACCCTCTGACCTTGGCCAGGCCGAGACCCACCATGAAGCAAAACTCCACCAAAACTATGCAAACATGCCTTGAAACACCCATACTAGCCAACACATGCTTCACCACCTTCATCTACCTCCACGGCCACCACCATAGCCGCCACCACCACATTGTTTTGACCACTAACCATCACCCCTTACTATTGTACGGACCTGACTTGCATATGGCCGAGCCCACACACTCCTTGGCCGAGCCAAAGTATTCACCAAAACTCCTCTATGTTGACTAGTCCCTTCATATCCCTATATTGTAACCTCCTCCACATCTATGCCTTGTTAGCCGTGCATCCATAAACCTAAACCTGAACCAAAACTTGTCCAAACTTGAGCCAAAGCAACCCTTAGGCCGTTCTAGCAATTGTAGAAAACAAGGCAAAAGATATTGTGTTCATATTGTATTTTGTTTCAAAGTTATTTCAAATTGAATGTTGTATTGAATTGTAATTTTATTTTGTTTTGTTTTGGGTTGTAACACAAGTTCTATAGCTTGGATCTCACTCTCCACTCAAATTCTAGTCTTGTCATCGTGCTTTTGATTCCGTTGTTTCATTTGTATTGTAATCTCCAGCCATAGAGGTGAGTAAATCTCACCTGACATTTATACTTATGCAAATGTGAATTGACAACGATTGAATGTGTAGAACTGATAACATTGTAGAGGAAATGAGTTCTTTGGTGTAACTGATAACATCTATTAATAGCATTGTAGTGCATTTTTCAAAGGAACCGAGTTCTTAGTGCATGATATGATGATGATGGGTATGGTACAATTTTCAGAGAAAATGAGTTCTTCTGTGTGACCAGTGACTTCTAATGACGGTGATTTCGATAGTGGAGGCATTACGATACACTTTTAAGAGGAAATGAGTTCTTCGGTGTGGCTAATAATGTCTAGCGATAATGGGTTGAGACATATAGTTCTCAATAGCGAGTCGCATACGACTTGGTGATAATGGGTTGAGACGTGTCGTTCTCAATAGTGAGTCACACATGGTTTCGATGGTGGCAAGTTGAGGCTTTACCCTAACCATGTAGCGATGCCTTTAGTTTTGGATTCCTATGAAGTGAGTATGATTCTTGTTAGTGAGATGCTCGACGTTGTATTAGGGCATCAATCAGTACTATGGAAAACCTTAGCACACTAGGTCACCATTATACCCATAGTATTATACTGTGTATAACCGACTTATTTGGGTGCAGGTGACATAGGAAAAGGTATGATTTTCGAGCATAAGTGTCACTAGCCTAGTAGTATATACACTTATATATCACTCACCAGACGTAAGTCTGACCCCTCTGCCATTTTCTTCTTTTTAGCTATACTCTGATAGTTCAATAGAGAGGACTACTAGTAGCTTGGAGGCATAATGATACGATATAAATGTGCATTATTTATCTATTAGCTATCTACTATTTATTTGATATTTCTTAAATATTAATACTCTTTATTTTGTTTAGAGTATTAGTTACAGTTTATTCATTCATTTAGGATTATGGTATTGTATTTTATTTCTTTCGTTGTGAGTTTCAAAAAGTGTAGAATATTATAGATAGCTCTGTGATATGTTTTATATTTTACCTCAAAACGATGCCAGTTTATGCGTGAATCGGGGCATTGTAGATGACGGGTTATTACATGTGGTATTAGATCTTAGATTAGGCAATTCCTACTAAATTAGGATGTATGAGACAATGTATTTATAATTTTTATTATTTTATTATATAATATTATATATATATATAAACTATTTTTACGCCACACCCTATATATTTTGACTCGTTAAGGTTGTTGTTGGCTTATACCCTACAGATTTAAACAACTATAAGTTAAATAAATATTGAGATTTAAATAGTTTATGGTGGAAAATAAATCCATTACCTTTGTTGTAATTTACTCTATATGGAATTGATAAAGGATGGTTTATATTCCATACAGTAGTAGAGTAAATTATGGGACTAGGGTTGAGTAAGAAGAAGAATATTATCCTCAAGTCCATAGAACATAGTATGATGTTGAAAAGACACAATGAAGGTAAATAAGTATTTTTTTTAAATTGTGTGACCTAGTTCGGCTTGTTTAAGTTGTGATCTACTCCAATTAAAGTTATTAATTAACTAAAATATTTTCCCTAAACAGTAAGAAATGATAATGTTTGAAATTTTAGGAAAAATATAGATGTTGAAGTTTTTTAATGTATTGGAGTAATAACCCCTTAATTAAGCCTCAACATAAGAAAAATTAATAAGAAGTAGCTTTCCAAAAGTATTTTAAAGGTTTTACTTTTGTAAAAAGTTAAATGTAATGCACATTGTTGCATCTATATTTTGATGTGTACTTTGCCTTTGATAAAGGAACATTTAACAGTAAATTACAAAGTAAGTACAATACATTTTTTTGAATTTATTTTATTTTATTTGCACTTGAAAAAAATATTACATTTTCTTTACACTTTTGTGAACATTTCTTTTATCTAAAGTAAATTTTAAAAACGACGTTTTATGTCTTTTTTTCTATATAAAATTGAAACATGGATAGAACTTAATTTGAATAAAAAGAGTAGATTTAAATTAATTATTTTAAAATTATGTGATTTTTCAATCTTAATATGTATCTACTTTCGAACAGAAATTGAAGGATTTGTGATATAATAAACTCTTGAAAATATGAGTTAATAAATGATTTAAAATTTTGGAAATTATTTCCGAGTTCGATATGAATTAGTTAGTAGAAAAAAATTAATTACAAAACATGTTTTTATGTATATACATGATGTATCAGTCAAAAGTTAATAGAAATTGGCTAATTACAAAATAAAGCGGTTATAAATTATATGAGATAATGTTGTAAAATATGAAGTATGAGTATTACATAAAATATTAATCGAATTTATTTCAATTCTAATTATATTTTGAGCAATTAATATTGAATTTGGTAAAGCTATAAAGAATTGAGTTTTGAAAGTTAAATATCTTTAAGAATGGATATTTTTAAGAAATGTTGAAAAAAAAATAACTTTGGAGATTGAGATTATATTAATTATTTATAGGAAGACTTACAAATAGATATAAGGTAACTAGAGTGAAATAAATTTGAGTTATGATTTTTTATGAAATGATTTAATATGAGACATCTAAAGTAAAAAAATTAAAATTTATTTAAGTAGAAATCAAATTGAAAAAAAAATGCGTCATGATGGTTTTTCTTTTTTTTCTTTTTTGAAATTGGGTACTTAGGTAGTAGTACAAAGTTGTACTACAAGTCTTTAAGTAGTATATAGATTATTACAAGTCAATGTAGGTTCAATGATCCAAATCACGCGCTACGTAGGATTCGTAGCAGTGACCTTAGGATCAAAGCCATAGTGCATAACCACTGGGACAGTGATGTTGGACTTTATTAAAGTTTACTGAAATTATCGAAGAAATTTATAGTTTTAGAAACTTGTTAATCTTGTGAAAAATGAAGTAGAAATCAAATATTTTTTATTAAAACTGGATTGAAAAATAAATTGATATTTTCACTTAAGTTTTGGTTGGAGTTAGGAAAGAATTACACTAGGGCTTGCTAGTATTGAACGTAAAGAATTTGGAAAGTGTTGGAAGATTTGGATGCAGATAAAATTAGAATGGAGATTGGGTGGTCTTTTTAATTAACGCTCGAGTTGGAAGGGTAGAGTACCAAATTGAGTTTTTTCATAACAATAAAGGGTAAATATCATTTTGTCTCAATTTATCAAAAATATGGTTTAAGTTATCGAACTTAACATAGGACGACTTGAGAGACGGGATTTGGCTACAACTAATTTAATATTAAAGCGAGACAAGAGTAAACCAAATATTTTGACATGGAGTTATAGAAAAGAGATGTTAAATCAAATGGCAAAATGTTAGTGTTAAGGGATGGGCTACACTCACATAAGACATTGTAAAGTGTGAGAACACAGTTAAGTGTGAAGTTCCCTTAAAAGATTAAATAATAGAAGGTTTTTTGCATGAGACAGTCGATGATAGAGGACAACCATACTTGTTTATGGAGAGTTTCATTATAAAAAGGTATCGATTAACATTATGACACATATGTTTGTTTTGGTTTATAGTACGCCCACGTATTGGCAATTACTTCATAGTAGATGCTCTTGGGTTATTATTGTGCTATGTTATACTTGGGTTGTTGTTACAACTATAGGTATGTTGCCCTTGAGTTATGATTATGTATAGAGTACCTACAGTGTGAATTCATTTCCATTTGGGTTATAGTTTTAGCTTTTGGGTATGCACCATTAGAGTGTGATTTTGATATCACTTATGGGTAATTGAGTGCGATAGATGCTCAACATCATGTTCACTATGTTAGGACATCAATCCATTATCTAAAGCCCATATACATGGTTAGTGAAGTTTATAGAGGCTATGATATTTGGTGACTTGACATTATATTCATTTAGTAGGGTGAGACGTACTATTCGATATTAGTTACATCATTTGTTAAAATTTGGAAGTGAGTCAATGAGGGCTCTATGTTAAAGAAGATATCATCAACCAATTACATGTAAAGTGTTCTTGGAGTATGACTTCGTTTATAAAGGTACTCTAGCCATACGTTAGCTTACACGACTTCACAGGCATGTAGAGTTGATATTGTTTTTGAAGTATCAAGTGCGTTATGGTTTCAAGACATGAAGTAAATATCTTGACTTGCACGTACCAAGGTATTAAGGCGATTTTTCTATGAAGGTAAGATTTGGCAATTTGGAAGAAAATTGATGAACACATGAGATTAGTTCTTTTCAGGCATCGCTTGGATTAAAAGAATTATCTTATGAAGTCAATTTTCCTAAAAAGTGACTTTTTGTGCCTAACCTATTTTCAGTGTCGGGTGAATGTAAAAAATAAGTGAATAATGCACAACTTAGTCTATGAGTTTATATCACAGTAATTACTAGGTTGAATTTTAAGATAACATAAAGTGATGCCTTAGATTTTTTTTTATTCAGGACTTATTAGGTTCGTTATTAGTTACGTTCATTTTTTTTCTGTTCAGCTTTTTAGTTGAAGTATTATTGTGTTCACCAAAGTTAAACCATCATCTGTCTATGACGTCCTTAATTAAATGGTGATGGAATATGGGGCTTACCTAAGAATCCTAAATGTTAGTCCACTTAAAGGGAAGACATCGTCCATTATCATGTTGTCATGCCTATGGACTTAAAGAAGGAGTTTAGTGAGGTATTTCAAAGGATATAAAGAGATTTTTCTATTGGCCAAGGTTGAAGAAGAAAGTGGTGGAATATGTTACAAGGTATTTAACGATAGAGATATGTCAGTAGTGAAGTCTGTTTAAATTAATGTTATACATGGACATTATATGATTAGAGACACCTCAGTGAATGTTCAATTGGTACGCAAAGGAATGGAACCACATAGGAAAGATAGCCATAAAGAGTTCGCACTATGTGGCATGATAGGTGAAGGAATCGATATTGAGATATATTATGTGAGAATGTTAGCGCCATCAGTTATTGGGCATTTTCCAATTGTATAGGTGATAAGAAAGTCAACATGCTTGAGTTGGCTTCTTGAAAAGTTAGTGGGTGTTCAAACACATTTTGCTTATTCCATTTGCGAACATATGTTGATGATTTAGTTGTTATGGTAGAGCCTAGTCATCTTGATGTTGTAAATGTAGATGCGGAGTCTAGAATACTTTGTAGGTGTATTCACATCTTAGAGCCTGATGCTATACGACATAAAAATGGAGAAACGAAATTGGTCCAAGTATAGTAGGAAAAAGGTTTGGATGGAAGTAGGTGGGAACTCGAGGAGAGAATATGTGTTTCACACCACGAGCCCTCTTCCAATAAGTTATTCTTTTAGTTTGTAGGTTAATTTGCACGTTAGGTTATCCATGCATTTGCATGGTTTCTCTAGCTATCTAGTTAACATAGGTATGGATGTATGGATGTATGGATGTTAGGAACGATTGTATGCACATCCTTATGGTACATGGTTAATTTATCTGAGGTCTACCAGTTTAGTTTATACCATGTTCGCTTGTATGTATATACATTTAACCTAGGATAGATACATATATTTTAGTGTTTTAATTAATGCTTGACGATTATATATATATATATATATATATGCTATTTATTGTTTCTTTATGTATCCGCTTACTGAATGTATTTACTTGCATTTTGATATGGATGTATTATATAGGTTCGCGATGTCCATGTTATTTTATGCATGAATTGGAGCATCATAGATGGCGGGTTGTTGCACTAATATCGTAAGGTACAACCACTTTGGTCTCGATAACTTACTTGTTAAGTTTTATACTGCTAGTAACAACCCCATGAAGTTTTAGTTAACCTTTATCTTTAGTTCTATCTGCATGGTACATCTCCAAGTAGTTTCTTTATCTTTCCTTTATACTACAAAGTACAACACTAAGCAATCTAGGTTCATTATGTTTTATATTTCAAGCTACAACACCAGGCTTTCTTTATACTGCAAAGTACAAGCCTAAGCAGTTTCGGTTCTTTTAGTTTTATAGTGCAATGTACAAACCCAAGCAATTCTTTACCTTCTTCTTAAGCTTAGGCCCTATAAGAGATTTACATCCACTTCCACGAAAGCATACAATCGGCCCGGACGTCCATTGTCCTTTTGGAAGTTGAATATCGAACCTTACCTCTTAAAGTAGGTGCATTCGAGTAAGCATACTCGCTCGATGTCAATCGCCCTTATGAACCTACATTTGTAGGTTCTTACTTATTTTACTTCTTAGTTATCTTTAAATTTCCAACTTCACATAATTGTTCATTCATTAAGTTTCAGCTTTAAGCTATTCTTTTAGCTTCATTAGGCTCCTAGCCTATCTTTGATTATCTTAATACTTAGAACAACTTCTTAACACATACTCTTTAGAAAACTCTAACTCTTCCTTTGGTCATCTTAATCCTTAGGTTTCAATATTCACTCTCCCTGAAAGTCAATAGGTCATGGCTTTGGATCACTATGTTTAGTTCTTGTCCTAGAGAAGTCTGGTTTACCACCGTTGTACCATTACTTAGTTCATTTACTTATAATATCTCTTAGTATTACTTATTTCATTTTAGGTTTTGTGTGTTATACCCCCAGCATAACACCTTCGGTTGGTTTCTTCCTTTGGCACATGTTGCGTCAAAAAGTGACACAACATCCCAGTATTGATAAGATCCGAATGAAATAAATATAAAATCAAAGGAAACGAAAAGAAAGAGAACGAAATATAAGGTTTTGATAGTGGCATGAAAAAATCTCTGGCCTACATTCACTTAGTCATTTTTATTGATTAATTCTCCCTGGAATACAACAATTTGCAATCAATTACCGACCATAATCTAGTAGATCTCGAATTTTCATGGAAGGTTTACTAGGAAGAAAAGAAGAAGATTAATCCCCTTTCCAGTTGAAGGTTCCTTGCTATTTATAGACAGTTCCTAGCATAAATCTCGTTATTCTAGGCTTGAACAAGTCTTTTTCTCCTAGATCTAAAATTCTAACAAGTGAAACAGGTTGTTGTGCACAAATCCCAAGAACACAAAACAACTCAATACTACCATAATAGGTCGATACTGACCTATTTTATGTATGCTAACCTTCGATCTTTGTTCAATGGTAGTCCCTACCTTACTCTACATGCAATCTAGGGTGGTGAAATAGATCAGTACCGACCTATTTATGGTCGATACCAACTTAATTTTATGAACCAAAACTTCCACGTTTTCTTTACATCAAAATTCCTAAGTACTAAGGCATGCAAACCAATGTAATAGATTATGATCGGTACCAATCAAAACAACCTGGTACTAAGTTGTTTTGCTTTATCTAATTTTAGTCACCTTTTCCTAGTTCCTTCATCTTTTCATGGGATAACCATGCCCAGTCCAGATTTCTATTAAGACAGGGTACATCCACCACAACCGACGGTCACTCTTGCCGCACCACTATGGTTTTCTCCACTGTTATCTGATTTCTCGCATATTGTTGGACTTGGTTACTCCGAACTAGTTTTTTGATCAAATCTAGTAGATTTCTGCATGCATTTATTTCATGCCCATCCAACTTATGGAATGGGCAGTACATTCCTAATTTCTTTTCCTATTCCATGAGCTCTCTCTTAGTGGGTTTTCTATAGGGAATCTACCCCATAGTATCAAGATAGATCCTCTCTATGTTCTCTGTCAAATCTGTATAAGAGGAAAATTTAGTTCCCTATTTTGTTGCTTTGTTCCTTCGAATACATCATTAGCTTTTATTTTCCCTTTATCATTTCCATATCCTGCCTTGGATGGTCCTCCATCCTACACATCATAAACTTCACCACTCTCAGGTTCCACATCCTCCTGGTGCTAATGTCTCTCAACGTGGTAGTAAATGCCCACGAGATCCACTGGTGGATCCCTTTTCAATACTTACTTAAAATCAGTTTTCTTAGCAACTTTGGAAATCACCACCATAAGAACAATCGAATGGATTTGGTTTCTGAACTGTAACAACTACTGTATTGAATTTAGTTAGGTAACTCCATAAATTTTTACCTTCCCTAAGCTTTACACTCGATAGCATCATCAAATTCATTGGTTGTACTATATAAACTCTGAATTGGTTTACAAACTTCTCTACTAATTCAGTCCATGTGCCGATGGATTTATTATCTAGTTGGCGAAACCACATTGCTATTAAATTTGTTAAGTATAGCGGGAAACACTGTTCCATCACTTCCTCCAAAGCACCCAACACTCGCATGTGCTAGATATATCTCATCTAATAAACTATTGGATCTGTCCTTCCATTATACAGCTCCAAGTAGGCAGTTTGAAATCAAGTAGATTCCTAGCATATTGGAAGATTTGGATGTATTATGCCATGACTATATGACTAAAAAGTATTTTTTTTTATCGATTTCTAAAAAGTGAAAACACAAAAGTTTTCCATATTAAACATATTATATATCAAAATTGTATTTCTCGATGTTGAAAATCGAATGGTGGTGTTCATTTGTCGATTGGGTGTATGGATTTATCATAAAATTCATAGGAAGTTCAAAAACCACGGACCGTCCATTTTTATTCAATGGTGAAACAACATACGACGATCAGGGACCAATGATGTAAAGAGGAGGTCGAGTAGATGTTCATAATGGTGTTGGATCAGTCATTGGTGGTTGAGACTTAGTAGAAGCAGTGATAGACGATGGCGGCAATGAATTCAATCAGGTGTGTTAGAGATAATGGGGTCGAAAACGTCAGACTCGTCCTGGCACTGGTGAGTCATTGGTGATGACGGATCTTAGCGATATAGCCTGTAGCGGCGATGGTGAAGGTCAAAAGGTGAAGCGGTATTGACATTAGGTTCGAATATTGGTTGTAGCAAATAACACGTACGAATTTTTCTAATAAAATTATATATATATATATAACACTAAATAAACACCTTAACTTTAAATACCCACACCTCTCGAATACAATCTCTATTTCATGCGCACTTCACAGCATCGAGATCGTGGTGAGATGGGGAATGTTTTAGAACAATGTTTGCTATGATTTGAGATAATTTAGAAAACTTAGGCAAGTTCATTGCACATGGTTTGTATTTGGCGATGCGATAATCTGAGTAGCATACTCCTCAATATACATCAGTTCGAAGAGCTGAGTCCTCAACGTGCGATAATCCGAGGAGATGGATCCTCAATATAGGATAGTCCGAGGAGCTGAGTCCTCAATATATGATAGTTTGAGGAGTTGAGTCCTCAACGTACGAAGATACGAGGTATAAGTTAGTTTGGGGAGCCAAGCCTTCAATATATGAAAATCCGAGGTGCTAATTCTCCATTTTATATTTGTCATCACGACATGATTAGAGGAGCCGAATCCTGAGTATATGATTTGATGGTAGTGGACTGAGAGTTTGGAGTCGAGTGGGCATGCGATTAGGTATGGATAAAACTTCAATGAGACCTTACCATATATGGTCAAAATAGTATTATATTATGTTTGGCTGACTTGTGTGCAGACGACACAGGTTAAAGTATGGTTTTTGAGCGTAGTGTTGTTTTACTAGCTTATTAGTATTATACACCCATATGATGCATTCCTTCGGCAAAGTTATGTCGGACCCCCTCTATCATTCTCTTCTTTTTAGATATACTCTAATAGGTCGATACAGAGGACTGATGGTGACTTGGAGGCGTGATGGCACGATGGAGATGCATATTTATTTATTAGCTATATAATATTTTATTTCATTTATTCAAAGAAATTATACGTTTTCTATTACTAGTTTAAAGAGATGTTGTAGTTGGAATTTATTTGATATTACATTGTTTTATTTGTTTATAATTGTATTATTGATTATTATGTTTTACTACTTTTTCCATGAGTTTTCAAAAGTGTAGAACATTGAAGATAACTCTATGATATATTTTATATTTTAACTCAAAATGATCCACCATTAACGGAATCCGTGATGTGAGTGCAATTTTCAAACGTGGATCGGGACGTCATGGCTGGCGGGTTGTTATATTTGTTATCAAAGCATAGGATTGAAAATTCCTACTTAATAAGGGTGTATGAGAGAATGTATTTGCAATTTGTTTTATTTATATTATATATACGAGTACTTTGGCACGTGCGATGCACATGCGCTGGAGTATCTGGTATTAATAAACACTGTTTGTAAGGTTTATTGGATCTTGCAACATGACATTGAAGTATGCGTACAACATGCTAGATGGATGTGTTGTGAAAAATTGGAACTAATTTTTTATTTTATTCAAAGATGGTTCCTTATTTAACATTTTATGTCCAAAATAGCTTTATATCTGGTGTCTATTTTGGTCAGACTTATGTATACATCCAGTAGGTAGGTATGTAAGCGAGCAAAACTATAGTTTGATGTCGTTCTGGCTGTAAAAAGTAA
Organism: Allium fistulosum; assembly: GCA_030737815.1. NCBI lineage: Eukaryota > Viridiplantae > Streptophyta > Magnoliopsida > Asparagales > Amaryllidaceae > Allium > Allium fistulosum. The sequence goes on along the minus strand of CM060908.1, from coordinate 404,143,065 downwards.
GCTCTAGTTACTTTTATCTACTACATTTGCTAAGTTACTTGATCATATAGCATGATGGAATCTTCCTAGTTGTTAATTCTATTAATTAACCGAAAAGATTAACTTATTACTAATTTTAAAATTTCAAAGCAATGATTTTTTCTCAATAGTTCTGAAGGAGATACAATTTGTTACATTAAATTTAATTTTACTCCAACAGATTATAACATATTATTAAATATGAAATTAATACAAAGAAATGATCAGATGTAAAAATAGAAATTCAATATAAAAGACACTTGATTATATAATGTGAACGCTATCATATGAGTTTAAGTAACATCAGCATGGAAAAAATAACTATTAAATGTCAAAAGAAAGCTATAAAACATCAAGAATGAGTAATATAAAAAAGCATATCTAAAGTCAACATGTTTCATGTAAAATAAATACTATAACTTGGAAGAGAATCACTCTAGCCAGGTAATAATGCTAATATCCCCACCAACTTCTTCTGTCGGTGTAAGTGTACTATCTGCATCGTTGCGTTCAGATATTCCAGATGAACGTGATACCTATGAAATATATAAAAGAGTATGATATTTAGCATTGAATCGGCAAGCAAATAGCTTGTACAAATATCACAGCATATATGTATATTGAAGATACAAACAATGCTGTCCTTTAACTATCTTCAAATTGTACCATACAACGTAGTTATCCATCCTAGCATGGCATTAGTAACATTATCCATTATGCTTCATGAAAAATTGTATAACAAGTAAAGCATAACATTCACAATTTTACTGATAATCCAAATCATGCAATAATTTTTTCTTTATTTCATTTCAAACAAAAAAGAAACAACTTTTAAAATTTTGATCCAGTCCACTTAATGCGAATCATCAGGAATACTTTTTTAAACTATATCCTAAAGTACTTCAATGACTTATATACTAATCACTGATATTTATGCCTTAATAATATAGATTAGTATATTTCATAAATCCACTAATCCATATGTACAGTGCATGCATAATCACATCAGCCTTTTTGCTTCTACCCTCTTTGACATCTTTTGCGATTCAGATGAAATTTTAATTTATGAAAATCCGGCTAGTTGCATATAGATAAATGAAAGTTAACTAATGATTAATAGTTCTACTTTACTAAAAGTTTGAGCTAATGATAACCTAAAAGTTGAATGGTTAATTAGATAAGAGTAAGAAAATGAATTGGATTTGTATTTAGTAATATTAATTTATATAAAATGGGTGACACTAACCACTTTGCAAACTATCTACCCTTGTGATATTAGTCAGTTATTGAGTATAATCGATCTCATACTTGGCACCATAATTCATTATTTATCCTAACAATGGCACTAAACCTTGAATGAGAAGAAATAAAGACATGAGATTAGTACTTCTTAATGGCTTGATAGTTTTGATTGCATGGTCAGATTCTACAATGATACATAAATTACAGCCAATAAATTAGACAACATTTATGAAATATACAATAAGTCTACAAACACTTGATTTAAATTTGTAATAACCCTACAACCTTTCACACCCATGTTGGAGCAGAACATAGCAAGATAGTAGATTAAGTGTTACAAAGCAGTAACTTGAATAAAATATGAAACATAATGATATGGGTTAGTGCAATAAAAATAACATTCCTAATGCATGCAACAATAAACAACACCATTGTAGATTTTATGTAACATCCCCATTTTGAAGCTCGAAACTAACCGCTACACATGCTACGGTTATCTATACTATTAAGTTCCGGTGACAAAATGCGGTTATTTTATTGTATCATAACATCATAAGCACAAGAATATAAAATAATTTTAAACACAATTTTCAAAGCAAACTTTCACATTTCATTTCAAAAGTAATATTTCATTTTCATTACATAATCCCTAATGTTGTCCAGGTTAAGATAAAATATAATTATTATAAAATACTCCAAGAACTATATACGAAGATGCCCCTTGGTTGCTTAGAGTTTACTAACTGGACATTTATAACATCTGTCTTTACATACACTTCACAAGACAACTTCAACACAATGGATTAATAATAATAAAAAATATATCCCTAAATAGCTAGCTTTGCTCCTGCACGTCTTCAAAAGCTTTATTCTCCAAAACCTACTTGACCTATAAATCCTTAATCCCGACCTACTTAAATCAAATTTTGAGCACCCGAGAGTTTAAGGGGAAACATAAACTTCGAGCCAGAAAAAAAGCCTGGTGTGAATAATAATATGCCATCTCGGTTTATAGACACCTAATAAGACCACACCATTGAGCGAAACGGGTTTTCCCCTCACAAATATCCCTTTTAAAATATATCTTTTGCAAAACAACTCCTGCAACCATAATGGTTAAAATAGACATAGTAACAACATGGGTAATCATGACCAATCTGTCTAAATCAATGGATTATCTATCCCAACATCATAGTTTTCTCAAGATAACTACAAACCTATGGCTGGCTTGGCTTACTAGATATATCAAATTCTCTGACATACTGTTAGAAGAAAACTGGACGGTCTGTCAAAAACTTACTGTTCCTAGGGTCACTTTAATCCAAATGGTTTTGCGGGCTCTACTAATAACCTATCTCATCTTATTGTATTCCTTTATGTACGTAAACCTACTTTTAGTCTTACCCGTGACAAAGCCCTACACATTGGAATTGTGGACTAATATCAGCTAGGGGCTAATAGCTGAAGTATATGACGCTACCCTACACTAGTATCATTTGGTTTTCTAATCTCTAAGTCAATTCATCGTATCATAATTTATCTAATGATGATAAGAACAATAATCTATTTAGTAAAATTCTAGGCTAAGTACCCTTTTCTATTTCCTTGAAAACACTTTCTTTATAAATGATTTAATCCTTGAAATCGTATTCAAAACAAGGAAACTTATGGCCCTTTAATTTATCCAAATATTATGCCAAGAGATATATGATTTTATAAAATAGGATTGATGAATCTCGAAATCACTTAGAAGTTATCTCACTTCGAAAACAAAGGCTATATAGCCAAATTTAATAAAACTTTCAAATGGTTAAGGTCGGCATCAATCTCGCCAATATGGTCATCACCCCTCTTCAATCCAAAATATGTTAAAGTCTTTGATTTACATAACACAAGCTATATAGTTGAAGTTAACTACGTCGTAAGCATAGTATAAAACCTTAGAAAATGCTCGGCAACACAAACGAGTCTCGACATCAATGCCTTAAATAAAATAGTGGCACATTAGGGCCGAAGTGATAATAGGTGGCAACCTAGCCTTCTTTAAAAACAAGTATTAAAGATTAAAGTCGGCAATCATTAAAGTCGAAATAATAAAATACGGCATCATTGCCTTCTTTGAAAATATGTAGCAAAGGATAAAGTCGAAGTTGAAAAACGTGGTGCCATATAATCGAAGTTAAAAGAGGCGGCTTCCTTGCCTTTCGGAGTCATTATCAAAATATGTGGTGCCGTTATCGCCGCTATAAGTTATTCTGAAAATAATAGGGTCAACGACACTATAGATATACGACATCCTGTCCTCTTTACATAAAATGCGGTGTCAAGGTCAACGCCTATATTTGAAGATATGCGGCGTCGCCCTCGTCGAAGTCCATGACGTCGACTTTGATGTTGTGGTTCCTACTTCAACCAAACGAATCCATTCCATATCAACTGAAGGTGATATCATATTTATCGCCTGTGAATGACTTCGAAAACCACAAACGTGACTTGATGAAGGGCAACATCATGACTCTCGGCGTGGCAAAGCCGTAATTAATGTAAAAACTGTTTTCTTACTAATAAAAGTAATTCCTTTTCACCAACTTCAATTGTTTGTCAAATTATTATTAGTTAACAACTTTCTTTACAAATCTTTTCCACAAAACGACTGTAGAGAAGATTTTACATTTCTAATATAATTTGCAAACCATACATTTTATACCAATATTTTAACACAGTTAAGCTTTTTCAGCTCAAATAATTCATACTAAATCATAAACACTTAAGAAAAATCCCCAAAATCTCAATAAATCAATTTTGATACACTCTTTAATACATAAAAATCTCGGAGCCAAAAAATTTATTTAATTATTTTTAATAATTAAAACCCGAAATAATCCATTTTTTATACTTAGAATATTCATAATAAATACATACTTGCTTGGAAAATTATGAAATTTGAAACCCACTTCTAAATAATATTTCTAACATCATATAAAAATTTCAAGTCATTTGGGTATCATATGGTAGGTTTTCACACTTAAAACCTATTAACTAATTTCATAAATAAATCCAAACATTCATCGATAAGCATATAATCATTCAGTCCTTTAAAACATGGCATAATAACATCAAAGCATTTTAAATTTATACTTAAACCGAAAATAATAACTAAAACTTGAGATGCATAACTATTATTCACCTTGAATGGTTAAAGAAGGTTGACGTTTGTATTTTGATTTGATTCCCCTAAGCTTTGACCTTTCTTCCTAGCTTATCTTCTCTTGAATACTTTGTTAATGGTTGGCATATCCTTCTCTTTTAATTTATTTGTATTGAATGAAATGACTGAGGAAATGAGAATGAGAGTATATGTTAAGGAAATGTGCTCCTTTCCCATTTTGCCCTCTTCGTATATCCTTCTTCTTGTTAAGGTTCTAATTATCTCATTAGTTCATTACTTATGGCTCGGCCTATTATATTTAACAAATCTCAATCTCCTTATCATTCTACATTTTTTATTTAATTTATCTAATTAAATATTCTAAATACGGTTAATCAAAATTAGGGGTGTTATAGACTCCCCTCCTTAAAGAATTTCGTCATCGAAATTACGATAAGTCACACACATCAAACATGAAAGCATAGAAGTAAAACATACCATCAAACAAGTTAGGATAATGTCTCTAATCCCGTCTTTTGTCTCCCAAGTACAGTCTCTCTTATCGTCGCTCCACTATATTTTTACTGATCTGATTGTCTTGTTCCTTAGCTTCTTCTCATCCCTAGCCACTATACAAACTAGGTGTCTAACTATGGTCATGTCTGGTTCCTCTACTAAATCTTCTAATGCAGGTGAAGTAATAGTAGACTCTGGATCATGAACACACTTCCTTAGATGAGAAATATGGAAAACATTATGGACTCCTACCAAACAGTTCGGTAACTTTATCTTGTAAGCGAGTTTTCCGATTCTTTCTATAATAGAAAATGGTTCAACAAACCTAGGTGCCAGTTTCCCTGACTTCCCAAATCTTACTACACCATTCATTGGTGATACATTGACGAAAACATGATCTCCAACTGAGAACTCTAAGGCCTTATGTTTATCTGCATAACTTTTCTACCTAGACTGAGCTTCCTTCATTCTAGCTCTAATCAACTCAATCTTTTAGGCGGCTTCTCTTACCATATTCGAACCAAGAACTAATCCATCTCTGGTCTCTAACCAACATACTGGTGATTTGTACATTCTTCCATATAAAGCTTTATCCATCCCTATACTAGTCTGATAACTATTTTTATGCGAGAATTCGATTGTGTAGATGGTCTTCTCATGATCCTCCAAAATCTAGCACACAAGCTCTTAACAAATCCTCCAAGACTTTGTTAACTCTTTCCATTTTCCCGTCGGTCTGTGGATGGTAAGTGGTACTCATCTTGAGCTTGGTACCTAAAAATTCTTATAGAATCTTCCAGAATTCGCTAGTGAACAAGGAACCTTTGTCACTGACTATACCACTAGGAACTCCATGTAGTTTAACTATATCCTTTATGAATAACTTAGCTAAAATAGGTGACGTTCTTGTCGACTAAACGGGAATAAAGTGTGCTCTCTTGGTTAGTATCTACCACAACCTATCTACTTTCATTTCCTCTATTCGACCTTGGCAACCCGTCTGTGAAATCCATAGATATAGAATCTCATTTCCATATTGGTATGTTTAAAGGTTGAAGCAATCCACTAGGCTTCAGATGTTCGATTTTTACTTGTTGACAATTCAAGCATTATTTTTCCCATAAACCTATATCCCTTTTCATTCCTTCTCAGAAGAAACTTAACTTCATATCCTAGTACATCTTTGTTCCTCCAAGATGAATAATGAATTTTGATCGATGGCACTCCCTAAGAACTTCTTTCCTTAGGTCACCAACATCGGGAACACATAATCGTCCCTTCTTTCTCAACCATCCATTCTAGTCAAGATAAAAATCCTTCAAATCATCAATCTCAGTTCCACCTTCCAATCTTCTAACTATTTCAGTTAATAATCGATCATCTCTTTGCTTAGAAGTAATCCTTTCGATCAATACCGATCGAACTTCTAAGCAAGATAACATACAGTATTCTGACTAGAGCTAGCAGTCGATCTTAACCGCACACTACTAGTAGTTAATGCTTCCAAATATTTCCACTCCGATACTATCGCTAATGCCGCATTTCGATGTTTTCTGCTAAGTACATCTGCAACTTTATTTCCTTTTCCTGGTGTGTATTCAATTCCAAAATCATAAGTAGCTAAAAACTCTAACCATCTATAGTGTCTCATGTTAAACTCCTTTTGAGAGAATAAGTATCTTAGCGAATTGTGATCCGTATACATTTCGAATCATTCTTCCAAGAGATAGTGTCTCCACACCTTCAAAGCAAATATTACCGCAGCTAACTCTAAGTCATGAGTCGGATATCTAATTTCATGCGGTCTGAGCTATCGAGAAGCGTAGGCAATCATTTTACCCATTTTGCATTAACATAGCTCCTAATCCAGTTCTACATGCATCCGTATACACCACCAAGTCTTGATTTCCATCCGGAACAACTAACATGGGTGCATTTGTCAATATTGTTTCAACTTTTGGAATGTCTCCTCACATTTATCGGTAAAAACATACTTCACGTCCTTCCTTATTAGCTTAGTCATCGGTGCTCCCATACAAGAGAAATCCTTGATAAATCTCCGATAGTAGCCAGCTAGTCCAAGAAAAGTCTTTAACTCAGTCATTGTACCAGGTGTCTTCCAATTATTAATTGCTTCTATCTTAGCTGGATCTACTGACTACCCTTTTTCCGAGACTACATGAGCAAGAAACTTCACCTCCATCTTCCAAAAATGACACTTCGAAAATTTCGCTTTTAACTGATGCCATCTCAGCGTCTAACCACTATTCTAAGGTGAACCTCATTATCTCTTTCATCCTTGAAATTTATCAAAATATCATCTATAAATATCAACACGAATCTATCCAAATGCTCTTCGAAGATTCAGTTCATTAAATCTACAAAGAAAGTAGGCACATTAATTAACCTAAATAGCATTACTTACCACTCGTATGAATAGTATCTTGTTCTAAACATCGTCAAAGGAATACTATCCTCTGCCACTCTCAATTGATAGAACCCTATCGCCAAATCCAACAGAGAAAATACCTTGGCCCCACTCAATTGATCAAATAATTTGTCGATCCTCAGCAATGGATATCGGTTTTTTATCGTCTTTTCATTCAACATACGATAATCGATAGACATCCTTAACAACCCATCTGGTTTCTTCACAAACACCACGAACTCTCCCCAAAACGAACAACTTGGTCTAATAAAACTTTTTCCTTCTATGTCCTCCAGCTGTACCTTTAACTCCTTCATCTTGGTAGGGGTCATTTTCCTAGGCGGTCTACTTATGGTTCAGCTCTAGATACAAGATCTATTTGAAACTCAATAGCTTATTTTTATGGTAGTCGTGTAACAGGCTCAAAGACATCTATAAATTCTATAACTACGGAAACCCGATTCAACTCATCTTCCTCCTTTATTACAACCAACAAAGCATAAACACCAGAACTTGGATTCTCTACTGAGTATATAATTCGATCGCTAATGTTAGGGTATCTTAGTAATATTTTCCTATCTTGACAAAATATCCTAGCATCATATTTACTTAACTAGTCCATACCCAAAATAATCCCAAAGCCTACAAAATCGAATACATAACCTAATAATTCAAACTCTAAATGGTCACATCTCATTCAAGAGTTGCATACCCTCTTATCGGATTCGCAATCCTTAAGGAAGTAACTAGGTATGAGGTTTCTAGGTTGTTGGGTACGTTTCTACCATCATCGAGCCAACACGAGGAAGCAAGGGACGAGCCACTAGAACAACCGGACCAGCGACCCTCCGAATCAAAGCGGACCAACACCACTAAACCAATGACCTCACCGAGCCAACGTCTCCACCGGACCAACGAATCTACCGAACCAATGTTACTACCGAATCGAACCATCTACCAGCTGCCGCCGAACCAAGTGACGCCGAACCAAACCATCTACCAGCTGCCACCGAACCAAGTGATGCCGAATCGAACCATCTACCAGCTGCCGCCGAACCAAGTGACGCCGAACCAAACCATCTACCAGCTGCCACCGAACAAAGTGATGTCGAACCGAACCATCTACCAGCTGCCGCCGAACCAAGTGACGCCGAACCGAACCATCTACCAGCTGCCGCCGAACCAAGTGACGCCGAACCAAACCATCTACCAGCTGCCACCGAATCAAAGTACTGCCGAGCAAAAGCAATGCTGAACCAACGCTACCAGGCCAGATTGCATCAGCCCAGGCCCACCAGCAGCTATATACATCCAAGACCCCTACCCACAACCTCACTCTATAAATAGAGGGGCAGGGGTACAACAACGAGGGACAAGTTTGAGAGCTCAAGCACGGAGAGAACTTTCAAACAACTTTCAGATACTAGTATCAAAGCTTTGTACTTGTAATCTAAACAAGAAAAGAAAAATAATATATAAAGTGGACGTAGGCACATTCTGGCTGAACCACTATAAATCTGCGTGTCTTTTACAGTTTAGTCCCTGCTTTTCATATATTTGCATAAATCACCCGAATCACTAAGTACAACGTAAAATCAATTAAATCCTACGACTTTGAGGTGTTTGTCCATTTTTTGTGCAAACATTTTGGTGCTTTCACTGAGAACTAGAAGCTCGAAGCTTCAGCTTCTTCCACTTAACCTTCTTCCTAACAGCATCGTCCATTGCTTGGAAAACATGCCTCCCAAACAGAAAAAAGATGTTAACAAAGGAAAAAACATCGCAACCAACAGTCTTCCAGATCCAGCGGTCACAGATCAAGTAAATCCTTCTCCTCCAGCGGCAGTACCAAATGAAGGACAGGCTAATCCGACTACTCCAGCCGCAGAACAGCCTGGAGCGATTACTAGGCCAGATTTGGACAGGGTTGTGGTTGAAGTAACTAACCGCTTCACGTCCCAGCAGAAAGCCTTGGTGGACCATCTCATGTCACGCTTAAGGGATGCTGAAGAGTCCAACCGCAACACCGAATCATGGGGTGAGTCCTAGTCTGGAGGATCTCAGAGACAATAAAGATCTTCCTTCTTCGAAGGAGCTAACGGCAGAAGCAGCCATGGTAGGAGCCGAGATCGAGCACAGCCCGAAGTAAGGCCTGAGGAAACGCTTGGAACCGAACCCAACGGGGGAGGTACCGGGCGGAGGTCAACTGTAGCTGAGCCTGTCATACTGCATAACCACGGAAACGCCAGTGAACGGGGCCGAGCTAGAGTCCAGCCCGAAGTTGGACCCGAGGAAGTGCTTAGATCAGAACCCAGCAGGGGAAGATCAAGGCAAGGGCCAACTGTAGCTGACCCTAGCATGCTCCTAGAAGACCAAAGGCAGCCACTGGAAAATATGAGGAATGATAGACGATACCATCCCTACAGGTCATCTGGACGGAATCAATCCCACAGAACAGAACCAAACTTGTTTCTATCTGCTCCAAATTCTGATGAAAGAATGACACGCTTATTCAGAGAGTGCGTCCAACGGGAGCAAAGAGATCGAGGAATAGGCGCTAGGGTAACCAGCCCTTTCGCCCGCAATATCGAAATTGCTATCACCCCCCGAGAATGGAAGATGCCGACAAAGGAACCTCCGACCCCGTTGTACACTTACAGAGATACACACAACATATGCTCATGAGTGGAGCAACAGAGGGAGTAATGTGCAAATGCTTTCCACTATTCTTAGCAGATCTCGCTACCTCCTGGTTCTGTCATTTACCCTAGGGATCCATCAGCTCGTGGGAAATGTTGAAAGAAAAGTTTATCAGTCAGTTCCGCATTCATGTGGAACAACCTAAGGACGCTTATTCCTTATCCAACATCAAACAGAAACCTGGAGAGAAACTGCAGCAATACCTAACCCGATTCAATGCCGTAGAGGCCGCAGTCCAAGATGCCAATGATAAGCTTATCCTAATGGCCCTCTGTAGTGGTGTGCATCCGGACACTAAATTTGCTAGAAGGTTGACAAAAGAAAAACCAACTACTTTACCCGATTTCTTCCATGAAGCCGGGAAATATATGAGGCTTGAGGATGCTGCCATTGAGGGGCAGTCAGGACAACAAAATAAGGCAACCCACAGCAACGCGCCTGCTGTGGCAAGGGACGTTCGAAGAAATGATTCCAGAGACAATGCTGGGGGCAAGAAGGGAGAAAAGCGCCTATATCGGCCAGGACCGAGATTCGACACTTACACTCCTTTGAACGAAACCGTCGAAAACATCTTCCTTGCCACCCAAGGCGAAGTTAGATACAAACGCCCACCATACAAGAAGGAATCAGATAACGCGCAGAAGTCTGGAAAGTTCTGCTGCTTCCACGAATCTCATGGGCATGATACCAATGAGTGCCATCATCTCCGGGACTTGATTGAAGAACACATCAGAAGGAAGAAACTGGAACACTATGTAAAAGGTCAGGACAGGACTCCAGCTCCTGCCAATGAGAACCCAAGGCTACCCTCACTGGAGATCGGCAGAGGAAACCGCAACACTAGTGGCTCTAGTCAAGAGAAGATAGTGGTCCATACCATCTCAGGAGGACCGCACATCGCAGACAGAAGCTGGAAAGAGATGGAAAGATATGGAAAGTCGCTTAGAGACAATAAAGACTGTGTCAATTCGGTTATAGAAGAGCGCCACCCGAAGCGGAAAGAAAGTGATGACATCACATTCGGTAAGCGTGACCTAGAAGGAAGGCAATACCCTCACATGGATCCCATGGTTATCTCTGCCCGGCTCGGTCCCGCCGAAGTTTACCGAATTCTAGTAGACACTGGAAGCTCAGTAAATATCCTGTTCAAACATGCATTCGACGAAATGAAACTATTAATGAAGGATGTATCTCCCTGCAATAAACCACTACACGGTTTCACTGGAGATGTGAAGATGACCCTCGGGCAACTGGACCTCTTTGTTGAAATTGGAAGCCATCCTCGCTCCGTTGTACGAAAACAGACGTTTGTGCTAATAGAAAACCACTCGGCCTACAACGCCTTCTTAGGAAGGCCAGCCTTGTCTGACTTCCAAATTGTCCTAGCCCCATGGTGCCTAAAGATGAAATTTCCAACGGACAATGGAGTAGGGGAAGTAGAAGGAGATCAGGAGGTTGCTCGAGACTGCTATGTGACTGAACTTCGCAACAACCACAGGAAGGATAAAGGGAAGGGTGTAGAGGTTGCCCTCTGCACGAAAAGTCTAGAAGCGTAGCAACTAAAGAAAGCCCCTCCTCTTCGATATACCAACGACCCTTTCAATGAATTAGACCCCAGGGACAAAGAGGAGAAGGCCACCGCCGAGCCTGCAGAGGTTATGGAGTTTGTATCTGTAGACAAGCACGACTCGAGTAGACTATTGAAAATTGGGTCCCAACTAAAAGCAGAGTTGAAGGAGCAACTCATCGACTTTCTCCGCCACAACTTGGATGTATTCGCATGGTCACACGCTGACATGACCGGAATCTCCCCCGACGTAGCATGCCATGTACTAAACATTGATCCTACCAAGGCGCCCGTAAAACAAAGAAAGAGAAGTATGGGGGCAGAGCGATCAGCAGCCCTCGATGAAGAAGTAAAGAATCTACTTGCCAATAACTTCATACGAGAAGCCATCTACCCGGAATGGATCGCTAACCCGGTACTGGTAAAGAAGGCTAATGGGAAGTGGCGAACATGCATTGACTTCTCCAACCTAAACGATGCCTTCCCAAAGGATTGCTTCCCACTTCCCCGAATCGACCAACTTGTAGACAGCACAGCCGGGCACGAGCTCTTATCTTTTATGGACGCATACTCAGGATATAACCAAATTCCTATGCATTCTCCCGATCAAGACCACACTAGTTTCATCACTGACCGGGGTTTATACTGCTATAAGGTAATGCCTTTCGGACTTAAAAATGCAGGAGTCACCTACCAGCGCCTCGTCAACAAGATGTTTGCCGGGCTAATAGGACAAACTATGGAAGTATATATGGATGACATGATGGTAAAGTCAAGGAAAGCCGATGATCACGTAAGCCACCTAGGCGAGATGTTTCAAGTACTTCGCCAATATGGAATGAAGTTGAATCCTCTAAAATGCTCCTTCGGAGTATCATCAGGAAAGTTCTTGGGATTCTTCGTCCATGCCAGAGGGATTGAAGCAAACCCTGAACAAGTCCGAGCGCTAAGGGATATCAAGATACCTTCCACTCGAAAGGAAATGCAAAGCCTGAATGGAAAAGTGGCCGCCCTAAGCCGATTCATCTCCAAAGCAACAGACAAGTGCGAAGCTCTAAAGAAAGACAAAGGAAAGTTCGAATGGACCGACGAATGCTTAACCGCTTTCCTTAACTTAATCGAACACCTCCAGAAACCACCAGTACTCTCGACTCCAAGCGAAGGCGAAGAGTTATACCTATACCTTGCTGTGTCATCTCATGCCCTAAGCGCTGCCTTGGTAAGGGAAGACAACCGCACGCAGCGGCCAGTTTACTTCGTAAGTAAGAGGTTTACGGGGGCAGAAGTCAGATATCCTAAACTTGAGAAGCTAGCATACTGTTTACTAATCACATCACGGAAACTGCGTCACTACTTCCAGTCCCATTCCATCAAAGTTTTGACCGATCAACCACTGAGGCAGGTACTCCATCGTCCCGACACTTCTGGGCGACTACTTAAATGGTGCATTGAACTAAGTCAGTATGATATCACCTATCACCCTCGCACCGCCATCAAGGGACAAGCCATGGCTGATTTCATTGCAGAATTCACTACCAACGAAGATAAGGAGCAATTGGAAATAGCAGAAGACATCAAGTGGAATCTCTTTGTGGATGGTGCATCAAACTAACAAGGCTCGGGGGCAGGTATGGTAATAATCACTCCCAGGGGAAATAAGCTGCACTATGCTATAAGGTTGGAGTTCGCTGCCACCAACAACGATGCAGAATATGAAGCAGTGATAGCTGGATTAGAACTTGCCTTAGAAATCGGAGCCAGTTCTTTGTGTCTTCATAGCGATTCTCAACTTATTGTTAATCAAATACTAGGAGAATTCCAAGCTCGAGAAGAACGACTCATAGCATATTTAAAGAAGACCAAGTTACTTCTCAGCCGATTGGACCACTACTTAGTCAAACACATCCCTCGGGAAGAGAACCAAGAGGCCGAAGAATTGGCAAAGCAAGCAAGTGTGAGAGACAGCGCCATCTTCGGAGCAGTAACCATCTCAAAGCAACTGACCCCAAGTTTTGAGCAAGTGAATCTGATAGCTGCAACCGAAGAAGCAACTTGGATGACTCCCATCCGAGACTACTTACAAAGCAGCACACTACCCAACGGGCGTAACGAAGTCAAGAAAATCTTGAGGAAAGCTTCCCGCTACACAATACAAGAAGACATCCTCTATCGGCGCAGATTCTCTAACCCGTTATTAAGGTGTGTCGCTGGGAGGGAAGCCAAGGAAATCTTATCCAACATTCATCAGGGAAGCTGCGGAGATCACACCGGAGGGCAAACATTAGCAAAAAAGATACTCCGATATGGATATTTCTGGCCCACCTTAAGCAAGGGCGCCTTAGATTTCGTCAAAAAGTGTGACAGATGCCAGAAGTTTGCTAAGATTCCGCGGCTACCAACAACTGATATTACTCAAATGACCAGCCCTTGGCCCTTCGCAATATGGGGAATTGACTTAATTAGCGAGCTAACAATGGGCCGAGGCGGGGCCAAATATGCTATAGTGGCAGTCGACTATTTCACCAAATGGGTGGAAGCAGAACCTCTGAATAAAGTATCTTCAGCAAAAGTTATTAACTTCTTGATCAAAAATGTTTTGTGCAGGTACGGAGTCCCATTCAAAATCATATCAGACAATGGACTTCAGTTTGACAGCGAGGAATTCGCCAACTGGTGCTGAGAGCACGGAATTCACAAAAGCTTCTCATCCGTAGCGTATCCCCAGGCAAACGGACAAGTCGAAGCCGTCAACAAAATTCTGAAAACTCTAATAAAAAAGAAACTCGAAAAGTCAAAGGGCACTTGGGTTGATGAACTCCCTACGGCACTGTGGGCCTATCGCACATCCTTCAGAACATCAACATGGCATACTCCTTTCTCTTTGGCATACGGATCAGAGGCTATGCTCCCAGTTGAAACCATTGTGCCTTCCCACCGTAGGATCCACTATAACCCAGAAGAGAACGAAGAACTCCTTCACATGTCTTTGGATCTAGTTGAGGAGAGAAGAAATGATGCAGTCCTTAAAGCAGCAGCCCACAAGCAAAAAGTGGCAGCACAATACAACTCCAAAGTCAAGCATCGTACCTTACAAGAAGGGGACCTTGTCCTCAAGCGAATCTTCCCTCGCCCCGGAGCACTAGATCTAATCTGGGATGGACCATATGTAATTCATAAAGATCTCCACAATGGAGCTTATATTTTGTCAACAGTGGACGGAGAGGTGTTCCAGAGGGCATGGAACATCCAACACCTCCGTCGATACTTTTCTTAACTTGTACTGCCCATATGAAGTGAATTAACAAAGTGAATCAGTGGACGTAGGCATTTTCGTGCCGAACCACTTTAAAAAACCTTGTCTCTTTTTTAACTTGTTCCTTTATATCTTGGCTGCTTGTTAACTTTATCCTTTTCTGTTGAACAAAATCCTATGCATATAGCATTTCCATTCAAAGCACTCCACAACACAACTTCACCTAGACAAGACCTAACAGGTACTATGCGAATCTATGCCCTCGCCAATGAGACACTTTTGCTCCGGCATCCCTCTGCTGCGGGTTAACTCATTACTCGCGACGGCCCTTAAAGCCAACTGTAATGAGCCGATTATAAGCCACCGAGAAGGCCGACTATAGCCGAGGCAGCTCATTACGGCGTTCGGCTCGCCGGCAACTGTGAACCGACTATAAGCCCCAACATAAGGTGTGGCCAGCCAGGGGCAGTTCACGGTTGACGATCGGCACCCACGCTAGCCGGCCACAGTAAATCGAATAATACCCATGATTACGGACCATAATGGCCCGGGTAGTTACTGTGCGCGATCTTGACTCCGATGTGTCTTAAGTATGGCTGTGGTAAAAAAGAATTAACTCCCCGCGGAGGCGTAAGATGGGTGACAAATGTCTCCAAGACCCACAGCTAGGGAAAGTGACTACAAAGCCTGTTTGCCACGAACTTAAGCACATCGAAGGCCTTCCGTGATTGGAAGTTTTACTATTTCACATATTTCAATTTTATTTAAGAAATTTTCTCCTATCCTCTGTAACAATCCCTGAAGTGCAGGACACAGAACAAGAGACATTTGCTAATGGAAGCGGACACTCACAGCAAGATATTGGACCGCATTCCGTACTCGGTCACACAAGACATTCAAAGCTGCCATCCACCAGCAAAATATAAAGGGCGGTATTTCCTTCTTTCATGAGTAAACACGTGGCTATAATTTATTCACACCTCACGCTAACATTGCAAGTCATGAAATTATGTTTTAAACAAGAACCTAACATCAAACACAATTTAATTACAAGAATATGCATAGCTATATTTCTCATACAATATGTCAAAAAAAAAGACATTCAAAAGACAACAGAATCAGCTTAAGTTAAAGAATTACACGTCAAGAATAGAGCTATTTATTACAAGTAGCATAATTACAACCTAAGGGTTACGTTACTGTTTTGAAACTAACATATACAACAATGTCAAGTCTACAAAAAGATATCCAGGTCTAATCAAGGAGCCGGCTGCGTCGAAGTCTTATCCTTGTCCTGTTGCCCGCCTGTCCGATCAGAGAAAGAATTCATTAGTGATAAGCGACCAAGTTAACGGAAAGACTAGAAAGGAAAACTTACCAACATCTGCTCCTTGATCATCGTGATCATCATCCTCTACTTGCACACCTGCCTCCTCAGCTGCAAGCAACCACATGCCCTCCTTCACTTCACCTTCTCCTCCTTGGTAAACTGGGCGGTAACCACATCCATCCTGAAGGCCACACCACCCTCCTTATCTGCATCAGCCCTAGCCTCCTCCAAAGCCCGAAGATAAACCCTAACCATGACCCGGGGATAATCATCCATCCAGGAGAGGTTGCCCTGCTTCCAAGTACGGAAGTACATATCCTGGAGCATTTCGTCCATCATCCCCTCGTTCTCCTCAAGCTCCCTCGTCTGGGCCTCGGAAGCCGACAACCTTACAACAGCAGCATCTCTCTCCAATTGGTATCTCGAGCAGTCAGCCTGAAGGGATTTCCGCATCGCCTCCATCTCCTCCTTCAACTTGGCTTGAGCAAGCTCTGCGGCCTCAAGCTTCCCATATAACTCCTCTATCTGCTCAAGATCCGCTTTCCGAACCTCATCCACCGTGGCAATGGCCAAATCAATCCGTTCTTTGCAAATAGCCTCCATTTTCCGCAGTTTGGCCTGGTTTGCCTCTTCCATAGTTTTCTTTAGTCGTCCGGAGGCGGCCTCGTGCTGAGAGATCTGGATGGCCTGATCGGCGAGTTGCTTGGCCTGGTCGAAAACCACTAACCGCAGTCTTATGTTGGCACTCCCAATTTCATCCCCGGCCTTGACCAGTCGGGCATGATGCCCCATCAACTTCATGGTCTCCTCAGCAACCCGGTCGATATTTGCCTTAGCTTCGTCCCCCATAGCGACAATCCGAGTAGTAAGCAAATCAAGGTCCAGGGACTTGGCCTCATCAAGCACCCTTACCATAGGATTGCGAGGAAGAAGGTGCTCACCAGTAACCTCATCAGAAGAGATGTCATGAGATGCCGGGTCCAGGTCCGGATGACGTGCAAACGGATTGCGTGCTAAGCCAGGATGATCTATTGGGATGACGGTTGAATTCTCAGACGGATGGGGGGAGGGCATAAGCTCGGTATCCTCCTCTGTAATGTCGTGAATAGGCTGGAGTGGGGCCGGGGGTCCAAGAAGAGGTCCAGACAAAGATCGACTCCTCTTCCTCTTCTGTATATCTTCTTCGATAACTCCGAGAAGAGGACGATAGCCGACTATGTCTCCCAGGCGGTTAGTAGAAGGCTTAGGCTTGGCGGAAGCTTTGGAAAGCTTGTATTGTTCAAGCCTGTGCCGAAGATCTGAGGTCTTGGCCGTTTTACCCGCTCCTGATATGAAAACCAAGTGTCACCAACATGTATTAAGCCATCATTCAAGAATTAAAAGAGTAAAGAGAAATTCACCTTGAACCGCCGAAGTTGCTTCAGTAGAGGCGCTCCCGGAAGATAAATCGACGCCGGTCCCAACTCTATCGGCTTTCTTGGATTTCTCCATCCCCTCCAAACCTTCGAAGGCATGGCGGAAAGCGTCATCCGTCCACTCTTGCATCTTGCCTACTTGCCCAGAAGACAAAGCCCCGACACCGTCGCCACCTCCAGCGCCTTCTCCCCCATCTTCGCCTTGCTTCTCCTCCACGTCTCCCTCCTCCGGGATATCTGGACATGTGCTGGGAGAGGGACCGTCAGACTTTTTGAGCTTCTTCCCCCCGGCAACCGGGTGTTTCGGAAAGGGCCTCCTCTTACTGCTCTTCAACTCGGCCCCTTCTTTAGCTTGGGCAGCCTTCTCTTCAGCCGTGTCCCTCTGCTTGACCACGGACTGCTGTGGAAGGATCAAGTTGTACTCCAAAAGTGTAGCGTTCCTGATCAGGTAAGCAGCCGACCTATCTCTTCCAGTAATAGCTTCTATTTCTGCTGCCGTCTGAACCAGGCGATCATTCTCCACGACCGCAAAACCACCTGTCGCTAGCAAAAAATAAAAACACATAAGAAGGAGCATTGCAACCAGAACGGGAATTAAAAATAAAGCTTTGACTTACATCCGGAGGTGAAGCGCCGAATAGAAACGGAGTCATCCCTGACAAAAAAACATTCCTTCTTGAACATGCTGTACTTGGAGTATAAATCCAAGACTGGCTTAAAGGATACGGCCGATTCCAAGCTGATGTATGGAGACCCCTTCTTATAGCCTCTCAAGTTGTACAAATACCAGATCTCCCGGTTGGAAGGAGGACGTCCATATCTCCTCTGGAAGATGACGAAGAGACTCACCAGAATGGCATAGGAGTTGGGCTGAAGCTGGAATGGAGCTACCTTTAGATATGTGAGAAAGCTGACTACCCAGGCGTTGAGAGGCGGGATGGCACCACACATGCAATGGTATCTGCTGTAGGCAAAGTATCCTTCGGGAGGATCATACGGCATCACTCCCGCATCCGGCAATAACATGCACGCTCGGTCGATCCCGAAAGAGCAAGATATAACATCAAGTTGCTCGCCCTTGAGTGAGCTAGGGAAGCAATCAGGAGGCAAGTTAAGAAGTTCCTGAGGACCGTATCCATCCACCAATGATCTCGGGGTGGGCCCATGACGGGCAGATCCTGGCTGAGCTGGGGGCACTGAGGAAGGCTCTTCTCTATCTTGAGATCTCTTTTTCTCTGATCGAGTTTCCACTCTTTGAGACATTTATCTACAGACACAAGAAAGTATATCGTTAAGACACATAAACTATGTAATCTAGAGTTTCACTGGTGATTCAGGTATAAAAGTCCATCCGGTAAAGGGTTCATTCAACACTCGGAATCCCCGAATTCATTCAGTAAGGCCCAACCAAGAGCTCATTCGGCATTCCAAATATGAAAGCTCATTCGGCAATTCTAGCCCAAGTTTCATTCGGCGATTCAAAACATAGATATCATTCGGCCTTATACTTCCAAACTCATTCGGTATTAAAAATTCTCGAGACCATTCAGTGTCAAACCCGTTCGGTAAAATGAAGAACATTAAGGAGTCATTCGGCAGAAATAAACTAACCTGGTCCGGCAGCTGAGAGTGGCTCGGCACGTGTTGATTCGGCAGTTCAAAAGATGGTTCGGCTATCTCGTTCGGTAAGAAAAGACGAAGGCCTGTGTCTCCTACTTATAGGGGAAGGTTGGATAACCAGACTAGCCGGTTGGATTCTCAGGCCGGATATGGTTGTCAAACCGAAACAAAGCACGACATATGTTAAACATATGCCCTACTTTGGGGGGAAAATGTTGAGTACGTTTCTACCATCATCGAGCCAACACGAGGAAGCAAGGGACGAGCCACCAGAACAACCGGACCAGCCACCCTCCGAATCAAAGCGGACCAACACCACTAAACCAATGACCTCACCGAGCCAACGTCTCCACCGGACCAACGAATCTACCGAACCAATGTTACTACCGAATCGAACCATCTACCAGCTGCCGCCGAACCAAGTGACGCCGAACCAAACCATCTACCAGCTGCCACCGAACCAAGTGATGCCGAATCGAACCATCTACCAGCTGCCGCCGAACCAAGTGACGTCGAACCAAACCATCTACCAGCTGCCACCGAACCAAGTGATGCCGAATCGAACCATCTACCAGCTGCCGCCGAACCAAGTGACGCCGAACCGAACCATCTACCAGCTGCCGCCGAACCAAGTGACGCCGAACCAAACCATCTACCAGCTGCCACCGAATCAAAGTACTGCCGAGCAAAAGCAATGCTGAACAAATGCTACCAGGCCAGATTGCATCAGCCCAGGCCCACCAGCAGCTATATACATCCAAGACCCCTACCCACAACCTCACTCTATAAATAGAGAGGCAGGGGTACAACAATGAGGGACAAGTTTGAGAGCTCAAGCACGGAGAGAACTTTCAAACAACTTTCAGATACTAGTATCAAAGCTTTGTACTTGTAATCTAAACAAGAAAAGAGAAATAATATATAAAGTGGACGTAGGCACATTCTGGCTGAACCACTATAAATCTACGTGTCTTTTACAGTTTAGTCCCTGCTTTTCATATATTTGCATAAATCACCTGAATCACTAAGTACAATGTAAAATCAATTAAATCCTACGACTTTGAGGTGTTTGTCCATTTTTTATGCAAACATAGGTTAAGCTTAATTATCTACCAAACAACGAGATATAAAAGAATGTGATGCACTAGTATCAAATATTACTCTAACAAGTAAGCCATGATTCAAAAGCGTACCTCCCATCATAGCTTTCCCCTTCTCCTCAGCTGTTGGTCTCGAGGTAGCTAGTTCCAAAGTAAACACTTTCCCTTTCTCAAACTTAGCTGGTTCTTTGCACTAATTCTTGTAATGCCCGATCTGGTCACAATTAAAGCACTTGATGTTCTTTATTCCAATGACTTCTTTTCTCTTCCCGGTTCGACACTCATGTGCATAATGTTATTTTATTTTCACATTTATAACAAATAACCTCCGATTTTATTTTCTTGGAAGCTTCGCCCTTTTGAGCTCGCTTTTTCTGAAAGAACTTCCTCTTCTGATTCTACCCACCCTAATTCTCTACTGGCTTGTTGTTACTAAACAAAGCAAGCATCTCTTCATTTCTCAAAACCATCTCCACGACTACATCACATGGGTCCTTGAGATGTGGTAAAGTTTCCCTGGCAAGCTTAGGTCTCAATCCACGGATGAACTTCTTATTCCTTTTCATCACTGTATCTACGGTAGCATACCCATATTGGGACACTCCTCAAATCTGGTTACGTACTCAGGCACCGTCATATCACCTTGCACCAACTCGGCAAACTTCCTTAACAGAGTTGACTTAGCAATCTCAGACATAAACCTCTCTTCAAACCTCCTCCTGAACTCTACCCAAGTCAAACACTTCTCCAGCACTCCAACAGTAACACTATTCCACAGTACAATGCAGCTCCTTGCAATTGCCTAGACACCAGTCTCCTCTTCTGTTCGTCATTAAGTCCTAAATCAGCAAAAATCCTTTCACAACGAAGCAACCAATTCTCTACTTTGATGGCATCCTCAGTTTAAATGAATAACTTCCCTCCAAGTCTTGCATAGTCTCTACTCAAAACAACATAGTTGTTAACAATTGGGGCTTCCTGATTCACTCCTCTAACATTTCCACCAACTAAACCAACAGCAGCTCATACTTACATCATGTTGACAAAGAACTGAAACATAGCTCTCATATCTATCGGTGGTGTTCCTGCACCTACATTTGCGGCTGTTTATCTGCTCAGATTCCTTCTAGTATTGGGCCTGACATTTCCATTGGTAGTGGTGCATCCTCCATCGAGATTCACTCTTTCGTTTCCTGCCTCCATATCTTACTTCCTTAAATCTGCGTTCGAACCTTAGCAAGACATGGAAGAACGATCTAAGAGAGCGGGAGAATAGAGATAAGGTATATAATTATATATAGAAATACAAGTACATTACTGTAGTGTTATCCCGTACCCTAATCTTAGTCTCTAATTCATTTGGTTTTTCAAAACTCTTATTAAAGTTCAATTTTATTTAGTTTAAACTAAACATATGCTCTGATACTAAGTTGTAACGTCCCCCATTTTGAGGTCCAAAACTAATTGCTACAGATGTTGTAGTCATCTATAGTATTAATTTCCAATGACAAAATGCGGTTATGTTATTGTATCATAACATCAGAAGTACAAGAATATGAAATAATTTTAAGCACAATTTCCAAAGCAAACTTTCACATTTCATTTCAAAGGTATTATTTCAAATTTATTACATAATCCCAAACATTACCCAAGTTTAGATAAAATATAATTATTAAAAAATACTCCAAGAGCGACATAAGATGCCCCCCTTGGTTGATCAGAGTTTACTACTAGACAATTATAACATCTTTCTTTACATTCACTTCAATAAGATAACTTCAACACAACAGATTAGTAATATATAAAGATGGACTCCAAAATAGCTAGCTTTGCCTTTTGCACGTCTCCGGATGCTTTATTCGCCAAAACATACTTAACATGTAAATCCCATCCTGCTCAAATCAAATCTTGAGCACTCGAGAGTTTAAGGGAAAACATAAACTTCGAGTCGGACAAAAGTCCTGGTGTGAATAATAATATGTCATCTTGGTTTATAGAATTCTAGTGAGACCAGGCCACTGAGTAGAACGGGTTTCCCTCACCAATATCTCTTTTAAAAAATATCTTTTGCAAAACAACTCCTACAACCGCAATGACTAAAATTCACAGTAGTAACAATAATACACATGTATGCAACATGGGTAATCATGACCAATCTGTCTAAATCAATAGACAATTTATCCCAACATCATAATTTTCTCAGGGTAACTACAAACCTTTGGCCGACCTACCAGATATATCAAATTCTCTAGC
Organism: Allium fistulosum; assembly: GCA_030737815.1. Taxonomy (NCBI): domain Eukaryota; kingdom Viridiplantae; phylum Streptophyta; class Magnoliopsida; order Asparagales; family Amaryllidaceae; genus Allium; species Allium fistulosum. The sequence continues at coordinate 404,120,475 of CM060908.1, read as the reverse complement.
ATACTGTTACAAGACAACTGTGTTAGGAACTGGAGATAGTTTTTTTGATGACAACAACCTTTGTAACTTATTTTATTATAACTTATATACTAACACTATTGTCTAGATATATATATGAATGTTATTATGCAGGATATATATAAGGCATATACTAATTATTGAAGACTGTATAATATAAAGATCAAGGATGAAGAAATCAAGTTTGAAGACTCATGAGTATCAAGATCAAGATTTCAAGATAAGTGTCTAGTTTATTGTTAAAACTTCATAATAGCACGGAAATCTTCATTCCATATTTTATTTGGGATGGAACCTGATTCTACCTTCTTAGTGGCTTACAAACCCACGAAAAGTAGCTTACAAACCTACGACAAGTGGCTTACAAACCCATAAACATCCTGGTTTTGTACAAGTTCTCGAGTCCTGATGTGATGAGATATTCTGCAGGAAGAAGCTTGCAAAACTACTTCAAAATGGTTTTTCAAAATGATTTTCAAAACTACTTTTCAAATTATGTTAGCCTTAAAATATTCTTTGTCTTTGTTTGTAAATAAACTCTTGTTTTAAACTTCATTTGTTTTTAAAACTATCTTCTGATTTTTAAATATTCTTTTATAATATATATATATATATACTTGAGATTTAAATTCAAATTTATATATACATTCTAAAAATATATTTTTCTACTCTTCTTTATTTTAAAACATAGGAAAATTAGTTTATTTTACTCCAGAATCATTTCATCTTGTTTTCCTTTCAATACCATTTTTAAAACAAATTTTACATTGTTTTTAACTAAGGGATGTCGACATCATGGTATACCCCATGTCGACATGGTGGCCGTTAAATTCAAAAGTTTCAATTTTCAAAAGAAGTGTCTATTCGTTTAAATCTCTTCACGAATGGTTATGATCGTTACTGGTCTATAAATAGCCTTCACAAACGAATTTTTTAACTAAATAATTTCATATTTTCTTCACTCCTCCTCCACAAATCCATATTCTAAAATTTTCATATTTTTAAGATCATAACAAATTCTTAAGTGATTCAAATTAGAATCTCATTCTTGTTTGATTCTCTGCCCTCTCTCGAAGATCAAAGTGCTATTCAGAGTTATAGGATCAATTTGTAATCAAAAGTTTATCGAGTCTCTCTATAAGGTGTGGTTGTGCCTGAAAATCAATTGGGTAATCTTATGGCCTGTTATAAAGAGAGTTTGCCCCGGACTCGTGAGATAGGAGGGTGTACCTCAAGGCCTTTAGAAACTGAGGATTGTAATCTCGACTTTGGTATAATAAAAATCTGTATGAGGTGTTCTGCCTTGGTACAGGATTGGATGTAGGATAACTCTGAACTAGTATAAAATCTTGTGTGTTCTTTCCTTTTACTGCTTTTTATTTACTTTTTGCATCTGTGTTTGATTTTGTGATTGTTGTGTGATTAATTTCTGCATTTGTTTGTGTCATAATTTTAATTTAGTCCATATAAGTCTCAGAATCCATTCAACACTATTCACCCCCTTCTAGTGTTAAATTAGCCTTAAGATCCTTAATCTACACTCCCTTTAAATTGGATCCTTAATCCATACTCTCTTTAAATTGGTAGCAGAGGTTTTCATAGTTTTCATAATCTGAAACTTGAAAAGTTGAAAATGGCATTTTTAGAAAATTTTGTTAATACTAGTTTGAATTTATGCATTTCATCAAAGTATCATTAGTCTGCATATAGTTTTTATGAAAAATCAAGTTATCTACCGAATTGGTTTGTTATGCAGGAACAGACATGTTACATGGCTTTTGAAGAATCAACAACCAATGGACAAACTGTGCAAATTGAGAAAGATAAATGGATACTTGATAGTGGATGTTCAAGGCATATGACTGGAAATCCCAAGATACTCAATGACATAATATATCAAGATGGTGGATTGGTCAACTTTGGAGACAACTCAAAAGGATATGTGATTGGCATCGGCAATGTCGGTAATTCTAAAACTCCTCTTATTTCTGATATTTTGCTAGTTAGGAATTTAAAACATAATCTGCTTAGTATAAGTCAACTATGTGATAAAGGATTTAAAATTAAATTTGGAAAAAATAAGTGTCACATCGAAGATAATAAGTCAATATTATCTTTGAAGGAATTAGGAAGAAAAACATTTACATCCTTAGTATGAAAGTTTCAAATGATAACTTATGTCTTTTGGCTAATACAAGCGACCCTTGGATTTGGCATAAAAGATTTGGTCATTTAAATTTCAAACTGAAATCTAAGTTATCAAAACTTGACTTAGTTAGAGGTCTTCCCAAGTTAAACTTTAAAGTAGATAATATATGTGATGCTTGCCAATTAGGAAAACTTAAGAAAAGTTCATTTAAATTAAAAGATATGATTTCTACTTCTAAACCTCTAGAATTACTTCATTTAGATTTATTTGGTCCATCTCAAGTTCAATCAATTAATCACAATAAATATGTTTTTGTAATCGTAGATTATTATTCTAGATATACTTGGACAATTTTTCTTAAACTTAAAAGTGATGCTTTTGAATTATTTAAGAATTTTGCTAAAAGAATTCAAAATCAATTTTATTTAAAAATAAAAACTATTCGTAGTGATCACGGTGGAGAATTTGAAAATGAAAATTTTGAGAATTTCTGTAATAAAAAAGGGATCACTCATAATTTATCTTTTCCAAGAACTCCACAACAAAACGGAGTGGTAGAATGTAAGAATAGAACGATTCAAGATTGTGCTAGAACAATACTTTCTGATAGTAACTTACCTAAAAACTTTTGGGCTGAAGCAGTCGCTACAGCTTGTTATATATTAAATAGGATTTTAATTAGACCATTAACTAATAAAACACCATATGGATTACTTTACAATAAGAAACCCATGGTAGCTTATTTTAAAGTTTTTGGTAGTAAGTGTTTTATTCTTAATACAAAAGATAATTTAGATGAATTTGAACCTAAATCCGACAGAGGTATCTTTATCGGATATTCTAATAGAAGTAAAGCATTTAGAGTTTATAATTTAAGAACGAACACTATTGAGGAAACAATGCATGTATCTTTTGATGAAAATCTTAAAGATACTGTACAAATAGAAGATGAAGAAGATTTTGTAAGTTTAAATAATGAACCTAATGAAACTAATTGTGAAATCATTCAACCTATAAAAGAATTAGACTATTAAAAGATCATCCTATAGAAAATATACTAGGAAATATTGAATCTATAGTTAAAACAAGAAATCAAATAAATAGTATGAGTAACATAGCTTTTATATCAACTATTGAACCTAAAAATCCAAAGGAAGCATCATCTGATGATTCATGGATTCTTGCTATGCAAGAAGAATTGAATCAGTTCACCAGAAATGATGTTTGGGAACTTGTTCCTAGACCTGAGAATAAAAGTATAATTGGAACAAAATGGGTTTATAAAAATAAAATGAATGAACTTGGTGAGGTCGTGAGAAATAAAGCTCGTTTAGTCGCACAAGGTTATTATCAAGAAGAAGGAATTGATTATGATGAAACCTTTGCACCCATAGCAAGACTAGAAGCTATCAGGATTCTACTTGCTTTCGCAAATTACAATAATCTCAAGTTATATCAAATGGATGTTAAAAGTGATTTTCTAAATGGTTTTGTAAAAGAAGATGTTTATGTTGAACAACCTCCACTTTTTGAAAATAATGAATTTCCAAATCATGTATATAAATTAAAGAAAACTTTATATGGTTTGAAACAAGCTCCTAGAGCCTGGTATGAAAGACTAAGATCTTATTCACTACAATCTGGTTTTGAAATTGGTAAAATAGATACAACTCTTTTTATTAAAAGAAACAAAAATGATATTCAATTAGTACAAATATATGTAGATGATATAATATTTGGGTCAACTAATAACATAATGAATAAAGAATTTTCAGATATAATGACTAAATAATTTGAAATGAGTCATATGAGATAACTAAGCTTCTTCTTAGGACTTCAAATCAAACAATTAGATAAAGGAATTTTTATTAGTCAAGAAAAATTTGCTAAGGATTTAATTAATAAATTTGGATTGACCACTTCTAGTGGGAAACCAACTCCAATGACAACTAATGTAGCTTTAAGTAAAGAAGATAAATCAAAAGATGTTGATCAAAAATTATATAGGGGAATGATTGGTTTGCTGCTTTATATAACAGCAAGTCGTCCTGACATCATGCATAGTGTCTGTCTTTGTGCAAGATACCAATCTCAACCTAAAGAAACTCACTTAACAGCTGTTAAAAGAATTTTAAGATATGTAAAACATACTTTAGATTATGGTTTATTTTACCCTAAAAATGATGTATTTGATTTAATTTCATATTGTGATGCTGATTACGCTGGTTGTAAATCAGACTGAAAAAGTACAAGTGGAACTTGTCACTTTCTAGGACATTCTCTGGTTTCCTAGTTTAGTAAGAAGCAAAACACTGTATCCTTGTTAACAACTGAAGCAGAATATATACCTGCTGCTTTGGCGTGTTCTCAAGTTATATATATGCAACAAACTTTAAAAGATTTTGGATTAACTATAACTAAATCACCAATTTATTGTGATAATACTAGTGCAATAAACTTATCTAAAAATCCAACTCATCATGCTAGAACAAAACATATTGATATTAGACATCATTTTCTTAGAGATAATATAAGTAAAGAAGTCATAACTCTTGAATATATTAATGCTGAAAAACAAATTGCTGATATATTAACCAAACCATTAAATGAACAAAACTTTACTAAATTTAGAAGAGAATTAGGTATATGTCCATTAACTGAAATATAAATTATAAATAATACAAGTATAGTTAGTAATTAATATAAATAAAAATTCTTCAAAAAGGTGAACTGGGCATGTCGACATGACCCATCACCCTATGTCGACATATAGGTCGAGATTTTCAAATTTAAATTTCCCTCTAAAATTAGTTATTTGGTTATATATTTATATATTTCGACTTTTACTCCTTTTCTCTGTTCTATTCTCTATAATAAACTTCTAAAACAGTAAATTAATGGCTTCCTCTTCTAATAATGAACCTTCTTCACCCACTTCTCCTCATTCTAGCCCTTTTCAACGTTCCACACACGTACGAGTCATCAAATTACAAGAGAAGATGAAAGATTTGCTTCAAATGATGACGGAAATTCAAGTGAGTCAACTGCGAATGGCTAGAGAACAAGATAGGCAAGGCAGAATTCTTAGGAATTTGCAAAAATGGCTTATGGATAACCATGCCAATCCCATTGTCATCGAAGAATCATCACAAGCCATGGATTCTGAAGAAGAAGAGCCTATGGAAGAACCACAAGAGGATCAAGAAGAATAACACCCTCTGCCGAATTCGGATGTTCATATGGACGAAGATGATGGCGTGATTTGCGTTGGAGAGGTCCTTTTTGACGCTAATGGAAACTTGGTCGAACAACGTGGAAACTTTTGTCTCCATTATCCAAATTGTTCAGTCCATAAATCACCAATAGTTAAGGGTCCTCGTTAAGTGTTTTTCGTTTTTGTTTTTCTCTTTCTTGATTATATATTGGTTTGTTAATTTGTATATAAAGTGATTATCTTAATTAATGTTTTTCTAAAAACAATCTTTGGTGTATAAAATCTTGAATTTCATTAGGATGCTATATTTCACTCATACATAGTTATTATTCTTATATCATATGCTTGTTTATCTCATTTTCTATTAAGTTCAAGGTTTAAAGGTTATTGTTTTGTTGATGACAAAGGGGGAGAAGTTATATAAAATAGTAGGCTTGGAGTAAGGGGGAGTTGTTGGTGTAAGGAGGAGTTGTTGGTGTAAGGGGGAGTTATGGTATGATCGAAGTGGTAAGTATATTTTATAAGGTTGTCATCATCAAAAATGGGGAGATTGTTAGGAACTGGAGATAGTGGTTTTGATGACAACAACGTTTGAAACTTATTTTATTATAACTTATATACTAACACTATTGTCTACATATATATGAATGTTATTATGCAGGATATATATAAGGTAGGTACTAATTATTGAAGACTGTACAGTATAAAGATCAAGGATGAAGAAATCAAGTTTGAAGACTCATGAGCTGTGCAGTTAATGCCCCGCTATTACCCCGCTATAACCCCGCTATATCTCATAGCGGATTTCTACCGCAACGATTTTTCCATATAGCCCCAAAATATAGCCTTTCCGCTTTAAGCCCCGCTATTTCCACTATATCCCGTTATTTCCGCTATATTCCGCTCTTTCCGCTATATCTTCTTTAATAAAATGAATTGAAAAATTGCATCTATACATTATAAAAATTATGAAACTAATTTATTTGATTTAATTTTTAATATATTCTCATAAATGAAAATACTCTAATATTCTACTAAATTCAATTATGTTATATAGCAGTTTTACGTTTATTTAAAGTATATTCGCACATGATTTTATTTAAAATTATTTATGTATTAATTATAATTCAATTGAATGATAATTTTTTATTTAATTACCATCTATATATTTGTAAAAAAACAATAGATACGAGTTTTATATGCTATTTTAGAGCCATCCGCTATATCCCGCTATATCCTCGCTGTATCCCCGCTATGACTTTTTGCACCTCCACCGCTTTAAATCTGCCGAGCGCTTTATCTGCACAGCTCATGAGTATCAAGATCAAGATTTCAAGATAAGTGTCTAGTTTATTGTTAAAACTTCATAATAGCACGGAAATCTTCATTCCATATTTTATTTGGGATGGAACCCATTTCTACCTTCTTAGTTGCTTACAAACCCACGACAAGTAGCTTTCAAACCTACGACAAGTGGCTTACAAACCCACGAACATCCTGGTTTTGTACAAGTTCTCGAGTCCTGATGTGATGAGATATTCTGCAGGAAGAAGCTTGCAAAACTACTTCAAAATGGTTTTTCAAAACTGCTTTTCAAAATGTTTTAGCCTTAAAATATTCTTTGTCTTTGTTTTTAAATAAACTCTTGTTTTAAACTTCGTTTGTTTTTAAAACTATCTTCTGGTTTTTAAATATTCTTTTATAGTATATATATATACTTGAGATTTAAAATCAAATTTATATATACATTCTAAAAATATATTTTTCTACTCTTCTTTATTTTAAAACATAGGAAAATTAGTTTATTTTACTCCAGAATCATTTCATCTTGTTTTCCTTTCAATACCATTTTTAAAACAAATTTTACATTGTTTTTAACTAAAGGATGTCGACATCATGGGATACCCCATGTCGACATGGTGGCCGTTAAATTCAAAAGTTTCAATTTTCAAAAGAAGTGTCTATTCGTTTAAATCTCTTTACGAATGGTTATGACCGTTACTGGTCTATAAATAGCCTTCACAAACGAATATTTTAACTAACTAATTTCATATTTTCTTCACTCCTTCTTCTCCACAAATCCATATTCTAAAATTTTCATATTTTTAAGATCGTGCCGAAATTCTGCCGAATTCTCAAGTGAATCAAATTAGAATCTCATTCTTGTTTGATTTTCTGCCCTCTCTCGAAGATCAAAGTGCTATTCAAAGTTATAGGATCAATTTGTAATCAAAAGTTTATCGAGTCTCTCTATAAGGTGTGGTTGTGCCTGGAAATCAATTGGTTAATCTTGTGGCCCGTAAATCTAGAGAGTTTGCCCCGGAATCATGTGACAGGAGGGTACCTCAAGGCCTTTAGAAACCGAGGATTGTAATCTCGACTTTGGTATAATAAAAATCTGTATGAGATGTTCTGCCTTGGTACAGGACTGGAAGTAGGGTAACTCCGAACCAGTATAAAATCCGGTGTGTTCTTTCCTTTTACTGCATTTTATTTACTTTCTGCATCTGTGTTTGATTCTGTGATTGTTCTGTGATTAAGTTATGCATTTGTTTGTGTCTTAATTTTAATTTAGTCCATATAATTCTTAGAATCCATTAAACACTATTCACTCCCCCTTTAGTGTTAAATTAGCCTTATGATCCTTAATCCGCACTCCCTTTCAAACTGGACGGTCTGTTCAAAACTTACTGTTACTTGGTCACTCTGATCCTAATGATTTTGCTGGCTCACCAATAACATATCTCATCTTAGTGTATTCCTTTCTCCGCATAAACCTATTTTAGTCTTACCTACGACAAATCTCTACGCACTGGAATTGTGGACTAATATCAGCTAGTGGCCAATAGTTAAAGTATAGGCCACTACCCTACACTAGTCCCATCTAGTTTCCTAATCTCTAAGTCAATTCATCTTATCACAATTTATCTAAAGGTGAGAAGAACAATAATCTCTTTAGTAAAATTCTGGGCTAAGTACCCTTTTTTTATTTCCTTGAAAACATTTTTTTTAATGATTTAACCCTTGAAATCATATTCAAAACAAGGAAAATTATAACCCTTTAATTTATGCAAAATATTATGCTAAGAGATATATGCTTTATAAAAATAGTACTCATGGATCTCGAAATCACTTGGAAGTTATCTCACTTTGAAAACATAGGCTATATAGCCAAATTTAATAAAACTATTAAATGGTTAAGATTGGCGTCAATCTCGCAAGTAGGGTGATCACCTCTCTTTAATACGAAAATATGTTAAAGTCTTTGATTTACATAACACAAGCTATATAGTCGAAGTTAATTACGTTGTATAACATAGTATAAAACCTTAAAAAATGCTCGATGACACTAACAAGTCTCGACATCAATGCCTTAAAGAAAAAAGTGGCATTATTAGCGCTAAAGTGATAATAGACGGCAACCTAGCCTTCTTCGAAAACAGGTGGTAAAGATTAAAGTCGGCGATCATTAAGGTCGAAATGATAAAACACGACATCATTGCCTTCTTTGAAAACATACGGCAAAGGATAAAGTAGAAGTCGATCAAACACGGCACTATATAGCCGAAGTGAAAAGGCGTGGCATCCTTGTCTTTTAGAGTCATTATCAAAATATGTGGCATCGTTATTGCCGCTATAATTTATTTTGAAAACAATACGATCGACGATGCTATAGATACGCGACACCCTGCCCTCTTTACATAAAGAGCGACATCATGGTCAATGCCTATATTTGAAGTCATGTAGCATCGCCCTTGTCATAGCCTACAATGTCAACATCAATGTTGTAGTTCCTACTTCAACCAAGCTTATCCATTCCAAATCAACTGAAGTTGATATCATATGTATCGCCTATGGTTGACTTCAGAGACCACAAACATGGCTTGATGAAGTGCGGCATCGTGACTCTAGGCATGGCAAAGCCATAATTATTATAAAACTATTTTCTTACTAATAAAAGTAATTTCTTTTCAGTAACTCCAATTGTTTGGAAAATTCTTATTGATTAACAACTTTCTTTTTCAAAATCTTTTCCAAAAAACTACTGTAGAGCAGATTTTACATTTCCAAAATTGCAAACCGTACATTTTATATCAATATTTTAATACGATAATTAAGCTTTCTAGCTCAAGTAATTCATCTTAAATATAAACACTTAGGAAAAATCCCCAAAATTTTCAATAAATCGATTTTGATATACTCTTTAACATATAAAAATTTAGGGGCCAAAAACTTTATTTAATTATTTTATGTTATCCGGCATTCTAGCCCGGCTATATTAAGCTAATTGCACGAGTTAGATTCAGCTGCCATCAAGGCCGACAACTCTAGAGTAATGATTGTAGGACACAAAAGTCAAGTACAAATGATCGTATAAAGTCAGAATTGAATGGATTTGATGGATGTGCAATGAAGGGTGCTCAAAGCATGGAATATGGCTCAATGAATGGAAGGGTTCGACATAGATTGTCTCATTAGGAGGGATGGCATACTTAATGGAGAGGGATCGACAGGCTTTGCTGAAGAGGGGTCGGCATCCATCAAGGTTCAAGTGCATTCTTGCATACAATGATCAATATCACGAGATCTATAAGTCAAATCCCTTTGAAATTTGGAGAGCAAGATATATGGACCCTAGGAACCTACCCTAGGGATCGCATATCAAAATGACAGAATGGAAGGGATCGGTATACATCCCTGTAGAGGATTCGGTAGCAAGTAGTACACAAGTCATATCAAATAAAAGACCAAGCAATAACTCGGGTTTCAGTGGTCCAAATGACATGAAAATTGAAGGCTAAACATAATTTAGTATGGAGAAGCCACCACATGAATCGCTGCCTAAAAATCGACCAATGAATGGATCGGTACCGATCCCTCCACATTGCGAATTCGGCCTAGCAACTCCTCTAGTGGGCCCATGTGGATTAGAAGGTCATTCAGCCGAAGTTTCAGAGAGATTGGTAGTCGTCTTCACCTATAAATACTGATCTGATGAGTCATTCTAGGTATCTTTACGCTGCTTATTACTCTAGACTCTATTGTAATCAAGTGTTTGCTATTTCCAACTGCTACAATCAGATTTATAAGTGATCAATAAAGGATAATATTCAAAGTGGACGTAGGCATTCAACGCCAAACCACTATAAATCTACGTGTCTCTGATTATTGCTTTTTATCTATTGTTAGGTTAATCATTTCGTCGGTTTAATTTAATTTTTCTTCACTTACTTCTCTACAAAAATCTTTCCTTGGATGTTTGTGACCAATTTAGAATGCAAACATTTTGGTGCTTTCATTGAGAGCCTTGATTCTCAGCTTGCTAGGGTCCCTTTTTTGCTACTAGATTGGACAAATACCCCAAAGGAGATTTACAGTTATCTTCAAGAAGTTTCTAATACTACTCAGATTTGTAGAAATCTAAGCAAGTCTATTAATAATGGTGAGACATACTAGATCTACTTCTCAAAATGTGGAAGGAAATGAGAATACTAGCATTCAACATGGAGATCCAAGCAATCAACCAACAAATATGAATGCTGATCCGGTTGAAGTTCATAATCCCACTGATTCTATTACAAGAGCTGAATTTCATAATTTAATGAGAGACCTGATGGAGAGCCATTAACAACTAAATCAACAAATTCAGACTAATATCAACTTGATGAACCATATCAATCAGCAGCAATGGGGGAAAGCTAGTAGGGATCACACTCCTTACTCAGCATCAGAGAGTTCTAGCTCATCAAACAAGTATCACAGGCATAGGCATCGCAGAACAAATTATATCATATAGAAACTTCGAGGCGTCAACTAGTAGACCATCGTGGTCTACCAGGATCTATTGGTGCCGAACTCTCCATAGGGATCGGCACCGATCCCTCCACCAGAAGGGGGAATTCATCCATGCCTTATGGCAATCAAGGTGGAGCTGCTACTATAGGTTTGGATGCTGGTGTTCAATTGAATCTTCACCAAGTTCTTCCCTGGAATGACGATGAAGCGAATTTGCAAGATACTCATTAGGAAGATGGTGAACCAAGAAGGCGTGAAACGACCCGCAGACATCAAACGGATCATTCACGTGAGATGGAGCATGACCACCACTTGGCACCAACCATCCAAACGCTGGACTTATCGGCAATGGTCAGATAGTTAGTGAGAGAGAGAGCCAGGGATTGAATAATGATGACTGAGGAATTTCGAGAAGCCATACCTCGTTTACTGATAATTTTTTACATGTGGAATATCTAAGGAGTTTCAACATGCCATCAATGCCCACCTACGAGGGAAAAACCAATCCCAGACAGATATCATGAGATACGAATGGTTGATGGATTCTGCACGAGCAGATGATGCGACCAAGTGTAGATGCTTTTCCATAACTCTCTCTGGAATAGCGAAGATGTGGTTCACATGGCTACCCCCATGATCAGTTTCTAGATTCGATGATTTGGCAACCAAGTATGTAGAGCAGTTCTGGATGCACATGACTCATCCCAAAGATGTGATGTCCCTTTCCAGCATGATTCAGGCTCCAGGAGAGTCATTGAAAGTTATTTGGTGAGATTTCATACAGCTATTACGAAGGTCAGTAATCTAAATGACCATGCGATACTCATAGCCGTGACAAGAGGGATTGATCCAGAGTCTGAGTTTGGTGATTGGTTAGCCGGTAAGCCGCCCGCAACATTGGAGCACTTTTACGCAAAGGCGACTCAGTATTTGAGAAAAGAGGAAGCCGGGTCCTTCAGAAAAGATAATGTTGCATGACCAAGTGGAAAGGGAGTATAGAGTAACATTGCAATAAAACAATCTGATGACAATTCTAGAAAAGACCAAGTGAATGTCCAGAATAAACCAAATATGCAAAAGGGAGGCGGAGATAGGAGCCGTGAACGAAAGATGGATTCTGGACGAGGGAAGCTTAGGACTCCGATGTATAATACTTACATGTCATTGAATACATCCTTGGAGAATATCTATCTATCTACTTGCAATACCATGCAGTATAGGAAGCCACCTCTGAAAGAATCAATAGAGAAGTAGAAACAGACTGGGAAATATTATCGGTTTCACGAGTGCTACGGGCACAATACAAATGAATATAGGCATCTCCAGGATGTTATAGAAAATCTGATTCGAGAAAGGAAATGACAACATTTTGCGAAAGCCTCGCAGAATGGCGAGTAGGGGACATCTGACCCCAACCGAGGAGAAGCGTCACGTAGGGCTGAGGAGCCTGCGTAGACTGGTGGAAGACTGGTAATAAATACGATAGTCGGAGGACCGCACCCAGCAAATAAGAGTTGGCAAGAGATGGAGCGCTATGCTAGCGCAATTAAGCATGTGGTTTTGAATGTTGTTCGAATACAGAAGATGGAGCTCCGGCAAAACAACAACGTACGATAGCGGATGATATTGTGTTTAGGAACAGAGATGCAGATAAGGTAGAGGCTCCAACAATCGACCCAATGGTCATTTCTGCCATGATTGGCCCCGCTTTGGTGAGAAGGATATTGATTGATTGCGGAAGTTCAATAAATATAATCTGCAAAAAAGCTTATGATCAGATGATGATGGAAGCCAAAGATTTAAAACTATCTAAAGCTCGTATACACGGTTTTAACGGCGTTGCAACTGAAGCTGTTGGTTATGTGGAATTACCTGTAGAGTTGGGAAAAGGTAAACGAAGGAGAGTACGGATCTTTCCGTTTGTTGTTTAGGATGTTGACTCTCCATACAACATTTTTCTGGGTCGACCAACCATAGTTGAAATCTGGGTAGCTCTTACCCCATGGTGTTTGACTTTGAAGTTCCCAACAGATAATGGTGTTGGTGTTGTTCATGGCGATCCGACAATTGGATGTTCCTGTTATGTAGCTGAGTTGAGGGATGCTCAGCGCAAAGAAAAAGGGAAGGGTGTGGACAAGACTATCCACATTAAAGCTACCGAAGATTGACAACTAGCGCACGAGTCTTGGCTCGGGCGCACCACAGTCGGTTCTATAGAGATATAGATCCGAGAGATGATGAAGAGTAGCCCAAAGAGACCAAGGCTACACTAGTTGAGTTGACAATTGATATCATGGTCAGCCACGATGACCCATTACGAGTCCTAAAGATTAGATCACAGCTCAGCTCCCCGATGATGAAAGAACTTGCTGGTTTTCTTCGAGTGAATCTAGACATGTTCGCTTGGAATCACTCTGACATGTGTGGAATCTCGCCTTCCATTGCGAGCTATGCATTGAATATCTACCTGAGGCATGTCTCGGTGAAGCAAAAAAGACGCGGCATTGATTCAGAGAGATCTGCTTCTCCAAAAGAGGAGGTGGATAGACTAAAACATAATGGGTATATCCGTGATGCCCTCTACTCTAAATGGGTATCTAATCTTGTACTTGTGAAAAAGCGAATGGGAAGTGGAGAACATGCATTGATTATTCAGATTTGAACAAGGCGTGTCCAAAAGACAGTTTTCCCCTTTCGAGGATCGACCAGCTGGTGGATTCAACCACGAGACACGAATTGCTATCTTTCATGGATGCGTACTCGGAATATAACCAAATTTCGATGTATATTCCCGATCAGGAGCATACCAATTTCATTACCAATGTTGGATTATACTGCTATGTAGTAATGCCATTTGGATTAAAGAATGCAGGAGCGACTTATCAAAGCTTAGTCAACGGGATGTTTAAAGATCAAATTGGAAAAACGATGGAACTGTATGTGGATGATATGCTCGTGAAGTCACGCCGATCAAGCGACCACATTAGAGACTTGGCGGAAATGTTTGACATCCTCCGACATTACAAGATGAAAATTTACCCTTTCAAGGGTTCTTTTGGTGTGGCATTTGGATAATTCTAGGGCTTTATTGTTAATGGTCGTGGAATAGAAGTTAATCCCGAGAAGATTCAGCCTATCCGCGATATCCAAGCGCCAAGGACTATTAAACAAGTGCAGAATCTGAATAGGAAAGTTGTTGCCTTAAGCCAATTTATCTCCAGAGCTACTGACAAATGCATTCCTTTCTTTGATTTGATTAGGAAAGGGAAAAGAAACTTCGAATGGACGTAGGATTGTAAAGGCGCATTTCAAGCTTTGGTGAAACATTTGGAGATATACTAACTATTATCTCCAGAGTGCGAATATGGGCATAAACAAATAGATGAGTAAGGTTCGACCATTCATTATTCCATGAACTCCGACCTGAAACCGACAAGAGGAGTATAAACTCGCTATGGTTGGAGTTCGACCGTCCAACGTTTAACCCTAATAAATTAAGACTAGAGGCAGGAGTATAATTACTCTAAAACCGCTGAATTCGATGGCGTAACACTATGGCTCGAGCTTAGCGTTTGATACGACTCAAGGCCACGACCACATGGAGGCTTGAGATAGAGCTAGTGGATTGTTACCAGAATTAATGAACAACGAATTACAAGTACATTGAATGGAAAGTAATAGTTCAACTACTTAAATAGAAATTCACATGAAAGCTGAACAAAAAACAATAACTTCTATTCACATGATAGATTTCAAGATTGTGGTATAAGTTATTTCAAAAAGCCGGGAATCATACGAGCACAACCACAACTAATAAAAGAAACGACGAACAAACAATTATGCAAACTATGTATGCACTGAGCTGAAGTGACGGCTATTTCTTCGACCTTCTCTCCTTTTTGGATTTTTTGGGAGTGGTGCCAATTGAGCCCCCGATGTTTCTCTTCCCGAATCCTTTGCCACCTTTTGCATGAGAGCTTACAAAGGCAGGAGGGATTTTACTTGGAATCGACCCGCCAGGTGGAATAACTTGCCGTGGCACAAGGTGTGGATCGTCGATGTCCACCTTGACGGGCTCAGCTTTAGCCTTTTTCTTCAGCAGCTCCTCCTTCTCGATACGCTCTTTCAAGTTAATCTCATCAGTGCGTTTGGAAGCACCGGTAATCAGGACAAAGTCAGATTCATCTACTGGGAGTGGATCTTCAACCTTATCATCGTCAAGAGCTCCGATGACTTGAGCATCGGAACCCAGTACATCAGTGGCCGCCGGAATCTTTACTAGTTTCTCTTGTTGCTCCACAGCAGCATCGCTTTTAGGAGTTTGACCGGGACCCGAAAGACCAACAAAATTTGTTAAAATAGGGAGATAAGCCTAAAAATTAGGCGTGAAGAACAAAAACGTCTCATAAATTGGAGAGTAAGGTGGAATACCCATATCCTGCTGGCTCTTACTGGTAGCTGGAGTGCCTCATTCCAAAATAGGGGGAAACACTTTGGATTGATAGTCGGGCTTATCTGGATCATAGTTCAAGTCCTGCTCCGGCCCAAAGGAAACCGATGCTTCAACCGCTTGGAAAGAAGAGGGGCCCTTAGTATCAACCTCTGAGGATCCAGCAATATGTTTTCCTTTATCAAAGGGTGCTGAAATGTCAAAATACAGGAGTCTCCCGATAGTAAGATCTAAAGATTCGTTTCCATGGAGGATCTCCCACACTAATTTTTCTTCATCAAATTCAGCTCCGCCGAACTCCCTCTTTTTTATCTCAATGATATGCTCCCAGGCTTCAGCAAGTGACTCAAGATAATCTTCGCCAAGAAAACTCAAGTCACGGCGGAGGAGGACTTTGGCATTGTATTCGATGATCAATGGATCAAACAAGTCCTTGATTTCATTCTGACCTGACTCTTTAGTATCTTCTACTTGGGTTTCAATTTGTTCCATCATCTCCTTACGGCCGTCCTCTCGTGCCTCCTCTTTGACAGCCTCTTTGAAGTACCTTTGCAATTCTTCCTAAGCCTTAATCTTCTCTTACCTTTCTTTCTTGAGAAGCTCCTCAAGTTCCTCGATGCAGCGGGCTAAGATATATTTTTACTTTTGTAAGGATCTTTTTCCAAAGCAAGTGCCCTGTTGCGATTGAGGGCAGCATCGAGTTCTTTCTTATGGGAAGTTTCTAAACGGCTTACTGCCTCCGACGTTTCCTTGTCACTTTTCTTCGCCTTGGCAAGTTTGTTGTCAATTCCGATAATTCGTCATCTTGGTGTTTGGTTATGTTTTTATCATGTATCGCCTCTAGCTTGAGACGATCTATTTCATATTATCATTCGATTGACATTTTGGAGATTTTTTTGGCCAAGTGTTGAAATGATTCATGCTACACGAACACATCATTAACACATGCGAGAGAACTTGCTTTGGCATGCCCTGGTATCATATGTATTGTGGGGAGGAATTTAAGCCCATCGAAATAGATTTTTGGAAAAGTAGCCTTAAGCTCGTCCAATTTCTTCGCTATAGAAGTGTCAAAAGCAACGGCCGACAAGGGTGGATCGGAAGCGGCAATTGGATGCTTGCTCGATCTACGGTCGCGAGACGGCTTAGAGCTTGAAGAACCGGAGTGTTGCTCATGTGATGCGGCAATTTGAGGGCCACGGAAGGGAGGTTGGCCTCCGCTATAAACAAGAAAATTAGGCCGATTTCCCCAGCGAGATGTCTGAGACTAGGACTTGCGCTTAGAAGAGGAGGATTCCCTTGAATGATAGCTTCTTTCCCATCCGTCGCCTTATTTCCTACGCCTTCCAGACTCTGAGTTGCGGCTGGATCGATGATATGTTGAAGAACCTCTTAAGCGATCGAAGGCCCAGGACTGAGTCATTGCACCTGCACAGACCAAATGAGAACATGTGAGTAACTATTGTGCAAAGGATTAATGAAGAGCATGTAGTGAAGTGCACATGGTCGTGAGTGTCCTAGTGTTCCCCCCGATAGACCCGTGGCTGTAGCCTTGCTTATAGGTGTTCTCTCCTTTATCGGTAGGATGAATGCCTTCACCGCTCCTAGTAGGAAAATTGAGCCTTCGATATTGATATTTGGAAAATCATAGGTCATAATATAATCAAGAATTTGGAGATTTGAAAATCCCTTTAGTGAACTTTCCAAATGTTAGGAAGACGATTCTTCTTCAATAGTAGTGATGACGAATTCTGGATCTGCGGCAGTTCTTCTTCTACGAAGTTTATATGCCAACCTTTTCTTTCTCTTGGTTGGTGTTTGAGATCGCACACATTATGGCGGTTCGACCACAGGCGCCTTGCCTAGGCCCACATCAGCGTCGTCGGGTTTATTGGCCTGGGAATCCCTAATCTCACCTTCTTCAGTAGCATCCCGAGTCCTTTTGGTTGGGGGCACGATAGGATCGATGGCAACCTTTTCTTGCTCTGTGACGTTTCTTGGCAATGCTGCACTTCCGGGGAGCCCAATGCTTCGACCCTCTTCCAATAGCCCAAATAAAGATAGTAACTCGTCGGTACCAAGAAGTTTGATGTCCCTATCTTCGATAGGGGTAGTGCAAATAACGACAACCGCTCTTGAAAAACTAACACCTTCGAGACATGGGCGGACACCTATAGGAATCCCAGATGTTAATAGATTTAGAAATGTGACTTGGATTAATAGTTTTAAGAATAAAATGTAAGTAACACTTACGTTCTTCCAACCATCGCCTTGCGAAGCCAGTGAACATCGAACATAGAACCACTCATGCTTGAGCAGAGAGTGTTTATTCCGAGCGCCTGTTAAGACTTAGCGGTTAGGCGAGGGTTTAAGAAAAATGTAGGAAGGATTTCCTGACCGCCATTTAAAGTTGTAAATGAATCTTATGTCCTCGGGAGTTGGCAGACGAAATATAATGCTCATGAATAGCAGAAAGGTTCCATGTAGGAAGGCGTAACTGTTCGGATGGAATTGAGTGGGAGCTATTCCAAGATATCTCAACATCTATCGAATAAGTGAATTAAAGGGAGGTATGCATTCGGCTTAGCACATAAATTTATTACACGTTAAAATCAAAGTGACTGTCTTTATATATTATTAGCCATACTAAATGTTCTGGGCGTTTGGAGTCCATATTAGCTATACTCAATAGATAAATGAGGTTAGAAAATTTTACCTATTCCCCCCATGTTAAGTGTAAGCTAGTGCAGTGTAGTGAAGTGTATAGTAGAAATAAACATATTAAAATCAGAAAAACAAAGTAAAATGACGAGAATTTGGATTTCGACCAGAGTGACTGTCATCGCTAACTGTCTCAACTGGCGAAGAGATTGATCGGTTGTAAAATCTTTGGGATCGACTATCGGTATATCGAAGTGTGAAGTTTGTCGTTCAATTCCATATGCAAGTTTTTAGTATATATTGAAAGTTCCAAGGATTTAATTGTTCGATCTCAAGTTTAATAGTGAGAATGCAAGTTTTATTGATCATCATCATCATATCTCCAAGTTCGTTAAGGTGAAATGATTGTCTGGACAAGTAAGGTTGGATTAGATTGCAAGTTCAAAAATTTTGTTATGCCGATCCATATAGTATTGCCAATCCCTATGTTTATGCTAGCCCTTAACTTCATACCGATCCTTATGGCTATAGCGATCACTTTCCCAAAGCCTCACGACCGATCCATCTCTTCAACCAAAAAATTGTCGATCCCTTTCTTTTTACCAATCCCACCGATCCCACTACTTCCATATATTCCACTGATCCTTCTTTCACAGCAAACATCACCAAACCCAAAACTTACAGTCACCTTCTACTTCGTCCTCAACTCATTGAGCCTCTATGCCGAGGGATCGGCATAGAATCAAACATCCAACACCGATCCCTCCTCCATTCCAACTTCTTCCTCCTTTATCCTCCTTTCTTCTTTCGCCTTATTTATTTAACTGAATCCTATCCACCAATGATTTAACTTCTCCAAGACGCTTCGATCACTGTGTCATTACAGCCTCGAGCACCAGCAAGGTTATTGACAACACAGAATCCCTTATCTCTCCACGAAACCAAAAGAAAGAGTCTAAAAATCTCACCTAAGTATGAATACGTTGAGGAAGTTGGCGAGAAGTTTGAAGGCGATCAAAATGGATAGTATGGGGAAGTTAGTTTGTAAACACGGATTGAACCACAAAAATTTTTTGTTTCGAAGTTGAGGGGAGAAGGAAAGAAGGAAAATTCATTTTGAGTAAATGAGCGAAAAGGTTTGGTGCTTCTAAAGGAAACGAGAAAATGAAATAAGTGAGAGTGAAAGGATGGAAAGTTGCTTTATATATATGCACGGAGGGATCAACCTAAGCCCTTGGAACATAATGTGGAGAGAGGAATCGGCATGGAAGCCCTCCGATCTATGTTAGCGTGGACCCAAAAAAGGGATCGGCATACATATATGTCGATCCCTACAAAAGCTTTAAAAAAAAGAGAGAAAGGGGTCGGCTAAACGCATGCCAATGCTAAATTAAAAAAATGATGATGAATGAATCATTTAAAAAAAGAAAAAAAAGAAGAATGAATGATGGGGATCGGCTACAAGTATGTACGCGAATAAATATAGGCATAAAAATTATTGAAAGCATCTACATACAAAATGCTATGAAAATTGGCAACGACCCGTGAGTGTTCAAACACGTTCAGGAGCTAACAACAAAAACGTGTATATTAACATGCACATGTATGACCCTAGAGTTCAACTTTTGAAATCGATGGAAATTGAAGTTAAAACCTGGAATCTTCTTGTTCGAGGTTGGACTAGATAACAAAAGCTTATTAGTCTCACAGAACCGGACTTATATATATATCAATTAACGGAACATAGCACTGGATTTATATTAAGGAAAATCAACTAAGCGTCATGGCGATCGATAAGACATTCAGAACCTTGAGAAAATGACTTAACAATAGCAAACCTTCAGGAAGCTAATTGGGTCTCTTTTCGACAATTCAAACTTGTTTCAGTTCAAAGCACGTTATATTAATCACAAGACGCAATTTGGGGGGCAAGTTTATCTAGCATTCTATCCCAACTATATTACGCTGGTTGCATAAGTTAGATCCGACTGCTACCAAGGCCGACAACTCTAGAGTGATGATTGTATGGCCCAAAAGTCAAGTACAAATGATCGTATAAAGTCAGAATCGAATGTATTTGATGGATGTACAATGTAGGATGCTCGAAGCATGGAATATGGCCCAATGAATGGAAGGGTTCGACATAGATTGGCTCATTAGGAGGGATCGACATACTTAATCGAGAGGGATCGGCATGCTTTACTGAAGACGGGTCGGCATCCATCAAGGTTCAAGTGCATTCTTGCATACAATGATTAATATCGCAAGATCTACAAGGCAAATCCCTATGAAATTTTGGAAGCAAGGTATATGGACCATAGGGAACCTACCCTAGGGATCACATATCAAAATGACAGAATGAGAAGGATGAACATACATCCCTGTAGAGGGTTCGGCAATGAGCAGTAAACAAGTCATATCAAATTAAAGATCAAGTAATAACTCGAGTTCCAGTGGTCCAAATAACATGAAAATTGAAGGCTAAACATATTTAGTATGGAGAAGCGACCATAGAAATCTCTACCTAAAAATCGACCAATGAAGAGATCGGTACTGATTCCTCCACATTGGGAATTGGGCCCCCCTCTAGTGGGCCCATGTGGATTAGAAGTTCCTTCAACCGAAGTTCCAGAGAGATTGGTGGTCGTCTTCACCTATAAATACTGGCCTGATGGGTCATTCTAGGGATCTTTACGCTGCTTATTACTCTAGACTCTATTGTAATCAACTATTTGCTATTTCCTACTGCTGTAATTAGATTTATAAATGATTAATAAAGGATAATCTTCAAAGTGGATGTAGGCATACAACACTGAACCATTATAAATCTCTGTATCTCTGATTATTGCTTTTTATCTATTATTAGCTTATCATTTCCTCAGTTTAATTTATTTTTTTCTTCACTTACTTCTCTACAAAAATCTTTTCTTGAGTGTTTGTGACCAATTTAGTTGCAATCCATTTTCTATACTTAGAAAATTTATAATAAATTCATACTTATTTCGAAAATTATGAAATTTAAAACCCATTTCTAAAATAATATTTCTAACATTATATCAAAATTTCAAGTCATTTGGATATCATATGATAGGTTTTCACACTTAAATTGTTAACTAATTTCATAAATAAATCCAAAAATTCATCACTAAGAATATAATCATTCAATCCTTTAAAATATGGCATAATAACATCAAAACATTCAGATTTATACTTAAAACAAAAAATAATAACTAAAACCTGATATGCATAACAATTATTCATCTTGAATCGCTAAAGAGGTTGAGATTTGTATTTTGATTTGATTCCCCTAAGCTTTGATCTTTCTTCCTAGCTTATCTTCTTTTGAATACTTTATTAACGACTGGCCCATCTTTCTCTTTTAATTCATTTTTATTGAATGAAATGAATGAGGAAATGAAAATGAGAGTATATGTTGAGGAAATGTGTTCCTTTCCCATTTGCCCTTCCTCATATATCCTCCTTATTAAGGTTCTAATTATCTCACTAATTCATTACTTAAGGCTCGACCAATTATATTTACCAAATCTCAATTTCCTTATCATTCTACATTATTTTATTTATCTAATTAAATATCCTAAATAATGTTAATCAAATTAGGGGTGTTATAGTTTAACAGGCCAATCGAAGAACGTGACCACATTACTGATAATAATGCTTTCCTTTCTTTCATCAAAAGTGCCTCTTTTTAAATCAATCAGAACTTTAGAATAATATACACTTGCATATTAAAACAAAGTAACCAAAAGGGACACCAAGCATGCATGAGATATGTAGAAGAACTAAAATATAATCTAGTTCATACTGCCAAAGTTATGTGTAATGTCAGAGAGAAATCATATTATTCTAAATTAATAAGCTACCTTGAGTTAAATTGAAAATCTGCAACTGCTACATTTTCCACCATTACATGGCTAAACTACATAAATTTTACACGGTCGTTTATCAAACAATTAATCCAAAATAGAATCATTTCATTTTTTGTTTATTGGCATTCTAGCTTAGGTCAAATTAAAAAGCAAGTTGAATATCCAAAATGAAGTAGGAAGACAGTGATATGAATTAGTTAAAAAGGTTTAAAACTAAGACATTAATTTCTTTCATCTTGTTGGAAAAAATGAAGGGTGAAGTGAAATACAAATAACCAAAATGCTCATTTTATCTAACAGGTAATTTATAATAGGATATTCATATAAACTTTTCCTATCTAAGATTTGATTAATAACATAATGAGCTAGAAATTAGAACTTCAAAGGAGTGTCATCAAGAAACGGTTAAACAAAGAGAAAGCATATTCAATCCAAATATCCAAATATACTAAAACCGTAAAAAACCATCCCTTCCTATAGAAGAATATTAATACATATTTTTTTACGCAAGCATTGGTTAATGACTGTATGAGTCAGTAGTTGTAACTTTATGTCAATGTCATGGTAAATATACTTAATTAAAGTGAACGTATTTAATCCAAATGCATAAAAAGGGTTAAAAAATAGTCCAAACTAATCTTTTCATTTTTAAGTTAGTTAAAAGCATATTGTAAAGAATTTTAGTGTCATTTAAACAAATAATTTTGAGCATTAGCTGAGACAGTTTAAGGCTTCATAAAATTCAAGTGCTTACAATCCTAGACTTGTCCATCATATACAGCAAAATCAAAATACCTACATATTAGTTTTATTACTTTGAACTTTGATGTATTGTAAGATAGATTGTAATCCTAATTCAGAGATGATTAAAATGCTTCGTTATGCCATTGGTGAACATGTTAGTAGTCATTATACATCCTAATCAGCCCTATTCACATGTGAGCCATGCATTTAACGTATCGTAGAACAATTATCCAAAAGGCAAACCCAAAATACCTAAACGGACAGTGATAGACAGAAGCTAGTAAAAATTTGCTAAGTTACCTCTCAGCTCTTGAGTTACATTTCTCCTTAAAAATTTGAACCTACAAGCCAAATCACTATCCTTTTGTTTCTTCTCGATCTTAGATATCAGGATTGGAGGTTTTAACTTTGTGGTATCTTCGTCGCTACGGTCAGAACAATCCGATTGAGGTAGTAGTAGAGGAGAGGGATTAGTTGCGGTTTGAAGGATCGTGTTAGGTTTGAAGGAGGAGATTGATTTTCAGTTTTTCGACCTAATTTGTTTTCCTTTTTGATATGTGAGGAAGAAATGGGGGCGTGATGAGAAAATGTGTATACAAACTAATTTAGGAGTTTAGTCGGGATTGGAAAAACCGAATATATCCTTATTAAGATATATAATAAAATGAATTAAAAAAGGATAGTTTTGGCATTCCAAAAATGGATTTACCTACTCAAGTATTTGCTTTGTATATAAGATATATTATATTATTTTTATGGTCCATATATTTTGACTCGTAGAAGTAGTTTTTGGCATATCCGTTACAGAAATAAACAACTCTAAGTTGAATAAATGTTCAGATTAAAAGCAGTTTTAGGGTGAAAAATAAATCCATCACATATATTATTGTTTATTCCTTAAAGAAGAGCTAGTAGAGGGTCCCTATACCAATTAGCAATTGTGAATAAATTACTTATTTTCTACGAGGAAAAAAATAGTGTGATGTTGATATGGTGTAATGAAGGTATTTAAGCATTTTTTAGATCATAGTTGGGATTATGTAAGTTATGATCTACTCCAATTAAAGAAGTTAACCTAAGTGAAATTAATTTAAATGTTTTCTCTAAAAACAGGTAGAAATAATAGTGTTTGGGATTTTATGGAAGAACATAGAAGTTGAAATTTGTTTATTGTATTGAAATAATTTTAAGCTTCAAATATGGGAAACTTTAATAAGAGGCAAATTTTCATGAATATTAAAAAAAATTACTTTTGTAAAAAAAATTTAGTACGAGCCATATTGTTTACAATTATATTTTTATGTATACATTGGTTTTTGACATAGGAACTTTTGAAAGTAAATAGAAAAAAAATTAGATTAAAAGGTAAGTAAGATGCATCTTTGAATGCCTTTTATTTTGTAATTAGTTTTGTCACAATTTGGAAAATAAAATTTTAACATTACATTTTCTTTTCGCTGTTGTGAACGTTTCTTATTTAAAAAAGTGAACTTTAAAAAGATACATTTTGGATAGAATTAAACTTAAAAAACCTAAAATTGATTATTTTGGAATTTTTCTATTTTAATACATATGTATTTTCATTTAGAAATTGAAGCTTTGTGATACAAATCTTGAAAGTATACATTAATAAAGGGTTTAAAATTTTGGGAATTATTTTCGAATTCATTATAAACATAGTTAACGGACAAAGATGAATTTCAAAAATATGTTTTTATACATGATGTATTGTTAAAAGGTGTTAGAAATTAGCTAATTATAAAATAAAGTGATATATGTATATATATATGTACTTATGCATATGAAAAACTGGTTAAAAATTATATGAAAGAAGGTTATAAAACGTGAAGCACGAGTATTTTAGAAATATAACCAAAGTTATTCTAAAATTAATTTTGAGTAATTAATATTGAATTGGTTAAACTATAAAGAGTTGATTTTTGAAGTTAAATGTTTTTAGATAATGATATTTTTAAGATATTGGAAAAAATAGCTTTGGAAATTCGAAGGTGGAAAATAGGCACAAGGACAAATTTTGAAAAAAATTTAGACTAAAGGACAACAAGTTTCATTTTTAGGCAGAAGGACAAACTTTGAAAACAAATTAGGCTGAAGGACAATGCTAAATATAGCTAGCTTTTTGTACAGTGTAAAACTGAATATATGCTAGTTATAAATAGCATTTTGTATAGTGTAAAAACTGAATATAATGCTAGTTATAACTAGCATTGTCCTTCAGTCTATTTTTTCTTCCAAAGTTTGTCCTTCGGCCCAAAAATGAAACTTGGTGTCCTTCAGCCTAATTTTTTTTAAAAGTTTGTCATTGTGCCTAATTACCTCAATTAGAAGTATTGTTTATTTAAAGATATATAAACAAATATAAAGTTATTAAATCAAAATCAATATGAGTTATGATTTCAAATGAAATGATTTAACATGAAATGACCAAAGTAAAACTTTTTGAAAATTTATTTAAGTGGAACTTAATGAATTTGATTTGAACAAAAATGTGTTATAATTTTATTAAATGTTTATTAAAATTAATAGAGAATTTTATGGTTTTCAAATCTTACTAGTTTTGTGAAGAATAAGATTTGATACCAACGATTTTGATTTAAAGACCGAATTGAAATGTAATTAATATTTGCAATTAAATTTGATTGGAGCATTGAATTACAGAGCCTGTTAAATTTGAATTGATTATGGTGAATTAGTTAGGATGGTCAATATGTCAGTGTGCTAAGAACCTTTTAGAAATTAACACTAAGTTTTTGTGATTTAAGGATTTGTACTTAAAATTAATGAGGGCATTATTTAAGAATTTCGGAGAAATAAAATTCTGAAGCAATAAGGAAGAATCTATTTTGATACACGAATTAACTATTATTTATAAAATATGGTGTAATTTAAATAAATAGTAATATGAGTTTTGGAAGAGGTATTATGAGATTAATAATAATAATAAAAAAGAGATATGTTTCACGAATATTTTTGGTTTAAATTATTACCTTTTTTATATAAATAACAATAAAAAGGATTTTAGATTTAATGCATGATGTTATTTTTTATATATTAGGTAACAATAAATGGGTTGTGAAAAAACAAATGATTTAAATAAATATTTTTGTTTTTATGTAAAGTAATAATAATATTATTATGTTGAAAGAAAGTTGAAAGAAATTATTATTTTTAGATCAATTAATGATGTTTAAGATATTTAAAGTAATATGTCGAAAACAAAGGATTTTTGAAGTATAGTATCGATTTGATAAAAAAAATACTATTTCGAGATGATAGAGAAAATGTATACCTTTAATAAATAATACTAAGATGATTTACACTTAAGAAGAAAGTAATAAGTTTAAAATTTAATATTTTGATTTGTTATAAAAACCCACCCGAAACGGGCCTAAATTTTGACCCAGAAAAGGCTCATCAAAATTTAGACCCATTTCAAAGCTGGTCGTTAGTTAGTAAAAGGAATAACAATATAGAGATATAACCGTTCTTTCAAAACTCACAGCAGAAGGAAAAAAGTATAACAGCAAATTGTACCCATTTATTTCAAAACAACTTTAAATGTCATAATACATAACATGGTCTCAAACAATAACCGCTACATCATTTATTCCAAAGTATTCTTTCATGGGTACAATAAAAGCATCATAAATAAATAATAATAACTACCACAAGCTTTGCTCACGCCATCTTCAAGCACCATCACCGTCATCACTCTTTATTTAACATGTGTTATAATAAGAAGGGAGTCAGAACAACATGTGTCTAGTGAGTAAAAACCTTGAGCCTTATTATTTCAGTATGTGGGCAGTATATGTCAAAATAGGAATATGTCTTACCTATTTTGAAATCATGTAATACTTTATATAAGAAAAGGAGGCAGGCCCTCAGTCAACCACTAAATACCTTCCATTCTTGAAGCAGGTTTCCCAATGCCATAACCCAAAACCAATCGTTATAAATGTCTAACAATGCGAGAGATAGTATCCAAGCATTTAATACCTTTTGTTAGAAATAGGCAGACTCAGACCATTTAAGATCTCAATTGAGATAGGCCTCCATCATTTAATACCTATCTCCAACGCAGACGCCTATCTAGCTGACATCGCATGGTCTCTTCGAACCACTTAATACTTCTTCATGGGAAGGCGGACCCAAACATTCACTTAAAACCTTATCTCGAAGCAGACCCTTTTCAAGGTACCATCTACCGTGCCTAAATAACTAACCTTTGACCATTTAGTACTTCATTTGGGTAAAATAGGCAGGCCCTCAAAAAACCACTTAATATGTCCAAAACCCCAAAACAGGTCCTTCGCTTTATGACCCGTACCCCATGATGATGTCTCACATTAGTCCGAATTTGTAGGTACTGGTAGCCAGATTTGCTGTGCTGATTTACCTTACAGAATTGGGACTAACCTCACGTCATCGTAGTAACTTAACATAGGTGATGTCACATCAGCCCTAAAGTCACATTACTGTGAGCGAGATTAGCTGGCAGTCTTCCGTGTGTCTCTTAACTAGCCTTGCATCCTTACGACTTAGTCATATTTATAAAACTCTTAATATTATCAAACACCTTGCTATATCCGTTAATTAAGTTGTCTAAGAATTCCTTCTTATTTTGCCTTAACAATTAATTACCTTCCTAAGTGGGATTTAATGACAACTATTACCTAATTAACTACACAATTATACATTATAATTGTACGCCGACTAAGGATTTACGCCGAGCGACAGCCCAGCCTTAAAGGCTCTTCGATACACCCCAAATATCAATGTCCAAACATCCATAGTAGGATTTTCATAAAATTATACCAAAACACCAAAATTTGGAAAAATTCACCAAATCAATTCAAACCAAAAGCAAATGAATATGCACAAATGTTAGGAATTCATACCTAACAACAATGATAGCTATAGACGTAGATGTGAGTTAAAGAACTCACCTTTAAACCCAAAAACAATGAATGAGAAGCTTTGAAAACAAGGCAAGAACAATTCCTCTTCAGCACACCTCTAGAATCTTCAATCTATTATCAAAGGTGAAGTTTTTCCTAAGTTAGGGCTAGGAATTTCTGAGAATTGAAGAGAGATTGAGATGGAGAAGAAGAAGAGGATGCTTACCTTAGCTTCTTTTTGATTTTGGAGCAAGAACTTGAGTTTCCAAATCAAACTAGGGTTTGGAATTTCTATTTCCTGTTCTCTTCCCCCATTTTTACTTAAGCTTGAATGTATTAATGAGAATGAAATGAGAAGAGGGGCTGAATTAGGGTATTAAGATGGGTTAGTGGGCTGAAACCCAAACCCAAAGCCCAAGTAGAAAAATAGCAAATCCTACTCAACTCCAAACATATCGATGTTTATACTCAAAAAAATTGTAAACGCCATTTTGGACTCAATGGAAGTGGTCTCGAGTCCCAATTCAACTGTTTACAAAAAGTAACATTTCGCTTTAATCCGATTAACGATGCTATATTTAAATAAAACATTTAAATATACAATCGTAAAATATGCGGGTTGTTACAGACTCCCCTCCTTAAAGAAATTGCGTCCTCGCAATAATTAAGAGGAAAATATAAGGTAACAACCATAAAAGCATATCAACACAAAAGAAGAAATTTTGAAATAAGAAGTTCACCATAAAAGAGCGCGAAAGTGTAAGTCCAGATGTGTTTGCTCGATGAATTCTCAAGATTCCCAAGAGAAATCCTTAGAATTTGAGGACCATTGAACTTTCACAAGAAGAACATCTTTATTTCAAAGGCGTTTAATCTCCGAAGTAATGGTACGAATAGAATGTTGCTCATAAGTCAAATTTGGTGAAACTTCAATTTCTTCAATTACACCGGGCTCAAGAATAGAATCGGAATCCCTAAGGTATTTTTGTAGTTGAGAGACGTGGAAAACGTCATGAATAGCAGAAAATCGAGCCAGTAATAGAAAGGCGATAAGCCACGGAACGAATATGTTCGGTGATGGGAAATGGACAAAAATATCGAGGTGATAACTTTCCCGATCGACTAAAACGCACAACACCCTTCATAGGTGAAACACAAATGAACACCAATAAAGTTTGGACTTAAAACCAGCTTCTCACCGGCTTCAAGCCAACACGAAGAAATCGGTATAGCCTTCCGTAGAGTGCCTCGAAAGGTGCCATACCAATACAAGATTGGAAGCTATTATGGGAAGAAAACCCAAGAAGAGAAATATGATTTTCCCAACTTCCACCAAAATCAAGAACACATGCACGAAAGAGATCTTCAAGAGTTTAATTCACACACTCAGTTTGTCCATCGGACTGAGGATGATAAGCGGTGCTAAAATTAAGCTTTGTTCCCAAAGATTTTTGAAGACCTTTCCAAAATCCACTAGTAAAATAATGGCGCACGATCGCTAACAATAGAAGTAGGAACTTCATGCAATTTAACAATTTCTTTGACATAGAGCTTAGCCAAAAGAGGTACGTGAAAGTAACTATAGGATCAAGTAATATGGAATAGTATAAAAGCAGCGCGGAATAATAGAACAATTAGTAGATAATAGTAAATAATATACGAGCACACCAGGATTTTTATACTGGTTCGAACTTCCCGTTCTACGTCCAGTCCCAGACTCCATCTGGAATTTCACTAAAACAACAACCCTCACTTAACCGGAGGAACAAGTCTATACAACCCCTGAGAAGCCGAACAGGGACCTGAGCAACAGAGCAGGATTTCATGCCTCAGCAGTAGAAGAGGACTTCACTTTGCCCGAGCAGTAGAACGGGACATTTACAAAACAATATTTCTTGACACTATGTGTTCTTGAGTAACACGAATTTGTCAATTTTAGTACACCCTTCCTATAATATTCTCCTTTATGATATATATGTGAATGCGTGAAGAATAAGGAAGTAAGAAAGTGAATTTGAATGATGTTGAAAGCACAAGTGTATTAGAATCAAGAATTTTGAGAGTAGAATAATAATCAATTGAATTGTTGTTGGAAAACTTGATTCTAATGTGTTTATATAGATAATAAATAGTTGCAATTGTTCGTGAAGAGTTATCATCAAGAGTTATGATGATTTCTATTGGATTAAAGATTGCAAAACTTCATGAATGGAAGTGCCTTTTTAGAAAACTAGCCGTCGTAAATATTCAGACTTCTGATATTAAAAATTCAGACTTATGAAATGCAACGAAATCAAACCAGAAAGTAAATAGGCAAAAAATTGCCAGATTCGGACGTCTGAATTATCCAATTCAGACGTCTGAATATTGTATTCTACAATATTCATATTTCCAGATTCAAACGTCTGGATTGGATCATTCAGACGTCTGAATGTAACATAAAAATGAGAATTTTTTTTAAACTAAATATATGCATATGAAATGATAATGAGATGCAGTATATATCATATAGGAGAGATTTTAACATATTTTAACTTCTAGACAAGGACTCGAAACAACCTTATATATAAATTATACATATTCGAATCTTGTCATAGATTAATCCCTGCAAAAACAAGTTAGTATATAAATGATTGTATAGTTGTCATAGTCAAAATATCGTATTTACGAAATACCGTAAACACGAAGTTTCAACATTCTCCCCCTTTTTGACGATGACAACTATATAAAATTATACTATACAGCATGATCATATAGAAGCAGGAAATAAAAATACTGCCCCTTAATATAAACTCCCCCTATCGATAGGAAATATTTCAAAAATATATCTCCCCCTTTGACATCGACAAAAAGGAGAGTTAAAATATCATTAACATAATCATCACAAAATATATAGAGCCAACAAGTAGTGGCATATGTTTAAGTTACATACCAAAAGACATAACGGAAGTACCAAATAGGTTCATACAATAAAAACACTATAAAACTCATGATTTAAAACAAACAAACCAAAAAGATTAGTTATGAAATATTGAAGTGAAAGATCCATACCACCACCATTTTAAAAAGATGTACTAGGTTTATCATCACCTTTGTCACCATCGTCATCATCATCTTCATCATTGTTAGTACCAGAGCTAGAAGACCATTGAAAGGGTGCAGGATCAAAGACCTTGGTAGAAGTGGAAGTGGAGCAACATACCCAAGACGAACTAAGGGAAGATAGATTTTAACACCACATACCCAAGTCCAAATACAGTCCTCTCTATTATGGGGATGATGATGGTCCAAGTTCATATTAGCATAGAATAATTTAACTAAAAGATGATTTATCTTAACATTTTTTGCAGAGAAGGAAAAGAGAGATTCTAACCCACTTGAGCGAGCAATTTGTTGAATTCTATAGGGTGCAAATTCGTCAAATTTTACAAAAGCTCCCAGGAAGAAACTAGATCTATCCATTTGAGCAAATCTTCTCTTAGCTTCATCATTCCATAGCCATTGATCTACATTTGGTGTAGATGAAGAGGTTGAAGCCCTTGGACGTTTTGATCTTGGAGGCATTAGAGATTTTTATGATAGAATTGAAGAGTTTGAAGCTTTTTTTAAAAAAAAATGGACTTTTTTTTAGAATAGAGAGATGCTGGTTCGGATGAAGTAGGGTTTGAAGTAGTAGATGAAAGGTTTTAATGTGGTTGGTGGATGGAAAAATTTGAAAAGACCCTTGAATTTTGAATCGTCGGTTAGATTCAGACGTCTGGAATTTCAATTTCAGACGTCTGAAATCGAAAATTTTAAAATAGAATTGAAATAGTGCATTTTGAGGCACTTTCAAACGTCTGAAAAAGGGGGTTCAGACGTCTGAATCTGAAATAAAAAATGTGACCACGACAATATTCAGACATCTGAAATCATAAATTCAGACGTCTAAATTTGATGAAAAATGCACATTTGTCAATACAACTAAAGTATTTTAAACAATTAAGAACAAGATGTTATATTAAAATAAATGCAACATAGAATACACAATATAGGGGCAGACAACAATAAATAACAACAATAAATTATTTGGATGAAGAAGGTGATTTTTTTGGTGTTTTATACTCGTTTAGTTCAATCTTCTGTTTTCCCTTCCCTTTAGATGATTCTAAAGAATGTCGGGTACTGCCACGCTCCCATGAGTTAGGTGAAACAGGGGGACGTCGTGGTGTATGATATGAAGTGGGTTGATGAAGATTTGAACGAGACACACCAAAAATTTTAAAACCCAGATTCTCCATAAAGTTAAGCCGTTGCGAGTTAACTTTTGATTCATAGTACATTTCTCGTTGAATTCCAATCGATTCTCGTTGATAATGATAGATTTCATCTATCTTTTGTTTAGTTTGAGGGGAACCGAAAAACAAGAAACGTCTAGCCTATTTCTTCTCTAGAGTGTGACCGGTATGATTGCTTGGAGAAACATGCCGGGCAGGTTGATGAGTGGGGGTTGGAGATGGTAAGTCCGAAGAATATGCAGATGAGGGTGTAGAAAAATCTTCGGAAGAATATGCAGAAGGTTCTTCAGATGAGTAACCATTTGAGGCCATGGTATAGAAAAAGATTGCAAAGAAATGAACAAAAGTCATAGTTTAGTGGAAAAAAAATTGAAGCTAGAATGAATGAGACAAACCCAACCGAAAAGTGGAAAAATATAGAAGTAACAAGAGATAAAAAATAGAAAGACATCTTGTGACTAAACTGAAAGAATGCATAGGCTGGTGGTAGATGTGCTTGGAAACATAGGTTCCAAAGAATGAAAAACAAATTGAAAGCTAAAAATAGAAAACAAATGAATGGACAACAACAAACCACCCGGTTGAACAACAGATAAGTTATAATATAACCAAAACAAATGCAAACTTTAACAAAAGTAGATAACATAATTCATAGAAAATGGTATGAATACAAGTTTCGGAAAAATTAACTATAAATCTTTAAAAGAGACGATTCCGAGTTCTAGTCTTAATTTGATAAACACATTTTCAAGAAGTGGTTTTGTGAAGATATCAGCCAATTGATTTTCAGACGAGACAAAATCTAAATTTATCAAACCTTTTTCAATACAATCACGAAGAAAATGATGACGTATATCAATATGTTTTGTTCGTGAATGATTGTAAGGATTTTTTGATAAATTAATAGCACTTGAATTATCACAATATATTGTTGAATTTGAAAGATTTATATCAAAATCTCTAAGTGTCTGTTGCATGTAAATTACTTGAGCACAAGCTAATGCAGCAGAAATATATTCTGCTTCACAAGTAGAGAGTGAAACACGGTTCTGTTTCTTACTAAACAAAGGTACTAACGATTTTCCAATAAAATGGCATGTACCGCTAGTACTTTTTCTATCTGTTTGAGATCCACCAAAATCAGCATCACTATATGATACTAACTCGAACGGACACTCTTTTGGATAGAATAAACCAAAGTCCTTCATATTACTAAGATAACGTAATATACGTTTGACTGCTCTTAAGTGAGATTCTTTTGGATTAGCTTGAAATCGAGCACACAAACAGACACTCATCATAATATCTGGACGACTAGCTGTTAAATATAGTAATGATCCAATCATACTTCGATATAATTTTTGGTCAAAACTCTTGCCATTTTCATCTCTATCAAGATGGGTAGTTGTACTCATAGGAGTTGGTTTGGCAGAAGTATTTTCCATTCCAAAGCGTTTGATTAAATTATTACAATATTTTTCTTGATTAATAAATATACCATTTGGTAATTGTTTAATTTGTAATCCAAGAAAGTATGATAGATCGCCCATATGTGACATTTCAAATTCTTTTGTCATAATATTTGAAAATTCTTTACATAAATTTTCATTAGTAGATCCAAAAATAATATCATCAACATATATTTGAATGACTAAAATACCTTGTTTAGTTCTTTTAATAAAAAGAGTTTGATCAACCTTTCCAATGTCAAAACCAAAGTCTATAAGATATCTTTTAAGATGATCATACCAAGCACGGGGTGCTTGTTTTAAACCGTATAAAGCTTTCTTGAGTTAATAGACATGGTCTGGAAATTTTTCATGAGAAAATAGAGGAGGTTGTTCAACATAAAAATTTTCTTTTATATAACCATTTAGAAAAGCAATTTTAACATCCATTTGATATAGTTTGATGTTATGAAAACATGCAAAGGCCAGTAAGATTCATATTGCTTCTAGTCTAGCGACTGGTGCAAACGTTTCTTCATAGTCAATTCCATCTTCTTGATTATATCCTTGTGCTACTAATCTAGCTTTATTCCTAGTAATATTTCCTTGTTCATCAGCTTTATTTTTGAAAACCCATTTAGTACCAATGACTGATTGGTCACTAGGCCTTGGAACTAAATCCTAAACATCATTTCGTTCGAATTGATTTAGTTCTTCTTGCATAGCAATGATCCAATAATCATCAGTTGAGGCTTCCTTAATATTTTTAGGTTCTATTGAAGAGAGAAAAGCTACATGACCCATTTGATTAATTTGACTTCTTGTTCTAACATTTGAATCAATTTCTCCAATAATGTTTTGAACAGGATGATCCCTCAAAACTCTTGGTGGAGATCTTATTTCATTATGAATAATGTTTTCATGTTGAATCAAATTATCAACTTGATTTATGTTATGAACAATGTTTTCATCATCAGAAGAAGAAGATTTGATGCTTGTTTTTTGGGTTATCTCATCATCATCAAAAGAATATTTAGATATAAAATTTTCATCAAAAGATACGTGAAAAATTTCTTCAATAATTTTTGATCTTTTATTGAAAATTCGATAAGCTTTTCTTTGTTTCGAGTATCTAAGAATATTCCTTCGTCGGATTTGGAATCAAATTTTCCGAGCTGATCTTTAGTATTTAAAATAAAACATTTTGAACCAAACGTTCTAAAATAAGAAATATTTGGTTTTCTACCATTTAGAAGTTCATATGAGGTGTGCTTTGTTAGTGGTCGGATGGAAACACGATTCAAAACATAACAAGCAGTTGCTACAGCTTCTGCCCAGAATTGTTTTGGTAACGTGCTACCATTTAATAAAGTTCTTGCACATTCTTGTAACGTTCTATTCTTTCTTTCTACAACACCATTTTGTTGTGGTATTCTAAGAAAAGAAAAATTATGATAAATACCCTTTTTATCACAATAATGTTCAAATGCTTTATTGTCGAACTCACCTCCGTGATCACTTCTAATAGCTTTAATTTTTAAATCCTTAAGATTTTGAATTCTTTTTGCAAAAAATTTAAAATTTTCAAAAGTATCATTTTTATTTTTCAAAAATATAGTCCAGGCATATCTTGAAAAATCATCTACAATTACAAACACATATCTATTGTGATTAATAGATTGAACCTGAGTTGGACCAAATAGATCCAAGTGTAATAACTCCAATGGTTGCATTGTAGAAATAATTTTCTTAGATTTAAAGGATGATTTTGATAATTTCCCAAGTTGACAAGCATCACAAAGATTATCTACTTTAAAATTCATTTTTGGTAAGCCCCTTACTAAATCATTTTTAGATAATTTAGATATGGCTCTAAAATTAATATGACAAAATATTTTATGCCATAACCAAGGATCATTTTCTTTGGCTAATAAGCACATATTTGAATTATAATTTATATTCATGTTTAAAACATAAATATTTTTATCTCTAAAACCTTCAAAAATAAGATTGTTATTGTGATCAGAAATGCTACATTTATCTTCAGAAAAATTGATTTTAAATCCCTTGTCACACAATTGGCTAATACTTAATAGATTATGTTTTAAATTCTTAACTAATAAAACATTAGAAATAAGAGGTAAATTAGATGTACCGACATTGCTCACATCGCCTTTGCTAATGATGTATCCCTTAGAATTATCTCCAATGGTGACAGAACCTCCATTTGAGTAGATGATATTTGTTAGCATTTCCTTGTTTCCTGTCATATGATTTGAGCATCCACTGTCTAGTATCCATTTTCCTCTTTTGTTTGGTGGTACCTGCAAAAAATATAAGTGAAGACATTGGTACCCACCTTTTTATTAGGGTCCTAAGAGTTAGGTCTTAGGAAACCAAACCCAATAGGGTTCAGTATTCCCTTTATAAATATAGTTTTTATTTTTATGCACAGATTCAAAGAAGGAATTTATATATCTCTTCCTGATTAAACTATTGTTTGTTTTAGGAATCCATATTTTTATGGTTTTTACGTTGGTTTTCCTCTTTGAATGTTCCATGGAAGGTATAGTTTTAGAAACATTTCTCCTTTTATTTTCCTTTGTAGGTGGAGCTCGTGATTTCTTAACATAACCTAATCCATTTTTATTAGATGTCGGTTTAGAACTTTCAATAATCTTAGACAAGTTTTCTCTACTTTTACTGAAATTTGAAACATTCTTGGTGATATTGTGTAGTTTAGTTCTAAGACTGGTGTTCTCTAACTCTATCATTTTGATTTTTGTTTTAAGCTCATGATTTTCAGAGGCTAGAGTATCATTCTTAACTTTCTGAGTTTCTATTTCTTGACTTAATAGAGCAAATTGAGAATTATTAGAAGATGATTCTTGAATTTTCTCAAGTTCTTCTTCTAATATTTTCTTTTCATCTTTTAACATATCTCTTTCAAATTCTGCTCTATTTTGATTTTCTAAAGCTTCTTTATATTTTCTTTTGAGATTTTTTAAAGTGTCAAGAAGTTCAGAATTAATTTCAATCATATCATCAAAAGTTAGATCACTAACCTCATTCTGCTTTGCCATAAAGCATACATTTGCTTGCTCATTCTCACTGTCACTGCTACTATCAGAAGATGAAGAATCTGAATCATCCCATGTAACTGAGAAAACCCTTTTCTTGAATTTTTCCTTCTTATTTTTGTTATTGTATGATTTTTTCTGATCTGGACAATCTTTCTGAATGTGACCCTTCTTATGGCAGTTATAGCATTCTAATACAGAAGTTGATGGCTTGTTGAAAAACCATTTGTTATTATTCTTGTTCCCTTTTCTGTATTTCAAAAACTTTTTAAAGTTTTTGGCTATAAAAGCTAAGTCTACTTCATCTGAGTCTGATTCTTCTTCCTTTTCAGCATGGAAAGCCACATTCTTTTTGTCTTGAGCCTGTACTCTTTTAGCCTGCATATTAACTTCATAGGACATTAAATTTCCTATTAACTCTTCTGGTTTCATGGTGGAAAGATCATTGGCTTCTTCAATAGCTAAGACCTTTCTTTCCCAATCATCAATTAAAGAGTTTAATAGTTTTGAGACAATATCAAAATTCGTAAATGTTTGTCCTAGTCCTAGTAATGAATGATAGATATCTTGAAATCTAGAGTACATATCATTTATGGACTCATCCTGCTTCATTCTGAAATTTTGAAACTGACATTTGAGCATGGATATTTTACTTTGCTTGACTTTGTTAGTGCCTTCATGTGTGACTTTAAGAGTTCTCCAAATTTCATAAGCAGTTGTGCACATACTAACTCTATTAAATTCATTTCTATCTAAGGCACAAAATAGCATGTTCATGGCTTTAGCATTAGCAGTGGCTTCTGTCTTTTGAGCAGTAGTCCATTCTGCATAAGCAGTAGTGGGTGTAGTGTATTCTGTTTGTGTAACATTCCATGAATCAAAACTATTTGCTTGCATATAAATACGCATTCGTGTAGCCCAATAGTTGTAATTCATGCCATTGAATAGTAGAGGTCGTGCAGTAGATTGACCTTCAATAAAACTGGTGTTAGTGCTAGTGCTGGTGTTATTTTCCATATTAGCAAAGTATCAGATAACTTTGTAACGGTTATAAGATGCCTTTCTCTGATACCAAATGAAAGTAACTATAGGATCGAGTAATATGGAATAGTATAAAAGTAGTGCGGAATAATAGAACAACTAGCAGATAATAGTAAATAATATACGAGCACACCAGGATTTTTATACTGGTTTGAACTTCCCGTTCTACGTCCAGTCCCAGACTCCTTCTGGAATTTCACTAAAACAACAACCCTCACTTAACCCGGAGGAACAGGTCTATACAACCCCTGAGCAGCCGAATAGGGACCTGAGCAACATAGTAGGATTTCACGCCTCAACAGCAGAAGAGGATTTCACTTTTCCCGAGCAGCAGAACGGGACTTTTACAAAACAATATTTCTTGACACTATGTGTTCTTGAGTAACACGAATTTTTCAATTATAGTACACCCTTCCTATAATCTTCTCCTTTAGGATATATATGTGAATGCGTGAAGAATAAGGAAGTAAGAAAGTGAATTTGAATGATGTTGAAAGCACAAGTGTATTAGAATCAAGAATTTTGAGAGTAGAATAATAATCAATTGAATTGTTGTTGGAAAACTTGTTTCTAATGTGTTTATATAGATAATAAATAGTTGCAATTGTTCATGAAGAGTTATAATCAAGAGTTATGATGATATCTGTTGGATTAAAGATTGCAACTCTTCATGAATGGAAGTGCCTTTTCAGAAAACTAGCCGTTGTAAATATTCAGACTTCTGAAATTAAAAATTCAAACTTCTGAAATGCAGCGAAATCAAACCAAAAAGTAAATAGGCAAAAAATTGCCAGATTCAAACGTTTGAACTATCCAATTCAGACGTCTGAATATTGTATTCTACAATATTCATATTTCCAGATTCAGACGTCTGGATTGGATCATTCTGACGTCTGAATGTAACATAAAAATGAGATTTTTCCTTTAAACCAAATATATGCATATAAAATGATAATGAGATGCAGTATATATCATATAGGAGAGATTTTAACATATTTTAACTTCTAGACAAGGACTCGAAACAACCTTATATATAAAATTATACATAGTCGAATCTTGTCATAGATTAATCCTTGCAAAAACAAGTTAGTATATAAATGATTGTATAGTTGTTATAGTCAAAATATCGTATTTACGAAATACCATAAACACGAAGTTTCAACAGTACGGTCCAAAAGAGAAGGATGAGCCTCAAGGCTACAAAAAACAAGAGATGAACATAAATCGGATTCACGATCTCTAATCTCACAAGTGGACAAAGTCTCGAGATCATTCCATTCGGATATCATCATGGAAACAACCGCTTGTTGCTTTCGGATAAGGGCATCGGCAACACAATTACCCTTCTCCAGAGTATAAAGAATATCAAAATCATAAGATGCAAGGAACTCGAGCCAACACTGTTGATGCAAATTAAGTTCCTTTTGAAGAAAATAAATACTTCAAAGATTTATGATCGGTGTAGAGAACAAATTTCTCTCCCAAAAGATAATGTCGCCAAATTCTAAGAGCGAAAACAATGGCCGCAAGCACTAGATCATGGATGGCATATCTAGTCTCGACAAGCTTTAATTGTCAAGAAGCATATGTGATAACACATTCCCTTTGCAAGAGAATGACACCCAAACCAATACGACTAGCATCAGTAAATACAATAAAGTCTTGGTTCCCTTCGGGAATCGTAAGAATAAAAGCGTCGGAAAAGAGTTCTTTTAATTGATCCTCTTTCCCGAAAATCTAAGACATTCAAAATTATAATTAACTTTATATATTCATCTTTTTAGAAAAATTAACTTATTACAAGAATTCACTGTGTTTGACTGTCTCATCATAGTGTTTAGGAGATTCCTATCGATAACGTTGATCAAGCGCATCGACCAGAATTCTTAAAGCACTCAATGGGCAAAACAACACAAAATCATCTTCTATATGATAAACATGCCTCTTATAATCCAATCTTACTTATAAATATCTTATTAAAAAGATTTGAAAATTTTAAATTGTTGTTTTCGTTCATAATCAGTGAATACAAGGATAAACTCATCGAGATATTCGTAGAATACTCGATTCATAAGATGGATGAAATAAGGTAGAAGGTTCGTCAAACC
Source organism: Allium fistulosum (assembly GCA_030737815.1). NCBI lineage: Eukaryota > Viridiplantae > Streptophyta > Magnoliopsida > Asparagales > Amaryllidaceae > Allium > Allium fistulosum. The sequence continues at coordinate 404,080,680 of CM060908.1, read as the reverse complement.
GAATGACATAATGAACCACTCATAAGAATCATAACAAGTGCGGAATGCGATAAGTGGAGTGCTATCCTCCGCAACTCGTAGCTAATGAAAACCGGTGGCAAGGTCGAGCTGAAAAGACCTTAGCACCCTACAATAGATTGCTTAGGTGATAATCCTAAGACAAGCTCAAATATACCGGAAAATTCACAAATTACTTGAATGAGAGAAATAACATCTTCCTCATCAAGTGGGTTTAAAGAATAAAATGACGTCAACGAATTGGAAATCAAAATCATTAAGAACAACAGATATTTTCTTAACAGATTGAGAATGTCGAAGATATATAGTCCGCTCAGGACATAGGATGTGGGTTTAATAATGATCAAGTCAATCATTTCCCAAAAATCAATTTCGAAGCCTAAGTAATGCATAACATGCAAATCGGCTCGAAAAGGATAATCACATAAAATAATCTTGACATTTTCACAAAGTAAACTAAGTGTTGCGGATCCACCAACCGGATTCACAATTCTCAGTGAAGTCATCAAGCCCATAATATTTAAAGAAAAATCATCAGCAAGTTCTTTTGATATAAAAGAGTGGGATGCACCCGTATCAAAAAGAACTCGAATAGGATAATAAAAAACAAATTAATGTCATCAAGGATAGAAGGAGAATTACCTTGACCAAGAGAAGTATCACTAGGGGCATGCACAACATTCAACCTTCCCTCTTTCTTGTTTGGAAGTTTGGGGCATGAAGATAAAAGATGACACGGACTTTTGCAATAACGACAAAAAAGAGGTTTTGGGCACTCATTTGCATAGTGGTCCGTAGAACCACAATTGTAGCATCGTCCACGACTAGAGGTAGGAGTCATTGCTACCGAAGTTTCTTGCTTCCCTTTCTTGTTGGGATTGGGGCCTTTGAACTTAATAGGCCTCTTCATGTTATTGTTGAAGTTCTGTTTGGCACTCACAACTTCAACATCACTTTCTTTATCGGCCTCTTCAAGTCCAAGAGCGATATCTATAAGCTGATCGAAAGAAACTTCTAGTTTCAGAAGTAAAGGCTTTTTGAGGTTCCTATTCAACCCATAGGCAAATCTATGATTTTTCTTCAATGGGGTATTAATATATTCGACCCCATATTTAGAGAGAGATTCAAAAGATGCGACGTAGTCGGTCACAGAAGATTCACCTTGAACAAGGTCAATAAGCGCTGAGCTAAAGTTACTTTTTCAGCTTCCGGCACAAACTTCAATTCGAACCTTTCCCGGAATTGCTCCCAAGTAAGATCCGCTTCAATAATTTTCGAAATCAACAGCTCATACCAATCTAATGATCTTTCTTGGAGCATGCTAGAAGCCACTTGGACACGAAGTGAATCAATAAGATCCATGCGGGAAAATATGTGATCACATGATCTAAGCCAAGCTTGGATTTCTATAACGCTTTTGGAACCCTTGAATGGCCTTCCACCCAAAGCGGTATAATCTCTGCACAAACGTACAAACCCGGATTTAGGGTGAGTAGGCGCGGGAACGGGTTTAGCAGCTTGGGCAATGTTCACAAGATCCAAGAGTTGTTGAGCAGACATAAATACTCCGTCCTGAGGAGTAGCACTAGATTGACCGGCGCTGGGACGGCCAGGTCTAACCATTTCTCTTCTCTAAGAAAGAAAGAAAGAAGAGGAAAAGGGTTATTCTCAGAATGAATATCAAACAAACTTGATTGATAAAACAAGGCATCACAAAAGAAAATAGGATAGAAGGGTACGAAGACTCGAATTAAATCCTATGGCACGATTCCTAAGAAAGACTTGGGACAATGATCCTTGCTAGATTATTCTACATTGTTCCGAAGTTTGGCTCTGATACCAAGCTGTGACGCCCCACCTCTATACTCACACTAGCCAAGTACACTACGGGGTAATGCCGTCGACTAGCACGAAGAATAAGGCTGTTGAGGAGCGACCATCTGTGTAATTGCTTTGTGCGAGTACCTATATGTCAGATAATATAACTTACATTTCGTTTCAAGAGGAAATCCGACATATCAAATACAAACTCAAAGCTACTACACAGTGGCTATGTGGCCTTCGGAAACAAATATAGAAATAAACATAACACAAATCAGTCACAGATAATCATATCGCAAAGGCGGAAACAGATATGAATATATCACATAGAAGTGTACCTAAAAGTAGTGGTCATACAAGATCCACTACATCACAAAAGAATAGGTACATGTGCTAGACAAAAGAATAATTATACATCAAGGAGTCTCTATCTCAAATGTATAATAACAAAAACTACTAATCTAAAGTAGTTAGCCAAAAGGCAGGTGAAGGACCTTGATAAGAAGTCAAGTAGGAGCACCTGAAATACCTCGGTCTGACCCGAGTATTTTTTAAAAAGAAAATAATAAATGGATCAGTCTAGCTATAAATATCAGATAAAATGAGATAGGATAAGAGATATGACCAAAAACGTATGATAACAAAAATGCCATATTGTGTCAAGTATACATCAATTAACAACAAAAATCATACAATATCTCAAGAATCTTAAAGCACCAAAAAGAATGTCATATTCTTTATTTTATTCACCAAACCCCAATTATTGACAAACATACCATTGCCAATCACAAAAAGAGGTGAAACATAAATTCTAGAAATCATCAGCCAGAAATCACAAAGGGGGAGGCCTATCACAAATGGGAGCATGAAAACTCACCAACACGTGTATCACAAATGGAACGCTATTCCATGGTCGTTAACCATAACTTAGGAGCAACAACGCAGTACAATAATGGTACGTCCGATGAACCAAAAAGCCGGGACATCGATGTAGTACAATAACGGTACATCCGATGAACCAAAAAGCCGGGACATCGATGTAGTACAATAACGGTACATCCAATGAACCAAACACCATAAAAGAACATGGGTCGCTAGCCCATAAAATAATTGAGACGAAGCTCAATAAAACGAGGTACATTCCCCCACGTGGACAAAGAGACATCGCACATTGCTAGTCTAAACCACAAAATGATCATCATAGACCAATAAAAGTGTGAATTACACTAAGCTAGTAAATAAATGAGTTTAGCTTCATGTCCCATAACCACTGGCTTAACTTAAATATTTACGAACAAATTGTAGATTTCCACTCGAAAATTGTCACAAGAGTTTCAATCGAACAAGTCTAAGAATTAACTGACAAAGTAAACGCAAGCGTTTCATACCACTTGTTTTGCTAAGCCGTTTAATTGGATTTCTCAAACGAATGAGGTAAAGGTTTGTATATACTAAAAGATTAGAAAACGGTTTTAAAAGCGAGTTTGATATTGAAAGTAAATGTTGAAATCGTTTTGATGAAAGGGTTTGAATATTTACTACTAGTATAGAAACCTTTGCATTTTAAAGTGACAAACCATAGAAATGATCGTAGAAACAATCAATCACCAAAATTCACATACGAAGAGGTGAATTAAATCCAAAGAAATCGATACCAAATCCATCAAAATGGATATTCCCAAAAATCCAAAGAAAGAAGTCATCAAAGTCGATAATAAGTGATAACAACTAACCGGATCAACAAAAATCGATTAAAAATTGGAAATCCACTCAAAAACAGCAAAAATAGGCGAAATGAACAGTTCCAGACATCTGGGGGTCAATCCAGACGTCTGGATTTAGGTTCTGGAAATTCAGAAACCATCCAAACGTCTGAAAAGATGGCTTCAGACATCTGACAGTGTGTTTTAGACATCTGAAAGGTGGTATTAGACGTATGACAAGGTGTTTCAGACGTCTGAAAGGTTGTTTGAGACGTCTGATTCTGTTTTCTGCAATTTTTATTTTCTGCCGTATATTCTTTTCTCCAGAAGGCCTATCCAGACGTCTGGACTTGAATTCCAGACGTCTGGTCACCTGGACCAGGCAATAGTTTGCCTAGGCCAAAGTGGCCAAAACGTATCGAGAACGATCGGACGAGCAACGACGACTAAGGATTTACGCCGAGCGACAACCCAGCCTTAAAGGCTCTTCGATACACCCCAAATATCAATGTCCAAACATCCATAGTAGGATTTTTATAAAATTGGACCAAAACACCAAAATTTGAAAAATTCACCAAATCAATTCAAATCAAAAGCAAATGAATATGCACAAATGTTAGGAATTCATACCTAACAACAATGATAGCTATAGACGTAGATGTGAGTTAAAGAACTCACCTTTAAACCCAAAAACAATGAATGAGAAGCTTTTAAAACAAGGCAAGAACAATTCCTCTTCAGCACACCTCTAGAATCTTCAATCTATTATCAAAGGTGAAGTTTTTCCTAAGTTAGGGTTAGGAATTTCTGAGAATTGAAGAGAGATTGAGATGGAGAAGAAGAAGAAGAGGATGCTTACCTTAGCTTCTTTTTGATTTTGGATCAAGAACTTGAGTTTCCAAATCAAACTAGGGTTTGGAATTTCTATTTCCTTTTCTCTTCCCCCATTTTTACTTAAGATTGAATGTATTAGGAAAATGAGAATGAAATGAGAAGAGGGGCTGAGTTAGGGTATTAAGATGGGTTAGTGGGATGAAACCCAAACCCAAAGCCCAAGTAGAAAAATAGCAAATCCTACTCAACTCCAAACATATCGATGTTTATACTCAAAAAAGTTATAAACACCATTTTGGACTCAATGGAAGTGGTCTTGAGTCCCAATTCGACTGTTTACAAAAAGTAACATTTCGGACTTTAATCCGATTAACGATGCTATATTTAAATAAAAGATTTAAATATACAATCGTGAAATATGCGGGTTGTTACAATCTTCATCTTCTTTTCAGTTCCCCATGTGCTTTCCTCTGGATTATCTTCCCATTGCACTCCGACCAATCTAATCTCTTTGTTGCGAAGCCTTCTAGTTCCATGCCTCCACAATGCATGTGGTGGCACGAGATGCTATTGGTTCCATCTCTACATACCCCAACTAATTAGGCTCTACTACAATGGCGGTGTCATGAAGTCATTTTCTAGGTGAGAAACATGAAAAACATCGTGGACTCCTGACAATCGGTCTGAAAGTTCCACGCAGTAAGCAAGTCTTTCTATCCTTTCCAAAACTTGAAATGGCCCAACAAATTTAGCTGCCAATTTTCCCTACTTGCCAAACCTAACAACTTTTATAAGAGAGGAGACTTTGAAAAATACCATATCTCCTACCTTAAATTCTACCTCTTTCCTTCTCTTATCTGCATAAGATTTTTGGCGATCTTACACTGCTTTCATTCGTCGCCTGATCAATTCTACTTTTTCCATGGTATCACAGATCAAATCGTGTCCGACCAAAATTTTGTCGGTGGTTTCCTACCAACAACTTGGTGAATTGCATGGCCTTGCATAAAGTGCTTCAAAAGGGGCCACACCAATTGTCGCTTGATAGCTATTATTATATGTAAACTCGACCAATGGTTGGTGCTGCTCCCAATGCCCTCCAAAGTCCCACATGCAAGCCCTCAATAAGTCCTTCATAATTTTATTCACCCTTTCCGTCTGACCATCTCTTTATGGGTGGTAAGATATGCTAAGATTCAACGAAGTTTCCAAAGCTGCTTGCAGACTCCTTCAAAACTCGCTAGAGAATAAGGGGTTCCTATCACTAACAATGCTTGTTGGAATTACATGTAATCAGACTATCTCCTTGATGTAAATTTGTGCGAGGGACACGACAAGCTTATTGTTCCTAACAAGAATAAAATGGGCACTCTTAGCGAGTCTATCTATAACAACACAAATGGATTCATTACCTTTCTGACTCCTAGGCAATCCTTTTATGAAGTCCATCAAAATGTGTTCTCATTTCCAAGTTGGAATCTCCAAATGTAACAGTAACCCTCCGGTCTTCCCTTGCTCAGCCTTTATCTCCTGACATGTCAAGCACTTAGCAACAAACTCAGCCACTCTTCTCTTCATTCCAAGCCAAAAGGAAATCCTCTTCATATCCTTATACAATTTATCTCCTCCGATGTGAATAGTCATCTTAGAGTGGTGACATTCCATAAGCACTTCCTCTCATATGCCACCAATCATTAGGACATAAAGACGTCCATCCCGTCTGATCAACCAAATATCTATTGGCATGTGGAAAATACTCTCCTCTCCTCAACTTCTCCAAAATCTCCGCTATCTTTTCATATTTCACCCGCTCATGTCTAATATGGTCCATTAAAGCAGGTCTAACCTCCATTACTGCTAAAAAGCCTTGGATGGATTATGTTGGCGGTTGGAAGTAAAATTTGAGAGGTACTTTAACTACCTCCATTTATATATAGCGTTTAGAGTAGTGTGTCTTCAACTAAGGGCGTCGGCGACTACGTTCTCTTTTCCATGGTTATATTGTATACCACAATCAAATGACGCTATATGTTCCATTAATATCTGCTGCCTAAGATTTAAATTTGTTTGGGAAAATAAGTATTTGAGTGATCTATGCTCAGTGAATAACTCAAATCTTTCTCCCAAAAGATAACGCCTTCACACCTTCAAGGCAAGGACAATAGCTGCCAACTCCAAGTCATGAAATGGATATATTTTCTCATGATCCTTCAACTGCTTAGTAGCATAAACAACTACATTTCCCTCTTGCATTAGAATTGTTCCTAATCCTATACCACAAGCATCTATGAAAACCATGAATGGTTTGGTCTCGTTGGGAATGGCCAGCACAGGTGCACTAGTCAATAACTCCTTAAGCTTCTTGAATACCTCGGTGCATCTGTTATCCCAAGAAAAGACTAGGTTCTTCTTAGTCAAGTGGGTAAAGGGGAATACTATTCTTGCAAAGTTCTTTATGAACTTCATATAGTAGTCTACCAACCCTAGAAAACTTAAACCTTTTAATGTATTCTTTGGAACTCTCCATCCTCGAACAGCCTCTACTTTGGTAGGGCCCACCCCCAGTCCTCGCTCAGAAACAATATACCCAAGGAATCTAACCTCCTTTTACCAAAAGTGGCATTTAGAAAATTTGGCCTCAAGTTGGTATAACATCCCCCTACTTGGAGGCCCAAAACTAACGGCTATGGATGCTGCAGTCATCCATAGTTATTAATCTTCGGCGACCAAATACGGCGGTATTAGATTCATTGATACACAGATCACAGAAATATGGAAAATTTTTAACAATTCAAAAACACATTTCCACTTTCAAATCAAAACATTTCATATTCATTACATAATCCCAAATTACGTTAACCACGTTCAGCAAAATATAATTATTACAAATACGCCAAGAGCGACATATGAAGATGCCCCCTTTGTTGATCAGAGTATATAGTAAGGCATAAATCTGCCTTTACAACCAAACACACAGCAGACAAGAAAACTCTAAATAACTACCTGCCTCCTGCGCGTCTCCTGAAGCTTTATTCGTCTAAGAAGAGAACCCGGAAACCTTAAATCTCAAACTACTCAAAATCAATTAAGTACCCGAGAGTTTAAGGGAAAAACAAAAACTTCGAGTTAGACATAAAGCCTGGTATGAATAATAATCTAACATCTCAATCCTTTTGGATATCTAGTGAGACCACGCCGCTTAGTGGAACAGGTATTCCCTTCACTAGTATCCTAAAAACGTTTATAAAACCATATACTGTGCTCCTGCATCCCCAATGGTTAAAACATACATTTTCAAAATATTATGATGATATGCATACTTGAAAATTATTAGGATTTCCCATACCCAGTTTAGTCTAACACCCTATCATAAATATAGTTTCTAGGGTCACTATTAACCTTTTTAGTTTTCTTGGGTTCACTAATAACCCTATCATCATTAATAGACTCTTTGTCCTATTCATAGTTTTCATGGGATCACTAAGAACCTATTGGTAACTCTAATATCTTTCTGTTTATCCTAGTTTTCATGGGCTGACTAGGAACCTATTGACTATCTATCAATATCATAATCCGGGTATAGTTTTCATGGGCTCACTATAAACCTATTGGCTCCTGCCAGTATCAATCATAGTTTTCATGGGCTTACTATGAACCTGTCTATCTGACCTCTTCCTTTACACATAGTTTTCATGGGCTTACTATAAACCTGTCTATCTGACATCTTATCTTATCATAGTTTTCTTCGGCTTACTATGAACCTATTGGCCCCTGCCAATATCTTCCCTTTATATTTTAGCATCCTATGTTTTGGTCTTCTTGACCACCTGGATGAAAATCTACTCATTCAGGAGTTTAATCAATTTATATTCACTGCTGGGTTAACCTAGCTGGTTCTTCTACCCTTTTTCCCCAAAATACAGTTATAGGTTATCATGTGAATATACTCATATTTGAAGAAGCAAAACAGCAATTTGTTAATACCACATCTGTGGGTTTAAAGTCCTTTAAATATATATCAAAACATAGTTAATACCCTTAACTTATATTTTTATCAAGGCAATACTTCTTTAAAATTTCATACTTAAAATCATTACAAAACTCCTTTATTTATGCCATGGATTTTTTCTTCCTTCAAAAATTTGAAATGCGGTTTAAAACCTTTCGATACCTTCGAAACCTAGCTTTCGACTTCATAGGATAACCTCCTTCGAAAGCTCTTGAAAACATTAGGCTCCCGCCTTATAATACATTAAATTCTACCTTTCGAAACAATTGATACCATTCAACAGTTTAAACCTTTTGAAAGTATTCAACTATAACATAATCCTTTCGAAACCAGTGGACTAAACTTTTCAAAAACCTACTAGTTTAAGGTAAAACATGCGGAAGGTCCACTTTTAAAACCTTTCGAATACAAAGGAAGAAACCTTTCGACCTTGCCGGAAGGTCTACTTCGATAGCTTAAATCATTTCATTTAAAACAATGGACCTCCGCCTTTTAAAGCAACTCCTTCGAAAGCTTGGGTTATACTTCAGTTATAAATCAAGGGTTACTCATCTAAGTCGAAAGCTTTGAAACCTTTCGAAAGCAATGAGAGAAGCGGCTGGGTTTTTAAAACAAGTAAACCTTTCGACTAAGCCGAAAGCTCCTACTTTCGACCCCTTTGAAGGGTTTTAACAAAATAAAGGCGACACTCTTTTCAAAAATCTCTTTGAAACAACCTTTCGAAACCAAACCTTTCGACCTTGTCGATAGGTCTCTTAAAACCTTTCAAAACCTAACCTTTTGACTGTGTCGGAAGGTCTTATATAAAACATCTTATAAAAAGCAAACCTTTTGACTTTGTCAAAAGGTTCAAAATAGAACAATTAAAGTGGCAGTAACATTTCGACTTTGTCGAAAGGTTTAAAACCTTTCTTTAAACATTTGACCTGATAGGAAGCAACCAAGTCGAAAGCTCTAATTAGAAAGCAAAGCGGGTAAAAACTTTAGTTTATAAAAGAAACATATCCCAACCTCTTTGGCCATCAACCTTTCGATTAGAAACCCTTCGACTCTGTCCAATTCACTACGTACCAAGTACTTGATACCATATGCATTGGTTTGACCTTATCGAAAGGTTTGACCTTTCGACTTAGACGAAAGGTATGGGTCGGAAGGTATTATGCCTAAAAGGCTGAGACATGTTAAAAGCATGATTTTCTTGTTTTTAACTTAAAGAAGGTAACTTTTTAACTAACCTGCCTCTTTTTATCAAATTCTCATTAGTTAACAATTTACTTTTCAGAAAAATGCTGCCGCAAATTAAGATTTAAATAATAATTTTATTTTATGAAATGTCCCTTCTCCTTAAATAAATATATAAAACATTTAAGTCCCATACCTTAAATAATTTTATATATCCATCAAAACACTTAGGAAAAATCTAGAAAAATCCTAGAAAATCTATTTCAATATGTTTTCCAACATATAAAAATTTCAAACCCAAATAATCATTATTTTGCCGTAAATAATTTATAACCCAATAAATCATTTCTTCACTAGAAAAATTCCTATAAAATCCATATGCACTCGGAAAATCATAAGAATTGAAACCTATCGCCAAAATCATGTTTACCATAACATAAAATTTTCCCATGGCATTAAAAAATCATTTTCTTCTCAGTTTTGTCCTAAATCATGTATATCTCTTTTTAAACAACCTTGTTTAAACACATACAAATCATCATAAAGCATATCATCATTTAACATATCATAAAAACAGATTTACCATTAATCCAAAACCATTTAATGAAAAAATCAAAATAGAGATGTAGAAATTATTATTCACCTTGCTTGAGATAAGGAGATTAGAGATTGTTTGAGATTGATTTTCCTCTAGCTTGAATCCTAAGCTTTCCTTCAATTTTCTTCTTCTCTTCTATCTTCCTATGCCCGACCTTTATGCTTCTTACGTTTATAGTTTTTGTTTTGAGAAAAAATGAACGTGTAAAACCTAATGAGAATAGTATAAAGGTGGGGTGTGTGGCCATTTACCCTAATGCCTTTATGTTTAATTTCCTAACCATTTATTTAAGTTCATTAGTTTAATAAGCACGGCCACCTAATTTATTAATTAACCTCAATCTCCTTATCCACATTATTCTATTTAATTTATTCTAATTAAATCTCCTTAATAATGTCAATAAAATTAGGTGTTACAGGCTCCCCTCCTTAAAGAATTTCATCCTCAAAATTTAGTAAGGACTAACTAGCAAACATAGAAATCATCTATAACATCTCCTAACAACCATCTAGCCTATCTGACTAACAACCAATCTATATAAATCTGATATAGACATACCATCAAAGAAAATCAGGATAAGTCTCTCAAATCCCGTCCTCCATCTCCCATGTACAGTCTTTCTCGTTGTCGCTCCACTTAACCTTTACCAACTTGACTATCTTGGCCCTCAACCTTTTCTCATCTCTCGCTACAACCCGAACTAGTTGTCTAACAAAAGTCAAGTCGGGCTCTAGTACTAAGTCCTCCAACTCTGTCTGATCATGCACATGCTTACGAAGATGAGACACATGGAATACATTGTGGACACTTGCCAAATTTCTCGCCAACTTTACCCTGTACGCGAGCTTTCCAATCCTTTTTATAATCTGAAATGGACCAATATACCACGGGGCCAACTTTCCTGATTTTCCAAATCGTTCCACACCCTTCATCGGTGATACTTTAATTGAAACTCTGTCTCCCACTAAGAACTCTAGGTCTTTACGCCTTTTATCTGCGTAACACTTCTGTCTGGATTGAGCTTCCATCATCTGTCCTTGGATTATCTCAATCTTTTCTGGCGCCTCTCTAACCAAATCTAAACCTAAGACTAATCTGTCTCCAGTCTCTAACCAACATATTGGCGATCTGCATGGCCTTCCATATAATCTTGAAAAGGCTCCATTCATATGCTAGTCCGATAATTATTATTATAGGAAAAATCAATCAGATGTAGGTGATCTTCCCAAGATCTCCCAAAGTCCAACACACAAGCTCTCAATAAATCTTCAAGTACCTTATTGACTCTCTCTGTGCCCATCCATTTGTGGGTGATATGCTGTGCTCATCTTGAGCTTGGTACCTAATACCTCTTGTAGGCTCCTCCAAAATTCGCTAGTGAATAATGCATTTCTGTCGCTGACTATGCTACTAGGAATCCCATGAAGTCTAACTATGTTCTTCATGAACAACTTTGCTAAAACAGGCGTCGTCCTGGTTGACTTTATCGGAATGAAATGGTCACTCTTGGTCAACCTGTCCACTATAACCCATATTCTTTCATTTTCCCTATTTGACCTTGGCAACCCGTCTATAAAATCCATCAATATCGAATCTCATTTCCAAACTGGAATATCTAAAGTCTAAAGTAACCCACTTGGCTTCTGATGTTTGGCTTTCACTTGTTCACAGTTAACACACTGCCTAACCCACAAGCCAACATCCCTCTTCATGTCTTGATACATCTTGGTCCCTCCAGAATGAATCGTAAATTTCAATCGATGACATTCTTCTAGAACTTCTTTCCTTAAGTTCTCTACATCTAGAACACATAACCGTTCCTTCTTCCTCAACCATCTTCTTTGGTCAAGACTAAAATCTTTTAGGTCATCAATCTTTGATCCTCCTTAAGCCTTCTAATCCTCTCGGCTAAAACCAGATCTTCTCTCTGCTTAGAAGCTATCCTTTCGATTAGCACTGGTCGGACTTCTAAACATTATAACATGGCAGTACCCTGACTAGAACTAGCAGTAAATCTCAACTGCACCCCACAACTAGCTAAAGCTTCTAGATCCTTCCATTCTGCCAACATTGCTAATACTACATTATGATGTTTTCTTCTGAGAGCATATGCTACCTTATTTCCTTTCCCAGGAGCATACACTATACCGAAATCATAAGCAGCCAAACACTCTAGCCATCTCTGCTGCCTCATATTCAACTCCTTCTGAGAGAATAAATATTTAATGACTTATGATCGGTATACAACTCAAATCTCTCTCCCAACAGATAATGCCTCCAAATATTCAAGGCAAAAATCACCGCTGATAACCCTAAGTCGTGAGTAGTATACCTTACCTCATGTGGTCTAAGCTGCTTAGATGCATAAGCGATAACTTTGCCCTTCTGCATCAATACTGCTCCCAATCCAGTGCCACATGCATCAGTGTAGACTACCAACCCTTGGTTACCATCTGGTACTACTAACATTGGAGCATTGGTCAACAAATGCTTTAACTCAAGGAATGCTTCCTCACATTTGTCGGACCACACAAACTTCATTTCCTTCCTGGTCAACTTAGTCAAAGGCGATGCTTTCCGTGAGAAATCCTTGATGAATTTCCGGTAATAGCCAGTAAGTCCAAGAAAACTCCTGATCTTGGTTACCATCTCTGGTCTCTTCCAATTATTAACTGTCTCAATCTTAACTAGATCAACTGACAATCCTTCCTCCGAAACCACATGACCAAGAAACTTAACTTCTCTCTTCCAGAAATGACACTTGGAAAACTTCGCCTTCAGCTGATTTTGCTTCAGCTTCTCCAACACTACTCTAAGATGAATCTCATGTTCTCTTTCATCTTTAGAGTACACCAAAATGTCATCTATGAACACCAACACAAACCTATCCAAGTGCTCTCTGAAAACTCGGTTCATTAAATCAACAAAGAAAGCAGGCGCATTCGTCAATCGAAATGGCATTACTAACCATTCATATGAACCATACCTAGTTCGGAATGCAGTCAAAGGAATATTATCCTCGGCCACTCTCAACTGACGGAACCCCATTGCCAAATCCAATTGGAAAATACTCTGGCTCCACTCAACTGATCAAACAGATCGTCAATCCTTGGTAGAGGGTACCTATTCTTGATCATCCTTTCGTTCAACTTACAATAGTCTATGCACATCCTTAACGACCGATCTGGTTTCTTCACAAACACCGCAGCTGCTCCCGAAGGTGAACTGCTTGGTCTGACAAAATTTCTTCCCTCAAGATCCACTAACTGCACCTTTAATTCCTTCATTTCTGTCAGTGTCATCCTGCTAGGTGGTCTACTAACAGGTTCAGCTCCCGGTATAAGATCTATCTGAAACTCAATAGCTCGTTTCGTGGGTGATCCAGTGACCAACTCAAACACATCTACAAACTCTCTAACCACACGAATCTGACTAAGCTTTTCTTCAACCTCCATGGCGCTCAACAAAGCACAAACACTCTTACTAGAATTCTCCACTGAGAAAATGATTCGGTTATGACTATCTAGGTGCCTCAATGATATTTCCCGATCCTGGCAAAATATCCTAGCCTCATACTTACCCAACTAATCCATACCTAAGATGATCCCGAAATCTACGAAATCATAAACATACAAACTGCATAAAAACTCATGATCTTAGAAATCAATTTCTAACTGGTCACATCTCATCACAAAAGTTGCATACCCTCCTATCGGATTTGCAACCCTCAAGGATGTATGTGGGTTCTATACATAACCTATCAACCAAACACTAAAATATAAATGAATGTGATGCACCGGTATCAAAAAGCACCCTAACAGGTATACTCTGAATCAAAAGCGTACCTTCCATCACAGTCTTTCCTTTCTCTACTGCAGTGGGTTTTGAAGAAGATGGTGGTCCAATAGCAAACACCTTCCCTCTGTCCGCCCTAACTGGCTCTTGACACTGGTTCTTATGATGCCCAACTTGGTCACAGTTGAAGCATTTCACATTCTTCTTCTCCGCAGCTTTCTTTCCTTTATCAGTCCTGCACTCATGGGCATAATGATCCTTCTTATCAGACTTATAACACACCAAATCAGCCTTCGCCTTCTTAGTGGCCTCCCCTTTTCTGGGCTCCTTTCTTCTTAAAGAGCTTCCTTTTTCTTCCCTGAGAACTCTGGGACTCAACTGGCTTTTCCCTAGCTGAAACAGCAAGCATCTCCTCATGTCGAATAGTCATCTCTACCATCACATGATAAGGTTCTCCAATGTGAGTCATAACCATCCTTCCTAGCTCTTGCCTCAATCCTCTAATGAATCGCTCATTCCTCCTGACATCTGTGTCAACCACAGCATAACCATATCGAGATAGCTCATCAAACGTAGCAGCATACTCGATCACAGACATCTGTCCTTTGACAAGATCCATAAACTTCCTCATTATTGCCAATTTGGCAACCTCAGACAAGAACCTTTGCTCAAACCTCCTCCTGAAGTCATCCCAAGTCAACTCTTCCTCCAACACCCCAGCCGTTACACTTTTCCACCAATGAAGTGCCAACCCTTGCAACTATCTAGAGGCGAGCCTTCTCTTCTCTCCATCATTTAAGTCTAAATCGGTAAAGATCCTTTCACAGTTCAACAGCCAATTCTCTACTTTAACAGCATCTTCCGTTCCAGCAAACGGCTTTCCTCCCAGACTAACATAGTCTCTGCTCCGCTTAGCATAGTTATAACCAGCTAGAACTACAGGTTTAGCTCCACCAATATTTCCGGCAGCATTACCTCCGACATCTCCGACTGCAATCCCAACCTGCATCATGTTTACAAAGAACTGATACATTGCTCCAATATCCATCTAGGGAACTCCTGCACCAGCAGTTTCAGCTTGTGCCTGACCCGGACCTCTTCTAGCATTGGGTCGGGCATTTCCATTAGTAGTGGTGCTTTCTCCTCCAACATTAACTCTGCCTCTTCTGCCTTCCATATCCGTATTCAAACCTCGTGAGATACAGATGAATAATCTAACTAAGATAGGAGTCTAGAGATATAGCGTATACTTATATATATATAGCAAATACAACTACATTACTATAGCGTTATCTCATACCCTGATCTTAACTCTAATTCCTAAGGATTATGTTTTCAAAAATCATTTTTTTGGTTAAATCGTTTCATAAACCTATGCTCCGATACCAACTTGTAACATCCCCCTACTTGGAGGCCCAAAACTAACGGCTACGGATGCTGCAGTCATCCATAGTTATTAATCTTCGGTGACCAAATACGGTGGTGTTAGATTCATTGATACACAGATCACAGAAATATGGAAAAAATTTAACAATTCAAAAACACATTTCTATATTCAAATCAAAACATTTCATGTTCATTACATAACCCCAAATTACATTAACCACGTTCAGCAAAATATAATTATTATAAATACGCCAAGAGCGACATATGAAGATGCCCCCTTGGTTGATCAAAGTATATAGTAAGGCTCATAAATCTGCCTTTACAACCAAACACACGGCGAACAAGAAAACTCTAAATAACTGTCTGCCTCCTGCACGTCTTCGGAAGCTTTATTCATCTAAGAAGAGTACCTAGAAACATTAAATCTCAAACTACTCAAAATCAATTGAGTACCCAAGAGTTTAAGGGGAAAACAAAAACTTTGAGTCAGACATAAAGCCTGGTATGAATAATAATCTAACATCTCAATCCTTTTGGATATCTAGTGAGACCACGCCGCTTAGCGGAACGGGTTTTCCCCTCACTAGTATCCTAAAAACCTTTATAAAACCATATACTGTGCTCCTGCATCCCCAATAGTTAAAACATACATTTTCAAAATATTATGATGATATGCATACTTGAAAATAATTAGGATTTCCCATCCCCAGTTTAGTCTGACACCTTGTCATAAATATAATTTCTAGGGTCACTATTAACCTTTTTAGTTTTCGTGGGTTTACTAATAACCTTATCATCATTAATAGACTCTTGTCTTATTCATAGTTTTCATGGGATCACTAAGAACCTAACTCCAATATCTTTCTGTTTATCATAGTTTTCATGGGCTGACTACACTACAACATTCAGGGCTTTTAACAGCGTTCAAAAAACGCTATAAAAGGCTTTAACAGCGTTTTTCATGATGTTGTATATCAACATGCAATTAAAAGTCAGGGATCTAACATAGCATTAGATAAAACGCTATAAAAGCATAGCTTTCAATAGCGTTTATGATATGCTGTTAAACACTTTTTCACAGCGTTTTTTTAGAGCTAAGAGTACTTTTTTATAGCATTTTGATGGATGCTGAGAATACTTTTTATAGCGTTTACAGCCCATTTTTAACAACATTTGAAGAATGTTGTTAAAGGATCTAACAACGTTTTTATGTATGCCGTATAACTACATGTCATAATCCGGGTATAGTTTTCATTGGCTCACTATAAACCTATTGGTCCTGCCAGTACCAATCATAGTTTTCATGGGCTTACTATGAACCCATCTATCTGACCTCTTCCTTTACACATAGTTTTCATGGGCTTACCATGAACCTGTCTATCTGACATCTTCTCTTATCATAGTTTTCATGGGCTTACTATGAACCTATTGGCCCCTGCCAATATATTCCCTTTATATTTTAGCATCCTATGTTCTGGTCTTTCTGACCTCCTGAATGCAAATCTACTTATTCAGGAGTTTAATCAATTTATATTCACTATTGGGTTAACCTAGTTGGTTCTTGTACCCTTTTTCCCCAAAATACAGTTATGGGCTATTATGTGAATATACTCATATTTGAAGAAGCAAAACAACAATTTGTCAATACCACACCTGTGCCTTTAAAGTCCTTGAAATATATATATCATAACATAGTTAATACCCTTAACTTATATTTTTATCAAGGCAATACTTCTTTAAAATTTCATACTTAAAATCATTACAAAACTCCTTTATTTATGCCGTGGATATTTTTTTCCCTCAATAATTTGAGATGGGGTTTAAAACCGTTCGATACCTTCGAAACCTAGCTTTCGACTTCATAGGATAACCTCCTTCGAAAGCTCTTGAAAACATTAGGCTTCCGCCTTATAATACTTTAAATTCTACCTTTCGAAACAATTGAAACCATTCAGCAGTTTAAACCTTTTGAAAGTATTCAACTCTTATAACATAATCCTTTCGAAACCAGTGGGCTAAACTTTTCAAAAACCTATTGGTTCAAGGTAAAACATGTGGAAGGTCCTCTTTTAAAACCTTTCGAATACAAAGGAAGCAACCTTTCGACCTTGCCGGAAGGCCTACTTCGATAGCTTAAATCATTTCATTTAAAACAATGGACCTCCGCCTTTTAAAGCAACTCCTTCGAAAGCTTGGGTTATACTTCTGTAACGACCCGTAATTTTCAATAATTAAAATTTGTTAATTTAATAAGGTTTTGTGATTTAATATGGGAAGAAATAAAAAAAACTTGTGATTTAAATAATAATAAAATAATTGGAATAAAATGTAATAGTATTATTTAAGGTAATTTATAATTGCTTTGAATGAAATTCCAATTAATTAAAAGGATTTAAAAAGTTATGATTGATATAGATTGTAAATAAATTTTAGTAACGTGTACATTAATTAATAATTGGATTTAAAGAATAATTAATAATTTAAAAGTTGATTAATTAATGAAATAATGTGTAATAAATTGTAATTGAATAAATTAGTGTTGTAGTAGTAATTATAACCCTTGTTGTGGATAATAAACTTGTAAGGTGTGACCAAAAGTTAATGGTGACAATTATTATATGTTACCTATTTATTTAGCCTATTAAATTAAATCTGAAATCAATTGCGATTAATTCACTTAATTAATACAGTTAATGTAGGTTAAGTTAATAATTGTAGAATTAGTATAGTGTAAGTTGTTATGACTTTTGTTGTAAATAATAAACTTACAAATGTGATTAAATATAGAAATGGTGACAATTGTTATTTGTTACCAATTCATTTAATCAATTGCAATTGAATGTCATTAAATGTTACATTAATGTGAGTTAAGACAATAACTGTAAATTGTGAATGTAATAAAAGGAATAGAAATGTTAATTATATTCATAATGTAATAGTTGATTAATAAAAGAGTGAAATCAAGATAAATAAATTAATTTGGAATTTTAAATTATAATTAATGTGTGAAATTGACAAAAATTCAATATAATTGAAATATGGTAGTTAATACAAATAAAAAGATGGAGATTGTAGCATATTAGTGAAATAAGATATCAACAAATATTAACTATGCTATTAGAGTAATAATTGATTGAATATAAAGATTGAAATCAAATTAAATCAATTTATTGTGATTAAATTATAGTTAATTGGATTTAATTACAGTTGAAATTGAACACTGTAATTAGTGTAATAACCAGCACTGAATTGTTATATAAACTTGTATTAAGTCATTGTAAATGTCTAAGTGATTAAAAATGGTGAAATTTGTTAACTATCAAATTTGAATGAAAAAGTGATTTAATTAATTAATTATTAATTTATTTAATTAACGTGAAAGTAGCCATTTTGGTCATTGTCTCGTATTTCGACGAAACCAGTTTCATCGGATCCATAACGGTGAATTATTGTTTAGTTTTAAGTTTCGTAGCGATCGGACTTGTCGTTTGATCGTACAGACTCGAAAAGCGTAGAAATCAATTTAATTAAAATCAATTGAAATCAATTTGAAATAAACTGATTTTAAGCTAACTTCTTCATACGATGGAATTAGGACTTGAAACCTGTTCCATTGAGTTTAACACTACTTGTAACGACCCCGGATTTTATATATATTTAAATCGATAATTAATTGAATTTTTGAATTAAAATTGTGAAATTAATCAATAAAGTGATGCGAGTTTCCCCAATTCAAATAAAATATGTTATTAATGTAATGTCTTTACAAATGGATTTTTAATATAATAGAAATGGTTGTTTCAAATTTATTTATATATATAAATATGTGTATTTTGGAAGAAACTATGATTTGTAAATTTGAAATAAAGCCTTTCAAATTGTTTAAATTAAAATAAACCTTATAAATATTAAGCATAAGTATAAAAATAATAATTTGAATTTATAATATATATATATAGAGAAATACAAGACAATAAATATTAAAGTAAAATTTATAATAATAATTTAAGCTAGAAATATAAAATATAAATATGTAGATAAACTATAAAAATATAAAGTAAACATTAGACAAATTATAACAACATATTAAAATAGAAATTCATTTATATTATAAAGTAAAAGACAAAGTTAAAATAAAAGAAAAATAAATATAAAATATAAACTACTGAAATAAAAATATAGAAAAATACAAGACAATTTGTATGAAGATGAAACAAATACTTAAGTTGAAAATAGAAAGTAAATAAATTAGCTAAGTTATAACGTAATAAAATTACAAACAAAGTATACTATAAAATAATAAAAACAAAATGAATAAAATAAATACACATAGCTGAAATTCAAATAACATGTTAAATAGAAGTTCATTTTTATTTTCTAAAGATAAAGACCAAAAGAAAAGAAATATATACTCAAGTATGTAACAATACAAAGCTAAAGAAGATACTAGTATTATATGTAAATTTGTACAAAGATAATTAATGCTTGTACACAACATTATCATTTCAGCCGAAATGAAATTTAGCATAGTCAAAGCAAGTAAATATAAATATAAGTATGTACAAACAAAGGCAAAAGAGATAAGTATATACACAAAGGAAGCCACCAATTGTCTCATATATTGTACAGCCGAGATGAAAGAAAATATAGTTTTGTACAAGGCAATTAATGCCCTATTTATCAGCCACCATCGAAAGAAAAATATCCCTGATTTTTTTGTACAAACAAATTATATCAATTGTACAAACATATTTTATCACCCAGTACATAACAAAATACATCACCCTGTAAACTTCTTTCATATATTATCTTCTCCATTCCAGTTCATTCAAAAAGAAAGAAAAAAAAACTAAAAGTAAAATACCATTCAAAACTTAAACAAGAATTCAACCTAAACAACAAAACAAATCAAGGCAAAACCAGAGATCAAGAAAGTTTCTAGCTTTCAAATTCAAGCCTGTTTCAACATAGAGGAAACTCTGTTTTTTCTTCAAAACCAAAGTGAGTAAACTTCTGTTTAAAGGCTTTAATCTGTTTATATGTTGTTGCATGATCTAAATTTGTGAAGTGATATGGAAAATATGATTTGCA
Organism: Allium fistulosum; assembly: GCA_030737815.1. Classification (NCBI taxonomy): domain Eukaryota; kingdom Viridiplantae; phylum Streptophyta; class Magnoliopsida; order Asparagales; family Amaryllidaceae; genus Allium; species Allium fistulosum. The sequence goes on along the minus strand of CM060908.1, from coordinate 404,060,243 downwards.
TGGATATATTTTGTTTGAATATAGTGAAGTACTAGGTGTATATACCTGTACATGTCTGGGTATACATATACGCATGCTCTGTTTGATATTAACAGGTTAATCAAGATGCAAAAAAAAAAATCAATTTCTCCTTCTCTAATCTCTTTCTGGCTTTGATCATTGAAAAAAAAATGCTTGAAACAATGTAATTTCATTTCCAAAAATAGTTTTAGGTAAAAATATTTAGTAAATATTGTGAAAAGATAAATTACAGTGAAAATTATATATAAGTCAGAAAATCAATAATCATAATTTCCTGTTTTGATGTTACAATCAGATTCGTATTGCAAAATCATGATTTTTGATAATCATTTCGAGATTTTTAAGTTTGTATATATGGAGATATCTCGAGTTGACAAGTTTTTGGGTTTTCGTCAAATTCCGACGATCGGCGAAGTATTGATGGACGTGCTTGGTGTTGGGGGTAGTGTGAAGGATGGGGATCGGAGGAAAAATGGTGATTGGTTTTATACGTGGTCCTGGTGGCCAGAGATCGTTGAACAAGGGTTTTCGGTGCGTTTTTGGTCATGGTTGCTGTCGAGGCAATGGCGTAGGCTAGGGAGGATCGGAGATGATTGCGATAGGGGGAATTGACGCTGGAGGTCAAGGCGAGGCTCTGGTCGAGGCAGTGTGGTTCCAGGTGGTCAGATCGTCGGCGTCGAGATGTTTCTGGGTTGTTCACTGGGTTCCAGTTTTGTTCAACATGCTCGAATTCGACTTCGTGGATGCTTTCGAGGATCTGGGTGTTTAGGTTGGTCGACGGTGATGTCGACGACTTGTCGAAGGCCACAACGATGGTTGGAAGTCATTCTGGTGATCGTGCACGTGCACGAGGTATCGTTAGTGTCTATTATTTTCAAAGGTTTGGGAAGAAGGCTTTGCGTCGGGGCGAACTCGAGGAATTTTGTGAATTAACTCGGGGAAGAGAAAGATGTGAGTTAACTCGAGGTTGGTCTCGGGATTTCTGAAGGTTGGCTCGGGTTATTTGAAATACAACAAGTTTTTAAAATTTAAAGTAAATAATTAACAAAGTTTTAAACAATGTAAATGTTTAAATCAAGTTTTTAATGAACATAAGAAGGTTAACAAAGTTTAAAAAGCAATGATAAATTTAATCAAGTTTTCAAGATAAATTAACTATATTTTAGAAGCTAAAATGAATTTTAAACAAGTGTTTAACAACGTTTCAAAGTTTAAATTTGTTAAGTTAAATGATTAAGTTATTTTTTTTAAATTAATTAAATTAAATGATTTAATTAAGTAGTTAATTTTAAAAGATAAATGTTTTAAACAAATGTTAATGATAATTAAGTACTTAGTAAAGATAATGAATTATCTTAAAGTTAATTAAGGATTTAATAATTTAAAGATTAATTAAATTAATTAAGGTTAATTAATTTATGATTAAGGATTGATTAATCTACTAATCAAGGGTCAATTGAATTAATGTAATTAATTAAGGATAATTGATTAAAGTATAATTAAATACTTAAGGATAATTATTTAATAATTAAGGGTTGATTGATTTATTAATTTAGATGGGTTAATTAATAATTAAAGGTTAACTAATTAAGGTAATTAATTAACAGATAGTTAATTAAGAGTTTAATCAACTTATGTGATTAATTTAAGGATAATTAATCAAAGGGATTAATTTAATTAATTAATAATTAAGGTTAATTAATTAATGATTAAGGAATGAATTGAGGTTAATTAATTTCATAATTAAGGTTAATTAAAAGTTAATTAATAAATGATTAAAGGATAATTTAATCAAAATGATTTGTAATTTATTGATGTTAATTAACCAGGGTTAGTAATTCATAAGAAATTAATTTGATTTGGATTAATCAGACAAGTAACTAATCTTACTTATGAATGTTTGGATTCTATCAGATGATTGAATTGTTTGATATCCCTAATATGTGATGCTTTGTGATATATATCCTGATTTGTGTTGTGATCTGTAATGTAATTCATTTATCTAGGATAACTGTAATTTATTATCTGTGATATATATATATATATATATCTGTGATCTGTAAATAAAAGGATAAGCTTTATAGTTATATAGTTATACCGCTTATCAAATATATTGTTGTATTTAATATGTAAAGATTGAATGATGTTGCACTATTGTGTGTTAAACCCCTGGACCACACAAATATGGATTTCACGTGGAAATCGGTTAAGTCACAGATGATTTAAAATTAATATTTTTTAAATTGAAATTTTAATTTCAATTGATTTTGGAAATGAATTTGAGTTGAATGTTAAAGCTTTTGAAAAGGAGTTTTAAGAGAAAAGTTATTTTGAATAACTTGGTAAAGTTTTCAAATTTAAATAATTTAATTTGAATTTGAATTCAAAATTTGAAATTGAATTCCATGATTGGAAATTATGGTTAAAAGATGTTATAATGTGTTTATATGAATTCAAACCATTTTAAAAGTATGGTTTTGGGAATTCGAATTAACTCAAAGACTTTAACTTGTATAAATGAGATCGGATTTTTCCGAAATAAAACTGTTTGTTTTCGAATGATAAAAGCTTTCATATAAGAAATGAAATTCCAATCTAAATTAAAGTAATTTCAAGTTTGAAATTAAAATGGTTTTCCAAGTTACGAATAAATCTTTGGAATTGTTTTGAAAGCTATTAGTTAAATCTTTACTTTAAAGATTTAACGAGTTAATCCAAATTGAAATGGAATTGTTTTGAAAGCTATTAGTTAAATCTTTACTTTAAAGATTTAACGAGTTAATCCAAATTGAAATGGAATTATTTTGAAAGCTATTAGTTAAATCTTTATTTAAAGATTTAACGAGTTAATCCAATTGAATGGAAATTGATTTGGAAAATCTATGAATAAATCTTTGTGAAACTGGGTGAACTTTGTGAATTGAATCTTTTTGTTTAAAAAGATTAAAATGGTAATGTGTTTAAACCATTTGAAGAAAAGTTTTGGGTAATAAGTTGTGACTTAACTAAAATCCCAATATCCATATGTTTTTAAATATTGCGCTCATTATTCGGTTTAGCCGGGAGAGGACCTTTGTGTCATATAACCCATTCCGAATAATGGTATCTCGTATATGGATCGCAATTGAAGACCGGTGTTGAAGACCGGGTATTTGTGAAAACGATAGGATAACCTATCGATTGCCTCTACACCGAGTGGCCCCGGTATAGAGATTCCCTAAGTGATGGGAAGTCCGATCGGGATTGTGAATACCCGGATTGCAAGGCTTCTTCGGAAGTGCCTTCGGTTCTGTTCAAACCCAGAACAGACTTGTATTGTTACATGTCTGACATTACACTTTGAGATATAAAGCTGATTTCTTTCAAATACATTTCTATTTGGTTGCAGAGAATTTATTCTCTTAGCTTAACACCCTTCTCTGAGACGTACGAGCTCAGAGGTTATGTAGTTGAAGGTTATCAGCGATATACTCCCAATTTGGTAATGTGGCATGCTGAGTTTTGCTGTGTGTTGATCATTTATTGATCATTTGTGATCAAAGCATGGCTTTGTTAAAAAGCGTAGCTTTGCGGACGAGACCTCATCGAGCCTCACAGACTGGAAATGGTCGAAACAGGAATAATGCGGTAAGGTTATGAGGGTCGCTCCCTTTAGGGTATGTCATTTCCTTCTGGAAAAGGGTGGTATCATGGTATGGAGCCCAGATACTTACTCATGTGGACACACTATATTTATTACTGTGTGATGTTGGTTATCGAGCGCTCGGATAATGGTCCCAAAGGACCGGGGGGTGGCATATTCGTGTAGTAGTTACCTGGTGTCAGAGGTAACCCGGCCTTGTGTTGGCAGAGAGCTAGTTAGTTCTCGGGACATCTTGCCAGAGGCGTACACATGTGGCATAGGAAGTTCCTTAGCCTGACCATTTGTTGGAAATCCATCTTCCAATACGAACCTTGTACGGTATTAGTTGTATAACCTGCCATTTACTTATGGTGGTCACCACTGTTTAGATGGTAGCTATAGTAGTCATACAATAATGCTTGTATGTTGGCTAAAATTAATATTGTATTTTCGAAAGGATTTTCACACTATGCACTAATAATAATATTGAAACGACCCGACTTTTCAGACCCAGAAAATCGAACCATTATGGGTTAAGAAGAAAGAGGTGGAAAAAGAAGATAGGAAACAACAGCATCAGAATCTCACATCGCAGCGGAATAAAATATAATAGACAATAACAGATCTTTACACAAATCAAAACTATATCTGTTTATACAATACATCATCAAAGTAAACATCAAAGTAAACATACATACAACTGGACAATAATCATATCATGTCCTCAATATAACAGAGTACAACAATCAACACAGTGGAATATATATATACAAGTACGGGAGTACGTATCTCCATCCAGCTTGTCTCCTGAGCTCCACAGCATCATATCCCGTATCCTATAATACTCGGTCTGACATGAGCATTATAATAAAATAACACCCGAGTCAGTCTGGAAAACCACCATGAGAAAATCACACTCAATTTATTATTAAAGTTTCAAAAATCCTTTGAAATCAAAAGCATCTCATAAGACCACGCCACAAATAAACATGTCGGGTTTTTACCTTACGATAGCCAAAACACTTTTTATCAAAATCCTCTGATATTATAATAGTGTCTATATACAAATACTTATTAAAATAGCCGAAATTGTTACATGATTAAATTCCAGCTAATAGGTATACAAACAAAACCGTAAAGGCACGTATGGAGAATGGATTTCCATTAATGAATAGGCGCTGGGGTACCACCTGTCACAGTACCTGGTCTAGATCAGCGTACCAAGGACCCACCCTAAGTCCCCTGCAACACAAGGCCGGAAGCATCCCTTACTTGATGATTCCAAATAAAATCACCTTATGGTTGTGATCAGCAACCGCACCACTAAGCCAAAATAAAAAGGGACATCTAGATAGGGATGACCTTACTCTCCAATGGGTGCGACCCACGAAGCCTTGCTGCATAACCCCTGATTTTCAGTCATTCCCGGTTGATGAGGCTCGAGGCTAAGTGTTACCTTTCAGCACATATCCCTTAGAATGCCCATCGTCCACTGACGATGTTCCGAAAGCATTCGTCCATACAAGTCTGTCCCGGGTTCGAACGGAACCGAAGGCACTACTCCTACTACATCCATTTCAGAAATATCCTCAGGATTAGTAGCGACTAGCCCTTGCACTTCACTGCTCCATCTTCGACTCCGAAATCGTTTCCACGAAACGTACAAACCGGATAGAAGTGGTTTTCGAGAAATTAATCTCGATCCCGGTCTCTTCGAAACGATCAGCGCATTTGGCCAATATTGATAGTCGGTTATTTAACTATCAATTAACATTCACAAGCATCCATCAAACATAAATAATTTCCCAATTATTTATTTGCCTCAAATATCCTTTCAAGATATATTTCCAAACTTTCAAAACTCATTTGAAACAGTTTCAAACAGTTTCCGCTTACGGAATACATTTCCCAAATATTTATTTCCTCTGAAACACCAAGTACAAAATACTTTTAGATTTTAAAATAATTTAAAACACTTTATTATAAATATACTTTGCAATATTGAAATTAAAACTACTTTAATACTTTATTAAAAATATATACTTTAAGAATATTTAAAATAAAACCACTTTATAAATATAGACTAAATTTCTCTTTTAACATAATACCAAATTACTTTTATATAGTTACTACAATAATAGATTTTGATAATACTTACTTTGGAAATTAACATTTAGAAAAAACAAATTTTCTAAAACATGCCTTTTTAAAAACATACTTAAAATCTTTAACTTATATTTCAAATTGCTTTGAAACGTACTTGGCTATCCAAGGAAATACACTTCTCTTCACATCTTTCAAAAATAAATCAACATTTATTTTTAACCCAATTCATATCCCTTTATAAATTCCCACCTTGAATTTATATTTTTAAATATCCACTGATATTTTATTTTACTTTATAAACCCAGTTTATAAATTCCAAAATCTCACTTCTCTTCAAATTTTCAATTCCAAATACTTAAATCAATTTACAATTGATTTCCAACTCACTTTGCTTGAAATAATTCTCTTCACTACTTCATTTATTCCAAAATACATTAACCTTTAGATTTAATTCTTTATTGTGAGTTAAAACTCTTTTTAACTGAAATTACCAATTTCAAACTTCCAAAATGCTTTCTTTATCCTTTAATTAAATTTAATCCTTAATTTCAAAAATAAATTCTTTATTCTTTAAATTTAATATCACTTTAGTTTTAAAGTTTATATTTTCCCTGTTAATTCAAAATTCACTTATTCCAATTCACTTGAATTATTTTACTTAAAATTTACTCTCTTATTTCTTTCAAAATCCAATTCTATAGAATTTAATAACTCATTTTACTTAGATATTCAATCCAACAATATCTTCCAATATTTCAATCATCAATAAAATCATCACAGGATAACAATATTCATAACATAGAATATCAAATAATCTAAATAATTTTGAGGAATCCAGTTGGATCCCTCCAACCTGTTTCCCTGCATCCACAGACGTTAGCACAATACCAATTCCACTTCGAGGTGGAATATCGCGGTATATGGGTTTTATAAAATATCATCCGCTATTATGCGGCGTATAGGGTCTCATCCGCTATATATTGCGGGAATATCAACTCCAATATATACATATTCCAATATATATATTGATATATATATATATATATACTACTATATATATACTATCATATCAATCAATCCAATCATTCACCAAATATTTAAATTCAACTATTTAAATTTAAATTAAAACCAGATGAGTGAGATTAACTCACCTTAAATTTTGATTTGCCATCCATCCAACCCGATTTGATTTTCCATGATTTCAGACCTTGTATAAATATTTATACAGTTTATTAATATTTAAATTGGAATCAAACAATTAATTTCCATTTAATAATTCAATTGGATAATGATTTAAATTTGAACTAATTTTTCTTTAAAAATTTCTTAATAACTAAAATAATTTAGATTCTAAATAAACAAACAAATATATCTTCATTATTTTAAAATTGACTAGTAAATGAAAATAGGTATATGTGTATACTTATTCCCCTTTGAAACTACATGCATACTTATAAAAATAATTTATAGATTTCAAAATCAAATTTTATATAAACCCCCTTTAAAATTTTACCTATACATATTTACTATTTTAGATAAGATATGAATGTGAATTAATATATATATATATATATAAAACAGAATTATTCTACCCCTTTACTGTAATTTATATTTATTTATTTTTCTGAAAATAACAACCAGTAATTTTCTTTACTTTAAAAACTTTTCTTTAATATATATATTTCTTACAGTTTATAACTAAAACTTTTGGATAATAGAATTAGCCAATTAAATTATAGAAGTAAGCTAAGAAATTACCCTATTCGCGAAAGACTGCAACATCCATGATACCCAACCTTAATCGAAGTCGCGTCCAGTCCTTGACGAAATCAACTCCGACCTCGACAGTTGCTTCTCCACCACGCTTCCGACTGTAGCCACAGCGCTAGAGCGCAACCCTCATCGCCGGCCATTCGAACGCGAGTGCGTCACCATCACGATGTCGAGCACGAGCTTCTCCAACGATTTCCCCTGGTCGCTTCGCAACCACGTGTCGCCATCGCTATGTCACGCGAAGTCATCGCGATCTGGAATCGCGACCCATCGAACTCGCGAACCCATCTCACGAAAACACCTAGCAAGATTCTCCCAATCGAACGACGTCGTTGCCGTTTCCAGATCGCCTCTCTCTCTCTCTCTTTTTTTTTGTTCGAATCTGATTTGAATTCGATGAAGGGAAAGGCGACTTCAAATTGGGGAGAGGGAAGTCGTAAATTTCCAAGCGAAGGTTTTAAGTGAAGGCACGCGATTAAAATTTAAAGAATTTCGCTCCGCCATTTTTCTCGTTTGATAATGACTGAAATCGAATGAAATAAACGAGGAAGGAACATGCAAATTTTAGAAGGAACGAGAAGTGTACGATGGAAGATAAGGGTAACGTGTTAAAACGAATATGAGATGGCGTACTAGAGAAGCTTGACCAAATAAATTAAATTTCATTAGATTATGATCAATAAATTTCCAGCGCGTTTATATATCGTACATTCACACACTAACTCCAATAAATACAAAATTTGAAATCCGATAATAATTCAATATTACGGCCCAATGAAACTGGTTTCGTTAAATTCCGAGACTGTGCCTTGGAAGGCTATTGTTAAATTCAATAATTTAATTATCAAATCATTTGTGATATTTGAATTCAAGTTAAAATTTAACATTTAAATATTCAAAATCAATTGAATATTCCAATTTCAGATGCTCAAAAATTCCGGGTCGTCACATTCCTCCCCCTTTGAAAGAATTTCGTCGCCGAAATTACTAGTTAGGAAGAATGATCCATATCCCATTAACTATATCCTCAACTCCAAATAGTTTTTAACATCTTACCAAACAACCCTTTTATCAAAGACACACTAACCCTTTTCTTAACTTTCCAACTTACCCATAAATCTCAAACCATATCACTTGCTTAACCATTCAAATTTAAATTTAAAACCAAATTTGAATTATCAAAATTCCCTCAAAATTTTTCTAACTCTCTAAATTTTCGAAAAATTTCGCTAGCATCTCCTTTGCGCGGCTAGCTCGGTACAACTACAAAATGGCTCTACGGCCTCCCAATCTCAAAAAGAAAACAAAAGGCCAAGTGGCTGGATCAAAAACCCAATCAAATTTCATATAGAAATTCCAATACATACCTCTTGTCGGGCCATTAAATTTTATCTTCTAAAATCAAAAATCCCAATTTATCCATTGCTTTTATACACCTGTATATCCTACTAAGCAATAATATTCAATCACAATTCCAAAGTCATTTTATACTTTTCTTTACAAATTTCCAATATTTATTTACTTTAGCCCGTACGATGCACATATATCATCCGTACGCAATATCAAATTCGATCGCTTACTCGATCACACAATTTCACTTCCGAACTAGTATCGTCCGCCCGACTTCCTAGTGCGGACTCAGATCTGGTTTCTTGATCAGAAACCGTTATCCTCCTTGCATAGCCACAAACTATGATAGAGAATATCCAGAATCAATCAACAATCCATATCCAGGTTCGCCGTCGAAAATCGAGTGAAAAATCCTATCACGGATCTGTATAATTACCTCGAAATTCTGTGCTCGAATCCGGATCAAATTACTATGCGAATAAAATAATATGCGTACATCCTACGTATTAATTTCAATTGATTATCAGCTATATCAATTCTCTTTTATTTTGCATTCCTTTGATTGTTATCCACTTATTCACAACTTTCCCATCTCACAATTTACAGTTTCAACCTTGATTCAATTATTCACTTAGCATACTTTCAGTACCAAATTTTCTTAAGAATTCACTATTCATTGCTTAAGTTCAAGATAAACATTTTATATATTTCTTGGATTTGTTTCACTTCATTCTTGAAGTTTATATTCAATTTTATTCACTTTTGTCTTTACAATTCCATTAGAATTCAATTTGGTTTCAAACCCTGAATACTGAATTTTATTCATCTTATCTCAATCAATATTTAATTGACCATTTTCTTTAGTAGTTTCACTTGCTAATTTGTTTTCATATCTCAAATAAAAGTTTGTTTGCAAACGTTTTCTTTCTTCAATTTCTTTGATTTCACCTTACTTTATATACACACTTCAATTAGATTTCCATATTCAGTTCAATTCTTTATGCTTATCAGTTTTAAATCATTTATCGTTAATGAAAATTTTCAAACATTTCAAAAAAAAAAAATTCTAACTCCCAAAATTTACGGAAAATTTTGGCAGAGTCTCCCTTGTACGGAGGGATTTCTGCGATATCGCAGGATGCACAAATATATATATGCATCGGCCTCAGGCCGGAAATCACGATATATATCAATATATGCAGTTCATATCTCCTATTTTGAATTTTTGCGTAAGCGTACCTTATTTTAGCATTTTTAAGCAAGTAGCTATTTATTTTAGCAAATTTGCAATCAAATCCAACCAAACGGCTTCCCGGTACCTGTACTAACTCAACTTAAACAGGTAAGTGAACAATACACAAAGTTTATTAACATTTCACTTAATTACAATAGCTAAACACATGTATAACATAAGCAATATACCCAAAATAATTTTCATAAGCAATTTATATGGTTTCGACACCTATTTCAATTGCATATTAATAACCATTTCCTAAGTAATTGAACTCAAACTTTTATTTAATGGACTTTCATTTTCATCTGAAGCCAAGCTTCCATAAATTCAAACTTAAATTAATTTACTTCAAATCATTTCAATTTCATAACTTAAGTTCATTCTCATTTTATTTGATTCTCATCAATTCAATAACCCCATTCTCTTTATCCATTTTAATTTCCAACTCACATTATCAATTCATCCTTCAATTTATTAATAATGTCATTCAATTTATTTCATATTCCATATTTCATTTACAACCAAAACATTTGATTTTTATCTCAAAAATCACTTTAACTATTTTACTGGAGTTCAATCTATTTTATAATCTAAATTTTGGAGTATATTCATTTTCATATTTCATCTATTTACAATCAATCCCATTCAAATTTCTTTTGTTTTTAACTCGGGATTATACATTTTATTTAGGCAATATATTTATTATTCCATAAACAGTTCTAAATAAGATTCCAGAGTTTTAAACAATTTCCTAGAATTTCAAAATCACCTTTGCAATCAACTATTTCTTTTGAATCTCGAAACCAAACCCAATTTTTGCAAACATTTCCAATTTAACATATTCGGGTAGCAATTCCTCTTATGGAAACTCGAAAATGAACACCGATGATGTCGCGATCATCATCGGAATTATTTTCCAGCGACCACTGAGAGTTTAGTGCTTTTATCTCTTTTTTTAAAAAAAAACATTTCAAATATTTTTAATTTCCAAATCTCTCCAAAACTTTTGAAAACTGCTTTCAACTTCCAAGGAATCTAAACCTTTCTCAAAATTCCAAATTTGAAACCCATTCCGATTATTTCCAAATATTTCTCTGGAATCCTATTCCCAATTATAAATCATATTTATAATTCATAGTTACGACTTTCACTTTATTATCTGAATTTATTTTCTTAACTTTGGTTATAAGTTTTCAATTTCTTATTCAATTCCCTCCTAATGATAATAATTTATTATCATCATCTAACAACCAAACATCCAAATATAACTATAATAATTTATAAAAATTATTTCTTTCATATACAAAAATAATTTTGGGTAAAATTATTTCATTTACCCCATTTTAAAACAATATTGTGTCGGTTTATCTTGTTTAAGAGTTTAGAAACCCCTATCGATATTGTGGCATCCCACACATCGACCAGAATCCATAAACACTCAACCAATAAGTCAACACAATATAAAATCATTTTATATTCACTAACAAATACACGCTCATATCTATTAATACTCTCAAAATTCCCACCAGAGCCAAGGTTATCGCCAACCTTCGCTCTGATACCAAATGAAACGACCCGACTTTCCGGACCCGGAAAATCGAACCATTATGGGTTAAGAAGAAAGAGGTGGAAGAAGAAGATAGGAAACAACAGCATCAGAATCTCACATCGCAGCGGAATAAAATATAATAGACAATCACAGATCTTTGCACAAATCAAAACTATATATGTTTATACAATACATCATCAGAGTAAACATCAAAGTACACATACATACAACTGGACAATAATCATATCATGTCCTCAATATAACAGAGTACAGCAATCAACACAGTGGAATATATATATACAAGTACGGGAGTACGTATCTCCATCCAGCTCGTCTCCTGAGCTCCACAGCATCATATCCTGTATCCTATAATACTCGGTCTGACCCGAGCATTATAATAAAATAACACCCGAGTCAGTCTGGAAAACCAGCGTGAGAAAATCACACTCAATTTATTATTAAAGTTTCAAAAATCCTTTGAAATCAAAAGCATCTCGTAAGACCACGCCACAAATAAACATGTCGGGTTTTTACCTTACGATAGCCAAAACAATTTTTATCAAAATCCTCTGATATTATAATAGTGTCTATATACAAATACTTATTAAAATAGCCGAAATTGTTACATTATTACAAACAAAACCGTAAAGGCACGTAGGGAGAATGGATTTCCATCAATGACTAGGCACTGGGGTACCACCTGTCACAGTACCTGGTCTAGATCAGCGTACCGAGGACCCACCCTTAGTCCCCTGCAACACAAGGCCGGAACCATCCCTTACTGGATGATTCCGAATAAAATCACCACACGGTTGTGATCAGCAACCGCACCACTAAGCCGAAATAAAAAGGGACATCTAGACAGGGATGACCTTACTCTCCAGTGGGTGCGACCCACGAAGCCTTGCTGCATAACCCCTGATTTTCAGTCATTCCCGGTTGATGAGGCTTGAGGCTAACCGTTACCTTTCAGCACATATCCCTTAGAATGCCCATCGTTCGCTGACGTTGTTCTGAAAGCATTCGTCCATACAAGTCTGTCCCGGGTTCGAACGGAACCGAAGGCACTACTCCTACTACATCCATTTCGGAAATATCCTCAGGATTAGTAGCGACTAGCCCTTGCACTTCACTGCTACATCTTCGACTCCGAAATCGTTTCCACGAAACATACAAACCAGATCGAAGTGGTTTTCGAGAAATTAATCTCGATCCCGATCTCTTCGAAACGATCAGCGCATTTGGCCAATATTGATAGTCGGTTATTTAACTATCAATTAACATTCACAAGCATCCATCAAACATAAATAATTTCCCAATTATTTATTTGCCTCAAATATCCTTTCAAGATATATTTCCAAACTTTCAAAACTCATTTGAAATAGTTTCAAACAGTTTCCGCTTACGGAATACATTTCCCAAATATTTATTTCCTCTGAAACACCAAGTACAAAATACTTTTAGATTTTAAAATAATTTAAAACACTTTATTATAAATATACTTTGCAATATTGAAATTAAAACTACTTTAATACTTTATTAAAAATATATACTTTAAGAATATTTAAAATAAAACCACTTTATAAATATAGACTAAATTTCTCTTTTAACATAATACCAAATCACTTTTATATAGTTACTACAATAATAGATTTTGATAATACTTACTTTGGAAATTAACATTTAGAAAAAACAAATTTTCTAAAACATGCCTTTTTAAAAACATACTTAAAATCTTTAACTTATATTTCAAATTGCTTTGAAACGTACTTGGCTATCCAAGGAAATACACTTCTCTTCACATCTTTCAAAAATAAATCAACATTTATTTTTAACCCAATTCACATCCCTTTATAAATTCCCACCTTGAATTTATATTTTCAAATATCCACTGATATTTTATTTTACTTTATAAACCCAGTTTATAAATTCCAAAATCTCACTTCTCTTCAAATTTTCAATTCCAAATACTTAAATCAATTTACAATTGATTTCCAACTCACTTTGCTTGAAATAATTCTCTTCACTACTTCATTTATTCCAAAATACATTAACCTTTAGATTTAATTCTTTATTGTGAGTTAAAACTCTTTTTAACTGAAATTACCAATTTCAAACTTCCAAAATGTTTTCTTTATCCTTTAATTAAATTTAATCCTTAATTTCAAAAATAAATTCTTTATTCTTTAAATTTAATATCACTTTAGTTTTAAAGTTTATATTTTCCCTGTTAATTCAAAATTCCCTTATTCCAATTCACTTGAATTATTTTACTTAAAATTTACTCTCTTATTTCTTTCAAAATCCAATTCTATAGAATTTAATAACTCATTTTACTTAGATATTCAATCTAACAATATCTTCCAATATTTCAATCATCAATAAAATCATCATAGGATATCAATATTCATAACACAGAATATCAAATAATCTAAATAATTTTGAGGAATCCAGTTGGATCCCTCCAACCTGTTTCTCTGCATCCACAGACGTTAGCACAATACCCATTCCACTTCGAGGTGGAATATCGCGGTATATGGGTTTTATAAAATATCATCCGCTATTATGCGGCGTATAGGGTCTCATCCGCTATATATTGCGGGAATATCAACTCCAATATATACATATTCCAATATATATATATATATTGATATATATATACTACTATATATACTATCATATCAATCAATCCAATCATTCACCAAATATTTAAATTCAACTATTTAAATTTAAATTAAAACCAGATGAGTGAGATTAACTCACCTTAAATTTTGATTTGCCATCCATCCAACTCGATTTGATTTTCCATGATTTCAGACCTTGTATAAATATTTATACAGTTTATTAATATTTTGGAATCAAACAATTAATTTCCATTTAATAATTCAATTGGATAATGATTTAAATTTGAACTAATTTTTCTTTAAAAATTTCTTAATAACTAAAATAATTTAGATTCTAAATAAAAAAACAAATATATCTTCATTATTTTAAAATTGACTAGTAAATGAAAATAGGTATATGTGTATACTTATTCCCCTTTGAAACTACATGCATACTTATAAAAATAATTTATAGATTTCAAAATCAAATTTTATATAAAACCCCTTTAAAATTTTACCTATACATATTTACTATTTTAGATAAGATATGAATGTGAATTAATATATATATATATATATATAACAGAATTATTCTACCCCTTTATTGTAATTTATATTTATTTATTTTTCTGAAAATAACAACCAGTAATTTTCTTTACTTTAAAAACTTTTCTTTAATATATATTTCTTACAGTTTATAACTAAAACTTTTGGATAATAGAATTAGCCAATTAAATTACAGAAGTAAGCTAAGAAATTACCCTATTCGCGAAAGACTATAGCATCCATGATACCCAACCCTAATCGAAGTCGCGTCCAGTCCTTGACGAAATCAACTCCGACCTCGACAGTTGCTTCTCCACCACGCTTCCGACTGTAGCCACAGCGCTAGAGCGCAACCCTCATCGCCGGCCATTCGAACGCGAGTGCGTCGCCATCACGATGTCGAGCACGAGCTTCTCCAACGATTTCCCCTGGTCGCTTCGCAACCACGTGTCGCCGCCGCTATGTCACGCGATGTCATCGCGATTTGGAATCGCGACCCATCGAACTCGCGAACCCATCTCACGAAAATACCTAGCAAGCTTCTCCCAATCGAACGACGTCGTTGCCATTTCCAGATCGCCTCTCTCTCTCTCTCTTTTTTTTGTTCGAATCTGATTTGAATTCGATGAAGGGAAAGGCGACTTCAAATTGGGGAGAGGGAAGTCGTAAATTTCCAAGCGAAGGTTTTAAGTGAAGGCACGCGATTAAAATTTAAAGAATTTCGCTCCGCCATTTTTCTCGTTTGATAATGACTGAAATTGAATGAAATAAACGAGGAAGGAACAGGCAAATTTTAGAAGGAACGAGAAGTGTACGATGGAAGATAAGGGAAACGTGTTAAAACGAATATGAGATGGCGTATTAGAGAAGCTTGACCAAATAAATTAAATTTCATTAGATTATGATCAATAAATTTCCAGCGCATTTATATATCGTACACTCACACACTAACTCCGATAAATACGAAATTTGAAATCCGATAATAATTCAATATTACGGACCCAATGAAACTGGTTTCGTTAAATTCCGAGACTGTGCCTCGGAAGGCTATTGTTAAATTCAATAATTTAATTATCAAATCATTGGTGATATTTGAATTCAAGTTAAAATTTAACATTTAAATATTCAAAATCAATTGAATATTCCAATTTCAGATGCTCAAAAATTCTGGGTCGTCACAAATATCAAAAGAGTTTGTTTTGCGTAGTAAGCATGTTTGACTATCATAAGAAGAAATCTCCTCCAATTCTGCGTTTGCATTGTGTGTGTGGCGGGAGGTCTTATGGTAGTTTCATTTTCCAAAAGCATTGCGGATTTCAATGTTTAAAATTCTTTTGTTGTTTGTTTTAAAGATAAACTGTTTTTGTTGCTCACACCAGTCCCATGACTGACGTGGAGTTTATTGTTCCTTTCCTAAACTCTGGGTGCCCACAATTTTTCACACGGGCAGTCTAGAGTTGGGTTTCTTTTTCAGATATTTGTGATTTGATTATCGTTTGAGATAATTAATTTTTTTTTTCGATTTGATTAATCGAATATTTGTGACTTCTGATTATCGTTTTTGATAATCAGATATTTGTGAAATTTGATTATCGTTTGAGATAATTAAATATTTTTTCGATTTGATTAATCGAATATATGTGTTTCTGATATCGTTTTTGATAATCAGATATTTGTGATTTGATTATCGTTTGAGATAATTAAATATATTTTTTTTCGATTTGATTAATCGAATATTTGTGACTTCTGATTATCGTTTTTGATAATCAGATATTTATGAAATTTGATTATCGTTTGAGATAATTAAATATTTTTTTTCGATTTGATTAATCGAATGTTTGTATTTCTGATTATCGTTTTTGATAATCAGATATTTGTGATTTGATTATCGTTTTGATAATTAAATATTTATTGATTTAATTATCGTTTGAGATAAGTAAATATTTGCGATTTGAAAATTCGATTATCGTTTTTGATGATTGAATATTTACGATTTTGAGTTTGAGCTTCGTCTTTTTCTCTGACGATTCAGGTGAGTAATTTGATTTACTCACATTCAATTCGTGCAGTACGTGAATTCTGCTCTGTTTTCCTTTTCTTTCAATTGCTGGAACTCGATTGTTCTTGCTTTTGTTAGTCGATGATGATGTCTGGGGTTATTCATATAGTCGTCTGATTTTGATTCCTTGATCCCCACGATTGTTGATTCTTTTGATTTGAATCAGTCGAACCTTTTGATTTCGTATCTAATACTTCCCCTGCTGACATTTGCTTTGCTTATGCACTCGTCATTGCCATGCTCTTTTGGTTGTTACCTTTTGTCCATTTATTCCTCTTATGATTGCGAGGACGCAATTCCTTTAAGGAGGGGAGTCTGTAACAACCCGGTATTTTGTATCAATTAATTTTCGTCTCTAGACGATTAAATCGATTGTTTAGTGCTATTGCAGATTTGAATCGATTTAAATCCTTTTTAGATTTTTGTGAAATTCTTTTATAAAAGGTTGGTTAAATGTTGATGATATTTAAAAATGGAGCCTATCCTTTGTTTTAAACCCGTGTGAAAATTTAACCCGTTCCCTCCATTCAATTTTCACTTCCACGAACCCTAAATCAAAACGAACGAAAATGGCGGCATCTCGTTTTCGTCCTTCTTCTTCGATCGTGAATTAGGGCTTCTTGATTTCGTGTCGATCTTCGCAGCTCCTCTCAGGCGAGCTCTTCCTTTTGCTTCGGGGAAAAAGGCGCCAACGTCAATGATTCCTTCATCTTGCTCGTGGCTGCTTCGACGTGCTCATGCTCGATGGGGCTTCGGCGTAACTTCGTTCCTCCTCCTCATCGCTACGGCTTCGCCTTTCATTCGTGGCTAAGGTGAGTGTTTATACTCACATCTAATTTAACCTAGTTATTCGTGAATGAACTCGAGTGATTTCTTATCACTCACATTTATTTCAATTCTAATGCTTTCTGCTTTCTTCGATTTGTATAATTTGTTGCTTGTCACGACTTGATTTGCAGTCGATTTCGTGTTTCCTAATTTCGTTGAAATGTGATGATTTCTCTGACTTTGCCAATTTCATATGACTGGATGATGGTTTGTTCATTATAGTTCGAATTGTTTTCGTGACAGCCCTGGATTGTTTCGATGTTACTGACGTTGATTTTTATTTTCGTCCCTTTGTTTCTAGTCAGTTGTTCATAGAGTCTGTGACTTCGGCCTCTCGTTTATGTGATTCCATTCCCATGCTCTTTGAAGTGTTTCTGCACTTCTGGTTTCTCTGATGCACTTTGTTGTATCTGGTCTGTTTGCATTCGTTCACTGGTACACTTGATCATATTGACACTTTTGACTTTGATCATCATAGTCTGATCTGGTGTACCTTGTTTGTTGATTGGTTGGTCTGGTCTCACTTCTGGTCTGCACTGATGGTGTATCCATTTCATATATATATGCAGTTTTGACCTTGCAGAGTTGGTTCACTTGGTAGCAATAGCATGTTGCTTCAGCCTGTACTGTCTGGTCTTCGTTTGGTCCGGTCATTGCTTCCCTGACCTTGTAGGTTGTTTGGTTGATGTGCATGTCACTGTTGCATTACTGTACACTTGAGATATTGTTTGTAGCTGCTGCATATAGGTGCTTTTGATTGCACTGTCCCTATGAGTTCATTAATTCATGTTGCCCACCTCTGGCTTGTTGTCTGAACTGTATACATTTGCTTGACTCATATTTGTAGACTGCACCTCTGCCTTGATTTTGTGAGGTCTTACTTGTCGCACTGTTGTTGAAGTGTCTGCATTGCACTACCTCATTTTGTATTTGTTTGGATCCACTTTGTCACTGCATACCCATATATGCTTGACCTGTTTGCATTTGTTTTGCATCCATGTTGATATTGTGCGTTTAGTTCCAGTACACTTTGATCGTTGTTGTCCAGTTTGTACTTGTCTTGTTGATGTTGCACATTCACCTGCTAGTCGAGCTTGCATGTTTCCTTCATAGTTTAATCACTGAGTTCTTCCCTGTTGATCTGTAGCTTCACTATAAGTTAAGACTTGAGTTTTTTTTGGCCCCTGTGAACTTTGTTTCTGGCCATCTATTCTTTGTTACACTTGTAGCTGTTGTGTTCACCTGATCACTTCCAGTTGTACTGCTATTTAAATTGCAGTGCTTCATGTTGTAGCTTCTCTTGTATCTCTTGTGATATCTGTTGAGTCTGTTTGTTGTCCAGTTGCATTGACACTTGTGATATTTGTATCAACTCGAATTGTTTACTTGATCCACTTGAACATAGTCTTGAACTTGCCCATGTTGCTTCTGGATTCACTTGCGTACTTTGACTCTGGCCTGTCTGCATTTGTGACATTTGTTCATCTGAACATGTATTTGTTGTTTTCGCCTATGTGCTTCGACTTGGGCATTTTGTCTTGTTCTAGACTATGAGGTAAATACTGTCCAGTTACAGTGTTATATTTGTTACCTTTCATACACTCATGTTTTTGAGACTGTTTGCATCCAGTTGCATTTCGGTCTTCATATATATATATATATATGCAGTCCCGTATGTATATACATCATTTGATAGGTATATATGCATATTTGAATTGCATTTTTCTCTCTGGAAATGATTGTCTTGGTTTGGGAACATATGCCTATATCACTTTTAGTTGCTGTCTTTTATGATGGCACTTGACTTGTAATCCATTTTGTTTAATGATGTATCCATTTGGGCACCACTCGTTGCCTCTTTCACTGGATACACTGTTTCATTTCACTGATGCAGCCTTGCCCTTAAATACAAGTGGTGGCTACATTTTCGTAGCAGTTTTACCCTTGTCCCTTGTGGTGACTTTATATTCTGTTGTGGCGAGGCAGTGCACGCACGTGCACTGCAGCCACACCGAATTGACAGATTTTAATCGATATTTCTTTTGTTCTTGATTCATCGACCTGTTGCGTAATTCGTAGGCTGTATTGGCGAGGCAGTACACGTTAGCGTGTACTGCAGCCAATTAGCATTGATGTTTTTAAATTGACATTTCAATTGCTTAAACTGCTTTGGATTTCTGCTTTGTGGATTAACACTGTTTAGTGTTATATCTGCCGTTATCCAATTCTCGTATCGAGAGTTGGATATACGAGATTTCTGTGACTGTCATCTATATTGAGATTGATTATTATTGCTTCTATGCGCTAATAACTGAGTTTGAATTAGACTGACCCGGGTATTATTTTCTTTTGAATGTAATACTCGGGTCAGACCGAGTATTTACAGGTTGTAGATTTTTAGCTTTGGGTTGCTGCTAGAGCTATGAAGACTTTTTATATCATTTGAAGTGGTCTTCGTCTTGTTGTAGTAGTCAGTGTGTCTGTTTTAAGATGATAATGTATTCATGTATATTAGTCGATAATGTACTTGTATATATAACTTCTTGAGTCGACAGTTGTAGTTGTATCATTTGTATTGTGTCAAATGTATTGTAACTGATATCAGTTATTATGTATATGAGACTTTTTGTTCCATCTTTATTCCGCATTTATGTTATCTGTGTTATTTTTATATCTATTGTCCTAAACTATTATAGCCACTGTGTAGTAGCTTTGAGTTTGTATCGGTATGTCGGATTTCCTCTAAAGATGAAATGCAATGTTTTATTATCTGACATATCGGTGCTTTCACAAAGCAATTACATAGATGGTCGCTCCTCAACAGCCTTATTCTCCGTGCTAGTTGACAGCACTACACCGTAGTGTTCTTGGCTAGCGTGGGTATAGAGGTGGGGCGTCACAGCTTGGTATCGGAGCCTGGGGTTTAGGACAATTATAAAACATAACCTAGATGGAGCATGTGTTACAACTATTTGTCGACGTTTTATCTCTCATCTTTACATATGATTATTTTTGACTATTAGGTATGAATTCCTAACGCTTATTCATGTGTATTTAATTTTGATTTCGTGAAAGTATTTTTGGCTTCTGCCTCCGTTTACTTTGCGAACTTAAGTTGGGTTTTCGATGATGAGGATTTTTGTTCTTTTGTTTTCGGCTTTGAATTGATTTAGCCGATGTTGATTTTGTTTGGATCTCAGCAATTTTGAACTTGATATTTTGTGTTTTTCCTCGTCTTGAATTCCCTTCGACGTCGGTCACTTTGTTTCTGAGAAATTGCTAATTTCTTAATTTTCAAGACTCTGATTTTATTTGCCGTTGGTTTCTTTGATAATGATGATTGATTCATTTTGTACTCGACTGCGGCTATTAATCGTTGGCTTCGACATTGACTTGATTCTTACTTTTGTTGAAGTCATTTATGCATTTCTGCTCGTTTTGCTTTGTTTTTCCAGTTGATAATCGATTCTTCTTTTCTAATTAGTTGTTATCACCTTTGTCGATTTTGATAACTTCTATTTCTGGAATTTTTGGTATTCCTACTTTGATGAATTTGGAATCGAATTCTTTGGATTTTATTCACGTCTTCGAATGTGAAATTTTAGTGAATTGACTTGGTTTCCAAATTTAATCGACTCTTGATTATTTCCCCGATTTGTTGCTATCATTTATTAGCCACTTTGATGACATTTTCTTCGGGATTTTTGTGAACATACTTTCTGATGGATTCAGTATCGATTTCTTTGGATTCCATTCACATCTTCGTATGTGAATTCTTGTGATTGATTGTTTCTACAATCATTTTTGTGATTTGTCACTTTAAAAATATAAAGGTTTTCTATACTAGTAGTAAATATTTAAATCCTTTTCTCCAAACGATTTCAAAACTATTTGACTATAAAGCTCTTTTTCTTAAACCGTTTTCCAATCTATTAGTATATACAAGCCTTTATTTCACTCGTATGAGAAATTCAATTAAACGGCCTAGTAAAACAAGTGGTATGAAACGCTTGCGTTTACTTCGTCGGTTAACTCCTGGACTTGTTCGATTGAACCTTTTGTGACAATTTTCTAGTGAAGATCTACAATTTGTTCGTAAATATTTGAGTTAAGCAAGTGGTTATGGGACATGAAGCTAAACTCTTATATTTACTAGCTTAGTGTAATCGACACTTCTTTATGATCGATGACGATCATTTTTATGATTTAGACTAGCAATGTGCGATGTCTCTCGTCCATGTGTTCGGACTTGCCTTTCTCGTCCGTGTGTTCGGACTTGCCTTTCTCGTCCGTGTGTTCGGACTTGCCTTTCTCGTCCGTGTGTTCGGACTGCCTTCGGCCCATCCGTGTGTTCGGAAAATTAAATGAATAGCTTCCCATCCGTGTGTTCGGAAAATTAAATGGATAGCTTCCCATCCATGTGTTCGGAAAAATTAAATGGATAGCTTCCATGAGATAGCTTCTCGTCCGTGTGCTCGGACTTCCCCCTTATTTGTGTTTTCTGGATTTCGTGTGTAGATTTCTAGAATTTGTGTTTTCTGGATTTCGTGTGTAGATTTCTAGAATTTGTGTTTTTTGGATTTCGTGTGTAGATTTCTAGAATTTGTGTTTTCTGGATTTCGTGTGTAGATTTCTAGAATTTGTGTTTTCTGGATTTCATGTGTAGATTTCTAGAATTTGTGTTTTCTGGATTTCGTGTGTAGATTTCTAGAATTTGTGTTCTCTGGATTTCTTGTAATGAAATCTGGAATTTATGCTTCACCAATTTTAATGATTTCTATTGATATGTTTATCAATTTTTGTGCATTGGTGAATTCATGTGTTATTGACTTGTTATGAATACAAGTTTAGGGTATGACATCCCTTTCTATCTTTGAGAAGATTCTTGTGACATTTTTATGAATGAAAATTCATTGGTATTATATTTTGATGCCAGTTACTTTGATGAGATTTTGACGTGTTAACTTCAGTAACCGTCAATTTTGAAATGGATTTACAAGCGGTTCTCCCGCAATACTGATATTGCTAATTTAATCACGTATTTTCAAAATTCATTATTTTTAAAAGTTGTTTCAAAATATAAATTAAAATTGTTTTCAAAATTCTTACAGTTTGCATTTTCAATAGAATGAGGAAGCGATTTAAACGTTTCAGCAAAATCGAGGACTATGACCCCTTTCTTTTACTGGATCGCTTAATTCCAGACTTGTCCGTTTGAGAATGTGAAATGTTATTTTTAAAACACACAATCCTGCACTTTCAAGGAAACGATAAAGAGATTTAAACGATTTAGCAAAAGTAAGGAGTATGGAACCATACTTTTACTACTTCGGTTAATTCCGGACTCGTTAATTGAATATTTACGACTTCTGATTATCGTCTTTGATAATCGGATGTTTTTGATTTTTGATTATCGTTTTTGATAATCAGATATTTGTGAAATTTGATTATCGTTTGAGATAATTAAATATTTTTTCGATTTGATTAATCGAATATATGTGTTTCTGATTATCGTTTTTGATAATCAGATATTTGTGATTTGATTATCGTTTGAGATAATTAAATTTTTTTTTTCGATTTGATTAATCGAATATTTGTGACTTCTGATTATCGTTTTTGATAATCAGATATTTGTGAAATTTGATTATCGTTTGAGATAATTAAATATTTTTTCGATTTGATTAATCGAATATATGTGTTTCTGATTATCGTTTTTGATAATCAGATATTTGTGATTTGATTATCGTTTGAGATAATTAAATTTTTTTTTTTTCGATTTGATTAATCGAATATTTGTGACTTCTGATTATCGTTTTTGATAATCAGATATTTGTGAAATTTGATTATCGTTTGAGATAATTAAATATTTTTTTTCGATTTGATTAATCGAATGTTTGTATTTCTGATTATCGTTTTTGATAATCAGATATTTGTGATTTGATTATCGTTTTGATAATTAAATATTTATTGATTTAATTATCGTTTGAGATAAGTAAATATTTGCGATTTGAAAATTCGATTATCGTTTTTGATGATTGAATATTTACGATTTTGAGTTTGAGCTTCGTCTTTTTCTCTGACGATTCAGGTGAGTAATTTGATTTACTCACATTCAATTCGTGCAGTACGTGAATTCTGCTCTGTTTTCCTTTTCTTTCAATTGCTGGAACTCGATTGTTCTTGCTTTTGTTAGTCGATGATGATGTCTTGGGTTGTTCATATAGTCGTCTGATTTTGATTTCTTGATCCCCACGATTGTTGATTCTTTTGATTTGAATCAGTCGAACCTTTTGATTTCGTATCTAATACTTCCCCTGCTGACATTTGCTTTGCTTATGCACTCGTCATTGCCATGCTCTTTTGGTTGTTACCTTTTGTCCATTTATTCCTCTTATGATTGCGAGGACGCAATTCCTTTAAGGAGGGGAGTCTGTAACAACCCGGTATTTTGTATCAATTAATTTTCGTCTCTAGACGATTAAATCGATTGTTTAGTGCTATTGCAGATTTGAATCGATTTAAATCCTTTTTAGATTTTTGTGAAATTCTTTTATAAAAGGTTGGTTAAATGTTGATGATATTTAAAAATGGAGCCTATCCTTTGTTTTAAACCCGTGTGAAAATTTAACCCGTTCCCTCCATTCAATTTTCACTTCCACGAACCCTAAATCAAAATGAACGAAAATGGCGGCATCTCGTTTTCGTCCTTCTTCTTCGATCGTGAATTAGGGCTTCTTGATTTCGTGTCGATCTTCGCAGCTCCTCTCAGGCGAGCTCTTCCTTTTGCTTCGGGGAAAAAGGCGCCAACGTCAATGATTCCTTTATCTTGCTCGTGGCTGCTTCGACGTGCTCATGCTCGATGGGGCTTCGGCGTAACTTCGTTCCTCCTCCTCATCGCTACGGCTTCGCCTTTCATTCGTGGCTAAGGTGAGTGTTTATACTCACATCTAATTTAACCTAGTTATTCGTGAATGAACTCGAGTGATTTCTTATCACTCACATTTATTTCAATTCTAATGCTTTCTGCTTTCTTCGATTTGTATAATTTGTTGCTTGTCACGACTTGATTTGCAGTCGATTTCGTGTTTCCTAATTTCGTTGAAATGTGATGATTTCTCTGACTTTGCCAATTCCATATGACTGGATGATGGTTTGTTCATTATAGTTCGAATTGTTTTCGTGACAGCCCTGGATTGTTTCGATGTTACTGACGTTGATTTTTATTTTCGTCCCTTTGTTTCTAGTCAGTTGTTCATAGAGTCTGTGACTTCGGCCTCTCGTTTATGTGATTCCATTCCCATGCTCTTTGAAGTGTTTCTGCACTTCTGGTTTCTCTGATGCACTTTGTTGTATCTGGTCTGTTTGCATTCGTTCACTGGTACACTTGATCATATTGACACTTTTGACTTTGATCATCATAGTCTGATCTGGTGTACCTTGTTTGTTGATTGGTTGGTCTGGTCTCACTTCTGGTCTGCACTGATGGTGTATCCATTTCATATATATATGCAGTTTTGACCTTGCAGAGTTGGTTCACTTGGTAGCAATAGCATGTTGCTTCAGCCTGTACTGTCTGGTCTTCGTTTGGTCCGGTCATTGCTTCCCTGACCTTGTAGGTTGTTTGGTTGATGTCCATGTCACTGTTGCATTACTGTACACTTGAGATATTGTTTGTAGCTGCTGCATATAGGTGCTTTTGATTGCACTGTCCCTATGAGTTCATTAATTCATGTTGCCCACCTCTGGCTTGTTGTCTGAACTGTATACATTTGCTTGACTCATATTTGTAGACTGCACCTCTGCCTTGATTTTGTGAGGTCTTACTTGTCGCACTGTTGTTGAAGTGTCTGCATTGCACTACCTCATTTTGTATTTGTTTGGATCCACTTTGTCACTGCATACCCATATATGCTTGACCTGTTTGCATTTGTTTTGCATCCATGTTGATATTGTGCGTTTAGTTCCAGTACACTTTGATCGTTGTTGTCCAGTTTGTACTTGTCTTGTTGATGTTGCACATTCACCTGCTAGTCGAGCTTGCATGTTTCCTTCATAGTTTAATCACTGAGTTCTTCCCTGTTGATCTGTAGCTTCACTATGAGTTAAGACTTGAGTTTTTTCTGGCCCCTGTGAACTTTGTTTCTGTCCATCTATTCTTTGTTACACTTGTAGCTGTTGTGTTCACCTGATCACTTCCAGTTGTACTGCTATTTAAATTGCAGTGCTTCATGTTGTAGCTTCTCTTGTATCTCTTGTGATATCTGTTGAGTCTGTTTGTTGTCCAGTTGCACTGACACTTGTGATATTTGTATCAACTCGAATTGTTTACTTGATCCACTTGAACATAGTCTTGAACTTGCCCATGTTGCTTCTGGATTCACTTGCGTACTTTGACTCTGGCCTGTCTGCATTTGTGACATTTGTTCATCTGAACATGTATTTGTTGTTTTCGCCTATGGGCTTCGACTTGGGCATTTTGTCTTGTTCTAGACTATGAGGTAAATACTGTCCAGTTACAGTATTATATTTGTTACCTTTCATACACTCATGTTTTTGAGACTGTTTGCATCCAGTTGCATTTCGGTCTTCATATATATATATATATATATATATATATATATATATGCAGTCCCGTATGTATATACATCATTTGATAGGTATATATGCATATTTGAATTGCATTTTTCTCTCTGGAAATGATTGTCTTGGTTTGGGAACATATGCCTATATCACTTTTAGTTGCTGTCTTTTATGATGGCACTTGACTTGTAATCCATTTTGTTTAATGATGTATCCATTTGGGCACCACTCGTTGCCTCTTTCACTGGATACACTGTTTCATTTCACTGATGCAGCCTTGCCCTTAAATACAAGTGGTGGCTGCATTTTCGTAGCAGTTTTACCCTTGTCCCTTGTGGTGACTTTATATTCTGTTGTGGCGAGGCAGTGCACGCACGTGCACTGCAGCCACACCGAATTGACAGATTTTAATCGATATTTCTTTTGTTCTTGATTCATCGACCTGTTGCGTAATTCGTAGGCTGTATTGGCGAGGCAGTACACGTTAGCGTGTACTGCAGCCAATTAGCATTGATGTTTTTAAATTGACATTTCAATTGCTTAAACTGCTTTGGATTTCTGCTTTGTGGATTAACACTGTTTAGTGTTATATCTGCCGTTATCCAATTCTCGTATCGAGAGTTGGATATACGAGATTTCTGTGACTGTCATCTATATTGAGATTGGTTATTGTTGCTTCTATGCGCTAATAACTGAGTTTGAATTAGACTGACCCGGGTATTATTTTCTTTTGAATGTAATACTCGGGTCAGACCGAGTATTTACAGGTTGTAGATTTTTGGCTTTGGGTTGCTGCTAGAGCTATGAAGACTTTTTATATCATTTGAAGTGGTCTTCGTCTTGTTGTAGTAGTCAGTGTGTCTATTTTAAGATGATAATGTATTCATGTATATTAGTCGATAATGTACTTGTATATATAACTTCTTGAGTCGACAGTTGTAGTTGTATCATTTGTATTGTGTCAAATGTATTGTAACTGATATCAGTTATTATGTATATGAGACTTTTTGTTCCATCTTTATTCCGCATTTATGTTATCTGTGTTATTTTTATATCTATTGTCCTAAACTATTATAGCCACTGTGTAGTAGCTTTGAGTTTGTATCGGTATGTCGGATTTCCTCTAAAGATGAAATGCAATGTTTTATTATCTGACATATCGGTGCTTTCACAAAGCAATTACATAGATGGTCGCTCCTCAACAGCCTTATTCTCCGTGCTAGTTGACAGCACTACACCGTAGTGTTCTTGGCTAGCGTGGGTATAGAGGTGGGGCGTCACAAAAAGACAAAGTTAAAATAAAAGAAAAATAAATATAAAATATAAACTATTGAAATAAAAATATAGAAAAATACAAGACAATTTGTATGAAGATGAAACAAATACTTAAGCTGGAAATAGAAAGTAAATAAATTAGCTAAGTTATAACGTAATAAAAATACAAACAAAGTATACTATAAAATAATAAAAACAAAATGAATAAAATAAATACACATAGTTGAAATTCAAATAACATGTTAAATAGAAGTTCATTTTTATTTTCTAAAGATAAAGACCAAAAGAAAAGAAATATATACTCAAGTATGTAACAATACAAAGCTAAAGAAGATACTAGTATTATATGTAAATTTGTACAAAGGTAATTAATGCTTGTACACAACATTATCATTTCAGCCGAAATGAAATTTAGCATAGTCAAAGCAAGTAAATATAAATATAAGTATGTACAAACAAAGGCAAAAGAGATAGGTATATACACAAAGGAAGCCACCAATTGTCTCATATATTGTACAACCGAGATGAAAGAAAATATAGTTTTGTACAAGGCAATTAATGCCCTATCTATCAGCCACCATAGAAAGAAAAATATCCCTGATTTTTTTGTACAAACATATTTTATCACCCAGTACAAAACAAAATACATCACCCTGTAAACTTCATTCATATATTATCTTCTCCATTCCAGTTCGTTCAAAAAGAAAGAAAAAAAACTGAAAGTAAAATACCATTCAAAACTTAAACAAGAATTCAACCTAAACAACAAAACAAATCAAGGCAAAACCAGAGATCAAGAAAGTTTCTAGCTTTCAAATTCAAGCCTGTTTCAACATAGAGGAAACTCTGTTTTTTCTTCAAAACCAAAGTGAGTAAACTTCTGTTTAAAGGGTTTAATCTGTTTATATGTTGTTGCATGAGCTAAATTTGTGAAGTTATATGGAAAATATGATTTGCATGGATATATTTTGTTTGAATATAATGAAGTACTAGGTGTATATACCTGTACATGTCTGGGTATACACATACGCATGCTCTGTTTGATATTAACAGATTAATCAAGATGCAAAAAAAATCAATTTCTCCTTCTCTAATCTCTTTCTGGCTTTGATCATTGAAAAAAAAATGCTTGAAACAATGTAATTTAATTTCCAAAAATAGTTTCAGGTAAAAATATTTAGTTTATATTGTGAAAAGATAAATTACAGTGAAAATTATATATAAGTAAGAAAATCAATAATCATAATTTCCTGTTTTGATGTTACAATCAGATTCGTATTGCAAAATCATGATTTTTGATAATCATTTCGAGATTTTTAAGTTTGTATATATGGAGATATATCGAGTTGAATAGTTTTTGGGTTTTCGTCAAATTCCGACGATCGGTGAGGTATTGATGGACGTGCTTGGTGCTAGGGGTAGTGTGAAAGATGGGGATCGGAGGAAAAATGGTGATTGATTTTATACGTGGTCGTAGTGGCCAGAGATCGTTGAACTAGGGTTTTCGGTGTGTTTTTGGTCGTGGTTGTTGTCGAGGCAATGGCGTAGGCTAGGGAGGATCGGAGATGATCGCGATAGAGGGAATTGACACTAGAGGTCAAGGCTCGGCTCTGGTCGAGGCAGTGTGGTTCCAGGTGGTCAGATCGTCGGCGTCGAGATGTTTTTGGGTTGTTCAGTGGGTTCCAGTTTTGTTCAACATGCTCGAATTCAACTTCATGGATGCTTTCGAGGATCTGGGTGTTTATGTTGGTCGACGGTGATGTCGACGACTTGTCGAAGGGCACGACGATGGTTGGAAGTCGTTTTGGTGATCGTGCACGTGCACGAGGTATCGTTCGTGTTTGTTATTTTCAAAGTTTGGGAAGAAGGCTTTGCGTCGGGGCGAACTCGAGGAATTTTGTGAATTAACTCGGGGAAGAGAAAGATGTGAGTTAACTCGAGGTTGGTCTCGGTATTTCTGAAGGTTGGCTCGGGTTATTTGAAATACAGCAAGTTTTTAAAATTTAAAGTAAATAATTAACAAAGTTTTAAACAATGTAAATGTTTAAATCAAGTTTTTAATGAACATAAGAAGGTTAACAAAGTTTAAAAAGCAATGATAAATTTAATCAAGTTTTTAAGATAAATTAACTATATTTTAGAAGCTAAAATGAATTTTAAACAAGTGTTTAACAACGTTTCAAAGTTTAAATTTGTTAAGTTAAATGATTAAGTTTTTTTTTAAAATTAATTAAATTAAATGATTTAATTAAGTAGTTAATTTTAAAAGATAAATGTTTTAAACAAATGTTAATGATAATTAAGTACTTAGTAAAGATAATGAATTATCTTAAAGTTAATTAAGGATTTAATAATTTAAAGATTAATTAAATTAATTAATGTTAATTAATTTATGATTAAGGATTGATTAATCTACTAACCAAGGGTCAATTGAATTAATGTAATTAATTAAGGATAATTGATTAAAGTATAATTAAATACATAAGGATAATTATTTAACAATTAAGGGTTGATTGATTTATTAATTTAGATGGGTTAATTAATAATTAAAGGTTAACTAATTAAGGTAATTAATTAACAGATAGTTAATTAAGAGTTTAATCAACTTACGTGATTAATTTAAGGATAATTAATCAAAGGGATTAATTTAATTAATTAATAATTAAGGTTAATTAATTAATGATTAAGGAATGAATTGAGGTTAATTAATTTCATAATTAAGGTTAATTAAAAGTTAATTAATAAATGATTAAAGGATAATTTAATCAAAATGATTTGTAATTTATTAATGTTAATTAACCAGGGTTAGTAATTCATAAGAAATTAATTTGATTTGGATTAATTAGATAAGTAACTGATCTTACTTATGAATGTTTGGATTCTATCAGATGATTGAATTGTTTGATATCCCTGATATGTGATGCTTTGTGATATATATCCTGATTTGTGTTGTGATCTGTAATGTAATTCATTTATCTGGGATAACTGTAATTTATTATCTGTGATATATATATATATATATATCAGGAATCCCGGCCAGACAAGCTAACTAATCCAAACTTAACGAGGAACTTAGGGGGCTTTATGTGCATCCTTTCAAGAGGTTTCTGACTCAGTCCTGAACTACTTCCCCCCTGTGATCTGTAAATAAAAGGATAAGCATTATAGTTATACCGCTTATCAAATATATTGTTGTATTTAATCTATGAAGATTGAATGATGTTGCATTATTGTGTGTTAAACCCCTGGACCACACTTTTACACACACAAATATGGATTTCATGTGGAAATCGGTTAAGTCACAAATGATTTAAAATTAATATTTTTGAAATTGAAATTTTAATTTCAATTGATTTTGGAAATGAATTTGAGTTGAATGTTAAAGCTTTTGAAAAGGAGTTTTAAGAGAAAAGTTATTTTGAATAACTTGGTAAAGTTTTCAAATTTAAATAATTTAATTTGAATTTGAATTCAAAATTTGAAATTGAATTCCATGATTGGAAATTATGGTTAAAAGATGTTATAATGTGTTTATATGAATTCAAACCATTTTAAAAGTATGGTTTTGGGAATTTGAATTAACTCAAAGACTTTAACTTGTATAAATGAGATCGGATTTTTCTGAAAGAAAACTGTTTGTTTTCCAATGATAAAACTTTCATATAAGAAACGAAATTCCAATTTAAATTAAAGTAATTTCAAGTTTGAAATTAAAATGGTTTTCCAAGTTATGAATAAATCTTTGGAATTGTTTTGAAAGCTATTAGTTAAATCTTTACTTTAAAGATTTAACGAGTTAATCCAAATTGAAATGGAATTGTTTTGAAAGCTATTAGTTAAATCTTTACTTTAAATATTTAATGAGTTAATCCAAATTGAAATGCAATTGTTTTGAATGCTATTACTTAAACCTTTGCTTAAAGATTTAACGAGTTAATCCAATTGAATGGAAATTGATTTGGAAAATCTATGAATAAATCTTTGTGAAACTGGGTGAACTTTGTGAATTGAATCTTTTTGTTTAAAAAGATTAAAATGGTAATGTGTTTAAACCATTTGAAGAAAAGTTTTGGGTAATAAGTTGTGACTTAACTAAAATCCCAATATCCATATGTTTTTAAATATTGCGCTCATTATTCGGTTTAGCCGGGAGAGGACCTTTGTGTCATATAACCCATTCCGAATAATGGTATGTCGTATATGGATCGCAATTGAAGACCGGTGTTGAAGACCGGGTATTTGTGAAAACGATAGGATAACCTATCGATTGTCTCTGCACCGAGTGGCCTCGGTATAGAGATTCCCTAAGTGGTGGGAAGTCCGATCGGGATTGTGAATACCCGGAGTGCAAGGGCTTCTTCGGAAGTGCCTTCGGTTCTATTCGAACCCGGAATAGACTTGTATGGTTACATGTCTGACATTACACTTTGAGATATAAAGCTGATTTCTTTCAAATACATTTCTATTTGGTGGCGGAGAATTTATTCTCTTAGCTTAACACCCTTCTCTGAGACGTACGAGCTCAGAGGTTACGTAGTTGAAGGTTATCAGCGATATACTCCCAATTTGGTAATGTGGCATGCTGAGTATTGCTGTGTATTGATCATTTATTGATCATTTGTGATCAAAGCATGGCTTTGTAAAAAAGCGTAGCTTTGCGGATGAGACCTCATCGAGCCTCACAGACCGGAAATGGTCGAAACAAGAATGATGCGGCAAGGTTATAAGGGTCGCTCCCTTTAGGGTATGTCATTTCCTTCTGGAAAAGGGTGGTATCATGGTATGGAGCCCAAATACTTACTCATGTAGACACACTATATTTATTACTATGTGATGTTGGTTATCGAGCGCTTGGATAAAGGTCCCAAAGGACCGGGGGGTGGCATATTCGTGTAGTAGTTACCTGGTGTCAGAGGTAACCCGGCCTTGTGTTGGCAGAGAGCTAGTTAGTTCTCGGGACGTCCCGCCAGAGGCGTACCCATGTGGCATAGGAAGTTCCTTAGCCTGACCATTTGTTGGAAATCCATTTTCCAATACGAACCTTGTAAGGTATTAGTTGTAGAACCTGCCATTTACTTATGGTGGTCACCACTATTTAGATGGTAGTTATAGTAGGCATACAATAATGGTTGTATGTTGGCTAAGATTAATATTGTATTTTCGAAAGGATTTTCACACTATGCACTAGTAATAATATCAAAAGAGTTTGTTTTGCATAGTAAGCATGTTTGACTATCATAAGAAGAAATCTCCTCCAATTCTGCGTTTGCATTGTGTGTGTGGCGGGAGGTCTTATGGTAGTTTCATTTTCCAAAAGCATTGCGGATTTCAATGTTTAAAATTCTTTTGTTGTTTGTTTTAAAGATAAACTATTTTTGTTGCTCACACCAGTCCCATGACTGACCTGGAGGTTATTGTTCTTTTCCTAAACTCTGGGTACCCACAATTTTCCACACAAGCAGTCTAGAGTTGGGTTTCTTTTTCAGATAGTCAGGTTTAGTAGATTATCTGGAGCTAGTTCACTTCATCGGAGTTGATGACTGCACCTGCTTATCTTGGTGCATCGTGTTGGTGTTTCAAGCTTGATGTTGGAGTTGTTGGAGTCATTCTCTTTTGTAGATCATTTGGAGTGATCTCTTCCATTGTTGTTATTTCCGCTGTAGCATTGTATCATATCTCTGATATTGTTGTATATTATTGATATCATTGTTGTATATCATTCTGGATATTGTATTCATTGGAGTTGTATATGATATCATCTATTTCTTTCTTCCACTATGTTGTTATACTTACTGTGTTATAAGCTCCGGCATGGCTCGAATTTCAACGATTGAATCTACGACATTCGAGTACAAGTAAAGTACGGGTGTCGATTTTCGAACGCTGAAATTTGGATCATGACACTACTAGAAAAAGGTTAAATAGCGACAGGGTGGGGCGACGACTTCCGACAGTAATTTTCCGATGGCTTCCGATGGGCCGTCGGCGGCCGTCGGAAGCCGTCGGAAAATCGCGAACATCAGGCTCCAACCGAGCCTCTTCTTCCTCATTTCAGCACACGAAAATATTTTCCCCAAATTCCCAAATTCGCTCCCCAAGCCTCCAATCACTAATTTCGTATTTTTTCATCCTCCCCGGCTTCGTATCAACCTCTCTTGCTTTCTAGCTCAGGTATAATCTCTTATTTTCGCGAAAAATTCAATTTTTACCCTATTTCTAGATTTGCATAAGTTGATAAATTAGGGCTAATTGGTGATTGTAATTGTTTCCAATAGTATTATAATAGTTTCTTGCATTCCATGGTATACCTATTTCATCTTTTATCGTGAAATTGTGAAAAATATGTATAATTTGTGGTTGTTCGTGTATATGTAAATCGTTGTGTATGCCTTGATTCTACGATTGTATATGTGTGTAGCGCTGCTGTCATTGTATTGTGTTAGTTGGAATAAGATAAAATGAATGCACGAGCTAGGAGTATTATATTGTACGTGCACGTATTGACTTATGCAAAAAAAAATGCATGAGTCTAAATTGTAATTGTGCGTATTGAAAAATGAAAAAAATGTTAAACCAGTCTTAAGTTGATGTAATACGTCGAATGAACGTGTTAAATTAAAATATAGTTTTGTAAATGTGAACAGTTAGTAAAATTGTATTTTTTCGTAAAATGCGCACATTTAATTAACTAATGTCCCTTAGAGAGTTTTTGGCCCCGTCTGACGAGTGTTGTACATGATCGTTATATAAATAGTCGTTTTTTTTCAAAAAACGACCATTTATATTCATCTGGTACAATATTTGTTGGATTTGTCCCTGCATTGGACGAGTTATGAACATAGTAAGCATTTACATTTTTTATACTACTTCGTCTCAAACGGTTCATAAAATTTCGGTCTAACTTTTCTTTTTTGTTTCCTACGTACACACATTTGTGTACAATGCAGGGAACAAAAGGGAAATGCTGCCAAAATTTTGTTGAATTGTTTGAGACGAAGTAATATACGAAATGTAAATGCTTACTGTGTTTGTAATGGGAAGTAGGATGCCTGACCGTGGAAAAAAATATTTTTTTGTACAAAATTTTGTATCGATACGTTAAAAATAAAATGTGTCATATTTGAAAATATTTTTTAATTTGTGAAATAGTTCTTTATATTCAAATATTATACGACTATGAAAATAATATTTTTCGAATTTGTATTCTTGAAAATAAATATTAAATTTTGAACATGTGACTCATTTTCTCAAATAGGAAAAATGATCATTGATTAAAATCCGAATCTGATTTTTTTTCAATTGATGTAACTATGTTGAATTCTTGATGTATTATGAAATTGATGTAACTATGAAACCAAATCTGTACGTTTACCATTGTTTACATGTTTTATGTCATTTCCATTTGTCATTTATTTAGCAATTTTATTAAAAATGCAATGTAATCTGCTTATCGTTGGAACATGAGACCCATTATGAATCAGGTATAACACACTTCCATTTCTATTTCCATTTCAGTCATTAATTTAGCAATTTATACCGTTGATGTCATTTACATATGAAATATACTTCATTATCATGTTATTATTCTCTTTTGAAATGATGTGTATATATGTCACAAGATTATTATAATGTCATCTAGAGGACAGAGCTCTTCCCGATCTTTAGGAGGCGATGGCAGTGGTCCATCGCAAGCATCACAGCGTCATATAGTTTCATTAGTACCTAGAGCAGAGGGGTAAGAATTAAATTTTATTCAGCATCTTATTTTATTTTTTTAATATACATACGTACTTATCTGTATCATATTTAAAAACAGGGGGTTCGACCTACTTCCCTCGGAGGTTGTGTTGGACGTTTCAAGAGCTTCTTACCGGAGTAGGATGAGTGCATGTTGGCCGAAGTGGGATAACATCCCTCCCCACATAGTAGAGTGTATTTGGCAGGATGTCCTAGTAAGTATATTTTTCTGTTTTAATTCGTTTTCGTTGTTTTTTTACTGTTTATCGTTTATAGTTTAATATTCTTTTTGCTTTTTATCGTGAAACACAGGCTGAGATAGACATTCAGACAGATGATATGTAGTTGGCACAAGGGTATTGGATGAAGAAGATGCATAAAAACTATAGGGACTCGATATCTGAAATCAAGAAATCAGGTAAGAAACCACGTTGGATGGGGGAGAGCGTATGGCAAGCATGGTTGGGATACTGGGAAATTGACGAGGCGAAGGCAAGTATACTAATTTTTTTTTAAAATTATTTGACTGGTAGTAAATATCAAAAAATACATGATTGATAAATAATGTATCAAATTTTGAATGTATAGGCAGAGTCGGAAAGAAACTCTGCAAACAAAAATAAAAATCCCATCACTCATCGCGGAGGGTCGGAGTCATTTCAGCAGTATCGGAAGGAGTTGGTAAATTTACTGAATGCAAGTTGTAAATAGTTTGTGCTATATAATTTCAAATGTACAATAATTGTATGTACAAATCAATTTCAGAAAACTGAGGCGCATGGTCCCGTGGGCTATATGGACGTGTTTACTCGTACGCATGCTGTCGAGCATGTAAATCCGGACGGGACAGTTTCGTATACATGGCACGACGATAAATCCACCAAGAGCCATGTAAGCATATTTCATTTTAAGCAGTATTAGTAATTGTTCTACTTGTTAAAATATAATGAAAGAAGATATGATGATATTAATTTGTTAATGCAGGAAAAGTTTATGGAGCAGCGCCAGAAACTCCTTGCTGATACGGGTCGAGATCAACTGACGACGGATGAGGAGGATGCTATTTTTCAGTCAGTTATGGATCCATCGGAGCATGGCAGACGATACGGATTTGGAAATCAAGTGGTAAGTAAATAATATACTGGGTATCATATAAGTTTTCAAATTCAGTACATTGGTTTTGAGTCACTTCGTTATGAAAATATAATGCATTACCAAAATATATTAATTCGTTACTTGAATGTCATTTCAAAAATAAAAATAATGAAAAAAACATGTTATTTAATTTAGTTTGCTAGATATATGCATATTTTTAATTTATTCCATACACTTACAGAGATCACACAGCTAAATTAAATATTTATTACAGGCCAGCAGTCAGGGACGGGGTAGGCAGACTAGAGCTCAGATCGATCTAGCAGAGATCGAAGATTTGCGGGCCAGAGTGGTGCAGCTGGCGGAGCAGAACCGTCGGTAGGCCATATAGACCACACAATTGCTAGACTAGCGTATCGCCGAGTACATGCAGCAGTATGGTGGCCGCTTCCTTTCCTCTGCTGGCTCAAGTTCGGGAGGAGATTGATGGCTTTGGTCGGTATGTTTTTTTCTATTTTGTATGATTTATGTACAATGTTATGATACACTTAGCTGTTTTGTTGCATAATTATGTGGATGTTGGGGATGTAGGAATTGATAGAACATTTGGTGTTGTGGATATTATTATGTATTGTACATTAGTTTGGTTAATGGTTATGTGTTTTGACTTAATTTTATGTATTTTTTGTTCGGTGAATTGTATATAGTTTGGTTTTTGATATTTGGTTGGAATATTATATATTGAATTGTGTATATTGAATTCTGCAGTATTGGTGTGTTTCCTGGAGATTTGACTAGGCAATTAAGTACTCGGCATCTAGGAGCACTCGGCATCCTGAAGTACTCGACATCCAGGAAGTACTCGGCATCCAGGAAGTACTCGGCATCCAGGAGCACTCGGCATCTATGAGCGCTCGGCATCAGAAGACGTTCGGCGTGTACAATTGCTCGGCATGACTGTATTGTTCGTCATAAGCTATCGTTCGGCTTGACCCATCATTCGGCTAAAGACAACGTTCGGCCGGAGCCATCGATCGGCCAGAGACATCAATCGGTTAAGGGCTTCATTCGGCCAAAGGTAGCGTTCGGCCAGATGCTTCGTTCGGCCAGAGACATCGATCGGTTAAGGGCTTCATTCGGCCAAAGGTAGCGTTCGTCCAGATGCTTCGTTCGGCCAGAGACATCGATCGATTAAGGGCTTTATTCGGCCAAAGGTAGCGTTCGGCCAGAGGTACATTCGGCTTTGATTGCTAGTCAACCTACCCTTCCCACACAGCAAGCGCCTCGTTCGGCATGAAGAGAATGGTTCGGCATCCCACATAGCAAGCGCCTCGTTCGGCATGGAGAGAATGGTTCGGCATCCAACCGTTCGGCCTGATGGGTTCGGCACATAGCGACCACTCCATTTGGGCCAAGGTGTTCGGCTGCCAAGCCCACCTGGGGAGTCCAACCCATCTTTGTCTATAAATAGAGGGGCAGGGGCACAGTGAAAAGGGACCTTTTTTCGGGAACACTGGGGAGACTCTGCCATTTTTAGACTCATCTTCTTTACTTAGCAATTCCATTCAAGCATTTGATCTATGAATTGTATTTGTAATCAACCATTAAGAAAATCAATAAAGTCTAACCTCAAAGTGGACGTAGGCAATTACGCTGAACCACTATAAATCCGGTGTTCTTACTTTCTGCATTTAAATTAGCATATTCTTCTTTGTTTAATTTATCTTCATCACTTATATCTCTTCACAATCTTTCTCAACAAGGTTAGTGACCAATTTTGGTGCTAACACTTTGGTGCTTTCACTGAGAATTGAATCTCAAACCTCAAGGATCTGCTTTGAAGCTACTGGGTTGAACAAATCCCCCAGGGAAGATCCGACTCATTGATAGGACGTCCGTTGATTCTACTCAGAGTTCATACTAATAACTCTACAATGTCAAGACCACGTACCTGGTCAGCTTCTCATAATGCGGACGCCCATGAGATTGCTAGCGTGCAACAAGCAGGACCTAGCAATCAGCAAGCGAATCCAGGCGTAGGGACTACCGCCCAGGACCAAATGCCAGTTGTCACCAGGATAGAGTTCAATGACTTGATGAGAGAACTTAGGGAAAGCAGGAGACAACTAGGAGAGCAGATGCAAGCTAACGCCAACCTGATGGCACAACTCACCCAACAGCAGCAACAGAATGCTGGGGGCAATCCCGCTCCTTATTCCTCATTCGACAGCTCAACTTCCTCTGATGAACCTCCCAGGCGTAGACGCCGTAAGACTGAGACTGCTCAAGCAGGCACTGTTATTCGAACAGCTGGAGACCGTGACCAAGTCGGAGTCGGGAACTTAGGAGCTGGAGTGCAGATGGAGACTGGAGGCCCAGACAATCAAAACGTTCACGATGTCGAACCTCAAGATGCACATTTGGCAGATCGCCAGGAGAGGAGGCATCAGCCTGGACAGTCACGTAGAACAGACTCTAACCTTCCACCTTCTATACAAACACCAGACCTGACAGCCATGATCAGGCAATTAATGAAAGAGAATCAAGGCTTATCAAATGACGATTGGGGAGTTTCAAGAAGTCATACTCCATTCACAGACATTGTCCTACAAGAAGCATATCCTAGAAAGTTTAGTATGCCAACTATCCCTGCTTATGAGGGAAAGACTGATCCTAGACAGCATGTCATGAGGTATGAGTGGATGATGGACTCAGCTAGAGCAAATGATGCAACCAAGTGTAGATGCTTCCCAATTACTCTATCTGGGATCGCTACGATGTGGTTCACCGACTTCCTCCGCGGTCCGTATCCAGTTTTGAGGAGTTGGCGAAGAAGTTTATTGAGCAGTTCAGGATACACACTACTCGTCCAAAGGACGTGATGTCTCTGCCAAGTGCAATCCAAAATCCTGGGGAGTCATTGAAGGAATATTTACAAAGATTCCATGTTGCGGGGACTGAAGTCAGTAATCCCAATGATCATGCAATTCTAATGGCCGTGATGCGAGGTATGGATCTGGATTCTGAACTTGGAGACTAGTTGGCAGGAAAACCTCCGACTATGCTAGAGCGTTTTTACTCAAAGGCACACCAGTTCATAAGAAGAGAGGAAGCTAGGTGGGTAAGGCGAGATAAGGCACCAGGACCTATCCAGAAGTCCGTGAAAAGCAACATTGCTGTGAAGCAGTCCGGAGACAACTCGGGAAAGGTCCAAGTCAATGTCCAAAACAAGCCTGGGCAGCCTAAGGAGTCCGGAGGAAGAAACCAAGGGAAGAAAAGAGAAGCAGGGAAGTGGAAACTGAGAATTCCAAGCTACAACGAGTATACCCCGCTGAATGCGTCTCTTGAGAACATTTACCTATCAACCTGCAATACCTTTCAGTACAGAAAGCCACGTCCAAAAGAGTCAACCGAGGAACAGAAGCGGACCGGGAAATATTGCCGCTTCCATGAGACTTATGGACACAATACGGAAGAGTGCAGACACCTACACGACGCTATAGAGAAGTTGATCAGGTAGAAAAAGAGTCAGGAAGGAGGACAGGGAACGTCCAACCCAGGTCGTGCTCCAGCTCCGCGTCATCCCGATGAACCTGCTCGGACTGTGGGTAGACTAGTCATAAACACGATCATCGGCGGGCCTCACCCCCGAAGATAAGAATTGGCAGGAGATGGAGCGGTATGCTAGTGCCCTGAAGCATGCAGATTTCGAATGTTGTTCGAACATGGAGGATGGGACCCCTGCTAAGCAGCAGCGCGTAATGACAGACGATATAGTGTTCAGAAACAAAGATGCTGACCAAGTGGAGGCTCCAACCATCGACCCGATGGTCATATCTGTAATGATTGGATCGGCGTATGTGAAAAGAATTTTGATTGATTGTGGAAGTTCTGTCAACATTATCTTCAAGAAGGCTTATGACCAGATGAAAATGGAAACGAAGGACTTGAAATCGTCCAAAGCTCGCATACATGGCTTTAATGGTGCAGCGACCGATGCAGTGGGGGTTGTTGAGTTACCAGTTGAACTGGGACAAGGCGAACGTCGGAGGGTGCGAATCCTACCCTTCGTAGTTTTGGATGTGGATTCTCCGTATAATGTATTCATGGGCCGACCGGCCCTGGCTGAGTTTAGGGCAGCATTAGCCCCATGGTGCCTAACTTTGAAGTTCCCAACTGACAAAGGAGTAGGTGTTGTTCATGGCGATCAGGTGATTGGTCGTGCATGTTATGTGGCAGAGCTCAGAGAGGCCCATCGGAGGGAGAAAGGAAAGGTTGCGGACAATCTCGTCAGCATCCTTAATAATGATAATTGACAAGTAGTGCCCGAGCCCTGGCTCGGGCATAATTCTCGGATCTTCAGAGACATAGATCCGAGAGATGACGATGAGAAACCCAGGGAAGAAAAGGCAGCGCCGGCTGAATTAACGGTTGACATTTCAGTCAGCCGAGACGACCCATCGCGAGTATTGAAGATCGGGTCATAACTCGGCCCCGCAATGACTGAAGACCTTAGTGATTTCCTCCGGGCAAATCTTGATGTTTTCGCCTGGGTGCATTCTGATATGTGTGGGATTTCTCCCGCCATTACAAGTCATATGTTGAACGTAGACCCGAAATACGTCCCAGTTAAACAAAAGAGGAGAGGAATGGACCCAGAGAGGTCCGCTGCTCTCAGAGAGGAAGTGGACAAACTCAAAGCTAATGGGTTCGTCCGCGCCGCCCTCTACCCTGAATGGGTATCAAATCCTGTGCTGGTGAAAAAGGCGAATGGGAAATAGAGAACTTGCGTAGATTATTCTGACTTGAACAAAGCGTGCCCCAAGGACAGTTTCCCTTTGCCTAGGATTGATCAGTTGGTCGACTCCACTACAGGACACGAGCTGTTATCATTCATGGATGCATACTCAGGTTACAATCAAATCCCGATGCATATTCCGGACCAAGAACACACCAGTTTCATCACAGATGTCGGGCTATATTGCTATGTAGCAATGCCCTTCGGATTGAAAAACGCCGAAGCAACTTATCAACGTTTGGTGAATCGAATGTTCAAAGACCAGCTTGGTAGAACGATGGAAGTCTATGTGGATGACATGCTTGTGTTGCGTCGGGGAAGTTTTTGGGATTCATCATCAATGCTAGGGGAATTGAAGCTAACCCGGAAAAGATTAAAGCTATTTGAGATGTGCAAGTGCCCAGAACTATAAAACAGGTACAGAGCTTGAATGGAAAGGTAGCTGCGCTAAGTCGATTCATATCCAGGGCCACGGACAAGTGCATCCCTTTCTTTGATATAATAAAGAAAGGGAAGAGGAATTTCGAGTGGACATCCGATTGTGAGGAAGCATTCCGGGATTTGGTGAGGCATCTGGAGAGTCCACCAGTGCTGTCAAAACCAGTAGACCATGAGATGTTGTACGTGTACTTGGCCGTATCCCCACATGCTATAAGTGCGGCTTTGGTTCGCGAGGAGGACTGAATCCAAAAGCCGGTGTATTACGTTAGCAAGCGTTTAACGGGGGCAGAAAGAAATTACCCTAAAATCGAGAAATTGGCCTATTGCTTGGTGATTGCATCACGTAAGCTGCGCCCATACTTTCAAGCACACTCAATCAGTGTTTATACCGATCAACCCCTACGGCAGGTACTCCAACGACCAGAAACTTCTGGAAGATTGTTAAAATGGAACATCGAGTTGAGCCAGTTCGATATCGCCTACTTGCCACGAAGAGCCATACAAGGGCAAGCATTAGCAGATTTCATCGCTGAGTTTACTGTACCCGACGAACCAGATAATCACGATGTCATTCCCCCTGTTTGATGGAAATTGTACACCGATGGGGCATCAAACGACCGTTGCTCTGGCGCTGGCGTAGTTCTTGTAACTTCGGAAAATCGATCGGTTTGTTACGCTCTGAAGCTCGATTTCCCGGCTACAAATAACGAAGCAGAATATGAAGCACTGATTGCTGGCTTAAAACTCATTGGAGAACTCGGGGTAAAATCAGTTGAAATCTTTTGTGACTCACAGTTGGTGGTCTACCAAGTGCGAGGAGATTATCAAGCAAAGGGACAGAAGCTTGCTCCGTACCATGTTCTGGTTCAAGAACTGCTGTCAAACCTTGAGCGTTATGATATTTCGCACGTCCCGCGTGAACAGAACAAAGAGCCGACTCATTGGCGAAATTCACAAGCACCGGCGATGCTCAGCAAATGGGATTGTTTCCCGTTGAGGCCTTGCATGCCCCAAGCATAGACGCAATGAAAGTTGATTCCGTGTTGGAAACAGGAATCGAGAGGGAATCATGGATAACCCCATTCAAACTATACCTAACAACCGGGGTTTTACCAGAAAAAAGGAGCGAAAGACGGCAGGTAATTCGAAAGGCCGCGCGATATGTGATGCAGGGTGGACAAATGTATCGAAAGGGTTTCTCGGTCCCCTTATTACGATGCATCGCACATGATGAGACAAAACGGGTCTTGAAGGAGGTACACGAAGGAGAATGTGGTGACCATACTGGGAGGCAAACGCTAGCAAAAAAGATCCTCCGCTATGGATATTACTGGCCGACCGTAAATCGGGACACTGCAGACTACGCAAGGAAATGTGACAAGTGTCAAAGATATGCGAAAATCCCGAGGACTCCGTCAACAGAACTCACACAAATGGTTAGTCCCTGGCCATTTGCAATCTGGGGAATCGACATAATCGGCTCTTTGCCTATATCCAAAGGCGGTGCGAAATATGCGATAGTTGCAGTCGACTGTTTCACAAAATGGGCTGAGGCAGAACCTTTGGCCACAATCACCTCTAAGAAGGTCATTAACTTCGTTGTACGAAACATTATATGCCGCTTTGGCCTCCCTCGCACCATCATTACGGACAACGGGACGCAATTTGAAAGCAGGGAGTTCAAAGAGTTCTGTTTAAAGTATGGCGTTGAGAAGAAGTTCGCCGCCGTTGCGCACCCAAAAGCTAACGGACAAGTCGAGGCCGTTAACAAAATAATCAAGTCCATACTGAAGAAGCGTTTGGAAAAGGTCGGAGGCAAGTGGGTAGATGAGCTCCCGACAGCATTATGGTCTCATAGAACTACCCACAAGTCCGCGACCAACCACACTCCATTCGCCTTGGCATACGGCTCGGAAGCCGTTATACCCGTGGAACTTGAAGTTCCATCGCATCGAGTGACGTATTATGATCCCAAGATGAATCAGGACCTCTTGTTGGAATCGCTGGACTGCATCGATGAAAAACGTGAAGAGACCGAATTAAAGGCGGCAGCACATAGGCACCGAGGCAAGCGTTACTACGACGACAGAGTCCGCCCAAGGATTTTTGATATGGGTGATCTCGTTCTGAAACGAGTCTTCCCGGTACCATCACGTATGAATCCCAACTGGGAAGGTCCGTACGTCATTGAACGGATGCTTGGAGAGGAAACATTCAAGCTAGCGACCGTTGATGGCGCGACACTCCCCCGGGCGTGGAACAGTGAACATTTGCGACATTATTACATTTAGTATGTTTCTTTCCTCTTTTAGGCACAGTTATTTCCTGTATGTTTTCGTTCAGTCGTAACTTAGTTTCTTTTTAGCCATGTAATCGGGCAGTTTAGTTGTTTCGCATTAATAAAGGCTTGAAGCCGTATTTTCCATGAATTACTAATGTTTCTATATCTCATAGTCGGGTGATGAATTACTAGAACTACATTATCCTGTACGATGTACGAACTCATATAAACGATTTCAATCTCCGAGTCCCCAGAGTGTGGACCGGAGTACTCTAAGTCCCCGGAGCGCGGACTAGAGTTTAAACAATTTCAATCTCCGAGTCCCCTGAGTGCGGATCGGAGTACTCTAAGTCCCCAGAGCGTGGACTAGAGTATAAACGATTTCAAACTCCGAGTCCCCAGAGTGCGGACCGGAATACTCTAAGTCCCCGGAGCGTGGACTAGAGTATAAACGATTTCAAACTCCGAGTCCCCAGAGTGCGGACCGGAATAGTCTAAGTCCCCGGAGCGTGGACTAGAGTATAAACGATTTCAAACTCCGAGTCCCCAGAGTGCGAACCGGAATACTCTAAGTCCCCGGAGCATGGACTAGAGTATAAACGATTTCAAACTCCGAGTCCCCAGAGTGCGGACCGGAATACTCTAAGTCCCTGAAGCGTGGACTAGAGTATAAACAATTTCAATCTCCGAGTCCCCAGAGTGCGGACCGGAGTACTCTAAGTCCCCGGAGCGCGGACTAGAGTATAAACGATTTCAATCTTCGAGTCCCTAGAGTGCGGACCGGAGTACTCTAAGTCCCCGGAGCGTGGACTAGAGTATAAACGATTTCAATCTCTGAGTCCCCAGAGTGCGGACCAGAGTACTCTAAGTCCCCAGAGCACGGACTAGAGTTTAAACGATTTCAATCCCCGAGTCCCCAG
Source organism: Allium fistulosum (assembly GCA_030737815.1). NCBI lineage: Eukaryota > Viridiplantae > Streptophyta > Magnoliopsida > Asparagales > Amaryllidaceae > Allium > Allium fistulosum. Next base: position 404,015,425 of record CM060908.1, on the reverse strand, counting down.
AGTGCGAGCCGGAGTACTCTAAGGCCCCGGAGCGTGGACTAGAGTTTCAATAATCTTAATCCTCGAATCCCCTGAATGCGGATCAACTTACTATAAGTCCCTGGAACGCGAATTTAGAAAAAAATTCTAAGTACTCAAGAAATGTAGAACAAGAAGTATGCCACTCCGAAGAATCGTTCAAACGACTAAGGAACTAAACTTAATTTAATAGTCCAGAATGAGGTTACACAGTTATCCCTCCAAAACTTGGAGTCAAGAACCTACCTATACAAACTACGGAGACAAAAGATAAAAGTAGTTACAAGACTTAAGCAAAAAACTCGTTGAACGAGTATAGCGATTATTTCTTCGGTTTGTTTTTCTTGTCTTCTTTTGTTTTTTCCGATGACTCCTCTCCCTCACGCTTCTTCTTGGATTTCTTGCTTGCTAAAGAAGCGGAGTCAGGAGTAGGAGAAGGAACATCCAGCGGTTTGGACCTGCCTGGGAGAATGATCTTCAAAGGTCTGTTCCGCGGGTCGATGAGTTCCAGTATTTCAGGCTCAACTTTGACCTCGACTTTTTTCTTCTCCTCTTCAGCGAGACGCTCTTTCATGCTTATCTTCGAAGTATGTTCAGAGGCACCAGTGATTTCGATTTCATCGCTCCCTTCGGTGGGAGATGAGGTGTCAAGCTTATCATCATCTAGCGCCCCGATCACTTGAGCGTCAGGGCCAGGAGTTACTCCCGCATGAGCAACATCGCTTGTTTTCTCTGCCTCCTCCTTGGCGTCATCGTTCCTCGGAGTTGGCTCAGGGTCAGAGCAGCCTGCATGAAAACATAAAGAATGAACATTAGGACGAATAACCGCTGCTGGAAAGTGACAGATATTTTAACTTCTAAAAAAAGAAGAGTTCCCTACTGGGTTCTGGCTGGCTATCAGTTGCGCGTGGAGTTTCACCCTCCAGAATAGGAGATAGCACATGAATGCCGAGCCCGGGATCTTCAGGATCGTGGCCGGCATGCTGCTCGAATGGGTCAAGTGTCGACCGACCGGCCGGCCGGTTGAGCAGTGGGAGGAGCAGCAATATAAGGAGCCATAGTCTTAGCCCCAGATGGACCAGCTTCATCATTTTTCTCTGTTGGTAGGGGAGAGCCTTTGCTATAAAGCACCAAAGCTGCGGATAAGTTCGCTGGCTCGTTCCCTCTAAGAAATTCCTTCACCAGGGCATCCTCATCGACTTCTTCAGAGCCCGACTCAATTTTCCTAATCTTCACTAAAGTTTCCCAGGCCTCAGCTAAGGATTCAAGATAGCCCTCGCCCAAGAACGTCAAGTCGCGATGCATAAGGATGCGGGCGCCATACTCAGCAATCAACGGGTCAAACATGCACTTGACCTCTTCCCTGCCGGCCTCTGCGGCCGCCGCGAGGCGAGAGTCAATCTCCTCCGAATCTTTTCTTTTGCCCTCCTCACGGGCTTCGTCTTTCATTTTTTCAACTCCAGGGAGTTCATCATCAAGTTTCATTTTCAAGAGCCGTGTAGCAACAATTTCATCACAATATCGTTGTGACTCTTCTTGAGTAGCTACTTTGTCCTCTTTCTCCTTAGAGAGTAATTCTTTCAACTCTTTGACTTGTATGGCCAGCGCGTCCCTTTCTTTTTGGATAGAATATTTTTCTAAGGCAAGGGCTCCGCTGCGCTGGACCGCTTCATCGAGTTCCTTCTTATGGGTCATCTCCAAACGAGTGACGGCCTCGACAGTATCTTTTGCACTTTGCTCCGCGGGTTCAAGCTTTGACTTATACGAAGCGAGCTCTTCATCTTGATGCTTGATGATGTTCTTGTCACAGCCATCTTCCAGTTTCAAACGATCAATTTCATATTATCGCTCAACAGATACCTCCGAGATTTTTTCGACCAAGTGTACAACCGTGCCATGTTGAACATAGACGTCGTTGTTACAGGCAATGGCACTCTGCTTCACGTGCCCAGGGATATGATGAATAGCTGGGAGGAATTTCAGACCATCAAAGCAGATTTTTGGGAATTTGGCCTTAAGATCGACCATCTTCTCTGCTACAGTTGGGTCAACCGCGGGAGTAGGGGGAGGAGGCTTTGAAAGTTCTGCTCTTTTTCGATGTTCCCGAGTTTGCCTTGTACTCAATGAACTAGAGTGTTGTTCTCGGAAAACATCGGGTTGGGACCCCTTCTGTGAAGGCTTCTCTCTATCCGGCTTAGTTTGAGGAAGAGGATCACGGGACTGTGAAGATTGGGAATAAGCCTTCTTTCGATAAGACGAATCGCGAGGACGGTTGTCTCGATCCTCGTAATCATCTCTGTCCCTGCGTCTGCCCGAACCTGAATCCCGTCCGGGATGATGAAATATGGAAGAGCCGTGAAGGCGATCGAGTCCGTGGGAGCGCCCCATGTCACCTACAAAGAATAAAAATAACAACGAGTTAAGAAAAATCCAGGTAATAAGGAAAAACTTGAAGCGTATGATGAAGTGCGTATGTGCGTGTGTGTCCTAGTGTTCCCCCCGACGGACCGGTTCCTTTATCTTTACTGATCGGAGTATTGTCTCCCTGGGCTGGGAGATGAACTCCCGCGTTGCCTCTAGCGGGCGAAGGAAACTTGAAGACTTCAGGATTGTCAAAACCATAATTAAGTATATCGTCGGGGATGGAAAGATTCGACAGACCCCTTAGAGAACTTTCCATATGCTGCAAGGAAGCCTCTTTCTCTGACGGGATGAATGTAACTTTTGAAGTTCCGCCAACTTTCTCCTTCAGTATCTTGTATTTCAACTTCTTCTTTCCCTTCGAATGGGAGGATGACGTTTCAATGTCGTGTACTTCGACCGCCGGATTCCAAGCGGGACCCACATTCTCGCCTTGAGTCTCAGGAGCTTCATCCTCCTTGTGCTCACCCTCTTCATGCGCATCGGGAGTATGGCGTGACGATGATCCAGCTTGTTTTTTCCCTTTACCGGATGCTGGCTTGGGAATGGAAACGCCCTCCGGAAGGCTAATCCGGCGACCTGGGGCTAGCAAATCGAACCTTGACAATGATTCATTTGAAATGATGGTTCGGATGTCCCAATCCTCGGCAGGAAGAGCCCTAATGGCCTCGACGGCCTCAGAATATCCTCGGCCCTCAGGACGCGGGTTAATACCTGAAAAGATGAAACAAGGAGTTAGAAAAAGCATAGCTCTGATCGAGCACAAAGGATGACTCAGGGAAGAAACTTACTGCCTTCGACCCATCTCCTCGCGAAACCAGGAGGGCAACGCACATAGAACCATTCCTGTTTGTACAGGGCAAATTTGCTACATGCTCCGGTTAAGATCTGGCATTTGTGGTACGGCTCGAGGAACATGAAGGAGGGGCTATCTTTCCGCTTCTTGATCATGTAAATATATCTGATGTCGCCAGAAGTTGGAGGCCTAAAGAAGACGGCCATGAAGAGTAGGTAGGTCCCGCATATAAACGCGTGACCGTTTGGATGCAGTTGCGATGGGGCAATGTCTATGTACTGCAACACGTCCTGAAGAAATAAATTGAATGGAGTCACGCTACCCATCCAACACATGAACTTATTGCTGGCGGTATACCCGACTAGGGGCAGGTGAGGACGATCGTGTCATGACGGGACCAACACATCGGCGAAGGGGATCCCATGGATGGAGCATATTCGCCAAAGTGCGACTTCATTAATCTTCGAAGCATGTGAGTCGATCGGATTGTCTAAGAGAATTGTCGCCTCCAGGGCATCAGGAGCTAAGTTATGGGCAGGGGAAGTCGACGGATTTGAAGTATCATCGATTTCCTGCCTTGATGATGGCCCAGGCCTATCAGATATAGTGGCGGAGCTAGATTTTTTAGACATCCCTAATAAATAATGAATCTGTCTAAGCGCCTGTGAAAACTATACTTGAAAAACGTTGAATGTTAGAATTAACAATACGAGTATCCCCCCCACGTGGAGTGTAAACTAGTGCAAGCAGTCGTGTGTAAGCATTGAGAATCTAAAGGTTACAAAGATACGAAAGTGAGCTTCGAATCGTCGCCTTCGAAGACCGTCATCGCTGACCGTCTCAAAAAGCCTGCCTTGTGGTGGTTACAATTCTAGATTCAGAATACGTATAGTTAATAAGTGTTCGGCCTAATTCCTGTTCGGTGAAAGGTATCATTCGGCACGTACGGCTAAGTTTTGTCCGGCCAAAGTGGTTTTCAACATTCACAATCGTTCGGTGAATTGTGGTTCGGCATTTATGTTGTTCGGCACCTACAATTGTTCGGCACTTATAATTGTTCAGCATTTGTATTGTTCGGCCTAGGTTTGGTTCGACATTTGTATTTATTCGGCCTAGGTTTGGTTCGGCATTTGAATTGTTCGGCCTAAGTGTAGTTCCGCATTTATGTTTGTTCGGCCTAAGTTTGGTTCGGCATTTATGTTCAGTTCGGCCTAAGTGTGGTTCGACATTTATGTTCATTCGGCTTAAGTATAATACGGTGTTTGTGACTGCTCGGCAAAGCATCGTTCGGCCAAAATCTTGTTCGGCCGAGACAATGCTCGACACACCCCCCTTAACAGCGACCTCATTCCCTTCTTCTTCCTCCATCCACGCCGGACTACGAGGGCAGATCGTTCGGCAAGTCGTGCCAGACCTTACCATTCGACGCCCCTAACCATCTCCTACTTCTCCTATGCTCTTTCTTCCTCCAATCTCATTCGGCGCAAGAGATTTATGCCGAACCACAATACGTCTACCAACAGCTTCCTCGAAAGCTCGTCTCTACTCACTCTTCCTTCCACCCACATCGCGTGACTCTGGCAACTTTATAAGATACTTTAGTCAAGGCTTGGCTTACCCCATCAATTAGGGAGTTCGAGCGTAAAGACTATGTTCAGATGGAAGAATCGGTACCTAGTTGGTAGGTTGAAGACTTGGAAGAAATCGACGAGTCGTTGGAGAATGTTAACTGGGAGCTTCGGCAGGTGCAAGGCAGTGGTGTTGGAAGCGTGAAAAGGGAAGAAGGAAGAAGGTGCCGGCTTTTATAGGGAAAAAGAAGAAGTCGAAAAGGCTACATCCATTGGAACCGGTCAAAGTCACAGCGTTCGGTATCGGCATATAGTGACGCTCGGCACTTGAGGAGCGCTCGGTTTCGAATGCCTCGTTCGGCATTTATACCACGCTGGGCACACGCCTCAACCGCTGATATTTTCAAGAAGGCATCCCCACTGGGGCTTAGTCAAGAATTTGAAACAAAACATGGAGGATACGTAATTCAAAGCCTATCACGATTCAGTCACGTAATACACTTTGGGGGGCAAGTGTTTCCTGGAGATTTGACCAGGCAATTAAGTACTTGGCATCTAGGAGCACTCGGCATCCTGAAGTACCCGGCATCCAGGAAGTACTCGGCGTCCAGGAAGTACTCGGCATCCAGGAGCACTCGGCATCTATGAGCGCTCGGCATCAGAAGACGTTCGGCGTGTACAATTGCTCGGCATGACTGTATTGTTCGTCATAAGCTATCGTTCGGCCTGACCCATCGTTCGGCTAAAGACAATGTTCAGCCGGAGCCATCGATCGGCCAGAGACATCAATCGGTTAAGGGCTTCATTCGGCCAAAGGTAGCGTTCGGCCAGATGCTTCGTTCGGCCAGAGACATCGATCAGTTAAGGGCTTCATTCGGCCAAAGGTAGCGTTCGTCCAGATGCTTCGTTCGGCCAGAGACATCGATCGGTTAAGGGCTTCATTCGGCCAAAGGTAGCGTTCGGCCAGATGCTTCGTTTGGCCAGAGGTACGTTTGGCTTCAATTGCTAGTCAAACTACCCTTCCCACACAACAAGCGCCTCGTTCAGGATGAAGAGAATGGTTCGGCATCCTACATAGAAAGCGCCTCGTTCGGCATGGAGAGAATGGTTCTGCATCCAACCGTTCAGCCTGATGGGTTCGGCACATAGCGACCACTCCATTTGGGCCAAGGTGTTTGGCTGCCAAGCCCACCTGGGGAGTCCAACCCATCTTTGTCTATAAATAGAGGGGCAAGGGCACAGTGAAAAGGGATCTTTTTTCGGGAACACTGGGGAGACTCTTCCATTTTTCAGACTCATCTTCTTTACTTAGCAATTCCATTCAAGCATTTGATCTACGAATTGTATTTGTAATCAACCATTAAGAAGATCAATAAAGTTTAGCCTCAAAGTGGACGTAGGCAATTACGCTGAACCATTATAAATCCGGTGTTCTTACTTTCTGCATTTAAATTAGCATATTCTTCTTTGTTTAATTTATCTTCATCACTTATATCTCTTCACAATCTTTCTCAACAAGGTTAGTGACCAATTTTGGTGCTAACGTGGTGGAATAGTGTTTGTTTGGGAAATGTAGATGGAAGGATATATTGCAACAGAAATATAGAAAAAATTTAGCAGATTTCCGACGGCAGCCGACGGCTTTCAGGATATATTTTTCCGGCGGCTTCCGACAGCTTTTAGACCATTCTTTCTGACGGTTTCCGACGGCTTCCGAAAAGTGTCGGAAACCGACGGAAGCCGTCGGAATCCCATACGGCGAACTGTGTCGAAAGCCGTCGGAATTACTTCATCCTGACGCCTTATTTTCCGACGGCTTTTTTCGACGGCTTCCGACGGCCGCCGACGGTTTTCAGCCGTCGGAAAATGTCTTCTTCCTTATGGTGTAAAATTATCGAAAACATCTATTTTGATATAAGGAATGACCCATTTTTGTTTCGGGGTCAGAACGGGCTTTTTGGATCGCGTAGTCGTTTCGATCCAACCCTACATATATATATATATAGGCTGTTATAAACCCTAGTTGTTTCTCATATTATTATTTATGTACGTACATCTTCTTCCTCCTTCTCAAACCTAATTCCCAAATTCCAAATCTAATTTCAAAAAAAAAACTGAAAAAAATATGCTCCAGGTTTACTTCGAGTTGGGAAGAGGTTTACATCGAGTTTCAGAGGAGAAAACACTGCGGCGACTTGGGGTCAGAGAGAGTTTGAGGCCAAACAAGGCGGATCTGGGCGCTCTTCGAGTTCCAGAGGCGAAAACCCGGGAGTGAATTCGGGTCAGGAGCCAAATGACCCGGGTCTCGGGTCATTTTGGCAGAAACTCAGAGCAAGCACCGGGTAATTGAGGCGGCGACTCGAAATAAGACCCGGAGTCGAAATTTTCCAATCTTCTAACGTTAATAACTTTTGCATACGAGCTCGGATTCACATGCGGTTTTCTCCATTAGGATCGTATCGGAATTCCAGATATTATAGAGCTAGTTTGGTTGAATTCTGAGACTGTTGAATTTTGGGCCTTATTTTGGATTTCAAGTCAATTTGAAATCAAAGGTGGGTGTTTTAACCCACTCACAATTACTAAACTATCTTATGTTAGTTAAATTTAATTTATGATACACTACGCCATAAATGACCTTCTGCAACATTTTTGCAAGGTGTTGCCAGCTAAAATGTTGCGATAGCTATAGAATTTTGGTCCTACTGCAACGTTGTATTTTTGGTGTTACCTTAGCCATAGAAATGTGTTGCTCTAGCTAAACAAGTGTAACACGATGCAACATTTTTATATAGTGTTGCCATAGATGTTTTCAGATTAAAAAATTTAAAAAAAAAATTACACCTCAGCGATCCACACCACCATTTAAAACAAAATCTCAACCGTCGATTCACACCATCGATCCACACCTTACCAATTTCTATTTCCCGCTTTACTTTTCACTCATCCGCTTTCGTTTCTCACCCCCAATTTTCCAATCCCTAATTTTTATTCCGCTCCTCCTTGTTTCTTCGATCTGGAGAATAACTGGCTTTGCTTTTATCCCTTGTCGGCCATATCAATTTCCGTTATTTTCTTTCGCCTCGCGTCAGTTTTCCTCACTACTTCCGGATTTGCGATTTTGTTCAGGTTTTTGGCGATTCTGGTGATTCGAGGTAAGGTTGTGGGATTGCGATGGTTCAGGGAGTTGCTGATTTGGTCGCAATTTCGTGGTTGGGGCCTGATGTCAGAGTGGCAGGGGGTATTCGAATTGGTTTCGGTGAAAACTAGGGCACGCGATTCTAATTGCTTTGATGCTCTGATTGATCGAATCTAGTGTGAGAAATGTTCCTGGTAGCTTGCTCCTTCGTTCTCCTTGATTGATTGCTCGAATTGCTTTGACTTCGTCGTCGGGTGCGATGTGATATTATTTGGTATGTTTTCTGCCTTCAGGTTTACTTGAATATTCTTGATATTGGTTACACTCGCACGCTTTTGCCGATGATGAATTGGGATTTATTTATAAGCTTTATTTCCTATAATCTCGAGTTTAATCTTTCTGTTGGACTTTGAGAAATCTGGTATGTTGGATTGCAATGATGAATACAAACATATGTGTGTTGAGCTTTGTTGGTTTTGCTTGGTCTGGACTGAATTGGTACCATGCTAACCTTGTTCTTTAACATGAACTGATGCTCCAAGTCCTCTGTATATCATGTTACTACCTAGGTTTCTCTTGTACATGCCTGATGCATTCACTGTTTTTGCTTGATGGGCTGCCTATGTGTACTGCTGTGTTTCTTGCAATGGCTTGTCTATATTTTGCTGAACCTGGTTCTTGTTTGTTTTGTTGGTTGCTTGGCCCTGAGTTGAATCCAGTCGATGACTCGAGTTTGACCTTGTGCCGTGTCCGTTTTTTTGGCTTGTCTACATATCTGGCTGCACTTGAGTATGAACTTGCACTTGAGTAGTTGCACTTGAGTAGTTGCACTTGAGTAGTTTCTTGTACCAAGCCTTATGATGCATGTATGTTCATCCATGTACATGCATTTCTTGGTCATGTTATGTTGCTTGCTGTGTTGAGTACTACTTTGTGCACTTGGCTTCTCCTTTGTGCATTTTTGCCTGAACTGTTGCTTGCTGTCTTCCATACTGCCTTGTATCCATGTGTTGCATTCATGTTTGGCTTATGCACTTATGAAAAGAAACAACCCAAATACCTGAGGCAAATAATATAACAAAAACATTTTCATTTTCTGTTCGAGTTAAATATTATTTTCCAGATTACTACTTTTGAATTATATGTGACAGGTATTGAAGACTGGACAGCTGGATATAAGCTTGAAGACAGAGTCAAATCAAATGTGCATGAGCTTGAAGACAGGTTTCAAAGAAGGCTCGATCTTCCGAAATCGGATGAATCGGGCGGTGCCCCGGACCCCCACCGGCGCTGCGCCCGGACCCGCTTCTCGGCTCGCCTTCGGCTCGGCACTCGGCTCGCCTTCGGCTCGGCACTCGGCTCGCCTTCGGCTCGGCATATATTTGTCAGTGTCGGTGTTTGTATAAATTGAAACTGCATATGTAATGAGTGAACTGAGTGATGTAGTGAGGAATATCTGTATATGTGAATATCAGTGTTATATATCATTGAATTGTAAAATAGTGGAGTTTGGAATTTGTACTATTTCAAATGTTGAAATAAAATATTTATTTAAATAAATTACTGTTTAAATATCAAATTCTGTGCAATAGCATTTTATTAAATAAAATATTTATTTTTATTAAAAAATCAAATATGCTCTACATTGTGGGCCCCACAAATTCAAAAAGTTCATATCTATAGCAACATTTTGGAATGTTGCTATAGATACCTATGGGTGTTGCCATAGACCCAAATAGGGTTCTATTGCAACAATATTACTTATGTTGCCTTAGATAGTCAAAATGTTGCCTTTGAGGTCTAAGGCAACGGCAAAAATTGCATCACCCTAAAAGTGTTGCCATAGACCTATGGCAACATTTTTCGGGCCTGAGCCAACATTTTTTTTGTGTTGCAGTAGGCCATTTATGGCGTAGTGATATGGTTTGAAATTAATTGATTGATGTTTGGTATGTTTAAATTGTCGTTCTAGTTAAATTTAACTTTTTTTGCATTTAATTATCGTTTAATTTAATATTGATTTTTAAATTGTCAATTTAATACCTGTATTGATCATCAGTTATCAATTGATGTTTATTAGTTGATTTGGATGATGATTGTGATGGATGTTTGATTTTTGATATTGGATGACTGGATGTTGCATTTTATATTGTTTTAACACTACAAGTTCCCTGTGGGTTGAAATGATACATACCCGAACGATCTGTTGATTAGGGAAAAATCGTTATGGGTTGAAATGACAGACTCGAGCGATTTTATGGATTTTTATTTAATTCGGGATTGCGGTTTGAAATGATATATAACCGCAAAATTTTAAATTGCGAATTGAAATGATAGATATCCGTATCACTTGACCCTAAGGTAGAAAATTATATACGGACACCGGATTGGTTAAATTAAATGATTTTTAATTCCTCAAAATTTGAATTCAGTTAATTGGCATTTTGAAATAGAAACCGATTTATATAAACTGAATTATTTTCGATAATCCAAGTGTTAATGTTGAAAGTGGAATTGATATAATGATTTGTTCAAAGGATTTAAATTTGAAGTTCAAAGTTGAAGTGTCAAATATAAATAAATTTATCGGAATTGAGTTACTGAAAATGTTTGGATATAACTTTGAAATTTATTTTAAACTAATTTAAACTATTTTAATTAATTTAAACTATTTTCATCAATTTAAAACTATTTAATTCATTTCAATCTATTATAACCTATTTAATCAAATTTAATCTATTTTACCTATTTTAAACTAATTTAATTTTTTTAATCTATTTTAATCTATTTAATATAATTTAAATCTATCTAATCTATTTTAAATTTATTTAATCTGTTTAAAACTACTTAATACAATTTGAATCTATTTAACTTATATTTAATCTATTTAAATCATTTTTAGATCTAATAAAATCTATATTTAATCTATTAAAATCATAAAATCTAATTTAATCAAATTTAAATCAATTTAAACTATTTTACTATTTTAAAACTATTTAATCTATTTTAAATTATTTTCAACCTATTAAAACTATTTATGACTACCTAAACTATTTTCTAGAATTTCGGATTGTGTAAAGTTGAAGTATTTATTTTTAAATCCTTCATGATGATACAACCTAAGTTGGAGTTTGGCATTGATACCTTTTGTAAAATTACATATTTGAGTGAATAAGATGATTTTGAAATGAAGAATCAATTAACATAACTTATCAATGATTTGAAAGTGAATATGATTGGAAGTGAATATCATTTTGAAAGTGAATATAGTTTGAAAGTGAATATGATTTCGAAAGAGGTATGATTTGAAATTGAATATGATATTTTGATATAAATTGTGAATTGACCTTTTTGAAATGTAAAAAACCATCTGGTGTGAAAGGAATTACCCGACTCATGATTTGGAGTTAGCGGCGATTGTTTTTGCTCTGAAGATGTGGAGACATTATCTATTGGGAGTTCGATTCGAGTTGTTTACAGATCATAAGTCGTTGAAGTATCTTTTCTCCCAAAAGGATTTGAATCTTCGGCAGCAACGATGGCTAGAGTTTTTGGCATCATATGATTTTGGTATAGCCTATACTCCGGGAAAGGGTAACGCAGTGGCAGATGCGTTAAGTCGAAGACATGCAAGATTGGGAGCCATGTTTTCAGAATGGAAGAATCTTGAGTATTTAGCAGGATTTGACTTCACCAGATGTGAATTGGAACCTGAGATGTTGGCAAACTTATCGATAAGACCGACTCTTGTGGTAAGAATTGGCGAGAGTCAAAAGCGAGACGATAGGCTCGTCAAGATTATCCGTGACTTGGAATCTGGATTGGACCCAGAAAAGGATAAAGGATTCGAGGTCGATCGAGAAGGTTGGCTTCGGAAGCAAGGACGACTAGTTGTTCCCGATATAGATGAATTGAGAAATGAAGTTCTAAAGGAAAGTCATCACTCGAAGTTGACAATTCATCCAGGTGGAAATAAGATGTATCGGGATATGAAGAGAACCTATTACTGGGAAGGTATGAAGAAGGATGTTGCAAATTTTATTTCCAAATGCATGAACTGCCAGTTGGTAAAAGCCGAACAGAAGAAGCCAAGTGGATTGCTTCAGCCATTAGATGTTCCTATATGGAAGTGGGAGCAAATATCGATGGATTTTATCGATGGACTACCTAGAACCAGAGCAGGAAATGAAGGGATTTGGGTCATCGTGGATCTTTTGACTAAGAGTGCAAGATTCATTCATGTTCGATCAACCAGGACTGCATCAAAGTTGGCTGAGCTGTATGTTAAGTGGATAGTTTGATTTCATGGTATTCTGAAAAGTATAGTGAGCGATCGAGACCCATTATTCACTAGTGGATTTTGGAAGAGCTTCCAGGAAGTTTTGGGAACTGAACTGTGTTTGAGTACAGCTTATCACCCCCAAACAGATGGTCAGACCGAGAGAGTCAATCGAGTTTTGGAAGATCTCCTTAGAGCTTGTGTTTTAGATTTCGGAGGATCATGGGAAGATCGCCTTCATTTGGTAGAATTTTCGTATAATAACAGTTACCAGTCAAGCATTGGTATGGCACCGTATGAAGCATTGTATGGAAGACCGTGTAACTCTCCGACATGTTGGTTAGAAACAGGAGAAAAGCTGATACTTGGGCCAGAAATGATTCGACAGACTTCGGATTGCATAGAGATCATTCGGCAACGAATGAAGGCAGCCCAAGACCGACAGAAAAGTTATGCTGATAAGCGTCATAAGGAATTGGAATTCGACGTAGGTGATATGGTTTTTGTGAAGATTTCTCCACTGAAGAATGTTATTCGATTCGGGAAGAAAGGAAAATTGACTCCGAGATTTGTTGGACCATTCCCGATCATCGAGTGAATTGGAAAGCTCGCCTATAAATTGGAGTTACCAAAAAAGATGTCGGGTGTGCACAACGTTTTTCACATATCATATCTACGGAAGTATTTGCACGACTCGAATACAGTAGTTTCTGCTGATAGCTGTGAAGATTTTGAAGTTGACCTAGTCGATAAGAGACCTCGTAAACCGCTTCGTATTGTGGAAACTGACACGAAACAGCTTAGGAGGAAGGTAGTTAGGTTGCTCAAGATACAATGGAGTGATGATGATAACGACTGTACATGGGAGGTGGAAGAGAGGATGAAGGCAGCTCATCCTGAACTCTTCAAGGTATGGCCATAAGGTGTCGTGTCATCTCACGACATTGTAACTTGTTCTAGTTTTAGAATTCTGCATGCTAGGCTAGAATTGGACGCATGGTTTGTTGATTGCTATGGATGGTTGGCATGCGGAATAGTTTTTTTTATTGCTCTTGTTTGTTTGGAATTTCGAGGGCGAAATTCCTAAGGGAGAGAGAATGTAACGACCCGTAGTTTTATGGATCAAAACATTGTAAAACAGTTGTTATTAGGTCGTAGTGTGGTTAAGTCATTCAGAGCCTAGGTCGTTCGGAGCTTAGTTCGTATAGTAGTTAGGTCATAGACGACTTAAGGTAGTTGACGACTTAGGGGTTTAGACGACCTATAAGGAAGTGAACGACTTAAGGAGGATAGGTCGGCAACGACCTAAGGAAGTTGGTGGTAGTAGTTGGCGACTTAAGGTATTGGTGACTTAAGGATTAGCGGTATAAGAGTTAGCGAGTTAACGACTTAAGAAACTAAGAGGGTTAACGACCTAGGGAGTTTGGGTCGTTCGAATGACTTAAGGAGATAGGTCGTGAGCGACTTAGGAGCGAGCTAAGGTTAGGTCGTAAGTCGCGCACGAGTGTTATGGCTTAGGATGTTGTACCGTTAAGTCTTAGGTCGGAGACAGTTAAGTCGTAGGGTTTTCTTAAGTCGTGGACGAGTTAAGGTGTTAGGTCGTTGAGTTGCTATGGCGTGTTTAGTTAAGTCATAGACGACCTATGTTAGTATGCTGGGTTTAAGGGTTAAGTTGTTAGATCAGAAATGTTGGTAAGTCGCTAAGTCGTGAGGTTGATGAGTCGTCGAGTTGTTAAGTCGTTAAGGCGTATCCCTGTTGAGTCGTTAGGACGCGTAAAGACTTAAGTCGTTGGATCGAGTGTGTTAGGTCGTGACTTCTGTTAAGTCGCATCTTTGTTAGGTCGCGCGTATATGTTAAGTCGCGCAAGTGTTAAGTCATAGGTTTCGATAGGTCGTAAGTCGTGGGGTTTCGTTAAGTCGTGGATGCCTTAAGGGGCGAACGACTTAAGGGATTTCCAGCCTATAAATACGGGGTTTTTCCTCACTTTTTGGGATCCGGATTTTGAAGCGACGAAGTGCTGCTATTTTGAGAGCTCGAGTTCTACACTTCTTCACTTCTTTTCTCCACTTTAATCTTGTGCTTCCTTCCATCCAAATCGAAGATCGAATCGAAGATCCAAGAGCTTAGATTGAAGATCTACATCCATCGAAGAGAGATTTCATCGTTTGAAGCAGAATTTTGGAGAATCGAGTTAGATCCTTCGCTGTCCAGATCTGAAGTGTGTTTCTTTTGAGGTGTTTAGGTGATTCGGTGAGTGGTGGTTATCTCTCACACGGATCCAAAGGAGTATATCGGATTGTTGGCTTGATTTTGTGTTAAGATAGTGATTTCCATGCATTTTCTTAAACCTAAGTATAGATCTATTGTTCATGATGATTTGACATCCATTTTACTACATGTTAACCTATGCAAGTTCATTCATCAAATTGTAGAGATATTGCTCATGATTCATGCTTGTTAGATTTGGACTCTTTATTTACAAGATTGCCATTATTGGTATAATTGTTTATTAGATCCTGTTTGAATGCTTGATTACTTGGATTAATGATTGACTTGATTGATTGTTATAAATTAGTTGAATGATGATTTGATTTGGACAAGGTGGTTGAAGATGATTCAAAAGCTAAGGGAAAGGCTCTTGAATAAGAAAAGCTGCTCGTGGCATATGTGGCGGTTGATGAAGCTCGTATGGATAGATTTGATGATGATGATGAGATGAGGCTTTGCTATGATGAGATGAAGCGAGGCATGATATGAGATAGCCTTGGTTTAATCCAGACGGGATCATTCCAAGCATGTTGATAACTCGGTGAAATGGTTCGGGTTTGAGGATAATGGTTTGCTCGAGAGGCGCTTGAGCTAGTATGGAAATAGTCGTCGAGGAGGATGACTAGAAGGCTGAGGTTTCATCGTTATTGAAGGTTCTAGCAGACTCAAAGCAAGAGTACGCTAGGCAGATTCGATAGTCCCTAAAGACTATGATTGTAGTCGAGTACTCTGGGCAGATTCGATAGTCCTATGCACGGGCTGCGACGACTTACGGAGTTCTGTCTAGAACCGGGGTTGCCATTAACCCTTGACGGACGGCTGAAAGAATGTGCCGGTCATTCAATTAACGGTGGTATCGAAGCAATGATAATAGTGATAGCCAGAGTCATGGATGTTTGGCTGTATCGTCATTCGGTCTCAAGAGCGGTATTTTCTGGGTGCTTATCTGATCTTGGTTTAGGCCTTGGGGGTTTGTACTTGGAAAACATCGACCTTGACTCGAATGATAATTGCTTTACTTTAATTGTCTGATTGCTATGTTTACTTCTGCTTAGTGTATCTGGAGGCTATCACTGTAGAAAGAGGTGGAGTGGGAGGGTTGGATTCCTATTCCTTTTTCCTTTATGCTCTTTTGGTATGTTGTTAGTTAATTTACCGCTCACTAAGACTGTTGTCTGACTCAAGGCTTTATGTTTAATTCTTATTGCCTTGGGCTGTTCATCCGTTTTGGGATGGGCAGACTAGGTAGCAGGTGACAGGTGCTGTTCTTAGTTTCCAACGATGCTGATGACGAAGACGAGCTGGAGGCTTGCATATTATTTTCTCATTATATGTATTGGATGTTCCACTGCTTGAATAATCCTCTAAGTGATATGTAGTGAGGCTTGATGTATTGACTATTCAGATGTTTGTATTCAACTATTATGAAGCTTAATTGATGAGATTCTATCTTGTGAAGCTTCACTATATATATATTCTCTATTGTATTTTATCCATGCGCTGTGAGTAATACGATAGATTCTGCTATTTCAACTTTACCTTGACAATCGTCCATGACTGCCTGGCACACTTTACAGCGCACTATTTCTAGGTTTAGTGCAGGGGTCATGGGCGGTCGTCACATTTAGTATCAGAGCTTTGGTTAATCGATTTTAGCCAACGCTCGCTGACGTAACTACGTATGAGAGACGTAATTGTATTTTGATGGATGATTACTATATATAATATAGTAGCTTAGAAATATTTGAGTCCTTTATGCAGTTGTTTCTCAAGGAATGCTGATCATTTCTTTTATAGATATTAAGAATGAGTCGAAGAGGGAGACCAGCTGCTAGGGAAGGCCGTGCTGCTGAGGGGGCTGCTGATTATGTTGCTATGTTCGAGGCTATGATGACTTCGATCATGAGAAGGATGCCAGCTCCGGGGCCATCAGTAGATGTTGGAATTCAAGTCCAAACTCCAAAACCGGTGGATTTTGCTAAGCTGTGTAAAGATTATACTACTCTTGGAGGAAAGGTTTTCTTGGGAACAAAGTCAACTATTGAAGTCCAGAGGTGGATAGATGCTTGTAGAAGGATCTTTGGTGATTTGGGAATCGAGGATGCAACCAAAAGGAAGCTAGCATCAAGACAGATTCAAGGGAGAGCTTCTGATTGGTGGAACTCTATCACCATTGATACTCCGGAGGAAGAAATTACTTGGGTGCAATTCCAAGACAGATTTGAAGCTAAGTTCATTTCTACGGCTCAGAAATCTGTTCTGTTCAAGAAGTTTGTGGAGCTCAAGCAAGATGGAAGACCAGTTCTAGAGTATGTTTCTAAGTTTGAAGCTTTGTCCAAGTATGCCCGGTCATATATTGAATCTCCTTATCAGAAGAACGAGAAGTTTGTGACAGGCTTGGACAGTTATCTTGGGAGGCAGTTGGTGGATCATCTGGACGATCCATTTGAGAAGCTTGTAGAGAAAGCTCTCAGGCATGAGAATCTGTTTCCTAAAGAAGAATTTGTTGTTGCTGTGACCAAGGAAGAGTCTAAACCACAGCAGGGTGGAAACAAGAAGAGGAAGCAGCAGCAGCAGAAGGGTAAGGATAGCCAGAAGAAGCCGAAGGGCGAAGTGACCTGCTATAATTGTCAGCAGAAGGGCCATTTCTCCAGAGATTGCAAGAATTCAAAGGTGCCGGTGAAGTGCCACAACTGTGACAAGCCGGGGCATATTAAGAAGAATTGTCCAGAACCACGAAAGGACAAGCAGATTGTGCAAGCTTATGCTTTGGGGGCTGTTCCATCATCTTCAAAAGCTCCTACCGTTGAAGAGAAAGGAAAGAGTGTGGTGGTTCAAGGTACTCTTTCCATATGTGGTGTTCCAGTTAGAGTGTTATTTGATACTGGGGCGTCGCATTCTTTTGTTTGTAATGAAATTATAGGCCGGTTGGGTTTAGAACCGGATATTGTTGATAGGCCATTGGTTGTGACTAATCCAGTTGGGGGTTCGTCTTGTTTGTGTATGCTATGCCGTGGTCTGATTGTATCGAGTCATGATTGCTCTTTTGTTTGTGATTGTTTTGTTCTGAACTTTGCGGGGTTCAGAATTATTTTGGGTATGGACTGGCTTAGGAAGCATGCGGCAAATGCTGATTGTGAAAGGTTGGAGGTGACAGTCGAGAATGTAGAGGGGCGAAAGGTTGTGATACGATGTAAGCATGAGGAAGGCGTCTTCATGAGCTTCATGTATTCGCTGGTTGTTCCACGGGATGGACTGTCATCTGTGCCAATCGCTAATGGATTTGAGGATATCTTTGATGAGGTCAAAGGGCTACCGCCGCATAGAGAGATCGAGTTTCGTATCGATCTAGTTGAAGGAGCCAGACCTTTTGTGATGCCTCTTAGGCGGATGGTGCCTAGGGAACAACAGGAGTTGAAGGTGCAGGTTGATGATCTTTTACAGAAAGTATTCATTCGGCGTAGTGTGTCCGAATGGGGTGCACCAGTTGTGTTTGTAACCAAAGCGGCTGGATCGTTGAGGTTGTGTGTGGATTATCGTGAGCTGAATAAAGTGACTAAGAAGAACAAGTATCCATTGCCGAGAATAGATGACTTGTTTGATCAGCTTCACGAAGCTAAGGTGTTTTCTTAGATGGATTTGGCAACGGGATTTCACCAGTTAAGAGTGGCTACGGATAGTGTGCCGAAGACTGCTTTCAAGACACCATCCGGTTTCTTTGAGTGGCTGGTAATGCCGTTTGGATTGACCAATGCACCAACATATTTTGTGGATCTTATGAATAGAGTGTTCAGAGATCAGTTGAACAAGTTCGTACTAGTGTTTGTGGATGATATTTTGATTTATTCCAGAACTGAAGAAGAACATAAGACGCACTTGCATATCGTTTTGGAAATCTTACGGAAACATCAGCTGAAGGCTAAGTTTTCGAAGTGTCACTTCTGGAAGAGTGAAGTGAGGTTCTTAGGCCATATTATCTCTGGAAATGGAATAGCGGTTGATCCCGCTAAGGTGGCAGCAATCCAGGATTGGGTTAGACCTAAGAATGCATCTGATGTGAAAAGTTTTCTTGGATTAGCAGGATACTATCGTCGATTTATCAAAGACTTTTCCAAGGTGGCTGCACCATTAACAGGATTGACAAAAAAGAACCAAGTATTCAGATGGGATGCTAAGTGTGAGCAAGCTTTCAGAATCCTGAAAGAGCGATTGACAAGTGCTCCTGCTTTGACTATTCCAAGTGGAAATGATGAGATGGTGGTTTACACCGATGCATGTGGTACTGGACTTGGAGCAGTGCTGATGCAGAAGGGTAAAGTTGTTGCATATGCAAGTCGACAACTGAAGCCGCATGAAAGGAATTACCCGACTCATGATTTGGAGTTAGCGGCGATTGTTTTTGCTCTAAAGATGTGGAGACATTATCTATTGGGAGTTCGATTCGAGTTGTTTACAGATCATAAGTCGTTGAAGTATCTTTTCTCCCAAAAGGATTTGAATCTTCGGCAGCAACGATGGCTAGAGTTTTTGGCATCATATGATTTTGGTATAGCCTATACTCCGGGAAAGGATAACGCAGTGGCAGATGCGTTAAGTCGAAGACATGCAGGATTGGGAGCCATGTTTTCAGAATGGAAGAATCTCGAGTATTTAGCTGGATTTGACTTCAGGCTCAGATGTGAATTGGAACCTGAAATGTTGGAAAACTTATCGATAAGACCGACTCTTGTGGTAAGAATTGGCGAGAGTCAAAAGCGAGACGATAGGCTCGTCAAGATTATCTATGACTTGGAATCTGGATTGGACCCAGAAAAGAATAAAGGATTCGAGGTCGATCGAGAAGGTTGGCTTCGGAAGCAAGGACGACTAGTTGTTCCCGATATAGATGAATTGAGAAATGAAGTTCTAAAGGAAAGTCATCACTCGAAGTTGACAATTCATCCAGGTGGAAATAAGATGTATCGGGATACGAAGAGAACCTATTACTGGGAAGGTATGAAGAAGGATGTTGGAAATTTTATCTCCAAATGCATGAACTGCCAGTTGGTAAAAGCCGAACATAAGAAGCCAAGTGGATTGCTTCAGCCATTAGATGTTCCTACATGGAAGTGGGAGAAAATATCGATGGATTTTATCGATGGACTACCTAGAACCAGAGCAGGAAATGAAGGGATTTGGGTCATCGTGGATCGTTTGACTAAGAGTGCAAGATTCATTCCTATTCGATCAACCAGGACTGCATCAAAGTTGGCTGAGCTGTATGTTAAGTGGATAGTTCGATTTCATGGTATTCCGAAAAGTATAGTGAGCGATCGAGACCCATTATTCACTAGTGGATTTTGGAAGAGCTTCCAGGAAGTTTTGGGAACTGAACTGTGTTTGAGTACACCTTATCACCCCCAAACAGATGGTCAGACCGAGAGAGTCAATCGAGTTTTGGAAGATCTCCTTAGAGCTTGTGTTTTAGATTTTGGAGGATCATGGGAAGATCACCTTCATTTGGTAGAATTTTCGTATAATAACAGTTACCAGTCAAGCATTGGTATGGCACCGTATGAAGCATTGTATGGAAGACCGTGTAACTCTCTGAGATGTTGGTTAGAAACAGGAGAAAAGCTTATACTTGGGCCAGAAATGATTCGACAGACTTCGGATTGCATAGAGATCATTCGGCAACGAATGAAGGCAGCCCAAGGCCGATAGAAAAGTTATGCTGATAAGCGTCGTAAGGAATTGGAATTCGACGTAGGTGATATGGTTTTTGTGAAGATTTCTCCACTGAAGAATGTTATTCGATTCGGGAAGAAAGGAAAATTGACTCCGAGATTTGTTGGACCATTCCCGATCATCGAGCGAATTGGAAAGCTCGCCTATAAATTGGAGTTACCAGAAAAGATGTCGGGTGTGCACAACGTTTTTCACATATCATATCTACGGAAGTATGTGCACGACTCGAATACAGTAGTTTCTGCTGATAGCTGTGAAGATTTTGAAGTTGACCTAGTCGATAAGAGACCTCGTAAACCGCTTCGTGTTGTGGAAACTGACACGAAACAGCTTAGGAGGAAGGTAGTTAGGTTGCTCAAGATACAATGGAGTGATGATGATAACGACTGTACATGGGAGGTGGAAGAGAGAATGAAGGCAGCTCATCCTAAACTCTTCAAGGTATGGCCATAAGGTGTCGTGTCATCTCATGACATTGTAACTTGTTCTAGTTTTAGAATTCTGCATGCTAGGCTAGAATTGGACGCATGGTTTGTTGATTGCTATGGATGGTAGGCATGCGGAATAGTTTTTTTATTGCTCTTGTTTATTTGGAATTTCGAGGGCAAAATTCCTAAGGGAGAGAGAATGTAACGACCCGTATTTTTATTGATCAAAACATTGTAAAACAGTTGTTATTAGGTCGTAGTGTGGTTAAGTCGTTCAGAGCCTAAGTCATTCGGAGCTTAGGTCGTATAGTAGTTAGGTCATAGACGACTTAAGGTAGTTGAAGACTTAGGGGTTTAGACGACCTATAAGGAAGTGAACGACTTAAGGAGGATAGGTCGGCAACGACCTAAGGAAGTTGGTGGTAGTAGTTGGCGACTTAAGGTATTGGCGACTTAAGGATTAGCGGTATAAGAGTTAGCGAGTTAACGACCTAAGAAACTAAGAGGGTTAACGACCTAGGGAGTTTGGGTCGTTCGAACGACTTAAGGAGATAGGTCGTGAGCGACTTAGGAGCGAGCTAAGGTTAGGTCGTAAGTCGCGCACGAGTGTTATGGCTTAGGATGTTGTACCGTTAAGTCTTAGGTCGGAGACAGTTAAGTCGTAGGGCTTTCTTAAGTCGTGGACGAGTTAAGGTGTTAGGTCGTTGAGTTGCTATGGCGTGTTTAGTTAAGTCGTAGACGACCTATGTTAGTATGCTGGGTTTAAGGGTTAAGTCGTTAGGTCAGCAATGCTGTTAAGTCGCTAAGTCGTGAGGTTGATGAGTCGTCGAGTTGTTAAGTCGTTAAGGCGTATCCCAGTTGAGTCGTTAGGACGCGTAAAGACTTAAGTCGTTGGATCGAGTGTGTTAGGTCGTGACTTCTGTTAAGCCGCATTTTTGTTAGGTCGCGCGTATATGTTAAGTCGCGCAAGTGTTAAGTCGTAGGTTTCGATAGGTCGTAAGTCGTGGGGTTTCGTTAAGTCGTGGACGACTTAAGGGGCGAACGACTTAAGGGATTTCCAGCCTATAAATACGGGGTTTTTCCTTACTTTTTGGGATCCGGATTTTGAAGCGACGAAGTGCTACTATTTTGAGAGCTCGAGTTCTACACTTCTTCACTTCTTTTCTCCACTTTAATCTTGTGCTTCCTTCCATCCAAATCGAAGATCGAATCGAAGATCCAAGAGCTTAGATTGAAGATCTACATCCATCGAAGAGAGATTTCATCGTTTGAAGTAGAATTTTGGAGAATCGAGTTAGATCCTTCGCTGTCCAGATCTGAAGTGTGTTGCTTTTGAGGTGTTTAGGTGATTCGGTGAGTGGTGGTTATCTCTCACACGGATCCAAAGGAGTATATCGGATTGTTGGCTTGATTTTGTGTTAAGATAGTGATTTCCATGCATTTTCTTAAACCTAAGTATAGATCTATTGTTCATGATGATTTGACATCCATTTTACTACATGTTAACCTATGCAAGTTCATTCATCAAGTTGTAGAGATATTGCTCATGATTCATGCTTGTTAGATTTGGACTCTTTATTTACAAGATTGCCATTATTGCTATAATTGTTTATTAGATCCTGTTTGAATGCTTGATTACTTGGATTAATGATTGACTTGATTGATTGTTATAAATTAGTTGAATGATGATTTGATTTGGACAAGGTGGTTGAAGATGATTCAAAAGCTAAGGGAAAGGCTCTTGAATAAGAAAAGCTGCTTGTGGCATATGTGGCGGTTGATGAAGCTCGTATGGATAGATTTGATGATGATGATGTTGAGATGAGGCTTTGCTATGATGAGATGAAGCGAGGCATGATATGAGATAGCCTTGGTTTAATCCAGACGGGATCATTCCAAGCATGTTGATAACTTGGTGAAATGGTTCGGGTTTGAGGATAATGGTTTGCTCGAGAGGTGCTTGAGCTAATATGGAAATAGTCGTCGAGGAGGATGACTAGAAGGCTGAGGTGTCATCGTTATTGAAGGTTCTAGCAGACTCAAAGCAAGAGTACGCTGGGCAGATTCGATAGTCCCTAAAGACTATGATTGTAGTCGAGTACTCTGGGCAGATTCGATAGTCCTTGGCACGGGCTGCGACGACGTGCGGAGTTCTGTCTAGAACCAGGGTTGCCATTAACCCTTGACGGACGGCTGAAAGAATGTGCCGGTCATTCAATTAACGGTGGTATCGAAGCAATGATAACAGTGATAGCCAGAGTCATGGATGTTTGGATGTATCGTCATTCGGTCTCAAGAGCGGTATTTTCTGGGTGCTTATCTGATCTTGGTTTAGGCCTTGGGGGTTTGTACTTGGAAAACATCGACCTTGACTCGAATGATAATTTCTTTACTTTAATTGTCTGATTGCTATGTTTACTTCTGCTTAGTGTGTCTGGAGGCTATCACTGTAGAAAGAGGTGGAGTGGGAGGGTTGGATTCCTATTCCTTTTTCCTTTATGCTCTTTTGGTATGTTGTTAGTTAATTTACCGCTCACTAAGACTGTTGTCTGACTCAAGACTTTATGTTTAATTCTTATTGCCTTGGGCTGTTCATCCGTTTTGGGATGGGAAGACTAGGTAGTAGGTGACAGGTGATGTTCTTAGTTTCCAACGATGCTGATGACGAAGACGAGCTGGAGGCTTGCATATTATTTTCTCATTATATGTACTGGATGTTCCGCTGCTTGAATAATCCTCTGAGTGATATGTAGTGAGGCTTGATGTATTGACTATTCAGATATTTGTATTCAACTATTATGAAGCTTAATTGATGAGATTCTATTTTGTGAAGCTTCACTATATATATATTCTCTATTGTATTTTATCCATGCGCTGTGAGTAATACGATAGATTCTGTTGTTTCAACTTTACCTTGACAATCGTCAATGGCTGCCTGGCACACTTTACAACGCACTATTTCTAGGTTTAGTGCAGAGGTCATGGGCGGTCATCACATCTTCTCTTTTCTTATTTACCCCATAACAATCTGCCCTTTTGAATGGTTTGAGTCTGACATGTGCGTCTGCTTAAAACATCCAAAAAGGCAGGTCGTTACAGTTGGTATCAGAGCTTTGGTTTAGCGATAACCTTAGCTTTGTGGGGTCTAATTCATGTAAAATAGGGTAGTAATACCCAAGAATGAGTCGCTGAGTGTGTGTATATGAGGGAGCGTATTTGTTAGTGTTATAAAAGGGTTTTTCTTTTATGTTAATTTATTCTGTTTTGTATTTATAAATTTTGGTCGGTACATAGGACAATATGGCATCGATAGGGATTTCTAAACTATTAATAGGGCGGACCGACACAATACTTGTTTTGAAATATAGGTAAATGAAATAATTTTGCCTATTATATATT
Source organism: Allium fistulosum (assembly GCA_030737815.1). Classification (NCBI taxonomy): domain Eukaryota; kingdom Viridiplantae; phylum Streptophyta; class Magnoliopsida; order Asparagales; family Amaryllidaceae; genus Allium; species Allium fistulosum. The sequence goes on along the minus strand of CM060908.1, from coordinate 403,991,381 downwards.
TTTATATAAAAAATAATAAATTTTACAAACGATATAGTTGGATGTAATATATTTGTTTGTTAGGTAGTGAAATTTTTTAAATACTGATTGGAAAATAAGATTTACAAATAAAATGAATATAAATTGGAATTTGAGAACTTAAGCCCCGGGATTTTTAAAATTTCTTTCGAAGGATTTTGGAATATAAAATTAATATTATTCGAAAGTATTTTCTGATATAAGAATTTCAAGATAATTTGAAAGAAATGTTATAAAAAGAAATTTTTTAAAGGAAATAAGTTCTGTACTCCACTCTTAGTCGCTAGAAAATAATTTCGGTGATGAGTGCACGCATCATCGACGTTCATTTTCGAGTTTCAAAGTGGAAAGACTGCTGTGGTTGTTTTACTACACATTTGCTTTGATGAATAAAACCTTAATTTTGAATTTCTAAATATGATTGATCTATAAAAGAGATGTATATATTATTTTCTAAGTGACTAAAACGGAACCCGGTTGTTTAGTACTTAAGTTCTATAAATTGGAAATTGAAATTATTGTAATGAATGGAACCTTGACTATAATAATAATTGGAAACGTCTAAAATGAAAATAAGAAATTTGATGTTAAAGTGATTAAAGAAATAGATAAGAAACTGAAATTTTGAAACTGTAAATAAAAAGGAAATGAAGATAAAAATGGTAACTATTGAACATTTTGTTAACTAAACAAATAAGAGAAACTTGGGTAATATTTAATTGCATTCTTAAGACATATATATTTCTTACCAAAATATTAAAAGTTGAAATGTTAATAAGAATATGTAATAGAATATTACACAAGTAAACTTGGAAAAATGAAGTGTTCAATGGACTTATTTTTTTTAATAAGAATTCTAATGTTATAAATTGTTATAAACTGAAGTTAATAATTTTAAATGCTACTAATTAAATGTAATAGAAGTGAATAATGTATGAAAAACGATTATAAACTTAAGTTAACATTTTAGTTATTTATAATCAGATTGAATGGTAAAGAGGAATACTATAAGTAAATGATTATAAACTTGAGTTAATGTTGAAGACATTTATAATTACAGTGAGTACTATAAAATTGAATGACTATAACATCTGGAACATTGAAAAGATTTAGAAATGAAGTTAATATTCAATAATGCTTTATATGGAAGAATGAATGTGAAAAAAAAATCTATAAATGGTAAATTGAATTGTAAAGAAACTTACCTAATAATGTATAATCCAATAATTGAAATAAAAATAACTTATTTAAGCAATGAATGTAAGGTAATAAAATGAAAGAAAATGGCGTTGTATGAATAAAGGGTAAATGAACTTTTGTAAGTAATAACGAATGTAAATTAATGAAAATATACACTATATGAGGGAGAAAAGAAAAGTAAATGATGTGAAAAGAAAAAAAAAGAAATCAAACTAAATTGTAAATGTGAAGTAAACTGAAATAAAATATATACAATACTTCAATAATGAATTCATTTATGAACCAAATAATTGAAATGGATATAACTTATGTAAAAAAAGAATGTAAATTAATGAAATAAGCCTTACATGAGTAAACAAAAATTTAAAACTTTGTAAGTAATGAATGTGAATTAAAGAAAAATCATTGAGAAAAAAAATGAAAAATAAGAAAATATGAACAATAAATGATGTGAAAAAGATTAATATAATAAACTTAAATATTACTTGAAATTATTGTTTGTTTAACTTATGGATGGGTTGGGGAAGGATACTTTTGTTGTGTAGGATGTATAAATAACCTATCAGTTTTATATACGACTGTTGAGTGTATGATTTACTTCATGGTTTATTTATCATTTTATATGATTAGAAGTTCTGAACCCGAACAAACCATTTATTTTTGGTTGCAATGGATGGATGATTGCTTTCTTTGTTGAAATGATGTTTGTGCTGTTTGTTTGCAAGTGATTGTTGCTATGTAGTATTGATTTGTTTTTTTATTGGTTGAGACAACTTAAATTATTAACTCTTTTTGTAACGACCCAATATTTTCAACCATTCGCATCCATTATAAGTGTATAGGTAGACACTCATGCCGGAGTTGAATTGCTCAAAATACCGCGTTGTAATTAAAATTTGGCAAATCTCAGAATATACAGTAAATAAATATAATCACAGATCACAGACACAGAGTAAAATAATGCAGCGGAAGTAAAAGAAATAGTAGTTCATGAAGCTACTATGTAAATATATCAGAGTTACATAAGATACAACAGAAGAAATAGAGTACAACAGAAGTATCAATAAGATAACCAAGTACAAGCTGAACAGAGCAACATAACTGAAGTAGATAGAAGAAGACTAGCAGATAATCTCCAGCGATTCAAATCTCCAGAAGGTGGAAATCCAAATCTGTGAATAACTAAGGCTGACCCGAGCGTAAAGCAAAACACAAAACACTCGAGTCAGGACAATATATACTTATATAATGTAAACCAACTCAAGTGAACTGTAATAAAGGTACAAGTAACTTAGAAGATGCTTGGGACCGCCCATCCTCTAAGGATCCGTTAAAATATCTACTATGTAGTAATATTCGCTATTATAATAGTGTCTAAATAAGTAAAGTATAATCATATCGGAAAATAGCGTTAAGGGGATGGAGAACCTTAACGCGGTCGGATCTTAAAATCATAATCGTAGTAAAGCTCGATATGGTAGGTGACACGGCACAACTAGGCAATGCCAGGGTAGATATACCAATTACGCACACGGACTGATGGATACGCATAGCAGCCACTACCGTTCCACCTCGAACAACATTCCCAAATCGGAGGATGGCCATCTAGTCAAATCACAAGTAAGAGTATAATATCGAAGAAATGTGTCCGAGAAGAGGTGCTACCTCACTGGTCCGAGATCGCTCCTGTTTTAGCCACCTTATGCCAACTCACGGGAGTTGGGTCCACGTAACATACCTTAAGAACGTCGCCACCATCCTACTTCATTCTGGAATCTCCACCGCGTACACGGTTGTCAAAGTGGTTTTCGGTATCGACAGAGAGTATGTCCATATCCGATCCCGGTCTCTTTGCCAACCAATCGTTATTATAACCCGTGGTTATAACTTTTAAAAATAGTTTATGTTTCAAATCAAAATACATCCTTTAAACCATTTCAAAATCATATCATTTATTTCAAACTAATACATACTTTCAAACCCAAAACATATCTATTCAAAACCAATTCAAAAATATATCATTTCCATTTCAAAACCAATTCAATAATATATCATTTCAAAAAAACCCAAATTTCAAAATCACTGAATATTTCCTTTAATTTACTAAACTTGAAATCTTCCTTTAAATTATCATAGCATTTTGGAAATGTAACCTTAAGGAATCATAGCATTTTTGGAATGTAATACTTCCCAATTTAACATTTTATATAATCAAAGTATTTATATACTTACAAATTTTTAACATGGTCATTTTATCATAGCCTTATAGTTAAATAACTTTGTTACTGTAATATCCAATTTAATGCTAAAATTCTTATGTTAAGTTAAGAGTACCTTATTAACTTACATTATCATTACAATAAAGAAACTTTATTATTTTAGTCATTAAAATATGTCATTTACATTAATTAAAACTTACATATTAAATGTACTTTTTAACTTACATTCCTATTACAGTAAAGAGCATTTATCATTTAATCAATATTACACTAATTAAACTTACATTATCGAATGTACGTTTTAATTTACGTTTTATTACAAAAGGGGCATTTATTATTTTAAATCAATATTATACAAATTAAGACTTACATGTTTCTTTCATTAATTAAGACTTTACATGTTTCTTTCAGTAGGTAAAACTTTACATATTTCTCTCATTAATTAGAACTTTACACGTTTCTTTCATAAATTAAACTTTACATATTTCTTTCATTAATTAGAACTTTACACGTTTCTTTCACAATAAATTTCTTATAATTAAATCCAATTTTCAACAATTTACTTAATAAGTTTAAGTGTAAAAGTTCCAATTCTTCACATTTCAACAAATAGACTTAACACTTCAAATTTAAATTACCATTTCACAATTTAACAAAATTTCCAATTTTATTTAATTAACTTAAACCTTTAATTAAAACCAAATTTCACATTTCCTAGTCAAGTTATATTTTAAAAGATCACTTTTAAACATTCATTTATTTAACCACTTAAATTCATAGAAAAATCAATAATACTTAATAATCACTTAAATTCAAATTTAATCAAATTATCATATTTACCATTTCCAAATAAAATTTAATACCCATTTTATTTATATAACTTAAATATCATTTTTAACCAAAATTCCAAATTTCCAACTTAAGTTATATTTCAAAAATCCAGTTAAACCATTCATTAATTACATTTTTAACACATAGAAAAATCATAATTTCTTTAATTCAAAATATTTCAAAATCTGTTTAAATCAAATTTCATAAATTTATATTTTTAAAATACTTAAAAATATTCAAAACACTTTATAAAATAACCACGGGCATGTATATAATTTTCTAACCTAGGTCAAGTGATACGGATATGTATCATTTCAATCCGCAGTTAAAAAAGAAAAATCCGGGTTCTATCATTTCAAACCCGCAATCCCAAGTTAAAATAATTTAAATAAAAATCATTCAGGCCTATCATTTCAGCCCATAACGATTTTTCCCTATTCTAAAGTCCGTTCGGGTATGTATCATTTCAACCCGTAGTGATTCTAATCTACAGGGAACTTGCAATGGTGATAACAGATATAAATAACAGAATAACATTAAATAATAGTAACATATGATATAATAAGTGTAATAACAGGTGTGAACATCATATGATAATAATATAAACATATATAACATGATGATATACATTACAGATTCAAATGGTGTCGGTTTATCAGTTATATAGGTACATATTGTCTGGTGAGAATAACTCACCTGTTTGTGCTGGAGATATCAAAACCAATGACACAATGGAACAAAAGCACGATGACAAGACTACGGACTTGAGTGGAGAGCAAGATCCAAAGCTACAACTCTTGTATTACAACCCAAAACATACATCAAAACAAACACAATTTCAACGCACTTGAAATGGAATAACTTTTAAACGAAAAGAGATTTGAATGTCAAATCTTTTGCCTTGCTTTCTCTATCCTTTTGCATGGCCTAGGGAATGTTTTGGTTCAGGTTTGGACATGGTTTGGGTCTGGTTTGGACCAAGGGATGCACGGCTACAAGCTAGAGATGATGGGGAAGTTACAACATAGGCATGTGAAGAGTTTTATGCAATATGGTGGAGTTTTGGTTCATCTTTGGCTCGGTCTACAAGGTCCTAGGCTTGGCCATGACTTGCTACAGGTCTGGACAGAGGAGATGGTGATGTGTAGTGGTGGTAGCAAGGTGGTGGTGGCGGGTAGAGGTGGTGTCCAAGGTGGTGGGCGAAGGTATGTTGCAACTAGTGGTGGCTATGCATTGTTTTAAGGGATTTGTGCAAGGTTTTGTGTGGTTTTTAGTCAAAAGGAGTGCATGGACTGTCATGGTCAGAGGAGATGTGAGGTGGTTGAAGCCAAGAATGATGAGGAGGAAGGTGGTGGAGGCTATGGTGGAGATGGTGGAAAGTTTGGCCAAGCAATTGTGGATGAAATCAAGGCAAAACAAAGTAAAAATGAAGAAGGAAGAGAAGAAAAAGAAGAGGCCATTACCAAATGTTTTCAGAGGTGTTTTGGCCGAAAATTTGATGAAATGAGAAGTGTATTCAGTTGAAAAACAAAATAAAACATATGGCTATCAATAAAGAAGGAACGGTCAAAATGTGAAAGGTCTAGCAAATGAAAAGTCATCGGTTTAAAGCCTTTATGTCTCTTCAAATTTCCTTCTTATATATTTTGTAATTTATAATTACATGTAAAACTGATAAATAAAGATAAAAACTCAGAAATGAAAAAAAAAAAAAATAAATAATTAAATTTTGATTAAATAGAATTTAAATTAAGAAAATGGCTTAAAAATGCAAACTAGGCTTTAAAAATTAGAAATAACTTCTATAACTTTGGAAAAATTAAATTTTGATTTAAATACATGTAAAATGAATAAAATAAAGTAAAACACAGCAAATAAAAGTGAATGTATAAAATAAATAAATAAATTTTAATTTAAATATAGTTTAGATGAAGAAAATAGCAGAAAAATAGAAACAGCTTTTAAAAATAGGAAATCATCATAGTACATTTTGGAAAATTCGATTATTATTTTTAAAAATATTTAGAGATTAAAATATACATAAATTAACATATTTATACATATAAAAAAATATAAGAAAGAAAATATGATTTATAAAATTTAAAATAGGCAAAATTGCACAATAAAACAAATTATACTAAAATTTGAAATGTGCATAACTTCTACATTTTAACTCCGTTTTTAACGAAACGAAAAGCAGTATTCATATTTTTAAATCTATTTTCATAATAAAAGATAAAATTTAAGATTATATATATTTAAATTTGAAATTTAAAAGTCAAAGATTGAACAGTTTGACCAGAATTTCCCTTTAAGTAAAATATTTAAATTATACTAGTTTGAACTATAAATCACTTAATAATCAACATTTATATTTAAAAATGAAATGTTTTTTAATAAAACATGTTTAAACTAATTTAAAAAAAAAGTTCAAATTTAAATAATATACAAAAATCTAGGGTTGTTACACTCTCCCCCACTCAAAGCTTTTCGTCCCCGAAAAGGAATGAGGTACGGGAAAGCATAGAAAAAGATAGAGTGAAATATGATTAAGACAAGATGACAAGAAGATTTAAATTACACCTGATAACTATTGTTATAGGTAAGTTTAACAAGATGGAGGTGATCAAATCAAGAATATAAGCATGAAAAAGATCCTCTAGAGTCTGAATCTCCCTTTTCACTTGACCGACGGTCTATGAATGGAAAAACAGTGTTCAGATCTAGATGAGTAACAAAGATTATCAAAGATTACAGAAAGATTTCTAAATAGACTGGTATAAGCAATAGTCTTCCCATTCTGTAACAAGATAAGAGAAATAAGGACAAGCAAAAGATAGTTTGAAAAACAAAGTAAGATAATAAATTTGAAACCATAATGCTTTGAAATCATAACAATTTAGGGATGTTTATCATTTGGAAATCATACTACTAAAATCACAACACTTTGGAAATGTTATTCTTTTAAAAAAAAACATAATACTTTGAAAATAATAACACCTTTTAAAAATAATCTTCATTTAAACCATTTAAATCCAATGTCAAATAATATTCATTTCAAAGCTGTAACATTTCTAAGTTCATTCAATTATAAAATTTCCAAAACATTGTATTTTCAAAACAACAGCACTTATAAAATGCTACAGTAGATATATTAATATTTCAAATCAGTTTAATTTCAGAAATATTCATTTGGATATCATTTAACTTATGACTTATTAAAACCAACCTTTATGAATGAAATATCCAAATAAACTATACTTCATTTATTAAGTCAAAAGCTCACTATTTTAGTTAGCTCTTAATTTAACACATAACCTAACACTTATTTAAAATACCCATTTCATAAATAGATATTCCTTTAATAAGTTACACTTAAAATTCCATTTGAAAACCAAATTTTCAATTATCAAATTTTAGTGATGTTAAAATACATTTTAACTATTTAAATCATAATTATTCAATTTCCAAGACATATCTATTTCATAAATAAAACATTTATATAGCAAATATAACAATCAAATTTCTTTACACATTTATTCATTTAGACATCAATTAAACTATGAATTCAAGTTAAATAAACTTTATTACCAAAAGTCCAATTCAAATGTATTTTATTTTATCTATTCAAAGATACATTATTTATTATACAACATATTCATTTCAGGAAATAACCATTATTAAAATTCCTAGGTTAGACTTAAGGTTCCATATTAAATCAAATTGATTATTAAGTTATTTAAATAAAATCTCTTTAAATTCCTTTTTCACTATTTACCTCTGTTAATCTTTTATAACTAAAATTTAAGTGTATAACATTTATTATAACCACTCAAATTTTTATTTATAAAATCCTTTCTATATTGTATGTTATCCAATTTCATATTCAACTTCTGTGTAATTAAGGTAAGTTATACTAGAATGAAATTGTGTGTTATACAAATAAAACTTTTCGATTCAATTATCTCAAGTTTGAATCATTTATCCAAAATTTTGATTTTTTCTTCTTATAATTGAAATTATTCTTCAAGATAAAATTTAAGAATTTGAATCTTCGAACATCTTCAAACCATTTGGAGATAAGTAATTATATATACATAATATGTTAAATCAAATTTAAATCATATATCTATATATATATTATAATCCAATCATATTTTAGAAATTCAAATCAATCAGATTTTCCAAAACAAAGCTGTAGCAAGACTACAGAATGGTTTCTTCACTTCGAAACTCGAAAATGAACGTCGATGATGCTGCAGTCATCACCGAAATTATTTTCCAGCGACAAAGAGAAGAGCACTAAATTTTTAAACTTTAAAATCCCTTAGAGACAAATTTTTATTCAAAATACTTTAAATAATATCCTTTTAAGAATTTTAAACACAAGGTTTGAAACCATCGGAAATTAAATTCTTTAACATTCTTGTTTTAAATTCATTTCAGTTCCCAAATAAATTTATAAACAACTATTTATAAATTCATTTGTAGAACAATAAATGATAAATCAAGTATTATCATTTCAAATTATCAATTTAAATCAATTTATTAAGTTCCATAAAATTATATATCAAAATTTTATTTCATTAACCAAATTTAAAATAATATCGTGTCAGTTTGTTCTGTTAAAGTGTTTTAGAAATCCTATCGATAGCGTTGATCAGACGAATCGATCGGAAATCCAAATCAACATCAACAACTCAAACAACACAATATAAAACAAAACATTAATTTACAAATATAGTTCAAAATGTTTGGAAGATAGATTGGAACAAAAGACAAGATGATTAAACAGAGTAGAGAGATGGGTAAGCTTAGATAAATCGCGGACAACCTTAACCGGGTCAACCATGACTTAATGGATAAGATCAAATGTGGATTTTCTGGGGTAAATCTACCTTCGATCTCAAGAGATAGAGTTTGGAATAACAAAAGATATTAGCATCTAAACCAAGGATAAATATAAATCTCTGGTTAATCGATGCTGATTGTAAAGGATTTTCACCCCTTTACAAGAAAATTAGAATATTGGCGAGACCGACAATTTACTATAAAGATCATTCGAAGTGGAGTTATGTGATACTCCAAAATCAAAAGAAGATGAATAGTGAGGGACAAGAATGAATTTTGGAACCGTAGGGAACGTTCCAAAAATTCAAAGGAAATTCGAATCAAGAGGAAAAGATTCAAACTCGAACGAAAGTGATTCTGTAAATAAATCTACTCCATATGCTGAGTTTCGCCTCAAAGTCAAAGCTCTGATACCAACTGTAACGACCCAATATTTTCAACCATTCGCATCCATTATAAGTGTATAGGTAGACACTCATGCCGGAGTTGAATTGCTCAAAATACCGCGTTGTAATTAAAATTTGGCAAATCTCAGAATATACAGTAAATAAATATAATCACAGATCACAGACACAGAGTAAAATAATGCAGCGGAAGTAAAAGAAATAGTAGTTCATGAAGCTACTATGTAAATATATCAGAGTTACATAAGATACAACAGAAGAAATAGAGTACAACAGAAGTATCAATAAGATAACCAAGTACAAGCTGAACAGAGCAACATAACTGAAGTAGATAGAAGAAGACTAGCAGATAATCTCCAGCGATTCAAATCTCCAGAAGGTGGAAATCCAAATCTGTGAATAACTTAGGCTGACCCGAGCGTAAAGCAAAACACTCGAGTCAGGACAATATATACTTATATAATGTAAACCAACTCAAGTGAACTGTAATAAAGGTACAAGTAACTTAGAAGATGCTTGGGACCGCCCATCCTCTAAGGATCCGTTAAAATATCTACTATGTAGTAATATTCGCTATTATAATAGTGTCTAAATAAGTAAAGTATAATCATATCGGAAAATAGCGTTAAGGGGATGGAGAACCTTAACGCGGTCGGATCTTAAAATCATAATCGTAGTAAAGCTCGATATGGTAGGTGACACGGCACAACTAGGCAATGCCAGGGTAGATATACCAATTACGCACACGGACTGATGGATACGCATAGCAGCCACTACCGTTCCACCTCGAACAACATTCCCAAATCGGAGGATGGCCATCTAGTCAAATCACAAGTAAGAGTATAATATCGAAGAAATGTGTCCGAGAAGAGGTGCTACCTCACTGGTCCGAGATCGCTCCTGTTTTAGCCACCTTATGCCAACTCACGGGAGTTGGGTCCACGTAACATACCTTAAGAACGTCGCCACCATCCTACTTCATTCTGGAATCTCCACCGCGTACACGGTTGTCAAAGTGGTTTTCGGTATCGACAGAGAGTATGTCCATATCCGATCCCGGTCTCTTTGCCAACCAATCGTTATTATAACCCGTGGTTATAACTTTTAAAAATAGTTTATGTTTCAAATCAAAATACATCCTTTAAACCATTTCAAAATCATATCATTTATTTCAAACTAATACATACTTTCAAACCCAAAACATATCTATTCAAAACCAATTCAAAAATATATCATTTCCATTTCAAAACCAATTCAATAATATATCATTTCAAAAAAACCCAAATTTCAAAATCACTGAATATTTCCTTTAATTTACTAAACTTGAAATCTTCCTTTAAATTATCATAGCATTTTGGAAATGTAACCTTAAGGAATCATAGCATTTTTGGAATGTAATACTTCCCAATTTAACATTTTATATAATCAAAGTATTTATATACTTACAAATTTTTAACATGGTCATTTTATCATAGCCTTATAGTTAAATAACTTTGTTACTGTAATATCCAATTTAATGCTAAAATTCTTATGTTAAGTTAAGAGTACCTTATTAACTTACATTATCATTACAATAAAGAAACTTTATTATTTTAGTCATTAAAATATGTCATTTACATTAATTAAAACTTACATATTAAATGTACTTTTTAACTTACATTCCTATTACAGCAAAGAGCATTTATCATTTAATCAATATTACACTAATTAAACTTACATTATCGAATGTACGTTTTAATTTACGTTTTATTACAAAAGGGGCATTTATTATTTTAAATCAATATTATACAAATTAAGACTTACATGTTTCTTTCATTAATTAAGACTTTACATGTTTCTTTCAGTAGGTAAAACTTTACATATTTCTCTCATTAATTAGAACTTTACACGTTTCTTTCATAAATTAAACTTTACATATTTCTTTCATTAATTAGAACTTTACACGTTTCTTTCACAATAAATTTCTTATAATTAAATCCAATTTTCAACAATTTACTTAATAAGTTTAAGTGTAAAAGTTCCAATTCTTCACATTTCAACAAATAGACTTAACACTTCAAATTTAAATTACCATTTCACAATTTAACAAAATTTCCAATTTTATTTAATTAACTTAAACCTTTAATTAAAACCAAATTTCACATTTCCTAGTCAAGTTATATTTTAAAAGATCACTTTTAAACATTCATTTATTTAACCACTTAAATTCATAGAAAAATCAATAATACTTAATAATCACTTAAATTCAAATTTAATCAAATTATCATATTTACCATTTCCAAATAAAATTTAATACCCATTTTATTTATATAACTTAAATATCATTTTTAACCAAAATTCCAAATTTCCAACTTAAGTTATATTTCAAAAATCCAGTTAAACCATTCATTAATTACATTTTTAACACATAGAAAAATCATAATTTCTTTAATTCAAAATATTTCAAAATCTGTTTAAATCAAATTTCATAAATTTATATTTTTAAAATACTTAAAAATATTCAAAACACTTTATAAAATAACCACGGGCCTGTATATAATTTTCTAACCTAGGTCAAGTGATACGGATATGTATCATTTCAATCCACAGTTAAAAAAGAAAAATCCGGGTTCTATCATTTCAAACCCGCAATCCCAAGTTAAAATAATTTAAATAAAAATCATTCAGGCCTATCATTTCAGCCCATAACGATTTTTCCCTATTCTAAAGTCCGTTCGGGTATGTATCATTTCAACCCATAGTGATTCTAATCTACAGGGAACTTGCAATGGTGATAACAGATATAAATAACAGAATAACATTAAATAATAGTAACATATGATATAATAAGTGTAATAACAGGTGTGAACATCATATGATAATAATATAAACATATATAACATGATGATATACATTACAGATTCAAATGGTGTCGGTTTATCAGTTATATAGGTACATATTGTCTGGTGAGAATAACTCACCTGTTTGTGCTGGAGATATCAAAACCAATGACACAATGGAACAAAAGCACGATGACAAGACTACGGACTTGAGTGGAGAGCAAGATCCAAAGCTACAACTCTTGTATTACAACCCAAAACATACATCAAAACAAACACAATTTCAACGCACTTGAAATGGAATAACTTTTAAACGAAAAGAGATTTGAATGTCAAATCTTTTGCCTTGCTTTCTCTATCCTTTTGCATGGCCTAGGGAATGTTTTGGTTCAGGTTTGGACATGGTTTGGGTCTGGTTTGGACCAAGGGATGCACGGCTACAAGCTAGAGATGATGGGGAAGTTACAACATAGGCATGTGAAGAGTTTTATGCAATATGGTGGAGTTTTGGTTCATCTTTGGCTCGGTCTACAAGGTCCTAGGCTTGGCCATGACTTGCTACAGGTCTGGACAGAGGAGATCGTGATGTGTAGTGGTGGTAGCAAGGTGGTGGTGGCGGGTAGAGGTGGTGTCCAAGGTGGTGGGCGAAGGTATGTTGCAACTAGTGGTGGCTATGCATTGTTTTAAGGGATTTGTGCAAGGTTTTGTGTGGTTTTTAGTCAAAAGGAGTGCATGGCCTGTCATGGTCAGAGGAGATGTGAGGTGGTTGAAGCCAAGAATGATGAGGAGGAAGGTGGTGGAGGCTATGGTGGAGATGGTGGAAAGTTTGGCCAAGCAATTGTGGATGAAATCAAGGCAAAACAAAGTAAAAATGAAGAAGGAAGAGAAGAAAAAGAAGAGGCCATTACCAAATGTTTTCAGAGGTGTTTTGGCCGAAAATTTGACGAAATGAGAAGTGTATTCAGTTGAAAAACAAAATAAAACATATGGCTATCAATAAAGAAGGAACGGTCAAAATGTGAAAGGTCTAGCAAATGAAAAGTCATCGGTTTAAAGCCTTTATGTCTCTTCAAATTTCCTTCTTATATATTTTGTAATTTATAATTACATGTAAAACTGATAAATAAAGATAAAAACTCAGAAATGAAAAAAAAAATATAAAATAAATAATTAAATTTTGATTAAATAGAATTTAAATTAAGAAAATGGCTTAAAAATGCAAACTAGGCTTTAAAAATTAGAAATAACTTCTATAACTTTGGAAAAATTAAATTTTGATTTAAATACATGTAAAATGAATAAAATAAAGTAAAACACAGCAAATAAAAGTGAATGTATAAAATAAATAAATAAATTTTAATTTAAATATAGTTTAGATGAAGAAAATAGCAGAAAAATAGAAACAGCTTTTAAAAATAGGAAATCATCATAGTACATTTTGGAAAATTCGATTATTATTTTTAAAAATATTTAGAGATTAAAATATACATAAATTAACATATTGATACATATAAAAAAATATAAGAAAGAAAATATGATTTATAAATTTTAAAATAGGCAAAATTGCACAATAAAACAAATTATAATAAAATTTGAAATGTGCATAACTTCTACGTTTTAACTCCGTTTTTAACGAAACGAAAAGCAGTATTCATATTTTTAAATCTATTTTCATAATAAAAGATAAAATTTAAGATTATATATATTTAAATTTGAAATTTAAAAGTCAAAGATTGAACAGTTTGACCAGAATTTCCCTTTTAAGTAAAATATTTAAATTATACTAGTTTGAACTATAAATCACTTAATAATCAACATTTATATTTAAAAATGAAATGTTTTTAATAAAACATGTTTAAACTAATTTAAAAAAAAAGTTCAAATTTAAATAATATACAAAAATCTAGGGTTGTTACACTTTTGGATTATATAAGTGAAATACAGGTATGGAAGCAATAGCTACCGCTTTTGGTTTAATAAATAAGCGTTAATTGCCCGACAAATAGGTACGTTCTCGGATTACGGTTTTCTAGCAATATTATATTGTTTTTCCGGTGGTTTGGGATATTTTTATTTTTGAAAAATATGATATATATTGTTATTATTAATATTACTATTTCTCCCAGACCTCTCCGTACAAAGGAGACTCAGCTGAAATTTTCCGTAAATTTTGGACTTTGAAAATTTTGTGAAATATTTTCCGAACTTTTATTAACTTGAATATAAAGGATTTAATTGTTATAAATTGGTATATTTTATTTAAATTATTTAATTATGTAAATAAATTATTTATAAACTTAATATTTTGAATAATATATATTGATTTCTTAACTCCTTCTTTTCCCTTCCTTTTTCTTTTTCGAGGACGAAATATTTTGAGTGGGGGAGAGTATAACGACCCGTAATTTTCGATAATTAAAATTTGTTAATTTAATAAGGTTTTGTGATTTAATGTGGGAAGAAATAAAAAAAACTTGTGATTTAAATAATAAGAATATAATTGGATTAAAATGTAATAGTATTAATTTAAGGTAATTTATAATTGCTTTGAATGAAATTCCAATTGATTAAAAGGATTAAAAAAGTTATAATTGATATAGATTGTAAATAAATTTTAGTAATGTGTACATTAATTAATAATTGGATTTAAAGAATAATTGATAATTTAAATGTTGATTAATTAATTAAATAATGTGTAATAAATTGTAATTGAATAAAATTAGTGTTGTAGTAGTAATTATAACCCTTGTTGTGGATAATAAACTTGTAAGGTGTGACCCAAAGTTAATGGTGACAATTATTATATGTTACCTATTTATTTAGCCTATTAAATTAAATTTGAAATCAATTGCGATTAATTCACTTAATTAATGCAGTTAATGTAGGTTAAATTAATAATTTTAGAATTAGTATAGTGTAAGTTGTTATAACTTTTGTTGTAAATAATAAACTTACAAATGTGATTAAATATAGAAATGGTGACAATTGTTATTTGTTACCAATTCATTTAATCAATTGCAATTGAATGTCATTAAATGTTACATTAATGCGAGTTAAGACAATAACTGTAAATTGTGAATGTAATAAAAGGAATAGAAATGTTAATTATATTCATAATGTAATAGTTGATTAATAAAAGAGTGAAATCAAGATAAATAAATTAATTTGGAATTGTAATTATAATTAATGTGTGAAATTGACAAAAATTCAATATAATAGAAATATTGTAGTTATTACAAATAAAAAGATGGAAATTGTAGCATATTAGTGAAATAAGATATCAACAAATATTAACTATGCTATTAGAGTAATAATTGATTGGATATAAAGATTTAAATCAAATTAAATCAATTTATTGGGATTAAATTATAGTTAAATTGGATTTAATTACGGTTGGAATTGAACATTGTAATTAGTGTAATAACCAGCACTGAATTGTTATATAAACTTGTATTAAGTCATTGTAAATGTCTATGTAATTAAAAATGATGAAATTTGTTAACTATCAAATTTGAATGAAAAAGTGATTTAATTAATTAATTATTAATTTATTTAATTAACGTGAAAATAGCCATTTTGGCCACTCTCTCGGATTTTGATGAAACCATTTTCATCAGATCCGTAACGGTGAATTATTTTCTAGTTTCAAGTTTCGTAGCGATCAGACTTGTCGTTTAATCGTACGAACTCGAAATGTGTAGAAATCAATTTAATTAAAATCAATTGAAATCAATTTGAAATAAGCTGATTTTAAGCTAACTTCTTCATACGATGGAATTAGGACTTGAAACCTATTCTATTGAGTTTAAAATTATCGAAAACATCTATTTTGATATATGCGATAACCCATTTTCATTTCGGGGTCAGAACGGGCTTTTTGGATCGCGTATTCGTTTCGATCCAACCCTACCTATATATAGACTGTTATAAACCCTAGTTGTTTCTCATATTATTATTTCTGTACGTACATCTTCTTCCTCCTTCTCAAACCTAATTCCCAAACTCCAAAACCTAATTTTAAAAAAACAAAACCGAAAAAAGTTTGCTCCAAGTTTACTTCGAGTCGGGAAGAGGTTTACTTCAAGTTTCAGAGGAGAAAACCCTGCAGCGACTTGGGGTCAGAGAGAGTTCGAGGCCAAACAAGGCGGATCTGGGCACGTCTCGAGTTCCAGAGGCGAAAACCCTGTAGCGAGTTCGGGTCAGGAGCCAAATGACTCGGGTCTCGGGTCATTTTGGCAGAAACTCAGAGCAAGCACTGAGCAATTGAGGCGGCGACTCGAAGTAAGACCCGAATTCGAAATTTTCCAATCTTCTAACGTTAATAACTTTTGCATACGAGCTTGGATTCACGTGCGGTTTTCTCCATTGGGATCGTATCGGAATTCCGGATATTACAGAGCTAGTTTAGTTGAATTCTAAGGCTGTAGAATTTTGGGCCTTATTTTGGATTTCAAATCAATTTGAAATCAAAGGTGAGTGTTTTAACCCACTCATAATTACTAAACTATCTTATGTTAGTTAAATTTAATTTATGATGTGATTTGAAATAAATTGACTGATGTTTGGTATGTTTAAATTGTCATTCTAGTTAAATTTAACTTTTATTGCATTTAATTATCGTTTAATTTAATATTGAAATTTTAAATTGTCAATTTTAATACCTGTATTGATTATCAGTTAACCATTGATGTTTATTGGTTGATTTGGATGATGATTGTGATGGATGTTTGATTTTTGATATTAGATGACTGGATGTTGTATTTTATATTGTTTTAACAGTGCAAGTTCCCTGTGGGTTGAAATGATACATACCCGAACGATCTGTTGGTTAGGGAAAAATCGTTATGGGTTGAAATGACAGACTCGAGAAATTTTATGGATTTTTATTTAATTTGGGATTGCGGTTTGAAATGATATATAACCGCAAAATTTTAAATTGCGGATTGAAATGATAGATATCTGTATCACTTGACCCTAGGGTAGAAAATTATATACGGACACAAGATTGGTTAAATTAAATGATTTTTAATTCCTCAAAATTTGAATTCAGTTAACTGGCATTTTGAAATAGAAACTGATTTATATAAACTGAATTATTTTCGATAATCCAAGTGTTAGTGTTGAAAGTGGAATTGATATAATGATTTGTTCAAAGGATTTAAATTTGAAGTTCAAAGTTGAAGTGTCAAACATAAATAAATTTATCGGAATAGAGTTACTGAAAATGTTTAGATATAACTTTGAAATTTATTTTAAACTAATTTAAACTATTTTAATTAATTTAAACTATTTTAATCAATTTAAAACTATTTAATTCATTTTAATCTATTATAACTTATTTAATCAAATTTAATCTATTTTACCTATATTAAACTAATTTAATTTATTTAATCTATTTTAAATCTATTTAATATAATTTAATTCTATTTAATCTATTTTAAATTTATTTAATCTATTATAAAACTACTTAATATAAGTTGAATCTATTTAACTTATATTTAATCTATTTAAATCATTTTTAAATCTAATAAAATCTATATTTAATCTATTAAAATCATAAAATCTATTTTAATCAAATTTAAATCTATTTAAACTATTTTACTATTTTAAAACTATTTAATCTATTTTAAATTATTTTCAACCTATTAAAACTATTTATGACTACCTAACTATTTTCTAAAATTTCAGACTGTGTAAATTGAAGTATTTATATTTAAATCCTTGATGATGATGATGATACAACCTAAGTTGGAGTTTGGAATTGATACCTTTTGTAAAATGACATCTTTGAGTGAGTAAGATGATTTTGAAATAAAGAATCAATTAACATAACTTATCAATGATTTGAAAGTGAATATGATTGGAAGTGAATATGATTTTGAAAGTGAATTTAGTTTGAAAGTGAATATGATTTCGAAAGAGGTATGATTTGAAATTGAATATGATATTTTGATATAAATTGTGAATTGACCTTTTTGAAATGTAAAAGAACCATCCGGTGTGAAATAAGCGTTTGGTTGTTAAAGAGACCGGGATCAGATATTGTCATACTCTCTGCCAATACCGAAAACCACTTTAACAACTGTGTACGTGGTAGAGATTCCAAAAATGAAGTAAGGTGGTTTGGCGAACGATTTCTGTATGAGGTATTGACGTGACCCTGACTTCCATGAGTCAACTTAGATGTGACTAAAACAGGAGCCATGCCGGGCCAAGTGAGGTCGTTCCTCCGATTAGACACATTTCTTCGATACCTTATTTTGATTTGTGATGATTTGTTGGCCACCGCTTGATTTTGATTTGGGAGTGTGTTCTGAGGTGGGCGGTAGTAGCTGCTATGCGTTACCACCAGTCCGGATCCGCAATTGGTATATCTACCCTGGCATTGCCTCGAGTGCCGTGTTCACATGCCCTAGCGTGCCTTCTACGAGTTTGGTTTGTACCATACCTATGGAGTGCCCTCTGATAGCCCTCCAGTTTACGGAGGAATTATGGTACTGTATAGACTATGGGCATATATAAAAATGTGTTAAGGGGATATGGGTAACGCCTTAATGCTATTTTAATACTTTACTTTATTGTAGACACTATTATAATAGCGTATTGTACTACATAGTACATAGTTTAACGGATCCTTAGGAGATGGAAATCCCGAACATCTCTTAAGTTATTACACTCACGTTAGACACTAGATAGGAGATGTCAAACCCCGTAAACATCTCTGACGACGTTCTACTCATATTTATTTACCGTTGATTTAACTTACATATGATCTTTTAATTCTGACTTGAGCATTTTGTCTTTTGCAATTCGCTCGGGTCAGCCTGAGCATTTCAGGGTTGAAGACCTTATTTCTGGAGGACGAAGACGAAGATTTGTACTATTATTATTTATTATATTTATTCCACTGCATCATGTTGTTCCGCTGCATTATTTATTTATTTACTCCTGTTTATGTAACTCTGATTTTTGTGTTGTAAAAGAATAATCAAATGTATTTATAAAGCAGCTTCATGAACTGTTATTTGATTATCATATTTTGTCTTTCCGCTGCGAGATTCTGTATTTGTTTTATTTCTTCTCTTTTCTTATTTACCCCATAACAATCTGCCCTTTTGAATGGTTTGAGTCTAGCATGTGTGTCTGCTTAAAACGTCCAAAAAGGCATGTCGTTACAGTTGGTATTAGAGCTTTGGTTTAGCGATAACCTTAGCTTTGTCGGGACTGACTCATATAAAATAGGGTAGTAATACCCTAGAATGAGTCGCTGAGTGTATATATATGAGTGAGCGTATTTGTTAGTGTTATAAAAGGGTTTTTGTATTGTGTTAATTTATTATGTTATGTATTTATAAATTCTGGTCGGTACATAGGACGCTATGACATCGATAGGGATTTCTAAACACTTAATAGGGCGGACCGACACAATACTTGTTTTGAAATATAGGTAAATGAAATAATTTTGCCTATTATATATTTTTGTATATTAAATAATAAATTTTACAAATGATATAGTTGGATGTAATATATTTGTTTGTTAGGTAGTGAAATTTTATAAATACTGATTGGAAAATAAGATTTACAAATAAGATAAATATAAATTGGAATTTGAGAACTTAAGCCCCGGGATTTTTAAAATTTCTTTCGAAGGATTTTGGAATATAATATTAATATTATTCGGAAGTATTTTCTGATATAATTATTTCAAGATGATTTGAAAGAAATGTTTTAGAAAGGAATTTTTTAAAGGAAATAAGTTCTGTACTCCCCTCTTAGTCGTTGGAAAATAATTTCGGTAATTAGTGCACGCATCATCGACGTTCATTTTCGAGTTTCAAAGTAGGAAGACTGCTGTGGTAGTTTTACTACACATCTGCTTTGATGAATAAAACCTTAATTTAGAATTTCTAAATATGATTGATCTATAAAAGAGATGTATATATTATTTTCTAAGTGACTAAAATGGAACCTGGTTGTTTAGTTCTTAAGTTTCTATAAATTGGAAATTGAAATTATTGTAATAAATGGAACCTTGACTATATTAATAATTGGAAACTTCTAAAATGAAAATAAGAAATTTGATGTTAAAATGATTAATGAAATAGATAAGAAACTGAAATTTTGAAACTGTAAATAAAAAGGAAATGAAGGTAAAAAATGGTAACTATTGAACATTTTGTTAACTAAATAAATAAGAGAAACTTGGGTAATATTCAATTGCATTCTTAAGACATATATATTGCTTACCAAAATATTAAAAGTTGAAATGTTAATAAGAATATGTAATAGAATATTTACACAAGTAAACTTGGAAAAATGAAGTGTTCAATGGACTTATTTTTTTAATAAGAATTCTAATGTTACAAATTGTTATAAACTTAAGTTAATAATTTGAAATGCTACTAATTAAATGTAATAGAAGTGAATAATGTAAGAAATACGATTATAAACTTAAGTTAACAGCTTAGTTATTTATAATCAGATTGAATGGTAAAGAGGAATACTGTAAGTAAATGATTATAAACTTGAGTTAATGTTGAAGACATTTATAATTACAGTGAGTACTATAAAATTGAATGACTATAACATTAGAAACATTGAAAAGATTTAGAAATGAAGTTAATATTCAATAATGCTTTATATGGAAGAATGAATGCGAAAAAAAAATCTATAAATGGTAAATTTAATTGTAAAGAAACTTACCTAATAATGTATAATTCAATAATTGAAATAAAAATAACTTATTTAAGTAATGAATGTAAGGTAATAAAATGAAAGAAAATGGCATTGTATGAATAAAGGGTAAATGAACTTTTGTAAGTAATAACGAATGTAAATTAATGAAAATAAACACTATATGAAGGAGAAAAGAAAAGTAAATGATGTGAAAAAAAAAGAAATCAAACTAAATTGTAAATGTGAAGTAAACTGAAATATAATATATACAATACTTCAATAATGAATTCATTTATGAACCAAATAATTGAAATTGATATAACTTATGTAAGAAAAGAATGTAAATTAATGAAATAAGCCTTACATGAGTAAATGAAAATTTAGAACTTTGTAAGTAATGAACGTGAATTAAAGAAAAATCATTGAAACAAAAATGAAAAATAAGAAAATATGAACAATAAATGGTGTGAAAAAGATTAATAGAATAAATTCAAATATTACTTGAAATTATTGTTTGGTTAACTTATGGATGGGTTAGGGAAGGATAATTTTATTGTGTAGGATGTATAAATAACCTATAAGTTTTATATA
This sequence comes from Allium fistulosum, assembly GCA_030737815.1. NCBI lineage: Eukaryota > Viridiplantae > Streptophyta > Magnoliopsida > Asparagales > Amaryllidaceae > Allium > Allium fistulosum. The sequence continues at coordinate 403,969,772 of CM060908.1, read as the reverse complement.
CGACTGTTGAGTGTATGGTTTACTTCATGGTTTATTTTATTATTTTATATGATTAGAATTTCTGAACCGAACAAACCATTTGTTTTTGGTTGCAATGGATGGATGATTGCTTTCTTTGTTGAAATGATGTTTGTACTGTTTGTTTGCAAATGATTGTTGTTATGTAGTATTGATTTGTTTTGTTATTGGTTGAGACAACTTAAATTATTAACTCTTTTGGATTATATAAGTGAAATACAGGTATGGAAGCAACAGCTACTGCTTTTGGTTTCATAAAATAAGCGTTAATTGTCCGACAAATAGGTACGTTCTCTGATTACGGTTTTCTAGCGATATTATATTGTTTTTCCCATAGTTTCAGATATTTTGAGTTTTGAAAAATATGATATATATTGTTATTATTGATATTACTATTTCTCCCAGACCTCTCCGTATAAAGGAGACTCTACCGAAATTTTCCGTAAATTTTGGACTTAGAAAATTTTGTGAAATATTTTCCAAACTTTTGTTAACTTGAATATAACGGATTTAATTGTTATAAATTGGTATATTTTATTTAAATTATTTAATCATGTAAATAAATGTTTTATAAATTTAATATTTTGAATAATATATATTGATTTCTTAATTCCTTCTTTTCCTTCCTTTTTCCTTTTCGAGGACGAAAAGTTTTGAGTGGGGGAGAGTGTAACGACCCGTAATTTTCGATAATTAAAATTTGTTAATTTAATAAGGTTTTGTGATCTGATGTGGGAAGAAATAAAAAAACTTATGATTTAAATAATAAGAATATAATTGGAATAAAATGTAATAGTATTAATATAAGGTAATTTATAATTGCTTTGAATGAAATTCAAATTAATTAAAAGGATTAAAAAAGTTATAATTGATATAGATTGTAAATAAATTTTAGTAATGTATACATTAATTAATAATTGGATTTAAAGAATAATTGATAATTTAAATGTTGATTAATTAATGAAATAATGTGTAATAATTGTAATTGAATAAAATTAGTGTTGTAGTAGTAATTATAACTCTTGTTGTGGATAATAAACTTGTAAGGTGTGACCAAAAGTTAATGGTGACAATTATTATATGTTACCTATTAATTTAGCCTGTTAAATTAAATTTGAAATCAATTGCAATTAATTCACTTAATTAGTGCAGTTAATGTAGGTTAAATTAATAATTGTAGAATTAGTATGGTGTAAGTTGTTATAACTTTTGTTGTAAATAATAAACTTACAAATGTGATTAAATATAGAAATAGTGACAATTGTTATATGTTACCAATTCATTTAATCGATTGCAATTGAATGTCATTAAATGTTACATTAATGCGAGTTAAGACAATAACTGTAAATTGTGAATGTAATAAAAGGAATAGAAATGTTAATTATATTCATAATGTAATAGTTGATTAATAAAAGAATGAAATCAAGATAAATAAATTAATTTGGAATTTTAAATTATAATTAATGTGTGAAATTGACAAAAATTCAATATAATTGAAATATGGTAGTAAATACAAATAAAAAGATGGAAATTGTTGCATATTAGTGAAATAAGATATCAACAAATATTAACTATGCTATTAGAGTAATAATTGATTGAATATAAAGATTGAAATCAAATTAAATCAATTTATTGGGATTAAATTATAGTTAATGGGATTTAATTACAGTTGAAAATGAACACTGTAATTAGTGTAATAACCAGCCCTGAATTGTTATATAAACTTGTATTAAGTCATTGTAAATGTCTAAGTGATTAAAAATGATGAAATTTGTTAACTATCAAATTTGAATGAAAAATGATTTAATTAATTATTTATTTATTTAATTAATTATTTATTTAATTAACGTGAAAATAGCCATTTTGGCCACGGTCTCGGATTTCGACGAAACCAGTTTCATCGGACCTGTAACGGTGAATTATTGTCTAGTTTCAAGTTTTGTAGCGATCGGACTTGTCGTTTGATCGTACAGACTCGATACGCGTAGAAATCAATTTAATTAAAATCAATTGAAATCAATTTGAAATAAGCTGATTTTAAGCTAACCTTTTCATACGATGGAATTAGGACTTGAAACATGTTCCATTGAGTTTAAAATTATTGAAAACATCTATTTTGATATATGGGATTACCCATTTTCGTTTCGGGTTCAGAACGGGCTTTTTGGGCCGCGTAGTCGTTTCGATCCAACCCTACCTATATATAGGCTGTTATAAACCCTAGTTGTTTCTCATATTATTATTTTATACGTACTTCTTCCTCCTTCTCAAACCTAATTTCCAAATTCCAAAACCTAATTTCAAAAAATAAAAAAACCGAAAAAAATATGCTCCAAGTTTACTTTGAGTCGGGAAGAGGTTTATTTCGAGTTTCAGAGGAGAAAACCCTACAGCGACTTGGGGTCAGAGAGAGTTCGAGGCCAAAAAAGGTGGATCTGGGCGCGCTTTGAGTTCCAAAGGAGAAAACCCTGGAGCGACTTCGGGTCAGGAGCCAAATGACTCGGGTCTCGGGTCATTTTGGCATAAACTTTGAGCAAGCACCGGGTAATTGAGGCGGCGACTCGAAGTAAGACCCAAAGTCGAAATTTTCCAATCTTCTAACATTAATAACTTTTTCATACGAGCTTGGATTCACGCGCGGTTTTCTCCGTTGGGATCGTATCTAAATTTCGGACATTATAGAGCTTGTTTGGTTAAATTCTGAGACTGTTGAATTTTGGGCCTTATTTTGGATTTCAAATCAATTTGAAATCAAAGGTGAGTGTTTTAACCCACTCACAATTACTAAACTATCTTATGTTAGTTAAATTTAATTTATGATGTGATTTGATATTAATTGATTGATGTTTGTTATGTTTAAATTGTCATTCTAGTTAAATTTAACTTTTATTGCATTTAATTATCATTTAATTTAATATTGAATTTTAAATTGTCAATTTAATACCTGTATTGATTATCAGTTATCTATTGATGTTTATTGGTTGATTTGGATTATGGTTGTGATGGATGTTTGATTTTTGATATTGGATGATTGGATGTTGTATTTTATATTGTTTTAACACTACAAGTTCCCTATGGGTTGAAATGATACATACCCGAACGATCTTTTGATTAGGGAAAAATCGTTATGGGTTGAAATGATAGACTCGAGTGATTTTATGGATTTTTATTTAATTCGGGATTGCGGTTTGAAATGATATATAATCGCAAAATTTTAAATTGCGGATTGAAATGATAGATATCTGTATCACTTGACCCTAGGGTAGAAAATTATATACGAACACCAGATTGGTTAAATTAAATGATTTTTAATTCCTCAAAATTTGAATTCAGTTCACTATCATTTTGAAATAGAAACTGATTTATATAAACTGAATTATTTTCGATAATCCAAGTGTTAATGTTGAAAGTGGAATTGATTTAATGATTTGTTCAAAGGATTTAAATTTGAAGTTCAAAGTTGAAGTGTCAAATATAAATGAATTTATCGGAATTGAATTACTGAAAATGTTTGGATATAACTTTGAAATTTATTTTAAACTAATTTAAACTATTTTAATTAATTTAAACTATTTTAATCAATTTAAAACTATTTAATTCATTTCAATCTATTATAACCTATTTAATCAAATTTAATCTATTTTACCTATTTTAAACTAATTTAATTTATTTAATCTATTTTAAATATATTTAATATTATTTAAATCTATTTAATCTATTTTAAATTTATTTAATCTATTTAAAACTACTTAATATAATTTGAATCTATTTAACTTATATTTAATCTATTTAAATCATTTTTAAATCTAATAAAATCAATTTAATCTATATTTAATCTATTAAAATCATAAAATCTAATTTAATCAAATTTAAATCTATTTAAAATATTTTGCTATTTTAAAACTATTTAATCTATTTTAAATTATTTTCAACCAATTAAAACTATTTATGATTACCCAAACTATTTTCTAAAATTTCTAATTATGTAAAGTTGAAGTATTTATATTTAAATCCTTGATGATGATACAACCTAAGTTGGAGTTTGGAATTGATACCTTTTGTAAAATGACATATTCGAGTGAATAAAAAGATTTTGAAATGAAGAATTAATTAACATAACTTATCAATGATTTGAAAGTGAATATGATTGGAAGTGAATATGATTTTGAAAGTGAACATAGTTTGGAAGTGAGTATGATTTCGAAAGAGGTATGATTTGAAATTGAATATGATATTTTGATATAAATTGTGAATTGACCTTTTTGAAATGTAAAAGAACCATTCGGTGTGAAATAAGCGTTTGGTTGTTAAAGAGACCGAGATCGGATATTGTCATACTCTCTGCCAATACCGAAAAACACTTTAACAACTGTGTATGTGGTAGAGATTCCAGAATTGAAGTAGGATGGTTTGGCAAACGATTTCTGTATGAGGTATTGACGTGACCCTGACTAACGTGAGTCAGCTTAGATGTGACTAAAACAGGAACCATGCCGGGCCAAGTGAGGTCATTCCTCCGATCGGACACATTTCTTCGATACCATATTTTGACTTTGTGATGATTTGGTGGCCACCCCTTGATTTTGATTTGGGAGTGTGTTCAGAGGTGTACGGTAGTAGCTGCTATGCGTTACCACCAGTCTGGATCCGCAATTGGTATATCTACCCTGGCATTGCCTCGAGTGCCGTGTTCACATGCCCTAGCGCGACTTCTACGAGTTTGGTTTGTACCATACCTATGGAGTGCTCTCTGATAGCCCCCAGTTTACGGATGAATTACGGTACTGTATAGACTATGGTAATATATAAAAATGTGATAAGAGGGATATGGGTAACGTCTTAACGCTATTTTAATACTTTACTTTATTGTAAACACTATAATAATAGCGTATTGTACTACATAGTAGATAGTTCAACGGATCCTTAGGAGATGGAAATCCCGAACATCTCTTAAGTTATTGCACTCCCGTTAGACATTGGATAGGAGATGTGAAACCCCGTAAACATCTCTGACGCCATTCCACTCATATTTATTTACCATTTATTTAACTTACATAAGATCTTTTAGTTCTGACTCGAGTATTTTGTCTTTTCAATTCGCTCGGATCAGCCTGAGCATTTCAGGGTTGAAGACCTTATTTGTGGAGGACGAAGACGAAGATTTGTGCTATTATTATTTATTATATTTATTCCACTGCATCATGTTGTTCCGATGCATTATTTATTTATTTACTCCTGTTTATGCAACTCTGATTTTTGTGTTGTAAAAGAATAATCAAAAGTATTTATAAAACAGCTTCATGAACTGTTATTTGATTATTATATTTTATCATTCTACTACAAGATTATGTTTTTGTTTTATTTCTTCTATTTTCTTATTTACCCCATAACAATCTGCCCATTTGAATGGTTTGAGTCTGGCATGTGTGTCTGCTTAAAATGTCTAAAAAGGCAGGTCGTTACAACTTCAATTATAAATCAAGGGTAACTCATCTAAGTTGAAAGCTTTGAAACCTTTCGAAAGCAATGGGAGAAGCAGCTGGGATTTTTAAAACAAGCAAACCTTTCGACTAAGCCAAAAGCTCCTACTTTCGACCCTTTCGAAGGGTTTTAACAAAATAAAGGCGGCAGTTCTTTTCAAAAATCTCTTTGAAACAACCTTTCGAAACCAAACCTTTCGACCTTGTCGAAAGGTCTCTTAAAACCTTTCAAAACCTAACCTTTCGACTATGTCGGAAGGTCTTATATAAAACAGCTTATAAAAAGCAAACCTTTCGACTTTGTCAGATGTTCAAAACAGAACAATTATAAGTGGCAGTAACCTTTCGACTTTGTCAAATGGTTTAAAACCTTTCTTTAAACATTTGACCTGATTGGAAGCAACCAAGTCGAAAGCTCTAATTAGAAAGCAAAGCGGGTTAAATCTTTAGTTTATAAAACAAAAATATCCCAACCTCTTTGGCCATCAACCTTTCAATTACAAACCCTTCAATTCTGTCCAATTCATTACGTACCAAGTACTTGATACCATATGCATTGGTTTGACCTTATCGAAAGGTATCGGTCTGAAGGTATTATGCCTAAAAGGCTGAAACATGCTAAAAGCATGATTTTCTTGTTTTTAACTTAAAGAAGGTAACTTTTTAACTAACCTGCCTCTTTTTATCAAATTCTCATTGGTTAACAATTTACTTTTCAGAAAAATGCTGCCGCAAATTAAGATTTAAATAATAATTTTATTTTATGAAATGTCCCTTCTCCTTAAATAAATATATAAAACATTTAATTCCCATACCTTAAATAATTTTATATATCCATCAAAACACTTAGGAAAAATATGGAAAAATCCTAGTAAATCTATTTCAATATGTTTTCCAACATATAAAAATTTCAAACCCAAATAATCATTATTTTGCCGTAAATAATTTATAACCCAATAAATCATTTCTTCACTAGAAAATTCCTATAAAATCCATATGCACTCGGAAAATCATAAGAATTGAAACCTATCTCCAAAATCATGTTTACCATAACATAAAATTTTCCCATGGCATTACAAAATCATTTTCTTCTCAGTTTTGCCCTAAATCGTGTATATCTCTTTTTAAACAACCTTGTTTAAACACATATAAATCATCATCAAGCATATCATCATTTAACATATCATAAAAACAGATTTACCATTAAATCTTAAACCATTTGATGAAAAAATCAAAATAGAGATGTAGAAATTATTACTCACCTTGCTTGAGATAAGGAGATTAGAGATTGTTTGAGATTGATTTTCCTCTTGCTTGAATCCTAAGATTTCCTTAAATTTTCTTCTTCTCTTCTATCTTCCTATGGTCGGCCTTGATGCTTCATACGTTTATAGTTTTTATTTTGAGAAAAAATGAACGTGCAGAACCTAATGAGAATAGTATAAGTGTGGTGTATATGGACATTTACCCTAGTGCCTTTATGTTAAATTTCCTAACCATTTATTTAAGTTCATTAGTTTAATAAGCACGGCCACCTAATTAATTAATCAACCTCAATCTCCTTATCTACATTATTCTATTTAATTTATTCTAATTAAATCTCCTAAATAATGTCCATAAAAGTAGGGGTGTTACAACTGGTGCCTTGTTAAAATTCCTAGTACCTCTCTTAGGTGGACCTCATGCTCCTTTTCGCTCTTGGAGAACTCCTAGATGTCATCGACGAATACAACGACGAATTTATTGAGTTATCCCCTAAATACCCTACTCATTAAATCCACAAAGTATGCGAGTGCGTTCGTCAATCCAGAAGGCATTATTTCTCACTCATAGAGTCCGTATGGTGTGCAAAATGTGGTCTTCAACTTGCTTTCTTCTGCAATCCTCAACTGATGGAATATGGTTGCCAAGTCTAGTTGGAAATAGACTTTGGCTCCCACAAGTTGGTGAACAAGTCATCTACCTAGGTAGAGGATACCTATTCTTTTTTGTTAACTTGTTTAGCTCCATATAATTGCCGCAAAGTCCTAGCAAGCTATCCGCCTTGGTGGCGAAGACAACAGGAGCTCTAAAGTACTCCGTCAGATGAATCCTTTCTGCAATAGCTCGAAGACCTGCTTGTCTATCTCTTTTCTTTCTTTGGGGGCCATGTGTATTAAAGATAGATCGACTAGCCTTGTGTCCTTCTCCAAATTGATTCTAAACTCGATCCCCATATGAGGTAGGAGACTCGAAACTTCCTCAAAGACATTAGGAAATTCAAAAACTATGGGTACGAATGATAGCTCACAAAAGGTATACTTTGCAAGTATGAATAAATTAACTCAAATGAGTCTTCAGGTGTACAAATAACTTCTAGGTCATGGCCTCTATAACTTTTTAATCGTATAACCCTCCTATAGCAATCAAGAATCGCTCTATAGTATGCTAACCAATCCATACCTAAGATAAGTCCATACCCCTCAAAATTTAGAGCATACGCATTACATTTAAAATAATCGTCACATATGTCAACAACTAGGTCTTTGCAAATTAAAGTGGGATGTGTCGACCCTCCAATAAGATTAGAGACTGCTATTAGTCTGGTGACAAATTAGGTTTAAAGGTTTAAGAAGTTAACTATATTCCTAGCTATGAAGGAATGTGATGCTCCAGAATCAAATAGGGTACGAATAGTAACCCTAAAAATAAGAGTTATGCCTTTTAATGTTGCCTTCCTCTGATCTCTAGGTGGTCTACTCGAAGTAGGGACTACCTCGATGGCATGGACTTGTCCACTTGACCCTTCCTTTGCCAACTTAGGACATTGGTTGTTGAGGTGCCCTTCTTCATGGAAATCATAGCACTTCCCTTTAAAGGCTTCTTTCATCAGACCCACCCAACAACCTTTAGCCTCATGACCCTTTTTTGGCATCTCTTACATACTTTACCATCCTTCTTGAATTTCCCCTTCTAACTTCTTGTTTGCCCAAAAGCTTCCCTTCTTGGACCTTTCTTGTTTTTGATTAAGCCCAGCCTTCTTCTTCTCTGCCTCCTTTTCTTTTGTACTCGCCGACTGCAACAAAGCCATTTGACCTAATGTTTTGTATGTAACGCCTGTGGGAACTTGGGTCAACAAAATTTATCTCAGTGGGGAGTTTAAGCCTTTCATGAATTTTATGCTTTTTCATTGGTGTATCTATCAAGCTCATCCCGAACTTAGACAACTCCGTAAACTTTCCAATATACCTCTTTAAGGTGGAGTCTTCTTGTCTAAGCTATATGAATTTCTCTAGTTGTAAACACACTTCTGCTCTTGACATAAACGTCAACTCAAATCTATTTTTAAATTGATCCCATGTGAAAATCCTATCAGCATGTTTTGCAGCTACTAAGTTTCACCAATCTAAAGCTCCTCCTTTAAGATGCTAAGCTGTTATTCTGCTCTTTAGTTGATCTTCCTAACCGAGTTCTCAAAATATTCTCTCGCAATCATTAATCCATGTTTTAGCTTCCATATACCCCTTAGTTCCAAAGTATGTTTTTCCTTTCATATTAGCAAAGTCCTTACATATCTTAGGAAAGTCAACAGGACAGGGTGCTGCATAGGCAGGTGAGACAGTAGGTGCCACTGGTGCAGCTGGAGGAATAGGAACTTACTCAGTTTGCCTGAGGTATTGTTTAAACCATTCAGGCATCGCATGAATGACCGGACTTCCTTGGGAAAGGATCCCATTTCTGGAAGAAGATTGATTATCAGCCATATCAACTGTCTGTAGGTTGAATCTTTAGTGATGATTTCCTAAGGTAGTGTTATATCCCGAAAGAAAAGTGTTGCCTAGTGTGTGCTCGTATATTCAAAGAATAGGGGTATGTATGTGTGTGTGTAGCAAGACTTTTAGAAAAACCTTTTCAAAAATAAAAAGTACATCACTCATGCGTATAATTTCTCCGTTGATCGGGTAACCTAAGCTCCGATACCGAATGTAATAACCCGCCAGAAACAGGCCTAAATTCCGACCTAGAAAAGGCTCATCGAAACTTAGAGCCATTCCAAAGTCGGCTGTTGGTTGGTAAAAGGAATAACAATACGGAGCTATAACTATTCCTTTAGAACTCATAGTGGAGGGAACGAAGTATAATAGCAAATTGTACCTATTTATTTCAAGATAAATTCAAATGTCATAATACTGAACACAGTCTCAAACAATAAATGTTACATCTTTTATTCCATAGTATTCTTTCATGGGTATAATAAAAGCATCAAAAATAAATAATAATTACTGCTACAAGCTTTGCTCATGCCATCTTCAAGCATCATCATCATCATCACTCCTTCCTTAACCTATGTTGTAATGAGAAGGGAGTCAGAACAACAGATGTCTGGTAAATAAAAACCTCGATTTTTATTATTTCAGTACTCGGGCGTATGTGTCAAAATAGGAATATGTCTTACATGTTTTGAAAACATTTAATACTTCATATAAGGAAAGTAGGTGGGCCCTCAATCAACCATTTAATACCTTTCATTCCGAAGCAGGTTTCCTAGTCCCATAACTATAACCAATCATCATAAATGTCTAACAATGCGAGAGATTGTACCCAAGTCACTTAATACCCTTTTCTAGAAATAGGCAGACTCTAACCGTTTAAGACCTCAATTGAGGTGGCCTCTATCATTTAATACCTATATCCAAGGCGGACTCCTCATAGGTGCTTATCTAGCCAACATCACATGGAATCTCTTCGAGCCACTTAATACTTCCTAATGGGATGGTGTACCCTTAAACTGCCACTTAATAACTTATCCCAAAGCGGACACTTTCTGAGATACCATTTACTGTGCCAAAATAACTAACCCTTGACCATTCTGTACTTCATTTGGGAAAAAGAGGTAGGCCCTCAAACAACCACTTAGTACCTCCAAAATTCCAAGTTGGTCCTTCGCCTTATAACCCTTACCCACGATGACGTCTCACATTAGTTTGACTATTCGTTAGTACTAGTGGCCAGATTATCTAGGCAGATTTTCTCTATAGAATTAGGACTAACCTCGCATCATCGTAGTTACTTATCATAGGTGATGTCTCACATTAGCTACAAAGTCACACTGTAGGTAGCCAGGTTAGTTGGGCAGACTTCCGTGTGTCTCTTGACTGATCTCACGTCCCTATGACTTAGTTAAATTTGTAACACTCTTAATATATTATCATACACCTCACTGTGTACATTAATTAGGCTGTATAAGAATTCCTTCTTATTTTTCCTTAACAATCAATTACCTCCCTAAGGGGGATTTAATGAAAATTATTACCTAATTAACTATGCAATTATACGTTATAATTGTATGCTATTTACGGTAATTAATAAATGCACACTTATTATTTTCTATGCATGCGATGGTTACGCCCTAACTAACGTTAAATGTCATTTCCTTTTTAGTAACAATAATACAAGTCCTTTTCCGTATTATCAATGGTGCTAAATTTCCAATATCTATAATAAGGGATTTCAATATCCTTAACAAAGGATTCAACATCTATGTTCAAAAATTAAAATAAATAGAATTGTACATAATAAAAATTTCAACTCAGTCTATCACATCAAATCAATAGAATATTCTCAAAAATAGAAATTGCAATTCTAATTTCAACTTCTATTCAACCCCTCTTTTACAAAGAAATAAACAATGGAACTTCTTTTTTATTTTCAAATGGAATAAATGGTGTAATTTACGAATAAATTCATACTTTACACCCTATTCCTCAATAGAGATTTCATAATCAAATTAGAATTAAAGAGGAGTGGAATAAAATTTGAAATCACCAAAAACTACAAAAACTATATAATTCCGACAATTCAATGTAAATAATTAAGAATTTCAACAAGGATTGACATTTCGAATCAAAGGAATTTCGGTGGGTTTCACTTTATTTTATTTTCGCAAACCCAAAACCCCTAAGGCATATTTAAATCCATAATACACTAATCAATTACATAAATAAAAATGCTAAGATTTCCACTCATAGAATATCTATAGCTTTGCTTTGACTTCTTTGGATTTATAATGCCTTACAACCCCCTCTAAATCTCTCTTTTGATACAAACACAGAGCAAGGGTGGTTATATATATTAGTTAGATTTAGAAAAGTTGGAGAAGAATAGTTTGGAAGAATCAATAGAAAGCTAAATAGAATTCTGACCTAAATTTCTAATGGAGTTTCTGAATCTATTGGAGAGACAAGAATGACCGAGGTTTGCTAAATTTCCAAATATTTTTATGAATAAAAGTGGAGAGGGTAGGGTTCTATTTATAGGGGTTGAAACGCACCAGAATGGTAGGATGAAAATAGGTCAAAAACAGAACAATCTGAGACGTTTAATCTTCAGCAAACCCTAACTACCACTCTAGGTAGCAGTAAACCGCCCTCTGTATACATGTCGACCACTAGGGTCGACCGATCGAATCTTGGGGTCGACTGCTCCGTTCATTTTGGAAGCGCTATTTTGTTTGTGTTGTCGTACCTATTTTATACCTTAATTAGTTTCAACATTAATTGTTAACTTTAATTTTTACTTAACCCCCAAGTCTAATCATAGTTAATTTTCAAATTTAATTATTTATTTGAATTTGAATTCAATCTAAATTATTTAAATACGAAAACTTCAAACGCTTATAAGTTCTTCGTTTGTGCTCCGTTTTCAACATATTATATATGGAAATTGATCAGAATTCTACCATGAACGTAACAATAAAACAGTCATGGCCCAATTCCAACTTTAAAAAAAATTGTTTTTACCTCTACTATATTTAATTTATTTATTTAGTTATAATTTATTTTACGGGGTGTTACAGTTGTTGAGACATATGTTATTAAATATAGTTTGAGATGAACATATGTGTTTACGTTAAGGGATGGGATATGCTTATAAGAAATGTAAAAAATGAGAGTGTAGTTAAGCAGAAAATTTCTTAAAAGGTTTAATAATAGAAGATTGGTTGTATAAGACAGTCGTCAATAGAGGATAACTATACTTGTCTATGTAAAGTGTTTTTGAAGTGGCAATGTACATAAGATACTCTAGCCTTATGTTCGTTTATAGGACTTCACAAGCATGTGGAGTTAATAATATTTTTGAAGCATCTAATGTTGTATGATTTTAGGATATGAAGTAAATGTCTTGCTTGCTCGAACTAAGGTTCGAAGTTGATTTTAAATAGGGCAATATTTGGTGATTTGGAAGGAAATTGACTAAGTGGTAAGATTAGTTCTTTTCCGTCATCACTTGGATTGAAAGAACTATCTTATTAATTTAATTTTCCGAAATAGTGATTTTTTTGCATAACCTAATTTCAATGCTCGATGCACGTAAAAAAATAAGTGAAGAATGCAAAATCTAGTCTATCAGTTGCTATAAAATATTGTGTTCATTGAAAGTATGACATCCTCCATTTGTGATGCTTGTAAATTAAATAGTGATGGAATATGGTATTCGCATAAGAATCTTAAACGTTAGTCCGCTTGGAGGGGAGACACCATCTATTATTGTGATGTCGTCTCTATGGACTCAAGAAAGGAATTCGGTAAGGGATATAAAAGGATACGAAGAAGATTTTCTTTTGGCCAAGGATGCATAGGCAAGTGGCAAAGTATGTTGCAAGGTATTCGACGATGGAGATATGGTAGTAATGAATTTAAATTAATTTATACTTAGATATTATATAATTAGAGAAACCTTAATGATACGCTAAGGAATGGAAAACGCGTAGCATAGGCATGCATAAAGAGTTCGCAGTGGGTAGTTAGGTAAGTGAAGGAGTCAATATTGAGATATATTATGTAGGAAATCAAGCATCATAAGTTGTTGGGCCTTTTCGATTATATAGAGAGTAGTGAAGTCAATAGGTTTGAGTGGGTTCTTGAAAAGTTGGTGGATGTTTATACGTTTTCTTTTTATCCAATTTGCGAATGTAAGTTGATGATTTAGATATTATGGTATAGCCTAGTCAGCTTATGAGGTAAATGTAGAAAAGAATTCTAGAATAGTCCGTTGGTGTATTCACATCTTAGGACTTGATGTGATACGACATAAAAATGAGGTTTGTCCAAGTATTGCGAAGAAAAGGTTTAGATGAGGGTACACGAGAACTCGAGGAGGGAATTCGAGTTTCCCGTCATGAGCTCTCTTCCAATAAGTTCCTCTTTTAGTTAATTTGTGGTTAGTTGCTCGTTCGGTCGTTATTTGTTTGCATGGTTGCTTTAGCTAGCTTGTTATCATAGGCATGGATGTATGGATGCTAGGATTGGTTGTATCCACGTCCTTATGATGCATTTTGGTTGCTATGATTGCTTTTTTTGAGTTATACCGGTATAACATATACGTGTTTGCTTGTATGTATAGACATTCCTAGAATAGTTACCTATAGTTAGGTGCTCTAAAAAGTTTTATATGCTATTTATTGTTTCTTTATGTATGTGCTTACTGATTGTATTTAAAAATGTGGTTGTTTACTTAAACTATGATATAGATGTTGCATATGGATGTATAGATGTGCATATACATATATATGTATGTGTGTGTGTGTGTCTGTATGTATACATACACACAAAAAAAAAAACACACACACACAGATATATATATATATAGTATGATGTTTGCATAAATATTGGTTGCATGGCATGCGCATTCATATAAGAGGTCGATTCAGTTGCATTTACACTCATCCCATTCTATTTATCGCATGTATTACATACTCTTGGTTGTGTATTTTTGTGTTGTAGAATGGATGCTAAATAGATGTAGCATGTCTGTATTATATTTTTTTACGATGCAAAGGGAGTTACATTGTCCATCCTGTGGAATTTCGATGATGAATTTCGTTTAATGGGGGAGAATGCAACACCCTGTAATTTTACGGAATTAAATAATTAAATTAAAAAAGTAAAAATCATAATCTTGCATAAAGGAAAAATAGTAAATTTTTAAAGGAGTTGGAATTACGCTTTGATATCTATTACATTGCATCTGAAATGTCGTTTACAGTCACAAAACATATATAACTTACTGAATTTTTCTTGATAAGCTGGAAATTAGAAGAATTCAAACCCAGTGGCATATTTTGTAATATAATAATTTTGAGATATTAGACTAAGCATATGTTATTTCAGTATATAAATAGAAAAGTAAACCCTTTTCTCTAATCCTACTTGAGCCTAACCATCTTAGTACTAATCTTCGTCTTCTTCTTCATCTAATCTTTAAACAAAATCAATTTCAAATCCATCAAATCAAAACCAAATAAAAGGAATTAATATATGGAACTGATTGTTGTGAAGAGAGCTATGTAAATATTTAAAGCTATTGAGAGATTTGGCAATTTCAAGGTAGGCAATTTCTAGACAGCGAAGAAGGTGGATAATTCACCTTGGAACGAAGAAGATGCATGGCTCGTGGTTGAGTGGGACTTATCATATTAGCGTATATATTGATAAGGCGTAGCAATTCACCCCTTGTGATCTTAAATCAAATTATAATTGTTGTAGCTGATAATAAAAAGGTATTTTTTTATACTCCTAATTAGGATAGTATGTCATGGCTATATGATTAAAAAGTGATTTTTTTTTATTGATTGTAATTAACAATTGCGCTCTAGTTAAAAAATGCATAATAGAAAAAATTTCAAATGAGACATATTATATATCAAAATTATAGTTCTTGATGATGAGAATCCAATGGTGGTGTTCATTCGTCGTTTGGGTGTACAAATTTATCAAAAAATGCATTGGAAGTTTGATAAATATGGACTGTCCATTTCGATCCAATAACAAAACGATGAAAATACGATGATCGTGAACCAAGGATGTGAAGAGGAGGTCAAGTAGATGTTTATAGTGGTGTTGGATTAGTCGTTGGTGGTTGGGGTTCGCCATAATTGGCGATAGACGGTGGCGGGGCAAATTCAATCAAGATGTCAGTGACAATGGGGTCGGCGGCATTGGACTTGGAATGGCATAGGGTAGTCATTGGTGAAGTTGGATCTTAGCAATATCGCCTGTGGCAGCGGCGACGGCGATTGTGGGAAGGTAAAGCAGGTATCGACATTAGGTTGGAGCACTTGCTATAGCAAATAATGCGTATGCAAATTATTTAATAAAATAATATATATATATATATATATATAAACTAAATAAACACCTTAACTTTAAATGCTCATATCCCTTGCATATGATTTTGTTTCATATGCGGTTCGCTGCATGGGGATCATGGTGAGACGGGGAACATTTTAGTACGTTGTTTGCAATGATTTGAGATACTTTAGAAATTTATCTTAGTTGGGCAATTTCGTCGTACATGCTTCATCTTTGATCATGTGATAGTCCAAGGAGTCGAGTCCTCAATATACGACAGTCTAAGGAGATGAATCCTTAATGTGTGATAATCCAAGGAGCTGAATTCTTAATATACGATCTGAGGAGCTGAATTCTCGAAATACAAAAGTCAGAGGAGCCAAGTCCTCAACTTACGATAGTCCGAGGAGCCGAGTCCCCAATATACGATAGTCCATGGAGCTAAATCCTCAATATATGAAAATTCGAGGAGCTGAGTCCTTATTTTCGATTTGGAATCACGACATGATTAGAAGAGTGGAATCCTTAGTATATGATTGGTAGTAGGGACTTGAGATTTTAGGGTCAATCTTGGGCATGCGATTAGGCATGGGTTGTCACTATGGTACCTTAGCATATATTGTCACTATGGGACCATAGCATATATTGCCACTATAGTATTATATTGTATTTAGCTGACTTGTTGGGTGCAAGTGACACAGATTAAGGTTTGGTTTTGAGTATAAGTGTTGTTTTACTAGCTTATTAGTATTATACACTTACATGAGGCGATCACTCACCCAACTTATGTCTGACCTCATTTATCATTCTCTTCTTTTTAGATATACTCTGATAGATTGATAGAGAAGATGGGTAGTGACTTGAAGGCATAATGGTACGATGGATACACATATTTTTTTATTAGCTATTTAATATTTTATTTCATTTATTCCCAGACATTACATTGTTTTTGTTGCCAGTTTAAAGAGATGTTGTAGTTGGAACTTATTTGATATTACATTATTTTATTTGTCTAGGATTGTATTATTAATTAATATATTTTATTTTTTCCACCATGAGTTTCCAAAAGTGTAGAATTTTATAGATAGTACTATGATATTTTTCAAATTTTAACTCAAAACGACCTACTGTCAATGGCATCCGCGATGTCAGTGGCGTTTTAGACATGGATCGGGACATCGTAGATGGCAGGTTGTTATAATTTTGATCTTTGTTCCATGGCGGCCCCCACCATACTCTGCATGCAATCCAAGGTGGTGAAATAGATCGGTATCGACCTATTTATGGCTAGTACCGACTTAATTTTTTGAACCAGAACTTCTAAGTTTTCTTCACATCTGCTTAAGTCGCAAGGTATGCAAACCTATGTAATAGACTATGATCGATACCGCTTAAAACAATTCAGAATTGAGTTGTTTTTCTTTATCCAGTTTTGGTCAATTTTTCTTAGTTCCTTCATATTTTCATTCCTGATACTTTCCAAGTCTCTAGATCCATTCCTTCATCATTTTTTGTCTAGTTTATCTGCTCGAGTCTATTCCAAGACTATGGAAAATTTATTGAAAACAATACACATAAAAGCGTACATAATTAACTGTCCACATCTGCAATTCTGACCATGTCTACGCATAACTTTCTATGTGTGGGTACCTTATTCGTTTGGCTCTACTTTTAGTTAATAGTAACGTCCTTTCTTTATTTTTTTCAATATTTTTATAGGACCGTGTTTACTTATTACTTAGTCATGAAATTTATATGCACATATTAGTCTTGGTTGTCCTAATATTTATTTTGGGTATAGAAAACAAGCTTTCAAAATGAAGAAAATAGTAAAATTAAATTGAGCAAGAAAGAAAAGAACACAGGGTTTATAATGGTTCAGCCATCTTCGGCCTACGTCCACTTTGAATCGATCCTTTTATTCCTTTTATACCGTAGTTACAGTTACAAGCTTTTAGAATCAATAACCAAAATGGCAGAGTTTTAACCTTGGAAAGAAGAGAAAGATCCCCTTTTTAGTTGCCATAGGACTGCTATTTATAGGTGTAGACCCGAAAATATCCGCCTCAAAACCTGGAATACCTTCTCTCTTGCGTAGGTGGGCCCACCAGATCGATCCAGAGTGATTTTGGATTGATCCAAGTATAATTCGTATTGATCCAAATTGGCTTCAATTGAGTTGAGATCGATCATGGCGTTCTTAAGTGAATAAGAAAGCATCTGTGAAAATTTCATAGCATTTGGATCTGTAGAATGAGAGTTATGATCGATCCAAGTTTGACTTTTGCAAATAGGATGTTGGATTCGTATCGATACATTTGTATCGATAGGCTTCGTATCGATGACATGGCCCAAGCATCATGCTGAGATCCATAATTTATGCATGTAGACCACTTCCCTTGGTTCGACCCATTTCTTCGTATCCATCGGTATATGTTGTTTGTGCCATCATACTCCATTGCCTTATGTCCATCACTTCGTATCCATCAATCTACAGCTTTCGTACCTAGGTTGTTCGTATCGATCCAAGCTACTTCGTATCGATCGATATGAACAAGACCGCTACGAACTGTGTCTGTATCCATCCAATGCCGCCGCCTTTTGTTTCTCTTGTATCGATCAGGCCTCGATCGATACGAAGCGCACCACACATTCTTCCATCTCCATCCAATCGATACATGTGTATCGATGCAAGCTCCATATCCATCAACCCATTTCCTTCCTATGGTCAATTGATCGATGCAAAGCACATCGATACGTGATGCATCGATCCGAAGACCGATCAATCCGAACCCATCACCTTGATCGATATGAAGATATCGATCCAGAACCATTTCTCACCAATATTGATCCATCCATATCTCGAGCATGCGAACTCCGATTGACCTGAAATTTGAAATGTAGCTTCTCCCAGCCTTATTCATCGTTCCCCACCGATCCCGTCTTGATTGGAGCTTGGTCAAATTTTGACGGTATCGATCATAACCATGTTTTCATATCGATCACTAATCTTGATATCCATCCTTTTTTTCATCCAATTTGTTGATATCCCGGCCTTGACCAAAAGGTGGGTAACACAAATTCCTTCAAAGTTTCATAACTAAATATTATGATGTTGGAAAATTCTCAACATTTAACCAATCTATTAAAATTCATTTCCTACAACATATTAAATTTCCACTTTGTTTCAAAAACAGTAAGGTAGGAAATTATAACTAAACATTTTCTAGAAAGGTATTTAAAACCAAAATGTTCATTGAAACATCATTATCATTTCTAAATGCATACACCCATTAACTTTATCAAATAAATCAAAACCATATTCAACTTAGATGAAAAAGAGTTAAAAGAGGAATGATATTACTCAACTAAGTCATTGGGTTTGCTCAATCTTTACTCTTCTTAGGTTTCCTCGGCTTTTTTCTGGTTTTTTCTTCTTTTCTTCTTTTAATGGCGACCATTAATGTGTTGTTTTGTTTTAATTTGAGGAGAGAATGAATATGTAAGGAGAAGAATATGTTTAGTGGCCTATGTATAGTGATTAGAAACACCTCATTTTCCTCTTTATATTAGTTTGTTGCCCTTAAGAAAAAATCCTCATTATTCATTCACTTTAATTGATTCCCATTATATATGACAAAAATTAATTTTATGCACCTTAATATAAGATCTTCTATGTTCAATCTTTTTGCACTTAATTTACTTCCCTTAATAAAAATATTCTTTATTCAAATTTTATATTTTCTTTTTATTCATCTGAACTTAACATAAGATCTCTTTTGTTCAAATACCAAATCTTCTCCTTACATATTTACAACCAAATTTAGTTATATCTTAATTAATTAAATTCCCTAAATATTCATTTAATGATTTCCTATTATTATTCTCGCATACAAAATAAGTAAACTAATGTCCCCCAATTATTTACCTTGTTTAGTTCCTTCATTCTCTTATTTAAGTCCTTAGTTAGATCAATGAACCTTTATTTTTATAACTAATTGTTTAATTAATTAACTGTTAAATTATGGGTCATTACAGAAATCATTAATGATAAAGGGTAAGAAGTGGAATCCCCTCTATGAAATAAAAGTGCATCTCTTCCGGGGAAAAGGAAATCATGGGAAGGATCCTAGAATCGAACGGGAAAGGAATAATAAGTGCTGACACACCGACAAAAACTCCATCAAGAATCCATCGCCATGAGGGAAGGGCATTGAAATAAATGATTAATTAGTTCAGAAATTATTCAATGAACCTGAAAATTTTAATAAATCACCACAAGTGCAATCCGCAAGTACCATTTCTAGAATGGAATAAAATCTAAACAAAAGGAACTAAAAAATGATGAAATATACTTAAGAGACTTGGAACATAAAATGGTCAAAGTATGATGGATTTGAAAGGAAAATGAACCACGGATCCAAAAACCAATTAAAGATATAAAGGATGTGACAACTTGTACCACAGTGGGACCGAATTTTCGCTAAATCGACAACCCAAGTCCACCAAAGTATGGATCAGTGGTGTTTGGTATCCTACAAATAACAATAGAATATTAGAGCACTATCGATATAAACTCATAATGGAATAGGAAAGTATAATAGAATATATGATTACTGACCAAGGCTAACACCTTTAATGTGACGCCCCACCTCTATGCTCACGCTAGCCAAGGACACTACTAAGTAATGCCGTCGACTAGCGCGAAGAGTAAGGCTGTTGAGGAGCGACCATCCGTGTAATTGCTTTGTGTGAGCACCGATATGTCAGATAGTATAACATGCATTTCATTTCAAGAGGAAATCTGACATACCGATACAAACTGAAAACTACCACACAGTGGCTATGAGGCCTTCAAAAAACAAATATAGAAATAAACATAGCACAAATCAGTCATAGATATTCATATCACAAAGGCGGAAACAAAAATGAATATAACACATAAAAGTGTACATCAAAATAATGGTCAAACTAGATCCACTACATCATAAAAGAATAGATACAAGTGCTAGACAAAAGAATATGTATACATCAAGGAGTCTCTATCTCGATTGTATAACAATAAAAACTACCAATCTAATGTAGTTAGACAAAAGTCAGAAGGTGATCCCAAATAAGGAGTCAAGCAGAAGCACATGTAACATCTCGGTCTGACCCGAGTATTATTTAATAAGAAAATAATAAACGGATCTGTCTAGCTATAAATATCAGATAAAATGAGATAGGATAAGAGATATGACCAAAATAGTGTGATAACAAAAATGCCATACCGTGACAAGTATACATTAACAACAACAAAATCATACAATATCTCACGAATCTCAAATACGCAAAAAGAATCACATTCTTTAAATTATTCACCAAAACACAAATATTGACAAAGCCTATCAATGCCTGTCATCAAAATTGGTGAAACATAAATTCTAGAAATCATCAACTAGAAATCCAGAAATCACAAAAAGGGGGAAGGCCTGTCACAAACAGGAGCATGAAAACTCACCAACACGTGTATCACAAATGGGTCGCTATCCCATGGTCGCTAACCATAGAGCTAGTGCCACGACGTAGTACAGCGAACGCCCGAGGAACCAGAAACTCAAATAATCCAGAACATCGACGTAGTACAGCGTTACGCCCGATGAACAAAACTCAAATAATCAGACACAACGACGTAGTACAGCGAACGCCCGATGAACCTGAACACAAATAATCCGAAACATCGAGTAGTACAGCGAACGTCCGATGAACCAAACTCAAATAATACGGAACAACGATGTAGTACAGCGAACGCCCGATAAACCGAACTCCAATAAAAGCATAGGTCGCTAGCCTATAAAAATGAGACGAAGCTCAACAGAATGGGGTATAGTCCCCCACGTGGACAAAGAGACATCGCACATCGCTAGTCTAAACCATAAAATGATCACCATTGATCAATATGAAGTGTCGATTACACTAAGCTAGTAAATATATGAGTTTAGCTTCATGTCCCATAACCACTAGCTAAACCTAAATATTTACGAACAAATTGTAGATTCCCACTCGAAAATTGTCACAAGATTTTCAATCAAACAAGTCCAAAAATTAACCGACGAAGTAAACGCAAGCGTTTCATACCACTTGTTTTTCTAAGCCGTTTAATTAGATTTTCTCATACGAATGAGGTAAAGGTTTGTATATACTAATAGATTAGAAAACAGTTTTATAAACGAGCTTTGTATTAAAAATAGAGTTGAAATCAGCTTTGTAAAAGAGTTTGGATATTTACTACTAGTATAGAAACCTTTGTATTTTAAAGTGACAAATCATAGAAATGATTGTAGAAACAATCAATCACCAAAATCCACATACGATGACATGAATCAAATCCAAAGAAATCGATACCGAATCCATCAAAATGGATGTTCTCAAAAGTCCCGAAAAAGAAGTCATCAAAGTCAATAATAAATGATAACAATAAATCGGACAATCACGAATCGATAAAAATTGGAACCTCAAGCTAAATAGGCAAAATAGGCAAAAACAAGCGGTCAGTCGACTGACTGCAGAGACCAGTCGACTGATCCAGAAACCCAAAAGTTTCAGTTCCTGCAGTCAGTTGACTGACTGGCACTGGAACTGTTTTTCCAGCAAATCAAAATGAAGAGCAAACTCTTCCAATTTGCGATTGGACGAGCAATGGGCGTTAGGGGTTTATGCCAATCGACAACCCTGCCCTATAAGCTCTTCGATACACCACCAAAAGCATGATCATACATCAAAGCTAGGATTTTTAAAGTTTTGACTTCAAAACATCAAAAATTGAAATGTTAACCAAATCAATTCAAATCAAAAGCAAATGAACATGAAAATATGTTAGGAATTCATACCTAACAACAATGATAGAAATAGACATAGATGTGAGTTCAAAAACTCACCTTTAAACCCAAAAACACAAGAGAGAAGCTATAGAGCAAGGCAAGAACAATCACTCTTCAATTTTAACCTAAGAAGCTTTAATCTAAGCTCAAAAGAAGAACATTTCCTAAGTTAGGTTTAGGAAATTTCTGAAATTAAAGAGAGAATGAGTTGGAGAAGATGAAGTGGATGCTTACCTAAGCTTCTCTTTGATTTTGGAGCTAACACTTGGATTTGCAAATGAATTTAGGGCTTAGGAATTTCTAATTTCCCATTTCTCTCCCCATTTTTACTTAAGCTTGAATGTATTAGGAAATGAGGATGAATGAAGAGGGGAGGGGCTGAGCTAGGGTATTAAGATGGGTTAGTGGGCTGAAACCCAAACCCAAAGCCCTAAGTGAAAAATAGCAAAATTCACTCATCTCCAAACATATCGATGTTTATACTCAAAAAAGTTGTAAACGCCATTTTGGACTCAATGGAGGTGGTCTCGAGTTCCAATTCGACTGTTTACAAAAGGTAGCTTTTTGGACTATAATCCAACTAACGATGCTATATTTTAAATAAAATATTTAAATATACAATCGTAAAATATGCGGGTTGTTACAGACTCCCCTCCTTAAAGAAATTGCGTCCTGGAAATCTTTAAGAAATAAGTAAAGAAGTAACAACCATAAAAGCATATAAACAAAGAAAGAAGAAATTTGAAATAAGAAGTTCACCTCAAGGAGCACGAGAGAGCAAGTCCGGATGTGTTCGCTCGATGAATTCTCTAGATTCCCAAGAGCAATCCTTAGGATTTGAGGACCATTGAACTTTCACAAGAGGAACATCTTTATTTCGAAGGCGTTTAACCTTCGAAGCAATGATACGGATAGGACGTTGTTCAAAAGTCAAATTAGGCGAAACTTCAATTTCTTCAATAACACCAGGCTCAAGAACAGAATCGGAATCTTGAAGGCATTTCCGTAGTTGAGAGATGTGGAAAACGTCAAGAATAGCAAAAGAATTGAGACGGTGCAATGACGTAGTACAATAACGGTACGCCCGAGAAACTAGAAACTCGAATAACTCCGAACATCGACGTAGTACAATAACGGTACGCCAGATGAACGGAAACTCAAATAATTCGGAACACCGACGTAGTACAAAAACGGTACGTCCAATGAACCGAACACCATAAAAGAACATCGGATGCTAGTCCATAAAAGAAATGAGACAAAGCTCAATAAAGCGAGGTATATTGAAACGTCCGATGAACGTGGTAAAAAAGATCATTCCATTCGGACATCATCAAAGAAACAACCACTTGTTGCTTGCAACTAAGGATATTGGCAACACGATTTCCCTTCCCAGGAGTATAAAGAATATCAAGATCATAAGATGCAAGGAACTCGAGCCAATGTTGTTGACGCAAATTAAGTTCCTTTTGAGAAAATCAATATTTCAAAGATTTATGACCGGTGTGGAGAACAAATTTCTCCCCCAAAAATAATGATGCCAAACTCTAAAAGCAAAAACAATAGCCGCGAGCACTAGATCATGAGTGGCATACCTAGTCTCGATAAGCTTTAATTATATAGAAGCATAATTGATAGCACGTTCCCTTTTGCAAGAGAACGGCACCCATACCAATATGACTAACATTGGTACAAACAGTGAAGTTTTGGTTCCCTTCGGGGATCACAAGAATAGGAGTATCGGAAAAGAGTTCTTTTAAATGATCCTCCTTCCCGAAAAGCTAAAACTTTCAAAATTACAATTAACTTTATGTAATAATCTTTCTAGAAATTTTTTTACTTTTTACAAGTCAATTTATTGTGTCTGACTGTCTCATCAAAACGTTTAGGAGATTCCTATCGATAACGTTGATCAAGCACATCGACCAGAATTCTTAAAGCACTCAATGGGCAATACAATCACAAAATCATTTTCTATATGATAAATATATCTCTTAAAAGTTTTACTAATATTCTTTGCTCGTTTTAAGAACAAAATCCAATTGTACTTATAAATATCTTATAAAAAAGATTTGAAAAATTTTAAATTGTTCTTTTCATCCAAAATAAATGAATACAAGGTTAGTCTCATTGAGATATTCGTAGAATTACTCGATTTATAAAATGGATGAAATAAGCTGGACAACTGAATGACATAATAAGTCATTCATAAGAATCATAACGTGTGCGGAATGCGGTAAGTGGAATGCTAACTTCCGCAACTCGTGGCTAATGAAAACCGATGGCAAGGTCGAGCTAAAAAGACCTTAACACCACTTAAAAGGCCGCTTAGGTGATAATCCTAAGACAAGCTCAAAAATACCGGAAAATTCACAAACCATTTAAAATGAGAGAAATAACACTTTTCTCATCAAGTGGGTTTAAAGAATAAAATGTTGCCACCAAATTTGGAAATCAAAAATCTTTAAAAACATTAGAAATCTGCTTAACAGATTGAGAATGTCGAAGATGAATAGTCCACTCGGGACACGGGATATGGGCTTCATAAATATTAAGCCAATCCTTTCACAAAAATCAATTCCGAAGCCTAAGTAACGCATAACATGCAAATCGGCTCGGAAAGAAAATCACATAAAATAATCTCGACGTCTTTAAAAGAAACACACTGAGTGTTGTGGATCCATCAACCAGATTCGCAATTCTCAAAGAAGTCATCAAGCCCATAAAAATTAAAAGAGAAAGAATCATCAAGTTCTTTTGATATAAAATAATGAGATGAACCCAAATAAAAAAAAGAACTTAAATACGATAATCACAAAACAAATATCGTCAAGGATAGAATTAGAATTACCTTGACCAAGAGAAGTGTCACTAGGAGCTTGCACGACATTCAACTCTCCCTCTCTCCTACTTTGCAAAACAAATAAGATGACCCGAACTTTTGGAATAACGACAAAAAAATGGTTTCGGACAGTCATTTGCATAGTGGTCCGTAAGACCACAATTGTAGCATCGTCTACGACTAGAGGTAGGAGTCTTTGCTACCGAAGTTTCTTGCTTCCCTTTCTTGTTGGGAGTGGGATTGGGGCCTTTGAACTTAATAGGCCTCTTCATGTTATTGTTGAAGTCCTGTTTGGCACACACAACTTCAACATTACTTTCATTATCGGCCTCTTCAAGTCGAAGAGCGATATCAATAAGCTGATCAAAAGAAACTTCTAGTTTCAGAAGCAAAGGCTTTTTAAGGTTCTTATTCAACCCATAGATGAACCTCTGATTTTTCTTCAATGGGGTATTAATATACTCGACCACATATTTTGAGAGAGATTCAAAAGATGCGACGTAATCCGTCATAGAAGATTCACCTTGAACAAGGTCAATAAAGCGTCGGGCTAAAGTTACTTTTTCAGCCTCCGGCACAAACTTCAAATCGAATCTTTCCTAGAATTGCTCCCAAGAAAGATCCGCTTCGATAATTTCAGAAATCAAAAGCTCATACCAATCTAATGCTCTTTCTTGGAGTATGCTAGAAGCCACTTGGACTCGAAGTGAACCAATAAGATCCATGCGGGAAAAGATGCGATTGCATGATCTAAGCCAAGCTTGGATTTCTATAACACTTTCGGAGCCCTTGAATGGCCTCCCACCCAAAGTGGTATAATCTCTACACAAGTGTGCAAACCCGGATTTAGGGTGAGTAGGCGCTGGAACGGGTCCGGCAGCTCGGGCATTGTTCACAAGATCTAAAAGTTGTTGAGCTGAAATAAATACTCCATCTTGAGGAGTAGCACTAGATTGACCGGCGCTGGGACGGCCAGGTCTAACCATTTCTCTTCTCTAAGAAAGAAAGAAAGAAGAGGAAAAAGGTTATTCTCAAAATGAATATCAAACAACCTTGATTGATAAAACAAGGCATCATAAAAGAAAATAGGATAGAACGGTACGAAGACTCGAATTAAATCCTATGGCACGATTCCTAAGGAAGACTTAGGACAATGATCCTTGCTAGATTATTCTACATTGTTCCGAAGTCTGGCTCTGATACCATGCTGTGATGCCCCACCTCTATGCTCACGCTAGCCAAGGACACTACTAAGTAATGTCGTCGACTAGCGCGAAGAATAAGGCTGTTGAGGAGCGACCATTCGTGTAATTGCTTTGTGCGAGCACCGATATGTCAGATAGTATAACATGCATTTCATTTCAAGAGGAAATCCGACATACCGATAAAAACTCAAAGCTACCACACAGTGGCTATGAGGCCTTCGAAAAACAAATATAGAAATAAACATAACACAAATCAGTCGCGGATATTCATATCACAAAGGCGAAAACAAATATGAATATAACACATAAAAGTGTACATCAAAATAGTAGTCAAACTAGATCCACTACATCACAAAAGAATAGATACAAGTGCTAGACAAAAGAATATGTATACATTAAGGAGTCTCTATCTCGACTGTATAACTACAAAAACTACCAATCTAATGTAGTTAGACAAAAGTCAGAAAGTGATCCCAAATAAGGAGTCAAGCAGAAGCACCTGTAACATCTCAGTCTAACCCGAGTATTATTTAATAAGAAAATAATAAACGGATCAGTCTAGCTATAAATATCAGATAAAATGAGATTGGATAAGAGATATGATCGAAATAGTGTGATATCAAAAATGCCATACTGTGACAAGTATACATTAACAACAACAAAATCATACAATATCTCACGAATCTCAAATACGCAGAAAGAATCACATTCTTTAAATTATTCACCAAAACAAAAATATTGACAAAGCCTATCAATGCCTGTCATCAAAATTGGTGAAACATAAATTCTAGAAATCATCAACTGGAAATCCAGAAATCACAAAAAGGGGGAAGGCCTATCACAAACAGGAGCATGAAAACTCACCAACATGTGTATCACAAATGGGTCGCTATCCCATGTTCTTTAACCATAGAGCCGGTGCCACGACGTAGTACAGCGAACGCCCGAGGAACCAGAAACTCAAATAATCCAGAACATCGACGTAGTACAGCGTTACGCCCGATGAACAAAACTCAAATAATCAGACACAACGACGTAGTACAGCGAACGCCCGATGAACCTGAACACAAATAATCCGAAACATCGAGTAGTACAACGAACGTCCGATGAACCAAACTCAAATAATACGGAACAACGACGTAGTACAGCGAACGCCCGATAAACCGAACTCCAATAAAAGCATAGGTCGCTAGCCTATAAAAATGAGACGAAGCTCAACAGAACGGGGTATAGTCCCCCACGTGGACAAAGAGACATCGCACATCGCTAGTCTAAACCATAAAATGATCACCATTGATCAATATGAAGTGTCGATTACACTAAGCAAGTAAATATATGAGTTTAGCTTCATGTCCCATAACCACTAGCTTAACCTAAATATTTACGAACAAATTGTAGATTCCCACTCGAAAATTGTCACAAGATGTTCAATCGAACAAGTCCAAAAATTAACCGACGAAGTAAACGCAAGCGTTTCATACCACTTGTTTTGCTAAGCCATTTAATTAGATATTCTCATACGAATGAGTTAAAGGTTTGTATATACTAATAGATTAGAAAACGGTTTTATAAACGAGCTTTGTATTAAAAATAGAGTTGAAATCAGCTTTGTAAAAGAGTTTGGATATTTACTACTAGTATAGAAACCTTTGTATTTTAAAGTGACAAATCATAGAAATGATTGTAGAAACAATCAATCACCAAAATCCACATACGATGGCGTGAATCAAATCCAAAGAAAATGATACCGAATCCATCAAAATGGATATTCTCAAAAGTCCAGAAAAAGAAGTCATCAAAGTCAATAATAAATGATAACAATAAATCGGACAATCACGAATCGATAAAAATTGGAACCTCAAGCTAAATAGGCAAAATAGGCAAAAACAAGCAGGTCAGTTGACTGACTGCAGAGGCCAGTCGACTGATCCAGAAACCCGAAAGTTTTAGTTCCTGCAGTCCGTCGACTTACTACAGAGGCCAGTCGACTGACTGGCACTGGAACTGGAACTGTTTTTCCAGCCAATCAAAATAAAGAGCAAACTCTTCCAATTTGCGATCGGACGAGCAATGGGCGTTAGGGGTTTATGCTAATCGACAACCCTGCCCTATAGGCTCTTCGATACACCACCAAAAGCATGATCATACATCAAAGCTAGGATTTTTAAAGTTTTGACTTCAAAACACCAAAAATTGAAATGTTAACCAAATCAATTCAAATCAAAAGCAATGAACATGAAGAGATGTTAGGAATTCATACCTAACAACAATGATAGAAATAGACATAGATGTGAGTTCAAAAACTCAGCTTTAAACCCAAAAACACAAGAGAGAAGCTATAGAGCAAGGCAAGAACAATCACTCTTCAATTTTAACCCAAGAAGCTTCAATCTAAGCTCAAAAGAAGAACATTTCCTAAGTTAGGTTTAGGAAATTTCTGAAATTAAAGAGAGAATGAGTTGGAGAAGATGAAGAGGATGCTTTCCTAAGCTTCTCTTTGATTTTGGAGCTAACTCTTGGATTTGCAAATGAATTTAGGGCTTAGGAATTTCTAATTTCCCATTTCTCTCCCCATTTTTACTTAAGCTTGAATGTATTAGGAAATGAGGATGAATGAAGAGGGGAGGGCTGAGCTAGGGTATTAAGATGGGTTAGTGGGCTGAAACCCAAACCCAAACCCAAAGCCCTAAGTGAAAAATAGCAAAATTCACTCATCTCCAAACATATCGATGTTTATACTCAAAAAAGTTGTAAACGCCATTTTGGACTCAATGGAGGTGGTCTCGAGTTCCAATTCGACTGTTTACAAAAAGTAGCTTTTCGGACTATAATCCGACTAATGATGCTATATTTTAAATAAAATATTTAATCGTAAATTACGCGGGTTGTCACATTTAACCTTTAGTGAATTTGTCAACGTCGAGCATGCATAAGGAAATTTGTTCTTCCACTATTCCCGCCTTGTACTAGTACATGTCCCTCTAAAGTTATCCTATGGGTTGGAATGAGGATGGGGTCAAAACAATGTTATAGTGACTGGTAAATTACACACTTTATACAATGGTAGTTTATGCAGATTGCCTTCCATTACATGTTATGCGTACTATTTTACTTAGCCGTCTTGACACCAGATACACGTACGATATACCCCATCTACAATAGGTAGACAATAACTCCATATGTATATAAATCTATATAAATATAGACACACACACATATATAAGTACCACAGTCCCCGTTTAGATCAAGATACTTTCCTCATTAGTATCCGTTACCCAACACCTCGTCGGGATCCATCGTCAATGCAATATCACATCCTCGTCATCATGCATACCAAAGAACTCTCGTAGTGCCTAATAACGGCATAAAAATAGTTTAACTGTATTCTATGCATTTTGAAAGACCTCCACAAAGGGTTATCTATCCTTGCCTGCTAACAACAAATGAACTATCAAACAACTATAAGGCGGTGCATGTCCTAAACGCAATCTACACTAGTAGGAGGTGTAGTTCGTTTAGGCGTAGCCCCGTCTTTCCGCTGACCACTCAGAGCCGATGACATTCTCGACCTATGAAACAGCTCCTACTCCCATTTATGGTACCAATCTTACAATCATAGCACCCAGCCTTGCTTACCATCTCATTTAGATTGACTAAAGCAATCTATGAAATACCCATTTGTTACTTAATACCCCATAAAAGGTTCAAGCAAACTCTACTTATCCTTTGACACTTTTGACCAAGGCAAACCATCCTACTAGGTATTCCCTTCACATATACGTGAATGTGTAATCCCATGGTTCCTATAGATGGATATGTCCCTTATCAATATAATATATACACAACTACTGGTAGCAACTTATGGTGGGCAAACTTTTGTTGTGTAACACTACTAACTTCGCATTCCAACTCATTTTAATGACTATGTCATTCTTATTTAATCTAAGCTATTAGCTAACTTTAATCATTCACACCCGGCATAAATGCATACTTGAAGCAACGTATACATTCATACTTATTTATTTACTATGCCTCTTATGTCCAATTATTAATAGTGGCTTACTTTTGCATGTGTTTACTTCTTATTTCATCAATATCAATATAGTGTCATTTACCGCTTATTTTTAACTTAAAAGATTTAAATATCATTTGCCATTCATTTCCCCTTTGTATTTTTAGATCCATTTACTATCCTTTTATCTTATACTATCTTCTTTCAGTTACTAACTTCATTACTTACTCATTTCAATAATTTATTTGCATTTCATCTCGTATTGTTTAATTTCTAACTTGTTTTTTATTGCATACATTAGTTTTATATTTAGACTATTATTGTTATCCCTACTTACAATTCTTAGTTTATACATAAGGATTTTTGCATTTTAATGCGTTGGAATTACACATTTCCCAAAAGAAATTGTTAACACTGTAGACATTTATAACTTATCCAAAATGAAGATTGTGTTATGTTTGGAAATACAAGGAACTATCTTTTTGGTTTTTACCATTGAAATAGACGGTATAATACATGGTAAACATCCCTTCTCTTTCTTTTAGTCATATTCCTTATTATTTCAAACTATACGCTTTTATTCACAACTATAAAACTTGATAATTTATAGAAATTTACATTGCAACACACTTCATTTCAATGAATTAAAATACTACTAAATCCTGATAAAATTAATAATAACCACCAATTCATATTTACAAATATATGCCATTTAACCCATAAATCTGGAATTTCTATACAACCTTGTTAATTAAGGGATTACCATTTACACCCTAACTTCCCAGATTCAAGTATATGCAACATTTAATTCAAGTTAATAGTTCACAGGATATGTAGGCATGGTTTTCAATTTCATCACGCATAAAATTAAGCCTAACACTCCAAATAATTATATCCAATCATACAAGGAACAGATTTACAACGAATTAAATCCAGTATTATATAAAAATATATAATTTTCCACTCACCTTTTAGATTTCCAAATTTCCAGTATAAATTCCTATTATTCCAGTTTGATTCCCCTTTGTCCCTATATTGGAATACATATACCACAAGCATACATATATTAATTAGAAATTTAGATCTGAGAAGAGATTTGGATTTAGCTTAGATTTGGATCTGGATTTATAATTTACCTTGGCTTTGGCGGTTTGATTCGACCCGATTCTTTTTTTTATTTTCTTATGCTATTCTCCACTTGTATATACGTATATAAAATATAGATTTATTTAGATCTAGAAATTTTTGGAGAAGAGAAAATGGCAGAGCTTCGTCGTTACTTTAGAAAATATGAGAAGAAAAGTGTGGGGTTAGGCCCATATTTATAAGGGTTCGAATCGATGCCAGCCGTTAGATTATTCTATCTTAAATCCAGATTGATCGACCTAGGTTCAGATTATGGCCGCAGCACATAAGCGGTCGACCGCTACCCCTTCACCGGTCGACCGTTAACGATAAACCGGTCTAAGTAAATGGTTGACCAGTTATCATTTTATGTTAATTAATTTTTGCATTACGTTTAATTTTTTCTAAAACTTATTCTATCCATTCTTAACCAATCTAATTTAACGTTAATTATACTTAAATGTTAAGTAAACATTAACTGACCGTTAACATTAACTAACGTTGTTAATAACTTAATTTCCTTAATTATATATATAATTATTTCTGATCTGCAATATTCAAACGTCAATAATTTTTTTGTTTGAACTCCGATCGTAAAACTTTATATATGAAAATTGATTAGAAAATTGCCATAAACCCAAGGTCCAAGTTTCGTAGCCAAATTCTAACATTTGTAAAATTCTAATTTTTTGGCATTCCTAATTATTAATTAATTTCTTTTTAATGGGTTATGATTAAATTTATGGGGTGTTGCAAAGGATCTAAACAAGTGCTATCGAGTATTTGAAAAAGTGCTATCGAGCCTCTAACAAAAGGATTATCGAAATTACCATAATTGATCGTATATCAAATCCTTATTGGACTAACTATGCCGCATCAACAAAAAGAATGGAGGAGATAAAAATGACTTATGCCAGAGGCACCACCTGTTACATTATTATTGTGCCATGTCATCAATCGACTAAAATAAACTCAACCATTCAACGTTTGAACTCTCCACGTGTCAAGAATCTAATGGTGTAATTTTCTATAAATAGCATGTGCACCCACATATGAATGGCCATTTTGGAATTCTCTTCTTTCTAATTTTTCAGTTATAATCAAGATGTTTTTAAAAGCTTAATTTGGTACTTTTATGGCCACTTAGGTTAAAAAAATTCTATTAATTGTGATAAAGGACTTTTACATTTACCATTTGCATACTTATCCTGGAGGTTCTCCTCTTGCACAAGTATTATCTAACATCCAATTTAAAGCTTAAGAGTTATGCCAACTTCCAGGCTTAATAGAGATAAAAAGAAAGGAAAGTTGTATGACATGACAAATATGGGGTTGCTTTGGTTGTTTGATCCGAATGGAATCAGCTATGTTTTGATGTAAATATGAACATGTAGCTATGTTTGGTGCTACTAAAATCGCTGGGAATGCTACAAGATAGACGACACAAATCAGTTAGTCCTAAACTTTAGTATCTTCACATACCAAAGTAATTTCCACCACTCTTTTATATTACATAACATATTAAAATAAAAAGATGAAAAATGTATGATTGAAGTTCAAGGAGCACATTGACACATATAGTTCTAGGTTCAAAGGAATATTTCGTAATAAAACCATGAGTGATCTTTAGGCAAACTTAAATAGACATTAAAGAAAATTTTCCTATGGACATCTTGGTTGTTGTTATTGGTATGATGTAATGTTAAAATGTTCCAGAACATAACTTAGAATGATTCATGAGCATAGGTGAAAGTCGCATTCAATCATCGTTGAAACGAAAAAGATATCGCAGTTTGAATAGTGGCTCACATGCCTATCTAGTAGTCCAACATGCTTAACCACCTATGTCGTACCCATCATGTCAGAATAATTTTAGTAAATTTTGTATGGGTTATTTTGTTTTAGAGAAAGAGAAAAGGAAAGAAGAAGAGTGGGAGGTGGGAATAGCCTCACATCTCCAAATTTTTGCAATTGCATTGGTCTATACACAAGGTTCATGAGAGAAAGATTAGGTCCTTTGGATACCCAAGTGTTTGCTCTTAGTTGAGGAGGGAGACCATGCATCTTACACACATATGCACGTGCCAATTCCACCACCGACAGTTGAAGTAAATAGTTCCAACCGTTGGAGTGAGCGGATATGCCCATTAGAATGAACAATAAGGGGCATACCTATTCGTTGCCTATAAATAGGTCTGTTTTCAAAAACAAAAATCATAATTTTTACTCACAAATTTCGTCTTTCGTTTTCTCTCGGTTTTAACCCATTTCTAAAACTATATCAATTTTGTAATGCTACAGGTTACGATCTCGATACTCTTGTCATTGCAATCATTTAGAAGATAGTTGGGATCAAAATTCGGTTGTGAGACCGTAGTCGATCGAAGAGGTTTAATACTCGAGCTCCATCGTATTTTGTGAGACGGTTTGCCTAAACTTTATACATTCATTCGTTTTATCAAACAACGGAGAGTGGTAAATTGTGCCTTAAAGAGAGCATCATTAACCATGCCTTAAAGTAACATCGGTTTGAAAGGGAAGACATTATCCATAGTTGCCACTATACACAAGACAAGAAATACCACCAATAAACTTGGAATGCAATTTTGTGACAGTGGCACCACAAAATGTAACAAGTTTGCTTCAGATTTCACCCAATTAGAGAGGTTTAACAAAGTCAATTTGGTTTCCTGGCAGAAAAAAGGCAGGATTGAAAGTTGTACATTTGCTGATAATTCCAAAACCAGAAGAGAATGATGATGAAGCTATGGCATAGACTAAAGCCAAAATATAATGAGGGCAAGATGACCATATATGGAAAGGGAAGCTCTACAACGTTATATTAGATACCATGTTCAATATGTACTATAATAAGCCGACTGCAAAGGACGTTTTGTGATGCATTATAGGTCAAATATCTTATGGAAGACACAACTAGTAAGGAATTTCTTACCGCTAAGTTTTATAATTATAAAATGACCAATGATAGGCCCGTAGTAAAGAAATTCAATGATACTATGCACATCCTGAACCAGTTCTACTACCAAAATATGAATATGGGTGAAGAAATTAAAGTTTCGTCCATAATAGACAAACTCCTCCTTCTTAGAAAGATCAAAGGAAAATCCTTAAACATAAGGAGGAGGGAATGAGTCTAGATAATCTTGAATAATATTTTCAAATTAAAGAACAACCAAGGAAGAAGGAAACTCTAAAACAATAGTGTGTTAAAAGGTCCACATGGTGGAGGAAAATGAGGTGAATAAAGTCTTGGAAAACTCTTCTAATCAAAGGAGGTAATATTAGAATAATAAGAACTTCCATAATAAAACGGCCAAGAAAGTGAATGGCTGTTTTATTTGTTGAAAGTCGGGTAAATTTAAAATGGAATGCCATTAAAAAAAACAATCTTCAAAAGAGAACTTTGTGGTCGTCATCTTTGAAATCAACATGGTCGAAAGGGAGAATTCTTGGTGGATCGACTCTAGTGCTACTAAGCATATATGCAATAATAAGAGTCTATTCAAAAAAATTTAACCAACTAGAGGGGAAATTATCTATATATGAGAAACTTAGCCAAAGTAGCAGTCATGTAAAGAGGATAGTGGGCTTCGAGTTTATATTCAGAAAAATTCTGAATTTGAATAACGTATTTTATGTAACTGAATTCCAAAGAACCTTATATTTGGAAGTCTGTTAAATAAGTTTGGTTTCCAACAAATTTTTGAGTTAGATAAGTATGTGTTGACCAAAGGCGGTCTATTTGTAGGAAAAATGCACATATGATAGTATGTTTAAATTGAACTTAAATAAAATTGATGCTTTTGTTTGTATCGTTGATTCGTACTCTCTATGGCATAGTAGATTAATACGGCACTAGACGCATGCATAATATAATTTTATTATACATGATCCTTAAACATTATAATAACTTTAATGATCAGTGTAGAGTATGGTCTTTGACAAAAATAACTAGTAAGTATTTCCATTAAAATTTGTTATTAGCACAAAATTACTACAACTGATTCATATTGATGTACAATACATGCACAATACTCCTACTAAATGTGGAAAATTATTTTGTCACTTTAATATAAGATTACTCTAAATACTGCTATGTTTAGCTTATGCACACTAAAGATGAAGTATATAATTCATTTATGATTCATAAATATGAAGTAGAAATTCAATGTGATTCTAACATTAAAACTCTTAGACCCGATAGAGGCGGTGAATACCAATTTCTTTCCTTTTGTGAATCCGTAGGTATAATCCATGAACATCAATTGCATACACAGAATAACTGAATGGAGTAGCCAAAAGAAAAATCAAGCATTCACTAAAATGGCTAGTGTAATATTATGTAGTTTTGGTCTTAACACTAGTTTATGGGATGAAGCTTTATTAAAACATGTTATATATTAAACAGAGTACCTCATAAGAAATTCAAAGTCACTTCGTATGAACTTTGGACAAGGAGAAAACCAAATCTGGACTACTATGAAGTCCGGTGTTGGAGAGAACACATATGACCATTGGAATGAACAGTTATGACCATTGGAGTGAATAGTTATGGCGCTAGACATAACTATCCGCTGCCTATAAATGGACCTATTTCAATGAAAATCATAATTTTTACTCATAAATTTCAACTTTCTTCCTCTCTCTATTTTATTTCATTTCTAAGAAACTATATTGATTTTGTAAAACTATAGGTTATGATGTTGATACTCTTATCATTGCACTCATTTAGAAGATAGTTTGGTTCAAAATTCGATTGTGCGTGCATATTTGATTAGAGAATTTTAATACTCAGGCTCCATTGTTTCTTGGTAGATGGTTTGCCTAAATTCTATGTACCCATTCGTTTTACCGAACGATGGAGAGGGAAAATTGCGTCTTAAGGAGAGCGTCATTTTGCTATCCCTGGAGCGAGCATTACTAATTTCAAAAGTGTAGACATTGTCTATAGTTGCCACTGTACATAAGAGATATCACCGACACTAAGAAGAAATGATACCAATGTTGTTATTTGGAAAGAATATGATGAGAGAAGTCATGTTAGAAGAGCCAAATGGATGTACGAAGGAGTCAGAAGGAGTGAATGGAAAATTGAAATAGAATGAAGCAAAGGAAAGGAGCGAAATAGGTTGCTTGGGAACCTATGCACTATTAGTCAAGATGCTCGGCGTGATACCTAGCCGAGTCACTTATGGGTATCGGTTAGGTAAACGAGCTAATCCATTATCAAGCCTCAAAGGAAGCTCAACGCTTTCTAAGGCACCTTTCTACTTCTTCACAACTTCCACCCCACTCTATGTCACCTCTCCAACACCTTACTAAGCTTTTCAAATGCTATGTCGAACCACTCTTCATGTTGAATGAACCAGACTACTATGCCATATTTTGCTTCTTTTCATGGATCCATATAACTTCGATCCTAAATGACTTTTAGGGATTATTTTCAGCAGATATCCTTTTCGATTCAAAAAAATGCCAACTCCATTTTTAAATACACTGAGAGTGACAATACCTTAGGGGACCCTTTTCTGCCATTAAGAATGCTCATTCGAAATTCAAACTCCATAGTTCTCTTTTTATTATTGAATGTGAATGTCGTAATCAGTAAAATATGGTGAGAGTCATAATAAAAATCAAACTGGACATGTATCTCATTAGGAATCCAACTAATATAAAATCTTTATGTTCATGCTTTCTTGTTTACTTTAATTATGTGTTTTATGTTGTTTGTTCATGTTCATCCACTGTAATACATATGCGATTACTTATAAATGATTGTCCAATGCATTTGGTGATCTTAAATGCATTTAGATATTATAAATGTTATTGGTTCATGTTTTATGTTTGTTCATTTATATGGTTGATAAATGTACTGGTTTGAATGTGAAGTTCTGCAAAGTGCATTAGAAAACCATTTCCCCTCAAATGTCAAAGTACACATGAGTTTTAATTCATGAAAAATTAAATGTAGCTGAAATGCTAAAGCATAAGTGAACGAACATTGATCATCTCTCATTCTAGTTTGGTGGCATTAGCAGTGAAACTATTTACCATGTTTACTATCATAGTCCAATGACTTATTATTTATAGATGACATTTATAATTTTTATTTAGTTTTTGATATATGTTTTTGGTATCGATAAGAAGACAGAAAGGCCATTAGAGAAAAGGATGAAAGAAATTTGTATGACATGATAAATATGGGGATTGCTCTGGGTGTTTAGTCAAATTGAAA
Source organism: Allium fistulosum (assembly GCA_030737815.1). NCBI lineage: Eukaryota > Viridiplantae > Streptophyta > Magnoliopsida > Asparagales > Amaryllidaceae > Allium > Allium fistulosum. Next base: position 403,931,868 of record CM060908.1, on the reverse strand, counting down.
TAAAAATTGTTTATAGATAAATTTTGTTCTGCCACTCCCAAGCTATGTCTTGGTCATTTCCTACAAATTTCCCATTGTTAATTTTCCAGCAGCAATTCACTAGAAATTTGGCTAAATTTATAGATAAATTTTGTTTTGTCACTCCCTAACTACGTCTTGGTCTTTTCCAATAGTAATTCACTAGACACATATATATAAACATGGTAAATCATCAGAAATTTTGGTATAAATTTCCCTTGACCTTTTCCAAGATCATAGACCATAGAAACATATAAGGTTTTATGGTGAATTAATTTGTACTTTTTAGTATAAAATTAATGGAAGATCATAGGAAACCTAAGGTGACTTGCCTAATATTTTCTACCATCTTTATTAATGATTGGGTACTTTTCTACTATTATTTCTCTTATGACACAATAACTAACAAACTATACACCACACACACACACACACACAGATATATGTATGTATGTATGCATGCATGTATATGTATATATTATTATCGCCTAATGGGTGGCATCTCTTTACAATCAATAAACACACACACACACATGCATACATATGTATGTGTATGTATCAATCAAATGCAATATGTATTATATTACTATCAGTAACAACATCAAATATGTTTGCAAATCAACACAATGTAACACATCAACATAAATTTAACCACATAGTCCAAAAACATAAATCTACCCTTGTAAAAATATGCTTCATCGATATCAAATATTCATAGCCATGTCAAATATTTACATCATCAACATGAATAAATAATCACCTCTATCCCTCTTGGCTTTAACTAAAGTTTTAAGAAAACTCTTTTGGGGGTAAATGCTTCCCATAATTTAACGCCAATAAAAAATAAGGAATTGGTTAACAAAATTTTGTGTGTGTATGTTAAAGGAAATACAAGGGATATGCCTTAACCAAAATATGCATAATATACCTTGACGAAAGTATGAAGAATATACCCAAATAAAGTATGAGACCTATGCCTTAATGGGAATATAAACACATAATCCTTAATGAAAACATGAGGAAATATGTTAACAAGTTTAAACCTATATTAGGATATAAGTCTGAATAATAGTATAGAACAAATATCTTAACGGAAGTATAAAGCATAAACATTAATGAAAATACAAGATACGTGTATTAGCGGAAACATGAAAATGTGTTAATAGAAAAACAAGGAAAATCTTACCAGAAGCATGGTGAGTGTTATAGCAATGGATGTGTTAGTGGAGGCACGACATGGTATTTGAACTCTTAACAGAAAATAAGATTGTTATAGAAATGGACGTGTTAATGGAGATACAACATGCTATTTAGACACTTAACAGAGCATGAGAATGTTATAGCAATGAATGAGTTAATAAAGACATAATGTAGTTTTTTATAATAAGACTGTTACTCTATTCAAGCAGAGCACTCATTTAGATGTCCTAAAAGTTTGAACACATGAACTCTAGGACCATAGCCTACATCAATATACTATGGTGCCCTAGCAATTGCTACTTGAGCTAGTGGTCCTTATAACATGGTATTTGGACACTTCATGGAAACATGAATGTAATAGCAACAAAAGCGTTAATGGAGACATAGCATAGTATTTGGACTCTTAACAAAAACATGAGAATGTTATAGCAATAAAGGTGTTAATAGAGGCATAACATGTTATTTGGGCTTTTAACAGAAATATGAGAATGTTATAGCTATGGATGTGTAAACGAAGATATAGCGTGGTATTTAAACTCTTAAAGGGAATATGGGATGGAAGTACTAACGAGGGTATAGATTTAAGCTATCAAATATATGATTGATGCCACGTGTTATCATCTTATTGGACTACCTATGCCATGTTAACAGAAAAAATAAAGGTTTTATAAGCTTTTTGGTGACACGTCATCGTTATGTCAGGGAATCTCAACTGTCCAAGTTGCTACTTGTACAAAATCCGAAAAGAAAAAGGTTGGATTCAAGGCATATGTCAAGCATCCAACGATCTAGGATTACTAAAATAGAAGTCTATCCCAACATAATTAGGAGCTTTTTTGGAAATCTTCTCCTCTCTCATTTGTAATTTCAAGAATTTGTAAAAGCTTGATCGAGGATTTAATGACTTCTTAGGTCAAATCCAAATTTACATTTTGTACTCAAGGATTTAATAAAAGAGAGTTCACATATATGACTATGATGACCATTCCCTCTCTACTTATTATTTAGTTTATCGAAATTTTCTTTTCTCGAAGAAGGCTATATCGAAATTTTTAAATTTAATAAGCGACTTCGATATCATTCCTCAAACCTGTATCGATGAATACTGGAAGTCCATCTTTGGTTTTCATCTCCAATATCGCCATCTGCTAAAGCTCTTTTTCTATTCCAACTATCCTGACATTGGTCATCCTTAGCGTCACTAATCCTTAACCGAGTTGTTATGGTCTTGGTTTTGTACAAGCATATAGTCCTCATCATTTACTCTTTTGCTTGCACATATGTAAACCCTCTTGATCTTCAGGTTCAGTATTTAATAAAGACTAACCCCTAATGATTTTAGTTATCTTTTATCTCGGATCTATGTTCTTACTGATAGAGTTAAGGGTATGCCCTAAGGGAAATTATGTAATTTGTTACATATATCTAACTCGATAACCAATCTTGTTCATAAATAAAAGGTGTTTACCTTCTATTATACACTTGTTGTATTGTGATATAATTAATTAAGTAATTAATTTAAAGTTGTTGGGCTAAAAAGTGGCACAACACTCCCAAAATATATGAAAATTAGTAGATCTAATAAGAAATAGAAAGAGGACAGTATGAACACACATATTTTTATAGTGGTTTGGCAAATTCTATGGCTTACGTCCACTTTAGTCTTATTTGGATTGAGTTTATCACAAACAATATCTTTTTCGGTTAGAACATATCTAGATAGCCCTTAAGTGATAAAACTTGAATAGAAATAAGAGAATGAACAAGAAGAATGGCCAAAAGTCCTCTAAAGGTTGCTCTAGGGTTACTACTTATAGGAGAATTGCCCACCAGAGTCACTAGATCACTGAAGACTGGGTAAAACTCCAGATCCAAGAAAGTAAGAGGGAAGATGAAATCCTCCCTGTTCTTAAATCATATCGGTACAGACACGAATCATGTTGGTATTGAGATGCTTTGCTTGGTCCAAGTCATTTGCTTCTCCTTTACTTCATCTTGTATCATCAAATCTTCCAGCTACGAGCACTTTTCCTTGGAAATCAGGTTATTACCGAGATGTTCTGACACATCTAGTACTTGTCCTTTTCTATAGAGTTTTCAGGAGTTGTTCAACTACTTCTTTAGAAATGGGCATTTGGATGACCGTTATATCCTTTTATTACTTGGCAAAGCATCAGAGCTCATCATAGGCTAACAAATTGAACTCGGTACCGACATGAATTGAGGTCGGTACCAACCTCTTTGCTCTAGTGCAGCTAGACTCCAAGCTTCTTAAAGACCTATCTATTGCTATTCCAAGCTTGCTCGTAAGTCCTTGAACTATTTCATTTTTGTCCTGACGTCCAGATTCATCTAAAAGCTACATGGTCTAAAAGCTGGATAACACTTTCCCCCTCTAAAGTACACTTCTATTGGAACAAAGCATGCTTTGGACCCGGACAAGCAAATATAAACATCTACTCAAGTCCATTGATTGTCCAAGAGTTTCTTTGAAATGTTGTCTCTATTCCAAAGCATATATTTAACCACTTCAAATAGCAGTTGTACCACTTTCCATGCCAAGGTCTTGATCTAAATCACTTTGAAGGTCGTTCCATGTCTCGGCCAAGTGAGAGTTCCTTCTCTTTTCTTCTTCACTCTCCTTTTTTAGCAAATAATTCATGTCAGTACTGACCACTTCATTTCGGTAACAACATGAAATAATGATTCATCCCAACGTTATAATGGTGGGGACTTGGAGTCTTCATAACTACTTTTCACCTTTTTCCTTCTTATTTCATTTGACCCCAACTTTCTTCCTTATGTGATTTCAAGCATCTGTACCATCACTTTCAACTCCGACCACTACAAACCACCATTGCCACCTTGCTACCAACACTAAACCACCTCCACTTCTTATTTCAGGTGAACTTCATCACCTCAAGAACTCAGCCTCAAAAACTTCCTTTTAGATCCATACTTAATCGCTTAAAGGTGCATTTTCCCTGCTATAGCAACGATAGTGGTGTCCCCATTGACACTGACTGGAGGTCGCCTATGGCTGGAGAACAGCAGGGTGTTTGGAATTATGATCGGTAATCATCTAAAAATATTAGCTATTGTAAAACTCTAGTTATCCCTAGGGTTTACCCCAACCTTGACCCGAAGTTAACACCGCAACTGCTCAAGTCATGGTGGTTTCATGTATACCCGTGTTAGTGTTGAGTCTCCACCAACTTTGCTTCGAGTTTCTCATATTTTGCAATGGCTTTTACACCTTCACATACTTAAAATTCATGAGTGCAACTCGCCAAGGTATGGTCGATCATAAGTTGTCACTTTAAATTCCATTAGGATGTTTTTTTCCAAAGAACGATCATGCTAAACGCACTCTGACATTCAAATAATTCGATTATACAACACCTCAAATTACTTCACAGTCTCGTGTTCCTATAAAGAAAGTTTTGCTCTGGACAACGGTTCCATTATTTATTATCCAACAATAATTGATAAGATCCAACATATGGTTTCATCATGTTACGGAGCTTGTTTACCAGCACGAGGTAAATATTTACACATAATGTTCCGTTCGTTATGTATTGGACGCATGAGACGCACTACATAGATTGACACTTCAAATTACCCCAATCGACATTCAGAATCCAATTAGTCAGCATAGGTCGATATCCATTGGATTTTGAGCGTTAGTCACATGGGTTCATATAAAAATAGAACTTAAAGATAGAGCATACCTGACCATGTTCAATATTAAGTTTTCCAGAATGACTCGTCATTCACCTCGTTTCAATGTTGGGGCTGGTTCATCAATTCCTCTTGAAGTCGGTTCCTGTACAACTCAAGCAATGACATCTACGCTAATCGAAATTAGATGCTCGATTAATACTGAGTTACAAGAAGCGATGGTACCAATGGCACCATTCCAAAATCAACCTCCACCACTAAATGAAGATCCTAGTATAAGGGTTTTGAACGAGACCCTAAAGTCGGTATCTTCCATACTGAATGCTAACTCACTCCACACAATATACTGTTGGAATCTCATTCTATATGATATTCCATATATACTATATTTTGACGTCAACAACTATATATTTGTATATTCTTCTATACACTAACCATTTATTGCAGGAATTATATGAAGATTCAAGATTCTTAAAGAAGAGTATTTGTATGGTTTTGTATGCGTCTAGAGTTTATACATATGTTGAAATCTCTCCTTGATATGATATGAATATATTTATAACTCATATAGGCAAGATATACAAAAATGACCAGAAACAGACGGCTGTTTGGACACAAACAGACGGCTGTTTGGACACAAACAGACGGCTGTTTCTGAAGTCAAAAATTCTGTATACCACAATAAACAGACGGCTGTCTGTTTATAAATAGCCGGCTGTTTTGAGACAAAAATTGCCTATTTCCTTTCTGGTCGTAATTTGATGAATTTCAGCTGGCTAAAAATTATTTTCAGACGGCTGTTTTTCTATAACGGCTATATTTTTTCTGAAGGGTTACTTTCATTCGTGAAGGGATACAACTCTTAATTAAGAGATATGACTATATCTCTTCATAGAAACTTTTCGCGAATAATTTCAACCTTTGACTCTTTATAAATACATGTTCGAATCACAATTTATAAAATATTAATCTCTTGTTTTATATCTTTCTTATTCTCTCTGATTCTAACTCTTGTGTGAAAACAATTCCATATTCAAATGACACTTATTCTTCCATAATTCTTCAAGATTATAAATATACATTTCTACAAGGAGAAGATTATAGGAAGTCTGTACTTTATTGACTCATTCGTGTTATTGCTAGAACACAAGAAGTCAGAAACTTTTGTTGTATTATTGAAGTCCTATTCGGCTGTTCAGGCACTGAGAAGTCCTCTTCTGCTGTTGAGGCACGAAATCCTGTTCTGTTGCTCAGGTCCCCGTTCGGCTGTTCGGGTGTGTTGTTAACCTATTCCCCCGGGTGAAGTGAGGGTTTTTGATTAGTGAAATTCCAGAAGGAGTTTGGGACTGGACGTAGAACGGGAAGTTCGAACCAGTATAAAAATCCTGGTGTGCAAGCTTTTACTTTGCTATTGCTATAATTCCGCACTATTGTTGTTATCTCCATATAAGTACGATCCATACACCCTTTTCATTTGGTATCAGAGCAGGAATCTAATAACCGTTACACAGTTATTTGATAATCTGCTTATATGGCCAACACGGATAACAACGCTATTCCAAATCCTGTCACTGTCACTAACTCTGGCATTGTAGAAGGACAAGCCACTGGACGACCTCCATTCTTCAATGGATTAAATTATAACTATTGGGCGACACGAATGCGTATTTATATGCAGGCTAATGGTTTTGATGCTTGGAATATCACACAAGCCGAATACACTGCACCAACCACTGAATATACTAATTGGTCGACTGCCCAAAAAGCAGAAGCTACCCTAAATGCTAAGGCTATGAACATGTTGTTTTGTGCTCTAGATAGAAATGAGTTCAATCGTGTTAGCATATGCACCACTGCATATCAAATATGGCAAACACTAAAAACAACTCATGAAGGAACAAGCAAAGTCAAGCAAAGCAAGATATCTATGCTCAAAAATCAGTTCCAAAATTTCAGAATGAAGCAAGACGAGTCCATAAATGATATGTACTCTAGATTTCAAGATATCCATCATGCCTTGATCGGACTTGGTGTAACATATTCAGATGCAGATGTTGTCTCAAAAATCCTAAACTCTCTAACTGACGAATGGGAAAGAAAAGTTTTGGCGATTGAAGAAGCTAACGATATTTCAGAAATGAAGCCAGAAGAATTAATAGGAAATCTAATGTCATATGAAGTCAATCTGCAGGCAAAACGAGTTCAAACTCAAGACAGGAAGAATATAGCCTTCCATGTTGAAAAAGATGAATCAGAATCAGATGATGAAGATTTAGCATTTATTGCTAAAAATTTCAAAAAGTTTCTCAAATACAAAAAGGGAAATAGAAACAATGGAAAAAGGAACTTTAATAAACCATCTTCATCAGTTCTGGAATGCTTCAACTGTCACAAGAAAGGACACATGCAAAAAGATTGTCCAGACCAGAAGAAATCGAAATACAACAACTTTAAGAAGGACAAAATCAAGAAGAAAGCATTCTCTGTCACTTGGGATGATTCAGACTCTTCATCTTCTGATAGTAGCAGTGAAAGCGAAAATGAACAAGCCAATGTATGCTTCATGGCTACTGAAAATGAGGTACCAAATTTTACCTTCGATGATATGGTTGAAATTAATACTGAATTAGTTAGTACTATGAAAAATCTCAAGAAAAAGTATAAAGAAGCTGTTGAACAAAAGAACAAAGCAGAATTCGAAAGATATATGCTTAAAGACGAGAAGAAAATATTAGAAGAGGAATTAGAGAAAATCCAACTTTCATCTTCTAATAATGATTCTCAATTAACTTTCTTGAGTCAAGAAATTGAAACTCAAAAAGAAAAGAACGATGCTTTGTCTTCTGAAAATCATGAGCTAAAATCTAAAGTCAAACTGATTGAGTTGGAAAATACTGGATTAAAGGCTAAATTAGAAGATATTTCTAAAAATATCTCTAATTTTAATAAGGGGAGAGAAAATTTATCTAAGATAATTGAAAACTCTCAGCCTTCTACCAGTAAAAAGGGACTAGGATATATTAAGAAACAAATAGCTCCTCAAAATAATTGGAGACAGTTTGTTAAATCAAAATCCACATTGGCTCAATCTAAAAGGAATCAAGAGTTGAAAGCTTCTATAGATAAACCAAAAAGGATACAGACGTCTAAAACCATAAAAATATGGGTTCCTAAAACAAACAATAGTTTGATTAGGAATAAATATATAAAATCCTTTTTGGAAACTGTTCATAAAAGTCAGAATTATATTTACAAAGGGAATACCGGACCCGAATGGGTTTGGTTTCCTAAGACCTAACTCTTAGGACCCTATAAAAAGGTGGGTACCAATGTTCTTAATTCTATTTTTTGCAGGTCCCACTTAAAAAGAGAGGAAAGTGGATTCTAGACAGTGGTTGCTCTAAACATATGACTGGAGACAAAAGTATGCTGACAAATATTACCTACACAAATGAAGGCTCAGTCACATTTGGAGATAATTCCAAAGGTTATATCATCGGCAAAGGCGATGTGAGCAACTTCGGTAACTCTAATACTCCTCTCATCTCTAATGTTTTACTTGTTAAAAAACCTGAAGCACAATTTGTTAAGTATTAGCCAATTGTGTAACAAAGGATTCAAAATCTCTTTTTCCGAAGATAGGTGTAGCATTTTAGATCACAGTGGAAATCTTATATTTGAAGGTAATAGAGACAGAAATATATATGTTCTGAATATGAAAGTCAATCATAATTCAGATATGTGCTTAATAGCTAATGAAAATGATCCTTGGCTATGGCACAAACGATTCTGTCATATTAACTTCAAATCCATTAATAAGTTATCTAAAAATAACTTAGTAAAGGGGTTACCAAAAATGAACTTTAAAGTAGATCATATTTGTGATGCTTGTTAATTAGGTAAGTTAACAAAATCATCATTTAAATCTAAAAAGGTCATTTCGACATTACAACCACTTGAGTTACTTCATATGGATCTATTTGGACCAACACAAGTGCAATCCATAAATCATAACAAATATGTGTTTGTAATTGTCGATGATTTTTCTAGATATACTTGGACAATTTTTATGAAAAATAAAAGTGATACTTTTGATCACTTTAAAATTTTCGTCAAGAGAATCCAAAACTTGAAGGGATTAAAAATTAAGAATATTCGGAGTGATCATGGAGGAGAGTTCGAAAACGAAGCTTTTGAACAATTCTGTAAAAAGAAAGGAATTTCTCATAATTTCTCGTTTCCTAGAACTCCACAACAAAATGGAGTTGTAGAACGAAAGAATAGAACTTTACAGGAATGTGCAAGAACTTTGTTAAATGGAAGCACACTTCCAAAACATTTCTGGGCAGAAGCCATAGCAACTGCCTGTTATGTTTTAAACAGGGTTTCCATTCGACCTCTCACTAAGAATACTCCGTATGAACTCTTTAATGGCAGAAAACCAAACATATCCTATTTCAAAGTTTTTGGTTCAAAATGTTTTATATTAAACACTAAAGATCAGCTTGGCAAATTTGATGCGAAATCTGACGAAGGTTTCTTCCTAGGATATTCGGATCGAAGCAAGGCCTATCGAGTGTTTAATAAAAGAACAAATACTGTTGAGGAAACTCTACATGTATCGTTTGATGAAAATTTTCAACAAATAACAAGTATAAATAATGATGATGATGATAACATCATAAATACAGAATCTGAAAATTTTGAAATAAATGAAAATGAAATTGATAATTCTAGTGAGAACAATAATATTCCAAATGAATTAAAATCTCCACCACATATTTTACGGGATCATCCTGTTCAAAACATTATTGGAGAAATTAATTCAAACGTTCGAACTAGGAATCAATTAAATCAAATGGGCCACGTAGCATTCATATCTACTATCGAGCCAAAGAACCCAAAGGAAGCTTCTACCGACGAATACTGGATCATTGCAATGCAAGAAGAACTAAATCAGTTTGAACGCAATGAAGTTTGGGAATTAGTTCCTAGACCAAGTAATCAAACTATTATTGGAACAAAATGGGTTTACAAAAACAAGGCGGACGAACAAGGAAATATCACTAGAAATAAAGCAAGATTGGTGGCTCAAGGATACAATCAGGAAGAAGGTATCGACTATGAAGAGACATTCACTCCTGTAGCAAGACTAGAAGCAATTCGAATATTACTGGCCTATGCGTGTTTTCATAATTTCAAACTTTATCAGATGGACGTTAAAAGTGCCTTTCTGAATGGATATATTAAAGAAAATGTGTATGTTGAACAACCTCCCCTGTTTGCTCATGAAAAATATCCCAATCATGTATATAGACTTAAGAAGGCTCTATATGGTTTAAAACAAGCACCACGTGCTTGGTACGAACGTCTTAAGAGCTATCTAATCTCTTCGGGATTTCAAACTGGAAAGGTTGATCAAACATTATTCATTAAACATTCAAAAATGGATATTTTAATAGTTCAAATCTACGTTGATGATATCATATTTGGTTCCACCAACGAAAAATTATGTCAGGATTTCTCAGATATTATGACTAAGGAATTTGAAATGTCCCATATGGGAGAATTATCATACTTTCTTGGTCTACAGATTAAGCAATTACCGAATGGTATATTTATTAATCAAGAAAAATATTGTAATAATCTAATCAAACGCTTCGGAATGGAAAATACTTCTGCCAAACCAACTCCTATGAGTACAACAACCCATCTTGATAAAGATGAAAATGGCAAAAGTGTAGACCAGAAATTATATCGAAGTATGATTGGATCATTACTATATTTAACTGCAAGTCGTCCCGACATAATGATGAGTGTTTGCTTGTGTGCTAGATTCCAGTCCAATCCAAAGGAATCACACTTAAGAGCAGTTAAATGAATATTACGATATCTCACTAACACCAAAGATTTCAGTTTATTCTATCCGAAAGAATGTCCGTTTGAATTAGTATCATATAGTGATGCTGATTTAGGTGGATCACGAACGGATAGAAAAAGTACTAGTGGTACGTGCCACTTCATTGGAAAATCACTAGTATCTTGGTTTAGTAAGAAACAAAATTGCGTTTCACTCTCTACGTGTGAAGCATAATATATTTCTGCTGCTTTGGCTTGTGCTCAAGTAATCTATATGCAACAAACACTTAGAGATTTCGATATTAATTTATCTAATTCAACTATTTATTGTGATAACTCAAGTGCTATTAATCTATCCAAAAATCCTGTCAACCATTCACGAACAAAGCATATTGACATTCGTCATCACTTTCTTCGTGATAATATTGAAAAAGGATTAATTAATTTAGATTTTGTTTCCTCTGAAAATCAGTTAGCTGATATTTTTACAAAACCGCTTCTTGAAAATTCTTTTATTAAACTACGACGCGAATTAGGAATAATTTCCTATAACGAGTTATAGTTTAATTTTTGGCTAAAATATGATGTTATAGCCACTTGAGCTATGAGTGTTTCTTGCTTCACTTAGAATGAAACAACATTATCATAGCTCGTTCTCTTTAATCACCTCCTATAATTTCTTAACTACTTTCTATTCTTATCCTATGGTTTATATTCCTGCAAGCTTCTCCACCATACATCCCTTTTCTGTTCCAACAATATATATATCCTTCTCTCAAAACTAGAATATATTCATATATTCCTCGTTCATCTTCCCCTCTCAAATTATGTTAAAATTTTTCATCTTCCTCTTCATCATGGCATATGGCCAAGAAGATACTCCTACCTCTGGATCAGACTACGCTACACCAACAACTTCTTCTAGTTCTTCATCGTCTCTACCTACTCCAACACCGTCAACCGAACCAAGACATAGATATCATTCCAGCCATTCTCCAGACAAAAAGAAAACGAGACGTCTCTTTGCTTCACCAAACTCCAAACAAAAATTAGACGATATTCATCACTATCAGTACCATCAAATGGAATTGCAACGTGAAATGTACTATGAGCAAAAAGTGATAAATAGTCGTTTAAATTTTTTGGAAAGAATGGCGCTTAAGGTTTGTGGACCTTCAAAAGTTCATGAACCAAGTAGTTCTAGACCAAGTTCCTCAAAACAACGACCGGCATGGGAACCCAGTCCTCTAATATATCTACGGTAATATCTATGCATATGTTGGTTATTATCGATTTATACATGTCTTTTTGGCGATGCCAAAGGGGGAGAAAATATTCGTATATATAAGCACTAACTCTTTTTTGCAGGGGGAGTTTATATTCAGGGGGAGTAAATATATAGAGATTATTGTATATAGTTGTCATCGTCAAAAAGGGGGAGAATGTTGGAATCTCATTCTATATGATATTCCATATATACTATATTTTGACGTCAACAACTATATATTTTTATATTCTTCTATACACTAACCATTTATTGCAGGAATTATATGAAGATTCAAGATTCTTGAAGAAGAGTATTTGTATGGTTTTGTATGCGTCTAGAGTTTATACATATGTTGAAATCTCTCCTTGATATGATATGAATATATTTATAACTCATATAGGCAAGATATACAAAAATGACCAGAAACAGACGGCTGTTTGGACACAAACAGACGGCTGTTTCTGAAGTCAAAAATTCTGTATACCACAATAAACAGACGGCTGTCTGTTTATAAATAGCCGGCTGTTTTGAGACAAAAATTGCCTATTTCCTTTCTGGTCGTAATTTGATGAATTTCAGCTGGCTAAAAATTATTTTCAGACGGCTGTTTTTCTATAACGGCTATATTTTTTCTGAAGGGTTACTTTCATTCGTGAAGGGATACAACTCTTAATTAAGAGATATGACTATATCTCTTCATAGAAACTTTTCGCGAATAATTTCAACCTTTGACTCTTTATAAATACATGTTAGAATCACAATTTATAAAATATTAATCTCTTGTTTTATATCTTTCTTATTCTCTCTGATTCTAACTCTTGTGTGAAAACAATTCCATATTCAAATCACACTTATTCTTCCATAATTCTTCAAGATTATAAATATACATTTCTACAAGGAGAAGATTATAGGAAGTCTGTACTTTATTGACTCATTCGTGTTATTGCTAGAACACAAGAAGTCAGAAACTTTTGTTGTATTATTGAAGTCCTGTTCGGCTGTTCAGGCACTGAGAAGTCCTCTTCTGCTGTTGAGGCACGAAATCCTGTTCTGTTGCTCAGGTCCCCGTTCGGCTGTTCGGGTGTGTTGTTAACCTATTCCCCCGGGTGAAGTGAGGGTTTTTGATTAGTGAAATTCCAGAAGGAGTCTGGGACTGGACGTAGAACGGGAAGTTCGAACCAGTATAAAAATCCTGGTGTGCAAGCTTTTACTTTGCTATTGCTATAATTCCGCACTATTGTTGTTATCTCCATATAAGTACGATCCATACACCCTTTTCATTTGGTATCAGAGCAGGAATCTAATAACCGTTACACAGTTATTTGATAATCTGCTTATATGGCCAACACGGATAACAACGCTATTCCAAATCCTGTCACTGTCACTAACTCTGGCATTGTAGAAGGACAAGCCACTGGACGACCTCCATTCTTCAATGGATTAAATTATAACTATTGGGCGACACGAATGCGTATTTATATGCAGGCTAATGGTTTTGATGCTTGGAATATCACACAAGCCGAATACACTGCACCAACCACTGAATATACTAATTGGTCGACTGCCCAAAAAGCAGAAGCTACCCTAAATGCCAAGGCTATGAACATGTTGTTTTGTGCTCTAGATAGAAATGAGTTCAATCGTGTTAGCATATGCACCACTGCATATCAAATATGGCAAACACTAAAAACAACTCATGAAGGAACAAGCAAAGTCAAGCAAAGCAAGATATCTATGCTCAAAAATCAGTTCCAAAATTTCAGAATGAAGCAAGACGAGTCCATAAATGATATGTACTCTAGATTTCAAGATATCCATCATGCCTTGATCGGACTTGGTGTAACATATTCAGATGCAGATGTTGTCTCAAAAATCCTAAACTCTCTAACTGACGAATGGGAAAGAAAAGTTTTGGCGATTGAAGAAGCTAACGATATTTCAGAAATGAAGCCAGAAGAATTAATAGGAAATCTAATGTCATATGAAGTCAATCTGCAGGCAAAACGAGTTCAAACTCAAGACAGGAAGAATATAGCCTTCCATGTTGAAAAAGATGAATCAGAATCAGATGATGAAGATTTAGCATTTATTGCTAAAAATTTCAAAAAGTTTCTCAAATACAAAAAGGGAAATAGAAACAATGGAAAAAGGAACTTTAATAAACCATCTTCATCAGTTCTGGAATGCTTCAACTGTCACAAGAAAGGACACATGCAAAAAGATTGTCCAGACCAGAAGAAATCGAAATACAACAACTTTAAGAAGGACAAGATCAAGAAGAAAGCATTCTCTGTCACTTGGGATGATTCAGACTCTTCATCTTCTGATAGTAGCAGTGAAAGCGAAAATGAACAAGCCAATGTATGCTTCATGGCTACTGAAAATGAGGTACCAAATTTTACCTTCGATGATATGGTTGAAATTAATACTGAATTAGTTAGTACTATGAAAAATCTCAAGAAAAAGTATAAAGAAGCTGTTGAACAAAAGAACAAAGCAGAATTCGAAAGATATATGCTTAAAGACGAGAAGAAAATATTAGAAGAGGAATTAGAGAAAATCCAACTTTCATCTTCTAATAATGATTCTCAATTAACTTTCTTGAGTCAAGAAATTGAAACTCAAAAAGAAAAGAACGATGCTTTGTCTTCTGAAAATCATGAGCTAAAATCTAAAGTCAAACTGATTGAGTTGGAAAATACTGGATTAAAGGCTAAATTAGAAGATATTTCTAAAAATATCTCTAATTTTAATAAGGGGAGAGAAAATTTATCTAAGATAATTGAAAACTCTCAGCCTTCTACCAGTAAAAAGGGACTAGGATATATTAAGAAACAAATAGCTCCTCAAAATAATTGGAGACAGTTTGTTAAATCAAAATCCACATTGGCTCAATCTAAAAGGAATCAAGAGTTGAAAGCTTCTATAGATAAACCAAAAAGGATACAGACGTCTAAAACCATAAAAATATGGGTTCCTAAAACAAACAATAGTTTGATTAGGAATAAATATATAAAATCCTTTTTGGAAACTGTTCATAAAAGTCAGAATTATATTTACAAAGGGAATACCGGACCCGAATGGGTTTGGTTTCCTAAGACCTAACTCTTAGGACCCTATAAAAAGGTGGGTACCAATGTTCTTAATTCTATTTTTTGCAGGTCCCACTTAAAAAGAGAGGAAAGTGGATTCTAGACAGTGGTTGCTCTAAACATATGACTGGAGACAAAAGTATGCTGACAAATATTACCTACACAAATGAAGGCTCAGTCACATTTGGAGATAATTCCAAAGGTTATATCATCGGCAAAGGCGATGTGAGCAACTTCGGTAACTCTAATACTCCTCTCATCTCTAATGTTTTACTTGTTAAAAAACCTGAAGCACAATTTGTTAAGTATTAGCCAATTGTGTAACAAAGGATTCAAAATCTCTTTTTCCGAAGATAGGTGTAGCATTTTAGATCACAGTGGAAATCTTATATTTGAAGGTAATAGAGACAGAAATATATATGTTCTGAATATGAAAGTCAATCATAATTCAGATATGTGCTTAATAGCTAATGAAAATGATCCTTGGCTATGGCACAAACGATTCTGTCATATTAACTTCAAATCCATTAATAAGTTATCTAAAAATAACTTAGTAAAGGGGTTACCAAAAATGAACTTTAAAGTAGATCATATTTGTGATGCTTGTTAATTAGGTAAGTTAACAAAATCATCATTTAAATCTAAAAAGGTCATTTCGACATTACAACCACTTGAGTTACTTCATATGGATCTATTTGGACCAACACAAGTGCAATCCATAAATCATAACAAATATGTGTTTGTAATTGTCGATGATTTTTCTAGATATACTTGGACAATTTTTATGAAAAATAAAAGTGATACTTTTGATCACTTTAAAATTTTCGTCAAGAGAATCCAAAACTTGAAGGGATTAAAAATTAAGAATATTCGGAGTGATCATGGAGGAGAGTTCGAAAACGAAGCTTTTGAACAATTCTGTAAAAAGAAAGGAATTTCTCATAATTTCTCGTTTCCTAGAACTCCACAACAAAATGGAGTTGTAGAACGAAAGAATAGAACTTTACAGGAATGTGCAAGAACTTTGTTAAATGGAAGCACACTTCCAAAACATTTCTGGGCAGAAGCCATAGCAACTGCCTGTTATGTTTTAAACAGGGTTTCCATTCGACCTCTCACTAAGAATACTCCGTATGAACTCTTTAATGGCAGAAAACCAAACATATCCTATTTCAAAGTTTTTGGTTCAAAATGTTTTATATTAAACACTAAAGATCAGCTTGGCAAATTTGATGCGAAATCTGACGAAGGTTTCTTCCTAGGATATTCGGATCGAAGCAAGGCCTATCGAGTGTTTAATAAAAGAACAAATACTGTTGAGGAAACTCTACATGTATCGTTTGATGAAAATTTTCAACAAATAACAAGTATAAATAATGATGATGATGATAACATCATAAATACAGAATCTGAAAATTTTGAAATAAATGAAAATGAAATTGATAATTCTAGTGAGAACAATAATATTCCAAATGAATTAAAATCTCCACCACATATTTTACGGGATCATCCTGTTCAAAACATTATTGGAGAAATTAATTCAAACGTTCGAACTAGGAATCAATTAAATCAAATGGGCCACGTAGCATTCATATCTACTATCGAGCCAAAGAACCCAAAGGAAGCTTCTATCGACGAATACTGGATCATTGCAATGCAAGAAGAACTAAATCAGTTTGAACGCAATGAAGTTTGGGAATTAGTTCCTAGACCAAGTAATCAAACTATTATTGGAACAAAATGGGTTTACAAAAACAAGGCGGACGAACAAGGAAATATCACTAGAAATAAAGCAAGATTGGTGGCTCAAGGATACAATCAGGAAGAAGGTATCGACTATGAAGAGACATTCACTCCTGTAGCAAGACTAGAAGCAATTCGAATATTACTGGCCTATGCGTGTTTTCATAATTTCAAACTTTATCAGATGGACGTTAAAAGTGCCTTTCTGAATGGATATATTAAAGAAAATGTGTATGTTGAACAACCTCCCCTGTTTGCTCATGAAAAATATCCCAATCATGTATATAGACTTAAGAAGGCTCTATATGGTTTAAAACAAGCACCACGTGCTTGGTACGAACGTCTTAAGAGCTATCTAATCTCTTCGGGATTTCAAACTGGAAAGGTTGATCAAACATTATTCATTAAACATTCAAAAATGGATATTTTAATAGTTCAAATCTACGTTGATGATATCATATTTGGTTCCACCAACGAAAAATTATGTCAGGATTTCTCAGATATTATGACTAAGGAATTTGAAATGTCCCATATGGGAGAATTATCATACTTTCTTGGTCTACAGATTAAGCAATTACCGAATGGTATATTTATTAATCAAGAAAAATATTGTAATAATCTAATCAAACGCTTCGGAATGGAAAATACTTCTGCCAAACCAACTCCTATGAGTACAACAACCCATCTTGATAAAGATGAAAATGGCAAAAGTGTAGACCAGAAATTATATCGAAGTATGATTGGATCATTACTATATTTAACTGCAAGTCGTCCCGACATAATGATGAGTGTTTGCTTGTGTGCTAGATTCCAGTCCAATCCAAAGGAATCACACTTAAGAGCAGTTAAATGAATATTACGATATCTCACTAACACCAAAGATTTCAGTTTATTCTATCCGAAAGAATGTCCGTTTGAATTAGTATCATATAGTGATGCTGATTTAGGTGGATCACGAACGGATAGAAAAAGTACTAGTGGTACGTGCCACTTCATTGGAAAATCACTAGTATCTTGGTTTAGTAAGAAACAAAATTGCGTTTCACTCTCTACGTGTGAAGCATAATATATTTCTGCTGCTTTGGCTTGTGCTCAAGTAATCTATATGCAACAAACACTTAGAGATTTCGATATTAATTTATCTAATTCAACTATTTATTGTGATAACTCAAGTGCTATTAATCTATCCAAAAATCCTGTCAACCATTCACGAACAAAGCATATTGACATTCGTCATCACTTTCTTCGTGATAATATTGAAAAAGGATTAATTAATTTAGATTTTGTTTCCTCTGAAAATCAGTTAGCTGATATTTTTACAAAACCGCTTCTTGAAAATTCTTTTATTAAACTACGACGCGAATTAGGAATAATTTCCTATAACGAGTTATAGTTTAATTTTTGGCTAAAATATGATGTTATAGCCACTTGAGCTATGAGTGTTTCTTGCTTCACTTAGAATGAAACAACATTATCATAGCTCGTTCTCTTTAATCACCTCCTATAATTTCTTAACTACTTTCTATTCTTATCCTATGGTTTATATTCCTGCAAGCTTCTCCACCATACATCCCTTTTCTGTTCCAACAATATATATATCCTTCTCTCAAAACTAGAATATATTCATATATTCCTCGTTCATCTTCCCCTCTCAAATTATGTTAAAATTTTTCATCTTCCTCTTCATCATGGCATATGGCCAAGAAGATACTCCTACCTCTGGATCAGACTACGCTACACCAACAACTTCTTCTAGTTCTTCATCGTCTCTACCTACTCCAACACCGTCAACCGAACCAAGACATAGATATCATTCCAGCCATTCTCCAGACAAAAAGAAAACGAGACGTCTCTTTGCTTCACCAAACTCCAAACAAAAATTAGACGATATTCATCACTATCAGTACCATCAAATGGAATTGCAACGTGAAATGTACTATGAGCAAAAAGTGATAAATAGTCGTTTAAATTTTTTGGAAAGAATGGCGCTTAAGGTTTGTGGACCTTCAAAAGTTCATGAACCAAGTAGTTCTAGACCAAGTTCCTCAAAACAACGACCGGCATGGGAACCCAGTCCTCTAATATATCTACGGTAATATCTATGCATATGTTGGTTATTATCGATTTATACATGTCTTTTTGGCGATGCCAAAGGGGGAGAAAATATTCGTATATATAAGCACTAACTCTTTTTTGCAGGGGGAGTTTATATTCAGGGGGAGTAAATATATAGAGATTATTGTATATAGTTGTCATCGTCAAAAAGGGGGAGAATGTTGGAATCTCATTCTATATGATATTCCATATATACTATATTTTGACGTCAACAACTATATATTTTTATATTCTTCTATACACTAACCATTTATTGCAGGAATTATATGAAGATTCAAGATTCTTGAAGAAGAGTATTTGTATGGTTTTGTATGCGTCTAGAGTTTATACATATGTTGAAATCTCTCCTTGATATGATATGAATATATTTATAACTCATATAGGCAAGATATACAAAAATGACCAGAAACAGACGGCTGTTTGGACACAAACAGACGGCTGTTTCTGAAGTCAAAAATTCTGTATACCACAATAAACAGACGGCTGTCTGTTTATAAATAGCCGGCTGTTTTGAGACAAAAATTGCCTATTTCCTTTCTGGTCGTAATTTGATGAATTTCAGCTGGCTAAAAATTATTTTCAGACGGCTGTTTTTCTATAACGGCTATATTTTTTCTGAAGGGTTACTTTCATTCGTGAAGGGATACAACTCTTAATTAAGAGATATGACTATATCTCTTCATAGAAACTTTTCGCGAATAATTTCAACCTTTGACTCTTTATAAATACATGTTAGAATCACAATTTATAAAATATTAATCTCTTGTTTTATATCTTTCTTATTCTCTCTGATTCTAACTCTTGTGTGAAAACAATTCCATATTCAAATCACACTTATTCTTCCATAATTCTTCAAGATTATAAATATACATTTCTACAAGGAGAAGATTATAGGAAGTCTGTACTTTATTGACTCATTCGTGTTATTGCTAGAACACAAGAAGTCAGAAACTTTTGTTGTATTATTGAAGTCCTGTTCGGCTGTTCAGGCACTGAGAAGTCCTCTTCTGCTGTTGAGGCACGAAATCCTGTTCTGTTGCTCAGGTCCCCGTTCGGCTGTTCGGGTGTGTTGTTAACCTATTCCTCCGGGTGAAGTGAGGGTTTTTGATTAGTGAAATTCCAGAAGGAGTCTGGGACTGGACGTAGAACGGGAAGTTCGAACCAGTATAAAAATCCTGGTGTGCAAGCTTTTACTTTGCTATTGCTATAATTCCGCACTATTGTTGTTATCTCCATATAAGTACGATCGATACACCCTTTTCATTTGGTATCAGAGCAGGAATCTAATAACCGTTACACAGTTATTTGATAATCTGCTTATATGGCCAACACGGATAACAACGCTATTCCAAATCCTGTCACTGTCACTAACTCTGGCATTGTAGAAGGACAAGCCACTGGACGACCTCCATTCTTCAATGGATTAAATTATAACTATTGGGCGACACGAATGCGTATTTATATGCAGGCTAATGGTTTTGATGCTTGGAATATCACACAAGCCGAATACACTGCACCAACCACTGAATATACTAATTGGTCGACTGCCCAAAAAGCAGAAGCTACCCTAAATGCCAAGGCTATGAACATGTTGTTTTGTGCTCTAGATAGAAATGAGTTCAATCGTGTTAGCATATGCACCACTGCATATCAAATATGGCAAACACTAAAAACAACTCATGAAGGAACAAGCAAAGTCAAGCAAAGCAAGATATCTATGCTCAAAAATCAGTTCCAAAATTTCAGAATGAAGCAAGACGAGTCCATAAATGATATGTACTCTAGATTTCAAGATATCCATCATGCCTTGATCGGACTTGGTGTAACATATTCAGATGCAGATGTTGTCTCAAAAATCCTAAACTCTCTAACTGACGAATGGGAAAGAAAAGTTTTGGCGATTGAAGAAGCTAACGATATTTCAGAAATGAAGCCAGAAGAATTAATAGGAAATCTAATGTCATATGAAGTCAATCTGCAGGCAAAACGAGTTCAAACTCAAGACAGGAAGAATATAGCCTTCCATGTTGAAAAAGATGAATCAGAATCAGATGATGAAGATTTAGCATTTATTGCTAAAAATTTCAAAAAGTTTCTCAAATACAAAAAGGGAAATAGAAACAATGGAAAAAGGAACTTTAATAAACCATCTTCATCAGTTCTGGAATGCTTCAACTGTCACAAGAAAGGACACATGCAAAAAGATTGTCCAGACCAGAAGAAATCGAAATACAACAACTTTAAGAAGGACAAGATCAAGAAGAAAGCATTCTCTGTCACTTGGGATGATTCAGACTCTTCATCTTCTGATAGTAGCAGTGAAAGCGAAAATGAACAAGCCAATGTATGCTTCATGGCTACTGAAAATGAGGTACCAAATTTTACCTTCGATGATATGGTTGAAATTAATACTGAATTAGTTAGTACTATGAAAAATCTCAAGAAAAAGTATAAAGAAGCTGTTGAACAAAAGAACAAAGCAGAATTCGAAAGATATATGCTTAAAGACGAGAAGAAAATATTAGAAGAGGAATTAGAGAAAATCCAACTTTCATCTTCTAATAATGATTCTCAATTAACTTTCTTGAGTCAAGAAATTGAAACTCAAAAAGAAAAGAACGATGCTTTGTCTTCTGAAAATCATGAGCTAAAATCTAAAGTCAAACTGATTGAGTTGGAAAATACTGGATTAAAGGCTAAATTAGAAGATATTTCTAAAAATATCTCTAATTTTAATAAGGGGAGAGAAAATTTATCTAAGATAATTGAAAACTCTCAGCCTTCTACCAGTAAAAAGGGACTAGGATATATTAAGAAACAAATAGCTCCTCAAAATAATTGGAGACAGTTTGTTAAATCAAAATCCACATTGGCTCAATCTAAAAGGAATCAAGAGTTGAAAGCTTCTATAGATAAACCAAAAAGGATACAGACGTCTAAAACCATAAAAATATGGGTTCCTAAAACAAACAATAGTTTGATTAGGAATAAATATATAAAATCCTTTTTGGAAACTGTTCATAAAAGTCAGAATTATATTTACAAAGGGAATACCGGACCCGAATGGGTTTGGTTTCCTAAGACCTAACTCTTAGGACCCTATAAAAAGGTGGGTACCAATGTTCTTAATTCTATTTTTTGCAGGTCCCACTTAAAAAGAGAGGAAAGTGGATTCTAGACAGTGGTTGCTCTAAACATATGACTGGAGACAAAAGTATGCTGACAAATATTACCTACACAAATGAAGGCTCAGTCACATTTGGAGATAATTCCAAAGGTTATATCATCGGCAAAGGCGATGTGAGCAACTTCGGTAACTCTAATACTCCTCTCATCTCTAATGTTTTACTTGTTAAAAAACCTGAAGCACAATTTGTTAAGTATTAGCCAATTGTGTAACAAAGGATTCAAAATCTCTTTTTCCGAAGATAGGTGTAGCATTTTAGATCACAGTGGAAATCTTATATTTGAAGGTAATAGAGACAGAAATATATATGTTCTGAATATGAAAGTCAATCATAATTCAGATATGTGCTTAATAGCTAATGAAAATGATCCTTGGCTATGGCACAAACGATTCTGTCATATTAACTTCAAATCCATTAATAAGTTATCTAAAAATAACTTAGTAAAGGGGTTACCAAAAATGAACTTTAAAGTAGATCATATTTGTGATGCTTGTTAATTAGGTAAGTTAACAAAATCATCATTTAAATCTAAAAAGGTCATTTCGACATTACAACCACTTGAGTTACTTCATATGGATCTATTTGGACCAACACAAGTGCAATCCATAAATCATAACAAATATGTGTTTGTAATTGTCGATGATTTTTCTAGATATACTTGGACAATTTTTATGAAAAATAAAAGTGATACTTTTGATCACTTTAAAATTTTCGTCAAGAGAATCCAAAACTTGAAGGGATTAAAAATTAAGAATATTCGGAGTGATCATGGAGGAGAGTTCGAAAACGAAGCTTTTGAACAATTCTGTAAAAAGAAAGGAATTTCTCATAATTTCTCGTTTCCTAGAACTCCACAACAAAATGGAGTTGTAGAACGAAAGAATAGAACTTTACAGGAATGTGCAAGAACTTTGTTAAATGGAAGCACACTTCCAAAACATTTCTGGGCAGAAGCCATAGCAACTGCCTGTTATGTTTTAAACAGGGTTTCCATTCGACCTCTCACTAAGAATACTCCGTATGAACTCTTTAATGGCAGAAAACCAAACATATCCTATTTCAAAGTTTTTGGTTCAAAATGTTTTATATTAAACACTAAAGATCAGCTTGGCAAATTTGATGCGAAATCTGACGAAGGTTTCTTCCTAGGATATTCGGATCGAAGCAAGGCCTATCGAGTGTTTAATAAAAGAACAAATACTGTTGAGGAAACTCTACATGTATCGTTTGATGAAAATTTTCAACAAATAACAAGTATAAATAATGATGATGATGATAACATCATAAATACAGAATCTGAAAATTTTGAAATAAATGAAAATGAAATTGATAATTCTAGTGAGAACAATAATATTCCAAATGAATTAAAATCTCCACCACATATTTTACGGGATCATCCTGTTCAAAACATTATTGGAGAAATTAATTCAAACGTTCGAACTAGGAATCAATTAAATCAAATGGGCCACGTAGCATTCATATCTACTATCGAGCCAAAGAACCCAAAGGAAGCTTCTACCGACGAATACTGGATCATTGCAATGCAAGAAGAACTAAATCAGTTTGAACGCAATGAAGTTTGGGAATTAGTTCCTAGACCAAGTAATCAAACTATTATTGGAACAAAATGGGTTTACAAAAACAAGGCGGACGAACAAGGAAATATCACTAGAAATAAAGCAAGATTGGTGGCTCAAGGATACAATCAGGAAGAAGGTATCGACTATGAAGAGACATTCACTCCTGTAGCAAGACTAGAAGCAATTCGAATATTACTGGCCTATGCGTGTTTTCATAATTTCAAACTTTATCAGATGGACGTTAAAAGTGCCTTTCTGAATGGATATATTAAAGAAAATGTGTATGTTGAACAACCTCCCCTGTTTGCTCATGAAAAATATCCCAATCATGTATATAGACTTAAGAAGGCTCTATATGGTTTAAAACAAGCACCACGTGCTTGGTACGAACGTCTTAAGAGCTATCTAATCTCTTCGGGATTTCAAACTGGAAAGGTTGATCAAACATTATTCATTAAACATTCAAAAATGGATATTTTAATAGTTCAAATCTACGTTGATGATATCATATTTGGTTCCACCAACGAAAAATTATGTCAGGATTTCTCAGATATTATGACTAAGGAATTTGAAATGTCCCATATGGGAGAATTATCATACTTTCTTGGTCTACAGATTAAGCAATTACCGAATGGTATATTTATTAATCAAGAAAAATATTGTAATAATCTAATCAAACGCTTCGGAATGGAAAATACTTCTGCCAAACCAACTCCTATGAGTACAACAACCCATCTTGATAAAGATGAAAATGGCAAAAGTGTAGACCAGAAATTATATCGAAGTATGATTGGATCATTACTATATTTAACTGCAAGTCGTCCCGACATAATGATGAGTGTTTGCTTGTGTGCTAGATTCCAGTCCAATCCAAAGGAATCACACTTAAGAGCAGTTAAACGAATATTACGATATCTCACTAACACCAAAGATTTCAGTTTATTCTATCCGAAAGAATGTCCGTTTGAATTAGTATCATATAGTGATGCTGATTTAGGTGGATCACGAACGGATAGAAAAAGTACTAGTGGTACGTGCCACTTCATTGGAAAATCACTAGTATCTTGGTTTAGTAAGAAACAAAATTGCGTTTCACTCTCTACGTGTGAAGCATAATATATTTCTGCTGCTTTGGCTTGTGCTCAAGTAATCTATATGCAACAAACACTTAGAGATTTCGATATTAATTTATCTAATTCAACTATTTATTGTGATAACTCAAGTGCTATTAATCTATCCAAAAATCCTGTCAACCATTCACGAACAAAGCATATTGACATTCGTCATCACTTTCTTCGTGATAATATTGAAAAAGGATTAATTAATTTAGATTTTGTTTCCTCTGAAAATCAGTTAGCTGATATTTTTACAAAACCGCTTCTTGAAAATTCTTTTATTAAACTACAACGCGAATTAGGAATAATTTCCTATAACGAGTTATAGTTTAATTTTTGGCTAAAATATGATGTTATAGCCACTTGAGCTATGAGTGTTTCTTGCTTCACTTAGAATGAAACAACATTATCATAGCTCGTTCTCTTTAATCACCTCCTATAATTTCTTAACTACTTTCTATTCTTATCCTATGGTTTATATTCCTGCAAGCTTCTCCACCATACATCCCTTTTCTGTTCCAACAATATATATATCCTTCTCTCAAAACTAGAATATATTCATATATTCCTCGTTCATCTTCCCCTCTCAAATTATGTTAAAATTTTTCATCTTCCTCTTCATCATGGCATATGGCCAAGAAGATACTCCTACCTCTGGATCAGACTACGCTACACCAACAACTTCTTCTAGTTCTTCATCGTCTCTACCTACTCCAACACCGTCAACCGAACCAAGACATAGATATCATTCCAGCCATTCTCCAGACTAAAAGAAAACGAGACGTCTCTTTGCTTCACCAAACTCCAAACAAAAATTAGACGATATTCATCACTATCAGTACCATCAAATGGAATTGCAACGTGAAATGTACTATGAGCAAAAAGTGATAAATAGTCGTTTAAATTTTTTGGAAAGAATGGCGCTTAAGGTTTGTGGACCTTCAAAAGTTCATGAACCAAGTAGTTCTAGACCAAGTTCCTCAAAACAACGACCGGCATGGGAACCCAGTCCTCTAATATATCTACGGTAATATCTATGCATATGTTGGTTATTATCGATTTATACATGTCTTTTTGGCGATGCCAAAGGGGGAGAAAATATTCGTATATATAAGCACTAACTCTTTTTTGCAGGGGGAGTTTATATTCAGGGGGAGTAAATATATAGAGATTATTGTATATAGTTGTCATCGTCAAAAAGGGGGAGAATGTTGGAATCTCATTCTATATGATATTCCATATATACTATATTTTGACGTCAACAACTATATATTTTTATATTCTTCTATACACTAACCATTTATTGCAGGAATTATATGAAGATTCAAGATTCTTGAAGAAGAGTATTTGTATGGTTTTGTATGCGTCTAGAGTTTATACATATGTTGAAATCTCTCCTTGATATGATATGAATATATTTATAACTCATATAGGCAAGATATACAAAAATGACCAGAAACAGACGGCTGTTTGGACACAAACAGACGGCTGTTTCTGAAGTCAAAAATTCCGTATACCACAATAAACAGACGGCTGTCTGTTTATATATAGCCGGCTGTTTTGAGACAAAAATTGCCTATTTCCTTTCTGGTCGTAATTTGATGAATTTCAGCTGGCTAAAAATTATTTTCAGACGGCTGTTTTTCTATAACGGCTATATTTTTTCTGAAGGGTTACTTTCATTCGTGAAGGGATACAACTCTTAATTAAGAGATATGACTATATCTCTTCATAGAAACTTTTCGCGAATAATTTCAACCTTTGACTCTTTATAAATACATGTTAGAATCACAATTTATAAAATATTAATCTCTTGTTTTATATCTTTCTTATTCTCTCTGATTCTAACTCTTGTGTGAAAACAATTCCATATTCAAATCACACTTATTCTTCCATAATTCTTCAAGATTATAAATATACATTTCTACAAGGAGAAGATTATAGGAAGTCTGTACTTTATTGACTCATTCGTGTTATTGCTAGAACACAAGAAGTCAGAAACTTTTGTTGTATTATTGAAGTCCTGTTCGGCTGTTCAGGCACTGAGAAGTCCTCTTCTGCTGTTGAGGCACGAAATCCTGTTCTGTTGCTCAGGTCCCCGTTCGGCTGTTCGGGTGTGTTGTTAACCTATTCCTCCGGGTGAAGTGAGGGTTTTTGATTAGTGATTTCCAGAAGGAGTCTGGGACTGGACGTAGAACGGGAAGTTCGAACCAGTATAAAAATCCTGGTGTGCAAGCTTTTACTTTGCTATTGCTATAATTCCGCACTATTGTTGTTATCTCCATATAAGTACGATCCATACACCCTTTTCATATACCTCCAACATGGGATTCTAGAGAGTGAAGTTCTTCTCCCAAGAGTTGATCAATGTGCACATGTTCCTCCATAGAGATAAATAGGCTGCAACAAATACATGTGTTTAGGTGGGAATGTACCGCCATTCAATCCTTTCCTTTGAGGCTTCCTTCAAGTGCTTGGGCTTGCTCCTACCCTGGTGCATTCTAATGGATATGCCTTTCTAAATTCTCTATACATCTTATTCATGATGCAGCTTTAGCGACTTCTGACTTTTAGGGAGTTAACACATCTCTTGAGCCTCAAGAAAAGATTTGAGCCTCCTTCCTTATTGTTCATTGAAGCCTGGTGTCGCTGCAAAGTCACTGAAGCACTTTACAACAAACATTCCTATTTCAATAATGAATTCTTCTTCGTCCACTACCCCCTCCGGGTTCAACTGACTCTGGTTGTCTAGACGTAAGACTTCTTCTTTTCTATCCTTTTTCATAATTTGATTCTCACCACCCAAGTACCTAACTTCTTATTCACTTTCTTCATAGATATTCCCATCAAGATGACAGCAATGCGCACTCTGAAACCTTAATGACCCTTAAGAGAGTCAACATCCGCTATCTCACTACTTCCTACCTTCTAGCATACGAGAATCTTCACCAATGCGGCCTTCTGTACCCCGAGAAATTCGTCTTTCTAGTTGAACGTCCACCTAAAAGAGCCAGAGCTTCTTCTTTAGTTCTTGCCCATACTTGACCTCCGGTGATGATATCCAAGGGGGCATCGAAGGTTAGTCAAGTAAGGCAAATGATGATGAAGGCATGGATTGAGTGATGAAAGAGAAAGTCATCGAGGAGATCACTAAGAGAGAGTACAGGAAAGATGGAAGGAATACAAGAAGAAGGGGATGACAAAGAGGATGATGAAGAAGAAGATGGTGACGATGAGTATTTCGACTAGGGGATAGATTAATCATATATAGAAACGCCCCTTGAAGGCATAAAAATCCCTATCTCACCGCATCACAAAAGAATAATTTTCAAGTCCTTACAATAATCCCCTGGTCTGAGTGCAACTCTAGTTGACGAGGCATTCACTTATGTAGGCACAAGCTTTTCAGGAAACATCTTTGGCTCACTTAGGGACTTGGCATCCCGATTGATGATCTTCTTAAGGCGTACCCTTTTAGCTTCAATTTTCCATCCGGGGACCTTATAGCTGAGGGAGACAAAACTATTTTTTGCAACCCTTCAAGCATGGTCCATAGAGTACTTAGGGAAACACCAACACCCCCACACACTTCTAGGATCATGTGTGCTCATATCCAGCATTCACCCTTACTTCGATGTTATGAGGCTGATACAATCCTTTTTCTTTCATTTTAAGTACAATGGGAAGAGGCTTCTTCCATTGTCTACACTCGGGCATTGGTGAGCGTCGGGTTATCACCTCAGAGCCTAACCCTTACCACTCTTCCTCACGTTGAGAAACCAAGGAAGAGATACTATAAAGGAAGGAATGGGAGTACTTTGAGGATAAGGATAGGAAAAAGCGTCAGTCTGAAAAAAGAGAATACTATGACCAGGGGAAGAAGTCCCACGATTCTCATAACCATCCCGGTCTTATTAGTTTTTCTTCCTAATCACACTCTCAACCCCAAACTCACCCTTAATAGCTTCTAGCAATCTGACCCCCTGTCACTACTACATCAGCTTCCCAAAAATCCAAGGAGGTTTCTACTTGTCCGGCGCCACCACCACCTCCTTCAGGATCGTCTACAGATGTGATGACCAAGATGCATGTTGCCTTTCCTAATTTTTGCATGATAGGGGTGAATTTTGAGTACAACATTAAAGACATTCCACGAGAAGAAGCTAATCACAAATTTGGAGAGCTTATTGAGCTTGTTGACTAACTCTTTGAATCAAAAGAGACTCGCTTTTGCCCTATCCGGCCTAAATAGAATGAATCAATCAAACATCTAGTCATTCCAGGCATACGATAACATGATAACTGACTATAAAAATGAGCTAGCTAAACTCAAAAGGCAGAGAGATGAAGCTCAAACATCAGCCAAAAACTACAAGGCACTAATTCTAGAGATTACTTGTGCACACACTCAAGCCCTTACTATAGCAAATGACCAGCTTTGAAAGGCTCACCGTGAGAATGATCAGCTCATAGACTAAATCGATGCCAAGGATAAGGTTGTTAAGGAAAAGGATATGGTGCTTCAGGCTAAGGATACAGAACTTCAAACACTTTAGGCTGAAGTTGGAAAACTCAAGGCCGGTCTGAAGGTCGAGACAAAAGCAAAAATAGAAGCTCAAGTCGACCTTAGCGAGGATGTAGCCAAATAAACCAATTCAAGGATCAAGCACAAAGGATAAAGAAGATATGAACTCCAGCCTCTACCAATTATTTGCAAATGTTATTGAAGACAAGAATCAAAAGTGGTTGGGAAACAGTGTCATGTTGTTCCGGTAGACGCTTTAGAGGAAATCTTGCATCGTGCAGTTGCGTCTGTTGAAGGCCTCATCGAAGATCAATTAAAAACCAAATTCTTGGATGCTGATGACACATGTAACGACCCCTGCTATACATATCGAAAAATCATAATATTATTTTTAAATTTAATTTGGGGCCGTATGACTCTATAACTTTGGAAAATGCCTTCTAGTGACATTTCCTATTTTCCAGAAAACTTGTAACGGCTATAACTTCTGGTAGGAGCCGAATTAGGACCCAATACCACTTCCATTGGAAAGAAACGAAGTTTTCCCTTTCAGTAGAGTGGCAATGGTAGATTTTTGGACTTACCATTTATAAGATATGGATGTTTGAAGTTTTGGAAGATTAGCAGGTAATTAGCGGGTGATTATGAGACCCTCTAACCCAACTCAGGATTAGGGTTAAGTGCAGCCAGCTAGAAGCCATTAACACTTATAAATGCATTTCCAAATCATTCCCTAACCCCTTTTAGCCACCATTAAACATTTCCTTAAGGAAACCACCTCTAATCTTTTCCAAATCAATCTAAATTCGTAAATTAAGGGTAGAATAACAGAGGGAATAACTAAATATCTTCAAATCTACATTTTTGAGAAAGAATGGGGACATTGTTGTATATATTTGGATTTGCCTCGTTTTGCTTCCAAATCATCGATTTTTGGCTATTTTATGAGTGATTTATCATCTCTAAACCTTAATTATATGTTTCTATGAGTTTTAACATGCTTCAACATGTTTTGGATTCATTTTTAAAGTCAAATTTTTTGTTTTTTTTTGTTTTGACACTAGATCTGAAGTAAAAACGAATTTAAAATCTTTTAAAGTGATTTAAACTTGTTATTTTGATGTGTGATTATTTGTATGGATGTTAGGCTATGATATAATGTGTTTGGAGATGAATTATCATATATTGATGTATGTTTGTATGATTTAACGTTGTCAGAATGTTCTCTGGTGTGTATATGGATGTTATTTTGAATGTTAAATGGTTGTAAACACTTATTGGAGCGAGTTTGAAGTGGAAAAGGTAAAATCAGACTTCGACGGGTCAGCTATAGAATATTTCGGTCTTATCGATGCGTAGAAAAGGTACAAAGGTCAAAGTATGGAGCGTAACGATGTAATCAGTGTGAAATTAGAGTTTGAAGAAACTACAGTATTTATGTTCAGTAGCATCTGTCCAGTGGCTCACATCAGGTTGACTTGGTGTTCGGTGGTCGCTTGCTTGGGGTTAGCTTGGTGTTCAGTGGTTTGAAGACCCGGATAGAATATTTTGTTCGATAGTGCTATGGATAATTGGACAACAAATGTTATTCAGTAGTGCTATGGTTCGAGGCGGACAAGAATTCTTGTTAGGGGGTGCTTCAAGTCACACTTTGGGTTTTCCCTAAGGGAACTTTGGATCGACTACGTATTTTATATGAACAAGATGTGAGGTAGGGAACTTCAGGGCCGCTTCAAGACAACTTGAAGGAAACTTGGGCATTGCTTCGGGTTAGCTTCGTGTTAGAGCTAGGATGACTTTAGATTTTTCATGGGTTTTCTTAAGGTTGAAGTAGATTGCCCTGAAACGACTCGGGATGACTAAGGGATATTGAATACCAACTAATATGGTGATTTTGATGACTTATTATTACTTCGAAGCTTTGTTCAACAATGCGAGGCGCTTGATCAAGTACTTCATGTAGGAAGAATATGCATGAGACTAGAGTATCCTAGGAGGCACGTTCGACAATGAGTCATGTGATGGGACATGAGTTTTTCTAAGTCAAGTCAAGTGATCATTGATAACTCTAGATGCAGGTGATTCCATAGGGCAAGGGTATGTGAGTATGCTCATCTGTATACCGTGGATCGTGGGATGGTCCAGCTTTCCCTAGGAAAGTAGTAACTATGGGATAGGTATCTGAATGAACACTAAATCCAAGTTTGACACGGGGTGTCGCCAGCCTGGGAGGTCGTTAAAAGAGTTTTCGCTTATCTAAAGACCTTGGGAAGGTCTTGGTGGAGTAGATATTGGGAAAGTCATGGTGACGAGGACCTTAGGAAGGTTGGGATGAAGGAGACTTTGGGAAAGTTGCACTGACGGAGACCTTGGGAAGGTCACAGTGGAGCGTGACTTTGGAAATGTTGTGGTGGCAAGTGACTTTGAGAATGATCGAGGTGAAGTGGGACTTCAGTGATGATCATGGTGACGGTGTGTGGCGAGGTGAGACCTTGGTTATATACACGATGATACAAGACCTCGAGTATGGTTATCGTTGAGTGTTTACTCTATGTTTGTTATGATTATGTGATGGTTGGATGTCTTATGACTCTTGAGATAGGTATGCTGACACCCGTAACATACTTAGTGTAGCATACCCATACGACGATAATAATAGTATAGCGTATATTTTGTTATATGCTAACCTTTGGATGGAGGGACATGACAGGTATGATTATTCATACTCCTATATACGTATTTATAATGTTTAGATATTGTTTATCGCTCATACTGGACTGTTGTCTGACTCAAGGTTTTATGCTTTGCTTCTTATTATCTTCGGTACTCTTAAATGAGTAGATTAGGGATAATAGGTCTGGATAGCGCATGGAACTGTACGGAGTATAAGTAGGACGCTACATTTTCTTTGATTTATATCTAGAGCTTACTATCGCTTATATTCTACTGTGCAGTACTGTGGAGCTACGCCAGTACTTGTTTTTATTTTAGAGACATTTATTAGATTTTTATTTGGAGGTCTGGGATGTATAAACTCTATTATTTCTATCTTATATAGTCTTGTGAACCTATGCACCCTGATGTTCTTATTTATGATTCATTTGATTATATTACTGTCTTGCTTGTTTTATATCTGTGATTGATTATTATATTTTATCCTTACAACGTGAGAAATATGACAAGTTCTATGATTCGATTTTTGTTACTTTATACCGTTGGCCACCGTCATGCATCTATTGGGTACCTCCATAGCTCACTCTACAGGTATATTGGATGTCAGAGGTGTAGGACGGTCATTACATGTGGTATCGGAGCTTAGGTTAAACAATTAAACTAAGTTTGTTCTTAGATCCATTAGAGATTAGGTAAGTGGAATGCCTTAGAATGGATCAGACAATATATGAGAGAGCATATTTGTTCTATATTTTGGTTTTTGAAACTATATATTAGTAGCATATGTAGTATATAATCGCATTGCGCACTTGAGCACCGTAGGCACAGTTTTCCTTTATGAGAGACTGACCATTCTTATTGCAAAGTTTAAGAATGAGCTGGCATAAAAGGAATACTGCTCGGAACTTTACGTTTGGAGTAGAAGGAGAAGGAGCGAGTTCAAGGATAGCTAACCCTGATATGTAGGCCATATTCACAGAGATGGTGAAGAACATGCTGCAGAATACCCAACGTGTAGCTCCGGTTGGTGTTGGTGGTGGTGCCCCAGTGCAAGCGCCCAGATCCAACTTTGCTAAATTAAACAAGGACTATTCTAGCCTTGGAGGCAAACCATTCTTGGAATAAAATAAGCTGTGGAGGTTCATGATTGGTTGGGATGTGATGAAGAGGAAGTTAGCATCTAGGCAACTACAAGGTCGCACCATGGGGTGGTGGAATGCCATCAAGATTGCTACTCCGAAAGACCAGCACTTAGGAGCAATTTAAGGATAGATTTGAAGAGAATTTCAAACTTGCCACCCAAAAGTTGTTATTGTTTAAGAATTTTGCTAAATTACAGTAAGGTGAGAAGACTGTTTTAGAATATGTGACTGAATTTAACATGTTGTCGAAATATGGACAACCTTTTATTGATACCCCTATGAAAAAGGACGAGAAGTTTATTATAGGTTTGGATAGTTATCTGAGGGAGAAGCTAGTGGGACATATTGATGAGTTTTTGAGAAGTTGGTTGAGAAAGCTTTGAGGCAAGAGAGCCTATACCCAAAACCAAAGGCTGAAATTGTTATTCCAAAGGAAGAATCAAAACCACAAGCGAGCGGTGGAGGTAAGAGGAAATGGAACAACAAGGAGAAGAAGCAGTCTAAGGAAAAGGATAGCCAGAAGAAAGGTATGTGGAACTTAAGTGCTTTAATTGCAGTAAGATGGGTTGTCTTAGAAAAGGCCGAAAGGTTCCAAGGAGTGGGGAGAGAAAGTGCTTCATCTACGATAGACTAGGTATATAAAGATGGATTGCCCAAAGCTGCAAAAAGAATAAGCAAAGTGATACTTCTTATGTATTGGATGCTGCTCCTACTTCATCGGCCGCTCAAGGGGCAAAGGAGGAAGGGAAGGACATTCTTATCTGAAGTATGCTTTTTATTTGTGCTATACCTATGCGTGTTTCTATTTTATATCGATACATTAGACCCTTCATTTATCTAGTGACTTCGTAAGTAGATTAGAATGGTGACTTGACCTAATAGGCAGACCCTTTAGTTGTTTCGAACTTGGTGGTGGTTCGACCTACTTAAGGACGGTTTGTCAAGGCTTAAGGTGTTGAGTCATGGATGTTTATTTGCTTGTTATTACTTTGTTTATGTCTTGTGAGGTTCGGTATCATTTGGTGCTAGACGGCTAAAGGGATATGGAGTTATGGCGGAATTTTTAGGTGTCGTAGACGATGAAGAGGGTAGGGGGAGAGTGGAGGCTATACTTTCTTATATATTTACATAGTGGAGCACGAATTTGGGAAAGTCTTGGAGGCAGGAGACTTTGGGAATAATCATGGTAAAGTGGGACTTCAGTGATGATCATGGTGACGGTGCATGATGAGTGAGACCTTGGTGATAGATATAATGATACAATACCTCGAGGACGGTTTTCGTTGCATGTTTACACTGTGTTTGTTATGATTGTGTGATTGTTGGTTGTCTTTTGACTCTTGAGATAGCGACCCTAACACCCGTAACATACTTAGCATAGTATACACATATGACGAAAATAATAGTATAGCATATATTATGCTATGTGCTAACTATTTATATGCAGGGAAATATCAGGTATGATTATTTACACTATATGTACTATACTATATACGGTTTTATAGTGTTTAGAGATTGTACATCGCTCACACTGGACTATTGTCTGACTCGAGATTTTGTGCTTTTCTTCTTATTATCTTTGGTACTCTTATATAAGTAGATTTGGGATAACAGGTTTGGATAACACATGTAGATGTACACAGTATGAGTAGGAGGCTATGCTATATATATTTGGAGCTTATTATCGTTTATATTCTATTGTTCAGTATTGTGAAGCTATGTCGGTACTTATATTATCTTAGAGATAGTTATTAGGGTTTCATTTGGAGGTTTGGGATGTACAAACTCTATTATTTCTGTTTTGTATAGTCTTGTGAACCTGTGTACCCTGATGTTCTTATTTATGTTTCATTTGATTATATTACTATCTCGCTTGTTTTATATTTATGATTGATTATTATATTTTATCCTTACGCTGTGAGATATATAATAGGTTCTATGATTGGAATTTTGTTACTTTACACCATTGGCTATTGTCCTACATCGATTAGGTACATCTACATCCCACTCTACAAGTATATTAGGTACTAAAGGGGTAGGATGGTTGTCACATTATAGCCCTAGAGAAAGGCAAAGAGATCTTGGCTGAAGAGGATGCAGCAGTAAGCAAAGCTTCCATCAAGGATCTTGTTGGTCCTAGCTCATTCGGCCAAGCATAATCGTCATCTCTAAAATCCAAAGAGCCTGCGATGGAAATTCCAACTTTCTTGGGAGTTAGCTCTAAGGCCACCCTTACTACAGTTCTAGCTTCTACTGCAATGACCACTGATGAGCCTTATATTCATGTTCTTATTTCTCAACCCATCCAGTCAACTACTAAAGAAGCTGAAATTGCTAAGCTCCCATACAAGGAGCTTCCCCCCATGAAGGTATTTCTCTTGTCTCCCTCATGATTTAGAAGCTTCAATTCTTGCATAAAGTCATCACTAATCTTTACTTCACTATTTGTAAACTTACAGGTCATCCGTCGCTTCCTCCTCCTTCCCAACTAGTCACTCGATGTTTGGGTCCTATTGCAATTTCCACCGAGCAACTTCCATTGCTACGGGACTTATCGCTCATGTTCCTCCCTCTAGCTTCATCCCTACTTCATAGAAGATCGAGCGACTAGACAATACCTCATAGTCCCTGGGGGATGACATTACAATCACCAATGCTATAAGCCCAACCTATTCGATTTCCATGGTGGAGAGATTGAAGCTTGAACTATCAAAAATAAAAATCAAGAAAGAACCTAGGATCGAAGAACCTGTCGACCCAGGACAACCAGATCATACTCTAAATGTTCCTTTCCTCAAAATCAAGCCCCCAAAAGTAGTAGTACTGGTGGCTCCTCAAGATCCTCTGACCCCGTCATCGACAAGCCTGAAGATTGCATCATCATCACTACTATAGTAGAGACCACACACTTCGAGGCCAGCACCCTTGGGAAGAGAAAGCCTAAAAAGGGTAAGTCTAAGGATGGGAAGGATTTAAAGAAGCGACCTATGAAGGATGATCCTAAGGGTGATAGTAAGCGAGGGAAGAAGAAGTAGGCTTCCTCATTTGGATACTACAAAAGGAGATTTAGCGCCTTTTAATGTACCTCGAAGACAGCTTCCTTTGGTCTTTTTTCTAATGTATTTCATTTCCTTTGTCATATAGGCCGAGTTTGTGCAGGACCACCCTCTACATCATTTGTATAAAAGACGATTGTAATTAAAGATTGTTATTTAATACTTCCTGTATTCATATTTATATTCTGTACTTTACTTTACTTACGTATATACAATTGCCTACATATATATTATAACTACCTGTAATGCGATTTACTTACATTATACATGCATCCGCCTATGCAATTCTACTACTTATTATAGCTCTGTACATGTAAGTAAATTCCTGTGTTTGCTTAGTCATATTCCATTGCATAACATTGTTTACCATTTCTAAAGCACTTTGTTGACCAGAACTTGTTATTCGTTTGGCCTTCCCTATGGTCTACCTTTTTTATCCTCGGCTGAGTTCCATCCAGTCGCAAACAAAGTTATAGTCAAAGAAGAGTTCGAGTTCCTGCCATTTCCTATCCATCGAGTTCCATCCGGTCGCAAACAAAGTTATAGTCCAAGAAGAGTTCGAGTTCTAGCCATTTCCTTTCTTTGGGAAGCAACATATCTTAATCTCTCCTATCTCTATACATTGATCAAATTCATTAACTAGTCTTTGTCACTCACCATCAGCTAGGCATGTCCTGTAAGGCCATAAATGGTAGTTAGTCCATTCACCCATCGACCCCCATCCTTAGGGATCGATAGTCCAGATGCTTACCTCTGAGAATCCATGTTCGATCTCGCTAATCTCTGGGCATTGATCGAAATAGATCCTCAACCATTATCATTTTATCCTCGGCTGGACATATCCTGTCGACTGAAAATGCGGTCGGAAATTTCAATTATACACCAATTCCTTTCTTCGGGAATTAGTGTTTCGAGTCCCTATCCACAGGCTCCCAATCTCGATCTCGTCTATCTCAGGGCTCTCACTCTAGATCACGCTTGTCTCCGAGTGTTGATCGAGAACATTCATTAACCATTCACGCCTATCCTCAGTTGAGCATATCCTACCTAGCCGTAAGCATGGTCATGAAAGCCTTGGTTGTATGCCAATTCCTATCTTCGAAAACCGATTCTTCGAGTGCTAGACTCTAGTGACTTTTTCTATCTCTGGGCATTACTCAAGACCATAAGGATAAGAGCAAATTATTTGATCGACCTTGCAATTATACTCTTTTGCCATGATCCTGGATCAAAGGAGTTGGTCAATACCTATCAATGGGTACCTAATTGCTTTGCTAATCAGGCAGCATAAGATTTTTCTTACAAGAACATGGTTCCATTGGTTCAAGAAGCCAACTTTGTTTACAACCCAAAGAATTGGAAAGTCCTGCCTTATTACCCTTGCCTCCAGTTCATTAGGGCGGCTTATTTATAGAAAATAAAGTAAACAAATATAGGTGAAATAGAATCGCAATAAGTCGCTATTCCACGCTCATAGGATGGTGATCCCATCAATAGTGGCCATCTTGAAAGTCTCATCGTTAAGCTTTTTTTCAATTGCATAGAAACCTTCCCAATTCAGACCAAGTGCCCCTATACCAAGAATGACCTTTTTCAAAACAAGGTCCCTTACTTTGAAGGTACGGCTCCGGACCTTGTGTTGAAATGTCGCATAACTCTTTTTTGGTGAGCAGCTACCCTTAATTTAGCCTCTTCTTGTTTTTCATCAACCAAGTCGAGGGACTCAAGCAAGAGTTCCTTGTTCACCTTGGGGTCCTAGTGCTTTTTCAATGAGAAGGTACTTCCAGCTCTATCGAAATCATAGACTTAGCTACATATGTTAGAGTAAATGGAATATGCTCGTCCTATAAGCCTACAAGGCAGGTGGAAGCTCATCGATCGGTTGCCCTTGGATTTAGTTAACTATTTCCTTAAGATGGACATGATGATTTTATTCAACGCTTCCATTTTCAATTCGCCTACCACTGTGCTATTGCCAAAAATGTTTTCTCAATTTTGTACTGGTTGCAGAAATTATTGAACTCGGTACTCTCGAATTGAGTTCCATTGTTAGTTGTAATTTTCTAGGAGACTCCGAATCTATATGATAATATTCTTCATCAAAAAGATGATCATTTTCCTCTTTGTGATTGTGGCAAGTGGTTCCGCCTCAACCTGCTTACTGAATTTATCCACCACAATAATAACATACTTAGCTCCTCCTTTCAACATCAGTAGCATACCGATTATATCAATTTCCCAAACCATGAATGGCCGTGG
Source organism: Allium fistulosum (assembly GCA_030737815.1). Classification (NCBI taxonomy): domain Eukaryota; kingdom Viridiplantae; phylum Streptophyta; class Magnoliopsida; order Asparagales; family Amaryllidaceae; genus Allium; species Allium fistulosum. The sequence goes on along the minus strand of CM060908.1, from coordinate 403,893,355 downwards.
GATAACCATTTGCATAGCTCTGTGGATGAGGCTTTTGAAATTTTTACAAACCTTTGGCTTCAATTGCACCGCTTGGTTTAGTCAGTGGCATCATGGTTTATTATTGGCAAGAAGTATCTTCTTCGCTAATGTTTGCCCGTTGGTGTGATCATCACAGCTGCGCTCATGGATTTCAACGAGGATTATCATAGCCTTATCCTTGGTTACACACCAAAGCAAGAAGGTTGAGAAACATCTCCTATAAATCACTAATTCTTGCATTATGAATTGCGGAACTTTACGAAGGAGTTTTCATCGTTCATTTAAGAAATAGACCTTGACTGGGGTCATGCTTGACTCCTTCTCCTCTTTGGCTTCCAAGATCCAATCAACATCCATTTGGTCGATGCTTGGAGCCGATAAAACTTCCACTAGAACTAATCCCATCAACCGTGCATCCCTAAAACTGACCAATTTTTCCAGTGAATCGGCTTTTGTATTCTCCTCCCTAGGAATGTGCATAATAGTGTAATGCTCTATATCGTTCAACAGTTCGAATGTCTTCGTCAGATAATGGGAAAGTCTTACACCCTTAGCTAAGAATTCCTCTTTTACTCAACATACCACTAACTGGGAGTCACCGAATATATGTAGCATCCTTACCCTCATCCCTTTCACTATCCTGAGCCTGCTATCAATGCTTCATAATCAGCCTCGTTGTTTGTTACAGGTAACTCTAACTTTAGTGCATAACTAATATGTCGTCCTTCTGGAGTCACGAGTACCACTTCTACCTAGAGTAATGTTCATTGGAAACTCCATCTATATATAAATTCCATTGGGAAAGCAGGACCATATCGTCTTCCTCTTCTCCACCTTAGATCGTAAATTCAATGATGAAATCCATCAAAGCTTATCCTCATATCGCCCTTCTTAGATGGTAAGTGATACCATATTGGCTCAGCTCGATTTTCGATTTCAATAACCTTCCTAAAGTCTTGGTTAAGTGTATTACCTACTTTAAGGGTTGATCCATCGGCACCTTTATTGGATGAACCTGGAAGTATGGTTGCCACTTCGTCAAAGCAATCAACAAGCAATATGCAAACTTTTTCGCTTTGGGTGGTTCTTTTCATCTCTAGTAAACTGCTTGCTGATGTAATATGCCAACCTCTTAATCCTTGCCTCATTACATACCAATGATGCACTTAGTGCGTGAGCAGACACCGCCAAATAGATAAACAAGTCTTCTTCGTCCAAAGGCTTGGACATGACAGATGGCCTTTTCGCATGCATCTGTGATTCCTCAAAAGCATCCCATCATTCGTTTGTCTAGACAAACTTTCCCTTCTCCTTTTGTGAAGGCATCAAAGAAGTGTATGCACTTGTCAGTTGTGTTTGAGATGAACCTACTCAGCATATGGCAACTTTTCGTTCAAGCTTTTCATTTCCTTACGCTTGGGGTAGTTACTGCTTCAAGGCATTAATTTGCTCTAGATTAGCCTCAGTGTCCCTTAAATTCACAATGAATCCCAAAAATTTTCCTGATGCAACGTCGAAGGAACACTTCAACGGATTTAATTTCAACCCGTGCCTTTATAGCACATCAAGCATTTTTGAAAGATCCTCCATGTGGTTTGTCGATAGTCGTAATTTCACTAACATATCATCCACATATACCTCTGTTGTCTATCCAATATGGTCCTTGAACATGGAATTCACCATTCACTTTTGGGTACTTCGGTATTCTTTAGACCGAACAACATCATTCGATAGCAATATAGTCCCAAATCCATTATAAAATTTGTGTGCTCCTGATATAGAACATGCATTGGTATAAATATAGCTGGAGTAAGCTACCATAAAAGAAACTAACTCATGTCTGGCTATCCCGTCTACCAGCTTTTCAATTCGGGGCAATGGGAACCTGTCCTTTAGACATGCTTTGTTCAGGTCCAAGTAGTCGATGCATGTTCGCCACTTCCCATTTGCTTTCTCAACCAAAACAGGGTCGATACCCATTTAGGGTATAAAGCATCATGGATAAAGCCATTTTCCTTCAGCTTATCCACTTCAGCCTTCAATGCAGCAAATTGCTCCAAACCCAGACTGCATCTTTTTTGTTTTATATGGGATATTTTGAGTCAACCTTTAGTGTGTGGCACGCCATCTCAAGAGGTATCCTACACATATCGGAATGCGTCCAAGCAAACATATCTAGGTATGCTTAAAGAAAACCAACCAACTCCTTCTCTAGTTTGGCACTAAGCGTAGATATCATCTTAAAGACCCAAGTATGATCGTTTATATCAATCGGAATGTTGATTGTCAGCTCAACTGGTGTTGCCTGCGCTTCCTCTGACTGCTTCCTTGGGTCCATAGGCTTAAAGAAATTACTATTCTGAGCCAGAGCTTGGGCATTGATTCATATGCATCCGACCAGTGCTCTGGTTACCTCGAATTTATCCAACCTATTCTCCGTGGGGAATTTGTCATCAAGCACCAAGGAGCTAGTACTACTTTAAAATTGGCTAGGGGAATGCATTATATGTCGAAAATTTAGCAACAATCACAAATTTCTGAACTCATAAGATTTTGCGGTCTCCATCTCCCAACTCCATGGACAAATCAATAGTCTCGATGGGCTCCTTCGCTTCTTTGGTAAATCCTGGAATCCTAGATTTATGATGCTTGATGTCCTTCAAACTGATTTTCATCTGATCAAAAGACATTTTAAATAGAATATTTATCGAGCCTCCATAATCCACTAAGACTCGATGCATAGTAGCTGTTTCCTGGTGATTTGACCAGGCAACTAGTACTCGGCATCCATCCTGTGGAACTCGGCATCAGGGAGTGTTTGGCATCTAGGAGTACTCGGTGTGGTACTCGGCATCCAGTGGAACTCGGCTTCAGGGAGTGTTCGGCATCTAGGAGTACTCGGCGTGGTACTCGGCATCCAGTGGAACTCGGCTTCAGGGAGCGTTCGACATCTAGGAGTACTCGGCGTAGTACTCGGCATCCAGTGGAACTCGGCATCAGGGAATGTTCAGCATCTAGGAGTACTCGGCGTAGTACTCAGCATCCAATAACACTCGGCGTCGAAGAGTACTCGGCATCCAAGAGTACTCGGCATTAGAGGACGTTCGACGTATATGATTACTTGACATGACAGGATCGTTCGGCCAAAGGTATCGTTCAGCCAGAATGCATCGTTCGGCCAGAGAGCGTTGCTCGGTCAAGTACTTCGGACAGAGGCACGTTCGGCTTCGACTAACAACTACTCTGCACTTCCCACACATCAAACATACCGTTCGGCATAGGAAGGATTGTTCGGCGTCATTCTGTTCGACCTACCTGGTTCGGCATACAGCGACCATTATAATTGGGCTAGAGTATTCGGCTACCGAGCCCACCTGGGAAGTCCAGCCCATCTTTGTCTATAAATAGAGGGGCAGGGTCACAGTGAAAAGGGATCTTTTTGGGGAGAACACTGAGGAGACTCTGCCATTTTTCAAACTCATTTTCTCTACTTAACAACTTCATTCAAGCATTTGATCTACGAACTGTATTTGTAATCAATCATTAAGAAGATCAATAAAGTTTAATCTCAAAGTGGATGTAGGCAATTACGCTGAACCACTATAAATTTGGTGTTCTTACTTTCTGCATTTAAATTAGCATTGCCCTCTCTGTTTAATTTACCTTCATCACTTATTTCTCTACATAATCTTTCTCTACAAGGTTAGTGACCAATTTTGGTGCTAACACTTTGGTGCTTTCACTGAGAATTGAATTCTCAGACCTTAAGGATCTGCTTTGAAGCTACTGGATTGAACAAATCCCCCAAAGAAGATCCGACTCATTGATAGGACATCCGTTGATTCTACTCAAAGTTCATACCAATAACTCTACAATGGCAAGACCACGTACCAGGTCAGCTTCTCATAATGCGGATGCCCATGAGACTGCCAGCGTGCAACAAGCAGGACCTAGCAATTAGCCAGCAATTCCGGGTGTAGGAAATGCCGCCCAGGACCAAACTCCAGTTGTCACCAGAATAGAGTTCAACGACTTGATGAGAGAACTCAGGGAAAGCAGGAGACAACTAGGAGAGCAGATGCAAGCTAACGCCAACCTGATGGCACAACTCACTCAACAGCAGCAACAGAATGCTGGGGGCAATCCCGCTCCCTATTCCTCATCCGACAGCTCAACTTCTTTTTGATGAACCTCCCAGGCACAGACGCCGCAAGACTGAAGCTGCACGGACGGGTGCTGCTGCCCAAACAGCTGGAAACCGCGACCAAGTCGGAGCTGGAAACCTAGGAACTGGAGTACAGGTGGAAGCTGGAGGCCCAGACCATCAAAACGCTAATGATGTCGAACCTCAAGACGCACGATTGGCAGATCGCCAGGAGAGGAGGCATCAACATGGACAGTCACGTAGAACGAACTCTAACCTCCCACCTTCCATACAGACACCAGACCTGACAGCCATGGTCAGGAAATTGATGAAAGAAAATCAGGGCTTGTCGAATGATGATTGGGGAGTATCAGGGAGTCGCACTCCGTTCACAGATGTTGTGTTACAGGCGGCGTACCCCAGAAAGTTTAGTATGCCAACTATCCCTGCGTACGAGGGAAAGACTGACCCCAGACAACATGTCATGAGGTACGAATGGATGATGGATTCAGCTAGAGCAAATGATGCCATCAAGTGTAGATGCTTTCCAATTACTCTATCTGGGATCGCTACTATGTGGTTTACCAGACTTCCTCCGCGGTCTGTATCCAATTTCGAGGAGTTGACGAAGAAGTTTATTGAGCAGTTCAGGATACACACTACTCGTCCAAAGGACGTAATGTCTCTGTCAAGTGTAATCCAAAGTCCCGGGGAGTCATTGAAGGAATATTTACAAAGATTCCATGTTACGGCAACTGAAGTCAGTAATCCCAATGATCATGCAATTCTAATGGCTATAATGAGAGGTGTGGATCTGGAGTCTGAATTTGGAGACTGGTTGGCAGGGAAACCTCCGACCACACTAGAGCGTTTCTACTCAAAGGCACACCAGTTCATAAGGAGAGAGGAAGCCAGGTGGGTAAGACGAGATAAGGCACCAGGACCTGTCCAAGAGTCTATGAAAAGCAATGTTGCTGTGAAGCAGTCCGGAGACAACTCGGGAAAGGTCCAAGTCAATGTCCAGAACAAGCCTGGGCAGTCTAAGGAGTCCGGAGGAAGAAATCAAGGGAAGAAGAGAGAAGTGGGGAAGTGGAAATCGAGAATTCCAAGCTACAACGAGTATACTCCGCTGAATGCGCCTCTTGAGAACATTTACCTATCTACCTGCAATACTCTTCAGTACAGAAAGCCACGTCCAAAAGAATCAACTTAGGAGCAGAAGCGAACTTGGAAATATTGTCGCTTCCATGAGACTTATGGGCACAATACGGAAGAGTGCAGACACCTGCACGACGCTATCGAGAAGTTGATTAAGCAAAAGAAGTTGCAAGAATTTGTGAAGGATCCACAGAAAGGAGGACAGGGAACGTCCAACCCAGGTCGCGCACCGGCCCTGCGTCACCCCGAGGAGCCTGCCCGAACCGTGGGTAGACTAGTCATAAATACTATTATCGGCGGACCTCACCCCGCGGATAAGAATTGGCAAGATATGGAGCGGTATGCAAGCTCCCTGAAGCATGCAGATTTTGAGTGTTGTTCAAACGTGGAGGATGGGACTCCTGCCAAGCAGCAGCGCGTAATGACAGACGACATAGTGTTCAGAAACAGGGATGCTGATCAAGTGGAGGCTCCAACCATCGACTCGATGGTCATATCTGCGACGATCGGACCGGCATATGTGAAGAGAATTCTGATTGATTGCGGAAGTACTATCAACATCATCTTCAAGAAGGCTTATGACCAAATGAAAATGGAAACAAAGGACTTGAAACCGTCCAAGGCTCGTATCCACGGCTTTAACGGCGCTGCGACCGATGCAGTGGGGTATGTCGAGTTACCAGTTGAACTGGGACAAGGTGAGCGTCGGAGGGTGCAAATTCTACCCTTCGTAGTTTTGGATGTGGATTCTCCATATAATGTTTTCTTGGGTCGGCCGGCCCTGGCTGAGTTTAGGGCAGCATTGGCCCAGTGGTGTTTAACTTTGAAGTTCCCAACTGACAAAGGAGTAGGTATTGTTCATGGCAACCAAGCAGCTGGTCGTTCCTGTTATGTGGATGAGCTCCGGGAGGCCCACCGGAGGGAGAAAGGAAAGGTTGCGGACAATCCCGTCCGCATCCATAATACGGATAATTGACAAGTAGTGCCCGAGCCCTGGCTCGGGCATAACTCTCGGATCTTCAGAGACATAGATCCGAGAGACGACGATGAGAAACCCAGGGAAGAAAAGGCGGTGCCAGCTGAACTAACGGTTGACATTTCAGTCAGCCAAAGCAACCCTTCACGAATACTGAAGATCGGATCACAGCTTGGCCCCGCAATGACTGAAGACCTTAGTGACTTCCTCTGGGCGAACCTTGATGTTTTCGCCTGGATGCATTCTGATATGTGTGGGATTTCTCCCGCCATCACGAGTCATATGTTGAACATAGACCCGAAATACGTCCCAGTTAAACAAAAGAGGAGAGGAATGGACCCGGAGAGATCCACTGCTCTCAGAGAGGAGGTGAACAAACTCAAAGCCAATGGGTTCGTCCGCGACGCCCTCTATCCTGAATGGGTATCGAACCCCGTACTGGTGAAAAAGGCAAATGGGAAATGGAGAACTTGCATAGACTATTCCGATTTGAACAAAGCGTGCCCGAAGGACAGTTTCCCGTTACCAAGGATCGATCAGTTGGTCGACTCCACCGCAGGACATGAGCTGTTATCATTCATGGATGCATACTCGGGGTACAACCAAATTCCGATGCATATTCCGGACCAAGAACACACCAGCTTCGTTACAGATGTCGGGCTATATTGCTATGTAGTAATGCCCTTCGGACTGAAGAACGCAGGAGCGACTTATCAGCGTTTGGTGAATCGAATGTTTAAGGACCAGCTTGGTAGGACGATGGAAGTCTATGTGGATGACATGCTCGTGAAGTCACGACAGTCAAACGACCACATTCGAGACTTGGCTGAAATGTTCGACATACTCAGGTATTACGGGATGAAGATCAACCCTCTGAAGTGTTCCTTCGGCGTTGCGTCGGGGAAGTTTTTGGGATTCATCGTCAATGCTAGGGGAATTGAAGCTAACCCCAAAAAGATCCAAGCTATTCGAGATGTGCAAGTACCCAGGACTATAAAACAGGTACAGAGCTTGAATGGAAAAGTAGCTGCGCTAAGTCGATTCATATCCAGGGCAACTGACAAGTGCATCCCTTTCTTTGATATAATAAAGAAAGGGAAAAGGAACTTCGAATGGACGTCTAGTTGAGAGGAAGCATTCCGGGATCTGGTGAGGCATCTGGAGAGTCCACCAGTGCTGTCAAAACCAGTAGACCACGAGATGTTGTACGTATACTTGGCTGTATCCCCACATGCAATAAGTGCGGCTTTAGTTCGCGATGAGGACCGAATCCAAAAGCCGGTGTATTATGTTAGCAAGCGTTTAACGGGGGCAGAAAGAAATTACCCTAAAATCGAGAAATTGGCCTAATGCTTGGTGATTGCATCACGTAAGCTATGCCCATATTTTCAAGCACACTCAATCAGTGTTTATACCGATCAACCCCTGCGGCAGGTACTCCAACGACCAGAAACTTCTGGAAGATTGCTAAAATGGAACATCGAGTTGAGCTAGTTCGATATCGCCTACTTGCCACGGAGAGCCATACAAGGGCAAGCATTAGCAGATTTTATCGCTGAGTTTACCATGCCCACAGAACCAGATAATCATGACGCCATCCCCCCCGTTCGATGGAAATTATACACTGATGGGGCATCCAACGACCGTTGCTCCAGCGCGGGTGTAGTTCTTATAACTCCGGAAAACCGATCAATCTGTTATGCTTTGAAGCTTGATTTCCCAGCTACGAATAACGAAGCAAAATATGAAGCATTGATTACTGGCTTGAAGCTCATCGGAGAACTCGGGATCAAATCAGTTGAGATCTTTTGTGACTCACAGTTGGTGGTTTACCAAGTGCGAGGAGATTACCAAGCCAAGGGACAAAAGCTTGCTCCATACCTTGTTCAGGTCCAAGAACTACTGTCGAATCTCGAGCATTATGACATTTCGCATGTCCCGCGCGAACAGAATAAAGAAGCCGACTTGTTGGCTAAGTTTGCAAGCACAGGCGATGCACAGCAAATGGGATCGTATCCCGTTGAGGCCTTGCACGCCCCGAGCATAGACGAGATGAAAGTTGATTGTATATTGGAAATGGAAATCGAGAAGGAATCATGGATAACCCCATTCAAACTGTACCTGACGACCGGGACTTTACCAGAAAAAAGGAGCGAAAGACGGCAAGTCCTTCGAAAAGCCGCGCGATACGTGATGCAGGATGGATTAATGTATCGAAAAGGTTTATCAGTCCCATTATTACGATGCATCGCTCATGACGAAACAAAGCGGGTCTTAAGAGAGGTTCACGAAGGGGAATGTGGCGACCATACTGGGGGGCAAATGCTAGCAAAGAAGGTCCTCCGCTACGGATATTACTGGCCGACCGTAAATCGGGACGCTGCGGACTACGCAAGAAAATGTGACAAGTGTCAAAGATATGCGAAAATCCCGAGAACTCCATCAACGGAACTCACACAAATGGTTAGTCCCTGGCCATTTGCAATCTGGGGAATCGACATAATCGGCTCTTTGCCTATATCCAAAGGTGGTGCGAAATACGCGATAGTTACAGTCGACTATTTCACAAAATGGGCTGAGGCGGAGCCTTTGGCCACAATCACCTCTAAGAAGGTCATTAACTTCGTTGTACGAAACATTATATGCCGCTTTGGCCTTCCTCGCACCATCATTACAGACAATGGGACGCAATTTGAAAGAAGAGAGTTCAAAGAGTTCTGTTTAAAATATGGCATCGAGAAGAAGTTCGCCGCCGTCGCACACCCAAAAGCTAACGGACAAGTCGAGGCCGTTAACAAAGTAATCAAGTCCATACTAAAGAAGCGTCTGGAGAAGGTTGGAGGCAGGTGGGTAGATGAACTCCCAACAGCACTATGGGCTTATAGAACTACCCACAAGTCCGCGACCGGCCACACTCCATTCGCCTTGGCATACGGCTCGGAAGCCGTTATACCCGTAGAACTTAAAGTTCCATCACACCGAGTGACGTACTATGATCCCAAGACGAACCAGGACCTCTTGTTGGAATCACTGGACTACATCGATGAAAAGCATGAAGAGGCCGAATTAAGGGCGACTGCACATAGACACCGAGTCAAGCGTTACTACGACGGCAGAGTCCGCCCAAGAACTTTTGATGTAGGTGATCTCGTTCTGAAACGAGTTTTCCCGGTACCATCGCGTATGAATCCCAGCTGGGAAGGTCCGTACGTCATTGAACGGAAGCTTGGAGAAGGAACATTCAAGCTAGCGACCGTTGATGGCACGACACTCCCCCGAGCATGGAACAGTGAGCATTTGCGGCATTATTACATTTAGCATGTTTTCCTTTCTTGTTTTAGGCACTGTTATTTCCTATGTGTTTTCGTTCAGTCGCAACTTAGTTTCTTTTTAACTATGTAATCAAGCAGTTTAGTTGTTTTTCATTAATAAAGGCTTGAAGCCGTATTTTCCATAAATCATTAATGTTTCTATATCTCATGATCGGATGACGAATTACATTATCCTATACGATGTACGGACTCGTATAAATGATCTCAAATCTCCGAATCCCCAGAGCGAGGATCGGAGTACTCTAAGTCCCCGGAGCGCGGACTAGAGTATAAACGATTTCAAATCTCCGAATCCCCAGAGCGCAGATCGGAGTACTCTAAGTCCCCGGAGCGTGGACTAGAGTATAAACGATCTCAAATCTCTGAATCCCCAAAGCGAGGATCGGAGTACTCTAAGTCCCCGGAGCGCGGACTAGAGTATAAACGATTTCAAATCTCCGAATCCCCAGAGCGCGGATCGAAGTACTCTAAGTCCCCGGAGCGCGGACTAGAGTATAAACGATTTCAAATCTCCGAATCCCCAGAGCGCGGATCGGAGTACTCTAAGTCCCCGGAGCGCGGACTAGAGTATAAACGATTTCAAATCTCTGAATCCCCAGAGCGCGGATCGGAGTACTCTAAGTCCCCGGAGCGCGGACTAGAGTATAAACGATCTCAAATCTCCGAATCCCCAGAGTGAAGATCGGAGTACTCTAAGTCCCCGGAGCGCGGACTAGAGTATAAACGATTTCAAATCTCCGAATCCCCAGAGCGCGGATCGGAGTACTCTAAGTTCCCGGAGCGCGGACTAGAGTATAAACGATTTCAAATCTCCGAATCCCCAGAGCGCGGATCGGAGTACTCTAAGTCCCCGGAGCGCGGACTAGAGTATAAACGATTTCAAATCTCTGAATCCCCAGAGTGAGGATCGGAGTACTCTAAGTCCCCGGAGCGTGGACTAGAGTATAAACGATTTCAAATCTCCGAATCCCCAGAGCGCGGATCGGAGTACTCTAAGTCCCCGGAGCGCGGACTAGGGTATAAACGATTTCAAATCTCCGAGTCCCCAGAGCGCGGATCGGAGTACTCTAAGTCCCCTGAGCGCGGACTAGAGTATAAACGATTTCAAATCTCCGAATCCACTGAATGCGGATCAACTTACTCTAAATCCCCAGAGCGCCGATTCAAAAAAGAGTCCAAGTACTCGAGAAATGTGGAACAAGAAGTACGCCAGGTCTGGAAATGTTTGAACAACACGAGAGTAGACTGGGAGATAATGCAACTCGTAAAAACTGGAGTCATGACTACAGTTAGTCAGCAAACCGAAGAAAAGCAAAAGAATCATTCAAACAAAAAATAAACTAAACTTCATTCAGTAGTTCAAAATGGGGTTACACAGTTACTCCTACAAAACTCAGAGTTCAGAACCTATCTATACAAACTGCAAGCCACAAAAAATAAAAGCAACTACAAGACTTAAGCAAGAAGCTCGTTGAACGAGTGTATCGATTACTTCTTCGGTTTCTTCTTCTTATCTTCCTTTGTTTTTTCTGACGACTCCTCTCCCTCACACTTTTTCTTGGATTTCTTGCTTGCTAAAGAAGCGGAGTCAGGAGTAGGAGACGGAACATCCAGTGGTTTGGACCTGCCCGAGAGAATGATTTTCAAAGGTCTGTTCCGAGGGTCGGTGAGTTCCAGTATTTCGGGTTCAACTTTGACCTCGACCTTTTTCTTCTCCTCTGCGGCGAGGCGGTCCTTCATGCTCATCTTTGAAGTATGCTCAAAGGCGCCAGTAATTTCAATTTCATCACTCCCTTCGGCAGGAGATGAGGCGTCAAGCTTATCGTCATCTAACGCCCCGATCACTTGAGCATCGGGACCAGGAATTACTCCCGCATGGACAACGTCACTTGTTTTCTCCGCCTCCTCTTTGGCGTCATCGCTCCTCGGAGTTGGCTCGGGGTCAGAACAGCCTACACGAAAACATAAAGAATGAACATTAAAACGAATAACCATTGCTGGAAAATGACAGATCTTTCAACTTCTAGAGAAGAAGAATTTCCCACCAGGTTCCGGTTGGCTATCGGTTGCGCGAGGGGTTTCACCCTCCAGGATAGGGGATAGCACATGAGCACCGAGCCCGGGGTCTTCAGGGTCATAACCGGCATGCTGCTCGAATGGATCAAGTGTCGGCCGACCGGCCGGTTGAGCAGCGGGAGGAGCAGCAATATGAGGAGCATTAGTCTCGGCCCCAGATGGGCCAGCTTCATCATTTTTCTCTTTTGAAAGGGGAGAGCCTTTGCTATAAAGCGCCAAAGCTGCGGATAGATCCGTTGGCTCATTCCCCCTAAGAAACTCCTTCACCAAGGCATCCTCATCGACCTCTTCAGAGCCCGACTCGATTCTCCTAATATTTACCAAGGTTTCCTAGGCCTCAGCCAGGGATTCGAGATAGCCCTCGCCCAAGAATGTTAAGTCATGATGCATAAGGACGCGGGCTCCATACTTAGCAATCAACGGGTCAAACATGCATTTGACCTCTTCCCTGCCGGCTTCTGCGGCCGCCTCGAGGCAAGAGTCAATCTCTTCCGCAGCTTCTCTTTTGCCCTCCTCACGGGCTTCGTCCTTCATTTTCTCGACCCCAGCAAGTTCGTCATCAAGCTTTGTTTTCAGAAGCCGAGTAGCGACGACTTCATCACAATATCGTTGTGATTCTTCTTGAGCAGCTACTTTGTCCTCTTTCTCCTTGGAGAGTAACTCTTTCAGCTCCTTGACTTGTATGACGAGCGCGTCCCTTTCTTTTTGGACAGAGTCTTTTTCTAGAGCGAGGACACCACTGCGCTGGACTGCTTCATCAAGCTCTTTCTTGTGAGCCATCTCTAAACGAGTAACTGCTTCAGCAGTATCTTTTGCGCTTTTCTCGGCGGCTTCCAGCTTCGACTTGTACGAAGCGAGCTCCTCGTCTTGGTGCTTGATGATGTTCTTGTCGCAGCCGGCCTCCAATTTCAGGCGATCAATCTCATATTGATGCTAACGGACACCTCCGAGATCTTTTCAACCAAGTGTACAAACGCGTCATGTTGAACATAGACGTCGTTATTGCAGGCAATGGCACTCTGCTTCACGTGCCCAGGAATATGGTGAATAGCCGGGAGGAACTTCAGACCGTCAAAGCAAATTTTTGGGAACTTGGCCTTAAGATCGACCATCTTTTCCGCTATAGTCGGGTCAACCGCGGGAGTAGGGGGAGGAGGCTTTGGAAGTTCTGCTCTTTTTCGTTGCTCCCGAATTTCCCTTGTGCTCGATGAACCTTAGTGTTGTTCTCGAGGAGCATCAGGTTGGTAACCCTTCTGTGAAGACTTATCTCTATCCGGCTCATTTGGAGGAAGAGGATCACGGGACTGTGAAGATTGAGAATATGCCTTCTTACGATGAGATGACTCGTGGGGACGATTGTCTCTATCTTCATAATCATCTCTGTCCATGCGTCTGCCTGAACCTAAGTCCCGTCCGGAATGATGAAATATGGAAGAGCCATGAAGGCGATCGAATCCGTGAGAGCGCCCCCATGTCACCTGCAAAGAATGAAGATAACAACGAGTTAAGAAAAATCTGGGAAATAAGAAAAAACTTGAAGTGTATGATGGAATGCGTATATGCGTGTGTGTCCTAGTGTTCCCCCCTACGGACCAGTTCTTTTATCTTTACTAATCGGAGTATTGTCTCCCTGGACTGGGAGTTGAACTCCCGCATTGCCTCTAGCAGGCGAAGAAAACTTGAGGGCTTCAGGATCGTCAAACCCGTAATTAAGTATATCGTCGGGGATAGAAAGATTCGACAAAACCCTTAGAGAACTCTCCAGGTGCTGTGAGGAAGCCTCTTTCTCTGGCGGGATAGGCATATCTTTTGAAGTGTCGCCAACTTTCTCCTTCCGAATATTGTATTTTAACCTCTTCTTTCCCTTCGAAGGAGAGGATGACGTTTCAATATCATGGACTTCGACCCCCGGATTCCAAGCAGGACCCACATTCTTGCCTTGGGTCTCAGGAGCTTCGTCCTCTTTACGCTCACCTTCTTCGTGCGTATCGGGAGTGCGGCGTGATGACGATCCGGTCTGTTTTTTCCCTTTACCGGATGCTGGCTTGGGAATGGAGACGCCCTCCGGGAGGCTAATCCGACGACCTGGGGCTAGCAAGCCGAACCTTGACAATGATTCATTTGAAATGATGGTTCGGATGTCTCGTTCCTCTGCACGAAGAGCTCTAATGGCCTCAACGGCCTCAGAATATCCTCGACCCTCCGGACGCGGGTTGATGCCTAAAAAGATTAAACGAGGAGTTAGACAAAGCATGACTCCAATTAAAGGCGGATGATGACTCAGCAAAGAGACTTACTGCCTTTAACCCATCTCCTCGCAAAACCGGGAGGGCAACGCACGTAGAACCATTCCTGTTTGTACAGGGCGAATTTACTGCATGCTCCTGTCAAGATTTGGCATTTGTGGTATGGCTCGAGGAACATGAAGGAAGGGCTATCTTTCCGTTTCTTGATCATATAGATGTATCTGATGTCGCCAGAGGTTGGAGGTCTAGAGAAGACGGTCATGAAGAGTAGATAGGTCCCGTATAGAAACGCGTGACCGTTCGGATGCAGCTGCGACGGAGCAATGTCGATGTACTGCAACACGTCCCGGAGGAATAAATTAAACGGAGGCACGCTACCCATCCAACACATGAACTTGTTGCATGTGGTATATCCGACTAGGGGCAAGTGAGGACGATCGTGTCGCGAAGGGACTAACACATCAGCAAAAGGAATCCCGTGAATGGAGCATATCCGTCGAAGTGCGGCTTCATTGATCTTCGAAGCTTGTGAATCGATCGGATTGTCTAAAAGAATTATTGCCTCCAAGGCATCGGGTGCTAAGTTATGGGCAGGGGAAGTCGACGGATTTGAAATATCAGCGGCTCCTTGCCTTGATGATGGCCCAGGCCTGTCAGAAATGGTGGCGGAGCTAGACTTCATAGACATCCCCAATAAATAATGAATATGTTTAAGTGCCTGCGAAATCTATACTTGAAAAACGTTGAACGTTAGAGTTAACAACACGAATATTCCCCCCACGTGATGTGTGAACTAGTGCAAGCAATCGTGTATAAGCAATAAGAATCTAGAGATTTCAAAGATATAAAAATGAGCTTCGAATCATCGCCTTCAAAGACCGTCATCGCTGACCGTCTCAAAAAGCCCGCCTTGTGGTGATTACAGTTTCAAATTCAGAAAACGAATGTTAATCTAAGTTCAGATTTATGTCTACTAAAGCTAGGGAATTAATGATCCGGGTCAGTTTCATGTGATAGTGTGCTTAGGTCCAAGTCCTTGTTTTGCTATATGAATAGGCAAGGTTAATGAGTGTTCAGCCTAGTTCCTGTTCGGCTAAAGGTATTGTTCGGCATGTTCGGCTAAGTTTGTCCGGCCAGAACAGGTTTCAGCATTCACTAACGTTCGGCATTCATGTGGTTCGGCATCTGTGTTGTTCGGCGTTTGTATTGGTCGGCATTTATATATTGTTCGGCATTTATGGTGTTCGGCATTTATATTGTTAGGCATTTATGTTGTTTGGCATTTATGTTGTTCGGCATTTATGTTGTTCGGCATTTATACTGTTCGGCACCCAAGGTGGTTCGGCATTTGTGACTATTCGGAAAGGCATCATTCGGCCTAAATCTTGTTCGGCCAGGATAACATTCGACATCCTATTTGGCTCATACTCCCTCCACATCCTTCCATTGCACTGCCCGGCATATGACGAATCGTGCCGAGCCAAGGTTACGCCGAGCGCTAACGCTCGACACACCGTCCTCTATAGCGACCTCATTCCCCCTTTTCTTCCTCCATCCACACCGAACCACAAAGACGAATCATTCGGTGAGTCACACCGAACCATCCTGTTTGGAATTCTAACCAACTCCTACCTTCCTCCACATCATCTGGCCCTAAAATTCCACGCAACATCTACAATTTACAGACTTGAGCTTCATGTTGGAACCCCTTTGTGGATTTAGTTAGAGGGATTGTTACCTAGTTAGGAGATCACGACTTGGAGAAATTTGGAGTTGAGGCCGCGGTTTTGATTAGCGCCGAATAGGTTAGGAAGAGTTATTAAGTCCTTGAAGATTGTTGACAGGCGAGTTTCTCGAAAACAAGATAGGAAAAGTGAGCGTGAAAAGAGAAGGAGGAAGAAGGTATCGACTTTTATAGGACAGAAGGAGAAGTCGAAAAGGCCATATCCGGTGGAACCGGTCAAGGTCATATCGTTCGGCATCGGCATCGGCATCGGCGCATAATGGTTCGGCATTGAAGTATCGTTCAACAAGGAAGCATCGTTCGGTAACGAATGTCTCGTCCGGCATTTGGAACATGCTCGGCACACACCTGAATCGCTGGAATTCACAAAAGGGGCATCTCCGTTCGAGGTTAGCCAAGGGATTGAGACGTGACGAAAGGATTCAAAGCGTACCACGTTCGGCCACGCGATACACTTTGGGGGGCAAGTGTTTCATGGTGATTTGACCGGGCAACTAGTACTCGGCATCCATCCTGTGGAACTCGGCATCAGGGAGTGTTCGGCATCTAGGAGTACTCAGCGTGGTACTCGGCATCCAGTGGAATTCGGCTTCAGGGAGTGTTCGGCATCTAGGAGTACTCGGCATGGTACTCGGCATCCAGTGGAACTCGACTTCAGGGAGCGTTCGGCATCTAGGAGTACTCGGCGTAGTACTCGGCATCCAGTGGAACTCGGCATCAGGGAATGTTCGGCATCTAGGAGTACTCGACATCCAGTGGAACTCGGCATCCAATAGCACTCGGCGTCGAAGAGTACTCGGCATCCAAGAGTACTCGGCATTAGAGGACGTTCGGCGTATATGATTACTCGACATGACAGGATCGTTCGGCCAAAGGTATCGTTCGGCCAGAATGCATCGTTCGGCCAGAGAACGTTGCTCGGTCAAGCACTTCGGACAGAGGCACGTTCGGCTTCGACTAACAACTACTCTGCACTTCCCACACATCAAACATACCGTTCGGCATAGGAAGGATTGTTCGGCGTCATTCTGTTCGGCCTACCTGGTTCGGCATACAGCGACCATTATAATTGGGCTAGAGTGTTCGGCTAACGAGCCCACCTGGGAAGTCCAGCCCATCTTTGTCTATAAATAGAGGGGCAGGGTCACAGTGAAAAGGGATCTTTTTGGGGAGAACACTGAGGAGACTCTGCCATTTTTCAAACTAATTTTCTCTACTTAACAACTTCATTCAAGCATTTGATCTACGAACTGTATTTGTAATCAATCATTAAGAAGATCAATAAAGTTTAATCTCAAAGTGGATGTAGGCAATTACGCTGAACCACTATAAATTTGGTGTTCTTACTTTCTGCATTTAAATTAGCATTGTCCTCTCTGTTTAATTTACCTTCATCACTTATTTCTCTACATAATCTTTCTCTATGAGGTTAGTGACCAATTTTGGTGCTAACAGTAGCCAAGCCCACAATGGTTGTTATCACCATGGGATCAAAGGTTAATGCTTCAATCTCGCTAGAATCCCTAGTACGAAAGACTATATCATCAGTCATCGAACTTTCCTACTTAAGCGGAGATCCTTCCTCAATGGCAAAGCATCTCTTGTGTAGTATGTGCTTCAAAGAATTTGCATACCGCTTTGTCTCATTCCAGCTTTTCTCCACTAGATAAGGTCCTCTAATTATTGTGTTAATTACAATTCTTCCATTAGGCCACCTTGGCCCCTCTCCGTTGGTTCTAGTCTATTTCCCTTAGTCGTTCAGCTCTAGGGGTGTAACATTTTGTTCGTCATCCTATGGTTCTCTAACGTACTGCTACAATTTATTTTTGTAGATTAACTCCTTAATGATCCTTTAAGTGGCAATAATCATTTATATTATGTCTATGGGTTTCATGGAATCGTCAATACTTTCTGAAGCATCTATAAACTTCCGTTGTCTCCCTCTGAGGAAGCTTTCAATATTCCTTTGTCCCTTGCATGGAAAGGTAGATATTTTTTAGCCTATCATTTAAAGTTATGTACTCCTCTAGCCTCATATTCCCTGGATGCTTTTTAGGATCATTCCTCCTGCCCCCAATGCCTCGATTCCCCTTTTCTAATTATTAGAATTATCAACTTGCATGACTACATTACCTGCACTTTCACCAGTATGTTTAATAAACACATTACTTTTAACAACTTCTCCCTGTTGTCTACCACCAGCCTTCTCAAAAACTAGATTTTCCCCTTCCAAGCACAAAAACTAGTTAACCTTTCGGTGGAACTCTTCTATAATAATTGATTGCTTCATCCTCAGCCATTTTCCAAATTTTGAATCTAGCTTTAAACTTCAGTCTAAAGTCGTCAATACATATCCTCATTCGAATTGTTTACCTCTATGATTGCAATATTGAATATGTTCAAAGCCCTCCATGACTCTTAAGGTCCTCGAGAAATGCCCGATAAGGACATCATATCCTTGAGCCAAGAAACATGGAGCCTGAACAGCTCTAAAAAACTCTTAGCTAATTCATCAAAAGTAGAAATGGATTTCGATGGCAGCCAAGTGAACCATGTCAACGAACTCCATCTTAAAAGATTGGGAAATACCTACATCGAACTACAATTGTTGCCCTGGCATCATCCATATGTTATTAATACTTGAATATATGCTACCTGGGATCAATCATTCCATTGTAAGATGACATCGAAGGCATTATAAACTTCCTGGGTATTCCTTTCGTAAGAGATTCTATGTGAATGAAGTTCTACTAGGCGTAGTACCCCAATCTTCATTCTTTCTCCATCGGTTTTCCTCCATGAATTGCTTTATCATATCAGCAATATGCTCCTCACAAGCCTAGTGATACAAACACGACTATCATGAGCAGCACCGAGTGTTTGACTCCTCTGATGGTCATAGTTCACTCGATTACGTATAAGCTCTCTAGTCTCTAGGAGAGCCACTTCTCTGGATCTTATTTGATGCCTAGCTAACTCTATGGTAGCAGTTTGGGCACCAGTATCATGTGCTTCAACATTCAGTTCATCCTCATTGCAAATGTCTTATAAATCGTCCTTGTAATTTGATAGATTGACAGAATCAGGATGAGGACCTCAAGAATTCCTCAAATTCATGTCAGTACCAACCTATTTCTTGTCGGTATCGGTACAAATTCGTCTGACTATAGCTAGGCTACCTCCTCCAGTGTCCTTCCTCACTGCTACAGTAGTCTGCTCCTTTATTTTTATGCTTTGCATCTCTTCTGCTCTGGCCAGAATCATATGAATTGTAATAACTCGATGTTGAAAGAAAACTAATTAAGATTAATAACGAAGATATTAATGATTAAATAAGTTTTCAATGATAAAATGTTAATAATTTGGAATTTTAAACGTGGATATTGAGATTTATATTGATTTGGAAATGTTGAATTTATTTGAGTTTAATAATAAAGTATTTGTGAAATAAAAATTCTAATTTCTACAAAAAGGTGATTTAATTAGTAATGTTGATTGATGTTGGAAAAATAGATTTAAATAAATGAGCATAAAGTGAATTATTTTGATATTGATATTCCAAAGTCATAAATGATGATTTTAATTATTTTGAAGTAATTTTAATGTTTTAAGTTTGGAATGATTTTAATATATTAAAAAGTGGTTAAATAATTTTTATAAAACCTAATATTGATAATAAATAAGACTAGGAATTTACGTTTAAGAAAAAGAAAATTTATTTTTATTTATATAAGGAGGTTATGAATTTATTTAATAAATAGGCTTATAAGTGTAAAAGTGAAATAATTATTTAAATGAGTTGAATTATGTTATAAATTTTTATAATAGTGGTAAAATACTCGAGAAAGATAAATATGAATTTTATTTGATGATTTTATCTAATTTAACATGATTGATGAATTGATTAGTAAAGAAGAAGAAAAAAGGAGAAGAAATAGATTGGATTAATAATATGTTGTAAGGCCCATTTAGCCTTATGCACACACAAGAAAATTCTCCTTCACTCTTTGATTCAGGGCAAGTCTAGAAGCCTCATGCCTTAATTCATTTTTCCAACCCATAAGCCATTTTATCTCCATGCCTCTAATCTTCCAATTATGGATCCCATTCCTCCTTTTCTTCAAAATTAATATAAAATCAAATAAATTTCCTTAAATTATGAAATTAAAAAATAAGCATGCTTAATGATTCTACAACTCTATGAGCCATCAAAGTATAATTTTAAGCAAGTTTTGATGTCATGATAAATTTTAGAGAATAGCATATTTGGATTTTGTAGAGCCATGAAGCAATATATAAAAAGCATTGAGCTTTCACAAGTTAAGGTGAGTGTTTTGCACTCACAAATCCTTGTCTACATGTTTAGGTTGATTTTTGGTTGATGTATTTGAATTTTGTTTGCTTGAAACCTATTTACTATAAACTTGAAATCATCCTCATTGACTTTGATTCATGATAGTTTATTCCTTGCATTTATGTGTATTTGTGTTTGTATGATTGTATTTGGTTGTGGCAATGGAGAGGGATTATATAGAGTGAGGGAATCGAAGAAGAATGGAGAGGAGAAGATGTACCTAGTGTTTGAATAGATCCAGGTTGCGAAAATTACGAGTCGACAACAGACATCGACCGTCAACCGATCGAGGTCGATCGGCGGTGGTCGATTGGTGGCTGGAGCTATTGAGCTCCAGCTTGTTCATTAATATATATATAATTTATGGTTTGAATTTTTGAATATTTTGAAACTTTTTCATGGTTTGAGTAACAAATATTTTGAATACAAAATGATGGATTTGAATTATATTTTATGGTATGAAATTAAAGAAGAATTATTTTGGAAGTTATAAATTATTTCAAAATAGAATTTGATTATAGAAAATTTCGGAATAAATTCTATAGATTATATTTGATTTGTAAAGTGATCTTGAATGTTTCAAAATATTTATATAAAGATTTGGCAATGATTTTTTTATTTAAATATTTATTTTGGGATTATATAAATAAAGTTAAAGTATTATACAATATATATAATATATCTTAAAGGATTTTTTTGTTTGTAGAATATAAAATTGATTTAAGAAGTTTTATTATATTTTTATAAGTATAATCTCTCTCCTAATTTATATTTAAATTTTTTGATCGATTTCATTCTGCATAACGAGAAATCTGAATAAATGGAGTTATAACACAGTTTGTTATGGGACTTTTGGTAATATTTCTCTAGTTATTCTTTGGACTCGTTAGATAGAATATTATGGAGATTGAGTGTAGTTTATGAGTAGTGAATAAACGATTGAGCATCATACGGTGGTATGGGACACTGATGTGATACTGAATTGGTTATTTATTGTAAGTAGATGTCACTCATCAGGGCCGACTCTATGGGGTATTATATTTATGGTGATGCGAATTGAAAGTAAGTAGGTTGAAAGCCATTAGGGTGTCTATTTATTGTGAGTATATTCCTATTATACGTCATAGAGTAAACAAGATTGGCTAGTATAATCCTAGCGGCCTGATTGTAGGGTCGCTCCCTGAATTAGTGACACACCTTTTGATGAATATATGGTTAGAGCCATGGCTGGGAGCCACTGCCTCGTGTCATTAGGCCATTAGTCTACAATCAATGGGGCACTTGTAGGGTTATGACCATGTCATAACGTGGTCTTGCACTAGATGGATATTGGGTCACGATGGTCGTCGAGGTAACTGAATACTATAGGAGTAGCGTTGAGAGCGTGTGAGGAAGGCTTCTAGAGCAGGCAGAGAGCATTTAGTCTCCCGTCTGGTTATTGTGTATGTAGACACTAGTTATTCACTTGAGATTATTGAGTATGCGGTTGAGATCCATTTAAATCATTTGTCAAGACCGATGCTCGAATAATTATTCATGAAGCCGAGAGCCTGAGAGCACATAAGATGGAGAGTCTAGATGACTACTTACAATACTCATAGTTGAGTATATTAGTAGAGGTCTAAGAGACCATCTGATCATTTCATTGGCTAAAAGCCAAGTCAATCACTATGAGATTGAAATTCTAGATGATCATTATGTGATTATAGATCTCTTTGATTATTTAGTGGACTTTTATCCATGAAGTTGTGTAACCCCATACACATTGATTATACCACTATCACGGATAGCAAGTGATGTTGAGAGCATGGGGTTATATCCTATACTTATCCTTTATATGGTTATCTGAGAGACAACCTTGGCTACTGAGGGTATGCCATATTTGTATATCATGTATGTTTGATTGTGTTCATCTTGTGCTTTCTTATATATTGAGTATGATGGACCCTGGGTATGTCTAATTTATGATTATCTAAGAGATAATCTTAGGTATTACCGAGAGCATGTCTTATATAGTTGGTGACCTCTTAAACTTAATGATATTTGGATGCATGGATTGTTTCACCCATTTGAAATTATACACTTAGTATGTAGTTCGACTTGACTTTCTATATGAGTGATATTGCTTATACCTGTTTTTGTGATGTGTTACTGCATTGATGTATTCTTATACCATTTTATGATACCATCAATATATTATGCTATTATCATGATAAATTGACACTACATTTTAGACATAGTCTGGCCCATGTGTTATTTATATAATACTCGGGTCAGTTTGAGACATTACAAGTATGCGGGCGAGGTGAACAGCTTTTGACTGTTGGGTATATATAGAGGCTAGATTATTAGTTGATTAGTGTGCCATTATATATAGTTCTAGCCTCATGTATACATGTATTGTTGTGACATGTTATTGGACTTATGTTGTATTTATTATTGGGAGAGTGGGCATTGACTCTTTTATATTGACTCACTTGGACTGTTGTACATTTTCTATTATATATTTATAGTTGCATTTGTTAACTCTATGTTATCTATTATTTACTGTATATTATGTGTGGTTGTATCCAGAAGACACAGGTGTTTACTACTTTATGCCGATATATGTACGTATAGGTGAGTTTTATATATGATATTTAAATATGTACCAGTGTTAGGCCAAGGAAATATTCGTGTGTACTACAGTTGGTATCGGAGCAGGTTCATAACAATACATCATATAAGAGATACAAATCGTGGCCTTAGATGAGACATATAGTCCCTATCCCTTAGGTGTGTTGGGTAGTACCCTATAGTAAGAGAAAATAGGAGTAAATATATACATATTACTTATATATGGTGATTATTGGGGTAATCATCAAGAGAGGTATTTGTATTTTTCTTACTATATAATATAAATCTCTTTTACTGTTTTAAGTGTAAATCTCTGTATGAGATATAGAGTAGTTCATAAGGGAGTAAAGGTGAAAGTCGTAGATCCAACATATAGTGTCGGCTTAGTTGATAAATATTAGACCTCGGTATGGCTTTGAATAGAATAATTTGATTCATTAGGATTAAAGTTGCGCAGCGGAGCTAATGGAAAACTTACCATTGAGCATTTTAGTTATTTGGTAGTATTGCTTGGTTTTATGGATATTTTGATTTCTTTCTGTGATTGCATTGATGGATTGTTTGGGAACTCATCTTGAGTGTGGTATCCGTTAGGAGCTGTCAGTCAAGGCAAGTATCCACTTAAATTTTGATATGTGGAACCTAGCGGTGTCTTTGGAAGAGAAGTTACTGCAAGCGGCGATGGAAATTCTTTTCACTTAAAACCAATATATTTTATGCTAAAAATTAAATTTTATAGAAACCTTGCTTGTTGATTAGTGATCTTATATTACTGTAAGTATTTTTGATTGTAATCTCATAAATAATTTATAAGTCTCTTTAAGGCAAGCAAGCTTATTTTGTAATTAGAACCTTTTCAATTAAAGGTAAATATTTTTATATGATATTATAGAAATGTATTAGTTTGGCAAATAATTGTTTCTATATGGAAAGTAATTTAATGTATACAAATATATTATTTAAAGAAATTTTTGAAATTAATTTCATGTTAATTTGTCCTTTGAGTGCTTTAAGAATTCTAGTTAATGGGCCTGATCAAGGTTATTGATATGGATTCCTAAACACTAGGACGAGACATATAGACACAAAGTTTGGAATGTTTTGTAAAGTTCTGGAAAGTGATGTAATGTTTAAAAATAAATAAAATATTTTGAGCTATATTAAAATCAATGTTGTTAAATGATATTTTGAGAAAAAGTTTAAGTGATACTTTTGAGAAAAATGTTTGAAAGGAAATAATAATAATATTTTGAAGAAATATTTTAAACTATATCTGGAAAGGAGATATGTGATGGTTTAAGAAATGATATAAAACATTGTGATAAAAGATATCTTATTTTGAAACAATGTTCTAGTAAATTATCTAATATGAAGATATGTATAAAATTTTGAAGTATTGGAAGCTGTTTTGACTTGAAATAAATGAGTATGAGTACAGTTTGTGCTAAAGTAATGAACTATTTTATAAATGATAAAGGTATTTTCATATATTAAGATATTTTGATGCTTGTTGTCATCGAGCATTAGTGGATAGCGGAAGTTGATGGCGAGACAATGTTGATCACATTGTCAACTATGTAGCCAACCGGCATAGTGAGCCGCTAGGAATTCATGGCTTTACATCGTTAGTATATTTATATATTAGAACCTTAAATTGTTTGGTATATGATGCTGTGATTGTATGCCTGCCATGTTAAGTGATTGTTTGTGACTTGGATAAATTTTCTGAATATGTTTATGATATGATATATTGTGATATGAAAGTTTATATATATATATAAGTTTTAACTTAAAATAACTTATGAAACCAATATAGTGTTACAAAGTATAATGAAAATATTGATTGTTTTGAGAAAACTATGATGTGAATAAATAAGAATTTTGGAAACTAATTTCAAAGGAAACTTAAGAACATTTGGAGTAATTTTCATAAAACTAGGAGAAGTAATTTAAAAATGAGAGAGTATTTCATGAATATTTGGAATAAAGTTTTGATTTTGTGGGTTTTGTAGTAAAGTGAAATTTTAGAAAAAGCAAAGTAATAAGTATTGTTTGAAGTTGAAATTGAATTTTAGAGAATTATTTAAAGAAAACTTTTGTGTACAACATTTTTAAGCATTAGAGAAAATCTTTTATTAAAGTGTTAAAGAAATGCGGTGTTTGTACCAAAAATGGACACAACACTCTTCGGATGTAACTGAAGAGATTAGAATGAAGAAATAAAATGAAAAATGAGGCTAACCTAACAATCACACCAAGAAAAATGAACAGTAGTAAAAGGAGACAAGAATTTATAGTGGTTTTGCGTTGTAGCCTATGTCCACTTTAAAGGATTTGATGTTTATTGCTGATTATAAACTGAATTACAACAATATAATGGCTAACACTTGAGTTACAATGGAGTTCTAGCAGAGCAGCAACATAAAAGTCCAAAAGTCCCCTTTTAGTTGGCGTGGAGGTGGTATTTATAGGCGTAGAGCTAGAAATATCTACCCCAAATCTCGGAATACCCTTTCTCATGTGTAGGTGGGCCTACATGATCGACCTGGAGTCATTTGGGATCAATCCTGATTGATCCATGTGGATTTTGTATCGATCAAGAATGGCTCAATTTGAGCTGCGATCGATCAGAGATATTCCTGAGATGATATGCAAGCTTTTGTGAAAATTTCATGGCATTTGGACTTGTAGTTTGAGAGATATGATCGATCCAATGTTGAGTTTAATAGTGAGGCTAAAGCCTTCGTATCGATGGGTTCGTATTGATACTCTTCGTATCGATGGCGTGGCGCGAGTGTTTTGTGGAGATCCATATTTCATTCTTAGAGATCGTTTCCTTCGAGTTGACCTCTTCCTTCGTATCCATCCTATACATTGCTCCTCATATCGATGCTATTTCTTTGCTTTCGTATCAATGCTTTGTCTTTGCTTTCGTATCGATGCTTTGTCTATGCTTTCATATCGATGCTTTGTCTATGGTTTTGTATCGATGCCTAACTCCTTTCTTCGTATCGATCTCTGTCCCCTCTCTTCGTATCGATCGAGTAGCTGATCGATACGAAATTTGTAGCCGTTGGTTGAATGAAGTGTGACCGATACGAAATGTGTAGTTATTGAACAAGTGAACTATGATCGATCCGGGAAGTGCTAAGGTTCATTGAAATATTGATGGATATGAAACAGATGGATACGAAATGGATGGATACGAAATGAACATGTTTTATATGGATCTTAATCGATCCATAACTTGAGCATACGTACTCTGATTGACCTGAAATTTGGAATGTTGCCTTCCATAGCTTTGCTTGTCATACCATGATAATTGTAGCTCGACTCGGACTTGGACCAAGTTTGCCTGTATCCCTCATGGACCTATAGATAACTGATCTCCGGGGCGGATTGTCTTTAGTCTCTAGTCAAGTCCTTGGTGTCACGGCCTTGCCAAAAGGCGGGATAAAATTTCCCCCCCAAAGTACGTCCTGTGTGAACATGACGTGCTTTGAAAAGCTGCAATCTTCATTCTAAAAAGGTTCTATCCAATTTGCTGAACAATTGTTGTCCTTTCATCAAGAGATGTAACCCTCGATTAATTTCCAGTAGCATAAATGTTCAGCTGTAGACTGCCAATGATCATGCAGTTTTCATTGTAACTGAAGGTCGAGTGCTAGCAATTTTTTGTTCATTGCTTTGATTGTCACCAAGCAAGCATTTAATCCTTGTTAACTTCGAAAATCAAATGCTAATATGGCATACATGCACGTATGTTAACCTGACTCCCTTTCATGTTTGCACGTTCACAGGTTGTTGTCAAGTTCTTTTTTCTTATTTGGATCGAGTTGCGTACCGACCCTCTCCTGGATCGATGTGAAATCCGAGTTGCAACAATGGTCGATGGTCATTTTGATCCATTTCTTTGTATTGATCCTCTCCTGGATCGATCTGGGATGTATGAAGGTAGGCTTTATATCGATGGTTATCGATACGAGATAGACTGACATACGAAGTGCTTCGTATCGATTGATATGACATATTGGATCTTGGATCGATGGATATGAAATGATGGCTTCACATTGATGGATATAAAATGCATGCTTCGTATCGATGGGCACAAACGATCCAGGCATAATTGTGCAGCGCTCTTCGTATCGATGCAGACATTGACCGCTTCAAATAGTTTTGTGACTGGGATACGAATCGACCTTAAGGTCAATACGAAGAAGTATAAATACTTTTTGTACTTAGATTATTTTCTCACTTGCTTTGTTATTACTTCATATCGACTAGAGAAAGAGAAAAACTGCAGAACCTTTGTTACCTGGAGGTTTGACCAGGCAACTAGGTCGTTCGGCATTTCAAAGGTCGTCCGGCATTTAGTGGTCGTTCGGCATTTCAGAGGTCGTTTGGCATTCAGTGGTCATTCAACATTTCGAAGGTGTTCCGGCATTCAGTGGTCGTTCAGAATTTTGGAGGTCGTCCAGCATACATTGGTCGTTCGGCATTTCGGAGGTCGTTCGGCATTCAGTGGTCGTTCGGCATTTCAGAGGTCGTCCGGCATTCAGTGGTCGTTTGGCATTTCAGAGGTCGTCCGACATTCAGAGGTCGCTCAGCATTTCAGCTTCGCTTGGCATCCCAGCCTCGCTCGGCATTCATACCTCGTTCGGCATTCCAGCCCCGACCGACATTCATGCCTCGCTCGGCATTCATACCTCGTTCGGCGTACACATTTCACTCAACACACTGCCTCGTTCGGTTTGTAGCATGGCTCGGCATTTATGGCTCGGCACGTAGAAGTCACTCGCCAAGGGCCAAAGTATCTCACTCCTAGGCCCGAGAGGGAAGTCCAACCCATCTTCGTCTATAAATAGAGGGGCAGGGGCATGCTGAAAAAGGACCTTTTTTCGAGAACATCGGGGAGGCTCTGCCGCATTCAAGACTCATTCTTTTTACTTAGCAATTGTATTCGAGTAGTTGATGTACGGATTGTATATGTAATCAATCGTTGAGTAAAGCAATAAAGACTAACTTCAAAGTGGACGTAGGCAGTTACGCTGAACCACTATAAACCTAGTGTTCTTGTCTTTGCATTTAACTTAGCATACAATCTTCTGTTTAAATTTACTTTCTTCATTAATCTCTCTACACAGTCTTTCTAAACGAGGTTAGTGACCAATTTTGGTGCTAACACTTTGGTGCTTCCACTGAGAATCGAATTCTCAGGCCACAAGGATCTGCTTCGAAGCTACTGGATTGAATAAATCCCCCGAAGGAGATCCGAGTCATTCATAAGACGTCCGTTGAATCTACTCAGAGTTCTTAACAATAACTCTACAATGGGAAGACCACGTACCAGATCAGCCTCTCATAATGCGGACGCCCATGAGACCGCTAGCGTACAACAAGTAGGACCTAGCAATCAGCAAGCAAATCTAGGTGCAAGGACAGCCGCCCAGGACCAAATGCAAGTTGTCACCAGGACAGAGTTCAACGACTTGATGAGAGAGCTCATGGAAAGTAGGAGACAACTTGGAGAGCAGATGCAAGCCAACGCCAACCTTATGGCACAGCTCACTCAACAGCAGCATCAGAATGCTGGGGGCAGTCCAGCTCCTTACTCTTCATCTGATAGCTCAACTTCATCTGATGAACCCCTAGGCGTAGACGCCGCAAGACTGAAACTACGCAGGCAGGTGCTGCCGATCAAACAACTAGAGATCGCCTACACCTCGGAGACCGCAACCAAGCAGGGACGGGAAACTTAGGAGGAACGCGTGTGGAAGCTGGACGCCCGGCTCACCAAGTCGTCAATGATGCCGAACCTCAAGATGCACGTTTGGCAGATCGCCAGCAGAGGAGGCATCAACCTGATCAATCCCGTAGGACAGACTCCAACCTTCCACCTTCCATACAAACCCCAGACCTGACAGCTATGATCGGACAGTTGATGAAAGAGAATCAAGGCTTATTAAATGATGATTGGGGAGTGTCCAGAAGTCATACTCCGTTCACAGACATTGTTCTACAGGCTGAGTACCCCAGGAAGTTCAGCATGCCAACTATCCCAGCTTACGAAGGAAAGATCGATCCCAGGCAACATGTGATGAGGTACGAATGGATGATGGATTCAGCTAGAGAGAATGATGCAACCAAGTGTAGATGCTTTCCAATAACTGTATCTGGGATCGCTACCATGTGGTTCACCCGACTTCCTCGGCGGTCCGTATCCAGTTTTGAGGAGTTGACGAAGAAATTTATAGAATAGTTCAGAATACATACTACTTGTCCAAAGGACGTGATGTCTCTATCAAGTGTAATCCAAGCTCCTGGGGAGTCATTGAAGGAGTATTTGCAGAGATTCCATGTTGCGGCTACTGAAGTCAGTAATCCCAATGATCACGCAATTCTTATGGCTGTGATGCGAGGTGTGGATCCAGATTCAGAGTTTGGAGATTGGTTGGCAGGAAAACCTCTAACTACGCTAGAGCGTTTTTACTCAAAGGCACATCAGTTCATAAGAAGAGAGGAAGCCAGGTGGATAAGGTGAGATAAGGCACTGGGGCCTGTTCAGGAGTCCGTGAAAAGAAACATTGCTGTGAAGCAATCCGGAGACAACTCGGGGAAAGTTCAGGTCAATGTCCAGAACAAGCCCGGGCAATCTAAGGAATCCGGAGGAAGAAATCAGGGGAAGAAAAGTGAAGCGGGGAAATGGAAGCCGAGAATTCCAACCTACAACGAATATACCCCACTGAATGCATCTCTTGAGAACATTTACCTATCAACCTGCAATACCTTTCAATACAGAAAGCCGCGCCCAAAGGAGTCAACCGAGGAGCAGAAGCGCACTGGGAAGTGTTGCCGCTTCCATGAGACTTATGGGCACAATACTGAAGAGTGCAGACACCTACATGATGCTATAGAAAAGTTGATTGGACAGAAAAAGCTGCAGGATTTTGTAAAGAATCCGCAAGAAGGTGGATAGGGAACGTTCAATCCCAGTCATGCACCAGCTCCACGTCACCCCAAGGAGCCTGCTCGGACCGTGGGCAGGCTGGTCATAAACACGATCATCGGCGGGCCTCACCCTGCAGATAAGAATTGGAAAGAAATGGAGCGGTATGCTAATTCCTTGAGGCATGCAGATTTTGAGTGTTGTTCCAACGTGGAGGATGGGACCCCCGCTAAACAGCTGCGCATGATGATATACGATATAGTATTCAGGAGCAGAGATGCTGACTAGGTGGAGGCTCCTACCATTGACCCGATGGTCATATCTACGACAATCGGGCCGACTTTTGTGAAAAGAATTTTGATTGATTGTGGAAGTTCTGTCTATATCATCTTCAAGAAGGCTTATGACCAGATGAAGATGGAGACGAAGGATTTGAAACCATCTAAAGCTCGCATACATAGCTTTAATAGCGCAGCGACTGATGCAGTGGGGTATGTTGAGTTTCCAGTTGAACTGGGACAAGGTGAGCGTAGGAGGGTGCGAATCCTACTTTTCATAGTTTTGGATGTGGATTCTCCATACAATGTGTTTTTGGGCCGACCGGCCCTGGCTGGGTTTAGGGCAGCATTGGCCCCGTGGTGTTTGACTTTAAAATTTCCGACTGACAAAGGAGTAGGTGTTGTTTATGGCGACCAGGCGACCGGTCGTGCATGTTATGTGGCTGAGCTCCGAGAGGCCCAGCGGAGGGAGAAAGGAAAGGTTGCGGACAATTCCGTCCGCATTCAGCATACCGACAGTTGACAAGTAATGCCCGAGCCCTGGCTCGGGCATGATTCTCGGATCTTCAGAGACATAGATCCGAGAGACGACGATGAGGAACCCAGGGAAGAAAAAGCAGCACCGGCTGAACTGACGATTGACATTTCAATCAGCCGAGATGATCCATCGCGAGTGCTGAAGATTGGATCACAACTCAGCCCTTCGATGACTAAAGACCTTAGTGATTTCCTCCGAGCGAATCTCGATGTTTTCGCTTGGACACATTCTCACATGTGTGGGATCTCTCCCGCTATTACGAGTCATATGTTGAACATAGACCCGAAGTACGTCCCAGTTAAGCAGAAAAGGAGAGGAATGGATCGGAGAGGTCCGCTGCTCTCAAAGAGGAGTTGGACAAGCTCAAAACGAATGGGTTCATCCGCGACACCCTCTACCCTGAATGGGTATCAAACCCCGTGCTGGTAAAAAAAGGCAAATGGGAAGTGGAGAACATTCATGGATTATTCTGATTTAAACAAAGCGTGCCCTAAGGACAGTTTCCCATTACCTAGAATTGATCAGTTGGTCGACTCCACTGCAGGACACGAGTTGTTGTCACTCATGGATGCATACTCGGGATACAATCAGATCCCGATGCACATTCCGGACCAGGAGCACACCAGTTTCGTCACAGATGTTGGGTTATATTGTTATGTAGTAATGCCTTTTGGATTGAAAAACGCGGGAGCGACCTATCAGTGTTTGGTGAATCGAATGTTCAAAGATCAGATTGGTAGAACGATGGAAGTCTATGTGGATGACATGCTCGTGAAGTCAGGACAGTCAAACGACCACATTCGAGACTTAGCAGAGATGTTCGGCATACTCAGATATTATGGGATGAAGATCAACCCTCTGAAGTGTTCCTTCGGCGTTGCGTCGGGGAAGTTTTTGGGATTCATTGTTAATGCCCGGGGACTTGAAGCTAACCCGGAAAAGATTCAAGCTATTCGAGATATACAAGTGCCCAGAACTATAAAACAAGTACAAAGCTTGAATGGAAAGGTGGCTGCGCTGAGTCGATTCATATCCAGAGCCATAGACAAGTGTATTCCCTTCTTCGATATAATAAAGAAAGGAAAAAGGAATTTCAAATGGACATCAACTGTAAGGAAGCGTTCCAAGCTCTGGTAAGGCATTTGGAAAGTCCTCCAGTGCTGTCAAAACCAGTAGACCATGAAATGTTATACGTATACTTGGCTGTATCCCCGCATGCTATAAGTGCGGCTTTGGTCCGCGAGGAGGACCGAGTTCAAAAGCCGGTGTATTACGTTAGTAAACGTTTAACGGGGGTAGAAAGAAATTATCCTAAGATTGAGAAGTTGGCCTATTGCTTGGTGATTGCATCACGTAAGCTGCGTCCATACTTTCAAGCACACTCGGTCAGTATCTATACCGATCAGCCCTTGCGACAGGTACTCCAACGACTATAAACTTCTGGAAGGATGTTAAAATGGAATATCGAATTGAGTCAATTCCATATTACCTACCTGACACGAAGAGCCATACAGGGGCAAGCATTAGCAGATTTCATCGCTGAGTTTACTGTATCAGACGAACCAGATGGTCACAGTGTCATTCCCCCCATTCAATGGAAATTGTACACCGATGGGGCATAAAACGACCGTTGCTCCGGGGCTGGTATAGTCCCTGTGACTCCAGAAAATCAATCGATTTGTTATGCTTTGAAGCTCAATTTCCTGGCTACGAATAATGAAGCAGAATATGAAGCATTGATTGTTGGTTTAAAGCTTATTGGAGAACTCGGGGTAAAATCAGTTGAAATCTTTTGTGACTCGCAGCTAGTGGTGTACCAAGTGCGAGGAGATTACCAAGCAAGGGGACAAAAGCTTGCTCCGTACCTTGCTCTGGTTCAGGAACTATTGGCGAACTTCGAACATTATGACATTTCGCATGTCCCGCGTGAATAAAACAAGGAAGTCGACTCGTTGGCCAAATTCGCAAGCACTGGCGATGCACAGCTAATGGGATTAGTTCCCGTCGAAACCTTACATGCTCCAAGCATAGATGTGATGGAAGTCTATTTTGTGTTGGAAACGGAAATCGAGAAGGAGTCGTGGATAACTCCACTCAAACAATACCTACTAAATGGGACTTTGCTCGAAAGAAGAAGCGAAAGGCGACGGGTCATTCGCAAAGCCGCGCGATATGTGATGCAGGGAGGAGTAATGTATCGGAGGGGGTTCTCGGTCCCCTTACTACGGTGCGTCGCCCGTGATGAGACAAAGCGAGTCTTGGAGGAAGTTCACGAAGGAAAATGTGGCGATCATACTGGGGGGCAAACACTAGCAAAAAAGATCCTCCGCTACGGATACTATTGGCTGACTGTGAATTGGGATGCTGCAGATTATGTAAGAAAATGTGACAAGTGTCAAAGATATACGAAAATCCCGAGGGCTCCACCAACGGAACTCACACAAATGGTTAGCCCCTGGCCGTTTGCAATCTGGGAATCGACATAATCGGCTCTTTGCCTATATCCAAAGGTGGTGCAAAATACACGATAGTTGCGGTCGACTACTTCACAAAATGGGCCGAGGCAGAGCCTTTGGCCACAATCACCTCCAAGAAGGTCATTAATTTCGTTGTACGAAACATTATGCCGCTTTGGCCTCCCGTGAACCATCATTACAGACAACGGAACTCGATTTGAAAGTAGAGAATTCAAAAATTTATGTTTAAAGTACGGCATTGAGAAAAAGTTCGCCGTCGTTGCTCATCCGAAGGCTAATGGACAAGTTGAAGCCGTGAACAAAATAATCAAGTCCATATTGAAGAAGCGTTTGGAAAAGGCTGGAGGCAAGTGGGTAGATGAACTCCCAACAGCGCTATGGGTTTATAGAACTACCCACAAGTCCGCGACTGGCCACACTCTATTCGCATTGGCATACGGCTCGGAAGCTGTTATACCCGTGAAGCTTGAAGTTCCATCACATCGGGTGACACATTATGACCCTAAGACGAATTAGGATCTCTTGTTGGAATCACTGGAGTGCGTTGATGAAAAACGTGAAGAAGCTGAATTAAGGGTGGCAGCATATAGGCACCAAGTCAAGTGATATTACAACGAAAAAGTCCGCCTAAGAATCTTTGATGTGGGTGATCTCGTTTTGAAATGAGTTTTCCCGGTACCATCACGTATGAATCCCAACTGGGAAGGTCCATATGTCGTTGAACGGAAGCTTGGAGAAGGAACTTTCAAGCTAGCGACCGTTGATGGCGTGACGCTCCCCCGAGCATGGAATAGTGAACAATTACGACGTTATTATATCTAGCTTGTTTCTTTCATGTTTTAGGTGCAGTTGTTTCCCGTATGTTTTTGTTCCGTTGTTTCTTAGTTTCTTTTTGACCATGTAATCAGACAATTTAGTTTGTTTTCATTAATAAAGGCTTGAAGCCGTCTTTTCCATGGATTACTGATGTTTTTGTACCCTATAGTCCGGTAACAAACAACTGGAGTTACATTATTCTATCTGACGTACGAACTCGCATAAACGACTTTAATCTCCAAGTCCCCTGAATGCGGACTGGAGTACTGTAAGTCCCCGGAGTAGCGGACTAGAGCATAAACGACTTAAATCTTCAAGTCCCCTGAATGCGGACTGGAGTACTCTAAGTCCCTGAAGCGTGGACTAGAGTATAAACGACTTGAATCTCCGAGTCCTCTGAATGCGGACCGGAGTACTCTAAGTCCCTAGAGCGCGGACTAGAGTATAAACGACTTGAATCTCCGAGTCCCCTGAATGCGGAACGGAGTACTCTAAGTCCCCGGAGCGCGGACTAGAGTATAAACGACTTGAATCTCCAAGTCCCCTAAATGCGG
Organism: Allium fistulosum; assembly: GCA_030737815.1. NCBI lineage: Eukaryota > Viridiplantae > Streptophyta > Magnoliopsida > Asparagales > Amaryllidaceae > Allium > Allium fistulosum. Next base: position 403,859,079 of record CM060908.1, on the reverse strand, counting down.
ACCGGAGTACTCTAAGTCCCCGGAGCGCGGACTAGAGTATAAACGACTTGAATCTCCGAGTCCCCTGAATGCAGACCGGAGTACTCTAAGTCCCCGGAGCGTGGACTGGAGTATAAACGACTTGAATCTCCGAGTCCCCTGAATGCGGACCGGAGTACTCTAAGTCCCCGGAGCACGGACTAGAATATAAACGACTTAAATCTCCAAGTCCCGAGAACGTGGATTGGAGTACATTAAGCCCCCAGAATGTGGATTAAAAAATATTCTAAGTACCAAAAATGTGAAACAAGAGATGTCTAATTCCCAAGAATATCCGAGCAATGTGAAAGTGGATTGGGAATTTATGTAACTCACAAGAACTTGAGTTTCGTCCACAGTCATACAGAAAGCTAAAACGCAGAAATCATTTGAAAGGCAAAGAAACTAAACTTTATTCACTAATCCAGAATGGGGTTATACAACTACTCCTCCAAAACTTGGAGTCAAAAGTCTGTCTATGTTGACTACAAAAATAAATAAGTAAAAAGTAGTTACATGATCTAAGCTAACCCTCGTTGAATGAGTGTAGTGGCTACTTCTTCGGTTTCTTTAGCTTCTTTTATTCCTTCGTTTTATCAGACGACTCCTCTCCCACGCGCTTTCTCTTGGACGTTTTGCTCACCAGAGAAACGGTGTTAGGAGTGGGAGGAGGAACATCCAGTGGTTTGGATTTTCCAGGAAGAATGATTTTTAGAGACCTGTTCAATGGATCGTCAAGTTCTACTACTTGGGACTCAGCCTTTATCTCAACCTTCTTCTTTCTCTCTTCGGCAAGCTGCTCCTTCATACTCACTTTCGAAGTGTGTTCTGAGGCGCTCGTGATTTCAATTTCATAACTCCCTTCAATGGGGGACGAAGTTTCAGACTTATCATCGTCGAGCGCCCCGATCACTTGAGCATCAGGACCGGGGGTTACTCCCGTGTGTGTAGCGTCGCTCGCTTTCTCCATCTCCTCCTTGGCGTCGTCGCTCCTTGGAGTCGGTTCAGGATCGGGGCGGCCTGCGTAAAAACACAAAGGACGAACGTTATAATACAATAACCTCTCGCCGACAGCGATGGTTCGTCGAACTTTAAGAAAAAGAGTTATGTACCGGTTTCTTGTTGGCTTTCGACCGTCCGAGGGGTCTCGCCCTCTAAAATGGGAGATAACACTTGAATGTCGAGACTGGGGTCTTCCGGATCATAGCCGGCGTGTTGTTCGAACGGATCAAGTACTGGCCGATTGACCGATTAAGTAGGAGGGGGAGCTGAAGGTCCAGTTCCAGATGAGCCAGCTACGTCATCTTTCTCCTTTGATGGAGGAGAGCCTTTACTAAAGAGAGCCATAGCTACAGACAAGTCCGATGGCTCGTTCCCCCTGAGAAACTCTTTCACTAAAGAATCCTCGTCGACCTCCTCGGTGCCCGACTCCACCTTTCTGATCTTTATTAAAGTCTCCCAAGCCTCGACTAAAGATTCAAGGTATCCCTCGCCTAAGAAAGTCAAGTCCCGGTGCATGAGGACACGGGCATTGTATTCAACTATCAGTGGGTCAAACATACACTTGACTTCCTCTCTGTCGGCCTCTGTAGCCGCCTCAAGGCGAGAGTCGATCTCTGCAGATGCTATTCTTTTGCCCTCTTCACAGGCTTTGTCCTTCATCATCCCAACCTTAGAAAGCTCATCATCGAGCTTTGCCTTCAAGAGTCGTGTAGCAACAATCTCGTTGCAATATCGTTGAGACTCCTCTTGAGCAGCTATCTTCTCTTCTTTCTCCTTAGAGAGTAGCTCTTTCAACTCTTTAACCTGCAGGGAGAGTGCGTCCCTTTCTTTCTGGATGGAGTCTTTTTCTAAAGCCAGGGCTCCACAGCGTTTGACCGCTTCGTCAATTTCCTTTTTATAAGTCATCTCTAGGCGGGTGACGGCCTCCGTTGTGTCTTTAGCACTCTGTTCGGCAGCCTCGAGTTGGGATTTATATAAAGAGAGCTCTTCGTCCTGATTTTTGATAATGTCCTTATCAAAGATAGCTTCAAGTTTCAGGCGGTCGATTCCATGTTGACGCTCGACCGAGACTTCCGAGACTTTTTCGACTAAATGAACAAACGCGTCATGTTGAATATAAACGTCGTTGTTGCAAGCGATGGCGCTTTGCTTGACTTGCCCCGGAATATGATGAATTGCTGGAAGGAACTTCAGACCGTCGAAGTAGATTTTGGGAAATTTGACTTTAAGCTCGGCCAGCTTCTCCGATATCGTTGGGTCCGCTCTAGGAACAGAGGGAGGTGGCTTTGAAAGTTATGTTCTCTTATGATGTTCCCGAGGTTGTCGTGTGCTTGATGAACCAGAATGTTGATCTCGAGAAACATCGGGTTGAGACCCCTTCTACGAAGACTTTTCTCTGCCTTGCTCTGTTTGAGGAGAAAGATCACGAGAGTATGAACACCGGTTGTGTGATTTCTTTTGATAAGTCGACTCTCGGGGACGGTTGTCTCGGTCTCCATAGTCATCTCTGTCCCGGCGCTTGCCAGTGCCCGAGTCCCAGCCCGAATTATGAAAAATGGATGAGCCGTGAAGACGATCAAATCCGTGGGAGCGTCCCATGTCACCTGCATAAAATGAAAATGATGACAAGTTAGAAAAGATCGGGGTGATGGCGAAAATTGAAGTGTAGGGTGAAGTGCACGTGTCCGTGTGTGTCCTAGTGTTCCCCCCGACGGACCAATTTCTTTATCTTTACTAATAGGAGTTTTATCTCCTTGGACATGGGCTTGAGCGCTTGCATTGCCTCTGGCGGTCGAATGAAGCTTAAGCGCCTCTGAGTCGTCGAAACCATAATTGAGCAGATCGTCAGGGATGGTGAGGTTCGACAGACCTTTCAGTGAACTTTCTAAGGGTTGAGGGGAAGGTTCTCTCTCCTCTGGAATAAGCGTGACTTTAGAAGTTCCACCTACTTTCTTCCTCCTCAACTTATAGGTCAATTTCTTCTTCCCTTTGAAGGGGAAGATGACGTCTCAATATCATGGACTTCGACCGTCGGGTCCTGAGTGGGATTAATATTTTCACCCGGTACTTCGGGCGTCTTGCCTTCTCTAATTTCCCCCTCTTCTGGCGTGTCAGGGGCATTACGTGTTGAAGGCCCAACCTGCCTTTTTCCCTTGCCTGCAGCAGGTCTGGATAGAGTGACGCCTTGGGGAAGGTTTATTCGGCGACCTTCCGCCAACAGCCCGAATCTCGCAAGTGACTCATTTGAAATGAGGGATTTGATGTCCCGATCTTCTGCGGGGAGAGCTCGGATAGTTGCAACTGCTTCAGAGTATCCGGAGCCTTCGGGACGTGGAGTGATACCTGAAAAGGTGGATAAAGAGTCAGAAAAGATGCAGATTCCGCCAAATTCAAGTGTTGATCTAGAAAACGAACTTACTCCCTTCCACCCATCTCCTAGCGAAACCGAAAGGACAACGAACGTAGAACCACTCTTACTTGTACTGGGAAAATTTGCTCCATGCCCCAGTTAGGATTTGGCATTTACTATATGGCTCCAGAAATATGAAAGACGGGCTATCCGACCGTCTCTTGAAGCGATAAATATAACGGATATCGCCTGGAGTCGGAAGCCTGGAGAAGACACTCATAAAGAGGATGCAAGTGCCATATAAGAAATCATGACTGTTCGGAGGCAGTTGTGAAGGAGCGATCTCAATGTATTGCAATAAGTCGCGAAGGAAGGAGTTGAAGGGTGGAACGCTGTCGACCCAGCACATAAACTTATTACAGGCTGTATACCCGGCTGGGGGCAAATGCGGACAATCATTCCCCGAAGGAACTAACACATCGTTGAAAGGGATTCTGTGGACAGAGCATATCCGACGTAGTGTACTTTCATTAATCTTTGAGAACTGTGAATCGGCTGGGTCGTCTAAGAAAATAGCTGCCTCCAAAGCGTCAGGAGCTAAGTCGACAGATGTTATCGCGGCACTCGGTAAGTTTTAAGCAGGAGTAGTTGACGGATTCGAAGTACATACAACCTCTTGTCGAGAGGATGGCCCAGGTCTGTCTGAGATCGTAGCAGAGCTAGATTTTCTAGACATCTCTAATGAAGATCGATTCCAACAAAGCACCTATTTGAACTATACTTGAAAAACAATTAACATTAGACTTAACAACATAAGTATTCCCCCTATGTGGTGTGTGAACTAGTGCGATTATTCAAGTGTAAGTGCCAAGTGAACAAAACGACATTGGATTGAGAAAATAAGTTTGAGCTTCAAATTGTCGTCTTCGAAGACTGTCATCGCTGACCGTCTACGAAGGCTTGTCGCAAGATGGTTTATATTTTGAGCTCAACAGCATCACTGCATTTGGATGGTTATTAACTATTAAGCAGAATTAAGTCCAAGTTTTCAGCTATCTAAAAACACATAAGTTATCAGTCCGGATTATTTGATATGCTTTGTTGTTTAAGTTCGTCCTTGTTCATTAACATATGTTCGGGCATGGGATGTGTTAGGTCAACTATGCGTTAGATTTGACTAGCATTGCTGTTGTGCGCAACTCCTCTATCACCCACCATTGTCGTTCGGCATAAAGGAGCCATGCCGAACCACAACATGCCGAGCTTCCTCGCTTGGCCTTCCACACTTTCGACTGTTTTCCCACCGTTCGGCATATGGGAACCATGTCAAACCACAACATGCCGAGCTGCCTCGCTCGGCCTTCCATACCTCCATCTGACTCCTCCACTGTTCGGCATAAGGTAGACATGCCGAACCACCTACATGCTGAGCCGCAACGCTCGGCATCCCGTACTTTACAACAATTTCATCCTTCTCCTTCATCCCTACCGAATGACTTGGTCGACTCGTTTGGCAAGTCATACCGGGTTGCCTCGTTCGGCATTCTAGCCAATTTCTACTCCACCTCTGCTCTTCCCTCCAACCTCGTTCGGCATGAAGGAACCATGTCGAACCACAGCAATACATTTCCACTAACTCCCTCCTTCACGTACCTCTGCCCTCCTTTTCTTTCCTCCTCACCGCCTAGCCTTAGAACGTATCCTTAACACTTCGATTTCCTTATCCACGCGACTCCTATTGGCCACGGTTGTACAGAGATTCGCGAACTTGAATCTCGTGCTAAGTTAATTAACCAGGAGAAACTGTTTAAAAGGGAGGATCATTACCTAGTAACTGGCTCAAGACTTGGAGGAATTCTGGAGTAAGGAGTGCGAGGTAAATTAGTTTCGATTTATTTGGAAAGAAGGGAGACGATGTATACGATGTTCAATGAAGGAAGGGTGGTAAATTCTTTGAAGTCTGTTAAAAGGCGAGGTTCATAAATACAAAATAGCGGAGGTAAAAGTAAGAAAAGAGAAGGAGAGGTAGTGCCGACCTTTATAGGGGAAAGAAGGGAAGTCGAAGGGACCATGACCGGTAGAACCGGTCAAAGCACAAGCCACGTTCGGCATCAGCTCTGTCGACTCGGCATTTGTATGTCGTTCGGCATCAGCTTGTCGTTCGACATACGTTGCCTCGATCGGTATTCAAGAGAAAGTGCTATGGAGAAGACTAAGCCTAGGCTCGAAGCGAAGCATGGAGAACTCGTGATTCAAAGCGCATCACGATCGGCCACATGATGCACTTTGGGGGGCAAGTGTTACCTGGAGGTTTGACCAGGCAATTAGGTCGTTCGGCATTTCGGAAGTCGTCCGGCATTCAGTGGTCGTTCGGCATTTCGGAGGTTGTCCGGCATTCAGTGGTCGTTCGGCATTTCGAAGGTCGTCCGGCATTCAGTGGTCATTCGGCATTTCGAAGGTCGTCCGGCATTCAGTGGTCGTTCAGAATTTCGGAGGTCGTCCGGCATTCAGTGGCCGTTCGGCATTTCGGAGGTCGTCCGGCATTCAGTGGTCGTTCGGCATTTCGAAGGTCGTCCGGCATTCAGTGGTCATTCGGCATTCAGAGGTCGCTCGGCATTTCAGCTTCGCTCGGCATCCCAGCCTCGACCAGCATTCATACCTCGTTCGGCATTCCAGCCCCGACCGGCATTCATGCCTCGCTCGGCATTCATACCTCGTTTGGCCTACACATTACACTCAACACACTGCCTCGTTCGGTTTGGAGCATGGCTCAGCATTTGTCGTTCGGCATTTGTGGCTCGGCACATAGAAGTCACTCGCCACGGGCCGAAGTATCTCACTCCTAGGCTCGAGAGGGAAGTCCAACCCATCTTCGTCTATAAATAGAGGGGCAGGGGCATGCTGAAAAAGGACCTTTTTTTCGAGAACACTGGGGAGGCTCTGCCGCATTCAAGACTCATTCTTTTTACTTAGCAATTGTATTCGAGAAGTTGATGTACGGATTGTATCTGTAATCAATCGTTGAGTAAAGCAATAAAGACTAACTTCAAAGTGGATGTAGGCAGTTACGCCGAACCACTATAAACCTGGTGTTCTTGTCTTTGCATTTAACTTAGCATACAATCTTCTGTTTAAATTTACTTTCTTCATTAATCTCTCTACACAATCTTTCTAAACGAGGTTAGTGACCAATTTTGGTGCTAACAACCTTCGTCCCCAAACACCAATCCATTAACCCTTAACCCAACTCCTCCAATCTAGGTAAATAACCAATGTAATTGTGCTTCTGATAACAAGAATTGAACTTCATGCCATTCCTTTCATGGCCACGGCCATCTCTGACGTTTCTGGCATCGAAGTGTGTCTAGGGTCTGGTTGAGGGTGTGTATCATGGCGACTTGGAGGTTTTGAGAAGAAGGAGAGCACGGGAAGGAGTCGATGGAGTCACTGACTTCAAGTATTTCTCAAATTTGTATCGATGGGAGATAGGATTGATCGAAATGCTTTGGAGATGGTTGCAGGCAGTCCTCGTGATCGATCTGAGAAGTATGGCAGTTCGTATTGATATAGATTGATGGATACGAAACCAAACACCTTAGGTCGATACGAAGTGATCGATACTTGAGGTGATCGATACAAGCGTTGGACCAATATGAACGTTCCATCGATACAAAGAAGGCTATCGGTCTTCATCACTGATCGATACAAAATGATGGCTTTAGGGGAACGATCCAAAGTGAACTATGATGGGTACGAACTCCATCGCTTTTTGCATACTTGAACACTTAACTCCGACGAGCTTTAGCCTTGCATATTTGGACTTCATTGTAAAACTGCATATATGACTACCCTTCAAAGCTCGTCGATGGAACCGTAACTTGATAAACATAACAAATCTTAACATGGATCGTTCTTCGAAGTCAGGATGGCATGGTTTAGACGGTCAGCGATGACGGTCACTCCGGTTGAATCACGAAGTCTTGTCGTTTTACCATCTTTCAAACTTGTAGAAATTCAGAGTATTATGTGGCACTTTACACATAACACGATCACTCACTTTGCACCTAGGGGAACATGGGTTTCTTGCCATCTAATAATGGTTTTTATTGAGTTCAATAGTTATGGATCCTAGGAGTTTAGAGCGACAAGAAGTTCAAAGTCCTCTGTTTCCTAGACTCAAAGTGCTTGACATCGTGGCAAATATAGTATACTCTGCTCCAGATGAACCGCCGGTTGCAGTATTGGTTATGAATCTGGAGGACTCCATCCAGTCCAAGACCTCAGAAGAAATGCTGGGCAAAATTTATCTTAGGCATGGACTATCTTTGGAAGAAGTTCAATTACCGGGGCCAGAAGATAGAGCGCATAATCCCCTGGAAGGGTTCATTGCATGTAATAGATTCATGTGAGTGGTTGGAACATTGCCCCCGTTCAATCAGCTCATTCGGGACGTGCTATTCTTTTTGAGGATCTTGCCTTCTCAACTCTACCCCAATGGATACATGCTTCTCAATAGTCTATATATCATATTTATGGAGCATCTCCTTCGACCCCCGACCGCCGATGAAATTAGATACTTATTCAATGTCAAGAGTCGAGGAGATAATCTGTCGTTCACTTTCTTGGAAGCGGTCAGAAACTGCCAAGTGGTGGCAGGTGCGTGGAGTAAGTTGAGCTACTTCAAAATAGAGTGGTTTTTCGTGAGATGCCCGCCGGGGTTCCCCAGACTATGGCTGGTCAGACGTAAGTACTTTCACTTGTTTATCAATTAACTGGATAATATAAATCGATGCTGAACTCATTTTGTATCTCTTTTACAGCTTCTATTCCACGGGCCCAAGGGAGCTCATTTTAAAGAGATAGTGAGGATGCTTCAGGCGGTGCCTGCCAAACTAAGGGAAATAGAAGAATTCCTTACTGATGACAACTTGATTGTCATTGGGCTCATAGAAAGGGTCAGAGCATAGAGCTGACGGGGGTTCCCAAAGTGGCTCCGGTAAGATAAAGTAGAAGACGGGCTCATGTCGTGCCCCCAGTTGAGGGAGCTCAGGCCGCGTCTGGTGCAATAATCGTCGAATCTCGAGATGATGAAGGTACAACAGCTAGTCATGAGCCTACGGTCGCATTTCCGCAGGGCCCTCAATTATCTACGCCAAAGAGAAAAGGCAAAACTGTTGTCCACAAAAGCAAAAGGCAAAAGACCACCGAAGCAACTCAGCTCATTGTAACTTCTGTAGGTCTGGAGATCACTTCTCCGCAAATGGAAAGTTCATTGAAAGGGCTATCAAACATTCCTATCCCGGATGATATATTGCCATTCTCTGATCTCGGGTTAGAGGGGATTCGCTTCCCATCAAGAACTGGTGCCGGCCTACCTTCAATAGATATAGGGGAGACAACTCCAATAAGCAAGGCTACTACAACCGATCGGTTGGGAGGTTTGCACATGCATACACACACCTCACGGCACCACACGACATCTCATCACATGCTTCTTAATCTCCAACGATAACTAATTCTACTCCTCTCTTTGTTTTACAGACACGATGGTGAAGCTAGGCTCCATGCTCAGCAAACTTCGCTCTTCGCACCATTCTTCTGGATCGCACTCTGAATCACATCGCCACGAGAGCGAGTAAGACTATGGTCGTGGCTATTATTCCAGTTAGGAAGCGAGCGCCATGATAGAGAAAATGAGAGATCATACCAAAGTAGGCGTCATTCTAGGTCGCGATCTCCACCACCAAAATACCCTTTAAACCCTCTAGCTCCGATAGGCCTTTTTCTGAATCTGCTCATCAAATGGCATCGTCTCATGCTCTAAAAGTCGGCGATCAGTGCCGTAGAATTGAAACAGAAACCCCTATCGTCGCATAACAAACTGCTATAGAGCCTATGGCGGAGGGAGCCATCGGCATCACCAAACTGAAGAAAGATTTTCCAAACATCTGTTTCGATGGCTTCCACTTTCCCCCCAACTTGAAGAGAATTTTGAATGACATAGAGAAGTTAGTGCAGAACTATATGCATGACGCGTATAGCCAATATCGCAAATGGGTTAAGACGGTAGAATGGGTTTCGGCTGTGTCTTTTGAGCAGGCCAAGGCTATCGAGAAACTAGAAGGCGATCTCTCTCATAAGGACAAAATAATAGAAGTGCTTACCAATGAAATTGAGTCTTCGAGAAAAGCCGAGATTGAGACCAGCCAAAGAGCCGAGGAAGTCGTGAAGTCTATGGAGGAGATAAGGAAAACGAACATGCACTTGGTGCAGGTAATAGGGCATCACAATACTTGTTATTATGCGAGAAAGGGATGCCGCATTGAAAGAAGTCACCGAATTAAAGGCGAAGCTGACTAAGGCCCTTAGAGAGAAAGACGAAGCTAACAAAGTGGCCCAGGAGGCATGCGAGGAGGCAGTGAGACTTAGGGAAGAGAGGGATTCTGTGAGTAAAATGGCTGAAGAAGCCAATGCCAAGGTGGAAAGCGAAATAAAAGCTGTAGGGCCAAGATGAAAAGCGAATTTGAAGATCTTCCGGTCACCTACAATGCTAATGTCCTGAGAAACCGCAACCTGAATTGGATCGGTGAAGACTACCCTTTTCAATTATATAAGGCCTGGAACCGCTTGCTTGAAGACGGAAAGGCGATCCGTAATGTTGCAACCGTTGATGAGTTCAAATTGGAAACTCAAGTGTTGATCGGAGATGAGCCTAAAGTCCTTCACGACACAGTTATCGCGCTTCAGACGGAAGACCTGGCGACTAAGTATCCGGAGGTCAGAGAAGGATCTGGGAGTGAACACCATGCCGTTGCTTCTGAAATGCCTCCAACGTCTCAAACTGAGCCTTCTTCCTCTGTTGATCCTCCAGTCGTCCAGGGGTATGATCCTGACAGGCCGCATCTTTCTCCAATCATTAAGCGTGGCTCGGAAGGCCCGTCGACTCAACCTGGGAGCCAACTCGAGGAAGGTATTCTGGACACTTCTCCTATTCCTCAAAATGCAGGAGCATTATTAGATGATATTACTAATATATCTCTTATCTTCATTCAGTCTTAGATTCTACGCCGGCCAACCCCCTGCAACTCAAGAAGTTCATCACGAGCAGGAGGTGTTAGCGACAGAGGCCACAACTGTAACAATTACTTCTTCAATTGGGAGGCACATGATAGCGGATATGTCTTTGATGACCAATTGATGGAACCACTTCTCAACCACTAAAGCTACCCGAGCATCGAGATGCCCTTCAACGTGGATGAAGATGTTATTATCACTGGCTCCTCGGATCTGACCGGCATTCTTTTGATGGGTGAGCACATAGATTATGAGGAACAAATAATGAAGGAGATTAAGGCTGAGATTGAGTAGGCTCGTAGAGCCAGCGGAGGCATGGCGGGTCCCGGTCCGGTCCCTATTCTTGTGGTTTCTCCGGGTGGCACCATTATTGAGACCAGCATGCCTCATTCTAGCATTGAGAATGCCACCATTCCACTGGTTCCATACACAGAGGACACTTCAATCCCTATGAGTTCTCAAGAAGAGACTGCGTCGATTCCCCATTGGAGAAAAACCAGCTAGAGCGAGCCATGGAGGCAAGAAGACGGGTTCCGACTATAATCCAGAAAAGATTCGTGTATATATTTTATAGAAATGTGAAATCAAAGTGGGTGATAAAGTAGATGGAAGACATGAGAATAAAGGTATCATTTATAAAAAAATCTAGACAAGATATGCCCTACTTGCAAGATGGAACACATGTTGATATGGTCTTCAATCCACTAGGAGTACCCTCACGAATGAATGTAGGATAGATATTTGAATGTTCGCTTTGGTTAGCATGGGATATACTAAAGATACATTATAAAATAGCACCTTTTGATGAGAGATACAAGCAAGAGGCTTCGAGAAAACTACTGTTTTCCGAATTATATGAAGCCAGTAAGCAAACAAAAAACCCATGGATATTTGAACCCAAGTTTCCGGGAAAAGGCAGAATATTTGATGGAAGAACAGGAGATCCTTTTGAACAACCAGTTCTAATAGGCAAGTCCTATATCCTAAAATTAATTCATCAAGTTGATGATAAAATCCATGGACGTTCGAGTGGGCATTACGCACTTATTACACAACAACCCCTTAGAGGAAGGGCTAAGCAATAGGGCAACGAGTAGGGGAAATGGAAGTTTGGCTTTAGAAGGATTTGGTGTTGCTCATATTTTACTAGAGATGCTTACTTATAAATCTGATCATATTAGAGCTCGTTATGAATTACTTGGTGCTATGATCATTGGAGGAACAGTACCTAATCCTGAGGATGCCCCAGAATCTTTTCGATTACTCGTTCGAGAACTATGATCTTTGGTTTTGGAACTGAACCATTTCCTTGCATACATATTCGGGTTTCAAAAAAGGAGTACGCTTGCGTCCGTGGAAAGTTACTATTTTGCTGATTTGACATGAAATATGCATACAGCTTTAATGAATTGTACTATCTGATTGTGCATGGAACATTTTTATTACATCAATTTCTTCTTATTCGCTTACTTTGGTGGATCAGGATCTTATATTTCATGCCTAAATAACTGGGAAAAGCCCCGAACAATAGATGGTTTGTCAATAAAAAAAAGCAGAAAAAGAAGACGGCCTTAGGTGTCGATTCTGGTTGGATTCCCAATTAATATACTGGCCCGGCCCTGCCCAATATATCAGCACCAACAACATATGCATCCTATTGTAAAAGAATTTCCCTCGTTCGGATAGTGAAGCGGGAGGGTTAGCCGACCTATCATTGGACTTTCCTGTTGCTAGTTCCTTTGTATTACTATGAGGAGAAGACCTCAGAACAAGGGATCGGGTTAATCAACAAGACAAGCCCGGATGGCCCTTACTCCTACGATTCTCATGCATTCTACTCTTCTGTTCTACACTGCGCACCTCAAATAATACGGCAAGCCGAGCCTCAACATAACTTACTGAGATCTCAGCTTCCCTAAGATTCACTTTCAGCACCTAGGTTCCCATGTTGTTTGACTAGCCTTATGTTAATGGCAGGCATACCTATATTTCTTGGTTTCAGTAGGACTCCTTACGAGCATTGTTTCCATCTACTATTATCTAAAAATAATCAAGTTATTAATGACCGGACGAAACCAAGAAATAACCCCTCATGTGCCAAATTATAGAAGATCTCCCTTAAGATCAAACAATTCCATACTAGGGTGACTCGCCAAGAAAGATTTTTTCAGTGCTACCCGCCTACTCTATTCTCTCTACGATTGATGTTAAAAAGTCTCCATGGTTCTCAACAGCACGTGATTCAACACATTTCCACTGTAGTGTTCGAATGGATCCTGCTATTTCCTCTCGAACTATACTAATATTATTATTTGATTAGATCATTGAATCGTTTATTTCTTGTGAAATCCATTTAATTCTTTTTTTTAAACAGGTCTTTTTTTGGGAGGTCTACATCCATTATGTGGCATAGTTGTTACATCATGTACGAAACTTAATAGTATACCACTTCTACGAATAGCCCGTAATGCTGCGTCTCTTCCAAGACCAGGACCTTTTATCATAAATTCTGCTTATTGCATACCTTGATCTACTACAGTACGAATAGCATCTAAAGTGGATGCTTGTGCAGCATAGGTTGTTCCCCTTCTTGTGCCTTTGAATCCAGAAGTACAGGCGGAGGCCCAAGAAACCACTCGACCTCGTACATCTGTAACATTACAATGGTATTGTTGAAACTGGCTTGAACATGAATAACTCCTTTTGGTATTCTATGACCAGTCTTACGTAAATTAATACGCCCATTCCTACAAGAACCAATTCTTTGTATAGGTTTTGCCATATTTTATCATCTCATAAATATGAATCAGAAGTTCAAAGAGAGGTCCGGGCGGTAGCTAGGGCAGATCTACGCCAAAGAAAGTCAAGAAGAAACCGAAGGCGTAGATTTGCATTTTTTTCTTCCTCTTTTGTAGATGGCTAGAATAAGCTTCTCTTTTGCTTTTTGTTGGCCATGTATAGATGCGGGATTGGCCATTGCTTATAGGAATTCTTTAAATAGATTTTGTACTTACTTTCTCAAAGAATAGTGTGAATAAAAATTTTCCTTTGTTTCTAGCATAACTCTGTGTTTATTCGTCAAAGTATTTTGGCACTCACATTTCCATTCAATGTACTCGTGAAGCTTTAGTCCCTGAGTTGAACTTGATTCCGGTCTTTAAGTGCTGAAGTTATGGCCTCGGGTCATAATCAAATGTTGAGTTGAGTCCCAACGTTGCGTTGTCTTGGTCGGCGGTTGGAACTTGAGTTATGCCCCCACCTCTGGGGAAAATTGAAGTAGTCAGTTGGCAGTCATCCTCCGCCTTTATTGACTTTGATATAACTTAGACGGAACAAAGTTAAAGTGACATGAGTTTGAGCGGTCGAATCACACTTGCTCACTTGCTAGTATTTGCATCCACACTCTGGGGATTTAGACTTGTATGCCGGCGGTCGGTCATGTCTGCTTATTGTTCAGAATTATTTCCATACTCTGGGGACATAAGTTATTTTACGGGCGGTCGGTCACACCCGTTAAATATTTATACTCTAGTTCACACTCCGGGAATCTAGAGTCAATTGACATATGGTCGATCACATATGTTTAAGTATTACGATCTTATTCGTACTTTGGGAATAAGGAGTTGGTCAAGGTCGTGGATGGTCGGATCACATCCTCCTTGATCCAGTAAGCGAAGTCGTAGATGGACGGATCCATCTTCTTCGAGCTTGAAAAGAAGCAAGGTCGTGGATGGGTGGATCCATCCTCCTCGAGCTTTTGAAAATAAGCGAGGTCGTGGATGGACGGATCCACCCTCCTTGGGCTTTTCGAAATAAGCGAGGTCGTGGGTGGACGGATCCACCCTCCTCGGGCTTTTGGAAATAAGCGAGGTCGTGGGTGGACGGATCCACCCTCCCCGAGATTTTGGAAATAAATGGACGGATCCACCCTCCTCAAGCTTTTGGAAGTAAGCAAGGTCGTGGATGGACGGATCCATCTTCCTCGAGCTGGACGGTCGATTCACGTCTTAATTTTGGAGTTTGCACTTCAACTCGCACTATGGGAGATGGAGTTGGTTGGAGAATTATCATGTTTCAATTCTCTTTTGATTAATCGTTGTTTGCCCCTAGAGCTCGGGGTTTCATCTAGCGAGTGACCGGTCGGATCACGATACTCTTTATTTGAACGAGTCCCACCGTAAGGTGGAACTCAGCTCTTCGTACATCATGGCGGTAGCAAGATGCATCTAGGAATCATTAACTTGGCTTTGCGAGTCTGCGCTTTATTGCTGAAATAAGAAATCAAGGCAAATCAGTTGCCTTATTACAAATAAAATTCTCAAATTGCTTAAAAAAACTTGAAAAGGATAGCAGACTAAATGAATGAAAGCCAATCATGTGTAATAACGATAGAGACTTTCGCTGTTCCATGCTCTTGGTAAAGTGAGACCATCAACAGTTGATAGCTTGAATGTGCCATCTCCAAACCTCCGTTCGATGGCATATGGTCCTTCCCATGTCGATTTCATGTGCGAAAGGACTGGATAGACCCGCTTGAGTATGAGATCGCCCATTTCAAAGGTTCTAGGTCGGACATTAGCATTGAATAATCGGGCGACTCGGTTGCGATGTGCTGCTGCCCTCAAATCAGCCTCCTCACGCTTCTCATCTAACAAATCCAAAGATTCTACAAGCAGGATGGCGTTCATCTTTGGATCATAATAAGTCACATGGTGAGAAGGCACCTCTAGTTCAACTGGAACAACGACTTCAGAGCCGTAGGAGAGTGCAAACGGAGTATGGCCGGTCGTGGACTTGTGGGTAGTTCGATATGCCTATAGGGCCATGGGGAGCTCATCGACCCACTTTCCTCCAACCTTCACCAGTTGTTTCTTCAAAATGGACTTGATGACTTTGTTGTCTGCCGAGAATTTTTTCTGGATACGATAGCGTTGGCAAAAATTCTTAAACTTGAAACTATCAAATTGGGCTTCGTTGTCTGTTACAATTGTCTTTGGGAGGCCGAAGCGATAGATGATGTTGCACACAACAAAGTTGATTACTTTTTTCGTTGTGATAATGGTAAGGGGCTCAGCTTCCGCCCATTAGTAAAGTAGTCAACCACAACGATGGCGTACTTCGCACAACCCTTAGCTAGAGGCAAGGACCCTATTATATCGATACCCCATGTGGCAAACAGCCACGGACTGACCATTTGGGTAATCTCGGTTGGTAGGGCTCTCAGAATTCTAGCATGCTTCTGGCACCTATCACATCTCTTAGTGTAATCCGATGCATCCCGATTTATGGTTGGCCAGTAATACCTGTATTTGAGTATCTTCTTCGTAAGGGCTTGCCCCCTAACGTGATCGTCGCACTCTCCTTCGTGCACTTCCTGCAATACTCGCCTGATTTCATTGTGGGTGATACACCAGAGCGGAGGAACAGAAAATCCCCTTCTGTACAAGATTCCATCTTGGATAACAAACCGTGAAGCCTTTTGGAGAATCTGTCTCTTCTCACTCCTGCACTCAGGTAACGTTCTGTGTTCAAGATAATCTCTGATTGGAGTCATCCATGATTCTCTTTCAGGCGCGGATTCATGAACCCAATCTGTCTCTACCTGATCAATACGTGGAGCAGTAAGTGTCTCCACGGGGACGAGTCTCATCCGCTATGCTTCGCTAGTGCTGGCCAGTTTTGCTAAAGAACCGGCCTTCTGATTTTGCTCTTGGGATATAAAGCGGATAGTATAATAGTCAAACTGGTTCAACACTTCTTGGACCCGCATAAGGTAGGAGGCCAACCTTTGATCTCTGGCTTGATACTCTCCTTGAACCTGGCACACCACTAGTTGTGAATCACAGTAAATTTCCACAACGATGACTCCCAAATCCTTGGCAAGCCTTAGTCCAGCGAATAAGGCTTCGTATTCAGCTTCGTTGTTAGTTGCACGTAAGTCGAATTTCAAAGCATATCATAAAGACCACCCTTCTGGGGTTTCGAGCACCACTTCAGCGCTTGAGCGCTGGTCGTTTGATGCGCCATCGGTGTATAACTTCCATATATAGTTGGGAGGTTCACTAGTTTCGGAAAAGTACTCTGATATGGTGAACTTGGCTATGAAATCCACCAGAACTTGTCCTTGAATAGCTCGCCTTGGGGGCATAAGTGATGTCAAATTGACTCAGATCAATATTCCACTTAAGCAACCTACCAGACGTCTTAGGTCACGTCAGGATCTGTCGCAACGGCTGGTCGGTGTAGACAGTGATCGGATGAGCCTAGAAATATGGATGGAGCTTTCTCGAGGCTACAACAAGACAATAAGCCAGCTTCTCTATCTTTGGGTAATTTCTTTCTGCCCCCATCAATATTTTGCTGACAAATAGACAGGTCGTTGGATCTGATCTTCTTCTCGAACGAGCGCAGCATTGATTGTGCTTGCTGAAACCGCCAGATAGGCATACAACTTTTCATGATCAACCGGCTTCGACAACATGGGAGGTGTTGCCAGATGTTGTACTAGTGCCCGAAATGCACCCCCGCACTCCTCTATCCATTTGAAATTCCGCTTTCCTTTTCTGATCAGATCGAAGAAGGGAATGCACTTGTCCATGGATCTGGAAATGAACCTGCTCAAAGCTGCCACCTTCCCATTAAGACTTTGCACCTGCTTTATGGTTCTGAAACTTTCGAGATTTCGAATCGCCCAGATCATTTCGAGGTTGGCTTCAATTCCTCTAGCGTTGACAATAGACCCAAGGAACTTTCCAGACGCGACTCCGAAATGACACTTTAATGGATTTAGCTTCATTCTTTACTATCGGAGTATGTTGAACATCACTTCCAAATCACTGATGTGGTCGCTGGATAACCGCGATTTCATGAGCATATCGCCTACGTACACCTCCATAGTCTTCGTGATCTAGTTTGTAAACATCCGGTTTATGAGTCTTTGATAGGTTGCTTCCACATTTTTTAGTCCAAACGGCATCACCTTGTAATAATAAAGTCCCAGATCAGTGATAAAGCTAGTGTGCTCCTGGTCAGGAAGGTGCATCGGAATTTGATTATAACCGGAGTACGCGTCCATGAAAGACAAGAGCTCATGCCTGGCTATTGAGTCTACCAGTTGATCGATCTGGGAAGCGGTAAACTGTCTTTGGGGCAGGCATTGTTCAGATCTGAGTACACATGTCTACCACTTTCCATTCGACTTTCTGACAAGCACTGGATTCGATACCCACTCTGGGTATAAAGCATCACGAATAAACCCATTTGTCTTAAGT
The DNA here is from genome assembly GCA_030737815.1 of Allium fistulosum. Classification (NCBI taxonomy): domain Eukaryota; kingdom Viridiplantae; phylum Streptophyta; class Magnoliopsida; order Asparagales; family Amaryllidaceae; genus Allium; species Allium fistulosum. The sequence goes on along the minus strand of CM060908.1, from coordinate 403,841,364 downwards.
TTATCCACTTCTTCCTTCAGGGTGGCAGATCTCTCCGGATCCATACCGCGCCTTTTTTGTTTCACCAGGACGTGCTGCGGGTTGATATTTAATGCATGGCTCACGATATCCGGTGAGATCCTACACATGTTTGAATGAGTCCAAGCAAACACATCGAAATTTGCCCAAAGAAAATTAACCAGTTCCTGTCCCATCTGGGGGCTGAGCTGAGATCCGATCTTTATCACCCTAGGATCATCATCATTGTTGCCTGGGACATCGATTGTTAATTCTACCGGGGAGGCCTGGTATTCTTTGACTTCCCCTTCATCATCGTTGTCTCTAGGATCGAGATCTTTAGGAAACTGGTTGTGGCGCCCTAGCCTCGGCTCAGTCATTATTTGTCAATTATATATACATATACATATATTCTGCATGCTTAGAAATTGTTAGGCGCGAATGTATATACATATACATATATGTATACACAAACATATATCTATATATATATATATTAGCATAAATAGTGTACAATTATAACGTATTAGTTGCATAGTTAATTAGGTAATAATTTTCATTAAATCCCCCTTAGGAAAGTAATTAATATTTAAGGCGTAATAAAGAAGATTCCTTATAAGGCCTTAATTATAAATGCGGTAAGATGTGTGATAACATATACTAAGAGTGCTTTAAATAAGACTAAGTCATAAGGACATCTCCTATGATAAGTAACTACAAATGATGTAAGATTAGTCCTAATTCTATAGGGTAAATCTACCCAGCTAATTTGGCTACCAGTTCCTACGAATAGTCGAGATAATGTGAGACGTCTATGTAGGTACGAGTCATAATAAGAAGGACCTACTTCGATGGTTTGAGAGCCTGCCTTTTTCCCCGAAATGAAGTATTAAATGGTCTAAGGGTTAGTGGTTAGGCACGGTAGGTGGTATCTCGAAAAGAGTCCACTTCAGGGTAAGGTATTAAGTGGTTGTTGTAGGGTTCGCCTTCCCATAAAAGAAGTATTAAGTGGCTCGAAGAGATTCCATGCAATGCCAGCTAGATAGGTATCTATGAGGAATCCTCCTTAGGAGTGGATATTAAATGATGGAGGTCTACCTCAATTGAGGTCTTAAATGGTCAGAGTCAGCCTATTTTCAGTAAGGGTATTAAGTGACTTGGGTATTATCTCTCGCATCGTTAGACATTTATAACATTGGTTATGGGTTGTGGAATTGGGAAACCCGCTTCAGGAATTAAAGGTATTAAGTGATTGTTTGAGGACCCACTTCTTCCCTTATATGAAGTATTAAATAGTTTTGAAAATGGTTTAAAAAAGTATAACATATTCTTACTTAAATTATAATGCCCGAGTACTAAAATAGAAAGGCTCGAGATTTCTATTCACCAGACACTTTTTGTTCTAACTCCCTCCTCATTACAACACGGGTTAGAGAAGGAATTAATGATGCTTGAAGATGACGAGAGTGGAGCTTGTGGCGGTAGTTATTTATCTATTTATGTTATTTTCTATTATACCCATAAAATGTAATTTTGGACGAGATGATGTAACAAGTATTATTGACATTATGTTATGTTTTGTAACTTTTGACTTGATTTGAAATAAATAAATACTTTTATTGCTATTATATTTTGTTCCTTCCGCCATGAGTTCTAAAAGAATAGATAGATAGCTCTGTATTGTTTTTCTTTTTACCAACCAACAACCAGCTTTGAAATAGGTTTAAGTTTCGATGGGCCTATTCTAAGTCGGAATTTAGGTTTGTTTTAGGGTAGGCTGTTACATTTGGTATCGGAGCTTAAGTTACCAGATCAACGGGAAAAAGTATGCATATGAGAGGCGTACTTGTTATTTTTGAACGTGTTTTTCAAAAACCATATTATATATATATATGCTTATTTTGAATATATGCTTAACTCTATAAACTCCGACTATAGAAGTAGTTGCAACCTTATTCCAAAAGGATAGGCAAAGCAACTATGAGTTGGAAAATTAAATAGAGTTAAAATTTATATTCCAACTCCGATTACCCATGGAGCAAAGGTCATATCACAAGGAATGGACTAAGACGAGCATGGCCACGACATATGGAAGCACCCCAGAAGCTGAATAATACTTGACTCCTTTGTTGGACCTAGACTTCCTTATAATTGTGGACCCTATTAGCATTTTAAATAATAGGGATTGAAAACGTAAATGGAAATGTTGTAACTCTAGAAATCTAATAGGCAATGAAAGTGCAATAAGTGAGGAGTTACAAGAAAGTAATAGATTAATGAGACCATTTAGGTAAATTTTGAATAAGTAAATAAATATCTTTAGAGAAACGTCCGTTAAGATAATAACCATTTAGTATGGACAAAGTGACATTTATGGAAATAATAAATAAAAATGTTAGGTATTAATTAAATATTATAAGGCAGAATATTTTTAAACATTTGGAAGTAGGATGTAAAGAAGGAATGAAACAAGCTTTCGTAAGAAGGTGTATATTAATCACCATAAGAAGATAACCAAAATTTTAAGATGACTGAGTAAGAAAGTTCAAAGGAAAAAACAATTAAAGCCAATTTTTAAATCCTACCCCATGAGAAAGAATTTGATAAAAAGGTTTTTTTTGAAAACTCCTTGAATGTTTTGAAAGGCCTTTTTCAAAGGATTATTAAATGAAAATCTTATGTATTATAAGTTGAATTTTTTTACAAGAAAGTGATTTTAGTCAACTTCAAAAACATGCTACCAATTGTTTTGTGAAAAGCTTGAAAAGAGTGAAATTTATAAACAAATTGGTGGATGATTTTTATAAAAAGAAATTTGGAAATATTATGACTTGAATAGTTGAAAAAAAGAGAAGGTTTTCATTTGTTAACTTCTCAGTTTAAAATTTGTTTAATAAAAAGTTTTCAACTTTTGAATTCTTCATTTTTTTATTCTTCTATTTTCTATGTGGTTTTTCCTACTTTATAAATTTGGAAGTTCTTTTCCCTACTTTATAAATTTGGAAGTTCTTTTCTTTAAAATTCCTTTTAAAGGGTGCATAAATGGAAATGACACCAGATTGAAATACGAAAATAGAAAATAAAAGAATAAGAATGTCTGATAAGATAACTAGGAGGGACATTCCCATATAAGGAAATGCGGAGAAGAATAGCTGAAACTTAGGTAGTAATATCGTTGGGAATTTTAATCTAGTGATAAATAATATAAGAGAGGAGTAATAGGAATAAGATAGAATTTACCTTTGTCTACTCCATTTTTCTATCATTTAAAGTTATATAAAGTGTTTCTGGCAATTGAATGGAATTAAATGATGGTGATTAATAAATTAATTAGGATATTTTGTATATAAGGAAAAGCATTTATGTAAAGATAATAATATTATATATATATATACATTTTTTCTATTCGAATTTAGAACTTGTTTGAATAAGAATATTATCGGATTTAAAATGCTAATGAAAGAGAAATAAATTGGAATGGATAAGGAAAGATATAGGGATTTTGAACAAAAGTTATAAAAGGTATTTAATTACATTTTGACTAATAAAGAAATAAATGTTGATGTATATTTTAGAATAATATAATTGTCTTGTAACTAGAAATATCTTTGAAATAATAAATGTCCAATAGAGGAAAATCTATCATTTTGGAATGATAATTGAGTTTTTGAATGTTTTAGGTTAAAAACCCTATTTACAAAAGAAGTAAGTCTTTGTTATAGTAAGTCATTAAAAAGGGAAGTTTTTCATAATTCCTTTTAGAAAACCAAGCAATTTTTGAATGTTATGAATTAAAAGTCCAACTTTTAAAGCAATAAATCTTTGATGAAAAAGTTTTAAAAAGGGAAATTATTTTGCTCTTCTCTCGAACTAACCAATTTTGAATTCTTGATAAAGGTTTTTAAGTTTATATTTTCAAAGATAAAGATTTAAAATTTAACACTTCATGTTTGTGAAATTTTAGTTTTACAAGAAATGGGGTAATAAATGCTGATTTTGAATTTAATGTAATAAGTTTATTTGTGTGTAGACAGTTTATTGAAAATTATTTTGTATGTTGCTAAAATTCTGGTTTTATAAAGAATAGTGAAAACCAAGTTTTTTTGGGGTAGATAGAGATCACTACCTAGGTACGACAAATTAAAGTTTTTAGGATATGAATAAAAAGGGAATAGAATGTACAACATAATCTGAAAAATTAAAATAAATCCAAAACCTCTATTTAAAGAAGTTGGTAATGTGTACAGATATTTCAGATCTATAATTAAGTTGTAAATTAGGCTTCCATAGATAACTTAAAATGTAAATTTCTATGTTTTAATTTATTTGGAGCGGTTACCATGTAATTTCCATTAATCATCATATTCCAAAATATGTATAAAAGCGCGTTGTTTGAATTAACAAAGAATGTACCAAAAAGGAAAAAAGATGTGTAGGATATGGAAATCCTTTTTCATAGTTTACACTATATATCTTAATAAAATATAAGAAATGATTCTTTGTAATTTCAAACAAAGCAAAAAATTTCAGTTGTGGTTAATTTTGGGCAAATTATAATGGTAATCCTTTTTAGAAGGATGGCTCTGGTAAATTAAAAATGAGGAAATAAGTGTTCTCGTTTAGAAATTAGTATACACATATAACCGCACTTAATAACTAAAAATACGCAATGGGATTTCTCGTCATATTAATTTAATTATATTTTGATGTTGCTATTATTGTCGTTTAGTTAAAATATTTGTGACATGCTGTTTGATTTTTGAAAGTGTCGTTATAGCGATTATCGTTGTATCGTCACTTATGAAATATCACATACCTAAACCTTTGAGGGTGTTGAACTAGTGCTTGTATTTTTACAAAATAAATTTTTGAGTGTGTTTTCCACTTTGAAAGTTGTTTAAAACTATATTTTCAAATATTTTGGGAATTTTAAAATAAAGAATAAGTATTGATCAAAATTTATAAAAGAAGATATAAACTTGAGTATCCTTTGAGATAACTAATACGGTTTAAATTTATAAAAGATTACAATATTGGTTAATTATCTTTTGGAATAATTAATGTTGTTTTAAAGTTAATTAATCATTTTAATAATGGTATTTAAAATTAATTAATTATAATGATGTTTAAAGTTAATTAACCATTTTGAATAATGATGTTTAAGATTAATTAATCATTTTAATTAATGATGTTTAAGGTTAATTAATCATTTTAATAATGATGTTTTAAAATTAATTAATCATTATTAATAATGATGTTTAAGATTAATCAATCATTTTAATAAATAATGTTTAAGATTAGTCAATCATTTTAATAATGATGTTTTAATGACATTTGTTTCTGACCTTTCTTTTTAATATGCTTAAAAATATAATATGCTCTTTAGAAAAAGATATTTTAAAAAGTGTTTTTAAAGTGTTTTACAAATATTTGTGATGCGAAATTCAAGTACAAGTTCGGTTTAAAAGTTTAAAAGTTTGATTTCGTTACAGAAAGGAAAATAATTTAATTTTCGCAAACGGTATCGCTTATATGGAAAGGATTTAGTCATACTTTTAGCACTAAACGTCGAGTATGGAAATTCGTTTCTATCTCAATGGTTACAATTATTGTCTAGACAACACCTAAAGGTAACACTACCTTAACCTACCCGGCTCCATTTTTAACCGAGGGATAGTACAATTTGAAGTAGACGAGTAGTGGTAAGGGTATGATATTTAATTTCCATATACGATCATTTTGACTGTTCCCGATAGTTGATTTATTGACTATCGATTCAACTTTCTTCTTCGTGTATTGTAACGACCCGGAATTTCATCGCTTTGATTTGCGAATATTTAATTAATTTTAAATATTCAAACAATAGATTTTATAAATTAAAATAAAACTCTTTTAAATGATAATAGTGATGGTGAAATGATTTTCAAAATTAGTCTACAAAAATATTTAGTTCGAGGACAAATCAAAAATATGACCGGAAATCGTTTTCCGAATTTTCGACTTTTCATCGGCTAATATTGTCGGAAACAATGTGAACATTTTAGCTAGCATATATGCATGCATATTATAATAGTTTAAGTATGATAAGTTAATAATATGATAGAAATTCATTTACCTAAATTAATATAAACATGATGTGACTTTTTGCTAAGGATTTACAAATGAAAATGATAACTCATCACGTCACCTAAAACACTAAGTACAAGAACTGTTGTGTGTATTTGCTCGGGGGGACAAGCTCCTTTTGCATGTGGAAACGATGTAGAGGGGAGACATGGTGATGAGGTGGCAAGGCATGAATAGAGGGTTGTTCAAACTGGTATTTTAGTCATTTGTTTATACCATTTTATATAAAAGCTTTTTTGTTCTTTTTCCATTCTCCTTTCTATTTTACATCCCCTCTCTTTTCAAAAGCAAGCCGAAACCCCACCATCCAAGCCATTATGGAGCCATACCCTTCATGGCAGAACCACCTTAGCCCTTCAGGCCTTCAAAGTTCCATTTTAACTAAAGCAAAGCAAGGATCTAGGGTTGTTTCAAAAGTTAATGGAAGTTAGAGTTAATTTGGTTAGCTTTTGGTGAGTAAAGCTCACACCTATAACTAAGTTTTAAACTTTAACTATTGCTTATATTTGTTGCAAAAATATGATACTTGTTTGGATGAATTTGATGTTGATTTGTATGTGTATATAGATGTGATATTGCATAAACTTGGAAATGGAAGTAAAAGTAAAGTTAGTTAGAAAGTTATGACTTTTGCTTGTGTATGTTGACTATGGCATGTGTATATGTTTGTGATCTTGATTTTGATGTGCTAAACTGAGGAAAAGTTAGCACTTGATTTGTTGCTTTAGTGCGGCATCGAAATCCGTTGTTTAAATATGTTTACATTTAGGTGTTTTTATGAAAAGTTTATAAAGTTTCTAACTTTACTTACTTTGGTTTTCAAAAACTTTATTCAAGCTATAAAGTGGGTTAACGTATAAAGAATAATGATTTTAAAGCTACTTGATATATTAAATAAGTTTTGGAAATTACAGGTCATATAGTGATAGTCGCTATGAATGCAGTTCGTAAAAACGAACTCCTTTTGAAATGTTATAATTTTTTACTTAAGTATACTTTTGAGAAGTGTTTTCAAAACATATTATAAGTATTTAGTTTAATTATTTATTTATTTATTTATTATTTAATTAATTAAGTAAGTAAATTGGTACTTAATCAATTAGTTAATAAAGGAAATTTGTACTTAATAATAAATTAAGAAAGTTAATTATAATTAGTTAATTAATTAAAGATTAATTATCAATTAATAATTTATTTAAGGATTAACTATTATTTAATTATTAATTAAGGATTAATTATTAATTATTATTAAATGAAGGTTTAAATTATTATTTAATTCTTAATTAAAGATTAACTATGGTTTAATTATTTATTTAAAGACTAATTATTATTTAATTATTTATTTAAAGGTCAATTTGGGATTAAATTATTTATTTAAAAGTTAAATCGTTATTTAATAAAGAGTTTAAATGTTATTTAATTATTAAATAAAGGTTTTAAAGTTTTAAACCACTTTATTTCTAAAGATCGGTTTGTTTTTAAAGCAACTCTCTTTCAAAGAATGTTTTAAATCCAAGGGGTTTCTTTGTCGATCACCTTTAAGTACCCCCAATTGAATATGAAATCCAATGACATATGTTTAGCAGAATAAATCACCGTTCTGCTAATTAAATTATATTTGACATTTGTTTAATAGAGTAAATCACAATTCTGTCATAATTCACTAAATAGATTATGTTGACATCTATTAAGTAGGAATTAAACCCAGTTCTGCTATTTTGGTAACTTGGACATTTACTTTTATGATGGTTGATTGTTATTGGTTGATTTCTTTTACATATCTGTTTGTTATGCAAATACCCATGTTATAACTTTAAAAGTTAACTTAATTAAATGTGAACCATTATGGTTGCTAAGCCTCTTTCTGAACTTGTGAAGTCAAATATTCAAATTTTATCCTTTTTGAAAATGCTTTAAAGTTTATTATCATTTTAAAATATGATATTTAAAGGATAATCAAGCAATTATTTTGTTAAAATGTTTGAAGTTAATTTAATGCTTTTTAAATGATTGTTTAAAATCTTTATTTTGTTAATGATATTTAAAGATACTAAACGAAGGATGTTTGAATACTAACTTGTTTATTTAAAGGTGTTTTAAATAATTGACTATTTATCAAAAGAACTTTATTGATTAAAGTTTATTAAAGAAGTTTTGTTTAAAATAAGGAAAGTTTATAAAAGGAGTTTTTAAATTAAAAAGGAGATCTCGAAATTTGGGGAGAGTTTGTAAACGATTGTGGATATTTATAAAAGAGTTTTATAAATGATTTTGGATATTTGTAATGGAAGTTTTATAAATGATTTTGGATATTTATAAAAGAATTTTATAATTAAACATGGAGATTTATAAAGAGTTTTATAAATGTATTTGGAATTTAAGTAAAGGAGATTTCCATAAACGGAAGAGATACATTAAAAAGGATTTATTGAAGAAATTTATAAAAGAAATTAAGATTGGATTTTCCTAAATTGACCTTCTTAATTTTGGTGATGTGGACATTTGTTCTATGCATAACATCGAAGGAATAGTGTTTGGGTTTATCCCTATCTCCGTTTCTTTTTAAATAACTTTTGTTTTGATCCTTTTAATATGATTTTGAAATAAGAAATATTTTATAAATGTTTTGTGAATATACTTATGCCGATGCGATAAGTATATGAATATTTTAATAAATATTTTGAAAAAGAGATTTAATTAGTGAAAGATTTATTTTAATATTTAGTGATTATTATAGGTAATTAAATTTCTGGATTATTGTGTTTGTTTATTTGATTAACCGACTATAAAATCTTGGCCTACATATGTAATCCTTCTTAATTTTGGTGATACAAAAATATTCTTTCCCTACTTAACACCAAAGGATTTAACTCTGGAAATATCTAAGGAAAACACGGTGATTATATGGTACAGTTACCATCGGTGGTGCTATATTGTATGTATAAACCCGTTTTGTTCTACTAAATCAAAAGATAAGAAAATCCGTCCGCTTAAACAGTTACGAGGTGATCTCTGCTCTTATGTATTGTCTAATTATTTCCAAAAGGACCGGTATTGAGTATTTCGAAAATCGAACGATTGGTTTTGGAACACCGGGTAAGTGAGGAGTATGTTTATATGAGATGATTCAAAACTGTAACCACTCTAAAACCACATACGGGTTATACGCTTGGAGGAGATTTGAGTTTTGTTTGAGATGTTGGAATCCATGTGTGATTCTTAGGCCCGTTGGGGTATGGGAATCCATGTGTGATTCTAAGATCTATTTTCAGATATGGGAATCCATGTATGATTCTGAGATCCTTTAGGGTATGGGAATCCATGTGTGATTCCAAGATCTATTTTGAGATATGGGAATCTATGTGTGATTCCAAGACCCATTGGGTTATGGGAATCCATATGTGATTCGGAGATCTGTTCAGGTGAAGACTCGTGTGCGGGAATGTCGGACGTAGCCTCACTAGCGGTAATGCCTAAAACTAGAGATAGGATGCATAGCTAGGGGTTTAGCTAACCCATAAGGGTGCAGTCGTCTCCTTCCTAGAGTTACCCACAGTTGTTATGCATGCATGGAGCGATGAATTCGGCCTACGTGGCTAGCTATGTATTTTCTATTGTACTTCACTAGGGATGTATTGTTGCTTTGGAAGGATAACTCTAATCCTTGTGCAGGAGGACCATTCTCGAAGTACCGAGGGCACCTCCATGGAATCCTACACAATTAGTGAATGTGCCTTAGCGGTTTTTAATTATATACCTATTATTGTTGTGATGTACACTCATGAGCATCACAGCTGCTTGATTATTGATATTTTCGCCCTTAGACATTATTATAATATTACTGGATTTTCTAATATAAATGGTTTGGTTATCGTAAGGTAAAAACCCGTCTGTGTTTATGTACGGCATGGTCTTACGAGATACCTTTTATTTGAAAGGGTTTTGAAAAATAGAAATCAATATGATTTGATTGAGCTTTCTCACGTAGTTTTACCAGACTAATCCAGGTGTTATTTTCTTATAATGTTCGGGTCAACCCGAGCATATTTTCCAGATTTAGCTTGATGCTTTGGAGCTTTCAGGTGACGAGCTAGATTCTCCAAGACGAATTCACGTATCTTATATTCTTTTGTTGTTTTATGTTTCTTGTCTGTATTTATTATCAATTGTAAGGACAGACTGTTATAACTATCCAGGCCGATAATAGGTTAGTGTACTCTGATGTTGTGTATATAATAAACTTCATTTCATTTCATAAAGATCATGTGTATTTTATGTATTTCTTGTCGTGATGTGAGATTCTGTTTTGTCTTCTCTTTCTTTAGCTTCAAATGACATGTCTTTCGGACACTTAAATGATCGGCATACGAATACCAATGATGTATTAAGTGTCGTCTTTAAGTGTGAGAAAGGCAGATCGTTACATGATCGTCAATTTAAGATGATTTCTTACTCATTTGGGCGTTGATATCCTTTGTCGGAAATGACTAAAACCAAAGCGCGAGTGGTGGCCAAGCTATGTGGGGTTGCTACCATTAGGGTATTTTCATATCTACTCTAGATTGGTTCCAATGATATGTGCGTAGAGATGTGAAATACTCAGATTCTTGGTAAGGTTGGCGGGGTCCGCTTTGGAGTTCCTGAGCGAGTTCCAGAGTATATGACTCTCTCAAGTATATTTCTAGAGGTATACTTTCAGTGAAGGGGGTGCATCCTCCTAGTCATTATTGGAAAATTCCTTTCCATGTCGTTGATTCAAAATTTTGAATTGTTTTCTTAATTGCATCGAGAAGTGACTGGAGCTCTTCTAGATGTTTAATTATTTGTTTCCATTCTTTAAGATTGGATTTTGATCTTGTTTATGCCTATTCTTTCAAGTTTGGGTTTTTTTAATTTGCTTCCATTCAATCATGTGTGGAAGTTGTTCTTGTGAGGAAAAACCTGTTCCATGATTAGCGGTGTGGTCTCACAAAATTATTATATGTTCTTCTTATTACTAGAGTTTTCTCACACTGGTTTTCCAGACTGATCCTAGTGTTATTTTATTGTAATGCTCGGTTCAGTCTGGATTTTTTCAGGTTGTCGTTGGTGGGACATGGAGCTTATAGAGAGAGCTGGATGTTCACCTGCCGTAGTATTTTATTTTCCACTGTATTATTATATATATTCATCAACAATTGTAAGGTCAAGAAGTTATAACTCTCCAGGTTGATGAGGTTTGTTCTGAACTCTGATATAACATGTATTTTAGAGTGATAGCTTTTACTACCTTTGTTATATTATATGTTGTCGTTCCATTGTGATATTCTGTTTCCCCTGTTATTTTCTGTGTTGTTCCTTTTAGTTTACCCTAACAATATGCCTTTCCAGCGATTGGATGTTCGGCATTTGAATATCATAGATGTACTTGGTGCTGACTTTCGATGGTCGAATAGGTGAGTCATTACATCTATCAGAGCTAAACGTTAAGCAAGAACCATAGCTTTGGTAGGGTATGGCCCATTAGAGGTAGAGTAAGACACCTAGAATGAGTTGAGAGTATTATATGTACGAGAGCGTATTTGTCATTTTTATGAAAACATATTGTGTTAGTTGGTCTATGGAGTGGTTTATGAATTCTGGCCAAGGCATGGGACACTACGGGTCGAAAGGAATTTCTAAACTCTCAAAGAAGGCAAACGAACACGGTATTGATTTCAGAAAAATTGATAAATGAAATATTTTGCCTAGAGTTATATATTTTATATGTATAAGAAATAATTTTCAAATTTATATAGTTGTTTATGGTGTGTTTGACTGGTAATGATAATATTTGTTTATTATCATTATTGTTTGATTTTTCATGCTTAGATAGTTTAGGAGCATTGACTATTGTTTGTTGATTGTTAATTTATGCCCAACCAGTATATGAGCATTTATTGGTAATTATAAGTGTATTAAGAATGAACCTCTTATGAATTAAGTTTCACGGTTCTATTATAAGGTGTTTGGAGAAAATATTAAGTTAAAGGTCATCTTTTAATAATATTAAGTTAAAAATAAACTTTTAATAAAAGTTGTTTAATATAATCTAAATGGGAAGATAAGACATTTAGAGGATAAATATTTGTGAAAATTTTATAATAAAGGAAAATTTATTATAATATAAGATGATTTTTAAAAAGTGCTTTTTATACGAGTATGATATATAAAATGATTTATATGGTTTATAAAAAGGTGTTTTATAAGTAAAAGAGTTTTTGAGAATTTAAATCCCAGTATTGCTTGAAATGATTTCAAAAGATTTTGGAAAAAGTAATGGTAGTATTACTTAGAAGTATTCATAACTATAAATATTTCAAAGAGAATTTGTAATAAAGATACATTTTCTTTAGATAGTTCAGGGAAAACATCTTGATTTGTTTTGTGGTAATCCAAATAATCTTCCAAGTGATGATCAAATGCTTACTTAAGCGAATGTTGTAGTGCACTTAGTAAGTTATTCTCTTTATCATTGTGCGATCGAAATGAGTTCGAATCTGAACAAACCCAAAGCGAGTGTTAGTGAATAAATTGTTAAAATTATTTTATATATAGAAATATATGTAGTAAGATTACAAAAAGGGTTTTGAAATAAAAACCGGATATTTAGTTCTTAAGTTTTCTTAAAGGAAATTCATTTAAAATAAAACATATTTTCATAAATAATTGGTTAAATGAAAATTTTAAGCTCTTGGATAGAAAAGAGATAATCTAACTCAAGTTTTAAATGGGTTTAATTTGGTGGGAAGGTTTTAATAAGTGTTGTTTTATTAAAATTATAGTTTTTGTTTAAATATCTAAGTCTCATAAACTATTTCATGTTATTGGGCCAACCAATAAACATTTTTCCTTAAAACATCATAAGGTAAAAAGGTCAAAGTAGTCAACTCGGTTTTAAAACCCATATCTTGTTTGGGCCTCCATTTGAATTTGAAAAAAAAGAATAAGTAATAGATAAATAAAATAAAATTGACATTTTGTATATACTCTTAGGATTTAGAAGAGTATTATACAAGTAAATAATAGTGGAGTAAGTTTTTAATTTAGTGTTTTATAAAGATGAGACTTTATAAAATGTTTATTAACTTAAGTGAAAAGTTATGAAGTAATTCATAAATAGTTTTAGCATTGAATGAAGTACTATAAATAAAGAAATGAAAGTGATTTAGAAAGAGATTGGTGTAATTAAGAAAGCAATAAAAATTAAGTATGTAAGTTTTACGTAGATCATTTTATTCACATAGTTCACGATCTAGGATTCGAGTACATAACTTCAGGGTGATTCACACCTGTCCGAAAAAGGTTTTCTCACTTGATTCATGTCATCAAACACTTGATTCAGATTCTTGATATGATACCGAGGTTTTGTATCATAGCATATGGCTATGTAAGGAGAACAAAGGTTTCTATTTGAGGACCTAATCAGAGTCTACATTAGGGAGGTCGAGTGAGCGATACTAGTTTGAAAGTAAAGCTTATGTATCCGAGCGAGTGGTTGGATCAGATATAGTGTACGGATGATTTATTTACATTATACGGGCTTAAGTGTATTTGTACAAATTGTTGTGTGGATTAGGAAAGTTTGTGGGGTGACTTTCAATTTTATTCAAGGGAGCTTAGATAATCTTCTAAGCAATAACCAAAGGCTCAAGAGCGTAATGATATGCTTAGAAAATTATCTATATCCTTTGACGATTGAGAAAGTTGTGAACCTAAGAAAATTCTAAATATTGTTTGTTAGTTATTTAATATTTTAAATAATGTTGAGTGTTAGTTTATTTCTTTGTAATTTGATTTAATTGATAGGGTGATTTTATAGACTATGGTTTATAAAATCATTGTTTGTTAGGACTTGAATCCCGGTACTTATGAAAGAGTGATTTCGAAAGAATCTGTGAAAAAAAATTATTTTGAAAACTTTGCTGAAGTCTTATTATTTCAAGATATTTGAACGGAGTTTTATGAGGTGATTTTTCAAATATTTTTGGTTATGACAAAAGTTAGGCGATTGGTGGTTATCTGATTTAGAAGACTCACTAGGTATATTTGTTTACTCTAGTTGTTGTTTTAGGAGGAACCAAAAACCACTGGATGCTCCATGTTGTTTTGATTTTAGAGTTATACCACGCTTCGATAGGAGGAGCATCCTTCTTGTCATGATTGATTTTAGTTTTGATTTATTTCTCTTTAGAGGAATTTGAAAATATATTTTAAATATAAAATCCCTGGCATTTAGTTATAAATTTATCTTTTGAAAAAAAGCTTAGCATTTAATTACAGAGTATTCTCTTTACTTTTATTGCATATGGTTGTTATATTATTTATGTTGATATTTCTTATGGTAGAAATAGCTTGTGTATTATTTTTGTCATCATAGTTCCCTTTTGGAATATGAGTACAAGATAGGTACAGGGAAGCATGAGATTGCTATTTGATTTCTTATGCACCTACATTTGCATCGAGATAATAAATTGCTTGTAAAAATAAAAATCAAACGTAAAAGAGATATGTAGTAGATTTAGAAATTAGTATTGTGATTGATGATTTTATGCCTCAGATATGGGAGGCCACTTGGCTTTCGTTTTCTTTGACTGGTTTGGGCCAGTTGTGGTGAGCTGTAGTTTTTCGGATCTAGTTACACAAAGGAGGTGCTGCCAAAATTTTCCACAAATAGGGGACTTTAAAAGTTTAAGAACTTTTAATTAATAGTTTTTAAACCTTAAGGGTTTCGATACATTTTCTTCCTTTAGGAATTTCGAGGACGAAATCCTTTTAAGAGGGGAGAATGTAATATCACGTAATTTTATCGTTTGATTGTGAATATTTAATTAATTTTAAATATTTAAATAATTGATTTTTAAAATATAAATAACTTATATTCAAATATAAGGATAGTTTAAATATTTGAATTATGAATTAAATATTAATTAAATGGATTTAGTGGTCTTATTTAACTCCTTTTAATTAATAAATAATAACGGTGAATTCATTTTGTAAATTTATTTACAATAATAAATAGTTCAAAAAAATAAAAATAAAATCAATTGTTAATAGCGACTTGATTTTTATTGTAGTATTTTTAATTGAATTTATCTGATTTTTCCATGATTTTTAATTTGGAAAATATTTAAAATTATCGTTTTATGATTTTTCGGCAAACGGTGTTATTTTTTGATTTTACAGAATATGTTAACTAGTGTATATTATTATTGTTTTGGGATCACGTTGCATCTTTACGTGTGATCATATTTTTGTTTCGTTGTTCGCGGCCCGTAGGCGAATGGAATTCTGTGCAGCGAGATGTCAGGAATTACAAAATAAACACAAATTAACCCTTCAATCAATTCAATAATTCTGACTTCTCCTTTTTCCCTCACTCTTATACTTTTTCATTTTACAGTAAACTATGAAAAAGGAAGCAACATTTAAAAATCAAAACAAAACAAAATACTCCATGAAAAATTACAAAACAAGAACCTTAGGAATAGTTGTGAGTTGATCTACGCATCTATATGCTTTTCATAGGGTGCGATCATATTTTGTGATGATCGACCTAGAATAGTAAGGCTAGGGTTTTGGTTTGGCCAAGATTCGAGAGGAGCTAGGTGAAATGAAGAGTTGATTTGAGTTCATGGAGGCGAGAGACACCCGGGGATGCAATTTTGTGGTGTGCGGCTATTGTTTGGGACCTGCGACATGTTAGGGTTTCATTCGGTGATGTCCAGGTCGCGATTGCTTTGATGATTCGAGTGGGGATTAGAGGTGATGGTTGCGTAGAGATCTCGAAGTGGAGTTGTTTGCAACCGACGGCGTCCGATATCGTTGAGATATGGAGGAGAATTTGTTGGTTAAAGGATCGGTTTTAGGTTTTGATGTTTGTGCCTGTGCATGAATATTAAGCGGGAGAGGATTGTTTGAATTAGGGAAGAAGGTTTAATTTTGTTTTAAAGGGTAATTAAAAAGTGGTTCAGTAATTAATTTAATTATTTAATTTGACAATTAGAATATTCATATCTTGCTCGCATGAGGTCGAATTCAGACGCGGTCTCTTGCATTGGACTCGTAGGAACATAATTTATGCATTGAAGCTGATTTCATTAGATTTGGAACTAGTAATATTTTAAGCTAAAATCGAACGTTCGTTCGATTTTAGATTAAACTAAAATGCGAAAGCGTCCATTGGAATTTCTGTGAGTTTACTCAACTCTAAATAAGTTATATGATACATGTATTGCTATAGATTATTATTGAATGCCTAAATGATAGTTTATATTGTTGTTTGATTGTTCGTTTAGATTTAAATTCCTGCTTGAAAAGTGGATGACATAAAGAACCATTGTTTTGAAGAGGACAAAAATGAAAGGAAAGTCGGAGTGTACGTAGCAAATAGGTCGCTACAGAATACTTTGAAATACACATACAAATGTGTGGTTTATAGGGGGACTTTTGTAGAGACCCTAAAGGGTTTCTCGCCAATATTAATTTACTTATATTCTGATGTTGCTTATATTGTTGTTTGGTTGAAATATCTGTGACATACTATTTGATTTGTGAAAGTGTCATTATAGTGATTATCGTTGTATCATCATTTATGAAATATCATCTCCCTGAACTTTTAAGTGTGTTGAACTGGTGCTTGTATGTTTAAAATTTAATATTTGAGTGTGTTTTGCACTTTGGAAGTTGTTTAAAACTATCTTATCAAATATTTTGGGAATTTTGAAAATAAAGGATAAGTATTGATCAAAATTTATAAAAGAAGATTATAAACTTGATTAATTATCCCTTGGATAATTGATATGGTTAAATTTATAAAAGATTACAAATTTGATTAATTATCTTTCGGGATAATCAATGTTGTTTAAAAGTTAATTAATCATTTTAACAATGGTGTTTAAAATTAATTAATTATAATGATGTTTAAAGTTAATTAATCATTTTAAGTAATGATGTTTAAGGTTAATTAATCATTTTAAGTAATGATGTTTAATGTTAATTAACCATTTTAATAATGGTGTTTTAAAGTTAATTAATTATTTTTAATAATGATGTTTAAGCTTAATTAATCATTTTAATAATGATATTTAAGCATAATTAATCATTTTAATAAATGATGTTTAAAGTTAATTAACTAATTTAATAAAAGTGATTAAAGTTAATTAACTGAATTAATAAAAGTGTTTAAAGTTAATTAACTAATTTATTAAGGGAGTTATAAGTTTAGTTAATTATCTTTTGGGATAATTAATGTGGTTTAAATTTTATGAAAGAATAATATCAATTATCTTGTCGAATGATTAACATTGTTTTAATTTATAAAAGCATTTTACCTGATTTATATCTTTTGGGATAATAAATGTTATTTGAAATTTATAAATGATAGTTTATAAATGAGAAAATCTTTTTAAAAAGACTGTTTTTAAAAAATAAAGCTAAGTGTATATTGTTTTGGGTTTATAATAAACAATGTTTTAGTGACATTTGTTTTTCACCTTTCTTTTTAATACGCTTAAAAATATAATATGCTCTTTAAAAAAAGATATTTTAAAAAGTGTTCTTAAAGTGTTTTACAAATATTTGCGATGCGAAATTCAAGTATAAGTTCGGTTTAAAAGTTTAAAAGTTTGATTCGGTTATAGAAAGGACAATAAATTTAATTTCCACAAACGTCGAGGTATGGAAACTTGTTTCTATCTCGGAGGCTAAAATTGTTGTTAAGGCAATGCCTAGAGGTTACACTACCTTCACCTGCCCAGTTCCATTTTTAACCGAGGGATAATACAAGTGTGAAATTGACGAGTAATGGTAAGGGTATGAGATTTAATTTCCATATACAATCATTTTGATTGTTCCCGATAATTGATTTATTGACTATCGGTTTAGCTTTCTTCTTTCCGTATTGTCAATTTAAGATGATTTTTTTTCTCATTTGAGCATTGATATCCTTTGTTGGAAATAACTAAAACCAAAGCATGATTAGGGGCTAAGCTATGTGGGGTTGCTCCTATCAGGGTATTTTCACATCTACTCTAGATTGGTTTCGGTGGTATGCACGTGGAGATGTGAAATACTTAGATTCTCAGTAAGGTTGGCGTTGTCCGACTTAGATTTCCCAAGAGAGTTCCAGAGTATATGACTCCCTCAAGTATATTTGTAGAGGTATACTTTCGGTTAGGGGGGTGTACCCTCCTAGTCATTGTTGGAAAATTCCTTTCCTTTTTGTTGGTTCAAATCATTGAATTGTTTCCTTAATCGCATCGAGAAGTGACTGGAACTCTTCTCGATTTTTAATTATTCATGTCCGTTCTTTAAGATTAGATTTTGATCTTGTTTATGCCCATTTTTCCAAGTTTGGGTTTTTTCTAATTTGCTTCCATTTGATCATCTGTGGAATTTGTTCTTGTGAGGAAAAACCCATTCCATGATTAGCGGCGTGGTCCCACAGAATTCTTATGTGTTCATCTTATTACTTGAGTTTTCTCACGTTGGTTTTCCAGACTGATACGGGTGTTATTTTATTACAATTCTCGAGTCAGACCGAGTATTTTCAGGTTGTCGTTGGTGGGACATGAAGCTCATGGAGCACATGGAGTAGAGCTGGATGTTCACCTGTCATAGTATTTTATTTTTCATTGTATTGTTATATATACTCATCAGCAATTGTAAGGTCACGAAGTTATGACAGTCCAGGCTGATGAGATTTGTTTTTAACTTTTATATACCATGTATTTTAGAGTGATAACTTTTACTGTCTTTGTTATATTATATGTTGTCATTCCGCTGTGAGATTCTATTTCCCCTATTCTTTTCTATGTTGTTCTTTTTATTTTATCCTAGAAATCTGCCTTTCCAACGACTGGATGTTTGGCATTTGAATATTGTGGATGTACTTGGTGCCGACTTTTGATGGTCGAAATGGCAGGACGTTACAATCGCTGACTGAATTTACACCATTGAGTTACACAACTGAAATAATGAATACTCCAAATGAACTACATGGTTTAATTAATTTATAATCATTGTAAATTAATTAAATTAAATAATATTTTGGAAATAGTAAATGTTAAATTTTATTTGGTGTTTGAATTCCATTAGTATTTAATAAAGTGTGTATAAAATTGATAAACGCGCGTATCGATATATGATATTGATAGAATATTTAAATTAAATTTAAATTAAACAAATGCTAAATGGATATGAAATTTTTTGAGCCTCACTACACCTCATTCTATAGCCAGCTATGCATGGTGAGGCGAAGAGGATTTTGATGAGATTTAATAAGAAATTAAATAGGGTAGGTTTTATAAAGGAGGGTATTGAAAGGTTTCAATATTTCCTTTAAAACATATTATCTCTCATTCATTCATTTAATTCTTTTCTGCTAAATTTTTCTCTTCCTCCTATCATGTCATGGCCGAATTTCCATGATAACCTAAGGAAAAAAGTTCAAATCAAAATCAAATAGAATCAAAAACATGTGTTGGTTCCTGTCTCTTGATTTTTGCAAAAGTCAAAGATTATTTCAATTGAGTTTAGGAGCATTGATTCATCTTTTCAAGGTGTGATTTTTGGCAACATCCCAAGATAACTATCTAATTTAATTTACTTATTATTTTCATGTTTTTGGGTTTCATATGATTTATTTAGTGGTTTTTGGTTTATCTTTCAACAAATAATTTGAATCCATTTATGTCCATCTTTGTTGAAAGTGTGTTAATAATGTTGATTTCATTCAGATCTACTTTTGCTCTTCATTTCATTTCAAAATATGTTCATTATTCTTGATATGATTTAGTCCTTTTTTCCCTTTGTTAATTTATTGTTTCCTCTATGTTATTTAGATTTTATGTTATTATCATGAATTTACATATGCCTAGTTTGTCCAATTCCTTTTCTATTGCACTGAAGTTTTGCTAACAAAAATAACAAATTTGTATTTGACATCTATTTTATAATTTTATAATATTTAGTATTTGTACCAAAATTGGGCACAACACTCTTCGGATGTGTTTGAAGAGATAAAATGAAGAAAATAAATATAAAATGAAGCAGATCTAACAAACACACCAATAAACAGATATAAAAAATGCACAGAAACACACGGATTTAGAGTGGTTCGGCGAATTGCCTACGTCCACTATGAAATGACTTATATTTATTGAATTTCACTCATTGATTACAAGAGATTACAGCAGTACAACTGAAGTTTAACAATGATTTCGGTAGAGTGTCAACGTAGGGAAGCCAAAAAGTCCATTTTCTGTAGGTCCAAGGTCGCTATTTATAGGCGTAGGCAGCAAATATCTCGCCTAAATCTCGGAGGACTTCTTCTCTCATGTGGGTGGGCCCATGGGATCGAGTTCAGGTGGTTTTGACTCGATCTGGGAGCGATATGAATGGAATTCGTATCGATCAAGAATTGATCTTTTTTGGTTGAAATTTATTTGGTACATTCTTGACGTTGTAGGCAAGCTCCTGTGAAAATTTGGTGGCATTTGGACTTGTAGATCTCGAGTTATGATCGATGCAAGTTTGGATTTGTATGACATTGCCGTCTTCGTATCGATACTATTTCGCATCGGTCATGCATGGCTCTGTGCGTATCGATGCTTACATGCTACTTCGTATCGATGGTTGGAGGCCGCCTTCGTATCGATGCTTCGTGTTGCTTTCTTCGTATCGATCGGTGGTTGTTGTTGCTCGTATCGATGGTGGGAGATCGATACGAGATGGATGGAGGGAGACCGATACGAAATGGACATTTGTTGATGGATACGAAGTGTTGTTAACATGATGGATACGAAGTAGCTTCATTTTGATGGATATGAAGGAAGTTAGTGGGCGATGGATACAAACTGAATCTCTCTTGGGGAATGGATACGAAATTGGATGGATACGAATAGAGTTGGTTTTTCTCAACCTTGATCGATCAATATCTTGAGCATACAAACTCCAATTGACTTTAAATTTGGAACGTTGGCTTTCATAGCTTTGTTTGTCATGTCATATCAATTGTAGCTCGATCCGGACTCGAGCAAAATTTACCAGTATCCATAGTGAACTTATGTATAACCGATCTCCAGGACAAACTGTCCTTGGTTTCTAGTCATGTTCTTGGTGTCACGGCCTTGCCAAAAGGCGGGATAACATTTAATACACAAAATAAACAAAATGTTTATGTTAATTAGTTAATTTTCACCTTAAAAGTTAATTCATTTTGTTAAATGGTTGATATTTTGAATATGAATGCTTTAAACTAAACAATAAGATTTTGATCTAAAATTTGTGAATGGACTTTTGTGTAAATTCTAAATATTTTGTCTTCTTTCTAACTTTAAAGTTTTACGTGTTTCCTTTCTAAACTAAAAGCTTGATTTAAATGTTAACTATGAATTCTACTATATGTGTGTCTGCGCGCGCGCATGTGTGGTAACATACATGTATTGCTCCAATTTGAAGTCACAAGATGGATCTTGTGTAATAAATTTCATATTTAATATCCAGCATTTCTGTGATTTAAACCTAATTCATTATTGGTAATTTTAGAATTCAAATCATATAAGATTGTTGAATATGTTTTATATATAGACAAACATGCACGCATGCACATCTATACATATTTATTATATATAGATAATTTTAAATTAAAATTTTGGACAACAAATGCATATATAAAGGAGAAATGAGATTGTTGCGGTTTAAATCCTCACATCCACATATGGTAATATTAACTGTATACCTTTTATGTTGCACTTACACTACATACACTAGGGTATGTTCGGATATACTCACAATTTATGCTATATATAAATTGCTGATTAATGATATTCAATAAATCATTTAATTTAATTAAAGAAGGAGAAATGAAAGGTTTCTCTCTCCAATTGGACCAAAATATTCCTTCAATTAATTGCATAAGGTTTAGAGAGAGAAACAAAATATTTTCTTGTCTAAATTAACTTTAACCTATAACTATTACACACATGAGTGTATTTGATACATTTATACATTTAAATTTAATTCAAATTCAAACTCTTTTAAACAAATTAAACAAAATTATATTATTTTTTAAATACTTTTAGATTGGATCTAAAATCCGTTTAGACTTCACAAAGACTCAACAAAGATCTTAAAATGGATTTTTCTTTTTGAAATTCACCAATTTAACTCGCTTCGACTGTCTTGGTTCCTACACTTACACATTCTGCCTTATTATGTCTTGCGAATGCAATGCGTCGAATCATCATAAGGTAGTGCGGTAATACCTTTGTACTTAATTTGAAAAAACCAGGGCAACGAGACTTTCTCTTCCCGTATAGGTACATAATCCTTTGATTAAAAACCCTATTTGATTAAAACTATCGACCATACTCCAAGAGGTTTGGGAAGAACATTTTCTTCCTATAAATCATTCTAAATTATTTTATAAAATATGTAGAAAATACCAATAAGTTTCAAAAATTATTTGCTCTCCAAAATTATTTTGTTTTGGGCAAAAAGATGTTATTTTTAATTCTGTTCTTCAGTTTAAAATCATATCGCATCTTTATAAATTTAAAGAAATTCTTAAGACTCATTTTTATCTATTTTCTCATGCAAATGCTTTTGAAATCAATGCTCATTAGTATATTTGGGTTCATGTGTTTCTAAGCTCAAAACAATGGTTTACCATTCATAACAACATTAAAATTCGTAGATCCATTATAAAAAACAAGTATAATCATCATTCTTAATCAAATGAATTGCTTAAGCTCTAAACCTACACTAGTGTAATATTACTCACCTAAACACAAAGATGAATGTTCCATAAGCTCTTCCTAACTCTTGTCTTCCTAAAGTTGGTTGTTTTCTTCTTGTTCAAATTTTCGACCGAAATAACAATATTGCCACTAATGGTCTTTTTAAGCTTTTTCTTTGTTTTGAAATTAACGAGAGATAATGAACGAAGAAGGAGGAAAAAAGCAATACTGGCACAAAGCCAAGGCTTTAATGGTAGCCCATTAAGGGATAAATATGCCCTTACAACACTTCTATTCATTTAATTCTCATTTTCTACCAAACAAAATTATAATATATTGCTTCAGTTATAATAAACCATTCTTGCAACCCAATTACTTTATTTTAATGTCATCCTATTAATCCTATTAAATTTATATCTTTGGCATGATAAAACATGTATTAAAATATGGATCGTTACAATATTGTACTAAATATGATGGACTGACCTTAGATTCGCCTAAAATATGGACTTTGCGCCTTCTTGTTTAAGTTGAGTGTAGAAACATTCTATTTGATTTTTTGACTAAAAATAAAAACTAAAGTGATGGAAACAATGGAAAAAACTTGTTTTAGCATCCAAATGTCAGATTTTGAGCGTCCGTTTAATGGACACTTTAATGTTAAACAGTAATGAACAGATGCCTAAGAGGTGGACATTTGTTTAACATACATTCACATTTGAACACATGTTGAACAAACTTGCTATTGCATCTACTATTGTGAAAAGTTGATTGATTACGTGTTGTATTTAATAGTTCTTTGTAATATAGATTCTAGACACTAAACTCTATTGGAGATGCTAATATATGCCTCAAGAAATATAATAACTAACTCTTCAAATATCCATGAACAGAGGGAAAAAACAAATAAAGAAAAGGATAACATTAGAAATGTAAGAATAAATATATAAAAACATTTGTTACCATACAACAAATGGGAATTCTAGGGTGGCATTCAAGAACAGAGAAGACGTTAAGATTACATTAACGGTTTAATGAAAAGCGTTTACACTTCCTAAATCCCAACTGTTAGGGAGGAAGTAACTTTTATATCAACATAACTTCAATACATCGGACGTAATTCCAGATAT
Organism: Allium fistulosum; assembly: GCA_030737815.1. NCBI lineage: Eukaryota > Viridiplantae > Streptophyta > Magnoliopsida > Asparagales > Amaryllidaceae > Allium > Allium fistulosum. Next base: position 403,817,351 of record CM060908.1, on the reverse strand, counting down.
ATGTTAAACCGAGAGCTGCAGCTGAAAAGCATATAAAAACAATTCATCTTTTCTCTCTTTTATAACAAAATAAGTAAAAACTAGTTTCATCTCCTGCTTCATCCAACAAAAAACCAATTCAAGGATGGTCCGAAGTGGGAACGATTAGATTCATGGATGCTTGTTTTTTATTGCACACACCTTTTCAACTTGGGAAGAAGATGGAGTTGATGTCTGGTATTCGAACATATATGCTTAATAATTGTTTCATGGAGTACATTGTTCTAGTTTTAATTCACAAAAGGGGTAATCATGTCAGAATATGTACTCATTTTCAAAGGTTGATGATGGTGGAGAGAGTTGGCTAGGATGTTGAAAGGAAAATCTTTATAGATGATGATTTATGCACCCGAGCAAAAAATAGGATATACTATTTCTAATCTTTTCAGATAATGCTTTCCATATAACTGGAAGAAGTTGGATTATCTATTAGAGGGACATCTGGTTAAGTGAACAAGTCTATTCACTGATCAGATTTATTTTACTGTTCTTCTATTTCTATCCTACAACAAAGCTTTGCATTCGGTCAGTCCGGGGAGGAGTGATGAGAGTACTAAAGAAATAATGATGGGACTTGATAATGCTAATTTTAACCAGTTTAACGATGTAACTTTCACTCCAGATGATACGTTACCAACCCAACCTACTCATTCTATTATACACACCCACCCTAGTCAAAAAGCCAAGCGTCATGATGTTAATGAACCTTCCTCTACCTCTACCTCTACCCCTACTCCTGTTCGTACAACCATCGAATGGTGGAGAGAAGTTATGAAACAACTACGTGACCTAAGACAATTATTTAAATAAGACTTAGCTACTGGTGGTGTCTTGTTGTCAGATCTAAAGAAATTGGAGTTGGCTATGTGGATGTTGGAAATCGATAGTCCTGAAACATTTCTTGAGACCGTCTTCTTATTTATCGTAGATTATCATCGTTATTTCTTTTTAAAAAATTTATGATTAGTATCGTAAATTTGAATGCGTGTTTGAATTTGTAGTGGGTGTTAATTTGAATTTTAATTTCTATTATTGTTTATTAAATATTAAATAGGAAATATTTACTAATTAAATTTATTAATTAATAATTACTAAACAATTATTATTGCTAATAAAAAATAAAAACTTTACATTACACAATACTCGCTATTTAATCTCAAACCAAATTTTTATCCACAAACATCATATCTTAACCTTCGACCTATAATCAAACTGTTAAATATTTTAGGAGAAAGTTGAGGGGAATATATGAAATAGACTCTTTATATTATTTAAATCTTTTCTTTTTTTTCTTGCTTGATACAAACACAAAAACGTCACACTTACTTGTACTACTGGCATCACCCAAACAATGGATATGATTTTGCCAACACAACTTTAAAATAAGGGCTATAATTAGTTTCTAGAACTTTCTCCACGTTAGTAAACTTTTCTTTGTTTCTACACAATTCTAAAGACTTATATAGAAAGAGATTTCTAGATAAGACTTCTCTAGAACATATTTCTAGATTTGGGCTTATTATTAAATAATCATGATCAAAAACAAAGATCCAAATCAAGTTAATATTTCAAAAACCCCTTAAACTTGATTTTGCTACTCCAAGCAGACTCCTCAACTTGACAAAATCTTCCTATTTGAGAGGCTTGGTGAAGATATCAATTACTTGATCATGCATCTTCATGTGCTCTTGTTGCAAGTCCTTTTTGGCTACACACTCTCTATGCAGTGATAGCATGTATCAATGTGCTTGCTTCGATCATGGTAGACTGGATTCTTAGCCAAAGTAATTGTTGAGTTATTCTCCATGAAAATCTTGGTCGGCTCCTCTTGTGGAAAATTCATCTCCTTTAACAGGTTCGGTAACTAAATTGCATGGCAAATACATGAAGTAGCAGTTATGCACTGCGCTTTACATGTGGAAAGAGTGACAATCGACTGCTTCTTCGGCATCCATGTGAAGGTTGTGTCTTCTATATAGAACATGAAGCCACTTGTGCTCTTTTGGTCATCCATATCTCCAGTCCAATCAGTTTCAATATATCCAACAAGCTTGTAATTATCAGAAACAAAGTAGTACAAGCGAAAGTTTGTTGTCCCTTTGACATAGTGAAGAATCATCTTTGCTGCCTTCAAATGAGTTATTGTTATATTCTCTATGTATATACTGACAACTCCTACAGCATATAAGATGTCGGGTCTTGTGCACTAAGTATCGCAAACTGCCAACCAAGCTCTTAAAGAGTATTGGGCCCACTTTTTATCCTTCCTCGTGCCTTGACAACTTGATTCCACATTCCATTGGCATTCAGACCGGGTTAGAGTCATCCCTCTTGGACTTCTTCGACACTTCCTTAGTGTAGCCTTCTTGAGTGATTAGGATGCCTTCGTCTTCTTGTTTCACTTCAATGTCGCGGTAGTAAGACATGAGCCCAATATCAGTCATCTCGAACTCCTTTGTCATCTCTTTCTTAAACTCATTAAACATACTTGGATTGGTACCTGTGAAGTTCAAGTTATCTATATACATGCATGCAATCAATGTATCACCATTTTGGATTTTGATATAGCGTACATGCTCATACGGACACTTCATGAAGTTTCTCTCTTGGAAGTACTTATCAATTTGAGCATCGCAAGCTCTTGAGGCTTGTTTTAACCTATAAAGTGCCTTCTTTAGCTTCACGACCTTGTCTTCTTCTCTCTTGATTTCTTATACTTGTGGATGCTCGATGTAAACTTCTTCTTCAAGAACTCCATTTAGAAAGGAATATTTCATGTCCATTTGATGTATCTTCCAATTGTTTTGAGCTGCCAAAGAAATTATTAGTCTTGCAGTTTCTAGTGGAGCAAATGGAGCGAATACCTCGTCATTGTCAATACCGACTCTTTAACAGTAGCCTTTTTCCACCAATCTTGCCTTGTATCTTTCAACTTCTCCTTTGGCGTTCTTCTTTGCTTTGTATACCCACTTCACATCGATTGCCTTGTACACTTGTGGATATGAAGCCATCTCTCGTGTGTCGTTCTTATTGATCGCCTTTATCTCTTCATCCATAGCATTTTTTTCAACTATTCTTTTACAAAGCTTCTTGGAAGTTCATGGGCTCACATCCACAAATAGACAAAAAAAGTAAGATTGCCTTGAATTTCGGTTATCTAGCAAATTTTTTGAAGGTTTCTAAAGCGAGGAGCACTTTCACTTGAGCATTTGTCTTCTTGACAACTTGTGTTTGGTGAAGTTGGTGGGGAAGTAGGCTCCTCTCTTGATTGTTTCATACTTGGTTGTTGCATGTCATTTTCTTCAAACTATGGAAAGAACCGGTAGTCTTCGTTATATGGTCTCCGATCTCATTCTCCTTCTTCATCGAATATGACATTTCAACTAATGATTATCGTCCCCTTATCAAGATGTAGAGCTTGTAACCTTTGGAGTTGGTGTCGTAACTAATAAAGATGTACTTCTTAGTTTTGTCATCTAACTTGCTTCGCTCCTCATACTGTACGTGTGTGTGAGCTATGCTTCCAAACACTCTTAGATGGAAATGCTAGGCTTCCTTCCAATCCATGATTCTTGTGGCATTATTTCCCATACACTTCTTGTTGGAGATAGATTTAATAAACAAACCGCACATGCAACTGCTTCCATCCAAAACTCCTTTGGCAGCCTCTTAGCTTTGAGTATGATCCTCGTCATCTCAAGGATTGTCCTATCCTTCCTTTTGGCTACTCTATTTTATGATGGGATTTAGGCACCGTCTGTTGTCGTCGAATTCCTTATCTTCACAATACTTGGAATTCTTTCGATTAAACTCTCCTCCACAATTAGATGTCAGGGCGTTAATTACAAGGTCGCTTTCTTTCTCAACATGGGCCTTAAATTTCTTAAAGTTCTCAAACACCTTCGATTTCTCCTTTAAAAAATACAACCATGTTTTTCTTGAAAAATCATTGATGAAATAAAGGAAATAGTTACACTTACCAAGTGAACTTGGTTTGATCGGATCACACACATCTGTATGTATGAGTTTCATGACTTTCTAGCTCTTGAGTATGACTCCTTTGGAAAGCTCATGTTGAATTACTTTCTAAGTAGACATCCTTCACACACTTATGGCTGATGCAAGGTAATCCTCTTACTATTTTCTTCTTGTAGAGCAACTCTAATCCTCTGAAATTGAGATGCCCAAATCGAAGATGCTAAAGCCAAGAAGCATCTCTGTAGTGCATATTAAGACATTGTGTGACATCATTTTGAGTGTTGAGAATGGACATTTTATATCTTGACATCGACACCTTAGCAATGAAGTTACTTGCATCGTATTTTATATAATGTTATTGTTGTCTTAGGCTTAAGGCATAAGCTACCCGGTTGCCTTTTCCTGGGGTATACTCTATCCCAAAATCATACGATCTAAGGAACTCTAACCATCTCTGTTGCCTTATGTTCAGCTCCTTCTAAGAGAACAAATATCTCAAGGACTTGTGGTCAGTATACAACTCAAACCTCTCTCCCGAGAGATAATGTCTTCAAATCTTCAATGCAAAGACAAGTGCCACTAGCTCCAAATCATGTGTCAGATACTTAACCTCATAGGGCCAAAACTGCCTAGATGCATAAGCAATCACTCTACCTTTCTACATCAGTACTCCGCCTAACCTCAACCTGGACGCATTAGTATGCACAGTCAAACCATCATTACCTTTAGGGATTACTAATAGAAGCATGCTTGTCAATCTGTGTTTTATCTCCTGGAATTCATTCTCAAACTCCTATGCCCAAACAAACTGCTCTCCTTTCCTAGTCAGTCATAAGCGCTGCTATACGGGAGAAATCCTTAATGAATCTCCTGTAATAACCAGTCAATCCTAGAAAATTTTGCACCTCGGCCACAATCTCAGGTCTTTTCCACTTGTTTACTAGTTCCACCTTTTCTGGATCTACAGCTAATCCTTCTTCTGAAATCACATGGCCTAGGAATTTCACTCCTATTCTCCAGAAGTAACGCTTAGAAATTTTTGTCTTCAACTTATGTTGTCTCAACGTCTCCAACACAAGCCTTAGGTGAACTGCGTGCTCCTCCTCATCCTTAAGTACACTAAAATATCATCTATGAACAAAAGCACGTATCTATCCAGCTTTTCTTGGAAGGTCCTATTCGTCAAATCTACAAAGAATGCAGACACATTGGTCAGCCCAAACGGCATAACTAACCACCCATATGAACCATACCAAATTCTAAATGCAGTCAAAGGAATGCTTTTCTTCATAATCCTTAGCTGATGGAACCCCGTGGCTAAGTCCAACTGTGAAAACACTTTAGCTCCACTCAACTGATCAAACAAATCATCAATCCTTGGTAAATGTTATCTATTCTTTACCATCCTCTCATTCAGCTTCCGATAATCTATACATAGTCTCAAAGACCCATGGGACTTCTTAACAAACACTAATGTTGCTCCTCATAATGAAGTACTTGGTCGTACGAAGCTCTTCCCTCTTAACTCTATCAATTGCTTCCACGGCTACTCTATCTCCCTCGGTGGCATTCTACTAGGAGGTCGACTAAATGGTTCAGTCCCTGATTAATGCAGAATTCTACTGCTCTCGGGGGTGACGACCCTAAAACCACTTCAAACATATCCCTGAACTCCTTCAGTGCCCTTACTGTTTCCAGCTCCTCTTCCTTTGAAGCTAACACATATAAAGCACTCCCGTGCACTTTTCCTGATTCTTCTAAAACTGCATACACTCTACTTCTTCCTTCCTGATGACTCAAGAAGATGGTCCTTTCGGCATAATGCATCCTTGCATTATGCTTCCTCAACCAATCCATCCGGAAAATAACTTCGAATCCTATGAAGTTAAATACATGAGGATCACAAGCGAACTTGCACCTATCTAACTCAATATCTAAACCTCTACATCTCAATACAAGAATGGCGTGCCCTTCTATCGGATTTGCTACACATATGAAGTGACTAAATGGGCAACCCTTAACCCAAGTCTATCAATCAAGTCTTTAGCTATAAATGCATGTGTAGCCCTAGTATCAAACAATATTTTAACTAGAATATTAGGGGTCAAAGCCATACCTTCTATGATTTTCCTTTTGGCCTTATCCTTGGCAGACAGTCCTTCTTTTGGTCCCTCCAAAGCATACACATATGCTTTAAGATTTGGATAGTCCTTCTTCAAATGTCCTACTTTTTCACATTTGAAGCACTTCATCTTCCTAGTTTCCATTGGCATAGGGAACTTTAAAACGTAATGCCCATTCTGACCTCAATTAAAGCACATAACCTCCATGTTAGAAAATGCACCACTATCTTCCTCTGCGCTCCTTTCTTGCCTTTCGTATACGAGGTAAGCTTCTTCTTCTACTTTGCCTTGGATCTCACCTCCACCCTCCTGTGCTTCCTGTACATCCCATCATACCTTCTACCCATGACAACTACAAACTCAAAAGGAGATGGTAGATAAGACATCACCTTATAATCAATACATTGCTTCAAGCATCTGATAAACTTCTCATTTTTCTTCATAGGAGTGTTGATAATCTCCCTATGTTAACCCGCATTTTAGCAAGACGGGGCGTAGGCGGATTTAACCCAATAGAATTCACGGTTATCGAGGATGGAATAACATGGATTTTGTTCAAATGGATGGATGGATAATCAACTATGGATAATAACATGAAGCTTGGAATAAACATAGTAGGAAGATAAACGATGCAGGTTTCTTGGAAGGTGGATATTGGCTTGAATAAGCAAGGATCAGCATAAGATGATTTGATATAATATGGATCGGCATGGAGGGTCCGACATAGTTTAACTCTTGGGATAGATAGACGTGCTCTAGTGTATATGTATATGGATGGCATAGCTCGAGTCGGCAGAAAGGCTAGGGGTTGACATGGCATGAAGTAACATGGTTTGGATCAGCATAGTTCCAGGCAAGATGGGTCGGCACTCAAGGGGTCGGCATACCATTTAGGATGGGCAAGGATCGGTATGGCACTCAGGGTATGGAAGGATCGGCATGCATGCTAAAGGGATTGGCAGGGGATGGAAATACAAGAGGGTTCGGTATAGATGAAGGTAGAGCGTTCGGCACGTCTTCGTGGGTTAGTATAGATCGACATTTTCTTGGAGGAAGAGGGATCGGCATTGGTTTTGGTTGAAGAGGGATCGGCATTGTGTTGGTTGAAGAGGGATCGACATTGGTTCGGTTGAAGAGGGACCGGCATTGGTTCGGTTGAAGAGGGATCGGCATGCTTGGATCGGTATGCCTCAAGAAGAGAAGGGGTCGATATTTTTGTGAAGGTAGAGGGATCAGCATGCTTCAGGATGGAAGGATCGGTGTAGTTTGTTGGAGGGCGATGGTTTGGCTTGCTTCAAGGAGGGATTGGCATGCTTCGGGATGGAAGGATCGGGGTAGTCTGTTGGAGGGCGATGGTTCGGCATGCTTCAAGGAGGGATCGACGTTGATTTGGTTGAAGGGATAACGATCGGTGGTATGATGCCGATCATTATTTTGGACGAGTTGGGCTTGACGATCATTATAGTAGGCCCATGTAGGTGAGAAGGCCCTATAGCTGAAGTTTCACCAATAAATACAGTAGGCTTCGTTTCGAAAAAAAGATCTTCATTCTGCTTCTCTTCATCTTCTACCTAGAGGTTACTCTACCATTTTCATTCTGGAATCTTAGATTGTAACTGTAATCAAATTCCAATATAATAAAAAGGATTTTCTGGAGTGGACGTAGGCAGGAGTTAGCCGAACCACTATAAATATTGTCTCTTTTACTTGCTTTCATTTTAATTTGCTTATTCTTCATATAATATTCTCTACATCATATACAATCTATGATCTGTGATAGGATATTGGTGCTTTCACATCTAATTGGGTGTTGGTGGCCAATTTTGACGCCAACATTTTGGTGCTTCCACTGAGAAAGCTTGCACTCAGGGATTTGGAAGTTAGGAACTTGAATTTGAAAGCTTGGGAACTTGGATTTAGGAAGCAATGGCTAGGCAATCAACAAGGAGATAGAGAACAGAGAGGAGCCATCAGGAAGAAAGTCAGGATGCTTCCTCAGGAGCTAATCATACCACAATCTTCATTACCAGAGGCGAGATGGAAACGATGATGGATGCTATGTAGGAAAGAATGCTGAAAAGGCAGGTGAAAATGATGCAGAACCTATTCCGACAGCTTAGACAAGCTGGAGTGAAAAACCAAGGGAAAAGAAGTGAGCAGGATGATGGATGGAGTGCAATCGCCGGAAGCAGCCTCTGGTCAACCAGGAACGATCGGCGAAACCATAGTCGATCATTATATAATGATCGGTGCTGATCGTTCCCCACTCAGGGGCATGGCCCCGGGTCATGTTAACTCAATTCTTGGCTCGATATTGGATGGAGCTATGGATTTTGGCATGGATCAGAACTTGGATGTACGTTTGGAAGCGGATGATCTGGGATTCCCTCGTGGACTCAGGGGTAGGATGAAAATGATGATCGAAGACCATTTATAGATGTTGTAATAGCTGGAAATTGGAACCCAGGACTTGGAGCAGAAATTAGAAGGTTAGATATGGATTGGATCAGCTGGGGGCAAACCCCGACCAAGGAGAATGGATCATCACAGCTCCCCATGGAACTGTGGGCATGGATTTGGATGGCTTTGTTTGGAAAAGGATAGCGGTGATGGAACAGGAGTAGCCATCATCAGCCACAAAACGGAGCTAACCCAGCTTAAGGGCACGGGTCGTCATCTCTTGACGGCATGAACTAAATAATTAATTAACTCTATATTAAAACGGCTAAGTCACTTACACATATACGGAGATCGAGGACGGTCCCTAGGCATGCTCTGAGATTGTGATAAACCACCATAACTAATGAACCTTAAAACACTTGGATCCGCACTACTGCGATAAATAACATAGGTCGTGGTTGTGGCCCCGACCGGAGAGACGGGGCAATAACCACGAGTTACGATTCCTTTCTCCTGAGAGCGACAGGATGGCTTCGAACATGGATAAGTCCTCGACTGGGGATCGAGGTCGGAGTAGGATACCCCATGGATTAAGTCCTCGACCGGAGAGTCGAGGCCGGAGAAGGATACTCATGGATTAAGTCCTCGGCTGGGGATTGAGGCCGGAGTAGGATACCCCACGGATTAAGTCCTCGACCGAAGAGTCGAGGTCGAAGAAGGATAACCACGGATAAGCCCTCGACCGGAGAGTCGAGGCCGGAGTAGGATAAAGTGATCGGGAGAGGTCCCGGATTTGGATATAAACCTGAAGAGGTCCCGAATTTTGATATGGACTCGGAGAGGTCCCGGATTTGGATATGGACCCGAAGAGGTCCCGAATTTGGATTAAATGACCCAGAGAGGTCTTAGGATTTGGATATGGACCCGGAGAGGTCCCATACTTGGATAAAACGATCCGAAGAGATTAAGAATTCGGTTAATAGATTTGGAATGGATTCAGAATTAGATATCGACTCAGAACAGTCATGGATTTCACTAACGATCCGAAGAGATCAAGGAATTGGATTTGCAACGGATTGGATTCTAGATTGAATAATATAACGATCAATGGATTATGGATTTAGGATTTTGGACTTATGGCAATTCAAAACACGCCTTCCTATCACAAGGCATGTTTTAGGGGGCAAAGTGTTAACCTGCCTTTTGGCAAAGCGGTGTGCAGGCGGATTTAACCCAATAGACTTCACGGTTATCGAGGCTGGAATATCATGGATTTGGTTCAAATGGGTGGATGGATTAGCAACTACGGATAATAACATGAAGCCTGGATTAAACATAGTAGGTGTAACAACCCGCACCCCAGTAGGCTTAAATTTTCGATGAATCGAAAATCCAAGTCCACTAAAGCACAAATTGATGGTTTGGTATCCTGCAAATAACAAAGGCAAATCAGAGTATTGTTTATAAAATCTCACGGTGGAATAATGATAAATTATTCAAGATATGGTTACTAACTAGGATTAGGCTACTTTCCCTAACAGTGTTGAACCTAGGAGTGAAACTTGCCTTTTTACTAAATCCCAATAGTTGCTAAACTGTCTTCCTGTGATTTGGGGAAAATAGGAAAAATAGGAATGGGTCAGACATAAAGTATGGTGAATGAGAAATAAAATGAAGCAGAAAGAATAAAACAGTTTAATTCCAACTCTTCCACGGATATCGCAGAGGGTAAATAATATAATATAGTGAATCCTTCTTAGATACAGTTTCTAAGAAGCCAAAGTCCATGGTCACTCTAGGGAAGTTAACCATGCAGTAGTACTAAACGTCAATCGGCCTATCGGACCTACTGTCCTTACCTCCCCACATGCTACAGCATGAAAGTCATGCTCTTCACCCATGCACTATGACTGTCTATCCATGTGCTACAGCGTGAAAGTCATGCTCTCCACCCGTGCACTGTGATTAAATGCCTCTTACGTCTGATCGGCGCCGACTCAAACAACCTCGCAGGACCCCGAAGTTGCGCTCAGGCTCTACCAAACTGGAATCCTATTCTTCTATCTTCCCGGTCACCAACGTGGACTTGCCCCTATCCAAAGTGTCGGTCCTCCGAAAGAGCGCCCGCAGCTGGGTTGACTGCGCAAAATCCTCCAACGATCTGCCTAAATAAGCCTACGTCGGAGCACACTTGTCCTGTTCCGTCCGCGTCGATCTGCCTGAAGAAGCCTACGATTGCGGATGTTATCTATCCTACATACTAGCAACCTATGAATGTTAACAAACATCCTTGTGAACCTACTTGGCCACTCCTAGTACGTACAGCCAAAACTATATTTTGGTCTTAACTGTATGAAACACCTGTCTAAACCTTTACAAGGTCTGCCTACCAAATCGCTTCCAGATTAATTAATTTTACCGTTACAGTTTACATACTGTTTATTTCCATTAATCTACTTTAGGCCATTTTTACATCCGATTTGGTTATTTCACAATTTCCCTTTTTCTTACATAAATGGTGTTTCAATTTCACGTTCATTCAGTCCGTATGGTTTGTCTGTAATTTTTATACCATTTTGTTAACAGATTTATACTAGCCTTTAAGGTCCATTTAATTTACATTTTTTTCCACCCTAATTTACGTTCTCCTTTTAGAGATTTAATCTGTACAAAGTTTTTATCCAATAGCCACAAACTATTTAATTACACAAAATTTCACTTTTTACATTTAAGGTCGCATATGGAATAAACACATGTACCAATTAAAATTCCCAATTTTGTTCCATAACCTAATTATGTAATTATACCAACCAAATTTCCAATTTTATTCGAAGAACATATTCTGAATTTACCCAACTAACCAGTTATGCCATTAAAAATTGAATAACAATTCTAATTCAATTTAATTAAACCAATCTCATTTACGCCATAAAACGTGAATAAGCAATTTATACGTTCCATATTTTAAACCAAACATGAATTAGAATTGAAAAGTGGTAGAAGAAGAAGCTATAATAATTTGCATCAAACCTCAACTATTAACAGAAATTAATTCATATTATCGTGCCAGAAAAGAACTAAAATTAAACTACTTTATTTTTCTATTTCATATTAATTTCCACTCACCTAGCACTTGAGCTTGTATAAATTTGAAAAGCTTTGCTTCTTCTTATCTTCCTTTTTTTAAATTCTTCAGAATTCTTCAAATAACTCGTATATATATATATTTAATTTGATCTAGAAGAGAATTATTTTTTAGTGGAGAAAAGGAGGAAGAAGAATACACACAAATTTTTCTGTAGACTTATGGCGACGGCAGAATAAAAGATTAGGTTTTAGGTTAGTTGGTTTATTTATAGATAGTGTGAGTGCATATAATCCATTATATTTTCCTAGGTTAAATCATGTTCATCCGAACACCTCATGGTTATCCACTTTGGCTCATACACGTCACTAATCAATCCCTTGGTTAATTAGGATATATGTATATATACATATACAATTTAAACTAATCAATCCCTTGGTTAATTTTATTCATTCATAGTTAATTTCCTTAATTGATTGCTTACTAATTTTAACCATTCCCCATTGATTCTTGTCCGTTACAACATTTATTTGTTAACATTTTATCCTCCTTTCTAAATCTTCTATTTATAAACATTAAAGATTTAAACTTCAAGAATATATATTTTATAAACAAATTTAGTTTCCTCATCTTACATGTTTACAATCTACGTTAATTTTCAATTAACGTACATTAGTAAATGTTGTAACGCATGTTAATTACAAATTGTAACGTACATTAATTACTAATAATGTGCATTTATTGTCAATAAATCTTTTTACCATTTATCTCCTTATACATATGTGTATGTATGTATATATGTGTGTGTGTGTGTGTATATATATATTAACACAATACTCTTGTTTCCAATTAATTTCATTAATCAAATTCAAACGTTTAAATGTGCGCATAAACGCGTAAGCTATTGAAATAAATCCAAACTTTGTGTATATAATATGTTTCCCTTTTTAATATATTCTACTGACTCATTGCTGACTGTGTACATATGTAATTTAACATACATCAGCAATCAATCAATCAATTATAATTAATGTAAGTTACCAATTTCATACGTGTAATTGTTCCTGATGCCAAAACTTCAAACGGTCATAACTTCTTCGTTTGAACTCCATTTGAAAAACATTATATATGAAAATTAATCAGAAAATTGCCACGAACACAATGGTATAAGTTTCGTGGTCAAATTCCAATATTTGCAAATGTCCATTTTTCATAGTTGTCTAAGTTTATTAATTATATTTCAATTAATTAATTAGTGTAAAAAATGTGAAGTGTACTTTAATTTACACGTTCCCTTTAAATTTTCTTTTAATAATAACTTCTTCTATTTTAATTTATTTTTAATTATTTTTCCCCTGAAATATCGGGGTGTTACATTCTCTCCCCCCCTAAAGGATTTCGTCTCCGAAATCTCCAAAGATGGAAGAATGTAAATAGCAACCATCATCCAAAATCTACATCCATCTACTCATCATCATCCATTTCTACCATTATCCTTATTTTTACCTAATGCGGTTTATGATTTATGCAAAGTGAAATGCATATGAACTTACCTAATGCGAAAAGGTAATCGGCCTACTGATTTAGTTGACCTCCTGTAATTCAAGTATGCTTATGCCATGCAACCAAATGTATGCAATTATCCTAGTATAATTGATAATTCTATATGTATGTTTCAATCATTCACCCAAATGCACCATCCATATGCAACATCCATTTACACACACACACACACACACACACATACACACACACACAACCATGTGCAAATGCAATAGATAACAAGCACGTGTATGCAGGTGTGTGTACCTAGTTGGCCGATTATCCTAATAAATATATATCTAGTGCATGCAATGCATCCATTTGCAACCATTGGCATCCACTTGCAACCACAAGCAACCATCAAACATAACATGTCCTAATGGCATGTTTATAAACATCCCTACCAACACAAAGTGTCACCAAAAAAGATCTATCGAAGGATCCTAATTAGGAAAAGATCAAAGATAGGATGTTCAAAAGAAAACTTACCAACAAAAGATGTGGATATGAAATCCTAATCCTCTCCTTCGGGGCCACATCCCGAACCAGTAGAGTAACCGGCCGAGCATTATCAATAAGATATATCCTGAAATAAACCTTCCTCCATGGAGGAAGGCCAGTGACCTCCTCAAAAACATCATGGTACAAAGAAACAACTGGAACAGAACTAAGATCATCGGGCGATACGTCTAACGAATAAATGTAGCTAAGCATAACAGACCCTTGCGGATCACATGAAACCTCCAAGGTATGCCCACTGCACGTACCTAACAAGCCTCTTGTCACAATCTAAGATCGCCCCATACGTCGACAACCAGTCCATACCCAAAATATGACCGAAACCAGAGAAACCAAGAACGAATACCTCACAGTCAAACTCTACTCCAAGAATCAAAATTTTCAAACCTCGGAAAGCATCGACAAGTAAGCTGATCCTCCAACTGGGTTTGAGACTACTACTGGATCAGAAATGATGGAAACATCTAAATGAAGTCCCTCAACAAGAGAACTAGAGACAAAGGAATGAGATGCTCCTGAATCAAACAAGGTGTGTACTGAAATATCAGAAATGGAACACAAACCTTCAACCATAACTTTCTCATACCCTTCCATTTATTTTTCAAACTCTACAGTCAACCTTATCCTAGTGGGCTACTTAATCCTATTTATCTAACTCCAAATTTATTTCTTTCCTTTCTAAGTGACTATCAAAACATTTTTACTTCGTCTTTTCAAAAAAGATCATAAATTTCTAAAAGCGAATTAGTCTTTAAAACTATAAAGTCTGCTTCTTCATTTCTTTTACAGTTTAGTTCAACTTCTTATTTTTACCATTTCCATACAACTAGTAAGTCGCCTAAGATTTTAAAATATTCTTATTTTCAAATTTCACAAAGCTAGAAAGTTTTAAAACTGCTAAATTCTCTTTTAAATTTTTAACTTACTAGCATTTACCCGTATATTTCCAAATATTATTTATTTCAAAGAAAATTTCAGAAGTAGTTCTTTATAGACTTTTCAAATTTTCTTCTTCTTTTTACAAAATTTTCATTTTTAAAAGTAAAATACACAATGGATATAAGTGCAACAATGTGTAAAATAAAATGATAAATAATTATTGAAAAAAATAGCTTTCCTCCTGTTTTTGTCAAATTCTTTTAATTTTTCTTTTTAACGAAATTTAAGTGGTTTGTCTGATTATTTTATTGAACTAAAATATCAGACACCCACTGCTTCCACTAAAAGCAAAATACACATTGAGGGTGAATATAACAATGTGCTTAAAAAGTTCTACGATGGTTATCGGAAAATAGCCTATAAAAATTTCTTTTTACACAATTCCCATAAAGTTTATTTGACAAATTTCATATCATTTTCCTTTCTTTTTTAAATATCATATTTCCGCTATTTTTATTTTGAGAAAACACTTCCACTTATTTACCATTTAAATCGAAGTAGATAATAGAAAACCTAATAGCTTAAGCCTACTTTTATGCATCAATACCAAAAATGCACAAATTTCCTTATGGTCGCAAAGCCTTTTCCTCATATTTATTTCCAACCTATCCATCTCCTAAATGTCACACTGGGATAATCTCCTTGATTTACTTTCATGCCTAAAATTCCTCTGCTGCTACTAGCTTATATAAGAACAAACATTAGCATTTCTACAAGGATAACTAGGGAAGGTCCATCCTATCTCCTAAAACTTGTTCTAATTCACTTTCCCATAGATAGGGTAGGCACGAATAAAAGGAATTCCGACATATATAGATAAAACCTTTAAAAAATAGTTTTAACAAAACTTTTATCTATATACATATATATAAATATATACTTTCAAAACTCGTTTTTGAAAACTTTTTGAAAGACTCCTTGAAAAACCATTTTTTTCAAGTACATTCTCTCAATACATGTCTTAATCCTAGGGAATCCTTAACCCTATGCTCCATTTCCTATCTACTCCATATTTTAAAACTTGGTTTGGCATTTATTTCTTCCTTTCAAAAAAAAATTCGAAATCCCAATATTCTTGCCTTTAAAAGTGTTACTTAAAACTTCTTATTAAATCGATAAATACTTGATGGCTTTACCTTACACTCTTACGGTGTTTGAATTTAAATTATCCCCTAAACCTAGATGGGAATACTAACAATTCTAAGTTTAGAATTTAACTTTCTTTTCCTTTTAAAGACCTTTATAAATTTCTAAAAATTGGAACCTTTGATTCAACCTTTTCATTAAGTTTTTCTTTTTCAAAAACTTATTTATTTTCACCAAACCATTTATTCCAAAGACATACCTTATTTGTTTTTAAAATGTTCTTTCATATTTTTCATATTTCAAAAACTGGAGAAGATAAGAACAACGAATATGTCAAGAGTTCCTTGACTTTTTCCTACTACACTTACTAACATTTATTCCAATTACTACACTTTTAATTATACTTAAAGATTTTATACTTTAATATATTGGAACTACTATAAAAACCATTAAAAATCTTCTATGAATCCTTTAAAGGAGGATTTATGTTTGTGTGAGATTACAAGGATTTTTTTCTTCCGCATATTCCTTATGATTTCAGCAAAACATGTTTATTTATAGCTTGGTAGATTCATAGAAAATTATATCATAACTTCTTTCATTCTAATAAATTAAAGTATGCCAAATCCCTACCTATCTACAATACTAATGCAATTACTTAACTAAATTTCAAGTTCTACGTCTCCCTTTTAAAACATGTACTCTATTCCCAATTTCTACCATTTATTTTGTTCACCCATAAAAATAATTTTCATGTAAAAATATTTCCAAGCTATATTGCTCTTTTTATCCCTTTTATAAGAATAGAGTTTTACAAAATTTCCTTTACTGAAATTTCTGGCTTCCAATTAACTTAAATTTAAATTCTTTTTGTTTTATATAGAAACAAGCAAGCTACTTATGCTGTATAATCTTACAAAAAGAATTTTTCTTCAAACAAAAATATTTATCATACAAAAACCATACCACTTTTCCAAAACCCATTGTTTATTTTTTCAAATATATTTCAACTTTTTAATCTCAAAAAGTTTCCTCTTTTATCGGTTATACTTAAAGTGGACCTTTACTTCCTTCCTTGGGAATGTCTTATTCCTAATCTTAAAAATCCTTTTTCTCCCCACCTAAATCCTCTTTCTCTAAGGAATTTTCCTACTTCCATAACATATGGATTCTAATTCTTTTCCAATAAATGGACCTTTTGTACATATTCCATCGGAAATAAAAATGGGGACTGAACATCCTTGGGTTACTGCGACCTAACTAGAACTCAAGTACAAATTTTCTTTCTTTCCATGGACTTTTCATATGTTACTAATCTATAATTGGGATTAATTAGATTTAAGTATATTTATTTTTGCAAATACATTCACTCATACTTCCTAATTTTTAGGATCTGCTAACCTAAGATTTGATACCAAATGTAACAACCCACACCCCAGTAGGCTTAAATTTTCGATGAACCAAAAATCCAAGTCCACTAAAGCACGAATTGCTGGTTTAGTATCCTGCAAATAACAAAGGCAAATCAGAGTAATGTTTATAAAATCTCATGGTGGAATAATGATAAATTATTCAAGATATGGTTACTAACCAGGATTAGGCTACTTTCCCTAACAGTGTTGAACCTAGGAGTGAAACTTGCATTTTTACTAAATCCCAATAGTTGCTAAACTGTCTTCCTTTGATTTGGGGAAAATAGGAAAAATAGGAATGAGTCAGACATAAAGTCTGGTGAATGAGAAATAAAATGAAGCATAAAAAATAAAACAGTTTAATTCCAGGTCTTCCCCGGATATCGCAAAGGGTGAATAATAAAATGCAGTGAATCCTTCTTAGATACAGTTCCTAAGAAGCCAAAGTCCATGGTCACTCTAGAGAAGTCAACCATGTAGTAGTACTAAACGTCAATCGGCCTGTCAGACCTGTTGTCCTTACCTATCCACGTGCTACAGCATGAAATTCATGCTCTTCACCAGTGCATCGTGACTGTCAATCCACGTGCTACAGCGAGAAAGTCATGCTTTTCACCCGTGCACTGTGATTAAATGCCTCTTACGTCTGACCGGCGCCGACTCAAACAACCTCGTAGGACCCCGAAGTTGCGCTTAGGCTCTGCCAAATTGGACTCCTATCCTCCTATCTCCTTGGTCACCAACGTGGACTTGCCCCTATCCAAAGTGTCGGTCCTCCGAGTGCCCACAGCTGGGTCGGCTATGCAAAATCCTCCAACGATCTGCCTAAAGAAGCCTACGTCGGAGCACACTTGTCCTGTTCCATCCGTGTCGATCTACCTGAAGAAGCCTACGATTGCGGATGCTACCTATCCTACGTACTAGCAACCTATGAAAGGTAACAAACATCCTTGCGAACCTACTTGCCCGCTCTTAGTACGTACAACCAAAACTAGTATTTTGGTCTTAACTGCATGAAACACCTATCTAGACCTTACCAAGTGAAACGACCCGAGGCAGTGGCGACCGGTAGGCTTTGCAACCATCCCAGACCCACCGTGGCATACAGTGATACCTCGAAATTGCTTTTACGGCCAGCCTCTCGACTGTAAGCACCTAGCAAACCAACCCCAAAAGGCCTTATACTACCCCCGGGGACATGTAGGGGTAAGAGTCTCCCGTTCGCCACCAAACCGCGAAGCGAGAACCCCCTATCATGCTGTAATGTAGCAATTTCGATCTACAAGGTCTGCCTACCAAATCGCTTCCAGATTAATTAATTTTACCGTTGCAGTTTACATACTATTTATTTCCATTAATCTGCTTTAGGCCATTTTTACATCCGATTTGGTTATTTCACAATTTTCCTTTTTCTTACATAAATGGTGTTTCAATTTCACGTCTGTTTAGTCCGTATGGTTTATTTGTAATTTTTATACCATTTTGTTACAGATTTACACTAGCCTTTAGGGTCCATTTAATTTACATTTTTTCCACCCTAATTTACGTTCTCCTTTAAGAGATTTAATCTGTACAAATTTTTTATCCAATAGCCACAAACCATTTAATTACACAAAAATTTCACTTTTTACGTTTAAGACCGCATATGGAATAAACACATGTACCAATTAAAATTCCCGATTTTGTTCCATAACCATATTCAGAATTATGTAATTATACCAACCAAATTTTCAATTTTATTCAAAAAACATATTCTAAATTTATCCAACTAACCAGTTATGCCATTAAAAATTGAATAACAATTCTAATTCAATTTAATTAAACCAATCTCATTTACGCCATAAAACGTGAATAAGCAAATTATACGTTTCATATTTCAAACCAAACATGAATTAGAATTGAGAAGTGGTAGAAGAAGAAGTTACAATAATTTGCATCAAACCTCAACTATTAACAAAAATTAATTCATATTATCGTGTCAGAAAAGAACTAAAATTAAACTACTTTATTTTTCTATTTCATATTAATTCCCACTCACTTAGCACTTGAGCTTATATAAATTTGAAAAGCTTTTCTTCTTCTTATCTTCCTCTTTTTAAATTTTTTAGAATTGTTCAAATAACTCCAATATATATTTTTAATTTGATTTGGAAGAGAATTATTTATTTAGTGGAGAAAATGAGGAAGAAGAATACTCATAAATTTTTCTGTAGACTTATGGCGACGACTAAATAAATGATTAGGTTTTATGTTAGATAGTTTATTTATAGATAGTGTGAGTGCATATAATCCATTAGATTTTCCTAGGTTAAATCATGTTCATCCGAACACCTCATGGTTACCCACTCTGGCTCATACACATCACTAGATCAATAGAACGCTAGGAAATCAAAAACCACGTCACTCAGTCCAATAAAAAACCGCCACGTCAGAAAATAAATCAACGTTCATTAATTATTCACATTAATTGATTGCATTGCAAAATTTCCATTTTTGTTATTTGTGTGTATACATTAAACTTTTTGAGAGATTATACTCTCCCTCTTAATTGACTTTACAAATTGTTTCCCATTTTATAAATCTCATTAGATCTTTATTTTAAATATTTGCATTTGTTAGCAATCAATCCATCTTAATTTGTCAAATTTACATCCATAATAATTTCCTTTGTTATACATTCTCATTAATGTCAATTATGTCATTAATTCAGCCAATCAATTTATTTTCAATCCTTTTCTATTCATCAATTGGGTATGTTACACATTTATTTACACTTTTGAATGTGTATAATTAATTAGGATATATGTATATATACATATACAATTTAAACCAATCAATCCCATGGTTAATTTTATTTATATATAGTTAATTTCCTTAATTGATTGCTTACTAATTTTAACCATTCCCGATTGATTCTTCTCCGTTACAACATTTTTGTTAACGTTTTATCCTCCTTTCTAAATCTTCTGTTTATAAACATTAAAGATTTAAACTTCAAGAATATATATTTTATAAACAAATTTAGTTTCCTCATCTTACATGTTTACAATCTACGTTAATTTCCAATTAACGTACATTAGTAAATGTTGTAACGCATGTTATTTACAATTGTAACGTACATTAATTACTAATAATGTGCATTTATTGTCAATAAATCTTTTTACCATTTCTCTCCTTATAAATATGTGTGTGTGTGTGTGTCTATATATATATATATATATATGTTTGTACAATACTCTTGTTTCCAATTAATTTTATTAATCAAATTCAAACGTTTAAATGTGCGCATAAATGCGTAAGCTATTGAAATAATTCCAAACTTTGTGCATATAATATATTTCTCTTTTTAATAAATTCTACTGACTCATTGCTGGCTGTGTACATATATAATTTAATATACATCAGCAATCAATCAATCAATTATAATTAATGTAAGTTACCAATTTCATACGTGTAATTGTTTCTGATGCCGAAACTCCAAACGGTCATAACTTCTTCGTTTAAACTCCATTTGGAAAAAATTATATATGAAAATTAATCAGAAAATTGCCACGAACACAATGATATAAGTTTCATGGCCAAATTCCAATATTTGCAAATGTCCATTTTTCACGGTTGTCTAAATTTATTAATAATATTTCCATTAATTAATTAGTGTAAAAAACATGAGGTGTACTTTAATTTACACGTTCCCTTTAAATTTTCTTTTAATAATAACTTCTTCTATTTTAACTCCTTTTTAATTATTTTTCCCTTGAAAAATCGGGGTGTTATAGTAGGTAGATAAACGATGCAGGTGCTTGGAAGGTGGATATTGGCTTAAATAAGGAAGGATCGGCATAAGATGATTTGATATAATATGGATCAGCATGGAGGGTCCGGCATAGTTTAACTCTTGGGATGGATAGACGTGCTCTAGTGTATATGTATATGGATTGGCATAGCTCGAGTCAGCATAAAGGCTAGGGGTTGGTATGGCATGAAGTAACATGGTTTGCATCGGCATAGTTCCAGGCAAGATGGGTCGGGACTGAAGGGGTCGACATACCATTTAGGATGGGCAAGGATCGGTATGGCACTCAGGGTATGGAAGGATCGGCATGCATGCTAAAGGTATTGGCAGGGGATGGAAATAAAAGAGGGTTCGGTATAGAGGAAGGCAGAGCGTTCGACACGTCTTCGTGGATTAGTATGGATCGACATTTTCTTGGAGGAAGAGAGATCGACATTGGTTTTGGTTGAAGAGGGATCAGCATTGGTTCGGTTGAAGAGGGATCGACATTGGTTCGGTTGAAGAGGGATCGACATGCTTGGATCGGTATGCCTCAGGAAGAGAAGGGGTCGGCATTTTCATAAAGGTAGAGTGATCGGCATGCTTCTGGATGGAAGGATCAGTGTAGTTTGTTGGAGGGTGATGGTTCGACATGCTTCAAGGAGGGATTGGCGTTGATTTGGCTGAAGGGATAATGATCGGTGGTATGATGTCGATCGTTATTTTTGGATGAGTTGGGCTTGACGATCGTTGTGGAAGGCCCATGTAGGTGAGAAGGCCCTGTAGCCGAAGTTTCACTTATAAATACAGCAGGCTTGGCTTCGAAAAAAGGATCTTCATTCTGCTTCTCTTCATCTTCTACCTAGAGGATATTCATTCTGGAATCTTGGATTGTAACTGCAATCAAATTTCAATATAATAAAAAAGATTGTTCTAGAGTGGACGTAGGCCGGAGTTAGCCAAACCACTATAAATCTTGTCTCTTTTACTTGCTTTCATTTTAATTTGCTTATTCTTCGTATTATATTCTCTACATCATATACAATCTGTGATCTGTGACTGGATATTGGCGCTTTCACGTATAATTGGGTGTTGGTGGCAATTTTGACGCCAACACCCTACCATACTTAGCCAATGCATTGAACCTCTAGATGTACACCTCCATTGTAAGGTCATCCTACCTCAAGTCAATGAACTCTCTCAACAACACACTGTTGAGACTCCGCTATGAGCTGAACCTCAAACCTTTACTTAAACTATTCCTAAGTGATCTCCTCCTATGGAGTTTCTATAATTACAGTTTTTCACCAATCTTGTGCATCTTCCTGTAACTGCCTTGATGCCAATCTCCTCTTCTGTGCATCATTCAATCTCAGGTCTCCAAATATGTGCTCACAAATTCTCAACCAATTCAACACTTCTGATGCAGGCTCTTTCCCCGTGAACGCCTTTCCTCCTAGATTTTTGTAATCTTTGTTCATCCTAAGGAAATCTTCTCTCACTATTGTGGACCTTGGTTGTATTGCCTCTAGTGCAGCTACCCTCATCATATAAGACATGAGCTCCCTAAACAAGACATTAATAACTATGCTTGCCTCATTTGCTGGTGGTGCAGCTTCATCCCTTACTACTCTTGGGATTCTTTCCTCCCTTCCTCAATCTGTCTGTGTTTCTTCAGTCTCTCTTCTTGCACTCTCCCCTCATATTGTGATTCGTTCGCTTCTCAAATCCATCTTACTTTTCTGTGAAGCAAGTCTTCATCAAAACGAAAAGATAGAAAGTGAAATCACAATAGAAGAATAGATATATCTCTATATGTATCTATATAGCAATATACAAATACGACATATATATTTATATATTAGCGCATCCCTTCCCAGAGTGTTTATTTACATTTTAATTACTTCTTTTACCCGCCGTTCATAGCTTGGTTGGTTTGGGAGATGGGAGATGGGGACCAAAAGAACTGTGTCCGGGCAGGTTCGAATCCCAGCGCCAAACCATCAGTGGGAGTTTCAACGTTACGCATCCGTGTGCGACGAATAAGTAAAAGCGGGGTAGACACACGGCGTGGGGTTTACTTAAGTGAGTATCAATGAATACCATGATCTTAAGGTTCCCCATGATCTCAAAAAAAAATTACTTCTTTTATCTTTTATTTGCTCTATTTTATTCAGGTGTCCGTAACCTATGCTCTGATACCAACTGTAACACCCCCCACTCGAAACCCGAAGATGAACGTCAATGATGTTGCAGTTATCACCAAAATTATCTTCCAGCGACTAAAGTGAGTTCAATATAATATGAATACATAGTAAATCAACAAAGCAGCTAAGTAATTTTTTCCGCTACAAATTCTTTTTACTATTCTTTACAACCCTTCATACTATAATTTCCTATGAAAACGTGCCTACGCAGGGGTCAACATATAATAAGAAAATAACATAATAAAGAGTCAGTTCCACATACAAAGATGTGGCCCGCACTACTTTATATAGCACAAACAAAACCCTTATTAGCTAGAGAGCCTCTTACTCCATCTTCGGTCCTCGTACAATGGCCTTTTATTCTAAACCTACCTAAATCTATAAACTCGACCTACTTGAATGAGTACCTGTAGGTTTATGGGGAAAATAATAATAAAAACACGGGTCAGACATAAAGTCTGGTATGAATAATATTATCCGCAAAACAACATATAGTGAGACCAACCTAGACTGCACAAGTTATGTTTCTCCCTCACTATTAAAATACTTCTGACGCGATTGTTTCTTATTTACGTCCTTAATTAATGCTTCCCTAGGAAGATTTTCTTCGCTATTGCGCACCCTACGCTAACTCCTCACCTCAGTTTAGATTGCTTATAAGTCTAAATATAAAATACTATGCTCCCAGCGAGGGTCCCTATATTCCTTAAAGTATATTTTAAGGTATTTTATACCGCACCCCTCAAAGTTTCATACTTTATTCTTCTTTGGAATTTAGTACTGCGCTCTGCATAGTTTCATATTTCATTCTTCTTTGGAATTTAGTATCGCGCCCTGTACGATTTCATTTTTCATTCTTCTTTGGAATTTAGTACTGCTCCCCGTACAGATTCATATTCGGTTTTTCTTTAGAGTTTAGTAATGCGCCCCGCACAGTTTCATATTTGGTTCTTCTTTAGAGTTTAATACCGCTCCCCGCACTGTTTCATATTTGGTTCTTCTTTGGAGTTTAGTATTGTGCCTCGCACAGATTCACCTTTTCAAGGTGAATCCTAACTTGTTCTTCCCTTTGAGCACTTATATCGTGCCTTTTGTAGTTGATTATTTTGTCTCACTTTCCAAGGTGAAGTCTGCGCCCCGCGCAGGAGAATGTCTACCTTCCCAAGGTATACATCCATTTGCTTTATTGGAACCGCGCCGCAGTCTCCGGAAGTTGAATGCCTCTCCTCACCTTCCTTGGATGTGCTTTCGAGTGAGTGTCCATACCCGACGTCAGTAGCCTTTCCAGTTATGTCCCTTCATTTTAACGCAGGATCCTTCCCCCTAACCTCCGTTTTGACCTGGCCTCTCCTCGAGTCCCATTAACTTATCTTTTATAAGTAATGTATATAATTCTCCAACAGCGCAAAACCCCTTGTTCCCACGTAACATGTTCTACCCATACCCTAACGATTCTAACGACCCTGGTGTCACTTATACACGTGTCGTTATCTCATTGGATCTTATTTCTCTTTATGTTATTTACAGTGTTCATTTCAGCAATTAATTTGGATCTTGTCTCCTCCTTTTTCCCAACCCCTGTTAATACAAAACTTTTCTAAGGATTTTATTCCACTATGTGGCCCCTCATCCCCCTTTCCCACGGTATCCCAAATCCCCGATGCAGCACTTACCCGTTTAACCTTTTAAATTTTCAAGTTATACAACTTCAATAATTTGTATAAAATAGTATAAACCTAGGAAATTCGTCAAACTAAAAACCCACTTCAAAAATCATGTTTTGAGCATTATATAAAATTTCCATTCAATTTCAAATTCACTAAAGTTGGGAAGACTCCTGTAAACATCCCATGTTTACTCATTCCTCTCCAAAACATTCATTAAACTTTTAGATCCTTACATGAAAACCCGTATGAACCCCTTCAAACATAAAACATATAGATCTGAACTAAGCCCATATGTATAAGGGAATCAGTTTAGAAGGGTTAAGTATTACTCACCTAGATCTTTAGGATTTATTGCTTTAGCCCTTTTTTATTACTTCTAGCTTGCATTTTTGTATATTTTTTCTCTATTTGCTTTCTTATGCTTCCACCATTAAAGAGTTTTTCTAGCCTTTTGTTTTAGTTTTGAGTATAATGGAATGAATGAATAGGAACGAGTAACATTTATCATCCCACAATATGTTGGGCCTGGGCCCTATACCCGCTTCTATTAATTCATATCCTTTTACCCCTTTTTATTAACATGTCATTTTTCCTTTAATTAACCTATTTAATTAATCGTTAATTTTTAGGTTGTTACACCTAATGTTCAAGTTTTTCACAATTGTAGCATTTGACACGTGACTTGTCACACCCTTATTTTGAATTTTCTCTTCCATGACCTCTTATTGATCTTTCTTATATTTGGATGTTGTGTCATTGTTGTTGTCATTATTGGGCCGCTAACCTCGTTCGTGTCCATATGCACGACCTGGTCCACGTTCTTGACCACAACCTCGTCTTTGTTGGTTTCGATTGCTTTCTTTTTTTTTTTGAATCAATCCTTGTCTTGAGTACTTGTTTCACGATCTCTTCCTTTTTTATTTCCTTTTCTTTATAAGCTTGCAATGAACCGAGAAGTTCCTCTATTGCCATGGCCTCCAAGTTTTTTTTGTCTCTTCAATGATAGCGACAATATGTTCGAACTTTAGATCTAATGATTTAAGAATCTTCTCCATAATTCCAATATCATCTAACATCTCATTTTTTAAGGTTATTAGTAACCGTTAAAACTCTTGAGAAGTAATCAGAGTTAAACTCACATTCTTTCATATGCAAAGTTTCAAACTCTCATCTTAAAGTTTTAAGACGTACCGTTTTGATTTGATCAGCTCCTTTGTAAGATGTTCGAAGCTTCTCCCATGCTTCTTTGGCTGACTTTGCTCCTGAGACCTTCTTAAAAGTATCATCTAATTCTTGATAAATTAGACACAGATCATTCTTCTTTCTCTTCCTTGATTCTCTCAAACTATCATTATGAGTTTGAGATAGACTACCTTCATTCTTTTGTCCGATGTAGCCTTTCTCGACTGTCTTCCACATGTTGTGTACTCCAAGGAGAGACATCATTCTTAAGCTCCAATTGTCAAAATTGACCTTGATGAGCAATGGGACTAGGAAGGAAACATCATTATTCGCCATCTTTTTAGGAGGATCATCAAGCTCTAATACCACCATGTCGAATATTTTAGGATAAAGATGAAGATAATATATGAAAGACTTTTATTATTAAAAACTCTTCTTTTTTTCTTGCTTGATACAAACACAAAGACTTCACTCTTATTTATACTAGTGACATCATCCAAATAATGGATAGAATTTTGCCAACACAACTTTAATTTAAGGATTATAATTAATTTTTAGAACTTTCTATACATTACTAAACTTATCTTTGTTTCTACATAATTCTAAAGACTTATCTAGAAAGAGCTTTCTAGATCAGACTTCTCTAGAACATACTTATAAGATTTGATTTTGACTTATTACATCGTAAAACAATTATGACCAAAAACAAAAATCCAAAATTAATATTTCAACATCAAAGCGTAAAAAACTTAGCATTTAGGAGGGCCAAAGCGTAAAAAGGACCAAAAAATCCTTTCGAGTAAGCTTAAAAACAATGTATTGCTAAGAACACTCAGTTTTCTTCTTTCTAGTACTACAGAAAAATACAAAGACAGTAAAATTTGTATGCTTTCTAATACCAAAATCATTTTACACGACAATCAACCATAGCGTAAATTTATTTTGCACGACAAACAACCGTCGACCAATGTCCTTTTCCATGTTGATCCACGACTCTTTGCAACCCGCACCAATCTTATTAAAGACCTAGTCACAGGTACATGCATATCATCCTCGCTCTGCTCACTCACAAATCATCGTTTCATAACCAAATCTAGAAAAACTATGTTACAATGCTCTGCCGAAGCGCTGGACTTCAGCAAACTTCCCGAAGCTTGCATCTCGCATGTGTTGTCACTCACATCGCCTAGAGATTCATGTAGATCGTCGGTGGTGTCAACTTCGTTCAAATCAGCTGTCGATTCCGATACGGTTTGGGGGAAATTTCTGCCTTCGGATTATCAGGAAATTCTTAATCGGACGGGTGAGTCTATAGAGTGGTCGTCCAAGCGCGAACTTTATTTTAGGCTCTGTGATCCAATCTTAATTGATGGCGGTAAAATGGTGCGTTCTTGTTCTTTAGTCGGTTCCCTATTTCGATATTTGCGAATTAGTTAGCTGTTAGATTACTGGATTAGTATGCCTAGTACAGATAAGCTTTTACATAGCAGTGATTGTGGTATTTTTATACACACAAACTGTTTATTTTTATGGCGACGATCGATTTGACAGAATTGAAAGCTTGCATCGAAGAACAATAATAAGAATAATAAAGTTACAGTCAACAGGTTTTCTGGATCATCCTGCTAAAACTAACAGTTGGATTGAATTTAAAATCCAATGGCTTAATCAAGTGGGTTCATAGTTTTCTCCAATAAATGTTATTGTTTATTTATGTACTAAGCGGATTTAAACTATGTGAACCAAAATCCAATACTGGATATATTAAGTGATCAAAATCTACACTTTGTGGAATGCGGTAGCCTGTAGAGTAATAATTTGATTGATGGAAATAGTTTTTAGTTCGTAAATTAATTGGAAGTGACAAAAAGGCATTTGGCTAAATTGGAGAAATATGAATGATTCATTTATTATCGTATAACACGGTTTGTTTGACAAAAAACAAAACCTAATTGAGTTTTTAGGCTGTACCACAGGTTCACTTACTCCGTCCTGATAATTACACTTTTTTTATTACTTATGTAAAAAGGAACTTATAAATAAACAGTGATTTCGTACTGAAAGACATGGAAAATGAGAAATTTTGGTTACTGTACGAGAACATGAATCATAAAAGGTTGAAGTCGATTAAAAGGTAATTTTCAAATGTCTGTGAGTTGCCACTTTTCACAATTGCTATCATGTAGAAAACTGACACATAAAGGGGGCTTTTAAGATTTAATTTATTTTTCATGTTTAAACAAATAAACTTTAGAATGCATTGGCTAAAATGAGATGAGCCGTTTCCATTTTGTTTCAATATTCCAACGTTACTGTTTCTGAATTAAATGTTGTATATTTCTTTGATTGCTGTCATGATGGCAGAGCTTCCAATTGCATAAATCAAGCGGAGCAAAGTGCTATATGATTTCATCAAAGCAGCTAAAGATTGTATGGGGAGATACTCCGCGTTACTGGACATGGATCCCTATGTCAGATACAAGGTTTGGATCGATTTGTTCAATTGTTCCATTTTTTGTACATGTTCCACCCTTGTATATTATATTTAAACCTATTTAGATAGGCTCTCTCTATCTTTCATCCAAAATTATTACCCGCTTGAATTCAGAAGGAAATGTCTTAACATTTTCAACTACCAATAGTGTATAAGAAGTGGGAATGTTGGTTGTGGAAACTTGTGTTTTCATAACGCAAAATCCAATCCCGTAAAGTGAGTGAACACTCCTGTTAGTGTAAAGTTTAACTTAAAACTGTTTCATTATTTGAAAATGTTATGCTATCGTACCATTTCTTTAGGAGGATTCCAACTAGGTTACTAGAACAATGATACTATTCTGTCTGTACCCTTTGGTATCCGTACATCTTTCTAGGAGATAATATAGAGTTTGGTTAACACCTTTTTATAAAAGGAATCTGCTCTTGTTACATGCGACCAAATTCATATATGTATAACTCCACCTTTTTATTTTTGCATGATGTGAGACTATTGTTTTCATTTTGTGCATGTTACCCATGTACAATACGGGAGCCCCTTGTTGCATATTACCAAATATGGTACATTTTTAAGTATATATATGGTGGTTTTTACCACACTTAACAGTGATTTTTCTGGGAAGAGCCAAAATTGTTATAAAGATGTATAAACTCTTCCTTATGGACTTCACTATCAGGTTCCCAGAAGTGGCAAGTCTCTTAAACGTATGCTGGCTAGAAGTTCATGGAACAATAGATAGCAAAATGCTAACTCCAAAGACAAAGTACGCAGCGTACTTGGTTTATAAACTAGACGAACCTAATAGAGGGCTTGGTTTTCCTCTACAAGAGGTCTCGGTCAAGGTCGGTGTGCACGAATCAAAGCACAATGTGCGGCTCAATCCAGAGAATCATGGGAACTATGGGCATTGGCTTGGCCATGGAATTTTCCGAGGAAGACTGTTTCATCGCATCAGCAACAGCATTTTAAGTGGGGAAATGGAGACTTCTGCAGACTGTGGAATACCGTGCACGAGGCAAGATGGGTGGCTAGAGATCGAGATGGGCGAGTTTTATAATGACGATTGCGATGAGGGTGAAGTTGATATGTGTTTAATGGAGGTTAAAGGTGGGCACTGGAAATGTGGGTTGTTGGTTCTTGGGATTGAAATAAGGCCCAAAGCATGATTTTATTTCAGCTGCATATGATAAACGTTATAGACATAAGTGCAAGTAAACATTTAGCGTATTTGCAAGTAAATTTGTTGGTGTTCTTCGCTTGTACATGTCAAAGAATTTCGAATTTGTTGTAAAAAGCAAATAAAATATTTGAACCTCTTGTGTGAAAATTGTAGTGCAAAACTTGACAGTTGATGGAAGTAGACTTGTATGATGTGCGTCCGTTTTTGCGTTACTTTATTCTCATCTTGAATGCGAATTGATTCGTGATTCAGTATTTCTCATGTTACATGTTGGCTTGAAATTAACTTTTAGAAACGAAAGCTGGAGTCTCAGACAGCATATGTCAGATGTGCAGAAAGGAAACGAAAAGAGAACTAGTGCGGTCCTTTAAATCAATCTAACTACAGCCCATTACCATTGTAGATACAATTTTGGACCTAACTTCCTTTCTTCTGTCCGTTCAGTACAAATTCATACACATCTCTAGTGGTTAGAATTAAGGGGTAATATTAAGGATTTATCTCCGGTCGTCAATTCAAGACGTAATATGAAGCTGAATATTCAGAATCGAATTCAGAATATTGAATTGGACTTAGCCGCCCATTTATTGAGCATCCAAGCCTTGACGCTCTTTTAATGGACGCCAAAATAACCCCTTTTTTTACCCGGGCCACCCCTCTCTGGCGCCCATTTAATGGGCGCATAGACGGAGCTAAGATTTCATATTGATCCGAGCTAATAAAAAATTTGATATGTCAAAATAAATATTAATACGATAAATAAATAAATATAATAATGAAAATGTAAATCATTTTAACTAGCATTTATGAAAGTATGGATAAATCGATTTAACAATCATAAAACCATGGACATGTAAATTAAACTCGACCGTCAAACAATTACAATTAACATCAAAGGAAAAATTATTACGAACCAATTTGTTCAAAAGTTTAGTAAATTAGGGTTTTATACCGAGAAATGCAATAAACTAAAGTCGTATTTATTGAAAAATAACATATAACTAGCACTATAGCAATTTTAACAATTAAATTTAACTGAGACATTATTCACAAATACTTTGTTTTCTTTTTTAATTTTCTTTTGGGTTGATCTAAAATGAATGGATACTCAATAGGTGGGATGACCAACTTGTTAAATAGTTTAATGGACCAAATTAGCATTGAGTTTGTTATCAGTCTTTTCTTTTGAAATTTATGTTATAAGTCTTTTCATATATTCAAGAATATGAATATGGACCTAGGTTGTAGCCCAAGTATGCGTAGACATACATCCGTCCAGACGTCCATTATTAAATGAGCGTCTGACCACTGGATACTCCAGTCCGCTTAAGGGCTGAATATTCAGTGTCCTGAATATCCAGTCCTTAAGCCATTGGAGATGTCCTTATATATACGAAAAAGAGTATTGTTCAGTTGAAATTGTTAACAGAAATAAACAGTAGATTGTTTGATAATAGAGTATATGCATGGATTGGACGGTCCACTTTAGATTAATTTTGGTATCCGTGAGCTATAGGATTCAACAATTTAGAGTTCTGTGCATTTATAATATTTTGTCCTAAACTATGGACATTTGCATTTATAATATTTTGTCCTAAACTATGAACATTTATATAATGTGACATAAAAAATAAAATGAAAGTAGTCTAAAATGTGACTTTGCGTAAGCCAATGATTGGAGAAGTATTGTCATATTGAATTTGTATCCTTCTCAGAGAGTACAGTGGGCAACATTGTATCATAAAAATATGGGAATATATGATATAGATGTACATATCTAATAGCATCTTCGGTGTCCAGGTTTAATATTAAGATTTTCAGTTCCAGTCGTATATTCAAGACTTAAAATTAAGGTTAATATTCAAAATCCAGTTCAAGATTCTGAACTGGACTTGGACGCTCATTTAATGGGTGCCTAAGCTCTGGCGTCCACTAAATGGACCCAAGCCCCCATTTTTCATGGGGTGTCACGTCTGGTCCCTGGAATTCCCAACCCATTTCAAAGCTGAATATGTAGGGCTATGAATATTCAGCTCTACCTAACAAGCAACAGACCAAGCCAAAAGATGAATTTATTTGTCACGAGAAGAAGATGATAGCAGGATTACAAATTGACTACAAAACAAAATGAAATAATTGACAGCTGCTGAATCAATTCGCAATATTGATGAAGCAGTATTAAAACAGATGTGACTGTAAATACTAAATAGACAGGTTGATAGGAACCAGTTGGAAGACATAGTATCTAGCAGCAAGAGATCAGTTAATGTATAGCAAAATCTGAATATCAGAAATTTCAACATATAAGAAGAGCCAAAACAGCAGTGAAAGAAACAGAAAACCTCAAGCAACAGCAGCGTAATATGCGTACAGAATATTGTTACATAGGTTTTTCTGATTTTTGATGTACTAAAAGTACATAAATGATAATATAAATCATTGTGATACAGCCACATAAAATCATCTGAAGCCTAGCAAACTTTGTGGAATTTACTCACTCCCATGAAGCAAGACAATGAAACAAAAAGAACGGATCTTTGGAAGAAAGCCGAAAGTGGATCAGAAATTGCATTTAATCTTCTTTAAATGTGCTTAATCTGTTACCGATGTTAGTGTTCTTGGCTATTTTATTGCTTACAAATTCAGGCTTTGCATTCAAGGTAAGACCTGATTTTAGGAACTACATCTCCCAACTATGAGTTAACGTTTTTAGTCTAGTTATGTAAGATATACACTCTATCAGAAAATAGATAGTTGAACAAATGATTATTATCACAAATTTGATAGCAACCACACAAAACGCTGAGTTAGAACAAAAATCAATTCGTCTTAAAAGATTATATAATAACCAAAGAAATCTATAAAAATGAAAATATCCACTCAAATTATAGGAAGACAGGATGATTCAATTTTATTTATTTATTTATTTATTATTATTATTTTTGTTAAAGTTTAAAAAATCTAAAAAGAAAATAATAAAAATGCCACAGTAACACAAAAAGAAAAGAAAAACCAAATACGGACAAAATTGTGAAAATGAGGAAAATCTTAGGTCCCGTTTGGCTTGTCGTTTTTAGTTTTGTATTTTCGTCTATACAAAAACGCGTCCGTTGTATGTATAGTTGAAAAACAAACAATTTTGAAAAATGAAATTAACATATAAAATAGAAAATAAGTTTATTTTATTTTTCGTGTTTCGAGAGATAACAAAAGCACGGAGAACAATCGAACTCTTTCGTTATCCGTCCGTTGGTCGTCCCAACGGCTAAGAATTATAAATCTTCTTCTCTTATTTCTTGTTATTTCTTAGTGCAAATTGAAAACACAAAACTCAAAATACAAAATGAAACCAAACGGACCCTTAATCTCCAAGAAAGCCTTTTTGATAAAATTGAAAAGAGTTTGCTTAGGAAAAAAATAAAATTATCTGTTTTCTTTGCATAATAATCAACAAATATTCGGAAATAGTTTTGCTTTCAAAGAGGATCAAATGTTTCTAAAATAAAAGTAAAAGCAAAAATAGTATCATATTTCAAAAAATGAAATGTAGCTTTTTCGAATGTTCAAAAAAATTTGTATGTAGCAAATTTCAATATGCTTTACCACTCTTTGTTAAAAAAATCAAGGTATTTCAAAAAGTTCGAAGTATAAATTTTGATTCTAGTGTTTAAAATTAAGAGTTATTAGAAAAGGTATTGCTATAAGAATCATTTTTCGT
The DNA here is from genome assembly GCA_030737815.1 of Allium fistulosum. Taxonomy (NCBI): domain Eukaryota; kingdom Viridiplantae; phylum Streptophyta; class Magnoliopsida; order Asparagales; family Amaryllidaceae; genus Allium; species Allium fistulosum. The sequence continues at coordinate 403,784,008 of CM060908.1, read as the reverse complement.
CAACAGTACAGAGAAGGCTGCAAGAAATTCATTTTAGAAAATGAATGAATTTTAAAATGATTGGGATAACATTTTAACCTTTTTTATCGCATTCGGCTAGGTAACTAGAGAAATATTATTAGCTGATTCCATTCTTGTAACAATGATGCTATTTGGCTAAATAAATAGATGATACCATTAGCGAACTTTAATTAAACTAGCTCTCTCTAAATCATCAAAAATTTACTTAAATTTATGGATATAGTCAAAATCATAATTATAAATGAACCAAATGGTAGAACTCATGCCCACATCCGTATATGTTTATTATTATTATTATTATTATTATTATTATTATTATTATTTTGAGACCTACAGAAGCAAGTTTTGCTTGTAAACTCCAAGGAAGTTTGCATCAAACCCACAACACATTTTTCAGGTAAACCACAAGAATATATTGTTGGTGATATGTTTATTATTCTACATAATATAAATTAAAGAATTACGATTTTCCTGGTTGAATTGCTTTATTCAGGTGATTGTAAAGGAGTTGATGTTGTTATTAATTTTTAAACCGTTACTCAAGTTCCATAATATATATTTAATAAAAGTGAGTCTAATGTATACATAACATTATAGATGATGAGTGTAAATGGTGCAAAAGCTAATGCATAAGCGGAAGAAAGCGAAGGATAAATGTAACGTCCATCTTACTTTGCCGAATAGGAAACATGGCCTATTGAGAAGAAAAATAAAATTATAGATCATAATTTTAAACAAAAATAGTTGCAAAATAATTTCTATTGCAGTTTCTGCTTTTTAAACATCCGCACGATATGTACACATAAAAACTAAAATTCGGTCTTCAACGATGGGAATAGTCTTCATCTTAAAGATAAATAAATAAATAAATTCAAATATCTAAAAATCCAAAAATCTACAATGCTCAGATGTATAAAGTCTAATGAACCATCAAGCTATATCCATCAACAAAATCTTGCTATGTGATGATATAAAACGACAATTAAACTTGAGCATCAAGTTGGAAGTTGACTAATGGTTAACTATAAATTTAATCTACATCATCAAGTTAAATCGGTAATATTAAATGGTAAATATAACCAGAGCCGGCCTGGGGGGAAGCCCACCAAGCCCATGGGCTGGGGCAACCCCCCACGTCTAGGGCAAAAAAAAATTATCGTTCTCTAAAACTCCTTCTCTATTTCCAGTTTTCCACCGCGACAAATTCAGAATCAGGGTTTTGCCGCTTGCTTCGATGAATACGATCCATTTCAAATTTTATCGATTTCCACTCTAATCTTCGATTTTTCATTTGCGGTTGCAGTTTGCTGCTCGCTTGCTTGGCTGCTCCCTTCATCTTCCTGGATCAGTAAGTTCTTTGCTCTGTTGTCATTCTTACTTCCAGACTTCCAGTAACTAAGAATCTAAGTCTTATATTATAAAGGGTGAATGGGTTATGTCATTTAGGACTTAGGAGTTGGCTGTCTGTCTTTGTTTTCGCAATTTTATTTTGCCTGCTTTATGTCTTTAGTCTGTTAACATTTGATAGTTCCGTTTTAACATTTGATAACTTTAGTTCCAGTAACTTAACTTCTCTCTTAAGCTGGAATTATCTTTGCAATAATTTTGTCCACCTAAAGTTATGTTTTTTAATCAATTTCAAGCTTGTTTATTAATTTATATGTTAATTAGTTTAGTTGTTAATATTGTTAGATAGTGGATAATATGACAAAAGAGGAAGACGATAAGGAACGAGTCAGAAATAGAAAGCAAAACTCCGGAGCTTACAATAGAAGGGTAAAACAACGTCAAGATGCAATATCTACATCGTTAGTGGGCTCAATTTCTAAACTATTCAATGCAAAAGCACAACAATCAACTGGTTCAAGTCAAATTAAAGAAGCAAGCGGAACTATTGATGAAAATGTTGATAATCATGTTGATGTAGATGTGGATTTGGGCAACAACATTGATGTAGATGAAGTAAGTAACGAAAAGGAAGAAAGTGTGCTTGATTTGAACAAAGACGTTGACGTTGATCGTGATCCGGGTTTATGGGGGCTCATAAGTGATACTAAAAGAATAATAATTGTTCAAATGGGCCCAATCAAATTTTTTTAAAAAAATGACAAGTTTCCAAGCGTAATAAAGTTTGAGAAAAGTAGAAGTTTCTCATCCAAGCATTGTATTCGTCGTTTTTCAAATGGTGAAGAACATGAAAGGAAGTGGCTAATATATTCAAATGAATTGAACAAAGTATTTTGTTTTTGTTGCAAGTTATTCAAAAATAAACTAATGGTAAGCAAATTATCGGAAAATGGTATAGATGATTGGCATAATCTTCCACACAAACTTAGAGAGCATGAAACTAATCCGGAACATTGTGAAAATGTTGTGAAATGGGTTGATTTGCAAAAGGGGCTAAAACTAAAAGCAACCGTGGATAAAAAAATGGAAGCTCAAATTGAAAAGGAGAAAATCCGTTGGAAGATGATATTAATTCGAATTATTGAAGTTGTGAAAACACTTTGTAAGAATAGTTTGCCATTTCGTGGAAGCAATGAGAAGATATATGAGAAGAATAACAGACTTTTTTGCCAACTTATTGAGTTCCTTGCTAAATTTGATCTAATTATGCAAGATCATCTTCGACGTGTGGTAGATAAAGAAATTCAACATCATTATCTTAGTCATAAGATTCAAAATGAGATAATACTTCTATTATCAAATGAGATCAAAGTGAAAATAATAACCAAGATCTTAAAAGCAAAATACTTTTCAGTTATTCTTGATTGCACACCGGACTTAAGTCATGAAGAAAAAATGTCACTCATTATAAGATGTGTAGATATTGAAGATATTAATGAGGTGAAGGTGGAAGAGTTTTTTTATCGGATTTATAGTGGTTGATGATACTTCGGGGCTTGGCCTTTTCAAACAACTTGAAAATGTTTTACATGAAATTAAACTTAACATTGATGACGTAAGAGGCCAAGGTTATGACAATGGATCTAATATGAAAGGTAAACATCAAGGTGTACAAAAAAGACATGTTGATATAAATCCTCGAGCATTTTATATGTCATGCGGTTGTCATAGTTTAAACCTTGCATTATGTGATATGGCTAAATCTTGTGTTAAAGCAAGAAATTTTTTTGCATTCGTACAAAAAATTTATACATTATTTTCGAGATCTACTCATCGATGGGATGTTTTAAAAAAATATGTGAAAGGTTTAGCACCAAAAACGTTATCGACTACTCGATGGGAAAGTCATGTTGAAAGTGCAAGAGCTATTAGATTTCAATCGTCAATGCTAAGAGATGCTTTAGTTGAAATTGGTAATAGTTCTAAAGAGGATATGGTGATGGCGGAAGCTAAAGGCCTATGTGTTAATGTTTTAGAGAATTTTGAGTTCTTGATAAGTCTTTGTATTTGGTACAAGTTATTAAATAAAGTGAATCAAGTAAGCAAAGCACTTCAACATGAAGATATGAATTTAGAAGATGCAATTACAAGATTAAAAGAACTTATTGAATTCTTCCAAAATTTTAGAGAACATGGGTTTGAAGAAATGGTGAAAGAGGCTAATGAACTTGCTATGGATGTTGGTATTGAACCAAAATTTGAGGTGAAAAGAGTTGCTCGTAGAAAAAAACATTTTGATGAGGATATTGCAACTAGTAATGAAGAAAGTCAATCACCAAAAGAGATTTTTAGAGTCACATACTTCATTCATATCATCGATCAAGCTTTAACATCATTCAAAGATCGATTCGAACAAATTGAACTTTATGACAACATCTTTGGATTTTTGTTAAATGCAAAGTTTGTAAATCTTGGCAAAGAGGAGTTAATGGAGCATTGCATTCATTTGGAAAGCTACTTGAAATACAATGAACAATATGATATATATGGAAAAGATTTATTTCAAGATCTTAGAGCTTTGCAAACTATGTTACCAAAGGGAATAACCAAATCAATTGACATTCTTGATTTTATAAGATCTTATGTAGAAGATGGTGGTTTCAATGTGCATGGGTTGCTTATCGGATTTTGTTAACTATTCCGGCTACAGTTGCTTCCGCGGAGAGAAGTTTTTCGAAGTTGATATTGATTAAAAATTATCTTCGATCTACTATGTCACAAGAAAGATTGAACGGACTTGCAATGATATCAATTGAAAGTGCATTTTTGGATAAACTTAATTATGACAATTTGATTGAAGAATTTGCTACAAAAAATGCAAGAAGAAGCATTTTTCTTTGAACTACTTGAATATTGTAGCCTACTTCATGTAGTGTCTTTTGAATGCAAAGTGACCGTTTTGTATGTTATGGTCTTTGGGCAATGAATATATATGAATTATTATTGCATTTTGTTTGATATTTTTATTTAATGCAGGTTTGTTGTTTGATTTATTTAATTTATGTATCGTTTATATGTATGAAAACGTATGGATATGTATATAGGAATGGGCAACAAAATTCAAGGGTGGCTTGGGCAACGGATTCTTTGGGCCGGCACTGAATATAATATAGCAAGATTATAGAGGACATTATTACCGACACTCCACTTTTGATTATGACCGGTCACTGTTTCTAAACATTTTTATTCTGAAGGGTACAAAAAATGTTACCTCCTCTTAAAATAATATTGTAAATTCTCCAATTTACCCTTTTAACTTTTTACCCTAATTTCTTTATTTTCCACTAATCTCCTTTATTAACCTGTAATCTATCGTTAATCAATGGAAAAAGTAAATCCATCTGATGATGAAATTTCAAAAGAGAGAGAGAGACAAGATTAATTTTTACCAAGAATCCATACGTAACATTGAGTTTGTGCACAAAAACAACCGGGTAATTTTTTTTTTAAAATTCTAGAGTTGTGTTGTCGACAGTTGAATACAGAATGGCGGAACCAAGATTCGTACTATACTTCAGAACACTCCACCGGAACTACAAATTTAAAACGACTGAACACAATCGTTCTCATATATGTAGTTCGGTAAGAACCTGCCGACTTTTTGTACTAATTTCGGCCATGCACCCCCGAATTTGTATTTAAAATATTTTTTCAAATTACTTTGAACTCACTTTTTCCTTAGATTTCCAAGAACGAGTGTGAGAAAGAAACAAGTGAAGGGCATAATTGCAATGAATTTGAGGATGTTGATGTTAATGATGATCAAAATATGGAAGTAAACATGTCGCCTTCGGTTTACCTTAATTTACCTTCTCATTTCACTACGGATATATGGTACGATCAATTAATTCAATTCTATCTGCATAGTTGATTTTTGTTTTGAATTATTTTGTTTATATATGTTTTAGGTTTTTGAGTCTAATGAAAATATTCGAGATTGGTGCATGGCTCGTGGACTTAGCGTAAATTGTATTGTTGTGACAAAATGAACGGGAATGAGAAATGTACAAGCTAATGGAATAGGATCATGGATAGTTCTCGTTTGTGAAAGAAGCGGGCAATATATTAATTACTGGGCAAAGAATTATGTACTAGAAAACCATCAGAAACAAAGAAGAACAGGAAGTAGAAAATGTGGTTGTCCATTTGTGTTAAGTGCACGATGTCAAAATGATGAAACATGGATACTGAATGTAAAGAATAGACGTCACAATTACATGCTTCCTAATGTATTAATCGGACATCCGTTTGTGGCGAGGCTAAAAATCATAAAGTTAAGACCATTAAAACAATGACCAATAGTGGAGCTAGGCCTCACAATATTTTATTCGCTATAAAAATCGATAACCTAGAGAACCAATCAAGCATAAGAAATGTTTACAATACAAAAGTGAAACTTAAATTACTAAATATGGAAGGTGGATTGTGTTGGGGAAAATCCCTTCAAATGATCAGTCTAAGGAAATAAAAAACCCAACGCAGCGGAAAACAACTGGATCGTGATTGTAGTGAGACGAAACAAACAAAGATAAACACCAGAACAGATAGTCACGGATCTATGCAATGCAGAAAAATAAATAACACCAGTATTTATAGTGGTTCCTGTACGTCCACTTGGGGAGAGAAGATTTTATTAATCACTGAAAGATTAGAGTTACAAGATTGATCACTTTTGGAGGCTATACATAAGAAGAATTAGCAATACAGACAAAATTCTACAGAGTTTCAACTCTCTATGATGGCTCCCATTGTTGTCCAGAAGGTCCACTATTTATAGAGTGAAGAAATGAGGAAGGGTAGCTGCCATATAGCAGCTTGAGGTTTTGGTTTAGAAAATACCAAAATCTGGTCCGGCACACATTTGGTCCGGTATGCACACATCTGGTTCGGCATCACTTTGGTTCGGTGTCCATCTGGTTCGCCATTTGCATCTGGTCCGGCTCTCAATGCCCGAATAAGAAAACTGGACCGGCACTCATCTAGAGCGGCACTACTTGGTTCGGCACACAACATTTGGATCGGCATCAGCACTTTAGTTTGGACCGACATGCCCAAATACCGAATGAGATATTTCGTTCGGCATCACATGGAGCGGCACTACTTGGTTCGGCATGCATCTGGTCCGGTATGCACACGTCTGGTTTGGTTACGTTTTGGAGCGGCATCAACATACCAACCGAAATATTTGGTTTGGTTATTCACTTCAACACCGCTCCACAAATTCATCTTCATCGCTTCAGACTTTCCCTTTTCTCCAAATCGGCTTCTACTGCATGTCAAGAACACCCCTCTTCGCCGAACAGCATCTCCTGAACGAGCTCACCACTGGACGAGAAATCTCGTCCGATCCTCCTCCATCGCTCGAGATTTGGAGCGGGATCTGCCTCTTCACGCAGCTCTGCAACCTTCTTCCTCCACTTCTTTTCTACGGTTTAGGGTTAGGGCTTCTCATGGCTTCATCTTCCTCCTCTCATTGAATCGGGTAGCAAATCTAACAATCTCCATCTTGATACCGAATTCCATATAAGCCTTCCAACTCCATCTACACCTTCATGCTCCAAGCAACGGACACTTACCAATGAACTTCGGCAATGCCATCACCCATTACACTCTTGTCAACGAACTCCGGCAAGGCCACCGCCCGTCAATAAAGTGTTCGAAGTACCCAGTCCTTGTAGAACTTATCAATCTCCACCATGAAAACAAACGTCTCCATGAACCATCTCAACCCTCACCCCGTGCCACCCCGTGCCACCTAGCACTTCATTAAGCGAATCAAGTCCGAGCAATGCTCGAACTTAGCAACATGCAACGACTTGGAAAACATGTCTACCGCATTCTCCTTTGTGTGAACTTTCTGAAGACGAACTAGCTTCTCTTCACTCATCGAGACAAGGAATGACTCTCTCACCTCAATATGCTTCGTCCTCGAGCTGAATGCCAGATTTTCAGCTAAGTGAATTACACTCTGACTGTCATAGTACACATCCACGCCTTCATGTACGAAACCCAAATCACACAACAATCGCCTCAAATAAAGCGCTTCCTTAGCTGCTTCAACCGCAGCTATGAGCTCTGCCTCTATAGTGGACAAGCCACGATCGTCTGCAACCTCGCTCTCCAACTGATCGTTGTCCCACCAATGGTGAACATATATCCGAAGGTTGACTTTCTTCGATCTCTATCACTGGCATAGTCGGAATCACAAAATCCAACCAAGCTGAAATCTCTTCCTCTGCCGCCAAAGACAAGTCCATGACTTGGAGTTACTCTAAGGTATCTGAAGATACACTTTACTGCTTCCCAATGCGTCTTTCCTGAATTTTCCATGAACCTACTCACCAATCCAACAGCCTATGCAATGTCAGGCCTAGTGAATACCATGGCATACATCAAGCTACCAAATACACTTGCATATGGGACCTTCATCATATAAACCTTGTCTTTTTCCAAGATCGGAGAGCCTTTACTAGAAAGCTGTATGTGCAAAGGCATGGATGTGCTGGTTGCCTTTGCCCCTTCCATGCTAAACCGATCAAGCACCTTTCGAATGTACTCCTTTTGAGTGAGGCTCAAAAGTCATAGCTTTCTATCCCTTTGGATTTCCATACCCAAAATTTTCTTTGCTTCTCCAAGGTCCTTCATTTCGAATTCCGCTTTTAGCTTTCGCTTTAAACTATCGATTTCAGCCTTATCCTTGAAAGCAATCAACATATCATCCACGTACAAGAGTAGGTACACTCATCTACCATTCTTTAAATGCTTGAAGTACACAGAAGCATCTTTGATGCTACGATTAAAACCAAGTGAAAGCATAAAAGAGTTAAACCTCATGTACCATTGTCTAGGCAACTGCTTAAGTCCATACAATGACTTCTTCAATTTGCAAGCCCAATTTTCTTTCCCATCTATAATAAATCCTTCTAGCTTCTTCATGTAGATGGCCTCATCCAAGTCTTCGTGCAAGAAAGTAATTTTCACGTCCAGTTGCTCCAGCTCCAAGTCATGAGCTATGACGATAGCGAGCAAAATGTGGATGGACGTATGCCTCACTACTGGAGAGAATATCTCATCATACTCCAATCCCTTTCTTTGTGAAAACCCTTTAGCAACTAATCTAGCCTTGTATCTCCCATCATCCTTCACCTTGAACACCCACTTGCAACCTATGGCTCGACTTCCTTGAGTAGGTGGTACCAAATTCCAAGTCTTGTTCTTCTTCAACGACTCTAACTCCTCTTCCATAGCTCACATCCACTTCGAACTGTCACATGACTTCAAAGCTTCATCAAGGTCAAGCGGCTCCTCATGAACCACATGTAAGGCATAGTCAAACTGATCACCAAGACTAAGGTTCGCAAATTGCCAATCACCATATCTTTCGGTTGGCCTAATAGTCCTACAACTAACCCGGGTAGGTACTGCTTCCGGAACGTACATGTGGACTATCCTGTGATGTTCCATCAACAGCGTTTTCCTCGACAGCATCCATAAAACTCTATTATTTGGCTGGAACATGGGAACTTCTTCCATCTCCTTAGGCCTATCAGAATCTTCTGATGTGGTAGGTAGCTTCTCCTTCGGATTGAACATAGCAGACTCATCAAAAGTAACATGTCTGGAATGAAAAATCTTCCAATCAATAGGGTTCCAAATTCGATACCCTTTGGTACCATCGGTGTATCCCATTAGTATGCCCTTGTATGCTCTAGTCTCCAACTTGTCATCACATGTATGGTGAACGTACGCAGGACAACCAAAAATTCAGAAGTAACCAAGATACACTGCTTTACCTCTCCACTTCTCCTTTGGAATCTTCCCATATATGGCTGAGCACAAAATTCGATTTATGATATGCGCTGCAGTTGATAATACCTCAGCCTAAAAGCTTCTAGACAAGCCTACCATCAATCTCAAGCAACGAGCCTTCTCCAGTAGAGTCATGTTCATCCTTTCTGCAACCCCATTGGATTGCGGATCTCTGGGTGTAGTGAAATATCTCTGAATGCCATGTTGTCTACAGAAATCGAGGAACTCCCTAGAGACAAATTCACCGCTATTATCAGATCTCAGCACCTTCAACCTAGAACCAGACTGGTTCTCAACAAGCACTTTCCAGTCTTTGAACTTCTCAAAACTCTCTGATTTGGCCTTCATCACATACACTCATACTTTCCGAGAAAAGTCATCAATAAAAGAGATAAAATACTTTGCTCCTCCAAGAGGAGTAGTAGCAACCGGTCCCCAAACATCTGTATGCACGTACTCAAGTACTCGCCTCGATCTTTGGAGTCTAATCCCAAAAGATACTTTAGTTTGCTTGCCTAACACACACTCCTGGCAAAAGTCCATCTTGTCGAAGCTTCCTCCTTTGATCATCTTTTATCTTCGAAGCAACTCTAAGCCCTTCTTTGAATATGACATAACCTGAGATACCAAAGTCTTGTGGCATCCAAAGCACGAGAACTGTCTACTCCAACACACGACTCTCCAAGAACTGTGGTTCATTTCAGCAAATACAAATTTCGGAACACATATCCTTTCATAGGAACTAGTGCACCTCTCAAAACCTTTAGACTATCTTTCTAGATAGTTACCTTGCATCCCAAAGATGCCAATTGCCCTAAAGAAATTAAGAACTTTCGAAGACCTGGAACATACCAGACACCTGTCAAAGTGCGTATCACTCCGTCAAACATCTTGATTCTCACTGTACCTTCACTCCATCAAACATCATTACCCATAAGAATAGAGCTTCCCTCTCATCCAACGAAAGAACTAAAGTAATCCTTATTAGGCGTCATATAGAAAGATGCCCCCGAGTCCAGCACCCAATGGTCTGAGACATCCGAAACTACTGTAGACAACACATCGTCAGATACAGACTTCTCCACCGCAAATGATGAAGATCCGTCTTCTTCCTTCTTTTTCAAATCTGGACAATCCTTTTTCCAATGATCAGGTTTCTTACAGATAAAGCACTTCCCGTCCTTAGACTTTCATGTCCTGCCATTACCGGGCTTCCTGGGCTTGGAACGCCCTCTAGAGTGCCAATTCTTCTTACCTTCTCTTCCTCTTTCAACAAACAGGTCATGACTACTACTTCCACTTCTACTTCCTTTACTTATCTCCTTCATCTGATCTCTTAAGCCCTCAGATAGAAGGCCTGATTTCACATCTTCCACTGTCAATGTGTCTCTAGCGAAGATAAGGCTGTTAGCAAAACCTGTGTATCGCTCTGGAAGAGAACACAAAAGAATCATTGCCATTTTCTCGTCATCCATCTTCAAGTCAACAGTCTTCATCTTCATCACGAGATCATCAAAGAAATTAAGATGTTCCTTCACTGAAGTACCCTCTCTCATCCGCATGGTGAAAATTGTCTTCAGTAATATCAGACGGTTAGTCAGAGATTTCTTCAAGTAGAAAATTTCCAGCTTGGCCCAAATGCCCCTAGCAGTGGTCTCACTACTAATCTCTGAGATGACATTCTCTCTCATAGCTAGCTGTAAAGTAGTAAACGCCCATTTCTCTATCTCATTCCTTTCCGCGATTGAGATGTCAGCCGTCAACTCCTCAGGGGCAAGCACTACTGGATGGACTTCATTCCTCATTAGAACAACCTTCATCCTCCATTGCCACTTCTCGAAGTCTTTATCCCCATTCCATTTCTCAATTGCCAACTGTGATCTTGACGCGATATACATCCCTCTAGTATAGGGTCTTGTAACAACTGGAGTCGCTTCATCTCCTATCATAGCGTCTAACACTCCTCAATCAACCTTGCAGCTCTGATACCAGACTGTTGGGGAAAATCTCTTCAGATGATCAGCCTAAGGGAATAAATAATCCAATGCAGCGGAAAATAACTGGATCGTGATTGTAGTGATATGAAACAAAATAAAATAAACACCAGAACAGACAGTCAGATCTATGCAGCGTAGAAAAATAAACAACACCAATATTTATATTGGTTCCACTACCGCGAGGCAGCGTACGTCCACTTAGGGAGAGAAGATTTTATTAATCACCAAAAGATTAGAGTTACAAGATTGATTCACTTTTGGAGGCTATATATAAGAAGAATTAACAATACAGACAAAATTATGTAGAGTTTCAGCTCTCTAGGATGGCTCCCATTGTTGTCCAAAAACTCCACTATTTATAGAGTGGAGAAATGAGGAGGGGTAGCTGCTATATAGCAGCTCAGGGTTTTGGTTCGACAAACACCAACATTTGGCCCGGCACACATTTGGTCTGGTATGCACACATCTGGTTCGCCATTTGCATCTGGTCCCGCTCTCAATGCCCGAACAAGAAAACTAGAGCGGCACTCATCTGGCGCGGCACTACTTAGTTCATCACACGACATTTGGACCGGGTTCACCACTTCAATTTGGACCGACATGCCCAAATACCGAACGAGAGAATTCGTTCAGCATCACATGGAGCGGCACTACTTGGTTCGGCATGCATCTGGTCCAGTATGCACACATCTGGTTTGGCTACGTTTTGGAGCGACATCAGCATACCAACCGAAATATTTGGTTCGGTCATTCATTTCAACACCGCTCCACAAATTCATATTCACCGCTTCAAACTTCCCTCTTTCTCCAAATCAGCTTCCACTGCAAATCAAGAACACCCCTCTTCACCGAACAACATCTCCCGAACGAGCTCACCATCGGACGAGAAATCTCGTTCGGTCCTCCTCCATCGCTCGAGATTTGGAGTGGCATCTGCCTCTTCACACAGCTCTGCGACCTTCTTCCTCTGCTTCTCTTCTACGGTTTAGGGTTAGGGCTACTCATGGCTTCATCTTCCTCCTCTCATGAAATCAGGTAGCAAATCTAACAGATCGGTTATGCAGCAATTTATGAAATTGGCTTGTAGTCATCATTATTCCATGTAGCATGGACTGGATGATACAACCAATCAAGTTTTTGATCTATTTTTTGGTCATCCTAGATGTGTTGTTCTTATGCAGTGTTTTCATCAAATATTATTCTTGGATTGCACGCTCAGGACCAATCCTTATATGTAATCATGTTTTCACATGGTTTCGCAAACATCCACGGGGCATCTTTTACAGTTGCACTTGTTTTATAAGTCAGGAGACTACGAAATCGTATATATAAGCTCTAGAATGTGTGAGAAAATTGTACAGATACAAATAAATTCCACGTGTTATTATAAAGTATGCCGAAATTGCTCTTACAATTGCAGTAGCAGATGTATTTCCAGTGGCATATTTCGAAGAATGTTCAAGCGAATTGCAAGCTAAATTTTATTAAGAAGAAATAAGTTTTGGTTGGTGATAAGGAGATATATTTGTAGGATGAGGAAGGGAAAAAGGAATATGAATTATTTTGGGACGGTTGGATTAATGTAATCAACATATTGTCATAAGAAGAGTACTATCAGAACTTAGCCTCATTCCGTGATGTATGGATTGTGAAACAAAGAAAATCAATCACGTATGTCATTAGGAATTGGTTGAGTAAATATAGGGAGATGTTTGTTTTGGCTTGGACCAACAAAATAAAAAACTATGATAATGTGTCAACTAGCATAATTGAAAGTGCACTCCACCGTTTGAAACTGTATTTTGATTTAGCTGCAGATAGCTTTGTACAACGTTGGATGAATGCACATCTTTGTTCGAAGAATGAATTAGTTAGAATTGAACATGCTTTCGAGACAAGTACTTCAAGGACAATGCATCGATTTTGAAGTGAACCTATGTTTAAAGAACTTTTGGAATTTGTATCTCACAAAGCTTTTGATTTACTATTTGAGTTGGGTAGCATTTCAAAAGGCAGATTGAGTATCGAGTCTTGTGGTTGTGTTTTATGCCAAGTAAATGGACTATCATGTGCACATATGCTTGTAGACTTTAGACACTCAAATGGTTTAATACCTCTTAGCTCGATATACTTTTATTGGAAGCAATTATCTTTCACTCCTCCTACATTGCATCATTCAACCCTTGCTTTCCTTGACTTGCCCGAAATTCAAGCTTTGAAAAGTAGGTATGAAGGTTCTGATAATGTGAGAATTATTATGAAACAACAGTTGAAAGTGCTAGCATTCCCTTAAACAACCGCTATTTTAGAACCCCATGGCAATTGTTAAAAAAGGAAAACCTTCAGAAATAGATAAGTCGACTAAACGAAACCCTTCTTACTTTGGACATGTCGAAGCGTTTTTTGTTTGTGACTCAAATCTCACTCCAATTCGTTCGTATAAAACAAAAAGTACAAAAAATAAAATAAAGTACCGAAGACCAATGTTGTTGATGACTATTATTTCCTGCAAATAGGCGAATGTATGTGGCCCTACATAATTGGGTTAGATGACATTCCTAGTGATGGTAATTGTGGTTATTGGGTTATCGTTGATTAATTGAATCCCCACAATCGAAGACCTAAAAATCCTTGTAATTTTTTTGGGAGTTTATGATTGACAATTTAATTCTAAATTCTGAGATGTACAAAAGAATGTGGGATGACTGTGGTTATGAAGAAATAAAAACTAGGATGCAATGTACAAATACTATTAGGTTTAGTGAATGGATGCAGATGCCAGAATTTGGATTTATTATAGCCAAAACGTTTGGCACTGTTGTTGTATTGTTAAGCAAGCACATAAGTTGTATGTTTGTCTCCACTACAGTTCATCTGAGCTTGTTAAACCAGAATAGGATGGTAGTTATGGACCATGTAGACAATTCACCTTTTTTAGTATTACACTCCATCCAGACACTTCGTTACTCCTACTCCGCAGTTTACGTATTTTCAACAATTTTACAATATTAACACAGCAGACTGGGTAAAACCGTATGAGAAAAGAATGAACAAGTACTTGGCTTTTATGGAGGACCATGAAGATGAAGGCAGTGTAATCAAAGTAGATTTAAGTAAAATAGATTTAGTTTAGTTGTATGGAAATGCTCAATATAAGTAATTTGGGGATACTCCCTGATTGTATAAAAACATTGGATATGTTTCACTTTGGCTTTCAATGTTGACTATCTATTTGAATTGACAAGTAATTTGGTTATTCATCAAGTGGATTTGTATGTTGAATATTTATTTGAATAACTAATGAATATCTATTTGAATTGACAAGTAATTTGTTTATTCATCAACTTGGATTTCTATGTTGCATTAAATTGTAACTCGGAGGGGTCATTTACATGTTCCTAGCAGTTTCGGCAAGACCCCTTTGAAAGAAATAAAAATATTTCGGCAATCCTTGTCAAAAACTAGTGTATGATAGCTTTACGTCGTCTGATATCAATTTCTACTATGGATGATAATCGTTCCCGAAATCTTTTAAAATTTTTGATATACCAATGTCGAATGTTCAACAAAACTTCAACTGCATCACGTCGTTCCTAAAACATATGGCTATTTTCAATAACGCACTGTCGAATATTTGTATTTGTTTCGATGATGGCATTTCGTTCATGAGTTAAAAAGGTAGTTTGGCTTGACCATACTCTATCGATACTGCTCACATATTATCCTAACCCCCATCGTATATATCAACACTGTGAAATGTACCGAGGTAAATTATTTAGCATGACACATCGCTGCCAAAATTGAGTGAAGAAAATGAAAGCCCCCATCGAAATGTTGTATTCATCTTCACCTATCAATATCACCACTAATAATCATCCCAAAAACATACATATCGCAACACATACATAAATATCACAACACATATCATCACAAACACGTACATAAACAAAACAAATACATCAATACAAGCACATAAATTTTGCAATTGCATCAACATCGCCATTGTTTTCATAACCATAGTTCATCAGCATGCAAAACTGTAGGATTGAATTAACCCTAGTGGGGGTGAATAGGGTTTATAATAAATTCA
This sequence comes from Allium fistulosum, assembly GCA_030737815.1. Taxonomy (NCBI): domain Eukaryota; kingdom Viridiplantae; phylum Streptophyta; class Magnoliopsida; order Asparagales; family Amaryllidaceae; genus Allium; species Allium fistulosum. The sequence goes on along the minus strand of CM060908.1, from coordinate 403,768,684 downwards.
TAGAATAATAAAAGATTGTAGCATAGATAATAAAAGAGTAAATGCGGATATAAGAGTGTCACATAATTTTACCCAGCTTCGGCAAAACCTAACTACTACTGCCCCCAAGGTTTCTACTAGAATTAAATAATCGACCGTTTACAGACCTTGTAAATTTTCGACTATCGCTAACCTGATTGTTTTAACCCAATGCTCAAAACCCTTAATTCTATCCCCAAGTTGAGAATTTTCCGAACTAAGCCACGTAGTTCGATCCTAGGTTAAAACTGGAGTTTTATAAAAAGATAGATTACAATAAAAATAAACAAAGTAACCCTACCAAATACAAGAGTTCGGCCGAAATAACATTAAAAGAGAATAAAAATATGCATAACCCAATTTATTTTTCAGTTCGTTCTCTTCCTTCTGCTGATCCCTTTTATCCTCATGTTCTAGAATTAGGGTTTTTATTTCCTTGAAGCTGTTGATCCCTCTATTCAATCGATTAAAGAAATAATCTTGCCTTGACTTCCTTGTTGATCGATCGATTGCTTTGTTGTAATTCCTCTTAGTTTCTTCAAGCGTCGAGTTGGTCGATGCTATGCTGATTTGGTATGCACATTTATTTTGCCCCTTTTTGTGTTTATTGAACTCGACTTGATGATTGATTGCCAATGATGATGTTGGTATATATAGGGATTGATTGTGAAAAAAATCTTCCTTGGAATTTCATATAATTCATGATTTTCGATTTTGACTTTATCAACTCTTGATTTGGCTAGCTGTTGATTTTCTAAGTGATGGTTATAAGATTATTGACTTGTTCAATTCTTCGATATATTCATTGAATTCTGTGATTCAGATTTATTTAGGCTTTGACTTGATTTTTTTATTATCAACCTTGACCTGAAATTTTCAACTGAGAGAGTATAGTCCGTTGTTTTCTAGATTTGGTACCTTTGTATCTTTTAGGCATTGTTCTGACACCTTACTGTGAACATGCATTTGAACTTGTTTTATCACGTACATCTTCCTGCTGTACTTGTACCTTGTTGAATCTTTCTTGCTGATGTGTTTTTTGCATTGTATACTTGTGCACTTGCGAGTTGAAATCTTCAATGTTGGTTGAGATGATTCTTTGTACTCTTCACTGATTTTCACTATGTACATATATACATGTATATACATATATGTATATTAGTGTACTTTCTGCCTTGTTGCTCTTGTCTTGTGGGCATTTGGACCTAGTTGTGTGTGTGAAGTTGCTGGTTGTATGCTCTGTGTGTGCACTTAGTCTTCATGCCTTATGTCCTTGCCATCTTGTTATTATACCTAAATGCATATGCTTGTGTTATTCTGGTTTTGGTTTGTGTTGTGCATTGCTGCTTTACTCAAGTTTCTATTTTTCCTTGTGTTTTTGCTGCCTGGTTATATTGTTGCACCAATTTGTGTTTTTGGTCTGTGTTGTGATGTTGTTCTACCTTGTTGCATCGGTGGCCTTGTTTTTTGTGCTGCTACTGGTCTGGTTGCACCTATGTTGCACCTAGTTTGCATCTTAGTGCCTGTTGCACTTGTTTTGTTTGCTGCATTTTTGTTGACCTGAATCTCTAGCTGCACCATTATGTACTATGTGTATGTTGATCTATTTAGCAGTTGAGTTGAACCAATTTGGCTTGACCTTGTTGTAGCTTTATATTATCTGGTTGCGCACTGTGTTGAGCCTAAAGTACATTTAGGCTTGACCTTTACTTTCGCTTTTGTGAGCTATTTGTATATTTTAACTCTGCTTTATGGTATGTACAATGATACACAGTGCATGCCATAGGTTGTTTAGTGCACATTTATTTTTGGTTCATGTTTAAAATATGAAAACAAACAAACCAATAAACTAAGACAATATCATATTCGATTATATTTTTATTGTTGTTGTTGCACTTTATTTCTTTTTTCTTTTTACCGCATTGTTGTTTACAGGCATAATAGATGACTGGAAAAAGAAATTGGAGCAAGAAGACAACAAATCGAATTCAAGTGAGTGAATGTATTGTATATGAGAGAGTAAAATAATGTTGTATATGAGAGTGTAAAATAATGTCGTATATGAAAATGTGAAACATAGTGGAAGCTATGTTGTAAATGTGTACTGTTTGTAATGAAATAAACTATTTGTAGAATAAAATTTCATTTGTTTACTTTTATCTGTGATTTTATAACAGTACTATATCAAACACATTTAAATATATATATATATATATGTTTATTATCATCAAACAAAACCATAAACTATTATAATCTATAATCTCCCCCTTTTAATGATAACAGACATATTAAGATTTTGTGTATAACAAATGTGTTTGATGTATTGTGATCAAGCTCCCCCTATTTACATACTCCCCTACAACTAGACTCCCACTATACAGATGTATGCAATTAAAAAATGAAAAAAATGATTGTCAAACTAATTGCAAAAAAACGACTGTCGAAAAATAAAAACAACTCTTGAATATCAGTAGGGTTATTACTCAACCATCAAAATCTTAACTTCTCCCCTCTTTGTTATCATTAAATTAACAATCAAAATAACTGAAATAGTGATGAATTTTCATTGAAACCATAAATCATATAGAGAGAAATATATTTTGAAAATTCAAATTAATTAAATAAAAATCATAATATTTTATTTATTAGACACAAATTCCACTTTGAAGTGATGACTAAATTGTAGTTTAGAGGAAATTTATACAGCGACGGCAGTGTGGCATTTTTAATAAAGGAAAAATTTGTAAATTACTCTCTTAAATATTATATAAAAAATGTTAAGCACTTTCTAACCATGTATAACTGTTAGGACTTTTAAATGAGGTTAATAGTTACTTAAAAAGAATGTCAAGCATTTTCTGATCATGCATAGTCGTGAGATGTGCAGTTAATGCTCCGCTATTACCCCGCTATATCCCATAGCGGATTCCCGCCGCTACGATTTTCCCAAATAGCCTTAAATATAGCCTTTCCGCTTTAAGCCCCGCTATATCCCGCTATATTTCGTTATTCCGCTATATCTTCTTTAAAAGAAATGAACTCAAAAATGTCATTTATACATTATACAAATTTTGAAATTAATTTTTTTAATTGAATTTTTTTTACATATTTTCAGAAACAAAAATACTCTAATATTCTATTAAATTTAATCATGTTAAATAACAGTTTACATTTATTTACAATATATTTACACATGTTTATATTTAAAATTAAATATGTATTAATTGTAGTTAAATTGAATGTTAAATTTTCATTTAATTACCGTTTATATATTTGTAAAAACATTAAGTATGAGTGTTATATGCTATTTTAGACTCATCTGTTATATCCCGCTATATCCTCGCTATATCCCCGCTATGACTTTTTGCACCTCCGCCGCATTGAATCCGCTGAGCGCTTTAACCGCACAAGTCGTGAGGACTTTTAAATGATGTTAGAAACTACTTGAATATTTATCCCTCTCTTCTGTACGATTTTTGTCCATGCATAACCGCAAGGACTTTTAAATGAGGATGGAAGCATATATATATATATATATTAAAGCTACTCATTCATGCATTACCGAAGGACTTTTAAATGAGCGTGAATATTTTGGGATAGATTTATAAATTACACTAAAAATATAATTCCTTATTTTTGAAGTACCAACTTCTACATATAATATTAAATTTTGGTATATGGACTACAAGAAGGATAATAGTGATAGAAATTATCGTAGAATATGTACTAATTTTAAAAATACTATAAAACTTGTTTAATTTTCATGAAATTTTTAACATATACTTCCTCTAGCTATGAAGTATAATTTAATCACTATCCATCACTTTCTCAATCACTATAAATAATTTTTGATAGATTTCAAAAGGTTCAATTAGTCAATGACCATCTTTTCCAGAGTAAATCCCTTACTAAATTAAAGAAGAGTATTTTTTTAAAAGAAGATCAAGATAAAAATTTGTGTTATTTGACAATTTTCTAAATCTAAAAAAGTTAGGAAAACCTGTTTTCTATAGGGGTTTGTAAAACAACGTCTGCTAATTTTAAAATCGGTTGAAAATATCAATCAAATGCAAATATGATCTCAAATGAAGTGATGTCTGATATCACTTGTATTCCGGTTGCCCAAGATGGCATCCAATTGTAAAATCATTGCATCACTCAAATTAGCACTCAATTGGTTCTCAATATCGCTCAAATTGGTTCAAAAATTTCAGCAAAGCCATTTATATCAGATAGAAGCAAAATCATTTATATCAAACAAGAACACGCACAATTAAAAATTCTTCAGCCATTGATTTTATAGTCTTGAAGAAAGGCAATGAAAGTAAATCATTATACCAAAGCAACAAATAATTTCTATTTTGAAAATTCAATCCATTTGAAATCACTTTTGAAAGTTAAGTCGGTAATTTGATTCAGCACAAAATATGAATGTTTTAAGCATTCAAAATTGCTACTCACTAAAATTAGTTTCAAGTCAAAACGATAAATCGCTCAAAAGTTAATACTACAACTTATTTGCATAAATCGGAGAAACTTTTCAAGTGATGTACTGAAATGATTGCTGTTTTTAAGATTTTACAAAATGAATTAGCAAAAAATGAAAACATTAAAGTTGTCGTGCTATCAGTTAGCTTTCCATAACTTCAAGATTAAATAATTATAAGTAAAGATGTCAAGTTATGATCGAATTACTACAGCTGTGTTAAGAAATTCTGAAACAGTTTACAAACAATATTCCGAATGATTTGCAGTTTTTCAATGGTCTAAGTTCAAATTCTGGAAAAACACACGATTAAATTTATAGAATTTTCTACTTATTTTTCAAATCATCTTGAATTTTGCAAATCGAAGTTAAGAAGCTCAAGATTTGAAAATTATACTATAATAGTGTTAACAAAAAGAGAATTAACAATAAGAAAGGAAATTAAGGTTTAGAGATCGCACCTTCACTTACCTTTGATGTCGTGTTATACAAACAATGTGGATCTCCACCTCATTTTTATAGGCTAAGGAACATTGGAATTATAGATTTTCAACCATATAAAACAACTCAAAGTCACCTCTATCATAGCTGTTTTTTAGCTTGTTTCTTTTCCTAAATGTTAGAGAAGTCGAGTGGTCTAACAAAGGATGCAGGACCGCTGTTATTTTCATTTGTAGCCTTTGGTATCCAAATTTGTCTATATAACAAACCATTAGCATACAATTATACCATTGGAAATCCGAACTTGTTTAAATTTAAGAGAATTTATATTTGTAACTTTTGGAGTCCATATTTGTTTAACGTTTTTGTTTCTATTCTAACATTTATTTTGATTATGCTATCTTTTTCCACAAATTAAGCATTTTTAAAATTATATGTGAAATTTGACATTATCGTAATTCCTTTCTTAATTGGTTCAACTCTATCATATCCAAGTCCTTTTCTATTTACAACGATTGTTTGACTTCCTAACAATGTATTCAGCGATTTTTCTCCCTTCGAAAATTTTCATATTGTTAATTCAAGTTGTTGAACCTTAGATCTAAGAGCGTGTTTTTATTAAAAAGTGAAGTGCATCTTTTGATGGAATTTTCTCCTTTTGCACCATCTTTGTTTTTCAAGGTCAAAATTTCATTTTCGAGAATTTCAATTTTAGTTTTAGACCCATTAATTTTTCCCTCTAAAAGCTGACACTTCTCACATTTTGAGTTAAACTTTTAATGTTTTCAATCATCAATTCTAAATTATTATTTATACCAAGTATATTATTTTTCTCATATTCTAGTTTATTATATCATTATTAATATCTATTAAATTTTGAGTTTAACTCGTGATATACCAAGAGTAAATCATCATGGGATAAGTGAGTTACCTCATTTGGTTCATCGTCGTTGTCGCTTGATTCTACCATCAGACACATATTGGCTTCTTCTTTCTCAGCATCATTGTTTTCCTTATCTTCTTCACTCTCATCCCAAGTGACTTTGAACCTCCTTCGTTTTTGCTTCTTTACTTTGTCGAGTCGATTCCGTGGACAGTTTGATTTGATGTGACCTAGCTTCTTACATCTATGGCATATGATTTCATCCTCTTCAGAATCATTCATGACAATTTTGTTTTTTATTCATTGGTTTATTGCTGGAGTTCCATGCTTTTGGGTCCACTTTTTGAATTGCTTTATCAATAGTATTAGCTCAGCCGCGACATCATCGTCGTCGTCACCATCGGTTGTACCTTTTAGAGTGATTGATTTTTTTTCGAGTCTCCGCTTTCACGTTCTTCTCTAACCTTCAATTTCATTCCATCAGTGATGAGATTTCCTATTAGTTCCTTCAGTTTAAGCCGTTTCAAACCTTTGAATCCTGAATTGCAGTCACTTTCGCTTCAAAACTTCTCGGGAGGATTCTCATAATTTTTTGGATCATCTCCAATTTTGTGTAAGCTTTTCCCAGTGTTTTGGATTTGAATACAATATTTGAAAATCGTCCATACATCTCCTTTATATTCTCGTATTTTTTCATCATGAAGTATTCATATTCATTGCTGAGCATGGCTAGATAAGTTTCCTTGACCTACAATGTACCTTCATGAGTCACTTCAAACGTATGCCAAATTTTCTATGCAGTCACATAGTGAGAAACACGATTGTATTCAATTTTATCTATGACACAAATTATAGAATTCATAGCTTTTGCATTAGACCGATATAAACTAACCTAATTAGCATCCCACTTACCTTTTGCCTTAGGAACTTCGTTGCCATCTATATTTACTATAGGTAGATTATAGCCAGTTTCAACTATACCCCATGCATATATAGTATCTAGAAAAATTTCATCCCAGTTTCCCAATATGAATAATCAGTACCACTAAACATGAGTGGTCTAACAATAGATTTTCCTTTTGGAAAAACATTATTAAAATTAGCCATAGTTTAAAAATATTAATTTGCCTACCTAGTTCTGATACCACTTGTAGGATCGAATTAACCCTAGTGGAGGGGTGAATATGGTTTATAATAAATTCACAGAATAATAAAAATTGTAGCACAAATAATAGTAGAGTAAATGCAGAAATAAAAGCGACACACAATTTTACCCAGCTTTGGCAAAACCTACATACTATTGCCCCCAAGATTTCTACTAGAATTAAACAATTGACTACTTACAGACCCTACTTGCGACTATAGCTAACCCGATTATTCTAACACTATGCTCAAAACTCTACCTTAACTCTATCCCCGAGTTGAGAATCTCCCAAACTACGTCACATAGTTCGATCCAAGTTAAAAACTAAAGTTTCATAAAAAGATAAATTACAATAAAAATAAACAAAGTAAGCCTAATTAACGAATACAAGAGTTCAACCCAAATAACATTAACAAGGAATAAAAAATGCGTAGCCTAACTTATTTTTCAGTTCGTTCTCTTCCTTCTATCGATCCCTTTTATCCTCATGTTCTCGAATTAGGGTTTTGATTTTCTTGAAGCTGCTAATTCATCTATTCAAGCGATTGAAGAAATAAAATTGTCTTGACTGCATTGTTGATCGATCGATTGCTTTTTTGTGATTCCTCTCAGTTGCTTCAAGCGTCGAGTTAGTCGATGCTATGCTGATTTGATACGCGTATCTATTTTTCCCCTTTCTGTATTTATTTGAACTCGACTTGATGATTGACTGGCGATGATGATGTTGGTATATATAGGGATTGATTGTTAAAAAAAATCTTTCTTGGATTTTCATATAATTCATGATTTTCGGTTTTGACTTTATTAATTCTTGATTTGGCTAGTCGTTGATTTTCTGATTGATAGTTATAGGATTATTGACTTGTTCAATTCTCTAATATATAAGTTGAATTCTTTGATTCAAATTTATTTAGGATTTGACTTTATTTTTTTATTATTATCGGCGTTAACTAAAAAATTTCAACTGAGAGAGCAATGTTTGTTGTTTTCTGCATTTGGTAGCTTTTTGTCTTTTGGGCATTCTTCTGACACCTTACTGTGTACATGCATTTGAACTTGTTTTATCATGTACCTCTTCCTGCGGTACTTGTACCGGGTTGAATCTTCCATATTGGTATATTCTGTGCACTGTATACTTGTGCACTGTGGAGTTTGAAATCTTCAATGTTGATTGAGATGCTTCTTTGTACACTTCACTGATTTTCACGATGTACATATAAACATGTATATACATATATTTATATATGTATATTAGTGTGCTTTCTGCCTTGTTGCTCTTGTCTTGTGAGCATTTGGACCTAGTTGTTTGTGTGAACTTTCTGGTTGTATGCGCTGTGTGTGCACCGAGTCTTCGTGCCTTATGTCCTTGCCATCTTGTTGTTGTGCTTGGTTGCATATGCTTGTGTTATTTTGGTTTCTGGTTTGGTTATGCATTGCTGCTTTACTCAGGATTTTGTGTTGCATTGTGTGTTTGCTGCCTGGTTATACTGTTGCACCATTTTGTGTTTTTTGGTTTGTGTTGTGATGTTGTTCCACCTTGTTTCATCTATGGCCTTATTTATTGTGTTGCTATTGGTTTGGTTGCACCTGGTTTGCATCTTAGTACTTGTTGCACTTGTTTTTGAAAGTGTGCTATGGATCGTATAATATGGATATATGCTAATATAGAGTGTAGCGATGATAGCTATACAGTAAATAGTGCAGAATATAAAAGCAGTAAAGTAAAATGACACCAGGTATTTTTATACTGGTTCGGAGCACCATCCTACGTCCAGTCCCAGACTCCTTCTAGAATTTCACTATTAACCCTCACTTAACCCGGAGGAACATGTATATACAACCCTTGAGCAGCCGAACAAGGACCTGAGCAGCGGAACAGGATTTCGCCTCAGCAGCCGAAGAGGACTTCACACGCCTGAGCAGCAGAACAGGACTTCAACAAATACAAAAGATTGTTTTGACTTTGTGTGTTCTAATAACACGGATTTTTCACTCGTAGTACACCCTTCCTATAATCTTCTCCTCGAGTATAAATATATATATTTGAAGTTTATGAAGAATAGAAAGGTATAATATTGCTTTATTGCAGAATAATTGAAAGTAGTATAGCAAATAGATTCCAGAGAGATAAATTAGAAAGATAAGAAAATTCGGTTGTAATTCGGTAATTTGGAATCAAGTTGAAGTATGTATTTATAAAGGTTAGAAAGCAGCGGCTGTTGATGAAGAGTTTCGATTGAAGTGTTGCGTCCAAATCTTTTCGTAGAGGTTCGTAACTCTTCACAAATAGTTGTGTCTTTTCAAAAAGTAGATGTAGAAATTTAGTCAACTGAGCTTCTGGGTCAGTCGAATGAATATTCAAACGAATTTTTTAAATATATATTTGTATATCTGTGCACCTGTGCATGTTGCACAGAGATTTCTGGGTCAGTCGATTGAACCTCTGGGTCAGTCGACTGACCTGGTAAAATCTGTGCAATATGCACAGTTTACACAAGTATAATAATATATATAACTTTTAAACACTTTTATAAATTTTATATGCTTATATATGTATAAAATATTTGGGAATGGAATGATTAAATATATAAGCCAATATATACGTAACCGAGGAGAGATTTTAACAACATTGACCTAAGACTCAAAACAAAATAATATAAAAGTTGATGCACTGATTTTGAAGTCTTATCTTGTAGTATATATTCTCTTTTTGTCGTAGCAGTCGTCAAATATGTATGTCGTAGTGATAGCTTTGTGTCATGAATCAAAACCAAGTCTCAACATTCTCCCCCTTTTTGATTGATGACAACCTGTTAATAAATATAGATTTCGACTGTATATATAATATAAATACTTACTCCCCCTGAATCTTTGACACTCTATATCCTGCATTCTCAATGTTAGTAATAATATTTCTCCCCCTTTGTCATCGACAAAAAGGAATAATGAATATAAAAGTATGAAGCCATAATGTCATAGATATGATGAAAGAAACAACCATTCATACATTAAACTTCCATAAACAAGAGTCTTTGAAAAAATATAGATAGAATGGCTATTTAGTACAAGCCATACGAAATAAATACTAATGTTTATATAAAAAGAACAACTTACTTCATCCTATGCTTACCCCTTAATCTGTGCATGCATTGTTTATTCCTGCAAATAGTGTTAGAGCAATATCTTTCTCCCCCTTTATCATTGACGAAAAGGAGAGTTTATATGATAACAAATATTATATTCCACATAAGTGTTAACAATATAGAACAAAATAATTACTACTTGTAAGGTATCAGAAAAAAATGAACATTTAAAGCATGCGATACCCAAGGTTCTTATAATTTCCTAATTTTTAGGAAACCATACCCATTTGGGTGTGGTTGTACCTTTATAAATATAATTTTCATTATTAACTACCATATCAAAATAATCATTAATGCATTTTTCTCTATTTTTCCAATTAACGGGAACCCAAATACTTGGATAATTTTTATTCATATTTCCCGTCAATGATTTTGTACTTCTAGAGAAATTATAAACATTATTGGTCACAGCAGTGTTTGAATTTCTATGAAAATTTGATTTCGACTTTACTCGAAATTTAGTAGTAGCACTAACACTTTTATTATACATAAAAGTGTATCTAGTGCTATTTCTACGATTAGTTTTATTATATCCTAAACCATTTTTATTGTTAACAGGTTGTGAATTCTCAATAAGTCTAGATAAATTTTCTCTTCCTTTATTAAAATTTGAAACGTTTTTAGTGATTCCTTCTAGTTTGGTCTTTAGACTTGAATTTTCTAGTTCAACCATTTTAATATTAGTTTTTAAAACATGATTTTCAGAAACAAGACCGTCATTCTTTTCTTTTTGAGTTTCAATTTCTTGACTCAATAATATAAGTTGAGAATTAACATTTGAAAGTGATTCTTGAGTTTTCTCAAGTTCTTCTTCCAATATTTTCTTCTCATCTTTAAGCATATCTCTTTCGAATTCTGCCTTGTTCTGATTTTCTACAGCCTCTTTATACTTTCTTTTGATACTTTTTAAAGTATCTAATAATTCCGAATTTATTTCTATCATATCATCGAAAGTTAAATCACTAACCTCATTATCTTTGGCCATAAAGCATACATTGGCTTGTTCATTATCGTTGTTACTCTCGCTTTCTGATGAAGAAGAGGAGTCTGAATCATCCCATGTAACTGAGAAAGCTTTCCTTCTAAACTTGTCCTTCTTTTTATTGCGATATTCTTTCTTTTGGTCCAGACAATCCTTCTGTATATGCCCCTTTTTGTGACAGTTAAAGCACTCCAATACTGATGAAGATGGTGGTTTATTGCTGTTTGAGCTTCTCTTGCCATTATTTCTGTTTCCTTTTCTATATTTCAAGAATTTCTTGAAATTTTTGGCAATAAAGGCTAGGTCGTCTTTGTCTGAATCTGATTCTTCTTGTTCTGCATGGAATGCTATATTCTTTTTGTCTTGAGCTTGAATTCGTTTAGCCTGCAAATTCACTTCATAGGACATTAGATTTCCTATTAACTCTTCCGGAGTTAGTTGGGAAATATCGTTTGCCTCTTCAATTGCGAGAACTTTTCTTTCCCATTCATCCGTTAAAGAGTTAAGAATTTTGGATACAATATCAAAGTCTGAATATTTTTCTCCTAGTCCTACTAATGAATGGTAGATATCCTGAAATCTTGAATACATATCATTTATAGATTCATTTTCTTTCATTCTAAAGTTTTGAAACTGACTTTTGAGCATGGATAGTTTGCTTTGTTTGACCTTGTTGGTTCCTTCGTGTGTAACCTAGAGTGTACACCATATTTCATATGCAGTATTACACATGCTAACACGGTTAAACTCATTTTTATCTAAGGCACAAAACAACATATTCATGGCTTTTACATTGGCTATGGCATCTAGTTTCTGTGTATTTGACCAAGTAGAATACTCCTCAGTAGGAATAGTGTATTCTTTCTGAGTAATATTCCATGTATTAAAACCATTTGCTTGCATATATATTCTCATTCGTGTGGCCCAATAGTTATAATTCATGCCATTAAATAGTGGTGGACGTGCAGTGGATTTTCCTTCAATGAAGCTAGTGTTAATGCTAGTGCTAGTGCTAGTGTTAGTTTCCATATTATTAGATTATCAGATAACTGTGTTACGGTTATATGATGACCTTGCTCTGATACCAAATGAAAGTGTGCTATGGATCGTATAATATGGATATATGCTAATACAGAGTGTAGTGATGATAGTTATATAGTAAATAGTGTGGAATATAAAAGCAATAAAGTAAAATGACACCAGGTATTTTTATACTGGTTCGAAGCACCGTCCTACGTCCAGTCCTAGACTCCTTTTCGAATTTCACTATTAACCCTCACTTAACCCGGAGGAACATGTATATACAACCCTTGAGCAGCCGAACAAGGACCTGAGCAGCGGAACAGGATTTCGCCTCAACAGCCGAAGAGGACTTTACATGCCTGAGCAGCAGAACAGGACTTCAACAAATACAAAAGATTGTTTTGACTTTGTGTGTTCTAATAACATGGATTTGTCAATTGTAGTACACCCTTCCTATAATCTTCTCCTCGAGTATAAATATATATATTTGAAGTTTATGAAGAATAGAAAGGTATAATATTGCTTTATTGTAGAATAATTGAAAGTATTATAGCAAATAGATTCCAAAGAGATAGATTAGAAAGATAAGAAAATTCGGTTGTAATTCGGTAATTTGGAATCAAGTTGAAGTATGTATTTATAAAGGTTAGAAAGCAACGACTGTTGATGAAGAGTTTCGATTGAAGTGTTACGTCCAAATCTTTTCGTAGAGGTTCGTAACTCTTCACAAATAGTCGTGTCTTTTCAAAAAGTAGCTGTTGTAGAAATTCAGTCAACTGAGCTTCTGGGTCAGTCGACTAAATATTCAAACGAATTTTTTAAATATATATTTGTATATTTGTGCACCTGTGCATGTTGCACAGAGATTTCTGGGTCAGTCGACCGAACCTCTGGGTCAGTCGACTGACCTGGTAAAATCTGTGCAATATGCACAGTTTACACAGGTATAATAATATATATAACTTTTAAACACTTTTATATATTTTATATGCTTATATATGTATAAAATATTTGGGAATAGAATGATTAAATATATAAGCTAATATATACGTAACCGAGGAGAGATTTTAACAACATTGACCTAAGACTCAAAACAAAATAATATAAAAGTTGATGCACCGATTTTGAAGTCTTGTCTCCTAGTAGTATATATTCTCTTTTTGTCGTAGCAGTCGTCAAATCTGTATGTCATAGTGATAGCTTTGTGTCATGAATCAAAACCAAGTCTCAACAGTTTTGTTTGCTGCATTTTTGTTGACCTGAATCTCTGGCTACACCATAACATCATTAAAAAGCCAAAATACCATAACATCATTAAAAAGCCAAAATACCATAACATCACTATGAAGCCAAATTGAGTCATTATTAATTAACTACTATAATGCCCATGTTTACTCACTCTTTCATCTTCTTTGTTTAATTTTCCTTTTCTTCGCCTCAGATCCTCCTACTTGTCCTTCTGTACGAACATGTTCTCCATAGATTTCAAGCGGCTCATCTTCCTTAATTCGTTCAACCCTTTCCAACACTTAGGACAATGATTCACTGGGAGTGCAAGATCTAATGAAGTCCGCAATATGTTGACGTCTTCGTTTCTACAAGTATATATTGTTAGAGTAGTAATAAACTTTAACAAAATATGAAATTAGTGAGGTTAATATTTGAACTTACAACGCGTACAATAAGCGAATTTTGTTTAGTTGTTTGCACACGCTCGGTAAATCGTGTTCGTGGATTGGCCACAAATGGATGTGACACGGACATATACCACTCTATATACGTTTCATCACAATCCCAAAGGCATACTACACGGTTAGCTGTTAAACTTTCATTTAGAAGATGATTTCTCCACTTACTCCATGTAAAATCTCCTAAATTAGAGTAGGCCGCCTTGTGTGACTTCACCGAGGATTTCATTTTTTTGGTCTCTAGAGTGAAGGTATTAACAAGTATAGCTTGAACAAATCCAAACTAATGAAGAAATCTTTGTGGCAGATATAACTCTACTACTTCAAAACAAACAATGGGACCATTGTACAATGCACATCTCTGAAGTATATAATGATCTCGAATATCCTTCAGAAAATCCCAAAAAACATAAGTGGCTTAAAGGTCATCAACCTTCTCCCTAAGAGTGACCAATTTAAACGATGAATGGTTACATAGTTCCATTGCAAAATAAAAAGCGGATCTCGGTTCACCAAGCACTGCATGAATACTCCGATTATGGCATCTCAAAATCAGGAAGTGCTCATATATCCATACCTACACAAAAAACCATTAAATATAAATAGAATGCAAAACACTTAATCAAAATTTTCATTTTACGTATATATATATACCTAAACTAGAGTCATGCAACCAGCAATTTGAGGCACGTCTTTTCTTGTACCTTGAGCCAAGTTGCAGAGTAACGAACTCAAGCATGTAGTCCCCATGAATAAGTATGCACTTGTCTTAACAAACATAGACACTGCAAAAAATGCATCGAAACTTTGTTCCCGGATTTATCACCGCAAACTAACGCACCAATGGTATACAATATGCATGCAATTGCACATTGTCTTTCTCTACCTGCACTATCTTTCTCTTGAGAAACAGAAAATGTTGTTTTTAACCACTCCAAACGTACTTTTTTCTCCCCACCCAATAGTTCATCAGCCGTTTTTCAATCAACGCCAAGGCATTTATCCAACAAATCATAAACATCGTCATCGCTTATCCCCCTTGAACCTCCAAGTGGTCCACTTTGCCTTTTATAGGAAGACCAATAATGCGAAACACTTCATCAATACCAATTCCCATTTCACGGAACAGAAGATGAAATGTATTGGTTTCGGGATATCTTTCTATAAAAGCATTGATCAACACCTTGTCAACTTTCTCATGCACATATTTTATGAAATGCTAAAATCCTGATTCTATTACTGCATTCTTAACAAAATCACATTCCTTGCTTATATCCCAGCGTTTATGAGTTCAAACGTGGCTGTGAATCGTAATAATTCTAGCTTCATCCCTTGGTGCCTACATAAACAAAATGATATTCAACAAACACACTCATAATAAATAAGGGCCCATAAATAATACTCTAATTCTTAAATTATTTAGTGACAAAATTACCAACGAATTCCAAATGGAATTAGCAATATGATCTTTGAAATCAAAGAGAATGGACAGTTGAGCTTCTGTTTCGGTAGTGAGATTTGAAGATTATATCATCACGTTCTTGTCTTTACTCTTCATCCTCACCGCTTCAATGTTCGACTCACTCTCCTCTTCAATTTCCTTATCTTGCTCATTTGAATTATCCTCCCGTTGATTAGACCCTCTATATCTTCTTCAACAGAGTGATGTGATCAACTATCTTCATCGACACTTCTACTACTATCGTTGTTGTTGCCACCAACGTTTAGACTTTCCTCCTCAATATGTTTCTTCATTCTTCCAATAGCTAATTTTTTGCATTTGATGCCGGTGGGATGCGAGTGCTCGAGGACGCAGGCATTGATTTCTTACTACAAGAAACAAATGTATGTAAACATTGACTATGTAAACAAATGGTACATAATAGTATGACCAATTCAATTTTAGCAATGATGAGCCAAATAAAAATCAACAACTCAAAAAGGGGCGATCGAACTAAATCACAAATTTCAACATGATGCTGTAGAAATAAAATGTAAATATCGAAAGCGGCATGTCGATCAAAAAATGAAATGATATTTTAAACTAAATTTAGGGTTTCGACGGCACAAAATCAACAAAGTACGTAAATCACGGCAAGATGATATCGAAGTCTTATTCAATATCATAAAACTAATAATCTCGATCCAACAAAAATTAGGGTTTTAAAATTTTTTACCAAATCAGATGATACCCGGACATTATCTTATCAACCAGTTTGGGATCTAGCCTTGAAAAACGTGATGAGTTCTTCGTTCTAACCATTTTTCTGTCTTTGGATTTGAGCTCTACTTTGAGCAATGAGATGAACGATGAAGGGGAAGAAGGGATGTCGGGTTTTAGTGGGGTTTTTCAATTTTTTATTAGGGGAAAAGATGGAAAAGCTACTAATTTGAATTAAAGGTTGTTTAGCCTCATAATTTTTTATTAAAGATTGAACTCTCATAACCAAAAGTAGAGTGTTAGTAACAATGCCCATTGTGTATTTTCCATTATTAGACAAATGGGAAAGTAATAAAAATGGCTATTATCCATATGGATGCAATGAACTCGGTCTGGGAGTTCATATATGTATAATGTCAGGAACCCTAGTGACGCAGCGGATATTACAAAAATGATGTAGATCGTTGAATGTAGCAGTCGGTGGATTGGAAGATGCTGAATTGCCTGAATTCGTTGATCCGAAGATACCGAACTCTAGCTATCTCGAACTCGTTGATCGCGCACGATACCGGGTTCAAAGATCTTCAATTCTTCAAGCGTTGATCAAGCGAACTTGATTCCGCGAATCGGCTTCTACAATCGTTGAATCGAGCGCACTCGATTATCCGAAAGAGGAGATAGGAGATTACACTCAACTACCAATTTGAATGAAAGCACAAAGCAATCAAAAGAGAATTTTATTCAATATTCAACAACCTTTACAAATGAGAGACCCGGCCTATTTATAGGCGTTTTACAAAACAACAAAAAATTCTCTAACTCCTAAGTCGGCAACCGACTTACGACCTACGACATAACTCGGCGACGACTTATCTACAAAAGAGTAGACGACTTAAGAAACTAGTTACAACACAGCGACATAGCAACATATTACAACAGAAAGTTACACAAGTCTTAAGTCGGCGGCGACTTATCACTTCTCCGACTCATCACAGTTATACAACACAACCGACTTACGACTTAATAAAATACAGACAAAATACGACTTACAAACAGATGCGACTTAACAGTGTCACGAGTTAACAAATGACGACCTATCAAAGCAACACAACAGCATCTCCCTTCGGCTTAAGAATCAAGGGTCTAGATTAACTCGGCATTAGACTCAACGGCATCCAGAGCTTCAGCGACTTAAAGACTACCCGCTTTATTCGACTTAAGAATCAACGGCGTAGATTAACTTGGCGTAGGAATCAACAGTCTTCAGGCTTTGGCGACATAAGATGGTACGACTTAACTGGGTCGTAACTCGGTGCCGACTTATCGTTTGACTCGTTAAGTCGTTTACGACCTATTACTTCAACAGTTTGCTTTGCCTTCTCTCTGAGTAACTCGGTAGGTCGTCCTGGTGACTTAAGATCTTTGATATCCCGTACCTCTTCACGAGTTAGGTCTTCCACCCTCCTAAGTCGGTCACGACTTAAGTCCCCCATTATGTTAAGTCGGTCACGACTTACGCTTATGTCTTCTGCTTCCTTGAGTCGGTCACGACTCATGCCTTGAACTTTGTTAAGTCGGTCACGACTCATTTCCCTCATGTTAAGTCGGTCACGACTTATAGCTTCATTTTCCTTAAGTCGGTTACGACTTAGTACTTGGCCTGCATCATCCTCCCCAGGTTGAGAAAAATTCGTCCTCGAATTTGCACTTTCCTCCCCCTCTATATGCTCATCCCCGTGATATGGTACGAGATTCTTCACATTGAATACGTCGGATGTATACACATCATCTGGCAGCTTCAATTTATAAGCATTTTCATTAATTCGTTTCACGACTTCCACCGGACCAATTTTCCGTGCTTTCAATTTATTGTAAGCGCCTACTGGAAAACGATCTTTCGTTAAAACTGCATAAACCAAATCACCTTCATGAAATTCAACACTTCGTCGTTTCAAATCTGCAGAACGCTTATACTTCTCATTTGCTTTCTCTAATCGTTCTTGAACGATTTTATGACACTCCATCAACCCTTCAACAAAATCAGCAGCTTTCTTAACTGTCTTCTTTGATTGTGGCACTACCGTTAAATCCAACGGTCCCTTCGGTAAGCTTGAATAAACTATCTGGAATGGACTGAACCCAGTACTTCGATTCACAGCATGATTATGAGCAAATTCTGCTTGGCATAACTTCACATCCCAACTCTTTAGATTATCTTGAACAAGACACCTCAACAAGTTTCCCAATGATCTATTAACCACCTCTGTTTGTCCATCAGTTTGCGGATGATAAGCACTACTAAATTTCAGCTTCGTTCCCACCATTTTCCACAAACTTAACCAAAAGTGACTCAGAAATCGAGTATCTCTATCTGACACAATAGATTCTGGTAATCCATGAAGTCGATAGATCTCCTTGAAAAACAACTGAGCAACATGAACAACATCCGCCGTCTTCTTACAAGCAATAAAATGTGCCATTTTCGAAAATCGATCAACCACCACATAAATGGAATCATTACCACGCTGCGTTCTCGGCAAACCCAACACAAAGTCCATACTCACATCAACCCATGGTTTAGTTGGTACCGGTAACGGCATATATAAACCAGCATTAGTCGCAGTTCCTTTCGAAACTTGACAGATATGGCATCTTTCAACAAATCTTTCCACCTCTTTTCTCATTGATGGCCAAAAGTAGGACTGTGAAATCAACTGTAAGGTACGGTCTCTTCCAACATGTCCTTCTTCATGTAACTCCTTGATAATCTTCATTCTCAAACTACCCTCCGGTATGCACAATCGATTCCCTTTGAACAGAAAACCCTTTACCATCACGAAATCATCCGTTTCTCCCTCATTGACTTTATCAACAAATTTTGCAAAGTAAGGATCATCAGTAAATAATTCTGGCAATATTTCAAACCCCGTCACTTCAACCTTTAGTGTAGTCAACAAATGACTCCTCCTACTCAAAGCATCAGCTACACGATTTGTCACCCCTGACTTGTGTTTAACAACAAAAGTAAATTGTTGCAGATATGCAATCCACGATGCATGTCTCGCTGAAATCTTGTCTTGCCCTTGTAAATGCTTCAACGCTTCATGATCAGTATACAGAACAAACTCCTTCTGAAATAGATAGTGTCTCCAGTGTTTAATAGATTGCACAACAGCATAGAACTCCACATCATATGTACTGTATCGCATCTTCGCTCCTTACAACTTCTCACTGAAATATGCAATAGGACGCCCTTTCTGACTCAACACCCCTCCAATCCCAACCTTGGATGCATCTGTATGTAGTTCAAACACCAACTGAAAATCAGGTAATATTAGAATTGGTGCAGACGTCAGCAATTCCTTGATCTTCCCAAAAGCATTCCCTGCTTCCTCTGACCATGTAAATTGTTTACCCTTCATACAATCAGTAACAGGTGCCATCACACTACTGAAGTGTGGTATAAACCTTCGATAGAATGAAGCCAACCCGTGAAAACTACGAACTTCCGTTATCGTCTTGGGCTGCGGCCAATTTCTGATCGCCTCCACTTTACTTTGGTCAACCTGTATTCCTTTCTCTGAAACAACATACCCCAGAAATAAAACACTATGCGTCATGAACACGCATTTCTTCGTAGCAGCATAAAATTGTTCTTGTCTCAGTACCATCAGCACTTCTCTAAGATGATTCAAATGTTCCTCTGGACTCCCACTGTAAATTAGAATATCATCGAAATACACCACCATGAATTTCCCAATGAACGGTCGAAAAATCTGATTCATCACCCTCATGAAAGTACTTGGTGCATTGGATAAACCAAATGGCATGACCAACCATTCGTATAGACCCTCCCTGGTTTTAAAAGCAGTCTTCCACTCATCTCCTGGTCTGATACGAATTTGATGATATCCACTCTTCAAATCAATCTTCGAAAATATAGTAGCTCCGCTTATTTGATCTAACAAGTCATCCAACCTCGGCATTGGAAATCTATATCTCACAGTGATCTTATTCAATGCTCGACTGTCAGTGCACATCCTCCACGTCCCATCCTTCTTGGGTACCAATAAAGCTGGTACAGCACAAGGACTCAGACTCTCCTGCACACGCCCCTGCTCAAGCAATTCCTCTACCTGCCTCCGCAATTCTTCATGTTCCTTCGGACTCATTCGATAATGTGGTCGGTGTGGCAATTCAGCACCTGGAACAAGATCTATTTGATGTTGTATGTCCCTCAACGGTGGCAACTCCGTTGGTAATTCCTCTGGAAATACATCGTCAAATTCTTTCAAAACTGGTTTAACTTCTTCAGGAATTTCAACTTCTTCACTGCTCTCACGCCCAATCAACAAGAATACTTCTGGTTCTTCCTCAACCTCTTTAACAAACTCTTTTAAAGTCAATAAAGTTTTCAGCTCTTCGATTTCTTCTGACTTACTTTCTCCTTGTGGTCTCTTCTTTGGAACTAGGATAATCTTCGTGCCTTCAAACATAAAACTGTAGCTATTGGTCCGACCATCATGTTGTACTGCTCGATCATACTGCCATGGTCTTCCCAATAGTAAATGACAAACATCCATCTCTACGACATCACACCAGATTTCGTCTTTGTATTTCTTCCCAATAGAGAATGGAACACGAACTCGTCTATCCACTTTCACTTCTCCTCCTTTTCTCAACCATGCTAACTTGTATGGACTCGGATGTTTCTCTGTCTTCAATTTCAACTTTGTCACAGCTTCGGTTGAAATAATATTATCACAACTTCCTGCGTCAATCACAAACTTACACACCTTCCCCAGAATAGTACATGTTGACTGAAAGATATTACTCCTCAACCAACTAGCTTCCTCCTGCTTCGGTGTTAAACACGATCTCCTCAGCATTAGGTTACAACCTTCATCCCCTGACGCAATATCCTGCTCATCCTCCTCAGCTGGATTAGAACAATCTTCATCAACATCCTCATCGTCAACTTCTGCAATCATGGTTCTCTTCTTTGGCTTTGGACACTCACTGCTTTTATGACCCAATTCCTGACAATTGTAACATTTGAAACCATTGTTAACCCTTGTCTTCTCAACCTCCTTCACCACTGGTCTACTGATAGGTTTAGAAACATTAGAACTTCCTCCAACACCCTTCGCTTGATTGTTAGGATTAGTAAACACACCACTTCCTCGTCTCCCTTGTTTTTCCCAAGCCAATGCTTTCTGATGTGCTTCCGCCACAGATCTTGGATCGAACATATTAACCATATCCTGAATCTGCATTCTCAATCCCCCAATGAATCTAGATGTCAGCTGCTCTTCTGTTTCCATAATATCATTCCTCGCAATCAGTTGGTAAAACTCATCAGCATAGTCATTAACTGTCTTTGTGCCCTGCCTCAAGTTTTGTAAACGTTGATACATCAAAGATTGATAATTGTAAGGTAAGAACGTTGCTTTCATCAATTTCTTCATCTTCTCCCAAGATTCAACTTTTGACTTTCCCATACGTTCACGTGTAAGCTTGGTTTGCTGCCACCATGCCAAAGCTCTACCCCTCAGCCTCGTAGCAACCAACTTCACTCGACGTTGTTCTGGAACTTCTTTAAAGTCAAAAATCTCTTCAACATTAGCTATCCAATCTAGAAACTCCTCTGCTTGCATACCACCCTTGAATTCAGGAATTTCTGTTTTCATCCCCGACTCCCATTTGTGATCATACTCAGAATAGTTTCTTCCTTGACCTCTTCCTTGAACACTACCACCATCATACTCCTCTTCAAAATCAGATGTATAACGATGTCGATTCTGACCACCAACATCTCTACTACCATTACGTCTTCCACCTTCCTCCCTTCTATCGACATTCCTCCGTTCACGATCATTCACGTTCCTCCCACGCCCTTGGTCATTTTCAACACTTCTGTCTCGATTGGAATGTGGCGAGACTCTACTACCCCCATGGTTAGATTCAGGTGAAACCCTTCTCCGATTTTGATTCATTTCCGTCATAAGCCTCTCTAACCGGCCAATTCCTTCGTTAAGCTTTTCACTAAAATTCTCATTGATTCTTTGCTCCATCTCATCAGCCTCTTCTCTTCGATATAAAGCTTCTACGTTTTGGTGGCGATTAGCTCTTCTTGGCGGCATACTTGAAAACTTCACAAATTCTTCAACACTTCAAATTCAAACACTTTCCGGATTTTGATCCAAAATGAAACGGATCGAAAACTTCCACTTTGTAGCAAATCGCGATGAACACGATGGACAAAGTTTCGGCCTCCAATGTAAATCCGTACTTCAATCTTCAAATCAATGCACGACCCAATTCTTCAAACTCTCGGCTGTGAATAATGAAACTTCAAATCTTCAAATGAATAGGCTCCAAGTCTCGATCTAACTATGATTGGTTAGAACAAGCTCTGATACCAAAACTGACGCAGCGGATATTACAAAAATGATGTAGATCGTTGAATGTAGCAGTCGGTGGATTGGAAGATGCTGAATTGCCTGAATTCGTTGATCCGAAGATACCGAACTCTAGCTATCTCGAACTCGTTGATCGCGCACGATACCGGGTTCAAAGATCTTCAATTCTTCAAGCGTTGATCAAGCGAACTTGATTCCGCGAATCGGCTTCTACAATCGTTGAATCGAGCGCACTCGATTATCCGAAAGAGGAGATAGGAGATTACACTCAACTACCAATTTGAATGAAAGCACAAAGCAATCAAAAGAGAATTTTATTCAATATTCAACAACCTTTACAAATGAGAGACCCGGCCTATTTATAGGCGTTTTACAAAACAACAAAAAATTCTCTAACTCCTAAGTCCGCAACCGACTTACGACCTACGACATAACTCGGCGACGACTTATCTACAAAAGAGTAGACGACTTAAGAAACTAGTTACAACACAGCGACATAGCAACATATTACAACAGAAAGTTACACAAGTCTTAAGTCGGCGGCGACTTATCACTTCTCCGACTCATCACAGTTATACAACACAACCGACTTACGACTTAATAAAATACAGACAAAATACGACTTACAAACAGATGCGACTTAACAGTGTCACGAGTTAACAAATGACGACCTATCAAAGCAACACAACAGCATCTCCCTTCGGCTTAAGAATCAAGGGTCTAGATTAACTCGGCATTAGACTCAACGGCATCCAGAGCTTCAGCGACTTAAAGACTACCCGCTTTATTCGACTTAAGAATCAACGGCGTAGATTAACTTGGCGTAGGAATCAACAGTCTTCAGGCTTTGGCGACATAAGATGGTACGACTTAACTGGGTCGTAACTCGGTGCCGACTTATCGTTTGACTCGTTAAGTCGTTTACGACCTATTACTTCAACAGTTTGCTTTGCCTTCTCTCTGAGTAAATCGGTAGGTCGTCCTGGCGACTTAAGATCTTTGATATCCCGTACCTCTTCACGAGTTAGGTCTTCCACCCTCTTAAGTCGGTCACGACTTAAGTCCCCCATTATGTTAAGTCGGTCACGACTTACGCTTATGTCTTCTGCTTCCTTGAGTCGGTCACGACTCATGCCTTGAACTTTGTTAAGTCGGTCACGACTCATTTCCCTCATGTTAAGTCGGTCACGACTTATAGCTTCATTTTCCTTAAGTCGGTTACGACTTAGTACTTGGCCTGCATCACCTAGCCTCTGAAATCCTAGCCGCCGAAATCACCTCCGACCCTCCCTCTCCTTCTCCCTTCCAGCCCCCGTCGTTCGTACCCCCGACTCCTCCAGACCTTGTCTTCCCGCCCCTAAGCACAGGTCCAGACAAAGATTGATTCCTCTCTATTTTTTCTAAACGTACGATGCGTAAGGCGGTCTCTCAATTGCGCGTTTCTTCTTCAGCTATTCCTTCTACGGAACCCTTACGTAAAATTATTCATGCCTCACGTAAGCCTAACCAACCGTCGATTTTTTTTTTTGTTTCTAATATTTCCTATTCGCAACAAGGTAGATCCACCTCCCGTGCTAATTTAAATTCACAGTAAAATGGAACTGCCACAAAGACAAGTACAAACCAGAATGGAAAGAATGATACTAGAATTTGGAAGGTGGTCATCACAGAGAAAGATATTTCGGTCTCCACCCCCTTAAAATTCTATAATCCGGTAGAATTTAGTCAAAAGAATATGTCAGAATGACGAATTTAGCGGTTGAATCAACTAAGAGACCATTAAACTATGATAGAAAATTAATGATGATGAAGAGATGGACCCCTGACCTTAGCCTATCAAAAGAAATGCTACAATCTATTTCGGTTTGGGTTTGATTTCCAAGCTTAAAGCTGAAATTCTGACCAGAAGAGGGAATTAGTAGAATTGCCTCGGATAATCCTTTAAAAATGGACCATTAAACTAAAGATATGAATATCTTACGTCGGAGTCCTAACAGAAATTGACAGTGATTTTAAATTTCCAGAGGAAGTAAATACAGTGACCGAAAACAACGATATGTTCGCTCAACCTGTAGAATATGAGTGGAGACCTAATGGTTGTCCAAACTATAATTGTTTTGGACATCCTCCTAAATTATGTTCATTGCAGCGAATATGGACGGCACAAGACAAAATTCAACATTTGAACCGCAAGCACATGAATATAGTCTCAACCACTTGCACAAAAACAGCTCAGGTCATAATAAAAATGACACGCAGCAACATATTTTGAAGAAAAACAACGTCTCATCACAGCCCGTTAACAATGAAATGGAATTGGAATGTTCTGAAACCACGTCCAGCATTGATTCACATACACAAACCAATTCAACATTTAGTGCAAATTCACAATCTCAACCCAGTTTAGAAATAGAACGAGCACAGTCCTGTACAGTTCGAAATAATACAAATGCAGCCCTCTGTTCGAACACACAACACAGTAGTCAGGCAGATCTGAATATGCAAAATGAGAATAACAGCCACAACACAGAAGAAACAGAGCTTAACGATGTAAGGGATCAGGAAATGGTAGAACACTATGACGAAATTCAGCATAATGAAACAACGTCTGACAACTTTCCGAGCAAGACAACCAACTGCATCGGATCTCGAACCAGGTCCAAACAATCTAGAAGACAGCAGCGGGAGGAGGCTTCGTTTGAATTTACTGCTACTCCATCAGCTGGCGTGATTGATAATCCTGCATGGCACAACATTATTCCTCAACTGAAATCAAGAGGAAAAAAAATGAAGCGAACAAAACATTCCGTGAGCCTTCTAGATGTCACAAGCATTATCAAACAACGTCAAGCTTCTTTCGTTGGATTATTGGACAATTCATCACGAGCATTGTTCAAAATAAGGTCGGGCTATCATTTTATTGCACGGTCGTCTACGCTTACAATCAACTTGATAGGAATTAAACTTTTGGACAGAATGTATTTTTTGTATTTGTTTTGAAAACAAAAATGAAAGAAGAGATAACTGTGTATATATTACAACTGATAATTCAAGTGATACAAGCGGGTACATTATATAATACATCTACTGCTTTTGGAAAATTACAGGAGTACCCCTGAAACCCCTTGTGAAATAGTATAAAGGCTTTTGAAACGGGCTGCTGTGTTTCATTTCTCTTAATTCCCCCGACAATTTCATCTAGGGGTTCTTCTCTCGTTTCCAAATAAATTTCGTCTTCACATGCTCTTCGGATTTGAGAAGGTTTCTGGTAAAAAAAATTGAGTCTTTTAAGTAGTGCGAGAGCTCTAGTGTGATTCAGAAGTTCGTAATGAGTGAATTGCTCTTGAAAACTTCGAAAGCTTCATGAGTTACTCGATCCAGAAGTTCTCAAGCAAAATTACATGTCTACATGTGGTTTTGTTTGAGTATTCGAGTTAGAATAAGTCTCTAATGGCTGATAAATGATGTTCTTTCCTCTCTGACTTTCTGGAGCTTCCTCGACTTTCAATTCAGACCGTAGCCTTACAAAATTGCTATTTGAAAAGGGGTTTTGTAAGTACGTCTGCCTTCTGATGTGTAGCAGGAAGATGATTTATGTCAAGCTTTTCCTTGATGACTTGCTCACGAACAAAATAGAGGTCGATCTCTATATGCTTAGTTCGTGAGTGAAGAATTGGATTTGCTGATAGATATACGACACTCAGATTGTCACACCAGATTATGAGTTTTTCAGTATTTGTGATTCTTATTTCTTGAATGAGAGACTCCAACCACATTATCTCAGCGGTGACACTTGCTACACTGCGGTATTCTGCTTCTGTGCTTGAACGTGAAACAGTCAGCTGCTTTTTGGAGCACCATGATACTGGATTACCTCCTAAATAAATGCAGTGTCCAGTTGTAGATCATCGATCATCAAAATCTGATGTCCAATCTACGTCTGCGTATCCTTGAATATTTAGTGATTTGCTTGCTTTTATGTTTATTCCATATTTCATTGTGCCTTTTAAATATCTCAGGATCCTCTTCACTGCCTTCCAGTGATGATCTAGAGTTTTCTACATATATTGACATACTTTATTTACGCTGAATGAAATATCCGGTCTAGTAATTGTGACATATTGTAAGGCACCTACTATACTTCTGTACCGTTTTATATTCTTTATGAAAGTGTATATGGATCGATAATATATAGTAAGACTAGTCTAGCAAGTGCGGAATTATAAATAATAGTAAATAGCAGTAATAAAAATGACACCAGAGATTTTTATACTGGTTCGAACTTCCCGTTCTACGTCCAGTTCCAGACTTCTTCTGGAATTTCTCGAATAATCCTCACTTAACCCGGAGGAACAGGTATTACACCGCCTGAGCAACCGAACAGGACTTTTCTGCCTAAGCAACCGAATAGGACTTCAAATACAATTTATAAATTGTTTCTTGACTTGTGTGTTCTTAAGTAACACGAATATAGTCAATATAGTACACCCTTCCTATAATCTTCTTGATATGATGATTTGAAAGTCCAATTGTAGGAAGTAGAGATTTGAAAATCACTTGAGATTATAACAGTATAAAGCAAGAATAGATAGAAAGAATTGGTGCTTGAAATAGTGGATTTTCATCTCTATTTATAGTATTGAATAGTTTTAATTCAATAGTTGCAACCATTAGAAGGAGTGCAACTCTTGGTGAAGAAGACAACTGTTCAAAATTTGATTTTTCATGAAGAGATGCTTCAGTTCGTCAAGTTCAGATGGCTGAGAAAAATATTCAGATGGCTAAGTAAGTTTAAAAAGTCAAAGAGGCAGAGGAAACAATTTCAGTGAACACAGACGTCTGATGTTTAATTCGAACGTCTGTCGTTTATGACAGATGTCTATATTAAATTTTTAGACGTATGTGTTTAGTTAAAATAGAAAATAGTAATACAGGGAGTACAGACGTCTTGACTTTATTATCAGACGTCTGTTATTTACAACAGACGGCTATATAAAAGTTCAGACGTCTGAGCTTGTACTGATTTGCTCCTCTTCCTTATTTTAGTGATTCTGAACTTGAGATATTTATAATTTTTGAAAATACTTTTATATCTTTAAATAGTTAAAGATATTTTATATTTGTAGAACATGTTTTTTTCAAAAACTATTTGTGTGTGTGTTGTTATCATCATATCAGAGATTGTACAAAAATATCTAATCGGAAATACTAATCAATATACTTGAGAGCTTGAGCTTTGTTTGTTGACGATATGATAATAGCTTTTCTTTGTAGATTCCTGCAAGAATATTTGACATCATAGTATATAGTTTGAAATATATAGTTGTCACATTAAAATCGAAGAAGGCAGGTTCCAACATTCTCCCACTTTTTGATGATGACAACTATATAATTCAATGGTTAGTATAAACCATACATCTTGCTCCCCCTGTCAACATGACCAGATTATATAGCATAATGATTAATATTTCTCCCCCTTTGTCATTAACAAAAAGAAATTTGTAAGGGGTTTAGAAATGTGATGATAAAACACATTGTTGAACAGGTTCCACATCTTAATACACTAAACACAGAGAAGCATATAGAACAAGTCACATATAGATACAGAAGTGACAAAAAGATACAGACATACACAGTTTATACAAAAAAGATACAGAAAATAAAATAAACCACTTATAGAACAAGTCACATATAGAGCAACATATGACAAGTTATACAGAAGTGACAAAAGTGACAAAAAGACGCAAACAGTACACCAAAGAGAGTTTTTAAAGATTACAAACCATAGTAGAAATTAACAAAACAAAATAGAGAGTAGACAAGCCAAAGAGAAGTATATTGTCTAAGAGTCTCCCCATGTTGGAGAGGGAGGAGGTGAAGATCCATAAGAGTTCTTCCACATACGTCGAAGAATAGTCTTAACATTCTTCATCTCTCTTGCATTTTCTTCTACATTGGTATCAAGATTATCGAATCTAGAGTTTATGGATGAAAAGCCTTGGGCAATTTGATTAGAAAGCTTCTTTTGATTTTTAGAAATGATGATATCGGATTTGAGCTTCTCACTTTTGGTATAGCTTTTTAAATTTCCAGAAATTTGTTCAATATCGGAGTTTTCTTGAATTGAACTTTGGATAAAAGTTTGCTCTATGGCTTCGTCATCCTCATCTTCATCTCCATTATCTCCCTCTTCTCCAATATTTGGTTCTTCTCCATCGGGACCAGAGGTATCCATTTTAGATTTACCTTTTTGTTTTTGGAGTACCAGTTGTTGAGCTTTATAATCAGGGTAGGTAAGATATACCGGAGGGGATTCCGGTAATCCCATAAGGCTAAAAAAACGAATATTGGATACTTTAATTTTTTTCAAATTCAATAGACGGACTTTGAATGGAGAAATCAACGAGTATCCGGGTAATGTAAGGAGCATAGATAAGTGATCTCTTTTTAGAATCATGATATGTACGAAACTCATCATAAAAATATTGAGCCCAATTAATCTGTTGATTTCCAAAGATTGCTTGAAGTGATTTATCTTCATGATCATAAATAATTTCGTGACTTCCTTGGCGGGGAAAAATTGTTTTAATGAGCATCCGTAGTAACAATCTAGGTCATGGACGAAGATGATTCGACCTATCTTTAGACTGTCCGGGTTCGAAAAGATGATATTCTATTTGATTAAGATCATCACCTTCTAACTTAAAGTCTTCCAATTCTATCCCGTCGTTGGTACATTTCAAAATACGTGCAATGTCATCCGGAGTTATTTTCAGAATATTTCCAAATACGCTTGTCCATAGCGTTCCTTTTTCTCTATGAAGCCTAATTTTGGGATTATTGACATTGGCTAGAAATAATAGAACACTAAGCCTACATATATTTACTTGATTGTCTTTGTAGTCAATGAGACTAGTGATGTTAGACCTATCAGTAAATAACTTAATTCTATAAGTAGGAAAGTGATCGAGATCGTGGAAAATACCAAGAAATGAAGACAGAGAAGAGAGATATTTGAATCGAGCCATACTTCTAGGTTCGTGGTATAGCCAAGCTTCGATTTGTTAATCAGTTGGAAGAACGTGAGGAGACGGTTGAGAAGATTCTCCCTTTTTCCCTTTTGATTTGGATTTAGGCGCCATTGATGAGAGAGAGCTTAGGTTTTTTGATTTGAATTTGGAAATAGAAGAAATGAATAGCCGTGTAGAAGAGGGGTACGATTTATTTTTGATTTTGAGGTTCTGAATTTCAATAGGGTTTCAGACAGCTAAATAAAATATAGATGTCTGATGTCCTGTAGAGAGTAAAAGCAGATTGAAAAAACAATAGAGTTTAGACGTCTCAAAATCTTAACAGACGGCTAAATTTGATGACAGACGTCTGAAGTGTTTTCTTCAGACGGCTCAGAGGTCTAAATTTGAAACAGAGAGTGAAAAACATTTTGAACTAAATTCAGACGTCTAAATTTTTTATTACAGACGTCTAAATTCAATTACAGACGTCTCTTGTATAATTTTCAGACGGCTCAAACAGGGACAGAGAATTTAAAACTTTTTAGACTTAAAGTCAGACGTCTGATATATTTTCTCCAGACGTCTGTGTGGCTGATTTTTAGTATTTTAACCTTTTTAAGATTAAATAATAACCACACACACATATATATTTTTAAAGTACATACATATATAAAAAAACACAATGAATAATCATAAATCTCATATATATATATAGATATATATATAGATATATATATACTTTATTTTGAAGTCTTCGGAGTTTTTGATTTCGGAGACTTTTCATTATATAATTCGATTTGATTGTTATCGTCAAATGGTTTAATCGGAGACCCCTGCGGTTGACGCTCCCAAGAATTTGGAGAAACATGAGGACGTTGAGATGAATGAATATGTGCATTTGTGTTGATCGGAGATGAACCGCATATTTTTGCAGCACATCGTTCAAGGAAACTAAGTCTTCTACCATGACTTTTTTACTCAAAATACATTTCACGCTGAAGATTAAGTGTTTCCCTCTGATAGTGATGTAAGTCATCTATCTTTTCTTTAGTAGTTGGGGATGGAAATAAATTTCTTCACGTGCGTTTATTTTCTGGCGTATATCCCGTATGATGACTTTGTGGTGGACATATCGGAATATAGGCAGGAGTTGGAGTTGGAAGTTCAGAAGACCCTGAACTTGGTGTTTCAAAGTCAATTGAAGAATATCCATATGTAATGAGAGGAAGGCTCATCTGAAGATGAACCGGCCATGGTGTAGATGAATAATGCAAAATTAAAAAACATGATTGATTTTCTTCTTTCACCTTTTTATTTGAAATAAGCTGAATGAAAGTTTTCTTCTGAATGAAAGTAATTATATATAAAACTGAAGGCTAAACAATGAATAGTTAAGATTAAATGTAGAATAATTTAATTTTAACCAGAAGAAAATATGAGGACAAAAAAACAAGTTTATATTGACCTTTAAATAAAAACAGAAATGAGTTGAAGTAAACTTTATAAATTTTTGAATGAGATGATTCCAAGTTCTCGTCTCAATTTTACAAAAGTGTTTTCATTTAATGGTTTGGTGAAAATATCTGCTAATTGATTTTCCGAAGATACGAATTCTAGATTGATTATATCTTTTTCAATATTATCACGAAGAAAATGATGACGAATATCAATATGTTTTGTTCATGAATGATTTACTGGATTTTTAGATAAATTTATAGCACTGGAATTATCACAAAAAATTGTTGATTTAAATAATTTAAAACCAAAATCTTGAAGAGTTTGTTGCATATAAATTACTTGAGCACATGCCAAAGCTGCAGATATATATTCTGCTTCACAAGTAGAAAGTGATACGCAATTTTGTTTCTTACTAAACCAAGATACTAGAGACCGTCCAATGAAGTGACAAGTCCCACTAGTACTTTTTCTATCCGTCCGACTTCCTCCAAAATCAGCATCACTATATGAAACTAATTCAAAAGGACATTCTTTTGGATAGAATAGTCCAAAATCTTTGGTTTTGTTGAGATAACGTAAAATACGTTTTACTGCTCTAATGTGTGATTCTTTATGATCTGCTTGAAATCGTGCACACAAACAAACACTTATCATTATATCGGGTATACTAGCGGTTAAATATAATAAAGATCCAATCATACTACGATATAATTTTTGGTCTACACTCTTGCCGTTTTCATCTTTTTCAAGATGTATGGTTGTACTCATAGGAGTTGGTTTGGCAGAAGTATTTTCCATACCAAAACGTTTAATTAAATTATTACAATATTTTTCTTGATTTAGAAAAATGCCATTATTAACTTGTTTAATTTGTAGTCCAAGAAAAAATATTAATTCTCTCATGTGAGACATCTCAAATTCATTTGTCATTATTTTAGAAAATTCTTGACATAATTTATCATTGGTTGACCCAAAAATAATGTCATCCACATAAATTTGAACAATTAATATATCAAATTTCTTTTTCTTAATAAAAAGAGTTTGATTAACCTTTCCAATTTCAAAACCAGGGTCGATTAAATAACTTTTTAAACGATCATACCAAGCACGATGTGCTTGTTTTAAACCGTATAAAGTTTTTTTAAGTTTATAAACATGGTCTGGAAATTGTTCGTGTATAAACAAGGAAGGTTGTTCAACATAAACATTTTCTTTAATAAACCCATTTAAAAATGCACTTTTAACATCCATTTGATATAGTTTAAAATCATGAAAGCAAGCATAGGCTAATAAGATTCGTATTGCTTCTAATCTCGCGACAGGAGCAAACGTTTCTTCATAGTCAATTCCTTCTTCCTGATTATAACCTTGTGCAACTAATCTAGCTTTATTTCTAGTGATATTTCCATTTTCATCAGCTTTATTTTTAAAAACCCATTTAGTACCAATAACTGATTGATCATTAGGCCTTGGAACTAAATCCCAAACGTCATTTCTTTCGAATTGGTTTAGTTCTTCTTGCATAGCAATAATCCAATAATCATCAGTTGAGGCTTCTTTAATATTTTTAGGTTCTATATTAGAAAGAAAAGCTATATGACCCATTTGATTTAGTTGATTACGTGTTTTAACTCTTTCATCAATTTCCCCTATTATATTTTGAATTGAGTGATCTTTTAAAATTCTCGGTGGAGATTTTAATTCCTTTTCACTTTGATTTTCAGAAGAAGTGTTTTCAGGTATATTGATGTCAATATTTGAATTAGAATTAATTATAATATCTTCATCATCATTTGTGTTAGTTTTGAAATTTTCATCAAATGATACATGAAGTGTTTCTTCAATTATTTTAGTTCTTTTATTATAGATTCTATATGCTTTGCTTCGTTCTGAATATCCGATGAATATACATTCATCTGATTTTGGATCAAATTTTCCTAGTTGATCTTTCATATTTAAAGCAAAACATTTCAAACCAAAAACTTTAAAGTAGGATATATTAGGTTTTCTACCGTTGAAAAGTTCATATGGAGTGTGTTCAGTTAAAGGTCAAATAGAGACACGATTTAGGACATAACAAGCAGTAGCAACGGCTTCTGCCCAAAATTGTTTTGGAAGGGTGGTTCCATTCAATAAAGTCCTAGCACATTCTTGAAGTGTTCTATTTTTACGTTCAACAACTCCATTTTGTTGAGGAGTTCTTGGAAATGAAAAGTTATGAAATATTCTTTTCTTATTACAAAATTTCTCAAACATTTCATTTTCAAATTCACCTCCATGATCATTTCTAATGTTTTTAATTTTTAGATTTTTAATATTTTGAATTCGTTTAGCAAAGATTTTGAAATTTTCAAATGTATCACTTTTGTTTTTCATAAATAAGGTCCATGTATATCTAGAGAAGTCATCAACTATTACAAAAACATATCTATTGTGATTAATAGATTGAGTCTGAGTTGGTCCAAATAAGTCTAGATGTAACAACTCAAGATGTTGTAAAGTTGAGATGATCTTCTTAGATTTAAAAGAAGATTTAGTTAGCTTTCCTAGTTGGCAAGCATCACAAATGCTATGTACCTTAAAATTCATTTTAGGTAAACCTTTTACTAAATTGTTTTTGGATAATTTATTAATAGCTTTGAAATTTATATGACAAAATCTTTTATGCCATAGCTAAGGATCATTTTCTTTGACTAATAAGCACATATTTGTATTATGATTTATTTTCATATTCAGAATATAAATATTACGATCTCTAACTCCTTCGAAAATAAGATTTTTGTTATGATAAAAAATATTGCATTTATTTTCAGAAAATACTACGTTAAAACCTTTATCACATAATTGACTAATACTTAGTAAGTTGTGTTTTAAATTTTTAACTAATAAAACATTTGTAATAAGAGGTAAATTAGATGTACCGTCATTGCTCACATCGCCTTTGCCGATGATGTAACCTTTGGAATTATCTCCAAAAGTGACAGATCCTCCGTCTGAGTAGATAATGTTTGTTAACATATTTTTGTCGCCTGTCATGTGTTTTGAGCAACCACTGTCTAGAATCCATTTTCCTCTTTTCTTAATCGGTACCTGCAAAAAAAATATTGAAATTCTATTGGTACCCACTTCCTCTGTTAAGGTCTTAAGGGTTAAATCTTAGGAAGCCAAACCCAGTTGGGTTTAGAGTTCCCTTTAAAAATAAAGTTTTCATTCTTATGTACATGATTAATGAATGATTTAATGTAGTTATTCCTAATCAAATTATTATTAGTCTTTGGAACCCAAATCATAATTGATTTTGGATGAACAACTTTTGAAGAAGATTTTTGAGCAGATATAGATTCCTTTTTCTTAAAATTAGTATATAATGAATCATTATTTTTAGAATGACTTTGTATCGGTTTTTTATATCCTAACCCCTTTTTATTTAAACAGGTTTGAGAATTCTCAATTATTTTAGAGAGACTCTCTCTTCCACTGTTAAATTTAGAAACATCTTTAGAAATATTTTCCAGTTTTGTTTTAAGATGTGATACTTCTATATCAAGTGTTTTAATATTAGAGTTTAAATCATAATTCTCTTTTGCTAATTTAACATTCTCATATTTCTGTCTTTCTATTTCACTGCTTAAATCGGTGAATTGAGATGTTATATTAACATAAGATTCTTGAGATTTTACTAACTCTTCCTCTAATATTTTCTTTTCATCTTTTCACATGTCAGTTTCTATTTCAGTTCTATTTAATTTTCCTAAAGCATCTTTATATTTACTCTTTAGGATTCTAAGTTATCTAACAATTCAGAGTTTATTTCTATTAAATCTTCAAAAGTTAGATCACTTACATCATCATTTGTTGCCATAAAACAAACGTTGGCTTGTTCTGGATCACTGTCACTATCATTGTCTGATGAAGAAGATTCTGTATCATCCCATGTAACTAAGAAGGCTTTCTTCTTTTTAAATTTGTCCTTCTTGAGATTATATTCTTTCTTCCGATCATGACAATCTTTCTTTATGTGTCCCTTCTTGTGACATTCGTAGCATTCAAAAGATGAGCTTGATGGCTTATTGAAACCCTTGTTATTTCCAAATTTATTGCTCTTTTTGAATTTTAAGAACTTTTTGAAATTCTTAGCTATAAATGCCATATCGTCTTCTGATTCAGAGTCTTCTGATTCAGAGTCTTCTTTTTCTGCTTGAAAAGCGATAGTTTTCTTATTCTATGCTTGTGCTCGTCTTGCCTATAAGTTTACCTCATAGGACATTAGATTACCTATTAACTCTTCTGTTTTTATGGTTGAAATATCATTAGCTTCCTCGATAGCTAAGACTTTTCGTTCCCATTCATCAGTTAAAGAGTTAAGGATTTTTGAAACAATATCAGGTTCAGTAAAAGTAACTTCTAAAGCTAATAGTGAGTGATATATATCCTGGAATCTAGAGTACATTTCACTAATACTTTCTCCTTGCTTCATTCTAAAAATTTGAAATTGGTTTTTAAGCATAGAAATCTTGCTTTGTTTTACTTTATTCGTTCCTTCGTGTGTAACCTTAAGTGTATTCCAAATTTCATATCCAGTTTTACAAATACTGACTCGATTGAATTCATTTTTGTTTAAAGTGCAAAATAATATGTTCATTGCTTTTGCGTTTGCAGTAGCATCTAGTTTTTGTTTATTAGACCATGCAGCATACTCTGTAGTAGGAATAGTATATTCAGTTTGAATGATATTCCAGGTTTCAAATCCACTAGCTTGCATAAAAATTCTCATTCTAGTTGACCAATAACTATAATTTAATCCATTAAACAATGGTGGTCATGTAGTGGCTTGTCCCTCAGTAAAACTGTTGCTAGTGTTATTGTCCATATTATTAAAATATCAGATAACTGAGTTATAGTTATGTGATAACCTTGCTCTGATACCAAATGAAAGTGTATATGGATCGATAATATATAGTAAGACTAGTCTAGCAAGTGCGGAATTATAAATAATAGTAAATAGCAGTAATAAAAAT
This sequence comes from Allium fistulosum, assembly GCA_030737815.1. Lineage (NCBI taxonomy): Eukaryota > Viridiplantae > Streptophyta > Magnoliopsida > Asparagales > Amaryllidaceae > Allium > Allium fistulosum. The sequence continues at coordinate 403,732,804 of CM060908.1, read as the reverse complement.
GACACCAGGGATTTTTATACTGGTTCGAACTTCCCGTTCTACGTCCAGTTCCAGACTCCTTCTGGAATTTCTCGAATAATCCTCACTTAACTCGGAGGAACAGGTATTACACCGCCTGAGCAACCGAACAGGACTTTTCTGCCTAAGCAACCGAATAGGACTTCAAATACAATTTATAAATTGTTTCTTGACTTGTGTGTTCTTGAGTAACACGAATATAGTCAATATAGTACACCCTTCCTATAATCTTCTTGATATGATGATTTGAAAGTTCAATTGTAGGAAGTAGAGATTTGAAAATCACTTGAGATTATAACAGTATAAAGCAAGAATAGATAGAAAGAATTGGTGCTTGAAATAGTGGATTTTCATCTCTATTTATAGTATTGAATAGTTTTAATTCAATAGTTGCAACCATTAGAAGGAGTGCAACTCTTGGTGAAGAAGACAACTGTTCAAAATTTGATTTTTCATGAAGAGATGCTTCAGTTCGTCAAGTTCAGATGGCTGAGAAAAATATTCAGATGGCTAAGTAAGTTTAAAAAGTCAAAGAGGCAGAGGAAACAATTTCAGTGAACACAGACGTCTGATGTTTAATTCGAACGTCTGTCGTTTATGACAGATGTCTGTATTAAATTTTTAGACGTATGTGTTTAGTTAAAAAAAAAAATAGAGAGTACAGACGTCTTGACTTTATTATCAGACGTCTGTTATTTACAACAGACGGCTATATAAAAGTTCAGACGTCTGAGCTTGTACTGATTTGCTCCTCTTCCTTATTTTAGTGATTCTGAACTTGAGATATTTATAATTTTTGAAAATACTTTTATATCTTTAAATAGTTAAAGATATTTTATATTTGTAGAACATGTTTTTTTCAAAAACTATTTGTGTGTGTGTTGTTATCATCATATCAGAGATTGTACAAAAATATCTAATCGGAAATAATAATCAATATACTTGAGAGCTTGAGCTTTGTTTGTTGACGATATGATAATAGCTTTTCTTTGTAGATTCCTGCAAGAATATTTGACATCGTAGTATATAGTTTGAAATATATAGTTGTCACATTAAAATCAAAGAAGGCAGGTTCCAACACTTTATAGGCTCACCATTATGTTTAGATAAGTGCAAATTACTTATCATGGGTGTTGGCACAGGCTTGGCATTATTCATCTTTGCTCTATCAAGAATCTCAGAAATATATTTGCTTTGAGATAGTATTAATTCATTTTGTGACTTTCTATAAACTTCAATTCCTAACAAATAATTCAAGTTACCTAGATCTTTGATAGAGAAAATTCTATGTAAGTGACACGTGACATTCCTGATTTCATCATTTCTATTACCTGTAATTATGAGATAATCTACATACAAAAGAATATAGGTAGTACTAATATCATTTATTTTGATGTAAAGTGAGTTGTCAGACCTGGTTGGCTTGTATCCTTGACTGATTAAGATAGTTTTCAGTTTTTCATACCACACTCTTGGAGCTTGCTTCAGTCCATAGATAGTTTTATGTAGTTTGCATACCATTTTCTTGTCATTGCCTTTGACATGTCCTGGTGGTCATTGCATGTATACTTCTTGTTGTAGTTCACCATGTAGAAAAGCATTGTTAACATCCAGTTGTCTGATGTCCCATCCATTGTATAGAGTAATAGTAAGAATTACTTTTTATTTTCGCATTAATTTTTATTATTATTAGTATCACCTTATTCACCCACCCTCTAGGGTGAAAACGATCCTACAGAACATAGTCCTCAAAATCACTGGAGTATAGGTATTTCCGATCCCAGGTGTCATCCGCCAAAATACATCTATTTTCATTACCATCTTCACCAAAAGTAAAAAGGACAAGACCATCTCCAACTATATGGTAATATAACCGGGATCCTCACCACCACCTCCAACAAACATGTGATAGCTATCATACTTCAGAGAATAATGCATTTATGATTTCAAATGTACCCAAGAACGCTCATATAAACTCCACTTAATCACGTTTTCAGATGGAGGAACCACCAGAGGTTCAACCGCAGAGCAAAAAATAGTAGTAGTATTAGTGGCAGTAATACTGATAAAAGGCCAAGAACCAATAACAACATCGGAAGTAATCAAGTCTAGTGGTGAAATATCAGCCGCAATACCAGCTGGTGGATCTGTGACAAAGAGCGTAGGAACTCACTTCTTAATATAAGGACGATGAAAAGGGATCTTATCTGGAATTGGCAAGGAGGGATCAACAATCGCCTACTTACAGGTTGGTATTGCAACAAGGACCATTTAAAAGTTATGCAGTAATTCGTTTAACATAAGCATAATTTTAAAAAGAAATCAAGAAGGGTTAAAAAAATGTAATTTGTTTTTCAAATCGATATGTGAACTAATTCTGCATTAACATAATTTGAAATTTTGTTAACATGCAACATTTTATTGAAGCCGTGGTGAATTTTCTACAAATGACATAACTCTTTCAGTGCTAATATATACATTGCTTAGCATTTTTCATTTACCATACTTTAAACAAATGCACCAATATCCATTATTATTGTGTATGTATTAACTATTTTCAGAAAAAATTAACCAAACAAATCTTAGTTTTGACAATTACGAAGATCAATATAGCACCGATAAAACAATTTAAATCCACGCAAAATTTCATATCTACTTTATTATTGGAATCTCAATTTGATTTGATTTGATTTTATAAGCCACGCAATATATGTTCATAGTACATGTTTATTTTGATTATACTCTGTGTATATTTACATAAATAATCATTACAGTTGCTTAGTATTATACGATCAAAACTGATAGAAATACTAAGCAGTGTGGAGAACACATAATTAATTTATTTACATATGTTAGTATGTAGTGATAGCAATATGGATCGACATTTAAGAGCCTAAAAACATAGGTCCAAAAATTAATTTATTAAACATAATCATTTTCTTCGATGATTAAAATAAAAAAATTATTGTTATTACTTCAACAACTTTTTTAGAATAAATAAATGCTTGTAATTCGCAATACATAGTGCATAATAGAGTTCAAATCAAAAGGCACTTCAGGTTCATAAAATAATGGAACAACACCTCAATCTAACCTACACCCCTAGTAGCTGTTCCATTCTTCTTAAAGCATATCCTTGCTGCACAAAATAGAAAAGTGAACAAAGGAACAAAATGGGTGAAATTATATACTTAAATTACAATACTTAGCTGATTTAGGTAAATGGAAAGAGTAACGGTGAGTACAATTATCACATGGCCATAACTTCCACAAAAAATGTAAAGCGCTACAATTATGTTGCAAATTTTCAAAAATTCCATCAATATATGACATTTACTATTGGAAATGATATAGAATGAAGAGGCTGCGCAACTCTGATCTATTATATCATTCAAGCTTCTGTCTCAGCCATATATCAAGATATCAAAAACTCATATTCAATGCCGATAATATACAAAGAGGAAACAATGGATCTGGGGTTATAACACTCAGCCCATACCAGCTATAATTCTGTATATAGTTCAACCATTGTGTATTGTAAAGTATCGATCAGTTTCTCTCTGTAAACATTCATTTTAGATACAAAAGTTGTATCATATTTGAAATAAAATTTCAATCATTCAATTTCATAAAACTCAATTTATATATATCTTTGTAATTTCGAATACCTAACGCATCAAGAAGATTCAACTCATCAGAAAAAAAAGGAGACAAGAAATCATCATTTGAATCAATCTTTCCTTCTTATCAGATTGTGTTATCATCACTTGAGAAGGAGATTCAACCATCAAGTATCACTGCCTCGCCAGTATTGATTATCTGGCTGTAGTAATATTCCATAGTGAATCAGAATTTGAAATAGCAGCAAATTTCAAAGAAAGCAGTATCGAGAAATCAGAATTCATCTACACAAATTTAAAGAAAGTGTCATTCTAAGAAGAACGCATCATAAAAGGTATCATCACCTGAGTTCTTCGGTTGCATCTAACGTGATCAAAACTACATTTCTTGACTCAGTTCTTTGTTAAGAAGCTATTGTTTCCATCCTTTCCCTCTGTCTCTGGTGTTTACAGTGATCATCATGTCTGAAGAAGCCCATTCTGAAACCCCCATCAGTGGCAATGCATCTCAGAACACCACTTCAAATGTTGAGAAACTAGTAAGAACTGTAATCAGTCCTCAAAGTCAACTGGTTATAGACCATATAAATGAAGACAATTATCTCTTGTGGAAACTGCAAGTTGAGATAGTCCTTCAAGGATATGGTCTTGAAGGATTCATACAAGGAACCCTTTCTATTCCCCCAAAGTGTATCACTGATCAAGAAAACAAGATAGTTAGTAACGAAGAATATGTTCAACATCACAAACAAGACAGACTCATATGCTCATGGTTGCTATCATCTATAAATGCAAATCTGTTAACACATGTTATTGGGTGTAAAACTTCCAGTGAGAGCTGGACAACTGTTGAAAAAGTTTTTAATCAGCAATCTCCAGCAAAGGTTTTATTTCATAAAAGACAACTACACAATATCAAGAAAGATAATCACAGTATGAGAGAGTATCTATTCAAGATTAAGTCTATATGTGACACACTTGAGGCAGCTAATTAGAAGGTTTCAGATTCAGAACAGATCATGACCATTTTGAATGGATTAAGTGATGAATATGAAGTAGTGGTGGTAGTTATAACATCTCAAAGAAATTTACCATCAATAGATGATGTGCACTCTATTCTACTATCACATGAGGCAAGAATTGATATAATGAAGCCACATGGATCATATCTTTTTGCTAATTTTGCTGCAAACTACAAAGGTAATAATCACAATAACAACAGAGGTGATCATCATACTCAAAGGGGAGGAAATGCAAATAGATCAAGAGGAAGGGGCAGATGGAATAATAATAACAAGCCCAAATGTCAAATTTGTGAAAAACTTGGCCACACAGTAGCCAAATGTTATTTCAAACTAAATCTCAATTATGTTCCAGGTCAAAGGTCAAACAATCAAAGGAACACAGATTACAGTGCTAATATGGCACACATTCAACAAGAGACAGGCAACCAGTCAGACATGAAAACTACTCAAGCTGAAAATGTAAAAGCAGAGCATATTCAGGATGAAGATTGGTACCCTAATTCAGGAGCAACCAATCATATCACCAACAATCTGAGCAATCTAAATCTTGGAAACAAGGAGTACAGAGGTATGAATACAACACGTATGGGTAATGGTAAATCTGTTGCAATTACACACACTGGTAAGTCATATATTATGGGTAAAAGACAATTATATATGAACAATCTATTGAGGGTTCCACTCATTAGAAAGAACTTACTACGTGTGTCTCAATTTGCAAAAGGTAATAATGTTTATTTTGAGTTTTACCCATATTATTGCTTAGTTAAGGACATCCTAACTAAGGAAATACTTTTGCAGGGTAAACATTGTAGGGGGCTGTACAAGTTCAGTGTGGATAATTCAAGAAAATTGGATTTTAAAAGAAATTGGTGTAATAATTCAGAATGCAAACAACTTGAAATCAGTGAGATATTTGGTAAGTGGCATTATAAACTTGGGCACCCAAATGCCACAATTGTTAAACATGTATTGAGTAAAAATAATATCTCTATCAATAATGTTTCTTTACCATACATTTGCACTTATTGTCAGATGGGCAAGAGTCATAAGCTACCATTCATAGACTCAAAAACTCAATACAACAAACCACTTGAATTGGTAGCTACTGACTTATGGGGTCCAGCCCATATATACACTAACTATGGATTTAAATATTATATTTCCTTTGTTGATGCTCACTCTATATATGTGTGGATTTATTTCTTAAAAACAAAATCTGAAACTCATAATGCGGTTCTACAGTTCATAGCTCAAGCTGAAAATCAAACAAACTGCAAAATAAAAACTCTCCAAACAGATGAGGGAGCAGAATATTTACCATTAAAAGAATTTTTTCAAGAAAGGGGAATTATTCACAGAAAAACTTGTCCCTATACTTCTGAGAAAAATGGTCTTATTGATAGAAGGCATAGACAAATTATTGAAACTGGGCTCACTTTATTAGCCCAGGCATCTATGCCACTAAAATTTTGGCCAGATGCATTTGCTACTGTTGTTTACTTAATTAATAGACTGCCAGCAAAAGTCTTGAATTTAAAGTGCCCTATTGAAATGCTATTTAATATTAGTCCAGATTATCTTAGCCTTAAGATGTTTGGGTGTTTATGTTTTCCATACATCAAACCTTATAATGCTCACAAATTGAATTTTAGGTCATCCCCATGTACATTTTTAGGCTATGCTGCAAACAAAAAGGGATACAAGTGCTTAGACAAAATTGGTAAACTATTTATTTCTAGACACATAGTTTTCAATGAAAATATTTTTCCTTTTAAAGATGAAAGCATCAAAACTACTACTAAAGTATATAACACAAAAGAGTCATTACCACCAATATCTTGTCCACCATTGTAGATAATACAGTCTTAGGGAGAAACTGTTCAGAAAAGTAGCAGGCAATAAGCCAGTCATCCAGAATCTCAAAGTCACGATTCCAGAGATGAAACAACTGATACTCAAATTGAGTTTGTCTCTATACCTGATCAATCACCTCAGCAAAGAACAAGTGTACAACTTATATCTCATCAAACACAAGACAACTTACAAAGCAATGATACTGATCCTCTATCAGAAACAGAGAGAACTAGTCAACAACAAGCTACAAGTAAAGCCAAACATCACATGGTGACCAGATCAAAGAGTGGCATATTCAAGCCAAAGATTTTTAATGCAGTACTAGATACAGCTGAACCAAATACACATGAACAAGCCATGCAAAACAAAAACTGGAAAGCTGCCATGATGGATGTATATGAGGCACTGATGAAGAACAAGACATGGGATCTTGTTCTCATGCCAAAGAATAAAAATATTATAGGGTGCAAGTGGACCTATAAGTTAAAAAGAAATGCAGATGATTCAATTTCTAAGTATAAAGGCAAGGTTAGTGGCTAAAGGTTATTCACAATAGTGTGGCTTCGAATTTAATGAAACTTTCTCACATGTTGTGAAACCTACTACTATTAGAATAGTTATTACAATTTCCTTATATAGAAATTGGACCATCAAGCAACTAGATGTTAACAATGCTTTTCTAAAATGGTGTATTACAGGAGGAGGTTTACATGGAACAGCCACATGGATTCATACAAAAAGGAAGAGAGAATCATCTGTGCAAATTACATAAAGCAATCTATGGCTTGAAGCAAGCACCAAGAGTGTGGTTCGAAAAGCTAAAGGATACAATGATCAGATTGGGATATTATCCAACAAAATATGACAACTCTCTTTTCACAAAATTTGGCAACAATGTAATAATATATGTGCTAATACATGTTGATTATTTTATTATTACAGGTAATAGTGAGCATGAAATCAGTAACTTAATAAAGCAGCTAAATCAAGAATTCACTAGCAAGGATCTTGGCAACTTGAGTTATTTTCTGGGTATAGAAGTCAAAAGGATTTCCAACACATCAATTCAACTAAATCAAAGAAAATACATATCAGACATTCTGCACAAAGCCAAGATGAATCAAGCCAACCCAATTTCTACTCCAATGATCAGTAATGTTCAACTATCCAAATATAAAGGGGAAGCTATTCAGAATCACAGACAATACAAAAACATAGCCGGTGCACTTCAATATGCAACTATCACTAGACTAGATATCAGTTATAGTGTTAATAAAGCAAGTCAATACATGCAAAGTCCAACAAACATTCACTGGAAAGCAGTGAAAAGAATCCTAAGATATCTCAATGGAACACTAGATTTTGGTCTAACTCTAGAAGCCAGCAAAGTTATAAACATTAATGGCTATGTTGATGTTGATTCGACCACAGATCCAGATGACAGGAGGTCTACAACAGGTTATTGTGTATATTTAGGACTGAATCCTGTATCCCGGTGTTCAAAAAAACAGCCAACTGTGTCGAGATTGAGCACAGAGGCAGAATTCAGGAGTGTTGCTAATGCTACAGCTGAGATTATGTGGATTAAATCACTTCTAAGTGAACTACAAATCAAGACAGAAAGAAAAACAACAATTTGGTGTGATAACTTAAGCACAACTCACTTAACAGCAAACTCTATTCTTCATGCAAGGACAAAACATATAGAATTGGATCTATATTTCGTTCGGGAGAAAGTAAGCAGGGGAAATTTAAATGTAAATCACATACCTTACACTTACCAAACTGCTGACATTTTAACCAAGCTATTATCAAAGGTAGCTTCAATTGGTTCAGAAAAAGGCTAAAAGTTGAAAGAGTCGACAACTGTTCACAAATCTCAAAGCAGAAGATTGAAGAAGACGCTATCTTTCTGAAAGTATCTCAAGGCTTCAAGGAAAACAACTGAGAAGATGCATTACTGCTATGAGTTGTCATCTAAAAGTTGAAAACTTTGTCATTGCTCTCAGATCTCAAGCCTGAAGATTGAAAAAGGTGACAACTTTTTGAAATTTATCAAGCCTTTAAGCAAAATAACTGAGAAATATCATCACTGCCATGATCTCCAATATAGAAGCTTCATGCCAAAGCTTTTCTTTAGTTCAAACACTTTGCTAATGCTATTTCTTCTCAGATTCTTCCCCATCCTTCACTACTTTTGTTTAGATTTCACTAAATAGATGTACGAAATGATCGATTAAAGGTTTAGAGAAGAATCGTCGCAAACCCTAGGTGATCTAAGGTTTTAGGGGGAGTATTGGAAATGATACCGAATGAAGAGGCTGCGCAACTCTGATCTATTATATCATTCAAGCGTTTGTCTCAGCCATATATCAAGATATCAACGACTCATATTCAATCCCGATAATATACAAAGAGGAAACAATGGATCTGGGCTTATAACACTCAGCCCATACTAGCTTATAGCCCTTTGGAGTTGATGTTGTAACCAATGAAAATATACTTCTCACTTTTTTCATCCAATTTGCTTCTCTTCTCGTCCGGTATTATATGTACATGAGCTATGCTTTCAAAGACTCTTAGATGAGAAATACCAGGCTTCCTTCCACTCCATGCTTCTTGTGGTGTCTTTCCTCACACACTTCTTGTCGGAGATCGGTTTAATAGATAAACCACACATGCCACAGCTTCCGTCCAAAATTCCTTTGGCAGCCTTTTACTTTTAAGCATGCTCCTTGCCATCTCAAGAATTGTCTTATTCTTCCTCTCTGCTACTCCATTTTGCTGGAGGGATCTACGCACTGTCAGTTGTCATTTGATTCCATTAATTTCACAATACTTTTGGAATTCTTTTGATGTGAACTCTCCTCCACGGTCAAATCTCACGGCTTTAATCACAAGACCACTTTCCTTCTCAACTTGGGCCTTGAACTTCTTGAAGTTCTTAAAAACCTCGGATTTCTCCTTCAAAAAATACACTCATGTTTTTCTTGAAAAAGTGTCGATGAAAAGAAGGAAATAGTTACTCTTACTAAATGAACTTGGCTTGATCGGACCACACACATCTGTATGTATGAGTTCTAACGGCTTTTTAACTCTTAAGTATGACTCCTTTGGAAAGCTCATTTTGAATTGTTTTCCAAGTAAACATCCTTCACACACTTGATTAGGATGGCTTATGATGGGAATCCTCTTACCATTTCCTTCTTGGAGAGCAATTCTAGTCCGCTGAAGTTAAGATGTCCAAAACGAAGATGCTAAAGCCAAGAGGCATCTTTATAGCACACCTTAAGGCATTGTGCGACATCATTTTGAATGTTGAGCACAAACATTCTATTTCTTGACATTGGTACCTTAGCAATGAATTTACTTGCATTGTCTCTTATAGAAAGGTTATCATCTTTTAATCGAATATCATAACCTTTCTTTAAGAGTTGTCCTAGGCTCAAGATGTTGATCTTCATATTTGGCACATAATAAACATTAGAAATGAATTGGTGCTCTCCATTCTTCAATCGGATAAGAACCTTTCCTTTACCTTTCACTGTTATCTTTGATTCATCTCCAAATGTAATGTTGCCCTTCACCGATTTATCAAGCTCTACAAACATGTTTTTTTCTTCCACACATATGGTTGCTTACACCGCTATCTAGGTACCATTGATTTTCCTCACATTTTTCATTTTCTTTGTGAGCCAGTAGTAATGTACCATCCTCTTGATTTTTTTCTTCAACGTAATTGGTCTTCTCTTCAACTTTATTGTTTCTTGGAGCTCTACATTCGGAAGCATAATGTTTAAATTTCTCACATTTGTAGCATTTAACGCGTGACTTGTTACCTTGAATTTCCTCTCCCACGACCTCTTGTTGAGCTTTCTCCTCTTATATTGTTGTTGATGTTGTTGTTTTCATTATTGGGCCTCCAACCTCATCCATGCCCATATCCACGACCTCTTTCTCTTTCTTGGGCACAACCCCATCTTCGTTGGCTTCGATTATTTTCTTCCTTTTTTGAATTAATCTTTGTCTTAAGAACTTGCTCCATGGTCTCTTCCTTCTTCATTTTCTTTTCTTCATAAGCTTGCAACGAGCCTAGAAGTTCCTCTATTGCCATGGTCTCCAAGTTTTTTGTTTCTTCAATGATGACGACAATATGTTCAAAGTTTGGATCTAATGATCTAAAAATCTTCTCCATAATTCTTACATCATCTAACTTCTCACTATTTTTTTAGATTATTATTAACCACTAAACTCTTGAGAAGCAATCAGAAACAAGCTCACCTTCTTTCATATGCAAAGTTTCAAACTCTCCTCTTAAAGTTTGAAGACGTAACTTTTTGACTTGATCAGTTCCCTTGTAAGATGTTCGAAGCTTCTCCCATGCTTCTTTTGCTGACTTCGATCCTGAAACCTTCTCAAAAGTATCATCATCCAATGCTTGATAGATTAGACAGAGAGCCTTCTTCTCCCTCGTCCTTGATTTTCTCAAACTATCCCTTTGAGTTTGAGATAAGCTACCTTCATTTTCTTTTTCAGTATAGCCTTTCTCCATTATTTCTCATACGTCATGTGCTCCAAGAAGAGCCATCACCCTTAAGCTCCAATTGCCATAATTGTTCTTGGTGAGCATTGGAACTTGTAAGGGAACGCCGTTATTTGCCATCTCTATCTTTTTTTGAAAGAATTGTTAAAACTTTGATACCACTTTGTTGAATATTTTTTATGAGAAAGAGGGAGAGAATATAAGAAAGAGGCCTTTTGTTGTTGAAAAACTTTTCTTTTATTCATGGTAGATTTCTTGCTTGATTGCTTAATACAAAATGATGAGAGAGCTCTTCTATTTATAGGACTCCATAGACAATTCTAGAAACATGACTCTCTAAACAATTCTAGAAACATGACTCCATACATAATTTTTTTTTCTACAAGAAAATTCAAGAGCTGTCAACAAACTATAGTAAATGCAAGAAGACTCTAGAAACTATAATAACAAGAAGCTTCTAGAAATTAACCATAACAAAACAAGTTTAATATTTCAACATACTATTCACTTCCAATAGAAGGAGACAACCGTCAAATTTACAAAGCTTTCTGAGAGATTTGTAATTCCAGGTACCATGTTAGTAGCCGCATTTTATTTGCTACAGGTAAACACGAATTTTTGTGGAAGGACGCAAAGTCAACTCTTAAAAAATTGGATAAGGCATGGACTTTAGATTCTTTTATACGGACCCTAGAATCCCTTTGTGCACCCTTTACAGGTGCATAAACCCTTTGTTCTGAGTCTGTGTTGTAGCACACAAACTCCATTCGGAACCCAACAAGGTACATATTATTTGCATTTTTTTCTTCCTCCTGATACCCAACTGCATAACAAAGAAATTCCAAATTATAACATTGTTATAACTACCAAGTGTGAATGTGTAGTAATCAGATTGCCTTTTGTCCCTAATTACTAATATACAATTTAGTAGCCTAAGCTCATTTCTTATTACATGACGAATATGGTTATGCCTTTTATTCCCTACTATTGAATAAAATAATTTATATGTAAACAAACTACACTCTGTGAAATTATTATAAGTATTCGAAAAAATCATTTTGCAGAAAAATAGTATTTCTCTCATTTCATTTTTTATTTTCATACCATGAAGCAAGATTTTTTTTTGCAAAGCAAGCGGGGTTAAAACTGGTCCCCTACCAGATTTATTAAAAAAAACACTACACAGAGAAGACTAAAGAAAAAAGGCATGAACAACAGGGAAAACAAAGAAGAACAAAATAGAACTAGCTGATCCACGGGTCTGGTGATCGTGGAAGCCATGCACACTTCCCCTCATCCCAAACAATATGTCATGCTTCAAAGCTATCCATAACACCTCATGACTCCTGTTGATTCCATTGAATACCCTCTTATTTCTTTCCTCCCATATTCTTCGCAAAAGCTTCTTTAGTGAAAACAAAAAAGGAACACTGTCCTCATCCCTCATCATGATCGCATGGTCAATGAAAGCCCATTGGTCTGCAGAAAAAGAAGAAGCATCCACCCTATCTAATCTAATCATCAATTTGTTCCAAAGTAGCATAACGTACCCACACTCAAAAAACAAGTGCTGCAAACTCTCATCATGAGTGTGACATAATTCACAGCAGGAAGGAACACTCATACCTAACCCAATTAACCTATCTCTGGTAAACAAAGCTTTATTCCTCACCTTCCAAAGTAACAGATTTTCACTGTCAGGAGAGTACGCAGCCCAAATTGCCCTGCTCCACTTGCAATTAGGCACCGAATCCATGCCAAGTAATGCATTGTAAATGCCAGAGATAGCATGGTCTTTACCATTCCAATGCACAGTGTCGCGATCCCGCATAACATAAGTGATGGCATCATATTGTCCCCAGATCGCTCTGACTATCTGATTACTGGAGTTAGGTAAGACAAGATGACCATTGACAATGTGATCAGTGGCTAGAGCATTCAAACTAATAACAGTTTGAAATTTTTGTTGAGACGTGAATATCTGATTTAGAATGATTCCCTTACTAATCCAACTCGTTCCAGAAACTGCAAGTGCTTCTATCAGAAAGCACAATCTGGACATAGGGAAGAAAAGAGCTTCTCAACTTCAAGATGTTTCTCCAAATCCAACTACAAGACTGCGGAGTGTCCATTAGCCAAAAATTGTTTGCTCCAACATTAAACATGAGAACCCACCTAACCCATAAGGTATCCTTCCTCTACAACAGAGCATCAAGGTGATGACTGTAGGCTGCCTTGTTCCAGACTTCAATATTGCATAAACCCAAACCACCTTTTGCTTTAGGCTTCTCCATAGTAGAAAAGGAACAGGGAAAAGGTCTTCTGCTATGGATGGACCCAAACCAAAAGAATCTCATTAAGGCACTTCTCACCATTTTCAAAAGCTTGATTGGTAGAATAAAAGCTCTTGCCCAATAGACCATCAACGAAAAGCTAACAGACTTGACAAGAACTAGCCTGCCGGCTTGAGATAAGAATTTATTCGCCCAATTTCCCATGACAGCAGTAATTTTTTGATACAGTGGTAGACAGTCCGCATTGGAGACTCTAGAAGTACATAGAGGCAGACCAAGATAAGTCATGTCATGGACCACCATGAAGCAAGATTGATCATACATTCAGTTTGAATGACAATCGAATTCCTAGAATTTTTTTGTATATCTCTTAATACTTTCTTTTAAAAAAATACCTAATTGAAGACAGGAACATAATTTAGTGGATATTCCATAATCTTTAATATAAAATACTTCAATATATTGATTAAAACAATCTTAATAGTCTTTTGGAATCCTTAACTAACTTTTTTTTAAGAGAAAAATTTATAAAAACCCCGCAAACCAACAGGGGTACAGGAAAAAACCAAAAAAACAGTAGAAAAGACCACAACAGCCAGAAACAAAACCACCCGAAGTTAGTGGAGAAGAAGGGACACACGATCCACCAGCTTCCACTAACCCGCCTTGACCCGAAGGAAAAGGCCAGACCTCCAAACCAAACCAACAAGAGAGCGATCTAAAAGGTGCAAAACCAGCAACTCCAGGGACAACTCACTCCTAGATAGGGAGCAAGGTACGACGGAGAAAAATGCCCAGACAGGTTGCACAGAAAAAACTGAACGGGGTTGTAGACAAGCATAGAGACAAAGACGCCACCATCGCAAATCCACCAGCAAAAAGGAAAACCAAGACAATCCGAAGCAGCCGAACTACCACAGTAAAACCACCAAAGAACCAGCGAAGAAAAAAGCCGGACATCACAAACAAGACAACCGAAACACAAACTGCGCCAATGAGGAAGCCAGAGATACTGCACTTGGAAAACTAACAACCACATTAAACACAAAAGGGGGGGTGGGGGAATTGAGCGTTGGATGAAGGCCAGCGCTCGCACGCGATGATCAACCTACTCCCAGTCTAGCGTGAGACAAAGCACACGAAATAGAGAGGAGACTGACCAAATGCTCCGCATGGGAGCTTAAACGACCCCTGAAAGGTCTACCACGGAAAGCAATGAAGACGTCTTTCCTCACACACCGAATAATAGAAGGTGGGTCCATAAGAGCATCTTCGAACGTTGCCTTGTTTCGCGCGCACCATAGGTGCCAGCAGATGAGGCATGGAATCAAGCGGAAAACGATCGCACGAAGAGACTTACCAGCATTCCCAGACCACCAGGAGTTACGGAGATCAGAAGGAGAACTCGCCAACCGACGAATACCAAGAAGGTTTCCGAAGTAATTCCAGCACGATCTGGCTGAAAAGCCACCAAAGAACAAATGATTCAGGGATTCGGTTTCCCCATTGCCGCAGCATCTACAACGAGAAGTGAAAGGGATGCTGATTCTTTGGAGGTTCTCGTCAAGTGGCAATCCATCATGGAGAATCCGCCACATCAGAATAGAGACCTTGGGAGGAATACGAGAGTCCCAGATAAAAGAAAAAACTGGACGAATGGGGCTTGGCATCCTAATCGAAGACCAAGCTCTCAGAATGGAAAAGGAAGATCCATCCCATCCTGAAGATCCACCATGACTGTCGGAACACGCTTTTACCGACTGCATGTGCTTCCAGGTTTCACTAGCATAAGATGGAGAACCTGTGAAGTTAGAGCCCTCAAGTCTTCGGTATTTCGCATGGAGGAACGTAGCCCATAAGGAGTTGTTAGCGCCAAATCTATGCCATAATTTACAGGCAAAAGCGGCACAAAGGTCCTCAGGTCTTCGCAAGGAACCATTGAGCTCATGCAAATCAGGACCAAGCGAACCAAAACAAAGAACACGCTGACAAGAATCCACACCAACAAACTCCTCAGCAAAAGCAATACTCGGAACAAATCTGGAGGACAGATCCCGCTTGCCGAGTGGCACATATAGATTCGAAACAACATTGCAAGACCCAACAGATGCCACAATCTCTGCCTTCGACTCAAAGACAGATGGAATCGAAGGAAGAGAGCTGTAAATAGGATCTAAAACCAAGAAACAGCCAGCAACGTCGACAAATCTGAATCGAGCAAGCGTCGAAAAGGCCTCAGCAGAATAAACACAAATTTCAATCGAGCATGAGCTAGTGAAACAGACCGATATAGGCGGAGACACTATCACTAACAAAGCATGAGCAATAGTCTCGAAGGAAGGGCAGCACCGCACAAAATTGCCATGAAAATAAAAAACCCCCAATTCCATCACCGAAGCCCTAGAATTGGCACCCAAATCAGAGAAAAGAGAGGCGCGTAATCAGAGAGAGGAGCGAAATAAAAAACGCTAAAGAAGGAGAACGGAGACAGCCAGAGGAGAAGGAAGAGAGCAGAAATCGCTAAACAGAGAAATCGGAGGAGGCCATGAATTTTTAATATAACCGTTGACTATATGATGATCCTTAACTAACTTGTTAAGTTTGTTGACAAATAAAATAACAAATATTATAACATCCACATATGTCATCAAACGTTATAACATAGGAAGATGAAACCTTTATCAAAGACCCTAAATTGGTTTATGGAATTCAAGGCGTTTATCTCAACAAATAAAAAATGGTTGATAAACTATTTTATTCTTTATCTACAAAGCAGCCACCCCAAAACAAAATGTTGCGTTGAACATGTCATTTTATATTCCAAAGTCGTATGAAATAGAAGTAAAATAAATCAGTTAGCGCTTGCCCTCTTTGGTTCCCTTACCTTTATTATCGATTTGTAGTTTTGATCAATTCCCATGTTCCTTGAAGCAGTTGGAGCACCAATATGTATTAGATGGTGGATTAAGAAACATCTTATTGCATTTGGTTTACTTTAGAAGATTGAACTGTATTACTTAAAAGGGAGATTATCTATTAGAGCTGGCTATATGGAGAGTGGAAACCAAGCAAATTGAGTTTCATTATTATTTTATACAAGATAAGAGTCCTAGGTCCCTGCTTTTGATGTTGTTATACAAAAAGTCCCTGTAGAAATGAATTTGTAAATTTGGTTCCTATTTTTCCAAAATAAAAAAAAAGCAAAGCGTTTGCACTTTTTTGACAGAAAATGCAAGAAACTTGCACTTTTCTAATTTTGAAATATTTTTTGAAATTTTTGAAATTTCTAAAATTTAAAAATTTTGAGAAACGCAAGTTAACTTGCACTTTCTATCAGGAAATTGCAAGCTAGTTTGCGCTTTCTAATTTTGAAATTTTTGAAAAGCGTAAGAAAACTTGCGCTTTCTAATTTTGAAATTTTTGAAAAGCGCAAGGTAACTTGCGCTTTCTATCAGGAAAACGCAAGCTGGTTTGCGCTTTCTGATTTTGAAAATTTTGAAAATTTAAAAAGCGCAAGCTAACTTGCGTTTTCTGATTAGAAAAAATAGAGACTAAATTTACATACTTATTTCTACAGGGACTTTTCTTGTAACACCATCAGAAATAGGGACCTTTCGTACAAAGCCTCTATTTTATATATACATGTAGAAATATATATGGAATTAGTTTACAACAGAAGCTGTATGAAACATAAAGCATTCAAACAATAGATTTGGAATTTTAATATGGCTTAACATTAACAAATTGCATGTTTGACTTCATACAAATACATATCAGGGGTTCTCCTGAAGAAACCACCTTTCTAAATTTGTAAGAATAGGTTAATGATTAGGAAATTTAAGCTACAAAGTTAAAGCTTCTCATATATTAAATTCAATCGCAGTCAACGATAATTTTAGTAATAAAATATGGTAAAACTATGTTGGCTGAAAAGAAAAGCAAGTGGTATGTCAATACCAATTAGAATCGACTATATTGATAGAATGACGACATACTATGAATGCAAACTCGGTAATTCTAGAAAAAAATTCTTTCTATTTTCGTAAGTGGAAAATAGGCATAAGGACAAACTTTGAAAAAAAATTAGGTTGAAGGACAACAAGTTTTGTTTTTAGGTTAAAAGACAAACTTTGAAAAAAATTAGGTTGAAAGACAATGCTAAATATAGTTAGCATTTTGTACAGTGTAAAACTAAATATAATGCTAGTTATAATAGCATTTTCTATACTGTAAAAACTGAATATAATGCTAGTTATAACTAGCATTGTCCTTCAGTCTAATTTTCTTTAAAAGTTTGTCCTTCAGTCTAAAAAAGAAACTTGGTGTCCTTCAACCTTTTTCTCAAAGTTTGTCTTTATGCCTAATTTCCTCTTTTGGTAATGTAGCAAGAAAAAATATTATTGCTCACTTTTAGCCATTTTAATTAATCAAATATCCCACTAAAATTAAATTAAATATATAATAATTATGCATATTTTACTCAATTAATTTAGTTAGTAAAGTAATAAATTGTTCACAAATATACATATGTGTATCTTAGCTAACTTAATTCTTCCATTACAAAGACACTTCTTTAATTTCATCCTGCAAATAAGATGCAAACAATGCAATTTGAAAGAAAAAACTTTATATTATTCGAATAATTCACAGCCATGTATAAGTTTTTTGGACATTGAAGTTTTCAGTCATTGTACTTTTGTTATGAGGTCTTACTTTGTTTTTGGAACAGCCAAAAATGGACATGGACTGTATGTATGATTATATTTCAGGAATTCAAGGCTTGGATGTAAATATTAATTTAAGCTGTTTAGCTTTTTATTGACTTATTTACTCTGGAATCGTATCCATGACTTCAGATAGTGAGTTTAATATATCTTCACTTTAAACTGCCTTTCTGTTATGTCTCATTTTATGAACAAACCATAAACCACTCGTACAAAACATATTTAATCATAAAACAAATCGTAGAAAAATAATTACATATGAATTATTTATAAATGTTTGTATTGTTCATCGAAGCATCGGAGAAAAGTGCAAGATTTATTAGCTTATAGTGCCATTACATGGACATTTCAATCTACTACTATAAATAAAAGGCCACTGCCATCCAGCAAAAGTTACCGACTTTAAAAATGTAAACAGTCCGTACGTAAAAATATAATTTTACATCAAAATATAATAAAAACACATAGGTGTATGGTCAGTGAGTTATGGATATAAAATATAAGAAAACCGTGTGCGTAGGAGTAAAGCTTAATGGTGCAGAAAATAAGTGGAGAATAATGAGACTTTCCATGTACACAGAGCATAGAGAGAGCGTCAAGTTTTAGCTATACATAAAGCCTTTTCGCGTAGTAAAATTCAATTGGCTTTATTCAAGCTAATAACATACGAAGGTCAATAATTGGTAATAGTACTAAAATAATACAGACCATTTGATCCAATGAAGCTTTTTATTTACCCCAGTAGTCAGGATGCTTTCTTAATTTTGGTATCCTTGTGATTCCTTTTCTATATCTACATTCATTTGATTAAGAATATGGTTAATCAACTGTCGACAACCCTGGGACAAAAAAAATTGATCATTGTCATGTAAGCAAGGTTTGAGGTTTCGACCGAAATTCCGGTCGTTCCGTTTAGGTTTCGATAGGGACCGAAACGAAACCAACCCGAAATTCCGATTCAATTAAAACTATTGAACTTCAAATTTTACAACAAAAGAAAGTCTTAAAAAAGAATTAATTTGAGTTTTAAATGCATGAATAATCAAATTTAAAATTGTAACTTAGGAAACATATAAATTCACAAAATATGTGAATGGTATAACTAAAAAAGTTGATAACGAAATAATGAATAAACATTTTTTAGTGTTATAAATATTTATAATTAATCAGTATTATTCATTTATATCTTATTTATCAATCAAATATAATTTATACGTTTTGTTTCAATAAATTAAATAAATATATGTGTAATTATATGAAAAATAAACAACGATATCCGAAACCAACACTAGAATCAAAATTTTCGAAATTCACGAATTACATCGAAATTCTTAAAATTACAAAAGACCGAAACCGAGATCTCGAACCTTGCACGTAAGGCATATTACCTTCTCATACCTAATCCATTATATGGTATCCTTGTTAATTTTCTAACTAAAACCAATCTCCAGTGGCATGTGCATAAAAAATACAAATATCTGGATAGAAAAACATCTATTACATAATCTATTGCCTTAGTATGATAATTCAAGATGAAACCACAAATGAAACAGCCTAAAAGACAGAAAAACATTACATAGTGTCATATATACAAATTTAATCGAAGAATCAATTCAAAACTAAAATTTGTGAAGAGTTACTAATTTGAAATCGAGCAACCTAAGGAAAATTTAGTAGAATACAGATAAAATGATGAATTACTAATAACGGGATACTAAGGTCAAATCTGACCTTAAAAAGTGAAAAAAGTGAATGCATCATGTTAGAACCAAATCTAAAACAAACTCAGGGTTGAAAGTTGTATCACAAATCCTCTAAATAAGAGCATGAAATATATTTTAAAAAATAAAGGGAAAACGTGCCTCTTATGAACCCTATAACCGAGTAGATGAAAATTTTCGAAAAAAAACACAGTATAGATGTATAGTAGTTGCTCACTGATTCATGAGAAAACAGTGAAAAATATAGAAAAGAAGTAAAGGAAGGGGAACATGATGATCAAATAATCCAGAAGTTATCTAAAATAATTCAAATAATTTATGTTAACTTTCATTAAAACAAAGTGAATCATTTGGAAAAAAGGCTTGATTGATAACATATCTATGCATATATGATCATGTGATTTGTAATTGCGTTATAGAAATGGTATTTACAAATATAGGCATAGATATGCTGGGGATACCTTTTAATAGCTCCATGCAGAATGGATACTTCTAGTGATTTCTAATAAAGGATATACACTTTTTATGAATGCAAATATCAATAGCATGAATGGTAATCCAACATATATTGTAATATGTATGTATGGACAGATATTAACAATAATCCAACATATGTTGTAATATATGTGTATACATGCATATATACATATACATATACACACATACATATATTTTGTGCTAGAAAAGTAGGAAAAGAACAAACATCACAAAACACTGAACTTTAGCCATCTTTTCAGAGGTAGGGTTAGAAATATATTGTTTATGTAAAATTTAGTTGAAGTGTACAATATTATTTAATATAGTCCAAACGATGCTTCAGTCGTAAATTCATCTGACATATTATTCATTTTTATTGTAATTTGTAGTAAACAATGTTGCATATTATAGTAGATGGAATACTCTATTAACTTATACTCGAACTTTAAAAAAGCGGTAAACCTTTGAAGAGCTGCAAGCTGTCAGTTCCCTTTCATGTCAATCAGGCCTGGCCCTTCCCCAAAGTACCAAAAGCTTCTGCTTAGGGCCTTAAAAAATGTAGGGCATCATCGTCCTAACGTAGACAAAAGCCAAAAAAATCATGAATCGCGATACAGAAAAGAAAAAAATTCGCAAGCAACTGGCGACTGCGACGAACGGGGAGGCGTAGGCGACGACGACTCCATCTCGATATCATCTCCGACCTCGAAGCACTGGTTAGACAACAACAGCTAAGGCATTGAAACTTGAAAAGGTACCACTTAATGTATGTTTTAATTTTTAGTTTTTTTAGTTATTGTACTGTAATTTATAAACAACATCTATGTTCCATGATGCTAACTCAATTTTGATCATATGTTCTAATTTTAGGTTAGTTACTTAATTGTATATTAATTTAACAATTGATTTGTATAATAATTATAAAGGATTAAATCAAAATTGGTATAGTTGTAAAGCAATAAAGTTACATGTAACTAATCAAACACAAGGAGGTAGAGAAATAAATTGTTGTCTAAAGGCAAAAAGTGAGTGTTAAAGCTTTCATCGAGGAAATCTGAAAAGTATATTGGCATGAATGAGATGTAAATGAAAGAAAACTAACATAGTAAAGACCGCCCTGCACCTTTGATGCTCATATAATCGAATAATGCGCTGCTGCAGCATTCAGCCGATGTAGGACGATTGTCAAAAGAAAGAATATAAGTAAAGAAGAGAAATATAAGAGAGAATAGAAGATACAAGAAAGAAAACATCATATAATTATAGAATCTATTGTATATATCACAGCATACAAAATAAAATATAATAATTATCACAGATATAAAACAGAAGAGACGGTAGTAACTACATGAATCGCAGAATCAGAGTATACGGGCTTGTAGAGTTATACAAAACGGTAATATAGTTTATACAACTTATAAATAAACTCCACTTATAAACTGTCTCTAATAGTAGCCAGTCAAACACTATCAAGGCTCTATAGTGTCACACAGCAGGATAAACAATAATAAGACCAAAAATATAGACATGAGAAAGTGTCGCCTCCTGCTAGCCCATCTCCAGAACTCCAAATGCCATTTACACTTGCTATCGAGTCTACTCATTTAAGAGTACCCAAGGTAATAAGATGCAAAGCATAAAACCTTAGGTCAGACAATAGGCTAGTGTGAGCGATAAACAATCTCAAAATACCATAAAAGTCTATATAGTATATGGAACGGAGGGTATGGAGAATCATACTTGATATGTCCGTGCATCTAAATAGTTAGCAAATAACATATGATATATGCTACTCTATATCATAGTCATCATAGATATACAATAAATCAAAGTACTAAGGGATGTCCAAATATAACTTCAATAATATCGATATCATATGACATCCATAGGAGGATAAACAATCAAAAAAACATAGCATCTATCATCCATCCTCACATCACTCACTCAGTGCATTGGATACGTGATAACTTGAATGATCCAACATGGTCAAGGTCTACTCAACGTCCCAATTCCTCGATACTCAAATTCATGCCATTCGGTAGGCCAGGAGCTAGACTCACCATCACATCCATCCAGGTATACACATCTCTCATTTAGAATAAAGAGCCATCAGCTCTAGGGATCGTCACATCCCTAGTGTATACCCTCTCTATGAGTACCCTTCGAACCCTTGAGTCTCTACGATCCCATTGCACACATCATATATAGCAGAGTGTATTCTGGAACTGATATTTAGGTCATCACACTACTCCCGTCTGGAGTCCTCAAAGTCGAGATGATTCTTGATCATCATCATTGGTCATAGAATTTCATCATCTGTCCCTTAAACATTATCTTGTAGTTCCTCGCATATGGATTGAAACCCTGTTCCCTGCGTCTTAAAGTGTAGCTATCCATCATTGAAGCCACCATTTCTTATCATGAGCCATTGCATCAAAGCATTGCATCCTTACTTTACCGCCAAAACTTCTTGTCAAAGAGCCATAACATCAAAATCAAATATCGAATGAATGAACAAACCATCACATCATGCTCCTCGATGCCTCTCTATCGTCCATGTCAAGGTTAGCCAAATTGGCCATCATCAATAGTGGTGGATACCGACCACTCCAGAGTAGTCGATGACGACTACTTTGGTCGTGTACTTAACCAAAAATGGCTAGGTACAAACCAAATGAAAATGTCCAACGTCCATCCTGAAGTCGAAAGCACGTACCCAAGTCCATCGTCTTTTAACTTTAGATCGTTCGGTATGCACGAAACTCTATGTACGAAATTCTATCATATGGGATATGTCCGAACACTATATCGCCTATCAAACAGTGTTTTCAACCAAAACAGAAAACTTGCATACATGCAACCAATAAGCATACATTCTTCTATCATAGCATACATATAACATATATAATACGTCTATATTAACCAATATCGGGATTCATATCAAAAGTAGCTAAATCTAGTGATTTCGTAAAAATAATATGTCGTTAATAACAAGTGTGAAATCCAATTTAAAACCATTTTAAAACACTTTAAAATTCTTTTATAAAATTGGGTGTGGATGTAAATATATTAGAAATCATGTTTTAAAGTTGAAAAATCATTTTAAAACTTTGTTTTTATACTATACTAACGATTATAGTATGGTGAGAGACAATATCACTCGCCTCAATAAAAGCCATCCAATCCTATGCTAAGTCGTAGAGGGCTTCAAGACAAGGGCAACACAAAAAACCATGTCCAAATCGAATCTCGTATGTAAAAGATATGGACGGTATAAGAAATCAATTTATATATAATTAACTATATATTAACTAGTTGATTAATTAACTTAATAATTAATTAAATTATTAAAATAAGTTTCATAATTACCTTCCTACTTTCATAATTCACCATGTCATCTCTCTTCCAATAATGCACGCTTGCAATTTTTGCGTATACTCACGCAAATCATGCTCACCAACCTATATCCACGTACGCACTCCACCTCCATAGGCACACATGCTCCAACCACCACCGCAACACACGACCCAAGATTCCACCGTCGCCTGATACTTCACCTCTACCAGCTACCACAACCATCACTGCCTGACCTTCCCCATCTTGTTTGCGACCTCCTGCTACCATTTTCGTTTTCGTTTCTTTTGCCTGTAGCATGTGCATACACCCATTCACACAACTTTTGCTCCTTCCCTGTATGCACGCTCCACCACCCATTCACACAACCAACAACATAGTTCCACCTTACCACCTAGCTTCACCAACCACCACACTCCACCCTCGGCTGCCACCAACTCTGCCTGCACCTGCCTCCGGCCCTCCCCCTCCCGGCCAACTTGAGCTACTGCTCATGTTTTCCTCCTTTTCTATCTTTTTTTCTTGTTAACATTGCATGCACCATCCTCATCAACAACCGCACCTCTCCCACCAGAGACCGCCACCTGACCCTAATGATGCCTCGTGACAGAACTTCACCATTGCCAACTTCGCCCAGACCACTTGGGATGCTACCTCGACCACGAAATATGAAGGAATCCATTTATTACCATATTTTTCCCATCCAAGTTGCTAATCTCACCAATCTCCTTTTAATGATGTGTTTAGGCTAATTAAAGTAAGAATTATGGTAACTTTTTGGGTAAGAGATTGTTAATGGAGAGTTTCTCTTTATTTTTTGGAAGTATAAAATGATGAAAGAGAGTCCCGTCAGTCCTAACCCCATGCTAATCCCGAAATGGGCTTTCGGCCTAACCATTAACCCACTAATTATCCATTGAGCCGTTCAAAATCAAATGAACTTCAAACAGCCATGTGTCTCTAACAATGAGTCCATTTTCCTATTATGACCACTCTATAGAAAGGGAACCTACCATCCCCTAATGTTAGGTGTAGCTTGCATTGTATTAGAGTAGGTGCGTAGATTGGATTATGATTAGTCCCACATCGCAAGCTATTCTAAAAGAGATGAGCTTATATATGAGATTGGTAGCAAGTAACAATAAGGGATTCCTTCTGTTACAAGCAAGCATTGCTAAGACCACGAATGTGCCCGTTTCGAAAGGCGATGAAAGAATGTTCAATCGGGATGCTGGCACATTGGAAGCTTCATTAAGATGTGTAACAACCCGCATATTTATCGATTTTATATTTAAATATTTTATTTAAATATAACATCGTTCGTCGGATTATAGTCCGAGAAGCTACTTCTTGCATACGGTCGAATTGGAACTCGAGACCACTTCCATTGAGTTCAAAATGCCGTTTGCGACCTTTTTGAGTATAAGCTTCGATATGTTTGGAGTTAGTAGAATTTTGCTACTTTTTCACTTTGGACTTTGGGTTTGGTTCAGCCCACTTGCCAATTCTGGTTATATCAACCCAACCCCTCTCCACTTCTCTTCATTCTTTCCTCATTTCCTAACTCTCTCAAGCTCAAGAGAATAATGGGGGAAAAGATTGGAAATGGGAATTCCTAAGCCCTAGTCCTTCTTGCAAACTCCAACTTCTAGCTTCAAATTCAAAGAGAACCCATTGGTAAGCATCTCCTTCTTCTTCTCCTCTTCAATTTCAGTTTATTCCTAAACCTAACTTTGGGAATGTCCTTCTTTAAAGCTTTGATTCAAGCTTGTTGAGTTGGAATTGAAGAGTGATTGCCATTGCCATTGCTTTCAAGCTTCTTCTTCATTGATTTGGGTTCAAAGGTGAGATTTTATCTCACATCTTAATCTATATTTATCTTCGATTGTTAGGTATGAATTCCTAACACTTATTCTTGTGCAAATGCTTTTGGTTTGCATTGATTTGGTGAATATTCCAATTTTTAGTGTTTTGAGTTCAATTCTTTGAAAATCCTAACTTTGATGTTTTGATCATGTTTTTGGTGATGAATCGAAGAGCTTATATGGCCGGGTAGTCGATGAGCGTAAACCCTTAGTGCCGTTGCTCGACCGATTGCATTTCGGAAGGGATTGACATTCATTTGATTGGCATGGGAGTGCTGGAAACAGGCTCCGGTCGACTGACCTCAGAGTCCGATCGACCGACCTGCTACTCTAGCATCTCCCTTCCTCTGTTTGGAAGTGCAGGTTACAGGCTTCGGCCGACCGACCTCAGGGTCCGGTCGACCGACCTGCTACCCGAGCACTTCTGTCTCTGTTCCGGTCAACCGACTCAGGGAGTCCGCTTGACCGACCTGCTCCTATTTTGCCAATTTTGCCTATATTGTCTATTTGTTTGAATTTCCAACTTTAATCGATTCGTGTTGTCTCCTATTTGTTGTTATCATTTCTTAAGACTTTGATGACTCCTGTTTCGGGATGGTACCTCGTTAGGTCGCTCAACCCTATCTCCCTTAGGTCGTTAGACTCATTTTGTCTTCACTAGGTCGAACCCCGTACACCTCTGCGTAGGCGATCTTATCCGAAAAACAATCAACAGAACTTCCTACTTTGATGGTTTTGGGGATTGATTTCTTTGAACTTTACTCACGTCTTCGAATGTGAATTTTTATGATTGATTGTTTCTACAATCACTTCTATGATTTGTCACTTCAAAATATAAAGGTTTTCTATACTAGTATTAAATATCAAAACTTCTTCATCAAAACGATTTCAACTCTATTTTCAATATCAAAGCTCATTTCTTAAAACCGTTTTCCAATCTATTAGTATATACAAACCTTTACCTCATTCGTATGAGAAAATCTAATTAAACGGCTTAGCAAAACAAGTGGTATGAAACGCTTGCGTTTACTTCGTCGGTTAATTGATGGACTTGTTCGATTGAAACTCTTGTGACAATTTTCTAGTGGAGATCTACAGTTTGTTCGTAAATATTTGAGTTAAGCAAGTGGTTATGGGACATGAAGCTAAACTCTTATATTTACTAGCTTAGTGTAATCGACACTTCCTTATGATCATGATGATCATCCTTGTGATTTAGACTAGCGATTGAGCGATGTCTCTTTGTTTGCGAGATTAGACTAGACACCATTTGTGTGATTTCGATTCACACATATCTCTTTATCTTCAAGGTTAGTCTATACCACATTGGTGTGATTTCGATTCACACATATTGAAACTCTTGTGACAATTTTCTAGTGCAGATCTACAATCTGTTCGTAAATATTTGAGTTAAGAAAGTGGTTATGGGACATGAAGCTAAACTCTTATATTTACTAGCTTAGTGTAATTGACACTTCTTTATGATCGATGATGATCATTTTATGATTTAGACTAGCAATTGTGCGATGTCTCTTTATCCGTATGAAGGACTGTACCTCATTTTATTGAGCTTCGTCTCATTTATCGCATGGGTCGTATCTTTCTAGATACATCGATGTTTATTTATGCATGGGGCGTATCTTTCTAGGTGCGTCGATGCTAGAACATGGGTCGTACCTATTTAGGTGCGTCGATGTTTATTTACTTCGTGGAGCAATCGGCTCAATAAGTCGGGGCATGGGGCGTATCTATTTAGGTGCGTCGATGTTCGTCTATGCATGGGTCGTATCTTTCTAGGTGCGTCGATGTTCGACTTTGCATGGGGTGTATCTTTCTAGGTGCATCGATGTTAGACATTACATGGGGCGTATCTTTCTAGTTGCGTCGATGTTTATTTATGCATGGGGCGTATCTTTCTAGGTGCGTCAATGCTAGAGCATGGGTCGTATCTTTCTAGGTGCGTCGATGTTCGACTTTGCATGGGGTGCATCTTTCTAGGTGTATCGATGCTAGACTTTACATGGGGCGTATCTTTCTAGGTGCGTCGATGTTCAGTTTATGGGATTGGCCATCCTCTTTTCTTGTGATTTATGGATTTTATGTTTCACCAGCTTTTACCATTGACATTGATGAGTATGTCATTTTATTGTGGCTTGGTGAATTAAATTAAGAATATGACATTCTTTTAATCTTTGAGAAGATTCTTGTGATATTGATTAATCTCTTGTTGATTATCATTTTCATACTTGTAGTAGTATGCTTTTATGGTTATTATATGTTTATGCCATATCTCTTGTTCTATATCATTTTATCTGATAATTATAGCTAGACTGATCCGTTTATTATTTTCTTCTTAAATAATACTCGGGTCAGACTGAGATTTTACAGGTGCTTCCCCATGACTTCTTATCTGGAGCCATCTTCTGACTTTTGGCTAACTACTCTAGTTTAGTAGTTTTTGTAGTATGCATTTGAGATTAGACTCCTTGATGTATACGTATTCTATTGTCCTGCACTTGTATCTATTCTTTTGTGTTATTGTGGATCTTATTTGACCACTACTCTGATGTTCACTTTCATGTGTTATATTCATATCTATTTCCGCCTTTGTGATATGAATTGTCTGTGACTGATTTGCGTTACGTTTATTTCTATATTTGTTTCCGAAGATTATATATAGCCACTGTGTAGTAGCTTTGAGTTTGTATCGGTATGTCGGATTTCCTCCTTAAATGATATGCCTTCTATGCTATCTGACATATCGGTGCTCGCACAAAGCTGTTACACAGATGGTCGCTCCTCAACAGCCTTATTCTCCGTGCTAGTTGACAGCATTACACTGTAGTGTTCTTGGCTAGCGTGGGTATAGAGGTGGGGCGTCACAAGATGGCACCATTATGGATCAATGAAGCGCGCATTCATGGGATTCGTTGGAGTACCGAAACACAACATGGTATCAAAGTCGATGGTCCGAAGGACCATTATACGATGCGAGAGTGACCGAAGCAAGGACTCCTTGAGGCTTAAAGATATGTAAGCAACTTGACCCCACTACTAGATACACAGCCTGCTCTCTTGTGTTAAGAACTGATGCTCCAAGATGGCTTGAGTAGAAAGTACTAGCCTTAAGGTGGAGATTTGGTAACGCGGCCTTACCCAACTACGTAAGAAGTGAGAAAAAAAGCAGCCTGATCCCACTACAGAACTTCTTCAGTATGCTCCAAATGAAGGTTAGAGGAAATGCTCGCCAACGTGGAGAATTGTTAGGTGTGGCTCGCATTTGAGAGTGCGTGGGTTGAACGATAAGTCCCACATCGTAAGAAATATGGCGCATAATGTGGTATATATGTGGGATTGGTGACATGTAACATAGGGATTACTTTTGTTACAAGCAAGTGTTGCCAAGACCACATATGTACCCGTTCCAGGAGGCAATGGAGGGATGTTCAATCAGGACGCTGGCACATTGGAAACTTCATTAAGATAGGGCCGTTACGGATCAATGAAGCATGCGTTCATGGGGACGCGTTGGAGTGCCGAAACACAACATGGTATCAAAGCCGATGGTTCAAGGGGACCAATATGATGCAGCGTTGACCTAAGTATGCTCCAATATGTGGTTTAAACTCGAGGTTCTCATTAAGGTGGAGTTATAAGTTAGAATGCAGCCTGATCCAACCATGGAAAAAGAGAACTCTTTATAAAAACAGCTTGGCCCAACTGCCGAGAGGTGGTAGCAACCAAATTTAAATTGCTAGAGGTTTTAGCGACCTTATCCAAAGTGTTTGAGGACTTTATATAATTTCAATTTGAATTGAGAAAATCCTCGCCAAGGTGGGGACCTGTTAGGTGTAGCTCGTATTGTATTAGAGTGGGTGCGTAGATTGGATTATGATTAGTCTCACATCGAAAAATATTCTAAAAGAGATGAGCATATATATGAGACTGGTAGCAAGTAACAACATGGGATTACTTTTGTTACAAATAAATGTTGCCATGAAAATATATGTGCTCTAGGGGGATGTAGGGATATCCAATCATGACGTTGGCACGAAAAGAGCTTCGTTCAGTGGTTTTGCATCTTCTACACTAAATGAAGTGCGCGCATAGCACAAGATGCAAAGGGGGCCGAAAATTTCAACACCTAATTCGGCTCCTACCAAAGTTATAGAACATACAAGATATTCTAGTCAAAAATGATCAGTTGGAAATTCGACAAAAATCATAGATATGAAAAATGTCTCTAAGAGGCATTTTTCAAATTTTTAGAATCATACGAACTCATACAAAAATAATATTAATATTCTACAATCTTTTGATACGTAAAATATGGTTCGTTATAGACATTCTACCTTAAGAGGCGCTACTCCGGGCGGTGTTGCTTCAAAGAACATTGCAAACACAGTAATGAAGCATAATAAAAATAGTTTTAACTGGCACAATATAGAGTAGCAAAACATGACATTAGTGGTTCAACACTTATAAAATAATGTTCTGCATATGCATAGAAAAATGAATTAAACTCGATGAAATTTCAATCATGCATACAATTTGTATAGCACGTTCTAACAAAATTCAATCTAAAGAAGCTACAAACAAATAGGAATGAATTTATAACATAGGTAAGGAAAGCTTAAACCAAGAAGTTAGTCACAAAGGAGGTCACAAAAATATTAAAAGATGTATACAATTTAAATATTTCATACACCATACATCCAAAATTAGACCCTTAACCCACGCAAGATTTCTTGAAATATGTAGATCCAATGGCCATCATGTTAATCATGAACTTCATCTGAAGTGCATTTTTTCACAGGTGGAAATCTTTATTGCCTGACAACATAGTAATTCAAGACTAAGATTACTTTTTTCCATAACAGTTGATAGATCTGAACCTTTTCATGGGCGATCCTTGATTTTTAATTTTGGATGGCAAGATGTATAATCGGTGACTAAAATTTTGCAAATAGTTTACCTTACAACATACTGTAATGACTAACATAATAGAATAAAACAAGGAAGAGACAATATATCGGATCATAGATTCCCTACTAATAGTTTTACTACAAGCATACAAAACTTTTGCAAAGCAACTTACATTTGAAACAATCAAGTGAATATCTAACAAACCAATAAGTAGAGAAGTAGTAGATATTAACCAAGCCGCACTCTAAGAATCTACCATCAACACGTAAATGGATTGGCCTTGCTATAAAAAACAATAAAGAGAATTGTACCTAGTATAATAGAACAGTAAGCATTCCAGATATTCTTTGCGAAGCCCTTGAAAAAAGCAAACTCAACCAGTAGAGACTGTCGCCGATATCATATTAGTATAAATAAGGGAGGAAGTGAATCGGCTAGAGGGTCGAAGATGTAGGGGTCGGGTGGAGTTTTGAAACTGCAGGGGTTGGCAACGGTTATCAGAGGAGGAATGTCTATGTATAGGCAAAGGCACAAATTAAGGGTAGAACAATATTTATGGTTTGCATGATAAGGGAGGAAGGATAGAAATGCGCATAAAAAGAAAAAGAGAATGCTCGATGGTTGAGTTTAAAATTTCTGTACGAAATTGGAGGGATCTTCTGAGCTATAGAAACCAAACTCGGCATTCATAGTATGGTACAGATTTTAGATGGTAGAGTTAGACGTAGAATTTGTTATTTTATTACTTATTATTATTTGAATGAATAACCAAATTGATGAAAAAAAACTTGAGATAATAACTAAAAAATTTGAGTAAATACTTAATGAATCTTTATTAATAATTAATAGATTAAACCAACAAATTAATTTTACAATTAGTAAGCTTTACTTGATAATTAGTAATTGATGAATTTGGGTAATAATATATATAAAACAATAGAAATAAATAATAACAATAATTTTTTTAGGATTTTCCAAGAGAAAAGAATAATGTGCAAAGCAAGATAAAGCATAAAGTTTCCTACAAAGACAATGATAAATCAAATGCTGGATTACCTTTCGATGAACCATCTTAGAGCATCTTCAACAATGGCCAATTCAAGGCTCTAAATGGTTTCAGGCACCATTAACTAATTGGTTCCTGGTTGCTATTTCCTAGGCATCTTATTTTAGATGCATATTAAATAGACGTCTAGCATGTGCATGCCTATTTAATAAACATTTGAAGTTAGACGCATACTGAATAGGTGCCTGGACTACGGACGTCTATTAAATAGGTGTCTAAGGTTCAACTGTGACATTAATGCCTCGTTTCCCTCCAATGGCTATTTTCCTTAACATTCATAAATAATTCATTTTCAACCTTCAAAATACATTATAATCTTTGCTACTTCTCCTGCTCAAATTGTTAAATCTTATACCAAATTCAATACGTAATATGTCTACATTATTCAATCCTTCATGCAAACATCAAATTCTAATAAATTTGTGTTTGATCAAGGCAAAGTCTTTTCAAATGTGTTTATAAATGTGATATAAGTATTTAAAAAGAGGTTTGAAGTTTAAAATATATTGTTAAGAATTTATTCGAGAAAGAGGTGTAAATTTTATAAAGAAAGCTCCTTTGTTTCAAAAGCCAAGTTTTGTTTAAAAGAGACCATCTTTGAGGGGATGTTTTAAATACAAGTTTCAAACTATGTTTTAAAAAAAATTAAAAGTATTCTTAAAAGAGGAAGAAAGCATGGATTACAACACTATTGTTGTAATAAATGTTTTCGAAAAAAGGAAAGAGATTATGGACTATAACATTTTTTTGTCATAGTAAATGGTTTCGTGAAATTGGAAAGGAAATTTGGTTTATAAAAAAATTGTTATTATTAAATGGGTATATGGAATTCGAGAAGACTGATAATAAGTTTATGGAGTTGGTTTTTAGATTTTTTTAAAAAGACGTTGTTTATACAAGAGATTTCTTTGTCAGTGCCATTAAGTAACATAAAATAAATATGATAAGTAGTGCTAAAATGTTGACATGTTTATGGAAAGTAAGTCTTTTTATATTTAGTGCTAAAACATGATAAATAAACTTTCCTCTATCTGTGAGATCTAGAATCGAAATGTTTAATTAAGGCAAGACGAAGTGCAACTAATGCCATGACTTACCTGTCTTCGATTCTGGGCAAGAGATAAAGAAGTCGAAATGTTGGAAGTGTGATAAGTATAAGAGGGTTAATTTCTATAAATAGGTTATGACTAATTAAGTATATGGAAGGTACTTCATCTTATACTTGGCACTAAATTTTGAGGTATGGAAGCATGTTTCTATCTATGAGAGCTTTAGAATGTATGTCGAGGCAAGGGTAGTTCTCTAACTTGTCTGACTTCATTGTTAATCGAGGGATAAAATGGGGTTGAAATTGAAAAGTGGTGATAAGTATATGATTCCTGATTTTCCATATGCAAACAATATACTTACAATAGATAGTGGTTTGTCCACTATCGATAACTTGGCCTATTTTGACTGAGGAGGAATATAAAAATTTCATGATTTCATACAGTTTGAGATTCCCTTGGGAAAATTCATTTTGATGAAATATCTCTCGTGTGAAGCGTGGATATTCGATATCTCCTTGGGACTCTTATATGGTCCGCTTAATTTTGAAAGAACTAGGATTGAGTCAACCAAAAACTATCGATTGTTGGTTTGGAGAGACCAAGACCGAATAAACATGAGTTATTCAAAAGCCACTTCGAACTGGTATAAGCATTCGAATTGGGACATCTTGAAGATGATGGAAATCGAAGACGAAGTTCTTTGAAGTGCAAGGGCTACTTACTACTAATCCTGAAGGTGATTCAGAAAAGGATGTAGTAGAAGTAGTGCCTTTGGTTTGTGCATATCCTGAGCAACTTGTAAAGATGAATGTTAGCATTCAATTGTTGCCTGGAGGGCAGTATTGGCATTCCAAGTGGGATATTCTAAAGAAAAGGTAATCTTTGCCTCATGAGCCTCATACTCAGTAATGACTATAACGAGGGATATAAAGTGGGGCTATGTGGTTTGCTACCATTAGGATATGGTCATCACCCGATCTGGATCGGTATTTATGGATTTATGTATGCCAGGGGACCAGTACGTTTGTATGAAGCAAACGAGGTGATGACATATTCCATACTATCCAGGAAGGAGTAGGTTGGTTCTGTGTTGGCGAGGGTCCATGTGAGGCCCTTAGTATATTTTTCTAGAGGTGTACTATGGCAGGCGGTACCCCGGTGCCTTGTCATTGATGGATCTAATATGTCCCTTACAGTTTTAGTTGTGGAACCTGGTACCATGGAATGTAATTATGGGTAACCATTCAGATATGTTATATGTTTATTTTATACCCTAGACGTTATTATAATATCATAAAATTTTCTAATAAAAATGGTTTGGTTATTGTAAGGTAAAAGCCCATCCATGTTTATATGCAGCATGGTCTTACGAGATACCATTATTTTTAAAAGGTTTGGTAACATTGAATAATCCAAATGATTTGAGTTTCTCATGCTGGTTTACTAGACTGATATAGTGTTATTTTCTTATAATACTCGAGTCAGACTCGAGTATTTTTCCCATATTTAGCGATGGACACTTAGAGCTTCAGGAGACAAGCTAGATGCCTCTAAAACCTGACGTATTTTATTTTCCGCTATATTTCTTATTTTGTATTTATCAGCATTTGTGAGAACATATTGTTATAACTATCCAGCTGATGATAAGTTAGTTTACTCTGATTTGTTGTATGTATATTAAAGTTTTCTTTTGTAAAGATCATTGGATATTATATATCACTTGTCACAATGAAAGATTTTGTTCTGTCTGTTCTTTTCTTTTACCCTAACAATCTATCTTTTCGGCACTCAGATGCGCAGCACATGAATACCATTGATGTAATAGTGTCAGTTTTTGAAGGTAGAAAAGGTGGGTCATCACATTTGATATCAGAGTTGAAGGTTAAGCGAGAACCTTGTCTTTGGTGGAGTAAACTCATTAGACATAGGGTAAGTGACACCCTAGAATGAGTTTGAGTGTATTATATATAAGAGTGCATAATTGTTAGTGCTATAAAAATGTTTTATATTATGTATAAATTGGTAAATGAAATAATTTTTCCTAGGATTATTTTTATATATAAAAGAATACTTTTCAAAAATTGATATAGTTATTTATGATGTGTTTATTTGTTCAAAAAGGGTAATATTAAATTATTATCAGTTATTATTTGATTAGTCATGCTCTGCCAATTTTGGAGCAGTGACTATTGTTTATTGATTGATTATTTATGCTCAGCTAGTTAATGAGCATTTTTTATTTTGGTTGAATTATATACGAAGACCCTGTGAATTAAGCTTCATAATCTAACTATAAGGCGTTCGTTAATAATGTAGGTTTAACAAGTTTACTTTGTTAAAAGGGTTACTATAATAAAGGAAGTTATTATATAAGGATAATTTTATAAATTTGGTTTATAAGATGTGATTTATAAAATAAAGAGGATTTTAGAGAATTCAAATCATGGTGTCTTTAAAAATATTTCAAATGATTTTTTGAAAAGGTGATAATAGTATTACTTGAAAGAATTTATAAGTATAAATATTTTCAAAGAGAATTTTAAGGTACATTTTCTTGGATAGTTTGAGAAATGAGTCTTGATTTGTTTTGTAGTGATTTGAATAATCTTCTAAGTGACAATTGGATATTTGCATAGGTAAACATTGTGGTGCATTTAGTAAATTAATCCCTTTGTCATTGCACAATCGAAACGAGTTTGAATCTAAAAGAACCTAATGCAAATAGTAAAAAATATTTTGTTAAAAATATTTATATCGAAATATATACGTATTGTTTCAAAATAGGATTCGAAAAAGAAGAAATATTTTGATGTTAACTAGTTCGGGCGGCTCGAAAATGACTAAAAATGGACAAGATATATGATCGGATGGTAAGCACTTCTCTTAAGTATTAACCTTCTTAGTAAGGAGATGTGTGATACTACTTGGTAGGACCAGTTCCTTGGTATCATTTTGGGGTTACTCGGTCTATATGTATATTTTCTATGAATTAAAATATACATAGTATCATTTCAAAAAGGTTTTGAAATAAAAACCGGGTATTTAGTTCTTAAATTTCCTTAAAGAAAATGGATTCAAAATAAAAGGGTATTTTAATAAAAGATTGTTCTGATAGATGAAATTTTTAGTATGGGTTAAATTAAATAAGAACAATTTAATAAACTTTGTTTTATTAAAACTGTTTTTTTTGTTTTAACATCCAAGTTGTGAAAACTATTTGATGTTATTGGGCTGACAAATAAAACATCTTTACCTGTAGAAGCGTCTAAGGAAAAGTGGACTCTAGGACTGAGTTTGGATACCAGCATCCTACTCTTCTTAACTACTTACCAGACCGAATGGGTAAAGAGGTCAAAGAGGCCGACTTTGTTTTTAGACTTAGATTTGTTTTTGAGTCTGCATCTGAATTTGGGAAAAAAAAGATGTAAGATTAGATCAGATTGTTGTATATACTCTCGGGATATAGTAGGATCTTATACAAGTTTAAAACTTTAGTTGTATTTTTATGAAATATTTTCATAAATAATTATAAAAGTAAAATAAGATTGGTATAAATGAGAACCAATAAGAATAAGTATGTAATTTGTATGTAGATCGTTTCTTCGCACGGTTCTTGATCCAAGATTCGATTACATGACTTTAAGATGTTCACACTGGTCTGAATAAGGATTTATCACTTGATTCTTGACGGCGAACACTTGGTGAGGATTTTTGGTATAGTACCGAGGTTTTCTATCATAGTATATAGCTATGCAAGGAGAATGGAGGTTCCTAATTAAGGAGCCTGATCAGAGTCTATAATAGAACAATCGAGTGAACGATACTAATTTGGAAGAAAAGCGTATGTATTCGAGTAAGTGATCAAATCAGATATTGCATACAGATGATCTATATACATCATAGAGGCTTAGGTGTATTTTCCTTTAATGTTTTATGGCTTATGGGGAGTTGGGTAGATGACTCTTTGTAACGACCCGCAAAATTTAATGGTTTTAAAAGTATATTTAATTGGAAATTTGTGAAATTTTAAACAATAAATTTTGAAATTTAAAATTTATTCTTTGGAATACGTCTATTTTAATATAGCAACTGGTAAATTTTCATCTGATAATATTGAAGTTTATTTTCCTGTGAAATTTCATTTCAAATCAAACCGGTTAATAACAGTGAATTTAAAAGTTTTCCGAAACTAAAATATGTCAACAAGAGAAAATTTATTCAGATCATTCTGAATCAGACTGCGAAATTCGTTTTTCCAAATTTGGACTTCTACTGCTCCGTTTATCTTAATTCTGACCAAATAGCAGCATTTTCGGTACCGGTTATCGATTTTTGATCCGATGATCGTACCACCAATATCTGTATACCGTTTTGATCGTCTTATCGTGTTGATCTCCATAGTATATTCATTTCTGTATTTTGAGGTCCGGTACGCGACGGAAACAATAAAACTGTGTGTCGTATCGGTACTGAAATGGAGACTTTTAACTTACCGTGCCTTTTCAAAATTCAAACGTGATGTCCAATCAATCAAGCAATTAATTGCTTTAAATCTTTTAGCTGAATCAATGTGAGCTGTTGACGTTTCCTTTCCTCTCCCATTGTTTATTTTTCGGTACGTTTCACATTCTTTTCTCTGCCTTTTCCTTTATTATATTCATAGAAGACTATTTTTATCTGCATTTTCTTTCTCTTCCAATCTCGTACCATTCCACAACCCATCCCAACAGCCATTCACATTTATTCTTCACTAAATTCGTGTAGACCTTTTGCTTTCCACTGGCTTGTTGACTTTTCCTTCGGCTAATTTCCATCCGTTCATTTTATATGGTCTGAAGGAACAATATAAATTATACAAAGTATTATATCTATGAACTGTTGTTCTCATTTCTTCTAAAATCCATTTTTTCTCTGAGCTTCACCCACCGTCTACCAATATTCTGCACCCGAGCTCCATCAATTCCCACCACCTCACCAACCTCCTCCGCCTTCCACACCCATGGCCTTGGCCAACGACCATCTCCTCGACAACCCATCACCGTGAAACACCTCAGCAACCAAGCACGCATCACATCTCACCTCTGCCCAGACCTCCTCGACACGAGATCCGTTCCTCTTCCTTGACCCCTGGTGTCGATCGACCCAAGCCACCATGGCCGAGCAGCCTATTGTCTTCCCATTCTCCTCCTTGATTTCCGAGCGCCTTCAACCTTGCCGTGAGTTTGTGTAATTTTAAAGTTATATAGGTTTCGGTGTATATATATAAAAAGTTCATATTAGTGGTATCTGATATGTTGTTTCGTATGTTTTGAGTTACATATATATTGTTTCAATAGTTGCAAGGTTATAAGTTTTTATATATATATATATATACTATGTTTAAAAGTCTATAAACTGTATTTAGTTATATAAAAAAAAATGAGGTTTGTTGTTTTTATATATATAAGGATTTGTTCAAGTCTATATCATTTTGATGGTCATGTATAGATTTAAATAGGTTGTACATCATCCTGGGTCAGTATATATAGGTAGTTTTATGATATACAATGTGTATAATTATATATATATTTAGCTTATATATTTGAACTAAGTTGGGTATATATGAAAAGTTTTAAAAGGATACGTATATTTTTGTGTTTGCATTTTTGTAAACATATTGGGTTTATGTATGGGTGAAGTATTGATTCCCTGTAGTGATAATATACTTACAACAGTATATATTAGTATAAAAATAATATATTGGTTTAAGAACTGATTTCCTGTACTATACATTTGTTAAATAACTTACGCATATAGATATATCTACTTGTATATATTCTATATTATGTTATATTTACGTTTATATTGTATTTTGAAAAGCATCAAATGTATACAGTTATTCATGGTATATATATTTATAGCTATCTGTTGGTGATATATGTATAGGAAAGTGTCATAACATATTTTGGATTTGAGGTATATATGGATTCATATAGGTAGTTTACATATGAATCTTATACATATCTATGAATACACATCTATCTTAATCTTTTTTTTATATATATAAAAGTACGTTTATAAAATGAATTATATGTTATATAAGTGTATATATAGAGTATTTTATATGTCGGTTATATTTTAC
The DNA here is from genome assembly GCA_030737815.1 of Allium fistulosum. Classification (NCBI taxonomy): domain Eukaryota; kingdom Viridiplantae; phylum Streptophyta; class Magnoliopsida; order Asparagales; family Amaryllidaceae; genus Allium; species Allium fistulosum. The sequence continues at coordinate 403,694,144 of CM060908.1, read as the reverse complement.
ATACGTTTATATTTTTCAAATTAGCATAGTGTTTATACATATGTTTACTTTATTTGTTCAAGTCCATATTAATTTATATTTTTTTCTTCGTATAAGTTGTTTATGGTCTTCTATTATATATATAATACTAGTTTATATATATATATATATTTGGTTTAAATGTAATTTATGGTTTATTTAAATATTATATAAAGAATTGTTATAGATGTGCTATTGGTATATAGTCTGTGTAGGCTAGTATATATCTATATGTATTATGGTGTATATGAAATTTTGAAAAAAAAGGTTTATAATAATAATAATAATAGAATAAGTGTGCACAAAGAATGGTTATACCTGTTGTAACCTGGGTTTTATGATTTTGACTTTAAATATAATAATAGTGTACCTATTTTCAATTTATATCAAAATTGATTCGGATGAGTTCTCATCGATTTTCCATTTATCAGCTTTGTTCGTCGTGCCTGCTTTCTTCATCGAATTCGTGCCCATCTCAATCTGCTTTGGAATTCGTAGCTTGCTCTGTTGTCTATTCTCTCTAGCCTCGAAAGGTGAGCAATCACTCACGATTAACGTTCTTTTATTATTTAAATTTGATTTCAATTGAAATAGCAATTGAAATATGCTGCTGTAGTTATTTACATTGTTATATATGCTATTATCTGTAACTGTTCACCTGTGACATCTGACACCAGTATCTAGTATTATATGCCGGTTATTACTATTATTTGTATCTGTTCACCTGTGACATCTGACACCCGTATCTGTTATTTATACTGAGGATATATGCCTGTTGTTATATTTTTTTAGTATCTGTTATCACTCTGCAAGTCCCCTGTTAGTATAGAAATCACTATGGGTTGAAATGATACATACCCGAACGGACTTTAGAATAGGAGAATTTCATTATGGGTTGAAATGATAAACCCAAGCGATCTTCATTTGAATTGAAATTGGGATTACGGGTCGAAATGATATCTACCCGTATATATTTAAATTTCGGATTGAAATGATAAATATCCGTATCACTCAACCATATGAAAATATATATACAAACATCGTTGGTCCATATATATAAATATTTTAAAAATAGATTTTGGTAAAAATTTTGAATAAGTTAAGGTTGGGAAGATAATTTGAATATTAGTAAAGAATTTTATTTAATTAAACCAATATAACGCTTATTGAAATTGGAATTTAAGATATGATTTATAACTTGAGTTGATTTAAATAATTTAATGAATATTTCTTGTTAAAATAAATTTAAAGAAATATTTAGTAAAAATGAAATTTAAGGCTAGTTAAATGATATTGAATTTATTAAGTGAATATTCCCTGATTAGATAATAATAAAGTTAAATCAAGTGCTATATGAAACTGTTAAATTTAACTTTGAAAATGTTGAATATTAAAGCCTTGAAATATATTGAAAATTTAAATGGTATATTTAGAACTGAATTGAATTGATGAATTGAGCTTTGAATAAATTTGAATTTGGAATTTGAGTTAATTTGAATCGATTTGTGAAACTTGAGGAAATTTTAAATACTTTACTTTATGAATTAATTGATATATATACTATCTTGGGAAATAGTTATATTTAAAATGAAAATGATATTTTGATTTTGAAGTAAATAAATTTAAAATGACCACGGTGTTATAATGTATATTTCCACCTTGTAGATAGTTCTGAAGATCCTTAGAGGATGGTTATCCCAAACATCCTTTAAGTTACTTGTATTTCAGTTGATATTTCACTTGAGTTGGATTTATTTATATAAGAATGTTAATCCTGACTCGAGTGTTTTGTGTTTTGCTTTACGCTCGGGTCAGACCGAGTGAAACAGCATTTGAGACTCACCCTTGGAGTTTGGAGCTTCCTTTGGAGATCCATCTATCGCCTCAGCTTTCAGCCCTTCTAGTTGATTTGTTCAGAGAAGTCATCTGTTGTACTGGAGACTTCACTGCAATTGAGATATTCTGTTGTATTTTATTTCTAACTCTGATGTTTATATAGTAGCTTCATGAACTACTATTTTATCTATTCCGCTGCGTATTATTGTATTACTCTGTGTCTGTGATTCTGTGATTTATTTATTTACTGTATATTCTGAGTTTTGCCAAATTTAAATTAACAAATCCGATATTTTGAATTATTCAAGTCAGACATGTGTGGATTTATTGTCGATTTGAATGGTCCAAAATACCGGATCGTTACAGTTGGTATCCGAGCTTTGGCTCTAGGCAAAACTTAGCATATATAGTAAATTTATTTACAGAATCACTTTCGTTCGAGTTTGAATCTCTTCCATTTGACTCGATTTCCTTTGAACTTTGGAATGTTTCTTGTGGTTCCAAAATTCATTCTTGTCTCTCTCTATTTGTATTCTTTTGATTCTGGAGTATCCCATAACTCCACTTCGAATGATCTCTATAAGAATAGGCGATCCCGCCAATCTTCGAATGATTTGTAAAGGGGTGGAACTCCTTTACAATTGGCATTGATTCACCGGAGATTTATATATCCCTCGGTTTAGATGCTCTTATCTCTGGTATTGCTGAATTTTATCTCTTGCGATAGAATGTTGATTTTTCTTGAAATTCTGCATCGATCTTGTTCCTGAAGTCACGGTTGACCCGGTTAAGGTCGCCCGTGATTTGTATAAGTATATCCATCTCGTATTTTGAAATTTAATTATCTCATCTTCATTCGAGCCTTTCTTCGAATCAGAATTCTATTTGATTAGAGACCCTCTAATTTGAATCCCTATCTTCATTTTGAGATATATTCTTAAATCATCCTTTGACAAATCGGGTTTGATTGTATTTTGAAATTGTTTTATATATCGAAATTTTTATTTTGATAAGTATGATTTTATTCTATATGTATAAAAGTGAAATGTTTTCGATAAAGATTATATACCCTTTTTAAAATGAGAATTTGAGGTTTTGAAAGGATTTGTAATTTTGAAAAATTATATAAGAAATTTGACTTATCTAAAAAAAAATGATTTATGACTAAAAGATTTTAAATTTGAAATTCGAGAATTGAACTCCGGTATTTTTGAAATTGGTTTTTAGATTTTGAAATATGTAATAATAATATGATTTAAAAGTATTTTCCGAATAAGAAATGTTTCAAATGATTTTTAATGAGTTTCGAAGGAATTTCAAAAGAAGTTTGAGAAAATAGAAGTCCAGAACTCACTTATGTCGTTGGAAAATAATTTCGGTGATGAGTGCACGCATCATCGACATTGATTTTCGAGTTTCAGAGTGAGGGATAGGCCACTTCAGTAGCATTGCTACGCGAGTGATTTTGCGAAACCAATTTTGATTTCAAATTCCGAAGTAAGATTTAATATTCGAAAGATATATGTATATATATATATTTGAAACGATTTGAAATGAGCCGGTGTTCAGTCCTCGAGTTTTGGATTTGATATAACCCTATCTATTAAAATTGATTTACTGATTTGTTGCCGATTTCCAACTCTTGAATTTGAAAATGATTTCTTCAACTAATTCGAAGGTTCGAGCACTTCCAAATCAAGATTAACTTTTCAAAGCTAAGAAATTTTGACAAGTATAAAGAATATAAGTTTGGTATGTATGTTAAAGTATGTAGTAATATGATTTAAATAAGTTGAAACTGTTGGTTAAGTAAATGAATAAGGCTATTTTGAACTTTTCTAATGACAAATTTAGATGGGAAATGTTTTGAAAAGAATTTGGTCTTCAAAATATTTGGAATAAAATTTAGTTTAAATGTTTTAACTTAGTAACATCTTTATGAAACTATATATTTAACAAGTTGGAATAAATATATAAGTTGTACGTATGCTGTTTATTCGCATAATTAATTTGATCCAGGTTTGAGTACACAAGTTCGAGGTGAAGTACACCATTTCGTGTTAGGATTTTTCATTCGATTCTTGATGGCGAATATTTGATATGGACTTTGGGCTGGATTCTAGAATTCTCTATCATAGTATATGGCTATGCAAGGAGACTGATGGCTTCTAGTCGAGAAACCATATCGAAATCCTCATTAGGGAAGTCGAATGGACAATACTAGTTCGAAAGCGAACTTGTGTGATCGAGCGAGCGATCAAATGTGATTCTGCGAAATGATGACGTATGTACATCTTATATTCTAATATCATTGATATATTTTGACGCTGAAATTGAAAGCTGTCATGTAGAATATCTTTGCTTACTAAAAGAAAATTTCCAATCTAAAATTACAAAGATATATAACCCATAAAAGCAAAGATATTCAAATCCCGTATAGCTCTTCATACAGCGAAATTTATTTTTGAAAATTTGATCCTTATATAAGATAGACCTTACGTAAGTATAAGATGATTTTGAAAATATTTGATTTGGAAATGAATTGGTTGACTTAAATTATTGACTTGGAAATTTGGATTTATTTTCTAAATCTATTATTCTGGAAACGTTGAAACTAAAGATAATTAATTTGAGAAGAAATAATTTGGTAAAATTGTATATGATTTTGAAATTGAACTGATATTGAAACAAATTGAAATTTGAGAACCTTATGTTACTAAACACTTGATTTGGGAGTTGTCGAACTTATATAAAATTGGTTTGTATGAGTATGAAATTGATTCGAAAACTATAGAATTGAAAAGGTACTCAATTTGAAAGTGAAATCTTATATAATTGAAGTCTATATAAGTATGATTTGATATACTATTGATTTTGGAGTATTTGATTTGAAAATTAAATCTTATATATAATGGATTTTATATAAGTACGATATTTGAAAGTGATTTGAAAAGGTACTATATGATACATATTTTCGAAGTAAAGATATGGAAAGTGCCTTCTGCTTGATATCCGATTTGTGGCCACATCTTGGATTCATTCTATCGATATTATTCTCTCTGATTTTGGTTTTCCGGATATGATACTCGAGTGTCCTTCAAATTCCATGGCGTTACCCATGGTCTTACGAACTCGACTGCATAGCGTAATTCGCAAGGCAGTGAATGCTTAAAAGGTATGGATGTTTCCTGGGGGATCCAGGCGTAACCATTGTGTATCTGCGATCTATGGTCGTGTTAGTGGCGTAATCCGCAAGGCAGAGATTGCTTACGGGGTATGGATGTTTCCTGGGGGATCCAGGCGTAACCATTTTTATGTATCCTGCGGTCCACCGTTTTGTTGCATGGCGAAATTCGCAAGGCAGTGAATGCTTAAAAGGTACGGATGTTTCCTGGGGGACCCAGGCGTAACCATTGTGTATCTGCGATCCATGATTTGATTCGTTTTGTTTTGTTTGGATTGTACTTTCCATATCTGTTTTTAAAAGTTTTCCAGTATTTTCACTGGGTGTTGAAACAGGTCTACTAAGTACCTGGAGAATTCTAGTTCTGCGCCTGATCAACGCACTGCCAGAGTCTACAGGAACAAGGATAAACTTGTTGAAACATCGAGTTATAAAAGTATTTTCGAAATAAAATTTGTTTCGTTATAAAAAAATATTTTATTATAAAAGTATTTCTAACAAAGAATTTTTTTATTAATATTCGAAATTGAAATTCTAATGGTTTGAATTTATTATTCGTGCCTGATGCTATTATTTTGAATCTACCTTATCTGCTCAGCTTAATTTATTCACCTATATTCTGTTTTTCCAAGTCCTCCTTCTTTTCCTTGTTGACTATATCCTTTTAAACATGGTTTAATAGAAATTTTAGTGTTATAAATATTTTAGAAGTTATTAATTAAATAAAACATATTTAAAGAAATGATTATTGACTTATTAATAATATTTGAAAAGTATTTTTGATAGAATTAATAAATTTATGAATTATGGATTTAATAGCTTCTTTGTAAATATAAGTAATAATGTAAATAATTGTTTTCAAATGGTTTTTATATATTTATAAAGATATTATTTAAACATATAAAAGGTATTGATAAATGAGGCAAGAATTTACAAATGGATTTTTGAAAAGTATTAAAGTATTAAAGATAATTGATTGCAAATGAAGTTTTCAAATGAATATTTAAGTAAAATTTATATAGTTCAAATTAATTGTTTAATCTTGACTTTCAATCTACTTTTATTTCTGATTATTCTATTCTCCTACCTCCTTCCTTTTCGGGGACAAAAAGTTTTGAGTGGGGGAGAGTGTAACGACCCGCAAAATTTAATGGTTTTAAAAGTATATTTAATTGGAAATTTGTGAAATTTTAAACAATAAATTTTGAAATTTAAAATTTATTCTTTGGAATACGTCTATTTTAATATAGCAACTGGTAAATTTTCATCTGATAATATTGAAGTTTATTTTCCTGTGAAATTTCATTTCAAATCAAACCGGTTAATAACAGTGAATTTAAAAGTTTTCCGAAACTAAAATATGTCAACAAGAGAAAATTTATTCAGATCATTCTGAATCAGACTGCGAAATTCGTTTTTCCAAATTTGGACTTCTACTGCTCCGTTTATCTTAATTCTGACCAAATAGCAGCATTTTCGGTACCGGTTATCGATTTTTGATCCGATGATCGTACCACCAATATCTGTATACCGTTTTGATCGTCTTATCGTGTTGATCTCCATAGTATATTCATTTCTGTATTTTGAGGTCCGGTACGCGACGGAAACAATAAAACTGTGTGTCGTATCGGTACTGAAATGGAGACTTTTAACTTACCGTGCCTTTTCAAAATTCAAACGTGATGTCCAATCAATCAAGCAATTAATTGCTTTAAATCTTTTAGCTGAATCAATGTGAGCTGTTGACGTTTCCTTTCCTCTCCCATTGTTTATTTTTCGGTACGTTTCACATTCTTTTCTCTGCCTTTTCCTTTATTATATTCATAGAAGACTATTTTTATCTGCATTTTCTTTCTCTTCCAATCTCGTACCATTCCACAACCCATCCCAACATCCATTCACATTTATTCTTCACTAAATTCGTGTAGACCTTTTGCTTTCCACTAGCTTGTTGACTTTTCCTTCGGCTACTTTCCATCCGTTCATTTTATATGGTCTGAAGGAACAATATAAATTATACAAAGTATTATATCTGTGAACTGTTGTTCTCATTTCTTCTAAAATCCATTTTTTCTCCGAGCTTCACCCACCGACTACCAATATTCTGCACCCGAGCTCCATCAATTCCCACCACCTCACCAACCTCCTCCGCCTTCCACACCCATGGCCTTGGCCAACGACCATCTCCTCGACAACCCATCACCGTGAAACACCTCGGCAACCAAGCACGCATCACATCTCACCTCTGCCCAGACCTCCTCGACACGAGATCCGTTCCTCCTCCTTGACCCCTGGTGTCGATCGACCCAAGCCACCATGGCCGAGCAGCCTATTGTCTTCCCATTCTCCTCCATGATTTCCGAGCGCCTTCAACCTTGCCGTGAGTTTGTGTAATTTTAAAGTTATATAGGTTTCGGTGTATATATATAAAAAGTTCATATTAGTGGTATCTGATATGTTGTTTCGTATGTTTTGAGTTACATATATATTGTTTCAATAGTTGCAAGGTTATAAGTTTATATATATATATATACTATGTTTAAAAGTCTATAAACTGTATTTAGTTATATAAAAAAAATGAGGTTTGTTGTTTTTATATATATAAGGATTTGTTCAAGTCTATATCATTTTGATGGTCATGTATAGATTTAAATAGGTTGTACATCATCCTGGGTCAGTATATATAGGTAGTTTTATGATATACAATGTGTATAATTATATATATATATTTAGCTTATATATTTGAACTAAGTTGGGTATATATGAAAAGTTTTAAAAGGATACGTATATTTTTGTGTTTGCATTTTTGTAAACATATTGGGTTTATGTATGGGTGAAGTATTGATTCCCTGTAGTGATAATATACTTACAATAGTATATATTAGTATAAAAATAATATATTGGTTTAAGAACTGATTTCCTGTACTATACATTTGTTAAATAACTTACGCATATAGATATATCTACTTGTATATATTCTATATTATGTATATTTACGTTTATATTGTATTTTGAAAAGCATCAAATGTATACAGTTATTCATGGTATATATATTTATAGCTATCTGTTGGTGATATATGTATAGGAAAGTGTCATAACATATTTTGGATTTGAGGTATATATGGATTCATATAGGTAGTTTACATATAAATCTTATACATATCTATGAATACACATCTATCTTAATCTTTTTTTTATATATATAAAAGTACGTTTATAAAATGAATTATATGTTATATAAGTGTGTATATAGAGTATTTTATATGTCGGTTATATTTTACATACGTTTATATTTTTCAAATTAGCATAGTGTTTATACATATGTTTACTTTATTTGTTCAAGTCCATATTAATTTATATTTTTTTTTCGTATAAGTTGTTTATGGTCTTCTGTTATATATATAATACTAGTTTATATATATATTTGGTTTAAATGTAATTTATGGTTTATTTAAATATTATATAAAGAATTGTTATAGATGTGCTATTGGTATATAGTCTGTGTAGGCTAGTATATATCTATATGTATTATGGTGTATATGAAATTTTGAAAAAAAAGGTTTATAATAATAATAATAATAGAATAAGTGTGCACAAAGAATGGTTATACCTGTTGTAACCTGGGTTTTATGATTTTGACTTTAAATATAATAATAGTGTACCTATTTTCAATTTATATCAAAATTGATTCGGATGAGTTCTCATCGATTTTCCATTTATCAGCTTTGTTCGTCGTGCCTGCTTTCTTCATCGAATTCGTGCCCATCTCATTCTGCTTTGGAATTCGTAGCTTGCTCTGTTGTCTATTCTCTCTAGCCTCGAAAGGTGAGCAATCACTCACGATTAACGTTCTTTTATTATTTAAATTTGATTTCAATTGAAATAGCAATTGAAATATGCTGCTGTAGTTATTTACATTGTTATATATGCTATTATCTGTAACTGTTCACCTGTGACATCTGACACCAGTATCTAGTATTATATACCGGTTATTACTATTATTTGTATCTGTTCACCTGTGACATCTGACACCCGTATCTGTTATTTATACTGAGGATATATGCCTGTTGTTATATTTTTTTAGTATCTGTTATCACTCTGCAAGTCCCCTGTTAGTATAGAAATCACTATGGGTTGAAATGATACATACCCGAATGGACTTTAGAATAGGAGAATTTCGTTATGGGTTGAAATGATAAACCCAAGCGATCTTCATTTGAATTGAAATTGGGATTACGGGTCGAAATGATATCTACCCGTATATATTTAAATTTCGGATTGAAATGATAAATATCCGTATCACTCAACCATATGAAAATATATATACAGACATCGTTGGTCCATATATATAAATATTTTAAAAATAGATTTTGGTAAAAATTTTGAATAAGTTAAGGTTGGGAAGATAATTTGAATATTAGTAAAGAATTTTATTTAATTAAACCAATATAACGCTTATTGAAATTGGAATTTAAGATATGATTTATAACTTGAGTTGATTTAAATAATTTAATGAATATTTCTTGTTAAAATAAATTTAAAGAAATATTTAGTAAAAATGAAATTTAAGGCTAGTTAAATGATATTGAATTTATTAAGTGAATATTCCCTGATTAGATAATAATAAAGTTAAATCAAGTGCTATATGAAACTGTTAAATTTAACTTTGAAAATATTGAATATTAAAGCCTTGAAATATATTGAAAATTTAAATGGTATATTTAGAACTGAATTGAATTGATGAATTGAGCTTTGAATAAATTTGAATTTGGAATTTGAGTTAATTTGAATCGATTTGTGAAACTTGAGGAAATTTTAAATACTTTACTTTATGAATTAATTGATATATATACTATCTTGGGAAATAGTTATATTTAAAATGAAAATGATATTTTGATTTTGAAGTAAATAAATTTAAAATGACCACGGTGTTATAATGTATATTTCCACCTTGTAGATAGTTCTGAAGATCCTTAGAGGATGGTTATCCCAAACATCCTTTAAGTTACTTGTATTTCAGTTGATATTTCACTTGAGTTGGATTTATTTATATAAGAATGTTAATCCTGACTCGAGTGTTTTGTGTTTTGCTTTACGCTCGGGTCAGACCGAGTGAAACAGCATTTGAGACTCACCCTTGGAGTTTGGAGCTTCCTTTGGAGATCCATCTATCGCCTCAGCTTTCAGCCCTTCTAGTTGATTTGTTTAGAGAAGTCATCTGTTGTACTGGAGACTTCACTGCAATTGAGATATTCTGTTGTATTTTATTTCTAACTCTGATGTTTATATAGTAGCTTCATGAACTACTATTTTATCTATTCCGCTGCGTATTATTGTATTACTCTGTGTCTGTGATTCTGTGATTTATTTATTTACTGTATATTCTGAGTTTTGCCAAATTTAAATTAACAAATCCGATATTTTGAATTATTCAAGTCAGACATGTGTGGATTTATTGTCGATTTGAATGGTCCAAAATACCGGGTCGTTACACTCTTTGATTTGTCATGATTAAGTGTGAATAATCAATTGAGTAATAACTATGGCTATTGAGAACACAGTATGCTCGGTAGATTGTTTATCATCCTTGTGTGATGAGAAGGTTGTAAATTTGGACCAACTCTAATTTTTTTATAGTTATTTAACATTGTTGGAAATGTTAAAGAATTGATATGGCTTGTTTCTGGTTTGTCAGTTTGTGATGAAATTTCAGGGTTGAAATTCTTTTATGGGGAAGGATGTAACGACCCTGAATTTTACCACTTTGATTTATGAATATTTAATTAATTTGAATATTCAATTTATTTGTTTTTAATGATCAAATAACACTCTTTTAATTAGTAGCTAATGACAGTAAGCTTTTTTTGATATTATTTTTTACAAAAATAAATAGTTCATTGAAAAATAGAAAATCCATGATCGAAAATCGTTTTTTAGATTTTCGACTTTTTATCAAACGGAAGTTTCACAATGTTGTTACACACTTATGTACATATATATACACATTTAATAACATTTCCTATTTGCTAATAAAGAAATTGATTAACAATAATTATCTTTTGAAAATTAAAAAAAGTAGTTAATTAAGTAATGAGACTTATGCATTTTAATTAACAAAAGTGGACCTTTTATGTATAGATTTATGTGCATCGGTACAAAGGAAAAAATGTCATCATGAAGGCATTTGCATGCATTGAAAAGGTGTATGGAAAAGAAAGGGTAGTAGTTTGGAAAAAAGGAAGAGTGTAACATGAATCAAGGAGGGGTAATTTGGCCATTTTGGTAAAGTGTAAGAAGTGTAATTTATCATGCTTTGAAATCTATAAAAGAGCCTTCTTTTGTTTCATTTCATATTTCAACTTCCATTTCTCATTTTCTTTCTCTTCTATTTCTCTTCTCTTTCCCTTCTTCTCTTTTCTTTCTTCTCTTTTCTACTTTAAAATAACTTTTTTCTCCTCCAAACTTAAGTAAATTCTTTAATACAACATTGCAAAACCATATAGCAGGTCGAAGCTTGAAGAAAGGAGGCATAAGGAGGAGTTTCTTGGCCATGGGTCGTGCGCAAATAAGGGAGAGGGGAGCAAGGCCGTGAGCAATGAGGAGGGCTTGGTCGTGAGTTTCTATGCACATGAAGGTGATGGTAGGAAGAATTTAGGTGCTTCCTAGGTAGTAAGAAAGAAGTGGTTGCTTTTGGTAGGGTTTGCTTGTAAATAAAGGTGAGAAATAAACTTTAAAATGAATTAATTAGTTTTTTCGCTATTGTTGTATTAAAATATGTATCTAATATGTGTACTTGCTTATTTGGGTTGGTTCCCACTTGAAAGCAGATGACACATAGGGTTTAGACAGGGGACAAGCTAAATGGATGGAAATCGAATTGGTCATGGCGAATAGGAAGCATTAATACACTTCGAAATGCATATATGCAAGGATTTACATGGGACTATATTGTAGAGGGGCTCTACGAAGTTCCTTACTATGTGGATTTTACTTTAAATTATTGCTTCTTTGTATGTTGTAATGAAGTGAATGTTGTTGATAGTCGATTTGATTTGATGATTTGTTTTTATGCGACATTGAAATCTCGTGCTTTCTTTTAAGTAGCTTACCACTTTGTTTTCTAAAAGTGTTTTTAAATGGTTTTTGATTTGACTTTTGTTTTTCAAACCTTTTTGGCATAGGTATTTAAAGTGGCTTAAAATATAAAAAGAAAATGAACTTTAAAAGCTATTTGATTTACAAAACAAAGTTCTAAAAGTTACGGTCCACATAGCGATAGTTGTTATGGATGCACTTTGGAAATTTATGATTTTTGTAAAATATAAAAAGGTTATCAACTTTAGATATTTTGAAAATTCTTTTCAAATGTGTTTATAAAAGTGGTATAAGTATTTAAAATGGGGTTTGTAGTTTAAAATATATTGTTAAGAATTTATTCGACAAAGGGGTGTAAATTTTATAAAGGAAGCTCCTTTGTTTCAAAAGTCAAGTTCTGTTTAAAAGCGACATCTTTAAGGAATGTTTTAAATACAAGTTTCAAACTATATTTTTAAAGAATTTTAAAAGTAATTTTTAAAGAAAAAGGAAGCATGGATTACAACAGTATTGTTGTAGTAGATGTTTTCGAGAAAAGAAAAGAGATTGTGGACTACAACATTTTTGTTATAGTAAATGGTTTTGGGAAAGTGGAAAGAAAATTTGGTTTATAAAACATTTGTTATCATTAATTTGGTATATGAAATTTGATAAGACTAACGAAAAGATTATGAAGTTGGTTTTTAGATTGTTTTAAAAGACTTTGTTTTATGTAAGGGATTTCTTTGTCAGTGCCATTAGGTAACATAAAACAAATATGATAAGTAGTGCTAAAATGTTTACATGTTAATGGAAAGTAAATCATCTTATATTTAGCACTAAAACCCAATGAATAATCTTTCCTCTGTTTCCAAGATCTAGAATCAGAGTGTTTTAACTAAGGCAAGGCTAAGAGCATCCAGTGCCCTGACTCATCTAGCTTCGATTTTGGGTGATGGATAGAGAAGTTGAAATCTAGAAGGTGTGATAAGTATAAGAGGGTTAATTTCTATAGATGGGTCATGATTAATTAGGTATATGGATGGTACTTCATCTTATATTTGGCACTAAATTTCAAGGTATGGAACTCCATTGCTATCCATAAGAGCTTAAGAATGTACGCCGAGGCAAGAATAATTCTCTAACTTGTCCGACTTCATTGTTAATCAAGGGATAGTACGCGGTTGAAATTGAAAAGTGGTGATAAGTATATGATGTTGGATTTTCCATCTGCAAACTATATACTTACAGCAGATAGTGGTTTGTCCATTATCGATGATTTGGCCTATTTTAACTTAGGAAGTATATGAAAACTTCGCGATTTTATATGGTTTGAGATTCCCTTGGGAGAACCTATTCCGGTGAAACGTTTCTCGCTTTAAGAGTGGATATTCGAGATCTCCTTGGGACTCTTATATCGTCCGCTTACTTCTGAAAGAATTGGGATAAAGTCAACCGGAAACTATCGATTGTTGGTTCGGAGAGACCGAGATGAGATAAACATGAGTTATCCAAAATACTCTTCGTATCGACATAAGCATTCGAATTGGGACATCTTAAAGATGATGGAAACCGAAGACAGAGTTCTTTAAAGTGCAAGGGCTACTTTCTACTAATCCTAAGGGTGATTCTAAAAAGGATATAGTAAACATAGTGCCTTTGGTTTATTCATATCCTGAACAACTTGTGCAGATGAATGTTGGCATTGCACTGTTGCCTAGAGGGCAGTTTTAGCATTCCAAGTGGGATTTGATAAAGAAAAAGGTAACCTTTGCCTCACAAGCCTCACATCGGATAATGATCAAAATAAGGGATATGCAGCATGGCTATGTGGTTCGCTACCATTAGGGTATGGTCAGCACCCAATCTAGATCGGTATTTATGGATTTATGTATGCTAGGGGCCCAGTATAGTTATATGCAGCAACCGAGATGATGACATAATCAGTACTATTTAGGAAGGGGTATGTCGGTTCTATTTTGGCGAGGGTTCATGTAAGTCCCTTGGTACATTTTTCTAGAGGTGTATCGTGGCATACGGTACTTTGGTGCCTTGTTATTGCTGGAATCCATTCTTCAATACATGCTTTATGGTTTTATTGTAGAACCTAGTGCAGTTAAATGTAATTATAGGTATCCATTCCAGATATTTATTTTAAACCCTAGATTTTATTATAATATCGCAAGATTTTCTAACAAAAATGGTTTGGTTATTGTAAGGTAAAAACCCATCCATGTTTATGTGCAGTGTGGTCTTACGAGATACCTTTATTTTTCAAAAGTTTTATAACATTAAATAATCCAAATGATTTGAGTTTCTCATGTTGGTTTACCAGACTGATCCGGGTGTTATTTTCTTATAATACTTGAGTCAGACCTAAGTACGTTTCCCAGATCTAGCGATCAACGCTTGGAGCTTTAGGAGATGGTTGGATGCCTTCAAGGCCTGATGTATTTTATTTTCCATCTTATTTCTTGTTTTGTACTTATCAGCATTTGTGAGGACAGACTGTTATAACTGTCCAAGCTGATGATAAGTTAGTTTACCCTAATTTTTTGTATGTATGTTAAAAATTTCTTTTGTAAAGATCATTGGATATTGTATATTACTTGTCATGATGTGAGACTCTTTTTTATCTTTTCTTCTTTCACCTTAATAATCTATCTTTTCGACACTTGGATGCTCAACCCGTGAATATCGTGGATGTATTAGTGTCAACTTTTAAGGGTCAAAAAGGTAGGTCGTTACATTAATAGTGGCAATTTTGTATATTTATTTTTAGAGAGTTGTCTTATCAGCTTTACCATATGGTGTCATATGCTATACTGGCATGACTGGTCTCCGTGGAATTAGCTTTAGTTATTAGTGACAATGTTTGTACAATTATTTTTATAGAGTTTTCTTTTCAACTTTAGCTTATGCTTCCATATGGGGGCAAGTAGAAGTAGAAGATACTCCCCTTCACACAAGAAGCACATTTGCCACACTCATACTTGCCTAATTCACCTTCAATCACTTTTAAACCAAAACCCTAACTTCGGCCATTGATAGTCGATTATGACCCACATCACCGCACCATACATCGAACACATGGATTTGAAGCTCTTGCCTCCACGAGTTCAATGGATCCGACGGTTTTAAGTTTCGTTGAGTGAAGCTTCGGGAAGTATTTGATTTGTGGTGGTGACTACTTTTATTTGGTTACAACAAAATGAAAATATAAGAAAAAAGGGATAGTGAGAAGTAATGAAAGTAGGTTAAGTTTTGATTTTATTAAACTTTATAATTTACGGTACATGACTACACAATACCATGTTCACGTACGAACCATGAATAATAGAAATAAAAATATAGTTGCATGGATTAATACGACACGATCACAAAAAAAATACACAGGTTAACTTTTTCTACGAAGTTCTCAAAAATATCAACGTTTACCGCAAAACGCATCAAATGAAAGTTTAAATGTTTTCCAAATTAAAAAATTATAGAAAATCCTATAAAGTCATTCAACAATACGTCATTCATAACCAAATCGTCTTATTAACAATTGATTTTCTTGTTATTTATTCGAACTATTTATTATTGTAAGTAAATTTACAAAATGAGTTCGCCATTATTATTTATAAATTAAAAGAAGTTTAATAATCCTATTAAACCTATTTAACTAATATTAAATTCACAATTCAGATATCTAAATAATTCCTATATTTGAATATAAATTGTTCACATTTTTCCGGGATGTTGCATAATTTGTGGATATTAAAATCATAAGGAATTTAATATTAAAATCACCTTCTCCTCGACATTGTTGAGCTCGCTTGCATCCATCAGTTGTCCATGTTAATCTGACTGTTGTCGCCTCCTCTAGCCTTCTATGAATGATTAGAGCCCGGATCTGAGCTCCACTCACTGCTAACACCATTTCTGACCCCCTAGCCGCTCCCAACACCGCCTAGCCACCTACACCGCCATTAAGTTTTCGTGAACCTTTTCAATTATTTCAGCCAAACCACATCAATCTGAGATGATCGACCACCACGGATGCATTCCATTTAGTGTCCTTTACGCAACGACACCCTCTGATCGTTGATTGGTTGTTGTTTCATTATTAAATCAAAACTAACATTACGTACAATTGAGAATATTTCGTCAATTACAAAACTTCCAAAGAACATTCAAGCCGGATAAAACTGAATTTTGGAAATGAACCTTACCACTGAGTTTGTGTCGTCCAACGTATGAATCAACAAATCATAAGGCCTAGTTTCTGAATGATTTGTAAATTATGTCACTTGGTAAACAGAAAATTTTCCACCATTAGAGAGATTAAGGAGTGATTTTAGGATTAACGAAGATAAAAAGTAGAACAATGAAATTATATTAAAGCTTACCAAATGCGTTTCATTTCCAAATCCACTAGGATTCATTTGCTTTAGCTTGAAAATTTGAGAATCGAACGTTTGCGTTTGACGATTTATTTTTCCATAATGACCTTTGATTGAAGATAGCGTTTTTTTCCGATTGTAGCAATTAGTAATTTTGCCCCAAAAAGTCTCACCACTTTGATCGGTCCCTCGAATAGGATCGACCGAGAGTGCACAGTAAATGTAGCAAAGATCGTAGTCTTCCGTAGCACTCCAACTTGCATTAGTTACCTCTCCCCCAATCGGAACCGTAACGTCTTGTAAGTCGTAGTCTTCAAAACTGGACCTTGCAGCATCAACGTCGAAATCGGAGTACATTTTCAGTTGAGATTAGTGGTAGTAAAAAACTGTGATGGAGGAAGGAAATTGGTTGTAAAGGGAAGAAGAGGAGGGGAGTTGTATTTGAAGGGGAAATATGGTCGTTGGAGGGCGACCGTTGGAGGGTGATTAATTGGGCGCCTGGTGAACAGGCGCCTCATTATGAGGCGCCTGTTTAACAGGCGCCTCGCTTGACCTCACATGCCGGCACTTTGGCCCCCCCTTTCTGCACCATGCGATTTTCTGCACCGCTGTTGGAGAGCTTCTTCGGTGCATATTTGAGAATTCTCAAACAGTTGGAGATGCTCTAAGGTATAAATTGACCTACTCTAAATGGTTTAAACCTACCCATGGCTCAGGGAATCGTTATGCCTAAGCGTTGATACCAAATGTGAAGCCTTGCTATTTCTAATGTTTAATTAGTGACAAAAATCATCCAATTATGATGCACGCTAATCTTAGCTATTAGAAACATTAAGTAGTTAGTTACATAATAAAAATAAATTTATTGTTATCCCGCCTTTTGGCCAGGCCGTGACACCAAGAAATTAACTAGAAACCAAAGACAGTTCCTCTCGGAGATCGGTTATACACAGGTTCACTATGGATACTGGTAAGTTTTGCCCAAGTCCAGATCGAGCTACAATTGATATGACACGACAAGCAAAGCTGTGGAAGCCAACGTTTCAAATTTCAAGTCAATCAGAGTTCATATGCTCAAAATATGGATCGATCAAGAATCATGAAGAAAGCCTCGGTTCGTATCCATCAAAGGCAGTTCTTCGTCGTATCCATCATTCCCAATCGCATCGTGTCCATCAACACTTAACGTTTTGTATCGATTCCATTCACACGTGCTTCGTATCGATCTCCCCTCTACACAGTTCGTATCGATTGGCCAACGATCGATACGAAACACACCACTAAAATGATCGATACGAAGAGCGCATACAATGATCGATACGAAATAGCCTCTAAATCATCGATACGAAAAACATAAGTTTGTATCGATACGAAGCGGCTACAAACGATTGATACGAAAAGATCCAATGAGCATCGATACGAAGGAGTCCTTTGATCATCAATAAGAAGCGGTTTCGGTCATCGATATGAAATGAATCGTTCCAGGTCGATACGAACAAAGCACGTTCAAATGAAGGAAATGATCGTTCGGCATGAAAAATGGATCGCTCCTGGATTATAGCTCTGCGTCATCGAAGTGCAGCTGATCGATACGAACTATTATCGATCCGAAGTAGATCAATACAAAGACGCCAGCCAATTGAAAATCCCAACTTGGATCGATCATAACTCAAAATTTACAAGTCCAAATACCATCAAATTTTCATAGGAGCTTGCGCACCACCTCAAGAATGTCCTTGATCGATCTCAGGCTAAATGGAGGTGTTTCTGATCGATACGAAATGTGCACGTATCGATCAGGGATCGATCCCAATTTACCCTGGATCGATCACGTGGGCCTGCCCACGTGTGAGAAGGAGTCTTTCGAGATCTGGGCGAGATATTTCCTGCCTACGCTTATTAATAGTGACCCTGAACCTACAAAAAAGGGACTTTTTTGGCTTCTCTACGTTGATATTCTGCAAATCACTATTATACTTCAGTTGTACTGTTGTAATCTCCTGTAATCATCAAGTCAAATTCAATAAACATCAATCATTTTATAGTGGATGTAGGCAATACGCCAAACCACTCTAAATTTGTGTGTTTCTGCATTTTTTATTATCCGTTGATTGGTGTGTTTGTTAGATCTGCCTCATTTTACATTTACTTTCTTCATTTTATCTCTTGAAACACATCCGAAGGATGTTGTGCCAAATTTTGGTACAAACACTTTAGTGCTTTCATTGAGAAAACCCAGCTTTTCTCATGCTCATTGGATCTACTGCCGATATTGGATTACAAGAATCTAAGGAGAAGATCCAGATCTCAAGCCTAGAAGTTCTTCCATCCTATTCAGATTTTCACCAAGTCTAGGAGAGAACTTCGCTATTCACCATGGTCGCTACTAGGACTACCTCAACCGCTGCAGATCCAGAAGGACGGGATAGGCAAAACCCCACACAAATTCCCTCTGCAGACCAGAACAATGTTGGACCTTCGGATTCGCAAGGCCCTGTCACCAGGGAGGAGTTCCAGCTACTGATGCAAGAGCCGACTCAAAGCCGCCAGCAGCTTACCCAGTAGCTCCATGCCAACGCGGGGTTAACCAATCGGCTGAATCGTGAAAGACGAAGGAGATCCAGAAAGGGATCAGGCTTCCTACTCATCTACTGAAAGTTCAACTTCTTCTTATTACAATCATAGATCCACATGCCCACGGCTGGATGGAAGCTATACACAGGCTACCAGACATCAGCGCACTTTGAATCTTGGATAAGCGAGAGTTGGTCTGTCAACTAGCCACCAGACCGGACCCTCCTCCCGAGGAGGAACGGTTCCTTATCACACTACTGACAACCGCGCTGCTGCCATTGTTGTCGAATTGGGAGCTGACACTCGAAACCGAACGGATCCGAACCATTGCCAACATGATTATACTCTTGAGCCTTATGTTCCAGAAGACCTAGAGCCAAGGAAGCAAGGTATGGACCGTCGACCGCGCCCGACCCATCCTCGCATTGTGGAACCCGACCACACCTTGGCCCAGCATGTCTAGAATGTCCAGATGTCAGACATCCCGACAATGATCCGCCAGATGATCCATGAAAGCCAAGCCCTCACCAATGATGACTAGAAAATCTCCCGGAGTCATACCCCTTTCACCGATGACATCCTCTATGCTGAACCACCTCGACGATTTAGAATGCCAACTCTACCTGTTTATAAAGGGAGCTCTGACCCTTACCAGCACATTCTAAAGTATGAATGGTTGATGAATTCCACACGGGCTGATGATGCGGTCAAATTCCAAAGTTTCCCAATCTCCTTAGGGGGCATCGCGACTATGTGGTTTACTTGCCTACCACCCCGATCTATTTCATGTTTTGACCAGTTGGCTACGAAGTTTGTCGAGCAGTTTTGCATGTCACAAGGCCCAAAGATGTTAATACCTTGTCCAGTGTCACTCAAGCTCCTGGAGATACACTCAGATGTTACCTGGAGAGGTTCCACACTGCATGTGCTGAGATTAGTAACCCTAATGACAATTCCATTCCGATGGCACTGACTAAGGGAATCAATCCTGATTCCGAATTTGGCAACTGGTTGGCTGGAAAACCACCTGCGTCATTGGACCGTTTCTATTCCAAGGCAGCTCAGTTCTTGAGAAGAGAGGATGTGAAACGGTCTAGGAAAAAGGATGACACATGGCCCAGCGTGGAAGGAATTCAAAGCAATGTCGCTGTGAAGTAAACTGGGGAGATTTCCGGGAAGGTGCATTTAAATATACAGAATAAGCAGAATCAATAGAAAGGCGATGGAAATCGGGATAAGAAGTGAGATCAGAATCGCAGACCGCGACGTAGAGCTCCCATGTTTGACACCTATACTCCTTTAAATACATCTTAGGAAAATGTGTACTTGCAAACTTGTAATATTGTCCAATATAAGAAACCTGCTCCAAAGCAATCATCAGAGAAACAGATTCAAACTGGGAAGTTTTGTAGATTTCACAATAGTTATGACCACAACACGAACAAGTGTTGTCATCTACAAGATATTATCGAGAAGTTGATTCGAGAAAGAAAGTTGGAGTAGTTCGTTCGGGAGCCACATGCTGGAGGTGCGGGCCCATCCAATCAAAATAAAATACCAAGTCAAGTTAGACCAGAGGAACCCGCACGCACAGGCGGGAGTTAGTGATTAACACTGTTAGTTGTGCTCCTCATCCAGCGGATCGGAGCTGGAGGGAAATGGAGTCATATGTCAGCTCTATTAGGCATATGCAAGCTTCGAATGTTGCAGTAACTTGGAAGATGGGGATCCGGCCAAACAACAAAAAACGATGACAAACGACATCGTATTTCGGGACAGGGATGCTGACAGAGTCGAAGCCCCTACCATTGATCCACTAGTCATTTCAGCTTAGATAGATCCTGCTTGGATGAAGAGATCTTAGTGGACAGTGGAAGTTCCGTGAACATACTCTTTAAGCGAGCCTATGATCAAATGAAGATGGAAGTGAAAGATTTGAAGCCTTGTCAGTCTCGTATTCATGGCTTCAATGAAAGTGCGACTATACCCACCGGGATGGTGGAGCTACCAATGGAGTTGGGAGTTGGAGAGCGCCCGAGAGTCCGGATGTTGTAGTTTATTGTATTAGATATTGACTCACCATACAACGCTTTCTTGGGCCGACCGGCCCTAGCTGAGTTCAGGGCTGTTATCACCCCTTGGTTTCTAACTTTGAAATTCCCTACCGACAATGGAGTCGGAGTCGTTCAGTGAGACCAGGCTGCTGGACGGGCATGTTATGTTGATGAGCTGAGGGAGGTGCAACGAAAAGAGAAGGGAAAGAGCTTAGAGGAATCTCTCTGCGTCCGCTTTGCGGATAATTGACAGTTAACGCCTAGGACAAGGCCCGGGCACCACAACCAATTCCCAAGAGATCTTGACCCAAGAGATACTGAAAGCGAGGACGAAGTCAAAGACAGTCAGGCTTCTCCGTCAGAGCTGAAGATTGATGTTCTGATCGATAATGATGACGATTCTAGAATGGTAAAGATTGGATCTCAGCTAAGCTAGCAGATGAAGGAGGAATTGGTTGAATTTCTTCGGGAAAACCTCGACGTGTTTGCTTGACACACTGTGACATGTATGGGATCTCGCCGGACATCGTGAGCCACACATTGAATATTGACCCGCGGCATGTCCCGATCAAGCAAAAAAGGCATGGTATGGATCCAGAGAGATCTGCCGCCCTAAAGGAAGAGGTAGAAAAACTCAGGTCGAACGGGTTTATCCCAGATGCATTATATCCAGAATGGGTATCCAATCATGTACTTGTCAGGAAACCTAACGAGAAATGGAGAACTTAAGTTGACTATTCAGACTTGAATAAAGCCTGCCCTAAGGACAGTTTTCCACTTCCTCGGATTGATCAACTTGTAGATTCAACAACCGGACATGAGCTCTTATCCTTCATGGATGCATATTCTAGCTACAATCAGATTCCCATGCACCTGCCCGATCAGGAGCATACCAGCTTCGTCACCGATCTGGGACTTTACTGCTACAAAGTCATGCCATTTAGACTCAAGAATGCTGGAGCAACTTACCAACGGTTAGTTAATCGAATGTTTGCTGACCGGATTAGAAAAACTATGGAGGTATATGTAGACGACATGCTCGTAAAGTTGCAATTCTCCACCAATCATATCAAAGACCTACAAACGATGTTCAACATCCTCCGAGGGTACAAAATGAAACTCAATCCGTTGAAGTGTCACTTTGGGGTCACGTTTGGAAAGTTCCTTGGATTCATCGTCAATGCTCGAGGAATCAAAGCCAATCCTGAGAAAATCTGGGCAATTAGAAATCTTGAGACTCCAAGGACTATAAAGCAAGTTCAGAGCCTCAACGGGAAGGTAGCAGCATTGAGTAGGTACATTTCAAAATCCACCGACAAATGCATTCCCTTCTTCGTTCTAATCAGAAAAAGGAAACGAAACTTTGAATGGACTACGGAGTGTGAGGGCGCATTCCGAGCACTGGTTCAACACCTATCCACACTACCTATTCTGTCAAAGCCTATTGATCACGAGAGATTGTACATCTACTTGGTGGTGTCAGAAAACGCAATCAGTGCTGCTTTAATTCGGGAGGAGGACCAGATACAATGGCCAGTCTATTACGTCAGCAAATGACTGACCGGAGCAAAGAGAAATTATCCGAAGTTGGAGAAGTTAGCTTACAATCTTGTCATTGCCTCGAGGAAGCTCCACCCATATTTTCAGGCTATTCCTATCACTATCTACACCGACCAACCATTACGACAAGTCCTTACGCGGCCTGAGACGTCCGGTAGGTTACTCAAGTGGAATATCGAGCTGAGTCAGTTCGACATCACTTACACACCGAGGCGAACTATTCTAGGACAAGTCCTAGCAGACTTCATCGCCGAATTCACTATCCCGGAGGACTTGCCTGAAACCAATGAATCTCCCAAATATGTATGGAAGCTACATACTGATGGTGCATCAAATGACCGCTGCTCAGGCACTAGGATTGTGCTCGAAACTCCTGAAGGCCAATCTATATGCTATGCTTTGAAGTTCGATTTCCGTGCGACCAACAACGAGGCCGAATACGAAGCCCTGCTCGCTGGACTAAGGCTTGCCAGAGATTTAAGAATTATTACTGTGGAGATTTACTGTGATTCGCAATTGGTCATGTGCCAAGTTCGGGGGGAATACCAGGTCAAAGACCGGAGACTGGTTGCTTATCTTGCTCGGGTCCAGGAAATATTGAATCAGTTCGATTATTATGCCATCTATTGCATACCCCGAGGACACAATCAGAAAGCCGATTCCTTGGCAAAGTTAGCCAGCACCGGTGAGGCACAGCAAATCGGACTCATTCCCATTGAGACACTATCTTCCCCAAGTATTGATCAAATGGAGACCGACTGGGTACTTGAAGCCATACCCGATAAGGAATCATGGATAACTTCGTTCTGGAACTATCTCGAGCATGGGACCCTGCCAGAGCGTAGGAGTGAGAAAAGACAAGTTCTTCGAAAGGCTTCGCGGTTCACTATTCATAATGGAGTCATGTATAGAAAAGGATACTCTATTCCTTTACTCCGGTGTATCGCCCACGATGAAATCAAACGAGTATTACATGATGTGCACGAAGGAGAATGTGGTGATCACACCGAGGGGCAAGCTCTTGCTAAGAAAGTACTCTGATATGATTATTATTGGTCGACTGTGAATCGCAACGCATCAGATTATGCCAGGAAATGTGACAGAAGTTAGAAACATGCTTGGATTCCAAGAGCCCCGCCTACCGAAATAACTCAGATGGTCAGTCCATGGCTGTTCACAATATGGGGCATCTACCTCTAGCTAAAGGTGGCGCAAAGTACGCCATCGTTGCAGTTGATTACTTTACCAAATGGGCAGAAGCCGAGCCCCTTGCTACTATCACAACGAAGAAAGTGATTAACTTTGTGGTACACAACATTATCTGTCGATTTGGTCTCCCATGTACCGTCGTCACTGATAACGGAGCCCAATTCGATAGTGTCGAGTTCAAGAATTTCTGTCAGCAATTCCGTATCCAAAAGAAGTTCTCTGCAGTTGCACACCCTCAAGCGAATGGACAGGTCGAAGCTGTTAATAAAGTTATAAAGTCCATTTTGAAGAAAATATTGGAAAAAGCTAGAGGCAAATGGGTCGATGAACTTCCTATGGCCCTATGGGCATATTGAACAACCCACAAGTCCACAACCGGCCACGCTCCATTTTCACTTTCCTGTGTCTCAAAAGCCGTCATTCCGGTGAACTGGAAATACCTTCTCATCGTGTCACTTATTATGATCCGAAGACAAATGCTATATTGCTTGCCGAATCTCTGGACTTACTAGATGAGAAACGTGAAGAGGCTGATTTAAGGGCAGCCGCGCACCGAAGTCAAGTTGCCTGATTGTACAATGCTAAAGTCCGGCCCCGAACCTTTGAACTTGGCGATCTCGTCCTCAAGAGAATTTACCCGGTCCCTTCGCATATAAAACCAACATGAGAGGGACTGTATGTTATTGAACGAAGACTCGGAGATGGCACATTTAAATTATCGACCATTGATGGTCTCACTTTGCCGAGAGCCTGGAATAGCAAGAGTCTTCGTCGCTACTACACATAACAGGCTTTATTTATTCATTCAGTCTGCTTTTCTTTTGCAATTTGTTTATGCATTTCGAAATTTGAATTTGTGATAAGGCAACTGACTTTACCATACTTTTTATTTCAGCAATAAAATGTCATCTCTTCGAGCCAGAGCAATGATTCGTAAAATACGTCATACGACCATCACAATGCACAGAGAGCTAAGTTCCATCCTATGGTGGGACTTATTCAAATAGGGAGTGATTGTGATACGACCGGTCACTCGCTAAGTGAGACCCAAGCTCGGGGGCAAGCCATCACACTGAAGCCAAAAAGGATTGATACACGACAATCCTCTAACTAACTCCGACTCCCAGAGTGCGAGTTGGAGTATAAACTTACAAATGTGGGCTCGAAGAGGATGGATCTGTCCACCTAACGACTTTACCCGTGTTTAATCCAAGACTGAGGAGGATGGGTCCGTCCATCTAACGACCTCACTTGTTAACTCAGGGTGGATGTGACCCGACCGTCCACGATCCTAATAAATATATCGTTCCCGGAGTGCGAACGAAATCCTAAAACTCAAAACAGATGTGGTCGACCGTCTGTTGACCAGCTCCAGATTCCCAAAGTGCAAACTGGAGTATAAACATCAAAATGGGTGTAACTGACCACCCATCGACTAACTCTAAGTCCCAGAGCGCGGACTGGAGTATAAAGGCAAACCGGGTGTGAACCGACCGCCTTTGAGACAACTCCGAGTCCCCGGAGTATAAACACAAATTGGGTGTGATTGACCACCCATAAATAAATCTAAGTCCCTAGAGTGCGGATGAAATTCTAAATATCAAACGGGTATGACTGACCGCTCGTAAAATAACTTAAGTCCCCGGAGCACGGACATATCTTTAAACATTAAACGGGCGTGACCGACCGTCAACGTACAAGTGCAATCCCCAGAGTGTGGATGTGATTACCAATAGATGAGCAAGTGTGATCCAACCACTCGAACTCGTCTCGTTTCAACTTCGTTTCAACTAAGTTAAGCTCGATTTATCAAAGGCGGAAAGCGAATGCCGACCGACCATTTCAATTTATCCCCGGAACTGGGGTCAAAACTCAAGTACGAGCTACTGATCGAGACAGTGCAATATTGGGACTCGAATTGACGTTCGGTTATGACCTAAAGCCATAACTTCGGGACTTAACAACCGAACTCAGGTCCGATTCAGAGACTAAAGCCTCACAAGTACATTGAATGGAAATTCGAGCACTAAAACACTTAAGCAAATAAACATAAAATTATGCTGAAAACAAAATGGAATTTCATTTCAACTATTCTTTGAAAGGGAAGGATAAGTACAAAAATTATTCCAAGAATTCCTAGAAGCAGGGGCCGAACCCACATCTATTCACGGCCTACAGGAAGCAAAAAGAAATTCCTATCTATCTACCAAAAAAGGGAGCAATAAGACATGTCTACTCCCTCGATTTCTTCTTCTTCCTAGACGTTGACCCACTGGAGCTACCGCTCGGATGCCTCTTTGAGCCTTTGCCTTTCGTTGGTTGGTCTCCAGCCGGAGGAATTATGGTAATCTCTTCCTCCAAACTCACGAGAATTGGAATACTTTCTGAATACGGAGTTGGAGGAATAGGAACACTCTTGATATGGGAAGATGAGCGAGGCATGCTAGTATCGACAATTGTACCACCGAGAGAAATCATTCGCAGAGTAGCTGGGCCAGGACCCGTCATACCACCTCCAATACCACTGGCCTGTGCGGCTGCTTCCATCTCAACATTAATCTCTGTCATTATCTCTTCCTCATGAATTGTGTCAACATCCATGGAAATGCTACTAGTTGGGCCCGAAGAGCTAGCTGTGAATGCGCCTTCGCCCATAACGAATGGTAGGTCGGTAAGTGGGTCACTTTAATGCTCAAGGAGCTCTTCCATCATCTGTTCATCAAAAATAAAATGCTCCCCTGCACTCCCTCAGTTGGTGCTACAGCCATTGTTATGGTTGCCTCCGTCATAAGGGCCTCCTGCTCATGATGCTTCATTTGGGTTGTAGGGGGCACGGCCGGTGCAGCTCCTATCGCTGGATGAAGATAAGAAAAATTATTACTGACTTCTTCTGATAATACTTCAAACTTGGAATGAATTCAATAAGTGTTCAGAATACCTTCCTCAGATTGGCTCGCGGTTGGAGCCAGAGCAGCTTCAGGGACGTGCTCGCGAGCTGGAGACAATTGCGGTTGATCAGGATTGTAAGCAGGCACGGATAGAGGATCAACTATAGGAGTAGATTCGGGCTGGATTGGCATAGGAATTTTAGAGCTTGTATCATGATGCTCAACGCCAGAACCCTCTCCGGTCTTCGGATGTTGAGTGACGAGTCTCTCTTTTTCAAATATGATGGTAGCATCGTGGAGAACTCTTCTCTCGTCCTCAGTCAACACCCAGTTCTCCAATTCAAACTCATCAATGGATTCAGTATGATGCTCTGCTTTTTCATCTTCAACCAAGCGGCACCAAGCATTATATAGATGCGATGGGTAATCTTCGAGCTAGCTCAGATTTCGATTCTTCAGAACATTGACATTATATGTGATGAGGAGATCCTCAAGGTCACCCTCCAGCCTGGCCTCTACCGCTCTGGCCTCAGTCTCAACCCTAGCCTCGGCTTCCTGCACCTCTAGTACAGCTGCATCCCGCTCACTCCTAAGTTCCATAGCTTGATCGCATGCCTTTTGGGCAGCCTTATTAGCATCGTCCTTTTCTTTGACGACCTCATCATACTTCGCCTTAAGCTTATTGAGCTCCTTGAGCGCATTATCCCTCTTGGCTATGACGGTGGCATTTCTGTAGCCCATATCATCGACCAAAGTTAGGTGCTCTTGCCTCATCTGCTCCATCTTCTTGTTCGCCTCATCGACTTTCTTCAAGGCCTCTATTTCTGAGCTCCTCAGAGTGTCATTCTCAACAGTGAGCACTTGCACTATACGGTCCTTCTGAGCGAGATCGGTTCCCACTTTCTCAATTGTCATCGCCCGCTCGAAGGCCACCGTCGATGCTTTCTCTGCAGTCTTCATCCATTCCCAATACTGGCCATAAACATCATATATATAGTCATGCATCGTTTGTTCTGCCTCATTGGGAATTCGTTTTAGATGTGGAGGGAATATGAAGCCGTCGAAGCAGACATTTAGGAAATCCTTTTCAACTTAGCAATTCTAATCGCTCCTTCCTCGGTGGGTTTTGTGACGGCATGTTCAGTGGCGACGGGGGTTTCAGTTTCAGTCCTCTAACGTTGTTGGTCAGGCCTTGAAGCTTGGGAAGGTGGTGCTTGACGCGAAGATTCAAGGGGTTGTTTGCCAGAGCCAGAAGATTGAGTTAGACCTCCAGGTGGCGGGGAGCGTGACCGGGAACGGCGCCTATACTGTCTCTCCTTCTCCCTCTCCCTATCCCTTTCCCTCTCGTAGCGCTTCCTCTCTTGACTGGAGTTGCCGTGATCGCGGTCTCTATCAGCCTCACGTCTGCGAGATTCAGAATATGATCTAGATGAATAACATGTAGAACGGAGACTGCCAAGCATAGATCCCCACCTTGACATCGTATCTGTAAAATGAAAAGAAAAATGGAGTTGGTAATCTTCAGAGATGAATAGCTTGTGATTAGAAATTGTGTGGTGTCGTGGAGTGTGTGTATGCATGTGCAAACCCCCCAACAACCGGTTGTAATAGCCGTACTCGGAGGAGTTAGCTCTCCTATGTCTAAGGTGCTTTGGAGCCCCTCTAATCCGGTATCTTGGTGCAAAGGCAAGTCATTCGGAATGGGGATGTCCGCCAGTCCCGCAAAGGAGCTATCCATCTGCGAAGGAGGAATCTCTTGACTAGTAGCAAGCAAAGAGACTACGACGGTTTTGTGCCTTACAGATTTTCGAGCAGTAGACTTGCCTCTTCTCTTCCACTCTAAAGGTTGAGGACTTTGTGAAGGCCCAGCGGCGGGCTCATCTCCAATAGATGTATTCTCATCACCGCCTTTTTCAGTAATTACAATCCCAAGAGCTCTCCTTCGAGCTTGCCTCACCGGGGCCGTCCTAAGAACCCCTGCGAGTCCAATGCTTTGATCTTTGTCAAGTAGCCCAACGGCAACCAGATTCTCATCCGTAAGGACTTCATCGTTCTCTCTGTATTCGGCGGGCACCTCTTGAAGAACTCTTACTATCTCCTTAAACTGAGCACCTTCAGGTCGCGGAATTGAAGCTGTAAAAGAGAAAAAAAAATGTTAGACTTGACATCAACTACTATTATCCAGTTGGTCAGCAAGGAGGCTAGGGCACTTACGTCTTGCTAGCCACCGTCTGGCGAACACTGATGGATACCGAACGTAGAACCATTCGGTCTTGAAATAGCTCAGCTTGCTCTAAGCCCCGACCATGATCTGACAGTTCCTAACTACCTCTAAGAAAGTGAAGGAAGGATTATCCCCTTGGCTCTTTATGTTAAACAAATATCTGACTTCCTCTGGAGTTGGGGGTCGGAAAAGGTGTCCCATGAAAATGATGAATAAACTATTCAGCAGGGCATGCCCATTCGGGTGCAATTAGGATGGAGCGATCCTCAAGAAAAGTAGAACTTCATGGATGAATTGATTAAATGGAGGGAGTGTCCCAGCTACACACGTAAATCTATTACATGCTGTGTACCCTTCCAGGGGAGTGTGAGCTCTATCCTCTGGCCCTGGTAATAAGACATCATTTATCGGCAGCCCATGCCTTAGGAAAATCCTACCCAGCATATCTTCAGAAATATTAGAAGGAACGGAATCTTATGGGTGTGCAATAAAGACTGCTCCTGGCAATTCATCCGGAGCAGGGCTAATAGCATCGGCTGCAATAACCGGCATTTCAATTGAGGGAAGGGGTGGACTCTGGACATCCTGTGATTGCGAACTTCTGGGTTTCATAGCTATTGAACTCGGTAAAAATCATTGTTAGACGGCAATAAACCCGTGTTTCCCCCAGTGTGAAGTGCGTGAATGTGTTGTGCAGTGCAGTGTTACATAATACCTGAGAAATTCTACGGAATTTGTGAGATATTCAAACGACAAGACTTTGAGATTCAACCGAAGTGACCGTCATTGCTGACCGTCACAACCGTGCCATCCAGACTTCGAAGAGCGATCCAAGTTAAAGTTTATCAAATTTGTCAAGTTGCAGTTCCATCGACGAGCTTCGAAAGGCAGTCAAATATGCGGTGAAACGGTTAAGTCCAATTATCCAAGGCAGAAGCTCGTCGGAGTCAAATGTTTGAGTGTGCAAAAATTTCGTATCCATCAAGGTCAAGACTTGGATCGATCACCAGAAGCTCCATATGTATTGATCGTGGAGGAAAGAATTTTGTATCGGTCACCAGGAGGCCAGTTCGTATCGATCCTGAGCCTTTTCTCTCATATCAATTATAGACAACGTCTTCGTATCGCTCAACATAACTGATGCTTCGGATCGATCAGACAGTTAGTCTTTCGTATCGATCGCTCCGGAT
The DNA here is from genome assembly GCA_030737815.1 of Allium fistulosum. Taxonomy (NCBI): domain Eukaryota; kingdom Viridiplantae; phylum Streptophyta; class Magnoliopsida; order Asparagales; family Amaryllidaceae; genus Allium; species Allium fistulosum. Next base: position 403,663,945 of record CM060908.1, on the reverse strand, counting down.
CGATACGAACTCCCACCACCTCCGATTGATACGAAGTCGCTCCCTTATTAGATACGAAGCTCGGCTGTCTTCAATCCATATGAACTCCAGATGCACTCAGACCGAAACAAATCACTTTTCCTCGATCGACACGAATGCTGCCTTCATATCCCTCCACACTCCTTCTTCTCCAATTGTCCTGAACTCCATTTCCTCCTTCCTCAACCATGCTCCGGCCCCATTTCCAGCCTTGACATCACCTAAACTGGCCGCGACCATGGACGAATCGGTAGCGGATCTCGAACCCTATCGTTTTAATGTGAGAATTATCAGATGATTACCTAAATTAGAGAATCAATTCGAGGGATTAGCAAGTTATGTTGGGTTAAGGACGAAGTTAGTTTTAATTTCTCAGTTTTTCTATCGATACGGAGGCAAGAATGAAATGAAGGCGGATGAAAAAAATTTCTAAGTCCTAAGCGTATTTATATGGGTACAAAATCAAGGGAAAGAAACGCTTCATCTCCCAGTACCGAATGACCAGTGGAAATAGTTTCTCATGTTATCGATACAAAGAGACGTCTTCGTATCCATCCGCTATCAGGCCGAGACGAGACTGTTTGTACCCATCGGCCACCAATCGATATGAACGATGCAACAAAGGCTTGTTTGAACTATTCGGACCCATAGCATGGTTGTTCGTATCCATCAATGATTCATCAATACAAAGTGAAAGTTTTATATCCATCGCTTTGAAGCTCACAGAAATTTATATCCATCGATACGAGATATTTTTAAAGGCCAACTAATTCGTATCGATCACCATCGATACGAAGATGATTTTCCAACTTCTCAAATCGATCCAGGAGAGGACCGATATGAAGAGATACTCTAAAACGACCATTAAGCGTCGTTACAACTCGAATTTCACATAGATCTAGGAGAGGATTGATACGAAACTCGATTTAAAAAAAAGAAACTTGACAACGACCCATGAACGTGCAAACGTGAATAGGAGTCAAGTTAACATACGTTCATGTATGACGGACTAACATTCAATTTTCAAAATTCATAGGAATTGAATGCTCACCTGGTGATGATTACAACAATGAACAACAAATTGCTAACGCTCGATGCTCAGCTACAACAATGCACTGTACAATCGTTGGCAGTCAACAACCCAGTATTTATATTGCCGGGAATCAATCAAAGGTTACATCTTTTGATGAAAAGACAACGACTACTCAACAAACTAGACGGAACTTTCCAAACTAAAGATTGTAGCTTTTCAAAGCACGTCATGTTCACACAAGACGTACTTTGGGGGGCAAATGTTATCCCGCCTTTTGGCCAGGCCGTGAAACCAAGAAATTAACTAGAAACCAAAGACAGTTCGTCCCGGAGATCGGTTATACATAAGTTCGCTATGGATACTGGTAAATTTTGCCCAAGTCCAGATCGAGCTACAATTGATATGACATGACAAGCAAAGCTATGGAAGCCAACGTTTCAAATTTCAAGTCAATCGGAGTTTGTATGCTCAAGATATGGGTCGATCAAGAATCATGAAGAAAGCCTCGGTTCGTATCCATCAAAGGAAGTTCTTCTTCATATCCATCATTCTCAATCCCATCATGTCCATCAACACTTAACGTTTCGTATCGATTCCATTCACACGTGCTTCGTATCAATCTCCCCTCTACACAGTTCGTATCGATTGGCCAACGATCAATGAGAAACACACCACTAAAATGATCGATACGAAGAGCGCATACAATGATCGATACGAAATAGCCTGTAAATCATCGATACGAAAAACATAAGTTCGTATCGATATGAAGCGGCTACAAATGATTGATACGAAAAGATCCAATAAGCATCGATACGAAGGAGTTCTTTGATCATCGATACGAAGCGGTTTCGGTCATCAATACGAAATGAAGCATTCCAGGTCGATACGAACAAAGCACGTTCAAATGATGGAAATGATCATTCGGCATGAAAAATGGATCGCTCCTGGATTATAGCTCCACGTCATCGAAGTGCAGCTGATCGATACGAACTATTATCGATCCGAAGTTGATCGATACGAAGACGCCAGCCAATTGAAAATCCTAACTTAGATCGATCATAACTCAAAATCTACAAGTCCAAATACCACCAAATTTTCACAAGAGCTTGCGCACCACCTCAAGAATGTCCTTGATCGATCTCAGGCCAAATGGAGGTGTTTCTAAACGATACGAAATGTGCATGTATCGATCAGGGATCGATCCCAATCTACCCCGGATCGATCACGTGGGCCCGCCCACGTGTGAGAAGGAGTCCTTCGAGATCCGGGAGAGATATTTCCTGCCTACGCCTATAAATAGTGACCCTGAAACTACAAAAAATGGACTTTTTTGGCTTCTCTACGTTGATATTGCCGAAAGCACTATTATACTTCAGTTTTACTGTTGTAATCTCATGTAATCATCAAGTCAAATTCAATAAACATCAATCATTTCATAGTGGACATAGGCAATACGCCGAACCACTCTAAATTTGTGTGTTTCTGCATTTTTTTCTTATCTGTTGATTGGTGTGTTTATTAGATCTGCCTCATTTTACATTTACTTTCTTCATTTTATCTCTTCAAACACATCCTAAGAGTGTTGTGCTCGATTTTGGTACAAACATTTATGAAAAAAGAGAGAACTATAGCGGAATTATAATAGAAGTATACATATATCTCAATTATGAATACATATAAAACAAACAAGGCCTAATACAATAAATAAAATATCTTTATCTTTATATACATCAATCATTATCAAATTTATAAAACAATACAAGGGAAATAATTTAAGTAAACAACTTGTAAGCATGGTATACGACCAGACTCCTTTCCTTTCATTTTATATCACCTACAAGGCTCAAAAGAAAAGAAAGAAAGTAAATATTCAACTATGTTCGAACTATGCCAATTCCTATACATCCCAACCTAATTTAATAGGTCTGATGGTTATTACATCGAATAAGACTACCTATGTATCCTTTCGGGATCATGCCCGCATAGTTTTATTTCTTACTATTCTCCTGCATCAAATACTTGTTAGCATATAACATTTCATAATAATTGCAACCAAGCATTTAAAAAAGCAGAAAACATCATATTCTACCATTTCACAAAATCGGTCATCATAAATAAATATGGGGTGGTAATAATAATAGCAACACATAGTCATCGAACGTCATAGAAATTTGATACACTCAATCTCAACCCCATCAATTAAACCAAATCAACCACAACAATTAACCTCAAATCTACACTAATCATTCACTATTAGTAACACGTCAGCAATAGCATAAACACAAGTATAAATCAAATAAATGCACACTAGTTACTCCATATTAGTAACACAACATCCATCTCATAAAATGTGTACTAACTACTCCAAATTAGTAACACAGACATCAAAACTCATCAAACGTGTACTAACCACTCTACATTAGTAACACAAACATCAATGTCATTCACACAACAAAACCATAATTAACCACCACTCATTCGAATGTGATCCCATCATCATATAATAAACATATATGATAATTTCAAGCAATAACTAATCATATATGTTATGAAAATCACATATAATGTATTTACACATATGATTTCCATTTTAACTATAAAATCGTCTTAGTATTGTTTATTATAAAACACATCTATTTATTTTATCTCAAAACATTAATATGCTCCAAAAATCTTTCATTTTACGTTTATTACTCCAAATAACCCAAAACATCGTAGTTTAATCCAAAATAGAAATTTATGTCAAATTACTTTCAAAAATAATGTATTTACTATTTTACATCAAAGTTATACATATACACACACATACTCAGATTCTGTTATTTTCTTTCATGATAAATTTATTATCATATAACTAAAAAGTGCCAATATTTTACTTTAAATCAAAAGCTCTAATTATTGTTATTTACCTTAAAATAGTAATAACTTAGCCTAAAATATTTTTGAAAATACTCATTATTATTCCCAAAATCTCTTATTCTTATTATTAAAATAATAACAATGATAATAATACTTTTTGTAAACTTTGTAAAATAATTATACTATTATTTACTTAAAACAATACAGTCTTTTCAAAACCACATTATCATTCATCAAATTATACCTTACTTTACAAATACTAATAAATTCTCTTAGTTTTACTTTAAAATAGATTTTTCGTTATTATTTATGAATTTTCGCAAAGATTCATAAATGATAACCTTGTAAGAACTTTTTAATGTCAATGTCAATATAAACTATTAAAACACTATTATATATAGACATTTCTCAAAAATTGTAAATAATCCTATCTTCCAAATTACACTATTTACTCATTTCCTATTAATTATTTATTTCCATTTAAATCAACAATTAATTATAATTCAACATACCCCACCCAATAGTAAAACAATTAAAAAAATAATCAAATCAAGGCACAACATATGAACAACAACCAAATAATCATTAATAGAAATAACATATATTAAATAATGTAAATTTTTATAAATGGATATTTTTTAATATTTTTAAAATATTAATAATTAAGATTACTTAATCATACCAACATGTTTTTACACATAGCTCCAAAATTTAGCAAACCACGTACCAAATCATCATAAATTTTTCCATGAGTCCAATGGAACAAACCACGCGTGACAATGTGTTCGTATGCAAAAGATACAAAGATTAGAAGTCGTGGGTCTAGTTTGTAAACATTAAAATTATAAGGGATTTTACATAAAAACACCTTCTCCCCAAAGTCATCATGCACGTGCTTGCACCCATCTTCCATTGGCGTTAATCTACACCGCCATAGCCTTTGGCCTTCTAGGCCAACTCTGAACTCCTCTCATCGCCCTCGCCATCTACAACCCCCCAGGCCACCCTCGCTACTGCCTACCCATTTTGGCCACTACGACCTTTATGTGCCATTTTTCAATTATTTTGGCCAAAACATGTTGATATGAGACAATCGGTTATCATGGATACATTTCATTCATCGTCTCTTGCGCAATGATACCCTGTAATCACCGATTGGTTGTCGTTTCTCTTTTAAATCGTAATTGATATCATGGACAACTAAGAATATTTCATCGATTCTAAAACTTCCAAAGAACACTTGGACCAAATACAATCGAATTTTAAAAACCATACCTGACCACTGAGTTCGTGTCGTCCAGCCATATGAACTAACGTAGCATGAGGCATAGTATTGTGGATTGATTTGTAAAATTAGTTTATTTTGTAAGGATAAAATTTTCCATCATTAGAGAGATTAAGTAAGGATTTCAAGACTAATGTAACACCTTGTAAATTAAGCAGAAATTTTAATAAGAAAGTTAAATTTAAATATAACAAGGGCTAAAATAAAATTTTCATAAATGTTCGAATTTGGCTATGGAACTTGCGCCATTGCATTTATAGCAATTTTGTGGACAATTTTCATATATAACACTTTAAAATAAGAGTCAGTATGGACAAGCTACAAAACGTTTTAAAGTTTGAAAATGAAACAAATTAAATATAAAAACTTTTCTAATTAAACAATGTCACTGGCCAACACCCTATGTTGTGCCGGTCAATATGAAGAAGTCGACTAGTCTACCCTAGGGTTCGACTGGTTGGATCTGAGATGTGGAGCGTGAATCGAACGTACACGATTGAACAAAATATTTTTCTTTGGTGCCAAGTAACTGATGTGCGTCTATAATGAAAACAAAGATTTCTTAGGGTAAATTTAACGCTCCATATTCACCTTAAACCCCTATAAATTTACACCTAACCTAAACCCTAATTCACTAGAAAATTAACAACATACCGAAACTCTTCCAACATTTATTCTCTCTACTTATAAAATTTCTTCAAAAATAAATTGAAAACAAAGCAAAGAGAATATAAGTATCTTGGATCTAGAAAGGGGCAAGCTATTGGGTGTCTATTTTTGAACGAAGGATAGAGTTAGAGCTTGGATCCGAGATGAGTGGGGTTATCTTTAATAATTTGACTATTTCCAGTTAATTTTAACCTACACTATATGATCTAGGATGTTAGTAATTAAATGTACACCATATTGTTAAAATCTGAAACCTAAAGTACAAATTGGAACTAGTATAAGTTGGCTAATCTGATTTTAACCCAACTTAAACCCCACTTGTAATTGAATGGAAACCCCAAAAATTGGTTAAACCTAAATTAAACTAGTATATTTAAACTATACAAATCTGTGAATTTGATATTAATAAAAAGTAGGGTAAATTGCAAAGACTGGTCACTATAAATTTATGCTTAGGGTTCACTGTTGAAATCTAGAGTTGAAAAAATTATTAACTAAGTAAAATTGAATAAAAATTATTAATTATATGTATAACTATACTTTATACATATGTGTGGATGTTGCAGATAGTAAGGAAGATAATTCCCTATGAGATAACACTAGGACATGCGGGGTTGGGTAAATGTTCTTTACCAAATGTGGGATCGATTATTCGACTGGGGGCGATTCTATCGCAAATGGCACTCATATAAGGTTCTATGGTAGGCGTGCAGCACTGACTGATGCCTAATGAAGTGTGTGGGCCTGACATAATGGGAGTCCTTGGTATTCATGGATTCTGATGCGACGTGATACCGTGTGGTTGTCGGATCATAGCACATGCAATAAGAGGTGTATACTACAATCGGAGAGGTGGACACGGATGTAGATGACGAGATACATCAGCGGGTCGGCATTGCGGGCTCCCCATCAATGCGTAGGTGGGATATGTGTAGTCATGGTTGTGGGAAATCTATTCCCATATGGAAATTGTAAGGAAACCTATGTGAGGTAGTTGTGCATAGTCATAATGTGAGATGTAGTCCCATACGGGGAAGTTGTAGGATGATCCTATGTTGTGTAGTAATAGGAGCGGTGGTCGATCATTAGTTATTAAGGTTCGATCCTATAAAAGTTGTTAGTGTAAGTGTGTGTTAAATAAAAACTCTTAAGTAAAGGACCTTAGGAATACACGAACACTTGTAGGACACCCTAAGTCACATAGCGTAGATTAAAGTTGATTGCACATGATCACCATATATTAAACATATACTAATTCACTAGACTTTGGTTTGAGCCACCCTTTTTCCTTTCTTCCCCTACCATAGAAGGACGGGACAACAAGTGATTTGACCTGATTTCATTATGTGGAGAGATGAGCTCATCACGGGAGATGCTTATAATTTATTTACTCTCCATGCAACTGTCTATCTTATTAGTACTTAGTATTTCTCTTCTCAGACTATGAGTGGTATTTCTATGTACTTTATATTCGACTACATACTATTTTTTGAGATTGTTTTTTGAGATATTTTCTGAGATGATTGTTTTCTATATTTATATTTTGTTCCATTCCAACTGTGAGTTTTGAAAGTGTAGTATATCTTAGATCGTATTTTTTATTTTAGTCTTTGTAATGTTATAAAAACCCGATGGCTCGTACTTCTTGGCACGTACGTAAGTTTGAAAGTCACTTTAAACTTTGGATTGGTGTGTCGAGGGGTGGTTGTCACATATGGTGTCAGAGCCTAGGTTCAAAGTTCCTTACGAATTAGGATTGTATTGAAAAAACATACTCGAAAAAGTTATTGAAAAGAAATGGTTTTTCTAAAAAAAATTCTAAATTTTTTTCAAAATGGGTTTTCAATGTATGTATTTTTTTTGGAAAGTGGGTAAATGCTTTGTTAGCCTTACGCAACCTAGAATGATTGACCCAAAAGACACATACAAACACATTTAAACAAACTAAAACTTTAACTAACCATATATAACGTAAATCTAAAGTAAAACATCCCAAGTACACTTCATCTTCAACTTTCAAAAGTCAAGCTCGAAAAAAAGTCCATGGCAACTGGAACTGAAAGCTACTACTTGGAGTTTCTATCGATGACAAGCATGGATCCATTACTACAGCATCAACTATTACTCGTCCTTGACCGGTAAGCAACTTCTCTCCAATTCTTTTAACTCCCAATTGCATGTCTCCAAATGCTAGCTTACTGACTTTGATTGGGCTTATGTTATTGTTTTGGAACATGCAGCGGTTCCTCTCCTTCCAAATGCTCCAAATAGAAACAGTGAGAATAATTCTATTTAATTTGGTTTTAAGGTCTTCGTGGTGGCTGCCATCGATCAGGTATTAGTGACTTCTAACACTTTATTTGAATGAGTAGTTGATTTTGCCATATGATTACAAAGATCCCATACTTTAGTTGAGTGATCACACTCAGAGAATAAATACGAGTGAGTCTTTATTTTTTGGTTGCACAAAACACAGTTGACCTCATCAGTATTCCCCCATTTGTGTAGTCTGTCATGTGCAGGCAATCTTCTCATCACCGCTTTATAAGCTGTAAATGCCATTTTTGGGTTGTTCACCCGATCATATATAATTTTACTCCATTTTTTTGTTCTTTCTTTCTGATTTCATACCAAGTAGATTTTTATAGAAAATTCATGACCCGTAGGTGTTTATGATCAGATATCATTCTCTCTTCCACTGAATTATGGCATAAATATAATCTGAATTTTCTATTCTTGACTGATTGGGATATAGGCATAATCCCAATTATTATCTTTAATTAGCTCCTGAACTGTCTTAACTGGACAACCATAGGCAGAGTATGTATTCAGACCTAGTTTATCAATCAAAGACTCCCATCGGATCCATGGATCTCGCCATAAATCGGTGTCCCTTCCTTTAGCTATTTCTCTAGTACAATGTGATGTAAGTTTACTTCGGATCCACATAATTACTTTCCATGTGGCAGATGCATTGTTATCTATGGCTATTTTCTAGAAATTGTCCCTAATATACCTTTGTCTCCTCCACCTAGCCCATAGTCCAGTAGCATTGATAATTTTCCATGCTTGTTTCAACATAAAAACATCCCTCATATCCTTTAGTCTTCTCAAACCAACACCACCTTCTTATTTAGGTCTACACAAATCCTCATATTTAATTTGTGCAACCTACCCTTCCATATGAAATCGACACACACCTTTTCTATTTTCTCCAAGGAAACATCTGACAATTGGAAGCTTTGCAACCAGAAATTAACTTTAGCTTGGATAACAGTATGGACTAGTTCTATATGCTCAGCCAAAGAGAAAAGTCTGGAACTCAAACCTTGGAGTTTATCTCTAATTTTTAAACTCCAACCTTGTTTTCAAAGTATGTATATATGTGTGTGTGTGTGTGTTCGCGCGTATAGATAAAAGTTTTCAAAAAGTTATCCAATTTTTTTACATATAGAGTATACTCTCTCTTATTCGTGCCTATGCTATCTATGGAAGGTTGCTAATAAAATTCTAAAAATCAAAGATAGAAGATGAGTAATCCTACATGTTCAGGCTCAAGCGAGGCAGTTGAGATTCTGGGCGTGAACGCTCCAATTTGGTTTTGTCGGTATCTACATGAGAGGGAACTAGGCAAGCTTAATCGCACTAGAGGACCCACGGACATAGCAACATGTGCAGTCCCGCCCACCACCTACCATCAATTTTGCTTAGTTATGTAAGGATTTCACGAACCTTGAATGAAAGCTGTATGTGGGGCCTGAGTCGTATGTTGTTTCGAGGACATGGATTCATTCTTATAAGAGGATTTTGGATCGATGGGTCTTGCTGATGAGGTGAGAAGACAGTTAGCTACTTGGTAGTTACTGGGTGAGGCTCTTAGTTGGTGGGAGGTAGTTAAGGCAACGACTAGAGGAGGAGAGATCACTTTGGGGAGTTCCAGAGACATTTTGTGATGGAGTTTCTTTCTAGAGCAGAGAAAGGAGTGCAGTTAGAGAAGTTTATTTAGTTGAAGTAAGGAGACATGTCAGTAAAGGAGTATGTTAGTCAATTTAACAAGCTAGTTAGGTTCGGGATGGAGTTAATTAATACCCCCACATTAAAAGGCTTTAAAGTTTGCTAAAGGGCTGAACTAACCTCTTCATGGTTTAGCTCTAAGTCATATTCCCATGGGTGCTTCGTATGAGGGTTTAGTGGAGATGGCTTTGCTAAATACCGTCTCCAAGGAAGAAGCAAGGGAGGAACCTAAGAAGACGGGAGGGAAAATGTAGTAGAAAAATTAGGCACAAGGGAAGATTTGGACCTAAGGGGAAGATCAAGAAGCAGGATATGCATTGTAGGAAGTGTGGCAAGAAGGGTCATTTAGCGAAGGAGTGCAAGATAGAGGGTTCGAAGGTCAAGTGTTATAATTGCAATCAGTTTAGACACATGAAGCAGGAATATCCAGACCTCAGAAGGATTTATCCAAGTGGTCCCAGCTTATGCACTGGATGCAGTACCTAGCTAGAGTACGCCACCAATTGTTGATAAGGGAAAGAAGGTCGTGATCGACGATGTGTTGACTTTATCTAATTTATCCACTTGCACTTTATTTGACATGGGGGCATCACACTCTTCCATTTCTAGTAGACTTGTGGATGAGTTTCAGTTAAACACTGGTGTAATTACAGACCCTGTAGTTGTGTCAAACCCTATAGGAGGATCGACCTATATGTCTATGGTATGTAGGGTTTGAAATTATTTATTTTGGGGGTTGAGTTTGATTGCAATGCTTTTGTCTTAGGATTTTCTAGGTTTGGGTTGATATTAGGCATGGACTGGACCACGATGTTTGGGGCAATATTAGATTGTGATAGGAAGGTTGTTAGGTTGAGTACGTGTAGTGGACGTGGCTTGAAGGTTTATTACGATCCCCTAGGATCAGTATGTTGAGCTACTTATAGTTATTAGACCTATCACATGACGAGCTAGATTTAGTGCATGTAGTTAAAGATTACCTAGATGTCTTTCGAGATTATCTATCCCCCAACATAGTGAGAGAACGTGTTTCAAATTTACCTTATGGAGAATTCCAGACCTATTTCCATACCCTCGAGGCATATGGCTCCAAAGGAGAGATGCGAGTTGAAAAGCAAGTAAACGAGCTGCTATAGAATGGCTTCATTAAGAGGAGAAATTTGAAATGAAGAGCACCGGTCATCTTTTTCACCAAGGCGGATGGTTCTCTGAGACTTTGCATCGATTATAGGGAGCTAAATAAATCGACAAAGAAGAATCTATATCCACTACCCTGCATAGACAGTCTCTTTGATTAGTTTTTTCGAGCAAAGGTGTTTTTACAGCTTGATTTGGCTACCAAATTACACTAGTTACGTGTGGGCGAGGATAGTTCTAGAATACTGCCTTTCATACACCGATGGATTTTATGAGTGATTAGTCATGCCTTTCGAACTAACCAATATATCCACTACTTTGTTGATTTGATGAGCCAAGTTTTCAAAAAAGTTCCTTAACAAGTTCGTCATGGTAATTGTGGATAATATTTTAATCTATTCGAAAAGCAAGAAGGAGCATGTGTTGCATTTAGAAGAAGTGCTCACTACACTCCATGAGCATAAGATGAAGGTAAAGTTTTTGAAGTGCCACTTTTAGCAAGAGGAGGTATGCTTTTTAAGATACGATGTCTCGAAAAGCGGCCTAGTGGTCGATCTTAGTAAATTTGTTGTAGTTTATGACTGGCATGTACCGTAGATTTCCATGGAAGTTAGGAGTTTCCTTGGTCTGGCGGGCTATTATCAAAAGTTCATTAAGGACTTAGATATCTGCCCCTAACCCCCATCACCAAAAGAATTTAGTTTTCTCATGGGATGCGAAGCATGAGGATGCTTTTATTAATCTGAGAGACGTGTTGACTAGTGCACCTATTTTGGTATTACCCGATGGTACTAATGCATTTATAGTATATACCGATGCTTGTAGTACGGGGTTGGGCGCGGTCTTGATAGAAGAAGGAATGGTGGTGAGCTACGCTAGTCGACATTTAAAAATCCATGAGAGAAACTATCCTACACATGATTTTGAGTTAGCAACCATTGCTTTTGCACTTAAGTCATGGAGACATCATCTTTTAGGAGAGCGGTTTGAGCTATATACAGATCACAAGTCTCTGAAGTATTTGTTCTCTCAAAAGGACTTGAATTTAAGGCAACCGAGGTGGATGGAGTTTTGGCATCATATGATATTGATATCCTATATACCTCGAGCAAGGGTAATATAGTAGCTGATGCCTTGAGCAGACATCATATGGTATTGAGTCCTTTGTTTTTAGAGTCGAGGCATTTAGAATTTATTTCTACATTTGTTTTTTGACCATCGTCGGACATTACCTCGGGATTATTAGCAGCTTTTTGTATGCAACCTACATTCATGGAACATATTAGATCAAATTAGAAGAAAGATAAGGAGTAAGTAAATATTTTTGAGAAGCTGGAGAGAGGAGAGAAATCGAGTCATTTGAGGCGTTATGCCATTGATTCGAAGGGATGGTTACGAAGAGATGATAAACTATGTTTTCCTCTCATTATGGAGTTGTTTGATATGGTACTAGCCGAGTCTCATCATTCAAGGATGACCATTGATCACGGTAGAGACAAAATGTATCATGACATGAAGAGAAATTTTTATTGGCCAGGTATGAAGATGCATGTAGTGGAGTACGTAACTCGATTTATAACTTGTTAGAGGGTAAAGGCGGAGCAGAAGAAGTTGGGAGGTTTGTTGCAGCCACCAGATATTCCTCAATGGAAGTGGGAGGGTATTTCTATGGATTTCGTCGATGGTTTACCAAGGAGTAAAAGAGGAAATGAGAGTATTTGAGTCATAGTCGATCGGCTGACCAAATGCGCTCATTTTATACCGGTTAAGAGTATGAGGATAGCGACATCTTTGGCGACTCTATACGTGAGGAAGGTTGTTAGGTTACATAGGATTTTGAATAGCATTATTAGTGACCGAGATCAGCTTTTCACCGTCGAGTTTTGAAGGAGTTTGCATGAGGCTTTGGGCACCGAGTTGAGCCTAAGTACCGCTTATCACTCGCAAACAGATGGATAAATAGAGAGAGTGCGTCAGTTTTTGGAGGACTTACTTTAGATGTGCATCTTGGATTTTTGAGGCTCTTAGGAGGATCAATTGCCATTGATGGAGTTTATCTATAATAACAGCTATTAGGCGAGTATTGTAATGGCATGCATAAGGATGGCACTATTCGAGTCGCCATACGATAGACCTTGTAGATCACCATCGTGTTGGTAGGACACTACGAATAGGGTTATTCTTGGGCCAGACACGGTGAAGGAAATATCGGATAAAATAGAACTAATTCGCAGAAGAATGAAAACCACGCCAGATAGACATAAATATTATGCTAACAGAAGACGTATGGAGCTAGAGTTTGCAGTGGGCGATATGGTTTTGTGAAGGTCTCACCACTTAGGAACATTATGAGGTTTGGTAGTTCGGGAAAGCTAGCACTGAGGTTTGTAGGACCTTTCTCGATTACTGATAGTATAGGAAATTTGACATATAGAGTAGAGCTTCCTGAGAAGTTGGCGGGAGTACATGATGTTTTATATTTGTTGCACCTATGGAAGTGTTTATGTAACGACCCCGGATTTTATATAAATTTAAATTGATAATTTAATAATTTTTTGAATAAAAATTTGTGAAATAAATCGATAAAGTGATGCGAGTTTCCCCGAATCAAAATATATTTGGTATAAATCATTTAAATTTAAAAAAAAATAGTGTAAATATTGTATATATGTGAATATATATGTATTTGAGCGTATGTGAGTAAATTTGAAATAATATACACATATATATATTTGATTTGAATTTCATTTGTAAATAAATGGTTTAAGAATATAAATATATAAGATATAAAAATATAAAATAAATACATTAGAAAATTTTTAACAACATATTAAAACAAAAAATTTAACAACAAATTAAAATAGAAATTTATATTATAAAATAATAATATTATTAAAGACAAAGTTAAAAAGAAAGAAAACATATATAAGTATGAAACAAAACCAAAGTATCTATGTATGTATATGAAGTATAAGGCTGAGAAAAGAAACCAGTAAACAAAAGAAAAAGAAGCAAACAAAATGTATATTCATGAACCACTTGTAAAACAAAGAAACAAAAATATATATATATGTTCAAGTGTAAACAAGTGAATGAAGATTGTAAAAGGAAAGAAGAAAATATACATGTGAATGAAGCTGGTAAAAGAAGGAACAAACTAAAAATAAATTTGTACAAAGTAATTAATGTGGCACACCAAAGCAAGATTTAGATCAGCAAACAAAAGCAAATATCTTAGCATGTATAGTACAAATCCTATCAGCCGAGTAAGGATGTAGGCTTCTCAAACAAACTAAGCTAATTAATGCAAGATATCTAGTACAAGTTAATTTATGTAGCCACCACACAAAATCTTTTCAGCCGAAATGTAAATATATATTGTACATACAAGGTAAAGGAAATAGTATTGAAAACTTGATAAGGTACCTTAGCATTAAATGTTATTATCTCTAGTACTCAAGACATATCACTTCAGCCTCCAAAGAAAATGATCACCTGTTGTATAAAGATATGATACCCTGTAACCCATCTCTATGTATCAGAGCATTATCTAAATTCGTTCAACAACTAAGCAAATCAAAACTAGAAAAGAAAAATCAAAACAATGTTCTCAAAGCAATCTAAATAAAAGCCTGGAACAAAAGCAAGTTTCAAGCATACAGAATCAAATCTACAACCTGATATTTGAAGCATTTCAAATGCAAAGCCATTTCCAGGCCTCTATTTCAAAACCACTCAGGTGAGTGACACTTTTTTTTTAAAAAAAAGTTTAAGTATAAATCTGATTTCATGTAAATCTCGGAAGCAACGATGGTTTGTGTGTATCTGAATTATCTATGAATATTTGGATGATAGAAGTGTGCATATCTATAGTTTAAATATCTCAGATCTTAGTTTCAAGCCTCTGCTTTAAAATGTAAAACATGAGATACCCTTAGTTTTGATGCATATGACATATTGTTGAAGTGATCTAGTGATGTATGCTCGGAAGTGTGTTTGTATGTTGGTTTTAAGACTCTGAAAACAGGTGTGAATGTTTAGTTATCACTGTGTCCATCTCTGTTTTAATTTCCAGAGATTTAAAACTTAGATCTAACTTCAAAATTACT
This sequence comes from Allium fistulosum, assembly GCA_030737815.1. Lineage (NCBI taxonomy): Eukaryota > Viridiplantae > Streptophyta > Magnoliopsida > Asparagales > Amaryllidaceae > Allium > Allium fistulosum. The sequence continues at coordinate 403,648,821 of CM060908.1, read as the reverse complement.
TCACACTCTAATTTCATTTTGGCTTAAGTATTTAAAACAAAGTTGGTTGTTTTAAACTTAACTAAGCTTTAAAAATATTTGCAAGAATTTTAGATAGAAAACATTGTCTGGAAGAAGAAAACACAGAGGAGTTTGAGTTTAGTTAAAAATCAAAACTTGTAATTTGTTGATATAAATACATATCTGGAATGTATATAAAAGATAGGATTTTTAATAACAAGTTTACAATTTTTAATGAAATATTGAATGGGTTATTTGGGTTTGTCTGGAAAACTTGTTTTCGAGCATTTCCGGTGATCGCGAGGTCGAGGGTGGTCGGGGTTGTGTGAGGTGGTGAAGGAACCTCCAGAGGAGTTGGGAAAAATATCTGGAGTTGCTCCAGTTGGACGTGGAAGCGGCGGTGGGGTTTTGAACATTTTTAACCTAATTTTGGTGAGGCCGTTTTGTTCGATTCGTTCCACGCCTAGAATCGATCGAGTGTCGCGTGCTCTTGGGGATTGGAAGTGGGGGAGATGACGAGGCCGTGACCGGAATTTCAGCGCCTCCGGTGGACTATGGCGGCGGGTCGAGGGTCTTCTTTGATGGTCTGCTTTGTTCCAGTTTTGATCAACACGTTCGAATTCGATAATAAGGATGCTTTCGAGATTTTAGTTGTTTGGTTTGGTCCATGGTGATATTTTCGACTTGCCGAAGGCAACGGGGCCGATCGAAGTTCACCAGCGTTCGCGTGCACGTGCACGCGTGGGTGATGGTATCTGAGGTAGTTATGGATTTGGGGAAGAAGCGAAGAGCTCGGGTTGGTCTCGGGAACATTATCGCATGGACTCGAAGTAATAAGGCAGGGGGGGTAACTCGAAGTGATGTTCGAGTATTTCAAACGTTGGCTCGGGTTTGACGCGAGATTTTCTGAGTTCAGAAATGAAACAGTTTTAAGTTTTTATACAAGTCCAGTTTTAAATATAATCAACCAAGTTTTGAACTATCTTCTTGAATAAAATTCCTTTAAAATAATTTGATGTTGATTTAAAGATTTGGAGAGATGAAAGTTGAATAATTTATTTTAACTTGAATTAATTAAGATAATTTTCAAGCCTATTCAAATAAATTAAATGGTGTAATTAAGAAGATAAAAAGTCTTATGTTATTAACTTATAAAGAACTAAGTTGATTTATGAATTAATAATAATTTTGTTTCCAAAGATTAAAGGTTTAAAGATTAAATGTTTTTAATGATAATTGATGAATAATTATTTGTGTAAATAATTTGAAAGCTAATTACCTTGTGTAATTAAATTAAAGAAGATTAATGCAATTAATTAAAGTATTTATTAATTAAAGGAAATTAATTACTTAAAGATGATTGATTATTGTTGAAATGCTTTGAGTAGTTTGATATCCCTGTTTGCAATTGTGATGCTTTGTGATATAAATTACTTTGTGCTGAGCTGTGATTTCTGTTTCTGTGATATATTACTATGTGAATATGAAACCTTTTGACCTGTAAAACAGCACTTGAATTTCGATGTGACAGGGAGTCGGATTCCAATTGGTTATCCGAAACCCACATCGAATCGTAATAGGGAATCTTTGTGACTGATAAATTTATTTTATCTATGAATCTGTGAATGAAGATAAGCGTTGTGGATTATACCGCTTATCGATATTGATATATCCGTGATGATTGAATGATGTTGCACTATTGTGTGTGAAACCCCTGGACCACACTTTTACACACACAAATATGGATTTCACATGGAAATCGGTTAAGTCACAGATAATTTAAATTCAATGTTCTAAAATTGAAATTTTAATTTCAATTGATTTTGAAATTAGAAATTCGGGTTTAAAGTGAAAAGCTTTTGAAATGGAATTTCAAAGATAAAAGTTATTTTGAATAACTTAATCGAGTTTTGAAAATTTAAATAATTTGATTTAAATTTGAATTCAAGTTTGAAATTGAATTCTATGATTTAAAACTAGGGATTAAAGATGTTGTACAAGTTATATATGGGTTAAACCATTTTAAAGGTATTGATTTGGGAATTTGAATTTAATTCAAGGGTTTTAACTCGTGTAAATGTAACTGGATTTTTCTAAAACGAAACTATTTGTTTTCAAATAGTAAAAGCTTTCATATAAGGAATGAATTTCCAATTTGTGTCAATAGAGTTTCAAGTTTGAAATAGAATTGAAATGTTTTGAAAACTATGAAATGAGTCTTTGATTTCAAAGACCGAACGAGTTAATCCAACTTGAAATAGAATTGTTTTGAAAGGCTATTAATGAATCTTTGGAAACTAGTTTTGAAAGCTATAAGTTAAATCTTGACTTAAAGATTTAACGAGTTGAAATGGAAATTGTTTTGAAATCCATGAATGGATCTTTGTGAATGGGGTAAAACTTTATGAATTGAATCTTTTTTTTGTTTAAAAGATTAAAATTGTGGAAATTTGTTTAAACCATTGAAGGTTTTTGAATTTAATCTTTTTGTTTAAAAGATTGGAAATGGTGATTGTTTTAACCATTCGAATGAAAAGTTTTAGGCTTTAAGCTGTTATTAAATTGAGACCCCAGTATCCATATGATTTTTAATTGCGCTCGTTATTCGGTTTAGCCGGGAGAGGACCTTTGTGTCATATAACCCATTCCGAATAATGATACGACGATATGGATAGCATTTGAAGACCGGTGGTGAAGACTGGGTATTTGCGAGAACGATAGGATAACCTATCGATTGTCTCTGCACTGAGTCGCGCCGGTATAGAGATTTCCTAAGTGATGGGAAATCCGATCGGGATTGTGAATACCCGGATTGCAAGGGCTTCTTTGGAAGTGCCTTCGGTTCTGTTCGAACCCGGAACAGACTTGTATGGATGTGTGTCTGACATTACACTTTGAGATGTAAAGCTGGTTTCTATCAAATACATTTCTGTTGGTGGCGGAGAATTTATTCTCTTAGCTTAACACCCTTCTCTAAGACGTACGAGCTCAGAGGTTATGTAGTTGATGGTTACTAGTGATACATTCCCAATTTGGTAATGTGGCATACGAAGTGTTGATGATCATTTGTTGGTCAAAGCGTGCTTTGTGAAAAAGCGTTGCTTTGTGAAAAAGCGTTGCTTTGTGAAAAAGCGTTGCTTTGTGAAAAAGCGTTGCTTTGTGAAAAAGCGTTGCTTTGTGAAAAGGATTTGCTTTGTGAAAAGCGTGGCTTTGTAGAAAAGCGTGGCTTTGTGAAAAAGCGTGGCTTTGTGGACGAGACTTCGTCGAGCCTCACAACCCGGTAATGGTCGAAACAGGAATGTTGCGACAAAGGTTTGTAGGGGTAACGCCCCTAGGGTATGTCATTTCCTTCTGGATAAAAGGTGATATCATGGTATGGAGCCCAGATATTTTACCTATGTTGATTATACTTTGTGGTTGTTGCTGTATGATAGAGAGCTCTCGAATAAAGGCCGGTGACGACCGGGGGATGACATGACTCGTGTGTTAGTTACCTAGTTACAGCTTGGTTAAAGCGTGAGGTAGCGTCGGCCTTTTGTTTGCAGAGATCCGGTTAGGTTCTCGGGGCGTCTTTCCAGAGGCGTTTCTATTTCGGTAAGGAAGTTCCTTTGCCTGATCATTTGTTGGAAATCCAAAGAAACAATGCGAACCCTGTACAGTTTTAGTTGTATTACCTGCTATGGAATGTGGCGGTAACCTGCTATTGAACATGGTAGCTATAGTAGGCATACGATGAAATGTTGTATGCTGGCTAAGATTTATATTATATTTTCGAAATGTTTTTTCTACACTATGCACTAGTAATAATATCAAAAGAGTTTTGATTTTGCGTAGTAAGCATGTTTGACTATCATAAGGAGAAATCTCCTCCAATTCTGCGATTGCATTGTGTGTGTGGCGGGAGGCCTTATGATAGTTTCATTTTCGAAAAGCATTGCGGGTTTTCAATGTTTAAAAGCCTTTTGTGTTTTCTTAAAGATAAACTGTTTTTGTTGCTCACACCAGTCCCATGACTGACCTGGAGTTTATTGTTCCCTTCCTAAACTCTGGGTGCCCACTATTTTCCACACGGGCAGTCTAGAGTTGGGTTTTTCAGATATTCAGGTTTAGTAGATTATCTGGAGCTAGTTCAGCTCTTGGAGTTCATGGACTGACGTTGCTTATCTTGGAGCATTCTATTGGAGACATTCTATCCGCTACTGGTGTTATCTATTTTCTTTCCGCTGCTATTTCTTGTATCATATCTCTGATATTGTTGTATCATATTGATATCATTGTTGTATATCATTCTGGATATTGTATTCATTGGAGTTGTATATGATATCATTGTTTTCTTTCTTCCGCCGTGTTGTTTTACTTAAGTGTGTTATAAGCTCCGGTGACTCGGATTTGAATGGTCGAATCTACGGCATTCGAGTACGATGTAAAGTATGGATGTTGATTTTCGAGCGCGAAAAATCCAGATCGTTACAGTTTACATGATTCAGCTACTATAGTCGAGCTGAGTTAGCTAGAAGAGGTGAAGGTAGAGAGGAAGTCACCTATTCACCATGAACCCACTTGAATTCTTGAGCATGGTACAAAGTGACTCCATAACAAAGGAATCAAACTTATTAAGGTCCAATAGGGAGACGATCCAGCGGAGAGTACATGGGAGCCCGAGAAGAAAATCCGAGCTACCCGCAACTCTCTCTGATACGTTTCCATTTTAAATTTAATAAGTAGAGATTACTTATGCATTAGGACTTAGCTTGGTATACCCTTTAGGTAGAGACCATTGAATGATAAGGATGGTTGTAAACGTGTCATTAGGAAATATTATGGATGATAGAGGCTGGTGAATGTATTAGTTAGATTGTTTCTTTTACGCACCTAGGACAGTATATCCAGTAGATAGTACACGTACACTCACATCATCTCTTGTTTATTTGTTTTATTGTTGAGCATTATGCACATAGATGTTGCATATGGATTGAATGTTTGCGCATACATGTAGAATTACATGTATACTTACTTAGGATGTTGCATATATTTTGGATTCATGGCATGAGCACTTGCATGACAGGAGGTCGACTAGATCAGGAGACTACCCACTCTTTGCATTAGTATAGGTTCACATGCTTTTATGCTTGCATATACATATATCACATTAGAAATTTATTATGGAAAATGATTGCCCGATGGATGAGCAGATGGTTGTAGCAGTTAGTTGTTGTGCGTACGATTTACAATTTTTCGTCCTTTGAGATTTCAGGGAAGAAATTATTTTAAGGGGGGACAATGTAACACCCCAGAAATTAAGCAAAAAAATTAGTAAGGAAATTAAATTTAAATATAACAAGGGCTAAAACGAAATTTTTGCAAACGTTTAAATTTGGCTATGAAACTTACACCATTGCATTCTTATCGATTTTTTGGATAATTTTTATACATAACACTTTAAATATCGGAGTTAGTATGGAGAAGTTATGGACGTTTTAAACTGAAATAAATTAAATATAAAAACTTTCCAAATTAAATAGTGTCACTGGTCGACACCCTAGGGTGTGCCGGTCGACATGTAGTGGTCGACCGATCTACCCTAGTGGTTGACTGGTTGATGTTAATTTTTTGGGATGCAGAGCACGAATCAGACGTACACAATCGAACAAAATAATTTTCTTTGCTACCAAGTAACTCAGGTGCGTCTGTGATGAAAACAAAGATTCCCTTCGGTAAATCTAACGCTCCATATTCACCTTAAACCCTATAAATTAACACCTAACCTAAACCCTAATTCACTAGAAAATTAACAACATATTGTAACCTGCCAAAATCTATTCTATCCACTTATAAAATTTCTTCAAAAATAAATTAAAAACAAAGCAAAGAGAATACAAGTAGATCGGATGTAGGAGGGGGCAAGCTATTGGGTGTTGATTTTTGAACGAATAATAGAGTTAGAGCTTGGATCTAAGGTAATTGGGAACATATTTAATAAGTTGATTATTTGTAGTTAATTTTAACCTACACTATATGATCTAGAATGTTAGTAATTAACTGTACACCGTATTGTTAAAATCTAAAACTTGGAAGTATAAATTGGAATTAGTATAAACTGATCTAATTTTATCCCAAGTTAACCCCTCTTGTAATTGAATGGAAACCCCAAAAATTGGTTAACTATAAATTAAACTAGTATATTAAAACTGTACAAATCTATGGATTTGAAATTAATAATAAGTAGGGTAAACTGCAAAGACTGATCACGGCAAATTTATGCTTAGGGTTTGCTATGGAAGTCCAAAAATGAAAAAATTAATAACTAATTAAAATCAAATAAAGAAAATGGAAAAACCCTAATTTACATTGGGACCGGTAGACCGTTCACCCTGAGCAGTCGACCTGTATGATGTAACGATCGACCAGTTAACAGCCCAAATGCATAATCTAAACCTCGACCTAAGGGGTAGGCTAAAATAAAAATTATTAATTGTATGTATAGCTATATTGTATACATATGTGTGGATGTTAAAGATGGCAGGTAAGCTACTTCCCTATGAGACGATGCTAGGACGTTGCGGGACTGGGTAAATGTTCTTTACCAATGTGGTATTGATTATTCGACTGGGGGCGATTCTATCACAAATGGTACTTACAGGAAGTTCTACAGTGGACGCACGGCACGAACTGATGTCCAATGAAGTGTGTGGGCCCAACACAACGGGGCTCCTTGGTATTCATGGATTCTGGCATGATATGGTATTGTGTGGTTGATGATTCTCGACACGTGTAATAAGAGGCGTATACTACAATTCGAGAGGTGGACATGGATGCAGATGATGAGACACACTGGCAAGTCGGCATCGTGGGCTCCCCCGTGATGCGTAGTTGGGGTACGTATACTCATAGTTATGGGGAATTTATTCCCATATAGAAATTGTAGGGAAACCTATGTGAGGTAGTTATGCATAGTCGTAATAGGAGATGTAGTCCCATACGAGGAAGTTATAGGATGATCCTATGTTGTGTAGCTCAAGGAGCGGTGGCTGATCGTTAGTTATTAAGGTTCGATCCATAGCTCGATCTTTGTAGGAGCCTACCCAAGTTATTAATGTAGGTGCATGTGTTAAATAAAAACCATTAAGTAAAAGACCCTAGGAATACACGAACACTTGTAGGACACCCTAGGTCATATAGGGTAGAATTAAAGTTAACTACATGTGATTACCATATATTAGGCATGTACTCATTCACCAGACCTTTTTCTGACCCACCCTTTTTCCTTTCTTTCCCTACCACAGGAGGATAGGGTAGCAGGTGATTTGGCCTGATTTCAGTATGTGGAGAGAAGAGCTCATCACATAAGTTGCTTATCCTTTATTTACTCTTCATTTAACTGTCTATCTTATCAGTACTAAGTATTTCTTTTATCAGACTATAAGTGGTATTTCTTTGTACTTTGTATTTGACTACGTACTTTTTTTTCTAAGAATATGTTTTGAGATATTTTTTGAGATGGTTATTTTCTATATTTATATTTTGTTCCATTCCGCTATGAGTTCTGAAAGTGCAGCATATCTCAGATCATATTTTTTTATTTGTCTTTGTAATGTTATAGAAACTTGATGGCTTGTACTTCTTGGCACCGATACGAGTCTGAAAATCACTTTAGATTTTGGATCGATTTGTCGAGGGGAGTGGGTAGTCACAACTAAGAAAGAAAAATGAAGATGAGATTGATGGCTGGGGTTCTATAATGTTTAAATAGTCATTTAGCTAGGTTATGAGTCATGTGCCCGGTTTGGCCCAAAAAAATTACATATGTCACTGATAACCTGTAAAACCCCTATCTCCAAAACCATGATTTAAATTTAACAAATTTATAGTTGAAACTCATTAGCTCGGAAAGACCTACATTATAGATATACATACAATGCGAAATCACCCTTTAACGACAAATGCATTTTAATTAATTTAATATTAACAGACATAGCATCACGAAATAGACAACTTCGTAAAGACTATATGCCATTAAACAAGTAGTCGAATGACTACAGTTTGATGGATTCCACTATCCTAAACTTCAACAACTCAATTTTTAAGTAATAATTAATTGAAGTTAATAATAGTAATTTAGTGATCAAAATAGAATTAGCAAATTTATTGGATAATTGGTTTTGAAATTATTTAACAAAATAATTTTAATTGTGAAAATATGATATTTAAATTTAAAATAAGTTATAACATGAAAATATATTTTATAAAAGTGATGTGACTAAAATATAATATTGATTTAGTAAAGAAGTGATTATAAATAGAAATTTGTTTTTATTTAAATCAAATGGAATTTAGTTTTGAAATAAAATAAAATAGAATTTTATATTTATGTATTATTATTATTATATTTTAAGGCCTAAGTCCTTGTTTCAGCCCAAACCATTTTCCAAAAGTTTCCCACTTTTGATTTTTCTTCGTTTATCAATTTTACTTTACGCATTCTAACTTCTGTTGATTATCGTCCTCTGCAACTAAAAACCCGCAAACCCTCATCTTTTGATAATTAAAAATAAATCAAATAAATTATACTAAATTCCCGAACTTAATTTTGGGATTCCTAACATCGTCATGCATATATGGTGGGAAGCGATTTTGTTGTAGTGAGTGCTGTGTGTGCATGCTTGCTCAGGAACGAAGAAGAAGGAGAGGAATGCAACTTACAGTGAGTATTTTTCGCTCATGCGTCTATATTTACATCAAATAATTCATGATATATTTCTTGTATGGATTGATGTTTGAGTTTATATCATCTCTATGCTGCGATTTAGTAGAGAAAGCAGAAATTGGAAGGGAACGATCACCATAACAGCGATCATTTACACATTACAGCCTTCATCAGTCAACCATTTAGGTCACCCGGTCGGCCACATGTTGTCGACTGGGAGGTCGATCGGTCAAGTGTTGTGTGCGTGCGTTCGTGTGCGTGGGTGTTTGCATTTTTGCGTGTGCCTAAGGGTGTTTGTGTATGTAGTGTGCATGTCTGTGTGTGCACAAGCTTTAGCCTTATATTAAAATATAATATAAATCAAAATAAATATACATAAACTTTAAAATATTTATGTATATATGTTTATATATTATATATATATATATTTATGAAAATATAATTTAAGGACTTATTAATTAATAAAGATAATCTAATAGTATATTTAATGGAAAAATATGAATGAGTCTATAATTAGTCTTTTATAGTTTTCAATATATATATATATATATATATATTTGTATAAACTTTAATGTATAAACCAAGTTTTGAAAATATATTTAATTGATTATAAATAGATAAAAATTGATTTGGATAATATAAAATTATTTAAAAATAGTATTTTAATATAGAAAACTATGAAATGAACGTTATGAGTAATATTTAGTCTATGAACTATTTTTGGAGTTTTAAAATAAGGAAAATGAGTTATTTAAGATTATTAGTGATTATTAAAATTTGTATTTATAAAAGGTTGAGAAATAAAAAGTTATCGAATAATTTTTTTTGTATTTCGTCATAATTAAATATTTAAAAGATTATAAAATTATTGAAAATATGAAATATTCTAGGATTAGTATTTTTGTTATTTTAAATTGTATTTCTTTAGTAAAACAAATACTTTTGAATTATTAACATGATTTTTAAATATATATATATATATATATATATTATATAAGATTTTCCAAGTTGTCTGATTTCTCATCTTCTCTAAGTGGATTCAAGTGTTATGAGTGGTTCACCATTGATATGGATTTGACCGATGATTTGACATGTCGTCTGATGATTTGAATATCTCTGGTAGAGTTATTATATGATTATTTCTTGTTTATATCGTGTTACCTATATTATAGATTCTTGATCAGACATAGTCTAACCCATGTGTTATTTATGTAATACTCGGGTGAGTCCGAGATATTTCAAGTACAGGGATGACATGACCAGTATTTGTTTTATTGGGCTTAGAGGAGATTTATGTTAGGATTGTGTTATGATATTGTACGACATTGATTCATTGTATATATATTTGATACAATATTGTATATTGATTATTCATCATATTATATTGAGATAATTTTCTTATGAGATATTGTGTTTTTATTATATTATTGTATTACATATTATATGTTATCGCTACGATTCTGACTCTGTATTCTCTATGATTTAATGTATATTATGTATTGTTCTGTCCTGAGGCACACATGTATATCGCTTTGTACTGATACTGTGTACGTATAGGTGAGATATTTTTTGATGTTTTAATACGTACCAGTGTTAGTGCAATGGAATATTCATGTGTGTACCCCACATAGCCTCATTTTCCTATTATCTAACAATACTACTGCAATACTCTTGGATAGTATAGGTATAGACGTAGGGTGTTTCAATTTGGTATTAGAGCAAGGTTTAGAATAATAAATCGTATACCAGAGACACGAGTCAAGACATTAGATGAGACTTAGAGTCCCTGACCCTTGGGTGTGTTGGGTAATTTTCTTTAATAAGTAACAGTGCGTGTATACATATATATGATGATTACTGGATTGATCATCAAGGGACATATTTGTGATTTTACAAATATATGTACTTAAACATATAATAAATTTCTTTTCCTTTAAGTATGAAGTATGAAATGGTTGGAGTAGCAAGGACGAAAGGAGTTAGTCCAACCAGAAGTACTTATATTTATGATTTTGGATGATTTAATATTATATTGCGGTGTTTGGTTTGATAGTGAGTAATTGGGTTTGATTTGATTTTGATCGGAGTGTTTAGTAGCAAATCTGTTTATTAGTTTCCATTGAGTATGTTTATTTTAGTCTCTTTTGTATTTATATGTTTGTAAATTTGAAATAGTTGGTAGTGAATTAATTTTTGGAAAGTTATGTGTATTTAAAGGTAGTTTGAATTTTTTTTAAATTTACTAAATGTTTGATAAAAGTAAGACTTTTTAAATATGCAAATATAGTTTATTATTATTAGATGATTTTGGAAGTTAAGTATAAGAAGAAATCATATGATATATATATATATATAATAAGATTAGTATTAAGACAAGATTTAAACTAAATTGGTAAAAGATTTATTAAATAAGTATATCAAATGATTTGTGAAAGTGATACTTATGAATGTATTTGAATAGAAATTGTGTTAATTTGTCCGTTGAGTGGGATAAGAATTTTGGTCGATGCATTTGACTAATGTTATCGATAGGGATTCCTAAACATTAGAATGAGACATTAGACATGACATTTTGGTAAAGATATAAACATTTTGAGTGAAGTTAAAATATTTTGAAAGGTAAATGTTAGTGATGTTTGAAACTTATATTTGAAAAGGTTTTGGGAAAAAGATTTTATATTTATTATATTTATTATTTTTGGAAAAAGCGTTGCAAAGGATATTTTATATGCTAGAGATAGTTGCAGCCATTGGATATTAGTGCGCAGTTATGACCACCAGCGAAACAGAATTGATTATGGGGTCAATGCTATAGCCAACTGATATTAGTAATCACTGTAATGGATAGCGAAGCAACACCGCTCTATCCTACAATATTTTAGGATTTGTGAATATGAGTGTGTATATTTGACAACTTTTGATATAACTTGAAAACAATGATGAAAAATTCCTTTGCAGTTATATGTATTACTGAATAATTTAGAGATAAAAATTTGATTTGGTTTTAGCTTCGAAGTTTAATTAGGCATGGGTTTTGTTATTTTACTTCTGATGGATAGAAAATTTTCTGATAATAAAGTATTTTGGAGAGTATAAAAGATTTTGAAATGAAATGAATTATTCAATTGGGAAATATCTTGGTGTGAGATATAGAACTAATTTCAAAATGTTAAGTTTTTAGAATAAATTTAAACTTCCCTTCAAATATCAATTAAAAAAAGTTGAATGTTTGTTTAAATTATAAAAGAATTTGAAAAATAGTATTTGAAAACAACTTTATTTATAACGTTAAAAGTTAAACAATATATTGAAGAGCATTTTACTAAATTGAAAACGGAGATTTTAGTAGAAATTTATTGAAGTAATTTTGGCTTCTGTTACAATATTTTAAAGATTGTTTGATGGAGAATTTGAATTTTAATTGAGTCTGAATTAGAATAAAATGAATTTTGGAAAAACATATATAATATATATATGATATTTGAAAAGGAAATTATTTAAATAAAGAATTTTGTTGTTTTGTAAAGCAATTTTCTTAGGGTAAATGTTTTGGAATTTAAAAATAAATTTAAATGATCTGAGTAAATTTAGTGTAATTGGTTTGTTATAGATTCTTCCATATGGAAAATTGCAAGGACACAATTTTACTAAGGAGGAAGTCTGTAACAACCTAATTTTTAAGTAATAATTAATTAAAGTTAATAATAGTAATTTAGTGATTGAAATATAATTAGCAAAGTTATTTGATAATTGGTTTTAAATTATTTAATAAAAGAATTTTAATTATGAAAATATGATACTAAAAATTTAAAATAAGTTAAAATGAGGAAAATAAATTTTGTAAAAGTGATGTGATTGAAATATAATATTGATTTAGCATAGAAGTGATTTTAAACAGATATTTATATTATTTAAATTGAATGGGATTTAGTTTTGAAAATAAAAGAAAATAGAATTTTATATTTATTTATTATTATTATATTTCAAGGCCCAAGTCCATGTTTTAGCCCAAACCCAATTTCCAGAATTTTCCCGCTCTTGATTTTGCTTCGTTCATCAATTTTACTTCACGCATATTAACTTTTGTTGATTATCCTCCTCCACAACTAAAAACCCACAAACCCTCATCTTTTCATTATTGAAAATAAATCAATAAATTATGCTAAACTCCCCAACTTAACTATGGTATTCCTTACATCGTCGTGCATCTATGGTGGGAAGCAATTTTGTTGCGGTGAGTGTTTTGTGGGTGTACATGCTCAGGAACGAAGAAGAAGGAGAGGAATGAAACTTAAAATGAGTGTTTTGCACTCACGCATCTATGTTTACATCTAATAATTCATGATATCTTTGTTGTATGGATTGATGTTTGAGTGTATATCATCTCTTTGCTTTGATTTGATTCAAACACTTCGTCTTTGAATATCGAAATGTTTTGAAATATAGTTAAGGGTTATAAATGAGATTTTTATTCGCTTATTAAACACCATTTAATTAATGAATAATGATAAGAAACTAGTTTTTGAAATTGTTTACAAAAATATATTCTTCAAGGTAAATTGATAATGGACCGAAAATTGATTTATCGGTAAATTGCTTTTTTATCGATATAAGTTGTTCGAACTCTTTTGCACTTATCTAATGATCAAATGAACACATTAGCAACTAATTAACACACTTCTCTTCATAAAGCAATGGAAGGTTCTAGAAGCTTTCAAGTGGATAAGAGATATTACCATGCTAAGGATATAAGTGTAAATTTGCTAAAGGAAGTGATGTAAAGGAGAAGTGGTGGGGGTGAGCCTTCCATGACATGAAAGGAGGATGAGAACAAGGATAAAGAGCATCATTCTTGATCCTATATAAGGAGAGGAATACCCTTGTTAATAATCCACAAATTCACAAAGCACACTCAAGCTCTTTTCATGTCTTCCTCTTCATAATTTCCTAAAGTAAAATAATTGCAAAAACTCACCCAAATCAACTCAAACTTTGATTGAAAATATAGCACATATATGTTTGTGTTTGATTGTGTTTATATTGTTTGAACTGATAGCGACATATGTTAGAACTTTGGTTTTGATTCTTGCTTTGAAAGCAAGTGGCAAGTGTATGGACTTAAACAGACTTGAACGGATTTAAATGGACTTGTATAACATATGGCACAACCTCGAAACAAAGCACATAGGTTGTAGTTGAACTTTGGGTTAGATTGAACTCAGATTTGAAAGTGCACTTATAATGATAGTCCCTATGGTTGCACTTAGGAATTACCTTTATTTGGCGGTTCCTATGGAACTTTATACAGAGATCCTAAGGGGTTTCTCGCCATATTTATATTTTTTTTATATGTATGTTTGTTTCCATAAAAGTTTGGACAGTAAAAGTTAAGTAACATCTCGAAAAGTGATCAAAAACATCACTTGTGCATACTGCCCCATTTAGCCTTGATTTTTAGACTTTAAAAGTTTGAAAAGATATTTAAATTTAAGTATTTTATTTCTTTCATTTTACAAGTTTTTACTAACTCATATTAAATTATTTCAAAAGTGGTTTAAGATATTTATGAATTTTTAAGAATTAATTGTAAATTTTTAAAGAAGAGATTTTTATAATGAAAACTTGTTTTCCCAGTTTTTAAGTAAATTATAAATTTGTTATTTTTAAGTAATATTTTGAGAAAATGTTTTATAACCTATTATAGGTATTATAAAGTATTTTAAAAGCATTTTTAAGTATATATAGTTGTTAGAAAACATGCTGATTATTTTATACCTTATGTAATAAATATCTTTTAAAAATGGTTTATTTAATATCTGGTTTTAGAAATAAATTACTATACATATATGTCATTTTATAAAGGATATTAAAAGTATAAAAAAAGGTTTAGAAAAGGGTTAGAAATTGCTTAATAGCCAAATGGTTAATTATTTAATTACTTGTTTGAAAGTTAATTAACTATGCTTAAAACTAAAATCCGACGAAGTAGGCTTATCTATTTGTGAGAGTTAAGATTGATGTTTGAGTATGGATATAAGAAATAGAGCTCTAACCTGCCTACTTCCCTCTTGACCGAGGAACAGTTAAGTTGGGAATGTCATAAACGTGTTAATCGTGTTGATTACTTGCTTGCTTATGAAAATCATTAATACTATACTTAACAGTAAAAGCCGATGAGGCAGACTTATCTATTTGTGAGATTCAAGAATGGAGTGTCTAGATAAGGCTTTGATGCAACTAGTGCTCTAACTTACCTAGCTTCACTCTTGGACGAGGAATGGTTAATTAAGAATATGAAAACGAGTTAAGTATACAAATATTGATTTGTATAAGCAATTGTTTTTGACTAGATATTTGATTAGTCGACTATCGAACTTGACCTAATATGACTTAAGAAGTATTGAAAGGCTTCGTGATTTCATACCAATGAGAGCCCTCATGCAGGGACATTGGTACGAAATGTCTCTAGCTTTTACTTACTTCTGAAACAACCAGAATTGAGTTATCCAAAAATTCATTATTGGTTTTAAAGAGTCTAGGATTGGTAAGTGTTTTACTTACCGAATACCACTTCAAAACTAGTATACAGGTTCTACGTTTTGGAAGCGGTTGCAAAGGAAAATCTATCTGGAGATCCAAGATCTGTTCAAGATGCTCGAATCCAATGTAGTGATTCATGATTTATTTGAGATACTAGAATCTATTTGGGGATTCATATTCTCTTGGAATGACGAAGACTTATGTGAGAGATGTTGAACATAAACATGACATCGAAAATAGCTAAAGACAAAGTAGGATGCATAATTTGGGATTTGGCTGACCCACGACGGGGAATTATCAACTTCATACCTAGAGTATGCATATTGATATGTTAGTACCGGTTGATGATATTTTGTTCCATATAGTTCATGTTTATGTTTAGACGTGGGCCTTTGTGTTTATCTTATCGTATATTTTATCTAGAGATATATGTTGCTCAGAAGGTGTTTTCTTATCCTTGTGCATAGAGATTGGATTTCAGCTTGACCAAAGTGATCTCCGCACAAAATCCATTATGGGAACGTATCTTAGCTATTTTGATAGTACCCTAAATATGTTGTGGTGTGTTGAATGTAAGCACCATAATTATTTGATATGACTGATATTCTACACTGTAGACATTTTTTATCATATCACTATATTAACTTAATGAATGGTTGGTTTATTTTGAGGAAAAAAAGCTACAGGAATCCATACAGTCGCAATGGTTACTATTACATGTATTCATGTGTCTCGAGTTCTCTCATACCGAACTTATGTCTGATGCTTGGTTTTTTCCTAAATTCTTCATGTACTTTTTCGAGTAGGCTAAGTATAACAGGTTTTACCTTGGACACTTTAGAGTTCAAGAAATGAGCTAGAGGCTTCCATTATTTATCTATTTCTATTGTATCGTATTAGCTACGTATATATTAGTATTGTGAGGACATATAGTTATAACCGTCTAGGCTGATGATAGTGCCTAGGTTTTGTAACTCTATAATTCCTATATTCGGAGTAACCCCTTGTACTATTCTTTTGATATTATATATTATCGTTCTGCTGTAAGATTTTGACGTTGTGTTCTTCCTTTCTTGTTTTTTTTTCAATTTACCTAACTTTCAATCTTTCCGGCACTTGGGTGTACGGCACATGAATACCGCAAATGTATTTTGTATCGACATTCGAGAGTCGAAAAGTCAGGTCATTACATTCGGTATCAGAGCACAAGGTTGAGCAAACACCTTGGCTTTGGTTGGGTATGACTCATTAGAGATATGGTAAGCAATACCCTAGAATGAGTCACATGTATTATATATACGAGAGAGCGTATTTGTATGTTTCTATAAACCTATACCCCCTTTTCAACTTTTCTTTAGGAATAATCTCTTTCTTTGAAATAACTCTAGCTTTTCATATCCTAAATATATTTTGTTATGTTTAAGTAGTACAAAACATGAATACTAGGGCTACCAATGCTCAAGGAGGTAGAGGTAGTCGGGATAGTACCATCATAAATGGTGGAGATCAACCATCAAGGAATGTTGCTTCGGTCGAGGGACCATGGGTGGATATTGTAGAGGAGATCGTGCAGGGTAGGCTCGGGTGAATTTGGCTTTGCTTTGTGGCGATTATGAGAGGCTAAGAGGTAGGTGGGATCAAATTATGTGATCGAATATTCGGGGATATGGAGCTAGATGACGCGATGAAGCGTCAATTGGTATCACAACATCTGACAGACATAGCCATGGATTGGTGAAGTTCTATCACTACTAATGTCCAAGAGAACGACTTCGTTTAGGCCCACTTTAAGGAGGAATTCCAGATGAAGTTTATCCCACAAGCTGGGAAGACTTTGTTATTTAGGAGCTTCCTTGACTTGAAGCAGGGGTCCATGATAGGTAGAGTATGGTAATTGATTCACTACATTATCTCAATTAGGGCTTAGTTTAGTTGATACACCAATAAAGAGAAATGAGATTTTCATTACGGGTCTTATGTAAATTTGTTAAACATGAGGTTGAGTTTTGAGAACTTAGCACCGAAGCCATCTATTCCTGCAAAAGCTGGGAACAACAAGCAGAAGTTTCAGCCGCCTAAAGATATCTCTTGTTTAGCCTGTCACAGGTGTGGAAAGAATGGGCATTTCCCTAGGAGTTATACATCTCTTAGGGGAGGACAGGTGGCGAAAGTGTTGTTGGTTATGGCACCTATTGCTGGTGTACCAAAGTTAGAGCTACAGACAGCCAAGGCACAGTCTGTACCAAGGAGCTACTATAATTGCCACCAGCTCGATCATCTAGTTAAAGATTGTTTGGCACTTCACAAGGGGGAGCAGCCTAGAGTTTTTGCACTTGTTTCAGCACCTTCTACTTCTGCAGTGGCAAAGGAAAAGTAAGTATTGGAAGGTATTCGATCTATTTCTAGTATTCATGTTCGTGTCTTATTTGATACTGGTGCTTCTCTTAGTTTCATATCTTGTATTCTTGTTGATAGATTAAAATTTGAACCAGTCATAGCTTTGGATTCTATTTGTGTGTCAAACCCTGTTGGGGGCTCGGCCAATCTTAGTATGGCTTATTTAGGAGTTGCAATTTCTTATTTTGACCGACTCTTTCCTTGCGATATGTATGTTCTAGGTTTTATGGGTTTCGATGTTCTGGATTGGTTATCGCAGAATAGCGTAGTCTTGGACTGTGATAAGCAGACTATGTTATTGAAGAAAGGGATAAAGGCTCATACATTACCTTATGAAGAGCCTAGCTCGCTCATGACTAGCTTCCTTTATTCTCTTGATGTGGTGGAGGAGGAGTTGGGTTCTATCCCTATTGTTTGGGAATTTGTGGTTGTCTTTGAAGAAGTGTTAGGTTTACCACCTCATTGGGAGATATAATTCCACATTGATTTTGTGATGGATGCAAGGCCTATCATGTTCCATGTTCGTAGACTTGCACTAAAGGAGAGGTTGGAGCTAACAACTCAAGTTATGGATCTGTTGTACAAGGGTTTGATCTGATCGAGTAATTCGAGTTGGGATGCCCATCGTCTTTACTACGAAGGTGGATGATTCCCTAAGACTGCGTATAGATTATCATGAGCTTAAGAAACAGACTGTTAGGAACAAATATCCTTGTCCTAGGATAGATGACTTGTTCAATCACCTTCATGAAGATCGAGTATTTTCTCAACTTGATCTTGCTACGGGGTTCCGTCAGTTGAGGATGGCAGAGGAGAGTGTACCCTTGACTGCTTTTAGATCCCACCGGTTTTATGGGTGCTTAGTTACGCTGTTCGGCCTAACTGATACTCCAGCATATTTCGTAGACTTAATGAATCAAGTTTTCTGAGATGTGTTGAATAAGTTTTTCCTTGTATTTATCAATGATATTATGGTCTATTCCAAGACTAAGGAGGAACATTTGCACTATCTGAGGATTGTACTAGAAACATATAGAGAACATGTATTGAAAGCTAAGTTCGCAAAGTATCACTTTTGGTGTTCGGAAGTAAGGTTCTTAGGTTATGTTGTTTCAGCGAAGGGTATTTCTGTTGATCCTGCTAAGGTTGTGTCCATTTAGGACTAGAAGAGGCCAAAAAGCGCAACTGCGATTAGGATCTTTTTGGGTCTAATAGGCTACTATAGCAGATTCATATAGGATTCCTTAAAAATTGCCTCTCGCTTAATGAATTTGATGAGAAAGATGTCAAATTTGTATGGACAGATAAATGTGAGCAAGCATTCTTAGAGCTAAAGGAAAAGTTAACTAGTTATTCTTACTATGCCAGATGGAGGTGAGGGTTTGACTATTTACATTGATGCGTATGGAACAAGTATAGGTGCTATGTTGATGCAGAATGGAAGAGCGATCACTTATGTGGGTCAGCAGCTCAAACCGCATGAAGCGAGGTATGCTACTCATGACTTGGAATTGTTGACGGTGGTATTTATGTTGAAGATGTGGAGACATCATTTGCTATATGAGAGGTTTGAGTTATATACAGACCATAAATCCTTGAAGTATCTATTCATGCAAAAGGACTTGAACATGAGACAGCAAAGGTGGTTGGAGTTTCTTGCGGCCTATGATCTAGACATATTGTATATGTTGGGGAAAGAAAATATTGTAGCGGATGCTTTAAGTATGAATTATTCTGTTATGGCTAGCATTGAGTTTCGCCCGACCTTGGTCAGTTGTATAGAAGCGGATCAACTTAAAGATCCTTTTATTGCTCGAATACCAAAGTAGTAAGTGAGAATGCAGCACCGAAGGTGGCTGGGATTTGAAGTAGATAGCCACGATTTAGTGAAGACGAATGGAAGGTTGTGTGTTTCCAAGTTTGATGGGATTAGGCAGGAGGTTCCGATGGAAAGTCATCATTCACGGTTGATGATACATCCAGGGGTCACTAAAATGTATCAAGATATGAGGTGTACTTTCTGGTGGAAAGGTATGAGAAAGACATTTCTATCTTCGTGAGTAGGTGTGCCAACAGGTAAAAGGTAGTCACCAGAAGATAGCTGGACTGCTTCAGCCACTCAAGATTCCTAAGTGGAAATGGGAGTGGATTTCTATGGACTTCATCGATGGATTTTTGAGTTCGAGATGAGGTAAAGAAGGTGTGTTGGTTATTGTAGATTGATTGAACAAGAGCGCACTATGAGAACAATATCTAGTTTTGCTAAGTTATATGTTAAGGAGATCGTTGGATTGCACGGTGTTCCTTGTGATATCGTAAGTGATAGAGATCCAATATTCACAAACTAGTTCTGAAAGGTTTTGCTTGAAGCATTAAGGACAGGCATTTGTTTGAGTATCACTTACCATCCACAGACTGATGGGCTGACGGAAAGGGTGAACCGTGTGTTGGAGGACTTGCTTCAAGCATGCATTTTAGATTTTGGAGGTTCGCGGGAAGAGCTCTTACCGTTAGTTGAGTTTTCATACAACGATACTTACCATGCTAGTATCGGTATGGCATCATTTGAAGCATTGTATGGAAGGCCTTGCAAGTCTCCAATGTGTTCGGTAGAACTTGGAGATCATCTTGTGCTTGAGCAGGATGATTCGAGAGGCATCGGATAAGGTCAAAGAGGTTCGAAAGCGAATCAAGGAAGCGCAAAATCGATAGAAGAGCTATGTAGATGAGAGGCGCAGAGACTTGGATATCCCAGTTGGAGACTTTTGTTTGTAAACATATCTCCGATGAGAAGTGTAGTTCGTTTTGGAAGGGATAGGAAGTTCGCTGCTTGTTATATAGGACCATTCCCAATTTTGAAGAGGATTGGTACGCTCACGTATAGAATCGAGTTGCTGATTAGGTTATCAGGTGTGCATAATGTATTTCATATATCACATTTGCATAAGTTTTTGCATAATCCTTTGATGATAGTTGAAGCATCGCAGCTATATGACTTGGGGATTGAGCCAAATTTGACTGTATTGAGATAGCCTGTTCGTATCATCAATAGAGATATGAAGCGATTGAGGACTAAGGTTGTAAAGTTAGTCAAGGTACAATGGAGCGAGGATACTCGGGATTGTACATGGGAAACAAAGGATGGTTTGAAAGTGTCCTATCCATATTTGTTCTTAGACTAGAGATTTCTTATCTTAGTATCGTATATCTTTCGTTATGTACTCAACACTTACTTAGTATGCATTTTGTTTGCAGTTTAGCTTGTATATAGTTCCATCAGTGCTCTATACATGTATCTAGTTCTTATATCTCCTTTTATTATCATTCTTGTTTGAATTTCGAGGATGAAATGTTCTAAATGGGGGAGAATGTAGTGACCCTGAAATTCGAACACTTCGTCTTCGAATATCGAAACATTTTGAAATATAATCAAGTGTTATAAATATAGCCTTACTAAAAATTATTTAATTAATGAATAATGATAAAAAAAACTTGTTTTTGAAAATTGTTTGCAAAAATATATTCTTCAAAGATAAGTTGATAAAGTGACCATAATCGGTTTATCAGTAAACATCTTTTTATTAATATAAGTTGTTCGAACTCTTTTGTACCTGTCTGATGATCAAACGAACACATTAGCAAATAATTAACACACTTCTGTTCATAAAACAATGAAAGGTTCTAGAAGCTTCCGAGTGTAAAGAGATATTATAATGTTAAGGTTATAGGTGTAAATTTGCTAAAGGAAGTGATGTAAAGGAGAAGTGATAGGGGGTGAGCCTTCCATGATATGAAAGGAGGGTGAGAACAAGGATAAAGAGCACCATTCTTGAGCCTATATAAGGAGAGGCGTACCCTTGATAATAATTCACAGATTCGCAAAGCAAAACTAAGCTCTTTTCATGTCTTCCTCTTCGTATTATTCTAAAGTAAAATAATTGCAAAACTCATCAAAATGAACTAAAACTTAGAGTGGAGTCTTGGGACAACACTATAGCTTCTTCTACCTAGTTTGTTTTGAAAGAAGCAAAGTGTAACGATCTACGATACTTAATACATTCTCGGTATTCCTGTGTTGATCATTTAAGTGTTCGAAAGACATGTCATTTAGGGTGAAGAAATAAAAAGATAGAAAAGAATCTCACATCGTGATGAGAAATATATAATATACACAAGTTCTTTACAAAAAGAAATCATCTTTATTATATAGACAACATCATAGTACACTATCTTATTATTAGCTAGGACAGTTATAGCAGTATATCCTTACAAATGCTGATAAATACAGATAGGACAAAATAGGACAAAATAGTGAAAAATAAGTACATGAATACGTCTTGGAGAATCCAGCTCATCTACGGAAAGCTCCAAAGGATCCAGTTAAATCTGAAAAATATGTTCGGGCTGACCTGAGCATTATAAGAAAACAACGCTCGGGTTAGTCTGGTAAAACCAGTGTGAGAAAAGCTTGAAACAAATCATATGGATTACTATATCTGAAAATCCATTCAAAATAAAAAGTATCTCATAAGACCACATGGCACATAAACATGGACGGGATTTTACCTTACAATAGCTAAAACATTATTATATAAATCCAGTGATGTTATTATAATATCTAGGTTTAAAATAAATACATAATATAGCTGAAATACTTGCATCTCACATTTCAACATAGTTGTGCATATCTAAATCTGTAAAGGTTCGTATTGGAGAATGAGTTCCAACGATGGCAAGATAAGGGACTACCTTCCAATGATACACCTCTAGAAAATGTACCTGAAGGCTAAAGACGCATCCGCCCCTCTACTACACAGAGCTAGCCTTCCCCTTTAACATGACAAGCTGGATTACCTCACCCCTTTGACACCCAGGCTGCTTTACTTTGCCCCTCGATGCCTACACACAAAACAACTCTAAGGGACAATCTAGAATGGGATGACAGATCCTAAACCACATGGCTCTACTGCATACCCATTTTTTTCCATTCTTCCGGTTTGTAAGGCATGAGGCTACTCGCCTCTTTTACTAACATACCATCTTGGAATGCTAATATTGTCCTTCAAGCAGAGATGCAACGCTAGTATTCATCCATAAAAGTTGTTACGGGATCGAACAAGCGTTAAATTTTTTACTATCTTCCATTATGGAATCACCCTTAGGAAGATAGTATAGCTCCATATCATACTTCATCACGAATGTTATTAGTTTGAAGTGGTTCGGAGAAATCCGAAATCCGGTGTCTCCAACCTAAACGATAATTTTCGGCTAACTCAATTCTGGTTCTTTGGAAGTATGAAATAAATATTCGGGTCTTCGCTAGGGAACTCAAATATACCCAGCATACTTTCTGAGTTAAAATAGGTCCACATTTGATATTCGGTTATTTAACTATCTAATAAACAAATAACACAATTCAGAGATTTAATTACCCATAGCAACCACTAAGCCTCCAAACAATTCTTCCATTTATTAAAATCTCCTTCCAAAAGTTCTTATCAAAAACATCCATATGCTTATCTCACTGACATAAGTATATTCACAAAACATTTATGAAAGGTTTCTCATTTACAAATCATATCAAAGGATCAAAACAAAATATTATTTAAATTAGAGGTAAAGATAACCTCAAAAAATATTCCTTCGGTGTTAAGTGTGAAACAAATGTCCATACCACCAGAATTAAGAAGGTCAGTTAAAGGAAATCCCATCTCAAACTCTTTAATAATTTACTTCTATAAATCCTTTTAGTAAATCTCTTAGATTTATGAAATCTTTTTTACTTAAATTCCAAATACATTTATAAAACACTTTATAAATCTCCAAGTTCATTTATAAAACTGTTTCATAAATACCTAAAATCATTTATAAAACCCCCTTTATAAACTTTCTTTATCCAAAACAGAACTTCTTTAATAAACTTTAATTAATAAAGCTCCTTTGATTACAATCAATTATTTAAAACATCTTTAAATAATCAAGTTATTATTTAAATATTCTTCATTAAAGTATCTTTAAATCATATTAACAAAATGATGATTTTAAACAATCATTGTAAAGGAAAAATATTAAATTACTTCATAACACCTTTAAATAAAATAATTTCTAAATAATCCTTTAATATCTTAAAATGGAATAAGCTTTAAACCATTGTCAAAAGGATAAAATGAAGTATCTAATTTTATGAAAATTGGAATGAGGCTTACTGACCACAATGGTTCTCATTTAATTGAGTTTAACTTATCCAAATTATAATATGGGTATTTACCTAAAAACCAAATATGTAAAAGGAATCAATAATCCACAATCAATAACATATAGATAAATGTTCAAGTTACCAAAATGGTGGACATGGATTTGTTTCTGCTTAAATAGATGTCATTATAATCTACTTGAGAAAATTATGGCAGAAATGTGATCTATTCAACCAAACAAATATCAAATACAATTTAATTAGCATAACGGTGTTTCATTCTGTTGAACGGACGTCATTGGGTTTCTTACCCATTTGAAGTTACTTAAGGGTAGTCGACAAAGAAATCCCTTGATTTTAAAACATTCTTTAAAAGAGAACTTGCTTTAAAAACAAAATCAATCTTTAGAAATGCGTGGTTTAAAACTTTAAAGCTTTTATTTAATAACAAAATAACATTTAAACTCTATATTTAATAATGATTAAACCTTTAATTAATAAATAAACAATAATTGAATATTAAATAAAAAATTAAATAATAATTATCCTTAAATAAATAATTAAATAATAGTTAACCTTTAAATAAATAATTGAACCACAATTAATCTTTAATTAATTATTAAGTGATGACTTAAACTTTTAAATAATAATTAAATGTTATTTAATCTCAATTAATTAGTTAATTAATCTTTAATTAAAACTTAAATAATAAATCAAACCTTTAATTAAAACAATTAAATCATAATTAAGTTCTAATTAAATCTTAACTTAAATTTAACTTGATTATTAATAATTAAACTCTTCCTTAAATAACTAATTAATTAATTAGTCTTAATTAATGATCATTAACTCTTGAATAATTAACTAAACAATAATTAACCTTTTATTATTTAATTGAATCTGAGCACCTCTTAATTATAAGGACTTGAAAATTGTTAATGCATGTACTTTAGACATCTACATTTAAACGATGACAACAAATTTCAACGAACTTCATAGTCGTCACTATGAGTCAACTATAAACTGGCTTCACTATTATCGTGTGTAATTCAAACTTTCCATTTTATTTTCCCTTTGAAGCTAGTAATTCACAAACAAATTTCCTTCGAATGACTAATACAGTGCATCTACTCTATTGTGCCTATTAAAATAAATCGATTTTAACTAACTATTTTAAAAAAGTATATATGGAAAAATTGCTATGTTCTAAATGCATATGCCTCAAAGAAATATTAATATACATGTAAAATGAATGCAATTTGAACAAAAAATGCAAAACGTTAAAAAATGTGAAATTTTGGAAAAAGTTACGTGCAAATTTGAGAAAAAAATGGATGCAACATGAGTCTCCCACCACACTTAAATTTAACAGTGTCCCCACTGTTCAGTACGTTTTCTAAATGTAAAAGAAAGTACCCACAAATGGATGCGATGCAAAATGATTTGTAATATAAAATGCAATTTAAGAATATGCAGAAATGGATTATATATGAAATAATATATATGTTTACGATGAATGCGATGCAAATAAAACCACCACCTCTTTTTTCTAGTCTTTGTTTTAATTCTATGTGTTCCCCCCACACTTTGTTTGGGTGTGTTATCTTATAAGAATGTTTCTTACAAACATTTCATCTTTATACCTAGATTTATAGTCAATTAAATTAATATCTAGGTATCTTGTAATTCGAAATTTTTCCACCCAAGCTTTATGATTAATGTAGTCAACAAGATTATCAGTGTAATCCTTCAAAAATAATTGATCGTGCATAAGTATAGTTGAAACAATAGAATCAATATGTTGAGTGTCTACTAACAATTTATATGGCTTAGGCTCTTCATTTATAAGAGGTGATTCAAGATTATGTTCAATATCAAATGTCTCATTAGTTGACATTTCAACATTCTCATTAAGTTCTAGATTAAGCTTGGGCTCACTTTCATCACCAGTTTCATTAGTTGAACTCTCAATCTCACATACAAAATTTCATGTTTTTCCTTGACTATGATTTCTTCAAAATTAAAATTCTCAAATTCAGAGTGGTAACTTAAATTTAACTTATCCTTATGTGACAATTCATTCTCGAACGGTCTGAAAAATTCATGTTCACTATATTCGTCTTCTTTAACTAAATTAGCAATAACTTTATTCTCTTTGAAATTTTCAACCTCAAAAATCGATTTTCTATCTTGTTCATGTCATGCAAATGGAGATTGAAATCCAAACTTAAATCGTTTTCTTTACAAGAATTGAAATCCAAACTAGTCTATGAATTTTAGACTACTTCATTAGGGTTATCGTCTTCATTTTCAAAAGTTGTTATTTGGAAAATATCATTGAGTAAGAATTGGGTTATCATTTGATTCATTGCCTGCTTGGATTTCATTTTTTTCATCATATTGTTTCAAGAGACTTTCAAGTAATATGAAAATTTCCGAAATATTTTTCCTAGGAAGAGCTAGTTTCAAAACTATATTCCAAATCATTTTGATGATCAAAATTACTTCTGACTTCATTTTCATTTTGATTTTCGTGCGTATAATTTTCTTGATATGAGCTATTCTCAAGATTATCATCCAAGTTATTTTCATGATGAAAATTCTTTTGAATTTTCATTTTGCTTTCATTTTCAAGAAAAAGTTGTCGGTTTGGAGAAACATTTTGACAATGGAAATGCATTTGAAAATTATTTTGATACCGAGAATCGGGTTTTTAACCAAAATCACTAAAGTTGGATGGAAAATTATAATTTCGTTTATTTTCAAAATCTTGACTTGAATTATTTTGAAAATATTGTTCATACTGGGAATCATTTTCAAAATTATTTTTGTATCGGTGTTGATTTGAGAAAATTTATTTTCTAATTCGTTGGATATTCTAGTTTTCTTTCTTTTCTCAATAAAACCATGACAAGTTTTGATCAAGAGTTTTGTATAACTTTTTTCATCATAGTCCAAATCTTCTAGTTGAAATCTTTTTGACAGCTTTTTACTAAAAAATTATTATAATCCAAATCATCCCACTATCAAAATTATTTCTATATTGATTTTTATTTCCATTTCATTAAAAACTATATTGATATTGAAAATAATTTGGAAAATGAAAATTATTATTATTTTGATAGTGAAAATCATTCTGATGATGAGAATTAGGTCCGTAACCAAAATTATAAAAGCTGGTAGAAAATAAATAATTTTAGTCGTATTCGGAATTTTGACTTGGATTATTTTGAAAATTTTGTTCAATTTGAAAAGTGTTTGTGTTATAACCAAAGTCTTTTCCATTGTCAAAATTATTCTCAAAGTGATTTCCATAAATGTGTTGATTTTGTGAAAAATTATTTTTGACTTCAGAATTATTTTGATGTAGATTAGATGCATAATCAAAATTATTAGAATTGGGATAAAATCTGTAATTTTGATCAATTTTAAAATTTCAATTTTGGTTATTGCCATGAAGTAGTTCCCTTAAAGTTTTTCTTTTTTTGGATAATCTTTTGGGGTTAATTCATTGTAGTGATTTTCAAACATCTTTTTTTATATTTAAAACTGAATTTGAAATGAACATAGAGATATAAATACAACTGAAATAAAAGTGAACACTTATAAAATTAAATCATTGTCCACGATTGTCTCAAGTGTTTGATCCTGATGCTTTATTGACTCCACTCCCAATTGCCATGCACACAATTCGTGCTGTGATAGTTTTCTATGCTTTTCATTTTTCTTTAATACTCCACTCCTAATTGGACTCTCCTTTTTTATTTAGGCCTTGGTTATTTATTTAAAGCCAAGCCCAAATAAAATATAACCTAACCCTGCTAAATATCCTGAGGTTCAAAAATGAGTTTCCACTTGAAAAGACCGTACCTTTCTCTTTATCCCTCTCCTTTTCTGACTTTTAATTTCGTGAACTCCTTTTTTTCCTCTCCGTCTTTTAGTATTCACAAAATGGTGGATCCTTGAAAACCATTAGCCTATGTCACACCTTTTGCATAAAATAGGGCATCCTCACTCATTCAGAGCCAATTTTACTCTTATATCGTTACTTTCTTGTCCACTTTTATCCCATTGGAATAATATCCACTAAGTCCTTCACGTGACTCGATTAACAGGTTCAATCTCTTTTCCTCCATTAATCATTGAATATATTGGAACCGGATATCCTTTTTTATATAGAACTGTCAGCCATAGTAAATGAAGGTGCTTGATATCTCACCTTCTTTAACTCGTTTTTATCTTGTGGTAGTATTCCTCTTTTCAAGTACCCTGTTATGGGCGTCAACTAGTTGTCTTGTATTGATCTTCATGAATACTTACACTTATGCTTGCATCAGGATTACTATGATTTGTTCTTTATTATCATTTTTTCTTGAGTTGATCCCCACTGGTCAGCATTTGATAAGCATGAGAATGCATCACTATTGAAATTTCCTCACTAGGTTCCTTCTCCTTTAGTAGAATACTGGGATCCTTCTTGAAACTTATTAGGGGAATCTTCACCTCTAGTGCCCCTTGAGAACTAGCTAATTTTTTTAAGGAATCCCCCGAAGCATTCTTTTCCCTTCATATTTAATGGATAGAGCACTCTCCAATAATGCCAACATATCCCATGCTTTCTTGACATATTTAGATAATCGAGAATCCTTTGCTTGATGATATACCTTTTTTATTTGGTTCACCGTTGATTAAGAATCATTGAATAATTCAATTTTTGAAATCTTTAACTACTGCACCAAAGTTAAACTAGCCATCATCGAATCATATTTAACGATGTTATTTGTTGCACAAAAACCTAATTCATGGTGTAATTCAAACAATGTCCATCTGGGGTTATCATTACATATCCAACACTAGCTCCTTACTTATTGGAGGCTCCATCTATGAATAATTGTCACATTTTCTTGTTATCTTTTCCTTTTCTACTTATTCTTGATAAATCTTGTGTATTTGGTTATAAAATCAGCTAGTGTTTGGCCCTTTACCACAACCCTAGGGAAATTGATTATGTCATACTAACTTTACTACATTCCCTATTTTATCAGTTGCTCGAAAGTTTCTGGTTTACTAAACACTTGTTTTAGCGGATAATTAGTCAATGCTTTTATGCGTTGTACCTAGACCTAAGATATCAACTTTTGAGTTGTTAGTAACAAACAATAAGCTAATTTTCCATGACTAGATACCGATCCCTACATCTTTTAGCCTCTTACTTGTATAATATATGAGCAATTCTACTCCATTTCCCTCCCTTATCAATACCGAGATTATAACATGTTTGAATATTTCCATATCCAAAAACATGCCTTCACCCTTTATGGACTAAATGGAATCAGAGACGTCTTTATATGATTTTCCAATTCCTGGAAATCCCTATTGCATTTGTTTGTCCATTCGAATGTTTTACATGTTTTGATGATACTAAGAAAAGGGATACACATGTGTATCGCCTTCGAAACAAACCCACTGAATGTAGCCACCCTCACATTTAAACTCGTTACATCCTTACCGGTTTTTATTTCCCCCATGTCTCTGGTTTCTTTTATTTAGGTGGGATTGGTCTTTATCCCCTACAAACTAACTATGTATCATATAAAATTTTCTAATTGTATCCCAAAGGAACACTTTTGTGGTTTCAACCTTATATTATATTTGTGAAAAATCTCAAACATCTCCTCTAAGACTTTTATATAATTGACTTCCTCCTTTGATTTGACTAACATGTCATCTCCATAGGCTTCCATATTTTTTCAAATTTTATTTCTGAACGCTCTATTAATAAGTCGTTAATAGGTGGCTTCAATATTTTTCGGCCCAAAAAGTATAACTTTGTAGCAATATGTTCCACAATCAGTTATGATGCTAGTATACTCTTTGACAGGCTTGAACATCAAAAATTGACTATATCCTGAATACACATCCATAAAAGATAATAAGTTGTGCCCATTAGTAGCATGAGCTAGTTGATCAGTCCTTGGAATTAGGTAATAATCTTTTGGACAAGTTTTTTTTAAATACGTGAAATCAATACATATTCCATTTTCCATTGTAATTTTTAACTACTACGGGAGTTGTCGACCAATTGGGATAATAAACTTCTTGAATAAATTTTTTTTCCACCAATCTTTTGACCTCTTCTTGTAAAACAATTGGCCAAACATTATCGAGTTGCCTTTTCATTTGTATATCTAGATTAAAATTAAGATCTATATTTAGGGCATGATATATTATGTAACACCCCGTAAATTTGGCGTTGGTTAATTAATTAGTTAATTAGGCTCCAAAATGGAATTTGTGTAAACGATGGAATTTAACTACGAAAATTGCACCATTGCATTCAGGGTGAAATTCTTTGCAATTTTCATATTTGGAGTTTAACGATTAGAGTCCCAACGAAGAAGTTACGGATGATACCCTTGGTGGTTAAATAAGGGGGTTTGGTGCATAGAAGAGTAATAGAAAACACTAAAAATCCCATGGATGGGACCTTAAGGCCAAATGGGGTAGGTACCTCACTTTTCCATAAAGTCATTCCTCCTAGGACTTATCGATTGAGCAGTCCAGATGGCAATATCATAGCTATAACATGGGGCGTTGAGCATTAGAGACCATAATTCACATCAGTGGATGAGTATTAAGGATAAAATATTGTAATGGTGTACAGAGCATTAGAAGGAAAAATTATTCTCAATAATCCAAAGTTATTTAGGGGGTAAAAATAAAAGCCACCTTTTTTCTTTCCTAAGATTTTGGTAATAAGTACGATTCTAGACGTATCTGCAAAATGATAATTTTGAAAAATAGATGTAATACCCCACCTATGTACCCACACTACCAAAGAGTATATCTGAGTAATAAAATCTAATAATATGGAAAATTAAGCGATAATAGGTTGTCACACTTGAATATTCTCTTAGACTAACACCGGTACGTATTTCAAATCATGAACTACTCACTAATACGTACTCTGTAATGCCACAAAACAATATACATGTGTTCTCAAAATAGAATAATACATAATGAAAAACAAATAACAGAGAACATAGAGTCAACAACGTAGCGAATATATATATATATATAATAGAAAATATACCATTACATAGAGTCAAGACTGGTATAGTTACCCAATGTAACACTGAAGTCCGACATCCGTAGTGCACCCTTATTAACTATAATCCAGGCCATCATTCGACTTGTAGCATGCCACCTTAGAGTAACCTTCAAGCCACTCAATACTTAGGTCATGTCGAGACCGCCTACTACTCATTGTTGTAGCATGTCGCCCGATAGTAACCTTCAAGCCACTCAACACTTAGGTTTGTGCTGGGACCGTCCGCTCCCCATTCTTGCAGCGTGTCACCTAGGAGAACCTTTAAGCCTCTTAGCGCTTAGGTTCGTGTTGGGACTGCCCAACAACATAATAGTACAAAAAAGCCCAATTATCATACATCAGCCTTGACACTTAAAAAAGCAATCGAATTGCACTATTAATGCTCACTTGCGAGTCCATAAACTGGCTCGGTCTATCAACCATGTGTTCAATTCAGTCCAAGGGACCACCATTTACTCAAAGTATGCTACCCTACTAATTATGCACAGACAAACCATAGCAAATACAACTGTCAAGTACTTAGACAAATTTCAATAAGAGCAACTCTATTCATTTCCAAAAATGCATAGGCACATAGCCCCACCCCCACACTAGAATTACAAAAGGAAAAGGGGGAAGAACATTGTCTATAAGGTTGACCCTTCAATTGGCTGCTCAGGGAGTCAATTTGCTCCTTGGTCAAGATAGCTGGCACAGCCCCCCAACTGCCTCCATCTCAACAGAAACTTTAGCCTGGGTCGCTGCAAAGGTCTTGACATCCAGATGGCTTATAGAGGTGGGTAGATCACACTTTCCCATGAGCATGGCTTTGATCATGTTGATCATCCAGTTCTTCCATAAATCCACCTCCCGCTTTCGGCCAGCCTCCATATCTATGGTTAACTTGTGTTTCGTGTTGTACTGGGTTAGGTCCCTCTTGTCCTTTTGCAACTTCCCGCTATAGCCTCCTTTTCCGCTCGGTCCCTTTTCTCAACCTCCTCCTATGTTAAAACTTGCTTTTTAAAGTTTTGATGAGACAATTATATATCTTTATACAATTATATAAATTGTCCTTTATGGGAGATTTCAATAATGAATACTAAGAAAAAATGACTATCTGTTGTGCACGAGTAATGAAGACCATATCTCAGATTAGTCGTTGTTTTGTTAGTCTAGAAAAATTGTACATATTCTTTGATGATACACACATAGAAATATTTTTAATCGAGTCTAAAATGGATTTCAAAATTATCAAAAGGATACATTTTCAAAATAGTCTAGAGTCGGACGTTTAACTTAGAAATTCAAACGTATGATCAAGCTAAAAAAACAACTGTTTCCTTTTTGGAAACTGATTGAAAGTCCAAGGAATATAATCGAACGTCTGAGTAAGTTTTTAACAGGTATTTTATATATGTAACCAAACGATTGAACCATTAAACCAGACGTCTGAATCTGGGTAGAAATGAACGTCTTTTTTTTTCGAAATTGATCAGACATCTTAGTCTTAAAGTTAGACTTTTGATTAATTTTTAACTTGTTTTTTTTAAATAAGACCGAACATCTGAGACAATAATCAGACATCTGAGATACCGATAACGGCTAAATTGAACGAATGATTTTAATGGTGAAGAGTTTTTTCTGTTTACTTAAAAGATGCAACTCTTCAAATAGTCGTAACTTTCTACCGACGATTTTATAACATTATAACTAGAGACCAGATTTACACTTTTAAATTAGTCTCTTGCTCTTTGATTTCTATTCTCTAATATTGTCTTGAAATCCAAAGCGTTCAAAACTAATTTTCACTTCCTAAATTTTGCACGTTCACTTTAATATCATTAAAGGATATTATAGGAAGGGCATGTTAAAAAGCGACTTATTCATGTTGTTAAGAACAAAACAAAGTGAAAGTCAAAATTTACTCTATTTTAGTGAAGTCTTGTTTGGTGATCTTCAGGCAAATTATTGAAGTCCTATTTGATTGTGTAGGTGAACTTATAGAAACATGTTCCTCCGGGTGAAGTGGGGATTGTTTAGTGAATTTCTAAAAGGTGTCTGGGACTGAACATAAGGAGGGAAGTCCGAACCAGTATAAAAATCATTGGTGCAATCATTTATTTACCATTTTTTAAGCTTGGTTATATTATTATCTTAAGTTATATTTTTCCATATTATAGTT
This sequence comes from Allium fistulosum, assembly GCA_030737815.1. Classification (NCBI taxonomy): domain Eukaryota; kingdom Viridiplantae; phylum Streptophyta; class Magnoliopsida; order Asparagales; family Amaryllidaceae; genus Allium; species Allium fistulosum. Next base: position 403,615,715 of record CM060908.1, on the reverse strand, counting down.
CATTCCACATTCTACATATAAGTCGCATCATGTTGCGACTTTCATTTAGTATCAGAACCTAGCATTTTAAAAATAATAAAATCATTTTTGAAAGTAGTATAGCATCAAATTTCACTACTTTCCAAGAAGGCCTATCGACTGCCCGACCCCCGCTTTCCACTAGCACTAACTATGCTTATTGGTCCACTAAATAAGAATATATATGCAGTCTAATATTTATGCTATTTGGAATACGACTCAAACTGAGTATGAAGCTCCTACCACTAATTTTAACACATGGACTGCTCAACGAGTTGATTTGGTCAAAAACAACTCTATAGCCATGAATATCTTATTTTATACATTAGGTAGGAATGAATTTGATAAAGTTTGTATATGTAAGTCTACATATGATGTATGAAAACTCTTCAAATTACACACGAAGGCACAAATAAGGTTAAACAAAGAAACATCTCCGCATTGAAAAATCAATTACAGTTTTTTTAAAATGAAGGACAATGAGTCAATTTCGGATATGTTTTTACATTTATAAAATATTATACATGCACTAATGCAATTAGGGGAAAATATACCCGAATTTGATATTGTTTCAAAAAAAAAATCTTTATGAGTGGGAAACGAAAGTGTTAGCAATTGAAGAAGCAAATGATCTTTCCAAACTCAAGGTTGAAGAGTTAATTGGTATTCTCGTTTCCTACAAGGTGAATTTGTATGTTAAGAAGCAGTAGGTAAAAGAAAAGAAATCAATTGCATTTCATGTTGAAGATCATTCGGATATTGATCAAAATGACCTGGCCCGCCTTGCAAAGGGTTTCAAAACGTACTTGAAATCCAAGATGGCGTCAAACAACTTTAATACCAACTCATCAACTATGAAGTGCTTTAAATGTGACAAGATAGACCATACAAAATGGGATTGTCCGAAGCTAAATAATGAAAACATGCCCAAGAAGCAAAAAAAGGTAAAACCAAAGAAAAACGCATTTCAAGTCACTTGGGATGACTCTGATTCTTTTTCATCCGATGAGGAAAGTGACACCGAGTAAGCAAATATCTTTTTTATGGCATTTGATGATAAGGTTCCTCAAACTTACTCTTATGAAAATTTACTTAAAATTAATATAGGGATTTTGAAGAAAGGAAAAGTGAAAGGAAATAGAGAAAAGGAGCTTATGCAAAATTAGATAGAGAAGAGTTAGGAATAAATATGTTGAAAGATGAAAAAGTAATTCTTAAAGAAGAATTTTGTAAAGCTCAAGAATCTAATGAAAATTTGACTTGTCAAATTCATTCTTTGCAAAAAGAACTAAAATCTATCGAGATGAGAATGTTAAACTTTCAAAAGAAAATTGTGATTTACAATCATCTCTTGCTGTATCTAAAAATCAAGTAAATTCTTTGGAATCTAAGATTAATGATTTACCATAAAATATTTCCAAATTTAGTAAAGGCAAAGAAAGTTTAACGAATTTGATAAATATTTCAAAACCCACCTTCAATAATAATGGTTTGGGATACAAAAATTCTATGAATGGTTAATCTGGTTCTAAAAGGAGATATGCATCTTTGTATGCTAAATTTAGAAAATCTAAAGTTACTAAAAGTCAAACAAAATTAGAATATTCCAAGACTATTAGTATTTGGGTTTCCAAAACCGATAACACGCTTATGAGAAATAAATATGTAAATAATTTTATTTTTAAAGTACATTTGAATTCAAGTTTCATTTTCAAAGATTCAACTAACTCCTCTTGGGTATGGTTATCGAAAATCCAACTCTCGGACCCTAACATAGGAAGTGGATACCAAAACATATTTCTTATTTTTTGGAGTACACCATATATTATATGGGAGAAGTATTCTAAATTTCTGATGTATATGGAAATGGAACTATAAATGGAGAAAATTCAAAAAAATTCATATTTTTTTTCTTTGAATGTAAATGGTTTTATAACAAAAATATTATTTTTGAAAGTTATTACTTATTTTTGACAAAGATAAGCATTTAGTTAAAAATAAAAAGAGCTATTCTATTAGAAATTTCTTTTATGGGTAAATGTGCTTTAAAAATGAAGAATCTTTTTTGCCCAATAAATGTTTTGGTGATAAAAATATGTTATATAAGGCTTAATTGGCAATATATTCACTTTGCAATTATTTATGGGGAATTTTATGAATAAGAATTTACTTTTATAAACCCAATCTTATTAATAAATACAAGACAATATATGGTTATCATTGCTTTCATATATAAACTATTGACTGAATATTATTTTTTATGAAATACACGAGCTTTTAAATTATTTAAACGCATATGATGAATATTTAAATGATTTTTTTAAATATTTCTATATGTTAATATGCATCTTTTTTATCCTCTTATAAGTTTTAATTTTTCTCTCATATTACTTTTTAATGCTGACAAAAGGAGAGAAAAACCATGCATATCGATAAAGGGAGCAAAAATAAGTATTTATTTATACCACTTTATATATATATATAATTATCAAAACGGTGGATAATGTTAAAAGCTGTCCTTTTGAGTTTTGATGAGATGACTATATGTCTCTGTGCAATTGTACAAGTTGATCTTTATATGATATTTCAACAATGAGGACAATGGAAAAATGACTACCCGCCGTGCCTAAGTAATGAAGACCATATCTCAATTGAGTCGTTGTTTTGTTAGTTTAGAAAACTTGTACAATGTTTTTTGATGATACACAAACACAAATATTTTTAATCAAGTTTAAAATGGATTTTCAACTCAAAATTTTCAAAAAGATAAATTTTCAAAATAGTCATGAATTAGATGCCTGACTCAAAAATTCGGACGTCTGAATCAAGATAAAAAACAACCGTTTCCTTTTTAGAAATTGACTAGAAGTCTGAGGAATATAATTAGATATCTGAGTAAGTCAATATAACCAGATGTCCGAGGATATAATTAGAAGTCTAAGGAAATTTAATTGGTAGCACTTCAGATCAATGGCCGATCGACTCTCCCCAAGCACCTTAACAACCAACATGTCTAACAAGGAAAAGACAACTAAGCATCGCCTTGCTTGGCCCGGTTCATTGCTATCAGCCCTCTTATGCAGACCTATACTCAACATCACTCCAAGTTAATTATCAACCAGCTCATTAGACAAGACATGCTCAAACATGACCCGTCTTTATCCCGATTTCATCACAACTGTCTTCGACCGATCCCAAGTAGCTCATCCCATCATCTCATGACCAACATGGCACCTCTCTTGTAACTTGGTCTTTAGCACCAGTCAACTCTCCGCGACAAACTTAGGCATTAAGCAACCACTCACTCATGATGGTCTGCTTCTAATCTGGCTTCAGGCCAGCCCATCGAGACCAGCTCCACAACTCGACGACACACAGATGGCTTCGATACAAACTCATATGTCAAGACTGGCTCGGATATGACCTGTCTCTGGCCCAGCATTACCATAGCCCATCCTATTATACCATAGCTTGCTCAGCACATTCTTTACACCTTGGTCCTTAACAGTATTCAACTTCTAGTCCCATTTGTGGCCCGACTAAAGTCACTCGTATACCTTGCCGCGTAGGCAAGCAAAAGTAAATGACAAGTTGTACAACAACTGTATGAGGTACTATAGCAAAGCGGCTAGGAGCATACCTACTCCTATAGTAAGCTGTTAGCATTACATGCAAAGTCTGGGCCTAGTACAGAAGGACAATTAGCATCTTCTCAGCCACTCATTCCTTTGGGTTTATAACCATCTCCCATCAGCTCATGTGACTAGGTCAATAACCAGACTGATTTCCCACATGTTTTACTACACAATCTCTACAATTCATCATGTTTTTCAACCACTATAAATACCCCATGCATTGCCTTTTCAAAGGGGGTTGGAGATTATTACAATGCTAGCTATTATCTTCTTTCCAAAGCTCTTCACATAGCAAATCATAGTCTTAAGCTCTTAAGATTATTTACCTTCTCGGTCTTAAGTACTTTATTTCTTATTATTCTTTTGTAATTTCTTGTAATTGTAACATCAAAATATATTAAGAGGTCTTCATAGTAGACGTAGGCAAGCTTGCCAAACCACTCTATATTTGGATCATTTACTTTGCTTTATTAGCTTTCATGCTCATTTTACATTTTTAACCCTAGTGATTAGTAAGTAACCTTTGATTTCAGAACGCATTAGACTAATTGTGAGATTGGCTAAATCTCTAGTGAACACTGTGTTTACAAAATCAAAGGACAATATTGTTTTGGACATACCACATATTATAAGATAGCAATTCCAGAGCTTACAAATTTAATCACATTTATAAGGTTGCATATGTAGCCTATGAGGAGATTGTTGGAAAATTTTAACATATGTGGTCATACATGTAAATTTATAATGTGAAAAGATATCTTTTATCAACCAAACCTAAATGAAGTGGTCAATTTATCGATAAGTTTAAGGCTTAAGGGTATAATTGTCATGTAAACAATGTGTAGATAATGAGGCATTTTAATTTATTGACAGACCAAATTAGACAACACCAACATTATAAATAACATGACATGGTCCCTGAATTACACAGGCTCTAATTATTCTCTAATCCTCTTCTATGGAGATAATTTGATCTAAGGTTTGTGTTAATTTGGAAAACCAAACCATTTCTTCTCTTTTATTCAACATCAAGGGAATAGTATTTGATTTCCATTATTATGATTATTTATATATATTTTCTCAATTAAATAAAAATAGGAATTTTATATTCAAATTTAGGGTTTCATAATTAAATAATGCTAAGATATATTGAAACCCCAACAATAATATGTTTACCATGCAAAATACTGATAAAAAAGCAACCGAGTTCAATGAAAAATACCTTTCATGCTATAGACTAGACCATATAAATGAGTAAAGCTAACACAAAATGAATATTATCTTTGTTCTTTTAATTAAAAACCCTGGACACGTGTGAATCGTGTCTCGAAGGAAATATGGATAAGCACTTATTTAATGGAAGCAATAAAAGTGTTGAAACATCTTAGGTTGGTACATATATATGTACGGGGTCTAAATTCTATAACTACCAAAGGGGGTAGCTCTACTTTATTTCATTTACTAATGAATTTCAAGATTTTAATATGTATATCTTATGTAATATATAACCATAGTCTATGATAGATTCATAGAATGCAAAACAAAAGTAGAAACCAAACATGCAAAAAAATACTTTGATCGTACAGCGGATTTGATATCTTATATATGAGTATTATTTGCATCCAAAGAATGAATTTCTCTCTCAAGTCACTTATCGTTATATTTTGCAACATAATCATATTTCATAAAGGAGAAATGGATAACTCCTAAACATTATTTTTTCTATGATGAGTAAGACCAAACTATTTTCATAGTTTATCAAATAAATACTTGAAATAGTGACGCATTACATGGTCCACTCTAAAATTGATGTACATGATTCCATATGAGATAAGAATCAAAATACAACGACCCATATTTTTATGTATGGACGAATCATAAAAATATTATTTTCATAAACAAATGACCTTATATTGGACTAAAACTTTGGGTAGTGTTGTGTTTTGACATCTTTGACCCTTTGAATTAATTGTGGCGGTTTTGGTCCTGAAATCTTGTTAGATATAACTTTTGACAAAAGCTGAATTGGGTCTTGAAACATGTTCCAACTGAAAGAAACGATGATTTCTCTTTCTGTCAAGTGGTCGTGATAGATTTTTGGCCAAGCAATTTTGGACATATCGCATTTTTAGGTTAGACAATTTTTGGTAGATTTAGTGGTAATTAGCCTAAGGCCATATTCAAGTTCACTAAGCCATTTTGGAAACTGTGCTACTTACATAGTACAAACATTCCTAAAAAAATTTTCTTCTTCTTAAAAGTATATCTAATCCCCTACTAAACTATCTCCTATCAAATCCTTCATTATTCCATAACAAGTTAAGCCAAATCTAGTAATTAAGCATAGACTAGCAATGGGATGAGCAAGAGGCTTTCGAATTAGCATTTTTAAGCAAATGAATTTTGGATATACCACCTTTCATTTCGGATCTAGGTTAATTTAGGTGTTTTCATCAATTGTACATCGTTTAGGATATGATTTATCATCTCATAACCTATACATATGTTTATGTATGTATAAAACATGTTTTGGATCCACCTTTAAGCTTAAAAAGTTGATTTTGGATTTAAACAATTTGCAAATGAATTTAAGATGGTTTTAACATGTATGTCCATGCTTTGAAAGTTCACGTGAATGCTAGAATGGGATATGGATTTTACATTATTTGGTATGATGTGAACTGATTATGGTTTGTGTGTTTTCACTATACGCTTGAATGGTTGAAGTGCTTAGTGCAAACTTGGGGATTGATTCATTCTATTGGCAAGAATCTTCCTATACAAAGGGTCATTAATCGATATGCCATTCGATTTTGATTACACAAAAAGTGGAAGGTCCATATCGATGGAATAAATTTCAATGGACCGACACTAGAGTGTTTGGAGTTGGTTCAATGCAAAGGAGTTGCAAGAAAACCAAAGTATTCAAATTAGAGATGGACTAGAGCAGATTTTGGGCAGAATAACTTAGCCAAATTTTTTGGCTAAGTAACTCGATCAACACCAATCAAACCGCGTCGTGCTCGTGTTTTTATGCAAGTAGGCCAAAGTTTTGTCCAAAGTGGATAGTGGGTGAGCTACTTTGAGATTTTGTCATGTTGGCTTCAACACAACCATGTGGGGACGCCAAGAGTGATTGATCGTAGCAATAGGTTGAGGGAGTTGAGACACTTAGCCGAAAGATGGTTAAATCCAAAACCAATGCAATCGACATTGATCAATTTCGATCGACGCTGATTGATTGCAATCAACACTGATTGAGGTGAAATTTGGAAGAATGTGCGACAAGCTTTGGGGGAGGCTACACAATCGATAGCATCGACGATGAAGGCATGGTTTGGCTTATACATCGATCATCACTGATCAATTGTTAGATGGTTAGATATGTGAGGAAAGTACAAGGATTCATGAGGGTGGCTTCTGGTATACCATAGGGTGAGTTCATGGTTAACATAGGAGCAACTTCGGGGTTCACTGAGGCAATTAAGAAAGTGATGGAACCTTAACATCTCGGTGATGTGAGTGATTTAGATTGAGTGCTTTAAGGAGAAAGTGTTCATGGCATATAGTGATAGTACTAAGAGTCAAGTTCGATATGACGTGGACTTGTGTAGTAGAACAATGATGGTCTCTACTATTAGGACATGTGCCAATGGACCATTGATAAATCAAAGGTTTCGATGTGCACTCGTAAAGAGGGGGTATATGATGACGTTCACCTAGATTTTATAACAAGATCAATATACCATATAGCAAACGATGTTGTCTAGTTTCATGGCCGTTTGAAGTGGCATAGATTTGAGCATTGATGAAACCAAGATGTTGAGTAGTCTCTGATTGAATGATGTGATCATATGAGTTATCCTATATCTATTGACATTTGAGTTAAGAGATGCGAGATTGTTTGAAGTTTGTTATGTTTGCTATAATTGTCACACGATGTAGGTATTTTGAGTTATATATCTAAACATTCTAGATCGTGCTTAGAGTAGTAGTACACTCTTATGACGATGATAACTTAGCATATATTGTATTATTTGCCAACTTGTTGGATGAAGGAATGGGTCAGGTATGATTCTCCATACCATATTTTCCTATTTATGACATATCAATATATATATATATTAAGATTATAGATCGCCTATCCAGACTTTTGTCTGTCTGAGGTTATTTGCATTGTTTCTTATCATGTTGGGTACTCTTAGATGATTAGATTTAGAGATAGGTATGAGATAACGTGTGTGTTATCCTACCTTTTGGCAAGGCCGTGATACCATCTATTTGGCTAAACGGATTTCGTGATGATCAAGGCAGGAAGCCCGAAGAGATGGTTATCAGGTTCAGGGATTGGTTATAAGCAAGGCTATGGATAATAGTCAAGCAGATTTAAGCGAATGACATCCCAGGTTAGATGAGTATGGATTGGTACTTCCCCTAGGCAAGGGATCGAATCAGATCAATGTGATCGGATATGGATCAAATCGGATCAACATGGCTATGAGTCACTCGGATTACCGGTTCAACTCAATGATGATCGCTCAATAACTCGACGAGCACCAAATCAACTCAGGAAATGACTCTGGAAACATGAAGCAAGCGCGTGGAGGTCCCACTTTAGGGATTGCCGACCTCCATTCTTGATCCTTAGGGAAGGGATCTTCAGTCTAGCTCTCTTCTTCTTCTACTAACGCTATATTCTACCATTTTTATTCTTGAATTTCATGGGTTATAACTGTAATCGGTAGTATAAATCAATAAAAGGAAAAACTTTTGAAGTAGACGTAGGTCGGAGTACGCCGAGCCACTATAAATCTACGTCTCTACTTACTCTTATTGTTTTTAACTACAATTTCTTCATATTTATTTCTATACATCACTCTGTTTGGTTTGGAATACTGGATTATTGGTGCTTTTACATTATTTGGGTGTTGGTGGCCATTTTTGACATCAACATGTTGGTGCTTTCACTTAAAAAGACTAGCAGTCGCTGATTTGGAAAAGATTTGGACCTTGGATTTGGATCAATGGTGAGGCAGTCAGCAAGAAGACCATTGGCAGAAAGGAGTCACCATGGAGGAAGTAAGGAGGCTTCTTCAGAAGTTGGAGCTAATCAACCCTCCATCTACATAATTAGGAACGAGATGGAGACTATGATGGATGCTATGCAGGAGCGAATGATGAAGAGGCAAAAGGAGATGATGCAGAATTTCTTTAGGCAAAATGGACAGCTGGAGCAGTTGGAAATGTGGATTAAGGAGTTGAAGTAGTAGGAGCTGTAGAAAATCAGAACCAGGGATAAGGAAATGAAGCTAACAGATGGATGAACGGAGTGGAGCAGCCGGGGGCAGCCCCATCCAACATGGAGGGATCAACATCAATCCCTCTGTAGGGGTCAGTGTCGATCGCTTAGTACTCGGGGGCATGCTCTTGGGTCTGGCTGGATCGGTTCATGGCAAGCTAGTGGTTGATGCTGTCAATTTGGTGCAGATCAGAATGTGGATGCACATCATGAAGAGTATGTTCTAGAATACCCACATGGAGTAGGGGGATATGTTAGGAATATGGATTGGAGACCACCTATGGATGAGAATGAAAGGATGGCTGAGCTGATACATCGGATAATGAGAGGCAGATTGCCCAACAAAGTTTGGAAGATGTCAATTGGAGTCCGTTCATCTGCATATCAAGAATGCTAGGAACCCACCGAAGTTCAAACTACCAACATCCGAGGCATATGATGAAAAATCGGATCTAATAATGCACATGATGAGGTATATCCAACATATGGAAGTGCTTGGGGGCATCAGAAGAGGTAATGGCAAGGTGTTTCCTTTTTACTTGACAAAGTTAGCTGCGCTTTGGTTCAGGCAGCTGGGGAATGGATCAATCAAGATATGGAACAAGCCAGTGGATAAGTTCATGAAACAGTTTCGGGTTCACATTTCGCAACCCAAAAATGTGATGACATTAGCGGCACTGAAACAGAGGACTAGAGAGTCCTTGAGGAGTTTTTAATATGATTCAATGTAGCAGTGACTTCGGTTGATCGACCAGATCCATCAATGGTTTTAATGGCAGCGGTATCAGGAGTTGCTGATGAAACGAACTTTAAGATTTCACTGGTACGGGATCCATCGATGGATCTCAGGGAGTTCAACATGAAGCGGAAAGGTTCCTACGGCAGGAGGATGCACGAACCGATAAATAGGAAGTAAACACCGTGCGAGGCAAAGGATTATTGGGAGAAGGACTCGGGAAGGATAAGGGTAAGCGGAAGCTGGATGATGGATATGACGGATAGAGAAGGCAAAGGAACGACCGAGAGTCGAAGTTCTCCTTCTATTTGAATTTAATGGAAAACTTAGAACAGATTTATCTGGACACTAGAGGAAACTCCCTTATCGAAAAATAGCAAGGAGGGATCCTACGGAGCAGGAGCTCAGGTCCGGAAAATACTGCCTATTCTATGAATTGGATGGGCATACCATGGATGAGTGTAGGCACTTAAAGAATATTAGGCTGCTGTTGTACGTAAGGAATCGAACAACGACGGTAGAACAGGAGCGGCCACCGTCCGCATCAAATAAAAATGACCTTGGATCGAGGTCACAGATTGTTATCTCTTGATTGGGATGACACGAACTAAAATAATAAACTCCACAATGAAACTGCTGAGTTACTTACACATGTACGAGACCGAGGACAGACCCCAAGCATGCTCTAAGATGATGATAAGTCATCACGCCCAGAGAGGCAATGTTTGGTTTCCTTTATTTTCTAGTTTTCTAGCTATAAGGACTCAAATTTAATAATTTACTTCGAATTTGCATTAATGCGATAAATAAAACAGATCGCGGTTGTCCTGGCCGGAGAGATAGGGCAATAACCGCAAAGTGCGAGTCACTTCGCCAGAGAGCGACAGGATAGGCTCGTAAATCATGGATTAAGACCTCGACCAGAAAGTCGAGGCCGAAGAAAGTAAGTTAGTACAGAATTGTTCGCTTTATGTCCCTGACCGAAGAGCCAAGGACCAGAGTGCAAGAAGTGAGTCACTTCGTCGGAGAGCGACATGATCGACTCACTAATCGTTGTTCCCCCTTTCACTGGAGAGTGACTGGATGGGGTTCAATAAGGGTCCGAAGAAACCATGATTATCCTAGGAAGGCCATGACATCGCTTTATGTTTAGGGACACTAAACCGGAGTGCATGAAGTAAAGGCGCTTCATCGGAGAGTGACATGATCAGCTTACTTGTCGTTGCTCCCCCTTCACTGAATAGTGACAAGGTGAGGTTCAACAAGAGCTCGAAGAGGCTGTGAATGGTCCAGGAGAATCAAGACATCGCTATATGCCCCCAAAAGGGCCAGAGTTCGGGGTAGGTCGCTTCACTGGAGAGCGACATGATCAGCTTACTCGTCGTTAAGTTTGGATTGAACTTGGCAAGGATTCAGAGAGACCATTGATCGGTCCGGAGAGACCATGAACTCGGATAACAATTTGGAGAGATCGTAGATTGGCTTACCGACTTCCAGGATTTCAAATGATTATGGATTTCGATATCGACCTAGAGATGTCGAGGATTTGGATAACGATCCGAAGAGATCGGGGCTTTGGCTTTGACTAAGGATTTAGAATGATTACGAAATTGATTATCGACTCGGAATAGTCGCGTTGACATAAAAAAACACACGTATCAATAAGCATTTCTAAAAGGGTGCATCTATTAACACACACCTAATTGCTTTTTCCATCCCCTTTTTAATATTAAAATTTTAATTATGTTTTTATACTCGGTTAATTAATTAGATATTTGTTCCATCTACCACCTTTTGTTGGTTGAAAATTTGAAGGAGAGATTGAAAATTTCATAGAGAAGAAAAACGACAATTCAACTACAAACTTTTATTTAACACCGCCTACTCTTTTCTCTCTTCACCTTTGCTCGACTACTGCTTTTAGGGTTTTGATCGAACAAATTAAAAAAGAATGAAAATCAAATCCTAATCACTAACTGACGAAAAAACTACAAATTTACCATACTGCTGCAGGGATCTCTTCTTCACCCGTTTGCCTCTTTCAATTGATAGGCTCTGTAAAACAAAAAAAAAACAGTAGAAAAAAAAACATAAGAAGAAAGTAAAGTATGAAGAATGAGATGTGATTTTGGAATAAACGGAATGACTGAAGGAAAAAACCTGATGAGTGTTTTTTTTAATTACCGGAATGGAAAAAACAAATATAAGGGTGTTATATCCTTTCCAAAAATTAAATTCCCGAGCCGTTCCAAGAGTGGAACTCAAAACTTCAAAGTGAAAGCAGTCACAAGAACGCATCAGACTGGCGAGAAGCACACCGCAAAGAACTAGCAGTAGGTAGCAATCTGCGTCCTCATTTTGATGCTCATCCAAACGGTTCGCACACAAATATCCAACGCTCGGAATTAGCCATTCGCGTGGACTTTCTAACAATCAAAGCCGTTGATTTGATAATGGCTAAATCTAACGTTTCACAAAATACCGCGCTAAAACCACCAAATAAACCCACCTGCTTATAAATATACCTCTTCGTATCTACTTTCTTCATCAAGCTTTCGAAGCATAAAATTACCCCAAAATTAAAACCCTAACTTTTCCCTTTTAGCGCAATGGCACGTACAAAGCAAACCGCTAGAAAATCAACCGGAGGCAAGGCCCCAAGAAAGCAACTTGCAACAAAAGCTGCTCGCAAATCTGCTCCAGCCACTGGCGGCGTGAAGAAGCCCCATAGATTCAGGCCAGGAACCGTTGCCCTTCGTGAGATCCGTAAGTACCAGAAAAGCACCGAACTTTTGATAAGGAAGCTTCCTTTCCAGAGACTGGTTCGTGAAATCGCTCAAGATTTCAAGACCAATCTGAGATTTCAGAGCTCCGCTGTTTCTGCTCTGCAAGAAGCTGCTGAGGCGTACCTCGTTGGTTTGTTTGAGGATACTAATCTGTGTGCAATTCATGCTAAGAGAGTTACAATTATGCCTAAGGATATTCAGCTTGCTAGGAGGATCAGAGGTGAAAGGGTGTAATTTGATCTTCAATTCGAAATTGCATATTAGTTTTATCTTCCTTATGCATATGTAGCACCAGTAATTTCTGTTATGATGAAGTTTATGAATGAAATGAAATGTCTTCCTTTGTTACTAGCATGGAACCAGTATTTTATGCCATTTGCAAATAATTTATAGAGCATGAGTTTTACCGAGGCAGCTCAATAGGGAACTTAACCCTTCCCTTTTTGGGCGATGAGTAACGCTTCTACTGGTTGTGTAGAAATTCCTTGTTTCAGTTTTTTGCTGTTGTAGACGAAAAATATTTGTTCTTCTGTTTAGTCGTTGGTTGGGTTTTGTTCACTAAATTTATTGCTGTTGTAAATGTGGAATATGATAGTTGTGTAAGGATGTGGACTGAAATATGAATCCGTGCATTTTGATAGTACTACGAGTTTGCTATATAAGATCCAAGAGGAAAGGAAGAGAAGATATAGAAATAGAGTAAATTTGAGGGAGACTGAATGAAGTGAAATGTTAATAAGAGATCTCATAGGTTAAATTATCCCCGTTTCAGCAACAGGACCCTTTATTTAACACATTTAATTTTTAGGACCTACTTTAAAAATATAAGAAATTTAGGTCCTTGTTAGTAGAAATTTACTGAAACAGCCTTTTATTCCAATTAAGCACAAAAATAAATCGTGGAAGAAAAATTTAATCTATTTTAGATATTTTCTTAAGTATGTACTTGAATACTATCCTTACAAATCATATTGCTAAATAGGGTTGTACAAAGTATGGGTTGGGTCGGGTTTGACCAAATACTTTATCCGACCCGTATAGGTATGGGTTAAAGGTAATTCAACCCGTATCCGATCCTATATGAGGTTGGATATGTGTTGGTGTTGGGTAAATTTCTCACCCAGAAGATCTCAAGACCATGGAAAACTAAAGTTCATTCGGCATCCTCACCACATCCGAACCAGCCACCACCGAACGAGAGACACTCGCCTCCTACCGAACCACACTTCCCACCGAACCAAGCTTCCTACCGAACCACACTTCCCACCGAACCAAGCTTCCTACCGAACCACACTTCCCACCGAACCAAGCTTCCTACCGAACCACACTTCCCACCGAACCAAGCTTCCTACCGGACCACACTTCCCACCGAACCAAGCTTCCTACCGAACCACACTTCCCACCGAACCAAGCTTCCTACCGAACCACACTTCCCACCGAACCAAGCTTCCTACCGAACCACACTTCCCACCGAACCAAGCTTCCTACCGGACCACATTTCCCACCGAACCAAGACGATGCAGAGCCAGATTTGCCAGGCCAGATTGTATCAGCCCGGGCCCATCAGCAGCTGTATACATCCAAGACCCCTACCTCCAGCCTCACTCTATAAATAGAGGGGCAGGGGTACAACAATGGGGGACAAGTTTGAGAGCTCAAGCACGGTAGGAACTTTCAAACAAACAACTTTCTTTTACTAGTATCAAAGTTTTGTACTTGTAATCTAAAGAGGAAAAGAGAAATAACATATAAAGTGGACGTAGGCACATTCAGGCTGAACCACTATAAGTCTGTGTGTCTTTTTACAGTTTAGCCCCTGCTTTTCATATATTTGCATAAATCACTCAAATTACTAAGAACAACGTAAGATCTACTAAATCATACAACTTTGAGGTGTTTGTCCATTTTTTGTGCAAACATTTTTGGTGCTTTCACTGAGAACTAGAAGCTCGAAGCTTCAGCTTCATCTACTTAACAAGTTTTCCTAACAGCATCGTCCGCCACTTGGAAAACATGCCTCCCAAATAGAGAAAAGATGTTAACAAAGGAAAAAACATCGCATCCAGCAGTCTTCCAGATCCAGCTGTCACGAATCAAGTAAATCGTCCTCCTCCAGCAACGGTAACAAATGAAGGACAGGCTAACCCAACCACTCCTGCCACAGAACAGCCTGCAGCAATTACTAGGGCAGATTTGGACAGAGTTGTTGTTGAAGTAACTAACCGCTTCACGTCCCAGCAGGAAGCCTTGGTGGACAATCTCATGTCACGCTTGAGGGACGCTGAAGAATCCAACCGCAACACTGAATCATGGGGAGAGTCCCAGTCTGGAGGATCTCAGAGACAGCAAAGATCTTCCTTCTTCGAAGGAGCTAACGGCAGAAGTAGCCGTGGTAGGAGCCGAGACCGAGCACAGCCCGAAGTTAGGCCTAAGGAAACGTTTGGTACCGAACCCAACGGGGAAGGTACCGGGCGAAGGTCAACTGTAGCTGAGCCTGTCATGCTGCCTAACCACAGAAACACCAGTGAACGGGGCCGAGCTAGGGTTCAGCCCGAAGTTGGACCCGAGGAAGTGCTTAGATCAGAACCCAACAGGGGGAGATCAAGGCAAGGGCCAACTGTAGCTGACCCAAGCGTGCTCCCAGAAGATCAAAGGCAGCCACTGGAAAATATGAGGAATGATAGACGATACCATCCCTACAGGTCGTCCGGACGGAATCAATCCCACAGAACAGAACCAAACTCATTTCTATCTGCTCCAAGTTCTGATGAAAGGATGGCACGCTTATTCAGAGAGTGTGTCCAACGGGAGCAAAGAGATCGAGGGATAGGCGCTAGGGTAACCAGCCCTTTCGCCCGCAATATCGAAACTGCTATCACCCCCCGAGAATGGAAGATGCCGACAATGGAACCCTACAAAGGAACCTCCGATCCCGTTGTACACTTACAGAGGTACACGCAGCATATGCTCATGAGTGGAGCAACAGAGGGAGTACTGTGCAAATGCTTTCTGCTCTTCTTAGCAGATCTTGCTACCTCCTGGTTCTGTCATCTACCCCAAGGATCCATCAGCTCATGGGAAATGTTGAAAGAAAAATTTATCAGTCAGTTCCGCATTCATGTGGAGCAACCTAAGGACGCTTATTCCTTATCCAGCGTCAAACAGAAACCTGGAGAAAAGCTGCAGCAATACCTAACCAGATTCAACGCCGCAGCAGCCGCAGTTCAAGATGCCGATGAGAAGCTTATCCTAATGGCCCTCTGCAGTGGTGTGCATCCGGACACTAAATTTGCTAGAAGATTGACAAAAGAAAAACCGGCTACTGTACCCGATTTCTTCCATGAAGCCGGAAAATACATGAGGCTTGAGGATGCTGCCGTGGAGGGGCAGTCCGGACAGCAAAATAAGACGACCCATGGCAATGCCCCTGCTGTGGCAAGGGACGTTCGAAGAAATGATTCCAGAGACAATGCTGGGGGCAAGAAGGTAGAAAAGCACCTATATCGGCCAGGACCAAGATTCGACACTTACACCCCTTTGAACGAGACCGTCGAAAATATCTTCCTTGCCACCCAAGGCGAAGTTAGATACAAACGCACACCATACAAGAAGGAATCAGATAACGCACAGAAGTCTGGAAAATTCTGCCGCTTCCACGAATCTCACGGACATGATACCAACGAATGCCATCATCTTCGAGATCTGATTGAGGAACACATCAGAAGGAAGAAACTGGAACGTTATGTAAAAAGTCAAGACAGGACTCCAGCTCCTGCCAATGAAAACCCAAGGCTACCCTCACCAGGGGCCGACAGAGGAAACCGCAACGCTAGCAGCTCTAGTCAAGAGAAGATAGTGGTCCATACCATCTTAGGAGGTCCGCACATCGCAGACAGAAGTTGGAGAGAGATGGAAAGATATGGGAAATAGCTTAGAGACAATAAAGACTGTGTCAATACGGTTATGGAAGAGCGCCACCCAAAGCGGAAAGAAAATGATGACATCACATTCAGTAAACGTGACCTAGAAGGAAGACAGTACCCTCACGTGGATCCTATGGTTATCTCTGCCCGACTCGGTCCCGCCGAAGTTTACCGAATCCTGGTAGACACTGGAAGCTCTGTAAATATCCTGTTCAAACACGCATTCGACAAAATGAAGCTATCAATGAAGGATGTATCTCCCTACGATAAACCACTACACGGTTTCACTGGAGATGCGAAGATGCCCCTCGGGCAGCTGGACCTCTTTGTTGAGATTGGAAGCCATCCCCGCTCCGTTGTAAGGAAACAGACGTTTGTGCTAATAGAAAACCATTCGGCCTACAACGCCTTCTTAGGAAGACCAGCCTTGTCTGACTTCCAGATTGTCCTAGCCCCATGGTGCCTGAAAATGAAATTTCCAACAGACAATGGAGTAGGGGAAGTGGAGGGAGACCAGGATATTGCACGAGACTGCTATGTAACCGAACTTCGCAACAACCACAGGAAAGATAAAGGGAAAGGTGTAGAGATTGCCCTCTGCACAAAAAGCCTTGAAGCATAGCAACTAAAGAAAGCCCCTCCTCTTCAATACACCAGCGACCCTTTCAATGAATTAGACCCTAGGGACAAAGAGGAGGAGGCCACCGCCGGGCCCGCAGAGGCTATGGAGTTTATATCTGTAGACAAGCACGACTCAAGTAGACTACTGAAAATTGGGTCCCAGCTAAAAGCTGAATTGAAGGAACAACTCATTGATTTTCTCCGCCACAACTTGGATGTATTCGCTTGGTCACACGCTGACATGACCGGAATCTCCCCCGACATAGCATGCCACGTATTAAACATTGATCCTACCAAGGCGCCTATAAAACAAAAAAAGAGAAGTATAGGGGCAGAGCGATCAGCAGCCCTCGATGAAGAAGTAAAGAATCTACTCGCCAATGACTTCATACGAGAAGCTGTTTACCCAGAATGGATCGCCAACCCGGTACTAGTAAAGAAGGCTAATGGGAAGTGGCGGACCTGCATTGACTTCTCCAACCTAAACGACGCCTGCCCAAAGGATTGCTTCCCGCTTCCCAGAATCGACCAACTTGTAGACAGCACAGCCGGGCACAAGCTCCTATCTTTTATGGATGCATACTCAGGATATAACCAAATTCCTATGCATGCTCCCGACCAAGACCACACTAGTTTCATCACCGACCGGGGTTTATACTGCTACAAAGTGATGCCCTTCGGACTTAAAAATGCAGGAGCCACCTACCAACGCCTCGTCAACAAGATGTTTGCAGGGCTAATAGAACAAACTATGGAAGTATATGTGGACGACATGCTGGTGAAATCACGGAAAGCCAAAGATCACGTAAGCCACCTAGGTGAAATGTTCCAGGTACTTCGACAGTATGGAATGAAGTTGAATCCACTAAAGTGCTCCTTCGGAGTGTCGTCGGGAAAATTCTTAGGGTTCATCGTCCATGCCCGAGGGATTGAAGCAAACCCTGAACAAGTCCGAGCATTAAGGGACATCAAGATACCTTCCACCCGAAAGGAAATGCAAAGCCTAAATGGAAAAGTGGCCACCCTAAGCCGGTTCATCTCCAAGGCAACGGACAAGTGCGTCCCCTTTTTCGAAGCTCTAAAGAAAGATAAAGGAAAGTTCGAATGGACGGACGAATGCTTAACCGCTTTCCTTAACCTAATCGAACACCTCCAGAAACCACCGGTACTCTTGACCCCAAGCGAAGGCGAAGAATTATACCTATACCTTGTTGTGTCATCTCACGCTTTAAGCGCTGCCTTGGTAAGGGAAGACAACCGCACGCAACGACCAGTTTACTTCGTCAGTAAAAGGTTTACTGGGGCAGAAGTCAGATATCCTAAACTTGAAAAGTTAGCATACTGTTTACTAATCACTTCACGAAAACTACGTCACTACTTCCAATCCCATTCCATCAAAGTTCTGACCGATCAACCACTGAGGCAGGTACTCCATCGTCCCGACACTTCCGGGCGACTACTTAAATGGTGTATTGAGCTGAGTCAATACGATATCACCTATCACCCTCGCACCGCCATCAAGGGACAAGCCATGGCTGATTTCATTGCAGAGTTCACTACCAACGAGGATAAGGAGCAACTGGAAAAAACAGAAGATATCAAGTGGAATCTCTTTGTGGACGGTGCATCTAACGAACAAGGCTCGGGGGCAGGTGTGGTAATAATCACTCCCAGGGGAAATAAACTGCACTATGCTATAAGGTTGGAGTTCGCTGCCACCAACAACGATGCAGAATATGAAGCAGTGATAGCTGGACTAGAAATTGCCATAGAAATCGGAGCCAATTCTTTGTGTCTTCACAGCGATTCTCAACTTATCGTTAATCAAATACTAGGAGAATTCCAAGCTCGAGAGGAACGACTCATAGCGTATCTAAAGAAGACTAAGTTGCTTCTCAGCCGATTGGATCAGTACTTAGTCAAACACATCCCTCGGGAAGAGAACCAAGAGGCCGACGAATTGGCAAAGCAAGCGAGTATGAGAGACATCGCCATCTTCGGGGCAGTAACCATCTCAAAGCAGACGGTCCCAAGTTTTGAGCAAGTGAATCTGATAGCTGCAGCCGAAGAAGCAACTTGGATGACTCCCATCCGAAACTACCTACAAAGTGGCACACTACCCGACGGGCGTAATGAAGTCAAGAAAATCTTGAGGAAAGCGTCCCGCTATACAATACAAGAAGACATCCTCTATCGGCGCGGTTTCTCTAACCCATTATTAAGGTGTGTCGCCGGAAGGGAAGCCAAGGAAATCTTATCCAACATCCATCAGGGAAGCTGTGGAGATCACACCGGGGGGCAAACATTAGCAAAAAAGATACTCCGATACGGATATTTCTGGCCCACCTTAAGCAAGGACGCCTTAGATTTCGTCAAGAGATGTGACAGATGCCAAAAATTTGCTAAGATTCCACGGCTACCAACAACTGAGATTACTCAAATGACCAGCCCTTGGCCCTTCGCAATGTGGGGAATTGACTTAATCAGCGAGCTGCCGATGGGCCGAGGCGGGGCCAAATATGCTATAGTGGCAGTTGATTATTTCACCAAATGGGTGGAAGCAGAACCTCTGAATAAAGTATCTTCAGCAAAAGTTATTAACTTCTTGATCAAAAATGTTCTGTGCAGGTATGGAGTCCCACTCAAAATCATATCAGACAATGGACTTCAGTTTGACAGCGAGGAATTCGCCAACTGGTGCCGAGAACACGGAATTCATAAAAGCTTCTCATCCGTAGCGTATCCCCAGGCAAACGGACAAGTCGAAGCAGTCAACAAAATTCTGAAAACTCTGATAAAAAAGAAGCTCGAAAAATCAAAAGGCGCTTGGGTGGACGAACTCCCTACAGCACTGTGGGCTTACCGCACATCTTTCTGAACATCAACAGGGCATACTCCTTTCTCTTTGGCATATGGATCGGAGGCTATGCTCCCAGTTGAAACCATCGTGCCTTCCCACCGTAGGATCCACTATAACCCAGAAGAGAATGAAGAACTCCTCCACATGTCTTTGGATCTAGTTGAGGAGAGAAGGAATGATGCAGTCCTTAAAGCGGCGGCCCACAAGCAGAAAGTGGCAGCACAATACAACTCCAAAGTCAAGCATCGTACCTTACAAGAGGGGGATCTTGTCCTCAAGCGAATCTTCCCTCGCCCCGGAGCACTAGACCCGATCTGGGATGGACCATATGTAATTCATAAAGATCTCCACAATGGAGCCTATGTTTTGTCAACAGTGGACGGAGAGGTGTTCCAGAGGGCATGGAACATCCAACACCTCCGTCGATACTTTTCTTAACTTGTATTGCCCATATGAAGTGAATTAACAAAGAGAATCAGTGGACGTAGGCCTTTTCGTGCCGAACCACTTTAAAAAACCTTGTCTCTTTTTTAACTTGTTCCTTTATATCTTGGCTACTTGTTAACTTTATCCTTTTCTTTTGAACGAAATCCTACGCGTATAGCATCTCCACTCAAAGCACCTCACGACGCGACTTCACCTGGGCAAATCCCAATAGGTACTATGCGAATCTATGCCCTCGCCTATGAGACACTTTTGCCCCAGCATCCCTCTGCTGCGGGTTAACTCATTGCTCGCAACGGCCCTTAAAGCCAACTGTAATGAGCCGATTATAAGCCACCGAGAAGGCCGACTATAGCCGAGGCAGCTCATTACGGCGTTAGGCTCGCCGGCAACTGTGAACCGACTATAAGCCCCAACATAAGGTGTGGCCAGCCAGGGGCAGTTCACAGTTGACGATCGGCACCCACGCTAGCCGGCCACAGTAAATCGAATAATACCCACGATTACGGGCCATAATGGCCCGGGTAGTTACTGTGCGCGATCTCGGCTCCGATGTGTCTTAAGTACGGCTGTGGTAAAAAAGAATTAACTCCCCGAGGAGGCGTAAGATGGGTGACAAATGTCTCCAAGACCCACAGCTAGGGAAAGTGACTACAAAACCCGTTTGCCACGAACTTAAGCACATCGAAGGCCTTCCGTGATTGGAAGTTTTACTATTTCACATATTTCAATTTTACTTAAAAAACTTTCCTCCTATCCTCTATAACAATCCATAAAGTACAGGGTACGGAGTAGAAGACACTCGCCAATGGATGCGTGGATCCACAATCAGATGGCAGGGCATTCAACTACTTTCCATGCTCCGTCATACAAGATATTCGAAACTGCCATCTACAAACAGAACATGAAAGGCGGTATTTTCTTCCTTTATGTACAAATGCATGACTATAATTTGTTCACACCACACACTAATATTACAAGTCAGGAAATTATGTTTTAAAACCAGAACCTGACATCAAACACAACTCAATTGCAAGAATACGCATAGCTATATTTCTCATACAACATGTCGAAAAAGCAACAAACATTCAAGAAAATCAGCCCAAGTTAAAGAATTACACGTCAAAAATAAGACTATTTATTACAAGTGGCAAAATATTATAACCCAAAGGCTACTTTACTATTTTTCGACTAACATATACAACCCTGTCAAACCCACAAAAAGAGTTTTTTCAGATATAATCAAGGGGCCGACTGCAGTGGAGCTTTATCCTTGTCCTGTTGACCCCCTGTCCAGTCAGAGAAGGGACTCATTAGCAATAAGCAACCAAGTTGATGGAGAAACTAAAAAGAGAGACTTACCAGCGCCTACTTCCTAACTATCCTGATCGTCATCCTCTACCTGCACGCCTACCTCCTCAGCGGCAAGCAACCGCATACCTTCCTTCACCGCCACCTTCTCCTCCTTGGAAAACTGGGCAGTGACAGCATCCATGCTGAAGGCCACGCCACCATCTTTATCCGCATCGGCCTTGGCCTCCTCCAGAGCCCGAAGATAGATCTTAGCCATGATCCTGGGATAAACATCCATCCAGGATAGGTTGCCCTGCTTCCAGGTTCGGAAGTACATGTCCTGGAGCATTTCGTCCATCATCCCCTCGTTCTCCTCAAACTCCCTCATCCGGGCCTCGGAAGCCAACAACCTCCCAACGGCAGCATCTCTCTCCGATCGGTATCTCGAGCAGTCGGCTAGAAGGGATCCCCGCATTGCCTCCATCTCCTCCCTCAACTTAGCTTGAGCAAGCTCTGCAGCCTCAAGTTTCCCGGACAATTCCTCCACCTGCTCGAGATCCGCTTTCCGAACCTCGTCCACCGTGGCAATAGCCATGTCAATCCGCTCTTTGCAAGTAGCTTCCATTTTCCGCAATTCGGCCCGACTGGCCTCTTCCATGTTTTTCCTTAATCGTCCAGTAGCAGCCTCATGCTGAGAAATCTGAATAGCCTGATCCGCAAGCTGTTTGGCCTGATCCGAAACCACCAATCGAAGTCGGATATTGGCGCTCCCAATCTCCTCTCCGGCCTTAACCAGCCGGGCATGATGCCCCATCAGCTTCTTGGTCTCCTCCGCCACCCGATCAATATTAGCCTTGGCCTCGTCTCCCATAGTGACTATACGAGTTGTGAGTAAATCGAGATCTAAGGACTTAGCTTCATCAAGTACTCGTACCATGGGGTTACGGGGGAGAAGGTGTTCACCAGTGACTTCGTCAAAAGTAATATCATGAGAGCTTGGATCCAGATCAGGATGACCCGCAAATGGATTACGAGCCAAGTCAGGACGGTCGATATGAATAACAGAAGGGTTTCCGGACGGGTGCGGAGAAGGTGCAAACTCGCTACCCTCCTCAGTGATATCATGAAGAGGCTGAGCCGGAAGCTGAGGACCGGGCAAAGGTTCGGATAAAGGAGTCGGAGCGTTGGGTCGAGGGCTTCGGCTTAGCAGAAGTTTTGGAAAGCTTATATTGCTCAAGCCTGTGTCGAAGATCTGAGGCCTTGGACGTCTTGCCTGCTCCTGATATAAAGAACAAGTGTCACAAACTTACATCACTATATGATTCGAGAAACGCGGTAAATCACAAGTTAAAAAGGAAAAAGAAACACAGCTGTGGTTGTACAAACCCTGGGGAGGAGTAGGATACTGCAATAAGTCCTGGATTTCATTCCAGGACGGGAGCGGGTCATAAAATATTCCTAAGTCCCTATCATTAATGAAGCATGCAGGAGTCAAGAGTTCACCTTGAGTCGTCGGAGCCGCCTTGGCTGGAATGGTCTGAGAAGACTCGCTTGCACCGGTCCCGGCCTTGTCCACTTTCCCGGTTTTCTCTACCAAAGCCGGATTTTCGTCCAGCCCCTCGAAAGCCTGGTGGAACACATCATCCGTCCACTCCTGAATCTCGCCCGCTTGCCCAGGAAGCAAGGCCCCGATGCCATCACCACCTTTATCACCTTCCCGACCATCTCCACCCTCACCTCTTTCCTCCTCTATATCTTCCTCCTCCTGGGTAAGTGGATAGTTGCTGGGGGAGGGACCATCCGACTTCTTGAGTTTCTTACCACCGACGGCTGGAGGTTTCGTGAAAGGTTTCCGCTTGCTACTCTCTACCGTAACACCTTCCTTGGTCTAAGCAGCCGCCCTCTCCTCCGCCGTTTCCCTCATCTTAACTACTGACTGCTGTGGGAGGATTAAGTTGTACTCCAGAAGGATCGCATTTCTGATCAGGAAGGCAGATGATCTATATTTCCCAAGAATAGCTTCTATCTCGGCCGCCGTCTGAACCAGGCGGTCAGTCTCCACAACCGCAAAGCCACCTGTCGCTAGCAAAAATGAGAGAGTATGAGAAGAAGCATCGCAACCCGAATAGAAATTATAAGCGAAAACTCAACTTACATCCAGAGGTGAAACGCCTAAAAGAAACTGAGTCGTCCTTGACGAAAAACCACTCCTTCTTGAACATGCTGAATTTGGAGTACAGATCCAAAACCGGCTTGAAGGTCACAGCCGACTCCAAGCTAATGTATGGGGACCCTTTCTTATAGCCCCTCAGATTATATAGATACCGGATCTCCCGATTGGAAGGAGCGCGACCATACTTCCTCTGGAAGATGACGAAGAGGCTCACCAGTATAGCGTAAGAGTTGGGTTGAAGTTGGAATGGGGCCACCTTTAGATATGTGAGGAAGCTGGCTATCCAAGCGTTGAGAGGAGGAATGGCACCACACATGCAGTGGTATCTACTGTAGGCGAAGTACCCTTCAGGGGGATCATACGGCATAACTTCTCTCCCTGGCAACAGCAAATGCGCCCTATCAATTCCGAAAGACCGGGAAATGACGTCGAGCTGCTCCTCCTTAAGGGAGCTAGGAAAGCAATCGGGCGGGGAGTTCAGAAGTTCCTGAGGGCCGTACCCGTCCACTAATGATCTCGGGATTGGACCGTGACGTTCGGGATTCGGCTGAGCTGGGGGCACGGCGGAGGAACTTCCTTCACCCCCAGATTTCTTCTTGTCCGATCGAGTCTCTGCTTTGCGAGACATTATCTGCAACACCAGAAAAATATGCTGTTAGAACAAAGGATGCAAACAAATAAACATCAGTAGCCCATTCGGTAATATGTAGTATAAGCTTTCATTCGGTGGTAAAGCAACTCACATGATTCGACTACAAGTGATTCGGCTACAAGCGATTCGGCTACAAGCGATTCGGCTACAAGTGATTCGGCTACAAGCGATTCGGCTATAAGTGATTCGGCGCACGTTGATTCGGCTGCAAGTGATTCGGTTACAATGATTCGGCGCACGTTGATTCGGCTGCAAGTGATTCGGTTACAATGATTCGGCGCACGTTGATTCGGCTGCAAGTGATTCGGTTACGATGATTCGGCGCACGTTGATTCGGCTGCAAGTGATTCGGTTACAATGATTCGGCGCACGTTGATTCGGCTGCAATTGATTCGGCTAACAAGCAATATTCGATGATGAAATGCAATGGCCTAAGCCTCCCATTTATAGGAGGAGGTTGAATCATCGAACCACATGGTTCGTTTCTGGAGCCGGATGAGATTGCTCAAACTCAAACAAAGCAGGACATGCGCGCGCGCACATCGTACTTTGGGGGGCAAATGTTGGGTAAATTTCTCACCCAGAAGATCTCAAGACCATGGAAAACTAAAGTTCATTCGGCATCCTCACCACATCCGAACCAGCCACCACCGAACGAGAGACACTCGCCTCCTACCGAACCACACTTCCCATCGAACCAAGCTTCCTACCGAACCACACTTCCCACCGAACCAAGCTTCCTACCGAACCACACTTCCCACCGAACCAAGCTTCCTACCGAACCACACTTCCCACCGAACCAAGCTTCCTACCGGACCACACTTCCCACCGAACCAAGCTTCCTACCGAACCACACTTCCCACCGAACCAAGCTTCCTACCGAACCACACTTCCCACCGAACCACACTTCCCACCGAACCAAGCTTCCTACCGGACCACATTTCCCACCGAACCAAGACGATGCAGAACCAGATTTGCCAGGCCAGATTGTATCAGCCCGGGCCCATCAGCAGCTGTATACATCCAAGACCCCTACCTCCAACCTCACTCTATAAATAGAGGGGCAGGGGTACAACAATGGGGGACAAGTTTGAGAGCTCAAGCACGGAAGGAACTTTCAAACAAACAACTTTCTTTTACTGGTATCAAAGTTTTGTACTTGTAATCTAAAGAGGAAAAGAGAAATAACATATAAAGTGGACGTAGGCACATTCAGGCTGAACCACTATAAGTCTGCGTGTCTTTTTACAGTTTAGCCCCTGCTTTTCATATATTTGCATAAATCACTCAAATTACTAAGAACAACGTAAGATCTACTAAATCATACAACTTTGAGGTGTTTGTCCATTTTTTGTGCAAACAGTTGGGTTGAAGTATAGGTTGGGTCGGGTTTAGTAGGGTTGGGTTACATGAATCTAATACAAAAATAAGAATATAAAGAGAAAATTAAAATATAATATTAAAATATTCAGCTTAAAATATCAAATTTTAGCTAGCATAAATTAAATATAACTGATTCACTAAAACACATTTATTAGGATTTCATTATAAAATACATCATACAAAATGAATTCACTACATATTAGAGTAAGAATTTCATTTCAAAATACATTAAAATGCTCTTCGAAATCTCTTCATCAATCCTATGTATTTTGGACCGACGTCAAATATGTTTTTTTGGTATATTTATTCGAGAATACATAAATTTTATTCTAGATTTTGACTGTTCTAATTTTACATGGGCTGATATTAAATTAGTTTATTATATAAGGTTGGGTTGGGTTAAAATATGGTTGGGTTGAACAAAATATTTCACTCGACCCGTATATAGTATGGGTTACAAATTGTAACCCAGATCCGACCCGAATTATGATGGGTTGGGTCGGGTTGGTAGGTTGGGTCGGGTTGAGTATGGGTTGTGTGCACCCCTATTGCTAAATATCCCTATCACCAGGGACGTAACTACAACCCACATGGGATGGGAAATTGTTCAGTCCAACAAAAATAAAACTTACCCAGAGCCTGTTTCTCCTCTCTAATCTCATTTCCTCCATCACATAGCTGCCGTCATCAATTCAAATGGAAACTCTAGGCTCATCGCACCTAAAGTCAACTTCTCTAATCAAATGCTCCTCCAATCGGCTACCATAATAATTGATTGCACGTCTCCAATTAGTTTATTGTGCAACCCTAAACCTAATTGACTGCTGCCTGCCGCTGTTTGCATTAGCCGTTAGCCTGTTAGCAAGTTGATTCTATTTATTATTGTTTGAAACTTTTTATTTTTAATCTTGGGTTTGCTTGCGTTTTCTACTATAGTGCTATTAGTTATTTAGTTTGCTGCTATTAGCCTATTAGTTTGTTAATACATTCAGACATCAGACATGTTTGCTTCATAGCTTGCGTTTGCTACAAGTGCTATAAGTTTAATGCTTGCATTTTTTAACTTGAATATTTTAATTTTTATCGTGTTTAATTTAGATCGATGAATAAGTTATTAATCAATTTTATTTATTATGGTTTGAAGCTATGTCTAAAAGACCAATAGAAAATTTATTCACATTCTATACAAAAAGTCTAATGTTAGTGGAACATCATCTTAAACTCCTCATTTGAATTTGAAGTTAGATAACTTGAATCAAACAAATGAAGTGTTTAGTAGAATCATTTGAATTTGAAGTTAGATAACTTGAATCAAACAAATGAAGTGCATAGCTCTACTAAAATTCAAAAAATTGAGGCATTATGAAGCATGATCCAAGATTATATCAAGCTATATGGATGTATAATCATAAAGAACAAGATACAATTCATCGTTATATCATAATGGGTCCGTGTCAACCTGATTTGAAAGAAAAATTCAAAAGGAATGAAGATGGGCGACACATGCAATTTGAATGGTTTAAAAATCGCAATTGGCTTGAATATTCTGAAACAACTGAAAAGCTTGTTGTTTTCCTTGTTTTCTCTTTGACAAAAATATTTCTCAACACCACAAACAAGATACATGGATTTCTAGTGGATTTAATAATTAGAAAACAATTGGCGGAAAAGGTTGTTGTTTCAAAAAACACGAAGGAGCTCAAAATTCACTACATTCAAATAATGTACTTTTATTGGATTGCTTGAATAATCCTTCAAAAAGTGTTGAGAAGCAATAGATTTTACAATCCAAAATTGAAATAAAGAAAAATCAATTACGAATCATCACTTCAGTGAAGACTATCTTATGCTTAGCATGTCAAGGTTGTGCACTTAGAGGGAATGATGAATCAATTGATTAATTTAATCATGAGAATTTTCTTGAATTAATTAAGTATTCTACTTCACTTTCACCAGAAGTTGAAGAAATGACATTACAAAATGCTCCTGGAAATGGCTCTTACATTTCACCAAACACTACGCCATAGACGGCCTACTGCAACGAAATTACATGGTGTTGCTAGCTATAATGTAACGATAGGTATGCTGATTTTTATCTATTACAACACTCGCTTCAAGGTGTTAGCATAGGTATCAACAAGATGTTGCAGTAGCTATAGATGTATTCAAATTAAAAAATTAATAAAATTAGCAATCCGCGTGAATATGATCCAACGGTCTACATTTAATCCGATTGTTAAACTGGATCACCTTGCTCCAAATTTTCGTTTTCCCGCTTTACTTTTCATATCATTTTCGTTCTCACCCCTAATTTCCAAATCCCTAATTTCTAAATCATATTTTCGTTTCTTTTTTTTTCTTCCAAAAACAAAATTAACCGTGAAAAAGGCACAAGGCTAGGGATTATAAGGATCCCGTGCGTTGTTTTAGGTGTGGGGAAGTGGGTCATCAAAGATTCTCTTGTTCAGCTGCTTCCATGGCAAATCTCAGATCCAAATACAATATTTTTAGACCCAGATTTGCGAGCATCCAAGAATGCGGTTTCATACTTGCTGCGTTAAAATTCTTAAATTTAATAAACTCTCTTTATGAATCCGAGAAATTGAAGCTTATGGGAGAGCTGCTTGGCTGTTATGAGTACATGCTGAATAGTCTTATTTCTGACGCATTCATGGAGAATGAACAACGTGACATCGGATTTCCCTCCATGGAAGCTAGGCCAGACTTCAATGACAAATGTATTCCCATCAAACAACTTGTTGAAGGGGAATCTATCTTTTCCATTCTTGGAGAAAATTCAAGGACAGTATTTGAAGAAAAACCAGCTAGCGATTGTATGTTGCTTGACCAGACTGTATTGGACTTCAGTTCATCATTTTTAGAAATGCAGAGCTGAAATTGGCCTCAGACGAGTGTAGTTTTAACTTGTTTCTATATAATAGTTTTGATCCTCTGAATGAAGTTGTAGAGAATGATTGTGAGGCGGAGTTTGCAGATATAGTTGAAATAAATGGCACAGGGGTCGTTGAGAGTTTGAACTTCCATAGATCAAAAGAAAGCAGTGCTGGAAAAAAGGCAGGTGGAAGGCTGCCTTTAGCATGTGGTGAAGAGACTGGAGATCCTGTGGTCAAGCTAGCAGCTGCTGTTGGCTCAGGTCGTGGGGCAAAAATGGTTTTAGTAGATAGAAGGTTGTTGTTGCTTGAAATGTAGCAGGGAGGAGTTTGGGTTAAGGCAGTTTGGATTGGTGAAAGGAAGTTGGTGGTGGAATGGTAGGTTGCTGTTATTGTTTTGTGGAAGGAAGGAATGGGTGGTTATGCCAGCGATTGTGATTAGGTGATTAGGCAACATGTTCGATGAAGGGTAATGTATTACTTATTAACACGCAACATGTATAATGAAATGTCAATTTTTATTTATCATGGTTTCAGGTCTTTTACCAAGGCAGAGCTAAAAGCAAGGTTATTTCAGTTTTCACTGAACAATTTGCTAAGAATGATGGCTGGAAAAAGGTCGGATGATTCAGAAGAAGCCGTGAAAGAGTTGCAAAAGTCAATCATCGAGGAGGTGTTCAAATTCGCAGGAGGTGTTCATTTGTGCATCATTTTACGTCGTTTCAAAGAAGGCCCGATCCCCGCCGGGACTGCGGTGCCCCGGACCCCCGCCGGCGCTGCGCCCGGACCCGCTTCTCGGCTCGCCTTCGGCTCGGCACTCGGCTCGTCATATATTTGTCAGTGTCGGTGTCTATATAAATTGAAACTGCATATGTAATGAGTGAACTGAGTGATGTAGTGAGGAATATCTGTATATGTGAATATCGGTGTTATTTATCATTGAATTGTAAAATAGTGGAGTCAGGAATTTGTACTATTTTAAATGTTGAAATAAAATATTTATTTAAATAAATTACTGTTTGAATATCAAATTCTGTGCAATAGCATTTTATTAAATAAAAAATTATTTCTATTAAAAAATCAAATATGCTCTACATTGTGGGCCCCACAATTTCAGAAAGTTAATATCTATAGCAATATTTTGGAATGTTGGTACAGACACCTATGGATGTTGCCATAGACCCAAATAGGGTTCTATTGCAACAATATTTCTTATGTTGCCTTAGATAGTCAAAATGTTGCCTTTGAGGTCTGCGACAACGCGGCAAAATGCATCACCGAGAAAGTGTTGCCTTTGCCCTTTTTTAGCCTACAGCAACATTTTTTGGCACTTCCTGCATCACTTCTTTGGTGTTGCAGTATGCAATCTATGGCGTAGTGAAAGATTCTAAACGATATTATGGAAATTATTGGTGGTTTAGTGAGAAGAAAAATCTGTGAAGAAATCGGTGAATCTAAATTTTGCATTCTTGTCGATGAGTCACAAGATGAATCAAATATTAAGCAAATTGCAATAGTTATTAGATTTGTTGATGATGAAGGTTGTATACATAAATGGTTCTTTAATGTTGTTGGAGTTGAAGACACCACTGCACAAACTTTGGAAAAAGCAAGCTCAAATGTGCTTGACCGAAATGGCTTGCTTGTTCAAAATATGCAAGGTCAAGGATATGATGGTGCGAGTAACATGAGAGGTGCTTGGGGTGGTCTACAAGCCCTATTTTTAGAAGAATGTCCATACGCATATTATGTGCATTTCTTTGCTCATCGATCACAACTTGCATTAGTTGGGGCTTCCGGTGGACTATATGATATAAAGCTATTCTTTCAAATGCTTAATTGTATCATGAACTTAGTAAGTTCATCCCCCAAACGAAATCAACAACTAAGGGCCGCTAGAAGAAAAGAAGTTGAAAATATGATGTTGAGCGGAACATTACATAAAGGTACAGGTGCAAATCAGAAATCCATTTTACGTCGACCCGGTTCTACTCGATGGAGTTCACATCACTCTTCGGCTTGTAGCTTGCTTAGCTTGTATAAACCTATTTATGAGGTTCTTGAAATTATAAAAAGGAAGGTTTAAATAGAAAAATGCGTGCTGAAACAAATGGTACTTTACTTGCGACGAATACTTTTCATTTTGTCTTCATATTGCATTTGATGGTTGAAGTAATGGGAATTACCCAAGTCCTTTGTCAAGAGTTTCAAAAAAATCTCAAGATATCATGAATGTGATTCATTCACTCTTGATCACAAAGACTCTTCTTTGTAATATGAAAAATGATGATAAATGACAAATGATTTCGAATAGTGTTATGTCCCTTTGTGTTAGCAATTCAGTTGCAAAACCTGATATGAGTTCTCGTTATTTAGAAGGAATTAGACGCTTTTGCCAACAACATGATGAAATAACTATAGAGCACCATTATCGTTATGATATATTGAATGAAAATATTGACACACAAATAATGGAGCTAAATACAAGATTTTTGGATACATCAATTGGCCTTTTAAGTTTGAGCTTGGTTTTGGAGCCAAAAAATAATTTTGGAGCACTAAAAGTTGACGGTGCATGTTTGCTAGCAAAACAATACTACCCTGAAGATTTTAGTGAGCATGATATTAATTTTAGCTAAGACAACAGTTGCAACGTTATCAACAAGATGTACGCCTTGATCCTTACTTTTATAATATTGCCACACTCTCAGGGTTAAATATGGAGTTAGTTAAGACAAAAAGGCTGAAAGATACAAACTTGTTCGTAAATTGATTTGTTTTGTCTTAACTCTTCCCATATCAACTACTACCACTCAAGGAGCATTTTCGACAATGAAGTTGATCAAAACACCAGTGCGCAATAAAATGGATGATAGTTTGATTGAAAATCAAATGATATTATATATTGAAAGAGAAATGGCCAAAAATATTGATGTCGAGGTAATTGTAGATGAATTTGATTTCCATGAAGTTCGTAGAGCACGATTTAAGTAATATATTTAGTAATCTATGTTATTTTGGGTGTGGATGTTTGTAACATTTCTCTTTGTTAATGCAATTAGTTAATCTTGGTTATTTTGATGTGCATGAATGTGATAAATTAAATTATACTAAAGTAGTTTTGTTAAAAAAAATTATTCAATCGCTCAAATAATCCGCCCATTGCGATTCAGATTCCTGATTATGTCCTTGCCTATCATGATTAAAAAAACTGACGTATTGTTTACTAGTTAATTTGCCCTTCTTCCCAATCAGCAAAACTCATGCATATTACAAAAAAGTAAATCTCAAAACTCAAGTAATCTACATTTGTATTAGAAAACCGTCGTATATTTTTATCAGCCGTGTTTCTCATCTTTATACTTCTTACGTCCCAAGCTTGCAAGCAAATGGCACGTAACTTATTTTATTCTAATTGAACAATTTAAAATTTTAGTTTTGGTATGAATTTCATGGCGAGCATGGGATTACAATGTTTTCTTCTGAATAGTGTTTTAATCAATTGAGATGTTTAATCATATTTGTATGTATCATTAATTACAAATAATTATTTTTTTCAATGATATAAGTATCATTAAACGATATGGAATTTAGTATTTGTTATCCCGCCTTTTGGCAAGGCCGTGATACCAAAAAGTTGACTAGAAAACTAAAGACAGTTCGTCGTAAAAGTTCATTATACACTGTTTCACCGTGGATATCGATGAATTTTGTCCGAGCCCGGATCAGGCTACAATTGACAAGACATGACAAGCAAAGCCGTGAAAGCCAACGTTCCAAATTTCAGGTTAATCGGAGTTCGTATGAATGAGATATGATCGATACAAGTTAGAGAAAATACACTGTTCGTATCCATGAAGGGAGGTTGGATTTCGAATCGATCTAGCTCGACTCGATCAGCAGCGTGATGACGATCTGTTCGAATCGATCTGGTTCGAGTCGAACCTTGGTCGTGCTATTCGAATCCATTGGATTTGTGTCGGTCACTGTAGAGATATTCATCGAAGGATTGAGGTGGTGGACTATTCGAATCCATCAGGTTCGTATCCATCAGAATAACATCGCCTCAATCCATTCGAACCCAGTTTTGTATAGTTCAAATCCATCAAGTTCGTATCCCCCTCCATATCCTCGTTCGTACCGATCAGTTCCCCAAGTACTGCTTCGTATCGATTAGTTTTGTATCCATCTTCAACCACTGTTTTGAATCGATCAACTCCACGCCCATGCATACTGCAAATCAATACGAGGCGCATGTAGTTGATTGATTCAAACCCGGCACTCGATGCAAGCATGGTGAAACTCATGGATACGACGCGGCCAACTCGGAGAGAAAAGAGGATCGGCACGAGAAGGGCACGCCACATCACCGCATTGTCACATGCGCAATCGATTCGACATGGACCGATTCGAACTAATGGATTCGAACTAGACAGCCATCGAGAAATTTGAACTCGCATCGATCATATCTCCCAAACCACAATTCCAAATGCTACGAAATTTTCACAGAAGCTTGCGCACAAGGTAAAGAATGTTCATACCAAGTTTCAGCTCGATTGGACTAATTCTTGATGGATACGAAATCAATTCGTATCGATCACAGATCGAGTCGAAACTTGGTGGGACCGGTCGCATGGGCCCACTCACGTGCCAGAAGAAGTCTCCCGAAGTTTGAGTGCGATCTCAGCCTCCTACGCCTATAAATAGCCCCCTGAAGCCTACAGAAAAGGGATCTTTTGGCGATTCAATGTCGAGACTCTGCCAGATTCAATTCTACATCTTATGATCACTGTTGTATTCGAATTTCAGAGCTAATTGTAATATGCTGTAACAGATTGAAGTTATCAAGTGAATCAATAAAATCATAAGCTTCGGAGTGAACGTAGGCAAGATCGCCGAACCACTATAAAATCTGTGTTGTTTACTGCTATTCTTTTCAATTTTCTGAGTGTTCTTCATTTTTATTTCTCTACATATTCGTTATCTATGAATTGTGATTGCGTACTTGTGCTTTCAACGACTATCGGGTGTTTGTGACCAATTTTGGTGCAAACATTTTGGTGCTTTCACTGAGAATTGAACTCAGGAGTTCTATCATTTAGAAGTTGAATTTGAAGACTTAAGAGCTCAGATCTGAGAAGATATGACAAGGCAAACTAGTAAAAGACAAAGGCCAGAGCAAAGTCAGCATGAAGGGAGTCAAGAGACTTCCTCGGGGGCAAACCAAGTATCGATCTTCATCACCAGGGATGAGATGGAGACAATGATGAAGAGACAGGAGGAAATGATCCAGAATTTGCTTCAACAGATTGGACAACTTGGAGCGCAAAATCAAGGAGCAACCATAGTCCAGAACGGAGCAGGACCATCTGGCGCGGTGCCGGAGCTAGGGTGCACACACTTAGAGCATGTTGATCCAATCCCGGGAAAAGATTCGAGGACATCCGAGCAACCTGGTGGCAATAGAGGGATGAACGCTCAGCCAGGGGGGAAGAACGAAGGTAACACTTAAAGATCACAGCCTGACGACAACGACAGGTTGGCAGAGATGGTCAGACGGGCCATGAGAGGCGGACTAGTCAATAGAGATCTGGAGGATATACATAGGAGTCCCTTTACTCCTACGATCAGGCAGGCTAGGAATCCACCAGACTTCAAGCTACCATCGGTGGAAATGTATGATGGGCGGACGGATCCAGCGGTCCATCTAACGAAGTATATGAGGCACATGGAAGTGCTAGGGGCATCATAGGAACTCATGGCCCGGTGCTTTCCATTGTATTTGACAGACATTGCAGCGCTATGGTTTAGACAACTGGAGAGTGGCTCCATTGGGACTTGGACAGATTTGACAGAAAGGTTTATGAGACAATTCAGGGTTCATATTTCGAGACCCAAGAACATGATGAATTTGGCGACTCTAAAACAAAAGGCCGGGGAATCTTTGAGGAGTTTTCTGATGCGATTTAATGCGGCAGCAGCATCAGTGGATCGACCAGATCCATCTATGGTCATGATGGCAGCTGTATTTGGAATATCTGATGGCACGGAGTTCAAGAATTCACTAACTAAGGATCCACCTACGGACCTGGGAGAGTTTTATCATGAAGCCGAAAAGTTTCTGCGATTAGAGGATGCTCGTACGGAGAGAGAAGAAGAAATCGATGTTTACACAGTTAGAGGTGGTAATTCACCTGGAAAAGGTGCAGAGACTGGTAAAGAGAAGCGAAAGGCTGAAGAAAATGATGACAGCTCAAAGCGGCAACAGAGGGAGCCGCGATTTACCACCTATTCAGAACTGAACGAGGGTTTGGAGCGAATCTACCAAGACACCCGAGAGCAAGTTGCCTATCGTAGACCAATGCGACGAGATCCGACTACCGACGAGAGAAAGTCAGACAAATATTGCTTATTCCACGAGCTGAACGGTCATAGCACAAATGACTGTAGACACCTGAAGGATGAGGTAGAAGGGCATATCAGGAACGGTAGGCTACTTCAGTATGTGAGAAGACGAGCTCCAACGGTGGAACCAGAGCGACCACCGTCTACATCAGCTAGGGGTGACCCCAAGCCGGGGCACCGTATGGTTATCAATTGATTTAAATAACGATGAACAAGTCGTAAACTTCTCACTAACACGGTTAAATCATTTACACATATGGAAGATCGCGAACGATCCACATGCATGCTCTGAATGATTATTGACCGTCTCGTAGTGAGAATTTGCACTTTGACATCCTTGCTTTGCTTTTGTTTCATGTTGATTTGGACATTTAGACTTTGCTTGTTTGGACATTTCTGTTATGGAATTCATGTGAACGTTAATTTGATATTTTCAATTCTATAGAAGAAGTTACTCGCGTACGCTTTGGATCGCGAACGGTCCACAAGCACACCTTGTATGGCGACGAACCGCCACGATCGCTGATTCAGAAATTCACCCGAACGTGAACCTGACATCGATAATACTAAGTCCCCCCAGGCACACTCATTTGCCTCGAACGGCACCCGACCTCGAACGGTCACAATCTGCCTCGTACGGCACCCGACCGCGAACGGTCACACTTCATCTAGTATAACATTCGATCACGAACGATCACACTCTGCCTCGTGCGGCACCCGACCACGAACGGTCACAATTCACCCAGTATGACATTCGATTGCGAATGATCACATTCTGCCTCGTGCGGCATCCGATCGCGAACGATCACATTTTGTCTCGTGCACCATACAACCACGAACGATCACAATCCATCATAATTCGTCTAGAATGACACCCGATCGCGAACTGTCCCATTTCTTTATTTGCCGCGAACGGCATCCGACCGCTAACGGTCCCATTTCTTTATTTGCCGCGAACAGCATCCGACCGCGAATGGTCCCATTTCTTTATTTGTCACGAACGGTATCCGATCGCGAACAGTCCTCTTCCTTTATTTGCCGCGAACGGCATCCGACCGCGAACGGTCCCATTTCGTTATTTGCCGCGAACGGCATCCGACCTCGAACGGTCCTATATTACCTCAAATGACATACGGTCGCGAACGATCATCATTCGTGGTCGGGAAAGACTATCAAGTTCTTTACAGGTCGATGATAGGATATGAACATCCAGCTTATGGAACTACAAAACACACCTTCCTATCGCAAGGCATGTTTTGGGGGGCAAATGTTATCCCGCCTTTTGGCAAGGCCGTGACATCAAAAAGTTGACTGGAAAACTAAAGACAGTTCGTCGTAAAAGTTCGTTATACACTGTTTCACCATGGATATCGATGAATTTTGTCCGAGCCCGGATCAGGCTACAATTGACAAGACATGACAAGCAAAGCCGTGAAAGCCAATGTTCCAAATTTCAGGTTAATCGGAGTTCGTATGAATGAGATATGATCGATACAAGTTATAGAAAATACACTGTTCGTATCCATGAAGGGAGGTTGGATTTCGAATCGATCTAGCTCGACTCGATCAGCAGCGTGATGACGATCTGTTCGAATCGATCTGGTTCGAGTCGAACCTTGGTCGTGCTATTCGAATCCATCAGATTTGTGTCGGTCAGTATGGAGATATTCATCGAAGGATTGAGGTGGTGGACTATTCGAATCCATCAGGTTCGTATCCATCAGAATAACATCGCCTCAATCCATTCGAACCCATTTGTATAGTTCGAATCCATCAAGTTCGTATCCCCCCTCCATATCCTCGTTCGTACCGATCAGTTCCCCAAGTACTCTTCGTATCGATTAGTTTCGTATCCATCTTCAACCACTGTTTTGAATCGATCAACTCCACGCCCATGCATACTGCAAATCAATACGAGGCGCATGTAGTTGATTGATTCAAACCCGGCACTCGATGCAAGCGTGGCGAAACTCATGGATACGACGCAGCTAACTCGGAGAGAAAAGAGGATCGGCACGAGAAGGGTGCGCTACATCACCGCATTGTCACATGCACAATCGATTCGACATGGACCGATTCGAACTAATGGATTCGAACCAGATAGCCATCGAGCAATTTGAACTCGCATCGATCATATCTCCCAAACCACAATTCCAAATGCTACGAAATTTTCATAGAAGCTTGCGCACAAGGTAAAGAATGTTCCTACCAAGTTTCAGCTCGATTGGACTAATTCTTGATGGATATGAAATCAATTCGTATCGATCACAGATCGAGTCGAAACTTGGTGGGACCGGTCGCGTGGGCCCACTCACGTGCCAGAAGAAGTCTCCCGAAGTTTGAGCGCGATCTCAGCCTCCTACGCCTATAAATAGCCCCCTGAAGCCTACAGAAAAGGGATCTTTTGGCGATTCAACGTCGAGACTCTACCGGATTCAATTCTACATCTTATGATCACTGTTGTATTCGAATTTCAGAGCTAATTGTAATATGCTGTAATAGATTGAAGTTATCAAGTGAATCAATAAAATCATAAGCTTCAGAGTGGACGTATGTAAGATCGCCGAACCACTATAAAATCTGTGTTGTTTACTGCTATTCTTTTCAATTTTCT
This sequence comes from Allium fistulosum, assembly GCA_030737815.1. NCBI lineage: Eukaryota > Viridiplantae > Streptophyta > Magnoliopsida > Asparagales > Amaryllidaceae > Allium > Allium fistulosum. The sequence goes on along the minus strand of CM060908.1, from coordinate 403,577,982 downwards.
AAGTGTTCTTCATTTTTATTTCTCTACATATTCGTTATCTGTGAATTATGATCGCGTACTGGTGCTTTCAACGACTATCGGGTGTTTGTGACCAATTTTGGTGCAAACAGTATTAAAGAACAAGAAAAAAGTCACAGCTCCCTGTTTTTGATGTTGTTATAGGAAAAGTTCCTACAGAAATGAATATGTAAATTTGGTCCCTATTTTAAAAAAATAAAAAACGCAAGGTGCCTTGCACTTTTCTGACAGAAAATGCAAGGCAACTTGCACTTTTCTGATTTTGGAATTTTTTTCGAAATTTTGAAAAGCGCTAGTTAACTTGCACTTTCTATCAAGAAAGCGCAAGCTAATTTGCGCTTTCTGATTTTGAAATTTTTTGAAAATTTTGAAATTTTTGAAAAGCGCAAGGTAACTTGGTTTCTATTTGCGCTTTCTAATTTTGAAATATTTTTAATTTTTTTGAAAGTTTTGATTTTTTTTAATGTTTAAAAAGCGCAAGCTAACTTGTGCTTTTTGATTTAGAAAAAATAGGGACCTAATTTACATACTCATTTCCACAGGGACTTTTCTTATAACAACAACAGAAATAAAGACCTTTCGTGCAAAGTCCCATTAAAGAAAGGTAGATATTTATTTTAATTATTATACTCATTCTTAATTGACTTAATCAAATTTTTTTAAATGAAGGATATAATTGTCTTTCCAAATATAAGATGCCATTTTTCTAATAAAATAAAGTGATAATTGGTGGAGAGGCCTTACAAATAGTATATACTTAAAATTTAAGCACTGTTATTTATGTTATTAGAAAAAGGGCGTTTCTTATTTGGAAAGACAATTATATCCTTAACTTTAAAAACATTGATTAGGTCAATTATGAACATGAATAGTGATTTAAATAAGTGCGATACTATTGACACCTACAAAAATGCTTCTGGATCTTAGAAATAAAGATCACCATACAAAGTTTGGCTCCTTGCTTCTTATAACCGGCTACTATTTAATTTTAATTAAATAGGCACCCAAATATCTCAAAACATAATAGTTATCTCTTCAATTTTCTAAATCGAATACAACTTTTTTCAATACACAACATGAATCACATAACATACAAAAAAAATTAAAAACTAACGATAAAATTTATTTTTTCAACCATATTTAGGATGATGAAAATTTAAATAAATACTTACTTGATATGTTAAAAAATGGTTTGTCAAATAAACTTGCAAGTCTTTTAAAGCATTTGAACGATCGTCTTCTTTCATATTTTTCCTATCAAATACTTTTTCATTCAAAACAACAAGTGCATTCTCAATTTTATCATTGTTGGCATCCTCCATCAAACAAAATGAAAAAATATACAAGGGAAGAAATGACATAAACACTGTATGATAAAACATCACAACTCAATAACTTACATGGAGTTTTCAACCTCAATATCATCAAACATTATACCATCCAATTTTTTTAGTCATTAGATCATTAAACTCATGCTAAAGTAACAATAAAAAACCTTAAACAACAAATCTAAGATTAATAGTTGGAAGAAAAATAGGCTTTAAGAAATAAAAAAGTAAACCGACTTCTTTACGTTCATCAAAATTTCAATCACTAAGTTTTAGCTTGAGACAAAAAGAGAGATTTTTTTTAGGATTTAGGGTTTGAAAATTTTGTTTTGTAATGATGTTTTGAGATAATATACATGAGTTTTTATGAGACAGGTGAAGAGGCTATGGTTGTTTAGGACTAAATGAGAAAATATATTTTGGTGGCCATAAGCACATGAAAAAATTAAGAGATAATAAAATTTTAATGGTAGCCAAAAGCATTTTCTTGGGTGCCAATAGTAACACACTTAAATAAATATCTTCTTGTTTTTTCAAATCTTTCTTAAATACTAATTTCCATATATCGTATAATGATACTTTATCATTTAACAAAATAATTATTTGTATTTCTAAGCTATTACATACCAACTAGTTAAATTCTCATTCAAAAATGAAGTTCAACAAATATTATTTGTGAGCTTAATTAGAATAAAATTCTATTTTGGTTAATTTGAATATATTAGGCCTAATTTTCTTATTTTCAATTAATGATACATACAAATATGCTATTATAAACCAAAACAATGATTATAACTATACCCATCATTACATTTTGATTTTTGGAATCACAACTAATATAGTAACAAATTTAACCAACCCTTCATTTTGTAACATATTAAGCTTCAATTGTTGAATTAATAAAACAGATTCGTCATTCAACGTATTTAATTTTATTCGGATTTCACTCACAAAATTACCGCTCGATATGATTTTGAGTTTTGTTATATTGAGTGAATACTATAATCAATGATTTATAATGTGCTATTTGCGTTTAATTACCAAAGTGTCTCGAGTTAGTGCGATCTGAGTTTGTGGGTTATAATATGATCCAAAAAGTGATACAAAGTATTATTTGATTAACATCGGAGTTAAGCAAGTATTTTGATAAAAAATCAATTAGTTTGATTTTCAGTCAAAATGCAGATGAAACGTGTGTCTGTAAAAAAAGAATATTAACAGGTATAAATATTTATAAAATTGTAAGTAAACAACAAACTTATGAACATTAACGATGCACTTAAGTTAAAATCATGTTAGTTTGATTGTTTAACACTCGACAATGGATTTGAAAATGACATTTTTATAATCAGTATTATCGGAACCGAGCCAACCTGCAGAGGAATAATTGGATAAATTGTAATTTTTTTACCTAGGTGGATCTTTAATAGGCCTACATTAGTCTAATTTATTTGGAACTTTTCTAATTTTTCTGTTAAATAAAAACAATATTTTATTTGTATTTATAAACTAAGTTTTATTTTATATTTAATTTACATCATATTATATATATGTGTGTATCATTTACACATATGTGTGTACGTACACGTGCAACCGAAAAGTGTATGCATGGTTTAACATGTCCTTGTGTAGATCGTGGGATTTACACCGCAACGGACAAATTAGCCTTTCTTGTATTCGAATCGCTATCTAACTGTGTATATGGTTGCATCATAATATTTTTTTTTGAAAGAAGGTTGCATCATAATAATATACACAAGTAAATATATAATACATACTATAAATATAAATATATTAAATGTTACTTATAAACAATTTATATATAAAATATTTATAAACTTATATTTATATATATGTACATAATATATATATATATCTATATATAATAATTAAATCACTAAATTAATAAATATTAATTTATGAAATAATTTTTAACATATATATATAAAACATGAAATTTGGAATAATTTATTAAAATCATATTTTATTTTATTTTAAATTAATGTATATAATACATATAATTAGATATATATACATATAGACATCTAATTATATATATTAATATAAATAATAAAATTAAGATTTTTAAAATTATATTACTGAAAATTTTTCTCTCGGCCGAACATATATACTTTTTTTTTCTTTTTAGTTTTGCATTTTTAAATTAAAAACCATGTAAAAATTAAAATAAAAAATATAAAAATACTATTTTTGAATTTTTTTGTATAATATATGTTTTGTAATATTTTTATATTATTATTTGTAGTAAATAAATAATTTTATACAAGTATTTTAAATTACATAAACAATTTAGGTTAAATAAACAATTTAATATATGTATTCAAAATAAATATTTTTTTAATTCACCGTCGAATGAATTCTATACATGAATAAAAAATTTCAAAATTCAAAATATATGATATATAATATTAATCTTTTTAAAAATGGATTTTAATTAATTAAATCATTTAATAATATTATTTGTATATAATTTTTTCTATTTTTTTACTTGTAGGCTATGAGCATCTGAATAGTAAGCATACAAAAATAATTAATTATTTATTTACTTTATACAGATGCAATTATATATACAGCCAACCGACCTATGGTAGCATTTCGATATACAAGGTAAGTAATATAATCTAAAGTCCTATTATATAAGTAACATAGCATATAATATAGTATAACAAAGATAAAACATAGATTTACCTTTCACCAAAGCTCTTGCATACACGTTAAATCGTTGAATTGATCCCCTTGAATCCCTTTACAAATCAGATGTTGCTAGCTTCCAAACTGTCTTACCACCAACGATCAAATCGAAGTGTTTTGATGTAATTTTGCACTTGGATTTTTGGGACTTGGAGAAGAGGTTTGCCGACAGAAATTATCAAAGTGGAAGGAGTGCAAAAGTGTAAAAAGAAATGATGTAAAAGGTGGGTTATAAATAGAAAGTCAAGAGAGTGAGTAGATCACATCATATATCCCTCTCTTACCAATTCCACTCTTTTAACCATTCAAAATCCTCCCTAATTGCCATCATATGGCCACCATAACCATACCTCCTATAGGAAGAAATATCATGCCTAAACGGGCTTCAAATATGGTCCAATTCCGAACAATATTCAATGCAATTTTCAATCTTGTTTAAACGCATACCGATATCATATATCAATCAATATATTAATAACTATTATAAGCATACCGTTTAATATTGTTCAATATACATCAAACAAAATTTTGTGATTAATATTTCATAAATATTAATTAATTAATAACAATTTGTAAATTAATCAAATTAGATGGTAAAAAGGAATATTCAAAGTTTTGGTTGTGTGACTCTTAGGTGTAATTTGGTTAATGATTAATATTGAACATTTTAAATATTAACGTTCACACGTCACTTAGCAGGTGGTGTGACATTATGACCAAATTTATTGCTTACTTAGTTTAGGTAAAATCTAATTTTACTTTATTAAGTGTTACTCAACAGTAGCAATTATTTACACCAATTCTCTTCGTCAAAACAATATCACTTTAGACTTATGGAATTTGGTAATGGTCAAAGTTCCAATATCGTCCAGATTCAACTCTATAGTCCAAACATATAGTCGTTTGTTTAATAATAATACTTACTATTAACCGAACTACTCTGGCTAGAGATTTTGACTTTAGTTGACTGTGATACCAAACCCGTATAACCAAGGAGATGAATCCTCTCTTAAATAGTGTTTCACTTCTAATAGTTCCACTTGACCCAACTATAGTCATTCGATGGAGCCATGTCATGATTTGACTGTAATCAAAGAAGAGATTTCATATTGAAGATTAATATTATTCTTAATTCGAGAGAATTGTGTAAATTAGTCACATCGATATTTTCTGTTTGATCTTAGTTATATTAACCAATAGAAAAATATCGAGTGAGTTATTCCATATTTATCCATCAACTATCAGTACATAACTCCTTGGTGCCCCCAACATCATGAGTAATACACTGCCAAACATTTGGAGAGCGTTATGTACTATAGACTCAACGGATGCATTGATATCCGGTCTCGATGCATCTTTTGACTAGAAATATTTAAAATGATGTGTTTATTATATTATGATACAATACTCATAATTAAAACTATTTGTATATACTATCACAAACAAACCATTTATGGATTTTCTGTTAAATATATTTTAGTTAAATATTTAATTATTTATAACATATTATAACATAAAGAAAAGACCTTTATTACGAACGAGAATTTATTGCAGAATTAATAATTTATAGTAAATTACTGAATTGCCCTTAGGGCATACCTCTAACTCTATTAATCTTCCACTTGCACTTGGAGCCAATTATGGAATCTCAATCCCATCCCTTCGATTAGCTTTTTAAGAGAAGTCCGAGTTAGATTCTTAGTGCATGGATCTGCTATGTTATCCTTGGTATCTACCCTTTGTCTCTATACCCTCCTTTTTTCTTGATGAATTCTCTAATGAGGTGGAACTTCCAAAGAATATGTTGTGACTTATTGTGTGTTCTAGGCTCCTTTGCGATCTGTACATCCATTGTTATCACAAAACAATGCCATTGGATTCTTTGTATTGGGAATCACACCAAGCTCACTAAAAAACTTATGCATATAGAGAGCCTCTTTAGCTGCTTCATTGAGAGTGATGTACTCGACCTCCATCATCTAATAAGCTAATATTTTGGTGTTTGGACATTTTCCAACTGACGGCTCTGCCATTTAGCATAAAGGCATAACCAGACATCGATTTACTATCATCAATTTCACTTTGAAAGTTCGAATCTGTATACCCCTTCATAAAGAGGTCTCCATTCTTGTAAATGAGGAACAAGTCCCATGTATTTCTTAAATACTTCGGTATACATTTTGCGACCATCCAATGCTTTTCTCCAAGATTAGAGTAGTATCAACTCACGCATTGTAACATCTCCCACTTCGAGACTCAAAGATGAACGTCGATGATGCTGCAGTCATCACCAAAATTATCTTATAGCAACGTAAGTGATTCCAGTATACATAAAAACAGAAAAAGTAAACAGAGCAGCTAAATACTTTCATTACATAAAATTTATTAATCATCATTACAAGCATTCTTTTCAAAATTAACCCGAAAATCGTGCCTACGTAAGGGTCGAATTACATATAGAAAATAACATAGTAAAGAGCCAGGTTAACTTACGAAGATGCAACCTGAACTCCTTAAACACAGCGGAAAGCTACATCTTTACTAGCAAATAAAGCCTCCTGCTCTGCCTTCGATATGCATACTACGACGCCTATTATTAACCTTCTTATCCCATAAACTTAGCCTACTCAAATGAGCAACCATGAGTTTATAGAGAAAACAATAGTAAAAACATGAGTCAGACATAAAGTCCACTGTAAATAATACTTACCACAAACAAACAAATAGCGAGATCAGACTGCTCTGCACAAAATGGGTTTCCCCCTCATTATTCTAAAACATCATAAAAGAAACAATCGTAGTTACCGATGCAAGTTGTTCTTATTTACAATTGCACCATTACACATTCTTAAGCGATTCCCATTTACTACTGCACATCCGGTACAGTCCCCAGTAAACTTCTATACTTCGATTATTCCAGAATATAGTATTCCCATTGGCTACTGTGCCCTCAGCGCGGTCCCTTACTTAGCTTTCATTTTTGGATTATTCTCTAATATGTTTAACCATGTGCCCCCGGGTGCAGTCCATTTACATTCCCCATTTTAGTTTATTCTTTAAGCTGTACTGCTCCCCAGCCTAGCCTCTTTAATTTTCTCCTTTTTAGGTTATTCCTTTACCGGTCCTGCACCCCCGACGTAGTTGAATGCCTCTCCTCACCTTCCCAATGCGTGGATTCATAACTATCTCTCCTCACCTTCCCAAAGTGTGCACCCACTTAAAAATTTGTTTAATTTGGAACTATCGTTGTAGTCCTTGGAAGTTGAATGTCTCTCCTCACCTTCCCAAGGTGTGCATTCGAATGAGCATCTCCATCCGACGTCAACAACCCTTCCAACCCTATTTCTAACGTAGGAACCCTTCCCCTTACTATCCAGGTCTCTCCCCAAGTCCTACCTAATTGTCTTTTGTTAGGTTTCATTCACATCTTTCCTTGACATAGTACCACCCTGCCCCAAACCCAGAGTGCTATACACTTTTCCAATTTAAGTATTCCCTTCCAAATTGTAGCGCAATATGACCACTACATATTGCGGCACGGTTCAGTACTTTCCTTCTTTCCATTTTTGCAGTAAGTATTCCACAAATTGCGGTGCAACTCTACATACCCTAAAAGTTTCTAGATTCCTTTGGCGAATCACTACATCCTACCTTGTACTTGTAATTCTTTTATAAAACATTAGGCCGTCGCCTAAGCCCCATACCCGACGACGTCTGATAAGTCCGACAACGTATTTACACGTGTTGCCATATAATTCGTTTCCATTTTCCTTTCTGTTATTACAATGTCTTTTATTTTCTTTTCAGCATTTTAGTTGGATCTGGTTCCCTATTTGTTTGCCACTTATTTTATTATATAATTTATTATTTCACAAGCATCCCAGCAGTTCCCACTTTTCCCTGGCAGAGTACTTAACTCATAGTAACTTATTTGCCTCTCAAATTTTTTTATTAAAATCCCAAAAAACCCGTGAATACTTGTTTCAATATTCTCTACCCTTTCCTTCAATTTAAGGGTATTTCCCTTATTTATTTTCTAGGTGTTCTCCTTTAAAAATTTATAATAAATCATTTAGACCTAGGAAATTTCTCAAATTAAGAACCCATTTCTATAATCATGGTTAGATCTTCATATAAAACTCAGATAACATTTCACAATCATTAAGGTAGAGAAATACATCTAAACATCCCACGTTCATCTATTTCTCCCCAAAAAATTCACTAAATCAGTAGAAATGATTAGAGTAGGGAAACTCATCCGAACATCCCATGCTCCTCTTTCTTTCCCTAAAACATTCATTAAAATTGTATACTTGTAAATGAAAATCCATATGAAACTCCATCATACATAAAAACACACAAATTCATACCGAGACCATATATTAGGGAACGGTATAAGAAGGTTAAGTATTACTCACCTAGATCCTTAAGATATCTTGCTTTAGTCTTCTAAATCCTCCCTTTTGCTTGCATTTTGCTTATCTCCTCTTTACTTGCCCTGTTTATGCCATTACAATTAAGGTTTCTCTCAAGCTTTTATTTTATTTTTAGTAGAATGAAATGAATGAATGGAAAAGAGTATGTTTATTGTCCCACAATAATTTGGGCTTGGGCCCTCTACTCCCTTTTATTATTTCATTACCCATTTTCCTTCTTGACTTATTTCGGCCCTTTAATTAACTAATCTAATTAATAATAAATTTTGAGTTGTTACATGCATCCTAATGCGTAAGCGACATCCAGTCTAGTACATAACATATCGTACATTATGGATCCTATGGCTGAAGCATAGGGGATCCTCTTTATATGCTCTTTCTCCTCATCAGTAATAGGAGCGTCCTTTTTAGAAAGGGAAATTCCAGACCGTGTTGGAATGTTTCCACTTTTGGAATTCCTCATACTCTATGTACAAGGATTGGGACGGTCCCAACTTAGATCTATCTCTATAGATCTTTACCAAGTGTATATGCTACTTCTCCCAAATCCTTCATGGTGAAGTTCTTGGAAAGCCAAGCTTTCACTAATTGCAATAACGAAGTGTCATTGCCAATCAACAGAAGATCATCGACATATAGCACTAAGCATACGAGAGCATTGCCCAGTTCCTTTCTATATACACACACTTCCTCTATGTTCTGATAATAACCAAACTATTTTATTACTTTATCAAAACACTTGTTCCAACTCCTTTAAGCTTGTTTGAGTCCATAAATGGACTTTAACAACTTACATGCCCTACCTTCACTTCCAATAACCACAAAAATTCTCGGGCTACGACGTATATACGGTCTCTTTTAAATCACCATTTAGAAATGCCTTCTTTACATCCATTTTTCATATTTTGTAGTCATATAATGTAGCAATGGCCAACATAATCCGAATGGACTTAAGCATGGCTACGAGCGAAAAGGTCTCGTCATAATTAACACCTTGAATCTAATGAAATCCTTTCACAACTATCCTAGCTTTAAAAACTACTTGTCCATCTGCATTTAGCTTTTTCTTAAAATCTATCTACAACTGATGGGTTTTATTTCTTCGGGTATATCTGATAAAGTCCACACTTTTTTTGTACATGGAATCCATCTCGGATTTCATTGCTCCAAACCAGAGTGCAGAGTCTTTACTCTACAGTGCTTGTTGGAAAGATAGAGGAATGTCGTCAACTAAGGCATAGTCCTCCTTCTCGCCATCCATAAGAAAACTATAGTATCTCTCTAGTGTGCGAGATTACCTACTAAACCTTCTAATAAGTTGCATGTTTTCATCTACGGATGAACTCGGTTCTCCCACTAGTTCGGCCTCAGTGTTAACTTCTTAGATCTTATCCAAGTCTATATCCTCGTTGCTAATTTCCTTTGATAGAAATTCTTTGTCTAAAAAGTCAGTGTGCCGAGAAACAATAACCTTTTGTTCCTTGATATTGTAGAATATATACCCATTGAGATTTTGGAATACCCTATAAATTTACACAGTACCGATCTTGCATCTAATTTAATCAGACCAACGTTTTTAACATAGGCCGAACAACACCACACCTTTAAACACTTGAGTTGGAGTTTCTTACAATACCACATCTCGTACGATGTTTTAGGATAGATTTAGTAGGCAAAAAGTTCAACATATGCGTTGCGGTTTTCAATACATATCAGTGATAGGACAAAGGTAACTCAGCTTTACTTATCATGAATGAACCATATCTAATAGGGTTTGGTTCCTTCGCTCCAACACACCATTATGTTGTGGAGTATAAGGTGGAATAACCTGAGAGATAATCCTATTGTCTTTTAAGTACTATTGGAGTTCTTGTCCAACGTACTCACCTCATCGATCAGATCGAAGAATCTTAACCTTATGGTTCATTTCGTTTTCTACTACGTTCTTATACTCAACAAATTTCTTATAGATATCAGATTTGTTCTTCATAAGATACCTATCCTAGTCTCTAAAAATTATCAGTGAAGGTAATAAAGTAAGAACTATTATCCTTAGTGATTATAGGCATCAGGCCACATACATCACTATATACTTACCCTAAGAGTTCATCAACTCTTCATTGCTCCCACTGAAGGGGCATTTGACCACTTTCCCTTTGAGACACGACTCACACATGTAAAATGAATCAGAGTCAAGGATAATGGAAAACCTTCATTTTTCAGTTTGTGTAGACATTTCTCACTAATATGACATAACCTACAATGCCAAAGATAATTATCATTTATATTGTTAGAAGAACTATTCATAGAACAAACATAATTAGTATTGATCATGTAAATTCCATTTTTAAGAACACCATTGCAGACTTTATTTCCATTCAAACTAATGTTCATAACATTATTATTCACATAATGAAATATATATCCAATCTTAGACAATCAAGAAATGAACATAATTCCATAAATAGTTTTTTACAAATAGAAATAGTTTAATATCAATACCACTCAACTAGGAAAAAATAAATGATAACCTCGTACTACCGTTGCATCTACAATAGGTCCATCGACAACTTGGAGCCTTATCTTTTCTTTTGCCATGCGGTGCCAATTCCTATGCCCCTATAACAAATTGCATATATGAGTTCCAGATCTAGTATCTAAAACCCAAGATGTTTTATTGATTATAAAAAAGTTTTGAATCATAAATGTGCCTAATGGAACTGTTTTGCTTTCTTTCTCTAACAGTATTTAGGTAATCAAGACAGTTCTTTTTCCAGTGACCTTTTTTGTAGTAGTGGTGGCATTCACCCTTGTCATCAATCTTCTTACTTTTCTTATTCTTCTTACCTTCTATTTTCCACTACTTCGAACATTTCGAAGAAGATGCACCACCCTTTATAGCAAGCACAACCCGTTGATCCTTAGATGCAGAATTAGTCGACCTCAACATTTTGAGGAGCTCCACGAGATTCACATTCAACTAGTTCATATTGTAATTTGGTATGAGTGATTCATATCGAGATGTAAGAGAACCAAGGATCAAATCAAATTTTAACTCATTGCTTATCAGTAAGTTCAATTGTGAAAGCCAATCAATATAGCCCTTCATCATTAGTATGTAACCTTCCACTTTCCGTCCTTTATCATTTTGGTATTGAATAGCTTCTTCGTAAGCTCGTACCTTGTGGAACGTGATGTTCACCAAACATGGCCTTGAGACTATCAAATATCTCATAGACAAACATGTTTTTGTGTTACCTCATACGAAAACTTGAGCGATCTCTAGGTCTGAATCCCATTTCTCATAAGAAGTCTAAGTTTGGGGTCCGCATTATCAACGGGTTGCTCTTTAGGTTCACATGTAATAGACGACCAAAGGCACTCGTAAGTCAATGATATCTTAATCGATCTTAGCCAATCGATATAGCTAGGTCTGGTAAGCTTGTCGCTTTTAGAAAACAATTTTGAAGTTGACATTTTCTACAAGTTTTTAATTGTTAAATTATTAGGACAATATCATAGTAGATGCTCTTATTATATTAGTAAGGTTAAACTTTATGTTTTGTTTTACTAAAAAGATCCCACCAGTCTTTTATGTTTTGCTAAACCCTAAGTCGAAACATAGAAGTCTTTCGACTTCACTAGTAGGTGTTAGGACTTGTCTATCTTGGAATTCTAACCTTGAGTTTGCTCAACAAGTCATAGCTCCACAGACGATGGATAACTCCTTATCGGTTGTGTCATATACAACTCCTAACTCATGGTACCTTATCCAGATTTCACTTCGATCTTAAGTTTTATCAACAAATCAAAATGAAATTATTCACTCATACCTACCATATCGCAATAGTCTAAGTATAGTATAGTACCTTGAATTTGCTTAATAAATACATATAGTTATCTTACCTCTTCTATTCAATGTATTAATAATACTACAAGCTTGAGTTTGCTCAACAACTAAGGAGTATGCAAGTAATTTATTAATATATATGGTAAAGGACATTATATTGGAAATTCACAATCTTCAATATATTATATAGAGTGATATCAACTTATGGGATAATGTATTTCAAATGAAAACCCTCGTTATTCAAGTGTCGGACTCATTGGGAATCACGGTATACATATATTTACGTATGTATTTAATGTTGCACTTTTTAGTTTATACATTCGTATTATATAAGTTTCATTATTATATAACTGTTATATTTTTTTGCAAGGCAAGCGGGGTTGGCTGGGCCCCTACTAGATTTATTCAAAAACACAGACAAAACAAACTGGGATTGAACAAGCTCAAACCTAAAAACAAAAAAACAAAACACATTTAAGAAAATACAGAGACAACAGAAGAGAGCAATAGAAAACTACAGGAAACAAGAAAACAAAATACAAAACACAAAAGATAGAAACAATATAGGCCTACAACCAAACATGAAGAGATGTGAAATCATGTTTACTTGATCTCATACCCCGGTCAATTGTTTGCATCAGTCTTGACCATAAACTTGCAAAACTGCTCCCTTTGTTATCAAAGCACCTTACATTCCTCTCCTCCCACACAAGGCACAATTATTTCTTTATAATGAAAAAAGCAGCATTTTCTTCATTTTTCCATTTGGTTGCTTTACTAATCATATCCCACTCAATCGTTGAAACCCCTGACGAGTGAAAACGTCCAACTTTTGCCAGGAGGTTGCTCCATAGGAAAAACAACCGAGTGCACTCAAAGAATAGGTGCTGCACACTTTCAGTTTGGATTTTACAGAATACACATAAAGGATCCACATTCATACCATAGGCAATCATCTTATCTTTAGTCATTAAACCATTGTTTATGACCTTCCACATCATCAGGTTGTCTTTGCTAGGGGAGTTGCTACTCCACATCACACCGTGCCAAACACACTTAGATAAACTGTTGTTGTTCATGAGTATGCCATATACCAAAGATATAGAGTGGGGCTTTCCATTCCATAGGAGTGCGTCAGAGATAGTATAAGGATAGGAGTTTCCACTCAATCTATTCCATAGAGCTCTCAAATCCTGATTGCTAGTATAGGGAAGCATGAGAAATCCATTATTAATATAGTCAGAGGCTAAAGCACCCCTACTTATGCTAGACTGGAGAATGTGATGGGGAGCAAACAATTTACTCAAAATTAATCCATTGTCCAACCATGGATCATCCTAGAAATTCTTATGACTATCATATGAGATTGTAAACCTTAAAAATGGATAAACAAGCTTCTCAATTCCAGAAGCTTTCTCCACACCTAGCTGCAGTGCTGAGGAACTACCATAGTCCAAAAGGCTTTATTGCCTATATTATGAGTTTTTGTCCATGCAACCCACAGACTATCATGTTCACAAAGGAGAGCATTAAAGTGATAACTGACTGCACCTTCGTTCCATTTTTTAATGTTAAAGATGCTAAGTCCACCTTTATTTTTTGGAATCTCAAATTTGGCAAAAGATCATGGGACAGTTTTTCCTGAGTGTATTGTGCCGGTCCAAAGAAACCTCAGCATGGCACATCTGACCATCTTAAGGATCTTAGTTGGTAGAATGAAGGTCCTGGCCCAATAAACTGACATTGAGAATATTACTGATTTTATTAACATAAGCCTGCCTGCTTGTGATAAAAAATTGGTGGACCAGCAGTTCATCTTGGCAGTGATCCTTTCATACAGGGGTAAGTAGTCAGCAATAGTAACTCTCGAAGTATAGAGAGGAAGGACAAGGTATGTCATATCATTAATTATGGATTGAAGCCCAGAAAAGTGAACTAACTCTGCAGTAGCTTCAGCAGATATACCAGAGGTTAGTAAATGTGACTTTGAAGTGTTCAGTTGCAATCCAGTTACTCTGTGGAATTTTTCAAGCGTGCTAATGATGCAAGGTATAGAGTCTTTAAACGGCTTGGTGAAAATCATGATGTCATTTGCAAACAACAGAGAGGAAATATGAGGAGATTTGCATTTTGGGTGAAATAGGATTTCCTTGTTAATGAACTTTGATGAGAGCATGGAGTAAAAGACTTCCATCATAAGGATAAAAATGTAAGAAGAGAGAGGATCCCCCTGCCTAATTCCCTGTTCACTGTTGAAATAACCAGTTGTGTTGCCATTGAATTTTAAAGAAAAGGATGGGGTTGAGATGCACCTATATACCCAGGCAACAAAGGCCTTAGGAAATCTCATAAGGGACATAATTCTCATAACTAAAGTCCAATGTAAACTGTCATATGCTTTTCTTAAGTCAAGCTTTAGCATGACACTAGGGGTTGCTTAAGAGTGGCCATATCCTTTAAGCAATTCATGAGCAAGCATCACATTATCGAGTATACTCCTTTTTGGAAGAAAAGCAACTTGGTTTTTTGAAATGATTCTATTCAAAATATGAACAAGCCTGGGTGCCAAATTTTTGGAAATACATGTATACATCACGTTGCAGCATGAGATAAGCCTAAAAGAGGTTACTGTGTTTGTGTAACAACCCGGGATTTGCATTACCAATTAATAAATAAAGGTTAGGATTTTTATTTATTTTAATGAAGCATGAAAGGATTTGGAATAACAAAAATTTATTTGAAAAAGGCTATTTTAATCAAATGGGAAATATGGGATTTTAAAATGAGGATAAAATGTTATTTTGGAAAGTTAAATATTTTAGGAGAGATTTTAAAACGGGTTTGGATAAGAAAAATGAGTTTTATAAACATATATGAACACTTAGGCTAATTTTTGGAAACATGTAAATAACTCTCTTCTTATTGGGTTACTAAACCTAACCCAATAACCCACCCTAAACCTCCTCTATAAATTATCTCAAACTCTCATAACCTCATTCATTCATCCCTAATCAAAACCCTAATCATTTCCTAAAGCTTTCATAACAAAAATGGCCTCTATCTTCATCTCCTTCTAGTTTTAGCTTATGCAAGTCATTCTATGCAAAGCTAATGCAAATACCCATCTCAAATCCATTTTTATATCTCTCTAATTTCTGAAATTTAATTGGTAACACATGTTTTATGTGTTTTTTTATCTTATAGCCTCCTAATCATCTTTTGCTAACTTGGGTTGATGCTATAGTAGTCTTTGTTGCTTTTGTGAGAGGTATATTGCTAAAAACCTCTTCTAATATGTGTTTAATCATCTTTTGATTTCAGTAATCATTTAGTAACACATGTTTTATTATGTAACATGTGAATTATAGCTCTTTGATCCTCTTTGCTTTCATTTTGGGTGTGCACACAAGTTGCTTGCTATATTGGTTGAGGTAAAATTGCTAGCTAAATACTTTTTTTACTTGATGCTTCTATAATTTTCGTTTTGGAATTGTAGCTGAAACGAAATCAGGCATAACTTCTTCATTTCTCATCCGTTTTTGGTCAGGTTTTTTTTGCTGCAAACTAGATTCAATAAGGAACACTTTTTGATCAGTGAGTTTTCTGTAATTTTGCCATTTAGATGACCTGAAATGCGTTCAAAGACAGAAGACCAATTCTGTCTTTAACAAGTTATTTTGAGTTTCAATCTGATATTGTTTTGCATGTATCTCTCTCGTTTTTGATCCGAATTAGATAATGTTGGATGTTCTGGAAAGGTTAAAACATATGCTATAATTTTTGTTCAGTGAGTTTTCTGTAATTTTGCCATTTAGATGAACTGAAATGCGTTCAAAGACAGAAGACCAATTCTGTCTTTAACAAGTTATCTTGAGTTTCAATCTGATATTGTTTTGCATGTATCTCTCTCGTTTTTGATCCGAATTAGATAATGTTGGATGTTCTGGAAAGCTTAAAACATATGATACAATTTTTGTTTAGTGAGTTTTCTGTAATTTTGCCATTTAGATGACCTGAAATGCATTCAAAGATAGAAGACCAATTCTGTCTTTAACAAGTTATCTTGAGTTTTAATCTGATATTGTTTTGCATGTATCTCTCTCGTTTTTGATCCGAATTAGATAATTTTGGATGTTCCGGAAAGCTTAAAACATATGATACAATTTTTGATCAGTGAGTTTTCTATAATTTTGCCATTTAGATGACCTGAAATGCGTTCAAATACAGAAGACCAATTCTGTCTTTAACAAGTTATCTTGAGTTTCAATCTGATATTGTTTTGCATGTATCTCTCTCGTTTTTGATCCGAATTAGATAATTTTGGATGTTATGGAAAGCTTAAAACATATGCTACAATTTTTTTTCAGTGGGTTTCTGTAATTTTGAGTCTAACTAGGTCAAAAATTGATTTTTCTACTATCTTCCCGAGAGCGATACACATATTAGCTCTGTGGATGAAACTGAAACTATTTTGGTCATAACTTTTGAGCCGCTAGTCGGAATTTGACGATTTTGGTCTCGTTGGAAAGATGGAGTTATGAAATCCATATCTGGAAAGTTTGGTCATCATCTAAGTTCATTAGTCCCTTCGAA
The DNA here is from genome assembly GCA_030737815.1 of Allium fistulosum. Lineage (NCBI taxonomy): Eukaryota > Viridiplantae > Streptophyta > Magnoliopsida > Asparagales > Amaryllidaceae > Allium > Allium fistulosum. The sequence continues at coordinate 403,561,045 of CM060908.1, read as the reverse complement.
TTTCCTGTCAAAGTTGATCCCAGATCGATGTGCAAAACAGTGCATTTCATGTTTCTGTGTCCGACTTTGGAATGTCGCTACGCCTTCGTTTCAAGTCAGAATCGAGTAATTCTTTTTGCGTTCTGAAGTAGGAATGTCGGACTATGTTCCTACCAATTTTCATGCCATTCGGATTTAGTCTGCTGGTCCGAATAATTTTCCAAACTTGGGTTCGCGTCAGTTTTGGACTATTTTTCAACACTTGGAATATTTTCAGTGATTTTCTGGTTTTATCGATTTCTTTGAGATTTGTCTCTGGATTTTGTACACGGGCCTTATAAAAAAGGTTTTAAAAGGATTTTTCGCTCCGAAATGGCTTTCAAAATTATTATATAATATTATTTTTAATTAGTAGACTATTTACTCCATAATAGGAGAGTTTTCAAAAGCCGTTTTAGAGTGTTCTCAAAATCAATTATAAATCCGTTTCAAACCATTATTTTCTATAATAAAAATCTCACACTCACTTTTTAACACGTCAAGCGAAGTGGAAAGGTGCTTAAACGGTTAGGAAATCTCCGGCCTATGGAACCATGTGTATTTTCTTTCCGGTTAATCCCCGACCTATTCGATTGATCGTTTTGACCTTTGGGTCTAGTTTACCGATGATACGAGGTGGACTTTTTATTGTTTGGAGTGTGAGCTTGCTATTGGTTAGTAAACCGTTTAGTGCGAACGTGGGGTATGGGACTCATCGTTAACACTTTACGGGTTCCTCTCCAAGAAGTTTGTGACACATTAGCCTCTGGACAGCCAGTACTGGACCTCTGGGTCACCACGCCTCTGGGAAACCGTCTCTGAACACCTGTTCTATGGAGCAGTTTATTTTTCGGCATGTGCCTCTGGGCCTTTATCCTTCTGGGAAGGATCTCTCCGTCTCGCGCGTTCCGCATCTGTGCGAGTGATCGATCACAACTCTACAGTACTTGGCAATAACGACTCCGGTCGGTGCACGTGCTATACTTGTAATATCTGATGATTTTTATATCCATTCGAGTACCGCCATTCGGTGTTGGTTCTATGGAACCATACGATGTAAGTGCGATTACCTTGTGGATTCGCAGTGTCTCTGGACACTGCTTTTCAGTGTTTGATTTCATTGACTTTTCAGTATATCCCCATTGCTCTTTGGAGCATCGATCTTTGCTTGGGCATTGATTACAGACTCTGGTCACACATGGGATTATTGCCTATGGGCAACTTTATATAGCTTTGGCTACGCCGATGATATGAGGCGATTTTATTTATTCAACACTTTGGTGCTGATATTCTCTTTGGAGATTTTTACTGTTGATTGATGATTAGAGACCGTCATTATATTCATGTGGTCCTAAATACTCTTCTCTTAGGAAAAGTACTGTTTTATTTATGTACCGCATTATTATATATCTCAGTTATTACTGATTGTTTAGCTAGCCTGACCCGAGTGTTTTCGCTCGGGTCAGACCGAGTTGTTTCAGGTTAGGTCTCTGGACTTAGCTTCCGTGCTTCCGCTTGGACATTATCTGCTATGCTGATAGATAGCGCTTTTATTTGTCCACTATTCTGCTACTCTGTTATTATTCAGACTTTGATATGTACATATTTTTGACTCACATGTGTGGGCAGTGGCTTTGTACCCACTTATAGTATTTGGATCAGTATTGATGATTTATTGTCCTGGGATTTTATATCTGTTATGTGATTCTGTTCTGTGATGTTTTATCATTTTATTACTATGCTTATTCTGATAGATCTTTAGCCATTGTAATTTCGTTATAAATATTTATTGAATATGTCGAACCACTTGAAAAAAAATAGATACCACCCTTTCGACGTATTCAGTAGATAGTTATAGCTTGATTACAAATGGTCGCTTCCACTATACTCTATTCTCCGCTTTAACAGACGGTATTACTCTCGTAATACTCTTTGTTACAGTGGGTCTCAGAGTGGGGCGTTACAGTTTGCTGGGTTGGTTTTAGGAATGAGAACCAGGTTTGTAGCATTTATTTCACTAAACAATTTGAACTTATCAAAGAAATTGTGAACTGCTTTCAGGAAGTCGGATTTGATGGTGTCTCAGCTATGAATAAAAAATAGGTGGCTGAAACCATCAGGGCCTCCACATGATTTTTTGTTCATGGTGAAGAGAGTGTTTTTGATTTCCTCATTAGTTACCTTGGTTGCCAAAAAAGCAGCTTCTTCAGGGAGAATTGAAGGAAGCTTGATGTCAGATAGCTCATCAAGGATAGGCTGAAATTGAGATTGATTGCCAAACAAATTACTATAATAGTTGAGAAGTGCAGAAGCCACATCAGTAGGATTAGAGTGGAGCACCCCCTACTCATAAATAATGGAGCTTATTTGTTCCTTGTTTTGTTTAACCTTTAATGAAGCATGGAAGTAAGCAGTATTACTATCATCCTCAGTCACCCATTTTGTCATAGTTGTTGCTTTTTCATTTTGCCTTCAATGATCAAGGCAGCATTAAGTTCTTCAAAAATCCTTCTCTCATCACAAGCAGCTGCAGGATCTTTGGGATTCAACATCATGTGTTCCTGAGACTGCTTAAGCTGTTCCTGAAGCTTTGTAGAAATTAAAGATCCATCACCATATTTCTTTTTTGCCCATTCCCGTAAATTTTCTTTGATGGCCTTGAGATTCCTGCAAAAAACATACATAGGGTTTCCATGATAATTATTAGTCCAAACATTTTGAATTATACTATTATACTCAGGCTCAAGAACCCAAGCATTATAAAATTTAAAACCTTTTTTCTCTTTTAATGGTTTTACCCCTGTGGAAAAGATAAGGGGGGAGTGATCAGATAAAACTGGGTGAGGAAAGAAGGTTGATAAGGTAGGCCAGGTAGAGATAGCTTAAAAGTTAGCAAATGAATGATCAATTGTTGTGAAAATCCTGGTGCCAGTTCTACTTCTATTATTCCAAGTGAACTTGGCACTAGAAGAAGTAATGGGCATGAGTAATGAGTCAGATATAGACTTATTAAGGGGATATATGTCTTTGGGGAGAAGTGGAATGCCACCTTCCTTGTCATGAAGGTTAAGGCAGCAATTGAAGTCTCCAGATACCATCCAAGTATGGCAATCTTATCTGAAAGCAGGGAGAAGATTCAGAAGTGTTTGTCTTAAGATCAGGGTGTTATGAGCATAGACAATGGTTAGGTAGAAGGAGCAATTGGAATGAATCAGATTGGCATGAAAGTGTATAAGATGTGATGTTGAAAGAATCGGATTGAGGATGAGATCAGTAGAGTCATGAAGGACAATTATTATACCATAGGGTGCATCAGAAAGGTTATAATGAAGGGACCATGAAGGCTTGATGTGTTTGGAAACTTTAATGGTTAGTGGCAAACTTAGTTTGGTTTCTAAAACAACAAAAAGGGTTAAACTGTGGTGATGGATTAGGTATTTAATTTTCTCTATTTTTGATGGGTAGTGGGCACCCCTTATATTCCATATTCCAAAGTGATGTGTCATTTAGAATACTTCAAGGCTTGGTGCACCACATTTTTCTTGCTCCTTATTGAAGGAGATTCTTGATGATGAGACTTAGTGACCTTCTTCTTAGAAGCATTTTTCTTTTGCTTGATAGTTGAGGGAGCAGATGGATGCTTATGTGAAAGTGGTGGGGACTTCCAGCCTGGTATTGTTCGAGTAAAATTATAATGCTGGGCAGAAGTTTGGAGAGACAAGGAGTTGATTTGGTTTGAAGTTGAGGGGAGAGATTGTTGGTTGGAGCAGACAATTTATATGATTTGATTCTGCAAGTAATCGGTGATTTCAGAGTCAGTATTGACAATACTGGTTGTGCTTATGGATGTGCTTCGAGTCATTTGTTGGTTGTCATCAGAGGAGCTTGGAGTAGAAGTAGTTTCTTGGGTTGTTTCAGGAACATGTACAACACATTGTCTATGCACATGTGCATGCCATTCTATTGTATATGAGTCATCAGAGGAGCTTGGAGTTTTAGAAGTAGTTGCTTGGGTTGTTTCAGGAACATGTACAACACATTGTCTGTGCACATGTGCATGCCATTCTATTGTATCTGAGTCATTTCTTGAATTAGGTGATGCTATTGCAACCCGAATTCCTGGTATTTCTTCATGAGATTTTGAAAATAATTCACCTTCCTCCTCTTGTTCCTCATTATCACTAATCTCAAAATTCATTTTTGGTTCATCATCAATTTGCAGCAGATGATATTTGTTTTTTGTGTAAGGAAAATCATTTTCCAAATCAGCCACTGCTTCAATAACCGATGTACCACCCTCAATAGTTTCAACAACTTTATCACTCTTATTTACATCATGTTCCTGCCTCATCCCCATTTCCTCATTGCTGATTGTGGTAACCTTTTCACTGTTATTAACATCATCATTATGCCTCATCCCCACTTCCTCATTGCTGGTTGTGGTATCTATCTCTTCGGGCCCCACCACCTGTTTTAATTTGGTTCCTTTGTGTTGAACCTTTTTCCACACTTTCCTTTTTTTAACTAATTTGACTGCCTCAAGATTTTCTATCTTCTTATAATTTATTTCATTTATTCTCTCCCTTTCCACTCTTTTATCAGACTATTTTTTCGTATTATACTTCATGCAAGAAATATTAGTGTGGCCAAACTCTGTACAATAGGTGCAAATTTCAGGCTTCCAAAGGTAATTAACACACACCATTTGCACTGATCCATCTATTAACTTAACTAGAAATTCATGCAACAAATCAAGCTGTGGAGTAATTTCTATAAGGCATTTTGCATATCCACTTCTCTCCAATTTCTCGGTTGATTCATCCATGCATAATAATCTTCCTAATCTCGAAGCTAACCAATTAATACCTAGGTGAGACCAATCATACAAAGGTAAGTTAGAAAGTTTCACCCATACTGGAACTGACTTGATCGTACTATAGCTAGTATCAACTGCATGATCCCATGGTTTGACTATGAATATTTTGTTCTCATGAAAATGGGATCACCTTCAACTATATTCCTTCTATCTTCAGCACAAGAAAGATTGAACATGAACAAAAATCCATCATGTTTTACATTAATATCTCCTTTCAGTTTCCAAACCCTCTTCAAGTGGTGAATAACGGTCAAGTAAGAGAGTGGTTTGTCGAGAAAAAAGCCCACTAAGTAGTCACCCCATACTACATTACCTGCATTGATGATAATTGCAGGCGGAACCAAGACATCACCTTCATACTCTAGAGGAAAAACTATAGGACAATATAGGCCAGCATTGCGGGGCTTTGACTTAAAGAGGGCATTCCAAGGAGGAGGAGGTATTACCAGTAAAGGAGAGCTAGAAGAAGGATGGGAAGAGGGAGTGGGAACAAATGGGATTGAAAAGACGGAAGGGGAAGGAGGAACTATGTCAGGAGGTATAGTAGGAGGGAGGATGATGAGGGATGGATGAGCTTGAAGCGGCGGGAGATTTGAAGTGATGGGGGAAGGTACGGGAGGATGGGGGACCATGAAAAGAGAAAGAAGGAAAACTGTGAATTTTGATGTTTTATTTTAATTAGCATATATAATAATCTCATGTATAAAATTGTATTAATTAAATAATATTTAATTAAAATTTTAATTATTTGTTTATTATTCAATTTTAACATATTACATTAAATATTTATATACTACAACTTTTATAGTAATACACACACACATATATATGTATGTATATGTATTTTAATTATTAATTAACTTCTAATTCATATATTTAATCAAACAATTTTAATTAAATTTTATTAATTTCGAGAAATTATTTTGTATACATACATGTATATTTATTTGCCTTAAACATTTTAAGACAACATAACATGCATCATTATATGTTATACATACATATATGTATATTAGTTAATTAATTTAATTCTTTTATTAATCTTATTAATAAAATTTAATTTTGAAATTAACTTACATTTATTTTCGAACATTTTAAAATTTTAATTATATTATAACTTTTATAATATATATATATATATATAATTTTAAATTTGACTTTTAAATTCAAAATCTATATTTTTAACTTTCAAAGAATTTTGAAAATTAACCCAAGACCCAATTCAAATTTGGCCTTTTTTATTATGGGAAACCTTTGGACACACATATTTGTTTGGGCCAGGCTGGTAGTTGGGTAGGGTAGAGTACGTGATTATTTGAACCCGATCCTTCGACACTACCTTGATAAACACCCTACCATCTAGGTTGTGAGCTTAATTAGTCAACCATAACACGACTAATTTAGACCGCATAAGCTGTTGGGCTCCTATACTATTGTTGGAACTAGGACCAGCCCGCAGCATAGTAACTGGGTAAATTTAATTTTTTCCCCATTTGAATCTTTAATGGGCCCATGTAGTCTAATTTATTTAGAACATTTTTAACTTTTTATTAAATAAAATCAATATTTTATTTGAATTTATAAACAAAGTTTATTTTTTATATAATTTGTATTATATTATATATATGTGTATCATATACACATATGTATGTACACGCACGTGCAACAGAACAATGTACACATGGTTTAACATGCTCGTACAACAATGTGGGGATTTACACCACAATCGTCAAATCCAAATTATGATCACTAAACGACAGTTTAGAGTGTTCTCGAGTATTTACAAAATACTGGAGAATTGTTTACAAAAAACAATAAACTCCTTACGAAGGAGTGCGTAGACTCGAACTTCAAAAGTGGCATCAAGTATTATATGTCACTCCTAAGTTCATGTTCAATCTTAAGTAGGACTGTCAATGGATACCCGAAAGATCCGAAATCCGTCCATATCCGCATCCGAAAAGCAGATAAAATCTGATATCCGGAAATACGGATGCGGATGCGGATTCGAAGACATCCGCATCCAAAAATTATCCGTCCGGTTTTTGTCAAGATTATAGTTCAAATTATGTGTATTTTAGTGCAGTGAATGATAATTTTTTATTATTTTATTAAGTTGGTAGTTTATATTATATGCACTTAATGCTTTTTAACTGCTCGAAAATATTTATTGTCATCATATCTATTAATTTTTAACACTTTTATAATCAATGGGATTGAAAATATTTATGTTAAACTAAAATTTTCTTTTTATAATTCTTGATTTATCACTCGTTAATGGATATGATAGTTATCTGATATCCGCCCATATCCACGGATGTGGATATTCGATATCCGAAAATGATTTCGGATGCAGATGCATATATGGCATTATCCGCATCCGAAAGCATCCATTGACAGACCTAATCTTAAGTTAAGAACTTTAAGTTAGAAATGTTTCAACAATAAGTAGTGATTGATTCAACTAAACTAAGTATATCACATTGAATAAGAATTGTAATGAAAGAAATATGAATACACAAATTTATAACTGAGCTAGGGGAGATTCTAAATGTTTAGAATCCCTTGACATTTTTATATGATAACAATGATATGATGTAGTTCATAAAAGAACCTAGAACTCATTAGAAGTTGAAATACATATCTTGAAAAGATCCACATGATAAAGGTAGTTTATCAATGATGGAGAGAGTTGATTAATAGGGTAGATAATTAAAACAAAGTAGCATACCCATTCACAAAGGGACTAGCCCAATTAGTTTTAAGGAAAACCGATCGAAGGAGTGGGAATAAGGTTACATAATTGACCCCAAGTGCAAGTAGGAGATTGATAGAGTTAGGGGTTGCCCTAAGGGAAATTATGTAATTTGTTACATATATCTAACTCGATAACTGGTATTGTTTAAAGTAAAATGTGTTTTTCTTTCTATTATATACTTGTTATATTATGATATAATTAACTAATTAATTAATTTAGTATATTAAATAGAAAATCCTTAAATAATACGTTATGTGATAGTAATTACAATGTGTTGCAATTCATGTTCGGCTATCGAGTCCACTAATCGGTCAATCTTCGGCAGGGGGAAACTGTCTTTTGGGAACGCCTTATTCAAGTTTGAATAGTCAATGCATGTCCTCCATTTTTCATTAGGCTTCTTAACCAGCACTAGATTGGATATCCAATCAGGGTATAGGGAAGCGTGGATAAAGCTGGTTGCCTTCAGCTTATCCACTTCATCTTTCAATGTAGCAGATTGCTCTAGACCTAGGCTGCATCGCTTCTATTTCACGATAGGACGTATGGGGTTCACATTCATTGTATGGCACGCTACCTTCGATAATATTCGACACATTTAGGAATGCATCTATGCAAACACATCCAAGTTTAGCTGGAGGGACCCTGTCAATTCCTTTTTTATCTTCACACTAAGCCGAGATCTAATCTTCAGGCCCCGAGTAGGATCATCCTGATCGACCAAGATATTAATTGTCGGCTCGATTTGGGCTGCCCTTGCATCTTCTGGCACTTTCCTTGGAATCATAGATTTTTAGAATTTACTATGCCAACCGAGCCGGAGCTTAGGCGGTGGTTGCTATGCATCAATTGATTTGACGTAGAGATTTCTCTCTGTGCATTTTCCTTTTTCGCATCGCTTCGCCTCTCTCAGCTCTGCAATGTAACACTTAAGTCCCACACTCTAATCATCTTGAATGACTCCTACATCATTCTCCGTTAGAAATTTCATTGTTAAGCACCACCAGGCTAGAGCCACTTTAAAACTGGCAAGGGTCGGCCAACCTAAAAAAGGATTGTATGTAGAGTATGTATCCATCACAATAAAGGCTACAACTCGCACTCTCCTGCGGTCACTTTCACTTAACTCCACCGGCATGTCAACACACCCAACAAGCTCGGTAGTCTCTTTAGAAAATCCCTGAATTCGAGATTTACAGGGCTTTGGATCCTTGCCATCCTTCATCATTTGATCATAAATTTCATAAACAAAATATTCACTAGCTCCCACAAACCAATGAGAACTTGCTTCATAATAGCTGGACCAATCATGGCCGTTATCACCAAAGGGTCAAGTGTCGGTGCTTATACCTCATCAACATTATGATTTATGAGCACAATGGCATATGTCATCATCCTTAGCTGCATTGCCGAAGCCTCCTCTTCGACAACAAAGCTACTCTCCAGAACAACAAGCCTAAAAGAATCCCTATACCTTTCCATCTAGTCCCAGCTCTTCTCAACCGAATGAGGTCCATCAGTTATTATTGAACCAAGGACTTAGTATTTGAACTATAGAGTTAAATATGGGTGATATTAGAATTTTGACCATTACCAAATTCCATAAGTCCAAAGTGATATAGTTTTGATGAAGAGAATTGGTGTAAGTAATTGTCACAACTAGGTAACTCTTAACAAAGTAAAATTCGATTTTACCAAAACCAAGTAAGCGATGAGTTTGGCCATAATGTCACACCACCTACTAAGTGAAGTACGAAAGTTAATATTCAAATTATTCGATGTTAATCGCTGGCCAAATTTACACCGAAGAGTCACACAACCGAAACATTGAATACTCCTTTTTCACCCGATTTAATTAATTTATAATTGTTATAAATTAATTAATATTTATGAATATTAATTATAAAATTTTATTTGATGTGTATTGAAAAATATTAAATACCGTGTATATAATAGTTATATAAACACTAATAGATATACAATATCGATGCACGTTTAAATTGAATTTTAAATGCAATAAATATTGTTCTTGCTTGAAGCAGATTTAAGGCTCATATGAAGCTTGATATTTTTGACCATAATGGGAGCAAGGTAGGCTAACCATTTGATGGCTTATGGTGGTGGTTTTGAATGTTTAAAAATAAGAGAACGAGTAAGAGAAAATTAAGGATCGTGATCCTACTTTTGCTCTCTAATCTCTCTTATATATAAACATCTTAACCCTTATTTTCTTTTCATCTTTTTGCTGCCTCCATCATCCCTTTGCTGGTTAAAATATACCCCTCATCTCTCCTCAAATATTCAAGCAATTAAATTCAAATTAAAATTAAATAATCGTCGGTGGAAAGGCAACTCGGGAACTAAAAACTTCGGGATTGGAATTCGATTCAAAGAGTTCACTTCTTTGTTTCAACGTGTGAACTTTAGAATTTGGTGAAAGGTACTCTTCTAAATATATAAATATTTAGGGGCATTTCACCAGAAGGACAAACTTCGTAGTCCAATTAGTTTCTAGGACACACATTCAAAGAAATTACTTTCAAGGCCAAAGTCAGCAGAATAATTACTTTCAAGGACAAAGTCAGTAGTCCGATTACTTTCAAGGACATAATTTCATAGGTTTTAGGCCCTAGAAACTAATTATTTTGCATTTTGTCCTTGAAAGTAATTATTTCAGTTATGTGTCCTAGAAACTAATTCCACTTCCTAAAGAGGCCCTTGTGTCCTAGAAACTAATCATGAATTGGTATATCGATAGATTATCACATACTGATTATTGTATATATTGGTGTGTGTGTTTATTAATTTTTTTATGTATATTTACTTGCATATGCTTTCGACTTGAAAATTAAATAATAATAATATATTATATGATTTTTAAATATTAAATCCAATTTAAAAGACTAATATAACATAATATGTGTTTTAAAACTTTACAAAATTTAATTTTATTAAAAATGCTTTTAACAATAATAAAAAAAGAAAAAAAATTAATTCTTTGGATATTTATTACGTATATTATACTATTATTTAATTCAAAATTATTTATAAATAAAATGTATGTATAAATATGTTTATTATAATATAAAATACACAGTGTAGTTGTGAAAATGATATTTATTTATTTATGTTATACAATTTTAATTAATTACAAGTTTTTAATTATTAAATTATTTAAAATAAAAAATTAAATAATAGTAAAAAAATTAATTTTTTTCCTTTGGTCGAAAGTAGCAGTTTTATATATATCTAATTATAAATTTTTATTTACATATATATATTTATATAATTATAAATAGTATTATGTTTATATGTAAAATACATCCAACTTAATCTAAACATATAAAAAATATTTATGTTCAGATTTCACATCATAAATATTCTAAATTATTTACAAATAATATTTATAATAATTTTATAATTTAGCTATATTTATTTATATGAATTTATGTATATGTATTTTAATAAATGCTTTATGTGAATAATATACAACCAATAATGAATAATATTATATAACTATTTTTTATAATTTTTCTTACACACATGCATATATTTATATAATATTTTGAAATACATATAAATATATACATTTAGAAATTCATTTGTATACATGAGGGGCTAACATGTCCTTTATGGTGTAAATCCCAACATTTACACACAAGCAAGTCAAACCATATACACATTACCCTATCGTTCGTGCATGCACATACTTACGTGTATATGATACACATATATAAAATATAATACAAATTATATAAAATAAAACTTTATTTATAAATTTAAATAAAATATTGATTTTATTTAAAAGAAATTTAGAAAAGTTCTAAATGAATTTACACTACATAGGCCCATTAAAGATCCAATAATGGAATTTTTTTAAAATTCACCCAATTACTCTAATGCAGGTTGGCCTAATTCCAATAATAGTGTCAGAGCCAAATAGCCCATGTAGGCTAAATTAGTAGTATTAGGGCTAATTTATTAAAGCCTATCCATATATAGGTGTTTAGAAAAGTAGTGTCTAAGATTGGGTTTGGTTAACCAAGTATTATGCCTTACCTTGCAACTGGACAAACCCGAAATGATAAGGTAAAACTAAATGTTATCCCCATTATAAAGCCCAAATTGATTTGGGCCTTGGGCTAATTTTGAAAATCTGTTTTGAAATTAAAATAATATTTTAAATTTAAAGGGTAATTTAAAATAAGAAATGATTTTATAAATGTTATAAAATAAATTTCAACTTTTTTTGAAAATAAAAATAATTATTTTTGAAAATAATTATTGATTGATTAGATTAATTAAATTGGATAATCATTTAAAAGTTACCGAATTAAATTAAGTAACGTATATTGGTATATGCAACATTATCTTAAGATATTAAGGTAATATATATATATATATATAATTTTTAAAATTATTTATAATTAATTAAAATTGTTATAATTAGATATATTAATAAAATGTTAATTAGTAAATAATGTAATACACATATATAAGACATATGCGTATTACTATAAATGTCATAGTGTACATATTCAATTTAAAATGTTTAAAATGAATAAAATAAAATTAATTAAAATTATTAAATAAGATTTAATTAATACAATGTTAAACATAAGACTATTATACAAGTTAATTAAATTATAAAAGTTATATAACAATTAAACTTATATAATATGAATGTCGTAACGAACCGCCTTTCTTGCATTCGAAAAGACGAGTTCTTATGGGTTGAAGAAATGAGAAAGATAAGAAGAAGACTAATCAAACAAAGAATCTTACCATGCAGGGAACAACATATAATAGACAATGTAGTATATTACATGGCCATAGCCAAAATATTACATCAGAGTTCAATAATAAAAGTTCCAAACTAGGGAAATTTACAACTGCTTGTCCACAAAATACATAGATCATACATACATACACAGCAGAATAATTTACACTAATAATAGCTATCCTTGAAGCCACCTGTTCCAGCCCCTCCAACATGCTTTTGAGAGAAACCTGGATCACTTGACTACTCATAAAAATTGAGTAAAATAAACTATGGGTCAGACATTGGTCTGGTGTGAGTAAACTCAAACAACAATATTTTTATTTAAAAACTCCTTTGAAAGACAAAAGGTATTTCGTAAGACCACGTCGCACATAAACACGGACGGGTTTTTACCTAACGATAACCAAAAACAATTTCTATTTAAAAAAGTGATATTATGATAATGCCTAAGGGTTTAAAATAGATATAGAACATAGCTGAAATGCTTGCATCTCACATTCCAACATATTTAGGTATACAACTAAAACCGTAAAGGTACGTATTGGGTACTGGATTCCATACAATAACAAGGCTACTAGGGTACCGCCTGCCACAGTACACCTCTAGATTACCATACCGAGATCGTACCGAACGATCCCTGCCAATACATGACTGGCCTGTCCCTTGTTGGATAGTACCGAATATGATCGCCCCCTTAGTTGGGATCAGCAACCATTTGGGACTATAGTATATTTGAGTAGGGACTCATTCTAGATGGAAATGATCATACCTTAATGGGTGCGACCCACATAACCCTGCTGCATATCCCCTGTTTTAGTCATTCCGGTTGATGAGGCCTGAGGCTACGTTATTACCTTTCACAAATAGTACTTCTCTCTTGGAATGCTAACATTGCCTTCTTGATGTTGACACAATGTCAGCATTCATCCATACAAGTCATCTAGGAGATGAACGAACTGAAGGCACTACTTCCACTACACCCATTTTGGAATCACCCTTAGGGTTAATGGCAAGATAGCCCTTGCACTTCAAGTCTTGAATCTTTATCATGACTTCGATAGATTCAATTCGAACGCTTTACGTTGGTTCGAAGTGGTTTTAGGATAACTATTCGTCTTTCGATCCCGGTCTCTTCAAACAAACATTCGATAATTTTAAATGGTTAAGTTATTTGATAGTGAACAACCCCACTATCGGGTGCAAGATTTACATATGGACATACACTCCATATACTTAAGTTATCATGACTCGCTTATCAAGATTAACCTCCTTGTGTTTACCACGTTACTGATATTCAACATTTGTGCTAAACACAAGTCAACTTACTTTTCGTAAAACATATCAATGTTTTATAATCACTAATTTAATTCATTTGGCTACTCAATGGTCCAAATGATGAGATCCTTTGATTTAAAATCACTTAACTTGAAAGAAGATTGATTTAAAACATAACCAATTAAGTTTAAAAGTAGTTTTGAAAAGATTAAAGTACATTTAATTAGCTTAAACCCTAATTATATCATAATTAAATGAAGATTAATTCATAATTAAACTTTAATTAACTTAATGAACTTAGTTAAGTCCTAATTAACTTCTTAATGCATCTTAGTTAAGGTTAAAACAATTCATTATTAGTTAAACCCTGATGAATTAAAAGTCAATTTAATAATCACTTATTAAATTAAAATAAATTAACTAATTAATTTAATTAAATAATAATTAATCATTAAATTACTTTTTAACTTCATTAATCACCAATTAAAACTTTGTTAATCACAAATTAGTCATTAACCATCTTAAGTGTTACTTAACCCTTAATCACTTACTTAATTATCAATTAAGTACTAATTATTTTTAGTAAATTTATTAAATAATAAAATATTAACTTAACTAAACTTAATCTCTTTTTATATTACTAATTAAGTTTAAATTTTTTTTTGCAAAACCATTTCAAAAGAAAACGTTTTAAAACGAAAATCGGAAATTTTGTCGAACTGCGTCCATAGCGACTATCGCTATGAGCGCAGATCGCTTAAACATACTTTAAGCGAAAAACTTGCTTGAATTCTTTTCTATTTTAGAAACATAACTTTTAAAGTTTTTGAAACATAGAAACAAAGATAGAAACTTTGAAACAATTTCCAAACTTTTAAACAACAAAAACATAATTTTTGATTTCGAATCGAATCTCACGTCCGTCACAACACACAAAGTTGTTAACTTTGACTCCACACAACACACTTTGGTTCTTGGATCACAACCAGACATCCATATTACCATACTTTTAACATCACAATGAAACACATATAAAAATATATGTTTACATGCTTACTAACTTGAAAATACCGCATTCAAATCTCAAATTCAACACCAAACACCAACATCCATCAAATCAACATCGGCCAACATAATAACCATTCAATTTACACATCATATTATCATCGCAATAACACCACATAGTAAAGACTCAAAAAAACTTTTCCAAAATAAAGTAGTTTACTCACCAAAACTTCGCGAATACAAAGCAAATTTCGAATAGACTTTGGAAACAACACATGAGCTTCGAAGAGTGAAGATTTTTCTAGAGTTTTGAGCTTCAAATGCCTCGGCCTGATGGTGTGGGGTGGGTGTGGGCTTGGTTTCTTAGAGAATAAAGTGGAGATGAATATAGGAAAGTTTAAACTAGATTCGGAAGAGACTTAAAGTCAATGGTTTGGATTTTTTAAATATTTAGAAAGGTTTTGGAAGCCATGGAAATTTTAGAGAGGAAGTTTTAGAAAATGAATAAGAGAATGTAAATAAAAAAGTGTGTATGGGTGTGTATTTATAGATGAAGGAAAGTGGGAATTACCATTTTATCCTTGGTTTAAAATATCATAACATGTCATTATTTTAACATGTCACATCACCACCTTCCTCCTCCTCATATGTCACATCTTCCCCCTCTCTAGTCACATCTCCTAGGCCATGATGGATAATGATGATGGTACTTAAGGAAATGATAAGAGATAGTGATATGATTTAGTATATATAAGTTATTATTTTAAAACCATGTCTTGTCACATCACTTGCTAAACATAATTAACATAAGATAATATACTATTAGTGTATTATTATTGTTAGGTTAATTAACTCTTATATATGTATATATATAGTGCACAAAGACAAACAACGTTCCCGACAACTTTCCGGTGTTGAAAGGTCGAAATTTCGGAAAACGTTCTTCGGTCACATTTTCCATTTTTCTACGAACTATTTAATTTAGTAAACAAATTTTGAAAATGATTTTTCCATCATTATTAATTATTTAAAATGAGTTCATTTATCATAAAAATCCATTTGTTGACCATATAAATTATACATATATATAAATTTTCCTAGTTCAAGCGACTAAAACCTGGGTCATTACAAATGTATAAATTAAAGGTGGAACATTAAGAAACATAAAATAAAGTTAAGAAAAATACATACATATAATACGTATACCATGATTTCTTATGTGTTCGACACTTGAATCATGAGAATATTTCACAAAATATGCATTATCCTATAAGTCGATATCATTCCTCTCGCGGCACGCACTAAAATAATGCTTTACCCATAGATGTCTAATCAACTATTGTACCTCAATGCATTTCAAGAAGAAACAGTTAGATTTGGATTTGAGTGACATTTAACCCCTAACCACAACTCATCCATCGATTCTTCAACATCCGTCAGTTCAGATCTCCACTTAGTTTCACCCAAGCTTCATCCTGATCATGGATAAATCACCCAGGTTCAGGTTATATTGAAGATTATGAACCTTTAATATAAGTGTTGTCCTTTACCATTTATATATTAATAAATTGCTTGCATACTCTCTAGTTGTTGAGCAAACTCAAGTTAGAGATGTGATGTGTAGTATTATTAATATATTGACTATGTATTGTAAGATAACTATATGTATTTGTTGTGCAAACTTAAGGTACATATATTATACTTAGACCATCATGAAATGGTAGGTACGAGCGAATAATTTCTTTTGATTTATTGAGCAAACTCAAGACTGAAATGAGATTAGCACAAGGAACCATGTGTTTGTAGTTGTATATGATACAACCGACAAGGAGTTATCCATCATTTGTAGGGCTATGAGTTGTTGAGCAAACTCAAGCTCAGAATCTTAAGATAGATGAGTCCTAACACCCATTAGTGAAGTTGAAAGACTTCTATGTTTTTTCTTAGGGTTTGGGAAAACATAAAAGACTATTGGGAGCCTTATTAGAAAAATAAAATGGTAAAAATTTAACCTTTCTAATATTGTAACAACATATGCTATATAAAGTTATAATTATCTACATTGATAAATTTGTGCAATTAATATAATTGATAAAATGTTTATCAATTAAGATATACTAATGAATCAGAATAATATTGACAAATAAAAATATAAAATATACTTACCAATAAATTTTTGCATGTTGACCCATGCAAGCGCCTTTTCATACAACTACCAAATACGTTTGTAACATGGTCACTTACGAGTTTACTTGCTTGGGACTGTGTATTGTCTTCAATGAATTTCGAACTCTAGAAGCAGTACGAGAACATTATATTTGATCTATATACGATCACATATAAATGTTGTATGGTGAATGGTCACAATTCGTAATGTACGAAACCTCGATGAAATTAGTTCATTGAAATAAGCAAGTAAACTCTAGAGTGAGATCGTATATTCAATATGATTGATTGCAATAATGATCATGTTGTATTAAATGTAACACTGGACTAATGGCTACAAGATTGATCTAAGAATTCGACAACTAAAATTTCAGTATGATCAATTTACGTAAAGTGCAATTTATTTGATATCCTTAAAAGTTAAGGATGACCAAGTGCATTTTTGTAAAGAGTTCGTTATGATATTATAGTAAGGATTTCCTTTGAATGGTTCAACCGTTTAGAATGGAAATTGAATGTATAAGAGTGGATGTAACCTATGGAACGGTTAGGATGAAAAGAGTGAATGGTTATTTCTGCTTCATAAAGAAATTCAAAAACGAGAATTGCGAAATAATAATAGATACTTAACATTGGAATACAAAATATGATTTATATTCTGAGAAGTATTTTCACATAGAAAATTATTTCCTAAGATATTTATTTCTTTGAATTTAAGATACACGATCCGAAAATTCTCGGCTGTAAATCAAGTTATAATAAATGAAATAAATAGTGTGATGACCGCCCTATACCACCGCACCAACATTATCAAAATAGTATGCTACAGCCTTGCCCGGTCAATATAGGATGATCATTAGGATTGTAAATGAAACCAATACAACATATAACCTATTGAATATCTCATAGCACGTGGATAGAATATAATATCACAGATATAACATGAGAGACAATAATAACTATATGAACAAATCATTAGGACACAGATCCACAAAGTTATATACAAATGTAGTAGAGTTTATACTATGGAAATAAACTCGACAATTGTCTCATAACGAGAAAATAACCAGTCACTACTAAGCTTCCTAGCGTTGCATAGCGGAATAAGTGTAGAAATCCATATAGGTATATAATATGAGATAGTTCCATCCAGCTCGTCCTCTGCACAGCTACTGCATCACCTAGACATGTTATATGTTCTACTCATTTAAGAGTACCTAAGGTAAAAAGAAATAAAACATAAAATCTTTTATGAGACAACGGTTTGGTATGAGTGGTAAATGAATCTCAAAATACTATGCAGGTAAATATGGTAAGGAATAGAGGTACACAGACCATACATGACATGTCCTTGCAACCAAAGAGTTAGCACATAACATCATAATATGCTACTCTACAAATAACATAAAGGTACTCTACTCAAAATAAGGATATCATCCCTCCAGGGATTCCTATCTCCAATACCTAATCCCAATGATATCTCCAAGTGATAGCCTGAAAGCAACTAAAGCAACCATAACATCCATCAAACAATCCCCATTATCACTCTATATACCCCGAATATGTGATAACTTGTATGGCCTCCTTACTGCCAGGGACTAATGGAAATCCTAATTTTCAGTGTACTCTCATATCACATAGCCAAAGCTAGATACGTGTCTCATAGCCCAAGGCTAGACTTTAGACACAAAGCCACTGGTCTAGGGTATTCAGATCCACTCCATTGATCTATGGGTTATAATACCCCTGCCCCCACTTATAATACCCCTACTTCGAGTACAATGAAAAACACTCCGAGTATCAATGATTCCTTAGCACATACATCCGTGCCCTCCTTTGCTCCATTCAGATTCGAGCCCTTCCTTTTGTCCATTTAGATCCGAGCATTTCTTTTGCTCAATCCAGTTCCATTATTCGGAACCCTTCATGTTCCCCATCCACGGCTCCCTCCTTTACCGAGCCGCCATCTTTGACACCTACTCTCTTCACGAGTCACAAATCGAAGATACATAGCTTTTGTCATGTCGTTACATCGTAATCCAACCCTGATGCGAATGAGCCAATACCTCCATCACGATCTATAGAACCTCTACTCCATTCCCAAAAGTTCCACTTCAACCCGACTAATAAAATGACTCGGTACCAACCTATTTACTTAGCCAATTTTGGTTAAGTAGACTCTCCCACCTTCAGTGCTTCCTTCCTAGATGCTATAGACAACAATATCCAGCATTCTTCAAAACAACTCGGTCTCATTCCATAGCATCCAACTTCAAGTTCTAGAAAACAACTCGGTATAATATCCAGCACTTAGCCAATTTCTTACATCTTGCCATAGACAACCTCCTCTAGCCATACTTTATCGATCCATGCGAACCACTGATCCATTTGACTTCCCAAAATGACTCGGCCTTGAACTTTCAACTCAGCCCTGAGTTGAACATTAAGCAATTTTAAGGTGTGACTTATTTTAAAAGTTACTCCCATGCTCTAGAGCCTTCCCTCCAAGTTTCGTCCAATTCCGACAAACTTTACCTCCAATTTGCCAAATTCCGCAACCTATCTTTCCAAGCATTCAACACACAAGCAAACAACATCAAAGCACAATGTACAAGCATAGAATAACATACGTATACATCCATTCATACAAGCAATACACAAGAAAGTGATAAACAAGCCAATTCGAATCTTAATCTACATATTACATACACATATGAATGTGAATAAAGAGAATTATTAAATCGTTATTGAAAATCATTTCAAAGATTCACAAATTTAGGTCATAAGCATATGATAACATGTAATTAAAGTTAGAAAAGGTTTTAAGGTCAAACATAATGTTAAAACATGTAATTCTACCATATAAACATGTATAAAATAGTGAGAAGACATAAACCACACACCAATTACAAAAATCAACCAACTCTCACCTAGATCCAATGTGGATAGCAATGCAAATCAACCAAAATGATGATCTCTAACTTCTATTTGATAATCTTTTCTTTAATTAATGGTTTAGCCACATTTAGACAATAATTTGTGTGATTATGGATGAATCTAGGGTTAATAGGGGTTTAGATTAGATTTGGGAAAGAAAGAAAAGTTTTAATTTGACTTCTACAGCCCCCTATTTATACTAATCTCGAATTAAACTAATGGATATTTTTATGGGATAAATTAGTTGCACACTAATATTGGCTAGCAGCTGTATAAACTTATAACATGCCTAACTTCCTAACTTTAAGTCTTCTTCCAATTATGACCACTTTACGGAACGTGAAACCATCACCCTAAAGCAATGAAACCAGTTTGAGATCCTAATTCGACTCCTATCAAAAGTTATAACCTGAACAAGATTTCCAAGGTTAAAATTATCACATAAAAATTCGAGAAAAAATATAGGTATGTAAAATGTCCCAAAGAATTATATCCCAAAATTATAGAATCATATGACCTAATATAAATAAAATAAAATTATTTTACGATCCTTTGATACGTAAAATACGGGCATTCTCTCATCCTTTAGGAATTTCACCTGAAATTCCTAAACAAGTCAAGAAATAAGTAACTATAGTTAACTTCACATGCCTAACAACCATATGCAACCATCAACAATATCAAACAAGCAATCATGCAATCAATAGTAAAGCCATCCTAGCATACGAAATACTAACTTATCAAATGCGATATACAATGGTGAAAGTAGATACGATAAACGGTGGATCTTACCATTCAAAGAGCTCTGGACACTTATTCCTCATACTCTTCTGAGTTCCCCATATGCAATCGGCATTACTTTCGCTCCATTATACCTTTACTAGATTCACCAACTTTCTCCTAAGCTGTTTTATATCGTGTTCAACAATATGAACCGACCTACGAGATTTCAAAAATTCTGGTTCTACCTCAGCATCTTCAAGTTGATCCGGTGTAATCATCACGTTTGAGTCATGCACAAATTTCTGTAGATAGGAGACATGAAAGACATTGTGCACACCCGCCATCTTCTGAGGTAAGTAGACCCTATACGCTAACTTCTCAATCCTTTCTATTATCGGAAAAGGACCTACGAATCTTGGTGCCAACTTTCCCTTATTACTGAAACGAACAACATTCTTCAAAGGAGATACCTTCACAAAAACCATATCCCCAACAAAAAATTCCAAATCTCAACGTCTTTTATTGGCGTAGCTCTTCTGTTGATCCTGAGCGGCTTTCAATCGTTGTCGAATGATTCCCATCTTTTTTGAAGTTTCTCTAATCATATCTAGCCCAAGTATCAGTTTCTCGCCCGCTTCCCACTAACATGAAGGAGTGTTACATGGTCGGCCATATAATGCTTCATAAGGAGCCATACCAATACTCGATTAATAACTATGTTGTATGCAAATTCCACCGAATGTAGATGGTCATCCCATGATCCTCCAAAATCTATAATGCATACTCATAAAAGATCTTCCAATATACGATTTACTCTTTCTGTTTGCCCATCCGTTTGCAGTCGGTAAGCCATGCTAAGATGCAGCTTAGTCCCTAACTCCCCTTGCAAGCTCTTCCAAAACCCATTGGCGAACAACGGGTCTCGGTCGCTCACAATGCTCTTTAGCACATTGTGAAATCATACTATCTACTTTACATACAACTCCATCATCTTGGATCCCGTCCTACTTAACTTGACTGGTATAAATTTAGCGCTCTTGGTTAACTAATCAATCATGACCCAAATGCTATTGTACCCTACTTGAGTTCTTGACAGTCTATCAATAAAATCCATCGATACTTGCTTTCATTTTAACTTAGAAACTTCTAGCGGTTGTAATAATTTACTGGGTTTCTTTTGCTCTGCCTTTACCAAAAGGCAGTTCATAAACTTTGAGATGAATGTCACAATATCCTTCTTTATACCTTCCCAATAATAGATTCTGCTTCATATCCCGGTACATCTTATTACCTCCAAGATGCATTGTAAACCTAGAATGGTGGCATTCTCATAGCAGTTCATCTCGCAATCCATCAATATGGGAAACAAAAAGTCTTCCATCCTTATGGAGCCAACCTTCATGGTTGAGTCCATATTGCTTCATATCCTCAGACTCTACTCCTTCTACTGTCTCCATTATGATCTTCACCAACCTAGCATCTCGCTTCTGACTAGCACCGATCCTTTCTATTAGAGTAGGTTTGATCGAAAAACTTGCCAACATCTCTGGTTCCAGCTTGCAACGAGGCCTCAAATCATATCCAACAATATACTCAATCTGCATCCATTCCAAGAACATTGCACCCAAACTGGCAGGTCTTCAGCTCAATGCATCAGCGACTGCATTCCCTTTTCCTGGCATATAGGAAATGCTAAAATCATAGGAAGTTAAGAACTCTAACTACCGTTACCGACGAAGGTTGAGATCCCTTTGAGAGAAAATGTACTTCAAGGAATTGTGGTTCGTAAATAGCTCAAACCTTTCTCCCAGTAGATAATACCTCTACATATTTAAAGCAAAAACTATTACCGCCAATTCCAAATCATGAGTTCGATAATTTCTCTAGTGCGGCTTTAGCTGTCGACTAGCATATGCAACAACTTTTCCTTTCTGCATCAATACTGCACCCAATCTGGTACCATAGATGTCTTTATATACCATCAACTCCTCATTCCCACTTGGGATGTTCAATACCAGTGCACTCATCAACTTGCCTTTCAAACTCACAAATGTTGCTCACACTTCGGGTCCCAAACAAAAGTCTAATTCTTCTTCATCAAATTAGTCAATGGTGTTGCTATCTTTGAGAAGTCCTTTATAAACGTCTATAGTATCCTACCAATCCTAGGAAACTCCTCATGTTCGTAGCATTCTTGGGCCTGTTCCAATCTTAAACTGCTGCCACCTTCATAAGATCCACTGCTATACCGTGTCCAGAAACGACGTGACCTAAGAACCTCACTTCTTTTCTCTAGAAATGATACTTAGAGAACTTCGCTCTCAACTTATGCTTTCTCAACACCTCTAGCACAATCCTCAAGTGCGTCTTATGCTCTTCTTTGGTTTTGGAATAGATTAGAATATTATCCACGGACACAAGCACGAACTTGTGCAGCTGGTCTTTGAAAACCCAATTCATGAAAACCACAAAGTAAGATGGAGCATTGATCAACCTAAACGGCATCACCGACCACTCATAAAAACCTGATGGCATACGAAGCACAGTAATAGGCACACTCTCCTTTGCTACTTTAAGCTTGTGAAATCCCGTTGCCAAATCCATTTGAGAGAATACCTTTGCACCGTGAAGCTGATTAAACAAGTCATCAATACGTGGGAGTGGATACTAGTTCTTCTTCGTTACTTTATTCAGTTCACGATAATCTACACACAACCTCAAAGAGCCATCCGCCTTAGTTGTGAATACTACTGGTCCACCCCACTCAGATATACTCCTTCAAATGAACCATCTCCTTAATAGGTCATTCACCTGCACCTCTAATTCCTTCTGCTCTTTAGGTGCCATATGCCTCAAAGGCATAACAATCGGTCTGGCTTTCGTCACTAAATCTATTTGAAACTTAATCTCCCTATGCGGCGACAATTCTGTCACTTCCTCAAATACATCCAGATATTCTCTAGCGATAGGCATAGATGACCACACCACCTGTGGAACTTCAAGCGAATATAGAAAGCTAACTATCACCCTATCCACTGGTAGGCAACTAATCACTACCGTCCGCCTATCCACATTCCCGATTAACACGAATAGCTTCTCGCAATCTACTATTGCCACATACTTCTCAAGCTAGTCCATTCCCAAGATAATCCCGAACCCGACAAAATTCAAGATCAAGCAACCACAAATAAAAGAGCATTCATGACTCGATAACACAAGGCCACTGTCAACCATGCAAAGGCTAGCAGAGTCTCCAACTAGGTTCGTCACAATCAAGGGTCGGTCTACTATCTCTGGTCTCAATCCCAATCTGTCTACTAGGTCACTTGATATGAATGAATATGAAGCCCTAGTATTAAACAAAACACAAATGGAAACATCTTTAGTGGAAAGCATACGTTGAATAACGACTCTCTTTCCCTTTTTGTTCACCGAAGGAACACTCGATGAAGTCGGGACAACGTCCACGGTGTATGCTTTCACAACCTGCTTATCCTTCACCCATCCTGGACAATCCTTCTTCAAATACCCAGGTTTGTCACAATTGTAGCACTTCTTCTTCTTGCTCACTTTGAAATCCTTAATCAAATGAGCCTTCTCCTTACACCCATTGTTAAGTAGGTTGCCACTTAGCTTTCTTCTAGCCATTTTTCGTAAAGACTACTTCCATTTTTCATTCCACTTTTTCTTACCTCCACCGCCTTGTTGCTGTTTTGGCTCTTCCTTCTCAGTAGAAAGGACAATAACTATTCTAGCCATTGGATACAGATTCTCATGATGGAGACTTTCTAAACAGGCTTCTAAAATGGCTCATTAATATGGTCTACCAGTTTCTCTCCAAGATAGTCATCCAGACCAATGATGAACTTCTTATTCTTTCTCGATGGAGTGTCGATGAATGACATCCCATACTTTGATAAAGCATCAAACTCTGCAGCATACTCAAAAACTAACATCTCTCCTTGCTTAAGATCGGCAAACTTCCTAAACAACATAGACTTCTAAGAATGAACTTCTCTTTAAACTGGTCCTAAGTAAACCGATCTTCTGGAGTAGCAATGGTAATGGCGTTCCATAGTTCATAGCTCGCTCTTGAAGTTGTTTAGAGGCCAGCTTCCTCTTCATAGCATCGTCCACTTCCATATCACTGAAGATGCGCTTGCAGGTATCCAACCAATCCTATACTTCTGACTCCGTTCAATTGAATGGTTTTCCTCCTAGAGTAGAATAGTCTTTATTAAACTTGGCGAAATCAGCCTTAGGCGCTTGCATAGGAGCACCTCTTCCAATGGCCACACTAGAAGCAGTAGCCTAAACATTCCTCATCATAGTTGCCATCATAGCATTCAACATCACCTGAACTTCAAGTGTAGCTGCTCTTGACCCTGCTCCTTCCTTAACTTCCAAAGAACAATTCCCCACATTATTTCTTGTATGCCGACCCATTCTTAATCTGTAACAAGAATGATCAATCTCTCATAAAGAAAACTGTATCCATGGTTCTTGTGTGCATGCGACTTATACTATATAATATATTACTTTATAGCTTTGAAAACCAAAATATATAACAAGCATGCACTCTCTCGTACACAAATATACTCTAGATCCAGTCTAAGGTGATAACTCCTTCCTTATGTCTACTGGATCATGATATCAACTCAAGTTAATTGTGTAACCAAAGCTTTGATACCAAATGTGACGACCGCCCTGTGGGGTGCAGAATTATGGATCTTAAGGCTAATTAAAACTAGAGGGAGGGTAAATAGTGTTTTCTAATTTTTATGAATCCTTTTAAAATTCTTTCAAGATTAATATTAATCAACACAGATGAACAATCACTTATGCAAACAAAGATAAGTATAATTACAGTAAAGTAAAAAGTAGAGAATTAGAGAAATCACAAAAGGAATTTTTATATTGGTTCAAAGTTACTCTATATCCAATCCTGTACAGTTGCTTGTACAGATTTCTTTCCAAATTCCAATCTTTGATTGGGAAAAAGGCAAACCCAATACAATCTTGATTTCAAGGCTACGAGACACATCCTCCAGATTTTCCAAGCTTTGGGTACACTCACTTGATTTGGACGGCACATAAGCACACCCACTTGGATTTCCAGGACGACAAGAAGACCCAATTAATTTGAACGGGCTACAATCACGCCAACACTAATACAACTAGAATTTGATGGTTTTTTCAAAGATAATTTCTTGATATTTGGTTACAATTGATCCTACAGCCACTTGGACAGTACTTTGGCCTTGGATTGAGAGAAAAAGATGATTGAAATCAGAGAGTAAACGGTAGAGAATCAATACAATGAAGATTGAATTGATTCTAGTTTTGAATTTGAGAAGTTTTGAATAAATTTTCACTAGAAATTTTGACAGAGTAAGAGGAGAGAAAACAATAAGAAAGTAGTTGTTAAAAAATTTGTTTAAAACCCCATATATAGAGAATAAACAGACATGTCCATTCGCAAAGAGTTATGATGAGTATACACTTTACTTCAAAATTTGTATTTCAAATTAGCGGCATGTATGTCAACATATCATCTGTCTATATGTCAACATTGGCTAGTGTATTCTGAAATCTTGTTTATTTTAAAATGTTTTCAAAATCTTATGCTTTGTAAATTATTTTGACATTTTGTAAAATAATTAATTTAAACATAGTTTAAAAACACTTTAAAGTTAAATAAACTTTTATAAAATAATTTTAAGTATATTTTAAAAATATATTTTGTTTTAAAAATAAAAAAAATAAAATGAGAAGATAGAGATCAAATATTGCTACCAAGGACTTAAATAATATTATATGGCTCTATATACTATACCATAGAACTAAGATCTTCATATTTAGATCTTTATACTCATGAGTCTTCATGTCCATTTCTTGAGTCGCTATATTATATAGTCTTCGAACCAATACATGTATAATATCCTACACTATATAGTATATCTTGGCATGACATTAGTATCCATAATTTATATGAATGTCTTACTGTTGTTAAGGTTGTTATCATCAAATCAATAACTAAGGTATTAACAATCTCCCCTATTTTGACGATGACAACCATTAATATCATGTATATATAAAATGTGATTTAACTCCCCCTGAGTTAGATAACCCCCATAAATATGTGTATATGTATGTTTTATATTTTTCTCCCCTTTGTCATCAACAAAAATGAGTGAAAATTAAGAAAACTTAAGAAAAGCTCCCCCTAACTAAAATATATAATGATATATGATTCAAAATCAATAATCTAAGTTAAAAAATTATATATATATATATATAATGCATATGATGAATATATGATAACCGATACTATTCTATATTAAACATGATAATATATGGTAAGGTAAATTTTATTAATGTAATTTCAAACTATACAATTTCAGTACATTCAATTCAGTCAAACCAAATCATTCATACAATCAATCCAAAATCAATCAAAATACACACCAAGTTATTCAAACCAAATCCTAAGAGTGTGTGTGTGTGTATATATATATTTACATATTAAATCCAAACCTAATAACTAGACGTTTTGTGCAACTTCAACCCAACCATCAGCTCTGAAGATTGCATCTACTTTAATGGCATCCCAATCTTTATTATCCTTATTAATAGTGCACTCTGGGTTATTGAATGGTTCATCATTGAAGAATCCATCAGGTAACATCAAAATGCTTTTCTTGTTCCTTTATCATGTGTATTTGACTCAATTCTAAGTGCCTTTGATTTCTTAGAATAAAAGAGAATATCTTTGAATGATTGAAGAGTTTGTTCAGGATTTTCACATAATTTTTGATGTGGAGAAGACGTATTTGTAAAAATATGTTTGGGAATGGAAATAGAGTATAGAGTAAAATGACAAATGATTTTTCAAGAAGAAATAGGCTTTTACAAGAGTAGAAAGTCATTTGGAATGAATGGATGAATGGTAGTTATTTTTATTTTGAAATTTAAAATTTTACTTTCTGGCCATTATATGTCGACATATCATATGTATGTATATCGACATACATACCTAATTTTTCAAAATTAAAGTATTTGTTATAATTTTTGTTTTTATCCTACACTATTATACATTTATGACTTTCAAAGACTAATAAACAATATAGAAAAATAATAGATAATTTTCATTACTAGAATTAGAGCGATACATGGATTTCAACGATAAATAACAAAAAATACATAGAAATAACATGGATTTAAACTAAAACACATAATATAAAGCTAGATATCATAAGTAAATAACATAGACAAGTTTAGAAAGATGTAGATGAAGATGATGAAGAGCCACCAAGCTTGCGAATGACCTTTCCGAAGAATTTATCCATTTTGTTGGAAAGAGAAGTGAATTTTTTACTAAAAGAACACTTAAATTCTTTTGGTTTTTAAGAAGCTTATCTTCTTTTCTTAATATCTCTTTGTTGGTAGGTTTGGATGGTTTTTCGAAACTTTCCAAAGAAGAATTCATTTCATCTTCCTCCTCTTTTTCTTCTTCCACTTCCATTTCATCCCCTTCTTATTCCTCTTCTTGTTGAATTTTTTGCTCTTCCTCCCATGCCAAACTTTACTCCTTTTCAGGAAGAGTAGCATAAGGTTCGAAAAATGGTGGAATATGCATAAGTGAGATATTGACTTTATAGAAAACCTTTTGAGGAATGGATTTTTCCCCTATAAAATCCATACTAAGAAAATTCTAGTAAGATACACACCATGAAAATGTGTGTTCTTATGTCTAGAATTGTTCTTTTGAACAAAGTCATCTAAAATGAGTTTTGCCCAATTTATGTCGTAACGACCATAAATAGCAAAAAGTGATTTGAAAACTTTTTGAGTGGGGCTATTATAATTACCCGTCCTTGGAGTCATGCTTAATTGTAAAATGAGACTCATAAGTCTTGATTTTGGACGAAGATTTTGTGTTTAATTCAAAATCATCATCATTTTCGAAAATATCGTGAAATACTTCATGGTTTTGAATATCAATTTGAAAAGTGGAGAGGTCAACTCCAATAGACCTACAACCAAGAATATGACCCAAAAGTTCACAATGTAACACTATTTGGGTGTCATTAATGCTACTCCAAATTTGACCTTCTTCTCCTTGATAAAATTTTCCATTTAAATCAACATAAAACATTTGACCAAATCGGGGTAACAAACAAAATTATTTTGAGAAGATTCAATCAAACTAAAAATATTATTTTCAAAACAGAGATCATGTAAGCCATAAGAATAAAAATCTTCAAATTTAACAAACTTTCCAGGAGAAACTTTTCCAGAAGTATAGTATATTCCATATAGGCTTCTATGGCTTCTTTCTCATTAAGGAGAAAGCACTTTTCTTTCTTACAAAGCCTAATAGTTTTTGGGTTTTGACTAGAGGAAGCCATTATTGAAAGTTTGAGGAGATAAGAGAGTGAAATGATATTTGAATTTTGAAATAAAGAGAATGAAATGGTAGGATAGAGATGGAGTGAATAAGTAAGAATCAAATGACATATTCTCTGGTCAAAATGCATTTTTCAGGACATAGGAGTAAGTGAAAAGTGGAGGGAAGTTCAAAATTTGAATTTGAAATGAAATCTCAAATTTCATTTTTCTAGAATATGTCGACATACAGGAGGGGCATATATCGACATATAGCCATTAAATTTCAAAACTAAACTTTGAATAAATTATTCATATATACTTATATATCTATATACTCCTAATTATCCTAATTTTATTATTAATTTATAGGCTATTCCTATCAATTAAAAACAACTAAAAATTAAAATTAAAATGTAAAGCGTACCAATTTTTGCTGCTTTTTGTTGATCAGTTTTGACTAGTCTGTTGTTGCCATGAGACACATATTCACATTTTCAGTATCAGGTTCATTGTCGCTAGAGAAAGTGTCTGAATCATTCAAAGTTGTTGTATATGCCCTTTTCTTTTTCTAGATGAATCATTTGCTAGTGAGGTCTTTGATTTATTCGAATGCAGGTAGTCTCTCTGAAAATGACCGGGTTCATCACAGGTGAAGCATCTAGTCGTAGTTCCAGTTTCGTTGGTCTTGTTTTTCGGTTTTCAAAAGTTGTTCATTTCTCTATACTTCAGAAATTTTCTAAAATTTTTGGTCATGAAAGCCATTTCTTCGTTATTGTCATCGTTGGAATGCTGATCGTCATTATTGCATTGAAAGCGATGGATTTATTTTCTTTTGCCTTGCTTTCCCTTCTATCCTACATTTGTGCCCTATAGGACATTAAATTTCCTATTAAGTCTTTAATTTTCAGAGTACTAATATCATTAGCTTTTCAATCGCAAGTGTCTTTTGATCCCACTCTGAAGAGAGCGCATTTAGAATTTTTCTAACTTGATTCTCTTTAGAATTTTTTTTCTAATGCAACTAATGAATGCACTATATCTTGAAATCTACAGTACACGTCGAAAATGGATTCATTTGGATTCATTTTAAATAATTGAATCTGATTACATAACACGGAAATTTTAGTCTGTTTAACTTTACTGGTGCTCTCATATGTAACTTGTAGTGTTCTCCAAATTTCATATGCCGACATACAAATAGACATTCTATTAAATTCATTTTTATCTAGTGAACAAAATAGAATATTCATGGCTTTAGAATTATTCTGTGAAGTATCTTTTGATCATCAGTCCATTGTGCAAAATTTGTTTGTGGTTAAGTGTACTCATTTTGTGTAACATTCCAAATATCTAAATCATTAGATTGTAAATAGATTTTCATCCTACATGACTAATAAGCATAATTACTGCCATTAAAAAGTGGGGGTTTAGCAATAGATTATCCTTCGATAAAAGTGTTAACAAATGTACTAATAGCGTTGCTAGCATTAAACTTTTTCAAAAATCAAATTACGAGTTTTTGAAAACCTAGTGCTCTGATAACAAGTGTGAGTTGTGGAATTATGGATCTTAAGGCTAATTAAATATAGAGGGGGTGAATAGTGTTTTCTAATTTTTACGAATCTTTTTAAAATTCTTTAAAGATTATTATTACTCAACACAAAATGAATAGTCACAAATGAAAACACAGATAAGTATAAATCCAGTAAAGTAAAAAGTAGATAATTAGAGAGATCACACCAGGGATTTTTATGCTAGTTCGGAGTTACCTTAGTACAATTGCGTGTACAAATTTCTTTTCAAATATCAATCTTTAAACGACTGGAAGGAAAACCCAATACAATCTTGATTTCAAGGCTACAAGACACACACTTTAGATTTTTCGAGCTCTGGGTACACTCACTTGATTTGGACGGGACACAAGCATATCCACTTGGATATTTGGGAAACCAAGCACACCCAATTGATTTGAACGGGCTACAATCATACCCACACAAATACAACTAGAGTTTGATGGTTTTTCTAAAGACAATTTCTTGATCTTTGTTTACAATTAATCTTATAGTCTCTTGGGTACTTTGATCTTTGATTGAGAGAAAGAGATGATTGAAATCAGAGAGTAAATAGTAGAGAATCAATACAATGAAGATTGAATTGATTCTGGTTTGAATTTGAGATGTTTTGAGTACATTTTCACTAGAAATATTTGCAAAGTAAGAGGATAGAAGATAATAATAAAGTTGTTGTTAAAAAATTCGTTTGAAACCCTCTATATATAGAGAATAAACAGACATGTCCATTCGCAAAGAGTTACGACGAATAGACACTTTATTTCAAAATTTGAATTTCAAATTAGCAGCATGTATGTCGACATATCATCTGCCTATATGTCGACATAGGATAGCGTATTTTGAAAACTTATTTATTTTAAAATGTTTTGAAAATCTTATGCTTTTTAAATCGTTTTGATACTTCGTAAAATAATTTAAACATAGTTTATAAACATTTTAAACTTAAAAACGCTTTAATAAAATATTTTAAGGGGTTTTTAGGCTTAAGGAAAAAGTTAGAGAAAAATTTAGTTTCAGGGACAAGAAGTTTGTTTTTTAGGCTGAAGGACACTTTTTAGTGTAAATCACAGAATGATGGTTGTAACTATCATTTTCAGTTTACACTAAAAAGTGTCTTTCAGACTAAAAAACAAACTTGTTGTCCCCGAGACTAATTTTTTTTTGCAACTTGTTCCTTGTGCCTATTTACCTGATATTTTAAATATATTTTATTTTAAAAATAAAGAGTAAGAAAATGAGAAGAGAGAGATCAAAGATTGCTACCAGGGACTTTAACAATATTCTATGACTCTATATACCATATCATAGTATTGAGATCTTCATACATTCATCTTTATACTCATGAGTCTTTATGTCCATTTTTTGAGTCTCTATACTATACAGCCTTCGAATCAATACCAGTTTAATATCCTGCACTATATGCTGTATATCTCGGGAAAACATTAGTATCCATATTTTATATGAATGTATTATTGTTATTAAGGCTGTTATCATCAAAATCAATAACTAAGGTATTAACATGCCCTACACCACCGGCACCAATAATATCAAAATAGTGCGCTGCAGCTGTGCTCGATCAATATAGAACGATCATCAGGGTTGAAAATGAAATCAATACAGCATATAATGTATTGAATACCTACAGTGCATGGATAAAATATAATATCACAGATATAGCAGGAGAAACAATAATAACTATGTGAACAAATCATCAAAACACGGATCCATAGAGTTATATACAAATATAATAGAGTTTATACAATGGAAATAAACTCAACAACTGTCTCATAACAAGAAAATAAATAGTCACTGCTAAGACTTTCCAGCGCTGTACAACGGAATAAGTGTAATCCATATAGGTATATAATACGAGATAGCTCCATCCAGCCTGTCCTCCGCAAAACTACTACATCACCTAGACCTATCTTCTAGTCCACTCATTTATGAGCACCCAAGATAATAAGAAACAAAGCATAAAATCTTGGGTTAGATAACAGTTTGGTGTGAGCAGTAAATGAATCTCAAAATACTATGTAGGTAAATATAGTAAGGAATAGAGGTACACGAATCATACTTGACCTATCCTTGCAACCAAAGAGTTAGCACATAACATCATAATATGCTACTCTACAAATAACATAAAGGTACTCTACTCAAAATAAGGATATCATCTCTCCAGGCGTTCCTATCTCCAATACCTACTCCCAATGATATCTCCAAGTGATAGCCTAGAAAGCAACTAAAGCAACCATAGCATCCATTAAACAATCCCCACTATCACTCCATATGCCCCCAATTATATGATAACTCGTATGGCCTCCTTACTGCCATAGACTAATGGAAATCCCGATTTTCAGTGTACTCTTGTATCACGTAACCCAAAGCTAAATACATGTCTTGTAGCCCAATGCTAGACACTACACCCAAAGCCACTGGTCCAGGGTATTCAGATCCACTCCATTAATCCTTGGGTGTCCCTACTTATAATATCCAGCACTTAGCCAATTTCTTGCATCTTGCCATGGACAACCTCCTCTAGCCATACTTTATCGACCCATGTCAATCACCAATCAATTTAACTTCCCAAAATGACTCGGCCTCGACCTTTCAACTCGACCCCGAGTTGAACCCTTAAGCAATTTTGAGGTGCGACTTATTTTGCAAGATACTCCCATGCTCTAGAGCCTTCCCTCCAAGTTTCGTCCAATTTCGACAAGCTTTACCTCCGATTGCCAAATTCTCCAACCTATCTTCCTAAGCGTCCAAAATACCAGGAAACAACATCAAAGCATAAAATAAAAGCATAGATGTAACGATATGATTTTTCGACGCTCGAAAGTCGACATTAATACGTCCACTGTATCAAATGCCGCGTAATCGAATGCTGGAAAACCGAACCATTAGGGTTTAAAAAGAAGAGGTAGAAGAAGACAGAAGAAAAAGAAAGAAGAAACACAGAAACAAAAACAATATCAGAATCTCACATTTGCAGCGGAACAATATATAATAGATAATCACTAGTCTTTTAAACAAAGAACTATATCAGTTTTACACAATACATCAATCAGAGTCAATATACAACTCAATACAACAATGGACAGTTATATAAACTTGTCCTCATACAGAATACACAGCGGAATAAATAAACAAGTACGGGTGTACGTCTCGCCATCCAGCTTGCTCCCAAAGCTCCAGAATATCCTGATAACATAACTCTAGGCTGCCCGTGTGGAAAATTATGGGCACCCAGAGTTTAGAAAGGAAACAATAAACTCCGAGTCAGTCATGGTGACTGGTGTGAGATCGTAAAACAGTTATTTTTCACAAAGAAAATAAAACAGATTCGCAATGCTTTTGGAAAATGAAACTACCATAAGACCTCCCGCCACACACACAATGCAAACGCAGAATTGGAGGAGATTTCTTCTTATGATAGTCAAAGATGCTTACTCCGCAAATCATTGGATATTATTATTAATGTCTAGTGTGGAAAACATTTCGAAAGTATAATATTAATCTTAGCCAGCATAGACATTCCGAACTATGCCTACTATAGCTACCATCTAAACAGTGGTGACCACCATAATTAAATGGCAGGTTCTACAACTAAAACCGTACAAGTTCCGTATTGGGAAATGGATTTCCAACAAATGGTCAGGCTAAGGAACTTCCTTCCGCCACATGGGATCGCCTCTGGCTGGACGTCCCGAGAGACAACTGCTCTCTGCCAACACAAGGCCGGGTTACCCCTGTAACTAGGTAACTCACGAATATGCCATCCTCAGTCCTTTGGGACCTTTATCCGAGGCACCTCGATAAACACACAATCACACAATAAATGAGATCGGAGTATCCACATAGGTTAAATACCAGGGCTCCATACCTGATACCACCTTTTTCCAGAAGGAAATGACATACCCTAAAGGGCGCGACCCTCATAACCTTGCCGAATATTCCTGTTTCGACCATTTTCGGGGAGTGAGGTCTGACGAGGTCTCGTCCACAAAGCTACGCTTTTTTCACAAAGCCACGCTTTGATCACAAATGATCAATCAATGATCAGCATACAGCAACACTCAGCATGCCACATTACCAAATTAGGAATATATCGCTGATAACCTTCAACTACATAACCTCTGAGCTCGTACGTCTCAGAGAAGGGTGTTAAGCTAAGAGAATAAATTCTCCACCACCAACATATATGTATTTGAAAGAAATCGGCTTTACATCTTAAAATGTAATGTCAGACACGTAACCATACAAGTCTGTTCCGGGTTCGAACAGAACCGAAGGCACTTCCAAAGAAGCCCTTGCAATCCGGGTATCCACAATCCCGATCGGACTTCCCATCACAAAAGGAGTGATATAAATCTCTATACCGGAGCAACTCGGTGCAGAGACATTCGATAGGTTGTCCTTTCATTTTCGAAAATACCTGGTCTTCACACCGGTCTTCAATACGATCCATATCGTCGTATCATTATTCGGAATGGTTTATCTGACACAAAGGTCATTTTCCGGCTAAACCGAATAATAAGCGTTTGTTTTAAAAACAAATTCAAGTGCCATTTCAAAGGCAATATTGATAGTCGGTGATTTAACTATCAATAATATTCACAACAATCATCAGATTTAAATAATTTTCCCAAATTATTTATTTTCAAAATATCTTCACAAGATTTATATATTTTCCACACTTCAACACTTTGAAAACATATTTCAAATCATTTTTCACCTTTCAACTTTTGAAAATAAATTTCCAATCAATTTCCTTACGCAGAATATATTTCCAAATATTTCTTTTAAAAACCAACTGAAGAACCTTTAATTTATATTTTTAAAAGGTACTTTGGAATATACTCGGTTTTTCAAGGAAAATACACTTCCATTTCAAAATGGTCCATTTAAACCAATTTAATAAATCCTTATCGATTTATTTTAAATTTACGTTCCAAATCCGTAAATTTATCTCTACACTTTAAAAATAAATCAGTGTTTATTTTTAAAACAAATTTTCCTTTCATTTCATAAATTCCATTTTGAATTTACATTCCCAAAAATTCACTTTTAACCCCAAAATCAAATTCCAATTTGATTTCTCAATTTTATTTCAATATCAAATCGATTACAAATTTATTTCTAAGTTTTATTTCAATAGAACAAAACATTGCAAATTTATTTCTAAGTTTATTTTCAAATAACAAACCATTTGCAAATCGACTTCCAAATTTATTTTTCAAACACTAAATCAATTTCAAATAAATTTTGCAATGATTTATTTTCCATCACCAAATTAATTACAAATTTGATTTCAAAATTTATTTCAACTCCAAATAAATTTCCATATCAATTTCTCAAAGATTCATTTTCAAATACCAAATCAATTACAAATTGATTTCTAAAAATTTATCACTTCTAAATAAATTCCTTTGTTCTTTCCAAATTATTCAAAATTCCATTTTTTAAATGAATTCTTCAACTTTTAAACTATATTATTCAAAACTCATTTATTAATATCTTTTCCCATATTTTGGAATTTATTCGGTAAGGTTTCGAAAATAAATTTTAATACTTTAAAATTCCTTCTTTCAATAAATTCAATTCTTAACAATAAATTCACTTAAAGTTTTCCACTTTAATTTCAAAATCCAATTTATATTCATTTCTGGTATCCAACAATACCAAAAATACATTCAGCTAAATTTTAGCCTTCAACAGTTTCAATTACCAATAAATCATCCATAGATTATCAATAAATCACATCATTCACATATGAAATAATATTCAAACAATTTGAAGAATCTAGTTGGATCCCTCCAACCTGTTTCCCTGCATCCATAGATGTTAGCAGAATACCAATTCCACTTCGAGGTGGAATATCGCGGTATATGGGATTTATAAAAATATCATCCGCTATTATGCGGCGCAATAGGGTCTCATCCGCTATATAATGCGGGAAATCACAACTGCAATATAAACATATGCCAATATATATATATATATATATATTGCTATATACTACTATATATAGTATCACATCCAAATAGCAATCAATCAATAACTGAAAATTCCACTTTCATTTGAGTGAGAAGATCTGACCTTCGCCCTTTTATTTTGCAATCCCATTTTCATTCTCGGCTTGATTTCTTGACTTTTGACCTTATATAAACAATTATATGATTTTATTAATATTCGAACAAATCGAATAATTATTTATCGTTTAAATAAATTTATTTTAAATCTGATAAATTGAATTTTAACTAATGATTTATTTCAACAAATAATTAAATTTTAAACGAACTCTCCTTTAAAAAAAATCTTTTAGTGACTAAAATAATTAAATAAGCTAATTAAACAAATTAATCACCCAAGTAAAATATTTTTAAACGAACTAGCAATATTTAAAATGCAGAGGTATATATTTATTTTAATTTCCTTCTTTGTAATTTCTTATCCCAAAATGACTTATATTTATTTTAAAAATCTAATCTTTATATTGTTTCAACGTCCCATATACATAAAACTTCTGTCTTGCCTAAATATATATATATATATATTCTTATTTTAAAGAAATAAATTCATCTTCTTAACATATAATTTAAATTTTAAAACAGAAAAGATATCAACTTTACTGTAAAAATATTTTTTTCCTTTCTGTTTCCTGTCTATATAAAAATCTGCATATTTTCTTTGACTGCTAAAAATCCTATTTTTAAACTTTACTGCTTTGTTTTGTTTTATTTAAAATACAAATACATTCGTAAAATAAACAAAATCTGAATTTAAATTCTGTATGTATACAGATGCCCTTCTCAGTTAACTATATTTTTAAATTTTAAAAATAGATTGATAATTATACCTTACTGCTCGAAAAATTTTACCCAACATTGCGCGTTCCTCACGAGTCCTGGCCTTGCACTAGGTCGCCACCAACTCCTCCTCGCGAACACCCAAGCACTACCACGGGTCCTCGCCCAGTCACCGAGTCTGCCTCCTCCTTCACCAAGTCGCGGCCGAACATGCTCCACTCGATCGAATGTCGACAAAACCCATAGCCATAATCTAGTGCTTCCCAATCGAATGAACCATGCCGCCTTGAAGTTGCCGCACCCAAGTCGTTGATGCTCGAGATGAAACTCCCCCTCGCGATCCCATGTTGTTGCCGAAACTCTCAAATCCATCGAACTACTTCACCTGCTCGTCGCTCGCCATTGCCGCTGCCTTGCCCTCCGCCTCACCATCGCGGCCTCGATTTGGAGTTTGCTTATCGGCCTCGCACACGATTTCGATCGATTCGAACTGAAATACGAAGAGAGGAAGACTCGATTTTTATTAACCAATTTGATTTGAAAAATAGAAGGAGGCGGCCATTATTATCTGAAATGAGCAGATTGATTTTTAAAGGAGGAGGGAGTTTCGTTTGTGAAGGAAGGAGAACGAGATTTTAACTTTGATTTCGAACGAGAATTTTTATTAAACGAAGCTCGGCCATTTTTATCACTGGCAATTTGATTTCGATTTGAAGTTTAAAGACAGCGGCCTTGCTTTGCACGATCTCTTCCCCGTGATCTTTGGCGTGATTTTAGGCGTATCTAACGGGAGATAACATGCTGATGTTGACTAAATTTAAAATTTAAATTTAAATCGAATTCGATTTAACTTCAACGCGTTTTTATGTCGCACGCTCACATAACAACTCCAAATGCTACGAAATTTGAAACTCGATAATAATTCAATATTATGGACCCAATGGAACTAGTTTCATCGAATTCCGAGACTGTGCCTCGGAAGGCTATTTTTTAAATATCGATTCAAACGATATGATTTCAAAACTGAACAAATCACTTTCAAATTCAATTCTGAAGCTTCTATTATCTTCAGTATTATCAATATGAATTTTACAAGCTTTTAAAATATTTTTCTTCAGCTTAAAACTAAAGATTCAAATTTTTATTCAACTTTCAATAGATTAAATTTTAAAATTAAATCGCCAAATCCATAGTTATATTGGGGATTCAAGCTAAACCATCATTAAAATATTTAAAATTAATTAAATATTTCATTTTCAAATGTTCAAAAATTCTGGGTCGTTACAATAGAATAACATGCATATACATCCATTCATACAAGCAATACACAAGAATGTGATAAACAAGTCAATTCTAATCTAGATCTACATATTACATGCACATATGAATATGATTAAGGTGAATTACTAAATCATTATTGAAAACCATTTCAAAGATTCACAAATTTTGGTCATAAGCATATGATAACATGTAATAAAAGTTAGAAAAGGTTTTAAGGTCAAAAATAATATTAAAACATGTAATTCTACCATATAAACATGCATAGAATAGTGAGAAGGCATAAACCACTCACCAATTACTAAAATCAACCAATTCTCACCTAGATCCATTGTTGACAGCAATAGAAAGCAAGGCAAATCAACCAAAACGATGATCTCTGACTTCTATTTAATGATCTTCTCTCTAATTAATGATTTAGCAAGATTTAGAGAGTAATTTGTGTAAATTTGGATGAATCTAGGGTTAATGGGGGTTTAGATCTGATTTGGAAAAGAGGGAAAGTTTTAATTTGACTCCTACAACCCCCTGTTTATACTAATCTTGAATTAGACTAATGGGCCTACTCATGGTCTTAATTAATTACACCCTATTACTACCAACAGCTATTTAAATTTAAAACAGACATAACTTCCTGACCGTAAGTCTATTTTCCATCTATGACCACTCTACGGAATGGGCAACCATCATCCTGAAACAATGAAACTAGTTTGAGACCATAATTCGACTTGTATCAAAATTTATAGTCCAAACAAGATTTCTAGTGTCAAAATGGTGACATAGAAATTCAAAAAAATTTATAGGTGTGTAAAATGTCCCCAAGAGTTATATCCCAAATTATAGAATCATACGATCTCATATAAATAAAATAAAAATATTTTACGATCCTTCGGTACGTAAAATATGGGTCGTTATGAATAACCTATATTATGTGGTTGAATGGAGCTTCGTATTTCATACGCTATTATAGTAATAACAGAAATAGTGGGAGCATGCCATATGACACTTATTGATTGCATCAAGTTATGTTTTCGTAAAACGTACCAAATGGTATTTATGAAATAATAATTATTTTTCTACGTTGACTGAAAAAGATAGCTTTATTTCAATATGAATATTCGTTGTAAAATAAAATTATAGTACCGATATATGTGATGTATCGGAAAATATAGAAGTATCTAAATTTATTTGCAATTATTTTGGAATTATAGACTAAGCCACAACCTTAAGAAATAATTTTTGATTATATGATTATGAATCATACGATACTAGTAAATCATATCTTAGATAATTAAGGGCACAACACCCATTCGGTGGGAGCATTGTAAGGGTTGATGAACTCTACGGATTAATATATAGATATATGCAACCAAAAGTCTATTATTTCTAAAATGGTTCCACGTATTTAGTTATATTCACCGATAAGTTATCACCGACATTGACATGTGTATTTGATATACATGTAGTATGTCTATGATAAGTTCGTATAATATAAAGCAGAAGTAAATGAAATTACATGAAATAAAAATTAAAATGGTGCAATTTGAATGAATAGG
Organism: Allium fistulosum; assembly: GCA_030737815.1. NCBI lineage: Eukaryota > Viridiplantae > Streptophyta > Magnoliopsida > Asparagales > Amaryllidaceae > Allium > Allium fistulosum. The sequence goes on along the minus strand of CM060908.1, from coordinate 403,520,899 downwards.
TAAGCATATTGGAAAGATATCCGAACGTACCTAAATTGAATAAAGATTCAATCTCAAAAGTCACTCCTATGAAATACATAATGATGTATCGATAAGGAGTAATCAAACTTTATTGGATAAAATAAGATTAATTGCGACTGAAGTTGAGTTGGCTTCTTCTATAAGGTCATGTATTTAAGAGCAGTACACAAGGTTAAATTGATTTCATCTAAATAAAAATTTACAAAATCATACGAAATAAAGGTTTATAAGAAATCCCAACATATCCTAGGCTACAGAGTTGGCAAGTTGTGTAAGTCGAAAGACTACACGTAATAATTATACATGAGGGATCTTGTATGAATCGCTCTAGAATAATTTTTGGAATGATCGTCATTGGATGACTATCTTACGTTTTGAACATAAGTATCATAAACTAAAACCAAACTAGTTTTATATATAAGGCAATTCATAAAGTATTTATGAATACCTATTCTGTTGCAATGAAAAACAACTATTGTTTCAAGAGATACCAACTTCGCAGCGAAGGAATTTCTTTGACAAATTATTGGTAGTAAAATGGATTTGGATATGATCCAAAGATAAAATTGAATATTTAGGATGAAATGAAATTAATCTAATCTAAATGAACACATCACATTAGGGTATCTAATAAGTATCACACATTGAAGAGAAACTATGAGTTTCTTATCAATGTCGGGAATAGATAATCCTCAGTTGTCAATTAAGCCTTTAAGAGTATCGACTCTACAATATGGTATGATGCACAAATCCAAAAGGATTTCGAGTAAGTTATCACAGTATGATTTTGGTAATTTCACCCAAAGAGATATGATCCATCGGTAGTGAATGAGTCTTCAAGAGCAAGACTAATGCAGTTGGAATATAATGAGCAACGTTAAATAACATCATAAATTACAATTGTTGAAATTGACATAACAGATTCGTTATTTAATGAGCTCGAGTTAATTCAGTTTTACTTACAAAATTATCACTTGGTATGACTTTGTGTTTGGTACATATGTATTGAAATGGAAAATTCTAAATAATGATTTAGAATGGACCGGTTACACGATTCATATAACAACTAAAGTGTCTCAAAGTCAGTGGGAGCAATATTATTGAGTTTGTGGGTTTTAGGATATGATCCAAGAAATGATAGGAAAGTATCATTTAATAAGCATCAGAATCAACAAGTATTTTGACAGAAATATCGAATAGTTTGATTTTCAGTCAAAATGAAGAGGAAGCATGTGTTCATAAGAAAGAACCAAAAGGTACATAGATATTTCTAGACTATAAGTAAACAACATACAATAGATTATTAATGATGCACTTATGTTAAAATTAGTAATAATTTGGTTGTTTAATACTCGATATTGGATTTGTAAATTATATCTTTTATTTAAGTATAAAGGATATTGGGAATGTCCCACACGATATGCAAAGACACCTTTTAAAAATGTTTAATAAGGAATATGAAAGATGGATTTCTTATGCTTTATCATATATGTCATGTTGTCTACAATATCGTAATTTTCATATGCACCTGGTGTATGAAGAAAATACCAAATCCAAATTAAGATCAATAAATTGTAGTTTAGAGTGTTCCCGAGTATTTACGAAATATGAGAGAATTTTACAAAAATAACAAACTCCTTATGAAGGAGTGCTCGGACTCAAACTTCATAAGTGATATCGAGTATAACATATTAATATTAAATCCATGTTCAAACCTTAGTAAAGGAGCCTTAAGTTGGAAATGTTCCAAATAAGAAGCTGTGGTTAATTCAATGAAAATGCTAAGTACATCACCTTGAATAGCGCCATGATAAAAGCAATGTATAAATATAAACGTACAAATTTAAAACTGAGCCAGGAGTGATTCCTGTTAGAATGGGACCGACCCATAGCGGAAGAAATGAGTGAATTTTAATTTTTTTTACCATTTTGGATCTTTATTGGACCTATGAAGTCTACTTTATTTAGAAGATTTCTAAATTTTAATTAAATAAAATCTTTTATTTTATTTAAATTTATAATATGATATTGTATAATTTAATTTATGTTATATTAAAATAATAAAATTAATAAATTATAGAAAATCATCAATGGCCTCTCATAATCGCCTCTATCCCCCTTTCTTGCACGTCGCCAGCCCTTTCTGAACCACCTACCTTTCCTTTAAGCTTCCTCGTGGCTAAGAATATAAAGGACAAGCTTCGTCATCTACCTCATTTGATTGTTTCTCCTCTCCTTCCAAGACTAGATATGGTCGCCACTTTTCTAGATCTGTTCCAGTCACTTCTGGTGGTTTCGAGTCAAGCGATGGTGTCTCTGTTGGTCTCGTTTCTTGCGATGGAAACTCTGGTTCATCTCTGTTGCTCCACCAGTCTCAATTAGCTTTCGCTTGCCCACCCGTGTCTGTTTCTGTTGTCAAACCATCTGCTTCTTGTCAAGAACCTGTTACAAAACCTTTAGCCTATCTTTTGGATGATTTATCAACACCGATCTGCAATTCCAAGGCCAGTGGCTCTCTGGCAAAAGGTATGCATCCCTTAATCATGATGTTAGCATCTGATATTATGAGATGGTGTGAGGATACTCCAAATGCGACATCTGTACTGTCTGGTGATGAAAAAATAGTAATGGGTAGTGCTCAATTTCACAACAGTGACAATGATGTAGCTGTTCCTATGGCCGCCTGTGATGTTAATATCAAGCTTGGTGCTGAAATTGTGAATGCAAATATAAATGCGGCAGTGCCTTCCTCTATTCTAGATGGTTTGAATAATGACCCAGGCATGGAAGTTAGTTCCGATGATGTATGTTCTTCTGGGCAAGATGCCAAACTAATATCTGGAACTACTTTGTTGAAGGCAGTTTCTATTGAAACAAATATTAATATGTTGAAGGAGTGTGGTCATGATGGGCAGCTGGGTGATAATCTGTCCGGTAACGCTGTGCCCGCCTAGACTCAATGGTCTTCTCTGTTTAAATCCTTACCGAAGAATGCTGGAATCTATACTCCTAGATCATTCAAATCGGATGTGATAGATGGTGTTTTCATTCCGCCGGTTGAAGTTGTACAGGAGGGTGTTAAAATTTGGCCTGATTATTTAGTTGGTTTTTTTTGGACTGCGCAGCTCCGTACAAGGTTGTTCGTGACTCTTGTAAACGAATTTGGAAACTAAGAGGTAGTCTTCACGTATAGCACTTCAATTCTATGTTTTATTTCAAATTTGAAAATATGCAAGATAAATTGAGAGATCTAGAGTCAAGCCCATTAGTAATTGATGGAAAATCATTTATTTTTACTCCATGGAGTCTTGGAGTTGATAAAGCGAGAGCAAATCTTATCTATTCCTATTTGGGAAACCTTCATGCACATCCTTTCTGTACTGCAACCTTTGATAGGTATTAACTGGCTGGCTAGTCTTATTGGTGTTCTAAAATGTTTTGATTCCAATACTGAAGCCCGTAGGAGCCTTACATATGCTAGAGCATTGATTGAGATTACCCTAACACGAGCTTTGCTTAAAGTAAAACTAGATGAAGGTAATGAAGTGGGAGTTGATGTTCGGTATAAATGGAAACTTGAAATTTGTGTAGCGTGTCATTCTTTTGGTCATTCGTTGGATTCGTACTCGGTAGTTCACTTGTCATCCCCTCCTACCAAAGTTCCACTTCGAAAACCGATATTTTAATGGGTACCTAAATCTCGTGATCCCTCTCCTTTGGATTCTCCGCCAATCTTAATTCCTCCTGTAATTCCTTAAGTGAAAGCTACTCCTATTGACACTGTGTTGGAAGATGCTTCTTCCTTTGCTGAAGGGGATATTTACTGGGATGAAGTTGAGCAGGCATGGATTCACGCTGAAACAGAAATGAGGTATAATCCTGAATTATAACAATACTATTTGTATGTTGGTGAAGGTGATGAGAGTAAGGCACTATATTACCAGGTTGTGGGGGAAGGGCTTTCTTCGTCTTCTTCTGGATCTGAAGGTTACCATAATCTATTATTTTTATTTTTGGATGCATCTTGGGATAGGAATTATCTGTGTTCTTCGAAATCGAGGTCTTTTGATCCTTCGCTTGCATTAGTATTTTCTGATGTTATTGGCCCTGCCTCTGATGGCGATGTCAGTTTAGAACAGGAGGATATTTTGTCCAGTCATTAGCAATTTAGACTAGTTTTTTTATAGTTGCAGAGGTGTTTTTAGCTTCTCACCTGTTTTGTAGCTTAAGTGGTATGGCCACTATAAAACCACATACATTTGTTCTGTGCATGTGCAGAACACCTTTTCCTTATTTATATACAGTGGCACGACCCACTATAAAGCCGGCTGGTTTTGCCAAAAAAAAAATATACGTGTATTATAAACACATATATATGTGTGTGCATGTGTAACATATAAATCCATGCAATGTATAAGTGCCCATGTATAGTGTTGAGATTTACATCACAACAAATACGTTAGCTCATCTGATACGTAAATGTATTGTCCAAATGTATGTTTATATACACTTTTATATAAATATAAGATGTTACAAATATTATATATATATAAACTAAATTTTATTTAAATAATTCTATATATAAATATATCTATATTTATTTATAAACATAATTATAAAAATATCAATATTGTATATATTTATAACTATACAAATGTATATTTAATTATTTATAAAATATATTGAATACAATTTTTTAATTATAAAATCGAAATCAATACATATATAAATATATAATTGTTTTAATACACACACACATATATTATTAAATACTTGTATGTATATACATATAATAACGTAATAATGAATATAGATTAATACATAAAAATACATGAAAAAAATATTTTAATAGATATGTATATACCAAGTCTTGCACAGGCTTTGAATTTTTTTTAAAATATATATATATATATATATATATATGTATGTATTAAAAACGGTATTAGTTTTTTTTATATTAATAAAAAGATGATTTTAAAACTAAGATTTGAATATTAGATTTCATGTAAATTTTAAATGATAATTTTTGAAAATTTATTATACAATTTTATAATTAAAAATCAATTAAAAATATAATTTTAAATCTCGGTTAATCTTTAAATATTTTAAAATTAAAAAAAATGTTTTTTGCCAAAAATATAACAAGTGTTAATCTAGTTTTATAAAATATAAAACTTAATCTATAAAACACATGTATATTTTATATAGTTATTCGTATGATCAATTGATTTAAATATTATTTAAATATAGTATGTATAAATAATATTTTTTTGCTCTTGCCGAAATTATAATACATATTAAAATTTATGTATAAAATTATATAATCATATTTTGCATAAGTATGATATAGTATTTAGAATATAAACAGACACATATATATATATAAATATTATATATTAAATTATCTATTTTTTTTTAAATTGAGCCATTTTGCATATAGAAACATATACATAGAGTTTTTTTTATTAAATATAAAACATATATACATATAACCAACCAAAATTGTGACAATATATTCATATATCAAAACCGTCACTTAACAAACAATATAATATATAATAAATAAATTATATATATATATATATTGATTAATATTCATAAACATGTTAGGAGCATACCTTATAGCCAAGGCCATTAAGCATACCTTAAAATGATGATATAAACTCTTTGAAGTGATTTTCAATCAAAAAGAGTGCTAGTTCTTGAACTGCTGACGATCAACTATCAAATAACGTTAGCATTGATTTGGTTTGAACATAGGAAATTGATAATAGGGGGGTTTGGCCATACTTAGTGTGATATGGAGGCTAAAAAGAAACCAAAATGAATGAGAGTGGAGATGCTTAAATAGAGGGGAATTAAGAGATATTTTAGAATTAAGATCCTACATCATCTCTTACCAATTCTCTTCCATCCTAGCCCTCCATCTCAAAGCCTCTATAACCCTATCATTAGGTTGCACCTTACTACTCTATATGAGTCGGTCCTATCAACTCCCCTAATGGGATTAAACCCATTTAGAGCCCAAATAAATATTATGCAATTAAATCCAATTTAACGCTTATCGATATTGTATATCGATTAATATATTTACAACCATAACAAATATATTAATAATATTTATTCATCAAATCAAAATAAAATTTTATAATTAATATTTCATAAATATTAATTAATTTAATTAATTTATAACAACTACAAATTATTTAAATCGTTTTCAAAGGAGAATACATCGTTTCGATTGAGTGACCCGTTAGATGCAAATTTGGTCAGCGATTAATATCAAAATATTTGAATATTAACATTCACACGTTACTTAGCAGATGGTGTGACATTTTTGCTAAATTTATCTCTTGCTTGGTTTCGGTAAAAATCCAATTATGGATCGCCAGCGGTCCATAGAATTAGCTCGAGTGCGAGCTAGTTACTTAACTCCTATTTTCCTCTGCTTCACTATGCTAGGTCGTACGTATTCCATGGTTTCGTATGGATCCCTGGCGATCCATGGTGTATGGATCTCTAGCAATCCATACACTCAACATAGTTTTTTGCACTTTGTCCTTTAATCTTTTTTGCTCCCCATGTGACATAGCGAACCGATGAAGACGTATGGATCATTGGCGATCCATACACTTGGACCATTTCTGGACTTTGATGTCTGGAATGCTTTTATTGCCATGTGTTGACGTTGTTCATGCAGTCTCGTCATATGTTGCTTTGTTTTGATGACGATCTGCTTGTCGGTTGTATTAAGCTACCGATTGGATTGGGCGGATGCTTGTTTCTTAGTTTAGTTAAACTCAGGCGTTGCTTTTGTAATATGACTTGGCTCTCTTTAACCTGTTGCTTTAGCCCTTTTGGTTGAGTTCTAAGCCATTCTGACTCCATCAAGTTGTTCCCTCTTCTCTTGGATCCTGCTGGGTTAAAAACCCGGATAACATTAGCCCCCCAGAGTACCTCTTTGTTGGAAACAAGGTGTGCATGGAAGTTATCGCTTTTAGTCTCAGCTTGTTTAATCCCAAGTAATTGTGTTAGAGTCTTGCGAATGTAAACTGGGCTATGATGCTGCTTACTTAGTTTCGATCTCGATCACTACTGCTTTTCATAACGGGTCAAATTTCTCTCCATAGCCTTTTGGTATACCTTGAAACAGTAGGTAGATGTTGCAGTGCAAGTTTGAGGTCGCAGATGTGCAATCCTATGGATCGCTGGCGATCCATAACTGATGGATCGCTAGCGACCTGAGTACTTAAGATTTTTTTTCGTGTTTTTTGTTTCCTATTTATGTAGTTGAGCCGACCTATCTCATCACCCATGACTCGAGCTTTCCTTCGTGCGATCTGAGCCTCTTGCAGTAATTCGATCCAACTTCTTATAGAAACTCGACCCTACCTGAAGACGCCGCCGTGACTCCATCTACGCCACCAACTCCAGAGCTTCGCCGCCGCTTGCTCAGATCGCCTTCAGCCAAAACCTAGTTCATCCATGCTTTAGTTCACCACTGATTCCTCCCTAGACGGCCACAGACCTGGGCTTAGCTCACTGATCTTAAGTCTTTGACTAATTCTACGTTTAGAGTTTAATCCGAGGTGGGTTCACTAATTACAGTGTTTGTTCAATGAGGAGTCCGAGTCGAATGTGGCTTAATGGGGGAAGATAGTAAATCAAGTCCTGAGTTCCCCCTGGAACGATATTCGGGCCTTGCCCTAGTGCTTGACATGTTTTGCTGTCTTCTTCCATTGAGGCAGAATCGACTTGTGCTAAGTCCCATAGCTGATATTGCACGACACATTGTGGATTGGCCCTGGCTCTTCTGGAGAATTTGGACTTATCTTACTTGCTTTTTGCACGCTAGGTGTCCCTATACTGAAAAGAATTTTTCGTGTCGCTTTGGATAATGGTTCTGTTATCGATCGTTGATCAATAACAGGTAAGTGTAGAGGAAGTAAAAAATAAAGGAAACGATACAGGAAATCCTTTTCTTTTTTCGCTGCGAGCGAACTATCTACATGGGATAGAGCGTTTGTAGTGTTTCAGACACCAAGCTCACCCCCTATAGACAGCACACTGCACTTGCCCCGGTACATACTTGAAATCTGATGCGTTAGCACGAATCAATGTCTCTCCGAAATTCAAGTGTTGTAGGGGGGACTATTAGTTTAGAATAGAATTACCTGACCGTTTTGGATGCGGGTTCTGTTGTTTAGAATGAAGTATCCAACTTCGCGTCGTAAGTCCAGCGAAGGAAGCCCGACACTCTCAGAAGCTGAGTCATCATCCGTTGCCCTCACTCCTTCCTCCTTACAGGCCGAATATGGCCAGTTGGTTCCAGTAGGTCCGGTCTTGGATCGAACTCCCCCTAATTTTAGAGTTCTTCTCAGCCCGCCAAAGAGAGCTTCTTCTGTGGTTTGCGCTAAGGTCTTGCATAATATCTACGTGCAACATGGCATACCAGAGGAAGACGTATGCCTTCCAAAGAAGAATGAGTTTGTTCACATGCCTCCTCCAGGGTATACCACCTGTCTTCGGTATATGTGTCTGAATGGATCTGTGCCCCATTTTAACGACTTTCTATGCGAGACTCTCTCGAATTTAGGCATTGCCCCATTCCAGATTCTTCCCGACGGTTACGCCATCTTGACTTGTTTGCACGTCCTTTTCATGTGAACATTCAATCGGGTTCCGAGCTTTGACGAGTTGCGATAATTTATTTCATTCAAGAGGAGAGATGAGTGTCCGCCCTTGGTCGTAATTGAAGCTCAAAGGAATCAAAAAATCATATTACAACTGCAGAGCAACCTATCCCAGTTCAAGGCTCGGTATTTCTTCATCAGATGCCCCGAGGGGTTTAACCGTCTATGGACAGCGGGGGATAAGTTTTTTCCTTACTTACTAGGTCCCGACTCGTCTCTCGATGAAGTTTTCCAAACTCTGAAGGCTATCGATGCTGAGGAAAAATCTATTAAAGTCCTGCTGATTGACGAAAACTTACTTTGATATGGATTATTTCATTCGGGGAGATTTGCCGTTCCAATAGAAGTCCCTTCTCCTTCTCGATCCAGGGTTCACACATGATCCACTTCCTCTTCTCACGGTTCTGAAGATGGTGCTTCTCAAGAGAGAGAGGGCTTGTCCGGAGAATCGACTGAAGAGGCTCGTGATGGAAGAGATGTTGTTGCGATCGGGGTTAGTCGCCTGGTCAGATTGCCTTCGATTTAGGAAGAAGGAGAAGAGGAGTTCAAACAAAGGGAAGGGAAAGCCGCAATGGACTTAGAAAAAGAGGAGGGGGAGTCGGGAGTAGTAGCGATGAGTCCACTTCTAGCGATGATTTCTATGCAGAATTCGATGATGGGGATTCTGAATCGTGTGATGAGACTCTGGGGATGAGCCCTGTTATTTCGAGCTCACCTCCTCCAGGAGCAGAGTTTGGATATTTGAGCAATGTTTATGTCTATTTCGACGCACTCATAGGGGAAGATTTCAAATTTGAGGAGGTGCCCCCTCGTTCGGGCCATGTCGCATCCGAAGTTAGTCCTATTCCTTTTGCGGCGCCTGTCTGATTCGGTTTGTGACGTCGTTTTAGGTTCTCCTCCCCAATACATCACACGCTTCACTAGGATCACACTCACTTGTACACACACTTTTCATGTTTATTTTTCGTTTCTAAAACCTTTTATTTATGCTTCATGTCAGGCATGACGAGAGGACGCGACCTTTATGATGATTTTGAGGAATTTACCGACTCCCAGCGCTGGTCCAAGCGTTCTTCCAACCATCACCAGCCCCGAGAGATGGAGGAAGAGTATAGAAGAAAAAAGATCTAGAGGTCAAAACTCGTCACCAAGACGAGAGAGAGCGAAGCCGGTTATACAAAGGTGGGAATGAGAAGAGGAAAACTTTTGACGAGAGGGAGGAGCCATCAAAGAGGTCTAAATTCGATCGCCGTTCCTATTCTTCAGAATAGTAAGCTTTTGCTCCGGCGCTCTCTTCAGCGGGTTAGGAAATCCCTGCTACTTCTGCCCCCATTCCGCCTTTAACTTACATCCCGCCATCTTCTGCTGTCCTTGCCCCCGATGCTTCACGTCCCTACCGGAGGCCCGCCTACATTCTTTTGTCCGGTCCTCCTAGGCTTGAGGCGGCGTTCCTCGGGTGGTTTTTAAGGCGAGGTTAAGTTTGATTGTGATCTCCATCCGGTTCATAGGGATTCTTACATGCCACATCTTCAAGCTATCCAGAACGATTTAGAACAAGCCGAAGGGTGGGAGAAATTATGCAAGTAACTGGCAAATATGAACCGCAACAATTATCAGGAAATCCTCTCTTTTGAATCAGAGAAGGATGATTTTGAAAGGGCGTTGACAGAGCGCGATGCCAGGGTCAAATAGCTAGAGGAGGAGAAAGAAGCGGCGCTGCGAGAAAGCAAATGAAATGCCGACCTGATGAAGGAAGTAAAAGAGGCCCACGAGAGAATTGAGATCGTCTATAGGGGCAAAATAAGAAGGCTCATGCCGAGGAGGCCAAATTAGAAGAGGAGATAGCTGCTTATAGCACGAAAATTGAAGCCCACAAGAAAACTATCTCCGATCACGACCTTATCGTTGAGGGGAACAATAAGACCATCTCCGACCAGGCTACGACAATCACCCAAATACAGGATCAAGTTGTGCAGCTTAGCACCAATAAGTCTCGCGTCGAAGTTGAAAAGGCCGTCATTATAGCAGATTATCTGAAGCTTCAAAACGCTTTTGAAGGGAAGATGGAAAAGATGGACGAGACCATCTTGAATTCTTATGTCAAATCTCTTCTGCATCAAAGGAGCCTTGCTACCTAGGACTAAAATTTCCGTGCACTCTCGTTGTGGTCTGGGATGAAATCTTGACCCGCTTTCGTGACAGCGGTGACGTTTATTCCGAGCGAGAGTTAGAGAACTCCTACCTTAATGAAGAATCAAAGAAGGCATTGCTGGATCGCTAAGAGATTTTGTGGATCGAGAGGGAGAAAGAAGATACCGATGCCCCAATGACTACGGCTGCCAAAGCGCTTACAGAGCCTTTCATTTCTGATGTCGGTGAACCATCGGAGCAGCCCCATAATCTGCCAACAAGTTCTAGGCTTGAAGCTTCCCCTCAGATTATAAATCCGTCCAAGGAGGGTAAAGGTGGTGGATATGAAGTTGACATTCTTGATCATTCTTCTGGTGCAGGTAATCCTCCTTTTTCCCCTGGTAATCCTGCTCTGGTCTCCATGTCCGCGTCTGTCTCACAGCTGGGGTCGGAGTCTGAAAAGATCGCCGCACATCATGGCTTGGATGTCCCTTCTGTATCTTTGGAAGGTGATGTAACGGTGGACAAAGCTAGGGAGCAGGAAGTTCAGACTAAGCAGCCAGGCAAGACTCAAGAATAGCTGGTTGCTGTCAAAAAGGAGAAGGTTTAAGCAATCAAGGCCTCCAAGAGCTCCCTTAAGTCACGGAAGCGTAAAACGAAGGGAAAATCTTCTAAGAAGGTTAAAGAGCAGGAGGAGGACACTAGCACTGAGGATAATGTTCACATTACCGGCAGCGACACCACTCCCGAGGCGAAGCAGAAACTCCAAACAAGAGGCGGAAAGGGGAGTGGTGGAAAGAAGCGCTGAGAAGCTTGAGTGGTGACTGATCTGATTTTGATTCATTTTGTGTCGTTTTGTTGAAGCGCAGAGTCTGCACTTAGACTTTTTGTTGTGGTATCTGTATTTTTCTTTTGTTGGCCGGCATTGTATGGGTACGGCCCCCACGTTTTGACCCTGTACAAAAGAAAGTTATAAGTAATACATTATTGATATTTTGGTTGTATTCTTATTTGTCTGTTCAGATGTACTTTGTGCACTTATGCTCGTTTTGTTTACACTTATTTGCTTATGTGTGTTCTCTGCACTTGCGTTTATTCTATATAGTTTTACTTTACTTTGTCCAGTTCTGTGATTACTGCCAAAAAATTTTGTTTGGAGTAACAGAACTTGTGAAATTATTATTTTTACGTATTTTTATTTAAGTGCCGATGTATGCCCTCCAGTTCACATGGCTGTTTACTTCAAACAATTGATAAATGGCCGGTAATTTATGGTTTAAATAATTTGCATATTACAACTTGAAATTTGGCTTAGTCACAACTAGATTTTTCTTCTTTCAGAAGTTTTGTAACTTTAGCGCGTAGTCCAAGTTTTTTGCACACTATATGAGTTAACCGTAGGCAGTTACGCAATGTCAACGTTGAATGTTATAGTTAGTCATCGAATGTCAGCAGTTGAAATTTTTCCACTGGTTTGTAGCACTTTGATTTTGTTGAAATCGCACCCATTGCTTCCAACAATGGGAGTGGATTGAATCTTGTTATTTCTATATGGATAAGTTCCCTGGTATTTCCGGGGCAATTCTGGGACTTGAAAGTGCGTGCGGCTTATAGGATGCATGGATTTTAGGGTCGATATGTCTCGTCGATCCGGAACGGTTATGGTGCTCCTCGGTGTTGCTTATCTACGGGCAATGTAAGGGGTTTACGTTTAAGGAGCGTGATTTCATGGCGATGCTCCTCGGTGTTACGTATCTTCAGGAAATGTGAGAAGTTTACGTTTTAGGAGCGTGATTTCACGGCTCCGAGAGTTAATGCACGGCTTATGAAATGCTGGTCTTATGGAACTAATACGACCCGTCGGTCCGGAGCGGTTTTAGTACTCCTCGATGTTGCCTATCTTCGGGAAATGTGAGGAATTTGTGTTGAAAAGTTGGTGCACGGCTTATGAGGTGTGTGGTTTTTGGTACTCCTCGGCATTGCCTATCTTCGGGCGATGTGAGGAGTGTAAGTTTTAAAAGTTAGTGCGCGACTTATAAAATTCACGGCTTTTCGTACTCCTCGGTGTTGCCTATCTTCGGGCAACGTGAGGAGTGTGATTTCTTTTAAGAGTTAGTGCGCAGCTTATGAAATGCGTGTGACTTTTCGTACTTCTCGGTGTTGCCTATCTTCGGGCAACGTGAGGAGTGTGATTTTATTTAAGAATTAGTGCGTGGCTTATGAAATGCATGCGGCTTTTCGTACTCCTTGGTATTGCCTGCCTTCGGGCAACACGAGGAGTTCAAGTTTTAAAAGTTAGTGCACGACTTATGGGATGAGCGACTTTTCGTACTCCTTGGTGTTGACTATCTTTTGGTAACATGAGGAGTGTATGTTTTAGCCTTTCCCATGTTGCCGAGGCAACACTGGTTTTTAGAAGGCGAAGATCGGGTTCCGTCGACCCAACGGTTTAAGTTGATTTGCTTCCGTCGACCCGGCGGGTAGTTATTATGAATTCATTTTTGTCAGTTCAAAAGGCGAATCAATTTTTATTAAGGAAAGCAAGGCAGATTTTTGCCTATTTACAATGCCCTCGGCATCCCGGGATGGCTTATTTGCTGAAAAATAGAGAGTACATAAGGTAGTTTTCAAATGAAGTAACGACGGAGTGATTAGTTATTCCATTCCGTCGACGGTTGTTAGCTTGAAGTACCTCCCTTAGCTTTTGATTGATGACCTATGGTCTTTCCCAGTTGGTCCGAAGGCCCTCGGTATGGGGTTGACTCGCTTGAGTACAAGATCTCCCACTTCAAAGGTTTGGTTGTGAACTTTGGAGTTGAAGTATCATGCGATCGTTTTTGGTGGGCAACGGTTCTCAACTCGGCTTCTTCCCTTCTTTCGTCAATCATATCTAGTGATTCGAGTAGGAGTGCTCATTTTGTTTTTGATTAAATTTTTGCCTTCGGTGTGAGGGTACTTCCAATTCAACAGGAATCATTGCTTCTGAGCCATATGCCAAGGAGAACGAAGTGTGTCCAATTGTCGCTTTGTAAGTAGTTCTGTAAGCCTATAGTGCGAGTGAAAGTTCATCAACCCAGTTCCCTTTTGCCTTAGTTAGTCGCTTTTTGATAGTTGACTTGACGATTTTGTTTATTGCTTCCACCTGCCTATTTGCTTGAGGATGAGCTACCGCGGACAAGCTCTTCTCAAGCGTTTGCAGAAGTCTTTGAACTCGATGCTTTCGGATTGAGTTGCATTGTTAGTGATAATTTTCTATAGCACACCGAACCTGCAAATAATGTTTTTAGTAACAAAATTAATGACTTTCTTTTTGGTTATGGTGGCCAGCGGCTCCGCTTCGACCCATTTCATGAAATAATCAACAACAATTATAGCATATTTCGCCCCTCCTTTTTTCTATTGGCAGGACGCCAATCAAGTCGATTCCCCTTATTGCAAATGGCCATGGGCTGACCATCCGCATTAGCTCTGTTGAAGGAGTTCTTTTAATTTTACTGAATCTTTGGCAACGATCACATCTTCTGGCGTATTCTGCAGCATCGTGGTTAATCGTTGGCAAAAAGTATCTGTATCGAAGGAGTTTCTTTGCAAGAGTCTGCCCCCCAGTGTGGTCTCCGCATTCGCCTTCGTGCACTTCCTTTAGGATTCGCCGGGCTTCATCATCAGACACACATCTAAGAAGGGGGGTTGAGAATACCTTTCGATAGAGTATTCCGTCCTGTATCATGAATCGCGGTGCCTTTTGGAGAAGCTTTTTCCGTTGATTCTGGTCAGTCGAAAGGGCCCCTGTAAGTAAATAGTCCTTTATCAGTGTCTTCCACGTCTCTGGTTCGACATGATCTTGAGGATCCAGTCGACATCCATTTTGTCTATGCTTGGGGTGGTTAGAGTTTCAACTGTGACTAGTCCCAATGACTGAGCTTCTCTGGAGCTTGCTAGTTTAGCCAAATAATCTGCCTTGGAGTTTTGTTCCCGTGGAATGTGAGTTATGGTGTAATGTTCGATGTCGCTCAGCAGTTCTTGCACTTTAGACAAGTATAGGGCAAGATTCTCCCCTCGAGCCTGGTATTTCCCTTTTACTTGGCAGACGACTAGCTGGGAGTCGCTGTAGATGTGAACGGATTTTATTTTGAGCTCTTTCAAAACTCTTAATCCTGCTATCAATGCTTCATATTCCGCTTCGTTATTTATCACATGGAATTCCAAGCGTAAGGCGTAGCAAATGGCTCACCCTTCGGGGGTTTTAAGCACTATTCCTGCCCTCAAACAAAGGTTGTTGGATGCGCCATCAACAAAGAGCCTCCATTGCATTTCCACTTCCAACTGTGTTTCTTCCTCGTCATTCCATATAGTAAATTCGGCAATGAAGTCTGCTAACGCTTGCCTATTGATGGCCTTTCATGGGTGGTATGCGATATCATATTGACTCGGTTCTATATTCCACTTGAGAATTCGTCTGGAAGTTTTGGGCCGATACAAGACTTTCTTTAAGGGCTGATTAGTCAACAGTTTGATTGGGTGAGCCCTAAAGTATGGTCGTAACTTCCTAGATGCGATCAAGAGGCAATATGCTAGTTTTTCCAATTTTGGGTAATTTTTCTCGGCTCCGGTGAACCGCTTGCTAATGTAATACATGGGTCGTTGGATTTTCGCTTTTTCACGCATAAGGGCGGCACTCAATGCATGAGGTGAGATTGCTAAGTAAATGAACAGGTCCTCTCCATCGACAGGCTTTGATAAGATTGGCGGAGCTTCCATGTGCCACAGCAATTCTTCGAATGCTATTTGACAAGCTGCACTCCATTCGAAGTTCTTCTTTCCTTTCTTCAATGCATCGAAGAATGGTATACACTTGTTGGTAGCTTTCGAGATAAATCGACTTAGCACTGCGACCTTTCCGTTCACGCTTTGCAACTCCATCTTATTTTTCGGAGCTTAGACTTCTCATAGTGCCGTTATTTGTTCTAGATTTGCTTCAATGCCCCTAGCACTTACGATGAATCCTAAGAATTTCCCGTAGGCTACTCCGAAGTGACATTTGAGTGGATTGAGTTTCATTTCGTACTTTCAGAGTATTTCGAACATTTCAGCGAGATTGTCCAGGTGGTTGGCAGCCGCTCGTGATTTAACCAACACGTCGTCCACGTAAACCTCCATAGTTTTCCCGATTTGGCGCATGAACATGGTATTTTCCAACCTTTGATAAGTTGCCCCGACGTTTTTAAACCGAATGGCATTACCCTGTAGTAGTATAGGCCCAGGTCGGTGATGAAGCTGGTGTTTTTTTAATCAGGTTCATGCATCAGGATTTGGTTGTACCCGAAGTAAGCATCCATGAATGATAGCAGCTCATGTCCTGTTGTTCCATCCACAAGCTGGTCTATTCTGGGGAGAAGGAAGCTGTACTTCGGGCAAGCTTTGTTTAAGTCTGAGTAATCGATACAGGTTCTCCATTTCCCATTGGACTTTTTTGACTAAGACCGGGTTAGATACCCATTTAGGATAAGCTGCCTCATGGATAAAACCGTTGGCCATTAGCTTGTCCACCTCTTCCCTTAACGCCTTGGATCGTTAAGACCCAGGCTACGCCTCTTTTGCTTTATTGGTGCGAACTTGGGGTCAATGTTGAGCGCATGGCATTCGATTTCTAGTGACACCCCACACATATCGAAATGCGTCCATGCGAACACATCCAAGTTGGCGCGATGAAATTTAGTAAGCTCCAAACGCATCCTATTTCCAAGGTGCGATCCAATTTTCAAGACTTTAGTTTGGTCATCCATATCGACTGTGACAGACACCGTCAATTCTGTCGGTGCTGCCCGTTCCTCCTCTGAACTCTTCTTTCTAGGGTCTAAAGCCTTGTCGAATCGGCAATGGTCCCCAAGCCAGGGGCGGCTCTGTAGTTTCTATTCCCACATCCTTCCCTTTTTCACTTATTCTGGATTCACGTAACTCCGCAATGTAACATTCTCTGGCGGTGCACTGATATCCTTTCACCACTCTGATTCCATTTGCAGTAAGGAACTTCATGATTATACACCATTGGGCCAGAGCTATTTCAAAATCTGCTAAAGCGGGCCATCCAAAAAGGCGTTATATGCGGACATTTCGTCCACGATTACGAAAGTCTGAATGAGGGTGACTCTTCGATCACCCTCTCCAAGTTCCACTGGCAGGTCGATTGTTCCCACTGGTTGCTTAGGTTCACCCGTGAACCCTTGGATCTTTGTTTGGCATGCAGACATTTTTTTCATGCCGATCTTCATTTGATCAAAAGTAAGTTTGAAAAGTATATTGACAGAGCTTCCACTATCGACCAACACTCTTCGAACAACAGCAGATCTGATTCCCACCGTAACCACCATTGGATCGAGAGTCGGGGCTTCGATCCCTTCTTTGTCCCGATTTTGGAACACTATGTCATCACTCAATACTTTATGCATCTTGGCTAGAGTTTCATCTTCTATTGCAAGGAATGATTCCTTTGGAGCATGCTTCAACGAACTTGCATACAGCTCCATCTCCCTCCAGCTTCTTTGCGCGGGGTGTGGTCCTCCAGATATTGTTACATAATAAGTCTTTGGTCAGTTCGTTTGGACCCTTCTTCACTAGTTCCGGCTTGATTCCTTCATTCTCTAGGAGGCTGAGGAGCCGCGGGTTGATCAAGGTTTTGTGACTTTCTCACATACTGCTGGAGTTTTTTTTTTCCAGATCAATTCTTCAATGAGATTCTTCAAATGGGGACATTCTTTCGTGTTATGACCATGAGTCTCATGGAAGCGGTAGAACTTTTTTGAGCATTTTTGTTGCTCAGTTGCTTCCTTCCTAGGGGTTTTTTGTATTCCTCGGTCCTTTGTGTTGCGAGATAAATATTTTCTGGAGTGTCGTTTAGAGGGGTATAGTCATCGGGCCTGAACCCTTTAAGCCTTTTATTGTTGCCATTACCATTCCCTTTATTGGAGTTTTGATATTTTCTATTTTGATTTCCATCATTCCCTGTGACTCCTTTAACAGTTCCAGAAGCGTGCATGTTTTGATTCATTGCTACATTGCTATGTCCGACGTTCATCGGTTGCACACTAGTAGACTTCCTTTCCAGCTCCTGCGCTTCCTCTAATCTTAACTATTGACTTGCTTTACGGTTGAAGTCTTTCCTTGTGGTGGGTTGTTTCATCTTAATCCACTTTTCGAATCCAGTTTCCGGATGAATGGCACGGACTAACGCCATAAAAGTCATGTCCTCGTTGGTGTTGCTTACTTCTGTCATTGTGGTATTGAACCGGTTCATGAAGGATTTCAGCGATTCATTGCGTCCCTAGAAAAATATGGATAAGGACATGACATCTTTTGGTTGCACGGCGTGGAGCCAAAAATGATCAAGGAATCTTGTTGCTAGTTGGTCAAAGGTTGAGATAGATTTTGGTGGAAGCCTAGTGAACTAGATAGACGCAGTTCCTTCAATAAAGATGGGAAAACATCTGCACCGAACAGCTTCAGAAGCATTAGCTTCATCCATATATCAATTATATTTGTACAAATGGGGTTTTGGGTCCTTTATCCCATCGTAGGACGGAATGGTTGGCATTTTGAATTTTTTCGAATATTTCTCATTGAAGATTTCATCAGTAAAGGGAGTCCGACTTTGTGCAGATCCCCATTCATTATCTCTCCTATTTTTACTCTCGTCCATTGATCATTTGACCATGTCTACTATGTATGTCTATGATGTTCGATAATTCGGGTGGCAGTTAGTCACTACACCAAGTGTTTGACTTTGCAAATGGTCTTGGCGAGTTGGTTAAAGCCTAGGCTCTCCTGTTTTTGGGAGAGCCACTCCCACGGGATCAGTTGGCCTGATTGGGGGCAGTTTGGACGTTCCTAGCATCATCGAATGTGTTGACATTCTCTTCCAACTGATTGTCTTGCTCTTCATCTTCTAAGTCGGAGAGGTCCATAGCTATATCTTTTTGCAGGGTCTTTGCCCCCTGGTTCAAGTTCAGAGTTGGTTGCCTTGCGGTAAGCGAGATACTCGTATTTCCCACCATGTTGAGTCCTATAGCTCTCGTTGTTACTCTTTTTTGCGGTTGTTTTCTGTTTCTTCTGTTTAGACCGAAAACAGAGGAATTTTATTGTTCTATAACAGTCGCGGGTTCAGGCATAGTTCTTGGAGTAGGGTTTGACTGTAAGGTTAAGAGAGCGTTAAGCTTATCCATTAGAGCCTTATTGTGAAGCCCCACCTCTATACCCACGCTAGCCAAGGACACTACGGGGTAATGCCGTCAACTAGCGTGAAGAATAAGGCTATTGAGGAGCGACCATCCGTGTAATTGCTTTGTGCGAGCACCGATATGTCAGATAGTATAACATGCATTTCAATTCAAGAGGAAATCCAACATACCGACACAAACTCAAAGCAACGACACAGTGGCTATGTGATCTCCGGAAACAAATATAGAAATAAGCATAACGTAAATCAGTCACAGACAGTTCATATCACAAAGGCGGAATAAGATATGAATATATCACATGAAAGTGTACATCAAAGTAGTGGTCAAACAAGATCCACTACATCACAAAAGAAATAGGTACAAGTGCTAGACAACAGAATATGTATACATCAATGAGTCAATATATCGAATGTATACAACCAAAAACTACAATGCTAAAGTAGTTAGCCAAAAGTCAGATGATAGTCCCAGATAAGAAGTCATGAGGAAGCACCTGTAAAATCTCAGTCTGACCCGAGTATTATTTAAGAAGAAAATAATAAACGGATCAGTCTAGCTATAAATATCAGATAAAGTGATATAGAATAAGAGATATGACAAAAACGTATGATAACCATAAAGCCATACTGTGATAAGTATCTAATCGAAAATCAATCCAGAGATTAATCAATATTACAAGAATCTTCTCAAAGATTAAAAAGAATGTCATATTCTTAATTTAATTCACCAAGCCACAAATAACGACATACATTTCAATGCCAATTTGTAAAAGTTGGTGAAGCATAAATTCCAAAAATCAACCATTAGAAATCCAGAAATCAAATAATTCGAAGCAACGACGTCGTACAGTGAAACGTCCAGTGCTCCAGAACACAATAAATCGGAACAACGACGTCGTACAACGTAACGTCCGATGAACCAAAACACAATAAACCGGATCAACGACGTCATACAACGTAACGTCCGATGAACCAAAACACAATAAACCGGAACAACGACGTCGTACAACGAAACGCCCGATGAACCAAAACACAATAAACCGGATCAACGACGTCGTACAACGTAACGTCCGATGAACCAGAAGCACAAATAATTCGGAACATCGACGTCGTACAAAAAAACGTCCAATGAACAAAAACACAATAAACTGGAATAACGACGTAGTACAACGAAACGTCCGATGAACCAGAAGCACAAATAATTCAGAACATCGACGTCGTACAACGAAACGTCCGATGAACCAAAACAAAGAGACATCGCGCATTGCCAGTCTAAACCATAAAATGATCATCATCGATCATCAAGAAGTGTCAATTACAATAAGCTAGTAAATATATGAGTTTAGCTTCATGTCCCATAACCACTAGCTTAACTTAAATATTTGCGAACAAATTGTAGATCTCCACTAGAAAATTGTCACAAGAGTTTCAATCGAACAAGTCCATAAATTAACCGACGAAGTAAACGCAAGCGTTTCATACCACTTGTTTTGGTAAGCCGTTTAATTAGATTTTCTCATACGAATAAGGTAAAGGTTTGTATATACTAATTGATTAGAAAACGGTTTTATAAACGAAATTTGTATTAAAAATACAGTTGAAATCATTTTAGTAAAAGAGTTTGAATATCTACTACTAGTATAGAAACCTTTGTATTTTAAAGTGACAAACCACAAAAATGATTCTAGAAACAATCAATCATTAAAATTCACATTCGAAGACGTGAATCAAATCCAATTAAACCGATAAAGAATCCATCGAAATGGATATTCAAAAATCCCGAAAAAGGAGTCATCAAAGTCATAATAAATGATAACAACAAATAGGATCATCACGAATCGATTCAGATTGGAAATTCAATCCCAAAAGGCAAAGTGGGCTGAAACAGCAAATTCAGTCGACTGACTCAGAGATTTCAGTCGACTGACTCAGGTCTTGGAAAATTTCTGTTTCTAGGTTCAGTTTCTGTTTCCAGGTTCAGTCGACTGACTCAGAGATTTCAGTTGACTGAATCATGCCTGGGAACTTTCGGGTTCCAGGTTTAGTCGACTGAACAGAGATTTCAGTCGACTGATACTGGCCTAGGAAATTTCCTGGCTTCAGCTCAATCAACTGAACGCTTTGAGTCAGTCGACTGAACTGGGATTTCCAGTATTTTCAGCCTAAAATGAAGAGGCAATCTTTTCGTAAATGCAACCGGACGAGAAATGGGCGCTAGGGGATTATGCCAATCGACGACCCGGCCCTATAAGCTCTTTGATGCATCACCAAAAACATGATCAAACATCCATAAAAGGGTTTTCACACAAATTTGACTTCAAAAACCAAAAATTGGAATATTCACAAAACCAATCCAAATCAAGGGCAAATACACATGAAGAAGTGTTAGGAATTCATACCCAACAACCAAAGATAATTATAGTCATAGATGTGAGATAAAAAATCTCACCTTTAAACCCAAAACAAATGAAGAAGAAGCTATAGAGCAATGGCAAGGACAATCACTCTCTAATTCCAACTCAACAAGCTTGAATCTAAGCTTAAAAGAGTAACATTTCCTAAGTTAGGGTTTAGGAATTTCTGAAATTGAAGAGAGAATGAGTTGGAGAAGAAGAAGAGGATGCTTACCAATATCTTCTCTTTGAATTTGAAGCTAGAACTTGGATTTGCAATGGAACTAGGGCTTAGGAATTTCCATTTCCAATCTTTTCCCCCATTTTTGATGAAGCTTGAGTATTAGGAAATTATGAAGGAATGAAGAGGAGTGGGGGTGGAGCTTG
The DNA here is from genome assembly GCA_030737815.1 of Allium fistulosum. Lineage (NCBI taxonomy): Eukaryota > Viridiplantae > Streptophyta > Magnoliopsida > Asparagales > Amaryllidaceae > Allium > Allium fistulosum. The sequence continues at coordinate 403,499,045 of CM060908.1, read as the reverse complement.
GGTCTTAGTTGGGGTTAATGAGCTGAAACTCAAACCAAAGCCCTAAGTGAAAAAGTAGCAAAATTCCACTAACTCCAAACATATCGAAGTTTATACTCAAAAAGGTCGCAAACGGCATTTTGAACTCAATGGAAGTGGTCTCGAGTCCTAATTCGACTGTTTGCAAAAAGTAGATTTTCGGACTTCAATCCGATTAACGATTCTATATTTAAATAAAATATTTAAATATTCAATCGTAAATATGCGGGTTGTTACAAACTCCCCTCCTTAAAGAAATTGCGTCCTCGCAATACTTAAGAAGAAAATAAAGAGTAACAACCATAAAAGCATATCAACACAAAAGAAAATTTGAAATAAGAAGTTCACCATAAAGAGCATAAAAGAGTAAGCCCGAACGTGATCGCTCGATGAATTCTCTGGATTCCCAAGAGCAATCCTTAAGATTTGAGAACCATTGAACTTTCACAAAAAGGGAAATCTTTATTTCGAAGGCGCTCAACCTCCGAAGCAATGATGCGAATAGGATGTTGCTCATAAGTCAAATCTGGTGAAACTTCAATTTTCTCAATAATACCGGGCTCAAGAATAAAAATTGGAATCCCAAAGGCATTTCCATAGTTATGTGGAAAACGTCATGAATAGCAGAAAAATTGAGCCGGTGCAACGACGTAGTACAATAACGGTACGCCCGAGAAACTAGAAACTCGAATAACCCCGAACGTCGACGTAGTACAATAACGGTACGCTAGATGAACGGAAACTCGAATAATTCGGAACACCGACGCAGTACAAAAACGGTATGTCTAATGAACCGAAGCTCAAATAATTCGGAACACCGACGCAATACAAAAACGGTACGTCCAATGAACCAAAGCTCAAATAGTTCAGAACACCGACATAGTACAAAAACGGTACGTCCAATGAACCGAAGGCCAAAAAAGAACATCGGACGCTAGTCCATAAAAGAAATGAGACGAAGCTCACTAAAACGAAGTACATCAAAACGTCCGATGAACTTGGTAAAAAGATTATTCCTTTCGGACATCATTAAAGAAACAACCACTTGTTGCTTGCAACTAAGGATATTGGCAACACGATTTCCCCTTTCTGGAGTATAAAGAATATCAAGATCATAAGATATAAGGAACCCGAACCAACTTTAAGTTCCTTATGAGAAAATAAACATTTCAAAGATCTATGATCAGAGTGGAGAATGAATTTCTCCCCCAAAATAATGATGCCAAACTCTAAAAGTGAAAACAATAGCCACGAGCACTAGATCATGAGTGGCATATCTAGTCTCGATAGGCTTTAATGATTTAGAAGCAAAAGTGGTAGCACGTTTTCTTTTGCAAGAGAACGGCATCCAAACCAATACAACTAGCATCGGTATAAGCAATAAAGTCTTGGTTCCCTTCGGGAATCAAAAGAATAGGAGTATCGAAAAGAATGAGTTTCTTTTAAACAATCTTCTTTTCTGAAAAGCTAAAACTTTTAAAATTACAATTATCTTTATGTAATAATCTTTTCAAAAAAAATTACATTTTATAATTTAATTTACCGTGTTTGATTGTCTCATCATAACGTTTAGGAGATTCCTATCGATAACGTTGATCAAGCGCATCGACCAGAATTCTTAAAGCACTCAATGGGCAATACAATCACAAAATCATCTTTTATATGATAACTATGTCTCTTAAGGTTTTTAAGAATATTCCTTGCTCGTTTTAAGAACAAAATCCAATAATGCTTATAAATAAATCTTACGAAAAAGATTTGCAAAATTTTAAATTTGCTGTTTTCATCCAAAATCAATAAATACAAGGATGGAGTCATCGAGATATTCGTAGAATACTCGATTCATAAAATGGATGAAATAAGCTGGACAAACTGGATGACATAATAAGTCATTCATAAGAATCATAACGAGTGTGGAATGCGGTAAGTGGAATGCCAACATCTGCAACTCGTAGCAAATGAAAACCGGTGGCAAGGTCGAGCTGAAAAGACCTTAACACCACTCAAAAGAATGCTTGGGTGATAATCCTAAGACAAGCTCAAAAATACCGGAAAATTCTCAAACTACATGAATGAGAGAAACATCACTTTCCTCATCAAGTGGGCTTAAAGAATAAAATGATACCATCAAAGTGGAATCGAAATCACAAGAAAAAAAAATAGAAATCTACTTAACAGATAGAGAATGTCGAAGATAAAAAGTCCACTCGGGACAAAGGATATGGCTTCATAATAATTAAGCCAATCCTTACAAAAGTCAATTCCGAAGCATAAGTAAAAATCGGCTCGGAAAGAAAAATCACATAAAATAATTTTGACATCAATAAAAAGCAAATTCAGTGTTGCGGATCCACCAATCCAGATTCGCAATCCTCAAAGAAGTCATCAAGCCCAAAAATGTTTGAAGAAAAGGAATCAACAAGTTCTTTTGATATTAAATAATAAGATGAACCCATATCAAAAAGAACTCGAATAGGAAGATCACAAAACAAATGTCATCAAGGATTGAATTAAAAATACCTTGACTAAGAGAAGAGTTGCTAGGAGCTTGCACAACATTCGGCTCTCCCTTTCTCCTACTTTGAAGTACGGAGCATGTAGATATAAGATGACCTGAACCTTTGCAATAACGACAAAAAAGGGGTTTTAGACATATATTTGCATAGTGGTCGGTAGAACCACAATTGTAGCATTGTCCACGACTAGAGGTTGGAGTCTTTGCTACTGGAGTTTGTTGCTTCCCTTTCTTGTTGGGAGTGGGGCCTTTGAATTTGATAGGCCTCTTCATGTTATTATTGAAGTTCTGTTTGACATGCACAACTTCAACATCACTTTCTCTATCGGCCTCTTCAAGTCAGAGAGCGATATCTACAAGTTGATCGAAGGAAACTTCTAGTTTCAGAAGTAAAGGATTTTTAAGATTCTTATTCAAGCCATAAACAAATCTATGATTTTTCTTCAATGAGGTATTAATATATTCGACCCCATATTTAGAGAGAGATTCAAAAGATGCGACGTAGTCCGTCACAAAAATTTTCACCTTGAACAAGGTCGATAAAACGTCGGGCCAAAGTTACTTTTTCAGCCTCCGGCACAAACTTCAATTCGAATCTTTCCCGGAATTGCTCCTAAGTGAGATCCTCTTCGACGATTTCAGAAATTAAAAGCTCATACCAATCTAATGCTCTTTCTTGGAGCATGTTAGAAGCCACTTGGACTCGATGGAGATCAACAAGATTCATGCGAGAAAAGATGCGATCGCATGATCTAAGCCATGCTTGGATTTCTATAACACTTTCGGACCCCTTGAATGGCCATCCACCCAAATCGGTATAATCTCTGCACAGGCGTGCAAAATCAGATCTAGGATGAGTAGGCTCTGGGATGGGTCCGATAGCTTGAGCATTCTTTACAAGATCTAAAAGCTGCTGAGCAGACATAAATACTCCATCCCGAGGAGTTGCACTGGATTGATCGACATTGGTACGGCCAGATCTAACCATTTCTCTTCTTTAAGAAAGAAAGAAAGAAAAAGAAAAAGTTATTCTCGGAATGAATATCAAACAATCATGATTGATAAAACAAGGAATCATAAAAGAAAATAGGACAAAACGGGTCCAATTGACTCGAGTAAAATCCTAAGGATCGGCTCTTAAGAAAGACTCAGGACAATGATCCTTGCTAGATTATTCTATATTGTTCCGAAGTTTGGCTTTGATACCATGCTGTGAAGCCCCACCTCTATACCCACACTAGCCAAGGACACTACGGGGTAATGCCGTCAACTAGCACGGAGAATAAGGCTGTTGAGGAGCGACCATCCGTGTAATTGCTTTGTGCGAGCACCGATATGTCAGATAATATAACATGCATTTCAATTCAAGAGGAAATCCGACATACCGACCTGTGTAGTTAATGCCCCGCTATTACCCTGCTATAACCCCGCTATATCTCATAGCGGATTTCTACCGCTACGATTTTTCCATATAGCCCCAAAATATAGCCTTTCCGCTTTAAGCCCCGCTATTTCCGCTATATCCCGTTATTCCCGCTATATTCCGCTATTTCCGCTATATCTTCTTTAATAAAATGAATTGAAAAATTGCATTTATACATTATAAAAATTATGAAACTAATTTATTTGATTTAATTTTTAATATATTTTCAGAAATGAAAATACTCTAATATTCTACTAAATTCAATTATGTTATATAACAGTTTTACGTTTATTTAAAGTATATTTGCACATGTTTTTATTTAAAATTATTTATGTATTAATTATAATTCAATTGAATGATAATTTTTCATTTAATTACCCTTTATATATTTGTAAAAACATTAAGTACGAGTTTTATATGCTATTTTAGAGCCATCCGCTATATCCCGCTATATCTTCGCTGTATCCCCGCTATGACTTTTTGCACCTCCACCGCTTTGAATCTGCCGAGCGCTTTAATTGCACAGATACCGACACAAACTCAAAGCAAAGACACAGTGGCTATGTGATCTCCGGAAACAAATATAGAAATAAGCATAACGTAAACCAGTCACAAACAGTTCGTATCACAAAGGTGGAATAAGATATGAATATATCACATGAAAGTGTACATCAAAGTAGTGGTCAAACAAGATCCACTACATCACAAAAGAAATAGGTACAAGTGCTAGACAACAGAATATGTATACATCAATGAGTCAATATATCGAATGTATACAACCAAAAACTACAATGCTAAAGTAGTTAGCCAAAAGTCAGATGATAGTCCCAGATAAGAAGTCATGAGGAAGCACCTGTAAAATCTCAGTCTGACTCGAGTATTATTTAAGAAGAAAATAATAAACGGATCAGTCTAGCTATAAATATCAGATAAAGTGATATAAAATAAGAGATATGACAAAAACGTATGATAACCATAAAGCCATACTGTGATAAGTATCTAATCGAAAATCAATCCAGAGATTAATCAATATCACAAGAATCTTCTCAAAGATTAAAAAGAATGTCATATTATTAATTTCATTCACCAAGCCACAAATAACGACTTACATTTCAATGCCAATTTGTAAAAGTTGGTGAAGCATAAATTCCAGAAATCAACCATTAGAAATACATAAATCAAATAATTCGAAGCAACGACGTCGTACAGCGAAACGTCCGGTGCTCCAGAATCACAATAAATCGGAACAACGACGTCGTACAGCGTAACATCCGATGAACCAAAACACAATAAACCGGATCAACGACGTCGTACAACGTAACGTCCGATGAACCAAAACACAATAAACCGGAACAACGACGTCGTACAGCGAAACGCCCGATGAACCAAAACACAATAAACCGGATCAACGACATCGTACAACGTAACGTCCGATGAACCAGAAGCACAAATAATTCGGAACATCGACGTCGTACAGCGAAATGTCCGATGAACCAAAACACAATAAACCGGAACAACGACGTAGTACAACGAAACGTCTGATGAACCAGAAGCACAAATAATTCGGAACATCGACGTCGTACAACGAAACGTCCGATGAACCAAAACAAAGAGACATCGCGCATTGCTAGTCTGAACCATAAAATGATCATCATCGATCATCAAGAAGTGTTAATTACAATAAGCTAGTAAATATATGAGTTTAGCTTCATGTCCCATAAACACTAGCTTAACTTAAATATTTGTGAACAAATTGTAGATCTCCACTAGAAAATTGTCACAAGAGTTTCAATCGAACAAGTCCATAAATTAACCGACGAAGTAAACGCAAGCGTTTCATACCACTTGTTTTGCTAAGCCGTTTAATTAGATTTTCTCATACGAATGAGGTAAAGGTTTGTATATACTAATTGATTAGAAAACGGTTTTCTAAACGAACTTTGTATTAAAAATACAGTTGAAATCATTTTAGTAAAAGAGTTTGAATATCTACTACTAGTATAGAAACCTTTGTATTTTAAAGTGACAAACCACAAAAATGATTCTAGAAACAATCAATCATTAAAATTCACGTTCGAAGACGTGAATCAAATCCAACTAAACCGATAAAGAATCCATCGAAATGGATATTCAAAAATCCCGAAAAATGAGTCATCAAAGTCATAATAAATGATAACAACAAATAGGATCATCACGAATCGATTCAAATTGGAAATTCAATCCCAAAAGGAAAAGTGGGCTGAAACAACAAATTCAGTCGACTGACTCAGAGATTTCAGTCGACTGACTCAGAGATTTCAGTCGATTGACTCAGACCTTGGAAACTTTCTGTTTCCAGGTTCAGTTTCTGTTTCCACGTTCAATCGACTGACTCAGAGATTTCAGTCGATTGAATCATGCCTGGGAACTTTCGGGTTCCAGGTTCAGTCGACTGAACAGAGATTTTAGTCGACTGATATTGGCCCAGGAAATTTCCTGGCTTCAGCTCAGTCGACTGAACGCTCTGAGTTAGTCGACTGAACTGGGATTTCTAGTATTTTTAGCCTAAAATTAAGAGGCAATCTCTTTGCAAATGCAACTGGACGAGAAATGGGCGCTAGGGGATTATGCCAATCGACGACTCGGCCCTATAAGTTCTTTGATGCATCACCAAAAACATGATCAAACATCCATAAAAGGATTTTCACACAAATTTGACTTCAAAAACCAAAAATTGGAATATTCACAAAACCAATCCAAATCAAGGGAAAATACACATGAAGAAGTGTTAGGAATTCATACCCAACAACCAAAGATAATTATAGTCATAGATGTGAGATAAAAATATCACCTTTAAACCCAAAACAAATGAAGAAGAAGCTATAGAGCAATGGCAAGGACAATCACTCTCCAATTCTAACTCAACAAGCTTGAATCTAAGCTTAAAAGAGTAACATTTCCTAAGTTAGGGTTTAGGAATTTCTGAAATTGAAGAGAGAATGAGTTGGAGAAGAAGAGGATGTTTACCAATACCTTCTCTTTAAATTTGAAGCTAGAACTTGGATTTGCAATGGAACTAGGGCTTAGGAATTTCCATTTCCAATCTTTTCCCCCATTTTTGATGAAGCTTGAGTATTAGGAAATTATGAAGGAATGAAGAGGAGTGGGGGTGGAGCTTGGGTCTTAGTTGGGGTTAATTAGCTGAAACTCAAACCAAAGCCCTAAGTGAAAAAGTAGCAAAATTCCACTAACTCCAAACATATCGAAGTTTATACTCAAAACGGTCGCAAATGACATTTTGAACTCAATGGAAGTGGTCTCGAGTCCTAATTCGACTGTTTGCAAAAAGTAGATTTTCGGACTTCAATCCGATTAACGATTCTATATTTAAATAAAATATTTAAATATTCAATCGTAAATATGCGGGTTGTTACACTTATGGCTACTTTCCATCTTTTAGTTGATTTGGTCAACCATCTTATTCAACTCATCTCTAGTAACGATTTCGTGTTGACTGGAGGATGTTGGCACCTGATTTCCTAAGTTAGCACCATTTACTTCAGTATGTTGAGCATTAACATCTTCTTCGGCTATGACTGCTTATATGGACCTTCCAGAGGCAGTTCTCCTTCTTCTAGGAGCCATTGATTCCAAGTGGTAGATTTAAGGCAAAGATTGGGGATCTAACTTCTGGACTTATGGGATCCAAAGTAGATAGCTAGATCTGAACCCTGAGTTGGGTTCCTAGTTAAAGCACCAAAATGTTAACAAAAAAATGCATCGATACCCTGGTTTGAGTGTGAAAGCACCATCCCTATTCTTACAGAGCAATAATGTAGATAATAGATATAGAAAAAAGCAGTATGAGAAAGAAGACAAGAGGATTTTTATAGTGGTTCGGCTGTTAACGAAGCCTACGTACACTTTATAATTTCTATTATAGACTGATTGTTGTTACAAGAAGTGTTTGATTACAAGGCTCTTGATTGTCCTTAGCTAGATTGAATCCCCAAGGTTGAAATCCACTAGTCATAGTGAACCTCGTTGAAGATTGTTGTGAGGAAGGTGAAGAGTGAAGAATGCTTCCAGCAGAGTTTCAACAACCAATTCGGAGAAAATCCCGTTTATGTTGCAGGTAGGGTGGTATTTATAGAGATCGGAGAGCTTCTGAGCCAGGCCTGTTCGCTAATTGCTTGTAGATGGACATAGGAAGATTCAATGAAGCTTAGATCGCGCCCCGAGCCGAAACCATGTATCGTTAGCGATCCATAGAATTAGTTCGAGCGCAAGCTAATTACTTAACTCCTTTTTTCCTTTGCTTCACTATGCTAGGTCGCAGGTATTCCATGGTTTTGTATGGATCACTGGCGATCCATGGTGTATGAAAGCAAGCAATCCATACACTTAACATAGTTTTTTGCACTTTGTCCTTTAATCTTTCTTTGCTCCCCATGTGCCATAGCGAACCAATGAAGACGTATAGATTGCTGGCGATCCATAGTGTGCGATCCATACACTTACACTTTTTTTGGACTTTGATGTCTGGAATGCTTTTGTTGCCTTGTGTCGAAGTTGTTCATGTAGTCTCGTCGTATATTGCTTTGTTTTGATGACAATCTGCTTGCTGGTTATATTTAGCTAGTGATTGGACTGGGCCGATGCTTGTCTCTTGGTTTAGTTAAACTCAATCATTGCTTTTGTAATATGACTTGGCTCTCTTTAACTTGTTGCTTTAGCCCTTTTGGTTGAGTTTTGAGCCATTCTGACTCCATCAAGTTGTTCCCTCTTCTCTTGGATCCTGTTGGGTTAAAAACCCGATTCTCTTTATCAAAACTTTATCACTTTGAACTCATGGAATTTGGTAATAGCCAAAATTCCAATATTATTCATATTCAACTCTATAGTCCAAACAAAAGTCCTTGGTTCAATAATAACAATTATTATTAACTGAACTGCTCTGGCAAAAGACTTTGACTTTGAGTTGACTTGAGTTGATCTGATACTAACCTCATATAACCGAGGAGACGAATCCTCTCTTGAATAGTGTTTCACTTTTGATGCTTCCACTCGACCCAACTATAGTCGTTCGATGGACATCATGCCATGGTTTAACTATAATCAAAGCGGAGCTTCCATATCGAAGGTCAACAGTACTCTCAAGTCAAGAGAAATGTGTAATTTTGTCACATCGATATTTTCTATTTGACCTTAGTTATATCAACCAACATAAAACTATAGAGCTAGTCATTCCATAGTTATCTAATAACTATTAGTACGTAATCCCCTGGTGCCTCCACAAGCTACGAGTAATACACTGTCCGACATTTGGAGAGTGTTACGTACACTATTCTCAATGGATGTATCAATATGTAGTCTCGATACATCATGAATAGGAATATTTAAAATTGTATGTTTTTGTTTTCACTATGATGAATTACTCACGATTACAATGCTTTGTAATTACTATCACAAAATATACAATTTATGGATATTCTGTTAAATATACTTTTAATTAATAAATGTAACACATTATATCAAGTATATAATTGAAAGATAACACCTTTTATTTCGAACAAGAATGGTTATCGAGTTAGATATATGTAACAAGATACATAATTGCCCTTAGGGTATACCTTTAGCTTTGTCAATTCCAAGTATTAAGAATACTACGTTATTGTTATATGATAAGAATGCAAACATAAAAGCTCATAGAGTAAAGAAACATACTTCGAATAGTTCCACAAGATAAAGGTAGTTTATCAGCATTAGAGAGAGTTTTTTTGGCATGGTGTATATTTAAACAACATAGTTGATCTACTCATGAAGAGTATAACTCAATCATTTCTCATCAAACTGATTAAAGGTGTAAGGAACCAGATTTTCGACCCTTGAAAATCAACACTAATACATCCACAGTATCACATGCTAAAAATTCAAGTGTCGAAAATACCGATTTGTTAGGGTGAAAGATGAAGATAGAGGAAAACTAAACAACACAAAATCTCACAATGCAGTGAATAATATATAATATAACAATGATCATTTCAAAAAGGAAACATCTTTATTCATATAACAACATCAGAGTACATTAGACTTATCCTAAATTTTTAGACAGCTACAGAAACTTTTCCTCACATTGAAAAACATACAGACTCTATAATACAGCGGAAGTAAAAATATACGTGAATACGTCTTGACCATCCAGCTCCTCTCCAACACCAAAAGTATCCAGCTAAACTTGTGAAAACATGATCGGTCTGACCCGAGCATTACATGGAATAACACCCGGGTCAGTCTGGTAAACCAACATGAGTAAACTCGATAACAAGTAACAACCAAACTGATTTCTACATTTGAAAACTTTTCAAACAAAGGGTATCTCGTAAGACCACACCGCATATAAAAACATATGAGTTTCAACCTTACGATAACCAAAACATTTTATATCAAAATCCAGTGATATTATCATAGTGTCTAGGTTTAAAGTAAATAGGTAAAATAGCTGAAATGCTTGCATCTCACATTTCAACATACTAGGTTCTACAATCGAAAAGGTAAGACACGTATTGGAGATTGGATCCCAACAATGGAAAGGTAAGGGACTACCTTCTGATGATACACCTCTAGAAAATGCACCGATGCTAACACAGAGCCGGCTGCTCCTTTAACATGATAGACCGGATTACCTCGCCCCCTTGACACCGAGGCTATATACTACCACGGTATTTGCACGCAAACCGACTATGAAAGGGACATCTAGAATAGGGTGACCGCTCCTAATGGTAGCTAACCACATAGCTCTACAGCATGCCCTGTTTTATCCATTCCTCCCGGTTGTTAGGCTTGAGGCTACATGTTACCTTTCTGAATAGCAATCCATCTTGGAATGCTAACACTGCCTTCCAAGCGTCAATGCAATGCCAGCCTTCATCCATACAAGTCCATTCTGGGTTTGAATGAAACCGAAGGCACTAACTCTACTACATCCATTTTGGAATCACCCTCAGGACTAGTAGCAATAGCCCTTGCACTTCAAAGAGCACTATCTTCAATCATCATCAAGATGTCTTCGACTTGAATGTACACGTTGGTTCGGAGTGGTTTTCGGATATAGATTCAGTCCCGGTCTCTTCGTATGAACAACTGATAACTTTCGGTTGACTCATTCCTGGTTCTTTTGGAAGTAAGTATTCGAGACCTTATTCGAATTTTCATTCATACTTCCTAAGTCAAATTAGGTCAAACTCGATAATCGGTTATTTAAGTATCAAATAAACAAATATCCAATCATGGTTTAATTTCCATATGGGATCCACTAAGTATTTTATTAATTCTCTTTAATTAATAAAATACTTTATAAAACTTGATCAAAAGGTCTTTTCAAAACACTATTTCCAAACCCCTTATATTTCCTTTATACTTGGGATATATTTATATACTTATCACAACGGTGTAAGTATATTACCAAAACATTTTACTTTTCATGCCTTGAAAACAAAATTATATACTTATCTTATCAGTATAAGTATATTTACAAACCTTTCAAAGTTTTCTTCTTCTTTCCAAATCCCATATTAGATAACCAACCATTTCTTCCAAAAAAAACATTCTGCTTATCCTTTATTAAAAATTCCCTTTTTAAAAGCTCATCTTATATTTCAATTAACTTATAACTTTTAAAATAAATTTATAACCCACTTTTATAAACCCTTAAGTTAATTTATAAACCTCTTTTCAAATCTATGAAATGATTTATAAACCATTTTCCTATTTTTAAAACTCTATATATAAACCTTTCCATACTCCTCTATAAATATCATTTACAAAACATCATTTGTAAATCACCTTAATAACCCTTTCCGATAGTAAAATCTCCTTTCTATACACAAGTTATCATTTATAAATACCTTTATAAGAATTATATAACTTAAAAACCCATTCATAAACCCTTAGTCTCAAATTGATTAAAGAATTTAATTAAATTCAAAACCGTACTTTATAAATTCTAAACGAGGCTTAGCAGTTCCAATGGTATTGATTTATTTTACCATTTTATTTCAATTTAGTTGCAATTCACTTAACAGTTATTTACATAAGCAACATGTACGTAAGTACAACTCATATCCAAATCAGGGAATAACATGTCAATGTGAACTAACTATCATATACGTGTCCAATCACATAATAGCAGGAGGGTGATTTGTCCTGCTAAGCAGATGTCCAAACAATTCAATTAATTCATAGCATAACGAGGATTTATTCTGCTATCATATGTCCACAAAATCAAATCACTTACACTATAGCAGAATAGTGTTTTTTTTCAGTTACTAAATGTCATTTAGTCTTCCTAATCATATAGGGTTACTTAAGGTCCAGAAAGAGATCCTCGGATTTGGAATCGGTTCACTGTAAAAGAAAATTGATTTAAAACACATTCGGTCCAGTTTTAAAATCACCTTTTGAAAAGATTTAAATAGATTGCATCAGCATAAATTCCAATTAAATCTTAATTAATCCTTATTAATCAGGCTTAAGTCATAATTAAATCTTAATTAGGCATAATGAACTTTATTAAGTGCTAATTAACTTACTAATGCAACTTGGTTAAGGTTAAACCAAATTATTTAAAAGTTAAACCCTAATTAATTAAATATTAATTAAATAATCCATTAATTACTTAATAATTAATTAACCATTAATCTTAATTAAATAATTATTAATCACTTAATTACTTCTTAACCATATAAAACATTAATTAAAACTTTATTAATTAATTAACAGTCATTAACTTAACTTAATTGATGATTAACCTTTAAGCACCTTCTTAATTACCAATTAAGTGCTAATTACCTTTTAATTAATAATTAATTAAATAATTATATTACAACTTAATTAATTTTTAATGTTACTAATTAAGTTTGAAAAAAACTTTGTAAACTAATTTCAAAATAAAACAAATTTGAAATAGAAATTCAAACCTTTGCCGAATTGCATCCATAGCGACTCTATGAGTGCAGTTTGCTCTAACCCACCTTTAAGTGAAGCCACTTTACTAAAATCATACTATTTCATGATTGAAACATACCTTAGTAAATTTTCACATTTTAAAACCAATTACGCAAACTTTAACCAAAATCTAAACTTCAAACTCTTGAAACGAGTTTGATTTCAAATCCGAACTCAAATCCGTCATGACTACATACAAGGTTTCAACTTTGTTTTCAACCCATCATGACTGTAGTCAAGTTCATCATCAACCCTTTATATTCACACATCACATTCATATAACAAAGTGTATACATATACCAATATATATAAAATTACTAACTTTGCAATAACACGTCCATTCGAGTACTAACTTTGCAATAACACGTCCATTCGAGTACTAACACTGACCCATACATTAGCACTTATCATCACATTTCAAACATGCCAAGATCCAACATATATATAACATACATATAGCTAAGGATCAACACAACATATAAAGGAAAGTCTTTCCAAAAGATTAGGAATTTACTCATGGAAAGCTATCTAAACTCTCGCTAAACTATACATAACACTTCCATTCCTAAGCAACAAGATGGAGTCTTGAACCCTAAATGCACTAGGTAGGCTCGGGCCTTGAAGGAAAGAGGAAGTGAGACTTGTTTTGGTAAGGTGGAGCGACTTCGGATAAACATCAAATTCTCAATAATAAACAAGAAAATAGGTCATTTTGCAATTGATTTTAGGGTTAACTACTCATGGAATTTCAGAAAGCACTCAAATAGAAAGTTATTGGAATTTCGTTACTCTATCATTTCAGTAAAAGAGTCAACCATTTTCATTTTGATTCGAAGAAGTTACGGTCCAAAGAAGATGGATTATTTTCGGAATTTAAATTCTAAGCTCAAAATTGCTTTGTAAAGAATTGGTGTTTTGACATAGCTATGATAGAAATTTGAAATAGTGGTAAACTAGAATGTTGTAGCCATTAATATTTCACACGGTTTCAAAAAAAGAAAAACTTCATTTCAGTTTGAAATGAGGAAGAAAATATTGGTGGAAAGAGGAAGAAAAATGAAGAAGATTTTGAGTGGATTTGAACAAGTTTTCTAAGGATTTCCTTTTTTCTCTCTCTCAAGGCTAAATAAGAAGCCATGAAAACTTTAATAAGGCAGAAGAAGAAGGAAATGAAAGCAAGGAGAAAAGAAAAGGAATGGGTGGTTTATATATATAGGCAAAACAAATTAAATAATATAACTTGTCATAATTATATCTAGTCACATCACAAATCTTTTATAATATATATATATATAATTAAGTTTAATCACATCACTCTTATATATATAATTTATGTTTAGTCACATCACTTTCTTTTATATATATATAAATAATTATTATGTTTAATCACATCACTTTCTTATATATATATACAATTATTATGTTTAGTTACATCACTTTCTTTTATATATATATAATTATTATGTTTAGTCACATCACGTTCTTTTATATATATAATTATTATGTTTAGTCACATCGCTTTCTTTATATATATAATTGTTAATTAAAGCTAAGACATGACAAGAGATTATAATGGTTAATGATTACAATCTAAGATGTGACAATACTATATGTATGTATATAAATAAACCTAAGATGTGGCAATACTTATATATATATATAAGTTTATTATTTTTAAAACTATGTCTTGTCACATCACTTACTAATATGAACTAACATAAGATAATTTATTTCTAGGTGTATTATTATTTAGTTAATGAACCCTTATATATATATGTGTATATGGTGCACAAAGGCGAACAACGTTCCCGCCAACTTTCCAGTGTCGAGAGGTCGAAATTTCGGAAAACGTTCTTTGGTGACATTTTCTATTTTTCTACGAATTATTTAATTTGGTAAACAAATTTTGAAAACGATTTTATCATCATTATTAATTTATTAAAATGAGTTTATTTTCATTATAAAACCTACATATTGAATTTTTAAAATTAAAGAAATATTCACTAATCAAAGCAGTGAAATTCCAGTTCGTTACATTCTTCCCCCCTTAAAAGAATTTCGTCTCCAAAATTACACCTCGACCTATCCCAAAAAACACTTAACACTATACATCAACTTGTATGATGTATATAGATCATTCTTATGCAAAATCTGATTCGATCTCAACTCGAATACATAACTCTCCTTCCGAACTAGTATCGCTCACCCAATTCTTTAGTGCGGAATCAGATTAGGTTCCTTAATTTGGAACCTCTGTTTTCCTTGCATAGTCAAATACTATGATAGAAAACTTTGGTCCCCTACCAAAAATCCTCATCAATTTCTCGCCGTCAAAAGTCGAGTAATAGATCCTTATTCGGAATGGTATGGAACACCTCAAAGTCATATACTCGAATCTTAGATCATAACTATATGAGAAGGAAAAATGATCTACGCTCAATCTATGCATTAATCTAATTGGTTCTCCCTAATACCAATTCTCTTTCCACAAAAGTTATTTATGAAAACATTTCATAAAATTGATTTAGGTTCAACTTGTATAATACTCCACTACATCCTAAGAGTATATACCCTTATTAGATTTAACTATTTCATTTTGCATTTATCTTCTTAAGAACACTCAAGATCAAAATGCCGGGTGCTTTTATTTCAAAACTTTTTGAAATAAAACTCTATATTTCAATCATGGAAAATATATATTTATAGCCCGAGTAACTCCAACATGATATTAAGGGACTGGGTACTACCAAACAGTATCACACATTCTCTTACAAAGAAGAGTAATACTCAAGAGAAGTACTTACCATCCGAACACATCTCTTTCCCTATTTTAAGTTATTTTCGAGCCACTTGAACTAGTTAACTTAAAAATATTCCTTTACTTCAAAATCTCATTTCTAAAACAATACCATACATTTTCTAATAAAACATTTATCACTAACTTGCTTTGGTTCATTCGGGTTGAACTTGTTTCGATCGTACAATGATAAAGAGAATAATTTACTTAGTGTATTACAACGTTTGCCTAGGCAAAATCTAATCGTCACTTAGAAGATTATCCCGATCATCACAAACAATCGAGACTCATTCCCGAACTATCCAAAGAAAACTTTACTTCCAAATCCATTTTAAAATATTTATATCTTAAAATCTCTTCAAGTACAATTGCTACAAAAATCATATAAATCTTTATCAAAGCCGTTGAGATTTAATATTCTCGCAATCCTTTTCGTTGTTATAAGGCCATCTAAAGATTTTCTTTTAACTAAACATATTCTATTCTAAATCCAATATTAACCCTACATCTCATCGATAACTATATAGACTTTTGAAAATCATTCCTTTATATATAAAATATATCCTAGGTAAAATTATTTCATTTACCAATTTTAAAACAATATTATGTCAATTGGACATGTTCAAGTGTTTAGGAAATCCCTATCGATAACGTTGGCTAAACGCATCGAGCAGAATTCTTAAGCCACTCAGCAGATCAAACAACACAATATAAAACATTTTTACTCACTAACAAATACGCACTCATATTTATAATACACTCAGGCTCATTCTAGGGTCTCACTTACTCTATCTCAAATGAGTATACCCCACCAGGGCCAAGGTTCTCACTTAACCTTCGGCTCTGATACCAATGTAACGAACCGAATTTTCGACCCTTGAAAATCGAAACTAATACGTCCACGGTATCACATGTCGAACATTCATGTGCCGGAAGTACTGATTTGTTAGGATGAAAGAAGAAGATAGAAGATAGAGGAAAACTAAACAACTGGAAAATCTCACAACACAGTGAATAATATATAATACAACAATGATCTTTTCAAAAAGAAAACATCTTTATTCATATATACAACATAAGAGTACATTAGACTTATCCTAAATTTTTAGACAGCTATTGAAACTTGTCCTCACATTGACAAACATACAGTCTCTATAATATAGCGGAAGTAAAAATATAAGTGAATACGTCTTGACTATCCAGCTCCTCTCCTACTCCAAAGTATCCAGCTAAACTTGGAAAAATATGCTTGGTCTAACCCGAGCATTACATGGAATAATGCCCGGGTCATTCTGATA
Organism: Allium fistulosum; assembly: GCA_030737815.1. Lineage (NCBI taxonomy): Eukaryota > Viridiplantae > Streptophyta > Magnoliopsida > Asparagales > Amaryllidaceae > Allium > Allium fistulosum. The sequence continues at coordinate 403,482,009 of CM060908.1, read as the reverse complement.
TACCAGCATGAGTAAACTCGATAACAAGTAACAACCAAACCGATTTCTACATTTGAAAGCTTTTCAAACAAAGGGTACCTCGTAAGATCACACCGCATATAAAAACAGACGAGTTTTTACCTTACGATAACCAAAACATTTTATATCAAAATCCAGTGATATTATCATAGTGTCTAGGTTTAATGTAAATAGATAAAATAGCTGAAATGCTTGCATCTCACATTCTAACATACTAGGTTCTACAATTGAAAATGTAAGGCACGTATTGGAGATTGGATCCCAACAATGGCAAGGTAAGGGACTACCTTCCGATGATACACCTCTATAAAATGCACCAATGCTAACACAAAGTCGGCTGCCCCTTTAACATGATAGACCGGATTACCTCACCCCCATGACACCGAGGCCTTATACTACTAGAGTATTTGCGCGCAAACCAACTTTGAAAGGGACATATAGAATGGGGTGACCGCTCCTAATGGTAGCTAACCACATAGCTCTGCTGCATGCCCTGTTTTTGCCATTCCTCCCGGTTGTGAGGCTTGAGGCTACGTTTAACCTTTTTGAATAGCAATCCATCTTGGAATGCTAACACTGCCCTCCATGCGTCAATGCAATGCCATCATTCATCCATACAAATTCGTTCTGGGTCTGAACGAAACCGATGGCACTAACTCTACTACATCCATTTTGGAATCACCCTCAGGATTAGTTGTAGTAGCCCTTGCACTTCAAAGAGCACCATCTTCAATCATCATCAAGATGTCTTCCATTCGAACATACATGTTGGTTTGGAGTGGTTTTCGGATATAGATCTGATCTTGGTCTCTCCGTATCAACAACCAATAATTTCCGGTTGACTCATTCCTGGTTCTTTTGGAAGTAAGTATTCGAGACCTTATCGGGGAACTCGAATTTACATTCATACTTCCTAAGTCAAATTAGGTCAAACTTGATAATCAGTTATTTAACTATCAAATAAACAAATATCCAATCATTGTTTAATTTCCATATGGGATCCACTAAGCCTTTATTAATTCTCTTTAATTAATAAAATACTTTATAAAACTTTATCAAAAGATCTTTTCAAAACACTATTTCCAAACCTCTTACATTTCCTTTATACTTGGGATATATTTATATACTTATCTCAACGGTGTAAGTATATTACCAAAACATTTTACTTATCATGCCTTGAAACAAAATTATATACTTATCTTATCAGTATAAGTATATTTACAAACCTTTCAAAGTTTTCTTCTTCTTTCCAAATCCCATATTAGATAACCAATCATTTCTTCCAAATAAAACATTCTGCTTGTCCTTTATTAAAAATTCCCTTTTTAAAAGCTCATCTCATATTTCAATTAACTTATAACTTTTAAAATAAATTTATAACCCACTTTTATAAACTCTTAAGTTAATTTATAAACCTCTTTTCAAATATATGAAATGATTTCTAAACCGTTTTTCTATTTTTAAAACTCTTTATATAAACCTTTCCATACTCCTTTATAAATATCATTTACAAAACATCATTTGTAAAACACCTTAATAACATTTTCCGATAGTAAAATCTCCTTTCTATACACAGGTTATCATTTATAAATACCTTTATAAGAATTATATAACTTATAAAAACCATTGATAAACCCTTAGTCTCAATTTGATTAAAGAATTTAAGTAAATTCAAAACCATACTTTATAAATTCCAAATGAGGCTTAGCAGTTTCAATGGTACTAACTTAAGTTACCATTTTATTTCAATTTAATTCCAATTCACTTAACACTTATTTACATAAGCAACATGCATGTAAATACAATTCATATCGAAATCAGGGAATAACATGTCAATATGAACTAACTATTACATACATGTCCAAATAACATAATAGTAGGAGGGTGATTTGTCCTGCTAAATAGATGTCCAAACAATTCAATCAATTCATAACAGAACGGGGACTTATTCTGCTAACACATGTCCATAAAATCAAATCACTTACACTATAGCAGAATGGTGTTTTGTTCTGCTAACAAATATCATTTAGACTTCCTAATCATATAGGGTTACTTAAGGTCCAGACAAGAGATCCTCGGATTTGGGATCGGTTCACTTTAAAAATAATTGATTTAAACCACATTCGGTCCGGTTTTAAAATCATCTTTCGAAAAATTTAAATAGATTTAATCAGCTTAAACCCCAATTAAATCTTAATTAACCCTTATTAATCAAGCTTAAATCATAATTAAATTCTAATTAGGCTTAATGAACTTGATGAAGTGCTAATTAACTTACTAATGCAACTTGGTTAAGGTTAAACCAAATTGTTTAAAAGTTAAACTCTAATTAATTAAATATTAATGAAATAATCCATTAATTACTTAATAATTAATCAACCATTAATCTTGATTAAATAATTATTAGTCACTTAATTACTTCTTAACCATATAAAACATTAATTAAAACTTTATAATTAATTAACAGTCATTAACTTAACTTAAGTGATGATTAACCTTTAATCACCATCTTAATTACCAATTAAGTGCTAGTTACCTTTTAATTAACTAATTAAATAAATAGTTATATTACAACTTAATTACTTTTTAATATTACTAATTTAGTTTTAAAAAAACTTTGTAAACTAATTTCAAAATAAAACAAATTTAAAATAGAATTCAAACCTTTGTCGAACTGTATCCATAGCGACTGTCGCTATGAGTGCAGTTTGCTCTAACCCACCTTTAAGCAAAGCCACTTTACTGAAATCATACATTTCATGATTGAAACATACCTTAGTAAATTTTCACATTTTAAAACCAATTACGCAAACTTCAACCAAAATCTAAACTTTAAACTCTTGAAACGAGTTTGATTTCAAATCCGACCTCAAATCCGTCGCGACTACATACAAGGTTTCAACATTGTTTTCAACCCATCATGACTATAGTCAAGTTCATCATCAACCCTTTATATTCACACATCACATTCATATAACAAAGTGTATACATATACCATATATATTCAATTACTAACTTTGCAATAACACATCCATTCGAGTACTAACACTGGCCCATACATTAGCACTTATCATCACATTTCAAACATGCCAAGATCCAACATATATATAACATACATATAGCTAAGGATCAACATAACATATAAAGGAAAGTTCTTTCCAAAAGATTAGGAATTTACTCACCGAAAGCTATCCAAACTCTCGCTAAATTAGAGTATGACATAGCACTTCCATTCCTAAGCAACAAGATGGAGTCTTGAACCCTAAATGCACTAGGTAGGCTCGACCTCGAAGGGAAGAGGAAGCGAGACTTGTTTTGGTAAGGTGGAGCGACTTCAGATAAACATCGAATTCTCAATAATAAACCCAAAATAGGTCATTTTGCAACTGATTTTAGGGCTAACTACTCATAGAATTTCAGAAAGCACTCAAAGAGAAAGTTAATGAAATTTCTTTTCTCTATCATTTAAAAAAAATAATCACTCATTTTAGTTTTGATTTGAAGAAGTTATGGTCCAAAGAAGATGGACCGTTTTCGAAAATTTAAATTCTGAGCTCAAAATAGCTTTGTAAAGAATTGGTGTTTTGACATAGCTATGATAGAAATTTGAAATAGTGGTAAACTAGGATGTTGTAGCCATTAAAATTTTACACGGTATCAAAAAAAATGAAACTCCATTTAAGTTAGAAATGAGGAAGAAAAGGTTGGTGGAAAGAGGAGGAAAAATGGAGAAGATTTTAAGTGGATTTTGAATAAGTTTTCTAAGGATTTCCTTTTTTATCTCAAGGCTAAAGAAGAAGCCATGAAAACTTTAATAAGGAAGAAAATGAAGGAAATGAAACCAAGGATAAAAGAAAAGGAATAGGTAGGTATATATATAGGCAAAATGAATTAAATAATATAACTTGTCATAATTATATCTAGTCACATCACAAATCTTTTATAATATATATATATATAATTATGTTTAATCACATCACTCTTTTATATATATATAATTATGTTTATTCACATCAATTTCTTTAATATATATATATAATTATTATGTTTAGTCACATCACTTTCTTTTATATATACACACATAATTATTATGTTTAGTCGCATCATTTTCTTTTATATATATCTTTATTAATAGTTGGCTTGGAAGTGCGATCTTTTGGTCCGACCGTGAAGTTCCAAAATTGCCCTTTATATACAATTCTTTAAAAAAAAATCCACTAATTGTTCCTAAAAAATAGCATCTGCATGGCTGTTTCTATTCTTAGTGCATCTATTAATTGGTTCTAAAAAATAGCATCTACATATCTGATCTTAAACTCGATGCATATAGCACCGCACTTTTATTATGTGTAATATTATTGTCAACTGCATACTATGGTGAGAGCGTTAAGAAGATCAACCTTTTATTATACTAGATTCAAAACAGGTTTAAATAGGAAGTAAATAAACAATTATTATAATTTTTTGTTCCCGAGTTTAAGTGAAAGCATGATATTTGTAAGGTATCAACGTCAACTTACAAAAACGTCTCTCTATAGTATTAACAAATGTTAATATCACCTAGAAATAGGAAGTAACACGTATATTTTTTTGCAGATTCATAACGCTCTTTTACATATATTACCAAGCTTAATATCGCTTAAAAATACAATCTAACAAATAAACTTCCTATACATTTTTTCTTTTTATTAATTAATAACGGAAAAAAAATTCAAACTAACAAAAAAAATTAAATGATACAGCTTAGAAATAAAATTTCAAACTAACGAAAAAATTAAACGATGCAACTTAGAAATAGAAATTCAAACTGACTAAACATGATTCCAACGTAAAATCATAGCTAAATATTTATAAAAATAATTTTTTTTGAATATGTTAAGCATATATAATTTGTAAAAATATCAATTTATCCGCGAAGGGTGTATTATTGTCACGCGTGGAACGCGTGCCATAACACTCGTATATATAACTATGTTTAGTCACATCACTTTCTTTTATATATATAATTATTATGTTTAGTCACATCACTTTGTTTATATATATATATATATATATAATTGTTAATTAAAGCTAAGATGTGACAATATATAATGATGGTTAATGATTACAATCTAAGATGTGACAATACTATATACATAAAAAACCTAAGATGTGACAATACTTACATATATAAGTTTATTATTTTTAAAACTATGTCTTGTCAACTCACTTACTAATTCGGATTAACATAAGATAATTTAATTCTAAATGTATTATTATTTAGTTAATGAACTCTTATATATATGTGTATATGGTGCACAAAGACGAACAACGTTGCCGACAACTCTCCGGCATCGAAATTTTGGAAAACGTTCTTCGTCACGATTTCTATTTTTCTACGAACTATTTAATTTGATAAACAAATTTTGAAAACAATTTATCATTATTATTAATTTATTAAAATGAGTTTATTTTCACTATAAAACCTACATATTGAATTTATAAAATTAAATAAATATTCACTAATCAAAGCAATGAAATTTCATTTCGTTACAGAAGGGATGTGATAGAGATTCCATAATTGACCCCAAGTGCAAGTGGGAGATTTATAGTGTTAGGAAGAGAAAGTTGGAAGCTATAGCACCCCTATTTTTATTGACATTATTCAGGAGATGTAATTAGAATAAATTAAATTAAATAATGTAGATAAGGAGATTGAGTTGATTAATAAACTAGGTGGCCATGTGTAACGACTTGCCTTTTTGGACGTTTTAAGCAAACACACATGCCAGACTCAAACCATTCAAAAGGGCATATTGCTATGGGGTGAATAAGAAAAGAGAAGAAATAAAACAAACACAGGATCTCACAGCGGAATGACAAAATATAATAATCAAATAACAGTTCATGATGCTGTTTTATAAATACATTTGATTACTCTTTTACAACACAAAAATCAGAGTTACATAAACAGGAGTAAATAAATAAATAATGCAGCGGAACAACATGATGTAGTGGAATAAATATAATAAATAATAATAGTACAAATCTTCGTCTTCGTCCTCCAGAAATAAGGTCTTCAACCTTGAAATGCTCAGGCTGACCCGAGCGAATTGAAAAGACAAAACACTCGAGTCAGAACTAAAAGATCTTATGTAAGTTAAATCAACGGTAAATAAATATGAGTGGAACGACATCAGAGATGTTTACGGGGTTTAACATCTCCTATCCAGTGTCTAACTTGAGTGTAATAACTTAAGAGATGTTCGGGATTTCCATCTCCTAAGGATTCGTTAAACTATCTACTATGTAGTACAATACGCTATTATAATAATGTCTACAATAAAGTAAAGTATTAAAATAGCGTTAAGGCGTTACCCATATCCCCCTTAACACATTTTTATATATTCCCATTGTCTATACAATACCGTAATTCCTCCGTAAACTGGAGGGCTGTCAGAGGGCACTCCATAGGTATGGTACAAACCAAACTCGTAGAAGGCGCGCTAGGGCATATGAACACGGCACTCGAGGCAATGCCATGGTAGATATACCAATTGCGGATCCGGACTGGTGTAACGCATAGCAGATACTACCGCCCACCTCGGAACACACTCCCAAATCAAAATCAAGGGGTCGCCACCAAATCATCACAAAGTCAAAATATGGTATCGAAGAAATGTGTCCGATCGGAGGAATGACCTCACTTGGCCCGGCATGGCTCCTGTTTTAGTCACATCTAAGCTGACTCACAAGAGTCAGGGTCACGTCAATACCTCATACAGAAATCATTCGCCAAACCATCCTACTTCATTTCTGGAATCTCCACCACGTAAACAGTTGTTAAAGTGGTTTTCGGTATTGGCAGAGAGTATGACAATATCTGATCCCGGTCTCTTTAACAACCAAATGCTTATTTCACACCGGATGGTTCTTTTACATTTCAAAAAGGACAATTCACAATTTATATCAAAATATCATATTCAATTTCAAATATACCTCTTTCAAAATCATATTCACTTTCAAACTATATTCACTTTAAAATCATATTCACTTCCAATCATATTCACTTTCAAATCATTGATAATTATGTTAATTAATTCTTCATTTCAAATCTTATTCACTCAAATATGTCATTTTACAAAAGGTATCAATTCCAAACTCCAACTTAGGTTGTATCATCATCAAGGATTTAAATATAAATACTTCAACTTTACACAGTTTGAAATTTTAGAAAATAGTTTAGGTAGTCATAAATAGTTTTAATAGGATGAAAATAATTTAAAATAGATTAAATAGTTTTAAAATAGTAAAATAGTTTAAATAGATTTAAATTTGATTAAATTAGATTTTATGATTTTAACAGATTAAATATAGATTAAATAGATTTTATTAGATTTAAAATGATTTAAATAAATTAAATATAGGTTAAATAGATTCAAATTATATTAAGTAGTTTTAAATAGATTAAATAAATTTAAAATAGATTAAATAGATTTAAATTATATTAAATAGATTTAAAATAGATTAAATAAATTAAATTAGTTTAAAATAGGTAAAATAGATTAAATTTGATTAAATATGTTAGTTTAAAATAAATTTCAAAGTTATATCCAAACATTTTCAGTAACTCAATTCCGATAAATTCATTTATATTTGACACTTCAACTTTGAACTTCAAATTTAAATCCTTTGAACAAATCATTAAATCAATTCCACTTTCAACATTAACACTTGGATTATCGAAAATAATTCAGTTTATATAAATCAGTTTTCATTTCAAAATACCGGTTAACAGAATTCAAATTTTAAGGAATTAAAAATCATTTAATTTAACCAATCCTCTATCCGTATATAATTTTCTACCCTACGGTCAACTAATATGGATATCTATCATTTCAATCCGCAATTTAAAATTTTGCGGTTATATATCATTTCAAACCGCAATCCTGAATTAAATAGAAATCCATAAAATCGCTCGAGTCTATCATTTCAACCCATAACGATTTTTTTCTAATCTACAGATCGTTCGGGTATGTATCGTTTCAACCCATAGGGAACTTGCAGTGTTAAAACAATATAAAATACAACATCCAGTCATCCAATATCAAAAACCAAACATCCATCACAATCATCATCCAAATCAACCAATAAACATCAATCGATATCTGATAGTCAATACAGCTATTAAATTGACAATTTAAAAATTCAATATTAAATTAAACGATAATTAAATGCAATAAAAGTTAAATTTAACTAGAATGACAATTTAAACATACCAAACATCAATCAATTAATTTCAAATCACATCATAAATTAAATTTAACTAACATAAGACAGTTTAGTAATTGTGAGTGGGTTAAAACACTCACCTTTGATTTCAAATTGATTTGAAATCCAAAATAAGGTCCAAAATTCAACAGTCTCAGAATTCAACCAAACAAGCTCTATTATGTCCGGAATTCTGATACGATCCCAATGGAGAAAACCGCGCGTGAATCCGAGCTCGTATGCAAAAGTTATTAACGTTAGAAGATTGGAAAATTTCGACTTCAGGTCTTACTTCGAGTCGCCGCCTCAATTACCCGGTGCTTGCTCTGAGTTTCTACCAAAATGACCCGAGACCCGAGTCATTTGGCTTCTGACCCGAAGTCGCTACAGGGTTTTCCCCTCTCAAACTTGAAGCGCACCCAGATCCGCCTTGTTTGGCCTCGAACACTCTCTGACCTGAAGTCGCTGCAGGGTTTACTCCTCTAAAACTCGAAGTAAACCTCTTCCCGACTCGAAGTAAACCTCGAGCAAATATTTTTCGGATTTTTTTTAAAAATTAGGTTTTGGAATTTAGGAATTAGATTTTAGAAGTAGGAAGAAGATTTATGTACAGAATTAATAATAAGAGAAACAACTAGGGTTTACAACCTATATATAGGCAGGGTTGGATCGAAACGACTACACGAACCCGTTTTGACCCCGAAACGAAAATGAGTCATCCCATATAACAAACTAGATGTTTTCGATAATTTTAAACTCAATGGAATAAGTTTCAAGTCCTAATTCCATCGTATGAAGAAGTTGGCTTAAAATCAGCTTATTTCAAATTGATTTCAATTGATTTTAATTAAATTGATTTCTACGCGTTTCCAGTCCGTATGATCAAATGACAAGTCCGATCGCTACGAAACTTGAAACTAGACAATAATTTACCGTTACGGATCCGATGAAACTGGTTTCGTCGAAATTCGAGACAGTGGCCAAAATGGCTATTTTCACGTTAATTAAATAAATTAATAATTAATTAATTAAATCACTTTTTCATTCAAATTTGATAGTTAACAAATTTCATCATTTTTAATCGCTTAGACATTTACAATGACTTAATACAAGTTTATATAACAATTCAGTGCTGGTTATTACACTAATTACAGTGTTCAATTTTAACTGTAATTAAATCCAATTAACTATAATTTAATTTAAAAAAATTGATTTAATTTGATTTCAATCTTTATATTCAATCAATTATTACTCTAATAGCATAGTTAATATTTGTTGATATCTTATTTCACTAATATGCTACAATTTCCATCTTTTTATTTGTATTAACTACCATATATCAATTATATTGAAATTTTGTCAATTTCACACATTAATTATAATTTAAAATTCCAAATTAATTTATTTATCTTGATTTCACTCTTTTATTAATCAACTATTACATTATGAATATAATTAACATTTCTATTCCTTTTATTACATTCACAATTTACAGTTATTGTCTTAACTCACATTAATGTAACATTTAATGACATTCAATTGCAATTGATTAAATGAATGGGTAACAAATAACAATTACACCGTTTCTATATTTAATCACATTTGTAAGTGTATTACTTATAACAAAAGTTATAACAACTTACACTATACTAATTCTACAATTATTAATTTAACCTACATTAACTGCACTAATTAAGTGAATTAATTGCAGTTGATTTCAAATTTAATTTAACAGGCTAAATAAATAGGTAACATATAATAATTGTCACCATTAACTTTTGGTCACACCTTACAAGTTTTATTATCCACAACAAGGGTTATAATTACTGCTACAACACTAATTTTATTCAATTACAATTTATTACACATTATTTCATTAATTAATCAACATTTTAATTATCAATTATTCTTTAAATCCAATTATTAATTAATGTATACATTACTAAAATTTATTTACAATCTATATCAATTATAAAAATTTTAATCCTTTTAATTAATTGGAATTTCATTCAAAGCAATTATGAATTACCTTAAATTAATACTATTACATTTTATTCCAATTATATTCTTATTATTTAAATCATGAGATTTTTTATTTCTTCCCACATTAAATAACAAAACCTTATTAAATTAACAAATTTTAATTATCGAAAATTACGGATCGTTACACTCTCCACCACTCAAAACTTTTCATCCTCGAAAAGGAAAAAGGAAGAGAAAAGAAGGAATTAAGAAATCAATATATATTATTCAAAATATTAAATTTATAAACAATTTATTTACATAATTAAATAATTTAAATAATGTAACGACCTGAAATTTTCAACCATTCGCATCCATACATGTCGGATTTAAATTGCTCAAAATATCAGATTGTTAATTTAAATTTGGTAAAACTCAGCATATATAGTAAATAATAAATAATCACAGAATTATAGACACAGAGTAATATAAAATAATGCTGCGGAAATAAAAGAATAGTAGTTCATGAAGCTACCATATATATATATATAACAGAGTTAAGCAAGATACATCAGGAGTCCCGAATACATAGATGTCTCAATACAATAGTCAAATACAAAATCTGAATACATCACTGGAATCAACTGAATAACTGAAAGCTGGATAGATAGCTGGATCTCCAAGCGAAGCTCCAACTCCAAAGGTGAGTCTCAAATACTGTATCACTCAGTCTGACCCGAGCGTAAAGCAAAACACAAAACACTCGAGTCAGGATTAACATTCTTATATCAATAAATCCAACTCAAGTGAAATATCAACTGAAATACAAGTAACTTAAAGGATGTTTGGGATAACCATCCTCTAAGGATCTGTTAAACTGTCTACTATGTAGTAATATTCGCTATTATAATAATGTCTAATAGTAAAATAAACTTACTTTTAAATAGCGTTAAGGATTTACATTTTCCACCTTAACACATAATAGTGACAATAGTCTATACAGTACCTGCATACCTCGAAAGGCTACGAGAAGATACTCCATAGGTACGACACAAGTAGAAACTCATAGTAAAGCTCGATATGGTAGGTGACACGGCACGACTAGGAAATGCCAGGGTAGATATACCAATTACGCATCCGGGTTGGTGGAAACGCATAGCAGCCACTACCGCCCACCTCGGAACACACTCCCAAATCAAAAATTGAAGGGTGGCCACCAAATCAATCACAAAGTAATAGAATGGTATCGAAGAAATGCGTCCGATCAGAGGTGCTACCTCATTGGCCCGAGAATCGCTCCTGTTTTAGCCACCTTATGCCAACTCACGGGAGTTGGTCCACGTAAATATACCTTTAGGATCGTCGCCACCATCCTACTTCATTCTGGAATCTCCACCACGTACACGGTTGTTAAAGTGGTTTTCGGTATCGACAGAGAGTATGCCCATATCCGATCCCGGTCTCTTTAACAACCAATCGTTATTATAACACCGTGGTCATTCCAAAGTAGTTTATACTTCAAAACCAAAATATCATTTTCATTTCAAAAACATATCAATATGATATCATTTCCATTTCAAAAATATTCACTCCCAAAATCATAGTACTTTCAAAGATACAATACTTTCGAAACTAAAACAATTTGAAATAATAATACTTTGGAAATCCTAATACTTTGAAATGCATAACTTTGGAAATCATAGCATTTTGGAAATCATAACACTTTGAAATTATAGCATTTTGGAAATAAGACTTTGAAATTATAGCATTTCCCTTAAACCGTTTAGATATCAATAGTAGTATATATAATAAAATAGTTTATAAAATAAAATAATTTATATAAAATAGTAATAAGTTAAATAGTTTATATTAAAATAGTTTATATTAAAAATAGTTTATATTAAAATAGTTTATAAAGTAAAATATATAAATAGTTTTAAATATGATTTAAAATTACTTTATATAATAAAATAGCTTCCTCAACTTTCACAAATTGATTCAAATAAGTTCGAATTCCAAATTCAAATATAATCCAATCTCAAATCATCAATTTCAATTTCAATTCAATTAAACATTTCAAATTATATCAATTTAAAATACCGATTTGAACCACAAATAAACCATTTCAATTTCAGTATATTTCAATGCTTTAAATATTCAACATTTTAAACTAAATTCGATAATCATATATATATATATATATATATCAAATTCACCTTACTATTATTTAGTTTTGAAATATTTACTTAATCATTTCAATAACAATCTAAATACAATTTCAATTTACAAATTTAAATGAACAAAATATCCCATATCAATTTATGTAAATTTGAAATATTCATTTAAGTCACTTTTAGTCAAATTCAAGTTATAAAACATATCTTAAAATTTCAAATTTAATAAATTTCAAATCAAACTTATTTAAGTATAATTCTTAAATAATTAAAACTCCAAATCAATTTCAAATTTATCTTTCAACTTGAAACATTATAAACTATATATTTGAAAATATAAATTTTACATAAATACTTAAACATATCTTATATTGATTAAATCAACTTTATTAAATCAACTTTATTAAATCTTAAAATCAATATTTATTAAAAACCATATATTTCTTTTCAAAATCATAGAAATCATTTTCAAAGTATTTATATATAGACCAACGGTGTCTGTGTAAAATTTTCTATCCTATGGTCAAGTGATACGGATATTTATCATTTCAATCCGAAATTTTAAATATATACGGGTATATATCTTTTCAACCCGCAATCCCAAATTCAATTCAATTGAAAATCGCTTGGGTTTATCATTTCAACCCATAACGATTTTCTCCTATTCTACAGATCGTTCGGGTTTGTATCATTTCAACCCATAGTGAATTCTATACTAATAGGGAACTTGCAGAGTGATAACAGATATGATAATAACATAACAGGCATATATCATCAATATAAATAACAGATAATGGTGTCAGATGTCACAGGTGAACAGATATAGACAATAGCATATATAACAATGTAAATAACTAACAGCGGTATATTTCAATTGACGTTTCAATTAAAATCGAATTTAATAAATATAAGAACATTAATCGTGAGTGATTGCTCACCTTTCGAGGCTAGATATGAACAAGAATAAGATGAGTTACGAATCCCAGCACGAATTCCAAAACAACGCAAGATTGACACGAATTAGACAAACAAAGCTGATAACAAGGAATTGATGAGAACAAATCAGCACCATCTTGAACTAACTGGAACAAGATATATGTATATACTATTATTAATATGATTAATTTATTAAATCAGAGTTACTTAAGACAATTATTAAAATAATATATATATAATTTAAAATCATTATTATTTACACACATATATATAAAAAACAAGACAGCCCAAATGTAACATTCGAAACCATATACACATAACCAGCCTCGTAAATGTAATTATTATTATAACACATATATTTAAAACATACGTACAAATTATATAGTCAGAATAATAAAACATAAAACTCTGGAAAAATATAATGTATAAATGGTCATAAATTATAGAAACAAACACTAGTTTATTATATAACCCCACGCACATTGCTGCTTCCAAATAGGCATATGAAAACCATTATTATATTATACAAATATTTAATACTTCTTAATATAATATATATATATATATAACACTGCTATAACATTATAAACTATAACAATTAAACTTCCTATATATATAAAACTGTAAAAGACTGCAACAGCCTTATATTTTATAATTTAAACTATTGAAATTTTATAAAATAAAACTTAACAAAGTGAAACTAGTAATACGATATACCATAATAAAATAAAAAAAACTAGATTGTAATACATACAGCATATAACCCAAGTTATATTAACCGAACTTGAGTACACAAAACAGAGAAGAAGAAATATACTAAACGACCGATACTAGATAAACTTAACATATACTATATATACTTAAATATAACCAACAAAAGACTAACTTATATAAAATCACGTGCTCAAAATATTAGCGGTATATGCACCAATAGAATGCTAACATACCCAAAACAAACAATAGAATAAACTGTAAACACTTTTATAACTTTATAAACATTTCATATATATAATAACTATATACACTTTAAATATCAATAACCGAATATACAACACAACAAATATTATATACTAACATATCATGATACATAAATATACACTAACACAATTTAACAAATCCACATAAATTGATATATATATATATATACATACTAATATACAAACACACAGTACTTGAATTATACCCTTACAGCTCGCAAAACAAAAATACCTTTTATACTATAATATTGAAACCAGATCTCATATATATATATTAGCATAAATTTGAACTGTAACAATATAATGTAAACAAATGGACAGAAAATATGAAAGCTTACATATATCTATAATATATTTTACAATATTTATTATAACAGTACAACTACTTTATAAACTCTCATAACTTTAAAAACTCTTGGATAACAGACGCTATATATATAAAACACATTATTAAACTAAGATACAAATATATAATTTGGAAAGTGAAGGCTATATACATAGTACTCAAATCTATATATATATATATACTTACCACATATATCATCAGAGGAAAACGAGAGGAAAAATGAAAGCCGAAGAGCTGCGGGTTCGGCTGCTATGGTGGAGGCACAGGCTTTACCGCTCGTGCTTCGGTGAGACAGCGGCGATCGGAGAAAGGGGAGATGTGAATAGGGAAGGTGATCGCGTGATGAGGTGGCAGAGGGTGGTGATTCACGGTTGGCTGCATGGTGAGCGAATGTCAGGGCGGAGGGATGGATATGTGCACACGAAAATGAGGAGAGCATGGGTTCGAATAGTTCAATCAAAATGAAGAGGGAGAGGTCGTTTGCTTCCAGAAGCGAGAAAATAAAGGAGAGAAAGGTGAATTATATGTATTGAACGTAGGGAATGGTAAGAGTCAAATGAACCAAAAATAGAAGCAAACGGAGGAATAGCAAGAGTTTAAAAATAAATTGAGAATATAATAGAACGGTGACCAATCAGTTATACAAGTGAATTAACGGAAGGTCACAAATGGGTAAAATACAAAACCGATACAAAAATCGTTCCGTAAATTTCGTTGTCACCCGGACTCCGAAACACACGGACGAATATATCACGGTGATCAGCGCACAGGCTAATTTCACGAAACGGATCACGCAGTCTTGTTCAGACTGTTCTAAATAATCTCATGTTGGCATACTTAGGTTTTAGAACACCTTTATTATCATCAATTTTTAACTGATATAAATTGAAATAAAATTACACACGAAAATAAACTTACAAATTTTCTGACGAAAATTTACCAGTTGCTATGTTAAAACAGACGCATTTCAAATATCAAATTTAAATATCAAAATTTAATTGTTTAAAACTTCACAAAATTTCAATTAAATATATAATTAAACAAATAAAATTATTTAAAATTTACGGGTCATTACACTCTCCCCCACTCAAAACTTTTCGTCCCCGAAAAGGAAGGAGATAGGAGAATAGAAACAACCAGAGAGTCAAAACAAAACAATTAATTTAAACCATACAAATTTCAATTTAAATTAATTAATATCTAACAATTTGGTTAGATCCATTTATATTAAATCAATTAAATAGTCATTCAATTTAATTTGTTAGTTCAAACTGTTAATTCTAATCATATAAATTTCAATTTAAATCAATTAATATTCAATAATTGATTTTGTTGATTTAATGTATTTCATTCTTTTGATCTAATTTCAATTTATTAATTTCTTCAACCAAATTTATTTATTTCATCTCATTTATTATTCAATTAACTTATTATTCTATTTATCTTTATTAGCAATTTATAATCAAAAATTAAGTGTATAACATTTATTATAAACACTCAAATTTTATTTAAAAAAAATCATCTTATATTGTATATTATCCAATTACATATTCAACTTCTGAATAATTAAGGTAAGTTGTATTGGAATGCAATTGAGTATTATACAAGCAAAATTTTCCCAATTCAATTATTCAAGTTCAAATATTTATCCAAAAATATGACTTCGGTTTACAATTAAATACATCTTTAAATCATAAATTTAAGAATTTAAATCTCCGATTAACTTCAAACAATTTAGAGATAAATATATATATGTTATATATATCGAATAAAATTTATAATCATATACCAATATATATATTATAAATCAAGTGATACTTTAGGAATTCAAATCAATTAAATTTTTCCACAACAAAATGTAGCAAAGCTACAGAATGGTCTGTCCACTTTGAAACTCGAAAATGAATGTCGGGGATGCTGCAGTCATCACCGAAATTATTTTCCAGCGACAAAATAGGAGGGTACTGATTCAAACATTTTAAAATTCTTTGAAAACGATTTCTATTCGAAAATACTTCAAATAATATACACTTTAAAACTTTTAAAACCAAAGTTTGAAATTCCCGGAAATTAAATTCTCAAATTCTGATTTTAAATTCATTTAAATTCCAAATAAATTTATAAATACATTTGTAGAACAATAAATGATAATCAAATATTATAATCTCAATCAACCAATTTATTTAACTTTTAATTCCAGAATATTATATATATAATATAATCTCACAAAAATTATTTCTTTTGAAAACAATTGTGTCAGTTTGCTCTGTTCAAGTGTTTTGGAATTCCTATCGATAGCGTTGATCAGACGAATCGATCGAAAACCCAAATCAACATCAACAACTCAAACAACACAATATAAAACATTTTAATATAAATACAAATACACTCCCTTAATCAATTATTCTAGAATGGATTTCAAAGCAAGAATAAAAATTCAAACATAGAGAGATCCTAACTAAAAGAATTCAACTAGAAGATAGGCTCGATAGGGAGATAAATAGATTTCAAAGAGAGAAAGAATGGATAGACTTATATAAATCACGGGAAACCTAAATCGGGTCAACCGTGACTTCAAAATAAGATCGAGGTAGAATTCTGCATCGTAAATCGACATTTGATCGCCAGAGATAGAATTCGGGTATAGCAAAAGATGGCAGCATCGTAAATCGAGGATACAAAATCTTCGGTGAATCAATGCTGTTGTAAAGGAGTTTCACCCCTTTACAAATCATTCACATATTGGCGAAACCGTCGATTATTATAGAGATTATTCGAAGTGGAGTTATGGGATACTCCAAAATCAAGAAGACACGAATAGGGGAGACAAGAACGGACTTTGAAACCGAAGGGAACGTTCCAAAATTGAAGAAAACAAATCAAAGAGGAAGAAATTCAAGCTCGAACGAAAGTGATTCCGTAATTAAATTTACTACATATGCTGAATTTGCCTAAAACCAGAGCTCTGATACCAACTGTAACGACCTGAAATTTTCAACCATTCGCATTCATACATGTCGGATTTAAATTGCTCAAAATATCAGATTGTTAATTTAAATTTGGTAAAACTCAGCATATATAGTAAATAATAAATAATCACAGAATCATAGACACAGAGTAATATAAAATAATGCAGCGGAAACAAAAGAATAGTAGTTCATGAAGCTACCATATATATATATAACAGAGTTAAGCAAGATACATCAGGAGTCTCGAATACATAGATGTCTCAATACAAGAGTCAAATACAAAAACTGAATACATCACTGGAATCAACTGAATAACTGAAAGCTGGATAGATAGTTGGATCTTCAAGCGAAGCTCCAACTCCAAAGGTGACTCTCAAATACTGTATCACTCAGTCTGACCCGAGCGTAAAGCAAAACACAAAACACTCGAGTCAGGATTAACATTCTTATATCAATAAATCCAACTCAAGTGAAATATCAACTGAAATACAAGTAACTCAAAGGATGTTTATGATAACCATCCTCTAAGGATCCATTAAACTATCTACTATGTAGTAATATTCGCTATTATAGTAATGTCTAATAGTAAAATAAACTTACTTTTAAATAGCGTTAAGGCTTTACATTTTCCACCTTAACACATAATAGTGCCAATAGTCTATACAGTACCTGCATACCTCGAAAGGCTACGAGAAGATACTCCATAGGTACGACATAAGTAGAAACTCGTAGTAAAGCTCGATATGGTAGGTGACACGGCACAACTAGGCAATGCCAGGGTAGATATACCAATTACGCATCCGGGCTGGTGGAAACGCATAGCAGCCACTAACGCCCACCTCGAAACACACTCCCAAATCAAAAATCGAAGGGTGGCCACCAAATCAATCACAAAGTAATAGAATGGTATCGAAGAAATGTGTCCGATCAGAGGTGCTACCTCATTGGCCCGAGAATCGCTCCTGTTTTAGCCACCTTATGCCAACTCACGGGAGTTGGGTCCACGTAAATATACCTTTAGGATCGTCGCCACCATCCTAGTTCATTTTGGAATCTCCACCGCGTACACGGTTGTTAAACTGGTTTTCGGTATCGACAGAGAGTATGCCCATATCTGATCCCGGTCTCTTTAACAACCAATCATTATTATAACACCGTGGTCATTTCAAAGTAGTTTATACTTCAAAACCAAAATATCATTTTCATTTCAAAAACATATCAATATGATATCATTTCCATTTCAAAAATATTCACTCCCAAAATCATAGTACTTTCAAAGATACAATACTTTCGAAACTAAAACAATTTGAAATAATAATACTTTGGAAATCCTAATACTTTGAAATTCATAACTTTGGAAATCATAACATTTTGGAAATCATAACACTTTGAAATTATAGCATTTTGGAAATCATAACACTTTGAAATTATAGCATTTCCCTTAAACCGTTTAGATATCAATAATAGTATATATAATAAAATAGTTTATAAAATAAAATAATTTATATAAAATAGTTATAAGTTAAATAGTTTATATTAAAATAGTTTATATTAAAAATAGTTTATATTAAAATAGTTTATAAAGTAAAATATATAAATAGTTTTAAATATGATTTAAAATTACTTTATATAATAAAATAGCTTCCTCAACTTTCAGAAATCGATTCAAATCAGTTCGAATTCCAAATTCAAATTTAATCCAATCTCAAATCATCAATTTCAATTTCAATTCAATTAAACATTTCAAATTATATCAATTTCAAATACCGATTTGAACCAAAAATAAACCATTTCAATTTCAGTATATTTCAATGCTTTAAATATTCAACATTTTAAACTAAATTCGATAATTATATATATATATATATATATATATATCAAATTCACCTTACTATTATTTAGTTTTGAAATATTTACTTAATCATTTCAATAACAATCTAAATATAATTTCAATTTACAAATTTAAATGAACAAAATATCCCATATCAATTTATGTAAATTTGAAATATTCATTTAAGTCACTTTTAGTCAAATTCAAGTTATAAAGCATATCTTAAAATTTCAAATTTAATAAATTTCAAATCAAACTTATTTAAGTATAATTCTTAAATAATTAAAAATCCAAATCAATTTCAAATTTATCTTTCAACCTGAAACATTATAAACTCTATATTGGAAAATATAAATTTTACATAAATACTTAAACATATCTTATATTGATTAAATCCACTTTATTAAATCAACTTTACTAAATCTTAAAATCAATATTTATTAAAAACCATATATTTCTTTTCAAAATCATAGAAATCATTTTCAAAATATTTATATATAGACCAACGGTGTCTGTATAAAATTTTCTATCCTATGGTCAAGTGATACGGATATTTATCATTTCAATCCGAAATTTTAAATATATACGGGTATATAACTTTTCAACCCGTAATCCTAAATTCAATTCAATTGAAAATCTCTTGGGTTTATCATTTCAACCCATAACGATTTTCTCCTATTCTACAGATCGTTCGGGTATGTATCATTTCAACCCATAGTGAATTCTATACTAACAGGGAACTTGCAGAGTGATAACAGATATGATAATAACATAACAGGCATATATCATCAATATAAATAACAGATAATGGTGTCAGATGTCACAGGTGAACTGATACAGACAATAGCATATGTAACAATGTAAATAACTAACAGCGGTATATTAAATTGACGTTTCAATTGAAATCGAATTTAATAAATATAAGAACATTAATCGTGAGTGATTTCTCACCTTTCGAGGCTAGATATGAACGAGAATAAGATGAGTTATGAATCCCAGCACGAATTCCAAAACAACGCAAGATTGGCACGAATTAGACAAACAAAGCTGATAACAAGGAATTGATGAGAACAAATCAGCACCATCTTGAACTAACTGGAACAAGATATATGTATATACTATTATTATTATGATTAATTTATTAAATCAGCAGTTACTTAAGACAATTATTAAAATAATATATATATATATATATATAATTTAAAATCATTATTATTTACACACATATATATAAAACAAGACAGCCCAAATGTAACATTCGAAACCATATACACATAACCAGTCTCGTAAATGTAATTATTATTATTATAACACATGTATTTAAAACATACGTACAAATTATATAGTCAGAATAATAAAACATAAAACTCTTGAAAAATATAATGTATAAACGGTCATAAATTATAGAAACAAACACTAGTTTATTATATAACCCCACGCACATTGCTGCTTCCAAATAGGCATATGAAAACCATTATTATATTATACAAATATTTAATACTTCTTAATATAATATATATATATATAACACTGCTATAACATTATAAACTATAACAATTCAACTTCCTATATATATAAAACTATAAAAGACTGCAACAGCCTTATATTTTATAATTTAAACTATTGAAATTTTATAAAATAAAACTTAACAAAGTGAAACTAGTAATACGATATACCATAATAAAATAAAAAAACTAGACTATAATACATACAGCATATAACCCAAGTTATATTAACCGAACTTGAGTACACAAAACAGAGAAGAAGAAATATACTAAACGACCGATACTAGATAAACTTAACATATACTATATATACTTAAATATAACCAACAAAAGACTAACTTATATAAAATCACGTGCTCAAAATATTAGCGGTATATGCACCAATAGAATGCTAACATACCCAAAACAAACAACAGAATAAACTGTAAACACTTTTATAACTTTATAAACATTTCATATATATAATAACTATATACACTTTAAATATCAATAACCGAATATACAACACAACAAATATTATATACTAACATATCATGATACATAAATATACACTAACACAATTTAACAAATCCACATAAATTGATATATATATATATACATACTAATATACAAACACACAGTACTTGAATTATACCCTTACAGCTCGCAAAACAAAAATACCTTTTATACTATAATATTGAAACCAGATCTCATATATATATTAGCATAAATTTGAACTGTAACAATATAATGTAAACAAATGGACAGAAAATATGAAAGCTTACATATATCTATAATATATTTTACAATATTTATTATAACAGTACAACTACTTTATAAACTCTCGTAACTTTAAAAACTCTTGGATAACAGACGCTATATATATAAAACACATTATTAAACTAAGATACAAATATATAATTTGGAAAGTGAAGGCTATATACACAGTACTCAAATCTCTATATATATATATACTTACCACATATATCATCAGAGGAAAACGAGAGGAAAAATGAAAGCCGAAGAACTGCGGGTTCGGCTGCTATGGTGGAGGCACAGGCTTTACCGCTCGTGCTTCGGTGAGACAGCGACGATCGAAGAAAGGGGAGATGTGAATAGGGAAGGTGATCGCGTGATGAGGTGGCGGAGGGTGGTGATTCACGGTTGGCTGCATGGTGAGCGAATGTCAGGGCGGAGGGATGGATATGTGCACACGAAAATGAGGAGAGCATGGGTTCGAATAGTTCAATCAAAATGAAGAGGGAGAGGTCGTTTGCTTCCAGAAGCGAGAAAATAAAGGAGAGAAAGGTGAATTATATGTATTGAACGTAGGGAATGGTAAGAGTCAAATGAACCAAAAATAGAAGCAAACGGAGGAATAGCAAGAGTTTAAAAATAAATTGAGAATATAATAGAATGGTGACCAATCAGTTATACAAGTGAATTAACGGAAGGTCACAAATGGGTAAAATACAAAACCGATACAGAAATCGTTCCGTAAATTTCGTTGTCACCCGGACTCCGAAACACACGGACGAATATATCACGGTGATCAGCGCACAGGCTAACTCCAATTCACAGGCTTTGACCAATGCACAGGCTAACTCCAATTCACAGGCTTTGACCAATGCACAGGCTAACTCCAATTCATTCCTTGCCCGAAAACAAAACAACGAACAACTATAGGAACCAAAGCACTCAAATTCTAGACTTATCATTCTACCGCTCCAAAAACCGCGAATGTTATCTTAACCTAACAAACTTAAATAATAACCTTTACGATCCCACTGCTTGTTTTCAATACTCATGTTGTCAACTATGTGACTAACTGCTGGAGACGGTCAGCGATGACGGTCTTCAAAGTCAATAGTTTAAGGCCAATCACACTTCACAACTCTTTAAATCTTTAAATCTTTAATTCTTTCACATTTATGTTTTGAATGATTGCACTAGTACATACCACATGGGGGGAACATTTCTGTTGTTATTTCTAATATCGATTGTCTTTCAAGTATAGTTCAAACAGGTGTTTACCCAAATTCGACGCTCGTTGAGGATGTCTAGAAAGTTGAGCTCTGCCACTGTTTCAAACAAACCTAAGCCGAGTTCTCAGAAAGAAGTAGTGGGAATTTCGAATCCATTGACAACTCCTACTCAGGATATCCCAAACCCGTCAGCGGCAACCATTGACCCGGCTCTTGATGCGATAGACGGAGCTGTTATTCTAGACAATCCTAATGATTCCCAAACTTCAAAAATAAATGAAACCGCTCTTCGCCGACTATGTTCGATTCACGAAATCCCCTTTGACGACGTATTAGTTCCAACGGGACGAGATCGTCCTCACCTGCCCCCAGTTGGATATACAGCTTGCAACAAATTCATGTGCTGGGTTGGTAGCATGCCACCATTCAACTCCTTTCTCCACGAAGTGCTACAGTATATCGGGATCGCCCCATCATAGCTACATCTCAATAGCCACGCATTCATCCACGACACTTGTATTCTCTTTATGAGCATCCTATTCAGGCTCCCCACTCCTGGTGAAATCCGCTACATCTATCGCTTCAAGTGACGGTCTGACAGTCCATCTTTCATATCCTTGAGCCGCATTCTCAGTGCCAGATTCTGACAGGGGCATGGAGTAAATTCACCCAATACAAGCAGGAATGGTTCTATGTACGCTGTCCACCAGGCTTTGCGAGAAGATGGCTGGAAGGGAGTAAGTTCCATTTCTGGATCAATACTTGTATAAAGCATGAAGTGGATTGTTTCTAAACTTCTTTCGATTTTCACAGGTATCAGCCCACGTCCCGAAGGCACCGGGTACTCTGAGGCTGTTGAGGCCATTCACGCTACTCCCGTAGAAGACTGGGAGATCAAGCTTGTCATTTCCAATGAGTCTCTCTTAAAGTTCGGGTTGGCGGAAGGTCGCCGAACAACTCTTCCATCCGATGTCACTATAACCGGACCTGCATCGAAGAAGGGTAAAGGACGGGCTAGAGCTTCAGTACCTCCTACAAGTGGTTCCCCCACACATCTGAGGAGGGTGAGATTAGAGAAACTGGCGTGTCTGAAGCTCTGGGTGAGAATGTAAGTCCTGCTCCAGAACCGGTGGTTGAAGTACATGGCACTGATGAACCACCTCCCCCTTCAAAGCGAAAAAAGAAACTAGCTTACAAGCTGAGGAAGAAGATAGTGGGCGGAACTTCGAAAGTGACGATTACTCCAATGGAGAAAGAGCCGTCTTCACAATACCTAGAGGGTTCATTGAAAGGCTTGTCTGACCTTACTATTCCCGATGACTTGCTCAACTACGGCTTCGATGATCCAGAAGCCCTAAAACTTCATTCGCCCGCGAGAGGCGATGAAAGCGTTCACACCCATCATCAAGTAGAAAAAACTCCGATAAGTAAAGAAAAAGAAACTGGTCCGTTGGGGGGAAACACTAGGACACACACACTAACGCTCACACCTCATCTTACACTTAAACTTCAGCCACCATGTTATTCTTGCTAACTCGTACTTACTTAATTTCTGCGTAGGTGATATGGGACGTTCTCATGGATTCGACCACCTTCGTGGGTCCTCTATTTTCCATCATTCCAGCCGAGACTCAGGGTCCGAAAAACGCCGAGATAGAGATGACAACAGCGGTAGAGACTATCGTTCTCGAGATTCATCATCACGAAGGAAAACTTATAGCCACTCTTCCTACCCCAACGATCCTCTTCCTCAACCAGCGCATAGCAGGGATAAATCTGCTCAAAGGGGGTCTCAACCTGAAGCTCCTCGCGATCAATACTCCAGTTCATCAAGCACTAGGCAGTCCCTTGAGCTTCATAAGAAATCTGTTGTTTCGACGAAACAAACTTCCTCCAGTCCTGCACATGATCCATCGATAGCAGAAAAGCTAGCTAAGCTTAAAACTACATTTCCAAAAATATGCTTTGATGGACTAAAGTTTCTTCCGACGATCCATCCTTTTCCGGGGCACGTTAAACAAAGTGCCATTGCTTGTACTAATGATGTCTACGTCCAGCATGACGCATTCGTTCATTTGGTGGAAAAAGTTTCAGAAGTTTCGGTGGAATGCCAGCATGAAATCGATCGCTTGAAACTCGAAGCTATCCACGACAAAGACATTATCAAAGCACAAGATGAAGAGCTTTCCTCATATAAATCTCAGCTTGAAGCTGCTCAAAAAACGCTAAAGACACGGACGAAGCTGTTGATTGTCTGGAGGCTACACACAAAAAAGAACTTGATGAAGCGGTCCAACGCTGTGGCGCCCTGGCTTTAGAAAAAGACTCCATCCAGAAGGAAAAGGATGTTCTTGCCCAGCGAGTTAAAGAATTGGAGGAGTTACTTCTCAAAGAAAAAGAAGAAAAAACTACTGCTCAAGAGGAGTCGCAACGATACTATGACGAGATCGTCGCTACACGACTTCTGAAAACAAAGCTTGACGAGGAGCTCTCCAAAACTGTAGCGCTGAAGGATGCAGCCCGTGAATAGGGCAAAAGAATGGCGCTCTCGGACATCAATTCTCGCCTCGAGGCGGCTGCTGAGGCTAGTAAGGAGGAGATTAAGTGCATGTTTGATCCACTCATAGCCGAGTACAATGCTCGAGTTCTCATGCATCGCGACCTAACATTTCTCGGTGAGGGTTACCTTGAATCTTTGGCCGAAACATGGGACACTTTAGTATAGATCAAAAAAGTCGAGTTGGGAACTGAAGAGGTCGATGAAGATTCCCTTGTGAAAGAAGTGCTTCGCGAGAATGAGCGCACTGACCTATCTGCGGCAAAGGCCCTTTACGGAAGGGACTCTTCCTCATCAAAAGGAAAAAATGATACTGCCGGCCCATCCGGAACCGAGTCCTCAATTCCTCCTCCTATTCAGCCGACTGGTCGCTCACCACTCGATCCCTTTGAGCAACATATTGGCTATGACCCAGAGAAACTTGGACTTGATATTCACGCTCTATCTCCTATTCCGGAAGGTGAAACTCCCCGAACCGTTGAGAGTCAGCCAAAAACTGGTACATTGCTTTTTTAGAGTTCAAAGGGCCATTGCTTTTGACGAATAATAAATGTACCCTAACATTGTCTCTTACGATTTCGTGCAGGCCATTCTGACCCCGGGCAACTCTAAGGGGTGATGCTGCCGCAGAAAAGGAGGGGAAAACGGGAGAGGCAACTCAGACTAGAGAGACCCCCGGACGCGATGCATAAGTGACCGGGGAAATTGATGAAGACAAATCTAAAAATTTATCTCCCGTGGAGGAACATGATGAAGTTGAGATTATGGGCGCCTCTGAACACACTTCAAAATCGAGCATGGCGGAGCAAATCATAGAAGAAAAGAAGAAGAAGACTGAGATTAAGATTGAACCTCAGGTGGTGGAACTTGATGATCCATTGAACAGGCCCCTGAAGGTTATACTCCCTGGTGGAACCTCGCCACAGGAAGTCCCTCTTCCTTCCCCAGGCACCATTTCCCTTGCAAGCAAGGCATCTGGGAAAAAATGCTCTGGAGAGGAGTCTTCAGAGAAACCAAAGAAAGAGAAGAAGTCGAAGAAGTACCTATCATGCTTCGTTCAATGCGAATAAGCCTGGATTATGTAATTATTTCTATTTATTTTCGTAGTCGTAGCGAATAGATTTTTTGCCCCGAGTTCAGGAGAAGTTGTAGTGAAACCGAATCCATGATTAGTAAATAAAATTTTGTTTTTCTGATGATGTTCGATGCTTAGCTTCACCATCCATCTTGTGTTTGAAATCCAAAGTTATGTGGGTCACGTAAGTACTTGTTCACTTCCACGCGACTCAAAGATTTCTGAATCGCTTCAATTTTAGTCCGTGCTCCGGGAACTTAGAGATTTTTCAAGTCGTTTATACATTAGTCCGCATTTTGGGGACTCAGAGTACTCTAGTCCGTGCTCCAAGGACTTAGAGATTTTTCAAATCATTTATACTCTAGTCCGCATTCTGGGGACTCAGAGTACTCTAGTCCGCGCTCCGGGGACTTAGTGATTTTTCAAGTCGTTTATACTCTAGTCCGCACTCTGGGGACTTAGAGATTTTTCAAGTCGTTTATACTCTAGTCCGCACTCTGGGGACTCAGAGTACTCTAGTCCGCACTCCGGGGACTTAGAGATTTTTCAAGTCGTTTATACTCTAGTCCGCACTCTGGGGACTCAGAGTACTCTAGTCCACACTTAGGGGACTTAGAGAATTTTCAAGTCGTTTATACTAGTCCGCACTCTGGGGACTCAGAGTACTCTAGTCCGCACTCCGAGGACTTAGAAATTTTTCAAGTCGATTATACTCTAGTCCGCACTCTGAGGACTCAGAGTACTCTAGTCCGC
The DNA here is from genome assembly GCA_030737815.1 of Allium fistulosum. Classification (NCBI taxonomy): domain Eukaryota; kingdom Viridiplantae; phylum Streptophyta; class Magnoliopsida; order Asparagales; family Amaryllidaceae; genus Allium; species Allium fistulosum. The sequence continues at coordinate 403,454,692 of CM060908.1, read as the reverse complement.
ATTCCAGGGACTTAGAGATTTTTCAAGTCGTTTACACTCTAGTCCGCACTCTGGGGACTCAGAGTACTCTAGTTCGCACTCTGGGGACTTAGAGATTTTTCAAGTCGTTTATACTCTAGTCCACACTCTGGGGACTCAGAGTACTCTAGTCCGCACTCCGGGGACTTAGAGATTTTTCAAGTCCGTGTGTGTGTTCATATGCCAGACAGATTAATGTAACTTAATTTTTTGTTATGAAATTGTAACATACGGAAACATCAATAGTTAACGAAAAAAACGGCTTCAAGCTTTTATTGATTATAATAAATGGGAACAAACTGGAATGTCTTATTACATGCCAAAAACTAAAAAACAACAAAATGAACATACACTAGAAATAATTACGACTAAAATGCAAAAGAAATAGACTAGGTGTAATAACAACGCAAATGCTCGCTATTCCATGCGCGAGGAAGTGTCACGCCATCTACGGTCGCTAGCTTGAAAGTTCCTTCTCCAAGCCTCCGTTCGATGACATACAGACCTTCCCATGTGGGATTCAGATGTGATGGGGTCGGAAAAACTCGCTTCAAAATGAGATCACCCACATTGAGAATTCTCGGTCGAACTTTTTCATTGTAATATCGAGCAACTCGGTGCCTATGTGCAGCTGCTCTTAAATCAGCTTCTTCACATTTTTTGTCAACAAAGTCCAGCGATACCAATAGGAGATTCTGATTCGTCTTGGGGTCATAATAAGTTACCCGATGAGAAGGAACTTCAAGTTCCACGGGTATCACAGCTTCAGTGCCGTATGCCAAGGTGAATGGAGTATGGCCAGTCGCAGACTTGTGGGTGGTTCTGTAAGCCCAGAGCACCGTCGGAAGCTCATCCACCCACTTGCCTCTAGCCTTCTCCAAACGTTTCTTTAATATTGACTTGATTTTTTTTTTACAGCTTCCACTTGTCCATTCGCTTTAGGGTGAGCGATTGCCGAAAACCCTTTCTCAATGTGATATTTTTGGCAAAATTCTTTGAACTCCCTACTTTCAAATTGAGTTCCATTGTCCGTAATGATAGTCCGTGGGAGGCCAAAACGGCATATGATGTTTCGTACAATGAAATTAATTACTTTTTTGGTAGTGATCGTAGCTAAAGGCTCTGCTTCTGCCCACTTGGTAAAGTAATTAACCGCAACAATTGCATATTTCGCACCACCTCTGGAAATTGGTAAGGAACCGATTATATCGATCCCCCAAATCGCAAATGGCCAGGGACTAACCATTTGTGTGAGTTTTGTTGGCAGAGCTCTCAGGATTTTCACAAACTTTTGACATTTGTCGCATTTTCTTACATAATCTGCAGCATCCCGATTTACAGTTGGCCAATAGTATCCATAGCGGAGGATCTTTTTTGCTAGTGTCTGCCCCCCAGTATGGTCGCTACATTCTCCTTCATGAACTTCCTTCAAGACTCGTTTTATCTCATCGTGGGCGATGCACCGGAGTAAGGGAACCGAGAATCCCCTCCGATACATTATTCCATCTTGCATTATATATCGTGAAGCTTTACAAATGACTTTTCGTCTTTCGTTCTTTATATCGGACAAAGTCCCATGTAGTATTTATTGTTTGAATGGGGTTATCCATGACTCCGTTTCAATTTATGTTTCAAGCACAAAATCTACTTCCATCTCGTTTATACTTGGAAATTGTAAAACTTCAACAGGAACCAAGCCCATCTGCCGTGCATCGCCAGTACTTGCGAATTTTGCTAATGAATTGACTTCCCTGTTTTGTTCATGCGGGACATGCGAAATATCGTAATATTCAAGGTCTGCCAAAAGTTCTCGAACACGAGCGAGGTATGGAGCAAGCCTTTGCCCCTTTTCTTGATAATCTCCCCATACTTGGTACACCACCAATTGAGAGTCACAAAAGATTTCAACCATTTTTATTCCGAGCTCCCTGAAAAGTTTTAAGCCAGCGAGCAATGCTTCATACTATGCCTCGTTATTCGTAGCTGGGAAATCAAGCTTCAAAGCATAACAAATAGATCGGTTTTCAGGGGTTACTAGAATGACTCCAGTCCCCAGAGCAACGGTCGTTGGATGTCCCATCGGTGTATAGTTTCCATCGAATAGTGGGTATAACATCATCTCCATCTGGTTCGTCAGACACGGTAAATTCCACGATGAAGTCTGCTAGAGCTTGCCCTTGTATGGCCCTTCGTGGCAGATAGGTAATATCGAACTGACTCAACTCAATATTCCGTTTTAACAATCTCCCTGAGGTTTTTGGTCGTTGGAGTACCTGTCGCAAGGGTTGATCGGTATAGACATTGATTGGGTGTGCCTGAAAGTACGGACGAAGCTTGCGCGATGCAATCACCAAATAGTAGGCTAGCTTCTCTATTTTAGGATAATTTCTTTCTGCCCCTATTAAACATTTACTAACATAGTACACTGGCTTTTGAACTCGGTCTTCCTCACGAACCAAAGCCATACTAATGGCATGTTGAGATACGACCAAGTATACATACAACACTTCATGGTCTATGGGCTTCGACGGCACCGGGGGGCTTTCCAAATGTCTTACCAGAGCTCGAAACGCATCCTCACAATTGGGTGTCCATTCAAAATTTCTCTTTCCTTTCTTTATTACATCGAAGAAAGAAATACACTTTTCTATCGCTCTGGATATGAATCGACTCAGCGAGTCCACTTTTCCGTTCAGGCTTTCTACTTGCTTTATAGTTCTGGGCACTTGAATGTCTCGAATAGCCTGAATCTTTTCTGGGTTAGCTTCAATTCCTCGTGCGTTAACAATGAAACCCAAGAACTTTCCTGACGCAATGCCAAAGGAACACTTCAAAGGATTGATTTTCATTCCGTAGTACCTGAGTATATCAAACATTTCTGCCAAGTCTCGAATGTGGTCGTTTGACTGTTGTGACTTCACGAGCATGTCATCCACACATACTTCCATCGTCCTACCGATTCGGTCTTTAAACATCCGATTCACCAGACATTGATAGGTTGCTCCTGCATTTTTCAATCCGAAAGGCATCACTACATAACAGTACAGTCCAACGTCTGTGACAAAACTAGCATGTTCCTGATCTGGAATGTGCATCGGGATTTGATTATATCCCGAGTACGCGTCCATAAATGACAATAACTCGTGTCCTGCGGTTGAGTCGACCAGCTGATCAATTCTGGGTAAAGGGAAACTATCCTTAGGGCATGCTTTGTTCAAATCTGAGTAATCAACACAGGTCCTCCATTTTCCATTCGCTTTTCTCACTAGTACAGGGCTAGAGACTCATTCTGGGTAGAGGGCATCGCGGACGAGCCCATTGGCTTTGAGTTTGTCCACCTCCTCTCTGAGAGCTACATACCTCTCCGGGTCCATGCCTCTCCTTTTCTGCTTTACCGGCACATATTTCGGGTCTATGTTCAATATATGACTCGCAATAGCGAGAGAAATCCCGCACATATCGGAATGTGTCCAAGCGAAAACGTCCAGATTCGCTCGGAGGAAATCAGTAAGATCCTCGATCATTGAGGGGTTGAGTTGTGATCCAATCTTAAGTACTCGCGATGGGTCATCGCGGGTGACTGGAATGTCAATCGTCAGTTTAGTCGGTGCTGCTTTTGCCTCCTTGGGTTCCTCATCATCATCCTTCAGATCTATGTCTCTATAGATCTGACCATGTTGCCCGAGCCAAGGCTCGGGCATTACTTGTCAATCTTCAGTGACTCGAATGCGGACAGAGTTGTCCACAACCTTTCCTTTCTCTCTTCGCTGGGCCTCTCTCAGCTCAGCCACATAACACGCACGACCAGTCGCCTGATCGCCGTGAACAACACCAACTCCTTTATCCGTCGGAAATTTCAAAGTTAAACACCATAGGGCCAAAGCTACCCTAAACTTTGCCAGGGCCGGTCGGCCCAGAAATACATTATACGGGGAATCGACATCCAAAACGATGAACGGCAGGATCCACACCCTCCTACGTTCACCTTCTCCAAGTTCAACTGGCAATTCAACAAAACCCACTGCATTAGTAGCCGCACCATTAAAGCCATGAATGGGGGCTCTAGATGGTTTTAGATCCTTTTTCTCCATCTTCATCTGGTCGTATGCCTTTTTGAAGATGATGTTAACAGAACTTCCACAGTCAATGAGTATCCTTCTCACAAATGCTGGTCCAATAGTGGCCGAGATGACCATCGGGTCAATGGTAGGTGCCTCCACCTGATCAGCATCTCTACTTCTGAACACTATATCATCCGTCATCATTCGCTGTTGCTTAGCCGAAGTTCCATCTTCCGTGTTTGAACAACATTCAAAATCTGCATGTTTTAAGGAACTAGCATAGCGCTCCATTTCTTGCTAATTCTTATCTACAGGGTGAGGCCCACCGACTATCATGTTTATGACTAATCTACCTCCAGTCCGAACAGGTTCCTCAGACCATCGTGGGGCCTGTCCGTGATTGGGGTCAGATGTCCCTTGTCCGGCTTCCTGAGGGTTCTTCACAAACTCCTGTAACTTTTTCTGTCGAATCAGCTTTTCAATCGCATCATGGAGGTGCCTACACCCCTCAGTATTGTGCCCGTAAGTCTCATGGAAGCGGCAATACTTCCTAGTCCGCTTTTGTTCTTCGGTGGACTCTTTTGGGCGTGACTTTCGATATTGGAAAGCATTACAGGTCGATAGGTAAATATTTTCAAGAGATGCATTCAGAGGAGTGTATTCATTGTAGGTTGGGATCCTTGGTTTCCACTTTCCAGCTTCCCTTTTCTTTCCAGAATTTCCTCCTCCGGATCCTTTTGACTGCTAAGGCTTGTTTTGAACAGTGACCTGGACTTTTCCTGAGTTTTCACCAGATTTTTTTACAGTAATGTTGCTTTGCACAGTCTCCTTGCCGGGTCCTGGTGCATTATCTCGCCTCGTCCACCTGGCTTCCTCCCTTCTTATAAATTGGTGCGCCTTTGAGTAAAAACGTGCCAGCATCGCCGGAGGCTTTCCTGCCAGCCAGTCACCAAACTCCGAATCCGGATCTACTCCTCGCATTACGGCCATTAAAATTGAATGGTCATTTGGGTTGCTAACTTCAGTAGCAGCAACGTGGAATCTTTGTAAGTACTCCTCTAACGACTCCCCTGGGGCCTGAATTACACTAGACAAGGACATAACATCCTTGGGACGAGTGGCATGAATCCTGAACTGCTCCACAAATTTCGTAGCTAACTCAATAAAATTGGAGATAGACCGTAGAGGAAGTCGGGTAAACCACATGGTAGCGATTCTAGATAAAGTTATTGGGAAACATCTACATTTAGTTGCATCATTCGCCCTAGCTAAATCCAACATCCACCCATACCTCATTACATGCTGTCGGGGATCAGTCTTCCCCTCGTAGGCCGGGATAGTCGGCATATTAAACTTCCTGGGGTACTTAGCTTGTAGGATAGCATCTATGAACGGAGTATGACTCCTAGATACGCCCCAATCATCATTAGTTAAACCTTGATTTTCCCTCATCAGCTGTCTGACCATGGCTGATAGGTCTGGGGTTTGTATGGAAGATTGCAAGTTGGAATCCGTCATGCGGGACTTTTCCGGTTGGTGCCTCCTCTATTAGCGATCTACCAAATGTGCATCCTGAGGACCTGCTTCATCATGACCTTGTTGAGCCAATCGTCCAGCTTCCACCCGTGCTCCAGATCCTAAGTTTACTGTTTCAGCTTGAGTGCGATTTTCCTGGTGCACTGCACCTGATTGCGTTGTTTCAGTTCTATGGAGTCTATGCCTAGGAGGTTCATCAGATGAAGCAAAGCTGTGGGACGAGGAGTAGGAAGCGGGACTTCCTTCAGCATTCTGATGCTGTTGTTGAGTAAGCTGAGTCACGAGGTTGGCATTAGCTTGAATCTGCTCGTTAAGCTGTCTCCTGCTTTCCATGAGTTCTCTCATCAGCTCGCTGAACTCTGTCCTAGTGACAGTCTGTTTGGTTTTGGGCGGTGATGGTCCCTGCGCCTGGATTAGCTTGTTGATTTCTGGGTTCTACTTGTTGGACGCTAGCAGTTTCATTGAAATCTGCATTGTGGGAGGCTAATCTAGTACGTGGTCTTCCCATTGTAGAGTTATCGGTTGGAACTCTGAATAGAATCAATGGACTTCTTGTAGATAAAATCGGATCTTCTTCGGGGGATTTCCTCAATCCAGTAGCAACAAAGGAGATCCTAATAGCTTGAGAATGCGTTCTTAGTGAAAGCACCAAAATTGGCACTAACACCCAAGAAAATATTTATGTAGAGAGATTAATGAAGATGGAAAATTAAAATAAAGGAATGTATGCAAATTAACTACAGAAACAAGAACACCAGAATTATAGTGGTTCGCCGTAACTGCCTACGTCCACTTTGAATTTAATATTTATTGCTTCTTCAAACTAACGACTACATATACATTCCGCACACTAACGACTTGATTACAAGTTTGGATCAAAAATAGGTGAGTCTTCGAAATGGCAGAGTCTCCCTCGAGTTCTCCCAAAAAAGCTCCTTTTTCACTGCGCCCCTGCCCCTCTATTTATAGATGAAGATAGGCTGGACTTCCTCCGCGGGTCCGAGAACAAGGTACTTCGGCCCATACTAGATGACTTCTGCGCACCGAGCTTGGTATGCCGAACGAGACACACCGAACGGCAAACGCCGATCGAGAGATGCCGAGCAATCATGTCTGGTCGGTGGTCGACTATTAAATGACTCGAAGTAAGCCCTCAAAAGACTCGGAGTAACTCGTGGTGGAACTTAGAATGAAACAATACTGAACCCCTCACTTGGATGTTGTCCTTCACGAATAAGTCCAATCCCTCACCTTGCTTTGAAGCATCTATACCGAATGCTCGTGCCGGTTGGTGGTTGCCGAGCGGCACTATTCGAACGAAGGCTGTCGAGCGAGGCTGTGCCGAACGAAGGGAGCCGAGCGATGCTTGCCGAACGATCCTTGTCGAGCGACACTATTCGAACGAAGGCTGCCGAACGAGGCTGTGCCGAACGAAGGGAGCCGAGCGATGCTTGCCGAACGATCCTTGCCGAGCGACACTATTCGAACGAAGATCGCCGAGCGATGTTCACTGAGTTCCCAACAACACCTTTCCTTCAGCCGGGCGATACCCACCATCCTTCCTCGGCCGAACCACATATTGAGGCCGAATGATGTATCCAGGCCGAACGACACTTACATGCCGAGCCTCTCATAATCGGGCCAACCTTTTACATTTTTCAACCTTCCTTTGGCTCGAGTATCCTTCTGATTCAATCAGAACCTCTACAATTAGTATCTAGTAGCCGGGCCAAGCAATCGGGTAACAGCGAACGCAAGTCAAATCCACTGTCTGTTTTTCGATCTGGGTTTTTGTGCATCCAGAATTCGTGGAATCATTCTCGGCCATTCGTTTGATGGTTGATTAATGGTGATGGATCGATGATTCGAGAGTAGGGTTGTGTGGAGGTAGACGAGGGGAGCTCATCCTTGTTGGTCGTTTGTCGAAGTAGTGGTTTGATTGGCCGCGAAATTCAATTAGGGTTCGTTTGCTTTTGGCGGGGGCTGAGCTTTTGAGCGTCGACCGAAAGGGGATCTCGGGTTGTGAGGCACGGGTGGTGGAGGCGTCGGCCGTGATGGACAGGCGTAGGCGTACAGGGGATGAGCGGCGCTAGGTTAGCGTTGCATTCAATCTGGCCATGTTCGGTTTGCTGGGAGCGTGGCAGACGATGACGTGTAGGGTGAGATATTGTGATTTTGTTTTATTTTAATTTTAATTTCGATTTCATTCGTTCTAATAATCATAAATTCTGCATACGAGGTCCAATTCACGCGCGGTTTCTTGCATTGGGATCGTATTGAAATTCTGGACACTTTGACGCTTGTTTGGACAAATTCTGAGACCGTTTGAATTTTGGGTTTAAATTAGATTTAAATTCAATTTAAATTCAAAGGTGAGTGTTTTAACCCACTCACAACTTCTAAAATTTCTTATGTTAGTTAAATTAATTTTTGATGTGATTAGAAATTTATTTACGGCTGTTTGATATATTGAAATCGTCATTCCAGTTAATTTGAATTTATTTGAATTAAATTGTCATTTAATTTATTATTGAATTTAAATTGCTAGTTAATCACCTGCAATTGATAATCTGTTATTTTTTTTATACATATTAATTGATTTGGATGATGATTGTGATGAATGTTTGATTTGTTGTATTAGATGAGTGGATGTTGTATTTATATTGTTATAACTGCAAGTTCCTTATGGGTTGAAATGATACATACCCGAATGATTAATAGATTAAGGAAAAATCGTTATGGGTTGAAATGATAGACTCGAGCGATTTTATGGATTTTATTATTAATTTAGGATTGCGGTTTGAAATGATTTATATAACTGTAACATTTTAAATTGCGGATTGAAATGATAAATATCCGTATCACTTGACCCTAGGGTAGAAAATTATATACGGACACCGGATTGGTTAAATTTAATGATTTTGAACTTCTAAAATTTTGATTTAATAAAATAATATCTTGAAAAAATATATTTGATGTATATAAATTGAAGTATTATTCGAAAATCAAGTTTTGTGTTGAAATGTGAATTGGTTTAAAAGGAATTGCTTTAAGAAATTAAATTGGAAGTTTAAAGTTAAACTTTTAAGTATAAATGAAATTCTATCGAAATTAAGTTATTGAAGTTGTTTGAAAATAACTTTGAAATATTTTGAAATTGGAGTAATCCGAATTGATATTTGAACATGGATTGAAACAATATGAAATTCAATAGTTTATTGAAATGTTAAATTGAAAGGTTTGGAATTTGGTTTGTTGACTTGGAAATTGAAAATTATCCAAATGCGTTGAAATGAAATGAATAGTTTAATTTGATATAAATTCCAAATTCATGTTTTAGTATAAACTATTTTAAAAATATATTATTTCAAAATTTCTAATTATTAAGATTTTAAAGTATTAAACTATTTTAACCTATATTAATTATATTAAATCATTTTAACCTATTTTAAACCATTTAATTTATTTAAACTAATTAACCTGTTTTAACTTATTTTAAATCTAATTAATCTATTTTAAATCTATTTAATCTATTTAAATTCTATTTAATTTATTTTAAATCTATATTAACTACTTATAACTATTTAAAACAATTTTCTTCTCCAAACTAAGTAAAATGGATGGGTTTATATTCAAATTCTCGATTTTTTTAAGTGAATATGGATAATGATGTTATAACCTAAGTTGGGAATTAAATAACATATTTGGTTTAATATGATATTTTGAAATGAGAGTTTAGCCTATTATGGAAATATGACTTTTGAAAGGAAATATAATTTCGAACTATGATTTCAAATGTGATATGATTTCAAAGGTGAATATGATTTCGAAAGAAAGTAATGATTTCAAAAGTGATATGATTTGAATTGAATATGATATTTTGATATCAATTATGAAATGGTTTTGGAAAAGTAAAAGAACCATCTGGTGTGTAATAAGCGATTGGTTGTTAAAGAGACCGGGATCAGATATTGTCATACTATCTGCCAATACCAAAAACTACTTTGACAACTGTGTACGCGGTGGAGATTCCAGAATGAAGCAAGATGGTTGGCGACGATCCTATATGAGGTATATATGTGGACCTGACTCCTATGAGTTAGCTTAAGGTGGCTAAAAGGAGCAATTGACGGGCCAAGTGAGGTCATTCCTCCGATCGGGTGCACTCCTTCGATACTATATTCTGACTTTGCGACTGATTTGGTGGCCACCCTCGATTTTTGATTTGGGAGTATGTTCCGAGGTGGGCAGTAGTAGCTGCTATGCGTTACCACTAGTCCGGAAGTGTAATTGGTATATCTACCCTGGCATTGCCTAGTTGTGCCATGTCACCTACCCTATCGAGACCACTACGAGTTTGTTTTGTACCATACCTATGGAGTGCCCTCTGATGACGTCCAGTACGGACGGGATTACGGTACTGTATAGACTATGAGAATATATAAAAATATGTTAAGGGGGAAATGGGTAACGCCCTAACGCTATTTTAATAGTTTATCTTACTGTAGACATATTATAATAGCGTATTGTACTACATAGTAGATAGTTTAATGGATCCTTAGGAGATGTGAATCCCGAACATCTCTTAAGTTACTGCACTCACGTTAGACACTGGATAGGAGATGTCAAACCCCGTAAACATCTCTGATGCCATTCCACTCATATTTATTTACCGTTATTTTAACTTACATAAGATCTTTTAGTTCTGACTCGAGTGTTTTGTCTTTTCAATTCGCTCGGGTCAGCCTGAGCATTTCAGGATTTGAAGAACTTATTTCTAGAGGACGAAGATTTGTACTACTATTATTTACTATATTTATTCCACTGCATTCATACTGTTCCGCTGCATTTGTATATTTATTCTCTGCTTATGTAACTCTGATTCTGTATTGTATAAGTATTATCAAATGTTTTGTAAACAGCTTCATGACCTGTTATTTGATTATTATATTTTGTCATTCCGCTGCGAGATTCTGTTTTGTTTTTTTTTCTTTCTCTGCTTTTTCTTATTCACCCCAATAACAATTCGCCCTTCTGTATGGTTTGAGTTGGCACGTGTGCCTGCTTAAAACGTCCAAAAAGGCGGGATGTTACAATTTCCAATTGGATGCCGAGAATTTGCATTTGAAAAAAAGACGGTCCACGTTTTCATCATCATAATTCCCACAGAGCACACATTAAGGGCTAATATTAATATATTGTTGAATAAGCTTATGTTTTGTAGGGATAAACTTGTTAATCACTCTAAACAAACACACAACCATTTTGGGACAATGGATATTATCCTAGACCACAGTTGCCTACCACTTGCTGTCTGAAGTAGCTCTAATAGTATTCCAAATATTTTTGAAAAGATTCTGATTGTTTTTCGAACAAGTCCAAATCGGGTAATCTATTAAACTGTCATTAGCAATTTGCTCAGCTTCAATATCTTCTCCAACCACATTCAGGAAGCTAAAAGAGTAAATTCTCCATTGCCTGTTTCGAATAATGTATCCTACTATAGCCCATTAGGTCCTAGAAATGAACATTAGGTTATTATCCAGTTTATCAATAACCTTGATCCATGGGTCGAACCAAAGTGACGTAGTCAAACCATCAACTACTCGTTTTTGCACGCACTGCATAGCTAAAGACCTAAGGCCTAACACAACTTCCACAAACCAGAGCAGTCAGTGCTGATAGCTAACTCCTAGAAGGATTTATTATTAAATTATTTAGCCTTCATCAACAACCCAAATCTCAAGTTGATTAACCACTCTCCAGACAAGTTTAATTCCCATCACTTTGTTGATGTCACCCAACTTTCGCTATCCTAATCCCCTTTCTTCCTTGGGCAAACAAACTATATCCCATGGAAACTTACTAGATTTTCTTTTCCAGAGGAAATTTAAACAAACAAGTTTAATCTTGTGCAAAGTATCAACTGGGATTTTAAAACACCGCATTTAGTAGCCAATAGTAGAGTAAATGGTCGATTTGAAAGGTCCAATGCGACCGGCAATACTTAGAATTCTAGTTTCCTACCCTTCAATTCTTTGCTTTATTTTATCAATTAAAGTATAATAGTCAGAACCTCTAATGTTTACTCTAGTAAGAGGAATGCCAAGCTATTAAACCAGAATGGACCCTTGACTAATATTAAGAATACCTTGGATTTCCTCCTTGTTATTAACCCCTTCACCAAAGAAAACGTTAGATTTTTCACAATTTAATTGAAGACCAGAGCTCTCAAACAAACATCTAAATACATCCTTGATTGCTTTAGCAGCAGTTAAAGTTGCCCGAGAGAAAATTAAGAAGTCATAAGCAAAGATAATATGGGTAAGACCATAGTCGCCACAAATAGGAATGACTTCACCGCTATCAACTTTCTTTTCCATCAATAAGGTAAAATATTTCATGACAAGGGAGAATAAAAAGGGGGATAGACGGTCCCCTTGTCTCAAACCATTGGAACCACTAAAAAACCCATAGGATGCCCTTGAGTCTTGATAGAGAAAGCAGGGAACATTATAAGTTCCTTAATGATGTTAATCCATTTAGAAGCAAAGCCCAGACTTCTCATCGTGTGTAAAACAAAACACTATTAACAGAATCATATGCTTTATGAAGATCCACTTTAATGTACATATTCCTGTTATCTTTTCTACCAAACCCCCTAACTGCTTCGTGAGCATACAGGATCCCATCACCTATGAACCTATTTTGACAAAAGCACATTGGTTTTCTAATATTAGAGAATCCATAAACAATTTCAATCCGTTATTGCGGACTTTGGCTAGTATTCTATATGATAAGTTATAGTAAGCAATAAGTCTAAACTCTTGAATGGACGAAGCTTTAGATATTAATTTATTACTATTATGTACTTGATATAATATGTTATATTAATTTAATTAAAAGTATATTTAATAGAAAATCCATAATTGATATGTTTTGTGATAGTAGTTATAATCAGTTGTAATCATGAGTGATTTATCATAATAAAATAAACATACCGTTTAAATATCCATAGTCAAGATATATCGAGACTAGATATCGATACATCCATTGAGACTGGAGTACGTAACACTATCCAAATTTTGGGTAGTTATTACTCATGACTATTGGGAGAACCAAGAGGTTATGTATCGGTAGTTATTGGATAACTATAGAGTGACTCGCTCGATAGATTTATGTTGGTCCATATAACTAAGGGCAAACAGAAAATATCGATGTGACAATATTACACAATTCCTTGACTTAAGAATACAGTCGAGGTTCAATGTGAAAACTCTACTTTGACTATAGTTAAACCATTACATGACGTCCATGAACGACTATAGTTGGGTCGAGTAGAAGCATTGGAAGTGAGACACTATTCAAGAGAGAATTCGTCTCCTCAGTTATATACAAGGTTAGAATCACGATCAACCGAAGTCAACTCAAAGTCAAAGTCTCTAGCCAGAGTAGTTCAATTAATAATAATTGTAAATATTGAACCAAAGACTTTGTGTTTGGACTATAGAGTTGAATATAGACGATACTAGAATTTTGACCGTTATCGGATTCCATAAGTCCAAAGCGATATAGTTTTGATGAAGAGAGTTGGTGTAAATATTTGTCACTACTAGGTAATGCTTAATAAATTAAAATTGGATTTTCCCAAAACAAAGTAAGTGATAAGTTTGGCCATAATGCCATGCCATATGCTAAGTAAAGTGTGAACATTAATATTCGAATTGTCCGATAGTAATCGCTGACCAAATTTACACCTAAGAGTCACACAATCGAAACATTGAGTACTCCTTTTTTTACCCGATTTAATCAATTTGTAACTGTTATAAATTAATTAATATTTATGAAATATTTTTTTGGTATGTATTGAACAATATTAAATAGTGTGCATATTATAGTTATAAAAATACTAATAAATATACGATATCGATACACATTTAAATTGAATTTAAATGCAATAAATGTTGTTTGGGCTTGAAGTGGATTTGAGTTTTCTTATGCTGGTTTCCAAACTGATCCGGGTGTTATTTTATTATAATGCTCGGGTCAGATCGAGTTTTTTCCAGGTTGTCATTGGTGAGACATGGAGTAGAGTTGGATGTTCACATGCCGTAGTATTTCTATTTTCCACTGTATTATTATGTATACCCATCAACAATTGTAAGGTCACGAAGTTCTAACTGTCCAGGCTGGTGAGGTTTGTTTTTAACTCTAATATACCATGTATCTTAGAATGACAGCTTTTGTTGTTTTTGTTATCTTATATGTGATCGTTCTGCTGTGAGATTTTGTTTCCCCTGTTCTTTTTCTTCATTTTACCCTTACAATCTTCCTTTCCAGCACTTAGATGCTCGGCATTCTAATACCATGGATGTATTAAGTGCCGACTTTCGAGGGTCGAAAAGATGGGTCGTTACACTTATGTGTCTGTAGTTTCAGCTATTGCCCCAGTCCTATTTATTGGCCAAGCTATGAGAGTTCCTGGGTACATAAAGATTCCGAAATGAGATACAGACCATTGTGTGACAAATTCCATATGCATGTCAGGGAAGAGGGAGAAGAACATTCTTTAATTTATCACGTCAAGGGGGAAGGTTTGATCTTGTCTGTTGTTTGAGAAGACGGTAAGCTAAATAATATATTATTATAGGATGTCAATTGGGATAGGAAATATTTATACACTAGTGATTCCGTGCACTTTGTGTCTAACCCGACGACTCTATTTGCTGGGGTTAGGCATGTCACGTGGCATGTTTCTACTGCTGACAGCAATAGTGATGATAGGGATTAGTAATTGTCCTTGTCAGAAAGTAGTTTAGGGCTTTTGCCTTATGTCCTGTTTTCATTTTCTTTAGTTGTTCTGGGGTCTATGCCGAACACCTGTTATTACTGTTCATTTATAAAGATGGACGACCCACTTAAAAGCCGGCTAGCCTTGCTAAAAAATATGAAAAACATATATTTCAGCTTGGATTTCACATTATAAATGTTCTAAATTATCTACAAATAAAATTTAAAATAATTATATACTTTAGTTATATTCATTTATATGTATTTACATATATGTATATTAATAAATGCTTTACGTGAATAATATATAACCAATAATGTATAATATTGTATTATTATTTTATAATTTTACACACATACATACATATATATATATATATTGATATAATATTTTGATGTACATATAAATATATACATTTAGAAAATTCATTTGTATATAGGAGGGGCTAACATGTCCATTGCGGTGTAAATCTCAGCATCTACATATGGGCATGTCAAACCATGTACACATTATCATATTGCACGTGCACGCACACACATATATGTATATGATACACATATATAAAATATAATACAAATTATATAAAATAAAATTTTATTTATAAATCTAAATAAAATATTGATTTTGTTTAAAAGAAATTTAGAAAGGTTCTAAATGAATTTAGACTACATAGGCTTGTTAAATATCCAATAATGGAATTTTTTTAAGTTCATTCAATTACTTCGATGTAGGCTGGCCTAGTTCCAACAATGATATTAGGGCCAAATAACCTATGGGTCAAATTTAACAGTATTATAACTAACTTATTTAAGCCCACCCATATAGTAGGGTATTTAGAAAATAGTGTTTAAGGTTGGGTTTGGGTAACCAAATACTCTACCTAGCTACTGGTTTGGCTTGAAATGATAAGGTAAGCCTAATGGTTATCCCTAGTATAAAGGGCTAAATTGGTTTGGGCCTTAGACTAATTTTCAAAATCTATTTTGCAATTTAAAAAAAATTAAAAGGTTAAATTTAAAATTAATAAAAATAATATTTTAAATTTAAAAGGTCAAATTTAAATAAAAAATGATTTTATAAATGTTATAAAATAATTTTTGAATCTTTTTGAAAGGAAATATAATTATTTTCAAAAATTATTATTAATTAATTAGACTAATTAAATTGGATAATCAATTAAAAGATACTTAATTAAATTAAATAACATATATATTAGTATACGTAACATTATCTTAAGATGTTAAGGTAATATATATGTGTGTATGTTTGTGTGTGTATTATTTTTAAAGTTAATCATAATTAATTAAAATTGTTTTAATTAGATATATTAATTAAATGTTAATTAATAAATAATACAATGCGTATATATAAGATGTATATGTATTGCTATAAATGTTATGGTGCATATATTGAATTTGAAATGTCTAAAATGAATAAAATAAAATTAATTAAAATGTTGATTTTATTTAAATGAAATTTAGAAAAATTCCAAATGAATTTGGACTACATAGGCTCATTAAAGATCCAATAATGAATTTTTTTTGAAATTCACCCAATTACTCAGATGCGGGCTGGCCTAGTTTCAACACCATAGTCAATGGAGGTTTCATTTATAACCATCCACCAAAATTTGTTTCTAGATGAATCCCCATGGTCAAAGCCATCAATACAATGTCCTCCTTGGTATTGGTTACTTCAGTCACAGCTATATTAAACCTATTCAAGAAATCTTTCGGTTACTCCTCTGAATTCTAAAAAATGTTAGATGAAGACATCATATCTTTCAGACAAGCAACATGTAATCTGAACTTCTCCATAAACCTTCTGGCCAATTGGTCAAACGAGGATATGGACCTCGATGGAAGCCGAGTGAACCACATCGTAGCCACACCTTCCAAAAATATTGGAAAAGATCAGCATCCAACAGTACCGGTAGCCCTGGTGTTGTCCATATGTCTTTCATACTTCAACATATGTTGTCTTAGATCAACAATTCCGTTGTAAGACGACATCATGGACATGGTGAATCTTCTGGGATAGTACTCACGTAATATCTCCTTAACGAACGGGTTCCTACTAGGAGAAGAACCCCAATCATCATTACTTCTATGCTAGTTTTCATTCACCAGCCTCCTTACCATATCAACTAAAAACTCTAGTTCTATTAGATCAGCTGAATGACGGGTCATTATGCCTTTCAGGAGTATTTGGCTCCGCAAATGGACTCGGTTAGTTCCATGATACCCGAGTTCTCCTAGTTCTAGATTTAGTTGACCGATTTCTATGATCTCTACGTGACGGATCAACAACAGCCGTTTGAACTCTAGCGTTCTGGCCACCAACAGTAGGACCATCACCATCATCAACATCATCTGGCAAATCAATAAAAACATCATCGTTCATGACTCGGGGGCAGGATCAATACCGAGTTGTAAAGGTGGTTTGGTATCGATTGTGCCTTACCGACTTGAGTCTTTCCAGCTCTAATTTTCATAGTCCTAGCTTCCTTCCTCTTCACTTTCCACTTTCCATCTTTGTGGCTTTTGCGAGATGAGGAGGAACTATCTTCCTCTGAATCGAAAGGTGACAACTTCTTTCTGTTCCTCCTATGTCTTTGAGATAACTGGGTCATTAACTCCATATTTTATTTCATCTGCTTCATCGTTGCATTCTGGCTCCCCATCAACTTCTCGTTTATTTCCCTCATCATCATATCCAAATCAACCTTGGTGACCATATCTAATGCCCTTTGGATTTCTACGGTACCAGGTTGATTGTATCCTCTCTACGCCGAGAGACATCACTCTCCTAATTGTTAGTGGGTTTGGAGTTGGTGGACTTTTCCTTGACGTCCTTGGTGCCATTGCTTTTTTAGATCCTATGATAGTTTTTAAGGAAATCTAAATAATCATGGACCTTCTAAGAAGAATTTGTAGATCTACTTCATGGATTATAGTAGTCCAAAGGTTGAAGATAGATCCAAGCGGTGAGGAATTGGGTATTCTTAGTAAAAGCACCAAAATATTTGTGCCAAAAGTTGGACAAACACCCAATTAGATTGAAGTAGAGAATAAAATGAAGAAATTAAATGGAAAACAAGATAAAACAACACATAACAATTTATAATTCTTCAGCTAAATCCTAGACTACGTCCACTTGAACTTTTTTGATGATTTTTTAAGATTTTACAAACTATGTTCTTACAACTCTGTGCTCACAACTTGGTAAGAATCCAGCAAAGTGAAAGAGTAAAATCAGAAAGTTCAGAAAAACAGAAAAAAGATATCCTATTAGTTCCCTCTCCTTCTAATTATAGATGTAGATCAACGAAATAGATTTTGATATTTACTACTCACGTTCTCCATATCCAGAAGGAGGTCTAGTAAGGAAATCGCGGCTATGTTCATAGGTTGGTGGTTAATTCGGTACCAAGTTAGGCTTCACAACTCGGTGCCGAGTTGTCACTTTTTCATTTTTGAACTTCTGACCTTCAATCTCTTGTTTCCTTTGATAGAAAGCTTGTGACCAACCTTCCTTTACTTCATGGCATGCATTGTTCATGGTTTCCTCTTCGATCATCTTTAAATTGCCTATTGGGCTTGCATGTAGAGATCGACCTAGTTTTCTGACTCAACTCAATACCAAGGTGGCACTTATACCATTTTTTATGGATTTTCTTCTGTGCCACTTGGTTCTTCTCAAAAATAGTTAGCTCCCTTCAAGTTGTAAGGAAAGACTTCATATTGATCTTTATACCATGGTTAAATTTTGAATTTTCAAGTTATAGTTCAAGATTTATGGTTTACTCTCTGACCGTTTGACAGTTTTGACTTGTCTAGGTATGGCCTGGTTCAAAGGCGGGATAATAAAACTTATCACACTAGGGGTTTCTTTTAGGCTTCCATGTTGGTAGTGGCACTAACCTTTTTCGTATTAGCCATGGTTATGTTGGCATCTACTATATATCCAAGGAAATTTCCTAATTGGATGACAAAGGCTCATTTAAGAGAATTTTTACATGTTGAATTTTCAAAGGGTTGCAAAGGTTTATTATAAATCATATGCATAGCTTGGAGATTCTTTGGACTTCACAAGCATGTCATCCATATATACTTCTACATTATTTCTGATTTGATACGAGAATATCATATTTACCAATCTAAACTTTACCCGGTTATTATAACATTCTGTAGTCCAAATAGCATGACCTTATAGTAGTATAATCCTTTATCTATAATGAAGCTAGTATGCTCTTCGATCTGGTTCAAACATGGTGGTCTGATTATAGTCTGAGTATGCATCCTTGAAGGTGAATAGTTCATGTCCACTAGTTGCATCTACAAGATGATCTATTTGGGTAAATAAAAGCTGTCCTTAGGGCACACTTTGTTGAGATTAGTTAAATCTATGCAGGTTCACCACTTTCCATTAGGCCGCTTTACCAGAATTGTGTTAGCTATCCACTTAGGATAGTAGACTCCCTAATGAAACCGTTCGCCTTTAGCTTCTTCACTTCCTCGTATAGAGCAATATATCTTTCCTAATCCAGAAAGTGTCTTTTTTATCTCATGGGATGCACATTAGAATCAATACCGAGAGCATGACTTATAATGGG
Organism: Allium fistulosum; assembly: GCA_030737815.1. NCBI lineage: Eukaryota > Viridiplantae > Streptophyta > Magnoliopsida > Asparagales > Amaryllidaceae > Allium > Allium fistulosum. Next base: position 403,435,671 of record CM060908.1, on the reverse strand, counting down.
TGGATCAATCTCGTCCATGCCGGAGTGGGTCCAAACAAATACATCAGTCGACTTCTTCAAGAAAATAATCATCTCTTTATGAAGTTCTGTACTTAAATTCTTCCTAATTTTCATAACATGGGATGGGTTTGTAGGTTTTATCAAAGCATCTTCTAGCTTATCCATCAGTTTGAGGTCTTTTCACTATTCTCCAACCTTAGGTCTACTATATCTTCTACTTCAAACGGTTTTGATGAAGCTATGTTATTAGCGATTTGTGTAGCATCACTGAAGTACTATGCATAGATAGAAGTATACTCATCACTTCCAATTATGTAAATATAACTTTCTTCTTCTCTCATGTTGGCATTGTGATTGTAGGTTGACCCGTTTCAGTGTCAACCTTGGTGTCATATACAGGTGGAGCTCCTTAAATTGGCTTATCATTTTGCGTTTTTTAATTTTTACATGCATTGGAAAATACAACAGTATAATTTGAAATAGATTTATTATTGGAATTCAAATTTACACTACATAATTCCCAAGCAAAAAGCTGTTTACTTCTGATACTACCCATCCCGGCAGGGGTATGAAATTTCATAAGTAAATCTTTTTGTGAGACAACTGTTCCAAGATCTATCAGTGCCACCTTCCCTGGAAGTTGTTGTGCGGATTTGGTTCAACAATTATAAGGAAGTTTGCACAAAGACATTTGGCGAGTAGCGTTGTTCTGACTATTACAAGGAGCCTGGCCAAGCCTATAGGGATGGTTGTTGCTTAATGTGATACATCGCTCTATGCTCGGGCTGCACTTCCTAGACATACTTGTCCCTTGATCTCTTGCTTTTGCCAGCTAAGTGAGGCCCCCCATAAATGGATCATATTAGAATCTTAGGATTCCTTGCCTGATATATATGAGGATCAGGTGATTGGCTCTGCGCTGGATCCATCACCGCACTTTACTGAAAACTTCCATGTAGCCTTTCTGGATCAACCTTTAGATTTTGTTTTTTATGTGGCGACAATTGTTAGTGGTGCCTATTTACCTTATGAAAGTGGCATTAGGTGTCACCTTTGTTCTGCTTAGGTTTATTCCCCTTGTTAAAGAAGTTACACGTTAGCTTTCTGGTTACTTCAAAGATGTATCCAAGGCTGTGAGTCAAGGAGGTGTGACTTATAAAGTTGAATTCCCTTTGCCTCTTTACTGGCTAATTATAACTTTCTACCCCCTCTTTCTTTCATTCTTAGTAGGTTAGCCTTATCAATTGAGACGCCTTCAGTCTTTTGAGCTTCTTCAACTCATATGTAACCACTGGCTCTTGTATAGAATGCTTTCATGCTTTTGTAGGGTTCTTTGCCATTCTTATCCCGGAACACTAATCTTTTTTGATCTCTAAATACGTTGCCATCAGTAGCGCTTGTTCGCTTGTGATATTGATTTACATAGTTTTGGCTTTGAATCAGTTACGAAAGTATGAAAACTCTCATCTCGCCGCTTGACGTAGGATAATGTATTTGGGATTGGTGAAACTTCCTTTTTGACGTTGAACTGCTGACATAAGTCTGATGAGAGTTGAACCTATGAATAGACTTCTTCATGATTGTACCTTCGAAACCATCATGAAGTCACTCTAGCTAGATAAAATGGAAACAACTTACATCTAGCAAGCATCCCAACTTTTAGAATATCCATGTGATATTCGAAAGTGCATAGATGGTCATATGGACTGGATGTGCCATCATATTTCTTTATAGTTGGAGCCATAAAGTCACCAGGGAAATCCAATTCCACTATGTCTTCACATAATAGAGAGGAACTCTACTATCCTCTCCCCACTTTTCTGGTTTGCTGACAAAGTCATGCTAGCTATTCCATCTAGCCTTGAATGCCCTAATTTCTTCATCCTTGGACTTATTCTTCGATCAACCACCCTCATAAAATAAGGTGGCCTCATTATTTTCTTGCACAACTAGACTAATGTGCTTTTCAAGTACGATGGAGTTTATGTTAGGTTATTTGGATTTGATGTTTAAATTAGATTGGACTTTGTTTTTAAGCTTTGCACTTGTGCTCTTGTACAAACATCACCATTCTCAACATTGAGATTATCATTCTTATTCATCAACTACACAATTTCTTAGTCGGTGAATGTTGGCGGTGTGCGTGGAGCCGTGGGATCGGGTTGGTTTTGGAGGTGGATATTGGGCTATTTAATTTCTAGCCTAGACATCCTTTCATTTATTTGGACCGTAAATAGGTTTATGGCTTCCAGGATGAGATTTAGGGAAGGATTTTAAGGTGGATCCATTGTTGATTTAGAGGTAGTGGAATTATTATGGTTTTTTTGTCTTAGTGGCATGATGTTCTGCTTTAACGAGGGAGAAGTAGAAGCACTTGTGTTTTGCGAGGTTGCTAGGTGCATATTTAATTGAGATGTGGTTGTTTGAGTGTACGAAAAATTTGTGTAATGAAAATGGCTTGGGGCTCCCCCTTCTAAACCCAAAATTTTAGTGAGATTTTTCAATCTCACAATACCAAATTAATCAAAACAATCATGTCGCTGAATGTTTATGTGATTATGAATTTGTTAAATTAATAAGTGTTAAATTTCCTTAAACGCAGTAATTATATTGTTGTATGCTTACACAATTACGATGTATGTTAATTTACCGTTCGAAGAAATGTCTCACCAATTCAAATCAAATTAAAATAAATCCAAACATAACTTGCGGTATAGTAAATGTAAAAAAGTAAAGACACGAAAAATCACGTGGTTCAAATATTATGGAATCCTACGTCCACATGTCAAATCTATCGCTTTGTTTGTTTCTTTCTTCATACAAGTTTTGAAATTAATGGAGATCTCAGTACTTTTGACAGTTTTTATTCTCTAAATCAAAAGTTGGATCCCTTTTTCTGCTACGGTCATTTCTTTTTACAACATAGAAGATGTTACGTGGATTGTTGACATGTTACTTACCTTGTATTTGATTGGCAATGTTAGGTTTCACCATGTGTTTTTATCCTCATAGTCGATCTGATGTGAATAGATTGTTGACGTGGGTTTAGGCGGGATAATTTTGGTTAAGGTGGGATTATTTGAATTTGAAACAATGAGTTAAGAATGATACCATGACTGTTTGTTGCCCAACATGGGTTGGCGTAGTATGGTGAGAAGTCCGAGTTTGTTATTTGGGCGTATAGTATTATGTTGCACTGTTTGTGCAGTTTCTTTGGCGGATATGATCTAGGCGCATCTGTTTTGCTGAAGAACTATTTCTAGCGGCGCATCTTGGAAATGGGGCTGCGCTAGTCGTTGTGTGAAGTCTTTTGGTTATGCAGTTTAGATAGAAATAGTCGGCCTTTAAGTGATGTATTCTTGAACTTATACGGTCCTTATTAATATAGATTTTGGTTCATCTTATTCTTTATTGTAGTGCATCGCCTACCGACCTTGTCCACCTGAACCCGCGCTAAATATTTGATTAAAAAATAGGTGTAACGGTAGAGATGCTGTCTTTTTTACTTTTATTCAAGATTCAATCGACATCTTTAAAGATGTACAAGGTGAAAGAAATTCTTTACTGTTCGATCTTTCATGATTAATGATGAACAATTCAAGTAACAGCCCAAGGATCACCAATACCGAATATTTCATAAACAAAACTTAATATGATTTATTGTTTAAGATGACGTACCTTGACTAACAGCGGAAGATGTAATGACTGTCATCTTCTTCTTCTGACTTCTAATAATTACTCTTCTTCTCAGAATTCGGTTTCTCTCCCTAACCCTATTTCTTTATGTGTTTCTTGATGGAGAAGAATACATCTATATTCTGGGAGAGAGAGGACCCAATCCTTTATATAACATTTAACTCTAAATCTGGTACGTCCATCATATACTAATTCAACGCTTAAGATTAATCACAGACCTAATGTTCTAATTATAGAACGGTCTATTTATAACTTAATTAATCGGGTCACATTAAGATTAGAAACTGCATAACGTTAAAGGTAAATGAAACATTCTATTTATGACCTAATTAATAGGGTCACATTAAGATTAGAAACTGTATAACGTTAAAGGTAAATGAAACGTTCTATTTATGACCTAATTAATATGGTCACATTAAGATTAGAAACTGCATAACGTTAAAAGTAAATGAAACGATTGCAGTTTCTAATAGCAGATTTCTAACATTCTCCCACTTGACCCAATAATTCATAATATCAAGTGTTGAACATCATACTATGATAAATTGCTGAGAGTTATGGCGGTTGTGCATTATTAATTCAATGCATTCCCTTCCATATACTACAATACCAGCAATCCATCATTTTATACTCATAATTTATATAAAACAGCATAATGGTCCATATAATGTCTTATATCATAATGATTAAACATAATATCTTTATAAGACTCTTTCTTGTTTAAAATTACATAAAGTACATACTACCACATTAAAACAAGAGACACATAATTGTATATCAGAAACACACAAAGGAGCTCAGAATGTCGCACATCAATTATTATTAATACAACCAAGACCCATTCTTTGAGCATGTTCCTTAAATTGTCTTGGCTGTAACCCTTTCGTCAAAGGGTCTGCAATCATAAGTTCTGTCCTGATGTGCATGATTAACACTCTTTGTTTCTGACCTCATCTTTCACAACAAGATACTCCAGTTCCATATGTTTGGCACCTTTAGAGTACTTTTCGGTTTTTTGAGAAAAACACTGCTGCAGAGTTATCACAATAAATTTTCAGCGGCTTGCTAATGGTGTCGACAACCCAAGTCCTAAAATAAAGTTCAGCAGCCATAATGCATGAATTGTGGCTTCATAACATGCCACAAATTCTGCCTCCATAGTAGATGAAGAAACGATAGTTTGTTTCGCACTTTTCCATGATATTGCTCCTTGAGCAAACATAAACAGGTAACCAAAAGTCGATTTTCTAGTATCGATGCATCCAGCAAAATCTGAATCGCTATATCCAATCACCTTCAATTCATTGGATCTACTATACATGAGCATGCAATCTTTCGTGCCTTGTAAGTACCTCAACACTTTCTTTGCAGCTTGCCAATGTTCCCTTCCTGGATTACTTTGATACCTCCCTAACATACCGACCGCAAAACTGATATCCGGTCTAGTACAGGTTTGAGCATACATTAAGCTACCAACTACAGATGCATATGGAATTGGTTCCATTTCCTTTCGTTCAACATCATTCTTAGGACATTGCATGAGATTGAATTTATCACCTTTCTGTATAGGAACTTTCCCAGGTGAACACTTACTCATTCCAAATCTCTCTAGAATCCTTTCGATATATCCTTTCTAAGACAATCCCAATATTCCTTGTGATCGATCATGAAATATTTCTATTCCAATCACATAGGATGCCTCTCCCATATCTTTCATTTCAAAGTTCGTTGAGAGAAATTCTTTAGTCTCATGCAATATGCTTAAATTATTTACAACAAGCAAGATGTCATCAACATAAAGGACTAGATAAATAAACTTGCTCCCACTGATCTTTTGGTATAAACAGTGATCAACCGTATTTTCCTTAAAACCAAAAGATGTAATAATGGTATTGAACTTAATATACCATTGTCGGGATGCTTGTTTAAGCCCATATATTGACTTCTTAAGTTTACACACCAATTGTTCTTTACCTTTTACAGAAAAACCCTCAGGTTGATCCATATAAACATCCTCATTAAGATCACCATTCAAAAAGGCTGTTTTCACATTCATTTGATACAATTCCAAATCATAATGTGCTACTAAGGCCATTATTATTCTTAGTGAGTCCTTTTTCGAAACAGGAGAAAATGTCTCCTTGTAATCAACACCATCTTTCTGAGTGTAACCCTTAGCAACAAGTCTAGCTTTATACCGTTCGATATTACCACTAGAGTCGTGTTTGGTTTTAAAAACCCATTTGCATCCGACTCTTTTACAGCCATGTGGTAACTCAACGAGATCCCAAACTTCATTCTGTTGCATGGATTTTAGTTCTTCTTTCATGGCATTAATCCATTCCTTTGACTCTTTACTTTCTAAAGCATGTGAAAACGAAACTGGATCCTTATTGATTCCTATATCATAATCTGATTCTTGCATATAAATCATATAATCATTAGAAATAGCTGACCTACGATCTCTTTGAGATCTTCTTAATGCTACTTGTTGTGGTTCATGCATATCAGCATTATGTAAGTCATTTCCTTCAGGAAGTACTTCTTCATTTATATGTTGTTCATCATTATGCTATTCTCCAACAGTTGGAACAACATTTGGAGTAATAGTAGATGGAGGAACTATTCTAGGCAATGTAACATTTACCCTTGTTTCCTTTATTTCCACTATTTCTCTTCTAGTACTCCCACTGACTTCACCAATCTCAATGAATCTTGCATTAACAGTTTCTATAATTCTTGGACTATGATTAGGACAGTAAAACACATATCCTTTAGATTTTTCAGGGTAACCTAAAAAATAACCACTAATCGTTCGAGAATCTAATTTCTTTTCACGTGGATTATAAATTCTCGCTTTCGCTGGACAACCCCAAACATGCAGGTGTCTTAAGCTAGGTTTCCTGTTAGTCCATAATTCAAAAGGAGTCTTTTGAACAGCTTTACTAGGAACCCTATTCAACAAATAATTAGCGGTTTTGAGAGCATACGACCACAAATTCTTAGGTAGTGTAGAATCTGACATCATACTCCTAATCATATCTATTAACGTCCTATTGCGCCTTTCTGCTACACCATTTTGTTGTGGTGTACCTGGAATTGTGTATTGCGCACATATGCCATGACTTTCGAGGAATTTTGCAAATGGACCTGGACACTGGCCTGACTCATTATATTTGCCATAATATTCACCACCTCTATCAGACCTTATGATTTTCACCTTTTTATCTAATTGCCTCTCAACTTCCTTTACAAACGTCTCAAGGACATTCACAGGTTGAGATTTTTCATGAAGCAAATAGACATAACCATAGCGGGAAAAATCGTCAATAAAAGTGATGAAATACTTTTCTCCATTAAAGGCTGGAGTGTCCATAGGTCCGCAAATATCAGTGTGTATTATTTCAAGAAGCTGGCTGCTTCTAGTGGCTCCTTTCTTATTATGTTTGGTTTGTTTACCTTTAATATAATCCACACATAATTATAGATCACTAAAGTTCAAATTTGACAAAATTTCATTACTTACTAATCTCATCATTCTTTCTTTGGATATGTGACCTAGTCTTTTATGCCATAAGAAAGCAGAGTTTTCATTCAACATGCTACGTTTGCATCCAACATTATTTATTACATTCAGCAAGGAATTCGCATAAGTGTCATTCAGTTTCAATTTATATAAACCATCAATTAGAATACCAGAACCAACATTATCAGTATTCTTATATAGATCAAAACAACCAGATCCAAACGTATATCTAAAACCAGAAATATCCAACTTACTTACGGAAATAAGGTTTCTAGATAATGAAGGTACATAAAGGGTACTATATAAGTCTAATACATATCCACTTTCTAGAATTAGATGATAAGTCCCAATGCCTTCTATTGTGGATTTCATTCCGTTTCCCATAAAGAGAAAACGATCTCTATTTGGATTTATGGTTCGGATCATAAGAAATCCCTGCATATTATTGGAGACATGAGTTGTAGCACCAGTATCAAGCCACCATGTATTAATAGGAACTTCAACTAAATTTGATTCAAAACATACGAAAGATAGATGATTACCTTTCTTTTCGAACCAAGCTATCCTTTTCGGACAGTCATTTTGATAATGTCCTTTCCTTTTACAGAAATGACATCGAACATCCTTTAGTTCCTTCTTTTCCTTATCCTGCCCATTCTTAGCAAGTGCCTTTTTCTTCTTGAAATGACTTGATTTTCCATTCTTTTCTTTACCAGCTTTATTACTCACAAAACTTACTGAGTGATTCACTTGACTTTTCAAATGTCATTCTTCCTGAACAAGTCTACTGGCCAATTCATTAACATTCCACTTATCCTTTATAGTGTTATAGTTAATTTGAAAAGGTCCATATTCAGAAGGTAGCGAGTTCAGGATAAACTGGACAAGAAAAGAATCCTCTACTGTAAGTCCAAGGGAGTTTAACCTTGCTGCAAGATCAGTCATCTCTATAATGTGCTCTTGCATAGTTCGCGACCCATCAAACTTCATGGTCGTGAGTTCTGCCATAAGAGTACCAGCGAGTGACTTATCAACTGAACGAAAACGCTCTTCCACAAACTGCATATATTCCTTAGCACTTTCTGTTTGCGGAATTGTTGACTTGATGTTGTTAGCAACAGTCATCTTAATAAACATAAGGCTTAATCTGTTACTGCGTTCCCATGCTTTATGGTGTGATTTTTCTTGCTCAGTACTAGCTGTTGTAAGAGCAACAAGTTTATCCTCAAGGAGTGCCAAGTCAAGATCCTGAACACCTAAATGGAAATTGACTTGTTCTCTCCATTCAGAAAAATTAACACTAGTGAACAATGTAACAGATGAAGCATGTGTATTCATGGGAACTACTGCAAATTAAATAAATAAATAAAAATTGAAATAACTATAAGCTCATAGCTAACGCGATTCAGATATGTACATAATAGTATAATATAGCACTCCTTTGGGTAGATACTATCTTATACTTAACATAATTAAGTACCAAAACATAAGTAAGTAATAAATATATTCAATTAAATAGAACTGACATCTTTGGATGATCAATATTTATTTAATCAAGATATCTATTAAACCTCATCATGTCAACTAGTATAGAACAAGACTTTCCTTTGGGTAAGTTCTCAGGTTCTATCATTAGTGACGTCAGTTTTTAATTGGTATTATTATAACTGGCAATTTCTATCAATAATCATTATGTCACTTATGCACTAAATGATTATTCTGATTTTGACCACTTTGGTGATTAACAAAATCATAAATCTCATGTGCATAAATGACTTATAACACATACTTGAATAAACATCATGAGTAAAGCATAGAACAGATCAATTGCAATAATAGGAAATATTCAGTTATTGATGCAGTTGCTCTGATACCAAATGAAAGAAATTCATTATTGTTCGATCTTTCATGATTAATAATGAACAATTCAAGTAATAGCCCAAGGATCACCAATACCGAATATTTCATAAACAAAACTTAATATGATTTATTATTTAAGATGACGTACCTTGATTAACAACGGAAGATGTAATGGCTGTCATCTTCTTCTTCCGACTTCTAATAATTACTCTTCTTCTCAGAATTCGGTTTCTCTCTCTAACCCTATTTCTTTATGTGTTTCTTGATGGAGAAGAATACATCTATATTCTGGGAGAGAGATGACCCAATCCTTTATATAACATTTAACTCTAAATCTAGTACGTCCATCATATACCAATTCAACGCTTAAGATTAATCACAGACCTAATGTTCTAATTATAGAATGGTCTATTTATGACTTAATTAATCGGGTCACATTAAGATTAGAAACTGCATAACGTTGAAGGTAAATGAAACGTTCTATTTATGACCTAATTAATAGGGTCACATTAAGATTAAAAACTGTATAACGTTAAAGGTAAATGAAACGTTCTATTTATGACCTAATTAATAGGGTCACATTAAGATTAGAAACTGCATAACGTTAAAAGTAAATGAAACGATTGCAGTTTCTAATAGCAGATTTCTAACACAAGATATTATATATTGATTGAATTTTAAAAGTGGAAATTATAATCCGTTCATATTTTCAAACTTAATACGTAAAAAACTTCTCAATAATAAGTTTCATGAAACACATCCGTCAATATTTTCAACAAAAATGTGCATTTTAAACTGCACATATCTATAGTTAGAACTGTAAATATTTGCAGTTTAAAATTCAAATACGTATAGTTTAAAATGCATATATTTGTAAAATAAATATTTGCAGTGTAGAAATATTAAAGGGGAAAATTAATTTAAAGGACAAAAATTTGTATATTTTTAGCCTCAAGGACACAACCTCAATATTTTAACCACAAGGACAAACATTCTTTTAAAATTAATCACAAGGACAAATATTTTTCCAAAATTATTCATAAGGACAAACATTCTTTCAAAACTGCTACCGATAACTACAAACTGATACCTAAAAACTGCTACCGATAACTAAAAACTGATACCTAAAGAAAGTTGTCCTTCAGGCAAAAATACTAAAGGTCCGTCCTTGAGGCTAAAATGCTGGAAAATTTTGTCCTTTACAATAATTTCCTGTATTTTTAAAGTATAAATTGCGCATTCTTACGCTGTAGACTATAAATTTCCATTTTACAAAAATATGCAGTTAGAATTGCAAATATTTACAGTGTAAAATGCAAATATTTATAGTTCTTGCTGCAAATATTTGCAGTTTAAAATACATATTTTCGTTGAAAACATTGACAGAGTTTTACATAAAAACTGTTTTTGACAGAAGACGAAAATGAATTTGAAACTTTTGAAGAATGTTTGAAAAAAAATCCCATCTTAAAATAGGGTATGGAACTATTTATACTTTTTGAAAATAAGTTATAAAATAAATTTATTTCAATATTTAAATAAAAGAAGAAAATTGATGGAATTTGCAATGGAGGGGTGTTTGAGATAGTCGACGGATGACTTTATACGGAGATGGCGGACTTCAAGGATGGCAAGTTTACTGGTTTGAAGTCCCTTAAATTATAGTTATAAAAATGTCGAAAAATGTTAAGGAAAGTCCGAAATATAGTTTTCTTATCCATTTTTGAAGTACCTTCAACAATGCTGACAGTAAATTGACATTGTATTATTATAGTGTGTTGCTAAGAGCATGCAGTTTCCTTTTTCCCAATGCAATAGAAAATAATAATAAACCTAATAAAATTTGTATGCTTTCGAATAGCAAAGTCATTTCACACAGTAATTAAGCACCGTGTACAGTCGTTTTGCACGGCGAACAACCGCCGATCGACATAATTTTTCACGACCATCAACCACCAAATTACTGTTGTTTGACGGTTGATCGTCGTGAAAAATTGTGTTGGTCGACGGTTGTTCGCCGTGAAAAAAAAAAAGTCGAAAACGACCCCTTTGTTAGCTCCTTAAAAGGTCTGATATAAATTTTATAATATATTTTAACAATGGTACTTAGCAACACACTTATTATATTGTTCTCCTTTTGTAACTTTTTTTTTGGTTAAAAAATCTGTTCTTTATCTTCAATTCAGCTTTGGCTAAGACGAAAGTCCAACGATTCCCTAATCAGCTGGCCCAGGAAAACCCCTTCAACATATCCTATACAGGGCCGCCCTAATTCTGAGTACTGACTACCGCGCCGTCCCCCTTTGACCCTCCAATGACCGCGCCATCTCTTCTGCCATAGCTAAGCTCCTCAGTCCATCTACCAAACTACCATCAACAATTGTCTCCAACTCAATCTCTGAAAAGGTATTTCATTATCTGTCGTTTTTCCCCCAGTATCCATCATTAGTTGATGAATCTACGATTGGAATTTGAGCTAAGAAATTAATTTTGAGTATTGAATTGTTTTGCAATTGAATTGTTTTATTTAATTTTATTTAGTCAATCCCTGGATGAATCACAATTGCCATTGAGATGCTTTTTAAGTGAGCTATGTTTCTTTCTTTCTATTCCTCCAACATATCCTTTTTACTGTTTCCTGCTGTTTTGACGATTATAGCAAATAGTGATTTGTTAACCGCCCATTAAGTATTTCTGTTTGTTGTTAGTGATTAGATGGAAAAAATAATTTGCTTCTGTCATGATTAATTTAGATGAAGAAAAATATCAATTTCTCCTTTTGTGACTGTAAATTTTTGACTACAATAGATATATTTTACATAAACATAGCATATGGAGAAGGTTATACAAAAAATGCATCGATATTTATTTGTTTAATCATAGATGTTCATCTGTTTAATCTTAGAGCCACTATGTCGCAAGGATGATTAAGTGAACTGGCGATGATGCATATGTTAAAATATGACATAATTGAAAAGTCTACTTCAAAAAACTTGCGAAAGGTTTTTCGTTGAATAGATTGATAACTCAAAAGATATTGTTACACTTCTGTTTTTATCATAGATGTATTTTGAGAGTGCTTATTATGTATCTGAAGCTGAAAACAATAATTATAATACTGTTTGTTGAATTATTGTTTATACAGGCAGCATAATTTCTACTCGCTTTGAGCAATCCAAAACTTCAGAACTGGCCCTGCCTTTACACTCCTCTCTCCAAAATGTCAGCATCGGCAACCCTAACAGCCGCCATGGCAGCTTCTCGAAGCTTCGTCCCCTCTCTTCCTCGCATTCTCCAATCTTCTGGAATCGTCCCTCACCCCTTTCGCCGCCACCTCTCCTCTGTCCTCCCACGTGCCTCCGCTGCCGCCACCTCTTCAACCAAATATAAAAAAAGCAATATAATCTACACTCTCAAGCAGCGTGGCCTGATTGAACAAACCACAGCCGCTGATTTCGATCCCAACACAAGTCTGAAAGCATACTGCGGGTTCGATCCAACGGCTGAGAGCCTCCACTTAGGTAATCTCATCGGCCTCATCGTACTTTCCTGGTTCCGCATCCATGGCCACTCTGCCGTTGCCCTCATCGGCGGTGCCACTGGGCGCATTGGTGATCCTTCTGGTAAGAGTTTAGAACGACCCGAACTTGATTCACAAACCATAGAAAATAACTGTCGTGAAATCAAGTCTTTAATCAGTAAAATTCTTACAAATTCCAACATGGATTGTACAGAAGAATCAGTTTTGGATACTGATCCTAAAAAATATTTGATAATGGATAATTTTGATTGGTGGAAAGAAGTTAAATTACTTGATTTTTTAAAGGGAGTAGGAAGGTATGCTAGAGTTGGTACTATGATGGCAAAAGAAAGCGTTAAAAAAAGATTGAAATCTGAAGAAGGGATGAGCTACACCGAATTTACTTACCAATTGTTACAAGGTTACGATTTTGTCTATTTGTTTGAGAATTATGGAGTGAATGTGCAGATAGGTGGTAGTGATCAATGGGGAAACATTACATCTGGTACTGATTTGATTCGTAAGAAGTTACAAGTTGAAGGAGCTGCTTATGGATTGACGTTTCCTCTTTTGTTGAAAAGTGATGGTACAAAATTTGGTAAATCAGAAGATGGCGCTATTTGGTTGTCTTCAAAAATGTTGTCCCCCTACAAGTTTTACCAATATTTTATTTCGGTACCCGATGTTGATGTTGTTAGGTTCTTGAAAATCTTGACATTTTTGAGCATGGATGAAATTGAGGAGCTAGAAAAGCAAATGAATATGCCTAAGTATGTTCCAAATACTCTTCAAAGAAGGTTAGCGGAAGAAGTGACTAGATTTGTTCATGGAGAAGAAGGTCTGGTTGAGGCATTGAAGGCAACCGAAGCTTTGAGACCGGGAGCCGAAACTGTGCTAAATTCAAAAACAATTGAGGCAATTGCGGAGGATGTTCCTTCTTGTTCATTGAGTTATGATGCTGTTTTGAATTGTTGTTTGGTTGATGTTTCAGTTAACAGTGGTTTGCTTAGTAGTAAATCTGCTGCTAGACGTCTGGTTAAGCAAGGAGGTCTTTATCTGAATAATACTAAGGTTGAAAATGAGGATAAGGTGATCGAGAAGGGTGATATTGTTGATGGAAAAGTATTGCTTTTGTCCGCAGGAAAGAAAAATAAGATGGTTATAAGGATATCATCATGATTTTGGTAAGTTACTTTTTATTTACAAAATTAACATGTGGTTGGAGTTGAGGAAATTATTGTTCATCCAATTTATTATTTGAGATTATCTACTTTTTAGTCCAACAAAATTATCATGATTTTCATCATATAGACAGTAATAACTTAAAAAGTATGTTACAAAATAGCAGTTGTGGTTTATTATCATTCTTTCAAACTAAGCATTATGATGTTGCTAATTGGAGTCCAGAATGTATTTTCAAAATAAATTCAAATACCTTTGCGTGAATTGATGCTTGGAAATTTCAAAATAATTGTGTTCCCTAAGTGTGGGTGGGTATAAGATATCACACTGGCCTTGACATGAAATCTTAGATCATAGGATGACATTTCCCTTACTGTTTTGTTACTCATTCATGTTAATGGATATGCGTGAGAAGTAGTATATCATCTATGATGGGGACACAACCAGTTAGTGAGAGCATATCCAAATCAAAGAACCTACACTTTATGTTATAAACTTATAATCACTTTTACATCATGTTTACGCTCACTTGCACTTATTCATATGCATTCAAAAAAAAAGGACAAATCTGAAACAATATGTTATAAATACACTTTTGTGTTATTAAAAAAACAGAAATATTTTCATCCGGGGTTCAAGACACTGGACATTTGAATTTGTATGGTCAAAACACACACATTCTCATTTGACGTTTATAAAGTCGGATAAATAACCTACACTGCAAGGTTGTTAAACAACTCATTGAATGAGATTAATGGTTGAAACTTGAAAGTAATCCACCAACCCACCTACGAAGGAATGCTCTAGGGGAAAAGCTGAGTTGAAGGACTGGTGCAAGTAGTTAACTCAATGGAGTTGGCAAAAGTAATCTTGATTGCCTACTTGTCCACTTGGCATTAGATGATTAGCTTTGCAATCATGTAAACATATATTACATGGAAGGAATTGATGACATCTTAACTGTCAGTGGAATTCAGTGATTTGAAAATAAATGGAGAGTTTTGTTAACCTTCAACCTTAGGGTTAACGAGTATAAAGTTAATTAGTTGTCTTTCCATTTACCAAAAATGTTCCTATGGACTTTGAATTTCAATTCTTTGGCTTATTAGTTGTCAAGGGTTTTGATGTAGTAGACTAGTGTTATAATGTTTGAATTTTAATGTGCCACTGATAACTATTTGGGCACTATTTCGCAATTTTAATGTTTCACATTGTTTTAAAAACTTTTGTGCTTTATCTCGCTCTTGTCCTAGGTGTTGCTTAAGAGCTAGCTTTCCTTGGGACACTAGAAAATATATGTCTTTAGTATGATTTTTTATTTAACTTTAACTAAATCGAATACAATTACAATAAAAACAGTCCATTTATTTATTGAAGCTTTTCATCCTGAAATAGTAATTCAAAATTTAATTCTTCTTTCTACATTTCATGTCAATATTTCTCTTTAAAATTCAATATAAAGGTAAAATTAAAGTTACTTTTTAATTTCTCACTTCTTCAAAATTTGACTTTAATATTTTTTCTATCTTATTTCTATTTACTTTTTGAGTTCTATTTTTTTTTGACATAACCTGTAATCTACAATAAATTAAAAAAAATCACCGCACTGTACTCTTTATTTGGAAGCTTTCGTGATTATTTGGTGTGCAAATATTTAATTGTAGCCATGACATAAATTTTATGCATAATTTTTGTTACTTTTGTAAACTATAATAATGTTTGATTTATTTTATATATACAAGGAAACGATTATATACATGTACATATATATGATTCATGGAGTCATGGTCATAGTATATTAATAATTAGTGGCAGTCCAATCAAAATCAATTAAGTGTCATACAATATGTAGTAATTGTTTGATTGTTATTTAATGAAAAAAAAATATTTGTATCAAATTTGTGTAGCACATACTTATTAATGGAGCATGATGAAAAAAGACGCAAAATCTTCCCGGAGCCTTGGTTCTCCGACAAACGGCACATGTTTTTTCTTGATTTATTGCACATGCACTAAAGAATTGTATACCTATTAACGAGCTCCTTGGCACATATCATGCACATGCACATAAATATATCCTTGAATAAAAAATACAATAACCTAAAATTATCAAATTTAAATTTCGTATATAATTTCAGTTAACATAAATTGGAAGACATATAGGAAAAATATAAGCATTTTTGTTGGG
The DNA here is from genome assembly GCA_030737815.1 of Allium fistulosum. Lineage (NCBI taxonomy): Eukaryota > Viridiplantae > Streptophyta > Magnoliopsida > Asparagales > Amaryllidaceae > Allium > Allium fistulosum. The sequence goes on along the minus strand of CM060908.1, from coordinate 403,419,699 downwards.
TCTAAGATTCAAGCTCGTAACCTCATTTATATGACAAACTTTCCAATAAAAAGGAAATGCTAAATTTTGCCATTGGTCGAATTTGAACTTGTGACCTCATTTTCATACGAAGGGTATTTTATAAAGTTCTCAGTCGAACCAAAAAGTTGTGAACACATCCCAATTATTAATAAAGATTATACATTATAATAAATCAAATAAGACTATAATTTTTATTTTTTAATAGATTTCAAAAAAAATAAATTTATTGATCATTTCATGACTCATTAAACATAACATCATAAACATAAAATATCATTAAATTATATTACATTGTTCAATTTTTAATCATTTGTTTAACGATTAAATTTCAAGCATAAGCTTATAGTTGATTTTGTATGTTTTAAGTGAAAAATATATGAGGAGATTTGATATTTCACTATATTTTGTACTGTAAGGTGTTATTCGGTAAATTTATTTTGTTTTGCGTTACTTTTGATATGTTTAACCTTATTGCATTTGTTTACTTTATTTTTTTAAGCAAATGTTCAATATATTTTGACCATATCGAACTACATAAATCTAAAACTTAAACTTTTGGTCAATTTATCTTATCATTATATATATATATATATATATAAATCTTTATTAGTAGTTGGAATTGAAACATAATTTTTGATCCAACCGTGAATTTTTTAAAATACCCTTACAACGTATAGATGACATCACGAGCTTAAATCCTGGTAACTATAACAGCTCGACACTAATTTTTTTTTGATAAGGTTAGAATATTATTAAGGTCACATGTTCGAATCTCGACAATGTCTATATTTCACATATTTTTTCCTTTCCAATTTTTCATTTCTTTTAGTGTTTTTTCGTTCTCAGTATCAATTAATCATTATTCATTCTTCGGTTATCTTAGGTTTAAGCAGAAGTCGCATTTTATTTTGACTTTTTTATAGTGTTAGTTAACTTTGTGAAAAATATTATTTAAAATATGTGAAAAAGGTAATTTTATCTAATCATGAATAAATTCAATTTTAAAAACATTTTGTATGACAATCAATTTTTTCCTTGTACTTAAAGCTATTTGAATAAATATTGCAAGTGAAAATCATGAATAAATTCATTTTTAAAAAGGCAATTTGTCGTTTTACATTTTTTCCAATCTAGAGTACAATATTTTGAAATAGTTGCTAATTGACGCAGCACAGAAGTAGATCTGAACCAGCGGTCAAATCTATCCAGGATCCAATCACGAATTGCGGAAAAATAAATCGATGAAACAAGATAAATGGATGAATTGATGATACTCAAGTGCCCAAATCCGTTGATCTCTCGAGATACCGGATTCTAGCTATCTTCAACACGTTGATCGCGCACGATACCGCGTTAAAAGATCTACGATTCTTCGACGTTGATCTCGCGCACGAGATTCCGTGAATCGGCTTCAAACTCGTTGATTCAAGCGCACTCGAATATCCGAGGATGGAGAAAGGAGATCACACTCAACTTCCAATTTTAATGGAGGCACAAAGCTCTCAACAAATTTTATTCAAAATTCAACTCCTCTTACAAATGACCATACACCCCTATTTATAGGGAAAGTACAACACCATACGACTCAACACAATTACAACACGACTTAACAAACAAACAAACGACTCAAGAAAATACAAACATTCAATGACGCAACAATACACAGCGACTTAAGAAAAATAAAATACAAACGACTCAGCAAACAATCAGGCGACTCAATCATCTGGATGGAGCGACTTAACTTCCACACGACATAAGATAATTCGCGACTTAGGTCGTCAGGCAACAGCGACCTAAAAACAGTAGTCTCACGACTTAAGATCTCAGCAGCAAAGTAATGGCCGCGGCTTAGCAAAATGAAGAAATCTCGCGACATAAGAAATTCTGTTCGCGACCTAGGCTTCGCGACATAAGGATTCTGTTTGTTCGCGACTTAGGCTGGAGCGACCTAAGGCTTCGCGACATAGGGATTCTGCTCGCGACCTAGGGCTTCGCGACATAAGGATCTGCTCGCGCCATAAGGATCTGCTCGTTCACGACCTAGGTGGAAGCGACATAAGGTATGTCGTTTGCGACTTAAGGTATGCGCTGCATCACTAATTATACAATTTTCATCAATTTTTTATATCAAATTGAAATTAACTCGTAAATCATGTAAACTTTGACGGTTCCAAATACTAAATTTTATGCATTTTTGCTTCATGAAAAATGAATAAAAAAACACAAATTTAAGACAAAAAAAATGTAAAACTAAAAGGGCACATCCTTTTTGCAATTTGCGCAATGTGTGGCTTTGCGCCATGTGCATCATTTAGTATGTCTTCTCATGTGTTGCGCCATAATGTCAAAAAGGCGCAATTGCTGCATCATGCCTCACCTTGCACCGTGACATTTTTTTTTGATTACTATGATGTTGCAAATGTCTATTTTTGTCCAAGTTCCATCTAAACTGTGCTTGTACCCTAAGAGCATTCGTGGTGTCTAGCGCTTCGTCTTGCTTTGAACATCATAGGTAAAGAGAGAGAATTCTTAAGTTAAAATTTTGAAATTAGGAATGGAACTTAAAAAATTAATGGTGATTTGTTTTGGTTTATTTTCAAATTTTGGAAGACTTATGTATACAATTAACGTGATTTCAAAAACATCAACTGCCAGTTTCTCTATCTTTTGTTTTTTCAAAATTAGAAATAAAAAGGTTAATTTGGTACGAAAAAGTAAATGCTTTTTTAATGTTATTTTTGATATTATTTGAAAAACAAATTTCAACTAAATTAACGAATATGCTGATGCTTTCTTCGCTTTCTTCTCATCCATCCTGAGAATTGCCCATCTAAACTTTGAGAAAAGTACCCGACCACGAGAGGTTGGAGTAGAGTATGTAGTGTGTGAGGTTTTTAGTGCAAAAGTAGGAGGAAAAACATCTTGGTAGCTCCAAAAGCGATGGTTTCTTGAGTTCCACTATCTTGTCATTCTGATTGTGTTTCCAAGTTCATGACTCTTCTCATCTTCATTGTGGTCTTCTAAATTCAGTTGAAATTGGCTTTGTTAAAAAGTGGGTTAACACGCTTGAAAATTGAGATTAATGAAAATCCATTTGACAAACTAGCTGATTTGAATGAGGAGATCGACAAGGTGTGGTTAATGGAGGTTTTGGATACAAGTCAAATGACACAAGACAGACACATCTTACGATTAATGTCATACAGTAAAACACCCTTATAATTCTAAACGAGGAAAAACCAAGCCCAAGAGATACTGCATAGAATATTTTTGATGTCAGTAGAGGAGAAACATGAACAAAATGAAAACACGATGCATAATGCGAATGTTTTGTTGTTGCTGTTTTTATAACAGTGACCGTACTCCCCGAAGACTTTACAAGTGTATTTTGTGACAACTACAAGTTTAAAGATAAAATAATCCTGGAAAGTTTGGATGCCGGATAAGGATGTGTGGTCACGATTGCGTTGTGACCACACGTACTTATCCGGCATTATAAACGCCGGACAAGCAAGCAAATCCCGGGTCACTCAACCGACCTTGGGGTTGCTTTGGTTGGTCCAAATAGACCAACCAAAGCTCTATGGGGGTGAGTCACCGACTGACTCACCCCCCATTGGGGATGCTTTTAGAAGGTCGTTGAGATTTACGCAAAAGTGGGCGGATATCATGACGAAGGAAGAGAAAAATAGATAAGAAAGTTTTGAAGAAAGCAGTCGAATCCTCCTCTGCCAATCCTGCTGTTACAGGTATGCATCCCCTAGATGGGAGCATTGGCATTCTAATGAAAAATAACAACCTATTTATTAACATGTAAATAAATAAAATAACTCACTACTAAAAAAGTGAAAATAGAGTTTTACATTTGTATTTTGAATGTGAGTTTGGTCTGATTCATAGTGATACTTGTATTTTGTGTGGAATTGGAGTGGAAACAGTTTCACATTTGTATTTTGAATGTGAGTTTTCTTTCTACATCTGGAATAGAGTTTTAAAACACTATGACCTGCACAATCCTAGAAGAGTGTCTACAGTGGAATGGTTCAACATATTCAAAGCTACTAGATGGAAGAATGAAAGAGGAAAATTGATGTTAAGAATTCTTAAGAAGACTATATATCTTATTTGGTTGGAGAGGAACATTAGAGTGTTTAGAGGGCAATCTATCACTAAACATGTAATGGTCCTTTCTATAATTAGGTCTATGGTTTGTAGCAATTTTTTGTGTACTGTTTGTCTTTTGTTTTCTGGCTGTTTTTGTTGTAATGCTTTTATCTTTTTCTTATGTTATTTCAATAAAATGGTAGGGGACCATTCAACCCCGCTGGCTTTGCAAAAAAAAATGAAAAAAAAGAGAATAATCGAAGAGATTTAAATAGAAAATAGCAATCATGAATATAATTAATTAGGGCCCAAGTCAATATTAATTTAGCGGCAATAAAAAAAAAGACCAACTCTCAGCTGATCAGATAAAAGAAGTAATCATTCAGAATTAGTTCACAAACGATAAAAATGTTAGACCCAGTTTCAATTAATTTAACTAGCACTCAAATTTCAATTTCACTATACATTCGCCTTGACTTATCCATATAATCACCTTTAACCCCTTATAATTCATCATTTACGAATGCAAAAAAAAATACAAAACAAAATTCAAAATACCTCACCAAACCTCTGTGCATCCAGGTCGCTCGCAGTTGACCAAGATTTCGATGCCTGAGTTCCCCTCTTCTCCTATCCAATTGACATACTTGGCCCCCTCCTCTGTTGTTTTGCATGCTTCCAAATTTGATTTGTTATCATATTCGCTACATTATGTGTGTCCTTAAATCTAGGAAAACATGCAATAATTGTTTTTGCAGTTAGTTTTTAAAATTTAATGCTTGTTTAATCTTGCTTGTCTGGATTATGGTATATTAACATTTGATCTTGGACAAATAGATTTTGTCCCATCCGAATATGGGATAAATAGATACTATCGATCGTGAGAGAGTTTAAAATATTGAATCTTGAAATCCATGTTTAAAATCCATGTTTCGTTATTGACTATGTATCCTATCTTATCTGCGCCAGTTATGCAATATCTGGGTAGTGGAGTCATTTGCTTCAGTTTAATGCTTTCATTTGGGCGCTTCAAACATGGAAGTCCTAATTGGTTGTCTTCTTTTGAGCCCAAAATACTTCACATGGGCATATAATATTTTCACTCCTTCAACAATCTCAAACCACCGGCCGTCATGACTCCACCGTCATTGCCTTCTTTGAAAATCATACCACATGTATTTTGTTGATGCTCCGGTGACGGTTAATTCGACCTGTGGGTATGGCCGACGACGATCATTGTCACTGTAACACCCCTTCAAAATGGGAATATAGTCTTACATCGCGGAAAAACACTTTGAAGTGGGTGCTTATATACCAAAGCCTTCACCTCATAATAATGTCGAGGCCTTTTGAGGAACAAAACCCCACACCTTGGCTTGGTGCATGGGGCGGATGTGACTAAGTTGAGGACAATATCTGCGTTAGATGAGGTGCAGGCTGTTAAAATGGTATCAGAGCCATACCCAGCCGGAATTGTGGTCTGTACATATTACAGCCACGACGCTTGGCTAGTGTTGTGTTCATGAGCCAACGAAGGCGTTGAGCTTTAAAGGGGGAGGGGATTGTAACACCCTTTCAAAATGGGAATAATAGTCCCACATCGCGGAAAAACACTTTGAAGTGGGTGCTTATATACCAAAGTCATCACCTCATAATAACGTCGAGGCCTTTTGAGGAACAAAATCTCACACCTTGGCTTGGCCCATGGGGTGGATGTGACTAAATTGGAGACAATATCTGCGTTAGGTAAGATGCGGGCTGTTACAGTCACCACCACCAATCCCTTCACCAACCTTTTGAACGAAGGATATTAGAAGAAAGCTTACAGAGCCTTCTACGATGTTCCTTCAGATGTCGTGATTGAATTCTTATTATATGGGAAGTTACCGAGTGATAAGTTTATGTGGAAGTTGATATTTTATGCGAAGAAGACATATTAGAGATGGAGCAGCTTATTTTCGTCTTGGAATCCAAAATGAAGTGTTGGAAATGTTTTAAAGTTTTTGAGTGAATTATTAAAAAACATGAATAAGTATTGGCTCTTATGTGAATAGTCCCACATTGTACCTACAATAGAAAAGAATCAAGTTTTATACTTGATTCTTAGAAGCTGAATTGGGCCCTTTGGCCACTTAATGATACTCTTTTGTGAAGAGGGAGACCATACTTGACCACTACACGCGTGCACGCGCCGACCGATTCGACCCAGGCTCGGGCTTGTTGTGGTGTAGCACTTATATTTTTGAACGAATTTATTAAGCGTTTTCTGACCGTTATTTTGTTTGAAACGGTAAAACTTCAAATTCGAATTTTGAGCCAACGTCACCCTCACGACTCGGTAATACGTTCGACTTGGTATTCCGTCTATTAAATTGGTTATTAGACGAAATCAAAAACATAACGACATTTTTTTTCTGCACACCCATCTTCTTCTCTACAAAACCATTTTCTTAAAAAAATCAAAAGGTTGAGCAGTCTTTTTTTAGTGCAACTGAGTCGATTCCGTTTGTACAGACGGGTCGATACTTCAAACCGAAAAAAGAGAGACTGTTTTATCCTAAAGGCGGCGGCGTTTGTTTGACTACTTGTACCACTGAGCAAAACGCCAAAACGTATTCAAGAAAGTGACCGAGTACATGACTCAGCCGAAGTTCGTTTGTTTCCAACATGAAGTATACAAGGTTCTTTATAATATTGATAATCTTTCAATCTAGCCCCTCGTTCTCCTCACACGCATATCACATACATGCATATCTGCAAAATAACCAGTTGAAGACCTTTGAATGGATATGTAGTGTTGCAACTACAAAAGGTTTGTTCATGGCTAGTGTGATAATGTTTTTGCACTAAGCTATGATATTTGAAACTTTTATGATGTATTCTGGTAGATCTTCAAAACGTTATTGTGTGTGTCTATGTCTCTGTGTACATGGTGTGCGTGCAGGAACGACTATTGAGATACAAATTCAGACACAATTGGTGGCACAACGGATTTCAAGCACACCATCACATCTAAAAAAACAATGAGATCTAGCAGCTAAGACATGTTATGTCATCAAGTTGCATGGTCATATTTAATTATGGCATAGAGTGATTATGATTTCAGCAGATTTGAAACTGAGTGCTGCTAATTGAATCTGTTTCTAAATTTACATGTAGATCTACATATTTGTTGCTTAGTGTTGTGGAAATATTACACTTCATTTGGTTAGAGTATACAGATGCCAAAGAGACATTTACTTGCTGCTCACACAAGACCCCAGTTACCGATTAAGGGTACCAGAGTGAACATGTTTATGCTGCAAGCCATGAAGAATGCACTGGTACCTTTGAGCCTACAAATGTAAGTAGTTAATTCTCAATCTAAAATATGTTTTTTCTTTCAGAAGATCTATCATAGTCGCTTCTTGAGAATCTTGACCATCAGCTACCTTGTATCATATGTATCCTTTTTATGTCTATAACTGAGAACATAGTTCTCTTAATGTACCAACAAGTAGACTTCAACAGTACATTTGCTGTTTCAATCAAAGGTTCTTAGTAGTCCTAGGTGGTTTTGGTATCCTTGGGGCTTTTGTAATTTAATCATATCTGTAAAGGTAATATAATTTACCAAGTTATGACAACTGAGGATATATTTTCAGGTAATTTACATGTACTTTGAATCCTACAGATCTTATATGACATAATCTTAACTTTATTCCAAAATAGCTTTACCAGTCCTGGTTACTTGTATAAAAAAGCTACAACTAGGCTGTCGATGGATACCCGAAAAATCCGAAATCCATCCGCATTCGTATCCGAAAAACGGATAAATATTTGATATCCGGAAAAATGGATGCCGATACGAAGACATCCGCATTCGAAAATTATCCGTTCGATTTTTGTCAAGATAATAGTTTAAATTATGTGTATTTTAGTATAATGAAAAATGTGTATTTATTGTTCTATTAAATTAGCAGTTTATATTATATGCATTTAATGCTTATTAACTGCTCAAAACTATTTATTATCATCATATTTGTTTATTTTTAACACTTTTAAAATCAATGGGATTGAAAAAAAAATATTAAACTAAAATTTTCTATTTATATTTCTTGATTTATCGGTCGTTAGCGGGTATGATAATTATCCGATATCCATCCGTATCCACGGATGTGGATATCCAATATTCGAAAATGATTTTGGATGCGGATATGACATTATCCGTATCCAAAAGTATACGCTGACTGAGCTAGGTACAACTGTTTGCTGCAGTAGGAGTTAGTGTTGTTCCTGTTTTATTTTCTTCAGACTTGTCCTTTAGTTTTATATTATTTGATCCTCATTGTTTTGATGTATAATCATAAGATATTTGGAATGCCTAGGCATATACCCACATTAAAATTGTGCATGATTATAAATTTTTTAAGCTTAAACTGTTATTCATGCAATTTCTATAATGCATCACCTTATATTATATTTAGATGTGTTGAGACTCAGCATGAGCTTCTTTGAAGATGGGAAACCAGTCAAACTTAAAGGTGGTTAAGAAATCACAATTAGCACTATTTATGATTTTTTTTAGATGGTTCATTAATATCAACATGTGTCGATCTTGAGAATTGAACTCACGACCTTTAATTTCGTAGTCTGCACTCTGCACTACCAACTAACCAAGCCAAACCTGTTGGCTGACACTATCTTATGATATCAGTGCAGAATATATTGGCTTAATGTTATGCATATGTTAGTTTTGTTTTATGTTTATTCCAATCAAATTTCTGTCACATTTTTATAAATATATATCACATGAGAAACGGAACAAGATGTTTCTGCATTAGTATTGTAAATAGGTTATGGATCATAATCCAGAAAACATTTTGATTTTCATTGGAACACTTTGAAACCATTTCAATTTGCGTTTTTGTACCATTTTGGAACCTCTTCATGCAACACTTCACTGTGCTTGCATACAAATTTTGTTTTAGATTTGTCATGTTTTTAAAATTCAACAGATTACATTTATACATACTATTTTTTGTTTTTCAGATGTTGTTAGGAGCATAGAGTTTGTTTAGTTTGAACTTTGTACTTTGTTTTTATGTTCTCATATGTATTTTGAAATGCGAGAGAGAGAAGTAGAGGATGCAAAATCTCTGATCATCACAACAAGGGAGAGAAGAAGGAGAGAAGAGGAATGGAGGAGAGTACTAGATTGTGCTGAAATTCTAGTTACAACAAAGGACAAAATAGGAAGGAAGAAGATAGTTTGTTGTATTTTTAATATCTCTGAATAGGTGGAAAACAAGTGATCGTTTTCAAATTTATAGTTCAAACTATTTTCCAAATTGACATTTTTCTGGAAAGATTTCAGAAATAGGCAAGTAGTTAATCAAATGCATTTGGATTGTCACGAAAACTCAAAACTGTAAATCAAGTAAGGTCTATTTTTTTTCTCTATTTTCCAAATAGGAGGTTTTAGTCTAGCGAATTAGATATGGTACATCACATGTTAACTCCACTATAAAATCTGTTTTTTTTTTAAAAAATAAATAACAGAATTCAATATATAACAATCAAACTGAAACAAATTCTGAATTATTGTGAATCAATAACTAAAATCTTTATTATATCATAACCACTTTCTTGAACTTTTAAAATATCTTCTTTAACTTGTAGTGGAGTATAAGAGATCAGTGAAAGAAATCTTTACAATCTTAGCTGTCTTATTAGGGTATTTTACCTTATAAGACCATTCCCAATAGAGTCTCAATAAGGTTAGCTAATAACCCCAACAGGATCAACCAACAGCCATAGTGAAATATGATAAAGTGTGGCTGTACTCATAGAACCAATGCTGCAATACCACATTGGAACCACATTATGACGTTCCTCTCACTAGATGTTCAAAAACCAATATAAGTATGCCATGATATGCACGCCCTAATCATACAAGATAGGTGAACAAAGAGGAAAATCCGCCATTGGTGCCACATGTCCATAGGGAAGTGTACTAGAATGATTTAAGGAAAATATATTTTCCATCATGTATAAAACAAAAAACGCGGTGCGTGGTGTACTCACTAATTAGTTTTGTAAGCGTATCCTTAGTGTAACTAACTTTTAATCGGGTACCCTGAGATAAGCAGTTGGCATTTTCATACTAGTAAAACATATTGTAAGTTCACATATATCTGGGACCAGCACCACTGTCTCAGTGGTTAGACACTTCGACTTTGGTGCGAGAGGTTACAAGTTTGAAACTTACATAACGTGATTCGAACATATATTGACATGTAGTGTGTTGTATACTACATAAGATTTATAGTATTAATATGTACTACCATCTAAATACTTAATTAAAAATAATAATCCACAGGAGTAATACCCATCTCTCCGAAAGAAGCCAACGCACCACATAATTACCACATAATTACGTATTGGAATAGGTAACTTATGTTTCTATAATTGCAATTGAGGATTGTTATGCAAAATACAAATATGTTTGAAAATGTTAGTTTTATGAAAGAAAAAAAAAGCATGTATCTAAAAAGCCATCAAAACCGATAACTTGTAAAAGTCCAGATATCGTTCCATTGGCATCTGCTTTGAGGATCTCCTTATACATTTGAATACCTAAAGCTCACCTTAACATGTAAGGGACCCAAGACCTACTTTTTTTTTTTGGAAACTGGGTACTTATATTTACAAAGTAGTCGACACACAAGTCCGTAAGAATCATGGTAACGCACAGTTTAATATGCCAGAGGCAGGGATCGAACTACCGACATTGTCGTCAACAGTCTGGTGTTTTTACTACTGCGCCAAGGCCTTAGAGACCCAAGGCCTACTTTGGTATGGAGGCCCACCAATAGTACAATATCTTAGTACAATTTAATCCTATCCAATATTTGGTGAACACAAGACTTGGGCCTATGAAACCTTGATCTTAACTCAAAGATTTTACCAACCAAATCAAACTGCTACATTATTTGAGAATAAGAGCAGTACCTAATTCAAATAGAGTGCACATTTTGATGTTTTGAAGGTTCAAACCCTTAACCTCTAGAATCTCAGTTTAGAATGTCATATCAGTTACCACTTGAGCTAATGGTCCTTGACAAACTATTAAATTATTCTAATAAAGAATTACAGAAAATAAAATTGTATTTACAAGTTTAGAGGCCCTTAAAAATCGATGGAAAGTGGAGGTCCTAAACGACCGCCTTGGCGGCTTTACCCTAGGGTCAGCCTTGAAATATTGATGCTAGGGCGTTGTAAGGTTTTCGTTCTCTAGCCTAATTAAAACACATTTGATATATCATAGTAAATGACAATCAATTCAATAAATGGAAAAGGTAGATTAATAGTTAATTTTAATACATGTTAGTTAATTAAATTAAAATATGTACTAAATATCAGTGTTAAAACAAAATATTTAAGACTCTTAACTAAATGACAATTTCAATTAATGTCAATTACGTTAAGGGTGTTCCCTAATGGAAATTATGTAACTTGATTATATAACTTAACTCTTATAGCGAATATTGTTCAAGCTTTTGATGTTATTTTTTAATATATATTGTTATATATTGTCATATATGCAGTGTTAAAATACATTTAAATATATATAAGTAGAAAATCCTTAAGAAAAGTATTTAATCGATTTCAGCTACGGCTACGAATGTGTTCGTAACCGTGAGTATTGAATCGTGTCAACAAGTACTTATCATTTAATGTTCACAATCAAGGTGTGTTGAGAAACGAGATATCAATACATCCGTTGAGACAAGTTTATGTAACGTTTTCCATATGATGGATGGTGAATTGCTTATGACCTTTGGAGGACACCAAGGTGTTACATACGTGCAGTTATTTGAAATAATTATAGAATGACTTACCAAGAGTCTTTTATAGGTTATTATAAAGTCAAATAGAAGACCTTATCTCATAATATGCAGTAGCTGAGATTGTTGGGAAATATAATTTTTTACATATATCTAATTCCATAACCAAGTTTGTTATAGTAAATGTGTTTATTTTCTATTATATACTTGTTATATATGATACATTAATTAATTAATTAAAGTACATTAAATAGGAAATCCTTAAATGGTATGTTACGTGATAGTAATTTCAAAGAGTTGTAACCATGAGAAAATTATCATAATATAAATAACATATTATTTTAAATATTCTCAGTCAAGATGTTTCGAGAAAGGATATTAATATCCGTTGAAACCAGAGTACGTAATGCTTTCCAAATGTTGGCAATGTGTTACTCTTGGCTGTTGGGGGAACTAGGAGGTTATATACTGATAGTTATTGAAAAACTATGAAATGATTCATCTGAGTTGGTTAATAACAATTAGTTCTAACATGAAATCTCGAAGTGATGAAATTACATAGTTCTTTCGGTTTGAGAATACCGTTGAGCTTCAATGTTGATACTCCACTTTGATTATAGTTAAATCATGGCACAGTTACCATCAAGCGACTATATTTGGGTCTGAGATGAAGCATTGAAAGTGAAACACTATTCAATAGAGACTTCGTCTTTTCGGTTGTATGAGGTTAGTATCACAGTCAACTGTAGTTAACTCAAAATCAAAATATTCGACCAGAGTAGTACAGTTAAAAATAAATGCTACTATTAAACTAATGACTTTGGTTACAGACTAACAGAGTTGAATATGAATGATACTGGAATTTGACCAAAACTAAGTTCCATAAGTCCTAATGTGATATGGTATCAATGAAGAGAATTGATGTAAACAATTATAGCTAAAAGGTACCCCTTAAACGTGTAAAATTAGATTTTACCGATGAGATTTGTAAACGATGAGTTCGGCCAAACTATCACACCACTAGCTAAGGTGACATGTGAACATTAGTATTTGAATTGTTCAAATATTAATCACTGACTGAATTCACACGTATGAGTCACACAACTGAATTCATTTCGGTCTCCGAATTACCATTCGATTTAATTAATTTATAAAGTGTTATGTTAATTAAATTAATTAATATTTAAAGATATATTAATTATTGTTGTATTTAATATTTGGATGTATTTAATAAATGGGGTAGCCTCTAGAAATGTTCTAGGTGCTATTAGTAATTAATTGTGTATTGATATATCATAGCGATAAGAATTTAAATTAGATTTAAATAGAGTAAACTGCTTTTGGGTTTGAATCCCATTTGGTCCATTGTAGACAAAAGATATGACCGACCAAAAATGAGGGAAAAAGGGGGTCTTAGGGCATGACTTGGTAAGAGGAGATAATGAAAGATATTTCTACTAGATCCCTTATTAAAGTGAACCTAAGCTTCCACCTTTTGGATTGATTCCTTCTTCTTTTGCTCCACCATTCCAACTCTTGGCTGCCATCAACCTCATTTCTACGATCCTAGCCAAGCATACATCCACCCCTAAATCAAATACAAAATTCTTTCAAGTGGTTGCACTCCAAAATTTGTACCTTTGGATAGAGCTCTTCGAGATATAGGTGACGATTTGAATCAACGTGTGAATCGAAGGCTACCTCTCTTAGGTATATTCGTTTATGTTATATACACTGTTCATTATATGTTGTTCATATTATTATAACGATTTTATATATGTGATATTGTCTCCCCATAAATACTAAGATATTAAAATTTATTAAATAATTAATCTACATGAAACTGTTAATTTAAATTCGAAGTTTAAAACTAAAAAATATATGTAAATATTCTAAATTTAGCCTTGCTTATACTATATATATATATATATAAATTTTTCTAAATATTTTATATACTTATTTTTAATTTTAAATGATTACTTACTAATGTTCAAAACCTAAAATACCTTAAAACTATGTTAAAACAAAATATATATATATATATATATAATTATTTTCAATTGTTAAAAAAGTTCTCTAGCTGAAAAATTAATTTTATATAATTAAACACATATATACATACATACATACATAATTATTTAAATTATTTTCAGTTGTTAAAAAAATCTCTAGTTAAAAACTTAATTTTATATAATTAAACATATACATACATACATACATATAAAATTTATCGTTTAATATAGTGCTTTTTTTATAAAAAAAAACCTACTTTTGTAGGCCAGGGACGTAGGAAGGTCGCCCCAACCCCACCCCCTTTTTAGCCTGACCCTCACGGTGACACTTTTCGATCCCCCGGATTTTATACCTTTCAATAAGGATTATTGCATGCCTCCGTGAATAACAGGCTGTTAAAGTGTAGCTGATGGAGCTCGAACCCTCTTCCTCTGCTGAGAACAATGCTTACCTTTTGATATCATTATTATATATATAACTATAGATTCTTTTAATAAAATTACTTTTAGTTTTTTCAAATCTTTTTACTAGCCGAATAAGATTTACATTTATATAAAAGTTTTAAATATTTATTTTATAATATATATATATATATATATATAATTTTTTTTATACATATTAAAATAATGTTGTGCATTTTAAATAACTAAAATATAAATAAAATAAATTATTTTTGACTGTAATAATTATTTTATATAAATATACATGTTTAAATTTAATTAAAGATATTTTAGCTATTATTTTTAAGATCTAGTTTTAAATTTTAAAATATTTTACTAATTCTTAATTAGATAGTTTAGATACAAAATTTGAATCTCAAATTTATTGACTTAGTTAAAATTAGTTTAGGTATTTTATATTTTATTATATATAAATAATTTAGAAATTTGTATTTATATATTTTATAAATATAAACAGTGTTTTGAGATAATGGACATATATATAAATGACCAATGTATACATAGTGGAAATCCCAATATCCACTTATGTATACATTAACCATGTACACCTTGTTATGTCGCACATTACATATGAGTATACATTGATATATTCGAAACATATAAATATTAAATTAATTAAAATACATTAATTAATTAATCAGAAATTAAATAAAACTGAATTTTACTTAAATTAATTAGATTGGATCCAGTGCAACCCATTAGACTTGATAGGCCCATTATGATCCAAAATAAGATTTTTTTTGAAATCTACCTATTTCACCCACTATAGACATGCATAGTTTTAATAATGGTATCAGAGCTCGAATGATCCATGTGGTTTAAATTAGCAACATTAGGGCCAACTGATAAAGCCTACTTATTCGATGAGTGTCTAGAACAGTAACGCCTAGACTTAAGGTTGAATAATCAAGTATTCTCTCCTTTCTGACTACTAGTCTAACACCAAGGTGAAGTAAGTCCAAAAGGTTGGCCAAATTGTAAATATATAAATTGGTTTGGGCGTTAGGCTAATTTTCGAAATTCAATTTGAAAATATAAAATATAATTTAAATTAAAAAGTTAAGTTTAAAATATAAAATAAATTTTATAAAAGTTATAAAATATTTTTAAAAGTGTTTTGAAAATAAATTTAACAATTTCCAAATTTTTTAATATTTAATTAATTGGATTAATTACATAAATAATTAACTATATATATAACAACATGAACGTTATAGTTCAATATATATACATATATTAAATTGTTTAAGGTAAATTAAAATAATATTTCGACTATTAAAATTATTTAATTAAATAAAATAGTTATCTATAAATAAACTAAATGTTAATTGATAAAGACATACATACATACACATACACATACATATACATATACATATACATATATATATATATATATATATAATGATATATCTGTAAAAACTATAAATAAATGTTATAGTTAAAATTCATCTTAAATTTTTTAGGATGAATAATAAAAATTTGAATTTTAAGATAATTTAATAAATTAGTTAATTAAATTAATAAATTAAAATTAATTAAATATGATTTAGTTAATAATATACATTTGAATATTATATAAGTTAATTATAATATAAACAGTTATAGATGAATTAAACTCACATAATATAAATGTATAATATAAGCGGAACTTAAGAAACCAAACTTTGATTTATTCGGTATTTTAAGAAATACATATGTATTGTACATACTAAATCGACATCACTCTAATAAATGTATATATATTAAAGATTATGAATCTCTAATATATAAATTTGTCCTCTACCATTTATATATTAATAGATTACCTGCATACTCTTTAGTTGTGGAACAAGCTCAAGCTAGAGATGTTATATATAGTACTATCAATATGTTGGCTAGACGAGGTAAGATACATGCATGTATTTATTAAGCAAACTCAAGGTACGTACATTATACTCAAGCCGTTGCAAAATGGTAGGTACAAGTGAGTAATCTCTTTCTATTTGTTGATCAAACTCAAGGCCAAGATGAGATTTGAATAAAGACCACTGGTTAGGAGTTGTATATGATACACCCGATAAAGTGTTATCCATCGCTTACAGACTTATGATTTATCGAGCAAACTCAACGTCAGAATCCCATGGCAAGCAAGTTCTAACAGTCATTAGAGGAATCGAATGACTCCTATTTTTCTTTACGGTTTTGAAGAATATAAAAATCTTGGAGGAGACTTATTATAAAATTGAAATGAACAAATTTAACATTTCTAATATTGTAAGAACATATGCTATATAAAGTTAAAATAATTCACTTTGATAAATTTGTGCAACTTATATAATTGATAAAATGTTTATTAGTTAAAATATACGAATGAACCGAATTAATATTGACATAGAATATAAAATATACTTACCAATAATTCTTTTGGCATATTATCAATCAAAGACCCATGCAAGAGCCAAATTATACAACTACCAAATACATTCGTACCTTAGTTATTTAGGTGTTTATTTGCTTAAGACTATGTATTGTCTTCCATGAGTTTTGAACTCTTGTAAGAATATTGATATTTGATCCCTATTTGATCACATATAAATCTTATATGATGAACGATCGCGATTTATATTTTATGAAATCTCGATGAAATTAATTCAATCGAAATGAGCTAGTAAACCCTAATGTGAGATCATGTATTCAATACGATTGATTGTAGTAAGGATCTTGTTGTGTTAAATGTAGCACTAGTGTAATACCCCAAAATTTTGTGAAAAATCATTTTTGTAAAATGATTTAATTTTTGAAATATTTAGATTTAAATATGGTGAAATTTCTGGAATAAATAGTGTGCAAGTATATGTGTGCACGTGCACACTGAAATGGCACAAGGAAGAACTCCAGATTTCTTGGATTTAAAACAAGAATTGAAAAGCAATACAAACATGATTTTTGGCAACATGGATATTTGATTTCTGGAAGTATATGGATCATCTTAGAAAATAAGAAAAGTAGGTTTTACTTTAAATCAGTAAACAAATTTTATTTAAAACCCAGAAGAGAAAATTATGTATATTAGTAAACCTGTATACATATAGGTGCATATGCTTCTGAAATTAAAGAGAAATTAAAATAAGCTTAGATAAGATATGTGTACAAATATATATATATTTTTAAGCACTGAAAAGTATATATATATATATATATAAGCAAGTAAAACTATGACATTAAAATGACATGAAATGTGATACAAGTTAATAAGCTTGTATAGGCAAAAATAGCAAAGGGGATTTTCAGAAATAATTAAAATATAAAATAGGATAGTCACACTTTTAACATGACTAGGTGAGTGGCCATTTTCTGAAAAGTAAAGAAAAGAAAATGCAGCCTTTAAATTTGTTAATATGGCCGGGGTATTATGAATGAAAAATGCATGATGCTAGCCAGGACAGAAATGGAATTCTGTTTCAACAAAACCCTAGAGGAAAAATGTATATAAATAGACAGTAGAATTGTCTTTACCCCGGGGCTGCACAAAAATAAGAAAAGAAGAAGAAAAAAAAATATATTGAAAGGAAGGAGAAAACACTCAAACAAGAATTTTCTGGATTAATAAGAAGAAACATTTAGGTGAGTAATCTCACTGAGTTCATGGCATTAAGACCTGAGATGAGGCAGCCACTTTTTATTGCCATTTGTATATATATATTTCTGATTTTGATGTATATGATTTCATCAATGCCTTTTTGGATGTCTTATTTTAAATCTGATATGATTTGATATGGATGATTTTGATGATCTTTGTTGGTTGAGACATTTGTCTTTGGATGAGTATCATACTGTTTTATTTATACTCATAAATGTTAAAGTTTAGGATCTTAAAAATTATATAGAGAATACTCTCAGCTGTTATAGATCTATGGCATGGAAACTTTATGAAAATGATTGGAGCTGCATTATACTTGGTATAAGTGCTGAGGCTTGAAAAGAAAAATGTTAAGGGTGCAATAGAAATTTTCTAAGTGCTGAGCCCTTAATCAAATCAAAAAGAAACCCACAAGCTAAAATTATGATTGAACCGGATCTTGAATCTGAATCAATCATAAAGGCTTGCAGATCAATATAACATGCCATGCCTCTTTTACAGTTGAAAATGTTCTTATATATTACTAAGATCAAGACATATTGACCCCATTTAGGAAATAACTATCTGCTTATTCCTGAGGAGAATTATGCTAGGAAAGATTATGGATGTTTCCATGTTTGCAGTGACATGTTCACTTAGCATGTTTGATGTTAGGAATTTAAGACAATACACTAGTAAATAAACTAGGGAAGGGAAGGCCAAGAAGACTGCTGGAATGCTTGTCATATTTGAAGTATGCAAGTTGGCACATGGTTTGTTTAAGCCCTGAGATCTTTGTGCAATGATGTGAATTAATTCATTGCAATGTGTCCCAGTGATTCCTTAATAGCAGATGAGGCAGGGATTTAAATTGAATATTACAACCTGTAAGTGAAGAAATAGGATTATGGATATTTCTTAGGTTGAATGGTATGGAACCAAGATGATTCCAGTGAATGCAATGGTTGCAATAGATAATTATGTTTGCATGATTAAGTATGCAAGTGTAAGAATGATAAATGAATATATCATACCTGAATCAACTTAGTTATACTATGTTAAAGTAACTGATTGCAGAAATTAGCTTAAATAACAAGTTAGTACCCTTATATTCTCTATTGCTTAATATCATGAATAAATTGATGTTACTCATACCAGATCATAGATCTGACCCTTGTTTGCTCATGGCATCTGGGGTGTCTCATTTTAAAATGAGGCAGCCACTCATGCTCTTTCAGGTAACCCAGGCACTAAGTAAAAATGAAGTAATGGCTGTTATGGAGGAGTGAATGAACATGCTAGCTAGTTTCAATAAGAGCTTAAATTGATTATATCTGCATGTATTCAAAAAATATATATTATGTTTCTAAGATTTCCAGTCATGTATTGAATATTTTATGGTTAGTGATCAAGTTGCCCTTATGATCTGTAAAGTGTTAGATTAAAATCTGTTGTTCTGTTGAAATGGTTGTGTGTTAAGGTTTGATTTGTTTTGAGGAGGTGTCTGAAATATAAACAAAAAAAAATATGCTCAAGTATGTTCATAAATAAAAATCTGGAAGAAATATACAATTATGTGATAGCATAATTTATATATGTATTAGCTAATCTTGTGACATAACAGAGCACTGAGTTTTAGAACAAAATCTGGATTTAGCAAGAAGTAAACTTAAAAGGATTTTATTTTCTTTTTACTGAAATGCTTTGTAAATATGTGTGAATTCATTTCTGAAATGTACTGAGAAAAGTAAATTGTTTTTCTAAAAAGCTTCAGACAGAATGCAATAAAAAGGTATCTCCATTGCTTTGAACTAGTGTGGCAGATACAGGATTCATGAGTTAACTAGCTCCAAATGAATGAAGTATTGGTTGATCATGATAGATTGTATTCTGAAAATAAAAATGCATTTCAAAGCTTAGTACATTTAGCAATTGTTTCACCCAGTTTTCTGGAAAATAAGCAGAGATATTGACATGTACATATATATCTGTGTACATGTTGATATTTGAGCAAAAATATAATTATAATTCCTAGAACAGCTATAGGAATGGGATTCAAAAATAGTAAAGTAAGAAGAATTGTTTTGTATGTTAGGTTATAGGCAAACATTAAATATATATGTACAAAGATAGGTAGATATCAGATTTCAAACCATACTGGAAAAAGAAAAAAAAAAAAGAAAAAAAAAATTGTGTTTGAACCGACCAGCATAGTACTCGAACTCGTGACTTCTTGTGTATAAGTTAGGCGCGTTTCCATTACGCCTAGATGTTGCTTGTGTTCACTTAGGATCCACTTTCTTTTATACTGAATTTGATACTATCCAGACTTTAACACAATCATCTATATTGAAAGCTTGTTTACCACTGGTATTTACTTGTTCATTTCTTAATTATAATGACAGACTATAGTACATGTTTCCAGTGGATTTTATGGCCAAAAATCAGGATACAATAATTAATCTGAAATGCTAGAAATCTAAATCAAACAGAATGTTCTTGTACAAAAAAAATAAAGAATATACTCTGAATTTAAAAAGAAGAACACATACATCTTCATATGTATGTGTATGTTGTTAGATATATACTGATATATTTATATTGGTAAGTTATTTTGATCCTGGATATATTTTGTTTATTGGAAAAAGAAAATGACCTTGGAAAACATATTTGTAATGGATGATATATCTATATATCATCCCTAAGTAAAAAAAAAAAATCCTTATGAAATTAGGGTGGAAATAGGAGGGTCATTTCAGTTTGGTATCAGAGCACTTGGTTGCATTGATTGTTAAGTATTATAGAAATGTATAATGTCTGTTTGTTTTGGATGAAATAATTTAGATAAGAAATTCGAAATTATAGAAGTACTCATAATATACTAATACCATTTACCCAGAATTTAGTTAGCAGACCATGGTAGGAAGAGGATCTCATCACAATGCAGGACCCAGTGCACCTCAAATGCTTGATATGCGAGAATTTGTGAGGGTTTTAAGAGATGGAATTGGGCATAGGCCTGAGAACCCACATGAAGAGCTTTCAAAACTACTAAAGACTTATTCCAATTTGGGAGGCAAGAGTTTTGAAGGAACTGAGAGTGTGATGGAAATTCAAGCATGGTTGAGAACACTTGATAGGATTTTCAATGACATGCAGTTGGATGACCAAAGGAAGAGGCAAGTAGCTTCTAGACAACTAAAAGGGGTAGCTTTAAGCTGGTGGGAGGTGATCATAGCTGGAAGAAATGAAAATGAAATCACTTGGAATCAGTTCAAGGAGATGTTGGAGGCAAGATTTGTACCAGCATCAGCCAAGACCATTTTGCTTGAAGAATTTATCAAACTTAGGCAGGGAACTTTGAATGTCACTGAATACACTCAAAAGTTTGAGGGGCTATCCAACTATGGAGCAATGCTAGTGGCAGATGAAGCATCCAAAAATGATAGGTATATAAAAGGACTGAACCCAGGACTTAGCAGAGCTATGCTACCATATGCAGATAGAACATTTGATCAAGTAATTGATCTGGCTTTGAAACTGGAACAACATGACAAAGAAAGAGAGAAATATAGGAATTTTAAGAGCAACAACAAGAAGGATAAGGGGAGATATCACCCTTATGATAAAAAGAAGGAGGAGGCAGACAACAGGAAGAGTAAAGACACAAAAGCCAATGATACTAAGAAGAAATTGGTTTGCCATCATTGTGGAAAAGAAGGACACATCAAACCAAGGTGCCCAGAGTTAAAAGGAGGAGCCTTCAAATGCTACCTATGTGGGAAAGAGGGGCATATGAAGAGGAACTGTCCTGAGAATAAACAGCAAGGGAAATTGGCAACTTTGGAAGGAAAAGGCAAATCTGCAGTGAAAATTGATGCTGAAAATCATGGCTAAGTGGAAGGTACATTACTCATTTGTGCCATACCCATACCAGTAGTATATGATACTGGAGCAACACACTCTTTGATTTCCTATGAATTAGTTAAAGTGTTAAAATTAAACTGCATATTGTTCGAAACCCCATTGTTTGTACAAAGTCCCCTAGGGAGTTCTAGTGTTTTGAACATGAATTGTGTGGATGTGGAGTTAAACATAGGAGGAAATATTTTTATTTCCAATTTATATGTTTTAAATTACCCAAATATAGGAGTTATATTGGGGGTAGATTGGTTAAGGCAATTTAAAGCCATAATTAATTTAGACTCATCCACCATATCATTGCAAAATTCTAGAGGCCAGAGAATCACAGTTCTATGTGAAATAGCTAAGGAAGGGAAATTGTATCATTTAGTTGACTTAGAAAAAGATCTGAGTGAACTAACCATTGAAGAAATTCCCATAGTTAATGAATACTTGGATGTGTTTGGGGAAGTTAAGGGTGTTCCACACCACAGACCAGTTGAGTTCCAAATTAATCTCATTCCAGTAGCAAGTCCAATAATCAAGAAACCTTATAGAATGGGGCCAAGTGAACTGAAAGAATTGAAAAATCAGTTGGAAGAATTAGAAGGCAAGGGATTTATAAGGCCAAGCAATTCCTGCTGGGGTTCTCCAGTAGTGTTTGTAAGAAAACATGATGGTACCTTGAGAATGTGCATAGATTACAGGGAACTAAATAAAGTAACCATCAAGAATAAATACCCATTGCCTAGAATAGATGATCTCTTTGACCAACTCAGTGAAGCTAAAATATTTTCTAGATTAGACTTAGCATCAGGATTCCATCAAATGAAGGTTGAAGACTCAAGTGTTAAGTATACTGCATTTAACACAAGATATGGCTTATATGAATTTTTGGTTATGCCATTTGGTTTGACAAATGCTCCTTCATATTTTGTTGATTTGATGAATAGAATATTTAGAGATTATTTAGACAAGTTTGTACTGATTTTTATTGATGACATTTTGATTTATTCCAAGACAGTGGAAGAGCATAAAAATCATTTGCATTTAGTTTTGTCAAGGCTAAGGGAAAATGATTTAAAGGCAAAATTTTCAAAATGTGCATTTTGGAAAGAAGAAGTGCATTTCCTTGGGCATGTTATCTCTGCCAAAGGAATATCAGTAAACCCTAACAAGGTAGTGGCAATCCAAGCATGGAAAAGGCCTAGCACCATCAGTGAGATTAGATCATTTATGGGGATGGCAGGATATTATAGGAGATTCATAAAAGATTTCTCAAAAATATCATCACCACTTACCAACTTAACCAGAAAGAACCAAGCCTTTGTATGGACAGAAAAATGTGAGCAAGCTTTTATCAAAATAAAAGAAGCCCTGATTAATGCACCAGTATTGAGAGTGCCAGAAGGAAATGAAAATTTGGTTGTGTACACTGATGCAAGTGGCTCTGGGTTAGGGGCTGTGTTGATGCAGCAAGACCAGGTGGTAGCCTATGCATCTAGGCAATTAAAGCCACATGAAACCAGGTATGCAACCCATGATCTTGAATTAGCAGCAGTTGTGTATGCTTTGAAACTTTGGAGACATTATTTGTTAGGTGCCAAATTCATTTTGTACACTGATCATAAGGCACTGAAATATTTATTCTCACAAAAAGATTTGAACATGAGGCAACATAGATGGGTAGAGTTCCTAGCTGCCTATGATCTGGATATACTATATACACCAGGCAAGGCAAATAAAGTTGCAGATGCCTTGAGTAGACAACATGCCAAGGTAGCCATGTTGATGATGGAAGAGTTTAGGGATTTGTCTATACTTACTGATTTGGAAATTGAGGAAAACAGTGAGGAACAAATGATGCCCATTGAAGAAGGTGAAGGTAAAGGGAAATTAAGTATGATATCTCTGCAATCAGATTTACTTCTTAAGATTGGGCAAATGCAGGAACAAGACCTAAACATGGTGAAAAAGAAAATGCTCATATCAAAAGGGGAGGAAGTAATAAATTATCAAATTGATAAAAATGGTTATTTGAGGAATAAAAATAGGATATGTGTTCCAGAAAATATAGAATTGAAAGAGGAAATATTAAATGAGTACCATAGGAGTAAATACTCCATACACCCAGGTAGCACCAAGATGTATCAAAATTTGAAAAGAAATCTTTGGTGGAAGGGGATGAAGTCAGATGTGGCCAGATATGTTGCAAGGTGCATGACTTGCCAACAAGTCAAGGCAGAGACACAAAGGCCATCAGGACTATTGCAACCCCTTAGTATACCACAGTGGAAGTGGGAGGACATATCTATGGATTTCATAGATGGTCTGCCTAGATCTAAGAAGGGAAACACAAGTATATGGGTAATAGTGGATAGGCTAACTAAGGTAGCACATTTTATCCCAGTTAAAACAGAAAGAAATGCTCCAAAATTGGCTCAAATATTCATGAAAGAGGTAGTAAGGTTGCATGGCATACCCAAAACCATTGTGAGTGATAGGGATACCATCTTCACCTCAAGGTTTTGGAAAAGTTTTCAAGAGGCTATGGGGAGTGAATTGTGCTTAAGCACTGCCTACCATCCACAATCAGATGGTCAAACTGAGGTGGTGAACAAAGTCTTAGAGGATTTGTTGAGAGCATGTACACTGGACTTTGGAGGCAACTGGGAAGACCACCTCCATCTAGCTGAATTCACATACAATAACAGTTACCAAAGCACCATAGGGATGGCACCATTTGAAGCCTTATATGGCAAGCCATGTTTATCACCTATATGCTGGGTAGAGACTGGAGAAAGGGCTGTTCTTGGACCTGAATATGTTAAA
Organism: Allium fistulosum; assembly: GCA_030737815.1. NCBI lineage: Eukaryota > Viridiplantae > Streptophyta > Magnoliopsida > Asparagales > Amaryllidaceae > Allium > Allium fistulosum. The sequence goes on along the minus strand of CM060908.1, from coordinate 403,394,935 downwards.
GAAACTACAGAGAAAATTGGGTTAATAAGAAAAAGAATAGCAGCAGCTCAAGATAGGCAAAAGAAATTTGCAGATAGGAAGAGAAAGCAAGTGGAATATGAAGTGGGAGACTTTGTTTTCATCAAGATTTCACCTATGAAGAAAGTCATGAGATTTGGCAAGCAAGGTAAGCTTACACCAAGGTATGTTGGACCCTATAAAATTCTGGAAAGAATTGGTTCATTGGCTTACAAATTAGAACTACCAGAGGAAATGAAAGCAATGCATAATGTTTTTCATGTGTCCCAACTTAGAAAATGGGTACATGATAAAGAAGACATTTTGGAAGAGCCTACCAAAATTCAAATAAACCCTGACTTGGTTTATGAAAAAGAACCAGTGGGGATTATAGCCAAGGATGAAAAGAAATTAAGGAGCAAAACCTTGAAACTAGTTAAGATCCAGTGGAGTAATGATCCTAATGACTGCACATGGGAGCTAGAGGATAAGATTAGAATGGATTATCCTAAGCTTTTTGCAAATTAAAAGGTAATTTTTTTTTTTTGGAAAATTTTGTTATGCATGGTTGATATGGTTGAATTTGTTTGCTTATGCATATGTTTGATAAGTTTTCAGAAAAGAGAATGATGCTTGTTATAAATGTTAGAAAAATTGTGAGGACACAATTCCTAAAAGGAGGGGTGAATGTAATACCCCAAAATTTTGTGAAAAATCATTTTTGTAAAATGATTTAATTTTTGAAATATTTAGATTTAAATATGGTAAAATTTCTGGAATAAATAGTGTGCAAGTATATGTGTGCACGTGCACACTGAAATGGCACAAGGAATAACTCCAGATTTCTTGGATTTAAAACAAGAATTGAAAAGCAATACAAACATGATTTTTGGCAACATGGATATTTGATTTCTGGAAGTATATGGATCATCTTAGAAAATAAGAAAAGTAGGTTTTACTTTAAATCAGTAAACAAATTTTATTTAAAACCCAGAAGAGAAAATTATGTATATTAGTAAACCTGTATACATATAGGTGCATATGCTTCTGAAATTAAAGAGAAATTAAAATAAGCTTAGATAAGATATGTGTACAAATATATATATATATTTTTAAGCACTGAAAAGTATATATATATATATATAAGCAAGTAAAACTATGACATTAAAATGACATGAAATGTGATACAAGTTAATAAGCTTGTATAGGCAAAAATAGCAAAGGGGATTTTCAGAAATAATTAAAATATAAAATAGGATAGTCACACTTTTAACATGACTAGGTGAGTGGCCATTTTCTGAAAAGTAAAGAAAAGAAAATGCAGCCTTTAAATTGGTTAATATGGCCGGGGTATTATGAATGAAAAATGCATGATGCTAGCCAGGACAGAAATGGAATTCTGTTTCAACAAAACCCTAGAGGAAAAATGTATATAAATAGACAGTAGAATTGTCTTTACCCCGGGGCTGCACAAAAATAAGAAAAGAAGAAGAAAAAAAATATATTGAAAGGAAGGAGAAAACACTCAAACAAGAATTTTCTGGATTAATAAGAAGAAACATTTAGGTGAGTAATCTCACTGAGTTCATGGCATTAAGACCTGAGATGAGGCAGCCACTTTTTATTGCCATTTGTATATATATATTTCTGATTTTGATGTATATGATTTCATCAATGCCTTTTTGGATGTCTTATTTTAAATCTGATATGATTTGATATGGATGATTTTGATGATCTTTGTTGGTTGAGACATTTGTCTTTGGATGAGTATCATACTGTTTTATTTATACTCATAAATGTTAAAGTTTAGGATCTTAAAAATTATATAGAGAATACTCTCAGCTGTTATAGATCTATGGCATGGAAACTTTATGAAAATGATTGGAGTTGCATTATACTTGGTATAAGTGCTGAGGCTTGAAAAGAAAAATGTTAAGGGTGCAATAGAAATTTTCTAAGTGCTGAGCCCTTAATCAAATCAAAAAGAAACCCAAAAGCTAAAATTATGATTGAACCAGATCTTGAATCTGAATCAATCATAAAGGCTTGCAGATCAATATAACATGCCATGCCTCTTTTACAGTTGAAAATGTTCTTATATATTACTAAGATCAAGACATATTGACCCCATTTAGGAAATAACTATCTGCTTATTCCTGAGGAGAATTATGCTAGGAAAGATTATGGATGTTTCCATGTTTGCAGTGACATGTTCACTTAGCATGTTTGATGTTAGGAATTTAAGACAATACACTAGTAAATAAACTAGGGAAGGGAAGGCCAAGAAGACTGCTGGAATGCTTGTCATATTTGAAGTATGCAAGTTGGCACATGGTTTGTTTAAGCCCTGAGATCTTTGTGCAATGATGTGAATTAATTCATTGCAATGTGTCCCAGTGATTCCTTAATAGCAGATGAGGCAGGGATTTAAATTGAATATTACAACCTGTAAGTGAAGAAATAGGATTATGGATATTTCTTAGGTTGAATGGTATGGAACCAAGATGATTCCAGTGAATGCAATGGTTGCAATAGATAATTATGTTTGCATGATTAAGTATGCAAGTGTAAGAATGATAAATGAATATATCATACCTGAATCAACTTAGTTATACTATGTTAAAGTAACTGATTGCAGAAATTAGCTTAAATAACAAGTTAGTACCCTTATATTCTCTATTGCTTAATATCATGAATAAATTGATGTTACTCATACCAGATCATAGATCTGACCCTTGTTTGCTCATGGCATCTGGGGTGTCTCATTTTAAAATGAGGCAGCCACTCATGCTCTTTCAGGTAACCCAGGCACTAAGTAAAAATGAAGTAATGGCTGTTATGGAGGAGTGAATGAACATGCTAGCTAGTTTCAATAAGAGCTTAAATTGATTATATCTGCATGTATTCAAAAAAAATATATTATGTTTCTAAGATTTCCAGTCATGTATTGAATATTTTATGGTTAGTGATCAAGTTGCCCTTATGATCTGTAAAGTGTTAGATTAAAATCTGTTGTTCTGTTGAAATGGTTGTGTGTTAAGGTTTGATTTGTTTTGAGGAGGTGTCTGAAATATAAACAAAAAAATATATGCTCAAGTATGTTCATAAATAAAAATCTGGAAGAAATATACAATTATGTGATAGCATAATTTATATATGTATTAGCTAATCTTGTGACATAACAGAGCACTGAGTTTTAGAACAAAATCTGGATTTAGCAAGAAGTAAACTTAAAAGGATTTTATTTTCTTTTTACTGAAATGCTTTGTAAATATGTGTGAATTCATTTCTGAAATGTATTGAGAAAAGTAAATTGTTTTTCTAAAAAGCTTCAGACAGAATGCAATAAAAAGGTATCTCCATTGCTTTGAACTAGTGTGGCAGATACAGGATTCATGAGTTAACTAGCTCCAAATGAATGAAGTATTGGTTGATCATGATAGATTGTATTCTGAAAATAAAAATGCATTTCAAAGCTTAGTACATTTAGCAATTGTTTCACCTAGTTTTCTGGAAAATAAGCAGAGATATTGACATGTACATATATATCTGTGTACATGTTGATATTTGAGCAAAAATATAATTATAATTCCTAGAACAGCTATAGGAATGGGATCCAAAAATAGTAAAGTAAGAAGAATTGTTTTGTATGTTAGGTTATAGGCAAACATTAAATATATATGTACAAAGATAGGTAGATATCAGATTTCAAACCATACTGGAAAAAGAAAAAAAAAAGAAAAACAAAAATTGTGTTTGAACCGACCAGCATAGTACTCGAACTCGTGACTTCTTGTGTATAAGTTAGGCGCGTTTCCATTACGCCTAGATGTTGCTTGTGTTCACTTAGGATCCACTTTCTTTTATACTGAATTTGATACTATCCAGACTTTAACACAATCATCTATATTGAAAGCTTGTTTACCACTGGTATTTACTTGTTCATTTCTTAATTATAATGACAGACTATAGTACATGTTTCCAGTGGATTTTATGGCCAAAAATCAGGATACAATAATTAATCTGAAATGCTAGAAATCTAAATCAAACAGAATGTTCTTGTACAAAAAAAATAAAGAATATACTCTGAATTTAAAAAGAAGAACACATACATCTTCATATGTATGTGTATGTTGTTAGATATATACTGATATATTTATATTGGTAAGTTATTTTGATCCTGGATATATTTTGTTTATTGGAAAAAGAAAATGACCTTGGAAAACATATTTGTAATGGATGATATATCTATATATCATCCCTAAGTAAAAAAAAAAAATCCTTATGAAATTAGGGTGGAAATAGGAGGGTCATTTCAACTAGGCCAAGAGCTACAAGATGAATCTAGAAGTTCAATCACTAAAATATCAGTTTAATCAGTTTACGTAAAGTGCACTTAAATGTTAAGAATGACCAAATACACTGTTGTAAAGAGTTCGATGCGATCTTATAATAAGAATTTCATTTGAATGGTTCGACCTTTTGAAAAGGAAAGCAAATGTACACGAGTGGATACAATTTAAGCACGGTTGGAATGAAGAGAGTGATTGGTCACCTCTGCTTGATAGGAATACATCGTAAATGAGAATTGTATAAAACATCAATAAATACTTAATATTGAATGAAAAATGTGAATTTTATTCTAAATAAATTTTTCTTATAGAATTTGTTTTCTTTGAGATTTATTTTTTTAAGTTTAAGATATTTGATTTGAAACTCTCGAGTGTAAACGATTTATAGTAAGTGAAATAAATAACCCATATTAAGTGGATGAAAGGAGCTTCGTATTTCTACGTTGTTATAGTAATGATAGAAATAGTGGTTGCATGCTATATAAGACTTATGAGTGGATGCACTAAGACATGAAAAATTGTTTTCGTGAATATACCAATATTACTTATGAAATAATAATTTTTTTTTCTGTATTGACTAAAAATAGATGTAATTTTATTTTGTTATGAATGTTGTGAGTATTTGTTACAAAATAAATCTATTATAATAACAGTATTTGTTTTATAACGTCAAGGACGCGTTAGCTATAGAAAATACAATAGTATTTGAAAATTTTACTATTATTTTGGAATTATGGAGTAAGCCGTTTTTTTAGAAATAATTCCTTAATCATATGACTATGAATTATATGGTACTGGTGAATTGTATCTCAAACCATTAAGGGAAAAATACCCATTCAGTGGGAGCGACAAAAGAGTTTGTGAACTTTTCGGACTAATACATATAAATGTATGCATCTCAATGTCTAATAATACCAAAACCGATCCATTTACTTTGTTGAATTCACAAATGAATTATCTTAGAAATGAACATATGTATGTATGATAAGTTCATTAAATATAAAACAGAAGTAAAAAACACAACATGCAAAGGAAATAAAAGAATTCGATTTGATCGAATAAGTGAGTATACATGAAAATGGTTCTAAAAGTACCTAAAACGAATAAGATTCAATCACAAAAGTCACTTCTCCCTATGATACATAATAATGTGTCATTAAGGAGTAAGCAGACTTTGTTAGACAAAATACGATTGATGATGAGTGGAGTTGAGTTAAGTTCTTTCTATAAGGACGTGTACTTAAGAGTAAGTACATAAGTTAAATTTAATTTCATCCGAAGCATAGTTTGCGATATCACATCAGATAAGAGTTGACAAGAAATCGCTACGTATCCTAGGTGAAGGAGTTAACCGATTGTTTGAGTCGAGAGGCTGCACGTAATGTCTGCTCATGAGGGACCTTGTGTAGATCGCCAAAAGAGCATAAGACTAACCAAGTTTGGTTGATTAATTTATGTTATGAACATAAGTTTCGTAAACTAAGAACTAAAACCGTTTCACACACATCTCTACTATTAATAAAGATAATTCAATGAATGGATTTCCACAGTGTTCTTTTAAAATTCTAAAAATACCCAATATCCATCAGCGGAATCTCACCATCGGTTGCAACCTCCATCAACACCCACTTTTCAACCACCGATCAACGGAATTCATTGTCAATTTGCTTGAAATAAAAGTGACTTGACCACCAAAACTTTTGCACTTATAGTACACATCCATCCATAAATTTTTTATTAAATAAAAAATTAATATAACTAGCTATTAGATGCATGAACGTGCGATTTACACTAGTATATATAAAGGCAATTCATAAAATGTTTCTGAATGTCTATTCTGTTGTACCAAGAAACAATTATTGTTTTAAAAAACACCAACTTCACAACGAAGGAACTTCTTATAGAAGTTATTGGTAGTAAAATGGATTTGGATATGATCCAAAGAAAAACTAATTACGTAAGATAAAATGAAATTAACAAAGCTAAAATAAACACGACTCATTATAATGTCTAATTAGAAAGCTCACACAGTAAAGAGAAATTATGAGTTTCATATCAATATCGAGAAAAGACTTTCATTAGTTGTTAATAGGCCATTAAGAGTATTGATTCTGCTATATGGCATAATGCACAAATCTGGAATGGATTCTAAATACATTATTAAAATGTGATTTTGATAGTTGTAGCCAAAAGGATATGATCGATCGGCCATAAAATGTGCCTTCGAGAAAAAATCCAAGTTGTTGGAACATAGCGAGCTACGTTGATAAGAATAACATCGTAAATCTCAAATGTTGAAGTAATGTAACATATTCATCATTCAACATGCTTGAATTAATTCGGATTTTACTCGCAACATTATCGCTCGGTATGAATTTGAAGTTTAGACATACACGTTGAAAAAAAAATTCTAAGTAATGATTTAGAATATGCTATTTTCACATAACAACAAAAAGCGTCTCAAAGTCAATGGGAGTGATATTGAGTTTGTGGGTTTTATTTAGGATTCAAGAACTTACACGAAAGTATCACCCGACTGACATCAGAATTGAGCAAATATTTAGAAATAGAAATCAAACAGTTTGATTTTCAATCAAAATGCGAAGAATGCGTGTGTCTATAAGATAGAATATTAATTGGTACTAAGATATTTCTAAACTATATGTAATAACATATTACTGATTGTTAACAATGTACTCTTGTTAAAATCAGTCTTAGTTTGGCTGTTTAACCCTTGACATTGGATATGAAATGACATCTTTTATAATTAGTATAAAAGAATGTTGGGAATGTCCCAAATGATGTAAATAGACATATATTAAAATGTTTAATGCGGAGCATATGAGATGAATTCCTTATGCATTGACAATAGGAATGATCATATATGCTATGTTTTCCACTATATCACATTTTGCTTATGTACTTCGTACATTGAGTGAATATCAAATCCGAATTAAGATAACTAAATGGTGATTAAGAGTGTTCTCATGTATTAAGAAATACTAGAGAATTCTTTATGGAAACAATTAGCTTCTTATGAAGGAACATTCTGACTCAAACTTCATAAGTGATATCGAGCATGGTATGTCAATCCTAAATTCGTATTCAACCTTAGTTAAGGAGCTTTAAGCTGAAAAAACAGGGGTGAATTCAAATGTTGAGAATCACATAACATTATTATGCGATAAAAATGACATGATATAGATCACAAAAGATTCTAGAGCTCACCAGAAGTTGAGAAATATACCCCAAAAAGTTCCACATGATAAAGGCAGTTTATCTGTGTCGGAGAGAGTTGATCGATAGAGTAGACAACATAGCATATCTGTTTACTAAATGTGTGAAGACCCATTTCTTCGACCTTCGGAAATCGACATTATTACATCCTCAGTATTCACGTGCCGCAAATCCAAGTGTCGGAGAGGCGGTTCTTTAAAGGTAAGAAAGAAAAATAGATAGGACAAAATCTTACACGAATGAAATAACATATATTATTTCAATATATAATCTTTACAGTGGAAATTTAAATACATTTATCAGAGTCTATCCTAAGCTTAGCTTGGAAAGTTATAGATGCATGTCCTCACAAATGCTGAAAAATACAAAACACAAATGTAGTGGGGATGGAAATAGGTAACTATCTACAGGAAACCTTCAGCTCCAAGCTCCATCCAATTACTCCAAGTCAAACCTAAACTACTTGGCTGCCCGAGAGAATTAGGGCACCCAAAGTTTAAGGGAAAAGGAAAATAAACTCCATGTCGGCCATGGGACTGGTGTGAGAAACTCAAAATACAGATACTGAAAACAAAGGGTATCTCATAAGACCACGCCGCATAAAAACACAGAATGAGTTTTTACCTTATGATAACCAAAATCTTTGCTACGCAAAATTTGAGGATATTATTTTTAATGACATTCTTTTTAAAAACATTTGCAAGTAAACTTATAAATCTTAGCCGGAATTGTTACCATTATTAAGTTTCAGATATGTTAGGCTCTACAAACAAGTCCGAAAGCACTTATTGAGGAATGAATTCCATACAAGGGCAAGGTAATGGACTACCATCCATACAATACATCTCTAGAGGGATGTACCAAGGATACACAAATAATTCTCCGCATCTGGCAAGACCGGTCTATCCCTTTTCGTCAGACATGACCTGGATAGAAACCGAATATATCATCGCCCCGGTCGTTACCGACCTATCTGAGACATCTCATTGCATACACCACATACTCGAAATATACAGGGTTACTTAGAAATGTGATTATCATACCCTAATGGTTGCGGACCACATAGCCTTACGACGTATCATGTTTTAGCCATTATCGGGTGATGAGACCTAAGGTAATGATTACCTTTCACATAGCACATTCCAATTTGAATGCCACATTGTCAATTCATAATCGCACAACTGATTTCTACAAACGTATAACTCCTGAGCTTGTATGACTCAGGAAAGGGCGTTAAGCTAAAACAAGTTGCCTTCTCCGTCACCAAACATGTGATACGTTTATAGAGATCTATAAATGTGATTAAAAATGCAACGTTAGACATTCGTCCATACAAGTTGTCCAGAAATAGAACAAACCGAAGGAACTCTCCTACCACATCATGTCGAAAATTACCTCTAGGATTAGTAGCGAGCATCCCTTGCATCAAAAATCAAATGAGGACACTACTGCCACATATATATGATATGGTACATTCCCTCGAGGATTAGTGACAAACAGCCCTTCATTCCATTTATCATCATTCCATGTCTTTACTTCGAATACGTAAATTGGTTCGAAGTGGTTTTCGATAAGAATCACTCAAACCGACCCTGGTTCCTTCGAACGAATCATCGATAAAAGATGTTTAGTAAACAGGGAATTATTCTTTGCTTGATTAATTTCTTTTTATCAAAATATCTTTTAGAGATATATATCTTTAAAAACATTCTTTTGGGTACATACAGAATCATTAAACCTCTTTTATCAAATCCTTTGGTTACCTTAAAACCTTTTTAAACTTTGGAGTAATTCCAAATCATTTTATCCTCTACTTAGGAGATTATCTCCAAATCATTTATTTAAATCTTAACTAAGATATCCAAATCAAAACTTTTAAAATGGGTCAAAAAATATTAAGACATCATTTACTATAAACCCAAATCAATTAATTTTAAGTAAAAGGATCCATAGGAATTAAAATAATTCCAAATCATTTATTTAAATTTTGACAAAAGATTTCTTATTTTCAAATTATAATTTTTTAATAGTTTGAAACCATATTATCTAAGATGGTAAATCCAAGTTAGTATTCGAGTAAAACAGATCCATAGAAATTATACTAATTTTACTCGACATTAATTTCCGTATTCAACCTTTACTATCCATCGAATAACGGCGAAATTACCTTTTAAATTCCCATGCATAGTAGGGGTTCCCTCGGAATTTAATACCAAGTATAAGAAGATTATCTCTATTTAATCCAAGTTGTTTAAATTTAGAAAATTAATTTTTTTATACTTGTCTCGTTTCTAACTTTTCAACCTTATTTGTTCCTCGCCCAGAAAAAAGGCCAGGTGAGCCAGGGCACTTGTTGCTCCTGAACATCTCCTTAGTTTAAGCAACTCATGTTCAGATCTCATGAATAGAAAAATCCAGCCTACTTATCGGCTTTTAAAGCTAAGATTAAATCACTTTATTTATAACAGCTTTTATTTAAATCATTTATTTAAACCTTTTGAATAAATTATAAAACCCGCAAATCATTATTAAAACACTTAATTTTTTTTTTAAAACATTTATAAAAGATTTGTAAAAGAATTGTCAAGTTTAAATCCATATTTCAAAAGTTATTAAAAAGTGCTGTAAATAGTGCTTTCAAAGCTTATTTGATTAAAACAACTTTTCAATCATTTAGAAATCCATTTTTATAACTCAAATCTCTTTTAAAACATTTTAAAAGATTTATATAATTTATTCCATATTTTAAAGAATTAAAATTTTCATTTATAAAGAATTTGTACTATGGTTTTTGAAGTGCCAAACCGTGATTATTTTGAAAACTTGATTTGCTCATATTTCAAAATCTATTAATTGAAATATCGATTTTCTTTCTTCATTTGAAAACTATTGTTATAAGAGCTTGGAAAATTCTTACCACAAAGAATTCCGACTCCGAATCTATCATTTAAATGAATTTAACTTTCTGCGATGCGAAATCGCGAACTACTGTTACACGACGCGTCTATTTTAACTCATTTTCTAATTTCTTTCAAACTTCATCGAAATGCTTTAAATGTTTATAAATATTTCTAAATCATTTTAAACCATTTTAAAGAGGTTTAACAATCTCATATACACCATTTTATTTATTAAGGGAAAGTGATTTCCTTTGTTATTTTCGACGTGTATTAAATACAATCAAACAACATATAATCAACATCCAAACTTGATAAACAGTCATCACAACCAAGCATAACAATATATATATATATCATCCAATATATCATATTATAAATAGAGTTTCTCACTTTCATTTTGTCTTGAACTAGTTTTGAATCGGCTATAGCTTCGCTACAATAGCTTTGAACTCTATGGAATTGAGCTCCTAAGCTTTGAATGAGCTCGGCCTAGCTAGGAAAGTCACTGCCTAAGCATGAGGAGGTGGAAGGGTTCGGCCAAGCATTGATATGGATGTGGTCGTGAGTATTAGAAGAGGAAAGTAGGTGATTTGTAGTAGGTTTTAGGTGTTTATATGTAACTCCCCTAATTTTTAATAACATTATTCATGAGATTTAATTAAATAAATTAAATATTATAATGTAAATGTTAAGTGATAAGGGGATTGAGATTTGGAAATAAACTTAGAGGTCGAGCTTACTAAATTAAATGAGCTTAAGAATGATTTACAGGCTTAAATTTCACAAAGGCATATTAGGAAATAGCTGTCCTATTACCATAACCCTTATAAATTCTCGTTCCTTATTCCATTCATGTTTATTTCTCATTTTCACAAAAATGTAAACCGCGAACATAAAGAGGAGCCGGCCATTGCTAGGATGAAAAGAGAAGAGAAATCAAAGTAAAGCCAAGGAGTAAAGCTAAGAGAAATTAATCTTCAACAAATCTCAAATTCCTTATCATATTCAAGGTGAATAATAATTTATACCATCTCTATTTTGTTTTATGATCATATGATTTCAGATTTAGGATTAAATTCGTTTTTATGATAATTTGGATGATGATATGCTTGAATTATAATTTGTTTGATTTAAACAAAATTGTTTAAATGGGGATTTATGCGGTTTTAGGGCAAAACCGATTGAAATTGATGTTTGAATGCCATGAAAAAATTATATGTTATGTAAAACATGATTTTGGAGTTGGGATTTAATTTTGATAATTTTCCAAGCTACGGAACGATTATTATAAATTTTCAAAGGAAAATATGGTTAATTGGGTTTAAATTTGTTTCCAGAAATTATAATGAGAGTTTGGGTCTGAAATTTAGATATATTAGATAACATGTTAAAAGTGAATTTCTGTGATTTTTTAGGATTTTTCCTAAGTGATTTGCTATAGAAATTAAATTATTTTAAGAAGAAGGACTTATTTGCATTATTGGTTTTGCTTAATGGAAGGGCTTATTTGTTAAAATTAACCTTGATTTTGATCTGAACTTATGCGGCAATTATTTTGGTAAAGAATTTGAAAAGTTGAGGCAACCAATCACATGTTTACATGTGGGCAGGTTAGTTAGATATAATTTGCTTTAATTGGTATTAATCAGCTTTTACTTAGAAAAGCAGGTTCCGCCTCTAATAAAAGTACCTTTCGACTCGTAGTTTCCACCTTCAATCAAGTTGAAACTCCATTAAGCCGAATACAATACACAAGGCATCAATGAAATTGGTGCATAGTAGTTTGGAAAAGGGGTGGAAGGCATGGTGTCGATGCCAATGCTTTCGATAGGGGTCGAAACCTTTGTTTTGTTTTCCAAAGAAAAGCGCCTGCCTTGTTTTATTAAAGTTTTCGAATGAGTCAAAACATATGCTTTTGAAAGGGGTTTTCTAATAGCTTTCGAAGGGGTTGCCATTCTATGTTTTAAAAGTATAGGCTTTCGAATGGGTTCCTTTATTTATAAAATGATGCTTTCTAAAGTAGTGGTTCCGACTAAGTCGAAACCCAGCCGCTGTTCTTTTGCCTTTCGAGTGTATTGAAGTCATTAATGCTTTCGAAGGGTTGTCTTTGTTTTAGACTTATACTAAGCCACTTCCTAAATGCTTTCGAAAGGGTCCAAGGGTTTCGAAGGCAATGACTTCGAAAGGGAGTTTCGATGCTATCCTTCAATGTTTTGCTTAAATGATTTGAAGCTTTCGAAAGGTTGGTGCTGACGCCATCAAGTTTTCCCCAATACTTTTATATGATAAAGAATGGTTTCGAAAGAGATACTTTCATTTATATTCACTTTGACCTAATGTTTTTTAAATGTAAACCCAATGGTTTCGAAAGAGGGACTTTCAATGATTTCGGAAGGGATACTTCCAATGGTTTCGAAGCTATGCTTCTAAGAGTTAATAAGCAATACTTTATTATATTCGAAAGGTTTCAAAAGAGAGGTTTTAAAGTATTTCGAAAGGTAGGGGCCTAATGTTTTAAAATGAAATTTATATGCTTTCGAAGGAGGTTATCCAGTGAGGTCGAAAGCAAAATTTTGAAGGTTTCGAAAGCCTTAGTTTTTCAAAAAAAATAACCCAAGCTCATTTTAAAGGAAAAACCCATGGCTAAGTAAAGGAGTTTTGAAAGGGTTTTAAGAAGAATCTTTCCTTGATAAAATATTAGGTTAAAGGGATTAACCATGTTTCATATGAAAATACATTCAAGGATATTAAACTCACATGAGTGGTATTGTTATGTTATTATGGTTGCTTCTTCAAATATATATATATATTCACATTGTAATGAACCCATAACAGTAATTTGGAAAAGGGCAGAATAACCAGCTAGGTTGACCCAGTAGTGAATATTAATTAAAGATATTGGCTGGGGCCAATAAGTTCACAGTAAGCCCATGAAAACTATGTATAGGAAAAAGATATTGGCAGGGGTCAATTGGTTCATGTCAGCCCATGAAAACTATTTATAAATGAAGATGTCAGGAAGACAGGTTCCTAGTTGCCCATGAAAACTATGATTTGATATTGGTAGGGGCAATAGGTTTGTAGTTAGCCCATGAAAACTATATCCAGATTACGATATTGACAGAACTCAATAGGTTCCTAGTCAACCCATGAAAACTATGATAAGAAGATATTGGAGTCACCAATAGGTTTAGGGAGAAACCATAAAACAGTAAAGATATTGGCAGGGGCCAATAGGTTCTTAGCGATCCCAATAAAACTATGAAAATGGACATGGAGTCCATAAACATTAAACATGTTATTAGTCAGCCCACGAAAACTATTAGGTTAATAGTAACCCTAGAAACTATAACTGAGATAGATAGTCAAAATGAATAGGGATGAGTAATCCAGAATTGATTTACTTGTTTTGCATATCATCATATTATTCTGAGATGTTTTAACCATTGTGGATGCAGGAGCACAATATATTGTTTTATAAAGGTTCTAGGATACTAGTGAGGGAAAAATCAATTCCGCTAAGCGGCATGGTGTCACTAGATATCCAAATGGTTTGAGATGGTAGATTATTATTCATAATAGGCTTTATGTCTGACTCGAAGTTTATGTTTCCCCTTAAACTCTCGGGTACTCAATTGATTTTGAGTAGTTTGAGAGTTGAGGTTTTCAAGTACTTCTTTAGACGAATAAGCTTATAGAGACGTGCATGAGGCATGATAGCTACTTAGAGTTCTCTTTTATTTTGATTCCACTGTGTGGTTGTTGTAAAAGCAAAGTTGTTAAATTGCCTATATATATACTCTGATCATCCAAGGGGGCATCTTCATATGTCGCTCTTGGCGCATGTTGACATATTTTCTCTGAACGTGGTTAACGATTGTGGGATTATATAATGAATTTGAAATGTTTTGAAATGGAATGTGAAACTTGTTTGATGTTTTAATTTTTTTCCATATTCATGTGTTTATGTGTATCAATGCATATAACATTACCGTATTTAGTCGCCGAGGGTTAATAACTATGGATGATTGCAGCATCCGTAGCTGTTAGTTTTGGGCCTACAAGTAGGGGATGTTACATTATACTAATACACACACACATTAATAACTTAATTTCTTTTTGTAATTATTTTCTCCATAATTTGCTAACATAGGAAGCTATTAAAATAGCTTGAAGGAGGAGGAAGAAGATGAAGAATAAGTGTTAGGAATTTATGAAGAAAGGGGTGGGTATTTATAGGAAAAATTTAGAAAAAAATATCTAAACACCTAATTACCTTTTTACCCTCAACCCACACCTCCATTACTTCATTCTACAGTAACACCCCCCTTTTGTCCTCTCTTCCAAGTTCTAGTCCATGTAACAGCCCTAGATTTCTACATATATTTAAATTTGACTTTATTTTTATTTTAAATTATTTTAAACTTGTTTTATTTCAAAATTTCATTTTTAAATATAAATGTTGATTATTATGTGAATTATAAGTTCAAACTGGTATAATTTGTAAATTTTCCTAAAAAGTGAATTTGTGGTCAACTGGTCAAACTTTGACTTTTAAACTTTAAATTTAAATATTTAAATTCTTAAATTTTATCTTTTATTATGAAAATATATTTAATAACATGAATACTGCTTTTCGTTTCGTTGGAAACGGATTTGAATTGCCAAAGTTATGTACATTTCAATTTTGAGTGCAATTTGATTTATTTAACAATTTTGTCTATTTTAAAGTATATAAATTACATTTTCTTTGTCTTATTCTCTTTTAATATGTGTTAATATGTTATTTTATGTATACTTTGTCTTTTAACATTTTTAAAGTGATGTTATAATTTTCCAAAGCTTATTGAATTTATTTTCTATTTTAAAGGCTAGTTTCTATTTTTCTGTTATTTTCTTCAATTAAATTATATTTAATTTAAAATTTATTTATTCATTTTTGTGAATGCATTTTTATTTTATGTTGTTGTCTTTGTTTAAAAATATTTTACAAGTCCATATGAATTTTCCAAAATTTATTCCATTTAATTTCAAATTTTCTAGACTAGTTTGCAATTTTGTGCTATTTTCTTATTTTAACTTTATAAAATTAATAAATATTTATTTATATTTTATGTTTTTGTTGCAATTTCGAAATTTTAACTGAAATTATAATTATTTTCAGCTATTTAAACTTATATAAATAAATTAAAGAAATTTGAAAAGGCTTTTGACTCTTGGTTTCCAATGGCTTTTTGTGTTCACACCTTTTCACATTTTAACGTTTCTTTTCACTCAAATGGCCATACCTCTTCATTCTTTCAGCTGCCACCTTCATTTCACTTTCACGTACATTCATTTTCTCATTCCTGAACAAAAATATTTCAGCCATTGCCTTTGAGAAAAGTTTGGGTAAAATTTCTTTTTCTTTTCTTTTGTTTTACTTTTATTCTTCTTTGATTTGAGTTTTGCACTTGCTCTTCACCTCTATAGGTTCGGCCATGCTCCTCTCCATGACCTGCCACCTCCACCACCACCTGAGAACACCACCATCATCACCACTTCTCTGACCAAACCTCAAGCCATGCCTCCTTGTGGATTGATCCATCACCAAAATCCAACAAACTCCATAAAACTTGCCTAGACCGAACACATCATCCACATCCACCACTTCCACCACCCATGGCCGCCACCTCCACCACCTCCACCACCTCCAGCACCACCTAAACTCTCGGCCACACCATCCCCTTAGCTGCTATAGTGAGGGCCGTGACCTATATTCCCTTGGCCGAGCCAAACTATGACCTTAAACCCTTGTATATTGCTTTGTTAGTGTAGTTCCACCACCACCCACCTTTGCACCACCTTCTAGCATGATAGGCCGACCCTTAGCAATCCAGACCTGAACCAAAAACATTGCTTTAGACCTGTAATACACTCATGGCCCAACTCAATGTGAGTTGGAGACAAGTACAAAACAATTCCGCTTCGATTTGTGCAGTCTATTATATCATTGTTTATCGTATTTGCATTTGAAACTTATGTATATTATTATTGTTTGTGTGACTTGTATTCAAGGGATTTGATACTTTGGCTCCTCCACTCTTATTTGAATCGTGTTATCCTGCTTGTTTGGATCTCATTCGTGCATTCGTCGTTGTGTCTCCAGCACAAAACAGTGAGTTATTCTCACCAGACAATATGTACATATATAACTAGTGAATTGACCCCTTTTGAATCTGTAAAATGCATTATCATGTTACACTTGCTATGTTATGATTTTATGATGTTCACCCATGCTTAAACACCTATTATATTATATGTTACTGTTATATTATGCTGTTCTATTATTTTTATCAGTTTATCACACTGCAAGTTCCCTTTAGATTAGAATCACTATGGGTTGAAATGATACATACCTGAACAGACTTTAGAATAGGAGAAAATCGTTATGGGCTGAAATGATAGGCCTAAATGATTTTCAATTATTTTCATTTACTTGGGATTGAGGGTTTGAAATGATTAAACCCGGGTATCTTTGTAAATTACAGGTTGAAATGATAAATTACCCGTATCACTTTACCTAGGCTAGAAAATGAAATACGGACCCGTTGTTAAAATATGTTTTTATAAATTTTTTTAAATATTTTAGAAATGTAATTATTATAATATTTTTGGTTTAAACTAAATATAAATGATTTTTGTAAAGCATTATTGATTTTCTGAAAATTTCTAAGTGAAGTAAATTAATGGTAAAATTAGAAAATTTGAAATGTAAGTTATTTTGGGAAATTTTAATTTGGTGATCATTGGAATTTAAATTAAATATGAAATGTGATAAATTCATGATAATTTGGATTAAAGTGAATTTAAATGATTTTTATATTATATTTATGATTTTGAATAAAGTTAAAATGTGAAATGAATGAATATTTAAGTTGAAATTTTGAAATATAACTAAAATTGGAAATTTGTGAATTTGGCTTAAAGGTGAATTTTAAGTTAAGTAAATAAAAATGGAATTAAGTTATATTTGAAAATTTAAACTTAAGTGTTAAGTTAATTTAATTTAATGAATTTATAATTTAATATTGGAATTTAATAAGTGAATTATTA
Source organism: Allium fistulosum (assembly GCA_030737815.1). Taxonomy (NCBI): domain Eukaryota; kingdom Viridiplantae; phylum Streptophyta; class Magnoliopsida; order Asparagales; family Amaryllidaceae; genus Allium; species Allium fistulosum. The sequence goes on along the minus strand of CM060908.1, from coordinate 403,377,354 downwards.
TTAAATTTTGATTTTAGAATGGAGGTTTAAATTTATAAAATCATGAATATAAGGGTATTTGAATGATTATTTTAAAAGTGAAATTATATAATTTTATAAGTTAAAAATGATTTATATAAAAATATAATTGTTTGTGAAATTATACTGAATATTTGAAGTTAATTAATTGCATTTCTGAAATGCTATTAATTCTAATGTAAATGATAATACAACATTTGTAAATGCTGTAGTTGATAATAATGAACCAAATGGCTAAATTTTATTAAAGGCTATTATAGCATTTTTGTAAATGTTATAATGGTTGAATTTAACTAAGTTTATTTGAAACTAATGTAACCCTATTACATCATTTTAAATGCTGTCTTCTGTTAAATTGAACTGTTTTAAATGTGACGTTCCGTATCATTTTCTAAATGCTGCGAAAGTTGAATTTTCATTGTTTTAATTAATTTAAGTGAAAAAAGGAACTTTGAAAGATTAAAATTTTGGAAATTTAATAATTTAATTATTAAATATAATAACTTCATTTTTATGTTTTAAAATGAAGTAATTTGTTTCGAAATATAAACTATTTTAAAATATGATATTTTGAAATGGATTTTTTTAATGATATTGAATTTTGAAATGATATTTGATTTCGAAGTATAAAATACCATTTTGAAATTTTAACCACGGGATGTATTTAATTTATGGTTTAATTGATCCTTAGAGGATGGGCGGTCCCAAGCATCCTTTGAGTTATTGTGCATTTCTACTACAGTTCATTTGAGTTGGTTTACATTATATAAGTATATATTGTCCTAACTCGAGTGTTTTGTGTTTTACTTTACGCTCGGGTCAGCCTGAGTATTTACAGTTTAGCTTTGGATTTCTTTTCTGGAGCTAGGAATCGCTGGAGATTCTACTTGTTTAGTTATCTGTTCCTTTCAGTTCAGTTGTTCTATTTCAGTTCTGGTATTCATAAACTTCTATTTATTTGAGATTTCTATTGTATATGTTTTCAAACAGATATTATGTATTATGTTTTGAGAGTTTGTTATAGTAGCTTCATGAACTACTATGGTTTTTATATTCCGCTGCGAGTTATTCTGATATGTTCTGTGTCTGTGATTTTGTGTATTTGATTTTATTTGCTCCAGCTTTTATTACAATCTGTTATTTTGAATTATTCAAGTCAGATATGTGTGGATTATTGTCGATTTGAATGGTCCAAAATAGTGGTCGTTACAGTTGGTATCAGAGCTTTGGTTTTTAGGCAAACCATAGCCTACGGAGCAAAAACTCATTATAGATAAGGTAGAAATACCCTAGAATGAGTGAAATCAATCTCAAAATCATTCCTTTGTGAGAGAACGTATTTTCGAAGTATAAAATGATTTTCAAGGATTTTTAAAGATTATTTTGATATAAAATTTTCTTGTTTTGAAAGAAAATTTACTGGACTTTATCCCTTTCGTATCCACCTTGTTAGTAATTTCTTTGATTAGGATTTCCTGAAAATTCTGAACTTCTATCTTAGTCAGGATTTCTTCGATTAGGATTCCTTTGAATTTTGGAACGCTCCCACTTGTTCTGAAATCCATTCATGTCTCCCCTAATAGTATTCTTTTGATTTTTGGAGCATTCCATAACTCCACTTTGAATGACCTTTATAGTGTGGCGATTCCGCCAATCTTTGAATGATTTGTAAAGGGGTGAAACTCCCTTATAATTGGCATTGATTCACCGGAGATTTCTGTATCCTCGGTTTACGATGTTTTATATCTTTTTCTATATTTAGATTCTATCTCTGGCGATCGAAGGTTGATTTGCCTTAGATTTTCGCATCGATTATATTCCTGAAGTCACGGTTGACCGGTTAAGGTTGCCCGCGATTCATATAGGCTTGTTCATCTTCTATTTGGTAATTTAATTATCTCATCTTCGTTCGAGCTTATCTTCGAATTAGAATTCTATTTAATTAGAGTTCCTCTAATTTGAATCTCTGTTTGTTTTGAAATCCATCCTTGAATCATTCCTTGGAAAATTTGTGATTGATTGTCTTTTGAAAACTGTGTATTCATCGAAGTTATTATTTTGATAAGGATGACCATATTTTATATATAAAGGTGAAATGTTTTCTATAAGGATCTATATACCTTTTAATTGATAATTTAAAGTTTTGAATGGATTTGAAATTTTGAAATTTATATAAGAAATGGTTTTATATAAAATAATTTATAACTGAAGGTTTTGAATCTAAATTTGAGTGATTGGACTCCGGCATTTTTGAAACTGGTTTTAATATTTGAAATAAAAGTTATACGATTTGAAAGTATTTTCTGAATAAGAAATGTTTCAAATGATTTTAATGAGTTTAAAATGATTTCGAAGAAATTTCAAAAGAAGTTTTCGAGAAAATGGAAGTCCAGAACCCACTTATGTCGTTGGAAAACAATTTCGGTGATGAATGCATGCATCATCGACATTGATTTTCGAGTTTCTGAGTGGGGGAGAGGCCACTTCGGTAGCTTTGCTATGCGATTGATTTGTGAAACCAATTTTGATTTCAAATTCCGAAGTGTGATGTGATATTTGAAAGATATATGTATATATATTTGAACAATTTGAATTGAGCCGGTGTTCAGTCCTTGAGTTTTGGATTTGATTTGATATAACCCTATCTTTTGGAATTGATTTACTGATTTGTTGGTGATTTCCAACTCTTGGATTGAAATATGATTTCTTCAACTATTTTGAAGGTTCGAGCACTTCCAAATCAAGGTTAACTTTTCAAAGCTAAGTAATTTTGAAAAGTATAAAGTATATAAGTTTGGTATGTATGTTTAAAGTGTGTAGTAATATGATTTAAATAAGTTGAAACTGTTTTGTTAAGTAAATGAATAAGGCTATTTTGAATTTTTTCTAATATGAAATTTAGATTTGAAATGTTTTGAGAAGAATTTAGTCTTCAAAATATTTTGAATAAAATTTAGTTTAAATGTTTAACTTAGTAACATCTTTATGAAACTATATATTTAAAAGGTTGGAATAGATACATAAGTTGTACGTATGCTATTTTATTCGCATAATTAAATTGATCCAAGTTTGAGTACACAAGTTCGAGGGGAATTACACCATTTCGTGTTAGGATTTTTCATTTGATTCTTGATGGCAAATATTTGATGTGGATTTTGGGCTTGATTCTAGAAATCTCTATCATAGTACATGGCTATGCAAGGAGACTGATGGTTTCTAGTCGAGAACTGTAACGACCCTAGATTTTAATTTATTTAAATTAATAATTAAATGACTTTTTGAATAAAGATTGTTTATTTAATCGATAGAGTGAAGCGAGTTTCCCCGATTCAAGTGGAATCTATATTAAGTTATAAGGATTTGAAAATATGTATATTTGTGAATAGATATGTATTTGAGCTTAGATGAGTAAATTTAAAATAATATACATATTTGATTTGAATTTAAATCGCAAATAAATGGTTTAGTAATAAATAAATAATAATAATTTGAACTTATAAATTAAATACAACATAATAGATATAAAGTAATAAATAGATAAAAATTTAACAACATATTAGGATAGAAGCTTATTTATATTGTAAAGCAACAAGGAAAAAATAAAGTAAAATAAAATAAATATACATTCAAGTATAAAACTAAGTAAAACAAATGTATGCATACAAACAAATACACATATAAACAAGAAAAAGAAAACAAAGTGTATACAAATAAAAAGTTTACATATAAAATAAAGTACAAAGCATAAAACAAACAAAACAAAAACTTAATCTTCAAGTAACAAAAGTATGAAACAAAATCTTCTCAATATATTCTCAGCCGAAACAAAAAGTAAGAAAAATAACAAAACAAAGTATAAAAACAAAACAAAATATAAAAAAAATACATATACAAATCATTCCCTCCCACCAAAACATAGCTGCAGCCACCACAAAGTGAGCTTTGTCAAAGATAAAGTATGAACAAACAAATTAAAATATATATATACTTTGTACAAGTCATTAATGCTACTACCTCTAGCATACAAGAGAAGGTATCAGCCGAGCAAAACAAGTAAACATATGAAACATAAAGTACAAAGAAACAATACCCTGTACCATGCCTTATACCCTGTATACATCCCTTATGCATCAGCCATGCTTAGTATAGTACAAAGAAAATATGATACCCTGTAAACTATCTTCCATTTATCAATCCCCACTTCAGTATTCGTTCCATTCTAAACTGGAAAAAGAAAAAAAAAAGAAACTAAAGTAAATATCACCCAAAGCTACAACTTGAACAACATCATTTTCTTCAATCTGGAATTGTTACTGCATGCAAAATCTAAACAACAAAGCAACTCGAGTTTTATCAAAATAAAGAAGATTGGCAATTCAGTTTCAAGTTTTCAAAACAGTTTTCAAAGTTAAGGCTTCAGCTTATATCTTCTCAAGCCTGAGTCAATTCAAGTGCTTTGTTCTTTCTTTTAACCACGGTGAGCAAACTTACTTATCTTTGTTTTTATGTTTGTGATTGATGATGTTATGGAATGTTGCCTAGCTGTTGGATACACCTGTATACTGAATACATATATATAGGTGAGCTAAATCATGTGTATACGTACAGGCATATATGTTGTTCTTATGGTTACAGACGTGAAAATTTATTTCAAGAATTCACATCTCACAATCTATACGAATTTGAGTTATGATTATTAAACAAAAGATGATTTAAATAGGACAATATCCATGTTAAAAACAAATCCAAGCTTTTATATAGTGAATTCACTTCAAGAATGAGGAAAACAGTGAAATTTTAAACTTTATCGAAAATCTCGATTTGAATAATTCGTTGTCTCAAGTATATAAATTGATTGTTACCAAAATTTATGAATTTTAAAATTATAATCATGATTTTTAAGCTTGAATTTCAAGTGAAATTGCAAGTTGAACAAAAAACGTAGATTAAGTAATTTCTGATGAACGAGGAGATAATAAGCTTCGATACTTACGTCGAAGGTAACTCGAGTGTTGTAGATTATTGGAAAAATAATCAACGAATTTATTATAAACCAGGATGATCATACGAGATTAATTTAGGGTTCTAGTCGTGTTTTAGTTAGGATCGGATTTTGAATTGCTGTTGACTCGTCATCGCACCATAGTCGTTCGCACCAGCGGCGATTGGACCGGGGAAGGTAGGCGAAGCTTTGACCGAAGTGGCGGCGTTGTTGGTGGCTTGTGGCGGTCAAGCGAAGCAGTTTTCTGATGATCGAATGTTATTCCAGTATGGGATAAATGGCGAATTTTTGAGTTTGCCGTCGTTACTAATTCCTAGGTTGTTTGAAGGCTTGAACAGATAATCGGCAATATGTTGAAGGTGGATGGGTCGGTCATAGTTCATCTGAGCTCGTGTGCACGTGCACGCGTGATAGTTTGTGCATGGGGTGTGATTTGGGAAGAAGAAGTTACTGAGTATTTTGGGTTAGTTGGGTGAGAACAGGGTTTTCGCATGTGTGACTCGAGTGGTTACTCGAAGACGATAGGGGTTGGTCTCGGAGCAGAAAAAGGGGCGTCTCGGGTAGAAATGTTGTACAGGTTTTAACAAAACCTGTTCCTGTTTTTATTTTGAATTTAAAACTGAATTTTAAAGTTCAAAAGCAAAAGTTTAACTATGTTAAAAGTTAAAGTTCACATAACTGAAGTTTAGTTTGAACACTTAAGTTTGAAATAAAATACAGTTTTTTTTTTAAATTTAAATTGTTTAACAATCTTAAATGTTTAAATGATTTGAATTTTTATGAAGATTTAAAATGTAAGTGAAGTTTTAAATCAAAGGCTTAAATCTGATTCAACTCTAAATCTGAATCTTAGTCTCGAAATAAAAGAAAGTTTTTAAGTTTAAAATGTTTTAAACATATATTTTTAAATGTTTATAAAACCTAACAATGAAACTAAGAAGTAAATAAGAAATGTTTTTAATATTAACTTAAAAGTGAAGTTAATTCACATTGTTAATAATGATTAATTACAAAGTTTATTAATTAAAGATTAAATGGTAATTAATGATTTATAACTACTTAATAATTTAAGAATAATGAATTAAGGGTTAATTAATTATTGATTTTAAGGATAGTTAAATAATTAAAGTTAATCGAGTAAGTAAAGGATTATTTAATTAAAGGATAATTAACCAAGGTGATTGATTTATGAGATTAATTAAAATTAATAAATGAAGGTGATTCAGGAAAGATAATTAATTGAGAATAAATAAATTAATGTAATTAATTGAAGGATAATTAAAGGTTAATTATTTAATGATTAAGGGTTAATTGATTTATTAATTAAGGTTGATTAATTAATAATTAAAGGTTAATTAATTAAAATGAAATTGTAATTAGAAAATGTTAATTAACCAGGATTAGTGACTAATCTGATCTAATTAAATCAGATAAATAAATTGACCTTACTTATGGATGTTTGGATTTCGTTGAATGACTTGATTGTTGATATCCCTGATATATGATGCTTTGTGATACATCCTGATTTATGTTGTGACCTGTAATTTACTTATCTGTGATATATATCTGTGATCTATATAATAGGCGTTATAGTTTATATCGCTTATCAACTATATTATGTATTCTGATCTGTGATGATTGTATGATGTGCACTATTGTGTGTGAAACCCCTGGACTACACTATACACACACAAATATGGATTTCACGTGGAAATCGGTTAAGTCACAGATAATTTAAATTTGATGTTTTGAAATTGAAATTTTAATTTCAATTGATTTTGAAATTAGAAATTTCGGTTTAAATGTGAAAAGCTTTTGAAATAGAATTTCAAAGATAAAAGTTATTTTGAATAACTTAATCGAGTTTTGAAAATTTAAATAATCTGATTTAAATTTGAATTCAAGTTTGAAATTTAATTCTATGATTTGAAACTAGGGATTGAAGATGCTGTATAAGTTATATATATAGGTTGAACCATTTTAAAGATATTGATTTGGGGATTTGAATTTAAATTCAAAGGTTTTCACTCGTGGAAATAAAATTGGATTTTTCTGAAAAGAAAATTATTTGCTTTCAAATAAGAAGTGAACGTCCAAATTGTGTTAAAAGGAATTTTAAGATTTAAATGAAAATGATTTCCAAGTTATGGAAACGATTTGAAAGCTATAAGTTAAATCTTTAATTTAAAGATTTTAAATGAGTTTAACCATTTGAAATGGAAATGTTTTAAAAACTATAAGTTAAATCTTGACTTAAAGATTTAACGAGTTAATCCAAGTAAAATGGAAATTGTTTTGAAATATATGAATGAATCTTTGTGAATGGGGTTAACTTTGTGAATCGAATCTTTTTGTTTAAAAGATTGGAAATGGTAATTTGTTTAACCATTTAAAATAAAGGTTTTGGGTAATAAGTTGTGACTTAATTGAAATCCCATATCCATATGATTTTTAATTGCGCTCACTATTCGGGTTAGCCGGGAAAGGACCTTTGGGTTATATAACCCATTCCGAATAATGATACGACATATATGGATGGCATTTGATGACCGGTGTTGAAGACCGGATATTTTTGAAAATGGAAGGATTACCGTCGAGTTACTCTACATCGGCTGATCTCTGGTATAGAGGTTTTATCACCCTTAGTGATGGGAAGTCCGGACGTGATTGAAAATTATCCGGAATTGCAAGGGCTTCGTGAGAAGTGCCTTCGGTTCTGTTCGAACCCGGAACAGACTTGTATGGATTGTATGTCTGACATTACACTTTGAGATATAAAGCCGATTTCTTTCAAATACATATCTGTTGGTGGCGGAGAATTTATTCTCTTAGCTTAACACCCTTCTCTGAGACGTACGAGCTCAGAGGTTGTGTAGTTGAAATTTATCAGCGATATATCCCAATTTGGTAATGTGGCATGCTGAGTGTTGCTGTGTGATGATCAGTGTTTGATCATTTGTGATATGATCATTTGTTTGATCATTTATCTTTGTGATCATAGGTTGATCATCTGTTGACCCAAAGCGTGGCTTTTTGAAAAAGCGTAGCTTTGTGGACGAGACTTCGTCGAGCCTCACAACCCGGTAATGGTCGAAACAGGAATTGTGCGGCAAGGTTTTCAGGGGTAGCTCCCCTAGGGTATGACCATTCCTTCTGGAAAAGGGTAGTATCATGGTATGGAGCCCAGATACTTACTCATGTGGACACACTTTATTTATGACGTGTGATGTTGGATTAGAGGTACCTCGGTTAAAGGTCCCAAAGGACCGGGGGTGGCATATCTGAGGTTTCTTTTATCCCTTGGGAAAAGGGGTTGCCGGTCTTGTTTGGCAGAGAACAGTTGGTTCTCGGAGCGTCCCGCCAGAGGCGTTTCTTTCGTGGAATAGGAAGTTCCTTAGCCTGACCATTTGTTGGAAATCCAAACAAAACAATACGAGCCCTGTACGGTTTTAGTTGTATTACCTGCCATGGAATGTGGTGGTAACCAGCTATTGAACATGGTAGCTATAGTAGGCATAAGTGCGAAATGTCTATGCTGGCTAAGATTTATATTCTACTTTCGAAATGTTTTCTACACTATGCACTAATAATAATATCAAAAATGATTTGATTTTTGCGTAGTAAGCATCTTTGACTATCATAAGAAGAAATCTCCTCCAATTCTGCGTTTGCATTGTGTGTGTGGCGGGAGGTCTTATGGTAGTTTCATTTTCCAAAAGCATTTCGAATTGACTTTAAATTCTCTTGCTATTTGTTTTAAAGATAAACTGTTTTGTTGCTCACACCAGTCCTATGACTGATCCGGAGTTTATTGTTCCTTTCCTAAACTCTGGGTGCTCATAATTTCCTACACGAGCAGTCTGGAGTTGGGGTTTTCAGATATTCAGGTTTAGTAGATTTTCTGGAGTTGGTTCAGTCTTTGGATCAGACTGCACTTGCTTATTTTGGCGTATCATTATTGGGAGTTCGAGCTATTTCTGGATTAGTGTTTTGAAGATGGAGATTATCCGCTGCCGATGTTATCATTTTCTTTTCCGCTGCTATTTGTTATATCATATCTCTGATGTATATTGATATTCATTGTATCATTCTGTTGTATCAGATATTGTATATCAATGTATTATTCATTTATTCCGCTGTGTTATTTACTTAATGTTGTTATAAGCTCCGGCGACTCGGATTTGAACGCTCGAATCTACGACATTCGAGTACGATGTAAAGTATGGATGTCGATTTTCGAACGCGAAAATCTGGGACATTGCATTTGGTATCAGAGCTAAGGTTGAACTTTAGCTCAGGAGTGTAACACATTAAGTAGCTCATTAGAGATAGAGTGAAGTAAACTCTAGGATGAGTAATCTCTCAGATATCCGTCTGAACGTCTCAGTAAATTCTCTTGCTATCCACTGATAGTGAGTATGAGTGCAAGAAGAAGACGAGATAGGGGACAAGGGAAGTACGACTATAAATGGTCAATACCCTGCGACAGTGGAAACAATCTTTCTCTATCAATTTTCTTTGATTCGTTTCCAAATTCTATCGATTTCTTCGTATCAGCTACAAGAAGAAGTTTCGATGTGATGATGGCTCTACGAATCGTTGTAGAAATTTTTACCTCGTATCTTAAATCGGTTTCTTATCAGCTTTTTGGATTTAAACCTTAATGAATTTGAAATTGGAATTTTAAATTGAATTAAATTGACTAATAAAATATGAGGGTAAATTGAATTGAATCAATTAAAACGATATCGTTTAAAACCGAATTTGAAATTTTATTTGAAATTTCTTTTGAATACCGAAGTCCGAAGAGGGACAAATTGGTATGTATTCTGAGATATTCCGACTTGAGTTTGGAATCCATATCTTTTGTTTGAGGAATTATAGGAGATCACCTCTGTCTATCTCTGTGTTATTTTCGTACCTGCGAATTTCGAGGACGAAATTCTTTTAAGGGGGGAAGTTTGTAACGACCCTAGATTTTAATTTATTTAAATTAATAATTAAATGACTTTTTGAATAAAGATTGTTTATTTAATCGATAGAGTGAAGCGAGTTTCCCCGATTCAAGTGGAATCTATATTAAGTTCTAAGGATTTGAAAATATGTATATTTGTGAATAGATATGTATTTGAGCTTAGATGAGTAAATTTAAAATAATATACATATTTGATTTGAATTTAAATCGCAAATAAATGGTTTAGTAATAAATAAATAATAATAATTTGAACTTATAAATTAAATACAACATAATAGATATAAAGTAATAAATAGATAAAAATTTAACAACATATTAGGATAGAAGCTTATTTATATTGTAAAGCAACAAGGAAAAAATAAAGTAAAATAAAATAAATATACATTCAAGTATAAAACTAAGTAAAACAAATGTATGCATACAAACAAATACACATATAAACAAGAAAAAGAAAACAAAGTGTATACAAATAAAAAGTTTACATATAAAATAAAGTACAAAGCATAAAACAAACAAAACAAAAACTTAATCTTCAAGTAACAAAAGTATGAAACAAAATCTTCTCAATATATTCTCAGCCGAAACAAAAAGTAAGAAAAATAACAAAACAAAGTATAAAAACAAAACAAAATATAAAAAAAATACATATACAAATCATTCCCTCCCACCAAAACATAGCTGCAGCCACCACAAAGTGAGCTTTGTCAAAGATAAAGTATGAACAAACAAATTAAAATATATATATACTTTGTACAAGTCATTAATGCTACTACCTCTAGCATACAAGAGAAGGTATCAGCCGAGCAAAACAAGTAAACATATGAAACATAAAGTACAAAGAAACAATACCCTGTACCATGCCTTATACCCTGTATACATCCCTTATGCATCAGCCATGCTTAGTATAGTACAAAGAAAATATGATACCCTGTAAACTATCTTCCATTTATCAATCCCCACTTCAGTATTCGTTCCATTCTAAACTGGAAAAAGAAAAAAAAAAGAAACTAAAGTAAATATCACCCAAAGCTACAACTTGAACAACATCATTTTCTTCAATCTGGAATTGTTACTGCATGCAAAATCTAAACAACAAAGCAACTCGAGTTTTATCAAAATAAAGAAGATTGGCAATTCAGTTTCAAGTTTTCAAAACAGTTTTCAAAGTTAAGGCTTCAGCTTATATCTTCTCAAGCCTGAGTCAATTCAAGTGCTTTGTTCTTTCTTTTAACCACGGTGAGCAAACTTACTTATCTTTGTTTTTATGTTTGTGATTGATGATGTTATGGAATGTTGCCTAGCTGTTGGATACACCTGTATACTGAATACATATATATAGGTGAGCTAAATCATGTGTATACGTACAGGCATATATGTTGTTCTTATGGTTACAGACGTGAAAATTTATTTCAAGAATTCACATCTCACAATCTATACGAATTTGAGTTATGATTATTAAACAAAAGATGATTTAAATAGGACAATATCCATGTTAAAAACAAATCCAAGCTTTTATATAGTGAATTCACTTCAAGAATGAGGAAAACAGTGAAATTTTAAACTTTATCGAAAATCTCGATTTGAATAATTCGTTGTCTCAAGTATATAAATTGATTGTTACCAAAATTTATGAATTTTAAAATTATAATCATGATTTTTAAGCTTGAATTTCAAGTGAAATTGCAAGTTGAACAAAAAACGTAGATTAAGTAATTTCTGATGAACGAGGAGATAATAAGCTTCGATACTTACGTCGAAGGTAACTCGAGTGTTGTAGATTATTGGAAAAATAATCAACGAATTTATTATAAACCAGGATGATCATACGAGATTAATTTAGGGTTCTAGTCGTGTTTTAGTTAGGATCGGATTTTGAATTGCTGTTGACTCGTCATCGCACCGTAGTCGTTCGCACCAGCGGCGATTGGACCGGGGAAGGTAGGCGAAGCTTTGACCGAAGTGGCGGCGTTGTTGGTGGCTTGTGGCGGTCAAGCGAAGCAGTTTTCTGATGATCGAATGTTATTCCAGTATGGGATAAATGGCGAATTTTTGAGTTCGCCGTCGTTACTAATTCCTGGGTTGTTTGAAGGCTTGAACAGATAATCGGCAATATGTTGAAGGTGGATGGGTCGGTCATAGTTCATCTGAGCTCGTGTGCACGTGCACGCGTGATAGTTTGTGCCTGGGGTGTGATTTGGGAAGAAGAAGTTACTGAGTATTTTGGGTTAGTTGGGTGAGAACAGGGTTTTCGCATGTGTGACTCGAGTGGTTACTCGAAGACGATAGGGGTTGGTCTCGGAGCAGAAAAAGGGGCGTCTCGGGTAGAAATGTTGTACAGGTTTTAACAAAACCTGTTCCTGTTTTTATTTTGAATTTAAAACTGAATTTTAAAGTTCAAAAGCAAAAGTTTAACTATGTTAAAAGTTAAAGTTCACATAACTGAAGTTTAGTTTGAACACTTAAGTTTGAAATAAAATACAGTTTTTTTTTAAATTTAAATTGTTTAACAATCTTAAATGTTTAAATGATTTGAATTTTTATGAAGATTTAAAATGTAAGTGAAGTTTTAAATCAAAGGCTTAAATCTGATTCAACTCTAAATCTGAATCTTAGTCTCGAAATAAAAGAAAGTTTTTAAGTTTAAAATGTTTTAAACATATATTTTTAAATGTTTATAAAACCTAACAATGAAACTAAGAAGTAAATAAGAAATGTTTTTAATATTAACTTAAAAGTGAAGTTAATTCACATTGTTAATAATGATTAATTACAAAGTTTATTAATTAAAGATTAAATGGTAATTAATGATTTATAACTACTTAATAATTTAAGAATAATGAATTAAGGGTTAATTAATTATTGATTTTAAGGATAGTTAAATAATTAAAGTTAATCGAGTAAGTAAAGGATTATTTAATTAAAGGATAATTAACCAAGGTGATTGATTTATGAGATTAATTAAAATTAATAAATGAAGGTGATTCAGGAAAGATAATTAATTGAGAATAAATAAATTAATGTAATTAATTGAAGGATAATTAAAGGTTAATTATTTAATGATTAAGGGTTAATTGATTTATTAATTAAGGTTGATTAATTAATAATTAAAGGTTAATTAATTAAAATGAAATTGTAATTAGAAAATGTTAATTAACCAGGATTAGTGACTAATCTGATCTAATTAAATCAGATAAATAAATTGACCTTACTTATGGATGTTTGGATTTCGTTGAATGACTTGATTGTTGATATCCCTGATATATGATGCTTTGTGATACATCCTGATTTATGTTGTGACCTGTAATTTACTTATCTGTGATATATATCTGTGATCTATATGATAGGCGTTATAGTTTATATCGCTTATCAACTATATTATATATTCTGATCTGTGATGATTGTATAATGTGCACTATTGTGTGTGAAACCCCTGAACTACACCATACACACACAAATATGGATTTCACGTGGAAATCGGTTAAGTCACAGATAATTTAAATTTGATGTTTTGAAATTGAAATTTTAATTTCAATTGATTTTGAAATTAGAAATTTCGGTTTAAATGTGAAAAGCTTTTGAAATAGAATTTCAAAGATAAAAGTTATTTTGAATAACTTAATCGAGTTTTGAAAATTTAAATAATCTGATTTAAATTTGAATTCAAGTTTGAAATTTAATTCTATGATTTGAAACTAGGGATTGAAGATGCTGTATAAGTTATATATATAGGTTGAACCATTTTAAAGATATTGATTTGGGGATTTGAATTTAAATTCAAAGGTTTTCACTCGTGGAAATAAAATTGGATTTTTCTGAAAAGAAAATTATTTGCTTTCAAATAAGAAGTGAACTTCCAAATTGTGTTAAAAGGAATTTTAAGATTTAAATGAAAATGATTTCCAAGTTATGGAAATGATTTGAAAGCTATAAGTTAAATCTTTAATTTAAAGATTTTAAATGAGTTTAACCATTTGAAATGGAAATGTTTTAAAAACTATAAGTTAAATCTTGACTTAAAGATTTAACGAGTTAATCCAAGTAAAATGGAAATTGTTTTGAAATATATGAATGAATCTTTGTGAATGGGGTTAACTTTGTGAATCGAATCTTTTTGTTTAAAAGATTGGAAATGGTAATTTGTTTAACCATTTAAAATAAAGGTTTTGGGTAATAAGTTGTGACTTAATTGAAATCCCATATCCATATGATTTTTAATTGCGCTCACTATTCGGGTTAGCCGGGAAAGGACCTTTGGGTCGTATAACCCATTCCGAATAACGATACGACGTATATGGATGGCATTTGATGACCGGTGTTGAAGACCGGATATTTTTGAAAACGGAAGGATTACCGTCGAGTTACTCTACATCGGCTGATCTTCGGTATAGAGGTTTTATCACCCTTAGTGACGGGAAGTCCGGACGTGATTGAAAATTATCCGGAATTGCAAGGGCTTCGTGAGAAGTGCCTTCGGTTCTGTTCGAACCCGGAACAGACTTGTATGGATTGTATGTCTGACATTACACTTTGAGATATAAAGCCGATTTCTTTCAAATACATATCTGTTGGTGGCGGAGAATTTATTCTCTTAGCTTAACACCCTTCTCTGAGACGTACGAGCTCAGAGGTTATGTAGTTGAAATTTATCAGCGATATATCCCAATTTGGTAATGTGGCATGCTGAGTGTTGCTGTGTGATGATCAGTGTTTGATCATTTGTGATATGATCATTTGTTTGATCATTTATCTTTGTGATCATAGGTTGATCATCTGTTGACCCAAAGCGTGGCTTTTTGAAAAAGCGTAGCTTTGTGGACGAGACTTCGTCGAGCCTCACAACCCGGTAATGGTCGAAACAGGAATTGTGCGGCAAGGTTTTCAGGGGTAGCTCCCCTAGGGTATGACCATTCCTTCTGGAAAAGGGTAGTATCATGGTATGGAGCCCAGATACTTACTCATGTGGACACACTTTATTTATGACGTGTGATGTTGGATTAGAGGTACCCCGGTTAAAGGTCCCAAAGGACCGGGGGTGGCATATCTGAGGTTTCTTTTATCCCTTGGGAAAAGGGGTTGCCGGCCTTGTTTGGCAGAGAACAGTTGGTTCTCGGAGCGTCCCGCCAGAGGCGTTTCTTTCGTGGAATAGGAAGTTCCTTAGCCTGACCATTTGTTGGAAATCCAAACAAAACAATACGAGCCCTGTATGGTTTTAGTTGTATTACCTGCCATGGAATGTGGTGGTAACCAGCTATTGAACATGGTAGCTATAGTAGGCATAAGTGCGAAATGTCTATGCTGGCTAAGATTTATATTCTACTTTCGAAATGTTTTCTACACTATGCACTAATAATAATATCAAAAATGATTTGATTTTTGCGTAGTAAGCATCTTTGACTATCATAAGAAGAAATCTCCTCCAATTCTGCGTTTGCATTGTGTGTGTGGCGGGAGGTCTTATGGTAGTTTCATTTTCCAAAAGCATTTCGAATTGACTTTAAATTCTCTTGCTATTTGTTTTAAAGATAAACTGTTTTGTTGCTCACACCAGTCCCATGACTGATCCGGAGTTTATTGTTCCTTTCCTAAACTCTGGGTGCTCATAATTTCCTACACGAGCAGTCTAGAGTTGGGGTTTTCAGATATTCAGGTTTAGTAGATTTTCTGGAGTTGGTTCAGTCTTTGGATCAGACTGCACTTGCTTATTTTGGCGTATCATTATTGGGAGTTCGAGCTATTTCTGGATTAGTGTTTTGAAGATGGAGATTATCCGCTGCCGATGTTATCGTTTTCTTTTCCGCTGCTATTTGTTATATCATATCTCTGATGTATATTGATATTCATTGTATCATTCTGTTGTATCAGATATTGTATATCAATGTATTATTCATTTATTCCGCTGTGTTATTTACTTAATGTTGTTATAAGCTCCGGCGACTCGGATTTGAACGCTCGAATCTACGACATTCGAGTACGATGTAAAGTATGGATGTCGATTTTCGAACGTGAAAATCTGGGACGTTACAAGAACCCATATCGAAATCTGCATTAGGGAAGTCGAATGGACAATACTAGTTCGAAAGTGAACTTGTGTAATCGAGCGAGCGATCGAATGTGATTTTGCGAAATGATGACATATATACATATTATATTCTAATATCACTGATATTCTTAACGCTGAAATTGGAAGTTGTTGGGTTGGATATCTTTGTAATTTGATTGGAATTTTTTTTATATGAAAACTACTATCAAATTTAAAACCATTTTTCAAAACTATTTTTTCTTTTATTCTTCTTAAACTAACTATTTTATTCTATTTTCATACAAACTATTTTATATACAAAACTATTCTTAATTAAAAATCTTTTAGTAAGCAAAAATGTTCAATCCCATATGGCTTTTCATGCAACGAAATTTATTTTTGAAAATTTTGATCCTTATATAAGATAAACTTTATGTAAGTATAAGATGATTTTGAAAACCATTGATTTTGATAAATGAATAATTGAAGCTTATATTAGTTTGAAAGGATATTTGGTTCACCTGTAATTTGAGTTTATTTAAAAATAATGGATTTATGAAATAAATATTTCAACACTAAGTAATAATGAAGTAAAATTTGAGATATATGAAATAAAAAAAATTTAGTTTTGAAATATGGTATATTTAAGCCTTGAAACATATTTGAAACTTAATAGTTTATTTTGTAAATCAAATCTATATTTGAAATTTGATAGTATTTGAAATGGTTTTGTTGGAAAACTAAATTGAATTGAAACTGATGGTTTGAATTGAATTAAAATTGGAAATTTTAGATTTTGGTTTAATTGAATAAATTTGTGAAATGTAAAGAATTAAGGGAATGTTTTATGATTTCAAATGTATGATTTCAAATTGTTATGATTTTCAAAGTGAAATGATTTCAAGTATTTGGTTTCGAAAGATTTACAACTTTGAAAGTATTATGATTTTTGAAGTGAATATATGTTTGAAATGGAAATGAATTTGTTTGACCTAAATTTTGTTGATTTGAAAATTTGGATTATTTTCTAAATCTATTGTTTAAGAAACTTTGAAACTAAATTTATGTAATTTGGAAGAAATGATTTGGTGAAATCATATATGATTTTGAAGCTGAATTGATATTGAAATGGTTTGAAATTGAGAACTTTGTTTATTTAAATACTTTGATTTGGGAGTTATTGAACTTATATAAAAAATTTGGTTTGTATAAGTATGATGTTGATTCGAAAACTATGGATTTGAAAAGGTACTCAATTTGAAAAGTGAAATCTTATATAATTGAAGTCTATATAAGTGTGATTTGATATACTATTGATTTTGGAAAGTATTTGATTTGAAAATAAAATCTTATATATAATGGACTTTATATAAGTACGATATTTGAAAGTGATTTGAAAAGGTACTATATGATACATATTTTCGAAGTAAAGATATGGAAAGTGCCTTCTGCTTGATATCCGCTTTGTGGCCACATTGTGGACTATCGATATTTCTCTGATTTTTGGTTTTCCGGATATGATACTCGAGTTCCCATCGAATTCCATGGCGTTACCCATGGTCTTACGAGCGCGACTGCATAGCGCAACTACCTGGTTGAGATGGCATAGGGGTACGGATTGTTTCCTAGGGGATCCAGGCGTAACCATTATGTATCCTGCATCTATGTAGGTCGCATTAGTAGCGAAACCGCCTGGCTGAGATGGCCTAGGGGTACGGATTGTTTCCTGGGGGATCCAGGCGTAACCATTGTGTATCCTGCATTCTACTAGTCATCATGGCGTAACTCGCAGGGCTGAGAAAGCTTATGGATATAGATTGTTTCCTGGGGGATCCAGGCGTAACCATTGTGTATCTGCGAACCATGGTTAGACAAAGGTTTTGTTTGTTTTTGTTTGGATTGTACTTTCCATATCTATTTTTAAAAAGTTTTCCAGTATTTTCACTGGGTGTTGAAACAAGTCTACTAAGTACCTGGAGAATTCTAGATTTGCGCCTGATCAATGCACTGCCAGAGTCTGCAGGAACGAGGATAAACTTGTTAAGACATCGAGTTATAAAAGTATTTTGATAAAATATTATATAAATGATACTTTGATTAGTTATTTCCTTTTAAAGGATTTTAAATATTTTACCTCTTTAACCAACAATTTAAAATAATGGTTCATCCTTCTCTTTCAACCCGCTTTCCCTCCTAGCTACTTTTCTTCCCTACCTTCTTTTGGGATGTCTTCCAACCTATTGTTCTTTCTAATTGTTTCTCCGCTCCCTTCCTTTTCGAGGACGACAAGATTTGAGTGGGGGAGAGTGTAACAGCCCTAGATTTCTACATATATTTAAATTTGACTTTATTTTTATTTTAAATTATTTTAAACTTGTTTTATTTCAAAATTTCATTTTTAAATATAAATGTTGATTATTATGTGAATTATAAGTTCAAACTGGTATAATTTGTAAATTTTCCTAAAAAGTGAATTTGTGGTCAACTGGTCAAACTTTGACTTTTAAACTTTAAATTTAAATATTTAAATTATTAAATTTTATCTTTTATTATGAAAATATATTTAATAACATGAATACTGCTTTTCGTTTCGTGGGAAACGGATTTGAATTGCGAAAGTTATGTACATTTCAATTTTGAGTGCAATTTGATTTATTTAATAATTTTGTCTATTTTAAAGTATATAAATTACATTTTCTTTGTCTTATTCTCTTTTAATATGTGTTAATATGTTATTTTATGTATACTTTGTCTTTTAACATTTTTAAAGTGATGTTATAATTTTCCAAAGCTTATTGAATTTATTTTCTATTTTAAAGGCTAGTTTCTATTTTTCTGTTATTTTCTTCAATTAAATTATATTTAATTTAAAATTTATTTATTCATTTTTGTGAATGAATTTTTATTTTATGTTGTTATCTTTGTTTAAAAATATTTTACAAGTCCATATGAATTTTCCAAAATTTATTCCATTTAATTTCAAATTTTCTAGACTAGTTTGCAATTTTGTGCTATTTTCTTATTTTAACTTTATAAAATTAATAAATATTTATTTATATTTTATGTTTTTGTTGCAATTTCGAAATTTTAACTGAAATTATAATTATTTTCAGCTATTTAAACTTATATAAATAAATTAAAGAAATTTGAAAAGGCTTTTGACTCTTGGTTTCCAATGGCTTTTTGTGTTCACACCTTTTCACATTTTAACGTTTCTTTTCACTCAAATGGCCATACCTCTTCATTCTTTCAGCTGCCACCTTCATTTCACTTTCACGTACATTCATTTTCTCATTCCTGAACAAAAAAATTTCGGCCATTGCCTTTGAGAAAAGTTTGGGTAAAATTTCTTTTTCTTTTCTTTTGTTTTACTTTTATTCTTCTTTGATTTGAGTTTTGCACTTGCTCTTCATCTCTATAGGTTCGGCCATGCTCCTCTCCATGACCTGCCACCTCCACCACCACCTGAGAACACCACCATCATCACCACTTCTCTGACCAAACCTCAAGCCATGCTTCCTTGTGGATTGATCCATCACCAAAATCCAACAAACTCCATAAAACTTGCCTAGACCGAACACATCATCCACATCCACCACTTCCACCACCCATGGCCGCCACCAACACCACCTCCACCACCTCCAGCACCACCTAAACTCTCGGCCACACCATCCCCTTGGCTGCTATAGTGAGGGCCGTGACCTATATGCCTTTGGCCGAGCCAAACTATGACCTTAAACCCTTGTATATTGCTTTATTAGTGTAGTTCCACCACCACCCACCTTTGCACCACCTTCTAGCATGATAGGCCGACCCTTAGCAACCCAGACCTGAACCAAAAACATTGCTTTAGACCTCTAATACACTCATGGTCCAACTCAATGTGAGTTGGAGACAAGTGCAAAACAATTCCGCTTCGATTTGTGCAGTCTATTCTATCATTGTTTATCGTATTTGCATTTGAAACTTATGTATATTATTATTGTTTGTGTGACTTGTATTCAAGGGATTTGATACTTTGGCTCCTCCACTCTTATTTGAATCGTGCTATCGTGCTTGTTTGGATCTCATTCGTGCATTCGTCGTTGTGTCTCCAGTACAAAACAGTGAGTTATTCTCACCAGACAATATGTACATATATAACTAGTGAATTGACCCCTTTTGAATCTGTAAAATGCATTATCATGTTACACTTGCTATGTTATGATTTTATGATGTTCACCCATGATTAAACACCTATTATATTATATGTTACTGTTATATTATGCTGTTCTATTATTTTTATCAGTTTATCACACTGCAAGTTCCCTTTAGATTAGAATCACTATGGGTTGAAATGATACATACCCGAATGACTTTAGAATAGGAGAAAATTGTTATGGGCTGAAATGATAGGCCTGAATGATTTTCAATTATTTTCATTTACTTGGGATTGCGGGTTTGAAATGATCAAACCCGGGTATCTTTGTAAATTACAGGTTGAAATGATAAATTACCCGTATCACTTTACCTAGGCTAGAAAATGAAATACGGACCCGTTGTTAAAATATGTTTTTATAATTTTTTTTAAATATTTTAGAAATGTAAATATTATAATATTTTTGGTTTAAACTAAATAAAAATGATTTTTGTAAAGCATTATTGATTTTCTAAAAATTTATAAGTGAAGTAAATTAATGGTAAAATTAGAAAATTTGAAATGTAAGTTATTTTGGGAAATTTTAATTTGGTGATCATTGGAATTTAAATTAAATTTGAAATGTGATAAATTCATGATAATTTGGATTAAAGTGAATTTAAATGATTTTTATATTATATTTATGATTTTGAATAAAGTTAAAATGTGAAATGAATGAATATTTAAGTTGAAATTTTGAAATATAACTAAAATTGGAAATTTGTGAATTTGGCTTAAAGGTGAATTTTAAGTTAAGTAAATAAAAATGGAATTAAGTTATATTTGAAAATTTAAACTTAAGTGTTAAGTTAATTTAATTTAATGAATTTATAATTTAATATTGGAATTTAATAAGTGAATTATTATTAAATTTTGATTTTAGAATGGAGGTTTAAATTTATAAAATCATGAATATAAGGGTATTTGAATGATTATTTTAAAAGTGAAATTATATAATTTTATAAGTTAAAAATGATTTATATAAAAATATAATTGTTTGTGAAATTATACTGAATATTTGAAGTTAATTAACTGCATTTCTGAAATGCTATTAATTCTAATGTAAATGATAATACAACATTTGTAAATGCTGTAGTTGATAATAATGAACCAAATGGCTAAATTTAATTAAAGGCTATTATAGCATTTTTGTAAATGTTATAATGGTTGAATTTAACTAAGTTTATTTGAAACTAATGTAACCCTATTACATCATTTTAAATGCTGTCTTCTGTTAAATTGAACTGTTTTAAATGTGACGTTCCGTAGCATTTTCTAAATGTTGCGAAAGTTGAATTTTCATTGTTTTAATTAATTTAAGTGAATAGATGAACTTTGAAAGATTAAAATTTTGGAAATTTAATAATTTAATTATTAAATATAATAACTTCATTTTTATGTTTTAAAATGAAGTAATTTGTTTCGAAATATAAACTATTTTAAAATATGATATTTTGATATTTTGAAATGGATTTTTTTAATGATATTGAATTTTGAAATGATATTTGATTTCGAAGTATAAAATACCATTTTGAAATTTTAACCACGGGATGTACTTAATTTATGGTTTAACTGATCCTTAGAGGATGGGCGGTCCCAAGCATTCTTTGAGTTATTGTGCATTTCTACTATAGTTCATTTGAGTTGGTTTACATTATATAAGTATATATTATCCTGACTCGAGTGTTTTGTGTTTTACTTTACGCTCGGGTCAGCCTAAGTATTTACAGCTTAGCTTTGGATTTCTTTTTTGGAACTAGGAATCGCTAGAGATTCTACTTGTTTAGTTATCTGTTCCTTTCAGTTTAGTTGTTCTATTTCAGTTCTGGTATTCATAAACTTCTATTTATTTGAGATTTCTATTGTATATGTTTTCAAACAGATATTATGTATTATGTTTTGAGAGTTTGTTATAGTAGCTTCATGAACTACTATGGTTTTTATATTCCGCTGTGAGTTATTCTGATATGTTCTGTGTCTGTGATTCTGTGTATTTGATTTTATTTGCTCCAACTTTTATTACAATCTGTTATTTTGAATTATTCAAGTTAGACATGTGTGGATTATTGTCGATTTGAATGGTCCAAAATAGTGGTTGTTACAGTTGGTATCAGAGCTTTGGTTTTTAGGCAAACCATAGCCTGCGGAGCAAAAACTCATTATAGATAAGGTAGAAATACCCTAGAATGAGTGAAATCAATCTCAGAATCATTCCTTTGTGAGAGAACGTATTTTCGAAGTATAAAATGATTTTCAAATGATTTTAAAGGATTTTTAACTTTATAAAACCATTATAAATCATTCATTATTACTTTATAACTAATTGAAATAAATTATAATCATTTTAAAACCATTATTTAAATAATTAAAATAATTATTAAATCATTAGCCCTCAATTTAATTTAATAAATCAATTATTAAATATAAAGGCATCACTGATGATGTCACAAATACATTTAATTTTCAAAAATAAAATAATTAATTTTATTTCATATTCTTGTTCAAAAATAAAATTAAGTGTATGTATCCAGCTACGCGCGTGACGTTTTATGATTTTAGAGTTGTTTATCGATGGTTTTTAGACATTTTATCAGTATTTTTCCAAAGGAAATATTTTTTCGAAACATTTTCCAAAATAAGTTCGTTATCATTATTCACCACTTAAAACTTGATTATTTATGAAAAATAATCTATGTTTGAATATTTAAAGTAATTTAAATATCTTTAATTAAAGTGACCAAATTTCGGGTCATTATAAAGTGTCTAGTTCGATCGTTTTGAGAAAACTGATCGAAATAAAGGAATAAGATTCCATGATTGACTTAAGTGCAAGTAGGAGATTGAATTAGAGTTAGGATTGCGCCATAGGGGCAAGTATGCAATTTTTGAATATATTAAACTTTATAATCGATCTTGTTTGTAATAAAGGCGTTTATTTTTTATTATATACTTGTTATATTTTGATATATTGATTAATAAATTAGTTTAATTATATTAAATAGAAAATCCTTAAATTGTAGGATCGTTTTCACCCTAGAGGGGGGGGGGTCGAATAGGGTGATACTAATAAAAATTAATGCGGAAATAAAAACAATGACAAAAAATAATGCAGTAGAGATCACACACAAATTTACCCAGCTTCGGCAAAACCCTGCCTACGTGCTGCCCCCAAGGTTTCTACTAGAAATTAAGTAGTCAGACGCTTACATACGTAAACTTGTGACACCCGCTAATGACTAACCCAACCCTATGCTCAAAACCCTGCCACAAATCAGCTAATGAGTTGCGGATTCTCGCACTACACCACCTTAGTTCGTAACCTAGTCGCACGACTAGAAAGTTACACAAGTTGTAACAACCCGGGAGTTTGTAATTTTGAATCATCGTCAAAATGACGATTTAAATTGTTTGACAGTTGCAGTTGGAAATTTATTCGAGTTGAAATTCTTGTATGATTTGGTGAAGGAGATGTGGGCTTTAAAAATTTAATGTGGTAGTCCATATTTTCTTTTGTTATTTTGTAGTGATAATTTTCAAAGTGATTGTCGTTCCCTTCTTGTACAAATAATCCAACCCGTCCCCCTTTCATTTTCTCATTCGAACCCTAAGCAAAAATTAAATATACGAAAGAAAAAAAAGAAAAATGGCGATTAAAAACTAGGGCTTTGGCCTCGTTCTTTGTGACTGGCGATTCTGGACTTCGGCTCCTCGAATATCTGTTGCTCTGGCGAATCTAGAATTGAGGCTTCGGCTCCTCCTTGCTTGATTCTGAAATTAGGGCTTCGACAAACGAAATGGCGGCCTCGTCTTCTCCAAAATAGGGCTTGCTCGTTCGTCCCCTTCGACGAAGATTTGGGGCTTTTGATTGCTGTAGGCTTCGGTTCACTGTCTCGATCGAATGAAAGGTGAGTAATTTTATTACTCACATCTAATTCGATTTCATATATATGTGATTTGTGATTTCCACGGCTTTGAATTCTTGGGTTTTCGTTTGTATACAATGTCGAGTTCGTCTTGATTATCTTGACCATTCTGATTTGTTTGAATACTTGAGATGATTTCTCCGACTTTAGCAGTTTGTACCATGGTTTTAAATCTCTTATATATCGCCCGAGATCTCCTCCGAGATCTCCTTTTCACACTTAAACGAGACGAGACATCAAATCCTCTCCATATCTCCCTCGACACTCATCTCGTCCGAGATATTCAAATCTCACCCGAAATATGGATCAAAATCTCAATCCGAGATCTCATCCGAAATTATACATTTTTCTTATTTTGCATAATATTTATTATTTTCATATTTATTCAAAAGAAATTTCTCAATTCAATTATAATTTACCAACTTCTTGAACATATTCTTTACTTTTTATCTTAATGTGTCATACCGAAAGGTTTCATTTCTTTATTATGTTCAATTAAAAGGATATTATTCAATCATTACCAAATCAATTAAGCTAATCAAGCTACTACTCTTCTAAAAATATTCCTTTTGCCATGTAAATCAAGTACATTACAATTTTTATTTTTACTGAGAAAGTTATAGCCGTTAAATATATTTTTGACACATCAATTTTAGACACATAAGTACATCCGAGATATTCCCTAGATGCATTATAAGACCCGAGATGTCAATCCGAGATGTACACCCGATATGTACTCATCTCGTCCGAGATCTCCCCCGATACGAGATAACTTGTGTAAAAATTCCGAAACGAAACGTGACCGAAATCCGATATTTAAAACCTTGGTTTGTACAAATTAATGTCGATACTCACTGAGTCGATTCTTGTTTGAATTTCCGGCTGAATTGATTTTTGATTTGATTTTGTGATGTCGATCTTGTTCGACTTTTGCCATATTACTCACTGTCTCTGGTAGCACTTTCGTTTGTGTTCATTTGAGTCTATAATTACGTAGCATTAGCTGTTCATGCTGTAGACCATTTGCCTTGCATCACCACTGACTGTTGACACTCTATACATTTATTTTCACTGCTTATCAGTGACATTTGCTTCTGCACTGGGCACTTATATCATTTTGAAGTTCCTGATGCACTTTTGACCTGATGCTTGTGTACATATATGCATATGCCTCTGTTGACTTTGATTTTGTGAAAATAGGAACTGGTCGATTTTCTTGGTTATTGATTTTGAATTGTTCCATGACTTGCATCGTTCATGGTTAATTTCAATTCTCTGTTGTATTTCTTGAAGTCTTCATTGCACAATGGTGGTCTGAGTATTTCTTTTGACCTGTATTTCAAACTTGATTATATGAGGTAGAATTTGTACAACATTTGTTTTGTTCAATTTTACTTGTTGTTTCCGGCCATTATATTTGGTTCGATTCCTTGATACTTTCGACTTGTTTGTTTTTGTTTGCCATTCCTTGTGGACATCCGCAATTTAGTGATACTGGAGTGTCGACTTGCATCTATTTGTAACTGCCGTCCAGTTTGGTTTTGCTAACAGTACTTGTATTCACTTGAGCTTGAGTTCATAGGGTAGCCTGGTTGACTTTTGTAGTTCACTGGTTTTGTGTCATTGCTTACTGTCTACATGAACCGGAAAATCGTGTCTGCAGTTTGACATCATCTCAAGTGTATTTCATAGTTCACCATTCTCGAGCATCACTGCATATTATGTTGCCCTTGTCCTCGAGTATGATAGTTGCACTTGTCTTGTTTGCTTCACTGTGTTGTTCACTACCGCATACCACTGCATTTTCATCACTGCCTATTGGTTGTACATGTTACTTGTTGGTTTGTAACTTCATGTTGCATTGACCGGTTTTGCTTGCATTTATATCTTTCAATGGTTTAAACTTGTACATTTGGGTTTCACTGTGCACTGTTGGGTTGTATATGCAGTTCTTTAGTGTTGTGCACTTTGATACTTGAGTTGTGTTGCCTCTGACCGTTTTGGCACACAAACTTCATTTCATGTTAGTCTTCACTGTACCATATTGTGCTGTGTTGCCTTATCTTGGGCACACATACTTGCATCACTTGTAGTTGCCCCTGTTCATGCTCTATGTTGTGCATATGTGCATTTATACCACCTGATGTTGCACTTGCATGATTCTGTTTAGTAGTTGTACACTTGCTGTACACATTTCCTGTCATTCCCTTAGCACTGTGCATTCACGTGCACCTCGTTCAGTTGCTTTTGCTTCGCACTGAACATGGCAAGTGTTCGTGCATGATTATTGTCACATACGCATGTTGGTCTATTCTTGTTATCCAAGACTGACCTGGTCTGATTCCTTTGCATTGCGGTTAGCTCTGAGTTTTATTGACCCCTCTTGTTGTACAGTGTATAACTTGTTCTGTCATTTTTCTATCTGCTTAGATACTTCATGTGTACATCTGATTTTGGCGAGGCAGTAAACGCGAGCGTGTACTGCAGCCAAATCAGATTTGATGTTAAAATTGATGATTTTGTTGATATCTAATTATCCTATAGATAATTAGCTTATATGTTTTCTAATTATCGTATCGATAATTAGATTTTTGTTGTTTACGCTGTTTTGTTGGCTTGGGTTTCTCTTTGACCTCTGCAGTTTTGATTGCTGTTAGTATTCACTATTATGATGATTTCACGTACTGTTGTGGCGAGGTAGTGCACGCGTGCGTGTACTGCAGCCACACAGAGATTGGTTTGATTTAACCATTTTGAGATTTTCTAATTATTTAATTAATAATTGGATTTTGTTGTTAAATTGCTGTTTAGGCAATTCTGTTGTTTTCTAAATTATCTGCATTGGTAATCTTTTATCTATCTTTGCTGGTGATTTGGATTAGCTGATTTGTTGCTTTACACTGTTTAGTGTTATATATATGTCGTTATCCGATTCTCTTATCGAGGAGTCGGATATACGAGATTTTTGTGACCGTCGTCTATTTGGTATTGATTATTATTGCATCTGTGCATTAATAACTGAGTTTGAATTAGACTGACCCGTGTTTTATTTTCTTTTGAATGTAATACTCGGGTCAGACCCGAGTTATTTCAAGTTGTAGATTTCCTGCTTTGAGTTGCTGTTTGAGCTATGAAGACTTTTCACATCTTTTGAAGTGGTCTTCGTCTTGTTGTAGTAGTTAGTGTGTCTCTTTAGGGTTGATATGTATTCATGTATATTAGTCGATAATGTACTTGTATATATAACTTCTAGATTCGACAGTTGTAGTTGTATCATATGTATTGTGTCAATTGTATTGTAACTGACATCAGTTATATATATATATATGAGACTTTTGTTATCCGTGTTCCGCATTCTTTTTGTATCTGTGTTATTATTATATATATTGTCCTAAACTATTATGAACCATCGTAGTTCGTTTTATACTGGGAATTGGGTATGTCGATGGGAGTAAATAAATAAGAGATGAAAATGAAAAAAAAATATACCACTCCTATCGAGGTAACCAATACTAGTGTAAGGCCAACTACGGATGACCGCTCCTATCCAGCCTTATTCTTCGTAATAACAGATAGTATTTCTTTTAATACTCTTTGTTATTGTGAGCATAGAGGTGGGGCGTCACACAAGTTAAAAAAGGAAAATTACAAAATAAAACAACTAAACAAAGCCCTATATATCATTAAGCCCAAAATAAATTCGGCCCAATACTAATTAAACGAGAAAAATGATCGGCCGTTCCTTTTGAGTAGAGTTTTTAACAGAAGCCCAATATACTATCTTCTCCTTTTCTTTTGAGTAGAATGTTCGACCGTTCCCTTTTTATTTCTCTTCAACAATTTAGGGTTTCTGGAAAATTGAAGTCGCCGTCTTTTTGTTGTGATCGATTGAAGTATGCTTTTGCTTCTGGTTGCTTCGTCAATCGATTTGCTTGAGTTACTCTCGGTAGCTTCAATTTGATTTGAGTTCGAATGACACGAAATTGGTATGTGATTTATGCTTTTGTTTTACTTGTTGATTTGCTTGAACTGGAATGCCTTTCTGCCTATGATGATTATTGGGTATTTATAGGGATTGAATCCCTAAAATTACGTTCGTATATTTCTCATTTTAATTCTTCGTGAATTTACTTGGCCATGATTTTTTAATCGAACGATGGTATTTATTTTTGACTTGTTCATTTCATACTCAGTTGGATTTGGTTCCATTCTTTTCTGGCATTTGAATTTGTTTCTCGTTCATGTCTTCTATGACTTCGGCACTTTGAATTCTTGAGATAATTGACTTGGTTAATTTGTGTTCATCATATTATCTAATGCGAGATAAATATTGACTTCGGCATTTAAATATTTGAGATACTTCTGGACTTTGAATCTTGACTTGTTAAGTTTGACTTTGGCATGACATGTTCATTTTGAAATACATTGACTTTGTTTGAAAACCCTTCATCACAGTTTCAATTGATAATATCCTTTTTGAAACTGCTTCTGTTAATATTGATATAATGCTTGTAATACTATCTGGTTGAAATTGTTGTCTTCGTTATGCTCGTACACATCCATACTTTGGTCAGTTTGCTTCATGTCGTAACTGGACTTGTTCCACTTGAGCCTGTCTTGGTGCAGTCCTTGTTAGCCTTTGAATCATGTAGAGTTTTCATGTTGCATTGTTGAACTGAGCTTGTTGCATTACTGTTACTTGATCACTTGTCTGGATTTTGTTTTCATTCGAAGTCTTGTTGTGTTGTACATTTTGTGTTCTCTGTAGCTCTCGAAGTCGGGTACAATTTTGTACGTTACTGTTTGGTTCTAGTTCATGTTGTTTTTGGTTCTAGTTTGAATCCATGTAGAGTCTGATGCTCTCTGGTCTGATTCATGTTTGAGTCATTATGTTTTTGTTCTTTGTAGTCTTGGTTCTATTTCACTTGAAGTTTTCACTGCTGTGTCCATGCAGTCAGGTCTTGATATCTTCATGTATGTATGTGCCTTTGTGGCATGCCACTGTTTCATGTTCAATGTCCTCAATTCTGGTTGTTCATCTTATTGAGTTGCTGTGCACATTTGTGGTCTTGGAAGTCTTTTCCACTAGTTTCATTTCCAGTTGCAATTAAGTCTGAATTTATTTCACTTATCTGGTACTGGTGTGCTCTTGTTGTTATGTTGAGTTGCTTTTGTATTATGATCTAGTTTGTGGCTTTGAACTTCAAGTGCTCATGCTGTTTGGTCGAGGCTTGTTGTAGTGTTGTCAGTGCATGCTGAAGTCTGTTGAGTTTTGTATTCTTGAGTCATGTGGTCTTTTTGTTCCATGGTTTGCATCCTTGTACTTGTGCTTGTACTCGATCATTTTGTGATGTTTTGTTTTTATATTACACCTGAGTTGAATCCAGCCTAGTCTCAGGTTTGACCTTGTGCTCACTTGTCCCTGCGATTTTAACAAGCAAGTGTATATCGGTGTGCACGGCCTTGTGGCATGTACAGTGATATACTATGTGTGTCACAAGTTGTTCGTGTATGATGATTTAAAAGAATATGATGACGAACAACCCAAATAACCGAGGCAAATAACATTTTCAAAACACACACTTCATTTTGAACTGCAAAATATTTCTTTTTCAATTTTACCGCGTTAGTGTTTATTTTGCAGATAATTCGGATTAATCATTTTGTGATGTTTTGTTTTTATATTACACCTGAGTTTAATCCAGCCTTGGCTCGGATTTGACCTTGTGCTCACTGTCCCTGCGATTTTAACAAGCAAGTGTATATCGGTGTGCATGGCCTTGTGGCATGTACAGTGATATACTGTGCATGTCACAAGTTGTTCGTGTATGATGATTTAAAAGAATATGATGACGAACAATCCAAATAACTGAGGCAAATAACATTTTCAAAACACACTTTATTTTGAACTGCAAAATATTTCTCTTTCAATTTTACCGCGTTAGTGTTTATTTTGCAGATAATTCAGATGCTGGATACAAACTGGAATAGAGTTGAAGATCAAATATTAGTGTTGAGTGAATGTAGTGAGGTGAAAATGTATGTAAAAATTGTATAGTGAGAATTGTGTTGTAATTTGAAATTGTATCTTAATTAAAAAATGTATAAATGTAGTGAGAGCTCAAATTTGTACTATTTGAATTTGTAATAAAATATTTGTTTGAATAAAATATTTGTTTGAATATGAATTTTGAGTTATTTATTTTATTTAGCAAATATTTATTTAATTATGTGAAAAATAAAATAGTACAACAACAAATACATTTAAACGAATATATATGTTTATTATCATCAAACAAAAACAATAGGCTATTGTATTCTACAATCTCCCCCTTTTGATGATAACAAACATATATTATGATTTTGACTCTATTAAATGTATTTGGTCTTGATAAATTCCATTAGCTCCCCCTATTTGAATACCCCCCCTACAACAAACCCCCCTATACAGATGCATGTAGTTAAAACTGAAAAATTAATTAAAAATAACTTTGAATAAAAACACTCTTGAATATTAGTTAAGATATTGCTCAAAAATCAAAACTTAACCTCTCTCCCCCTTTTGTTATCATCAAAAATAATAATAGTAATTGAAATAGCTACGATTTTGATTAAAAATATAAAATCAAATCAAGAGGGAAATATTAATTTCAAATTCCAATTAATCAAACAAAAATCATAATATTTTATTAATTAGAAACAAACTCCACTTTAGAGAAATGGTGTAGGATTATGGAAAATTTCATATAGTGACAAGAGTGTGATATTTTCAATAAAGGAATAATTTGTGCATTTTCTCTTTTCAGATATTATACAAAAAAAAGGTGAAGCACTTACTAACCATGCATATCCGTTAGGACTTTTAAATGAGGTTTGTAGTTACCCTTTTTAAGAAATAAATAAAATATGTTAAGTATTTTCTAACCATGCATAACCGTGAGGACTTTTAAATGAGATTAAAATATAGTTGATATTTATTCCTTTCTTATATGTGTCCCAGCCATGCATAACCGCGAGGACTTTTAAATGAGAGTGAATACTTTAGGATATAATTATTTTACGCAAAAACATTTCCTTATTTTGAAATACCAAATTCTGCACACTATATTATGATGTATGGATTGATAGAAAGGTGAAAGTGATAGAAATGATCATGGAATAAGTACTAATCTAAAAGTATTATAAAATCTGTTTAATTTTCATGAAATTATAAAATTATACTTCCTCTTGTTATGAAATATAATTTAATCACTATCTATCACTTTTCAAGCACTATAATAATTTTGATGAGTTCCAAAAGAATCAATTAGTTAATGATTATCTTTTCTAGAGTACATCTCTTACCGAAATAAACTTGAATATTTTTAACATGATGAAAACCCAAGTTTCAAAAATTAAAATAAGTGAAAATCAATTTTCTGTAAGGGGGTTTTGTGAAAATGACCTAGTTGAAAATCAATATAAATAATTAAATATTTGCAAAAATGATTTCAACATGAGATGATATCAGATACCACTTGTATTTGAGGTATTCATGGTGATATATAGTGGTATATAAGAAAAACTTGTACTCCTCAACTTGAACTATTTTTGAAATTTTCAACACGTCAATTTATATCTAGCACAAGTAAAGTAATCTATATTGAGCAAAAAACACACATTCACAAAAATTTGTCAAAGTAGTTTTTCATGACATTCTAAAGTGAATCAATAAAAAACTAAAAACAGAAAAGTTGTAGCATTATCGTTAGCTTTCCAGAACTTCTAGAATTTTACAAATCAAAGTTCAGATGTTCAAGATATGGTAGAAATACTTCAACAATGTCGATCAAAACATAGTTAACAATATGTGAACAAAATTGAGTTAAGAGATCATACCTCACTTTCCTTCGATTCTGTGATATCCGAAATGTGATGTTCTCCATCTAATCTTTATAGGCTAAGGAACATTTAAATTTTAGTTTATCAATCACCTAGAATAACTCGAAATCTATTTCCATCAAATTTGTTCCTTAGCCCACTTATGTGTCTAAATTTTGGAGAAGGCAAGTGGTCTAACTAAGGATGTAGGACCACTATTATTATCTATTGAAATCTTTGGTATCCAAATTTGTCTATATAACAAACCGTTAGCATCTACAAATATACCCTTGGGAATCCAAATTTGTTTAAATTTCAAACCATTTATATTCGTACCTTTTGGAATTCATACTTGTTTAACAGTTTTGTGGTTGTATTTATTTTGACAATTATTCTTGCCATGACCAATATTTCCACACTTTACGCATTTTGGTATCACATTTTCCCCTTAACAGTGTTATTAGTCGTTTGATCATGTTTTGACACTTTCGCAAATCCAAATCCTTTCTTTTTATTCACGAAGAGTTGATTTTCTAAGAGCAAATTAAATGAGTTTTGTCTATTGAAAAATTTCCGAGTAATCAACTCAAGTTTATTAGCTTTGGATTTTAAAAGTTTATTTTCATTTATTAGCTTCGAACAACAACTAATGGTACTATTTCTCTTTTCAAAATTATTCATTTTCAAGCCTATATTTTCATTTTCTAGCTCTCTAATTTTAGTCTCAGTTTCTAGCATCTCGGTTTCAAAGAGTTAAAGTTTTTTAAATTCAATTTTTTCAAAATCCTTGATTTTTTTCAATCTCCTTTTCAAAATCGTGATTTAATCAAATAATTTCAGATTTGTTCAAAATCACGTTTTCTTTTTCAAGGGTTTTGAAATTTTCGTTGACCTCATTTAATTTCTTTTCAAAAATCGCACATTTAGAACATACCGACTTCTTAAAACTATCCAACTATTTTTGCAAAATATTATTTTTACAAATTAACTCAGTTTTGTTTTTCTCCCGAATTAAAATTTCATTTTCTAACTTTTGAAAGTTTTCATGAAAATAGGCAAATTCTTTTTCATAGTCCAAACACCTTTTGCAATTAGAATTTTTATTTTTCTTAATATTTTTAAGCTCATTTTCCAAATCATTATTTTTCTGACGCATTTTATATTGTTCCCTTTTCAACTTATTATTTTTCATCTCGAGAGCTTCATTATTTTTAATTAATTTTCGGCACAAGAGAACTAAATCATTGAATGAAAGATCACTTATCTCATCGGCTATTGAATCTTCATCACAGCTGTCTTTTGCAAATCCTGTCAAGCACGTTTCTTTAACTGAGTTGATTGTGTAGGATTTCTCATTGTTGTTGACTTTTGCACCATATATTGCATCAAAAGTATTCCAGATTTCCTGTGCACTTTTACAATGAGAAATATGGTTAAAATTATCTTGATTAATACGAGAATATATGTGACGCCCCACCTCTATACCCACGCTAACCAAGAACACTACGGTGTAGTGCTATCAATTAGCACGGAGAATAAGGCTGTTGAGGAGCGACCATCCATGTAACTTCTTTGTGCGAGCACCGATATGTCAGATAGAATAGAATGCATATCTTTTAAGGAGGAAATCCGACATACCGATACAAACACAAAGCTATCACATGGTGGCTATATATAATCTTCGGAAACAAACATAGAAATAAACGTAACATAAATCAGTCACAGACAATTCATATCACAGAGGCGGAAATAGATATGAATATAACACATGAAAGTGTACATCAGAGTAGTGGTCAAATAAGATCCACAATAACACAAAAGAATTGATACAAGTGCAAGACAATAGAATATGTATACATCAAGGAGTCTCAATCTCAAATGTATACGACAAAAACTACTAAACTAGAGTAGTTAGCCAAAAGTCAGATGATGGCTCCAGATAGGAAGTCATGAGGAAGCACCTGTAAAATCTCAGTCTAACCTGAGTATTATTTAAGAAGAAAATAATAAACGGATCAGTCTAGCTATAAATATCAGATAAAGTGATATAGAATAAGAGATATGACAAAAACGTATCATAACCATAATACTGTACTGTGATAAGTACGTAATTGAAAATCAACAAGAGATTAATCAATAGCACAAGAATCTTCTCAAAGATTAAAAAGAATGTCATATTCTTTATTTAATTCACCAAGCCACAATAAATGACATACATATTAATGCCAATTGTAAAAGTTGGTGAAACATTAAATTCAGAAATCAACACACGAAATCTAGAAATCACAAAAAGGGGGAAGTCCGAGCACACGGACGAGAAGCTATCTCATGGAAACTATCCATTTAATTTTCCGAACACACGGATGAGAAGCTATCTATTTAATTTTCCGAACACACGGATGGCCCGAAGGCAAGTCCGAACACACTGACGAGAAGCTATCTATTTAATTTTCCAAACACACGGATGAGAAGCTATCTATTTAATTTTCCGAACACACGGATGGCCCGAAGGCAAGTCCGAACACACGGACGAGAAGCTATCTATTTAATTTTCCGAACACACGGATGGCCCGAAGGCAAGTCCGAACACACGGACGAAGAGACATCGCACATTGCTAGTCTAAACCATAAAATGATCATCATCGATCATAAAGAAGTGTCGATTACACTAAGCTAGTAAATATAAGAGTTTAGCTTCATGTCCCATAACCACTTGCTTAACTCAAATATTTACGAACAGATTGTAGATCTGCACTAGGAAATTGTCATAAGAGTTTCAATATGTGTGAATCGAAATCACACCAATGAGGTATAGACTAACCTTGAAGATAAAGAGATATGTGTGAATCGAAATCACACAAATGGTGTCTAGTCTAACCTCGCAAATAAAGAGACATCGCTCAATCGCTAGTCTAAATCACAAGAATGATCGTCATGATCATAAGGAAGTGTCAATTACACTAAGCTAGTGAATATAAGAGTTTAGCTTCATGTCCCATAACCACTTGCTTAACTCAAATATTTATGAACAAACTGTAGATTTCCACTAGAAAATTGTCACAAGAGAGTTTCAATCGAACAAGTCCAAAAATTAACCGATGAAGTAAACGCAAGCGTTTCATACCACTTGTTTTGCTAAACCGTTTAATTATATTTTCTCATACGAATGAGGTAAAGGTTTGTATATACTAGTAGATTGGAAAACAGTTTTATAAACGAGTTTGATATTGAAAATAGAGTTGAAATCGTTTTGATGAAAGAGTTTTGATATTTACTACTAGTATAGAAAACCCTTATATTTTAAAGTGACAAATCATAGAAATGATTGTAGAAACAATCAAGCATTAAAATTCACATTCGAAGACGTGAATAAATCCAAGAAATCAATTCCCAAAACCATCAAAGTAAGAAGTTCTGTTGAATGTTTTTCGGATAAGATTGCCTACGCAGAGGTGTACGGGGTTCGACCTGCCCGGTCAGGTCGTGGGGGTCCAGGGGGCAGCGCCCCGTCAAAACGGTATGACCTAGTGAAGACAAAATGAGGTCTAACGACCTAAGGGGGATAGGGTCGAGCGACCTAACGAGGTACCATCCCGAAAGAGGAGTCATCAAAGTCTTAAGAAATGATAACAACAAACAGGAGACAACACGAATCGATTAAAGTTGGAAATTCAAACAAAATAGGCAATATAGGCAAACAACACCAGGTCGGTCGGCCGGCTTCAGGGCTCGGTCGACCGGACCCTGTTCTGAAAAATAGTTCGGGAAGCAGGTCGGTCGACTGAGCTCTGCAGCCGGTCGACCAAACCCAAACAGAGAAGTGCTTAGCACTTTTGGAAGCAGGTCGGTCGACTGACTACAGAGCTCGGTCGACCGGACCTGTTTCCAGCACTGCCCAACTTATCAAGTTCATTGGCCAAATCTCGACCAAATTGCATTTTCGCGAGCAACGACACTAAGGATTTAAGCCAAACGACAACCCGGCCTTATAAGCTCTTCAGTGCATCACAAAAATCATGATCAAAGATCAAAGTTTGGATTTTTAAAGAATTGAACTCAAAACACTAAAAATTGGAATATTCACCAAATCAATCCAAACCAAAAGCAATTGCACAAGAATAAGTGTTAGGAATTCATACCTAACAATCGAAGATAAATATAGATTAAGATGTGAGATAAAAATCTCACCTTTGAACCCAAACAAATGAAGACGAAGCTTTTAAAACAAGCTAAGATCAACTCCTCTTCAACACAACCCAAATGAGCTTGAATCTATGCTAAAAAAGAAGAACATTCCTAAAGTTAGGTTTAGGAATTTCTGAAATTGAAAGGAGAACGGGTTGGAGAAGATGAAGGAGATGCTTACCAATGGGTTCTCTTTGAATTTGGAGCTAGAACTTGATTTGAAGATGAAACTAGGGTTTAGGAGTTTTAATTTCCCATCTCTCCCACCATTTTTGCTTTAGAACTGAGCAAGAGGAGGAAGTGAGAGTGAATGGGGAGGGATGGTTCAGTTTGGGGTTTAAGTTGGCAAAGGGGCTGAACCCAAAACCAAACCCAAAGTGCAAATGGTCAAATTTTTGACTAGCTCCAAACATATCGAAGCTTACACTCAAAAAGATCGCAAACGACGTTTTGAACTCAATGGAGGAGGTCTCGAGTCCTAATTCGACTGTTTGCAAAAAGTAGCTTTTTGGACTTCAATCCGACGAACGATGAAATATTTAAATAAAATATTTAAATATAAAATCGATAAATATGCGGGTTGTTACAATATAATATATGCATAGCAAGAGCATTAATCGAAGTATTTTTCTTGTCTACTATATCACATCCATTTTCAATAATATCCCAACAGTTAAAATTAATAGATTTTAAATAAACTTCCATTTGTATTTTCCAATTTAAAAAATATGTTCCATCAAAAACAGGGGAATAATACTAGACCGACTCTCGCTAGGTTTGCAACTAGGGTTAGACATCCTTGCTATTAACCTGGCTTCGATACCACTTGTAGGATCGTTTTCACCCTAGAGGGGGGGGGGGTGAATAGAGTGATACTAATAAAAATTAATGTGGAAATTAAAACAATAACAGAAAGTAATGCAGTAGAGATCACATAAAAATTTACCCAGCTTTGGCAAAACCCTGCCTACGTGCTGCCCCCAAGGTTTCTACTAGAACTTAAGTAGTCAGACGCTTACATACGTAAACTTGCGACACCCGCTAATGACTAACCTAACCCTATACTCAAAACCCTGCCACAAATCAGCTACTGAGTTGCGAATTCTCGCACTACACCACCTTAGTTCGTAACCTAGTCGCACGACTGGAAAGTTACACAAGTTAAAAAAGGAAAATTACAAAATAAAACAACTAAACAAAGCCCTATATATCAATTAAGCCCAAAATAAATTCGGCCCAAATACTAATTAAATGAGATGAATGATCGGCCGTTCCTTTTGAGTTGAGTTTTTAACTGAAGCCCAATATACTATCTTCTCCTTTTCTTTTGAGTAGAATGTTCGGCCTTTCCCTTTTTATTTCTCTTCAACAATTTAGGGTTTCTGGAAAATTGAAGTCGCCGCTTTTTTGTTGTGATCGATTGAAGTATGCTTCTGCTTCTAGTTGCTTCATCAATCGATTTGCTTGAGTTTCTCTCGGTAGCTTCAATTTGATTCAAGTTCGAATGACACGAAATTGGTATGTAATTTATGCTTTTGTTTACTTGTTGATTTGCTTGAACTGGAATGCCTTTCTGCCTATGATGATTATTGGGTATTTATAGGGATTGAATCCCTAAAATTACGTTTGTATATTTCTCATTTGAATTCTTTGTGAATTTACTTGGCCATGATTTTTTAATCGAACGATGGTATTTATTTTTGACTTGTTCATTTCATACTCGGTTGGATTTGGTTCCATTCTTTTCTGGCATTTGAATTTGTTTCTCGTTCATGTCTTCTATGACTTCGGCACTTTGAATTCTTGAGATAATTGACTTGATTAATTCGTGTTCATCATATTATCTACTGCGAGATAAAAATTGACTTCGGCATTTAAATATTTGAGATACTCTGGACTTTGAATCTTGACTTGTTAAGTTTGAACTTGTTACCCTTGTTCCATTCTTTATGACTTTGACTCTGGCATGACATGTTCATTTTTAAATACATTGACTTTGTTTGAAAACCCTTCATCACAGTTTCAATTGATAATATCCTTTTTGAAACTGCTTCTGTTAATATTGATATAATGCTTGTAATACTGTCTGGTTGAAATTGTTGTCTTTGTTATGCTCGTACACATCCATACTATGGTCAGTTTGCTTCATGTCGTAACTAGACTTGTTCCACTTGAGTCTGTCTTGGTGCAGTCCTTGTTAGCCTTTGAATCATGTAGAGTTTTCATGTTGCATTGTTGAATTGAGCTTGTTGCATTACTGTTACTTGATTAGTTGTCTGGATTTTGTTTTCATTCGAAGTCCTTTTGCGTTGTACATTTTGTGTTCTCTGTAGCTCTCGAAGTCGGGTACAATTTTGTACGTTACTGTTTGGTTCTAGTTCATGTTGTTTTTGGTTCTAGTTTGAATTCATGTAGAGTCTGATGCTCTCTGGTCTGATTCATGTTTGAGTCACTATGTTTTTGTTCTTTGTAGTCTTGGTTCTATTTCACTTGAAGTTTTCACTGCTGTGTCCATGCAGTCAGGTCTTGATATCTTCATGTATGTATGTGCCTTTGTGGCATGCCACTGTTTCATGTTCAATGTCCTCAATTCTGGCTGTTCATCTTATTGAGTTGCTGTGCACATTTGTGGTCTTGGAAGTCTTTTCCACTAGTTTCATTTCCAGTTGCAATTAAGTCTGAATTTATTTCACTTATCTGGTACTGGTGTGCTCTTGTTGTTATGTTGAGTTGCTTTTGTATTATGATCTAGTTTGTGGCTTTGAACTTCAAGTGCTCATGCTGTTTGGTCGAGGCTTGTTGTAGTGTTGTCAGTGCATGCTGAAGTCTGTTGAGTTTTGTATTCTTGAGTCATGTGGTCTTTTTGTTCCATGGTTTGCATCCTTGTACTTGTGCTTGTACTTGTTGTGATGTTTTGTTTTTATATTACACCTGAGTTGAATCTACCCTAGTCTCGGGTTTGACCTCATGCTCACTTGTCCCTACGATTTTAACAAGCAAGTGTATATCGGTGTGCATGGCCTTGTGGCATGTACAGTGATATACTGTGTCTGTCACAAGTTGTTCGTGTATGATGATTTAAAAGAATATGATGACGTGCAACTCAAATAACTGAGGAAAAACACACACTTCATTTTGAACTGCAAAATATTTCTTTTTCAATGCGTTAGGATTTATTTTGCAGATAATTCAAATGCCGGATACAAACTGGAATAGAGTTGAAGATCAAATATTAGTGTTGATTGAATGTAGTGAGGTGAAAATGCATGTAAAAATTGTATAGTGAGAATTGTGTTGTAATTTGAAATTGTATCGTAGTTAAAAAATGTATAAATGTAGTGAGAGCTCAAATTTGTACTAATTGAATTTGTAGTAAAATATTTGTTTGAATAAAATATTTGTTTGAATATGTATTCTAAGTTATTTATTTTATTCAACAAATATTTATTTAATTATGTGAAAAATAAAATAGTACAACAACAAATACATTTAAATGAATATATATATATATATGTTTGTTATCATCAAACAAAAATCATAGGCTATTTTATTCTACATAAATGATACGCTATTGATAATAATAACAAGGAGTTGTAATCATTAGAAAATTATCATATTATAAATAACATATTATTTTAAATATTTATATTCAAGACATTTCCAGAAAGGATATCGATATATCCATTGAAACAAGAGTACGTATCGCTTTCCAATACTAGGCAGTGTATTACTCATGACTGTTGGGGGAACCAAGGGGTTACATACCGATAGTTATTTGATAACTATGTAACAACTCACATGGGGGATTATATTTGGTTGATAACAACTAGGTCAAACATGAAATCTTGGAGTGACGATATTACACAATTCTCTCGACTTGAGAATACCGTTGAGCCTCAATATAGATACTTCATTTTGATTATAGTTAAATCATGGCATGATTATCATCGACTGACTCTAGTTGGGTTTGAGTTGAAGTATTGAAAGTGAAACACTATTCTATAAAGAATTCATCTCCTCAGTTATATGAAATTAGTATCATGGTCAACCATAGTCAATTCAAAGTCAAAATCTTTGGCCAGAGTAATACGTTTAATAATAAATGTTAATATTGAACCAATGACCTTAGTTATGAACTATAGAGTTGAATATGAATGATACTGGAATTTTGACCAAAAACAAATTCTACAAGTCCCATTGTCATATAGTTTTGACAAAGAGAATTGATGTAAACAGTCATTACTAAAAGGTACTGCTTGAATTTGTAAAATTCAATTTTTCCGATGAGATTTATAAGCGATGAGTTTGGTCAAACCATCACACCATTAGTTAAGGTGATGTATGTACATTAGTATTTGAATTGTTCAAACCTAGATTGCCGACCGAGTTAACACCTACAAGTCGCACAACTGAATTCATTTCAGTCTTCGAATTACCACTTGATATAATTAATTTATAAAGTGTTATAAATTAATTAATATTTAAAGAAATACTTATTATTTCTCTATTTAATATATCGGGTGTATTTAGTAAATGGTTAGCCTTTAGAAATATTATGGATGCTATTAGTAATTAATTGGATGCGTATGTTAAAAGTCATATATGTGCGCATCAATATATGATATCGATAAGAATTTATATTAGATTCAAATAGAGGTAATTGTTATTGGGTTTGAAGTCCATTTGGTCCATTGTAGACCAAAGGTACGACCAACAAAAATTAAAGGAAAGAGGAGGCCTTAGGGAATGACTTGGTAAGAGGAGGCGGTGGAAAATATTTCTACTAGATGCCCTATTTAAGTGAACCTAAGCCTCCACTTTTTATACTAATTTTTTTCTTTTGCTCCACCCCTCCAACTCTTGGCCACCATCAACCCCATTTTTCCAGTCCTAGCCGAGCATACATTCACCTTAAATCAAATACAAAACTCTTTCAAGTGGTGGCACTCCGAAGTTTGCACCTTTGGACATAGATCTAGGAAATCTAGGAGACTATTTGAATCAACGTGGGAATCAAAGGCTACTTCTCTTAAGTATATTCTATTATGTTATGTATATTGTTCATTATATGTTGTTTATACCATTATAACAATTGTTAATATATATATATATATGTGTGTGTGTGTGTGTGTGTATGATATTATCTCCCCATAAATATTAATATATTAAATTATACTAAATAATTAATCTTCGTGAAACGTGAAACTATTAATTTAAATTCAAAGTTTAAAATTAAAAATCATAATGTAAATATTTTAAAATTAGCCATGCTTGTAATGTATTATACACGCACATATAAATTATTTTTCTAAATATTATAAATAAGTATTTTAAATTTTAAATGATTATTTACAAAATTTTAAAACTTAAAATACCTTAAAACTATATATATAAATTATTTTCATTAATTAAATTAAAAATAATATTTTTTAAGCAAAGCTAGCTGGGTTAAATAGGCCCCTACCGTTTTGTTGCTGCACCAAGGA
Organism: Allium fistulosum; assembly: GCA_030737815.1. Taxonomy (NCBI): domain Eukaryota; kingdom Viridiplantae; phylum Streptophyta; class Magnoliopsida; order Asparagales; family Amaryllidaceae; genus Allium; species Allium fistulosum. Next base: position 403,335,709 of record CM060908.1, on the reverse strand, counting down.
AGATTAAAAAAGGATCATAACATGCTACAAACCTTAAAAAAATCATAAAGAAGGAAAGAAAGACATAGAAAAATCATGGTGTAAGCAAAACATACACACCAAGGAAAATAAGACAGCGACACACAAACACAATTTTAACTAAAGATTCAGCACCATGAAGCAAGATAGGGTCATCTACACATAGAGTGCCAAAAAGGTCAAGCCTGATTTCATTCTCATATAGCACCAGGTTATATAATTGCATCCTTGTCCTTGCTTTATCCATGAAGACCCGGCTGTTTCTTTCCTTCCAAATTACCTGAATTAATTTCCTGAGTGTTAGCACCAAAATTGGTCACTAACCTCGTAGAGAAAGATTGTGTAGAGATATAAGTGATGAAGATAAATTAAACAAGGAAGAGAATGCTAATTTAAATGCAGAAAGTAAGAACACCAAATTTATAGTGGTTCAGCGTAATTGCCTACGTCCACTTTGAGGTTAAACTTTATTGATCTTCTTAATAGTTGATTACAAATACAATTCGTGAATCAAATGCTTGAATGAAGTTGTTAAGTAGAGAATATGAGTCTCAAAAATGGCAGAGTCTCCCCCGTGTTCTCCAAAAAAGATCCCTTTTCACTGTGACCCTGCCCCTCTATTTATAGACAAAGATGGGCTGGACTTCCCAGGTGGGCTTGGTGGCCGAACACTCTAGCCCAAGTATAGTGGTCGCTGTATGCCGGACCAGGTAGGCCGAACACAATGATGCCGAACCACCCTTTCTATGCCGAACGGTATGTTTGGTGTGTGGGATGGAATGGTTGTTAGTCGAAGCCGAACGGTATGTCTGATGTGCTTGACCGAACAATGCTCTCTGGCCGAACGATCCCTCTGGCCGAACGATCCTCCTTGGCCTAATGTGCCTTCCGGCCGAACGATACTGCCATGTCGAGCAGTCATATATGCCGAACGCCTTCTAATGCCGAACACCACTGGATGCCGAGTACTACGCCGAGTACTCCTGTTGCCGAGTTCCACTGGATGCCGAGTACTACGCCGAGTACTCCTGTTGCCGAGTTCCACTAGATGCCGAGTACTACGCCGAGTACTCCTAGATGCCGAGTTCCACTGGATGTCGAGCGCTATGCCGAGTACTTCTAGATGCCGAGTACTACCTGATGCCGAGCGCTACGCCGAGTACTTCTAGAGGCCGAGTACTATGAGATGCCGAGTACTCCTTGATGCCGAGTACCATGGATGCCGAGTTCTACGCCGAGTACTATGAGATGCCGAGTGCTACCTGATGCCGAGCACTAGTTGCCTGGTCAAATCTCCAGGAAACACTTGCCCCCCAAAGTGTATTATGTGGCTGAATCGTGATACGCTTTGAATTGCATATCCCCCGTACTTCGCTTCGAATCTAGGTTAACTCTCCTTGGAGACGCTTTCTTGAAAATATCAGTGGTGGAGGTGTATGACGAGCGTGGTATAGATGCTGAACGAAGCAGTCGAAACCGAACGCTCCTCATGCCGAACGACTTTGTATTCCGATGCCGAACACTGTGGCTTTGACCGGTTCCACCGGGTATAACCTTTTTGACTTCTCCTTCTGTCCTATAAAAGTCGAGGCCTTCTTCCTCCTTCTCTTTTCACACTCACTTCTCCTATCTTGTTTTCGAGAAACTCGCCTGTTAACAACCTTCAAAGACTTAACAACTCTTCCTAACCTATTCAGCGCTAATCAAAACCGCGGCCTCAACTCCAAACTTCTCCAAGTCGTGATCTATTAACTAGGTAACAATCCCTCTAACTAAATCCACAAAGGGGTTTCAACACGAAACTCGAGTTCGTAAATTGATAGGTGTTGTGTGGATTTTTAGGGCCAGATGATGTGGAGGAAGGTAGGAGTTGGTTAGAATGACGAACAGGACGGTTCGGTGTGGATGGAGGAAGAAAAAGGGGGAATAAGGTCGCTGTAGAGGACGGTGTGTTCGAGCGTTGGCGCTCGGCGCAACCTTAGCTCGACACGATTCGTCATATGCCGGGTAGTGCAATGGAAGGATGTGGAGGGAGTATGAGCCCAATTGGATGTCGAATGTGGTCCCGGCCGAACAAGATTTTGGCCGAATGATGCTTTTTCGAACAGTCACAAATGCCGAGTCACCATGGGTGCCGAACAGTATAAATGCCAAACAACATAAATGCCTAACAATATAAATGCCGAACAATACAAACGCCGAACATCATAAATGCCGAACAACACAAACACCGAACACCATAAATGCCGAACAATATATAAATGCCGATCAATACAAACGCCGAACAACACAGATGCCGAACCACATGAATGCCGAACATTTGTGAGTGCTGAAACCTGTCTTGGTCGAACAAAACTTAACCGAACATGCCGAACATACCTTTAGCCGAGCAGGAACTAGGCCGAACACTCATTAACCTTGCCTATTCATATAGCAAAACAAGGACTTGGACCTAAGCACACTATCACATGAAACTGACCCGGATCATTAACTCCCTAGCTTTAGTAGACATAAATCTGAACTTAGATTAACATTCGTTTTCTGAATTTGAAACTGTAATCACCACAAGGCGGGCTTTTTGAGACGGTCAGCGATGACGGTCTTTGAAGGCGACGATTCGAAGCTCATTTTTATATCTTTGAAATCTCTAGATTCTTATTGCTTATACACGATTGCTTGCACTAGTTCACACATCACGTGGGGGGAATATTCATGTTGTTAACTCTAACGTTCAACGTTTTTCAAGTATAGTTCTCGCAGGCACTTAAACAGATTCATTATTTATTGGGGATGTCTATGAAGTCTAGCTCCGCCACCATATCTGACAGGCCTGGGCCGTCATCAAGGCAAGGAGCCGCTGATATTTCAAATCCGTCGACTTCCCCTGCCCATAACTTAGCACCCGATGCCTTGGAGGCAACAATTCTTTTAGACAATCCGATCGATTCACAAGCTTCGAAGATCAATGAAGCCGCACTTCGACGGATATGCTCCATTCACGGGATTCCTTTTGCCGATGTGTTAGTCCCTTCGCGACACGATCGTCCTCACTTGCCCCCAGTCGGATATACCACATGCAACAAGTTCATGTGTTGGATGGGCAGCGTGCCTCCGTTTAATTTATTCCTCCGGGACGTGTCGCAGTACATCGACATTGCTCCGTCGCAGCTGCATCCGAACGGTCACGCGTTTCTATACGGGACATATCTACTCTTTATGGCTGTCTTCTTTAGACCTCCAACCTCTGGCGACATCAGATACATCTATATGATCAAGAAACGGAAAGACAGTCCTTCCTTCATGTTCCTCGAGCCGTACCACAAATGCCAAATCTTGACAGGAGCATGCAGTAAATTCACCCTGTACAAACAGGAATGGTTCTATGTGCGTTGCCCTCCTGGTTTTGCGAGGAGATGGGTTGAAGGCAGTAAGTCTCTTTGCTGAGTCATCATTCGCGTTTGATTGGAGTCATGCTTTTTCTAATTCCTCGTTTCATCTTTTCAGGTATCAACCCGCGTCCGGAGGGTCGAGGATATTCTGAGGCCGTTGAGGCCATCAGAGCTCTTCCTACCGAGGAACGAGACGTCTGAACCATCATTTCGAATGAATCATTGTCAAGGTTCGGCTTGCTAGCCCCAGGTCATCGGATTAGCCTCCCGGAGGGCGTCTCCATTCCCAAGCCAGCATCTGGTAAAGGGAAAAAACAGGCCGGATTGTCATCACGCCGCACTCCCGATACGCACGAAGAAGGTGAGTGCAAAGAGGACGAAGCTCCTGAGACCCAAGGCGAGAATGTGGGTCCCGCTTGGAATCCGGCGGTCGAAGTTCATGACATTGAAACGTCATCCTCCCCTTCGAAGGGAAAGAAGAGGTTAAAATACAATATTCGGAAGGAGAAAGTTGGCGGCACTACAAAAGATATGCCTATCCCGCCAGAGAAAGAGGCTTCCTCACAGCACCTGGAGAGTTCTCTAAGGGGTTTGTCGAATCTTTCTATCCCCGATGATATACTTAATTACGGGTTTGACGATCCTGAAGCCCTCAAGTTTTCTTCGCCCGCTAGAGGCAATGCGGGAGTTCAACTCCCAGTCCAGGGAGACAATACTCCGATTAGTAAAGACAAAAGAACTGGTCCGTCGGGGGGAACACTAGGACACACACGCACATACGCATTCCATCATACACTTCAAGTTTTTTCTTGTTTCCCGGATCTTTCTTAACTCGTTGTTATCTCTATTCTTTGTAGGTGACATGGGGCGCTCTCACGGATTCGATCGCCTTCACGGCTCTTCCATATTTCATCATTCCGGACGGGATTCAAGTTCGGGCAGATGCAGGGATAGAGATGATTATGAAGATAGAGACAACCGTCCCCGCGATTCGTCTCATCGTAAGAAGGCATATTCCCAATCTTCTCAGTCCCGTGATCCACTCCCTCCAACTGAGCCGGATAGAGAGAAGTCTTTACAGAAGGGGTCCCAACCCGATGCTCCTCGAGAACAACACTCCGGTTCGTCGAGTACGAGGCAAATTCGGGAGCAACGAAAAAGTGCAGAACTTCCAAGGCCTCCTCCCCCTACTCCCGCGGTTGATCCAACTGTAGCAGAAAAGATGGTCGATCTTAAGGCCAAATTTCCAAAAATTTGCTTTGATGGTCTGAAATTCCTCCCAGCTATCCATCATATTCCTGGGCACGTGAAGCAGAGTGCCATTGCCTGTAACAACGACGTCTATGTTCAACATGACGCGTTCGTTCACTTGGTTGAAAAGATTTCGGAGGTGTCTGTTGAGCGTCAATATGAGATTGATCGTCTGAAATTGGAGGCTGGTTGTGATAAGAACATCATCAAGCATCAAGACGAAGAGCTCGCTTTGTATAAGTCAAAGCTGGAAGTCGCTGAGCAAAGCGCAAAAGATACTACTGAGGCAGTTACTCGCTTAGAGATGGCTCACAAGAAGGAACTTGATGAAGCAGTCCAGCGCAGCGGTGCCCTCGCCCTAGAAAAAGACTCTGTCCAAAAAGAAAGGGATGCGCTCGTCATTCAAGTCAGAGAGTTGAAAGAATTACTCTCCAAGGAGAAGGAGGACAAAGTAGCTGCTCAAGAAGAGTCACAACGATACTGTGATGAAATCGTTGCTACTCGACTCCTGAAAACGAAGCTCGATGATGAACTTGTCGGGGTTGAAAAAATGAAGGACGAAGCCCGTGAGGAGGGCAAAAGAAAAGCCGCGGAGGAGATTGATTCTCGCCTCGAGGCGGCCGCAGAAGCCGGCAGGGAAGAGGTCAAGTGCATGTTTGACCCGTTGATTGCTGAGTATGGAGCCCGCGTCCTTATGCACCGTGACTTGACATTCTTGGGCGATGGCTATCTCGAATCCTTAGCTGAGGCCTGGGAAACTTTGGTGAAGATTAGGAAAATCGAGTCGGGCTCTGAAGAGGTCGATGAGGATGCCTTGGTGAAGGAGTTCCTTAGGGGGAATGAGCCAGCGGATTTATCCGCAGCTTTGGCGCTTTATAACAAAGGCTCTCCCCTTCCAAAAGAGAAAAGTGATGAAGCTGGCCCGTCTGGGGCTGAGACTACAGCTCCTCATATTGCTGCTCCTCCCGCTGTTCAACCGGCCGGTCGGCCGACACTTGACCCATTCGAGTAGCATGCCGGCTATGATCCTGAAGATCCCGGGCTTGGCGTTCACGTGCTATCTCCTATCCTGGAGGGTGAAACCCTCCGCGCAACCGATAGCCAACCAGAACCCGGTAGGAAACTCTTCTTTTCTAGAAGTCAAAGGATCTTGTTATTTTTCAGCATTTATTCGTTCTAATGTTCAATTTTTATGTTTTCATGCAGGCTGCTCTGATCCCGAGCCAACTCCGAGGAGCGATGACGCCAAGGAGGAGGCAGAGAAAACAAGCGATGTTGCTCACGCGGGAGTAACTCCTGGTCCTGACGCTCAAGTGATCGGGGCGCTAGATGATGACAAGCTTGACACTTCGTCTCCTGCCGAAGGGAGCGATGAAATCGAAATCACCGGCGCCTCCGAGCATACCTCAAAGGTGAGCATGAAGGAACGCCTCGCCGAAGAGGAGAAGAAAAAGGTCAAGGTCAAAGTCGAACCTGAAATACTGGAACTTACCGACCTGCGGAACAGACCTCTGAAAATCATTCTCTCGGGCAGGTTTAAACCACTGGATGTTCCGTCTCCTACTCCTGACTCCGCTTCTTTAGTGAGCAAGAAATCCAAGAAAAAGCGTAAGGGAGAGGAGTCGTCGGAAAAAACAAAAGAAGACAAGAAGAAGAGACCGAAGAAATAATCGCTACACTCGTTCAACGAGTTCCTTACTTAAGTCTTGTAATTACTTTTATCTTTTGTCTCTGTAGTTAGTATAGATAGGTTCTTGACTCCAAGCTTTGGAGGGATAACTGTGTAACCCCATTTTGAACTATTGAATGAAGTTTAGTTTCTTTTTTGTTTGAATGATTCTCTTGCTTTTCTTTGGTTCGCTGACTAACTGTAGTCATAACTCAAGTTCTTATGAGTTGCATTATCTCCCAGTCCACTCTCGTGTTGTTCAAACATTTCCAAACGTGGCATACTTCTTGCTCCACATTTCTCGAGTACTTGGACTTTCTTCCAAATCTGCGCTCCAGGGATTTAGAGTAAGTTGATCCGCATTCAGGGGATTCGGAGGTTCGCATCGTTTACACTCTAGTCCGTACTCTGGGAACTTAGAGTACTCTGATCCGCGCTCTGGGGATTCGGAGATTTGAGATCATTTATACTCTAGTCCGCACTCCGGGGACTTAGAGTACTCCGGTCCGCGCTCTGGGGATTCAGAGATTTGAGATCATTTATACTCTAGTCCGCACTCCGGGGTCTTAGAGTACTCCGATCCACGCTCTGGGGATTCAGAGATTTGAAATCATTTATACTCTAGTCCGCGCTCTGGGGACTTAGAGTACTCCGGTCCGCGCTCTGGGGATTCGGAGATTTGAAATCGTTTATACTCTAGTCCACGCTCTGGGGACTTAGAGTACTCCGGTTCGCGCTCTGGGGATTCGGAGATTTGAAATTGTTTATTCTCCAGTCCGCGCTCTGGGGACTTAGAGTACTCCGGTCCGCGCTCTGGGGATTCGGAGATTTGAAATCGTTTATACTCTAGTCCATGCTCTGGGGACTTAGAGTACTCCGGTCCGCGCTCTGGGGATTTTGAAGATTTGAAATCGTTTATACTCTAGTCCGTGCTCTGGGGACTTAGAGTACTCCGGTCTGCGCTCTGGGGATTTTGGAGATTTGAAATCGTTTATACTCTAGTCCGCGCCCTGGGGACTTAGAGTACTCCGGTCCGCGCTCTGGGGATTCGGAGATTTGAAATTGTTTATACGAGTTTCGTGTATCGTACAGGATAATGTAGTTCTAGTAATTCATCACCCGACTATGAGATATAGAAACATTAGTAATTCGTGGAAAATACGGCTTCAAGCCTTTATTAATGAAAACAACTAAACTGCTCGATTACATAGTTAAAAGGAAACTAAGTTGCGACGGAATGAAAACATACAGGAAATAACTGTGCCTAAAACAGGAAAGAAACATACTAAATGTAATAATGTCGCAAATGCTCGCTGTTCCACGCCCGGGGGAGTGTCATGCCATCAACGGTCGCTAGCTTGAATGTTCCCTCTCCAAGCTTCCGTTCAATGACGTACGGACCTTCCCAGCTGGGATTCATACGCGAAGGTACTGGGAAAACTCGTTTCAAAACGAGATCACCCACATCAAATATCCTTGGGTGGACTCTGCCGTCGTAGTAACGCTTGACTCGATGCCTATGTGCTGCGGCCCTTAATTCGGCCTCTTCGCGTTTTTCATCGATACAATCTAGTGATTCCAACAAGAGGTCCTGATTCGTCTTGGGATCATAATATGTCACCCGGTGCGATGGAACTTCAAGTTCCACGGGTATAACGGCTTCAGAGCCGTATGCCAAGGCAAATGGAGTGTGGCTGGTCGCGGACTTGTGGGTAGTTCTATAAGCCCATAATGTCGTCGGGAGTTCATCTACCCACTTGCCTCCGACTTTCTCCAGACTCTTCTTCAGTATTGACTTGATTATTTTATTAACGGCGTCGACTTGTCCATTAGCTTTTGGGTGTGCAACGGCGGCGAACTTCTTCTCGATGCCATACTTTAAACAGAACTCTTTGAACTCTCTGTTTTCAAATTGCGTCCCGTTGTCTGTAATGATGGTGCGAGAAGACCAAAGCGGCATATAATGCTTCGTACAACGAAGTTAATGACCTTTTTAGAGGTGATTGTGGCCAAGGGTTATGCCTCAGCCTATTTTGTGAAATAGTCGACTGCAACTATCGCGTATTTCGCACCACCTTTGGATATAGGCAAAGAGCCGATTATGTCGATTCCCCATATTGCAAATGGCCAGGGACTAACCATTTGCATGAGTTCCGTCGATGGAGTCCTCGGGATTTTCGCATATCTTTGACACTTGTCACATTTCCTTGCGTAGTCTGCAGCGTCCCGATTCATGGTCGGCCAGTAGTATCCATAGCGGAGGATCTTTTTTGCTAGCGTTTGCCCCCGGTATGGTCGCCACATTCCCCTTCGTGAACCTCTTTCAGGACTCGCTTTGTCTCGTCATGAGCGATGCACCGTAATAAGGGGACCGAGAACCCTTTTCGATACATTAATCCATCCTGCATCACGTATCGTGCGGCCTTTCGAAGGATCTGACGTCTTTGGCTCCTTTTTTTCTGGTAAAGCCCCGGTTGTCAGGTACAGTTTGAACGGGGTTATCCACGATTCCTTCTCGATTTCCGTTTCCAATACACAATCAACTTTCATCTGGTCTATGCTCGGGGCGTGCAAGGCCTCAACGAGATACAATCCCATTTGCTGCGCGTCGCCTGTGCTTGCAAACTTAGCCAACAAGTCGGCTTCTTTATTCTGTTCGCGCGGGACATGCGAAATGTCATAACTCTCAAGATTTGACAGTAGTTCTTGAACCTGAACTAGGTACGGAGCAAGCTTTTGTCCCTTTGCTTGGTAATCTCCCCGCACTTGGTAAACCACCAACTGTGAGTCACAAAAGATCTCAACTGATTTGATCCCGAGTTCTTTGATGAGCTTCAAGCCAGCAATCAGTGCTTCATATTCTGCTTCGTTATTTGTAGTTGGGAAATCAAGCTTCAAAGCATAACAGAATGATTGATTTTCCGGAGTTATAAGAACTACACCCGCGCCGGAGCAACGGTCGTTTGATGCCCCATCAGTGTATAATCTCCAATGAACGGGGGTAGTGACGTCATGATTATCTGGTTCTATGGGTATGGTAAACTCAGCGATGAAATCTGCTAATGCTTGTCCTTGTATGTCCCTTCGTGGCAAGTAGACGATATCGAACTGGCTCAACTCGATGTTCCATTTTAGTAGTCTTCCGGAAGTTTCTGGTCGTTGGAGTACCTGCCGCAGGGGCTGATCGGTATAAACACTGATTGAGTGCGCTTGAAAATATGGGCGTAGCTTACGTGATGCAATCACCAAGCAATAGGCCAACTTCTCGATTTTAGGGTAATTTCTTTCTTCCCCCGTTAAGCGCTTGCTAACATAATACACCGGCTTCTGGATCTGATCCTCCTCGCGGACTAAAGCCGCACTTACCGCATGCGGGGATACAACCAAGTATACGTACAACATCTCGTGGTCTACTGGTTTTGACAGCACTGGTGGACTCTGCAGATGCCTCACCAGATCCCAGAATGCTTCTTCACAACTAGACGTCCATTCGAAGTTCCTCTTCCCTTTCTTTATTATATCAAAGAAAGGGATGCACTTGTCAGTTGCCCTGGATATGAATCGACTTAGCACAGCTACTTTTCCATTCAAACTCTGTACCTGTTTTATTGTCCTGGGTACTTGCACATCTCGAATAGCTTGGATCTTTTCGGGGTTAGCTTCAATTCCCCTAGCATTGACGATGAATCCCTAAAACTTCCCCGACGCAACGCCGAAGGAACACTTCAGAGGGTTGATCTTCATCCCGTAATACCTTAGTATGTCGAACATTTCAGCCAAGTCTCGAATGTGGTCGTTTGACTGTCGTGACTTCACGAGCATGTCATCCACATAAACTTCCATCGTCCTACCAAGCTGGTCCTTGAACATTCGATTCACCAAACGCTAATAAGTCGCTCCTGCGTTCTTCAATCCGAAGGGCATTACTACATAGCAATATAGCCCGACATCTGTAACGAAGCTGGTGTGTTCTTAGTCCAGAATATGCATCGGGATTTGGTTGTATCCCGAGTATGCATCCATGAATGATAACAGCTCATGTCCTGCAGTGGAGTCGACCAACTGATCGATCCTTGGTAATGGGAAACTGTCCTTGGGGCACACTTTGTTCAAATCGGAATAGTCTACGCAAGTTCTCCATTTCCCATTTGCCTTTTTCACCAGTATGGGGTTCGATACCCATTCAGGATAGAGGGCGTCGCGGACGAACCCATTGGCTTTGAGTTTGTCCACCTCCTCTCTGAGAGCAGCAGACCTCTCCGGGTCCATTCCTCTCCTCTTTTGTTTAACTGGGACGTATTTCGGGTCTATGTTCAACATATGACTCGTGATGGCGGGAGAAATCCCACACATATCAGAATGCGTCCAGGCGAAAACATCAAGATTCGCCCGGAGGAAGTCACTAAGGTCTTCAGTCATTGCGGGGCCAACCTGTGATCCGATCTTCAGTATTCGCGAAGGGTCGCTTTGGCTAACTGAAATGTCAACCGTTAGTTCAGCCGGCACCGCCTTTTCTTCCCTGGGTTTCTCATCGTCGTCTCTCGGATCTATGTCTCTGAAGATCCAAGAATTATGCCCGAGCCAGGGCTCGGGCACTACTTGTCAATTATCCATGTTAAGGATGCAGACGGGATTGTCCACAACCTTTCCTTTCTCCCTCCGATGGGCCTCCCGGAGCTCAGCCACATAACAGGAACGACCAGCTGCTTGGTCGCCATGAACAATACCTACCCCTTTGTCAGTTGGGAACTTCAGAGTCAAGCACCACGGGGCTAATGCAGCCCTAAACTCAGCCAGGGCCGGTCGGCCCAAGAAAACATTATACGGAGAATCCACATCCAAAACTACGAAGGGTAGGATTCGCACCCTCCGACGCTCGCCTTGTCCCAGTTCAACTGGTAACTCAACATACCCCACTGCATCAGTCGCTGCACCATTAAAGCCGTGTATACGAGCTTTGGATGGTTTCAAGTCCTTGGTTTCCATATTCATTTGGTCATAAGCCTTCTTGAAGATGATGTTGACAGAACTTCCACAATCAATCAGAATTCTTTTCACATATGCCGGTCCGATCGTGGCAGATATGACCATCGGGTCGATGGTTGGAGCCTCTATTTGATCATCATCTCTGTTTCTGAACACTATATCGTCCGTCATTACGCGCTGCTGCTTAGCAGGGGTCCCATCCTCCACGTTCGAACAGCACTCAAACTCTGCATGCTTCAGGGAACTTGCATACCGCTCCATCTCTTGCCAATTCTTATCCGCGGGGTGAGGTCCGCCGATAATTTTATTTATGACTAGTCTACCCATGGTCCGGGCAGGCTCTTCGGGATGACGCGGAGCTGGTGCGCGACCTGGGTTGGACGTTCCCTGTCCTCCTTCCTGTGGATCCTTCACAAATTCTTGCAACTTCTTTTGCCTGATCAACTTCTCGATAGCGTCGTGCAGGTGTCTGCACTCTTCCGTATTGTGCCCATAAGTCTCATGGAAGCGACAATATTTCCCGGTTCGCTTCTGCTCCTCGGTTGATTCTTTTGGACGTGGCTTTCTGTACTAAAAAGTATTGCAGGTAGATAGGTAAATGTTCTCAAGAGGCGCATTCAGCGGGGTATACTCGTTGTAGCTTGGAATTCTCGATTTCCACTTCCCCGCTTCTCTCTTCTTCCCTTGATTTCTTCCTCCGGACTCCTTAGGCTGCCCAGGCTTGTTCTGGACATTGACTTGGACCTTTCCCGAGTTGTCTCCGGACTGCTTCACAGCAATGTTGCTTTTCACGGACTCTTGGACAGGTCCTGGTGCCTTATCTCGCCATACCCACCTAGCCTCCTCTCTTCTTATGAACTGATGTGCCTTTGAGTAAAAACGTTCCAGTGTGGTCGGAGGTTTCCCTGCCAACCAGTCCACAAATTCGGACTCCGGATCCACACCTCTCATTACAGCCATTAGAATTGCATGATCATTGGGATTACTGACTTCAGTCGTCGCAACATGGAATCTATGTAAATATTCCTTCAATGACTCCCCAGGATTTTGGATTACACTTGATAGAGACATTACGTCCTTTGGACGCGTAGTGTGTATTATGAACTGCTCAATAAACTTCTTCGCCAACTCCTCGAAATTGGATACGGACCGCGGAGGAAGTCGGGTAAACCACATAGTAGCGATCCCAGATAGAGTGATCGGAAAGCATCTACACTTGGTGGCATCATTTTCTCTAGCTGAATCCATCATCCACTCATACCTCATGACATGCTATCTGGGGTCGGTCTTTCCCTCATACGCAGGGATAGTAGGCATATTAAACTTCCTGGGGTACGCTGCCTGCAGCACAACGTCTGTGAATGGAGTATGACTTCTTGATACTCCCCAATCATCATTCGATAAGCCTTGGTTTTCTTTCATCAATTGCCTGACCATGGCTGTCAGGTCTGGTGTTTGTATGGAATGTGGAAGGTTGGAGTCAGTTCTACGTGACTGGCCAGGCTGATGCCTCCTCTCCTGGCGGTCTGCTAAACGTGCATCTTGAGGTTCGACATCATTAGCGTTTTGATGGTCTGGTCCTCCAGCCTCAACCTGCACTCCAGTTCCTAGGTTTCCAGCTCCGGCTTGGTTACGGTCTCCAGCTGTCTGAACAGCAGCACCCGCCCGTGCAGCTTCAGTCTTACGGCATCTGCGCCTGGGAGGTTCATCAGAGGAAGTTGAGTTGTCGAATAAGGAATAAGGAGCGGGATTGCCCCCAGCATTCTGTTGCTGCTGTTGAGTGAGTTGTGCCAGCAGGTTGGCGTTCGCTTGCATTTGCTCTCCTAGTTGTCTCCTGCTTTCCCTGAGTTCTCTCATCAAGTCGTTGAACTCTATTCTGGTGACAACTGGAGTTTGGTCCTGGGTGGCAATTCCCACACCCGGAATCGCTGGTTGATTGCTAGGTCCTGCTTGTTGTACGCTAGCAGTTTCATGGGCATCCGCATTATGAGAAGTTGACCTGGTACGTGGTCTCGCCATTGTAGAGTTATTGGTATGAACTCTGAGTAGAATCAACGGATGTCCTATCAATGAGTCGGATCTTCTTTGGGGGATTTGTTCAATCCAGTAGCTTCAAAGCAGATCCTTAAGGTCTGAGAATTCAATTCTCAGTGAAAGGACCAAAGTGTTAGCACCAAAATTGGTCACTAACCTCGTAGAGAAAGATTGTGTAGAGATATAAGTGATGAAGATAAATTAAACAAGGAAGAGAATGCTAATTTAAATGCAGAAAGTAAGAACACCAAATTTATAGTGGTTCAGCGTAATTGCCTACGTCCACTTTGAGGTTAAACTTTATTGATCTTCTTAATAGTTGATTACAAATACAATTCGTGAATCAAATGCTTGAATGAAGTTGTTAAGTAGAGAAGATGAGTCTCAAAAATGGCAGAGTCTCCCCCGTATTCTCCAAAAAAGATCCATTTTCACTGTGACCCTGCCCCTCTATTTATAGACAAAGATGGGCTGGACTTCCCAGGTGGGCTTGGTGGCCGAACACTCTAGCCCAAGTATAGTGGTCGCTGTATGCCGAACCAGGTAGGCCGAACACAATGATGCCAAACCACCCTTTCTATGCCGAACGGTATGTTTGGTGTGTGGGATGGAATGGTTTTTAGTCGAAGCCGAACGGTATGTCTGATGTGCTTGACCGAACAATGCTCTCTGGCCGAACGATCCTTCTGGCCGAACGATCCTCCTTGGCCTAATGTGCCTTCCGACCGAACGATACTGCCATGTCAAGCAGTCATATATGCCGAACGCCTTCTAATGCCGAACACCACTGGATGCCGAGTACTACGCCGAGTACTCCTGTTGCCGAGTTCCACTGGATGCCGAGTACTACGCCGAGTACTCCTGTTGCCGAGTTCCACTGGATGCCGAGTACTACGCCGAGTACTCCTAGATGTCGAGTTCCACTGGATGCCGAGTGCTATGCCGAGTACTTCTAGATGCCGAGTACTACCTGATGCCGAGCGCTACGCCGAGTACTTCTAGATGCCGAGTACTACGCCGAGTACTATGAGATGCCGAGTACCATGGATGCTGAGTACTACGCCGAGTACTATGAGATGCCGAGTGCTACCTGATGCCGAGCACTAGTTGCCTGGTCAAATCTCCAGGAAACACTGAGTATAAGCAAGAACAAGTTGCTTTGACTATTCCTCCATCTTGTTGCTTTATATATAATGTTCCATTCAAATGCATTATGTCTACTCTGATCAGTCCTCCCAACTTTTGACATCACTTTACTCCGGAGAAAAAAAGTGCATCCACAGTGAAAATTAATATTCTTTGGCCAAAAACATAATTTTATATAATTATAATATATGCTATATATATTATTTATAAAAGATAGTTTTTGTATAAAAAAATATTTTTAATATTTACACACACACACATACATATACATACACACACGCACACAGATATATATATATATATATTTTAGAATATATATATATATATATGTAAATTGTTTATATTATTAAAACTGTGTTGTGTATTTTAAATAAATAAATATATATAACTATAAATAAAAAAATTTATTTTTGATAGTATTAATTGTTTTCTACCAATAAACATATTTAAATTTAATTAATGGTTTTTTAGCTTATACTTTTAAGATCAAGTTTTGAAGTTCAAAATGTTCTACTAAATCTCAATTGGATATTTTAAATAAAAAATTTGAATCTAGAATTTAATAAATTTTTTAAAATTTGATTATATATTTGATTATATATAAATAATTTCAATATTATATTTATATTTATATATTTACTAAATATATTAAACAATTTTTTAAGGTAATTGACATAAATATAAATGGTCAGTGTTTACATAGGGATATAAGTTCCAATATCTACTTATATATACATTAACCATATACACCTTGCTTTGTTTCATATTACACTTATATATACACACACACATGAGTATATATTGATATAATATATAGTCAAACATATAAATATTTAATTAATTAAATTATAAAATTAAATAAAATTGAATTTTATTTAAATTAACTAAATTGGTTATAGTCTAATCCATTAGACTTCATATGCCTACTATGATCTAAATATGTTTTTTTAAATCCACAATTTTCACCCATTATAGACTGGTCTAGTTCCAATAGTAGTCTATTGACTGGAATAAATTTAAGTGTATAAACTATTCTTTGACTCAATCATTAGACCTCGATGATCGTGTTAAGGCTGTAACTGGGTATAAATTGAACCATTTAAAGTGAAACACAATTCAAGGGAGGCTTAATCACATTCAAATACAATGATAGTATCACTGTAATAGGTAGTCAACTTAATGTCAATACTTTTGGACTAGAAAAATAGGTTAACCTTAGACTTCATAATTAACTACGTATATCAATCAAGTTTTAACCATTGATTGAGCTCTAGATATCTTAATAATATAGTGATGATGAAGAGAAAATGTGCACAATATAGCATTGCTAAATTGTGTACCTTAATAATTAAAAGTAGGACTTTACCTAGATGTTGTAAGCAACTAAACTCTTGTCCACTATCGTGCTTTAGTCAAGTCTGTACAACCTTTAATATCTAAGTTGTTTATGTATTAATGAGGGTTGAGTTCACACCAGAAAGTCATACAATAATATTTGCCAACCTATTTCCGAATTCAACTTAATCAAATTAATTTATAATATTATAAACTAAAATGGAGGAAATTAATACAAATGTTAGATTAACTTTATGGATTTTATTTATTTATTTATTTAAGACCTTCACATTAATTAAAATAATATATAAATATTATGTATTGATTTAGTTAAATAAATGAGCTAAAATAAATATTCAATAAGTAATAATGGTAGTAATTATGCCAACAATTACAAAATGTGTTCATGGGGTAGCTAGCCATAAATATTGGAATTAGGGTTTTCATATGTTTCAGTTGAAAGATATTGGACCTAGAGCAAAATAATGAGAAAACGCTGGAGATATACCTAATATTTAATAGCCATTTTATGGCTATAAATACCACCCTTCTCTCTCATTCTTTTCATAATTTCCAACAACAAAACCCCATCTTCCATCAGAGATAAGTTAGAGCCTATAGCTTAGTCTTGCAAGCCATGTTTGGAGGAAAAAAGAGGAGAATCCGAAAAGGATATAACTAGAAAATACAAAGTGTTAACAACTGATTTAATTGAAGAACTAAATTACTTTATATTTGTGTGTATGTCTGTGTGTATATCACTTTTGGCCATACTTTTTATTATAAAAATCAATTATATATATATATATATCTGTGTGTGTGTTATATTTTTATTATGATTTTAAATGGATATATACATATATTATATATATATGTATGTATGTATGTATGTGTGTATCTACATGTGTATATGTATGTATGTGTGTGTAATTAAAAAAATTAACTTTTAATTCGGCCTAGTTTAATGGTATATATAAAATTTTGGTGAAATATTATATTTATTTTATCATTAGTATATGTGTGTGTGTATCATTTCCGACCATGATTTTTATTATAAAAATTGATTATATATATGTGTGTGCACGTTATATATATATATATATATTTGTATAAAAAATATATTTTATATTTGTAAAACCTAATGGCGGCTGAAGGATCTAAACCTAATGGCGATTTTAACAAAGACAGAGGACGAACACCTAATAAAGGTGTTTCACAAGTAGATGCCGCTAATCGAATCAAAGGAAAAGCAGTCCTATCAGAGGATACGTCTCGGATAAATCGTTTTGACCTGGGACGTGACGGATTGTCTCACGACAATCAAAAAACCACCAACGTGGTTCGTCAATCCAGGGTTTCAAATTTGGGGGGGGGGGGATCAAACCCGAACTAGATCTGGAATCCCATAGGTTCAAGGCGATCGAATCGATAGTAGTAAGGAAGCATACAAATGGAACTCGATCCAATATGAAATAAAAGCAGGGAATA
This sequence comes from Allium fistulosum, assembly GCA_030737815.1. Lineage (NCBI taxonomy): Eukaryota > Viridiplantae > Streptophyta > Magnoliopsida > Asparagales > Amaryllidaceae > Allium > Allium fistulosum. The sequence continues at coordinate 403,318,393 of CM060908.1, read as the reverse complement.
TGAAATTATGGAAGGAAGCAGCAAGCGGAGGAATTGGGGAGAAACAAGATGAATATCTGGATCTTCAATATATTCAACCAGTTCTGGTAAATGACAAAAAGAAAGCAATTATATCAGAAACTTCAGTGAAGAGATCGGAAAACAAATGGGAAAACTCGATTGTTTTTTACATATATGGGTCAGACCTTATTATCTACATTTAAAAGGTTACATAGAACGAGTTTGGAAACCAACAGGGAAGTTTCAATTGTTATCGCGGGAGAATGGTTTTTTTATAATTCGATTTGACAACAAATCGGATTGTGACAATGTGCTGAAAGGTGGACCTTATTTGTTTGACAACAAAGTTATTATTCTGAAAAAATGGGTTATGGGTACTAGATTTAGAAAAGAGTTATTAACAACTTTGCCTATATGGATAAAATTTTCTAATCTAGAACTCGAACTCTGGGATAAAGAGGCATTGAGCGCCATAGCAAGTGTGCTGGGAAAACCTATTAAAATGGATAAGATTACTGCTGATGAATCTAGGATTGCGTTTGCAAAATTTTTGATTGAAATGCAAGCAAGTGACGATTTTCCCAATGAAGTGACAGCAGTTCTACATACTGGGGAGGAACTAACGATCAAAGTAGAGTATCTTTACAAACCATATAGTTGCAAAGAATGTAAAGTGTTTGGCCACTCTAGTCAACAATGCAAAATAAAAAGTAAGGAAAAATGGATACCAAAATATAAAGGAAAAAACATCAGTTCTTCAATCTCTAAACAAAATGAAGTATTTAATAACTCAGAACAAATAGAAGAAAATAGAAATGCAAAGCAAACAGCAGGAAATACAATCTATGATTCTAATAAAGAAATAATAAATGTAGAAGCTGAAATTACAATTGAAGGATCAGATAACCTATTTTACATGATCGAAATACAATTGAATATACAGAAAACATTGAAAATAATTGCAGAGAGGACATGTCTGTCGCACTTCAATCTGAGATGCCTGTAGCTGAAAAAACAATAGAAAAGGATATAATAAATGAAATCTCTACAATTTCAAAAGAGAGGAGCACTGTATTACCTTTGTTAAAGGATAACAATTCCACCAATATGAATCAAGATATGCCAGATACCACACCTGCAGGAAATCTTCACATAGATGAACAAACTACAGAAGGCTTGGTAGAGGATTTGAGCAAATCTGAAGGAGAGGAACTTATCAGAAATCTTGCCAGAGAAGAAAAGGATTACAAACACCCGGAAAAAATGGAAGATGTCTCGAATTGTGTGGAAAAAAACCAAAAAATTTATGAAGAAATTGAAACAACTAATATGCAGAGTGTTAAAAGTAGAAAAGGAAAATCAACCACTGCTCCTCCTAAAGCAAACACAAGGAGCCAAACTAAGTTCAAATAATGAACATTGTTTCTTGGAATGTTAGGGGTTTAAATGCTAAGAATAAACAATTCGAAGTGATTAAATTCCTAACAAAATATAAGCCATCTATTGCTGGCTTACTTGAAAATAAATTAAGTAGTATACATATTGAGAAACTGGGGCATAGGTTACAAAGTAATTGGAAAATGATTGATAACAATGACCGTGGCAGCAAAGGTCGAATACTCATTATCTGGGATTCAAATATATGGAATTTTCAAATTGAGAAAAAATCATTTCAACACATCTCTTTACTAGCTGAAAACACTGGTGGTTTTAAATGCAGAATATCTTTTGTTTATGCTAGTAATTTTATTAGAGATAGAAATAAGTTATGGGAAGAATTAATTGATGAATCGGGATATGTGAATTCCCCATGGATTATTCTAGGGGATTTCAATAATATTTTATCTTCTTCAGAGAAAAAGGGTGGTTCAGGTGTACCTTTTAGCCAAATGGCAGGATTTAATAATTGTATTGCCAGAGTGGGTTTGTTGGAACTACCTACTATTGGTTTTAAATACACTTGGAGGAAGAAAGGGGTAGCCTCTAAAATTGATAAAGTTCTATGTAACCACCTATTAATGGGATCTATTCCAGGGATTACATCTTTTGGGGTTTCTAATGCTATCAGCGACCACATCCCAATTTTTATTAGTTTCAATAAAGAGGTCAAAACACTCAAAAACACTCCATTTAGATATGTGAACTCATGGCATTTGGGTGAAGGATACATGACTTGTTTTCAACAAGCTTTAGACATTTATCAGTCAAATTCCCCAAACTACCTAGCTTCAAAAATGCATAAGTTCATAAAATTCATTAAAGAATGTAAATCTAAGCTGAAAGAATGGAATCTTAAGAACTGCAGAGAGGGTAATCTGCTTAAACTTTATGAAGAAGAATATCAGAAATGCCTTAAAGATTGTGATGCAAATCCTACAAACACACTCTTATTCGACAAGCTCAGCAATGCATATAACAACTGGAAAATACAGAATGAGGCTGAATTTTTAAATTCAAAACAGAAAGCAAAAACTGATTGGTTGATAGATGGGGACTCGTGCACAAAATTCTTTCATTCAAAGATGTCACAAAGAAGGTACATTAACAACTGGAACTAGATAATTATGAGCAATGGGGAAATAATACAAGATGCTGGAAAAATTGAATCTGAGGCTATAAGTTATTACACTACCATTTTTCAATCCACACAGCCCCTACCTAGTAATTTCCCTGAAATCCAGTGTATGAGCAAAATAAATGATAGAGGCAGAACTAAACTTACCTCTAGTATCACATTTGAGGAAGTCCAAAAAGCTGTTTTCTCAATCCCGGATGACAAGAGTCCTGGCCCAGATGGTTTCACTACAAAATTTTATAAAATCCACTGGAATGAGTTGAAATATGACATCCTGGATGTAATTCAAGAAGTTTTCAGTACAGGCAGAATTAAAAAAGGGCTAAATCATACTTTTATCACACTTGTGCCTAAAATCAAACAGCCTATTTGTATCTCTGATTACAGACCTATTGCATGCTGTAATGTCTTATACAAAATCATATCCAAAATCATATGTAATAGAATCAAGCCTTTCTTACCTCACCTTATATCAGAGTACCAGTCAGCTTTCATTCCAGGAAGATACATTGCCGAAAATGTCCTGCTTTCACATGAAAAAATTAGACAATTCAATAGAAAAGGCAGTGATAAAATGTGTATTAAGATTGACATACAAAAGGCTAATGATATGATTAACAAGGAGTTTGTATGCCATATGCTGAACATGATGGGTTTTCCTTATAGCCTGATCAAACTTATAAGAAAATGTATCTCATCCCCCACATACTCTATCATTGTCAATGGTAGCCCCAAGGGTTTTATTCACAGTAACAGGGGGTTGAGACAGGGAGATCCCCTCTCCCCTTATCTTTTCTGCATAGCTATGGAATTTCTATCCTTGATGTTGTTTAAAGCATACAAGGTTGGTAATTTTCAACCTATATATAATCAAGATCCATGTGTCACTCACCTTATGTATGCAGATGATCTCATGATATTTTCCAAAGCTAAGCTTAAATATGCTAAAGCTATCAAAGATATGATGCAGAGGTTAAAAGATATGACAGGACTAAATATAAACAACTTGAAATCTAAAGTTAATTTCAGCAGAGGAGTGATCAACAGAAACTTTCTGCTCAACATGTTGGATATGAAAGAAGGAACACTGCCCATTAAATATTTAGGAGTCCCTCTGTCATATAATTATATTCACTACAATGATTGTGGAAATCTACTCGATAGGATCCAAACCAGAATGAATGGTTGGGACTGCAAACTCCTATCTATGGCAGGTAAGATTGAACTTATCCACTCAGTTATTACACCTATGGTGCTATACTTGATGATGACATACCAATTACCTATTGCTATTATCAATAAAATTAATAAGATATGTGCAAATTTTGTATGGGGTGGTAGAACCCATAAAATTGCCTGGGACATTTTATGCAGACCAAAACTTGAAGGAGGGGTGGGCCTAAGAAAGTTTGAGGACATTAGAACTGCAACTGCTCTTAAATTGTTATGGCATTATATAAACAACAATAATCTATGGTCTAAATGGATGAGAAACAGATACTGCAAAGAAAAACACTTCTGGACTATGGAAATTGATAACAACAGTTCATGCACTTGGAAATCTATTCTTAAACATAGACAAAAAGGGTTACAACACATACACAGGAGCATAGTAGATGGACAAGACACGCTGCTATGGCATGACCCCTGGATTAACAATGAATTATTAGTTAATATCCTTGGGTGGGATGCTTTTGGTTTAAATGGTGGGGACAATCTGAAGGTCAGTAGTATAATACAGAATAACACTTTAAGGCCATAGATTATACATTTTACTAGACAAGTAAATCAAATTAATGAAGTAGAACTGTCTACTACATATGAGTCTGATTTCTGGAGCTGGAACAACAAACCAAATGGATTTACTTTTTACTCTGCCTGGGATAGTGCCAGAATACATTTCCAGCCTAATTTCTGGTCTAAAATTATATGGAACTATTGCAACAGCCCTAAAATGAGTTTATGCACATACAAAGTTATGCTAAATAGAATTCCAACCAAAGACAAACAGATGGAATGGGGTTTCTCTGTAGATCCTACATGTGTGTTATGTAAACGCGAACCAGAAAATAGAAATCACTTGTTTTTCCAATGCACATACTCGGCGTACCTCTGGACTCGAAGTAAATTGAAGCTTGGGATGAATCCGGCAAGCTCGATGCTGGTTGAGGAGGAAGTGATCGATCTTTACGACTTGTTCAAAACTGAAAACCAAATCAAAGACCTTGCTTTTTGCAGTTTTGTCACGATAATATTCCACATCTGGTTGGAAAGAAATGCTAGAATACATGAAGGCAAAGAGACTGACAAGTTTCAACGATGGAATTATGTGGAGATTGATGTCAAATTTTTGATGTCGAAAAGCAAGAGGAAGACAAAGAGATCTAAAGAAAATGAGGAAATTTTAGAGAGATGGGGCATTGACTTAGTGGATGCCGGTTAAAAGCATCATGTCTTCTGTTTTAACTGGTTTTTGTGTATGTTATGATTTATATCGGAATGCTTCGGGAAAACATTTAGTTACCCGGCAGGCAGTTTAACTTTGGTTTTGGTTTTGGCATTGTATTTGTACATTATTGTTTTCAATGATATATGAATAAAGCACCGCACTCTTTTTCCCTAACCAGGTATCACGATGATAACTAGTAAGGTTTTTAACGAGGCGGTTTACCCAGTTTCAAAAAAAAAACGTTATATTTTTTATTATGTTTTTAAATAGGTACATACATCTATATATGTGTGTGTGTATGTGTATGTGTATGTGTGTGTGTATCTACACATGTGTGTGTGTGTGTCTGTGTGTGTGTATAATTATAAAGTTAGTTTTTTATTTGGCTAGTTTAATAGTATATGTAAAATTTTGATAAAACATTGTATTTGCTTATATCATTAGTACATGTATGCATTTGAAATAATCTAAATGATAATATATGTTAGCCAAAAATGTGTCTTACACCCCCAACTGATTGTTTTCGTCGAGATAACGAGTCTAAGTCATAGATCAAATAATGATAATGCAATAGAAAAATATAAAAATATAAAGAAGAAAATAGGAAAAGCAAGAGAGACAAGATTTATAGAGGTTCGGTTGTGGCTACATGAAATTTACTGATTTTTTATTGCTATTATTTGCCAGATCTAGAAGGTAATACAATTACAATCTCAAAATTCTATCAAAAATTTATAATGAATGCGCTTTCCCTTACATAAGAAATAGCAATGCCCAAAGATCAAAATTCCAAAAGTCCTTTTTCTGTTGCATGTTGTTCTCTATTTATAGCTGAACTAGGTCGTTATTGGGCTTTTGGGTCATCGAATTGTATTAGAACTCGTCGAATACTTAGATCCAAGACGATAGGAAAATATTAGGCGAACATCTAACAATTTAATGGAACAGAACCAAGTCATATATGGTTCAATACCATTGTTTCTTTCCATTTTTTCATAAGATGTTAGTCTTTTCCCATGTGAACCTTCCCTTGATGCTTTTAAACTCATCCCTCTATGTTTTCACTGAGAATGAAATCAAATAGAAGGAATCTATTGATCGATATCGATCCATAGACTTAGTCAAATTTCTATTTTCTCCTTTTTGCCTTGATACTTCCTTTATTCACTGATAAATTGAGGGAAAAAGAACAAACAATGTGTTATCCTGCCTTTTGACAAGGCCATGATATCATGGATTTAACCCAATGGATCTCCTAGTCATCAAGGCAGGAAGCCCAGAGAGATAATTATTAGACTATGGACGATAGTCGAGCGGATTCAGAAAGATGACACTCTGCAATTGGCTGAGTATGAAATTGGTGCTTCCCCTATGCGGGGATCAGATTGGATCAATGTGATGGAGTAAAGATCGGATCGGATTCGTAAGGCTATGAATCACTCAGATTAGAAGTTCAACTTAACGATGATTGCTCAATAACTCGACGGACAACAAAGCAACTTAGGTAACGACTATTGAAACATGATGCAGGCGGCATAAGGTCCCACTTTATAGATCGGCGACCCCCATTCTTGATCCTTAGGGATCGACGTCGAGCCCCCTATAGGGATCGGCGCCGATCCTTCTAGGAGGCCCAGATGGGCCCCATTTTTTATGTGCGGATCCGTTTGGATCTGGAGGTTCTACATGCGGATTTTGAGCGAGATATTTCATTGGCTTCCTATATAAGTATAGAAGGCATGGCTCAAGGAAAGAGATCTTTCTAGCTCTCTACTACCTAGGCTATATTCTGCCAACTTTATTCTTGGATTTCATAGATTGTAACTGTAATCAGCGGTATAAATCAATAAAAGGAAAAACTTTTGGAGTGGATGTAGGCCGGAGTACGTGAACCACTATAAATTTGCGTCTCTACTTACTTTCTTACAGTTTTTAATTTTATTTTCTTAATATTTATTTATCTACATCACTCTGTTTGGTTTGGAATATTGGATTATTGGTGCTTTCATATTATTTTGGTGTTGGTGGCTATTTTTGCCATCAACACGATGGATCGGTGCCAATCAATCCATAGATTGGTATCGATCAATGGGCTTAGCTTATCTTCCTCACTTTTCCCTCTCTATTCTTCATTCTCGATCATCTTTAGGTCTAGCATCCATTTCTTTTCATTTTTCTATCAAATACCATCGAAATGTGACTGATGTAAAATAATGGATAACTCTTACTCCCCCAAAGTACACTTCTATGAATATAAAGTGTGCTTTGATCGAAACAAGCGACCAAATCCCGATCTGCAAAACATGATAACTTAAGCCTAAGCTGAAAAAACCGCTATGGTCTAATCCACCATCTTCTGCTTCTACGAGATGGTATTCATGACCAAAAATCTCTGATGGTAGAAAGAAGAATACCCTCATGCCTTGGTGGGGATTCATAGCAAGATAATAAAGGAAAACATAATAGGGTTTAACGTAAAGGGTACCTGTTTGTGGAATCAGACGTGATTGCCAAATTCTTCGATCCGGAGACGTAGTCATCATGGAGGAGGGCTACAGACAAAGTGCCGCTGAGGAGGTGCAAACAATTGTCGAGGGATTTCCCATTGATCTCACATCAAGGAGTTGGTGCAAGATTTATTTGATGAATTATATGAAGAATCTCTTTCGGCCGTGTCCATTGCTTCGACGACCATCTCTACGGTCATCAATATTCTGTTATCGCCTCCTCAATCTTCTAAATCCTCCTACTCCAAAACCATTGAAGAATATGTACCTATTATCATCCCTGCTCCTCCTCTATTAATATTTATATTACCCATTGCCAAAAAGGGGCATAGACTATCTTTTGAAATCCCATCTTTGGGGCACGCTACTCTTGCGGGTTCAGACCACTTTCATTAGAAGATATCCCATTACACTCTTCATTGCTCCATATGCTTCAATTATTTCTAGATAAAGCATTTGACTTGTACCAATTAGTTTTAATGTTTCAGGAGCTACCTTTGCACCATTCTGTGGCTCCTTCTACTGAAGCCATCACTGAAGCAACTGGTACAACAGCCATTAGATTCGGTTACAATCCAAACGCCGAGAAGATTAGGGCACTTTGGGGAAGAAACCACTCTTGATGAAACTATTATTGCCCATAGGTTGCACCAAAGGAAGTGAAAAGGAGAAGCCGAACAACGTCCTCACCCAGCAGTTCGCCATTCCTCCCTCCTCTTCTAAAGATCCTATGCTCTCCTCTATCGTCGATCCCTCTGCCTCCTGGAAGCATTTATATTATACCTACCTATATTTTATGATCTATGCAATACATTCTTTTACCGTTATTCTATATAGTATTCAAATTTATGCTATTATACAATTTTTTCTTTTACTTAGTTTTATTTACTGTCAGTTAAACATGTTTTGTTCAACCAGAAATAAATCTGTGACATTTGTAATTATATTTGGCTTCCCACTCATGTAGCACCACCAGAATTCCTATAACATAAACCGGTCCAAATTAGATTATACAACGATTCTTATCTCTGAGAACCGGTGTCTGTCGATGCCTATCTTTAGGTGTCTATCCTTGACATCGCCTATCTCCGAGTGTTAGTCAAGGATTAGATATTTGGGGGCGAATTGTCCAATCTACCCCCAGTTGAATTATACTCCAAGGAATCGATCATGATTCAAAGGCGTCTGCTAGTACCTATCCGTGGATACCATTAAACATTTGTTTTTCAAAATACGCGCTTGTACTACTAATCCCATAGCATGAAGTTTAACCTAACGAATATGGTTCCACTGATTCAAAAATCAAATTTTATTTAGTTCTCCATAACGGATGTTTACATAAAATACAGTCTTACGAATGAAAAAATAAAAAATTCCTAAGTACAAAGAATCAAGTGAAATAGTGGTGCAAATGCTCACTATTTCACATGTGCTGAACCGGATGACCATCTACCACTAATAGCTCAAATGTGCTATCTCCAAGCTTATACCTTATCATGTAGGGTCCTTCCCAATTCGGACTAAATGCCCTCACTTTCGGAAAGACCTGTTGCATAACAAAGTCATTATTCTCGAATGTACGGTTCCAGACCTTACGCTGAACTACCGAGGTACTCTTTACTAGTGATAGCTACCCTCAAGTTTGTCCCTTCTCGCTTTTTTACACCATGTCGAGGGAAGCCAACAAGCTCCTCGTTCATTTTAGGGTCATGGTGCATGCGCTAGTGAGAATGGACTTCTTCTTCGATTGGAACCATCACTTTAGTTCCATATGCCAGTGAAACGGAGTATGTCCAGTTGTAGATTTCTAGGTCTTAGATAAGTCCACAATGCCAGTGGCAACTCATTAATTTGATTCTTTTTGCTCACTATAACCACTTTTTAATAATAGATTTTATGATCTTGTTCATCGCCTCCACTTCTCTGTTCACTTGCGAATGTTCTACCATCGAGAAACTCTTCTGAACTCGATATCAAGCACATAATTCTTAGAATTTCACACTCTCAAATTGTGTTACGTTTTCAATGATGATCATCTGTGGTACTACAAACCTGCACAAATTTTTTAACTTTGAATTTAATCACATTTTCCAAACTGATCGTGGTTAGTGGTTCTGCCTCAACCCATTTTGTGAAGTAATCCACTACAACGATTGCGTATTTCGCTCCTCCTCGTGCCATATGTACATTCCATTAATGTAGTTTCTCTAAACCGCAGATGACTATATACTAACCATCTACGTAAGCTCATTGAATGTGGCTCTCATTATCTTCGCTAATCTCTGACACTTGTCAAATTTTTAGAAAATTCTATTACATTGCGATTGAAAGTTAGCCAAAAATATATGTAGCAGGGTACCTTTTCTACCAAATTTTTCCCCTAGTTGGTCTCGGCAGCTTCCTTGATGAACATTCTCAAGGATTTTCCTCACTTTATCTTAATAGACACACCTTATGCTATGAATCCTCTTCAAAATGACACTCCATCTTGCATAATGTAATGCGGTACTTTGTGCAAAAGTTTCCATTTTTCATTTTTACTCTTTGGAAGAGTTCCCTTCTACATATACTCATTAAAAGGAGTCATCAATGACTCCTTTTCCTCAACCACCATGATGTAATCTACATCCATCTCGTTGATATTTAGAGTCCTTGATACTTCTAATGGAACAATTCCTAATAGTTACGCATCCATAGGGTTAGCCACTTTGGCTAAAGAATCCACATACAGATTTTCCTTTCTAGAATGTGCGCAATTGTATAGTGTTCAATTTTGTCAAGTAATTCTAACACCTTTGACAGACAAAAGACAAGTCATGCATCCTTTTCCTGAAAATTTTTCTTCACTTGACAAAGCACCAGTTGGGATTCATTGTATATCTACAATGACCGTACTCCTAACTCCTTCGTTGTCTTGAGTCCCACAAACAACGCTTTGTATTTTGCTTCATTATTGGTGGAACAAAACTCAAGCTTTAACTCATAGCACACCCCCTGGCCTTATGGATTCACGAAGAATATTCCATCTCTAAAATCATGGTCATTGGATGCGCCATCTACATATAACTTATGTTGTGAAATTTCAACCATCTCTTCTTCCATTTCGTCATCTCGAATAGTAAATTGTGCAATGAAGTCTGCCAACGCTTGTTCGTAAATCACCTTCCTAGGATGACAAGTTATCTCATATTGACTCATCTAAGTGTTCCATTTCAAAAATTATCCCGAAGTCTCAAGGCGATGAAATACCTACCTAAGGGGTGATTTGTCAACAATCTTATTGGATAAGCCTGGAAGTAAGGTCATAATTTCCTTAATGCTACCAGTAAGCAGTAGGCTAGCTTCTCTAATTTCGGATAATGCTTTTCTACACCTGTAAGCTGCTTACTGATAAAATAGACCGGCCTTTAGTTCTTTGCCTCCTCACACACCAATGTTGCACTCAATGCGAGAGTTGGTACCACCAAGTAAATGTATATGTCTTCTCCTTCCAAAGACTTTGACAAAATTAGTGGTTTCATGAGACGTTCCAATAGTTGTTGATAAGCAGCTTCATATTTATCCATCCATTGGAACTTCCACTTTTCCTTTTTGAGAGAAGCAAAGAATGGTACACACTTGTCAATCGCCTTCGAGATGAACCTTCTCAAAGCGATAACCTTTCCATCCAAGTTATGCATTTCCTTACTAGTCCTTGGGGCGATAACCTATTCTAATGCCTTTTTTTATTCTAGGTTAGCTTCCGTGCCCTTTGAGTTCACAATGAACCCCGAAACTTCCCAGATGCAACTTTGAAAGAACATTTCAATGGGTTCAATCTAATTCCATACTTTCAAAGCACCTCAAACATTTTTGAAAGGTGGATTATGTAGTCCGTCGATATCCTTGACTTTACAAGTATATCATCCACATACAATTCCATTAGTTATCCGATTTGCTCCAAAAACATCTTGTTGGTTGGATCAGATTCATTGGCATCGAGTTAAAATTATGAATTTTAAAGAATTCTTTTTGTTAAATTGCACAAGATCATATTTTGTGTTTATGTGAATAAAATTTTATTACAATAATTTAGTATTTTTTAATAAAAGAGTTTATGTAATATTTCAATTTATTTATAACTTTTCTTTGTTTGTTATAATTTTAAAATAATTTATTATTATTGAATTAATTTAAAATTAGTTTATTACTTTATTTTATTTCATGTATTAATGTTTTGTTATCTTTGTATTCAAAATATGAACATTACAATAATACTAGAGTATAAACTAACCTAAGGGTATAATAGGAAAATTTATTATTGGGTTCTTTGGTTAATAAATGTAAATATGTAACAAATGTCAAAATAATGTTAAGTGATATACTTATATGTGCAGCAAAAAATTAAGTTCATATTTATACTAATGTAATCTAATTTTTTTATTTGGCCCATTTATGAAACTAATATTTATATAAATATAAAGTATAAGTATACATACATACATATATAATAATGTAATTACGATATAATTTTATTATGATAAAATTATAATGATAAACAAAAGATTAATTTAAACATATGGCTAATGTGTATATATATATATTAAGTATAATATTTGGTTTTATAAAATAAATATAGTTACTTAAATGCAAAATTTAAACAAGTTTGACTATATCAAATTAAATTTCTACATGTATAAAAAAGTTTTTTTTATTAAAATAATTTACAGCTGTCAAAACATATTTTTTTACTAAATTTCCTTTGAATTAAATCTACTCGGGTTCACACACACACACACACACATATATATATGAAATTTTAAATGCTTAAAATATAAATTCTTTGATAATTTCAGAATAATTATTTTTTGTAGATGAAAACTAGTAAGCATAGAATAATTTTTTTTTAAAATTCCATACAGAATTCTCAATATATGGACACACATGCATAATTATTCTAATAGAAATAATTTTTTTATAATATTAGTACCGAAACATAGATATATAATATTATAAGTATATAAAAACTTATTTAATATATATTAAATAAATAAGTTAGCATATAATTTTTTTATATTTTTTATTCAAAAACAAAAAGCATAATTAAATGTGTGTATTTATCGTGTATATATTTACAATTGTTTTTGTATATTATTAATTACAAAATATTTTTGAAAAATATTTTTTATTATAATCATGGCCAAAAAAGGCATTGAAGCAATAGTGTACAATACTATGTATATGAATATATTTTAGTTAAAAAATAAAACCTTTCACCGTTGATATCATGCCGAAAGCCAAACACGTTATTTTCTAGTATTTCCTTTCTAAACTTATCGTTCTCCTTCTCGGTTTCATTTTGTAAGGCTGACTACTTGGCTTCGCACTTGGGAGCGAATGAGGGCAAGAGATCTATCAGAAAAGTGTAAAGGAAAAGAAGTGGAGGCTATCCTATTTATGGCCAAGCAGATATACAAATATCTCCTCATTTATCTTTAACCCTAGAAGACCAGGCATCAAGCCTCCCAATTCAAATCATAGCCGGCTTTAATATTAGATCAAGCATGGTCAAAGAACCTTTGACTACTATTTGAATCTTTGTTTTAGCTGTTTCATTCTAGCTCCTTGACCGATTAAACCGATGTACAACTTTTATGCATCGATTTGATTGACCTTAAGCTTCAAATAAATAACTAAAATTGCCATAAAATATTAATACAACATTTGTCTTAATTTATTATTAATTTACAACATTTATAAATCATTTTTATCATTGGTCAAATTTGGAAATAACTAAGAAAGCGATTGTGTTGACTCTCTGGTGCAAACTCCACCCTCAATTAATATTTAAACAATTTAAATACTGAAGCTGCACAGACTTTGCTGAAGCTTATCAGGCACAAGGTCAACTCTTGCAATTCATTTTGGCAAAATCCAATATCTAATCTATAATAAGCTCACATAGTAATGATATTTTGTACACGTATTTTTCGTTATCATTGTATCGCTTAGATACATATAGTTCAATTTAATTGTGCATGTCACTCTAAAGTTCTTGATTCAATCCGATAACACTAATCAATTAATCGATTACTCTGGCTAGAGATTTTGATTTTTAAGTTGATTATCGATTATAGTGATACAGACCTTTTATAACGAAGGAGACGAATTCTCTGTTGGGTAGTGTTTCACTTCAAGTATTTCAACATGTACCCAACTATGGTCGTAACATGGTCGCTATGACATGTGCTTGACATTAATTAAAGTACAGTCTATATACTCAAGATCGACTGTACTCTCAAGTTAGAAGGCTACTACGCTGTCACTATTGGATCTTCTATTTTTACATAGTTATATTAACATATAAAAGACTCTTATCAAGTCATTCCATGATTCTTCCAACCAACTACAAGTACATAACCCCTTATTTCCCCTTAAATAGTCATGAGTAAATCACCACTCTTATATGGAGAGTGTTACGTACACTAGTCTCAGCGGATGCATCGATATTGTTTTCTCCATACGTCTTAACTAGGAATATTTAGGGAGTTATTATTTTTGGTTATATCGATTCAATACTTACATTCATAGCCCCAATTGATAAAACACTACTCCTAAGCACTTTCTACCTATATGTGTTTAATGTATTTAACTCATTATTTGTACCACAATATAACAACACGTAAAATAGAAAACAAAAGCATATTTTATTTCAAACAAGATTGTTTACATTGTTAATTTTATATAAAAAGTTACATAACTGCCTCTAGGGTACACCCTTAACCCTATCAATCTTTCACTTTCACTTAGGGAAAATTATCTCATCCCCATGCCTTCGACTAATCTTCCTAAAATACATTTCAAAAGTACCTTAGAATTGATCTGCTATATTATCTTTTGTATCTACTCTTTCGATCACGATATATCTGCCATTGATAAACAGCCTTATCAAATGGAACTTATGGAGGATGTACCTCGACTTCTTGTGTATCTGTGCATAATTGTCATAATAAACGAGCATCAGACTTTTAGTGCTTGGGATCACTCCTAGCTCCTTAATGAATTTGTCTATCCACAAGCTTCTTTTGTGGCACTAGTCAAAGGCAACGTGCTCATCTTTCATGGTTGAATCATTCACAACTTCTTCTTTGGAACTTTTCTAACTAATGGCCACTCCATTGGGAGTAAACACAAATCCTAAGACTGACTTACTATTGTCAATATCGTTTTGATAACTTGAGTTCTGCCTTCATAAGGAGTTCATTGCTGATGTAAATAAGAAATAAATCCTTATTATTTCTTAAATATATAATGATGACTTTAACCGTCGTCCAATGGTTTTCTCCTAGATTTGATTGATATCGACTTACATCACCCAGTGCAAAAGCAACATCTGACATTCAACATAGTATAGTGTACTTGATGTATCCTATTGTGGAAGCATAAGGATCCAACTCATGTGTTGCCTTTCTTCATCCATAGATGGGGAGCCCTTTTTAAAAAAGACAATTCCATGCTTCACTGGAACATTTTCAAGCTTGAAAATATTCCATAATAAATCATTTTAGTATGGTATATATGCACATACGTAGGGACAATCCAAATATCCTTTAGATCTACTTCTATAGATCTTTATACCTAGTATATAGGATGCCTCACCTAAATCGTTCATTGCAAAATTATTGGGAAACTAAGCTTCCATTAGTTGTAATATTAGTATATCGTTACTAATCAGTAGCAAGTCATCGACGTATAGTGTTAAGAATGTCATAGCACCATTTTGCTTCTTCTTGTACATGAACTCTTCTTCTATATTCTATCTGAAACCAAACTATTTGATTACCTTTTCAAAACATTTGTTCCAACTCCTTGACACTTGCTTAAGACCACAAATTGATCTTAAGAATCTACAGGCTTCATCGCCGCTCCCACTAACTTCAAAACCCTCTACTTTGATATATAATTTGTCTTCTAATCACCATTTAGAAATGAAGTTTTAACGTCCATTTTCCATATATCAGAATCATAATAAGCAACATTTGCTAGTAGTATCCGTATAGGTTTACGTAAGGAGACCGGCAAAAACGTTTCATCATAATCAACAACTAGAATTTGATGAAAAACTTTTACAACTAACCATGCTATATAGTTTTTGACCTTTCCATTTGCACCAATTGTTTTCTTAAAGATCCATTTGCAACTAATGGGTTTCACCCCTTTAGGTACATTCTCCAAAGTCCATAATTTTCTTTTGTTTGTGGAATCCATTTCAGATTTCATAGTGTCAATCCATAATGTAGAGTCACTGCTGTCCAATACTTGTCAATACGTGAGGGGATCATCATCAAAATGACACAATCCGTGTTTTCATTGTCATTGAGAAACATGTTGGTGTGCGAGATTCCCTATTAGAGCTTCTAATATACAGGATGCATATTTATATGGGTTTTGAATTATTGTCTATAAATTTGGTATCTACGGAAGTTTCTTGGATCATCTAAGTCTATCTTAAAGCTAATAATTTCTCCTGAGGAAAAACCCTTTCCTAAAAAGTGGAATGTCAAACAAAATCTTTTTGTTCCTTGGTAGGATAGAATAATATCCATAAGAATTTCTTGAATATCCTATAAACTTACACAAAATCGATCTTACCTCAAGCTTTCTGGGGTTTATGTTCTTAACATAAGCTAGACAACCCCAAACCTTAAAGTGATTAAGGTGGGGTTTCTTCCTAGTCCATAACTCGTATGGAGTCTTAGGCACGAATTTAGACGATGCTCTATTCAACAAATATATCATGGTTTCTAGCGCATATCCCCAAAACGAAAGAGGCAACTCAGTGTCGCTCATCATTGATCGAATCATGTCAACAAGATTCAATTTCTCCTTTTCAAAGTATCATTGTGTTATAGAGTATATGGAGAAGTGACTTGAGAGAGTATTATATTCTCTTTTAGGTACTCTTGAAGTTCAGATCCAATATACTCACCGCCTTGATCAAATCAAAGTATTTTTATTTTCCTAGTAGTCCGGTTTTCTACTTCATTTTTATATTTAATTAATATCATAACCTCTTATTTGTATTTCATCGAAAACACACACACACATATAAATAAATTGTCGATGAATGTTATGAAGTACAAGGTTCCACCTTTGGTACGTGTAGACATAGGACCATGTACATCTATATGTACTAGTCCTAAGAGTTCATCAACTCTTTCATTGATCTCACTGAATGTGTACCTGGACATTTTACCTTTAAGACACAACATACAATTATCGAATGATTCAAAATCAAACTATGGTAGAAACCCTTGGTTTCTTAACTCGTTCAGTCATTTCTTAAAAATAAAACTGTACCCATTCTCTGTTAAATGAGATAGGAAAATTATTCCACCAATAGCAATTGTACAAAATTAATCCATGTCCACTCGCAAGCTTCACATGGTATTCTCCCACTGCAACGGCAATTACATTGGCCCCATTTACAACTTGAAATTCCATGCCCCTTCTTGCAATCGACCACTTCCTTCTAAGTCCCTGTTGTAAATTACAAATATGAGTTCCAGATCTAGTATCTAAAACCCAAATAGAAGCATATAGAGAAAAATAATTTTCTAAATGAAAAATACCTTTAGGAGGGGAATATGATTCCTTCCCCTTGAGCGCCTTTAAGTAATTTGGAAAGTTCCTCTTCCAGTGTCCCTTTTTCGAGCAAAAGTGACATTCACCTTTCTCTTTCTCCTTCGCCTTACCCTTGCTGAAATGGCCTGATTTTTTATGCCCGAAAAATTGAACCATCAGGGTTAAAGAAGAAGGAGGTAGAAGAAGAAAATAAAAAAAAACAATATCAGAAACTCACAAATGCAGCGGAACAAAATATAATAGATAATAACTGATCTTTACACAAAAAGAAACTATATCTATTTTATACATTACATAATCAGAGTACAACACAATCACTAGCATATACTGGACAGTTATTTTAACTTGTCCACATAAACTGAATACATGGCTTATACAGCACAGCAGAATATGCATCAAGTACGAGTGATACGTCTCCCCATCCAGCTCATCTCCTGAGCTTCACGGCATCCTATCATGTATATAATACTCGGTCTGACCCGAGCATTATAATAAAATAACACCCGAGTCAGTCTGGAAAACCAGCGTGAGAAAACACACTCAATTGGATTATTAAAGTTTTCCAAACCCTTTGAAATCAAAAACATCTCGTAAGACCACGCCACAAATAAACATGTCGGGTTTTTACCTTACGATAGCCAAAACACTTTCTTATCAAAATCCTCTGATATTATAGTAGTGTCTATATACAAATACTTATTCAAATAGCTGAAATTGTTATATGATTAAATTCCAACATACTAGCCACAAAGTGGGTTCTACAAACAAAAACCGTAAAGGCACGTAGGGAGAATGGATTTCCAACTAATGACTAGGCACTGGGGTACCACCTGTCACAATACCTGGTCTAGATTAGCGTACCGAGGATCCACCCTAAATCCCCTGCAACACAAGACCGGGACTACCCCTTACTGGATAATCCCGAGTAAGATCACCCCGCGGTTGGGATCAGCAACCGCCCACACAGCCGAAATAAAAAGGGACATCTAGACAGGGATGACGTCACGCACGAAAACGTACAGACCGGATCGAAGTGGTTTTCGGGAGATAAATCCCGATCCCGGTCTCTTCGAAACGATCAGCGCATTGTCCAATATTGATAGTCGGTTATTTAACTATCAATTAACATTCACAAACATCCATCAAACAATAAATAATTTTCCAAATTATTTATTTACCTCACAAATATCTTCGCAAGATATATTTCCATTTTCAATCCTTTTGAAAACGATTTCAAAAACCACCGGTGTCTCATGGAGTGAATTACTCAAATATTTTATATTTCCACTGATATATTACTTCACTTTTATAAACCCAGTTTATAAATTCCATGGTCTCATCCATCTTTTAAACACAGTTTCAACCACTTTATCAATTTTCAAATCGCTTTCCAAATCAACTCCATTTTAAAATAAATTCTTTTATTTACTCAAATTTATTCAAAACCCATTAACTTCAGATTTTATTTCTTAATTATGATTTAAAATCTTTTTAACTGAAAATACCAATTCCAGATTTTCCAAATTCCTTCTTTATCCTTTTAAATAAATTTAAACTTTGAATTTTAAAATAAATTCTTTATTCTTTTAAATAATATCACTTAAGTTTTAAAATTCATTATTTCTCTGTTTATTCAAAATCCCCCTTTTCATACTCGGAATTTATTGAATAGAATTTAAAAATCACTTTCCTTTTCCAATTCATTCTATAATTTATTCAAATTCTCTATTATTTTACCTAAAAATTCTCTCTTATATTTTCTTTCAAAAATCCAATTTTATATATTTTAATAACTCGGTATACTGAAATATATTTAATCAAACCATAACATCCAATATTCCAATTATCAATATAATTCATCACAGAATATCAAATAGTCATAACACAGAATATTAAACCATCTAAATATTTTGAGGAATCCAGTTGGATCCCTCCAACCTGTTTCCCTGCATCCACAGATGTTAGCACAATATAATAATACCAATTCCACTTCGAGGTGGAACATCGCGATATATGGGATTAATATAATATCATCCGCTATTATGCGGCGCATAGGGTCTCATCCGCTATATAATGTGGGAATATCAATCACTCCAATACATATATATATACACACACACACTACTATATATAATATACCATAACCAATCAATTCAATCATTCAACCAAATATTTAAATTTAACCATTTAAATTTAAATAGCAATCCAGAAGAGTGAGATTAACTCACCTTTATTTTATTTGCAGTCCATTTCCTTCACGACTTGTCCTTCACGATTATTGACCTTGTATAAATATTTATACAATTTATTAATATTTGAAATAAATCGAAAATCAATTTCCTTTTAATAAATTTAATTAACTAACAATTTGATTTTAACTAAATAATTCTTCTCTTTTTAAAAAATCTTTTTGTAACTAAAATAAATTTAATAAGCAAATTAATCAGGTTAATCACCCAAATACATTATTTTTATAAGATAATCTATATAAACCGAAAGTCCAATTTTAATATAACTGTTCAAATCAAAATGTTTTAAAATTCCAGTTTCAACCCTATATAGTTTCCAGTAAATAAAAATTAATTTTCTGGTTTAACTACACATTAAATTCAAATAAATAAAATTCCTTTATCCCAAATGAAAGTACATATTAATTTTAAACAGAATTGTTTTGAATAACTTACTGTAAAAATATTACTTTTATTTCTTCCTGTAAAATTTTCTTCTTTTTACTAAATCAATTACAGTACAATGTTAACCCATCACAGAAACATACCTCCACGCTCTCGCAAGCCAACACCATTGTCGATTTTGGACGGAGCCGCCCACCTCGCCTCGATCGCCAAAACCGTACGCTGCCCTTCCTCGATATCAATGGTCACAAGATTCCAAAGCGCCTGCAAATGCGCCTTCGCCGTCGTCCCATCCAACTCACGCGCACGAAGACAAGAAGCCCTCCATCGCCATTCTGGTCGCAGCTTCATCGCGATTCCCTAACAACCCCCGCAAACATGCCCAGAATCGGGAGCATCATCACCGCTAGCCCTTCCCAGTCGCGATCGAAACCCACGCGACTCATCCACGCCCTTCAACTCGCGAGTGCCCCGCTTCGTCGATCGCGCTGAACGAGGTGGTTCCTTTAAAAAAAAAAGAAGTTGAACGGCTTCGAGTTTTGATTTCGGCCATTTATGATTTTGATTTTTGAGGAAAGGGAATGATCGATTAAATTTTGAAACAAGGCAGCAATTTTCCTCCTGAGTTTGGTTTTGTATATTTTTTTTCTGCTCTCAGCTGATTACCTTTAAAAGAAGACGGGAAAGAAAACACGATGGGATGTTATCGTGTTCAAAACGACTTGCTATAGTGATTGCAGAGGAGACAAAAGCTGCTGAGGAGAAAAAGGTTTGATGTGCTATAAATTCAGCTGAAGTTGATCAGGATAAAAATATATATATTTAAATTTAAATTCAAATTGTCTCGAAGACGAAGCCCAAAATCTCAATCTCCTATCGAGGCGTGCCGCTAGGCATTCATAATGTTATACCCCTATTTCGAACGCAATGGAAAAGGTTCCGAGTCCTAATTTGATCGTATGGAGAAGATAGCTTTTTGGACTCAATTATTATATTAAACTTTCGATATAAATTTCAGTGCGTTTATCTATCGTACGATCACACGACAACTCCAAACGCTCCAAAATTTGAAATCCGATAATAATACAATATTATGGATCCAATGGAACTAGTTTCGTCGAATTCCGAGACTGTGCCCCGGAAGGCTATTTTTAAATATCAATTTAAACGATAAAATTTCAAAACTTAACAAAACACTTCCAAATTCAATTTTTTAGCACTTTTACTATCTTCAGTATTATCAATATAGATTTTACAAGCCTTCAAATTATTTTTAACAAGCTTAAAACTCCAGATTCGACATTTTACCCAACTTCAAATTATTTAATTTAATAATTAAATTACTCAATAAATTGTTATATTTGAAATTCAAGTTAAAAACCAACACCCGAATATTTAAAATCAATTAAATATTCCAATTTCAAATATCCAAAAATTACGGGTCGTCACATTCCTTCCCCCTTAAAAGAATTTCGTCCCCGAAATTACTGGTTAGAAAGAATGATCCATAATCCATTAACTATTTCCTCAACCCAAATAGTTTTTAACAACTTGCCAAAACAAATCTTTTTATCAAAGACACACACTAACCCTCTTTCTAACTTTCCAGCTTATCCATTAGTTCCAAACAATATTACTTACTTATTAATTCAAATTTAAATTTGAAACCAAATTTTGAATTATCAAAATTTTCTCAAAATTTTTCTAATTCCTTAAATTGTCGAATTTTTTTGCCAGCGTCTCCTTTGCGCGGCTAGCTCGGTACAACTACAAAATGCCTCTACGGGCCCCTAGATTTCAAAAGAAAACAAAAAGCCAAGTGGCTAGACAAGAAAATCATCAAATTTCATACAGAAATTTAAACACATACCTTTTGTCGGGCCATTAAATTTTATCTTTTGAAATCAAAAATCCCAATTTCCTTTTTGCTTTTTAAACACCTGTGTCCTACTTAGCAATAATATCCAATAATAGAATCCAAAATCATTTTATTCACTTCCTTTCAAAATTTTCAATATCTACTTTACTTAAGCCCATATGATGCACATATATCATCCGTACGCAATACCAAATCTGATCGCTCACTCGATCACACAATTTCATTTTCGAACTAGTATCGTCCACCTAACTTCCTAGTGCGGACTCAGATCTCATTCTCCTTGCATAGCCACCAACTATGATAGAGAATATCCAAAATCAATCAAAATCCATATCCAGGGTTCGCCGTCGAAAATCGAGTGAAAAATCCCAACTCGGACCGATATAACTATCTCGAAATTCTGTGCTCGATCTGGATCAAACCATTATGCGAATAAAATAATATACGTACATCCTACGTATTAATTCCAATTGATTATCAACTATATCAATTTTCTCTTTTATTCACATTTATTTTGATTTCCATTCACTTATTTACAACCATCCCATTTCCCCATTTCCAGTTTTAAATCTTCATTCAATTATTCACTTAGTATATTTTTCTCAATACCAAATTTACTTAAGAATTTCATCATTCATTTCTTAAGTTCAATATAAATATTTTATATACTTCTTGTATTCATTTTTACTTCACTACTGAAGTTATATACACTTCTATTCACTTTGCCTTTACAATTCCATTTGAATTCAATTTACCTTCATTATAGATATTGAATTCTATTTACCTTTATCTCAACCCTTATTCAAATAATCATTTCTTTAATTAGTCTCACTACTAATTTATTTAAATCCCAATGGATTTATTTCCAAACTTAAATTTTACAACTTCACTTTATCACTTGGTTTTTTTATATTTAATTAATTTGGATTCCAATTCCAAATAGATTCAATTTACTTCAATTTGCTAATTAATTTCAAATCTCGATACTTTTTCTCAATTTCATCCAGATTTTCATTTTCAATTTTTACTTGAATTCAATTCATCTTTCAACTTCACTTTTCTTTACTTCACCCAATCTACATTAAATATCATTCCATTATAAAATTTTCAACTCATGTGCTTACTCACATGAATCAATTAGTACTTACTAATCTTAATTTCAATACTTTATTTTAATTAGTCCAACCTGACTAATTTTCCCATTCCACATAATTCAACACAATTAAATTTTAATTCCAATATTCAGCTTTCATTTTACTTAATTACAAATGTAAATTCATTAGTCTATTCATAATTTTTTTATTTCCAACTTATAACTTTTTACTTAATTAACCATTTTACTCAATTTACTAACAATTTTCAGATTCACTAGTATTTAAAATAGCTAAAACATGCATTTGATAAACAATGCATACTAAACAGTCTTTCATAAGCAATTTCCAATGTTCCAACATTAATTTTAATTGTTGACAACCAATTCATATACTATTTCAATTGTTTCAATCAACCCATATACTATTTTCATTTAATTTAAATAGTTTACAACTTAATTGCTTACATTCAATTCATCATTTTTTTATTGTCACGTTTACTTTAACTTAACTATTTTCCAAGTTAAATTTTATTCTAAACAAATTTCAAGTTTTTATAAGTTTTTCAAACCAATTTATTATTCCATAAACATTTTTAATTAACTTACAGAGTTTTAAGCAATTTCTCAACACTCAAAATCACCTTTGAAATCAATTATATCCAAAATACTTTGGTATAACCAACTATTTCTTTGAATTTCAAAACCAAAACCCAGTTTTGCAAACAAACATCAATCCAAAACATCCAGGTAGCAATTCCTCTCTTGGAAACTCGAAAATGAACACCGATGATGTCGCGATCATCATCAGAATTATTTTCCAGTGACCGAAGAGAGTTTAGTGCTTTTATCCCAATCAAAAGCATTTCAAATATTTTTAAATTCCAAACCTCACCAGATTTCAAATCCAATTCAAAAATATTTCCAAAATAATATCACTATTATTTCTTAAAAACCTTTGAAAACCATTTTCAAACCCAAAAGAATTTAAACCTTTCCCAAAATTCCGAATTCGAAATCCATCCAATTTATATTCAACCATTACTCTGGAATTTTTATTTTCAATTTCAATTATAATTCACATTTACAAATTCCATTTTATTACCTGAATTTATTTCCTGAACTTTGGTTATTTTAATTTCTAGTTAAATTTCCACATAACAATGATAAAAATTTAATATTATCATTCCTAACATCCAAGCAACCAATAATTTACAAAACTTTTCCTTTTACATCTGAAAATAATTTAGGGTAAAATTATTTCATTTACCCTATTTGAAAACCATACCGTGTCGGTTTATCTCATTCAAGAGTTTAGAAACCCCTATCGATGACATGTCGTCCCACATATCGACCAGAATCCATAAACACTCAACCGATAAATCAACACAGTATAAAAACAAATTTTATATTCACTGACGAATACGTGCTCATATCTATTAATACACTCAAACTCATTCTAGAGTACTATGGACTCTATTTCTAATGAGTAATCCCCACCAGAGCCAAGGTTATCGCCAACGTCGCTCTGATACAACAATGCCACGACCCGATTTTTCATGCCTGAAAAATCGAACCATCAGGGTTAAAGAAGAAGGAGGTAGAAGAAGAAAATTAAAAAAAACAATATCAGAATCTCACAAACGCATCGGAACAAAATATAATAGATAAAAACCAATCTTTACACAAAAAGAAACTATATCTATTTTATACATTACATCATCAGAGTACAACACAATCACTAGCATATACTGGACAATTATATTAACTTGTCCACACAAACTGAATACACGGCTTATACAGCACAGCGAAATATACATCAAGTACGAGTGGTACGTCTCGCCATCCAGCTCGTCTCCTGAGCTTCACAGCATCTTATCCTATATATAATACTCGGTCTGACCCGAGCATTATAATAAAATAACACCCGAGTCAGTCTGGAAAACCAGCGTGAGAAAACACACTCAATTTGATTATTAAAGTTTTCCAAACCCTTTGAAATCAAAAGCATCTCGTAAGACCACGCCACAAATAAACTTGTCGGGTTTTTACCTTACGATAGCCAAAACACTTTCTTATCAAAATCCTCTGATATTATAGTAGTGTCTATATACAAATACTTATTCAAATAGCTGAAATTGTTACATGATTAAATTCCAGCATACTAGCCACAAAGTGGGTTCTACAAACAAAAACCGTAAAGGCACGTAGGGAGAATGGATTTCCAACTAATGACTAGGCACTGGGGTACCACCTGTCATAGTACCTGGTCTAGATTAGCGTACCGAGGAACCACCCTAAATCCCCTGCAACACAAGACCGGAACTACCCCTTACTGGATAATCCCGAGTAAGATCACCCCGTGGTTGGGATCAGCAACCGCCCACACAGCCGAAATAAAAAGGGACATCTAGACAGGGATGACCTCACCCTAATGGGCGCGACCCACTTAGCCTTGCTGCATAACCCCTGATTTTCGATCATTCCCGGTTGATGAGGCTCGAGGCTAAGTGTTATCTCTTTAGAACATTTCACTTAGAATGCCCACCGTCCACCTAATGATGTTCCGAAAGCATTCATCCATACAAGTCTGTTCCAGGTTCGAACAGAACCGAAGGCACTACTCCTACTACATCCATTTTGGAATCACCCTCAGGATTAGTAGCGATAGCCCTTGCACTTCACTGCTCCATCTTCGACTCCAAACTAGTTTTCCCCACGAAAACGTACAAACCGGATCGAAGTGGTTTTCGGGAGATAAATCCCGATCCCGATCTCTTCGAAACGATCAGCGCATTGTCCAATATTGATAGTGGTTATTTAACTATCAATTAACATTCACAAACATCCATCAAACAATAAATAATTTTCCAAATTATTTATTTACCTCACAAATATCTTCGCAAGATATATTTCCATTTTCAATCCTTTTGAAAACGGTTCCAAAAACCACCATTCTCTCACGGAGTGAATTACTCAAATATTTTCTATTTCCACTGATATATTACTTCACTTTTATAAACCCGGTTTATAAATTCCATGGTCTCATCCATCTTTTAAACATAGTTTCAACCACTTTATCAATTTTCAAATCGCTTTCCAAATCAACTCCATTTTAAAATAAATTCTTTTATTTACTTAAATTTATTCAAAACCCATTAACTTCAGATTTTATTTCTTAATTATGATTTAAAATCTTTTTAACTGAAAATACCAATTCCAGATTTTCCAAATTCCTTCTTTATCCTTTTAAATAAATTTAAACCTTGAATTTTAAAATAAATTCTTTATTCTTTTAAATAATATCACTTAAGTTTTAAAATTCATTATTTCTCTGTTTATTCAAAATCCCCATTTTCATACTCGGAATTTATTGAATAGAATTTAAAAATCACTTTCCTTTTCCAATTCATTCTTTAATTTATTCAAATCTCTATTATTTTACCTAAAAATTCTCTCTTATATTTTCTTTCAAAAATCCAATTCTATATATTTTAATAACTCAGTATACCGAAATATATTTAATCAAACCATAGCATCCAATATTCCAATTATCAATATAATTCATCACAAAATATAAAATAGTCATAACACAGAATATTAAACCATCTAAATATTTTGAGGAATCCAGTTGGATCCCTCCAACCTGTTTCCCTGCATCCACAGATATTAGCACAATATAATAATACCAATTCCACTTCGAGGTGGAACATCACGGTATATGCGATTAATATAATATCATCCGCTATTATGCGGCGCATAGGGTCTCATCCGCTATATAATGCGGGAATATCAATCACTCCAATATATATATATATATATATATATACTACTATATATAATATACCACAACCAATCAATTCAATCATTCAACCGAATATTTAAATTTAACCATTTAAATTTAAATAGCAATCCAGAAGAGTGAGATTAACTCACCTTTATTTTATTTGCAGTCCATTTCCTTTACAACTTGTCCTTCACGATTATTGACCTTGTATAAATATTTATACAATTTATTAATATTTGAAATAAATCGAAAATCAATTTCCTTTTAATAAATTTAATTAACTAACAATTTGATTTTAACTAAATAATTCTTCTCTTTTTAAAAAATCTTTTTGTAACTAAAATAAATTTAATAAGTAAATTAATCAGGTTAATCACCCACATACATTATTTTTATAAGATAATCTATATAAACCGGAAGTCCAATTTTAATATAACTGTTCAAATCAAAATGTTTTAAAATTCCTATTTCAACCCTATATAGTTTCCAGTAAATAAAAATTAATTTTCTGGTTTAACTACACATTAAATTCAAATAAATAAAATTCCTTTATCCTAAATGAAAGTACATATTAATTTTAAACAGAATTGTTTTGAATAACTTACTATAAAAATATTACTTTTATTTCTTCCTGTAAAATTTTCTTCTTTTTACTAAATCAATTACAGTACAATGTTAACCCATCACAGGAACATACCTCCATGCTCTCGCTGTGACGACCCAGAATTTTGGATACTTGAAATGATGATATTTAATTAATTATAAATATTCAAAAGGTAATTTTGACTTGAATTTCAAATATCACTATTTATAGGGTGATTTATTTATTGAATTTAAATAATTGGAAATTGGGAAAATTGTTGAATCTTGGGTTAAAGCTTGTTAAAAATAATTTGAAGGCTTATAAAATTCATATTGATAATACTGAAGGTAATAGAACTTTCAAAATTGAATTTGAAAATGTTTTGTCCAGTTTTGAAATTATATTGTTTAAATTGAATTTAAAAATAGCCTTCTAAGGCACAGTCTCGGAATTCGACGAAACCAGTTCCATTGGATCCGAATAGTGTATTATTATCAGATTTTAATTTTCGTAGTGATTGGAGTTATTGTGTGGGCGTACGATATATAAACGCATTGAAATCTATATGGGAAATTCAATTTAATAACCGGATCCGAAAGCTATCTTCTCCATACGATCGAGTTAGGACTCGAAACCTTTTCCATGGTGTTCGGAATAGGGGTAGAACATTATGAACGCCTAGCGGTACGCCTCGATAGGAAGTCAAGTTTTTAAGTTGCATTTATCGGAACAATTTGAATTTGAATTTAAATTGAATATATCTATACAGTCAACTCCAGTTGAAATCCTATGCACATCAGCCGCCTTCCTTTCCCCATCACAACTTTTCCTTGTCACTGTAGCTTGTTTTCCCCAACATGCAAGATCAAATCGTGTCCCCTCCCATTTTTCTTTTTATCACCGCTAACAGATCGAGAAAAAATATTTCGTTTGCGAACGAAAGCCATTTTCATTCAAAATCAAATCCATAAACTCATTTCAATAACAAAAGGAGCTTGCGTTAAAAATTAATGGTCGCCACTTTTAAAACTTAAATCGAGATTTCCCTCTTGATTTCGAAACCGGGAATCGAGAGAAGATAGGGTGCAATGATGTTCCCCTCTTTCCTTCCTGCTGTTCGATCGAATCGAGTTCGATGAACTCGTCGAGGACAGGGCATTGCGACATATTGGTGAGAGAAGTCGATTTCAACTTTCATCAGAGCCTGGGACGCAAAGGCTATCCAAAACCAGAGTAGTTTTCATGTGCCGCGAGATGGGTCTCGCACGTGTGGATTAGAGGTCTGAGCAAGTCGCGATCTTTGGTGAAGGCTGAGGAGGTGTGATCGACGCGTATAGAGGAGGCGTGTATGCGTGGGGTTTCGACGACACAAGTGGAAGGTGGAGGTGGCGCTCGCAAGGCGGCCAAGTTCGAGGGTAGAGTTTCGTCAAGGGGGGAGGCAGCGATAATATATATGTATATTTTTATGTTTATTTATTTATTTCTATATATATATATGTGTACATATAGATTAGGAAAATAATAACAGTAAGTTTATGAAACTGTTTATTTTTCAATTTATATATTTATATATATATAGCAAAGTTAATTACTGTTTATATTTTTGTTTTCACGGAAAAGGAAAAAAAATCAATACATATGCAGTAAAACGGAAATTGAATTGACAGTAAGGTTTTAAGATTGAATCAGTTGTATATATATAAGGATTTTGAATGTAGAAGAGTTTCTTTGAAATTAGACTTTGAATCCACATAAGGGTTTCAAAGAAAGTATATTAGTATAAATATATCCATATAAAAATACATATACATACACATTTTTATTTTACTAAATTATTGTAGAATAATTTATTTAAATGATTAGTTTGTTAATAAACTTATTTAATTATTTTAGTTACTAAGAAATATTTATTATAGGGAATTAGTTTAAAATTTGATTATTAGTTAAAAACTAAATTATTAGTTCAAAATTAAATAAATGAATTGTAATTAATTGTTTGATCGATTCAAATATTAATAAATCATTTATTAATTTACTAGGTCTAAAATCGAGAAAATACAAGTTGAAATGGAACTGGAGTGGAATAGACTGCAAACTAAAATCAAAGGTGAGTTAATCTCACTCATCTGGATTATTATAGTAAATTTAAATAATTGGTTGAATGATTGAATTGATTTGATATGCTATATTATATATAGTAGTTTATAGTATATATTGGAGTGTTTGATTTCCCGCATTATATAGCGGATGAGACCCTATGCGCCGCATAATAGCGAATGATATTATATTAATCCCATATACCATGATATTCCACCTCGAAGTGGAATTGGTATTATTATATTGTGCTAACATCTGTGGATGAAGGGAAACAGGTTGGAGGGATCTAACTGGATTCCTCAAAATTTATTTAGAATGTTTAATATTCTCTGTTATGATTATTTGTTATCCGGTGATGAATCATATTGATGATTGGAATGTTGGATGCAACGGGTTGATTGAATATATTTGGGTATACTGGGTTACCAAAAATATATAATGGATTTTTGAAAAGGAAATATAGGAGAAGATTTT
The DNA here is from genome assembly GCA_030737815.1 of Allium fistulosum. NCBI lineage: Eukaryota > Viridiplantae > Streptophyta > Magnoliopsida > Asparagales > Amaryllidaceae > Allium > Allium fistulosum. The sequence goes on along the minus strand of CM060908.1, from coordinate 403,288,695 downwards.
TAAGTAAAATAATTATACTGAATAAATTTAAGAATGAATTGGGAAGGAATAAAAGTGATGATAAAATTTTAGTAAATAAATTCCGAGTATGGAAAGGGGATTTTGAAATAACCGAGAAATAATGAATTTTAAAACTCAAGCATTATTATTTTAAGGAAATAAAGAATTTATTTTAAAATTCAAGGGTTAAATTTATTTAAAAAGGGATAAGAAAGGAATTTGGGAAATCTGAATTGGTATTCTCAATTAAAAGAGATTTTGAAAATCATAATAAAGAAATGAAATTTAAAGTTGATGGATTTTGAAATAAATGGAGTAAGTAAGGAAATTTATTTAAAAGTGAAGTAAATTGGAAATCAATTTGGGAATTGATTTAAGTGTTTAAACCGGGATTTTTAAAAGAGAAGTGAGACTTTGGATTTATAAACTGGGTTTATAAGAGTGAAGGAATACATCAGTGGATATTTGGAGGAATAAATTCACGGTGGAAATTTATTAAAGGAATGGGTAAATTTGTTTAAAAATAAATGGTGATTTATTTTTATAGATGTGAAAGCGAAGCGTATTTCCCTGGATAGCCAAGTACGTTTCAAAGAAATTTTTTAAATATAAATTAAAAGTTTTAATGTTGTTTTAAAAAGCATGTTTTAGAAATTTATTATTTCTAAATGTTTAAATTCTAAAGAAAATATTTTTCAAATCTATTATAGTATTAAATATTAAAAGTGACTTGGTATTTGTTTTAAAGGATAAAAATTTAGTTTTATATTTTATTAAGAAGCTTTATTTTGAATATTCTTAAAGTATATTTTCGGTTGAGTATTGAAGTAGTTTTCAATTTAAATGTTAAAGTATATTTTATAATAAAGTGTTCTAAATTATTTTAAAAATCTTAAGTTTTTGTACTTGGTGTTTTCAGTGGAAATAAATATTTGGGAATTTATTTCATGAGGAGAGTGTGGTTAGAAAACTGTTTTCAAAAGGGTTGAAAATGGGAAATATATCGTGCGAAGGTATTTTGAGGTTAATAAATAATTTAGGAGAATTATTTCTGTTTGATGGTTGATTGTGAATGTTAATTGATAGTTAAATAACCGACTATCAATATATGCCAATGCGCTGATCGTTTCGAAGAGATCGGGATCAGGATTTATTTTCCCGAAAACCACTTCGATCCGGTTTGTACGTTTTCATGGGGAAAACGAGTTTGGAATCGAAGATGGAGTAGTGAAGTGCAAGGGCTAGTCACTACTAATCCCGAGGGTGATTCCAAAATGGATGTAGTAGGAATAGTGCCTTCGGTTCCTTTCGAACCCGGGACGGACTTGTATGGATGAATGCTTTCGGAACATCGTCAGGAGGACGGTGGGCATTCTAAGGGATGTGTTCTAAAAAGGTAACGCTTAGCCTCAAGCCTCATCAACCGGGAATGACTGAAAATCAGGGGTTATGCAGCAAGGCTATGTGGGTAGCGCCCATTAGGGTGAGGTCATCTCTATCTAGATGTCCCTTTTATTTCGGCTTAGTGGTGCGGTTGCTGATCCTAACCGTGGGGTGATCTTACTCGGAATTATTCAGTAAGGGGTAGTTCCGGCCTTGTGTTGCAGGGGATCGGGCGTGGTCCTCGGTACACTGATCTAGGCCAGGTACTATGACAGGTGGTACCCTAGTGCCTAGTCATTCGTTGGAAATCCATTCTCCCAACGTGCCTGTACGGTTTTGATTGTGCCCAACTATCGCTGAAACATGAGACGCAAGCATTTCAGCTAGATTCTATTTTACTTTCTATAGACACTATTATAATATCAGACGAAATTGATAAAAAGTGTTTTGGCTATCGTAAGGTAAAAACCCGACATGTTTATTTGTGACGTGGTCTTACGAGATGCTTTTGATTTCAAAGGGTTTGGAAACTTTAATAATCAAATTGAGTGTGTTTTCTCACGCTGGTTTTCCAGACTGACTCGGGTGTTATTTTATTATAATGCTCGGATCAGACCGAGTATTATAGGATACAGGATATGATGCTGGGGAACTCAGGAGACGAGCTGGATGGCGAGACGTATCACTCGTACTTGATGTATTTCACTGTGTTGTGTGTACTGTGTATTTAGTTTTGTGAGGACATGTAGTGATGACTGTACAGTTGTGTGTTAGATGTTGTTGATCTCTGATGTTGTATTCTAAAGATGTAAAGAATAAACAGATATAGTTTTCTTTTGTGTAAAGATCAGTTATTATCTATTATATTTTATTCCGCTGCGGTTGTGAGATTCTGATGTGGTTTTCTTTTTCTTCTTCTACCTTCTTCTTCTTTAACCCCAAATGGTTCGTATTTCCGTTCTTCTTGAGTTTAGATAATGGAGATTAATGTCAATTCAAGGGGTACGAAACTGTAGGCTATCACACTTTGTAACGACCCTGGAATTTAATTTTATTTAAATTGATAATTTAAAGAATTTTTGAATAAAATTTGTAAAATTAAGTATAAAATGGATTAATTGATCTCGAGTTTCCCCGAATACAGATAAATTCTGTATACATCATTTCAATTTAAAAATATAGTACATATTGTACATATATGTGAATATATATGTATACGTGATATATGAGAAAATTTGAAGTAATATATATGTATATTGAATTCGAGTTTAAATCTAAGTTTAAATGGTTTAATAATAATAATAAAACAATAAGTAAAATAAAATAAAATAAATACATTAGTAAAATAACATAAGTATGCACACTTAAAACAAAACCAAAGCAAAAGTTTGTAGAGCAAATACGAATATGAAAACAAGTAAACAAAAGCTTGTGAAGGAAGCCATCATGTTCAAGTACCTTCAGCCGAAATGCAAGTATCGGCCACCATACTGAGAAAAAGAAATCTCTGATTCAAATATACAAACTAGTAATGTATCTTTACATAATACATAAGAAAAAGATTTCCAGCCTTCAAAAAAATATCTGCATAGCCAAGTGAACTAAAGAAGTAACATTCAACTATGTTTCAAAATGTAAAACAAGAGAATAAAATACATAAACAAGTTTCCCAGCCTCCAAATAAAAATCTGCAAAAGAAAAAAATTATAACTTGTTAGCAACTTGCATAGGGTAAGTATGGAAATAGATGGTTCAAATAGGATATTCGCAGGCAAACTCTAAGGCAACAAAAAGAATCAAAGCAAAGTAAAAATGAAAAATACATATGACTTGTAGATTAAGCCAGGCAAGTGTATATAAAAAAATGAGATATGTGTAAAATGAAGACATAAAGTACAATGTTATTTAATGCCCTCATTTATTAGCAGCATACAAAATCATTTCGAGTTGTATACAAATCTCTTTCAGCCTCCATCCTTTTAAAAATCTCTGAAATTTGTACAAACTTTTACACTGTTTTACATAAGAAAATATACCTGTGACTTGTTTATATTTCAACCTGTAAGCTACTCTTTCTCTTATCACCTTTTTATTCTTTCGAGCCAAGTAAAAACTGAGATAGATTTCATTTAAAATCCTAAAACAAACACTCTATAAACAACCATCAGCAACTCAATACAAACGAAGAAACAAGATGATTTGGCAAGAAGATCTGCATAAAAACATTTCCAGCTTTTAGAGTTCAAAACTGTTTTCAACCATGGATGCTCTGTTCCTTAATCATGTCTGGTGAGTAACATTTTATTTAAGATAACTTAAGTAGAATCTGGTTGCATGAGATCTCTGAAATGATTATGTTTAAATGCATTAGTATATTAGTGCTTTTCTCTGTATATATATGAATGTGTGATATGTATGTATTGTTCATCTGGGTGCTCTCTGTTTTTACTTCCCAGTCTCCCAGTTTTGGATTTAAAAATTCAATCTTTGATCTTGTCACTACTTAAACTTAAATATGCAAGTCCAACTTGGTTGTTAAATTGTAAACTTTAGTTTAAATTTGTACTTAAGGCAATAATAAATTTAATTCTACTCTGGAAAACTCTAAAAACAGGAAAGTTAGAGTTTTGTGAAATTTCAAACATCTTAGTTTATAAATTCAGGGATATAAATCGAATACTCGAAAGAAACCATGATTTTTACAACTAAAATTATAATTTTTAGAGATGGGATGAATGAGCAGTTCTGGGTTTCTCAAAAAACATGAAATCTGGGTTTCTCTGATGATCTACTTGGATTTGAGGGTCGGAATTCCTCGTGAAGGTGGAGGAACGACCAGAGATTGGTGGAAAAATGGAGAATGGTGATGTAATTCACCATGGAGGTTGCGGTAGTGGGTTTCCTTCTGGAACCCTAGTTTTTTCTGGGTTTGATTGTTCGATCGCCTCGGCTAGTTTAGTCGATCGAGTGCAACGTAGCTTCGGGAGATGGTGGCGTAGAGGTTCATCGAGGTGTGGACGAAGTTGCACGTCGTCTGATGATCGGAGTTGTTTGCTCGAGGGTAGTTTGGTCGGAGCCTGTTGACAATGGAGCTCGAGAATGCTCGATTTTGACTTGGGCCTCGTGGCATTAGGTTGCGGGTCAGAAACGTCTAGGTGGTTGATCGCCGACGCGTGTGAGGAGTCACCGGAGGTAGCGGCGGCGTGGACGATCTGTGCACGTGCACGATAACGAATTGGTGTCAGTTCATAAAGATGGGGAACGAGCAGTTCTTCTCGAAGTGATCTCGAAGAAATTGGTGATGGACTCGAGTGTTTATTGGGTTAGTATGCGAGTGTAGCTTGTTTCAGAAATTTAAACAAAGCAGGTTTTAAAAAGAAAAAAAGAAGGAAGAGAAGAAGCAGTGTTGTGCATCGAGTTTTACCTGAGTATTTTCGTGATTTACCCGAAGTAAATCTAGTATGGACTCGAAGCAAAGTAGGGAGGCTCGAGTCAATGCTTAGTTCAGGTTTCAAACTCTATTCTGTTTTTCTGAAGTTTAAATTTAAATTGTAAAACTAAGTTAAACTAAGTTTTAATTCAAAGGTACAAATATAAATTCAGGTTTAAAATCTGAAACTTAGTTTGAAATAAATAAAGTTGAAATTCAAATTGTATAACTAACTTAAGAGTGTTTAAGTATGTAAGTGTAATGAAAAAGAGTTTGAATTTAAAGGTAAAATTAAAATAAATGTTTTCAAATGTATAGGTAAGAAAAGTTTTATCTTGACGGAAATTTGGATTAATGATTTATAATTCATTAAAATTAATAAGGTAATTAAAGAATGACTTATTTAAAATTATAAATAATTTAGACTAATTAATAATTAGAAATGATAAATATTGATTTAATCTAAGATAATTTCTTAAGAAAGTAATTTAAGAAATGTTATTAGTTAATGAAGAAAATTAACTAGAAATTTTTAAGTAATTAAATTTATGTGATTAAATTTGATTTGAATTAATAAGACTTATAAATTAAGATAATCAATTGTAAATTGTTAATTACTTAATGAAAGCAATTAAGGGGTTAATTTATTTTGTAAATTGTATAAGGTTAATTAATTTATATGATTTATAAATTAAGTTAATTAATTTGAGGGTAATTAATAAATGATTAAAAGTTAATTAATTAAAATGGTTTATAATTAATTAATGATTAATTAACCAAGATATGTAGTTTATTCATAAGAAATTTATCTGATTCTAGTTTATTAGATAATTAATTGACCTTACTTATGAATGTTTGAATTGTATTGAATGTTGAATTGTTTGATATCCCTGTTATATGATGCTTTGTGGCACACCCTGATTTATGTTGTGATATGTAATTTATTATCTGTGACCTTTATATATCTGTGATCTGTGAATGAACGATAAGCGTTATAGTTTATATCGCTTATCAACTATATCCTGTATTTTGGTATGTGATGATTGATGTTGCACTATTGTGTGTGAAACCCCTAGACTACACTTTTACACACACAAATATGGATTTCACGTGGAAATCGGTTAAGTCACAGATGATTTAAATTTGATATTTTTGAAATTGGGATTTTAATTTCAATTGATTTTGAAATTTGAAATTCGGGTTTAAAGTGAAAAACAATTGAAATAGAAATTCAAAGATAAAAGTTATTTTGAATAACTTAATCGAGTTTTGAAATTTAAATAATTTGATTTAAATTTGAATTCAAGTTTGAAATTGAATCCTATGATTTGAAACTAGGGAGTAAAGATGATATAAATGTGTTGTATGAAGTTAAACCATTTTAAAAGTAAAATTTTGAGAATTTGGATTTAACCCAAGAACCTTAACTCGTATAAATGAATCAGATTTCCAAAATGAAAACTGTTGTTTTAAAAGAATAAAAGCTTTCATATAAGAATGAAATTCCAGTTTAATTAAAGGAATTTCAAGATTGAATTGAAAAATGGTTTTCCAAGTTATGAATGAATTGTTTTTTGAAAGCTATGAATTGAATCTGTTATTTTTAACAGATTTAAAATGACGATTTGTTTAAATCATTTGAAATGGAATTGTTTTGAAAGCTATAAGTTAAATCTTTGTTTTAAAGATTTAACAAGTTAAATTGAAATGGAAATTGATTTAGAAAATCTGTGAATGAATCTTTTATTTAAAAGATTAAAGTGTGGAAATTGTTTTAAACCGTTGAAGGTTGTTTAAAATGAATCTTTTTCTTAAAAGATTTGAAATGGTAATTTGTTAAACCATTTGAAAAGAAAGTTTGGGTATAAGTTGTGACTTAATTGAAATCCCATTATCCATATGTTTTAAATATCGCGCTTACTATTCGGTTTAGCCGGGAGAGGACCTTTGTGTCACATAACCTGTAACGACCACGACTTTCTCTCCATAGAAAGTCGTATCGCTAATAAGAAAGAAAGGGGTGAGAAGTAGAAAAGAGAAGAAGAGAAAGAAAACAAACACAAATACTCACAGCGGAAACGAACAAAATATATTATATCACATAAATATTACATAGTATCATATACATCATCTATCAGAGTTACACAGATTACACATCACATACTAGACAGTTATAAACATCTGTCTAGTTATTACAACTCAATACAAAACAAAGATCTAAACAAGATCAACACAGCGGAAACTACTATCTATATCTACAACGCTGAAGCCTCCTGCTCCATTGCTCCTCCAGATTACTCGTCAAAGCTAACCTGAATCCCTTGGCTACTCGTAAAAATTTGAGTACCCAAGAGTTTATAAAACAGAAATAAACAACTTGGGTCAGACATGGGTCTGGTGTGAGTAAACGGTTTAAACTTGCTTAACTTCAAAACCTTTTGAAAGAAAAGGTATCACGTAAGACTCCCCACAAATAAACATGGGTAAGTTTTTACCTTACGCTAACCAAAACATTTGATAGGAAATCTGATTTTATTATAATAGGGTCTAGGGTTTTCAAGTAAAATATAGAAATAGCTGAAATGCTTACATCTCACATTCCAACATAGTTGGGCACAACTAATACGTACGGCACTTATTGGAGTTTGGATTCCATACAATGGCAGGGCTACCGGGGTACCGCCCGTCACAGTACGTGGCCTAGATCACTGTACCGAGGATCACTCCCAATCCCCTGCAACACAAGGCCGGAACATCCCTTACTGGATAATTCCCGCACAAGATACCTCACGGTTGGGATCAGCAACCGCACACACTAAGCCGAAATAAGAAGGGACTTCTAGACAGAGGTAATCTTGTCCTACTTGGGTGCTACCCACTAACCTTGCTGCACCTCCCCTGTTTTAGCCATTCCCGGTTTGTGAGGCTTGAGGTCACGATTACCTTAGAAAAGAACACATCACTTAGAATGCTCATCGTCCACCTGACGATGTTCTGAAAGCATTCAATCCATACAAGTTCGTTCCGGGTTCGAACGAAACCGAAGGCATTATCTCGTTACACTCGTTTTGGAATCACCCTCAGAGTTAACGACAATAACCCTTGCACTCTGAATCTTCATCTTCACTTGATTCACGACCTATCGTTAATTTGGATCGATGTGGTATTCGGGTCTCCAGACCTGGAAATCCGGTATACGGAAACCCGATCCCGGTCTCATCGAAATCCAAAACGTATCTTTTAAGGCCAAGTTGTTTTAAAGTTAAAACAATTCAATTTAATTATCTAAGTACTCACAAATAGATAATTCACAATAGATAATCTACACTATTATCACAAATAGATAATTCATATTATCATCACGGTTCAACCAAACATCCATATCACAGATTAGCACATATCTCATCAGAGATATCAAACAATGCAAAGCATTCAATATTATTTAACTATCCATAAGTAATGATTTATATCATCTCTAATTAATTTAAAATAAATTAAATTAATTACTTCATTCTATAAATCCTGCTTACTTAACCCTTAATTAATTTTAAATTAATTAATTAATTATCCTCTAATTATTCATTTCAATTAATCATCCTTGATTAATTATCTTTTAATTACATTCAAGTAATTAGCCTTTAATTAATTTCACAAATTAATTATACTTAATCATTATAGTAATTAACCTTTAATTACTTCATTAATTAACTAATTATAATTAATTACATTAATCTTTAATTAATTACATTAATTAGTTACTCTAAAATTACTTATTATTGATTAATTAATCTTAATTAATCATTCCTTAATTACATCATTAATTGTATTAATTAATGATCCCTAATTACTCTTAATTAATTATCCTATTTAAATTAATTACATTAAGTAATTATTCTTTAATTAATTACAGAAATCAATTTACTATTAATCACTTACCTTTAATTAATTAAACCTTAATTAATTAATTATACTAAGTAATTATTTCCTAATTACTTCCATTAATTAACCTCAAATCATTTCCATTAAGTAATCATCCACAAATTACTTTCATTAATTATCCACTAATTACTTTTAAATTAAGTAATTATCCTTTTATTAATCATCTCTATTAATTAATTAATTTAAACTTAATTAATCACATTAATTAACCTTAATTAATTATCTAAGTAATTAATCTTTAATTACCTTCCATTAATTACTTCAAAAAAAATAATTATTCTTTTTTTTAATTACATTTAGTAATTCACTTAATTAATTATATTAATTAATTATATTAAGTAATTAACACTTAATTAAATTCAAAGTTTATCCTTAATTAATTACCTTAATTAATTAAGTAAATTTAATTACCTAAATTAATCACTTCTTATTCACTAGTTAATGTTCCATTATTAACTATCCACTAATTACTTACTCTAAGTAATATCTTTAATTAATCTCATCTTCAATTAATTATACTAATAAATTTTATTAAGTGATAAATATTTTTAATTTATTCACTAATTAATTATTCTTAATTAATCACAACTTAAATAATTTAAAGACAATTTCATTATCTTTATTCAAAACTTAGTTATATCTTTATACTTCCATTGAAAACGTTTTGCAAATCAATTATATAATAGAAGATATAAAATTTCATTTAAACAAAATAAATCTTAAATATTATTAAGTCCTTGAAACTTATTCAAATTTGTTTAATAATTTCCTATGCTTAAATTTACTTTTATACAACTGTAATTATATTTCCTTTAAATTTTTGAAATCTGTTTCCTTCAAAAATCAAACCCGAGCTATCAATAAGTTTTCCCGAGCAAAACTCGAAAATTACTCGTGACATTCGCTTCTACCTACAGCTTCGAGACAAACAACAAAAGTCTCGAGCTCAAACCCGAGCATAAAGCTTCTTCCCCAAATCTCCTTCATTCCAGATATCACCGTGCACACGTGTGCACGCTGCACACTACTACGACCACCGTAGATCGACGCCGACATCTCCGAAAACCCATCGACAACCACGTCGATCCTCACTTCCACTCAGATCAGCGGAAACGACCACCTTCCAAAATCGAGCAATTCGAACTACTGGAACCCAGATACAGATCGCCAAAATTTCACCACGACGATGATTCCAACCGCCAGCATCCACGCCGCTTCATTCAGAACAACGTCACGATACCCAACTTCGTCTCCACCACACGCGATCGCCTCCGATACTTCCCAGATGACATACGATCTCGACAAAACATGCCGACCAAGAACAGTTCCTAAACCCTACTTCTACCTCACCGCTCCACCACGGTGATCATGAAATTCGCCCACCATTTTTCCTGAATTCGTCAACCTCCCAGCTACCTCCAGAACAATCCCGATGACCCACCTCATCGTCGATCATCGGTAAACACGAAAATACCCAAATTCGAACAACTCCCATTATCTCGATTTAAACAATCTTAAAAATCTTGATACTAATGTCTAAAATCATTATTTAACAACAAGATTCTGTTAAGATAATCAATAATTCAAATTAACATTATCGAATTTTAACATATATTTAGTTAGTTCTGTAATCTATAATTTTTTTGAGACAATTACTCAATATAAATCACAGAAACTATTTTTAAAATTAACATTACACTGCTAAAACCATTTTTTATTCAAAGATCAAAACTTAGATTTGATTGTATTAGGAGGTATGAAATTTTGAAGGAAGTTCTTTGAGCCTGTGAAAACAACAGAGGCTTATATATATATATATACTCAGACATTCCCAGACATATCACTATATATACATACATTCAAATCCAAGCATTCTTGTAAACATTTATACTATAACACTACATCATTTCATCACATGCATAAAAATTTAATCACAGATTAAAACTGTTTTTAAAATAAAAAGTTTACTCACCAGAAAAATGAAGAACAGAGCCTATTTTATTTTGAAAAAGCTTTTGAACTTTAAAACTTTGAGTTGCTGGAAAGATGCTTTTGTAAACATAAATGTCTTTACTTCTTTGTTTTGTAAGCTGGAATGCTTGAGTTGCTTGTTATTGAAACATGCAGAGATGACTTGAAACCTTGTTGAAGATGCCTCAGATTCAAAACAGAGATGAAAATGTTTGCAGGTTTTTGATTTCTATCTCAGGTTTGAAGAAGATGTTCTGGTTTTTGTTTTGATTTTGCAAATGATTTACAGGCTAATTGAATTTTGATTTCAGGTTTAAGGAATTTATTTCTGATTTCAGTTTTGTTTTTGAGAATGGGTTTGAGTTTATACAAGCTGAAAATTTCTTTGTATTAGAAAAGAGAAATAGGAAAAGAAATGAGGAGAAGAAGGCATATGTTTATAATGGTGAAAATGATTTATTAAAAATAAAAATAAAAACTAAATTTTAAAAGAATGACATTTGTCACTATATTGTTTTATTAGTTAACACTTGTATAATGAAGCCTTAGGATATTAACACTTGTCTTTTAGGTAATTAGTATTTATTTTTAAATGTTAATATAAGCTTATACTTAACTTAATTAGTTCATAAGTACTTATTTATATATATATATATATAGATAATTTTAAAGAAATAAAAACAATTATATTCATAAATAAAAGTTTATACATATATTTTAAAATCCAAAACAATTTAAAATATCTATCTTTTGAATTTCAAAACTTTAAATTCAAATTAAATTATAAAATCCAATTTAAAAATCAAGTTATATACACACATATATAACTACCCAAGTTCAATTTGAAATAACAATTCTATTTCTATAAAAAAAATCTATTTGTAAAAACAATACATTGTAAATATTGTTTGAAAATAACACATTTATCAAATTTTATAAAAGAAATTATCTCTTTGTTAATAAATTACTTATTTTATTTATCTTACCAAATGAATTAATGTTTCATTTGTAAAATTGTATTTTAAACTTATATATATTATTCAAATCATATTTATCAAGCTATATTCAAAAATAAAATAACACAAACCTTTTTGTTAATTAATTTCTATTTTAAACTAAAGCTAAAATAAATTTAAACAATTAACATTTATCTTGAGTATTTAAAAACCATATAATTTATTTATTTAATAACTTTGAAAAGCTTTATATTAAATTTAATCAAAATTCCCAAATTACCAAAATATATTAGAATTTGAAAATTATGTTTTTATTTGTTAAATTCAATCCAAAGCTTTTCTATTTACAATATATACAATTACATATACATTATAAATAGAAAACAATTTAATTAGCTTTTAAAAGATGAAATCTACAAATTAAATATTTATTAAATCTGGATTATTAAATCAATTCAACTCTTATTAACAATAATTATCAAATCAATTAATTTTTAATACAGATTATTAAATTGATTTTGCCCAAAATTCCGGGATATCACATTCCTCCCCCCTTAAAATAATTTCGTCCCCGAAATTTAAAACAAAGGTAATTTAATAATCTATTTAAGATTTAATTTTAAATCACAAGCATATGTCAATCATATGCTAACAACCATAGCAACCAATCATCCAAACAAACAATTCTAACTATCCAAACAAAATTCTGGATAGAATTTCCTCGAGTTTCCCCAAGTATATATATATATATATATACCGGGATACTCGCTCTTCAAACAATCTAAACTACGAAGCTACAGAGCTCCTACTCATCTAGAACTACAAAACTAAACAGGATATCAGACTATAGACGAGTCCGACTCAACAACCAAATATCTTTGAACTGCTGGTTCCAAAACCAGAGATAGATCAAACACGTACTCCCTCTGAGATACGTGAAATACATTAAATCCCAGTTATCCAAACTGGCAATTCAATTCTGTAGACCAAGCTCTTATCCAAACCAGAACACAGAAGAGAACCAAAATACCTCGGAGCTGACTTTCCGGCCTTACCAAATCTTTATAGCTCCTTCGATCGGAGAAAACTTATCCAAAATCAAATCTCCGTCTTCGCAATCCAAATTCTTTCGTCTCTTGTCCACAAAATTCTTCAGACGATCCTGGGCTGCCTACAACCTTCTGATCAGCTCACCTTTCGCTGATGCCTCTTGAAACAACTGAATCAAAACAACCCAACACAATGATCTTTCCAAGATCAACCTAAACCCAAGACACCAATTCTACTCTTCAAACAACAGAAGACTAAACTTACTCCTTCAATCCAGAAAAGACAAACAGGAGCACTTGCCAAACTGCTTCCGCTGCACAACTCTGATCTGAAGTAGAAGAAAAGGCTGATGAAGAACACGAGCACAAACTGGACAACATATCCCAGAAAATCTGGTTCCACAAATCCATAAAGAAAACTCAGATACTCCATCAAAAACTGAGCTGCTTCACCAAACTCCATCTCAGGGAACCATTCTTACTAAGCTGAACCACCGATAACACTCCTGGAATCCAAGTCGATAAGAAAACTCAATCTCCAGATGTTGACAAACTTCTGACTTCCCTGAAGACATCCAGAACAACTCAGATAACCTAGGAGAATACTCAGCAATTGCAAGTCACTTTTGCGATCAACCCAGCCTAATTCCAAAGAAAAACTGTTCTTCTTTACCAATCAGAACAGCTCAACTTAACTATCCAATCCATCGAAGAAATGGATCCTCTTACTGCTTCTGAACTTCACTTCCAGAAAAACTGCTCATCCAGAAAACTTCCTGCCATCACAGAATACTCCGAGCTGCACTACTGACACTGATGCCAAGGACTTCCTATTCCAAAGATCTTCGAGAAATTCGAACTCCAAACCAAACAGAAACACCGTGCTGAACTCAGCGACAACACCCAAACATTCACACTTCCTTAATCTTGTTCCAAAGAAAACATCTTCGGGAACATCCATCGTCACTGTATCTCATCATACAGCTACTATTACCTGAGGTATCAAGGTACCATCACTCGCTTCTGTCTCATCGACAGATCCAACTCTACTCATCCACACTTCAAAGATAAACTCCGAACCATTACAGTTTCCTTCGGAGATCGATGAAATCTTTCACCACAGCAAAGCTTACTCGAGACGGTATTGGATCTACAGTCTCGACAGATACACTTCCAACCTCAACACTCAAACTCCTAATCCTAGATGATAAATTATTATCATCTCAACCAATCATTACAAATACCATATACATTTAAAATGATACTTTTTTATATAGAAATTATATTTGGGTAAAATTATTTCATCTACCTTTTTAAAACAATATTGTGTCCGTTGGCCTGGTTCAAGTGTTTAGAGATCCCTATCAATAACGTTAGCTACTCGTATTGACCAGAATCCATATACCACTCAACCGATCAATTAACACAATATAAAACCATTTTTATATAACTAACAATTACGCGCTCTCAAGATAGACACCACTTCAGAGCCTAGGTATTCACTCAACCTAGCGCTCTGATATTCACTTAACCAATAGCTTAGGTATTCGCTCAACCTATGCTCTGATACCACTGTAACGACCAACGAGGCAGTGGCGACCGGTAGGCTTTGCAACCATCCCAGACCCACCGTGGCATACAGTGATACCTCGAATTTGCTTTTACGGCCAGCCTCTCGACTCGCAACCAACCCCTCAATGGGACATGTAGGGGTAAGAGTCTCCCGTTCGCCACCAAACCGCGAAGCGAGAACCCCCTATCATGCTGTAATGTAGCAAACCCGATCCCGGTCTCATCGAAATCCAAAACGTATCTTTTAAGGCCAAGTTGTTTTAAAGTTAAAACAATTCAATTTAATTATCTAAGTACTCACAAATAGATAATTCACAATAGATAATCTACACTATTATCACAAATAGATAATTCATATTATCATCACGGTTCAACCAAACATCCATATCACAGATTAGCACATATCTCATCAGAGATATCAAACAATGCAAAGCATTCAATATTATTTAACTATCCATAAGTAATGATTTATATCATCTCTAATTAATTTAAAATAAATTAAATTAATTACTTCATTCTATAAATCCTGCTTACTTAACCCTTAATTAATTTTAAATTAATTAATTAATTATCCTCTAATTATTCATTTCAATTAATCATCCTTGATTAATTATCTTTTAATTACATTCAAGTAATTAGCCTTTAATTAATTTCACAAATTAATTATACTTAATCATTATAGTAATTAACCTTTAATTACTTCATTAATTAACTAATTATAATTAATTACATTAATCTTTAATTAATTACATTAATTAATTACTCTAAAATTACTTATTATTGATTAATTAATCTTAATTAATCATTCCTTAATTACATCATTAATTGTATTAATTAATGATCCCTAATTACTCTTAATTAATTATCCTATTTAAATTAATTACATTAAGTAATTATTCTTTAATTAATTACAGAAATCAATTTACTATTAATCACTTACCTTTAATTAATTAAACCTTAATTAATTAATTATACTAAGTAATTATTTCCTAATTACTTCCATTAATTAACCTCAAATCATTTCCATTAAGTAATCATCCACAAATTACTTTCATTAATTATCCACTAATTACTTTTAAATTAAGTAATTATCCTTTTATTAATCATCTCTATTAATTAATTAATTTAAACTTAATTAATCACATTAATTAACCTTAATTAATTATCTAAGTAATTAATCTTTAATTACCTTCCATTAATTACTTCAAAAAAAATAATTATTCTTTTTTTAATTACATTTAGTAATTACACTTTAATTACCTACACTAAGTAATTCACTTAATTAATTATATTAATTAATTATATTAAGTAATTAACACTTAATTAAATTCAAAGTTTATCCTTAATTAATTACCTTAATTAATTAAGTAAATTTAATTACCTAAATTAATCACTTCTTATTCACTAGTTAATGTTCCATTATTAACTATCCACTAATTACTTACTCTAAGTAATATCTTTAATTAATCTCATCTTCAATTAATTATACTAATAAATTTTATTAAGTGATAAATATTTTTAATTTATTCACTAATTAATTATTCTTAATTAATCACAACTTAAATAATTTAAAGACAATTTCATTATCTTTATTCAAAACTTAGTTATATCTTTATACTTCCATTGAAAACGTTTTGCAAATCAATTATATAATAGAAGATATAAAATTTCATTTAAACAAAATAAATCTTAAATATTATTAAGTCCTTGAAACTTATTCAAATTTGTTTAATAATTTCCTATGCTTAAATTTACTTTTATACAACTGTAATTATATTTCCTTTAAATTTTTGAAATCTGTTTCCTTCAAAAATCAAACCCGAGCTATCAATAAGTTTTCCCGAGCAAAACTCGAAAATTACTCGTGACATTCGCTTCTACCTACAGCTTCGAGACAAACAACAAAAGTCTCGAGCTCAAACCCGAGCATAAAGCTTCTTCCCCAAATCTCCTTCATTCCAGATATCACCGTGCACACGTGTGCACGCTGCACACTACTACGACCACCGTAGATCGACGCCGACATCTCCGAAAACCCATCGACAACCACGTCGATCCTCACTTCCACTCAGATCAGCGGAAACGACCACCTTCCAAAATCGAGCAATTCGAACTACTGGAACCCAGATACAGATCGCCAAAATTTCACCACGACGATGATTCCAACCGCCAGCATCCACGCCGCTTCATTCAGAACAACGTCACGATACCCAACTTCGTCTCCACCACACGCGATCGCCTCCGATACTTCCCAGATGACATACGATCTCGACAAAACATGCCGACCAAGAACAGTTCCTAAACCCTACTTCTACCTCACCGCTCCACCACGGCGATCATGAAATTCGCCCACCATTTTTCCTGAATTCGTCAACCTCCCAGCTACCTCCAGAACAATCCCGATGACCCACCTCATCGTCGATCATCGGTAAACACGAAAATACCCAAATTCGAACAACTCCCATTATCTCGATTTAAACAATCTTAAAAATCTTGATACTAATGTCTAAAATCATTATTTAACAACAAGATTCTGTTAAGATAATCAATAATTCAAATTAACATTATCGAATTTTAACATATATTTAGTTAGTTCTGTAATCTATAATTTTTTTGAGACAATTACTCAATATAAATCACAGAAACTATTTTTAAAATTAACATTACACTGCTAAAACCATTTTTTATTCAAAGATCAAAACTTAGATTTGATTGTATTAGGAGGTATGAAATTTTGAAGGAAGTTCTTTGAGCCTGTGAAAACAACAGAGGCTTATATATATATATATACTCAGACATTCCCAGACATATCACTATATATACATACATTCAAATCCAAGCATTCTTGTAAACATTTATACTATAACACTACATCATTTCATCACATGCATAAAAATTTAATCACAGATTAAAACTGTTTTTAAAATAAAAAGTTTACTCACCAGAAAAATGAAGAACAGAGCCTATTTTATTTTGAAAAAGCTTTTGAACTTTAAAACTTTGAGTTGCTGGAAAGATGCTTTTGTAAACATAAATGTCTTTACTTCTTTGTTTTGTAAGCTGGAATGCTTGAGTTGCTTGTTATTGAAACATGCAGAGATGACTTGAAACCTTGTTGAAGATGCCTCAGATTCAAAACAGAGATGAAAATGTTTGCAGGTTTTTGATTTCTATCTCAGGTTTGAAGAAGATGTTCTGGTTTTTGTTTTGATTTTGCAAATGATTTACAGGCTAATTGAATTTTGATTTCAGGTTTGAGGAATTTATTTCTGATTTCAGTTTTGTTTTTGAGAATGGGTTTGAGTTTATACAAGCTGAAAATTTCTTTGTATTAGAAAAGAGAAATAGGAAAAGAAATGAGGAGAAGAAGGCATATGTTTATAATGGTGAAAATGATTTATTAAAAATAAAAATAAAAACTAAATTTTAAAAGAATGACATTTGTCACTATATTGTTTTATTAGTTAACACTTGTATAATGAAGCCTTAGGATATTAACACTTGTCTTTTAGGTAATTAGTATTTATTTTTAAATGTTAATATAAGCTTATACTTAACTTAATTAGTTCATAAGTACTTATTTATATATATATATATATAGATAATTTTAAAGAAATAAAAACAATTATATTCATAAATAAAAGTTTATACATATATTTTAAAATCCAAAACAATTTAAAATATCTATCTTTTGAATTTCAAAACTTTAAATTCAAATTAAATTATAAAATCCAATTTAAAAATCAAGTTATATACACACATATATAACTACCCAAGTTCAATTTGAAATAACAATTCTATTTCTATAAAAAAAATCTATTTGTAAAAACAATACATTGTAAATATTGTTTGAAAATAACACATTTATCAAATTTTATAAAAGAAATTATCTCTTTGTTAATAAATTACTTATTTTATTTATCTTACCAAATGAATTAATGTTTCATTTGTAAAATTGTATTTTAAACTTATATATATTATTCAAATCATATTTATCAAGCTATATTCAAAAATAAAATAACACAAACCTTTTTGTTAATTAATTTCTATTTTAAACTAAAGCTAAAATAAATTTAAACAATTAACATTTATCTTGAGTATTTAAAAACCATATAATTTATTTATTTAATAACTTTGAAAAGCTTTATATTAAATTTAATCAAAATTCCCAAATTACCAAAATATATTAGAATTTGAAAATTATGTTTTTATTTGTTAAATTCAATCCAAAGCTTTTCTATTTACAATATATACAATTACATATACATTATAAATAGAAAACAATTTAATTAGCTTTTAAAAGATGAAATCTACAAATTAAATATTTATTAAATCTGGATTATTAAATCAATTCAACTCTTATTAACAATAATTATCAAATCAATTAATTTTTAATACAGATTATTAAATTGATTTTGCCCAAAATTCCGGGATATCACATAACCCATTCCGAATAAGTGATTCGACGTTATGGATCGCATTTGCTATATTACAGCATGATAGGGGGTTCTCGCTTCGCGGTTAGGTGGCGAACGGGAGAATCTTACCCCTAATGTCCCTGAGTGGGATGGGTTGGTTGTGACAGTCGAGAGGCTGGCCGTAAAAGCAACTGCGAGGTGCCAGTGTAAGCCACGGTGGGGCTGGGATGGTTGCAAAGCCTACCGGTCGCTGCTGCCGGAAATGCCGGATACGTTACATTTGGTATCAGAGCTAAGGTTGAACTTTAGCTTAGGAGTGTAACACATTAAGTAGCTCATTAGAGATAGAGTGAAGTAAACTCTAGAATGAGTAATCCTTAAGATATCCGTCTAAACGTCTCAGTAAATTCTCTTACTATCCACTGATAGTAAGTATGAGTGCAAGAAGAGGACGAGATAGGGGACAGGGAAATACGACTATAAATGGTCAATACTCTGTAACAACAAGGAAGTAATCTTTTTTCTATCAATCTCTTTTGTTCAGCATCTTTTCTCAATTCTTCGATGATTTCTGGTAGATCCAGGAAGAAATTTGATATATTAATATGGGACGTAAACTCCGAATAAGCCAAAATTGTTTGTTTGGATGTATTGGTTGCCTTGTTTGCTTTGATTGCTATGGTTGATAGGTATAATTTAGTTTCTAAACTAAAAGTTTTGAAATCGTATCCATCTATCTATCTATTCCTTGGGTCCGGATATGTTCTACGAATAGTTAGTTATCCCTTTAAACTAACCGATGCCCTTGTATATTTCGTAGATCTGGATAACCCGAGTATCTTGTGAAGTTTTAAACAGATTCGTTCTTGTATCTGTTATTGATATTCTGATTTGGTAAGCCAAATGCAGAATAGATGTTCAGTTTGAGTTGGTGAAATATTCTTCATCATCCTTGTGTCTCTTGTCAATTTCGAGGACGAAATTCTTTTAAGGGGGGAAGTTTGTAACGACCCTGGAATTTAATTTTATTTAAATTGATAATTTAAAGAATTTTTGAATAAAATTTGTAAAATTAAGTATAAAATGGATTAATTGATCTCGAGTTTCCCCGAATACAGATAAATTCTGTATACATCATTTCAATTTAAAAATATAGTACATATTGTACATATATGTGAATATATATGTATACGTGATATATGAGAAAATTTGAAGTAATATATATGTATATTGAATTCGAGTTTAAATCTAAGTTTAAATGGTTTAATAATAATAATAAAACAATAAGTAAAATAAAATAAAATAAATAAATTAGTAAAATAACATAAGTATGCACACTTAAAACAAAACCAAAGCAAAAGTTTGTAGAGCAAATACGAATATGAAAACAAGTAAACAAAAGCTTGTGAAGGAAGCCATCATGTTCAAGTACCTTCAGCCGAAATGCAAGTATCGGCCACCATACTGAGAAAAAGAAATCTCTGATTCAAATATACAAACTAGTAATGTATCTTTACATAATACATAAGAAAAAGATTTCCAGCCTTCAAAAAAATATCTGCATAGCCAAGTGAACTAAAGAAGTAACATTCAACTATGTTTCAAAATGTAAAACAAGAGAATAAAATACATAAACAAGTTTCCCAGCCTCCAAATAAAAATCTGCAAAAGAAAAAAATTATAACTTGTTAGCAACTTGCATAGGGTAAGTATGGAAATAGATGGTTCAAATAGGATATTCGCAGGCAAACTCTAAGGCAACAAAAAGAATCAAAGCAAAGTAAAAATGAAAAATACATATGACTTGTAGATTAAGCCAGGCAAGTGTATATAAAAAAATGAGATATGTGTAAAATGAAGACATAAAGTACAATGTTATTTAATGCCCTCATTTATTAGCAGCATACAAAATCATTTCGAGTTGTATACAAATCTCTTTCAGCCTCCATCCTTTTAAAAATCTCTGAAATTTGTACAAACTTTTACACTGTTTTACATAAGAAAATATACCTGTGACTTGTTTATATTTCAACCTGTAAGCTACTCTTTCTCTTATCACCTTTTTATTCTTTCGAGCCAAGTAAAAACTGAGATAGATTTCATTTAAAATCCTAAAACAAACACTCTATAAACAACCATCAGCAACTCAATACAAACGAAGAAACAACATGATTTGGCAAGAAGATCTGCATAAAAACATTTCCAGCTTTTAGAGTTCAAAACTGTTTTCAACCATGGATGCTCTGTTCCTTAATCATGTCTGGTGAGTAACATTTTATTTAAGATAACTTAAGTAGAATCTGGTTGCATGAGATCTCTGAAATGATTATGTTTAAATGCATTAGTATATTAGTGCTTTTCTCTGTATATATATGAATGTGTGATATGTATGTATTGTTCATCTGGGTGCTCTCTGTTTTTACTTCCCAGTCTCCCAGTTTTGGATTTAAAAATTCAATCTTTGATCTTGTCACTACTTAAACTTAAATATGCAAGTCCAACTTGGTTGTTAAATTGTAAACTTTAGTTTAAATTTGTACTTAAGGCAATAATAAATTTAATTCTACTCTGGAAAACTCTAAAAACAGGAAAGTTAGAGTTTTGTGAAATTTCAAACATCTTAGTTTATAAATTCAGGGATATAAATCGAATACTCGAAAGAAACCATGATTTTTACAACTAAAATTATAATTTTTAGAGATGGGATGAATGAGCAGTTCTGGGTTTCTCAAAAAACATGAAATCTGGGTTTCTCTGATGATCTACTTGGATTTGAGGGTCGGAATTCCTCGTGAAGGTGGAGGAACGACCAGAGATTGGTGGAAAAATGGAGAATGGTGATGTAATTCACCATGGAGGTTGCGGTAGTGGGTTTCCTTCTGGAACCCTAGTTTTTTCTGGGTTTGATTGTTCGATCGCCTCGGCTAGTTTAGTCGATCGAGTGCAACGTAGCTTCGGGAGATGGTGGCGTAGAGGTTCATCGAGGTGTGGACGAAGTTGCACGTCGTCTGATGATCGGAGTTGTTTGCTCGAGGGTAGTTTGGTCGGAGCCTGTTGACAATGGAGCTCGAGAATGCTCGATTTTGACTTGGGCCTCGTGGCATTAGGTTGCGGGTCAGAAACGTCTAGGTGGTTGATCGCCGACGCGTGTGAGGAGTCACCGGAGGTAGCGGCGGCGTGGACGATCTGTGCACGTGCACGATAACGAATTGGTGTCAGTTCATAAAGATGGGGAACGAGCAGTTCTTCTCGAAGTGATCTCGAAGAAATTGGTGATGGACTCGAGTGTTTATTGGGTTAGTATGCGAGTGTAGCTTGTTTCAGAAATTTAAACAAAGCAGGTTTTAAAAAGAAAAAAAGAAGGAAGAGAAGAAGCAGTGTTGTGCATCGAGTTTTACCTGAGTATTTTCGTGATTTACCTGAAGTAAATCTAGTATGGACTCGAAGCAAAGTAGGGAGGCTCGAGTCAATGCTTAGTTCAGGTTTCAAACTCTATTCTGTTTTTCTGAAGTTTAAATTTAAATTGTAAAACTAAGTTAAACTAAGTTTTAATTCAAAGGTACAAATATAAATTCAGGTTTAAAATCTGAAACTTAGTTTGAAATAAATAAAGTTGAAATTCAAATTGTATAACTAACTTAAGAGTGTTTAAGTATGTAAGTGTAATGAAAAAGAGTTTGAATTTAAAGGTAAAATTAAAATAAATGTTTTCAAATGTATAGGTAAGAAAAGTTTTATCTTGACGGAAATTTGGATTAATGATTTATAATTCATTAAAATTAATAAGGTAATTAAAGAATGACTTATTTAAAATTATAAATAATTTAGACTAATTAATAATTAGAAATGATAAATATTGATTTAATCTAAGATAATTTCTTAAGAAAGTAATTTAAGAAATGTTATTAGTTAATGAAGAAAATTAACTAGAAATTTTTAAGTAATTAAATTTATGTGATTAAATTTGATTTGAATTAATAAGACTTATAAATTAAGATAATCAATTGTAAATTGTTAATTACTTAATGAAAGCAATTAAGGGGTTAATTTATTTTGTAAATTGTATAAGGTTAATTAATTTATATGATTTATAAATTAAGTTAATTAATTTGAGGGTAATTAATAAATGATTAAAAGTTAATTAATTAAAATGGTTTATAATTAATTAATGATTAATTAACCAAGATATGTAGTTTATTCATAAGAAATTTATCTGATTCTAGTTTATTAGATAATTAATTGACCTTACTTATGAATGTTTGAATTGTATTGAATGTTGAATTGTTTGATATCCCTGTTATATGATGCTTTGTGGCACACCCTGATTTATGTTGTGATATGTAATTTATTATCTGTGACCTTTATATATCTGTGATCTGTGAATGAACGATAAGCGTTATAGTTTATATCGCTTATCAACTATATCCTGTATTTTGGTATGTGATGATTGATGTTGCACTATTGTGTGTGAAACCCCTAGACTACACTTTTACACACACAAATATGGATTTCACGTGGAAATCGGTTAAGTCACAGATGATTTAAATTTGATATTTTTGAAATTGGGATTTTAATTTCAATTGATTTTGAAATTTGAAATTCGGGTTTAAAGTGAAAAACAATTGAAATAGAAATTCAAAGATAAAAGTTATTTTGAATAACTTAATCGAGTTTTGAAATTTAAATAATTTGATTTAAATTTGAATTCAAATTTGAAATTGAATCCTATGATTTGAAACTAGGGAGTAAAGATGATATAAATGTGTTGTATGAAGTTAAACCATTTTAAAAGTAAAATTTTGAGAATTTGGATTTAACCCAAGAACCTTAACTCGTATAAATGAATCAGATTTCCAAAATGAAAACTGTTGTTTTAAAAGAATAAAAGCTTTCATATAAGAATGAAATTCCAGTTTAATTAAAGGAATTTCAAGATTGAATTGAAAAATGGTTTTCCAAGTTATGAATGAATTGTTTTTTGAAAGCTATGAATTGAATCTGTTATTTTTAACAGATTTAAAATGACGATTTGTTTAAATCATTTGAAATGGAATTGTTTTGAAAGCTATAAGTTAAATCTTTGTTTTAAAGATTTAACAAGTTAAATTGAAATGGAAATTGATTTAGAAAATCTGTGAATGAATCTTTTATTTAAAAGATTAAAGTGTGGAAATTGTTTTAAACCGTTGAAGGTTGTTTAAAATGAATCTTTTTCTTAAAAGATTTGAAATGGTAATTTGTTAAACCATTTGAAAAGAAAGTTTGGGTATAAGTTGTGACTTAATTGAAATCCCATTATCCATATGTTTTAAATATCGCGCTTACTATTCGGTTTAGCCGGGAGAGGACCTTTGTGTCACATAACCCATTCCGAATAAGTGATTCGACGTTATGGATAGCATTTGAAGACCGGTGTTGAAGACCGGATATTTTTCAAAAATGAAAGGACAACCTGTCGAATGTCTCTACACCGAGTTGCTCCGGTATAGAGATTTATATCACTCTTTTGTGATGGGAAGTCCAGACGTGATTGGAAATTATCCGGATTTGCAAGGGCTTCGTGAGAAGTGCCTTCGGTTCTGTTCGGACCCGGGACAGACTTGTATGGATTGTATGTCTGACATTACACTTTGAGATATAAAGCCGATTTCTTTCAAATACATATCTGTTGGTGGCGGAGAATTTATTCTCTTGGCTTAACACCCTTCTCTGAGACGTACGAGCTCAGAGGTTATGTAGTTGAAATTTATCAGCGATATATCCCAATTTGGTAATGTGACATGCTGAGTGTTGCTGTGTGATGATCAGTGTTTGATCATTTGTGATATGATCATTTGTTTGATCATTTATCTTTGTGATCATAGGTTGATCATCTGTTGACCCAAAGCATGGCTTTTTGAAAAAGCGTAGCTTTATGGACGAGACTTCGTCAGGGCCTCACTACCCGGAAATGGTCGAAACAGGAATGTTGCGGCAAGGTTATGAGGGTCGCGCCCTTTAGGGTATGTCATTTCCTTCTGGAAAGAGGTGGTATTATGGTATGGAGCCCTGATACTTACTCATGTGGATACACTTTCTTTATGATGTGTGATGTTGGATACCGAGGCCTCGGATAAAGGTCCCAAAGGACCGGGGGATGGCATAGTCGTGAGTTACCTGTTACAGGGGTAACCCGGCCTTGTTTGGCAGAGAGCAGTTTGTCTCTCGGGGCGTCCCGCCAGAGGCGTTCCCATGCGGCGGAAGGAAGTTCCTTAGCCTGACCATTTGTTGGAAATCCATTTCTCCAATACGGAACTTGTACGGTTTTAGTTGTAGAACCTACCATCTAATATGGTAGCTATAGTAGGCATAGTATAATGGTACCTATGCTGGCTAAGATTAATATTCTACTTTCGAAATGTTTTCTGCACTATGCACTAGTAATAATAACCAATGATTTTGCGTAGTAAGCATCTTTGACTATCATAAGAAGAAATCTCCTCCAATTCTGCGTTTGCATTGTGTGTGTGGCGGGAGGTCTTATGGTAGTTTCATTTTCTAAAAGCATTGCGGATTTCAATGTTTAAAACCTTTTGTGTTTGTTTAAAGATAAACTATTTTTGTTGCTCACACCAGTCCCATGACTGATCCGGAGTTTATTGTTCCCTTCCTAAACTCTGGGTGCCCACTATTTTCCACACGGGCAGTCTAGAGTTGGGTTTTCTCAGATATTCAGGTTTGGTAGATTATCTGGAGCTAGTCAGTTCTTGGAGTTCATGGATTGACGTTGCTTATCTTGGAGCACTCTATTGGAGATATTCTATCCGCTGCTGGTGTTATCTATTTTCTTTTCCGCTGCTATTTCTTGTATCATATCTCTGATGTATATTGGTATCTGTTGTATCATTCTGTTGTATCATACTGTATCAGATTTTGTATCTGTCATTGTATCAATGTTATATATATTGATATATTCTTTTTCTTCCGCTGTGTTGTTATACTTAATGTTGTTATAGCTCCGGCGAATCGGATTTGAACGGTCGAATCTGCGGCATTCTAGTACAATGTGAAGTACGGATGTTGATTTTCGAGCGGGCAAAACCCGATACGTTACACACTTGGTATCAGAGCTGAAGGTTAAGCGAAAACCTTGGCTCTGGTGGGGATTACTCATTAGAGATAGAGTCAATAGTGCTCTAAAATGAGTTTGAGTGTATTAATAGGTATGAGCGCATATTTGTTAGTAGATATAAAATGGTTTTATATTGTGTTGATTGGTTTGTGGAATAGTTTATGGATTCTGGTCAATACGAGTAATTAACGTTATTGATAGGGATCTCTAAACACTTGTACAGAACAATTCGACACAATATTGTTTTAAAATAGGGTAAATGAAATAAGTTTACCCAAATAATTTTTGTATATAAAAGAAATAATTTTCATAAATTATTATAGTTATATATGGATGCTTGGTTGTTAAGAAGTGGTAATATTAAATCATTATCACTATTGTGAGGAAATTTAATAAGAAATGGAAATCATAACTAAAAGCTAAGAAATAAATTCATATATAAAATGGAATTTGTAAATATGAATTATAAATGTGATTTATAATTGAAATTGAAATAAAAATTCCAGAGTATTGTTTGAATATGAATTGGATGGGTTTGGAATTTGGAATTTTTGGGAAAAGTTTAAATTCCTTTGAGTTTGAAAATGTTTTCAAAGGTTTTAGAGAAATAATAGTATTATTTCAGAAATATTTTTGAGTTGAATTTGAAATCTTGTGAGATTTGGAAATTAAAAATATTTGAAAATGTTTTTAAAGAGATAAAAGCACTAAACTCTTCTCGGTCGCCAGAAAATAACTATGGTGATGACTGCAGCATCATTGACGTTCATTTTCAAGTTTCCAAGAGGGGAATTGCTACCTGAAGGGTGGGAATTAGAGTTGTTTGCAAAAACTGGGTTTGATTTTGAAATTGGAAAGGGTTTTGGATATAGTTAATTCCAAAGGTGATTTTGAAATTTTAGGAAATTGTTTAAACTCTGGAACCTTATTTAAAATGTTTCTGGAAGTATAAAAATTTATACTTGGCTAAATAAAATGTATAATCC
The DNA here is from genome assembly GCA_030737815.1 of Allium fistulosum. NCBI lineage: Eukaryota > Viridiplantae > Streptophyta > Magnoliopsida > Asparagales > Amaryllidaceae > Allium > Allium fistulosum. Next base: position 403,261,880 of record CM060908.1, on the reverse strand, counting down.
CGAGTTAAAAAGTAAAATGTGAATGGAATTGATTATAAATAAATGAAAGTATGAATATTAATAAGTGAGTAGCTTATAAAATTTTTGAAAAGGAAAAAATGAGCCAAAATAAAAGTGTTGGTATTTTGGAAATGAAATGAAATCCAAACTTGGGATATAAAATAAGATTGAACTCAAGAAAATTAAATAAAATGATTTTGGGAAAAAAAAATCAAGTATTGGATTATAAATTGAAAATGTTATCGAATGAAATTGAATTGGATTGAAATAGATATGGTTTGAGTTGTAAACAAATCCAATTCAAGTATAAATTGAAATGGTCTTATTTTTAATAAATTCAATAATGAAATGTGGAAATGGAACTCGAAATTGTTAATTTAAAGTTGAATTGTGAATAAATAATAGAGTTTGGAAATGAAGCTTGAGTTATAAATAGAAATTCAACTTGGAATTGTAAGTGAAGTAAATATGAATTGAAGTTGTATGGAATTGGATTAAAATAACATGATTTGAGTTGCAAATAAAATCCAATTCGAGTATAAATGAGTTAAATATGTGCTTGGATATTGTTTCAATAAATTATTGGATGTGAATTAAAATTTATATTGATTCAATGTAAATTTAACGGATGGAGTTGGAAATGAACTTAAGTTGTTAATTTAAGTAAATTATTAAATGGTTGTAGTCGAGATTTATGAAATGGTTTTGAATGAAACTAGTTTGGTTAACAAAATGAAATGCAAGTGAGTGGATTCTAATTTAAAATGCAATGAAAATGAGAATGTATGGATTGTGAATAAATTTAAAATGAAATGGAATTAAGTATAAATTGAGTCGGAATTAATTTAAATTGGTTATAAAACTTAAGTACTTATTTATTCACATAAATATCGTCAAATTGCATAGAATAAATCGTCGTTTGACGTGAACGAAAGTAATTAAAATTCTATGGCTCGTTAGAAGTTAAATGAATTGATTTTGGAATCAATTGAAAGGGATGTGAGTTCATTTCGTTTAAAAATGAATAGAATGTAGGAAAGTGAGTTGTAAATCACTTAAATTGAATGAAATTGATGTATGATTTAGTTGTAAGCAACTAAATTTGTGTCGAAACCTTATTAATTACTTATAAGTGTTGTTTGGTATGTATGGCTTATGAAATCCATGTGATAGCTATTGAAAATGAGTGAAATGTGAATAAATTTTCTATATATGGCACTTACATATTTGAATTGAGTTAGTACAGGTATAGGGAAGCCGTGTGGCTGGATTTGATCGCGCAAAATGCTAAAATAATAAGTTGCTTGCTTAAAAATGCTAAATAGAGGTACGCCTACGCAATACAAAGTTAGGAAATATGAACTGTTACTGTTTTTGATTTTCTGACCGTGTGGGTCGATGTATGTATATTTATATCTCTTGTCAAATTGCAAAAGCTCCTCCGTACAAAGGAGACTCTGCCAAAATTTTCCAAAAATTTTGGGAGTTAGAAAAAAATTGGAATTTTTGAAAATTTTCAGTAACGACAAATGATTTAAAATTGGTAAGCAAATAGAATTGAAACTGAATATTGAAATCTAATTTAAAATTGTGAATGTAAAGTAAGGTGAATAAAATTCAATATTCAGAAGTTGAAGATAAATTGAATCCAAGCAAAATTGAAAATGAAAATCTGAATGAAAATCGGGAGAGAGTATTTAGATTTGAAAATAACTAATAAATTGAAGCAAATTGATTTTATATGGAATTGGAATCCAATTTAAATAGAAGTAAATTAAAACCAAGTGGTATAGTGAAAGTAATAATATAAGGGTATACGAAGTGCCTATATTGAACTTAAGAAATGAATGGAGAAAGTTCTTAAGTAAATTTGGTATTGGAAGTATACTAAGTTCATAATTGGATGAAAATCAATTTGGAATGCTGTGATTAGATATTATTGCAGAGTAGTATACAGGTGATTTAAAAACAATAGAAATTGGGATTTTGATTGCAGAAGATAAATAAAATTTCTCGACAAAAGGTATGTATTTAAAATTTCTATATGAAATTTGATTGGGTTTTGATCTAGCCACTTGGCGTTTTGTTTTCTTTTGAAGTTTGAGGGCCCGTAGAGGCGTTTTGTAGTTGTACCGAGCTAGCCGTGCAAAGGAGACGCTGGCAAAAATTTTCGAAAATTTAGGGAGTTAGAAATTTTTTGAGAAAATCTTGAAAATTTAAAATTTGAATTTGAATTATAATTTGAATGGTTGAGGGAGTAATATTGTTTGAAACCTATGGATGGATTTGGGAAGTTAGTAAGAGTGATAGTGTGTCTTTAATAAAAGATTGTTTTGGAAAGATGTTTTAAACTGTATGGTTTTGGGAAAATGATAAACAGGTTGTGGACCATTCCTCTTAACTAGTAATTTCGGGGATGAAATTCTTTTAAGGGGGAGGAATGTGACGACTTGGAATTTTGGATATTTGAAATGAGGATATTTAATTAATTTTAAATATTCAAAAAAGGTAATTTTGACTTGAATTTCAAATATCACTATTTATAGGGTGATTTATTTATTGAATTTAAATAATTGAAAATTGGGAAAATTGTTGAATCTTGGGTTAAAGCTTGTTAAAAATAATTTGAAGGCTTATAAAATTCATATTGATAATACTGAAGGTAATAGAACTTTCAAAATTGAATTTGAAAATGTTTTGTCCAGTTTTGAAATTATATTGTTTAAATTGAATTTAAAAATAGCCTTCCGAGGCACAGTCTCAGAATTCGATGAAACTAGTTCCATTGGATCCGTAATAGTGTATTATTATCGGATTTCAATTTTCGTAGTGATTGGAGTTGTTGTGTGGGCGTACGATATATAAACGCGTTGAAATCTATATCGGAAATTCAATTTAATAACTGGATCCGAAAGCTATCTTCTCCATACGATCGAGTTTGGACTCGAAACCTTTTCCATGGTGTTCGAAATAGGGGTATAACATTATGAACGCCTAGCGGTACGCCTCGATAGAAAGTCAAGTTTTTAAGTTGCATTTATCGGAACAATTTGAATTTGAATTTAAATTGAATATATCTATACAGTCAACTCCAGTTGAAATCCTATCCACATCAGCCGCCTTCCTTTCCCCATCACAACTTTTCCCTGTCACTGTAGCTTGTTTTCCCCAACACGCAAGATCAAATCTTGTCCCCTCCCATTTTTCTTTTTATCACCGCTAACAGATCGAGAAAAAAATCAATTCGTTTGCGAACGAAAGCCATTTTCATTCAAAATCAAATCCATGAACTCATTTCAATAACAAAAGGAGCTTGCGTTAAAAATTAATGGCCGCCACTTTTAAAACTTAAATCGAGATTTCCCTCCGGGAATCGAGAGAAGATAGGGTGCAGCGATGTTGCCCTCTTTCCTTCCCGCTATTCGATCGAATCGAGTTCGACGAACTCGTCGAGGCCAGGGCATTGCGGCATATTGGTGAGAGAAGTTGATTTTGACTTCGCGAAGGCTATCGGCAACCGGAGTAGTTTTCGTGTATCGCGAGATGGGTCTCGCGCGTGTGGATTAGAGGTCTGAGCAAGTCGTGATCGTTGGTGAAGGCTGAGGAGGTGGGATCGACGCGTATAGAGGAGGCGTGTATGCGTGGGGTTTCGGCGGCACAAGTGGAAGATGGAGGTGGCACTCGCAAGGCGGCCGAGTTCGAGGGTAGAGTTTCGTCAAGGGGGGGGTGAGGTAGCGAAGGTATATGTATTTATTTTTATGTTTATTTATTTATTTCTATATATATATGTACATATAGATTAGGAAAATAATAACAGTAAGTTTATGAAACTATTTATTTTTCAATTTATATATTTATATATATATATAGCAAAGTTAATTATTGTTTATATTTTTGTTTTCATAGAAAAAGAAAAAAAAATCAATACATATGCAGTAAAACGGAAAGGGAATTGACAGTAAGGTTTTAAGATTGAATCAGCTGTATATATATATATAAGGATTTTGAATGTAGAAGAGTTCCTTTGAAATTAGACTTTGAATCCACATAAATAAATTTTACAAGTATAAGGGTTTCAAAGAAAGTATATTAATATAAATATATCCATATAAAAATACATATACATAAACAATTTTATTTTACTAAATTATTGTAAAATAATTTATTTAAATGATTAGTTTGTTAATAAACTTATTTAATTATTTTAGTTACTAAGAAATATTTATTATAGGGAATTAGTTTAAAATTTGATTATTAGTTAAAAACTAAATTATAAGTTCAAAATTAAATAAATGAATTGTAATTAATTGTTTGATCGATTCAAATATTAATAAATCATCTAATATTATACAAGGTCTAAAATCGAGAAAATACAAGTCGAAATGGAACCGGAGTGGAATAGACTGCAAACTAAAATTAAAGGTGAGTTAATCTCACTCATCTGGATTATTATAGTAAATTTAAATAATTGGTTGAATGATTGAATTGATTTGATGTGCTATATTATATATAGTAGTATATAGTATATATTGGAGTGTTTGATTTCCCACATTATATAGCGGATGAGACCCTATGCGCCGCATAATAGCGGATGATATTATATTAATCCCATATATCGTGATATTCCACCTCGAAGTGGAATTGGTATTATTATATTGTGCTAACATTTGTGGATGCAGGGAAATAGGGTGAAGGGATCCAACTGGATTCCTCAAAATTTATTTAGAATGTTTAATATTCTCTGTTATGATTATTTGTTATCCTGTGATGAATCATATTGATGAATGGAATGTTGGATGCAACGGGTTGATTGAATATATTTAGGTATACTGGGTTACTAAAAATATATAATGGATTTTTGAAAAGGAAATATAAGAGAAGATTTTTAAGTAAAATAATTATAGAGCATCTGAATAAATTTAATAATGAATTGGGAAGGAATAAAAGTGATGATAAAATTTTAGTAAATAAATTCCGAGTATGGAAAGGGGATTTTGAAATAACCGAGAAATAATGAATTTTAAAACTCAAGCATTATTATTTTAAGGAAATAAAGAATTTATTTTAAAATTCAAGGGTTAAATTTATTTAAAAAAGGATAAGAAAGGAATTTGGGAAATCTGAATTGGTATTCTCAGTTAAAAGAGATTTTGAAAATCATAATAAAGAAATGAAATTTAAAGTTGATTGATTTTGAAATAAATGGAGTAAGTAAGGAAATTTATTTAAAAGTGAAGTAAATTGGAAATCAATTTGGGAATTGATTTAAGTGTTAAGACCGGGATTTTTAAAAGAGAAGTGAGACTTTGGATTTATAAACTAGGTTTATAAGAGTGAAGGAATACATCAGTGGATATTAGTAGAAATAAATTCACGGTGGAAATTTATTAAAGGAATGGGTAAATTTGTTTAAAAATAAACGGTGATTTATTTTTAAAGATGTGAAAGCGAAGCGTATTTCCCTAGATAGCTAAGTACGTTTCAAAGCAAATTTTTAAATATAAATTAAAAGTTTTAATGTTGTTTTAAAAAGCATGTTTTAGAAATTTATTATTTCTAAATGTTTAAATTCTAAAGAAAATATTTTTCAAATCTATTATAGTAGTAAATATTAAAAGTGACTTGGTATTTGTTTTAAAGGATAAAATTTTAGTTTTATATTTTATTAAGAAGCTTTATTTTAAATATTCTTAAAGTATATTTTCGGCTGAGTATTGAAGTAGTTTTCAATTTAAATGTTAAAGTATATTTTATAATAAAGTGTTCTAAATTATTTTAAAAATCTAAAGTTTTTGTACTTGGTGTTTTCAGTGGAAATAAATATTTGGGAATTTATTTCATGAGGAGAGTGTGGTTAGAAAACTGTTTTCAAAAGGGTTGAAAATGGGAAATATCGTGCGAAGGTATTTTGAGGTTAATAAATAATTTGGGAGAATTATTTCTGTTTGATGGTCATTTGTGAATGTTAATTGATAGTTAAATAACCGACTATCAATATTGGCCAATGCGCTGATCGTTTCGAAGAGATCGGGATCGGGATTTATTTTCCCGAAAACCACTTCGATCCGGTTTGTACGTTTTCGTGGGGAAAACGAGTTTGGAATCGAAGATGGAGTAGTGAAGTGCAAGGGCTAGTCGCTACTAATCCCGAGGGTGATTCCAAAATGGATGTAGTAGGAATAGTGCCTTCAGTTCCGTTCGAACCCGGGACGGACTTGTATGGATGAATGCTTTCGGAACATCGTCAGGAGGACGGTGGGCATTCTAAGGGATGTGTTCTAAAAAGGTAACGCTTAGCCTCAAGCCTCATCAACCGGGAATGACTGAAAATCAGGGGTTATGCAGCAAGGCTATGTGGGTAGCGCCCATTAGGGTGAGGTCATCCCTGTCTAGATGTCCCTTTTATTTCGGCTTAGTGGTGTGGTTGTTGATCCCAACCATGGGGTGATCTTACTCGGAATTATCCAGTAAGGGATAGTTCCGGCCTTGTGTTGCAGGGGATCGGGCGTGGTCCTTGGTACGCTGATCTAGACCAGGTACTGTGACAGGTAGTACCGCAGTGTCTAGTCATTCGTTGGAAATCCATTCTCCCTACGTGCCTGTACGGTTTTGATTGTGCCCAACTATTGCTGAAATGTGAGATGCAAGCATTTCAGCTAGATTCTATTTTACTTTCTATAGACACTATTATATTATCAGACGAATTTGATAAAAAGTGTTTTGGCTATCGTAAGGTAAAAACCCGACATGTTTATTTGTGGCGTGGTCTTACGAGATGCTTTTGATTTCAAAGGGCTTGGAAACTTTAATAATCAAATTGAGTGTGTTTTCTCACGCTAGTTTTCCAGACTGACTCGGGTGTTATTTTATTATAATGCTCGGGTCAGACCGAGTATTATAGGATACAAGATATGATGCTGGGGAGCTCAGTAGACGAGCTGGATGGCGAGACGTATCACTCGTACTTGATGTATTTCGCTGTGTTGTGTGTACTGTGTATTCAGTTTTGTGAGGACATGTAGTGATTACTGTACAGTTGTGTGTTAGATGTTGTTGATCTCTGATGTTGTATTCTAAAGATGTAAAGAATAGACATATGTAGTTTTCTTTTGTGTAAAGATCAGTTATTATCTATTATATTTTATTCCGCTGCGGTTGTGAGATTCTAATGTGGTTTTCTTTTTCTTCTTCTTTAACCCCAAATGGTTCGTATTTCCGTTCTTCTTGAGTTCAAGTAATGGAGATTAATGTCAATTCAAGGGGTACAGAACTACGGGCTATCACACTCGCAAGCCAACACCATTGTCGATTTTGGACGGAGCCGCCCACCTCGCCTCGATCACCAAAACCGTACGCTGCCCTTCCTCGATATCAATGATCACAAGATTCCAAAGCGCCTGCAAATGTGCCTTCGCCGTTGTCCCATCCAACTCACGCGCACGAAGACAAGAAGCCCTCCATCGCCGTTCTGGTCGCAGCTTCATCGCGATTCCCTGACAAACCCCGCAAACATGCCCAGAATCGCGAGCGTCATCACCGTTAGCCCTTCCCAGTCACGATCGAAACCCATGCGACTCATCCACGCCCTTCAACTCGCGAGTGCCCCACTTCGTCGATCGCGCTGAACGAGGTGGTTTCTTTTAAAAAAAAGAAGTTGAATGGCTTCGAGTTTTGATTTCGGCCATTTATGATTTTGATTTTTGAGGAAAGGGAATGATCGATTAAATTCTGAAATAAGGCAGCCATTTTCCTCCTAAGTTCGGTTCTGTATTTTTTTTTCTGCTCTCAGCTGATTACCTTTAAAAGAAGACGGGAAAGAAAACACGATGAGATGTTATCGTGTTCAAAACGACTTGCTACAGTGATTGCAGAGGAGACAAAAGCTGTTGAGGAGAAAAAGGTTTGATGTGCTATAAATTCAGCTGAAGTTGACCATGATAAAAATATATATATTTAAATTTAAATTCAAATTGTCTCGAAGACGAAGCCCAAAATCTCAATCTCCTATCGAGGCATGCCGCTAGGCATTCATAATGTTATACCCCTATTTCGAACGCAATGGATAAGGTTCCGAGTCCTAATTTGATCGTATGGAGAAGATAGCTTTTTGGACTCAGTTATTATATTAAACTTTCGATATAAATTTCAGCGCGTTTATCTATCTTACGATCACCCGACAACTCCAAACGCTCCGAAATTTGAAATCCGATAATAATACAATATTACATATCCAATAGAACTGGTTTCGTTGAATTCCGAGACTGTGCCCCGGAATGCTATTTTTAAATATCAATTTAAACGATAAAATTTCAAAACTTAACAAAACACTTCCAAATTCAATTTTAGCATTTTTACTATCTTCAATATTATCAATATAGATTTTACAAGCCTTCAAATTATTTTTAACAAGCTTAAAACTCCAGATTCGACATTTTACCCAACTTCAAATTATTTTATTTAATAATTAAATTACTCAATAAATTGTTATATTTGAAATTCAAGTTAAAAACCAACACCCGAATATTTAAAATCAATTAAATATTCTAATTTCAAATATCCAAAAATTACGGGTTGTCACACTTGCCACCCTAAGACATACATTTTCTCCTTTTTGAATTATTCGAGGAAGAACTACTATTGATAGTGAGCACTACATTTGGTTCCTTAATGAACGTACTCTCGGTTATCCTTAACGTACTAAAGAGGTCAACGACGTAAACTTCAACGAGTTCATATTGAAGTTTAATATAAATGGATTGAATTACGGAATTAATGATCCAAGATTTAAATAAGTCTGAAGCTCAGTGTCAAGTATAGTATAAAGCTCGACTAACCTTTCAATGTACCAATCATAATAAGTACATGATCGTGGATTGAGGTGCCTTGCTCATTTTCGCATGGAACAATTTCCATGAGACCTCATAGCTTATGGTACGAGATTGCTGTAACAACTCGCACCTTCCGATATACCGATCCTAGGTTTTAGAGTGACTTTTGGACTCGTTATGCCAAAAAATATGAGCTGTTGGGATTTTTAAATAGTACAAACCATAATTATAAGGGTGGAGTTCTAAGACATTCTACACTTCAGATCTCATAGTGAAACGAATTAAATATAAATAGACATTTCAGAAAAGCAACCTCCAAAATACTTGATTTACATATACACTATTTTTCCAAAATACAATATCATTTTGACAACATTTTATACAAGAGGAAACTACATGAAGAACAATAAATGATATAGAAAACTCTAACGGGAAGCTTTTTCCTCGAAATACTATGCTCAAACAACAACTAACCTGTCATCTTGTGGTGGAGGGAAAATGAAAAGAAGAGGATGGGTCAGACAAAAGTCTGGTGAATGAGAACAAGTTAATAAGATGATTAAGTGCAATTAACTTCAAATCTACTCTAAGTGGTATATGGTGTATATCCACTGTCCGTGAACTCCTAAAGTCCAATACCTAAGGATTCATCTAACATAATGGGTCGAACCTGCTGATTGAACCTCACACTAACGATTGACCAAAATGGGAACTACTCTCCCATCAAAACTATATCGACACTACGCCGAAGAGGGTGAACACCGAAAACGTAGACTCGCGTAATGACTCATCGTATGCACCCAAGTTCATCTCTTCGTCGTAGTGGAAAACTGCCTCTTATTGTACTACACTAGGGTCCACCCTGCATGAACACCCGTTAGCACTGGGCTAAAATTTAATACCTATAACCACTTATTGTACTGCACCAGCGTCCACCTATACCATGTTGTGTCAGAAAACATGCATACCTGGGTCTCCTGTTAGTACCAGACTCTCTTAGAAAGCGTCTCCGCTAGTGCTGCGCTCACCTGTGCGGAACACCCTTGAGCCTATGCGAAATAAATTGCCATAATCAATTCCGTGTATGCGATATACATTGTCCCTGCCAAATCAACCATTGCAAAATATATTCGCCTATACCAATATCAATCATTGTGAGATACATCGCCCTAGCCACTCTGATAGGGAACCAATTTCCTATTCTCTCAAATGCGTATACTTATCCCAAATTAGCTCAATCCAAGAGTCCCTCATTTATATAATTTCCAACCGAATTATATAAATTTTATTATTAAATTTAGGTCTTAGGCCGAGGTTCAATTTGTGCCTTTCCCATTCGAATGGTCGACCTAGACAAACCCCAGGTTTATTTGTAAGAACTAAATTATTTGCATTGAATATCAATAGGTGCAACTTCAGAAATGGGACCTAGTAAATCCTTTATCAATTACATAGAATCATTCTATTTTATGTGTGTGGATATCTATAAAATATACATTTTCTATCAATCTATTTATGTAATTCTTTTGAATCTTGCTCGAGCCGGATGATGAAAAATTATCATGTCCGGTTCTTTCGGGGGATGGATCCATAAGAATGTACGTAACCCTATTCCGGTCTGGTCCGGTATGGAATGAACTTATAATCTGATGATCGAGTCGATTCCATGATTATAAGTTCATAACCCCATCCCATTTTGGGCGGAACAGATCTACTAATTCTTTTATTCCAGTTAGTAAGAGGGATCTTGAACTAAGAAATAGGCCTAGAAGCTACCTAGAATTTCCAGGGTCGACCGTTCGCGTATATAATTTAGGGTTTCATTCAGATTTGAATCGTCTATTTATTTTAGTTAATTATCGTTGATTCCAGTCGATTATAATTACAGTTAATGCTAATTTACTGTTAATTAACCCTAATTTTTCTAGTGTCATCTTAGTGTCCAATTTCAATTCGATTAGGTTTTTTAATTTAGGGTTCCCAAATTTAGCATTAACAAGTATCCAAATTAACATTAAACATGTGTTCAATTTAACTAATTAAATCTCCATTTATTGTAAATTGGTTTCTAGAGTTTTAGGGATCAAATTAGGGTTTAGATAACTTCAAATTAAATTTATTAAGTTCAAATCTAGGGTTTCTAGCATTCTAATCATTTAGAATGATTTAAAATCAATTGCATTAATCAAATTATTAATCTGTGTTCCCTTACCTCTAGCCTAAGCTCTTGATCTTGAGAAACTAGCCTCTAAACAATAGCTCATTCCCTAGATCGCCTTAGTTTCCCTTGATTGCTTGCTCTTGCCTCTTTAGATTGATTAGGGTTTGATTTTGATTTTTGGGTTTTGAAGAAATTAGGGTTTTGAGTAGGAAATTTGATAGAGTTTACTTACTATACGTTCAACAAGAGAATTAGGGTTTAGTTTACCATCTTATTTATAGAGTTTAGGGCCGTTAGATAAACTATCCCTAAAATATAGTCCACCCATCCACTACTTCAGATGCAATCAGTCAGTCTAGGCCCTTGATTCATGTCTCCCCAAATTGCAAATAACTCGATTTTCCCCATGTTGGGTCAACTACCCTTATCCTTGGGTCGACCGCTACTGGTCGACCTAGGGTCTTCTTGGTCAACCTAAACAATGTTAAATTTTTAAATTTTATTTTTAAATTTTATTTTCATTCTGCCCGTAACTCTCTCATACTAACTCAGATTACGCCAAGTTATATATGAAATTCGTTCAAAAAATTGCTACGAAAACAATGGTGAAGGTTTCATAACCAAATTCGAACGTCTGTGGAAATTTTAATTCTAGTCCTTGTTTTAATTATATTTTCTTTTCTTATTAAATTTCCTTTTAAATTTCTGTTAATTTTTGGGGTGTTACAATTGTTCATCATACAACTTTTGTAGGTGCTTGATATTTCTTGAATATTCATGTTATCGTGCTATGTTTGGAGCTTGATGCTCACAGTTGACAAAATGTAGCAATGTACATGTTCAAAATCCATTCACCAATCTTTGTAAGCCTTAATTTATTTTGGCCATGGCATTTTCGTTTGGTTTTGCTAATGGTTCGTTAGCGATGACATACCAAAGCTTTTCATAGGTGAGTGCTATATTAACATTGCTTAGTAAGTCTTTATAGTTTGTGACTGTTAGTGTATTCTTTTGAAAAAATAGCTTCATTTTGCATTTTGATCTATGAAAATTCATTAGAGCAAATTAAATAACATTACATATATTCTTATACTTATTATATTGGCTTATTATATTTAGCTAATAAGGCTCCCATAGAATTCTGCATCTCTCAGAAACCCCAAAAGATATAGGGGGTAACAACCTTGAATTTGCTCATAAAATTGTAGTCTCCATAAATTGTAAGTAACACTTTACTGATTGTATCTCGTATATAGATTCTAATATAATTTTAACTATGCTCCTAACCATTTTCATGACTTTAAGTTTGTTCAACAATTCATGAAGTACGTTAGATACCATAAACCCATCATTTTATGATATCCTAAGGGGAGTTATGTAACCCTTTGGTTTTCTCGATAAAGTTAAATAACATTCGTATGTACTAGGGGTAGTATAAACATCACTATTTATATTTTATGGCTTGAGTTTACTTAGTAACCATAGGTATATAAGGTACTCTATTTATATTAGAAATGACGGAGAAGATTATTATTTTAAATTCATAGTTTAAAAATGATTTTGTACGGTTTTATCAACTATCTTAGGGAGATGAGTATAACTCATGATAACATATATCTTTAATATACATTTGATGTATACTTCCTTAAGTCTTATCGGTTTTTTTAACTTTAACCACCTGTTTTGCATATACATATAATATACATACATATATGCATGCATGCATGCGTGCATGCATACATACATACATACATATATATATATATAATTATCATCACATTTATATTTTACTAATATATATATATTCCTTTCATTAACTAAACAATTTAATTAACTATAAATATAATATTTACATTTATTTAAATTTGATAAGAATTTTAAATATTTACATTTTATAAATCTTAATAAAATTAGGTAATTTTAATTTAATTTAAAACAATTTTAAATTAATTTACAATATTCAAATATGCTTATTTGAGTCAACCTAAAACCTAAAATACTTATAAGTCTTCTACAAGGTCCACTAAAATAGAGCATTTCGATGAGCTAGGAAAAGGCCAAAAGATCAGGTGGTTTTTCATTCATATACCATTCCTTAATTAGAGTAACATTCTCCTTCCTACACTTCAATAACCAACACAACAACTTGCTTTGCCTTTGAAGACCCCTCCTCTTTTTCCCTAATGCTCACGCACCACCCCCTTCCTTGGTTCTCATGGCCCTAGGCCAAATTAGGATTTTTGGTTTGACTTTGGTATTTTTATGGTGGTGAGAGTATGAATTATATTATTCTTGGCTTGTATAATAATTTAAGGGAGAGAATGAAGTGGTATTCGATGTAAATTTTCTATTAGGAAATGGAGGAAGAAGGAGAAAGACATAGAAAAGAAGATGAAAGTGAAAATGGAAATGAAAATTAAGTGAAAAAGTGAAGTAAAGAGGTCCTTATATAGATTTTCAAAAAGTAGCAAATGGCCACAAATACCCCTTAGCCAAATTACCAAACTACCCTTACTTTTACATACCATTTTACCACCTTTCAAAGTGCCACCTCATGCACCACTTCCCCCTTCGCATGGCCTTGTACTTTTATAATGATGTTATGTACTAATGCACTTAAAATAAGAAGGAAAAGTCCACTTTTCTTTATTTAAAAAAATAAAAGCCACTTCGCTTAATTAATTACTTTTTTAATTATAAAAGTCACTTCTCTTAATTAATTACTTTTTTAATTATACTTACTTTTATTAATCCTTTTCACTTTATTAAATCACATTTTATATGTATAAGTGTATGGTACAAAAGTGCATATATGTGTGCAACAATGTTTTGTCAACTTTCATTTAATAAAAAGTCGAAAATCCGAAAAAGCAATTTTCGGTCACATTTTCGATTTTTCAAGAACTATTTTTTTATGTAAACGAACTTTCAAAATGAGTTTACTATCAATATTTATTAACTAAAAAGGGTTATTTGACCATTAGAAACTATTGATTGAATATTAAAAATTATTTAAATATTAACAAATCAAAGCGATAAATTTTCGGATCGTTGTAGCTTTTTTAGGGGACCTTCACTGTTTTTTAAATTATTATGGTGTGTACTATTTATTTTTAATTTTTTTAGTTAAACAAATTTTCCATTTTTTATCCTGAATCTTCTCTCGAAATTCAAATTGTCCATCAATTCATCAATCGACATCAAACCAGAAAAACCCTAATAAAAAATCATTTGTTGATTTTGCAATAGTAAAATCCTAGTCAACAATAGTGAGGACAAAGAACCCTAACATCTTAGTTGAAGTTGATGGCGAATAGACGAGCAAATACACCATGGTTGGAGGTGGCGATAATGCACGTAAAAGGCATTTTTAGTGATGTGTCAATGAAATTTTATTGAAAACATTTTCGTGTTAGCATCGAAATCATGTATGTTGAACATGTATCAATTTTTTACATGTGCAAAAGTGAAAAATCGATATGAAATTCTAATTGGTAAAAAAAAATTAACTTTCTTCGTTCAATGATGTTGTGTTGATTTTTTAATTTTATATTCAGTTATGTATGTTGAAATTCAAAAGTTCGATAAAAAATAATCATTTTACTATGAATGTTATTTATTCAACACTTCATGGTCGAAATTGTTTCTATAATACGACTTTAACTTGCCCTATTCATGCTATTTGATAGGCTTTTTTCGAAGATGTACCTCTTTATAAAATAATGCTGTCACGACATGGTATTGTCAAATTTTGTTAGGTTTCTCGATAAATTTTTGCTGTAAACTTCATATTCAACTATTATTTACCGTATTCATGTTATTTGATATTTTTTGAATTCATTCTGTTGTGATGATGCTTTATTAAATAAATTTCTTTTTCTCGATAACATATTGTCATTTATTTCATTTTCGATTGCTGGTTGTCGTGACTATTTTGGCTTTTCGATGGCTTATTTTCGAAGACTTGTTAATCAATTTGTTGTTGTAAAGTTTTAAATTTTTTTGATAATTTAATTGAATTCTAGTACTAATTCACGGTGTATCATTTGCAGTAAATCTTCATCGAATGTAGCAAGTGAAACAATCGATAAAGAAGAAAGATTGGGATCTACGGCGTGGAACCAAACAAAAAAAAGTAGAAGAAAGAAAAAAAGATTGGATAAAGAAGAAAGATTGGGATCTACGGCGTGAAACAATGTCAGTTTGTGAGGGATGTAGTGGCTTCTTTTGATTTTATAGGTATAATCAATGGAGCACATGGAAAATCAATAAAGTTCTCACTAATGCTTTTGTTGAATGATTTTACTGAAACCAATACATTTCAGCTTTCATCCGGGGAAATGACTATATCTATAGATAGAGTCTTTCACATAACCAATCTTCCATCCATTGGGAAAACCATGGATAGTCTGCTAGTTGGATCAATAGTTATTTCGTATGATAAAGTATTTGAATTATTGGATAAATGTCTTGGATTAAAAAAAGAACCGGTTAGTGTTGTGTTAGGTAGTGAGAAAAAAATTCATTTAGAATAGTTAAGGACAAATTATTCTAGGTTGAAAGAGTCAGGTAATGTGGTATGTAAAAGACATTGTGCTACTGCTTATTTGTTGTACACTATATGCACATTGGTATGTGGTGATAAATTCAAGAATAAAGTTTCAACTAAATTTTACACAATGTATTTTTTATTTACGTCAACTTCATACTTATTCTTAGGCCACTGCTTATTTAATTTGGTTGTTTTATTACTTAGGACAAGGTATGCGAAAGGGTGCACAACACATTGTTGTTTGTATGACATTATTCCAAGTTTGAATTTGTGAACATTTCCCTTTAATAAGATCATCATTAGACAATGGAAATGTTAACTGGGTTTTTAACTCAGCAGAATTCAATAGGAGTTAGAACTTCCAGACTAACCCAGAATGACTTGAAATTGAACAAGGCATCAAAAAGGACAAGCCAATGGAACTTAAGAGAAACAAGCCAAAAATCCACTAATTAGATGGCTCGCTAGCGATCCATCATCGATGGATCGCTAGCAATCCAAAAGGAAGCATCATGATTTGTCAAAGCCTCTTGCATCATGATCTACTACCTCTTCTAAGAAAACTTACCAAGTTTCATACCATTCCAAGTAGCATAGTTCAAGAAGTAAAAATTCATCCGATTCAAGTTGTTTTGACAAAAGCAGCTAGTTTAAACTGGACCTAGAGAACTTATATGGAGTCGGGTTGACTTGAAATTTTGGGAGAACACTTAGAAGACATAAAAGAAGGCTCACATAAAAAATGGGATAATTTGAAGGTTATCTGATGGATTGCTAGCGACCTAACTAGATGGATCACTAGCGACCTAACTAGATGGATCGCTAACAATCCATGTAGGATGGGCCCCATAATATGAAATTTATGGGGTAGGTCCCGCACATCCTAGAGAGAGTACCTGCAACGTCTCGTTTGGTTTCGTTAAGTTTTGAGAGAACTATGGATGATTCTTCTCCATAATGAGCCAGTTTGATCCATTAGGTCCGACCCATGAGGAGTAGGCCCCATAACCAATGATGCATAGGGGAGACTCTCCTACTCATCTACATTGCATGTGTGAAGTTTCGTGTGAATTGATTAAGTAACGAGTGAGTTATGGATGATTCTTCTGGACTAAATGACTTATGAACACGGATGATCAAACGAACTCCAAACGACTTGATATTTGGACAAGGCACTTAAATAGAAGATAGGAAGACAACCAAACTAAGATCACTCAAAAATATGATAAGTGGATGGATACCTAGCGATCCATCCTCTATGCATAGCTAGCAGTCCATCCCCTGTGGATAGCTAGCGATCCATCAAGATAGGTTGGATCACCTTAAACTTTCCGAGCTCCTTCGTAGTGCTAACTAAAGGCTTCTAATAGAAAAAATATGCTAAGTTGATGGATTGTAGCGATCCATCCCCTATGGATAGCTAGCGATCCATAGAAATGGATCAGATTGATTTGAGATTTTCGGTGATGACTTGGCATAACAACTGGACTCTTCTACACTTGGATTTCTGGCCCAATACTCACTGAATTCCCCTATAAATACTCACCTATCTGCAACATAAAGAGGATCTTCTGGACTAGCTGCTGGAACTCTGTAGAGATTATCCTTCACTCTTCGCCTTCCACAATATAGTCATCTGGGGGTTCGCTATGATTCTTCAGTGAACTCTTGTACTTGTGACTTGATCTAACTTAGAAGATTCAGTGATATTGTAATCTGATTCAACTTGTAAGAGCAGCCAATTAATAGAAAGTTATAAAGTGGACGTAGGCTTCATTAACAGCCGAACCACTACAAAAATCTTCTTGTCTTTTTACTACTTCTGCTCTTTCACATTTATTTTCTATATTATTGCTCTTGAAGTCGATGAATTCAGGTATAGAATATGTGATTATTGCTCTTGAAGTTGATGAATCATCGCTTTAAGACCACCGGGCCGTTGGACACATGACCCAAAACTTTTCTTGGAGTTGATGAATTATTGCTCCAAGGTCGTCTGGTCCCTGGGCATTTGACCAAAATTCCTCTTGAAGCCGATGAACCATCGCTTTAAGACCAACGGGCGTCGGACACATGACCCAAAACTCTTCTTGGAGTTGATGAATAATCGCTCTAAGGCCATCTAGTCATTGGACATCCAACCAAAATTCCTCTTGGAATCGATTAATTATCGTTCCAAGGCCGTCTGGTCACTAGACATCCGACCACAAAAACTTCTTCATGAACTAAAGCGTCGTGAAGATCATTTACGAAATAAAGTGTCATGATGGCGAACCGGTAGATTAGCAGTCATCTGATCCAAAAATCCTTCATGAACTAAAGCACCGCGAAGGCCAACTAGAAGATCAGCAGTCATCTTATCCAGATCTTCCCGAAGTCAATGAAGTCATGCTCCGGGGCCACGAATTTGACAATCTATGTGGATCATATATGTATATAATATATGACAAGTGGATGAATAACAGTATGAATTGCATAGAATAATAATGAAGGTAAAAATTAAAAATAATCACACCAGGAATTTTATACTGGTTCGGACCTCCCGTCTTACGTCCAGTCCCGAAGCTCCTCTTTGGAATTTCACTAACCAATTGCCCTCACTTCGCCCGGAGGAACAGGCTTATACAAGAATATTTCTTTGACAACTATGTGTTCTATACAACACTAATTTTGACTATAAGTACAACTTCTTCCTATAATCTCCTTGAGTAATATGTAGTTTAGGCTTTGATTTAAGGAAGAGATGATAGTGTATTTTTGAGTGCTTTTGTAAATCACAGAGATATTAGTAAGTAGAGAAAGTTCAGAAAATGGCAAGTTAAGTTTCTAACTTTCAATTTCAAGTTTATTTATAGATGGTGAAGAGTTTTGTTTGAAGAGTAGTGACTTTTGATTTATTCTATTTTAGTCTAAGAGTCACAATGTTTTAGAAGAACAGTCATGATCAAAATAAGGAGATGCAACCCTTTGTTTTGAAGAAGATGTCTTTTGGGAGAAAATGGCCGTTGCCCAGTTGAGACGTCTAGACGTTTGTGCCAGACGTCTGTTTTGTTAAGATTTTTAAAACAGTACGTGTTACCAGACGTCTGAGATTATAAGCCAGACGTCTGGTTTGTTATAGAACTTATAACCAGAACATGCTGCTAGACGTCTTATAGTAGATGTCAGACGTCTGACACATGTACACTATGTTTTCTTTGTTTTATTAGTAGTGTGTGTAACGACCCGAGTTTCCAGACCCGGAAAATCGAACCATTTTAGTTAAGAAGAAGAGGTAGAAGAAGAAAAAAAAAACATCAGAATCTAACCATCGCAGCGGAATAAAATATAATATATATCAACAGATCTTTACACAAATCAAAAACTATATCTGTTTATATAATACATCATCAGAATACATCATCAGAGTACATCAACATCCATAACATACAACTGAATACACAGCGGAAAATAATAACAAGTACGTGAGTACGTATCGTCATCCAGCTCGTCTCCTGAGCTCCACAGCATCATATCCTGTAACCTATAATACTCGGTCTGACCCGAGCATCATATAAAACAATACCCGAGTCAGTCTGGAATACCAGCGTGAGAAAATCACACTCAATTTGATTATTAAAGTTTCAAAAATCCTTTTGAAATAAAAGCATCTCGTAAGACCACGCCACAAATAAACATGTCGGGTTTTTACCTTACGATAGCTAAAACACTTTTTATCAAAATCCTCTGATATTATAATAGTGTCTATTCACAAATACTTATTAAAATAGCTGAAATTGTTACATGATTAAATTCCAGCATACTAGCCACATCGTGGGTAATACAAACAAAACTCGTACAAGGCACGTAGGGAGAATGGATTTCCAACGAATGACTAGGCACTGGGGTACCACCTGTCACAGTACGTGGCCTAGATCACAGTACCGAGGAGTACGCCCGCTCCCCTGCAACACAAGGCCGGAATCATCCCTTACTGGATAATTCCAAATAAAATCACCCCACGGTTGGGATCAGCAACCGCACCACTAAGCCGAAATAAAAGGGACATCTAGACAGGGATGACCTTACTCTCAAGTGGGGGCTACCCACGAAGCCTTGCTGCATAACCCCTGATTTTCAGTCATTCCCGGTTGATGAGGCTCGAGGCTAAACGATACATTTTATAGCACATATCCCTTAGAATGCCCATCGTCCACCTGACGATGTCACGAAAGCATTCGTCCATACAAGTCCGTCCCGGGTCCGAACGGAACCGAAGGCACTATTCCTACTACATCCATTTTGGAAATATCCTCAGGATTAGTAGCGACTAGCCCTTGCACTTCACTGCTCCATCTTCGACTCTGAACACGTTACACGAAACGTACAAACCGAATCGAAGTGGTATTCGAGTCTCCAGACCTAGAATCCCGGTATACGGAAACTCGATCCCGGTCTCTTCGAAACGATCAGCGCATTTGGCCAATATTGATAGTCGGTTATTTAACTATCAATTAACATCCACAGGCAACCATCACCCAATAAATAATTTCCCACATTATTTATTTGCCCAAATATCTTTCCAAGATATATTTCTATTTTCAAACTCCTTTTGAAAACAATTTCAAACAGTTCCGCTTACGGAATACATTTCCTAAATAATTATTTCTCTGAAACACCAAGTACAAAATACTTTAGATTTAAAAATAATTTAAAAGCACTTTACTATAAATATACTTTATAATATTGAAATTTAAAAACTACTTTAATACCTTAACAAAAAAATATATACTTAAGGAATATTTAAAATGAAACCACTTTACAAATATAAACTAAATCTTTTTAAAACATAATACCAAATCACTTTTATATAATTACTACAATAATAGATTTTTGAAAATACCTACTTTGGAAATTAACCTTTAGAAAAAAAAATCAATTTTCTAAAATATGCTTTTTAAAACATATTAAAACTTTTAACTTATATTTAAAACTACCTTGAAAAAAAACGTACTTGGCTATCCAGAGAAATACACTTCTCATTCCCATTCTTTAAAAATAAATCAACATTTATTTTTAAACCAATTCATATCCCTTTATAAATTCCCACATTGGATTTATATTTTCTAATATCCACTGATATTTTATTTTACTTTATAAACCCAGTTTATAAGCTCCAAAATCTCACTTCTCTTATAGAATTCCAATTTTAACAACTAAATCAGTTTTCCAGTTGATTTTCCAATTTACTTTACTTTACTTTGAAATAAATTTCCTTTGCTACTTCATTTATTCCAAAATACATTAACTTTTAGATTTTTATTCCTTATTATGAGTTAAACCCCTTTTTACCAATATCAATTACAAATTTCCAAAACTTCTTATTTATTCTTTAATTAATTTTAATCCTAAATTTCAAAAATAACTTCTTTTATTCTTCAAATAATATCACTTAAGTATAAAATTTATTATCCCTTGTAAATTCAAAATCCCCTTATTTCATATTTGTTAAAATTCCAAATCACTTTATTTTTATTTCAATTCGTTATAAATTCTATCCCAATTCCTCGAATTATTTTACTTAACCCTTTATTCTTTTATTTCTTTTCAAAAATTCAATTCCATAGATTTTATAATTTATTATACTGGACAATCCAAATCAACCACATCATCCAATATAAAATCATCACATGATATCAAATATTCAAAACACAGAATATTAAATAATCTAATACTTTTGAGGAATCCAGTTGGATCCCTCCAACCTATTTCCCTGCATCCACAGACGTTAGCACAATATAAAATACCAATTCCACTTCAAGGTGGAATATCGCGGTATATGAGATTTATATAAAATCATCCGCTATTATGCGGCGCATAGGGTCTCATCCGCTATAAAATGCGGGAATATCAACAACTCCAATATACACATATGCCAATATGTGTATATTGCTATATACTACTACTATATATATATAGCATATCACACCAGTTCAATCATCCAACCAATTACTTAAATTTATCCATTTAAATTTAAATTTAAATTCAGCTGAGTGAGATTAACTCACCTTTGATTTTGCTGTTTGCAATCCAACCCACCCAGCTTGTTTCCAAGATTATAAACCTTGTATAAATATTTATACCGTTGGTTAATATTTGAGGTAATCGAGAAATATATATTTTACAATTTAATTTGCTTGCACTCTATTTAGTAATTTTTGTTCAATTTAACAATTTAATTTTAAACTAATTTTCCTTAGTAATTGCTTAGTAAATAAATTAAATTAAATAAGTTAACCGAATAAATTAATCACTACATCCACTTCTTTCAAAAATAACTAGTATTTAAAATAGATATTTGTATATATATCTCCTAACCTATATATATATATATATGATTAAATTAGGAAGGAACGGATCTGTAAAAAAAATATCCCTTACTGTAACGATTATATTATATATATTTTTCTGTGCATACCAAAACAAAATTTCTTTAGTGTAAAAAAATAACCAATACACTAAATTAAAAAAAACTAAACTAGCTTAAAATTAATTTTAAATGTATTCATATTTAAATTACCTGAAAACGTACAGGAATTCGAAATCGCGAGCTCAATCCTTCACGAGATTTGCCCAAACGAACCCTACTGTCTCGACTACGGCCATCGAAGACACCACCGACTCCATACGATGCCGAGCTTCGTGGCATTCCACTCGCGTACTAGGATCGCGCCCAACCCATCGCCGTGGAGCTTGCTTCGAGCCCAGGCCCACTTCACATCGCAGCAGCCATCGCACGCCACCACAAACTGCCCCACCCTCGCGCCGGTCGCCCAAAGCAACGCACCCCCATCGCCTAGGCGAGCCATCTACCGGAGTGCCTCCTCGCCTAGTTCGAGAGTGCATCGCGATCCTCGCCCACCCTGTCAGAGTTGCAGCCTCCCACGCGAACCTTGCTCACGTCGCGACCTTTCCCTCCCTCCCTTACACGCCTCGGCTATAGTGATTTTTCCCTAAATCTATAGCTTTACACAGAACTGAAGGATGAAGGAGGAAGGCCCGTTTGATTTGAGTTGAATTCGAGATCCACTATTAATGAGAAGGGGAAAGTTGATTTCCTTATTTTATTTGAAGCTCTGATATTTCTTTGTTTTAACACTTGGATTTCGGCTGTGAAGTAAAAGAAGGGACGTGATTTGAAAAGAAGATGGCGTGCAGGATAAGGTCAACTACAGTGTTTTGGGAAAGGCTGGGAAAAGGCTGATGTGAAATAAATTTGGCAAGTCAAGTAAAGTATTTACTCGTATTTAAATTTAAATTCAAATTATCTCGGAATTGTAACTTACAATTTCAAATTCCTATCGAGGCATGCCGTTAGGCGTTCGTAATGTTATACCCCTATTTCGAGCGAAATGGAAAAGGTTTCGTCGAATTCCGAGACTGTGCCTCGGAAGGCTATTTTTAAATATCATTTTAAACGATATATTTTTAAAAGTTTCATCACCTTCAGTATTAACAATATAAATTTTCTGAGCCCTTAAATTATTTTTAACTGGTTTAAAATCTCAGGTTCAATAATTCACCCAATTTCCAATTTATTAAATTTAAATTCAACAATTACCTGTCTAATCAATAATGATATTTTAAATTAAAGTTAATAATTATCTTTTGAATATTTAAAATTAATTAAATATTCCTATTTCAAATGCTCAAAAATTCCGGGTCGTCACAGTGTGTATAAGCAAGTGTTTGTAAAGATTACTCAAGGAGATTGTACATATCATCTATTTACAAACTTAACATAATGTACTAGTATTAATCACCCTTGTGTTGGTCTTCAAGTCATGGATGCACAAGTCTACCTGCATATACTTCAAAAGCTTGTATAGTTGTTGTCATCGAAATTAAGGTTGTAACATTCTCCCCCTTTTTGATGATGACAACTATACAATTTATTTCATAGGCTCCCCCTTTCTTTCTTAATATATTCTCTCCCCCTTTGTCATTATCGAAAAAGAGTGGATGATATAGTAAAAATCATAATACTTTAGTAGCATAATAAAAGGGGTAAGTTTGGCTCACATCCCTAATAAGTTTCAAAATAAACAAAACATCCTTCATAAACAAAACTTACATTTCCGCTCCCTATTTTCAAATTCGCGCAAGCAAAAATACACAAATACCCTTTATGTTTTTAACATTTCAAACGCGTATAACTTTATGTACAAAAACCGGATCAACATACCGTTTTCACCAAAAAATCACAAATTTTATGATCTTTGAAATGAGATCCATTGTTGATACCAAAAATTCATATTTGTAGTAAAGGTGCAATTATTTCGAATATTTGCAGACAATTCAGCAAATTTTGAACCTTTTTGTTTTTTTTTTTCAAATTTATAAAATTTGCAAATAATTGCAGATATTTCTGCAGCTATATGGTATAGTTGCAGAAATGTCTGCAACTATTGGGTATAGTTACAGAAATTTATGCAACTATATGGTATAGTTGCAGAAATATCTGCAACTATTGCGTATGGTTGTAGACATTTCTACAACTATTGCATATAGTTGCAGAAATGCAACTATTGCAAATAGTAGCAGAAATGTCTGCAACTATTGCGTATAGTTGCAGAAATTTATGCAACTATATGGTATAGTTGCAGAAATATCTGCAACTATTGCGTATAGTTGCAGACATTTCTGCAACTATTGCATATAGTTGCAGAAATGCAACTATATTGTATAGTTGTAGAAATGTCTGCAACTATTGCGTATAGTTGCAGAAATATCTGCAACTATTGCTTATAGTTGCAGACATATCTGCAACTATTGCGTATAGTTACAAAAAATATTTCTTTTGTAACGTACGATTTTTTCTTTCTACTGCACCATTTTGTTGAGGTGTGCGGGGAAAAGAGAAATTAAGACTTATGCCCTTTTTATTACAAAAGTTTGTAAAAAAATCATTTTCGAATTCTCCATCATGATCACTTCAAATATTCTTAATTTTGAGATCCATTTGAGTTTTAATTCTTTTAGAAAAAAATTTAAACATACCAAAAGTGTCACTTTTATGTTTTAAAAATAAGGTCCATGTATATCTTGAAAAATCATCAACTATTACGAAAACATATATGTTGTGATTTATAGATTGTACTTGAGTTGGACCAAATAAATCTAAATGTAATAATTCTAATAGTTGTTTTGTATAAATATTATTTTTAGATTTAAAGGAGGTTTTCTTTAGTTTACCGATTTGACAAGCGTCACATAAATTTTCTACTTTATAATTTATTATAGGTAATCCTTTAACCAGCTCATATTTTGCTAATTAATTAATATATTTAAAGTTAATATGACATAATCGTTTATGCCACAACCATAGATCGTCATGTTTCGCGGTTAAGCATAAATTTGAATTTCGATTTATATTCATATTTAAAACATAAATATTTTTGTTTCTAAAACCCTCAAAGATAAGTTGTTTTTTATCATCGAAAATATTGCATCTATCTTTTTCGAAATTAATTTGAAAACCTTTATCGCATAATTGACTAGTAGGTTGTTTTTTAAATTTTCCACTAACAAAACATGTGTAATAATAGGAGAGTTAGAAATACCATAGTTGATGACTTATCCGATGCCAACGACGTATGCTTTTGAGTTATCTCCAAAAGATTCCATTCCACCATCGATATATGTTATATTTGATAGCATTTTTACATTTCTGGTCATATGCTTGGAGCAGCCACTATCAAGTATTCATTTCTCCTTATTTTTTATTTTGGGTACCTGCAAGATAAAAATGATTTAATTGGTACCCATACACTTTGCTAGGGTCATAGATGTTAGGAGGAGTAGGTAGCCACACCCAAGAAGGTTTGGTACCTTTATGAATATAATTTTTATTATAGACTACGTTATCTAGGAAATTATTAATATGTTTTTGTCTAATCAATTTATTATTTGTCTTAGGAATCCAAATTTTTATATTTTTGGTATTCGTATTAGACTTAGGTGATCCTTTAGTCTTTTGATAAATAAAACTATATTTCTTAATATTATTCCATTTTCGTTTAGGAATTTTTTTAAATCCTATTCCATTTCTATTTCCTGTAGGTTTTGAAGTTTTGATAGATTTTCCAAATCTTGTTTTCCTTTATTAAATTTTGAAACATTATTTGTAATTTTATCTAATTTTTCTTTTAATTCCAAATTTTCAATTTTCAATGTTTCTATATTGCTTTTTAAGTTGATATCAAGATATCCTTTTCTAGTTTAACTTTTCCAAAATCGATAGATATAGTCTCATATTCAGCCAAACTACTTTTAACTTTTTCTTGAGATAATTCTAGTTCCTCCTCTAAAATAATTTTTTCATCTTTTAACATTCCTATTTCTAGTTCTAATCGATTTATTTTGGTAATGTGTTCTTTATTCAATTTTTTAATTTGTCTAAATTTATCATCTAATTCAATGCTAAGCTCTAATAATTCATTATAGCTAGGTTCAGGACATACCTCATCAGTTTGTGCCATAAAACATACATTAGCTTGTTCTCCGTCACTATCACTGTCACTATCTGATGATAATGAAGAATCCGAGTCATCCCATGTTACTTTGAAAGCTTTCTTCTTTTTGAAAAATTTGTTCTTCTTTTTATCATTGTTGAGCTTGGGACAATCTTTCTTCATATGTCCAAATTGATCACATTCATAGCATTTGATTGACGTTTGATTTGTTGAACTTGATTTTCCTCCTTTCTGAAATCTGGTCATTTTACTAAACTTCTTAAATTTGTTGTAGTTTTTGGCTATAAATACGATTTCTTCTTCGTCTAAATTGGAGTCTTCATTTGTTGCTGGAAATGCTATGTTTTTCTTTTCCAAATTTTGTTCTTTTCTTGCCTGCAGATTAGCTTCATAGGACATTAAATTTCCTATCAATTCTTCAACTAAGAGTGTTGCGAGGTCATTAGCTTCTTCGATAGCTAATACTTTTCTTTCCCACTCTGGAGTTAAAGAATTGAGTATTCTAGATACTAAGTCAAAATTTGTGAATTTAACTCCTAGTGCCATAATCGTGTTGAATAGTTTGAAATCTAGAGGACATGTCCACTATAATTCATTTTGTTTCATTTTGAATGAAGAAAATTGATTTTGCAAAATTGAGATCTTAGTTTGTTTAACTTTGTTAGTACCTTCGTGTGTAACTTGTAAGGTACGCCAAATATCATATGCAGTGTTACATAACATGACACGTGAAAATTCATTCTTATCTATTGAACAAAATAAAACATTCATAGCTTTGGCATTATTAGAAGCTGCGGTTTTTTATGTATCATTCCCTGTATTCATAGCACTAGTAGGTGCTTCATATTTATTTTGAGTAGCTGACCAAATTTCTAATCCATTAGCTTCCATAAAAATTCTCATACGTGTTGACCAATATGCATAATTAGAACCATTAAACAGTGGGGGATGTGCTGTGGATTGTCCTTCTTGAAAAATACTTGCCATATTAAAGTGAGTCAAATACGTGTTACTGTACTTTGATCAAACCTTGCTCTAATACCAAATGATAGTCTATGTGGATCGTATATGTATATAATATATGACAAGTGGATGAATAATAGTATGAATTGCACAGAATAATAATGCAGGTAAAAATTAATAATAATCACACCAGGAATTTTATACTGGTTCGGACCTCCCATCCTACGTCTAGTCCCGAAGCTCCTCTTTGGAATTTCACTAACAAATTGCCCTCACTTCGCCCAGAGGAACAGGCTTATACAAGAATAGTTCTTTGACAACTGTGTGTTCTATACAACACTGATTTTGACTATAAGTACAACTTCTTCCTATAATCTCCCTGAGTAATATGTAGTTTAGGCTTTGATTTAAGGAAGAGATGATAATGTATTTTTGAGTGCTTTTGTAAATCACAAAGATACTAGTAAGTAGAGAAGGTTCGGAAAATGGCAAGTTAAGTTTCTAACTTTCAATTTCATGTTTATTTATAGATGGTGAAGAGTTTTGTTTGAAGAGTAGTGACTTTTGATTTATTCTATTTCAGTCTAAGAGTCATAATGTTTTAAAAGAACAGTCATGATCAAAATAAGGAGATGCAACCCTTTGTTTTGAAGAAGATGTCTTTTGGGAGAAAATGGCCGTTGCCCAGCTCAGACGTCTGGAAGTTTGTGCTAGACGTTTGGTTTGTTAAGATTTTTAAAACAGTACATGTTACTAGACGTCTGAGTTTATAAGCCAGACGTCTGGTTTATTACAGAACTTATAACTAGAACATGCTGCCAGACGTCTGATAGTAGATGTCAGACGTTTGACACATGTACACTCTGTTTTCTTTGTTTTATTAGTAGTGTGTATAAGCAAGTGTTTGTAAAGATTACTCAAGGAGATTGTATATATCATCTATTTACAAACTTAATAGAATGTACTAGTATTAATCACCCTTGTGTTGGTCTTCAAGTCTTGGATGCACAAGTCTACTTGCATATACTTAAAAAGCTTGTATAGTTGTTGTCATCGAAATTAAGGTTGTAACAGAATTGACAATCACACTAATCACTCCATAAAATTAACAGAATCACTTCCAACGACCTATGAGACAAACAGTGCTGAATTCCAGAGCTTCAAAGTCGCTCAAAGAAATTAAGCCAAAACTGAACCGGCTTTGTGATCAATTAGAGGCCAACTCGAATGAAGCCAAGATTCGACACCTAGGAGAACCAAGTATCTCAAATCCTTAACATATAAGTCTCTGAAGTTAGAGGCTTTCCCATGCTTTAATCATCTAGAAGACACAGTTGCATCCGCTAGACCGCATGCAACCAAACAGGTTGTGGAGAAACCCCGGATAGAGTTTAAGCGCACGAACAACCCTATGGTATGAGGGGTACCACACATACTTGAATAGCTATAAGGAAAGCCAAGACTAATCATACCATAGTTCTATTATGCCCGAACGAAAATTCTAGCATGCTGAAAACTACGGACTTAACGACCTAGATAGCACAACAAACGAAATAGAAGCAAAATACTTGCTTACTTCTTCCCAACTCCTCCTTTACCACCCTTGGTGACCAGTTCCTTTTCCTCTTAGACTGTATGCCAGTTGAAGTCCAATTCTCTGAAGGCGGTTTGGACCAAAAAACGAGTCTTTCACTGAACTCCCATAAGCTCTTTCCTCATAACCATCTCCATGAAGTCAGTTGTAGATCTCTCCACCATGGCAACCTTATCTGTTTGGCCATACACATCTTCTCGAAATACGGGAGGACCGTCCAAGCCACGGTTACCCGATCCAAAAACCACTTATCTCTTAGAATGGACGAAATCATGTTCCATCGAAGTCAAATCGTCGTATTGATGGGAAAACTCGATCCTTACCTTCTAAGAATTGGTATTGCTCCTCCAGCACTGGGAAGGCCCAAACCATTGTGCACATCCCATAAACCGTGCTTCACTTCTTGAGCCGTGGAACCACGCTCTTGAAGCATGAACTTATCACATTACCCAAAGGTTGGCAACAGCGAGAAGTTCCAAACAATTCTGGATCGATGTGCCGTATTGATCCCATAAGTTGCGCACTCCCATAAACCGCACATCAGTTCTTAAGCTGTGGAAGCATGCTCTCGAAGCACGAACTTCTCACATTACCCAAAGATTGGCAATGTCGAGAAGTTCCAAACCGTTTTGGATCGATCGGTCGTATTGATCTTATAAGCTGCGCACTCCCATAAGTCGCAGATCACTTCTTGAGCCGTGGAACCACGCCTCGAAGCAGAAACTCCTCACGTTACCCGAAGATTGGTAACGTCGAGAAGTTACAAACCGTTCTCAATCGACGGGTCGTATCGATCCCATAAGTCGCGCACCACCATAAGCCACACATCACTTCTTGAGCCATGGAACCACGCTCTCGAAGCACAAACTCCTCACATTACCCGAATATTGGCAACGTCGAGAAGTTCCAAACTATTCTGGAATGACGAGTCGTATCGATCTTATAAGTCGTGCATTACCATAAGCCGCACATCACTTCTTGAGCCATGGAACTACGCACTCGAAGCACGAACTCCTCACGCTACCCGATTGGCAATGTTAAGAAGTTCAAAACCATTTCAGATCGATGGGTCGTATCGATCCCATAAGCTATGCATTTCATAAGCCGTGCACTTTCAAAAGCTGCGCATTTCATAAGCCGCGAACTCTTATAAGCCGTGTATTTCATAAGCCACACACTCTAAAAAACCATGCATTTCATATGTCGTGCACTCTCAAAAGTCGTGCATGTCGTAAGCCGTGCACTATCAAAATCCATGCATTTCATAAGCCGTGCATTTTCATAAGTCGCGCATTTGATAAGCCGTGCAAACACTGCTTGATCTTGCCTGACATCATCAACGAACCATTAAAATTTTCTAAGTACCGGTGTTGTCCGACAACACTGGAAAACTTGTCTATTGCAAGATTAATAGGGATCAACTCCCACTACCAGAAAGAACCGACATTGCTCCGGTAGTGCCACAAAGTTCATAAACAAAGAAGTCGACAAAGAATTCCGATCGTTGACCAAAGTTAATGTACAAAATGGCTAAATTCAAGACATCCAAGTCACAAGTTCCCAGAAATAGGAGTGTGATGCACCTTTGAACGGGGGCATCCAGGGAGCCGCCCAAAACATCAAGTCTCACATCAATTGTTCAGAATAATCAGCCTTGTGGACTGAGGGGAACATAAAACATTAACACTTGGTTAGGATAAAAAAGTAGTTCCAACTTGCAATAAAAAGAGGCACTTATCGTCGTCCAGAGATAGACGACGACCGAAGGCATTTCCAGAATCAAATCATCAATGCACCAGTTTCCAAAGATAGAAGCTTATGCTCGACTGAGGTCTCAAACCCCAACTTGTAGAAAACCAGCTGTTATCTGAAGACAGACAACGGTAAGAAGAGAATGCTCGAAATCGAGCAGCTAAACCATTGATTCCTGAAGATTGGAACCAATGAATAAGGTTGATATCCCCAACAATGCTATCAGCCCAGCATAATGCATATAGCCTGAAACAAGAAAGGTTAAGTGTCATAGATTCTAGAAAAACACTACCGAACTCCCGTGATCAGGATAGGAATAAGTGCGGTCGTACCGGGGGCAATATGATGACTCGCTCCATAATTTCTATTTTTATAAGAACTTGGAATTTTACACCTAGAAATGAAGGGTTCCATCTAGAAATGAAGGGTTATGCAGATAGAAGTCAGATCATAACAAAAACCGGTTGGAGGAAATCTGATTTTACATGAAGAAGAATAACCATGGAATTGGTTAGGCAATAACCTTACATTTCCAAAGGTAACACCTGACGGTGATAAACAAGGCTAGGCAATGGAAATGCCTGGGACTCCCATCCTTTCAAAACATGGCATATCCCGAAGTTAAGCAACATTGAGAAAAACAACCACATTGGGTTGAAAGGGATCTACTCAACTATATAGGCTCGGACGAATGATTCAATCCTAACCAGCACGACTTTAACATTGCCCGAAGACAGGCATTACTAAGAAAAGACTTTAACCTCCTGAGTGTCGATGTTGCCCCGGCAACGCTAAGTACTTTTCTCATTTCCTAAGTATTAGTGTTACCCTAGCAACATCGATAAACTTTCTATTTCATAAGTATCGGTGTTCCCCTGGCAAAGCCGGCAAACCCTCTATTTCATAAGTACCGATAGTGCCCCGGCAATGCTGGGAAATTTGTAATTCACTATGTACTAGTGTTGCCTTGGCAACGCCAGGAAAACTTTAATCTACAGGTTCGATGAGAAACACTCATCGTAGTAAACCATCAATATACTAGCTTACAGAGATAGAAGTTGGTCCTCAATTGAGATTCTACCCTTATCTTCAGAAAACCACCGTTGCCCAAAAATAGGCAACAATACATAACCTTTCATAGGCTAGCTGGATAGTTCAACCTTTCATCACAGGAATCACCCACTGCATAGGAATAAAGCAGCACCGAAAGGAAATCCCAGGATTGAATTGCTCGTGTGCTAAGTTCTAGGGATGAAATCTGGTGCACAACCGAATTTCCTGAATTTAACTTAGAAAGAATTTAGATATAGCCAAAAGATAGGCAGCCTTGAGTAAATCTTGCTTGGAACCAAGCAACTAGGTTATCAATTCACGAAGACAGGAATTGACATATGAACAATACTTTTGTGACGAAAGCAATTAAGCAAAGCATGCATAACTAAGGACATGCAGGGACAATCATGAAAGGTCGGAACTAAAACCATCGAACTTCCTCAATCCTAGAATAGGATTGAGAGACAGACCAGGGGCAATCAAATTATTTGTCCTAAACCTCTTCATCTCTCACAATCGCCCAAATACAGGCATTCAAAATAGCCAGTCCCTCGAGCAGGGATAGACGCACAGATACTTGATTGAAAGAAATGTTGCAAAGTCCAAATATGAATAACCGAATGGTTGGTTAAATAATGGTTTTGTATCGCAAAACAGAGCATTGCGGCAACAAAATCGCCAACAAAGGAAATGAAGGATTTAACTTTCAGAAATCAACCGTTGGACACAGTCTGACGATGATGAGAAGGATTGATGACCTACTTATGGTCTAAATATATCATTTAGTTCCAACTTGCAGGAATATACCATTACCCGAAGTTTGGTGATGCTAAGAAGAAACCACCAGAATGAAACTATTGATACATCGGCTTTCAAAAACAGAAGAGAGAGGTTGATTGAATCTTTAGCCCTACCTTCCGGCATCTCATGCTATTTGAAGATTCACAACATCAGGGAAAAATCCACAGAGTTGAGTCATCCATGCACGAGTTTCTGGAGATAGAAACTGATGCATGATTAGGGTCTCAACACTGGACTTGGAAGAATTCACTCTAGTAAAAGATGACGGTGACGCATCTTTCCAGCACATGTAACCAGAATGACATTGGATGACGATGTCCACTTGGAGGAATTCAATTACTGTCAGGAAACAAACATTATTGAAAAAACCAGAGCTTGGAATTAGGTAGCAAAGTCCATATCCTGAAGATAGGAGCTATCGTGTCATTCAAACTAGGGTAATTGAACATATTGCCCAAGAGGTCTAGTCTCCCGAAAACATATAGACTTAGTATTCAGAGAAATCAACCATATGGACTAGGACAGATACACCATCACTTTGTTGAAATGAACTCAATTGAGCACAAGTAGGGATTAGCTACAGAACTGGCTAGACCAAACTACCTCATAGTTCTGAACAAAGCTATAAAATAGAATATGTCAAAATGACCGTAGAAGTATTACTTAGATGTATAGGATTACAGTAAATATTATGTTGCACATGAATAAAAGAGGTGCAATAGCAAGAAAAAGAAATGCTCAAAATCGAGAAATCAAACCAATATTCCTCGGAGATAGAGGCTGGTGTGCAAGTTGAATTTTGAAAAATGCAAAGGAAGGATAATTGCAATGGAATAAGTTATGCGCTAGTTTCCCCAGAATGAAACTGTGCTTGATCGAACTTCAACTACAATTCTACAAGAGCAGCTATGCCCTGTAATTTAAATGTAATCAATCATCCCGATATGATAGGAATAATAAGCGAAGCCTAAGTTGCGAAGGACCCAGCTTCTGGAGGAATGGAAGTCCCTCCGCCAGATTATAGATTGGATGACCGAGAAGTCATTTTCAACAATAAAACTTGGCATTCAACCCTATCAGCTATGTTTTAATTTAAAAAATCTCCTTGTATAATCAACGCCCGAAATCTATGGGAAGTCGGTGTATGTTGACCAGTCGGGTTCTGAGTGTTAGTAGGGGCAGATGTAGCGTGTTATCTACGTGAGAAGAGTCCAATATCTTGAATACTGCAAACGAACAATCTATTGTAGATAGCTTGCTTACATTTGAAAAACAATCCATATCGTCCGTTGAAATTATTTTTCCACACTTACCTGTTTTTGATCAACGATCGATAATGGAACCGCCGTCCGAAGCGACGCAGGAGCATTTCTTTTCAAGGTCGTTGGAGTAGAGAAACAGGAAGAGCGATACGATTGAATCATCCATTATATCTAATTTGGAATAAATTATTGCATCAGAATTCAAAACGGTGATAGGAACTTAACCAAATCCTCAAAAAGAAATAGTTAAAGACAAAGAGCAAGACTTCACTCTAGAATGGCATACAATCGTTCGAGACAAAACCTAGCTTCACCGCTGGCTGAGTTAAAACTATATAGGTCGACTTCAAATCTATGTCGTGCACCCACTTACCAACCTAAACCCTTGTGTAAACTACAGAGCAAAGATTGCATCGTCAACACCAGGAATTTAAATTCAAATTGAAATCAAAAAACAAATGGCTACCAGAAGTCAGTCAATTGAAAACAACATCTTGAGATAAACTAGAATGATTCACTGAAATTCACTGAATAGTAATCTGAAACTTGTCTTGATCCAGAGCACACTTTGTTTCCAATGAAATCATACTCTGGAGGGGGATGTTAACTGGGTTTTTAACCTAGCAGAATTTAACAGGAGTTAGAACATCCAGACTAAGCCAAAACGACTTGAAACTTGAACAAGGCTTCTAAAAGAACAAGCCAATGGAACTTAAGAGAAACAAGCCAAAAATCACTAATAGATGGATCTCTAGCGATCCATCATCCATGGATCACTAGCGATCCAAAAGGAAGCATCATGAGTTGTCAAATCCTCTTGCATCATTATCTACTACCTCTTCTAAGAATACTAACCAAGTTTCATAGCATTCCAAGCAGCGTAGTTCAAAAAGTAAAGACTCATCTGATTCAAGCTATTTTGACCAAAGCAACTAGCTTAAAATGAATCTAGAGAACTTGTACTAAGTCGTATTGACTTGAAATTTTGGAAGAACACTTAGAAGACATAAAAGAAGGCTCATAGAAAAAATGAGATAATTTGAAGGTGGTTTGATGGATCACTACCGACCTAACTAGTCGGATAGCTAATGATCTATGTAGGATAGGCCCTACAACATGAAATTTATAAGATAGGTCCCACACACCCTAGAGAGAGTACCTGCAAAGTTTTTCCTGTTTTCGTTGAGTTTTGAATGAGTTATGGATAATTCTTCTCTGAATTGGGCCAGTTTGATCCATCAGGTCCGACCCATGAGGATTGGGCCCCATGACCTATGATCTATAGGGGAGGCTCTCCTACTCATCTACATTACATGTGTGAAGTTTCATGTGATTTAGTTAAGTATTGAGTAAGTTATGGATGATTCTTTTGGACCAGATGACCCATGAACACGGATGATCAAATGAACTTCAAACGACTTGATATTTGGACAAGGCACTTAAATAGAAGATAGGAAGACAAACAAACTAAGATCACTCAAAAATATGCTAAATAGATGGATAGCTAGTGATCTATCCCCTATGGATAGCTAGTAATCCATCAAGATAGGTCGGATCGCCCTCAAACTTTCCAGGCTCCTTAGTAGCACTAAGTAAAGGCTTTCGGTAGAAAAATATGCTAAGTTGATCTATAGCTAGCGATCCATCCCCTATGGATAGATAGCGATCTATATAAATGGCTCATATTAATTTGAGATTTCAGATGACGACTTGGCATAACAACTGGACTCTTCTACACTTGGACTTCTAGCCCAATACTCACTGAATTCCTCTATAAATACTCACATATCTGTAACATAAAGAGGATCTTCTGGACTGGCTGCTGGAACTCTGCAGAGATTATTCTTCACTCTTCTCCTCCCATACAATAGTCATCTAGGGGTTCACTATGATTTTCTAATGAACTCTTGTACTTGTGACTCGATCTAACTTAGAAGATTCATTCATATTGTAATTCGATTCAACTTGTAACCGCAGTCAGTTAATAGAAAGTTATAAAGTGGATGTAGGCTTCATTAACAGTTGAACTACTATAAAAATCTTCTTATCTTTTTACTATTTCTACTCTTTTACGTTTATTTTCTATATTATTGCTCTGTGAGAACAGGGCTGGTGCTTTCACACTTAATACAGGGTGTTGATCCATTATTTGGGTTAATGGGAAGTTAATAAAGGTGTGGTGAGAGTGGCATTTAATTTCGCATAAGTGTCTAGCACTAATTTTGCCTAAGATTTGGTTAGTCTCTATGAAAGAATTGGTGATTTGGATGCACATGACGTAGTTTGGGATTGTTACAAAGGGAGTAGGATTGTTTATAACTTTCAACAGTGTGCTTTATACAATGGTCCGATGGTATACTTCGAAACTGTTGAACTTTATTTTCCACAAAGAGCTCTTCATCAATTTAGATTTGTACAACCGATCCCGACTTCAATGTTTTCACTTCAAACAAAGAAATTGAAAACATCGGCTAGAATGTTCAAGGCAGCATACTCAAATCTAGGCAAATTTAGTTGGAATGAATGGCAAAATCATCTTCTTAGTGAAAGCTTAACGATGAACAAAGTCAGCGAGCCTTGGGATCATGAGGCTAATTACATGGAGTGGTGTTAGAATATGTCTCATCTAGATGCTGCTAATCCTTCTTGTAAAATCACCGAGCCCCTACAATCATGTAGTGGAGTAGCAAGCCAAATTCCATTCTACATTGTAAGTAAAACATTCATTTACTCTTAAAAATTTTCATCGAATTATGACTAAGTGTTACAAAATATTTTAGAAGCGTCTACTCTTTTATGTTGCTTGTTATACCAAAACATCAAAACCAAACGCATCTACATTGCCGCGTGTACTGGAGGGTATCGAACGTATCGAGGATGGCCAACCACTTTAATTGTATGGTTAAAATGTACCGATGGAAGATCAGCCTGAAGCTTTGAAGATGGTGAAGAAGAATAAAGGAAAATAAGTTACAGCGACGCTAAAAAGAGGAGCGAAAAAGTATTGTATGACTATTATTTGTCTATTGTATTGTTGTATTAAATTGTGTGGTGGTATTTTTATGTGTCTGGCTGTTGAACTTAAGCATTAAACTATATGGTGGCATTGTATCGACTCTTTGGATGTGTATGATTCTGTATTTTGTTATGCTTTACTTATATTCGACACATTTGACCATGTTTAGAGTGATGTGTTATGTGATGTTTATGGAATACCATATATGTGACTACTGAATTCAAGTATTAAACAATATTCGACAATCTATTTTCGTATTACCCTTCAATATTTGACAACCTATTACCGTAAAGCCAAAAAACTCTTGGGTTTAACATGTCAGGGCCATTTACCACGAACTCAGTCGATAAGTCTCCATTGAATATCTAGTACTAGTACAACATATTTTGACATACCTAGGTCAAAAACTCAACCAACTTTCAAGTTCGATAGGTGTCTGCCATTTACGGTAAAAACAGTTGACAAGCTGACATCGAAAAGCTAGAGTCCCCTTAAAATCTAGTACCCATTAGTATTTTAATTGAATTTTTTTAAACATTAGTCAAAAATACATAATTTTTCAGGAGGGATATATCGAATATTTAACCAACTTTTCGGTTCGACATGTTTTAGCTATTTTGAAGATGCTCAATCGACAACTCCTCATCGAACACATTTGAACTGTTACTTCTAAGCACAGATTTGAACTCATTATTATTTCGGATCATAATTCTTATTATTGAAGGAAAAATCACGATACTATAGTTCTTGCTACCAAACATGGATTGCTATCTAATTATGGAGCTTGAATTTAGACTTTTTTCTGTGAGAGATAGATTCCCTCACAGACTTCTGATTTTCTTATTATTATTTGGACGAGAAAACTCCTAATTTTAAAGTATATTCTATTCATCATAATTAACATGAATCTTTCATTAATTAATGCATGAATTCAAAATCTCTTCTAAATGACAATAGAATTCTTTATGGATTTTCAAATTTCTTACTATTATTATTATTATCTGGATGATAGAGCTTCCTTTGTTGAAGTATTTCCTTCTTATTCACGGTCGATGGGATTCTCGAGATAAGATACTATTTTGATTTTCGACATTAGACGAATTCCTATAGAACCTGAACTTGAATCTTTTTCTATATCATGGTGGGTTTACTTATTATATGGACTTCTAGTTTTCTTATCATTATTATCTGGGAAATAAAACTCAACTGTTGAAAAATGCCACCTCCTCACTATGATAATGGGATTTACTAGATCAGAATTTTCAGGATCCCCTACTTTAGATGAATCCTTGAAAAGGTCAACATTCAAACTCTTTTGTATATTTCTAAACTCTATACAGAGGAAAGTCCTTGATAAAAACCATTTCTTGTTTGCAAAGACTATCATTTCATGAATCATGATTTCTTAGGCCCACAAACAAGGAATATCTTTTTATTAAGGAAAATTTGAAATACTACCATACTTACTTTATATACAAACTTGGTATATTGGAAATAATGTTTTGGAAAAAATAGAACTTTTATATTTTTGAAAAAAGGAAATATGCATTAATTTCATTATAAATAAAGTATTACTATCTAAAAATATTGATATTGATCAAGGATGATTTTGGAAAAGTGTTTCGAAGTTCAAAGGATTTATTACCATACCTTTTACATACCAAAGGAAGTATAAATGCATTTATTTCAGAAATGGTTTGTGCAATCTTTAGAGTTTTAATTTTGCTTGAAAGCTTCAACCCCAAATGTTTTTTGATAAACCGTACTTGCAATTTCCTGAATTTTCACCAAGAATTTCTGTTTTACAAAAAGGGATGTAGTTGTACTTCAAGGAAAATTACAAATTTGAAAACTATACCCTTTATGGAAATTCTAAATAGAGAAGTCCACTCCCAATTGAAAAACTACTGGTTCATGAGTCATGACCAAGAAGTGTTTTATTTATGGTTTACTTTCCTATCATGGGATTTCTCAAAGACCTTCTTAGCAGGAATGTTGAGAAAGGATCTTTTGCAAAAATTCAAATTTCCAAGAAACCTTTTCGATTCATTGGTTCAAAACCAAATCAAAAATTATTTTTAAAAGGACAATATTAATTGGAACACTCTTCTTCGTTTATTAAACCAATGTCTAAAAGAAATTTTGAATCTCACAAAGAAATTCCTCAATTAATCAGGCAAGGATCACCCATCACCAAGCGCCATATACCTTGCTATCAAAATAGTGAATCTATAAAGTTCTAGATTACTTCATCAAGCATTAATCGTTGTTTGGTATAAGGGCTTCAAATATCATCCTCTGGGCTGTCAAGTCAAGTAAAGTTTCAATTTTAGATTATAGAACAAAGGCTCAAGTTTCCTAATAAGTGGTAGATAATCTCTTTACCGAATGGGTTTCTGAAGATTATTTATAACATCTTGAACGATAAAACTCCTACCATTGAAATTCATGGGACCAAGCGTCTAGACCACTGGAATTTATAAAATATCAACATGACTTTTATTTTAGGAAAACCCCTAGAAATATCAAAAAGCATGGACTGCTTAGTATCCAACTTACGAA
Source organism: Allium fistulosum (assembly GCA_030737815.1). Classification (NCBI taxonomy): domain Eukaryota; kingdom Viridiplantae; phylum Streptophyta; class Magnoliopsida; order Asparagales; family Amaryllidaceae; genus Allium; species Allium fistulosum. The sequence continues at coordinate 403,222,822 of CM060908.1, read as the reverse complement.
TCCTAATGCTAGAATACGAGTACCCATTTCATAAAAATAGGTACTAGAGATCTTCGGGCTAAGCGAGTACTATTGGAATAATCCATGAGAATCGAATACTTCATTAAGACAGACTCTATATTCCTGGATTCTTTTATTGGAAATAAATATTATTCACCGATGAAATTTAGAGCATAGTTCTCTCAAATTATGATGGTATATATCCGAAGAGAATTCACCTATCTCCGTATAATCAACATGATAGTAAGGCTTTCCTATGAAGTATAGCTCCTTGCCTAGTAAAGTTCAAATGTATCGTCTGTCGGTTTAGTCTGATAAGAGATCCAATCACGGATTTCTGAATAGAAATATATTTTGTGAAAGCATACTTACCCTAGCCTAATGATCAACAAGTCTATTAGGAAGGATATTGTTTTGATTCTCTTTTACGGATATGCTTCCAAGTAAATGAAGATCACATGATCTTCGATCCCTTTAAGTTTCATCAATTTGGGAATATGGATTTCTATAACAGATGTGGATCTCTTCCTACTAATAAAGTCCCAATCCCCAATCTTGAAACATAGATTATTGGTCTTATTTGTTGTAAAATTCTACGACCAACTCAAGTATGAAAACGAGATAGAATTCCAATTCCCTACTTCTCATGCACCTTCGGAAATCGGTGGCCACTAATATCCACATATGATTAATTGAATAAGTATAAATAAAGGAAACGATGTTACAAGGTAAGACTAAACCAAAGGAGTTAAAGATGTTATACCTTCCTACACTACAATCGACAAAGCACTATAAGAAGGAATCAGCCTTATCAACTCTAACTTAGACATCAGACACAAATGGAAATAAGTTAACTATTTTACCAAATGGGAGAGGCCGAGACACTATCTACCAAAAAGGCATGGAATTTATAGATAATAAAATCCATGAATGTAACAACCGAAAATTTAATTGAAAATTTAAATAAAATAATTGGATTTAAATATAATAAGGGAAAAAAATGGAATTTTCACAAACGTTCGAATTTGACTACGAAAATTGCACCATTGTGTTCGTAGCGATTTTCTAGACAATTATCATAATGTTTTGAAATATGAGCTAGTATGAAAAAGTTATTAACGTTTGAAAATTCACAGTAGAAAATAATTAAATAATTTAAATAGGAAATAAATATTTTTATTTAAGAAAACCAGCGATTGGCACCGAGATTGGACCGGTCGACCCCTAGCAGTCGACCACTCTAATCTAAGTGGTCGACTGATCGACGTTATAGGGTTTTAAGCGACCGAACGATCCAAATTTTTTAACATCGAATCTAATAGTTTAGATTAGTTTCTACCCCTATAAATAGAAGCCTGGGCTAATATTCAAAACCCTAATTAATTAATAGTACATCCAGCATGGTCGTTACAGATATATGGATGTTAGTATAAGTAGAGAAATTAGTTCCTCATGTTGGCAATGCTTGGGCATTACGGGACTGGATAAATGTTATTTATTCAGCATGGTCGATATTCGACTAGGTGATTCTATCACAAATTGCACTCACAGGAGGTTCTACGGTGGATGCGCAACACCGATGATGATGCATAGAGAAGTGTGTGACCCGACACTAAAGGGAGTTCCTTAGTATTTACGGACGTGGCTGTTAGTACCTTAGGCATTGGTTTTGACGACAACAACCATGTGACATTATATGATATATAAACACTAATGTTTTTATCAAGTCATATAGTATATAATGCAGGATATTAGACATGTGTTGATTTAGAAGACTGTACAATATCAAGTGCAATTTCAAGAGGCTGATATAGAGATTCATGGGTTAGAGACTGAAGACTCATGAGTATTGAAGATTCAAGATATCAAGATAAGTTATAGAGTTATAGATTATTTTGTTACAACTCTGGTAGCACTTTTTTGATCTCTCTTCCATTTTTCAAAAAGGATTTTAAAATATATCCCCCGATTTTAATAAATTTCAAAGTATTTTGGTTTTCAAAAATGACTTTTAAGAAACCCTGTTTCACTTAAAAAATCTTTTCAAAATTGTTTTCAAATGATTTCTAACTTTTAAATTATTTATTAACAAAATTATTATATTTTGAGTTACTCCTTTTTAAGTATTTTATATCTTAATATACTTTTAAATCTATTATGTTTTGATATAGTTTTAGTTTTATGAGTTCTAAATGTTTATGGTATTTAAAAGTATATTTTGACATTTATTAGAACTATGATTTTAAATATATATTCACTTATACTTTATATATATTTTTTCAAAAGAAAATTATATTTAAATCTTTTGTATATTAAAATGTTTCAAAATAATTTTACAAAGTTTTCTTAAGTTTTATTTTGATTAAAATGTGTATAAACTATGCTTAAACGATTTTACAAAGTATCAAAATATTTTACAAAACTTAATATTTTCAAAATAATTTTTATTTAGTGATTTTTAAAATTACAAAGGATATGTCAGCATATCCTCATCATGTATGTCGACATATAGGCCAACAATTTCAAAATTCAAATTTAAATGGAAGTGTGTTTTTGTCGTATCTCTTCACTGATGAACATGACCGCCGTTTCTCTATAAATATGAGGTTTTCTCAACGAAATTTTTTAACCACTTTATCATATTTTCTCTCCTCTTTCACTCTCTTGATTTCTAAAAGAAATTATACTCAAAATCTTCTCAAATTCAATCAGAATAAAATGAAACTCTATTGATTTGATTCTTCATTGTTTACTCTTTGATCTCCCTTACTCAAATCAATATCAAAGTGCTATTCAAGAGGTTATAGGATCATTTGTACTCAAGATCAAAAAATTGTTTTGTAAACTTTATCAAATCGTACTCTTATACTCTTTGGTGTGCTTGTGTCTTTGAAATTCAAGTGGGTGTGCTTAGTGTCCTGTTTAAATTCAATTAGATGTGCTGGTATCCCTTCAAATCTAGTGAGTGTACCCAAAGCTAAAAAAATGTAGAGGGTGTCTCTCGTAGTCTTGAAATCGAGATTGTATAAACTTTGATATTTGAAAAGAAATATGTACAAGAAATTGTACGGGACTGGATTTAGGATAACTCTAAACCAGTATAAAAACTCTTAGTGAGATCTCTCCAACTCTTTACCTATTACTTTTACTGCATTTATATCTATCCGTTTTTGCATCTGTGATTGTCAATTTGCATTGTTTAAACTATAATCTTAAAATAATTCTAAAACATTCATAAAAGTTAGTAAACACTATTCACCCTCCCTCTAGTGTTAAATTAGCCTTAAGATCCTTACTTCCCCAAACTAACATTTGGTATCAGAGCATTGGTTTTCAAAATTTCAAAATTTGATTTTCTAAAAGTTTTAATGGCAAAAGTTATTGATAATATTTTTAACACTATTTTTGAAAAACAATTTTGTAAAATAACCATGACATTGTTTCATAAATTTGCATCTATTCATTATTAAAAGCCACTTGATCTTTTGAAAAGGTATAAATTGCTGGAACAGATGTGTTACATGGCTTTTGACTAACAGACACTTGATGATCAAACACTACAAATAAAAAAGGATAAGTGGATGTTGGATAGTGGATGCTCAAGGCACATAACTGGAAATCCGGAGATGTTGAAGATGTTGTTTACAAAGATGGAGGATCGGTCAATTTTGGAGACAATTTTAAAGGATATGTGATTAGCATCGGCAATGTCGATAATTTTAAAACTCCTACTATTACTAATGTTTTGTTAGTTAGGAATTTAAAACATAACCTGCTAAGTATTAGTCAACTATGTGTTAAAGGCTTTAAAATTAAATTTGAAAAAGATAAGTGTCATATTGAAGATAATGAGTCAAACATTATCTTCAAAGGCATTAGAAAATGAAATATCTATTTATTAAGTATGAAAGTATCAAATAATAATTTATGTATTTTGGTAGAATCAAGTGACCCTTGGATTTAGCGCAAAAGATTTGGTTATATGGATTTCAAACACCTATCTAAAATTGCCAAATATGATCTAGTTAGGGGTCTTCCTAAAATAAGTTTTGATGTTAACAATCTATGTGACGTGTGCCAATTAGGAAAACTTATAAAAAGTCATTTAAGCCAAAAGATACAATTTCTACCTCTCAACCCCTTGAACATCTTCACTTAGATCTTTTTGGCCTTTCGCAAATACAATCTATAAATCATAATAGATATGTCTTTGTAATTGTAGACGACTTTTCTAGGTTTACGTGGACGATTTTCCTAAAACTTAAGAGTGATGCTTTTGAAACTTTTAAAATCTTTGTTAAAAGAATTCAAAATCAAATGTCTATTAAAATTAAAACAATTCGAAGTGATCACGGTGGAGAATTCAAAAATGAGTATTTTGAATTTTTTTGTAATAAGAAAGGTATTACATATAACTTTTCATTTTCAAGAACACCTCAACAAAATGGAGTAGTAGAACTTAAAAATAGAACAATTCAAGAGTGCACTACAACTATGTTAAATGATAGTAATTTACTTAAAAACTTTTGGGCTGAAACAATTGCTACAATATGTTATATATTAAATAGAATTTTAATAAGACCATTGACTAAGAAAACTTCATATGAATTATTTTATAATAAAAAGCCTAAAGTATTGTATTTTAAAGTTTTTAGTAGTAAATGCTTTATATTGAATACTAAAGAAAATTTAGATAAATTCGATGCTAAAGCAAATAAAGGAATTTTTATTGGATATTCAAATAGAAGTAAAGCTTATAGAGTTTTCAATACTAAAACTAATACTATCGAAGAGACATTACATGTTTCATTCGATGAAAATGTTAAAATCAATAATAACAATTATGAGTAGAAGAAAATGACAATAATGAAATCCCAAATAACAAAACAAATAATGATAATAATAATAATGAAAATATATATCCAAATAAGAGAGCCAAAATATTAAAAGATCATCCTATAGAAAATATTTTACAAAAATATAGAATCTGTAGTAAGAACAAGAAATTAATTAAATAAAATGAGTAATGTAGCATTTATCTCAACTAATGTACCTAAAAATCCAAAAGAGGCATCATTAGATGACTCATGGATTCTTGTTATGCAAGAAGAACTAAATCAATTCACTAGAAATGATGTTTGGGAACACTTCCTAGACCAGATGATAAATCTATAATTGAAACAAAATGGGTGTATGGAAATAAATTAAATGAACAAGGAGATGTCGTTAGAAACAAAGCTCGCTTAGTAGCTCAAGAATATAGTCTAGAAGGAAGCGTAGGTTTTGATGAAAATTTTGCATCTGTAGCCAGATTAGAAGCAATAAGAATTTTACTTGCCTTTGCAAATCATAATAATTTTAAATTATTTCAAATGGATGTTAAAAGTTATTTTCTAAATAGTTTTATTAAAGAAGACGTTTATCTGGAACAACCTCCTCTATTTGTAGGTGAAAAATTGCCAAATCATGTTTATAATTAAAGAAAGCTTTAAAACAAGCTCCTCACGCATGGTATGATAGACTTAAATCATATTTATTACAATCTATTTTTGAAATTGGGAAAGTAGATAGTACACTATTTATTAAAAAAATAACAATGATATTCAACTAATACAAATATATATAGATGACATTATATTTGGATCAACAAATGAACAACTAAATAAGGAATTTTCTGATATCGTGACAAAAGATTTGAAATAAGTCATATGTGAGAACTAACCTTTTTAGGATTATAAATAAGACAATTAAATAATGGAATCTTTATAAGTCATGAAAAATATGCTAAAGAATTAGTTAATAAATTCGGTATGTCTAATACCAAAGGTAAACCAACTCCTATGGCAACTAATGAAAAGTTAAATAAAGAGGATAACTCAAAAGATGTCGATCAAAAACTTTATAGAGATATGATAGGATATTTACTCTATATCACTGCAAGTAGACCTGATATAATGCATAGTGTTTGTCTCTGTGTAAGATATCAACCTCAACCTAAGGAAACTTATCTTAAATCCATAAAACAAATATTAAGATATATGAATAATACCCTAGACTATGGACATTTCTACCTAAAAGGGGATTCCTTTAAATAATTTCATATAGTGATGCTGATTATGCTGGTTGCAAATTAGATTGGAAAACGTACAAGTGGAACTTGTCACTTTTTAGGACGCTCTCTAGTTTCTTGGTTTAGCAAAAAGCAAAATTCTGTATCTCTGTCCATAATAGAAGCAGAATATATTTCAGCAGCATTAGCTTGCTCTAAGGTTATTTATAAGCAACAAACATTAATATATATTGGTTTAAATTTTACTGAATCTCCAATATACCATGAAAATACTAGTGCAATTAAATTATCTAAAAATCCAACTCATCATGCTAGAACTAAACATATAGATATACAAAATCACTTTCTAAGAGATAACAAGTAAATGAATAATCTTACTCGAATTTATAAATACAGAAAATCAAGTAGCTGATATATTAACCAAACCATTAAACCAAACATTGCTTATTAAGCTAAGAAGAGAGCTAGGATTATGTTCTTTCTCATAAATACAAAAATAATAACATATAAATTAAAAATTAAAAAGAAAAACAAATCATCAAAAATACACTAGATATCTCGACATATCTACTTCCTATATGTCAATATATGCAGTTATTTTCATATTTTAAAATTTCCTCCTTAATTTAAAACTTGAAATGGCTATATATATAACCACTTTATTTCAAAAAAAAACCCATTTTACAGTCTTCTTCTTTTTGGAAATCACAAACAAAAATAAATTAATGGACCCTACTAATTCCAAACGTCCAAGACATGAATCCACATTATTTTTCTTTGATTCTCCCATTTTGGGCCCTCTCCAAACCTCTACAATGGCCAAAGTGACTAAGAATGAGAGTGATCTGAAGCATACTCTCAATATGCTTTCTGAAATGGAAGCCATTCGATTGAGAATAATGAAGGAACAAGAGAAACAAGGCCGAATTCTACGTAATCTTCAGAAATATCTGTTGGATAATCCAACAAATCCAATAGTGATCGAAGAGGATGAACCTAATCCTACAGATGAAGAAAAGGAAGAAAAGGAGGAAGAAGAGGAAGAAAATGAGGATGATGATGAAGTTAGATGCGTCGGTGAAGTGTGCTTCGATCGAGATGGAAATCTCGTCGAAGAAAAAGGAAATTTCTGTCTTCAATATCATTTATGTCCCATCCACAAGTCCCCCATTATCAAGTGAAAACCTTTGTACTTAGGATTTCTTCGCTATAGGTTGATTTGATAGGATTTAGATTTATTTCGTGTGTATGTTTGGTTTTCATTTGTGTGTTTGGTTTGAATTTGGATTTGTATGTATGGATTGGATTTATTAATAATATTGGTTTCTTATTCATTAATCACTTTTATATATCATATAGTACCTTAGTTTGGGGACTTTGGGCTACAATTTTGTTAATGACAAGGGGGGATAAATATATAAAATATCCAGGCATAGATTAAGTTTGTAACTCAAGGGGAGTTATATCATATATGTCATCATAAAAAATGAGGAGATTGTTAGTAGCTTAGGTATTGGTTTTGATGACAACAACCATATGACATTATATAATATATAGATACTAATGTTTTTATCAAATTATATAGTATATAGTGCAGAATATTAGATAGGTGTTGATTTATATGTCTGTACAGTATCAAGAGCAGATTCAAGAGGATGATATAAAGATTCAAGGGTTAGAGATTGAAGACTCATGAGTATTGAAGATTCAAGATATCAAGATAAGTTATAGAGTCATAGATTATTTGTTAAAATCTTGGTAGCACTTCTTTGATCCCTCTTCCATTTTTCAAAAAGGTTTTTAACATCTATACTTTGATTTTAATAATTTTAAAAATATTATAGTTTTCAAAAATTATTTTTAAGAATCCCTGTTTTTAAAATGATTTTTCAAACGTCTTTTTAAAATTATTTTCAAATAATTCCTAACTTTTTAATTATTTATTTACAAGATTATTATATTTTGAGTAATTGAGTTTTTAAGTATTTTATGTCTTAATATATTTTAAATCAATTATATTTTGATATAGTTTTAGTTTTATGATTTCTAAATGTTTATGGTATTTAAAAATATATTTTGACATTTATTAAAACTATGATTTTAAATATATATTCACTTATACTTTATATATATATTTTCAAAAGAAATTTATATTCAAATATTTTATATATTAAAATGTTTCAAAATAATTTCATAAAGTTTTCTTAAGTTTAATTATGATTAAAGTGTGTATAAACTATGCTTAAATGATTTTACAAAGTATCAAAATATTTTACAAAACTTAATATTTTCAAAACAATTTTTATTTAGTGATTTTCAAATTACACAGGATATGTCGACGTATCCTCATCATGTATGTTGATATATAGGTCGGGAATTTCAAAATTCAAATTTGATTGGAAGTGTCTTTTCATTGTATCTCTTCATTGAATGGACATAACCATTGTTTGTCTATAAATAGGGGTTTTCTCAATGAAATATTTTAACCACTTTTTCATATTTTCTCTCCTATTTCACTCTCTTGATCTCTAAAAGAACTTAACTCAAAATCTTCTCAAATTCAATCAAAATGAAATTGAAACTCTATTGATTTGATTATCTATTATTTACTCTCTGATCTTTCTGTTCTCTCTCACTCAAATCAAGATCAAAGTGTTATTCAAGAAGTTATCGGACCATTGTACTCAAGAAGAAGAAACTGATTTTGAAAACTTCAAATCATACCCTTACACTCTTGAGTGTGCTTAGTGTCCTTGAAATCCAAGTGGGTGTGCTTGTGTCCCTTCTGAATCAAGTGGGTGTGCTTGGTGTCCCATTTGAATCCAAGTGGGTGTGATGGTGTCCTGTCTGAATCTAGTGAGTGTACGTAGAGCTCGGAAAATCTAGAGGGTGTGTCCCGTAGCCATGAAATCGAGATTGTATAAACTTTGATATTTGAAAAGAAATCTGTACAAGAAATTATACAGGACTGGAAGTAGGGTAACTCCGAACCAGTATAAAAGTTTCTGATGTGATCCCTCCAACCTTTTACTTTTTACTTTTACTGTATTTATATCTATTTCTTTTTCATCTGTGATTGTCAATTTTCATTGTTTAAACTATAATCTTAAAAGAGTTCAAAATGGTTCATAAAAGTTAGTAAACATTATTCACCCCATCTAGTGTTAAATTAGCTTTAAGATCCTTACTTTCGCAAATAACAGTGGCGTGATACTGTGTTGTTGATAGATCCTGGCGAGATGCGATAAGAGGCATTACATTACTATTGAGAGGTGGACACAGATGCAGCGACCTTGAGACGTCTTTGGTGCCAGTTGGCATTTCGAGCTCCCCCTCAATGCGAAAATATAATACATATAGTAGTAGTTTGGGAAACGTGGTCTCAAGGTTGAAATTGTAGGTAATTCTATGTTGAGATAGCTCTAGTAGCTATCAGCTGACCCTTAGTTGTTTTGAGGTTTGATTTGTTGTTCGACCCTAAGTACATGCATTCAACTGTAATCCATAAACCCCCGATGACCTTCATCACCAAAGCGTCACCTTCAAAAGCCCTCCAGTGGGGAAAGTCGAAGAGTATACTTAGGGGGCATAGTCCACTACATAAGCCACATCTGGCTGAGGCGAGCAACAAGCGGGGAAGAGTTCAATAAAGTACAACAACATTAGGGTGGGATGCTAATACTTAAACTAGGGTTGGCGCGCTAATCTTGTGTTTTCAGAAGGCTCTTAGTTTGTTTAAAACTATACCCTTTAGATAAATGAAAAGTGTAATTCACAGATGCTAGTAGGATACCCTAGGTCATATAGAGGAGCATTAACGAAGTCAATCGCATGTGATCACCATATATTAAAAATGTAACTCTCTCATGAGAATTTTGTCTAACCCAGTCCTTTCCTTTCTATTTCCCTACCACAGAAGGACAGGGCAACAGGTGATAGGCCCAAAGATCAGTACGTGGAGAGGCGAGCTTGACATTAGAGTAGCTATTTATTTTCTATTACTCTCCATGTAACTATTTATTGCATTATTCGTTGTATTTCTGTGTAATCTGGATTATGATTACGTACTATTTTAAGATTGTTTTTATCTGAGATATTTATTTAGAGATGGTTATTTTCTATTCTTATATTTTGTTGCCTTTCTCTATGAGATCCGAAAGTGTAGAATGTCTTAGATCTTATCTGTACATTCTTAGTCTCTATAATGTTTAAAAACATCGATAACTTATGCTTCTAGACACCGATGAGAGTCTAAAGTCACCCAAGGCTTTGGATCGGTGTATCAAGATGTGTGAGTTGTCACATTTGGTATCAGAGCCTAGGTTTAAAATTCCTTAGGAGGTAGGTACGTATTGAGATAACGTACTTGAAAAGTTTTTGAAAGAAAGAGTTTTCCAAAAGTTTTTAAAATGGATTTCTAAGAGTATAAATATAGATAAAAGGGTATTTTCAAAAGATTTACATATAAATATAATATAAATACACTTTCCCTTATTCTTGCCAATACTATCTATGTACAAGTTGATAATAAATTCCTAAATCACAAAAGAGAGGATGACTGATCATGTTGGTTATGGCTCAGGTGATGCAGTTGAGATTCCGAGCATAAACGCCTTGATTTGGTTCCACCAGTATTTGCAAGCGAGAGGACAAGCTGAGCTTAACCTTAATAAGGACCCATAGAGTGTGCACCATGTGTAGTTCTTGCTCATCCGCCTGCTGTCGATTTTGCCAAGCTATGTAAGGACTTTTCCAATCTAGGAGGGGAGCCGTATATAGGGAATGAGTTGTATATGGATTCAAAGGGATGGAGTCGGACTTGTGAGAGTGTAAAACTTCATAAAATTTAATAAGAATTTAAATATTAAAACAAGGTTAGAAAATTGGAAATTCTATAAATTTCAGAATTTGGTCATGGAAGGTGCACCATTGCGTCCATGGTGATTTTTCGATCAATTTTCATATATAATATGTTGAAATCAGAGTTCAAACGAAGAATTTATGGATGTTTGAAGTTTTTGAATTTAAAATAATTCTAACGAGTTTAAATTTTAATATTTGAATTTGAATACTTAAACGTTGAGGGATACTTAACGCTAAGTAACATGTTAAAGTAACATGTGTAACATAAGAATTAAATTAAGTAATAATTAAGCAATAAATAAAATAAAAAGGAAAGAAAAAAATTCATGGTCAAAAGGCAAGGACTGGTCGATCGCTTGTAGGTGAGCAGTCGACCGGTGGAGTGCTGGCGACTAAGCTTTTGTTATTTTAACGATTTGGATTTTATTATTTAAATTGGATGGTTTTGGTTCCTTTTCACCTCTATAAACAGACCCTGAGACCCCCTACTTTTCTTTCATAAAATTCTGTAGCAACGATGAAGCTCTATCAAATTCTTTCCCCTTAGGGTTTCAGAAACAGTAAACTTTTTGGTAAGTAATTCAAATTCCTAATCTCTAATTTAAATTAAGTTCCCAATCTTTATCCTTTATATCTTCTAATTTCCGAAATCTAATCTGTATATACAATCTATTTTATGTATATTCAAAAAAGGGAAGATCTAGCAGAGAATTAAGAGACGTATAAATCAGATCCCATCTTCTTCTTCTTCCTTAGATTCTAGAATCAGTTAGGATTTTCAGTAAGTGGTTTAGATGTTTAATTCTTTTGATTTATGATTCTATTCCTATCTAGTTTGTGATTCTAGATCTAATTTCTATATACAATTCACTTTATTGTATATTCCAAAAGAGGGAGATCTAAAAGGAAATTATGCGTGGTGGAATCAAATCCACTTAGGAAGAAAACAGTTCTTTGTCAATGGAAATATCAAGTGTTTCACATTTATGTAATTGAATAATATTTATTTGGATTTGATGTATGCCTTGGGAAATTTTGGTAAACAAAAACATAACATCTAAAACTCTCAGAATTTCCCTAAATAAATGTCAATCTTTGAATATGTTGGAGTTTCAATTGTTTTGTATTAATATAGTGGAACTGGATCTATGTTGATATTTAAGCAATTTATAATCTATCTCACTTCATCTCTTTTGATTTCTCTTGTAGTGGAAAATGATTCTAAAAATAAGTAAATGTTAACCCAAAAAATGGATCAACACCCTGGATTGAGTGTGAAAGTACCGGCCATGTTTATCAGAGCAAACAAAATATAAAAGAAATATAAAAAGAGCAGAATAATAAAGAGACAAGAGAATTTTATAGTGGTTCGGCTCTTAATGAAGCCTACATCCACTTTATAACTTTTCTTATTAACTGATAATTGTTACAAGTTGAATTGGATTACAATATGATTGAATCCTCTAAGTTAGATCAAGTCACAAGTACAAGAGTTCACTAGAGAATCACAGTGAACCCCAGATGACTACTGTGTGGGATGAGAAGAGTGAAGAATAATATCTTCAGAATTCTAGCAGCCAGTCCCGAAGATCTTGTTTATGTTACAAGTAGAATTGTATTTATAGGGGTTGAAGAGCACTTGGGCCAAAATTTCTTTGCTAGAAGTCTGTACTTAGCATCATAAAGGAGCTTAGAAAGTTTGAAGGCAACCCGAGCTAACATGATGGCTTGCCAGTGATCCATGGGTGATTGATCGCTAGCGATCCATGCCCTTAAATTATATTTGAGTCTACCCTTTTGGGTTGCCTTTCTTTCATCTATTTGAATTCCTTGTCCAAATATCAAATTGTTTAGAGTTTGTTTGATCATCCGTCTTCATGGGTCATCTGGTCCAGAAGGATCATCCATAACTCGATCAAAAATTAACGAAATCATATGAAAATTTGTAGGTACAGTCTAGAGGGAGTCTGGGACCTACCCTAAAAATTTGAGGTTGTGGGGCCCAATCTACATGGATCACTAGCGATCCATCTAGTTAGGTCGCTAACGATCCATCTAGCCTTATCTAATCAAGCCCATTTTTGGTGAGTGCCTTATATTATGTCTTCTAAGTATTCTCCCAAAATCTTAAGTCAAGCCAACTCTGTATGAGTTCTCTAGGTCCGTTTTAACTTAGCTTTTTTTGGTCAACTAGCCTAAATCAGATGAGTCTTCACTTTTCGAGCTAGATTGTTTGGCATGTTACGAAACTTGGTAAGTATTCTTAGAAGAGATAGTTTTATCCCGCCTTTTGGCAAGGCCGTGACACCAAGGACAATCTGTCTCGAAGATCGGTTATACACAGGTTCAATATGGATAATAGTAAATTTTGTCCAAGTCCGGATCGAGCTACAATCGATATGGTATGACAAGCAAGGCCATGAAAGTCCACGTTCCAAATTGCGAGTCAATCGGAGTTCGTATGCTCAAGATATGGATCGATCAAGATTCACTTGGAAGACACCAATTCGTATCCCTCCGCTTCTTATCCATCTGAAAAAGCAAATGGTTTGTATCCTTGGGAAGAAACAATCTCATTCGCCTCCATCAAGTTAGCAACCACCTTCTTCGTGTCCATTTCATTCGTATCCATCTAGAATGCCTTGGTCATATCCCTTACACCTATCACCTTTCGTATCCATCACACCTACCACCTTTCGTATCCATCACTTAAAACCCTATCGTGTCGCTTCCATCAACTGCCCAATTTGTATCGGTCATTGATGACACAATTCGTATCGTTTGGTAAAATATCAATACGAAACCATCCCACAACGATGTAAAACGGCATTCCAAAGATCGATACGAATATAATAGTTTGGAGTGATACGAAAAGGACTGTATCAAATCGATACGAAAGGCATGGACGTGCATCGATACGAATTGGTTCTCCACCTATCGATACGAGGAGTGTTCCTCAGATGGATACGAACGAGGCCTACGAAGAAGGGAGACTCGGTCACTCGGCATGAAAAGTGGATCGTTCCTGGAAGATAGCTCCACGTCACCTAGCAAGTATGTGCCTAGAAGTGATACGAATGGGATCAATACGAATGTATCGATACGAGTCCGACAGCCTATTAAAAGTTCTAACTTGCATCAATCATAACTTGAGATATACAAGTCCAAATGCCACCAAATTTTTGGAGGTGCTTGCCTACAACCTCAAGAATGTACTTAATAAATTTCAGCTCGAAAGGACCATTTATGGATTGATACGAACCCAATTCGTATCACTCCCAGATCAAGTCAAAATCACCTGAACTCGATCCCATGGGCCCACTCATGTGAGAGAAGAAGTCTTCTGAGATCTGGCCGAGATATTTGCTGTCTACACCTATAAATAGCGACCCTGGACCTACAGAAAATGGATTTTTTGGCTTCTCTACACTGATACTCTACTAAAATCATTACCATACTTCAGTTGTACTGTTTTAATCTCTTGTAATCAGCAAGTGAAATTCAATAAATATCAATCATTTCATAGTGGACGTAGGCAATATGTCGAACCACTCTAAATTTATGTGTTTCTGCATTTCTTATTTTCTGCTGATTGGTGTGTTTGTTAGATCTGCCTCATTTTACATTTACTTTCTTCATTTTATCTCTTCAAACACATCCGAAGAGTGTTGTGCCCAATTTTGGTACAAACATTTGGGTGCTTTCACTGAGAAAACCCAGCTTTTCTCCTACTTATTGGATCTATCGCCGATATTGGATTGTAAGAATCTAAGGAGAAGATCCAGATCTCGAGCCAAGAAGTTCTTCCATCCTATTCAGATTTGCACCAAGTCTAGGAAAGAACTTCACTATTCACCATGGTCGCTACCAGAACTACCTCAACCGCTGCATATCCAGAAGGACGGGATAGGCAGAACCTCACACAACTTCCCTCTACAGACCAGAATGCTGCCAGACCTTCGAATCCACAAGGCCCTATCACCAGGGAAGAATTCCAACTACTGATGCAAGAGCTGACTCAAAGCCGCTAGCAACTTACCCAGCAGCTTCGTGCCAATGCGGAGTTAACCAATCGGCTGAACCATGAAAGACGAAGGAGATCCAAAAGAGATCAGGCTTCCTACTCATCCATTGAGAGTTCGGTTTCTTTTGATTACAATCACAGATCCACGTGCCCACGGCTGGATGGAAGCTATACACAGGCTACCGGACATCAACGCACGTTGACTATTGGACAACCGAGAGTTGGTCCGTCAACCAGCCACCAGATCGGACCCTCTTCCCGAGGAGGGATGGTTCCTTATCATGCTACCAATAACCGCACTGCTACCACTGCCACCGAGTTGGAAGCTGACACTCGGAACCAAACAAATCCGAATCTTCTCCAACGTGATTATACTCCTAAACCTTATGTTCCCGAAGACCTAGAGCCAAGGAGGCGAGGTATGGGCCATCGACCGTGCTCGGCCCATCCTCGCATTATGGAGCCCGATAATACCTTGGCTCAGCATGCTCAGAATGTCCAGATGCTAGACATCCCGACAATGATCCGTCAGATGATCCGTGAAAGCCAAGGCCTCACCAACGACGACTGGGGAATCTCCTGGAGTCATACCCCTTTCACCGATGACATCCTCTATGCTGAACAGCCTCGGCGATTCAGAATCCAACTCTACATGTTTATGAAGGGAGTTCTAACCCTAACCAGTACATTTTAAAGTACAAATGGTTGATGAACACTACACGAGCTAATGATGAAGTAAAATGACGAAGTTTCCCAATCTCCCTAGGGGCATCGCGACTATGTGGTTTACTCGCTTACCACCCCCATCTATTTCATGTTTAGACCAGTTGGCTACGAAGTTTGTTGAATAGTTTCGCATGCATGTCACAAGACCCAAAGATGTTAATACCTTGTCCAGTGTCACTCAAGCCCCCGGAGAGACACTCTGACGTTACCTAGAGAGGTTCCACGCTGCATGCACTGAGATTAGCAACCCTAACGATAATTCCATTCTGATGGCACTGACTAAGGGAATCGATCCTAATTCCGAATTTGGCAACTGGTTGGCTGGAAAACCCACTACGTCATTGGACCGTTTCTATTCCAAGGCAGCTCAATTCTTGAGAAGGGAGGATGCGAAACAGTCTAGGAAAAAGGATGATGCGGGGCCCAGTATGGAAGGTATCTAAAGCAATGTCACTGTGAAACAAACCGGGGAGAGTTTCAGAAAGGTGCAGTTAAACATACAGAATAAGCAGACTCTGCAGAAAGGCGATGGAAATCAGGGTAGGAAGCGATATCAGAATCGCGGACCGCGACGTAGAGCTCACATGTTTGACACATACACTCCTTTAAATTTATCTCTAGAAAATGTATACTTGCAAACTTGTAATACTATCCAATATAAATAACCTGCTCCGAAGCAATCATCAGAGAAACAGATTCAAACTGGGAAGTGTTGTAGATTTCACGATAGTTATGGCCAGAACACGAACGAATGTCGTCAGCTTTAGGATATTATAGAGAAGTTGATCCGAGAAAGAAAGTTGGAACAGTTCATTCAGGTGCTGCAGGCTGGAGGTGCAGGCCCTTCAAATCAAAATCAAGTACAAAATCAGGTTAGACCAGAGGAACCCGCTCGTACCGACGGGAGGTTAGTGATTAACACTATTAGTGGTGGTCCTCATCCAATGGATCAGAGTTGGAGGGAAATGGAGTCATATGCCAGCTCTATTAGGCATAAGAGCTTCGAATGTTGCAGTAATTTGGAAAACGGGGCTTTGGCCAAGCAACAGAAAACGATGACGGATGACATCGTATTTCGAGACATAGATGCCGACAGAGTTGAAGCCCCAACCATTGATCCACTAGTCATTTCAGCTCAGATAGGTCCTGCTTGGATGAAGAGGATCTTAGTAGACAGTGGAAGTTCGATGAACATACTCTTTAAGCGAGCCTATGCTCAAATGAATATGGAAGCGAAAGATTTGAAGCCTTGTCAGTCTCGTGTTCATGGCTTCAATGGAAGTGCGACTATACTCACTGGGATGGTGGAGCTACAAGTGGAGTTGGGAGTTGGAGAGCACCGTAGAGTCCGGATATTGCAATTTATTGTATTGGATATTAACTCACCATACAATGCTTTCTTGGGCCGACTGGCCCTTGCTGAGTTCAGGGCCGCTATTGCCCTTTGGTGTCTGAGTTTGAAATTCCCTATCGGCAATGGAGTCAGAGTCGTTCAGGGAGACCAGGCTCCTGGACGAGCCTATTATGTTGCTAAGCTGCGGGAGGCACAGCGAAAAGAGAAAGGAAAGGGTATAGAGGAATCTCTCTGCGTCCGCTTTGCTTATAATTAACAGTTAACGCCTGGGCCAAGGCCCGGGCACCACAACCAATTCCCAAGAGATCTTGATCCAAGAGATACCGAAAGCGAAGACGAAGTCAAAGATAGTCAAGCTTCTCTGGCAGAGCTGACGATCGATGTTCTGATCGATAATGATGGCAATTCTAAAATGGTAAAGATTGGATCTCAGCTAAGCCAACAGATGAAAGAGGAATTTGTTGAATTTCTCCGGGCAAATCTTGACGTGTTTGCCTGGACGCACTCCGATGTGTGTGGGATCTCGCTGGACATCGCGAGCCACACATTGAATATTGATCCGCGGCATGTCCCGGTCAAGCAGAAAAGGCGTGGTATGGATCCAGAGAGATCTGCCGCCCTTAAGGAAGAGGTGGATAAACTCAGGTCGAACGGGTATATCCGGGATGCGTTATATCCAGAATGGGTGTCCAATCCTGTACTTGTCAGGAAACCTAATGGGAAGTGGAGAACTTGTGTTGACTACTCAGACTTGAATAAAGCTTGCCCTAAAGACAATTTTCCACTCCCCCGGATTGATCAGCTCGTAGACTCGACGGCCGGACATAAACTCTTATCCTTCATGGACGCGTATTCTTGCTACAATTAGATACCGATGCACCTGCCTGACCAAGAGCATACCAGCTTTGTCACCGATTTGGGACTCTATTGCTATAAAGTGATGCCATTCGGACTTAAGAACGCTAGGGCAACCTATCAGAGACTCGTCAACCGAATGTTCGCTAACCAGATCGAAAATACCATGGAGGTGTATGTGGACGACATGCTTGTGAAGTCGCGATTCTCCACCAATCATGTCAAAGACCTGGAACGATGTTCAACATCCCCCAAGAGTACAGAATGAAACTCAACCCGTTAAAATGTCACTTTCGGGTCGCGTTCGAAAAATTCCTTGGATTCATCGTTAATGCTCGGGGAATCAAAGCCAATCCTGGGAAAATCTGGGCGATTAGAAATCTTGAGACTCAAGGACTATAAAGCAAGTTCAGAGCCTCAACGGGAAGGTAGCAGCACCGAGCAGGTTCATTTCGAAATCCACCGACAAGTGCATTCCCTTCTTCGACCTAATCAGAAAAGGGAAACAGAACTTTGAATGGACTACAGAGTGTGAGGGCGCATTTCGAGCGCTGGTTCAACATCTATCCACACCACCCATTCTGTCAAAACCTATTGATCACGAGAGATTGTACATCTACTTAGCGGTGTCATAAAACGCAATCGGTGCTGCTTTAGTTTAGGAGGAGAACCGGATACAACGGCCAGTCTATTACATTAGCAAACGGCTAACCAGAGCAGAGAGAAATTATCCAAAGTTGGAGAAGTTAGCTTACTGTCTTGTCATTGCCTCGAGAAAGCTCTGCCCATATTGTTAGGCTCACCCCATCACTATCTACACCGACCAGCCATTACGAAATGTCCTTACGTGGCCTGAGATGTCTGGTAGGTTACTCAAGTGGAATATCGAGTTGAGTCAGTTCGACATCACTTAAACACCAAGGCGAGCTATTCAAGGACAAGTTCTGGCAGACTTCATCGCTGAATTCACTATCTCGGAGGACTTGCCCAAAACCAGTGAATCCCCCGAATATTTGTGGAAGCTACATACTGATGGTGCATCGAATGACCGCTGCTCAGGCGTTGGGTTTGTGCTTGAGACTTCTGAAGGTCGATCTATATGCTATGCTTTGAAGTTCGATTTCCGTGCAACTAACAATGAGGCCGAATATGAAGCCCTGCTCCCCGGACTAAGACTTGCCAGTGATTTAAGGATCATTGCTGTAGAGATTTACTACGATTCACAAGTGGTCGTGTGTCAAGTTCGGGGGGAATACCAGGCCAAAGACCGGAGACTGGCCACTTATCTCCCTCGGGTCCAGGAAATATTGAATCAGTTCTATTATTATGCCATCTATTGCATACCCCGAGAAGACAATCAGAAGGTCAATTCCTTGGCAAAGTTAGCCAGTACCGGGGAGGCACAGCAAATGGGACTCGTTCCCATTGAAACATTATCTTCCTCGAGTATTGATCAAATGGAGATCGACTGGGCACTTGAAGTCGTACCCGATAAGGAGTCATGGATGACTCTGTTCAAAAACTATCTCGAGCATGGGACCCTACCAGAGCACAGGAGTGAAAAAGACAAGTTCTTCAGAAGGCTTCGCGATTCACTATTCAAAATGGGGTCATGTATAGAAGAGGGTACTCTGTTCCTCAACTCCGATGTATCGCCCATAATGAAATGAATCAAGTATTGCATGATGTACACGAAGGAGAATGTGGTGATCACACCGAGGGGCAAGCTCTTGCTAAGAAAGCGCTCTGATACGGTTATTATTGGCCGACTGTAAATCGCGACGCATCAGATTATGCCAGGAAATGTGACAGATGTCAAAAACATGCTCGGATTCTAAGAGCTCCACCTACCGAAATAACTAAGACGGTCAGTCCATGGCTGTTCGCAATATGGGGCATCGAACTCATTGGGTCTCTACCTCTAGCCAAAGGTGGCGCGAAGTACGCCATCATTGTAGTTGATTACTTTACCAAATGGGTGGAAGTCGAGCCCCTAGTACTATCATAATGAAGAAAGTGATCAACTTTGTTGTACGCAACGTTATCTGTCGATTTGGTCTCCCACATACCATCATCACTGACAACTGAGCCCAATTTGATAGTGTCGAGTTCAAGAATTTCTGTCAGCGATTCCATATCCAAAAGAAATTCTCTGCAGTTGCGCACCCTCAAGCAAATGGACATGTCAAAGCTATTAATAAAGTTATAAAGTCCATTCTGAAGAAACGATTAAAATAAGCCGGGGGCAAGTGGGTCGATGAACTTCCTATGGCCCTATGGGCTTATCGAACAACCCACAAGTCCGTGACCGGCCACACTCCATTTTCGCTTTCCTACGATTCAGAAGCCTTTATTCCAGACGAATTGGAAGTGCCTTCTCATCGTGTGCATATTATGACCCGAAGACAAATGCTATATTACTTGCTGAATCTCTAGACTTATTGGATGAGAAGCGAGAAGAGGCTGATTTAAGGGCAGCCGCGTACCGAAGTCAAGTCGCCCGATTGTACAATGCCAAGGTCCAACCCCGAACCTTTGAACTTGGCGATCTTGTCCTTAAGAGAATTTACTCGGTCCCTTCGCATATGAAACCAACGTGGGAAGGACCGTATGTTATCGAACGAAGACTCGGAGACGGCACCTTTAAATTATCAACCATTGACGGTCTCACTTTGCCGCGAGCCTGGAACAACAAGAGTCTTCGCAGCTACTACACATAACAGGCTTTATTTATTCATTCGGTCTGCTTTTCATTTGCAATTTGTTTATGCATTTCGAAATTTGAATTTGTAATAAGGCAACTGACTTTTCTATACTTTCTTATTTCAGTAATAAAATGCAACCTCTTCGAGCCAGAGCAATGATTTTTGAAATGCATCATGCGACCATCACAATGCATAGAGAGCTAGGTTCCATCCTACGGTGGGACTTATTCAAATAGGGAGTGACTGCGATACGACCAGTCACTTGCTAAGTGAAACCCAAGCTCGGGGGCAAACCATCACATTGAAGCCAAGAAAGGATTGATACACGACAATCCTCTAACTAACTCCGGCTCCCAAAGTGCGAGCTGGAGTATAAAATTACAAATGCGGACTCGAAGAGAGTGGATCCGTCCACCTAACGGCTTCGCCCGTATTTAAACCAAGTCCGAGGAGGATGGATCCGTCCATCTAATGACCTCGCTTGTTAACTCAGGGTGGATGTGATCCGACCATCCACGATCCTGGTACATCTCTCGTTCCCAAAAGCGTACGAAATCCTAAAACTCAAAACAGATGTGATCTACCGTCTGTTAACCGACTCCAGATTCCCATAGTGTGAACTGGAGTACAAACATCAAAATGGGTGTGACTGACTGCCCATTAGCTAACTTTAAGTCCCGAGAGTGCGGGCAGGAGTATAACACAAACTGGGTGCGAACCAACCACCCGTGAGACAACTTCGAGTCCCTGGAGTGCGGACCGGAGTATAAATGCAAATTGGGTATGACTGACCACCCATGGATCAATCTAAGTTCACAGAGTGCTGATGAAATTATAAATATCTAACGGGTGTGACTAACCGCCCATAAAGTAACTTAAGTCCCTAGAGCATGGACGTATCTCTAAACATTAAGCGGATGTGATTGACCGTCGACGTACAAGTGCGATCCCCAGAGCGTGGATGCAATTACCAATATATGAGATAGTGTGATTCGACCACTCGAACTCGTCTTATTTTAGCTTTGTTTCAAAAAGTCAAGCTCGATGTAATAAAGGCGAAACGCGACTGCCAACCGACCATTTCAATTTATCCCGGGACTGGGGCAAAACTTAAGTACCAGTTACTGATCAAGATGGTGCAGTATTGGAACTCGACTTGACGTTCGGTTATGACTCGAAGCCATAACTTCGGGACTTAACAGCCAGACCGAGGTCTGATTCAGAGATTAAAGTTTCACAAGTATATTGAATGGAAGTTCGAGAGCTAACACACTTAAGTAAATAAACACGAAATTATGCTGGAAACAAAATGGAATTCTATTTTAACTATTCTTTGAAAAAGAAGGATAAGTACAAAAACCATTCCAAGAATTCCTACTAGTAGTGGCCGAACCAGCATTTATACATGGCCTACAAGAAGCAAAAATAAATTCCTATCTATCTACCAAAAAAGGGAGCGAGAAGATACGTCTATTCCCTCGGTTTCTTCTTCTTCCCCCTCGGCGTCAACCCACTGGAGCTACCGCTCAGATGCCTCTTCGAGCCTTTGCCTTTTGGTGGTTGTTCTCTAGCCGGGAGAATTATGGTGACCTCCTCCTCCGAACTCACAGGATTTGGGATGCTTTCTGAATGCGGAATCGGAGAGATAGGAACACTCTCGATATTGGAAGATGAGGGAGGCACACCGGTGTCGACAATTGTGCCGTCGGGAGAAATCATTCGTAGAGGAGCTGGACCAGGACCCGCCATGCCACCTTCGATACCATTGTCCCGCGCGGCTACTTCCATCTCGGCATTAATTTCCGCTATTATCTCTTCCTCATGGATAGTTTGAGCATCTACGGGGATGCTGCCAGTTGAACCCGAAGAACTGACCATGGATGCGCCTCCGCCCATGACAAACGGTAGGTCAGTAAAAGGGTCACTTTGATGACCTAGGAGCTCCTCCATCATCTGCTCGTCAAAGGTAAAAGCGCTCCCCTGCATTCCGTCAGTTGGCACAACGGCCGTTGTTGTAGTCGCCTCTGTCATAAGGGCCTCCTACTCATGATGCGACTCTTGGGTCGCAGGGGGCACAACCGGTGTAGCTCCTATCGCTGAATAAAGATAAGAGAAAAGGCGTTAGTGACTACTTCAAACAATGGTCTCGACTTTGAATAAATGCGAGAAATGCTCAAAATACCTTCCTTAGATTGGCTCGTGGGTGGCGGAGCAGCTTTAGAGACATGATCGTGAGCTGGAGACAACTGCGGTTGATCAGGATTATAAGCAGGCACAGACAAAGGATCAACCGCAGGAGTAGATTCGGGCTGGGTTGGCATAGGAATTTCAGAACCCGCATCATGATGCTCAATGCCAGAACCCTCTCCAACATCCGGGTGCTTAGTACTGAGCCTATCCTTCTCGAAAGTGATAGTGATGTCATGGAGAACTCTTCTTTCATCCTCATTCAGCACCCGATTCTCCAATTCAAACTCATCAATGGATTCAGTATGGTGCTCCGCTTTTTCAACTTCAGCCAAGCGGCACCAAGCGATGTATAGATGTGATGGACAACCTACGAGCCAGCTTAGATTTTGATGCTTCAGAACGTTGGCATTATATGTAATGAGGAGATCTTCGATGTCACCTTCCAACCTGGCCTCTACCATTCTCACTTCACCCTCAACCCTGGCTTCGGCTTCCTGAACCTTCAGCGTTGCCGCATCCCTCTCATCCCTGAGCGCCATAACCTGCTTGCATGCTTCCTAAGCGGCTTTATTTGCATCATCTTTCTCTTTGACGACTTCAGCAAGTTTGGCTTTAAGCTCCTCAAGTTCTTTTAGCGCTCCATCCCTTTCGGCCATGACTGTGGTGGCCCGGTTCCCCATTTCCTCAACCAGGGCTAAGTGTGTTCACCACATATCCTTCATCCTCTAGGTTGCATCATCAACTCTTTTATTGGCCTCCATTTCTGAATTTCTTGCTGACTCGTTTTCATCATTAAGCGCCTAGATTATGCAGTCCTTCTGAGCGAGATCAGTCCCCAATTTCTCGATTGTCTTCGCCCGCTCAAAGGCCACTGCTGATACTTTATCCGCGGTCTTCATCCATTCTCGATATTGGCTGTAAACATCCTGTATATAGTCGTGCATCGTCTGTTCTGCCTCGATGGGTATTCGCTTTAAGTTCGGGGGAAAGACGAAGCCGTCAAAGCAGATATTTGGAAAATCTTTTTTCAGCTTAGCGATTCTAATCACTCCTTCCCCGATGAGCTCTGTGATGGCTTGTTCAATAATGATGGGAGTTTCAGTTTCAGTCCTCTGACGCTGTTGGTCAGGCCTTGGTGCAGGGAAGGTGGTATTTGATGCGAAGATTCATGGGTTTGTTTGCCAGAACCAGAAGGTTGTGTTGGACCTCTAGGTGGCGGAGAGCGTAACCTGGAACGACGCCTATACTCTTTCTCCCTCTCATAGTGCTCCCTCTCTTGACTAGAGTAGCCGTGATCACGGTCTCTATTGGCCTCATGTCTGCGAGACTCCTAATATGAACAAGATGAATGGAGTGCAAAACGGAGGCTGTCGGGCATAGATCCTCGCTTTGACATCGTGCCTGTAAAATGAAAAGAAAAACAGAGTTGGTATTTCCTAAAGATAAATTGCTTGTGATTAGAAATTATGTGGTTCTGTGAAGTGTGTGTATGCATGAGCAAACTCCCCGACCAACCGGTTATATCGGCCATACTCGAACGAATTGACTCGCCTAGATCTAAAGCGCTCTGAAGCCCTTCCAATCCAGTATCTTGTTGGAGCGACACATAGTTTGGAATTGGAATATCTGCAAGTCCTTCGAAAGGATTCTCCATATGTGGGGGAGGATCCTTCGAAATTATAACACCGGCGGTCGGCAAAGACATGACCACAGATTTCCATCTTGATGGCATGTGAAGCTTATGAGCAACCGCCTTGCCTTTCTTCTTTCCCTCTGAATGTCGAGGACTATTTGAGGGTCCGGCTACGGGTTCATCTTCAGTAGGCATATCCTCTCCGCCACCCTGCTCAGCGATTACAATTCCGGGAATTTTACTCCTAGCTCGTCGTGCGGGAGTCGCCCTAAGAGATCCTTTAAGCCATATGCTCTGTCTCTGTCAATTAGCCCAACGCCCTCAAATTTTCATCCGTAAGCACCAAGTCGATCTCTCTAATCTCGCCCGGCACCACTTGAAGAATTCATACTATTTCCTTAAAGTGAGCACCTTCAGGTCGTGGAATTGAAGCTGTAAAAGAAAGAAAATGTTAGACTCAACATCGATTGCAACTATCCCATTAGTCGCCACAGAAATTGTGGCACTTACATCTGGCTAACCACCGTCTAGGGAATCCTAGTGGGCACTGAACATAGAACCACTCGGTTTTGAAGTAGCTAAGTTTGTCCAAGTTCCAATCACAATTTGACAGTTTCTGGCTCCCTCTAAGAATGTGAAAGAGGGATTATCTCCCCGACTCTTTACATTGAACAAGAATCTGACTTCCTCTGGAGTGGGGGTCCAAAAAAGGTGCTCCATGAAGATGATGAATAACCTATTCAGAAGTGCATACTCGTTCGAATGCAACTGTGACGGGGCAATCCCTAAATAAGATAACACCTCTCGGATATATTGGTTGAATGGTGGGAGCATCCCGGTTGTGCAGGAAAATCGATTGAAAGTAGTGTACCCTTCCGAAGGGGTATGTGGCATGTCGTTCGACTCTGGTAGCACATCATTCAACGATAGTTCGTGCCTCAAACAAATTCTCCCCAACATATCTTTGGAAACAGTGGATGAAACAGAATCCTATGGGTTCCCAACGAAGGTTGCTCCTGGTAGCTCATCCGGAGCTGGACTTACGACTCCGGCCGCAATGACTGGAATCTCCATTATCAAAGGAGGTGGACTTTGAGCCTCCTGTTGCTATGAACTCCCAGGTTCCATAGCTAATCAACTCATCAAAAACCATCGTTAAACAACAATAATCCAATGTTTTTCCCAGAATGATGTGCATGAGTGTGTTGTGCAATGCAATGTTGTATGATACTTAAGAAAATTCTACGAAGATTAGCAAAATGTTTGAAAGACAAGACTTCAGAATTCAACCGGAGTGACCGTCATCACTGACCGTCACAACCATGCCATCTAGACTTTGGAGATCGATCCAAGTTAAGATTTGTTAAATGTTGTCAGGTTATAGTTCCATCAACGAGCTTCGAAAGGCGGTCAAATATGCAGTGAAATGGTTAAGTCAAATTATGCAAGGCAGAAGCTCGTCGGAGTCAAGTATTTGAGATAAAAAGTTGTATCGGTAAATTTTAAACTCGGAATGACAATCAAAGTTCATTTCATCTTGATCTAGAAAGCATCAATTCATATCGGTCAAAGGGCATTAGTTCGTATCGATACCGAGCAGCCTACTTCGTATCCATCTAGAAAAAATCACTTCATATCGACCGAGTAATGTCAGGCTTCGTATCGATCACGAATTGTAAGTTTCGTATCGATCTAAACCAGAAGTTTCGTATCAATCACTGAGGATTTCGTGTCGATCGTTTGTTCCTCGATTTCGTGTCGATCATTCCTAATCGATACGAATGGCCACCACACCAGATTGATACGAACTTTCCCTTCACTAATAGATTCCTGATCGATACGAATACTCTACTTAGAGTCGATACGAGATTAGGTTTTTCTCTCCTTCCTTTGTCGACACAAAATTGAGGCCGAATTTCCTTCCACCCTTCTTCTTCTTCTTCAAAGCAACGCAGAGGTAATAGCTAATCACCTTCGACCATGCTTTGGCATGCCTATGGTCATTAATCCATTGGAATCAACAACAAAAGGCAAGTAGGATGGCAAAGATTTAAATCTCATCGTCTACACGCTGAGATTATTCAATGGATTACCTAGTATCATCAGTTAATATGAGAATTTAAGGGTTAGGGTTTAGGAGCACGAGCAGTTCTGTTCCTTTTAGGAGCAATACGAAAGCAGAAGAATGAGAAAACAAGAAAAAGATGCTAAGTATCGAGCTTTATATACTACATAAGTGACCGTTCGTCTCCCGGTGAGCCTAACCGGTCAAAGCAGTCAATGGCGTGACCGATACGAGTGGAAATTCGTATCTAATGTTTGACAAAGGCGATTCCAACACCCTCGGTTCGAAGCAATAGTTCGTAACCATCGTGCAACCGAGACGAAGCACAAAGACAAGGCTCATGTGAATTGTTTGAACCCATGAAGATGCATCGATACGAAACGTCACGTTCGTATCCATCATCCAAAGCTCACAACAATTTGTATCCATCGATACAAAGTACTTTGAGAACCAATTAATTTGTGTCGTTCGCCACCGATACGAAAACAATTTTTCAACTTTTTACATCGATCTAGGAGAGGATCCATACGAAGAGATACACTAAAACAACCATCAAGCGTTGTTGCAACTCAAATTACACATCGATTCAGGAGAGGATCGATGCGAAATTTGATACAAAAAAAGCTGGCAACTGGCAATGACTCATGAACGTACAAACGTTAACAGGAGTTAGGTTAACATATATTTTATGTGCAATGAATTAACGTTTAATTTTCAAAATTCACATGAATTAAATATTCACCTGATGACAATTGCAACGATGAACAACAGATTTCCGGCACTCAACACTCAGTTACAACAATGCACGGTACACTCATTTGCAGTCAACAATTCAGTATTTATATTACCGAAAAACAATCAAAGGTTACATCTTTTGACGAAATGATGACAACTACTTCGAATCAAATAGGACTTTTCAAGCAGAAGGTTGCAGCTTTTCAAAGCACGTCATGTCCACACAAGACGTACTTTAGGGGGCAAATGTTATCCCGCCTTTTGGCAAGGCCGTGACACCAAGGACAATCTGTCTCGAAGATCGATTATACACAGGTTCAATATGGATACTGGTAAACTTTATCCGAGTCCGGATCGAGCTACAATCGATATGGCATGACAAGGAAAGCCATGAAAGTCCACGTTTCAAATTGTGAGTCAATCGAAGTTCGTATGCTCAAGATATGGGTCAATCAAGATTCACTTGGAAGACACCAATTCGTATCCCTCCGCTTCGTATCCATCTGAATAAGCAAATGGTTCGTATCCTTAGGAAGAAACAATCTCGTTCGCCTCCATCAAGTTAGCAACCACCTTCTTCGTGTCCATTTCATTCGTATCCATCCAAAACGCCTCGGTCGTATCCCTCACACCTATCACCTTTCGTATCCATCACACCTACCACCTTTCATATCCATCACTTAAAACCCTATCGTGTCGCTTCCATCAACTGCCCAATTCGTATCGGTCATTGATGACACGATTCGTATCATTTGGTAAAATATCGATACGAAACCATCCCACAGCGATGTAAAACGGCATTCCAAAGATCGATACGAATATAATAGTTTGAAGCGATACCAAAAGGACCGTATCAGATCGATACGAAAGGCATGGACGTGCATCGATACGAATTGGTTCTCCACCTATCGATACGAGGAGTGTTCCTCAGATGGATACGAACGAGGCCTACGAAGAAGGGAGACTCGGTCACTCGGCATGAAAGTGGATCATTCCTGGAAGATAGCTCCACGTCACCTCGCAAGCACGTGCCTAGAAGTGATACGAATGGGATCGATACGAATGTATCGATACGAGTTCGACAGCCCATTGAAATTTCTAACTTGCATCGATCATAACTCAAGATCAACAAGTCCAAATGCCACCAAATTTTCACAGGAGCTTGCCTACAACCTCAAGAATGTACCTGATAAATTTCAGCCCGAAATGACCATTTATGGATCGATACGAACCCAATTCGTATCGCTCCCAGATCGAGTCAAAATCACCTGAACTCGATCCCGTGGGCCTACTCACGTGAGAGAAGAAGTCTTTCGAGATCTGGGCGAGATATTTGCTGTCTACACCTATAAATAGCGACCCCGGACCTACAGAAAATGGACTTTTTTGGCTTCTCTACGCTGGTACTCTGCCGAAATCATTACCATACTTCAGTTGTACTATTGTAATATCTTGTATTCAGCAAGTGAAATTCAATAAATATCAATCATTTCATAGTGGATGTAGGCAATATGCCGAACCACTCTAAATTTGTGTGTTTCTGCATTTCTTATTATCTGCTGATTGGTGTGTTTGTTAGATCTGCCTCATTTTACATTTACTTTTTTCATTTTATCTCTTCAAACACATCCGAAGAGTTTTGTGCCTAATTTTGGTACAAACAGATAGTATATCATGATGCAAGAGGTTAGGATGACTCGCAATGCATCCTTATGGATCGCTAACCCTCCATAGATGATGGATCGCTAGCGATCCATCCACTTTGCGTATTCTTGACTTATTGTTCTCGAGGTCCATTGACTTGTTCGCTTGGTTGTTTTTGTTGAGTCTCAATTTTTTCTGGTATAGTCTGAATGTTTTAAATCCTATTGAGTTCTGATGGGTTAAAAACCCGGTTAACACTTGCCCCTCAAAGTACGACTTTTGAATAAAAGGTGTGCTTTGCTTAAGAACAAGCTCCTGCCTCCAGTCTTTGATAATGGAGCTTTTTAGCTACTTTTGCCTTGGTGAATCATCCAGTTCCTTCAAATTCTCTTGCCAATCATAAGTCATTGCAAACCTGTTACAGCCTAAGACTCTAGACTCAGCCTAAGTGTAATCTATACAACACAATCATTCCAATTTCATTCGGAGTTATTACATCACATATCTCTAATTAAATCGCATGCTTCCAATTACATCGCATATCCCCAGTTACATTACATATCTTTAATTGTCCCATGTTCATTCGGGATTTACATCATTATCAATTTTCTTCTCGTTCAGTGTTGTCACATCATATATGAAAATCACGTTATATATCAAAATCATCCTGTGTTCATCCAGGATTTATCAGTTTTATCCTATATATAAGGCATTTAAATCCTTTTATTAAATCAAATCTATTTTAAGGCTCGATCTCTCCTGATTGTTTAAGTTTAATGCGTGATCTCCCCGGATCATTTAATGTTTAGTTTAATGCGCAGCCTCCCCGGATCGTTTAATGTTTTAAGTTAAGGGGACAATCTCTCCGGATCATTTGTTTGTTAAGTTAAGGGGGACTAAGTAAGCCCATCTTCTCACTCTCCGGTGAAGGGACTTACTTCTTGCACTCCCTTCCCATTTCTCCAGTCGGGACTCTAAGGCAATCAATATCGTACATGTCCATCCACTCGCTCTCTGGTAAGGGGACTTGCACCTTGCACTCCGGTCTCATGGAGGGACTCTAAGGCGATCAATATTAGTCATTACAATCAATGTGGATTTTTCAAAATTCAAATATTCAAATCAAAACAAATAAGCAGAAATCAAACAAGTAGGAATCAAAACAAGTTTAAATCCTTAATGTTCACCTTAGAGATCCAACTCAAAGCATGCCTAGAGACCAATCTGGGTCTCGTACACGTGTAAGCAGTCCGAGGTTATTATTGTCCTAAATAGTCATCTTAGGCATCCGACTTAGAGCGTGCCTAGGGACGGTTTAGGATCCCGTACACGTGTAAGCCGCCTAAGGTTATTGTTGTCCTAAATAGTCATCTCATGCATCCGACTCAGAGCGTGACTAGGGACCATTCGGGATCCCATACACGTGTAAGCGGCCTGAGGTTATTATTGTCTAAATAGCAAAAGAAAAGTGCGGAAAAGGAAATGAAAAGGCAAAGCATGGGAGCCAGATCCGACTCCCACCAACCCTGATCATGGGATAATTTGTCTTAGCTGAAATCCCTGGGCGTTTCTTAGTGCATTTGCCACGGATGGTGGTTGTTCTTGCAATTCTACCGCATTTTTGTTCCTCAAACTATGGCAGCTGGTTGTTCCGAACCAATTCTTCTATTAGATTATGAAGGTGTCAGCACTCATTCGTTTCATACCCATTCAGCTCACGGAAGATGCAAAACTTTCCAGATTTTTTCTCTTAATCAGTAGGCTCCCTCCTAGGTGGCCTCCGGTAGAGGTTCTGCCCCCTATATCCAAGTATTTCCTCATCGGGGTTTCAGTCAGGTCAGTGTATGAAGAGAATCTTGGCTCCTTCCTTTGTCGTTTCGGCTCCTCGAAGTCGTCATCGGTTTTTCTTTTCCCTTTGTCTTTTTCAAATCCAACTCTGGACGGTCCCTTATCCTCCACGACATTTATTTCAGCATTCACATATTCATCCTCGGTTTCAACGTCTTCTTGACGCAAATATCTCTCAGCTTTGTAGTAGAATTCCGCAAGATCCATCGGTGGATCCCTTTTCAATGCAACTTTGAAATCAGTCTTACTCACGACTCCAGATGCTGCTGCCATTAGAGTAAATGATGGATCCGGCTTCTCGACCGCAGCTGCCGTCGCATTGAATTTTGTTAATTAACTTCTTAAGGACTCTCCAGGCCTTTATTATATGTTTGAGAGTGTAAGTACATTCCTCAGTTGTGAGACATGAACTCTGAACTATCTCGAGAACTTGCTTACCAAGTCAGTCCATGTGCTTGTGGACCCATTCTCCAACCGTCTGAACCATATTGTAGCCAAATCCGTTAAGTATAATGGGAAGAACCGCCCCATTACCTCCTCAGAAGCACCCAACACCTCCATACGTTGGATGTATCTCCTCATATGAATCGTCAAATCTGTCTTCCCATCGTATATTTCCAACGTTAAAAGCTTGAAATCTGAAGGATTTCTCGCATTTCGGATATTAGTAGTAAATGAAATCCTGTTCACATCTTCCAAACCCTGATCTGGGGGTGTTCCTTTATTGAACCTTCATACCAATTCAGCAATTCAGTTCTCACCATCCAATGATGGTCTCCGTCCTAAAGAAATACTGCCCCTTATTCCGATAGGGATATCCTGAGATGCACTCTTCCGGCCGCATGCCCGTGTTCTAATTTATAACTCTAGCTTCATTCAGACCTGCATTCCTTTGAGGAAGTTTCGGTATATATTCACCTATTGGTTGCATCCTAGTATTTGAATTAGCTCCGTACCACCAGTTCCTAGTGTTTGAACAGTCACTCTGGCATTGGGATTGATTCCCATGTTGATTCCAGCATTGCCCTAAAGCATCGGTTGCTCTGGGCATGGGGGCAAGACTCCGTCTTGTTCCAATCCAACTCCTGCAGCTCCTGCGTTGTTCCCTGGAGTTTGATTCCTATTCCCTGCATATCTAACCATCCCTTGCTGCTCCATCCTCTTGAAGAAGCCATCCATCATCTCATATTGTTTAGCTAAGATTCTCTCCTGCATCTCTTTCATCGTCATTTCCATCTCCACTCTAATAACATAGTTGGGTTGATGAGAATTTGAGGACACCTCCTGGCTGCCCCCAGGCTCCGGTTGACTAGTTACAACTCTAGATCTAGTATTAGGCATGCTCATCTTCTCTAAATCTTAGGTTCAAACTTCAATTCTTCAAATCTTGTTCAAGGTTCTCAGTTAAAGCAACAAAATGTTAACCAAAAAAAGAATCAACACCCTGGATTGAGTGTGAAAGCACTAGCCCTATTTATCAGAGCAAACAAAACAGAAAAGAAATATAAAAAGAGCAGGAATAGTAAAGAGACAAGAGAACTTTATAGTGGTTCGACTATTAACGAAGCCTACGTCCACTTTATAACTTTTCTTATTAACTGACCACTGTTATAAGTTGAATTGGATTACAATATGATTGAACCCTTTAAGTTAAATTAAGTCACAAGTACAAGAGTTCAATGGAGAATCACAGTGAACCCTTAGATGACTATTATGTGGGAGGAGAAGAGTGAAGAATAATCTTTGTAGAGTTATAGCAGCCAGTCCTGAAGATCTTGTTTATGTTGTAGGTAGGATTGTATTTATAGGGGTTGGAGAGCACTTGGGCCAAAGCTGCTCTACTAGAAGCCTGTACTCAGCATCATAAAGGAGCTCAGAAAGTTTAAAAGTGACTCGTGCTAACATGATGGATCGCCAGTGATCCATGGGTGATGGATACCTAACGATCCAAGCCCTTAATTAAATTTTGAGTTTACCCTTTTGGGTTGCCTTTCTTTCATCTATTTGAATGCCCTGTCCAAATATCAAGTCGTTTGGAGTTTGTTTGACCATCCATCTTCATAGGTCATCTGGTCCAGAAGAATCATCCATAACTCCCTCAAAACTTAATGAAATATTATGAAATTTTGTAGGTACACTCTAGAGGGTGTCTGGGACATACCCTATAGATTTAAGGTTATGGGGCCTAATCTATATGGATCGGTAATGATCCATCTAGTTAGGTCGCTAGAGATCCATCAAGCCATATCCAATCAAGTCCATTTTCTACAAGTGCCTTCTTTTATGTCTTCTAAGTGCTCTCACAAAATTTCAAGTGAATATGACTCAGTATGAGTTCTCTAGGTCTATTTTAAGTTAGTTACTTTTGGTCAAACTGCTTGAATCAGATGAGTCTTCACTTCTCGAGCTAGATTGTTTGGCATGCTATGAAACTTGGCAAGTACTTTTAGAAGTGATAGTATATCATGATGCAAGAAGTTAGGATGACTCGCAATGCATCCTTATGGATCACTAGTGATCCATAGGTGGTGGATCGTTAGCAATCTATCCACTTAGTGTATTCTTGGCTTATTTATCTTATGGTCCATTGTCTTGCTTGCTTGGTTGTTTTGGTTGAGTCTCGAGTTTTTCTGGCACAGTCTGAATGTTTTAGCTCTTATTGAATTCTGATGGGTTAAAAACCCGGTTAATAGTAAAGTTAGAAATGGTGTGCAAAGTATGAATCCCTTTTTCACTCCAAGCTGGTAATTGTAAAAATGGATAGAATATAAAAGGTTTCAATTGTAAAGTTTGTTCCTTGAATAGAGTAGTTAATTCTATTATATTAATATGAGATAAGTTTGGTGTTATTCCTTTTTGTTTACAAGTCAAGTTGTTGGCTAAGGATACTAGCTATTCTTTTGTTTCGAGTTCGGGACTTGTATAAGTTTGACATTTAAATTAATAAGTGTTTTCTTTGCATGTGACTGGAAATATTTTATTTGAATCTCATGCGTATATATATATAATATTAACTTACTGATTATTAAAGTTAATAATAATGTAATAACTATAGCGTATTGATTAGAATTAATAGGTTAGTAAATAATATTACTTTTGTAGAAAGGTAGTTAATTATGTGAATTAATCCATAATTAAAGGAGTAATAAGGGGTTACCTCATATGGCCTTAATTATTAATTGAATAGGATAGTGTATATATACAATTAGTATATATATGAAGTATGACTAAGTTAAAGGGATGCTAGGTCAGTCTAAAGTTACACAGAAGTCTGCCCAGTTAAATCTGGCTGCCAGCAGTGTAACTTTGGGGATTGATGCGGGACATCACCTATGATAAATAATCTCAATGGACCCGAGGTTAGTCCCAATTCTGTAGGGTAAGTCTACCCAGTCAATCTGGCTACTAGTAGCTACGAATAGTCGGACAAATGTGAGACGTCATGGTTTGGGTTATGGGTCATAATTACGCTATTGATACAATAGAAGGAATCTTTAATAGGGGTCTGTTTTGGGTTAGAGGTATTAAGTGGTTTTGTCAGTGTAACGACCCGCCTTTACGACCCACAAAAGTCGACACTAGTACATCCACGGTATTCATGTGCCAAGCATTCAAGTGCCGAAAAGACAGATTGTTGGGGGAAAAGAAAGAAAAGACTGAACAGAATCTCACATCATGATGTGAAATATATAATATACAATCTATCTTTACAAAAGAAAAACTATAATATACGTATATTAATCAGAGTACACAAATCTTTTATCAGCTGGGATAGTTATAACAACCCGTTCGCACAATCGCAGATAAATACAAACAACGAATGCAGCAAAAAATAAAATATATGTGACTACGTCTTGGAGGCATCCAGCTCGTCTTCTGAAGCTCCAAAGCATCCAAAGTTAAATTTGGAAATATGCTTGGTCTGACTCGAGCATTAAAAGAAAATAACGTCCGGATCAGTCTGGTAACCCAGTTGAGAAAAACACACTTCAAATGGATTTTTAATTTATAAAAACATTTCAAAAATAAAGATATCCCATAAGATCACGCCGCACATAAACACAAACGGGTTTTTATCATACGATAACCAAACCATTTCATAGCAGATCTTCTAATATTATAATAATGTCTAGGGTTTAAAATAAATATTGAATCATAGCCGAAATTGTTACATTAATTAAATGCTAGCATAATAGGTATCAACTAAGTCCTAATGGCACTTGTTAGAGAATGGATTCCATATAATGACAAGGCATTGGAGTACCACCTATCACAGTACACCTTTAGATAAATTGTACCAAGGTCGAACCTATCAACCTCTGCGAATCAAGACTGAACTACCCCTTACTAGATAGTAACTGAATATTTCATCACCCCATTTTCTTTGCAACCTTTTCCAAGAGCTCTCATGCACAACCAAATCCATAAATAATAATCTAGAAGGGTGATGATAATACCGTAATGGGTGGCGACCCACATAGCTCTATGGCATATCCCCTGTTTTAGTCATTCCCGGTTGGTGAGGATTGAGGCTATGTTTTACGTTTTATATAGCAATCCCATTTGAAATGCTAACACTGGCCTCCAAAAAACAGTGCAATGCCAACATTAGTCCATACAAGTTGTTCATGATAAAAAAACCGAAGACACTACATCTATTTTGGAATCACCCTCGGGATTAGTAGCAAACAGCCCTTGCACATCAAAGAACTCTGTCTTCAATCACCTTTGAGATATCTCATATTCGAACACTTATGCTGGTTCAAAGTGGTTTTCGGTTAATATATCTGATCCCGATCTCTCCGAACCGACAACGATAATTTTAAAGCAAGCCATGATTTGATAATCGGTTATTTAACTCTCAAATAAACAAACAATTCAACATAGATTTAACCAAACACGGTTAAGCTCAAAGAACCCATTAAGCCTCTTTAATTAATCCATTCATTAATTAAAACCACTTTGTAAATACTTGTGTCAAAATACTTCTGCAAAGATATATTCACAAACCCTCTCCACTCTTTCCCATATTTAAAAATATGGACATACTTATTTCTATTGTATAAGTATACTCACAAAACTTTTCACTTTCAAAACTTAAAAACTTCCCATATACTTATATCAAAGTATATCCACAAAACACCACACTTCCAATACTTAGATAATGTACCCATATACTTATAGAAAATGTAACCATATACTTATGTCAAGGGTATAAGTATATTTTATAAATCTTAAGAAAGATTCCATTCTCGAACTATACTTATTTGGGTTAAAACAAAGGTCGTTTAAAACACTGATAACTATACACCCAAAACACTTTCCTTTTGGTGTAAGTAAACAGATTGTATAGAAATTAGATCAAATATACTTACCACCACTTTCCAATTTCAAACAGTACTATCCCTTGATTGGCAACGAAATCAGACAAGTTAGAAAACTATCATTGCCTCGATACACATTCTTAGTTCTCAAGATAGAGATAGTTTCCATACCTCGGAATTTGGTGTTAAGTATGAAAAGAATACTTTCCATACCACCGTAATTTAAAATGATCATTTATGGAAATCAAATCTCATTATTCTTTTTATTAAACTTTTTTTAAACCTCTTTATATTTGCAAACTCCATTTGTAAATCTCTTTATAAAACTTCCTTTTATAAATCTTAAAGTATAATTATAAAACTCCTTTTGTAAATCTCCAAATATAACTATAAACTCATTTAGTATATCTCCAAATATATAATTATAAAACTCATATACATCCCATAAATCTCAAAATAAAGTTATAAAACTCCTTTATAAAAATCCCTTATAAAAATCCATTATAGATCCAAAACTCATTTTTTTTATAAATCTTGTGTCCTTAACACAAATTTTCATTTCCAAAATAATACCAAATACTTTCATAAAATGATCATTTCCTATATTACAATAAATTTACAGCTATGATTTAATTCCCCAATTTATCAAACGATAATATTTTCCCATTTTATAAAATAACATTTATAAACCTATCCTTTTATTTATAAAATACTGCTTATAAATATCTCTCTTTAATTTATAAAATACCATTTATAAATCTATTCTTTATTACAACATTTTGTATACGATGTTTCACAAATATTTATTCCAAAATATTTTTATCTTCCTTAAAAAACAAAAATCACTTTAAAATAAAAGATAGACCTCTTTTTATTTCCTTTAAAATAAACATTCATTATTATAATGACTTTTATATGAAAATAAATACTTTGCAAAATAATCTTAAAACATTTACAAATATACATATATTAGAAAAGTATAATAAGAAGTCAAAGCAAAATAGAGAAGTACAAAACTATTTTTGAATAAAACATCAACAACTCTAAAAGGTCAGAATAAAAATCATTTCTTTAATCGAAAGTCATTTCCAAATCAAACATCAATTACTAGTATTTTTCCAAAATACTATAACGAGACCAATAATTATTATAGCACTAAAGCAATGTTATTATTACCTTTTTCACTAAAAAGGTTCAACTTTTAACATATGTCGGTGTCACATCCAATATGACCAAGCTATCAAATTTTAACATTTAACAATCCATATAACTGAAATTATTTTCAACAGGTATATAAATGGAATTAAAAATTCACAACGGTGAAAAATCCGGATTTCTCTATAAAAAAATTTGTATTTCAATCTAAATGACATTCACTTTTTAAAAATGAATATTTAACCAAACCATATAATAATTCATCTAAACACGAAGTAAATTTTATCTACTATATATCATACCGATTATCCAAAAAGATGAGTTTAACCCACCGAAATTCCATTTGAAGCCGAAGCGTTTCGGTTTGAACTAAGATCGAACGACATTCGATTTTAGCCTAAATTTCTATTTGCTCCAAATTTGACGAAACTGGTTCCATCGCGTAGCTATCGCCATTACGAGCGCAATGCAAAAGACTACATCTCGATCGAACCTCGTATTAGAAAGATATTAAATTTATAAGGTCTTGAAATTAAATTGAATTAATGAATTACTAATTACATCACTTAAGTTAATTACCCTCATATAAACTCTTCTTCCCTATTCACTCCCGCCCATGTCAGTGCACACCTCATGCATGAACCCTCACTCTCTCTCCTCGCCATCGACCCTACAACCAACGATACCACAAACAGATTGCACCAACACACTCCACTCTTCTCGTCACAACCACCACCCAAACTCAACTTCCGATCCACCCCCTTAAAATGCTACCTACAACACTCCTAGACCGACCTATAATATCGTGATTCCCATTTCACCGAGCTTCACTAAAACTTCACCGCTCGTGTTCCTTTCCAACCCAAACTCAATGCAACCACCGTCATCCTTTGAAATCGCCTACAAGTAACGACCCGAAAATTTCGATAATTAAATTGGGTAATTTAATAGGATTTTTGGAAATTAAATTTAGAAAGAGATAAAACTTTATAATTTATAATGAAGTGAAAGTTAGAAATGAATGTAGCATTGGTAATTAAAATTAATTATTGACAATTGAAGTGAAATCCCAATAATGAAATAGTGTAAATTGTTGCACTTGGTCATAAAATAGAAAATAAGTAAATAAGAGTAAGAGTATAGAATCAACCAATGGAATAATATATTGATTAATAGTAACTGAATGTGAATTTATGTAATAAGGTTTATGCAAGTTGAATAATAACTAATTTAGTGCAGTACCTATTAATTGAAACAACTGTAAGGTTATAATTGATTGAAATTTGTGAATTGGGAAATAAATTCAAAAGTTGTATCAATGGATAAAATAATACTTAATAAATTGCAATTTGATAGAATCAATGATAGGTAAGTAATTATAATATTTGTTAGTTGATAATTAAGTATGAATGTGAGTAAATTTGGCAATAGTGATAATTATTAATTGTTTACCCATTCATTTAATTTATTGAATTAGATCTAAATCAATTGCAACATTTGTTGTTAATAATAGCTTATAAGTGAAATTAAACGTTAATGGTAACAATTAGTATAAGTTAACCATTTATTTAGTATATTAAATTAAAACCGGTAATCAATTGCAATAAATCTAAATTAAAAGTTATGTTAGTATAAATTAAGGAAATAATTGGAAATAATGTCAATTCTATTTATAATATGACAATTGGTTGAATAATTGGAATTGGAAATAAATTTTAATAAATGTTACATTAATGTGAAATGTAATACAATGTTTAGGAGTTGTTAAATTTGGAGTATATTAAGGTAATAAAGGGAAAAACAAGGTAACTAAGTTTATAGAGTAGAAATGAACTTAATAAAAAGATTTGAATTGAAACAAATCAATCCATTGGAATCCAATTTATAATAAGTGTAATTATTGTAGCAATTGAAATTAAATATTATGCAATTGAAATAAAGATAAAATAGGAAGTCAATAATGTTATGTTTATAAGAGTTAATGCAATGACTGAAGGTGTGTATGTAATAAATAAATAGAAAGGTGAAATTATTCATAAGTAATAGAATATAAAACAAATAGTAACTAAGTTTGTAGATTAATAATAGACTTAATAAAGATTTGAATTGAATCAATCAATTTGAAATAACTTGATTTTTGCATAACTTCTTCATACGACGGAATTTGGACCTGAAACTTGTTCCATTGATTTTTAAATATTTTAAAACATATATTTTGATATATGTGTTGACCCAATTTCGTTTCGGAGTCAGAACGGGCTTTTCAGGCCATTTTATCGTTCAACGCGTAATCAATCTTGTCCATTCATCCTATTTCTGACCTACCTATAAATACCTCGTTATAAACCCTAGCCACTCCTTATTCTTATTTTCTGTGCGTACATCTCCTTCTTAGCTCCTCATTTCAATGGCTGACAAAACCTAATTCCCAAATTCCAAAACCTAATTTCAAAAAAAAATGCAAACCTGCAGCAACTTCGGGTCGCGCTTCGGGTTTCAGAGGCAAAATCCCTGGAGATACTTCGAGTCAAGAAGAAAATGACTCGGGTCTCTGGGTCGTTTTGGCAAAAACTCAGAGCAAGCACCGGGGATTTGAGGCGGCGGACCGAAGTTGAACCCGAAGTCGACCCAGGACCAGAATTTTCCAATCTTCAAATTTTCATAACTCTTTCATACGAGCTCGGATTCATGCACGGTTTGTTTTGCTGGGATCGTATCAAAATTCCGGACACTTTGATGTTGGTTTTGATGAATTTGAAGACTGTTAAAATTTTGGATTTAAATTGGATTTAAATTCAATTTAAATTCAAAGGTGAGTGTTTTAACCCACTCACAACTACTAAAATTTCTAATGTGTGTTAAATTAATTGGTGATGTGATTAAAAGTTTATTAATGACTGTTTGGCATATTTTTAATCATCATCTCGGTTAAATTGAATTTATTGGATTAAATAGTTATTTAATTTATTATTGCATTTAAATTGCCAGTTAAATTATTATTTGATTTATTATTGCATTTAAACTGCCAGTTAAATTGTTATATAATTTATTTTTGAATATAAACTGCCAGTAAATACCTGTTATTTATTTTCTGTTCTTTATTGATGTTATTGTTGAATTTGATGATGATTGTGATAAATGGTTGATGGTTGATATTGGATGAATGGATGTTGTATTTATATTGTTATAAACTGCAAGTTGTTATGCATTTTTATTTCATTCGGGATTGCGGTTTGAAATGATATATAACCGTATTTTTTTTATTTTAAATACGGATTGAAATGATTAATATCCGTATCACTTGACCATAAGATAGAAAATTTTATACAGACACCGCGGTCTATATATATATATAAATATTTTGAAATGATTTCTATGGTTTTGTAAAGAAATATATGGTTTTATGAGGTATTGATTTGGATATTTTATAAATGTTATTTTATATATAGTTAAATTCTTGGTTTTAAGCTATAAATAAAATTGTTTAAAGTATAAAATAAGTTTAATAATAAAGTTTGATTTTATTTAAAATATAATATGGATAAGTATTTACTTAAATTATATTTTAATATATAAATTTTATATTGATTTTTATAAGTCAAGGATGAGAAGATAGTTTTGAAATTGATTTGAGATTTTATTTAATTAAGAATTTTATTAAATAAGAATCCATTTGGAACTTATTGAAATTGAGATTTTAAAAGAATATGGTTTTATAACTTAATTCGGGTTTAAGGTGATTTAAGTGAATATATCAAATCTAAATAAATTGAGGAATATTCAGTATTGAAATTTGAAGTTTTATTTAAAGGATATTGGATTTATAAAGCAAATATTTCAAAACTAAATAATAGTAAAGTGAATTTGGTATATATGAATTATAAAGTTTAGTTTGAAATATTGAATATTTAAGCTTTGAAATATATTGAATTTGAAATGGTTATTTTGTAGATCAAATCTGTTTTGAAATCGAAATAATTTGGAATGGTCTATTTGAAAACCGAATTGAATTGAAATTTATGATTTGGGGATTTGGTTAAATTTAAAGGTTAGAAATTCGGGTTGTTTTGGAATTGATTTGTGAAATTTAAGAAGCTAGTTTATTTTATAAAATATTTTAATATTTAAACCATGTAAGGAGTGGAAGTTATGTTTCAATGTTATTAATTTTAAGGTATTACGTTTTGGAAGTGTTATAGTTTTAAATCTTTAGTTTCAAAATTTTATAACTTTGAAATACTATGATTTTAAAAAAATGATGTCGTATTGATTTGGTTGTAAAACAGAAATGATATCGTATTTATATGGTTTTGAAATGAATATTATATTTTGGTTTTGAAGTATAAACTATTTTAAATGACCACGGTGTTATAATAACGTTTGGTTGTTAAAGAGACCGGGATCGGATATGGACATACTCTCTGTCGATACCAAAAACCACTTTAACAACTGTGTACGCGGTGGAGTTTCCAGAATGAAGTAGGATGGTGGCGACGATCCTAAAGATATATGCGTGGACCCAACTCCCGTGAGTTGGCATAAGGTGGCTAAAACAGGAGCGATCTCGGGCCAATGAGGTAGCACCTCTTATCGGATGCACTTCTTCGATACTATTCTATTACTTTGTGATTTTTGGTGGCCACCCTTCGATTTGGGAGTGTTGTTCGAGGTGGAGCGGTAGTGGCTGGTATGCGTTTTCATCAGTCCATGTGCGTAATTGGTATATCTACCCTGGCATTGCCTTGTGTGCCGTGTCACCTACCATATCGAGCTTTACTACGAGTTTCTATTTGTGTCATACCTATGGAGTATCTTCTCGTATCCTCTCGGGGTATGCAGGTACTGTATATACTACTGGAACTATTATGTGTTAAGGGCTATATGGGTAACCCCTTAACGCTATTTAAAAGTATGTTTATTTTATTATTAGACATTATTATAATAGCGAATATTACTACATAGTAGATAGTTTAACGGATCCTTAGGGGATGTGAATCCCGAGCATCTCTTAAGTTACTGCACTCACTTAGACACTGGATAGGAGATGTCAAATCCCGTAAACATCTCTAACGCCGTTCCACTCATATATTTATCATTGATTTAACTTACATAAGATCTTTTAGTTCTGACTCGAGTGTTTTGTCTTTTCAATTCGCTCAAGTCAGCCTGAGCATTTCAGGATTTGAAGGCTCTAATTCTGGAGGACAAAGACGAAGATTTTATTACTACTATTTATTATATTCCACTACACCCTTGTATTCCGCTGCATTAATTATCATTCTCTGGTATGTGTGACTCTGATATGTATTGTATAAGTATAATCAAATGTTTGTAAAACAGCTTCATGAACTGTTATTTGATTATTATATTTTATCGTTCCGCTGCAAGATTCTATTTTGTTTCTTTTATTTCTCCACTTTTTCTTATTTACCCCATAACAATCCGCCCTTCTGTATACGTTAAGTTGACACGTGTGTCTGCTTAAGCGTACAAAAAGGTGGGATGTTACATCTGGTATCAGAGCTTTGGTTTAGCGATAAACCTTAGCTTTGTGGGGTCTGACTCTTTATCAATAGGGTAGTAATACCCTATGATGAGTCGCTAAGTGTATATATATGAGAGAGTGTATTTGTTAGTGTTATAAAAGGTTTTAATATTGTGTTAATTTGTTCTGTTTTGTATTTATAAATTCTGGTTGATGCATTGGATGTTATGACATCAATAGGGATTTCTGAACACTTAATAGGACAAACCGACATAATATTTGGTTTAAACTATAGGTGAATGAAATAATTTTGCCTATTGTATATTTTATATATATAATAAATTTTTTATAAATGATATATATTTGGTTGCTATATATTGGTTGTTAGGTAATGAAATTTATAAATAATATTTGAAATAAGATTGAAAATAAAATAAATCAAATTGGAAATTTTAGAACTTAAGTTCCGGGATTTTTGGAAAAATTTCTTTTGAATGATGATTGGAATACAATAATAATATTATTTAGAAGTATTTTCTGATATAAATATTTCAACATAATTTGAAAGAATTGTTTTAAAGAAAATTTTGGAAAGAGATAAGTTCTGTATTCCCCTCTCTGTCGCTGGAAAATAATTTCAATGATGAGTGCATGCATCATCGACATTCATTTTCGAGTTTCTAAGTAGAAAGACCACTATAGTAGTTTTACTACAGATTTATTTTGATAAACAAATATAAATTTTAAATTGTTTTAATATAATTAGATATATATGTTGCAAGTATATACATTTATCTATTATTTTAAAATAATTTGAAACAGAGCCCGGTATTTAATTCTTGTGTTTCCATTAATTAATAGTTTCAATTATTTTAGTGAAATGGAACATAACTAATTAATAATTGGAACCTTTAATAAAATAAGAGAGTTAATGCTGAGTTTTAAATGGAATTAAAAGAAATTTGGAATTTGTAACCTGTCAACCAAGGGATATTATGATTGAACATTAAGTTAATTTAAAAGAGATAAAAATAAACTTGTGTAACTTTCAATTTCATTCTTAAAGGCATAAATATAACTTACCAATTATAAAAGTTGAGATGTTAATAAGGAAGTGTAATGGAAAATTATACAAGTAAACCTAAAAGTAATGAAAGTATTCAATGCATTCTTTAATAGATAAGGATTTATTTGTTAAGAGTTGTTATGAACTTAAGTATAATTGAAAATGTTATTAATTAAATATAATAGAAATGTAAGTATTATAGGAAAATGATTATAAACTTAAGTAAATAAATTGATATGCTAAGAAATTTGAAGTGAACATAAATATCATAATTAAATAGATGTAAATAAATGAAATTAAGTAATAATGAATGAATAAATATAATGCAATAAAAAGAAGAAACTGACATGACACTAATAAATGAAAACGAATATTTGTAAGTAATAAATGAAAATAAATGAAATAAACGCTGAATCAATGAATAAAAGTAAATGTTTGTAAGAAGTAAATGTAAATTAAAAAGACAAATCACTATATAAATGAAAAAGAAATAAAACAATAAATGTTATGAGATGAAATTTATAATAATAAACTTAATTTATTGTTTGAAATAGTTGGCTGTCTTGGTTTATGAGTTGTTTGGGTAAAAGATACTTTAATTGCTTAGATGTATGAATAATCTATGGAATTTATCTAAGACTATTGAGTAAATGGAATACTTCATAGTTATTTGTCATTTTATGTGATATAAAGTGTCTTAACCCAAACAAACCAATTGTTTGTCTTGCTTGAATGGTTGATTTGTATATGATGTGTATGTTGTTTGTTACAAATGATGGTTGTTTATATTGATTAGTTGGTTAGTGGTTGAAACAACTTTAAATATTTCATTTTATATAATTATTAACTCTTTTTGGATTATATAAGTGAAA
This sequence comes from Allium fistulosum, assembly GCA_030737815.1. Taxonomy (NCBI): domain Eukaryota; kingdom Viridiplantae; phylum Streptophyta; class Magnoliopsida; order Asparagales; family Amaryllidaceae; genus Allium; species Allium fistulosum. Next base: position 403,178,208 of record CM060908.1, on the reverse strand, counting down.
TACAGGTTATGGAAGCAATTGCTACTACTTTTGGTTTCATAATTAAGCGTTGTTTGCCCGACAAATAGGTACGTTCTCGGATTACGGTTTTATAGCGTTATTATATTATTTTTCCCATGTTGGGATATATTATTTTGGAAAATATATGTTATATATTGTTATATTTGATATTATATTTTCTTCCGAGCCTCTCCGTACAAAGGAGACTCTGCCAAAATTTTCTGTAAATTGTGGACTTAGAAATTTTTTGAAAATGTTTTCCAAACTTTATTAGTTTGAGTATAAAAAGATTTAATGGTTATAAATTGGTATATTTTATTTAAATTAATTAATTTTGTAAATTTATTTGTTTATAAATTTAATATTTAGGTAAGATATATTGATTTCTTAATTCTTCTTTTCCCTTTTTTTCCTTTTCGAGGATGAAAGTTTTGAGTGGGGGAGAGTGTAAGGACCCGAAAATTTAGATAATTAAATTGGGTAATTTAATAAGATTTTTGGAAATTAAATTTATAAAGAGATAAAACTTTATAATTTATAATGAAGTGAAAGTTAGAAATGAATGTAGCATTGGTAATTAAAATTAATTATTGACAATTGAAGTGAAATCCCAATAATGAAATAGTGTAAATTGTTGTACATGGTCATAAAATAGAAAATAAGTAAATAAGAGTAAGAGTATAGAATCAACCAATGGAATAATATATTGATTAATAGTAACTGAATGTGAATTTATGTAATAAGGTTTATGCAAGTTGAATAATAACTAATTTAGTGCAGTACCTATTAATTGAAACAATTGTAAGGTTATAATTGATTGAAATTTGTGAATTGGGAAATAAATTCAAAAGTTGTATTAATGGATGAAATAATACTTAATAAATTGCAATTTGATAGAATCAATGATAGGTAAGTAATTATAATATTTGTTAGTTGATAATTAAGTATGAATGTGAGTAAATTTGGCAATAGTGATAATTATTAATTGTTTACCCATTCATTTAATTTATTGAATTAGATCTAAATCAATTGCAACATTTGTTGTTAATAATAGCTTATAAGTGAAATTAAACATTAATGGTAACAATTAGTATAAGTTAACCATTTATTTAGTATATTAAATTAAAACCGGTAATCAATTGTAATAAATCTAAATTAAAAGTTATGTTAGTATAAATTAAGGAAATAATTAGAAATAATGTCAATTCTATTTATAATATGACAATTGGTTGAATAATTGGAATTGGAAATAAATTTTAATAAATGTTACATTAATGTGAAATGTAATACAATGTTTAGGAGTTGTTAAATTTGGAGTATATTAAGGTAATGAAGGGAAAAACAAGGTAACTAAGTTTATAGAGTATAAATGAACTTAATAAAAAGATTTGAATTGAAACAAATCAATCCATTGGAATCCAATTTATAATAAGTGTAATTATTGTAGCAATTGAAATTAAATATTATGCAATTGAAATAAAGATAAAATAGGAAGTCAATAATGTTATGTTTATAAGAATTAATGCAATGACTCAAGGTGTGTATGTAATAAATAAATAGAAAGGTGAAATTATTCATAAGTAATAGAATATAAAACAAATAGTAACTAAGTTTGTAGATTAATAATAGACTTAATAAAGATTTGAATTGAATCAATCAATTTGAAATAACTTGATTTTTGCATAACTTCTTCATACGATGGAATTTGGACCTGAAACATGTTCCATTGATTTTTAAATATTTTAAAACATCTATTTTGATATATGGGTTGACCCAATTTCGTTCCGGAGTCAGAACAGGCTTTTCAGGCCATTTTATCGTTCAACGCGTAATCAATCTTGTCCATTCATCCTATTTCTAACCTACCTATAAATACCTTGTTATAAACCCTAGCCACTCCTTATTCTTATTTTTTTGTGCGTACATCTCCTTCTTAGCTCCTCATTCCAATGGCTGACAAAACCTAATTCCCAAATTCCAAAACCTAATTTCAAAAAAAAAATGCAAACCTGCAGCAACTTCGGGTCGCACTTCGGGTTTCAAAGGCAAAAACCCTGGAGATACTTCGAGTCAGGAAGAAAATGACTCGGGTCTCCGGGTCGTTTTGGCAAAAACTCAGAGCAAGCACCGGGGATTTGAGGCGGCGGACCGAAGTTGAACCCGAAGTCGACCCAGGACCATAATTTTCCAATCTTCAAATTTTCATAACTTTTTCATACGAGCTTGGATTCATGCACGGTTTGTTTTGCTGGGATCGTATCGAAATTCTGGACACTTTGACGATGGTTTGGATGAATTTGAAGACTGTTCAAATTTTGGATTTAAATTGGATTTAAATTCAATTTAAATTCAAAGGTGAGTGTTTTAACCCACTCACAACTACTAAAATTTCTAGTGTGTTAAATTAATTGTTGATGTGATTAAAAGTTTATTAATGACTATTTGGCATATTTTTAATCATCATCTCGGTTAAATTGAATTTATTGGATTAAATTGTTATTTAATTTATTATTGCATTTAAACTTCCAGTTAAATTATTATTTGATTTATTATAGCATTTAAACTGCCAGTTAAATTGTTATATAATTTATTTTTGAATATAAACTGCCAGTAAATACCTGTTATTTATTTTCTATTCTGTATTGATGTTATTGTTGAATTGGATGATGATTGTGATAAATGGTTGATGGTTGATATTGGATGAATGGTTGTTGTATTTATATTGTTATAAACTGCAAGTTGTTATGCATTTTTATTTCATTCGGGATTGTGGTTTGAAATGATATATAATCGTATTTTTTTTATTTTAAATTACGGATTGAAATGATAAATATCTGTATCACTTGACCATAGGATAGAAAATTTTATACAGACATCGCGGTCTATATATATATATAAATATTTTGAAATGATTTCTATGGTTTTGTAAAGAAATATATGGTTTTATGAGATATTGATTTGGATATTTTATAAATGTTATTTTATATATAGTTAAATTCTTGGTTTTAAGCTATAAGTAAAATTGTTTAAAGTATAAAATAAGTTTAATAATAAAGTTTGATTTTATTTAAAATATAATATGGATAAGTATTTACTTAAATTATATTTTGATATATAGAGTTTATATTGATTTTTATAAGTCAAGGATGAGAAGATAGTTTTGAAATTGATTTGAGATTTTATTTAATTAAGAATTTTGTTAAATAAGAATCCATTTGGAACTTATTGAAATTGAGATTTTAAAAGAATATGGTTTTATAACTTAATTCGGGTTTAAGGTGATTTAAGTGGATATATCAAATCTAAATAAATTGAGGAATATTCAGTATTGAAATTTGAAGTTTTATTTAAAGGATATTGGATTTATAAAGCAAATATTTCAAAACTAAATAATAGTAAAGTTAATTTGGTATATATGAATTATAAAGTTTAGTTTGAAATATTGAATATTTAAGCTTTGAAATATATTGAATTTGAAATGGTTATTTTGTAGATCAAATCTATTTTGAAATCGATATAATTTGGAATGGTCTATTTGAAAACCGAATTGAATTGAAATTTATGATTTGGGGATTTGGTTAAATTTAAAGGTTAGAAATTCGGGTTGTTTTGGAATTGATTTGTGAAATTTAAGAAGCTAGTTTATTTTATAAAATATTTTAATATTTAAACCATGTAAGGGGTGGAAGTTATGTTTCAAAGTTATTAATTTTAAGGTATTAAGTTTTGGAAGTGTTATAGTTTTAAATCTTTAGTTTCGAAATTTTATAACTTTGAAATACTATGATTTTAAAAAAATGATGTCGTATTGATTTGGTTGTAAAACGGAAATGATATCGTATTTATATGGTTTTGAAATGAATATTATATTTTGGTTTTGAAGTATAAACTATTTTAAATGACCGCGGTGTTGTAATAACGTTTGGTTGTTAAAGAGACCGGGATCGGATATGGACATACTCTCTGTCGATACCGAAAACCACTTTAACAACCGTGTACGCGATGGAGTTTCCAAAATGAAGTAGGATGGTGGCGACGATCCTAAAGGTATATGCGTGGACCCAACTCCCGTGAGTTGGCATAAGGTGGCTAAAACAGGAGCAATCTCGGGCCAATGAGGTAGCACCTCTTATCGGACGCACTTCTTCGATACTATTCTATTACTTTGTGATTTTTGGTGGCCACCCTTTGATTTGGGAGTGTTGTTCGAGGTGGAGCGGTAGTGGCTGCTATGCGTTTCCATCAGTCCGTGTGCGTAATTGGTATATCTACCCTGGCATTGGCTTATGTGCCGTGTCACCTACCATATCGAGCTTTACTATGAGTTTCTATTTGTGTCGTACCTATGGAGTATCTTCTCGTAGCCTCTCGGGGTATGCAGGTACTGTATAGACTACTGGCACTATTATGTGTTAAGGGCTATATGGGTAACCCCTTAACGCTATTTAAAAGTATGTTTATTTTATTATTAGACATTATTATAATAGCGAATATTACTACATAGTAGATAGTTTAACGGATCCTTAGGGGATGTGAATCCCGAGCATCTCTTAAGTTACTGCACTCACTTAGACACTGGATAGGAGATGTCAAATCCCGTAAACATCTCTAACGCCATTCCACTCATATATTTATCATTGATTTAACTTACATAAGATCTTTTAGTTCTGACTCGAGTGTTTTGTCTTTTCAATCCGCTCGGATCAGCCTGAGCATTTCAGGATTTGAAGGCTCTAATTCTGGAGGACGAAGATTTTATTACTACTATTTATTATATTCCACTACACCCTTGTATTCCGCTGCATTAATTATCATTCTCTGGTATGTGTGACTCTGATATATATTGTATAAGTATAATCAAATGTTTGTAAAATAGCTTGATGAACTGTTATTTGATTATTATATTTTATCGTTCCGCTGCAAGATTCTATTTTGTTTCTTTTATTTCTCCACTTTTTCTTATTTACCCCATAACAATCCGCCCTTCTGTATACGTTAAGTTGACACGTATGTCTGCTTTAGCGTACAAAAAGGTGGGATGTTACATCTGGTATCAGAGCTTTGGTTTAGCGATAAACCTTAGCTTTGTGGGGTCTGACTCTTTATCAATAGGGTAGTAATACCCTATGATGAGTCGATGAGTGGGTATATATGAGAGAGCGTATTTGTTAGTATTATAAAAAGGTTTTAATATTGTGTTAATTTGTTCCGTTTTGTATTTATAAATTCTGGTTGATGCATGGGACGCTATGACATCAATAGGGATTCTAAACACTTAATAGGACAGACCGACATAATATTTGGTTTAAAATATCGGTGAATGAAATAATTTTGCCTATTGTATATTTTATATATTAAATAATTTTTTTATAAATGATATATATATATATATATTTGGTTGCTATATATTGGTTGTTAGGTAATGAAATTTATAAATAATAGTTGAAATAAGATTGAAAATAAAATAAATCAAATTGGAAATTTTAGAACTTAAGTTCCGGGATTTTTGGAAAAATTTCTTTTGAATGATGATTGGAATACAATAATAATATTATTTAGAAGTATTTTTTGATATAAATATTTCTACATAATTTGAAAGAATTGTTTTAAAGAAAATTTTGGAAAGAGATAAGTTCTGTACTCCCCTCTCTGTCGCTGGAAAATAATTTCGGTGATGAGTGCACGCATCATCGACATTCATTTTCGAGTTTCGAAGTGGGAAGACCACTGTAGTAGTTTTACTATAGATTTATTTTGATAAACAAATATAAATTTTAAATTGTTTTAATATAATTAGATATATATGTTGCAAGTATATACATTTATCTATTATTTTAAAATAATTTGAAACAGAACCCGGTATTTAATTCTTGTGTTTCCATTAATTAATAGTTTTAATTATTTTAGTGAAATGGAACATAACTAATTAATAATTGGAACCTTTATTTTGTTGTTTTGACCCACTCCTCGTTACAACACACGGGTTAGAGGAGACAATGCTGATTTTAGGGACGAAGGTGAAGATGAAGAATTGTGGCAGTTATCTATTTATGCTTTTTAAATATTTCTAATGTACCCAGTTTAGAAAATTATGTTATTTTTGAAATATTATACTGTAGATATTTTATGTAGACATGTTGTGTGATTTGGGAATAACATGTATATTTTTGAAATGGTTTTCTTTTATGAAATGGGTACTTGTTTATGATATTATATTCTATCCATTCCGCTATGAGGTTCTGAAAGTATATATAGATAGCTCTATATACTGTGTATTATTTAAAATTCATCAACTTAACAACTCTTTTTGAGATGGGCCTAAGGTTTGATGGGCTTTTGTTTGGTCGAATTTGGTTCCGTTTTGGGGTGGCTTGTCACATTTGGTATCAGAGATTAGGTTACCCGATCAACTGGGATAGGTATACGTATGAGTGGCATAATTGTTATTTTTGGAAGTATTTTCAAAAACCATACTATATATATAAGGGAATTAGTTTAAAGGACAAAAATTTATGTTTTTAGCCTCAAGGACACAACCTTCATATTTTAGCCACAAGGACAAACATTCTCCCAAAATTAGTCGTAAGGACAAACCGCTAAAATTACCAACCTCCACTCCTCGCATCACCACCCACCACCATCACCTGCACCACCAACCTCGTCGCTGCTCCCAACACCACCACAATCGCCAAAATTTGAAATTTTAGTAGCAGGTTCGACACTGCTACTATGTAGTATCGGTTTCCTTTTATTAAATAAAATGATACTAGTTAGTATAATTAATGTCATTATAACCTAAAATATACATATACTTCTACTTTTCCAATTTACTTTTACTCCTTCATAATCACCATCAATACATATCCCACAAATGCATAAAGAAAAGATGCAACATTAATTTAAAAAAAACAGAAAAACTTATATTGCACATTATCATTTATATATCTATTTGCAAAAAAATGCTATTATCAAATGTGTACAAAACTGCTACTATCAAATGTATATCTACTATCAAAAAACTGCTACTATGAAATGTGTATAAAACTGCTACTATCAAAATGTGTATAAAACTGCTACTATCAAAATGTGTATACAGTATCATTTATTGCTACTATCAAAAAACATAAAATGTGTACAAAACTACTATTATAATTCATAAATACTATTAAAGGTGTATAAACTACTATAACAATTCATAAATACTATTAAATGTGTATAAACTGCTACTACAATTCAAAAGAAACTAAAATTCATAAACTGATACTACAAACATAATAAATGCACACATCATCTATAAAATGGTACATTTGTTCAAAACATGCTACTAAAATTCATAAACTACTACTATAATTATACTATAATTCATAAAACTGTTACTATAACTCAGAAATACTATTAAATGTGTATAAACTGTTAATACAATTAAAAAAACAACTACAATTCAGAAACTGCTACTACAAGCATAATAAGTATTAAAAAATAAAATAAAATGATACTACAATTGTAATTTTTATTACAAGTAAAATACAGCAAAAAACATTGAACAAAACTTATACTATATAGTATCATTTTATTCTTATTTAATTCAATTAAAAATATTATTACAACTCATAAATTGCTACTGCAGAATAGCATTGTAGTCTTAGATTGCATACTCTACCTACAAAATGATATTATAAATCATAAAAAATTCTACTACAAATAAAAAATGTTAAATACTTCAAAATTGCTACTGCAATTCACAAAACTAATACTACATAGTAGCACTGTCCTTGAACCTAAAAAATTGTCCTCCTTCTATATTATATTGAAAAGTTTGTCCTTCTAACTAAAAAATTGAGAGCACGTCCTTGAAGCTAAAAAATTGAAGAATTTTGTCCTTCATTATATTTTCTTGTATATATACATATATACACTTAATTCGAATTTACTCTATACTTTCCGACTATAGAAGTAGTTGCAACCATAATCCGAAAGGATGGACAAGATGACTATGGGTTGGAAAAAGATAAATGGAGTAAGGAATGTGCGACGAAGGTCGTATCGTAGAAATATAGATGGAAATGATTGTAACTCTAAAATTAATAAGGCAATAAGTGTGCAACAAATAGGGAGTTACAATAATTTAATAATGATATAAATGGAATGATTAAAGAGATTATTAGGGTAATTATGGAAGATAGTAGGAAAGATTGGAATAAATGATTAAATGTCTTTAGAAATTGTCCGGTTAGAATAATAATCATTTATTATGGACAATTGACATTTATAGGAACAACAAATAAGCATGCTAAGTAGTAATTAAAAAACTACAACATAGTATAGCAGTAAACATTTGGAGGTAAGAGAAAATAGAAGAAGAAAATTCAATAAAGTGGACAGTTAAGGTCAATTTCTAAAAATCCAACCCCGTGTGAAAGAATTTGATTAAAATGACTTTTGGAAACTTTCTTGGAATGTTTTGAAAAGTTTACCAAAGGATTTATCGAGGAGTTGTTGTTTCGAAAGGAAAAAAATGGAAGTTTGGAAATTAGAAACTCTTAGTTTAAAAAATATTGTTGGGTTAAAAAGTTTTTAGTTTAAAGATTTTACGATAAAGGGAATTTTCTTTTTGAAATAAATGTAAAATATAGCGTAGGTTGGACTTGATGATTTTTCCTATTTCATAAAGTTGGAAGTTCTTTAAAATTCTTCTTTTTAAAATAGAAATGGAACTTGATTAAAATGATATAAAAGTAATTTAAGTAGAAGAAATATAAACAGAGGCAATATTAGGATATTTGGATAAGAATAGTGTCAGAAACTTATAAAATAGGATTAGTAATCTAGTTAGAGATAAAATAGAAGAGGAGTGATGAGAACGGGATAAGAAAATGATGGGATAAGAGTTTACCTTGTCTACTCCACTTTTCATTATTTAATGTTATAGAAGATGTTTTTGAAAGCTTTGAATTAAAAAGACTAACTTTTAAAGGAATAAATCTTTGATGTGGAAAATTTTTGAAAAAGGAAAATTATTTTACTTCCTTTTGAGATTAAGCAATCCTTTTTGAAATTTTGATTGTTCGGTTTAATAATTGAGTTTTTGAATGTTTTGGGTTAAGGACCCTAAATAAGTAAGTCTTTGAGGTAAAAATATCTGAGAAGGGAAATTATTTTTCTAAGCAATTTTAGAACCTTCGAATTTGGGGTTAAGAATGAAGCGGTAAATGTTTTGAAATTTTTGAAAAGTTTGGTTTTGGAAATTTTTATTCAAATGTTTAATAAAAATGTAATAGATATATGGAATAAAATAAAATAAGAATTCAATTCCCTAAAATATTTTTTAAAAGTTGGAAATTCTTTTGAAAAGTATGCTTAAAATTTTTCTTTCGAGATGTGGAAATTCTTTGTAAGTTTGAATTTTAAATGTCGCATACTAGCATAATATGGATTTCTAAGTTTATATTTTATGGAGTAGATAGGGATCACTATCTAGGTAAGAAAGGTTAAAGATTTAAGGATATGAATAAGAATGGTATATACAACCTGATTTGGAAATTTGAAATCAGTCCCGAGCATTTACTTGTAGAATGTTAATGTTGTAAAGGTATTCCAGATCTATAATTAGGTTGTAAGTTAGGTTGCCTTGGAATGTGATTTTCTATATTTTCATTTATTGGGAGCAGGTTCCATGTAATTTTCATAAATTATCTAATCCCAAAATATCTATAAATATGTGTCGTCTGAATTGACAAGGAATATACCGAAAATGAAACGAGATGTGTAAGATATGGATATGCTTTTTCGTTGTTTACACTGTCTATTTCAATAAAATAAAGAGATATAATTCCCTGTAATTTCAAATAAAGCAAGAAAATATCACTTATGGTTAATTTATGGAAAATTTCAACAGTAATCCTTCTGGGAGGGCAGTTCTGGTAAAATAAAATATGGAAAGGAATGTTATAGTTTAGAAATTAATAATTAGAAATAAGAAATATATATATAGCATAATGTATAACAATATTCGTATTAATTATAAATAGCATAGTAATTATAGGACTAGGATTTAAGGAAATTAATTATAGATTTAATAAGCAATAAATTTATAATTAATAGAGGATAAAAAGTAAATTAGATAAGGGAGTGATTAAGAAAGCTAATATGGTATTTATGGAGGAATTGAATACTCATAATAAGAAAATCATGAAACCAATAATAGATTGAAATGGATTTAATAAGAATTGATTAGAGATTGTCAATTTTGACATTAATGACCAGTTATTATGGGTAATATACATTTATTAGAACTAAGAAGGAAAATTAAGGAAGGTGTGTAATGGTGGAATGACATTCTAGGAATGTCCATCTTGAACTAGTAAGGAGCATTAGGACCCAAACATGATTAAGGGAAGCTTCCAGTAAAGTTTTCTTTTAGAGTTTTGGGGTTAAATTGCTAGTTTTCTCCTTTTGGAAATTAAAGTGTTCGATATGGTATAAAACATGTTCCTATTTTACCACTATATTGATTTTCTAGAGGAACGTCGTAAATAAGGAAATTTCTTAAAGGCACTTAACTAGAGATAAACCAAGGGTAAGACCGGAAGTTAGTAAGGAAATTAGATTAGAATGCCTCAAACCCAAAGGTTGTAGAGCGTCACCATTTACCACGAATAAGTTGAGATGTATAGGCTTATGAAGAGAATTTTCTAATTGGGCAAGGATGAAGAGAGAGTCACTAAATTTGTCTCCAAATATTTGGCAAGCCAAAGGATTAAAGCTATGCAAAGCAGGCCCAAAGGATTGTCGTTATCTTTGGAGGTTTCGAGTTGGAATTAAGAGTATAAATCGACGGACTTTATGGATAGGTTGTCTAGGAGTCAAAATGAAATGATGCTATTTAGGTTGACTCAATTTATTCCCATTAGGGGTAGTCGGATTGCAACATTTCTAGCACAGATTTATGTCAAGAAAGTTGTGTGACTACATGGAGTTCAAGTTAGCATTCTTGTGATAAAGACTTTTGTTCACTAGTGAATTCTGTAGGGATTTGCAATCCTATTTGGAAATGACTTTGAATTTAAAAGATTTGCTGATAGTTTTCATCATGAATTTTGGAAGACCTTGGGAAAGGTTGAAGTGTATAGACGGAAAATGAAGACTGCACAGTACCGTTATGAGTCCTATGCTGGCAGGCAAAGAAAGGGATTGGAATTTTTAGTTAGGGATATGGTATTCTTTAAAGTTTCTCCTCTTAGAAAAGATATGAGGATTGGTACATCTGGGAAGTTGGCGCCAAGGTTTGTTGGGACTTTTTTGATTTTAGAGAGGGTGGGGGAAACTTACTTATTTGATGGAGCTTTCGGACTAGTTAGCGGAAGTCCATGACATCTTTCATGTTCCATACTTGAGGAGATGTCCGCATGACATTGCCTCTGTACTAGAGCCTGATCAGTTAAATGATGTTGAAACAGAGCCCATCGCCCTCCGTGTCACCACACGCACTGTAGAGCACGGTATTAAGAGGCTTCGTAACGAAGAAAATTGGGTTGGTTCGGGAAGATCGGGAGATAACCCAGCGAAAAACATACGGGAAACCAAAAAAATGAATGTTTCTCATCCCGAGCTTTCCTCTGGTAAATTTTTCTCTGCAAAAATATAGGTATTTGGTTGCATCGTGGTTGCTAGATTGGATGGTAGGAGATGGTTGTGTAGATTATTGTAAATAAATTGATTGGATAACATGGTTATTGAGTGCACGTTACACTATCTTCACTTAATGATTTTAGGGGGGGTGGAGAATATAACACCCCGTAAAATTTAATAATAAATTTAATAATTAAAATAAGGTTAGAAAAATGGAAATTATGTAAATGTCAGAATTCGATCACGGAAGTTGCACCATTGCGTCCGTGGCTATTTTTCGATCAATTTCCATATATAATATGTTGAAATCGGAGTTCAAACAGAGAAGTTATGGACGTTTGAAGTTTTCAAATTTAAAATAATTCAAACAAGTTTAAATTGGAAAATTTAAACATTTGAATTTGAATATCAAAAAGTTGAGGGATACTTAATATTAAATAATACATTAAAGTAACATGTAACGTAGGAATTAAATTAAGCAATAATTAAGTAATAAATAAAATAAAGAGGAAAGAAATAAATTCATGCTCAAAAGGAAAGGACCGGTCGACCGCTTAGGAACAGGCTTGTAGCTGAGCGGTCGACCGGTGGAGTACCAGGGACTAGGGTTTTGTTATTTTAACGATCTAGATTTTAATACTTAAATCCGATGGTTCTGGTTCCTTCTCACCTTTATAAATAGACCCCCAGACTCCCCACTTTTCCTTCATAAAATTCTGTAGCAACGGCGAAGCTCTGTTAAATTCTTTCTCCTTAGGGCTTCAAAAACAGTAAACTTTCTGGTAAGTAATTCTAATTCCTAATCTCTACTTTAAATTAAATTCCCAATCTTTCTCCTCTCTATCTTTTGATTTCTGAAACCTATAGATATATATATATATATAACACAATCTATTTGTTGTATATTAAAAAAGGGGAAGATCTAATAGAGAATTAGGAGTGGTATAAATCATATCTTATCTTCTTCTTCTTCTTTAGATTCCAGAATCAGTTAGCATTTGCAGGTAAGAGGTTTAGATGTTTAATTCTTTTAGTTTCTGATTCTACTCCTCTCTAGTTTTTGATTCTAGATCTAATTTGTATATACATTTCAATTTGTTATATATTCCAAAAAGGGAGATCTGAAAGGAAATTAGGCGTTGTGGAATCAAATCTAATTAGCAAGAAAACAATACTCCATGAGTGGAAACATCATTTTTTTTCATATTTTTGTAATTGAATAGTATTTATTTGGATTTGATGTATGCCTTGGGAAATTTTGGTAAAGGAAAACAAAACATCTAAAACCCACATAATTTCCCTAAATAAATGTCAATCTTTGAATATTTTGGAATTTCAATTGTTTTTATTAATATAGTGGAATCGGATCTATGTTGAGATTTAAGCAATTTATAATCTATCCCACTTCATCTCTTTTGATTTCTCTTATAGTGTTAAATAAGTAAAGTTAGAGATGGTGTGCAAAGTGTGATTTTTGATTATTTGTAGTTTGTACCACTTTTGTTGTAAATTAAAATAAGTATGAACCCTTTTTCAGTCCAAGGTGGTAATTGCAAAAGCTGGATAGGATATAAAATGTTTAAATTGTAAAGTTTGTTCCTTGAATAGAGGATTTAATTCTATTATATTAATATGAGATAAGTGTGATATTATTCCTTTTTGTTTAAAAGTCAAGTTGTTGGCTAAGGATATTAGCTATTCTTTTGTTTGGAGCTTTGGGACTTGTATAAGTTTGACACTTAAATTAATAAGCATTTTCTTTGCATGTGACTTGAAATATTTTATTCAAATCTCGTGCATATACGTATATATATATAATATTAACGTACTAATTATTAAAGTTAATAATAACGTAATAATTATAGCGTATTGATTAGAATTAATAGGGTAGTAAATAATATTAATTTCGTAGAAAGGTAGTTAATGTTAATTATGGGAATTAATCCATAATTAAAGGCGTGATAAGGGGTTACCTTATATGGCCTTATTTATTAATTTTGTATGATAGTGTATATATACAATTAGTATATATATGAAGTATGACTAAGTTATAGTGAGGTCAGTCTAAAGTTACACATAAGCCTACCCAGTTAAATCTGGCTACCAGTAATGTAACTTCCAAGACTGATGCGGGACATCACCTATAATAAATAACCTCAGTGGATGCGAGGTTAGTCCCAATTCTGTAGGGTAAGTCTGTCCAGTCAATCTGGCTACCAGTACCTATGAATAATCAGACTAATGTGAGATGTCATGGTTTGGGTTATAGGTCATAATTACGCTACTGATATGATAGGAGGAATCCTTAACAGGGGTCCACTTCGGGTTGGAGGTATTAAGTGACTATGGTAGGGTTCGTCTCTTTCTTAGGAGGTATTAAGTGACCTAATGTGATTTCTTATGATATCATTTAGGGAGAACTATGTAGGGATCTGCCTTAGGATTAGGTCTTAAAGGCGGGAATGCCTATTTTATTGGTCCTAAATGATCAGAGTCTGCCTAATTCCTAATAAAAAGGTATTAAGTGTTTCGAGATTCTCTCTCTCTCGCATCATTAATGATGGTTGCGTTAGAATTTGAAAATGGGTTAGGTATTAAATGGTGGGGTCTGCCTAATTCCTAATCAAAGGTATTTATTGGTTTGGGTGCTTTCTCTTGCATCATTGATGTTTAGTAGCATTGGAGTTTTAGCATTGGTACGTAAGACATATTTCTTATCAAAAAATATTGCACAAGTACAATTATGATAAAGCTTGAGATTTTCATTTCATAAGACATTTGCTGTTCTGATCCACTCCTCATTACAACACAGAGGTTAGAGGAGATAATGCTGATTTTAGGGACGAAGATGGAGATGAAGACTTATGGCAGTTATCTATCTACTTATTCTTTTTAAATATTTCTGATGTACCCAGTTCAGAAAATTATGTTATTTTTGGAATATTGTACTGTAGAGATTTTATGTAGACATGCTGTGAGATTTGGTAGTAATATGTATATTTTTGAAATGGTTTTCTTTCATGAAATGGGTACTTGTTTTTTATATTATATTTTATTCATTCCGCTCTGAGATTCTAAAAGTATAGATAGGTAGCTCTATGTACTATGTATTGTTTAAAATTTATCTACTTAACAACTTGCCTTGAGATGGGCCTAAGGTTTGATGGGTGTTTGTTTGGTCAAAATTTGGTCCGTTTCGGGGTAGGTTGTTATAGAGAGGGTTTTTGGATTGATGGGTCTTGGAGATGATATTAGGAGACAAATTGCTAGTTGCCATTTATAGGAAGAGGCCCTGATTTGGTAGGATGTAGTAGTCGCAAAGACTGACAAGAGAGAGATGATATGAGGAAAGTTCAGGAGACATTTTTAGATGAAGTTTCTTTCCCAGGCCAAGGAGGGAGTACATTTAGAGAAGTTCATACATTGCAACAAGGAGAGATGTCGATGAAGGAGTATGTAAATCAGTTCAATGAGTTGGTAAAGTTTGGAATGGAGCTGATAAATACCCCTCACAAGAAGACTTTAAAGTTTGCTAAAGGGCTGAATCAACATCTTCAAGATTTGACCCTTAGTCATATTCCCATGGGCATGACTTTTGAGGGTTTGGTAGATATGGCCTTACTGAATTTCGTTTCCATGGAGGAAGTGAAGAGTGAGCCTAAGAAGTCAGGAGGAAAGATATCCCAATAGAATCGATGCTAGGGCAGAATATGACCCAAAGGGAAGATTGAGAAGCATGAAATGCAATGTAGGAGATGTGGTAAGAAAGGGCATTTTGTTGAGGAGTACAAGACGGATAACTCAACGATCAAGTGTTAAAACTGCAATCAATTCAGGTAATGGAGGTGGGAGTGTCTAGCACCATAGAAGACCTCTACCCAGGTGTTTTCAGCTTACACACTGGATGCTGCTCTTGGCTCGAGTGTGCCTCTAGTAGCAAACAAGAGGAAGAAGGTCGTAATTGAATGTGTGGTAACTTTATTCAGTTACCTGTTTGTACCTTATTTGACACAAGGGTATCACACTCTTTTATCTCAAGTAGACTTATAAGTGAGTTGCACTTTGACACTAGCATTGTTATGAATCTTATAGTTGTATCAAACCCTATTGGAGGATCAACTTATTTATATAAGATATGTAGGGGTTTGAAATAGTTTATTTTGGGGGTCAAGTTTGATTGCGATGCTTTTTTCTTAGAATTTTCTAGGTTTGGTTTGATTCTAGGCATGGACTGGATGGCGATGTGTGGGGTGATCCTAGATTCTGATTGGAAGCTAGTTAGGTTGGGTATTTGTATTGGAAGCAGTCTAGACGTTTATTGTGATCCCAGAGGTTCAGTTATATTGAGTTACCTATATTCATTAGACCTATAAGATGACGAGTTAGATTCAATGCTTGTAGTTAGAGACTATCCAAATATCTTTTTGAGATTATCGGTCTTCCACCTTAGAGAGAGATCAAGTTCCAGATTTATCTTGTGGTGAACACCAGAGTTGTTGCCTTACCTTCGAGGCATACATCTTCTAAGGAGACAAGCGAACTGAATAAGCAAGTGAATGAGCTATCGGAGAACGGCTTCATTAGGAGGAGTATTTCAGAGTGGGGAGCACTAGTTGTCTTTTCCACTAAGTCTAATGGTTGCCTGAGGCTTTGTGTCAATTATCATGAGCTGAATAAATTAAAAAAGAAGAATCGTTACACATTGCCTTGCATAGACGATCTCTTTGATCAGTTGGTTGGAGCGAAGGTGTTCTCTCAGCTTAACTTGACTAGCAAGTTCCATTATTTGTGCATGGCTGAGGATAGTATTTAGAAGATTGTTTTCATACACCCGACAGACTGCACCAGTGGTTAGTCATGTCCTTTGGACTAACCAATACACCCGCCTACTTTGTTGATCTAATGAACCGAGTTTTTAGTGGGTTTCTTAATAAGTTCATGGTGGTATTTGTGGATGGCATATTAGTCTATTCAAAAAGAGAGGAGTAGCATAGGTTGTATTAAGAAGTGCTCACTCCATGGGCATAAGTTAAAGGTCAATTTTCTAAATGCCACTTTTGGTGCAAGGAGGTACACTTTTTAGGACATGTTGTCTCTATGCATGGACTGGCGATTGATCTTAATAAAGTTGTTGTAGTGTAGGATTGGCAGGTGCCAAAGAATGCCACAGAAGTGAGGAGTTTCCTTGGTCTGGCATGCTACTATAGGAAGTTCATTAAGGACTTCATTAAGATCTCTAATCCTCTAACCCGCCTTACCAAGAAGAATTTAGTTTTCTTGTGGGACTTGAAATGTGAGGATGCTTTTATCAAGCCGAAGGAGGCATTAAGTAGTGCATATGTTTTAGTATTACCCGATGGTACGAAGGCTTATGCAGTGTAACACTGATGCTTGTGGTATATGATTGGACGCGGTTTTGATGTAGGAAGGGAGAGTGGTGAGCTATGATAGTCGATAACTGAAGGTCCATAAGAAAAACTATCGTATCCATGATCTTGAGTTAGCGGCCATTGTCTTTTACTTAAGTCATGGAGATACTACCTATTAGGAGAGCAGTTTGAGCTGTATAGGGATCAAAAGTCTCTGAAGTATTTATTATTCCGGAAGGTTGAATTTAAGGCAGCAGAGGTGGATGGAGTTTTTAGCATCGTATGACTTCGATATCTCCTATACTCCAAGCAAGGGCAATATTGTAGCCGATTCCTTGAGTAGGAAGCATGCGATGTTGACTCCTATGTTCTTAGAATGGAAGCACTTGGAGTTTATTTCTACATTTGATTTTCAACCATCATTAGACATCACTCCGGGATAATTAGCAGCTTTGGATGTGCAGCATACACTTATGGACCACATTGGGTCAAGTCAAAAGCAAGACAAGGAGCTATTGGATACTTTCAAGAGGCTTAGTAGAGAAAAGCAATTGAGTCATTTGACGCGTTATACCATTGACTTGAAGGGGTGGTTACGGAGAGATGGTAGATTATATGTTCCTCTCATTAGTTATTTTATTAACATGGTACTAGCCAAGTCTCATCGTTCTAGGATGACCATTCATCCCAATGGGGACAAAATGTACCTTGACATGAAGAGTCTTTTATTGGCCTGTTATAAAAAGGCATATGGCAGAGTATGTCCCCAGATGTATGACTTGCCAAAGGGTAAAGACAGAGTAGAAGAAGCTGGAGAGTATTTCTATGGATTTCATCGATGGATAAACTAGGAGTAGGATAGAGAATGAGAGTATTTGGGTCATATTCGACCGACTGACCAAATGCGCTCATTTCATTTCAGTTAGGAGTATGAGGATAGCTGCGTATTTGGTGACATTATACACGAGGGAGATAGTTAGATTACATGGAGTTCTTTCTAGCATCATGAGCGACCGAGATCCACTTTTCATTAGTGAGTTTTGGAGGAGTCTTAAGGAGGCGTTAGGTACCAAGTTGAGTTTGAGTACTACATATCATCCGTAGATGCACAGACAAATGAAGAGGATGAACCGGGTGTTGGAGGACTTACTTTGGATGTGTATCTTAGATTTCAGAGGCTCTTGGGAGGATCACTTGCCGCTAGTGGAGTTTATCTATTATAATAACTATCAAATGAGTATTGAGATGGCACCGTTTGAGGCGTTATTCGGGAGGCCTTGTAGATCACTGTCAATTTGGTAGGGCACTATGGATAAGATTATTCTTAGACCATATATGGTGAGGGAGACATCAGGTAAGGTAGACTTGATCCGTAGAAGGATTAAAACCACACATGCAAGGCAGAAGTCCTATGCTGACAGGAGATGCACAAAATTGGAGTTCACGGTAGGCGACATGGTTTTTTTGAACGTCTCACCGTGTAGGCATGTTATGAGATTGGTAGTTCGAGAAAGCTTGCACCAAGGTTTGTAGGGCCTTTTCCGATCACTAGTAGGGTTGGAAAGTTAACTTATCGGTGAAACTTCCGAAGAAGTTAGCGGGAGTACATGACGTCTTCCATATGTCACACCTGCGAAAGTGTCTACATGATACAGCTACTGTAGTCGATCCGAGTCCGCTTGAGGAAGTAGAAGTAGAGAGGGAGTCACTTGTTCGTCGTGCACCACTCGTATTCTTGACATGGTACTAAGCGACTCCGTTATAAAGTTATCAAGCTGTTCATGTCCAGTGGGGAGACGATCCAACAGAGAGTACATGGGAGCCCGAGGAAAAGATCCAAGCTATTCCATTTTAGTTAAATAAGCATAAAATACATATGTATTCAGGTTCTAGCTTAGTATACCCCATAGGTAAGGACAATTAGGTTCTAGGAATGGTTGCGAACGAGTCATTAGTACATGTTTTGGACGATGGATGCTAAGAGATGTATTTATTAGATTAATCCTTGCACACATAGGAAAATATATTCTTGAGTTAGCATACACTCACACCATTACTTGTTCTGTTCCACCAAGTTATAGGCATATATTTTTTGCATATGGATTGAATGGTTATGGATATACGTAGAATTGTCAGTATATTTTCATAGGATGTTGCATAAATTTTAGATACATGTTATAAACACTTGCATTTTAGGAGGTCGACTAGATCAGGAGACCGCCTAATTTTTGCATTAGTATAAGTTCATATGCATTCCATACCTATATGTACATATTACATTAGAATTTTAACTAAGGATAATGGTTGCCAGTGGTTGATGGATGAGTAGATGGTTGCGTTCGTAGCAATTTTCTAGACAATTTTCATATATCATGTTTTGAATTTGGAGCTAGTGTGAAAATGTTATTAAAGTTTGAAAATTCACAGTAGAAAATAATTAAACAATTAAAATAGGAAATAAATATTTTTATTTAAGGAAACCCACCGGTCGATAACCGAGATTAGACCGGTGGACCCCTAGCGGTCGACTGCTCCAATCTAAGTGGTCGACCTGTCGGCATTATAGAATTAGGGTTTTCAGCGGCCAAACTGCCTAGATTTTATAATATTGAATCTCATGGTTCAGATTAGTTTCTACCCATATAAATAGAAGCCTAGGTTAATTGTCAGAACCCTAATTCATTAAAAGTACATCCAAACCTTGTCAAAATTTTCTGTCTCCTTAAATCAAAGTTTCTTCAAGCCCAATTAAATTAAGTTAGAGAAATTGAATAAGAGATTAAATGAAAGCAAATCAAGAGGAGATCTAGAACAAGCAGAGGGGATTCTAAGCGTATTACAGAGGGGATAACTTTTTCAGCTGAGTGACTTTATTACTAATAAGATGATTTACATGTAATTAACCTTGTTGTACCCTATCCGATCTAGTATCGTTTAATTTAAATTGGAAATACCATTTATTTAGATTTGGAATTTCATAGTAGTTACAAACCGCATGAATATGATTCCTTTCTCTTATTCTAGATCGCATTAATGTAAATCTATCAGATAAGAGTTGATTCAAGTTGAATATACCCTTTTCTCCAAATCAAATATAAGTGGATATACCCTGTTAATGCTAAACCTAAGTTAAATTGATTTGCTACAAATGAATATACTGTATATGAAGTTTAGGCAATTATGAATTGTAGATCTATAAATTTGGGTTCACTGTAATGAGGGTTTACTATATGCTAAATTGTAATTAAGTTTACTTAAATTGGTTTAGGAAGGATGATGATTAACAATAAACAAACGACGAAATTCAATAACTAAAAACTCTATAAAGATCCTGATCGGTCGACCGCTACATTGACCAGCAGTTAACCGGTTGCCGCATTCTGGGTGTGGCTTGAACCTCGGCCTAAGGCCCAAGTTATAAATTAAATTATATTATGTATATATATGGATGTTAGTATAAGTAGGGAAATCAGTTCCCTATGTTGGGGATGCTTGGACGTTGCGGGACTAGATAAGTGCTATTTATATCCAACAAAATCAATATTCGACTAGGGCGAGGTTCTACGGTGGATGCACAACACTAACGATGATGCCTAGAGAAGTGTGTGGCCTGGCACTAAAGGGAATTCTTTGGTTTTCATGGATGTTGTGTGATACTGTGTTATTGATGGATCCTAGCACGGTGCGATAAGAGACATTATGTTACTATTGAGAGGTGGACACGGATGCAGCGACCTTGAGACGTCTTTGACGCGAGTCAGCATTGTGGGCTTCCCCCCCAATGCATAAATATAATATGTGTAGTGTAGTTTGGGAAACTTAGTCCCAAGGTTGAAATTGAAGGTAATCCTATGTTGAGACAGCTCTACTGCTCTAGTATCTACTGGCCGATCCTCAGTTGTTTTGTGGTTCGATTAGTTGTTCGACCCTAAGTATAAGCCTTCACAAGATGTTAATACAGGTGTGTCTAAAAATTTACCCCTTA
Source organism: Allium fistulosum (assembly GCA_030737815.1). NCBI lineage: Eukaryota > Viridiplantae > Streptophyta > Magnoliopsida > Asparagales > Amaryllidaceae > Allium > Allium fistulosum. The sequence goes on along the minus strand of CM060908.1, from coordinate 403,157,226 downwards.
GATAAATGAAAAGAGTAATTCATAGATGCTAGTAATACACCCTAGGTTGCATAGTGTATTAATGAAGTCAATTACATGTGATTACCATACATTAATAATGTAACGCACTCACCAAACTTTTGTCTGACCCACTTCTTTCCTCTCTTTTCCCTCCACCACTGGAGGACGGGGTAGCAGGTGATAGGCCCAAAGATCAGTACGTGGAGAGGCGAGCTTGGCATTGGAGTTGCTATTTATTTTCTATTACTCTCCATGTATCTATTTATCAAACATAGTATTTATTGAACTATTTATTGTATTTCTGTGTTCTCTGGATTATGAATACGTTTTTTAGACTGTTTTTATCTGAGATATTTTTCTAAGATGGTTATTTTCTATACATATATTTTGTTGCCTTCTGCCAGGAGATCTGAAAGTGTAGAATGTCTTAGATCTTATCTGTATATTCTATCTCTGTAATGTTTAAAAATATCGATAGGTTGTATTCTCAACACCGACGCGAGTCTGAAAGTCATCTAGCCTTTGGATCGGTGTGTTGGGAGGTGCGAGTTGTTACAATGAATAAAACAATCAAGGATACTTCAAAAAGGGCATTTCAGTCTGAAGTTCAAGTCATATAACTATCCTTGACTTGTGAGCACACAAAATCCAAACAAAAAGAGCCACTAAACATATCGTTCTTTCACCAACATAAGAATTTGAAGCAATGCTACCAAACAAAGTAAGGATTCCACTATATCAGGAAATCACATATGCTTGAGAACCAAACTAAGAACTTACAAAGAAATCCTTGGGTTTACCAAAACCACATTGTGAGCTCTGGAGTATCAACAAGAAAAATATGAAGTATCTCAGTCCAAGAAAACTCTAGAGGAGAATTGTTCGGTATCCAGAAGGCAAAGACAATAGTCGAAGGTGAGGCAAGTAATTTTCAAAATCAACATCGAAAAGAATCTCTCCTACTAAACTCCTATTGGTCAAGCAGACCTAATAAAGATTCACTATCAAGGATATGAAATTTCAACAATTTGAGAAAAGAGAAAATGGATGTCAAAGGGATCATTCCAGTAAATAAGTCCCCAAACTGAGATGCGATATGTTTGACTTATCTCCTAACTTGACGAGGTTGGCGAGATTAGTTAAGCAAAGGCACACCTCATACCCAAAAGAGGTCAATTAAGCCGTTGATCCTACCACTGGGCTTGGTTAATGCACCAATCCAAGGGAGATAGATGAAAAACCTTTGGTCCAACCGCTAGGCTTGACCAAAGCAACCATCCATAGAGTGATGGTCAATTAAGCCATTGATCCTGCCATCAGCCCTGGTCAATGCACCTACCCAAGGAAGATGGACGAAAAAGCCTTTAGTCCTGCTAGGCCTGGCCAAAGCAACCATCCAAAGAGTAATGCTAAATTAAGTCATTGATCCCGCCATCGGGCCTGGTCAACGTACCCATCCAAGACAGATGGACAAAAAGCCTTTGGTCACGCTGTCAGGCCTGGCCAAAGCAACAATTTAAAGAGTAATGGTCAATTAAGCTGTTGATCCCACCGTCAGACCGTGTCAACGCACCCATCAAAAGGAGAATGGATAAAAAAGCCTTTCGTCCCGCTGTTAAGCCTGGCCAAAGCAAACATCCAAATAGTGATGATCAATTAAGCCGTTGATCCTGTCTTCAGGCCCGGTCAATGCACCCATCCAAAGGAGATGGACGAATAACCTTTGGTCCCACTACCAGGCCTGGCCAAAGCAACCATCCAAAGGGTGATGGTCAATTAAGCCATTGATCCCACCGCTGGGTCTAATCAACGCACCCGTCCATGGGAGATGGTCAATGGAAACTCTGATAATCTAGCAAGGTCTATGAAAGCTATCGTCCAAAGAAGGACAATCGATTGAACTCCTCGTTCGATGAACAACCAAACTCAGAATACACAAAACTATGGATATTTTTATCTTATTGCATAATTTATTCTAATAAAAGCTACTCTCAAGAGATTTAAATTAGATTTCCTTACATTTGAAAAAAATGTTCATTTTTTTAGAAAATCACACTTTAATAAGTATATATATTCAATTTTCACATCGAATGGTTTCCAAATAAAGTTATGAAATCTTTTTTATAAGGATATTTTTAAGTAAATTTGTGAGAAAATTCACCATAATGAATATTTTCAATAAGAACGAACATTGCAAATAGAAGTATTTCTAAAGGATTATAAAATCTATGCATTTTGGAAAACCTTTTTTTATGGAAAATCACAGCGCTAAAGAGAAAAAGCTATAGCAAAAAGAAGTATCACAAGCAATCAATGATGAAGAATAAAGCACCCAGGGAATGGTAAATTGAGATGAAAAGTAACAATGAAAGAATATAAGTTTATTTAAGCTAAAGCATTAAAAACTTCTTATGTCGGGGGCAAGTGTCACGCTTAAAATTCCAAGAGCAGATTGATAGACAAGTAAACTATCATGTGCAATTTAAGGGCAAAGTATGCTGTTTGGAGCCTTTGTGTATAATTCGAGGTCATCAAGTAAAGAATGAAGCTGTCAGTGCAATTGGACGACATTGTGATTAATTGAATCCATCGTGTAAAATTGGAGCCATCATACATAATAGAGTTATCATTGACAAATGGAGCCATTGTTGGTAAATGGAGCCATTGTGATGTAAAGCATTGAGAGCTATCGTGAAGCAATACGTCAAAGGCTTCATGGAGCATTTCTTGGAGTCGTCATGGAAAGAAATATGGGAGCTATCATGAGACAATTCATTCAAGCCTCTGTGAAATAAACATGATAAAGCCATCATGAAGTATTGAGGCTATCGTGATAAGAAAGGTCAAGGCCATCGTAAAGCATTTTTGAGAGGCCATCGTGGTATGGGAGATTGAGGCTATTATGAAATATCCTGGTGAAGCCACCATTTGATAGTCAAAGCCATCATGATATCCAAAGCCATCATGAGGAGATTATTCAAGCTATAATGATTCAATTATTCAAGCCATCAAAGCCATCACGATGATTTAAGCCATCATAATAATTCAAGCTATCGAATAGATAAGGATTCATCGTGATAAAGCATGCTATGTGATGGTTCAAGTCATCATGATGAATCACAAGCTATCGTGTATTGATTAAAATCATCGTGTGTTGAATGGAGCCCTCGTTTGCTAACTAAAGCCATCATGCATCAATTAGAGCAATCGAATGCTGATCAAGCTCATCGTGTGTTGATAAATTGAAGTTGTTGAAGGTTAAGGAAAACAAATGTTAAGAAAAAACCATCACACAATGGTGAAATTCAAGCAATATCCTATACAAAGAATAGTGTATTAATATGAAGGGAATTATGTGACAAAGCTTTAAAGAACTCTTATGCAACCATGCCATCTTTGTTGATAACATGGCCAAGATAGCGATCCGCTTGAATTAATGTACTATATTTGAGATGATGACAAGTGGTACCACCAAGACCATCCATCTTGCCAAGTGACCGATCTACATCAACTCCGATCAATCAATCAAAGCGAGCTATGCCACTCTTCAACCTCTATAAATAGAGACCCATCCCCATTTAAAAAGGAGCTCATCTCCTATCTCCCTCTTTACACAAATCATTATTTTGGGCTTAAAATTTTCAAGCTCCTATGAGAGCTTGAGATATCTTTCAATGGCCAATGAAGAAGGAGATGAATCGAACTTTTAGGCATAAGGATCTTTAGAAATATTAATTTGCAAATTAGCACTATTCATGATCTTTGGATTAGAATAAACAAAAGGTAGCGTGTATTTCTTTCATATTGACCATCGAATAAAAAAATAGCATATATTCTCAAATTTCATTTTGATTTACATTATGTTTAAAAATTTAATTTGAATTCGACTTATTTCAAAATATTTTGGCGTTGAGGTAAAAACGGGTTTAACAAAATTAAATGGACAACCACGTTTTCTACTTCCACTTTGTCTCCTTTTTTGATTAGTTTTAAGAACATAATCTTTTGCTTTATGACTACAATATTCACCACCACATTCACACATTAACACCATCTGTGATTCCTTTCCATTAATGTTTATGTTCCAAAGTCGGGTTCTTCTAATAACTATCACGCAGTTGACTGTCTGTCCACGCTCAATGCACCAATCTCTTGCTTGTTCTTTTGAATCAAACAGCTGCAATGAGTTAAGCATTTTTTAGATAAATATGTACAACAATGACATAATAAAGCACAAATGGAATTTACAAATGTACTTGAATAGTTGTAAACAATGGAGTTAAATCTGGATATTCTACATTATCATTGTTTGATGTGTTAGAATTGCCAATCTCATCATTAACAACTATATCTTCTTCATCATTTAAGCCATCTGATTTTATTTACTCCTCCTATGTATGCACCTGTTTTAAACCAATTACAAAATTCGATAAGCACAAATCATGAGAAGTGAATAAAAATGATGAAGCATTGTCGAATTAATGACTTATGTTTAATTTACATTTATTATTATATACTTGATTTCCACTTAGTATTAATATTCTTTTATGAATTATTTCATACTTCTGTTTTCTTTACTTTTAAATTTGCATTTATTTCTTCATATATTGTACCATTTCATATTAAACTTATTTATGAATCTTTCCAATCATTTTCTTAAGTTTATAATCATTTACTTAGATAATATTCACTTTTAACAATTCAATTTAATTATTAAGCATTTTAAACATTAACTCATGTTTATAACATTTCTTGTATATCTTAAATTTTCATTCATAACCATATGTTCATTTTGAAGCATTTTTGTTATTAAGCTTTTACTTGTATAATATTCTATTACATATTCATATTTAGTATTTAAAATTTTTAAATATTTCTGGTAAGTTTATGTATATGTTTTTAGAATGTAATTGAATGTTATACAAATTTATCTTATTCATTTTAGTTAACAAAAATGTTCAGTAGTTTACATCTTCATTTTCATTATCTTTTAATTTACAAGTGACAAATCTCCAATTTCTTTACAATTTCATTAAAAACTTAGCTTCTAATTTCTTATTTCTCATTTTAGAAGTTTCCAATTATTAAAGTTTCACTTTATTTCTTCAACTGAAAATCATTATTAACAGGGAACTTAAGGATTCAAATATCGGGTTCACTTCAAATCATTTTGAAAGAATATATATACTCATATCTTTTATATATATCAAATCATATTTAGAAAATTTAAATCAAAATCTATTTATCGAACCAAATGCATAGCAAAGCTACTGCAGCAGTTTTTCCACTTTGAGACTCGAAAATAAAAGTCGATGATGCTGCACCGTCATCACCAAAATTATTTTCTAACGACAGAAAAGGGGAGTACAAAACTTATTTCCTTTTAAAATTCTTTTAAAAACATTCCTTTCAAGTACCCTTGAAAACATTTTGAAACATTTCTATTTGCAAATACTTTGATATTTTGAAGATATGAAAAATATAAAAGATTTGATTTTGAAAAGTGATATAAGAGAGAAATATTAAGTAAAATAATTTTAGATAAATTCAGAATGAATTCAGGAAGAATAAGGTTTGATTTAAATTCTATTAAATTAATGCTGGGTATGGAAAAGAAAAATATAGAGATTTTAAATAAATAAAATTAAAGGAGTTTTGGAGACTTAAGTGATAGTGCTTAAGAATTAAACGGTTTTATCTTAAATTTTAATATTTTAAATGATTGGGAAGAATTAAAAGGGAGAATTTTGAATAAAGAATAAAATGGATATTTTCAGTTTAAAATAAGATTTTAAATCTTAAATATAGAAGTAAAAATGGTTTTAAAATAAATTTGAGTAAGTAAAGGAATTTATTTTAAAATGGAGTTAATTTTGAAAATCGATTAAGTGTTTTGAAAATGGTGATTAAAAGAAGAATAAGACTATGGATTTATAAACGGGGTTTATAAATGAGTGAAATAAATATCAGTGGATATTTGAGATTTTAAATTCACGGTGGGAATTTATAAGGAAAAGGGTAATTTGTTTAAAAATAAAAAGGTGGTTTTATTTTTAAAAGTATGAAAAGAATTTATGGGATTGGGACGTAAATTATAGTGGGATAAATCGAGAAGGATTTTAAAATGATTAGACTGGATTTATTGGAATGGGAAGTGTAGTTTCCTGAAAGCTAAGTATATTTTAAAAGAAGAATTTTTAAGTATAAATTAGAAGTTTTTAAAATTGTTTTAAAAAGAATGTTTTTAGAGAAATTTATTATCTAAATTCTTTTAAAATTTAAAGGTAAATATTTATTAAGTTAAGTACAGTAGTTAATTGTTTTTGAAGATTTAAAGTGGCATTATGATTAAAGGAAAATTATTAAATATTTATATTTTATAAAATAACTTTATTTCAAAAGTAGTTTTGGCTTAAGTTTTAATTGGAAAATTATTATAGAATTTCATAACTAGTATTTTAAATAAGGTATTTAAGCAGTTTATTTTAAATGTTTAAAGGTGTATATTTTGGACAAAGTGATTTAAATTGTTTAAAATCTAGACTTAAAAAGACTTGGTGCTTTTCAAGGAAAATAAAACAATTGGTTGGATGATTGTTTGAATTTGATAGTTAAATAACCGACTATCAATATTTGCCAATACGCTGATCGTTTCGAAGAGACCAAATCGGATTTATTTATACGAAAACCACTTCGATCCGATTTGAACATAGCGAATGAATGCCGTGAAGATGATGAAGATGGTGATTCGGTTTGTCCAGACCCAGGGCAACTTGTATGGATGAATGCTATCAGACCATCATCAGGAGGATGATGAGCATTCAAGTGAAATGTGTTCTAAAAAGGTAACGCATAGCCTCAAGCCTCATCAACCGGGAATGGCTAAAACAGGGGAGGTGCAGCAAGGCTAAGTGGGTAGCACCCAAGTAGGGTAAGGTCATCCCTATCTAGATGTCCCTTTTTTATTTCGGCTTAGTGGCGGTTGCTGATCCCAACTGTGGGGTGATCTTATTCGGACTATCCAGTAAGGGGTAGCTCTCGTCTTGTGTTGTAGGGGATCGAGCGTGATCCTCGGTACTCTGATCTAGGCCAGGTACTGTGATGGACGGTACCCCAGTAGCCCTGCCATTGTATGGAAACCCAACCTCCAATAAGTGCCTTCGGACTTGTTTGTATACCTATTGTGCTGGAATTTAATGAATGTAACAATTTCGGCTATTTGAATAAGTATTTGTGATTAGACGCTATTATAATATCAAAGGATTTGATATAAAATGTTTTGGTTATCGTAAGGTAAAAACCCGGCATGTTTATTTGTAGCGTGGTCTTATGAGATACCTTTGATTTCAAAGGATTTGAAAACTTTAATAATTCAACTGAGTGTGTTTTCTCACGCTGGTTTTCCAGACTGACTCGGGTGTTATTTTATTATAATGCTCGGGTCAGACCGAGTATTATAGGATACCGGATATGATGCTATGGAGCTCAGGAGGCGAGCTGGATGGCGAGTCGTATCACACGTACTTGATGTATATTCCGCTGTGTAGTATAAGCTGTGTATTCAGTTTTGAGGGGACAAGTTAATATAACTGTCCAGTATTTTGCTATTGATTGTGTTGTACTCTGATGATGTAATGTATATAACAGATATAGTTATTTTTGTATAAAGATCAGTCATTTATCTATTATATGTTATTCCGCTGCGTTTGTGAGATTCTGGTTGTTTTCTATTTTCTTCTTCTACCCCTTTCTTCTTTAACCCTTACGGTCTGGTATTTCCAGCGTTCGATTGCTCGGCCTGTAATACCGTGGACGTATTGATGTCGACTTTCGGAGGTTGAAAATCCAGGTCATGACAGAGCATACATAATTGTGCGCCGCTGGGAAGACCAAAAGATTTTAATTTTGTCATGAATAAATTTAGCCCAATTTACTTGAATTCCACCAAATATAGCATTTAGGGCTTTGTGGTCACTTTCATATATTTGCTCGTGACTTCCTAACCGGGGAATTATCGCATTAATTATAATACGATTTACTAACCTAGCTTTTGGTCATAGATAAATAGATTTCCATTGCAACATTCTATCTTTCCAAATTTGATGTGTGACTTCATCACGTGGTAGATTTCTTTGGTCGAGAATTTCTTCTAAATCAAGTCCAGTAGAGGAACAATCTAGTAAAGGACCAATTGTGTTCATGCTAATTTTCAAAACATGACCGTACACACTAGTCCATAACCAACCATCTTCATTTTTAGGTGTCCAAATATCATTACGACATAAGTTTGCATAAAAAATAAAGATGACCAATTGATCAATTGGTACCTTATTTTCATCGAAATTGATTAACTCTCGACAAGCGGAGGCAATGGTAAGTTCTTGTAACGACCTAAAATTTTACCTCCTTGATTTGTGAATATTTAATAAATTTTAAATATTAAAATAATAGGTTTTATAATTAAAATATAACTCTTTTAAATAATAACAAATGATGATAAAATAGATTTGTTACGGCCCAAGATTTTGCCTCTTTGAAATATGCTATTTAAATATATTTTATATAACAAATAAATGGATTTTTATTAGCAAATAAACCTATTTTAGTTATTTAAAAATGATGATAAAATAGTTTTCAAAATTTGTTTACCAATATAAATAGTTCAAATAAAAATAGAAAATGTGACCGAAGAACGTTTTTCGAAATTACAACTTTTCGATATTGAAAAGTTTTTAGGAAACGTTGTGCACACTAGTGTACGCATGCATATATATATATGCTCATGCCATGATAAGTAAATAAGTGAGTTAATACTAAATAAATCATGCTTAGTTTAAATTAATACTTGATGTGACAAATTATGTTATAAAAAGGCATATATATACACACACACATATATAAACACACTTATATATACAAATCACCTTCATATCTTTAGTACACACACATGGAAGCTCTAGCATGATTCAAGGCTAGAAGAGGAAGGGGGGCAACGTGTGGAACAAGAGGGAGAGGGGAGGTATGGGTGCATGCATGTGTGTATTTTTAAATATAATCACTTTATATATATATATATATATATATATATATATATTATTACTTTCCTATGCCTATAATACCACCTCCTTTTTATAATTTTCATTTTACAAATCCCACTTCATTTCTTCACTTCCTTGCTGCTTGTTCATGTCCACTTCAATGGCTAACAAATTAAAATTCCTAAGAGAAAAGATAGAGAAAGTAGTGTAAAAACATAATTAAACACCTTCCATTCACTTCCAAATCTCTTCTCTTCACAAAGAAAGCACACAACCACCCAAGACATGTATGGGCGAGCCTAAAATCCCCTAGGCCGAGCCCAATCTTGGTGCTTAGCCACTCATCGAGTCCATTTTTGCAAGGTTCTAGATTGTAGTCGAGCTCTAGTTGAAGTTTGGTTTGAAGTTGTTTAGTTTTGGTGAGTAAAGTTAGTGTTTTTAAAACTCAAGTTACTAACTTTTTAAAGTTATAAAATTTATGAGTTAAAATATTGCTTAAGTATGTACACTACAAGAAATCTGACCTTTACCTACCAATATTTTACCTACCAATATATATGGGTAGGTAAAGATAACCTTTATTTACCAATATTTAATGGTAAGATTTATTGGTAGGTAAATATTGCCAATATTATAACATTTTGGAAGGATGATTATCTACTAATAAATATGAGTAAGTAAAAGTATTACCTACGCATATACTGCATGGAAAGTTTTTTGTGATTAGCGCATATATTTCCCTCCTATCATTTTAACTTTTCAGTAAAAATAACGCTGAGTTGTGTGATGATGTGTCAAAAAACCTTATCCTAGCAATTTTGTTTTTGGAATGAAGATTTCGTTTGCATATCCTTGCAATGTTCCTAGTAAAATCACTTATGTATTAATTATTAATATTTATTTTGAAATACGAAATAATTAGCAATTAATAATTAATAAACAGTAATTAAATTTTAATAATTATTATTAAATATTCAATAATCATTTATTAATAACTAATCATTTATTAATAACTAATCATATATTGCCATTTTTATTCAAACAATGGACTATTAAAATGTAAGTATTGTAATTTTTCTAAAAAGTTTCACAATTATATACTAAAACATCATCATCCAAAATGGCTAAAACATATTCTCCCTGATTTATTAGAGAAACACAATCCATGCCATACCCTCCAACTATAGATCTAATCGTTTATTTTAAATAAAATCTAACGGTACAAATCTCAGTCCGCGTATTTCGTTTTGAGTGGCCACACTAGAAACCGATAGGAACCACTATCCACCTTTGAATCCCCCACATCTCCATTCTCCAAAGTACTATTCAGATACCCAATCATCTCATCTTCCCAAACCCTAATTCCCAAATTAATCAAATAAATTTGTTAATTTCACCATGGCAAGAAGAGGCACTACAAGAAAAATTGTTAATCAAACAATTTTTACTCCCCTTCTCTCCTTTTTGATTCAATAATGAAATTAGTTTTCTGTTCCGTCAAAAGGTATCCTTTTTGTTTATTTTCTGATTTATGCTTCCTTTTAATTTTTGACTAAATTATGCTTCACCATTAATTTTCTATGTAAACTGCATTATGTAGTTTTATGAGAATGGAAGATGCTATATTTAGAAGGGTCATCTGGAGAATGTTATTTAGACTACAACAAAATTTTGGATCATTATCTTATGCTGCTGCATTGATTAATATTGCAGTAAAACATGCACTTATTCGAATGCTTTATAAACTTTTTTTGCATATTTTATTTTTCCTCTATAAGTATTAGCACATGAACTTCTTAAAAATAATACCCTAAGAAATTATAGCAATCTTGATTTTTTTTTCTTTATCTCAAATTTTTATGGATTTTATAACATTTTTGATGATATTGTCATTGATTCACTTATTTGGTAAGGCTGTAAAGTTATGTAATAGAGCATTGATTTCCTTCAATATATCGATAGTAAAAAGCTAAATTAGCTACATATTATCAAAATGCTTGACTAAATGATGCGCCCTTAGTAATTGTAATATTAAATGCAACAATCCTGTAGATAATAAATATGAATATTTTTATTTTGTGTTTGTTAGTATTTTGGATTAGATTTTTCATCAAAATTATCACTTACCAATTTGATCATTGATTCACTCATTTGGTAAGGTTCATTTTATTATGGCCTTCCATGAATGGATAGATAATTAAATGCTTAATTGTGTTCATTGTATAAAATTATTTCTTAAATGACTTGCAACATCCTTGATTATAATAACAAATGAAATATTAATCATGTCATTTAAGTATCAATTTTATATAATGAAAACAATTAAGAATTTAATTGTCTATCCATTTTAAGTTATGTAGGGCTTGAATTACCTGAAAGATGACATTTTTAAAAATAAATGCAACCTCTCTTTTTCTGATCATTGTTGCTTCAAAAAGGAAGGTTGATTTATATTTTGGTACTATTTTTGTTAGTCATTAATTCCTTACTAAATTCAAAAGAAACCATTCAATTTATTAACTATTAATTCCTCGCTATTTCTCATAAGAAACCTCCATATCTTGCTATTAAATTGACATTTCCTTCTATTTAGAATTAAAAACTGATTTTCCTCAAGCTTTAAGATTTGCTAGCCCATTATTTGGTAATGCATGGACTTTATTTTTTAATTTTCAATCACTTAGACCAACGTTCTTCGCCTGATTTTGATTTATTTTTGGTTTTTAAATATTGTATTCAATATTGGAATCTAATTTAACTATATCAAATTAAATTGATAATTATTTCTTTAAGGTTTACCTTTTGGCTAAAAATATTTCCTTTTTTGGTTGTATTTCATTCTATTGCGCCTAAAATTGCTTTGTACGCTGGAATCATATTTTTCGTTATTCGTTTGAAATTATTCTAAATGTTGTCCACTTCCATGTGAAAGTCGGTTTTTAAAAGATTTGAATGAATTAGAGTTTGGTATGTTACATAAGTTTTTCAACATATTTCAATTACGTGTTTCATTTTTTAGGATTAAAAATTTGTTTCCTTTATTATGTTAATGTTATGGACATTTACTCTTACATTTTATCATCACTATGATTTTTTTTCATTCAAGCTTGCTTCCATCCCAGGCATCACTTCTTTATTTATTTTGTTCTTTCAAACAATATTAAGAATGTTATACTAAGAATATCAAGAATATAGAGGTATCTGATGATATTCCTGCTAATAATTTTGTTTCCATATTAATATCGATCTCCCTTAAGGTAGTTACCAATTAATGGTTTCTTTCTATTTCTCAAGATTGTATTGCAAATATCGTTATTTATGTGGCAATTATATGTTATGTGAGGCCTGAATAATCTATAAAGATGATGTCTTTAAAAAAACAACCTCTCTTTCAAAAATAAAGGCAGTGCCTCAAAAAAGAAAATTCATTTATATTTTATCACTTTGCTTTATGTGTTTATCTTTCTAATTTATTAGCCACTAGTTCTTTGTTACACTTCTAACATTTTACGTAGTTCTTGAAATTAAGAGTAGTGCATGTCTCCAAGAGGTGACTACATGATTGTCTACAACTTGATCTTGAGAACCTACTCTCTCAGGTTATTTTCTTACTGCTTAATTTGTTGTCTTTTCCCATGAGGAACCTATGTATTCTATTATTCTATTAATGTTTCCTTAATTTTAGATTTAAAATGGTTTTTTGCACCCTTTAAGTTTTGGTAGCCTTTCATTACTTATCAAGGAATTTTATTAATTTTACTTTCATTTACTTTTCTTACCATATTCTAAAGTTTGATACACTTGAAATGATAGTATGAGATTCTTTAAGAATCAACTAAAACATGTGTATGTTAAGTGCGTGAGCTATAGATAAAGGTATATAGTATTGTTAAATTATAAGCTACTTGCAACTATATTTTTGTATTTGTTTCAATAATCATGAAGCAACGTACTTAATGCATTACAGTCACTCATTCACTATCTGTTTACTAATCTACCTCTAGCTAAATCATGTTTTAAAAATAAAAACTTCTACTCTTTTTCTCTATTAGTGTTTTCAAACATAACTTTAAGTTTGTCCAAAAAGAAAGCAAATTCTCGTATATCATATAATATCACATAAAGCTAGGTTATCTCTAAATAAGTAAAAAAATGCTACTCAAACAAATTTATTATCAAAAATGTTTTATCTATAACAAAATCTTCCTGGGCTAATAGAAAAAGGAATCTTCAATTTTGGCCAGAACATAGCATAAACATATAAGAATGTTTGTTTTACAAATAAAATCACCATATAAACTAATAAATTATCCACTAGAAATACAATTATTAGCCCATAAAACTTTTTTGATGAAATATCTATCTTCCTAAGACAAGTTTTCTTGTTGTTATTTCAAGGAAATCAAAAATGAATCAAGTAAAAACAAGCTATACATTCAATTTAAAGACCTAACATTCTTACAATCATTCTACAATTGACCACTGATCGATGTCCTTACTAGTCTTTTGAGCGGAAGACTCGTTAGAGAGAAGATAGGACCTGCAGTACAAAGTCCGGTAGCATATAGTCAAATCATTATATTATAGACCGATATTTCATAAAACTAGAATTAATATTTACATTATATATATGTTCTTTGTAGACGAACGCAGTAGACTCCCCGGTAATCAAATTCCTCGACATATTCGATACAGAAGGTACAAAAGGCATGTCATAAGATACAATTGATAAAATTGAAACAATTAAGGTATCAATGGAGAATAGTTCTTATGCATCAGAGTCAGTATGCTGCTCAGTTTGCTTTCAGGTACGACTTCTGTTGCAAAATATTTTCTTGATATGTTAATTATTAATTGATGATTAATGAAGTATTCATTTTTTTGCATGATTTTGAAATCGAAGAAAGCACGAGGAGTCTACTAATGTAAACATGTTTTTCACGTGCACTGTATCGATAGCTGGCTCATCAGGCATGCTTCATGTCCATTGTATAGGAGAGACGTCTAATTTTTTCAAGTTATTTTCTATAAATTATATATACATGGGCATCAGTTGTTTGTACATATATAAGTGCGAATTTTATGTACACTACATATATATTTGATTGAATAGCACAATGACTACAACTGTTTTGATTTGGTTATTTGGGTTGTTTGATATATTAGTTTTGTAGATAATAATAATGTATGCTTTTTCCTAGTTTATTTCTAATATAGAACATTTATAAATAACTATTATTTTCTTTTACCTATAATAACTATTAAATTTGACCAAAATATGAATTATGTAACAGAACAATAAAATGATGCCATGTGGGCTAATAAAATAACGCCACATAGTCCAATAATATTATGCAATGTAGACCAATAAAATGATGCCACGTGACAAATCAAATAATGCCACATGGACTAATCAAATGATGTTACGTGACCTAAGAAAAATGATGCCATATGTACTAATCAAATGATGACATGTGGACAAATTGTTGTTTGATACATGGACCAATAACAAGAAGCCAAGTGGCGTCATTGATGTATGCTACGTATATGCTACTGTGGCAACCATGTATGCAGCCACGTAGGATGACACATCATCAAACACATCAGCCGATAACTCATTATTTGATTCAAAATTTAGTGGGGTCCACGGATTTTACCTCCAATATTAATAGGTGTAGGTAAAGACTCTTTCCCTACTAACCTTTACCTACCAGTGTCTACCAATTCAATATTGGTAGCCAAAACATATTACCCACCATTAGGCTAGTTTTACTTACACTTACAATTGGTAGGTAAAGACCCCATTTTCTTGTAGTGGTAGTAATGTTATATATTGTGTATGAATGCATATATGTTGGTTTGATGATGATTTCTTATGCCGAAGTTTGAGTAGGCAATAAAGATTATAACTTGAATGACAAGCACCATTGTCCCAGTGGTTAAGTAATTCGACTTTGGTGCGAGAGGTCATAAGTTCGAAACTTACGTAGCATGATTCGAACATATATTGATATGTGATTTGTGTTATGTTGTCCTACTGACATGTGGTATCTAAGTACCATTTTAGAAAAAACACATGTTGTATCTAAGTACCATTTCAAAAAAAAACTTGAATATTGGAAAAGTTAGTTAATATTGTGAAGTAATACTTTGTTTATGATGTTGTTATAATGTTATGATGTGATATTATGTTGGAAGGTTGTAATTGTTGTATCTGGGTTCATGACACAAAGATAGTGATTCGCTAACCAAAAGCGACGTAGAAATCCGCTTTTTATCGAAGGTTTGATTTTTGTTTCAAAGAGAAAAGTTTTCAAGTTTAAAACTTTGATTTTGGTTTCAAAATTTTATTTTCATGTTTTAAAAAAGACAAGTGTTCAAAGTTGAAGTTTTAAAGGTTAGAAAATCGAAATTTGAAATTACGATATGTGTAGTTCGCAAAAACCAACTATTTCCAAATCCAAAACTAGTTTCCACCTAGAAAACATTTTGAAATGTGTTTTCTAACTTTGTTATAAGTTTTAAAGAGTAAAAATAGAGTTTTGAAGTTAATTGGCTTAAAAACCAAGTTTTGGAATTACGGGTCCATATAGCGATAGTCGCTACACCCGCAGTTCGGAAAATCTAACTATTTTTCTAACTTTAATTTAGTAAGTAGAAAACAATTATTTAATTATTTATTATTTAGTTATTATTTAATTTATTAATTAATTAATAAAGGTAATTAGTACTTAATCATTTGTTAATAATGGTTTTTAAACTTAAGTATTCATCAATTAAGTTAATCATGATTTGTTACTTAATTAAAGTTAATTATTATTTAATTATTAATAAAGGATTAATTACTTATTATTTAATTATTTATTTAAGATAATTATTAATTAATTATTATTTAAAAAGGATTTTATTAAATTAATCTTTGATTAAAGTTAATTATGTTTTAATAATATTTAATTAAGGTTTAATTACCTTAAATTAGAGTTTAATTACTATTTAACAAGGATTTGATTATCATTTACAAGGGTTTTAATTTATTTTAAAATCGCTTTGAGTTTAAGTAATCGGTTTTTGTTTTAAACTGTTTTCGTTTCAAATTTGTTTTAAATCAAGGGATTTATATGTCACTTACCCTTAAGTAACCCCATATGATTGGGAAAACCAAATGACATCTATTATCAGAATTTTTCTATTACAATTAACTTGGACATTTACTTAAGTTGATTGATTGTTATGTGTTGAACCCTTATGTACCTGTTGTTATGTAATGCCATGTTAAACTGGATAAGTAAAACCAAATTAAAAGCACCATTGTGGTCATTAACCCTCTGTTTGATTTTGTAAAGATAAATAGTTCATTTCCTTTTGAAATGGTTTCAAATTTATTTCAATTTGAACAAGATATTTTGAAGGATGATTTGGCAAATGGTTTTACTAAAGGTGTTTTTAACTAATGGAAATGGTTTTCAATGTGATAAAAAGATGTTTTTATAAAGAGTTTTATAAATGAATTTGGAAATGTATAGGGTGTTTTGGGTAAATGGATTTGAGTTTCTAAGCAAAAAAGATTTCATAAATAAGAGATCTATAAAAATGGATTTGCTTATTAAAGGAAGCTAAATTGATTTAAGATTATTTAAGAAGTTGTTTAAATAGAAAAGGTTTATAAAGAAGTTTTATAAATGATTTGGGTATTTATAAAAGAGGTTTTAGAAAATGATTTGGATATTCATAAAGGGAGTTTATAAATAAAATTCGGTATTTATAAGAAATTTATATAAAATGTTTGGATATTTATAAAAGCAATTTATATAAAAAGGGTTTTATAAATGAATTTAGAGTTTGGAAAGCATTTTGAAATGGATTTGGATTTCAAGCAAAAGAGATTTCATAAATGAAATAGATTGATGAAAAAGAATTTATCAGAAGAAGTATAAAAAGAACTTGAGATCTAGGTTTCTCTAAACTGACCTTTAAAAATGATGGTATGGAATATCCATTCCATACTTAACACTGAGGGAATAGTGTTTAGGGTCGTCCTTACCTCCAATTTAAACAACATTGGTTAATCCTTTTTAACATGATTTGGAACTAAGAAGTTATTCACAAATGTTTTGTGAATATACTTATGTCAGAGAGATAAGTATATGAATGTTTTAGACAAACATTTTGAAAAGAGATTTATTAAATAAAGATTTGTTTTGAGGCTTAGTAGTTGCTATGGATAAATAAATCTCAAATGGAATTGTTTGTTCTTTGTTTATTTGATAGTTAAATAAACAAATATCAAATTTAGACTTGTTTTAACTCAGGAGATATGTCGGGTATATTCGAGTTCCCCAGTGAGGACTATATTGCTTAGTGCATACTTCCAAAGAACCGAAATTGAGTTAGCCGGAAATCATCGCTTAGTTTTGGAGACACCAGTCCCCGAATTTATCCAAACCACTCCAAACAAATAACAAGGAATGTTGAATCATATTGAAGTATGCTGTGGAGTTATACAATTCTTCCTGATCGTGATTCCGAAATGGAAGATAGTAATGTGGAATGTTTGTTCGATCCTGGAACAACTTGCATGGATGAATGTTGGCATTGTATCTCTACCTAAAGAGCAGTGTTAGCATTCCAAGATGTTTAGCTGGTATGAAAGAAGGTAAAGTATAGCCTCAAGCCTCATAACTGGAAAAAATGGCAAAAACAGGGTATGCAGTAGAGCTATGTAGTCAGCTACTATTAGGAGCTGCCATCCCATTCTAGATTGTCCATATTTGGATTGTTGTGTGCACAAACACTGTGGTAGTATAAGGCCTTGGTGTCAAAAAGGGATGGGGTAATCCAGTTTGCCATGCTAAAAGGGCAGCCGGCTCTATGTGGCAGGGGTACAAGAAGTTCTAGTCAGACTTCAGTGCATTTTCCAGGGGTGTACCGTCGGAAGGTAGTCTCTTACCTTGCCATAGTATGGAATCCATTCTCCAATACGTGCCTTTATAGTTTTAGATGTACCCAACTATGTTGAAATGTGTGATGCAAGCATTTCAGTTATTTTCTCTATTTACTTTAAACCTAGACATTATTATAATATCAATGGATTTTCTACAGAAATGTTTTAGTTATCGTAAGGTAAAAACCCGTCCATGTTTATATGGGGCGTGGTATTACGAGATGCCTTTGATTTAAAGGTTTTTATAAAGTTAAAGATTTATGCTTTACTCACACCAGACCCATGTCTGACCTGGAGTTTATTTTCCCTTTTCCTAAACTCTTGGGTGCTCAAACTTGATAGGGCAACCAAGTAGTTTAGGTTTTTCCGCAGATTCATCTTGGAGGAGCTTGGAGCAAGTGGCTTCATCGATAGCTAGTTATTTCCTTGTTTTCTGCTGTATTTTATGTATTTTGTATCAGTTAGGTAGGGACAAACTGTTATAACTGTCCTAAGGTAGAATTTGTAATGGTATGACTCTAATGTGACATTTTTGAAATGAATTTGTAATATATTATGTTGAATAATATATATTGTTCCGTTGCATTGTGAGATTCTTTGTTGTTTAGATTCTTCTCTTCTATGTTTTCTTTCTTTCACCCCTAATGACCTATCTTTCGAATGACTAAATGATTGGCACACGAATACTAAGGATGTATTAAGTGTCGTCTTTGTTAGCAAGAAAAGCGGATCATTGCATTTGGTATTAGAGCCAGGTTGAGCGAACACCAAGGCTTTGGTGGGGCAAACTCATTTTAGATAGGGTCAGTAGTGCCCTAGAATGAGTCTGAGTGAAATATATGTATGAATGCGCATTTGTTAGTGAATAAATTTTTTTATATTGTGTATTTGACCTATTGAGTGGCTTAAGAATTCTGGTCGATGCGCCTGATCTACGTTATCGATAGGGATTTGCTAAACACTTGAAGAAGTTAAATTGACATAATATTATTTTAAATTTGGTAAATGAAATAATTTTACCTATGAATATATTTTCTATATATAAAAAGGGATGTTTTTTCAAAATCTATGTAGTATATATAAGGAGAGTGGGTTAGGAGTTAATAATATTTAAATAATTAGCATTTAGGGTTTAACTAGTCATGCTTGTCCAATTTGGAGCATTGACTATTGTCAGACTAAATGGTAAATTTCCTTTTTTCATTGTTGGTTGGGTAGTAGAATTTGTAAGAACATTGAATCGAACACCTTATGAGTTAAGTTTCATAATTTGACTATAAGGCATTCGACGATATATAGGGTTAAAATTTTGAATTTTAATAAAGGATTTTATTAAAAGAAAGTCTTCAAATAGTTTTATAATGTGAATTAAGAGAGACAATTTTACAAATCAGAACTATTAAATGTGTTTTAAAAATGAAAAGGGTTTTAAGAATGTTAGATCCTGCTGGCTTTGATAAATTCCAAATGATTTTGGAAAATAGTAGTAATCTTTCTTAAAGATATTTTAAAATAAAGTTTGAGAGTAAGGTTTTCTTTGGACAGTTCGAAAATAAATCTTGATCTGTTTTGTGATGATTAAAATAATCTTCAAAGTGACAATTGAATGTTTCCTTAGGCAGATAGGATAGCACAATTAGTAAATTATTCACTTTGTCATTGTACAATCGAGTAGAGCTCAAATCTGAATGAATCCAAAGCAAGTGGATGATTTTGTTAAAAATTGTTTGTCTATAAATTTTATTGTTTCGAGAAGAAATTGGGAAATAAAAGAAATATTTTTATTAACTAGTTCGAGTGTCTCGGAAATGACTAAAAATGGGTAAGAGATGTGTTCGGATGGTAAACATTTCTCTTGAGTATTGCCCTTCTTAGTAAATGGGTATATGGTACTATTTGGTAACACCCAGTTCCTTGACATCGTTTTAAAGTTACCCGTGCTATATGTATGTTTTCAAAAGTTTTTGAAATAAAATCGGGTATTGTTTTCTTGGATCCCTTAAAAGGAAGAGTTTTCAAATAAAAAGATATTCTGAAGGTGGAGTAATAAATGAAGTTTTAATTAGGTTAAATTTAATAAGGGGATTTGATAAACTTTGTTTATTTAAACTTTATCCATTGATTTTAACATCTAGGATGTGAAGAATTATTTGATGTTATTAGACCGGCCAATAGACATTTTTACTTTAGTTGTGTCTAAGAAAAAGTTAAAAACTAGGATGGAGTTTGGATTTCAGCATCCTACTCTTCTTAGCTACTTCCCAGACAAATTAAGGTAAATAGGTTGATTTTGTCGACTTAGTTTCAAGACCCAAATTATTTGTGGCCTACATCTAATAGTTAAAATTATATAGAATTAAAAATAAGATGTTTGTATATAATCTTAGGATGTAGAAAAGTATTATATAAGTTAATAAATTTAAAAATTGATTCTTATGAAGCATGGTTAGAAAGTAGTTAGATAATAAGGATCGTTAGATCAGAACATATGTGATATGAAGATCATTTCTCCTTTTCATATTGTTCTCGATCCTAGATTTGAGTACATGGCTGGAGGTGTTTTACATCATTTTGAATAAGGATTTATCACTCGATTTTTGACGACGAGCATTGGTGAGGGTTCTTACATGGAACCAAAAGTTGTTTATCATAGTTTATGGCTATGCAAGAAGAACAAAGATTTAGAATTAAGAGGCTTGATCAAAGTCCGCACTAGGAAGTCGGGTGAGCGATACTAGTTCAGAAGTGAAGTTATGTGTTCAAGTTAATGATCAAATTAGATTTTACATAGGAATGATCTATGTACATACAGATTGATGAATAGTTAAGTGTTTTTGGGAATTAGGGTTGTGGTACAATTTCGGGGACGAAATGCTTTTAAGGAGGGAAAGTGTAACGACCTAGAATTTTACCGTCTTGATTTGTGAATATTTAATAAATTTTAAATATTAAAATAATAGGTTTTAATTGAAATATAACTTTTTAAATAGCAAATGATGGTAAAATAGATTTGTAACGACCCAGGTTTTTGCCACTTTGAAATAGACTATTTAAATATATTTAATATAATAAGTAAATGGATTTTTATTAGAAAATAAACCTATTTTAATTATTTAATACTAATGATAAAATAATTTTAAAATTTTGTTTACCAATATAGACAGTTCAAATAAAAATAGAAAATGTGACCGAAGAACGTTTTTCAAAATTACGACTTTTCGGTGTCGAAAAGTTGTCAGGAAACGTTGTACACACTAGTGTACACTTACACACATATATGCTCACGCCATGATAAGTAAATTAGTGAGTTACTACTAAATAAATCATGCGTAGTTTAAATTAATACTTGACGTGACAAATTATGTTATAAAAAGGCATATATATACATATAAACACACTTATATATATATATATATATATATATATATATATATATATCTCCTCCATATCTTTAGTACATACACATGGAAGCTTTAGCATGATTCAAGGCATGGAAGGGGGGACACATGGAACAAGAGGGAAAGGGGAGGTATGGGTTCATGCATGTGTGTATATTTAAATATAACCACTTTATATATTTTTTATTACTTTCCTAAGCCTATAAATACCACCTCCCTTTAATAATTTTCATTTTACAAATCCTACTTCATTTCTTCACTTCCTTGCTTCTTGTTCATGTCCACTTCAATGGCTACCAAATTAAAATTCCTAGGAGAAAAGATAGAGAAAGTAGTGTAAAAACATAACTAAATACCCTCCATTCACTTCCAAATCTCTTTTCTTCACAAAGCAAGCACATAACCACCCAAGACATGTATGGTCGACCCCAATCTTGATGCTTAGCCATTCTTTAAGTCCATTTTTGCAAGGTTCTAGGTTGTAGTCGAGCTCTAGTTGAAGTTTGGTTTGAAGTTATTTAGTTTTTGTGAGTTATGTTGTAATGTTATATGTTGTGTATGCATGCATATATGTTGATTTGGTGATGAATGCTTATGCCGAAGTTTGAGTAGGCGATAAAGATTATAACTTGAATATTTGAAAAGTTAGTTAATATTATGAAGTAATACTTTGTTTATGATGGTGCTATAATGTTATGATGTGATATTATGTTTGAAGGTTGTAATAGTTGTATGTGGGTTCATGACACAAAGGTAACAATTCGCTAATCAAAAGCGACGTAGAAATCCGCTTATTATCGAAGGTTTGATTTTTATTTCAAAGAGAAAAAATTTCAAGTTTAAAACTTTGATTTTGGTTTCAAAGGTTTATTTTCATGTTTTAAAGAAGATAAGAGTTCAAATTTTAAGTTTTAAAAGTTAAAAAATCAAATTTTCAAGTTTTGAAATTACGGGTCCATATAACAATAGTCGCTACACGAGCAGTTCGCAAAAACCAACTATTTCCAAATCCGAAACTAGTTTCCATCTAGAAAACTTTTTGAAATGTGTTTTATAACTTTGTTATAAGTTTTAAAGTGTAAAAATAGAGTTTTGAAGTTAATTGGCTTAAAAACCAAGTTTTGGAATTACGGATCCATATTGCGATAGTCGCTACACGCGCAGTTCGGAAAATCTAACTATTTTCTCATATAAACTTGTTTTCACTTAGAAATATTTTTGAAAATGTTTTCTAACTTTAATTTAGTAATTAGAGAACAATTATTTATTTATTTATTTATTTAATGATCATTTAATTTATTAATTAATTAGTAAAGGTAATTAGTACTTAATCATTTGTTAATAATGGCTTTTAAACTTAAGTGTTAATCAATTAAGTTAATCATGAGTTTTTACTTAATTATAGTTAATTATTATTTAATTATTAATTAAGTATTAATTACTTATTATTTAAAAAACGGTTTTATTCGATTAATCTTTGGTTAAAGTTAATTATGTTTTAATAATATTTAACTAAGGTTTAATTACCTTTAATTAGAGTTTAATTACTATTTAACAAGGATTTGATTCTCGTTTACATGGGTTTTAAATTATTTTAAAATAACTTTGAGCTTAAGTAATCATTTTTTGTTTTAAACTGTTTTCATTTCAAATTTGTTTTAAATCAAGGGATTTCTATGTACTTACCCTTAAGTAACCCATATGATTAGGAAAACTAAATGAAATCTATTAGCAGAACAAAACACTATTTTGCTATTACAATTTACTTAGACATTTACTTAAGTTAACTGATTGTTATGTGTTGATCTCTTATATATCTGTTGTTATGTAATGCCATGCTAAACTTGATAAGTAAAACCAAATTAAAAGCACAATTGTGGTCATTAACCTCCTTTCAATTTTGTAAAGATAAATAGTTCATTTCCTTTTGAAATGGTATCAAATTTATTTAAATTTGAACAAGATATTTGAAGGATGATTTGGCAAATGGTTTTACTAAAGATGTTTTTAATTAATGGGAAGGGTTTCAATGTTATAAAATGAAGTTTTTATAAAGTGTTTTATAAATGAATTTGGAAATTTATAGGGTGTTTTAGGTAAATAATTTTTAGTTTTTAAGCAAAGAAGATTTCACAAATAAGAGAGATTTATAAAATGGATTTGCTTATTAAAGGAAGCTAAATTGAGTTAAGATTATTTAAGAGGTTGTTTAAACAGAAAAGGTTTATAAAGAAGTTTTCATGATTTGGGTATTTATAAAAGAGGTTTTAGAAAATGATTTGGATATTCATAAAGGGAGTTTATAAAAAGGTTTGGGTATTTATAACAAATTATATAAAAAGTTTGGATATTTATAAAAGCAATTTATATGAATGATTTTGAATACGTATAAAAGGGTTTTATAAATGAATTTGGAGTTTGGAAAGCATTTTGAAATGGATTTGGATTTCAAGCAAAAGAGATTTCATAAATGAAATAGATTGATTTAAAAGAATTTATTGGAAGAAGTATAAAAAGAATTTGAGATCTGGGTTTCTCTAAACTGACCTTTTGAAAATGGTGGTATGTAACATCTATTCCACACTTAACACCGAGGGAATAGTGTTCAGGGTTGTTGTTACCTCCAATTCAAACAAAATTTGTTTAGTCCTTTTTAACATGATTTGGAAGTAAGAAATTATTCACAAATGTTTTATGAATATACTTATGTCAAAGGGATAAGTATATAAATGTTTTAGACAAACGTTTTGAAAAGAGATTTATTAAATAAAGATTTGTTTTGAGGCTTAGTGGTTGCTATGAATAAATAAATCTCAAATGGAATTATTTGTTCTTTGTTTATTTGATAGTTAAATAACCATTTATCAAATCTGGACCTTTTTTTAACTCAGGAGTTATGTTGGGTATATTCGAGTTCTTCCGTGAGGACTCGATTGCTTAGTGCATACTTCCAAAGAACTGGAATTTAGTTAGCCGGAAATTATCGCTTAGTTTCGGAGACACCGGTCCCCGGATTTATCCGAACAACTCCAAATTAATAATGAACGATGTTAAATTGTATTGCAGTATGCTGTGGATTTATACTATTATTCCTGAGGGTGATTCTAAAATGGAAGATAGTAATGTGGAATGTTTATTTGATCCCAGAACAACTTGCATGGATGAATGTTGGCATTGTATCTCTGCCTGGAGGCTAGCGTTAGCATTCCAAGATGGTTTGTTGGTATGAAAGAAGGTAAAGCGTAGCCACAAGCCTCACAACTGGGAAAAATGGCAAAAAGGGGTATGCAGTAGAGCTATGTGGTCAGCTACCATTAATAGCCGCCATCCCATTCTAGATTGTCTATATTTAAATTATTTTGCATGCAAACACCGTCGTAGTATAAGGCCTTGGTGTCAAAAAGATACGGGGTAATCCGGTTCTCCATGTTAAAGGGGCAACCAGCTCTTTGTAGTAGGGGTACAAGAAGTTCTTGTCAAACTCCGGTGCATTTTCTAGGGTGTACCATCTGAAGGTAGTCCCTTACCTTGCCATAGTATGAAATCCATTCTCCAATACGTGCCTTTTACGGTTTTAGATGTACCCAACTATGTTGAAATGTGAGATGTAAGCATTTCAGCTATTTTCTCTGTCTACTTTAAACCTGGACATTATTATAATATCAATGGATTTTCTACAGAAATGTTTTAGTTATCGTAAGGTAAAAACCCATCCATGTTTATGTTCGGCGTGGTCTTACGAAATGCCTTTGATTTAAAGGTTTTTATAAAGTTAAAGACTTATGATTTACTCACACAAGACCCATTTCTGACCCAAAGTTAATTTTTCCTTTTCCTAAACTCTTGGGTGCTCAAATTTGAATGGGCAGCCAAGTAGTTATGGTTTTTTCGTAGATTCATCTTGGAGGAGCTTGGAGCAGGTGACTTCATCGATAGCTAGTTATTTTCCTTGTTTTCCGCTATATTTTATGTATATTGTATCCGTTAGGTAAGGACGGACTGTTATAAGTGTCCTAGGGTAGAATTTGTATTAGTATCACTCTAATATAACATTTCTAAAATGACTTTGTAATATATTATGTTGAATAATATATATTGTTCTATTGCGTTGTGAGATTCTGTGTTGCTTAGATTCTTCTCTTCTGTCTTTTCTTTCTTTTACCCTTAATGACTTGTCTTTCGAACAACTAAATGATCGGCACACGAATACCGATGATGTATTACGTGTCGTCTTTGGTAGTAAGAAAGGATGATCATTACAGTTCTTGAAGAACATATTCTTCAAATTTGCTTTGAGAGCCATTTTTGATGAATTTATGTTTTGGAAAGTTAAGGTTTTTGAGTTAGAGTTTTAGATTTGAAGTAGATTGGTGAGTAGTTGAAGAGTTGGGTAAAAAAGATGTACATGAAATGCCATTTATTTGTAGCTAAAATTTACCTCAGACGTTTAAGGAAGAATGACAAACATCTGAGATCACTCAGGATTGTTTTCCTAAGAAATTTGACAGGCGTCTATCTCTTAACACCGTCTGATAGAGGCAGAGTTTGAATTTTTTAAGTTTTTGTTTGAACGTTTTATTTTTAATTAAATATTTTCATAGAATCATTATAATAAACAACTATTATAATTAATAAACATGCAAAAATTATATATTATACAGTTTACATATTTATTTCTCTATATATACATATCTGTGTGTGTGTATAGAATTAATCATATTTCAGAGAATTTTTGAATTCAGGTTGTTCCTAAGAGTTTGTGTTAGTTTGCTTATCTTAAGGCTTAATGGATGCCAACTTGGGTGAGCCGAAGTATCAGTCCAGTTAGCCAAAATTTGCCTCAGACGTCTGAGGAAGAATGACAAATCTGAGATCACTCAGGAATGTTTTCCTAAGAAATTTGACAGGCATCTATCTCTTCATCACAGACGTTTGAGAGAGGCAGAGTTTGAATTTTTTAAGTTTTTTGTTTGAACTTTTTATTTTTAATTGAATATTTTCATAGAATCATTATTATAAACAATTATTATAATTAAAAAACATACAAAAATTATATATTATACGGTTTACATATTTATTTATTTATATATATATATATATATGTATGTGTGTATGTGTGTATACATAGAATTAATAATCGGCCGAAGAATTTTTGAATTCAGGTTATTCCCAAGAGTTTGTGTTAGTTTTCATATCTTGAGGCTTAAGTGGATGCCAACTTGGCGAGCCGGAGTATCAGTCTAGTCTTGGTTTGATGGCCCTGCCTTCCATAAATTTCTTAGAGTAATGTTACATGTTTTTACAGGAGTTTCTATTAAACGAGGAGATTTTTTATATATGCAATTTTTTGTTGGTGAATGACCACAAATTTATAGAATAAATTTTTTAAGAAATTTAAGATGAGGTCCTTGACGTCATTGCTCGTAATGCATTTCTCGTTGAACTCCCATCATTTCTCGTTGATAGTGATATATTGCATTAACTTTAGTACTGAGAGATGTTGATTCAAGATCAATCACTTGTTTAGCTTTCTTTTCCTTAGGAGAGTAGCCGGTGTGATATATAGGTGATGCTGTAATATTTAGTGAAGCCGATCGATTTGACGGAGGTTTGGTTTTTGTTGGCGATACGTAGGTACTATTTGATGAAGGTGAACTAAAATCGATAATTGAATAAGTGAAGTCATGATCAGAAGACATGTTTAGTTTTTGTAAATTTATAAATAATATTTTTGTTTTTATTTTTCTTTAATCATGTACAAATTCAAGAGAAATAATTCATTTTTCTACATTATCTCTTGGAAAATGGTGAAAAATGTCGATATGTTTTGTACGAGAATTATTAACTGGATTTTTGGATAGATTTGTAGCAATAGTATTATCACAATATATAGGAGAGTTAGTTATAGTTTTATCGACATCTTGAAGTGTTTGTTGCATATAAATTACTTGTGCACATGCTAAGGCTGTGATATATATACTTGGCTTCACATGTTGAGAGAGAAACACAATTTTGCTTTTTACTGAACCACGAAACCAGAGATTGACCAATGAAATGACATGTGTCACTCATACTTTTTCTATCTACAACCACCAAAATCTGCATCTCTTTGTGATACGAGTTCGAAAGAGCTGCCTTTAGGGTAGAAAAGTCTGTAATATTTGATGTTGGTTAAGTATCGTAGTATTCTTTTAACTCCTTGATGATGTGACTCCTTAGGTTGTGCTTGAAATCTTGCACATAGTCAAACGCTCATCATAATATCTGGTCTACTAGCCATTAAGTATAATAGAGATCCTATCATACTTCGGTATAATTTTTGATCGAAATCTTTTCCTTTTTCGTCTTTATCTAAATGTAAACTCGTGCTTATTGGAGTTGGTTTACTTGAAGTACTATCCATTCCAAATCATTTTAATAATTCTCTATAATATTTTTCTTGATTTATAAAAATTCCACTTTCTAGTTGTTTTATTTGTAAACCTAAAAATAAATTTAATTCTCCCATATGTGACATTTCAGATTCATTTTTCATTATGTTAGAGAAATCGTTGCATAGTTTTCCATTAGTTGATCCAAATATGATATCATCAACATATATTTGTACAACTAGTATATTAGTATCTTCTCTTTTTATAAATAATGTAGAATCAATTTTCCTAATTTGAAAACCAGAATTTAGTAAATGTGTTTTTAATCTCTCATACCAAGCACAGGGTGTTGGTTTTAATCCGTATAATGCCTTTTTAAGTTTGAAAACATGGTCTGGATATTTCTCATTAAAAAATAAGAGTGGTTATTCAACATAAACCTTCTCTTTTATGAAACCGTTTAAAAATGCACTCTTAACGTCCATTTGAAATAATTTAAGATTATGATGACATGAAAAAGCAAGTAATGTTCTTATAGCTTCAAGACGTGCTACAGGAGCGAATGTTTCTTCATAATCAATTCCTTCTTCTTGGTTGTGTCCTTGGGCAACTAATCTTGCTTTATTACGAACAATGTTTCCATTTTCATTTTCTTTATTTTAAAAAACCCATTTTGTTCCAATTACGGATTGATCATTTGGTCTTGATATGAGTTCCCATACATCATTTCTTTCAAATTGATTAAGTTCTTCTTGCATTGCGATAATCCAAAAATCATCGTTTGATGCTTCTTTATAATTTTTAGGTCCAAAATTAATATAAATGCAACATGACTTATTTGATTTAATTGATTTCTAGTTGAAACTCTTGTGTTTAAATCACCAATTACATTATTAATTGGATGATCTTTTAAGATTCGAGGTGGTGATCTCAAGAGATTATCATTATTATTTATGGTATTATTGTTTTCAGTTATAAAAGTATTATTAATACTATTATTGTTTAAGACTTCATCGTTATCGTAATTTTTGGTATTCTTAAAATCTTCATCAAAAGAAACATAAAGACTTTCTTCAACAGTGTTAGTTTGTTTATTAAACTCTATATGCTTTACTACGATCCAAATGTCTAATAAAAATTCCTTCATCGTCTTTTGGATCGAATTTTACAAAATTTTCTTTACTATTCAAAATAAAGCATTTAGAACTAAAAATACAAAAATACGATACTTTAGGTTTCTTTTCAAAAAACATTTCGTAACATGTATTCTTAGTTATAGGTCGAAGTGTTACACGATTTAATACATAGCATGCGGTAGCAACAGCTACGGCCCAAAAAATCTTTGGAAACTACTACTACTGAGTAATGTTCATGCACATTCTTGTAGTGTTCGATTTTTTCTTTCTACTATGCCATTTTGTTGTGGCGTTCGTGGAAACGAAAAATTATGACTAATTCCCTATTTATTACAAAATTTTTCAAAAATATAATTTTCAAATTCTCTGCAATGATCGCTTCTTATACTTTTGAGTTTTAAGTTTGTTAAATTTTTAATTTTTGTAGCAAAAAGTTTTAAACATTCCAAACGTATCACTTTTATGTTTTAAAAATAATGTCCAAGTGTATCTTGAAAAATCATCGACGATAACAAATACATATTTGTTATGATTTATTGATCTTACTTGAGTTGGGGTAATAAATCTAGATGAAGTAATTCAAGTGGTTGTTCGATAATAATTTCTTTCTTAGATAAAAGAAATTTTCTTTAATTTTCAAAATTGACAAGCATCACATAGATTTTTAACTTTATAATTTATGTTGGGTTATCCACTTACTGAATCATTCTTTGCTAATTTATTTATACATTTAAAATTTACGTGACAAAAGCTTTTATGCCATTGCCATGGGTCATTATGATTGGCGGTTAGGCATAAATCATTATTATTTTTAATATTCATATTTAAAACATAAATATTTCATTTTCTTAATCGTTCAAAAATTAAAATTTTATTTTGATCAAATATTCTATATTTATCTTTTTCAAAATCGATTTTAAATCCTTTATCACATAATTAACTTATACTTAATACGTTATATTTTAAATTTTATACTAACAAAACATTAGTAATAAGAGGAGAGGTGGATATACCGACGTTGGTGACGTCTCTAATGCTGATGACAAATCCTTTCGAGTTATCTCCATATGTCACGGTACGACCATCGATATATGTTATATTTGATAACATGTGTGTGTTTCCTGTCATATACTTGGAGCATCCACTATCGACTATCCAATTCTCTTTACTTTTAATTTTACTTTGAGTACCTGTAAAAGAGTAAAGATTTAGTTGGTACCCACTTTCTCTATTAGGGTTCTATGTGTAAGTGGGTGAAGGTAGCCATACACAAGTGGGTTTTGGACCATTAAAAACATAATTATTATTATAAACAATATTTTTTAAGTATTCATCTATATTTTTTTGCCTAATAAATTTGTTATTTGATTTAGGAATTCAAATTTTGACACTACCTGTTTCAGGAGTATTAATCTTAATTTTTGAGATAAGTTTCTTGAACTTAGTATATAGTGTACTATAGTTTCTATGTTTTTTCTTAGCTTTATATCCTAATCCATTTCGACTTCTTGATGGTCTTTATATTTTGAACAAATTTTCTAAGTTTTGTTTTCCTTTATTAAATTTTGATACATTATTAGTTATTTTATCTAACTTGTTCTTAATATAACAGATTTCAATATTGCTAGAATCTAAACTTGCCTTTAGTTCTATTTTTTCTAATTTACTATTTTCCAAATCATGTAATAGAGCAGTATTTTAAGAAGATAGCATTTTACATTCTTTTTGAGCCATTTCTAATTCTTCTTCTACAATTGTTTTTTCATCTTTTAATAAACCAATTTCTAGTTCTGCTCTATTTAACTTTCCTATATATTCCTTGTTTAGTTTCTTAGAGTCTCTATATTTATCGTCTAATTCTATGCTAATTTCCAAGATTTCATCATATGTTAATTCAAGGCGTATCTCATCAGTATTAGCCATAAAACAGACATTAGCTTGTTCTGAGTTGCTTTCACTATCACTGTCAGAGGAAGAGGAAGAGCAGGAATCATCCCAAGTTACTTAAAAGGTTCTTCGCTTCTTTTTGAATATCTCGAATTTGCTTCTCTTCTTGTCATTATATAGTTGTGGACAATCTTTCTTCATATGGCCAAACTTGTTACATCCCTAACATTTGATTGATCTTTGATTTGATGAGTTTGAATTGCCATCATTTTGAAAAAATTTCATCCTTTTGAATTTCTTGAATTTGTTGTAGTCCTTAGCTATGAATACAGTTTCTTCCTCATCCAAGTCGGAACTGTCATTATTTGCTTGAAAAACAATATTCCTTTTTTCTTGATTTTGTTCATTTCTTGCCTGCAAATTGGCTTCATATGAGATCAGATTTCCTATTAGTTCTTCGACTTTGAGTTAAGAGAGATCATTAGCTTCTTCGATGGCTAAAACTTTTCGTTTCCATTTGATAATCAAAGAATTTAATATTCGTGAACTGGATCAAAATCAGTGAATTTGACCCAAGTGCCATGAGACCATGTTGTATAGTTTGAAATCTAGCATACATGTCAATAAATAGATTCATTTATTTTCATTTTAAATGATGAAAATTGATTTTGTAAAATAAATTTTTTTGTTTGCTTGACTTTTTTCGTGCCTTCGTGAGTAACTTGCAAAGTACGTCATATATTATATGCGGTAGTGCAAAACATAACTCGTGAAAATTCATTTTTATCAAGTGAACAAAATAAAACATTCATGGTTTTGGCATTATTAGTTGCCATGTTTTTTGGGCATCGGTCCAAGTGCTCATGTCAGTGGTAGGTGCTTCATATCTTGTTTGAGTAGTTTGTCAAATTTCTAAACCATTAGCTTCTATAAAAATTCGCATACGTGTTGACCAATAAGCATAATTAGAGCTAGTAACTAGTGGAGAACGAGCAGTTGATTGAGCTTCTTGAAATGTACTTGCCATATTAAAAAGTTTTCAATCATGTGTTACTATAAATTGAAATAACCGTGCTCTGATACCAAATGAAAGTCTATTGGATCGTATCTAATATAACTAATGTATCAGTATGTGAGTGTATACCAATATATGAGCTAAATGTAGCAATATAACAAAGTATAAAAAGCAAAGTATAAAAAAGAGCATGCCGGAGTTTTTATACTGGTTCGGACCTCCCATCCTACGTCTAGTCCCGAAGCTCCCCTTCGGTATTTCACTAAACAAAAACCCTTACTTCGCCTAGAGGAATAGGCTAATGCAAAAGTATTGCTTTGGAAATCTTGTGTTCAATACAACACGGATATTGACTGTTAGTACAATTCTTCCTATAATCTCATTTGAATGATAATGACTGTGCGTTGCTTGGATTTGTAAGAAATAATTTAACCAAAATATATAGATTTTGGTTGAAAGTGATTGAATATTAAGTCAATGATAACACAAGAGAATATGAATATAGAAGTTAGAAAATAGTAAATCAAGTTAAATTAAAATCTCAATCGACTGAAGTATTTGTAGAATCAAAGAGTTGTATTTGAAAAGTTATAACTTCTTGAAAGATTACTCTTTGATTAATGATTGCAACTGTTGAAGGAGGAAGGAGTTTGTTCAAAACTATAACGACCCATATTTTTTGAAAATTAAAAATATTAAATTAAATAAGGCTTTGGAATTTAATATTGTTAGAAATTAAAATTTATGATTTATTAACGTGAAATTTATTAAATTATAAATTTTGAGTTTAACATAAAATCTTAAAAAACAACAAATTTTAATGAAATGAAAGATGGTAATGCATATTAAAATATAATTTAATAATATTGATCAAATGTAATTGACAACCGTTTTAATGTAATTTCAATCAATTGTAACTGTAAAGTTTAATAAGGAATAAAATAAATGATGTATTAATGGTGAAATTAATTTAAACATTAAAATTAATTTAATATTTAAAATCATGGGTGTCACGACCCACTTTTTCGTACAGTTCGAACTGACAATTTACCACACATGTCCAATCCAAATTGAACGGAAAGGCAGATAGTAAGACAAATAAAGTAGAAAGAAGATACAAAGAAGATAGAAAGAAAAACAAACAACACAGAATCTCACAGCGGAACGAATAATCTATAATATAGAACAAATCTTTACATAAAACAAAACTGAAATGTTTATAGTACAGTTATCAATCAGAGTATACCAACCTATTTAGCACGGACAGTTATAACAACCTATCCTCACAACTGCTGATAAAAACAACTAAAATGCAATGGAAAATATAATCATCTACGTGAATACGTCTCTAGGCCTCCAACTCCTCTCCTGAAGCTCCAATCCTTCCAGCTAAACCTAGAAATATGCTCGGTCTGACTCGAGCAATTTTGGAAAAAAAAACCACGCCCGAGTCAGTCTGGTAAAACCAGCGTGAGAATTTAAATCACAAGGAATTTTATTCGTTATAACTTTCAAAATCCTTTTAAAATAATGATATCCCGTAAGACCACGCCACACATAAACACGATGGGTATTTCCCTTACGATAACCAAAACCTTTTATAGAAAATCCAGTGATATTAAGGCCTAAGCACAAATACTTATTCAAATTGCCGAAATTGTTATATTAATTAAATTCCAGCATACTGGGCTCTACAACCAAAAACGTAAAGGCACGTATTGGAGAATGGATTTCCATACAATGACTAGGCACTAGGGTACCACCTATCATAGTACATGTCTAGAAAAATGTACCGAGGACTTCACCGGGATCCCCTACAACACAAGACCGGTTCTACCCCTAACCTGGATAGAACTGAATATGCTATCACCCCGGGTGTTCCCACCCTTATCGAGCTCCTTCCTATGCACCATATTTATAATATCCGAGGGTATCTAAAAAGGTGATAAACATACCCTAATTGGGTGCGACCCACTTAGCCTTACTACATCTCCCCTGATTTTCAGTCATTCCGATTGATGAGGCTTGAGGCTACGATTACCTTTTTAAGGGATTTATACTTGGAATGCTCATTGTCCTCCAATGACAATGTACTGAAAGCATTCATCCATACAAGCCCATTCTGGGTCTGAACGAAACCGAAGGCACTATTCCTACTACACCCATTTTGGAATCTTCCTCAGGATTAGTAGCGATTAGCCCTTGCACTTCAATGCTCCATCTTCAATTCCATGTTCTTGTCTTCACTTCGAAAACGTATTCATTGGATTGAAGTTGTTTTTCGACTAACTTATCTGATCCCGGTCTCTTCGAAACAACATTCAATATTTCCGCTAAACTCAATCTTGGTTCTTTAGGAAATAAACATATGAAAATAAGATCGGTGATCATCTCCTAACCGTTAGTGGACGGATTTATTGTCCTAGAAGAACGAAACGAGTTTATACGTACAGTATAGCACCTTCGATGGTAACTGTACCATATAATCCCCGTGTTTCCTCTAGATATTTCCAAAGTTATTTTTTGGGCCCAGATTTAATAGTCGGTTATTTAACTATCAAATAAACAATCATTCAACCAAAGGTTTTATTTCCCACTGAAATCACTAAGCCTTAATTAATTTAAATTCATTAAATTAAATTTCTAAATCAAAGGTATATACTTATCTCACAGAAATAAGTACATTCACAAACCATTCCCTTCAATAATATTTGAAAAACCTTTTTAAATAAATATGAAAAGCACCCTACGGTATCAACCATGGATTCGTAGCTTAATGATTACATCTCTACCCTAAAGAAATCCAAACTTAACTTAGGCAATCTCTGCCTCCCGATTACACCATGAAAGTATACCATTACTTTCTGAAAACTGTATTTAATAATTATCTCAAAATAATACTTATAAAGTTTCTATATAAATCTTCTAAGTTTAATTTAGGAAAATGCTCTTTAATAAAAATTTACTATATAATATATATTATTTTTAAAACAATATTAATATTTGAAAAAATTATCTTTGAAAATAATAATAATATCTTAATACTGATAAATTCTTAAGTAAAAATTAACTTTAAATCAAAATCCTTATAAAATAACTTTAAAGAAATTAAATATATTTTTAAACAATTTAAATAATTAAATAGCTTTGAAACAATAATTAAACACTTTTATATAATTTTTAAGAATAATAAAATAATTAACTTTAAATCATTTTCAAATAATTATTAATTATCTTTAAAATATCATTAATAAATAATTATTATCTTTTAAATAACTTTGATTCAAAAATCAACTTCTAAATTGGAAAGAGGCATATTAATTTCAATGGTACTTAATCAAGTTACTATTCATTCCATAACAATCTAGAATAACAGATACTGATATTCACAACAACCTATTTTTAACAATTAATTCAACATCATATTGCCCAATATAATTATCCAGATATTAAATAGATGTCCATACAAATAAAATTG
This sequence comes from Allium fistulosum, assembly GCA_030737815.1. Classification (NCBI taxonomy): domain Eukaryota; kingdom Viridiplantae; phylum Streptophyta; class Magnoliopsida; order Asparagales; family Amaryllidaceae; genus Allium; species Allium fistulosum. The sequence goes on along the minus strand of CM060908.1, from coordinate 403,121,962 downwards.
CAGAACAAGGTTTTATTTCTGCTAGTCGATGTCCAAAAACTCATAAAATCAGTAATAATGGCAGAACAGTGATTTATTCTGCCAATGGGGGTCCGATTTAATACATTTAGCGGAACGGTGTTTTATTCCGCTAAACAAATTTCCAAAACATCGTAGTTAACTTAAATTAACTCGTTGTTATTTTTATCTCGCAAATAATTTCAATAGGTCGATCATATAAATTTTAAATGAAGATGTTTGTTTAATATTGGTTAATTTAATTCTGGCCGTTTCAAATTGCTATAAATTTCCACTCATTCAAACTCGACAACAGTTCGTACGTTGACGTAATGTTCGTCGATACGAACCCATTGAAATAAAACTCGCGTAAACCAGAATTCATACGAACAAGTTATGGTATTTTTAAATTTTACTAATATATATATATATATATATATATATATATATATAATTCAAAACATTCTACAGTTAATTGCTTCCACCCTCATCCCTTTGGACCGAGCCCAGCCCACTTTTTTTCACTCTGTTTTTTATTTATTTATTTTAAAACCTGGTCCGAAGCCCAAAACTCTTTACAAAGATAAAGACCGTCCTCTTCTTCCCTTTCCCCTCCTTCTCGCTTTCTTTCCACCTGAACCCAAAAACCAAAAGAAGAAAAACCCAGGCCCAAGCTCCGATCAACCCACTATAACCCAAACCCAACGTCCATGCGCGACTCCAAACTAAACCCAGACCACCGCGACCCATGCTCAAAACACGATCACCTCTTCCCTTGTTAAAACAGTTCGCTCATTTCACCTGGGTTCCTCCTTATGCACGCGTCCACGTGTGCATGTGCACACACACTTCTCTCCACCGATCAACGAGCCAACCTCACCCGCAAGTCCCTTTTGCCCCGAGAGCAAATCCCCTATACCCAAACCCCCATGTTCCTCTGTCCCAACCAATCCGGGACGTCGATTTTTAACCATTTTGCAATTAAATCTCCTTTCTCTCTCCTGATGTTGGGGTTTAATTGCAAAATGGTTGAAAATCGATGTCTCTGATTGGTTGGGGACAGGGGAACAGGGGGATTTGGTACAGGAGATTTGCTCTCTTTTGCCCCACCTCGCCACATTGCCCCACCATCATGGTCTCTCACCTTCCCGATCAAATTCCGTCCCCATGACCAATTCGAAAAGAAACTGGAACCCACTCACGTTCTTACTGGCAACAACAAAATTCCCTCGCCCAATCACAATACCGACTTTTAGAACATGCCGCCAACACCGATGGAACTGCCTACCCCCACGCCACCCTCTAGTAGCCCCCCAGTCGACTCTGATGACCCCAAGTCCACGCGGCATCCTGATGACCGAAACGCATTCCAACTTTCCCTTAAACCCTAATAATGCTATGCCTACCCAAATCAATGCCAAATTCAAGATTCCGCCACGGAGAAACCCTTCCCCTCGTCATCACGCTCCTCTTCGACCAAGCCGCACATCCACTCGACAACTAGATCGTCGAATTTATTTTTTTGGCCAATTCCAGTCATCTTCGAATTACACACAACCTAGGATATTAAAAATCATGAAACTTTCACTAAAATTCCTATCTTACAACCACAATCATGATCTCATATTCGATTCAATGTTTTAAACATATCGAATTTTATCGAAACTTGATTTGTTTGATGTATTTTTAAAATTTCTCACAATATACAAAACGAATTATCTTCAAACTATTTTTAATGTGTTCTAGACTCAAAAACAAACATTTTACTAGTTAACATCATCGGCAAATTCAAATCAGGTTGAGAGAAAAATGATTTTTAAAAAGTTATGTAAATCATAAAAATTTTGCTTTGTTAAATAAAACAGAGAGATTTTTGACATGTACAGGCATTTCAAAAACTAAGTTCTCACCTTAAACATGCTTGCAATCCTTTAAATCTTCCACTTGACCCTTAGTTTTTGATCTGAATGTCTCTGATAACCTTGCTTTGTCTTGGATTTGGAAGAGAAGGCTTTGTTCTTCTTTTGTTTTACAGAGCTTTAAGTTTTACAGAGCTTTTTATATATTTTTTACAGTTTAATTTTTTCCAGGCTTTGTTGTTTTCAGAGTTTTTAAAACAAGTATACACACAAGCCTATATATTCATGTTTGCAAAACAGATTGACATATACATACAAGATTTGGCTCAAAAAGGTTTTGATATGCTGTAAAAATGTTTTGATGGATTGATTGGAAAATTTGGTGACTTGAGGTGATATTTTGGTGTTGAAATGAAGTAGAGATGAATGTCTCTAACCTTTCTCTTTTTAGACCAAAGAAGTATATATGCTTATGTTTTTACCCATTTTACTTGTTTTACCTTTTGTTGTATATTTTCTTTTATTTTTACTTGGACTTGGCAATGCATATGTATGTTTTACTTTTCTACTTGATTTACTTTGGTCATTTATCCCTTTTATTACTTTTACTTTCACTTGATTTTAAACATGCTTTCATACACACACACATATATTGGAAACAAGAGATATGAAGTGGTATAAAACAAATTTTAAGTCTTCATATACATATTTATTTTTATATTTAAAAATATATAACTCAAGTAATAGAAGTTTTGCTATTCTATTAAAACGTTTCGTACGATGACATAGTGCTCATATACATATTTATTTTTATACCACTTCATATTGCTATAAATTTCCACTCATTCAAACTCGATAACAGTTTGTACGATGACGTAGTGTTCATTGATACAAACCCATTGCAACAAAACTCGCGTAAATCGGAATTCGTACGAACAAGTTATGGTATTTTCAAATTTTACTAATATATATATATATATATAATTCAAAACATTCTTTGGTTGATTGCTTTCACCCTCATCCTTTTTGACCGAACCCAGCCCACTTATTTTCTCTCTTATTTATTTATTTATTTTAAAACCAGGGCCGAAGCCCAAAACTCTTTACAAAGATAAAGACCGTCCCCTTCTTCCCTTTCCCCTCCTTCTCCCTTTCTTTCCACCTGAAAACAAAAACCAAAAGAAGAAAAACCCATGCCCAAGCTCCGATCAACCCATTATAACCCAAACCCAACGTCCATGCGCGACTCCAAACTAAATCCAGACCACCGCGACCCATGCTCAAAACAGTTCGCTCATTTCACCTGGGTTCCTCCTTATGCATGCGTCCACGTGTGCACGTGCACTCGCAATTCTCTCCACCGATCAACGAGCCAACCTCACCTGCAACTCCCTTTTTCCCCACCTCGCCGCATTGCCTCACCACCATGATCTCTCACCTTCCCGATCAAATTTTGCCCCTATGACCAATTCAAACAAAAACTTGAACCCACTCACGTTCTTACTGGCAATAACAAAATTCCCTCGCCCAATCACAGTACCAACTTTTAGAACATGCCGCCACCACCGATGGAACTGCCTACCTACACGCCACCCTCCAGTAGCCCCCCGGTCGACTCTGATGACCCCAAGTCACGCGGCAGCCTGATAACCAAAACCCATTCCAACTTTCCCTTAAACCCTAATAATGCCATGCCCACCCAAATCAATGCCAAATTCAAGATTTCGCCATGTTGAAACCCTTCCCCTCGTCATCACGCTCCTCTTCGACCAAGCCGCACATCCCCTCGACAACTAGATCACTGGAATTTATTTTTTTTCCCAATTCCGATCATCTTTGAATTACACACAACCTAGGCTATTAAAAATCATGAAACTTTCACTAAAAATCTTATCTTCCAACCACAATCATGATATCATATTCGATTCAGTGTTTTAAACATATCGAATTTTATCAAAACTGGATTTGTTTCCTGTATTTTTGAAATTTCTCACAATATACAAAATGAATTATCTTCAAACTATTTTTAATGTGTTCTATACTCAAAAACAAACATATTACTAGTTAACATCATTGGCTAATTCAAGTCAGGTTGAGAGAAAAATGATTTTTAAAAATTTATGCAAATCATAAAAATTTTGCTTTATTAAATAAAACAGAGAGGTTTTTGACATGTACAGGCATTTCAAAAACTAAGTTCTCACCTTAAACATGCTTGCAATCCTTTAAATCTTCCACTTTACCCTTAGTTTTTGATCTGAATGTCTCTGATAACCTTGCTTTGTCTTGGATTTGGAAGAGAAGGCTTTGTTCTTCTTTTATTTTACAGAGCTTTAAGTTTTACAGAGCTTTTTATAATTTTTTTACAGTTTATTTTTTTTCCAGGCTTCGTTGTTTTCAAAGTTTTTAAAACAAGTATACACACAAGCCTATATATTCATGTTTACAAAACAAATTGATGTTTACGTACAAGAATTGGCTCAAAAAGATTTTGATATGGTGTAAAAATGTTTTGATGGATTGATTGGAAATTTTGGTGACTTGAGGTAATATTTTGGTGTTGAAATGAAATAGAGATGAACGTCTCTAACCTTTCTCTTTTTAGACCAAAGAAGTATATATGCTTATGTTCTTACCCATTTTACTTGTTTTACCTTTTGTTGTACATTTTCTTTTATTTTTACTTGGACTTGGCAATGCATATGTATGTTTTACTTTTCTACTTGATTTACTTTGGTCATTTATCCCTTTTATTACTTTTACTTTCACTTGATTTTAAACATGCTTTCATATATATATATATTGAAAACAAGAGATATGAAGTGGTATAAAACAAATTTTTAGTCTTCATATTCATATTTATTTTTATATTTAAAAATATATAACTCAAGTGAAGTTTTACTTTAAAAAAAAAGTTTGGCAAGCGGTGCGAAGCTAGCACTCTTTTTACCTGCTTTGGCAACCTGGAAATAAAAACAAGATATCTACACAGTTTTTTTTAATCAAAGAAAAACTAAAATAAATGGAAACAAAATAGAAATGAACTACCACCAAAACAAATGAAATTAAAAAAATGAAAACCAATTTTTTTTGGAAGACTTAATTAAACAAAATAGAAAACTTAAATATACTAAACTAAAACCAAATAAAAAATCAAATATTCTCTTAGGCCCAACAAGTGAGAACAGATAACCCACAAACCCAAACCCAAATAAAGTCAAACAACTCCACCCATTCTCTAAAAAAAAATTCATGATTCAGTCGAACTTAAAATCGAGTTAAACTCAAACTTGCAACCAAATTTGTTAATTCAAAATCCAATTCCTAAAAGAATGGCGATTGCGTCCAGAGCAGGAAGGCAATGGTCGTGATTTCGGCGTGCTGTGAGGGTTCGAGTTCGATTGGTTGAAGTGATCGATTTTGTGAGATGTTCAATTTTGGGGAGGTGATTAGAGATGTGTGGAAGTGGATTCGGCACTGGTATGGTGGCAAGTGTACAGGGAGGTGGTAGATGTCGTAGAGTAGAAGCAGGGGGAGTTCAGCGAAGGGTTGCGATTGGTGGCGGTTGAAGTCGTGAGTTGTGCTGGTGATGTTGTATGGAGATGGTGAATTGATGGTCGCAGTTTGTAGTGATATGTGAATGGAGTTGTGGTGGAGTGTTGTGGTTGTCTTGTTGAATGCAAAAAGGTTGGGCTGTGTTTGGTTTCAGGTGACGGTGAAACCAAAAAGAACAGTAGGAAGCAAATGAAGCAAATGAAGTAAAAGAAGTAGATGAAGTAAATGGGCAGTAATGACGATGGTTTATGTTAAGCACTACTGATGATGGAGGAGATGTTAATGCAGTTTTGTTGTTTTGATGATGTATGGCACAATGGTTGGAGTTGTGGTCGCCGTTTGGTGGATGATGTGCAGTTCAGTGGAGCAGCGGGATGGTGTTCTGTTATGTGAATGTTATATGTAGAAGACATTGCTTTGGTTGTAGTAGGGGGTTGGTCTGTTGTGATATATGTTTGTGAATCTACAGTGAGATGGTTTTGTGGATGGTTTGGGATCAGTAGGTAAGGGTTGTATATGCTTGGAGGCAGAGTGTATTGGGTTGCTTGAGGCGGACTGCAGTAGTGGTTGTTCTGGTTGTCCAAGTGTTTAGGTTCGATTGGGAATAGTGGAGATGGTTGGTGGTTGGTGAAAATTTGATGTTTCTATATGTCTGTTAACTGCTATATGGGCAGAGGGGAATGGATGGATAGGTGAAACTTTGATGTTGGAGGTTGGTGGAGGTGATGCACAGTAGTATGTGAGAATTGGCAAAAGGAGTTGCTGTTTGTATGAAAGGTTGCATAGCAGTTTAAGTAAATGATGTTAGAAGTTTGGATTGAGTCTCTGGTGGTATGAATGGGAAGTTGTGGTATGTTGTATGTTTCAGTGTTGTTTGTTGTAGAAGTGAGGAGTAGAGACAGGACTAGGAAGTGATGTTGTAGAAGTTATGGAATGGTGATGATGGGAGAGGATGGATGATGGTGGGTTAAGTAGAGGGAAGGCTGTTGCAGTTGATGTGGCAGGCGATTGTGATGATGGTTGATCACTGTGCAATGTTGGTGGTAAGTGCAGATGTAGAGTTGATCAGGGGTGGTTGTAGCAATAGTGTTGACTGTTGGTTAAGGAAGTGGAAGTGATATTGAGGAAATGTATGTATGTAGTTTGATGTTGTTATGGTTTGTGGGCTGGCAGAGATCAATTTGATGGTGAAGTGATGGTTTGTTGATTGAAATGTTTGTAACTGTCGTGATATGGATAACAGTGGCAAGTTGACGGTTTGAGGGGAGGGAAGTGGCAGATATTGGTGATATTGAAATGGCACTGTGATGTGGGTAGGGGATGTGTGAGTGGTCAAAGACAGTGGGTGTTTGGTAATGTATGTATGATAAAAAGGCAACGTGTGTTGATCTGAAGTTGATGTTGAAGTTCGAAGGGGATGACAGTGGATTGTGACAGATGATGGTGGGGTTCAGGGAGGTTGCAGCGGGTGGTGTTGTGTATGCTGGAAGTTTGTAATCAGGTGCAGAGCAGTATGTTGAATTTGATGTTGTTGGTGAAGATATGCACAGAGGCACAGTTAAGTTTGCACAAAGAAGAGATGTAGAAGTGCACAGAATAGTAGAAAGGGTTAGAGAGCAGTTATTTTTTTTGAAATTGTAAACTGAAAATTGTAAATGAAACTAAAAATGAAATGAAACTAAAAATGAAATGAAATTTTTTTTCTTTTTCAAATGGAATGTATGTAATTTTTTTTCTTTGAATATGGAAATGCAAAAGGAAAAACAACAAACAATCAACAAAATGAGAACAAAATAAAACAACCAAAACACAACACAACAATAATTTTTTTAATATGCAAACAAACACACAAACAACACTCAACAAACACACAGCAAAATTGAACAAAAATAATTCGAAGAATAGAAAATTATAATCAAAAATACTCCCCGGCAATGGCGCCAAAAACTTGTTCGACGACGGATTTTCTATCGGTTTAGAAAACCGTCGAACGAATCTAGAAATAAAATATAACCGCAAGCGCACGGCGTACACTTGTAGTACGTGGCGAATACGGGTCGATCCGTAGGGAATTGATGATTTTAAAATTCTATTCAATCAAATTAACTAAAGTTGAAAGTGTGATTAGCTAAAAATGTAAGAAACTAACAAAAACTAGCAAAAGCAAAATAGATAAAAATATGAGAGTTAAATGACAATTTAGAGATAAATCCACTCTCTAGATCATATAATTCAACAATTAATGAAATTATGATCTCTTTTTTTTGTCATAAGTGAGTTTAAATGATGTGTTTATCATAAGTATGACTTATTTGTGCTATTAATTAGCTCAACATAAGCCATCAAACTATAACACACCCTTAAACCACTTACTAACTCTCATGAAAACAACAACAAAGTTGAAAATGAAATCTATTTTAAGCATGACCTATTAACTATTGTTTAGAAATATAGGCCATCAAATTTTAATTTCACATTCACTTCATTACCATCATCATATGTAGATGAAGAGATAATTATTGCTTGTGATTGTTTAAGCATAGCCTATTTGTTATGAACAACATAGACTATCAAATTCAACATGAAACAATAAATCACATCAACATTCCTTTAAGCACAAAAGAGATCAAAATTATCAAAATGTTGAAGCTACATGATTAGAGGCTTCATTAACCCTAAATTGAAGGGGTTAAGCTCTCATTTTTGTTATCATATGAACAAATGTAGCTAGCAACATGAAAGCAAAAAGAAAGGAAAATGAAAGCTAATGGAAAAGAGAAGCTAATTAGCAAGAATTAAAATTAACCTACTTTGCATGAATGTAAACTACACTACTAACATAAGAAGAGAAGAAGCATGTAAATAAAAGAGAATTAACATTGCATAAAAGAAAGAAAAATTACATGAAATAAAATGACTAAGTAGCCATGGAAAAAGAAGAGAGAAAAGCTTTGATTTATTTCCTAAGCTAAAAACTAAGTAAGAGAGACTAAGCGAAGAGAGCCTAAAAGAGAGACTAAGGGAGGAGAGGGTTACAAGAAACATAAGAGGTACTTATACATGTGTTAAACCCTAATTCATATTTTTGAAGAATGCCTAAATTGCCCTTGTAGGAAGTGTGGTGGCCAAGTAATCATTAACATCCACTAATCCCTCACTTAAATGTACATTAAGCTTTAATGTCCTTTTATCATGTGCTTAGTTCCTAATTGAAAATCAATATAAGTGGGTGGGGTCCTCCATGATCATCACTTTGAATTATTTCCATCTTCATTTGTTCTCTTCACTTTTGTGCATGCATATATTATCATGAAGCCACTTGTAAAATTCACCAAATTTCCTACAAAACAACATAGAAAATTCCAAGTAAATTTTCACAATTTAATAAATGCATAAAATGACCATTTTAACCCTATATGAAGATGAATATGTGACCATTTGAAAATAATTTGAATTTTGGTTTAAACAAATTAAAATACCTGATATGATCATTTATTTAATTTAAATAGATTAAATATAGTGGTAAAAATATGCACATTTACGTGCACATCAAATACCCCCACACTTATTTTTTATTCATCCTCGAATAAACTAAAAACTAAGATAAATCCGTTTTCGTAGGGAGCACGATTGCATTGAGCGTATGCAACAAGCCGTTAAACCTCTGGGTGTCCCCAATAGGACGAGTGTTGTCTCGTGAGGGTTTTCAGCGGATACTACCTACAAAATCCAAATGCAGAATGAAAATATTTACAAATGCAAATGCAAGATTTATTTACAAAGATGTGAATGCAAATTTGAAAATATTTACAATGAAGGATTTACTTTTAAATTAAACACAAATAAGTTAAATATAGGTTTTGGTCATTATCTTGAAAATTTAAGTTATTTAGTTGTCAAAATTTCCAAAAAAAATCAAGTTATCATAACAAATATACTATAGTTTAACTCGTTGTTTCGGTTGATAACAAAGTGTAGATATAAAATGGATCCTTAGTTGATTATCAAAGTTTATCAAAGTGGTATTTTCATTTCTTTTCAATAAAAAGTCAAATCAAATAAGTTAAAATGGTGCTTGGATTTCATTTGCTTACTCTCTCCAATTTTTTCTTTTGAAAATTTTACTGATATTAACGATATTTACATATGCCTAACTCAGGTAAACTGAGGCCAGATATATTACCCATGCACTGTCTTGCGGACTGATGTGAGGGGAATACAGAGCGTGGCGAGTGAACACATAAGTGTGAACACTTATTGACTGTAGGAGTTATTAAAAAGAATTTTTTATATATATACACCTAACTCAGATAAACTGAGGCCAGATATACCGATCGTGCACTGCCTTACGGGCTTACGTGAGAAGGGTACAGAGCATGGCGAGTGAACACACAAGTGTGAACACTTATTACTCTAGGTGTTTATTAAAAAAATATACACATATATACAAGAAATATTTTTTTGTATTTTGGTTTTTATTTTCTTTTTGTTTTGTTTTTTTTTCGAAGAGAAAGTTTTGCAAAATCATCTTAGCACCATTTAACTTAGAAGACAAAAAAATGTTATATCCTTTACTTTAAATTCACCACTTTTTTAAACAAAGATTTTCAATTAGGATGTATTTCATAATTAACATGTATGAATCTTCCTATATACTAGTTAAACCATTGTTATTTGTAATCAAACTTCATTTTTATTTTTGTTAAGACAAATAAAATTTCAAAAATTTCAATTTAATAAACCAAAACCATATATTTATCTTATAATGTTTCTTTTAAAATAAATCAAAATGCTTAAAAAAATTGTTTTTGAAATTTTATATATATATTTTTATTGAGTTTTGGAGGAAAAAAATGAAAAATTAATCATGAAAAAACAAAAAGATGATGAGTCTCCCCCCACAACTTGATTTTGACTGTGTCCCCACAGTCAACCCAAGTGGAAGAAGAAAAATAAAAATAGAAACACGACCTTTATTTAAATTAAAATTAATGGTATTTACACGAGATCAGAAAGTATATCGTCAAAAAGTTAATGAAACGGTCTTCCAAAGACCGATTCATTTGTCTCGTTAAGTATGCGTGACACAGCTTAAGCTCGGAAAACCAAACCATAAATGATTTCAAAGTTGAATGTTGATTTGGGAAAACGAATGTCGTTTTATTAAAAATCTTACGAGTTGTTTCCTTTTCGATGATTTTTGGGGTCCATAAAACAATTGATTGAAATTCAAGTTCATTTTCACCAATTTGAAATTCAAACTTATCATTGAAAACTTCTTCAAAATTATTGATTTGAAAATCAAAGTGGTGATTTAAATCTTCCCCAATAGAGTTTAACGACTCGTTTTCAAAAAGTCCATAAAACCCGTGTTCGTTAAATTAAACTTCCTTTGTTGGATTATCAACAACTTTATTGCATAAATCAAGTTCAAAATTCAAAGTTGTTGTATTTAAATTTTCAGAAAAAGGAAGATCGAAATTTAAATCGAGTTTCTCACCCTCAAAAGAATTGAAATCCAACTCAATTACCAAATTTTCAATAACTTCATTAAGATCGTCATTTTCCAATTCAAAAGTTGTCATTTGAAAATCAGTGATTTGGGTAAAAGATGGATTATCGTTTGACTCGTCACACGTTGGAATTTGGTTTTGTTTTTCATGTTGTTTCATATATGTTTCAAACAACGAATCCGTGTGATCATCGTAAATTTCATTAATTTGCTCAACAAAATCCAATTTATAATTATTAACATGAGGATTTTCACTTTGAAATTGTTGAGAACAAAGATTTTCAATCGTAACGTGATTAAGATTATTCCCATTGCCAAATTTGTTTGAAAAGTTGTTTCCATTTTCATTTTGAGTTTGAAATTCATTTTGGAGTTCGAAATTGAATTGGCATGGGTTATAATCGAAATCGTTTGAATTTTGAAGTGAATTCAAATTTTGATTATTTTGAAAACTTTGATTTGAATCATTGCCCAAATATGAATTACACAAATTATTTATCATTTGATTTTGTTGTGTAGAGATTTCAAGTAAAGACGAAATGCTCTTTTCAAGACTTGAGGGTTGGTCATCGTTTTGAAAATTTTGTGGTTCAAAATTTGAATCATTTAAGCAATAGTTGTTGTTAAAATATCCAAACGAATTTGGAGTGAAATCATATGGATTATATTGATTTTCTCAACTATTGTAAAATTCACGTAAGTGGGAAAACTCGGACATTTTCAAGTATGTTTTTGTTTTTGTTTTTTTTTGTAAAGGAAAAATATTTACAAATAAAATTTATTATTCAAAAAGGAAATTGTTTTTTGTTTTGTTTTTTTGGTTTTTCAATTTTTTCTTTGTTTTTGAGAAGGTTTTAATTTTTTTTTTGGATTTTGTTTTTTTTTGGATTTTTAAAGTTTCAAAGAAAAAGGATTTAAAAATTTCAAAGGAAAAGAAATATATACAATTTTTTTTAATTTTGGATTTTGAATTTTTTTTAAATATGCATGAACTAATGCAACTAAATGAATGCAAGGATTAATTACAAATGATTTATCCTAAGTTAACCAAAAATTGTATAATTACACATTGTCTTAGTTCAACAAGATAGTTCTCAGCCAGGTAACGGACAGGACTTATCGGTGCACCACTAATCACCATAGCAATGCAGCCGAAGGTTTAAGTACCTTCAGAGAAACAACCACTATAATATTTACGAATCACCGTAATATTTATAAATGGTTATTACTCTGTCGTAGCCTAGACACCAAGAAATTAAATTGTTCAAAGAAGACAACTTGTAAATACATAATTTAGTGTTATCGATGACTAAACGTTATTATTAATCAAAAATGAGATGCAAAACTGAAATTAAACGTGTATTGACAATGCAACTACGAACGAATTTTCGTTCTTGGTTTTTGAATTTTTTTTGATTTTTTTTAAATGCAAGTAATCAATAATGCAAAGCAATAAAACAATAGATAAGGGGGCAAAAAAATTTTATAAGCAAGCAAGTAGTTTTATTTTTTGAAAAGGAAACATAAAAGTGCAGTTTTACTTTTAAAAAAAAATTATCGAGTTAGCAAACAAATTTTTTTTACTTAAAAGTGCAGTTTTATAAAAAAAAATTGAAAAGGAAACTTAAAATTTGTTTTATAGAGGTTTTGCTATTCTATTTTTATAAAAAGTAATATTTTTGTTAACACATTTAAAAATATTTCTTATTAAAATGGTTTTAAAATGATTTTATAAATTTTCTCATATTCATCATATAATAATTTCATATATATATTCTTCTTTTCATTTTTCACTATATATATTATTTTTAATATACCATTTATATTTGTTTAAAAATATTACATATATATTTTACATTTTTCTCTCTTAAACTAATATGCATATACATAAGAAAATCCCAAATTTTAAAACCCTTTCTATTTATAATTCATTATATTTCATAAGCCACACTCATTTCTATTTATAATATATTCTTCTAATTCATTTTTATTTGCTATGAATTTGATTTTAATTTATATATAAATTCTTTTGTTATACATACGTATATAAGAAATTCAAATTAAATCAATTTTTTATTTTATAATAAAAATCTGGAAATTCAAAATATTATCTTGTTTTAAAACTATTTATTTTTACCAATTGATATTTAACGGGGATTTATTTTGATTAAAAGACCATATTATTGAATATTAAAAATTAATATTCAAAACTCAAGACGACAAAAATTCCGGGTCGTTACATTGGGTTAACATGGAAAACTGTATTTCAAAAGATTATTAAAAATTATGTTTAATCAAGGATAATTTGTTTTAATTAACGTGTTAAATAAGTATAATTTGATTTTTAAAGCTAACTTCTTTATGCAACAGAACTAGGGTTTGAAATTAGTTTCATTGAGTTTAAAAATATTGAAAACCTATATTTCGATATATGGGATGACCTATTTTCATTTCGGGAACTAAACGGGCTTTTCGGGCCTTTGTTATCGCTTAGGCCTAAATTGTTCTGTTCCATCCATTCTTATCCATCTTTGCCTATATATATGCTGTTATAAAACCCTAGCAGCCTTCTATTCTATTTTCAGTATGTACATTTCTGTTCTAATCTGCTCCTCCTCAATGGTCATTATCCCAGACCCTAATTACTGATTTCAAATCTAATCCAAAAATCCAAATTGCTCAAACCCTATCATATTATATATATTGTCGCGAAGTTCTCGACAAACGAAATCAGCGTGTGCAATTCGTTTTTAGATTGGAGGATCCTTTTGTCCAGAATTGGCGAAATATTCTCATTCGTCCATTCTAGGGTTTGGATTCAACGGTGGATCGTCGATTATATGATGATCAGAGGGTATCACGGCATAGAGCTTGGCGAATGGTGTTGATCCATGGTGGTCGATCATAGTAGATCGCCACGAGTTCGCTTGGAATGGACGATAAAGGCGGTGGCGGTAAAGTTCCTCTGTTGAGGCCGGAGATGGCGGCGTGATCATGGAAGGGGCGGCTTGGCGAGGGAAGAACGACACTGGGGTCAAATATGTGGTTAGGGACGTGTAGAGGCGGCGGTTGGTAAATGAAGTCTGCGGCTGGAGGTGACGTATGGGTTCTGCTTGATGTTTACGTTAGGGTTGAAGGAGATCGTAAATTACAATTCTACCCTATTTTATTTTAATTTAATTTTAAATTTCAAATCTTCTAACTCGAATAACTTTTGCATACGAACTCGGATTCGCGGTTTCTTCCGTTGGACTCGTATCAAAATTTCGGGCAACATGAATTTAGTTTGGTTGAATTTGGAGACTCTTCAGATTTTGGGCTTTTATTGGATTTTAATGGGCTTTAAAAATCAAAGGTGGGTGTTTAAACCCAATCACTCAATACTAAATCTTCTTATGTTTGTTGAATTAAATTTATGAAGTGATAAGACTTTTATTGGTTGTTGTTTGGTGATTTAAATTGACATTTAAATTAGTTTGAATTTTATATTGAATTAAATTGACATTCATTGCTAGTTAAACACCGAAATTTAATAATAGTAACCGTTGTGATTTATTGGTTGATTTGGATTTTGACTGCAATTGGATGCCTATTGATTGATATGCTGGATGTATGGTTGTTTATTTATTTGACAGATTCTTGTTATTACCTATTTATTAATTGGTATCATTTATATTATCATTTGGAATATTTGTAATGAACTAAGAAATAGGTTGAAATGATATATACCTATGACATTTAATTATGGGTTGAAATGATATATATCCATCCATGTAAGTAAAATTGAAATAACTGATCACTTGGCCATAGGGTAGAAAATTATATACGGACACCGGATTTGGTTAAATTAAATGGTTTTAAAATCGTGAAACTTGATTTATATGAATTAAATTATTTTCTAATTCGAGATTTGAAATGTTGAAATTGAAACTGTTTAAATGAAACTGTTTAAGGATTAATTTGTAACCTTAAGTTGAAATTGAGATATGATTTGAATTTATCGAAAGTGAATTATTATAAAGGTTTAATTTTTGATTTAAACTTTGAATTTACTTTATTTAATTGGTTTAAACTGGTATTTCCAATTTGGACGTGAAATGGATTTAAACTAAATTATTTTAGAATTGAGAATTTGAATTGAAACTTTCAGCCATTGAATAGAACTGTTTAAATTGAATTTGAAGTAAATTTGAAATCGTTTGAATTGAGGCTGATTGAAATTGAATTTTGAACTGAATTTGACTTGAATTGGAAATTGAAAAATTGAATTTGTTGTGATTTGAAATTGGAACATGAGTTCAAATTGTTTGAAAAAAAGAAACAGTTTTAATATAAACTATTTTAATAACCAAATTATTTTTATATATAAACTATCTTAATTATCCAAACTATTTTCAGTATTAAGTCTATTTTATATTCAAAACTATTTCCAATCTTTAAACTATTTTAATTATTCCAAACTATTTTCAATATTCAAAACTATTTTAATTATTCAAAGTTATTTTCAATATTCAAACTGTTTTAAAAGGGGAATTACTTAGATTTAAATCATTGATTTAAATACGAATGCTTTGATTTGAAGGTATAACCTATTTGAATTCGAAATGATTTTGAAGCAAATATGATATTTTGATATGAAGTATGACTTTTCTTGAAATTTAAAAGAACCGACCGGCGTAAAATGACGTTTGGTTATTAAAGAGACCGGGTCCGGATGAATGGCATACTCTCTGTTATTCTACCGGAACCACTTTAATAGCCGTGTACGTGGTGGATGTTATCCAGAATGCAGAGGTTGAATTGGCGACGTTTACTGGAATTGTGAAGACCCGTCTCTTCGACTCTCGGGAATCGATACTAATACATCCACGGTATTCACATGCCGTAAATCCAAGTGCCGGGGATGTAGATTTTCAGGAGTAAAGTAAAAGATAGAAACACAAATTCTCACATTATGTTAAATAGGTAAATAGTACATACAACTTCCATCATCAGGGTACATCAGAGTTTTGTATGCACAAACCCAGCCAGGAACAGTTATAACTGCCTGCTTCCACACTTGCTGGCATTACTAACTTATACACAGCGGAAAACAAAAATAGATAGATATCACCATCGGGTGCTCTAGCTTCATGCTCCAAAAATCACCTCTAGCATGCTCCTCCCAAAATAATCTATACAGAATCCTGACTACTTGGCTGCCCGGGAAAATAGGGAACCCAGAATTTAAAGGGAAAACAAAATAAACTCTAGGTCAGTCAAGGTATCTCATAAGACCATGTCGCACATAAACACAGAACGGGGTTTTACCTTATGATAATCAAAACATTTTACGTCAAAATAATTGATATTATTTTTAATGACATATCTTTGAAAACATTTGCAAGTAAATTTATTTATCTTTGCTGAAATTGTTACATTATTAAATTCCAGCACACCACCTTGTAATACAAGGCTTTCTACATTCAAAGTCTTATGGGCTCTTATTGGAGAATGGGTTTCCATACAAATGACCAGGAAAAGGGAATACCTTCTGGCAGTACATCTCTAGAGGAATGTACCAAGGCCCAATAGATGGTCCTCTACCAACACAAGATCAGCCTACTTTTCCTTAGATAGTATCGAATATGTCATCACCCCTGTCGTTACCGACCTATCCGAGATGTCTCATAGCATACATCCATAATAATTAACATCCAGAACGTTATAGCGGGAAGAAATATATCTAGAAGGGGATGATCATACCCTAATGGTTAAGAACCACATAGCCTTGCTGCATCCAACCCTGTTTTAGTCATTTTCGGGTGCGAGGCCTGAGGTAACGATTACTTTTTCACATAGCACATCATCTTCCTTTGAATGCCACACCACCATTCTATCGATCACTTATCGACTTCCATAAACATACAACCTCCGAGCTCGTACGTCTCAGAGAAGGGTGTTAAGCTAAGAGAAGTTGCTTTCTTCGCCACCAAACAAATGTACGTTTATAAAAGTCAATGATGTAAATCTCAAGAATGCAATGTCAGACATCCGTCCATACAAATTCATTCTGGGATTGAAAGAAACCAAAGGCACTCTCCTACCATATCCTGTCAGGAATTAACCCTAGGATTAGTAGCGAAAAGTCCTTGCAACCTAAAAGAATTTCAGAAATGAAAGGACCACTGCAACTTTATTATTTGGGAGCTAACCAGAATTATCAACAAGCAGTCCATTCATCCCGAAAATCTTTGGTCTTCATCCTTCATTCTCTCTATCAGATCTTTATTTTTCGAAACACATATATTGGTTCAAAGTGATTTTCGGATATGGATTTCCCCAGATCCGACCTCGGTTCCTTCGAATCCAATCATCGATAAAAAAGGTCAAGTGAATAAGGAATCATTCTTTAATTGATTAAGTTCTTTTATCGAAATCTCTTTTGGAGATATACATTTATAAAACATTCTTTCTGGTATACAGAAATATTAAACCTCCCTTATAAAATCCTTTGATAACTTTTAAACTTCTTTTTACTAGGAATCAACTTGAAATTGTTTCATTTTTCATTTAGGAAGATATTGACCCGAGCAAAGCAAATTCACCATTCCCTCCGTCGAGCCAGTCTGGATAACCAGGGAGAGCAGGAAACTGGTTTCCAAACTTAAGCCTAGACACTATCTCTCTGACACCCATAAGACGGTTAAGTTATTTGATCGACTCTAAATCTTTAA
The DNA here is from genome assembly GCA_030737815.1 of Allium fistulosum. Taxonomy (NCBI): domain Eukaryota; kingdom Viridiplantae; phylum Streptophyta; class Magnoliopsida; order Asparagales; family Amaryllidaceae; genus Allium; species Allium fistulosum. Next base: position 403,104,323 of record CM060908.1, on the reverse strand, counting down.
TCATTCCAAAACTTCTTTAAATAATCTTTAAAACACTTTATAAATGTAATATCCCGGAAATTTGGGGCAATATCAATTTAATAATCTGTTTAAATAATTAAATTGATTTGATAATTTTTGATAATAAATATTTGAATTTATTTAATAATCTAATTAAATGAATATTTAATTAGTGAATTTATCCTTTAAAAATTAATAAGATGATTTCTATTTATAATATATGTGTATAAGTATATATATATAGATAAGTTTAAAATACAATATTAATAGTGTATTGTTTTATTTATGGAAAATAAATAGATTTTAATGTAAAATAGAATTGTTATTTCAAATTGAATGTGTTGTTTTAAATTTAATTTAAATTGGATTTTAAGAATATAATTTGAATTTGAATTTGAATTTGAAATTCAAAAGAAGTAATATTTAAATAGTTTTGGATTTTAAAATGTATGTATAAACTTTTATTTATATATATAATTGATTTTATTTTCTTTTAAAAGAAATTTATAAATGGATAGGCATTTAAATAAATTAAGAAAAGACTTTTATTAACATTTAAAATAAATAAGGATTACTTAAATTACAAGTGTAAATCTCTAAGACTATATAGTAACAAGTGTTAATTTATTAACAACTCTATGTGACAAATGTCAAAGTTTTAAATTTTTGTTTTTCTTTTATTTGATAAATCATTTTTACTTATATATACACATATGCTATCATCCCATTCTCTTTTCTATTCTTTCAAAACTAAAGAAATTTCAGCCTGAAAACAAGTATACTCAGAAACTAAAAACTATAGCTCCAACAAATTCTCAAAACAAAATTCCCAGAAAACAAATCTGTAATCAAAAACTCCTCAAACTAAATCCTCAAAACAATCAGTCATCAACATTCTTCAAACCGTAATTCATTTCAAACCAAGCATGTAAACCTCTCTTCAATCTAAAAACAAAAAGTCTGCATTTTTCTTTAATCTGGAATTAAAGCCTGCAATTTTTCAAAGTCTGGAATAGAGCCTGTAAATTCTTTTCAAAATCAAGAGCAAGTAAATCTGGAAGCTAAGCAATGTCTCAACAAACAAATAGCATGCATGCAAGTTTTTAAATCAAAACAACGATGCAACAATTCAAGTTTTAAAGTCAGTAGCCTTTCCAGCAACTCAAGTTTAAAAGCTTTTCAAAGAGGCTCTGTTCTTCTTCAAAACAGTGAGTAAACACTTTCTTTAAAAACAGTTTTAAATCAGTGATTAAATTTTTATGCATGTGATGAAATGATATAGTGATATAGTATAAATGTTTATAAGAATGCTTGGATTTGAATGTATGTATATCAGCAAGTATATATGTATTTATATGTGTGAATATGTCTGTGCATGTTTGGAAACCAGAAAATGTAGCCTCTGTTTGAATTTCAGACCCAAGAATAATTAAAACAAAAATCATAGATATCCATCTAATCAAATTCATTCTATGATCAGTGAAAGAAAAGTGATTGAATGAATGTAAATTCATTTTAAAAAAAAATAAATTCAAGTGAATAGATTAAGTAAATATTAGAAAAAAAAAAAAAAAAACCTGTTTCTCTGTTCAACATTTTCTGGTGAGTAAATTTTCTTTTAAAAACAGTTTAAAACCTGTTCTTATGTTGATGCATGTGATGAATATGTATAAGAATGTTGTAATATGGTTGCTTAAACGTTTTTATTTGGAATATGGATTAAACTGCTATGAACAACTGTGTGTAGGATGATCTTCCTTTGATATTTGTATTCACAGACTAGAAAATATGTTCTTTGTCCTCTACTTTAAACTTGTGAGTAAACAACTAACATTTGTTTTAAATAGTTGTTTGTGATGTGATAATTGTTTGCATGTGTGTAATTTTGGCTTGCATGTTATAAACATGTAGATTTATAAGTGTGCATATCTGTAAACCTATGCATGTCTCTGTTTTTATACTAACAGGCTAAATCTTGAACAAAAATCAAGTTCTCTTCATACAATCTCTTATAGGCTGAGGAATTTAAACAAGTTATCTTTGTTTAAGCATAATCAAAATTTTAAAAATATGTTTATGTGAAATAAGTTTGAGATTTTCTGGAAATCAAGAAGAACAGTGGAAAACTTAAGAACATGTTAAAATCAATCATCATGGTTTGCTGATTCATGTATATAACCTGAATCTTCTTTGAAAACTAAGATTTTTAAAATGAAAATCACAATTTTTAGTTGGATTTCGAATGGGCATTTCGAAGTTGATCAGAAAGTGGACTTTGAGAAATTCTTGGTGATGGGTGAACTCGGGGTGGTCGGGGTTTCTACTGGAGGTAGGAGGAAGCTTGGTGATCTCGGCAAAATTGTCAGGTGGGTAAATAGTGCACCGTGGCGGCGATAATTGGTCGGAATAGGGTTTAAACCCTAAATGGGTCGAGTCTAAAAACTGGATCACTATATCATCTCTGGTGAATCGAGCTTCACCGGACCTTGGGAAAGAGCAGCGTGGATGATCGGGGGACGTGTGGCCGGAGTTCCAGCGACTCTGGTGGTCGGGGACGTTGGGGTCGAGGCGTTTCTGGCGAATAGTTACGTTCCAGGTTTCGTTTGGAATGCTCGATTTCGATCAGGAGCTTACGCTTGTGGATTGATGATCGGAGATGTTTTTCGTGACGATCGTCGACGTGTCGAAGGCGGCAGGGATGGTCGGAGAGTTGCCGTGGGTTGGTGCACGTGCACGTGTGCACGTCTGTGGATTTGGGGAAGAAGTATTGGATCGGGAGAGAAGCGTTGTTTCTCGTGTTCGACTCGAAGGGGAGACCGAGTTTTGTAGGGGATGACTCGGGAGGGAACTCGGGTAGTTCCAGTAAATTTATTTCCAGGTTTTAAGTTCATAAATATAAGTTTTAAAAATGGGAAGAGGAAGGGAAACTCGGGTTTGACCCAAGTGATTTTTGTGTTCGACCCGAAGTAGCTTTTAAACCAAGTTTTATAAAATTTTAAAATAAGGTTTTTGAAATTTATTTTAAACATTTAAAGGAAGATATGTTTTATTAACTTTAATGATTATTTCTTTAAAACTTTAATTAATGATTTAATTAAGAAAAGTTAGTTATTAAGATAAGATGTTTTAATGATAATTAAGGCATAAATAAGATAATGTTTTATTTTAAGATAATTTAAAGTTTTATTATCTTGAAATTATTTAAGTTAATTAGGGAAATTAAGTATAATTAATTAATTTAATTAATGATGATTAAGGATTAATTAATTGAGGGTTATAATTAATTAATTAAAGATTAATTAATTGTAATTAAGGATAATTAGTTAAGTGATTAGAAACTAATTAATTAATGATTAGAGATTTATTAATTTAGTAATTAAAGATTAATTAATTTGTAATTAGAGGTTAATTAATTAGTAATTAAGATGTACGTAATTTGTAATTAAGTTTATTAATTATTAATTAGGTTTTATTAATTATTAATTAAGGGGTGATTTATTTGTAATTAAAGATTAAATAAGGATTAATCAAATAGTAATTAAGGATTAATTAAACTGTTATTAAGTTTTATTAATTGATAATTAAGGTTTATTAATTAATGATTAAAAGAATAATTAATCTGTAATTAAAGATTAATTAATTTGTTTAAAGGTAATTAAGGGATTAATTAAGAAATTAATTAAGGAGTAATTAATTTAGTTAATGAAAGTAATTAAGGGTAATTAATTACTGATTGAAGATTAATCAAGGGTGATTAATAAATATTGTTTAATTAAAGGTTAATTACTTAATTAATTTAATTGAGTAATTAATAATTAAGTTGTAATTAAGGATCATTAATATAATTAATGATGTAATTAAGAATTGATTAATTAAGTAATAATTAATAAATGAAGTAATTAATCAATGTAATTAATTAAGGATTAATGTAATTAATTATAGTGATTAATTTAATTAATTTTAGTTAATTAATTAATTAAAGGTTAATTACTATAAGTGATTAAGGATAATTAATTTAAATAATTAATTGAGAATAAATTACTTGAATGTAATCAAAAGATAATTAATCAAGATGATTAATTGAAATGAATTATTAAAGGATAATTAATTGATTGTAATTAATTAATGGTTAAGTAAGAAGGATTTATAAAATGAAGTAATTAATTTAATTCACTTTAAATTAATTAAAAGATAATATAAATCATTACTTATGAATGGGTGATAGTATTGGATACTTGACATTGATTGATATCTCTGATGAGATATATGCTGTGTGATATGGATGTTAGTTGAGTTGTGATGATAATATGGATTATCTGATAATGTTGATTATCTGTTGTGAATTATCTTTCTATGTGTATAAAGATAAATTGAATTGAACTGTTTTAACCTTTAAAACAACTTGGCCTTAAAAGATACGTCTTTGGATTTCGATGAGACCGGGATCGGGTTTCCGTATACCGGATTTCCAGGTTTGGAGACCCGAATACCACATCGATCCAAATTTACGATAGGTCGTGAATCTCAAGTGAAGATGAAGATTCAGAGTGCAAGGGTTATTGTCGTTAACTCTGAGGGTGATTCCAAAACGAGTGTAACGAGATAATGCCTTCGGTTTCGTTCGAACCCGGAACGAACTTGTATGGATTGAATGCTTTCAGCACATCGTCAGGCGGACGATGAGCATTCTAAGTGATATGTTCTGATTAAAGGTAATCGTAACCTCAAGCCTCATCAACCGGGAATGGCTAAAACAGGGGAGGTGCAGCAAGGCTTCGTGGGTAGCACCCATTGAGAGCAAGATAGATCCCTGTCTAGAGGTCCCTTTTCTTTTTATTCGGCTTAGTGTGTGGTTGGTCGCGCCAACTACGGGGTTATCTTGTTCGGAATTATCCAGTAAGGGATGGTTCCGGCTTTGTGTTGCAGGGGAGCGGGCGTACTCCTCGGTACGGTGATCTAGGCCACGTACTGTGACGGGCGGTACCCCAGTAGCCTTGCCATTGTATGGAATCCAAACTCCAATAAGTGCCGTACGTATTAGTTGTGCCCAACTATGTTGGAATGTGAGATGTAAGCATTTCAGCTATTTCTGTATTTTACTTGAAAACCCTAGACCCTATTATAATATAACTGGATTTCCTATCAAATGTTTTAGTTAGCGTAAGGTAAAAACTTACCATGTTTATTTGTGGGGAGTCTTACGTGATACTTTTGTTTCCAAAGGTTTTCAAAGTTAAGCAATTTAACCGTTTACTCACACCAGACCCATGTCTGACCCAAGTGTTTATTTTCTGTTTTATTAAACTCTTGGGTACTCAAATTTGTATGAGTAGTCAAGGGAATTCAGGTTAGTCTTGACGAATTCTGGAGGAGCTGTGGAGCAGGAGGCTTCAGCGAATAGATATATAGAGTTTCCGCTGTGTATGATAGATGTACTTGTGTTGTATAATAGACAGAAGTTTATAACTGTCTATTCTGTGATGTATAAATTGTGTACTCTGATGTATATGATACTATGTAATATCTTATGTGATATAATATATTTCTCGTTCCGCTGTGAGATTTCTGATGTGTTGTTGTTCTTTCTTCTTTTCTTTTCTTCTCCTATCCCTTTCTTTCTTAATTCACGATACGTCTTTCTGAGCATAGAAAGTCGGGTCGTGACAATAAATCATTTAAAAACATTTACAAAAGATTTGTAAAAGGATTGTTGAGTTTAAAACTAGTTTTCAAAAGTTATAAAAAGTGTTGCGAAAAAGTGCTGCGGAAAGTGCCTTTTAAGCTATATTGATCAAATCTTTTATTACTCAAATTACTTTTAAAACATTTTAAAAGGTTTATTTCACATTTTTAAACAATATTAAAACATCATTTTCAAAGAAATCCAATTTTGGATTCTGAACTGCAAATTCGGGATTTTTCCAAAATTAGTGTTACTCATATTTCAAAATCTACTTGTCAAAATCTCGATTTTCTTTCTTTGTTGGAGAACTATGGATATAATAGTTTGGAAATTTTTTATCTCAAATAATTCTGAGCTATACTCCACCTTTTACACAAGTTTGATTTTTATAGCACGAAATCGAGAATTACCGATACGCGACGCGCTTATTTTGGACCAAATTTTCTATTTCTTCTCAAACTTCACCAAAAAACCTTTAAATGTTTATAAAACATTTCAAATACATTATAAACCATTTTTAAGAGGTTTAACACTTCCACATACACCATTTCATTAATCTAAGGAAAGTGATTTCCTTTTGTGTGTATCGACGTGTATATTCGTGACTTGCATATATATCCAACATTCATATGAAAACAACCAAACTTGATGATTAAAGCATATTAAATATCCATTTGAAACATCATATCATCATCCAACATATACTATAGTAAAATAGGAGTTTTCACCTTAGATTTCCAATGATTCACAAAAAAAATCATTATAGCTCCGTTATTCGAGTTTCGAAGCTCATTATTCTTCGGATTTTAGCTCCTAAATGCCTCGACCAAGATTTGTGGAAGCCAAGGAGGACATGGCCTAGGGTGTGGCTTGGGTTAGGCTTGGCCTAGGGTGGAATGAAGTGGATTTGGTGAAGAACAAGGGGAAATGAAGAGCTTTTGGATCGTTTGGAGGTGTTTTACTATTTATGACTATAGTTTATGATTTTAGTTTCTTTTTGAAATAATTTTTGACATTATTTCTTTTAGTTTAGAAGCCATTAAAGAGGAAGAAAAAGCTTGAGAAATATGAAGAAGAAGATGAACAGAAAAAGGGAGAAGAGGGTATGGTATTTATAGGAAAAAAGAAGTGTGTAAAGGAAGATATGTAAACTCCACTTTTTCCAAGCTTCTCCAACACACCTCCCCTTCCATTATACATGGCAATAACTCCACCCCCATGTGCACATCACTTCCATCCACTCATGTATGCATATGTTGACTTGTTTTAGCTTAAGAAGGAAGCTTTACTTAAAATATCTTAGATTTTTGCCTTATGTTTGTATTTTTAAATGTATAAGTATATATGTATGTATACATATGTCCATGTTCATGTTAGTGGATGCATTTGTATCTTACATATGTGTACATGATATATAAACAATATCGCATTGATTCTAAACAACTTTCGTTCGATAAACCGTCGCCGATCAGAGAACCGATTTCCAGTCACATTTTCACTTATACTTTAACGTACATATATTTGTAAACAAAATTTCAAAATAAATTTCTTATCATTTTAAATGAATTAAAATGATCACATTTCATTTATAAAACCATGTAAATTTATATTAACAATTATTTACAAAAATCGCTATTATATTGATAAAGCGATATCGATTTTTCCTTATATTTTCAAATCAAATATACCTTTTTATAAAACTATTATAAATGATTTATTATCACTATATAACTTATTTTAAATGAATTATTAACTTTCTAAAATCATTATTTGAATAATCATAATAATTATTTAATCATTAAATCTTAATATAAATTAATTAAATTAGTACTTAAATATGATGCCACTGATCGATATAAATCCCGAGGAAAATATTATGGTAAATATTTATTCAAAATAAGTTATTATTACTTATTATCACTTGAAATAATATTATTTGTATTATCAACCTTTTATTTAAAAATAAATTCAATTTATCAAAGTGATAAATTTGTCGGTCGTTACAAGAATGAAGAAAGAGAAGGATGATGGATGACCCCGACACTTGTGTCAATTTGAAATGACTAAAACAGGAGCATATGTCTGGCCAAGGGGTTAGCTACCTTTAGGGGCCTCACCCCTTCGTATTACTATATTGATTTTGACTTGATCGGTGCACCTTGATTTGATTTTAGGGGTGGTGGACTTGGTCGGCGATTGGTCGCTGTAGCGATGTGTTACGATCAGCCAAAAAGGGTAAAATGGTAGAATCCTACCTTGGGCATTGCCTTACATGCCTTGTCATACTTTTATCCTTATACGCGCCCATTACGATTTTGTTTTGGTAAGGTATCTATAGTGGACTCACTGGCTACCGACGTTACTAGTTGTGTTACAGGACCTGCATAGACTACCTGCTTAAAAATGTGTTACGGGTAATCAATGTAAAGCCTTAACGCTATTTTAATACTTTATATTACTGATAGACACTACATATATAGCGTACTTTACTACATATAGATAGTTTAACGGATTCTTAAAAGATGGAAAATCCCGTAACATCTCTTAAGTTATTGTACTCAGGTAGTACACTTAATAGGAGATAGAAAATCCTGTAACCATCTCTGAAGCTATTAAACTCATATTTACTTGTTATTGATTTATCTTACATAAGAACTTTTAGTTCTGACTCGAGTGTTTTGTCTTTTCATTACGCTCAGGTCAGCCTGAGTATTTCAGTGTTGAAGACACTATTCCTTGAAGATGATGATGGAGTTTGCTAGATCGTAATTACTATTATTTTTCCACTGCATTATTTTGGTATGTTTGTTGATTGTACTCTGATTATGTTGTAAAAGTTGCGTAATCAAATGAATATTGTAAAACAGCTTCATGAACTGTCTATTTGATTATTATATTTTATCATTCCGCTGCGAGATTCTGTATTTTATTTTCCCTCTTTTCTCTTATTTTCTTATTAAACCTCATTGATAATCTGCCCTTTTGAATGGTTTAAGTTAGACATGTGTGGTTTATTGTCGATTCAAACCGTCCATAAAGGTGGGTCGTCATAGTTGGTATCAGAGCTTTGGTTTAGAGATACCTTAGCCTGTTGGAGATTAACTCATTAGAGATAGGGTTAGTAATACCCTAGAATGAGTCTGAATGTGTGTGTGTGTGTGTCTATATATATATATATATATATATATATATATGAGAGCGTATTCGTTAGTATTATAAAATGTTTTGTTTTGTGTTAATTTGTTTAGTTGAGTATTTATAAATTCTGGTCGGCACATAGGACGCTATGGCATCGATAGGGATTTCTAAACACTTGAATAGGGCAGACCGACACAATATTGTTTTCAAATTAGTAAATGAAATAATTTTATCTAATATTATATTTTGTATATAACAGAATAAATTTTCATAAATTGATATAGTTATTTTTATGTTGTTTGTTAGGAAATGATAATATATTATTATTGTCATTTATTGTTGGTTAGTCAAGGTTCACAAAAACGATTAACTATTGTACGTTATAAGAAGATGTAATTTTACAAATATGGTTTATGAAATATGATTTACAAATAAAATGAATTTAAATTGAAATTTTAAGAACTTAAGTCCGATGTTTTGGAACTGGTTTTAGAAGATTATGGAAAAATAATATTAGTATTATTTGGAAGTATTTTCAGATAGAAATATTTTCAATAAGATTGAAAGAAATGTTTTCAAAGAATTTTAAAAAGGAAGTAAGTTCAGTACTCCTCTCTTCTGTCGTTGGAAAATAATTTCGGTGATGACGGCCGCATCATCGACTCTCATTTTCGAGTCTCAAAGTGGGGGAAGCCACTTAGTAGCCTTGCTACGCATTTGGTTCGATAAACAGATTTTGATTTAAAATTACTAAATATGATTTGATATATATAAAAAAATATAAGTATATATTATTTCAAGATGATTTGAAATGAAACCCGGTTTTAGTTCTTAAGTTCTATTAATCAATGATTTTCAATTATTGTAATAGAAATGGAATCTTCGACTTTTTAAATGGTCGGAAACTTCCAAAATTAAATTTGAACTTAAAGATAAGTGTTCAATGAAAATATAAAAATTGAAGTTTGTAACTTGTAAACAAAAAGATAATGGAATATCATATAAGTAAAAATTTAAGTAATAATAATGTTTCAAAATGAAATTATGTCTATAAATAAAGAATTAAGATGTACAATGAATGTTATAAACTTAAGTTAATGGTTTGAAATGCTTAATAATTAAATTGAATAGTAAAAGGTGAATACTATCTAAAATAAATAACTATAAACTTAAGGATAGGTTTAAATGATTCAGAAATAAATTTAGTATCAAATGATACCATATATGAAGCAATAAATGCGAATTAAATTTAGATGAACTTGAAATAATTCATTAATGACTATTAACTAAGTTATAACTGAATAATGAATGTAAATTAAACTGCAAAGAAGCAAATGTAATACTTTAAGAATTGATTCATTGATGATTTCAAACATTGAATGGGAAATAATTTATATAAGTAAATGAATGTAAATTAATAAAAGATGTTCTTGCATAAATGAATAAGAATTAAAATAAATGAAAAGTAAATGATGTGTTAAAGAACCCAATAGAATGAAATATGTAAGTTGTGCGTAGATTAATTTATTCGCATAACAGTTCTGATCCAGATTCGAATACATGATTTGTGGAAACTCACACCAGTCCGAATTAGGATTTTTCGCTCGATTCTCGACGGTGAATATTTGATATGAATTTTTGATATGAATTTGAAGTTTTCTATCATAGTCTATAGCTATGCAAGAAAAATGAAAATTTCTAATCAAGAAATCAGATCAAAGTCCGCACTAGAGTGGTCGGGTTATGAATACTAGTTCGAAAGTGAAATTTGTGTATTCAAGCAAGCGATCAGAATTGATATTGTATACAAATGATTTCTGTACATCGTACAAACTTAAATAATATTTTATTCTTTGTTGTTTGACTTATGGAAAGTTTGGGAAATGATACTTCAAATTGTTTAAGGTTGTATGAATAATATATTATGTAATTATTTAAGGTTGTTTAGCATAAAGTACACTTGGTAGTTTATTTATCATCCTTGTACGATAAAAAGTTTCTAAACCAGGACAAACCATTAGTTTTGGTTGCTATAGATGTGTGGTGGATTCTTTGGCTGCATATAATGGTCGTACTACTTTGTTTGCGTTCGATTATTATATATGTTGTTTGTCTTGTGCTATTAATTGGAACAACTAATATATTGCTCCTTAGTTTTAACTCTTTTTGATTATGTGAGTATGATACAGGTTTATGGAAGCAATAGTTGCTTTTGGTTTCATAAACAGAGTTTTGTTTACCCGACAAATAGGTACGTTTTTGGATTACTGGTTTTGTAACGGTATTTTATTATTTTTCCCATGGTTTGGGATGCTTATTTATTGAAATAAGATATATACAATGTAATTATTGATATTGTTATTTTTCCGGACCTTGCCATGCAAAGGAGTTGCTGCTAAAAAAATTCATAAATTTAGGACTTGGAATTTTTTTTGTAAAAGTTAAGTTATTTTCAAATTTATATTAAACCTAAACTTGTAAGTTAAATTGTTATAAATTGACTATTTTGAATAAAATATACCAAACCTCTTGATTCTTTCTTGTTACTTTTCGAGGACGAAAAGTTTTGAGGGGGGGATTATAACGACCCGTATTTTTTATAAATAAAATTATTAAATTAAATAAGGCTTTGGAATTTAACATTGTCAAAAATTAAAATTTATGAGTTATTAACGTGAATTTTATTAAATTATAAATTTTGAGTTTAAGATAAAATTTTAAAAAACAACAAATTTTAATGAAATGAAAGATGGTAATGCATATAAAAATATAATTTAATAATATAAATCGAATGTAATTGACAACTATTTTAATGTAATTTCAGTCAAGTGTAATTGTAAAGTTTAATAAGGAATAAAATAAATGATGTATTAATGGTGAAATTGTATATTATTTAATTGAAATTGGTTTTAATACAGAATGCGAAATCAATTATTTTGTACGTAATTTTATAATCCTTGTTTGTAAACAATAAGTTAATAGATATGAATTATTAATGTATAACAATTGTTTTAATATCATCTTATTATTAAATCTGCTGAAATTAATATGGAAGTCAATGAAATTTAATGTAATTGAAATATTGCAGTTAATATAAGAAATGTCGTTAACTGTAGGATATAAGTGTAATAAAATGGAAACTTATGTTTAATTAACACATAAGGTATTTTTTGATTTAACAATGAGAATGTAAATCAAAATAAAAGAATTCGTTTTGAAATTTAAAGTATAGTGAACGGATTTTATTACAATTGTAATTAAACGTTAAAATTAATTTAATATTTAAAATCTTGGGTTAACATGGAAAATTGTATTACAAAAGATTATTAAAAATTTAGTTTAATCAAGGATAATGGTAGAAACTTTTAGTTTGGAAATTAAAAGTGATTAAATCAGTTTAATAATAATTTATTTTAATTAACGTGTAAAATAAGTATAATTTGATTTTTAAAGCTAACTTCTTTATGCAATAGAATTAGGGTTTGAAATTAGTTTTATTGAGTATAAAAATATTAAAAACCTATATTTCGATATATGAGATGACCTATTTTCGTTTTGGGAACGAAACGGGCTTTTCGGGCCTTTGTTATTGTTGGGCCAAAGTCGATCCGTTCCATCCATTTTTATCCATCTTTGCCTATATATGCTGTTATGAAACTCTAGCAGCCTTATATTCTATTTTCTGTATGTACATTTCAGTTTTAATCTGCTCCTTCTCAATGGTCATTATCCCAAACCCTAATTACTAATTTCAACTCTAATCCAAAAATCCAAATTGCTCAAACCCTATCATATTATATATCCTCGCGAAGCTCTCAACGAACGGAATTAGCATCTGCAATTTGTTTTTCAATTGGAGGCTCCATTTGTCCAGAAATTGGCGAAACATTCTCAGCCGTCGATTCTAGGGTTTAGATTCAACGGTGGATCATCGATTATACGAGGATCAGAGGGTACCATGGCGTAGAGCTTGGCGAATGGTATTGATCCATAATAGACGATCATCGTAGATCGCCACGAGTTTGCCTAGAATGGACGATAAAGGCGGCGGCAGTGGAGTTCCTCTGGTGAGGCCGGACATGGCGGCGAGATCATGGGAGGGGCGGCTTGGCGAGGGAAGAACGACGCTGGGTTCGGTTATGTGGTTAGGGACGTGTAGAGGCGGCGGTTGGTCAATGAAGTCAGTGGTTGGAGGTGACGTATGGGTTCTGCTCGATGTTTACGTTAGGGTTGAAGGAGATGGTAAATTACAGTTCTACCCTATTTTATTTTAATTTAATTTTAAATTTCAAATCTTCTAACTCGAATAACTTTTGCATACGAACTCGGATTCGCAAGCGGTTTCTTCCGTTGGACTCATATCGAAATTTCGAACAACATAAAACTGGTCTAGTTGAATTAGGAGACTGTTCAGATTTTGGGCTTTTATTGGATTATAATGGGCTTTAAAAATCAAAGGTGAGTGATTAAACCCACTCGTGCAATACTAAATCTTCTTATGTTTGTTGAATTAAATTTATGAAGTGATAAGAATTTTACTGGTTGTTGTTTGGTGATTTAAATTAATTGGAATTTTATATTGAATTAAATTGACATTTAAATTATTATTGAAATTTAATTGCTAATTAAACACTGACAATTGATACTAGTAACCATTGTGATTTATTGGTTGATTTGGATTTTGATTGAAATTGGATGCCTATTGATTGATATGTTAGGTGTATGGTTGTTTATTCATTTGGCAGATTCTTGTTATTACCTATTTATTAATTGGCATCATTTATATCATCATTTGGACTATTTGATATGAACTAAGAAATATGTTGAAATGATATATACCCATGACATTTAATTATGGGTTGAAATGATATATATCCATCCATGTAAGTAAAATTGAAATAACTGATCACTTGGCCATAGGGTAGAAAATTATATACGGACATTGGGTTTGGTTAAATTAAATGGAATTAAAATTGTGAAACTTGATTTATCTGAATTAAATTATTTTCTAATTCGAGATTTGAAATGTTGAAATTGAAACTGTTTAAATGAAATTGTTTAAGGATTAATTTGTAACCTTAAGTTGAAATTGAGATACGATTTGAATTATCGCAAGTGAATTATTTGAAAGGTTTGATTTTTAATTTAAACTTTGAATTTAATTTATTTAATTGGGTTTAAATTGGTATTTCCAAATTTGGACGTGAAATGGATTTAAACTAAATTGTTTTAGAATTGAGAATTTGAATTGAAACTTTCAGCTATTGAATAGAACCTTTTAAATTGAATTTGAAGTAAAGATGAAAACGTTTGAATTAAGGCTGATTTAAATTGAATTTTGAATATGAAGTTGACTTGAATTGGAAATTGGAAATTGAAAAATTGAATTTGTTGTGATTTGAAATTGGAATATGAGTTCAAATTGTTTGAAAAAAAGAAATAGTTTTAATATAAACTATTTTGATATATAAACTATTTCAATAATCAAATTATTTATATATATAGACTATCTTAATTATCCAAACTATGTTCAATATTAAGACTATTTTACATTCAAAACTATTTCCAATCTTTAAACTATTTTAATTATTCCAAACTATTTTCAATATTCAAAACTATTTTAATTATTCAAAACCATTTTCAATATTCAAACTATTTTTAAAAGGGAACTACTTAGATTTAAATCATTGATATAAATACGAACTCTTAGATTTGAAGGTATAATCTATTTGAATTCGAAATGATTTTGAAGCAAATATGATATTTTGATATGAAGTATGACTTGTTCTTGAAATTTAAAAGAACCGACCGGTGTAAAATGACGTTTGGTTATTAAAGAGACCGGGTTCGGATGAATGGCATACTCTCTGTTATTCTACCGGAACCACTTTAATAACCATGTATGTGGTGGATGTTATGCAGAATGTAGAGGTTGAATTGGCGACGTTTACATGAATGAAGAATGAGAATGATGATGGATGACCCCGACACTTATGTCAATTTGAAATGACTAAAACAGGAGCCTATGTCTGGCCAAGGGGTTAGCTACCTATAGGGGCCCCACCCCTTCATATTATTGTATTGATTTTGACTTGATCGGTGCACCTTGATTTGATTTTGGTGGTGATGGACTCGGTCGGCAGTCGCTGCGGCGATGTGTTACGATCAGCCAGAAAGGGTAAACTGGTAGAACCTTACCTTGGGAATTGCCTCACATACCTTATCATACTTTTATCCTTATATGCGCCCATTACGATTTTGTTTTAGTATGGTACCTATGGAGGACTCACTGGCTATCGACATTACTGGTTGTATTACATGACTAGACTACCTACTTAAAAATGTATTAAGGGCGATCAATGTAAAGCCTTAGCGCTATTTTAATACTTTATATTACTGATAGACACTACATATATAGCGTATTTTACTATATATAGATAGTTTAATGGATCCTTAGGAGATGGAAAATCCCGTAACATCTTTTAAGTTATTGCACTCACGTTGTACACTTGATAGGAGATGGAAAATCCCGTAACCATCTCTGAAGCTATTACACTCATATTTACTTGTTATTGATTTATCTTATAGAAGAACTTTCAGTTCCGACTCGAGTATTTTGTCTTTTCATTACGCTTGGGTCAGACTGAGTATTTCAGTGTTGAAGACATTATTCCTTGAAGATGAAGATGGAGTTTGCTAGATCGCAATTACTATTATTTTTCCACTGCATTATTTTGGTATGTTTGTTGATTGTACTCTGATTATGTTGTAAAATTTGTGTAATCTAATGTATATTATAAAACAGCTTCATGTTTATTTGATTATTATATTTTGTTATTCCGCTGCGAGATTCTGTAATTTGTTTTCCCTCTTTTCTCTTATTTTCTTATTAAACCCCATTGATAATCTGCCCTTTTGAATGGTTTGAGTTAGACATGTGTGGTTTTTGTTGACTTAAACCATCCAAAAAGGTGGGTCATTACAAAAACAGAAGGAAGCATCCATTCAAAAACGATAGATGCAGTTTGCTGTTTATAGGCCGAGACAGTTCACAGACGTCTGTAATTATATCACAGATGTATGTGATCTTTGAAAATGATAAACAGAGAATTGTCAGAGATGTCTATGACTAAGTGACAGACGTCTGTCATATTGTGAATTATAAAATTAGAATATTTGTTAGTAAGATATGTCAATATGAAATTATATATGTTTGATCACTCAAGGAGATTGTACAATATATATATATATATATATATATATATATATATATGACTATATACAAAAATATGACCTTACTTTTAAATAGTATGATCCATCTTTCTTCAATGGTCTATGAGCCATAATCTTGTTGTGCTCCATGATCTTCTTCTAGTATGTATATACCTGTAATATAATAAGATATATCATATATATGTGATTGTATAGTTGTTGTCATTGAAATTGTAGAATAGAGGTTCTAACATCGTGCCGATAAGATAGATAAATACATGGAGAGAAAATATGATAAAAAGCAGTCTCCAAAGATAAGCTTGACTGTCCAAATATCTAGAATGGGTCGATCTCCTGCTGCCATGTCCACTGTGGTGGGGAAAAAGAAGGAAAGAGAATGGGTTAGATGAAACTCTGATGAATGAGTACAAGTTTAATACGTGATGATCATGTCCAGTTACTTCAATGCTGGTTGTGATACAAGTATCCATGAATTCCTAAGGTTTATTACCTAAGGGTTCTTGTCTAATAATTTCCTACACTACAATCTGCATAGGCTACTATAATGGGTCGAACTAAGGGTCGAATCTCATAGCTAACGATTGGTCACTACTCCAAGAGCTATTCAATATGTAAGACACCACATTCTTAGTTATTAACTATGGAAACACCGACATTAGGCTATTGGGGACTACTCCAATCAATATCACCGCCTCTAAGCTACTGGAAAACTGATTTTCCCCTAATTGTTACTACATGTAACCTCACTGTGCATCGATGGGGAACCTACAGTGCCGACTCACTGAAGTGTCGCATCGTCCGCATTCGTATCCAACTCTCGACCATAGTGTTGGATTTTTATTGCATACTCCGAGATGCTTCATTTGAACTATATCATGTTGCATCAGTATTCGTGCATACTAGGACTCCTGTTGTGTCAGGCCACTCCCATCAGGCATCCTCCTCAGTGCTGCTCGTTCACTATGGAACCTCCTGTGAGTACCGTTGCGAAAATACATCGCCTCTACTCCATTACTCGCTTTCGAATTGGGTAAACAACATTTACTCAATGCCGCAACGACCTAATGTCAGCTCCTAGGGAACTAGCTTCCCTACAAGTCCTAATATACACTCAAATGCCCTTAAATAGGCCTCAAAACAATCAACATTTATATATATTCTTATTAGTAAGATTGGGCCTTAGGTCGAGGTTCAACATCTGCAATTTCGTTCTGAACAGTCGACCATTGGTCCTCTTAGGGTCGACCGCTAGGGTTCTAGGGTCGAACGATCGCGTAGTAAAATTAAGTTTTTCTGCATATTTTTAATGTCGATCGTTTGTTATAGTTTAATTCACGATGTTAGCACTAATTGGTGAACCCTAATTAGTAGATAACCAGTTTATGCATCAATTTGCAATTAAATTTAGGGTTTGTTAATTTAGGGTTTGCAAATTTAACAGTAAAAGAGGTATAGATATCAATTTCAAGTTAACAGTTTACCGTGGTTCAATTCTAGCCTAGTTTGCATATTTCAATTTAGGGTTTATATAGTTCAAATTAAATTTATAGCACCCTAAACGAATTATAATAGATTAAACTAACCATAACAATCATCTTGCTAAAATTATTCCCACTCACCTCAAGCCTAAGCTCTTCTTTCCCGTTTGGCTGAGAATCGCCCTACCGAGCGTTAGCTTTGCTTGCCTCGTCTATCTCCAATCATTTGTTTCCTTCTAGGTTGATTTTATTTTTATTTTTAAGAATTTTAGGGTTTAGAGAAGAGTGAAAATTTTGATAGAGCTTCATTAATGAATTTTGTTAAGTGAGTCTTAAGGTTAGATTAGGCTAGAATTTATAGGATTTGCAAAATAGTTTAGGTCGTTAGATCAAGTTTAGATAATCTCCAGTCTAATCATGCACATACATCTATTTCTTTAGAGCTAAGCATCAATCATAGCCGTTCAAACACATCATCACAAATTAGTAATTGCTCGATAATGCACAGGCACGGTCGACTGCTTAATACCCTAGATCGACCGCTATCTATTGACCTTCAATCCCTCTGGGTCTACCAAATGCCTTGTAAATTTGTGAAGTTTTTATTTTTAATTTCTGATTATATTTCCAATTCTTCTAATGCCCATAACTTCTCATATTAACTTCAATTCTGAAGTGTTGTATATAAAAATCTTTCAAAAAATCATTATGAACGCAATGGTGCAAGTTTTGTTGCCAAATTCGGATGTCTGTGAAAATTTTCTATTTAGCCCTTGTTTTATTTAATTTAATTTTTCTTATTAAATTTTCGGGGTGTTACATGAGGTTTCTGAAGATGGAGACTATGGAGATGTTTACATATGTTATCCGTTGTTTTGTACATATTTTATACATGGTGTGACATTATGTGTATGTAGAAAGACTACATGTAACTTATGATGTATATAGTAGTATTTGTTTATTTTATCTATATTGTATTTTGATCCATTCTTTTATGAGTTTCTGAAATGTATAGTTAGCTAGTTCAGCTCTATATTTACTATTGTGTTTAAAGCACTATAGCTTTTCATTCTATAGTGATTTTATGGCTGTAAAAAAGGGGTTGTTATAACACCGGTCCTTGTATTAAAACTTCAGTTGGTAGATGTACGGGCCGATGTTCCATGCAGTTGAATACTCTAGGAGGAAATAGTTTCTCCAATACATAATAATTTGGATATATCTACTTTTAGTTTTTTCAAATTACTTTTATTAAGTGTGGTTGAGCACAACTCTTTATAAAACAAACTGAGTTCAATAATAGGCATTCATACCTTCAACGGTAAAAGCTTCTTAAATACTATCGGGAAAAGGGTCTCTAAAATACATGATTATCGTGACTCTTTAATCCCGATAGTTGAAGATCCTTTGTATCAAATATGTTCTTATGTTTAAAACAATTAGTTATGGAAACCTCAAATTTTGAACTCACTCTAATAGTTTTTGTCGATGCTTATTTTCCAACTCGTAACAAGCAAGATGTTTGAAATTTTATAATTTTATCGTTTGCTATCAATTTTAAGCTCCGGATGATTATAGTATAACACGATATCATTTCTTGACTTCATATCATATTTTGTTTTTCCTTTCATGTTCACTATCATGTTAAAGAAGTTTTTGGACACATTTTTCTCCATTACAACTATATTGTATTGAAGTTTATGATTTTTCCAATATGGCAATTCCCAAAATATACTTTGTTTTCACAAATTGTGATGCTCTCTTTTATCAGGAATTTTGGGCTCTTTTCATATCTCGTGTATTTTGGAATAACCTTGCACAAGCCCATACACTTCTTCTTAACTCAGAATGGACGATGGCTCCAAAGAAATAGTCATGTTTCATTTGGAATCTTTTATCAAATTTAAAGCAACCGTTTACGTGTAAAAAACGACGATGTTGATCCCACCAACAATTTTTGCCACAATGTGTAAGTCTAAATGATTATGTTCAATCCATACAAATAGGACAAATGAATTTTCCATTGGTACTCTATCCAAAAAGTATCCCATATGGAAGAAAATCGCTTATTGTCCATAACAAAGAAGTAAATAATCTAAAGTTCTTTTTATTCGAGATGTCGTATGTAACAATACCCTATGTCCACAGCTTTTTCAACTAATCAACTAAAGGCTGCAAGTTCACATCTATCCCACTTTTTGGATTTTTAGGTCCAGAAATAATTATAGTTAGAATCATGTATGGATTTTTCAAACACATCTAAGGAGGGATATTGTAAGGTGTTAGAATAACTAGCCATATTGAATAAGACTTACCGAATGAAGCAAATGGGGCAAAACTATCTATATACAAACTAAGTCCAACATTATGCGATCCTTTAGCAAAATCATGATATGTCCTATTAAAATGTTTCCAAGCTTCACCGCCTGAACGATGACATAAAACACCTTCAGCTCATTGTTGTTCACTATGCCATCACATGTATTTCACCGTAGCAGCAGATGCATATAACATTTGCAATCTCAGTATAATATGAGAATAATGCATTCTGGTAAAAGGTACGTCTTTACCACTGGTTTTCATCTACTTGTATCAAGGTTGTATACAAAATTTACACAATGTCAAATCTTTATATCCTTCTAATAAATCATGCATCCACCTATACACATGTCATTCTGATAAAGGAAATCTAAATGCAGTGACCTCTCTTTTGTGGGAGTACCAGTTCTCTGCCAATACACTGTCAGGTGGAAGCATTTCTTTACACAAGCTAAGAATTGTGTTCATTAGGTATTCTGACGCATTGTATTTGGATTTTACAGCGATTTACCTAGATGGCGTGCCAAGTGTGTCATTTTACAACATTTATAGAGTGGTTGTTTCCATCTAACAAGTTGATTTTTTTGCTTCCGAGTCAAGATCTCCCTCCAAATCTGGTTCTTCGGTCCACATACTCGGACCAGCAGCATAATGAACCATTTTAGTAATTCTATTAGATCTATATTTTCTTCAATAAGGGGTTCATCGCAATCCACATCCATATTTATTGTCTCCTCTTGTATAACATGACATTTTTCTCCATGATATACTCACACAGGATGGTCAAGCATAAAATCGTATTGGTGTAAATGTAATATCATAGTATAGTACTCTAGAAGTTTCACGCAATGACATTTCGAACATGGACATCAGACTTTTTTTATATTTGTTTTATTACTAGATGCCACTTTCATAAATGCATCAATGCTGTTTCTAAAGTGTAATAGAATCATTCCTCTATTTTTACCTCTTATGTACATCCAACTTCGATCTTTCAAATAATTCACCTTTTATACCCTACACATAAACAAAATTTATATTATCTTTCACACGGTAGTATAAGTAATTCAAATAACATTATTAATTTTATTATTAATTTAAATAACATTATTATTTTTATGATTAATTTAAATAACATTTTTATTTTATTATTAATTTAAATAGCATTATTAATTTTATTATTACTTTAAATAACATCTTTAATTTTATTAATACATTCAATAACATTATTAATCTTTTTATTAATGTCAATAATATTATTAATTTTATTATAAAATAATGGAATTCACAAACAATTTCAAAGCTATATAACTTAGGGATTTCTATACTTTTTTAAATGGTTGGTCATCCTAATTTCCATTACAAATGCAATAATATTTATGTTTGTAAATCATTTCAAATCAAACGATTAACAAAATATCAGCAATAATTTCCCGTATTCCCCGTACCGTATGCAAAAGGGCGTACATGGGGAACAAAAAGGAAGTACCATCGAAATTCGTTAACCATGCAATTTGAAATATTGAATTATGAAACATAAATATCATTACATTTATAACTTATCAAATACTAGGATAAATCTAGCAAATAACATATCATATGAATATCGATTTCCATTTGATTTAAAAGGCCAATATATATATAACTATCATATATGGTACCTATCAAACGAGGCTAAATTAAACATCCACGGGGTTTCATTAGTACATATCAATTACAATGAATTATCGAATAATCTAAAAATAATACCAACGATATCTCAAATCATACATGAATTATCATATCGTCGAACCTATGTCAATGAACATTTACCAACGAATATAAACCAACGGATTTATATCATATACAAAGCTAATCAAATCATAGCATTGAACGGAAAATGAATCGATGTAATTTTACTAACGGAGTTGGCACTAGGATTGGGATTTGCGATGTTGGTGCCAGCTTGGAGCCCTATGCCATGACTTGGAGTAGGCGTTGAGCTTGGGAGGTGGCGGCTTGGGCTTACAACGATTGATTCGGTGGCGGCTTGGGATTTGCGACGATGAGGTGGGAGGGATGCAAAGCAATGAAGGTCGGGGTTAGGATTTTCTATGGCATCGAGGGAGGAGGAAGTTGTAGTAGATAAAGTTAATGGCGGAGGAGGGGGTGGAGGAGGGATTCAAGTGGGTTTGCGATTTAATTTTGGAATGGAAAAAGTGATAGGGAGAAGACGTCGACTGGGTTAGTGTGGTTGGGGCCGATCCCAGACTGACGTCCTATCGACGCCTTTTAAAGGATGCCAAAATGACATCGGTATTTTTTCGTAGATTGTAAATCACCGATGCCATTTCGATGCCTCGTCAACCCTTTACTTAGGGTGTCATAATGACGTTGGTAAAACAAAGTAGGTAAAAGTTGCATATGTTAGTAGTGTTATATCAAGTATAAAGAACTCCTTTTTCAAATCCTTCATTAAGAAATTGAACAACCAGGCTGAACTAATTTTAACATGGATATATTATTGCCAGCTATACCGTATTGTTTAATTATAGCATTAGAAATGTGTTAATACCTTTTATTTTTTTCATATAGGCGCATATTTCCTCTGCATTTTGATTGAAATTAAAATATTTGATTTCTCTATCAAAATATTTACTTAACCTCTAAATGCTTGTTTAAGATCATATATGTGTAACATCCCGAAAATTTTCGACTTTCGAAAATTCAACATCGATACTCACTTTATCGACTGCTGAGCCATCGAATGCCGGAAACCCGAAAAGTTATGGTTTTAAGAAGAAGAAAAAGGCAGAAGAAGAAGAAAGAAGAAAAAGAAAGAAGAACAACAACAGAACAAGAGCAGAAACAGAACAATATCAGAATCTTACACATCGCAGCGGAACAATATACAATAGATAATTACTAGTCTTTTAAAACAAAGAACTATATCATTTTATACATACATCAATCAGAGTCAATATACAACAATGGACAGTTATATAAACTTGTCCTCATACAGAATACACAACGGAATAAATAATATCAGATACAAATACTACGTCTCGTCATCCAGCTTATCTCCAAAGCTCCAGAATATCCAGAATATCCTGATAACATAACTCTAGGCTGCCCGTGTGGAAATTGGTGGGCACCCAGAGTTTAGAAGGGAACAATAAACTTCGAGTCAGTCATGGTGACTGGTGTGAGATCGTAAAACAGTTTATCTTTAAAGTAAACAACAGATAATTTTAAAGTCAATTCGCAATGCTTTTTGGAAAATGAAACTACCATAAGACCTCCCGCCACACACACAATGCAAACGCAGACTTGGAGGAGATTTCTTCTTATGATAGTCAAAGATGCTTACTACGCAAAATCAAATCATTTTTGATATCATTATTAGTGCATAGTGTAGAAAACATTTCGAAAGTAGAATATAAATCTTAGCCAGCATAGGTACCATTATAGTATGCTTGCTATAGCTGCCATATTAGATGGCAGGTTCTACAACTAAAACCGTACAAGGCTCGTATTGTTTCTTTGGATTTCCAACAAATGGTCAGGCCAAGGAACTTCCTATCCACGATGGGTACGTCCCTGGAATAGACGACCCGAGAACCTAACCGGATCTCTGCCAACACAAGGCCGGGTTACCTCTGCAAAAATAGGTAACTACTAACACGCGTATGCCATCCCCCGATCGTCACCGATCTTCCCGAGGATCCCCGATTTCCAACAAACCACATAGTAAATATAATGCAGTAACCACAGAGGTTAAGTATCTGGGCTCCATACCATGATACCACCTTTATCCAGAAGGAATGACATACACTAAGGGGCGCTACTCCCTAGAACCTTGCTGCATCCTTCCTGTTTCGACCATTTCCGGGGTGTGAGGCTCGACGAAGTCTCGTCCACAAAGCTACGCTTTCTCAAAAAGCCCTGCTTCGGGTCAAACAAAAATGATCAACCTATGATCACAAAGATATAAGATCAAACAAATGATCATATCGCAAATGATCAAACACTGATCATTTCACAGCAACACTCAGTATGCCACGTTACCAAATTGGGATATATCGCTGATGAATTTCAACTACATAACCTCTGAGCTCGTACGTCTCAGAGAAGGGTGTTAAGCTAAGAGAATAAATTCTCCGCCACCAACAGAAATGTATTTGAAAGAAATCAGCTTTATATCTCAAATTGTAACGTCAGACACACAATCCATACAAGTCTGTTCCGGGATCGAACAGAACCGAAGGCACTTCTCACGAAGCCCTTGCATATCCGGATAATTTCTAATCACGTCCGGACTTCCCGTCACTAAGGGTGATAAAACCTCTAAATCAGAGATCAGCCGATGTAGAGTAACTCGACGGTAGTCCTTCCGTTTTCAAAAATATCCGGTCTTCAACACCAGTCTTCAAATGCAATTCATAACGACGTATCACATATTCGGAATGGGTTATACGACCCCATGGTCCTTTCCCGGCTAACCCGAATAGTGAGCGTTTATTTAAAAACAAGTGTGGCATTCAAATTCATCCAATTCACAACAAATACCTACTCAAGGTAATTATTGATAGTCGGTTATTTAACTATCAATAAAGATGCGCAACATCATCAGATTCCAAATAATTTCCCAAATTATTTCATCTTCCAAAAATATCTTTTACTAGATATAAAATTCCACACTTCTAAAATAAATCAATATTTATTTTTCTAAACAGTTTCCCTTTCCTTCATAAATTCCATAGTGGATTTATATTTCAAAATATCTACTGATATACGATTTTCAAATCGATTTCAATATTCAATTTCAATTTATCTTTAAGAAGATAAATTCTCAAAAACATTTCATTTCATATTGGAAAAGCAATTCCATACTTATATAATAATAAGTAATTCACAAATCTATTTATTTTCAACACTTGAAAATATTCAATATACTTAAATCAAATTAAGTATATATTTCATTCTTTAAGGAAATCATTAATTTTTAACATCTATTTGAGTCAAAACGAATGTTGCGTAAAACATCGTTACGACGACTCAAAATCACTAGTATAGGGATTCGGATTTAAGATAGATATATAAATCCCAATACTACATAAAACAATTTCTTTCGAAAATCATTTACTATAACAACAGTGTTATAGTCCATCATTTCCTTATATCTTCGAAAACGCCTATTTCCACAATAAATGTTGAAATCTATGATTTCGGTAATTCACACGTTTTAAAACATCTTTTAAAACAATCACTTCATTTCAAATATCGCTTTCCCGAAACATATCCATTTTATTTAATAATATATTCACTGTCCAAAATCGTGAATATACTTCAATAATTACATTTCAATCTTTTCTACACGTTTTATTCCAAGAATTATCCATTATCCAAAATCGTGGATAAAATTCCCTTAATAACTTCTATATTACATTCATCAAATTTGATTGATTTCAAATTCATAAAACAACGTTTATAAGTTCACCTTTATATTCTCTAACAACTTCGATTTATAAAATTCTCCTTTTATTAACTTCTAAAATTACTTATCAAAATAAGTGATTTCAGATTTATAAACAACGTTTATAAATCACATTTATACTTCATAACAATTTCAACTTATGAAATCATTTCATTTAGCAATTTCTATTTATATCCCAATTAAGTGCAAAAATCTAATTTATAAGTAAATTACTTATAAATCGTTTATTCTACAACATCTATTCACTTTATAACTTCACGTTATAAATCTATTAATTTCATTCACTTATGAAATCCTTTTATACTTCTTTTTAACACTTATAAAAATTCATTTTATAAGTCCAATATTTTGATTTACAACATATCAATTTTATAAATCTTTCTATACAAATCGTTTATAGTTATTCAAAACCCCAACTTAAACCATTTTATAAATAAATCGACTTTTATTTCAAAAACGACACTTCGGTTATATTTCACTAAAAATTATAACTTTTATAACTTTAAAATTTTACGTTTATAAACCGATCCAAAAATTCCATAAAACGTATATTTTCAAAAATCACTTTAAAAACCTTTTTAAAATAACAGTCGTTATTTTTACATTTCAAAACTGAATCCGACGATGCAACAACACCAATCAGTCCATCACAACAGTCAAATATCATATATCATCATATGATAACAGAATATATCAAAATATCTGTAAATAAGTAAATACAGTTGAGGAATCCAGTTGGATCCCTCCAACCTGTTTCCCTGCATCCAAAGATGTTAGCACAATACCAATTCCGCTCCAGTACGGAATTATCGCGGTATATAGGTTTTATAAAAATCCGCTTACTAACGGCGCAATAGGGTCTCATCCGCTATACGAGGCGGGAAATCAATAATCCAATATATACATATGCCAATATGTATATACTGCTATATATATAGATATATCCTATCATATCTAATAGCACATCCAATAGCAATCAAATCATCAATCAATAACTGTAAATTCCACTTTTAAATTTGAGTGAGAAGATCTCACCGTGATTTTAATTCTGATTTCAGCGTTTATTTTCGAATAAAATTAAACACGCGTTTAATTTTATCCGAAATTCCAACTAGCTCCAAACGACTCCAAATCAGTTGCATTGCGTAGAGCTCATCGAAACGGTTCCAATGCAAAAAACCTCGTCGAATTCCGACCTCATATCAAGCAGATATGATATTTCAAAGTTTAAACAATTTAATATAAATCAATTTACATATTTCTTTTATTATTTTCAAATATTTTCAAACCCTAGAAATCTGGACCGTTCGTTTCTCTAACTGCAGATCTGGCCTCTCCCCCCATCTTCCCCAATACGTGAAAACACTTATCACGTTCGAACCCAAGTAGCCGCCCCAAACCCTACAGCATGCGACCACCACGATTGCTTTTATAACGATCCAACTCCAGCACTTCGAAGCACGCACTCGCCTCCACCCTCACCTGGATTTGCTTGAAGCTCGGTCGTATGCTCGTATGGGAAAACGTACACGAAACGCGCGACTTTGAACAGGAATTGCTGCCATCTCATTGCTCGAAAATTCATCATCATTGTATGGATCGCAAGATCTCACCTAGCTCTTCAACATTGTAGTTGAAAGTTTTTTGAACGAATGCGTGGATTGGAAGCAATTGAGAGAAGAAGATCGACACATTCTGGCCGTTCAAAATGATAATGGCGGTGGCTGAAGATAGAATTAGGGTTAGGTTTTTTTTTCTCTTTGCAAATGAAAATATGGAGGTGTTTATATAGAAAATGGCCAAATTTACTATTCATCGAAATTTTCCAAACTCCGAATCGAACGTGCCGGCTGACGTTTCTAAGGTTCACCCCGCGTTCCGAACACAATGGAACAGGTTTCGGAAGCTAATTCGATCGTCTGTGTGAGATATGGAGAAAAACGATCAATTTAAATTAAACCGATTTAAATCGATTTCGAGGCGTTTTGGCTTGCCCCGGACAAACGGTAAATCCAAAAATTACGAAATTTGAAATCTTACAATAATATCACATTACGGATCCGATGAAACTGGTTTCGTCGAAATCCAAGACCTTTTGAAAAATGACTAATTTAACTCGACGATTTAAAATTAAGATGATATCGATGCGTTTCGAGTTGCCACGGTCAAACGATAACTTCGATTGCTACGAAAATTGAAATCCGATAATAACTAACTATTACGGATCCAATGGAACTGGTTTCGTTCAATTCTGAGACTGTTCGAAAAATGGCTAATTTTCAAAGTCGATAATTAAATATTAAAACATTCGACTTCCACAAATTAACTCCAAATTCGATTCTAAAAGTTCTATAACCTTTCTATAACTCCAGTATGATTAAATAAAATTTTTCAAATCAATTTCAATCATTTTAAACTCAATTTTCAATTATTTCTGGAATTTCAATTATTAATTTATCGATTTAATTATCAAATTAAATCCAATATTCGAAAAATAAATCATTCGACTTCTTAATTCCACTTATTAATATCTAAAATTAATTAAATATTCGAATTTTAATTATCAAAAATTCTGGGTCGTTACAATATGGATCTTAAAAATCCACAAGCTTTGTTATCATTCCTACCGACTTTGAGATATTTTTGGCTATGGTGTGAAAATAGTCACTCTCTTTTAAATCATTATTTGGAAGGTTTGTTTCAACGATAATATGCAAAACTCATAGTCATATTATGTGATAATTTGCAAATCTAAATGGACTTAAGCATATTGACTGGTAAATTGCTTCATTGTTTTCAATATTTAAAATCGACAAGGTTATTTCTCATCAACCTTGCTTTATACATTTTCAACTACATTAATCTTCTTCTTAAAGACTCGCTCACTTATGGTCGATGGATCATACATCTTCCAAAATCAAATTTGCCAATAGACTTGGAATCCGTTTCGAATTTAAAGCATCACACCATGTAGAAGAGTCTATAGTTTCCATGGCTTATTGATGTGGTGACCCTCACTCTAAAACACACATATTTTTTTTTATTCAAGAGGAATTCACCACTAAAACCCCAATACATTTATATTTGAATTTTTATATAGTTTCCAAATATTTTTTCTTTTTTCCCAAGACCCTGATTTTACCAATATAATCATATCAGTGTACAAAAAAATTAAGGCAATTATATATTTGATGATATACAATTGTTTCTTTATTATTATTATTTTTTTTTATTAGAGGGAATTTAAATCAAATTGAAAACAAAATACCATACTAGCTATTGACAAACCACTTATTTCCTTTCTAAATCTTGTTCTACTGCTAGAGGTATATTTTTAGCAAATTATATCACTTATACTTTTATTTGACTTTATATATTAGTCTGCCTAAATAATTCTATTAACACTAAAATAGTATTTCCTTGATCTCATGATAGTCATCAAGTATATGCATGATACTACCCCCAAGTTATTTTCATTTATCATTTCAGGTTGATTAGAGGTGGACTTTTAGAATTTTTAAATTTAATATGATGCAGACTTACATACTTGGTAATTTGTGGGATATGCTTGGTGTTATCTAAGGGCTGCTTGGTGTTTTCTTTGATTTGTCCCGGAAGCACCCACACTTTATCAATTAAAATGAAGTGGTTCCAGGCTCCAAGGGTTTGACCTATGGCTATTTAGACCGGCCATAGTCCCTCTTTTACCACTTGCAAACCCAGATCCCTCATTTTAACAAGCTTCTACAAATTCCTACTCCTAATCCCCAGCATGTTTGTGTCTTGTTTTTCTGAAATGCATTCTTATATGTATTCATTCAATTTTCTTCCAAGTCTTCTGCTTCCATAGTTCTATTTGAAATTTAAATATTTAAATACATACAAACTTCCAAAATTCATGCACATGCCAGTATCATTTACCTTCCATGCACAAATTCATTTCACTTGAATATTCTACTAAAATCTTGAGAGTTTATTTCAAAAATCAATCCCCTTAACTGTTTAATTTCCATAAGGCAAAATATAGGCAATAAAAATCAGAGATCAAATATTTATGCACATATCATATGTATATGATATGTCTATCTCCTTATTTTCTCCAAATCAATCATTCATAAAATAAATTGGTAGTTAACCAGACATCATCAATGATCACTCACAACAGGTTTTGCTTAAGTACATATTTTCAACCCCAAATACTTAGAAAGTTTCCTATAAGTAACTTCAATTACAGAAAATAGAATTTGTCTAGTAATTTCATTACAATGCAACTGCAAATTTTAAAACAAGTCTCTCTTATTTATACTAGCAGCCAATGCCTTCTTTACTCATCAAGCCAACTTCAATTTCCTGCAAGCAAATCATTTAGCTGCCCCAAAGAATTTTTGAGACACCCAGATGATTGCAAGAACAACCAAAAGGGTCAGTTTATACTGGTATGAGCATTTATCAATTTTGTATACTTACACATAATTTTAGTAATCTTGCAGTGCCTTCTTAGTTTATCAGGTTTTATACTTAGCATGTTTTGGTTCATTCAAAGAGATACAAAGTCACATTCAACAAATTAAACAATACACATCAAACAGTTGAAATAATCATGTGTACAATTTCTTAATTCATCCACACCAAATCTTAGATAAGTAAACTCAGGTTTCATACTCCAAATTTCACCCAGCAATTAATCAATGAACAATGTTTATTTTGATTAAATCTAACACCATATCTGAATATTTATAACCCAGATTTTTAAACCCCTGTCCCCATTTGTTTTATGGTCTTTAACTCCTTGTCAAATGAACACTATGTATGCATTGTGAAGGAAACTCCCAGGTTACTTAATTTATTCCAACACACAAAGGCCTCAGGATGTAGTTGCACCATGCATATGCTTGCTCCCACCTGAAGTAAGCAGATCATTGACTATCTCCCAAGTGACCAATCTAGTTTTTCTTTCATTCATATTTCAGAGAGATATAACTACTTGTATATTTTCTGGTTCAACCCCATGTTCCCCTGTTTAATCTATGTCCATGTTTACAAATAGAACAAGAATGCTCAAATCATGTTAACTCTAAAAACCCACTTACAGATTAATGCTCCAAACAAAAATGCACAAACAAACATCCAAATCATCCATAACAATTTATTTCAGAGATTCAAATGACTCATAATATTTTTTAGGCTGCCTGCAATAGGACTTAATGCCATTGTATACAAAGGATAAATACTCACCTAAGGTTTTTCCTTTTACTGCCTTAATCCTTTGAATAGCAAATTCCCCAAAGCCTCAAGCTGGTGTTTCTCCTAGTTTATTCTTTTATTTTTGTTTTGATCCCGAGAGAATGATGGATTTGGCTATGTGCAGTTATTTATAAATCCATTCTAGGGTTTAAGAAAATGGGTAATTCCCCTGATACCCTTAGATGTTTATGTACACATCATATTCCTGTGTGATCATGAATTGGAAATGCACACATTTAGGTTACTTTAATTAGCTATTTCGGGGATCATGCATTTTTAAACACTCAATACTTTTCATGACTCTTTTCTACTCATGCAATAAGCATGTGACCCTCAGTTCATTATTTCTTTTTACAAGTTTAAGGAATCTGAAAATTTCCTTTGTATTTATTTTTTCTACCTATCTGTTATTTCCCTTTTATCATGCATACTATCATACCTTATTATGTAATGTAAAATTATTTACCCAAATTATTTGCCTGGAATAAATATAGTATGGAAATTTTATTTGATTCTATATATGTGTATATATATATTTCTGCCTTTTTGTCAAATCAGCAACTCCTTTTATATTTAAATTAAAAATCACATATATTATGCTAATTATTTCTGGCACAATTATAAGACATATAAACTTTTTTATTAAACTTCATTTTATTTTATCTTCATATAAAACAGAAAATACCCCATATATATTAAATGTATATATATATATTTACATAATTCTTTGAACATAAAGCTATATTTATTTTGAGTTCCAATTTTTCTTCTAATCGCCTTAATTCCTTGCATTTTATCAAACAGAAGCTCCCATGCAATTTTATTTATTGCTAAATTCTTTTCTGTTTTAATGCAATATATATATATATTTTATATATCTCAAAATTTCCTAATATAAATATTTATTTATTATTATTTTTTTTCATTTCATTTTTAGGGTCATTACATACCCTCCCCCTTAAAGGAATTATGTCCCCATAATTTCACCTAATTTCTCCAATTAAAAGCACTAATCTATAGCCTGTTGTAACTCCATAATCCCATACTCATATTTTATGAAAACAAACAATGTATAAATATATTTAGAAAAAAATCATCATAGGCTGCTTAAACATACCTCTCCATCAGTAAACAAATTGGGGTATTTAGCCCTCATTTTATCTTCCACCTCCCATGTACAATCATTAGTGTCCA
Source organism: Allium fistulosum (assembly GCA_030737815.1). Classification (NCBI taxonomy): domain Eukaryota; kingdom Viridiplantae; phylum Streptophyta; class Magnoliopsida; order Asparagales; family Amaryllidaceae; genus Allium; species Allium fistulosum. The sequence continues at coordinate 403,072,558 of CM060908.1, read as the reverse complement.
AGCTCCATTGGATTTTCACCAGTTTGATCACCTTGTTCCTCAACTTTTTCTCTTCCTTGGCAACTATCCCTACTGGTTCATTTGTATAAACCAAATTCTTCTGGACTTGAACTTGAGTAGGTGACTCCAGAATTGCTCCTTCATCATGCACCCATTTTCTCAATTGAGAAACATGAAATACAGGATGCACACCACTCAACTCCTCAGGTAACTTAAGTCTGTAGGCCATAGCACCAATTCTCTGCATAATTTCATATGGTCCTACAAATCTTGGTGATAGCTTACCAGATTTTCCAAACCTGAACACTTTCTTCATTGGTGATACTTTCAGAAAAACATGCTCTCCTACTTCAAACTCCATTGGCTTTCTCTTTCTATCTGCATAAGACTTTTGTCTTGATTGTGCTGCCTTCATTCTATGCCTAACCAATTCAATCATGTTGGTGGTTTCTTTAACATGATCTGGCCCCAATATTACACCCTCTCCTACTTCCAACCAACAGGCAGGAGACGTGTAGGGTCTCCCATACAAGGCTTCAAAGGGAGCCATTCCTATGGTTGATTGATAGCTATTGTTGTAAGTGAATTCTGCCAAATGAATATGATCCTCCCAATTACCCCCAAAATCAAGCACACATGCTCTAAGTAAATCTTCTAATATTTTATTCACTATCTCTGTTTGCCCATCACTTTGAGGATGGTAGGCAGTGCTTAAACAAAGTTGTGTTCCCATTGCTTCTTGGAAGCTTTCCCAAAATCTTGAGGTGAACAAAGTGTCTCTATCACTCACAATAGTCTTGGGTATACCATGTAGCCTCACCACTTCTTTAATAAACAATTGTGCAAGCCTAGATGCATTTCTATCTGACCTGACAGGGAAAAAGTGAGCTGATTTGGTTAGTCTATCAACAATTACCCATATACTATCATTGCCTTTCTTAGTTCTAGGCAAACCATCCACAAAATCCATGGAAATACTTTCCCATTTCCACTGAGGTATCTCCAAAGGTTGCAACATGCCAAAAGGCTTTTGGTGGTCTGCTTTAATTTGTTAACATGTGGAACACTTTGCCACATATCTTGCCACTGCTTGCTTCATTCCTGGCCACCAGTAGATTCTTTTTAAATCATGATACATTTTAGTACCACCAGGGTGTATGGTGTACTTGGTCTTGTGATGCTCATTCATGATTTCTTCCTTCAACTCTGCAAGGTCTGGTACACAGAGCTTATCATTTTTCCTCAAATAACCTTGGGAATATATTTTAAAATTCTCTGACTCAATGTTATTTAATAACATTTCTTTCTTCTCCTTTAGACTTTGATCTTGATCTTGCATGCTACAAACTTTCTCCACCAGATTAGACTTCACTGTGATTATTCCCAGTGTACCATACTCCACCATATCACCATGTTCTTTAAAATTCACTGCATCCTTGCTGTATATATCTGCCTCCCCAAGCACTGCAAGGTTTTTAAACTCATCAATCATCAAAATGGCTAATCTAACATGATTTCTGCTCAAAGCATCTGCCACTCTATTAGCTTTTCCAGGAGTGTACAAAATATCTAAATCATATGCAGCTAGAAACTCCAACCACCTTGCTTGCCTCATATTTAAATCTTTTTGAGAAAATAAATATTTCAATGCTTGATGATCTGTGAATAATTCAAATTTTGCCCCAAGCAAATAATGCCTCCATAGTTTTAGTGCAAACACTATTGCAGCCAATTCTAGATCATGAGTTGCATATTTGGTTTCATTGGGTTTAAGCTGTCTTGATGCATATGCCACCACCGTGCCATGTTGCATAAGCACTGCACCTAACCCAGACCCACTAGCATCAGTGTATACAATCATTCCTTCATTTGCTTCTGGGATTTGTAGGACAGGAGCTTCCACCAATGCTTGCTTCAATTTCTCAAAAGCTTGTTCACACTGCTCAGTCCACACATATGGTTGGTTCTTCTTGGTTAGTTTGGTCATTGGTGCGGCTATTCTTGAAAAATCCTTGATGAACCTTCTATAGTACCCTGCCAAACCTAAGAATGACCTCACCTCAGTCACTGTTTTGGGTCTACTCCATGATTGAACTGCAATGACCTTGCTTGGATCTACACTTACTCCCTGCTGTGACACTATGTGTCCTAAGAATTTTACTTCATGTTGCCAAAATGTACACTTTGAATACTTGGCTTTTAATTCATGTTCTCTAAGTCTGGATAATACTAAATGTAGGTGCATGGCATGATCATTTTCTGTCTTTGAATAAATTAATATGTCATCTATAAATACCAAGACAAACTTATCCAAAAAGTCTCTAAAAATTCTATTCATCAAGTCTAAAAAATAGGAGGGAGCATTGGTCAAGCCAAATGGCATTACTAGAAATTCATAAAGGCCATACCTTGTATTGAAGGCTGTGTACTCAATGCTTTCCTCTGCAACTTTCATTTGGTGAAATCCAGAGGCTAAGTCTAACCTTGAAAATATTTTAGCTCCATGCAATTGATCAAATAGATCATCTATTCTAGGCAGTGGGTACTTATTCTTGATAGTTACCTTGTTTAAGTCCCTGTAGTCTACACATAACCTCATTGTTTCATCATGTTTCTTGACAAATAGCACTGGGGAACCCCAACTGGAACTACTTGATCTTATGAATCCTTTCTCTTCTAATTCTTCTAGTTGATGTTTTAATTCTACCAACTCTTTTGGACCCATTCTATAAGGCTTCTTAATGATTGGATTTGTTCCTGGGATTAATTTTATTTTAAATTCAACTGGTCTGTTTTGAGGAATTCCCTTCACTTCTCCAAACACATCTATATATTCATTGACTACTGGGATTTCCTCTATTTTTAATTCCTTTTGAACTTCATTAACGCTCCAGATTTTATTAAAACATGTATTCTTTGCTATTTCACTTAAGATGGTAATTCTTTTGCCTTCATTTGTTTCCAAAGAAATAGTAAGGTTTTCTAAATTTAAAATTGCTTTATTTCTCATTAACCAATCTACTCCCAAAATAATCCCAATACTAGGACAATTTAAGGTATATAAGTCTGAATTAAATTCATAACCTCCTATCATTAATTTCAGACCCATACACTTCATCCCTAACATACAATGACTCCCTATGGGACTGTGTACAATTAAGGTCTGATCAATAGGAACACATGCAAGTGCTAATTTCTTTGTAATTTCCAGAGATATTAGTGAATGTGAGGCACCAGTGTCATATATTACTGATATTGGTTGGGTATGAATAAAAATTATACCTTCAAGTTGCCCAACATTCCCAGTGTTACTTGCTGCCAAAGCTCCTACCCTTGCTGTTCCCCTATTGGTTTCTGGGCAATCCTTCTTGAGATGACCCATCTTTCCACAATTATAGCCGCCTCCTCTGGGTATCTTGGGGTCAGGGCATTGGTTACTATAATGTCCAGCTTTTCCACAATTAAAACAATGAGTGAATTTCTTGCTTTCAGGTGTTGTTGCTCCTTCCCCTTTCTTAGCTCATTTACTTGCATTTCTCTTGTCATAAGGTTGCACTTTGTTCTGACCACCCTTCTTCTTATTGAGCTTCATATTCCTGAATTTCTCTCTTGCAGTGTCATGTTGCTCAAATGAGAGAGTTAGATCAATTACTTGATCAAAGGTTTTGTCCTTGTATGGCAACATTGCCCTTGACAGACTAGGGTTCAAGCCTTGAATGTACCTTGCATTCTTTGCTTCTGCATTCCCTATTAACACCAGTCCATACTTGGATAATGCTTCAAACTTCTGAGTGTATTCATTCACACTCATGCTTCCTTGCCTTAATCTAATAAAGTCTTCAAGCAGTGTGGCCTTGGCAGATGCTAGGACAAATCTGGCCTCAAGCATGTCCTTGAAATTATTCCAAGTGATGGTATTCTCTTGTCTTCCTGCTGTCACAACTTCCCACCAATCCAGTGCAGCCCCCTTCAATTTCCTTGAAGCTATCTGTCTCTTCCTTTGGTCATTGATTTGCATATCTGTGAAGACCCTCTCCATAGTTTTTATCCAAGTTTGAACACCTATAGCTCCTTCAGTACCTTCAAAATCCTTTCCTCCCAAAGTGGTACATGTCTTAAGCAGTTTGGAGAGTTCCTCATGAGGATTGTCTTGCCTTGGTGCCATTCCATCCCTTAAAGCTCTCACAAAATCCTCTATGCTCATCACAGGTGGCTCACGTGATGATCCTGCACCTGTGTGATGCCTTGGTCCTACCATAATGCTATAAATATGATTGTTATGTTAGTTTATTTACCCCTATCAGTTTTGGTGTCTTTACTTTGTTCATTCTTATTTCTGCGCACATTGTGCATGTATCACAGGTACACACATATATATTTTTTCTCAAACATAAAACAGAAGCATTCAACACCAATAATTCAAACAATGCATTCAAACATCCATATGCATACAACAACATTTACTATGTTATTTAAAACATAGCTCTGATACCAACTGTGGTGACCCTCACTCTAAAACACACATATATTTTTTTTATTCAAGAGGAATTCACCACTAAAACCCCAATACATTTATATTTGAATTTTTATATAGTTTCCAAATATTTTTTCTTTTTTCCCAAGACCCTGATTTTACCAATATAATCATATCAGTGTACAAACAAATTAAGGCAATTATATATTTGATGATATACAATTGTTTCTTTATTATTATTATTATTATTTTATCAGAGGGAATTTAAATCAAATTGAAAACAAAATACCATACTAGCTATTGACAAGCCACTTATTTCCTTTCTAAATCTTGTTCTACTGCTAGAGGTATATTTTTAGCAAATTATATCACTTATACTTTTATTTGACTTTATATATTAGTCTGCCTAAATAATTCTATTAACACTAAAATAGTATTTCCTTGATCTCATGATAGTCATCAAGTATATGCATGATACTACCCCCAAGTTATTTTCATTTATCATTTCAGGTTGATTAGAGGTGGACTTTTAGCATTTTTAAATTTAATATGATGCAGACTTACATACTTGGTAATTTGTGGGATATGCTTGGTGTTATCTAAGGGCTGCTTGGTGTTTTCTTTGATTTGTCCCGGAAGCACCCACACTTTATCAATTAAAATGAAGTGGTTCCAGGCTCCAAGGGTTTGACCTATGGCTATTTAGACCGGCCATAGTCCCTCTTTTACCACTTGCAAACCCAGATCCCTCATTTTAACAAGCTTCTACAAATTCCTACTCCTAATCCCCAGCATGTTTGTGTCTTGTTTTTCTGAAATGCATTCTTATATGTATTCATTCAATTATCTTCCAAGTCTTCTGCTTCCATAGTTCTATTTGAAATTTAAATATTTAAATACATACAAACTTCCAGAATTCATGCACATGCCAGTATCATTTACCTGCCATGCACAAATTCATTTCACTTGAATATTCTACTAAAATCTTGAGAGTTTATTTCAAAAATCAATCCCCTTAACTGTTTAATTTCCATAAGGCAAAATATAGGCAATAAAAATCAGAGATCAAATATTTATGCACATATCATATGTATATGATATGTCTATCTCCTTATTTTCTCCAAATCAATCATTCATAAAATAAATTGGTAGTTAACCAGACATCATCAATGATCACTCACAACAAGTTTTGCTTAAGTACATATTTTCAACCCCAAATACTTAGAAAGTTTCCTATAAGTAACTTCAATTACAGAAAATAGAATTTGTCTAGTAATTTCATTACAATGCAACTGCAAATTTTAAAACAAGTCTCTCTTATTTATACTAGCAGCCAATGCCTTCTTTACTCATCAAGCCAACTTCAATTTCCTGCAAGCAAATCATTTAGCTGCCCCAAAGAATTTTTGAGACACCCAGATGATTGCAAGAACAACCAAAAGGGTTAGTTTACACTGGTATGAGCATTTATCAATTTTGTATACTTACACATAATTTTAGTAATCTTGCAGTGCCTTCTTAGTTTATCAGGTTTTATACTTAGCATGTTTTGGTTCATTCAAAGAGATACAAAGTCACATTCAACAAATTAAACAATACACATCAAACAGTTGAAATAATCATGTGTACAATTTCTTAATTCATCCACACCAAATCTTAGATAAGTAAACTCAGGTTTCATACTCCAAATTTCACCCAGCAATTAATCAATGAACAATGTTTATTTTGATTAAATCTAACACCATATCTGAATATTTATAACCCAGATTTTTAAACCCCTGTCCCCATTTGTTTTATGGTCTTTAACTCCTTGTCAAATGAACACTATGTATGCATTGTGAAGGAAACTCCCAGGTTACTTAATTTATTCCAACACACAAAGGCCTCAGGATGCAGTTGCACCATGCATATGCTTGCTCCCACCTGAAGTAAGCAGATCATTGACTATCTCCCAAGTGACCAATCTAGTTTTTCTTTCATTCATATTTCAGAGAGATATAACTACTTGTATATTTTCTGGTTCAACCCCACGTTCCCCTGTTTAATCTATGTCCATGTTTAAAAATAGAACAAGAATGCTCAAATCATGTTAACTCTAAAAACCCACTTACAGATTAATGCTCCAAACAAAAATGCACAAACAAACATCCAAATCACCCATAACAATTTATTTCAGTGATTCAAATGACTCATAATATTTTTTAGGCTGCCTGCAATAGGACTTAATGCCATTGCATACAAAGGATAAATACTCACCTAAGGTTTTTCCTTTTACTGCCTTAATCCTTTGAACAACAAATTCCCCAAAGCCTCAAGCTGGTGTTTCTCCTAGTTTATTCTTTTATTTTTGTTTTGATCCCGAGAGAATGATGGATTTGGCTATGTGCAGTTATTTATAAATCCATTCTAGGGTTTAAGAAAATGGGTAATTCCCCTGATACCCTTAGATGTTTATGTACACATCATATTCCTGTGTGATCATGAATTGGAAATGCACACATTTAGGTTACTTTAATTAGCTATTTCGGGGATCATGCATTTTTAAACACTCAATACTTTTCATGACTCTTTTCTACTCATGCAATAAGCATGTGACCCTCAGTTCATTATTTCTTTTTACAAGTTTAAGGAATCTGAAAATTTCCTTTGTATTTATTTTTTCTACCTATCTGTTATTTCCCTTTTATCATGCATACTATCATACCTTATTATGTAATGTAAAATTATTTACCCAAATTATTTGCCTGGAATAAATATAGTATGGAAATTTTATTTGATTCTATATATGTGTATATATATATTTCTGCCTTTTTGTCAAATTAGCAACTCCTTTTATATTTAAATTAAAAATCACATATATTATGCTAATTATTTCTGGCACAATTATAAGACATATAAACTTTTTTATTAAACTTCATTTTATTTTATCTTTATATAAAACAGAAAATACCCCATATATATTAAATGTATATATGTATATATTTACATAATTCTTTGAACATAAAGCTATATTTATTTTGAGTTCCAATTTTTCTTCTAATCACCTTAATACCTTGCATTTTATCAAACAGAAGCTCCCATGCAATTTTATTTATTGCTAAATTCTTTTCTGTTTTAATTCAATATATATATATATATTTTATATATCTCAGAATTTCCTAATATAAATATTTATTTATTATTATTATTTTTTCATTTCATTTTTAGGGTCATTACAATTGATTACTGAGGAGATTGTCATTACGAACAATCCAATTTCTTAACATTGATTGTATTTTTTCCTAAATGTTGACGTCAAAAATGGGCATTAACACCTGATAGAATCTAGTATAGATTAAATAAAGAATGAAATTAAAACAGAGCCAATATCATAAAGGAACACACAGATTTTTATAGTGGTTTGACAATCTTGGCCTACGTCCACTTTATATTTTTATTGATCTTCAACTTGATTACCATTACAAGAATGTTTGGATCGACTAAGATCCATTAGTACAAAAGTGAAGAATAAAAATGGCAGAGCCTCGGCAGAGAAAGCAGAATCTCTTTTCTGATGCCATGTCTGCTGTATTTATAGGGAAAAACATGCACGGATTGAAATGAAATTTTGGCAGAAGGTTCGGGAGAATAAAACGGGACTACCCAAAAATTTGCAGGCCCATCAGGGCCCAAAATAGGGATCGGTACTGATCCTTATAAATGCATCCAAATGGACCGTGATCCCAACGAGGGATGTCCCATGATGTTAGCTACTTGCTCCCTAAACTTCATGCATTTTGACGTACAGTTTGTGAGATATCGCATTTTTCATGAAGTAGTGTTGCTTGAATTCTGATTTCTATTGATCCCTCTAGAGGGATAGATACCGATCCCTCAAACTTGCTCTAAATGCCATGTGATCCCTATGGGGTGTTCCACATGTTCTAATTAGCTTATACTCCAAGTTTCATGTTGATGGAAGATGTAGATTTTGAGTTATTGACCGATCATTATTGCAATATGTAGTGAAAGATGTATGGACGATCCCTTTTAATATGTGAAGTAATTTTCCCATAACTTGAGCATACTAACTCCAAATGACTTAAAACTTGAAATGTAGCCTCATGAGGCCTTCCTTATCACTCTATATCGATTTTACCAAGTTTGAAACAAAAATTGAGGATATATATCGATCCCCTAGAAAAGGGATAGGCACTGATCCCCCGCCTAGGGAAGACGTTATTCCATACTTAGAATATTCTGGAGAGTCTATCTCTTGGTCTCGATTGATCGTCGCGTCATATCATTGTCTACGCTTGATCTCCGAGCCTAATAATCATCTCTCCGGACTATCTTCCTTGATGATTATCTAGTCTAACTTATCTAGTCAGTCTGAATATAGCCGGGTCAAAAGGCCGGATAACATTTAATAATGAAATTTCCTATTAGGCATTCTAATAATCCACATCCTTCTGGACTTGGTTAAATTTGTATCATCTATATAATTAATTTTCAAGTTAGAATCTTGGATCACATCCAAGTCCATCACACTACCATTAATTTTCTGAAAAGAAATTCTGTTTAGTAAGAAAATGGTATATCTTGAAATAATTTTTTTTCTCAGTGCGATGGAAAAACATTCATAAGATTTTATGAACTTTCCATAGACTTACAGAAAAAGACTTAGCTTTCGGATGAAATTGAATTCAACACATATGCTTATGAATGCATATCCCTTGAATAAAAAATTAACTCAATCTCACTCAATGCCAATCATACTATGTCTAACAAAGTTCGAATACTTTTTATCGATATATCATTATGTACCACAAGAAGACAGAGAAAGTGAATCATATTCTCTTTTAAGTACTCTTAGACTCATATTCAAGATACTTACCTCTTTGATCGAATCAAAGTAATTTAATACATTGTCGCTCGAAAATAATACGCGCAAAGGTAAAAGATGAAAAAGATGATTGATGAATATATAAATGATGTAAGTCAACTTTAAGTTGAACCTCTATAAAAATCTGTTGTCTACCTTTTATTTTCCGACTATATTTTTTCCTTCTTATCTTCTCTATTTTCTATTTATTTTTAAACTCTGGAAAAGTTGATATTTATACATATTCTTTTGAATATTTTATACATTTCTTAAAATTAATTAGAATTGATTAAAATTGTTGTATTAAACATTATTTGGTGCTCAACACCAATTTTTACGCAAACATGTATTATTGTAAAACTAGAAATATACCATAGGTTATGTTATGTCTTAGGATAGGTCACCTTATTACACATTTTTACTATATTAGTTTTGTCCGATGATATTGACTCTTTTACCACTAACTACACTATTTGTTATGGTAGCTCTTTATATGAATATTGAATTTGAAGTACAACGAGAATCACCTCACCTTACACCGTTTGTTATGCTAGTTTCATCATATACCATGTTAACCAGTTAAACTATAAGAAGTGAGTAGGGAAAATATGATATTGGTATCTTCCCTATCACATCCTTATTACACGTGAATTTATAAGTTACATTTTACTTACAGGATAGTTCTCCCTAACCAAACTTTAGGTTTGATATGTCATTGTTTTCCATTTTTATGTCTATTCTCCCGAGTAGGCTAAACTAGGCATATGAGAGACTAATTACCAAGAGATTTGCCATGGAGAATGAATACTCGTCGACTTTGTCTATCATCAGTTATTTAGTTTTTTATCATGATAGATATTCAAGTATGAGACTATGTATCATATTATGTTGGGTTATTTGATACTCCAATGTGGGGGGGGGAGGCATTTGACTGGCTTAACTGATCTTAACCAAGCCGACTTAACCAACATAAGAGGTTACCCCACCGACATTAATCGTTCACCATTGGGCCGGTTATTTGTTAATGATTTATGTCCATCGGTTAACAAGTTACCGGTTTATGGTTGGGTCGATCGGTGTATACCAACTAAAATTAACCATGGTCTGGTTAGCCGAATTGTTGATGTGCAATGGTTAGCCGTGCTTTTTAATCGATCTGATCGGTTAACCGACCTTGCACACCCCTACTCCTATGTATTAAGAGGTTATACTTTGAATATATTTTCTAATATATTGTACTTTATCCTTTCTGGTGTGAGTAAAATTGCATAGTCATGTTAAGTTTCTCTGTTTGTTTAGATATTTTACCCTAAAAGTTCTTCTATTCACAACGTTTGAGAGTCCGATGTTACATTTTTATATCAATTTTGGGTGACGTAGGTTGCGGATCTTCACATCACATGAACTTCTTTATCCCTTAGTTATTCTTTAACATGCAAATAATGTGCAAAGTTATCCAAACTCATTTCATCTTCTTGCATTTTAATAGTTTTGATATTTCCAACAAGGGAAAGCTAGTTCAATATGGATGAGACTTTAATTACTTCATCCATGTTCGTGCTATGCCAATCAAACTCGTTTATGATGTACATAATATCATTACCATTGGCCTAACATAAGTCATTTTAGAACTAAAAGATTTTGTGTCAAGAATTTTTTTTACTAATTGTTATCTATATTAGATACTTGATTTTCAGTGCATTCCAAATGTCTTTATAGCCGACTTGTTATAGTATATGTCGAACAATGCATCGATCATTGCATTACAAATATTCCCTCTTAAATATGATCATTTTGCTCCAATTTCAATTTTTTGTGTCATTGCAATAGTATTGTTTCTCTTTCAGTTGGTTTTGGTATCTTAAAACATCTACAACTAGAAGTTCTACCAATAGATAATGCATTATCCTTTTACCCATGGACGAGATCAACGCCATTGAATCTTTCCTATTTTGTAAAACAACAACAAAGTCCTTCAAACTACGTGATTTCATTACCGCATAATATCTTTCTAAGATTGGTGGATGTTATTCGTAGTACTGGTGGGTTCTCAAATAGTGGCCGAAGTGGTGGTGAAATTGGTGAAGTAATATGCTACAAGGTGCATCACGAGGTTGTTCCTTAAAAATAATATTTTCTCTCCTATTACTCAACCGAATAAGCACAAATGAAGTCGATTCAGATTATCCTTAGAGTTTGCAGTTTTTATAAAGATGGAAACGGTAATGTAGAGACAACAATGTACACAATAAGACAGTTTTGGATGCCGAAGTGGTTGGACGTTTTCCTTGAGAAATTTGTACTTGGGCAAACGCGGTTTTAGTTATCCCACAATATGGGACTAAATTTTACCCTTTTTTAATCCGTTCTCTCCCCCACACTCTTCTCCAAAACAATAAAAGCAAAAGTAAACTGTAAAATGCGCAGTAAAATTTTATGCTAAAATTTTTCTAACGACCATACTCCTGGAATTTTAGTCGGTTGGGCTTCAATGATGCGCCGAGGTTCCAAAGAATGGAAATCCAAGTATAATCACTGTATTTAAGCAGATTTTGAGGATATTAACTTATAATAATGTGGTGGATATCTATGGCAAATAAGCCTTTAATCACATTACTGAAATAATGTATAGTGAAACCTTTTCAAAATAAATCATCTCAATCCTTCTAATTAGAAATTACAGCATTCAAGCAAACTTCAAATAACTGCCTAGTCGCAGAGAGGAAGTACAATCTTACTCATTAACTTGGAACTTAAAAGACAGATATAACTTTTCACTTGCATATAAGATTTTCAACTGGAAGAAATCCATGATTTAAAGCTGCTTTCCAAACTTTGTTCATATCCATCACAATATCTCCACATTCATTTGAATCCCATCCTTCCATGGCATGTATTATTCCCGACACCCTCCATGCACTCATCACTTTTCTTGGCAACCAGTTCTGATAATTATAACCACGATCAATGAAAATATCAATACGTATGTACGTGTGCGTGCGTGCACATGCACGTGCGTGTGTGTAAATTTCTGTCATAAACAATATAACACAATATAACATTAATGATAGTGACTGCTGCAGCTCTTACTTCGCATGTATGCATGTTTTCATATTCTTTTGGTGTTGCCAATGCTGGAGTGCTATAATAGAAGCAATCTTTGCGAACTTTCCTCGGAGGAAACTGGGAATATGGGATGAAATGTGCGTCTTTTGTTGCTTTTCTCTGTTCTTTATCTGTTATCCCATCCCCAATCAGCCATACCTGACAATATTTCTCGTATAAATGTCACCATGTTAATATCATACTTAACAATTTGAATGTTTTAGTTGGTATTTACAGTTACCTTGCTCGTGTAAGTTTCTGAGAAAAGTACATAATCTACCAACTCTTTTGGTAACTTCAGTTTTAGAACCTCATACATACCTCTTCTCGACACAATAACCTGTAAAAACAATGATACAATCACAAACAAATGAAACACTCATATAGTGTGATCGTTCTCTTCTCAAATTGGTGTTCAATCACTTGATCGATCATCCTGAAGGAACTAAGCAATGATATATAAGAAGAAATACATTTACCTTGGTTCCGTTACGGCACAAAGCTAAAGTTAACACACAAGCCAATTTAGAGAGTTTTCCTATAAGAATAACACTTCTAGTATCACGAGGAATACTGTTTAGAACAACCGCTGCAGCTAAGCTTGTTCCATCTACAATTTTTATCTTCAGTTTTGGGTTATTTTGGTAGTACAGTCCTCCATTTTCATTGAGTTCTTCTCCCTGGAAGTTGTAAGGTTTAGCGAAGAGTTTCGAGTATTCACTTATAATATTGGTCAGTATCGTTCATTAGATTAAGGAATCACCTGATTTAGAAGTCCTAAACTGACAACCTTGGCTCCCTTCTCTTCTGCTTCTACAATTGCCTTTTTAATCAACTCGTTGATTTCCTCACTGTGAGATAATAGCATATACTACACAAAGCCATATGTTCATCTTTACATTGTAGTATGAAATAAAAAAGTACAAAAATACATGAAAAAATAAAATAAAATCTCACTTGATAACTATATCTTGGAATTGCCCATGTTTCCATATTCAACTTATCCATCCTATTTCTCTCAACGATAAATGTAGTTCCATACAATGTGGTTGCAATCATCGATAAAAATGTTATAGGGGACATTATCCACATATACCACTTAGATTCATAAGGTTTTGACGACAAGGATGCAAACCCTAACCTTAGATGATATATAGACTGCAATGTAGTCAAATGCGTCAAGTGAATAACATTGGGTTTATCATCTTCTTTTCCCTTGAGGCAGTGCTGGTAAAGCTGGTCTGAAGATTTGTCCATCGTTCCATAAATGTAGTCGTAAAATGGCATAAATAGGGAGTAGTTGGTTCTGAATTGTGTATGATGCAATGAATGGAAACTGTAAAAGGATCTAAATGCATTAGATTACTTGAAAACAATGATAAATGTTAGACAGATTTGAATATTGTATGGAAAGGAAACCTACGAAGGCGTATACATCAAGTATTTGAGAGGAGGGAGGACATCAAAGAGCCATTTTGGGACCAGCTCAAAATTACAGTGACCCAAGTAATTCATGAAATCAATATATATTAAGTATGATGCTGCTGCAACTATTGATGCAGTTTTGGTAAATGTCATTGATAGGATAGGCAATGCAAAAAGGACAAAGTAAGCAACCTCCTCTGCAAAAGGATGAATAACAGCTGCCATGCCAAATCAGAAAACACATTATCAGTTTTGCGTTTCAGTTATATAAGCATCGCGAAGATCTTTGAATAAGAGTTCTTCTACTATTTGAATGTTTACTGCCTCTTTGAAAGGATAAACAAAATTATAATCCAAACCTGACCCTAACAGCAGCCCTTCTAAACCTTAAATTCCCTTTAGTTACAGCTAACATTAGTTCCTAAGACTCCTGTATACCGAACACTTGGTGATTGTTAAAGAGGGGGAAAAAAGAAGAAGATGGGTATGGGGCATATTGGCTAAAAAAGTAAATGAAAAAAATATTTTTTTTATACCGATTTTAGCAAATAAAATGCCTCAGAGTCAAGAACCATTGGTTTAATGTGCAAGTGATAAGGTATTCTGGACTGAGACCCCATTAGTTTAATGTTTGAATGAAGTACGACTTATGTCCTGGATTTTCAAGGACCATTGGGCCTCAGATTTAATGATACTTGTCTCTAATTGTACCCTTGATTTTTTGAACTTGTGAGCTCATTTCATAAACAAAAAATACCTAACATTTTCCGCATGACCCAGTAATATGTAACAAATACCACTTTCTCATTGAAGGCTCTTGTACATTATCAAAGCAAGATACTCTTAAGGTGGTGTAGGGTAAGATGTACCACACTTGCTAACATGAGCAAGTATGGTGGTCCAAATTTTATTCTCACATATACTCCTAGAAAAGAAAATAATACAGATTACAGATGCATCAAGCTTACATGTAATAGGCTCAGTGACAATAGAGGCATGATGATGTGAGTGATATCTTGAGTAGAGAAAATGGTGGTGCAAAGCTCTATGAAGCCAATAATATATGAATTCAACAGGCCCCATATGCATAAATATGGACAAAATAACCCCTTTAGTATTCCACCATGGCAAATATGATGCTCCTGGTATCACTTCATTTCCCATGAAAAACAACAGAGCTGTTAAAATTATTTGGTCATCCCTGCAAAACCAAATTTATCCATTTAACCCCTCTTTCAATATTCTGTATATTCTCTTCTTGTAACACACAAGTAAATAAGTTTATTACCAGTTTCTTTCTCTATCAACTTGTTCATAATCAAGGCTCTTGTTCACAATTTTATGCTTGCTCCTTGCAGTGTAAAATCTGGATATTGTGATCCATAGCTGAGTATGCAACAATCTCAACAAGAGAGTAGGAAATATTGAGAGATTGAGATAATCAATCTCCTCTCCTTCACATTTAGCCTTTATGAACTTGTAGATACTCCTAGCCACCCATGGCACCAACAAAGCATACTAAACCAAAAATATTCATTTGTAGATATGTCTGAAAAATAATAATTGTAAAATTGAATATTTTGATGAACCTGTCATAAGAATACCTTGAAGTTTCCCAGCTTTTGCCATGGCCATTGTGTTAAGGGTCCTGGTTTTGAAGCCATTGTATGTTTTCTTTTCTATTTAATTCTTGTAATTATTTGGTTATTTCACGATATGATGATGGTATATATGTATGTGTAAATGTATATAATAGCTGTTTGGGTTGTCACATGGTGCATCATAGTCTATATATTAGGTGATAGTGGTCAATCATAAACAATAAAAATCTGTTTTTCTTGTAATTTGGATATGCACTTTTTTTCATGAAACTGTTCTCGTATCTTAATAAGGTTGTAGTTAATGTGGTGGAGAAACATCACTCTGCAAGCTATGCTTTTTTTGTGTACCTCAATATCTTACATCGTACAATCGCATTAACATTTTAGTACTAAATCTAACGAACTGTATGAATCCTAATCACGCGCTATAAACACTGGGACACTGTATTCATTATTTGATAATATTTTTTCCTGTTTTGCATTCAAAGCTCAAAACTGAACTAATAACAAGAGTAGTGTAGTGTTATTTAGTTCCAGATATAATTATGAAATATCAAATTTAGGTAATAGGGTCCAATATCGTTGGATGTTGCCTGTGAATCTGCTAATTATATACGTTTCAACCAGAAAAATAAGGCGTTTTAATTACGTTAAGTTTGTTTAGCTAAGTATACCTAACCTTCTGAGGCAATGGCAGGCATGTCTACGTATGCCTAATCGGGCCCTGTTTGTACACTTCGGATCAACAAATTAAGACTATTTGTCATCCATACACATCAGAAGAGCTTCGATATTTATATAATTTGGATGTTCCTTTTACCATAGCGTTGTTCTATCCATATGATTATTAAACTCTAATTATTATAACCCAATTAGAATAGTTATTAAAATTTTATAGTTCATCAATGGTTCTATCCAGGAGTTGAATCCTTAACTTAAGTCATTGTCGACAAGAATCTTGATTATCGAACATGCATTAAATGATGATGAGGGGCGAAATTGCTTTTCAATCACATTAACATATTGTTTCACACAAGTTTTGCTAGGCTTACTCAGAGTCCGTTGTTTGCGAAATGAGCGAAGAATCTGAACGGAACATTTGAGTGAGACATGTTGATGAACGAAGAATGCATTTGTATGCTGTGAGCAAAGAATCCGAGTGTAGTATTTGAAATGTATATTTTAAATTAAAGTGATTTATATTTAATTAATTGTTTGTTTTTTAACGAATAATATGTATCAATCATTTGCAAAAATAAATGAATAAATTAATTAATTAAACTGTAAAATTTTAAATTGCTCAGATTAATTAGTTCAAATGAACTGCATAATTTAGAGCACTTTGCATCGCAACCTAAAAAAGTGCATTCAAACGGACCACTTTTGCAAAAGTTATTAATTTACCAAATTTAATTTTTTTTTTAAATTTAACTAATTAAGTAATTAACATATATCCAACGTACCAGTTTATCTCGCTCCCAAAATGGACCATCATGCATGTTGCGACATCGATGCATCAAGAACGGTACCAGGGCATTTTAGGGAATGGAAGAGCTGCATACGGTACCTCGACTTTTTAAGCGACTACACTCACACTTACTCTCATATTAGACCTGCAATTATTTGTGGATCAGATTTAAAATATAAATACTAAATAAATCTTTTTCTAGTCTAATCAGTGTGCAACTATCATGATACTCGTTATTTTAACAAGTGAACATAGTGTTCCTTTGTTGCACATTACATGCTGGGAAAACATTGTTTTTTCTTGAATTCGTTCTTTTAGAAAATGATCATTACTTACATGTTAAAATAAGCGATCCAATATATCAGATCGAAGGTAAATTCGTTACCTTCACAACGTCAAAACAATTTTAATTATATCACGGTTTGTGAGACAAGATCGAAACAGTTGTGAGAGACAAGGTTGGAGCAATTGCTTGGAGCTTTAAGAGCTCCACGATCGACCCTTGCATGAACAACAATCAACCAATTAGGAGAACTAGTCAGATAGTGCCTTAAATTTTGGACCAGTCAAGGTCCACCTATTAATAAACCGAGGTGTCAAATTGATGCTTTAACCAACCAATCATTTGTTGAAGGCTCTAGTGTGTTGTTTTATGGAGTTGTTATCTAATGTTGGGTTTATTGGCATTACGGTATTTGATGGTTGGATTTTCTATTCTTAACGACGGTTGGAATGTAGATGATTTGAGGTAATATCTAATTACCACTTCTTAGCTAGGAGTAACTCATCCATCGTTATTTATGAGATTCAATTACATCAAATTAAACCTTAGGCTAACCTCTATCAAAATTATTGTACTTAATCTTTTTAATTCTTTCTTCAATAAAGAAACCCCTCTCTCCAAGTGAATGTACACCATCACATTTATAATGTAAAAATTAGTAACCTCTTGTATCATGGTTTCCTTTAATTGAACCGTGTTATGATTTGATGAATTGGGGTCCGTTGGAAGTTATCAATTGTGTTGCAAGTTTATATCTTCACACCTATAACAATCTTTGCTTTTTTGAACATGGTTTATTTGGGGATTTCCATTAACTGGAACTATCATTTTTCTCTAACATCTAGTACTAAAGCTATTTGGTTCATTAAAGGTGTTTGGTGGGAAAATGAGGGCAAAAGATGGTTCATCGTATTATAATTCTAGTTTAGTTGTTTTAACACACACACGACTTCTAAGGTACAATTTGCAATAAAAAAGTGGAGTGATGAATAATTAAGAAGTGGTACATGGAAGATGAGAGCAATTTTGAAAAGGAATTAGGTTCATAAGGCGTAGTATTTGAAACTCATTTGTTGCCTACAGAAATTCCAAATGTTGAGAAATTAATGGTGAGATGACGGCTAAAGGAATTTAGGACAAGTATGAAGAGCTCTACATGAGGAAGTTGCTAGCTTATTGTTCGGTCTTATTGCAAATATTTCTCATTTGGAAGATGAAATAGGAAAGTTCATTAAGAGTGCACTTAAATACCTTTGATGAGTTAAAAGACTAAGACAATATATTTGAAGATCAAGGAGAAGTAGTACCATGAACCTCCGTCACCAATGCCCAAAAGCAAGCTAGAGTAACCGCATATGACCATGCATGAGTCGAGCACCACCGATGGTGGTTCGTCGAATATATAACGTAGAAGTTGATCACATATAATATCATAATGCATAAGAAAAATATAATAAGTAACCGTAATAAAAATGAGATAGTAATATGATTGAAAGCACACAAGTGCATACCTCATACTATGCCAAATATCTACTACAATAATCATAATTTGTATTAGTTAACGTTTGAACATAATTTAGAGATTATATGAAACGTTATCCAGGGCTGGCTCTACACTATGAGTTTCCTTAGGAAAAGCATAGATAAATAGCAGAAGTAGGGAAAAAAGGGAAAATTATTATTTACAAGAATTAAACCCACAACCTCATGAATGGTATCTAAGTGTATGACCAACCAAGTTAATGAATCTTTGCAAATTAAAAGTCATCAACACATACTTGTTTAAAATTTAATATTCACATTTGACACATTTTTCTTCGATTGTTTCCCCCATTGAGGGGGATTGCCTTAGACGATCGCCTGCTCAGCCTAGCCCTGGAGTCGGCCTTGATGTTATCTTTATGAAATGATAACGTGCTACATATAGATGATAGAACCACATAGCCAAAAATAAATACTAATGCAATATAAAATAGGAAACTCTAAGCTCCAACTCGTCTCTAGAAAACTACCAAGCGCTACTTTATCCAATCCCAACTCTCAACCTACTCATGAGAGTGTTTAAGGGTTGTTAAAAAAACTCAAGCCAGAAGATAGTTCGGTATGTGTAAATACTACTTCAAAATATGATATAAATTAACTTTGTATACATATCATATGGCAAAAGGTATAAATATAAGAACTCATACCTAACCTTCAATTCTAGTGAGCATGAGTCAACCTAATGTATTGAGCTCATGTCACCCACCATCCGCATCCTAAGATAATATCCAATATAACATGATACCAAATTTGACTAGAGTAATGAATAAGCAACAGTAAATGTGATATACTATCATCTCCACGGTTGGATTAATAGATGTAACCGAATAAACATAAACGTGTTAACTAGCAAAGAAATGTGTACCATTTCGCAGTGGGCGAATTGAGTAAATTTTAAATAAAAAATCTCTATTTGAATCTTAATGGGCCTATGAAATCTATTAAATAACATTAGATCCAATCTATCTATTTTAAATAAAATCATTTTATTTAAAAATTATTTTGTATTTATTTAACTAATCATATTAATTAATATTTATTTGAATATATATATATATATATATTCATAAAATGACACAATAATATAAGGATATATACATATATATATATATATGCATAGGTATAACTATACACACACATATGGATACTGGATTTATATTTATTATATATACATATATATTATTCTTGCATATGCATGTGATAAATTAATATGCATATCAGAAATATAAATCCCTAAGTATATACACACGTTTAAATATATTAGAATATGTGATACGGTTTGTATGCATATGTCAATAGCACCAAATATATAGTTTAGGCATTTATATGTATATATTATGTATTGTCGTCTATTTATTTATGTACTTTAAAATAAATCTGCATATTAAATTAGATATTTTAATTTTTTTGTGAAGATTCAGTAACTAGATAGAAAATGGAAAGTAATTAATACCTTCCTTCTTTACAATCTCCTAATTAAATAAGATCTCTAGAATAAAAAGGGAATATGATTTCTTAAATAACCATAAACAAAATGGTCTAATATTAAACTTCTTAAATTTAAAATATTATATAAAAATTTATAAACCAACAATTAAAATTATTCAAAAATTTCATATAAATATTCATATTGATATGAAACCGTACCAAATATGTATCAAACAATAAATGAGCTATATAGATAACAAGGAATTAAATTAAAAATAAAAAGTTTCACACACAAATATATATACATATATATATATAGACACACACACACACACACACACACACACATATATATATATATATATATATATATGAAATAACATTAACGATAACATAACCTGACATAACACTTATATTTAATGTATATTAATCTTTGTATGAATTATATACCTATATATATACGTACGTATGTATATGTATATGTGTGTGTATATATGTATGTACGTACATATGTATGTAAGCATGTTTGTATGTGTGTGTATGTATATACATATATAGTTTTGAAAAAAAATCTTTTAAACCTGATCTAAATAAATTTTAATATATTCTTAAAAAATCATAATCAATCCAAACATCATTGGTATACATGTATAAACCTTATTCGTTTGTAATAGCAGAAATTTTCAGTTAAAACATATCAAAAGTCATAAACAAATTTCTATAATTTAAAAATCACATATATATACGTTTGGCAATACATATATACATACATACATATATATATATATATATTAAGGTAGATGACATAATGAAATCAAGAGAAGAATGTTTACCTCATTAGATATAACTATTCATTACATCTTGATTTGCGAATTTCTTCCTAGACTATTGAAACTTGCTGAAATCAAATAAATCACATTGATTTTATTTTAGGTAGAAAAATTTTAGGGCTTGAGAGGAATAGGGGGCGGTGGCCATGGATGAAGCATGAAAGGAGAAAAAGAAAACTAAACTAGGAATGAATGGGAGAATATTATAATGGAAACCTTTCCATTCTCTCTTAAAACCTTCCCTTTTAAACTTTCAATTAATTCTCAATTAAGCCAAATCTCTCCTCTCTCCTTTGTATGGCCGACCATCACTTGCCCCTTATATGGACTGATTACTAATTTTTCCAAAAGCCCATTAAGTAATTAATTATATTTAAAGCCCATTAAGTAATTAATTATATTTAAAGCCCATTTATATATAATACTGGCATCAAATGTCCATACTAGCATATATAACTTTCATACACACATTCAAATAATTACTAACAACATCCAAAACATCAAATGAATTAATAATTCATATTTCTTAAATATTAATTGATTTCATTACTTTATATCACTTTATATACTAAATAAGTCATGTGGTTTTTCGGAGAATTCACAAGTGCGGCTGTGTGACTCGAGGTTGTGAATTGAATCAACGATTAATATTGAAAAATTTAAATATTAACGTTCACACACTACATTAGCTAGTGGTATGACGGTGGCTAATTTCATCATTTATAGATCTTTTCAGTAAAATCAAAATTTATATTATCTTAAGCAGTACCAATAGTGACAATAATTTACACACGTTCTCTTCGTCAACACTACATCACAATAGAGTGTATGAAACTTGGTGTTTTTCAAAACTCAAAAGTTATCCACGTTCAACTTGATTAGTCCATAAACAAAGTCATTGGTTCAATAATAACATTTATTATTAACCGTTCTACTTTGATCAGAGATTTTGACTTTGAGTTGACTACGGTTGACCGAGATACTAACCTCATATAGTTGAGAAGGAGAATTCTCTATTGAATAGCGCTTCACTTTCAATGCTTCAACTTAGAACCAAATATAGTCGCTCAATGGCTTTCATACCACAATTTAACTATAATCAATGTGGAGTATCCATCATATACAGAATAAATAGTTGAGCAATCTCCAAATGGTTCTCTGAACTACCACCATGTATCAATCCATTGATTGCTTGTCTAATGTAAGAGCATCTAATCTGCAGTTCGGATGACAGTCCATCATGTAAGTCAAGATGTGGAAGTACACTGGATAAACGGTGAAAGTGCTGATACTCCTCGTCGTAAGGTAAGGTCTCCCCCCACCAATACCTAGATCGGTAAGCATAGTAAAGTCTAATAGGGTAAACCCAACTCTCCAAAGCTAAAGTGGAATGTATGAGTGGTCATTCACCAACAGGCGGCTAAAGTACCACATAACTAAATATCCGAATTTATAAGATTATCCATACATATTAAGCAATTTACAATTATTGAAAGCGCTAAAAAGCATTAAATAAATAAACAGTAATTATGTAAATACGTACTCAAGAAATCTCCAAATCCTATATCTCGTAGCAAAGCATGAATAATGCTGTCAGCATCACAAGATCGGATCATTCTATAAAGGCGGATTACACTACCCATGATCCACGGGTGCGCTCACGAAGATCTTAATGTAAAACATGTTACATATTTAATTTTTATTGTACAATTTTAACTAATAAAATAAATTGAAGGTAGATAACTTACAGAATTTTCAACATACGTGCTGATGTGTACTTCGTCGTCTGGGAGTATACGGAAATTGATCAAATCCTTGCTGGGTCCCAAATTTTGGTCGATGTAGGGGTCCAGAACTGCATTTGCTGTATTTCTACATGCCCGTCTTCGCCAAACTACCGTGCTTCGTCGACTTTCAGTGTCCGTCGTCGGTACAACTGCGCTTTCTTTGGCAGGGGCGTTTTCTATGACCGATTGAACATTTCCATCATCACGACTGCCGCTACCTCGGATTCTGCTCAAAGCTCTTCTTATACATATATTTTTTCGACTGCAGGTTTTTGTTTTTGCTGGAAAGAAGGAAATGACGACGGAATAAAAAGGAAGAAGAGGGTTTGAGAGGGGAGGATATGAGAAACCGGCTATTATATGGCCGGTTCCCATATATATACTTAGCCGGCTAAGTGTACGCTGTGGATTGCAATCCACATGGCAACCATTCCCTTAGTCAGCTAAATTTTAGCCGTTAAGGGAAAGCACAAATGTGCTTTCTCACCAACCGTTGGACGTGGGTCTGCGTTCGATTGCTTTGAATCGACGCATCTCATCCACGACGGTTGGGAATGCTCTAACAGTCATGCAGACCAACTTTAGGCTATCTTACTCTATCACTTCACATCAAAGTACCACTTTCATTCATTCGATCAGGTTAATGCACGAGGCAATCCAGATCAAGTTGGGAATTCCTCCCCAGTGAATTGGGGCCAATAAATTAATTGTGGATCCACACGGTTTTCTTCCAGAATTTCTTGTCTTTTTTGATTCTCTAGTGGAAGTCTTAGTGACCTAGGATAGATTGAGTCAAACTGCTTATTCTTCGTACTTCTACATGTGACATTCTGCAAAAAGACCCAAGAGTGCCAATCAAAAATACATAAAGATTTGGTACAGCAATCTAACATAAATACTATAGTGTCCAACAGTTCAAGAAAACCATGAAAATCAAAATTTATGCAAAATCCACCCAAATCGCCGACCTACGTCCTGAAGCTCATTGAACTGAAATTTAAAGTTACGTTGTATAACCTAAATCAAAGATCAAAAACATGTATACAGCTCAGGCTGGAGCAAAAACGTCAAAATTTATTTGCTTTATTTGTTACTGTTATTATTTTGAACAACCTAGCTAGATGATCCAGATGCAGATGTAAACTCTAAAAAAGTAAGTTTGCGTCTGTCAAACACATACTCCGAATACTTCTTAGTACCATCGTTGTTTTATTGGAAAACCGAGTAGGATATGACGAAGAGTGGTTGATAATCATAACAATCATGCAACAAATGATCAATCATGCAACAAATGATCGATGAATCCACGATATCTCTACTGCTTAGCATTCCGGTGTGTAATGAATGCTAGCTTTAAATTTTCACTGTTTTGTTACTTACTACCTGCCAATACAGGCAGTCGACTTGTCATAGGTTAAGACGAAAACGGGCAACACTTTCAAACTTGTGTTTACTTTTGCTGTGCCCCGGTTGGTGATTGCACCTGTGCACGTCAGAGGTCAATAAATGGGTATCGACTTTCAACAGTGAAACTGCAATAAAAACAAGAGTCTTTTCAGCTTGCATTGGCACTGCACAGTTTCCTCGGTTGATCATAATAAATGCACTTCTGCCCTATCATGCTGCGTATCTGTATCATATTTCATATCTGTACAGGTTGGGACGGCTACAGTCAGATTTTGAAAATATCTATGGCATGTGTGTGGGTGTTGCTGTTTGTTAATTGTTGTATCTATTTGCGTATGCTGCAGTGATAATGCATGTGTTTATGGAATGTTACATGGCTGGAATCCAATGCTACATGAACGGCACAGTAGGTTTAGTTGAATTTATTTCTTTCGTACTTCATTCTTTTATGTTTGTTCATACTTCTGAGAGAAACAGTGCGATTTAGAAGGCCCATTGGAATTGTAGAGACATATGAGCATAAACCGTGGAATGCCATTAGGGTGCCATGAGAATCTTACCTTCTGTTCTATTTAATACAGTGAAAAAGTAGATTGATTAAGTTTTGATTAACGGTGGTGATCGTAAGACGCATATATTTCGGAATAGAGCTGCTTAACTTAGAGCATCTGCGTAGGACTTTGACTTTTAAGGTGAGAAAGCTAAAAACAAGCGGTTCTTCCCACTCTTCCGACGGTCCAGCGAGAAGAAATCAACAAAAAAGAGGATTTTCACTCAAATGCTACTTTTAGTAGACTAATAAGTTTTAAGCACAGCATTTTTTAAAGGAAAATTTGCAAACTTAGGCTTGTTTTCATAAACAATAACACAAATAACCCACTTTTGTTTTTAATTACAAACATAGATCTGTTTCTGCCAGCTAGACGTGGGCGAATTTTTAAAATGCGCCATTGGCGAATTTTCAAAATGCGCCAACATGCGACTTTCGAAAATTCGTCCGAAGGCGCATTTTGAAAATTCGCCTTCGTAAAAACCCTGCACACATTTTAACCAGACAGCAGCCTCCACCCCACTTCATTCATTTCTTCCTTTCTCCCAACTCTTCCAACCAAAACCCAAAAGACACAAACCCCTCAAAACCTTCCTCCACTTCCATTTCTTCATTTTATATTCAAATTCTTTTACAAATTACTCAATGGCAAGCACATCCGGTATAGAACAAGAAATAGGTATGAATCTATACCCATAATTTAGTGTTTATATTGTAGGGCTTGAAGTCCAAATTTTTAGGGCTTGAAGTTAATGCTTTTAGGGCTTGAAGTCAATGTTTAGAAACAACAATTCAACTTAAACAAGCAATTTGTTGTTTATAATTTAGGGTTTGAAGTCAATGTTTTCTTATAATTTGTTGTTCAAGAAAAAAAATTGTGCTTGTAAAGTAAATCATTTGAACATCACCATTGATAAAGCATTTACAACACTATCATTACAAGTATTTGCACACATTTTAGTTATGGTATATTTTTTATTGAAATGAAATGATTTTTAATACTTGTATTTTGTAGAGTATGTTGAGATGGAGGCCGGACCCGTTGATGGAAGGGTGTTATTTCTTCAAGCATAGCATCGTACTTCTAACGACATATGGATGCAGGTGGTTTTAAAAAAAATATAATTTTATGTTAGGTGGTATAATTCCTGCTTTCTAATTGTATTTATCATTTGATCAGCGTGACGATCCAGATACAACTATAGATCACTCCACGTCGGTGAAGAAAGTGACTTCAAACCATCCAGGAGTATTGGCTGAGATTGAGAGGGCCGGTTTTTTACATATAATGAAGTTAGGATACATCCAGCTTGACCACTATCTTATCACTGCTTTGGCAGACAGATGGCGACCGGAGACCTCCACTTTTCATTTTCCTGTTGGTGAGATGACGATTACATTAGGTGATGTAGCCGTGTTGTTAGGTTTGCCTATTGAAGGCAATGCAGTGGCTTATGGAGAAGTGGCATATGACTATATGCAATTGTGTCATGATTTACTCGGTCTTGACCCACCCCCCGAACAAACAAGGGGCAATGAGTTCGTGGAAGTCATGTGGTATAGACGTCAATTGTCGCACGATATTCCTGCTGATGCTACAGAGGCTCAGATTCAGCAGCGAGCACGTGCTATTATTTTGCACATCATTGTTTCCCGATTGATGTGCGACCATACGAAGACTCGGGTAGATCTGAAATGGCTACCATATATTGCTGATTTAGGGGAGTGTGGTAAGTTCTCTTGGGGCAGTGCTGTGTTATCTTATACGTATATGGAGTTATCCAGGCTTTCTCTTTTGGAGAATAAATCTGTTGGTGGATGTCTAACACTAGTACAGGTTTGAAACAAACTTCAATAGTTTACTGTTTTACATGATTTGTCTCATTTTTTGTCCTAATTTTTTCTTATAAATGCAGCTGTGGTCATGGACTTATCTTCCGATCGGAAGATTGTTAGTGTCAAACGTTGTTGTCGATCAGTCGATGCCGCTTGGGTCTCGGTATATTTTTATCCTATAAAATTACTTAAACAATGCAATTTTCATGTGTAATATTCATTTGCTAACGTCTTATAACAGGTGGGTAGGCCCAAAAAAAAAACACGCCAAACCCCAAGACGGAGTGTGAAGTTCTACCGCAACGAGTTAGATGTGCTGGAGGATGAAGTGGTGACATGGACACCGTACACGCAGGATGTGCTAGCACAGCTTCCAGCCATGTGTACAGCTGCTAGATACTTGTGGACTGCGAGAGTGCCACTCATATCGTACACCCAGACTGCATTTCACTTACCCGATAGGGTTATGAGACAGTTTGGCATGATACAGCATATACCGGATGATGCGCCACCCTGCACTTCTACGTACAATGCAGAGGAGTATGGATCCCACATTCAGTTGTGGAATGATCGTCATACAGCTACCCAGATTGAGAGGGAGCCTACCATCACGCTAGAGCGGTACAAACGGTGGTACTGGAACATAACACGGCGATATGTTCTTACGACGCCAGTGGAGGCAGTGTATAGAAGTTCGTACGTTCCCAGAGAACCACTTGAGAGGAACGTGGTAAGTTGATATTGTAAGTACTATATCAATTGCTTATGATGGTTTTGTCTTTTGCTAATTTTCATTCAAATTTACAGGCAGCCGGTATAAGCAGGGCTTGGGAAGAAGTAGAAAATCTTCGCAAACGTCAAACCGACGAGGAGGGTAGGAGGATGTGCACCAACATCCAAAGAATTCTAGATGTTGTGTTATGCAGGAATAAACTTGATAGGCCGAGAGCTCCATCTCCACCTCCACCGCCTCCAGCGCTTGTGTACACACGACGTCGGCCTAGAGGAGGTGCGGGGTCATCGTCACAAGGCACCTCGTCACAAAATGCACCGGTACACGAAGAATTTGTTCCTGGCCCATCTCAACCAATGGCCGCATTACCTTCGTCCTCCACTGCCCGCAGAGAACGGAGTAGTAGCAGCAGCAGCAGTAGCAGTTCGAGACCATTGGTAACGCGTTGGCAAAGAAGAAGCCCGCGCGAATTTCATGAGCTTCACGAATGAATAGATGATGTTGTTTGATGCGAACTAATGTAGTTTGGATTTGTATTGTACGAACTAATGTTGTTTGGATCTGTAATGTACGAACTAATGTTGTTTGGATTTGTAATGTACGAACTAATGTTGTTTGGAGTTCTAAAATGCTGTTAAACTTGTGTGGCTGTTTGTGTAAAATGATATAGTTTAGGCGGGGATTGAAACTGCTGCTCTGTTTGCAGCAGCAGGTTTCTATTGGCGAATTTTCAAAATTCGCCCATGGGCGAATTCCTAAAATTCGCCCACTGGCGAATTTTGAAAATTCGCCAATAGAAACCTGCACTGTTATAACCAGTCAGCCCCTTCTTCCTTTTTCATTTCTTTTTTGCTTTAAGGTCGAACCAAAAACCCTAATTTGTCCAAAATATTTTGCAGAAGTCATTAAGGTTGGTATTTTGTCCATTTTTTTCATCTTTTCTCACACTTGTTGATTTATAGTACGTCATTCTTCACATCTGTTCAAATCGGAAAGTGATTCAATCCATGGTTGCAAGTTTTGACTAATTTGGGTATTTTATTCAACTTTTATTCTAGGTGTAAATGGAGGATTGGGAGATCGATGATCAAACGATGATGAAAATATATGACGATTACGAGCGGAACAAGGGCGCAGACGGTGAGGTCGATTTTGTTCCGGAGACCCAAGTGGAAGATCTACCAACAGTGGATGCTACAGAAACAAATGAAGAAGTAGAAACAGAACTTGTTTGTGCTACGCAGGCAAATGTCGTACTCGAGAATCCCCAACCGGTTCAAAAATCAATGCATTCCAGATTGATGACTGTACTTGCTCATCAAAACCCTGATAGATCAAGTTCTAGCATCGTGGGACGTTCAGTACTTTGCTATTGCGGAGTTGAATGTAACGTTGTTGTTTCCAAAAGTCAGAGAAATGCAGGACGTCGGTTTTACGGCTGTAAAGCGTATATCGATGCACAGACGCATCAGGGGTTGCATAGTTGTAAATTTTTTGAATGGTTGGATCCTCCGCTGACAGACAGGGGGATCCAATACGCGCTTGAGATGCAAGCTAAGGTTAATCGCTTGGAGAGGATGAATATTGCAATTCGCAATGAAATGCTTGCAGGGTGCTACCGGTTACCACGTGATTGACTGTATGTTTTGATGTATTGGTAGTAAAGTAGTATCCGGTGGTTGTTGTTTGTATATACTTGCTTTTAATCGTCTGCCAGTCCTGTATTTTCTATTTAGATGTATTCTGTAGTTCAACAGACTAATAATCTGTTTTATAATGTGTTTTAGGCTGTTTTTTAATTGGTGACTTTTCAAAAGTCGCCTTTGGGCGAATTCTCAAAACTCGCCTTTGGGCGACTTTTGAAAATTCGCACGAAGGCGACATTTTAAATGTCGCCAATTAAAAAACTTCTTTACATCTAGTCAGCTTTAGCACTCACCTCCTCATAACACACCCCAACTTTTTTTCAGATCTGAAGAACCCATTTTCTTTCAGCTTACATTCCCAAACACCAAGCCTCGATTTCTTTCGATAATCGGTTAGTTGTTGCAATAGAGTCGTTGCTGGTCTACGCAAACGTCTTCACTATATCCCGGCACAAAAATTGGTAAGAAAATTACAAACCCTAGCTTTGTTAGATCCATTAAAATATTTTCATATGAATGGACAGAAAGTGGTTGGTCAAATAAAAACTATTTGTTTGTAGAATGGCTAGAAATCTCATTCCCACACTTTGCTACTACGACGGTGAACTGATCGTCGACGAACAGAAAAACGGGAAGTATGTCGGCGGTTTATGTAAACCGGGGAGAGTACGCAAATGTTGCACCCTATTTGAGTTGAAAGAATCGGTTTACAAAGCGACAAAAATAAGCCCAATCGAATTTGATATTGAGTTGGTCGTTAACTGGCCAACGGATTCTGGTTCAAAAGCAATAACACTTTCAGACGATGAGGATGTTGAAGTTATGTTTTCAGCGGTTACCAAATCCATTGAGTTGTACGTTGGGAAAGTTGCAAAAGAAAATCTGCAAGAACATGTACAATCTCCTATCGTTAGCACAGGATTAGGGCATTTTATAGAAATGTTGGAAACTGAAATTCCTACAGCAAGCTTAGGTTCTCCTACTTACAGTAATCCATATGCACATGCTGGAGGTCATGGTCCTCCTCCCATAAACTATGGTTTCATGCCTTACATGATGTCGCAACCAACTCCAGAACAGTACTTTCCGTACTATACAAGGTATCGTTGTTAACATTGGTATTTTGCGTGTACCGTTTTAAATTACAATTGCCTAATACTTTCTTCTAACACATTCAGCTTCCAACAACAAATGCATCTACAAATTGTCTGTGCTGAACAACAAAATATTCATTTGTCGCAACCGGTATATCCTACTCCATCACAAATGTATGGTACAAGTCAAAGGTTTGTTTAGCAATTTATTTGGGTAATGTTTCCTATCTACTCTAGCTTCGTACTAAGATACGGTTGTAAACAGATGTACAAGTCTTGAAGATACTGCTGCAGAATGTGGTGCTGGACCGTCACAACACTCACATGATTCCAATATTGCCACTAATATGGATGTTAATATAGATGGAGACACCGAACATGCTCCTCAAATTGATAGTATGGTTGTTGCGACCACTAATAATGATGCGTGTTGGGTAGAACGAATGCAGGTGAACAATGAATCGTTAAACTACGATTTTCCAAGCATAGATGATGCTGAAGGGGATGGTGAAGAAGCTCAAATGGAAGTACCGTTGGATGATGATCTATGTACTGCACAAATGATGGCAAGATCGGTCGTTGCTAACCTGCAATTTGCTGGGGAAAAATTTTCAACCGCGTGCATACAAAATGGATTTGCTGTTGGAATGGTATTTGAAAGTAAGCAAAACATGCTACACCAATTAACCGAATGGTCAATTCTACATGGAGTTTCGTACAAGCCGGTTAAGTCGAATAAAACTATATACACTGCTATATGTAATGTTGACACTAACTGTCCATGGAGAATACATGCAATAGTCTCAAAGAAATCGTAGTCTGGTTGGTGGGAAATCAGAAAATTGCCTAGCGAACATACCTGTGTCAATCCTACAGTTAATTCCAACCACAAGCAAGCCACTTCTAATTTTCTTGTGTCAAAAATCATGTCATTTGTGAAGGCTGATTTGGATATCACAGCAGGTACAGTTCAAGTGCTTGTCGACGACCAATTGTTCATCAAAATTAGTTACATGAAAGCTTGGCGAGCATTAAACAAAACAATAGAAAGAATTTATGGTGACTAGGCCGAATCGTATGCGACTTTGCCTCAATACTTTGAGGAAATAAAGAGAAGTAATCCGGGGACTGTTGGACATGTGACTCACGATGAAGTTGGCGTATTTGATCGTGCGTTTTGGGCATTTGGCCCTTGCATTACAGGTTTTCTACACTGCCGGCCATTGCTATGTATTGACGGGACACATTTGTATGGTAAATACAAAGGGACGTTGCTTGTTGCTACTGCTGTAGATGCGAATGACTGTCTGTTTCCATTAGCTTATGCGGTTGTCGAATCCGAGTCATATGATAGCTGGGGTTGGTTTTTTTCTTGCATGCGTGAATTCATTCACAGTGTTTGCAATCGTCGTATTACTTTCATATCGGATCGGATGAAAGGAATTCCGAAGGCTTTACAGGAGAAGTGGCGAGAACCACACAAACATAGGTTTTGTGCACGGCATCTTAAAGTTAATTTTCAAACAGCGGGTTTTAGGGATAACCGACTTACAGCTTTATTTTATTCAGCTGCATGTGCTTCAGAAGTAGTTGAGTACAACAAAATCAGAGAAGAAATTAAAGCTACAAATTCACGGGCTCGTGAATGGATTGAAAGAAGTTTAGGGAATTTTGAAGAGAATTGGGCCCTTTGCAAAGACGATGGAGGACGCTTTCATGTTATGACCACCAATGCTTCCGAAAGTTTTAATGGTGTGCTGAAAGGTGCTCGATCATTACCTATAAAGGCGTTGGTTGCACGAACCATCTTTCGATCGGTTGAATATTTTTGTAAGAGACGAGAGACGGCGGATGCTATCACAACACGTTTGACTCCAAAATGGGAAGCTAAAATAGCAGATCGAGCTATTGAAGCACGTCGTTGTAAACTAGTTCGCTTTAGTCGAACAGAATGGCAAGTTATTCATTGCTACGGCGATGAATTTAAAGTGTTAATTGATGGTCCTAACTGCTCATGTACATGCAACATCCCCCTACTGCAAAAATTACCATGTGCCCATGTAATGGCAGCTTGTTCGGCACAGGATTACGGTGCTAAAGAGCACATCATGAGTTCACATCAGAGTGGTACTCTGTTCGCAGTTACAAAGCTTCATATCAGTCAGAGTTTCATCCCGTGCGTGATAAGAGATACTGGAGACCATACACCGGTCCACATATATTGCCGCCACCTACAAGAAGACAACCTGGACGGCCTAAATCTACGAGGATAAAAAACGTTATGGACGAGCATCAAACGCCTAAATCAAACAGGTGCAGCAAATGTGGATCACAGAGCCATAACAGAAAGCGATGTACTGCTGCGACCTAAACTTCTATTGTCAGATGTATGACTGCGTATCGAATTTAGACCTTCTGTGTTTTCAATTTTAAACGAATGTAATTTCTATGTATCAAACAAACTAGTTATGTGTCGAACTTAAATGAACTTCGCAATTGTTAGATTTGCAAGCTTATATCTACGAAAGTTGTTAGATAAGAAATTATACATGTATGTGATTGTTAAATGGACCAACATAACTTGTTTATGTAAGCAGGGTTTTTACGAAGGCGAATTTTCAAAATGCGCCTTCGGGCGAATTTTCGAAAGTCGCCTGTAGGCGCATTTTGAAAATTCGCCAATGGCGCATTTTGAAAATTCGCCCTCGTCTAGCTGGCAGAAACAGGTCTATGTTTGTAATTAAAAACGAAAGTGGGTTGTTTGTGTTATTGTTTATGAAAACAAGCCTTAGCTTGAAAATTTTCCTTTTTTAAAAATTAGCATTTCTGAAAAATTAATTTTAAAACAATTTACAAAAAAATGATAAATTCATTTATCTTTTTAAATTATAAGGAAGATTGTAAATTTTTAAACAGAAAAAAGATAAATGAAGTTATCATTTTTAGTTATACAGAAATAATGATAAATTAAGTGAATATTAGGCTCAGGTCCCTAGTAAGTTTCAAAATACACAAAAACCCCAGTAAAAAAAAGTGTGTAAATTAGGTCCCTAGAATTAAGTTACTAAGTAATTGCATATAGTTATGCAATTTTTTTGGTGAATAATTGCGGAATTTTCCGCAATTTTTTGGATGAATAATTGCGGAATTTTCTGCAATTTTTTGATATAATTGCATAAATGTCTGCAATTATTCACTGAATAATTGCATAAGTGTATGTCATTATTCAGTAACTTAATTCTAGGGACCTAATTTACAAACTTTATTTTACTGGGGTTTTTGTGTATTTTGAAACTTATTAGGGACCTGTGTCAAACTGTCCCATAAATTAATTTGTTATTTTCCTTATAACTCAAAAGGATAAATGAATTTATCATTTTTCTGTAAATTGTTTTTAAAACTTATTACCTTGAAATAAAAAGCCCTTCAACCTAATTTCGACTTTCGGGAAAATAATACATTTTTACAGTGAACTCGGTAAATAGAATATTATTTAATGTTTTACAGGTAATTTAAAATATCATTTTCCTAAACAGTTTTCTGAAAACCATTCGGGTATCTAGGCCGAAAACGAGAAACTCATTTTTTTTCCATTCAACTGATATTGCTGAAGGATTGAAGGATAGCAAGCCCATGGGACAACAAATCTCAATCGATGGTATTATTGGATTTTGGTTTTGGAATAATTTAAACCGTTTCCTTAATCCATGCTTACCTAAAGCCTGGCCCATTGTGCCCAACTATAATATACACCAAAATATTTCAATCGCTCCGTAAATTTATGGTGCTAGTTATCAAAGCTAAGATGTGCCTGACCTTCCAACATGAGCCTGGTTTCGGAACAAACTACCAAGGGCCCAAAACCAACAATACGGAAATAGGGCTTCAAAATGGATTTTCAGAAAAGAGACCATATTTTGAAAAATAATGTAGTAGAAGAACAACAGCTAATTAATTGTAATCAATAGTAATGATCTATTTTTAAAAATCCTACGTCAAATCCATCCAAATCTTCATTTTCTCTGAAAAAAGGAATCAAAATCTACGTTAAAAAATCTAAAATAAATTATAAATAAAATCCACACATATCTGAAAATTTTCGTAGATTTTTATGTAGTGTTGAAATACCGAAAATGCTTATGCTATGCATTATTGAAAAAATTGTAAATTATATCAAAATAAATATGCAAAATTGTCAAAAAATGCAAAAGCCGACAAATATCAACTTTTTTATGTTAAATAATTATATAATGTATTAAGAAAATGCAAAACATACGCATTTAAAAAAATAAAAGTGTAGAACATGTATACTTTTCAAAAACAATATTTTAAGGATGAAAATAAAAGTGCAATAACAAAAAAATTAACAAAACAATAAACTTTTCAACATATTTTACAAAAGATAAAACATTTACAATTTTACAAAACAAAAAAAAAGTGCATAATATCAAATTATCAGCAAATAATTTAAATTTTACTATAAATTTACATCTTCCATTTACTGAAAATACAACAATGAAAAAAAAACATTTTTTAAAAAATGTTGATATTATGCACCTAAGTAAAAAAAATCAAAAAGAAAAATGCAACCACCTTCAAATAATAAAACGAAAAAAATACATAATATATGAAGTTGCATAAATAAATTTTTAACTCTAAAATTGCAGAAACCAAATTATGGATAAATTTTTAAAATGGGCTAATTTTCGAATCAATTTCGCGATCGACGTTGGTTTTGAAACTTATTACCAAACATGGCTAATTTCTGCCCAGTCATCTTTTTTCCAACTCCATGAAAAAGCGCAACTCTTAGTGGCGCAAATGGGGTTTTGAGTTTTTTTTTAGAAAGCGCAACTCTTAGTTGCGCCGAGGGGATTTCAATTTTTTTACGGTGCGCTACTTTTAGATGTGCACAAATTTTTTATAACTGTGCGCATCTAAAAGTTGCACGCAAGCTTTGCAATAAGCAGACGCAACTCACAGTTGCACACGCGACTGTGAGTTGTGCCTAGGTTGTTGCTGTTAAAACAAAAACAGCAGTAACCCTTCCCTTCATTACCCAAAAATATTTCCCAACCTCCCTCATCTTCTTCATGGCCGAACCCAACATCCCCAAATCCAATTTTTAGTCAATTTGCATAATATTATCACAAAGTTTGTAAATTTCTTTTTCATTCTTCGATTAAACCAAAGCTACGAAAATCCTTTCACCCACACTTACATTACCACTAATTTATATGGATAATTGGGAGATTCCAGATGAAGTATTGGTGCAATATGTTGACTGGATGGAAGCTGAAAATGAATTTGTTCTTGAAACTCAGTTTGAAACAGTTCCTGAAGCTCAATTTGAGATAGTTCCGCCGGCTAATGGTGTTGTTGTTCAATCTGCTTTGGATAATCAAATATGCTTAGGTGTACCGAATCAAAGACCGGGGAAACAAATTAGCGGCGAAGGACGAGTGAGACAAGATACACATCCACTTTGCCATTGTGGAGATGTTTGTGTGGTAGTTGTATGGAAGACTCAAACAAATGCTGGACGTCGGTTTTACGGATGTGTCGGTTACCTTGATCATATAACTAACCCGAAATGTGTTGAGTGCTGTAATTTCTTTAAATGGCTAGATCGTCCGTTGACCCCTAGGGAAGTGGAGTATGCGCTAGAGATGCAAGCCGAAGTGAGACGTTTGAAAAAGGAAAAAAGTCAGCTTCGACATCAAGTAGACTATTTGCAGTCCGTAAATCCAATTTGGAAAGGGGTCTAGTAAACTGGGTAGTGCAGCTGTAATGTAATGGATCTGTATCAGACTTGTTTAATTAAGTTATGTATGCTTTTGTTTTAATGAATGTTGTATTACTTGGTTTTATTTGTACTTGGTTGTTGTAGTGGATATGCAATAGATGATGTATTATTATTTGTCTGTTATGTTTATTTGACGGTAGATGTAAAACTGTGGAAAATTCATAATTTTGATGCGTATAAATTAAATCAAAGTAACATAACATAGCAAGTAATTTAAATGTTTGACATAAGATAACCTTTGATAACAAAGTTGCGTACAGAATAAAAATATAAGTTATACAGTTCACGAATGACAGAAGTAGTAGAAACAAGTAAAATATTTATTGTTTCCCACACGTTCTTCTCTTATGACCCAAGTTACCGCATTGTCCACATATGTCCTATCTTCTGTCCTCCATTTCGTCCATGACTTCCCTTATTCTTGTGGACCTCGGTCTTCCTGTATTCCTTCGCGTTGGCGGCGGGAGTATAGTAGGGTGTAACGACCCGTTATTTTCAACCATTCGCATCCACACATATCGGACTTGAATTGCTCAAAATACCGAATTGTTAATTTATATTTGGAAAAACTCAGAATATACAGTAAATAAATATAATCACATATCACAGACACAGAGTAAAATAATGCAGCAGAAGTAAAAGAAATAGTAGTTCATGAAGCTACTATGTAAATATATCAGAGTTACATAAGATACAACAGAAGAAATAGAGTACAACAGATGTCTCAATAAAATAACCAAGTACAAGCCGAGTAGAACAACGGAACTGAAATAGATAGGACAAGACAAGCAGATAATCTCCAACGATTCAAATCTCCAAGAGAGTGGAAATCCAAATCTGTGAATAACTCAGGCTGACCCGAGCGTAAAGCAAAACACAAAACACTCGAGTCAGGACAATATATACTTATATAATGTAAACCAACTCAAGTGAACTGTAATAAAGGTACAAGTAACTTAAAGATTGCTTGGGATCGCCCATTCTTTAAGGATCCGTTAAACTATTTACTATGTAGTAATATACGCTATATACAGTAGTGTATAATTAGTAAAGTATAATCATATAGAAAATAGCGTTAAGGGGATGGTGAACCTTAACGCGGTCGGATCTTTAAACCAAAATCATAGTGGGCTCGATATGGTAGGTGACACGGCACACAAGGCAATGCCAGGGTAGATATACCAATTACGCATCCGGACTGGTGGTGACGCATAGCAGCCACTACCGCCCACCTCGAACAGCACTCCCAAATCAAGGGTGGCCACCAAATCAATCACAAGTAATAGAATGGTATCGAAGAAGTGTGTCCGATCAGAGGTGCTACCTCACTGGTCCGTCAATCGCTCCTGTTTTAGCCACCTTATGCCAACTCACGGGAGTTGGGTCCACGTATATACCTTAGGATCGTCGCCACCATCCTACTTCATTCTGGAAACTCCACCGCGTACACAGTTGTCAAAGTGGTTTTCGGTATCGACAGAGA
Source organism: Allium fistulosum (assembly GCA_030737815.1). Lineage (NCBI taxonomy): Eukaryota > Viridiplantae > Streptophyta > Magnoliopsida > Asparagales > Amaryllidaceae > Allium > Allium fistulosum. Next base: position 403,035,196 of record CM060908.1, on the reverse strand, counting down.
GTATGCCCATATCTGATCCCGGTCTCTTTAACAACCAATCGTTATTATAACCCGTGGTTATAAATTTAAAATAGTTTATACTTCAAAATAGAATATCATTTAAAATCCAAATCTTTATCAAAATAAAGATTAAATCAATTCCAAACCATTTCAGTATATTTAAAATATCATATCATTTCAAAACTTCATTTCAAATCATTTCAATATATCAAAATATCGTATCTTTCCAAAACTTTATTTCAAATCATTTTAATATATCAAAATATCATATCTTTCCAAAACTTCATTTCAAATCATGTTAATATATCAAAACATCATATCTTTACAAAACTTCATTATCAAATCATCAATTGAGTTCAAATCCAAATATTCAACTTTAAATACTTTTTAAATTTAAAGATATCATTCATTTATTATAATTTCAAGTCACCTTTAACTAATTTATATTCCAACAAATAAATTCATTTAAATCCATTTAAAAGTGTAATTATTATACTTTCAAATCAAGTATTAAAATTTCCAAAGTTTCAATTCAATTCAATCATTTATTTCAATTAAATTTCCATAGACCATTTCAAATCTTATAAATTTCAAATATATATTTAATCCACAAAATAACTATTCAAATTATAAAATAAATTCCAAAGCTTTAATATCCTATATTTCATAAGTCCAATATCTTTTAAATAGATTCAAATTACAAGTAAACCAAATATTTTCCATACTAATATAAACTTCAATTATTCATTCCAAGATTTATTATCATTCAAATTCATTTCAAAATATCAAAACATCATTTCAAAACATTATTTATTTAATTTAAATTTAAATACCATTTAATCACATTTCAAAATAGTTGTATTTCCCAAATCAACTATTCCATTTAAATCATTTAAAGTCAATTCATTATATTTAATAATTAAATATTTAATTTCCAAAATTTAATCTTTTTCAAAGATCATTTATTCATTTGAATTTATTAAACAAAGAAAATTCAACTTTCGCAGCACTTAGAAAATGCTACGAAATGTTATGATTAAAAACAGTCCATTAACAAAAAACGGCATTTAAAATGCTGTAATATCTTAATTTAGTTTCAATTAAAACTTTTAGTTAAATTTAACAACTATAGAACTAACAAAGTGCTATAATAACCCTTAGTTCAAATTTTCTATTAGGTTCATTTAAAACAACTACAGCATTTTCCAATGCTGTAATATCTTTCCATTACATTTCAAAATGCTGTCAAATCAAATTCAGAGTTTTAATTTAAATTTCACAAACAATTAACTTTTAATATAAATCATTTTAACTTATAAAATCATATATATTCACACTTTAAACAATCATTTATATACCCTTATTCATTTGATTTTATAAAGTCAAATTTCCATAAAAAAATATCCAAATTAAAATAACAATTTTCTTATTTAAATTCAAGTATTAAATTTTCATTTCTTTAATAAAAATTTTAACTTAACACTTAAGTTTAAACTTCCAAAATATAACTTATTAAACAAATTTCACAAAAATCAATTTAAGTTATATTTCCAAATTCAACTTAAATATTCATTTATTTCATATTTTAAGTTATACAAAATCATTAACACTTTATAAAATCATTATTTCTTAATAAAGATCATTAAATTCATCTTTAAATCAAATTTGTCATATATTCATACTTTACATAAACTCCATTTATAAACAAAATCATAAATTCCAAAGTTAACTTATATTTCAAACTCTACTTTACCATTTACTTAATTCACTTATTTAATTTGTATAAAATCACAAATATTTAATAGAAATCCTTTTAATAAAATTTTAAATCAAAATATCATAATATTTACATTTTTGAAAATAATTTAAAATTTTCAGAAAAATATATAAACCACGGATCTGTATATAATTTTCTAGCCTAGGTCAAGTGATACGGATATGTATCATTTCAATCCGCAGTTTACAAAGAAAAACCGGGTTTTATCATTTCAAACCCACAATCCCAAGTTAAATAAAATAAATAAAAATCATTCAGGCTTATCATTTCAGCCCATAACGATTTTTCCCTATTCTAAAGTCCATTCGGGTATGTATCATTTCAACCCATAGTGAACCTAATCTACAGGGAACTTGCAGTGTGATAAACTGATATAAATAACATAATAACATTATATAACAGTAAATGATGATATAACATGAGTAATAACAGGGGTGAGCATCATATGATCATAATATCACAGTTATAACAGGATGATATAATTTTACAGATTCAAATGGTGTCAGTTTACTAGTTATATAAGTACACATTGTCTGGTGAGAATTACTCACTTGTTTAAGCTGGAGATGACGACCACAAACGCACAACAAAGATTTCCAGAGGCACGAAAGCACGACAACACGAATATGATTTGAGATGGGAGAGCCAAAGATTAATTTCCTTATCACATTCAAACAAAACAAATATAGACAGCATGAGTTTTCAACCCAAAATTCAATAAAACAATGTTAGAAATGAATGCATGAACCAAAGCCAAAGTGATTGCACATGCTTTCTACCATCTATGCTTCAGCTCCAGATCTGAAATGCATGGCTAAGGAGTGGGTTTGGATCTGGTTTTGGGTTGGTAAGGGTTGGCCAAACATGCGTTAACAAAGTGGTGAAGTCTAGGTGCAAAAACTATGTGTTCAAGGCTAAACAATGCAACATAACCTCATATCTTTGGCACAAATAGGTTCGGCCAGATGTCATGGGTCACGGCCAATGGGTGCTGGTGATGGTGGATGATGTGGCAGTGGGTGGAGGTCAGGTCAGAGGTGGTGGTGGTGGTGGTAGTGGCGGCAAATGGTGGTAGAAGGTGGTGTTAACAATCTAGGCTCGGCTAGTGTAATATGTGGTGGTTTTTGTTGATTTTGGTGGTGCTCCTTGCCATGGATGTGCTTGGCCTGCCTTGGTGGTGTAGTAGGGTGGGTAATGATCAGAGAAGGGGGTGGTGGAGGTCGGGTCAGATCTGGTTGAGGAGGAGCCAAGCTATGAGGTAGAGAGCATATGCAAAACAAAGGTAGAAAACATAGAAAACAAGAAAAAGGAAGGAAGAATTTTACCCAATCTCTTGAAGCCATGGCCGTGATTTTTTTTGTGGGTTTGAGAAGGTTAGAATACGTGAAAAAAGTGAGGAAGTCAGCTGAAATGAGAAAAGTATTGTACGGCCAAATTTTTTTTAATGAGTTGTAGGTTGGAAAATGAAAAGGCGGAAGAGGAAAAGTCAAAAGGAGATAAAGAGTTTCAAGTCTTTTCAAATTTCCACGAATTCATTTTAATTTTATAAATACATAACAAGGCTGATAATAAAGATAAATAAACTCAGAAAATAAAATAAATAAGAAAAGAAAATAAATAAATTTAAATAAAAATCAAATAAATAAAGAAAATGGCAATATATACATAACTAGGCTTTATAAATTTGAAACAAATTCAAATGAACTTTAGAAAATCTTTATGTACTTGAAAAATATTTATAAATAAACATAAGAACACAAAATAAAAATGAATTCACAAAAATAAATAAATATATTTTAATTAAATATAATTTAATGAAGAAAATAGCAGAAAAATGGAAACTAGGCTTTATAAATTGAAATAATTTCAAGTATACTTTAGAAAAATCATATTATCATTTTAAAAATATTAAAAGACATAAAATAACCTATTAACACACATTAAAACAAAATATGACAATAAAAATATAATTTATATGATTTAAAATAAATAATATTGCAAAATAAACAGTTTATACACAAAATTGAAAATTACATAACTTTTACAGTTTAACTCCGTTTTCAACGAAACAAAAAGCAGTGTTCAAGTTATTACATCTATTTTCATAATAAAAGATAAAATTTAAGATTTTATATAATTTAAATTTGAATTTTAAAAGTCAAAGATTGAACAGTTTGACCAGAATTTCACTTTTCAGTGAAATATCCAATTTATACTAGTTTGAAACAATAATTCACTTAATAATCATCATTTATATATTAAAATGAAATGTTTGAAATAAAAATAAATTTAAAATAATTTAAAAATAAAAGAAAGTCCAATTTAAATAATATACAAGAATCTAGGGTTGTTACACTCTCCCCCACTTAAAACTTTTCGTCCTCGAAAAGGAATGAGGTACGGGAAAGCGCAGAAAAAGATAGAATGATATAGGATTAAGACAAGATGACAAGAAGATTGAAACTATACCTGATAACTGTTGTTATAGGTAAGTTTAACAAGGTGGTGGTGATCTTTCCAAGATTCTCCAGAATCGGGAACACAAGCACGAAAAGATCCTCTAAAATCTGATTCACTCTTTCCGCTTGACCGACGGTCTGTGAATGAAAGCTGTGCTCAGATTCAAAATGAGTAGCAAAGATTATTAAAGATTATAGAAAGATTTCTAAACAGAAAGATTATAGGAAGAGGCCTATACCAGTCTGTTTCAAGATAAGGAAAAATAAGAACAACCAAAAGATAGTTTGAAAAACAAAATTAGGTAATAAGTTTGAAAAAAAAATAAGATAATAGGTTTGAAATTTCTATGGTTTCAGCTTAAATTGATAATTAATTTTACACAAGTTAAATAAATCTTAACCATTTCTAATTTCATTATCTTATCATCCAATTTTCTTAAACTAACAATTTTAAAAATCATGGATTTGCAAAATCATTTATTATACTCGTAATGTACTTAATAGATTTAATTCCTCTTTATTCCTAATTAAAATTAAATTTATCCCTCTCAATCTATTTTATCACCTATGTTAAATATACTTACACTTATTATAACTATTTTAATTTATACTTAATTCCTTTCACATCATTTATATTGTAAATTATTCAATTACCTTTTATTATATTTACCTCAGTTAATCTTTTTATAACCAAAATTTAAGTGTATAACATTTATTATATCCACTCAAATTTTATTTATAAAACCTTTTATATTGTATATTATCCAATTACATTGCTAACTTCTAAAAATTTAGGTAAGTTATATTTGAATGCAATTGAGAATTATACAAATAAAACTTTCTAAAATTAATATACAGTATAAAAATTCTAATTCAATCATTTCAAGCTTGAATATTTATTCAAAAATTTTTTTATACTTGAAGTTATTATTTAAGATAGAATTTAAGAATAAAATTTTCGATTCCTTTCAAACCATTTAGAGATAAATAAATGTATGTACATAATTTGTCAAATCAAATTTAAGTCATATATCTATATATATAATAAATCAAATCATATTTTAGAAATTCAAATCAATTAAATTTTTTCCCAAAACAAAGCTGTAGCAAGACTACAGAATGGTCTCTTCATTTCAAAACTCGAAAATGAATGTCGATGATGCTGCAGTTATCACCGAAATTATTTTCCAGCGACAAAGAGAAGAGCACTGATTTTAAAACTTTAAAATTCTTTGAAAACAAATTTCTATTCGAAAATGCTTTAAATAATATAACCTTTTAAAACTTTAAACACAAGGTTTGAAACCATCGGAAATTAAATTCTCAAATTCTTGATTTAAATTCATTTCAGTTCCCAAATCAAATTTATAAACAACTATTTATAAATTCATTTATAGAATGATAAATCAAGTATTATCATTTCAAATAATCAATTTAAATCAATTTATTAAGTTCCATAATATTTACTTATATCAAAATTTATTTCATTAACCAAAATTTTAAAATAATATTGTGTCAGTTTGTTCTGTCAAAGTGTTTTAGAAATCCTATCGATAGCGTTGATCAGACGAATCGATCGGAAGCCCAAATCAACATCAACAACTCAAACAACACAATATATAAAACAAACATAGATTTACAAGTACAATTCAAAATATTGGAGATAGTTTAGAAACAAAAGACAAGATGGTTAAACAGAGTAGAGAGATGGGTAAGCTTAGATAAATCGTGGACAACCTTAATCGGGTCACCATGACTTAATGAATAAGATCAAATGTGTATATTTTTCTGGGGTAAATCTACATCTGATCTCAAGAGATAGAGTTTGGAGTAATAAAATATATTAGCATCTAAACCAAGGATAAATATAAATCTCTGGTGAATCAATGCTAATTGTAAAGGAGTTTCCCCCCTTTTACAAGTCATTAGAATATTGGCGAGGCCGCCAATTCACTATAAAGCTCATTCGAAGTGGAGTTATGTGATACTCCAAAATCAAAAGAAGATGAATAGTGAGGGACAAGATTGAATTTTGGAACCGCAGGGAACGTTCCAAAATTCAAAGGAAATCAAATAAAAATGAAGAGATTCAAGCTCGAATGAAAAGTGATTCTGTAACTAAATTTACCATACATTCTAAGTTTTGCCTCAAAGCCAAAGCTCTGATACCAACTGTAACGACCCGTTATTTTCAACCCATTTATTAAATGCGTCCTAAAGAATAGGTCATAACCGAGTTAAGTCAAAATCAATCCAACCCATTTATCACATTTTTCCACAATTTTACCTCAATCTAAGTCATTTGATTATTATTTTTATTGGAAGAGTGATATTTTATTCAAATAGAGCACTCATTTTGATTTCTTGGGGGTTTGAACTCATGATCTCTAGAACTTACGTTTAAAGCGTCATACCTCTAACAAGTTGAGCTAGACCAAGTTATTTGATTTTAAATGAACCAAACAATATTCGATTAATTAATTTTAATCGACAATTAGATTAAGTCTAAATGACATTGTACCATATATTTTAGCTTTTCAAATAACATTAGGGAAGATATACAAACGAATTTCGAAAATTCCAAATGTGAACATGAGTTTTAGTTCAAATTGATCATTTTAGATGATTTATTGTCATCCTATCCAGGCCCGTCAACAGGCTGGGTTCAACCCGGGTATCTTAAAACCCAAGCCCAATTAGAATAATCAAAACCCGAGTCCGACTCATCAGGCTTTTCAAGCCTATTGGGTAATACTCGTATACCGAACTCATAATATTTATGTTAAAATCATATTTTAAACTTGCAATTTTTGTAAAAAAATTATTCGAACAATATTGACATACAAATCGAGTGGTGGTGTAGCTAAGTTCACAACAAAAGTAAGCAGAAACATCTACATGCAAACAAGCAAAATGGTAAATATAATAAATAACAAAAACACTCATGTTTTGATACTATAGAAAACTAATAATAGGTTCGGACCCAAAACTGGTCGGGCTTTGACAAAACCGTACTCGACCCTAATAGTAACTGGGTTGGATCTGGATCGGGCCTGGGTAGTTAGGGCAGAACTCATACCCGTATTAATAGGATGGGCTCGAGCCGAGCCGGGCTTGGGCTGAAACCCGTTCCATTGACATGCATAGTCTTATCTAACGTGAAACGGTCATTTTGAACTAAAAAACACTAAGCGAGTTCGTATGTTATCTTAAAAAACAAGTTAGACCTAAAAACCCTATTTGCGTCTGAAATCTTACAAATCTAATGATATCAATTAGAGAGTTTGAAAATCTCAACTATATGATATTCTGTTGTTCAAACTCAATTTGGTCATCCAGGTTAAGTATTTTAATTGAAACTGTTCGATTCGTTTAAAATCAAATAACTAAGACCGAGAATAGGCAATTGTCGAAAAAACGTGATATTTTAAATGTATATCCAATATGATGTAGCTTGAATGTCAAAAGAGCCACATGATTTTTTTTACTATTAATGCTTTGTAAAACTTACTAGTTTTTATTTATTTATGAAAAAGCGGTCATCAATGTAAGGAGTGCACTCATTTGTAAAAATTATTAGGTCATCGAGGTTAAGTATTTTAATTGAAACTGTTCGGTTCGTTTAAAATCAAATAACTAAGACCGAGAATAGGAAATTGTCGAAAAAAGGTGATATTTCAAATGTATATCCAATATGATGTAGCTTGAATGTCAAAAGATCCACATGATTTTTTTACTATTTATGCTTTGTAAAACTTACTAGTTTTTATTTATTTATGAAAATGCGGCCATCAATGTAAGGAGTGCACTCATTTGTAAAAATTATTAGGTCATCGAGGTTAAGTATTTTAATTGAAACTATTCGGTTCGTTTAAAATCAAATAACTAAGACCGAGAATAGGCAATTGTCGAAAAAACATGATATTTCAAATGTATATCCAATATGATGTAGCTTGAATGTCAAAAGATCCACATGATTTTTTTTTACTATTAATGCTTTGTAAAACTTACTAGTTTTATTTATTTATGAAAAAGCGATCATCAATGTAGGGAGTGCACTCATTTGTAAAAATTATTAGGACATCAAGGTTAAGTATTTTAATTGAAACTATTCGGTTCGTTTAAAATCAAATAACTAAGATTGAGAATAGACTATTGTCGAAAAAACGTGATATTTTAAATGTATATCCAATATGATATTGCTTGAATGTCAAAAGATCCACATGATTTTTTTTACTATTAATGCTTTGTAAAACTTACTAGTTTTTATTTATTTATGAAAAAGCGGTCATCAATGTAAGGAGCGCACTCATTTGTAAAAATTATTAGTCAAATTATAATTTCAAATATTACCGAAATAAATTATTTGCTAAAAATATGTGTCTATATAGCTTTTATTTATAATATTGTTCTCTACTTTCTCTATAGTAAGATTTGAACTCATAAGCTTAAAAAAATATCACATGAAATTTGTTTGAATGCGCAAAATAAATTATTTGCTAACAAAATACCAAAATTTTCATGAAAATTATTAATAATCATATTTTTAATACAAAATATGTATGATGAGCATAATTTAAAAACTATATTATTAAAAATAATCTGACAGCCATGCAGAGGAAGGAATTTTTGGTATATCATTTTTTTTAATCAGTTTTAAGCTAACAAACCGATTTGAGCCATACATATTTAAAAAAAATGTTGATAACATCATGTTAAAATTAAATATTTTTTAATAATCAGTTTTAAGCTAACAAACCGAGTTTAATGAATAAAAATAGTTGCTCCTAAACCAAAAATAGTTGCTTCTTATATTTGATTTTTTAAACTTCTTATGCTCTCTTCTATAAAAGCACCCAAACATTCAAAAATAATTTGTCCTGAACTAATTTGGTGGGTTCATCGTTTGCAGAGTTCTAGTCAAGTCTTTTGGATCTTTGGACTGAGTACTTTGGTACTGTTTATCCATATTCAGAACCTTGGAGTCCTATAAACGTCACATGTTTGCTAGATATAAAATTAACATTATAAAAATGCATATGCTATCGATAAATCAATCACAGATACTTCATTCAAAACACCCTACAAAATATAAATATAAATATAAATACTTTTACCTCAATTCAAAATATTTGATATTTCAATAATGTGTTTGGGAACTAAAAATGCTGATAGAATATTACAAAATTTACAAGTATTCAAACTGTGTATACTGCTGACAGATTTGCAGCTCAAAAAACATACTGCCATAAACGGATGAAAATGCCACAAAACTACCAAATGTAACATACCTATCTATGCTATAAGCATGATGTAACCATATCCATCTACCATTCCCAATATTTTTCAATATGGAAAAATAAAATTGCAATCTAGAATTATAAAGTATCATACTTGATGAACATCAAATGTTTGAAAATAAATATCTTATTATTGATCCACTTAGCTATACAATCAGAGAAGAAATCAACATATCTTTGTCAGCAACTCAAGCTTCATGTTTAGCTGTAGGAAACCGATACCAGAGGCCGAAAATATAGTCAAAATTATCTGAAACCAAACCTGTACAGGCTTAGAAATAATCATAACTTTCTATAGAAAAAATAAATAAGAGAACCATAAATAAGAGGAGGTCTCACATTGACAAGAATGGTTATGCCTGACCATCTCACGAGTATGCAGATCTTTGATCTTCCTCACTGCTGCAGCAAATATGAACAAATCTACAAATTGCACGTTTTATGGTCATATAACTACCACCCTCCTTTAAGTTAAATCTGTTACAATATGAGATGTTTTTATTATATTCATGTGTAGGAAAATTATTTACATTAAAGTACAAAGAAGTAGCTGCATACTCATCTTCGGAGTCACTTGATTCGCTGTAAAAAAGAAATATAATTGTTACACTCATGCATATAGTCTGCTTAACATAATCTTAAAATAAAGCTACGAGACTGTCTGTTGGATTCGTCATAGTGAGTATAAAAAGTTTTTAAATATAGTTATTTGAAGTTCGAATTTTTGGTTAAGTTGGCATTAATACTTTTATCGAAAATAATGCTGCCCCACAGACCACAGTCATTAAAAAAGCAGAATGTTATAGTATCTACATCATGCAATATCAAGAAATATAACATCGATCGGTCTACAATTGTCAAAGCATGTAACCCAACACTCAAAATCATGTTATTTCTTTGTATACACCAAAATTCCTTCCTCTGCATGGCTGTTATGACACCAAGGCATTTCGATGTGACAATGGACCAAATGCAAGTTCATAAAGTGGCCTTAGCAAATATTAACATAAAATAATAAAAACAATATTAACAAACAAACCGAGTTTAATGAATAAAAATGAAACATTTTTTTTGGTGCATTAGAGGAAGAAAATCAGCATGAGATGTAATAATGGAAAATAAGTAAAACCTTCACAGCAAACATTAATCATACAGTGCTCTTTGGTTCTGTGATTTATGATAAAATAACCTAATTCAGTCACTAAATTCATCTTAAGTTAATTTCAAGGCAAAACCAAAAAAATTTAAAGCAACATGTTCACCACATTTATCTAATATAATTCTATGTATTTTAATGCTAAGGTAAACAAAAAATCGTTAAAAGAAAGAGAGATAAATAAAAAAAGAAGAAGACAACAATGTGATCATGGATTCAACATCAATTTAAAACATCAAAGCTCTACTTAAAAATTAATACAATTTACTCCTGATACACTTGATAAAAAATTTACATGAAACCAATTACAATTAAGAATTTCTCAAGTGTAGTTAAACGTGGGTTAGAGTTATTCGCCTTTTCAACCCAAAATTTGTAAGTATAAGATGTCAACCAAGTGATTACTGCTTAAGTGTTATTGACAAAATAGTTGACTGTTAACATTTCATGCTAATTTGTTTTACGGAGTTTTTTCCTGGATCCTAATGAAAAAGTTCTATTACTATCACGTACTGATTTAATGGATGCATAGCCTTAACTGAAAACAGACGTGCTACATGGAGGGATGCATAGCCCCTCTACATTTATCCCCGTCATATCCCATTTATATTCACCTTTAAATTTATCAAATTAATGGATGAACTTAATGGTAATGTGTGTGAGAGAAAAATAATAAGTATGAGAGAGAAAAGTTTTAAATAATTGTGGTATATTTTATCTATTGATTTGATCAATCCAATGGCGATGTCAATAGGTCATGACGTGACTAAATTTAGAGGGGTTATAGACCATTCCACTCTAAGTTTGTCACTGGATACTTGAAAAATCTAAAATCCATTGGCGTCCATTTCGAAAAAAGTTATATCCGATATCCGAAAAAAAAGTATGGATGCAGATTTAATGTCATTCAAAAATTATCCGGTCGGTTTTATAAAGATAAATGTTTATATTACGTGTTTTACTAAGTAGAATGACTGATATTTACTTTTTTAATCAATGTAATAATTTTTATCATTTATATATAAATGAATATTCGCTGCTCAAAACTGATTTTTATCAACATATCTTTAATTTCTTATATTTTTTTAAGCATTAGTACAAAAATAGATTTTGTTGAACCAAGATTCTTTGTTTATGCTTTAAAATATATTAATTGTTAGCGGAAAGGATATATGTCCATATCCGCACGTTGATATCCGAAAATGATTTCAAACACGAATGCGGATATGATACTATCTGCATCCAAAAGTATTCACCGATAGGTCTACTTCTCTCGCCCTCTATGTATGTGTGTGTATGCGCATACACACATACGACACATACATGTATAAAGATTCATTGTGCTCCTCTTTCATCAGACCACATTCTCCACCCTTTCGGTTTATAATGTTACATTATTCAAACGAAACTTTAGAAATGTTTGATATACTATAAGTATCATGTCCATAAAAAGGGATCATTTGTAAACTTCCAACATATTCAACATGTTAAGTTAATATCATTCTTTGAAACAATGACTTAAATATTATTTTGAATATGTTAAGATAATTAAAATTAACCAAATTTTGAGAAGATGACCTTGAAGCACGTAAAAGCATACATATAACTTCTCGTTCGATTTTGAAATTTGTAGCTCAAAAACCATAGGGATGTAAAGAGGGAGTAACGAATAAGGGTCTAGTGCAACCCTTGCCTATATATGTATGTACACACACACATATGTGTGTGTGTGTGCGCGCACATGGAGAGAGACACACCGCTGCACTTTTATTCAAAATCAAATAAAACTTTGAAAATGTTGAATCTACATTATGAACATCGTGTCCAAAGAACAAATATCATTTCAAAACATCCAACATGTTTGAAATATTAAGTTAATATCGACTGTTAAAACATTTGATCATCGATTTAAAATAATATTTTAAGTATGTTAGAAACATTCAAATTAACCAAAATTTTATGGAGAAGACTTCGAGACATGTAAGAACGTATCTATTAAAAATTCTTAGATTTTGAATTTTATAGCCTTCGATTTGTATGTGCAGCTCGAAGAATCATAGGGTGTAGTTAGGGTGTAGCGGAACCTCTATATACATACACACATATATATACACACACGTATATTTTTATAGGCAAAATTTCCACAATCAAGAAAAAAACATTTGAGTGTTCCAAAATGATCCTTAGAGAAAATGAATACTAGTGAAAGTCAAGTATGAATCTGACTTAAAACGAGGAAGTTATAGCTTACAAATTGTGGCTAGGTTAGTGAGTATATAACGTTGAAGAACGGATCCTAAGAGACACCGAGACCATTCGAATGTCATCAAACCATGTAGATGATAGCTAAGAACATTTGGCGAGCAATAAAGAAGGTTTTGTCACATTGCGAGTTACGACGAAGGAGATATTGACATTTAAAGAGTGTTTAGATAAGTCGAACTGTAGTTGAATCAACTCAGCTCTCTAGGGCAATATGGAAATTTATGAAGTGAAGAGCTACTAATGATCAAGAAGATAATTGAAAAGTTGTATTGAAAGAGGAATGAATCAGGGGTGATACAAAGAAGATGCAGAGGTCGTAGTGGGTGGCTCGGCAACTTGGAATTCCTACTTGGTTGGATTGGATAGAGGCTCGCTAACTAACCGACACAAGAAAATGGGTCAGTCTAGTTAAGCCCTAGCTGACTCACTAAGGGTCTAGCCGATCCTCACCATGTAGATGAGCCTCACCATATGGCCGACCCTTGTGTTGTCGACCCACCAAGCATATATCTGACCCGACTAATGCATGCACCAGACGACCCTTTGCACTCCACTTACTTGGCCTCCTTCATCAACTACCCAAGCCACTTCAAATTACCTATCCGAGCCACATTTAAACAAGCAGAATTGGTCAACAGAGACTGATTCTCACTCCTTCGTGGATTTGATCCAATTAGAGTTTCCACAACAAATGGAGATATTTTCAACCTAAAAATCAACTCCTAGGCATCTTAACTATTCATATATAAATACTAAACCAACACTATCAGATAGTGGATCAAGTCGATCATTGACGAAGCTCTACCATACTCGAATATAGTGTTGTGATCAATTCAAATATAGTGAAATCAATAATAAAAATAGTAGACAATCGAACCACTATAAAAATTCTTTTGTTCTTTTCCTTTTTTGTTTGATTTTCTCCATCATTATACTATTTTGTGCATAGCTTGTCGTTCCAAACTATACACTATCGAAAATCAATCATCTAACGATCTGATGATCATGTCCAAGATCTGACAATCATCTAACGATCCTTACAATAACCAAAATCTAAGTCTAGAATCATCTACCAGATCCTGTGCTGTGCTCAACAAACAATTTTTTTCAAGGATTTCCCATTTTTTAAGCAAACATATGTGTATGTGTGTGTTTGAGGAGCTGCTATTGAGACACAAAAAACCAACAATTAACAATATATTTTGACCATTGGAACTCACTGTGTTTACACTAGGGTTTAAGATCTATCGTGTCATCAATTTGTGTTTCAATAAAATTTCTCATATATATACACCTCCCACACACACATACATACATTTATATCGACACCCACATTCATACCATAGTTCAAAATTCGAATAGAATTCCGATCACTCCGGTAATTTCCTTCCAATTCCGATGATAACCGAAACAAAATCCAGTCTAAATTTTGATTTCGGTTTAAATTCCGAATTTGCTATATTAAATGCTTAAAAAGCAACATAATAGGGAAAGGATGTAATAAACGTGCAAAAGAATTATAAAGGAAACAAATCGAATAAGATAACAAAATAACGGACAAGTGATAAAACTGTTTCAAATTTGTTTTTTACTTTTATCAATTTTGATCCAATTCGGCAGCTTTTTATGTATAATGCATATTTTGTTTTTGTAAATACATCTATATACTATTTATTAGTGTACCTCTAAAGAAAGAAAATGCCAAAACTGGCAACGGAATTATAATCGAAATTTGGAGAAAATTCGAAAAATTTCCAATGAAGGTGATGTAAACTGAAATTTTGAACCTTGATACATACATATGTATAAAGAAGGAGAGATTTATAGTCCCTCTCTTATAATATCCCCTTTGTAGCCCTCTTCTGTCTTTTTATACCAAACGCTTTCGAAACTAAACAAAATTATATGTATAGTCTATTTTCTATTAAGATCAACTACACAAAAATTGGATTATTTTGGAACTTATAACTCCGTCAACATCAACCAATATAAGCCATCAAATATATGCATTAATACAAATGTCGATTGGAAATATAATTTTGACCAAGTTAAAGTTTTCAAAACAATCCATTTTTATGTGTAGATGATCTCAGTAGTAAATATATCATATCTACAAATTTTGCTTCATTTCAAAATAAAATACAAAAAATATACGAATGTGGGGTTACGAAGAGGTTATACGGACCCTCTTCACACACACACACACACACACATATATATACACACACACATATATATATATATAATATAGACACAGATCCACACGTACATGTATGTGTATATATACACACACATATATACACACGCTGGCACACATAGACCTTATTTATGTGGTCCCTCCAATGCCCTTTTCTGTTTTGTGCCAAAAAAATTGAAGCGAAACAAATATTCAGACATAATCTTTTGGTATCAAGATCATCTACACACAAAAAATTGATCATTTTGAAGCTTCTAGCTTCTTCAAAGTCATAAATCAACATGAGCTGCTAAAATATAATCATTGATTGAAAATGTAATTTTGACGGCATAAGAAGTTATCAAAATGATCCCATTTTTGTATAGATGATCTCAATAGAGAAAATATAATGTCTATTTTTGCTTCTTTTCGAAACTTTTTGAGACAAAAAAAATGGAAAGAGGGTTATGGATTCACCCTATATCCCCCACCATATAATATACACACGCTGTTAGGGTTTTGATTAAAAAAAATAGCCAAAAACCATTGCAATTTTAGTAATATCGATACATTCATTTTGCCCTTCCAATTTATAAAAGTAGTCAATGCATCTACTCGGATAAAACAGTGTACCTAACTATTGTCGGTATTCACTTTAAGAACGAATGGCAAAAAAATAGCGAGCCAATGACAGCTAATAATAATAATGAGATATTTGGCCGTAGATGAAAAGGTTATTGAGTTCAAATATGTTGTAGCCAACTTCAAGAAACACAGCAACAAAAGAGGATATATTGAAAATTACAAAATGACCGAATCAATTTGAAAGGTTTTCTATTTTCCAAATTATAAGGTGTTTTCATATTATATAAAATGATAACAATGAGTACTAAGAAATGGGTAGTGAATGAAAATGTCTATATAGAAACTTAGTGCAAAAGTGTATTTGAATATATGTCAAGCAGTGGTAAGTATCTACGATAAAATTTATATCCAAAGATGAGACAAAATCTTTCATGTTGATGTATTTATGTCGAAGAGCAAAGTAAACCAAAATTTTGCATTGAATGATTCTAGTTCAAATGAAATTGTTTTAAGGAGTGCAATTGTTAGTAGGCTACACAAAAAGAAAATGTGAACTAAACAGTAAGCCCAAGGTTTTAAATAGCGGATTTCGGTCACGTTTCATCTCGAAAAATTTACACAAGTTATCTCGTATCGGGGGAGATCTCAGACGAGATGAGTACATATCGGGTGTACATCTCGGATTGACATCTCGGGTCTTATAATGCATCTCGGGAATATCTCGGATGTACTTATGTGTCTATAATTAATGTGTCAAAAATTTATTTAATGGTTATAACTTTCTTAGTAAAAATAAAAATGGTAACATACTTGATTTACATGGAAAAAGGAATATTTTTAGAAGATTAGTAGCTTGATTAGCTTAATTGATTTGATAATGATTGGATAATATCCTTTTATTTGAACATAATAAAGAAGTGAAACCTTTCGCTATGACTCATTAAGATAAAAAGTAAAGAATATGTTCAAGAAGTTGGTAAATTATAATTGGATTGAGTAGTTTCTTTTGAATCAATATGAAAATAAAAAATATTATGGAAAATAAGAAAAATGTATAATTTCGGGTGAGATCTCGGATTGAGATTTTGATCCATATTTCGGGTGAAATTTGAATATCTCGGACGAGATGAGTGTCGAGGGAGATGGAGGATATTTGATGTCTCGTCTCGTTAAAGTGTGAAAAGGAGATCTCGGACGATATATAGAAGATTTAAAACCATGAGTAAGCCACATGGAGATATATGAAAGTAAATTCTTGTATTAAATGAAAGCTTTAAGTACAAGAAAGAAATCTAAAAAGTAATCTTACATTGTTTATTTAAAGTTAATTTAATTCCATTTGGCAATATTTTTTAATAATAATAAGTGAAAATTAATATTAAATTTGTTTTCAATCTTAGCAAAGACAAGGTTAAAGAACGTATATTGTGCTTTGAATGGTTCTATACATGTTTTCGAAGATTGAAAAGACTGCAATTTTTTATTTTTGTGCTTTGAGGTGGTTAATGGACAAGACATGGAGGTAAAGGACATTGAATTTGTTACGTTGAAGAAGTCTGGTAGTAGAAGAAGACTCCCTAGTGTAAAGCATTAAAAAAAATCAACTGAATGATATAATGGTGTGTTATTTAGAAGAAAACGAACACATGTTTGTATCTCAATACATAATTACAAAAGTACGTAAATAGATTCAATATCAATCAAGGTATTAATAAAATAATCCAATAACTGTAAAAATTGACAAAAATGATGAAAGAACTATCTTCGTCAAGTCTAGATGGATTGGTCCCGTTAACTCAACTCAAAGTCAAGCAATAACAATATTAAAGTTCAAGAAAAACATATAATTATTATATAGAACATATTTTTGTTATTTCTACGGTTTCGAGCAAGGTTGTAAAAACAGTTATGTGATAGGTTTTGAACTAGGGATTAACCATCAAAGCAAGGACCTATTGGAGATTAATCGGTACTAGGCTTCAAGAAGGAATTTATTACTCCTAGGCAAGTCTATGTGGTGGACATAGGATAAATATTCATAAAGACAAAAAAATTATATATTTTTTTATAAATCTGATTTTATACACCTAGCCAACATCATTAAGGATATAGGTGTCATCCTAGAACAAGTGACTTGGTGCTCAGACAAGACAACATGTCATGCCTAAGCAGTTGCATTTTTACAACACTGATATCAAAACATTAAGCGTGAATATTTGGTTAATGGATAAGTTAGATAATTTGAGACAATATGGAATAGTTATGGGCAGAGAAACATATAAATTAATAGTCAAGTTTTCAAATCTCGAGAAACTCACCCAAAGATCTTATGCATGATCACAATTGAAAGATTCACAACATAAAGTAATTCAAATGATGTTTTGACATCGCTTACTAAGATTATAAAATCTCATTTAGAGATTTTAGTTGCAATATATCATTTGTGATTACACATAGTAAAAACGGTGGTTATTTTTACAGAAACTATTCATAATATATTATATTTTTCAAATGTTCTACAAACTTAAATTATTTTCTAAAAGATAAAGACAAGGTTCGATGTTCCTCTCGAATCCAAACATTGTTTGCATTCATATTTGGCTTTGATTAGAGCTGAGACAAAACTGAATGAAAATCAGATTTTGCTGATAAACATAGTAGAAAGGTAAAATTGATACTTTACAAGATAAAACCACATAAAATGAAAGTAAACAAAGAATTTCTAGAGTGTTTTCTAGAATGTTACATTGTGTTAGCTTTTGGTAAATTGAAGAATATTCTTAAGTAAAATCTGTTAAACAAATTCTAATTCATTTCCAAGTTATTTCAAACTTGCATTGATTTTTTTAACTAAAATGCCAAGACAATTTAAAAAAATTGGTGGGTTTTTTTTTTTTGATGTTGCTTCTCAAACAAATTGAGATAATAAACACAACATCCAATGTTTGTTTATTAAACTTAACCACTGATATCTCAAATCAGGAAACCAAGACCATGAAGTTTCCATTTATGTAACATGACAAGTTTACTAAAAACGTTATAAGAAATATGGCTAAAATCTTAGTTAACGTACATGTTATGTCAATAAATCACATATCTATTATGAATTTTAATGTTTGCTTTGATGGTGGTTTTTCCTTGTTCATAATAGGTAGGGGTGGTAAACACTACTAAGAGGTGTTATGAATATCCAAAATTAAAATAAAATACACATGGGCAGGGGTGATGAGTGGACTGAACACAAATGCGTTCAAGTTTTATCACCGAACTAGATTTAAGTTCGGATACTCTACAAACGAGTTAAACAATATACAAACAATAAAAAAAATCATCAAAAGTTCCAAATGAAAAGGATCTTGTATATTTTCTTATTTAGATACAAACTTGACCCCCTTAAAAATGGGATTTATAAAATGGTGTTGTATGATATTGGTCATTTTAACTTTATCTAATTAATTATGGACTTTTTTTGATTTCATAGTTTTTACTTTTTTTAATTTATCTTTGTACACTTGACTGCTTTTTTTTTGCACGGCTTTGATATTTAACTTTTACATGGCTTTTTTTTGCATTTTAGATTTTGTACGATCATGAATTAATTTATAGCTTTTAAATTTTTATATAAAAAATTCAAGGTATTTTAAAAAAACCTATCTCTGAAATGAAAAAATAGGGATAAGAGACGAACTTATATGAATTTCAATAGAAAATTCATTATGAACTAATGATTATTTGTATATCTACCTTAAATAAAGATGAGATTTTATCATTGCGTAGATGTTATATTACAAAGAAAACATCACGCCACCACTTTAATTTTGAAACCTCTAATAAGTCATTAAACTCTAATTTTATCTTACTACGTAGAGATAATATATTATTTTCTTTTTGTTAGGTACTTTTTTTCTAATTAAATAAGTTGCATAGCTGTTTACTAAATGCCTTATTTATTCACCTAATGACACTAATAGTTACTTGAAGATGATGTTTGTTTTTTCACTATATAATGATAATAGAGCTGTTATCATTATTAAAATCTAGTTTACGTTTACAGCCTTGTCTTAAACCTACAACATTTGCATCACTTAAATTATTTAATAATAATATCGAACATCTTCAGCGTTTATACGTAAACGTGATAGTATATTGTGACATTTTTAGTTTGCAACTAATTTGTTGAACATCCATTTTATCTCTGCGTTAAAATTACAGTCTGTAATATCTCTTCATTATGACTAGTAAATAAATGTTTATAATATAATTTGTGAGCTAAAATATTGCATCTGTTTTCAGGTTTTTTTACCGAAGATGAATAATGAGTTATGTGTTATTACTTATAACTTTTTGTTTGCATCTTTATCTAGTTAAATATAGGAGTGCTAAAATAGTAGCTTTTTATTTCTAGTTTATTTAACATAAAATCTGTCTGCCAAATTATATAAAAAATTACCTTTTTTGACATTAAATCCACACATAAAATATGCATATGCGTAGAGTTTGCTACTTTTAACAATTTCCTGAATTTTCAAAATCAATATTTCTCCCGTGATTTTGATATTTTTTGAAGTTACATATCTACTGTTTGATTAATTTTCTAGTTCATAAATTGTTTGTTTTTAGTTAAATTATTTCAGAAAGTTTAAACTTGTAAAATTATTCCTTTTAATGATTTCAAAATAATAAAGGATTTTTCTAAATTTTGAAATTGGTTAATAATCGTAGAATCATGGTTCAAACTTCAAGCCGGCACGCCGGATCTCCGGCGATTATGTCATGGTTCCGGTGTCGAACGGACCAAAATATGAGAAAAAACCCGTTCCAGATCTAGGGTTAAAAAAATTACAGTGTTGAAGAACCGTTCTCTCAAGCAAATTGTTGAAGCCGAAGTCGAAGTTGAACTCGAGACTAAAGTTGACGTTGTACTAAAGAATTGCTCCCTCAAAATCAGGCGGTATCGATTTTTTTTTTTTTTTGGATTAATCAGCGGCTGATAGGAAGCTAGGACATGGGTAAAAAAAATGAGAGAAGAAAGTGTTCGTAATGCTTTAAGGGGCTAAAGCGAGCTGGGTTATACAAATTCTTTAAAAATAAAATCATGTTGGTTAAGTTGATGGGTTGGACTGGTTAATATGTAGCAATTACTTTGTATAAATAACTTGGAATTAATTAAATTTGATGGGTTGGGACAGCAATTCAAATTTAAATAGTTTAATTTTAATTTATTTAAATAAATTTAGCTTATATAGTTTGTATAAACTTTATTTAGAAATTATTTATAACTTCAGGTAGCTGCAACAATACTCTTTTTCAACATATTATAATTCAACACAAAATAAGGACAACAATAACCATAATTTATATGATGCTTAAAAGAAACGGTTTTTAGTATTAAATTTGTTATATGTTGTATGTTTTGTATATAATTCAAAGAATGTAAATTCGTATTAGTATTGAATATTTACAACAGAAGTACCGAAATTCGCAAATTGAAATTAAAATGGAATTTTCAAAATTTATGAAACATAATCGAACTTTTGAAATTATCTGATGACCTGAACGGAGACGGAAAAAAAAATTTTGAACCGTAGAAGTTTTAATTTAAATGGTTAATAATTTCCAAATTGTTAAGAAGTGAAATTTTATTTTATTTGTCCTTGTAAATTATTAGTTACACTGTTAGCGAATTTTGTAAATGCACAAAAATTGTTGGTAATTTTGATAATAGGCATGTTGAGAATAAAACTAAAGAAAATGATATGACAGGTTGATGTTGCCACAACAACAATGAGTTCTTCGGTTAGTATAATATAATAGATATTTTTTTTTTGAAGAGAAGTAATTTTGTTGGCAAGTTACAAATGCTCATGAAGAATCAATTTCACTTAACAACGTGCGAAAACTTAGTTTTCAATTAGTATGAAAATAAAATTGTCATGAATTTTTTAAATAGAGTAAGGATGAAAAGTAGACCTAGTCCAACTATGCTTTTGCCGGTTCTAAGCTATCACTTTTAAGTCCAATCAATTTTTGGAACTAAAAAAAGATTTTATTTTATTTCTAAAAAGTTGTTGAAATCTTAAAAAATAAAGAAAATACGTCACATTTTAAAATAAATTTGATATTTTTCCAAAATATTGAAATATATTTATATGTTTAAACAATTCTTAATTTATACTTTATTACAAAAAATTCTAAATGGTTTATACAATAAGATCTTAAAATATGATGTTTTTCCAAAAATTGATTATTTCTGTAACGATTATTGAATTTGTTTATAAAAATTGACTTTTATTTACAAACCGTCTCTTTCAAAAATGCATTGAAATTCTTTAAAAAAATCATCGTTTAGAGGCAATTAGTCAAGGTTTCATAAAAAGTACATGTGCACTGCTATCTTTTTTAGAACTTTTAGTTAGAGGCTCTAGTAAATCTAATTAGATGATGACAAGACTAACAACCTATCATTTTAGATTATATCTAAATAGACAAAAATAATGCCCAACAACTAGTTAGACAAAAAATAGATGGTCTTTTAGTTAACATCTAATTATACTAGAATAGAGGTTCACCTCTTATTACACTTCAAAATAAAAATAGCATTAGCTATAAAGCAAACTATAATAATTTACACAGGCCTGGGTCCAAGCTTGTAGGTTCCACCAAAACATGTTTTGATAAAGGACGACGTGGTCATATTTTACTCAATTAATAGGAAAATTTAACATTTTCTTGGGAAGAGTTTTCTT
Organism: Allium fistulosum; assembly: GCA_030737815.1. NCBI lineage: Eukaryota > Viridiplantae > Streptophyta > Magnoliopsida > Asparagales > Amaryllidaceae > Allium > Allium fistulosum. Next base: position 403,012,732 of record CM060908.1, on the reverse strand, counting down.
CAACATGGAATAGTTTCCTACCCTTGTAGTGAGACCATTCCATCTTAGCTTACAATATAAATATGTTAAATTACAGTGATTCCATCCGAATGTTTGGAATTGACATTACAAAATGCTCAAGAGAAGTGTCACCTTCTACACACCATCGATGCTCACTGAAGTTTTAAATTTTATTTTAGATAGATGGGTGCACATGACTACATTCTAAATACTATTCATTGAATTCAGATGCATAAACATAAGGAAGTTTCACAAAGTGATATGTCAAAAGCACAAGTCAAAATTCAAACATGAATTCAAGACAATATTCTTCATGGTTTTTTTTCTCAAACATCAAGTACAGGTAATAAACTTAAGTATAAGTTTTAAGTGGATGTATAGGTTATGTTGCCAGAACTACTAAAGCATAGCAATTTTTGTTCATATTAATATACATGAGTTTTAACCTTAAATGATTAGACATGTTGCTATTGAATGAAATAGTTATGTTATGCATAATCAAGCTTTAAATGACTAGAAAACATATTGGAAGACAGTAGTCTATTACTACCTTAACTCAAAACAGAATCTAAAAGGTTCGGATAAATATAATGAAAATTCCTTTCTGAAAGCAATTATTTGTTTATTTATTTGCTTATTTTGCAGAAGCGAGCACCTGAAGCAGTCATATAGAAATGCTGACCTCTATAATGGAGTAATAAATAAACAATGATTTTTTTCATCTGGGACTGCTAATATCATAATTCAAACAACAATGTTATTAAAAAGAAGAGACCCAAAAAGAATATCAGACCTGGGCTCATACTCTAAGGTTTCAACGAGCTCCTTGCCAATTAAATCATTCCATTGAACTCTCCTAAAACTTTTCTCCCCCTTTTTTGCAATTCCACCCCTAAAAGGTTTCGATTTTGTTTGTGCAAGTGATTTGCTTTCTCCATCGTCATATTGATCTTCTTCTTCATTCTTGTCAATACGGTATGGGATGGCTCCATTACAATGTTTAACCTCCGAATCCATGAAGTTTCAAGTCAAAAATCAGGGTATTCATAAGAAAGGAAACATTTTAGTTTTGAACTGGATATCAAAATCGCAAATATGTCTTCCTACCAATATAAACTGAATTAAAACTCGAACGAATTTGATAAGAGGAAAAAATAATTATATTCTGATTGGGAAGGAAAAGGGTTTTACAAAGCGTGTTGTAAAATCCGACGGAAATTATGATTCGTGATTAAGATATTATTTGATTCTTTTAATATAGGATTAAAAGGTTGGGAAATGATGTAAAATGATGATACCCAGTGACATTAGTGGACGTTGGAACCCACTGGTCAGGGTGAACTTTCCTCGTGGCACTTTGTTAACATGCACCTTAAAGATAAATTTAAGAATAACAGTGCTAAAATACATCTTTATTTCTTGTTAAACCCCTCAAACAATTAAAGAATAATAGTACCAAAATGCATCTTTATTCCTTATGGAACATCCTCAAGATTATGAAGCATAACCTTACAATACAAATCTGTAAGATTCCATGTCTTTAATCCTTATATTGCAACAACTATTTTCTAATGGCTATATTTTAACACTGCTTATACCGCACACATTCCAATACAACTTCATTAAAAATTGGTTCCTTCATTCTGTTTTCTTTTTTGTCAAAACACGGTTTGAACGTTGATTGTGATCCATTAACACAAAATTCAATGTTCGATGAATTTCAGTTTGTTGAAAGCGTTTCCAACAAGGTGTTGAATTGTATTCAAGGAGCAATTGAACAGAAAAAGGAGATCACGACTTATACTGCATTTTTTCGTCAATCCAACCACCGAAAAAGTCCAAATTGCTGAAAGTTTCTAAGAGAAAATCACGTATAACTGCAATATGAAACGTCCTTAAAGAAAGCAATCGTTCTCGTTGTTAAAGAATCAAATGAGAAAAATAAATGACAAACTCAATGCTTCGACGCCAAAGGGTACAAAATTAATTATGCTATCCAAGTGGCATGGAGGTGAAGATTATTTGGTATGGGTTTACTATGTATTTCAAGTTTATTTTAGCAATTAACATGTTTATACACATTATATACGTGTGTGTAGTAAGGATCGGCTACACATCATTCTTGCTACGTCTCTATTCCCCTCTAATTTCAACCACACATTCTGATTTAAATAACATAATGATGTAATGTGACAAGAGGGAGAAAATATATTATTTGATGAGAGGCGACAAGAGACAAAGTATATTATTTAAATCGAAATGTGATTGAAATTAGAGAGGAATAGAGGTATACCAGAAACATCGTAGATAACCTTCTTAAACAATTTTGGGCACCAAAACACAATGTGAAAAATCCACAATTTTACCAGTACATGCATTGATTTAACTTACTAACACAGCATTAGAAATGGAAGTCATCAAGTGTAAATACTTTGGAAGCGCTATAAAACACCGAAGGATAAAACAAAGGGAAAAAGAAAAGGCCCTTTTACATTTCAAGTTCCGGCAAACCTCAAGCAAATTATAATATGGCCATGGATGAATCTACTCCTGCAACTTATGATGATTTTGGTAGACATCCAAGATTGAAACCTACTAAAAGAAGCAAAGTTCTCAATCTAGAGTTGATTTTTTTTACTAAAGTTCATTATTGCCAACAAATGTCAATCTCAAGGATCGAACTCGTGACATTTAATCTCGTAGTCTGAACTACCAACCAACTGAGCCAACGTTGTTGGCAATCTAGAGTTGATTTATTAGTTTCTAAGACTAGAGAGAGATATAATCGAATTATGGTTGAATGATAGACCGATGTTATTTAAAAGAAAGCTATAACGAAGGAATCACTTGAAATCAAGGTCAGAAAAGAGGTAGATCGTTCATGTTCATGGATACAATGGGCATGGCTGAAGAGAAAATTAAGTGTTCGAATTTTAAAGGAAACGTGTAATGGAAAAGATGAGAGCATTGGACGATACAGATTTAGCTATTGATGAGAAAGGAGGGAACAACAATGAAAATTGAGTTTGTTGTATTTGTTTTGAGTATAGTTTTTGTATAGTTTTTAGAAATGTTATAACATTGTTGTATTAATGTTATAAATGAAATTGAAATTTTATCACTATTTTTAGAATTTTTTTTTAAATAACTTAGAAATTAATTTTAGTTACAATTAACTAACACTAAAATTAAAATCAAAACAAAATAAAATTTTATGCTTACTTAATTGATTGATAGATCAAGACAAAAGTAAAATTAAAAATAAAACTAAAGCTAACTAAAACAAAATATAAAGTTTTGCAGAAAAAGTAAAGCGTTTATTAAATAGATATCTATTTACGACCCTGTTGGAAAGAAATAATGATTACAAAATATAAAATTAAAATTGGCAATCATAATTTATGTTGGAGATGCTCTTATTAATCACATTTTAAATCGCTTTCTGTTTTACCTGAATACCAAATCACAGGTTCAACTGTTAATAATATGGACAAGATAATTTGAATTACCCATGTATTCATATTCCTTTTTCATTTTGCATATTATCAGTTCTAATTTTTGATCTTTCTAGCAGTTTTCCACTTAAATATACTATATAATTAGAAAAAATAACCAAGATTGAGCTTCATATGTATAAATATAATCGTGTTTTAGTTCAGATGTTTGTTTCTCTTTGTATCTAACTGGAGAAAGGCAATCTATACCAATTTAAATGGTGGACTTTCAAATTTTAGCATATGTTTCTTCTAATTTTTTTCATGATATATCATATGAATATTCAAATTCTCACATCTACCTCTTAAGGTTTTGTTATTTCGAATATAGGTTAAAGATCAACAAAGTCAAAATTTGATTTACAATGATTTGATATATTTTTGTGAGATTTCAAGTTTAGTTTTATTTTATATTAATTGTTGTTCTTCTTATTCAAAAATTGTGTCTTTTATTTTATTGATAAACTTTTATGTTTTTTTATAGCTATTAATTCCTTATTCTTAGATTTAAGTGATTTGTAACAACCCGCATATTTATCAATTTTATATTTAAATATTTTGTTTAAATATTTTAATCGTTAGTCGGATCTTAGTCCGAAAAGCTACTTTTTGCATACAGTCAAATTAGGACTCGAGACCCCTCCCATTGAGTTCAAAATGATGTTTGCGATCTTTTTAAGTATAAACTTCGATATGATTGAAGTAAGTGGAATTTTCGTCATTTTTTCCCGCCTTTGACTTTGGTTGGACTGCACCTTCTTTAGCTCAGCCCAACCCTCTTCCCTTCATAACTTTACTCTTTGCTAAAACATCTAAGCTTCATCAAAAATGGAGGAGGGAATGGGAAATTAAAACTCCAAACTCAAATTCAATTGCAAATCCAACATTCAACTCCAAATTCAAGTAGAAGATATTGGATTCAAGCTTTGGATTGCTTCTCCTTGCTTTCAAGCTTCATCTTCATCCATTTTAGTGAAAAGGTGAGATTTTTAATCTCACATCTTGCCTATAGCTATCATTAGATTGTTGGGAATGATCCCCCATCACTTTAGCATGTACATTTGCATTTGGATTGGATTGGCGAAAAACTCCAATTTTCAGCGTTTTTGGAAAATTCCTGCACTTAGGTCGTTCTGGGCGTGCTAGGTCGCTCGCGAGTTAAGCCTTAGGTCGTTTGTCCTTTATAACGTTAGGTCGCCCGTGTGTTAAGACTATAGGTCGCTCTGGAACTTATAGGTCGCGCAGACACTAGGTCATTTCTGACCTTATTTCACTCGGCAGCACAAGGTCGCGGCAACACTAGGTCGTTAGGTCATTCTCTAGACCTTAGGTCGCTAGGTCGCTCGGCTTGGTTGCACGATATGTCGCTCGGCCGATTCAGTCCCTAGGTCGCGTCCCTTCTAGGTTGTTAGACCTTAAGTCGCTCGCCACTAGATCTTGATAGGTCGCTCACCATTTGGACCTCGTTAGGTCGTGGCAACTATGGGTCGTAGGTCGCTCGGCCTGTTTCGTGTCAGGTCGCTCGCCTCCCGGATAGGTCGCGTGCTTCTTAGGTCGCTTGGCCTGCTTCCGTTAGGTCGTTTGACCCCCTCTAGGTCGTTTCACCATGGGCAACTCCGTTAGGTCGCATGACCCCCAACAACATTAGGTCGCATGACCCCCAACAACATTAGGTCGCATGACCCCCAACAACATTAGGTCGCTAGACCTTATTTACTTTAGGTCGTTAGGCCTTCCTCCACTTAGGACGTTGGACCTTATAACCCTTAGGTCGCTCACCCTGCTAGGTCGTGCCACAGTTAGGCTGTGCTCTTATAAGTCGCTTGCCTATTTACACTTAGGTCGTATGACCTGTATTTCACTAGGTCGCTCGACCTATTCTCCAGTTAGGTCGCATGACATTATAACCCTTAGGTCGTTCGATCTATTTGACTTAAAGCCATTGCACTTTAATTTGACCCTGATTGGTCGCAAGTATATTTCTACTATGATGATTTTGGAACTGATTTCCTTGGATTTTTCTCACGTCTTTGAATGTGAAATTTTGTGATGCGATTTGTTTCAACAATCGTTTGTGACTTGTCATTTTAAAAACGTGAAGGCTTCAATACTAGTAGCGAATAAAAAAAAATCTTTCATCAAAGCGATTTCAACACTGTTTTAACTACAAAGCTCTTTTTCTCAAACCGTTTTCCAATTTACTAGTATATACAAGCCTTTACTTCACTCAGATGAGAAATCGAATTAAATGACTTAGTAAAATGAGTGGTATGAAACGCTCGCGTTCACTTCGTCGGTTAGCTCTTGGACTTGTTCGATTGAACCTCTTGTGACAATTTTCCAGTGAAGATCTACAGTTTGTTCGTAAATATTTGAGTTAAGCTAGTGGTTATGGGACATGAAGCTAAACTCTTATATTTACTAGCTTAGTGTAATTGACACTTCTTGATGATCATGATGATCATTTTTGTGATTTGATTTAGACTAGCAATTGTGCGATGTCTCTTTGTCTACGAGGGAGACTAAACCCCATTTGTGTGATGTTTCACCATCACATATGTGGGGTAGCGCCTCATGGTCTTCGGGCCGTTCGTGTGTCAAAATTTAATGGATAGCTTCCATGAGATAGCTTCTCGTTCTTGTGTTACACGTGTTGGTGAGTTTTCATGCTCCCGTTCTTGTGATAGGCCTCCCCCTTTTTGTGATTTTTGGATTTCGTGTGTTGATTTCTGGAATTTGTGCTTCACCAATTTTCATGATTTTCATTGATATGTTTATCATTTTTGTGCATTGGTGAATTCGTGTGTCATTGACTTGTTATGAATACATGTTTAGGGTATGATACCCTATTTTATCTTTGAGAATATTCTTGTGATATTGATTAATCTCTTGTTGATTATCATTTACATACTTATTGTAGTATGCCATTATGGTTATTATATGTTTATGCCATATCTCTTATTTTATATCATGTCGTCTGATATTTATAGCTAGACTGATCCGTTTATTATTTTCTTATAAATAATACTCGGGTCAGACCGAGATGTTACAGGTGCTTCTGCTCTTCTTCTCTTCAAGATTATTCTGACTTTTGGCTAACTTCATAGATTAGTAGTTTTTGGATGTACACATTTGAGATATAGACTCTATGTTGTGTACTTATTCTTTTGTATAGCACGTGTTGCTATTCTTTTGTATTATCGTGGATCTTTTCGACCACTACTCTGATGTACACTTTCATGTGATATTTATATATTCATATCTTTTTCCGCCTTTGTGATATGGATGTCTGTGACTGATTTATGTTATGATTATTTCTATGTTTGTTTCCGAAGATTATATATAGCCACCGTGTGATAGCTTTGAGTTTGTATCGGTATGTCGGATTTCCTTCTTAAATGATATGCATTCTATTCTATCTGACATATCGGTGCTCGCACAAAGAAGTTACATGGAGGGTCGCTCCTCCACAGCCTTATTCTCCGCGCTAATTGACAGCACTACATCGTAGTGTCCTTGGTTAGCGTGGGTATTGAGGTGGGGCGTCACAGCTTGGTATCAGAGCCAAACTTCGGAACAATGTAGAATAACTTTTCTTCTTTTCTCTTCCTTAAAGAAGAGAATATCTAGACCAGGTCGTCCCAGAGCTGGACCATCTACTGTTACTCCCCAGGATGGAGTTTTTATGACTGCTCAACAGCTTCTTGATTTAGTAAAGAATGCTCAAGCAGCTTGTCCTAATCAGGAACCTACTCATCCTAAGTCTGGATTTGCACGTTTGTGCAACGATTATACTAACTTGGGTGGGAAACCATTCAAGGGTTCCGAAACCATTATTGAAGTCCAGGCTTGGTTAAGAACATGCGATCGAATCTTTTCTCGCATGAACCTTATCAATATCCACCGTGTTCAGGTGACCTCCAGTATGCTCCAAGAAAGAGCATTGGATTGGTACGAACTTCTTATTTCTGAGATTAATGAAGCGGATCTCACCTGGGAGCAATTCCGAGAATGCTTTGAATTAAAATTCGTTCCAGAAACAGAGAAGGTAACATTGGCTCGTCGTTTTATAGACCTTGTTCAAAGTGAATCCTCTGTGACAGATTATGTCGCATCCTTCGAGTCACTGTCTAAATATGGGGTTGAATACATCAACACTCCATTGAAGAAGAACCAAAGATTCGTCTATGGCTTAAACAAGAATCTCAAGAAGCCATTACTTCTAAAATTAGAAGTTTCTTTCGATCAACTCATTGATATCGCTCTTCGTCTTGAAGAGGCTGATAAGGACAGTGATGTTGAAGTGGTGGCTGCCAAACCAAACTTCAACAACAAGAAAAGGCCTAATAAGTTCAAGGGTCCTTATCCCAACAAAAAGGGTAAGCAAGCAACTCCTGCTGCAAAGACACTTTCCCCTATTGAAGGGAAATGCTTCAACTGTGGTGCTAAGGGCCATTTTGCGAACAAGTGTTCAAAGCCCCTCTCTTGTCGCTATTGTAAAAGTCCAGATCATTTTATGCATCTATGCCCTAAGCTTCAAACCAAGGAGGGAAAGTTAAACGTTGCTCAAGCCCCTGGCAACACATCTCGCGGTCAAGGTATGTCTCATTCTGTCCTTGATGGCATTATTATATTTCATGATCAACCTATTAGAGTTCTCTTTGATACGGGTGCATCCCATTCTTTTATATCAAAGGAACTTGTAGACACTTTTTCTTTAAGTGTTGTTGCTTTAATGACTTCTTTAAGAATTGCGAATTCGGTTGGTGGATCCGCAACTCTTAGTTTGCTTTGTAAAGATGTGGAGATTATTTTATGTGATTTTCCTTTCCTAGCTGATTTGCATGTCATGCGTTACTTAGGCTTTGGAATGATTTTGGGTATGGATTGACTTAATCGTTATGAAGCTCATATCCTATGTCCTGAGCGGACTATTTATCTTCGACATCCACTATCTGTTAAGCAGATTTCTATTATTCTTAAAGATTCGGATTCCGCTTTGGTTGCATCTTTATATTCTTTAAATCCTCGTGATGATGACAATGATGATGAGGAGGATGTCATTTCTCTTATTCGCGTCGTTCATGAATTTTCCGACATATTCGAGCCCGTCTTAGGATTACCACCTAAGCAAGCAATTGAGTTCAAAATTAATCTTATACCTGGAGCTCAACTTATTACCCGTCCTCCTTATCGCATGTCCAATAAGGAGAATGAAGAGATGCACAAACAATTATCCGAATTGGAGACGAAGCAACTTATTCGCTCTAGTTCCTCGCCTAGGGGAGCTTCAGCTATTTTCGTAAATAAGTCTGATGGTACACATAGGCTTTGCGTCGACTACCGCAAGCTTAATGATCTAACTATTAAGAATAAGTATCCTTTACCTCGGATTGATGATCTGTTTGATCAACTTAGTGGTGCTAGAGTCTTTTCACAATTGGACTTGGCTACCGGTTTTCATCAGCTTCGTATTGCAGAGGATAGTATTCCTTTGACTTCATTCCATACTCGTTATGGATCTTACGAATGGCTAGTTATGCCATTTGGTTTAACGAATGCTCCGACATATTTCATTGACCTTATGAATCGAGTTTTCAAAGGTTTCCTCGATCGGTTTGTTCTCATCTTTATTGATGATATTCTCGTGTATTCTAAAATCGAGGTGGAACATGAAGAGCATCTTCGAATTGTATTGGAAACTCTTAGGAGCAATCAACTGAAAGCAAAATTTTCTAAATGCCATTTTTGGCAATCTAGCGTAAAGTTTCTCGGTCATATTATTTCCGAATCCGGAATATCAGTGGATCCTTCAAAGATTGAAGCGATTCAAAATTGGAAGAGACCGGAGAGTGTAACAGAAATCCGTAGCTTCCTTGGATTGGCGAGTTATTACCGTCGTTTCATTAAAGACTTTTCTAAAATTGTTGTTCCTCTTACTGGCTTAACAAAGAAAGGTGTTAAATACATTTGGTCGAACAAATGTGAAACTTCTTTTCAGAAACTAAAAGAACTTCTTTCTGATGCTCCTATTCTTGTTATTCCCAAAGGGAATCAAGATTTTATTGTTCATACCGATGCTAGTCGCGTTGGTTTGGGTGCCGTTCTTATGCAAAAAGAACGTGTTATTGCTTATGCTTCTAGGCAATTGAAGCCGGCTGAGACTAGATATGCCACACATGATTTAGAACTCGCGGCTATCGTTTTCGCCCTTCGTATTTGGCGACATTATCTTTTGGGAGAGAAATTTATACTTTATACTGATCATAAGTCTTTGAAATATTTATTCTCCCAAAAGAAACTTAGTTTGCGTCAACAGCGTTGGCTCGAGTTCCTTGCCTCTTATGATCTTGATATCCTTTATACTCCCGGAAAGGGAAATCGAGTTGCCGATGCACTTAGTCGTAAGCAACAAGCGATTGTTTCTATGATGATATCCAAATGGCATGATCTCAAGGTTTTATCCACTTGTGAGATTAGAGATCGTGTATCCGATTTATGTTCATCTTTTGTTTTACGTAGCCTTGAGGCTCGTCCTTCTCTTTTAGCCCGCATTCTTGAAGCTCAAAGGCTAGATCCTGAATTGGCTTTGCTTGGCCAAAATCTTAAGGATAAAACCGATATTGAAGGTTTGAAAGACTTTGATATTGATTTTCGTGGCGGCATTCGAAAATTTGGTAGACTTATCGTACCATATACTGGAGATCTTCGCAAAGATATTCTAGAAGATTCTCATCGTTCCAAATATTCCATTCATCCCGGTAGCAGTAAAATGTACGTAGATATGAAGCGACTTTATTACTGGGAGGGAATGAAATCACATATTGCTAATTTTGTTAAGTGTTGCATGACTTGCCAACTTGTCAAGGCTGAACATCAAAGGCCGGGTGGGTTATTGCAACCGTTGGAAATTCCAGTTTGGAAGTGGGATCAAATTTCCATGGATTTTATAGATGGCCTTCCTCGTTCTCGTTCGGGTCATAATAGCTTATGGGTGATTGTTGATAGACTTACTAAATCTACCCATTTTATTCCCGTTCGATCGAACCGAACCGTTCCTCTTCTGGCCAAACTCTTTTTCAAAGAAATTGTTAAATTGCATGGAGTTCCTACTTCCATTGTTAGTGATCATGATCCATTGTTTACTAGTGGATTCTGGAAGAGTCTTCAAAAATCTTTGGGAACGAAGCTTAACTTTAGCACCGCTTATCACCCCCAGTCCGATGGACAAACTGAGCGTGTAAATCAAACTCTTGAAGATCTTCTTCGTGCTTGTGTGCTTGATTTCGGTGGAAGTTGGGAAGATCATATTTCTCTCGTCGAGTTTTCCTATAATAACAGCTTCCAGGCTAGTATTGGTATGGCACCTTTTGAGGCGCTCTATGGAAGGCCATGCCGATCTCCTTCTTGTTGGCTTGAGGCCGGTGAGAAGCTGGTTTTAGGTCCAGATTTTATTCGTGATTCCACAGAAAAGATTGAACTTATTCGACATAGGATGAAAGAAGCTCAGAATAGACAAAAGTCCTATGCCGATAATCGAAGAAGGAAATTAGAATTTTCTGTTGGTGATCTCGTATTTATTTGTGTTTCAACTATGAAGGGTGTTGTATGTTTCAGTCAATCGGGAAAGTTAGTGCCTCGATATATTGGGCCATTTCCTATCACTGAACATATTGGTTCCATGGCTTATCGCCTTTCATTACCGGCTCAGTTTTCTGCTATGCATGACGTGTTTCACGTTTCTCAATTACGGAAGTGCCTTCGAGATTCCGATTCTATTCTTGAGCCCGGTGTTGTAGAAGAGATTGAAGTTTCACCTAATTTAACTTATGAGCAGCAGCCTATTCGAATTATTGCTTCGGAGATCAAACGACTTCGAAATAAAGATGTTCCGCTTGTTATAGTTCAATGGTCCTCAAATCCTAAGGATTGCTCTTGGGAAACTAGAGAATTCATCGAGCGAACACATCTGGACTTACTTTCTCATGCTCTTTGAGGTAAACTTCTTATTTCAAATTTCTTTTGTGTTAATATGCTTTTATGGTTGTTACTTCTTATTTCCATCTTATATATTGCGAGGACACAATTTCTTTAAGAAGGGGAGTCTGTAACAACCTGCATATTTATCAATTTTATATTTAAATATTTTGTTTAAATATTTTAATCGTTAGTCGGATCTTAGTCCGAAAAGCTACCTTTTGCATACAGTCAAATTAGGACTCGAGACCCCTCCCATTGAGTTCAAAATGACGTTTGCGATCTTTTTAAGTATAAACTTCGATGTGATTGGAGTAAGTGGAATTTTCATCACTTTTTCCCGCCTTTGACTTTGGTTGGGCTGCACCTTCTTTAGCTCAGCCCAACCCTCTTCCCTTCATAACTTTACTCTTTGCTAAAACATCTAAGCTTCATCAAAAATGGAGGAGGGAATGGGAAATTAAAACTCCAAACTCAAATTCAATTGCAAATCCAACATTCAACTCCAAATTCAAGTATATTGGATTCAAGCTTTGGATTGCTTCTCCTTGCTTTCAAGCTTCATCTTCATCCATTTTAGTGAAAAGGTGAGATTTTTAATCTCACATCTTGCCTATAGCTGTCATTGGATTGTTGGGAATGATCCCCCATCACTTTAGCATGCACATTTGCATTTGGTTTGGATTGGATTGGCGAAAAACTCCAATTTTCAGCGTTTTTGGAAAATTCCTGCACTTAGGTCGTTCTGGGCGTGCTAGGTCGCTCGCGAGTTAAGTCTTAGGTCGTTTGGCCTTTATAACGTTAGGTCGCCCGCGTGTTAAGACTATAGGTCGCTCTGGAACTTATAGGTCGCGCGGACACTAGGTCGTTTCTGACCTTATTTCACTCGGCAGCACTAGGTCGCGGCAACACTAGGTCGTTAGGTCGTTCTCTAGACCTTAGGTCGCTAGGTCGCTCGGCTTGGTTGCACGATAGGTCGCTCGGCCGATTCAGTCCCTAGGTCGCGTCCCTTCTAGGTTGTTAGACCTTAAGTCGCTCGCCACTGGATCTTGATAGGTCGCTCACCATTTAGACCTCGTTAGGTCGCGGCAACTATAGGTCGTAGGTCGCTCGGCCTGTTTCGTGTTAGGTCGCTCGCCTCCCGGATAGGTCGCGTGCTCCTTAGGTCGCTTGGCCTGCTTCCGTTAGGTCATTTGACCCCCTCTAGGTTGTTTCACCATGGGCAACTCCGTTAGGTCGCATGACCCCCAACAACATTAGGTCGCTAGACCTTATTTACTTTAGGTCGTTAGGCCTTCCTTCACTTAGGACGTTGGACCTTATAACCCTTAGGTCGCTCACCCTGCTAGGTCGCGCCACAGTTAGGCCGTGCTCTTATAGGTCGCTTGCCTATTTACACTTAGGTCGTATGACCTGTATTTCACTAGGTCGCTCGACCTATTCTCCTGTTAGGTCGCATGACATTATAACCCTTAGGTCGTTCGATCTATTTGACTTAAAGCCGTTGCACTTTAATTCGACCCCGAATGGTCGCAATTATATTTCTACTATGATGATTTTGGAACTGATTTCCTTGGATTTTTCTCACGTCTTCGAATGTGAAATTTTGTGATGCGATTTGTTTCAACAATCGTTTGTGACTTGTCATTTTAAAAACGTGAAGGCTTCAATACTAGTAGTGAATAAAAAAAAATCTTTCATCAAAGCGATTTCAACACTGTTTTAACTACAAAGCTCTTTTTCTCAAACCGTTTTCCAATTTACTAGTATATACAAGCCTTTACTTCACTCGAATGAGAAATCGAATTAAACGACTTTGTAAAACGAGTGGTATGAAACGCTCGCATTCACTTCGTCGGTTAGTTCTTGGACTTGTTCGATTGAACCTCTTGTAACAATTTTCCAGTGAAGATCTACAGTTTGTTCGTAAATATTTGAGTTAAGCTAGTGGTTATGGGACATGAAGCTAAACTCTTATATTTACTAGCTTAGTGTAATTGACACTTCTTGATGATCATGATGATCATTTTTGTGATTTGATTTAGACTAGCAATTGTGCGATGTCTCTTTGTCTACGAGGGAGACTAAACCCCGTTTGTGTGATGTTTCACCATCACATATGTAGGGTAGCGCCCCATGGTCTTCGGGCCGTTCGTGTGTCAAAATTTAATGGATAGCTTCCATGAAATAGCTTCTCGTTCTTGTGTTACACGTGTTGGTGAGTTTTCATGCTCCCGTTCTTGTGATAGGCCTCCCCCCTTTTTGTGATTTTTGGATTTCGTGTGTTGATTTCTGGAATTTGTGCTTCACCAATTTTCATGATTTTCATTGATATGTTTATCATTTTTGTGCATTGGTGAATTCGTGTGTCATTGACTTGTTATGAATACAAGTTTAGGGTATGATACCCTATTTTATCTTTGAGAAGATTCTTGTGATATTGATTAATCTCTTGTTGATTATCATTTACATACTTATTGAAGTATGCCATTATGGTTATTATATGTGTATGCCATATCTCTTATTTTATATCATGTCGTCTGATATTTATAGCTAGACTGATCCGTTTATTATTTTCTTATAAATAATACTCGGGTCAGACCGAGATGTTACAGGTGTTTCTGCTTGACTTCTCTTCAAGATTATTCTGACTTTTGGCTAACTTCATAGATTAGTAGTTTTTGGATGTACACATTTGAGATATAGACTCTATGTTGTGTACTTATTCTTTTGTATAGCACGTGTTGCTATTCTTTTGTATTATCGTGGATCTTTCCGACCACTACTCTGATGTACACTTTCATGTGATATTTATATATTCATATCTTTTTCCGCCTTTGTGATATGGATGTCTATGACTGATTTATGTTATGATTATTTCTATGTTTGTTTCCGAAGATTATATATAGCCACCGTGTGATAGCTTTGAGTTTGTATCGGTATGTCGGATTTCCTCCTTAAATAATATGCATTCTATTCTATCTGACATATCGGTGCTCGCACAAAGAAGTTACATGGAGGGTCGCTCCTCCAGCCTTATTCTTCGTGCTAATTGACAGCACTACATCGTAGTGTCCTTGGTTAGCATGGATATTGAGGTGGGGCGTCACAGCTTGGTATCAGAGCCAAACTTCGGAACAATGTAGAATAACTTTTCTTCTTTTCTCTTCCTTAAAGAAGAGAATGTCTAGACCAGGTTGTCCCAGAGCTGGACCATCTACTGTTACTCCCCAGGATGGAGTTTTTATGACTGCTCAACAGCTTCTTGATTTAGTAAAGAATGCTCAAGCAGCTGGTCCTAATCAGGAACCTACTCATCCTAAGTCTGGATTTGCACGTTTGTGCAACGATTATACTAACTTGGGTGGGAAACCATTCAAGGGTTCTGAAACCATTATTGAAGTCCAGGCTTGGTTAAGAACATGCGATCGAATCTTTTCTCGCATGAACCTTATCGATCTCCTCCGTGTTCAGGTGGCCTCCAGTATGCTCCAAGAAAGAGCATTGGATTGGTACGAACTTCTTATTTATGAGATTAATGAAGTGGATCTCACCTGGGAGAAATTCCGGGAATGCTTCGAATTAAAATTCGTACCAGAAGTAGAGAAGGTAACATTGGCTCGTCGTTTTATAGACCTTGTTCAAGGTGAATCCTCTGTGACAGATTATGTCGCATCCTTCGAGTCACTGTCTAAATATGGGGTTGAATACATCAACACTCCATTGAAGAAGAACCAAAGATTCGTCTATGGCTTAAACAAGAATCTCAAGAAGCCATTACTTCTAAAATTAGAAGTTTCTTTCGATCAACTCATTGATATCGCTCTTCGCCTTGAAGAGGCTGATAAGGACAGTGATGTTGAAGTGGTGGCTGCCAAACCAAACTTCAACAACAAGAAAAGGCCTAATAAGTTCAAGGGTCCTTATCCCAACAAAAAGGGTAACCAAGCAACTCCTGCTGCAAAGACACTTTCCCCTATTGAAGGGAAATGCTTCAACTGTGGTGCTAAGGGCCATTTTGCGAACAAGTGTTCAAAGCCCCTCTCTTGTCGCTATTGTAAAAGTCCAGATCATTTTATGCATCTATGCCCTAAGCTTCAAACCAAGGAGGGAAAGCTAAACGTTGCTCAAGCCCCTGGCAACACATCTCGCGGTCAAGGTATGTCTCATTCTGTCCTTGATGGCATTATTATATTTCATGATCAACCTATTAGAGTTCTCTTTGATACGGGTGCATCCCATTCTTTTATATCAAAGGAACTTGTAGACACTTTTTCTTTAGGGATAGTTTGGCTCACATCCCTGATAAGTTTCAAAATAGAGAAAAAATCCTTGCCAAACTTAACTTACATTTTCGGTCCCTGTTTTCAAATTCGTGCGCGCAGAAAGACCAAAATAACCTTTACGTTTTTAACATTTCAAACGCGTATAACTTTATGTAGAAAAATCAGATCAGCATACCGTTGTCACCAAAAAATCACAAATTTGATGATCTTTAAAATGAGATCCATTGTTGATACCAAAAAAACATATTTAAGGTAAGAGTCCAATTATTCCATATATTTGCGGAGAATTCTGCAAATTTTAAATATTATCGATTTTTCTTCAAATGCCAACAGCAATTGCATATACTTGCTGAATTGTCTGCAACTATTGCGTATACTTGCAGGCATGTCATCAATTATTGCATATAATTGCTGAATTGTTTGCAAATATTGCATATAAATCTGCAATTATCTTTAATAATTGCATGTATGTTTGTAAATATTCTGATTAATTGCATGCTCATCGGCAACTATTCATATAAAAGCATTTCAATACAAAACTAGACATTTATAACTATAAATAACAACATAAAGAATTTTAGTTCAATTATGAAGATTAAATTCATCATTCTTTACAATTATTCATAATATTTGCATAGTTATCAGCAATTATTCTAAATAATTGCATTTATTTCTGCAATTATTCTGATTAATTACATTCTTATCAGCAATTATTCATGTAAAATCATTTCAATCCTAAATTCATCTTTCTCTGCAATTATTCATAATAATTGCATAGTTATCAGCAATTATTCTCAATAACTACATTTATTTCTGCAAACATTCAGAATAATTGCATTCTTATCA
Organism: Allium fistulosum; assembly: GCA_030737815.1. Taxonomy (NCBI): domain Eukaryota; kingdom Viridiplantae; phylum Streptophyta; class Magnoliopsida; order Asparagales; family Amaryllidaceae; genus Allium; species Allium fistulosum. Next base: position 402,996,129 of record CM060908.1, on the reverse strand, counting down.
GCAATTATTCATGTAATCATTTCAATTCTAAATTCATGTAAAATCATTTCAATTCTAAACTCATCTGTCTCTGCAATTATTCATAATAACTGCATAGTTATCGGCAATTATTCTCAATAATTGCATTATTTCTGCAAATATTCAAAATAATTGCATTCTTATCAGCAATTATTCATGTAAAATTATTTCAATCCGAAATTCATCTTTCTTAATTACATTCTTATTAGCAATTATTCATGTAAAATCATTTTAATCCTAAATTTATCTTTCTCTGCAATTATTTGTAATAGTTGCATATTTATTAGCAATTATTCTCAATAATTGCATTTATTTTTGAAAATATTCAAAATAATTGCATTCTTATCAGCAATTTTTCTTGTAAAATCATTTCAATACTAAATTCATCTTTCTCTGCAATTATTCATAATAATTGCATAGTTTTCAGCAATTATTCTCAAACAATTGCATTTATTTCTGCAAATATTCAGAATAATTGCATTCTTATCAGCAATTTTTCTTGTAAAATCATTTCAATACTAAATTCATCTTTCTCTGCAATTATTTATAATAATTGCATAGTTTTTAGCAATTATTCTCAAACAATTGCATTTATTTATGCAAATATTCAAAATAATTGCATTCTTATCAGCAATTATTCATGTAAAATTATTTCAATCCGAAATTCATCTTTCTTAATTACATTCTTATTAGCAATTATTCATGTAAAATCATTTTAATCCTAAATTTATCTTTCTCTGCAATTATTTGTAATAGTTGCATATTTATTAGCAATTATTCTCAATAATTGCATTTATTTTTGAAAATATTCAAAATAATTGCATTCTTATCAGCAATTTTTCTTGTAAAATCATTTCAATTCTAAACTCATCTGTCTCTGCAATTATTCATAATAACTGCATAGTTATCGGCAATTATTCTCAATAATTGCATTTATTTCTGCAAATATTCAGAATAATTGCATTCTTATCAGCAATTATCCATGTAAAATCATTTAATCCAAAAAAAGAACCTGTTGCAATTATTCATAACTGCAACTATTAATAATCTCATATTTTGTAAAAAAGCTTGATTCGTCTTCAATTTAATTGTAGTTTTTCATTTAAATCGAAAAATAAACCTTCGATTTTGTAGAGTCTTCAATTTAATTTCTTGATTCTCATAGTTTATAGACTCGGCTCGGTTTTTCATTTGATCAGAAGAAACTGAAGAAGAAGAACTGGAGCTCGACAGTGAAGCGTAGGGGTAATTTGGGGAAAAAATAGGCGGAAACCAAAAACAGGGACGTAGAAAGTATACTTTTTATCACAGGGATCCGCTTTGAATTAAGTTCTGTTTTAAGGATGCGTGCCTAATATTCACTTTTCTTTAAGTGTTGTTGCTTTAGTGACTTCTTTAAGAATTGCAAATCCGGTTGGTGGATCCGCAACTCTTAGTTTGCTTTGTAAAGATGTGGAGATTATTTTGTGTGATTTTCCTTTCCTAGCCGATTTGCATGTCATGCGTTACTTAGGCTTTGGAATGATTTTGGGTATGGATTGGCTTAATCATTATGAAGCTCATATCCTATGTCCTGAGCGGACTATTTATCTTCGACGTCCACTATCTGTTAAGCAGATTTCTATTATTCTTAAAGATTCAGATTCCGCTTTGGTTGCATCTTTATATTCTTTAAACCCTCGTGATGATGACAATGATGATGAGGAGGATGTCATTTCTCTTATTCGCGACGTTCGTGAATTTTCCGACATATTCGAACCCGTCTTAGGATTACCACCTAAGCGAGCAATTGAGTTCAAAATTAATCTTATACCTGGAGCTCAACCTATTACCCGTCCTCCTTATCGCATGTCCAATAAGGAGAATGAAGAGATGCACAAACAATTATCTGAATTGGAGATGAAGCAACTTATTTGCTCTAGTTCCTCGCCTTGGGGAGCTTCAGCATTTTCGTAAATAAGTCCGATGGTACACTTAGGCTTTGCGTCGACTACCGCAAGCTTAATGATCTAACTATTAAGAATAAGTATCCTTTACCTCGGATTGATGATCTGTTTGATCAACTTAGTGGTGCTAGAGTCTTTTCACAATTGGACTTGGCTACCGGTTTTCATCAGCTTCGTATTGCAAAGGATAGTATTCCTTTGACTTCATTCCGTACTCGTTATGGATCTTAAGAATGGCTAGTTATGCCATTTGGTTTAACGAATGCTCCGGCATATTTCATTAACCTTATGAATCGAGTTTTCAAAGGTTTCCTCGATCGGTTTGTTCTCATATTTATTGATGATATTCTCGTGTATTCTAAAACCGAGGAGGAACATGAAGAGCATCTTCGAATTGTATTGGAAACTCTTAGGAGCAATCAACTGAAAGAAAAATTTTCTAAATGCCATTTTTGGCAATCTAGCGTAAAGTTTCTCGGTCATATTATTTCCGAATCCGGAATATCAGTGGATCCTTCAAAGATTGAAGCGATTCAAAATTGGAAGAGACCGGAGAGTGTAACAGAAATCCGTAGCTTCCTTGGATTGGCGGGTTATTACCGTCGTTTCATTAAAGACGTTTCTAAAATTGCCGTTCCTCTTACTGGCTTAACAAAGAAAGGTGTTAAATACATTTGGTCGGACAAATGTGAAACTTCTTTTCAGAAACTTAAAGAACTTCTTTCTGATGCTCCTATTCTTGTTATTCCCGAAGGGAATCAAGATTTTGTTGTTCATACCGATGCTAGTCGCGTTGGTTTGGGTGCCGTTCTTATGCAAAAAGAACGTGTTATTGCTTATGCTTCTAGGCAATTGAAGCCGGCTGAGACTAGATATGCCACACATGATTTAGAACTCGCGGCTATCGTTTTCGCCCTTCGTATTTGGCGACATTATCTTTTGGGAGAGAAATTTATACTTTATACTGATCATAAGTCTTTGAAATATTTATTCTCCCAAAAGGAACTTAATTTGCATCAACAGCGTTGGCTCGAGTTCCTTGTCTCTTATGATCTTGATATCCTTTATACTCCCGGAAAGGGAAATCGAGTTGCCGATGCACTTAGTCGCAAGCAACAAGCGATTGTTTCTATGATGATATCCGAATGGCATGATCTCAAGGTTTTATCCACTTGTGAGATTAGAGATCGTGTATCCGATTTATGTTCATCTTTTGTTTTATGTAGCCTTGAGGCTCGTCCTTCTCTTTTAGACCGCATTCTTGAAGCTCAAAGGCTAGATCCTGAATTGGCTTTGCTTGGCCAAAATCTTAAGGATAAAACCGATATTGAAAGTTTGAAAGACTTTGATATTGATTTTCGTGGTGGCATTCGAAAATTTGGTAGACTTATCGTACCATATACTGGAGATCTTCGCAAAGATATTCTGGAAGATTCTCATCGTTCCAAATATTCCATTCATCCCGGTAGCAGTAAAATGTACACAGATATGAAGCGACTTTATTACTGGGAGGGAATGAAATCACATATTGCTAATTTTGTTAAGTGTTGCATGACTTGCCAACTTGTCAAGGCTGAACATCAAAGGCTGGGTGGGTTATTGCAACCGTTGGAAATTCCAGTTTGGAAGTGGGATCAAATTTCCATGGATTTTATAGATGGCCTTCCTCGTTCTCGTTCGGGTCATAATAGCTTATGGGTGATTGTTGATAGACTTACTAAATCTACCCATTTTATTCCCGTTCGATCGAACCGAACCGTTCCTCTTCTGGCCAAACTCTTTATCAAAGAAATTGTTAAATTGCATGGAGTTCCAACTTCCATTGTTAGTGATCGTGATCCATTGTTTACTAGTGGATTCTGGAAGAGTCTTCAAAAAGCTTTGGGAACGAAGCTTATCTTTAGCACCGCTTATCACCCCCAGTCCGATGGACAAACTGAGCGTGTAAATCAAACTCTTGAAGATCTTCTTCGTGCTTGTGTGCTTGATTTCGGTGGAAGTTAGGAAGATCATATTTCTCTCGTTGAGTTTTCCTATAATAACAGCTTCCAGGCTAGTATTGGTATGGCACCTTTTGAGGCGCTCTATGGAAGGCCATGCCGATCTCCTTCTTGTTGGCTTGAGGCCGGTGAGAAGCTGGTTTTAGGTCCAGATTTTATTCGTGATTCCACAGAAAAGGTTGAACTTATTCGACATAGGATGAAAGAAGCTCAGAATAGACAAAAGTCCTATGCCGATAATCGAAGAAGGAAATTAGAATTTTTTGTTGGTGATCTCGTATTTATTCGTGTTTCACCTATGAAGGGTGTTGTACGTTTCAGTCAATCGGGAAAGTTAGCGCCTCGATATATTGGGCCATTTCCTATCACTGAACGTATTGGTTCCATGGCTTATCGCCTTTCATTACCGGCTCAGTTTTCTGCTATGCATGACGTTTTTCACGTTTCTCAATTACGGAAGTGCCTTCGGGATTCCGATTCTATTCTTGAGCCCGGTGTTGTGGAAGAGATTGAAGTTTCGCCTAATTTAACTTATGAGCAGCAGCCTATTCGAATTATTGCTTCGGAGATCAAACGACTTCGAAATAAAGATGTTCCGCTTGTTAAAGTTCAATGGTCCTCAAATCCTAAGGATTGTTCTTGGGAAACTAGAGAATTCATCGAGCGAACACATCCGGACTTACTTTCTCATGCTCTTTGAGGTAAACTTCTTATTTCAAATTTCTTTTGTGTTAATATGCTTTTATGGTTGTTACTTCTTATTTCCATCTTATATATTGCGAGGACGCAATTTCTTTAAGGAGGGGAGTCTGTAACAACCCGCATATTTATCAATTTTATATTTAAATATTTTGTTTAAATATTTTAATCGTTAGTCGGATCTTAGTCCGAAAAGCTACTTTTTGCATATAGTCAAATTAGGACTCGAGACCCCTTCCATTGAGTTCAAAATGACGTTTGCGATCTTTTTAAGTATAAATTTCGATATGATTGGAGTAAGTGGAATTTTCGTCACTTTTTCCCGCCTTTGACTTTGGTTGGACTGCACCTTCTTTAGCTCAGCCCAACCCTCTTCCCTTCATAACTTTACTCTTTGCTAAAACATCTAAGCTTCATCAAAGATGGAGGATGGAATGGGAAATTAAAACTCCAAACTCAAATTCAATTGCAAATCCAACATTCAACTCCAAATTCAAGTAGAAGATATTGGATTCAAGCTTTGGATTGCTTCTCCTTACTTTCAAGCTTCATCTTCATCCATTTTAGTGAAAAGGTGAGATTTTTAATCTCACATCTTGCCTATAGCTGTAATTGGATTGTTGGGAATGATCCCCCATCACTTTAGCATGCACATTTGCATTTGGTTTGGATTGGATTGGCGAAAAACTCCAATTTTCAGCGTGTTTGGAAAATTCCTGCACTTAGGTCGTTCTGGGCGTGCTAGGTCGCTCGCGAGTTAAGTCTTAGGTCGTTTGGCCTTTATAACGTTAGGTCGCCCGCGTGTTAAGACTATAGGTCGCTCTGGAACTTATAGGTCGCGCGGACACTAGGTCGTTAGGTCGTTTCTGACCTTATTTCACTCGGCAGCACTAGGTCGCGGCAACACTAGGTCGTTAGGTCGTTCTCTAGACCTTAGGTCGCTAGGTCGCCCGGCTTGGTTGCACGATAGGTCGCTCGGCCGATTCAGTCCCTAGGTCACGTCCCTTCTAGGTTGTTAGACCTTAAGTCGCTTGCCACTGGATCTTGATAGGTCGCTCACCATTTGGACCTCGTTAGGTCGCGGCAACTATAGGTCGTAGGTCGCTCGGCCTGCTTCGTGTTAGGTCGCTCACCTCCCGGATAGGTCGCGTGCTCCTTAGGTCGCTTGGCCTGCTTCCGTTAGGTCGTTTGACCCCCTCTAGGTCGTTTCACCATGGGCAACTCCGTTAGGTTGCATGACCCCCAACAACATTAGGTCGCTAGACCTTATTTACTTTAGGTCATTAGGCCTTCCTCCACTTAGGACGTTGGACCTTATAACCCTTAGGTCGCTCACCTTGCTAGGTCGCGCCACAGTTAGGCCGTGCTCTTATAGGTCGCTTGCCTATTTACACTTAGGTCGTATGACCTGTATTTCACTAGGTCGCTCGACCTATTCTCCTGTTAGGTCGCATGACATTAAAACCCTTAGGTCGTTCGATCTATTTGACTTAAAGCCGTTGCACTTTAATTCAACCCCGATTGGTCGCAAGTATATTTCTACTATGATGATTTTGGAACTGATTTCCTTGGATTTTTCTCACGTCTTCGAATGTGAAATTTTGCGATGCGATTTGTTTCAAAAATCGTTTGTGACTTGTCATTTTAAAAACGCGAAGGCTTCAATACTAGTAGTGAATAAAAAAAAAATCTTTCATCAAAGCGATTTCAACGCTGTTTTAACTACAAAGCTCTTTTTCTCAAACCGTTTTCCAATTTACTAGTATATACAAGCCTTTACTTCACTCGGATGAGAAATCGAATTAAACGACTTAGTAAAACGAGTGGTATGAAACGCTCGCGTTCACTTCGTCGGTTAGCTCTTGGACTTGTTCGATTGAACCTCTTGTAACAATTTTCCAGTGAAGATCTACAGTTTGTTCGTAAATATTTGAGTTAAGCTAGTGGTTATGGGACATGAAGCTAAACTCTTATATTTACTAGCTTAGTGTAATTGACTCTTCTTGATGATCATGATGATCATTTTTGTGATTTGATTTAGACTAGCAATTGTGCGATGTCTCTTTGTCTACGAGGGAGACTAAACCCCATTTGTGTGATGTTTCACCATCACATATGTGGGGTAGCACCCCATGGTCTTCGGGCCGTTCGTGTGTCAAAATTTAATGGATAGCTTCCATGAGATAGCTTCTCGTTCTTGTGTTACACGTGTTGGTGAGTTTTCATGCTCCCGTTCTTGTGATAGGCCTCCCTCTTTTTGTGATTTCTGGATTTCGTGTGTTGATTTCTGGAATTTGTGCTTCACCAATTTTCATGATTTTCATTGATATGTTTATCATTTTTGTGCATTGGTGAATTCGTGTGTCATTGACTTGTTATGAATACAAGTTTAGGGTATGATACCCTATTTTATCTTTGAGAAGATTCTTGTGATATTGATTAATCTCTTGTTGATTATCATTTACATACTTATTGTAGTATGCCATTATGGTTATTATATGTTTATGCCATATCTCTTATTTTATATCATGTCGTCTGATATTTATAGCTAGACTGATCCGTTTATTATTTTCTTATAAATAATACTCGGGTCAGACCGAGATGTTACAGGTGCTTCTGCTTGACATCTCTTCAAGATTATTCTGACTTTTGGCTAACTTCATAGATTAGTAGTTTTTGGATGTACACATTTGAGATATAGACTCTATGTTGTGTACTTATTCTTTTGTATAGCACGTGTTGTTATTCTTTTGTATTATCGTGGATCTTTCTGACCACTACTCTGATGTATACTTTCATGTGATATTTATATATTCATATCTTTTTCCGCCTTTGTGATATGGATGTCTGTGACTGATTTATGTTATGATTATTTCTATGTTTGTTTCCGAAGATTATATATAGCCACCGTGTGATAGCTTTGAGTTTGTATCGGTATGTCGGATTTCCTCCTTAAATGATATGCATTCTATTCTATCTGACATATCGGTGCTCGCACAAAGAAGTTACATGGAGGGTCGCTCCTCCACAGCCTTATTCTCCGCGCTAATTGACAGCACTACATCGTAGTGTCCTTGGTTAGCGTGGGTATTGAGGTGGGGCGTCACAGGTTGGTAGTTCTTTTTTTGCAACAAGAGTGTTACTTGATTCAAGTAGAGCACTCATTTGGATGTCTCATAGTTGGTAGCTCTTAATATGGAGTTTATTCTTGATTATATATAACTATCTTTTTTAGTTATTTTTTAGAACATGAGTGGTACTTTATTCAAGAAGAGCACTCATCTTGATGCCTTGAAGGTTCGAACCTAAGGCCAAACTCTAGAGACCTTGCCACCTATGTTGTTGGTACTTGACTTTTAGCTTTTTTTAGTAAGATTTTTGGTCTTACGATTCGACTCGTAGTATACGTAAATGTTTATATTTTACATATATGAATGCATAAATTTTTTATTTGTTGAAATGCGTAAAATAAAATATAAGCTTTTGATGGATAACAAAATAAAATGCAAAAGAAATAAAATCACACATAGATTCATGTGGTTCTAATATTAAGGAATCCTACCACTACACCACAAAGGCTAATTAGGCAGTGCTTAGGGCCGTATCAAAAGCCATTAGGCACGGCCAAAAGCCGTATCAAAAGTAAGCGTGTTTAATAATTAGATACGGCCCAAGACCGTATCTATTTCCACAATTAGATACGGCCCAAGGCCGTATCTACTTGTCGAAATAGATACGGTCCATGGCCGTATCTAAATCTCTAAATAGATACGGTCCATGGTCGTATCTATTGGGAGAAATAGATACGGCCCAAGGCCGTATCTAGTTTGACAAGTAGATACGGCTTTGGGCCGTATCTATTTCTCCCATTAGATACGGCCCAAAGCCGTATCTATTTCTCCCAATAGATACGGCCACGGACCGTATCTATTTAGAGATATAGATACGGCCACTAACCGTATCTTAGCTGCAATATTTCATTAGCACATTAGCAAAGCACGGTGTATTAATAATTTAATACTTCAATTCACTATATATTATTCCATTCAGCACGGTAGGAAGATCTATATAACATAGTCGAAACAAAGCAACATCAAACTAACATGGTAGGAAGCAAAGGGGACAACACCGAACGACATAGTCAAACGAACATCAAACCAAACAACGTAACAACATCAAAATGTTAAAAACAAGCTTGTTCCACATCTATCAAATACAAATTAAATGAAGTACTCAAGATCCAAACACAAGTGACACAAGTTGCAAACACAAATTACTACATGTCCAAACACAAATGAAACTAATATAGTTAATGCCAATGTTGATTGAGTTGAACTCATTTCCCAGCATTTTCTTGGAGCACGCCATGAAGCCATGTGCATTTTCTTGGAGCACGCCATGAAGCCATGTTTACCTGTATAAAGACAGCCGGATTGAAAATTAGGCTATGAAAATTACTTATTCTAATCATAAATATAATTGTAACTATGAAGCTGCATAATATTAATTATGATTTGAATGGAAAATTATAATTGTAACTATGAAAAAATGCGGAGCATGACATAGCAGACTTGGTGCTGATAAAGAGTCACGACTGATAAGGATAGTTAGAAGTCACGACTAATAGGTTCAGACTCGTCGGTACTTGTGGCATGACTAACTGGTTGTTGTTTTTCTTTCTCTACCCTTTTTTCCCCATGAAAATACCATACGGTATATGATTGGATAAAACCCCATCTAAGCAAATGAAAATGAATGTCATCTAATTTGATCGTCTTCATATTTTTGCACCGAGTGCAAGGGCATAAATACACTCCTTTCTTACCACCATTTTCATCAACAAAACAAATAAACTTCTTCACCCCGTCTATATAGTATGTAGATCTTTGATCAGATTCATTTATCCACTTTTTGTCTATATTGGAAGACATATTGCCCTCCTATATCATATATAGTAGAACATTAGACGTAAATATAATATATATATATATATGAGTGTATATATAGGACGTACTCTAAAAGTCCCAAGTTTGATTTCAGAAATAAGAAAAAAAAACATTTATGTAGTAAGTAATATATAACTCTTGTTATATACAATAATTTTATAAATTTGTCTGAATTACCGAAAGAAAGAGAAGTGAATTGTAATCGATGAGTTTAATATAAGAAACATACGTTTTGTGGTAAAACAGAATAAGCATTTTAATGAAAATAAAAGAATGATCTGAGAAAATAAAATGAATGTTTTCATTTTGACTATAAGTATAATTTTATAAAAAGAATAAAATTTGAATTTTAAACAAAAAGTTTACCGCCGTTAAACGGTAGTAGTAGGTAGTATGGAAGTGAGTTTAACACGAAACTTAAAATTTAAGTTAAATTAAAATTGTATGATTAAAACGTGTTTTAATAAGTTAATAAGAAAAGTAATGAATTAGTTTGCGTATTTCAAGAAATCTATTTTTTCAGATTTAATTAAAAATTGATTAATATTTTAATGAAAAATATTATTTTCGACCCTTTTATAACTTCTGATTCTATCCCCTGACTGTGTAAATGAACAACCAGAACTCGAAACAGCCATACCCTCAACAGACTTCAGTTCATTACTGCAACTCAAGTAATTTGAACAAGGTGGAACAGAAACTCAGGTCCAAGAAATGATATTATCCAACCAAATTTTCAAGCCGGTAAATAGGATAATTTGGTTGTTATTTGCTTCCTCTAGATTTCCAATGTCTCTGTCATCTTCAACAGTATAAACCCCATCCAAACAGCTAGATTCTATCTCATCCACAGCTTTAACATTTGTGAAATCTATTTTTACAAAACCCTATTATAACCAGTAACCCCATATTCCTTTATCCCATCAAAAGTAACATCACCACCTTGATCAGTTTCTTCCAAATCACCCCTACACAAATTAACAGTTCTATCCACTGAACCTTTAATCACACCAAAATTTGAATCTAAAACCGACTGCTCAACAAGATTATCAACAACTATACAACTCTTCACTTTATCCCTCTTACAACCATCCAAGACTTCACCCTTGTTCAGAGATATACGTGAACCCTCAGAGAAAACTTTTGTATCATCAATATCCTTTAAACAATCAAAACAGTTTGAGATCTCAATCTCCAAACCATTCCTGGAACAATTAGTTCTTTTAAATTTTCTGTTATGATTAATGCCTAAATTTAAACAATACCACTTGCTCTTCTCCTCGCATACCTGCTACTGCTACCAAACAGCAGCAACCACTTCTTTTCAACCATCATATACTTACTAACAACTGTCACCCAGACTGTCATTCACACTTCCCATATCACAGCACTGAACAAAACACTCCTCATTCAGAAAATACGAAGACATGTCCGAATGAAATGAAGTTTCAAAATTTATTAAATTGACAACATATAAACTAAAACCTAAACACTTTACATGTAAGAAAACATATTGCTCATTCAAAAAATATTAATATATGCTTGAATGAACTCAAGTTTCTAAATTCATTGATTTGACAACACAAAAGTACAATTTTACACGAATCAAAACTTTGTCATGGTTATTACCATTACTAAATCAGGTAATTTCCTTACAGTTTGTAGATTTTATCTGTTTATTACAAAATGACATGTTTCAATAAATAAATGGATAAAATGCTAACAATCTTTGCAGTTGAAATACCAGACTACAAAGGCTTCTACGGAAGGATTCCAAAAGATTAGTCAAATCTACAAAGGTTTCTTGCTATACTTACAAAATTTATGTAGAAATTAATTTTTTTTGCTACACCAAACTGTTTCCAAAAAATTTGCCATTACAACGGCGCTATTTTATAGCACCGGAGTAATGTCCACGCATTACCCCTCTCCTGATACTTGGCTTGCGCCATTAACAATACTTTTATCCACTTATACAACAATATCAAAACCATATATAATGTCAGAACCATATACAACATAACTCCCAAATTGAATTTGATTATTCCCCAAAACACAAACATAACACATGGTTCACATCATTCAGCCCCAAGTTTATGCCTCTTAGGCAGCAACATAAAGCTAACAAATGAAATCTGACGATCCTGCTGCATAGATTCGTAAGTAACAAAACACGACATATGAAGAATGACTTCTGGCAAATCAGTATGACTTTTTGATCTTTTTAACCGATACTACAATGAACACTGCCAAATTCAAAATCAATTAATTATACTATTTGAATTCCATTGCACTTTGGTTGAAATGACGATTTCTATCAATAAAAAGTATAAAGTAGACCATAGAATTTGCCAAACCATTGTAAAAGTTTTGTGCGTTCTATGCGCTGTTTCGATTTCTTACCATTTAATCCATTTCTCTTTCATTTTAAGGTATTACAACAATTTTTTTGGCTAACAGTACCGAGAATGCTTCTAAGAAATACACACAGAATACTTTCTAAGGTAAACACAGAGGATGCTTTCAGGATGATTCCTTTCTCTTTGAATGACTCGCGATATATATCATATTGCATATGTTTCGATAAACACTAACAACATTCCAAAGCAGCATAATCAATTAAATTCGAAATGATTAACATGGACAAAATCAAGTTCAATTTTGCGAAGTAAATTAGTTGTTTCTTGTTACCTTTAAAATGCAATAGTCAATTAACTCCGTTGTAGCAGCATAATCAATTAAATCCGAAGCTGTAGCAGAAGCAGAAGCTGGGGGAGATCGCGCCGATGAAAAACCCTAAATTAGGGATTGCGTTTGCGTGATTTTGGATGTTAACGGACGCGAATTTGGGAAAAAGAGACTTGGGAGAACGATGTTTATGTTTCGGAGGGAGAACGAAAAAAACGAGGGAAGGAATGAAGTTGGGGAAAAAAACGAGAACGCAAATTTGCAGGGTGTATGATTTTCCAGCCAAAATAGGCACGAATTTGATACGGCTCAAAGCTGTATCAAATTTGATACGGCTAAAAACCGTATCAAAATGTTTAGATATGGTTACTAGCCGTATCCAATTTGATACGGCTTTGAGCCGTATCAAATAAGGCGGATAGGGGTGTGGCTAAAACAGCTTTGTGGTGTAGTGTACATGTGATATCCCGGAATTTCGAGAAGTTTAAAATGTGATAATCTCTTAATTTAAATTATTTAAAATTGATAAAATTGTTATTTTCAATTATAAATAACCAAATAATATAATAATAAGATGTTTTAATTATGGTATAGATTGATTTGTAATAAGAATAATTGTTTAAATTATGTTATTTTATAAATTTGATTTTTAATAAATTTATCATTTCTAAAATTAATAAGTATTGTTTTAATATATTTGGGTATAAGAATATACGAACAAGACTTTTATTTAAAATAAGGCTTTTGTTTTATTTTTGTCTTCCTTAAAGAGATTTTGTATATAAATTTAGAAAGTATTTATTTAATAGTAAATAAATACAAAAGATATTTTTACACTTAAAAATGAGTGAAATACATGTATATGATTTTATTAGGATATAAATGAGTTTTATTTTATTTTCTTTTAAAGGTTTCATTTATTTATAATATAGGAAAGCATTTATAATTAATAAATGTATTTATCTATTTAGGAAATACATATAAAAGCTTTTAAAATCTTTTTAAAATAATATAAAAACAATTAATGACAAGTGTTAATTTTATACACATGTAAAATACATGTGTTAACATAATAAGAATTTTATGTGACAAGTGTCATTTTCTTTTCATTTTCCTTGATTTTTAATAAACCATAAATTTAGTTTATAAAAGCCTACATCTCCATTTTCTTTCCTTTTCTAATCTCATTTTCAAAACAAAGAAAATTTATTCAAACCGAAATAATAATCTTCTCCAAACCAAATCTGAAATCATCTTCAAACCAAAACTGAGATTCATCTCAAACTAAAAATCAAAACAAATTTACAACCTGAAGCCATTCATTTTTCAAACCTGAAACCTTCCTCTGATTAAAATCAATACCCTGTAAATTATTTCCAAAACCGAGAATCTACAAAACTCAAATAATTTCAAAGCTCAAAAATTCAAATACCTGAAACCATTTATTGTCTCAAACCTGAAATTTCCTCAAAACTGAAAATCATTTCAAAAGTTTAAATGCCTGAGCCACTTTCAAAACCAATCTGCAATGCTCTTTCAAAGATCTGTGATCATTGTTCTTCAAAAGACCTGTAACTATTTGATTCTTTCAAGCCTGTAAACATCTATCTTCAAGACCAGTAATTAATGCATGCAAGTAAATCTGGAGTTTCAAGAGCTTTCCTGTTTTTAAAGTTTCAAAAGCAAGTGTTTCAGTTTTTAAAAGCAAGCAGTTCAATTTCAAAGCTTCCAGCTTTTCAAAGCTCTGTTCAACTTTAATCTGTGAGTAAACATTCTTTTTCAAAAGCTGAAATGGATTTAAATTTGTTTCCATCTGATTTCTGAATGAATCATTCTTGCATGTTTATGGATGTACACTGTTTGTATGTATTGAACTGTGAATGATGATATGCCTCTGTTTTCCAGATATTTGTGATAACCAATATACAAAATTCCATATCTTTTTATTTATCCACTGTTAAGACTTGGTTTAAAAATAAAATAGTTTAGTTTTAGCATAATCTAGGTAATAAAAATATAGACAAGTATGTATGAAATGAAATATGCTTGCATTTGGGAAATAACAGTAGAGATCTTTAAAAACTTGTAAAATCAAGTGTTGTATTTTATTGATTCAAATGCATGTCTTGAATCATCTCTGTAAAACAAGATTTTTAAAACAAAATTTACAATATTTAGAATTGTATTGAAGGTATGGTTCGTAGTTGATCAGAGATTGGAATTTTGTTATTTTCTGGTGACTGAAGTATTTTGGGGGATCGGAATTGTGGATGGAGCTAGATGGTTGATCAGGGTAGTAGACAAAAATGGTAGCACTGGTGATGGTTCACTGTGGTGGCGACAATAGGTAGAACTAGAATTTTAACCTAGTTTGGTACTGTGTCGAAATCGTAATCGAAGCTTCGTCTCTGATGGATCGAGTGGCTCGAGACTGTGGGATTTGGTGGCGTAGATGATCGGCAAGTCGTGGATGAAGTGGTGCAAACTCCGTTGGTCAGAATCGATTAGGCGACGTTTTCTTTTTCTGGAAATGGTTGAATTCCAGTTCAAATAAATGGCTCGATTTTGAATCGAAGCGTATGATGATGTTGTGATGGTTGGAATGGGTTGCTGGAGTGTTAGTGGATATGTGGGAAGGACTGGCGGTGATCGGAAGTTCACCGATGGTGGTGCAAGGTGCACAGGGAAATGGAGATGTCAGTGTTTAGTTTTGGGTTTCATGGGTGTTTTACTCGAAGGGGTCTCGGGGAAGAAGGCTTTTGGTCTCGGAGTTGTTTAGGGTTGTACGCGAGTTTGTGTGATAACTGTTTAAGTTTAACAGTTTAAAATTTTTAAAGCAAACAGATTTAAATTTACTCGGGGAAGAAGAGCTTTGGCACGGGATTATCTTCGGGTTGTTTGCGAGTTGGGGTGAAAACCAGTAAACAGTTTAAATCCTTTAAAAACCAAACAGTTTAAAATGTAAAACTAATCTCTGTTTAAAAGGGAAATAAGAAGAAGAAAGGCTTGGCTTTGTTCAAGTAAAATGAGTCAAACCCAAAGGAAATATTTAAATCAGTTTAAAAATTTAAATTAAGGTAAGTTTTAAATTTTTAATCAAGTTAAACAAATTGTCTTGGAAATTCATTACTTTGTAATAAATGTTTTGATTAAATTAAAGTTGTATGATTTATTTAACTTAAAAATATTAAGTTAAAATATTAAGTCATTTTCAAATTAAATTTGGAAATAAGGTAATTAATAAGGAAATGGTTTGTCTTAAAACTTAATTTAAGTTTGATAATAAATGGAAATAATAAAAAGTGATTTATAATTAAATTAGTTAATGTTTAATGATTTATTAATTAACAATTAAGTTTCCAAGTAATTTATTACTTGTAATTAAGGATTGTTAATTTATAATTAAGGATAAGTAATTGATGATTATTTATTTTAAAACTTAATTAATGATTTAATTTAGTAAGTTAATTACTAAGATCAAATGTTTTAATGATAATGTTTTATCTTAAGATAATTAAGATTTTTAATGAGTTGAAATTAATTAAGTTTAATTAATTTATTTAATTAATTTTTGATAAGGATTAATTAAGGATTAATTAAAATAGTAATAAATAAGTACTTAATAAAGTTTTATTAAGTAATAATTAAGTTTTCTTAATTAATAATTAAGAAATTATTAATCTAAAATTTAAGTTAATTAAGGATTAATTAATTGTCATTAAAGATTAATTAATAAATAATTATGGATTAATTAAATTGATAATTAAAGTTGTTAATTAATAGTTAAGTTTTATTAATTAATAATTAAGAGGTAATTAATTAGTTAATTAAGTTTAATTAATTAATTATAAAAGTAATTAAGGATTAATTACTTTGTATTAAAAGATATTGATTAATAATTAAGGTTTATTAATTAATAATTAAAGAATAATTAATCAAGGATTAATTAATTTGTTTAAAGGGTAATTAAGGATGAGTTACTCAGTTATGATTTATGAAATGAATGTGATTTATTTAAGTTAATTAATTTGTTAATTAATTAAAGATAGTCACTTGGTAATTAAGTATAATTACTTAATAAGATTGGATAAGAGTAATTACTTAGTGTAAGTAATTGATAAATGAATTATTGTATGAAATTGGTGTAATTAATCAAAAAGGATTTATAAAAGAAATTAAAGTAATTAAGAATAGTTAATTACTGTTAATGATTATTTAAGGTTGATTAATGGAAGTAATTAATTAATGCATGATTAATTAATGTAATTAATTAAGGAATAATGTAATTAATTATAGTTAATTAATTAATTAATGTAATTAATTAAGGATATTAATTATTATAATTAATGAGAGTAATTAAAGGTTAATTATTATAAATGATTAAGGATAATTAATTTGTAAAATTAATTAAAGGATAATTACTTTATGTAATTAATGAATAATTAATCAAGAGTGATTAATATTTAATGATTGATTAATTAAATGGATAAGTAATTAATTAATGATTGATTAAGCAAGGTTAGGAATTAATTCTTAAGTAATTAATTTAATTTAAGTGGGTTAAATTAATTATAATAGAGATTAATAAATGATTGCTTATGAATGATGGTTGAGTAGAATGTCTGATTTGGTTGATATCTATTGGATGATATACTATGATATTCTGTGATATGATATTAGATATATCTGTGATAAATGTGTAATATTTATCTATGTTTAAGCTGTGTGAATTCAAGTATTGAATTGAATTGTTTAAACCTTTAAACAACTTGGCCTTAAAAGATACGTTTTGGATTTCGATGAGACCGGGATCGGGTTTCCGTATACCGGATTTCCAGGTCTGGAGACCCGAATACCACATCGATCCAAATTAACGATAGATCGTGAATCTCAAGTGAAGATGAAGATTCAGAGTGCAAGGGTTATTGTCGTTAACTCTGAGGGTGATTCCAAAACGAGTGAAACGAGATAATGCCTTCGGTTTCGTTCGAACCCAGAACGAACTTGTATGGATTGAATGCTTTCAGCACATCGTCAGGTGGACGATGAGCATTCTAAGTGAAGTGTTCTGATTAAAGGTAATCGTGACCTCAAGCCTCATCAACCGGGAATGGCTAAAACAGGGGAGGTGCAGCAAGGCTTCGTGGGTAGCGCCCACTGAGAGTAAGGTCATCCCTGTCTAGATGTCCCTTTCTATTTTCGACTTAGTGGTGCGGTTGATGTACACAACCGTGGGGTGATTTTATTCGGAATTATCCAGTAAGGGATGGTTCCGGCTTTGTGTTGCAGGGGATTGGGCGTGATCCTCGGTACGGTGATCTAGGCCACGTACTGTGACGGGCGGTACCCCAGTAGCCCTGCCATTGTATGGAATCCAAACTCCAATAAGTGCCGTACGTGTTAGTTGTGCCCAACTATGTTGGAACGTGAGATGTAAGCATTCCAGCTATTTCTGTATTTTACTTGAAAATCCTAGACCCTATTATAATATAACTGGATTTCCTATCAAATGTTTTGGTTATCGTAAGGTAAAAACTTTTCCGTGTTTATGTGCGGGAAGTCTTACGAGATACCTTTGTTTTCAAAAGGTTTTGAAGTTAAGCAATTTAAACCGTTTACTCACACCAGACCCATGTCTGACCCAAGTGTTTATTTCTGTTTTATATAAACTCTTGGGTACTCAAATTTTTATGAGTAGCCAAGGGAGTCAGGTTTGCTTTGACGAGTTATCTGGAGGAGCAACGGAGCAGGAGGCTTCAGCGTTCATAGAGATATAGTAGTTCCGCTGTATTGATCTCTGAGTCATTATTATCTGTGTTGTATCTTGTATTGTAAAAACTAGACAGGTGTTTATAACTGTCTAGTATGTGTTGTATATGTTGTGTAACTCTGATAGTTGTTGTATATGAAACTATGTAATAGTTTATGTTATTAATATAATTTATTCATTCCGCTGTTTAGATTCTGATGTTGTTCCTTTCTTTCTTCTCTTCTTTTCTCTTTCTATCCCTTTCTTTCTTATTAGCGATACGTCCTTCTGTGGAGAGAAGGCCGGGTCGTCACATTTGGTATCAGAGCAGTAGGTTGAGCGAATACCTAAGCTCTGGAGTGGTGTCTATCTTGAGAGAGCGTATTTGTAAATTTTATATAACTATATATATATCTATTCTACCTATTTGTTGGATTATCTGTTCGGGTTTTCCAATATGAGTTATAAAGGTAGATAAGGTGGTGGTGTGTGTAACACGACTACCAATGGTTGGAGTTTGGATGTTTGAGATTGGAAGTATCTTTCGAGACTGTAGACCGAATACCGTCTCGAGTGAACTTTGATTTGGTGTTCATTGATCTCTGAAGGAAACCTGTTAAGGTTCGGAGTCCATTATTGAAGTATAAGTTGAATCGCGCTCGTGTGGGCGGATTTTTGAGAGTTTGGATCTGTCGGTTAAGCAGAAGTGTGTGATGGTATCTCAGGTAGTAGTAACTGTGTGATGAGACGCAGTGACTATGGATATTTCAGAAGATGTTTTCTTTTGGAGCAAGTTTAAGGAAGTAGGTCTGTATTCGGTGATGTGGCTGAGTTCAGCATGATGTTTGTGTTCGGTTTGAGGTCCGAGTTTCTCTAGAAGCTTTGGATAAGGAGTCTTTGTCATCCATGTTAGCGGTGCAGCTCGAGTGTTCTGTGTTCCTGCTGGAAGATCTTTTGGCTTAGCAGTTCGTAAAGTGGAGTTCAGAAGCTGCGGAGTAAATTCATTTTTCAAATGGATTGGTCAAGCACTAGACTGTTCTGATGGATTAAGAAAGAACAGTAATCTTTGGATATTGGATGGATAGGATCGCAAAAGTGACTTGCGATAGTTTGAGTATTCACTTGGGAAATCTTTTGCTTGGGTTTGAGGCATCTCTAGTAGATGTAGGAGTTATAGAGTTGCCAGAGATTCTCTGGAAGTGTTGATCTAGTTTGTGTTCGAGTTCATAGACGACATCTAGATCAGAGTTGAGCAGCGAAAGCTTGGTAGTAGTTGTTCTAGAGTGGAAGCAACCAGAAGTTGCAGTGTTTGGATTAGAGGGTTCCTACAGGAAGCTTTTCCAGATTTGAAGGCCGGATTGGTGAGAGCATCTGTTTTGTCTTTTTCGGATAGGAGAAGTATTTGGAATCTACCGATGATTGTGGAGTAGAGTTTGAGTTCTGGATTTCTGTAGATCTAGAGAGGATTCGTTTATTGGATTGTTTTTGGTTCTGTTTGTTTTGAGAAGCGTCAGCGAAGATTAAGCTGATCAGGAAAGGTGAAGGCAGCCTAGAATCATCAGAAGAGTTCTGTGGATTAGAGATGGAGAATTTTGGAATTCGAAGTTGGAGACTTCGTTGTTATTTCTCCAGTAAAAGGGAGCAAATAAGTTTGGGTAAGACTAGGAAGATAGCTCCGAGTATATTGGATCTTTCTGAATTTTTGTGAGGATAAGTGTTTTGGCTTCGGTATTGAATTGCCAGTTTGGATTTAGTAGAGCAAGTAACCCAGTATCTGTATCGGGGAAACTCGGGATAATTTTAGGTAGTTTATCCGGATCTATGTCCGGATAGCTACAGTTGTTTGTTCGGATAAAAATGTTTGTTTAGATAAAATTGTTTGTTTGGATGAATGGTTGTTTGATTGATAGTATATGGCTGTTAAGTATAATTGAATTGTTTTAAAATTGGTTGAAATAAATATAAAAATCTTTGGATTATCTTTTGTTTTAAATTTCGAGGACGAAATTCTTTTAAGGGGGAAGGAATGTGATATCCCGGAATTTCGAGAAGTTTAAAATGTGATAATCTCTTAATTTAAATTATTTAAAATTGATAAAATTGTTATTTTCAATTATAAATAACCAAATAATATAATAATAAGATGTTTTAATTATGGTATAGATTGATTTGTAATAAGAATAATTGTTTAAATTATGTTATTTTATAAATTTGATTTTTAATAAATTTATCATTTCTAAAATTAATAAGTATTGTTTTAATATATTTGGGTATAAGAATATACGAACAAGACTTTTATTTAAAATAAGGCTTTTGTTTTATTTTTGTCTTCCTTAAAGAGATTTTGTATATAAATTTAGAAAGTATTTATTTAATAGTAAATAAATACAAAAGATATTTTTACACTTAAAAATGAGTGAAATACATGTATATGATTTTATTAGGATATAAATGAGTTTTATTTTATTTTCTTTTAAAGGTTTCATTTATTTATAATATAGGAAAGCATTTATAATTAATAAATGTATTTATCTATTTAGGAAATACATATAAAAGCTTTTAAAATCTTTTTAAAATAATATAAAAACAATTAATGACAAGTGTTAATTTTATACACATGTAAAATACATGTGTTAACATAATAAGAATTTTATGTGACAAGTGTCATTTTCTTTTCATTTTCCTTGATTTTTAATAAACCATAAATTTAGTTTATAAAAGCCTACATCTCCATTTTCTTTCCTTTTCTAATCTCATTTTCAAAACAAAGAAAATTTATTCAAACCGAAATAATAATCTTCTCCAAACCAAATCTGAAATCATCTTCAAACCAAAACTGAGATTCATCTCAAACTAAAAATCAAAACAAATTTACAACCTGAAGCCATTCATTTTTCAAACCTGAAACCTTCCTCTGATTAAAATCAATACCCTGTAAATTATTTCCAAAACCGAGAATCTACAAAACTCAAATAATTTCAAAGCTCAAAAATTCAAATACCTGAAACCATTTATTGTCTCAAACCTGAAATTTCCTCAAAACTGAAAATCATTTCAAAAGTTTAAATGCCTGAGCCACTTTCAAAACCAATCTGCAATGCTCTTTCAAAGATCTGTGATCATTGTTCTTCAAAAGACCTGTAACTATTTGATTCTTTCAAGCCTGTAAACATCTATCTTCAAGACCAGTAATTAATGCATGCAAGTAAATCTGGAGTTTCAAGAGCTTTCCTGTTTTTAAAGTTTCAAAAGCAAGTGTTTCAGTTTTTAAAAGCAAGCAGTTCAATTTCAAAGCTTCCAGCTTTTCAAAGCTCTGTTCAACTTTAATCTGTGAGTAAACATTCTTTTTCAAAAGCTGAAATGGATTTAAATTTGTTTCCATCTGATTTCTGAATGAATCATTCTTGCATGTTTATGGATGTACACTGTTTGTATGTATTGAACTGTGAATGATGATATGCCTCTGTTTTCCAGATATTTGTGATAACCAATATACAAAATTCCATATCTTTTTATTTATCCACTGTTAAGACTTGGTTTAAAAATAAAATAGTTTAGTTTTAGCATAATCTAGGTAATAAAAATATAGACAAGTATGTATGAAATGAAATATGCTTGCATTTGGGAAATAACAGTAGAGATCTTTAAAAACTTGTAAAATCAAGTGTTGTATTTTATTGATTCAAATGCATGTCTTGAATCATCTCTGTAAAACAAGATTTTTAAAACAAAATTTACAATATTTAGAATTGTATTGAAGGTATGGTTCGTAGTTGATCAGAGATTGGAATTTTGTTATTTTCTGGTGACTGAAGTATTTTGGGGGATCGGAATTGTGGCTGGAGCTAGATGGTTGATCAGGGTAGTAGACAAAAATGGTAGCACTGGTGATGGTTCACTGTGGTGGCGACAATAGGTAGAACTAGAATTTTAACCTAGTTTGGTACTGTGTCGAAATCGTAATCGAAGCTTCGTCTCTGATGGATCGAGTGGCTCGAGACTGTGGGATTTGGTGGCGTAGATGATCGGCAAGTCGTGGATGAAGTGGTGCAAACTCCGTTGGTCAGAATCGATTAGGCGACGTTTTCTTTTTCTGGAAATGGTTGAATTCCAGTTCAAATAAATGGCTCGATTTTGAATCGAAGCGTATGATGATGTTGTGATGGTTGGAATGGGTTGCTGGAGTGTTAGTGGATATGTGGGAAGGACTGGCGGTGATCGGAAGTTCACCGATGGTGGTGCAAGGTGCACAGGGAAATGGAGATGTCAGTGTTTAGTTTTGGGTTTCATGGGTGTTTTACTCGAAGGGGTCTCGGGGAAGAAGGCTTTTGGTCTCGGAGTTGTTTAGGGTTGTACGCGAGTTTGTGTGATAACTGTTTAAGTTTAACAGTTTAAAATTTTTAAAGCAAACAGATTTAAATTTACTCGGGGAAGAAGAGCTTTGGCACGGGATTATCTTCGGGTTGTTTGCGAGTTGGGGTGAAAACCAGTAAACAGTTTAAATCCTTTAAAAACCAAACAGTTTAAAATGTAAAACTAATCTCTGTTTAAAAGGGAAATAAGAAGAAGAAAGGCTTGGCTTTGTTCAAGTAAAATGAGTCAAACCCAAAGGAAATATTTAAATCAGTTTAAAAATTTAAATTAAGGTAAGTTTTAATTTTTTAATCAAGTTAAACAAATTGTCTTGGAAATTCATTACTTTGTAATAAATGTTTTGATTAAATTAAAGTTGTATGATTTATTTAACTTAAAAATATTAAGTTAAAATATTAAGTCATTTTCAAATTAAATTTGGAAATAAGGTAATTAATAAGGAAATGGTTTGTCTTAAAACTTAATTTAAGTTTGATAATAAATGGAAATAATAAAAAGTGATTTATAATTAAATTAGTTAATGTTTAATGATTTATTAATTAACAATTAAGTTTCCAAGTGATTTATTACTTGTAATTAAGGATTGTTAATTTATAATTAAGGATAAGTAATTGATGATTATTTATTTTAAAACTTAATTAATGATTTAATTTAGTAAGTTAATTACTAAGATCAAATGTTTTAATGATAATGTTTTATCTTAAGATAATTAAGATTTTTAATGAGTTGAAATTAATTAAGTTTAATTAATTTATTTAATTAATTTTTGATAAGGATTAATTAAGGATTAATTAAAATAGTAATAAATAAGTACTTAATAAAGTTTTATTAAGTAATAATTAAGTTTTCTTAATTAATAATTAAGAAATTATTAATCTAAAATTTAAGTTAATTAAGGATTAATTAATTGTCATTAAAGATTAATTAATAAATAATTATGGATTAATTAAATTGATAATTAAAGTTGTTAATTAATAGTTAAGTTTTATTAATTAATAATTAAGAGGTAATTAATTAGTTAATTAAGTTTAATTAATTAATTATAAAAGTAATTAAGGATTAATTACTTTGTATTAAAAGATATTGATTAATAATTAAGGTTTATTAATTAATAATTAAAGAATAATTAATCAAGGATTAATTAATTTGTTTAAAGGGTAATTAAGGATGAGTTACTCAGTTATGATTTATGAAATGAATGTGATTTATTTAAGTTAATTAATTTGTTAATTAATTAAAGATAGTCACTTGGTAATTAAGTATAATTACTTAATAAGATTGGATAAGAGTAATTACTTAGTGTAAGTAATTGATAAATGAATTATTGTATGAAATTGGTGTAATTAATCAAAAAGGATTTATAAAAGAAATTAAAGTAATTAAGAATAGTTAATTACTGTTAATGATTATTTAAGGTTGATTAATGGAAGTAATTAATTAATGCATGATTAATTAATGTAATTAATTAAGGAATAATGTAATTAATTATAGTTAATTAATTAATTAATGTAATTAATTAAGGATATTAATTATTATAATTAATGAGAGTAATTAAAGGTTAATTACTATAAATGATTAAGGATAATTAATTTGTAAAATTAATTAAAGGATAATTACTTTATGTAATTAATGAATAATTAATCAAGAGTGATTAATATTTAATGATTGATTAATTAAATGGATAAGTAATTAATTAATGATTGATTAAGCAAGGTTAGGAATTAATTCTTAAGTAATTAATTTAATTTAAGTGGGTTAAATTAATTATAATAGAGATTAATAAATGATTGCTTATGAATGATGGTTGAGTAGAATGTCTGATTTGGTTGATATCTATTGGATGATATACTATGATATTCTGTGATATGATATTAGATATATCTGTGATAAATGTGTAATATTTATCTATGTTTAAGCTGTGTGAATTCAAGTATTGAATTGAATTGTTTAAACCTTTAAACAACTTGGCCTTAAAAGATACGTTTTGGATTTCGATGAGACCAGGATCGGGTTTCCGTATACCGGATTTCCAGGTCTGGAGACCCGAATACCACATCGATCCAAATTAACGATAGATCGTGAATCTCAAGTGAAGATGAAGATTCAGAGTGCAAGGGTTATTGTCGTTAACTCTGAGGGTGATTCCAAAACGAGTGAAACGAGATAATGCCTTCGGTTTCGTTCGAACCCGGAACGAACTTGTATGGATTGAATGCTTTCAGCACATCGTCAGGTGGACGATGAGCATTCTAAGTGAAGTGTTCTGATTAAAGGTAATCGTGACCTCAAGCCTCATCAACCGGGAATGGCTAAAACAGGGGAGGTGCAGCAAGGCTTCGTGGGTAGCGCCCACTGAGAGTAAGGTCATCCCTGTCTAGATGTCCCTTTCTATTTTCGACTTAGTGGTGCGGTTGATGTACACAACCGTGGGGTGATTTTATTCGGAATTATCCAGTAAGGGATGGTTCCGGCTTTGTGTTGCAGGGGATTGGGCGTGATCCTCGGTACGGTGATCTAGGCCACGTACTGTGACGGGCGGTACCCCAGTAGCCCTGCCATTGTATGGAATCCAAACTCCAATAAGTGCCGTACGTGTTAGTTGTGCCCAACTATGTTGGAACGTGAGATGTAAGCATTCCAGCTATTTCTGTATTTTACTTGAAAATCCTAGACCCTATTATAATATAACTGGATTTCCTATCAAATGTTTTGGTTATCGTAAGGTAAAAACTTTTCCGTGTTTATGTGCGGGAAGTCTTACGAGATACCTTTGTTTTCAAAAGGTTTTGAAGTTAAGCAATTTAAACCGTTTACTCACACCAGACCCATGTCTGACCCAAGTGTTTATTTCTGTTTTATATAAACTCTTGGGTACTCAAATTTTTATGAGTAGCCAAGGGAGTCAGGTTTGCTTTGACGAGTTATCTGGAGGAGCAACGGAGCAGGAGGCTTCAGCGTTCATAGAGATATAGTAGTTCCGCTGTATTGATCTCTGAGTCATTATTATCTGTGTTGTATCTTGTATTGTAAAAACTAGACAGGTGTTTATAACTGTCTAGTATGTGTTGTATATGTTGTGTAACTCTGATAGTTGTTGTATATGAAACTATGTAATAGTTTATGTTATTAATATAATTTATTCATTCCGCTGTTTAGATTCTGATGTTGTTCCTTTCTTTCTTCTCTTCTTTTCTCTTTCTATCCCTTTCTTTCTTATTAGCGATACGTCCTTCTGTGGAGAGAAGGCCGGGTCGTCACAGTACATCCATGGGATAATTATTCATTGCTTTCTTTATGATTACAAATATAGATTTCTGAAATAAAAAATAGGTAGTTCTAACACTATTCATACACCCTTTAAGATTATCATTTATGTTTATTGTTTTCTCTCTCCTTTATGCTTCGATACTTGGTTTATTATTTATAGAAAGTGGAAAGCACGTGGATCGATGACATCATTCTCTGAATGTTGCATCTACCATCTAATTTTACCATGTGTCCTTCATCAAATCATCATTGGGATGCATGTCATGTGTTATTGAAGTCAAAGGTGGGATAATACAATTTGAAGAAGGATTATATTTCGGTGATGGCTGGATAATTAAATTTTAAATTAATGTCATTGGGATTAGCATGACCCCTAAATGACACTTATTCTAATGCTTGTTTTGTGCAGTTGCATGGTTGGGCATTTGAGTGGTTATTATCTGCGTACTCACAAATCACTCCTAATTAAGGATTGGGCAGTATGTCATTCGATACTCCCTGTCTATTACTTTAGCAACAACGTAGTTCCTATTTATGTAGATTAGGGAAGTACCGTTTTCATATTATGCTTATTTCTCTTATGAGTGTCGAAAAGCTTTGTATTTCACCTTCTGGGATATGGTTTGGTCAGTAGTTTACTACGTTGTCTTTCTTTGACAATGGACAATGATTATCTCTGTTACTTGCCCTGGTGGTAGACTAGGTATTTCGCCCATTTTTCAAATGTTCCCTTGGACAGTCCGGATTTAGTACGCTTTATTTGTGTCATGTATCCATTTTTCACTTCTTTTCCGAGTAAATTATTCATATTTTAGGCCACTACTTGATATGATTAAAATTATATGGCTGTAATTAATTTACCATTTTAGACTTTGCGGTCCGGATTAATTTTCATTAACTATACTAGTATAAAATGCACGTACTTGCATCTAATATATAGAGATATACTTTTTATTTAATAAAAAAATGAAAGGGTGGAAATGTGTCATAAGTGCTAAGGTCTTGGTAGTTATAGCATTTTTATTTCAAGTGTTTTGTTAGTGGTATCGATGTCAAATTGGTTGTAAAATTCCGTTGATGGATAGTCGGGAAGAGGACGGTGGTGAGCATTGCAAATTGATGGTGAGATTTCATTGATGGATGTGGGTATTTTTGAAATTTCAAAAAGACACCATGGAAATCATATTCATTGAATTCTCTTTATTAATAGTAGAGATAAGCTCTTCTCTTTTAATTTTCCTTTTTTTACTCTTTCACATTTCAAACATTTTCTTCTTGAAAATTCCTACTACTTGCTCTCGCCATCTTTAAGATTTCTCGATTCTTCTTAATTAATCGATAAGTCAATCTTCCATCTTGCATTTTTGTTTTTCAAAATTTCACTGTGTTTTCCTTTTTACACCAAATGTTCTTGTACGAATTCCCTCAAGTCCTCTTTCTATTTTCCGTTTCCCTTTTTGTACCTTACGGGAATTTGTAAAATATTTTTATTGTAAATCATGAATGTTAAGGAATACAGTAGTTATTAAGAAGACAATTTTCGTAACGACCCGTAAATTTTAGTGATTTCATTTATTTAATTAATTGAATTTTATGAAATTTTAAACAATAAAATTTGAAAATAAAATTTTAATATTTGGAATACGTCTATTTAAACATAGAAAACGGTAAATTTACATCAGATAATATGGAAGTTCATTTTATTATGTAATTTTATTTCATTTTAAATCAGTTAATAATTGATGATAATAAAATATTTTCCAAACTTGAATATTTTTATACAATAAATTTGTAAATCATCTTCTAAGTAAGATGTCATAATTCGTTCTTCAAATTTGGACCTCTCTAGCCCCGTTTACCTTATTTTTGGCAAATTAGCATCATTTTCGGTACCAGTATCGACTTTTGATCGGACGATCATACTGTTGATATCTGTATGCCAGTTTGTTCGTCTCGTCATGCTGATCTCCGCAGTATATCCATTTGTGAATTTCGGAGCCTAGTACGCGGTGAAATCCATGAAAACGGTTAACTGTTTCGGTACCATTTTTACACTTTTGATAGTTGTGTCCTTTCAAATTTCAAACAGCTGAAATTAACAGCCACTAGAAATTATTACTTCCTGAATTCAACAGATGTCTTTTGCTTTTCCCACGGTTTAATTTATATCATGTGGTCAACCTTCATTTCCTTGTTTCTTTCCCTGCAATGCTATCTGTTCCACTTCGATTGAATATAATATATAACTTTTATAAATTTCGAAACCTGCTCATCCACCTGTTCTCTTCTCCCCTCTCTCTACTTTTGTTTTTTCCTTCTTTAATCCAGAGTTTAACACGTCTAACATTTTACTACAAATTATATATATTATACATAAGGTTATTAAGATTATAGATTAGAGAATATTGTCTTTTCTCATCACCTGAGGCTGCTCGAACCCTCCAAGCCTTGCTTGTGCTCGCCCTCCACGTGTGCCGACCTCGCCCCTTTGTTTCCAAAACCTGACAAACATCTAAAGCCACCAATCCCCTTGCTACCAGACAACGAACCAGACCCAACCACTAATAGCCTTGGCCTCGCCGTCCATCCCCGAGCTCACCCACCCTAGCACGGCAGCTGCCACCTCCCCTTCCACCTTTAGCCTCAGCAACTTCCTTTCCACCGAGCATCTTTAGCTCCGATCCACATCCAGGCCTCTGTCCTTTTCCGTGAACCCCTCCTCGCCTCCACTATGTAGATCGCCAACACCCTGGTCTTCCGTCACTCATCCTGTAACAGAGCAGTAGTTTTCCAAAATTTTATAAAGATATATATTTACGGGTTACTTTATACTAATATAATATAAAAAAAGTATTACATATATGCAAGTTTTAAGTTATAGGTTACATACATATTTATTTTATACTTTTCCTTTTGACCAGTTTTCCTGAGCCTGCGCATATTTGGTTATGTGTATAAATGAATTTTTGAAAGGGTGTATATATTTGTTTTATGATTACTGATTTTTTTATGTGTATATAAGTGGTTACAATATGTAGTGATACTTGTTATAATCAGGTCTGTTGGGTTTATATACCTGTTTATATGAGAAATGAAATCTCTTGGGTTATATATGAATTTATACAAGTTATGTGAACCTGTTCGTTTACTAAGTATTTTACTATTGTATATATATAATAATGTATAAGTTATATATTTTATGTATTTGAATATCATTGCCTACCATCTTCTTAGATGAAAGTTGACGTATTGATGTATATTGCATAAGTTCTATCTGTTATATGTAAGTATATAAATTTTAACTTCTGTTCATAAAAAAAAGTTTATATAAGTTGTATACGAAATGTTATATATAAAAGCTAGACAGGTTTGAATATAATCTATTATTATGTATGTAAGTTTATATAAGTGATATAGAACATGTTGTTTGTATACAAGTTTATAAATGGTCTGTTGAGTATAATAAAGGTTATGTTGATTTTTATAATAGATGTTGATAATATATATGACATGTCATATACGAGTTTGGGGTTTTATTAAATATATAGAGTTTTTATTTGTAGGTATTTAGATTTAGTATTTATTTGAAAATGTATAAAAATATATTATTTTAAATATAAGTTCCAAATTTAATATTGGTTTAAGGAAATAATATAATAAAATAATATATATTTCATTTCAGTCTATGTCAAGCAGATTCTGATTTATTTTAGCAATTCCTTATCTATCAGCTTGTTCGTCGAATTCGTGCCAATCTTGCCTTGCTTTGGAAATCGTCATTTGGATTGGTCAATTTCGCAATTCAAAATCATAGCTTGTTGTGTTGTCTATCATCTCTCTAGCCTCGAAAGGTGAGAAATCACTCACGATTAACGTTCTTTTATTTATTAAATTTGATTTCAATTGAAACGACAATTGAAATATGCTGCTACGAGTTATTTACATTGCTATATATATGCCATCGTCTGTATCTGTTCACCTGTGACATCTGACACCATTATCTGTAATTTATATAGATATATGCCATCATCTATATTTGTTCACCTGTGACATCTGACACCATTATTTGTAATTTATATTTCTATATATATGCCATTATCTGTATCTATTCACCTGTGACATCTGACATTTGACACCATTATCTGTAATTTATATTTCTATATATATGTCATTATCTGTATCTGTTCACCTGTGACATCTGACACCATTATCTGTTATTTATCACTGTTGATATATGCCTGTTACTGTTGTTATATTTTTATCATATCTGTTATCACTCTGCAAGTTCCTTGTTAATATAGAATTCACTATGGGTTGAAATGATACATACCCGAACGATCTGTAGAGTAGGAGAAAATCGTTATGGGTTGAAATGATAAACCCAAGCGATTTTCATTGAATTAAATTTGGGATTACGGGTTGAAAAGATATATACCCGTATATATATAAATTACGAATTGAAATGATTATTATCCGTATCATTTGACCATAGGGTAGAAAATTTTATACAGACACCGTTGGTCTATATATATAAATATTTTGGAAACTGATTCCTATGGTTTCGAAAAGAAATATATGGTTTTAATAAAATATTGATTTTAAAGATTTATTAAAGTTGATTTAATAAAGTTGATTTGAATCAATATAAATATGTTTAAGTATTTATGTAAATTTATATTTTCAAATATAGAGTTTATAATGATTCAGGTTGGAAAGATAAATTGAAACTGATTTGAAATTATATTTATTTAAGAATTTTACTTAAATAAGGTTGATTTGAAATTTATTAAATTTGAAAATTGAAAGATATGTGTTATAACTTGAATTTGATTAAAAGTGACTTAAATGAATATTTCAAACTTATATAAATTTAAATGGGATATTTTGTTTATTAAATTTTTTAAATTGAAGTCGTATTTAGATGTATTGAAATGATTAAAGAATTATCTTAGAAATAAAATGTAATGAAATTAAATTGAGATATAAATGGAATTATTAAATTTAGTTTTGAAATGTGAATATTTAAAGCTTTGAAATACATTGAAATTGAAATGGCTTATTTTGTGGTTCAAATATGTATTTGAATTTGATAATTTGAAATGGTTTATTGAGAAGCTGAATCGAGTTGAAATTGATGATTTGAGATTTAATTAAATTTGAATTTTGAAAGTCGAGTTAATTTGAATCGATTTGTGAACGTGTGGAAGCTATTTTATTTTATAAAAGTATTTTTAAACTATATCTACAACTATTTATATTTTACTTTATAAATTATTTTAATATAAATCATTTTCAATATAAATTATTTTATTATAAACTATTTTAACTTATAACTATTGTATATAAACTATTTTATTGTATAAACTATTTTTCTATATATACAAATTTTAATATCTAAACTGTTTAAGAGGAAAGTGTTAGGATTCCAAAATGTTATGATTTCAAGCTATGATTTCAAAGTGTTATGAATTTCAAGGTTTTGATTTCCAAAGTGTTTTGATTTTAAAAGACTTATGATTTCGAAAGCGATATATCTTTGGAAAGTGATATGATTTTTTGGAAACAGATTTATTTGAAGTGAAAATGATATCGTATGGATATGGTTTTGAAAAGGCAACGATATTTTGATTTTGAAATATAAACTATTTTGAAAGTTTATTAAATGACCAATCGATGTAATAATTACGTAGTTATTAAAGAGACCGGGATTGGATATGGACATACTCTCTGTCGATACTGAAAACCACTTTAATAACTATTATACACGAAGTGTTGATCCAGAATGAAGTGGATGGTTTGGTGTACGCGTTGACTGAAGAAAGAGAACGATTTTGGATGACCCCTGACATGACTAAAACAGACGCGCCAGGCCATTGAGGTTCGCCACCTCTAGCGGACACACTTCTTCGATACCATATCTATTACCTATGTGATTCGATTTGGGTGCACCCTTGATTGGGAGTGTTGTTTCGCGGTGTTGAGGTAGTAGCTGCTATGCTCAACATCAGTCCGGATCACGCAACTACTAGTATCCTAGTTGGTATCGCCTCATGTACCTTATCATACTGATTATCCTATTTGCGACCACTACGATTTGTTTTGTGTTATACCTATGGGGTACCCTTTGATAACCACTAGTTTATGGTGGGGCTTACGGTGCTGTATAGACTATGACATGGTAAAAATGTGTTAAGGGTGGAATGGGCCATGACTTAACACTATTTTGATATCGTACTTTACTGATTAGACATTATCTACTTAGCGTATTCTACTGTATATATAGATAGTTTAATGGATCCTTAGAGGATGGTTATCCCAAACATCCTTTGAGTTACTTGTATTTCAGTCGTTATTTCACTTGAGTTGGATTTATTGATATAAGAATGTTAATCCTGACTCGAGTATTTTGTGTTTTCTTTACGCTCGGGTCAGACTGAGTGTACCAGTATTCGAGACTCACCTTTGGAGTTGGAGCTTCGCTTGGAGATCCAGCTATCTATCCAGCTTTCAGATATTCAGTTGATTCCAGTGATGTATTCTGATATTGTATTTGACTATTATATTCGAGACTTCTGGTGTATCTTGTTTAACTCTGTTATATATATAGTAGCTTCATGAACTACTATTCTTTTGTTTCCGCTGCATTATTGTTATATTACTCTGTGGCTGTGATTATTTTATTTACTATATATGCTGAGTTTTGCCAATTTAAATTAACAATCTATTGTTTTGAATTATTCAAGTCCGACATGTGTGGATTTATTGTCGATTTGAATGGTCCAAAATAGTGGGTCGTTACAACTTTAGTAATAACGATGGCCTTTAGGAGGCTTTTCATGTTTTATTTCCTTTTTCATTATTGTTTGATCGCCTTTGTTAGGTAGGCATTTCTTCTTAAAGTGTCAAACAAAATACTTCCAATAACTCTTCCAAGATCAAGTACAAGGATCTTCCTTTGGTCATTTCTTCACTTAGACATGTTACCAAGGTTTTGTCGAAATATTCCTTTGTTGATAATACCCACAGTGTCCATTGATTTTTGAATCGCATTCATGTTCCACTACTTAACCATACCACTTTAACTTTTCAACACACCTGTTGTGGGTTGTACCTTACTTTTAGTCCCATTTCCTGGTAGTGGATCGAGGAGCCTATTATTCCCTTATTCAACTTGCTCCTTTGACCTATAATAGGTCAATATGCACTCACATCTTGTATGTTAAGAATCTAGGTTCTCCTCTT
Organism: Allium fistulosum; assembly: GCA_030737815.1. NCBI lineage: Eukaryota > Viridiplantae > Streptophyta > Magnoliopsida > Asparagales > Amaryllidaceae > Allium > Allium fistulosum. The sequence goes on along the minus strand of CM060908.1, from coordinate 402,963,200 downwards.
TATTTTAAAGATATTCATATTCTTTTATGGTTTAACATATGTAAGGGTAATGATCTCATTTATCATCTTCAAACTAGATATTCCTTCCTTGTTGCTTTGTCTCGTAAATTCCATTTATGGGTTGAGTAGTGTTCCTTATTTTCAATAATGATGGTTTCGTATTTCCTTCCACAAATCTGGTATGTTCACTGCCCAGATTTTTTTTAGTTATTTAATGTCCGTGGTTCGATTTGAATGGTGTGCCTTAATTTGTTTCCTTCAACTCCTTCTCCTGATTTGAGTTCAATCGAAAAAGGTTCATTTATAGCAAATAGGGAAACATCATGAAATTGAGCCCAAATTCCCATAATCTCTCAAGTCTTTTTACTAAAGATATTTTTCTCTATCCTTCCCATGTTTTTTCAAAATTAGTTATCGTCTTTAAGGCAGAAGATGACAATATTGTCATATGGGACTTACATAGCTATGTCCTTGCATGTAAGTAAGGTACTTGAGCACCTTTCCATGTCAAAATTTTATTTGCGTTACTTCATGAATCTTTTTCCCTAGTATTTTCTTCCTTAATACTTGCATATCTTAATATGTAATTTATAGCTTAACTTTTACTAATCATATTTTTTTATAGGACAAACAACCTCCTATATCTTTGAGATGGATCTTCCCTTCGCTTTTGATCAAAATAGTAAGAAAGAAAATACTATCCCAGACTCTTAGGCTACTCTTGCCAAGAAGAGGAAAAAGTGGATGCATATTAGCATTACCTTTTCTTTTGGAAAGCCAAGAAAGAACTGTTGTGCTCCCGGTGTGAATCTACCCCCGATGGAACCAATTTCCTTTCGTGTCATCCCTACTCCTACGCCAACAAGATTAGTTATTATTCCAGCGAACATTGATGGCATAGATCTGATTGAGTAGCTTATATTTCTTATAGTTTCTGATCTCTAGTCTTTAACCACTGAACATCCTAGTGGTTTCCCTCTTTTCATATCGATGACGATGGTCCTTTTGAAAGCAACATTGTTTACCATTCTCTAGTGAGTACTCTCATTATAAGAGATGCATTGATGTAGAGAGGTAGAGTCATTACACTTTCTTCTCAACAACTTCGACCGCAATTAATATCCTACTCATAATTTGGAGTTGGCAGTAGTAACCTTTACATTGAAGGTATGGAGGTACTATCTTTTGGGAGATCGATTCAGACTATTTGTAGGTCATAAGTCCTTAAGGTGTTTATTCCCTCAAAAAGAGTTGAATATGAGACAACAAAGATGGTTGGAGTTTTTGGTAGCGTTTGATTTTGAGATTGAGTATACGTCGGGAAAATGAAATAAAGTTGTTGATGCACTTAGTAGAAAACATCAGAATGTGGTATTGGCGATGTTAGATGAATGGAACGATTTAGAGGCATTGGCTTCCTGTAGAGTTAGAATGAGGTCATTTGCCAGTTCCAGTTAGAGTATCGTGGAGATCTCTTATTTAGAAGTTCGACCGCTATTGATTGAAAAATTGTTATAAGGCAAAATGATGATCCATTACTAGCCGAACAGATTAAGAGACTAAAAGTGGGAAATGAGGTTGATGAGTTGAAAGACTTTGCACTTGATTAAAGAGGATGGTTAAGAAAGAAGGGATGATTGTGTGTTCTGTATGTGGATAACCTTAGGAAGAAAGCCCTTAAAGAATGTCATCGATCAAAGTATATTATTCATCCTGGAGGTATAAAGATGTAATTAGATAAGAAGAGAAGTTTCTTCTGGGAAAGTATGAAGATAGATGTAGACTTATGGATAAAGCAATGTATGAATTACCAACAAGTGAAAGCTGAGCATCAAAAGCCAAGTGGATTACTTCAAACCTTTAGATGTGCCACTGTAGAAACGAGATTCTATAATTATGGATTTTATCGATGAGTTGCCAAGTTCGAATAGGGAAAATGAAAACATCTGAACAGTGGTTGATAGACAAACCAAGAGTGCACAATTTATCCTTGCTAAGTCGATAAGGACGGCACCTAGTTTGGTGAAATTATTCGTAAAGAACATTATAAGGCTTTATAGAATATCAAGTACCATTATAAGTGATAGAGATCCCTTGTTCACTACTGAGTTTAGCAAATCTTATAAGATATATAGGGTACAAAGCTGAAGATGAGTATCGTTTACCATCCACGGACCGATGGGCAAACAGAAAGGGTTAATAAGGTACTTGAAGACTTGTTGAGAGCTTTTGTGTTGGACTTTGGAGGGTCATGGAAGACTATTTGCAATTATTTGAGTTTTTCTATAATTATAATTTTCATGCTGGTATAAGAATGACACTTTTCGAAGTACTTTACGGAAGGCCATGAAAACCATCAACATGTTGGTTGAAGTCAGGTGATAAACCATGGTTCGGATTTGGTAAGAGAAGCAAATAAAAAGATTGAGTTAATCCAAGCAAGGATGAAGGAAGCCCAATCAAGGAAGAAAAGTTATGCAATAGACTTAGGGGTATGCCCCAAGGGCAATTACATAATTTATTATATATATCTGACTTGATAATCAATATTGTTCATAATATAAGTGTTTCATTTCTATAATGTATTTTGTAATATAATGGGATAATTAATTAAGTTAAAATATATTAAATAGAAAATCCTTAAATGATATGTTATGTGATAGTAATTAAAATGTGTTGTAATCATGAGAAATTTACCACATTAAAATAATATATTATTTTAAATATTCCTAGTCAAGTTGTTTTGAGAAAGGATATCGATTCATCCGTTGAGACTAGAGTACGTAACACTCTCCAGATGTTGGAAAGTGTATTACTTATAACTACTGGAGAGTGGAGTACGTAACGCTCTCTAAATGTTGGAAAGCATATTACTTATAACTACTGGAGACTAGAGTACATAACGCTCTTCAAATGTTGGAAAGTGTATTACTTATAACTACTAGAGAACCAAGAGGTTATGTGTTGATAGTTACTAGATAGCCAAGGAATGACTCACTCGAGAGTTTCTTGTTGGCTAATTATAACTAAGGTGAAACAAGAGATCTTGAAGTGGCGATGTTACACAATTTTCTTGAATTGAGAATAACATGGAACTTCAATATGAATACTCCACTTTGATTATAGTTAAATCATGGCATGGCGATCCATCGAGCGATTGTAATTGGGTCTTAGTTGAAGCATTGAAAGTGAAGTACTATTCAATAGATAGTTCGTGTTCTCGATTATGAGAAGTTAGTATCACGGTCAACTATAGTCAACTCAAAGTTAAAGCCTCTGGTCAGAGAAGTGCGATTAATAATAAATATTATTATTGAACCAAGGATTTTGTGTTTGGACTAAATAAGTTGAATATGGATGATATTGGAATTTTGACCAAAACCAAATTTCATAAGTTCTAAAATGATACAGTTTTGATAGATAATTAATGTTAATCGTTTCGGTTACCACTTGAAATAGTAAAATTGGATTTTACCAAAAAGATGTGTGAGTGATAAATTTGGTCAAACTATCACACCACTAGCTAAGGTGAAGTGTTAATATTAATACTCAAATTTTTTGATATTAATCGCTGACCTAATTTACACCTTTGAGTCGCACAATTGTAATGACAAATTCTATAAAAAAACCACACAATTTAAATAATTTATAAAATGTTGTAAATTTATTAAATTTATTAATATTTGAGAAATATTAATTGTTATTTGATTTATTTAATGTTTGGAAGTTGTTTGGAATTATTTGAACGTATATATAAAAGTTACATTGGCGTGTATCGATATATGATATTGGTGTATTTTTAAATGGGTTTAAATGAAGATAATCGCATGAAGGGATTTATTGAAATTTTGTGTCATTTAACTGAAAGTATTTGTAGCCAAACCATGTGAAGAAAGAGGAATAGAGGGAGAGAGAGAAAAAAATAATTAAGGTAATTAATTATGGAAGTTTTAATTAGAAGAATGCAAACAGTTTCATTCTTCCATTAAAAACAAATGCACTAATTCATTTCTTGTAGGCATTCACTTTTCCATTTACTTTTTTCTTTTCTCTCCTCCCAACCTTCCATGGCTGAAATGAAATGAACATTTCCAAAATTCTATCAACTCTAAATCAAATGCAAACATCAAATAAAAAACATGCGGTCAAGTCCTGTTCGGTTGCTCATGCGGTAAAGTCCTGTTCGGTTGCTCAGGCGGTCAAGTCCTGTTTGGTTGCTCATGCGGTAAATTCATGTTCGGTTGCTCAGGCGGTCAAATCCTGTTCGGTTGCTCAGGCGGTGTAAACCTATTCTTTTGGGTTAAGTGAGGGCTGCTAGTTTAAATTCTAGAAGGAGTCTGGGACTGGACGTAGAACTAGAGTTCGAACTAGTATAAAAATTTCTGGTGTCATTTACTTTATTTTTATTTTTATTTTTATTTTACAGTTACTTTCCGCACTAGTTATCTATTATATATTCCATATTACACGATCCTACAACATAGACACTTTCATTTGGTATCAGAGCAAGGTCATCTTATAACCGTAACATAGTTATCTGATTTTTTTGAATATGGAAAACAACACTAGCACCGTAACTAACACTAGCTTTCTTGAAGGTCAATTTACTGCACGACCACCTTTATTTAATGGAATGAACTATAACTATTGGGCTACTAGGATGAGAATTTATATACAAGCTAATAGTTATAAAACCTGGAATATTACTCAAACTGAATATATCATACCTACTATAGAATATTCACAATGTTCTAACACACAAAAATTGGATGCTACTGCAAATGCTAAAGCCATGAATATGTTATATTGTGCATTAGACAAGAATGAGTTTAATAGAGTAAGCATGTGTAAAATGGCTTATGAAATTTGGTGTACACTTAAAGTTACACATGAAGGTACTAACAAAGTAAAGCAGAGTAAAATTTCTATGCTCAAAAATCAGTTCCAGAATTTCAAAATGAAGTAATATGAAACAATAAATAAAATGTACTCTAGATTCTAAGATATATATCATTCTCTTTTAGCTTTAGGAGAAACATATACAAACTTTTATATTATTTCAAAAATACTCAACTCTCTAACGAATGAGTGGGAACGAAAGGTCTTAGTGATCGAAGAAACTAACGACATCTCAACCATTAAACCAGAGGAGTTGATAGGAAATCTAATGTCTTATGAAGTTAATCTCCAGGAAAAATGAGTACAGGCTCAAGATAAGAAGGATATAGCATTCCAAGCAGAAAAGGATGAATCAGATTCAGATGAGGAAGATATGGCGCTCATTTCAAAAAAATTTAAAAAGTTTTTAAAATTCAAAAAGGGCAACAAATTTAGAAACAACAAGAATAGCTCCAGCAACAATAACAACAACAACAACAACAACAAACCATCATCTTCTATTCTAGAATGTTATGAATGTCACAGAAAAGGCCACATTAAAAAAGCCTATCATGATCGAAAGAAAGACAAATATAAGCACAAGAAAGACAGATTTAAAAAGAAAGCTTTCTCTATCACTTGGGATGATTCAGAATCATCTTCATCATCAGATAGTGACTCAGACAGTGATACGGAACAAGCCAATGTATGTTTTATGGCCACAAATGACGAGGTGAGTGATCTAACTTTTGATGGTTTATTAGAAATAAACTCTGAATTACTTGACAAACTAAGAGACATCAAAAGAAAGTATAAAGAAACTCTTGAAAAATTAAATAGGACTGAAATTGAGGTAGATATGTTAAGAGATGGGAAACAAATTTTAGAAGAAGAACTTGAAATTACTCAAGAATCTTATTCTAATACGACATCTCAACTTTCTATGTTAAGTCAAGAAATAGAAACTCAGAAAGAAAAGAATGACGCTCTTTTGGTTGAAAATCATGATCTTAAAGCTAATATTAAAACATTGGAATTATATAATTCTAGTCTTAAAACTAAATTAGATGATATTACTAAAAATGCCTCTAATTTTAACAAAGGTAGAGAAAATCTTTCTAAAATTATAGAAAATTCTCATACTGTTTTAAATAAAAGAGGACTAGGATATAAGCAAGTTTCCAAAGTTATTCCAAAGAAAAAGAATTCCTTATGTAGCAATTTTAAAAGGAATAATAATAAAATTGAAAAACCTAGTTCAAAAGTTACAAATTATTCTAAATCAATTAAGATTTTGGTTCCTAAAACAAATAATTCTTTAATTAGAGATAAATATATAAAATCTTTTATAAAAACTGTTCATAAAAATAAAGATTTTATTTTTAAAAGGAATTCTGAACCCTCTTGGGTTTGGCTTCCTAAGGTCTAACTCTTAGGACCCAAATAAAATGGTGGGCACCAATGTTAATTCTATTTTGCAGGTACCACCTAAAAAGAGAGGAAAATGGATATTGACAATGGTTGCTCAAAACACATGACAGGAAACAAAGAGATGCTAACGAACATTACCTACTCAGATGGAGGATCACTTTTGGAGACAATTCTAAAGGATATATCATCGGCAAAGGCGATGTGAGCAATAATGGTACTTCATTCTTAATCATGTCTTCTCATGAATCTTATGAGTACCCCTCCATCGACTTTTCTTCACCAAGTTCCGGCTTGGTAAATCCACCCACACCAACACCAATCTACGAACCCGTGCCAATTGTGCCTCCCAGCAATCACACTAGATATACACCCGACTCAAAATGAGTTCCTAGAAATCTAAGCTTTGGCTCTCCATCGATAGCTCGTCAGATCAATGATATTCATCACTATCAACAAGAGTCGTTAAGCATTTAACGGAAATGTACTGCGAGCAGAAAAATCACAGTAGGAGACTCAGCTTACTGGAGAAATTTGCACTCAAATTCTTTGGATCGCCTCCATCAAACAAATATGTTCATCAACCATCTTCCCAGAGGCCTTCATACTCACCTAATTCATGGGATCGTTCGACCATTCAACTGGCGCGAGAAATAATCAAAATCGAACCGAAAGAGTGCTCGACTCCGAAGTCTACTGAGTCATCTAAATAAATATTCTATATATTTTCTATTGTTTTTTATGCTATTCCCTAAGTTTAGTTTATGTATGTTCCTTTCATTATTCAATAAAATTCATTTCTGCAATTTTTCAACAAAAACAGTCGACTGAATAAGGCAGACAGTCGACAGAATGTAATTTTTAACTATATTTTTTTACTGTAACTCAGTCGACTGACCCAGAAATTCAGTGGACTGAATACTCCAAAAATACACTATAAACTTTTGAAAATGATTCAATCGACTGAACCCACTTATTTTTTTTTAAATCCCAGTCAGTCGACTGCATATGCAACTAAAGTCGACTGAAACTGGTAAAACCGGGTAACTTTTGGCCAAAAGACATTTCAAATGTCAATATAAACTTATAATTTTTCACATCTATTCATTTCTACTTCTATTTGCTCCTTATCTCTGCGTCTATACTCTCAAAATCACCCGAATTTCCACATCAATTTGCTCTTTTTATTTCAAAAAACCCTAAAACCCTACCATAGCGCCAAAGAGATCAAGGGCTTCTTCATCTACCACTGGTCCTTCGGAATCTTAGATACGTAGTTGGCTATATAATGGAAGAGCTGCCCAAAGTTTTGACAAGATGAAGAATTCGAGAATATTTGATGGTTCATTTGTTAAATTTCCTGATTTTTCATATTATGCCATCCAAGATCTCGCGAGAAGGAGTGGATTGGAGTCTCTAATAGATTACACTGCAAATAGCATCAAAATAAATCATCTCCTCATCAAACTATTCAACGTCAATCTCAAGTTAGACCACCATAATATTCAGAATACAGATGATTGTATTTGGACCCTTGTCTGTGGTGTAAAGATCTTCCTGCCCCTAGCTCGACTTGGAAGAATTCTCCAATGGACTTTGGAGGGTCATGGAAGACTATTTGCACTTATTTGAGTTTTACTATAATTATAATTTTCATGCCGGTATAAGAATAACACTTTCCAAAGCACTTTACAGAAGGCCATGAAAACCATCAACATGTTGGTTGAAGACAGGTGATATACCATGGTTCTGATTTGGTAAGAGAAGCAAATAAAAAGATAGAGTTAATCCAAGCAAGGATGAAGGATGCCCAATCAAGGAATAAAAGTTATGCGATAGACTTAGGGGTATGCCCTAAGGGAAATTACATAATTTATTACATGTATCTGACTTGATAACCAATCTTGTTCATAATATAAGTGTTTCATTTCTATAATGTATTTTGTAATATAATGGGATAATTAATTAAGTTAAAATATATTAAATAGAAAATCCTTAAATGATATGTTATGTGATAGTAATTAAAACATGTTGTAATCATGAGAAATTTACCACATTAAAATATTATATTATTTTAAATATTCCTAGTCAAGATGTTTTGAGAAAGGATATCGATTCATCCGTTGAGACTAGAGTACGTAACGCTCTCCAAATGTTGGAAAGTGTATTACTTATAACTACTAGAGGCTAGAGTACGTAACGCTCTTCAAATGTTGGAAAGTGTATTACTTATAACTACTGGAGAACCAAGAGGTTATGTGTTGATAGTTATTAGATAACCATGGAATGACTCACTCGAGAGTTTCTTGTCGGCTAATTATAACTAAGCTGAAACAAGAGATCTTGAAGTGGCGATGTTACACAATTTTCTTGACTTGAGAATACCATGGAACTTCAATATGAATACTCCACTTTGATTATAGTTAAATCATGGCATGGCGATCCATCGATCGACAATAATTAGGTCTTAGTTGAAGCACTAGAATTGAAGTACTATTCAATAGATAGTTCGTGTCTATGGTTATGAGAAGTTAGTATCACGGTCAACTATAGTCAACTCAAAATTAAAGCCTCTGGCCAGAGAAGTACGATTAATAATAAATATTATTATTGAACCAAGGATTTTGTGTTTGGACTAAATAAGTTGAAATGGATGATATTGGAATTTTGACCAAAACCAAATTTCATAAGTTCTAAAATGATACAGTTTTGATAAAGAGAATTAATGTAAATAATCGTTACTATCGGGTACCACTTAAAATAGTAAAATTGGATTTTACCAAAAAGATGTGTGAGTGATAAATTTGGTCAAACTATCACACCACTAGCTAAGGTGAAGTGTGAATATTAATACTCAATTTTTTTTATATTAATCGCTGACCTAATTTACACCTTTGAATCGCACAATCGTAATGACAAATTCTACAAAAAAACCGCACAATTTAAATAATTTTTAAAATGTTGTAAATTAATTAAATATTAATATTTGAGAAATATTAATTGTTATTTGATTTATTTAATGTTTGGAAGTTGTTTGGAATTATTTGAACGTATATATAAAAGTTACATTGGCGTGTATAGATATATGATATTGGTGTATTTTTAAATGGGTTTAAATGAAGATAATTGCATGAAGGGATTTATTGAAATTTTGTGTCATTTAACCGCAAGTATTTTTAGCCAAACCATGTGAAGAAAGAGGAATGAGGGGGGAGAGAGAGAGAAAAATTAAGGGAATTGATTATGGAAGTTTTAATTAGAAGAATGCGAATAGTTTCATTCTTCCATTAAAAACAAATCCACTAATTCATTTCTTGTAGGCATTCACTTTTCCATTTACTTTTTTCTTTTCTCTCCTCCCAACCTTCCTTGGATGAAATGAAATGAACATTCCCAAAATTCTATCAACTCCAAATCAAATGCAAACATCAAATAAAAAACATAAAGTGTGTTGGATCTTAAGTTTTGATCACTGACAAGAATTTCAAGCGACACAACGATTCATGAATCTATGACAACTACGAAGATTGGACTCAATGACTCAATGTATGGTTCATATATACTGTATATTTAATCTAGAGTCAAGTACTATATATTTTAGAGTCAAGTCTAGTTGCTTTGTCAAAATCTTTCCTCAAGAATCATCACTCTCTCTCATATATTCACATGCATTGCATTCGATTTGAATATTGCCACTTTTTAACTCACTTGCACTCAGGCTTCAGAAAAAACATAGTTCAGTCCACTAAACCAATGGCCTCAGTCGACTGAACCTATGCATAATATTTTTGAACAAATTTACACAGACCGGTCGACTGACAGCATCATTCAGTCGATTGAATCTGTGCATTTTCAAATGCATGTGCACCTTTTTAATTCGTCGACTGAAGCCACCAAGTCAGTCGACTGAAAACTGTATAACTGTCATTTTTTGAATAGACACTTCCTTTTCTGAAAAGATTTCTCTCTTGCGAAGAGTTGCAGCCATTACTATTCATTGAGATCTCTTCACCAGAAGTTGCAACTCCTTATCTACTATATATATGCTTGAGTTTCAATGATAAAATCACTTAATTTACTTCTCTCTCTTGATCTAACTTGAATAATATTCTTTGAATCTATTGCTTACTTGATTTCATATATTCATTGCTTACTATCACAATTCCATATCTTACAAGCAATCTGAAACTTCCTATTTTTCGTATACACACAATTATACACATCATACTTGAGGAAAAGATTATAAGAAGAGTGTACTACTATAAGTGACAAATCCGTGTTATTAGAACACACAAGGTCAAGACAATCTACTTTGTAATCAAGTCTTGTTCGGTTGCTCAGGCAGTTAAGTCCTGTTCGGTTGCTCAGGCGGTAAAGTCCTGTTCAGTTGCTCAGGCGGTCAAGTCCTGTTCGGTTGCTCAGGCGGTGTAAACCTATTCCTCTAGGTTAAGTGAGGGCTGCTAGTTTAAATTACAGAAGGAGTTTGGGACTGGACGTAGAACGGGAGTTCGAACCAATATAAAAGTTTCCGGTGTCATTTTACTTTACTATTATTTTTATTTTACAGTTACTTTCCGCACTAGCTATCTATTATATATTCCATATTACAAAATCCTACAGCACAGACACTTTCAAAGTGGTTCATTTATCTTTTGCAATGATTGGGTGTGGATCTTAGAGATCTAAGGAGTTATTCATTCATTCAGGGTGTGAATCCTAGGCTGCTTCTTAAGGTAGTTATCTAATCTTTATTTTAATTATATATATATATATATAACACATCTTGATAGTGTAGATTAGAATCCCTTACATTCTGCAATGATTTTATATATCCAATTGTTGCCAATATAATTGCTTGAATGCACACACACACACACACACACACACACCCTTGAATCTTTTATGTGTTGTAAATATTATTGTTGAAGTTTTGTACTAATTTTTTTAAAAATTGTTTACTGAAATTATTTAACATGTATATACTTCAAATAATGATAACTTTATTACTGTATGTATATTTCAAACTTTTCTCTTTTTAAATAGTATGTATTTTAAAATAATAATCAAATTATTTTATTTTTGGCTACTTATTTATTATATATATTGCATATTTAAAACATCTTTAATTATTTTATACTTTTCAATTTGATATTTAAAATTATTTACTAACAAAATTAGATATTTTGGATTTTAAATTTGAATTTAGTTTATTGACTTTTTATTTCATTAACACATAAATTAATTTTGATGCACACATACATACACATATAAGTTTAAATTTTTTTTGAAAGAAAGCTAAAGAAAGAGTAAATGAAGGCCAAGAGATCTCCACCTTTTATTCTCCTTAACTGCCACTTAGATGCCTTTTACTTTTTCTTTAAATGTCACTTAAATGCACCACTACCCATTCAAATTTGAATTCATTTTATTAACTTAGTCAAATCTATTCAAATATTTTAAGTTATTTATTTCATTTAATACATAAATTAATTTTAATACACATACACACATATACGAAAGCGAGCTAAAGAAATAGTAAATGATGCCAAAAGATCTCTACCATTCCTCTCCTTAATTGCCACTTAAATGTCTTTTACTCTTTCTTTAAGCCACTTAAATGCAACACTAACTATTCAAATTTGAATCTATTTTATTGACTTAGTCAAATATATTCAAATATTTCAAATTATTATTTCTTTTGATATATAAATTAATTTATATATATATAAACATATTTACACATAACCTTAAAATGTTTTGTGACAACCATTACATACATAAATAGCTAATGTATACATTATAGATGCAAATCCCAACATCTATATACCTATACGTTAAGTATGTACACCTAATGCGATATTACATGTGCACTATACACATAGGAGCGTATTTGATATACTCATAATATATATCTAATACAAATTAAATAAAACCTCTTTTAAATAAATTAAATAAAATAAAATTTTATTTGAAAACAATATTAGATTGGATTTAATTTAAAAAAATAGACTTTATAGGCCCAAAAGATCCAAAATAGGAAATTATTTGAAGTCAACTTATTTCACCGCTTCCGACTGGCCTGGTTCCTTCATTATGCAGAGTAAAGGCATAATGACTTGAAATTCTTGATTAGAGACTATGTTTTTATGAAAGTATCACGGTGAAGGGTATTATATGATTTGGGAATTTTAGAAAGTTGGCCCCAAGATATATTGGCTCATTTCCTATTATATAGAGGTTGAGAAACTCACGTATCGTATAAAGTTACCACATAATTTGGTAGGAGTTCTTAATGTTTTTCATGTTTCTCATTTGAGAAAGTACGTGTGTGATTGAGACACTGCTGTTGAGCCTACAATTGTGGAGGATTTATTAGTAAAGCCTGCCATGACTCATTAGGCAACCTATTCATATAATGGATAGAGATACTTAGGTGCTTAGAAATAAGAAAGTCAAGTTAGTGAAGGTCCAGTGGAGTGACGACAAACGAGACAATACTTAGGAAACCGAGGATTGGATTAGAGAGGCTTATTCTGGGTTATTTTGATGTATGTTTTATATTGTTGTATAGACTATTGACTAGTAGTATACTAGTACTGTTGATTTTATATTCACGTGACACATGTTTACATAGTTGATGTGCTTGTTGTTTTTCCTAATCGTAATTTCGAGGAGAAATTATTTAAGGAGGGGAGCTTGTGAGTTCCCTATTTTTTATTGCATATTATTCAAAAAATATAATTAATTAGTAATTGAATATATAATGTGTGAAAGAAGATTAGGTATGGAGATTTCATATGATAATAAATTTGAATATTAAAATTTTAAATGGTGTAATTATTTATGAGGAAACAAATTATGGGAACTAATTAAATCATGGAAAGAAAGTAATTAATTAAATTATTGAAAGAAAGATAAGGCATTTAATTAATTTCCCCTAACTCCCCTCCTTCCCTATTAAAATATTCAACCAATAATAATTTAGTGAAGTAAATGTTTTAAAAGAATGAAAGAAATTTCAATTAGCATAATTAAGGAAGGGACAACTAAGGAATGAAAAGGCCAATATTATTGCATTTCCCTCTCCACACATTCATTTACTTCCATTTTAAAACACAAAAACAAAAAAAAGGGAAGCCAAATTCTACCATCAAAAAAGAAAGGAGAAAATCTAAGGAAAAGAGGAAGAAAGGAATCAAAAGAGCAAATACCTTCAATTCAACTAAAACTAAGGTGAATAATATTTCCATCTTCTCATTGTTCGATTTTTTATTTTGGTGAATGTTTTATGATTGTTTATCATGCTTTGGTTAAGATAATCATTATAGAGATTAATGATTATTTATTTTGTAGAATTTTCCTAAAGGAATTTTGAGTTAAAAACAAATATTCTTGCCTCCAAATGCTTTGAATTTTTGATATAATATTGGGAACATTATTTTGGAGATAAACTTAAAATTTCATGATTTTATAAAAATTTAAATTCGTTATGAATTTCTAAGATGAGAAAAGTGTTTTTTAGATTTTCGGGAATATTTCAAGATTTTTCTTATGCATTTTCTAATTGCTATGAATTAGTAAATGAGGGATTTAATTATTATGGTTGATAATTATTTAATTATGGTATACAATCAAGGTTTGTAAAGACAAAGGAAATTTTCTCTCTAATTTTAATGCAAGGTTTCTGAAAAAAAAATGTCTAAATAATAAAAATGTGGCATGGATAATGGTTTGGTAAAAAGTTACCACTTTTAAAGAAATTGAATCGGTTTTTTGAATATTTACATAAATGTCATTATATGCGATAGCTATTTATTTGTCAACATGTGATAGCTAAGGTTTTTTCAAAATTCTATAGACTTGGTTTTAAACCTACGTCAACTTTGAAAGTTTTGAGGTGTGATAACACCATATTTTCAACCTTCAATGGCTTTAAATAGTTAGAAATGTGATATCATCATATTTTCAACCTCCAATAGCTAAGGATTTTCAACTTGTAATAGCTTTATGTTTTTCAACTTACAATAGCTTTGAGATTTTACATAGAATTGAATATTTGGTTGGTTGTTGTTTGTTAGCATTGTTGATATACGATAGCTTCATGTATTCTAGGCATGCGATATCTATGTTTCTTTTGACATTCGATGACTTCGTGTATTCTAGGCATGCGATAATGTTGCTCAAATTTCTCACAAGTATAATTAGCAAACTGATTAAACATATCCCGACCCAATCCATGTAATCCTAGCACATTTAAGCCTGGCCTGTTCATACTGGCCCAAACACAGTTTGGTCTCAAGCTAGCCCATCTACTCAACAACCATCCGGTCTATTGCCGGCTGACTCAACTTAAGACGGCTTTACAACCAGCTCATTAGACTAGGCACGAATCAAGCATGACTTGTTTTTGGACCAACTTCCTCATAACCCACCTTCAACTGGTCCCAGGCAACCCATCTTGTCATCTCACAGTCAGTCCAACACATCCTTTACAACTTGGTCCTTAGCAACATTAAGCTTTCCTCAACAAGCTTCGATAATAGGAAACTGGCTAGCATAGCATGTAAAATAATTGACCTTGCCATATAGGCATGTGAAAGTAAATGAAAAATCGTACAACCAGCTTATTAGGCACTATAGTAAGACCGCCAAAAGCATACCTACTCTTGTAGCTTACTGTTAGCATTAAATGCAAAACACACGCCTGGTACAGAGGGATAATTAACATGCTTCTTAGCCATGCATTCCCTTTCACCTTTTATAGCCATCATCCATCAGCCCATGCGACCACACCAACAGCCAGGCACGCTTCCAACCTATTTTACTATGCAATCTCAGCCATCCATCATACATCCTATGCAGTATAAAGCGCTTAGAAGTTCCATAGCGTTGGAGGTGTAAAAAGTTATAGAGGGGATATAGTGGAAAATAACGGAGGTGCAAAAAGCTTCATTAGATATAAAACCAAATATTTAAAATTAATTTATTCTCATTCTCACATCATTTGTGTAGGAAAAAAGTATTGTTTAATCTTATATAACAAAATTGAAGAATATTATGATTTATGTAGTCCATATTTGGTGACCATAATAAATTTCTAACTTATATTGAGCACTCATGCCTTAAAACTAGATCTTTATCCTAATTTGTTGATTTGGTTAATAAGAGAATTAGTCGAATCAACCCTTTTATATTAATGTTGTTAAAGCGAGTGCTAAAAAGCCTTAATTTAGCAGGTATAGCGGGACTTAAAAGCAGATCTACTGTTAAACAGTGTTATATTGAAAAGGCGTAGCTGTTTAAGAGCGTTATGGGCTATAGCGGGGATTTTTCGAGGCTTAGCGGGGCTTTAACTGCATAACATCCATCTCAGCTACTATAAATACCCCACAATATCAAAAGGAGTGATTTTTTGTGCTCGGAATACCCGTTTCCAATAAGCAAATCCTCTCAAAGCTCTAGAGTTTAAAATTATTATAAACTAAATGCTAATTTTCTTATTATTCTCTTGTAATTGTAAGAGACAAACATGGTAAGAGATCTTTATAATAGACGTTGGCAAATCCCTGCTGAACCGCTTTACACCTTGTGTCATTTACATTATTTGCATGCTTTACTTCTCATTCTACATTTTTAAGCTAAGTATTAGTAAGTAGCATATTTCTAATACAACTCATTAGTCTAATTCTGAGGTTGGCTAATTTATTAGCCAATATTTAGCGCTAAAAGGAGGGATTTCCCTAAAAACTCTCACTTGTCTTCACTTTTTCTTATCTATGCATTCTTTTCACTTTTCATCTTGTCAAATCATACTGGTGGGGATGAGCTCATTTACTCTAATGAACATGAAACTAATGGTAACATGGTCACCAGCGATGCCAGTTCCATACCCAGGCTTAGTAATGATATGTGGCGAAATGTGCTCCAAAGCTTGACAAACCTCGGGACTTTGGCCTGGGAGATGAACGAATTAAGGATGAGGTTGAATGCCTAGATAACCATGGACTTCATTCCACCACCCCCTCTAATGGTTGAGCTAACTCTTCTCCAACCCGTCCCTCCCAATACTTATGACCTCGTGAACACCGCAAAATTAGGTGGTTCCTGAAACCTTGGTCGTGGATGTTCATGTCCATCCAAGGAGACATGTTGCGCATGCGCAAAGTCTCGTTATCGACATTGACCCAGAGATGACCATGCACAAGGAACCGAGACATCGCTGCTCTCCTTCAGTTGAACGACAGTCAATTTTTGAGAACCTCCAAGCGGAAAATGGAGCTCAAGACTTGAGGTATATGCATCTTAGAGTTGGTGCCCATGCCATCGGTGGAGATTCAAGGGCCTCAGTAGTGCACTCCCTATCCCATAGGGGTGCAGCCAGGCCTAGATCAAGAGAGGGTTAGGCTAGTCATTCATGGTTGCCCTCTATACATAAAGCGAGTAGGTCTTCCACTCTAGCTCATCATCATCATCACTCTCCTTCCCGTCATCGATCTCCCACTCCACAGGGACGCTGGTTGAGCCCAAAGTCGGTCATTGGCCTAACAATCCCATAGTAGGTCGATGCTAGCCTCCTAGAGGAAATGAACATCCTTTGCCATAGTTCAACATAATGCAAGCCTTGAATACTAAGAGGGAGGCTTTTTCTGGTGACGAGAATGATGAGCCATTTTTTGAGGATATCTTGAACATCGACATCCACAGGCGGTATGCCTTGCCAACCATTGACAAGTATAATGGGAGTGCTAACCCATTTGATCACATTACTACTTTCAACTCCATTACTCGTGCTGACCACCTTTTCGACTTAGCAAAGTGCCTAGTCTTCCCTTCCACTCTAATAGGATCGGCCTCCTACTGGTTCCTACATCTACAACTGGGCAATATCCATTCCTACGCCTAACTATGTGCAGACTTCAAGACCAGGTTCTTCACTTCAAAGACATGTTATTATGGCTAGCGAGCTAGATAACATCAGACACGAGCCAACCGAGAGTCTTTGATGATGTGTCAATCTATTCAACAAAGAATCCATCCAGGTAAGGGGTGCTGACAAGAATAGCATGGTCATAGACCTTTAGGGGTTAGGTATAAATCGAGAATATGAAGGGAGCTTTAAAAATAGCTGGCTATGCGCCTAACCAACTTTTATCAGCAGACAAATGACATAATGAGGATAAAGGATGCAGATCTTTATGATGATGAAAACGAAACTCGGTGTAGCACTTAAACCGATCCTTGTGGTAATACCAACCATTGACCCAACGATCAGCAAACACACGACCACCCCTTCAGATTCGAATCACTCGCCAATCAAGCATAACTGCCTCGTCACCACCAGTCACCGCAACCCCAAACGAACTCCTCCGACCAATTTCCCAATCTCAATCTCCAGCAAGCATCGCCAAAAATCCCCAATACCACTAGCAGCGACCACAAAATTCACACGTGAACCCACAATCCACACCTAACTTCGATCGACTACCCAGAATCGCCTCGAAGACCCACCTTCAACCTACGAAAGCAATTCCTGAATCGCGATTTTGTATTTGTACTTTGTAAAAAAAAGGGGAGTGTTGAATGTTTTCTTTTTGAAGCAGAGATAGTGTCGAAATGTTTTTAAAACAATGAAGAAGGGGTTGGGTCTCTTATTGGGCTGGGCTGTAAGATTGGTTCCTTTTGTTTTTCTTTAATTGTTTAGTGACCTTTAGTATTCCATTTTCCATTTTTTAAGTAAAACAGTACTTTTAAGTTTCCTTTCCAAAAAAAAATTTCAAAAAAAAACAAAGATTCTCTT
The DNA here is from genome assembly GCA_030737815.1 of Allium fistulosum. NCBI lineage: Eukaryota > Viridiplantae > Streptophyta > Magnoliopsida > Asparagales > Amaryllidaceae > Allium > Allium fistulosum. Next base: position 402,945,097 of record CM060908.1, on the reverse strand, counting down.
CCAAAAAAACGGGAGTTGTTTTGTTTTTCATTTATTTTAGTTTCTTCTTCGATATAAAAAAACTGTATATATATCTTGTTTTTATTTTCAGGTTGCAAAAGCAGAAAAGGAAAGGAACTGCTTGCTAAAAATAATTGCTTCGCTTTGCTTGCCAAAAAAAACTGCTTGGTTGCTATATATATTGTTTTTATTTGCCTTGCATTGTTGTTTGCTTGCATTTCATAAAAGAAAAATTCATAAAAAAAAACCAAAATTTCATTCGTAGTTGCATTGTTAATACACGTTTATTTTCTGCTTTGCATTTCATCCTAGATTTTGATTAATAATAACGATTAGACATCGATAACTTTTAATTGTATATTGACAAGTTGTCTTCTTTGAACAATTTAATTTCTCGGTGTCTAGGCTACGGCAGAGCAATAACCATTTATAAATATTACGGTGATTTGTAAATATTATAGTGGTTGTTTCTCTGAAGGTATTTAAACCTTCGGTTGCATTGCTACAGTGATTCGTGGTGCACCGATAAATCCTGTAAGTTACCTGGCTGAGAACTATCTTGTTTATTTAAGACAATATGTGACTATACAATTTTGGGTTAACATAGGATAAATCATTTGTAATTCACCCTTGCATTCATTTAGCTGCATTAGTTCATGCATATTTTAAAACCAAAATAAAAAAAATTCAAAATCCAAAACTAAAAAAATTGTAAATATTCCTTTTCCTTTTCAGTTTTTAAATCCTTTTTCTTTGAAATTTCAAAAATCCAAAAAATTATAAAACCTTTTCGAAAATAAAAAAAAAATTGAAAAATCAAAAACAAAACAAAAATCAATTTTCCATTTTGAAAAATAAATTCTATTTGTAAATATTTTTCCTTTATAAAAAAAACCAAAAACATTCTTGAAAATGTCCGAGTTTCCCCACTCATTTGAATTTTACAATAGTTGTGAAAATCAATATAATCCATATGATTTTACTTCAAATTCGTATGGACATTTTAACAACAACTATTATTTAAATGATTCGAATTTTGAATACCAAAATTTTCAAAACGATGATCAACCCTCGACTCTTGAAAATTGCATTTCATCTTTACTTGAATTCTCTACCCAACAAAATCAAGAGATAAATGATTTGTGTAATTCTTATTTGTGTAATAACTCGAGTCAAGGATTTAACAATTTGAATTCAATTCAAAATTCAAACGATTTCGATTATAATCCATGCCAATTCAATTTCGAACTCCAGAATGAATTTCAAACTCAAAATGAAAATGGAAACAACTTTTCAAACGAATTTGGCAATGGGAATAATCTTAACCACGTTACGATTGAAAATCTTTGTTCTCAATAATTTCAAAGTGAAAATCCTCATGTTAATAATTATAAATTGGATTTTGTTGAGCAAATGAACGAAATTTACGATGATCACACGAATTCGTTGTTTGAAACATATATGAAACAACGTGAAAAACAAAATCAAATTCCAACGTGTGACGAGTCAAACAATAATCCATCTTTTACCCAAATCGATGATTTTCAAATAACAACTTTTGAAATTGAAAATAATAATCTTAATGAAGTTGTTGAAAACACGGTAATTGAGTTGGATTTCAATTCATTTGAGGGTGTGGAACCAAATTTAAAATTTGGCCTTCCTTTTCTCGATTCTGAAAATTTGAATACAACAACTTTGGATTTTGAACTTGAGATACGCAATGAAGTTGTTGATAATCCAACAAAGGAAGACGAATTTAACGAACAAGAATTTTTTGGACTTTTCGATGACAAGTTGTTAAATTCCGACGGGGAAGATTTAAATCATCACTTTGATTTTGAAATCAATAATTCTAAAGAACTTTTCAATGAAGAGCTTGAATTTCAATTTGGTGAAAATAAACTTGAACTTCAACCAATTGTTTTATCGACCCCGAAAATCATCGAAAATAAAACAACTCGTACGGTTTTCAATAAAACGACATTCGTTTCTCCAAATCAACATTCAACTTTGAAATCTTTTACGATTTGGTTTTTCGAGCTTAAACTGTGTCTCGTATACTTGACGAGACAAATGAATCGGTCTTTGGAAGACCGTTTCATTTACTTTTTGACGATATACTTTCTGATCTCGTGTAAATACCGTTAATTTTCATTTAAATAAAGGTTATGTTTTTGTTTTTATTTTTCTCCTTCCACTTGGGTTGACTGTGGGGACACAGTCAAAATCAAGTGTGGGGGAGACTCATCTTCATTTTTAATTTTTCATGATTTATTTTTTACCTTTTCTTTTAAAAAACTCAACAACAACAAAAAATTAAATAAAAAAAATCCTAAAAGCAATTTTTTTTAAGCATTTTGATTTATTTTTAAAGAAACACTATATGATAAATATATGGCTTTGGTTTATTAAATTGAAATTTTTGAAAATTTATTTGTCTTAACAAAAATAAAAATGAAGTTTGATTACAAATAACAATGGTTTAACTAGTATATAGGAAGATTCATACGTTTTAATAATGAAATACATCTTAGTTGGAAATCTTTGTTTTAAAAAGTGGTTGATTTAAAGTAAAGATATAACATTTTTTTTTCTTTTAAGTTAAATAGCGCTAAGATAATTTTACGAAACTCTCTCTTTCAAAAAAAAACAAAACAAAAAAAAACACAAAAAAATATTTCTTGTATATATGTATATATTTTTTAATAAACACCTAGAGTCATGTGTTCACACTCGTGTGTTCACTCGCCATGCTCTGTACCCTTCTCACGTAAGCCTGAAAGGCAGTGCACGATCGGTATATCTGGCCTCAGTTTATCTGAGTTAGGTGTATATATATATAAAAATAAATTCTTTTTAATAACGCCTACAGTCAATAGGTGTTCACACTCGTGTGTTCACTCGCCACGCTCTGTATTCCCCTTACATCAGTCCGCAAGGCAGTGCATGGGTAATATATCTGGCCTTAGTTTATCTAAGTTAGGCATATGTAAATATTGTTAATATCAACAAAATTTTCAAAAAAAAATGGAGAGAGTAAGCAAATGAAATCCAAGCACTATTTTAACTTATTTGATTTGATTTGTTATTGAAATGAAATGAAATACCACTTTGATAAACTTTGATAATCAAATAAGGATCCATTTTATAATTACACTTTGTTATCAACCAAAACAACGAGTTAAACTATTGTCTATTTGTTATGATAACTTGATTTTTGTTGGAAATTTTGACGAGTAAATGACTTAAAATTTTAAGATAATGACCGAAACCTATATTTAACTTATTTGTGTCAATCTAAAAGTAAATCATTCATTGTAAATATTTTCATTCATCCCATTGTAAATAAATCTTGCACTGTTTAAATATTTTCACTTTGCATTTGGATTTTGTGGGTAGTATCCGTTGAAAACCCTCACGAGACAACACTCGTCCTACTGGGGACACCCAGAGGTTTAACGGCTTGTTGCATACGCTGAATGCAATCGTGCTCCCTACGAAAACAGATTTATCTTAGTTTTTCTTTATTCGAGGACGAATAAAAAGATAAGTGTGGGGGTATTTGATGTGCACGTAAATGTGTATATTTTTACGACCATATTTAATCTATTTAAATTAAATAAATGATCATATCGAGTATTTTAACTTGTTTAAACCAAAATTCATATTATTTTCAAATCGTCACATATTCATCTTCATCCAAGGGTAAAATGGTCATTTTTGTGCATATATTAATTTGACAAATTTTAATTAGAAATTTCTATATTTTTTATAGGAATTTGACTTCATATACAAGTGGTTAAATGGTGATATATGCATGCATCTAGGTACTAATTATGCTACTTTGAGTAAGGATATAGAGACAATATATCTTGCAACCCAAAATAAGGTGCAATTTCAAAGACCAAGCACTACTAGAGGAGGAAGGAGGGAGGAATCTTACGGCAATGGAAAATACTACAAGTTCCATCAAATCAATGACCACTCCACCAATGAGTACTAGGTGCTCACACTACACCAAAACAGCAAATTTGGCACACCAGGAAGCGGAGATTTGATACGGCTCTAAGCCCTATCAAATTTGATACTGCTCTAAGCCCTATCAAATTTGATACGGCTCTAAGCCCTATCAAATTTGATACGACTCTAAGCCCTATCAAATTTGATACGGCTCAGAGCCTTATCAAATTGCCTCTGCGATCCACACCCCCCACAACACCTAAAATCTAACCCTACGTTTGAAAGGCCACGGATCACTACATTTTGCTCGCGCTAGTTTTCATTTCCCGCACTATTTTCATTTCGCTCCATCCCTAAATTACACAATCCCTAAATTAAATCACGCCCTGCTCACAATCCCTAAATCTCATTCCAAGGCTTGAGGAAGAAATACCGAAACTGCAAGAACAGCTTGTCGATGAAGAAAAGATTTTGGAAGGAATTATTTTATAGAAGAAACTCAATCGTGATTATCGAAAGTAAATTCGGTGAAGGGACTGAAGGCGTAGTTGCGTCGCGGTTGAATTCCGATGTATCAAGTTACAGATTTGGGGTTTGCAGTGGATTTGAAAATCGAGGGTTTGCCGAATAGGTGAGGGCGATTTGATTACTTCTTAGATTCGAACTCGGGCCGGGATTGTTGCAAAGAGTTTTGGCTGAACGTAAGGACAATGTCTGGTGCTTGAATGATAAGGGAAAGGTTGTAAAGGGGTGTGGAAATGTTGTTTTTCTTGAAGAGGTGGTAGATATGGAGTCTTCAGATAACAATTCTTGGGATATAAATTTGGTTTCTTGAGGAGTTGGTAGTGATGAGTTCAAACTTTATGTTGAAGTCAATGATCGTGTGCACAGTACTGTGAGCGTATACAGTCTGGTCTGATTTGATACATTTAGCTTGCCAACAGAGATGAGCTTGTAATACGGAGGTTCTATCAATTGTTATATCAGCAATACACGATGCATACATTCAGATACTAGGCAAAATTCTGTAGTTCCAAGGAAGATGCTGTAATTTGTACTGATTTTTAAATATATATAATATATTGGGTTTATTTTTTCCAGTAAAGTTTGCCAATCTATAAAATTTCCTTTACCTACCATGTTTCAATTTTATACCTTCTCAGCTTTATATATCGTGCACATGAGTTAGCAGATAACTCTTTTGAGCGAAGACCAATGGTTCTTGGTAATTTTGTGTTAAATCTTATATATTATCTTTAATGGAAGCATTTCGGGCTTTTGTCATCATTTGTGCAGCCTGCACACCTGGAGGTGTGCTTTTAGTGAAATATGCAAGGATGAATTTTTGTGATTGTATGAAGTTCATGCACTTTTCTTAATTGGATTTATCTTAGAATTTTCTACCTATATATCTTTCTAGAGTTTGAATATCAGTTTAACAGTTTTTTAGAGTGGTTTGTTTGTTTTATGGAGCATAGAAAAATAGTTGCACAATACCTTCATTGTCGGTTGAGGCACAAGCTAGGTACAACATTATGCCATGGCAACACTCATGTCAAAGGTTATGACAGTAGAAAACACCTCATTCTATGGATTAGAGACATACCCGCAACTTCTTATAAGGTAAGCTTTGTTTAAGGCTTGAAGTGTGGAAACTGTCTGGTTTCTTATGGAGGAGGGATGTTGGGGAGTGAATGATAGGAGTTCATGGAAGAAAATGTGGTAGGGATGAAGGAGCAATTGCTGTCATATTCTACCTTAAATTCAAAATCATATAATTTTATTCCGTATCTTGACTTGTAGTGGCAAATGGCACGTTTAAAGGTCTACCGAGTTAACCTGATATATTCTGAACGATTATGTTAGGGATTTTGAAATGACTTTTTTTATGCAGGGTTGTTAGTATAATATGATGATTCTGTTGGAAATTTTGAGGCTTTGCTCCCTTCAAGTTCTTCTCGAGCTGGATTTAGTGGTAATTTTCTTATTATTTTTGAATCTAAATCCTGATACAAAGTTCAAGACACACGTATATATTCATCCTTTTCAAGTAAAGATCTGATTATCATTAGTGGTATTTATGTAAGTAGTTCTTTCTAATCTGGGTACTAGTTGTTCTATAGTTGTCACATAATTGGTGGTCATTGGATTATTATTTGCATATAAAAAATAAGGTATTTCTTGTTTAATTTTGGCAAGCATGTGTAAATAATCTAGACTCAATGAATTGGGAAATATTTGCTATATCTGGGATTCTGTTTAGCCTTATCTTTAATGGATGAATTGAAGTATACCTATGTCATACATGTGTAAATTTGTAATTACATGTTTATGGCCCTGTAACTCGAAAGCCTAATATACAATATCAAATGTTAAAAGAGAAGCAGCCGATATATCTCGTTCATTTACTTGTTTAACCTTAGATGTATTTTACTGGGTTTGTTATGTTTCAGTGCGTGTGGGTGTGCCTGTGGGTGAGTTAGTCCGTGCGTGCGTGTTATGTGTTACTTCTTTGAAAAATAAAACATAATAATAATAATAATAATAATAATAATAATAATAATGGTATCAGTGCTTTTATGAGCACCTATGTGCTTCAGTTTGTTGGATGCTCTTAAGTTCGCACATTTCTATTCACTTATGCTAGTACGTGACTCTGTTTTAGCTTGTCCATGTTTCCATGTATATTTATACTTTTGGTTTTATCTGTGTATCCATTCTTGGTCAAACTAATTGTGGTGGCTCACTTTGTATATCTTTTGGCTGCTAGGTTAGTTACACATTGATTTTAATTGCATACTTGCATTTTTAACTTGAGCTTGAGTGTGTCAGTGGATAAGTTTTTGTATTTTATTTTCTCCTTCATCATTTGCTTTGTTGTCGTTAATAGTTGGGTACTTGTTCATATATATATATATATATGTATACACATATATATATATGTTTGGGTACTAGTTGCGTGTATGTGTATGTTGTGTAGTGCTGTTGGGTTCATAAGTATGAGTGTGTGCATTTATTAGAAAGTGTGTACCCAATTGTGTACGTGTGTGTGATATATATATATATATGCCAGTGTTTGTGAAGGTGAGAATATATTCTTTTTACTGGCGCGCGTGTGTAATATATTATGGCAAACTCAATCATTATGCATACCCAAATGTAGAGACTTTATTACCCACTTAGTCTCAGTACAGGATTATATGAGTGTCCATGTCTATGTATATCAGCGGTTGTATGTGCGTGGCCAACGAGGAGTGTGTGTATTAGCTTCATCTTGTCTGTGTATTTATACTTGACTCTGTCGTTGTACATTCCTGTTGAGTTATTCTTTGCATTAATATTATTTATATTACTTTATGCGCTTATATTTATGTGCGTATTCTTGTTTTAAGTGCAAGCAAGTGTGTATATAGTATATACATAACTTCAGGGCTCATATTGTATATTTTTCCATGTTCAGAAGCATGCAAAGCTCTGCAAGAAAGGAATGGTTACATTGTATAATTGTATATCTTATATAGAGTTTCTTATATGTGTTAAACATTGTATAATTGTATATCCTATATTCATTTTTATACGTGCTAAGCTTGTCCATTTATTTGTATTTTTAATTGACTGCTGACCGTAGGCATCGATGTAGAAGAAGGGAACATGTAATGTGAAAAATAGAGAGCAATGAATTAGGCAGTGCTTTGAGCCGTATCAAATTCATGAATTAGGCAGTGCTTTGAGCCGTATCAAATTCATGAATTAGGTAGTGCTTTGAGCCATATCAAATTCATCAATTTGATACGGCTTTAGACCGTATCAAATTATTAACCACGCCAAAATTTGATACGGCCCAAAGCACTGCCTAATTCCATTTGATACGGCCAAAAGCACTGCCTAATTGGCATTTCTGGTGTAGTGTCAGAGACGAGATAGAAATACTTACACATAAAGGGATGCTTTTAGAGTTTGTTCGAGATCAAGTGGAACTAAGGACCAACCGCAATGACCAACCAGCTCCACCCCAAAAACCCAATAACAATGTCACAACAATAATTGACACCTTAACCATATTTGGAGACCTGCATGTGGCCGATAGCATCTGGGGGGCATAGTCCAATTATCAAAGGGAAGCTGGTTCTGCGGGCCAAGTACATTCTTTAGTGCACCAATCATCCAAAACACCCAGGCTGGAGTCAGATTAGCCCATCACTTTAACTATCAAGGATAAAGAAGTAATCTCTTACCCCCATCATGATCCTATAGTCACCATTCTAGTAATGGCCAACTCAAATGTGCATCGAGTCTTCATGGATTGGGGTAGGTCAATGTCATGTTTAAACATGTTATTATGGCTCTCAAGCTCCCCGCTTCCAGCCACACCTCTTGTGCCCTGCCTATTTATGGATTTGAGTGCATGGGCATTGTTCCAATTGGTACCACCTCATTTATGACAACATTTAGCCAAGAACCCCTTGAACTTTGTAGTGGTTGATTCCCTTCTACTTACAATCTTTTAATACGACGATCGATGATTGCTGAACTGGATGCCATCGTTACCTATAGCCAGCTCATCACGAAGTTCACCATCTATGGCGGGATCGGTGAGCTTCGAGGAAATTATCAAAAGGCTTGGGAATGTTATGGGACCTCCCTCAAATAAAAAAAGAAGGGTATTCTCTTGCTTCAGCAAGAAATTATAATGCTCTATGTCGAATCACTCGAGAAAACCATCGAGCTGCTCAGCTCTCTAGTTCAAGTCGAGAGTACCCCCAACTCTGAAGCCTCAACGTCAATAGCTCCTTCCACCGGCAATGTCTTACCCGATCATTTAACAACAACCAATAACATGTCACCCAAGAGTACCCTCAAGTCTAAAAAAACTCAAGGTCGGGTCGGGATCATTCTTGCCCTAGAAGATACAAATGGCGATGGTGTATTGTCCGAGAGTACCCTCAAGCTTGGAAATGCTCAAAGTCATACTGGGACCACCCTCAGCTACGAAGCTGCCTCAACTGGACACATGTCACCCAAGAGAACCCTTGAGCCCAGTAGGGCTAGGGTCATGCCAGGGCTGCCCGCCATAATGAAGACTAGGATGGCCGAAATCTTATCTCCTTATCCACTCCCTAAAGAACTAAAGAACTCATTTTAACATGGGACGAGCAAGCTGCACCTCGACGACTAGCAAGGACATTCCACACAACAACTCCTACTCTCTCAATGCCGGCAGACTCATCTATAAGAACATGGGGCAACATTGACACCCTGTCTCGAGCACAAACATATGTCCCAACCAAGGACGTCGTAAAGCACATGATTTATACACTGGACCAATGCGACTTGGAAACAAACCCAAATTTTGATGACGACCCGCTCAACCCTAGCATAGGGAATCCAAACATTGAGGCCAAGCTATCAATTCCATCGAAATTGATATCTATAGAATATAGATTGTGCCGACCCTATCAAAGTCATTCAAATCGGCACATAATTCAGCCTGATGTTAGAGATGAGCTAATCAAATTCCAAAAACAAAGCAAATACATCTTTTGTGGAGGCACATTGACATAACTGGCATTTATCCTAGGATCATTTGACATGCACTCAGCATTTATCCCAATGCCACCTCCATTCGTCAAAAGCATCAATCACTCAATCCAAAGAGGTACTAAGCTCTTAAGGAGGAGGTAGAAATGCTATTGGCCAATGGCTTATTTGGGAAATAGAATATCTGGTCTAGGTAGCTAAACCAGTACTGGTCAAAAAACCAAACGGGTCTTAGAAGGATTGCATTGACTTCTCCAACCTCAACAAAGCCTTCCCAAAGATAGCTTTCCTTTGCCTTGCATCATTTGGCTGATAGATGCAACCAGTGGACATAAGCCCCTCTTTCACATATGCATATTCTGGGTATAATCAGATTGCCATGCATGTCCCAGATAAGAGAAAAACCCCTTCATCACAAATGTTGGCCTACACTGCTATCGTGCCATGCCTTTTGGGCTATGAAATGCAGGTACCACCCATCAGCATCTCGTTAACCGGATATTCTCGAAACAAATTGACCATTCTATGGAGGTATATGTGGACGACATGCTGGTAAAGTTTGAAAAAGCCAAGGGCATGTACAAAACTTGGCCAAGACTTTTAGAATACTGCGTCAATACAACATGAAGCTGAACCCAAAAAGTGCTCCTTTGCTACCAGTTTGGCAAATTCCTTGGTTATGTTGTGAGCACCAAGGGTATTGAAGCTAACCCCGATAAGATCCAAGCCATCCAATATATGCAAGTCCCCGAAACTGTGAAATAAGCACAAAGCTTGAATGGAATGGTTGCAACATTAAGCTTGTCTATATCGAAGGCAGCGGACCGGTGTCTCCTTTTCTTCAACCTTATCAAGAAGGGAAAATCATTTACTTGGAATGATGAATGCACCAAGGCATTCGAGGAGTCAAAGCAGAATATGGCCACTCCTTCGGTACCGTCCACGCCCATCGACTGGGTGGATATATTCATGTCTAGCAGCGATTGATCACATGATTAGCACTGCCTTGATTAGAGAAGACTAGAAGATCCAATAGCTCATCTATAATGTCAGCGAGAGATTGTCCGGCCTAGAAAAAATATATACAGGGTTGGAGAAGCTTGCCTTTTGCCTGCTTATGGAAGCTCGAAAACTTCGCCATACTTTTAAGCCCATCCCATCAAAGTCCTAACCAACCAACCTTTAAAGCAAGTCCTTAGCCGACCCAACACAGTAGGCCAGCTATTAAAGTGCTCCATTGAGCTTGGGCTGCATCACATATCATTACAGCCTCACGCTTCTATTAAGGGCCAGGCCGTTGCAGATTTCATTGCCAAGTGCTCAAGCTTGGATAATGGTGAAGAAGAAACCACCATTAGCCAGCAAGTTTGGTGCCTGCATATGGATAGGGCATCAAACTAAAAAGGGGCAGGGCTAGCATGGTCTTGTCACTCCTGAAGGAAAAGAACTATGTTTTGCGGTTTGCCTTACTTTCAAGACGACTAATAATGAAGCTGAGTACGAAGATATCTTGACCGGCCTCGGGATGACAAAGGAGTTACACATGGATTCCATCCTTGTTCTCAACAACTCATCGCTGATCATCAATTAAATATGTGAGTGTTTTCAAGTCAAAGGCAAGACACTGGGCTTTTATGTTGCTGATACCAAGAAGATAATCAGCACATCCACCAAGTTCAATTTAGAGCATATACCTAGGGAGCAGAATGTTACGACCCTGAATTTCCGACCCAATTTAAAATTTTAAAACCATTATTTTAATATAAAAATTTAATATTTGAAATGCGTCTAGTTAAACATAGCAACTGGTAAATTTTCATCCAAAAATATGAAAGTTTATTTTCGTGTGTAATTCATTTCAATTTAATCAGTTAGAAATTGATTAAAATAAATTGTTTTCAAAACCTGAATATTTTTACATAGAAAAATTCTAAATCATCTTCTGAGCAAGACATCATTTTTCGTTTTTCAGAATTCGGACTTCTTTAGCTCCGTCGATCTTATTTTATGCGTTTTTACTGCATTTCAGCTAGTATAAAAATTCCAATTTTTATAATTCAATCATACCACTGATATCGGTATACCGTTTTGATCGTCTCGTCGCACTGATCAAAACGGTATAATTATTCGTGCTAATCGAAATCCGTCGTAATAATAGTCACGTTAATTTAACAGTTCCGCACGGACCGGTACACAAATATTCAGCCCAAAATCTTTAGCCCGGATTCACTTAAAATTTGAAAGGTTGGTGTAATAAATGGGGTAGTTGGCAGTTTGGGGTTAGCATTGGAAAAGAGTGTGGCGTTTGGATATTCGATAATGGAAATGATGATACGAAGCAGTAACTTAAAAAGAAATATATCTCCCAGTACAATTCACTGTTCCACATTTCAAATTCCAACTTCAGGTACTGCATCCCTCCTCCTTCTTCTTCTTTATATTTTTTTCCTTTCTCTTCTGAAATTTAAAATGGCTGAGAACAAAAGCCTTCTTGCGCATATTCCCCACTTTTCTCTCCGACCTCTTCCAATCTTCCACCGCTCACCGCGTCATCACCAGAGCGCACCACACTCTAACCGCTCCCCATCCACCGTACACACCACCTAGCCCAGCCGCGACCGAGCCGTCTATGCCACCCAGTCACTTGCGTCACTGCCCTCCTCTCCTCGCGCAGCCACTCATTCGCTGACCCATCCTCCTTTCACGTGTGACACGAACTGCCTCGCCTGGTCTTGCCCCATTTCCGCCCTCCCTCTCCCCATCGGACACACGAGCGCAGCGGCCACTTTCTCCCGTGCTCGTTCCTTCACCCAAGATGCCACTGCCATCTGCCACGCCGGGTAACCCACTGCCTCAGCCGAACCCCGCCCGAGCTCTGTTCCACCCCACCACTTCAAATTACCAGCCGCAGCTTGCCCGAACCACCACTGTGAATCACGACCCCATCCTGACGCGCGTGCATGCAGGGATCACGCCACTTCCCAGCCCTAACCTCGCGTGTGTGGGATGTGCCGTGCATATCATGTTCATGCATAGGTGGAGACGTGCGAGTACAGGATACACGAAGGAGGACATGCGTGGGGATGGAGGGAGTGCAGGCTTGACTTTATAAAGTGTAACAGTCTTGTTACACACATATATATATATAAAAAAGAAGGAAGTGGGAGTTGCGCGCGTATCTGGAGAAGTGGGCAGAGGAGTCTTGGCTTGTATTTGGGGGCAGGCTTTGATTTATTTTTATTTTTTTAAAAAAATGAATGAAGTTGAGATTTGCAAATATCTGTTTTGGTTGCCAAAATAGTAATCAACTTTTCTTTTCGTTGTGTGCAGAAGCAACCGGCTAAGCTTTTTGCAGCAGCATCGATCTTCAGCTTCTGTTCTTTTCTCTGTGACCGGTATGCACATCTATATAATTTATAATTATATATGACGTTCATTGAATTAATATCGTCTCTCTTTGTCGATATTGCAGTGACCGTTGTTCGTATTGTTCCGACCTCATTCGTACTTCTTTTCGCTTCGCCGTTAATTTCTTTATCCACGAAAGGTGAATTGATTTTTCACGACATATATTCTTATGCAAGTTTGGTTGATAACTGATTGTTGTGATGATGAAATTGGATGTTAATTGTTTATGTTAAAGTGATAACTAATATGCAATTGAAATTGATATAGGATAGTTAACAATTTTAAAACTGATTTATATGTTAAATTGATTAGTTAAATATGACCCCTTTTAATTGTTAAATTAATTGACATGTAGAATAGGGATAATTACACTTTGAACCATTGAATGTATATTGGATTAATTATTGTAGTATAAAATTGGAATTGAATGACAAATGAAGAACCATATGAATAATTAGTGAAATAATCTTTAATCTACATGAAATGATAGTGTAGATTCTATAAATAAGTATATTAATTTGCATAACTAACAAATGTAAATTAGTATGATTATTTTGGGATTATTTGAATAAATTGTTGAATTGTTATGTATGGATGCTATTGCTTGTTTATTTACTTTGACACAAATACAATCCCAGTTATCACACTTCAAGTTCCCTTTGTATGCTTTGATTTTTGAATTGAAATGGAATCGAGTTGAAATGATAAATACCCAAACAAACTTTGACTTAGGATAGAAAATTTAATTAAAACCCGATGGGTCAATGTTTTGATTTAAAATAAAATAAAATTTTATTTTACTAATAATAAGGTTTTGAATAAAATTGGAATTTAAGTTTAAATGAATGGAAATGGTGAATATTTGAAATTTGAAACAAATATTAACGAAGTAATTGACGAAAGAGCATTGTTTAAATTTAATTGATTAAAAATTAAGTTTTGAAATTATCAATAATTAAGTTTTGAAATTAGTTAATGATAAAGATTTGAAACTATTGATAAATTGATGAGATTGAATTATTTAATAATTAAATTAAATTGAATTTTCTTTTAAGTGAAAGGGAATTGTTAATGAGTGAAACTAAGTTTCTTTAATTGAGTTTTGAAATTTGTAACTAAGTAAATAATAAATGAAATGAATTACTTTAATAAGAAATAGAATGCGTTTTATTGAAACAAATAAAAGTCTTGTAATTTAAAGAATTGGATTTGGCAAATTTAATTTGAAATCAATAATTTGTAAGCTTGATATAATAAGTTGAACTTAAGGAAATAATGTAATGAATTGGAAATTTAAATTAAATCGTTTTAATGATCAATTTATTTAATGAATATCGAATGAAATCGATAATTAAGTTTAAATCGATTTGAACGATAAATTAAGGTAAATGATTATGGAATGAACTTATATACGAAATTAAATGAATATTTGAATTGTTTTAAAATGGAATTTGAAATTGAAGTATAGAAATTTTGAAATGGAATTTGAAGACATGAAACGTAAATTTTGGAAATTGGTTTAGGAAGACAAACAGAATGTTGATTTACAAATTCTAATTGTAATTGAATTGATTTGGTTTTTGAAATATATAAACGACCAATCGGTGTAATAATTATGAAAGTTATTAAAGAGACCGGAATCGATTAGGGACATACTCACTGTCTAAACCGAAAACCACTTTAATAACTATACGCGGAGTGTGAACCAGAATGAAGTGGTTGGATTGACGTACGTTGATGACTGAAGAAAGAGAACGATAATGGATAGCCTTGACACTTGTGTCAAATTGGAAATGACTAAAACAGGAGCCGTGCCGGGCCAAATGGGATTAGCTACCTCGAGCGAACACACTTCTTCGTAAACTACTCATTACTTTGTGATTGATTGGTGCGCACCCTTTAAATTGGAGTGTTGTTTCATGGTGTTGCGATCGTTGCGACGATGCGTTTTCACCAGTCCGGATCAGGCAAACGGTAGTTTCACTACCTTGGGTATTGCCTCATGTGCCTTATCATACTTGTATTCCCATATACGCGACCACTACGAATTTGCTTTGTATTATACCTATGGAGTACTCCTTGATATCCCACTAGTTTACAGTGGAGTTTACAATGTTGTATAGTCTATAATGCTTATATAAAATGTGTTAAGGGGAATAATGGTGACGCCTTAACACTATCTTGATATTTTACTTTACTGTTAGACATTATCTATTTATCGTACACTACTATGTATAGATAGTTTATCGGATCCTGAAAGATGTTTATTCCATTCATCTTTGAGTTATTGTTGTTTCAAATTTTGAATCATATTATCTGTATAAGAATATATGTCCTAATTCGAGTGTTTGTTTATGCTTATGCTCGGATCAGACTGAGGATTGTTGTTGCTATTCTACTTGGAGCCAAAGACCGAAGACTATCACTATCTTATCTTATCAGTATTGTTCTTTCTATTTGGACTTTTGGATACCTATGTTGTTCTATTTCTTTTATTTGAGACATTGTTGTATTTATGGGTAGCTTCATGAACTACTCTTATGACTATGTTGTATTTCTACTGCACTATTTTGTTATAATGTATTCTCTGTGATTCTATGATGATTCTCATTTATATACATATACTCCATTAATGATTCATGTTTTGTACTATTTAAGTTGACATGTGTGGATTATTGTCAATTTAAATGGTCCAAATATACGGGCCGTTACAGTTGGTATCAGAGCTTTGGTTCCCGAAAACCTTAGCCTGTGGAGTTTTAAAGCTCATTAGAGATAGGGTAACCAAACCCTAAATGAGGAGAATCATTGTAGAATCCATATCCTTTGATTCCATCCTTCTTATTGAATTCGTTTGATTAGAATTTCCTTAAGTTCTATAAATTGCTCTCTTTAATTCTAAATCACTTTTGGTATTCCAGGATGAGTACCAGAAGGAACGCTAGAGGTGGGGGTAGAGGAAATGCTCCTGAACCACGTGCCCTAGCTCCCGTAGTCAGGTTTTCTACTCTTAACAAGGAATACACCCAGCTTGGCGGCATCAAGTTCTCTGGTTTCGAGAGCATCATAGGAGCGCAACAGTGGCTGAAGAGCCTAGAAAGGATCTTCACTGGTCTCGAGATTTCTGATGCGCAGAAGCGTCAATTGGCCGCTTGGCAGCTTCAGGATGCGGCACATGATTGGTGGGAGTCAGTCACCTCCCGTACCGACGAGGAAACTATCACCTGGGCTCAGTTTAGGTAGAAATCTATCTGAATTACATCCAAATTTATTCCTTCTATCTCATCAAATTTTAACTCATCTTATATCGCTTGTAAATAGGGATTCCTTTATGGCTCAGTGGATGCCGGCTGCTGGGAAGGCCCAGCTTTATCGATTATTTATGGACCTCAAGTAGGGAAACATGACTTTCTCTGAGTATGAAAGAAAGTTTAACGAACTCTCCAAGTTCGGACCAGGCTTGATTGACACACCACTGCTGAAAAATGAGAAATTCATCCATGGAGCATGTCCAGAGTACTACGATCTCCTCACAGCTCATGTCCATGGCACTTTCACCGAGTTGATGGATTTTGCCCTTCGGTATGAGGGAAAGCCGAAGGGAACACCAGCCACTAAGGCTCCAGTTACTCAGCCATCTTCCAGTCAGACTGGGAAGAGGAAGCCCAACTTTGAGCAACAAAAGAAGAACTGGCAGAAGACAACCGGGCTTGGTTATTCTCAGAAGATTGACTTATCCTCTATCACCTGTTTCAAGTGCGACCAGAAGGGTCACTATGCCAACAGTTGTCCAACTCCTTCCAGTGCTGCTATTCCGCCACCTCAGAATACTAGGAACAACCTTTGCCATGTCTGTTTACAGCCGGGCCATTTCAAGAAGGATTGTCCCTTGTATCAAAAGGGCAAGACATCTGGAGTATTTGCTATGACTTCTTCCACCCGTGATCCGCCTACCCCACCTGCTCCGACTGATAACCAAGGTACACTACAGAGTACTTTTATGTTGCATACTTTACCCGTTAAAGTTCTATTTGATACCGGAGCAACACATAGTTTCATATCTATTGATTTGTACAATAAACTTGGATTGGAACCCATCCGTGTATCTACTTTCTTATGTGTATCAAATCCCATTGGAGGACCCACTAACCTCAAAAGGGTATGCAAATATGTCATGCTTATGTATGGCATGCACCGTTTCACTTGGGATTTTTATGTCCTTGGATTCAAGGCATTCGATATCCTATTAGGTGTTGATTGGCTACAAAAATTCGAAGCTGTTATCTCTTGCAAAGCTCGAACCATCTCTCTAATTGACGACAAGAGTATACCTTTAGTTATTAAAGGTAAATCACCTCAAGAATGTGCTGGGAGTTTTATATTCTCTCTTGACTCTCATCCAAATGAACTAAGCTCTACTCCAGTTGTTAAATTCTTTTCTGATGTGTTTGGAGAAGTAAATTCTCTACCACCTCCACGGGAAATCGAATTCCGCATTGATCTTATTCCTGGTGCCCGACCAGTAGTTCTCCCTCCCAGGAGAATGGCTCCTAAAGAGAAGGCAGAACTTAATGCTCAGATTGAAGATTTATTTGCTAAAGGCTTGATACGGCGAAGTCATTCAGAATGGGGAGCTGCAGTTGTATTTGTCACAAAGTCAGACGGCTCTCTCAGAATGTGTGTGGACTATAGAGAGCTGAACAAGCTCACACACAAGAATAGATATCTGATGCCCCGCATCAACGATCTATTCGACCAGCTCCATGGAGCTAAAGTATTCTCTCAACTCGATCTGGCTACTGGCTTTCACCAACTTAGAATTGTTGAGGAGAGTATTCCTAAAACAGCATTCCGCACTGAAAATGGTTTCTTTGAATGGCTGGTTATGCCGTTCGGTCTTACTAATGCTCCAGCCTATTTCGTCGACTTGATGAATAGAGTTTTCCGGGATGTTCTTAACAAGTTCGTTCTGGTTTTTATCGATGATATTCTCGTCTTCTCTAAGGACGAGAAGGAGCATATGTCACATTTGGCTTTTGTTCTTGAAACTCTTCGTAGTCATCAGCTTAAGACCAAGTTTTCAAAATGCCACTTTTGGAAAGATGAAGTTTGGTTTCTTGGCCATATTGTCTCGGAGAATGGGATTTCGATCGATCCAGCTAAGATCGCCGTAATCAATGTAAGTTTTATCCTTATTTGCCATTTTTATCCGAACATCTCGTCACTATCTAAATTCAAATCCTTTGCATTCGCAGGATTGGGAGACTCCCAAAACTCCTACAGATATTCGCAGTTTCTTGGGCTTGGCTGGCTATTATCGCAGATTTATAGAAAACTTTGCTCGTATTGCCGCACCACTTACCGCACTGACCAGAAAGAATGTAAAATTTATTTGGAGTGAAAAGTGCGAACAACTTTCAATGAGATGAAGCGGAAGCTGACCTCTGCCCCAGTTCTCACAGTTATTGACGGTAGCGAAGGATTGACTGTCTATACTGATGCATGCCGGGATGGATTAGGAGCAGTTCTAATGCAGAACGGAAAGGTCATTGCTTATGCTGGCCGTCAGTTAAAGACCCATGAAACAAATTACGCAACTCACAATTTAGAACTTCTTGCGGTTGTATTTGCTCTTAAACTATGGATGCACTATTTATTGGGAACAAAATTCGAGTTATTCACTGACCATAAGTCATTGAGATATATTTTCTCACAAAAGGATTTGAATCAGAGACAAGTCCGATGGCTCGAATTTCTAGCTACATACGATCTTGATATTAACTACACTCCGAGGAAAGCAAATGCCGTAGCCGATGCTTTGAGCAGAAACCAAGCAATGGCATGTTGTAATCTTGTTGAGGGAATGTTATTCTAGCTTTCCGTCTCCCCAGTTCTTATGGATCGTATTATAGCCAAGCAGTACGAGGACACTTTACTTTATCGCATCAAAGAAATAGTTCTCGGAAGAGTTGGAAATGCTGATAATAAATTGGGCGCACAAGTCGATGGTAATGGAGTGTTAAGGATTGACAATCGTATTTGTGTTCCTAATGTTGATGGTCTAAGACAGGAAGTGTTGAGAGAAAACCATCAATCTTCGCTTTCATTTCATCCCGGTGTCACCAAGATGTACCAGAATATGAAAAAGCTATATTGGTGGAGTGGGTTGAAGCGCGATATTTCCACCTATGTCAGCAGATGCACAACTTGCCAACAAGTTAAAGCTGATCACAGAAGGACAGCAGGTTTACTTCAACCTCTAGAGATTCCAGGTTGGAAGTGGGAGCAAATTTCTATGGACTTTATTGATGGGCTACCAAGGACTAGAAAAGGTAACGAAAGCATTTGGGTGATTGTCGATAGACTGACGAAATCCACTCATTTTATTCCAGTCAAGACCACTCGTACTGCTTCGAGTTTGGCCGAGATATACATGAGAGAAGTAGTTAAACTTCATGGTGTACCGTCCAGCATTGTATGCGATAGAGATCCTATTTTCACTAGTAAATTCTGGAAAGCATTTCAGGATACTTTGGGCACCAAACTGAATCTGAGCACAGCTTATCATCCTCAGACAGATGGCCAAACTGAGAGGGTGAATCAGATTTTGGAAGACCTGCTCCGAGCTTGTATTATAGACTTTGGTGGATCTTGGGAAGACCATCTTCATTTGGTTGAATTCACTTATAATAATAGTTACCAGGTAAAGAAATCAAATTTCAAATTTGAATAAGTATATTTGAATTGGAATTAATTATCTTAATTTAACCAGGCAAATCGAATGAGAATGAAGCCGCTCCTCCTTTAACCCTTAACCTCGCGTACCCCTTTCCCCTTTCTCTTCCTTTATAGTTCGAAAGAAGAAAAGAAAAAAAACTCGAAATCAAATCGCGTGATGGCCGAACTCAGGTGGGATCAAAAAAGGGACAGAAGGCGACGCGGCACGATGTGGTAGAGCGGCAGCACACTAGGTCGCGATGGCGTGTGCATAGGGAGTGATGTCGCCACCAGTTCTGGCAATTTAGGGTTTGGGAAGACGATTGATGGTGACGTCGATCTTGGCAAACGATTTAGGATTTGGGCGCGACTGCTTGCATTCTCGACACACGCGTGGTCAATTCAGGGTTGGTGGCTGATGCGCAGCCGCGATGGAGGCGATGTATTCTGGTGGGCGGCAACATTCGAATGATCGAAGAACATTTTGTGTCCTGGAATGCTTGTAGCCTAGATGATGGACTCAGGTTTTATTTGAAGGTAATTTAAAAGTTAAAAGCATTTTTAATTAACATTGATCATGTTTAAAAATTATTGATAGAAGGAAAAAAATCGTTAATAAGTAATTAGTTAAATTAAATAATTAGTTAATTTATTATAACTAAAATTTGAAATCGTTAATTTATATAATTTGAAATTGCTTATACGAGGTTCAATCGAACGGAATCAGCCATTTGGATTCGTAGCTGCGGAATCTACGCAATGGAATCAAAAATTGGAACGGATTGCAATTAAAAATAAAGGTGAGCAAATCTCGCTCATTTGGATAATTGGCTTTAATTTAAATAGTTAAAATTATGTATTGATTGATTGGATGAATTTATAATTATTATAATCAGTTGGATGTTATATTATATTATATATATAGTATATATATTAGTAATTGGATATTTCCCGCCATTGGAGCGGATGAGACCCTATGCGCCCCACATATTAGCGGGTGACCTTATATACCGCGATATCCCCCTCGAAGTGGGATTGGTATTTTATGTTATCTAACATCTGTGGATGCAGGGTAAAAGGTTAGAGGGATCCAACTGGATTCCTCAAATATATATTGATTGTTTTCATATATAGTGATATATGATGTGAATTGATAATCTGTTATGGATTGTTGTGTGATTTGTTTTATTGGATGCCATAGTAGCACTGGCCTAACTTTTGGTATTTTAAATACCATAAATATTATTTTTGGAATTTGAAAGGATTTAAAGGGAGATTTTGAATATAAAAATATTTATATCGAAATTTGGATTATTTTAAAGAAAATTGATTTGGATAAAATAAAATGATTTAATATTGGGGTTTGTACTTATCTATTCGTAAAATGTTTAAAATAGAAATTTTAAAATAATTTATTTAAAGGATTTTAATAATGGACTTTTAAAGTGATATTTCTGAAATTTGAAAAGAACTTGTAAATTGATATTTAGAAGTAGATTTGTAAAATATACGGAATTCATTAAGAAATGGATTCATAAAACGAATGTTTTTAAAGAGATTAGTTTTATAAACAAGTGAATCTCAGGGAAGTTTGTAAATTTGTATACAGTGTTTATAAATAAGGGAAAATGATATCAGTTGATAAATTGGAATATAAATTTACAGTTTGATTTACATCGAGATATGGGAATCGGGTTTTGGAAAAAAATAGTGGATTCTATTTTGAAATGTGGGAATGATTTTGAACTAGAAACATAGTCGATGTAATATGAACCGAGAGGGATTTATAAATTGAAATTGGCAATATTGGATTTTTAAAATAGATTTTTGTCGAGAAATTAAAATTGTTTTAAATGGGATTTTTATTTATTATGCTATATAGCTTAGACATTATTATATAGATTAAAATATTTCAAAAACTTAGTTATTCAAATATTTAATATTTATTGAAATAAATTCTATTTTTTTATAATCAGCTTTGTAAATCAATTAGTTATTTAAAAATGAATTGGAAATTAATTATCGATGTTATATAAAGTGTTTTAATATTTTAAATAATTACTTAAATATGTTTTAAAAATGATTTATTATTTAAATTACTTATTATATATATATATAGTTTGAAATGATTAAAATTTATTTATAAATCCTCTCAATATTTGTGAACGGGGTTTATAAAATGGATATGATGTTAGTAAGAGGAATTTTATAAGGGATTTGGAGGAAATGGAATTTCAAAAATGTTGAATATGGGAACTTCGAAAATGAAATATGAATTCATAAAAGAAGTTATAAATTGTTGAATAGGGTTATAAATAAGTATACTGGGTTTGGAAATTGTAAATGGGAATTATTAATGATTCCGGAGACCTATGAGATAAGTTACGAAATATTTTCTTAAGTGTTGATATTTGAAATGATTTTGGAAAATAAGACTTATAATATTTTCCTAAGTATTAAAATGGAAATTTGGAAATATTTCTAAGTGTTGAGATGGTTTGGAAATATTCTGTTATGGATTTAAATATTTGAAATTATTTTCAAATATTGGAATATGGAAAGGAATTTGAATATATATCTTTGTAAAGGTATTTTGAAATGAATAGTTTGGAAAAAAATTTAAATATGGGCCTAGTGACTGCTTATGGATGTTATTTGATAGTTAAATAACCGACTATCAAATTTGGCCAAACTCGTTGATCGTTTCGAAGAGACCGGGATTGGATTTAATTATCTAAAAACCGCTACGATCCAATTTGAGCGTTACGAATGGATATCGTGAAGATAGCGAAGACGGTGATTCGGTTTGTCCAGAACCAGGACAACTTGTATGGATAAATGCTATCATTGCATCGTTGCTTGGAAGGCAGTGTTAGCATTCCAAGAATGAATGCTATTCTAAAAGGTAAACGTTAGCCTCAAGCCTCATCAACCGGGAAGGACTAAAATAGGGGAGATGTAGTAGGGCTAAGTGGGTCACACCCAATTAGGGTATGTTTATCACCTTTCTAGATACCCTCGGATATATTATAAATTATGGATATGGTTGTGCATGGAAAAGTAAGAGCGCTCGATTAAGGGTGGGAACACCCGGGGTGATAACATATTCGGTACTATCCAGGTTAGGGGTAGGCCAGTCTTGTGTTGGTAGGGGATCCCGGCGAGGTCCTCAGTATATTTTCTAGAGGTGTATTGTGACGGGCGGTACTCCAGTAGCCCAGTCATTGTATGGAATCCAAAATCCACTACGAGCCTTTACAGTTTTGATTGTAGAGTCTAGTATGATGGAATTTAATTAATGTAACAATTTTGGCTATTTTAATAAGTATTTGTACTTAGACACTATTATATTACAAGAGGATTTTGATATAAATTGTTTTGGTTATTGTAAGGGAAAAACCCGTCGTGTTTATGTGTGACGTGGTCTTACGAGATACCTTTATTTTTCAAGGATTTTGAAAATAGTAATAATTCAATTTGAGTGTGTTTTCTCACGCTGGTTTTCCATACTGACTCAGGTGTTATTTTATTATAATGCTAGGATCAGACCAAGTATTACAAATCCAGGTTAGGATGCTATAGAGCTCAGGAGACGAGCTGGATGACAGAGACGTATACCCGTACTTGATTATATTTCGCTGTGTGTGTAGACTGTAAGTTGGCACTGGTGAGGACAAGTTATAATAACGGTCCATATTGATGTATTAATTGTTGTACTCTGATGATTGTATATATATTTACAGCTACAGATTCTTTTGTATAAAAATCTGTTATTATATATTATATTTTGTTCCGCTGCAATTGTGAGATTCTGTGTTATTGTTGTTCTATCTCCTTCTATCTTTTCTTCTTTGCCCCTAGCAATCGGTATTTCCGGCACTTGAATATTTGGCATGTTATACAGTAAACATATTGATGTCGATTTTCGAGGGTCGAAAATATGGGTCGCTACAGTTTGCTTGGAGAAATTGAAGATTTGCTATTCTAATAGCTCCAAGGAAAGGAAAATCTGCATTTTGAAGATCTATAGGAGCAACGGTTGATGGTGATGAAGCAAACAACCACCAAATAGAAGTAAATAATGGAAATTTGCTACCTAGATCTTCTGCTCAATAGGAAGTTAATATTAAAGGAGAGTTTAATCAGATTATCAATAATCTTAACCAGAAATTTACTGATAGTCAGAAAGATATCATTGATATAATGGATGTGTTGCTAACTTTGCAGTCGCCAACAACAAGGAGAACCAGAAGGGGAACTTCTCCTGCAATAGAACAAGGAAATTCCTCCATTTTTGGCCTAACTTGGACGGATGGAAAGAAAATACAGAAGGAAGCAACTGCCAGAGTTGTAGGGGAGCTACATGATAAAGTTAGGGTTCTCCCTGTAAGGAGACAAGATGGTACCGAGCCAAAACAACTTGGCGCTGAACCACTTTTGGGTGAAGACTCCTTAGGAAGGCGATGCTGTGCTCATTTAAGACTCTAAAGACGATATATAGCTTAATGGTAGAGACTTGAGATTGAATACTTGTGTTAACGGACAAAACGTTGGAGCTGGAGCTCAAAGTGCCATGGCAAGACCAACCATACACCAATGGATGCTACAGGAGTGGTTCTCCCGAAGAATGGAGAACCTAGGCTTTAGTTGACAAACCAAGATCGTTTGTGGAGTCAAACACTTGGGGTAGCTCCTGACAGCCGACCTGTAGATAACTGTGCCAGCAAAGAATACATCGCTGATATAGTTAAACGATTGATGAAGGAAAGCAAGAGTAGGAAAACTGAAGAATGGGTTTCTGTGCCAAGCCGAACCCCTTTACCGCGAATGTCCTAAGAAAAGGATATCCCCGAAGATTCACCATGCTGACTATGCCATCGTATAATGGAACAACGGACCCTAAAATGCACCTATTTAAATACGATTGGCATATAGATGGAGCTAGAGCTACGGATACCATCCGTTGTAGGTGTTTCCCTATCTTCTTGGAAGCAATCGCTTCCATGTGGTTTACGAGACTCGAATCAAAGACTATTTCCACTTTTGATGAGTTGGCAAGAAAGTTTTTGGAACTGTTTAGACTTCACACTGCACGACCAAAGGATGTAATGTCCTTATCTGGCTTTTCCCAATAGCTCAATGAGTCACTGAAAGCTTTCTTGAACTGGTTTAACGTCGCGGTTACTGAGTGAGCAATCTAAAGGAAGACATGGTATTTATGGCTTTTGTCCATGCTATCCATCCATATATGGATTTTGGTAAATAGATTAAAATGAAGCAACCCACAACCATGGAAGAATTTCACAGAAAGGCGAATCAATTCCTGTGATTGGAAGAAGCAAGGCTGGCTAAAAGAAAGGATAGTGATGAACAATCAATGGAAGTAATCCAGAGTAACATCATAGTAAATGCTGGAAACTCTAGTAATTAGAAGAAAAGAAGTCAATACTTTAGTAATGGGCATGACGCAAATGCGAAACGTCCGAAGAACTTCGGATTGGAAGATTACATGCCCTTGAATGACAAGCCAAAGAATATATATCTTGCTACTCAAGGAACCGAGAATATAAGAAGCCACCAAAGAGGGAAGTGACAGAGCAAGATAGACATTCTGGGAAGTATTGTCGCTTCGACGAAACCCATGGGTATAACACTAATGAATGCCGACACTTGAGGAATTTGATTGAGGAGTTGTAAGGAATGACAAGCTCCGGTAGTATGTTAGGAAACCGCAGAATGGCGGAGAAACTACAAGAACTCAAGGTCTACCTGCTCAAGGAAAACTGCCAGGACCCACTGGATAGGGGCCCAGGCGAGCCGATGAAAGACTGATTATCAAATAACCTTCAAGCTAGTCGGTCATCGAGGAATGAAATAGCAACCTATAATAATATTTTTTCATTCATCCTTATCCGATTTCCTTTCGCAAATATGCCTCCCATGCACACTAGAGGCATCATAAATAGGCAGGACTTGCCATTTCTTCTACTCGTTAATAAAATCTACTTTTCGAACCAATGAAACCATGTTCTTGTAAGCAAAACTCCTATGCCGCGCAATCGGCAGCACAACCGAGAAATTGCTCCTCTACCCTCGAATGACGGACCAGGAGCCTAGAATTACTAACCGCTGGATCGACGGGTCGTATCGATCCCCAACCTTCTAAGAACTAACATTTCCCTAAGATTGGTAATGTCGGGAAGATCAAAATTGTAGGATCGATGGGTCATATCGATCCCAAAACTTTAGAGAACCGACATTTTCCTAAGACTGTCAACGTCAGCAAGATCCAAAACCGTCAAGTTGATGGTCACATCGACCCCCGAACCTTCTAAGAACCGGCATTGTCCTAAGACTGTCAATGTCGGGAAGGTCCAAAATCACCAGGTTAATGGTCAAATTGATCCCATACCTTTTGAGAACCAATGTGGCTCTGCCAATGTTGGAAATGTTCAAACCGCCGGATCGACGAGGAAAATAGATCCAAACATTCCAAGAACTGATGTTGCTCTGGCAACATCGGGGATGTTCAAAATCATCGGATCGATGGGGAAAATCGATCAGCACCTTCTGAGATCTGGCGTTGCTTCGGCAACGTCGAGAAGGCCGATATTCCTATGCGCCATTCAATAAGCTGGACGATGCTTCTTGAACCAATGGAACCATGTTCTTGTAAGCAATACTCTTGTGTGCCATCAAATAAGCTACACAACTGAGAAAATACTTCTCAATCTACGGATAAGAAGCGTGGATTCCCAAAACCATCGAGTACGGGGAAAATCGACTCAAGCCGTAGGATCGACCGGGAAAATCGATCCCAACTTCCTAAGTACTAGTGTTGCCCCGCAAAAATGGGTTTTATTTGAATACTTCAAAGTATTCATTATTTAATTAAATTTGAAATTTATTATTAAATTAATTATTAAATTTAGTAAAAGTATATGCGTGAGACAACCTTTAGGTTTTCTATTTATTAGTGTTACCTCGGTAACATCGAGAGACTGTCAAATTTATTAAGTACCGGCGTTGCCCTGGCAACATCGGGAGCGTTGCTTTGGCAATATCGAGAAGATTCAAAACCGCGTAGTCGACAGTGAAAATTGTCTATATCTTTTAGATACTGGTGTTGCCCCGATAATGCTAGGAAATGACAAATCATTAAATTGGTTGAGAATCAACTCATAATCGTCAAAAGTTGACATCGCCTAGAGATAGAGAACGTTGAAGGAGAGTCCAAGGATTTGAGCTGTTCATGCACAAGTTTCCAAGGATAGAAATTAATGCATGAATAGGATCTTAACACCGAACTCGAAAGAAATCAATCGTAGTCAAGGAACTAAATTCTAGGAACCGAGGGACAAAACCATAAGTTCCCAGAGATAGGAGCTATCATGCAACTCAGACTGGGGATAACCTAATGAGTTGCCCAGAGTACTAGTCTCTTATCGAGTGCTTAAATCTAGCATTCAGAGTAACCAGCCTTATAGAGTGGGGCACATACACTAATACATGATCAAGATAAGCCAGACTAAGCTCCAATAGAAAACAACCACAGAGTCAACTAAACCGGGACACACCACAGTTTATCATGTCAAATGGAGTATTTTGGAAGTCGCAATAGAGCTAAGTAATATGGTTTGCTAAATAACTTCAGAAATATTATTTTCAAGCATAGAGATGCATGAACTCGAATGGGCACAGTACATAAAAAGCAAGAAAATCACATAAGGGAGATTACAACAAAAAGCCAACCTTTCATTACTAATATCTTTTTGTTTACATGGACAAACAGTGGGAGCCGAACCTGCACAATCTCGGCCTTTGTCGGACATCAAAAAGCAAAGTACATACTTCACTAACACGACAATAGCCTAAAAACAAAAACTACCCAAGCAGCACATCCTGATGCATCTATACTTCTTGCTGCCACGAATTCCCATACCAGAGTTGCCTGTACAGATTAGCAACTTCTTCCTTTTTTTGGATCCACATTAGGAGAAATCTACCTTTCGAGTGTGTGAACTCCCCTTCGATGGCAGGGCCAGACCCCTCAGATCCTCCAGCAGCTGCGGCTCTGTTCTTCGGCTTTTGAATCTTGACTTTAGTCAATGTCTTTTGCTTGGCCTCTTCTTTCTCCTTCTTAGCTTGCATCCCCTCCTTATCCTTCTTAAGTCTCTCCTCTATCGTCTCCTTGTCAGTTGGGTCCGACCCGCCTGTGATCATTACATCATATTCTTGAAAGACAAAGAGATCCCCCAGGTTCTGCAATACTCCTATCTGCTCAGAGTCCAGACCAGGGTTGGAGATCGAAACTAGAATTGAACCTGAAACCACTATGGAGACGGTGGTGGAAGTGGTAAAGATGGAAACGGCTCATGAGCTCTGGGTAGCTGGAGGCAAAGACGAGAGAGACACCTGACCTACAAGTTGGAAAACACAATTATATAGTTCAGTAAAGGACTCCGGAGTGAACCGAAGCTTTTGGAGTGGTGGAGAATCGAGAGAAATACCTAAGCCAGGAGTCTGATCATGAACTTCAACTTCAAAGTCCCCTTCGCCAGTTTCCATGTCAGTGGGTCATGTTACCCCACCTTTTGGTCAAGGCCGGGATATCAACAAATTGGCTAAAAAGGATGGATATCAGGATTGGAGATCGATTGGAAACAAGGCTATGATCGATACCGTCAAAATTGGACCAAGCTCCAATCAAGGTGGGATCGATCGAGAATGATAAGCAAGGTTTGGTAAGGCTACACTTCGAATTTTAGGTCAATCGGAGTTCATATGCTCGAGTTATGGATGGATCAATATTCGTATGATTGGTTGGAAACAAGGCTATGATTGATACCGTCAAAATTAGGCTAAGCTCCAATCAAGGTGGGATCGATCGAGAATGATAAACAAGATTCGGTAAGGCTACACTTCGAATTTCAGGTCAATCGGAGATCATATGCTCGAGTTATGGATGGATCAATATTCGTATGATCGATTGGAAACAAGGCTATGATCGATACCGTCAATATTGGGCCAAGCTCCAAACAAGGTGGGATCGATCGGGAATGATAAACAAGGTTCGATAAGGCTACACTTCGAATTTCAGGTCAATCAGAGTTCATATGCTCAAATTATGGATGGATCAATATTCGTATGATCGATTGGAAACAAGGCTATGATCGATACCGTCAAAATTGGACCAAGCTCCAATCAAGGTGGGATCGATTGGAATGATAAGCAAGGTTCGGTAAGGCTACACTTCGAATTTTAGGTCAATCGGAGTTCATATGCTTGAGTTATGGATGGATTAATATTCGTGAAAAAATGGCCTGTATCGATGCCCTCGTATTCATCACTATGGATACTAGATGATGGATACCAAATGATGGATACCAGCTGATGGATACGAAGTGATGGATACCGGTCGATGGATACGTAGTGATGGATACCAAAAGATGGATACGAAGTGATGGATACCAGATGATGGATACGAAGTGATGGATACCAGATGATGGATACGAATTGATGGATACCAAAAGATGGATACAAATTGATGGATACTGAAGTGATGGATACCGGCTGATGGATACGAAGTAATGGATACCGGGTGTTGGATACAAAGTGATGGATACCAGCTGATGGATACGAAGTGACGGATACCAGATGATGGATACGAAGTGACGGATACCAGATAATCGATACGAAGTGATGGATACCAGATGATGGATACGAAGTGATGGATACCAGAAGATGGATACGAAGTGATGGATACCGGCTGATGGATACGAAGTGATGGATACCGGCTGATGGATACAAAGTGATGGATACCGGCTGATGGATACGAAGTGATGGATACCAGATGATGCATACGAAGTGATGGATACCAGATGATGGATACGAAGTGATGGATACCAGATGATGGATACAAAGTAATGGATACCAGATGATGGATACGAAGTGATGGATACCAGAAGATGGATACGAAGTGATGGATACAGGCTGATGGATACGAAGTGATGGATACCAGTTGATGGATACGAAGTGATGTATACCAGATGATGGATAAGAAGTGATGAATACCAGAATATGGATACGAAGTGATGGATACCAAAAGATGGATACAAAGTGATGGATACCAGAAGATGGATATGAAGCGATGGATGCCAGAAGATGGATACGAAGCGATGGATACCAGAAGATGGATACGAAGTGATGGATACCAGAAGATGCATACGAAGCGATGCGAACAGAAGCGATGTGAACAGAAGCGATGCGAACTCGATAGTCTTCAACAAATTCAAACCTGCATCGATCATAACTCAAAATCTACAAGTCCAAATGCTATGAAATTTTCTTGGAAGCTTCGTGATGCACCAAAGAATGTTCATGATCGATCCCAGCTTGATTGGACTAATTTGGGATTGATATGAATTACACTTGGATCGATCCCAAAACACTCTAGATTGGTCATGTGGGCCCACCTGCGCATGAGAAGAGGTATTCCAGGTTTTTGGGAAGGTATTTTCGGATCTACACCTATAAATAGCAGTCCTATGGCAACTAAAAAGGGATCTTCTTCTTCTCTCCTAGGCGAAACTCTGCCATTTTTGCTATTGATTTTCAAAGGCTTGTAACTGTAATTACATTATAAAAGGAATAAAAGGATTGATTCAAAGTGGACGTAGGCCGGAGATAGCCGAACCACTATAAATCTTGTGTTCTTTCTTGCTTTCTTACATTTTTAACTTTGCTATTTCTTCATTTTTGTTCTCTACTTAATCTGGATCTGAGATCTGTGCGTGGATATTAAGGATCTGTGTATATACACTGGTGCTTTCACTACTTCTGGGGTTTGTGAACAATTTTGGTGCAAACAGGTCACTTGATAATCGGGGGAAGGTACGGGTCATGCAGAGCTTTAGAAGCTAAAGAGAGCTGGCAGTTGAAGAACTAATCCCTATAAATGTGAGAATGATCGTTGTTGGCTCTTAAGATTTGGGAGCAGATGTCTTGCCCTGACCCCAAGAGCTCAGACCGACGAAAGCTTAGCAGCGGCCTCAGCAGCAGTGTTCTCCTTTTCTTCTTTTAAATTTCTTTGCCAGCCGCAAGAAAATCTATGTCCTCAAAATAGAGAAAGGCGGCCATGAGTTCTTCTTCGAAGCACATGTCCTGGCTCACTCTAATCTGATGAATACTTCTTTCTAAACAACGGTGAGAGTTCGAGGATAGTTATCTCCTAGTCACCTTAAACTCCCCTTATTCATGGCAGTGTAAGCATCGAAGTGTAGCATGGTAGCATCCATTCGGGTTGTCATTTCGTCATGTTCTTTCTGAAGATCCAAAAGTTCTGACCAAGTGATTAATTGATTGATTTTGACCACCAACTTGTCATATTCAATCTTTTCTTTCTCCTTGGCCAGTTTTGCATTCTCCTTGCGGAGTTGAGTAAGTTCTGTGGCCTGTTCAGCGATAGTCAAATCTTGGGCTTTGATGGCATTTTCTCCCTCAGTGATTCGCTCTTTCAATTTGAACGACTCCTCATGAGCATCTTTGAGCTGTTTTTTAATTACAAGGATCGCTCTTTCATGTGCTCGAGTCACTTCCTTCAGCAACTTGTCACTTGCGGTCTTTCCCTTCAGGGTCGCATCTCTATCAGACTTCAACTGAACTATTTCATTATCGCAACCTTTGAGCATTCTGTCGTGATCATCCCTTTCTGCCTCAAAATAAATAATTTGCTAGTAGTTAGTTTAACCACGTCAGAAAGAGATTGGACTAGATGTTGCCACTCAAACCCAGCGTCCAAGTCCTCGCCGACTGCCTTAAGATTTCGAAGTGAGTCAACTTTGTTTGTGGGCTTTATATTTTGGTCAAACTTAACCTCACATAAGAATAGATGTGGGTAAGAAGCCTGAAGCTGAGTTGGACCAAATTGAAGTGTGTACTTCTCACTACACATAAAAGAAGTAAGAGCAGCAGCAGTAGTTATGGCCTGGGAGGATGGGATTTCCTGTATCGCAGCAGTCTGAACCCTGATGCAGGGAGGAGCGATGGATGATGCAATCCCATGGCGATCGTTGGGGTCCTTGTGGTGCTTATGAATATCACCAGGGGCATCGCCTTCACTATCCCTTCTTCTCTTCTCTCCTCTCTCGCGGTCTCTTTAGGCATGGAGGGCCTCATTGTCGGCTTCTCTATCTTTTCTCTTTCTTTTCTCCTCATCAGTTTCATGGTGAGGACGTTGAGCTGGATCCGAAGTCCGATCTCCGTAAGAGCTGGAGTGTTGGCATAACTGATTGAATAGTCCACGACCTATGGAACCCGAAATGATAAAAGAATGGAGTTAACGTTGGGACTTTAAAACTTTACTCAATGCAGAAATGTGTGTCCGTGATCCTAAAGTGGAGTGTGTAGTGCTGATGACCCCTTATACACTCTACCGACCATATTATCATGGTTTTAAAGTTGTAGTCCCTTCACCTTTTCTTATAAAAACACCCAGAGAGAGGGTGATATATGAACCAACTTCACCTAGAATATTTCTAAATGTGAAATTAATGTCACTGAGATCGCCGAAAAGAATGAAAGCATCTCTGAGAGGACAAGTTTGAACCGTGTTCTCTTTAGTGGTCATTGCAACTTGGTCACCAGCCTTACCGGGACTTTCGATGATCATGTGTTCTGGAGGAGGTGAGTGGGATAGAGTAGGACTCATTTTGGAAGATTCACCAAATGGCTCATCCCTTTTCCTCGCTAGTGTGATAGTCGCTATCATCGTTACTAGCACTACCACTCTCCTTGCAAACAAGTGACTCCTTTCTTTCTCCTCTCATAAATCCCACGTCTTCCTCTAAGATTGTGGGCATTCTGGTATCATCGTCGGGGGCATCACCTCCCACAGGCTCATTAGTATCACCGTCGATGGCTTCATCCATGTGCTCTTCACTAATATGCACCTTCTGCTCCCCTCAAATGTTCTCGTTGGAGCTACAAGTAGGGCCAGTGGAATGAGTGTTTATCTTAGAGCTGCTTGGCATTTTAGACTCAATGATAGTGGATCTCCAAGGGTGAAGCATGCCATATTCCCACAAGTTGTCATCTATCAAAAGGAATTCGACGATCCAATGGCTATCTGCCATGGCCTTCGAATCATCGAGCATTCCCTTATGCTCCTCCCAGTTGTCACGTCTCGGTAGGACTGCAAAGAGCACACACTAAGTTAGCTACTTAGAAGCTACAACATAGGATAGACAAAAGAAAACGATCTTACTTCTAGCAAGCCACAAGTGATTGAATCCCATTAGGCAACGCACAAAGAAATATTCATTCTTAAAATACGAGCATTTATTATGCAATCCCTCGATGACCTTACAACCTCTCCAGGCCTCTATAATCACGTAGGATGGGACATCCTACCTTCTCTTGAACTTCAGGAGGTATGTCAGCTCGTTGAACGTCGGAGGCCGCTCGAATCTATCCATTAAAAGAACATACAACGAGCTCAGTAATGCATATCCATTCAGATGGACTTGGGATGGAGCAAGTCTAATCTCTTGTAGGAAATGACTTAGAAATAAGTTGAATGGTAGGACAGCACCGCCAAGACACATATGGCGATTGCAAGCCATGAAGCCTTAAGAGGGATCGTGAGTAAGCTCGTCTTTTGTTGACAAATGAACATCATCTTCAAGGATGCCATGCTAAATGCAAATGTTTTAAAGTGACTTGGCTGACAAGTTCAAAGGTGCATGCTGCCGCCGATTACTTATGATTCTTAGCCCTGGAGGTAGTTGACATATTGGACCAGTTGGAACTAAATGGCCTTGAGGCTTTGAAGTCACGGGCTGGCTTGGCCCGGCTGGAATGGAAGGCGAAGTTGGAGCTGTAGACGTTCTAGCTTTCGGAGGAGTAAAAGTTCCTTCGATCGGCATAAAACAAAGAGATCAATGATTCATTCTGAATAGGAAAACTTGGTGTTCAACACGATCAGGTTTGTTTTACTTAAAATAAAATTCCTGTATGACTAAAGCCCGGAATCCAAAGGAAGTCGACGTGCATTGACTAGTCGGATTCTGAGCATTGACCAGGCTAGTGCAGTGTGTTATCTATCCAATGTGAGTCTAGTGTCTCGAACACCATGAACGGACCATCCTGTGTAGTTGGCTCACTTGCATCGGAAAAATGATCTGCATCATATCTTGAAATTATCTCTTGGTACTTATCCGTTATCGATTGAAAATCGATGACGGATCTGTTGTCCGAAGCGACGCAGAAAGCTTTTCTTTTCAGGATCACTAAAAGTGAAGAAATGAAAAGGCATACGAAGGAATCATCCAATATGCCCGAGTTCAAAGAAAATCATCCTATTAAAGTTCATTCAAAGATAAAGATTTAGCCAATTTCACGGAGGCAAACATTTAAAGCTAGAGAGCGCAACTCATCTTCGGAATCCCATGCGTTTAATCGGGGTAAACCTTAGCTTCCCCACCGATTAAACATGCCCAAAATCAACCATCTCCATCCAAATTGAAATCGACCAAGTTTAAATTATCATCGTCGTTGTCGCCTAAGCAAGAATTCACCAATGTCAACAGAATTCACCAACACCAACCTCCGATTCATCGAATCAAGTGCTAGAGTTTTGGGATTTTCTTGTGTCTGACATCTTTGGTCCTCGGATCTAGTAGCAACAAACTCCTTTATGCGACGGTGACTGGTTCAGGTGGTGGCGGAGACAAGTGGTAGTGGATGAATGGAGGTGGCTAGAGTTAGGCCGACAAAGCAAAGACTCTGGTGGAACAAAGGAAGCTAGGTAGAAAACTGGAAGACTCAGTACCAGAAACAAAAGTGAGAAGGAAGCTTAGGGAAGTTTGTTTAAATAATAAAACCGAATTTTTTTCATAAGTCCATAACTCGGTACCAAGTTATATAACTTGATACCGAGTAATCATTGTTCACTCGAATCAACTCCAAATCGTTACAAAGGGCAACCTTGTTAATTCGAAGCATTACGTAATCTGTGGAGTGTAGATTACATTGCCAGGGCAAAGAATTGGAATTCTAACATAAATCAGGATAAATATTTAACAATAAATCATATAAGTGAAAACAATGCTCCGAGATGACATTCAAACGATCAACCGGAATTCAATGGATGGCAGTCCGAAACTTGTCTCGATCCAGAGGACGCTTTTTTTCAACGAAAAAGCATACTCTGGGGGGCAAATGTTAATCGGGTTTCTAACTCAGCAGAAGTTAACATAAGTTAGAATGTCAAAACGAAGACGAAATAACTTGAAATCGGGAAGGCACACTCAAATGGATTTGGAAAATAGCTCAGGAAAATCTCAGCTAAAAATAGGCTAAGAGGATAAGTCAGTACCGACCTATGCCTATAACTCAGTACCGATTATACTGGTCCATAACCGGCCTCTCCAACTTCACATGAGTTTTGGATGACCAATCTGAATAATTGATGAGTTAGCCCCTGTGAACTACAGAACAAACCAAGTTATGAGGGAACAACCATTAAAACAAGTCATTGATCTATGAAAATACAAGGGGAATCCTAAAATGAAGAAAAAATCATGATCCAAAATGAAAGTACGAGGTTCCCCTTAAAAGGATAACTTGGTACCGAGTTATACCCTTAACTTGTGAGCCCTCCAAACTTTCCACAGTACTTTGGGATGATATCTAGACCTCACTAAAAGAAAGTTTTTGATCCATCACACTTGTTTCCTTATATATACAACCCATGGGCAACTAAAACAGGATCGGACTTCGGCCATCACTACATGGAAGCTCTGCCGCTTTTTCATCTTCTATCTCCATACAATAGTCACCGAGGCAGCTACTTTAGGCAATTCTAGGACTTAGAATCTATCTAGCCCCTATACTTGTGATTTACTCTCTTTCAAACCTCTTGTAATTTTAAACAAACTACATCAAATCTACAAGAAACAAAGCTATAAAGTGGACGTAGGCCATAGATTGTCGGGCCATTATAAAATTTTATGTCTCTCTACTTTATTTCTATTATTTTCCTTTTATTTCAACTATTATCTGCTAGATCTAGGTCTTACATATTCTCTACAATCAATTCTTGGGTGTTGATCCGTTTTTGGCGTCAACAATATATAACCACTATCACTTTATTATGGGTACTACCCAACTCACCCAAGGGGATAGGGACTTTAAGTCTCAACTAAGGTCTTGACTCGTGTCTCTTATATAATGCATTATTTTGTATCTACTCTGATACCAACTCATGACACCCCACCTCTATACCCATATTATCCAAGTATATTACTAGGTAACATTTTCGGATAATATGAAGCATGAGGCTATATGGGGTACACACATGAATATTCCCTTGGGCTAACACTAATACATATGTTAACATTGAATAAATAACTTACCTATATGCAAACAATATCGGCACAAAGCAATAAACACGTGTTCCTCTAGGATAGAACAATATACGATAATAGTAAATAACAAAGAACCCAGAGTCAGAATCGCTGCGATCAAGATATAATAGAGTATATACATAGGTCTATTATACATCACAATGTCATATATACAGTGAGAATATATAAAATAATATACTACACCACTGAATAACTAGTCTCCACTATGCCTAGAAAACATAAGCTGGTCTCATCGTCCCTGAACCTGAAACGTCTCAGACTAGCATGAACATTACGTAAATAATACACTGGTCGGACTATGCCTAAATAGTTGGGTTAATGTACATATATAACTTAATATATGCAGGGTAAATATAATGATAGAATCATCAGAATAACTCAAGACAACATTCTAATATATATATATATATATATATATATGTGTGTGTGTGTGTGTGTGTTAATGTTTGTATAGTATATAATAATAACATCATAAACAATCCCCAAAGTATCATATAACTTCAAATATCACAAAACCATGCATAAATATGTCATCACCCATATAAAAGCACACCAATCAGAATTTACGGAATCCATGCTAGATGGGTGAATCATCCATATCTAGAAATCATCATCAAAATTGAAAAATCATCAACATATGAGATATCACAAAGTATAGTCAGGCTAGCACTCAGCTTTGCATGAATATATTGATCAATCCCAAAAATAAAATATCAGCATCAGTATAAAATATAGAAATATAGGTCGCCTATCAAAGAATCACTTATAATAAAAGATACAGGAATCCACTATACTCTGGACACTTATCACATCACGCGTATAATTTCATCTCCACGCATAGAAATAAATAGTTACAACACCCCTAATTTAGATTAACATTATTCAGGAGATTTAATTAGATAAATTAAATTGAATAATGTGATGTGTAGTAAGATAAGAAGGACGAGATTTGATATTTAACAAGATCGGGCCTTAAATAAATAGCTATTAAGAATGTTTTAAAACTTAACATATGAAAGAATATACGATGAGGGCAAATTAGGAATAGATCTACCTTTTATCCCTTAAACCCTCCCTCTCTGGTATCATTCTCATTTTTACATGTACAAGGCAATCAGAGTTAAGGAACAAGAGGCCGACCATTAAACAAGAAAGCTAAGGAAATTTCAAGGGAAAAAGCTAGAGAAATCATTCTACATCAAATCTCAACTCCATTAATCAAATTAAGATGAATAATAATAAACTATCTCATTTTTATGCTTGTTTGGTTTCGAATCTAATTGGTTTTGATTTGTGATGATGTTATGATGTGCCATGTTATATTTGTACCATTGTTTGGTTAAATAATGAATTATTGGATTTTTTTGAAATTATTATGATAGGTCTATGATTGGAACCTTAGTTTATAATCTCCAAACGATTTGATTTTTGGGTATGCTGTGGAAAACTTAATTTTGGAAATGGATTTTTAATTTCACATTTGTCCAAATTAGCAGGAACATTTTATGAATTTCCTAAGAAAGAAAGGGCATTTATTTTGGGTTTTAATTATTAAAAATAATTAAATAGAGATTTTAGTCATGAAATTTTTATATGTTAAAGAATAAGTTAATTTTGATTCTGGTGTTTTATGGGGATTTTTCCCATGTAATTATGATTTATTATGAATTTAATAAGCTAGAAAAGCTTATAATCATTACTAAATAATTAGTATTGATTAAGGAGTGCAAAATGAATTTTTGTAGAAGTAAATAGGTTGTGGTAGTTTTTTTGAAAACAAATTTGATAAATGTTGTTTTAACCGATAGAAAATTAACAAAGGTTAAGAGTTAGTGAAAAGTAATTGCTTTTAATAGCAATAAAATAGTTTTTATGATAATTACGATATTGCCATGTTACCAATATTAATGCCGAACCCTAGCGACATTAGCATGAAAGGATGCATATGTATCAACTATGTCAGTATGGAATGAATTTGTTTAGGTTAAAGTTGTATGCAGCGTTAAATCAATGTCGACGTGGTTATCTCGTAACATATCAGAGCAATGTCAACCGCCCTTATTTCTTTGTTTTAAAATCTATAACGTACGACATTGATGCCGCAAGTTTTCACCATGGCTTTAAACAATTCCGCATGCTTCCTATTTGACGCCATAGTCTAAGGCAGTAATGCCGCAAGTATTAGTGACGACGTTAATTACTTTAGGCAGTGATGCCGCTAGTATATAAAATGGTAATGATGCTACTTGTTATTAATTCTGCTTTCTTATTATAGCGGCATAATAATCCAGTTTTATGAATTCAATGTCAAATGTTTTAAGTCATTGATGTCGAAAGTTATCAATGTCGAACTTATTGTTTTAAAGCACCCGATGTCAATGGTTTATGATATTGATGTCGCATGCCATCAATGTTGGCTTCTATGTATTTTATGTATAAAAGGCTTATTTTAATAGGTTCGATGACCTATAAATTTCTATGTTACGACAACATTGATTTCAGCATTATAGCCTTATATTTTTATAAATTCATAATTATTTTTAAAGCTTTGATATAAAGAGATGCAACGTCCTATGTCAGCCATATTAATGTTGTAAGTTTTCAATGATGAACATATTCCAATTGATAGTGTTATGCCGTATAATGAAGAGGTGCAAAATCCGCACATTAAAACTAAAGTTATACATGGAAGTATTAAAATGGATTATAAATCAGCATGAGAAATTGGTAAATCATTGGGTCATATTTTCCTTGTTTTAAATATGAATTAAAGGGATTAATCATATATAATGATAAATGCTTTCCAGGAATACATTATTGCTTAGACCAAGTTTCGATATGAAACTACGAAAGAGAGTTATTACTTAAGGTTAAGTAAATATAAGATGCCAGTTGATGGAACATATTCGAATGAGGGATACTATATGTTCTTGCTATTATTTGATTAGTTATTTTGCATGACTATTATTGCCATACTCACATCATCATGGCCCATAACTGGATTTTGGGATATTTAAGGGTAGACTAACCAGTTAGGTTGACCCATTAGTGAGCATAATCAGATTTAACTCCCGAGTGAGTAAAATTACATTCAGGAGATTAGGTAGATCAAAGGTGTAGGATGCCCAGACTGATCAAAAGAGTGTAATTTGAGATATGATATTGGATGGTTCCAATAGGTTCATAATCTTCCCATGAAAACTATGGCTTGAGTAATGTTATTAAAGATATCCAATAGGTTACTAGTGATCCCAAGAAAACTATGATTTGAATGAATGGTATTGGAAGAACCCAGTACATTCATAGTCATCCCACATAAACTATGATTTGAGAGATGTTATTGGAAAATTCCAATAGGTTCATAGTGATCCCATGAAAACTATGATTGGAAAGTGTTATTAGTGGAAGCTAATAGGTTCTTAGTGATTCCATGAAAACCATGATTCAGGATAGGTCTTCCCTAAGAATTTTGACAGGTTATTAGTTAACTCATGAAAACTAATATGTTCATAGTGACCCTAGGAAAACTATGAGTTAAGACAGATAGTCAGTTTTTTGAAAATCGGTGAACTTAGGGCAGATATAACCATATGTTGATAGATGAGTCAGACTTACCCCATTGCATACTTGCATATGATTATGTTTTAACCGTTGTGGATGCAGGAGCATAATATATGGTTGATATGTTGGTTAAGATACTAGTGAGGGGGAAAACCATTCCGCTCAGCGGTGTGGTCTCACTAGATATCTATTTGATTCAAAATTGTAGATTATTATTCACAATAAATGGGTTGCCTGATACGAATTTTTTGTTTTCCCCTTAATATCTCCGGTACTCATTTGAGTAGGTCGGGAATAAGGGATTTCAGGTTTCTAGTTAGACGAATAAGCTTTCGGAGACATGCAGGAGGCAAGCCTGCTATATTAGGAGTTTTATTTAATGTGCTATGTAGTTCATTTTGTTTGAATGGATTAAATGAAAGAAATTATAACTGTCAAGTAGTAGTAGACTTTGGTCAACCAAGGGGACATCTTCATATGTCGCTCTTAGAGTATTTTGTAATAACTATATTTTCTCTGAATGTGGGATCAAATGGGATTATGTAATTAATATGAAATTTTATTTGTGAAAAGGAAATATGAAAGTTTTCTATTAAATTATGTGTAAAAAGTTTCATACTCATGTGCTTATGATATTATTGATATGATTAACATAGCCCCATAATACTATGGATGACTGCAACATCTGTAGCACTTAGTTTCGGGTCTCAAAATGAAGGATTTTACAAGTTGGTATCAAAGTATAGCTTTATGAAAAATTTAAAAGATTTTGAAAACATAATCCAAATAAATTAGAGAATAAGATTGGGGTATGGGATAATGCTTTAGTGACGTACTTACATTTGCTATATATAAGTCTGTATTCTCCCCTCTCTCTTAGACCATTCTTCTGTATCTTATTAAGACTTGTACGCAGATTACAAGAAAGTGAGACATGTAAGTAAGAAATGGAATAGTGAATCTAGATGGAGGAAGCACTACAACCAATGGAAATGTTCGACCCAATACCAAAAGGAACCAAGGTCGACAGACAAATGGTAATCAAAATGCAAATGTAATGTAGCTGCTGGAACCACACCAGTAGATACAGGGACTATGCATCAGTTCTTTGTCAACATGATGCAAGCTGGAGCAGTTGGTGGTTTGGCGGGAGGGAATGTTTCTAATGCGGGAAGAGCTAATCCTGTGGTTTGGCAATAACTATGCCGAGCTGAACCGTGATTTTAGTAGTCTTAGAGGAAAGCCTTTTTTGAGAACTGAAGATGCTATTGAAGTGGAGAACTAGCTATTGCATTGTGAGAGGATTTTTATCGATTTGGGTCTGAATGATGAGTAAAAGAGAAGATTGGCATCAAGGCAGTTGTAGGGAGCTGCTTTGTACTGGTGGAACGGGGTGACCGTTGGTATACCGGAGGAGGAATTGACTTGGGCTGAATTGCGAAGGAGATTTGTGGAGAGGTTCTTATCCGAAGTAGCAGTCAACCTTGCTTAGGAATTTTATAGAATTGGAGCAAGGGGAAATGTCGATGTTGGAATATGCTACTAGCTTGATGAGCTATCTAGGTATGGATATGCTACTATCGACACTGTGATTAAGAGGAATGAGAAGTTTATCTAGGGTTTGAGGCCGTAGATCGCTAAAGCGACTATACCACATCTCCTAGATCTGAGTAATGTAGTGGTAGAAATGGATATAAGGAATGAGGAGATGCTTGCAACTTTTGGGAAAGAAAAGTCGGTTGAAACCTAAAGTTATCAGAATAAGAAGAGGAAATTCTTCAAGAAAAAGGGAGCTCAGAAGGGTGGAGCTGCCAAGAAAGGAAAAGCTGATATTGTTTGCTTGCTTATGAGTGTCGAACTGGTAAGGGAAACAAGGCCATGGAAAAGAAAGGTGTAAAGTGTTCCAACTTTGACCGGATAAGGCACTACAAGAACCAGTGTCCAGAGCAAGTCAAAGCTAACAAAGGAAAGGACTTTGCTTTAGAACCAACATCTTCTAGACCAACTACTGCTGAGTAAGGGAAGTATGTAATGGAAGGTACGCTTTTGATTCATAGCATACCAGTTAGAGTATTGTTTGATACATGTGCATTGTATTCTTTTATCTCTCGATTTTTCTAGATAAGTTAGAATTAGAACCATCATACCATGTTGGTCCTTAAAGGTTTTGAATCCAACAGGAGGGTATGAAACTCTGGGGAAGAGATGTGACCAGTTAGAGATTGAGTTGTTAGGACATGCTTTGCCTGTAGTTTGTATGTGTTTGACTTTGCGGGTTTTGGGATTTATCTTGGGTATGGATTAGTTGAGCAGATATGAGGCTAGGATATTTTTCCTAGATAAGGAGATATCATTAAGACACCAGAATAGCCGCAATCAAATTATATACTTAGTTGAGAGCTCAAGTTTGGATGTTTTTTCTTTGTTGGGTGCAATGGAAGTAGAAGATAAAATAAATCGAGTTTTTGTTGTAAGGAGTATGTAGATGTGTTTGAGCATATTATAGGACTACCACCGAAACGAGCTAGTGAGTTTCAAATAGATCTTGTAACTAGACCTAAACCCATAAGTAGACCACCTATAGAATGACATCTACCGAGATGAAGGAGTTAATGGTGCAGCTAGTGGACTTAGAAGGAAAGAATTTTATTAGGTCAAGCAATCGCCTTAGGGAGTGGCTGTGGTGTTCGTAAAGACACCGGACGAGTTGTTAAGATTGTGTATTGATTATCGTAAACTGAATGAGAAAACAATAAAGAATTGATATCCTTTTCCGATCATTGATGATTTGTTTGATCAGTGGAGGCAAAGAATTTTCCCGGTTGGATTTAGCGATAGGTTTGCATCAATTGAGGGTGGTGGAGGAAAGAATTCCTTTGATGGTGTTTCGTACAAGATATGGTTTGTGCGAGTGGTTAGTAATGCTATTCGGATTGACTAATGTGCCTACTTTCTTTCAGGACTTGATCAATCAAATTTTCCAAGAGCACTTAGATAGGTTCATGTTATTGTTCATTGATGATATTTTGATATATTCCAAGGATGAGAGATATCGTGAGATTCATCTCAGAATAGTGCTTGAGACATTGAGGCAGCATCAACTAAAAGCGAAGTTTACGAAGTGTCATTTTTGGAAGAGAGAAGTGAAGTTTTATGGTCATGTATTTTCAGAAGAAGGGTTGTCTGTGGATCCAGCTAAGATTGAAGCTATAAATAATTAGAAGAGACCCAAGACGGTGACCAAGATAAGAAGTTTTCTTGGATTAACTGCTATTACCGAAGTTCATCAAAGATTTTTCTCGGATAGCAGCGCTTTTGACTAAATTAAGCAGGAATAACATAAAGTTTATTTGGTCAAGTAAATGTAAGAAAGAATTCCTTAAGTTAAAGCATTTGTTGACCAATGTGCCCGTGTCAGTTGTACCAGATGGTAATCAGGAATTGGTGGTAT